>CM060903.1:1481052763-1491052763 GCA_030737815.1 Allium fistulosum | reverse complement strand
AGATAAAATCGAAGCTCCCACTATCGATCCACTGGTCATCTCAGCACAAGTAGGTCCCGCTTGGATAAAAAGGATCTTAGTTGATAGTGGAAACTCTATGAATATTTTGTTCAAGCGAGCTTATGATCAAATGAAGATGGAAGCCGCAAACTTGAAGCCCTGTCAATCTCGAGTCCATGGTTTCAACGGAAGTGCCACAATCCCCACTGGGATGGTGGAACTGCCAGTAGGGTTGGGAGTTGGAGAACGTCGGAGAGTACGGATGTTGCAGTTCATCGTTTTGGACATAGAATCCCCTTACAATGCTTTCTTGGGCCGACCGGCCCTCGCTGAATTCAGGATAGCCATTGCCCCATGGTGTTTGACCTTAAGATTTCCCACTGATCATGGAATAGGAATCGTTCAGGGAGATCAGGCCACTGCCAGAGCCTGTTATGTTACTGAGCTACGGGAGGCGCAGCGAAAGGAGAAGGGAAAGGGCGTAGAGGAATCTCTCTACGTCCGTTTCGCCGATAATTGACAATTAACGCCCGGGCCCAGGCCCGGGCACCCAAGCCAATTCCTCAAGGATCTTGACCCGAGAGAAACTAAAGACGAAGGAGAATCTAAAGAAAGTCAAGCATCCTCGGCCGAGCTAACGATTGATGTCCCAATTGACAATAACGATGATATGATAAAGATTGGATCTCAGATAAGCCAGAAAACTCAAGAGGAATTGGTTGAATTTCTGCGGGCAAATCTTGACGTATTTGCCTGGACACATTCTGATATGTGTGGGATCTCGCCGGACATCGCGAGCCACACTTTGAACATTGACCCGCGGCATGTCCCGGTCAAACAAAAAAGGCGCAGTATGGATCCAGAGAGATCTGCCGCCCTTAAAGAGGAAGTAGAAAAGCTTGAAGCGAACGGATTCATTCGGGATGCGCTATATCCTGAATGGGTGTCAAACCCCGTGCTCGTCCGAAAGCCAAACGGGAAGTGGGGAACATGTGTCGACTATTCCGATCTAAATAAAGCGTGCCCCAAAGACAGTTTCCTGCTTCCTAGAATTGATCAGCTAGTGGATTCGACGGCTGGACATGAACTCTTATCCTTCATGGACGCATATTCAGGCTACAATCAGATACCGATGCATTTACCCGATCAAGAACATACCAGCTTCGTGACCAATCTGGGACTTTACTGTTACAAGGTTATGCCATTCGGACTCAAGAACGCCGGGGCTACTTACCAACGGTTGGTCAATTGGATGTTCGCTAATCAAATTGGGAAGACAATGGAAGTATATGTAGACGACATGCTTGTGAAGTCACGACTCTCCACCGACCATGTAAAAGACCTGGACACTATGTTCAACATACTTCGGGAGTACAAGATGAAGCTCAACCCACTGAAATGTCACTTTGGAGTTGTATCCGGAAAGTTCCTTGGGTTCATCATTAACGCCCGGGGAATCGAAGCCAATCCCGAAATGATTTGGGCAATCAGAAATCTTGAAACTCCCAAAACTATAAAGCAAGTCCAGAGTATCAATGGAAAGGTAGCAGCATTGAGCAGGTTCATTTCAAAGTCCACTGACAAATGCATTCCCTTCTTCGATTTGATTCGAAAAGGGAAACGAAACTTGGAATGGACCACGGAATGCGAGGGCGCTTTCCAAGCACTAGTTCAACATCTGTCCGCACCACCAATACTATCAAAGCCTATTGATCATGAAAAGTTGTTCGTATATTTGGCGATATCAGAAAACGCTATCAGCACTGCATTAATCCGAGAAGAAGACAAGATACAGAGGCCAGTATACTATGTTAGCAAACGATTGATTGGGGCTGAAAGAAATTATCCGAAGCTAGAAAAGTTGGCTTACTGCCTTGTCCTTGCATCAAGAAAACTCCGACCATACTTCCAGGCACATTCCATTATTGTTTACACCGACCAGCCGTTATGATAGGTCCTTTTGCGGCATGAGACGTCTGGTAGGTTACTTAAATGGAACATCGAACTGAGCCAGTTTGACCTTACTTACGCTCCAAGACGGGCCATACAAGGACAAGTCCTAGCCGATTTCATAGCTGAATTTACCATCCTAGAGGACTTGCCCGAAGCCAGTGGGTCCCCCGAATACGTCTGGAAACTTCATACCGACGGAGCATCAAACGACCGGTGCTCAGGCGCTGGTATTATGCTTGAAACTCCCGAGGGTCGATCCATATGTTATGCCTTAAAGTTCGATTTCCATGCGACTAATAATGAAGCTGAATATGAAGCCCTCCTAGCCGGCTTGAAACTTGCTAGAGATTTGAGAATTATCGCGGTGGAAATTTATTGTGATTCACAATTAGTTGTGTGTCAGGTACGAGGGGACTATGAAGCAAGAGATCGAAGGTTGGTTGCTTACTTAGCTCGAGTTAAGGAAGTACTGGACCATTTCGATCACTACGCCATCTACAGTATACCTCGAGAACGCAACCAAAAGGCCGATTCGTTGGCGAAGCTAGCCAGCACAGGCGAAGCTCAACAAATGGGACTCGTTCCCGTAGAAACGCTATCTTCCCCAAGTATCGACCGGGCGGAAATAAACCGGGTATGCGAAACCGTCCCCGAAAAAGATTCATGGATGACTCCACTTAGAAATTACATTAAGCACGGAACCCTGCCGGAGCGCAGGAGTGAAAAAAGACAGGTCCTCCGAAAGGCCTTAAGATTTACCATCTAGAATGGACTCATGTACAGAAGGGGGTACTCATTTCCCCTACTCCGATGTATCGCTCACGATGAAATTAAACAAGTGTTGCGCGATGTGCATGAGGGAGAATGTGGCGATCACACTGGGGGGCAAGTACTTGCCAAGAAAATACTTCGCTACGGATATTACTGGCCTACCGTGAATCGTGATGCGTTGGACTATGCAAAGAAATGTGATAGGTGCCAGAAATATGCCTGAATCCCTAGGGCTCCTCCTACTGAGATAACGCAAATGGTCATCCCATGGCCGTTCGCAATGTGGGGCATCGACATCATCGGTGCTCTACCTCTGGCAAAAGGTGGTGCGAAGTACGCCATTGTCGCGGTTGATTACTTTACAAAGTGGGCTGAAACCGAAGCTCTCTCTACCATTACAACGAAGAAAGTAATCAACTTTGTGGTTCGTAACATCATCTGTCGATTCGGTCTCCCACACACCATTATTACGGACAACGAAACCCAATTCGACAGTGCTGAATTCAAAGATTACTACAAACGATTTCACATCCAAAAGAAATTCTCCGCAGTTGCACACCCTCAAGCAAACGGACAGGTCGAAGCAGTTAATAAGGTCATAAAGTCCATCCTGAAGAAACGACTGGAAAAGGTCGGGGGCAAGTGGGTCGATGAACTTCCTATGGCTCTATGGGCTTACCGAACAACCCACAAGACCGCGACCGACCACACTCCGTTCTCTCTTTCTTATGGTTCAGAGGCCGTTATTCCAGTCGAGCTAGAAGTACCTTCTCATCGTGTGACATACTATGATCCAAAGACGAATGCTATATTACTTGCTAAATCTCTTGATCTACTGAATGAGAAGCGTGAAGAGGCTGATTTGAGGGCAGTTGCGCATCGAAGTCGAGTCGCCCGATTGTACAACGCCAAGGTCCGTCCGCGAACCTTCGAACTAGGCGATCTCGTCTTAAAAAGAATCTATCCGGTTCCTTCACATATGAAACCGACATGGGAAGGACCGTATGTTATTGAACGAATGCTCGAAGATGGCACATTCAAGTTATCGACCGTTGACGGTCTTACCCTGCCAAGTGCTTGGAATAGCGAGAGCCTTCGCCGCTATTACACCTGACAGGCTATCTTTATCCATTTAGTTTACTTTCCTTTTCTGCAATTTGTTTATGCATTTCAAAATTAGAACTTGTAATAACACTACGCCATAAATGGCCTTCTGCAACACAAAAAAAATGTTGGGTCAGGCCCAAAAAATGTTGCCATAGGTCTATGGCAACACTTTTCGGGTGATGCAATTTTTATCGTTGCCTTAGACCTCAAAGGCAACATTTTGACTATCTAAGGCAACATAAGTAATATTGTTGCAATAGAACCCTATTTGGGTCTATAGCAACATCCATAGATGTCTGTAGCAACATTCCAAAAATGTTGCCATAGGTCCACATCTTGTGGGGCCCACAATGTAGAGCATATTTTATTTTTTAATAGAAATATTTATTTAATAAAATGCTATTGCACAGAATTTGATATTAAAACAGTATTTTATTTAAATTAATATTTTATTTCAACATTTGAAATAGTACAAATTCCTGACTCCACTATTTTACAATTCAATGATATATATAACACTGATATTTACATATACAGATATTCCTCACTACATCACTCAGTTCACTCATTACATATACAGTTTCATTTACAGACACATACCGACTCATACACTGAATCTTCAACTACTTCCATATCTGTCCAGCCATCTGTACACCTGTCAAATATAGAAACATACACACACAGTAAACTGGAACAAAAATAGATTTAAATTCAAACAAATATAAGTTTATCCCAACTTATAACAGATGAAACTATCGATTTTCTTATTTTTGTAAAAACGTTTAATGCTATATATTTTTAGCAAATTCCTATATTTAACATTAAAAGTTGTCGTTTTAAAAATATACAGTAAATAATACATGACCTTTAAAAATATACTCTTGCACATCATAAAGTAATAAGAACATGAACCAATTTCCATGCTTACATACATTCTAATTGTATAATTTTTGTGGTATCTAAGTATTATTCCTAATTTATAAGAGTAGAAGCAAAGCCACTGTGAAAGAGCATCAAACATTTTTTAAAATGTATGAAGAAGAAGGTGTGCCAGAGCTACATCAACTTATGTATTTAGCATCAAACGTTTTAGTACCTGAACCCCATAAGTAGGTTTTCTGGTTTGATGTCTCAGTGAGTGACATGCTTTCCAGGTAAATATATAAGAGCCCTTGCTAATGAGGAACTGCACTCTATCTTCGATCAAAAGAAACCAGACGTGATGAACTACACTCTATCTTCTCCAATCCATATACATGATCAAAAGAATAGGTTTGCAATGAATCTTTACAGATTTAAAGTACACATGGAGGTATGTAGATACAGATACTAGAATGAGCATATATGTCCCCAAATGCTTGGACTCCTCCCATATTCGGCTACTGCTCCTTCATACTACGATTACCAAATATAAAACTGTTAAACTATGGAATGAAAAATAAATAAGATTATAAATAACTGTACCAGAACGCACCTGATAAGCTGAGGTTCCTGCTCCAAATACAAATTCAGATGGAAAGTCATCTCTTTTAAATTGTAGTGTACTGCTTTCAGCACCATAGGCTATAGCAGATAGAAGGAAATGAATCAATAAGTCAGTATTATATGAATGGTCAGGAGAACAAGTAGTCTGGGTTTTGTATGTGGAATTGGAAAGTGCAACAAGTAGTATTATATGAATGGTCAGGAGAAGATAATCCATCTAGCACGTTCTCTGGGTTTTTTTGTTCTTGCAACCGATTTTGACCCTTGGATTTGGTGATTATTTATTTGGCAGCCACAGAGATTCAAAGAAATAATTTCTTTTTGGGCGTGTTTTGATACTGGAAGGCACACAATGGTTCAAACTTTAGTGCCTAATTGCGCTAATTATATGTAAATCCAACTTTAGTGCCTAATTGCGCTAATTACACATAACTTTAGTCCAACCAACTACTTCCATATCGATCACAATATCAATGCATAAATCATAGATTTAAATCCAACTCATACACTGAACCTTATTCTTTATTACATAAGCAGATTTATTAGCTAAATAGAAAATTATAAACACTGAACGAATTAAGTACCTTGACAGGATAATGGCATAGTAGAAAGCGCATACATGAAACTTTGAGGCCAGTGATTATTATAAGATCTACTACTAGGATGACTTGACGTTGAATCATGATCCGATTCATCAGATATGTTGACATCGGCTACAATAACATTCCCTTCTATCATTGCATCACCAACTTCATCATGACTGTCACTTTCTTCCAATAAGCATTGATCATGTCTACCATTGTTCATTTCTGTGTACCGTTAATTGTCAAAATAATCCAAAGATTTCTTGCAATGTGGATTGAAAAATTGAACAGATATAATACAAGCACGTATCTTCCGATCAAAACAGAGAGTAAAGACCACTGATATGATCTTACTGTTATATGGGTTAATACTTCTAGTTTAATTAAGCTCTTGTAAAGACCACTGATATAACCCATGCCCCAAATAATAGAACATTGAATCTCATTTGGTAGATCTACAAAATTAAAATCATCAAATCCTTAAATCCATGATAAAATGAGGATTCTTACCCAGTAGTGGGACTGAAAGCAATGAGAAACTCAAAATCGCCACGGTTGACGTTTGAGTTCCCAAACTGGTGTTAAAAGCATCAACTTTCCAAGTCATTCGCGTTTAACTGAGTACTCCACAACCGCCCCTAAAAACGACATCACTCTTCTCAATCGACCGTACACCAAGTCGCAGCAATCCCCTCGCCCATCACATTGCCCTATATCGCCACCGTAGGTGTTATCCGACCTCAACATCCCAAAACCAACACAAAACCCTAGCCTAAACCGTGACTTTCAACAACCTGGATCCAAACCCAAATCATCGAACCCCATCTAAACTCCACCGCGCTTCACAAATTCCCACCAGAAACTGCTACAACCCTAGAAAAACCGAAACAAAGCCTCATATTTACCATTGCTGACCAACAATCTCGAAAACACAATCTTAGATTTTTGCCTAACATCGATCATCCCAAAACTGGAACCGCACCCATCGAAATAGACCTAGATGCGTTGATCTCGGCATAAGAAGTCCAAAGATACAAACTTTTAAATTTTAGGATTTTAATTTGAATTGATTTCGAATTTAAAACCATCGTGTTTTTTTCTCTTTACGTTTCTGTTTACAGACATAAGGAAGAGAAGAGAGTAGGTGTGGAAAAGTAATGAAAAAGGAATACTCAAACGCGAATCCCATGAAGATTGCCATAGATCGGGCCAGAGCAAAAAGAAATTTGGGGGAGAAGCCTAATTTTTTGTTTCTGCGATTTGGGGAGAACGAAATGAAAAGGAAGCGCGTGAATGAAAATGTTAGCGGGAAATAGAGGAAGCTTAATAGATCGTGGATGAATGGTTGAGATTTTGTTTTAACTAATGGTGTGGATCGCTGAGGTGTAATTTTTTTTAATTAGAATATATCTATAGCAACACTATATAAAAATGTTGCATCGTGTTACACTTGTTTAGCTAGAGCAACACATTTTTATGGCTAAGGTAACACCAAAAATACAACGTTGCAGTAGGACCAAAATTTTATAGCTGTCGCAACATTTTAGCTGGCAACACCTTGCAAAAATGTTGCAGAAGGTCATCTATGGCGTAGTGTAAGGCAACTGACTTTGCCATACTTTCTTATTTCAGCAATAAAATGCAACTTCTTCGAGCCAGAGCTGTGATTTACTTGAAATACTTCATATGACCATCACTATGCATGGAGAGCTAAGTCTCATTATATGGTGGGATTTATTCAAATAGAGAGTGGCTGCAATACAACCAATCACTCCCTAAGTGAAACCCGAGCTCGGGGGCAAGCCATCACATCAAAGTCAAAAAAGGGATTGATACACGACAATCCTTCTCCAACTCCGAACTCCCAGAGTGCGAGTCGGAGTATAAACATCCAACTCCGAACTCCCAGAGCGCGAGTCGGAGTATAAACATCCAACTCTGTATTCCCAGAGTGCGAAGCGGAGTATAAACATTCAACTCCGAACTCCGAGAGCACGAGTCGGAGTATAAACATCCAACTCCATATTCCCAAAGTGCGAAGCGGAGTATAAACATTCAACTCCGAACTCCCAAAGCGCGAGTCGGAGTATAAACATTCAACTCCATATTCCCAGAGTGCGAAGCGGAGTATAAACATTCAACTCCGAACTCCTAGAGCATGAGTCGGAGTATAAACATCCAACTCCATATTCCCAAAGTGCGAAGTGGAGTATAAACATTCAACTCCGAACTCCCAGAGCGCGAGTTGGAGTATAAACATCCAACTCCGTATTCCTAGAGTGCGAAGCGGAGTATAAACATCCAACTTCGTATTCCCAGAGCGCGAAGCGGAGTATAAACATCCAACTCCGTATTCCCAGAGCACGAAGCGGAGTATAAACATCCAACTCTGTATTCCCAGAGCGCGAAGCGGAGTATAAACATCCAACTCCGTATTCCCAGAGCACGAAGCGGAGTATAAACATCCAACTCTGTATTCCCAGAGTGCGAAGCAGAGTATAAACATCCAACTCCGTACTCCCAGAGCGCGAGTCGGAGTATAAACATCCAACTCAGTATTCCCAGAGTGTGAAGCGGAGTATAAACATCAACTCCTAGCTCCCGAAACACGAGCCGGAGTATAAACATTAGCTCCGAATTTCCAGAGTGCAAGTCGACGTCGACTCCGGATTCCCAGAATGCAGAACGGAGCCTAAACACCAACTTCAAGTTCCCAAAGCATGGATCGAAATATAATTATCAACTCCAAACTCCCAGAGCGCGAGTCGGAGTACGAATGCCAATTCCAAGTCCCCAGACAGCGGGCATATGATTGAAACTCAAGCCAGCGTGACCAACCGCCAATAAACAAATGAGGATCCCCGGAGTGCGGATATGATCGTCGACGATCGGACAAGCATGAATAAACCACTCAAACCCCGTTTGTCTCAAACGCCCATCCAACGGCACTAGACTCGGCATGCTAGGAGAAAAGGGCAATCGCTGACTGATGCCTTACAACATGCCACCAAGACTGGGGGGCAAGACTTAAGCATCAACCACCGACCGAAGCAATGCGACGTCCAAATTCGACTCGTTTCCCGGTCGAAAACCATGTCCACAATACTCGAACTCGGCAAACAGAAACAAACTTCATTCGGAAATTGGAACTTCACAAGTACAGTCCAGACACTGACGCACTTAGACAAATACACAATGACGGAAAAGAAGTCAAAAAAGAAAAGTTTCATTTCTATTGATTATAGAAGAAGTTCGTGTACAAGTTTCCAAAAAATTCCTACTAGCAGGGGCCGAACCCGCATCTATACACGGCTAACAAAATGCAAATCAAAATACACCAGCAGAGCATGCCTAATCTTTCTTTTTCCTTAGCTTCCTCCTCGATGTGGACCCGCTGGAGCCATCGCCAGTCTTCCTCTTTGAGCCTTTGCTTTTCGGCGGTTGATCTTCAGGCGAGGGCATTATGTCGACGTCCTCCTCCGAACTCGTGTGAATAAGAATGCTCCCTGCAGGCGGAGTCGGAGGAACGGGATCAATTACAGAAGGTGGAATGGGCAGGCTGGTGAGAAAGACAGAACCACCAGGAGACATCATTCCGAGCGGGGCAGGTCCCGATGCTGCCATCCCACCTCCAAAGCTACCGCCATAACCCGCTGCTGCCAGTTCAGCGTCAATATGAGCAAACATCTCCTCTTCGGTTACTGCTTGAGCTCCACTAGGGGCATCAACAGTCGGCATTGAAGAGCTTGCAGCAGGATCGGTTCCGCTCGTAACAGATGACAAGTCAGCACGAGGATCGCCGTGGCGGCGAAAGAGTTCATCCATCAGCTACACGTCGAACGCGATCGTACCTCCCTGCAGATCGTCAAGCGGGGCAGCTGTATTCATGGTGGTTGCCTCGGTCACGATAGCCTCCTGCATTTGATATGATTCTTGTGTGGCAGGAAGCATGGCCGGTGCGGCATCGATCACTGGACAAAGAATAAAAGAACTGTTAGGACTTAACTCGATCGAAGATTCTGATTTAAGAGAAGTGGAATGTTCAGAATACCTTCCTCAGTTCGACTTGTAGGCGGCAGGGCGACATCAGTAACTTGCGCAGCAGCCGAAGACATCTGCGGCTGATCCGGATTGTAAGCAGGAACAGCCTGGGGATCGACCACAAACAAAGATTCGGGCTGGGTTGACACGGGAACTTCGAGACTTGCTTCGTGATGGTCAACTCCAGAACCCTCTCCCACTTCAAAGTGCTGGGCGTCAAGTTTTTCCTTCTTACGTAGAATCATCGACTCATGGAGAACCTTCTTTTCATCATCAGTCAGGATGCGATTCTCGAGTTCGAATTCATCTACGGACTCGCCTTGATGCGCCTCTTTCTCTTCCTCAACCAGTCGGCTCCAAGCATTGTGGAGATGAGTCGAAAAGTCATCGAGCCAGGCTAGTCCCCTGTGCCTCAGCACATTAGCATTGTAAACAACAAGGAGGTCTTCGATATTGGCCTCTAGCCTGGACTCGGACAGCTTCACCCTCTCCTCGACCTCAGTCTCCACCTTCTGGACTTTAGCCACGGCCGCATCCCGTTCGCCCCTGAGCAGGACAGCTTGTTCGCACGCCTCCTGAGCTGCGTTGTTTGCGTCATCTTTCTCCTTGGCCATATCAGCAAATTTGGCCTTGAGTTCATTAAGCTCCTTGACCGCCGCATCCCGCTCGGTGGTAACTGTAGTGTTCCGGTGGCCCATCTCTTCCACCAAGGCGACATGCGTCTTCCTTAATCTCTCCATGGCCACATTCGCTTCATCAGCTTTTTTGGTGGCCTCCATCTCAGACTTCCGAGAAGACTCGGACTCAGCAGTCAACAGTTGAATAATCCGGTCCCTTTGAGCAAGGTCGGATTCCATTTTCTCGAGTGCTTTGGCTCGCTCAGCAGCCACCTTAGAAGCCTTCTCCGCAGCCTTTACCCACTCTTTGTACTGAGTGTAGATGTCATGAATGTACTCATGCATCGTGTTTTCCACTCCAGACGGAATTCTCTTCAAGTGTGGTGGGAAGACATAGCCATCGAAGCAGATGTTCGGAAATTCCTTCCGCATCTGAGCCAGTTTAAGGGCCCCCTTTCCGGTGGGCTCGGTGGGGACCTGCTCTATACTTAACGAGGTCGTAGTCTCGATTCTTTGAAGATGAGTTTCGGACCTAGAAGCATGAGAAGACGGCCTGTGGCGAGGAGGCTCTGGTGGATTTGAAGTTTGAACAGGAGGAGGAGATGGAAGTCTAGGAGGAGGAGAGCGCGATCTAGACCGATGTCTGTACTCCCTATCCCTATCACGCCCGTACCTATCTTGGTGGGAGTACTCGCGGTCGCGATCTCTATCCGAGTCCCTCCTGCGGGAGTCATAATAAGAAGAAGATTTTCGGGCCAAACAAAGACTGCCGAGCATCGATCCTCTCCCAGACATAGCACCTGCAAATGATAAACGAAGAAAGAGTTAGTAACTTTCTAAGTTGGACGAAGTACAGTTGTGAATCATGTAGTGTAGTGAAGTGTATGCATGTGCAATCCCCCGACCAACCGGAAATGTCGGCCGCACTCGTAGCAAGCGACCCGCTCGGTTCAAAAGCACTACCAAGCCCCTCCATCCCGGCGTCGTGTGAAGACGACACAAAATCCGGGATCGGAATATCTGCAAGCCCTGCAAAAGGACTCTCCACTTGCGGAGGAGGAGCCTCCAAAATTCTAATCCCCTGGAAAGGTAAAGACATGACCACAGATTTAAATCTCCCGGATTTAGAGCGCTTGTGAGCAGCAGCCTTGCCTTGTCTTTTTCCTCTGGAATCCTGAACATCGGAAGGAGGCCCGGCCGGGAGCTCAGTATCGGTGGGCGTTCTTTCTGGATCAACTTCTTCGGTGATCACAACTGCGGGCGCTTTGCGCTTCACGCGTTTCTTCGGGGCCACTCTATGTATCACATCCAGGTGTATGCTCTGTCTTCGTTCTATCAGCCCAACAGCCCTCAAATTCCTGTCAGTCAGGACTAAGTCTATGTGTCTCTCTTCGCCCGGAAACGCTTGAAGAATCCAAACAAGCTCTCTGAAGTATCCGCCATCGGGACGAGAGATTGCGGCTACAGGAAAGGAAAAGTATGTCAGTTTTGAAGTCAGTTACTAGTATCTCGATGATTCAAGAGAGAAGTGGCAACACTTACATCTATCCAGCCACCGCCCAGCAAATCCCGGGGGGCACCGAACATAGAACCATTCGGTTTTATAATAACTTAGCCTTCCCCAAGAGCCCTGTACAATGTGGCAGCTCTTGACCGCTTCCAGGAAGGTGAAAGAGGGGCTGTCTCCACGGCTTTTGAAATTGAATAAATATCGGATCTCGATCGGCTTCGGCGGTCGAAAGAGGATTTCCATAAAGAGAACAAAGATGCTGTTCAATAAGGCGTATCCGTTGGGATGTAGCTGGGATGGAGCTATGCCAAGAAACGACAACATCTCCCTTATATAATCATTGAAGGGAGGAAGTGTCCCCGTTGTGCAAGCGTGACGGTTGAAAGTAGTAAACCCCTCCGGGGGATTGTGTGGCCTGTCAGTTGGCCCAGGAAGTAGCACGTTGTCAAGCGACAAACCATGCCTTAAGCAAATCCGTCCAAGCATATCCTCGGAGATACCAGACGGCACTGAATCTGGCGGACTACAAATAAACCGAGCACCCAAACGCTCATCCGGAGCTGGCTCTATAACTTTGGCTTCAATAACCGGTATCTCTATGGTTGGAGGAATAGAAATTGGAATTTCCGGCTGCTGAGAACTTGAAGGGTCCATGACTAGCTAGCTTATAAAAAATCATTGTTAAACCGACAAATAACACTCGTGCATCCCCCAGTGTAAAGTGTGTGAGTGCATTGTGCAGTGCAATACTGTATATCAGTTGAGAAGATCAACAAGATTAAAGGAAGCGTGTAAACGACGAGACTTCAGAGTTCAATCGGAAGGACCGTCATCGCTGACCGTCACAACCGTACCATCCAGCTGATTAATTATCATTCCAAGTTGAAGTTTGGTGTCATTTTGATAAGTCCCAGTTCCGTCGACGAGCTTCGATAGGCAATCAGATATGCGGTGGAGCGGTTAAGTCCAGTAATACAATTTTGAAGCTCGTCGGAGTCAACTGTTCAAATGTGCAGGGATTTTTAAAATTTTTGTAATGTTCAAACCGTGTTGCTCACGGAAGCCATGTTCGCATCAATAAGCCATGGTCGTGCGCATATGAGTCAGACTCGATCAGAAGGTTGGCATGTGAGTTCGACTCGGTCCCAAGACCATCCGTTTCGACTCGCTCCCCAGGACCATTGGGTTCGACTTGGTCCCAAGACATGCATTTCGACTCGCTCCCCAGGACCATTAGGTTCGACTCGGTCCCAAGACACGCATTTCGACTCGCTCCTGAGACCACGCAGTTCGACTCGCTTTCAGGACTGCACACTTCGACTCGATCGAAAACCAACCTTTTCGACTCGGTCCAGGGACATCGTTTCGAGTCCATCAGGCGCGAACCCTTCGTATCAATCCATGGATTCAAAGCACTCGATTCGACGCGAAGCTCCACCATCGATCGATACGAAGACCTTCGCCTCATCATCTCGAAACCCATACCCCATCGAGACAAAGCTAAGGCCAGAGAGCTTTCGATCAATCACGACTCCGATCGATTTAGTGTTAAGAATCAAGTCTCCTCGTTTACGTGATGGTTTCGTTCAATGGATTACCTAAGGTTGGTCAGTTAGTTCAAATGGTTGAAGATAAGAATCGATTCGAAGGCAAAGTTTCTTCTTTTGAGAAGCTCTGGAGCGACACGAAAGCAAGGCAGATAAGGATGAAAGGTAAAAAGTGAAAAAATGGCTAAGTACGAAGTATTTATATGGATTTGGAAACAAAGGGAATAAACGCTTCGTATCCCGATGGATTCGAACGTGCGTTTCGACTCCCTCTCCAATGTGTCAAAACAAAGCTCTCCTTCGTATCACTTCCTTCGACTCCCTCTCCGGTGCAGCAAAACGAACAGTTCGAATCCATCAAGGAAGCGCATTTCGACTCGCTCCATTTCGACTCGCTCAGTTTTCAGCCATCAGGGACGCCCATTTCGACTCGCTCGACCAGTGCTCTGCCTCGACTCGCTCGACCAAGTGCTTACTTCGACTTGCTCGATATGGGCACACTTCGACTCGCCCAGTTCACGGCCATCAGGGATATTCGTTTCGACTCGCCCCGTTTCGACTCGCTCAGTTCACGTCCATCATCGAGTCGAATGAGCACTTCGTATCCATCGAACCATGGCTTCCAGAGGCCAACTCCATCAAATCGACATAGTTACTTCGCATCCATAAATCCAATGAAAATTATCTTCGATGTTTCAATCCTTCACATCGATTCAGGAGAGGATCGTTACGAAGGAACATTCAAAAATGACCATCAAGCGTTGTTGCAATGAATTTCACATCGGTTCAGGAGAGGATCGATACGGAATTCAAAAAACAATAAACTGACAATGACTCGAGAATGTACAAACGTCAGCGGGAGTCAGATTAACATATATGCATGAATGTCGGACTAATATTCAATGTTCTAGATTTTCAGAAATCAGAAATTCATCTAATAATGATTACAAAGGCAAATGGGTAACCACTAGCATACAGCAATCAGTTGCAACAATACATGGTACAGCATACAACAGTTTACATTACCAAGAAGAACGGTCAAAGATTACAGCTTTCATCGACAAGACAATAACTATTTAGAGTAGAGATGGCAGTATTTCAAAGCACGTCATGTTTCCACAAGACGTACTTTGGGGGGCAAATGTTATCCCGCCTTTTGGCAAGGCCGTAACACCAAGGAATTGACTAATAACCAATGATGGCCCGTCCTAGAAATCAGTTATACACGGGCTCACTGCGGATATCGATGAATTTTTTCCGAGTCTGAATCGAGCCAAAATTGGTAGGACATGGCAAGCTAAGCCATGTGAGCCAACGTTCCAAATCTCAAGTCGATCCGAGTTCGTATGCTCAAGTTATGAAGGATGCAAAATTGGACGAAAATCAGCTACCGTTCGACTCGCTCCTTCGACTCGCTCCCTTCGACTCGCTTCGGTTCCCTCAGATGCCAACTTCGACTCGCTTCACTGCCATCTGAAGTACCTATTTTGACTCACTTCGCTCAGCTGCCTTCTTCAACTCGCTCACTTCAAACCACTGGTCAACTCCATCAACTTCGACTCCACTGCTCAAACCTCCTAGAACTGCTCTCTTTGACTCGCTCCAGTTTGGAACCTTCGAAAGTGCACGCTTCGACTCGCTCCTCTCAAACAGCTATTCGACTCCATCGAATTCAACTCCGGTCGGCAAAGTCACTACTCGAAGCGATCGAACCATGCACTTCGACTCGATCAACCCTTGTACACTTCGACTCGCTCAAATCAGTGTGCGCTTCGACTCGCTCAAAGCAACGTCAAACACGGAGCAATCCAGGAAGCGCCACGTCATCGAGTCGAATGGAAGCGAGTCGAAACGGAAGCGAGTCGAAGGAAACAGCCTACCGAAAAACTCCATTTCATATCGATCATATCTCCCAATCTACAAGTCCAAATGCTATGAAATTTTCACAGAAGACTACGTGCATGCTAAAGAATGTCCACGCCAAATTTCGACTCCATTGGATGAAATCTTGATCGAGTCGAAATCTGTTCGTATCGATCATAGATCGGACCGAAACTTCACGGGCTTGGGCGTGCGGGCCTGGTCACGTGCCAGAGAGGGTCTCCCGAGATCTGAGCAAAATATCAGCCTCATACACCTATAAATAGACCCCCAAAGCCAACAAAAAATGGGTTCTTCTTCCTCTTTGAGAGCTCCAACGCCCGAACTCCGCCAGATCCAGATCTGAAGTCAATTGTTGCTGCCATAAACGAAGTTCACTGCTGCAAATCACAATTGACTACTATAAATCATTGAATTCACTTGTAAACGCAAAAGAAAGATCAATAAAGCAAACTATTTCATAGTGGACGTAGGCTATACGCCGAACCACTCTAAATTCTTGTGTCTCCTTGCACTTTAATTATTCTCATTTCTAAAATTTGGAGTTTTTGTTAGATAATTCTTCTTTTTCCATTTAATTTCTTCACTTTATCTCTTCAAAGACTTCCGAAGAGTGTTGTGCCCAATTTTGGTACAAACAACTCCTATGCCAGAAGAAGGAACTTTGGTGGAGAATTTTATATTCTTACCACTCTATTTGGTACCAATCCCATTGTACATTGGAAATTTCCTCATTGCCCCGAATTTTCTTCCTATTTTTCCATGTACAATACACATAAGGAGGCTTGCTCTCAAGCTCTAAAACGAAATTGTATCCAAAAAGAGATTCTCGTATGTCGTTGATAATGTATAGAAATAGAAATTCCAAGCCTAAAATAGTTTTCCCCTTATTCTCATGCGCGTTTATCCTAGCGTCAAGCTTAATGCACTGCTAAATTCAAATTTATTAGCCTATTTATCTTTTCTACACTTAGTATGTGGCATTAGAAAACTAAAAAATTTCCATTAAAATATTTTCCAGTTTCCAATCAAATTTGCACATGGTTGGAAAAGTTAAACTTCCAAAACAATTAAGCACCAGTTTCTTTTAAAACATTTAGACAAAAACATCCAGAAATAATTTGAATTCCAAAAATAATTTAAATGCTATAGTCCTTTTTTTTAAATGCAATTTTTCAAAACATTCAACTTTCCCAAATAAGTCAAGCCATATTTCAACATAGTTGGAAATTAGTTATGAGTTAATGCATATGTTCAATCCTAGCCTTCCACAATTAATTCAGGACATTTAAACTCATTCTTTTATTTTAATATGACAACTCATTAATCAATTTGTAAATTTTATATTTTCAAAGAATAGGAACAATGACCCGTGATTCCACAACAACCTTTGCCTATTCTTTGCTCGCTAAAATTCATTATCTATAAACTTCCAGTCTTATATTGCACCTACCGTTAGTTAAGTGTCTTTGTGGGATTTTCCATACTTATACTGTTTATTTTCAAAATACATATAAGAGCGGCCCACGTCTCCAGAAACAGCAGTACAGTGAATAAATAGGAGCACATCTCATAATATACCATATGTGTCTTTTATACAAGACAACCGACGGTTACAACCCAACAACCTAAAGAAAGAAAAGGACAAATGCTAGAAGGGAAATCACAACACAATACTACTAAAACCAAAATACTACCTACATACAATGGGATGGTCCCGATCGTCTCGAGCCATTGCCATGACCCCAGAATGAGCGTAGCATAGTGGCCATGCACCCGATCTCGTAGCTCTAGCGTTGCTGTTTAGCTCGAATCTCTCAGATCTCGATCTGGACCCATCAGATAGTGACTAGTTCGGGGCTCCGGTATCCTCCAATGCTCTGTCCTTGCTTTACCTCCTACTACAGCTGCTTTTTTGCTGCTGGCACTACTACCCCAGCTGGTGGCTCAGGGATTCCCATCTTCTTTAGAGAGGCTATGTCGAATGCAGAAGGGACCTTCTTCTGGATTGGCTCTCCAAAGAGGTTCACTTAGTATTGCCTAAAGACATGAGAGAAGAGATGACAATACAGAAAGTAGCTCTAGGGAGTACCAACTCCAGGACTAATACAGTGGCTCATAATAGTATGAGCCCAACTGGCAGCTATACCACCCATTATGGAGTAGGTGGCTTTTTGTACCAATGGATAAATCTGATTGAAGCTCCCCGTCTTTGGAATGATGTTCTGCTGAACTATGCGAACGACGAGGCAGACTGTAGATCGCAAATTGTCTGATCACTAGACATTGATATCTCCAGAAAAGACCCACTGCAAAAGTTCTGCATCAGTCATCTCCATATCATCCAAATCCGCTCCCACTTCGCTATCCCTAAATTATCGCCAAAATCTCGTCACACAAATCGATCTCGACTCCCTTTACTTCCGACTAGAGATTGCTGATGCCTTCATCGAAGTTTTATGCCAAATTCTCATTAAATAGACGCATGCAATGCGGGTAGCATTCTCGCTCAAAAGTGTCATGGTGGAGGATCCATGCTAATCCTATCATCGTGAACAATTTCTCGAGTCCAAAGGTGGCAAAATATCTAAATTTCAAAGGTCGTCCCTGAAGAAAGATGAAATTTGTTGAGGCCAAGTAAACAGAAATTTTTCTGGTTTCTTTGGAGAGCCAAGCGATTTCTTCAGGGGTGAGATCTGGATGGCGTGAGGAAGAGCTAGAAGTTTGTGATGGTGCCATGGACTGATTAGCGATCAGAGATGGGAGATTGGGTTCAGATGTAGAGAAGTGGTGGGGCTAGATCTGACACGTAAAAATTGGTGCTGGGGAGAGGAGGCTGCTGCTAGAGTAGGATCTACAGCAGTAGAGAGGGAGGTGGGATAACTCGTCATTGGAGGTGGAGGAAGAGGAGCAGCGATGGCCATGATTTGGAGAGGAGGGGATTGGGTTTAGCTGTGAGGAAGAGGAGGAAAACGATGGGGGAAGGCGACTGAACGGACGTGACTTATAAAATCGCGTTCCAGGTTCGAGTCATGCCCTAAACCGGTTAACTGGTTGACCGCTCCTAGGGCAACCACTATACCGCCAGGGGTCGACCAGTCGTCAAATTTCGAGCCTAGGTTGAACTTAGTGTAACATCCCCCACTTGGAGGCCCAAAACTAACGGCTATGGATGCTGCAGTCATCCATGGTTATTAATCCTCGACGACCAAATAAGGTAATGTTAGATACATTGATACACAGAAACACATGAATATGGAAAAAATTTAAAACATCAAACAAGTTCCACATTTCATTTCAAAACATTTCAAATTCATTACATAATCCCGCAATCGTTAACCACGTTCAAAGAAAATATACTTATTATAACATACGCCAAGAGCGACATATGAAGATGCCCCCTTGGACAATCAGAGTATATATAGGAAATTTTAACAACTTTGCCTTTACAACAACTACACAGCGGAATAAAAATAAAAGAGAACTCTAGATAGCTATCCTGCCTCCTGCACGTCTCCGGAAGCTTATTCGTCTAAAGAGGTACCTGAAAACCTCAACTCTCAAACTACTCAAAATCAATTGAGTACCCGAGAGTTTAAGGTGAAAAATATAAACTTTGAGTCAGATATAAAGCCTGGTATAAATAATAATCTACCATCACAAACCATTTAGATATCTAGTGAGACCACACCGCTTAGCGGAACGGGTTTTCCCCTCACTGGTATCCTAAAAACTTTATAAAACCATATATTGTGCTCCTACATCTGCAATGGTTAAAACAATTCAAACCATTATGATGATATGCAAAACAAGTAAATCAAATCTAGATTACCCATCCCCATTCAATTTGATTATCAGTCTCAGTTATAGTTTCTAGGGTCACTATTAACCTATTAGTTTTCATGGGCTTACTAATAACCTATTTAATGTTTAAGGACTCCCTATCTGGTCTCATAGGATCACTAAGAACCTATCAGCCCCTGCCAGTATCTTCACTATTTCAGGGGTACTCCTTGAACATATTGGTAACTCCAATATCTTTTCTCTTATCCTAGTTTTCATGGGTTGACTAGGAACCTATTGATATTTGTCAATATCTTAATCTCGGTATAGTTTTCATGGGTTCACTACAAACCTAATGAACCCCGCCAATATCAAATCATAGTTTTCATGGGCTAACTATGAACCTGTTTTCCTGACATCTTTGTTTATACATAGTTTTCATAGGCTTACTATGAACCTATTGGCCCTTGCCAATATCTTTAATTAGTTTAATTTATATTCACTATTGGGTCAACCTAGCTGGTTACTCTGCCCTTCCCCAAATTACCATTATGGGTTCACTAGAATGTGAATATATATATATATATATTTGAAGAATCAAACATAATAACATAATAATACCACTCATGTGGGTTTAATATCCTTAAATTCATTTTATATAAAAATTGGTTAATCTCTTTAACCCATTAATCAAGGAAAACTTCTTCAAAACTCCATTTTAAAACACTTTATTTATGCCATGGTTTTCTTTTAAAATGAGATTGGGTTATTTGTTTCGAAAAACTAAGGCTTTCGAAACCTTTAAAACTTTGCTTTCGACCTCATTGGATAACCTCCTTCGGAAGCATGTAAATCGCTTTTCAAAACATTAGGCCCCTGCCTTTCGAAACACTTTAAAACCTCTCTTTCGGAACCTTTCGGATGTAATAAAGTATTAATTATTAACTCTTAGAAGCTTAGCTTTGAAACCATTGAAAGTATCCCTTTCGAAACCTTTGAAATTACCCCTTTCGAAACCTTTGACCCTTTCGAAACCTTTGAAAGCATCCCTTTCGAAATCATTGGGTTTGTATTTAAAAATATCATTTGGGTCAAAGTGAATGTAAACGAAAGTATCTCTTTCAAAACCATTCTTTATCATATAAAATTATTGGGTAAAACTTGATGGTGTCGGCACCATCCCTTTTGAAAGCTTCAAATCATTTAAGCAAAACACTGAGGAATAGCATCGAAACGCCCTTTCGAAGCCGTCACCTTCGAAACCCTTGATCCCTTTCGGAAGTATTTAGGAAGTGGCTTAGAATACCTTTAAAAAAAACTACCATTTGAAAGCATTGATGACTTCAATACACTCGAAAGGCAAAAGAACGGCAGCAAGCTTCGACTAGGTCAGAACCCCTACTTTCGAAAGCATTATTTTACAACTAAAGGAACTCATTCGAAAGCTCTTACTTTTAAAACATAAAATGGCAACCCCTTCGAAAGCTATTAGAAAACCCCTTTCGAAATTATATGTTTCGACTCCTTCAAAAACTTTAATAAAACAAAGGCAGGGGATTAACTTTTTAAAACAAACAAAGGCATCGACCCCATCGGAAGTAATGCTTTCGACACCATGCCTTCTGCATTTCCTCCAATCCACTACGTACCATCTAGTGATATTTGTGTATTGGTTTCGGCCTAAGTTGGTCTCGACTGAGATGGTTTTGACTTGGTCGAGGTGGAAGCATAGGGTCAAAAGGCAGCTTCTAAAAGAGGCGGAACATACTTTTTTGGTAAAGGCTGAATTAAAGCTAATAAAAGCAATTAGTTTCTAACTAACCTGCCCACGTGTAAACATGTGATTGGTTGCCTCAACTTTTCAAATTCTTTACCAAAATAACTGTTGCTTAATTTCATATCTAAATCAAGGTTAATTTATCAAATAAGCCCTTCCATTAAACAAAGACAATAATGCAATTAAGTCCTTCCTTCTAAAACAATTTAATTTCCACAGCAAATCACTTAGGAAAAATCCCCAAAAATTATAGAAATTCACTTTAATTATGTTATCTAACATACAAAAATTCTATACCCAATTTATTCCTCAAATAATCTAAATTAAATTTAAAACCAATATTATCATATTTTCCTTTGAAAATTCGTAATAATCTTTCCGTAGCTTAGAAAATTATCAAAATCAAAACCCAACTCCAAAATCATGTTTTACATAACATAAAATTTTTCCATGGCATTCAAAGATCATTCACAATCGGTTTTGCCCTAAAACTGCATAAATCCCCATTTAAACATTCTTGTTTAAATCAAACAAATTATAATTCGAGCATATCATCATCCAAAACCTCATAGAAACAAATTTATCTTAAATCCGAAAACATATGTACATAAATCAAAATAGAGAGGGTATAAATTATTATTCACCTTGATTACGATAAGAAGATTGGATTGAGATTGAGATTAAGATTTATTCCCCTTACTTTAATCCTTAGCTTGATTTGAATTTTCTCTTCTTTAACAATGGTCGGCTCCTCTTTTCTTACGTTTGTATTTTGTTTGCCAAATGACGTGAATGTGAATAAGGAACGAGAATATATAAGGGTAAGGGGTTATGTGCGGCTATTTCCCAATATACCCTTGTGTAGGTTAATTAGCCTATAAGCCAATCCTAAGCCCATCTAATTAATTAATTAAGCACGACCAGTTAGTATTTATTCAAATCTCTTGAACAATGTTATCAAAATTAGTGGTGTTACAGGCTCCCCTACTTAAAGAATTTCATCCTTGCAATTTAGTAAGGACTAAATACTAAACATAGCAATCATCTATAACGACTCCTAACAACCATACCAGTCTACATGACTTGAAATTATCTATATAAGATCAGGATAAGTTTCTCAAATCTTGTCTTTTGTCTCCTAAGTATAGTCCTTCTCATTGTCGCTCCACTGAACTTTCACCAACTTGACTGTCTTGTTTCTCAATCCTTTCTCATCTCTCGCTACAACCCGAACTGGTTGTCTAACAAAAGTCAAATTATGCTCTACTATCAAATCTTCCAACCCTGTTGGAGGAATAGTAGTCTCTGGATCATGCACGTACTTGCGAAGATGAGACACATGAAATACATTATGGACACCTGCCATACTGCTCGGCAACTCTACTCTGTATGCGAGCTTTCCAATCCTCTCTATAATCTAGAATGGACCAACATATCTCGGTGCCAGTTTCCTCGACTTCCCGAACCGTACCACACCATTCATCGGTGATACTTTAATGAAAACCTTATCCCCAACTGAGAACTCTAGGTCTTTACGCCTCTTATCTGCATAACTCATATATCTGGACTGAGCTTCCTTCATCCTTTCTCGGATCAGCTCAATTTTCTTTGATGCATCTATAACCAAATCTGGACCTAAGACCAATCTGTCTCCAGTTTCCAACCATCATGCTGGTGATTTGCATGGCCTTCCATACAAAGCTTCAAAAGGCGTCATTCTTATACTAGTCTGATAACTATTATTATAGGAAAACTCAACTAAATGTAGGTGATCTTCCCAAGATCCACCAAAGTCCAATACACTAGCTCTCAACAAATCCTCGAGTACTTTATTGACTCTCTCTGTCTGCCCATCCGTCTGAGAGTGATATGTTGTACTTATCTTTAGCTTGGTGCCTAACACATCCTGTAGACTCTTCCAGAATTCGCTAGTAAACAAAACATCTCTGTCTCTGACTATGCTACTAGGAACGCCATGTAGTCTAGCTATGTTCTTCATGAACAACTTAGCTAAAACAGGTGCCGTCCTGGTTGACTTTACTGGAATGAAATGGGTACTCTTGGTCAATCTATCCACTATGATCCATATACTTTCATTTCCTCTATTTGACCTTGGTAACCCGTCTGTAAAATCCATGGATATCGAATCCCATTTCCAAACTGGAATCTATAGAGGTTGAAGCAACCAACTTAGCTTCTGATGTTCGACCTTCACTTGTTGACAGTTTGCACACTACTTAACCCACAAGCCAACATCCCTCTTCATACCCTCCCAACAGAAGCTCCTCTTCATACCTTGATACATCTTGGTCCCTCCAGGATGAATCGTAAACTTGGATCGATGACAATCCCCAAGAACTTCTCTCCTCAAGTCCTCAACATTCGGAATGCATAATCGTCCCTCCTTTCTCAACCATCCTCTCTGGTCAAGACCAAAATCCTTCAGATCATTGATCTCAGTTCCAACCTCAAGCCTTCTAATCTTCTTGGCTAATACTAGATCCTCCTTCTTTTTAGAAGCAATTCTCTCGATCAACACTGGTCGAACTTCTAAACAAGACAACATGGCAGTACTGTGACTAGAACTAGCAGTCGATCTTAACTACACACTACAAGTAGTCAAAGCTTCCAAATCCTTTCATTCTGCCAACATAGCTAACACCACATTCTGATGTCTTCTGCTAAGAGTGTCTGCTACTTTATTACCTTTCCCTAGTGTATACTTTATACCAAAATCATAAGAAACTAAAAACTCCAGCCACCTCTGTTGTCTCATATTCAACTCCTTCTGAGAGAATAAGTATCTTAAAGACTTATGATTTGTGTATAGCTCAAATCTCTCCCCTAAGAGATAATGCCTCCAAATCTTCAATGCGAAGATCACCGCCGCCAACTCCAAATCATGAGTAGGATATCTCACTTCATGCGATCTAAGTTGTCGTGAAGCGTAGGCAATCACTTTACCCTTCTGCATCAACACAGCTCCCAATCCAGTTCCACATGCATCGGTATACACCACCAACCCTTGGTTTCCGTTTGGAACTACTAACACAGGTGCATTGGTCAACAAATGCTTTAACTTAAGGAATGCATCCTCACATTTGTCAAACCAAACAAACTTCCCCATCTTCCTGGTTAGCTTATTCAAAGGAGCTGCTATCCACGAGAAATCCTTGATGAATCTCCAGTAATAGCCAGCAAGTCCAAGAAAACTTCTAATCTCAGTCATTGTCTCTGGTCTCTTCCATTTATTAACAGCTTTGATCTTATCTGGATCGACTGACAGACCCTTCTATGAAACCACATGACCAAGAAACTTAACCTCTTTCTTCCAAAAATGACACTTGGAGAACTTGTCTTTTAGTTGAGCTGCCTCAGCGTCTCAAGCACCACTCTAAGATGATTATCATGCTCTCTTTCATCCTTAGAATATACCAAAATGTCTCTGTAAACACCAACACGAATCTATCCAAATACTCTCAGAAGACTCGGTTCATTAAATCCACGAAGAAAGCAGGTGCATTCGTTAGCCCGAATGGCATTACTAACCACTCTTTCGAACCATACCTAGTCCGAAATGCTGTCAACGTAATGTTGTCCTCTACCACTCTTAATTGATGGAAACCTATCTCCAAATGCAACTGGAAAAACACTCTGGCTCCACACAACTGATCAAATAGAACATCAATTCTCGGCAAAGCATACTTATTCTTAATCGTCCTCTCGTTCAACTTACGATAGTCGATACACATCCTCAACGACCCATCTGGTTTCTTCATGAATACCACGGCCGCTCCCTAAGGCGAACTGCTTGGTCTAATAAAATTCCTTCCTTCTAGATCCACTAGCTACACCTTCAATTCCTTCATCTCGGTTGGTGTCATTCTGCTAGGTGGTCTACTCACAGATTATGCTCCTGGCACAAGATCTATCCGAAACTCAACAGCTCATTTCGGTGGTAGTCCTGTAACCGGCTCAAAGACATCTGCAAACTCTCTTGCTAAACGAACCTGACTTAGCTCTTCTCCCACTTCCATAGTACTTAACAAAGCACAACTACTCCGATCAGAATTATCCACTGAGAATATGATTCGGTTATGACTATCTGGGTGTCTCAGTGATATCTCCCCATCCTGGCAAAATATCCTAGCCTCAAACATGCTCAACAATTCCATACCCAAAATGATTCTAAAATCTATGAAATCAAAAACATACAGACTGCATGCAAGCTTATGACCAAACAAATCAAGTTCTAACTGGTCACATCTCATCCCCTGAGTTGCATACCCTCCTATTGGATTCACAACCCTTAAGAAAGTAATAAGGTATGTGGGTTCTAAGCATAACCTATCAACCAAACACTGGGATATAAATGAATGTGATGCACCGGTATCAAATAGTATCCTAACTGGTATACTCTGAATCAAAAACGTACCTTCCATCACGGTCTTTCCCTTTTCAACTGCAGTTGGCTTAGCAGATGATGGTCCAATAGCAAAAACCTTTCCCTTGTCCACCCTAACCGGTTTTGGACACTGATTCTTATAATGCCCAACTTGGTCATAGTTGAAGCACTTCACATTCTTCTTATCCGCAGCCTTCTTGCCATTGCCTGACCACACTCATTTGCATAATTACCCTTCTTATCACACTTGTAGCAAACTAAATTAGCCTTACCTTCTTGGCAGCATTTCTCTTCTGGGCTCCCTTCTTCTTAAAGAACTTTCTCTTCTTTCCTTGAGCACCCGAGAGTTTTAAAGGAAAACATAAACTTCGAGTCAGACATAAAGCCTGGTATGAATAATAACCTACCATCTCACACCATTTAGATATCTAGTGAGACCATGCCGCTTAGCGGAACGGGTTTTCCCCTTACTGGTATCTTATCCAAAACTTTATAAAAACCATATACTATGCTCCTGCATCCAAAATAGTTAAAACATAACAATTCTAAATATTATGATGATATGAAAACAAGTAAATCGATTCTGGATTACCCATCCCCATTCATTCTGACTATCTATCTTAGTTATGGTTTCTAGGGTCACATTAACCTAATAGTTTTAATGGGCTGGCTAATAACATGTATAATATTTATGGACTCCCTGTCCGATTTCATAGTTTTCATGGGATCATTAAGAACCAGTTGGCCCCTACCAATAACTTCCTTATTCAAGGGTTCTCCCTGAACCTATTGGTATCTCCAGTAACTTCCCTCTTATCATATTTTTCATGGGTTGACTAGGAACCTATTAACTTCTCTCGATAACTTAATCCGGGTATAGTTTTTGTGAGTTTACTACAAACCTATTGGCCCCTACCAATAACTCTTTCTAATCATAGTTTTCATGGGTTTACTATGAGCTTATTGGCCCTTGCCAATAACTTTACCTAAACATAGTTTTCATAGGTTTACTATGAACCTGTCTATCTGACAACTTCTTTAATCGGTATTTAGACATCCTATATTCTGGTCTACCTGACATCCTGGATGCAATTATACTCATTCAGAAGTTAACTCAATTTTTATATTCACTACTGGATCAACCTAGCTGGTTATTTTTCTCTTTCTCCCCAAAATACAGTTATGGGTCCATATTAAAGTGAATATGTAAACTAGAAGAAGCAAACATATTAATATAATAATCAACATCTGTGGTTTAATATCTTTGAAATCATTTTAATATAAAATATGGTTAATCACTTTAACCTATTATTTTATCAAGGAAGGCTTCTTCAAAAACTTCATACTTAAAAGCCATTTTAAAACTCCTTTATTATGCCATGGTTTTCTTTTAAAAATGAGATTGGGTTCTTTGTTTTGAAAACTAAGGCTTTCGAAACCTTAAACCTTTTACTTTCAAAACCATTGGATGACCTTCTTCGAAAGCATTTAAATCTTCTTTTCAAAACACTAAGCATATGCCTTTCGAAACACTTTAAAACATCTCTTTCGAAACCATCAAAATATACCTTTCGAAAGCATTAAAGCATCACTAATTAACTCATAGAAGCATAGCTTCGAAACCATTGAAAGTACCCCTTTAGAAACCATTTGAAAGTATCCCTTTCGAAACCATTGGGTTTATTCTAAAAATATCTTTTGGGTCAAAGTGAACATAAACGAAAGTACCCCTTTCGAAACCATTAACCTTCATATAAAAGAGTTCAGGGAATAACTAATGGTTTTGGAATCATCCTTTCGAAAGCTTATATCACTTAAGTAAAACATTTGAAGGATAGCTTCGAAACCCCTTTCGAAGCCATTGCCTTTGAAACCATTAAACCTTTCGAAAGCTCTAGGAAGTGGCTTACTTCATTTATAAAACAAAAGCTACCTTTCGATCTAGTTAATGACTTCAATCCATTCGAAAGGCATAAGGTTGGCAGCAGGGTTTCGAATGGGTTGAAACTACCCTTTCGAAAGCTTTGATTTAAAAACATGGCAACTCATTTTAAAGCTATCTTTTTGAAACAAAAAGGCAGCAACATTTTTGAAAGTTATTTAAATGGGTTTCAACCCCTTCGAAAGCATCCTTCTGAAAACAAGGCAAGCACATATCTTTGGAAAGTAAAACAAAGGCTTCGACCCCTTCGAAGACATTGGTTTCGACACCATCCCTTCCGCTTTTCTTCAATCCGCTACGTACCAATTTATTTATACCTTGTGTATTAGTTTTGACTTGGGTAGTTTTGACTTGGTTGAGGCGGAAGCACAGATTCGAAAGGTAGCCTATGAAAGCGGCGAAACAACATTTCTGGGTAAAGTCTATTTTAATGCCTTTTTAAGTAATTGCTTTTAAACTAACTTGCCTATTTGTAAACATTTGATTGGTTGCCATAAGCTTTTCAAATTCTTTCCGAAGTAAAACTGCCGCAATTACTTCAGATCTAATTAAAACAATTTAGCAAATAAGCCCTTCCTTAAGCAAAACAAATAAAACATTTTAAGTCGTTCATCTAAAATAATTTAATTTCTATAGTAGATTCTTTAGGAATAATCCCCAAAAATCATAGAAATTCACTTTTAATATGTTATCTAACATATATAAATTTCCGACCCAAATTCGTTCAAATAATAGCCAAAATAAATTTAAACCCAATTATTCATTTTCTCTTTTGAAAATTCGTAGTAAATTTTCCATTACTTGGAAAATAATAAAAATTAAACCCTTCTCCAAAATCATGTTTTGCATAACATATAAATTCCTCATGGCATTCAAAATTCAATATAAACAATTTTAGCCTTAAAACCATATAAAACACTTATGAAACAATCTTGTTTGAATCAAACATATCATATAATCCAAGCATATCATCATCTAAAATTATCATATTAGAATTAAACTTAAACCTCAAATGATTATAGAAACAAAAATAGAGATGGTTTTGATTATTATTTACTTTGATTAGGATAAGGAATTTGAGATTTGATTGAGATTAATCCTCCTTGCTTTAATTCCTTAGCTCTTGATTAATTTTTCCCCTTTCTTCCCTAGGTTATGGCCGGCTTTCTATTCGTTTTGTTTACGTTTTGTATTTTAAGAAAATGAACTTGAGAAAGAAAGTGGAAACGAGATAATAAGGTGCGGAAAATACCCTATAATGCCATTGCGTTAATTAATTAACAAATAGGACTATTCATAAGCCCATTTATTTAATTAAGCTCGTCCTCTAATTATTTTCAAATTTCAATCCCATTATCACTCTAATATTTACATTATTCTATTTCATTTATCTAATTAAATCTCCTGAATAATGTTATTAAAATTAGGTTGTTACAGGCTCTCCTCCTTAAAGAAGTTTGTCCTTGAAATTCGGTAAGGACTAATTACTAAACATAGCAATCATCTATAACAACTCCTAACAACCATATTAGCCTACCTAACTAGCATATATCTATATAAATCTAATATAGACATACCCTCAAAGCAGATCAGGATAAGTATCTCTAATCCGGTCTGCTGTCTCCTTAGTACCGTCCTTCTCGTTGTCGCTCCACTAAACTTTCACCAACCTGACTGTCTTGTTCCTCAATCTTTTCTCATCTCCCGCAACAACCCGAACTGGTTATCTAACAAAAGTCAAATTCGGTTCTACTATCAACTTTTCTAACCCTGTCAGAGGAATAGTAGTCTCTGGATCATGCACATACTTGTAAAGATGAGATATATGAAATACAATATGGACACCTGCCATACTTCTCAACAACTCTACTCTGTATGCAAGCTTCCCGATCCTTTCTATAACTAAGAACGGACCAACATATCTCGATGCCAGTTTCCCTGTCTTTCCAAATCGTACCACACCCTTCACTGGTGATACTTGAATGAAAACATTATCTCCAATAGAGAATTCTAGGTCTTTACGTCTCTTATCTGCGTAACTCTTCTGTCCGGATTGAGCTTCCTTCATCCTTTCTTGGATCAACTCAATCTTCTCTGTCGTCTCTCTAACCCGATCTGGACCTAAGACTAATCTGTCTCCAGTCTCCAACCAACATGCTGGCGATTTGCTTAGCCTTCCATACAAAACTTCAAACGGCGTCATTCCTATACTAGTCCGATAACTATTATTATAGGAAAACTCCGTTAAGTGTAGGTGATCTTCCCAAGATCCACCGAAGTCCAATGCACAAGCTCTTAACAAATCCTCGAGAACCTTATTGGCCCTCTTTGTCTGCCCATCCGTCTGTGGGTGATACGCAGTACTCATCTTGAGCTTGGTACATAATACCTCATGTAGACTCTTCAAGAATTCACTAGAAAACAAAGAATCTCTATCACTGACTATACTACTAGGAATCCCATGCAGTCTAACTATGTTCTTTATGAACAACTTAGCTAAAACAGGTGCCGTCCTGGTTGACTTAACTGAAATGAAATGGGCACTCTTGGTCAACCTGTCCACAATGACCCATATGCTTTCATTTCCTCTATTTGACCTTGGCAACCCATTTATAAAATCCATGGATATCGAATCCTATTTCCAAACTAATACCTCCAAAGGTTGAAGCATCCCACTCGGCTTCTAATGTTCGGCCTTCACTTGTTGACAGCTTGCACACTGCCTAACCCATAAGCCAACATCCCTCTTCATACCTTCCCAAAAGAAGCTCCTCTTCATATCTTGATACATCTTGGTCCCTACAGGATGAATAGTAAACTTGGATGATGACATTTTCCAAGAACTTCTTTCCTTAAGTCCTCAACATTTGGAACACAGAACCGTCCCTTCTTTCTCATCCATCCTCTCTGGCAAGACTAAAATCTCTTAAATCATCGATCTCGGTTTCAACCTCAAAGCTTCTAATCCTCTCGGCTAATAATGGATCCTCCTTCTGCTTTGAAGAAATCCTTTCAATCATACTGGTCAAATTTGCAAACAGGACAATATGGTAGTGCTTTGACTAGAACTAGCAGTCAATCTTAACTGCACACTACAAGTAGTCAAAGCTTCTAAATCTGTCCATTCTACCAACACAGCTAACATCACATTTTGATGTCTTCTGCTAAGAGCATCTGCTACCTTATTTCCTTTCCCAGGAGTATACTCTATACCAAAATCATAAGAAGCTAAAAACTCCAGCCACCTCTGCTGTCTCATATTCAACTCCTTCTGAGAGAATAAGTACCTTAAAGACTTATGATCTGCGTATAGCTCAAATCTCTCTCCTAAGAGATAATGTCTCCAAATATTCAATGCAAAAATCACCGCAGCCAACTCCAAATCATGAGTAGGATATCTTACTTCATGTGGTATAAGCTGTGGTGAAGCGTAGGCAATAACTTTACCCTTCTACATCAACACAGCTCCTAGTTCAGTCCCGCGTGCTTCGGTATTCACCATCAACCCTTGATTCTCGTCTGGAACTACTAACACAGATGCGTTGGTCAACAAATTCTTTAACTTAAGGAATGCTTCCTCACATTTGTCGGACCAGACAAACTTCACATCCTTCCTGGTTAACTTAGTCAAAGGTGCTACTTTTCATGAGAAATCCTTGATGAATCTCCGTAATAGCCTTCAAGTCCAATAAAACTTCTAATCTCAATCGCCGTCTCTGGTCTCTTCCAATTATTAACAGCTTTGATCTTATTTGGATCGACTGACAAGCCCTTCTCTGAAACCACATGATCAAGAAACTTAACCTCTTTCTTCCAAAAATGACACTTGGAAAACTTCGCCTTCAGCTGATGCTGCCTCAGCGTCTGAAGCACTACTCTAAGATGATCCTCATGCTCTCTTTCATCCTTAGAGTTTACTAAAATGTCATTTATAAACACCAACACGAACCTATCCAAATACTCTTCGAAAACTCGGTTCCTCAAATCCACGAAGAAGCAGGTGCATTTGTTAACCCGAATGGCATTACTAACCACTCATATGAACCATACCTAGTTCGAAATGCTGTCAAAGAAATACTGTCCTCTACCGCTCTTAACTGATGGAATCCTGTCACCAAATCCAAATGGGAAAACACTCTGGCTCCACACAACTAATCAAATAGATCATCAATTTTCGACAAAGGATACTTATTCTTGATCGTCCTCTTGTTCAAATTACGATTGTCGATACACATCCTCAACGACCCATCTGGTTTCTTCATGAACATTGCGGCCGCTCCCCAAGGCAAACTGCTTGGTCTAATAAAATTCTTTCATTCTAGATCCACTAGCTGCACCTTTAATCCCTTCATCTTGGTCGGTATCATCTTGCTAGATGGTCTACTGACAGGTTCAGCTCGTGGCACAAGATCTATCTGAAACTCAATAGCTCATTTTGGTGGTAGTCCAGTAACCAGCTCAAAAACATCTGCAATTTCTCTTGCTACTCGAACCTGACTTAACTCTTCTCCTACTTTCATGGCACTTAACAAAGCACAACCACTCCGGTCAGAATTCTCCACTGAGAATATATTCGGTTATGACTACCGAGGTGTCTTAGTGATATTTTCCTATCTTGGAAAAATATCCTTGCCTCATACTTAGTGTAACGACCCTAAATTTTCAACCCAATTTAAAATTTTAAATTCATCATTTCAGTAAAAATTTTGAAATTTTAAACGATCTCCATTTACGCCCAAACTTTATTTGTGACTTACGTCTAGTTAGATATGGACATAGAAAAAGTTTCGTTGAAAAATATTACAGTAAAGTCCGTTCGCGTTTTACTGTATATCAGTCCATATAAAGCTGCGTAAAATTTATCTTCCGAATCCAAATATTTTTACACAGTCCGCTTGTAAAAATTATTCTGATCAAGATTTTATAATTCGTTTCGTCTAAAACTGTCATCGCCTGCTCCGTTTATCTTATTTTGCAAAACGTACAATTTAAGCGGCGTAAATGCCAATTTTATAAAATCATCGTATCGCAATAATCTGTATACCGTTGGAAGCGTACCGTCGCGCTGATCAAAACGGTATATTGGTTTGTGTCATTCGGAGTTCGGAATTAGAAGTTACTGACATTTTATCGGTTGATAAACTGTCCGTTACGAACAGTTATTCGGCTCCTATTGGGCTGAATTGGTGTGAGAATCGAAGCAGCCCAGTCAGCAATCATTCTTGGAAAGCCAAGAGCCCTTTTGGTTACCGAGATAATTAATTAAAGCTTTTGGAGTCCCAAACCGTCATCATTGCTGTACCATTTCCCATAAACCTGGTTACAATTCCTAATTCAAAACCATTCTTTACGTTAGTTCCTTTCCCTTCCTCCCTCAGTTCTTCTTTCATTCTCCTGGCAAGTATTTTATATTTTCTTTTGTTTTCAATTTGCATGAAACTCCCACTGCAAATCTACCACCTCCCAACAGCCCAACCCTCCACCACCCACGTCACCCTCCGCGCCACCTGGCCTCGTAGCAGCCCACGTCCTGACACCGCACCCAGCCCTACGGACCCACTACCAGACCCGCCTACTGCCACCACCACAGCCCTCCCAACCGCCAGACGCACACCCAGACCCCCTGGCCCGCCTACCGCCACACAACCCCAGACCCGCGCGCCACCCTCCGCACATCCACCCGGTCCAGCCTACCTTCGCCTACCTGACCCACTTGACCTCCACGCCTGCTGCCACTCGTCCCAGACCATCCCTTTGCCACTACCTCCGTCCAGTTCGCCCACCCCATCGTCCCTTAGCCCTCCGCCACCCAACAGCCAGCACTACCCCCTTCCGCTACTGCCCATACCCCAACAACACACCCTACCGCCTGCTACCGCCACCCAGTCTGCCGCCAGACCCCAGTACCCACAACGCCTGCAGCCCGTGCCACCCAGCCCGCCGCCAGACCCCATAATCCCAGCAGCCTGACCCAGCCGAGCCCCTCTGCCCCGTTCGCCACCACCAGCCGAACCACCCACTACCCAGCTGGCCACCACGTAGTTCGTCGAACGTTGGTTCTCGCCTTGTCCGGAAATAGTATTTTACGTATAGCGTTGGTTAGATTTTGCTAGTTATTAATATTCAACGTTGTCTTGTAATTTCAGCTGCTGATCCGGAATCTCAAGCTTAGGCTTCGTCTATTTTGTCGTCATACCCTGCTCCTTTGATTGGTATGAATATATATGTACAATCTATACATATATCTTGTATTTAACAAATCATAATTGAATTATTTTTCGCTTGCAGTTTGTTGTTCGTTAGTGTTGTGCTTGTTCGTGCCTCTTATCTATCGTCTACGTGCTTCGTCGTCACACTTCTTACCACGCAAGGTGAATATTTTCTATTCACGACTCAAAGATCTATTATACTAGGATAATTAGATGTTGGATGTTATGAATGTTAATTTAGACGTTAAATTGATTGATGTTAAAAATTGAATTGAAGTTAGTATGTTAAATAGTTATGACGCCAATTTGCTATGTGATATTAAATTTGTTGTTATTGTAATTAATAATAAATTTGAAACTGAATTTGATATAGAATAGATATAAATCCTGAATGACATATGTTAAACTTGACCCCTTTATATGATGAATATTGAGTAATTAATTTGACCCTTTCAATTGTTGACACGTAGAATTTGATAAATGTCACTTTGAACTATTGAACGTATTGAATTAACCGTGGTAATTGAAATTGAACGACTAAGTGAAACCGAAATGTTATAATCTTTAATCTACATGAAATGATAGTGTAGATTCTAGAAATAATTATATTAATTGGCGTAAATAACAAACGCGAATTAATACGATTATTTCGGGATTATTTGAAATTGTTGAATTGTTGCAAATGGATGCTATTGCTTGTTTATTTACTTTGACACCATCCCAGCTATCACACTGCAAGTTCCCTTTGTATGTTTTGATTTTGAATTTAAATAGAATTGGGTTGAAATGATAAATACCCAATTGAATGAATTGGCCTAGGATAGATAATTAAAAATAAGAAACCGAACGGTCAACAAAGAACGTTTTTGAAATTGAGACTTATTTGGAATTATGGAATGAACTTAGAAAATTGTATTGAAATTTGGTAACGTAAATATAAATAAATTTGTTGAAATAAATAAAATGATTTTATTGAATTTAATAAATGAATTTGTTTTGAAATAAATAAAATGGATTTTATCGAATTAAATAAGTTAGATTGGTTGGAATAAATAAATGAATTTAATTGAAATAAATGAGAATGAATTAATAAAATGAATTGAAATGGATTTGTAAATTTATTTAGTTAAACAAAGTGTTTTGACAAAGTTAATCGAAATGAGATTTAAGAAGTAAATAGGTTAGAAGATAAAGTGATTAAATTTCAAGTTTTGATAAATGAATAAACGAAGTTTTGACAAAGTGAATGTAGTAAATGGAATTGATATAGTAATGAACCTAGGAATGTAAATACTGATTTAAAGAATAAAACTGATTTAATGGGTTAAAATAAGATTGACTAATTCACGTAATCCATAAACTTGAGTTGATTTAATAAGTAAAGTGTTGATTTAACTTGAATACTTAAATTTGATGACTAAAGGGCTTGAACTAGAATTTCTTTTCGAAATATGATTTTAGTAATTGAAACGAATCGAATTATGAAATATCAAATTTGGAAGTCAAATTTGCAACTTGACCTTTGGATTTGATTTGTTTAACTTTAATAATAAGTTGACTGTTGGGTAATTAATACGTAGTTATTAAAGAGACCGGGATCGGATTATGGACATACTCTCTGTCGATACCGAAAACCACTTTAATAACTAATATACGCGAAGTGTTGATCCAGAATGAAGTGGATGGTTTTGATGAACGCGTTGACTGAAGAAAGAGAACGATTTTGGATGACCCCTGACATGACTAAAACAGGAGCCGCGCCGGGCCATTGAGGATCGCCATCTCTAGCAGACACACTTCTTCGATACCATATCTATTACTTTTGTGATTCGATTTGGGTGCACCCCTTGATTTGGAAGTGTTGTTTCGCGGTGTTGGGGTGGTAGCTGCTATGCCCAACATCAGTCCGGATCAGGCAACTACTGGTATCCTAGTTGGTATCGCCTCATGTACCTTGTCATACTAATTATCCTATCGCGACAACTACGATTTTGATTTGTACCTTTAGTATATGGATTGCCCTCTGGTGACTTCCGGTTTTGGGGAAACTACGGTCTTGTATATGCTTTTGGGAATAAACAGGTTAAGAGGTGTATGGGCCCTGCTTAACCCTACTTTGATATCTTACTTTATGGATTAGACATTATCTATTTAGCGTATTCTGTAGGTAGTTTATCGATCCCTTAATGATGTTTATATTCACCTTTGAGTTATGGACTTTATTATATGCATTTGATTATCCTGTATAAGATTTTGAGTCCTGACTCGAGTGTTTCTTTTGCATATGCTCGGGTCAGTCTGAAGATATTCCGTTGCTGGTCAAGGTTGGTCGAAGATGCTGAAGGCTTAGCTTTTATTTATATCATTTTATTTTCAGTATTTGATGTACCTATGTATTGGACATCTTGTATCTCTTTTCAGTCGCTTTATGTTGAGACATTGTTGTATTCTCTGTAGTAGCTTCATGAACTACTATTATGACGATGTATTTTCCGCTGCATTATTCTGTGACTGTTCTGAGTCTGTGATGTTGTATTGATTCTCATTTACATTTATGTACTTATAATCCCATAATGTTCTGTGTTTTGTATTATTTAAGTTGACAAGTGTGGATTATTGTCAATTTAAATGGTCCAAATATACGGGATGTTACACTTAGCCAACCAATCCATACCCAAAATGATTCTGAAATCTACGGAATCAAAAACATACAGACTACATGCAAAATTATGACCTAATAATTCTAGTTCTAACGGTCACATCTCATCCCTAGAGTTGCATACCGTCCTATCAGATTCGCAACCCTTAAGGAAGCAACAAGGTATGTGGGTTCTAAGAATAATAAATCAACCATGCACTAAGATATAAATGAACGTGATGCACCGGTATCAAGTAGTACCCTAACTGGTATACTTTGAATCAAAAGCATACCTTCCATCACAGTCTTCCCTTTTTCAGCTGCAGTTGGCCTAGCAGATGATGGTCCAGCAGCAAAAACCTTTCACTTGTCCGCTCTGACTGGTTCTAGACACCGATTCTTATAATGCCCAACTTGATCATAGTTGAAGCACTTCACATCTTTCTTTTCTGTAGCCTTCTTCCCCTTGCCTGACCAGCACTAATGAGCATAATGACCTTTCATGTCACACTTGAAATAGACTAAATCAGCCTTTGCCTTCTTGGCAGCCTCTCCCTTTTGGGCTCCCTTCTTCTTAAAGAACTTTCTCTTCTTTCCCTGTGAACCCTGGGATTCAACCGATTTTTCTTTCCTACAAATAGCAAGCATCTCCTCATGTTGGATTGTCATCTCCACAACTACATTACAGGGATCACAGAGATGTGTCGGTGTCGCCCTGGCAACCCGAATGAACCTCTCATTCCTTCTTATGACGATGTCTATAGTAGCATACCCATATCGGGACAACTCATCAAACTTAGTAGCATACTCGATTACCGACATCTCTCCCTGCACTAAATCCATAAACTTCCTCAGCAATTCCGATTGCCGAGTTGGAAACTTCAAACAAAAACCTTTCTCAAATCTCCTTCAGAATTCTGCCCAAGTCAATTCTTCCTCTGAAACTCCGACAGTAACAGTATTCCACCAAGGAAGTCTGCCCCTTGCAACTTCCTAGAGGCCAGTCTCCTCTTCTGCTCATCATCCAAACCCAAATCAGCGAAGATTCTCTCATAATGCAACAACCAATTCTTAACTTCTTTGGCATCCTTCGTTCCCATAAACGGCTTCCCACCAAGACTGGTATAATCCCTGCTCAGCTTAGCATAATTATTCTTAATTGGAGCCACAAGATTAGCTCATCCAACATTCCCAGCAACTCCAGCAGCTGCCCCAGCTTGGATCAGATTTACGAAGAACTGATACATCGTCCCATATCTACTGACGGATTTCCAACACCTACATTGGCATCTGCATTTTGATTAGCATTTGCCTGTCGACCCGGGTTCCTTCTAGTGGGTCGAGCATTTCCATTGGTTGTGGTGCTTCCTCCACCGATATTTCCTCTTCCGTTTCTTGCCTCCACATCTTCTTTCTCGTAAATCTGCATACGAGCCTTAGTAAGATACAAAATAACGGTCTAAGAGAGAGGGGAATACGTACTTATATATACATACATACATCAAATACAAGTACGTTACAAGAGCGTTAACCCAAACCACGATCTTATTTTCCGATTCATTGGATTATGTTTTGAAAAATATTTTAGGTTTAAATTTTTTTTAAGTTTCATAAACCTATGCTCTGATACCAACTTGTAACATCCCTCACTTGGAGGCCCAAAACTAAAGGTTATGGATGCTGCAGTCATCCATAGTTATTAATCCTCGACGGCCAAATATGGTAATGTTAGATACATTGATATAATAGAAACACATGGATATGGAAATTTTTAAAAATCATTAAACAACTTTCACATTCCATTTCAAAATTTTCAAATTCATTACAATAATCCCATATTTGAGAACCACGTTCAGAGAAAATATAATTATTACAACATACGCCAAGAGAAACATATGAAGATGCCCCCTTGGATGATCAAGTATATAACTAGGCAATTAAACAACTTTTCCTTTACAAGAAAACACATCGGAAACAAATTAGATAGAACTCTTTTTATCTAGCTTACCTCCTGCACATCTTTGGAAGATTATTCATCTAATGAGATACCTGAAAACCTCAACTCTCAAACTACTCATAGATAATTGAGCAGCCGAGAGTTTAAGGGGAAAACATAAATTTCGAGTCAGACATAAAACCCGGTATGAATAATAACCTACCATCTCAAACCATTTAGATGAACGGGTTTTCCCCTCACTAGTATCTTATCCAAAACTTTATAAAAACCATATACTATGCTCCTACATCCACAATGGTTAAAAAATAACAATTCAAAATATTATGATGATATGCAAACAAAGTAAATCAATTCTCGATTACCCATCCCCATTCCTTCTGAATATCTTTCTTAGTTATAGTTTCTAGGGTCACTATTAACCTAATAGTTTTCATGGGCTGACTAATAACCTATATAATATTCGTGGACTCCCTGTCCGGTTTTATAATTTTCATGGGATCACCAAGAACCTATTGGCCTCTACTAATAACTTCCTTATTTATGGGTTCTCCCTGAACCTATTGGCATCTCCAATAACTTCCCACTTATCATAGTTTTCATAGGTTGACTAGAAACCTATTGACTTCTATCAATAACTTAATCCGGATATAGTTTTCATGGGTTCACTACAAACCTATTGGCCCCTGCAAATAACTCTTTCTAATCATAAATTTCATGGGTTTACTATGAACCTATTGGCATCTGCCAAATAACTTTACCCAAACATAGTTTTCATGGGTTACTATGAACCTATTGGCCTCTGCCAAATAACTTTACCTAAACATAGTTTTCATGGGTTTACTATGAACCTGTCTATCTGACAACTACTTTAATCGGTATTTAGACATCCTATATTCTGGTCTACCTGACCTCCTGGATGCAATTCTACTCATTCAGGAGTTAACTCAAATTTTATATTCACTACTAGGTCAACCTAGCTGGTTACTCTGCCCTTTCTCCCCAAAATACAGTTATGGGTCCATATTAAAGTGAATATGTAAAATAGAAGAAGCAAACATATTAACATAATAATCACCAACATCTGTGGTTTAGTATCCTTGTAATCATTTTCATATAAAACATGGATAACCTTTTTAACCTATTATTTTATCAAGAAAAGCTTCTTCAAAAACTTCATACTTAAAAAAACCATTTTAAAACTCCTTTATTATGCCATGGTTTTCCTTTAAAAATGAGATTGGGTTCTTTGTTTTGAAAACTAATGCTTTCGAAACCTTAAAACTTTTACTTTTGAAACCATTGGATGACCTTCTTCGAAAGCATTTAAATCTTCTTTTCAAAACACTAAGCATATGCCTTTCGAAACACTTTAAAACATCTCTTTCGAAACCATCAAAATATACCTTTCGAAAGCATTAAAGCATCACTAATTAACTCATAGAAGCAGAGCTTCGAAACCATTGAAAGTACCCCTTTCGAAACCATTTGAAAGTATCCCTTTCGAAACCATTGGGTTTATTCTAAAAATATCTTTTGGGTCAAAGTGAACATAAACGAAAGTACCCCTTTCGAAACCATTAACCTTCATATAAAAGAGTTCGGGGAATAACTGATGGCTTCAGAACCATCCTTTCGAAAGCTTAAATCACTTAAGTAAAATATTTGAAGGATAGCTTCGAAACCCTTTTCGAATCCATTGCCTTCGAAACCATTAAACCTTTCGAAAGCTCTAGGAAGTGGTTTACATCATTTATAAAACAAAAAATACCTTTCGATCTAGTTGACGACTTCAATACATTCGAAAGGCATAAGGTTGGTTGCAGGGTTTCGACTGGGTTGAAACTACCCTTTCGAAAGCTTTGATTTAAAAACAAGGCAACTCATTTTAAAGCTATCTTTTTGAAACAAAAAGGCAGCAACATTTTTGAAAGATATTTAAATGGGTTTCAAACCCTTCGAAAGGATCCTTCTGAAAACAAGGAAAGCACATATCTTTGGAAAGTAAAACAAAGGCTTCGACCCCTTCGAAGACATTGGTTTTGACACCATCCCTTCTGCTTTTCTTCAATCCACTACGTACCAATTTATTGATACCTTGTGTATTGGTTTCGACTTGGGTAGTTTCGACTTGGTTGAGGCGGAAGCATAGGATCGAAAGGTGGCCTATGAAAGCGGTGAAACAACATTTCTGGGTAAAATCTATTTTAATGCCTTTCTAAGTAATTGCTTTTAAACTAACTTGCCTATCTTTAAACATTTGATTGGTTGCCATAAACTTTTCAAATTATTTCCAAAGTAAAACTGCCGTAATTACTTCAGATCTAATTAAAACAATTTAGCAAATAAGCCCTTCCTTAAGCAAAACAAATAAAACATTTTAAGTCCTCCATCTAAAATAATTTAATTTCTATAGTAGATTGCTTAGGAATAATCCCCAAAAATAATAGAAATTTACTTTTAATATGTTATCTAACATATATAAATTTCCGACCCAAATTCCTTCAAATAATAGCCGAAATAATTTTAAACCCAAATCATTCATTTTCTCTTTTGAAAATTCGTAGTAAATTTTCCATTACTTGGAAAATTGTAAAAATTAAAACCCTTCTCCAAAATCATGTTTTGCATAACATATAAATTCCTCATGGCATTCAAAATTCAATATAAACGATTTTAGCCTTAAAACCATATAAAACACTTATGAAACAATCTTGTTTGAATCAAACATATCATATAATCCAAGCATATCATAATATAAAATTATCATATTGGATTTAAACTTAAACCCGAAAATCACATGATTATAGAAACAAAAATAGAGATGGTTTTGATTATTATTCACCTTGATTAGGATAAGGAATTTGAGATTTGATTGAGATTAATCCCCCTTGCTTTAATTCCTTAGCTCTTGATTAATTTTTCCCTTTCTTCCCTAGGTTATGGCCGGCTTGCTCTTCTTTTTGTTTATGTTTTGTATTTTGACAAAATGAACGTGAGAAAGAAAGTGGAAACGAGATTATAACGTGCGGTAAATACCCTATAATACCTTGCGTTAATTAATTAACAAATAAAACAATTCATAAGCCCATTTATTTAATTAAGCTCGGCCTCTAATTATTTTCAAATTTCAATCCCCTTATCACTCTAATATTTATATTATTCTATTTCATTTATCTAATTAAATCTCCTGAATAATGTTATTAAAATTAGGGGTGTTACAGGCTCTCCTCCTTAAAGAAGTTCGTCCTTGAAATTCAGTAAGGACTAAATACTAAACATAGCAATCATCTATAACAACTCCTAACAACCATATTAGCCTACCAGACTAGCATCTATCTATATAAATCTAATATAGACATACCCTCAAAGCAGATCAAGATAAGTATCTCTAATCCTGTCTTCTGTCTCCTTAGTATAGTACTTCTCGTTGTCGCTCCACTGAACTTTCACCAACCTGATTGTCTTGTTCCTCTATCTTTTCTCATCTCCCACAACAACCTGAACTGGTTATCTAACAAAAGTCAAATTCGGTTCTACTATCAACTTTTCTAACCCTGTCGAAGGAATAGTAGTCTTTGGATCATGCACATACTTGCGAAGATGAGATATATGAAATACAATATGGACACCTGCCATACTACTCGGCAACTCTACTCTGTATGCAAGCTTCTCGATCCTCTCTATAACTAAGAACGGACCAACATATCTCGATGCCAGTTTCCCTGACTTTCCAAATCGTACCACACCCTTCATTGGTGATACTTTAATGAAAACATTATCTCCAACAGAGAATTCTATGTCTTTACGCCTCTTATCTGCGTAACTCTTCTGTTCGGACTGAACTTCCTTCATCCTTTCTTGGATCAACTCAATCTTCTCTGTCGCCTCACTAACCAGATCTGGACCTAAGACTAATCTGTCTCCAGTCTCCAACCAACATGCTGGTGATTTGCTTGGCCTTCCATACAAAACTTCAAACGGCGCCATTCATATACATTCCATTTCAAAACATTTTAAATTCATTACATAATCCCATATTTAAGAACCACATTGATAGAAAATATAATTATTACCACGTAAACCAAGAGCAACATATAAAGATGCCCCATTGGATGATCAGAGTATATAACTAGGCAATTAAACAACTTTTCCTTTACAACAAAACATAGCGGAATCAAAATAGAAACAACTCTTATTATCTAGCTTGCCTCCTACATGTGTCCGAAAGCTTATTCGTCTAATGAGGTACATGAAAACCTCAACTCTCAAACTACTCACAGATAATTGAGCACCCGAGAGTTTTAGGGGAAAACATAAACTTCGAGTCAGACATAAAGCCTGGTATGAATAATAACCTACCATCTCACACCATTTAGATATCTAGTGAGACCACGCCGCTTAGCGGAACGGGTTTTCCCCTTACTGGTATCTTATCCAAAACTTTATAAAAACCATATACTATGCTCCTGCATCCACAATAGTTAAAACATAACAATTCAAAATATTATGATGATATGCAAACAAGTAAATCAATTTTGGATTACCATCCCCATTCATTCTGACTATATATCTTAGTTACGGTTTTTAGGGTCACTATTAACCAAATAGTTTTAATGGGCTGACTAATAACATGTATAATATTTATGGACTCCCTGTCCGGTTTCATAGTTTTCATGGGATCACTAAGAACCAGTTGGCCCCAACCAATAACTTCCTTATTCATGGGTTCTCCCTGAACCTATTGGTATCTCCAGTAACTTCCCTCTTATCATAGTTTATACTGGTTAACTAGGAACCTACTGACTTCTCTCAATAACTTAATCCGGGTATATTTTTCATGGGTTCACTACAAACCTATTGGCCCCTGCCAATAACTCTTTCTAATCATAGATTTCATGGGTTTACTATGAACCTATTGGCCCTTGCCAATAACTTTACCTAAACACGGTTTTCATGGGTTTACTATGAACCTGTCCATCTGACAACTTCTTTAATCGGTATTTAGACATCCTATATTCTGGTCTACCTGACCTCCTGAATGCAATTCTACTCATTCAGGAGTTAACTCAATTTTTATATTCACTACTGGGTCAACCTAGCTGGTTATTTTTCCCTTTCTCCCCAAAATGCAGTTATGGGTCCATATTAAAGTGAATATGTAAACTAGAAGAAGCAAACATATTAATATAATAATCAACATTTGTGGTTTAATATCTTTGAAATCATTTTAATATAAAATATGGTTAATCCCTTAATCTATTTTTTATCAAGGAAGGCTTCTTCAAAAACTTCATACTTAAAAGCCATTTTAAAACTCCTTTATTATGCCATGGTTTTCCTTTAAAAATGAGATTGGGTTCTTTGTTTTGAAAACTAAGGCTTTCGAAACCTTAAACCTTTTACCTTTGAAACCATTGGATGACCTTCTTCGAAAGCATTTAAATCTTCTTTTCAAAACACTAAGCATATGCCTTTCGAAACATTTTAAAACATCTCTTTCAAAACCATCAAAATATACCTTTCGAAAGCATTAAAGCATCACTAACTAACTCATAGAAGCATAGCTTCGAAACCATTGATAGTACCCCTTTCGAAACCATTTGAAAGTATCCCTTTCGAAACCATTGGGTTTATTCTAAAAATATCTTTTAGGTCAAAGTGAACATAAACGAAAGTACCCCTTTCGAAACCATTAACCTTCATATTAAAGAGTTCGGGGAATAACTGATGGCTTCGGAACCATCCTTTCGAAAGCTTAAATCACTTAAGTAAAACATTTAAAGGATAGCTTCAAAACCCATTTTGAAGCCATTGCCTTCGAAACATTAAACCTTTCGAAAGCTCTAGGAAGTGGCTTACTTTATTTATAAAACAATAGCTACCTTTCGATCTAGTTGATGACTTCGATCCATTTGAAAGGCATAAGCTGGCAGCAGGGTTTCAACTGGGTTGAAACTACCCTTTCGAAAGCTTGATTTAAAAACAAGGCAACTCATTCGAAAGCTATCTTTTCGAAACAAAAAGGCGGCTACATTTTCAAAAGCTATTTAAATGAGTTTCGGCCCCTTCGAAAGCATCCTTTTGAAAACAAGGCAAGCGCATATCTTTGGAAAGTAAAATAAAGGCTTCGACCCCTTCGAAGGCATTGGTTTCGACACCATGCCATCCACCTTTCTCCAATCCACTACATACCAACTTATTGATACCTTGTGTATTGGTTTCGACTTGGGTGGTTTTGACTTGGTTGAGGCGGAAGAATATGGTCGAAAGGTGGCCTATGAAAGCGGCGAAACAACGTTTCCGAGTAAAGGCTGTTTTAATGCCTTCTTAAGTAATTGCTTTTAAACTAACTTGCCTATTTGTAAACATTTGATTGGTTGCCATAAACTTTTCAAATTCTTTCCAAAGTAAAACTGTTGTAATTACTTCAGATCTAATTAAAACAATTTAGCAAATAAACCCTTCCTTTAGCAAAATAAATAAAACAATTTAAGTCCTTTATCTAAAATAATTTAATTTCCATAGTAAATTACATAGGAATAATCCTCAAAAATCATAGAAATTCACTTTTAATATGTTATTTAACATATATAAATTTCAGACCCAAATTCCTTCAAATAATAGCCGAAATAATTTTAAACCCAAATTATTCATTTTCTCCTTTGATAATTCATAGTAAATTTTCCATAAATTGGAAAATTATAAAAATTAAAACCCATATTCAAAATCATGTTTTGCATAACATATAAATTCCTCATGGCATTCAAAATTCAATATAAACGATTTTAGCCTTAAAACCGTATAAAACACTTATCAAACAATCTTGTTTGAATCAAACATATCATAGAATCCAAGCATATCATCATCTAAAATTATCATATTGGATTTAAACTTAAACCCGAAAATCAAATAATCATAGAAACAAAACTAGAGATGGTTTTGATTATTATTCACCTTGATTAGGATAAGGAATTTGAGAATTGATTAAGATTAATCCTCATTGCTTTAATTCCTTAGCTCTTGATTAATTTTCCCTTTTCTTCCCTAGGTTATGGACGGCTTGCTCTTCTTTTTGTTTACGTTCTGTATTTTGAGAAAATGAACTTGAGAAAGAAAGTGGAAACGAGATTATAAGGTGCAGCAATTACCCTATAATACCTTGCGTTAATTAATTAACAAATAAAACCATTCATAAGCCCATTTATTTAATTAAGCTCAGCCTCTAGTTTATTTTCAAATCTCAATCCCCTTATCACTCTAATATTTACATTATTCTATTAAATTTGTCTAACTAAATCTCTTGAAAATTAGGGGTGTTACACGAGGAGGGGGTCAGAACAATGTTCTGGTGATTGGAAATTCGCATACTTTATCTATAACACAAACTTATACTGATTGGTTTCCATTTAAATGTTATATCTTATTATTTACGATTAATCCATTTAATGCGCGTACGATATGTCTACCTAATATTCTCCAAGGAATAATACTGACATATGCCTGTTGTGCATATGCTACCCAAAACTTAGCCACTTAATACTTCTTGAATAAGGAGGTGGCAGACCCAGCGACCATTTAATACCTCACTTCCTGAAGCGAGCCCTTCGTATCGTCAACATTGGTCTATTGGTCCTAGCTACAGAGACCGATGACTTCTATATATGACTTTATAATATATAATTGCCGCATCTATCGCTAATAATGTCCTAGCCTTGTGGGAGATAGTACCCTAGCCACTTTATACCTTTAATGAAATTAGGCAGACTCTGATCATTTAATACCTTATTTAAGGCAAGTCCCCATCATTTAACACCTAATCCCAAAGCAGACTCCTCACTAGTACTCATCTAGTAGACATTGCATGGAAATCTTTTCGGCCACTTAATACTTCCTATCGAAGCGAACCTTTATGAGATATCCTTTATTATGCCTAACCCCTAACTCTGACCATTTAATACTTCATATAAGGGAAAGAGGCGGGCCCTCAAACTTCCAGTATATATATAGGTTGCTAGCCTATTCATTTTTGGAGTTACAATCCTTCCATCTTTATTTTCCAATTCAACCATTTATTAAATGATCTATTTTAATGTTAAATTTACATTTAATACAAACACTAACATATAATATGCTACATTAATTATATTTTTATTTTGAATATTTTAGAGTGCTTGTATATGTTTATAAATTTATTATTATGTTTCAGTCATTAAGCCTTTAACCAGGATATTTTCATTCTATATTTTAGTTTGTTAGAATTGTCCTTCCAAAAAGGTTTATCATTATAACCTTCCATAAGTTAACCTAAATTAAGAGATTTGCTTAGTTGAAATTACAAGGAATTATTTATTTCCTCTTTTTTGAAATAGACAGTGTAAACTACAGAAAGGAAATCCATACTTTACATATCTCTTTCTTCTTTTAATGTATATTCCTTATCAAATCAAATGTTGCACTTTTCTATGAAATTAAGATATTAGACAAATTCATGGAGGTTAAATGGATAGTACTTCCAACAAATTAAAATAAAAAACTCACATTCTACATAGAATCATATCAATTCTAAATTACACTAATATTTTTACAACCCAATTGTAGATCTGGAACAAATTCTACATCTTTATCAATATTCAACCTTTAATAACTTGGGGACTAGTTTCCAAATCTAGGTGTAAATAGACTCTGATTCAATTACAAAATATGTAAGTGGTGTTTTATGCACTTAATTCAACCCTACAACTCTTTACATCTTTATTTAGACATAAACATCAAATAAAATTCCAACAAAATAAATTCAATGTTATAAGTAGATTACATAATTTCTCACTCACCTTTAAAGGCTTTCCAAATCTCCAGATCTGTATATGATTCTTTAAATCAACTCCATTTCCTTTCTAATCCTAAGAAATATGTATAAAAATGAATACACATACCATTAAAATTACAAATTTGAGAAGAGATTTGGGAAAGAGAGGAATATAGATTTATAGTATTGAAATTTACCTTTATATTTGCACAACGCTGATCCGCTCCTTCTCTTCTTCTATTAATTTTCTGCTCTTCTCCAATTTGTATAAATACAATTATTTTAAAGTTAGGAGGAATAGTGGAATAGGAAATGGCAGAGCTTTGTTGCCTTAGATTAGAAAGTATGAGAAGATAAGGGAGGGGTTAGGCTTGTATTTATAGACTCTCGAATCAGTCGTATCCCTTAGATTAAAATTATTAAATCTGGACCATTGGCTGAGGTCCAACCATAGCCGAAATGCCTCGATCGGTAGACCGCTCCCCTATGAGCGATCGACCGCAAGAGGCCGACCACCCCTAGGGGTTGACCGGTGAGGTCCTTGTTTAATTATATATTTATTATCAGTTTTGTTATTTAATTATTTTCGTTTCGATTTCTTTAAACGCTTATAACTTCTTCGTTTGAACTCCGATCATGAAACTTCAAATATGAAAGTTGCTTAGAAAATCACCACGAATATAATAGTGTAAGTTTCGTGGAAAATTCCACTATTTGCTCAAATTCCATTTTTGTAGCCTAATTAATTATTAAATTGTTATCGTAGATTTGCGGGGTGTTACATGAACCACCTTTTTTATTTTTGGATGAAGAAGGGTGTTCAACCTTGATTAATGAGGAGGGCTAGAAGTGGCAGCTTTTGGAGAGGTGCATCGAGTTGAAATGAATATGTTTACCTAGGTATTTATAGAGAGAACATGAAGAATAAATCTACCGCTTTTACGCAGTCTCTCTTACCAATTGAAATCTAATACTAAGACCATCTCCACCCTTCTAAGGATGGCCATACCATGTCAAAGACGGATCAAAAAAATCTCCAAGCCTATTTAAGTAATTATTTATATTTAAAGCTTGTTAAAATATATATCGATATCGTATATCGATGTATGAATATATATCATTTATATATACATCCAAATAAATACTAATTGCACATAGAAATTTTCTAGGAGTTAACTCATTTGCTAAAAACACCCCAAAGGTCAAATACACTAATAATTAATATTTCTTAAATATTAATTTAATCAATTAATAAAATTATTTAAACTAATTAAATCATATGGTGTTTCGGAGTTTCACAAATGCGGTTATGCGACTCGTAAATATGATTTAAGTCAGTAGTTAATACTGCTATTTTAAATATTAACAATCACACGTCACCTTAGCCGATGGTGTGACGGTTTGGCTAAATTCATCGCTTATATATCTTGTTGATAAAATCATATTTTAAATCGCCTTAAGCTATGCTTTAAAGTGATAATAATACACACACATTATCTTCGTTAATACTATATTACTTTAGGATATATAGAGTCTGGTATCGGTCAAAACTTGAATAATATCCTCATTCAGCTATTCGGTCCATATACAAAGTCTTTGGTTCAAAGGTAACATTTATTATTAACTATTCTACTCTCGTTAGAGATTTTGACTTAAGTTAACTACAGTTGACCATGATACCAACCTCATACAACTAAGGAGACGATTTCTCTATCGAATAGTGCTTCGCATACTATGCTTTAACTAAGACCCAACTATTGTAGCTCGAAGGTCACTATGTCATGATTTAACTATAATCAAAGTGGAGTATCCATGTCAATGTTCCATAATATTATCAATTTGAGAGCACCGTGTATCATTTTTCATGTTATTATTTCATGTTCAATCTAGTTATTATCAACTAATAAGAAACTCTAGATCGACTCATTCTATAGTTATCAATTAACTATAAGTATGTAACCCATTAGCTATAAGTAATACACGTCTAACATTTGGAGAGTATTACGTACTATGGTCTTAAAGGATTTATCGATATTCTTTCTCGAGACATCTTGACCAGGAATATTTAAAATAAAATGTTATTTTATATTATGATTAATTACTCACAATTGCAACTATATATTTACAATTGAAATCATACAACATTTTATTTTAGGATTTTATTATTTATACATTTTAAATAAATTACTTAATTATTTAGATCATAATATAACAAAGTATATAAAAGAAAATAAACACCTTTATTACGAACAAGACTGATTAAAGAGTTAGATATTTGTAAAAAATCATATAATTTCCCCTAGGACATATCACTAACTCTCTCAATCTTACACTTGTATTAAGGCCCAATTATGGTTTCTTAATCTTAATCCTTTGATCAGTTTACTCAGAACAGATCGAACTTGTCCATTTGTGAGTGGATCTGCTATATAGTTCTATTATCTACTTTGTCAATCAATACCTCTCCATTGCTAATAAACTATCTTTATCACGAGGAACTTTCAAAGTAAGTTTCTTGACTTCTTGTGAGCAGTAGGTTCATTTTTAATTTGCATCATGACATTGTTATCACAAACAATGTCATAAGATTCTCAACGTTTGGAATCACCCCTAGCTTAGTCATAAATTTGCGAATTTATATACACAGTATTCATTGCAGCCCTATTCAAGGCGATATACATAGCCTTTCGATTGAATTAGCCACAACCTCTCATTTGGAACATTTCCAACTTAAATCCCCTTAACTAAGATTAAACATGAATTTAGGACTAATATTATATTTGACATCACTTTTGAAGTTCAAGTCTGAACATTCCTTCATGAGGATGTCATCATTTCTATAAACAATTCTTTATTATTTCCTAAATACTCGATAATGCTCTTAACTTCCATTTAGCGACCCTTGTTCGAATTTGATATTCTCTCAACGTAGAAAGTACATAAGCAAAATGTGATATAGTAGACAATATAACATATATGATAATTCCTATTTCCAATGCATAAGAAATTTATCTCATATGCTACACATTAACATTTTAATAAGGTATTTATTTATATCGTTTGGGATAATACCACCATCCTTTTATATTGATTATAAAGGGCGTTATTTTCAAATCCTATATCAAGAATTAAACACTAAACTAAAACTAATTTTAACATGGCTACATCATTAACAATTAGTAGTATGTTGTTTACTTGTAGTTATAAGAACATTGTAGTACCTTTTAATATTCACTCTTATAGAGACAGATTTGCTTTGTATTTTAATTGAAAATCAAACTATTTTATATTTCTATCAAAATACCCTTTTAACTTTGATGCTTATCGGATGCCATTATTGTATCCACTCTTGGATCATATCCAAAATATACAATTCATGTTATCGCTTACTGACTTCGAGACATTTTGACTGTTATGTGCAAACAATCTCTTCTAAATCACTATTTAGAAGTTCCATTTCAACATCAATGCGCCAAAACTGAAAATCAAATCATGCAATAATTGCATATAGAATTCAAATGAACTTAAGCATGTTGACCGACGAATTTGTTACATTAATTTCAACAATTGAAATTCAAGAGGTTATCCTTATCGACGACATTGTTTACTACATTCCAATTGCATTAGTCTTCTAATCAAAGATGCAGTTATGGTCGATGGACCATACCACTTCATGGACAACCGTCAAAATCTTATTTTGATATAGAATCCATTCTAGATTTGAAGCGTTGCGCCATATGGCAGAGTCTATTACCTTAATGGCTTATTGACAATTTAGGGAATTATTATTACTAACAATTTTTTTCTCGACATTGATAAGAAACTCATAATTTCTCTTTAACGTACAAGAATTTTTATTAGAAATTCTAATGAGTTGTGTTTATTTTAGGCTTAGTTAATTTTATTACATCTTATGTAATTAGTTTCTATGTTTGAGTTTTGATTCATATCCTAGTCCATTATACTACAGTTGATTTCTAAAAGAAATTCCTTCGTCATTATAACAATCCATACCTTAATGGGCCTATAATTTCGTCTAAATCAAAAACCAAGTCCATTACGATACGAATCGTTGGTTTTGGTAACCTGTAATAAACATAAATATATCAGAGAGCTATCTACATTAACAGTGGAATAGAAAAATATAACAGAACATATATGCTGACCAAGGCTACTACCTTAGAATCAACATTATTTGGTATCTGATTGCCTTACCAGCACTGAGCATGAATGATAAGACTTCACCATCTACAGTTCTCATCTTACACTAGTAGTATGTCCCTCTAAATCTATCATGTGGGTTGTAATGAGTAGGGGATTAGAATATTGTTATGGTGCTAGAAAATTACATACTCTATCCATAACACTAATTTATGTCGATTGATTTCTATTTAAGTGTTATGTCCATTATTCACGGCTATTCCGTGTAATTCCATCTACGTGTATGATAGGTTTAACCTTCTCCGAGGTATAACTATATATATGCAGACACACACACATATAAATGTTATACCACCCAAAAGAAACCCTGACTACTTAATACTTCTTGAATAGGGACTAGGTAGACCTAACATTGATTTAATACCTCAGCCCCGAAGTGGCCCCTCCGTATGTAATCACTAGTCAATCCACTCTAGCTATAAAGGCTGATGACCCCTAGACACAGCTTTATATTTTATTGTCGTATTACTAACGCATCTCAAAGACTTATCTGATGGTTATCTATCCCACCTTCAACAAACAAACAACTAACTAAATGAGCTCTTTGCATATCCCATGTGGATTCTACACTAGTAAGATGTGAAATACGTTAGGGCATAACTCAAGTCTTTGCTAACGACCGCTCTGGACCGTTGGTGGTCATAGCCTATATGCTAGCCCTACTACTAAATGCCGGTACAAAGACAATATACTGACATAGCCCACCGACTCCAACATCTGAAATCCCATTTAAAATGCCCATTATAGTTACTTAAAACATCTTGTTAGAGTTGAAGCAAACCCTATTTCTCTATTAGGTACCGTTGTAGGTTATTTAAGACTTCTTAATTACGGAGGAGGCAAAACCAACAACCATTTAATACCTTCCACCCCAAAGTAAACCCCTTGACTTCCCTAAAGGTACTGGGTCATTTGATACTTCAAATCCAAGAAGAACCCTTGGTATATTTTCCCCCGCCTATACATAAACATATATTCCTTCCCCACGAGTCCTATGGTTGGAGATGTCCCACATAGTAGTAAGTATATACAACTACTAGTAGCCTCTAAGTGAAGGGCGAACTTCTGTTGCGTAACTCTACGGACCTCGCATCCCCACCCTTACTAAACCAAACCAATCATCCTAGGCCTCAATATTGAGCTAGGCCTACTAATTCACACTCATCCTAAATGCATTATTAAGGCTACATAATTTTCTACTATGAAATTATACTGCCTCCTAGCGTTTAATTCCTATCTTATACACTTATTACGTATAATCTCTATTTCCCTCTTACGTCCATAAATGTTAATTTTTCATAATAAAGGGTCATTATTATTCAAATTGGACAATCTCAAATGGCATTTATTTATTCGTTCTAATTCAAACTTTTATGCCTATTTCATTTCCTCATAAATGCGATAATAAATTCCTTACCTATTAAATGCATTTATGTCCTCATTTAATTCCGTAACTCTCTATCAATTGCATATTTATTACCCTAGTAATTTTGGAGTTGCTATCGCTTTTCTATCTACACCTTCTAGTCCTATAATTTACAATGCTATTAATAACTAGTCGTCCTAATTATAACTAATACGAATATCATCGTATATTATGCTATATATATATTTATATTTTCAATCGATAGGCGCCGTTATATATATACCTCATTAATTCCTACACATAGAAATTCCAGAACATACTTATGTGTACATTTTGTAAGGAACATTTGTTTCCATATTTTAATATATTAGAGCAATCCTTCCCAAAAAGGGTTAATTGTTTAACTGTTCATAAATTACGTAAAAGTGAGACTTTGCTCCATTTGAAATTACAAGGGATTGTCTCCTTTCTTTTAATGAAATAGACAGTGCAAACTACGGAGGAGAACATTCGTACTTTACACATCTCTTTCATTTTTGGTATATTCTTTATTATTTCAAAGGATGCACTTTTTATACATAGTTGTGGAATCAGATAATTTATGGAAATTACATGAAAATAGATACAACTAAATTGTACCCACAACCCTTCCAATAAACTAAAACATAGAAATTCACATTCCAAGTCAAATTAGGGCAATCTAAATTTAAACTGACAATTTACAACCTAATTATCATAAATCTGGAATAAATCTTGCAATCTTATCAACATTCTAGCTTAAAAAATTTAGAGACTAATTTTCGAACTTCCAGATTATGGTGTAAATATCATTCCTATTCCTATTACCTAACTTTCAAAATATGTAGGTGACATTTCAAGTGAATACATTCTTTCTAAGCCTATAATTCTACAAATGTTACATATGCATAATAATTAACTAAATATAAATTCCAATGTTATATATAAAGTATATAATTTCCTACTCACATTTCTAGCTTTCCAAATCTCCCAAATATGAATTCATCTCTTTAATTGACTTCTTTTCCTTTCCAATTCAAAAATACGTATAGCAATATATATACATACCCATTAGAATTACATATATGAAATGAGATTTGAATTAAGTGGAATATAGATTTATAATATGAAATTTACCATTTTTCGTAGTATTGATTGATGCCTTCTCTTCTTCTCTTTTATTTTATGTCCTTCTTTGATTATATATATAATATAATATTTTATAATTTTTTGAAATAGCGAAGAAGGAAATATAGCAGAGCTTCATTGCTTTGATCAGAAAATATGAGAAGAAAAGTGAAGTGTTTGGTTGGTATTTATATGCGCTCGAATCAATCATATCCGTTAGATTTAAAGCAATTAAATCCAGACTGTTTGACCATAATTCAAACCTAGCCGCCAGTATTAGACCGGTCAACTGCTCCCTTATAGAAGGTCGATAGCTAGAGGTCGATCGACCCAAAAAAGGGTTGACCAGTAAGGTCTACGCTTTTATTATTATTTATTTCCTTTTGTTCCTTTTTAACTATATTCGTTTTGAAAACTTCAAACACTGATAATTTCTTTGTTTGAACTCCGATCGCAAAACCCCAGGTATGGAAGTTGCTCAAAAAATCGCCATGAACACAATTGTGCAAGTTTCCTGACCAAATTTCGATGTTTGCTCAAATTAAAATTTTGAGCCTTAATAATTATTTATTAATTACCGTTAATTTTATAGGGTGTTACAGTCATGATGGTGTCCTTTCTTATATCAACGATTGTTTCTTAATACGATGAAATTAGCATTCACAAACATTTTATGAATTGTCTTTATGCTTACATAAAACTTATTCAGTTTTGATTTTAAAAAACTTACGTTAATAACATGAACCAGTTAACCACGCACCTTAAACTTTTCAAGATTGGGTTTTCTCATTAATTCATATCTTATATGATCTCGTAAACTATGGTTTTAGATGATTTTAATTGTAACATATGTACTTACTCTTAAGCACACATCCTTATAGAAAGAATTAAATTCAACTTCACTTATCTTAAATTGTACTTTGTCCAACAAATTTTGATCATTCCTTATCGATATATCATAATGCATCCTAAGGAAGAGCGACTTTTGAGATTGAACCCTATTCGTTTTAGGTATTTTAAATTTCTTTCCAATATACTCACATATTCGAACAAATCAAATTATTTTATTTCCTTTGCATGTTACGTTTTCTACTTCAGTTTTATTTTTTATGAACTTATCATACATGTGCTACTTGTTTATCAAATACACATGTTCATGTCTATGACAGTTCATCGGTAGATTTAACAAATTAATTAGATCCATTTTGTGTTATTAGACCTTGGTCTATATATATATATCAATATGAAGAGTTTATTAACTATTTTGTCACTCGTACTAAATGTGTGCTTTTTCATTAATCATTTGAGATATAATTCACTAATAACATCTGATTGATAATCATATGATTAAAGCATTATGCCTCAAAGATATAGGTTAGTCCATAATTCTAAAATAACTTTAAAAAAATAGATACTTTTAAATTTTCTATAGATAATGTGTTGCTAATGCTAAATAGATTTATCTCATAACGAATATTCATATTATTCGTACTAAAACAAAATTATATCTATGTTTAATCAATATTGAAAAATAGTTATTATTTCATAAATAATATTTGGTATATAAACAAAGACAATCTTTTGTAACTTAATGCATTCAATAATAAGTGTCATGTGGCATGCTTCCACTATTTCCGCCATTATAATAACATCGAATGAAATACAAAGCTCCATCAAATCACTTATAATGTGCAATTTATTTCATCTACTATAACTTGTTTATTGTCAATAGTTTTAGATTAAATCTCCTAAATTCAAAGAAATTATTCTTATAGAAAACAATATTTTGTAAGAAAATTACATTTGGAATAGAAATCACATTTCTCATTCCACATTAAATATCAACTAGCATACAATTGTTTACGATGTCTCCTTATGAAGTAGAGTTGATTATTTACTCACTTCATCCCAACTGTGCCTAAGTTTCATGTACTCTCGTACATTCGTTTTCCTTTCCAAATGGCTGAACCATTCAAAGGAAACCCTTACTACAAGACTACATCGAACTCTTCACAAGCTGCATTCGAACATCCTTAAGATTTTAAGAATATCGAATAGGTTGCACTTGAGTAAACTAATCAAAATTGACATTTTAGTGATCGAATTCCCAAGTTAGTCTTTAGTCCAGTGTTGCTTTCAACACAACAAGATTCACATTATATGATTGTATTCAATCATATTAAACACAAGATCTTACATTGTGGTTTAATTATGTATTTCGAATGAGCCAATATCATCGAGATTTCATTTACTGTGACTGTTCACTATACAACATTTATATGTGTTCAAATATAGATCAAATATCCATATTCTTTTATTACTTTAGAATTCAAAACTCATAGAAGACAATATAAAGTCTCGAGCAAATAAACACTTATGTGAGCAAGGTAGGAAGTAATTAGTAGTTTATAATTTGGTCCTTGCATGGGTCTTAAGGTGACAACATGCCAAAAGATTTACTAGTAAAGCATATTTTATATTTCTTTGCAATCTTAATTCGGTTCACATGTATATTTTAATTGATAAACAATTTACCAGTTTCATTAGTTAATCAAATTTATTATGGTATATTATTTTTAACTTCATATAGCATATGTTCTTACAATATTAAAATCGTTAAATGAATCATTTAACTAAAATGGTTGAATGTATCATTTCATTTTTATAATAAGGCTCCCATTAGTTTTTTATATTTCCCAAAAGCTTAAGAGAAGTATAAAAACCTTTCGATTTCCCTGGTGAGTGTTAAAACTCGGATACCCTATGATTTTGACCTTGAGTTTGCTTAACTAATCATAGTCCTGCAAGTGATGGATAACACTTTATCAGTTGTATCACATTAAACTCCTAACCCTGGTCTTTGTCCTAATCTCGACCTCAATGTTGAGTTTTTCTCAACAAATAAAAAGAGATTGCTCACTCTTACCTATCATTTCTTGATGGCCTAAGTATAATGCTTGTCCATGAGTTTGCTCGACAAATACAAGCATGTATCTTATCTCATCTAGCAATTATTAATAGTACTACACATAAAAACCCTAACTTGAGTTTTCTCAACAATTAATGCATATGCAAGAAATCTATCAATATATAAATGATAAAGGGCAACTATATATTAAAGGTTCATAATCTTTAATAACATTTGAGTAATATCGATTTAAGGAATAATGTAATTCTTATGAAATGCCCTTATGACACAAGTGTCGGATGCATCTGATATCATGGTATCCGTAACATACACATGTATTTATTCTAAAAATCTATTTTGGGTTTGCTTCAGTTCCACCTATATTTTGTTTATACATACAATTATATAAGTTTTAATTTATTTATAACATTTATAATTTAATTAGCTTATGCAATGTTTATATGTGTCTTATTAATTAAAACTTTTTAATTAATTTTAATTCTTAATTTAATTAACTAATTAATTAAATATTATTTAAATTTCATAAATTTTATTTTATTCATCTTAAACTATTTATAAGAATATTAAATATAACATTATAGTTATATATATATATCAAATATATATTTATATACATACATACATATATGATAGATTTTGAAAATTTATTTAATTAATTTCTTAAAACAATTTTGAGAAAATTTATAACATTTTAATTATTTAACTATCAGCTTTGTTATTATATATATGTATCATTATATATATTTGTTAATTAACTATATAATTTAATATTATTTAAGTGATCAAATATTTAATAGATTTCAATTTTTTTATTTAATTTGTGTTAAACAATTTTAAGACTAACACTCAACTATAACGTTAAATATATAACATATATAAATACATTTCATCAACTAATTTTTAATTAATTATTTATTTAACTAGTCATATTAAATAAATATTTTTAAAATTTTGAAAAATGTTAACTTAATTTCTCAAAAAAATTATAAAAATATAAATTTATTTTACAACATTTATAAAATTTCATTTATACAGTAAACTTAACATTAAATTTAAAACATATATTAACTTTCAAATCTTAATTTGAAGTTAGACCAAGACCTAAAATAAATTTAGGCCTTACATCTAGGTTAAACTTTTATACATCCTCAATCAATTAGGCCAAGCCAAGAGCCAAGGATGCGAGAATACTTTCTATCCAACCCTAAACCTAGACACTCCTATTCTAAATACCCATTAGATTAAAAAGTTTATTAGTTGACCCTAAATGTTGACTAGTTAGATTGCATAGACCATTCGAACTCTGATGCCATTTTTAGAACCAACTCGTTTGGCAACGAGTGAAGTGGGTAAATGTCAATAAAAATTCCCTATTTGGCTCTTAAAGGGCCTACGTAACCTATTAACTAGCATTAGCTCCAATCTACATTTTAAAATCTTGTTTTATTTAAAATATTTATATTTAATTATTTATATTATATATATATTGAATATATCATATATATTCTTAAGCTAACATTACTTAATTATAAATAAAGCATCTGTATAACTATATATATACATATAGATATTGGGATTTATTTCTATTATATATGAGAAATTCATATATATATTATATAATAAAGGAATGTAAACACCTAAGTATATATATGTGTTTAAATATGCTGAAATATATGAATATTGTTTGTATACACATATTATTAATACCACATATATATAGTATGTTTACATGTATGTATATATATGCATGTACCTTGTCATATAAATATTACTTTTAATATATATGTGTGTGTGTATAGTATATTTCAAAATTTTGCTTAGAAATTTAAATTTAGCTAATTAGGTTTGTGTAGCAAGTTTTCATCAATGGGAACTAGGTCTTCTTCCCAGCTTCCATCCTCATTTTCCTCTTCCCTCGTTTCTTTCTTCCTTTAACTGCTATTTTTTACACTGTTATCTCCCCCAACCCTAGCTTGTCCAATAGTCGTTGCTTGCTACAAACGCCACACACTAACCCCCCCTCGCTTATATTTTCCCCTTTCAGATCCTATCACCATCTTCCGAATCTGGCTTCGATTTATCTCTTCCCATCTTCGATTCATCCTTTTTCCACCTCGATTTCCTTCCCATGGACTTTTTGCTGACCTTGATTCCTCTCGACGACGTCTCTCCGTGCTAGATTTCCGTGAAGTTCTGGAACACCTTGAGTGGTACTTGTCTCACCCAGCTTTGAAATCGATAAGTTTTCTCTCTGCCTTGATGCAGATTAAGTTTCATTATTACTGGATGTCCAGGTTGTGGGTTTTGTGTTTCGTCTTTTTTGGATAGTGCTTATTTGGGTGGTCCCTAGCTCTTCCTGATGTAGTGGCGCTAGTCTTTTGAGTCTCCCTGGTCCCGTGGTATAAGTTTTCTGATTAGGAGTGCTTTTGGTTGTGGTGTGTTGGCTTTTTTGGCACACTGTGTTTTCAATCTGGAGCTTGGTAGTTGCCTTGAAATTAGCTATGCACCGAGCTGATTTCTCACCTCCATACTGTTTTTCATCGGCGATTGCATTGCAAGGAGGATTTTCTGTTATGGACGGTTCTCGTGCTAGGGGAGATGGTTCTTCTGCTTTTTGATTGTCAACTCATGGTGCTATTTTTCTTAGTTGCAGTTAGAATTTTTGGTTCTCAATTGCCATGTTCTTAATTACTGTGATATTATGGTTTTGCACTGGAAATCCCTTCTTTTTGTGCAATTTTTTTTTGTTTTGGTCATAGTGTCTCTGTGCTTTATGTCTATGGTCTATAATTATTTCTCAAGCTGGTCATCTTTTGCTCTAGTTAGCAAGCAAGGTAACTATATTTATATACGGTTACTTCTTTTGCCTAAGGGAAATTTTAGTCTGTTTTAGTCTGATGTTGTCGTACTATAAAGCTGTATGCTTCTATTTAGTCATAGTTTGGTGGTTGTTCATAGTTGCAACCGATGTGTTAGTAAGTGTGAGTGAATGCCTTTGTGCATCTTGTATGTTGTATGCACCCAATGTAACGACCCTAATTTTGATTAACATTATTTAGGATATTTAATTAGTTAAATTAAATAAAACAATGTGATGATCAGGGGATTGAGATTTGTGTTAATAGAAAGGTAGCCATGCCATATAACAAATGAACAAAAGGGGAACAAAAATAAAATAGGTAAGGCAAATGATAAGGGGTAAAACAGGAATAAGTATATTCTTATACCCAAAACCCTTAGGCCATTCATTCTACATATTCATTTGCAAAAATTAAACATAAGAGGCCGGTCACCATTAAGGAAGAACAAGAAGAAGATAAAGCAATCAAAGGAAGGAAGCTTAATTAATTCAAAACCATTCTCAAACCTCAACTCCTTAATCACAAAGCTAAGGTGAATAATGACCGTATCTCATGTTTTTGATTGTTTTTGGTTTTAGATTGAATCTGAACTATTTTGCAAGGTTTTTCCATGCTTTTGATTGTTAAAATGGATATATATATATATGCTTGTTGATGATTTATGCTAATTCATATGAATTTTATTGTATGTTTTAATGTGAAAACCCTATTAAATGACGTCCAAATGCCTTGCAATTTTAGAATAAGGTTAGAAATGATATTTTAGAGATGGTTTCAATTTTCATAATTTTATGAATTAATGTGGATTTAATATTAATTTTCTAGCGAAGAAAATGGTTATTTGGGTTTAAAATTAATTACGGCTAATATATGTATGTTTTGGGTCTGAAATTAATATATGTTAAAAAACATATTAAAAATGATTTATAGGAATTTTTATAGATTTTTCCTAAGTGTTTTAATAAATAAACAAAATTATTTAAGGTATCCGACTTAAATGTTTTATATATTTATAAAAGGAGAAGGGGCATTTTGTAAATAATTAAATTTGTTTATTTCAGAAATTTCAGCAGTACTTTTAGAAAAGAAATTAGCAACCAATCATGTTTTAACAAACAAGGCAGGTTAGTTGAAAAGAATTTCTTTAAAAGGTTAAAAATCAGTTTATACATGCTTTTTACATGTTTCGCCACTTTCGGCACCTAGCCTTCGACACCTTACTTCTGCCTCCATCTCCATCAAAACCAAAGCACAGGGTATGAAAGACTTGGTACGTAGTGAATTGGACATAGGCAATAGGTATTGGGTCGAAACAAGGGGTACCGAAGGGGTCGAAGCCTTATTTTGTTTTTAAATGAAAATGCGCCTGCTTTGTTTTTGAAAGGAATGCTTTCGACTTGGTTAGCTTTCGACTGGGTCAAATTGTTTCAAAGGAATTATTTCGAAAGAGGTCGCACCTTTTTGTTTTAAGTAAATGCTTTCGTAGGGGTCGAAACCCCTTGCTGCCACTTTCCACCTTTCGAAGCAAATGGTTTCGAAAGGGTTACTTTGTTTTTAAAAACTTAACCACTTCTCCAATGCTTTCGAAGGGTTAGTCTTGACAACATCACTTCTTTACTTGGGAAATAACTTTCGGAAGAGTGCTTTCGACTTAGTTGTTTTATGACCCTTTTTGTTCTATTGAAAGTTAAACCCAAAAGGTTTTGAAAGGAATAATTTCAATGTTTTCGAAAGGTTATTCCACATGTTTTACTTGAACCCAAATGCTTTTGAAAGGTTTGTTCCCAATGGTTTCGAAAGGTTTTAAATGAAAGGTTCCAATGTTTTCGAAAGGCAATGTTTATAGTGTTTTTATAAGAGGATGTCTAAGATTTTAAAGCTTTCGAAAGAAAGGTTTTTCAATGTTTTCCAAAGGTTTATTAAGAATGGTTTCGTTTCGAAAGGTATGTTTTGGCCTTTCGGCCAAAGGCTATAAAGCAAAATAGTTACTTGGTTTCGAAAGGGGTACTTTCAATAGTTTCGAAAGGGGTACTTTCCTAAGTTTTAATGTTTTCATCAACAAAGTTTTGTGTAAAGTATATATAACATGGCAAGGTGATTTGAGTAAAGCATAGAGTATATTTTCCTTATTTAAATCAATTTGAGAGAAAATGTTTTCAGGGAAAATTTTAAGGGTAGATTACCCTAAGTAAAATTACTCAGATATTAGAATACTAGATAGTACTGGTAATGGGTCGCGCCCTATACTTTAGCTAGTAGTCCCCAACTAGTATAGTTCAAAATTCCAATGTGTAGGGCTTTGTCACAGGTAAGACTAAATAATGTTACATATAGAAAGGAATCTATAGAGGAGAGATAGGTTATTGGTGAGCCTGCAAACCATTAGGATCATTGACCCTGGGAGAACTAAGTTAGGGACAGACCGTTCAGAAAAGGAGTATCTAACAGAGGTTAGATTATTTGTTTATTTTGTCTGGTAGGCCCGAGTCAGCCAAAGGTTAGTAGTTAGCCAAACAAAACTATAGTGTTCAGACAGATAGTCTATTTGTTACTTAATTTGTATGCATACATGATGCTTTATTGTTTTAACCAGTTTTGGCTGCAGGATTAAGATTTGCAAAAGATATGTTTTAAAAGGATATTAGTGATGGGAAACCCGTTCCGCTAATGTAACGACCCGTAAATCTTAACTATTTTAATAATGTAATTAGTTGAAATTTTGTGAAACTTTAAACGATAAAATTTTGAAATAAAAATTTGATATTTGGAATGCGTCTAATTAATCATAACAACTGGTAAATTTTCATCAGATAATTTGGAAGTTTATTTTCTAGTGTAATTTTATTCCAATTTATATCAGTTAAAATTAATGATAATAAAATGTTTTTCAAACATAAATATTTTTACATAGAAATATTTTAATCCATCTTCTGACTAAGACGTCATTTTTCGTTTTTCCAAATTCGGACTTCTTTAGCTCCGTCGATCTTATTTTTCTGCGTTTTTGCTGCATTTTCCGCTAGTAGAAAATTCGACTTTTTATAATTCAATCATACCACTGATATCTGAATACCGTTTTGATCGTCTCATCATGCTGATCTCTGCAGTATATTCATTTGGGTGTTTCGGTGTTCGGTACATGGTGAAACACGCGGAACGGTTAAACCGTAATGGTCCATCTTTTGTTCGTTGTAATCTTTTCCATTGTGTAATACGAATAGGTTATTTCTTCCCCATAATCGATGTCTAAATTTTGATATTCTTACCATTTCAATATGTGTCGTTTCATTTTTTTTCTTTCTTTTGCTGGTCCCAATATTGCGCCTCGTTCTGTCATTCTTCCGTTGTTTCTATTGAGAAAAAATATATTTTAATATACACTATTTCTATTCATCCGCTCGTATTCAAATGGTAGCTCCTGTTCATATTTCCTTTCCTTTCTTTTGCTCTTCCTTCTCTCACTATTTCTTCCTCTTCCAATTTTATTTTTTTCTTCCTTTAACCTGCTCATTGTCACTTGATCATTCTCTTCTCACGTTCGTTTCCATCTCCCTACTCATGCGTTAAATTCTTCCATCCCGAGTTAACATCGGCCACTTCATTTTTTCACCTCCACAGCTTACAGTACCGAAGACACCAAGCTCCAAGCTCATAGACAACTCCTCAATCCCACGCATGAATCCACCCACCGAAACCCCTCTCAAACGTCAACCACCCCTAGCCTAGATTGCCACGCTGTATGATTTCTTTTCCCCGGCCTCTTTAAACTTCCCATCCTCTCTCCAAGCGCAGGCGAGCAAAGGAAGAAAAATTACGGTGATATATATATATATATACATTTGTCAGAGATCTCTACTCATCTCTATCACCATACCTCTGAGCCCACCCTCCGCCTCTAAGAGCAGCCGCCTTAGCGTGCTTCGCTATTAGCCGCATCACCCTAGCTCGACCAAGCTACCCCACCTTGTCTTCTGCCTGGTCCTAGATCAGCGTGCAAATATATATGTATGCTTCGGTTTGAAGGTAATATTGTTTGTTCATTTGTTTTTTCCTTTTTACTGTATATATATATATATAAATACAATATATATAGTGTTTGAGTTGCGTAAGTTATATTTGTATGTATAGAGATCTGTTCATTTTAAATATAAGCGTTATACTATAGTGTCCTATATTATGAAATAGAATATATAATTGTTTATATAAAATCTGCTTATATATATATATATATATCTAACCGAGCTTGTATATATATTATACATATGCTTATAGTTTATAATACGCTAGTGTATATATTAGTTTATATAAATTATACATTATGATAATTATAACCTGCCAGTTTATGTAAAAATGTTGTTTATATAAATTATAAAATAAAGGCAGTATTATAAACTATAAACATCAGTTGATCTATTAGTATAGAATAAAGGTAGTATCATACTTTATTACAGCATATACATATAACAAGTTTTGTTAATATTTTTAATTATATATATATATATATATGATAGTTTGTTCACATTTTATGTATATATAGAACCAAAGTTTAGCTTATTCAATATAGTACATCGTTGGCAAAGAAGTGTTATTTATTATATTATAAAGTTGCTTATATATATGTGTTTATATATGAAATCTATTGGGTCCATAGTATATGTTTATACAGTGAGTTGGTTTATATTTATAATGTATATATATATATTTGGATTTCTGCGTTTTGATTTTTTTCCCATTAATATAAAAGTTTATATAAAGGATATTGAGATATATATTATAAGTTGTACCTGTATATGTAACAGTTATTCCATTACAATTTGGTTCCATTGTTAAATACCTTATTCGTTTAGAGCTTTAACTGTTTAAAGATATGAGTCTGGGAAATTTTGATTTGAAGAATCTCGTTATATATATATAGTTCAAAGAGTAGATATACATAGAAAACTAATAAATAATATCTATTTTATGTTTATATATAAAGTGTATAAATTTTGATTATATCTATTTTATGTTTAAAGAGTAGATATACATAGAAAACTAATAAATAATGGCGGACGAAGCGAACAAAGCTGCAGCTAAGATCTCCTCTATTGAACCTATCACCGTGGAAAATGAAGCAGATGACACGGGTTGGACAGAGGTTCGTCACAAGAATAAAAGCATAAATCTAATTAGGGATCAGCAGCTGTCTTCTAGGGCTTCATCTCATGCGGGACCTAGATCTAGGGTTCCTGTTCATATGGGACCAAATCTCAACACGAATTCTAAGGATTTACCTCAGGTGGGGTCTACTAATAAGCCAGAATTCAGGAAAGGCATCAGATCTTGGGCAGACACAATATCTGGAAACATGTATATTGATGGTGGGGTCAAAAAATTTGACTTTTTGGAAGATGATGAAGGAGAATATGCAGATCTGGATGACGAGGTTTTTAATACTGTGAAAAATCTATGGGGCACTTCATTATACGTATATGTTGCTGGTAAGAAACCTTACTACATTCATCTTAACGCATATATTAAAAGAGAATGGAAACCTTCTGGTAAATGTGATGTTATTCCTCGGGAAAATGGATTCTACCTTATAAAATTCAGTAATGAAGCAGACTGTAAAAAAGTTTTGGATGGGGGTCCCTGGTTTATAGACAATAAACTTATCTTTACTAAAAGATGGGAACCAAATCTTAGACTTGAGAGGGATATGTTAGAATCTCATCCAGTATGGGTGAAACTGAAGAACTTAGACTTATCTCTATGGAATGCACCGGGGATCAGTAAAATTGCAAGTTTAATTGGTAATCCTCTAGATATGGACGATTATACCAGACATGTTAAAAGATTAAAGTATGCTAGAGTCCTTGTAGAAATCAAAGTAAGCGACACAATTAAAAAACAGGTGAGAGCTAAAGACAGAAATGTTAACATATACATTCAGGAATTAGAGTATGAGCACATCCCACCTATATGCAACAACTGCAAATGTTTTGGCCATACCTTAGATCAATGCGAGACCGTGTCTCCCCCCATCAAACAAGTCTGGAGGCAGAAGACAACAACTGATCAAAATTTACAACAAAACAAGACACAGACTGATCCAAGTATAGTTGATACTTATATACATTCTGAAATAACAAACTTGAAGACTACAGAACAGGTGGAAAATAATGATGGGTCTGAGGAGGTAGTCCAGGTTGCAGGCCATTCATTGAATGAAGAGGAGGTGAATACTGCAATGCACCATAGCTTGGAAGAGGATATAACAAGGAATTCATCTGTAACACCAGAGGAAGAGGATGATATTAACAATGTTAGTCTTGATAAGGTGGATTCAGGAACTGAATCTGAGGGAGATAGCAAAAATAAATACACTATTTCTAACTTAAGATATGAAAATCAGTTGAAAGAAAAGGACTCAAAAGGAAAGGAAAAGGCGATCTCAAGTCGCGAGGTGTCTCTTATGAAATTGAGGAGTCGGCCTCCTCCATCGAAATGTCTATAATCAGCTGGAATGTAAGAGGTCTAAACAATGATTCTAGACATTTAGAGCTCTTAAATCTAAGGAGAATTTATTCTCCTTCAATCTTAAGTATCTTAGAAAATAAACTTACAGCTGATAATCTTAATTTTTTTATGGACTCACTAGAATCTGACTGGGATTACTTACACAACAATGATGTAGGGGGTAAAGGTCGCATCTTATTTCTATGGAACAAAAAAGTATGGGATGTAAATTTGTTGAATAAGGATGATCAACAAATGACTGTTAGTGTAAAGAATTTGGGTGGTCTTAAGCTAATTTTAAGCTGTGTTTATGCAAGTAATTTAGCCTCTCACCGTACACGTCTCTGGAAAGCAATCTTTGAGATTAGCAAAATGATCACTGAACCTTGGATAGTCATGGGAGACTTTAATTCTATTCTCAAAGCAGAGGAGAAAAAAGGAGGGCTTACCATCAGAGTGTCCCAGTTGGAAGAGTTTAATAATTGCATCACTGGAGCTGGATTGTTAGAACCCATACATGGTGGCCTGAAATATACATGGAGAAGTGGAGAGTGTAAGAAAATATCCTGCAAGCTAGATAGAGCTCTTATTAATGTTGAATGCATAAATAAACTATCTAACATTAAAGTCAACATACTCCCCCCTCCACCAGTGATCACTGTCCCATACTGATAAATCTAAAAGAAAAGAACTTGACTGAGAAAGACAAACCTTTTAGATATTCTAACCATTGGCATGAAATAGAAGGTTATACTGAAGCCACTCAAATTTAAAATATGCCTAGGGAGGAGGGTACTCAATTCTACAAACTTGTGCAGAAAATTAAGGCAGCTAAGGCAAACCTTAAAGAGTGGAACAAAAAAAGAATAAAAGATGGAGACCAGATAAGTTCTTTACAGAAACAATGTGAAGAATTTCTATTAATCATTGACAATGGTGAGGCTACAGATGACATATGGAAACAATATTATCAATCACAAAGCAAGCTAAAGGAGGCGCTTAGAATAAAATCCATAGAACTAAAACAAAAGGCTAAAGAAAAATGGTTGACTGAAGGGGATGAGTGTACTAATTATTTTTATACAAAAATGGCTGTCAGGAATAATATTAATAATTCTAATCACCTAATGGATCAGGATGGCAATCTGATCAATAACATATCTGATATAGAAGAACAAGCTATCAAATTCTATTCTAAAATGTTTAATGGAGATATTAACAACAATTTACCAGAAGTTCAATGCAAGAGGCTGATAAATTCCAAAGGGAGACGGATGTTGTCCAAGAACATTTCCATGAATGAAGTCTAGGAGGCCTTGCACTCCATACATGTTGATTCCAGCCCAGGGCCAGACGGTTTAGGCTCCAAATTCTTCCTCGTACATTGGGAAGATCTAAAAGAAGACATTTTATCAGCAATGCAAGATATCTTCCAAAATGGTAAATTTGTGAGAGAAATTAATCACACATTTATATGTTTAATTCCTAAGAAGGAAAACCCAGCAAAAATTGAAGATTATCGTCCTATTGCTTGCTGTAATGTGGTGTACAAAATTCTAAGCAAGATACTATGCAACAGAATGAAACTCATTTTACCAGATCTTATATCAGAATGTCAAAGTGCGTTCATCAAAAGCAGAAGCATTTCCGAAAACTCATTGATGGCACATGAATTGATTAGAAACTTCAACAAACCAGGTGCGGACAAATTCTATCTAAAGGTGGATCTTCACAAAGCATATGATAAAATAAATAGAAATTTCATTATACATATGCTAAAAGCTATGGGGTTTCCTTCAAATTTTGTGAACATAGTCAAAGAATGTATCTCCACACCGACTTTTTCGATTTTGATAAATGGCATACCAAAAGGATTTATTGGGTCCAATAGAGGTATCAGGCAAGGTGATCCGCTATCTCATTATCTGTTTACAATTGCCATGGAATTTTTTTCATTACAGATGGAGCTGGCTACATTCAACAGACTAATTCAACCTATATACAATTTCCAGCCTATTGTGACCCACTTACTCTATACAGATGTAACGCCCCACTCTGAGACCCACTGTAACAAAGAGTATTACGGGAGTAATACTGTCTATTAAAGTGGAGAATAGAGTATAGTGGAAGCGACCATTTGTAATCAAGCTATAACTATCTACTGAATACGTCGAAAGGATGGTATCTATTTTTTTTTCAAGTGGTTCGACATATTCGGTAAATACTTATAACAAAATTACAAATGGCTAAAGATCTATCAGGACAAAGCATAATAATAAATGATAAAACATCACAGAACAGAATCACATAACAGATATAAAATCCCATAACAATACATCGTCAATACAGATCCAAATACTATAAGTGGGTACAAAGCCACTGCCCACACATGTGGGTCAAAAATATGTACATATCAAAGTCTGAATAATAACAGAGTAGCGGAATAGTGGACAAATAAAAGCGCTATCTATCAGCATAGCAGATAATGTCCAAGCGGAAGCACAGAAGCTAAGTCCAGAGACCTAACCTGAAACAACTCGGTCTGACCCGAGCGAAAACACTCGGGTCAGGCTAGCTAAACAATCAGTAATAACTGAGATATATAATAATGTGGTACATAAATAAAACAGTACTTTTCCTAAGAGAAGAGTATTTTGGACCACATGAATATAATGACGGTCCCTAATCATCAATCAACAATAAAAATCTCCAAAGAGAATATCAGCACCAAAGTGATGAATAAATAAAATCGCCTCATATCATCGGCGTAGCCAAAGCTATATAAAGTTGCCCATAGGCAATAATCCCAAGAGTGACCAGAGTCTGTAATCGATGCCTAAGCAAAGATCGATGCTCCAAAGAGCAATGGGGATATACTGAAAGTCAATGAAATCAAACACTGAAAAGCAGTGTCCAGAGACACTGTGAATCCACAAGGTAATCGCACTTACATCGTATGGTTCCATAGAACCAAAACCGAATGGCTGTACTCGAATGGATATAAAAATCATCAGATAATACAAATATAGCACGTGCACCAACCGGAGTCGTTATTGCCAAGTACTGTAGAGTTGTGATCGATCACTCGCACAGATGCGGAACGCGCAAGACGGCAAGATCCTTCCTAGAAGGATAAAGGCCCAGAGGCACATGCCGAAAAATAAACTGCTCCATAGAGCAAGTGTCCAGAGACGGTTGCCCAGAGGCGTGGTGACCCAGAGGTCCAGTACTGGCCGCCCAGAGGCTAATGTGTCACAAACTTCTTGGAGAGGAACCCGTAAAGTGTTAACAATGAGTCCCATACCCCACGTTCGCACTAAACGGTTTACTAACCAATAGTAAGCTCACACTCCAAACATAAAAAGTCCACCTCGTATCATCGGTAAACTAGACCCAAAGGTCAAAACGATCAATCGAATAGGTCGGGGATTAACCGGAAAGAAAATACACATGGTTCCATAGGCCGGAGATTTCCTAACCGTTTAAGCACCTTTCCACTTCGCTCGACGTGCTAAAAATGAGTGTGAGATTTTTATTATAGAAAATAATGGTGGGAAACGGATTTATAATTGATTTTGAAATCACTTTAAAACGGCTTTTGAAAACTCTCCTATTATGGAGTAATTAATTTAATAATTAAAAATAATATTATATAATAATTCCTAAAGCCATTTAGGAGTGCAAAATCTTTTGAAAATGATTCATAAAACCCGTGTACGAAATCTAGAGACAAATCTCAAAGAAATCAATAAAACCAGAAAATCACTGAAAAATATTCTAAGTGTTTATAAACATTCAAAAACAGCTGCGAACCCAAGTTCGGAAATTTATTTGGACCAGCAAACGGTGTCCAAATGTCATGAAAATTTGCAGGCATGTAGTCCAGCATCTCTACTTTAAGATGCAAAAAGAATTTCTGGATTCCGAGTTGAGACGAAGTGGCAGCGACATCTCAAAGTTGGACCCAGGAAAAGATTCATACTGTTTACCAACAGCGACCAGAGTTCAACTCCGACACGAAATTCGAAGTACCAAACGAACTCCGATGTTGCCCAAATTTTCCAGAGATTGAGTTCGAAACTCCACCTTTCCAACGAGACCGAAAACGTCGAATTCCGACTTCGGATGCGATCATGGTGGCATCGCGAAGTGGAGGTAAAAGAATCTGGAAACAGGACTTAACATTTTTTTTTTAAGCCCAGCCCGCCTGGGCTGGGGAAGCCCCAGCCCATGCGAGCTGGGGGTTAATCCAGTCCCCAGCCCACGTGGCTGGGGTCCAGACCCCAGCCCGCCTAGGCTAGGGAAGCCCCAGCCCATGCGGGCTGGGGTGAATCCGGTCCCTAGCCCGCATGGGCTGGGGAAGCCCCAGCCCACGCGGCTGGGGTCCAGACCCCAGCCCGCCTGGGCTGGGGAAGCCCCAGCCCACGCGGGCTGGGGTTGGTTCAGTCGGTTCAGTCCCCAGCCCAAGCGGGCTGGGGGGGGATGTGTGCCAGCCCACTAGGGGCTGGCCTGCTACTGGCTAGCCCAACTGGGCTAGCCTGCTATGCCTGGGTGCAACCCAGGCCTGTTTTGGGCTCTCAGGCCCCTGTTTCCAGCCTATTTCCAGCCTGCACATTTCCAGCCAGCACAAATTGCTGATTATAGTGATTTAGGGGTGTTTTTTTTCAAGTTTTGGCATCAAATTTTCACCAAAATTAACTAGCAATAATGACTAATAGATAGTAATTACCTCTACCAATCAAGCAAATAAGCAAACACTTCAAGTGCAACTTTCCAAAGCAAAGAGGATGTGGATTAGAGAGCTTCAAAATTAAAAAGAGAACAAAACCAAGGATTACAAAGAGATTTCAAAAATTAAAATAAAGATTAGAAGGTGATTAGGCCTAGGATTGCATTACCTTGCTAGGATTAAACAAGTTTAGCTATGTAGAGAAGGAGATGGATCTTCTACCAAAGGGAGGCCATTAGTTTGAGTTAGATCTAAGTTTAGAAATTATGAAGAGGAGGGTTAGGGTTTAGGGAATGGTTTAAGATATTATATAGAAGTGGGTAGGCTAATGGGTTTGTTATGAGGGTTTTACAACCCAATAAGGCTTAGTTCAATTACTTAAGTGCATATGTAAATTTAAAAATTTTCTAAGTCCAACTATGTTTGATGTTATTATTTTTTTTTCTAATGTTATCATGTAAACAAAAATCCTAAGTAGCAACCTAGTTTTAATCAAAACCATATAATTGTCTCATTAGCCAATTAAACCCATTATCACATTTAAAAATTCCCCTTTTAAATATTAAATTCCAAAAATATTAATTTCCCCATTTTAAACCCAAAATACTTTAATTTGCAAACCAATTGCAAATTTAAATTCCCAAATTTTTGTTTAGCTCCCTTTTCAACTTAAAATCATAATTTTAATTTATTATTCGGTAATTACAATCTCAGGGTTGTTACAGCAGATGATCTTCTCATTTGTATAAAATCCAACCAGACATCAGCTAGAGCTGTAAAGGAAATTTTTTGCAATCTAGAGAGATTTACTGGACTCAGACTGAATGAACAAAAAACCAAATGTTACTTCAACAAAACATGCATTAGAAGAAATGAAATTTTGGAGTACTTAAATGTGTAAGTATCTAGGTGTACCTCTATCCTCCAATAAGATTACTAACAGAGAATGTGCACTTTTAATCACTTCGATTAGAGACAGACTACAGGGATGGAGTTCAAAACTCCTATCTCTAGCAGGCAGAATTGAACTGGTGCACACAGTTATACATTCCAAAGTTAATTTCTGGCTTCAAACATTCCAGCTCCCTGATGCTTCAATACAGAAAATAGAAAAAGTTTGTGCAGATTTTATTTGGAAAGGAGGGTTACACAAGATTAAATATGAAAATTTATGCAGACCTAAGGAGGAAGGAGGTGTTGGTCATAGAAAACTTACAGACATGAGATTGGTCTATACTCTGAAGCAAGCCTGGAGAATCATAAAAGGAAAAGGTTTGTGGGGGAACTGGATGAGGAAAAGATATATCAGAGGTAATTTCTGGTGCATGCAAATAGATAATAATGCTTCTTCGACATGGAAAGCTATTATGAGAATAAGAAGTACACTTGCTTCTTGTTGTATAAGGGAAATTGCTACAGGCAAGGAGACTGATTTATGGAAGGACCCTTGGATCCTAGGAAAATCCTTAATTGATATTCTAGGACTTAATACCTTCTCAGATTATGGATGCCCAGATAAAAAAGTGACAACAGCAATTAACAATAATGAGTGGAATTGTTCAGTGATACCAGTGAGTCAAGAAATTAAAGGAAAAATTCAATATATGCCGATATTTAGTGGTCGAGAAAATGATATCTGGGTTTGGAAGCATTCTGGAAATGAATTTACCACTAAATCAGCTTGGAATGAAGTGAGACACACAGATAACAAAGTAGAATGGAGCAAAATCATCTGGAATCATGTCAATAGCCCTAAAATGGCTTTTACTGCATATAAAGCGATGCTTAAGAGACTACCCACAAAGGATAGACTCTCAAAATGAGGGATTTTAACATATAAGACGTGTGTGTTATGTAATCAAGAAGAGGAATCTCATGAACATCTCTTTTTTTCCTGCAATTTTTCAAAAGAGGTGTGGAATATGTGTAAAATCGCAATTAACTCAGCGATTCAGGCCCACCTATTAGCAGATGTGATAAATTACCTGATTCATAAAGGGGGTGGCGAAGACATGGAAGCCAAACTGAGTAGTATTGCCATCACTGTCACGATTTGGAGTGTGTGGAAGGAGAGAAATCATAGAGTTTTCTAGAATAAACAAAGAAAACACGAAGAAGTCAGTAAGCTCGCGATTAACGACATGTGAATGGTGCAGAGAAGAATAAAAAATTGGAACCTTACCTCACGGGGACGAGACGGAGCACATACTGGAGAAGAGGATCTGAGCTATTCATTGGCAAATAACCCAAGTACAAGTTACCTTGTTCATCACCGGCCGCCATGAATGAAGAAGAAGAAGCGTTTTTTACTTTTCGTTGTTTCTTTTTTGGAAAGGTTGTGAGTTATGTCGGGTTTAACATATATGTTTGCTGTGTTTGTTTGTTATGGGATTGTGTTTTGGTCCTCACCCTGGACTGAAATGCCTTAATAAAAGTTCTTACCCATTTTCAAAAAAAAGAGAGTAGATATACATGTGAGTGGTGTATATATATGTATGACAGTTTATCTAGGCTGGTTTAAATGTGATGATGTGACATATCTAGGATATTCTATTACTGATTAAAAAGGGTACAATTGCATATCTATTATATAGATAGTATGGTATGGGTTTTATTTAATAATGATTTGAAAGTTATACTATTTTAATATTTGTCGTGAATTGAAATATTGAAATAAATAAATAATATAATAATAATGTATATATTTTCAGTTTATATCAAATCTGCTTCTAATCGGTTCTCATCGATTCCCATTTTATTAGCTTTTGGTCTGTCGTGCCTGTTTCTTCATCAAATTCGTGCCCATCTCACTTTGCTCTGGATTCGTAGTTCATTTCTGTGTCAAATATCTCTAGCCTCGAAAGGTGAGCAATCACTCACGATTAATGTTCTTTTATTTATTAAATTTGATTTCAATTGAAACGACAATTGAAATATGCTGATGTTAGTTATTTACACTATTATATATATGCTATTACCTATATCAGTTCACTTGTGACATCTGACACCATTATCTGTCAATTGAAATATGCTGATGTTAGTTATTTACACTGTTATATATATGCTATTACCTGTATCAGTTCACCTGTGACATCTGACACCATTATCTGTTATTTATATCGATGATATATGCCTATTATATTATTATCATATCTGTTATCACTCTGCAAGTTCCCTGTTAGTATAGAATCACTATGGGTTGAAATGATACATACCCGAACGGACTTTAGAATAGGAGAAAAATAGTTATGGGTTGAAATGATAAACCCAAGCGATTTTCAATTGAATTGAATTTGGGATTACGGGTTGAAATGATATATATATATATATATATATATATATCCATATATATTTAAATAGCAGATTGAAATGATAAATATCCGTATCACTTGACCATAGGATAGAAAATTATATATAAACACCGTTGATCTAAATATAAATAATTTGAAATGATTTCTATGGTTTTGGAAAGATATATATATATATATGGTTTTAATTGATATTGAAATTATTCTTATAAATAAGTTTAAATTAAAGTGGATTTAAAAATTTATTCGGAATTGATTAATTAAGTATTGTCTTTAAATATATCGATTTGAAATTTATTGAATTTGAAGATTTAAGAATAAGTTTTATAACGTGGTTTTGATTTAAGATGATTTAAAGGAATATTTCAAGTTTAAATAAATTGAAGGAATAATTAAATGATTTGAAATTTGGATTGTATTTAAATGATATTGTATTTTACTAAGTGAACATTTCAAAGCTAAATAATATCTAAGTGAATTCGATATATATATATATATGAGATTTTCAAATTTAGTTTTGAAATGTGAAATATTTAAAGTTTTGAAATATATTGGAAGTGAAATTGTTTATTTTGTGGTTCAAATCGGTATTTGAAATCGATATAAATTGAAATGGTTTATTGAGAACTGAATTGAGTTGAAATTTATGTATTGAGTTTTGATAAAAATTGAATTTTTGGGATTCAAGTTAATTTGAATCAATTTGGGAAGTTTGAGGAAATTATTTTATTTTATAAAGAAATTTTAAATTTAAACCTTTTTATATTTTTCTTTATAAATTATTTCAATATAAACTGTTTTAATATACTAACTGTTTTATTATAAACTATTTTAAATTATAACTATTTTTATATAAACTATTTTAAATTATACACTATTTTATTATATATACTATCATTTATATTCAAACGGTTAAGTGGGAAGTGTTATGATTCCAAAGCATTATGATTACTAAATTTTGATTTCCAAAGTATTATGATTTCCATGGTGTTTGATTTAGAAAGGGTTATAACTTTGAAGTACTAAGATTTTGTAAATGGATATATTGAGATAGGTATATTTGAAATGGAAATGATATCGTATTTGGTTTTGGAATGGAAGTAATATCATATTGATATGGTTTTGAAATGGCAAAGATATTTTGGTTTTGAAATATAAACTATTTTGAAGTTTATTAAATGACCAATCGGTGTAATAATTACGTAGTTATTGAAGAGTCCGGGATCGGTTAGGGACATACTCTCTATCCAAACCGAAAACCACTTTAATAACTATTATACGTGGAGTGTAATCCATAATGAAGTGGTTGGAATGATGACGTTGCTGGATTTGAAGAAAGAGAACGATAATGGATAGCCTTGACACTTGTATCAAATTGGAAATGACTTGAACAGGAGCCGTGCCGGGCCAGTGAGGTTAGCTACCTCTAGCGGACACACTTCTTCGTAAACTACTCATTACTTGTTTTTGATTAGTGCGCACCTTTGATTTGGGAGTGTTGTTTCGCGGTGTTGCGATCGTTGCAGCGATGCGTTCTCACCGGTCCGGATAAGGCAAACGGTAGTTTCACTACCTTGGGTATTGCCTCATGTTCCTTGTCATACTTGTATCCCTATACGCGACCGCTACGATTTGTTTTGTGTTATACCTATGGAGTACTCCCTGATAGCCCACTAGTTTACGGTGGAGTTTACAGTGCTGTATAGACTATGATGCTTATATAAAATGTGTTAAGGTGGATAATGGTAACGCCTTAACGCTATTTTGATACTTTATATTACTGATAGGAATTATCTACTTAGCGTACACTACTACATAGTAGATAGTTTAACGGATCCTTAGAGGATGGTTATCCCAAACATCCTTTGAGTTACTTGTATTTCAGTTGTTATTTCACTTGAGTTGGATTTATTGATATAAGAATGTTAATCCTGACTCGAGTGTTTTGTGTTTTTCTTTACGCTCGGGTCAGACTGAGTGATACAGTATTCGAGACTCACCTTTGGAGTTGGAGCTTCGCTTGGAGATCCCGCTATCTATCCAACTTTCGGTTATTCAGTTGATTCCAGTGATGTATTCAGATCTTGTATTTGACTATTGTATTGAGATATCTATGTATTCGAGACTTCTGTTGTATCTTGTTTAACTCTGTTATATATATAGTAGCTTCATGAACTACTATTCTTTTGTTTCCGCTGCATATTGTTATATTACTCTATGTTTGTGATATGTGATTATTTTATTTAATGTATATGCTGAGTTTTGCCAATTTAAATTAACAATCTATTGTTTTGAATTATTCAATTCTGACATGTGTGGATTTATTGTCGATTTGAATGGTCCAAAATAGTGGATCGTTACAGCTAAGCGGCGTGGTCTCACTTAATATCAAATAACCGAGATGCATAGTATTATTCACACTAGGCTTTATGTCTGAATCGAGTTTATGTTTTCCTCTTAAACTCTCGGGTGCTCAAAATTGATTTGAGTAGGCTGGGGGTTGAGGATTTTTAGGTTTTAGTAGGTAGACGAATAAAGCTTCCGGAGACGGGCAGGAGGATGATGCTAGCTATTTAGGAGTTATTTTATTTGTTTTATTCCGCTGTGGTTTTTTAAGCCGGTATGACTATCTAGTACTTTGGTCATCGAAAGGGGCATCTTCATATGTCACTCTTGGCATATTTATGTAATAATTATATTTGATTTGAACTTGGGAAACATTTGGGATTATGTAACTTGGATATGAAATGTTGTTTTGAAATGTAATCAGAAAAGTGTTTAATTCGTAATGATTTTATTTCATATTCCAGTGCTTCTGATATTATAGATACCATTAACATTACCGTATTTGGCCACCAGAAGTTAATAATATGGATGGCTGTAGCATCTGTAGCGCTTAGCTTCGAGCCTCCAGATAGGGGATGTTACAACTTGGTATCAAAGCATAGGTTTATTAAAAACTTTAAACTAAAAAGATTTTTGAAAACATAATCCTAAGGAATTAGAGATAAGATCCGGTTATGGGATAACGCTATCGTAACATACTTGTATTTGCTATATATATAAGTATACGCTATATCTCTATTCTCCTATATATCTTAGGCTATTATTCAGTATCTTACGAGGCTTGAATACATATATGGATGCTAGAAGTGGAAGAGTTAAACTTAGAGTGTGGAGCATCACTACAAATAGAAATGCCAGACCAAAAACGAGAAGGAACCAAGGTCAGGCATAAGCTGGAAATGTTGGTGCTGGAGTCCTGCAAGTTGAAATGAGAGCAATGTATCAGTTCATTGTTAACATGATGCAGGCGGGTGTTGCTACTGGAGTAGTTGGAGGAAATGTAAAGGAGGAGTTAATGGAGCTCCAGTAGTCAACAATTATGCTGTTTTGAGTAGGGATTATGCTCGGTTGGGAGGAAAGCCTTCCATCGGAATAGAAGACGCCATTGAAGTAGAGAACTTGTTACTGCATCGTGAGAGAATCTTTGCAGATTTGGGGCTTAATGATGGGCAGAAGAGAAGGCTTGTTTCTAGACAGCTTCAAGGAGCAACGTTGTATTGGTGGAATAGTGTGACGATTGCAGTTAATGAGAAGACTATGACATGGGCTAAGTTTAAAAGGAGATTTGAGGAGTGGTTTATGTCGGGGATTGCAAAGTCCACTCTGCTCGGAAAGTTTGCTGAGTTGGAGCAGGGGGAGATGATTGTGCTAGTGTATGCTACAAGGTTTGAGGAGTTGGTGAGGTATGAGTATGCTACTATTGATACCGTGATTAAGAGAAATGAGAAGTTCATTAGGGGGTTGAAACCTGAATTGGCCCGGGCTACATTACCTCATATCAGGGATCCTTGTGATGTTGTAGTAGAGATGGCTTTAAGACATGAGGAGATGCTTGCTTTTCTGGAGAGAAATAAGGAAAAGGAAGTCCAGGTGAGGCAGATTCAAAAAAGGAAGTTCTTCTATAAGAAAGGAGCTTAGAAGGGTGGAGCTGCAAAGAAGGGGAAGTCGGAGGTTGTCTGCTTTAAGTGTGATAAGAAAAGGCCTTTTGCTAATGAATGTCGTTTTGGAGAGGGAAAGAAGGTGATCGGGAAGAAGAATATCAGGTGCTTCAAGTGCGATCAAATTGGACATTATAAGAACCAGTGCAAGGAGCTAACCAAGGATGGGAAGGGTAAAGTGTTTGCATTGGAGCCAACTACCTCGAGGCCAACAGTAGAGGAAAAAGGAAAAGCTGTGTCAGGAGGTACGCTTCTGATTCATGGTATGTCAGTTAGCGTTCTGTTTGATACTGGTACATCACATTCTTTTGTATCTCGTTGTTTGGTAGATAAGCTTAAACTAGAACCCTCATATTTAGTTACTTCCTTAAGGGTTGCAAATCCGATAGGAGGGTATGCGATACTTGGGATGAAGTGTGACCACATAGAGTTTGATTTGTTAGGTCATACCTTTGTTTGCAGTTTGAATGTGTTTGATTACGTAGGGTTCAGAATTATTTTGGGTATGGATCAGTTAAGTAAGTACGATGCTAGGATATTTTGCCATGATAGGAAAATATCGCATAGACATCCTGACCGTAGTGATCAGATTGTATATACCATAGAAAGCCCTAGTTGTGAAATGAATGCTTTGTTGGGTATTGTAGAGGTAGAAGACGAGTTAAATCGAGTTTTCATTGTTAGAGAATTCGCAGATGTCTTTGAACTCGTAGTAGGATTGCCACCGAAACGAGCCATTGAGTTTCAGATAGATTTGGTGCCGGGAGCAGAACCAGTGAGTAGACCGCCAAGTAGGATGATGCCTACCGAGATGAGGGGTTGAAGGTGCAGTTGGTGGATTTGGAAGGCAAGAATTTTATCAGACCAAGAAGTTTGCCTTAGAGAGCAGCTGCAGTGTTTGCTCAGAAGCCAGACGGATCGTTAAGGTTATGTATCGATTATCGTAAGTTGAATGTGAAGACGATATAGAATCGATATCCGTTGCCTAGAATCGACGATTTGTTCGATCAGTTGAGTGGAGCCAAGGTATTTTCTCAGTTGGATTTAGCAATAGGTTTCCGTCAACTTAGAGTAGCAGATGATAGTATTCCTTTGACTGCGTTTAGAACTAGATATGGATCGTACGAATGGTTAGTGATGCCGTTCGGACTAACTAATGCGCCAACATTCTTTGTAGATTTGATGAACCGAATTTTCTAAGAGCATTTGGATAGGTTTGTGTTGGTTTTCATAAATGATATTTTGATATACTCTAAGGATGAAAGGGAGCATGAAGTTTATCTTAGAGTGGTATTGGAAACATTGAGGCAGCATCAGCTAAAGGCGAAGTTTTCGAAGTGTCATTTATGGAAGAAGGAAGTGAAGTTTCTTGGTCATGTAGTCTCAAAGAAAGGGATGTCTGTAGATCCGACTAAGATCGAGGCAGTGAATAATTGGAAGAGACCCAAGACAGTGACCGAGATAAAGAGTTTTCTTGGATTAGCTGGGTACTATCGGAGGTTCATAAAGGATTTCTCGTGAATAGCATCATTGATGACCAAGCTAACGTGAAAAGATGTGAAGTTTGTGTGGACCGATAAGTGTGAGGAAGCATTCCAGAGCTTGAAACATTTATTGACTAATGCACCTATGTTAGTTGTTCCAAAAGGGAATCAGGATTTAGTAGTATATACAGATGCTTGTGGAACTGGGTTAGGATCTGTGTTAATGCAAAGACATAAAATGATTGCCTATGCTTCTCGACAGCTTAGACCGCATGAGGTAAGATACCCGACGCATGATTTGGAATTGGCTGTGGTGATTTTTGCACTGAAGGTGTAGATGTATTACCTTTTGGGAGAAAGATTTGGGTTATATACGGATCATAAGTCATTGAAGTATTTATTCTCTCAGAAGGAGCTGAATATGAGACAATAGAGATGGTTGGAATTTATAGTGCTTATGACTTTGGAATCGAGTACACACCAAGAAAAGGCAACAAGGTTGCAGATGCACTTAGCAGAAAACATCAGAATGCGGTGTTGGAAATGATAGCTAAGTGGAGAGGTTTGAAAGCGTTGACGACATGTAGAGTACAATGAAGATCTGAAGCTGGATCTAGTGGAGAAACTGTAGCGTTGTCATGTTTAGAAGTTTGACCGATGATGATTGAAAAGATTGCTTTTAAACAGATGGAGGATCCAGTATTAGTTGAACGAATCAGGAAGTTAAAGGATGGAACCAAGAGCGATGACCTGAAGGATTTTAGTCTTGACCAGAATGGGTGGTTGAGAAAGAAAGGAAGATTGTGTGTTCCAAATGCGGGAGATATTAGGAAGGAAGTTTTGGAGGAATGCCATCGTTCAAAGTTCACTATTCATCCGGGAGGAACTAAGATGTATCAAGACATGAAGATGAGTTTCTTCTGGGAAGGAATGAAGAGGGATGTAGGCTTATGGGTAAAGCAGTGTCTGAACTGCCAACGGATAAAGGCCGAACATTAGAAGCCAAGTGGGTTACTTCAGCCATTAGTTATTCCAGTATGAAAGTGGGATTCTATTTCTATGGATTTAATAGACGGGTTGCCAAGATCTAATAAAGGAAATGAAAGTATATGGGTCGTAGTGGACAGGTTAACCAAGAGTGCCTATTTCATTCCAGTTAAGTCAACTAGGACGACACCTGTTTTGGCTAAGTTATTTATGAAGAATGTAGTTAGACTGCATGGGATTACTAGTAGTACAGTAAGTGATAGAGATTCATTATGCACTACTGAGTTCTGGAGAAGTCTACAGGAATTTTAGGAACCAAGCTCAAGATGAGTACTGCTTACCATCCATAGACTGATGGGCAAACAGAAAGAGTTAACAAAGTCTTGGAAGATTTGTTACGAGCTTGTGTGTCAGATTTTGGGGGATCATGGGAAGACCATCTTCACTTAGTAGAGTTTTCATATAACAACAGTTATCAGGTTAGTATAGGGATGGCACCATTTGAAGCTTTGTACGAAAGGCCATGCAAATCTCCCGTTTGTTGGTTAGAGATAGGGGATAGGTTGGTTCTTGGTTCGGATTTAGTTAGAGAAGCTGCAGAGAAGATTGAGTTGATTCGAGCTAAAATGAAGGAAGCTTAGTCTAGGCAGAAGAGTTATGTAGATAAAAGATGGAAAGACTTAGAGTTCTCAATAGGAGATCATGTTTTCGTCAAGGTATCACCGATGAAAGGTGTAATTCGATTCGGGAAATCAGGGAAATTGGCACCGAGATTTGTAGGACCATTTCCTATTGTAGAGAGGATTGCGAAACTCACATATAGATTAGAGTTACCGAACAGTTTGGCTGCAGTCCACGATGTTTTTAATATTTCTCATCTAAGGAAGTGTATTCGAGATCCGGAAACTACTATAGCACCGACTTTGTTAGAGGACTTAGTAGTAGAGCTGAATTTGACTATAGTTAGTGTTCGGACGGCTAAATGTCTATCGAGTTAGAAAATAGCCGAACGATTTTTGAAATAAAATTTACCGCAAGCACATGACGTGCACTTTTTAGTACGTGGCGAATACGGGTCGATCCGAAGGGAATTGTGAGAGATTAAAAATCTATTCAATCAAATTAGACCCAAGTGAGATGAAAGTTGTTAACTACAAAAGGAAGCTAAAGCTAGAATTAAAATGTGATTAAAAAAAACTATCGAACGAGAGAATAATTTAGAGGCAAATCCACTCTCATATTTTTGTAAATCAACAAACAAACAATTTGTGATCTCTAGCTTTTGATATTAAGTGAAATATTGTTGTATTTATCATAAGTATGGTTTGTTTATGTTATTAATTAACATAACTCAAACCATCAAACTATAATACAACAAATAAACCACTTATAATTCTCATGAAAATGAAGCCAAAGCAAAAGCTATTTTAAGTATGATCTATTCACTATTGTAACTAGCAATATAGATCATCAAATTTCATTTTTACTTTAATTTCACAATCAAAAATGGATTAGCAAATGATGATACAAATTGTGTTTATGTTGAATAAGAATAGCTCATTTGCATAAACAATATAAGCTATCAAACCCACTTGTATAAACTTGCATCAAAACTTACTTCATGAAGCATAAACCAAATGAGATCATAAATCATAAAATGTTGAAATTATATAATATTTGAGAGCTTCATCACCCCTAAATTGAAGGGGTTTAGCTACTCATTTATGGCATTGAAGCAACACAAGTAACTTTCAACATTAAAAAGAGAAGAAAATAGAGAATAAGCAAAGAAGAGAATGTAATTAAACTACTTACAACAAAAGAAATTAAGCTACACTACTTGCATGAATGTAAAACTACTCTACTAGCAAAGAAAAGAAAAGAACATAAATAAAAGCATTAACATGAAAACAAAGAAAAGCATGTAGAAAAGAGAGAAGAAAGAGGCTTGGAAGCCATTTTTATTTCATAGAACATTGAGCTTACAATTTGATCTCTTAATTTCCTAAGTAAAATGAAAGAGTAGAAGATGATTTACATGTACATAAGAGGGCTATTTATACATGCATAAAACCTTAATTCTATTTTTAGGGGGCTTCCCAAAATGCCCTTTAGGAAGTGTGGCCACCAAGTAATCATTAGCCCTTAATTAATCCATCATTTGATGTGCATGAAGCTTTAACCTCCACTTAGTGGTCCATTAGCTCCTAATTGTACATGTAGGTAAGTGGGTGGGGTCCTCCATGATCTTGAACTTGAATTATTTCCTCTTCATTCCTTTGTATTTCCTTGTGCATGCATATATCATTATGAATCCCACTTCCATACGCACCAAAGTATCCTATAAAAATCATAAAAATTGTCCAAGTAAAAATTCTTAAATTAACACATGCACACAAATGACCATTTTGCCCCTGAATGAAGATGAAAATATGATGGTTCGAAAATAATTGAATTTTGGTTTTAACATGTAAAAATGCCCAAATATGATATTTATTTAAATAAAAAGAGATAAAATATGGATGTGTATATATATGCACATTTACGGGCACATCAGTTAGAAAGCCAGTTCGTATAGTCACGAGAGATGAGAAGAGGCTAAGGAACAAGGTAGTCAGATTACTTAAAGTCCAGTGGAACGACGATGAGAGAGACTGTACTTGGGAAACCGAGAGCAGGATTAGAGATGCTTATCCTGATTTGTTTGATGGTATGTTTTACCTTTGTGATTGATTTGTTGAGTACCTTATCGTAATTTCGAGGATGAAATTCTTTAAGGAGGGGAGTCTGTAACAACCCTAATTTTGATTAACATTATTTAGGATATTTAATTAGTTAAATTAAATAAAACAAGCGATGATTAGGGGATTGAGATTAGTGTTAATAGAAAGGTAGTCGTGCCATATAACAAATGAACTAAAAGGGAACTAAAATAAAATAGGTAAGGCAAATAGATAAGGGGTAAAACAGGAATAGTATATTTTTATACCCTAAACCCTTAGGCCATTCATTCTACACGTTCATTTGCAAAAATTAAACATAAGAGGCCGGTCACCATTAAGGAAGAACAAGAAGAAGATAAAGCAATCAAAGGAAGGAAGCTTAATCAATTCAAAACCATTCTCAAATCTCAACTCCTTAATTACAAAGCTAAGGTGAATAATGACTACATCTCATGTTTTTTATTTTTTTCGGTTTTAGATTGAATCCGAACTATTTTGCAAGGTTTTACCATATTTTTGACTGTTAAAATGGATATATATGCTTGTTGATGATTTATGCTAATTCATATGAATTTTATGATATGTTTTAATGTGAAAACTCTATTAAATGACGTCCAAATGCCTTGCGATTTTATAATAAGGTCAGAAATGGTATTTTAGAGATGAGTTTCAATTTTCATAATTTTTTGAATTAATGTGGATTTAATATTAATTTTCTAGTAAAGAAAATGGTTATTTGGGTTTAAAATTAATTACGGCTAATATATGTTTGTTTTGGGTCAGAAATTAATATATGTTAGAAAACATATTAAAAATTATTTATGGGAATTTTTATAGATTTTTCCTAAGTGTTTTAATAAGTATATAAAATTATTTAAGGTATGGGACTTAAATGTTTTATATATTTATAAAAGGAGAAGGGGCATTTTGTAAATAATTTAATTTGTTTATGTCAGAAATTCGGCAGTACTTTTAGAAAAGAAATTAGACACTAATCATGTTTTGACAAACAAGGCAGGTTAGCTGAAAAGAATTGCTTTAAAAGGTTAAAAATCAGTTTATACATTCTTTTTACATGTTTCGCCACTTTCAGCACCTAGCCTTCGACACCTTACTTCTGCCTCCATCTCCATCAAAACCAAAGCACAAGGTATCAAAGACTTGGTATGTAGTGAATTGGACATAGGCGAAAGGTAATGGGTCGAAACAAGGGGTTCCGAAGGGGTCGAAGCCTTACTTTGTTTTTAAATGAAAATGCGCCTGCTTTGCTTTCGACTTGGTTAGCTTTCGAATGGGGTCAAATTGTTTCAAAGGAATTGTTTCGAAAGAGGTTACGCCTTTTGGTTTTAAGTAAATGCTTTCGAAGGGGTCGAAACCCCTTGCTGTCGCTTTCCACCTTTCGAAGCAAATGGTTTCGAAATGGTTACTTTGCTTTTTAAAACTTAACCACTTCTCAAATGCTTTCGAACGGTCAGTTTCGACACCATCATTTCTTTACTTAGGAAATAGCTTTCAGAAGAGTGCTTTCAACTTAGTTGTTTTATGACCCTTTTGTTCTGTTGAAAGTTAAACCCAAAAGGTTTTGAAAGGAATAATTTCAATGTTTTCGAAAGGTTATTCCACATGTTTTACTTAAACCCAAATGCTTTTGAAAGGTTTGATTTTATGAAAAGGATTTTGTGCTATTGAAAGGTTTAAGATATAGGTTTTGAAGGGGTGATTCCCCAATGGTTTCAAAAGGTTTTAAATAGAAGGTTCCAATGTTTTCGAAAGGCGATGTTTATAATGTTTTGATAAGAGGATGTCTAAGATTTTAAAGCTTTCGAAAGAAAGGTTTTTCAATGTTTTCGAAAGGTTTATTAAGAATGGTTTTGAAAGGTATGTTTTGGTCTTTCAGCCTAAGGTTATAAAGCAAAGTAGTTACCTAGTTTCGAAAGGGGTACTTTCAATGGTTTCGAAAGGGGTACTTTTATAGGTTTAAATGTTTTCATCAACAAAGTTTTGTGTAAAGTATATATAACATGGCAAGGTGATTTGAGTAAATCATATAGTATATTTTCCTTATTAAAATCAATTTGAGAGAAAATGTTATCAAGCAAAATTTTAAAGGTAGATTACCCTAAGTAAAATGACTCAGATATTAGAATACCAGATGGGACTGGTAATGGGTCGCGCCCTATACTTTAGCTAGTAGCCCCTAGCTAATATAAGTTCAAAATTCTAGTGTGTAGGGCTTTATCTCAGGTAAGACTAAAATGATATTACACACAGAAAGGAATCTATAGAGGAGAGATAGGTTATTGGTGAGCCCGAAAAACCATTTGGATAAGTTGACCATGGGAGAACTAAGTTGGGGATAGACCGTCCAAAAGAGGAGTATCTAACAGAGGTTAGATTATTTGTTTATTTTGTCTGGTAGGCTCGAGTCAACCAAAGGTTAGTAGTTAGCCAAACAAAACTATAGTGTTCGAACAGATAGTCCATTTGTTACCTAATTTGTATGGATACGTGATATTGCTTTATTGTTTTAACCAGTTTGCAGGATTAAGATATGCAAAAGATACGTTTTAAAAGGATATTAGTGAGGGGAAACCCGTTCCGCTAAGCGGCGTGGTCTCACTTAATATCAAATAACTGAGATGTATAGTATTATTCACACCAGGCTTTATGTTTGACTCGAAGTTTATGTTTTCCCCTTAAACTCTTTAATGTCATAAGTATAAGAGCTTTGCCACTTGGTTTTCAGTTCAGGACAATAAAAGTAAGCTTTAAAATGACAATAGTATGTAGAAGATGAAGAAATAAAGGCAAAAAATCCTTTCATTATTGCTCTATGCTTGCTATTTATAGGAGAATCACCCACGAAAGTTGTCAGATCAGGAAAGACTAGATAAACATTTAGATCCATGAAAGTATAGGGAAGATGTGGTCATACCATAACATAATTCATGTCGATACCAAGATGAATGGCTTGGGAAATCCATGGCCTTTCCCCACATCTTAGCTAGCATCTCTAAGTCTTCATGCCACCGGTATGATTTGTCCATCCATTCTTCTTGGTACCTAAATGCTCAAGCTCATCTAGTTCTTGTCCTTTGTTAGCAGCTTTAGAGTTGTTTACCAACTCCTTAAAAGATGGACTCTAACACGATCACTCTAGCTTCGTATTTTATGAGCATAACATAGATGCTTCAAATAACATAAGAAAAATAACTCGATGCCGACATGAATTCATGTCGGTACCAACCTCTTTTGGACTTCAAACTCCAAAAGGTCCTTTCCAAGATCATTTTGAGCTTGCCCTAGAGTTATTGGACCAACTCATCTTCGTCTCGACGTCCAGGTTCACTTGAAAGCTGCTTGGTTTAAAATGCTAGATAAGAATATTTATAATAAAAAATTAATATCATACTATATAAATATTATACAAATTATGATAGAGTCTGAAATAATATGATGTTTCGATAAACAATTTCAATATCAATTTTATATTATAATGTCAAACAAACAGATTTCTAACTACAGAATAATATATATTGGATATATGGCAACAAAATACATACATATAATCAAGTGCCAAAGGCGTTTACTTGTGTACATATGACTTAGTAAATAAATAAATATTTCAATAGATCTTGCCATTCGAAACACCTTGATTTGAGAAAGCTCCTATAATCCTTTTGATTCACCACTCTAAATTGAAAAAAATTAATGAACCACCTTTTAAATTGTATTTTAATGTTTGGATGCGGAGGCACGTTCGATCTTGATTAACGAGGATGAAAAGTATTGGTGGTTATGCAGAAAGGAGTATCAAATAGAAATAAATTGGTTTGTCACAGTATCTATAAAGAGATAACGAACAAAAAATCTACCATCTTTTACTCATTCTCTCTTACCAATTTAAAACTAGATCTAAGACCATCTTCACTCTTTTAAGGTCGGCCATACCATATCGTACATGGATCAAAAGATTCCACCAGCCCATTTACACAATTCTTTATATTTAAAGCCTGTTTAAATATATATCGATATCGTATATTGATATGTGCACATATAACGTTTACATATACATCCAAATAATTACTATCAATAACCAGAAAATTTCTCGAAGCTACCCCATTTATTATATACAAAAGTCTAATACACTAATAATTAATATTTTAGATACTAATTAATCCAATTAATTTATAAAATTTTATAAATTAATAAAATCATGTGGAATTTTGAAGAATTCGCAAATGCGGTTGTGTGACTCACAAACATGAATTCAATCAGTGATTAATATCGAACAATTGAAGTATTAACGTTCACATGTCACCTTAGCTAATGGTAGGACCATTTGGATGAATTTATTGCTTATAGATATTTTTGGTAAAATCATATTTTAGATCACCTTAAGCGGTACCGTAAAGTTATAATACAATACACACGTTCTTTTCGTTAACACTATATCACTTTAGGATATATGGAGTCGGTTGCAAAAAAGATGAATTACTAGGGCTGAAATAATTTTGGTGTATGTATGTATGTATGTATGTATTTGTATATATAATTGTGTGTATATATATATAATTGTGTTAAGTATAATCTATTTATTATCAAATAATAATCTGCTTATGAGCAAATTATGACATTAACTTATATACAAGTGATAAATAGATATGCATATTATCATACTAGAATACACACACACGTAAATAAATAAATAAATATAAATAAATAAATATATATATATATTAAGGATGTACCTGATGATATGTTGCCTTACTCACACATTGACCTAGTTTGCCTCCTTGATCTCTCAAACTACGCCCACTGCTGCAAAAAGACAGCGTGCCAACACCAGATCTAACTTATTTAAATCGATTGTAAGTGAATGGAATTTGAAAATTGGATTTCCTGGTGGCAAGAATTTTCATCCTAGACTAGGAGAGGATGAGACCAAAAATTAAAAAATTAAAAGGTGGCCAAGGTTTGAATTTATAATGAAGGATGGAGAAAATATCTACATATCTTTCTATAGCTAAATTTTCTCATAGGTAATACGGGCTGGCCTACAGCTTAGCCCGCATCTTAGCTCGTTTGATTTTGATAGCCAATGCCTTGGTCCACTCTCAGCACACATCCCGATCCGCATAGTTCCAACTATCTACATCTTGGCCTATATAATTCCAGCGGCCCACATTGGCACAATCTCAACCACCAAAAAAAACTCACCCGACACTAGTACATGCATAAGCCATATCAATCCCATTGCGTCTTCAACAAACCAGAAAAGATAATGGCCTGACACGTTAATAACAATCCATAGGCGAGCAACCCATGTAGCATGCTTAGGCCTGTCAAATGGATACTTCCGGATATGGATAGTGCTACATCTGTATCCGTAGCCGAAATCATTTTCCCCTTATCTTAGTTAGCATCTCGAAGTCTTCATGCCAATAGTATGATTTGACCATCAATTTTTCTCAGTGCCTAAATGCTCTAGCTTATCTAGTTCTTATCTTCTTCAGAGCAGCTTTAGAGTTGTTCACCTACTCCTTCAAAGATGGAATCTAACACGATCACTCTAGCTTCGTATTCTTTGACCATAGCATAGCATCAAGTAGCTTAAGAAAATCAATATGTACCGAATTGAATTCATGTTGGTATCAACCTCTTTTGCTTTTCCTCTTTTGGACTTCAAACTCCTAGAGGTCCTTTCCAAGATCATTTTGAGTTTGCACCCAATTTATTGGACCACCTCGTCTTTATCTCGACTTCTAGGTTCACCTAATAGATGTTTAGTTTAAATGCTAGATAACACTTTTCCCTCAAAGTACGCTTCTATTAAAAATGAAATGCACTTTATATAAAGGCAAGCAGTACATAGTCATTTGCATGAGTCCATTGGCTATTCAGGAATCACTTTGAAGAGTCGTCTCTATTCCAAAAACATCCGTTTAATCGCTTTATATAGTTGATGAACCCCTTTCCGCACCAAGATTTAGATCTATATCACTTTGAAGATCGTTCCACGCCTTGGCAAAATGAGACTTCCTTCTCTTCTTCTTCTCTTCACCCTTTTTTTATAAGTCATGTTCATACCGAAAGGTTCATGTCGATACCGACATGAATCTCCACTTTATTTTGATACTATAAGCAGTGGGGACTTAGAAATTTCACCTTTACTTTTTACTTCCTCGTTTTACTTAGCCCTGACTACTTACCCAACATTGACTCCAGTCGTAACATCCTGCAATTCTGACGATCAAATATTTAAATGATTAATTTAAATATTTAGTCGTTAAGTAACAGGATGTCTCTTATACTCGATTTTTATAAACAAGCATATTGGAACTCGATGCACCCGTGGTTGAGTTCACTTTTTTTATGCTAATAAAATGAGTATACATCTGACTATGTTTAGAGTCGAGGATTTTCGGGGATGAATAGTGTCGGATGAAGAGGAATTGGGCTAAGCCCACTATTTTCTACAAGTGACTAACTCCTCTTCATTTTTCTAACTCACTCTTCATTCACATATCCTCTCCTCCCCGTTCTCTAATTACTCCACTGATCACCTCCTAATCTCCCAACCTTAGATCCACTGATTCAAGCCTGGATAACTTCCAATAAATCCTGATAAAATAACCATAATTCTTCTTATCCAATTCCTTACATAACATGAGAAGGAATTAGCTTAGAATTCAGTTTGGGGTTTCATCTTGGATTTCAAGAGAGCATGGATTTGGGTTTTGGAAAATAGAGCTTGGTTCAGAGTTAAATAAGGTGAGTGGGATGATTCTCTTACTTAATTTACTAGTTATACTTTATTAATTAATATATGAATGATTATGAAGTGTTTTGAAAGAAGTAATAGAATGTTAGCAATGTAATTAGGCTTATGTTTAGGCCTTAAACATGTTTATATTCACCTATTATTTGTTTGAGACCTTAATCCCTATTTATGAAATAGTTAGTAAGCCTTAATTTTGATTATGGGTTAAGTAATTTATTTTCGTATGAAGTTGTTAGTGATAGAGACTAATTAGATGACATAACTAAGGGTATGTCATTAGTTAGCTATAATTAAACTAATTTAAATAACTTTGAAATAGTTAGTAAGCTAATTTAGCAAGTTTTGAACTTTACACTTATTATTAAAGTGATTAGAGGGTTAGTGAAGTCAAATTAATATTTGTAAATATTGTTTAAATAGAAGAATGCTCTTTATAAGCAAAGAAGGTATTTTATAAGATAGTATGATATTTTGTAAAATAAAATATGAAGTTCAAGTAGTATTTACAAAATGGTTATATGATTTTATAAATGAAGTATATATTTTACAAAACAGGGATGAGATCTCATAAAATAGTAAAATGAGGAATACCTTATTTTAATGAAGTGGTTAAGTATTTTTAAATGACTATAAAGTGATTTATAAGCCAATATGATCATTTATAAAATGGTATGGGATTTTATAAAATAATATGAAGAGATATTTCACATTTGTTGAAAAGATTAGTAATTAAAGTAATATTTGATCTAATAATGGTTGAATTGCTGACTTGAATGTACGTGTGTGTATACATGCACCAACGGGTATGCGTATATGTATATCTAGAGCTAAGTGACAATAAAAAAATATAATGTTGTAACTAGAATTGTTGTTTGTTTGGTTATTTATATACATTTGTAATTTCTTGATTATATAGAAATATAATTAAATACAAGTTCATCGTGGACATTAACGTAGCCATAGAGACTATCGTGTGTGCTAAGTTGCGTGAGAGTATACCGGGCCGAGTAATCGCCCTGGTAAAGTCCGAAATGTGACTTGTGTATTGGTTGTGTGCTTGTGTGAACATTGTACATAGGCATGCACGAATGAGTGTATCGACACACGTATAATCTATGCACAAGGCAAGGAGGCCGGGTATGTCGTTTTTGGCATGTTAGAGGAAGTCAGGTCACTATAATTGCCCGTTGAACTCTACTCGTGCAAAGAGTGGATTTTTGTGTTGAAACTAGTTTTCAAACACTTATAGAATTCACTTCCAAAATGCTAACAAATAAACTCCAATAGAGGTTTGATGGATTAGAAGTAGGCTCTGGAAGAAAGGCGACTCATCGGGCGAAGCATCGGAAGAAATCGCATGTGAATCGGCGTCCGTTCGGGAGATCTACTTCCTGCCCAGGTTCATTGCCAGAACCTAGCAATATTCAGTCGAATGAATACAGATTCGGTTGACTGAACTAGAATAGAAACCAAACCCCAAGTGGGAGTCCAATGTAATGGAATAGGGGTTGTTGGGTGTAGCATCCCCCATTCAGAGGCCCAAAACTAACCACTTCGGATGCTGCAGTCATCCATAGTTATTAATTTTCGGCGACAAAATGTGGCTATATTAAACATATCAATAATCAAAAGCAAATGAATATGAAAAATTTTCAAACACAATTCCAAAATAAATTTTATATCCATTTCCAAATATGATTTCATATTTATTACATAATCCCATTCGTAAGTCCATGTTTATAGAAAATATAATTATTATAAAATATACCAAGAGAGACATATGAAGATGCCCCTTAGTTAATTGGAGTCAAATATTTGGCAATTATATAACTTGCCATTACATCTATATAGACGAACTCAACAATAAAGTGGATTAGAATAGAACTCTTATTTAGCTAGATTGCCTCCTGGCATGTCTCTGGAAGCTTATTCGTCCTACTAGAAAACCTGAAATCCCTTACTTCCGGGTTAGATGAAAAGTCTGGTGTGAATAATAACCTATCATCTCGATCCAAATAGATATCTAGCGAGACCACGCCATTGAGTGGAAGGAGTTTTCCCCTCACTAGTATCTTAACCAAAATACATTAACCATATACCATGCTCCTGCATCCACAATGGTTAAAACAGAATAATATATGATAATATGCAACATGCAATAACCCTGGATTACCCATCCAAAATTTACCTGATAATTTGTCTCAATTTATAGTTTTCCTAAAGGTCACTATTAACTTATTAGTTTTCGTGGCCTGACTAATAACATGTCTCAAACCTTAGGGACAATCTATCCAACTTCATAGTTTTCATGGGATCACCAAGACCCTATTGGTTTCTACTAATAACCTTCCAACCATAGTTTTCATAGGCTTACTATAAACCTTTTGGATTCTTTAATAACTTCTCTCATTTCATATTATTTTTGGGATCACTAAGAACCAATTGGATACCCTCCAATAACATTCCAATCAGAGTTTTCATAGTCTTACTGTGAACCTATGTGACCCTTCCAATAAACTTTCTAAATCAATAATCTTTTGATCAGTTCTTAGCATCCTACTTTTTTGATCTACTTATCTCCTGGATGCAATTCTGCTCATTTAGGAGTTGACTCTACTTTACACCTATTAATGGGTCAACCTAGCTGGTTATTCTACCCCTAATACACCCAATATACAGTTATGGGTCATAAATGATGTGGGGGTGATAATAACAACTATGCATAATAATTTTCAAATAAACCCAAGAACATATAGCATCCATTATTCAGATATGTTCACCCCTAATCTTTTATGTCTCATAATTACTTTATCTTAAGTAATATTCTCTTTGGTAAATTTTCTCAAAACTTGGGCTAAATCATTTGTTAAATTCCTTGAAAAAATTTTCGTATTGATATATGATTAATCCCTTTAATTCATATTTAGTTCAAGGAACCATATAGCTCTTTATATTACCAAAGTCTTATGCCATTTTATAAATCACCTTTTGCATTGCCATATTTATATTTCAAAGTAATATGAGGTTGGCGCCATTAAATATGTTATAAATGTATTAGTGTCGATATCCATACACTATCGACAAAGAGGCTTAAGGCTCTCCACCTTTATTAAGATAATACTAAAACATGCAACGTTAAAACCCTTATCGACCTCTATCAAAGTCAAAGGCCAAAAATTTAAATCTTTTTAAGTATTAAAACTCTTATCGAAAATGATGTTGTCGACTTTCATACTCTATTGGTTATCCGCCTATTTAACCATGTCGACACCAATAGTCATGGCTACAATGCCGCACTACATCGTTATTAAAGCAATACAGTGGACCTCGCCGACCTTGATGAATAGCGGCACCAAGACAAGCGGCATTGTTATAAAAATTTACTTAGTTCACTTCGGCTATTATGCCACTTAATAGATATTTAGGATTGAAGTCAAGACATGCAGCGTCACTGCCATTGGTATAAATAATGTTGAAAGTGTTCAATACAATAGTTTACGGCATCAGTTAAGACATTTTTAAAGTTAGTTGAATCACGAAGTAGTGATGCCGCCCTACATAGGTAGCCGATGATGTCGGTGTCGACACTGTAGGAACCATTCCATAGCTATCGAAGTAGCCATCATAAGCTTCCTTCCATGTCAATGGTGACACTCATAAAGGAGGTGTTGTTTAGGCTCGGTGAGAATACAAGTGGCATGGCATGATCGTAATTATCAAGAAAACTGAATTTTTACTAATAAAAGTATATACTTTTCACCAAACCATAATTCTTGTCAGATTTCTATTGGATAAAAGCATCATTCAACATATTCTTTTCAGAAAAACTACCGCATACATTTTTCAAGCTCCAAAACAATTTTCAACTTTAATTAATTAATATCCTTAATTAATTATTAATTTAAATTCTTATCTAACATAACAATTTCATAATAAATCATAATAACTTGGGAAAAATCCAAAAAATTCATAGAAATTTAGAAATGTTATTTTCTTTATCATATAAAAATTTCGAACCAAAAAACTATATTTAATTATTTTTAATAATTTAAACCCGCAATTAACCCAATTTACACCTTAAGAAATGCATAAAATATTTAATATAGCATGGAAAATTTCGAAATTAAAAACCCATCCCTAAATTATTATTTTACAAATCATACTAGAAAATCAAGTTATTTGGAGATCATTAACTAAGATTTTGCTCTTAAACCTATCATTTGATTTCATAAAATCCATTTATTTCATCATTAATTCAAAACATGGAAAATCAACTTGGCAAAGCATTCAAACATCATACATGAATTAAACTCATCAAGGTTCAAAATCAATAATTAAAACATGAGATGGATTTTACTATTATTCACCTTGAATGGATAAGTAGACTTGAGATTTGATGGTTGATTAAGGTTTCCTCTTGAAACTCTTTGCTTTTTCCTCCTCTCTTCTTGTTTAATGGCCATCGCATTACTCTATTTAATTGATCTCATTAAATCTCCTGAACAATGTTAATCAAAATTAAGGATGTTACATTGGGTTCAATCGATTGGGCTTAGTCGACTGAATCAATGCCCTAGTCGACTAAACCCTTGGGGTAGTGAAAACTTTAAGGGATTTTCCCCTGTTTCATCGTGGTTCTTCGTGGCATCTTGGCACCTCTTCGAGGAGGCTCCAGGCTACTCAAGGAAGCGAGATGCAAGGTGAAGCTGGTAATTTAGATGAAAATGTTGAGTGATTCCTTTGGAATCAATAATGACTGGGCACAGGGTTGGTATGACGATTGGTCACACGATCACATTTGAAAAGCATGTACGATCGAGTGGAATAGATTCGTACCTTCGGGGGTTAACCCTAGGGTATGTATAGTTAGATAAATTCTGTTGGTCTTATGTTAGTGACCGTGCATAATATTGATCTCTTATAAGTGATCATGCGTCGTATTAGCCTTATATTGGTGGCCATGCTTATTATTAGATCCTGATAGATGTCTGGGTAAGTTAGCATGATGGCTCTATATTATGGGATCATGGTGGATGTCTAGGTACGTTAATGTGCTGACTCTACTTATTATAAGATCGAGATAGATGTCTGGGTACATTAGTGTGCTGACTCTATTTATTATACGATCAAGATAGATGTCTGGGTACGTTAGTGTGCTGACTTTATTTATTATTAGATCCTGGTAAATGTCTAGGTACGTTAGTGTGCTGGCTCTATTTATTATGGGATCATGTTAAATGTTTGGGTACGTTAGTGTACTTACTCTACTTATTATAAGATCGAGATAGATGTTTGTGTGAGAAATGCGGATTAAAGATCTTAAGGCTAGAATTAACACTAGAGGGGGGGTGAACAGTGTTTTAAGAAATTTGTTAATCTTTTTGAGTTTATCTAACTTTATTAACAATGTATACACTAATTGGACACAAATATGAACACAGAATCAAACACAGATGCAAATATAAAGTAAAAGCAGTAAAGGAAAGAACACACCGGATTTTATACTGGTTCGGAGTTACCCTACATCCAGTCCCACACAACTAAGTACGGATTTCCTTTCAAAAGCAATTCAACAATTACAACCCTCGATTTCAAGGCTACAAGGTACACCCTCCAGAATACCAATCCTCTGGGTAGGGATACTTGATTTCCGGGGCAACAAGTTCACCCAATTGATTTCCAAGGCTACAATCACACCTTTTCTCGCTTGATTGATTTACAAGGCTACAATCACACCTTTTCTCGCTAATATATTACAAAGAAATCTATAACTCTGAATAGCACTGAGAACCTTGTAGAGATAGTGATGTAGAATCAAACTAGAAGTAATCGAGTATGATTCGATGTTGATTTTGGCAAAGTAATGGTATGATTTTGTCATAAGAAATGTGGAAGATGAAGAGGAGTGAAAACCAGAAAAAAGAGATTAAAAATTCGTTGAAACTGACCCCTATTTATAGAAAACCAACAGCCATGACCATTCATGAAGAGTTATGGCGAATAGACACTTCTTTTGAAATTTGAATTTGAACTTCAACTGTCACTATGTCGACATACTACCTAGGGGCATGTCGACATCCCTCAGCCAAAAATGATAATTTGAATTTCTATAAAAACAATATTTATCTTATATAAAAACTATTTAAAACTTTATAAATATACTTGAATATAGTTGAAAATCATAAGTAAATATAAAGAACAATATATACATAATTTAACTATAATTTTATATTTAAATCTAAGTATAAATATTAAAAGTTAAATATATTTGTTTGCGCCAAAATTGGTCACAAACCCCAAATGTTGTGAAAGCACCAGTATATGAATATAAATCAACAATATTCACACACAAATCTCAAAAAACAGAGTATCACAATTCAGAAATAATGAACAGAAACACGAGATTTATAGTGGTTCGGCGATCTTGGCTACGTCCACTCTGAACTTGATGATTTTATTGATATTCACTTGATGGTTACAATTTCTTCTGATGTAATACAACTGATTTTAAGATTAGAATCTGAATCTAGGGAAGCAGTGGTGATTCTGAGTAAATCTGGCAAAGTCTGGGCGCTCCTTAGCTCTTAGAATTGTCCGACCCCTTTTCTGAATGACTAGGGGCTCTATTTATAGGTGTAGGAGGCTGATATTTCGCCTAAAATGAGGGGAGACCAGTTCTGGTATGTAAGGGGCCCACATGGCCGAAATCTGGAGATCCGGGCCCACTTTGGGATCGATTCGACCCTTGGTTCGAATCGATCAAGAAATCATCCAATCGAGCTGAAATTTGGCGTGGACATTCTTCATCATGTGCTTAAGCTTCTGTGAAAATTTCATAGCATTTGGACTTGTAGATCTCGAGATATGATCGATTTAAGATTGCATACTCGGCTGAAATGTCTCTTCGAATCGATCCTTTTCGACTCGAGTACTTCGAATCGATTGCCTCGACTCGATTCAGTGTGTCTTCGCGATGACGTGGCGCGCCTTCTTCGTATCGACCCGAGTTGTGCTCCGAGTTGTCTGGGTCAAAACCCCTTGTTTCAGGCGCTTTGACTTAGTCGATTCGAAGTGATGGGTTTGAAGGAATGCTCCTTCGAATCGATCGAATAGGCGCCCTTCGAATCGATTCGACTGGTGGATACAAAGCTATCTTGATGGAGTGGGTTCGAAGTAACTTATGGGATGGAGTCGAAGGGTATTGGTTGCATGGATTCGAAGTGGAGGAAAAACTTGAGGGGTTCGAAGTGTTGGATTCGAACGTAGCCTGTTTGGATGGATTCGAAGCAGGGAGAACTCGATGGTTTCGAACGACTAAGACCTCATCGATTCGAACTAGATCATATGAATTTGAGGTGGTGGATTCGAACATGCTGAGGTGATGGATACGAACTCCATGGATTCGAATAGTGGCTCTTCTATGGATTCGAACATCGTATCTTCCCTAACTTGCATTTATCATATCTCATTCATACGAACCCCGATTGACTCGAAATTTGGAACGCTGGTTCTCATGACTTTGCTTGATGTGTCTTATCAATTGTAGCCCGATCCGGACTTGGACAAAAATCATTGATATCCATGGTGAAACAGTGTATAACGAACTTTTACGACGAACTGTCTTTAGTTTTCCAGTCAACTTTTTGGTGTCACGGCCTTGCCAAAAGGCGGGATAACATTTGCCCCCCAAAACATGCCTTGCGATAGGAAGGTGTGTTTTGTAATGCCATAAGCTGGATGTTCATATCCTGTTGATGCCCTGAAAAGAAATTGATAGTTTTATATGACCTCAAATGACGACTGTTCGCGATCAAGCCATTTGAGGTGGAATTCGACCGTTCGCGATCTAGCATTTCTATATGGCCCCAAATGACGACCGTTCGCGATCAAGCCATTTGAGGTGAGGGGTGCCGTTCGAGGCGAGTTGTGATCGTTTGCGATCGGGTGCCTTTCGTTGCGATTTGTGACCATTCGCGGTCGGGTGACGTGGAAAGAGGAATTTGGACGGTCGCGATCGTGTGCCGTACGAGGCAAAAATGTGATCGTTCGCGATCGAATGTCGTATTAGGTGAATTGTGACCGTTCGTGGTCGAGTGCCGTACGAGGCAGAGTGTGATCGTTCGTGATCGAATGTTATACTAGATGAAGTGTGACTGTTCGCGGTCGGGTGCCGTTCGAGGCAAACGGTGACCGTTCGAGGTCGTTTGCCGTTCGAGGCTAATGGTGACCGTTCGAGGTCGGGTGCCGTTCGAGGCTAATGGTGACCGTTCGAGGTCGGGTGTCGTTCGAGGCTAATGGTGACCGTTCGAGGTCGGGTGCCGTTCGTGGCGAAGTGTGATCGTTCGCGATCGAATTGTGACCGTTCGCGGTCGGATGCCGTTCGAGGCGAATTGTGACCGTTCGTGGTCGGGTGCCGTTCGAGGCGAATTGAGTATGCCCGGGGAGGGACTTAGTATCATCAATACCAGGTTTCACGTTCGGGTGAATCCCCGGATTGTTTCTTGCAACGGTTTATCGCCATCTCAGAGCATGCCTAGGGACCGTTCGTGATCCCGTACATGTGTAAGTGGCTTAGCCGTTATGAAATCACAATTAGCATTTTTTCATTGAAAATAAGTCTTTAGCAGAAATGTTAAACAAAGTCAAGTTCAAATATTCAAATCAAGATGAAACAAAAGCAAAGCAAGGATGTCAAAGTGTAAACTCCCACAACGATAGGGTTAGTAGTCATTCACAGCATGCCTATGGACCGTTCGTGATCTCGCACATGTGTAAATGACTTACCCGTGTTGGTGAGAGGTTTACAACTTGTCCATCGTTATTTCAACTAATTGATAATCATACGATGTCCTGGCTCGGGGGCACCCCTGGCTGATGTAGACGGTGGTCGCTCTGGCTCCACCGCTGGAGCTCGCCTCCTCACATACTGATGTAGCATACCGTTCCTGATGTGCCCTTCCACCTCATCCTTCAGATATCTACAGTCGTTAGTGTTATGACCATTTAGTTCGTGGAATAAGCAATATCTGTCTGATTTTCTTTCGTCAGCAGTGGGGTCCCTTCGTATTGGCCTTCGGTAGGGAACTTGCTCTCGTGTATCTCGGTAGATTCGCTCCAAACTCTCATTCAGTTCTGAGTAGGTGGTGAATCATGGCTCTCTCCGTAGTCGCTTTGGCCCGTCACCACTATCCTCAGCCTTTTGTTTTCCTTTATCCTTGCCTGAATCATTTTCGAGAGGCTTTTTGTCTTTAAGTGCATAAACTTCTATTCCCTCTCCTTCTTCTCTTTCAGCATTAGCGTCTTCCAATCGCAAAAACTTTTCTGCCTCGTGATAGAATTCCCCTAGATCCATTGGCGGATCCTTAGTTAATGAATTTTTGAATTCCGTGCCATCAGCTACTCCGGACACAGCTGCCATCATAACCATGGATGGATCTGGCCGATACACCGATGCTGCTGCCGCATTGAACCGCGTTAAGAAATTCCTCAAAGACTCCCCAGCTTTCTGCTTTAGCGTTGCCAAACTCATCACATTCTTGGGTCTCGAAATATGAACTCTGAATTGCCTCATAAATTTCTCAATCAAATCGGTCCATGTCCCAATGGAGCCGCTCTCTAGCTGTCTGAACCATAAAGCTGCTATGTCTGTCAAATACAATGGGAAGCACCGGGCCATGACTTCCTGTGATGCCCCCAGCACTTCCATGTGCCTTATATACCTCGTTAGATGGACCGCAGGGTCCGTCCTCCCATCATACCCTTCTACTGTTGGCAGTTTGAATTCTGGTGGGTTCCTAGTCAACCTAATCGCAGGAGAAAAGGGACTCCTGTTCACATCTTCAAGATCTCTGTTTACCAATCCACCTCTCATGGCTCGCCTGACCATCTCTGCCAATCTATCATTGTCTCAAAGCTGTAGTCCTCGTTCACTACCTTCGATCTGCCCCCCGAGTCCGTGTGAGCTTTCAGGTGTTTGCCCCCCTGATTGAGCGTTCATCCCTTTATCGCTGTCAGGTTGCTCGGATGTCCTTGTCTCTCTTCCCGTGTTCGGATCAACATGTCCTAAGTGTGTGCCCCCCAGCTCCGGCGCTACGTTGGATGGTCCTGCTTCGTTCTGGGCCCTGGTTGTTCTTTGATTTTGCGCTCCAAGTTGCCCAATCTGTTGAAGCAAATTCTGGATCATTTCCTCCTGTCTCTTCATCATTGTTTCCATCTCATCCCTGGTGATGAAGACTGATGCTTGGTTTGCTCCCGAGGAAGCCTCTTGACTCCCTTCGTGCTGACTTCGCTCTGGCCTCTGCCTTCTACTTGTTTGTCTTGTCATGATTCCTTAGATCTGAATCTCTTAGCCTTCTGATTCAACTTTCAAATGATAGAACTCCTGAGTTCATTTCTTAGTGAAAGCACCAAAGTGTTTGCGCCAAAATTGGTCACAAACCCCAAATGTTGTGAAAGCACCAGTATATGAATATAAATCAACAATATTCACACACAAATCTCAAATATAAGCAAACAGAGTATCACAATTCAGAAATAATGAACATAAACACGAGATTTATAGTGGTTCGGCGATCTTGCCTACGTCCACTCTGAAGTTGATGATTTTATTGATATTCACTTGATGGTTACAATTTCTTCTGATGTAATACAACTGATTTTAAGATTAGAATCTGAATCTAGGGAAGCAGTGGTGATTCTGAGTAAATCTGGCAAAGTCTGGGCGCTCCTTAGCTCTTAGAATTGTCCGACCCCTTTTCTGAATGACTAGGGGCTCTATTTATAGGTGTAGGAGGCTGATATTTCGCCTAAAATGAGGGGAGACCAGTTCTGGTATGTCAGGGGGCCCACATGGCCGAAACCTGGAGATCCGGGCCCACTTTGGGATCGATTCGACCCTTGGTTCGAATCGATCAAGAAATCATCCAATCAAGCTGAAATTTGGCGTGGACATTCTTCATCATGTGCTTAAGCTTCTGTGAAAATTTCATAGCATTTGAACTTGTAGATCTCGAGATATGATCGATTTAAGATTGCATACTCGGCTGAAACGTCTCTTCGAATCGATCCTTTTCGACTCGAGTACTTCGAATCGATTGCCTCGACTCGATTCAGTGTGTCTTCGCGATGACGTGGCGCGCCTTCTTCGTATCGACCCGATTTGTGCTCCGAGTTGTCTGGGTCAAAACCCCTTGTTTCAGGCGCTTTGACTTAGTCGATTCGAAGTGATGGGTTTGAAGGAATGCTCCTTCGAATCGATCGAATAGGCGCCCTTCGAATCGATTCGACTGGTGGATACAAAGCTATCTTGATGGAGTGGGTTCGAAGTAACTTATGGGATGGAGTCGAAGGGTATTGGTTGCATGGATTCGAAGTGGAGGAAAAACTTGAGGGGTTCGAAGTGTTGGATTCGAACGTAGCCTGTTTGGATGGATTCGAAGCAGGGAGAACTCGATGGTTTCGAACGACTAAGACCTCATCGATTCGAACTAGATCATATGAATTTGAGGTGGTGGATTCGAACATGCTGAGGTGATGGATACGAACTCCATGGATTCGAATAGTGGCTCTTCTATGGATTCGAACATCGTATCTTCCCTAACTTGCATTTATCATATCTCATTCATACGAACCCCGATTGACTCGAAATTTGGAACGCTGGTTCTCATGACTTTGCTTGATGTGTCTTATCAATTGTAGCCCGATCCGGACTTGGACAAAAATCATTGATATCCATGGTGAAACAGTGTATAACGAACTTTTACGACGAACTGTCTTTAGTTTTCCAGTCAACTTTTTGGTGTCACGGCCTTGCCAAAAGGCGGAATAACAATATTATTTGAAAAGACATTTAAATTCAGGAGTATTTTGACTTTGAAATTAAAGATGTTTTGAGGCTAAAATTATTTAAAATCAGGATAGAGAGTTTTGAATCTTTTAAAAGGAAAGTTTTGAAATCATTTTGAAAACAAGATAATTTTGTAAAATCATTTGAATTAAAATTAGTGGATACAAAACAATGTCCCACTAGATTTTCGTAGGTTCCATCCTACTTAGGGTTCCATCCCTTTAACGGGCTCGAAGTGGATTCCATTCCACGAATAAATTGGATATTAAGATGCTAGTGCTTTTCTACGAGTTTTAACAAATATTCCTAATAAAACAAACTTAACATTGAACTCTTGATAATCTTGATACTCATGAGTCTTCTACCTCTGTATCTTGAATCTCTATACTGTACAGTCTTCTTTCTTGATACCTGCATGGTTAGATCCTGCAAATACATATATATCTAAACTTGTAATGTTGGTATTTATATTTTATAATCTATTCTAAGGTTGTTGTCATCAAAACCATCATCTCAAGGACTAACAATCTCCCCCTTTTTGATGATGACAACCTTTGTTTATAAAATATCACTTCTATCCTAATAACTCCCCCTAAAACTAACAACTCCCCCTTAATCTATGCCTAACTACCCTATTTTATACTTCTCCCCCTTTGTCATCAACAAAAACCATATAACTCTATATAACTCTATATAACTTTATATAACTCTATATAACTCTATATAACTTTATATAACTCCCCCTGAAACTAAGACTACATTACTTTGTGATTATAATGATAGTGTTATCATACATAATCAGTACTTAACTAAAATATAATCCTAAACTATTAACTATCCTAACTAAGAATTCATAATTATACTAACACATATAAGAATACGAGTTTATTTATTATGAATATGGTTGTATTTACATTTGCGATTAAAAATATAAAAACATAAATAACAGAGAGAAATAGAAGAAACTAATGTGTGTTTCTGATCATAGGGGATTTATGAATCGAACAGTTTGGATAGTGGAAACAGAAATTTCCACGTTGTTCGACAAGATTCCCATTTTTATCAAAACACACTTCTCCAACGCATACCACTTGGTCATTATTCTCCTTGTGTGCTTCTTCTTCTTCTTCTTCGTCGCTGACCTCATGTTCTTGATTGAGTGAAGAGTCTTCATCGATCAAGATATGGTTGGCCTGGTTATCCATTAGGAATTTTTGTAAATTCCTAAGAATCTTCCCTTGCCTTTCTTGCTCTTTCGCCATACGAAGTTGAGTCACTTGAATTTCAGTCAACATCTGAAGAGTATCCTTCATAGACTCCTCTAATTTAGTAACACGTGCAAGAGTGGAGCATTGGAGTGGACCAGAAGTAGGAGAGGGGAATAAGAAAGTTGGTTTTATGTTTGATTTAGAGGAAGATGCCATTATTTTATTTATTTCAGAATAGAAATTGAAGAGAAACTAGAGAGAATGAATAAGAATTCAAAATAGAGAAGAATATATAACTAAATTTTTGAATTTTGGTGGGAAAAATTTTTAAAAAATAAAATCGTTATATGTCGACATGGGTCTAGTGGGTATGTCGACATAGTCCTTGTATTTTTACCTTTTTAATTTATTTTGAATTAATTTTAATTATACTCGTTATTTATATTTTATATTTCAGTTAAAGAACAAATACCTAATTCTCTTCTTAATTTAGTAAATGTAGATTCATTTAAGGGTTTTGTTAGAATATCAACAATTTGATTTTCAGAATTGATATAGTCGAGAGTAATTACTTCTCTACTTATATTATCTCTGAGAAAATGGTGTCTGATATCAATATGTTTAGTTCGAGCATGATGAGTAGGATTTTTAGATAAATTTATTGCACTAGTATTATCACAATAAATTGGCGATTTTGAGATATTTAGTCCAAAATCTCTTAAAGTTTGTTGCATATATATTACTTGAGAACAAGCCAAAGCAGCAGAAATATACTCTGCTTCAGTTGTTGATAAAGAAACTGTATTTTGCTTTTTACTAAACCAGGAAACCAGAGAATGTCCCAAAAAGTGACAAGTTCCACTTGTACTTTTTCGATCTGATTTACAACCAGCGTAATCAGCATCACAGTAAGATATTAAATCAAATGAATCATTTTTAGGATAAAATAAGCCATAATCAGAGGTGTGTTTAATATATCTTATGATACGTTTTACAACTTTTAAGTGAGTTTCTTTAGGATGAGATTGATATCTTGCACAGAGACATACACTATGCATGATATCAGGTCTACTAGCAGTGATATAGAGTAGTGATCCAATCATTCCTCTATACAACTTTTGATCTACATCTTTCGAGAGATCTTCTTTACTAAGGTACTCATTGGTTGCCATGGGAGTGGGTTTTCCACTCGCAGTAGTCAAACCAAATTTACTAACTAGGTCTTTAGCATATTTTCCTGACTAATAAAAATACCATTATCTAACTGTTTTATTTGCAATCCTAGAAAGAAGTTTAATTCACCCATATGACTCATCTCAAACTCTTTTGTCATTATTTCAGAAAATTCTTTATTCATTTCGAAGTTAGTTGAACCAAAAATGATATCATCTATGTATACTTGAACTAGTTGAATATCATTTTTATTTATTTTAATAAAAAGAGTATTATCTATTTTACCAATTTCAAAATTTGATTGTAATAAATAAGATCTTAGTCTATCATACCAGGCTCTAGGAGCTTGTTTTAGACCATATAAAGCTTTCTTAAGTTTGTACACATGGTTTGCTGAATTTTAATCTTCAAAAAGTGGTGGTTGTTCAACATATACTTCTTCTTTTACAAATCCATTTTAAAATGCACTTTTAACATCCATTTGAAATAATTTGAAATTATTATGATTTGCGAAAGCAAGTAGAATCCTAATGGCTTCTAATCTTGCTACAGGAGAAAAGGTTTCGTCACAATCTATACCTTCTTCTTGACAATAACCTTGGGCGACTAATCGTGCTTTATTTCTAACGACCTCACCTTGTTCATTCATTTTATTTTTATAAACCCATTTAGTTCCAATTATAGTTTTATCTTCAGGTCTAGGAACAAGTTCCCAAACTTCATTTCTAGTGAATTGATTTAATTCTTCTTGCATAGCCAAAATCCATGAATCATCAGTTTATGCTTCTTTAGGATTTTTGGGTTCAATAGATGATATAAAAGCTACATTACTCATTTGACTTAGTTGATTTCTAGTTTTAACAACAGATTGCATATCTCCAAGTATATTTTCTATAGGGTGATCTTTTAAAAGTCTAATCCTTTTATTAGGATAATTTAATTCATTATTAGTTTCAGTTGACTCTTGGTTTTGAATAATTAAATCTTCTTCATCATTTGTAATTTCAAAATCTTTTAAATTTTCATCAAACGAAACATGCATTGTTTCTTCGATGGTGTTAGATCTCAAATTAAAAACTCTATAAGCTTTACTTTTATTAGAATATCCGATAAAGATTCCTTTGTCGGATTTAGGATCAAATTTATCCAAATTATCTTTTGTATTTAAAATAAAACATTTACTTTCAAAAATTCTGAAGTGTGATACCTTAGGTTTCTTTCCATTAAGAAGTTCATAAGGTGTCTTATCAGTTAAAGGTCTAATTAAAATTCTATTCAAAATATAACAGGCGGTAGCAACAGCTTCAGCCCAAAAGTGTTTTGGTAAATTACTATCTGAAAGCATAGTTCTCGCACACTCTTGAATCGTTCTATTTTTACATTCAACTACTCCATTTTGTTGTGGAGTTATTGGAAATGAGAAATTGTAAGTTATTCCCTTCTTATTGCAGAATTCCTCAAACTTTTCATTTTCAAATTCACCACCGTGATCACTACGAATAGTTATAATTTTTAAAGATAATTGATTTTGAATCCTTTTTGTAAAGTTTTTAAAACATTCAAAAGTATCACTTTTATGTTTCAAAAATATTGTCCATGTAAATCTAGAATAATCATCTACAATTACAAAAACATATTTACTACGATTTATTGATAGAATTTGAGATGGACCAAATAAATCAAGATGAAGTAACTCAAGGGGTTTTGAAGTTGAAATCATATCTTTTAATTTAAAGGAACTTTTTCTAAGCTTTCCTAATTGACATGCATCACATAAACTATCTACTTTAAAATTCATTTTAGGGAGACCTCTTACTAGATCATGTTTTGACAGTCTAGATAAGAGTTTGAAATTCAAATGTCCAAATCTCTTATGCCAAATCCAAGGGTTACTTGTATTTGCCAAAAGACATATGTTATCATTTGAAACTTTCATACTAAGAATATAAATATTCTTTTTCCTAGTTCCCTCAAATATTATGGTTGAGTTATTATCTTCAATATGACATTTATCTTTTTCAAATTTAATTTTATATCCTTTATCACATAGTTGACTTATACTTAGCAGATTATGTTTCAGATTCTTAACTAGCAAAACATTAGTAATAATAGGAGTTTCAGAGTTACCGACATTGCCGATGCCAATCGCGTATCCTTTCGAGCTGTCTCCACAGTTAACCAGTCCTCCGTCTTTGTATATAACATTATTCAGCATATCTGGATTACCAGTCATGTGTCTAGGGCAACCACTATCAAGTATCCACTTATTCCTTTTGATCTGCACAGATTGTCCATTGTGGATTGATTCTTCAATACCCATAAAGCATCTTTCCTGCACATTATAAAATTTGGGTAGACAACTAGAATTTGAATAACATTCATATGCAGACTCATGAAACAATGATGATTTAAACAATTCTAAACTAGTTTTAACAGATTTTTCAAAACTAGCCATTTAAAAAACCTTTTCAAAATTCAGATTATGAAACTTTTGAAAACAAAGCTCTGATACCAAATGTGAGAAATGCGGATTAAGGATCTTAAGGCTAGAATTAACACTAGACGGGGGGTGAATAGTGTTTTAAGAAATTTGTTAATCTTTTTGAGTTTATCTAACTTTATTAACAATGTATGCACTAATTAGACACATATATGAACATAGAATCAAACACAGATGCAAATATAAAGTAAAAGCAGTAAAGGAAAGAACACACCGAATTTTATACTGGTTCGGAGTTACCCTACATCCAGTCCCGCACAACTAAGTACAGATTTCCTTTCAAAAGCAATTCAACAATTACAACCCTCGATTTCAAGGCTACGAGGTACACCCTCCAGAATACCAATCCTCTAGGTAGGGATACTTGATTTCCGAGGCAACAAGTTCACCCAATTGATTTCCAAGGCTACAGTCACACCTTTTCTCGCTTGATTGATTTACGAGGCTATAATCACACCTTTTCTCGCTAATATATTACAAAGAAATCTATAACTCTGAATAGCACTGAGAACCTTGTAGAGATAGTGATGTAGAATCAAACTAGAAGTAATCGAGTATGATTCGATGTTGATTTTGGCAGAGTAATGGTATGATTTTGTAATAAGAAATGTGGAAGATGAAGAGGAGTGAAAACCAGAAAAAAGTGATTAAAAATTCGTTGAAACTGGCCCCTATTTATAGAAAACCAACAGCCATGACCATTCATGAAGAGTTATGGCAAATAGACACTTCTTTTGAAATTTGAATTTGAACTTCAACTGTCACTATGTCGACATACTACCTGGGGGCATGTCGACATCCCTCAGCCAAAAATGATAATTTGAATTTCTATAAAAACAATATTTATCTTATATAAAAACTATTTAAAACTTTATAAATATACTTGAATATAGTTGAAATTCATAAGTAAATATAAAGAACAATATATACATAATTTAACTGTAATTTTATATTTAAATCTAAGTATAAATATTAAAAGTTAAATATATTATTTGAAAAGACATTTAAATTCAGGAGTATTTTGAATTTGAAATTAAAGATGTTTTGAGGCTAAAATTATTTAAAATCAGGATAGAGAGTTTTGAATCTTTTAAAAGGAAAGTTTTGAAATCATTTTGAAAACAAGATAATTTTGTAAAATCATTTGAATTAAAATTAGTGGATACAAAAAAATGTCCCACTAGATTTTCGTAGGTTCCATCCTACTTAGGGTTCCATCCCTTTAACGGGCTCGAAGTGGATTCCATTCCACGAATAAATTGGATATTAAGATTCCAGTGCTTTTCTACGAGTTTTAACAAATATTCCTAATAAAACAAACTTAACCTTGAACTCTTGATAATCTTGATACTCATGAGTCTTCTACCTCTGTATCTTGAATCTCTATACTGTACAGTCTTCTTTCTTGATACCTGCATGGTTAGATCATGCAAATACATATATATCTAAACTTGTAATGTTAGTATTTATATTTTATAATCTATTCTAAGGTTGTTGTCATCAAAACCATCATCTCAAGGACTAACAGTTTGGGTACGTTAGTGTGCTGACTCTATTTATTATATGATCGAGAAAGATGTCTGGGTACTGTTTGCAACCAAATTGGTCACAAACACCCAAAAACAGATTTATGTTGAGAAGTAAGCAAAGAAAATAAAATTAACCGAGGAAAAGATTAAGCTAATAACAAAATGAAAGCAGTAATTAGAAACACAAAGACTTATAGTGGTTTGGCGTTGTATGCCTACGTCCACTTTGAAGATTTTCTTTATTGATCGCTTATAAATTTGATTACAGCGGTAGGGAATAGAGAACACTTGATTATACTTGATTACAGTAGAGTCTAGAGTAACAAGCAACGTAAAGATCCTCATAATGACCCATTAGGCCAGTATTTATAGGTAAAGACAACCACCAATCTCTCTGAAACTTTGGCTAATGGACCTTCTAATACACATGGGCCCACCAGAGGGGTCGCTAGGCCCAATTTCCAATGAGGAGGGATCGATACCGATCCCTTCATTAGTCGATTTTTGGGCAGTGATCCCCATAGTGGCTTCCTTATGCTAAAATATGTTTGTACTTGAACTTTCATGTCATTTGGGCCAATGGAACTCAAGTTATTGCTTGATCTTTGGTTTAGTATAGCTTGCGTACTTCTCTCTGCCGATCCCTTCCAAGGGACACATGCCGACCCATCCAAATTTTCCCATGTGATGTGCGATCCCTGGGGTATGTTCCCTAGGGTCCACATACCTTGCCTTCTAAATTTCAAAGCCTTTGGAGTTGTAGATCCTGAGATATATAGAGTGTTGTATGCATGAATGCACTTGGAATTTGTTGGATGTCGATCCCTCTTTAATGTGCATGTCGATCCCTCTCCATCAATCATGCCGATACCTTCCAACTGGCCATGCTATGCCGAACCCTCCAATTCGTTGAACCATATTCCATGTTTTGAGCATCCTACATTGTACATCCATCAAATCCATTCAATCCTGACTTCGTATAATCTCCTGTACTCGACCTTCGGGCCCCACAATCATCATTTTGGAACCATCGTCCTTGATGGCAATCAGATCTAACTCGTGCAGCCAGTTGAATACAGCTGGGCTAGAATACCGGGTAACACTTGCCCCCCAAAGTACGTCTGGTGATTAACATGACGTGCTTTGAATCGCTAATGAGATCCATTTAGATTTTTGAACAGTTGCTATTCTTTTATCGAATCGTTTTTCCGAGGTGTCGAATTCTTTATTGAATGCCTTGACACCTAGTCCATTTCCAGTAATATAAATCCAGTGCCATATCCCGTCAACTGATATATATAAATCTAGTTCTTCCAAACTAACAAGCTTTTGTTATCTAGTCCAGTCCCGAACTCGAAGCTTAAAGTTTGACATCAATCTCCATCGATTTCAAAATTTTATTTTCAAATATTACCACCAATAATATAATTTCTTACATAGAATTATTCCACTATATTATTTTCAAATTTTACTTTTGAGATTAAATCCTTCAAAATAAAATGTTTTTTGTGGAAATAAACCTTTTCTAATAAATCTTCTCCAAATCATATAATATTCATTGTAATGAATGTTTGAACAAAATATTTTCTCTTTAAAATAAGGGTTCTCACTAGATATTCTCCAACATAGTACTTTCGACAAAAACATTTTAAATTCTATACTATTAACAAAATAATTTTTTCTCCCTCAAAACATATTATGGAATAAATACTCCTCAGACCTTATAGTATATATCTTAAAATATCCTTTAACAAAAAAATTGCTTTCCAAAATAACCCCCAACTTCTAAGTCATACACGGGCATACATATATACACGTTTTTATTGTTGGCTCCCGGGCATGTTCGAACATTTACGGTTCATTATCAATTTTCATAGTATTTTGTATGTTCATGCTTATAGCCCAACCCTTATAACCATTTTTTTATGTGGGGATTAGCACATGCTTGGCCAACCCCTCTCATTCTTTTCTTCTCTTCTCTTTTTTTCTGTATAGGGATCGGCACACATTTAGCCGATCCATTTTTCTCTCCCTTTTTTTTAAATTTTTTGCAGGGGTCGACATATATATATGCCGGTCCCTCTTTTGAGCCCATGCTAACAGGGATCGGCGAGCTTCTATGCCGATCCTTCCTTCCACATTATGTGCTCAGTGCTTTAGGACAAACCCTCTCCCATATATATACCAACCTTCCATCCTTTCCATCCTCATTTTTCTCATTTCTTGCCTTTGTACTGAACCCTTGTTTTTAAGACACGAAACCAAACTTTCCTACAAACTTGTTTCCTCTTTCCTTCCAATTCAAACATCCCCAATTACTCGCCTCCATCTTAACTCGAACATTAACATAGGTCAGATTTTGAAATACAACCTTCAATTATACGATGAGGTTCTAGGTTTCACTTTGTTAGTGATCATAATGGCATTCGAGGCTCTGTGATGACATTGCAATTTAAGCAGCCTAGTGGAAGTGAAAGATTGGTGAATTGGGTTCAGCAGAATAAGTAAGGGAAAGGAAGATGGAAGGAAAAACAGTAGGAGGAAGATGAAACGAAAGAGGGGTCGGTGTTGGACATTTGATTTTATGTCGACCCCTCGTTCTAGAGTTTAGACAAGTTGAGGACGAAGTAGAATAGGGGTCGGTATGCTCAGGTTGAAGAGAGGGCTCGGTTGTGAAGCTGTGTGAAATGGATCGGCCTGTCCATAGGGATCGGTAGGTCTTGGTTGAAGAGAGGGATCAGTAGAGAAGCTTTGGGGTAAGGGTCGGTATGTAGGGTTTAGTCCATAGGGATCGGCATAAGGGCTTGTAGAGGTTCTTTGAACTTATATACAAGCCGAATCTTACTTGTTTGAAACTAATCCATCCAACAAACTCGGACATATGGTGACAATGAACATTAAAACATGCATATTTACTACTGAACTCGAGATTGAACAACCAAATCCTCAGAACCTTCAACATACACTAAAAAATTACAAATGGACTTGAACGACAAACTTCACACTTTGATATACCGATAGTCGATCCCAAAGCTTTTATAACTGATCAATCTCTCCGCCAGTTGTGACGATCAACGATGACGGTCACTCTGGTCGGAATCCAAAGTCTCATCCTCTAACTTCGTTTTTTTATCTTAAACTGTTTATATTTGCCATACACTTCACTACGCTGCACTAGCTTACACTTAACACGGAGGGAATAGGTATACTTTTCTAACCTCGATTGTCCACTAAGTATAACTAATATGGACTCCAGATGTTGTAACATCCCTAATTCTAAATAACATTATTTAGGAGATTTAATTAGATAAATTAAATAGAATAATGTAGAGACTAGAACGATAAGGGGATTGAGATTTGAAAATTTAATAGAGGTTGTGCCTTAACTAAATGAAATCATAAGAATGGATTTATGAAATGGTTTTATAAGCCAACTACTCAAAAGAATAAGGCAAGGGTATTTTGGGAAATAGGTGTGTACCATAAATCCATAACCCTTACCTCATTCTCATTCACGTTCCCACAAAATAAAAACATAAACCAATGAGCTTCAAGGCTGGCCACAACCCTAGAAGGAAAAAGGATCAAAATCAACTAAAAGCTAAGGATTCAAGCGAGGAAGAATTAAGCAAAATCAAATCTCAAGTTCCTTATCATTAACATGGTGAATAATAATCAAAACCATCTCATTTATATTTTAAGGGACATTTTGACTTCGGATTTATAATTTAAAATCGTTTGGATGATTTGAATGATGATATGCTTTGATTATATGCCATGTTTGACTTAAACATGTATGTTTGAAAAAGGTTTGATTCGATTTTAAAGCAAAAATCATGTTAAAATGGGTTTCAAATACCATGAGGATTTGAGATGTTATGTAAAACATTATTTTGGAGATGGGTTTAAATTTTCATAATTACTTAAGCTATGGATTATTTATTAAGAATAGATAGTTTGGGTTTAAAATTTATTTCGGCAATTATATAAAGTATTTTGGGTACGAAATTTATATATGTTAGAAAACATATTAAAAATGAATTGAGATGATTTTTGGGGATTTTTCCTAAGTGATTTACTATGGAAATTAAGTTAATTAATTTTGGGGATTTAAATGTTTTAATTGTTTTGTAAGGAGAAGGGCTCCTTTTCCAAAATATTTTTAAATTATTAATGGATGAATTCGGCAGCCTTTTAAGAAAAGATTTTTGTAAAGGATTTGGCAACCAGTCACATTTTGACAAATAAGGCTTAGGTATAAAGAAGTTTCTTTTAAAGGAATAAAATCACTATGGATGACTGCAACATTACCGTATTTGGGAACTGAGAATTAATAACTATGGATGACTGCAGCATCCATAGCCGTTAGTTTTGGGCCTCCAAGTGAGGGATGTTACAAGTTAGTATCAGAGCATAGGTATATGTAAACTTAAAATGAAACTTAAACCTAAAAGATTTTCAAAACATAATCCAATGAATCATAAAATAAGATCAGAGTTTGGGTTAACGCTATAGTAACGTATTTGTATTTTCTATATATATTTATGAGTACGTATTCCCCTCTTTCTTAGACTGTTCTTCTGTATCTTACTAAGGCTTGTTTGTAGATTTATGAGAAAGGAAGATATAGAGGCAGGAAATGGAAGAGGAAATTTAGGTGGAGGAAGCACCACAACCAATGGAAATGCTTGACCGAACAGGAGAAACTAGGGTCGACAGGCAAATGCTAATAAAAATGCAAAAGCCAACGTAGGTGGTGGAAATCCGCTAGTAGATATGGGGATAATGTATCGATTCTTTGTCAATCTAGTGCAAGCGGGAGCAGCTGTAGGAGCAGCTGGGGGTAATGCTGGGAATGTTGGAGGTGCTAACCCCGTGGCCCCAGTTGGCAACAACTATGCTAAGCTGAGCAGGGATTATACTAGTCTTGGTGGGAAGCCGTTTTTGGGAACAGGGGATGCCATAGAAGTAGAGAATTGGCTTTTGCATTGTGAAAGGATCTTCACTGACTTAGGATTAAACGATGAGCATAAGAGGATACTTGCCTCTAGACAATTGCAGGGAGCAGCGCTTCATTGGTGGAATAGTGTTACCGCTAGAATTCCTGAGGAAGAGTTGACTTGGGCAAAATTTTGAAGGAGGTTCGAGTAAAGGTTTTTGTCTCAAATAGCCAAGTCAGTATTGCTGAGAAAGTTCATGGATCTAGTGCAGGGTGAGATGTCGGTGATAGAGTATGCTATGAAGTTTGATGAGTTGTCCAGATACGGATATGCTACCATTGACACCGTCATTAAAAGGAACGAGAAGTTTATTCGAGGGTTAAGACCCGAGATTGCTAGGGCAGCAATGACACATCTCCATGATCTAAGTACTGTTGTTGTGAAGATGGCAATTTAGAATGAAGAGATGCTTTCTACCTATGGGAAGGAGAAGCAGGTTGAGAACCAGAGTTTTCAGGGCAAGAAGAGGAAATTCTGGCTTATTTTAAGTGTGATACGAAAGGACATTATGCTCATGATTGTCGAACTGGAAAAGGGAAGAAAGCTACAGATAAGAAAGGAGTGAAGTGCTTTAACTGCGACCAGATTGGGCATTATAAAAATCAGTGTCCAGAACCGTTCAGAGCGGACAAGGGAAGAATCTTCGCTTTAGGATCATTGTCTGCTAAGCCAACTGCTGCCGAGAAAGGAAAGACTATGACGGAATGTACGCTTTTGATTCAAAGATTACCAATTAGGGAACTATTTGATACTGGTGTATCGCATCCATTTATATCGCAGTGTTTGGTAGATAAGTTGTGTTTAGAACATTCATACCTTGTTACTTCCTTAAGGGTTGCGAATCTGATTGGAGGTATGCAACTCTAGGGATGAGATGTGACCAGTTAGAACTAGATTTGTTAGGTCAGAAGTTTGCATGGAGTTTGTATGTTTTTGATTTCGTAGATTTCGGAATCATTTTGGGTATGGATTGGTTAGATAAATAAGATGCTAGGATATTTTGCCAAGATATGGAAATATCGCTAAGACACCCTAATAGTCATAATCGAATTATATTCTCAGTGGAGAATTTAGATCGGAGTGCTTGTGCTTTATTGAGCGTTATGGAAGTAGAAAAAGAGTTGAGTCAAGTTTGGGTAGCAAGAGAGTTTGCAGATATTTTTGAGCCAGTCACAGGACTACCACCGAAACGAGCCGTTGAGTTTCAGATAGATCTTGTTCCAAGAGCACAACCTGTAAGTAGACCACCTAGCAGGATGACACCGACCGAGATGAAGGAATTGAAGGTGCAGCTAGTGGATTTAGAAAGGAAGAATTTCATTAGACCAAGCAATTCGCCTTGGGGAGCGGCCACGGAGTTCTTAAGGAAATCGGATGGGTCGTTAGGGATGTGTATCGACTATCATAAGTTGAATGAGAAGATGATCAAGAATAAGTATCCTTTGCTGAGAATCGATGATTTATTTGACCAGTTGAGTGGAGCCAGAGTATTTTCCCAATTGGATTTGACAACAGGTTTCCATCAGTTAAGGGCGGCAGAGGATAGTATTCCATTGACGATGTTTAGACTAGGATGGATCATACGAGTGGTTAGTAATGCCATTCGGGTTAATGAATGTGCCAGCTTTCTTCGTGGATTTGATGAACCGAATTTTCTGAGAGTACTTGGATAGGTTCGTATTGGTATCCATTGATGACATTTTAATATAATCTAAGGATGAAAGAGAGCATGAAGTTCATCTTAGAATAGTGCTTGAGACGCTAAGGCAGCATCAGCTGAAAGCGATGTTTTCCAAGTGTCATTTTTGGAAGAAAGAGGTTAAATTTCTTGGTCACAGTTTCGGAGAAGAGTTTGTCAGTTGATCCAAATAAGATCGAAGTTGTTAACAATTGGAAGAGACCGGAGACGGTGACTGAGATTAGAAGTTTTCTTGGACTCGCGGGCTATTACCAAAGATTCATTAAGGATTTCTTACGAATAGTAGCGCCTTTGACTAAGCTAACCATGAAGGATGAGTAGTTTATTTAGTCTGACAAATGTGAGAAAGTATTCCTTAAGTTAAAACATTTATTGACTAACACGCTTGTGTTAGTAGTTCTAGACGGAAACCAAGGATCAGTAGTTTATACTGATGCATGTGGAACCGGAGTAGGGGCAATGTTAATGCAAAAAGGTAAAGTTATTGCCTACGCTTTATGGCAGCTTAGACCGCATGAAGTGTGATATCCTACTCATGATTTAGAGTTGGCAGCGGTGATCTTTGCATTGAAAGTATGGAGACATTATCTCTTAGGGGAGAGATTTGAGTTATACACAGATCATAAGTCCTTAAGGAATTTATTCTCTCAAAAGGAGTTGAATATGAGACAGCATAGGTGGCTGGAGTTTTTAGTGGCTTTTGATTTTGGTATAGAGTATACACCTGGAAAAGGAAATAAAGTAGCGGATGCTCTTAGCATAAAACATCAGAATGTGGTGTTAGTCATGCTGGCGGAATGGAAAGACCTTGAGGCTTTGACTACATGTAGTGTGCAGTTAAGATCGACTGCTAGTTCTAGTCAGAGCACTGTCGTGATATCTTGCTTAGAAGATTTACCAGTATTGATCGAAAGGATTGCTTCTAAGTAGAAAGAAGACCCATGGTTAGTCGAGAAGATAAGAAGGCTTGAAGTTGGGTTGGAATTAATGTTCTGAAAGATTTAATCTTGACCAGAGGGCATGTTTGAGAAAGAAGGGACGGTTGTGTGTTCTGAATATTGAGGACTTAAGGAAAGAGGTTCTTAGGGAATGTCATAGATCCAAATTCACGATTCATCCTGGGGGAACCAAGATGTATCAAGACATGAGGATGAGTTTCTACTAGGAAGGTGTGAAGAAGGATGCTGGCTTGTGGGTAAGGAAGTGCGTGAACTGTCAACAAGTGAAGGCCGAACATCAGAAGTCGAGTGGATTACTTCAAACTTTGGAGATACCAGTTTGGAAATGGGATTTGATATCCATGGATTTTGTAGACCGGTTGCCAAGGTTGAATCGAGGAAATGAAAGTATATGGGTCATAGTGGAAAGGTTGACCAAGAGTGCCATTTTATTCCGGTTAAGTCAACTAGGACGGCACCTATTTTAGCTAAATTGTTTAGGAAGAACATAGTTAGACTACATGGAATTCCAAGTAGTATAGGTAAGTGATAGGGATACTTTGTTTACTAGTGAGTTCTGGAAGAGTCTACAGGATGTGCTAGGTACCAAGCTCAAGATGTGTACTACTTATCGCCCTTAGACAGATGGGCAGACAGAGAGAGACAAGAAGGTACTTGAGGATTTGTTAAGAGCTTGTGTTTATACTTTGGTGGATCTTGGGAAGATCACCTACACTTACTTGAGTTTTCCTATAATAACAGTTATCGAACTAGTATAAGAATGACGCCTTTCGAAGCTTTGTACGGGAGGCCATGCAAATCACCATCATGTTGGTTGGAAACTGGAGACAGATTAGTCTTAGGGCCAGATCTGGTAAGAGAGGCAACAAAGAAGATTGAGTTGATCCGAGGTAGGATGGAGAAGCTCAGTCTAGACAGAAGAGCTACGCAGATAAGATGCATAAGGATCTAGAGTTCTCAGTTGGAGATAAGGTTTTCATTAAAGTATCACCGATGAAAGGCGAGGTACGATTCGGAAAGTCAGAGAAACTGGCACCGAGATATGTTGGTCTGTTCCCAGTTATAGAGAGGATCAGAAAGCTCGCATGCGGAGAAGAGTTGCCGAGCAGTTTGGCAGGTGTTTATAATGTATTTCATGTGTCTCATCTTCGTAAGTATGTGCATGGTCCAGAGACTACCATTCTTCCGATTGCGTTGGAAGATTTAATAGTAGAATTGAATTTGACTTTTGTTAGACAACCGGTTCGAGTTGTAGCGAAAGATGAGAAGAAGCTGAGAAACAAGACAGTCAAGTTGGTGAAAGTTAAGTGGAGCAACAACGAGAAGGAATGTACTTGGGAGACAGAAGACATGATTAGAGATACTTATCCTGATTTGGTGTAGGGGTATGTTCTATGTTTGCTTTATATAGACTGTTTGCTAGTCAGGTAGGCTAGTATGGTAGTTAGGAGATGCTACAGATGATTGCTATGTTGATATTTAGTCCTTACTGAATTTTGAGGGTGAAATTATTTAAGGAGAGGAGCTTGTAACACCCCTAATTCTAAATAACATTATTCAGGAGATTTAATTAGATAAATTAAATAATGTAGAAACTAGAATGATAAGGGGATTGAGATTTGAAAATTTAATAGAGGTCATGCCTTAACTAAATGAAATCATAAGAATGAAGTTATGAAATTGTTTTATAAGCTAACTACTCAAGAGAATAAGGCAAGGGTATTTTGGGAAATAGGCATGTACCTTAATCCCTTGGCCCTAAACCCTTACCTCGTTCTCATCCACGTTCTCAAAAAATAAAAACATAAACCAAGGAGCTTCAAGGCCGGCCACAACCCTAGAAGGAAAAATGATCAAAATCAACTAAAAGCTAAGGATTCAAGCGAGGAAGAATTAAGCAAAATCAAATCTCACATTCCTTATCATTAACATGGTGAATAATAATCAAAACCATCTCATTTATGTTTAAGGGACATTTTGACTTCGAATTTAAAACTTAAAATCGTTTGGAAGATTTGAATGATGATATGCTTTGATTATATGCCAAGTTTTACTAAAACATGTATGTTTGAAAAAGGGTTAATTCGATTTTAAAGCTAAAATCATGTTAAAATGGGTTTCGAATGCCATGAGGATTTGAGATGTTATGTAAAACGTTATTTTGGAGATGGGTTTAAATTTTCATAATCATCCAAGCTATGGATTATTTATTATGAATTTTGAATAGAAGCAATAGATAATTTGGGTTTAAAATTTATTTCGGCAATTATATAAAGTATTTTGGGTACGAAATTTATATATTTAGAAAACATATTAAAAGTGAATTAAGATGATTTTTGGGGATTTTTCCTAAGTGATTTACTATGGAAATTAAATTAATTAATTTTGGGGATTTAAATGTTTTAATTGTTTTGTTAAGGAGAATGGCTTCTTTGCCAAAATATTTTTAAATTATTAATGGATGAATTCGGCAGCCTTTTTAGAAAATATTTTGGTAAAGGATTTGGCAACCAATCACATTTTGACAAATAAGACAAGTTAGGTATAAAGGAGTTTCTTTTAAAGGAACAAAATTAGTTTTGCTTCGAATTACCAGCTTTCCACTTCCATTTGCTTGCTTCCGAAATCATCCCAGATTGCCTTTAGAACTCATTCAAAACCAATACACATGATATCAAATAGCTGGTATGTAGTGTGTTGGAGAAAGGCGAAATGGGATGGTGTCGAAAGCTAGCTTTCAAAGGAGGTTGATGCCATTTTAATAGCTTTCGAATCAACCCAATTGCCTCTGTTTTGCTTTCGAAAGAGATGCCGCTTACTTTGTTTTTAAAGAAGCTTTCGAAAGGGTTGAATTACTATTATATAGCTTTCGAAGGGATTGTCACTTACCTTTGTTTTAAGAGTAGCTTTCGATTGAGTTGCCGCATATTAAGTTTTAAAAAGGAGCTTTCGAAAGGGTAGCTGCTTTTGAACCAAGTCGAAACCTAGCTGCCGTCTTCATGCCTTTCGAAGGGGTTAAAGGCCACTTTCCTTTATAGCCTTATAACAATGAGTTCGAAAGGGAAGCTTTTGTTTTATTAATATTGAAGCCTCTTCCTAATGCTTTCAAAAGGGATCCCTGTAGTTACTTATAATGAAGGTTTTGAAGACAATGGTTTCGAAAGATTGTTTCGAAGTTATCCTTTTCCCCAGTTATTTTACTTGAAGATTAATGCTTTCGAAAGGGGTTACTTTCACTTATGTTCACTTTGACCCAGAAGTTATATTTAAGGTTAAACCCAAATATTTTGAAAGAGATACTTTCAAATGGTTTCGAAGCTATGCTTTTATAAATCTTACATGGACTAAAAGGTTTTGAAAGATAGCCTTTAATACTTTTGAAAGGAATGTTTTAATGGTTTCGAAAGGAAGGTTTTGATGCTTTCAAAAGAGATGTTTTAAGTTTTTTGAAAGGCATATATTTATGTGTTTTGAAAAGAAGATTTGAATACTTTCTAAAGGTATGTTTCTACAGTTTCGAAAGAGAGAGTCTAAGGTTTCGGAAGCCTTAGTTTTCAAAACAAAGACCCAATTTCATTTTTAAAGAAGAATCCATGGCAATATGAAAGAGTTTTGAAATGGCATTTAACTTTGGTGTTTTTGAGGAAGCATTCCATGCTAAAGATAATAAGCTAAAGGTATTAACCATATTTCATTTGAAAAATGATTATAAGGAAAGTAAACTAGAGATGTTTATATTATTATGTTATGATCAGTTATCATGTCTACTTCTTCTATAAACATATTCACTTTATGAGTAACCCACAACTGCATTTTGGGGTATTAAGGGCAGAATAACCAGCTAGGTTGACCCAGTAGTAAATATATATTGAGTTATCTCCTATGTGAGAAGAATTGCATCCATGAGGTCAGGTAGACCAGAACATAGGATGCCCAAAGGCCGATCAAAGAGTTGTTAGTTTAGACAGGTTCATAATAAACCCATGAAAACTAAGATTGGAAATTATTACTGGCAGGGGCCAATAGGTTCTTATTGATCCCATGAAAACTATATCTGGATTAAGTTATTGATAGAGATCAATAGGTTCATAGTTAACCCATGAAAACTATGACATGAGAGAAGTTATTGGAGAACCCAATAGGTTCATAGTGAGCCCATGAAAACTATGATTAGATGAAGTTATTGGTAGATACCAATAGGTTCTTAGTGATCCCATGAAAACTATGAGACATGACAGATAGTCCGTAAGCTTTGAACAGGTTATTAGTTAGTCCATGAAAACTAATATGTTAATAGTGACCCTAGAAACTATAACTGAGACAGATAGCTAAATGAATGTGGATGGGAAATCCAGAATATATTGCATGTTTGCATATCATAATGATATATTATATTATGTTATGTTTTAACCATTGTGGATGCTGGTGCATAGTATATGGTTATTATAAATTTTGGTTAAGATACCAGTGAAGGGAAAACCTGTTTCGCTAAGCAGCATGGTCTTACTAGATATCTATATAGTTGGAGATAGTAGGTTATTATTCATACCAGGCTTTTTGTCTAACTCGAAGTTTATGTTTCCCCTTAAACTCTCGAGTGCTCAATTGATTTTGGGTAGTTTGAGAGTTAGGGATTTTCAGTTTCTCCTTTAGATGAATAAGCTTCCAGAGACGTGCAAGAGGCAAGCTTGCTATTAGGAGTTCTTTTCTGTTTGATTCTGCTATGTTTTGGTTGTAATGGCAAAGTTGTTTAATTGCCTATGTTTAGACTCTGATCATCCAAGGGGTACCTTCATATGTCGCTCTTAGCATATTTTGTAATAATTATATTTCTCTGAACGTGGTTTACAAAGTTGATATTATGTAATGAATTTGAAATATGATTTAAAGCGGAATGAGAAATTTATTTTATGATTTTAATTTTGTTTCATATCCATGTGTTTCTGTTATATCAATGTACCTAACGTTAACACATTTGGTCACCGATAATTAATAACTATGGATGATTGCAGCATCCGTAGCCGTTAGTTTTAGACCTCTAAGTGGAGGATGTTACAGATGATCAAAGCATTTAGCTGGTATGTCTTCTGAACGACCATGCAACACGTTAAACCTGAAGCAAAATCAAGTTCTGCGACTTTATCCGGTAGGATTTCTCCCAGTCATCAAGCAGAACAGACAGAAGTTTCGGGCCCGTCGGTCGACCTTTTCTCAGATGTTCCGTTCCTTCCGGCGGAGGATATAAGCCCTGCCCCCAATGCAGTAGAGGGTGCCATTCTTCTAAATAACCCAATAGATTCTCAAGCCTCCCGAATTGGTGGGGCTGTCCTTCGCAGGCTGTGTTCTATACATGGAATTCCATTTACAGATGTCTTGGTTCCTTCAACAAACGACAGGCCTCACTCACCACTGGCAGGGTACACGGCGTGTAACAAATTTATGTGCTGGGCTGGATGCGTACCGCCCTATAATTCATTCATTCGAGAGATTGTCAGATATCTTGGAATAGCTCCCACTCAACTCCATCCAAATAGTTACGCCTTCATACATGGAACCTTCCTACTATTCATGAGTTCTCTATTTCATCCACCAACTCCCGAGGACATAAGATTCATTTACAACTTCAAACGGTGGTGCGGAAGTCCCTCCTATGCTTTTCTTGAACCTTGGCCAAACTACCAAGTCTTGACTGGCGCTTGGAATAAACTTTCTCTGTTCAAGCACGAGTGGTTCTATGTTCGATGTCGACTTGGCTTCACGAGGCGATGGTTGGAAGGACGTAAGTGTTACTTTCATCTCAGTCTTAAGTTTGTGAATCCAAATCATATTTTTGAATCTACTAACATCGGGGATTCTTTCAGGTGTCCGTCCATGTCCTGAAGGCATTAATTTTTCAAGAGCGGTTGCCGCCATTCGTGCTACCCCTGTCGAAGATAGGGATATCAAACTTCTTGTTACCAATGAGCTACTATCTTTATTCAGGCTGCAAGAAGAGGGTCGTAGCATTGGGCTCCCCGGAAGCGTAGCATTGCCGAGAAACATTACAGAGCAAAAAAGAGATGCCATCAATCTTGTCATGCCCCATGCTAACGGGACTCGGGATGACACTGAAGAAGGTGAAATTAGAGATTCTTAGGTTAGTGAACCTAGAGATGATGACGTGGGCCCAAGCAAGGCGCCTGCGGTCGAACCGTCGCAAGGTGCGCAATCTCAAGCACCCACCAAGAAAAGAAGAGGCTGGCATACAAAATTCGTAAAAGAAAAATTGTTGCAGTTCCAGAATTCGTCATTACTGCTATTGAAGAAGAATCATCCTCCCAACACTGAGAAAGTTCACTGAAGGTATTTTCAAATCTCCAAACTTCAGATGATATTATGACCTATGACTTTTTAAATATCAACATCGAGGGGCTCATTTCTCCTACTAGGACACTCACGACCACGTGCACTTCACTACACGCTCTTCATTAATCTTTCGCACAATAATTACTCACATGTTCTCATTTGGTCTTTGTAGGTGCAATGACTCAGCCCCGAGCCTTCGATCACTTAAGAGTTTCTTCAACGTATCATCGACCTAGCCGTGACTCGGAGTCCGACCGGCGCAGGGAGAATGACGATGGACGGGATAAAAGCTATCATTCAAAGGAATCCTCCTCTTCTAAGCGCAAGTCCTAGTTCAAACATCTCGCCAGGGAGATTAGCCTAATGTTCCTGCTTACAGTGGAGACCAGCCTCCTTACCGCGGCCCTCAAATCGCCACATCACATGAGCAACATTCCGGTTCTTCAAGCTCTAAGCAGTCTCGCGACCGTAGATCAAGCAAACATCCAATTACCACTTCTGATCCATCCTTGCCGGCCGCTGCTCCTAACATTTCCACAATGGAGAAATTGGCCGAGCTTATGGCCATTTTCCTAAAAATATGCTTCGATGGGCTTAGATTCCTTCCTACAATACATAACAATTCCAGGGCATGCCAAAGCGAGTTCTCTTGCATGTTTCATTGACTTGTTCGTGCAACATGAATCATTTCAACACTTGGTGGAAAAAATTTTAGAAGTGTCAATTGATTGATAACATGAAATAGACTGTCTCAAGCTTAAGGCGATACACAACAAAGACATAATCAAACACCTAGATGTCGAACTGTCAGTGTTGACAACAAAACTTGCCGAAGCACAGAAAAGTGCTAAGGAAACGATAGAGGCGGTGAGCCATTTAGAAGCTTCTCATAAAAAAGACCTCGATGTTGCCTCAATCGTAGCGGGGAACTTGCTTTGGAAAAAGATTTCTTGCAAAAGGAAAAAAATTATTTTGGCCCGCCGTGTTGAGGAACTTTAAGAGCTTCTCAAAAAAGAAAGGGAAGAGAAAATTGAGGCTAAGGAAAAATTGCAAAAGTACTACGAAGAGGCTGTCGAAGCCAGAGCCTAAAAATTAAATTCGATGAGTAGTTCCCTAAATATAAGCTCTTAAAGAGGTGGCTCGAGACGAAGGCCGCAAAGAAATGATTGAACAAATTGAATCCCAAGTAGAAGACGCTAAAGAGTCTGGTAGGAATGAAATCAAGGACTTGTTTAATCCATTGAGCATTGAATATAATGCCAAAGTCCTCGTCCACCAGGACTTGAGATTCCTCGGCGAAGATTATCTCAAATCACTTGTTGAAGCTTGGGAGCATATAATTAAGATGAAAAAGAGAGAATTGGGGCAAAGCCGAACTTGATAAAGAAAAATTAGTGCGAGAGATCCTCCGTGGAAACGAACCCCCAGGCCTGGCTGCCGCGAGACTCCGATACTTTAACGCTTCTGTGTTACTGAGAAAGGGGAACATATTGCCGAATCCTCAGAGGTCGATCCTAAGGGTCCCTATTCTTCCCAAGCAGCTGGAGCATTGGTCTCCTTCGGCACAGAGAAGGACTTGGGTTATGATCCAGATAAGCCCGGCTATCATTCCAAAGTGTCGTCTCCTATTTTGGAAGGAGTTACCCAACAACCACCGAGAGCAACTGGATATGGGTATTACACTTTACTCTTCAGTTTATGAAAGGCTTTGTTCTTTGGTTTTAAGCTCATCTCCCTGTTTTAACAAATTTTGCAGGTTTTTTGGGTCCCAGTCAAACCCCATAAAGCAATGCTACTATAGAGCAACAAGAGAAACTAGTAGAGATTCTGGTAGTTGCTGATGTACCGAGGCCCGATGCTTAAGTCATCGGAGCTCTTGACGATGACAAGGTCGAAGATTCGCTCCCAGCGGATGAGTCTGATGATGTTGTGATTACCGGCGCCTCCGAACATATTGATGAGATTAGCTGGAAAGAGCAGATTGGAAAGGAGGAGTTGCTGAAGAAAAAGGATAAAGCTGAGCCTGTCGAGGTGGACATCAAAGATCCACACCTTATCCCATTACAAATTATTCCACCTGGCGGGTCAATTCCCAGTGAACTTCCTCCTATCTCTAAAAGCTCTCTTTTAAAAGGTGGCAAAGGGTCCAGGAAGAGAACCATCGGGGGTTGAAGTGGCACCACTCCCGAAAAATCCAAAAAGAGAGGAGGTCAAAGAAATAGCCATCACTTCGGCTCAGTGTGTGTATATAGTTTGCATAGTCGTTTGTTTCATTAGTTGTGGTTGTACGGGTGTGAGTCCCACTTTTTGAAATAACTTATACTACAATCTTAAAATTTGTCATGTGAATAAAAGCTTTTGTTTTCTGTTGAGCTTCCATGTGAATTGCCATTTAAGTAGTTGAATTATTACTTTCCATTCAATGGACTTGTAATTCATTGTTCATTAATTCTGGTAACAATTCACCAGTTCTATCACATGGCCTCCATGTGGTCGTGGCCCCGAGTCGTATCAAACACTAGGCTCGAGCCTTAGCGTTATGCCATCGAATTCAGCGATTTTTGAGTAACTATACTACTGACCCCAGTCTTAGGTTAACGGGGTTAGATGTTGGATGATCGAACTCCATCCGTAGCGAATTTATACTCCTCCTGTCGGTTTCAGGCCGGAGTTCATGGAATAGTGGATGGTTGAACTCCACTCATCTATTCGTTTATGCTCATATCCGCACTTTTGGGTCTTAGAGTTATTTCGAAGAGCAGTCGAATCACACTCCCTTTAATTGATTGATTTGCCCCCAAGTCTGGGTTAGATCTAAAGAGTGATCGGTCGTGTCACAGTCACTCTCATTTACCTCAGTCCCACAATTTGGTAGAATTTATTTGATCATCAGATGGTCGGCCACATTTATTCCTCGTTATGCATCCCGTCCGTTGGACTATGAATGAGAGTTGTCAAATGAACAAGTGGACCAAGCTCATCTTGTTTAGTCCCATTGGGAATCAACGTGATTGATTAATTTCAAACTCTGGGAGACTGTTCATACATATCGACATCAACCAGTTTCGCTATGTAATTAATATATAATGCTACAACAAATATAAATATAAAGGAAGTCCGAAACATTATTCATTAAATGGAAAGGAAAAAACATAAAGTGTCTTATTACACATCTGGAAAATCAAATGCTAAAGCAAATTCTGAAAGCAAATACAACTAAAATGAAAAAGAAATAAACTAAGTGAAGTATCGTCATAGATGTTCGCTATTCCACGCCCTTGGAAGTGTGATGCCATCGATAGTTGCTAGCTTGAAAGTTCCTTCTCCAAGCCTATGTTCAATGACATATGGTCCTTTCTAGATTGGATTCATATGCGATGGGGTAGGAAAAACCCATTTCAGGACGATATCGCCAATTTCAAAGGTTCTAGGTCGGACTTTAATGTTGTAATACCGGGTAACTCGGTGTCGATGTGCAGCTGCCCGCAAATCGGCTTCCTCGCGCTTCTCATCTATAAAGTCAAGAGATTCCAAGAGGAGATCTTTATTCATTGGGATCGTATAAGTCACTCGATGAGAAGGAACTTCGACCTTAACAAGAATAACGGCTTCGGAACCGTAAGCAAGGGCGAATGGAGTATGGTCAGTTGCGGACTTGTGGGTGGTCCTATAAGCCCACATGCCGTAGGAAGTTTGTCCACCCACCTGCCTCTAGCCTTCTCCAATCGTTTTTTTCAAAATGGACTTTCTGATTTTGTTTACAACTTCAATCTGTCCATTTTCCAGAGGGTGAGCGACCGTCGTAAATCTCTTTTCAATATGACATCTCCGACAAAAGTCTGTGAATTCAACACCATCGAATTGAGTCCTATTATCTGTTATGATGGTTTGCGGAAGACCGAAGCGGCATATGATGTTTCAAACAATAAATTTGATTACTGTCTTGGTTGTGATCGTGGCTAAAGGTTCTGCTTCGGCCCATCTGGCAAAGTAATCAACTGAAACAATAGCGTACTTTGTGCCACCTTTAGAAATCAGTAAGGAACCAATAATATCTACCCCCCACATAGCGAACAGCCATGGGCTGACCATTTGCGTGATTTCCATTGGCGGAGCTCTTGGAACTTTTGCATATATCTGGCATTTATCACATCATCTTACGTAACTAGCGGCGTCTCGATTTACAGTTGGCCAATAATACCCATAACAGAGTATTTTCTTTGCCAGAGTTTGCCCCTCAGTGTGACCGCTACATTCCCCTTCATGAACTTCTCTTAGAACACATTTTATCTCATCATGAGCGACACACCGGATTAAGGGGGAACGAGAAACCTTTTCTATACATGATTCCTTCTTGCATAATATACCGTGAAGCTTTGCGAAGGACTTGTCGCTTTTCATTTCTTTTATTTGGCAGGACTCCATGTAGTAAATAGTCTTTGATTGGAGTCATCCACGATTCCCTTTCAGGCTCGGCTTCCAGTGTCTGTTCGATTTTTATCATGTTTATACTTGGGGAATTTAATACTTCGATTAGAACCAAGCCCATCTGTTATGCATCGCTGGTACTAGCTAACTTTGCCAATGAATCAGCCTCTCTGTTTTGATCTCATGGAATATGCAAAATGTCATAGTACTCAAATTCTGTCAAAAACTCTTGGACTTGGGTAAGTTATGGGGCAAGCCATTGTCTCTTAGCCAGATAATATCCCCTAACATGATACACCACCAACTGCAAATTGCAAAAGATTTTGAGAGATTTTATTCCAAGTTCTCTAGCGGGTTTAAGTCCAGCAATCAGAGCTTCATACTCAGCTTCGTTGTTTGTCGTTGGGAAATCAAGCTTTAATGCATTACAGATTGGCCGATTTTCAAGAGTTACAAGCACTATTCTAGCCCCAGAACAATGATCATTAGATGTCCCATCAGTATACAATTTCCATCATATGGTAGGGATTTCGCTGCCTTATGAAGAATCATCTTACGCAGTAAACTCTGCTATAAAATTTGCCAGTGCCTGACCCTAAATAGCCCTCCGAGGGAGATAAGTAATATCCAATTGACTGAGCTCTATATTCCACTTAAGTAACGTTCCAGACGTCTCAGGTCGCTGTAGGACTTGTCGTAACGGCAGGTCGGTGTAAACATTAATTGGATGTACCTGGAAGTATGGACGAAGCTTCCATGATGCAATTAGTAAGCAGTATATCAGTTTCTCTATTTTCGGATAGTTACTTTCAGCTCCTATTAATCGTTTGCTGATGTAATACACCGGCCTCTGGATCCAATCCTCCTCACGAAGCAATGCAGCACTTATAGCATGTGCCAATACGGCTAAATACTGTACAACTCCTCATGATCCACCGGCTTTGACAAGATAGGGGGTCTTTCCAAATGATTCACCAAAGTCACCAAAGCTTGAAATGCATCTTTACAATCCTGTGTCCCATTCGAAGTTTTTTTAACTTTCCTAATCAAATTGAAGAAAGGAATGCATTTATCGGTAGCTCTGTAGATGAATCGGCTTGATACAACAACTTTCCCATTCAGACTCTGCACTTGTTTAATAGTTCTTGGCGCTTGGATATCACAGATAGCCTAAATCTTCTCGGGATTAGTTTCTAGCGAATTTCGACATAGGAATAAGGAGATATGGTCATGCAAAGTAGCACCCAAACACAGTTTTCACAGATACAAAATAACTACAGGAAAATTTACAGAAACTATATTTTTTCTCAAATTTGGCTTTTTGAAGCTTTGCTTCAGCTAGATTTGTGGGTTTTGAAACTCACTTGGTGTTTATTTGAGATTTGCCATTCTTGGCATTTATTTGAGAATTATATTCTCCTTTAAAGAGATATATATGATTGCCATTGTGGCGTATTTTCGAGCTTTTGGATTTCTCTATTTAGAGAATATTTTTGAGATTGCCTTTCTATGGCGTGTTTGAGTTTGGGATTCCTCCTATTTTGGAGTTATGGTTTCTCTAAACCATTATTTTTGTTTTGGAATTATGCCGATGATATGAGGCATGCTTATGCTTGTTGTTTTAATGTTGAGTTATCTCTTTCGAGACTATATATGCTGAATGACACTTCATCACTTGAAGTAACCACATGTACTTAGAATTATTTCTTCTCATTTGAGAAGAATTATCACCCTTTTCCCTATGCATCATATTATCACTTACCTTACTAAACTGATTGCCTTAGCTAGACTGACCCGTGTATTTTATACTCGGGTCAGACCGAGTTGTGTCAGGTTAGATACCTGCTATTGGACTTAGCTTATCTGCTTTCGCTTAGATACCTGTTTATCACCGTTTTTGTTGTTGTCCTTTTTGGTTTGACTCTGATATGTATATTTTTGACTTGTTGTATATAGTGTGGTCTTCGAACCACTTGTGATGTATCATTTTGTATTGTACTAGGGATGTATCTGTATATATGTGTATATATTTGCTGTTTGCTGATCTGTGATGTGATGTACTTTTTAGTTGTTGTATTTTGTTCTGATAGATCCATTAGCTACCTATAGTTTTGTATTAAGCATTTATTGGATATGTCGATCCACTTGAGATAGAAAAAAAATTAGAGCATTAAATCGACGTATTTAATAGATGTTTAAGACAAGGCTATAGATGGTCACTCCTAACCAGCCCTATTCTCCGCATTAGCAGACAGTATTACCCAGTAATACTCTTTGTTAATGTGGGTCTCGGGGTGGGGCGTCATAGCTATTCCATGGACATTGAAAATAAAACCCAAGAATTTCCCTGACGCAACACCAAAAGAACACTTCAACGGATTAATTTTCATCTTGTAATGTCGGAGGATGTCAAACATTTCCACCAAGTCTCTAATGTGGTCGCTTGATCGTCATGACTTCATGAGCATATCGTCCATATACACTTCCATTGTCTTTCCAATATGATCTTTAAACATTCTGTTAACTAAGCGCTGATAAGTCGCTCCTGCATTCTTTAATCCAAATGACATTACTACATAGCAATACAATCCAACATCGGTAATGAAATTGGTGTGCACCTGATCGGGAATATGCATCGGGATTAGGTTATGTCCGGAGTATGCATCCATGAAAGATAGCAATTCATGTCCTGCGGTTAAATCCACCAGCTGGTCAATCCCCGGAAAAAGAAAATCGTCCTTTGAACATGCCTTGTTCAAATCTAAATAATCAATGCATGTTCTCCATTTCCCATTCTCTTTCTTCACAAGTACAAGGTTAGACAGCCATTTAGGGTAGAGGGCATCACAGATAAACCCATTGTCTTTTAGTCTATCCACCTCCTCTTTGAGAGCGGCAGATCTCTCCAAATCCATGCCGCATATTTTTTGCTTCATCGGACATGCCTCGGGTCGATATTCAATGTGTGGCTCGCAATGACAGGCGAGATTCCACACATGTTAGAGTGAATCCAAGCGAACACATCTAGATTCACTCGGAGAAAGCCAGCAAGTTCATTCATCATCGGGGGGCTAAGCTGTGACCTAATCTTTAGGACTCATGATGGGTCATTGTGGTTGACCAGGATATCAATTGTCAGCTCAGTCGGCCCAGCCTTGGTCTCTTTGGGCTCCTCTTCATCATCTCTCAGATCTATATTTTTACAGAATCGACCGTGGCGCCCAAGCCAAGGCTCAGGCGCTAGTTATCAATTTTTGGTAGCTTGGATGCAGACAGTCTTGTCCACACCCTTACCCTTTTTTTGCGCTGAGCATCCCTCAACTCAGCTACATAATAGGCACATCCAGTCGCCTGAACAACATGAACAACTCCAACACCATTATCTGTCAGAAACTTCAAAGTCAAACACCAAGGGGCAAGAGCTGCCCGGAGTTTAGCTAAGACCAGTCGACCCAGAAAAACATGTATAGAGAGTCAACATCCAAAAAAATAAACGGCAATATCCGCACGCTCCTTCGTTCACTGCCTCCAAACTCTACAGGTAATTCCACATAACCAACAACTTCAGTTGCAACGTCGTTAAAACCGTGTATATGAGCTTCAGATGGTTTTAAATCTTTGGCTTCCATCCTCATCTGATCATAAGCTTTTTTGAAGATTATATTTACTAAACTTCCACAATCAATCAATATCCTTCTCACCAAAGCGAGGCCAATCATGGCTGAAATGACCATTGGGTCGATTGTCAGAGCCTCTACCTTATCTGCATCTTTGTTTCTAAACACAATATCATCCGCCATCATACGTTGCTATTTTGCCAGAGCTCCATTTTCCCTATTCGAACAGCATTCAAAATCCACATGCCTAATCCCACTAGCATATCACTCCATCTCTTGCCAACTCTTATCTATTAGATGCGGTCCTCTGACATATGTATTTATCACTAGTCGCCCACCAGTCTGCACAGGCTCCTCGGCCCTACGTGACGCTTGTCCTTGGTTGGGGTCAGATGTCCCCTGTTGGCCATCCTATGAGGCTTTCACAAACTGTTGTAATTTCCTTTCTCGAATCAACTTTTCTATAACATCCTAGAGATGTCTGCACTCATTTATGTTATGCCCATAGCCCTTGTGAAACCGACAATATTTCCCGATCTGTGTCTGCTTCTTTGTTGATTCTTTTGGAGGCAAGTTCATTACTGCATGGTATTACAAGTAGACAGATATATATTCTCCAAGGACGTATTTAATGGTGTGTGATTATCATACATTGGAATCCTAGGTTTCAATCTAACAGAATCCCGCTTTTGTTCTCGGTTCCTATCTCCTCCTCTCTTTTGCTGATTTGGTTTATTCTGAACATTCACTTGGACTTTTCCAGAACTGTCATCAGACTGTTTTATTGCAAATATTACTATGTACTCCTCCATTTGGTCCCCCAACATTCTTCTTTCTGGAGGACCTGGCTTCCTCCTTTCTCAAATACTGAGCTGCCTTTGCGTAAAAGCGACCCAACGTTGCAGGTGGCTTATCGGCTAACTAACCGCCAAACTCAGACTCTGGATCAATCTCTCTCGTCACGGCCATGAGTATTGCATGGTCATTCGGATTACCGACCTCTATAATAGCTGTATGAAATCTCTCCAAATAATCTTTCAACGACTCTTCTAGAGCCTGAATCACACTGGAAAGGGACATCACATCTTTGGGACGAGTCGCGTGCATCCAGAATTTCTCCACAAACTTGGTTGCCAAATCATCAAATCTAGAAATTGATTGCAAGGGTAGTCTTCATGAGCCACATCGTCTCTATTCTAGAAAGAGTTATGGGAAAACATCTACAATTGGTTGTATCATTAGCTTGCATGGAATCCTTCAGCCATTCATATCTCATGATGTGCTGCTTGGGTTTGGTTTTCCCTCGTAGGCAGGCATTGATGGCATGTTGAATTTAATTGGATACCGTGCATGCAATACACTATTAGTGAATGTGGTATGACTTCTTGAGATTCCCCAGTCATCGTTGGTTAAGCCTTGACTCTCCCTCACTAACTGTTTGATCATTGCCAATAAGTCCAATGTTTGGATGGTTGGTGCCAAGCGGTGGTCGCGCTCCACCTCACATGAATGGTCTAGTCGATGTCTACGGGTCGTTTCATGCCTTCTTAGTTCACCATCTTCCCGATGCGCATCTTGTAAATTCATTCAATCATCATTTTGGGGAAGTTTTTGTTCAGCATTCAATCGAACTCCATTATCTAAACCATCTGGAACATTTCCACCTCGATTCCCAAGATGCATGGGAGGAATTCCTTCTCTGGAGGAGGGATCAGTCCTGATCCCTAGGAAAGGATTGACACCAATCTATCGTGGCGGGCCACGATGGTCTGCCAAGCGACGCTTTGAAGTTTCTTCACGATTTTCTTCTATCCTGCGACGCCTATGCCTATGATATTCATCCGATGAGCTAGAACTTTCCGATGCCAAGTAAGGAGTGGGATCCCTCCTAGCTTTCCCACGCTGCTGCTGAGTGATTTGGTTCATCAAGGTGATATTAGTCAGAATTTGCTGATTTAGTCATCGACGACTCTCTATCAACTCTCTCATTAAATTATGAAATTCAGCTCTTGTAATAGAGTCGATGGGATTCTGAACTTCAACCGGATCAGCATTTACATTTGTTGGATGATTGCTTGGGTCTCCTTGCTGAATGCTAGCAGTCTCATTTCCTTCCACGTTCTGAGAAGTAGATCTAGCATGTCTCACCATTATTAATTACTTTGCTTTAGATTCTTACAAATCTGAGTAGTATAAGAAAATTCTTGAAGATAACTACAGATCTCCTTTGGGGGATTTATCCAATCTAGTAGCAACAAAGGGGATCCTAGCAAGCTGAGAATCAAGGTTCTCAGTGAAAGAATCAAAATGTTTGCAACCAAATTGGTTACAAACACTCAAGAATAGATTTATGTAGAGAAGTAAGTGAAGAAAATAAAATTAAACCGAGGAATAGATTAAGCTAATAATAAATACAAAGTAGTAATCAGAAACACAAAGATTTATAGTGGTTCAGCGTTGTATGTCTACGTCCACTTTGAAGATTTTCTTTATTGATCGCTTATAAATTTGGTTACAAGAATAGGGAATAGAGAACACGTGATTATATTTGATTACAATAGAGTCTAGAGTAACAAGCAGTGTAAAGATCCTCAGAATGACCCGTTAAACCAGTATTTATAGCTAAAGACGACCACCAATCTCTTTGAAACATCGGCTAATGGACCTTCTAATCCACATGGGCCCACCAAAGAGGTCGCTAGGCCAATTCCCAATGAGGAGGGATCGATTCCAATCCCTTCATTGGTTGATTTTTGCGCAGCGATCCCTACAGTGGATTCTTCATGCTAAAATATGTTTGTACTCCAACTTTCATGTCATTTGGACCAATGGAACTCAAGTTATTGCTTGATCTTTGGTTTAGTATAGCTTGCGCACTGCTCTCTGTCAATCCCTTCCAAGGGACACTTGTCGACCCCTTTGACTTTTCCTATGTGATGAGCGATCCATAGGGTAGGTTTCCTAGGTCCACATACCTTGCCTTCCAAATTTTGTAGCCATTGGAGTTGTAGATTTTAAGATATGGAGTGTTGTATGCATGAATGCACTTGGAATTTATTGGACGTCGATCCCTTTTTAATATGGCCTTCAGATCCCTCTCCATCAATCATATCGATCCTTTCCAACTGGCCATGCTATGCCGAACCCTCCAATTCGTTGAACCATATTCCATGCTTTGAGCATCCTACATTGTACACCCATCAAATCCATTCGATTTTGGCTTCGTATAATCACCCGTACTCGACCTCCGGGCCCCACAATCATCATTCTGGAACCATCAACCTTGATGGCAATCAGATTTAACTCGTACAGCTAGTTCAATATAGCTGGGCTAGAATGCCGAGTAATAGGTACGTTAGTATGTTGACTCTATTTATTATTAGATCCCAGTAGATGTATGGATACGTTAATGTGCTAGCTCTATTTATTATAAGATCATGGTAGATGTCTGGGCACGTTAGTGTGGTGACCCTACTTATTATAAGATCGAGATAAATGTCTAGGTACGTTAGTGTACCGACTCTATTTATTAATGGATTGCGACAAATGTTTGAGTACATTAGTATATTGGCCCCATTTATCTTGAATTGTTAGGTCGCGATAAGTGTCCATTATTGACTCCACCTTTCAGTAATGATGGGTATTGATTTGTATTCCTTAGTTATCTTCCATTTTTTTTATTGTGCTTGTTATTAGTTGGCTATTGTTGTTATTATTGCATTTACTATTATTTTGTACTTAGCGATATACTTATACTATGATCACCTTACTTTTGGATGTTGGATTACTTTTATTGTAGTATGATATTTACATTTCAATCACATTATACTAGTTGTGTTGCCTCATTGATTACAGAAGAATAGTAGGTTATGGTATAATCCCCTATTTTTGAGTTGGTTTTACTGTACTTGTTTATAGGCATCCCGGATTACCCCTGAGCCATGTTGTGGAGAGGGCTAGTTGTGAGTTTGTTGTTTCCTATTTATTTGTATATAGTTTTCTTATACGGTACTTTGAGATAGTTCCTCTCACACCAGGCTTTAAGTCTGACCTGCGTTTTATCTTTGTCTGCTTATGTCAAGATAACTCTCAAGTACTTGATTGATTAGTTTGAGAGTCAGGTGCTTTAGGGACACGCTGGAAAGATGCATAGCTATAGCATTTTGGATGCGTGCTATTGATGTTTAAGATATGTATACTTGATATTTTAGCAGTACATGACAGACCCGTTATTTGTATATGAGACTATTGTATCATATATTTATTAGAACTCCGTTCTTTTTGGAGTTGATGTATTTTGACTTTCTATACTGATACTTATTTATCAGTTGCTTCCGCTAGTGTAGTCTCTTATATATTTTTATTCTATTCCGGCTATGTATATTCGGTACATTATATATTGTCGTAAAGTTGTGAGATTCTATTGATGTCTTGGTTTAGTGTTTTGTTTTAATTTTACCCCGATGATCTGTCTTCTGTGGTATTTAGGAGTCCATCGTTGTTATAAGACGATGACTTTTTGGGTTCTACAAAAGGGTGGGTTGTTACATCTATGATCTTGAACCTTCAACCACCACTATCTATCTTGATTACACAACGTTTCCACTACCGATTTACCTCAACAGTTACTGCCACCATTAGATAACATTCACCGTCATTCCTAAATAATTTGGCCCTGAATTCTCCTTCCAAATCTAGACTCAATGTCTAGAAGGTGGTTCACCTTTGATGCCATGACCGTGGTTAGGGCATCACCGTGATTCCATCATCGTTACCATTAGATTGCGGCCAAGAAGAGTCATTTGAATTTGTAGTCGATCACATCTCATGTCCTAGCACACTAAAAACACATGCTGCCTTAGGAAAATATTAGGTTTGGCCCGAGGTTGACACCTAGAAAGTGATTGCGTCCGAATGTGCTCCGACACTCGAAATGTTCTTGTTGCTCGGCATTTCGAATTACTACACAATCATGTGTTCATGTAAAGAATGCTCCACGTCATTTCGAACTGCGATTCCATTATCGTTCACTCTGCAATAACAGACAAGATCCAATACATAGTTCCATCGTGCGATAGAGTCCATTTGCTAGCACGAACATGCTATCTACACAAGGTGTTATGTACATTGTGCTCTAGACATAGAATGCACACCGCATAGATGGACACTTCACACTATTCTGGCCGACATACTTAATCTGGTTGGTCAACACAAGTCGACATCCATTTTATTCTATACGCCTACTACATAGGAGTTTATTAAAGTAAAATTTCATAATAAAACATACTTGACCATGTTCACTGTCAATCTATCCAATTTAGAACGACTCATCAATCGCCATGTTTCAAAGTTACTTCCAAACCTTCAACTCCTCTTAAAGCCGACTCCTCTATGCCTAGCCTCTACGTCTACTCTGTTTGGGGCTAGCATTCGATTACAGCTGAACTCCAATAGCTTGACAAAGATAATTTAGCGACTAGTGATAGAAATAAATCAAAGTCCAAAGGACAAGGGGTGTATGCAATATCATATAATAAAAAGTACAAGTACGCTCTCTTAACTTACCTCCTTTTACAAGATTGATTAGCTCAAATTGGTCTACTTAGTCTAAGTGTTGAGCTTAAGCTCTAATACCAAATGTAACAACCCACCATTCGTAATATGCTGAAATCAGCACCGAATGACAACACTTGACATTCGAATATCACAAAAGAAAATTTATCGAGAAAAAAATTAAAACAAACATTATACTAAGGCATATCGACAAAATATCACATTGGAATGACAATGTATAATATACCGAATATACATGAACAGAACATAATAAAAATATATAAGAGACTGCACTAATGGAAATAATTAATAAATGAATATCAATACAGAAAGTCAGAATACATCAAATTCCATACAGTCGGAGTCTTGAATATAACATCTAATGCATCAAGTTTCATATATAAATACATATATGTCATGTACTACTATAACATCAAGTATATATATGAAGTATTAACATCACCTCCATATAATGCTCCAGGAATATCCCCAAAAGCACTTGACTTCCAAACCACTCAATCGAGTACCCGAGAGTTGTCATGACATAAACTGACAAAGACAAAATGTAGGTAAGACATAAACCCTGGTGTGAGGGGAACTATTTTAAAATACTGTATATCAAAACTATATATAAATAAAAAGGAATTACTAAGGCACAGCCGGTCCTCTCCACAATCATAGCTCAGGGATATTCAAACTGTCCATAAACAAGTACATTAAATCTATCTAAAAGATAGGAAATCATACTATAACCTGCTCTTCTCCTGTAATCATCAAGTCAACACAACTAATATATTGTGACTGAAATGTAACAACATACTATGATAAAGGTAACCCAACATCCAAAAGTAGGGTAATCATCATATAAGTCTATCACAAAGTACATAACGATAATAAATGCAGCGACAACAATAATAGCCAACTAATAACACATACAACATAACAATGTATTACAGCCAAAGAATACAAATCAATGCCTATCATTACTGATGGGTGAAGTCAACTACGGACATCTATCGTGATCCTATGATTCCCTTGGAGGGTCCAAAATAAATAGAGTCAGTACTCAAATTTACCTTAGACCTCAAGCCACATCCTTAGTGATGGGTCTCGTGTAGATCTCATTGTACCCTCTGAAGCAAGCTTTGGTGATATATGACCTACTCTATTTACTTTAAATCTATGTGAACCATATTGTACCCTCTATGTTGAGCTTTGTGACATGTTGTTCACTTGCAGATCATTGTTATCCTATGTGAACCACACCATACCCTCTACATCTAGCTTTGGTGACATCTAGTCAACTCGTAGATGTTCGTCATCATTTCCCCCTTTCTAGCCATTATGGATTTTTCAAATAACTTGCATACGCCTTTACCAAAAAGAGAACGATGGTCGTGTCTTGTGTAATATGCTATCGGGACCATAAAGAACACCGAGGTTGGAAGTGATCTTGACAAATCAATGTGCCGATCTCATGCCCGATCGTTGTTGATCCCATAGGAATCGCTAAACATTCGAGTCCAGATCTCGAGCTTTGCCTTGCATTCCTCTTCCTCGAGTAACCCATAATCTTCCCCGAAGCTGCATCAAAGCTCTACAAGAACCCGTACCCAAGACAAAGGAAGAACTCCTACTTAAATGGCACCTGACCTCGGCTTTACTGCCTAGGTCCGTGCATCACCGTCCATAAGTGGTCTACTACCAGTTGACCAGTGGTAGCCTATCTTAGGCAGTAAACCCAGGCAGGTTGCCTTCGAGTCGCACCGACTACCGAACAAGCTATGTCTTCTCCGTTGCTTCAGCTGATGAGCTTCCTAGCTTCCGAAGTCTGCATCTATCCCATCGAACCTCATCCGGAGTTCATTGGTTGATGTTTGGAAGTGGTTCCTTTTGTGTTCAAAAACCGATTTCAACACGAAATTTACTCTTTTTGCATGTGCAGAGTACAACGGGTAAATCTGGCGACCCGACTTCCTCTAACACGCCAAAACAACATAACCAACATTCCTACCTTGTGTAATGCCTACATGTACTCTCATACATCCATTTATGGACATTTATACACATACGAACATACTACCACACTTTCAATTATATAAATCACGTTTCGAACTTCACCGGAGCGATTACTTGGCCCGGTATCTTCTCATGAAACTTAGTGCATCCGATAGTCGCTATGGTTACATGAGACGCTCAACACATGTTTATATACAAATATGGGTATTCACAATCACACGTATATAAGAATACACGCACAACTACATTCAACAATTCTAGTTGCGATACAAAAATTGTCTTTATTATTATACTACTTCAAATACACGTATACGTATACCAACTTGTGCACATACACATACACATACACATACACATACACATATATTCGAGTTAGTAATTCAATTGTTACTTAAATCAAAGCTTACTTTTATTTACTAAATCATTTTAATAAAAGTAAAACGTTTTTATACTATTTCGTAAAATCTCATACCATTTTATAAAATACATTACTAGCTTATAAATCCGTTTATGCCTTTGAAATACTAAACCTTTTCATTTAAAATTAAGTATCGCTTTTATAAATATTTTATAAAATCTCATAACCGTTTTATAAAATACCTTCTTCATATTATTTTATATAATCTTATACTCTTTATAAAATACCTCATTCATACTATTTTATAAAATCACTATTTTATATAATACGGCATTCTTACTATTTTGTAAAATCACACTTTTATAAAATATCGCTTTTATACTATTTTATAAAATCACTTATTTTTATAAAATATCAGTTTTATACTATTTTATAAAATCACTTATATTATAAAATATCACTTTTGTTTATAAAATTATTTCTTTACATAAATAATATTTATAAATAAACCATTGAATTATAAAAATCATTTCTTTACTTTAAATAATATTTATAAGTTGTAATTACTTTCTAAAAACATTTAAATCGGTTTTATCCATACTAACAAGTGACATGCACTTAATTATGTCATCTAATTAGTCTGTAATCCATTACAGCATTACATATAATCAACCAATTGTCCCAAAATCCATTTCTAAGATTACTAACTATTTCAAAAATAGTAATTAAGGTCCTAAACAAATAATGAGATGATATAATCATGTTCCTTACATGAATACAAGCCTAACTCAGTCGAAACAATCTTCAAATCACTTCATATAATCCCAAAATCATTAATAAATGAAATAAAAAAGATTAATAAGTAAATATATATGAAGAATAATCTCACTCACCTTGCTTCTCCCTAAATCGAGCTCTAATAATTAAAAACAAATTTCAAGCTCCCTTTAAAGGTGAGACCCTACTCTAAACACAAAATCACTCTAATTCCTTGTTGGATTTTGTGGAGAATGAGAAGAGAAGAATTATAGTAATTTTTATTTGAATTTAAGAATTTTATTTAAGAGGTTTAGGTCATGGGGATTAAGGGGAGATTCAATAAGTGATTAGGAGTTGGAGAAGAATGTAACGTCGCATGGAAAATGTAAATGAAGATGGAAGGAGTTAGCTACATATAATCTAACTTAGGGGCAAGCTAGTGAGCTTTAGCCCAGAATCCATTTCATCTAGCAAAACACTATTTACTCCAAAAATTTATCGACTCTAAATATAGACAAATTTATACTTATTTTGCTTGCGTTGGAAAAGCGGTCTCTACTACGTGTGTCTCATGACCCAATTCTTCCGTCTCTAAAAGTCAATTACTAGGCGCATTCCGTAAATTAACGATTAAATATTTAAATTAACCATTTAAATTTTATTTGTTAAAATTACAGGGTGTTACATTTCTTAAAATAATTTCGTCCCCGAAATTCCTATGAGTTGGAGAAATTAATAAGACCAACCAAAATTCCCGCATTTCAGTTTTGAAAAATTTCACCAGTACTTTCCTTTATGTTATCGGCAATACGGAAACTCCCACATTAGAATGCATCACATAACTAGAAAATATGCGATAACCCACATTATCCCATATTTTCCAAAAACACATACCTTTTTTTAAGAAATTTTCTCACCATTTAAATGCCAATCAAAGCAAATAAGCATTTGAATAGCTGTACTTCGGCTCTTAGGTACCTATTTGTACTATACAAAGAGAATTATGCACCAACACACCAACAACCAACAACATAAAACCTAAACATATATAACTTTCAGTGTAGTAACCTATACAATCACAATTATATATGACTATCAGTTGGAGAGTAAGCTCAATTAAGTCAGTATTGAGACATACCATAGACTCTGAGTCACATCAAAAGGCAATAGATTCATATATATCCCATCTTGACCTCTAAAATGGCCTTGGATTACATGATCTATTTCAGATGCTATCACTACCACTCTCCGAACATACTTTAACATGAAATCAAAATTAGCATACAAGCAACCATCCAACAATAGTAAGCAATAACAAACAATCAACAAGGTATATCGATATGCAACAATCAACTTAGCAAAGAACGATGAGCAACAATAATTAGCATATAAACTATAAAATAGGCATACAAGCAACAAATATCAACAATAATGAAAATCATCCAACAACAAAATCAACTAATAATAAACAACAACAAACGATAGCAAGAAGACAACAACAACCAACAACAACATCAATAACCAACAATAAATAACCAACATATAATTAACATACAAACAACTCATCAAAAAGCAATAAAAAGCATACAAAGCAATAACAAACATCAACGATACATCAATCAATCAATAAGTAAACAAAATGTAACAATCAATCATCAGGCAACAACAAGCAAATAAGGAAAAAAACTAGCACACAAAAAGAGTCTATACCAACATGCATGGTAACCAACAATGGTTGAAGCGTGCATATCATACTATAAACTCTGATGAGCTTGCTTAGTGTTCAAGATAAACAAAATGCTTAGGTGATGTAACCCTTTACGCGAATACAATACATGAAAAATTATTGCACCTCCCGTTACGAAGTGAGTAATTTACACGATAAGCAAGGTCATCGTGTCTTGAAACTCTCGAATAAATCCAGCAATCTAAGCCTCAACTTTCCTTTGTTTCAAAATAAAAATCATTCTCCAAAGAAGAAAACTCTACTAATTAAATCATCATTAAATGACGATCCATAAATGCTTGGGTTTGCTTGGGTTCAAATCACCTCAACAACACAATGTTAATAGTGATAATACACTAAGTGCACTACGACGCTCGCCTAGACAAGTATCATCTCGTCACTTAGAAGATTATCCAAATCGCCACAAAACTAATCGAGACATCCTTCCCCAAACTATCCTATGCAACCTTAACTACACTACACTAAAATTTATAATAACTAAAGATCATCCAAAATGACATAATGTATGTTCTAACCCTTTGTTTTCTTGCAAGATTTCTTTGTTAAATTAGGGTCGACAACCAGACCCTTCTTATGTAAATTCTAATCCGGTTCCTTGACCTAACTACTAAAATCTCCTCGCACAACCAAGGCCACACTTCGGAAATCTCTCAGTCACCTCAAGATTTTGACTCAAGTGCTAGCCTACAAGAATCAAGTGAAAAACCCATTACTAATTGGCGAAAATCACCTAGAAACTGTGCGCTTGAACTAGGGGTTAAGAACTAGTAGATGAATGAACCAACTTTTATAATATATCCCTTTCAGCACATGGGATTACTCCCATCACCTAAGGTTTACCAACACAAAGAAAAGCAATTCTAACATGGACGACTCTTTGCAAGCGCATATAAGTCATCCATTCTGTCTTTGCTCATTACTGGGCATCCACTAAACCCTACTTAGATACAAATCCAAGTCACACTTCATCAACCAGCCCCACTCAACTTGAAAGCTCATGCATTAAGTTCGAATGGTAGTACTCTTGGTCGCTTCACCTCAGCTTTGCAACTAAGATTACTCATACAAGGTTTATCTTTAAAAAAGAACTTACCGACTATGGAAGGTGTTAAGTTTATCCAGTTTACCCAGTAATAGCAATATATAAATATACCACTCAAGTACGAGAAGAAATAGAAGTGAGTTCCCCAAAAATAGAGCATACCTCACTACATAAGCTCCTTCAATTTTTTTCCTAAGTTGTAAGCTTACTAGGTACCTGTAATGCCCATAAGGCATAAGTTATTATCACTTGCCCATCTTTCTGAAACATAGGACAATTCTTCTTCAAGTGATCAAGCCAATTGCAATTGAAGAACTTACGCTTCGCTTTATTTAGATGACATCTCAATGCCACATGAGTGACATACTAGGCTAGCTTTCTTCTTCGCATAAGCTCGATCTTCCTTATACCTTGAACTTTATGCTTCAGTTGGAGCTTTGGTTTGCTTTCCACTTTCGCTACCTCCGATGATACCTCGTGGGTGTTCTCACGGAAGAGAACCATCCTAATGAGAATTTCTCAAGTGATCCCTAGGAGGGATAAGACAAAGTAATGAATCCCCAACTGATGCTTTAAGAACCCAGGCAATCCCCTTTGCACACACCAACTGAGTATCGACCATCTCAATCACCAAAAAAAGATTGAATTGGTCAACATAATCCTCTACTGATAAGCCGCCCTACTTAAGATGGATGAAATGCTCAAGCTATATGCCCTTATCAATCTCAGAAATGAACTGAGAACCATAGTGATGCCTAAATTCATTCTAAGTCATGGGCCAGCTCATCAGCGACCCAAACACTGTGTCCTACCCAGCCAAAGTCTTCCCTCTCCATTATGCTAAGAAGCAATATTCTTTATGCGAACATTTTATAGACCTATATCTATGGAAGCCCTCTCATGCATGTGTCTAAGGTTATATCTTGGAAACAACCTCAAGACTCGAATATGGCTTCCCCATAAGGCTAAGGAAATCCTGACACAACTTCAAAGAGTGTAAAGCTGGTGCAGCTAGAAATACTGGTGTCGCATGGGCCATACCACCTCTGACACATACCGCATCGGTTGGAGATGTTTATGGGTGGTGGAACATCCCTTACGATAGCTAAATAGTCTCTGGATTAATCAGCCGTCTTAGACTGCCCATTCATAGTGGTGCTCACGTACCTCATTTGCTTACCAACAGCTAAACGAAGATATCTTAGTGACTAGCGATAGAAATAAATCAAAGTCCCGAGGAAAAGTGGTGTATGCAGTATCATATAATAGAAAAATACAAGTATGCTCTCTTAACGTATCTCCTTTTACCAGATTGATTAACTCAAACTGGTTTACTTTGTCCGTGTGTTGAGCCTAAGCTCTGATACCAAATATAACAACCTGCCCTTCGTAATACCTTGAAATCAGCACTGAATGACAGTGTATGACCTTTGATTACTACAAAAGACAGATTGTCAGGAAAAAATTTAAAAAAAACATTACACTAGGACATATCGACAAAATTTATAGTGTAACAATACATAATATACTGAATAAACATGAATAGAACATGATAAAAATATATATATGAGACTTCACTAACGGAAATAATCGATAAATGAATATCAATACAGAAAGTCAGAATACATCAAACTCCATACAGATAGAGTCTTGAATGTAATATCTGATACCTCAAGTCTCATATATAAATACATATATGTCATGTACTATTACAATACCAATTATATATACGAAGTATCGACATCGCCTTCATAGAATGCTCCAATTGTTCTGAAAGCATATCCCCAAAATTACTTGGCTCCCAAACTACTCAATCGAGTACCCGAGAGTTGTTATGACATAAATAGATAAAGATAAAATACGGGTTAGACATAAAGCCTAGTGCGAGGGGAACTATCTCAAAATATATCAAAACTATATACAAATAAATAGGAACTACTAAGGCACAACTGGTCCTCTCCACAACCATGGCTCATGAGTAATCCAGGTTATCCATATACAAGTAAAGTGAACCTATCCAAAAGATAGGACATCATATAATAACATACTCTTCTCCTGTAATCAACAAGTCAGCGCAGCTAATATAACATGAATGAAATGTAATAACATACTATGATAAAGGTAACCCAACATCCAAAAGTAGGGTGGTCATAATGTTAGAATGCGGATTAAGGATCTTAAGGCTAGAATTAACACTAGAGGGGGGGTGAATAGTGTTTTAAGAAATTTGTTAATCTTTTTGAGTTTATCTTAATTTGTTAACAATGTATACACTAATCAGACACAGATATTGAAATGACCCTCCTATTTCCACCCTAATTTCATAAGGATTTTTTTTTAAGAGATGATATATAGATATATCATTCATTACAAATATATTTCCCAGGGTCATTTTCTTTCTCCAATAAACAAAATATATCCAGGATCTTTCACAATATAAAAATATTGTTTTAAATCTAAATCATTCCTAACATACATATATGAAGATATCTATGTTATATTCTACTAGAATCAGAGCATGATAATATGTAAGTAGAAATCCTTTTAAATCTATTAAAATGTGATAATTCCCTTTTAAAAGATTAATTATTGTATCCTGATTTTTTGACCATAGAATCCACTGGAAACATGTACTTTAGTCTGTTATTCTAATTAAGAAATGATCAAGTAATAATCAGTGGAAAGCAAGCTTTTAATATGGATGATTGTGTTAAAGTCTGGATAGTATCAAACTCAGGCTAAAAGAAAGTGGATCATAAGTGAACACAAGCAACATCTAGGCGTAATGGAAACGCGCCTAACTTACACATGAGAGGTCACGAGTTCGAGTGCTATGCTGGTCGGTTCAAACACAATTTTTGTTTTTCTTTTTATTTTTCTCCTGTATGGTTTGAAATCTGATATCTACCTATATCTGCACGTATATATTTAATTTTTGCCTATAATCTAACATACAAAACAATATTTCTTACTTTATTATTTTTGAAACCCATTCCTACAACTGTTCTAGGAATTTATATTTATATTTTTGCCCAAATATCAACATGTACACAGATATACATGCACATGTCAATATTTTTGCTCATTTTCCAGAAAACTGGGTTCAAATGGTTCCTTGCTTCATTGACTTGAAGTGAACAATTTGCCTGACCTATGGTCTAACCATGTGGTTAATCTGACCATTCTTTTATTTGCATTTTACCAACCAGAATCTACCTGAACTTCAGAGTATATGGAGTGTTGCCAGGTTTTGTTTGTTCAAACCAGTTTACATTGCTTATCTGTCTTAATCTTTTAAAGATGATTGTGGTGAAACAATTGCTAAATGTACTAAGCTTTTGAAGTGCATTTTTATTTTCAAAATACAATCTATCATGATCAACCAATACATCATTTATTTGAAGCTGGTTAACTCATGTATCCTGTATCTGCTACACACTAGTTCAAGCAATGGAGATACCATTCATTGCATTCTGTCTGAAGCTTTTAAAAACATTTTACTTTTCTCAATACGATTCAGAAATGAATTCAAACTTATTTACAAAGCATTTCAGTAAAAAGGAAACTAAAATCCTTATAAGTTACTTCTAGCAAAATCCAGATTTTATTCTAAAACTCAGTGCTCTGTTATGTCTCAAGATTAACTAATACATAATATAAATTATGCAAAACAGTAGCTCACCTACATATGCATATTTCTTTTCCAAGCATCCATATCAATACTTAAGATCATTTCCTTGTTTCCCACTCAGATATTTCTTTTAGATTTTAAACCTTAGTGCATAACAATATATTTAACATGATACAACTAGTCCATCTAACCATAATAGAATTCATTACATGACTGGAAATCTTAGAAACATAAAAAATTTCCTGAATACATGCAGATATAATCAATTTAAGCTCTTATTGAAACTAGCTAGCATGTTCATTCACTCCTCCATAATAGCCATAACTTCATTTTTACTTAGTGCCTGCGTTCCCTGAAAGAGCATAAGTGGCTGCCTCATTTTAAAATGAGACACCCCATATGCCATGAGCAAACAAGGGTCAGATCTAAGATCTGGTATGAGTAACATCAATACATTCATGATATTAAGCAACAAAGAATGTAAGAGTACCAACTAGTTATTTAAGCAAATTTCTGCATCCAATTACTTTAACATGGTGTAAATAAGTTGATTCTGGTATGATATATATATATATATTCATCTATCATTTTACACTTACATACATAACCATGCAAACATAATTATCTATTTGCAGCATTTGCATTCACTGGAACCATCATGGTTCCATACCAACCAATCCTAAGAAATATTCATATTCCTATTTCTTCATTTACAGGTTGCATAATTCAATTTAAATTCCTGCCTCATCTGCTATTAAGGAATCACGGGGACACATTGCAATGAACTAATTCACATCATTGCACAAAGATCTCAGGGCTTAAACAAACCATGTGCCAACTTGCATACTTCAAATATGACAAGCATTCCAGCAGCCTTCTTGGCCTTCCCTTCCCTAGTTTATTTACTAGTGTATTGTCTTAAATCCTATCATCAAATATGCTAAGAGAACATGTCACTGCAAACATGGAAACATCCATAATCTTTCCTAGCATAATTCTCCTCAGAAATAAGCAGACAGTTATTTCCTAAATGGGGTCAATATGTCTTGATCTCAGTAAGATATAAGAATATTTTCAACTGTAAAAGAGGCATGGCATGTTCTTATTATATTGATCTGCAAGCCTTTATGATTGATTCAGATTCAGGATCTGGTTCAATCATAATTTTAGCTTGTGAGTTTCTTTTTTTTTTTGATTTGATTAAGGGCTCAGCACTTAGAAAATTTCTATTGCACCCTTAACATTTTTCTTTTCAAGCCTCAGCACTTATACCAAGTATAATGCAGCTCCCAACATTTTTGTAAAGTTTTCATGCCATAGATCTATAACAGTTGAGAGTACTCTATATAATTTTAAGATTCTGGACTTTAACATTTTTGAGTAAAAATAAAACAGTAATGATACACATTCAAAGACAAATGTCTCAACAAAGCAGAGATCACCAAAAACATCCATATCAAATCATATCAGATTTAAAATAAGACATCCAAAAAGCATTGATGAAATCATATACATCAAAACCAGAAATATATATAAATGGCAATAAAAAGTGGCTGCCTCATCTCAGGTCTTAATGCCATGAACTCAGTGAGGTTACTCACCTAAATATTTCTTCTTATTAATCCATAAAATCCTTGTATGAGTGTTTTCTCCTTCCTTCCAATATTTTTCTTCCTTTCTTATTTTTGTGCAGCTCGGGGTAAAGATAATTCTACTGGCTAAAACTGCCTATTTATATGCATTTTTTTCCACTAGGGTTTTGTTAAAACAGAATTCCATTTCTGTCCTGGCTAGCATCATGCATTTTTCATTCATAATACCCCGGCCATATTAACCAATTTAAAGGCTGCATTTTCTTTCTTTTACTTTTCAGAAAATGGCCACTCACCTAGTCATGTTAAAAGTGTGACTATCCTATTTTATATTTTAATTATTCCTGAGAATCCCCTTTGCTATTTTTGCCTACACAAGCATATTGACTTGTATCACATTTCATGCCATTTTAATGTTATAGTTTCACTTGCTTATATATATATATACTTTTCAGTACTTAAAAATGTATATTTGTATACATATCTTATCTAGGCTTATTTAATTCCTCTTTAATTTCAGAAACATATGCACCTATATGTATACAGGTTTACAAATCCTTATAATATATATATATGTATAATTTTCTTTTCTGGGTTTTAAATAAAATCTGTTTACTGATTTAAAGTAAAACTTACTTTTCTTATTTTCTAAGATGATCCATATAATTCCAGAAATCAAATATCCATGTTGCAAAATCATGTTTGTATTGCTTTTTAATTCTTGTTTTAAATCCAAGAAATCTGGAGTTCTTCCTTGTGCCATTTCAGTGTGCACGTGCACACATATGCTTGCACACTATTTATTCCAAAAATTTCACCATATTTAAATCTAAATATTTCAAAAATTAAATCATTTTACAAAAATGATTTTTCACAAAATTTTGGGGTATTACATTCACCCCTCCTTTTAGGAATTGTGTCCTCACAATTTTTCTAACATTTATAACAAGCATCATTTTCTTTTCTGAAAACTTATCAAACATATGCATAAGCAAACAAATTCAACCATATCAACCATGCATAACAAAAAAATTTTCCAGAAAAAAAAATTACCTTTTAATTTGCAAAAAGCTTAGGATAATCCATTCTAATCTTATCCTCTAACTCCCATGTGCAGTCATTAGGATCACTACTCCACTGGATCTTAACTAGTTTCAAGGTTTTGCTCCTTAATTTCTTTTCTTCCTTGGCTATAATCCCCACTGGTTCTTTTTCATAAACCAAGTCAGGATTTATTTGAATTTTGGTAGGCTCTTCCAAAATGTCTTCTTTATCATGTACCCATCTTCTAAGTTGGGACACATGAAAAACATTATGCATTGCTTTCATTTCCTCTGGTAGTTCTAATTTGTACGCCAATGAACCAATTCTTTCCAGAATTTTATAGGGTCCAACATACCTTGGTGTGAGCTTACCTTGCTTGCCAAATCTCAAGACTTTCTTCATAGGTGAAATCTTGATGAAAACAAAGTCTCCCACTTCATATTCCACTTGCTTTCTCTTCCTATCTGCAAATTTCTTTTGCCTATCTTGAGCTGCTGCTATTCTTTTTCTTATTAACCCAATTTTCTCTGTAGTTTCTTTAACATATTCAGGTCCTAGAACAGCCCTTTCTCCAGTCTCTACCCAGCATATAGGTGATAAACATGGCTTGCCATATAAGGCTTCAAATGGTGTCATCCCTATGGTGCTTTGGTAACTGTTATTGTATGTGAATTCAGCTAGATGGAGGTGGTCTTCCCAGTTGCCTCCAAAGTCCAGTGTACATGCTCTCAACAAATCCTCTAAGACTTTGTTCACCACCTCAGTTTGACCATCTGATTGTGGATGGTAGGCAGTGCTTAAGCACAATTCACTCCCCATGGCCTCTTGAAAACTTTTCCAAAACCTTGAGGTGAAGATGGTATCCCTATCACTCACAATGGTTTTGGGTATGCCATGCAACCTTACTACCTCTTTCATGAATATTTGAGCCAATTTTGGAGCATTTCTTTCTGTTTTAACTGGGATAAAATGTGCTACCTTAGTTAGCCTATCCACTATTACCCATATACTTGTGTTTCCCTTCTTAGATCTAGGCAGACCATCTATGAAATCCATAGATATATCCTCCCACTTCCACTGTGGTATACTAAGGGGTTGCAACAGTCCTGATGGCCTTTGTGTCTCTGCCTTGACTTGTTGGCAAGTCATGCACTTTGCAACATGTCTGGCCACATCTGACTTCATCCCCTTCCACCAAAGATTTCTTTTCAAATTTTGATACATCTTGGTGCTACCTGGGTGTATGGAGTACTTACTCCTATGGTATTCATTTAATATCTCCTCCTTCAATTCTATATTTTCTGGAACACATATCCTATTTTTATTCCTTAAATAACCATTTTTATCAACTTGATAATTTATTACTTCCTCCCCTTTAGATATGAGCATTTTCTTTTCCACCATGTTTAGGTCTTGTTCCTGCATTTTCCCAATCTTAAGAAGTAAATCTGATTGCAGAGATATCATACTTAATTTCCCTTTACCTTCATCTTCTTCAATGGGCATCATTTGTACCTCACTGTTTTCCTCAATTTCCAAATCAGTAAGTATAGACAAATCCCTAAACTCTTCCATCATCAACATAGCTACCTTGGCATGTTGTCTACTCAAGGCATCTGCAACTTTATTTTCCTTGCCTGGTGTATACAGTATATCTAGATCATAGGCAGCTAGGAACTCTACCCATCTATGTTGCCTCATGTTCAAATCTTTTTGTGAGAATAAATATTTCAGTGCCTTATGATCAGTGTACAAAATGAATTTGGCACCTAACAAATAATGTCTCCAAAGTTTCAAAGCATACACAACTGCTGCTAGTTCAAGATCATGGGTTGCATATCTGGTTTCATGTGGCTTTAATTGCCTAGATGCATAGGCTACCACCTGGTCTTGCTGCATCAACACAGCCCCTAACCCAGAGCCACTTGCATCAGTGTACACAACCAAATTTTCATTTCCTTCTGGCACTCTCAATACTGGTGCATTAATTAGAGCTTCCTTTATTTTGATAAAAGCTTGCTCACATTTTTCTGTCCATACAAAGGCTTAGTTCTTTCTAGTTAAATTGGTAAGTGGTGATGATATTTTTGAGAAATCTTTTATAAATCTCCTATAATATCCTGCCATCCCCATAAATGATCTAATCTCACTGATGGTGCTAGGCCTTTTCCATGCTTGGATTGCCACTACCTTATTAGGGTTTACTGATATTCCTTTGGCAGAGATAACATGCCCAAGAAAATGCACTTCTTCTTTCCAAAATGCACATTTTGAAAATTTTGCCTTTAAATCATTTTCCCTTAGTCTTGACAAAACTAAATGCAAATGATTTTTATGCTCTTCCACTGTCTTAGAATAAATCAAAATGTCATCAATAAAAATCAGTACAAACTTGTCTAAATAATCTCTAAATATTCTATTCATTAAATCAACAAAATATGAAGGAGCATTTGTCAAACCAAATGGCATAACCAAAAATTCATATAAGCCATATCTTGTGTTAAATGCAGTATACTTAACACTTGAGTCTTCAACCTTCATTTGATGGAATCCTGATGCTAGGTCTAATCTAGAAAATATTTTAGCTTCACTGAGTTGGTCAAAGAGATCATCTATTCTAGGCAATGGGTATTTATTCTTGATGGTTACTTTATTTAGTTCCCTGTAATCTATGCACATTCTCAAGGTACCATCATGTTTTCTTACAAACACTACTGGAGAACCCCAGCAGGAATTGCTTGGCCTTATAAATCCCTTGCCTTCTAATTCTTCCAACTGATTTTTCAATTCTTTCAGTTCACTTGGCCCCATTCTATAAGGTTTCTTGATTATTGGACTTGCTCCTGGAATGAGATTAATTTGGAACTCAACTGGTCTGTGGTGTGGAACACCCTTAACTTCCCAAACACATCCAAGTATTCATTGACTATGGGAATTTCTTCAATGGTTAGTTTACTCAGATCTTTTTCTAAGTCAACTAAATGATACAATTTCCCTTCCTTAGCTACTTCACATAGAACTGTGATCCTCTGGCCTCTAGAATTTTGCAATGATATGGTGGATGAGTCTAAATTAATTATGGCTTTAAATTGCCTTAACCAATCTACCCCCAATATAACTCCTATATTTGGGTAATTTAAAACATATAAATTGGAAATAAAAATATTTCCTCCTATGTTTAACTCCACATCCACACAATTCATGTTCAAAACACTAGAACTCCCTAGGGGACTTTGTACAAGCAATGGGGTTTCAACCAATATGCAGTTTAATTTTAATACTTTAACTACTTCATAGGAAATCAAAGAGTGTGTTGCTCCAGTATCATATACTACTGGTATGGGTATGGCACAAATGAGTAATGTACCTTCCACTTGGCCATGATTTTCAGCATCAATTTTCACTGCAGATTTGCCTTTACCTTCCAAAGTTGCCAATTTCCCTTGCTGTTTATTCTCAGGACAGTTCCTCTTCATATGCCCCTCTTTCCCACATAGGTAGCATTTGAAGGCTCCTCCTTTTAACTCTGGGCACCTTGGTTTGATGTGTCCTTCTTTTCCACAATGATGGAAAACCAATTTCTTCTTAGTATCATTGGCTTTTGTATCTTTACTCTTCCTGTTGTCTGCCTCCTCCTTCTTTTTATCATAAGGGTGATATCTTCCCTTATCCTTCTTGTTGTTGCTCTTAAAATTCCTATATTTCTCTCTTTCTTTGTCATGTTGTTCCAGTTTCAAGGCCAGATCAATTACTTGATCAAATGTTCTATCTGCATATGGTAGCATAGCTCTGCTAAGTCCTGGGTTCAGTCCTTTTATATACCTATCATTTTTGGATGCTTCATCTGCCACTAGCATTGCTCCATAATTGGATAGCCCCTCAAACTTTTGAGTGTATTCAGTGACATTCAAAGTTCCCTGCCTAAGTTTGATAAATTCTTCAAGCAAAATGGTCTTGGCTGATGCTGGTACAAATCTTGCCTCCAACATCTCCTTGAACTGATTCCAAGTGATTTCATTTTCATTTCTTCCAGCTATGATCACCTCCCACCAGCTTAAAGCTACCCCTTTCAGTTGTCTAGAAGCTACTTGCCTCTTCCTTTGGTCATCCAACTGCATGTCATTAAAAATCCTATCAAGTGTTCTCAACCATGCTTGAATTTCCATCACACTCTCAGTTCCTTCAAAACTCTTGCCTCCCAAATTGGAATAAGTCTTCAGTAGTTTTGAAAGCTCTTCATGTGGGTTCTCAGGCCTATGTCCAATCCCTTCTCTTAAAACCCTCACAAATTCTTGCATATCAAGCATTTGAGGTGCACTGGGTCCTGCATTGTGATGAGATCCTCTTCCTACCATGGTCTGCTAACTAAATTCTGGGCAAATGGTATTAGTATATTATGAGTACTTCTATAATTTCTATTTTCTTATCTAAATTATTTCATCCAAAACAAACAGACATAATACATTTCTATAATACTTAACAATCAATGCAACCAAGTGCTCTGATACCAACTGAAATGACCCTCCTATTTCCACCCTAACTTCATAAGGATTTTTTTTTAGAGATGATATATAGATATATCATTCATTACAAATATATTTCCTAGGGTCATTTTCTTTCTCCAATAAACAAAATATATCCAGGATCTTTCACAATATAAAAATATTATTTTAAATCTAAATCATTCCTAACATACATATATGAAGATATCTATGTTATATTCTACTAGAATCAGAGCATGATAATATGTAAGTAGAAATCCTTTTAAATCTATTAAAATGTGATAATTCCCTTTTAAAAGATTAATTATTGTATCCTGATTTTTTGACCATAGAATCCACTGGAAACATGTACTTTAGTCTGTTATTCTAATTAAGAAATGATCAAGTAATAATCAGTGGAAAGCAAGCTTTTAATATGGATGATTGTGTTAAAGTCTAGATAGTATCAAACTCAGGCTAAAAGAAAGTGGATCATAAGTGAACACAAGCAACATCTAGGCGTAATGGAAACGCGCCTAACTTACACATGAGAGGTCACGAGTTCGAGTGCTATGCTGGTCGGTTCAAACACAATTTTTGTTTTTATTTTTATTTTTCTCTTGTATGGTTTGAAATCTGATATCTACCTATATCTGCACGTATATATTTAATTTTTGCCTATAATCTAACATACAAAACAATATTTCTTACTTTATTATTTTTGAAACCCATTCCTACAACTGTTTTAGGAATTTATATTTATATTTTTGCCCAAATATCAACATGTACACAGATATACATGCACATGTCAATATCTTTGCTCATTTTCCAGAAAACTGGGTTCAAATGGTTCCTTGCTTCATTGACTTGAAGTGAACAATTTGCCTGACCTATGGTCTAACCATGTGGTTAATCTGACCATTCTTTTATTTGCATTTTACCAACCAGAATCTACCTGAACTTCAGAGTATATGGAGTGTTGCCAGGTTTTGTTTGTTCAAACCAGTTTACATTGCTTATCTGTCTTAATCTTTTAAAGATGATTGTGGTGAAACAATTGCTAAATGTACTAAGCTTTTGAAGTGCATTTTTATTTTCAAAATACAATCTATCATGATCAACCAATACATCATTTATTTGAAGCTGGTTAACTCATGTATCCTGTATCTGCTACACACTAGTTCAAGCAATGGAGATACCATTCATTGCATTCTGTCTGAAGCTTTTAAAAACATTTTACTTTTCTCAATACGATTCAGAAATGAATTCAAACTTATTTACAAAGCATTTCAGTAAAAAGGAAACTAAAATCCTTATAAGTTTACTTCTAGCAAAATCCAGATTTTATTCTAAAACTCAGTGCTCTGTTATGTCTCAAGATTAACTAATACATAATATAAATTATGCAAAAGAGTAGCTCACCTACATATGCATATTTCTTTTCCAAGCATCCATATCAATACTTAAGATCATTTCCTTGTTTCCCACTCAGATATTTCTTTTAGATTTTAAACCTTAGTGCATAACAATATATTTAACATGATACAACTAGTCCATCTAACCATAATAGAATTCATTACATGACTGGAAATCTTAGAAACATAAAAATTTTCCTGAATACATGCAGATATAATCAATTTAAGCTCTTATTGAAACTAGCTAGCATGTTCATTCACTCCTCCATAATAGCCATAACTTCATTTTTACTTAGTGCCTGCGTTCCCTGAAAGAGCATAAGTGGCTGCCTCATTTTAAAATGAGACACCCCATATGCCATGAGCAAACAAGGGTCAGATCTAAGATCTGGTATGAGTAACATCAATACATTCATGATATTAAGCAACAAAGAATGTAAGAGTACCAACTAGTTATTTAAGCAAATTTCTGCATCCAATTACTTTAACATGGTATAAATAAGTTGATTCTGGTATGATATATATATATTCATCTATCATTTTACACTTACATACATAACCATGCAAACATAATTATCTATTTGCAGCATTTGCATTCACTGGAACCATCATGGTTCCATACCAACCAATCCTAAGAAATATTCATATTCCTATTTCTTCATTTACAGGTTGCATAATTCAATTTAAATTCCTGCCTCATCTGCTATTAAGGAATCACGGGGACACATTGCAATGAACTAATTCACATCATTGCACAAAGATCTCAGGGCTTAAACAAACCATGTGCCAACTTGCATACTTCAAATATGACAAGCATTCCAGCAGCCTTCTTGGCCTTCCCTTCCCTAGTTTATTTACTAGTGTATTGTCTTAAATCCTATCATCAAATATGCTAAGAGAACATGTCACTGCAAACATGGAAACATCCATAATCTTTCCTAGCATAATTCTCCTTAGAAATAAGCAGACAGTTATTTCCTAAATGGGGTCAATATGTCTTGATCTCAGTAAGATATAAGAATATTTTCAACTGTAAAAGAGGCATGGCATGTTCTTATTATATTGATCTGCAAGCCTTTATGATTGATTCAGATTCAGGATCTGGTTCAATCATAATTTTAGCTTGTGAGTTTCTTTTTTTTTTGATTTGATTAAGGGCTCAGCACTTAGAAAATTTCTATTGCACCCTTAACATTTTTCTTTTCAAGCCTCAGCACTTATACCAAGTATAATGCAGCTCCCAACATTTTTGTAAAGTTTTCATGCCATAGATCTATAACAGTTGAGAGTATTCTCTATATAATTTTAAGATTCTGGACTTTAACATTTTTGAGTAAAAATAAAACAGTAATGATACACATTCAAAGACAAATGTCTCAACAAAGCAGAGATCACCAAAAACATCCATATCAAATCATATCAGATTTAAAATAAGACATCCAAAAAGCATTGATGAAATCATATACATCAAAACCAGAAATATATATAAATGGCAATAAAAAGTGGCTGCCTCATCTCAGGTCTTAATGCCATGAACTCAGTGAGGTTACTCACCTAAATATTTCTTCTTATTAATCCTGAAAATCCTTGTATGAGTGTTTTCTCCTTCCTTCCAATATTTTTCTTCCTTTCTTATTTTTGTGCAACTCGGGGTAAAGATAATTCTACTGGCTAAAACTGCCTATTTATATGCATTTTTTTCCACTAGGGTTTTGTTAAAACAGAATTCCATTTCTGTCCTGGCTAGCATCATGCATTTTTCATTCATAATACCCCGGCCATATTAACCAATTTAAAGGCTGCATTTTCTTTCTTTTACTTTTCAGAAAATGGCCACTCACCTAGTCATGTTAAAAGTGTGACTATCCTATTTTATATTTTAATTATTCCTGAGAATCCCCTTTGCTATTTTTGCCTACACAAGCATATTGACTTGTATCACATTTCATGCCATTTTAATGTTATAGTTTCACTTGCTTATATATATATATATACTTTTCAGTACTTAAAAATGTATATTTGTATACATATCTTATCTAGGCTTATTTAATTCCTCTTTAATTTCAGAAACATATGCACCTATATGTATACAGGTTTACAAATCCTTATAATATATATATATGTATAATTTTCTTTTCTGAGTTTTAAATAAAATCTGTTTACTGATTTAAAGTAAAACTTACTTTTCTTATTTTCTAAGATGATCCATATAATTCCAGAAATCAAATATCCATGTTGCAAAATCATGTTTGTATTGCTTTTTAATTCTTGTTTTAAATCCAAGAAATCTGGAGTTCTTCCTTGTGCCATTTCAGTGTGCACGTGCACACATATGCTTGCACACTATTTATTCCAAAAATTTCACCATATTTAAATCTAAATATTTCAAAAATTAAATCATTTTACAAAAATGATTTTTCACAAAATTTTGGGGTATTACAGATATGAACACAGAATCAAACACAGAAGCAAATATAAAGTAAAAGCAGTAAAGGAAAGAACACACCGGATTTTATACTGCTTTGGAGTTACCCTACATCCAGTCCCGCAACACAAGTACGGATTTCCTTTCAAAAACAATTCTTACAAATACAACCCTCGATTTCAAGGCTATGAGGTACATCGCTCCAGATTCACAATCCTCTGGGTAGAGATACTTGATTTCCGGGGCAACAAGTTCACCCAATTGATTTCCAAGGCTACAATCACACCTTTTCTCGCTCTATTGGTTACAAAAAGTCTATAACTCAGATTAGCACTTGGATCTTGTAGAGATAGTGGAGAGAATCAAAACCAGAAATTATCTAGTTAGATTCGATATTGATTTCGGCAGAGTAATGGTGTAATTTGTAAATAAGAAAATGGAGAATAAGAAGAGAAGTTAAATCAGAGAAAAAAGTGATTAAAATTCGTTGAAAACACCCTTTATTTATAGTAGATCAATAGCCATGTCCATTGGTGAAGGGATGTGGCGAATAGACACTTCTTTTAAAAAACAATTCAATTGTCACCATGTCGACAGGGGTACATGTGACCATGTCGACATGCCCTTGTATTTTTTGGTGATTTGTTTTTCTTTGAAAATAATTTCTATATTATATTATACTTATATTTAAACTTTAAAATATGCTTATATATAGTTATAATACATAAATAACTATAGAGAACAATATTAAAATATATATAATAATTTTCTATACTTTTATATTTAAATCTTAAGTATAAATATATAAAACAGCTAAATATATTAATATCAAAATTGTAGTTTAAAAACTTAGGATAATAATTTAAAATCAAAGATATTTAAAATTAAGGATATTTAAAACTAAGGATATTTTTTAGGCTAAAATATATTGAAAAACCAGGACAGATGATTTTGGTTTTTAAACAGGAATACTTAAAATCATTTTGAAAAACAAGCTATATATTTTGAAAATCATTTTGAAATAAAAGTAAGTGGATACAAAAAGATGTTCCACTAGATTTTTCGTAGGTTCCATCCTACTTAGGGTTCCATCCCTCTAACGAGCACGAAGTGGATTCCATTCCACGAATAAAATAGATTTTAAGATGTCAGTGCCTTTCTATGAGTTTTAACAATATTCCTAACTATATAACTTATCTTAGAAACTTGAACTCTTGAAATTCTTGATACTCATGAGTCTTGAATCTTGATATCTTCAATCTTTGATCTTGAATCTTTATACTGTACAGTTCTTCATTCTTTAGTACCTGCAAACATATTTATATATATCTACACAATAATGTTAGTATTATATATTTTATAATCTAATTCTAAGTAAGGTTGTTGTCATCAAAACCAACTCCTCAGGGACTAACAATCTTCCCCTTTTTTATGATGACAACCTTTGTTTATAAAATATCACTTCTATCCTAATACTTCTAATAACTCCCCCTTAATCTATGCCTAACTATCCTATTTTATACTTCTCCCCCTTTGTCATCAACAAAAACCATATAACTCCCTAATTATAATACTATATAACTCTATATAACTCCCCATGAAACTAAGACTACATTACTTGTGATTATAATGATAGTGTTATCATACATAATCAATACTTAACTCTAAACTAAACTCTTAATAACTATTTTTCCTAACTAATAAACTATATATTCAAAAGATAAGAGAATATACGAATAAGAGAACACAATTTATTATATAATGGAGTTTTTAATATAAAAATAGATAGTTAAACTGATAATCATGATAACTTAAAAGATCATATATTATTAATACTAATCATATGTATGTTATATTTTACATACATAATATCAATCCATACTAAGTCAAATTCAAGCAAATCAAACCAAATCCTAATTAAGCAAGCAAACAAATAAAAAAAAAAAAGTTAATCAAATATTACGAGGAACATCAACCCATCCTTCTTCTCCAAAGATAGGGTCTTGTTTGATGGCATCCCAATTCTCATTATCAACAGAGAGAGAAACGGGAGGATGTGCTTCATTATCATCCTTGTGTAGGGAGGAAATCATCCATCGAATTGCTTCAAAATGCCTTTCTTGCTCCTTGATCATCTGCATTTGACTCAATTCTAAGTGACGCTGATTACGGAGAATGATAGAGAGAATATTCTTGAAGAATTTAAGGGTTTCTTCAAGATTTTCAGATAAATTATGAATAGGATCGGCCATTTTTGTGAAAAAGTGAAGAAATATAGATAGAATAGATAAGTAATGATTTTGAGTAAAGATTTCTGGAAGAGAACAGGTATTTATAGGTGTAAATTTTGTTTGAAATGAATAGATACAAGTTAGTTATTTAAAATTCAAAAATTAAAATGAAAAGACACTTCAGATTTTAACCATGTCGACAGGGTGCCTTTGGGGGTTGTCGACAGGGTCATCTGTGTTTTGATGACTTGTTTTTGATTTTGAATAAATGTATATATATATATATATATATTTATATATATCATATTAACAGTTATTCTAGAGATGAAATAAGCTAGATAACAGAAAGAACTTCAACATTAATTCAAACTGGAATGATACATGGATTAAACAACATGAAATACAATAACATTCAAACTTAAACAACTACGACAAGGTATGAAAAGATAGATCTAATTGGAGGATGATGAGGATGATGAAAGGTTAAACTTCTTGCTGACTTTTGAAAAGAACTTGTTCATCTTAGAAGACATTTTATCCAACTTTTTACTAACGGATCTCTTAAGTGTCCGTTGATTTTCCACAATTATCTTTTGGTTTTGGATAATCATCTTGTTGGTTGGTTTGGAGGTGTAATCAATACTTTCAAGAGATGTTTCACCTTCCTCTTCTTCTTCTTGAATATCCATTTCATCCCCTTCTTCTTCTTCTTCTTCTTCTTCTTCCTCTTCCTCTCCTTCTTCCATTTCTTCATGAGCTAAACGCTCTTCCTTTTCCACAAGGGATTCATAAGGTTGAAAGATGTATGGAATTTTCATAAGTGAGATATTGGAATGATTGAAAACTTTTCTAGAAATGAATTCCTCTCGTTTAAAATTCAATCCAAAATAATTGAAAATTCTAGTAAGGTAAACTCCATGATATAAAATCTTTTCTCCCATTTCCAAGTTTTTAGGCCAAAATTCATCTAAAATAACTTGAGCCCAATTAATATCATAGTTTCCAAAAAGAGCGAAAAGAGCTTTACAAACTTTTTAAGTAGGATTATTAAAACTTCCCGATCTTGGGGTCAAAGTGTGTTGCAAAAGAAGGCTCACAATTTTTGCTTTTGGACGAAAATTGCGGTTTATAAAATCAAAGTTTTCGTCACTTTCAAAAATATGGTGGAAAGTCTCACGATCACTTTCATTAAAATTGAAATTTGAAAGATCCATACCCGTACACTTACAATTTAGAATCGCTCCCAAAACATCACAATTTAAAACAATTTGAGTGCCTTTTACACTACTCCATATTTCATCATCGTTTCCTCGATAAAAGCCATGATTAAGATTTGCATAAAACATTTTCACAAGATTTGGGTAGCATACAAAATCATTTTGAGAATCGTCAACAAGACTTAAAATGTTGTTGCTAACACAAAGAGTATCGATTTCATAAGAAGCGAAATCGCGGAAAATTGCAAACTTTCCGGGATGAACTTTTCCATAATTAGCATAGCCAATATAGGCTTTGATTGCTTCCGAATCATAAAAGAGGTGTTCTTTTAAGGTTTTGGAGAGTCTCATAGTTGATGGAGTACTTGAGGAGGCCATTGATGTAGAGAGAAGAGAGATTGAGTTATGAAGAAAGAGTTTGAATTTGAAAAGTTAAGTGAAAAGTTGAGTAAATGATAGTAAATAAATAGAAATTAAATGGATAGTTTCTCTGGTCAAAAAGTGTCCTTTTAGATTCTCGAATGGTGTGAAAGAGTGGAGGAAAATACAAGCATTTGAATTCAAAATTTGAATTTCAAATTTTCTATACCATGTCGACAGGTAGGGATGGACCCATGTCGACAGGTATCCGTAAATTTTGATGACTAGATACTTTTATATAATGTAATATATATATATATATATATCTATTATTTTAATGTCTATACAATATCTGGAATATTACTAAGACTCATATAATATTATTAAAAATAATAATAATAATAATATAATAATAAAAAATATAATAAAAAATTAAAATTCAAACGACACATCAATTCAAAAACAACCAATCAATCAATCAATTCAAGCATGCAATTTCAGCCAATGTATTGTAAATGTGTACCTTTTTCAGAGTCCATGTCTTTGGTATCGACTAAATCGAGAATTGCTGTGAAACACAGATTTGAATTATCTTTCTTCTGTTCATGGTCGCTGGAGGATGAGTCAGAGTCGTCTAGAGTAGCAGTGAATGCACGTTTCCGTTTCTTTGCAGAATCATTGTTTGTAGGAGGGTTTTGCTTATCTGGATGCAGACAGTCTCTTTTGATATGACCTGGTTCGTCACAATTGAAGCATTTGATAAAGTTTGGTACTGTAGTTTGATTACCGGAATTCTTAAAGTTGTTTCTCTTAGAACTATTCAATTTTCTGTACATCAGGAATTTCCGAAAATTCTTGGTCATAAAAGCAATCTCTTCATCATTATCGCTGTCTGAATCTGATCCTTCTGTTAGTGCATTGAATGCAATTGATTTCTTTTCTGATGCCTTGCTTTCTCTTCTCCTAAGCATTTGAACTTCAAACGACATTAGGTTTCCGATCAATTCTTCAATCTTTAAGATGCTCATTTGCTTCTTCGATTGCGAGTGTCTTTTGATCACATTCTGGAGTAAGAGAGTTTAGGATTTTTCTGACTTGATCTTCTTCGGATAATACTTTTCCCAATGATATTAGAGAGTGGACAATATCCTGGAATCTACTATACATATCTGGAATAGACTCATTAGGATTCATTCTGAATAATTGAAACTGATTTGTGAGCATGGAGATTTTTGTCTGTTTAACTTTGCTTATTCCTTCATGAGTAACTTGCAAAGTTTTCCAGATTTCATATGCAGACTTACAAACTGACAATCTATTAAATTCATTCCTATCAAGTGAACAAAACAAGATATTCATAGCTTTAGAATTATTCTGTGCAACAGTCTTTTGATCAGCAGTCCACTGAGCAAAAGCAGTTGTGGGTTCAGAATATTCTGTCTGTGTGACATTCCAAGTGTCTAGTCCTATAGATTGTAAATATATTTTCATCCTACATGCCCAATATGCATAGTTACTACCATTAAAAAATGGTGGTCTGGTAGTAGACTGACCTTCTACAAATGAACTAGTGTTGGTGGTAATAGCAGTACTAGTGTTAGTAGCCATTTTGAAATTTTTCAAAATTCAGATAATGAAACTTTTGAAGACAAAGCTCCGATACCAATTGTTAGAATGCGGATTAAGGATCTTAAGGCTAGAATTAACACTAGAGGGGGGGGTGAATAGTGTTTTAAGAAATTTGTTAATCTTTTTGAGTTTATCTTAATTTGTTAACAATGTATACACTAATCAGACACAGATATGAACACAGAATCAAACACAGATGCAAATATAAAGTAAAAGCAGTAAAGGAAAGAACACACCGGATTTTATACTGGTTCGGAGTTACCCTACATCCAGTCCTGCAACACAAGTACGGATTTCCTTTCAAAAACAATTCTTACAAATACAACCCTCGATTTCAAGGCTACGAGGTACACCGCTCTAGATTCACAATCCTCTGGGTAGAGATACTTGATTTCCGGGGCAACAAGTTCACCTAATTGATTTCCAAGGCTACAACCACACCTTTTCTCGCTCTATTGGTTACAAAATGTCTATAACTCAGATTAGCACTTGGATCTTGTAGAGATAGTGGAGATAATCAAAACCAGAAATTATCTAGTTAGATTCGATATTGATTTCGGCAGAGTAATGGTGTAATTTGTAAATAAGAAAGTGGAGAAGAAGAAGAGAAGTTAAATCAGAGAAAAAAGTGATTAAAATTCGTTGAAAACACCCTTTATTTATAGTAGATCAATAGCCATGTCCATTGGTGAAGGGATGTGGCGAATAGACACTTCTTTTAAAAAACAATTTAACTGTCACCATGTCGATAGGGGTACATGTGACCATGTCGACATGCCCTTGTATTTTTTGGTGATTTGTTTTTCTTTGAAAATAATTTCTATATTATATTATACTTATATTTAAACTTTAAAATATACTTATATATAGTTATAATACATAAATAACTATAGAGAACAATATTAAAATATGTATAATAATTTTCTATACTTTTATATTTAAATCTTAAGTATAAATATATAAAACAGCTAAATATATTAATATCAAAATTGTATTTTAAAAACTTAGGATAATAATTTAAAATCAAAGATATTTAAAATTAAGGATATTTAAAACTAAGGATATTTTTGAGGCTAAAATATATTGAAAAACCAGGACAGATGATTTTGGTTTTTAAACAGGAATATTTAAAATCATTTTGACAAACAAGCTATATATTTTGAAAATCATTTTGAAATAAAAGTAAGTGGATACAAAAAGATGTTCCACTAGATTTTTCGTAGGTTCCATCCTACTTAGGGTTCCATCCCTTTAACGAGCACGAAGTGGATTCCATTCCACGAATAAAATAGATTTTAAGATGTCAGTGCCTTTCTATGAGTTTTAACAATATTCCTAACTATATAAGTTATCTTGGAAACTTGAACTCTTGAAATTCTTGATACTCATGAGTCTTGAATCTTGATATCTTCAATCTTTGATCTTGAATATTTATACTGTACAGTTCTTCATTCTTTAGTACCTGCAAACATATCTATATATATCTACACAATAATGTTAGTATTATACATTTTATAATCTAATTCTAAGTAAGGTTGTTGTCATCAAAACCAACTCCTCAAGGACTAACACATAATATAAGTCTGTCGTGAAGAACATTATGATAATAAATGCAACAACAACAACTGCTAACTAATAACACATACAAAATAAAAATGAAAGACAACAAAATAATACAAATCAATAACCATCATTACTGATTGGTAAAGCCAACTATAGACATCTATCATGATTCAAAGATTCCCTTTGAGGGTCCAAAATAAATCGAGTCAATACTCAAATGTACCTCAGACCCCGAGCCACATCCTTAGTGATGGGTCTCGTGTAGATCTCACTGTATCCTATAAAGTAAGCTTTGGAGATATATGACCTACTCTTTTTACTTGAAATCTATGTGAACCACACCGTACCCTCTACAACGAGCTTTGGTGACTTCTAGACTAGTCGTAAATGACCATCAACCTATATGAACCACACCATACCCTCTACACCGAGCTTTGGTGACATCTAGTCCACTCGTAGATGATCATCATCATTTCCCTCTTTCCGGTCATCATGGATTACTCAAATAACTTGCGTACGCTTCTAAGAGAACGATGGTCATGTCTCATGTAATACAAGTACTAATTAAGCTTCATTAATCACCTAATTAGATTACTAAAATTTCTGTAACGATCCGTAATTTTCGATAATTAAATTTATTAATTTAGTGAGATTTTGGTAATTTAATATTGAAGGAAATAAAAATCTGTAAATTAAAAATGAAATAATAACTAAGATGAAACGTAACAAGGTTAACTAAAGTTAATAATTAATGAATTGAATGAAATGCCAATTAATTGAAATAATAAAAATGCTATACTTGGTTATAAATTGAATATAAGTGAATAAATGAAATATTGGATTAACCAAGGAAATAATAGATAGTTAATGGAAATTGAATGAAATTAGTATTATGAAAATAAATGGTAACATTGATTTGTAAGTAATAAAAGCTTATTAGTGTGACTAAAGGTTAACCGTGGCAAAATATTGTATGTTACCTATCTATTTAGCTTGTTAATTTAAATTGGAAATAAATTTCAATAAATGTAATTAAATTTTATGTTAATGTAAATTAAGTTAATATTTGGAAATAATGTTAATTTTATTCATAATACGATAATTGGTTGAATAAAAAGAATGGAAATCGAGATTTATTTATTTATTTTAATTTAAATTATAGTAATTGGAATTATTGCAAATAAATGAAATTAAATATTTAAATATTACGTTAATGTGAAATTAAGAGGAGATTTGAGAATATTAATGTAATAGATCATGAACCAATGTTAATTTCATCCATTTGATAATAATGGATTGAATAATAGGATGAAAGGTAAATTAAATGGAATTATTGAAAATTTAATTTATAATTTCTGAATTTAATGAAATTGAAATTAAACCTTGAAATTGATGGATTAATCAACTTTAAATTGACATCTAAATTTGTTTAAATTATTGTAAGTGATTAAGAAATAAACAATGATGAAAATTGTTAGTTATTAACTTTGAAATAAAAATGTGATTCTATTGATTTAATTATTAATTAATTTAATTAACGTGAAAATAGCCATTTTGGCCAATGACTCGGATTTCGACGAAACCAGTTTCATCGGATCCGTAACAGTGAATTATTGTAGAATTTCAAGTTTCGTAACGATCGGACTTGTTGTTTGATCGTACAGACTCGAAACGCCTAGAAATCAATTTAATTAAAAATCAATTGAAATCAATTGGAAATAAGTTGATTTTAACATAACTTCTTCATACGATGGAATTTGAACTTGAAACCTGTTCCATTGAATTTAAAAATATCGATAACATCTATTTTGATATATGGGTTGACACATTTTCGTTCCGGAGGCGGAACGGGCTTTTCGGGTCGTTTATCGTTCCAATCCAAATCAAATCTGTCCATTTATCTCTATTTCTAACCTACCTATAAATAGCTCATTATAAACCCTAGCTCCTTCTTACTTTCATTTGTCTGTACGTAAAATTTCAGCTATCCACTTCTCCTTCTCAATGGCAGACAATCAAATTCCCAAATTACAAATTCAATTTCAAATCAAATCTCAATCGAAAATTCAAACTCCTCAACATATATCAAATTATATATCGATTTGAAGATCTCGATGAGCGCAAGCCAAGTCTGCTGCCCGTTTTTTGATTTGAGTTGTGGTTTGGCCGGAAATCACCAATTTATTTTTGGCCGTTTATCGTTGGGTTTGTCGGTTAACGGCAGATCCTCATTTCTGTGACGATCAGAGGACGCTGGAGCATAGAGCATGACGTATGGAGTCGATCCATACGGTTAGTCATCGAAATCGTCGCCTCGATTTGCCAGAAATTGTCCAAGAACGCCGGCGGTCACGTGCGTTTGAGATGGGCCTGGGGTTGTCGCACGTCTCGTCGAGGCATGGGGGTGGTCAGCTCAGGGAGGGGAGCACGGTGATGGGTTCCGATCGACGTGGTTGACCTCGTAGGTGTCGCGCGCGATGGCTTGAGAATCGACGGCTCGTTCACTGTCGCGTGTCTATTCGAAGGCTAGGGTTTCTGAGCGTAAGTGTCACGTGTTTTGTGTTTTATTTATTTATTTAATTATTTTTAATCGTTAATGTTCTAATCTGCGTAACTTTCACATACGAGGTCCAATTCACACGCGGTTTGATCCGATGGGATCGTATCGAAATTTCGGAGACTTTGATGCTGGTTTGGACGAATTTGGAGACCGTTCAAATTTTGGGCTTATTTTGTATTTAAATTGAATATGATATTTTGATATCAATTATGAAATGATTTTGGAAACGTAAAAGAACCATTCGGTGTGTAATAAGCGATTGGTTGTTAAAGAGACCGGGATCGGATATTGTCATACTCTTTGTCGATACCGAAAACTGTGAGGAATGCGGAATATGGATCTTAAGGTGTAACGACCCGCATTTTTGACCGTTCAAGTCGACAAAACATACACATATGCCGACTCAAACAATCCAAAATATAGATAGTTATTGGGGTTAAATAAGAAAAGAAAGGAAAGAACAGAAATAAACTCAGAATCTCGCAGCGGAAGGAACAATATATAATAATAAAATAACAGTTCATGAAGCTGTTAAATAAATAAATTTGATTATTATTATACATCATAAATCAGAGTTACATACATATCAGAGATAATACAGCAATGCAACGGAAAAATAATACAGTAGTAGAATACAAATGATGTAATACCAAACTCCGTCTTCGTCCTCCAGAATAGATCTTCAACCTTATCTGAAATTCTCAGGCAGACCCGAGCGTAATGAAAAGACAAAACACTCGAGTCAGGACTAAAATATCTCATGTAAGTTAAATCGAATAAGAAAATATGAGTGTGACGGCGTCAGAGATGTTTACGAGGTTTGACATCTCCTATCCAGTGTCAACGTGAGTGCAATAACTTAAGAGATGTAACGGAATTTTCCATCTCTCAAGGATCCGTTAAACTATCTACTATGTAGTACAATACGCTATTATAATATGTCTACATTAAAGTAAAAGTATTAAAATAGCGTTAAGCCATGGCCCATTCCACCCTTAACACAGTTTATATTCCCAAGAGCATATACAAGACCGTAGTTTCCCCAAAACCGGAAGTCACCAGAGGGCAATCCATATACTAAAGGTACAAACCAAAACGTAGTGGTCGCGAATAGGATAATCAGTATGACAAGGTACATGAGGCGATACCAACTAGGATACTAGTAGTTGCGCGATCCGGACTGATGTTGGGCATAGCAGCTACTACCCCAACACCGCGAAACAACACTCCCATAATCGAGGGGTGCACCCAAATCGAATCACAAAAGTAATAGACATGGTAACGAAGGAGTGTGTCCGCTAGAGATGGCAATCCTCAATGGCCCGGCGCAGCTCCTGTTTTAATCATGTCAGGGGTCATCCAAAATCGTTCTCTTTCTTCAAATCAACACGTTCACCAAAACCATCCACTTCGTTCTGGATCAACACTCCGCGTATACTAGTTATTAAAGTGGTTTTCGGTATCGACAGAGAGTATGTCCATATCCGATCCCGGTCTCTTCAATAACTACGTATTTTTACACCGATGGCTCTTTTACATTTTCAAAATCAATTCATAATTGATTATCAAAAATATCATATTCGCTTCAAAAATCAAAGCCATTTCAAAATCATCATATCTACTCAAAATATACGATTTCATTTCAAAATCATTTTCACCTCAATATCTCATTTCAATTTCAAAATTGTCATATCTACTCAAAATATACGATTTTATTTCAAAAATCATTTTCGCCTCAATATCTCATTTCGATTTCAAAATCATTTTTCGCCTCAAATTCCACAAAATGATTCACATAAACTCGAATTCCAAAATTTAAAATTTAATCAAATCTCAAATCATCAATTTCAACTCGATTCAGCTTCTCAATAAACCATTTCAAATTATCAATTTCAAATACATATTTGAACCACAAAACAAACAATTTCACTTCCAATATATTTCGAAACTTTAAATATTTCACATTTCAAAACAGTTCATATATTTATATAAGAATATAAGATTCGCTTTAAAACCATTTCGTATTCAAATTAGAATATACTTCAAATTAAACATCTGTATTAAGTAGTTTACTTAATCTCTGGAACAATTCCAATTCAATAAACTTAGATTAACATTCGGATTTCAAGAATTTATTTAAGTTTTACATTCCAAATCGATTTCGGTTCAAATCCTATTCAAATCAATTTTATCTTCAAATTTAATTCAATAGTTTCGATTTAGTCCAATTCACAAATTTCTTTGAATTTCAATTAAATTCCAAATTAATTAAATCTCAATTTCAAATTAATTTTCAATTCCAAACTCAAACTTGAAATATAATTTCATATAAATTCTCTTAGAAATATTCAGAGTTCGATTAAAAGTCCAATCTTTTAAAACAAATCAACTTTCGAAAATTTACGCTGTATTTCAATCTTTTTCTTAAAAATCTAAACTTCGAGTAATTAAACAATTTCATTTACCAAGTTTAAATTCCAACATCTCGAGCTTCAATTCAAAATAATTCAATTTCCATAAATTGGATTTTATTCTTAAAATCAATTCATTTAAATAATTTCAAAACAACTTTTAAAATCATTTAATTTAACCAACCCGATGTCCGTATATAATTTTCTAACCTATGGCCAAGTGGATAATTATTTCAATTTTAATTTCAAGGATGGATATATCATTTCAATCCAAATAGATGTCATAGGTATATCATTTCAACCTATTTCTTAATTTATTCGAAATGATTCAGTTTACAGCTTATATGCAATAAACAATATACATGATGATAGCATGATATATCAAAATAAATAAACAACCAATATCGACCAATAGCATCCATCACAACCAATCAACCATAAAGCCAATAACATTCACAACAACTTCATAATTATCAATATCAGGTAATTTGATCGCAATTAAATTTTAACTTCAATTTGACTGTCAATTTAAATTTCAACGGTGAATTCAAATGACAATCTATATGACAAATAAATCCATATCACTTCATAATGTCAAATTTAACTACCATAAAGATATTCAGTACGTTGTGAGCGTTATAAAACACTCACTTTGATTTTCTGTTGTCGCCGAGACGTTCCGGTTTGGAACTAAAACTGGACGACGCCCAACTTTAGCCCAAATTTCCACCGTCTCCAAATCCATCCAAACAAGTTTCATTTCGAAGCTCTCGTCATTACGATCGCAACGTAAAAAGTTTCGTTCCAATCGGACCTCGTATGAAAAAGTTATGCATTTTAGAAGTTTGTACACATTAATAATATAAACAATTTACATTTTATTTAAAAATATATATATATATATATATATATATATATATATATATATATATATTAACCTAGAACGATCCAGGTCATCGATTTCCACCCCATCAGATTTGGCCGCACCCTCCCCTTCTTCCTTCTCTCGTTCAAAGCCGTGAGTATGAAACCCATAGCCGCCTCTCTTCTTTGAATTTTCACGACCAAAATACACGACTTGAAGACGATCGGCCACCTCCATCGCGAAGCCCTCGGCGAACTCTACCTACACCGTGAATAGCATGGAACTCGGCTGCCCCTTTAGCCTCGAAAAATGTGAAAAACGCAGCAGCTTCGAGCTCGATTTCCCGTTGATTCGTTGCTCCGTTTTCGATCATCTCCGTATGGATTTGAAGCTCTCATCGTCCTCTACAACTTTGTGGTTGACGACTTTTGCTAATTGTTGATGGATTGAGAGGAAAATAAGGAAGAAGTTTCGAAATTTTCTGGCCATTGAATTTGAAAGTGGCGGCTATGAAATCCTAGGGCTGATGTTTTCAAATGAAATGATAAAGGGTTCCTTTTATAAAAATTTACCGAAAAACACTATTCACTTCAAAATCCGAACTTCAAATCTCATGTGGTGACCAGCGTTTCTAGGGTTTATCCCGCGTTCCGAACACAATGGAACAGGTTTCGGAAGCTAATTCGATCATCTGTGTGAGTTACGGCAATAAACGATCGATTTAAAATTAAATCGGTTAATCAAATTTCTGTGCGTTTGGGCTCGCCCCGGACAAATGGTAAATCCGATTGACACGAAATTTGAAACCCTACAATAATATGACATTATGGATCCGATGAAACTGGTTTCGTCGAAATCCGAGACTTTTTGAAAAATGACTATTTTCTCTCGCCGAATTAATATTAAAAACAATTCGATGCGTTTCGAGCTGCCACGATCAAACGATAACTCCGATTGCTACGAAAATTGAAATCCGACAATAACAAACTATTACGGATCCAATGGAACTAGTTTCATCGAAATCCAAGACAGTTGTAATAATGGCTATTTCTACAGTCTAATTTCAATATAAAATTCCCAATTTTAAATTATTAACTTTTAAATCAAATTTCAATTGTTCACAAATTTCATTTTTAATTTCACAGTAATTAACAATCTTTTACAATGCAGTTTTCCATTATAAATCCAGTATAAAAGATTACATTAGATTCAGCGTTCAATTATATTGTAATTCAAATTCAAGTTATTTAATTCCAATTGAATTCTTTTATTTCGATTTACACTTTCATTATTGAATCAACCATTTACTTATACATTATTATCAATAGTTTATAATTCATTTACTTTCATTTTCTTCAGCTATCATCTTATTTAAATTCACATTAATATTAAATTACATTCATTTACGTTGATTTCAATATTATAACTTCAATATTAAATGTAACATTTTATTTATTTCGTGGTTTACAATCAAATTCAATTCATTATTTACATTCAATACAAGTTAACATCCATATTTCATTTACAAATAAGTTATTTCAGAATTCAGTTTTGTATTTTAACTTGTAATTCACATTTAACAACACAAAATTTTATTTCCTTCGGATTTTTATCCAAAATTTTTATTTTAATTCGTATTTTTAAAGTGTTAAAAATACGGGTCGTTACATTCTCCCCCAGTTAAAACTTTTCATCCTCGAAAAGGAACGGAGAAGGGGAAACCATCATTTAGATATAATTCATTCAAAATATTCGACTTATTTGCAAAATTTAGTTATAGGATTTTATTTTTTAAATCTCAAAATTTTCTAACTCCCGGATTTTTGAAAAATTTTGGCAGCACCTCCTTTGCGCGGCTAGGACCGAAAAATTTCACAGTGGTAATAATTGCATGATATACATCTCATTACAAGAATGAGGAATTCCAAAACATGGGGAACACAATAATATACCACAACATAAACCGTAATCCGAGAACATACCTTTTATTTAGCGTTTATTAGCATTTTAACTTACATTTTGCATTAAGCGCAGAAGCGAGCTCCACAAGCGAAGCGCAACCCCTTTGCTACCTACTAAATTGCTCAATAACCAAGTTAGAACCATGCATATAAAGATAGATCGATATACTTATCATAAACAACACACATATAACATGTTTAGCTTCAAAACTGAAATTCCAATTCCAGGATAGCAAACGAATCTCAGTTTTTGGTCACCTAAACGATAGAATTTGACAATGGAATCTAAAAAAAAGTTGTTGCATTCGTTTCAGGCTTTCCGGAATGTCCAAAATCATTGAATTCGGACCTTCCGTTCAAAAGTTACGACTGTTTTACTAAATAGATACGCCTCAGCCTGGCAATGAATTGCGCAGGTCAGTGACGTTTGGTCACGTTTTTGACCTTCTAAACGACAGCAAAACACCAAATGCTTAAAACAAAAGTTTTAGCTTAAGTTCTAAGCTTTCCATAAAGTGCAAGATCATCAAAATCCGATTCACCAGTAAAATGTTATGGCAAAAATACTAAGAGTATATGCTACTGATTTTGCTTCCCTTTTACACAGGCCAGCGAGAAGATTCAAATTTTTAACTAAGTAAATGAAGGAATTTCTCAAGACAGTCTAAACAAAAGTCGTGCTACAGTTTCTAAGCTTTCCGAAAAGTCTAATATCGTTGAATTTTGTCCAGCCATTTAAAAGTTATGGTTGTTTTCGTTTCAGCATATATTGGACAATTTTGGATTTTTTTCCAAAATTTTGCTTTTATTATTTCAAAGTACAAACCATCAAACTTTAAATTTTCTAAAGAAACAATCATAAACACAAAGTCGTTTATTTTCTTATTTATCCATGAAATACGTTTACATTCAATTTGTTTCCGATTTATTCAAGTTTGTTTCATTCACATTTTAAATTCAAGTCAATTTGCTTCAATTTAAATTGGATTCAATTATATTTAATTTCACTTTGCTTCAAATTTGAATTTAATTATTTTAAAATTTTATTCCGTTTATTCAATTCCATTAACACTAATGAATTCTACTAAATCAATTACCATCCATCAAACAACCAATGCATATCAAACATTACCATCCATCCAGAATCTACACTAAATCAATTATACATTTCCAAGTCAAATTTTTTTTATTTCATACACTTCCAAGTTTATTGACATTTAGTTATATTCAACTTTAATTAGTTTCCATTTACAAATTTTATATTTCATTAATTTTAAATTTTATTCATTCACTTGTATATATCATTCATTTTACAGCTTAAATTTCTTTTATATTTACAACTATCAATAGATCTTCACATTTTATTATTCACTCTCACACTGGTATATTATTCCTCTACTTATCCTTATTAGCATTTTAAACTTTTTAAGTATTTGGTAAGTTATAGTTATGCAAATAGAATGTAGTTAAACAACATACAACCTCTTTTCATTCAAAGTTGAATTTTCAATTAATTAATTCTTAAGTCATTACTTAAATTTCACTATAATTTAATTTCACATTTACATTCACATATAGTATTTCCATTTTATATTAACATAATTGTGAATCACCTTTAAATGTTAATTTAAATTCCAATTATTTACTAACAATTTTATTTATATTTGCAAACCATTAATTAAATGCATATTTCATTATTCAAACCTATACTTGTATATTATCCAATTAACAATTCATATAACATTTTTGAACTTCTTAAATATTTTGGTAAGTTATATCTATGCTATAGAATGAAATTTAATACTATGCGAGTTTTACAGTTTCAATTTTATTTTAAATTCATAATTTCCTAATTCTAAGGATTTCTACTTCAATTGATATTTCACTTAGCTCTTAGGTTCATTTCTCATTTCGCAATTCAGAAGTTCCGTAATGATTCAAGTATTAATTCATTTCAACCATTAAAAGAAAAATCGTTAATTATTAAAGAACTCAAGAATTCCAATCCCGGTTTCATTTCAAATCAAGTTTTGAAATAATATATACTTATATAATTTATATATCAAATCATACTATAGAGAATACAAAATAAAATTCAATTTTAATCAAAACAGGGTTTAGAAAAACTATCAAGTGATCTCCCCCACTTGGACTCTCGAAAATAAACGTCGATGATGCGTGCACTCATCACCGAAATCATTCTCTAGTGTCAAGAGGGGAGTATAACACTTACTTCATTTGAAAATCCTTTGAAAACCATTTCTAATCGAATATACTATCATATAATACTTATATTATACATTTCAAATTTTTGATAATAACTTTTCAAAACACCGAAATTTAAATTCTCCATCTTAATTTAAATTCATTTTTTATTTTATTTTATTTACCATTTATATTCATTGTCAATCATATTTACAAGTTTCATTCCTTAAAATCATCCATTAGTCAATAGTTAGAAATATTGACTAATCAACAATAAACGATGATAATCTAATATTATCATCTCCTAACAACCAATACAATCAAAATTTATAAACTTTCAAGATAATTCTTTTATATATAAAATATAATCCAAAACAATATTATGTTAATCTATCCTATTCGAGTGTTTAGAAATTCCTATCGATGCTTTGGCGTCCCAAGTACCAACCAGAATTCATAAATACTCAACGGAACAAATTAACACAATATAAAATCATTTTTATATCAAAATTACAAATACGCTCTCTCATTTACACTCAAACTCATTCATAAGGTTTAACCCTATTTCAATGAGTTATTCCCCACTAGAGCCAAGGTAATCTAAACCAAAGCTCTGATACCAACTATAACGACCCGCATTTTTGACCGTTCAAGTCGACAAAACATACACACATGCCGACTCAAACAATCCAAAATACAGATAGTTATTGGGGTTAAATAAGAAAAGAAAGAAAAGAACAGAAACAAACCCAGAATCTCGCAGCGGAAGGAACAAGATATAATAATAAAATAACAGTTCATGAAGCTGTTAAATAAATAAATTTGATTATTATTATACATCATAAATCAGAGTTACATACATATCAGAGATAATACAGCAATGCAGCGGAAAAATAATACAGTAGTAGAATACAAATGATGTAATACCAAACTCCGTTTCCAGAATAGATCTTCAACCTTATCTGAAATGCTCAGGCAGACCCGAGCGTAATGAAAAGACAAAACACTCGAGTCAGGACTAAAATATCTCATGTAAGTTAAATCAAATAAGAAAATATGAGTGTGACGGCGTCAGAGATGTTTATGGGGTTTGACATCTCCTATCCAGTGTCAACGTGAGTGCAATAACTTAAGAGATGTTACGGGATTTTCCATCTCTCAAGGATCCGTTAAACTATCTACTATGTAGTACAATACGCTATTATAATATGTCTACATTAAAGTAAAAGTATTAAAATAGCGTTAAGCCATGGCCCATTCCACCCTTAACACAGTTTATATTCCCAAGAGCATATACAAGACCGTAGTTTCCCCAAAACCGGAAGTCACCAGAGGGCAATCCATATACTAAAGGTACAAACCAAAACGTAGTGGTCGTGAATAGGATAATCAGTATGACAAGGTACATGAGGCGATACCAACTAGGATACTAGTAGTTGCGTGATCCAGACTGATGTTGGGCATAGCAGCTACTACCCCAACACCGCGAAACAACACTCCCATAATCGAGGGGTGCACCCAAATCGAATCACAAAAGTAATAAACATGGTAACGAAGGAGTGTGTCCGCTAGAGATGGCGATCCTCAATGGCCCAGCGCGGCTCCTGTTTTAGTCATGTCAGGGGTCATCCAAAATCGTTCTCTTTCTTCAAATCAACACGTTCACCAAAACCATCCACTTCGTTCTGGATCAACACTCCGCGTATACTAGTTATTAAAGTGGTTTTCGGTATCAACAGAGAGTATGTCCATATCCGATCCCGGTCTCTTCAATAACTACGTATTTTTACACCGATGGATCTTTTACATTTTCAAAATCAATTCATAATTGATTATCAAAAATATCATATTCGCTTCAAAAATCAAAGCCATTTCAAAATCATCATATCTACTCAAAATATACGATTTCATTTCAAAATCATTTTCGCCTCAATATCTCATTTCAATTTCAAAATCGTCATATCTACTCAAAATATATGATTTTATTTCAAAAATAATTTTCGCCTCAATATCTCATTTCGATTTCAAAATCAGTTTTCGCCTCAAATTCCACAAAACGATTCACATAAACTCGAATTCCAAAATTTAAAATTTAATCAAATCTCAAATCATCAATTTCAACTCGATTCAGCTTCTCAATAAACCATTTCAAATTATCAATTTCAAATACATATTTGAACCACAAAATAAACAATTTCACTTCCAATATATTTCGAAACTTTAAATATTTCACATTTCAAAACAGTTCATATATTTATATAAGAATATAAGATTCGCTTTAAAACCATTTCGTATTCAAATTAGAATATACTTCAAATTAAACATCCGTATTAAGTAGTTTACTTAATCTCTGGAACAATTCCAATTCAATAAACTTAGATTAACATTCGGATTTCAAGAATTCATTTAAGTATTACATTCCAAATCGATTTCGGTTCAAATCCTATTCAAATCAATTTTATCTTCAAATTTAATTCAATAGTTTCGATTTAGTCCAATTCACAAATTTCTTTGAATTTCAATTAAATTCCAAATTAATTAAATCTCAATTTCAAATTAATTTTCAATTCCAAACTCAAACTTGAAATATCACACTAGTACAAAACAGATCAGTTGCTTCGCCTCATTTGTGTCGGTTGTCCATAAAACCGACACAAATAGTGTAATTTGTGTCGGTTGTTTATTAACAACCGAAACTATTGACTTATGGGGTAAGAAGAAAATGTTAAAAATGTAATTTGCATCTGTTGTTCTTAAGAAACCGACACAATTGAAGGGAAGCAATAGATTTACTCGTGTCGGTTGTTTGAACAACCGACACAATTAAATACAATAGCATCGGTTGTCCAAAAACCGACACCATAGGCACACAACTTATCTTTTCCCGCGAACCCTAAATTTATCACGTCTCTTCTTTACTTCTTCGTAAAAAAAACAGCAATCGCACGCTTTTATTCCTTCTTCTCTCTACCCATTATACTACCGTTCTCTCTAGCAAAAGAAAACAAAAAAGAGAAAACAACAATCTCTTTTGAACTAACGTCAAGTGATTAAAGAGTTTGCGCTGCGATTTCGTCTGCTTCTAGATCAAGATTTTCGATCTTTTAGGTATGCCTTATTTTGAATTATTGAAGACTTTGGTTTTTTCGATTTGCGATTTTGGGTTTTTTCATTTGCGATTTTGGGTTTTTTCTGTTGAATTTATGAATTATTGAAGACTTCTGATTTTAGGAATAGCCTACTGCATTGTTTCTTTGATGGGTGGGTCTCATATTTGAAAAATGACTTGGCAGTTTAATTATTCTTCTTACACGGTTGTTGGCAATGTTTGTTGAAGCTGATCTCGCACTAGTTGTATTATTAAGGTATAGTGTTGGTGCTATATCTTGTTGCAATGCCCAGTTATATGAATGTGTTATAGATAACATAACTTTCAGGAATATCAAACTTGGTCGCGTTGAAAATGAGGCCGGGCTATGATTCATTTTTAGAAAAGCTATGATTATTCATCAAGTCGTTACATAGGGAAAACTGATAATTTCCCAACCCAGTGTAGTAAAACAGAGTTAGTAGAATAAATATACATAACACGACCATTTACGATTTCAAAACTTGTTGATAAAAATATATTAGTTATTGCATATAAGTACCTTACAGTATTTCGTGCCTTGAATATTTGTTGCCAGAATATAGTTCATTGCGAAGCTAAAGGAAAAGAATCAGGAAATACTGATTAAACTTTTGTTGCATGGAACTATACTTATTTGATTGTTCTCCATAGTTACAATTCATATGTCATGGTTTATATACACATTAGTTTAACTCACTGTCTATGAATGCGATTTAGTAAATCAAAAAAAGTTATTGCAATGCCACCTTCAATGCCACCCTGTGAATGGAAAGGGTGTGCTTGAAATATTTATCAGGACGCAACAGACGTACTTTGAATGAATTTTTCTAGCGATCCTTTGGGGTATGTCATATAGTGGTGGTGTTAATCAGCAAGGGATGTATTCTCTTGTTTTACCGTTATTTTCTTATCATGTATTTTCTTCGTTTTCTTTGTTGTTGTATAACCATTTTGATTATTTATATTACAGTAAAATAGGGTTAACTGTTGAATTAGGCACCATAAGGGCATAAACTATGAACTGAAATGTACAATTGGATTTCACCAACCTTTTAGACTATGTATAAAGATGTGATTGTCATATCAGTTTCTTACAATAGGGTAATAATATGATGATCTTGTTCTTGTATTGAGGGCTCATTTCTATAGTTCTGCTGGTAAATATTTGAGCTGGCCTTTGCTTGTTTAATTCTGTTATTGGTTAAGTTATCATGTTTAAATGTGTGCTCTCTTTTAGACTATGCTAATTTTACCTAATAACATACAAAATAGCAGGTGTGAAGCCTTCTATGTCCAATGTAGTATCACATGCAAATAAGGAATTCATATGCCTAATTTGTTAAACATATATACGGAAAACTTATTTTTGTGATACTTGTGATTTCACGATAATTAGATAATTTGTTTCCAAGCTCTTAACTGAAAAGAAAAGCTAATCATTTATGGTCTTAGTTTTAGCGTAATGAGACAGCATGTACATTGATTGGATTAAATGCATAAATTGTGCTACTGTTTGAGCCAGATGCATATATATAGGTATCATATCAAGTGGCCTTAATGAATATCACGAACGCGTACTTTATAAATTCATCTCTGTATAAGCTAACCATCGTTAATGCTAACAATATAGTAGAAGCTGCATAGCACTTGAACTTGATTAGTAATTTTTTAATTTTCAGCCCATGCTACAACTTTGAAAATTAAACGACTGTCCTAAATGCTGAAATTGAAATGAACAAACCTTTAACTGAGGGATTGGGTTTTTTTCTTAGGTTTTCTATGTGTAATATTGTTATCAGTACATGTACTTTATATTTTGTTCTAACGTCAGTTCATTGACTGTGGTACATTTAATAATTAGCTGAGTTAGTTTGTGCAACAAATTTATATCTTTAGCTTTTGCTTTACTCATCATATACATATTTGTAGACCTGAAAAATGTTGTCCATCTGGTAAAATTACCTTTCTACATTTTCCTGAATGCACTTCCACCATTTCTCTATATATAATTTTACTTTTCAATTTGGAATGGGGATATGTCTAATTATGGTTATACTATATTGCTATCTGTGAATTGTTGATAACAGTCTCATCTTTTTAACGTACTTTGACTAATGTACACAAATTTGGCCTAAGGGGTAATTTGCTAATCCATATGTCAAAGCAACAAGGCTAGGGGGAAAAAAACTTGATGGGTTTGCTGATCCATACTTCGATTAATGTACATAGGTTGTACCAATATACTTAGTTGGGAAGTTAAAATACATTACATAGGCGAGAGATCATTAACCACCAGACTAAACCCAATCGCTGTCAGCATATTTTAGTTTTCTAGCCGTATTCTATAGAAATATTAAACACATTTTGTATAACATTATCTTTAACAATAATATATGTACACATATAATTTAATACCAACAACTATTTACAAATATTGTTTACTTAAACTTAATTCTACAGCCAAAGTACATATATATTAAAAGAAAAAACCAATGTAAGCACACAATCAAAACCACCAACGACCAAAACAAATCATCCACAATAGATACTAAACTGGTAATTCATTTGTTCAAAGCTCTCTCCAGTCCCACTTCTTAAATGGAGAAGAATGCAAGTTCTCTCCATTATCCTCTCTGTACTTGCTTAGAAATCCCTTGTAATTTGAGAATAGTTTTTAGCCTTGCTATTCCAAAAGCTTCCTACATTACCCACAATAGGGAGATCATCTTAGGCGATGAAGTAATTGATGCATGCTTCAAATCATCAATGATTAATGCATCCAATAATATTAGTAAAGTGGAAATAATCTGAATGTATTGAAATCGTAACTCGACTATTATTTATTGCATTTGAGGATGACTTACTATAAATAATCCGAATGTATTGAAATCGATAATAATATTAGTAAAGTGGATGTAGATCTGGTAAACCATCAAATCACTATGATTATCCTTTATGTTCTATACTTTTCGGCTCTTGTTTGTCATAATATACCGATGTTTTACACCATAAAACTTTGTTCAAATTTTAAATCGTTGATAATCTACCTTTCAAGGGCGCAAGAAGCACGGCAACCATAATCGAATTACAGGATCGTCTATGGGCTATTATGTCAAAAGGAAATTGTTCTTCGGATGTCAAATACTTTATTTTATTTTGAAAATTTCAACTTTGCTTCTAGTAATTTAAATAATTTCAAATTTTCAAAGTTTAACATTTGAATGTTTTGATGAACCACCATGAATTTTTTATTTTTAGGACTTTCACGTATTGTTTCATTTTCTTTTCGCCATTTTGTATTTTCATATTTTTTAACACTCAACGTGTCATATTTTTAGGACTTTCACGTACTGTTTGAATTTTCGAAGGTAGCATAAAATCGGTTGGAGAGCACAAGTTGGGCAAGGGTGAGAAACACATTATTCTTACGTTTTTCTCGCATGAGTCAACTGATCTATGTCGACTGAACTTGTAATTTTGCTATGCATTTATTATGATTAGTTTGTTAGTAGCAATGTCTATTTTGATTTTTAACGTGTAGTCCCATCCTTTGTCCAGTATAAATTAATTCATGTCCTTCTATTGTTGCTGAGTCGAAGTTGGATTTTCAAATGGTAGTGGATTATTTTGGATGTTGTATTTTGAACCATCCAGAATCCTGTTACCTATGCAGTTTTTATTGCAAATTTCTATACCGTATTTGACAGTCATACGAATCATTTAAACTTGCTTGCTTTTGTATATCTGAAATGATTTTCTATGTTGGAATATAGATGTAGAGCATGTAGCACCAGAAAATATAGTCCTCTGCAAGCACTACATTTTTTTTTTGAAATAGAAAAACAGACAAGTTGTTTCAGATAATTAATTAAAAAAAAGGCATTTGAATGCCATAAATTTCACAGATCAATTTCAGAAACTGACATATGCTATGTTTCAGAGCAAAGAAAGGATAAAAAACCTCTTTGTAGCGCCCATGACATTATGTACATAAATTTCCCAAAAGTAAGAAAACACATTAAGGGAGCAGCTGCAAGTAATTCAGACGACAAAATACACTGTTCGGGCCGGAAAATGTAGCAAAACTGGAATATTATGAGCAGAGTTGAGGTTTAGACACTGCCGTGTCACATTCTTCGCCTTCATTGGTTAAGTTTACTGATCCTCCACTCAGAACCCTTCTAGGAAATAGTTTCTCATCTGATAGTGCTTTTTCTAGCCTCTCTTCGAAAGGGGTGGCATGCCAGTTGACCTTCTGATCCTCCTTATACTTGTTTGTAGAGTTTGGAATTCCGTTTCCATCAAACCATTTAGGTGAAACACGAGAAGGCTCATTTTCATTCCAATGTGTAGCAACAAGTCCAATAATTGGTCTATCAACATTAGGACTCTTAACAGAGCACTTAGATTTCCAATTTTCATCATTTGTAGGTGGTTTTAACCACTCAGATAAACTCGGGATAACAAGCTGTGGTGTTTCTTTAATTATACCTGAATTCTCTGTTAACTTGTCACTTGATTGATTAAGTATAGGACATACATACTCGGTTTCGACCACGGAGTCAACTTTTCCAACTGATACAGGTGTGTGTATTCTTGGACTATACATGTCTTCACTTAAACTTAGAGGTGTTGCATAAGGTGAAGCATCACGCTTGATTTGATCATCAATTTGAAGAGAGAGATTCTGATCACCATGATTCTCTAGCATACTATCAGACTGAACCAACCTTTCAGGTTTACTTTCGGACAGGTCCACAAGTTGATCGCCCTGGCGAGGCGTTCTACAAGATGCGTTTATAGAAACTTCATCATTGCCAATAGTTTCAATTTGAATATTTGACTCTTCTGGTACTTTCTGAATTTCTACAGGTGTTTCCAATTGTACACCACAAGACTTCATAAGCTCAACCTCATTTTCAAGTTCTTCACCAGCATTCTCTCTATCAAAATTCTGCTGTAAACTTGAACGCCGCTGTTTGTTACTAGATGGATCTTCACAAAGAATCACATTTTTTAGCTGAGTGTTCGTTGCTAGGGGAATTCGATTCTTGGATGCTACAGATTTAGAGATTAGCTTATTCTTCTTTCGACCACGATCTTTGACTCGAAAACAAGCAAATAAACACCCCATTTAAAACCCTAACTGTATCTTGATTGCAAGAATTGCAAGTGAATTGGGCTTAAATCTCCCACTCTAACTCGCTCTATTTAGCTAAATTCAGAGTTCTAAATTTTGGTGAGTATTCAGTTCTCTCTTCCAAGTTTGTTTTTATCTTTTATTTTAGTACCAATTTGATATTTTCTCAAACCTCAAAGATTTCCACACCAAGTTCCCACTTTGCTTTACATCCCAGTTTGATATTTTCTCAAACTTCGAAGAACTGTATATTGATTCATAGCCTTGTGAGTTCACTCTCACAATTTTAATCTCAAAATCCAATTACATGTCTATAAGGTTGAGTTTCATTGCTTTTGCTTTGCTTCAGGTTGCGTGTTCTGCTCCTTTATAGTTATGCATGATATACTTAACAGTATATTGATTCATAGCCTTGTGATATTTTCAGTTACTAGGTTGTTATAGACATAGTATAGTTAGGAATATTTAGTGAATGATTTCTAGACCATTAGATTCTTTTGTATATTGGTAGCTGTTGATATATGTGTGTTTTACAATGTTTGGAGTTGAGTATCAACTAGTGCGACAACAAAAAGGAAGTTATAATTAATAAACTTAGGTTAGTAATAACATGGTTTATGAATATATATATAAATAGATAAGGCTGTATTGTCAATTACATTCCTAGCTAGTAAAACTGTAAAAGCAAAAGACCATAGTACAACCCTATATTGATTCAAGTTCTGACTATATATATTAGTATTGATATTATACCAGTTTTGACATGCTAAGATATTTACCTCTGTTACTTTGTATAAAACAATGACTTAATTATTGTCTTTTGTATAACAATTCTCTTAATTGCAGGACTTTGTACGAGACGGTTCTTATAACCAACAAGAGATAGACGAGGTTCGAGAGAATTTAGCTAGTTATATCATGTATAATTGGATGTAGTTGGTTGTGTACGCTGATCTTTTGTAATGTACGTTGGTATTTTGTTATGTACGTTATGTTTGTGATAGATTATATTCTATTTTGGTCTATAAACATGAATTCTGTTGATGGATAATATAATTATATTTTTTGTTCAATCAGTTCATAGTAACGTTGGTTTATAAAAAATTAAAATTCAATTTCATACTGTTTCTATAATCTTAAACGGCAATAATTTTTTTCTTCTTCAGATCTTACTTGTGTCGGTTGTTACTTCAAAGGAAACTGATACAACTTTATATCAATTGTGTCGGTTGAAAAAACAAACATAACCGACCAAATATCAATCATTTGTGTCGGTTGTTATTAAAAAACCGACACAAAACTATGAACAGTTGTGTCGGTTTTTATAAAAGGACCGACACAATAAATAGCGGTGTGCTTCACTATACAAGCTGATTTGTGTCGGTCCTTTTAGAAAGACCGACACAACTGTTCATAGTTTTGTGTCGGTTCTTTAATAACAACTGACACAAATGATTAATATTTGTGTCGGTCGTACAACCGACACAACAGAAAAATGTCTTTTGTGTCGTTTTCATATGAGTCGGTTGTAAAACCGACACAACAGGGGTTACACAACCGACACAAATGACCAGTTTTGTACTAGTGTCATTTCATATAAATTCTCTTAGAAATATTCAGAGTTCGATTAAAAGTCCAATCTTTTAAAACAAATCAACTTTCGAAAATTTACGCCGTATTTCAATCTTTTTCTTAAAAATCTAAACTTCGAGTAATTAAACAATTTCATTTACCAAGTTTAAATTCCAACATCTCGAGCTTCAATTCAAAATAATTCAATTTCCATAAATTGGATTTTATTCTTAAAATCAATTCATTTAAATAATTTCAAAACAACTTTTAAAATCATTTAATTTAACCAACCATGTGTCCGTATATAATTTTCTAACCTATGGCCAAGTGGATAATTATTTCAATTTTAATTTCAAGGATGGATATATCATTTCAATCCAAATAGATGTCATAGGTATATCATTTCAACCTATTTCTTAATTTATTCGAAATGATTCAGTTTACAGCTTATATGCAATAAATAATATACACGATGATAGCATGATATATCAAAATAAATAAACAACCAATATCGACCAATAGCATCCATCACAACTAATCAACCATAAAGCCAGTAACATTCACAACAACTTCATAATTATCAATATCAGGTAATTTGATCGCAATTAAATTTTAACTTCAATTTGACTGTCAATTTAAATTTCAACGATGAATTCAAATGACAATCTATATGACAATTAAATTTTTATCAAACAACGACAAATAAATCCATATCACTTCATAATGTCAAATTTAACTACCATAAAGATATTCAGTACGTTGTGAGCGTTATAAAACACTCACTTTGATTTTCTATTGTCGCCGAGACGTTCCGGTTTGGAACTAAAACTGGACGACGCCCAACTTTAGCCCAAATTTCCACCGTCTCCAAATCCATCCAAACAAGTTTCATTTCGAAGCTCTCGTCATTACGATCGCAAGGCAAAAAGTTTCGTTCCAATCGGACCTCGTATGAAAAAGTTACGCATTTTAGAAGTTTGTACACATTAATAATATAAACAATTTACATTTTATTTAAATATATATATATATATATATATATATATTAACCTAGAACGATCCAGGCCATCGATTTCCACCCCATCAGATCTGGCCGCACCCTCCCCTTCTTGCTTCTCTCGTTCAAAGCCGTGAGTATGAAACCCATAGCCGCCTCTCTTCTTTGAATTTTCACGACCAAAATACACTACTTGAAGACGATCGGCCACCTCCATCGCGAAGCCCTCGGCGAACTCTACCTACACCGTGAATAGCATGAAACTCGGCTGCCCCTTTGGCCTCGAAAAACGTGAAAATTGCAGCAGCTTCGAGCTCGATTTCCCGTTGATTCGTTGTTCCGTTTTCGAGCATCTCCGTATGGATTTGAAGCTCTCATCGTCCTCTACAACTTTGTAGTTGACGACTTTTGCTAATTATTGATGGATTGAGAGGAAAATGAGGAAGAAGTTTCGAAATTTTCTGGCCATTGAATTTGAAAGTGGCGGCTATGAAACCCTAGGACTGATGTTTTCAAATGAAATGATAAAGGGTTCCTTTTATAAAAATTTACCAAAAAACACTATTCACTCCAAAATCCGAACTTCAAATCTCGCGTGGTGACCGGCATTTCTAGGTTTTATCCTGTGTTCCGAACACAATGGAACAGGTTTCGGAAGCTAATTCGATCATCTGTGCGAGTTACGGCAATAAACGATTGATTTAAAATTAAATCGGTTAATCAAATTTCTGTGCGTTTGGGCTCGCCCCGGACAAACGGTAATTCCGATTGACACGAAATTTGAAACCCTACAATAATATGACATTACGGATCCGATGAAACTAGTTTCGTCGAAATCCGAGACTTTTTGAAAAATGACTATTTTCTCTCGCCGAATTAATATTAAAAACAATTCGATGCGTTTCGAGTTGCCACGGTCAAACGATAACTCCGATTGCTACAAAAATTGAAATCCAACAATAACAAACTATTACGGATCCAATGGAACTGGTTTCGTCGAAATCCGAGACAGTTGTAAAAATGGCTATTTCTACAGTCTAATTTCAATATAAAATTCCCAATTTTAAATTATTAACTTTTAAATCAAATTTCAATTGTTCACAAATTTCATTTTTAATTTCACAGTAATTAACAATCTTTTACAATGCAGTTTTCCATTATAAATCCAGTATAAAAGAATACATTAGATTCAACGTTCAATTATATTGTAATTCAAATTCAAGTTATTTAATTCCAATTGAATTCTTTTATTTCGATTTACACTTTCATTATTGAATCAACCATTTACTTATACATTATTATCAATAGTTTATAATTCATTTACTTTCATTTTCTTCAGCTATCATCTTATTTAAATTCACAGTAATATTAAATTACATTCATTTACGTTGATTTCAATATTATAACTTCAATATTAAATGTAACATTTTATTTATTTCGTGGTTTACAATCAAATTCAATTCATTATTTACATTCAATACAAGTTAACATCCATATTTCATTTACAAATAAGTTATTTCAGAATTCAGTTTTGTATTTTAACTTGTAATTCACATTTAACAACACAAAATTTTATTTCCTTCGGATTTTTATCCAAAATTTTTATTTTAATTCGTATTTTTAAAGTGTTAAAAATACGGGTCGTTACATAAGGCTAGGAATAACACTAGAGGGGGGTGAATAGTGTTTTTAAGAAATTACTAAATCTTTTTAAGTTTATGTTAATTTGAACACAAATGTATGCAATATTCAGACACAGATATAATCACAGAAACAAACACAGATGAAGAAATAAAGTAAATGCAGTAAAGGAAAGAACACACCGGAATTTATACTGGTTCGGGGTAACCCTACATCTAGTCCCGCACAACTAAGTACGGATTTCCTTTCAAAAGCAATTCAACAATTACAACCCTCGGTTTCAAGGCGACGAGGTACACCCTCCAGAATCACAATCCTCTTGGTAGAGGTACTTGATTTCCAGGGCAACAAGTTCACCCAATTGATTTCCAAGGCTACAATCACACCTTTTCTCGCTTGATTGATTTCCAAGGCTACAATCACACCTTTTCTCGCTAGATAGATTACAAAGAAGCCTATAACTCTGAATAGCACTTGGATCTTGTTGAGATAGTGATAGAGAATCAAACCAGAGATAATCTAGTCAGATTCAACGTTGATTTCGGCAGAGTGATGATAGGATTTTGAATAAGAAAATGTGGAAGAAGAAGAGAAGTGAAAAACCAGAAAATCTGATATAATATTCGTTGAAACTAACCCCTATTTATAAAAGAACAACAGTCATGTCCATTCGTGAAAGGTTATGGCGAATAGACACTTCTTTTGAAATTCAAATTTTAAAACTAACTGACACTATGTCGACATGGGGTACTAGGGCATGTCGACATCCCAAAGCAAAATTTGATGTTTTGATTTTCTTTGAAAATAACCTTTATCTTATATTAAAACTATTTTAAACTTTATAAATATACTTGACTATTGATAAAATACATAGATAAATATAGAGAATAATATATATATAATTTTACTATAATTTTATATTTAAATCTAAGTATAAATATATTATAATTAAAAGATAGTTTAAAACAAACGAAGTTTAAAAACAAGAATATTTAAGGCTAAAACATCTTTTTGAAAATCATTTGAAAAGATAATTTTTAAGGCTAAAACATTTTGAAAAGCAATTTTGAAAATCATTCCGAAGTTGTTTTGAAAAACATTTTGAAGTAGTTTTGCAAGCTTCTTCCTGCAGAATATCTCATCATGTCAGGACTCGAGAACTTGTACAAAACCAGGATGTTCGTGGGTTTGTAAGCCACTTGTCGTAGGTTTGTAAGCTACTTGTCGTGGGTTTGTAAGCCACTAAAAAGGTAGAAATGGGTTCCATCCCAAAAGAAAAATGGAGTGAAGATTTCAGTGCTATTGTGAAGTTTTAACATAATTCTAGATTCAATACTTATCTTGAAATCTTGAACTCTTGATAATCTTGATACTCATGAGTCTTCAATCTTGATATCTTGAATCTCTATACTGTACAGTCTTCATTCTTGGTACCTGCATGGTTAAATCCTGCATATACATATATATCTAAACTATAATGTTAGTATTTATATTTTATAATCTTATTCTAAGGTTGTTGTCATCAAAACCATCAGCTCATGGACTAACAATCTCCCCCTTTTTGATGATGATAACCTTTGTTTATAAAATATTACTTCTATCCTATTGACTCCCCCTAAATCTAATAACTCCCCATTAATCTATGCCTAACTCTCCTATTTTATATTTCTTCCCCTTTGTCATCAACAAAAACAAACAAACTCTAAACTATATAACTCCCCCTCATTCTTGTACTCAAGTACCTGCATTAATAAACTATATAATAGAGTATATAAGAAATAACTATACTTATAGACATGATATTCAATCAACGATTATAAATATATTAATGTATATTTATACAATCATCAAACCATACCAATGTATAAACCAATTTCAATCAAAACAATCAATTCAAACAAAGTAATAAAGCAAACAAATTAAACGTTACGGGGAACTTCCACCCATCCTTCTTCTCCGAAAATAGGGTCTGCTTTGATGGCATCCCAATTTTCATTGTCATTTGTGAGAGAGACAGAAGGATGTGCTTCGTTATCATCCTTGTGTAGGGAAGAAATCATCCATCGAATTGCCTTGAAATGCCTTTCTTGCTCCTTGATCATCTGCATTTGACTCAACTCTAAGTGTCGCTGGTTACGAAGAATGAACGAGAGAATATTCTTGAATGAATTAAGAGTTTCTTCAAGATTCTCGGATAAGTTATGAATTGGATTAGCCATTTTTGAAATTGTGAGAAGAATGAGAGATAGAATAGATAAGAAATAATATTCAGTAATGAATTCTGGAAGAAATGGGTATTTATAGGTGTAGAAATTCGTTTGAAATGAATAGACATATGGTAGTTATTCAAATTTCAAATTCAAAAATGAAATGTCATTTCTGACCAGTACATGTCGACATGGTCAAAGGGGGGATGTCGACATGAAGTAGTGAAATTTGATGACCATTTTGATTTTGTGAATAATTGTGTGTATATATATTTATAATATACTAACATTTATTCAAGAGATAAGATAAGCTAGATAACGGAAAGGAAATTCAATTTCATTGCATAGAAGAGTGATACAATGATTAATCATAAAGAACTACATAAACACTCAAATTAAGACAAACTTAAACTAATTTGATATGATATGAAAATATAGAACTAGTTAGAGTATGATGAAGATGAAGATAATCCAAGTTTCTTGCTGACTTTGGAGAAAAACTTGTTCATCTTGGATGATAATTTGTCCAACATCTTACTAACGGATCTTTTAAGAACCCGTTGATTCTCAACAATAATCATTTGATTTTTGAGAAGGATTTTGTTGGTAGGATTGGAAGGATATTCAATACTTTCTAGGGATGTTTCACCTTCTTCTTCTTCTTCTTCTATTTCCATTTCATCCCCTTCTTCTTCTTCTTCCTCTTCCATTTCTTCATGAGCCAAACGCTCTTCCTTTTCGGCAAGAGTCTCATAAGGTTGAAAAACATATGGGATTTTCATGAGAGAAATGTTTGAGATATTAAAAACTTTTCTTGAAATAAATTCTTCTCCTTTGAAATTTACTCCAAAATAGTTGAAAATCCGAGTAAGGTAAATTACATGGTATAAAGTGTTTTCTCCCATTTCAAAATTTTTAGGACGAAGTTCATCCAAAATAACTTGCGCCCAATTGATATCATAATTTCCGAAAATAGCAAAAAGTGCTTTGCACACTTTTGAAGTAGGATTGTTAAAATTTCCCGATCTTGGGGTCAAAGTATGTTGTAAAAGAAGATTGACAATTCTTGCTTTAGGACGAAAGTTTCGGTTTTTAAATTCAAAGTTTTCATCTCCTTCAAAAATATGATGAAATGTCTCACGATCATGTTCATCGATTTGAAAATTAGAAAGATCCATTCCCGTGTTTTTAATTGAGAATGGTACCCAAAAGATCACAATTCAAAAACAATTTTAGTGCCTTTGACACTACTCCAAATTTCATTATCATTTCCTTCATAAAATTCTCGATTGAGATTTGCATATAAAATTTTAACAATATTTGGGTAACAAACAAAATCATTTTGAGAAGAATCAGCAAGACTAAGAATTTGATTGTTTGCGAAAAGAGTATCAATTTCATAAGAAGCAAAATCTTGAAAAATAGAAAACTTTTCGGGATGGACTTTTCCATAATTAGCATAATTGATGTATGCTTTTATTGCCTCTGGATTATTGACGAGTTGCTCTTTCAAGTTTCTGGAAAGTCTCATGGTAGAGGGGTTGCTTGAAGAAGCCATTAAAGTAGAAAGTAGAGAGCTTGGAGTTTTGAAGAGAGAGTTTGAATTTGAAAATGAAAGTGAAAAGTTGTGATAAAAGATAGTGAATAAATAGATTTTTGAAAGACATGTTCTCTGGTCAAAAGATGCCTTTTCAGAGTATTGAATGAAGTGAAAAGGTGGAGGGAAATTCAACCATTTGAATTCAAATTTTGAATTTCAAATTCTGGTACCTATTTCGACATCAGGGTAGGGATCATGTCGCAATGTGCCTGTGAATTTCTATGATTTGTTTTTCCTAAGAATTCTAATATATATATATATATACTTATTATTTTAATGTCTATATATATATATATATGTATGTATCTGGAATATTATTAGAATTATAGTGTATTCCAGAAAATATTATTATATTATTAAAAAATAATAAAAATAAAATAATAATAAAAAATAAATTTAAAATTCAATCAACACACCAATTCAAAATTAATCAATCAAGCAATCAATCATCTAATTCTAAGCATGCAATTTCAATCAATTGTATTGTAAATGTGTACCTTTTTCTGAGTCCGTTTCCTTGAATTCGTTGAAGTCTTGAACTGCCGTGAAACACAAATTTGAAGTATCTATCTTCTGATCATCATCGCTTGAGGACTAGTCTGAGTCATCTAGAGTAGCAGTAAATGCATGCTTCCGTTTCTTTACTGATTCATTGTTTATAGGAGGATTCTGCCTTTCTGGATACGGACAGTCTCTTTTGATATGGCCTGGTTCATCACAGTTGAAGCATTTGACATTGTTTGGCACTACACTATGATTTCCAGAATTCTTATAGTTGTTTCTCTTAAGATTATTCATCTTTCTGTATTTCAGGAATTTCCGAAAATTCCTGGTCATAAATGCTATCTCTTCATCATTATCACTGTTTGAGTTTGATCCGTCGGTTAATGCATTGAATGCCATTGATTTCTTTTCAGATGCTTTGCTTTATCTTCTCCCGATCATTTGGACTTCAAACGACATTAGATTTCCAATCAATTCTTCTATCTTTAAGGTACTGATGTCATTTGCCTCTTCAATTGCAAGTGTCTTTTGATCCCATTCTGGAGTGAGAGAATTTAAAAAATTTCTGACTTGATCTTCTTCCGAAAATTCCTTTTCCAAGGATATTAAAGAATGCACAATATCCTGAAATCGACTATACATATCTGAAATAGACTCATTAGTATTCATTTTAAATAACTGAAACTGATTTGTGAGCATGGAAATTTTGGTCTGTTTAACTTTGCTTGTTCCTTCGTGAGTCACTTGCAAAGTTTTCCAAATTTCATATGCAGACTTACAAACTGACACTCTATTAAATTCATTCCTATCAAGTGAACAAAACAGAATATTCATTGCTTTATAATTATTTTGTGCAACAGTCTTTTGCTCAGTAGTCCACTGTGCAAAATTAGTTGTGGGTTCAGAATATTCAGTTTGTGTGATATTCCAAGTATCTAATCCTATAGATTGTAAATATATTTTCATCCTACATACCCAATATGCATAGTTACTGCCATTAAAAAGTGGTGGTCTGGCAGTAGACCGACCTTCTACAAATGAACTAGTGTTAGAAACAGTACCAGTGTTGGTAGCCATTTAGAAAACTTTTCAAAATTCAGATTATGAAACTTTTTGAAAACCTTGCTCTGATACCAAATGGGAGGAATGCAGAATATGGATCTTAAGGCTAGGAATAACACTAGAGGGGGTGAATAGTGTTTTTAAGAAATTACTAAATCTTTTTAAGTTTATGTTAATTTGAACACAAATGTATGCAATATTCATGAACAGATAAATCATAGAAACAAACACAAATGCAGAAATAAAGTAAATGCAGTAAAGGAAAGAACACACCGGATTTTATACTGGTTCGGGGTAACCCTACATCCAGTCCCGCACAACTAAGTACGGATTTCCTTTCAAAAGCAATTCAACAATTACAACCCTCGGTTTCAAGGCTACGAGGTATACCCTCCAGAATCACAATCCTCTGGGTAGAGATACTTGATTTCCGGGGCAACAAGTTCACCCAATTAATTTCCAAGGCTACAATCACACCTTTTCTCGCTAGATAGATTAAAAAGAAGCCTATAACTCTGAATAGCACTTGGATCTTGTTAAGATAGTGATAGAGAATCAAACCAGAGATAATCTAGTTAGATTCAATGTTGATTTCGGCAGAATGATGATAGGATTTTGAATAAGAAAATGTGGAAGAAGAAGAGAAGTGAAAAACCAGAAAATTTGATATAAAATTCGTTGAAACTAACCACTATTTATAGAAGAACAACAGTCATGTCCATTTGTGAAAGGTTATGTCTAATAGACACTTTTTTTGAAATTCAAATTTTGAAACTAACTGACACTATGTCGACATGGGGTACTAGGGCATGTCGACATCCTAAAGGAAAATTTGATGTTTTGATTTTCTTTGAAAATAACCTTTATCTTATATTAAAACTATATTAAACTTTATAAATATACTTGACTATTGATAAAATACATAGATAAATATAGAGAACAATATATATATATATATAATTTTACTATAATTTTATATTTAAATCTAAGTATAAAATATTATAATTAAAAGATAGTTTAAAACAAACGAAGTTTAAAAACAAGAATATTTAAGACTAAAACATCTTTTTGAAAATCATTTGAAAAGATAATTTTTAAGGCTAAAACATTTTGAAAAGCAATTTTGAAAATCATTCCGAAGTTGTTTTGAAAAACATTTTGAAGTAGTTTGCAAGCTTCTTCATGCAGAATATCTCATCATGTCAGGACTCGAGAACTTGTACAAAACCAGGATGTTCGTGGGTTTGTAAGCCACTTGTCGTAGGTTTGTAAGCTACTTGTCGTGGGTTTGTAAGCCACTAAAAAGGTAGAAATGGGTTCCATCCAAAAAGAAAAATGGAGTGAAGATTTCAGTGCTATTGTGAAGTTTTAACATAATTCTAGACTCAATACTTATCTTGAAATCTTGAACTCTTGATAATCTTGATACTCATGAGTCTTCAATCTTGATATCTAGAATCTCTATACTGTACAGTCTTCATTCTTGGTACCTGCATCATTAAATCCTGCATATACATATATATATAAACTATAATGTTAGTATTTATATTTTATAATCTTATTCTAAGGTTGTTGTCATCAAAACCATCAACTCATGGACTAACAAAAACCACTTTGACAACTGTGTACGCGGTGGAGATTCCAGAATGAAGTAGGATGGTGGCGACGATCCTATAAGGTATATACGTGGACCTAACTCCCGTGAGTTAGCATAAGGTGGCTAAAACAGGAGCAATCGATGGGCTAAGTGAGGTCATTCCTCCGATCGGGCACATTCCATCGATACTATATTCTGACTTTGCGATTTATTTGGTGGCCACCCTCGATTTATTGATTCGGGAGTGTGTTCCGAGGTGGGCGGTAGTAGCTGCTATGCGTTACCATCGGTCCGGAAGTGTAATTGGTATATCTACCTGGCATTGCCTAGTTGTGTCGTGTCACCTACCCTAGCGTGCCTTTTACGAGTTTGTTTTATGTCGTACCTATGGGGTATCCTCTGATGGCCCCTGTTTACGGGGAGTTATGGTACTGTATAGACTATTGGCATTATAAAAACATGTTAAGGGGGGATATGGGTAACGCCTTAACGCTAGTTTAATAGTTTACTTTACTTTAGACATATTATAATAGCGTATTGTACTACACAGTAGATAGTTTAACGGATCCTTAGGAGATGTGAATCCCGAACATCTCTTAAGTTACTGCACTCACGTTAGACACTGGATAGGAGATGTCAAATCCCGTAAACATCTCCGACGCCGTTTACACTCATATTTATTTACTGCTGATTTAACTTACATAAGAACTTTTAGTTCTGACTCGAGTGTTTTGTCTTTTCAATTATCTCGGGTCAGCCTGAGCATTTCAGGATCTGAAGACCTTATTTCTGGAGGACGAAGACGAAGATTTGTACTACTATTATTTACTATATTTATTCCACTGCATTCATACTGTTCCGCTGCATTATCATTTATTTATCTCTGATATGTGTAACTCTAATTTTGTATTGTATACGTATAATCAAATGTTTTGTATACAGCTTCATGAACTATTATTTGATTTTTATAATTTATCATTCCGCTACGAGATTTTGCTTTGTTTTTTTCTTTCTCTGCTTTTTCTTATTCACCCCAATAACAATCCGCCCTTCTGTATGGTTTGAGTCAGCATGTGTGTCTGCTTAAAGCGTCCAAAAAGGCGGGATGTTACAGTTGGTATCAGAGCCAGGTTTAACGATAACCTTAGCTTTGTGGGGGTTTGACTCATATTTAATAGGGTAGTAATACCCTAGAATGAGTCATTGAGAGTATATATATGAGAGAGCATGTAACAACCCGCATATTTAACGATTATGTATTTGAATATCTTATTTAAATATTTTAATCGTAAGTCGGATCTTAGTCCGAAAAGCTACTTTTTGCATACGGTCAAATTAGGGCTCGAGACCACCTCCATTGAGTTCAAAATGATGTTTGCGATCTTTTTAAGTATAAACTTTGATATGTTTGGAGATAGTGGAATTTTCGCCACTTTTTCGCTTATTGCTTTGGTTTGGACTGAACTCTTTTGCCCCTTACTAACTCAGCTCAACCCCCTCTCTTCTTCATTAAATCATTCTTCACTTCCTAACTCTAAAGCTTCTTCAAAAATGGTGGAGGGAATGGGAAATTAAAACTCCAAAGCCTTATTCTTCATTGCTAATCCAACATCTACTCCAAATTCAAGTGAAGACATTGGTTCAAGCTTGTTATTGTTCTTGCTTTGCTTTCAAGCTTCATCTCCATCAATTTCCGTGAAAAGGTGAGATTTTTATCCCACATTCTTGTCTATAACTATCTTGGATTGTTGGGAATGACTCTCCATCACTTAGCATGTACATTTGCATTTGGTTTGGATTGGCGAAAACCCTAATTTTTAGTGTTTTTGGGTGAATTACTGGGTTTAGGTCGCACTGCCTCGAAGACTCGGCCTGCATATTTTCGTTCGCCCTTAGGTCATTCGGAATTAGGTCGTAGGTCGTTAGGTCGCTCCCTCTGTTGGAAACTACACCTCGATGTTAGGTCGCTTGGCTTTAGGTCGCTAAGCCTTAGGTCGTTTGACCTATTTTACGTTAGGTCGCTCGGCCACATTGAGTCGCTTGGGTCGTTTTGCCTTGAATCTTTAGCTCGCTCGTCCTTAGGTCGCTTGGCCTTTCACACATTAGGTCGTGAGTTGATTAGGTCGCACGGCCTTGACTTGCCATTAGGTCGCTCGGCCTCTTCCACCCCTTAAATTGTTAGGTCGCTCGACCTTGCTTGGGACGTTAGGTCGCTCGGCCTTCCCCCTTTAGGTCGATAATCCTTAAGTCGCTCGGCCTCATCACTGCTTAGGTCATTAGACCTTATTTCCTTTAGGTCGCTTGACCTTATTTCCTTTAGGTCGTTAGACCTTATTTTCTTTTGGTCGTTAGACCTTACTTCTTTTTGGTCGCTCGGCCTTACTTCCTTTAGGTCGCTCGACCTCACCACCTTAGGTCATATCACATATAGGCCGCTCGCCCTATTGCCTTGATAAGTCGCTCGGCCATGTCACCAAGATAGGTCGCGCCCACCTAGGTCGCTCGGCATGCTATCCTTAGGTCGTTCGACCTATTTTACTTTAAGTCGCTACCTCTTTAGGTCGTTGCACTTTAGCTCGGCCATGATTAGGTCGCGTGGGTATTTCTACTTTGATGATTTTGGAACTGATTTCCTTGGATTTTATTCACGTCTTCGAATGTGAATTTTAGTGAATTGATTTGTTTCTACAATCAATTTTGTGACTTGTCACTTTAAAAATATAAAGGTTTCAATACTAGTAGTAAATATTAAAACTCTTTCATCAAAACAATTTCAACACTATTTTATTACAAAGCTCTTTTCCTAAACCGTTTTCCAATCTATTAGTATATTCAAGCCTTTACCTCACTCGGATGAGAAATCTAATTAAACGGCTTAGTAAAACAAGTGGTATGAAACGCTTGCGTTTGCTTCGTCGGTTAATTCTTGGACTTGTTCGACTGAACCTCTTGTGACAATTTTCTAGTGAAGATCTACAGTTTGTTCGTAAATATTTAAGTTAAGCAAGTGGTTATGGGACATGAAGCTAAACTCATATATTTACTAGCTTAGTGTGATTGACACTTCTTAATGATCAACGACGATCATTTTCGTAATTTAGACTAGCAATGTGCGATGTCTCTTTGATTCGGTTCATCGAACGTTACGCTGTACGACGTCGTTGTTCTGTTTTATCTTTATTTGGTTCATAGAACGTTACGCTGTACGACGTCGTTGTTCCATTTTACTACGTGTTGGTTCATTGAATGTTACGTTGTACGACATCGTTGTTCCTTTTTATCGTGTGTTGGTTCATCGGACGTTACGCTGTACGACATCGTTGTTCCATTTTCCTATGTGTTGGTTCATCGGATGTTACGCTGTACGACATCGTTGTTCCTTTTTATTGTGCTTTGGTTCATCGGACGTTACGCTATATGACGTCGTTGTTCTTATTTATTGTGTCTCTGGATCATCGGACGTTACGCTGTACGACGTCGTTGCTCCGAATTATGTGATTTCTGGATTTCATGTCATGATTTCTGGAATTTTGTGCTTCACCAATTTTCATGATTTCCATTGATAAGTTTTATCAATTTTGTGCATTGGTGAATTTGTGTGTCATTAACTTGTTATGAATACAAGTTTAGGGTATGAAACCCCATTTTATCTTTGAGAAGATTCTTGTGATATTGATTAATCTCTTGTTGATTTTCAATTACATACTTATAGTAGTATGCCATTATGGTTATTATGTGTTCATGCCATATCTTTTATTCTATACCATATCATCTGATATTTATAGCTAGACTGATCCGTTTATTATTTTCTTATAAATAATACTCGGGTCAGACTGAGATTTTACAGGTGCTTCTGCTTGACCTCTCTTCTGGGATTACTCTGACTTTTTGGCTAACTACTTAGATTAGTAGTTTTTGGATGTATACATTTGAGATATAGACTCTATGATGTATACTTATTCTTTTGTGAAGCTTGTAGCTGTTCTTTTATATTATCGTGGATCTTTCAGACCACTACTCTGATGTACACTTTCATGTGTTATATATATATATTCATATCTTTTTCCGCCTTTGTGATATGGATGTTTGTGACTGATTTGTGTTATGTTTATTTCTATATTTGTTTCCGAAGATTATATATAGCCACTGTGTGATAGCTTTGAGTTTGTATCGGTATGTCGGATTCCTCTATACTATCTGACATATCGATGCTCGCACAAAGAAATTACACGGATGGTCGCTCCTCAACAGCCTTATTCTCCGTGCTAGTTGATAGCATTACTCCGTAGTGTTCTTGGCTAGCATGGGTATAGAGGTGGGGCATCACAGAGCGTATTTGTTAGTGTTATAAAATGTTTTATATTGTGTTAAGTTGTTCCGTTTTGTATTTATAAATGCTGAATGGTGCTTAGGACGCTATGACATCGATAGGGATTTCTAAACACTTAATAGGACAGACTGACACAATATTTGTTTTGAAATATAGGTAAATGAAATAATTTTTCCTATTGTATATTATATATATATAATAATGATTTATAAATTATATATTTGGTTGTAATATATTGGTGGTTAGGTAGTGAAATTTATAAATATAGGTTGGAAATAAGATTTGAAAATAAGATAAATGAAATTTGGAAATTTAGAACTTAAGTTCCGGGGTTTTTTGAAAAAATTTTGAATGATTTTAGGATATAATAATAATATTATTAGAATTATTTTCTGATATAAATATTTCAATATAATTTGAAAGAATTGTTTTAATGAAATTTTGGAAAGGAATAAGTTATGTACTCCCCTCTCTATCGCTGGAAAATAATTTCGGTGATGAGTGTACGCATCATCGACATTCATTTTCGAGTTTCAAAGTGGGAAGGCCATTGTAGTAGTTTTAATACAGATCTATTTTGATAAACAAATAAATTTTTTGAAGTTTAAATATGATTGGATATAAAATTTATGAGTATATATATATATATATATATGTATATATTATTTTAAATGATTTGAAATGGAACCCGATATTTAGTTCTTAAATTTCTATGAATTAGAGATTTCAATTATTGTAATGGAATAAAATTTTAACTATTTAATAATTGAAACTTCTAAATGAAAATAAGAAATGATATGCTAAGTTATAACTGCAATATACAAGGAATTTGAAATTTGTAACTTGTAAACGAAAAGAATATGAAAATAAGAAATGATAATTATTGAACCTTAAGTTAATTAAAATAAGTAAGTCAAACTTGTGTAACTTTCAATTGCATTCTTAAAGACATATATATAACTTACTAATTATAAAAGTGGAATGTTAACAGAATATGTAATGGAAAATTTTACAAGTAAAACTTATGTAATGGAAGTGGTCAATGAAATTTACTTTTATAAATAAGAAATTTGATATGAAAATAGTTATAAACTTGAGTTAAAATTGTAATACTACTAATTAAATGAAATAGAAAATGAGTACTGTAAGTAAAGGATTTTGAACTTAAGTTAATATTGAAACTATTTACAGTTAAAGTAAATAATAAAATGAATGTAATGCAATAAAAGAAATTGACATGATATGAATAAATGAACATGAATTTTTGTAAGTAATAAAGGAAAAATAAATGAAATAACCACTGAATGAATGAATGGGAATACAATTTTTGTAAGAAATAAATGTAAAATTAAAGAAAGTAATCACTGAATGAATGAAAAAAATGAACAACAAATCTTGTGAAAAAAATTTAATAAGAATAAACTTAAATAATGTTAGAATCTGTTGTTTATTTTGGTTTATGGGTTGTTTGGGATAGGATACTTCTAATTGTTTAAGATGTATGAATAATCTATTGAGTTCATCTAAGACTGTTGAGTAAATGGTGCACTCAATAGTTTATTTGTCATTCTAGGCGGTTAAAAATTTCTGAACCCGAACAAACCATTTGTTTGTTTGCTATGGATAGATAGTTGATTATATTGATTTCATATGATGATTGTATTCTGTGGTTGCCAGTGATTGTTGTTTTATATTGATTTGTTTGTTATTGGTTGAAACAACGTTAAAAATTTCATTTTATGTAATTATTAACCTCTTTTTGGATTATATAAGTTAAATACAGGTTAATTATGGAAGCAATTGCCACTGCTTTTGGTTTCATAATTAAGCGTTGTTTGCCCGACAAATAGGTACGTTATCGAATTATGGTTTTCTAGCGATATTATATTGTTTTTCCTGCTGTTGGGATATATATTATTTTGAAAATTATGATATATTTTGTTATTATTGATATTATTATTTCTCCCGAGCCTCTTCGTACAAAGGAGACTCTACCGAAATTTTCTAAAAATTTAGGACTTAGAAAATTTTGAGAAATGTTTTCCAAACTTTGTTAATTTGAGTATAAAAGGATTTAATTGTAATAAATTGATATATTTTATTTAAATTATTTAATTTTGTAAATTAATTGTTTATAAATTTAATATTTTGAATAAGATATATTGATTACTTAATTTTCTTCTTTTCCCTTCCTTTTCCTTTTCGAGGACGAAAAGTTTTGAGTGGGGGAGAGTGTAACGACCCGTAATTTTCGATAATTAAATTTGTTAATTTAGTGAGATTTTGGTAATTTAATATTGAAGGAAATAAAAAATTGTAAATTAAAAATGAAATAATAACTAAGATGAAACGTAACAAGGTTAATTAAAGTTAATAATTAATGAATTGAATGAAATGCCAATTAATTGAAATAATAAAAATGCTATACTTGGTTATAAATTGAATATAGGTGAATAAATGAAATATTGGATTAGTTAATGGAAATTGAATGAAATTAGTATTATGAAAATAAATGGTAACATTGATTTGTAAGTAATAAAAGCTTTTTAATGTGACTAAAGGTTAACCGTGGCAAACTATTGTATGTTACCTATCTATTTAGCCTGTTAATTTAAAGTGGAAATAAATTTCAATAAATGTAATTGAATTTTATGTTAATGTAAATTAAGTTAATATTTGGAAATAATGTTAATTTTATTCATAATATGATAATTTGTTGAATAAAAAGAATGGAAATCACGATTTATTTATTTATTTGAATTTAAATTATAGTAATTGGATTTATTGCAAATAAATGAAATTGAATATTTAAATATTACGTTAATGGGAAATTAAGAGGAGATTTGAGAATATTAATGTAATAGACCATAAACCAATGTTAATTTCATCCATTTGATAATAATGGATTGAATAATAGGATGAAAGGTCAATTAAATGGAATTATTGAAAATTTAATTTATAATTTCTGAATTTATTGAAATTGAAATTAAACACTGAAATTGATGGATTAATCAACTTTAAATTGACATCTAAATTTTTTTAAATTATTGTAAGTGATTAAGAAATCAAAAATGATGAAAATTGTTAGTTATTAACTTTGAAATAAAAATGTGATTTTATTGATTTAATTATTAATTAATTTAATTAACGTGAAAATAGCCATTTTGGCCACTGACTCAGATTTCGACGAAACTAGTTTCATCGGGATCCGTAACGGTGAATTATTGTAGAATTTCAAGTTTCGTAATGATCGGACTTGTCGTTTGATCGTACGGACTCGAAACGCCTAGGAATCAATTTAATTAAAAATCAATTGAAATCAATTGGAAATAAGTTGATTTTAACATAACTTCTTCATACGATGGAATTTGAACTTGAAACCTGTTCCATTGAATTTAAAAATATCGATAACATCTATTTTGATATATGGGTTGACCCATTTTCATTCCGGAGGCAGAACGGGCTTTTCGGGTCGTTTATCGTTCCAATCCAAATCAAATATGTCCATTTATCTCTATTTCTAACCTACCTATAAATAGCACATTATAAACCGTAGCTCCTTCTTATTTTCAGTTGTCTGCACGTAAAATTTCAGCTGTCCACTTCTCCTTCTCAATGGCAGACAATCAAATTCCCAAATTACAAATTCAATTTCAAATCAAATCTCAATCGAAAATTCAAACTCCTCAACATATATCAAATTATATATCAATTTGAAGCTCTCGACGAGCGCAAGCCAAGTCTGCTGTTCGTTTTTCAATTTGAGTTGTGGTTTGGCCGGAAATCACCAATTTTTTTCGGCCGTCTATCGTTGGGTTTGTCGTTTAACGGCAGATCTTCGTTTCTGTGACGATCAGAGGACGCTGGACCGTAGAGCATGACGTATGGAGTCGATCCATACGGTTAGTCATCTAAATCGTTGCCTCGATTCGCTAGAAATTGGCCATAAACGCCGATGGCAACGTGCGTTCGAGATGGGCCTGGGGTTGTCGCACGTCTCGTCGAGGCAGGGGGTGGTCGGCTCAGGGAGGGGAGCACGGTGATGGGTTCCGATCGACGTGGTTGGCCTCGTAGGTTTCGCGGTGATGACTTGAGAATCGGCGGCTCGTTCACTATCGCGTGTCTGTTCGAAGGCTAAGGTTTCTGAGCGTAAGTGTCACGTGTTTTGTATTTTATTTATTTATTTATTTTTAATCGTTAATGTTCTAATCTGCGTAACTTTCACATACGAGGTCCAATTCACACGCGGTTTGATCCACTGGGATCGTATCGAAATTTCGGAGGCTTTGACGCTAGTTTGGACGAATTCTGAGACCGTTCAAATTTTGGGCTTATTTTTAATTTAAATTCAAAGGTGAGTATTTTAACCCACTCACAACTTCTAAAATTTGTTATGTTTGTTAAATGAAATTCGTGATGTGATTGGAAATTTATTTATGACTGTTTGGTATATTTTAAATCATCATCTCAGTTAATTTGAATTTATTTGAATTAAATCATTATTTGATTTATTATTGAATATAAATTGCCAGTTAAATAACTATTATTGATTATCAGTTCTATATTGATATTTATTGATTGATTTGGATGATGTTTGTAATAGATGTTGATTGTTGATATTGGATGAATGGATGTTTTATTTTATATCGTTATAAACTGCAAGTTCACTATGGGTTGAAATGATACATACCCGAATGATCAATAGATTAAGGAAAAATGGTTATGCGTTGAAATGATAGACTCGAGCGATTTTATGGATTTCATATTTTCGGGATTGCGGATTGAAATGATATATATCCGTAAATATAAATTTTTTAAATTGCGGATTGAAATGATAAATATCTATATCACTTGACCCTAGGGTAGAGAATTATATACGGACACCGGATTAGTTAAATTAAATGATTTTAAAATCCTTAATTTTCGAATTTAATTAAATGATATTTTGAAATAAAATTTGATTTATGAAAATTGAAGTATTATTGGAAAATCAAGTTAAGTATTATTGGAAAATCAAGTTTATGATGAAATGTGAAATGGTTTAAAGAAATTACTTTAAGAAATTAAAGTGGAAGTTTAAAGTAAAATTTTAAGTAAATGAAATTCTATCGGAATTGGGCTATTGAAATTGTTGGAAATATAACTTCGAAATATTTTGAAATTGGAGCAATTCGAATTGATATTTGAAACTGAATTGAAACGGGATGAAATTCCATAGTTTATTGAAACTTAAAAATTGAAGGTTTGAAATTTGGTTTGTTGACTCGAAAATTGAAAATGGTCCAAATGTTTTGAAATGAAATGAATAGTTTAATTTGATATAAATTCCAAATTCATGTTTTAATATAAACTGTTTTAAAAATATATTATTTCAAAATTTCTAATTGTTAAGATTTTCAAAGTATTAAACTATTTTAACCTTTATGAATTATATTAAATCATTTAACCTATTTTAAACCATTTAATTTATTTAAACTAATTAACCTGTTTTAACTTATTTTAAATCTAATTAATCTATTTTAAACCTATTTAATCTATTTTAATTATATTTAATCTATTTTAAATCTATATTAACTAATTATATCTAATTATAACTATTTAAAACTATTTAATTTTCTTCTAAATTCCAAACTAAGTAAAATGGATGGGTTTATATTCAAATTCTCGATTTTTAAGTGAATATGGTTAATGATGTTATAACCAAGTTGGGATTTAATTGACATATTTGGTTTAATATGATATTTTGAAATGAGAGTTTAGCCTATTATTGAAATACTGCTTTTGAAAGGAAATATAATTTCGAACTATGATTTCAAATGTGATATGATTTCAAAGGTGAATATGATTTCAAAAGTGATATGATTTAAACTGAATATGATATCAATTATGAAATGATTTTGGAAATGTAAAAGAACCATTCGGTGTGTAATAAGCGGTTGGTTGTTAAAGAGACCGGGATCAGATATTGTCATACACTATGTCGATACCGAAAAACAACTTTGACAACTGTGTACGCGGTGGATATTCCTGAATGAAGTAGGATGGTGGCGACGATCCTATAAGGTATATACGTGGACCTAACTCCCGTGAGTTAGCATAAGGTGGCTAAAATAGGAGCAATCAACGGGCTAAGTGAGGTCATTCCTCCGATCGGGCACATTCCATCGATACTATATTCTGACTTTGCGATTTATTTGGTGGCCACTCTCGATTTTTTGATTCAGGAGTGTGTTCCGAGGTAGGTGGTAGTAGCTGCTATGCGTTACCACCGGTCCAGAAGTGTAATTGGTATATCTACCCTGGCATTGCCTAGTTGTGCCGTGTCACCTACCCTATCGCGCCTTTTACGAGTTTGTTTTATGTCGTACCTATGGGGTATCCTCTGGCGGCCCCAGTTTACGGGGAGTTACGGTACTGTATAGACTATTGGCATTATAAAAACGTGTTAAGGGGGATATGGGTAACGCCTTAACGCTATTTTAATAGTTTGCTTTACTTTAGACATATTATAATAGCGTATTATACTACATAGTAGATAGTTTAACGGATCCTTAGGAGATGTGAATCCCGAACATCTCTTAAGTTACTGCACTCACGTTAGACACTTGATAGGAGATGTCAAACCCCGTAAACATCTCCGACGCCGTTTACACTCATATTTATTTACCGCTGATTTAACTTACATAAGATCTTTTAGTTCTGACTTGGGTGTTTTGTCTTTTCAATTCGCTCGGGTCAGCCTGAGCATTTCAGGATCTGAAGACCTTATTTCTAGAGGACAAAGACGAAGATTTGTACTACTATTATTTACTATATTTATTCCACTGCATTCATACTGTTCCGCTGCATTATCATTTATTTATCTCTGATATGTGTAACTCTGATTTTGTATTGTATAAGTATAATCAAATGTTTTGTATACAGCTTCATGAACTGTTATTTGATTATTATATTTTGTCATTCCGCTGTGAGATTCTGTTTTGTTTTTTTTCTTTCTCTGCCTTTTCTTATTCACCCCAATAACAATCCACCCTTCTGTATGGTTTGAGTTAGCATTCAGGCGGTTACAAAGAATTTCACCTACAATGGCGCCCTCTTCCCACCATGTACCCCCGATCTCCTTCGTCCCCAGCAAATACAACTCCACCCTGAATGACCCATCCCCCTCCCTCCTCCGCTGCCGCCCGCAACAAGGAAGCAATCCCATCCCGAACCCCTCTTCCTCCACCCGGACCAAACAAGCCTCTCTGTATCGAGATTCCCACCGCCAAGTCTTATGCCCAGGTAGCGGGTTCTGCACCTCGCTCCCCCCTCCTGCCCAATCCTCCGGCCAAGAGGCGCCACCCCTTGCCGCCTTTCAAAAACGTTCGCCAAACGGTTGAATTTCTAAAACAGGAAAACCGTTGCCTTCGATGTGCTGGTCTTAGACACGTGGCGCAGCTTTGTCGGGACGCAAAGATATGCTATAAGTGCGGATTTTTTGGGCATCCTCAATCTCACTGTCCCGAGAAAATCCCTAATCAGTCTCTGGCTCGTAAAACTAGTAAAGTCCCTTCCTCTCCCAATAAAGACAAATCCACCTCTGCTCGCTGGGCCCCAAAATCACATCCACACTCAGCTCAAACGAAACCTTTCAGCTCCCCAATGCACTTCACATCCCCTGTAGCTACACATAGTCTGCCCCAATCCCCGAAGCAACATCATAACACTTTCTTGAACCCCAAAACTTTCTCAATGGCGAACACAGAACTGCTCCTCATTGCAAATATCATCTCTGGCACTTGGTCCATAGACTCTCTTCACCATACTCTATCCTCCACATTCCAACACAGAGAATGGCCACTCTGGATTCAGTCCGACTCCAGCTTCATTTTCTACTGCCCCACTTTCTCAATCAGAGACCAAATTCTCCAGCGTTCGACCATCTCTAGGGCCGGAGGAACCGTGCAATTCCAACCTTGGTCCAAGCTCGACCGTCCTGCGCCGTCCTTAGAACCGCCTTCATGGGCGCGAATCTCAGGTTTCCCAGAGCTCCTACGATTCAACTCTGAAGCCATCACTGAAGTAGTTAAGCCAGTGGGTAGATTCCTGGCCCAGGATGACTGCAAATGGGCAGAACTCGACCATCGTTTTTTATACATTCGAATACAGTTCTACAGTGGCATCATCTCTCCATCCTCCTTTGTCACCGTCCTCAACAACACAGAATACCTCCTACGCATCGAAAGATGGGAGCACGAACACCCTAACAGGCGACCGGAGAACCACCTGCTGGGTTTTGACTACGAAAGACACTTCCCCCTATTCTAGCATCACATCCCAATCGAAGACCTAGACAGAAGACAGATTCGACGTCTTGAATTACTCCCCAATCTACTCCGGCTCACCACCGGCGCCCGGCCAACTCTATGACCAGTCATTCGAAGTGGTGGGTCCAAGGGGCTGGGATCCATGGCCAGTCCTAGAACATAGGTGGGACCCATTCTCTGACTTGGACCTCTCATCCCCGCTCTTCCAACAGATCCCAACCCCTCCTGTTTCAGCTGCCCCCACCGCATCCTCCCCATAATCAGACCCCTCAAACTGATACCCAATCACTCCCAGTGCAGATCCATAATCCCCCCCCCCCAAGCTGACCCACCCTCTCCCGTTCATCAATTCCCCGTCCCTAGCCCTGCAGAACTTAGCCAAACAGCTCACCCAAGGACTGGTCAAGAGCCTCAGTCAGCCACTCCAGCGGCCGCTCAGTGGTCCCAGCCCATCACCCCAACAGCTATGCGCCGTAGCTCCAGACTGGACAGAGCAGCATCCCATCCTAGTAGTTTCTTTAAACATGTAGTATTTTCCTCTCTTAATAAAAGCTTAAATAAGAAAATGGCACGTTGCATGGGAGTGAACTTGCATGGAGAACACTACATCTCCATGCAGGCACTAGAATCGGAGCGCCTATCGTTCTCCCAATGAAGCTAATATCCTGGAATACACGGGGGTTGGGGGACCCCAGTTAAAGACATTCTGTTAGCCTTGTCATATCCCCACAAAAAGTAGACATCCTTTTCCTGCAAGAATCCAAACTGTCAGACCCAACCCCCAACATGTTCAGACAGATCGGTGGGCCTTTCCTAACTGGGTGGGCCCACATAAATGCTATAGGTTCAAGCGGAGGTATTTTGACAGCCTGGAATGAAACTGTGTGGTCCCACTGCCAAACCTTCTACCACACTTCAGCCTTACACGTAGCCCTTCGACATCTACAAACTGGAATTATCTTCTTCTTCTCCAATATCTATGGCCCACAAAACCCTCGAGATCGAAATGAACTCTGGTCGAACTGTCTCACCTTCTCCTCTCATATTAATGGCCCCTGGGTGGTCGGAGGCGATTTCAACACCACCAAATCCCCAACTGAAAGGAACTCAGGCAATCTATCCCAAGACTTCGAAGCCTTCAACGAGTTCATCAATCTTTGCTCCTTAATAGACCCACCCATCAGCAACCGCCTCTACACTTGGTCTAATCGCAGATCAGATCCCTCACTAGCTAAATTGGACCGCTTCCTCTTTAACCCAGCCTGGGAGGAATTACACCCCCTCTCCAGTGTCTCGGGTCTAGCCACAGTTATTTCCGACCACTGCCCTCTCCTCCTAGACACGGGATCCCTCATTAGTCATATCAGACCTTTCAGGTTTGAACGCCTCTGGCTCCTTGAGCCATCATTCGATAACTTCATCAAAGAAATCTGGTCTCAGCCTTCCCCCATCCAATCAGCCACTGTCAGGGTCGTCTCCAAGCTCCGTTCCCTACGAAAAATCATCAAACCCTGGGCCAAATCAGTTTGGGGCTCCATCCGCTCACGCATTTCCGCCATCCAAGATGAGATTCTGGACCTAAATATCCTGGAAGAATCCTCTCCTCTTTCCGATTTGGACCGATCTCGCCTGAGAGAACTGGAAGCTGACCTTGACAGATTGTCACTGCAAGAAGAAATAGGTTGGAAACAATGTTCTAAAGCGAAATGGATTGAAGATGGTGATAAGAACACTACTTACTTCCACCGACTCGCCAATGGCAGACGTAGATCCACTTTTATTCCTGAAATTACCCACGACAACAACACCACCTCTGACCATTCAGTTATCCTTAAACTTTTCACCGACTACTACCGAACCATTCTGGGCAATCACCACCCCCCTCTTCCTCCAATTGACTGGAAGCTGCTCTACCCGGAGAACCTTCCCATCCCCCTTGACCACCCTTTCACTGAAGCAGTAATTTGGGCAGCGCTTAAAAGCATGTCTGATGACAAGGCTCCTGGCCCGGATGGTTTCGGGCATCTTTTCTTCAAACACTACTGGGAAACAATCAAACACGACATCATCGAAATGTGCTCTGAATTTCATGCCGACCCATCATCCGTGGCCCGCATCAATTATGCAAATATCATCCTCCTCCCAAAATCCCCCGGCGCCACCTCCCTTTCGTCCTTTCGTCCTATTAGTCTCCTAAACACAACCTTCAAGATCATAACCAAAGTCCTGGCCAACCGCCTTCAAACCTTCATAGCCCCCCTAATTGGAATTGAGCAATCCGCATTCATCTTGGGTCGTAACATCATGGACTGCGTAGCAACGACCTAAGAGGTCATATCCTTCTGCCACTCTACTTCAACACCAGGCATGCTACTCAAACTAGACTACTCAAAAGCTTTTGACTCAGTCAACTGGCAATTCATCTTGGAGCTCATGGAACACAGAGGCTTCCCCACAAAATGGTGCAACTGGATATACTCTATTCTCAACTCTAGCATGTCCTCGATAGTCATTAATGTGGCCTCGGGAGGTCTAATCAAATCGGCCCGTGGACTGCGACAAGGAGACCCACTTTCCCCCTTGCTTTTCGTCCTGGTGGCTGATGTGTTCAACCGTATGATCAAGTTAGCAATCTCGAACAACATCTTTCAGGGCATCAAACTCCCCAATTCAAACCTAGTCATATCCAACCTTCAATTCGCCGACGACACCATTCTATTCGCATCACCTATGATCAACCACATTCACTACCTCAAAGTAGCTCTATACTCATTCGAACTCATATCCGGCCTGTCCATCAACTTTAGTAAAAGCTCCATCATCATGCTCGGAAACACTGACCATCTCGGGCAAACCTGTTCCAGTCTGCTCAACTGCAAGACCGCACACTTCCCAATCTCCTACCTCGGTGTCCCAATCCGTCCAACCAAATTACACAGATCTAATTGGCTCCCCCTCATCGCCAAAATAAAAAATAGACTCCAGTCATGGAAAGCTCACTCCTTGTCCTCAGCAGGGCGCCTAGTCCTTGTTAAATCTGTCCTCTCAGCAATTCCCACATACTGGATGTCGCTGTACAAGCTCCCTTCCTGGGTAATCAAAAAAATTGACTCGATCAGAAGTTCCTTTCTTTGGAATGGTAGTAATATAAAGAGACTCGTGAACTGGCCGACCGCTTGCCTGCACTCGAGAAACGGCGGCCTTGGAATCGTTAACCTTCATGACTTCAACATCGCGCTCCTCGCTAAATGGCTCTGGCGGTTCCTAACCCCTGGCTCCTTTATTTGGAAATCTTGGATTTCCTCTCTCCACTATCACTCAAACCCTCATCTTGCCCTCCATGCCCCCACCGGAATCAAACCATCACCCTTCTGGTCTGGAGTCGTATCAACCCTACCACGCGTCAAACGGCTCTTCCACATCAACATGGGAAATGGAGCTAATTGCCTCTTCTGGCTGGATACATGGCATAACCAGCTTCCCCTCTCCTCCATCCTTCCCAACCTCTTCTCTCATACAGCTAACATCTTCGCTTCCACCCTGGACATTTCTATTTCGGGCCCAGTTCAGCTTCTCCCGACCTCCTACTTCGACCTCCACACCCTCACCGAGCTTCACCTTGCCACCTCTATCCTCCGTAACATCCATCTCACCCCCTGACCTGACTCCTTTACCTGGGCCCCCAACCCAACAACCGGCTTCTCAGTTGCCTCCTGCTACGCTCTCCTGAACAACCCTGGACGCCTCTTCACCTTCCCCAGACTTTGGAAGTGCCGGATCCAGCCTCGCTTCGCTTTCCTGTAATGGTGCCTTATCCACGGGCGAATCAACACAAGAGACAGGCTCTTTCGCCGTAACATCGTAGTCGACCCCTGCTATGTCTTATGCTCTACCATAACAGAAAGTTTACAGCATCTTTTCTTTGAATGCGATTTTGCTGTCAGGGTCTGGGCTGCGACGACTGTTCACATTCTTGGACACATTCCCACATTCAACTCGTTTTTCGACCACTGGCAGTATAACCCCCCCAACTATCACCTAGATCTCATAGTAGCTATATTTAGTTGGTGCATTTGGGCCGAGCGAAATGCACGTGTATTCTGCAAGCCCATATCCAACTTCGAAGGAACTTGTAGATGTATTATTCACTACTTCTCATCTGTATCAGGTCACAGCTTCTCTGCGCCGTTCAGGCTAAGATTGCCATACCCCAGCTCTCCACCAGCAGAATCCTCGGGCAGCACTTCAGCAGTTCCTCCTAGCAGACATCGAGGGCATCACTAACCGCGATATAGGACTAGTCTTTTTTCATTCCTGTTTTCGCAATATGTATTTTGTATATAAAACTCTGTCTCCCAATGACTAGCTTGCTGTACCTTACTACTTTCTGGCCAGCGATCGGGCTTGTTGATCGCGCTATTTACCTATTTATATGATATCTAACCGGCTGTGTAGTTCCACGGTACACTACCGTGTCGCTCCAAAAATGTGTGTCTGCTTAAAGCGTCCAAAAAGGCGGGATGTTACAATTTCCGAAACCACTAAATAAGTTTATTATTGCTAACAAATGACATGCACTTAATTATGTCATTTAATTTGTCTTTAATCCATTACAACATTACATATAATCACTCAATTATCCCAAAATCCATTTCTAAGATTAACTATTTAAAAAATTGTAACTAAAATCCTAATAAATAATAAGATGGTATAATCATGTTCCTAACAATAAAAGCCTAATTCAACCCAAAAATCTCCAATCACTTCATATAATCCTAAAATCATCAATAAATGAAATAAAGAAGATTAACAGGTGTGTATATATATATATGAAGAATCATCCTACTCACCTTGCTTCTCCCTAAATCAAGCTTTAATCACCAAAAACCCATTCGACGCTCTCTTTAAAGTTGAGATCTTGCTCCAAACACAAAACCACTCTAATTTCTTGACGAGTTTTGTAGAGAATGAGAAGAGAGGAATTATGGTGATTTTTATATGAATTTAGGAATTTTATTTGAGAGGTTTAGGATATGGGGATTAAGGAGGGATTAAAGGGAGTTTAGGAAAGTGATTAGGTAGTTGAAGAATGTAATGTTGAATGAAAAATGAAAATGAAGATGGAAGGAGTTAGCTGCATATAAGCTAACTTAGGGGCAAGCTATTGGGCTTTAGACAAAATCCATTTTATCCAACAAAACACTATTCACTGCAAAAATTCATCGACTCCAAACATAGTCAAGTTTATACTCATTTTTTCGTGTTGGAAAATCGTCCTCAACTATGGGTGTCTCAAGACTCAATTCTTTCATCTTTAAAAGGGGAGTACAAAGGGCGTTCCGTTAATTAATGATTAGATATTTAAAATAATCACTTATATATTCGGTCGTTAAAATTGTATGGTGTTATAGTTTTGTTGCCAAAAATTGATCAACAGGTGCACAATCCTCCTCAGGGATACACCGCTTGCAATGAATACATGTGTCTGAGTGGATCATCCCACCTTTTAATGACTTCCTTTGGTTCTTTCTACATGAGTTCGGGCAAGCTCCAACCCAAGTGTACCTAAATGGATATGTCCTTCTCAAATCTTTATATGTTTTGTTCATGATGTGACTACAATAATCACCAATCTTCATGGAGCAGACACATCGCCCTCCTTATTACCCATCAAAGCCTAGTGTCATTGCAAAGTCAGCTACGCACTTCATAACAAGCGTTCATACTTTGAGATCGAGTACTTTTCTTCCACTACGCCTTTGGCTTCAATTGTATTTGGTTGTCTAGACGTAAGGCTTCTTTTCTAACATCATTCTCATGTTTGGATTCTCCCTATTCAAGTATCTAACTTCATTTCCATTCATTTCATGGATCCTCCCGAATGAGATTCCAGCGAAATGCATTATAGTACATTGGAAACTCTGAAAGGAGTCGACACCCCACATCAGACTACTACCTATCTCCTCATGAATGAGAGGCTCTTTTAGTGCGACTTTCTACATCCTGAGAGATTCACCATTTCTCTCAAGCCTTCACCAAAAATGACTTGGGCTTCCATTTCAACCTCTACCCCTACTCGTGGATTTGGCGATGCCAATTAAAGAGGCAGTGAAGGCCCTGTGGCAAAGCAAACATTGGCGAAGGCCAAGATAGAGCGACAAAAGAGAACATTGTCAAGAAAGTGAATAAGGAGAGAGAGGAAGAGAGAAGAGTGTTAGAAGCTCAAATTTTATGTTTTGATAGTGACAACTACTAAAGGATGTACTATGTATATTATCAACTTTTACATGAAATGAAATCAACTTTCTAAAGAGATCTACATGACGAAGACATGATGATGATGACATAATTGTAATATCAGTCATAGAGTCATTAGTCTAGAGTATACACATGTTAAAATCTGTTCAAAGTGGTATACATGCTCATAAACACAAACCAAAAGTTTTTTAGCACAGATCGGTTGACTGATAGGTTCGAGTCAGTCGACTGATATACATTTGTACACTATTTTTCTAAAATAATTTCAGTTGACTAAACTAGTTTTTCAATCGAATAAAATACGTGTATTTTTTACTTTTTTCTTTTGGATAATTTTACTGTAAATCAGTCACCCATGTTATTTCAATTGACTGATAGTCGAGTAACTATTTTTTTTATTTCTGAAGGGATCTTCTTCTCTACGAAGAGTCTCTTCCCTTTAACAATGGTTGCAACTCTTCAATAAGTCATCACACTTCACAAATAGTTGCATCTACTCATTCTTTATGTAAAGCAATCATAATTTTTGAATTAATATTTTCTATTCTCTCTAATTTATATACCTTCTTTTAAATTCTCTAAGCATACAAAAGATGTACATTGTTTTCAATTTGATCACTTGAACGTTCAAGTATACTTCTCTTGTGATCAAATCACTTCCAATTCTTTACGAATACACTTCATAACACTAAGAAGAAGATTATATGAAGGTTGTACTTATCGACTCATTCGTGCTATACTAGAGCACAAAAAGTCACAAACTTATCTACTCTTTTGTAGTCGAAGTCTTGTTGAGCATCTTTAGGCATGAAGTCTTGTTCAGCAGCTCAGACGATTGTAATACATATTCCTCCAAGTTATGTGATGATGTTGTTTTAAATCCAGAAGAAGTCTATGACTGGATGTAGAGCGGGAAGTTCAAACCAGTATAAAAATATTTGGTGCACTTCACTATTTAATATTTTTATTCTGCATAAGTTATAATTTAAATAAATATTGATATTACTTGATCCCTAGTTACTTTCATTTGGTATCATAGCAAGGTCATCATTTAACCATAATAAAGTTCTTTTGATATTTAAAGTAATATGGACACTACCTCTACTTTTGTTGAAGGTCAATCCACCGCATGACGACCATTATTCAGTGGATTAAACTATTCTTACTGGTCAACTAGAATGAGAATTTACATGTAAGCTAATGGTTTTGATACTTGAAATATCACACAACAAGAATACATTATATCTACCACTGACTATGCTCAATAGTAAAACACTCAGAAAATTGTTGCTACTTCTAATGCTAAAGATATGAACATGTTGTTTTGTTCTCTAGATAAAATTGAGTTTAATAGAGTTAGTATGTGCATATCCACATAAGAAATTTTGCATACTCTTAAAATAACTCTTGAAGGAACAAACAAGGTCAAACAAAACAAGATTTCCATTCTTAAAAATCAATTTCTAAACTTTAGAATAAAGCAGCATGAAACTATAAATGAAATGTACTCTAGATTTCAAGATATCTATCATTCACTTCTAGCACTAGGAGAAAAATACATCGATTTTGATATTGTTTCAAAAATCCTAAACTCTTTGATGGATAAACATGAATGAAAAGTCCTAACTATCGAAGAAGCTAATGGCATTTCAACCATAAAAATCGAACAGCTAACAGGAAATCTTATGTTCTATGAAGTAAACTTACATGCAAAATGAGTACAAGCTCAAGAGAGAAAAACCATTGCATTCCAGACAGAAAAGGAGGAATCTGACGAAGATGATGATGTATTGCATTTCTAGCTAAGAATTTCAGAAAATTTCTGAAGTTCAAAAAGAATAAGAAGTTTGGTAACAACAGAAGTGGCACCAACAATCCATCAACTTCCTCACTCAAGTGCTATGAATGTGACAAGTTGGGCTATATAAAGAAGGATTGTTCAAATATAAAGAAGGAGAAATATGGCTTCAAGAACAAAAAAGAGAAATTTCACAAAAAGAAGAATTAAGCTTTTGCGATAACATGGGATGATTCAGACTAATCTTCTTCATCAGATAGTGATAGCGACTCCAAACAGGAAAATATGTGCCTTATGGCTATAAATGACGACGTAAGTGAAATTTTCTTTGATGATCCAGTAGAGATAAATTTTAAATTGATAGATAGATTAAAAGATCAAAAAAGGAAATATAAATAGGTAAATTAAATAGATACGAACTAGAAGTTGACATGCTAAAAGACGAAAAGAAAATAATAGAACTGGAATTAGTGAAATCTTAAGATCCTTATGTTAGTGTAACATCATAAGTCACTATGTTAAGTAGTGAAATAGGAACTCAGAAAAATGAGAATGTTAGATTAACTAAAGAATATCATGACTTAAATTCTAGTATTAAAACACCACAAATTAAAGTATTAAAACTTGAAACAAAGTTGGAAAGTATTACTAAGAAGTTTCAAACTTTAATAAAGGTAAAGAAAATCTTTCTTGAGTTATTGACAATTCATAGTCATCTTTTAGCAAAAGAGGATTAGGCTATAATAAAATTAACAAGGAAGTAAAAATCTATCCTAAAAAGTATAGCTCACTATATACGAATTTCAAAAAGAAAGATGATACAAAAGCAACTATTAAACAAATAAAATCTATCAAGATTTGGGTTCCAAAGACTAACAACAAATTGATAATAAATAAGTATATAGTGATAATTATGTCTAGTGTACATAGAAATTCTAAATTTATTTTCAAAGGAAACATCAAACTCTCTTGGGTATGGCTTTCTAAGACCTAACTCTTAGAACTCTAACATAGGAAGTGGGTACCAATACAATTCAATATTTTTTGCAAGTACCAAATAACAAATGAGTAAAATGGATACTTTACAGTGGTTGCTCCAAGCATATGATGGCTAATAAAAATGCTAATAAATATTATCTACTCAGATGGAGGATCTGTTACGTTTGGAGGCAACTTCAAAGGATACATCATTGGAAAAGGAGACGTGAGCAACAATGGTATATCTAATTCACCTCTTATTACTAATGTACTATTAGTTAAAAATTTAAAACATAAGTTATTAAGTATTAGTCAATTATGCGATAAAGGTTTTAGTATCACTTTTGAAAAAGATAAATGTAATATTTTCAATCAAAATAAAAATCTAATTTTCGAAGGATTTAGAGAAAGAAATATTTATGTTTTAAATATGAAAATTAATCACAACATGGACATGTGTTTAATAGCCAAAGATAATGATCCTTGGCTATGGCACCAAAGATTATGTCAAATAAATTTTCAAGCTATTAGCAAATTATCTAAAAATAATTTAGTAAAAGGCTTGCCAAAGATGTGTTATAAAGTTAATAATTTTTGCGATGCATGCCAATTAGGAAAATAAACTAAAACAACATTCAAATCTAAGAAAATCATTTCTATATTACAACCTCTCGAACTTCTTTCATTTGGATCTATTTGGTCCCACTCGGGTTCAGTCTATAAACCATAACAAATATGTATCTGTAATCGTAGATGATTTCTCTAGATATATATGGACATTATTTTTGAAAAAAAAGTGAACTTTTGAAACATTTAAAAAGTTTGCAAAATGAATTCAAAATTTAAAATATTTTAAAATTAAAAATATTAGAAGTGAACACGGTGGTGAATTTGAAAATGAATCATTCGATAATTTTTGTAACAAAAAGGGTGTTAGTCGCAATTTTTCATTCCCTAGAACTCCACAATGGAATGGAGTTGTAGAAAGAAAGAATCGAACATTACAGGAATGTGCTATGACTCTACTTAGTGGTAGCCAACTACTAAAACATTTCTGGGCAGAAGCTATGTCTACTGCATGTTACGTCTTAAATCGTCTCACTATTTGACCCTTAACTAAACATACTCCATACGATCTTTTAAACTGTACAAAACCTAATATAGCTTATATAAGAATTTTTGAATCAAAATGTTTTATACTAAATACAAAAGGTCAATTAGGAAAATTTGATCCAAAATCCGATGAAGGCGTATTCATTGGATATTTAGAAAGAAGTCAGGCGTATAGAGGTTTTCAATAAACAGTCAAATACTATAGAGGAAACTTTACATGTATCATTTGATGAAAATTTCAAAAATAATAAAGATAATAAAGAAGAAACTACTGAACAACTAACTACTGAAAATCCACCTCAAGTTACTATATTCAAAATGAAGAACAACAAATTACACAAAGTCCAATTGAAAATGAACTTGAAACTCCTCCATGAATTTTAAAAGATCATCCAATCAGAAATATAATTGGTAAGTCAAAATTAATGTTAAAAGTAGACATCAATTAAATAAAATAGGACACATAGCTTTTATTTCTAATATAGAATCTAAGAATCCTGAAGAAGCTTCAACCGATGATTACTGGATTTTTGCTATGCACGAAGAACTAAATCAATTTAAATGAAATGATATTTGGGAACTGGTTCCAAGACCAAATGATCAAATAGTCATTGGTACAAAAGTGGGTCTATAAAAATAAACCAATGAAAATGGTAATATAACTTGCAATAAAGCCAGCTTAGTAGCACAAGGATATAATCAAGAAGAAGGAATAGACTTTGAAGAAATATTGCTTCTGTTGCCATATTAGAAGCAATATGTATCTTACTAGCCTTTTCCTATCACCATAACTTTAAAATTTATCAAATGGATATTGAAAGTCCATTCTTAAACGGTTTTATTAAAAAAAAGATTTTGTAGAATAACCACCATGGCTTTCATATGAAAAATTTCTGGATCATGTCTACAAATTTAAGAAGCTATGGTTCAAAACAACCACTCTCCGTGCTTGGTATGAATGACTGAAAAGCTATCTTATAGCTTCTGGATTTGAGATTGGAAAAGTTGATAAAAATTTATTTATTAAACAAGATAAGAAAGATATATTAATTAAACAAGTTTATGTAGACAATATCATTTTCGGTTCTGCAAATGAAAAATTATTTAATGAGTCAAATGCAATGAAAAGTAAGTTCGAAATGTCTCATATGGGAGACTCTCATACTTTCTCGATCTACAAGTAAAATAATTAAGTAATGGGATTTTTACTAATCAAGAAAAATATTGTAATAATTTAATAAAACGAATCAGAATGGAAAACACATCAAGTAAACTGACACCCATAAGCACAACGGTTCATCTCGATTAAGATGAAAAATGGAAAGATCATGGATCAAAAACTCTATAGAAGTATGATCGACTCTTTACTATATTTAACTGCTAGTTGCCTTAATATTATAATAAGTGTCTTCTTGCAAGCAGAGTTTCAAGAAAATCCCAAAAAATCACATTTGCGTGCCGTGGAACGAATTTTGCGCTACTTAAACAATACTAGAGACTACTAACTCTTTTACCTAAAAGAATTCCTTTTAAACTAGTATCTTACGATGATGCTAATTTTGGAGGATGTCGGACGGAATTAAAGAGTACGAGTGGTACATGTTACTTTATCGCACAGTCTTTAGTATCATGGTTTAGTAAGAAACAAAATTGTATTTCACTATCGCGTGTGAAGCGGAATACATTTCTACTGCTTTGGCATGTGAAAAAGTTATATACATGCAACAAACAGTTAGAGATTTTGGTATCTACTTACATAAATCATCATATATTATTATAATATAAGTGCTATAAATCTTTTAAAAAATCTAGCAAATCATTCACGAACGAAACACATTAACATATGTCATCATTTTCTATGAGACTGTATAGAAAATGAAGTAATTTCTTTTGATTTTGTAACTTCCGAAAACCAAATTGCAGACATTTTTACTAAACCATTGAAAGAAAATACTTTTATAAAACTACGACAAGAACTAGAAATTATTTCCTTACAAGAGCTTTACTAAGATTGTATATTTTAAAACCGTCAAAATTAATTCATAATATTTATATTAAGTATTGTTGACAATAGCCATTTTATCTCAAACTAAAATTAGAAAACTATTTTTAGAAATATTAATGATAAAAATATTGCCTACCATAAAACCAAAATTACCAAAAATTGTTAAGAGTAAGTTTATGGATAAATAAATAATAACCATATATTATCAACACTATAAATACTCTCAATAATATTATATATACTGACCAAACTACATTACAATTCATAGAAGAAATACTTAATAGTAAAACTCTTTAAAAGCCTCTAATCTATTTAAAAAATGACCTCTGACCATGATTCAACCTATTCATTAATCGATTTTAGAACACCTTCTTCAAAAAGCATATTCATCTTCGTAAAAAACAACTCCTTATTTTAGTAGTTCATCTTCACTAAGGATCATTCCATCACTAACCTATCACATCGGTTTTTCTCCAAAAGGGAAGAAGGTCAAGCAGTCAATTAACTTTACTATTGTACCATCATCCAATGACCAGCGCATTGATGAATAACATCACTGTCAATAGAAATGATAAGACTTCAGAAATAAAAGTACCGAGAACAGCGTAGACAAGGAGCGCACCTTAATGTTCTTGAAAGATCTATTCGGGCATTGTGTGGACAATCACCAACAAAGAATAGTATATGTAAAATCTCTCCTTGACTAACAGAAACATCATTAAAAATTTATGACCCCAAACAAAGAAACTCATGGGAACTAGGGCAATCGAAAGAAGAATCTGAATCATTTGAAAACAAATAATTTGTCATCACCCTATCATATTTCACTTTGTTATACTATCATATAAAATATGTAATAAATAATGAATTTCTGCCAACAATCTACCAAAAGAACTAGTTCATGTAAATAAGTGGTCACCAAACTCGTCGTTGAAGATAAATGAGCCAAATTGTTGGGATTGGCTTCCCCCGAAGTCCGATCCATTGGAGGATAAATAAGTAGAAATTTTCATATACATTTGTATAAGTGTATGAATTTTTTGTATTAAATAATGAAATAATTCAATAAACTTATTATGGTTCAAACTATAAACGAATACGTCTACAAACAACCACCTTAAGGAGGTAGATGGATCACAAAGTCTGTCTACTTACTCAAGGCAACTTACAAAAACCGCACCATATACAATTTTAAACTACAAATTCTGGAAAAACAAAATTGTCAGTTCAAGTCGATTTAATTCAGGTACTCAGTCGACTAATACGTATGTTTCTTAATTTTTTACGCTTTCACATATGTCAGTCGACTGTGCCATTTTTTTAGTCGACTGAATGTCCCAAAAAATACAGTAAATGTTTTTCGGAAGAAATACTTTAACTCAGTCTACTGAACCAAGACACTCAGACGAAAGATACTATTCTTAAAATAATTTCACTCACGTATAGTAGTCGACTAACCTCTACATTCAGTCGACCGAATACTCCTCAAATTGTACTACAAACTTTTGGGAAAAATGTCCTAGTAAATCAGTCGACTGAATCCTTATTTCAGTCGACTAGTTCAATAAATTCTATTTTTTTAAAGAAGACCGATCAAACTGACACACCTTTTGAGGCACCTACTCTTTCACACCAATTACACCTCTCCTATATAATCCTAACTTGACCAATCTTCATTAACACATCTTTATCTCCAAATCAAACTCCAAAATCTGTTCCAAAATCTGTTCCAAAATCTCCAAAAAATTTCACTAATGGCACCATAGAAACAAAAGGATAGAGGATCAACTTCAGTCACCGAACCTTCAGAAGCTCAAATCCACAACTGGCTATACAACCATACTGTTGTCCAACGTTTCAATAAGGTGAAGAACTTAAGGAGTACTTGAGGGCTCCTTCATCAAATTCCAAGATTTTGATGGCTATGCTATAAGACATTTCGCTGAGGCAAATGGCATTGACGCATTCATTACTCCCTCATTAGCTATGATGCAAACAGTCTCAAAACCTACCCACTTTTGGTAAAGATTTTTTACGCTAATCTTGATTTCTACATACCTCAAAACCATGAAGATATCATTTGGAGTATGGTTTTTGGAATTAAATTGCGAAGAATTGAATGACATTGAGGTTAACATGCTAGAACGTGATGCAATTACTCATCAATTTCTTACTAACGACCTTGTTACCTTAAAAGCCAAGTATTTACATCGCAAAGCTAGGATAATGCATAAGGTTCTCACATACTCATTACTACCTAGAACCGGTAGTTATGAGATGATCTATAAGCATAGCTATCAATGTCTCTATGCTTTATAGGGAGGGAAGATTGTAAATTGGTCATAGATAATTATGGATTAAATTGGGTCATTTCATCAATGAAATGCCAAGACAATTCATTATCATGAATGCATAACGAGGATTTTAATGATTTTTTAAGTCAAAATTCCCGATATTGAATATACCACCATCGTGTTGCCTCAACTCCAAAAATTTAAGTCCCATGTCAATTCCAACAAGAGTTGAACACCATAACATCATCTTATTTGAACAATGTCAATTAAACAAAGCCGTTGGAAATCCTTAATTGCCTAAATGAAAAGCCTCTTCTTATCAAGAACAACATGTTAAAGAAAGTGATGACGATGCCATAGAAGAATTACCAATGGAATCAAATGTTAATAATCTTTTGTCACTTTATTTCAAAACCAAAGCAAGCTAGAACGTCGCTGAAGACGTGTGGAAAGCACCGTGGTTCGTATGGATAGCAAGTTTGATAAAATCAAAGGTTTCTTGGGAAAAAATTGGAATAAAATGTCATGTTCAACATCAAGGACTCATACATCTCCTCTTCTTACACAATGAAAAATTTCAACAAATCCAGATGATTTTAGTTGGAAAACATCGGAGGAAGAAGAGGTGAAAGTTGCAAGTCTAAGTGGGGAACTTTGAAGGTAGGTAAGTTTACTTAAGTATATTTTCAGTTTTTATATTCAACTTATTGGTGATCAATATGTCAAGTTTTATGTTTTAATTTTTGAAAACTATTTTGTTGTTTAGGACTTTGGTTGTCTATTGTTTGTGACTATTTTTGCCTGGTGTTTGTGACCTAGGTTGTCTTGTGTTTTATGACCTTGTTAGCCTACCATTTATGACTTTGTGGCAAAGAAAATTTTATCAATTGTGATGTCTAAAACTCTTTTTTGTGCAAGTGTAATGTTTAAATTTTATATGTGTGTATGATATGTGATGTTTTATTGTTATACCATGTGTTCAAACAAGTTTATATACGTATTCATGAGCAAAATATGTTATCAGGAGAGTGCTACTCTTATAAATATTCATATTGCTCATATTAATATCTATTTCCTTTTTGTTGATGAAAAGAAAGGAGAAAACTATATGGCCATATCGATAGGGGGAGTATAAAATTAGGAGTAGAATTATCTATTGTTCTATTAATTCTTAACTTGTATAGTTGTCATCATCAAAAAGGAGGAGAATGTCATAACCTCATAATTTGATGTTTTGATAGTGACAACTACACAAGAATGTATTTGTTATAGTATAGAATTTTGCAGGAAATGAAATCAACTGTCTAAAGAGACCTATATGACGAAGACAAGATGATGATAACACAAAATTGTAATATCAATCATAGAGTCATTAGTGTAGAGTATATACATGTAAAAATCTCCTCAAAGTGGAATAAATGCATATACACACAATCAATATTTATTCGAAGTTTTATAAAAGAAAAATAGCACAGATCAGTCAACTGATAGGTTTGAGTCAGTCGACTGATACACCTTTGTACACTATTTTCCTGAAACAATTTCAATCGACTAAACTAGTTTTTCAGTCGACTGAAATAAGTGTGTTTTTGTAATTTTTTCTTTTAGGATAATTTTTCCTATAAATCAGTCTACTACCCATGTTATTTCAGTCGATGGATAGTCGAGTAACTAATTTTTTATTTAAATTTCCGAAGGGATCTTCTTCTTTGTGAAGAGGCACTTCCTTTCAACAATGGCTGCAACTCTTCAATAAGTCATCGCACTTCACGAATAGTTGCATCTACTCATTATCTATATAAAGCAATCATGATTCTTGAATTAATATTTTCTATTCTCTCTAATTTCTATATCTGGTCTTAAATTCTCTAAACGTTCAAAAGATTTACAATGTTATCAATTTGATCACTTGCACATTCAAATATACTTCTCTTGTGATCAAATCACTTCCCATTCTTCATGAATACACTTCATACCACTTAGAAGAAGATTATTAGAAGGTTTTACTTATCGACTCATTCATGCTATACTAGAGCATAGGAAGTCACAAACTTATCTACTCTTTTGTAGTCGAAGTCATGTTAAGATCTTCAAGCACGAAGTCATGTTCAATAGCTTAGGCGGTTGCAATATCTATTCCTTCGGGTAAAGTGAGGGTTTTATTTTAAATCCAGAAGGAGTCTGGGACTGGACGTAGAACGGGAAGTTCGAATCGGTATAAAAATATTTGGTGCACTTTACTATTCAGTATTTTATTTCGCATAAGTTATAACTTAGATAAATATTCATATTAGTCTATCCCTATTTACTTTCAAAGAGGACTGGAAAGAGTGAAAGAAGGGGAATATGAAGAAGTTGGAGAGGATGGAGAAGACAATGAGGAAAATGAAGATGACGACAAAGATTTTGATCAAAATAAAGGTGGGTCATATAGGGAAACCTCCCCCGAAGGCATAGAAATTCCCACTTCATCTCACCCAAAGAGATTAGTCATTAAACCCTTCTAGCAACATTCTGATCCAAGTTTAACACCGGCTGTCAAGGAAACTCGTCGTACTAGATCTTCAAAAAACATTTTCGTCTCCTTAAGCAATTTGGACATCCCAATCGACAATATTCTTAAAGAATACACTTTGGATTCCAACTTCCCATCTGGGGACTTCCTAGATCTGCCGAATCACTCATGTATGATCTTCTACATCCTAGGTCTCCCCGTTCCATCATCTAGCTTATGTTCTTCATATAGCATTCAGACCGAATGACTCTATGAAATTACGTCGATACTCCCTCATATTACGGGTAACGTAGGAGACATCTCTATTTTTCCCTAGGGGATCTTTATAATTACCACTGCTTAGCTTTTAATTTACCTCTGACAATCAAATTAAATGTGAATAACCCATCCTCCCCTCTTTGAAACAAGGGGCGCTTCTGGTTTTATGTGTGCTTCAAACAATTTTGTCTTCTCCATATTACCATATCTCTAGACGGAGACAAAACCCCATATTTGCAACTTTTCGAGAATAGTCCGTAAAGAACTTAGGGCTATATCGGCAGTCTACACACTTACAGGCTCATGAAAACTCATATCCTACATTCATCCTTAGTTCAGTGCATTAGTTTTGATAATCACTTTTTCTTCGTTTTAAGTGCAATGGTAAGATATTGCTTCCATTATCTTTACTCAGGCATCTACGAGCATCAAGGTACTACTCTAGAACTTTATCCTCACTACTGTACTTCACATCGAGAAACCGAGGAAGAAATATTAAAAAGGAAGGATAAGGAATACTTTAAGGATAAGGATAGAAAGATAAGTCAAGCCGAGAAGAGAGAATATTAAGATCAAGGGAAGAAATCTCATAATTCACATTACCATCATCGACCTCCGTTTAGCTCTTCCCAACCACGCTCTTAGCCCTAAAATTGTTCTTAATATCTTTCAATGATCCGTCCTTCGATCACCACTATATCAACTTGTCAAACATCCAATGAAGTTCTGACTCATGTCGCTTCACCTCCACCCCCTTCAAGCTCATCCACAACCATGATAACTATAACGCAGCCACCATCCCTAGCCTTTTCTCAATAGGGATGAACTTTGACCATAACATCAAAGATATTCCTTATGAGGAAGCCAACCACAGAGTTGGAGGGGTTACCAAACTTGTTGGCCAGCTTTACGAATTCAAGGAATATAGCATTTTCCCTTACCGAGGTTAATAGAATTAACCATACAAACATCAGTCATTTGATTCAGAGAGGAAGACCCATGATAGAACAATATTTGAGTACAAAACCGAGTTGGCTGAACTCAAATGGTAAAAAGATGACGCTCAAACATCGATCGAGAACACTAAACCATTGATCGAGTAGATATTCAATGCATAAACTCAGGCCCTTCTAGTCATGAATAATCAGCTTAAAAAGTCTCATCGAGCGAGTGGTTAGATTTTATCCCATGTTAAGGTTAAGGAAATGGCACTTCAGTCCTAAGAGTTGTCACTTCAGGCCTAGGATTTGGCACTTCAAGCTAAGGATGCAGAGCTTCAAACACTCCAAGTCGAAGTTGAGAGACCGAGGGCCAGTCTAAAGGCCAAGACAAATGCGAAAATAGGAGTTGAAGTTGATCTCAACGAGGCCATAACCAAAATCAACGAACTTAAGGACCAGCCCACAAAGGAGAAAGAAGCAATGAACATAACCTTCAATAATTTTTTGCTAATGTCATCGAAGACAAGAATCTGAAGTGGTTGAGAAAAAGTTATCATGTCACTTGGAGGATGCCTAGGAAGAAATCATGCATCATGCGACTGCGTTTTGGAGAAAGTCTAACAGAAGATTAGTTAAAAGCCAAGTTCCTAGATGAAGATGATATCATAGCCTTGAACAAAGGTAAAGTGACCCTGGCTAAACAGGACACAACTATAAGAGGAGTGCTTGTTGAGGCTCATGCCGATCCTATTGCATTGGATCAACCGGAATCATCAATTCCTTAAGCTAAAGTGCCTACACCAGAGGCTCCAATTTCTATTAGGGCTAGCCGTTAGGCCACCCATACTATGACTCTTGCTTCTGTTGCCATGACTACTGAGGCACCATACATTCCTCTTCATGTTTCTCAACTCATTTAGTATATATTAAAGAATTTGGAATTGACAAGTATCCCATCTAAGGAGCATCTCCCGATGAAGGAATTTCTCTTGTCTCTCCCATATTCAAGAAACTTCAATTCTCGTTAGAGGTCGTCGCTAACCTTTACTTCACCGTCTATAAACTTATAGGTCATCCATCACTTCCTCCTCCTCCACCACTAATCGCTCATGGTTTGAGTCCCATTGTTATCGCTACAACATCGATCTTTGTCACTACAGAGCTAATCATCCCAACTCCTCCTTCAAGATCCGGCCTTGGTCCCGATTCATAGAAAATAGTGGCATTGAAAGGGTTGGAAGAGACTAGCCAGTCTCTAGAATAAGACGTTATAATCACCAGCATGGAAGACCCAGAGGACCACACCACGATAGCGGAGAGGCTGAAGGCTGACTACGTAAAGATCAAAATCAAATTTGAGTCAGGAACTGAAAAGCCTTCCATTGGCTCTAATAAACCAAGCCTAATTCCCATGCTTCCTCCCCTGAAAATTAAGCCTACGAAAGGCCAATGTGTTGGTGGTTCCTCGCTATCCTCCATCGAAGACCCCTTCAAGAAGACGACTGAAGGGGAGACTATGCCTTTCGATGGGAGTACTCCGGAAAAAGGAAAGGCTAAGGATGAGAAGGATTCGAAGAAACACTATAGGAAGGATGATCGTAAGGGAAGCACCAAGCAATGAAAGAAAAAAAAATAGGCTTTCGGTCTGAATTTTTGTAAAAGCAACTTCAATGCTTTTGATGTATTTTGAGGACAATTTATTTTGGTTTTCTTTAGATGTATTTTGTTCCTTTTTGTATATAGGACAAGTTTATGTGGGACTGGCCCATGCTACATTTGTATAAAAAGTGATTGTAAATAAAGGTTGTTGTTTATGTACAACCTTTGTTCGTATTTACGTTCGCACGCTTTTATTTTACTTGCATATATACAACTGCCTGCATATATAATATAACTGCTTGTAATGCTATTTACTTATATTATACATGCCTGTTTGTAACGCCCCACCTTTATACCCATACTAACAAAGGATATTACATAGTAATATCGTCTGCTAATATGGAGAATAAGGCTGGATAGGAGCGGCCAGTCTTGGCATAAAGCAATAAACACGTTGGCTAATATAAATCAGAACAATATATTACATTACATAGAATCACATATCACAACAGAAATTATAATACAGGTCAAATATATTACATAGAGTTAGTCTACCAAAGATAATACTAGACTCATATATATACATACAAGTCACTATCTCTCATACCTGAGTCATTTAAAACATGAATACAAGTACTAGAACAAAATGCTATATATAATATATATGTCTATCTGAAATTCTAGCTCAACATCCAAGGTCACTGAATCCCTGTACCCGATAAGTCTCGATCTGACCCGAGTATTATAAAATAAAAGGCTCAGACAATCTCTAAATAAAACTAAGTGAGATCACATAATATGCATGAATAGGACAGGATGATATGGTAAACACTATAATGTAAGCAAAAGATCTCATCAAATGGATGTATCACATAAAAGGTGAGATCACATTAGTAAGAATGCAAGAATCTTAATAATACAGAAATAACTATATAATATGCACCAATCACAACAGAAAGGGAATCAACGTCAAAATCACTTGTCATAAAATCATACCGTGCTTGTCATAATAGTCATCTCAAAATATGATGAATCGAAATATTTCACGAAATCAGAATCACAAACCAGAATGAAAGCAAGTAAAGACCAAAAGACAAGCATCGAAGCTAGTCAAAACCGAAAGACAAGCAAGAAAGCGAGTCAACCAAAAGACAAGCATGAAAGCTAGTCAACCAAAAGAAAAGCATGAAAGCGAGTCAGCGAAAAGACAAGTATAAAAGCAAGTCAACCAAAAGACGAGCCGATACCCTTTGATCACGCTTGGATGCATGCCATAATAAGACAAGCCGATAGTTGCGTACATGCCTAGATGTGTGATATCTCAAAGATCATTTTTGATCTAAAGTGTTATATACTTTCTAATGTTTAATACTCGAGTTTCCCTTATTGTCCCATTACCACCTGGTGATACTCGAATATTTACTAAGAGATTGTAAATTTCACTTAGCTAAAATATTAAGTGTTGAATACTTATATTTAGTAATCAAACTAGTGTCACCCCAAATGTCCCATAACCAATAGGCGATACTCGAATATTTACTAAGAGATTGTAAATTTCATTCTGCTAAAATTTTAAGTGTTAAATACTTTCAATAAGTAATCAAACTAGCGTCGTCCCAAATGTCCCATAACCACTAGCGATACTTAAATTTTACTAAGAGATCGTAAACTCCACTTTGTAAAATATTTCACCATAAGAAGTCAAATAATTAACCAATAAAGTAGTACATAGTGTTTCATACCACTACTACTAAATCGTTTAATTAAAAATTCTCATCTAATAGAAGTAATATTTTTATATAGAAATTACTTCTTTTAAAATTATTTAAATATTAGTTTAGTGACCCTAAAATGGCTGTATTTATAAAATATGCTACTATGTACATATATAAGGCTAATATATATATATATATATATATATATATATATATATATATATATATTATTTGCACCAAAATGTGGGCACAAACACTCAAGAATAAAATAGTAGAGAAATAAATGAAGAATAATCAAAATTAAACAGAGAGGATAAGTAAATAAGCAATCAGAATTAAGCAACAACAAAGACATGAGGATTTATAGTGGTTCGGCGTTGTGTGCCTACGTCCGCTTTGAAGAATTTGCTTTATTGATCACTTGTAAATCTGATTACAATGACAATGATAATAGCACTCGATTACAATGGAGTCCCAAGCAACAAGTAGCGTAAAGATCCTCTAAATGAATAAAGAAGCCTGTATTTATAGGTACAGACGACCAAATACCTTGCTGGAAATTTGGTAGAAGACCCTCTAGATCCGTAGAGTCCCACCAGAACGATCGTAAGTTCTAACTGGATGGTTGGAACGATCGGTACCGATCATTCACTTTTTCTCCAACACACATGTGATCGTTTCTTTGAGCTCCCACATGCCTCTAGTCCATGCTCCTAAAGTTTGGTGCCATTCCGAGTTGTGGTTGGTGAGATATCGATCAATCTTCATTGAATTGGATCGTTCTTGCTGAAATAGCACGATTGTTCGTGAATGATGTATATCGGTCATTCAAACTTGCTCATTTTGACATGCGATCATTTATGGGGACTCCTCTCTCCAATATATTAATATTCTGAAAGTTTCAAGAGTGTTGGACTTGTAGATTTTGAGATATCGATCGATCATCGTTGAATTTAGCTATGTAATCGATACGATATGATCCATAGTATTGAATATGGATCATGCCTGATCTATCTTTATAGAATTGTGAACTTCTATAATTTAAGTGTTTTATGGAGTTCGCCTTTAGCTTCTGCTTTGCTACTGCTTCATATTATCATTTAGGCCTGATCTCTAAGCTTCATGATCATTAATCTGATATCTCGTTCCAGATGACAATTGAGTCTGTCTCGTTCGATTGGTCCAGATATAGCCGGGCCAAAAGGCCGGATAACATTTACTACCCAAAGTACGTCTTGTTTGAACATGACATGCTATGAATCATTTCAAATTTCTATCATTGGAAAGCATTCTATCCAGTTTATTGAATAGTCGTCGTCCTTTTGTTGAGTCGCTTTTTACTGAGAGTTGCATATCCTTCTATTTATCATGACTATTGGTCGATTTCCAACTGTATAAATACTGGATTATGGCTTGTCAATGATTATCTTATTTTGCTTCCAGTGATTATTAGGCTCTATAAATTTGGCTTAGACTCTTCTCCAATTGATTTCAGGTGGAAATTCAATTCCTGTTGGTTTCAAGAAACTGAATTTTTGGAATGTACACTATTACGTATATATGTTTATACCTGACCCCCGATTACGATTGCACGTTCACAGGTTATTGTCAAGTTTTTTTTAGAACGATCATACCCAATCGTTTTTTATGCAATATATCGATGGGTTGCTCCAGATCCTTCATATACGGATTGTATGCCATTGATATAGACGACCAGTCTTTGTTTCTGGGCTCTAACGGGTCGATATTATGTTTACGTGAAACGACCGGAATGATCGTTATTTGTTGATTTACCAAATCCCAATTTCACACTTCGAAAACGATCGGTGCCGACTCAAGGAATAAATGATCTGAATGATCTGTTATAAACCAACTTCATGGGCTTTAAAGGATCGGCTTGCACCATATATAAATACTTTTACTTAGCCGCATACATCTTCTCTATTCACTTTTTCATCATTTCAACTCGAACTGAAAACAAAAATTGCTCTTCCCTCATCTTCATCGTTCCAAATCACGATCCAAACCTCCAAATCAAAGACCATTCCTCCTCCACTTAATTTTCAATCAAGCACCCTTCTCTCCATACCAATCATCTTTATACTAACCTCTCTAGATCTCACGAAGAATCGAATTCGAACCATTTTCAATCTTAAAATTCTAATTTAGGTAGGTTAATTTTTGGTTATATGCGGATTCGATAACAAGATTTTAGGTCTATCGACCTCGTGATGTTTGATTAGGACGATGAGGCTGATTGATTCGAAGCATGTTGGAGGAAGAGAGAGTCCAGCCGATCGTTTTGGTGATGGTGAAGTGGATGAGTTGTTGGGAAGAACAATTTGGGGGTTGAAAACGATCTTTCATGAAAGCTCGGTTGTAGTTATGGACTAGGTGAACCTTTGAGGTAGACGGATCGACTTGTGAAACGATCATATGGAACGATCGTATAGCATCAATGTTGGGTATAGACTTGGTGTGGAACGATCGGTACTGGTATGATCGATTATGGATGATATGGCATGTGATCGATCATATGGTGATGGTTGGTTGTTGAACTATCGGATGGAGATTGATGCGAACGATCGTTACTGAATGATCGGTATTGGAATAATTAGTTATGCGCTGAAGTAGGTCAAATATCAAATATGGATTATTTATATGTGAATGATCGGACACGCTCCATGGGAACAATCGGTTGTCAGCAAACAAACTTCAAAAAATGAAACTCGACTAGACAAACTTGAACTTAATGATGAGCTTTAGCCTTGAACACTTGAGTGAACATATATGATTTGAACTGTATACTTGGATATATACGACATTCAGACCATGAAATAGACAAATGCCTTGAAAAGTTCTTTTGAAGCTCATCTACCCATGAACATAAAGGTCAATCTTCGATCTGCTGACAATTAATCTTAAGGTTTAAGTTGAACCATTCCCTAATGATGCAAAGAACCAGTTGAGACGGTCAGCAGTGACGGTCACTCCGGCCAAAACCCGAAGTCTCGTCGTATTTTTCGTCTTTAATTCCGTGTAACTTGTCACTGTACTGCATGGCACTTCACCACACATCACTAGCATTCACTCTTCACCCAGGGGCACAAGTAATTTTACCTAATAATGATTCTTTTGCTAAGTTCAATAGCGATGGATTCTGGACGTTCGTAACGTCTTGCAGCTATGTCCCCTGGACCATCTTCTTAGCATAGCAATTCCAACACCGAGTTGAGTTCAGCCACTGAGTCAGACAGTCCGTCTTATCGTCATCAATCCGAGCAACCGGAAAGATCTAGTCCACCATTTGATTTATTCTCTACCGTTCCTATTTTTCCAGCGAAAACCATCGATCATGCTCCTGACACTTTGGAGGATGCAGTCTTCTTAGAAGAACCTCAGGATTCCGTGGCCTCGAATATTAATGAAGTCGCTCTTCGCCGAATCTGCAAGAGACACGAGATTTCATTTGACAATGTATTAGTCCCATCACGGGACAATATAGCTCATAGGCCTCCGGAGGGGTATACTGCATGCAACAAATTTATGTGTTGGGCTGGATGCGTTCCACAATTTAACTCATATATCCATGAGGTTATACATATGTGTTGGGCTGGTGCAACTGCATTCGAATGGCTATGCCCTGCTCAACTGTATTTACATGGTGTTTATGGAGTTCTTATATCGCCCTCCAACTACCGAAGACATTCGATTCATATTCACCTTCGAGCAACAAACATGGAGTCTCTCGTTTACATTTCTGGAGTCAGTTAAGAAGCCCCAAAACTTAATTGGTACTTGGACTAAATTAAGCACTTTCAAAAGTGAATGGTTCATTGTGCGATGTCCACCTGGCTTCGCTCGACGGTGGTTGGAAAGACGTAGGTATCACTCTTTACCTTAATTCATACGTTTATGTCTGGTCGTATCCTAGGCTAAACAGTTTTTCTAGTTTATTACAGGCACTATCCCACGGCTCGAAGGTAAACATCTTGAGGAGGTAGTCTCGAATCTTAAGGATGTGCCGCTAGAAGATAGAAATATTGAGTGCCTCCTTACTGATGAATGTCTCATTAAATTTTGTCTGATAGAAGAAGGCCCGAGCATAGGGCTAATGAATACTACTTGAGTTGCAGCGGCAAGACACTAGGCCATAGTTGGTCGAAAAGGCAATCGGGTTGATCCTGTCGTAACCCTAGTCACGGGAGCTCAAGAGGTCATTGATATAGACGCTGAAAAAGATGAAGGTTATGAGCCCGGTCATGATAACGAAGGGTCTAGTCCTAGGGGTGGGGCTGGATCCTCATGGAACCTACAGCCCTCTGCTCTCAAAAAAAGAAAGGGGTAGAAAATTTTCTATCGATTTTTTAAGAGTCGCCTCTCCAATTAGCCCAAGTCGTCTACTACTCCTCAAGTTATTCTAGCTAAGTTCGCTTCTCAACCGTTTGATTATTTAGCCGAACGCTTGACTCATTATCTCACTTGCCGATTCCATATGATGTTGAAACTTTTCACTTTACCGATATGAGAGTCGGTAGGTTGGACTCTCCTACTAGAACCAATGTAGAAATACCATCTACTACTAAAGGAGAGGTTACTCCTGCGAGCAAAACTCCAACATCTAGTCCATCGGGAGGAACAAAAGGACACTTGCACACACTTACACTTCACGACATTGCACTGCATTAATCATGTGCCTTTCAATATTTAAAGTTGATTCACTCCTTGTTCTCCTTTGTAGAAACCATGGTGAAGAAGAGGAATATGTTCTAGTCTCTTTAGGACTTATCCCGCCAAACTTCGGACTCACGTTCAGGCTCGTATCGTTAAGGCGGTGGTCATGAGTATGATCCAAGCTATCGCTCCAGTAGGGATGGAGATCATCAGGATAGAGGTGACAGAGATAGGTCCGCCCATGACAAGCATCGATCAAAATCTAGATCCCTCCTCCGAAGGGTTCTGAAACGAAAACTGATCATTGGGACTTTGTGATTTTTGATTGATTTTGGTATTCTTTATCATAGTATATGGCTATGCAAGGAGAATGGCGGTTTTTAATCAAGGAACCAGATCTGAGTCCGCACTAGAGTGGTCGTCTGAACGATAATATTGGAGGTGAAATCGTGTGATCGAGTGAGTGATCAGATTTGATATAGTGAATGGATGACATACGTACATCATACGAGCCATAATAAATATATGATGTTGCTTTTGTATAATGCAAAATAATATGGTTAAGAATTATATGGTTGGATAGTATTTGTACGTAAGGATGGTTATGGTTTCTTTTATTGCATATGGTTGTTATACTAGTCCATGTTATATGGTGATTTTATTTTCCATATACTTGTTCTCGTTATTTGTTGAGTGTTTAGTAGGTGCTGACAGTGTATGCTTTGCATGTGGAGCTCGCTTTCACATTATATTTATTTTATATTCTTACTAATAATAATAAAATATACATATCTCGGATTACATATCGTATTTTTCTATTTTTCCCTGCAAAATGCCTCACCCTTGAAGATGAGATGTATATTTGTGATTTTATATATTGTAAATTTTTTCGATCGAACCGCGCAAAGGAGATGCTGGCGAAATTTTCCGTAAATTTAACGCATTAGAAACTTTTGAGAATTTTGGAAAATTTTTGATAACTAAAAAAAATGGTTTTGTGTTATAACTTGGAATGGTATTAGTTAGTATCTATGAATGAACTTAAAAGGCATTGAAATTTTATAATCTATTTCAACCAATTGATTTTGAAAAGTTAATGGGACTGAGGCATTTTTCTTACCTTGGAAATTTCGGCAACAAAATTCTTTTAAGAGGTGAAGAATGTAACGACTCGGAATTCTTGTCATTTGAATTTGAAATTAATTGATTTAAATATAAAAATATTGGTTGAAAAAGTCAAATAGCTTAAATTTCAAATATAAGAGTTTATTTGATAATTTGAATTGTTAAATTGAATAACCGAAATGTATAAGTAATTGAATCTTGAATTTAATGTTGATAAAAATGATTTCAAAAGCTGATTTAAATTCTGATTAAATGAGAATGAAGATAGTAAACTTTTAAATTGGAATTAAAAATGATTAAACTGATTTTAATAATAAATCGTTTTAATTTAAACATGTGAAAATAGCTTTCGGGTACATTGTCTCGGATTTCAACGAAACCAGTTTCACTGGATCCGTAATAGAGAATTATTAAATGTCGTCGAATTTCGTAGCGATCAGACGTATCGTTTGATCGTACGAGCTCGAAACACGTAGAAATTAATTAAAGGAATTTAAATTAATATAATTTGATTTTGATAGCTAATTTCTGCATATGATGGAATTGGCTCCCGATACTAGTTTCATTATGTTCGGAAAAGAGGTATTACATATAGAACGCCAAGCGGCACGCTTCGATTGGAGTTCGAAAATTTGGCGAGTGAATAGTGTTTAGATATTTATTTTTGCTATAAAAGGACCGACCCCCCTCCCTCAAATTATTTTTCTAAAACCCTAAAACTAACTCAGCCGCCATCTCTTCCTCCAAATCAACGGCCACCATCACTCTGATCGATCCAAGCAAAACTAGCCAAAAGTATATACATGAAAGTTGTAGCCGTCGACGAGTGGAGTTCATCCATACCAACTGATCGACATATGGTGGTCCCTAGGCAGTGGCATGCGCGACGAACGATGGCGTTCTCTGGAGATTTTTCGGCGAATGGGGGAATCGCGTGACTGGCGATGGGGGCGGCGAGATCACGACGTTCTCGGGGGGGTGTCGCAATGGTCGACGATGAAGTGTGGAGGTGGCTTGTTTGAGGAAGTCACGACTTTGAAGAACAGGCCGCCTAGAAATCGTTCGTGAAGGAGATGGTAAGCGGGAGGGAAAGGTAATTTAAAAGTTTAAACTTAATTTAATTAAAGTTAATTATAATATAAATAATTCCAACGTTCATTAATTCATATCTAATTCATAAGTGGTCCAAATTGAACGCGACAAGTTGCGTTGCAATCCTATCAGAGAAATCTACGATATGGAGTTTGATTGGTTATATTCGGAGCTAGTAGGAATTTGGGTTAAAATTGAACGCCCGTTCTATTTTAATTCGAACCAGATTGCTTATGGAAATTACTGGAATTTCTGTGAGTTAACTCACCTCTCTGGCCCACTTATATTTTATATAAGCGTGGATAAATTTTTATTGTTGACTATTGTTGCTTATTTGGATTATTTACTATATTTATAAGTTGGTTTGGATATATTCCCACCCCTGGAGCGGATGTGACATTATACGTTCCCGTGTATAAGCGGATGACCCATTGTATACGATTCCACCTCGAAGCGGTTGATTTATATTTTATGATTATATACTGTATGCGATGCAGAGGGACAGGTTGGAGGGATCCAACAGGATTCCTCATCAGCTGTTGATTATATATATATATATATATTTGTAAATTGGTAAATTTTATTAAGGCATTAAAGCCCAGATCGAAAATCAGCCCACACTGAACAATACAAAGTACAAAGTACAAAACTTTCCGACATAATCTGAACCCTTTCCAAAATAAATCTAAACATCTTCCTCCCTAACGAAGTCATGGCGGCTGATGCTGATAGCTCGTTCCTGGGTTTTCTTGCTCTGGAAAGCTCCGATCCACTCCTACAACATGAACTTCGTCTTGTGCCTTCCTAGTAGTAAGCTCCCTCTTAATCCTCTTAAGAATTATCTGCATGTCCATAATTTCTAATCTATTTACTTCCGTTTGTTTTCTATGCTTGCTCTGGAAAATTCTTCGATTCCTTTCCTTCCATATGCTCCAAGCAGTCACAGTGATGGCGTCAGCTTGGATTCAACGTCTTTATCGCTTCCTCTCCGAGTCAGGTACTCTACGATTTTATATATATATATATATATATATATATATTTGTGTCTATGTGTCTGTGTTGATATATAAGTTGAGGTGCAGGGGGATAGGTTGGAGGGATCCAATGGGATTCCTCCTACTATTGATTTTACTTTTCATATATTGTGTTATATAATCTCTCGAAATTTATATTGTGAATGGTTGAAGCGATATAGTCATTATAAACGTGCTTTGAAATTCCTTAAATTAAACATGTGTTTAAATTGGATAAATTGGGATAAATATATATATATATATTAATATATATTGGGTTGTTTACACATGTTTTAGCCTGTTGGACATAAATGGATAACTTGGGAAGTTATTACCATTAGATAACAAGTGGTGATGGAAATATTTGGTTTAATAAAGTAAAAATGACTTTTACTTTATATATATCCTTTCAAAATATTTTTAAAATAATTTTGTAAATATTTATTTAAAGAAATTAATTTAAGAAGTTTTGAAGTTTAAAAATGTTTTATAATTATTTCTGAATTTCAAACGTAAATGAGTTTTCATATTGAATATGTTTTATGGATTTTAAATAAGTAATTTTTGGAGATATTAAATATAGATGTTTTAAATAATAATATACTAGTTTTTAAATGTATTTCCAATAGTATAATAGTTTTTAAGGTATTTCTAATAATATAATACTTTTAAAGTATTTTGGGTATATCTATAGTTTTTAGTTAATAAGTTAAATATTTTATTTAAAGTAAATAAAAGTTTTATATTATATTATCTTTTTAAATCTTTTTTAATATTAAATATTTTACCTTATAAATAAATTAGTGTATATATATCCAAACATTATTTTAAGTAGTATTAACGTATTAGTAAGTATTTTAAAGTATTTTTATATATATACAAGTTTAAGTATTAAATTAAATATTCCATTAATATAATAAGAAAGGGATTTGGGTTCTAACACTTAAGTTAAGTAAATGGTTTGGGAAACATTTAACTAAAAATGTAAAATCTAAATTTATAAATGTTAGATATGCTTGATCTTTAAATAAATGTTCTGAAGATTAATTATAAGGATAAGTAATGGTTTTGGGGTTGTTGTAAACGATGTTGTGACAACACTTCTTTTTAACCCTTGTTATTAATTATATTTGGGGATATAATTAGATATTTACTAATGGATATCTAGTAGAAAAATACAAGCAGTTTTGGGTTTGTTATGACAATTGTTTTTAGCAACACTTGTATTTAACCCTTAAATGTAATTAAATCTTTAAAAGAGAGTTTTAAAGATAATGATTACATGGAATGGTTTGGATTTGTAGTAAACAATGTTTTAGCAACATTTGTTTTTAAACCCTTAAACTATAATTTGGAAGAAACGTTATAAAATTATTTAGATCTTTAAAAACGGAAATTTTAAAGATAAAAACAAGTATATGAATCTTTTATAAAAAGATAGAATATGTTGTATATTTAATTTATAAAAGAAAAGGAGTTCATTTTTACAATGTTTTGATGGTGGTAATTGTTTTAATCTCTTTGATTATATTAAAGTAAATAAAACTTGTTAAGTAATTTGTGAATATATTTATACCCTTGGAATAGGTATATGAATACTTTTTAAGTATTGAAAAGGGTATAAGTAAGAAACTAAACAATATATACAAGTATATAAAGGGATTTTTAATTAATAAAGGAAGTTTTGCCTAATAAAAGAGAAGTTTTATTATATAAAAAATGTTTTCCTGATAAGAAGGGTTTTTAATTAATAAAAGATAAATTAAATAAAAAGGGATTAAAAGTCGTTTATGTAACTTGACCATGCCTTGCATGAAATGATAATGCAGGTATGTTTACTTGCTTATGAGAAAGTATTCGGGAATTAGTTCCCTTATGCGGTCATTCTCATTATTGTTGAATAAGACCAAATTCATCGACTCGATCTTGAAGAGACCGGAATTGGTAAGTGTTCTACTTATCGAAACCTACTTCAAGGTTGAGATACGAGTTCTCTGTTTTGGAAGTGAACGATGGAAACCATGTGTGGTTCTGGAATCTGTTGAGATGGTGGAAATCCATATGGGATTCATTATGCGATCGAGTTTCGATGGACAACTCATGTGAAGATGTCGAACGTAGCCTCGACATCGGCAAATGACTAAAGATAGAGTAGGATGCATGATCCTGGGGTTATGCTGACCCATAAGGAGTACATCAACTCATATCTAGAGTATGCTTATCGATATGTTGCACATGGGGAGCTAATGATACTTGGTACACATTGTTCATGAGAGTGTTCAGATGATGGCCAAGTTGTGTTTACCTTATGGTATATTTTATCTAGAGATATACAACGTTCAGATTGCATTTTCTGATCCTTGTCATAGGAGATTGGTCTCCGTGGAAAATCCATTTATATGAACGTACCTTAGCGGTTTTGTTTGTATACCTAAATATGCTGTCAAATATAACCAATGTAACCATTTCAGCTATGATTTATGTTTATGTTGAACACCCTAAACATTATTATAATATCACAGGATTTTATATATAAATGTCTTGGTTATCGTAAGGTAAAAACCCATCCATTTTTATTCATGGTGCGGTCTTACAAGATACCTTTGTTTTGAAAGGTTTTTATAACTTCCAAATTTAGTTGAGATGTGTTTTCTCACACTGGTTTACCAGACTGATCCGGGCGTTCTTCCCTTTCAATGCTTGGGTCAAACCAAGTATATTTACAGATTTAGATTTGGTGCTTTTGAGCTTCAGCAGGCGAGCCTGAAGGCTTCATGACGTATTCTCGTATTTTTTTATTTTTCAACTACATTGTTGTTGAAATTATAAGAATTTGTGAGGACAGATTATTATACCTGTCCAGGCTAATGATAGGTTAATTTTTCTCTGATTGTTATATGTATATTAAAATTTTCTTTTTGTAAAAGTATCATTCTGATATTATTTGTTATCGTTCCGCTATGAGATTATGATATTGTATTCTCTTTTTTCTTATTTATTTTCTTTTCTTATTTTTATTTCACCATAACGTTCTATCTTTTTGGCACTTGGGTGCTCGGCACATGAATACCATGGGCTTGGTACGTGAATACCATGGATGAATTAGTGTCGACATTCGAGGGTCGAAAGGGCGAACGTTATAGTAAGGACCCACCAAAACGATCACAAGTTCTAACTCAATGGTTGGAATGATCGGTATTGATCATTCACTTTTGCTCCAACGCACGTATGATCGTTTATGTGAGCTCCCTCATGCCTTTAGTCCATGCTTCGAAAGTTTGGTGCCATATTGAGTTATGGTTGGTGAGATATCGACCAATCTTCCTTGAATTGGATCATTCATGCTGAAATAGTACGATTGTTCGTGAACGATGTATACCGATTATTCAAACATGCTCATTTTGACATGCGATTGTTTGTGGGGACTCCTATCTCCAATATATTGATATTCTGAAAGTTTCAAGAGTGTTGGACTTGTAGATTTTGAGATATTGATCGATCATCGTTGAATTGGGCTATGTAATCAATACGATATGATCCATAGTATTGAATATGGATCATGCCTAACCTATCTTCGGAGAATTGTGAACTTCTATAATTTAAGTGTTTTATTGAGTTCGCCTTTAGCTTCTTCTTTGCTACTGCTTCATATTATCATTTACTCCTGATCACTAGGCTTCGTGATCGTTAATCTGATACATCGATCCAGATGACAATTAAGTCTATCTCGTCCGATTGGTCCAGATATAGCCAGGCTAAAGGCCGGATAACATATATATATATATATATATACACATACTTTTATATTCAGCTTTAAAAACACTATTATTATTAAAATTATATAATAGTCTTTCTTCATTAGAATACTTTTTAATTTATGATTCAAAACCGTATTTTGAATCTCAAATTTTGAAATCAGTAAAAAAATTTATACAAGCTCTATAAGTTATTTCTAAAGATTATATTTCATATAACTAGTTTTAAGATGATTTATTTTCACCTATAATGTATCTAATATATATATATATATATTATACCAAATAATTTCGAAAAATGGAAATTCCCCAAAATATGAAACCGTTAAAATTTTGGAAATTTCGGAAATTAAGGAAGAAAAAGGAGCTAGAAATAAAAAATCCAAAAGCAACCCAAGTTAGGGAATCAACATCAGAAGGAAGAAAGAAGAACCCAGCAAAACAAAGTCAAACACCAATAGATCAAAGGGAAATGAGATATCTTGGAGCACACGATCCAGACCATGACCGATCAACCGGTAGGAACGCTACAGCATGATGCTCCAGGCATCATCCCTGTCAACTACTACTAGCGTCTTAGCAATTGAAATTTGGAATATTGCTACTCAAACAACAACTATATGACTATAGAGATTGAATTCTACTAATGCAAACACACGCAACCCAATTAGAATCATCAATTAGCAACTTACAATAAAAATTTGACAGAGAATGAACTAGCAAGTTTTCAAACATAGAAGCAACCAATCATACTTTCTATTTCTCAACCATTGGTTATAAATTCATAAGCATGTAATTAGAAATTCAAAGATATATTATGTGAGGTTTAACTCACCTTAAGCATCCTAAAAGCTCCAAATCACAAGCATCTATCATAAGTCAAATCAACTAAAAAAATTCATGAATTTCATCCTCGGTACTGTGATGATTTAATATATCAAATCTATATATTTTTCCACAAATTTTTTAATAAACGTGTAAAGATGAGTTACACACAATATCAAAATTTCATATTTTTTTAATTTTTCTACAATTAAGTATGATTTTCCTACTAACAGGCATTTTCAGCTTCAGATTTTCACCCTCCCACCTTGCTATTCAATTAATTCCGACCTCCACCCTTGGCCAAAGCACTAAATCTTCTGGTCTAATTGGTGGAGATCGGTGTGGGGAAGCAAAGATAAGAATTTGGGGATTTTTGACATTTTATTTGAATTGATTTGGATTTTAGAAGGTCTAGGGTTTTAAGAGAGAAAGAGGATTTTGATATTCTATTTTTCTTTTCTTTCTAAGTTTTGAAATGTACGTAGCTAAAATGAATGAGAAGGATAATTCTCTCATTAACAAGCTTAGATGGGCTATTGGGTTACAATAAAACTCATTAAGGAAAATAAAATCATTTTATTTCTCATTCTTTCTCTTTTAAATCATGGTTTCATTATTAAACAAATCTTATTACACAAATTCTTAATTCATTATTACATTAATTTTCATTATTTAAACTTCTTTTATTATTTTTAACTCTAAATTACATAACTTATTAGTTCATGAATCCATTTTTACAACACTTTAAAATCTCTAGCTTTCTTTGCAACAAAGAAATATTTATCTAATTTTAACTTCTTAATCTTATCTTTAAAGTTAATTAAAAGATCAAAATAATTTGAATCTCTATTATTTTCCAAATAGACTTATCCAATTAAATACTTTCCAAATAAATATTACTTTCATATAAATCTTCTAATACATAAAAGAAATCAATAAATTTTTAATCATATAAAAGCTTCTATGGTCTTTCATATAAGAACTTAAATTTCTAAGTTTTCCCACATTTGAAAATAAATATTATAAAATTTCCATATTCTCATTTAAAAATTCAATGAAAGTTATTTTATATTTTATTTTAGGTATTTCTCAAAACAAGGTTGTTACACTATGTATGTGCAATGTTATTACTTATTGTAGCTTTGTACATAAGTAATTTTTTGCGATTGCTTAGTTATACTTCATCGCAAAGTACTATTTGCCATAGCCAAAGTATTTCTATTTTGGCTAAACTGAACTTTATATTCATTTGGTCATCTCCATGGCCGATCTTGTTTACCCTCGGTCGACTTCCATGCGGCTGCAAACAAAGTTACAGTTAAAGACGTATTCAACTTCTTGCCATTCCTTATCTCTAGGAAATAACATTTCAAGTGTATGTCTCTGGACACCTTATTTCAATCTCGCCTATCTCTCGATGTTGATCGAGTTTATTCATTGTCATTTCTCATTATAGACCTAGCATGTCCTACCGGGTCATATGGTGCTAGATGGTCCAATCACTCGTCAACCCCTATCTCTGAGGATCAATAGTTCAGATGCTTACCTTTGAGCATCAATGTTTGACCTAGCCAATCTTTGGGCATCAACTGAAATAACTCCCCGACCATCACCGTTCTTCCTCGGCCGAGCATATCCCATTGAGCCGTGAACAGAGTCGTGAAGGCCTTGATTATACACTGATTCATATCTCTAGGAATTAGTGTTTTGGGTGCCTATCTTCGGGCATCCGCTCCTAGTCTCACTGTCTTTGGGTGTTAACTGAGAGTATCCATTGACCATTGTCGCTTATTCTCAGTCGAGCACATCCTGTCAGGTCGTAAGCGTGGTCATTAAAACTTTGATTGCACACCAATTCCTAACTTTGTGAATTGGTGCTTTGATTTCCCGCCTCTGGGCTTTTCTTATTGACTTTGCCTATCTTTGGGCATTATTCAATATCGGAGGGATAAGGGCAAATAAATCGATCGACCTTAGTGATTATACTCCTTTAACCCGATCATGAATCATAGGTGTTGGTGGGTACCTATCTCCGGGCACCTTATTGCGCTACTAATCACGCAACATAAGCTTTAGCTTACAAGAACATGGTTCCATTAGTTTTAGAAGCTAGCTCTATTTATAAACAAAAGTTGGAAGTCCTGCCTTATTTCATTATCCCTAGTTCACTAGGGTGGCTTATTTGTAGAAAATAAAGTAAATAAATCTAAGTGAAATAGCATTGCAAGTGTTTATTATTCCATGCCCACTGAATCGGGATCCTATCAATAGTTGATAGTTTAAAAGTTCCATCTTCAAGCTTTTGGTCAATCGTAGGGACATTTCCAATTCAGATCAAGTGATCCCGTACCTCACATAATTTGTTTCAAAATAAGATCCCCAACCTCAAAGATACAAACACTAGCCATGGCATTGAAGTGTCGTGCTACTCTTTTCTGGTAAGTAGCTACTCTCAGTTCAATTTCTTTTCGTTTCTCGTCAACCAAATTGAGGGACTCAAATAAGATCTCACAAATTCATCTTGGGATCGTAGTGTTTTACTCGGTGGGAAGGAATTTCTAGTTCTATCTGAACCATGGCCTCTGCTCCGTAGGCTAGAGCGAATGGAGTGTGTCTGGTTGCAGACTTATGGGTCATTTGGTAAGCCCACAATGCTAAGGCTAGTTCATCAACCATGTTGCCTTTGGCTTTTGTCAGTCGTTTCTTCAAGATGGATTTGATGATATTATTCAATGCCTCCACCTATCCATTCACTTGTGGATGTGCTACTATTGAGAAGTTGTTCTTAATTTTGTACAAGTTACAAAATCCTTGAACTTGAAACTCTCGAATTGAGTTCCATTGTCAGTTATGGTTTTTTGTGGGACTCTGTATATACATATGATGTTCTTCGCCATAACTTTGATCACTTTTTCATAGTGATCATAGCTAGCGATTCTACTTCAGTCCACTTTGTGAAGTATTCCACAGCTACAATAACATACTTCTCTCTGCCCTTCGGCATCAGCAGCACACCGATTATATCAATTCCTTAAACTGCAAAATGCCATGGGCTAACCATTTGTGTAAGATCGATCGATGAGGCTCATGGAATCATTGCAAATCTTTGTCATCTGTCACACCATCTAGTGTAACCAGCAGCATCATGGTCAATTGTCGGCTAGAATTATCCATAGCAAAGAACTTTCTTTGCTATGATTTGCCCACTAATGTGGTCATTGCAGCTTCCTATATGTACTTCCATGAGGATTTTCTTAGCCTTATGCTTAATGAAACACTACAACAAGAGGGTAGAGAAGCCTCTCTTGTATAACACTCCTTCTTGCATTATAAATCGTGGTGCTCTACAAAGAAGTTTTCATCGTTTGTTCTATTTGTGCGGGAGAATTCCCTCTAATAAATAGTCTTTGATTGGAGTCATCCATGACCCCCTTCCATCTTCGACCTCCAAGATGCAGTCACCATCCATCTGGTTAATGCTTGGAACCAATGAAACATTGACCAGAACTAATCCCATCAGCTGCGCATCTCAAGGACATGCTAGTTTGGCTAGTGAATCTGCCTTCGTATTTTTCTCTTTGGGAATGTGCATTATTGTGTAGTGTTCAAATTTATTCAATGCTTCCAGCGTCTCCGTCAGGTAAGGAGCAAGTCTTGCTCCCTTAGCCTGACATTCCTTCTTTACCTGATAGACCACAATTAAGAGTTGCTATACACATACAATGTCTTAACTCCCAGTTCCTTTGCTATCTTGAGTCCAGCTATCAATGCTTCATACTCAGATTCATTGTTCGTTATTGGAAACTCTAACTTCACTACATAGCATACCGTTCACCCTTCTAAGGTTACAAGAACTACTACTGCCCTATAATGACATTCGTTGGAAGCCCCATCTACGTATAACTTCCATTGATTAGGTTGGACTATATCATCCTCCTCTTCTTCATTCCAAGCGGTAGATTTAGCAATGGAACTACTAACGCATGTCCTCTTACGCCCTTCTGGGATGGTAAGTTATGTCATACTAGCTCGGCTCATTATTCCACTTCAATAATCTTCCCGAGGTCTCGGATCGATGCAGTACTTTCTTTAAGGGTCGATATATCAACTTCTTTATCGGGTGAGCTTGAAAACAAGTTCTTAATTTCCTTAGAGTAATCACTAGGAAGTATGCTAGCTTTTTCGATCTTTGATAGTTCTTTTCTACTCTGGTAAACTACTTACTGATGTAGTATACATGCCTTTGAATCTTTGTATCCTCACGTACTAGGGATGCACCCAGTGAATAAGCAGATACCGCCAATATATAAGCAAGTCCTCACCATCCAAAGGCTTTGATTGGATCAGTGGTCTTTCCATATGCTTCAGCAATTCCTGGATTGCATCCTAGCATTCCTTCATCTAGGAAAATTTTCCCTTTACCTTTTTCTAGGCATCAAAAAATGGCATACACTCATCGGTCGCTTTTGAAATGAATAGGCTCAGTCATAGTGACTTTCCTGTTCAAGCTCTGCAATTCCCTCCTTGTCCTAGGGGTACTTACATGTTTCTAGGCATTAATCTGCTCTAAATTAGGTTTAATACCGCTTGAATTTACAATAAAACCCCAAAATTTCCCCCATGTGACTGCGAAGGAACATTTCAATGGATTCAACTTCATTTTGTACCTCCACATCACATTGAACATCTAGGAAAGATCGTATATATGGTTCATCGACAGTTGTGGCTTCACAAGCATACCACATACACATTCATAGTTCACCCGATTTGATTTTCAAACATTCTATTTCCAAATCACCGACCGGTAGCTTTAGTGTTCTTCAAATTGAACGGCATGACTCGATAGCAGTACAAGCCTAACTCAATGATGAAACTTGTATGTTCCTGATATGGAACATGCAATGCTATTTGGGTGAAGCCGGTATATGCATCCATAAAGGATAATAGTTCATATTCGACTATTGAGACCACAAGCAGTTCTATCATCGGTAGTAGAAAGCTGTCTTTTGGGCATGCTTTATTCAAATCCGAATAGTCGATGCATGTCCTCCATTTTTCATTCGCTTTTTTAACCAACACGGGATTCAATACCCATTCAGGGTATAAGGCACTGTGGATAAAGCCATTTGCCTTCAGCTTATCCACTTCTTCTTTCAATGTAATGGATTGCTCCAGACCCAGAATGTGTCTCTTTTGCTTCACAGAAGGGCACTTTAGATTCACATTCAATGCATGACACACTACCTCCAATGATATTCCACACATATCTGAATGTGTCCTGTAAAATACATCCAGATCTTCCTGGATAAAACTAACCGATTCCTTTCCCGAATCGGTGTTAAGCCAAGATCCAATATTAAGGACCCAAGTAGGATCATCCATATCGATCGGGATGTTGACCATCAGCTCTGCCCGCGCTACCCGTGCATCCTTTGGTTCCTATTGGAGATCCATGGACTTGAAGAATTTGCTATGGCTCCCGAGTCAGGGGTTGGGTATTAATTGTTATGCATACACGGTCTTGATGTAAAGAGTTTTTTCTACACCCTTCCCTTTCTCTCATCGCTTTGCCTCTCTTAGCTCAATGATATATCACTAACGGCCTGCGCTTTGGTTACCTTAAATAGCATCCACTCCATTCTCCGTTGGAAACTTCATCATGAAGCACCAAGGAGTTAGTGCTATTCTAAAACTAGCAAGGGCTGATAGGCCTAAAATGCGTTGTAAGTCGATAATTCATCAATAATAATAAATGTTCGCATCCACGCAATTTTGTGGTCTCCTTCATCTAACTCTACCGATAGGTTGATAATCCCGGTAGTTTTCTTTGCCTCTTTGATAAATCACTATATCTTATATTTACTTAGCATGATATCCTTTAGATTAATTTTCATTTGATCAAAGATTTTCTTCAACAAAATGTTAACCGAGCTTCTATTATCAATCAACACTCAATGTACAGCAGTTGGCCCAATTACGCCGCAATTACCAAATAATCAAGCATCGACGCTTCGATCTCGTTAGATTCTCTACCATGAACATATCATCTTTCATCATCCTCTGTTGTTTTACTAGAGCTCCATCTTCAATGGAAAAACAACTTTCCTATGGTACATGATTCAATGAAGTTCCATATCGTTCCATCTAATTAGCATAAAATCCTCTTTCTGGTTATTTATTTCCATTGTAGCAGTATTAAATATACTCAAAAATCCTATCAGAGTCTCTTTAGGACCTTGATTAATATTCAACAATGACATTACGTGCTAAGGTCGGGTAGTGTGGAGCCTGAACTACTCCATAAAATTCTTTGTTGGTTCATCAAATGTTGATATAGATCTCGGTGTGAGCCCGGTGAACCACACAGAAATCACTCCATCTAGAAAGATGGAAAAACACCTACACTGTATGGCGTCAGTTGCTTTGGCACCATCCATGTGGTACTCATACTTCAATAGATGTTGCCTAGGATCCATTATTCTACTATATGACGGCATCATAAGGCATACGAACTTTCTGTGTTATTCCTCGCGCAAGATATTCTCTATGTATGGGTTCTGCTAGGCACAAACACTACTCTTCTTTCTTCCTCCACCAGTTTTCTTCCATCAACCACTTTATTATATCAACAATATATTCCTCACTGGCTCGATGATTCAAAAACGACCATCTGGAGTAGGGACGAGTGTTTGACTCCGCAAACGGTCTCAGTTTGCTCGATGACATCTAGGGTCCCCTATCTTCGAGAGAGCCACTTCCATAGACCTTCTATGACGCCTAGTTGGATCTGCTGTGGTCATTTGAGCACCTGCACTTTGTACTTCAACATTTTATCCAGCATGTTTCAAGTTTCCTGCAAATTATCCTCACCGTCCGAAGAGTCAACAACATTAGGTAACACAACTCAACGGCCACCATCATTCATCTCGGTACCAACCTGATTCATGTCGATACTGAGTTGTCTAGTGTTAGCCAATACATGGCCATTTTTTCTAGTGGTTTTCCTTGAGGTTCCAACTGTTTTTTTAGCTTTTTGTCCCTTCTTTTATGTCGGTTGCAGATGAATTTTCCTCTTCAGAACTAGAAGGTGATGCATCTCACCTGCTTCTCCAAGGTCTTTGAGACTGCTTGGTCAACAAGGCAATACTTGCTTCCATCTTGTCAAGAAGCGCTTTCTGGTTGTCCATCATTTTTTGGTTCAACTCAGCCATCATCCTTTCAAACTCCACTCTTGTCTCCATCTCTTTAGGGGCAGATTGTCCTGGCAAAGCACCTATGGGTTGGTTAGTCACTTTATTATGGCAAGAAGTCTCATCTTCTCCACTAGTTACATCTCTAGATCTTTCGGATTTCCTAAGGACCATTTCTTCAGGTCTGCAATAATGAGGTTCTGGATCTAACTTCTGGATGCACTAATTCATAGTATTAAGCTAGACCTACTTTTGAGAAGCTCCGTACTCAGTGCAAGCATCAAACGTTGAAGCAGAAATTAGCACAATGCCCAAAAGATAATAACGACAATCTGGTCTAAAAAACCACCTAGAAAAATAGTAAATAACATAGGGATTTTTATAGTGGTTTGGGAAATTCTATGGCCTACATCTACTGTAATCTTATTATGATTGATTGTCACGAGTACAAGAGTTTTACAACTTGATTTTCTGTTTATATAAAAAAAATTAAGCCTTAAAACGAAAATGGTGGGTAGAAGGTAGAAGATGAAGAAAATATAGGCCAAAAGTCCTCTCATTGTTGCTCTAGGCTTCCTATTTACAGGAGAATTGCACATTAGAGTCGTTGGATCATAAAAGACTAGGTAAACATCTAGATCCATGAAAGTAGAGGGAAGACAAGGCCACACCATAGCATAATTCATGTTGGTACCGACATGAATCATGTCGGTACCCAGATGAATGGCTTGGGCAATCTATGGCCTTTCCCCTTATTGATGAGATTTTCTGTAATGACCCGCCTCTTCGACCATCGAAAAGAATAGGGGGAATAGAATCTCATAGCGGAATTGACAACATATAATATAATATAGATAGTATAAACTGTCACTCCAAGATACAAGGTACATCAGAGTTAAAAAAACCTTATCGGCTGGGTAGTTATAAAATTTTGACCTTACATTTGTTGATAAGTATAAATAATACGGTGGAAAATAAAGTATTATGACAGGTGAACATCCAGCTCTACTTCATGAGCTCCATGTCCCACCAACGACAACCTAAAAAAATACTCGATCTGACCCGAGCATTATAATAAAATAACACCCGGATCAGTCTGGAAAACCAGCATGAGAAAACTCAAGTAACAAGGTTAACATTTATTAATTCTATAAGACCACGTCGCTAAACACAGAACATGTTTTTACCTCACAAGAATAACTTCCATATATAAAGAAATGGGAAATAATCAAAACAATAATCCAAATAAGAAAGGGTGTTCGCAGGCAATTTCAAAAATCCAAACTTAAAGAATGAATACAAATAATTAAACTTCGAGATTCACTCCAGTCACTTCTCGATGTAATTAAGAAAAACAATTCAAAAGAATTGGAATCAACAAGGAAATGAATTTTCCAATAAATGACTAGAAGGGTGCTCCCCCCTCACCGAAAGTATACCCCTAGAAATATACTTGAGAACTACGATGGCTCTCAGGAACTCCAAGCTGGACCCCACCAACGATTACCGAGAATCCGAGTATTTCACATCTCTGAAGCATACAACCGAATCTAACCTAGAGTAGATGTGAAGACACCCTAATGGGAATAATTCCACATAACTTAGCCCCCACTCGTGCTTTGGTTTTAGTCATTTCCGACAAAGGATAGCAACACTTAAATGAGCAACAAATCGTATCGGATTGATGAAATCCAAAGAAGAAAAGATCAATTCTAAAGTTCGAATCGAAATAAGAAAAATGAATTTATCCAACATAACTAGGAGGGTGCTCCCACCTACACCGAAAGTATACCTCTAGATAAAATATACTTGAGAGCCCACACCTCATGCGCAACACTCTCGTGAACTTCCAAGCCGGACCCAGTTAAATCCATAGACATCCGAATATACTCACATCAATGCATGCTATCGACTTCACTAAATAAATGTGAATATACCCTAATGGGTGCGACCAATATGGCTTGGCTCCGATTCACTTCTTCGGTTTTAGTTTCCGCGGTGTTGGATGCCAACGCTCAAAATGAGCGATAAATCGTCTTAGATTGACGAAGCACAAAAAACGAAATCAAATCGATAGCTAAGAAATCAACTGTCGAAAAAAAAACAAATGATTGTATATGGGAATTAGATCGCATACACCAGTCATCAAACAATGAAACAAGATTCAAAACATTTGATTCTTACTTATGCTTGATTTTCACTTCACAAATATTTGTAAAACACTTTAAAAATACTCCGTTGAATACTCTTTTAAAAGGTCTAATTGTAATACTAACTGTATTATAACAAGGGTCAAAAACAAATGTCTTTAAAACATTGTTTACTATAAACTCAAAACACTTTACACTTGGCATTATTCTAAACAATTTCTTTAAAAGATTTTCTCATTTATAACCTGGCATTTAAAAAATTTAAAACAACACTTATTATCCCAAAGGATAACAAATCAATTTAAATACCTTTTATAAATTTAAAACAATGTTAATTTGTTCCAAAGGATAATTTATATACAACTTTAAAATCATTTTAATAAATTAATCAATTATCTTTAAACACTTTTGTCAAATTAATTAATTAACTTTAAAATAATTTTATTAAATCAATTAAGTAACTTTAAAACACTTTTATTAGATCAGTTAATTAACTTTTGAAACACCATTAATTAAAATTATTAATTAAATAATAGCATTAACTAAATGGATTAATTAAATTCAAACATCATTAATTAAAATTAGTAATTAAATTCAAATATCATTAATTAAAACTATTAATTAGATCCCACATCATTAATTAAAATGATTAACTAAATTTAAAACTTCATTAATTAAAATGATTAGTTAACTCAAATATCATTAATTAAAATGATTAATTAAATTCAAATCTCATTACTAAAATGATTGATTAATTATAAATATCATTAATTAAAATGATTTAGTAAATTCAATCATCATTATTTAAAATGATTGAATAAATTCAAATATCATTAATCAAAACGATTAATGAATTTTAGACATCCATTTTGTGAAAATACAAGCTCAAGTTCGACACACAAAGGTTTAGGGAGATGATATTTAATAAGGGACAACATAGAAAAAAATCGCTATATCGACACTTAAACAATTCAAATAGACTATCACAATTATTTCAGCTAAACATCAACATAAGCAATAAGAGAATATAAATAAGTTGTAGATAACTGTAAATAAATAATGACTAGAAACCCCTTTGGGCCACTTTACAAATGTCCCATGTAAATCACACATATGGATGTGTATTTTCTGAAGTGTAGCGACGAGTTCACTCCCACTCCGACTTCTCCCTTTTGTCCCTTGCAACATAAAATGGTTATTTATTCCATCCACTATCAAGCGGGAATTCAAAACCAAACAAACAAATTATAATACTATTTTTACTTTGCAAGCATAGAACGGTGAATTATTCTATTTGATAGATGTCCGAAAAATCTATTCAATTTTATTATACCAGAATGTGGTTATGTTCTGCAAAATATGTATCCCATACGAGGTATAATTAATTTAACCACATTAAGCATAATTAAATTAAAATCAGGATGATTTTGTCGCTAATCTATACTTTGTTAAAACTATTAATATCAACAACACAAATAACATATAACTTATTTAAACATGAGTTAACTCACCGGAATTCCAACAGACACTTTCACATTCTGCAACTGTCTAAAATCGTACAATGTTCGATTTTAGCCCAAAATTTTACTAGCTCCAAACTCAACCAAACCAATTCCATGGCTAATCTTATGTTTCTACGAGTCTAACGCAACAGACTGCGTCCAAATCCGACCTCGTATGGATTAGTTATTGATTTCATAAGAATTAAAATAACAAAATTAATTAATAGCGTAATCAACTTTTAATTACCCTTATTAATTAAAATCTTATCTCCCTCAATCCATAAACATTTGCACAACGGATACACTGACACAAAAACAAACCCACGGCCAGCAACCTCTCTCCTCCTAATCTCCCTCCTTGCTCAACGATGGCGAATCAATTTCTCCTACGGATCATGCTACGCGAGCTCTTCGCCTATGATACCCTAAAATTAAACTCGGTCTACCCATATGAAATTCGATCGGGCACCATTGAGAGCACCCGTGGACTGTTGCGATCGCCTTGGTTGAATCGAGCTCCATCAAATCGCCTTCGCACAAGCCCATTCACACGAGAAATACAATGACGTCCCCCATTTCAACCAATGATGATTTCTACTCCGACAAACACGAGCCCTACTTTGGTCATGGAAAAGTCGTTTACTGCCAAACTTGATCGCACATGAAGACAAAACGATGGATTCGAAGATCTATTTATAAGGATCTCAAAGAAACTCGTTTCACAATTTTTAGAGGAGTATTCGATTTTATTTCGATTTTTGTTTGTTCGGCCATTATGTTTGTTAACTGGTTTTGAGATAAAGAGGGGAATGAAAATTAAAAAGAAGGGAAAGGGAAAAGTGACTTTTGTGTTTTTATTTTACTCTTTGGTTTATAAACAACACCTTACTTTTCTTTCAAGCAAAACAATATTCCCAAGTTAAACAAAAACTTTAAGCAACTCATCATATCACCCATCAAATTTTGAGTTTTAATTTGGATTTTAAAAGATTTTGAAAATAAAAATTCACGGTACTCCGCTACATAGCATTCCGTTCGCGTTCGGACCGCGAATGACATAAATAAACATACGATCGAGCACCAAAATGTGACATGATCATAAATCAAAAATAATATGCATTGGTTATTTCATTTTGAAAAAACTCAATAATACTATCGTTTGTCGAAAGGTCGTCAAACGATAATTTAAATATTTTCCAAATAAAAAATTTGGGAAAAATCCTATAAATTCGGTTAAAAATACTACAATAAAAATCAAATCGTTTTATTTGTAATTGATTTTCTTGTGATTTATTCAAACTATTTATTATTGCAAATAAATTTACAATATGAATTCACCATTATTCTTTATTAATTAAAAGGAGTTAAATAAGGCTATTAAATCCATTTAGTTAATATTTAATTCACAATTCAAATATTTAAATAATCCCTATATTTGAATTCAAGTTATTAACCTTGTAAAACCAATTATTTAATATTTAAAATTAATTAAATATTCATAATCAAACTATAAAATTTTGAGATGTTACATTCTCCCCCTATAAAAGAATTTTGTTTCCGAAATTCCCAATGGGAGAAAGGTCTCCAAACCATTAAGTTTAAAACTATTAATTAAAATGAGTTATTAAACTCTTAAGTCCCTAATGTTGTAGAAAATTTTGGCAGTACCTCCTTTGCGCGGCTAGATCCAGAAAACTACACTCACCACAACTGGCCCAAACAACAAAAGAAAATAAAAGCCAAGTGTCAAAATGCCAAACTTCTAAATCTATTACGTACTTCTTTTGTGTTTGATTTTTATTTCGCAAGCAGCTTACTATCTCAATGCAAATGCAGGTTCATAAGAAATCAAATAGAAATCTCTTGCTTTCTTGTACCAATCCTGTACTCATAATCCAAAAGAGCACTGTGATGACAAAATAATACACAAACTATTTCTATCATAAGCAATATCGACATAAGCAATTTAACAACCATATGCAACCAAAGTATAGAGAAAACTCTATAATAAATAATAAGCATCTAATCTTTTCAAAAGATAAATTAGGAACTAAATGCCCGAGTTTTTATATTCAAAATATAAATTTCAAATTCCCTCAAAAAGAAAAAAATTTAACAAAACCAAAATTAATTATGACAAGGAGGGGCTCCTCCTACCGAAGCATGGTATAACTCTAAAATCAAAACAATATGAAACATCTAGTGGTATTTCGGTTCCTCCGAAAAACAACTACTAGACACTAGCAAGTCCTCCAAATCGGAAAACTCCCAATCGCCCAATTTTAGTCATAACTTAAAATATTTGAAAAACTACTTCACAAAAACTCCTTTTTAAATATTCTGAAATAACAATAATTTACCAATACTTTCAAAATAATGTTGTTGTTATTATTTTCACAAATTCTTTCGAAATCACATTTTCAAAACCACCGGGATTTAAGTCCTAGCAAACAAAAAATTTATAAATCATAGCCTATAAAATAACATTATCACTCAACTCAAATTCCAAAAAGAAATAAACTAACACTCAACATTTTTTAAAATGTTAAATGTCTAATAAATAAGATTTAGCATTTTGCTTAGGTTCACAACTTTCTTAAGTTATACAACAAGTATACAAAAACACTGAAACCCGTATGATGTACATAAACCATTCGTATGCAATACCTAATCTGACCGCTTGCTCGGATAGATAGACTTCCCTTCCGAACTAGTATCACTCACTCAACCTCCCAAGTGCGAACTCCGATCGGGTTCCTCGATTAGAAACTTCCATTCTCCTTGCATAGCCACATAATATGATAGAAAACTTTAGTATCATATCGAGAACCTGAATCAAGTGTTCGCTGATAAGAATCAAGTGAGAAATCCTTTTTGGATTGGTGTGAATTACCCCGAAGCTATGTATTCGAATCCTAAATCAAGAACAATGCGAATAAAATGATCTACATATAACTTACGTACTTAATTCGATTGTTTTCTTAATTACATCAATCTCTTTCTAAATCACTTTCATTTTTATTTATAGTATTTCATCCAATAATAAATTCATTCATGAATTTTCACTTAAGTTTACAAACATTTTATAAAGACACAACTCTATAAAACATTAAATTGTAAAACTTACTCCACTTCTATTTACTTGTATAATACTCTTTTACATCCTAAAGTATACACAAAAATGTAAATTTTATTTTACTTTTTTATTTCTATGAAATTTCAACGATACCCTTTATTTTAAATCAGTTCCCTTTTAAGGAAACTTAAGAACTAAATAATCGGTTTTTATTTCAAAATCCTTTTGAAGATCACACTATATATTTCTATATATATAATAATTATAACAACTTAGTTACTAACACTGGCTTTGGTTCGTTCAAATTTGAACTCAATTCGATTGCACAATGATAAAGAGAATAATTTACTAAGTACACTACAATGTTCGCTTAAGCAATCATTCTATCGTCACTTAGAAGGTTATTCAGATTACCACAAAACTAATCGAGATGTTTTCCCCACACTATCCAAAGAAAATGCATTCCACACTTAATTTTTTTTCAAAATATTTATACGTAGAAATATTTCCAAGTAATACTGCCATTAATTTTTCAAAATCTTTTTGAAATCATTTCAAGCAATACCGGGATTTGAATTTCTCAAAAACTCTTTTTAAAACAGATAAATCATTTTATATACCACTCGTATAAAATGTATCTTTTATACCACCCAATATTATAATAACTTCCCTTTATTATAATACACTCTTCTTAAAACACATTTTACAAACCTAATTTGTATAAAATTGTCCTTATATAAAATTATCTCATATTATAATAATTCTTTTATATTATAATAAAATTTTCTCAAATATTTATCCTCTAAATGTCTTATCTTTCCATTTTGATTATATTAAACAACTTTTATAAAATGTTTTACTTTTACTCAACATTATAAAAAGGTGAATTTTAACTTAACATTTTCTTCGAACCCTTTATAGTCAAATTGTGGAACTTAATTCATAAAGAGGTTCATTTTAATATACCTACAACTACCAAACGATAACCGCTCATAAACTGGTTGAGCATAAATTAACAACCAACAAAAAATAGTTAATGCCCCTAAACACCTGAGCATGATAAATCAATCAATACTGATAATAAATAAATATTATCATTTTCAAATAAATAAACACAACACAAATAACTATATAAATTTGAAAATTATTCTTTTCTATATATAAAATATATGAGCCTAGGTAAAATATTTCATTTGCTAAATTTTCAAAAATCAATATCATGTTTGTTTGCCTTGTTCAAGTGTTTAGAAATCTCTATCGACACCATGGTGTCTCACATCTCGACCAGAATTCATAAACAACTCAATAGACCAATTAACACAATACGTTTTTACAATAATAACAAATACGCTCTCCTATATATAATACTCTCAAACTCATTCTAGGGTGCCACTCACCCTATTCCTAATGAGCCATACCCTACTAAAGCCAAGGTTCTCGCTTAAACTTCAGCTCTCATACCGGTTATAACGACCTATTTTTTGGACCATCGAAAGTCGACACCAAATACACCTATGGTATTCAAATGCCGAACATCCAACAACCGGAAAGCAGATTGTTAGGATAAAATAAAAGGAACAACACAAAAAAGAACAGAGGGAACAAAATCTCACAGCGGAGTCGATGACATTAAATATAATATAGATGGTATAAACTGTCGCTCTAAGATACAAGGTATATCAGAGTTAAAAACAAACCATATCAGCTAGGCAGTTATAAATTTCTGACCTTACAATTGCCTATAAGTATAAATAATATAGCGAAAATAAAGTAATATGACAGGTGAACATCCAACTCTACTCCATGAGCTCCATGTCCCACCAATAACAACCTGGAAAAGTATTCGTTCTGACCCGAGCATTATAATAAAATAACACCCGGATCAGTCTGGAAAACCAACGTGAGAAAACTCAAGCAACAAGGTTAACATTTAATATTTCTGTGAGACTACGCCGCTAAATGTGGAACGAGTTTTTACCTCACAAGAATAACTTCCATATATGAAGAAATAGAAAACAATCAAAACAATAATCCAAATAAGAAAGGATGTTCACAGGCAAGATAAAAATCTAAACTTAAAGAATGGATACAAATAATTAAACATTGAGAGTCACTCCAATCGCTTCTCGATGTAATTAAGAAAAACAATTCAAACGAATTGGAATCCACAATAAGGAAAGGAATTTTCCAACAAATGACTAGAAGGGTGTTCCTCCCTTTATCGAAAGCATACCATTAGAAATATACTTCAGAACTATGATGGATCTCAGGAACTCCAAGCCGGATCCTGCCAACGATTACCGAGATTCGAGTATTTCACATCTCTAAGCATACAACCGAATCTAACGTAGAGTATATGTGAAGATACCCTAATAGGAATAATCACACATAAGTTGGCCCCTACTCGCTCTTTGGTTTTAGTCATTTCCGATCAAGGATAGTAACACTTAAATGAGCAACAAATCGTCTTGGATTGACGATACCCAAAGAAGGGAAGATTAATTCAAAGGTTCGAACTGAAATAAGGAAAATGGACTAATCCAATATAACTAGGAGGGTGCTCCCCCTACACAGCAAGTATACCTCTAGATAAAATATACTTGAGAGCCCACGCCTCACGCGCAACACTCTCTGGGATTTCCAAGTTGGACCCTGTTAAATCCACACGCTTCCAAATACACTCACATCAACGCATGCACGTTATCGACTTCACTAGATAAATGTGAATATATTCTAATGGGTGCAACCCATATGGCTTGCCTCCCACTCATGCTTTGGTTGTAGCTTCCACGGTGTTGAATGCCAACGCTCAAAACGAGCGACATATCATCTTAGACTAACGAAGTACAAAGAACGAAGTCAAATCGATAGTTAAGAAATCAACTGTCGAAAGAAAACAAGTGATTGTATATGGGAATTAGATCACATACACTTGTCATCAGATAACAAAATAAGATTCAAAACCTTTGATTCTTACTTGTGCTTGATTTTCACGTCACAAATATTTGTAAAATACTTTAAAAATAATCTTTCGAATACTCTTTTAAAGGGATAATTGTAATACTAACTGTATTAAAACAAGGGTAAAAGAAAATGTCTTTAAAACATTGTTTACTGCAATCCAAAACACTTTACACTTAGCTTTATTTTCAACAATTTCCTTTAAAAGATTTTATAACGACAAGTAATTTTCCGATAATTAATTTATTGAATTTAATAAGATTTATAATGTAATATTAGAATAAATAAAAATTTGTGACTTAATTAATGTGAGAAATTTACATTTTAAGATTTATAAATGGGAATAATAACTGAAATGAAATGTAATAGTATTAATTTAAGGTAATTGATAACCACTTTAAATGTAATTCCAATAAATTAAAATGATTAAAAAGTTATGATTGGTTATAGATTGTAAATTAATTGTAATAATGTGTGTATTAATTGATAATTGGATTAAAAGAGTAATTGATAATTTAAATGTTATATTAATTAATGAAATAATGTGTAATAAATTGTAATTGTATAGAATTAGTATTGTGTAAGTTGTTATAGCAATTGTTTGTAAATAATAAAACCACAAATATGATTAAATTAGTAAAAGGTGACAATTGTGATATGTTACCTATTGAATTGATCTGTTGAACTAAATTTGGATTAAATTGCAATAAATATAATTAATTACGTTAATGGAAATTAAGATGAAATTTGAAAATATTAATGTAATAAGATATAAACCAATGTTAACTATGTCTGTAGAGTATTGATAGATTGAATAAAAAGATTGAAATCAAATTAAATCAATTTATTGGAATTAAATTTTAATTAATTGGATCAAATTTCAGTTGAAATTGAACACTGTAATTAGTGTAATAGTTAACACTAAATTGATATGTATTTTTTTTTAAATCATTGTAAATGTCTAGTTAATCAAAAGTGATAACTTTGTTTGTTATTAAATTTGAAATTAAAAAGTGATAGATTAATTTAATAATAATTATTTAATTAACGTGAAAATAGCCATTTTGGCCACTGCCTCGGATTTCAATGAAACTAGTTTCATCGGATCCGTAACGGTGAATTATTGTAGGATTTCAAGTTTCGTAGCGGTCGGACTCGTCGTTTAATCATACGGGCTTGAAACGCGCAGAAATCAATTTAATTGAAATCAATTTGAAATAAGCTAATTTTAAAGCTAACTTCTTCATACGATGGAATTGGGACTTGGAACCTGTTCCATTGATTTTAAAAATATCAAAAACATCTATTTTGATATATGGGATGACCTATTTTCGTTTCGGAGGCAGAACGGGCTTTTTCGGACCGCTATTGTCGTTCATACCAATTCGATATGTAATTCATTTTATCGGGCCTAGTCCATATAAATGAATTTTGTTCTAACCCTAGCAGCCTTCTTACTTCTCATTTCTGTACGTATCTGTCTATTCCATCTATCAGCTTCTTCTTCTTCCCAATGGCTGCAGATACAAACCCTAACTCAATTTCAAACCAATTTCAAAATCAAACTCCTCAAAATTATGTCATATTATATACTGTTTCGAAGCCCTCGATAAGCGTAACCAAGATCTGCAATTCATTTTTGCAATCGAATCACCGTTTTTTCAGAAATCGAAGATGAACCTCAGCCGTCCATTCGAGGTTTTTGACGATCCAACGGTGGATTTTCATCCAATTGATGATCGGTGAGTGGCGTAGGGAAAAGGAGGTCGAGCAGGTCCGAGGGGTGGTATTCATTCGTGGTAGAGGCGCTTGAATTTGTCGTGATTGGGTGTTGAACATACAGCGGCGGCGGCGGCCTGTGGCCCACTTCAGGTGGTCACGCCACCTCTGCTAGAGTCGGCTCGGCCAAGGCAGTCGCTTGGAGGCTTCTGTTCGTGGCAGTAGTCGACATCGTGGTGGTGATGATCGATGGTTGGTGGCGACTGTCTAGGTTTTAGCGTGTTTGATCGAGAAGGGTTTACGCGTGAAAACATGGTGACATGGCTGCTGAGGTTTGGCTTATTTTTATTTTTTAATTTTTAATTTAGATTTCGAATCCAAATGTTTTAATTTACATAATTTTTGCACACGAGGTCGGGTTTACACGTGGTTTATTCCGCTGGGATCGTATCGAAATTCCGGACATTTTGGATCTAGTTTGAACGAATTCTGAGATTGTTGAAATTTGGGCCTTTATTTGGATTTCAAATCGATTTGAAATCAAAGGTGAGTGTTTTAACCACTCACAATTACTAAATTATCTTATGTTAGTTAAATTAAATTTATGGTATGTTTTGGAATTGATTGGTTGATGTTGGTATATTTAAATTATTCTAGTTAAATTTGACTTTTATTGCAATTAATCGTCATTTAATTTAATATTGAATTTAATCGTCAATTTAATACCTGTTATTGATAATTAGTTGGTTGATGTTATTTATTGGTTGATTGTATGGTGATTGTGATGTATGTTTAATTGTTGACATTGAATGACTGGATGTTATATGTTTATATTGTTATAACACTGCAATTTCCTTATGGGTTGAAATGATACATACCCGAACGATCTATAGATTAGGGAAAAATTGTAATGGGTTGAAATGATAAACCCGAGCGATTTTATGGATTTATTTCAATTCGGGATTGCGGGTTGAAATGATATATACTTGTAAAATTTAAATATTTGTGAATTGAAATCATAAATATCCATATCACTTGACCATAGGGTAGAAAATTATATACGGACACCGGATTGGTTAAATTAAATGATTTTAAATCTTTAAATCTTGAATTCAGCTAAATGATATTTTGATAGAATTTGATTTATATAAACTGAATTGTTTAAATGAATTATTTAAAAGATTAAATTTGAAATTTTGGAATTGTATTAAGTAAATTGCTTAGAGGGTTTAAATTGGAAGTCTAAAGTTGAATTTGAAGTATAACGAAATTTATCGAAATTGAGTTATTGAAGACATTTGAAATTGTAACTTTGAAATATATTGGAATTAGGATAGCTTAAATTGATACTTCAAGATTTGAAATTGGGTTTTGATTTGAAATCTGGATATGCTCCAGATTTGTTGAAATGGAAGAAATAGTTAAATTTGATGTTAATTTCAAATTTATTATTTTAATATATACCGTTGAAAATGTTATTTTAAATTCTAATTAGCAAGATTTTCAAACTATTAAACTAAGTTAATCTATGTTAAAATATTTTAAACTATTTAAGCAATTTAAACTATTTTAAATTTATTTAATCAATTTTAAATCTATTTAATCAATTTTAAATTTATTTAAACTATTTTAAATCTATTTAATCTATTTTAATTCTATTTAATCTATTTTAAATCTATTTAAACTATTTTAATCCACTTTTAAATTATTTTAAAGTATTTCAAGCCATTTAAATTATATTTTCAAACTATACTAAACTATTTAAACTATTTGTAACTACCTATACTATTTTCTAAATTCTAAATTGTAAAGTGGAAGTGGTTATATTTAAATCCTTAATTTAAAAGCAAATATGATTGAATGATGTAATAACCTAAGTTGGGATTTTAGATAACATATTTGAGAAAATATGGTGATTTTGAAATGAGGGTTTAACCTATTTGAAATTATGATTTCAAAAGTGATATAGTTTGAATTGAATATGATATTTTGATATCAATATGAAATGGTTTTGGAAATGTAAAAGAACCATCCGGTGTGAAATAAGCGTTTGGTTGTTAAAGAGACCGGGATCGGATATTGTCATACTCTCTGCCAATATCGAAAACCCCTTTAACAACTATGTACATGGTGGAGATTCCAGAAATGAAGTAGGATGGTTTAGCGAACGATTCTGTATGAGGTATTTACGTGACCCTGACTCCCGTGAGTCGGCTTAGATGTGACTAAAATAGGAGTTATACCGGGCCAAGTGAGGTCGCATCTCCGATCGGGCATATTTCTTCGATACCATACTATTATTTTGTGATTGATTTGGTGGCCACACTTGATTTGATTATGGGATTGTGTCCGAGGTGGGCGGTAGTAGCTGTTATGCATTACCACCAGTCCGAGAATGCAATTGGTAGAATCCTACCCTGGCATTTCCTCGAGTGCCGTGTTCACATGCCCTAGCGCGCCTTCTACGAGTTTGGTTTGTACCATACCTATGGAGTGCCCTCTGATAGCCTTCCAGTTTATGGAGGAATTACGGTACTGTATAGACTATGGGAATATATAAAAATGTGTTAAGGGGGATATGGGTAACGCCTTAATGCTATTTTTATACTTTACTTTACTGTAGACACTATTATAATAGCGTAATGTACTATGTATGTAGATAGTTTAACGGATCCTTAGGAGATGGAAATTCCGAACATCTTTTAAGTTATTGCACCCACATTAGACATTGGATAGGAGATGTCAAAACCCATAAACATCTCCGACGTCGTTACACTCATATTTATTTACTGTTGATTTAACTTACTTAAGATCTTTTAGTTCCGACTCAAGTGTTTTGTCTTTTCAATTCGCTCGGGTCAGTCTGAGCTTTTCAGTGTATCGAAGACTGCTTTTCTGGAGGATGAAGACGAAGATTTAGTACTATTACTATTTATTATATCATTTGCACTGCATCATGTTGTTCCGTTGCATTATTTATTTATTGCTGTTGTATGTACTTTGATCTGTATTGTAAAAGAATAATCAAAAGTTATTTGTAAACAACTTCATGAACTGTTTATTTGATTATTATATTTTGTCATTCCGCTGCGAGATTCTGTATTTGTTTTTCTTTCTTTTCCTGTTTTTCTTATTTACCCCATAACAATCCTCCCCATTGAATGGTTTGAGTTTGACATGTGAGGTTATTGTTGATTTAAACCATCCAAAAAGGCAGGTCGTTACAGATTTTCTCATTTATAAAACAGCATTTATAAATATAAAACGACACTTATTATCCTAAAGGATAACAAATCAATTTAAATACTTTTTATAATTTTAAAACAATGTTAATTTGTCCTACAGGATAATTTGTATGCAACTTTAAAATCTTTTTAATAAATCAATCAATTATCTTTAAATACTTCTGTCAAATTAATTAACTTTAAAACACTTTTCTTAAATCGGTTAATTAACTTTTAAAACTCCATTAATTATAATTATTAATTAAATAATATCATTAACTAAATGGATTAATTAAATTCAAACATCATTAATTAAAATTAGTAATTAAATTCAAATATCATTAATTAAAATTATTAATTAGATCCAAACATCATTAATTAAAATGATTAACTAAATTTAAAACATCATTAATTAAAACGATTAATTAAACTCAAATATCATTAATTAAAATGATTAATTAATTTTAAATCTCATTAATTAAAATGATTTAGTAAATTCAATCATCTTGAATTAAAATGATTGAATAAATTCAAATATCATTCATCAAAATGACTAATGAATTGTCCGCAAGTAGTGGCACAGTGGTTGAAACACTTGCCTCATGTTAACGAGGTCGCGAGTTCGATACCCGTCTGCCCTACTCCCCTCAAGGCGCGGAGGTGGGCTCCTTCAATAACTGATAAACATGGTTGGAAACATCAAACCTCTGTGCTGGGGCTGGCTTAAATCCCTCCTAGGGTTGGCGGACTCACTAGGTAGGGGCTCTTCCCTTCGGGGTTGAGTTTTTTTTAAAAAAAATGACTAATGAATTTTAGACATCCATTTTGTGAAAATACAAGCTCAAGTTCAACACACAAAGGTATAGGGAGATGGTATTCAATAAATGACGACATAGCGAAAAATCGCTATATCGACACTTAAACAATTCAAATAGACTGTCATAATTATTTTTGCTAAACAGCAACATAAGCAATAAGAGAATATAAATAAGATGTAGATAACAGTAAATAAATAATGATCAGAAACCCTTTTGGGCCTCTCTACAAATGTCCCGTGTAAATCACACATATGTATGTGTATTTTCCGAAGTGTTCCGTAGCAATGAATTCACTACGAGAGCACTCCGACTTCTCCCATTTGTCCCTTGCAACAAAATATTTATTTATGTTATCCACTATCAAGCGAGAATTCAGAACCAAACAAACAGTCAAATAATAATACTATTTTTTCTTTGCAAGCACAAAACGATGATTTATTCTGTTTAATAGATGTTCGAAAATTGTATTCAATTTTGTTATAGAAGAACGTGGTTTTAATCTGCTAAATATATGTCCCAAATGAGGTATAATTAATTTGACCACTGTTAGCGCCAAAATTGGTCACTAACACCCAAATGTAAATGAAAGCACCAACTCACAGTCACAGCTCACAAGTAGGATATATGTAGAGAGTAATAATGTGAAGAACAGTCAAAATTCCAATGAAAGCAGTAAAGAACAACAGATTTTATAGTGGTTCGGCTAACTCCGGCCTACGTCCACTCCAAAAGTTTCCTTTCTATTGCTGTAATAATCGATTACAGTTACAAAAATGGTAGAGTTACCTTAGCCTTAGAAAGTATAAAGTAAGAGAGTCAAAAGGAATATCCCTTTTCTGAACCCTCACATGCTGTATTTATAGGCAAATCCTGAGTTGTTGGGATTTCTGAATGATCCGGGCCCATCAAGGCCTTCCACCGAGCCACATACCTCCACAATGCCGAGCCACATCGGCCTCTCCACAGTGCCGGGCCACACATACCTCCACAATGCCGAACCACACCGGCCTCACCACATTGCCGAGCCACACCGGCCTCACCACACCAGCCTCACCACAATGCCGAGCGAGGTTCGATGCCGAGCGATGTCCAATGCCGAGTGAGGTTCGATGTCGAACGCCTTCCAATGCCGAGTGACTTCCATGCCGAACGACTTTCATGCCGAGCGACTTCTATGGTGCGACTTCCATGCCGAGCGACATACATGCCGAGCGACTTCCATGCCGAACGACTTCCATGCCGAGCGACTTCCATGCCGAACGACATACATGCCGAGCGACTTCCATGCCGAACGACTTCCATGCCGAGCGACATACATGCTGAGCGACTTCCATGCCGAGCGACTTCCATGCCGAGCGACATACATGCCGAGCGACTTCCATGTCGAACGACTTCCATGCCGTGCGACTTCCATGCCGAGCGACATACATGCCGAGCGACTTCCAAACGTGCTGCATTACCTATCCATCCAGTCGACTCAAACCTACCACATTCCATTCTTGATAACTGAGAAATCGACTTAGTTAAATCCGCCTGCCTACAGCCTTACCAAAAGGCGGGTTAACACTTTGCCCCCCAAAACATGCCTTGCTATTGGAAGGTGTGTTTTGAATAGCCTCAAATCCGATATCCGAAGTCCATATCCCATTCATGACCATATTATTAAATTCATGACCTCTCCGGGTTTAACCTTGAATCCATAGACCTCGCCGGGTCGCGTTATCTTGTTCCAGCCTCAGCTCTTCGGTCAAGAGCTTGTAAGTTCTCCGGCCTCGGTCTTCCGACCAAGGACTTCTTATATTCTCCGGCCTCGACTCTCCAGCCAAGGACTTTGATATTCACCGGCCTCGGCACTCCGGCCAAGGACTTTGATATTCACCGGCCTCGGCACTCCGGCCAAGGACTTTGATATTCATCGGCCTCGGCACTCCGGCCAAGGACTTTGATATTCACCGGCCTCGGCACTCCGGCCAAGGACTTTGATATTCACCGGCCTCGACACTCCGACCAAGGACTTCTATATTCACCGGCCTCGGCACTCCGACCAAGGACTTTTATATTCACCGGCCTCGGCACTCCGGTCAAGGACTTTGATATTCACCAGCCTCGGCACTCCAGCCTAGGACTTTGATATTCACTGGCCTCGGCTCTCCGGCCAAGGACTTCTATATTCACCGGCCTCGGCTCTCCGGCCAAGGACTTCTATATTCACCGGCCTCGGCACTCCGGCCAAGGACTTTCATATTCACCGGCCTCGGCACTCCGGCCAAGGACTTTTATATTCACCGGCCTCGGCACTCCGGCCAAGGACTTTTATATTCACTGGCCTCGGCACTCCGGCCAAGGACTTTTATATTCACCGGCCTCGGCACTCCGGCCAAGGACTTTTATATTCACCGGCCTCGGCACTCTGGCCAAGGACTTTTATATTCACCGGCCTCGGCACTCCGGCCAAAGACTTTTATATTCACCGGCCTTGGCACTCCGACCAAGGACTTTTATATTATGTTCGAGTCCATTCCATCGCTCTTCGGCGAAAGGACTCGTAACTCGCGATCATTACCCCATCTCTCCGGTCGAGACAGTAATCGCAAAACCTGGACTATTTATTACATTGATCCGAATTCAATCAGAAAACCAGAAATCCATATCAAAAATCCTACACAAAATCCAAATCAAAAATCAAACCTCCAAACCAAAATGGCAAACCAAAAAACCAACCAAACCGGGAGTTCAATCCAAACTCCAAAACCATACCAAAGAAAAGTAAATGTCCAAAGTACTAAAGAGGAAACCAGAATTTGTAGAAACACAGAAAGAAAACAGGATTTCATAGACCCGAGTAGTACGGTTTTTCGTCATCTCAGAGCACGCCTAGGGACCGTCCTCGATCCCGTACGTGTGTAAGTAACCTAGCCGTATTACTTTAGATACTATTACTTATTCAAAACCATAAAACCATTCAGTTTATAACAAGCCGGCGATGACCAGATCCAGTGCCACCATCGTTCGAGGTAGGCGGTGGCCGCTCCTGCTCCCCTGCCACCGCTCGATTCCTTATGTACTGTTGCAGGTGACTATTCCTTACATGCTCCTCCATGATATCTTTCAAATGCCTACAGTCGTTTGTCTTGTGCCCATCCAGCTCATGGAATAGGCAATATTTTCCTGATGCCCGCTCGTATTCAGAAGGTTCCCTTCTTGTCGGCCTTCGATACTGGAGGTGCCCCCGAGTATCCAAGTAAATCCTTTCTAGAGTCTCAGTTAAATCTGTGTAAGAAGAAAACTTTGACTCCCTCCGAGGCCTCTTCGAAGTGCCACCGTTGCCATTTGTTTTCCTTTTTCCTTTATCGACTTTACTTGGATCCTCCCTGGGTGGACCTCCACCCCTTACAACATAATCTTCATCCTCTCTCCCTACTCTCTCAGCCTGCGCATCTTCCTGCCTTAGGAATCTTTCCGCCTCATGGTAGAACTCTCCAAGATCCCTCAGTGGGTCCCGTTCCAACGATATCTTGAAATCCGAATTATCTGCAATTCCTGAAACTGCTGCCATCAAAACCATCGACGGATCGAGTCGATCCACTGAAGCTACCACTGCGTTGAATCTGGTTAAGAAATCCCTGAGCGACTCTCCCTTCCATTGTTTCATCGATGTCAAGGTCATTACGTTCTTGGGTCTGATTATATGGACCCGAAATTGCCTCATAAACCTCTCAATCAGCTTTGTTCAAGTGTCAATAGAACCAATCTCCAACTGTCTGAAACACATAGCTACGATATCCGTCAAATACAAAGGGAAACATCGAGCCATGACTTCATCTGATGCCCCCAGTACCTCCATATGCCTTACGTACCTTGTCAGGTGAACTGCGGGATCCATTCTCCCATCATACATCTCCAACGTTGGTAGCTTAAAATCTGGAGGGTTCCTAGCTTGCCTGATAGTAGGAGTAAAGGGACTCCTATTCACATCCTCCAAGTCTTTATTTACCAATCCGCCTCTCATAGCTCGTCTGACCATCTCCGCTAATCTGTCGTTATCTCCAAGTTGTAATCCTTGTCCGTTGCCTCCGGTCTGCCCCCCAAGTTCATGAGGGAATTCGGGCATATACTCCTCATCTCGTACTCCTGCACTCCTGTTGGTGTCGGGTTGCACAACATCATCTGGTATCCCTTCAAAGGTTGGTCCAGCATTTCCTGGCGGTGTGCCCCCGAGTCTAGGTCCATCCAGATTGATAGTCGTCTGCTGATTGGGGGTTGCCCCTGCTGAACCACTCCCTCTGCTTGCTGGTTGAGCGCTTCTGATCCAGCTCCACGGATCTGAGCTCCTGCATTTCCTGCTTGTGCAAATTGTCTGAGAAGAGCCTGCATCACCTCCTCTTGTCTTTTCAGCATCGCTTCCATCTCATCTCTGGTGATGTAGATGGATGCTTGACCTGCTCCAGCTCCGGAGGAAGCCTCTTGACTTCCCTCTTGATTGCTCCTTTCTGTCACTTGCTTTCTCGTTGGTGGCCTAGCCATTGCTTCCTAGAATCACAGTTCTCAAGCTTCTGAATCCAAAATCCCCGAGTGCTAGCGTTTCTCAGTGAAAGCACCAAAATGTTAGCGCCAAAATTGGTCACTAACACCCAAATGTAAATGAAAGCACCAACTCACAGTCACAGCTCACAAGTAGGATATATGTAGAGAGTAATAATGTGAAGAACAGTCAAAATTCCAATGAAAGCAGTAAAGAACAATAGATTTTATAGTGGTTCGGCTAACTCCGGCCTACGTCCACTCCAAAAGTTTCCTTTTTATTGCTGTAATAATCGATTACAGTTACAAAAATGGTAGAGTAATCTTAGCCTTAGAAAGTAGAAAGTAAGAGAGTTGAAAGGAAGATCCCTTTTCTGAACCCTTACATGCTGTATTTATAGGCAAATCCTGAGTTGTTGGGCTTTCTGAATGATCCGGGCCCATCAAGGCCTTCCACCGAGCCACATACCTCCACAATGCCGAGCCACATTGGCCTCTCCACAGTGCCGGGCCACACATACCTCCACAATGCCGAACCACACCGGCCTCACCACATTGCCGAGCCACACCGGCCTCACCACAATGCCTCACCACACCAACCTCACCACAATGCCGAGCCGCACCAGCCTCACCACAATGCCGAGCGAGGTTCGATGTCGAGCGATGTCCAATGCTAAGTGAGGTTCGATGCCGAATGCCTTCCGATGCCGAGCAACTTCCATGCCGAACGACTTCCATGCCGAGCGACTTCCATGGTGCGATTTCCATGCCGAACGACTTCCATGCCGAGCGACATACATGTCGAGCGACTTCCATGCCGAACGACTTCCATGCCGAGCGACTTCCATGCCGAACGACTTCCATGCCGAGCGACTTCCATGCCGAACGACTTCCATGCCGAGCGACTTCCATGCTGAGCGACATACATGCCGAGCGACTTCCAAACGTGCTGTGTTACATATACATCCAGTCGACTCAAACCTACCACATTCCATCCTTGATAACTGAGAAATCGACTTAGTTAAATCCGCCTGCCTACAGCCTTACCAAAAGGCGGGTTAACAACCACGTTAAGCGTAATTAAATTAAAATTAGGATGATTTTTCACTAACTTGTACTTTGTTAAAACTATTAATTATCAACCAAGCATTCATTAACAATCTATAACAACACAGATAACATATAATTTATTTAAAGGTGAGTTAACTTGCCGAAATTCAAATTGATGCTTTCGCGTTCTGATTCGGTTAGCCTGAAATTTCACTATTTCCAAACTCAACTAAACCGATTCCATAGCAAAGCTTGTGTTTCTACGAGTCCAACACAACCGACCGCGTCCAGATCCAACCTCCTGTGGATTAAATATTGATTTCATTGGAATTTGAATTAATTAATTTAATTAATAACATAATCAACTTTTAATTACCCTTACTAATTAAAATCCTATCTTCCCCAATCCTTAAACATTTGCACAATGGATACACAGACACAAAAACAAACCCATGGCCAACACACTCTCCCCTCCCAATCTCCCACCTTGCTCAATAAATTGGTGAAATGATTTCTCCTACGAATCATGCTACATGAGCTCTTCGCTCTAAAACCCTAAAATTGAACTCGGTTCACCCATATGAAATGGGACCTGACACCATTGAGAGAAGCCGTGGATTGTCGTGATCGCCTAGGTTGAATTGAGCTTCACCAAATCGCCATCACACGAGCCCCTTCACATGAGAAATACAACGACGTCCTCTATTTTGACCAATGATGACCACAACTCTAACAAACATGAGCCCTAATTTGGCCACGGTAAAGACACTCGCTGCCAAACTTGATCGCACACGAAGACAAAACCATGGATTCAAAGATCTAGCTATGAGGATCTCAAAGAAACTCATTTCACAATTTTTAGAGGAATATTGGATTTTATTTCGATTTTTGTCTGTTTGTCCATTATGTTTGTTAACTAGTTTTGAGATAAAGAGGGAAACGAAAATTAAAAAGAAGGGAAAGGGAAAAGTGACTCTTGTGTTTTGATTTTACTCTTTTGTTTATAAATAACACCTTACATTTCTTTCAAGCAAAACAATATTCCCAAGTTAACCAAAACCTTTAAGTAATTCATCATATCACCCACCAAATTTTGAGTTTTGATTTTGATTTTAAAAGATTTTGAAAAGAAATATTCACGATACTCCACTACATAGTATTCTATTCGTGTTCAGGCAACGAATATCATAAATAAAAATACGATCGTACACCAAAATGCAACATAATCACAAATAAACAATAAAATACACTAGTTATTTCATTTTGAAATATCTCAAAAATACTATCATCTTCCGCAAGATCGTCAAATGACAATTTAAATATTTCCCAAATTAAAAATTTAGGAAAAATCCTATAAATTCTATTGAAAATACTACAATAAAAATCAAGTCATTTTATTTACAATCGATTTTCTATTTATTTATTCGAACTATTTATTATTGTAAATAAATTTACAAAATGAATTCACCATTATTATTTATTAATTAAAAGGAGTTAAATAAGACTATTAAATCCGTTTAATTAATATTTAATTCACAATTCAAATATTTAAATCATCCTTATATTTGAATTCAAGTTATTAACCTTTTAAAACCAATTATTTAATACTTAAAATTAATTAAATATTCATAACCAAACTATAAAATTCTAGGATGTTACGTTTATCAGCCCAAAAGACACTCAAGTATTTTTGAAGTAATCACGTAGCCGAACGCTTACGTGGCTAGGAATCAGCAAAATTAAGTAATGTTAAAATTGCCTTCGGAGGAGAAAATTATGCATTATAGTACTAGCGCAATTATTAGATAAACACCAAAAGTCTAATGACAAGTCATTATCTAATTCGTTAAGCAAGATTGTATAAAAATAGTTAGATTGAGTATCGAGGGCATTAAAGGTGACATAGAGAATTTACATGGTTCGGATGTTAATGAATCCAACGTCCACGAGGAAATGTCCTTTTCTTCCTTTTTATTCTTAGTACAAACAAATAACGTCAATGAGTATAGTTTTTTATTCCAGTGTTTCTAAAAGGAGAAAAGTCCCTAAATTCTCCCCTTCTCTGATACAGTATCTTCTGCTTTTACAATACAGATAATTACAGGAATTGCTTTCGTTGACCACACATACTTCTGATTCGGACCCTTAAATCATGCCACATGTCGATCATCCATCTTACTTGTTTACTATGCACGGGTTGTGGAAGTGGCCTTCGGCTCTCTTGATTTCTACCTTTGGAACTTGCCATATTTCGGTCATCCATCATGTTTGTTTACTGTAAGACGATTGCCAACGTGGTCTTCGATGAGGAACTATGAAGAGTCGGTGAATTATGAACTTAGGTGGGAAGTTTGAAATTAAGGCGGAAAAATCCAAATTTGAATAGACAATAACTTCACGATTTTGTAAAGCAACAGAATAATGGACTACACACAAGGGTAGATAAAGCCACACTGAGAATCTGCCCTCCATTTTAGGAAGAACTACATTATTAACAGCACTTCATAACTTAGCTTTGGTTTATTGGGAGTTGCGCCTTCATTATGTCTAGGGTAGTGATATCGTATAGTATTCGAGCTGCTTTATCAGCTTTGAAGTTGTACTACACTGTTCAATCCGAAACATCTAGAAAACGAAGTGTTGGATATAGTTGGAGCTTAGTTGTGTGGCTAAGTAGAAGAGATTGCACTGCTATTTTGAATAGTGATCGCTTTGCATGAACTTGTTCCGAGTTGCCCCCATCAATAAAAGACCGCGCCACTATCCTTCTCTTTGAGTTGTGTTTGATGATCTTGGGGATGAAGTTAGAATTTCTTGATTTACGTTTGAGGAATTAGGCTCGGCTTTTAGTTGTGAAGTAGTTTCACCCCCATTGCCTTATCCCTCGAGTCCTTATGTTTATGGGTAGTATTTTAAGGATTACGGCGATGTTCTGTCACATCAGGATGGCGACGCTTTCTTATTATTCCAATGTTGATATAAGATTATGGCGCAGTCCCGTCATGTTAAATGTTAGTTTAAGATTTTAATGCATCCCTACTACATGTAATTGCTTTAAGTATAATACTGCAGTTCTATGTTATCAGGGTTTCTTTCTCTAGTGCTGCAGTACAATCTTTTTGCTTTGCTATTATTTTAAAATCGTGCCCTGGTTTTGACCCGTAAAGGCTTACTTTTGGAACCACGGTACAACCTTTGTATTTGGTATGTGTGAGATACATGATTTAAAGGTTATGCTTCAATCTTACCCTTTGAGTATTAGGGTTACTGTTAGGTTTTTGCACTTTTGTGGCTATCTCAGGTTATCAATGCAATATTATAGCGTTAATACTATACTTGATCGAACGATGCGACTTTCATGTTTTGTTATTGTCTTTAGGCTTTGGTATGGTCTTACTTGGCTTTGTTCTTGCTTTCTTTTCCTACTCTAGCTTTGTAACAACCTGCACCCCAGTGGACCTGAATTTTCACTAAATCAAAATCCCTAGTCCATCAAAGTGCGGATCATTGGTTTGGTTTCCTGTAAATAAAAAAATATACATATCAGAGCACTATCGATATAACTCACAATGGATAAATATAGTATAATAAAACATATATTACTGACTAGGATTGACACTTCCAATATCTAGTTTCCCTATCAGTGACGAGCATGCACTAGGAAACTTGTCCTCCACTATTCCGGACCAGTACAAGTACTTGTTCTGCTAAAGATATCCGGTGGGTTGTAATGAGGAGGGATTCAGAACAACATTCCGATGACTGGTAAATTATACGATTTGCACATAACACTAGTTTATGCTGATTGTCTTCTATATCTTGTTATGTCTTTTCATTTTCAATCAGTTGTCTCGACTTTACATATATGTACGACACTTCCTATCTACCCATAGGAGAAAATAGCCGTGTGTGTGTGTGTGTAAGTACCACGATCCCTCATTGGACCAAGATACTATCCCCGCTAGTATCCCTTAACTCAGCACCCCAACGGGATCCATCACCCTCACTGTATCATGCTCTCATCATCGCGTGTACTGAGGAACTCTCGTAGTGCCTAATAACAGCTTTACAATAATTCAGTCGTGCTCTATGTTGCATTTTTTGGGATTTTCTTGTCTACTTCCCAGTTGTAGACTCGGCTCTACAAACTATAAATATGGTGGATTCTGCCTCACTAGTCGTGGAATCAGCTCAACGGACTACCCCATGCATATTTTGAAAGACTCCTCTAATAGGGTTAACTAGCTCTCCTAACAAACAAACTAGCAAACAACATGGTGATGCATGACCTAACGTGTCCCGTACACTAGTAGGAAGTGTAGCCCGTTAGGTGTAACTCATGTCTTTCCAGTTAACCACTAAGAATTGATGACGTTCTCGACCTATGTATGGCCTTACACCTTAATTTGGAATCAACACATATTGACATTACATCATTCTTCGCTCACCATCCGATTTAGATTGCCTATTGCAATCAAAGCAATACCCTCATTTCCTATTTTATTGAAGCAAACTCCCTTTTTTATTAGGGTATCCTTTATCTATACGCAAGCGTATACTCTCCATGGATCATACGGTTAGATATGATCTCACATCTGTATAATGTATACACAACTGCCATAAGTCACTTATGGTGGGCAAGCTTCTATTATGTAACACTACTGACCTCACATTCCAACCTATTCTAATGGCTATGTACTTCTTATTCATTTAATCATATATTAACTCTAATAGTTCATACCTATCATAAACGCATACTTGAGACTATACATATACATATATATATATACACACACATATATATATTCACATATATATATATACATACATACACACATATATATATATATATATCTTGATTCATTCTTACTTAATTATTTTTCCTTCAAAATTTACTAGTTAACCATAGATTTAAGACTATTTACCGCTTTCTTTTTAAAAGATATATAATGCCATTTTACATTCTTTTAACTTTTTTCCTAATTCTTATTTCTATTCCCCTTTTAAAATTTAATTTATTCTTGCCTATTCTTCAATTTCTTTTCCTTGTTTAATTCCCATGTTTATTTATATCGCACATTTATTCTATTAAAAATTCTTATCACATTTATATCTCTTTATTTAACACTTAGGAATTTTATGCATTTTAATGCATTAGAATTACGTCTCTCCTAAAGGAAAAATTTACGCTGTAAATTTCTATATCTTATCCAAAAAGGAAGGTTTATGCTGCGTTTGGAATTAGAAAGAATTGTCTTTTTATGATTATTGAAATAGCTAGTACAAAATATGGTAAACATCCCTATTTTATGAATCTCTTTCTTTTTAGGTGTATTCCTTGTCATTTCAAATGATGCACTTTTATTTATTTTAAACTTGATTGTGTACAGAAACTCATTCTCCAACATTTTATATTCCAACCAAGGTTTTAAATCTCCCCGAGATCAGCCGAGATGAAAATCCGAGATATTAGCCAAAATCCAAGATTTGGCAGCTTGGTTAGTTATAAGTCTTTTAAATATCGCCCGAGATAGCCGAGATATTTGCCCGAGATATTGGCCAAAATCCGAGATTTGAAACCTTGATTCCAACAAATTAAAATGCCACTTAAACCCCTAAAATCTAATTGTGGTTTCTTTATTTTACATTCTTCTTTTTCAATATCCATTTAAGTAACAATCTGGGATTAGTACATCATTTATAAATTTATGGTCTACTATTATTCAGTAATAAATTTAGGGATTGTTAATACCTAAATCTTTTCCAGATTTACATTCATATAACATATAGATATACCAAGCTAACAATTACAGAATATATAGGCAGAGTTTATAATTTCACTGCATGTATATAGGTTTAGCCTACAACTCCAATTTACATTTCAGGCATATAAAGAATAGATCTACAATGATATAATCTAATATTATATAATATCCCCACTCACTTTTTTAGAATTCCGATATTCGGATCTAATCGTTGTTATTCCAGTTGGACTCTCTTTTCCCCCTATTTGAATATATACTGCAAGCATATACAGATCTATTAGAAATCTAGATTAGAAAAGAGTTTTGGATTTGATTTGTATTAATGATCACCAGTTATCCAATTTACCTTGGCTTTGGCGATTTGATTTGAACGTATTCTCTTCCTTAATCATCTTCTATAATTCTCAATTGTGTATACGTATAAGCTAGAACAATTTCTAAGAATTAAGAATTTTGAAGGAGAAGAGAACATGACATAGTTTCCATGCTCATCACAAAATATGAGTTTGGAAGTGAAGGTCTAGGTCTCTATTTATAGAGGTTCAAATCAATGCAAGCCGTTTGATTAAACTGTTTTAAATCCGGACAGTTCAGGCTAACGTTTATTGTTGAAATTTGTAAAACATGGGTCGACCACCCCTTGCTTAGGGTCGACTGCTACCGGTTGACCTGGGTGCCTCAAGGGTCGATCTGTGATGTATTCTTAAATTTAATTAATGAGCGTGCTGATTTTGTTTAATTTTATTCCATTTGTGTTAATCTTTCCATCTTATTTCAGCCAAGGTAATTCATTTCCACTTTATATATATATTTTCTCGGATTTGATTTAAAGTTAACTTTTCTTAACGTTTAAGTTTCCATTAACATTACCAATTAGCATTAACTAACTTTTATTGCCATAATTACATATGTAATTATTTCTGATTCAAAAACTTCAAACATTAATAACTTTTTCGTTTGAACTCCGATCGGAAAACTTTATATATGAAAATTGATTAGAAAATTGCCATGAACCAAACGGTATAAGTTTCGTAGCCAAATTCTGAAGTTTGCAAAAATTCTATTTTTTAGCATTATTTTTATTTATTAAATTTCTTTTTAATTAATTGTCGTAAAATCGCGGGGTGTTATATTCTAGCCCCTTAAAAGAATTTCATCCCTGAAATTCCTCAAGGATTGAACAACGTAACATAATGTACAACCATTCTAAACTAACAAATCAATTAATGTACAAACATTTTTGCAACCAATCGTGTATAAGTGTACGGTGTACCACAATACCTACGATATGTATGTAGAATAATTCTAATTGGTGCCCTCGACATGAATGCATTCTTTTAAATCAATTTCGAAAATATGGTGCAAACATCCAAAATATACTAGTGGTTTTATACGCATGCAACTTTTGAAAACCAAAAACTTGCTTTTACATACAAATTTTCCCGCACTTCAACTAATAGAAGTATAGTTCAACCTATTTTACATTCAATACCCACCATCCAAAAACCTAGCACACCATTGCTAACATCCAATTTAGGAAAATCCAATTTTCCAAACCTATTTTCTTTATGCCGGGAAAAGGGTTTAGATGGAAAATTCCATATTTTCATCCTTTTTCTCTTGGACACCCAACTTTCCACTATACTTTGGAACCATCACTTTGCCCCTAATTCTTTTCCAACTTTTCCAAGTACAGTTGTCATAGTTAATTTTTCTCTTAAAGTTTTAAAACATGTTTTATTTCAAAAATCAATTTTTTGTTTGCCTATCGGTAAGGTATATGGAAAAGGTTCCATAACTAAAACAACTTCCTCGTCACTAACCATATTTTATTTTATTGCCACTTCTGTTGCACAGTAAAATCCATACTAACCAACATGTCAACTATTTTCCCATGTCAAGTATGTGGCATTTTAGAAATTTGATTTCTTTCTTTTCTTCCCAAAAATATTTTTATATTACTTTTAGAAATATCGGTAAAAAATTTAGACTTCAAAAATTTTCATCACAAAATTTTCAAAACATTTCACAATGGTATTTTATTTTTCAAAACCAAGAATTTTGAACAAAAATTCTCAAAAGTATACATATTATATATTTTCTTCAAACTAATTTATGCCACACCTCATGACATTGGAGTTTAGTCAATAGTCTAACGTCCGTAGTGGACTTCACCTATTTACATGGTAAGTATTAAATTCCAAAACTTTCCTTTTATTTATAACAGCAACCAGCACACAAGTTCAATTATAAATTTCAACTTTTAAGGTACAAGGACATTGACCCATGCCTTTGCAACAACCTTTCCTCGTCCTTCGCTTGCCAAAATTTACCTTTTAAAAAATTTCTACTTTTTCGGACTTTAATCTTATTTTATTCTTATCTTTATAGCTAATTAAATAATGTTTCTTAATTTATTTCCTAACTTCCAGTCTCTACTATTTACTTTTGCATTAGTTTAGTGCCTTTCCTGAAATTTCCCCGACTTATTGTTTTTCCATAATATTGCAGTCCTTACCAAAAAGACATAAAATGAACATTTTCTATAATATCGTACGCACTTTTATACCAATACAGATGACTAATGCTAAAAACCCAAACCTTAAAGAAACAACTGTTGGAAGCTGTCCTTCAACATCAGCTAACGCTAACGATGTTGTGGTCCTATCACTCCTTAAATTGAATGGACCTTTCTGGCTTGCCATCCTTCTACAACCTATAAATTAACTTCCCTTTATGACTTCTGATGAATAAGATATATTCATTACTTCCATCAAACACCCAATTATGGAATAAACTGTGCATTACTTCAATGTAGTTGCTAGGAAATATAAACTATGCACATTTAGAATATCTCGTTAGCAAATTAGCTTGGCGGAACAACTTTTCCATCCTTATTATGCCTTCCTTAACTCAGAGTCTACCAATATCATGTATGTGTGTTTGCCACCTCATAACCCTTTATTACCTTCTTCTTTTAATCCAAATCCCTTGAGAGTACTCCCAAATCTTGGTATTTACTTCCTTTATCCTTGGTTCTTCATACGAGCATATCCTAAAACTCATAGAAATGTACTTTAATACCATTAATTATTCCTTTGCGGGTTATTCTTATGGCTTGCACACATTTCTAACAAAACATTCCTATGCTCTCACTAATATTCTTTACATTCTACGGGGATTCCTTATTGCTACTCTATGAGTAGTCATCGTTATCTTATTCATAGCCTTATCTTTTACCCCATCTTACCTAGGCAGTCATCCCTGTCTACTCCATATTTAAAATTTTGGTTTGGTCTTCACCTCCTTTTATTTAAAAATTAAAAACTTGAAATTTTTGAAATGTCAATCCTAAAACCTTTGTCTTTAAAAGTGCAACTTAGGAAGCTTTTATTAAATTCAAATATACTTGGATTTATAAAGGTTAAAATCAATACACGTCGTTTGATTAAACTGTTTTAAATTCAAGTCGTTCAGGCCAATGTTTACCACCAAAATTTTCAAAATACAGGTCGACTTCTACCGATCGATCTGGGTGCATCAGGGGTTGGCCTTTAATGTATTTTCAACATTAATTAATGAGCATGCTGATTTTCTTTAATTATTTTCCATCTTATTTCAGCTGAGATAACATTTCCACTTTATATACTTTTTCTCGGATTTCATTTAGTGTTAACTTTCCTTAACAGTTAAGTTTCCATTAATGTTACTAATTAGCAATAATTAAATTTTATTGCTATAATTACATATATAATTTTCTGATTCAAAAGCTTCAAATGTTAATAGCTTTTTCGTTTGAACTCGGATTGGAAAACTTTATATATGAAAATTGATCAGAAAATCACCATGAGCCCAACGATATAAGTTTCATAGCCAAATTCTTAATTTTGCAAAAGTTAGATTTTACACCATTATTTTTATTTATTAAATTTCTTTTCAATCAATTGTTGTAAAATCGTAGGGTGTTACAAGCTTCTTTTGTGGGGTAGGTCTTTCAACCTAGCGTTTGCATCAGTTTATCTTAGATATAGCTTGGAAATATGGATGTAACACTTGGCCCTAAGTCTGCAACGATCTTAGATCAGTGTGGACTTGCCTCTACTTCCATATTTTGCTGCAACTCATCACTTCTTATTTTTCTCTTTCGTTTTTTTAAAAACAAAAATTTTTTTATTGCCTTTTCACATTTAATGCCCAAGTACACGCATCAGTTCCTTACTGGTCGATCTTTTAAAAAGTTGTACCTTTAGTCTTTTCGACTCCTAAGAAAATTTGTATAGATTATTATGTTAATCTTCTTTGCCATTAATCAACTGACGTTTTGGGGGCCATGTCATCATTTCCATTGCATGGTTGAGATTCTGATCGAGGTAAATATATATTTGTTCTCTTCTTCTTCTCCATTCTTTTGCATGCTTTCGAAAAGAAAAACCCTAGTTGTTAATCACTTTTTCTCCAGGAATCATCCCTTTTCTAAACTAAAGTAAGGACCTTCTTTCTTGTGTAGTTTCCTTTTTCCTATACTTTAACAATCGTTGATAATCAACCCAGTAGTTATGATATGGCATCCACTTCCTCCTCTCCTTTATTTGCCATCTAAGATAACTGAACTAAGGGAAATAAAGAGCATTCAAGATCATTATGGTTTTGATGGTTACATGGGTAGAGTACCAGAGTCTCATGTACGCATCCATACACCTCCCAATGGTTTTATTTCCATTACTTTCGAGCACATTTAGTGTAGACTTTATCTTCCACCCAACCAAATTCTTTATGAATGGCTAACTACTATTGGTATTGTTCCCATCCAACTTGCTTCCATTTCTTATTCCCTTATAATTGCTACTTTTGCCCTTTATGCTAAGAAATGCACGCCTCATTCGAGTGAAGAACTACAATTCTTACTCGATACCCATAAGAGTCCTTCTGGGGGTGATTTTTTGTTCTATTATGCCCAAGCGAAGTAATCGATTCTTACATCTATTATTGTAAGACCCAAAAATGGAATGATCAATACTTTTTCATTTCGATTCTCGATAACTTCCCTTCAACCTTCCAACCACACCTTAACTGTCCTATTTTTTCTGATCAAGCCACTAGTTCATATGAATCTCATAGGAGTACCATCCTAGGTATAAGTGAAGACGAGTGGAAAATGAAATTATTTTTTAACAAGTTCCTACTATAAAAGTATAATTTCTATGTGCTAATTACAACTTCTTTTGCTTCATTTTTAATTCTTTCTCAATTTCAGATAAATCCAGTGGTATAGCTCGACTAAATGGATAGTGAAATTTTTACGCTTTTAAAAAAAATACAATTACGTACTTATCCCGATTCTTTTTTACGTAGGTAAAATGGGTGATGATCATTTTGATTTGTTTCTTGATGATTCTCCATCCAACAAGTTAGAGATGACGAAGAAGAGGAAGATAGAAAAAGGGAAGAAGGACGATGTTGAAGCCTCTAGTCAGCCCTTCAAGAAATAGCACGTGTCTCCTCCTCCTCCTCCTCTTCCTTCCTCAAAAGTACTGCCCATCTCACCTCTCCAGTCATTCTGCAACCCAAGTATCCGCTTCTTGCCTTTGCCCAAGGGTAACATCAGTAATCTTGCTGAAAGGTTAGGATGCATCAATCTAGACATCCTATCTCACATTGCTTCTACTCTGTAATCTTATTCCATTGCTCTACCATTTCCGACACTCGCCTTCTCCGAGCTTGCCGTTGAATAAAAGGGCCTTGGGCTACGTAAGTACCTTCTTCTCTTTCTCTATTTTTTAGTGATTTTCTTCATCAATTCTCATCTTATTTTCCCTTCCTTTATAACAGGCAGGGGCCTTGGCGGTTGAGGTTCAAAAAAGGGCGGATGATGACTATGTTGCATCCATTGCGTTGATTTCTAAGCTCGAGGTAGATCATGCTACGACGGTCGTCGAGAAATCCAAGATAAACACGGAGTTTAAGGCTCAAAGAGAGAAAGCTGAGGAGGTGACAAAGGCAACTTATGAGGCCTTGGTGTTGAAGGGTCATGACTTGGAGAAAAAGGACAAATTATTGGGGGAGAAGGATAAAATGTTGAAGAAGAAAGAGAAGGAGGTGGATGAGTTTAAAGGCAACCTCGAGCGGATCACCTACCGGGTATTATACAAGATGTATGATGCAGTCAAGCGTTAAGATTTTGCCGAATGCTTAGATGGTGCAACTGCCAAGGTTGATCTCGGTTTCTTAAGGGATTCCGCAAAGATTGAAAAGGCCTTTATCTATTATATGGATGAGAGGGCTAAGGAGATGGCCATAAAGCATGCTACCCCTTTTGCTTCACATAATGCCTCCTTGCAACAAGAGGATGTGGATGTGCAATCTAAGGAGACTGAGGCCGCCACTACTTCTCAAGTTCATGTAATTACTTGAACTTTTGTAAATGACCTCATTGTTTCTTATGTAATAAAAATAATTTTGTTTTCCAATTTTGTTGTAGCCAACTTCTTTAATTTACTTATTTCGTTACTGCACTACGAGTGACTGTGTTATCTCCATTCCTTTGTTCTTTTTAGTCATCTAAGGAAGTAATATTTACTAGACTTCTAAAGGAAAGCATGGAATAACTCTAAACCCAGACTACAAACCGTCTTGTTTCTTATGAGGTGGTAATTCGTAAGCATGAAAAGAAGTTAGATTAGTCATTCACGCTACTCAGAGAGAAAACTCTGGGGTTGCTTTTCAAAATTAACCAAATAGTTAAAGAAAAAGAAACACTTAGTGATTTTGTTCTACGCCAGTGGTAGTATACAATAGAGTGTGGTTTCTTCCCTCTCGATAGTCTTCAATTGGAATAGTTTAGGCTTAGACTTAGTAACTTAAATAAGTAGTGAGCGTTATGTATTATTATTTTTTATATGTGAATTTGTTACGTTCTCCGTATAAAATTGGTCTTTATGTGATGTGCTTTTCTAAGCTTAGCTTTTTGTAACTTGACTTCTTTTGAAATAAACTTTAGTTACTGATAACTAGGTTGATCATCTTAAGCCTCCTTCTGAGTTTTTCAGAGCTTTTGAGTCCAATGAACCTTTGGTTCCCATCATATATGACCTAGGTGACACAGGTGTACTTGACTTCGAGGGTGTGGCTATGATTTCTGCCATGTCCTTAGAAGAAGAGAATCTTCGTCTAATGCCAACTAATTAAGGACTTGAAAGGGACTTAAAGGATTCCCTTTCTGAGCTCAAAGAAGCCAAGGATGCACTTAAGCGTTAGCACCGATACAATGTTACATTACGAACCGAGCTCAGTGTTGTAAACTCTAAGGTGACCGAACTGCAGCAGATGCTGAAGGAAGGTGAAGTGCTTTATGGGATCGTCTATGAAGATGCAATTAAGGATCTAAAAAAGACCATAGAAAATATGTCTCTTTAGGCCGCCCATCAATATGAGGAAGAGGGTGCCGAAGGAGGAGAGACAGTTAAGAGCTTGGGTGCCGCCCCTGCCCCTCCCCCTAGGCATGGATACCTCATTGGTTGACGAGTGGAGGAAGAAATTAGAATTACACTATCAAGGCAAGCTTAAAGAGAAGGAAACCTACTATAAGCAGCAGCTAGAGCGGTAGGGGTCGAAGGTACTTCCTCAATATAGAGGAAGGGGTGGATGGTAGATGCTCTTAAATATTTTGGAGTTTTTTTCTAGAGATTCAAAAAAGACAAGGGCTGATTTGATAGAGACTCTAAAAAAGAAAAGGAAGACCATTATGCTTAATATTTATGAACTGAAGACCAATTAAAAGAAGCTTAGGCTATCTCCAGTGTCGCAATTGCACTAGCTGTTGAACCATGGTGGGGTCAAGTTACCGATCTTGTAAAGAAGCTTAGGAAAGAGAATGTAAGATGTAAGATGTAAGATGGGGCAGATCTTTTTGCAACAAGCTATAGACTTCTTTAATTATTTTTACCCTGCACTCGACCTGAGCTTTCTCTATAATAAAGAAGGCTTTGTGGCGACTGTGGAGGATCCAACAAACCCGTAGATGGGTGCCAACTATGACCCTTTGAAGACTTTTCATATCAGAGCGAGCCATCCTCAGGCAAGCATTCCTTAGACATGATACTTTATAATTGTAGTAAACATAGAACACTTTTGTAAAGTTAAGTTGTAAGAAACGTTTGTGAAGGAACCATGTAAATTAAATTTCCTTGTAAAAGAGTATATAAGTACCTTGTGAGCTTTAGCATTTTTGTACCTTCCTTTAGTTTTGTTCGGATTTGCTTGTCTTCTAGCTCTACATCCTTCTTTTGTTTGTGCGGTTGGCATGATCTGCTCCACTATTTGGGGGCAGGCTGTCTTTTGTTTTTGTTCATGTAGTTAACATGGTCTACTCCACTATTTGGAGATAGACTATTTTTGATTGTGAAGTCAGGTCATGTAGTTACAACCTTTCAGACTCATGTACATGGTTTTTTTGTATTAGTTTAAGACATCTAATATCCTTACGTCCAATGTAATTATTTTGCTAAGAAGGTGAGTCGTGTACGATATGGCTCAATTTTGTTTGTTCTGCTAGTAAAATTAACACAGGAAGATTTTTATATTGGTTCGGGTCGTTTGATAAAACTACATCCAGTTCACTGTATTACTGTTTTTCATAATAATCACACCTTATCATTTTGACATATAATAGCTTTTCTTATATATATAGTAAGGTTTGAGATGCTCTGAATTCCAAGTTCTTGGAACTAGGTTCCCATCAGGCCTCGAGGGTCAGTAAGCACTATTAGCTAAGTCTTCTGCTACAACTAAAGGGCCTTCCCAATTTGGACTCTAGGCCCATCTGTTAGGTCCTTAGTGTTAACTATCACTTTTCATGATACAGGTTCTCCCTTGTAGAAATTTCTTTCTTTGAGTCTAGCATTGTAATTTTTCACCATCCTTTATCGATATGCGGTGGATCTAATGGCCTCCTCATCTCTTCTTTCTTGAATGAGGTCGAGGACAGCCTCTTTTAGCTCCTTGTTCTTATCTACAACATATGATATACTTCTATGTGATGTGACCTTTATCTCAACTGGGAGCATTGCTTCATAGCCATAGGTTAGGGAGAAAGGTGTATGGCCGGCTGGGGAACTAGATAAGGTCATGTAAGCCCACAATACCAAGGATAATTCTTCTGCCCACTTTCCTTTCGCCTTCTGTAGTCTTTTTTTGAGCAGTTTCTTAATGGTTTTATTTGCTGCTTCAACTTGCCCATTTTCCTATGGATGTGCAATAAAAGAGAAGCCTTTTATTATCCCATTCCTCTCACAAAGTTTTGTAAACTCCTTACACTCAAATTAGGTTCCATTATCAGAGATTATCTTATGTGGGATCCCAAACCTAGTGATTATGTTCCTCATAACAAAAGTAACCATTTTCTTTGCAGTAATAGTGGCTAAGGGTTTTGCTTCCGTCCATTTTGTGAAGTAATCTATCGCCACCATGGCATACTTTGCCCTTCTTTCTAACATGGGAAGTGGTCCTATTAAATCTATGCCCCATATATCGAATGGCCATGGGCTGGCCAATGGGATGAGCTCATGGGATGGTTGTCTTAGGATATTGGAAAATCTTTGACATCTATCACATATCCTAACGTAATCCTATGCATCCTAAAGTGCAGTGGGCAGTAGTACCCATACCGCAGAACATTCTTTGCTAACTTTGGCCCTCAAGAGTTACCCTCACATTACCCTTTATGTATTTCACCCGGGACTCGTACTCCTTCTTTAGAAATGCATGCAAGATAAGGGGTGGAGCACCCTCCCTTCTATAATATACCATCAAAGAAGTAAAAGTACGGAGCCTAGTATCCTATTTTACGGGCTTCATTCCTATTTGGAGGTAAAACTACATTTATCAAGAATTGTTTGATAGGGGTCATCTATGAGTCCTCCTCTACTTGCTAAGGGATAGGCGTGATTGGGGACTACTCTTGACTTTCTTCTATTTCTTGATCTTGGGCTTCTCTAACGGTAGCTCGTTGGGCTCTAGTTAGGACTAATATTTGATTGGTCTGGTGATGCTTGGTTCGGCTTGATGCCTTATTGGAACAACTTTCATTTCATTCACTACTTTTATGCTAGCAAGTTTGGCTAATGATTCAGTAGAAGAATTGTTCTCATGTGGAATCTGTTCTGTATCAAATTGTTTGAACCACTCTAATAACTTTTTAGAAAGTTCCACATATTTAGCTAGAGTTGGCTCTTTCATTTGGTAATTATCCTTTACTTGGTCCATAATTAATTGGGAACCTCTATGAATTTTAATGTGGGTTACCTTCATTGCTTGAGCCATCCTTAAGCCTGCTAAGAGAGTATCATATTCTGCAACCTTATTGGTAGCTTTAAACCCAAGCTCACTGCCCCGTATAACTTCTGCTCATTTAGGGTGACCAATACATATCCAATTCTTCCACCCTGCTAATTTGATTCTCCATACACAAATAATTGCCAAAACTATGGAGTGGGTGCCTCTTGCTCGGATCGTGGTTCGACATGCGGAGTGCATTCCACAATGAAGTCTGCTAGCACTTGTCCATTAATATCTTTTCTAAGGCAGTCAGAGATATCATATTGGCTGAGCTCCATTGCTCATTTTAGTAAGTGACCTGATGTCTCTAGCCTCTGTCGTATTTACTTTAGTGGTTTGTTTGTGAGAACATTGATGGGATCCGCTTGAAAGCAAGGTCATGGTTTACTTGCTGTGAGCGGTAGGTTGTAAGCTAGCCTTTCAATGATTCAGTAGTTGAGCTCTGCTCCTGACAAGCATTTGCTTATGAAATAGACAAGCCTCTATGTTCCTTCATCTTCTTGAACCAGTACAGAACTAGCAGCTTTATTAGTTACAGCTAAATACATATAAGTCCTTACATGTTACTGGTTTTGATAAGATAGGGATACTGATCAGATGGTCGTTCAGATTCTGGCATGCGATTTTGCATTCCTCGATCCATTCAAATTCCATCCCTTCTTTACTTGGTCGAAGAATGGTATATACGTGTATGTCGCTTTGGAAATGAACCTGGTTAGATCATCCACCCTACCATTTAGGCTTATTGCATCTTTTGGTTTTTCAGGGACTCCCATGTTCCTTATGGCCTCAATCTGTTCCGGGTTTGCTTCAATGCCGCGGACACTTACTATGTATCTCAAGAACTTTCCTGACTAGATGGAAGAAGTACGCTTTAAGGGGTTTAGCTTTATGTTTTACTGTCTTAATATTGCAAAGGTCTGTTCTAGGTCATGCACATAACTTGGTGTTGATTTTTAATTAACAAACATATCATCTACATACACTTCTACATTTTTCCAATTTTGATCTAAAAACATCATGTTAACTAACTTTTGGTTGGTCGCTCTAGCATTTTTGAGTCCAAACGGCATGACTTTGTAGCAGTATAATCCCTTGTCCGTCACAAAGCTGGTATGCTTCTAATTTGGCTCAAACATAGCTATTTTGTTGTAACCTGAGTCCATCACAGAGGTGGACAATTCATGGCTACGAGTTGGGTCCACCAACTGATTGATTCTGAGTAGAGGAAAATTGTCCTTCGGGCAAGCTTTGTTGAGGTTGGTATAGTCAGTGCAAGTTCTCCTAATCCTATTGGACTTCTTTACAAGAACAAGGTTCGCTATCCATTTTGGGTATTACACTTCACTGATGAACCCATTTTCCTTTAGTTTTTTAACCTCTTCCTGTAAAGATTATATCTTTCCTGATCTAAGGTCCTGTGCCTATGCCTGATTGGGTGAGCATCGCGATCTATATTGAGTGCATGGCAAATGATAGCTAGGTCTATTCCTACCATATCTAAGTGTGTCCAAGCGAAAACATCTGTTGATCATTTGAGGAAGTCTTTTAACTCTGATCTGATATAAATCTAGTGTGTTCAAGGAAATGGTTACGATTAGCCCCATATAAATCCTAGTGTGTCGAAGGATCTTTTGGGTCTATCTGTACATTTTGAGATTATCTAATGGCATCAATTCCCTCCTTGTCTCCCTTAACCTAGGATTTATTTTGCTTTCTTCCATTTCGGTTTGGGATGCAGCGGAGGAATCCGCTTATGAGCTTCTTCAGTAAAATAATACTCGTAGATCGGGTTATATTCGTCAATATTGACCATATGCATATACTCTCTCTTTTTCTTTCTTCCTAATGTTGTGGTCGTAGAATGACCTATTTTAGCATTAGTCTTAGTACTTTGTACCAATGCAGTTCTTAGAACTGGCTTAATTTCTTTTTCATTACTATGATCACTGTTATTAGGAGAGACAATAGAGTAGTTTTAAACAATTTTATGGCTAGAATTAAGGTTTACATTGCATAGTTCCTTAGCTAACAATTGTTCTCCACTTATCGACCTATCCCAATAGGGGTGTGGAACTTCATGAGCAAATCCTTTTGATAATCAACTACATCCATGTCAATTAGTGCGGGTCTTCCCAAGAATGCGTTGTATGGTGATGGTTAATAGATGATCAGGAAGCTTGCATAGAATAATTTGTGAAGGGGTGCAGTTCCAGCAGTGACAAGTAAGCATGATGCTCCAACAAGAGTGGTTGCGGTATTATTGAAGTAGATCGGCACAAAGCTTGGCTTCAATACCTCTAATGGAAGTTTCATCTGGTCAAATGCAGATTTGAAGATGACGTTAATAGAACTCCCAGAATCCATGGAAACTTTCTTCATGGTGCACTTTGAGATTTGCACCATGATTATAAGTGGATCCTAATATGGGAAGACAACTCCAACAATGTCAATTGTAGTGAAAATTATGTCCTACATAGGTTTTTGTTTTACATGGAATTTGATCCTCTGCTCTACTTTTGCCTCTGCACGTACCGCTCCTGTGCTTTATTTACTTTTACCTACAAGGTGTGATCCTCCGTGGATTGAGGCTATGAGTAAAGCGGTTTCCAACTAGATTTTCATTTGGATCCAGAGTGTGTTTCCTAGGAATTTCTCCAGTATTTTCCTTCTGGTAGACACATAAGTGTCCTTTTTGAATCATTCTCTCAATCTCAATTCTCAGGTGTCGGAAATTATATGTGTGGTGGACATTGGCCCTGTGGAAGCGGCACTAGGCTCCGCATAATTTTTTCTGGTTTCTTCCCATTATTCGATACATTGTAAGCTAGCTCGGTTCTAGTCATCTCATAAATCTGACCAGGAGTGTGGGTGAGGAGAGTCTTTGTTGTGAAGTTAAATTCTCTTTGCTGCTTTGTCGGTGCATGGTATCCTTCTGCCCTTTTTTCCTTTTCATTGTGGTGAGCAGAAGTTCTCTCTGCTGGAGTTGATTCTACGGCCCTGGCTTCCTCCATTCTGATGTAGCCACTGGCCCTTTCATAGAATGCCTTCATACTATGGCACAGTTTTCTATTGTTCTTATCCCACATGGCCATGTTTCTTCTAATTCCAGCATGCATTGCCTTCAGCAGAGCTTTCTCACAAGTTACTCCAATCTGAAGCTTCTCAGATTTAAAGCGTTTTATGAAGTTATGTAGGATCTCATTTTCACCCTACTTCATGCAGGAGATTTTGTTTACATCTGGGAAAGCTTCCTTCCCAGAGTTGAACAGTCTCAAGAAATCCACAGTTAACTACGGCCAAGAATAAACATCCGCTGGTCCGTACCTCCTAACCCATCTAGAAGCTGCCCAAACCAGATATACTGGGAAGAGCTTGCACTTGGCCGTCCTCCCCACTTTTAGGATATCCACCACATAATACTTGAAAGTACAAGTGTCACCGTCAGAGTTTGTGGTTCTAATCAAATGTATCAATCAATGGGTCTTTGAAATTGTCGAGAAAGTCTGCTTCTATGATGCTTTCACTAAATAGGGAAGAACCTTATTCTCTTACTTCGTCTCTGTTATTTTGTATGCACACTCTTGCCACCTGCTCTACACGAGCCTTTAATTGGTTGATCTCATCCTCTTTGGCATCTATTTGGGATGATCCGTCTCTATAGAGTGAAGTAACATCATCATCATCTAGCATAGTTTGTACCTGCTTCTTCGGTAGTAAAGGGTTAATGTTGGTAGATTTTGATTTGATCTGCGGATTGGTTTGGTTTTTGGCTTTGAGCTTGGTATCAGTTTTTTGACCAACGTCGCCATTCTCACTTCTAAGATTGTCGTTATCACTCACATGCTGCATAATTAATGCAGTCAGTGAATGATAGCAGTGAGCTATGGAAGGTTAAGGGGAGATCGGTTTAAAGGTAAGATATTAGGTCATGGATCTCTCTATTCCATCTATGCGCTGGTTTAATTGGTTTGTGAAGGCTTGAAGGGCGACTAGGATGGGATTTGAGATAGGCTCTATAGAGGCACCCGCCTTACTTTGGGTTATGGAGGTAGGGAGTTGCTTTTTTGGTATTTTCGAGGTAAGGTGAATTCATTTCTAGTTAGGAGGGGTATTCGAATCTGTGGAATTCATGGTACTATATTGGTTCTAAAGGAAATGGAAGTGAAGTCTACCGAAGAGGGAAATTGGCCCTCCTTCGAGCGCCAAAATTGTTGATGAGATTTTTCATCTCAAAAAACACTCAAGTATTTTTGAAGTAATCACGTCGCTGGACGCTTACATGGTTAGGAATCAAAAAAAAATGTTAAAATTGCCTTTGGAGGAGATAACTATGTGTTATAGTACTAATGAAATTATAAGATAAACACCCATAATCTAATGACAAGTCACTATCTAATTCATTGAGCTAGATAGCATCAAAAAAAGTAAGATCGAGTACTAAAAGCAATAAAAGTGACACAGAGAATTTACATGGTTTGGATGTCAATGAATCCTACGTCTACAAGGAAATGTTTGTTTCTTCCTTTTTGTTCTTTATACAAACAAACAATAGCAGAGAGTCAGTTTTTTATTTCGGTGTCTCTAAAAAGAGGAAAGTCTCCAAATCCTCCCCTTATCTACTACAGTACCTTCTGCTTTTAGAATACAGAGAATTACGTGAATTGCTTTCGTCAATCACACATGCTTTTGATTCTAACCTTAAGATAATGCCATGTGTCAACCATCCATCTTGCTTGTTTACTATGCATGGTAGTGGCCATCGACTCTCTTGATTTCTACCTTTGGATCTTGCCATATGTCGATCATCCATCTTGTTGGTTTACTATACAAGGATTGCCAACGAGGTCTTCTGCGTGAAATAATGATTTGATTTAGTGAATTTTGAACTTAGGCGGGAAGTTTGAAATTGAAGCGGGAAAACTCAAATTTGAATAGACCATGACTTCATGATGTTGTAAAGCAACGGGACAATGGACTGCACACAAAGGTAGATGAAGCCGCATTGAGAATCTGCCCTTCCTTTCAGGAATAACTACGTTATTGACAACACTTTAGAACTTCACATTGGTTTATTGGGAGTTGCACCTTCATTATGTCTAGTGTAGTGATATTGTATAGTATTCGAACTACAGTATCACTTCCAAAGTTGTACTGCACTGTTCAATCTGAAACATCAGCAAAGCATATTGTTAGAGACGGTTGTATGGCTTAGTATAAGAGACTGTGCTGCTATTTTGATGAGTGATCACCATGCATGAACCTATTACGAGCTATCCCCAACAATAGAGGACAGCGCCACCACCCTTGTCTTTGAGATGGGTTTGATGATCTTAGGGATGAAGTTAGAATTTCTTGATTAACCATTGAGGAATTAGGCTCGGCTCTTGGTTATGATGCAGTTTCACCCCATCACCCTATCCCTTGAGTTCATATGTTTGTGAGTTGTATTTTTAGGATTGCGTTGTTGTTCCATCACTTCAAAACGGCAGCGCATTCTTATTATTTCATTGTTGATATAAGATTGCAACGCAGTCCTATCATGTTAAATGTTAGTTTAATATCGTGGTGCATCCCTACTGCTTGTAATTACCTTAAGGTTGACACCGCAATTATATGTCATCAAGGTTGTTTTTTCTGGGGATGTAGTACAATCCTTTTGTTTTGACCCATAAAGGCTTACTTTTGGAACCATGACACAACCTTTGTATTTGGTATATGGGAGTTACACGATTTAAAGGTTGTTTCTTGCTTTTTGAGTACCAGGGTTATGGATCAGTTTTTTGCACTTTTGTGGCCATACCAGGTTATTGACGCAGTATTATAATGTTAAGACTATACTTGATCGAACGACGCAACTTTTATGTTTTGCTACTATCTCGAGGCTTTAGCGGTCCTACCTGGGCTTTGTTCTTGCTTTCCTTTCCAAGTCTAGCTTCTCTAGTGGGGCAGTTCTTTTAACATGGCGTTTGCATCGGTTTATCTTAGATATAGTTTGTAAAATATGGGTGTGACACCCCAATCTTAGCTAGCATCTCTAAGTATTTGTGCCACTTGTATAATTTGTCCATCAATTCTTCACAATACCTAAATTCTCTAGCTCATCTAGTTATTTTCCTTTTCTGAGCAGCTTTAGAGTTGTTCACCTGCTCCTTCGAAGATGGACCCTGACATGGTCCATCTAGTTTCATATTCTTTGACCATAGCATAGATGCTTCAAATAACCTAAGAAAACAACTCGGCACCGACATGAATTCATTTCGGTATCGACCACTTTTGCTTTTCCTCCTTTGGACTTCAAACACCTAGAGGTCCTTTCCAAGAACATTTTGAGCTTTCCCAAGAGTTATTGGACCACCTCATCTTTGTCTCGACGTCCAGGTTCACTTGAAAACTGCTTGGTTTAGATGCTGGATAATAATATCTATAAAAAAATTTAATATCATACTATATATAAATTATACTAATTATGATAGATGCCAAAATAATATTATGTTTTGATAAACAATTTCAATATTAATTTTATATAATAATGTCAAACAAATAAATTTCTGGTTGCAAAATAATACATATTGGATGTATAGTAATAAAATACATATAATCAAGTGTCAAAGGGGTTTACTTGTATATATAAGAATTAATAAAATAAATATATACTTCAATAGATCTTGCCATTTGAAACACCTTGATTTTAGAAAGCTCCTAGAATCCTTTCGATTCACCACTCGAATTTGCAACGATTGAATGAACCACCTTTTAAAATGTATTTCAATATTGAATGCAGAGAGGTGTTTGAACTTCATTGACTAGGAGGACAAGCATTGGCACCTATGCGGAGAGGAGCATTAAGTAGAAATAAATAGTTTATCGTGGTATTTATAGAGAGAAAATGAATAAAAAATCTATCACCTTTTACTCATTCTCTCTTACCAATTTAACCTAGATCTAAGACCATCTCCACCATTTTAAGGTCGGCCATACCATGTCGAACATGGATCAAACTATTCGAAATTGTGGAGGGTGCTTGGTAATATTCCATTCCTTGAAAGCCAGTATTCCTTATGATATGCAAGTGAAACAAGTCCTTTAAAAATTTCCCCAAGCCCGTATAGACAAATCTTTATATTTAAAGCCTATTTAAATATATATATATCGATATGTGAACATATCATTTATATATACATCCAAATAGTTACTAACAACACCCAGAAAATTCTCAAAATCACCCTATTTACTAAAAACGCTCTAAATGTCAAATACACTAATAATTAATATTTATAAGATATTAATTAATTTAATTAATTTATAACATTTTATAAATTAGTAAAGTCGTGTGGTATTTCGAAGAATTCACAAATATGGCCGTGTGACTCACAGTGTGAATTCAGTCAGCGATTAATATCAAATAATTTAAGTATTAATATTCACACGTCACCTTAGCTAATGGTAGGAAAGTTTGGCTGAATTCATCGCTTATAGATCTTTTTGATAAAATCATATTTTAGATCACCTTAAGTGGTACCGTAAAGTGATAATACAAAACACACGTTCTTTCGTCAACACTGTATCACTTTATGATATATGGAGTCGGTGGCAAAAAAAGAAATATCAAGGATGAAAGATATTTGATATGTATGTATATATATTTTTGTGTGTGTATGTATATGTATATATAAGTGTATCTATTTGTGTTAAATAATCTATTTATTACCAAATAATAAAAAGCTTATGAACAAAGTATGACATTAACATATATACAAGTAATAAATAGATATGCATATAATCATACCAGAACTTGCACATGTGTGTGTGTTATAACCAAGGATATACCTGATGATATGTTGCCTTACTCACACATTGATCTAGTTTGCCTCCTTGATCTCTCAAATCTATGCCTATTGCTGCGAAAAGATAGCGTGCCAATACCATATCTAACTTAATTTAACTGAATGGAAGTGAATGAAATTTGAAAATTGGAAATATTTTGGTGCAAGGATTTTCATCCTAGACTAGGAAGGGATGAGACCAAAAAGTAAAAAAAAATGAAAAGGTGGTCAAGGTTTGAATATATAATGAAGGCTGGAGAAAACATCTGCATATCTTTCGATAGACAAATTTCTCCCAAGTAATATGGGTCGGCCTGCAGCTTGACCGACATCCCCGTATGATTTTGACAGCCAAAACCTTGGCTAGCTTCACCCATACTTCGATCAAACCAGACGATCTCATCTTCTCTTCGACAATGTCCCCCGCCTATTTTCCACCATCAATAGACGTACCTTATGAAGTTCTCTTATCTTAACATGGCTATTTGTAGCCCTAGATGCCTAACCCCTTACATAAAGAAGCTTCGCATACCCAATTTCTATGAAGAAGCTGACACTTCTGACATTGTATATCTGACACAATAGTACTGTGATACCCACTCCTTGTCCTTTACTGCTAACCTGGAAAATAACCTCTACACAACCACTCTCTGGTCCCATACCTCATGTCCCTAACCAAGACATGCATGTGTTCGAACCGCCAGCTGGAAAATATTAGAGCCATTCAAACCAACTGGCATCCTAGCCGGAATACATCTCAGCCGAACAACTCCATCAAAATCCCAAAGTGAATTCGGGATCGAAACTAGGCCATCATAGCCATTCATCATGCATTCCAATAGCTATAAATACATTAAGACATGCATTTGAACAAGGGTTGAACAACTCAAACTCTCAGGCCTTTATTTTTCTTTTTATTACCTCTTGCAGTCTAAATTGTTGTAAGAGAAGTAAGTTAATAAGAAAATCCTCACAGTGGACATAGATCAACTTTGATTGAACCACTCTAAATCTTGTGCCTTTTTACTTATTGCACTTTATTTATTTTCTATTTATAAATAAAGGTGTTTGCGAGTTACCTTCACTAATATCAAAATCTTAACTATAATTGTGAGGTTGGCTAAATTTTTAGTCAACATTTTGGCCCTAAAAGGAAGGCCTCCCCTAAAAGAACTCATTTTTCTTCACTTTTCTTCTCTAGACTCGCTATTCACACCATACCATGCATTCCAATAGTGGTACTATCCACTTACAGTGACCCACATGTGGCTGGTAGTAGGAGGGTCTTAAAGACCGTTATACGAGAGAATTCTACCTAAGCAACTAGATATACTCGGTCGAGCTCAAGGCTCCAAAGGATCCATGGGTTAAAGTAGAGGAAACAAAACTCACTTTCGCTTTAGAGGACAAGAGGGAAGCGGACTTCCCCCACCATGATCCTTGGCCATCTCAGTCAACACGGTCAGAACTAGAGTACATCAAGTCTTCAATAATGGTGGAAGCTATATTAATGTAATGTTCAAATCTATTTTTGACTAGATGTTGCAGCCCTCCTCATGCTTTACCCCTTATGCACTACCCATCTATGGATTTATGGGAGTTGTTATAGTCCCTTGGGTATATAACCTTGCACATAGTCACCTTCAGCTAAGAACCCCTTGCAGCCAAGATTTATGTGACACCTCATACCTCCAAACACATCGATCCAAAGCCTATAATGACTTTCAAACTCGCGTCATGCCAAAAAATGTGAGCGGTTGGTTGTTAATTTATTATAAGACATGATTCTAAGGATAAAATCTAAGAGATTATACACTTTTAGATCTCATAGAGGTAGGTAGTAAAATATAATTATATAAAATAATTATCTTAGAAAATATCTCAGAAAACCCAACCTGAAAAAGATCATAGTCAAAATACAGAATTTACAAAATAATAACATATAGTCTGATAAGTGCTAAATACGATAGATAGTTACATGGAGAGTGATAAAGAGTAATATGTGTTGCTAACACTATGCTCACTCTTCTAAGTACTAGATCTAAGCCGATCACTTGCTTCCTGTTTGCACAAAAATTGGGCAAACACCTCCGAGTCTGAATTTAGTTAAGTTGCCTTTAAATTGTTTGATATGCTATTTTATCTGTCTCAATGTGTCATCAATTAATCATTACAGTTACAGAATAATTCATAGGCTCAGAATAGGAAAGTAACTTAAAAGCAGTAAATCACACAAAGTTTTATAGTGGTTCGGCCAGAACATGCCTACATCCACTGTCCATCTTATTATTCCTCTTTGATTCGATTACAAATACAAGTATGATTGGAAAGAGCAAAAACTTAGAGTAGCTGTAGTGATTGAATCTCAGCAGAGTTTTCCCTTTCTTTTCAAAAGTGTCCCATAGTTGTTGAGAAGCTCCGGTACTTGTAGAGTGAAGTTGTGAAGGGTGGAGGTGGAGTTATAACCTCCCGAGTTTGGTACGGCATGCAAGTATGTCTAGTTCGGTAGGGAGAATCTGGATCGGTATAGAGTCCAACTAGTTTTGGTTCAGTAGCGAGAGGGGGGGTTCTTGGAGTCGCTTCTGCCCTGAGGTAGAGATGCTGATTTGCCAGACCAAACATCTGGTCTGGCAAACCTATGCACCGGACCAAATGTTTGGTCCGGTGTTTAGGTGTAGTACTGGACCAAATATTCGGTCCGGCATTCCAATGCTGTGCCGGACCAAATATCCGGTCCGGCATTCCAATGCTGTGCCGGACCAGATATACGGTCCGGCATTCCAATGATGTGCCAGACCAGATATCTGGTCCGGCATTTCCGGGGATGCCAAACCAAATGTTTGGTTCACTATTCCAGCTTGCATACTTCGTCTGATGCTTTTCCTTTCCACTTTCTTCTGTCGCTATCTTTCTCGTGTGCCAATATACCGAGCCAACACTTGCCCCTAAAAGTACGTTGTGCTGCTACATGATATGCTTTGTTTAGTTTGGCACAAAACTTCATCAACCGGTCTGAAGTCTTGAGAAACTCCCTGACTGTTCGGCTACCCCTCATTTTCTTTTAAATACCGCACCTTTCTTACTCATTCCCCTTCTTCTACTTTTTGAATCTAAAATTCCTTAATCTCTTTCAAGTCCTTCGAAGCTTTCAACATTCGAATTCTCGATTTTTCCATTTCTTTACTACTTGAGGTAAGGCTCTAAATCCGATCTTTGTTCCAAGGGTTTTAGGGTTTAAGTTCTAGGGGAGTTTCATGGTTTTGGTAAGTGGAGAGGGTGCTACGAGCGCTGCAGCCATGGAATAGGTCAGCGAGGGCAAGTGAAGTGGCGACCGTGAGATGCCACACCTCTCTTTTTTGAGTTGATGGATGTCTGAGCCCCTGGAGGAGGTGGCGACTATGTTGGTGATTCGGGGAATCATCCACACTTCGTTCGGTGCCTCGATGCACTAGGCCAGGGCACGAGATGGATCTCCAAATGATGTGGTGAGGGATGTAGCTAGGCTGTTGGAGTTTGAGAGAAGGAAGGAGAGACGTCGATCCTATGCTTGGATAGTGGAGTTTGAATCAAAGTAGCGCAATGGTGATTTGATTCGGCACTTGGGGGTGGTCTTCGATTTGGTCCGGTGGCTGGGTAATGCCAGACCAGATTTAGATTTGGTTCGGTGGTTATATATGTGCCGAGCCAAGGGAGAAAATATCGTAGCGGTAACCATAAGTGTTGCATGATTGGTTCGGCGAATGGGCGATGTCGGGCCAAACAATGGGAAGCTCGTCAAAAGCGTTTGTTTTTCTTGTTACGATTGCATATCTATTGGGGTGTTGAACTTATGCCTACTTTTTATTTCCTTGTGCAGGAAAGAAAATGTCGTCTAGTCATGAACTTCGATCTAAGCATGCATCTTCACAGCCTACCGAAGCTGGCGTTTCTTCCTCTGAGGCTCTTGCTAATCCTCCTAGACAACCTAGCACCACGTATTCTTTGGTGGAGGGTTACGCCCTCAACCAAACACTAGTGAAGCCTATCAGTGCTACCCTAGTGTATTGACCATTGAGAAACTTAATTCTATAGCTATGACATTCGGAATTGCTCGCTGGGACATGCTGCTACCCGGGTCAAACGATAGAGCATGCTCTCCTCCAGAGGGATATATGGCATATAGCAAATACCACTATATGTGTGATACAATTTCCCCACTTACCCGCTAGATTTCCAATTTTGTGATCTATCTGAAGATCGCCCCTCTCCAGTGTCAACCTAACTCTTATGCAATTTTGACCTGCCTATATCTTATATTCGTGAAGCGCTATCAAAGATCTCCCACTCATAGAGAGATCATGTACTTATACAATGTGAGAAGTTACCAAAAAGGGAGCCCCTTTATTAGCCGAGAGTCGGTCCATAAGTTCAAGCCTGTCCTTGACTTATATTCTAAATTCAGCATGTTTAAGAAGGAGTATTTCTTTATGCTCGACGACACCGTTCCTCGGCATGCTTTCACTTCTGGTTGTAAGTTTCCTTTATATATTTCTCTACATTTTCTGCCGACTTGGCTTCTTAGTGCTTCGTATCTCAGGTTGTGTAAATGCGGTAGAGGACGATAGTCTAAAGAAGATGGCCAAAGAAATCCTGGCTATCCCTGAAGCTGAGAGGGAAGCCTCATTCTTGCTTCGCGACATAGCCCTCCACTTCTAAAATTTGATTATCCCCGGTCAAACCATGTTTAAGAATAGGCCAAGTTCTGCCGAGAGGGCTAAAGGAGCCGAAGGAGAGGGGGAGGTGCCAGCAAAGGCAAGGAAATAGTGGGAGAGGGTAAAGGAGCCGATGCTCTGAAGAAACTAAGGCGCAAGAAGAGCGTTGTTCGTCCTCCCCTTCAAGGAAGTTCTTGTGCAATAAGGGATGCTCCTTCTCTTGAAAGCAAGGAGGGTTCTGGAAGATGATAGCGAGGATGAGGAGGGCTCGGAGAGAGATTCCGAGGAGATAGATTCGGAGGTTCATGCTTCTCAGGATGTAGGATTTAGGGGTAGCGAAGATCTGGGCACGACCCCTTTGAAGAACGTCGAGGCCGTGCTGGAGTGGCCCAAGCAGCTAGATCGGTCCGAGCTGGCATCCGGGCCAACTTTGGTTGATGGCCCTTCTCAAGAGAATGTGGCGATAGACGACTTGAGTGGAGTGCCTATCCTCCCAGTTCAAAGCAAAGTGGGGATCAGTGAGACGTTCGGGCTTTCTCCAGGTACTTTCGATTTCTATATGGACTTTAGGGTACCTCTTGAGAATTTTTTCTTTTTTAGACGAGTCCCAGCCTCCACGTGCTCCCTAGTCAAATGAGGTCCAGTCGCAGTGTGTCTTTCCTCTGAGTTGAATCCAGTTCCAGTGTATTCCCCAATTGAGTGTGACCCAGTCCCGACCACTTGATCCGGTCTTCCCTAAGGGTTTGTAGTAGCTTGCAGTGTCCAAGGGTCTTGCATACCCTGTGTTTATGCACTCTTTACTTCTTTGCTCTAAAGTTATTATCCATTTCGTAGGAAAAAGGAGAAATCCAAAAAGGAACGAGATGTCTTGGAGACTTGATCAATTCAAACGGATGAAAGGAGCCTCCATTCCTCCTATGACTTCATCTCAAAAAGAAAGGCATGCACAAGAAAATGTTAAGGAGACTCAACTTGGCTTGGACAGAGGGAAAAGCCACGAGACGTCTCAAAAACGCGCAAGGTCTCCTGATAAAGATGCCACCTCCCCCAGTTCTCATACCTCCTCCCATCGCCATCGTCTAAATCCATCTGATCCTGAAGTGCATGAGATGCCTAGTGATCTAGGGGAAGAAAACTTCGATGCTTTCCTCTTAGACTTTCAACCACCGGTGAGGAATCCTTTCGAGTATCATCTTGATATACGTCCTAGTTACGTGGGTCGCCATCCTGTAGATCCTGATATCGAGTTCCTCATGCCTCGTAATCCTCTGGTTTGAATTTTAGACGAGGCCAAAACTTTCGACTTTGCTAACTTGACAGCGAGAATGGTCCAGATCACTGATGATTCAAGAAAAATTGTTGATTATCAATCTTGTTTGGCCAAGGCCAGTGAGGAAGTCGGGAGTGCTAATGTAAGGTTGCACCTGGAGGTGGAGGACCTCTGTAGGATGCTCAGGGAGAAGGATGTGAAATTGGAGGCGGTTGAGGCATCTCATGAGGCTGAGATAAAGAAAGCTAAGGAGGAAGCAATGAAGCATGCCACTGAATCGTGCAAAGTATTGATCGATGAAGCTGTGAGCTCAGAGGACGAGGCTAGGCAGAAGGACCTGGAGCGGATCTGGTCTCTTAAGGGAAAGATGAAGAAGTCCCGGGAAGTCTTGGCTGAGTTGAAGGAGGCCCAGGATGAGTGACGCAAGGAAAAAGATGCCTACAAGGCTGAGATCGACACGCTGAAGGCGGAACAAGTCCGACTGAGGAAAGACAAAGAACAATACATGAACAAGGTGATGTCCCTTCAAGCCGCAGTCGACAAGTCTAGCAATTTCTGTGAGACTGTAAATCAGATGCTGAAGGACACCTACTATATGTTTTGGAAGCATGGGAACCTTTAGTATATGGACGATTACCCTTAAGTGATGGTTGGGATCCGTACTCGGCTCATCGAGGAGACCAAAGCCGCAGTTGCCAAAGAAGAAGGAGTCGTGTATGATGTTGGGATGGTGAATTGTCAGTTCACGGTGGAAGAGATTAAGGCCATTACTAGAGGATACGAGCTGCTGGCGAAGGATGAGGATGATGAAGAGGGTTCGGATCACGAGGGGATTAGTGATCCGCAAAACATTACCGCAGGTACCTTGTCCTTTTATTTTAGATTCGTTATCTCTTATCACAGACTATAAGACTTATGACTTTTCTCGCTTGCCTCATGTAGGGATGACTTCAGGACAAGCTGCGCCACCTCTACCTTCAAAGGGTATTGATGGGGCATCGCAGAAAGAGGCAGAGTCTCTTGAGCGATACGGACCTTCAAAAGACATGGCTGGAGGAAGCGGGCCAAGTGATAAGGATGTCCCTCCTGCTTAGCCGAGAAAGTTTCTCTATCTTTTGTTACATGTATTTTAGAGGATATGAGGTTGTCCTGTATATATTTTTTATGTTGTACATACATACTTGGTGTTGTAATGTTCGACTTTTGTTCTTTGTATGTTTATCTGAAATGATTTTTATGACATGTGATTTTATAGCTTGCCTTGCCTGTTTGTGAACTTCTTATGACTTAGTTAATCGCCATTGTGTTCTGAGATGCGGGAAACCATAAAATTGTTGCCATATTCAGGGCCGATCGCGAACAATAATACTCGGGCTATTGCCCATGTCGTGAGTATTATTCGATTTATTATTACCGGCGTGCGTGGGTGCCGATCATCAACTGCGAACTATCCCTGGCTGCAGCCATGCCTTAATCGTGGGATTTATAATCGGTTCGCAGTTGTCGGCGAACCGAACGCCAATGATTATCTACCTAGGCTATAAATCGTGCCTAATCCATGCCTTATAGTCGGTTCATCATTGCCGGTTTGGGGGGCTGATCGTCAACAGTGAACTGCCCAGGCTGGCCTCGTGCCTTTTGTCATGGCTATCTTATTTTCACTACTGCCGGTGAGTGCTTGCGATTGATTGCAATAGGAATAGTATCAGATAAACAATTAAGTAAAAAACAAAAGTTGAAATAGGACAACGCAAGACACCAATTTTTGTAGTGGTTCGGCCAGAATATGCCTACGTCCACTATCTTTCTTTTATTGCTTCAGTTGGTACATGCTTCCTTATAATTCAGGAGAAATAACGGTAGAGGTGTTGGAGATTCCATGCTTTCCCAAACACCCCCCCCCCATCAACTGTTGACAGGATGTAAGCTCTATTATGAAGGTCCTTATGAACAACAAACGGTCCTTTCCAGACTGGGTCTAACGCTCCTGGACATGGAAAGACCCACTTGAGTACTAGGTCCCCCTCTTGCAGTGCCCGAGGTTTCACCTTAGAGTTATACTGCCTTGCCACTTTCTGTCTATGTGCAGCAGCTTTGAGGGCAATGTCATCCTTTTCTCTTCGATTAGATCTAGCGACATAATCAAGAGTTCTTCATTTTCTTCCGGATTATAATGTATCCTTCAATGTGATGGGAAGATCATTTCAACTGGGAGCATGACTTCGGCCATGTATGCTAAGGCGAATGGCATATGCCCTATCGCTGTTTTGTAGGAAGTTCGGTAGGCCCACAGTGCAGTAGGTAGTTCTTCGACTCATGCCCCCTTGGATTTCTCCAGTTTCTTTTTTATTAGCGTTTTTAAAACCTTGTTTACCGCTTCGACATGTCTATTGGCCTGGGGATAAGCTACAGTCGAGAAGCTTCGAGCAATCCTATGATCTTGGCACCAACTGGAGAATTCTTTGCTATAAAATTGGAGTTTGTTATCTGATATGATCTTTTATGGAACCCTATACCGGCACGGGATGTTTCGTATTAGGAAGTTTATCCCTTTGGCAGATGAAATCTTGTTCAAGGGTTCCACTTCCACCCATTTGGTGAAATAATCCACTTCCACTATGGCGTATCTTGCCCCTCCTCGACCCATAGGGAGCTCTCTAATCAAATCAATCCCCCAAATTGCAAAGGGCCAGAGGATGACCATTTGGGTCAAACCGGTAGGTGGTAGTCTCGAGATTTTGGCGCATCTTTGGCATTTGTTACATTTTTTAGCGAACTCTGTCGCGTCTTTGTTTAGTGTGGGCCAAAAGTATCCATATCGGAGAATTTTCTTGGCTATAGTTTGCCCTCCGGTGTAATCACCACAACTTCCTTGATGGATGTTATTAAGGATATCTTTAGCTTCGTTCCCAGCAACACACCATAGTAACTGTAACGCCCCGATATTTTACGGGAAATATAATTAAAAAGAAATTAAAAGCGCATTTAGTATAGTGGTAAAGGCACATATTGACTTCCTTAGTGACCAGGGATCAAGTTCCATTGTCGCCCAAAATCTAGGGCGAAGTTTTTTTAGCTGGTTCATTTCCAGCGATTTTCCTACGTATTTCAGCATTGTTTCTGACATGTGGCGGCTTCCCATTCGCTCCAGTGATGTAATAGGATGAGATGGCTAAATTTTATTGGTTGAGTGATGTGTACGGGCTAGAATGGATAACCATTAAGTGTATGAAAGAACCAGATTTAATCTAAAATAATCTAATGGATTATATTCACTCAAACAATCGATAAATAAACCATCTAATCTAAACCTAATCTCTTATTCAGCCGTCGCCATAATTCTACAGTAAAATTAGTGTGTATTATTCTTCATCCTTTTCTCTACTAAATAAACAAATCTCTACCACATTAAATTATGTATATATATTCAAGCAATTTCGGGAATTTAGAAGAATCAAGGAGAGAGAGATTAAAGCAAAGCTTTTTCAAATTTATACAAGCTCAAGTGCCAGGTGAGTGGGGATTAATATGAAATAGAAAAATAAAGTAGTTCAATTTCAGTTCTTTTCTGGCACGTTAATACGAATTAATTTCTGTTATTAATTGAAAATAAATGTAAATTTGTGCAACTGCCTCTTCTTCTTTCACTTCTCAAATCTAATTCATGTTTGGTTTGAAATATGGGACATATAAATTGTCTATTCACGTTTTATGGCATAAATAAGATTGAAATTTATGTAAATAATTGTATCTTCTTTATCTACCACTTCTCAATTCTAATTCATGTTTGGGTTGAAATTTGGAACAAAAAAATTGTTATTCACGTTTCATGGCGTAAATAAGATTGGTTTAATTAAATTGAGAATTGTTATTCAATTTCTAATGGTAGAACATGTTAGTTGAATAAATTTAGAATATGTTACTTGAATAAAATTGTGGTTTTGATTGATATAATTACATAATTTTGAATATAGTTTTGGAACAAAATTGGGAAGTCTAATTGGCATAATTGTTTGTTTCATATGTGGCCTAAAAATGTAAAAGTGGAATTTTGTGTAATTAAATGGTTTGTGGCTATTGGATAAAAATTTTGTACAGATTAAATCTCTAAAAGGAGTTAGGGTGGAAAAAAAATGTAAATTAAATGGACCCTAAATGCTAATGTAAATATGTAACAAAATAGCGTAAAAATTACAAACAAACCATACGGACTGAAGGGACGTGAAATTGAAATACCATTTATGTAAGAAAAAGGGAAATTGTGAAATAACCAAATCACATGTAAAAATGGCCTAAAGCAGATTAATGGAAATAAATAGTATGTAAACTATAAAGGTAAAATTAATTAATCTAGAAGCGATTTGGTAGGCAGACCTTGTAAAGGTCTGGATAGGTGTTTCATGTAGTTAAGACCAAAATATAGTTTTGGCTGTACGAACTAGGAGCGGGCAAGTAGGTTTGCAAGGATGTTTGTTACCTTTCATAGGTTGCTAGTACGTAGGACAGATAGCATACGCAATCGTAGGCTTCTTCCGGCGGAGGTGCGGGGAGTCACAGTTGCTATCAGAGCTAAGGTTTCAGTAATCCTAAAAATATTTTAAAAATATAAAGGTTTTCGAATAATTCTTTAAAGGATATTCCAAATAATACTTTTAAAAGTATATGTATATATTTTGAAAAAAATAAATTTTCGAAATGGGTCCCTCATATATCTTCCTCCCTATCCATTGAACTATTTGTGGAGTACCTAATCCCATCTTTTTAATATCCACAGATAGAAATGTCTGAACTACAAGATATCCCAGAAGTTCCAGGCCTTAATATGCCTGCTTGGTTCAGACGTTATTTGCAGGCTACTGCATGACCCACTAGCTAGGGATGCTGCTCTGGCGGAAGGGACTCCAGCCCGTCCGCCAGGCATTTCCAATTTTTCCAAGTTATACATGGACTACACCAGTTAGGAGGCAAACCGTTTCTTGGCACCGAGTTGTATACTGAGGCAAGAGCTTGGATCCATAGCTGTGAGCGGATATTTGGACTTATGGGATTGGAGGACTTGGCTCGGAGGCAGTTGGCTTCATGGCATTTGTAGGAAGAGGATCTTTGTTGGTGGGAGATTGTGGAGGCTAAGGCTGAAAATTTGACTTAGGCGGATATTCGTACTAGGTTCGAGAGGAAATTCTTATCGCAAGCTGAAGAGGGAGTGCAGCTAGAGAAATTTATACAGCTCAAGCAAGGGGCTATGATATTTAAGGAATATGTCAATCAATTTAATGAGCTTCCCAGATTTGGACTAGACCTGATCAATACTCCTCACAAGAAGGCGCTGAAGTTCGCTAAGGGTTTGAGTCAGCCGCTGTAGAGTTTAGCGGTGAGCCACATTCCGATGGGAGCCACTTTTGAGAGATTGGTAGAGATGACTTTACTTGCTGATACTGAGAAGAAAGGAGATGTGGCGTAGAAGAGTGATGGGAAGAAGCAGCGGAAAGGAAAGAGGAGAAAAGGAGGAGGGTCAGGTGGAACAAGGAAAGTTCCAAGGAAGGACTGGAAGCGCAATACTTGTGGGAAACCAGGTCATCTTGCTAAGGATTTTAAAGGGGAAGGAGGGTGACTGAGATTGAGGTGCTATCTTTGCAATCAAGTGGGGCATATGAAAAAGGACTGTCCGTCGAAGCCCAAGGTCAGTTCACAGACACCTTCATAGCCTGCTTAGGCTTATGCTTTAGAGGCAGCTCCTTCCTTTAGTACTCGTCCAGTTATGGACAAGGGGAAAAGGTGATCATCGAAGGTGTGTTATCTATCTCTGATTTTCCTATTCGTACCCTATTTGATTCTAGAGCTTCACACTCTTTTATATCTAGTACTCTGGTAGAGGGTCTTGGTCTTGATGCTTGCTTAGTGACCGACCCAATATTAGTATCAAATACCATAGGAGGATCAGCCTATTTGTCCATGTTATGTCGGGATTTGAAATTGTTTATATTAGGGGTTGAGTTTGACTGTAGTGCCTTTGTATTGGGCTTTTCCGGTTTCAGGTTGGTTCTTGGTATGGATTGGCTATCCATGTATGGTGTTGTTCTTGATTGCGATAAGAGGGTAGTGAGGTTAAGCACTTGTAGTGGACGTACCTTGGAGGTATCTTGTGATCCTAGAGGATCAGTCATGTTGAGCTACCTTTATTCTCTTGACTTATCGCCCGATAGTTTGAGTTCGGTACCCGTTGTTAGAGACTTTTCAGATGTGTTCGAGGAGGTTGCTGGCCTTCCACCTCGAAGAGAGATCGATTTCAAGATTTATCTTGTCGATAATGCCAAACCGGTTGCTTTACCGGTAAGGCATATGGCTCCTAAGGAACGTCATGGGTTGAGCAAGCAAATTGGAGAGCTTTTGGAGAAGGGCTTCATTCGTAGGAGCATTTCTGAATGGGGCGCACCCGTCGTCTTTGCCACTAAGGTGGATGGCTCTCTCAGGCTTTGCATGGATTATAGGGAGCTTAATAAGCTGACAAATAATAATCGTTATCCTCTTCCCTGTATGGACAATCTCTTCGACCAGCTAGTAGGAGCCAAGGTATTTTCGCAACTCGATTTAGCCACAGGATTTCATCAGTTGCGTGTGGCGAAGGACAACATCGAGAAGACTGCGTTTAGGACTCCGGATGGGTTATTTGAGTGGTTAGTCATGCCATTTGGGCTAACCAATGCTCTAGCATATTTCGTGGACCTGATGAGTTGAGTCTTTTGCGAATCGTTGAACAAGTTTGTGGCGGTGTTCGTCGATGACATTTTGGTTTATTCGCGAAGCAAGGAGGAGCATGTTGTTCACTTGGAAGAAGTGCTTAGGACCCTACGAGCACATAAGTTGAAGGCGAAGTTCTTTAAGTGCCACTTTTGGATGGATGAGGTTCGCTTTTTAGGACACATTGTTTCGGAGGATGGACTTGCAGTAGATCCGGTGAAAGTGGCAGCGGTACAGGATTGGTAGACCCCTAAGAATGCCACGGACATAAGGAGTTTCCTTGGTCTTGCGGGCTACTATAGGAAGTTCATTAAGGACCTCACTAGGATATCAACTTCGCTTACCTGCCTTACCAAGAAGAACTCAGCTTTTGTTTGGGATGCCAAGTGTGAGGATGCCTTTGGTCAATTGAAGGAAGCTTTGACTACCGCGCCCGTACTGGTATTACCGGATGGAACCAAGCCTTTCTCAGTTTATATGGATGCTTGTGGTACGGGGATAGGGGTGGTACTAATGCAAGAGGTTAGGGTAGTGTGCTATGCGAGTAGACAGTTGAAAACACATGAGAAGAACTACCCGACGCATGATCTTGAGTTGGCAGCTATAGTTTTTGCTCTCAAGTCTTAGAGGCACTATCTCTTAGGAGAAAGATTTGAGCTTTTCACGGATCATAAGTCTTTGAAGTATCTATTCTCTTAGAAAGACTTGAATTTGAGACAAAGACGAATGGAGTTTTTAGCCTCTTATGACTTTGAGATTTCCTATACCCCCAGCAAGGGTAATGTAGTGGCAGATGCGTTGAGTAGACGCAAAGTGGTTTTAAGTCCTCTGTTTTTGGAATGGAAGCATTTGGAGTACATTGCTACCTTTGATTTTAGACCTCCATTGGATTTAGCTCTGGGATTGTTAGCAGCCCTCGACGCCCAGCCTACTTTGATGGAGCAGACTGGAGCAAGGCAAGGTGAGGACGAAGAGTTAAAGGACATTTTAGATAAGCTTGGTAGAAGAGAGTCATCACCACATCTTAAGCGCTATACCATGGACACTAGGGGATGGCTTAGAAGGGATGGTATACTTTTTGTTCCCCGTAGTGAGTATTTAGTAGATGCAGTGTTGGCCGAGTCACATCATTCTAGGATGACAGTGCACCCCGGTGGTGATAAGATGTACCGGGATATGAAGTGGGTATTCTATTGGCCCGGAATGAAGAAGAGGGTGGCTGAGTATGTGTATAAGTGCATCACTTGCCAAAGGGTAAAGGAGGAACAGAAGAAGCCCGGAGGACTATTGCAGCCATTGGATATTCCATTATGGAAATGGGAGAGCGTCTCTATGGACTTCGTGGATGGATTACCAAGGTCATGGAGAGGGACACGAGCATTTGGGTCATTGTGAATAGATCGACGAAGAGTGCTCATTTTATACCCATAAGAGTAATAGGACAGCAGCTTCTTTGGCGACTCTTTATGTAAGGGAGATAGTTAGGCTTCATGGAGTTCCCGCCGGCATTGTGAGCGATGGAGATCCATTATTCACTAGTGAGTTTTGGAGGAGTCTTCAGCAAGCCTTGGGAACAGAATTGAATCTGAGCACGGCATATCACCCTCAGACATATGGACAGACTGAGAGGGTAAATAGGGTTTTGAAACATTTGCTCAGATTGTGCACCATTGACTTCGGAGGCTCTTGGGAAGACCACCTACCTTTGGTGGAGTTCGCGTATAATAGTATTTATCAAGCAAGCATTGGGATGGCACCGTTCGAGGCCCTCTATGGCAGACCATGTAGATCACCAGTCTGTTGGTGGGATACCACCGATAGGACTTGGACCAGACTTGATGAGGGAAACTTCCAAGGAGGTGGATTTGATTCGCAAGAGGTTTAAGACTGCACAAGATAGACAAAAGTCATATGCCGATAGAAGACGTTCAGATTTGGAGTTTAAGGTTGGAGATATGGTTTTTGTCAAGGTTTCTCCTTTGAGAAACGTTATGAGATTTGGCTCAGTGGGTAAGTTGGCACCGAGATTTGTAGGACCCTTCCCTATTACCGTACGGATTGGAAAAGTGGCATACATAATTGATCTTCCAGATAAGTTGGCAGGAGTTCACGATACTTTTCATGTTTCGCATCTGAGGAAGTGTCTACATGATTCTACAGTGGTAGTAGAAACCGATCAGCTAAGGGAAGTGGAGGTAAAGCGCGAATCACTTGTGCGTCGTACACCTACCCGTATATTGGAACATGGCGTCAAGAGATTACGCAATAAGGAAGTTCATCTAGTGAAGGTTCAGTGGGGAGATGACCCCAAGGAGAGCACATGGGAATCTGAGGAGAGAATTCGAACTTCTTATCTTTTCTATTTGAAGGTACACTACAAATATCCTATCTTTTATCTTTGATCTTTCCTTAGTTAGGGACTTTTCGATAATCTTTCGGTGAAACCTATGGATGGTAGCTTGGTTGTAAACATGTCATTAGGGCATGTTATGTTTGATGGATGAAAATGATTGCAAGTGGATGCCAATGTTTGCAAATGGATGCATTGCATGCACTAGATAGATATTTATTAGGATAATCGACCAACTAGGCACACACGCCTGCATATGCGTGCATGTTATCTATTGAATTTGCACATGGTTGTATGTATATGTGTGTGTGTATAAATGGATGTTGCATATAGATGGTGCATTTGGGTGAATGATTGAAACATACATATAGAATTATCAATTATACTAGGGTAATTTCATACATTTGGTTGCATGTCATAAGCATACTTGCATTACAGGAGGTCAACTGAATCAGTAGACCGACTACCTTTTCGCATTAGGTAAGTTCATATGCAGTTCACTGTGCATAAATCATAAATTGCATTAGTTAAAAATAAGGACAATGGTAGAAATGGATGATGTTTGAGTAGATGGATGTAGTTCTTGGATGCTGGTTGTTAATTACGTTCTTCCGTCTTTGGAGATTTTAGGGACGAAATCCTTTAAGGGGGGAGAATGTAACACCCCAATATTTTACGGGAAATATAATTAAAAAGAAATTAAAAGCGCATTTGATATAGTGGTAAAGGCGCATGTTGACTTCCTAAGTGACAAGGGATCAAGTCCCGTTGTCGCCCAAAATCTGGTGCGATGTTTTTTTAGCCTTTTCGTTTCCAGCGATTTTTCTATATATTTCAGCGTTGTTTCTGACATGTGGCGGCTTCCCATTCGCTTCAGTGATGTAATAGGATGAGATGGCTAAATTTTATTGGTTGAGTGATGTGTATGGGCTAGAATGGATAACCATTAAGTGTATGAAAGAAGCAGATTTAATCTAAAATAATCTAATGGATTATATTCACTCAAACAATCTATAAATAAACCATCTAACCTAAACCTAATCTCTTATTCAGCCATCGCCATAATTCTACAGTAAAATTAGTGTGTATTATTCTTCATCCTTTTCTCTACTAAATAAACAAATCTTTACCAAATTAAATTATCTATATATATTCAAGCAATTTTGGGAATTTAGAAGAATCAAAGGGAGAAAGATTAAAGCAAAGCTTTTTCGAATTTATACAAGCTTAAATGCCAGGTGAGTGGGAATCAATATGAAATAGAAAAATAAAGCAGTTCAATTTTAGTTCTTTTCTGGCACGTTAATATGAATTAATTTCTGTTATTAATTGAGAATAGATGTAAATTAGTGCAACTTCTTCTTCTTCTTTCACTTCTCAAATCTAATTCATGTTTGGTTTAAAATATGAGACATAAATTATCTATTCACGTTTTATGGCATAAATAAGATTGAAATTTTTGTAAATTATTGTATCTTCTCCTTCTACCACTTCTCAATTCTAACTCATGTTTGGGTTGAAATTTGAAACAAACAAATTGTTATTCACATTTCATGGCGTAAATAAGATTGGTTTAATTAAATTGAATTAGAATTGTTATTCAATTTTTAATGGTAGAACAGATTAGTTGAATAAATTCAGAATATGTTACTTGAATAAAATTGTGGTTTTGATTGATATAATTACATAATTTTGAATATGGTTTTGGAGGAAAATTAGGAAATCTAATTGGCATAATTGTTTGTTTCATATGTGGCCTAAAAATGTAAAAGTGGAATTTTGTGTAATTAAATGGTTTGTGGCTATTGGATAAAATTTTTGTACATATTAAATCTCTAAAAGGAGAACGTAAATTAGGGTGGAAAAAAATGTAAATTAAATGGACCCTAAAGGCTAGTGTAAATCTGTAATAAAATGGCATAAAAATTACAAACAAACCATACGAACTGAACGGACGTGAAATTGAAATACCATTTATGTAAGAAAAAGGGAAATTGTGAAATAACCAAATCGGATGTAAAAATGGCCTAAAGAAGATTAATGGAAATAAATAGTATGTAAATAGTAACGGTAAAATTAATTAATCTGGAAGCGATTTGGTAGGCAAACCTTGTAAAGGTCTGGATAGGTGTTTCATGTAGTTAAGACCAAAATATAGTTTTGGATGTACGTACTAGGAGCTGGCAAGTAGGTTCGCAAGGATGTTTGTTACCTTTTATAGATTGCTAGTACATAGGATAGATAGCATCCACAATCGTAGGCTTCTTCAGAAAGATTAATGCGGACGGAACAAGACAAGTGTGCTCCGACGTAGGCTTCTTTAGGCAGATCGTTGGAGGATTTTGCGCAGCTGACCCAGCTGCGGGCGCTCTTTCGGAGGACCGACACTTTGGATAGGGGCAAGTCCACATTGGTGACCGAGGAGATAGGAGTATAGGAGTCCAGTTTGGCGGAGCCTGAGCGCAACTTCGGGGTCTTGCGAGGTTGTTTGAGTTGGCGCCTGTCAGACGTAAAAGGCATTTAGTCATAGTGCACGGGTGAAGAGCATGACTTTCACGCTGTAGCACGTGGATAGGTAAGGACAGCAGGTCCAACAGGCCGATTGACGTTTAGTATTACTGCATCGTTGACTTCCCTAGTGTGACCACGGACTTTGGCTTCTTAGGAACTGTATCTAAGAAGGATTCACTGCATTATATTATTCACCCTCTGCGATATCCGGGGAAGACCTGGAATTAAATTGTTTTATTCTTTCTACTTCATTTTGTTTCTCATTCACCAGAATTTATGTCTGACCCATTCCTATTTTTCCTATTTTCCCCAAATCACAGGAGGGTAGGTCTAGATTGGAGTTCTTTGCAGCTTGGAGGGTCATTAGAGCAGTTGTTATCTTTAGCTTTTGTTTCTTTTGTTTCATGTACTTCGTTTCTCTTTTCCGTACTTTACTCCATATATGGGGACTTATATTGTGAAATTTATTGTGTTTTATGTTTTGGTGGAGACTACTTGGTACTTTTGGTTTCAGAAATAAATTTGGGATAATGTTGTTTTTAATGAAGCTGTTTTGCTATTAATTTATAATTAGTAAAAGTTTTCTTCCGCTGTAATATTCTAATCATTTTATGTGGTTGCCTTAGTATCTGTGCTATATTATGGATTTTATTTCACCCGACCACCCGTGCTTCTAGTCATGTCTGATTTTCGGGGTACCTAGAGGTGCGGGGTGTCATAGCAATGGATTGGAAAAACCACGACGGTACAACATGCCTTTCTTAATGATGTAGCGGGATGCTTTCCTTAGGATCCTCCTGACTTCATTCTGTTCTGCGAATAAGGTTCCATCTTGTACGTATCTGATGATGAGGGTCATCCATGTCTCCTCTCCGCTGGCGGTTGTTGTGATTTGAAGACACTCGAAACTTGGCATGGTTTGACTTATGATGGGGGTTGCGCCCAACATTGGTTCGGTCCTTACGCTTGGCTCACTGGCAAGGGCATCTGATTTTTGATTTTATCCTCGCGGGATTTGTTTGATTACATAGTAGTCTAGCTCATTGAGGAGGGTTTTGGCCTTTTTGAGGTAAGACGTGAGCTTCTGTCCACGAGTCTGGAATTCTCCAAGGATCTGGTTCACAATCAACTGAGAGTCACTGTGAATACACACCGACCTAACTCCTATCTCTTTAATGATCTCTAGGCCGGCTATCACTACTTTATATTCAGCTTCATTATTGGTTGCAGCGAATTCTAGTCTTAGTGCATAGCATAACTTCCTTCCTCGGGGTGTGACTATTATGACTCCTGCCCCCGAGCCAAGCTCATTTGATGCTCTATCAATGAACAAATTCCATTTTAACGCTTCCTCAGTTTTTACTTCTGTCTCGTTATCTCGTATTGTAAATTCAGCTATGAAATCGATCAAGGGTTGTCCTTTAATTGTGTTGTGTGGATGGTAGGTGATGTCGTATTGGCTTAGCTCAATGCACCACTTTAGTAGACGCCCTGACGTATCCGGTTTATGCAGAACTTGTCTCAGAGATTGATCTGTCAGAACCTTAATTGAGTGAGATTGGAAGTAGGGCCGTAATTTCCTAGATGCTATGAGCAGACAGTAAGCCAATTTTTTGATCTTAGGGTATCAAGCTTTTGTGCCCGTGAATCTCTTGCTAATGAAGTATACCGGTCTCTAGATATGATCATCTTCTCGTACTAGGGCTGCACTTAGGGCATAGGAGGATACAACCAGGTATAAGTAAAGGCTCTCTCCATCCATTGGAGTGGAGAGTACTGGAGGCTTCTGCAGATGTTCAAGTAGATTTTGGAAGGCAGAGTAGCACTCGTCAGTCCATTCAAATTTCCCTTTGTCTCTTTTGAGGGCTTCGAAGAACGGGACACACTTGTCCGTTGCTTTGGATATAAACCTGCTCAGAGCGGCTACTTTCCCATTTAGGCTCTGCATTTCTCTTCTTGTTGCTAGGATTTTAATATCCTTCAAAGCTTGTGCCTTTTCACGATTCGCCTCTATCCCTCTAGCATGTACGATAAAACCTAAGAACTTGCCCGATGACACCCCAAAAGAGCATTTTAGTGGGTTTAGCTTCATTTGGTATTTGCACAATACTTGGAACATCTCGTCTAGGTGGCTGAGATGATCCACTGCTCTTCTTGACTTGACAAGCATGTCGTCAACATAGACTTCCAAGGAGTGACTAATTTTTCGTTTGAACATCTTATTAACCAAACGTTGATAGGTAGCATCTGCGTTTTTAAGCCCGAAGGGCATGACCATGCAACAGTACAGGCCTACGTCCGTAATGAAGCTAATGTGTTCTTGATCTGGCACATGCATGGGAATCTGGTTGTATCCCGAATATGTGTCCATGAAAGACAATAATCATGCCTCGCGGTTTCGTCCACCAGTCGGTCAATTCGGGGCAAAGGGAAACAGTCCTTGGGGCAAGTATCATTGAGGTTGGAGAAGTTAATGCATGTTCGCCACTTTCCATTAGGTTTCTTCACCATCACTGGGTTGGATATCCACTCCGGGTAAATGGCTTCACGGATGAAACCATTGGCGAGCAGGTTCTTCACTTCCTCCTTAAGAGCGGTTGATCTCTCTATCCCCATGCTTCTTCTTTTTTGGTTGACAGGGACCTTGGTTGGGTCAACATTGAGAGCATGGCAAGCTATCTCCGGAGATATTCCCACCATATCCTTGTGTTTCCATGTGAATACATCCAAGTTCCTTTGCATGAATCCTATCAGAGGTCCATATTTAGTTGAGAACCTTTCTTTAAAAGCTTTTTTTGTTGTGTTCGTCTACTGTCACATGCTCCATAGCCCCAACAGGCTCGGCGTTGACCTCCTCGTCTTTATCTCTGGGGTCCAATTCGTTTAATGGGTCGCTGGTATATTCAAAAGGAGGGGCCTTCTTTGATTACTATGCTTCCGAATTTTTGGCACAGAATATGATGCCCATGCCTTTTCCCTTTTCCTTTTTCTTATTTTGGCAAAGTTCAGTCACATAATAATCGCGAGCCGTGTCTTGGTCTCCTTCCACCTCTCTTATTCCATTATCGGTCGGGAATTTCATCTTCAAGCACGGTGCTAATACTATTTGGAAGTCTGACAATGCGGGTCTTCCCAAGAAGGCATTGTAGGCGGAGTGCCCATCCACCAGTATGAATGTTTTCTTCCGTACAACTGATCGGAGGTGACTTCCAAGCTCAACAAACAAGTCCAAATGTCCGAGAGGCATTGTGGCCTCTTCGGTAAATACATGTAAAGGTTTATGGAACGAAGGTACATCTTTCATTGACAACTTCGTATTATTGAATGCATGTTTGAATAAAATATTCACCGAGCTTCCTGTATCGACCAAGATGCGAAACACCTCGGCTGGGCCGATCTAGGCGAAGATAACCAGGGGGTCAGTGTGAGGGTATTGTTTTCCAACCAAATCTTCATCATTGAAGGTTTTGTCAATTCTTTCTCTCTGCTTTGCGATGCGACCTTCAGTTATGGAATGAACGTACCCTTCCTTATCCTTTAAGGACTTTCTGTATCTCTCCATCTCAGCCCAACTTATGTCAGCTATATGTGGGCCTCCAGATATGGTATGGATAGTTATATTTTCTTGGTTAGAGCGGCTCGCACCTGTTCCTTCCCTATTACTTCCTTGCCGAGGTTTTCCAGATCCTTCATGGGTCGGAGCAGGAGAGCTGTGGTCTTTCTGCACATTTTGCTCCAACTTCTTTTTTCGGAAATATTCTTCAATGAGATCCCGTAAATGTTGGCATTCTTCGATGTTATGTCCATGAGACTCGTAGAAGCGACAATATCTCCCTGTTCTAATTGCGGCCTCTGGTTCTTTTTTGTATGAAGTGCATTTGTATTTCAACTCGTATTGAGTAGCCATGTAGATGTTCTCAACTATGTCGTTTATAGGTGTGTATGAGTCGAATCTTGGTCCGGGTCGGTATCGCTGCTTATTGCCTTTTTCACTCCCAGTATTTCCTTGGTTGCCACTTTTAACTTCACTATTCTGCTTGTTACCCTCCCCTCTGGGCAGAGCACCCACGTTTCCTTGGACGTTGGAAGCCTTTGTTGGTTGCTCGCTATGTCGATGGGTCGTCGCATCCTTCGATCTCATGTACTTCCCAGCTTCATAAAAGAAATCCTAAAGAGTTAGGGGTTTCTCCTTTGTCAACCTTCTTGTAAGTTTGGAATCTAGGTGGACGCCTCCACACAGTGCCACCAGTGTAAGCCTCTCATCGACATCCTACACCGCTACTGCGGCATCGTTAAAGTGGGTAAGATATTGTTGTAGCGGTTCTCTTGCTTTTTGTTTCATGTCTGATAAGGAATAGGCAACCTTGGGTTGTACCACGTGAATTCAGAATTGACTTATGAATTTTTCCTTCAACATTTTCCAAGAGCTAATAGAGCTATTCATGAGCATGTGTTAGGTACATTCATGAGCATGTGTTGAGTGTAATGCTGTAAGTGGATGATTGGGTCGGACGTGCCTTTGTAGGGATCCATGGTAGGCATCTTCCATTCACGAGGAGTGGTTGCTGCTTCTATGTCCCTGGTGAATGGGCTGGACACCCTTGCTCCTACACTTCTTTCGTGTTATTCACGCTTGAGATATTCCCTGAAGAGGCGTGTCATTCTTTCCTCAGATTCTGGAGCAGTCGTGGGTGAAATTGGGGCTTCCCTTTGATACTGATGACGTCCCAAACTTAGGTTGAGATTGGATTGGCAATGATTGGCTCGAAGCATGACAGGGTCAGTTATAGCCGGTCCTTGCCTGGTGCCCCCTTGGCTGGGCCCAGTTCTTGGCACGCTCTTGGGCCCGGCTTTGGACTGAGTCCTGGCTCGGTTTCGAGCTCTTGTATCTTCTTGATTGAATTCTTCATTCGAAAGGGATCTATTCCGCCTACGAGACTCTCCAGATTGAGATTCATTTCGAGATTCTGTATTTTGAGTGGATTCCTCCATGCCCCTCAAGCATGTCATGAGCTGGTCCACTAAAGCTTTTGCTGGGCAGCGAAGCGGTTGGTCATCTCATTCACAACCCTATCTAAGTCTTCTCGGGTGACAGCTGAACCTGGTAGTTGAGCATGGGTGGCATGGTTTCCTTGATCCTCTTGGATGGGATTGGGCGTACTAATAGTGGCCACGTTCTTACCCTTGTCAGCATTCCTTCTAGAGGGAGCCATGCTCTAATGATGTGTTAAGGTTGGAAGGAGAGTGGGCAAGAGAGTTCGGCCGCTCTCAGTGAAAGCACCAAAAATGTTTGCACAAAAATTGGTCAAACACCTCTGAGTCTGAATTTAGTTAAGTTGCCTTTACATTGTTTGATATGCTATTTTATCTGTCTCAATGTGTCATCAAGTAATCATTAAAGTCAGAATAATTCACAGGCTCAGAATAGGAAATTAACTTAAAAGCAATAAATCACACAAAGTTTTATAGTGGTTCGACCAGAACATGGCTTCGTCCACTGTCCATCTTATTATTCCTCTTTGATTTGATTACAAGTACAAGTATGATTGGAAAGCGCAAAAACTTAGAGTAGCTGGAGTGATTGAATCTCAGCAAAGTTTTTCCTTTCTTTTCCAAAGTGTCCCATTATTGTTGAGAAGCTCCGGTATTTATAGAGTGAAGTTGTGGAGGGTGGAGGTGGAGTTATAACCTCCTGAGTTTGGTCCGGCATGCAAGTATGTCTGGTTCGGCAGTGAGAATCTAGACTGGCATAGAGTCCAACTAGTTTTGGTTAGGGAGCGAGAGGGGGGTTCTTGGAGTCGCTTCTGCCCTGAGGTAGAGATGCTGATTTGCCAGACCAAACAATTGGTCCGGCAAGCCTATGCACCGGACCAAATGTTTGGTCCGGTGTTTAGGTGCTATGCCGGACCAAATATTCGGTCTGACATTCCAATGCTATGTCGGACCAGATATCCGGTCCGGCATTCCAATGTTGTGTCGGACCATATATCCGGTCCAGCATTCCAATGTTGTGCCAGACCAGATATCTGGTTCGGCATTTCCGAGGATGTCGAACCAAATGCTTGGTTCGGCGTTCCAGCTTGCATACTTCGTCCGGTGCTTTTCCTTTCCCCTTCCTTCTGCCGCTGTCTTTTTCGTGTGCCAATATACCAAGCCATCACTCCCTGTCCTCCTGTGGTGGGAGAAAAGGAAAGGAATGAGTGAGACAAAAGTCTGGTGAATGAGTTACATCATTAATACATGATGATTACATGCAACTGACGTCATTTATGATCTATATGACTTAGCATGTCCTACTTGTGTTTGTGTACCACTTTCTAAGGTTGTATTCACTAACCTAAGGAATATATCTCCAAATACACCTACACCCGAACATTTTGTAAAGGTTTACTCTTATGGTTGAAGAACTAATCGAATCTCAAATCAACGACGGATCATATTAGTAACCTCGACGATTACTCCTAACATAAGATCGCATACAATATCACCCTTGGGACTATGTTTCCCAAAATAGGACTACAACGTAAGGTACTTGCACATTGAGAGGAGCCCATAATGTCGACTCTCACCAATGACGTCTTAGGAACTGCTGCATCTGGGTCCAAGCTCAATGGTAACGCAACTTATTGCACCATACCGGCATACACAAACAGTATCACGTCCTAATTGCCGTATGCACCGAGGAACCTTTCGTTAGTGTTGGGCCTCGCATCTTTCCAAGCATCCATCAAAAGTGTTGTCCATCCATCGAGTAACCTCCCATGAGTGCCATTTGCAGTTGAACTGCCTTTGTCGAATATCGAATTCGCTAAATGGGTAGTGTCTAGGCCTAATTGCCTGCGTACATATCTATCTAGTCATGTAACATCCAAAAGTCAAAATTATGGAATGAATTTAACACCCCGTAAAATTAACCATAAATAAATGGAGTAAATTGAATTAAATATGGTAGGGTAGAAAACGGAAATTTTATAAAATTTAGAATTTGACCACGAAAGTTATTCTATTGCGTTCGTGGCGAAATTATGATATGTTTCCATATATAACATGCTGAAAGCGAAGCTCAAACGAAGAAGATATGAGCATTTAACGCTTTTAGATTTAAGTTAATTTAGTTTGAATTCAAATTCAAATGAGAATTTAAATTTAGGGTTTAGATTTCAAAATTAGCTTAAGGGCAAAGTAAATATTTTAATTAACGTTTAACATTAAGAACAAATAGGGTAAGAAATTAATTAAAATCAAAACGCAACGAAAACGAATCATTATTGGTAAAAATAAGGCAGAGCGGTCGACCGTAGCGGTCGACCAATTGAGCTTAGGCGGTCAACTGTCTCCTGATGGTGGCAGCTAGGATTTTGCTCTGTCTAACGCTCCAAATTTGTCTATGTCTCTTCCAATTTGATCCTACGGTTCTGGTGCGTTTCAACCCCTATAAATAGAACCCTACCTTCTCCACTTTTTATTCATATTATTTTGGGGAATACAACGAAACTCTGCCATTATCATCTCTTCAAATGGGATTCAGAAACTCCATAGAGAATTCAAGTAAGAATTCAATCCCTTTTCTAATTATTTCTTCTTCTTCCTCTAGTATATTCTTCTTTTGTTCATTCTCCAATTGTTATGAGTCTAATAAAAATATATACATCTTCCATATCGTGTATATATCAAAAGAGAGAGATTCTAGAGGAGATTGAAAGGCGTGCAAATCCAAGGAAAGCGAAGCTAAGACTGTTCTATGAGTGGAAACCTTAGTATTTCTTTTTCAATAATTTTTTGGTGTATCTCTATGGATTTGAATATGCCTTAGGGATTTAGGGATTGCGATAATAGGATAGATAAAATCCTCCAAAATTCCTTTTTATTTCAAAATGTCAATTCTTTATTGAGATTCTCAATTATTTACATTAATTTGATGGATTTGTTTTGTTTATGCAACTTTTGATAATTTCATAGTCTATTCCACTTTTCCTTCTTCTTTGATTCAAATTATGATTCTTTAATGAAATAAGGGGTTTAAATTACGAATTTTATATGTAGTTTACACCATTTATTCCATACAAATTTCCTTCTTATCTATTTCTTTGTAAAAAAGAAGTTGAATAGAATATGAAATTTAGATTGCAATTCCTATTGTTTAGGATATTCCATTGAATAGGTGTAATAAATTGAGTTTATATTTTATTTACGAGTCTATTATTAAGTTTTCGTTATGAATATTTGTTCCTAGTTTTAGATATTAGAATCCCTTGCTTTAGTATTTTGAAATCTTGGAAATTTAATGAAAAGGGACTTGTAATAGTATTTGGTTAAGGAATTGACATTTAACGCTAGTTTAGGAGTAAGATCCGTGCGTTTAGAATTTATTAGGCAGGAATATTTATTTATCTCTATTAGCGTAATTAACATATAATAATTGCACATATAGTGTAGTTAATTAGGTATTTATTTTCATTTAATTCCTCTATTAGGAATGTAATTGATTGTTAGGCAAAAATAAGAGGAAACTCATATATAGCCTAATTATTAATCTAAGGCGTAATAAGGAAGATTCCTTATAAGACCTTATTTATGAAACGGTGAGAGGAGTATTATTATATACATGGAGTGTATTTAATTTATGGCTAAGTCATAAGGATGCGAGGTCAATAGAGTTATATAATGAAAGTCTACCATTCACTTTGAGGCTACTAGCAGTTGTGTACACTTCCTATTGATGTGAGATATCCTTATGACAAATATTTATAATGACGCGAGGTAAGTCCCAAATTCTGTAATGGAAATCTGCCCTGCTAATCTAGTTACCAGTTCTTATGAATAGTCGGACTAACGTGAGACGTCATTATGAGTATGGGCCATAGTACGAGGGGCATGCTTTGAGATCTTGAGGTATTTAGTGGTTGTTTGAAGGCCCACCTCTTTTCCTCAAATAAAGTATTAAATGGCCTATGAGACAAGTTAGGTGGTATCTCTACAGGGGTCCACTTCTGGATAAGGTATTAAGTGCCTGATTGAGGGTCCGCCTTTCCAAATAAAGAAGTACTAAGTGACTTGAGATTCCATATGATGTCAGCTAGATAGTACCATTGAGGAGCACGCCTTGGGAATAGGTATTAAATGATGGGGTCTACCTTTATTAAGCTATTAAACCACTAGAGTCTGCCTATTCTCCAATAAATGGTATTAAGTGGCTTGGGTACTATCTCTTGCATCTTAGTTAATTATAATGTAGGATTTGGGTTATAGGATTTTGGAGACCTGCTTCTTTCCTTAAAAAGAAGTATTAAATGATTTTAATGGTTTTATATTCGTAGACATATTCTTATTTTGAAATATACTGCCCAAGTACTAAAAAGTTAAGACTCAAGATTTTTATTTACCAGACACTTGTTATTCTGACTCCATCCTCATTACAGGATAGGTTAAAGGACGTTGATGGCAAAGATGACGCTTAGAGATGGAGGTGGTTCGCTTGTGACAGTACTTACCATTTTTACTTGCTTTTATGTGTACCCATGTATCTAGACTATTGTTATAACGGATTTATGGTACGATTTGATGGTACTTTGTATTTTGACGTATTTATGATTTTGAAATAAATTGGTACACTTTGCTATTATATTTTATTCCATCCGCTGTGAGTTCTGAAAGTTTAGTTATGGTTCTATACTGTTATTTTCTTAGTTCTACCAACATCTTACCTTAGAATGGATCTAAGTTTCGATGGGCCTTTTCTGGGTCGAAATTTAGGCCTTTTCTGGGGTGGGTTGTTACATTTGGTATCAGAGCTTAGGTTACCCGATCAACGGGGAATAATTATACGTACCAATGATGTATTTGTTATTTTTGAATTTTTTTTTCTAAAACTCATATTATATATATACTTATTTTGAATTTATGGTTAACTCTATAAATTTCGACTATAGAAGTACTTGCTACCATATTCTGAAAGGGTAGGCGAAGCAACTATAAGTTGGAAAAATAAATAGAGTTACATTTATATTTCTTTGTTAAACCTAGACTTCCTTATCGTTATAGACCCTATAAGTATTAAGGTAATAGGGATAGGAATCATAGATGGAAAGGTAGTGACTCCGAAATTTAATAGGTAATAAATGACATAAGAGAGGAGTTACAAGACATTAAATAGATTAATGAGACCATTAAGGTAAACATAGGAAGATAAGGAAGAAATTAAATAGGTAAAGTTCGATAAGCAAATAAATGTCCTTAGAAACGTCCGTCAAGGCAATTACCATTTAATACAGATAAAGTGACATTAATGAGAATAGTAAGTATGAATGTTAGGCAATGGTCGGATATTACAAGGTATAGTATTCATACGGAGTAAGGAATATAGAAGTGAAACAAGCTTCTGTACGAAGAAGAATATAAAACAGCATAGGAAGATAAGTAGATTAGATAATTAAGGAGTTTAAAGGGAAGAACAATCAATGCCAATTTTTGTATCCTACCCCTTGAGAAAGGAAGTGGTAAAAAGATTTTTTTTTTGAAAACTCCTTAAATGTTTTGAAATAGCTTTCCAAAATATTATTAAGTGAAAATCTTATGTATTGTAAGTTGGTAATTTTTGATAAAAGGTGATTCTTGATAGCTTTGTAAATATACCACCATTTGTAAAGAGTTTAGAAAGATGTTGTGAAACATTTTAAACATAAAATGGTGGATGATTTTTAATTACTTGAATAGTTGAAAAAAAGAAGGTTCTCATTTGTTAACTTCTTAATTTAAAATTTTGTTGAATTAAAAGTTCTCAACTTTTGGATTTTTCTTTTTTGGATTCTTCTAATATGTGCTACTTTATAGAATTGGAAGTTTTTATTTTGGAAAAAGCATGGAAATTTGGAGATTTATAATTTCTAAATAGTTGTGTTAGGAAGTTCTAACGTAAAAGTATTTTGCATTCTTAAAGTTCTTAGTTTAAATTTATTAAGCCAAAATTTTTTGGTCCAAGAGTTTTTAACAAGGAAATTTTCTTGGAGAAATGCATGATTATTCCTACCTTATAAAATAAGTGATTCTTTTCCTTAAATTTCCTTTGAAAGGTTGTATAAATGGAAGAGTCACTTGATTTGCATAGAATAGAAAGAATAAAATGATAAGAATATTCGATAATGTAGATAGAAGGAACATTCCTATATATGGAAATACGGAGAATGATAACTGCATTTAGATAATGGTAGAATTGGGATATTTTAATCCAGCGATAGGATTAGAAGAGGAGTAATAGAAACAAGATAGGAGATATCTTTGTCAACTCCATTTTTCCATCATCAAAAGTTATAAAAGGTATCATTGATAATCGAAAGGATTTGAATGATAATTAAAGAGTTGGATATTTTTGGAAAAGCATTTATATAAAGATGATAATTTTATATATATGTTTTTCCTATTCAAATTCCTAAATTCTTTTGGATGAAAATATTATTGGAATGAATAAGAAAAGGATTGCAAGAGATTTAAGAGTTTTGGGCAAAATTACAAAAAGTATTTTGTCAAATAATGGTATATTTTGAGTAATAAGGTAATAGATATCAATCTATATTTTAGAATGATATAACTGTTTTTTTAAATGATAATTAAGGAAAATCTATTATTTTGGATATGATGATTCATGTAACTATAAAACTCTTTGGAATAATAAAGATCCAATTTATTATTTTAGAATGATAATCGAGTTTTGAGTGTTTTCGTGTTAAAAATACTATTTTAAAAAGGATTAAGTCCTTATTTTAGTAAGTCATTAAAAATGGAAGTTTTCCATTGTTTCTTTTTGAAAACCAAGCAGTCTTTGAATGTTATGAATGGAAAGTCTAACTTTTAAAGGGATAAGTCTTTGATGAAGAAAGTTTTAGAAAGAGATATTATTTTTCTCCTATTTGGAACTAAGAAATTTTGAATTTTTGGTAGAGGTTTCTAAGTTTATATTTTCAAAGATAGAAATTTTGAGTACTTCATGTTAGTGAAATTTTAGGTTTTACAAGAAATGAGGCAATAAATGCTGATTTTGAATTTGATGAAAATAGTTTATTTAAACTATTTTGTATGATTACTAAAATTTTAGTTTTAAAAGGAATAGTTTTTACAGAGTAGATTCACTACTTAGGTAGGATAGACTAAGGATTTTAGGATATGAATAAAATTGGAATAGGATGTATAACCTGATCTAGAAATTTGAAAATTAGTCCCAAACCTATATTTGGAGAAGTTGGTAAAGTGTAAAGATATTCCATATCTATAGTTTGGTTGTAAAATACGTTGTCCGTAGAATATGAATTTCCATATTTTAATTTTCAAGCAGTTTTCGTGTAATTTCCATAAATTATCCAATTCCAAATACGTATAAAAGTATGTTGTTTGAAGTAATAAGGAATACACTAAAAAAGAAAGAGATGGTTATTCTTTTCCATAGTTTACACTGTCTATTTCAATAATAAGAGAAAAAATAATTCCTTGTAATTTCAAACAAAGCAAAATTCTCAATTGTGGTTAATTTATGAGAAATTATGACGGTAATCTTTTTGGAAGGGTAAATTCGATAAATTAAAATATGGAAATGAGTATTCTAATTGCAGAATTAGTAGTTAGATATAGATAGTATATAACCACACTTAACGACTAGAATATATATAGATAGCATATATTAAGACCATATGCATATTAGTTAGTAATTACTAACAGATTAGGATTTGTGGACATTAATTACAAATTTAACGGGAAATAAATTTGTAATTAATGAGAAAAAAGGGGATTAAATGGGGATTATTAAGGAAACTTGATATTTCATTTATGGAAAAAAGAAATTTGAGTAATGAATGGATTTTTGAAAACCTGAAGAAGGATTAATTGGAAATAGTCCAATTTTGACGAGTAATGATACTCTGCTATGAATATATTAATTGAAGCAATGAATGGACCACAATTATCAGAGACCGAAAAGGGAAATTAAGGGAAATGGGTAATGATGGAATGACATTTTAGAAATACCCATCTTAATTCAGGAAGGAGTGTTAGTACTTAACAACATTTATATTATTTAATAGTAAATGGCGGCATCCAGCAAAATTTTCTTCTTGAGTTCTTGGATTGTAGTCGCTAGTTGTCTCCCTTAGCTATTAGAAATGTGCATAATGTAATATAAGATATATCCCTGTTTTATTCCTATATGGGATTTAAACCACTTAATATATGTTGGAAGCAAAGTAAACAAGGAAATTTTATGGGAACACTTAACTAGCGATAGACCATAGGTAAAACAGGAAGCTAATGAGGAAACTAGGTTAGCGGCCTAAAGTGAATAGATGTTTCAATCCCAAAATCTTAGAAATTTAGGAAACATAAGGAATTTAGCTCACAAAATGCCACCACTCAAGGAAAAGAGAAAATGTATAGGAATGAGAATGGAATTTCTTATTGATTAAGAATTAAGAAAAAAGTGGCAGAAATTTCTGGTAGAAGCAATGAAACCGCGACATCTCCAACACGGCTTCATGGAGTTGCAGTTAGTATCGTTAGTAATAGGGACCCTTAGTTTAGTAGAAAATTTTAGGAGGGGTTTGCTAGTAGCTTTAGGAACTTCATTAAATCTGAGCATCGCTTACCAGCTGAAGACCGACGGACATACTGAAGGATTGAACGGCAGCTTAGAGGATTTATTGAGAGCTTATGTCTTGGACTTTGGAGGACCTTAGGAATAGTGCTTACCCTAAGTAGAATTTGTGTATGATTGTAGTCATCAACAGACGATTGGTATGGCACCCTTGAAGCACTTTTTGGGAGGCCATGCAAAATCGCCAAATTATGGGTGGGAAACCGCGGACAAATTCTACTCGGACCAGATTTGTATTGCGACACTTTGGAAAGCCGGAATTAGTTAGGTAACGTGTGAAGGTCGTACTATTTGGATAGTTGGAAAAGTTGGCACCAGATTTATTTGGGCCTTTCCCAATATTGGGGAAAGATTAGAAAATTCCTATGTTGTCTAAAGTCCATTAAGTTTTTTGCATTTTGCACTTGAGGAAATACCTTCATAACATAGCAATTGTGGTAGAGCCTAATCAATTAAGGGATTTTGACATGGAGTCATTTATGTCCTGTGCCACTATAGGCATTATGGAGCACGGACTAGGAAGATCTGCAACAAAGAATTAGATTTGGTCTGAGTACAATATGGAGAAAATCCGGTGGAAAGCATGAGGATTTCTCATCCTAAGCCTTTCTCTGGTAAATTTCCGCTCCGAAGTTTGGATTTTGATTGCATCGTGTTTGCTAGATTGGATGGTAAGAGATGGTTGCTACACTTTTTCACAACCACTTCGCACTCATATAGAAATTTTTATACATGATTATGGTATTTGCATCTTACTTGCATGACACTATTGCACATTCACGCTAGGATTGAGCTCAATTTATTATGTTTGTAATACATAATCACATTGCACTTTGGTTGAGTAGGTGGTTGTGTAGATAACTAGGTTGTATAACATGGATGTTATTGCACGTTATGATGTTCGCCTCTTGAAAGATTTCGGTATGAAATCCTTTTTAAGGGGAGGAGAATGTAACACGCCATAAAATTAACCATAAATAAATGGAGTAAATTGAATTAAATATGGTAAGGTAGAAAATGGAAATTTTATAAAAGTCAAAATTTGACCATGAAAGTTATTCCGTTGCGTTCATGACAAAATTTTGATCTGTTTCCATATATTATATACTGAAAACGGAGCTCAAACGAAGAAGATATGAACATTTGATGTTTTCAGATTTAAATAAATTTAGTTTGAATTCAAATTCAAATGAGAATTTAAATTTAGGGTTTAAATTTCAGAATGATCTAGGGGCTAAGTAAATATTTAACGTTAAGAACAAATAGGGTAGAAATTAATTAAAATCAAAATGCGGCAAAAACAAATCATTATTGCCCAACATAAGGCGGAGCGGTCGACCTACATGAGTCAACTGGTCGACCGTAGCGGTCAATTGTCTCCCGATGGTGACAGCTACGGTTTTGCATTGTTTAACGCTCTAGATTTTTCCATTTCTCTTCCAATTTGATCCAACTGTTCTAGTGTGTTTTAACCCCTTATAAATAGAACCCTACCCTCTTCACTTTTTATTCATATTATTTTGGGAAATACAATGAAACTCTGCCATAATATTTCTCCAAATTAGATTCAGAAACTCCACAGAGAATTCAGATAACCATTCAATCCATTTTCTAATTATTTCTCATTCTTCCTCCAATGTATTATTCTTTTGTTCTTTCTCCAATTGGTCTGAATCGAATAAAAATATATACATCTTCCTTATCATGTATATGTCAAAAAAAAATCTAGAAGAGACTGAAAGGCATGCAAATCCAAGAAAAGCGAAACTAAGGCTGTTCTATGACCGGAAACCTTAGTATTTCTTTTTCAGTAATTGTTTGGTGTATCTCTTGGATTTGAATATGTCTTAAGGATTTTGGAATAGCGATAATACGATAGATAAAATCCCCCAAAATTCCTTTTTATTTCGAAATGTGAATTCTATGTTGAGATTCTCAATTATTTACATTAATTTGAAGGAGTATGTTTTGTTTATACAATTTTTGATAATTTTATAGTTTATTCCACTTTTCCTTGGTTCAATTTGTGATTCTTCAATGCAATAAGGGGTTTAGATCATGGATTTAATTCGTAGTTTACACCACTTATTCCACACAAATTTCCTTCTTATGTATTTCTTTGTAAAAGAGGAGTTGAATAGAATATGGAGTTTAGATTGCAATTCCTATTGTTTAGGATATTTTACCGAATTGGTGTAATAAATTGAGTTTCTATTTTATTTACAAGTCAGTTATTGCAGTTTTTGTTATGAATATTTATTCCCTATTTTGAATATTAGAATCCCTTATTTTGGTATGTTGAAATCTTAGGAATTTGAATAAAAAGGACTTGTAATAGTATTTGGTTAGAGAATTGACATTTAATGTTATTTTAGGGCGTAAAATCCATGCGTTTAGAACTTACTAAACGCGAATATTTATTTATTTCTATTAGCGTAACTAACGTATAATTATTGCGTATATGGTATAGTTAATTAGGTATTTATTTTCATTTATTTCCCCCATTAGGAATGTAATTGATTGTTAGGCAAAAATAAGAGGAAATTTTATATAGCCTAATTATTATTCTAAGGCGTAATAAGGAAGATTCCTTATAAGGCCTTATTTATGAAATAGTGAGAGGAGTATTATTATACATGGAGTGTATTTAATTTATGGCTAGGTCATAAGGATGCGAAGTCAATGGAGTTATATGATGGAAGTCTGCCCTTCACTTTGAGGCTACCAGCAGTTGTGTATACTTTCTATTGATGTCTGATATCCTTATGATAAATATTTATAATGACGAGAGGTTAGTCCCAAATTCTGTAGGGGAAATCTGCCCAGCTAATCTGGGTACCAGTTCCTATGAATAGTTGGACTAATGTGAGACATTATACTGAGTATGGGCCATAGTATGAGGGGCCTGCTTTGGGGTCTTGTGGTATTAAGTGATTATTTGAGGGCCCGCCTCTTTTTCCTAAATGAAGTATTAAATGGCCTAGGCGACACATTAGGTGGTATCTCTATAGGGGTCCGCTTCTAGATAAGGTATTAAGTGACTAATTAAGGGTTCGTCTTTCTAAATAAAGAAGTTTTAAGTGACTTGAGATTCCATATGATGCTAGCTAGATAGTACCATTGAGGAGCATGTCTTGGGAATAGGTATTAAATGACGAGGTCTACTTTTATTAAGGTATTAAACGACCGGAGTCTGCCTATTCTCCTATAAATGGTATTAAGTGGCATGGGTACTATCTCTTGCATAGCTAGTTAATTATAATGTGGGATTTGGGTTATGGGACTTTGGAGACCGCTTCTTTCCTTAAAAAGAAGTATTAAATGATTTTAATGGTTTTATGTTTGTAGACATATTCTTATTTTGAAATATACCGCCCAAGTACTGAAAAGGTAAGACTCAAGGTTTTTATTCACCAGACACTTGTTGTTCTGACTCTCTCCTCATTGCAACACAAGTTGAAGGACGTTAATAGCAAAGATGACGCTTAAAGATGGAGATGGTTTGCTTCTGGCAGTATTTAACATTTGCACTTGCTTTTATGTGTGCCCATGTATCTAGACGATTGTTGTAATGGATTTATGATACGATTTGATGGTACTTTGTATTTTGACATATTTGTGATTTTGAAATAAATGGGTATACTTTCCTATTATATTTTGTTCCATCCGCTATGAGTTCCGAAAGTTTAGTTATGGCTCTGTAGTGTTATTTTCTTAGTTCTACCAACAGCTTACCTTAGAATGGATCTAAGTTTCGATAGGCCTTTTATGGATCGAAATTTAGGCATGTTTCTGGATGGGTTGTTACAATGAATTTTCCTACTAATATAATATTATGTATATAGTAATATATATGCATAAACCTGGGCCATAGGCCGTTAGACTGCACCAGAAACTCGATGACCCCTCAACCGTCAGCTATTATAGCGGTCGACCGCTCCTATCGGCCGACTACAGTTAGCCTGTCGACCGATCGATTTAGATTAACGTAAACTGCTACTTAATTTTTATTCATTTGTTTGATCATTAATTACCCTTTTCCTATACATTATCAACAGTAAACCTTATTTCGTTAAATCTACAATTCCAATAATTACTGAGTTGAGTTTTTAACCATTTTATAACTACATTGGTGTATTTGCATTATCAAATTAACTCAGTGTTGGAATAAGTAGGTATCGATATGAAATTCTACATTCAATTCAAACAAAAGGGCATGTTCATATTAAAATCAATCTAAATCAACTTATATCCAAAAAATTAACTTTAATCAAATTTAATCAAACATTGATCATATTCATATGGTTTAGATTTCTTCCAAATTTCAAATTAGTTGCAATTGCTAAATAAATTATATTTCTGATTGAATTGGACCAATTCTAGATCAAATAGGTGTATAGATAAATTCGATCGCATATAAATCAACATAGTTAATAATGAATCCCCTCACCACTTAAGCACTTTCTTCCGTTTATCGACTTGATTCGTCCCTCCTTGGATTATATTATAGCTTAGTTATATCATCCTCTTCCCTAACTTCTATTTTTTTTTTCTAAAAAAAAATTTCAAAAAGTTTTTGGAAAAGAAAGAGAGTCTGAAGCGTACAGGATATATTAAGGTTCTTACTATCAGACTAATGTTATATTTATAGCTGCTCCAATCGACATCGGTCGTTAGATTTAATTATAAACAATCTGGGTTGTTTGACTAACCTAACCCTAGCCGCTAACACTTGATGAATCGAGCATTGTGTTTGGGGAGGTCGACCGTTGGGGGCCAAACAGTCTCAACCAAGCTGCCGACTGGTTAATGTTGCCGATTTTATAATTTCTTACCATACATTTATATTTTAATTATTTTTGATTTTGAATCTTTAAACTTCAATAAAATTTTCATATGAGCTCCGATTAAAAAAAATTATATGTGAAATTGTTTAGAAAATCGCCACGTTACCGACAAATTATGACGTTTGTAAAAAATTCTCTTTTAACCTTATTATAATTTAAATTAATTTCTTTTGTAAAATCATGGTTAATTTTTGCAGGATTTTTACAATTTAGGTGAATTTTGTAATAGTAAACTGGCAGTATGCTTATATTATACTGATTAGCAGATCAGCACTCGTGGATCTAGATGTAATCATAGCCTATCGCAGCTCATAATGAAGTTTCCCATTAAGGGAGGGATATGGTATGTCCGTAGTGACTAGTAAGCCGCCAAAGACTGTTACAGCATATCACTGCAACAAGCAAAGAAGGGAGTCATTATGCTACCGTAGGAGCTAGCCATATTAAGCGATGGTAAACCTAAGAGGACGAGCGAGTAATGCAGTGACCTCGTTCATTTTTGTATCGCCTACCGCCTTGAAGTCATCAAATAGACATCAACGTCAAACACCACCCTAGAGAGAGCATGTGAGCCACTCAATGCTCCTGTTCATGCAAGGGGCCAAGATGGCTAGGTTAGTAGGAACTATCTTTCTTAAGCCTGCCCACATAAGACAAGACAACTCATAACTACATGAAATGAGCAAGCTCACCTCCATTGGTGAGCAGGAACTAAAGACACCACCACTCCACCCCTCTTAATGCCGACGGACTCATTTGTAATGGCCAAGACCAACCATAGCTCCTAGGTTCGTGCATGGACATCTGTCCTAGCTGAGAAAGTCATAAAGCACATGATATATGCATTAGACCAACATGATCTGAAAATGACTACAAATGAAAATGATGATGACCTACTCGACCTTGGTATAGGAGAATCAAACCTTATTTGTAGGTCGGCTACTATACTCGAGGTAATATTAGTTGACAACGATGATCTTAGCATAGTCGTCTAGATTGAAACAAAACTAAATTTAGAGATAAGGGGTGAGCTGATAAGTTCCTTTAAATAAAGCAAAGATGTGTTCGCAAAAGGGCACTCCAACATGTCTACCGTAGACCCTTCTATCATCTACCATACCCTTAATATTGATCCAAAAGCTCATCCTATCTGACAAAAAAGATGATACTCAATCTCGAAAGATAAGGAAGATGTAGGAAAGCTCCTTGCTAATGTTTCATTTGTGAAGCAGAGTATCCGGTCTGGGTAGCCAACCCGGTACTAGTTCCCAAGCCAAGTTGGGCCTGGAGCACCTGCATTAATTTTTCAGATCTCAATAAGGCATGCCATAAAGATAGTTTCCCATTGCCTTGCATCGATTAACTTGTGGATGCGACCTGGGGGCAGGAGCTACTAGCATTCATGGATGCTTACTTAGGATACAAGTAGATCGTAATGCATGGACCTACCAAGAACACACTTCTTTCTTACAAATGCAGGGCTTTACTGCTATAGAGCCATGCCATTCGACTCCAAAATATAGGTACGACCTACCAATTTCTCATCAACAGAATGTCTGAAGAACAAATCAACGGTCGATGAAGGTATAAATGGACGATATATTAATAAAATCTAAAAAGACTGGGGGCTCACAAAGAACCTAGCTAAGACTTTTGATATTCTCATAGATACAACATGAAGCTCAACCCTAAGAAGTGCTCCTTTGTCATTCAGTCAGGGAAGTTCCTAGGATTCGTGGTGAGTGCCAGAGGAATATGGGCGAACCTCAAAAGGATTCAGGCAATCCAAGACATGCAGATTCCTCGCATAGTCAAAGAGCCTGAATGGTATGATTGCGACACATGGCCGTTTTATGTCAAAGACAACAAACTGATTCATACCTTTCTTTGACATCATCAAGTAGGGAAAGTCGTTCATTTAGAATGAGGTATGCAACAATGCCTTAGAAGAACTAAAGCAGCATCTTGCTACACCTCCATATTTTTCCAGGCCCATTAATGAGGAGGACCTATATTTGTACCTCATAGTTACTAACAACGTGATCAGTGCTGCCCTAGTTTTAGATGAGGAGAAAATTCAACGTCCAATATACTATGTAAGCAAGAGGCCATCGGGCCCAGAAACAAGATACATCTAGTTGGAAATGTTATCCTTCTACCTCCTAATGATAGCCCAATGTCTCTAGCTATATTTTCGGGCTCACCGATTAAAGGTTCTTGCCAAACAACTGTTAAAACAATTACCAAGTCGGCCTGATACAGCGAATCGACACTTGAAGTAGTCTATGGAACTTAGGCCACACCAGATTGCTTTCCATCCCTACACTTCTATCAAAGGCCAAGATGTGGTCATTTTATAGTGAAGTGCTTAACCCCGGATAGTATTGAAGGAGACATAACCACTAGCCAATAAGTATGGCAATTATGTGTAGACGGCGCATCAAATGAAAAAGGAACTTGAGTCGGAATGGTCCTAGTCACTCTAGATGTAAAGGAATTGCTTGTCCACCTTAGCTTCAAGGCTACCAACAATGAAGTCAAATATGATGTTGTCATAGTCAATCTCAGCATGAAGAAATAACTATTAGTAGAATCTTTACTCGTGTATAACGACTTGTCGTTGGTGGTCAACCAGATAGCCGAGCAGTTCCAGGTTAAGGGCAGGACACTAGACTATATGTTATGGAAGCTAAGAAACATATTAGCATGTTCTCCAATTTCAAACTAGAACAAATTCCATGCGAGAAAAATACCAAGGTTGCCCACTTGGCCAAGGCAGCAAGTGATCTCGAAGAAGGTATCCCTTATGTCCTCTTAGAGGTATGGACCACCCCTTATTTTTAGTCGGGGACAACGACCATGGAAATTGATGAAGCGCGAACCGACACCTAGATGACCCTACTAATGCATTACCTTATGGGTAGTAAATTTCCCACAAACAAGAAAGAAGCCTTAAAAGACCTTTATCAGGTACACCACCAAACAATCATTAACAGAATGCTACACCAATGAGGCTACTCTATCTCCCTTCAATATTCATAACAAATGAAGAAGCCGGTCAAATATTGGAAGAGTTGCATGAAGGCTTCGCTATGGAGACCATGCCATTGGGGCAGAGCCTAGCAAAAAAGACTGCCTTCCAAGGTTACTATTGGCTAACCATTATCAAAGATACGATGGGCTGCATTAAAAATTGTGAGTGATGTCAGTGGTTCGCCAAGATCCCTAGAACTGCGTTGGACTACCTAACCATCATGGCATCCCCTTGGTCGTTCGACACCTAGGAGATTGCCTTATCAGAAAGCTCGCTAATGTAAATGAAGACACAACCATGCAATCATCATCATCGACTACTTCATGAAATGGGTTGAAGTGGAGCATCTTGGTTGGGTCACCACACCTAAAATTCTTAATTGTAGTCAGGCATCGTCTGCCGCTTTGGACTTCCAAAAAATTCATCAATGATAATGGTAGAAGTTTGAGAGCGGCCTATTCCAGGGTTTTTGCAAGAGGAATGGGATCGAGAAGTGTTTTTCCTCATTGGCCCACCCACAAGAAAATGGGAAAGTCGAGGTGCTAAACAACACAATCAAGTCAACAATGAAAAAATTTCCCTATAAAGGCAAAGGGAAATTGGACCAATGATCTCCCGCTCATCCTTTGATCATACTGGACCTCGAGCTGAACCTTAACCAAACACTCTCCTTTCACCTTAGGCTGCGTATATAAAGCCATGTTGCACATAGAGATAGATGTCCTATTTCACCAGCACCTTACTCATGACCCCAAGCAAAATAAAGAGCTATTGAGGCTCGGGCTCAATGCTTAGATGAAAGAAGGGCGAAAGCTGAGCTCTACACTGAACCATATAAAGGGAAGGTAGCCAAACACTATAATGCAAGGGTAAACTTTGTTAATTTGAGATCGGTGACCTAGTCGTGCATCGGGTCTTTGCTAATATAAATAACCAGCTCGAAGGAGTATTAGGGACTAACTGGGAAGGCCTATATGTAGTTAGTGTCATGCCATCCAAGTGGGTGTACTGCCTTTCAAACCCGGACGACACTCATGTTCGCGCACTTGGAACCTAGATCACCTTTGCGCATATTATATATGAGATTTTTATAGGCCAAAAGGTATAAAGGGTGCTTCCTTTCTGCAACACTTACCAATCATACGAGCAACAACTCAACCAGATATCCTGAGTGGGTCTACGAGCATGCAACACCTCTATCCATATCAGGGGAAGCTACTAGCATTCAACTAGCCATCCCGGGTAGGGGTACAAGCGCACAATGCCTCTGATGTATCAAGGGGAAGCTACTAACATTCATCTGGCCATCTTTAGGTTTACCGAGCACACAATGCCTCTGCCTGCATCGGGGGAAGCTAGCATCCGAAGTACTACCCCATATGGATGCATGAGCCACTAAACGCTCCCTTCCATGTCAGGGACACTATCACATATGTTAACCCGCCTTTTGGCAAGGCAGTATACAAGCGGATTTAACCCAGCAGACTTCAAGGTTATCAAGGCCGATGATTCTAGAGTGATGAGTGTGGGGTCCGGAAGTCAAGTACATATAATAATACGAAGTTAGAGTTGGATGGAGTTGGTAGATAAATGATGCAAGATGCTTGAAATATAGTCGAAAGGAGATGGTTTGGCATACTTCAAGCTCATAGGAGAGGGATAGGCATAGTTGAAAGGGATGGATCGACAAACTTCACTCAATAAGGATCGACAAGTTTTATTGAAGAGGGGTCGGCACAGCATATCAAAGGGATCGACAAGGCTAGTTAGTTAGCAAGGGCTCGACATTCGTGAGTCCACCAAGGAGGGATCGGCGTATGTTAGAAACCAAGAGCATTCTTGCAAAACAACAATCATTATCTCGAGATCTATAAGTCCAAAGCACACGAAATTTGGAGAGTGAACTATATGGATCCTAGGGAACATACCTTAGGGATTGCATGGCAAATGGGCGAAGAAAGAGGGATCGACATACAACCATCTAGAGGGATCGATAGAAGTTGGTGCACAGGCGAACACTAATTCAAAGATCATGCGATAATTTGAGCTCCTTTGGTCCAAATGAATCGAGAATTGGAAGGATAACATGTTTTGGCATACAGAAGTCACCATAGGGATCGCTACTTGAAAATCAACCAATGGAGGGATCGGTACCGATCCCTCTTCATCGGATTTTAGGCCTAGCGACCCCTATGGTGGGCCCATATAGATAAGAAGGTCTTGTAGCCGAAGTTTCAAAGAGATGGGTGCACGTCTTTCCCTATAAATACAGCAGGCATGGCATTAGAAAAGGGATCTTCATTCTGCTCCTCATTATCTTCTACCTAGGCTATACTCTGCCATTTTTATTCTTGAATTTCATGGATTTGTAACTATAATCAGTAGTACAAACTAATAAAAGGAAAATCTTTAGAGTAGACGTAGGCCAGAGTTAGCTGAACCACTATAAATCTGTGTATCTATTTACTTTCTTTCTAATTTTTTTTAATTTTGTTCTTTATTTATTTCTCTTCATATTTCTATGACTAGATTGGAAAATTGTGCTTTCACATAATTGGGTGTTGGTGGCCAATTTTGACGCCAAAATTTTGGTGCTTTCACTGAAAAGACTTGCATAAGCGGATTTGGAAACTAGGAGCTCAGATTTCAAAGCTTGGATACTTGGATATAGAAAGAAATGACTAGGTAATCAACAAGGAGAGTGCTACCAAAAAGGAGCCAATATGGAGGGGGTCAGGAGGCTTTCTTAGGAGCTGGAGCTATCAAGCATCAATCTACATCACTAGGGATGAAATGGAAACAATGATGGATGTTATGTAGGAGAGGATGCTGAAAAGGAAGAAGGAGATGATGCATAATTTACTCCAACAGGTTAGACAAGCTGGAGTACACAATCAAGGAGTTAAAGCAATAGGAATTGTTGGAAATCAGAACCGGGAGCATGGAAATGGAGCTAATAGACAAAGAAGTGGAATAGAGCAGCCGGGGGCAGTCCCCTACCATCCTAGAGGGATCAGCACTTATCCCTCCAGAGGGATCGGTACCGATCCCCAAAAGCCGGGGGCATGCCCCCGGGTTTGGTTGGTCGCGATGCTGGAGGACTGCGATCAATCCCATGGAGCTTTGTATGAATCAGAATTTGGATGCTCGTCCGGAGGAGTATGTTCCGGAATTCCCTCAAAGAATCAGGGGGCAGCTTGGACATGGTGATAGGAGACTACCTGTTTCCTGGAGATTTGACCAGGCAACTAGTGCTCGACATCAGGTAGCAATCGGCATCTCATAGTACTCGGCATAGTACTCGACATCTAGAAGTACTCGGCATCAGGTAGTACTCGACATCTAGAAGTACTCGGCATAGCGCTCGACATCCAGTGGAACTCGGCATCTAGTGGTACTCGGCGTAGTACTCAGCCTCCAGTGGAACTCGGCAACAGGAATACTCGGCATAGCGCTCGGCATCCAGTGGAACTCGGCATCTAGTGGTACTCGGCGTAGTACTCGGCATCCAGTGGTGTTCGGCATTAGAAGGCGTTCGGCATATATGACTGCTCGACATGGCAGTATCGTTCGGTCGGAAGACACATTAGGCCAAGGAGGATCGTTTGGCAAGAGGGATCGTTCGGCCAGAGAGCATTGTTCGGTCAAGCACATCAGACATACCGTTCGGCTTCGACTAATAACCATTCCATCCCACACACCAAACATACCGTTCGGCATAGAAAGGGTAGTTTGGCCTCATTGTGTTCGGCCTACCTGGTTCGGCATACAGCGACCACTATACTTGGGCTAGAGTGTTTGGCCACCAAGCCCACCTGGGAAGTCCAGCCCATCTTTGTCTATAAATAGAGGGGCAGGGTCACAGTGAAAAGGGATCTTTTTTGGGAGAACACTGTGGAGACTCTGCCATTTCTGAAACTCATCTTCTCTACTTAACAACTTCATTCAAGCATCTGATTCACGAATTGTATTTGTAATCAACTATTAAGAAGATCAATAAAGTTTAACCTCGAAGTGGACGTAGGCAATTACGCTGAACCACTATAAATTTGGTGTTCTTACTTTCTGCATTTAAATTAGCATTCTCTTCCTTGTTTAATTTATCTTCATCATTTATATCTCTACACAATCTTTCTCTACGAGGTTAGTGACCAATTTTGGTGCTAACACTTTGGTGCTTTCATTGAGAGTTGAATTCTCAGACCTCAAGGATCTGCTTTGAAGCTACTGGATTGAACAAATCCCCCAAAGAAGATCCGACTCATTGATAGGACATCTGTTGATTCTACTCAGAGTTCCAACCAATAACTCTACAATGGCGAGACCACGTACCAGGTCAGCTTCTCATAATGCGGATGCCCATGAAACTGCTAGCGTACAACAAGCAGGACCTAACAATCAACCAGCGATTTCGGGTGTAGGAATTGCCACCCAGGACCAAACTCCAATTGTCACCAGAATAGAGTTCAACGACTTCATGAGAGAACTCAGGGAAAGCAGGAGACAACTAGGAGAGCAGATGCAAGCTAACGCCAACCTGATGGCACAACTCACTCAACAGCAGCAACAGAATGCTGGGGGCAATCCCGCTCCCTATTCCTCATCCGACAGCTCAACTTCTTCTGATGAACCTCCCAGGCGCAGACGCCGTAAGACTGAAGTTGCACGGACGGGTGCTGCTGCTCAAACGGGTTGAAACCGCGACCAAGTCGGAGCTGGAAACTTAGGAACTGGAGTACAGGTGGAAGCTGGAGGCCCAGACCATCAAAACGCTAATGATGTCGAACCTCAAGACGCACGATTGGCAGATCGCCAGGAGAGGAGGTATCAACATGGACAGTCACGTAGAACGGACTCTAACCTCCCACCTTCCATACAGACACCAGACCTGACAGCCATGGTCAGGTAATTGATGAAAGAAAATCAGGGCTTGTCGAATGACGATTGGGGAGTGTCGAGGAGTCACACTCTGTTCACAGATGTTGTGTTACAGGCGGCATACCCCAGAAAGTTTAGTATGCCAACTATCCCTGCGTACGAGGGAAAGACTGACCCTAGACAGCATGTCATGAGGTATGAATGGATGATGGATTCAGCTAGAGCAAATGATGCCACCAAGTGTAGATGCTTTCCAATTACTCTATCTGGGATCGCTACTATGTGGTTTACCCGACTTCTTCCGCGGTCTGTATCCAATTTCGAGGAGTTGGCAAAGAAGTTTATTGAGCAGTTCAGGATACACACTGCTCGTCCAAAGGACGTAATGTCTCTGTCAAGTGTAATCCAAAGTCCCGGGGAGTCATTGAAGGAATATTTACAAAGATTCCATGTTGCGGCAACTGAAGTCAGTAATCCCAATGATCATGCAATTCTAATGGTTGTAATGAGAGGTGTGGATCCGGAGTCTGAATTTGGAGACTGGTTGGCAGGGAAACCTCCGACCACACTAGAACGTTTTTACTCAAAGGCACATCAGTTCATAAGAAGAGAGGAAGCTAGGTGGGTAAGGAGAGAGAAGGCACCAGGACCTATCCAAGAGTCCATGAAAAGCAACATTGCTGTGAAGCAGTCCGGAGACAACACAGGAAAGGTTCAAGTCAATGTCCAGAACAAGTTTGGGCAGCCTAAGGAGTCCGGAGGAAGAAATCAAGAAAGAAGAGAGAAGCGGGGAAGTGGAAATCGAGAATTCCAAGCTACAACGAGTATACCCCGCTGAATGCGCCTCTTGAGAACATTTACCTATCTACCTGCAATACTTTTCAGTATAGAAAGCCACATCCAAAAGAATCAACCGAGGAGCAGAAGCGAACCGGGAAATATTGTCGCTTCCATGAGACTTATGGGCACAATACGGAAGAGTGCAGACACCTGCACGACGCTATCGAGAAGTTGATCAGGCAAAAGAAGTTGCAAGAATTTGTGAAGGATCCACAGGAAGGAGGACAGGGAACGTCCAACCCAGGTCGCGCACCAGCTCCGCGTCATCCCGAAGAGCTTGCCCGGACCGTGGGTAGACTAGTCATAAATACAATTATCGGCGGACCTCACCCCGCGGATAAGAATTGGCAAGAGATGGAGCGGTATGCAAGTTCCCTGAAGCATGCAGAGTTTGAGTGCTGTTCGAACGTGGAAGATGGGACCCCTGCTAAGCAGCAACGCGTAATGACAGACGATATAGTGTTCATAAATAGAGATGCTGATCAAATAGAGGCTCCAACCATCGACCCGATGGTCATATCTACCACGATCGGACCGGCATATGTGAAAAGAATTATGATTGATTGTGGAAGTTCTGTCAACATCATCTTCAAGAAGGCTTATGACCAAATGAAGATGGAAACCAAGGACTTGAAACCATCCAAAGCTCGTATACACGGCTTTAATGGTGCAGCGACCGATGCAGTGGGGTATGTTGAGTTACCAGTTGAACTGGGACAAGGCGAGCGTCGGAGGGTGCGAATCCTACCCTTCGTTGTTTTGGATGTGGATTCTCCGTATAATGTTTTCTTGGGCCGACCGGCCCTGGCTGAGTTTAGGGCAGCATTAGCCCCATGGTGCTTGACTCTGAAGTTTCCAACTGATAAAGGGGTAGGTATTGTTCATGGCGACCAAGCAGCTGGTCGTTCCTGTTATGTGGCTGAGCTCCGGGAGGCCCATCGGAGGGAGAAAGGAAAGGTTGTGGACAATCCCGTCCGCATCCTTAACACGGATAATTGACAAGTAGTGCCCGAGCCCTAGCTTGGGCATAATTCTCGGATCTTCAGAGACATAGATCCGAGAGACGACGATGAGAAACCCAGGGAAGAAAAGGCGGCGCCGGCTGAACTAACGGTTGACATTTCAGTTAGCCAAAGCGACCCTTCGCGAATACTGAAGATCGGATCACAGCTTGGCCCCGCAATGACTGAAGACCTTAGTGACTTCCTCCGGGTGAATCTTGATGTTTTCGCCTGGACGCATTCTGATATGTATGGGATTTCTCCTGCCATCACGAGTCATATGTTGAACATAGACCCGAAATACGTCCAAGTTAAACAAAAGAGGAGAGGAATGGACCCGGAGAGGTCCGCTGCTCTAAGAGAGGAGGTGGACAAACTCAAAGCCAATGGGTTCGTCCGCGACGCCCTCTATCCTGAATGGGTATCGAACCCCGTACTGGTGAAAAAGGCAAATGGGAAATGGAGAACTTGCGTAGACTATTCCGATTTGAACAAAGTGTGCCCCAAGGACAGTTTCCCGTTACCAAGGATCGATCAGTTGGTCGACTCCACCGTAGGACATGAGCTGTTATCATTCATGGATGCATACTCGGGATACAACCAAATCCTGATGCATATTTCGGACCAAGAACACACCAGCTTCGTTACAGATGTCGGGCTATATTGCTATGTAGTAATGCCCTTCGGACTGAAGAATGCAGGAGCGACTTATCAGCGTTTGGTGAATCGAATGTTCGAGGACCAACTTGGTAGGACGATGGAAGTCTATGTGGATGACATGCTCGTGAAGTCACGACAGTCAAACGACCACATTCGAGACTTGGCTGAAATGTTCGACATACTCAGGTATTACGGGATGAAGATCAACCCTCTGAAGTGTTCCTTCGGCGTTGCGTCGGGGAAGTTTTTGGGATTCATCGTCAATGCTAGGGGAATTGAAGCTAACCCCGAAAAGATCCAAGCTATTCGAGATGTGCAAGTACCCAGGACTATAAAACAGGTACAGAGCTTGAATGGAAAAGTAGCTGCGCTAAGTCGATTCATATCCAGGGCAACTGACAAGTGCATCCCTTTCTTTGATATAATAAAGAAAGGGAAGAGGAACTTCGAATGGACATCTAGTTGCGAAGAAGTGTTCTGGGATCTGGTGAGGCATCTGCAGAGTCCACCGGTGCTGTCAAAACCAGTAGACCACGAGATGCTGTACGTATACTTGGCTGTATCCCCGCATGCGATAAGTGCGGCTTTAGTCCGCGAGGAGGACCGGATCCAGAAGCTGGTGTATTATGTTAGCAAGCGCTTAACGGGGGCAGAAAGAAATTACCCTAAAATCGAGAAGTTGGCCTATTGCTTGGTGATTGCATCACGTAAGCTACGCCCATATTTTCAAGCGCACTCAATCAGTGTTTATACCGATCAACCCCTGCGGCAGGTACTCCAACGACCAGAAACTTCTGGAAGACTGCTAAAATGGAACATCGAGTTGAGCCAGTTCGATATCGTCTACTTGCCACAAAGGGCCATACAAGGACAAGCATTAGCGGATTTCATCGCTGAGTTTACCATACCCATAGAACCAGATAATCACGATGTCATTCCACCTGTTCGTTGGAAATTATACACTGATGGGGCATCAAACGACCATTGCTCCGGCGCGGGTGTAGTTCTTATAACTCCGGAAAATCGGTCAATCTATTATGCTTTGAAGCTTGATTTCCTAGCTACAAATAACGAAGCAGAATATGAAGCACTGATCGCTGGCTTGAAGCTCATCGGAGAACTCGGGATCAAATCAGTTGAAATCTTTCGTGACTCACAGTTGGTGGTTTACGAAGTGCGGGGAGATTACCAAGCAAAGGGACAGAAGCTGGCTCCGTACCTCGTTCAGGTCCAAGAACTACTGTCAAATCTTGAGTGTTATGACATTTCACATGTCCCGCGTGAACAGAATAAAGAAGCCGACTTGTTGGCTAAGTTTGCGAGCACAGGCGACGCGCAGCAAATGGGATTGTATCCCGTTGAGGCCTTGCATGCCCCGAGCATAGACGAGATGAAAGTTGACCGTGTGTTGGAAACAGAAACCGAAAAGGAGTCGTGGATCACCCCGTTCAAACTGTACCTGACAACCGGGGCTTTACCAGAAAAAAGGAGCGAAAGACGGCAGGTCCTTCGAAAGGCCGCGCGATACGTGATGCAGGATGGGTTAATGTATCGAAAAGGGTTCTCAGTCCCCTTATTACGGTGCATCGCTCATGACGAGACAAAGCGGGTCTTAAGAGAGGTTCACGAAGGGGAATGTGGCGACCATACTGGGGGGCAAACGCTAGCAAAGAAGATCCTCCGCTATGGATATTACTGGCCGACCGTAAATCGGGACGCTACAGACTACGCAAGAAAATGTGACAAGTGTCAAAGATATGCGAAGATCCCGAGGACTCCATCAACTGAACTCACACAAATGGTTAGTCCCTGGCCATTTGCAATCTGGGGAATCGACATAATCAGCTCTTTGCCTATATCCAAAGGTGGTGCGAAATACGCGATAGTTGCAGTCGACTATTTCACAAAATGGGCTGAGGCAGAACCCTTGGCCATCATCACCTCTAAGAAGGTCATTAACTTCGTTGTACGAAACATTATATGCCGCTTTGGCCTTCCTCGCACCATCATTACGGACAATGGGACGCAATTTGAAAGCAGAGAGTTCAAAGAGTTCTGTTTAAAGTATGGCATCGAGAAGAAGTTCGCCGCCGTTGCACACCCAAAAGCTAATGGACAAGTCGAGGCCGTTAACAAAATAATCAAGTCAATACTGAAGAAGCGTTTGGAGAAAGTCGGAGGCAAGTGGGTGGATGAGCTCCCGACAACATTGTGGGCTTATAGAACTACCCACAAGTCCGCGACCGGCCACACTCCATTCGCATTGGCATACGGCTCGGAAGCCGTTATACCCGTGGAACTTGAAGTTCCATCGCATCGAGTGACATATTACGATCCCAAGACGAATAAGGACCTCTTGTTGGAATCACTGGACTGCATCGATGTAAAACGAGAAGAGGCCGAATTAAGGGCGGCAGCGCATAGACACCGAGTCAAGCGTTACTACGACGGCAGAGTCCGCCCAAGGACTTTTGATGTGGGTGATCTCGTTCTAAAACGAGTTTTCCCGATACCATCACGTATGAATCCCAGCTGGGAAGGTCCGTACGTCGTTGAACGGAAGCTTGGAGAGGGAACATTCAAGCTAGCGACCGTCGATGGCACGACACTCCCCCGAGCATGGAACAGTGAACATCTGCGGCACTATTACATTTAGCATGTTTTCTTTCTTGTTTTAGGCACTGTTATTTCCTGTATGTTTTCGTTCAATCGTAACTTAGTTTCTTTTTAACTATGTAATCAAGCAGTTTAGTTGTTTTTCATTAATAAAGGCTTGAAGCCCTATTTTCCACGAATTACTAATGTTTCTATATCTCATAGTCGGGTGATGAGTTACTAGAACTACATTATCCTGTACAATGCACGAACTCATATAAACGAATTTCAAATATCTGAATCCCCAGAGCGTGGATCGGAGTACTCTAAGTCCCCAGAGCGCGGACTAGAGTATAAACGATTTCAAATCTCCGAATCCCCATAGCGCGGATCGGAGTACTCTAAGTCCCCAGAGCGCGGACTAGAGTATAAACGATTTCAAATCTCCGAATCCCCAGAGCGCGGATCGGAGTACTCTAAGTCCCCAGAGCGCGGACGAGAGTATAAACGATTTCAAATCTCTGAATCCCCAGAGCGCGAATCGGGGTACTCTAAGTCCCCAGAGCGCGGACTAGAGTATAAACGATTTCAAATCTCCGAATCCCCAAAGCGCGGATCGGAGTACTCTAAGTCCCCAGAGCGCGGACTAGAGTATAAACGATTTCAAATCTCCGAATCCCCAGAGCGCGGATCGGAGTACTCTAAGTCCCCAGAGCGCGGACTAGAGTATAAACGATTTCAAATCTCCGAATCCCCAAAGCGCGGATCGGAGTACTCTATGTCCCCGGAGCGCGGACTAGAGTATAAACGATTTCAAATCTCTGAATCCCCAGAGCGCGGATCGGAGTACTCTAAGTCCCCAGAGCGCGGACTAGAGTATAAACGATTTCAAATCTCTGAATCCCCAAAGCGCGGATCGGAGTACTCTATGTCCCCGGAGCGCGGACTAGAGTATAAACGATTTCAAATCTCCGAATCCCCAAAGCACGGATCGGAGTACTCTAAGTCCCCAGAGCGCGGACTAGAGTATAAACGATTTCAAATCTCCGAATCTCGAGAGCGCGGATCGGAGTACTCTAAGTCCCCGGAGCGCGGACTAGAGTATAAACGATTTCAAATCTCTGAATCCCCAGAGCGCGGATCGGAGTACTCTAACTCCCCAGAGCGCGTACTAGAGTATAAACGATTTCAAATCTCTGAATCCCCAGAGCGCGGATCGGAGTACTCTAAGTCCCCGGAGCGCGGACTAGAGTATAAACGAATTTCAAATCTCTGAATCCCCTGAACGTGGATCAACTCACTCTAAATCCCCGGAGCGCAGATTTAGAAAAAAGTCCAAGTACTCGAGAAGTGTGGAACGAGAAGTATGCCACGTTTGGAAATGTTTGAACAACACGAGAATGGACTGGGAGATAATGCAACTCATAAGAACTTGAGTTATGACTACAGTTAGTTAGCAAACCAAAGAAAAGCAAGAGAATCATTCAAATGAAAAAGAAACTAAACTTCATTCAATAGTTCAAAATGGGGTTACACAGTTACTCCTACAAAACTCAGAGTTAAGAACCTATCTATACAAACTACAAGACTTAAGCAAGAAGCTCGTTGAACGAGTGTATCGATTATTTCTTCGGTTTCTTCTTCTTGTCTTCCTTTGTTTTTTCCGACGACTCCTCTCCTTCATGCTTTTTCTTGGATTTCTTGCTTGCTAAAGAAGTGGAGTCGGGAGTAGGAGACGGAACGTCCAGTGGTTTGAACCTACCCGGGAGAATGATTTTCAAAGGTCTGTTCCGCGGGTCGGTAAGTTCCAGTATTTCAGGTTCAACTTTGACCTCAACCTTTTTCTTCTGCTCCTCGGCGAGGCAGTCCTTCATGCTCATCTTTGAAGTATGCTCAGAGGCGCCAGTGGTTTCGATTTCATCACTCCCTTCGGCAGGAGATGAAGTGTCAAGCTTATCATCATCTAGCGCCCCGATCACTTGAGCATCGGGACCAGGAATTACTCCCGCATGAACAACGTCGCTTGTTTTCTCTGCCTCCTCCTTGGCGTCATCGCTCCTCGGAGTTGGCTCAGGGTCAGAGCAGCCTGCATGAAAACATAAAGAATAAACATTAAAACGAATAACCACTGCTGGAAAATGACAAATCTTTCAACTTCTAGAGAAGAAGAGTTTCCTACCAGGTTCCGGTTGGCTATCGGTTGCGCGTGGGGTTTCACCCTCCAGGATAGGGGATAGCACATGAGCACCGAGCCCGGGATCTTCAGGATCATAACCGGCATGCTGCTCAAATGGATCAAGTGTCGACCGACCGGCCGGTTGAGCAGCGGGAGGAGCAGCAATATGAGGAGCCGTAGTCTTAGCCCCAGATGGGAAAGCTTCATCGCTTTTCTTTTTTGGAAGGGGAGAGCCTTTGCTATAAAGCGCCAAAGCTGCGGATAGATCCGCTGGCTCATTCCCCCTAAGAAACTCCTTCACCAAGGCATCCTCATCGACCTCTTCAGAGCCCGACTCGATTTTCCTAATCTTCACCAAAGTTTCCCAGGCCTCAGCTAGGGATTCGAGATAGCCATCGCCCAAGAATGTCAAGTCACGGTGCATAAGGACGCGGGCTCCATACTCAGCAATCAACGGGTCAAACATGCACTTGACCTCTTCCCTGCCGGCTTCTGCGGCCGCCTCGAGGCGAGAATCAATCTCCTCCGCAGCTTTTCTTTTGCCCTCCTCACGGGCTTCGTCCTTCATTTTTTCAACCCCGGCAAGTTCGTCATCGAGCTTCGTTTTCAGGAGTCGAGTAGCAACGATTTCATCACAGTATCGTTGTGACTCTTCTTGAGCAGCTACTTTGTCCTCTTTCTCCTTGGAAAGTAATTCCTTCAACTCTCTGACTTGTATAGCGAGCGCGTCCCTTTCTTTTTGGATGGAATCTTTTTCTAGGGCAAGGGCACCGCTACGCTGGACTGCTTCATCAAGTTCCTTCTTGTGAGCCACCTCTAAACGAGCGACTGCCTCAGCAGTATCTTTTGCGCTTTGCTCAGCGGCTTCCAGCTTCGACTTGTACGAAGCGAGCTCCTCGTCTTGGTGCTTGATGATGTTCTTGTCGCAGCCAGCCTCCAGTTTCAGACGATCAATCTCATATTGTCGCTCAACGGACACCTTCGAGATCTTTTCAACCAAGTGGACAAACGCGTCATGTTGAACATAGACGTCGTTGTTACAGGCAATGGCGCTCTGCTTCACGTGTCCCGGAATATGATTGATAGCTGGGAGGAATTTCAGACCATCAAAGCAAATTTTTGGAAATTTGGCCTTGAGATCGACCATCTTTTCTGCTACAGTTGGGTCAACCGTGGGAGTAGGGGGAGGAGGCCTTGGAAGTTCTGCTCTTTTTCGTTTCTCCCGAATTTGCCTCGTACTCGACGAACCGGAGTGTTGTTCTCGAGGAGCATCGGGTTGGGACCCCTTCTGTAAAGACTTCTCTCTATCCGGCTCAATTGGAGGAAGAGGATCACGGGACTGAGAAGATTGGGAATATGCCTTCTTACGATAAGACGAATCGCGAGGACGGTTGTCTCTATCTTCATAATCATCTCTGTCCCTGCGTCTGCCTGAACCTGAGTCCCGTCCAGAATGATGAAATATGGAAGAGCCATGAAGGCGATCGAATCCGTGAGAGCGCCCCATGTCACCTACAAAGAATAGAGATAACAACGAGTTAAGAAAGATCTGGGAAACAAGAAAAACTTGAAGTGTATGATGGAATGCGTATGTGCGTGTGTGTCCTAATGTTCCCCCCGTCGGACCAGTTCTTTTTTCTTTACTAATCGGAGTATTGTCTCCCTGGACTGGGAGTTGAACTCCCGCATTGCCTCTAGCGGGCGAAGAAAACTTGAGGGCTTCAGGATCGTCAAACCCGTAATTGAGTATATCGTCGGGGATAGAAAGATTCGACAAACCCCTTAGAGAACTCTCCAGGTGCTGTGAGGAAGCCTCTTTCTCTGGCGGGATAGGCATATCTTTTGAAGTGCCGCCAACTTTATCCTTCCGAATATTGTATTTTAAACTCTTCTTTCCCTTCGAAGGGGAGGATGACGTTTCAATGTCATGAACTTCGATCGCCGGATTCCAAGCGGGGCCCACATTCTCACCTTGGGTCTCAGGAGCTTCGTCCTCTTTGCACTCACCTCCTTCATGCGTATCGGGAGGGCGACGTGATGACGATCCGGCCTGTTTTTTCCCTTTACCGGATGCTGGCTTGGGAATGGAGACGCCCTCCGGGAGGCTAATCCGACGACCTGGGGCTAGCAAGCCGAACCTTGACAATGATTCATTCGAAATGATGGTTCGGATGCCGCATTCCTCGGCAGGAAGAGCTCTGATGGCCTCAATGGCCTCAGAATATCCTCGGCCCTCCGGACGCGGGTTGATACCTGAAAAGACGAAACGAGAAGTTAGAAAAAGCACGACTCCAATTAAACGCGAACGATGGCTCAGCAAAGAGACTTACTGTCTTCAACCCATCTCCTCGCAAAACCAGGGGGGCAACGCACGTAGAACCATTCATGTTTGTACATGGCGAATTTACTGCATGCTCCTGTTAGGATTTGGCATTTGTGGTACGGCTCGAGGAACATGAAGGAAGGGCTATCTTTCCGTTTCTTAATCATATAGATGTATCTGATGTCGCCACAGGTTGGAGGTCTAGAGAAGACGGCCATAAAGAGTAGATAGGTCCCGTATAGAAACGCGTGACCGTTCGGATGCAGCTGCGACGGAGCAATGTCGATGTACTGCAACACGTCCCGGAGGAATAAATTAAACGGAGGCACGCTGCCCATCCAACACATGAACTTGTTGCATGTGGTATATCCGACTAGGGGCAAGTGAGGACGATCGTGTCGCGAAGGGACTAACACATCGGCAAAAGGAATCCCGTGAATGGAGCATATCCGTCGAAGTGCGGCTTCATTGATCTTCGAAGCTTGTGAATCGATCGGATTGTCTAAAAGAATTGTTGCCTCCAAGGCATCGGGTGCTAAGTTATGGGCAGGGGAAGTCGACGGATTTGAAATATCAACGGCTCCTTGCCTTGATGACGGCCCAGGCCTGTCAGATATGGTGGCGGAGCTAGACTTCATAGACATCCCCAATAAATAATGAATCTGTTTAAGCGCCTGCGAAAACTATACTTGAAAAACGTTGAACGTTAGAGTTAACAACACGAATATTCCCCCCACGTGATGTGTGAACTAGTGCAAGCAATCGTGTACAAGCAATAAGAATCTAGATATTTCAAAGATATAAAAATGAGCTTCGAATCGTCGCCTTTAAAGACCGTCATCGCTGACCGTCTCAAAAAGCCCGCCTTGTGGTGATTACGGTTTCAAATTCAGAAAACGAATGTTAATCTAAGTTCAGATTTATGTCTACTAAAGCTAGGGAGTTAATGATCCGGGTCAGTTTCATGTGATAGTGTGCTTAGGTCCAAGTCCTTGTTTTGCTATATGAATAGGCAAGGTTAATGAGTGTTCGGCCTAGTTCCTGCTCGGCTAAAGGTATTGTTTGGCATGTTCGGTTAAGTTTTATCCGGCCAAGACAGGTTTCAGCATTCACAAACGTTCAGTATCTGTGTTGTTCGGCGTTTGTATTGATCGCCATTTATATATTGTTCGGCATTTTTGGTGTTCGGCGTTTGTGTTGTTCGGCATTTATGATGTTCGGCGTTTGTATTGTTCGGCATTTATAGTGTTAGGCATTTATGTTGTTCGGCATTTATACTGTTCGGCACCCATGGTGACTCGGCATTTGTGACTGTTCGAAAAAGCATCATTCGGCCAAAATCTTGTTCAGCCGGGACCGTATTCGACATCCTATTTGGCTCATACTCCCTCCACATCCTTCCATTGCACTACCCGGCATATGACGAATCGTGTCGAGCTAAGGTTGCGCCGAGCGCCAACGCTCGAACACACCGTCCTCCACAGCGACCTCATTCCCCTTTTTTCTTCCTCCATCCACACCGAACCACGAGGACGAATCGTTCGGTGAGTCGCACCGAATCATCCTGTTCGGCATTCTAACCAACTCCTACCTTCCTCCACATCATCTGGCCCTAAAAATCCACACAACACCTATCAATTTACGAACTCGAGTTTCGTGTTGAAACCCCTTTGTGGATTTAGTTAGAGGGATCGTTACCTAGTTAATAGATCATGACTTGGAGAAGTTTGGAGTTGAGGCCGCGGTTTTGATTAGCGCCGAATAGGTTAGGAAGAGTTGTTAAGTCTTTGAAGGTTGTTAACAGGCAAGTTTCTCGAAAACAAGATAGGAGAAGTGAGTGTGAAAAGAGAAGGAGGAAGAAGGCCTCGACTTTTATAGGACAGAAGGAGAAGTCGAAAAGGCTATACCCGGTGGAACCGGTCAAAGCCACAGTGTTCGGCATCGGAATACAAAGTCGTTCGGCATGAGGAGCGTTCGGTTTCGACTGCTTCGTTCGGCATCTATACCACGCTCTTCATACACCTCCACCACTGATATTCTCAAGAAAGCGTCTCCAAGGAGAGTTAACCTAGATTCGAAGCGAAGTACGGGGGATATGCAATTCAAAGCGTATCACGATTCAGCCACGTAATACACTTTGGGGGGCAAGTGTTTCCTAGAGATTTGACCAGGCAACTAGTGCTCGGCATCAGGTAGCACTCGGCATCTCATAGTACTCGGCGTAGTACTCGACATCTAGAAGTACTCGGCGTAGCGCTCGGCATCAGGTAGTACTCGACATCTAGAAGTACTCGGCATAGCGCTCGGCATCCAGTGGAACTCGGCATCTAGTGGTACTCGGCGTAGTACTCAGCCTCCAGTGGAACTCGGCAACAGGAATACTCGGCATAGCGCTCGGCATCCAGTGGAACTCGGCATCTAGTGGTACTCGGCGTAGTACTCGGCATCCAGTGGTGTTCGGCATTAGAAGGCGTTTGGCATATATGACTGCTCGACATGGCAGTATCGTTCGACCGGAAGGCACATTAGGCCAAGGAGGATCGTTCGGCCAGAGGGATCGTTCGGCCAGAGAGCATTGTTCGGTCAAGCACATCAGACATACCGTTCAGCTTCGACTAACAACCATTCCATCCCACACACCAAACATACCGTTCGGCATAGAAAGGGTAGTTCGGCCTCATTGTGTTCGGCCTACCTAGTTCGGCATACAGCGACCACTATACTTGGGCTAAAGTGTTCGGCCACCAAGCCCACCTGGGAAGTCCAGCCCATCTTTGTCTATAAATAGAGGGGTGGGGTCACAGTGAAAAGGGATCTTTTTTGGGAGAACACTGGGGAGACTCTGCCATTTCTGAAACTCATCTTCTCTACTTAACAACTTCATTCAAGCATCTAATTCACGAATTGTATTTGTAATCAACTATTAAGAAGATCAATAAAGTTTAACCTCGAAGTGGACGTAGGCAATTACGCTGAACCACTATAAATTGGTGTTCTTACTTTCTGCATTTAAATTAGCATTCTCTTCCTTGTTTAATTTATCTTCATCATTTATATCTCTACACAATCTTTCTCTTCGAGGTTAGTGACCAATTTTGGTGCTAACACTACCATTGGAAGACAATGAAAGGTTTGCAGAGATGATATGGTGAGCTATGCGTGGAGGATTGGTGAACAGGGATCCGGAGGACATAAATAGAAGTCCATTCGCGCTAAATATTAGGCAAACTAAGAATCCAGTGGAGTTTAAACTACCAATGCTTGAGACATATGATGGAAAAACGGATCCCGTTGTTCATTTGATGAGGTACATGAAACACATGGAAGTACTGGGGGCATCGGAGGAAGTCATGGCACAGTGCTTCCACTTGTACTTACCGGATATAGCTGCACTATGGTTCAGGCAGTTGAAAAGTGGCTCTATTAGCATGTGGAAGGAATTGATTGAAAGTTTTATGAGGCAGTTTAGGGTTCACATCTCAAGACCTAAAAATATGATGAGTTTGGTAACACTAAAACAGAGGACCGAAAAGTCCCTGAGGAGTTTTCTAACACGGTTTAATGCCACGGCAACATCGGTGGATCATCCAGATCCATCCATGGTTTTGATGATAGCTGCATTTGGAATTGCTGATGGCACGGAGTTCAAGGATTCATCGGCGCAGGATCCACCTATGGATCTCGGGGAGTTTTATCATGAAGCAGAAAGGTTCCTGCGGTAGGAAGACGCATGAGCAAACAAACCGGAGGTGAATGCTGTGCAAAGTGGTGGATCATCAGGAGATGTAAACAAGAATGACAAAGGCAAACCGAAAATGAATGATGGCATTAATGTGTCGAAGAGGCAATGAAGAGAACCAAAATTCTCTTCTTATACAGATTTTACCGAATCTATAGAAAGGATTTATTTGGATACTCGAGGGCGTCTTCAGTATCGAAGGCCGGCAAGGAGGGAACCCTTCAAACGTGAGCAAGCATCAGGAAAGCATTGCCTATTCCATGAGCTGGATGGGCACAGTACAAATGACTGCAAGAATTTGAAGGATATCGTTGAGGAACACATGAGGAATGGTCAGTTACAACAATACATAAGGACTCGGGCTGCAGCGGTGGAACAGGAGCAGCCACCATCCACCGCGAACGAAAATGGCATTGGACCAATGCATCATTGTCAACTTGTCATCAATTGATTGGGATGGCATGGAATAAGTAATAAACTTCGCAGTAATATGGCTAAGTCACTTACACATGTACGGGATCGAGGACGGTCCTTAGGCATGCTCTGAGATGATGATAAACCGTAGTGCTCGGGTTTGTGAAATATTGTTTTTTCTTATTTTCTTCAAAATTTGGTTTATTGGTTGTACGAAATTTTATTTTATGGACTTAGGGATGCTTAAGTCTGGATTAATGTAATAAATAACACAGGTCATGGTTATGGCCCCGACCGGAGAGACGGGGCAATAACCGCGAGTCACGAGTCATGAGCCCCTTCGCTAGAGAGCGATAGGATGGATTCGTACACGGATTAAGTCCTCGACTGGGGATCAAGGCCAGAGAAGGATACACCATGGATTAAGTCCTCGATTGGGAACCGAGGCCAGAGAAGGATACCCCATGGATTAAGTCCTCAACTGGGGATCGAGGCCGGAGAAGGATACCCCAGGATTAAGTCCTCAATTAGGAACCAAGGCCAGAGAAGGATACCCCATGGATTACGCCCTCGATCGAAGAGTCAAGGCCGAAGAATAAAACCCAACAGGTCGTCAAGTATGGATTGTGCTTGGTAAGGATCCAAAGAGATCAAGGTCATCGGGTATGGACTATGCCTGGCAAGAGGGTAGGTCGCTTCGCCGGAGAGCGACAGGATTGGCCTACTTAGGTCATCGAGTATGGATTGTGCTCGGCAAGGATCTGGTGAGATCCAGGATTTAGATTAGGCTAACAACCCGGAGAGGTCTATGGACTTGGATATGGACCCGGAGCGGTCCCGGATTTGGATAAAACGACCTGGAGAGGTCTATGGATTTGGATATGGACCCGGAGCAGTCTCGGATTTGGATAAAACGATCTAGGGAGATCGTGGATTTGGTTAATGAATTTGAAATGGATTTGAAATTGGATATCGACTCAGAATAATTATGGATTTCGTTAATAATCCGGAGAGATCAAGGAATTGGATTGGCAACGAATTGGATTTTAGATTGGATAATATGGCAATCAATGGATTATGGACTTCGGATTTTGGATTTATGGCAATTCAAAACACGCCTTCCTATCGCAAGGCATGTTTTGGGGGGCGAAGTGTTAAACCACCTTTTGGCAAGGCAGTATACAGGCAGATTTAACCCAAGAGACTTCAAGGTTATCAAGGCCGATGATTCCAGAGTGATGATTGTGGGGTCCAGATGTCAAGTACAGATAATAATATGAAGCCAGAGTTGGTAGATGAACGATGCAGGCTGCTTGGAATATAGTTGAAAGGAGATGGTTTGGCATACTTCAAGCTCATAGGAGAAGAATCGACATAGTTGAAAGGGATGGATCAGCAAACTTCGCTCAATAAGGATCGGCAAGTTTTATTGAAGAGGGGTCGGCATAGCATATCAACGGGATCAGCAAGGCTAGTTAGTTAGCAAGGGTTTGACATTCGTGAGTCCACCAAGGAGGGATCGGCGTATGTTAGAAACCAAGAGCATTCTTGCAAACAAAAATTATTATCTTGAGATCCATAAGTCCAAAGCACAAGAAATTTGGAGAGCAAAGTATATGGACCCTAGGGAACCTGCCCTAAAGATGCATGGCAAATAGGCAAAGAAAGAGGGATCGGCAGAAGGTAGTGCACAGGCGAATGCTGATTCAAAGATCATGTGATAATTTGAGCTCCTTTGATCCAAATGAATCGGGAATTTGAAGGATACCATGTTTTGGCATACAGAAGCCACCATAGGGATCACTATACGAAAATCAACCAATGGAGGGATCGGTACTGATCCCTCTTCATTGGATTTTTGGCCTAGCGACCCGTATGGTGGGCCCATATGGATAAGAAGGTCCTGTAGCTGAAGTTTCAGAGAGATGGGTGCACCTTTTTCCCTATAAATACAGCAGCCATGGCTTTAGAAAATAGATCTTCATTCTGCTCCTCTTCATCTTCTACCTAGGCTATACTCTATCATTTTTATTCTTGAATTTCATGGATTTGTAGCTTAAATCAACAATATGAACTAATAAAAGGAAAATCTTTAGAGTGGACGTAGGCCAGAGTTAGCCGAACAACTATAAATCTATGTCTCTGTTTACTTTCTTTCTAATTATCTTTAGTTTTGTTCTTCATTTATTTCTCTTCATATTTCTGTGACTAGATTGGATATTGGTGATTTCACATAATTGGGTGGTGGTGGCCAATTTTGATGCCAACAACAGAGAAGGAACAACCACCTATGTCGTCGTCTCGATTACTACATTTATGGTGTTTTGCTTCGCAAGGATGCATGAGCCAATCAACACTCCCATCTGTGTGGAGGCATCGATGAACAGATAGCGCAACCACCCACGACGTAGTCTCGACTCGTTGCCCGCGACGCTACCCGTCCCTCTAGCGACGCAGAGCACAGGTGCCGAGACAAACTCAGGTACCCACACTATAACCACGTAGCTGGCATCCATAGTGTCGCCCTATGTGGATGCATGAACCACTAAACGCTTCCTTCTATGCCAGGGACACCATCACAAAGATGGCGCAATTGTCGACACTGTGGTCTCGGTTCTTGCATATGTGGTATTTTGGTCTGCAAAGATGCACGAGCCAATCAACTCTCCCATTTCTGCAGTGGCATTGATGAACAGATGGCACGGCCACCTACCCCATGTTCTCGATTCGGGTTTCATGATGCTGCCCGTTCCTCCAGCAAGTTGGGTCACTGGTGCCAAGTTGGGTGTGGTTACCCATGCTGTTACCCTGAAGCTGACATCCATAGTGCTTCCCCATTAGGATGCATGACCCGTTCAGTGCTCCTTTCCACATCGGGGACACTGTCGTAGAGATGGCATTACTGCCCATGTTGCAATCTTGATTTCATGATGTTCTACTTCGTAAGGATGTGGGAGCCAATCAACGCACCCGTACAGGCGGAGGCATCAACGAACAGATGGCATAACCACTCATACCATGGTCCTGACCTGTTTGCCCGTGATGCTGCCCATCCCTCCAACGGGGCAGGCACTGGCTCCCAGTGGGCACGGTTACTAATGTTGTAACCCCAAAACTTGCATTTGTAGTACTAACTGCCTCAACATCCAAGGTGGCATCACCATAACAAAGTATGACCCCTTCTCATTGTCTCATAGATTCAAAAAGGTGAACTGACATGAGCACCTGGCAACCAATAGGGGGCACCTCGCTATCAATTCATGCTCGTCTGCAAAGATTAAGTGAGGGGGGATTGAAGACCATAGTAATAAGATAAGTCAGTTTGGTGACTTGTTCTTTCTTTTTTCTTATTTGCTATGTGGCTATGTAGTTAAAGCGCTTGGCGGTTCCATAGCCGTGAATGTGCAAAAAGTTATAGCAGGGATATAGTGAAAAATAGTAGAGGTCTAAAAAGCTTCATTAGATATATAACCAAATATTTAAAGTTAATATATTCTCATTCTCACATTATTTGTGTAGGAAAATGAAATATTATTTAATCTTATATACCAAAACCGAAGAATATCATGATTTTGTAGTACAAGATTTAGTAACTACAATAGATTTCTAACTTATATTGACTACTTATGCCTTAAAATTAGGTTTTAGCCCTAATTTTGTTGATTTAGATTAAAAGAGAACTAGTCAAATCTACCTTTTTATATTAATGTTGCTAAAGCGAGTGCTAAAAGGCCTTGATTTAGTGGGTATAGCGGAAAGTAGTGGGACTTAAAGCAGATCTATTATTTAATATTGCTATATTGAAAAAGCGTAGCGGTAAAAGAGCACTATAAGCTATAACGGGGATTTTACGGGGCTTTAGCAGGGCTTTAATTGCACAACTATATAGTGCATAAATGGCATGTTTGTTTACCAAAGCCGGGGTTCGCTTTAGCCACCCGACATAAAGATAAAATCATCATAGATAAAAATAAACATGGTAGACACAAAGATATGTGAAATATCAGCAGTAAAGAAATAAATAGACGAAGCATAAATCCATAAAACAAACAAGTCTATTTACGAAATTTCATTACATGTTCACTGCAAAAGTTTAGGACTATGTCCGACCTACAAACTTCAAAAAAAGGCGGGTCATCTACCTCTCCACACCAAGGGATCATCGGTGGGTGATCCGCTGGAGGCGTCGGTCAAAGAGGTGATCTGCTATGAAGTCAGTACCGTTGGAGGGTCCATCCCCTAGCAACCATCCTAGCCGCTACTTATCTGTCGACTTCATAGTCATCTGAGAGAAGAATGCTCACAATAAAAGTAAGATGAAAGTTGGCATCAAAATTTATCAGCATGATTGTCAGCCTATTGTTCCACTTCTCTTCTAGGGCAGTCTTCGCCGCTGCTAATTCTTCCCGAGTCATGCAAGTCAAGTGTTGCAGAAATGACCCCCTCATCTTATTGGCCTCCTTGCTACTGACCTCCAAGTCTTCCCATACTTGGCTCGGGTCCCCTTCAAGCTTCTCCTTCTCCTCTGCCTGCTCCCTAACGGCAGCGTCTCTGGTCGTCTCTACCATGTCCTTGGCTCCTTCCACCTCAAGAGCCTACCTCTCCGTCCGTTGATGAGCCACTGCCTCATCCTCGACCTACTTCCTTAAAGCATGCAAGCTCAACCGATGCGAAGGGCATGTGGTCCGGCCTGTACAACGAGCCAAGTGCAAATAAAAGAAATATAGGTAGAAGAAAACATTTTGAGAACCCTTACCAGATAGGCATCCATTAACTAAGCATCCACCACAGCATAATGAGAATAAGGACCAACCTAGGTCAGGTCATATTAGACAGGGCCTCCGAGGTCATCCTAGCTAAGGACGACATGAGCATCTGCAGGCTCGCCTTATCTCCCTCCTCGACAATCTTTAGAGTAGCTGTTCCTATAAACCCAAACTCTGAGCTACCAACAGTAGCCCCATAACATCCACCTCCCCCGAAACCTAAAGCACGAGGTACCTTCTAAGATCTTTAGCTCTTTTATGCGGGGCTTCTTGAATGGCCCCCTATCCAAGCCAACTTCGGCCTTAGTCGGGCGCATGGGACTTGCTAGAGGCTATTGCAAGGTGAAATTGGTCAGGGGGAAGACGTGCTCTGTGGAGTGGCCATGCTGAGAGGTTAAGGTAGTCAGTTATGATGGTGTCTGTTGTGCAGTCCCCTTGAGCCGGCCATGTCCACCACCTATGCCAAGTTCAAGATGTTGAACTGGGCCAGCCTGTAGTGGAAGAAATTGGTGAATTTTAATTTTTTATTACAATTTTGGATCTTTATTGGGCCTATGAAGTCTAATTTATTTAGAATCTTTTAGATAAAATCTTTTATTTTATTTAAATTTAAAATGCAATTGCATTATTTAATTTATGTTATAATATATACACACACATACATGTATTATGTACACATATATGTGTGTGCATGTGTAACATATCAATCCACGCAAGGTATAACATGCATGTGTGCAAGTGTTGGTATTTACACCGCAATGGTTACATTAGCTCATCTTATATACAAATATATTATCCAAATGTATGTTTATATATATAATATTACAAATACAAATATATATAAAGAAGATAAATTTTATTTAATTAATTCTGTGTGTGTGTCTATATATATACATAAGAATGAAATATTCACATTATACACATATATATAACTATACGAATAAATTTAAATCATTTTTAAATTTTACTAAACTAATTTTTTGTTGCAAAACCGAAAAAACAACCTATATAATTTTTTTTATTAAAGCATATATATATAATATTTGTATATGAGTATAAATAATATAATAATAAATGTGTATGTATAAATTAATGTTTTAAAATATGCAATATATATTTTAAATGTTCATGCATACCAAGTCATATGCACGGCATATGTATATATATCATAAATTTTAAAATACATTTTAAAACAAATATCCGTACGGATATTATTTAAAATTAAGAAAATAATTATTTTTGAAAGAAAATTTTAGATTTTAAATTTAATAGAATTCTAAATGATTTTTGTAATTTTAAATGTTTAACATGTAATTTTATAATATAGTACTAATTTTACAAGCTATTCTACTTTCAACTATTAATTAAATATTTTAAATTATAATTTTTTTTTCAAGAGCTAATTAGATGTTAATTTAATTTTATAAAATATGAAACATAATTTATGACATATATATTAATATAATTAATTTACATAATTAATTGATTTAAATAATATTTAAATTATAAATATATATGCACTAATTATACTACTGAAATTATTATATCTATGAAACTTTATATGTAGAATTTTATAATTATATTATTTGTAAAGATGATGTAGTATTAAAATTATAAACTATACATATAGTTAAATTTTGAATATTAAATTATTTAAAAAAAATTAATGATGTGCTAATTATATGTATATATATGACAAAATATATATATTTTTAAATATAAAAGAATATTAAACATACAAATAATATGATTATGACAATATATTTATATATTGGAATCATCCCCTAACTAATAATAATATATAAATGATATAAACATTATATGGTAACATTAATATTTAAAATAGATTAAGAATGTACCTTATGTCCAATACCTGTAAGTACATCTAGAAAGGATGAGATTTGCTCCTTGAACTGGTTTCCAATCCAGTAGAGTGCTAATCCTTGAATTGATGACCACCAGCTATCGAATAGCACTTGATTTGATTTGAACTTAAAAAATTAGAGAAATGGAGGAGGGAAGAGTTCAGCAAGAAATAGAGGGTATATGGCGGCTCAAAAAGTCCTAAAACAAGTGTGGGTAGAGATGTTTATATAAAGGAGAATTAGAGATATTTTAAGATCAAGATCATACAACATCTCTTACCAATTCTCTTCTATCTTAAACCTCCATCTCAAAGCCTTTCTAGCACCATCATATGGCCACATCATGCCCCTTCATACAGAATATGATCAGCCCCTATATGGGCTTCAAACTATTTTAAAGCCCAAACAAATATTTTGCATTTAAATCTAATTTCGCCTATCGATATCGTATATCGATTAATATATTTATTACTATTATAAATACATTTAATAATATTTGTTTATCGAATAAAAATCAAATTTTATAACTAATATTTCACAAATATTAATTAATTTATAACAATTATAAATTAATTAAATCATTTGGTTAAATGAGTATTCATTGTTTCGGTTGTGTGACTCATTAGGTGTAAGTTTGATCGGCAATTAATATCGAACTATCTGAATATTAACATTCACACCTCACTTAGCAAGTGGTGTGACATTTTGGCCAAATTTATCACTTACATGGTTTTGGTAAAATTCAATTTTACTTTGTTAAGCGTTACCCAGTTGTTACTATTATTTACACCAATTCTCTTCGTCAAAGCTATATCACTTTGGACATGGAATTTGGTGATGGTCAAAATTCCAATATCATCCATATTCAACTCTAAAGTCCAAAAATAAAGACTTTGGTTCAATAATAATAATTATTATTGATCAGACTACTCTACCAAAGATTTTGACTTTGAGTTGACTTAAGTTGATCATGACACTAATCCCATATAACCGAGGAGATGAATCCTCTCTTGAATAGTGTTTCACTTCATATACTTCCACTCAACCTAACCATAGTCGATCGATAGACGTCGTACCATGATTTGGCTATAATAAAATCAAAGCTATCATATTGAAGATCAATGGTATTCTCAAATCGAGAGAACCATCTAAATTAATTAAATCAATATTTTCTATTTGACCTTAGTTATGTTAACCAACAGAAAACTATCGAGTGAGTCATTTGATAGTTATCCAATAACTATTAATACATAACCCTAGATGCCCTTAGTAGTCATGAGTAATACATTGCCCAACATTTTGAGAGCATTACGTACTCTAGTCTTAATGGATACACTGATATCTAGTCTCGATGCATATTGACTAAGAACATTTAAAATGATGTGTTTATTATATTGTGATATAATACTCATGATTGCAACTATTTGTAATTACTATCACAAACACACCATTTGTGTATTTTCCATTAAATAAACTTAAATAACTAATTAATTATAACACATTATAACAAATATATAACAGAAAGAAAACACAGTTTATTATGAACGAGAATGGATTATAGAGTTAATAATTTACAGTAAATTATAGAATTGCTCATAATTCATACCCTAGCACTATCATTCTCCCACTTGCACTTGGGGTCAATTATAGAATCTCGATCACATCCCTTCGATCAGCTTCTCAAGAACCAACCGAGCTAGACCCTTTGTGAATGAAACTACTATGTTATCTTTAGTATCTACCCTTTGTATCACGACCACTTTCTTCTCAATGAATTTTCTAATGATGTGGAACTCTTTAAGAATATGTTGTGAATTATTGTATGCTCTGGGCTCCTTTGCGATCTGCATTGTCGCATTATTATCACATAACAATGCCATAAAACTCTTGACATGGGGAATCATCCCGAGCTCACTCAAAAATTTATGCATCCAGAATGCCTCTTTAGTTGCTTCATTGAGGGCAACGTACTCGGCCTTCATCGTGGAATCAGCGATTGTTTCTTACTTGGAACTTTTCCAGCTAATGATTCCAGCATTAAGCATAAAGACATAACCAGACACTGATTTACTATCATCTATATCACTTTGAAAGCTCGAATCTATATACCCCTTCATAAGGAAGTCTCCATTCCCATATATAAGGATAAGTCCCAGGTATTTCTCAAATACTTCAGTATACATTTTACAGTTGTCTAATGTTTTTCTCTAGGATTACACTAGTATCGGCTTATGCATCATAATGCTTATGCAACATCTGGTCTAGTACATACCATGGTGTACATTATGAATTCTATAGCCGAAGCATAGGGGATCCTCTTCATATGCTCTTTCTCATCATCAGTATGCGGAGCATCCTTCTTAGAAAAGACGATTCCTTGCTGTGTAGGAACGTTTCCACACTTGGAATTCTCCATACTGAACATTTTCAGTATAGTATATATGTACAGGGATTGGGACAATCGCAACATCCTCTTAAATCTATCTTTATACCAAGTATATAGGTTGTTTCTCCCAAATCCTTCATGGAGTTTCTTGGAAAGCCAAGCTTTCACTGATTGCAACAACAAAGTGTCATTGCCAATCATAATAGATCATCAACATAAAGCACTAGGAATACAATAGTGTTGCCATGTTCCTTTCTACATACGCATGCTTTCTCCATATTCTAACAATAACCAAATTGTTTGATTACTTTATCAAAACATTTATTCCAACTCCTTGGAGCTTGTATAGGTCCATAAATGGATTAAACGACTTGTAAGCTTGCCCCCACTCCCACTGACTACAAAACCCTCGGACTGTGACATATAAATGGTTTCTTCTAAATTACCATTTAGAAAAGCCATCTTTACATCCATTTTCCATATTTTATGGTCATAGAATGCAGCAATGACTAGCATAATCCAAATGGAGCAATGATTAGTATAATCTGAATGGACTTAAGCATATCTATAGGTGAAAAGGTCTCATCATAATCAACACCTTGAATTTTACAAAATCATTTTGCAACTAGCCATTCCTTATAAGTCTCTACTTCCCCATTTGCATTTATCTTTTTCTCAAAAATCCATTTGCAGCCAATGGTTTTTATCTCTTCGGGTATGTCCAGACAAAGTCCAAACTTTGTTTTCATACATGGAATCTATCTCGGAGTTCATTGCTTCAAGCTATAGTGCAGAGTCTTTACTTTGTAGTGCTTGTTGGAAAGAGAGAGGAGTGTCTCATCTAAGACACGGTCCTCCTTCTCACCATCCATGAGAAACCTGTAGTATCTCTCTAGTGGACAAGATTCCCTATTGGACCTTTTAACAGGTTGCATATTTTCGTATACGGATGAACTTGGTTCACCCACTGGTTCGGCCTCAGTGTTAATTTCTTGGATCTCATCCAAGTCTACAACCTTGATGTTAATTACTTTGGACAGACATTCCTTTTCTAAAAAGACTACATGTTGAGAAATAATAACCTTTTGTTCATTAGTATTGTAGAATATATATCTCATTGAATTCTTGGGATATCCTATAAATTTACATAGTATTGATCTTGCATCTAGTTTATTCGGACCAAAAATCTTAACGTATATCAGACAACCCCACACCTTCAAATACTTGAGTTGGGGTTTCTTACCATACTACACCTTATACTGTGTTTTAGGCATAGAATAGTGGGTAACAAGTTCAACATATATGCTGCGGTTTCTAGCTCATATCCCCAATAGGACAGAGGAACTCAACCTTACTCATCATGGATTGAACCATATCTAATAAGGTTCGGTTCCTTTTCTCTAATACACCATTATATTGTAGAGTATATGGTGGAGTAACCTAAGAGATAATCTGATTATCTTTTAATATTGTTGGAAATCCTGTCCAACATACTCAGTTCCTCGATCTAATCGAAGAATCTTAATCTTACAACCTGTTTGGTTTTCTACTACATTTTTATATTCAACAAATTTCTCATAGACATTGGATTTATACTTCATAAGATACACATATCCTAGTCTCGAGAAATCATCAGTGAAGGTAACAAAGTAAGAACTATTATCTTTGGTAATTATAGGCATCGAGCCATATACATCACTATGTACTAACCCTAAGAGTTCATCAACTCTTTCATTGCTCCCACTGAAGGGGTGCTTGGTCATTTTACCTTTGAGACGGGACTCATACAGGTTAAATGATTTGGAATGAAGTGATGGGAGAAAACCTTTGGTTTTTAGTTTGTGTAGTCGTTTCTCACAAATATGACCTAGCTTATAATCCAAAGATAACTATAATTTATATTTTTATAAGAATTATTCACGGAACGCACATAATTTGTATTAATCACATAAATTCCATTTTTAAGAATACTATCGTAAACTTTATTTCCATCTAAACTAATGTTCATAACATTATTTGCACAATGAAATGTATATCCGGTCTCAGATAATCTAGAATCAAAAATAATCCCACAAATAAAGTCTTTTACAAAATAGCAATTATTTAATACTAATACTACTCCACTAAGAAAATATAAATGATAATCTCTTACCATCGTTTCGTCTACTATAGATCCATCAGCAACTTGGAGCCACATCTCTCCTTTTGCCACGCGATGGCAGTTCCTAAGCCCATTTAACGAATTAAAAATATGAGTTCTAGATCCAGTATGTAAGATCCAAGACATTTTATGGATTAAAAAACAATTTTGAATTATAAATGTACCTAATGGAGTCGTAGAACCATTCTGCCTCTTTTCACTAGCAATCTTCAAGTAGTCGGGATAATTCCTTTTCCAATGACCTTTCTTATGGTAGTGGTGACATTCACCCTTGTCATCGGTCTTCTTACTTTTCTTGTTTTTCTTACCTTCCCTTTTCCGCTTCTTCGAACTCATCGAAGATGATGCGTTACACTTAACAACAAGTACAGCCTTGATCCTTTGATGCAAATTTGACTAACCTCAACATATTGAGGAGCTCCACGAGAGTCACATTTAATTGGTTCGTATTATAATTCAGTGTGAATGGTTCATATTAAGGAGTAAGAGAACCAAGGATCAAACCAACTTGCAAATCGTTTCTTATCTACACGTCTAATTGCGAAAGCCTATCAATATAGCCGTTCATTGGTACATAATCGTCCACTTTCTGTCCTTTGGTCATTTTGGTATAGAACAACTTCTTCGTAAGCTCGTACCCTACCGAATGTGACCGTTCACCAAACAAGGCCTTGAGACCATCAAATATCTCATGAAAAAATATATTTTCATATTACCTCTGCAACGGCTAGTCTAAAGTTTACAGCATGAACGCTTAGGTGATCTCTAGGTCAAACGCTCATTTTTCATAAGCAAGTCTTAGTTCAAGGCGCATCATCAGTGGGTTGTTCATTGGTTTCACATGTAATAGTTGACCATAGGCGCTCGTAAATTAATGCTATTTTAATTTCTCCTAGCCAGTCAATATAGTTTTGTTCGGTAAGCTTGTCATTTTCAAAAAACAGTTTTGGAGTTGTCATTTTCTGCAAGTTTAAGTGGTAGATTATTAGGACATAACATAGTAGATATTCTTACAATATTAGTAAGGTTAAACTTTATGTTTCATTTTACTAATAATCCTCCACTAATCTTTATGTTTCATTAAACCCTAAGTTGAAATATGGAAGCCTTTCGACTTCATTATTAGGTGTTAAGACTCGTCCATCTTAGAATTATGACCTTGAGTTTGCTCAACAAGTCATAGCTTCACGGATGATGGATAACTCCTTATCAATTGTATCATATACAACTCCTAACCATTGGTATCTTGTCCTAATATCACTTTGACCTTGAGTTTGCTCAACAAATCAAAACGAAATTATTCACTCATACTTACCGCATCACGATGGCTTAACTATACTATATGTACCTCGAGTTTGCTCAATAAATACATATGGTTATCTTACCTCACCTATTCAATATATTAATAATACTACACATAAAATCCCTAGCTTGAGTTTGCTAAATAACTAAGGAGTATGCTAATACTTTATATATATATATATTGTAGAGGACAACATTATATTGAAGATTCAGAACCTTCAATATTTTTCATTGAGCGATATCGACTTATGGAATAACGTAATTCTTAAGAATTACTCTCATGATTCAAGTGTCGGACACATCAAAAACCATGGTATACGTACATTTACATATGTATTTATTCCTTAAGTCTAGTTAGGGTTTCTTAATGTTCCACCTTTAATTTATACATTCATATTATATAAGTTTTAATATTATATAACTTTTATATTTCATATTACTTATATAATAGTCTTATGTATAATATTATATTAATTAACATTTTAATTAATTTTATATTAATTTAATATAACATTTATATTTAATATTTATTATATACTATAACCTTTATAGTATAACACATATTTCATATATAAATATATATTATTTGATTAATTAACCTCTTGATTAATTTATTTAAATAAACAATTTTTAATTAAATCATTTTAATTTCGAAAAACATTTCATATACATACATATAACTTATAATATCTTAAACATTTTAAAATATCTTGATATATATATCAAATATATAATACATGCATATATTTTTCATTAATTAACTTACTTAATTAATTTATTTTATTAATTTTATTAAAAAAATTAAAAAAATTGAAATTAATTTATTTAATTTCAAACATTTTGAAATTTTTATTATAATATAACTTTTATAATATGTAAGTATTTTATTTTAAATTTAACAATTAAATTTAAAATATAATATTTTTAATTTTCAAACAATTTTGAAATTTAACCCAAGGCCTAACTCAAATTTGGGCCTTTTCTATTAGGGACAACCTTTGGGTTCACATGTCTGTCCGGGTCAGGGTGGTAGCCAAGTAGGGTAGAGTACTTGATTACCCAAACTCAATCCTTTGACACCACCTTTCTAGACACCCTATTGTTTAGGCTATGAGCCTACTTAACTGGCCCTAACATGGCTAATTAGACTATATAGGCTATTGGATTCTGATACTATTGTTGGAACTAGGCTAGCCCGCAGCGGAAGAAATGGATGAATTTCAATTTATTTAACCATTTTGGATCTTTATTGGGCCGATGAAGTCTAATTTATTTATAACATTTCTAAATTTCTTTTCAATAAAATCTTTTATTTTATTTAAATTTGAAATGATATTGCATTATTTAATTTATATTATATTATATACATACATACATACATACGTGTATTATATACACATACATATATGTGTGTGGATGTGCGACATATCAATCCATATAAGGTATAACATGCTCATGTATGAGTGCTAGGATTTACACCGCAATAAACACGTTAGCTCATCTAATATACAAATATATTGTCCAAATGTATGTTTATGTATATATATATAATATTACAAATACATATATATATAAACTAAATTTTGTTTAACTAGTTTTTGTGTGTGTGTGTGTATTTTATAAACATAAGAATGAAATATTAACATTATAAATATATAACTATAAAAATAAATTTAAATCGTTTATAAATTTTATTAGATTGCTTTTTTTCGCTGGAAAACCTAAAACATCACCTATATAAATATAAATTTTATTTATTAAAACACATACATATATATATATATATATTAAATATTTATGTATGAGTATAAATAAGATAATAATAAATATATATCAATATACTGATATTTTAAAATATACAATATATATTTTACATATTCATGCATACCAGGTCATGCACGGGGAATATATATATGTATGCATGTATGTATGTATGTATGTATGTATGTATGTATGTATATGTATGTATGTATGTATATGTATGTATGCATGTATACATGTATAAATTTTAAAATACATTTTAAAACAAATATCCGTATGGATAATATTTAAAATTAATAAAATAATTATTTTCGAAAGCATATTTTAAATTTTAAATTTTAGTAAAGATCTAAATGATGTTTTGTAATTTTAAATGTTTAATATGTAATTTTATAGTTTAATACTAATATTAAAAGCTATTTTTACTTTTGGATATTAATTAAATATTTTAAATTGTAATTTTTTCCGAGAGCTAATTAAGTGTTAATTTAATTTTATAAATATGAAACATAATTTATCTGGCACACATATATTAACATAATTAATTGGTTTAAATAATATTTCAATTATATAATATATATATATATATATATATATATATATCTTTCGAAATTATTATACCTATGGAACTTTATATGTAAGATTTTATAACTATATTTGTGTAAATATGATGTAGTATTAAAATCATAACTATACATATATTTAAATTATGAATATTAAATTATTTTCCATGCTAATTATAGGTATATACATGAAAAGATATAATTTTTTAAATATAAAAGAATATGTGAACATACAACCAATCTGATTGTGACAATATATTTATATAGGTTATATAATGATTGTTACCTGGTATCCTGACCCGGCTATATTGGACTGATTGCGCAAAATAGATTTGACTGTTAACAAGAAGGATGACCACGGAGCAATGGCTGTAGGACTTGGAAGTAGAATTCAGATGGTTATATGAAGCTAAGATTGAACGGAGTTGGTAGATAGACGATGCAGGATGTTAGAAATATGGAAATTAGATTGGACAAGCAAGGGATCGACGTAGCTTAGTAGTATCAGAGGGATCGGCATGCCATGGTGGAACTCCATGGATCGGCATGAATGAAGCAATCGAGGGATCGGCATGAATGAAGATGTATGGATCGGCATGGTAGTTAGACGAGGGGTCGACATGGAAGAAGCAATGGAGGGTTCGGCATGGTAGTTAGACGAGGGGTCGACATAGTTTATTGGTTTGAAAAGCTATGTTTCAACTCGTAAGCTAGGGATCGGCAAAGAATAAGAGGGCTCGGCAAAGGTTGATAGTTAGTAATCGGTCGGCATATCTGAGTAAACCAAGGAGGGATCGGCACATGTTATAAACCAAGTGCATTCTAGCATTCGGCAGTCAATATCTTGAGGTCCCGTAGTCCAAAGCAAATGGAATTTGGAGAGCAAGGTTTATGGACCCTAGGGATCGCATGTCAAAATGGCTAAAGGATGAGGGATTAGCATAATCAATTTGGAGGGTTCGGCAGAAGGTAACTTGCAAGTGGAGTCGAATCAAAGATACATCAGTTGCATGAGCTCACTTAATCCAATCAACATGATATTTGAAGAGCCAACATATCTAAACGTGAAGAACCCACCATAGGGATCGCTGCCTAAGAATCGACCATTAAAGGGATTGGTACCGATCCCTCTTCATTGGGATTTAGGCCAAGCGACCCCTATGGTGGGCCCATATGGATAAGAAGGTCCTGTAGCCGAAGTTTCAGAGAGATTGGTGATCGCCTTCACCTATAAATACTGGCCTAGGGGGTCATTCTAAGGATCTTTATGCTGTTGGTTACATTCGTGGGCAAATTGCCTGGTTGGACTTCTCCACTTGGCTTGCTTGTACCTGCTACTTCCCATCTTCCTAATGAATCTGCAAGTTGCAATCCATCTCCAAAACCAAGTGAAAAGGTCAGTTCTGAAGTTACCATGCTAGCTGATAGGCTGACTAGGGGATCTCCTACAACTAGGAGCATGAAAGAATCTGTCCATGTCTCCCTATAGTTTGATTAATGTCACACGATATAGTAGTGTGGAATATCAGAGGTGCTCATTGCACAACTAAACTTGATCAAGTGAAACACCTTATCCAAAATCATAAGCTGGAATTATTTGCTATCCTAGAAACCAAGTTAAACCATTCTCTAACATTGTCTGCAAGCAAGTACATTAACAGTGGATAGGCATTAAATCATAATCTTCAGGATGCTTCTTATGGAAGAATTATGGTTATCCACAACCCGATTGTTTTGACTCTTCAACCAATCATGACAACCCTTAACTCATTCACTTTCATGCCTTACTCATTCCAACTGAAATTTCCTTCTATCTAACTATTGTCTATGCTTGTAATTCGCTAGAAACTAGGCAGTCATTTCCTGACTTGCTTCCTGCTTTTAGGCAGGATACCCATACATGGATTGTTGTTGGGGATTTTAACTACTGCTATAACCTTGATGACAAGCATGGTGGAACATCGCTAACTGCTAGAGACATTCAACCTTTAAACGTAGCTATTGAAGATTCATGTCTCCTACCAATCAATAAATCTGGTGCCAAGTACTCCTAAAATAATAGGAGTAGGAGTGGCACCATAACTCTATCAACAATTGATTACTCCTTCTGCAATTTCAAAGCTTTGTCAGTTTGGTCCATCTTATCCTCTTTCCTTCCCCTTCCCATTTTGTTTGATCACTTCCCCATAATCCTATCTACTGGTCCCCTTGCTGTACTTGAGAAAAGAAGTTTTAAATTCTATAATACTTGGGTTCATGAACCTGGGTATAATAATATAATATTAGAGGCCTGGTCTAACGTTTTTCATGGTAACCCTATGTATGTTTTTTGTAGGAAATTGAAGCAGGTTAAAAAAGATCTTAGAACATGGGCTCGAGGAAACTTTGGGAAGGGAAGTCTTAGATCCACTACTATTAGAAAGCAGCTTGAGGAAGCTCAATTACTTATGCTTAGTAATCCAGACGATGGTGAAGCTGCTAACAATGAGAGTACCCTTTTTCTTGCTCTTACTGATGCACTTAAGATGGAATGCATGATGAAGAAGCAACAGCTCAATTACAAATGGTTAATGGAAGGAGACAGCAACATTGTCGTTTTTCATGCTGATATTAAATCTAAGCAATCTAGTGAACAAATTAATTGCATTTTGGATGATGGTGGGATCCTTCACTCATCTCCTCTTACTATGGAGACTGCATTGATTGATTATTTTTCTAAACTATTGGGTAACTCCTCCAATTTTGAGCCTGATCTTTCTACTCTGCATAATATTGAGCTTCCTGCTATCCTACCTCACCATGCTACCAACTTGACCTCCCATATTTCTGTATAAGAGATTAAAAGAACTCTATTCTCTATGAACAAGAAGTCTAGTGGAGGGCCAGATGGGTTTAATGTTGTTTTCTTCATTCATAGTTGGGAGTTAATCTCTTCTGATTTTTGCAAGGCTGTTCAAAGCTTCTTTTCCAATTTTAAAATGCTAGGTGAGGTAAATGCCACTAATTTGGTCCTAATCCCCAAAGAGAATCCACTAACCTCAGTTATCTCCTTCAAACCCATCTCTTGTTGTAATGTAATGTATAAATGCATATAAAAATTAATTGCCACTAGGCTTCTTACTGTCCTGCCTGATCTTGTCTCCCAGAATCAAGCTGCTTTCTTGCCTAAGAGGAGTATTCTTGACAATGTTATGCTTGCTCATAAACTTTTAAAGGGGTATGGTAGAGTTCAGTCAACTCCAAGTGCTATGATGAAGCTTGACCTAAGAAAAGCTTATGTTAGTGTTCAATGGAAGACAATAGTTAGAATCATGGCACTAATGGGTTTTCCTAAACCATTTGTGGCATGGATATATGTGTGTATCTCAACTCCTTCCATCTCAGTCAAGTCTAATGGCAAGGCGTCTGATTACTTTAAAAGCAAACATGGAATAAGGCAGGGTGACCCGTTGTCATCCTATTTCATATTAGTTATGGAAGTGTTTACAAGAATGACAAATGCTAAATTCCTGAACAAGAAGACCAGGTACCATACTAAGTGTAAGCATACCAGAGTCTCCTCTCTTCTTTTTACAGATGACATAATGATATTTACAAAACCCGAGATCACTTCCATTAATTGCATTAAGAGAACCCTTGATGCTTTCCATTCAATCACTGGCCTCAACCTTAACCCTGCCAAGTCCTATATTCTTTATACTGGAATCCCTCAGTCTAAAGCAGATCAACTTACTGCAATAACTGGATTCATTCCTATGCAAAATGACATGAATTATCTAGGGCTTCCTCTGTGCTCATCCAGAATTACAAATGCTAACTGTCTCCCTCTTTATTCCAAGATAACTGAAGTTATGAACAACTAGGCAAGTAGGTTCCTCTCTCAAGCCGGGAGGCTAGTCTTGATCAAGTCGGTTAGCTTCTCTATGATGGTCTACTGGGCCAGAACCTTCATCTTCCTCTAAAGCTGATAAGGATGGTCAGAAGTGCCATGTTGAGATTTTTTCTGGACTGGGAGCATTCATAATAGGAAAACAATTCCTTGCTCCTTCTCACTTTTTGAGAAACCAAAATCTAGAGGTGGCTTAGGTATTGTGAGTATGGATTTGTGGAATAAAGCTGCTATTAGTCACCACTTCAATTCTTTTCTATTAAACAAGGATAGTCCTTGGGTTGAATGGACCATGAAGCATAATATTGGGAAAAAATGTTTTTGGACTATGGAAGTACCCCAATCCTGCAGTTGGATATGGAGGAAACTCCTCGAGTTGAGGAAAGTTTATTTTCCATTTCTTAGGTTCTCCCTCTCTGCAACTAGCAATAGATCCTTTTGGCATGTTCCATGGATGAGTGAAGGAATTATTTTGTCTTCAGTGATATCACATCAGCAAAAAAATCAGTTTGGAATACATATAAATGCTAGGGCCATTGATTACATTGTTGATGGTAAGTTGTCCCTTCCATACACTAGCAACCATATTTTGAGAAATTTCTGGGCCAGTAATAGTAGTTTTCATAATGCATATCCTGGAACTGATGAGTTGCTATGGGGAGGTAAAGCTCATTCTGTCAAGCATGTCATGCAGCTTCTTTCTAGGAAGTGCAGTATGCCAATTTGTCCATGGCATGCTGCCGTGTGGAGTAAGCAGTTGACAAACACTGAAAATATTATGTTTTGGAAAGTCTGCCACAATGCCATGATGAAAAAGGAGAAGTTGCTTAGTTATGAGTTGGTAACTGACCAGAGGTGTTCCTTCTGCAATGCTTATAATGAATCAGTGCATCACCTTTTCTTCGCTTGCCTTGGTCTTTATATAATATGAGAGAGGCTTATGGTCAGCATTAGAAGGCATGATGTCTCCATGGTTTCTTCTTTCAACTGGGCATTGATTCAGAAGGCAACAAAATGGAGGGAAAGAGAACGTGGTTTGTTGTTTTACTGCTTAAAGAAATACATGCAACTTGTGAGGAGAGAAAGAAACTTAAGATGCTTTGAAAGCAAATCGCGTGATAAGATGATGTTATGGACTGTCTTGTGGAAAGAGATTGAGTATGGATTGAAGCTTATGAATTATCCACTTGCTTCATTGTTGGTTTCTGGTTTGTAGGAGGGGTCAGTCTTGCATGACCGTAGCTGGGTTATTGGTGTGTTCATGTTAGTTTGGCTTGTGGTTTTTGTTGCAATGTTCTGGTGGCTGTCATCTATGTTGCTTCGATCTCTACTTGGTGTCTGTATGGGCCTTGCTTCGAGATCCTACTTATTTAGGTGGAAGTTTTCTCTGTTGTATTGTAATCCGCTTGGAGGTGGCCAGTGCTATGCTTCGATCTCTGCTTGGAGCTTGCCATGGCTGTGCTTCGGGTTCCTCCTATGATTTTATTTTGTTTGTTTTGCCTTTTCCTTCTTCTTGTTTGCATGATTGTTTGTCTTCTCTTCTGTATTTTTCTTTTTTTTTTATAGCTTGAAGTGTGTTTCGAGCTATTCTTATTTTATTGTTGTTTTGCAATAAAATCTGGTATGGGCCCAGTCAACCCCGCTATCCTTGTTAAAAAAAAGTTTTCTCCTCATTTCTTGTCGTTTGCTACTGTAATCAAATTATTTGTAAATCAATAAAGAGAATCTTCAAAGTGGACGCAGGCATATGTAACATCCCCCTACTTTGAGGCCCAAAACTAACGGCTACGGATGCTGCACTCATCCATAGTTATTAATCATCGACGACCAAATACGGCGGTGTTAGATACATTGATACACAGATCACAAGAATATGGAAAAAATTTAACAAATTAAAAACACATTTCCACATTCCATTCAAAACATTTCATGTTCATTACATAATCCCACAAATGTTAACCATGTTCAGAAAAATATAATTACTACGCATACGCCAAGAGCGACATATGAAGATGCCCCCTTAGTTGATCAGAGTATATAATAAGGCTAATAAGTCTACCTTTACATCCAAAATACACAGCAGAAAACGATAACTCTAAATAACTAACTGCCTCCTGCACGTCTACGGAAGCTTTATACGTCTAAGAAGAGAGCCTGGAAACCCTAAACCTCAAACTACTCAAAATCAATTGAGTACCCGAGAGTTTAAGGGGAAAACAAAAACTTCGAGTTAGGCATAAAGCCCGGTATGAATAATAATCTAAAATCTCAATCCATTTAGATATCTAGTGAGACCATACCGCTTAGCGGAACGGGTTTTCCCCTCACTGTTATCCTAAAACCTTTTCAAAACCATATACTGTGCTCCTGCATCCACAATGGTTAAAACATAACATTTCAAAATATAATGATGATATGCATATATAAACTTATTGGATATTCCATCCCCAGTTTAATTGACTCCCTGTTATATTTATAGTTCTAGTGTCAATATTAAACTATTAGTTTTCATGGGTTTACTAATAACCTCTTTATACTTCATGGACACCCTGTCCTATTTCAGAGTTTTCATGGGATCACTAATAAGTTATAGGCCCCTACCAATTAACCTAATCAATTCATGGTTCCCCTTGAACCTATTGGTCATTCCAATAACTCATCTTTTTATCGTAGTTTTCATGGGTTGACTAGGAACCTATGGATTAATCCAGTAACTTCCTTCTTAGCCTAGTTTTCATGGGTTGACTAGGAACCTATGGATTACTCCCTTGACTTCTTTCTTATCCTAGTTTTTATGGGTTGACTAGAAACCTTTTGACTGATGCCAATTCTTAATCTGGATATAGTTTTCATGGGTTCACTAGAAACCAATTGGACCCTGCCAACCATCCTTAATACATAGTTTTCATGGGTTTACTATGAATCTGTTGGTTTCCCCAATAACTTCCTAATAATAGTTTTCATGGGTTTACTATGAACCTATTACTCCTGGACAACTTCAAGGTTTAGGCATCCTATATATTGGTCTCCCCTGACTCCCTGGATGAAATTCTACTCATTCAGGTGTTTAATAAATTTATATTCACTACTGGGTTAACCTACTGGTTCTTCTACCCCTTTATTCCCCAAAATATAGTTATGGGTTCTTTATCATGTGAATATATTCATATTTGAAGAAGCAGACATAACTACTTGACAATACCACCCCTGTGGGTTTAATATCCTTGAAAATATTTACATATAAAACATGGTTAATCACTTTAACCTATACTTTTATCAAGGAAACTTCTTCAAATTCATACTTGAAATCCTTTCAAAACTCCTTTATTTAGCCATGGGTTTTTTCTTTTAAAAATGAGTTTGGGTTTAAAAAGCCTTTCGACACCTTCGAAACCTTGCTTTCAACTTCATTGGACAACCTCCTTCGAAAGCATTAAATTTTATCTTTAAAACGTTAGGCTCCTGTCTTTCGAATACTTTAAAACATCTCTTTCGAAACCTTTCGACCTTGTTAAAGTATTACCATATAAGTATAGAAGCATAGCTTCGAAACCATTCAAAAATTCACCTTTCGAAACCATTGAAGGTTGCCCTTCGAAACCATTGAAAGCCCCCCTTTCGAAATCATTGAAGGTTACCCTTCAAAACCAATACCATTCGAAGCCGTTGGGTTTATATTTAAAATAACATTTTTGGGTCAAATTGAACATAAGTGAAAGCTTCTCTTTCGAAACCATTCTTCATTTTATAAAAGTATCGGGGAAATTTGATGGTGTCGAAACCATCCTTTCGAAAGCATTAAAACATCTGGGTAAAAACATTGAAGGTTGACTTCGAAACTCCTTCCGAAACCATTGCCTTCGAAACTCCTAACACCTTTTGAAAGCAGTAGGAAGTAGCTATTATTTTATAAAACAAATGGTACCTTTTGACGGCATTGATTTCTTCAATACCATCGAAAGGTATCAAATCACATAAGGGTTTCGACTTCGTCGAAACTACCCCTTCCGACGGCATCAATAAAGATCTAAGTAACTCCTTCGGAAGCTACTACTTTTAAAAAAAAGGTGGCAGCTCTCCTACTAAAGCTTCTTTTGAAATACCCTTTCGAAACCATTGGTTTCGACAACTGTGAAACCCTTTTATAATAGGTAAGCGTTTTTCTTTTAAAACAAAACAAAACAAAACAAAGGAACCAACCCCTTCGGAAGCTACGTTACGACACCCTACCTTCTGCCTTTCTCCAATCCACTACGTACCAGCTAACTGATACCATGTGTATTGGTTTACTAGTTTTGGCTTAGAAGGTTCCAACTAGGTTGGAGGCGGAAGCTCTGGATCGAAAGGTCCTTCTAAAGAAGGCGAAACCCACTTTTCTGAGCTAAAGGCTGATTTTACTAAATAAAGTAAACTTTTTGTAACCAACTTGCCTACTTGTAAACACATGATTGGTTACATTAAACTTTCAAATTATTTTACTAAAATTTGCCGCATTTTCTCATATCTAAAACTAAACAACATTTAACAAATAAGCCCTTCCTATTAACAAAACAATTAAATCATTTAGGTCCTCCTTTCAAAATAATTTAATTTCCATACTAAATCACTTAGTAAAAATCCCTAAAAATTCCGGAAATTCATTTTAATTATGTTTCCTAACATATTAAATTTTCAGACCCAAAACCTTAATATAATTTCCGAAATAATTTTATAAACCTAAATAATCACATTTTCCTTTGAAAATTCATAACTAATTCCCCACGGTTTGGAAAATTATAAAAATTGAAACCCAACTCCAAAATCATGTTTCTCATAACATATATTTTTCCATGGCATTTAAAAATCATTTAACCTCGGTTTTACCCTAAAACTGTGCATATCTCCCTTGAAATAATTTTGTTTAATCTAAACAATTTATAGATCAAGCATATCATCATCTAGTATATCATAAAAACAAATTTACCCTTAAATCCAAAATCATATGATTATAAAACAAAAATAGATATGTAGTGATTATTATTCACCTTAGCTTGGATAAGGAAATTGGAGATTGATTGAGATTGCTTTCTTCTAGCTTGAATCCTAAGCTTTACTTGATTTTCTCTTCATTTCTATCTTCTTAATGGCCGACCTTGCTCTTTCTTTTTCTTACGTTTTTGCTTATGATGATAATGAACGTGTATGGCTAAGGAATAATAGTATAAGTGTGGGAAATATAGGAGGCTATTGACTCTAATGCCCTCATATATTTAATTAGTTAGCACTTAACCATTTATAAGTTCATTCAATTTAAATAAGCACGGCTACCTATATTCATTTACCAATCTCAATCCCCTTATAACTCTACATTATTCTATTTAATTTATTCTAATTAAATCTCTTGAATAATGTTAATAAAATTAGAGGTGTTACAGGCTCCCCTCTTTAAAGAATTTCGTCCTCGAAATTCAGTAAGGACCAAATAGAAAACATAGCAATCATCTGTAACCACTCCTAACACTCATACTAATCTACCCGACTAGCAACTAATCTATATAAATCTAATGTAGACATACCCTCAGAGCAGCTCAGGATAAGCATCTCGAATCCTGTCCTCTGTCTCCCAAGTACAGTCCTTCTCGGTGTCGCTCCACTGAACTTTCACCAACTTGACTGTCTTGGTCCTCAATCTTTTCTCATCTCTCGCTACAACCCGAACTGGTTGTCTAACAAAGGTTAATCAGGCCCTACTACCAAGTCCTCCAACTCTGTTTGAGGAATAGTAGCCTCTGGATCATGTACATACTTGTGAAGATGAGACACATGGAATACATTATGGACACCTACCAAAGTGATTGGCAACTCTACTCTGTACCCGAGCTTTCTAACCCTTTCTAAAATTTGGAATGGGCCTACATATCTCGGGGCCAACTTTCCCGACTTCCCAAACCATACCACACCCTTTATCGGTGATACATTAATGAAAACCCTGTCTTCCACTGAGAACTCTAGGCCTTTACGCCTCTTATTTGCATAACTCTTCTGTCTGGATTGAGCTTCCTTCATCCGTCCTCAGATTAACTCAGTCTTTTTTGATGCCTCTCTAACCAAATCCAGACCTAAGACCAATCTGTCTCGAATCTCCAAGCAACATGCTGGTGATTTGCAGAGCCTTCCATACAAAGCTTCAAAAGGCGCCATTCCTATGCTAGTCTGATGACTATTATTATAGGAAAACCCAATCAAATGTAGGTGGTCCTCCCAAGATCCACCAAAGTCCAACAAACAAGCTCTCAATAAATCCTCGAGTACTTTGTTGACTATCTCTGTCTGCTCATCCGTCTGTGGGTGATAAGTTGTACTCATCTTAAGCTTGGTACCCAATACCTCTTGTAGACTCTTCCAAAATTTGCTAGTGAATAATGCATCTCTGTCGCTGACTATGCTACTAGGAATCCTATGAAGTCTAACTATGTTCTTCATGAATAACTTTGCCAAAACAGGTGTCATACTGGTTGACTTGACTGGAATGAAATAGGCACCCTTGGTCAACTTGTCCACTATAACCAATATGCTTCCATTTTCCCTATTCGACCTTGGCAACCCGTCTATAAAATCCATGGATATTGAATACCATTTCCATACAGGAATCTCTAAAGGTTGAAGCAACTCACTCGGTTTCTGATGTTCGACCTTCACTTGTTGACAGTTTACACACTGCCTAACCCACAAGCCAACATCCCTCTTCATGCCTTCCTAATAGAAGCTCCTCTTCCTATCCTGATACATCTTGGTCCCTCCAGGATGAATCGTAAACTTGGATCGATGACATTCTTCTAGAACTTCTCTCCTTGAGTTCTCTACATTCAGAACACATAATCGTCCCATCTTTCTCAACCATCCCCTTTGGTCAAGGCTCTAATCCTTTAGATCATCGATCTCAGTTCCAACCTCAAGCCTTTTGATCCTCTTGGCTAACAATGGATCTTCTCTCTGCTTAGAAGCTACCCTCTCGATCAGCACCGGTCGAACTTCTAAACAAGACAGCATGGCATTCCTTTGACTGGAACTAGCAGTAGATCTTATCTGCACACTACATGTAGTCAAAGCTTCTAGATCCTTCCATTCTACTAACATGGCTAACACCACATTCTGATGTTTTCTACTAAGAGCATCTGCTACCTTATTTCCTTTCCCAGGAGTATACTCTATACCGAAATCATAAGCAGCCAAAAACTCCAGCCACCTTTGCTGCCTCATATTCAACTCCTTCTAAGAGAATAAATATCTTAAAGACTTATGATCGGTATACAACTCAAATCTCTCCGCTAAGAGATAATGCCTCCAAATCTTCAAGGCAAAAATCACCGTAGCCAACTCCAAGTCATGAGTAGGATATCTTACTTCGTGCGGTCTAAGCTGCCTAGATGCCTAAGCAATGACTTTGCCCTTCTGCATCAACACTGCTCCCAATCCAGTTCCACACGCATCTGTGTATACTACCAACCCTTGGTTTCCATCTGGAACTACTAGCACTGGTGCATTGGTCAACAAATGTTTTAACTTAAGGAACCTTTCCTCACATTTGTCGGACCAAACAAACTTCACATCTTTCTTGGTCAACTTAGTCAGAAGTGCTGCTATGCGCGAGAAATCCTTAATGAATCTCCGGTAATAGCCAGCAAGTCCCAGAAAACTTCTGATCTCGGTTACCGTCTCTGGTCTCTTCCAATTGTTCATAGTTCGATCTTATCTGGATCGACTGATAATCCTTTCTCTGAAACCCCATGACCAAGAAACTTAACCTCTTTCTTCTAAAAATGACACTTGGAAAACTTTGCCTTTAGCTGATTCTACCGCAGCATCTCTAGCACAACTCTAAGATGATCTTCATGCTCTCTCTCATCCTTAGAGTAAACCAAAATGTCATCTATAAACACCAAAACGAATCTATCCAAATACTCTCAGAAGACTCGATTCATCAAATCCACAAAGAAAGCAGATGCATTATTCAATCCGAATGGCATCACTAACCACTCATATGAACCATATCTAGTTCGAAATGTTGTCAAAGGAATACTATCCTCTGCCACTCTCAACTGATGGAACCCTGTCGCCAAATCTAATTAGGAAAACACGTTGGCTCCACTCAACTGATCAAACAGATCATCTACCTTCGGCAGAGGGTACCTATTCTTGATCATCCTTTCGTTTAACTTACGATAGTCGATGCACATCCTTAATGACCCATCCAGTTTCTTCACGAATACCGCGGCCTCTCCCCAAGGTGAACTTCTTCCCTGTCAGTGTCATCCTGCTAGCTCTAATAAAATCCCTTCCTTCAAGATCCACTAGCTGCACCTTCAATTCCTTCATCTCTGTCGGTGTCATCCTGCTAGGTGGACTACTTACAGGTTCAGCTTCTGGTACAAGATCTATCTGAAACTCAATAGCTCGTTTCGATGGTAATCCCATAACCAACTCAAAAACATCTGCAAATTCTCTTGCCACCCGAACCTGACTTAGCTCTTCTCCAACCTCCATAGCACTTGACAAAGCCCAAACACTCCTGCTGGAATTTTCCACTGAGAAAATGATTCAGTTATGACTATCTGGGTGTCTCAATGATATTTCCTTATCCTGGCAAAATATCTTAGCCTCATACTTACCCAACCAATCCATACCCAAAATGATCCCAAAATCTATGAAATCAAAAACATACAGACTGCATGCAAACTTATGACCTAACAAATCAAGTTCTAACTGGTCTCATCTCATCCCTAGAGTTGCAAACCCTCCTATTGGATTTGCAACCCTTAAGGAAGTAACAAGGTATGTGGGTTCTATGCATAACCTTTTAACCAAATACTGTGATATAAATGAATGTGATGCACCGGTATCAAATAGTACCCTAACTGGTATACTCTGAATCAAAAGTGTACCTTCCATCACAGTTTTCCCTCTCTGCTGCAGTAGGCCTAGAAGAAGATGGTGGTCCAATAGTAAAAACCTTCCCTCTATCCGCCCTGACTAGCTCTGGACACTGGTTCTTGTAATGCCCAACTTGGTCGCTATTGAAGCATTTCACATTCTTCTTCTCTGTGGGCTTCTTCCCTTTGCCTGTCCGGCACTCGTGAGCATAATGACCCTTCTTATCACACTTGAAGAACACCAAATCAGCCTTTGCCTTCTTGGCAGCCGCCCTTTTCTGGGCTCCTTTCTTCTTAAAGAATTTCCTCTTCTTTCCTTGAGAACCCTGTGATTCAACTGGCTTCTCCCTAGCAGAAACAACAAGCATCTCTTCATGGCAAATAGCCATCTCGACTACCACATTACAAGGCTCTCGGACATGAGTCATGGTCATTCTAGCTCGCTCTGGCCTTAGTCCTCGAATGAATCTTTCATTCCTTCTGATGTCAGTGTCTATAGTAGCATATCCATATCAAGATAGCTCATCAAACTTAGCAGCGTACTCGATTATTGACATATCTCCCTGTACAAGGTCCATAAACTTCCTCATCAGCACCGACTTAGCTACCTTAGATAGAAACTTCTGCTCAAACCTCATTCTGAAATCAGCCCAAGTTAGTTCTACCTCCGGAACTCCGGCTGTCATACTATTCCACCAATGGAGCGCTGCCCCTTGCAACTGTCTAGTGGCTAGCCTCCTCTTTTACCCATCATCCAAACCAAAATCAGTAAAGATCCTCTCACAGCCCAGCAGCCAATTCTCAACCTCAACAGCATCCTCCATTCCTATAAATGGCTTTCACCCAGACTGGTGTAATCTCTGCTCAGCCTAGCATAATTATATCCAACTGGAGCTATAAGATTAGCTCCTCCAACATTATCAGCAGCTCCTGCTTGCAAAAGATTGGCCAACAACTGATATACCGTACCCGCATCTACTGGTGGATTTCCAGCACCAACATTGGCTTCAGCATTTGGATTAGCATTAGCCTGTCGACCTTGGTTCCTCCTGGTATTAGGTCAAGCATTTCCGTTGGTTGTGGTGCTTCCTCCACCTAAATTTCCGCTTCCTTTTTTGCTTCCATATCCTCTTTCTCGTAAATCTGCATACGAGCCTTAGTAAGATACAGAAGAACGGTCTAAGAGAAAGGGGAATACGTACTTAGATACATATCTATGTATCAAATACAAGTAGGTTACTATAGCGATAACCCAAACCTCGATCATATTTTCAATTATTAAATTATGTTTCAAAAAGCTTTTAGGTTTAACTTTTCTTTTAAAGTTTCATAAACCTATGCTCTGATACCAACTTATAACATCCCCCTACTTGGAGGCTCAAAACAACGGCTACGGATGCTGCAGTCATCCATAGTTATTAATCTTCGGCGACCAGATACGGTAGTGTTAGATACACTAATACACATATCACAATAATATGGAAAAAAATTAACAAATTAAAAACACAATTCCACCTTCCATTCAAAACATTTCATGTTCATTACATAATCCCACAAACGTTAACCACATTCAGAAAAATATAATTATTACACATACGCTAAGAGCGACATAGGAAGATGCCCCCTTCGTTGATCAGAGTATATAAAAGGCTAATAAGTCTGCCTTTACATCCAAAATACACAGCGGAAAAAGAAAACTCTAAATAACTAACTGCCTCCTGCACGCCTTCGGAAGTTTTATCAATCTAAGAAGAGAACCTAGAAACCCTAAACCTCAAACTACTTAAAATCAATTGAGTACCTGAGAAATTTAAGGTCGAAAGGTTTTTCTAAAGAAGGCGGAACCCACTTTTCTTAGCTAAAAGTTGATTTTACTAAATAAAGTAAATTTTTTGTAACTAACTTGCCCACTTGTAAGCACATGGTTGGTTACATTAAACCTTCAAATTATTTTACTAAAATTTGCCGCATTTTCTCATATCTTAAACTAAACAACATTTAACAAATAAGCCCTTCCTATTAACAAAACAATTAAATCATTTAGGTCCTCCTTTCAAAATAATTTAATTTCCATACTATATCACTTAGTAAAAATCCCCAAAAATTCCAGAAATTCATTTTAATTATGTTTACTAACATATTAAAATTTCAAACCTAAAATCTTAATATAATTTTCGAAATAATTTTATAAACCCAAATAATCACATTTTCCTTTGAAAATTAATAACTAATTCCCCACGGCTTGGAAATTATAAAAATTGAAACCCAACTCCAAAATCATGTTTCTCGGAACATATAATTTTTCCATGGCATTTAAAAATCATTTAACCTCGGTTTTACCCTAAAACTGTGCATATATCCCTTGAAACAATTTTGTTTAATCTAAATAATTTATAGATCAAGTATATCATCATCCAATATATCATAAAAACGAATTTACCCTTAAATCTGAAATTATATGATTATAAAACAAAAAATAGAGATGTAGTGATTATTATTCACCTTAGCTTGGATAAGGAAATTGGAGATTGATTGAGATTGATTTCTTCTAGCTTGAATCCTAAGTGCTTTACTTGATTTTCTCTTCTTTTCTATCTTCTTAATGGTCGGCCTTGCTCTTTCTTTTCTTACGTTTTTGCTTATGGTGATAATGAACGTGTATGACTAAGGAATAATAGTATAAGGGTGGAAAATATGGACGGCTATTGACTCTAATGCCCTTATATATTTAATTAGTTAGCAATTAACCATTTATAAGTTCATTCAATTTAAATAAGCACGGCCACCTATATTCATTTACCAATCTCAATCCCCTTATCACTCTACATTATTCTATTTAATTTATTCTAATTAAATCTCCTGAATAATGTTAATAAAATTAGGGGTGTTACAGTATACAACGCCGAACCATTATAAATTCTTATGTTAGTGATTGTTTCTTTGATTTGCTTGTTAGTTTATTCTATTCCTCTGTTTTCATTTTACTTTCTTTATTTACTTCTCTACATAAATCTATTATTGGGTGTTTGTGACAAAATTGGTTGCAAACATTTTGGTGCTTTCACTGAGAACTTAATTCTCAGCTTGTTAAGATCCCCCTTGTTGCTACTGGATTGGGCAAATCCCCCAAATTAGATCCATAGCTATCTTCATAAACATAAATCAGAGGGATATCGACTACCTGCAAAACAACTCTAAGTACCAAGAGTGTGAACTGGAGTATAAACATAAATCGGGAGGATACCGACTGTCCGCAAAACAACTCTAAGTCCCCAGAGTGTGGACTGGAGTATAAACATAAATTGGGCGGATACCGACTACCCTCAAAATAACTCTAAGTCTCCAGAGTGCAGACTGGAGTATAAACATGAATGAATAGATGAGTGGATTCCGACCGTTCTATATTCTGCAAAATAACTCCCAATCCCCAGAATGTGGACTGGAACATAAAGATGGATGAATAGATGAGTGGATTTTCACCGTTCTCTATTCCGCAAAATAACTCTAAGTCCCCAGAGTGCGGACTGGAGTATAAACATGAATGAATAAATGTGTGGATTTTGACCGTTCTCTATTCCACAAACTCTGGCCTGAAATCGACACGAGGAGTATAAACTCGCTAAGGATGGAATTCGATCATCCGAATTATGGCCTCGCCAAATCAATGCTGGGGGCAGGAGCATAGTTATTCAAAAAACCGCTAAATCCGACGGTGTAACACTAAGGCCCGAGCCTGGTATTTGATACGACTTGAGGCCATAACTACATGGAGGCCTCGGGATGGAGATGATGGATTGTTAACAGAATTCACAAGCAACGAATTACAAGTACATTGAATGGAAAGTAATCGTTCAACTACTTAAATAACAATTCATGCGAAGCATAGCAGAAAACAAAAGCTTTTATTTACAAAATAGGTGCCGAAACTTCAGTACAAGTTATTTCAAAAGATCGGGATTCATACCCGTACAACTACAACTAGTGAAAGAGACGATTATGCAAATTATATACATTAAGCTAGAGCAGCAACTACTTCGTTGAATTTCTTTCTCTTTTGGATTTCTTGGGGGTAGAGCCGCTTGTGCTTGTCTTTTAGGGACTTTTTGCCACCTTTGGCCGGAGATCTTGAAGAGGTAGGAGGAAGTTCATCAGAGATTAACCCCACCCAGTGGAATAATTTGCAATGGCACAAGATGAGGATCATCGAAGTCCATCTTGGCGGGTTTAATTTTAACCTTTCTTTTAAATGGTTCCTCCTTTTTGATCTGCTCCCTCATGCTGGTCTTATCAGTGTGTTCTAAGGCACCGAGAATTATTACATCAGATTCGTTAGCCGGGAGTGGATCCTCAATCTTATCTTCATTAAGGGCACCAATGACTTAAGCATCGGGTCCCGAAACATTAGCAGTAGCTAGGTCTTCAATCGTTTCCTTGTGTTGTTCTACGACAACACCACTTCTGGGAGTTTGACCGGAGCCCGGAAGACCTGCAAAATTTGATAAAACAGGGAGATTAGCTCAAAGCCATTGCACGTTAAGAACGAAAACTTTTCATATACTAAGGAGCAAAGCAAAATACCAGCATCTAGTTAACTCTATGTCGTCGTCGGGGTGCCTTCTTCTAAAATAAGAGATAACATCTTGGGTTCGAAGCCGGACCTGTCCGGATCATAACCGAGATCATGTTCAGTATCAAGAGAAGTTGATGTTCCAACTACTTGGTATGAAGAAGGACCTTTAGGATCAGCCCCCGAAGACTCGACAATATTCTCTCCTCCTTCAGTAGGTGCAGAAGCATTGAAAAATTGAAGTTTTGCAGCAGCTAGATCTGAAAGTTTATTCCCGCGAAGAATTTCCCTCACTAATTCTTCCTCATTGAGTTCAGCTTCGCTCGGCTCTTTCTTCTTCATCTCGATAATGTGCTCCCAAGCTTCAACGAGCGATTCGAGGTAACCCTCACTGAGAAAGCTTAAGTCACGATGGATCATTACTTTGGCATTGTATTCGATAATCAACGGATAGAATAATTCCTTAATCTCATTCCTGCCGGACTCCATCGTAGCTTCCACTTGGCAATTAACTTATTCGGTCATCTCTCTCCGGCCGTCCTCTCGAGCTTCTTCTTTAAGGGCTTGGATTCTGGCGAATTGCTCATCGAGTTTAGACTTTAAGCTTCTAGCCTCAACAACTTCCTCACAGTATTTCTGCGATTCCTCTTGAGCTTAAATTTTTGCCTCCCTTTCTTTCTTTAAAATTTCTTCCAATTCCTCGACGCGGTGAGCAAGAGCGTCCTTCTCTTTATGCAAGGAATCCTTTTCTAAAGCGAGTGCCCCGCTACGATGGAGTTCCGCGTCGAGTTCCTTTTTGCGTGTAGCTTCCAAACGGCTTACTACCTCTACTATTTCCTTGGCGTTCTTCTCCTCTTCAGCAAGTTCGGTTTTAAATTATAGCAATTCAACGTCCTGATGCTTGATTATATCTTTGTCATGTATAGCTTCCAACTTGAGGCGGTCTATCTCGTGTTTTCGCTCGATAGAAACTTCAGAGGCTTTCTCAACCAACTGTATCAATGATTCGTGCTACACAAATACGTCGCTCACGCATGCGTCCTTGGCATGCCCTAGGATTATATGAATAGAAGGAAGAAATTTGAGGCCATCAAAGCAAATCTTTGGAAAAATAGCATTGAGCTCGGCCAACTTCTCTCCTGTAGAAATGTCAGGAGCAGTAGCCGGCAAAGGTGGTTCAGAGGTAGCAAGAGGATGTTTGCCTGATCAGAGCTCACAAGATTGTTTGAAGCTTGAAGTGCTGGAATGTGGCTCATGAAACGCGGCGATATGAGGACCATGGTAGGAAGGCTGGTCTCTACTTTGGGCAGGAAAGTCGGACTGTTCGCCTTGTCGAGATGTTTGGGATTGGGATTTGCGTTTGGAAGACGAAGAAGATTCCCTTGAATGATAATTCTTATCTCATCCCTCGTCCTTTTCCCTGCGTCAAGTAGACTCCGAATCTCCGCTTGATTGGTGGTATGTAGAAGAACTTCTGAGGTGATCGAAGGCTCTCAATTGAGACATTACACCTGTAAAGACCAAATGGGAGCATATTAGTAATTGTTACATGAAAAATCAATAGGATTGTATAGTCAAGTGTGTGTGGTTTTGAGTGTACTAGTGTTCCCCTCAACAGACCGGTAACGGTAGCTTTGCTTATCGGCATTTTCTCTCTTTTTTTCGAAGGTTGGATGCCTTCTTCACTTCTGGTGGGAGAGTTGAGTCCTTCTATGTTAATGTTTGGAAAGTCATAAGACATGATGTCATTTGGAATTTGAAGATTAGAAAATACTTTAATGAGCTTTCCAAGTGCTGAGAGGATGAATCCTCTTTAACCGGAGTAATAACAAACTCAGGGTCCGAGGTAGTTTTTCTTCTATGAAGCCTGTACGCTAACCTCTTCTTTCTCTTTATAGGTGTTTAGGATTGTCCGACTTGCGATGGTTCAACCATTGGCACTTTTTCGAGGCCTACATCGACATCTCCCGGCTTCTTGGCTTGAGAATTCTTAATCTCACCCTCCTCAGTATCCTCCCGAGTCCCCTCAGTATGGGGCACGATGATTTGACAGTATCCTTCTTTTGTTCTGCGCCATTCCTTAATAATGCCGCACTTCCAGGAAGTCCAATACTATGGCCCTCTTCCAATAGCCCAAACAAGGATAGCAGTTCTTCGGTTACGAGAAGTTTGATGTCCCTATCCTCAATGGGAGTAGCACGGATGGCAGCGACAGCTCTAGAAAAATCGGCGCATTAGGACGTGGGCGAACACCTGAAAGAACTCCAGATGTTAGTGGATTCAAAGGAAATGTTATGACTTGGATCACTGAACTTGAGAGGAAAGTGAAAGTAATACTTACATCCTTCTAACCATCGCCTTGCAAATCCAGGAGGGCATCGTACGTAGAAACATTCATGCTTAAATAGTGAGAGTTTGTTCCAAGGGCCCGTCAGAACTTGGCGATTTGGCGAAGGTTCAAGAAAGACATAAGAGGGACTTCCCGATCGTCATTTGAAGTTATAGATAAATCTTATGTCTTCGGGAGTAGGCGGACGAAATAGAACATTCGTGAACAGTAAGAAAGTTCCATAAATAAAAGCATAACTGTTGGGATGAAGTTGTGTAGGAGAGATCCCAAGATGTCTCAACATGTCTCGGACAAACGAATTAAAGGGCGGTACATATCCAGCTCAACATATAAACTTATTGCAAGCCGTATACCCTGCTGGGGGCAAGTGAGGTCTATCTTGTCTTGAGGGACGTCCCCAAATGGAATTCCATGAATAGAGCATAACCGACGAAGAGAAGCTTTGCCAATTCGAGTGGCCTATCAATCCACTGGATTATCGAGAAGAATAGCGCCCTCTACAGCATCAGGGCAAGGCTTATGTCCTCCATTGGAAGGATTAGGATATCGGAGAAAAGATCAGCTTGTAGATTAGAAACTTCTGTTTGCTCCGCGTGATAGCTTGGAGAAGGCCTACCGCATACAGTTGCGAAACTTGACTTTGCTTCAGATCCAATATGCCACATCACCAAATCAGAAGACATGTCAACTGAACAATTCGAAAGTCTGGGATCTATATCAGTTATACTCAATAGATGATCAAGATTAGAAAAATAACATGTTCCCTCCCGTGCTAAGTGTGAACTAGTGTAGTGCATTACAGTATGTAATAGACATAAATAATTTGAAATCAGAAAAGCGAAATAAAACGATGAGACTTGGGAGTTTTGTCCAGAGAGACCGTCATCCCTGACCGTCTCAACTGGCAAGAAAATTGATCGACAATGAAAGCTTTGGGATCGACTATCGGCACATCGAATTATGAAGTACGTTACTTAAGTTTATTAGCAAGTTTATTGCTTAGTCCATATTGAAAATTTCGAAAGTTTGGTAGATCAATTTCAAGTTTGACAGTTCAAGTATGCATGTTATATCGTTCAATGTCATCATATGTTAAAGGTCAGCAAGGCAAACTAGCGTTGATTGTTTGAATGAGTTGAGTTAGATTGGTTTATAAGGCATATGTCGATCCCTAGTGTCCACTGCTGATCCCTTTCCCAAGACCACTCATACCGTTCCCTTTAATTGACCACAACCACCGATCCCTCCACCTAAGGCCTTTATACCAAACCCTATCCCAGATTAAGGAATGCCGATCCATATATCATTGCCTAATACCGATCCCTTTCCTAAACCATCCTCGCCGATCCCTCTCCATAGCTAGACCAACTGAACCCTCACTTCTCTTATCCTTTTCTTCTCTCAACTAACCTAACTAAACAACCGAACCTTCACTCGCCGATCCCTGCCGCTGCCATTTCATCGTAAATCGAACCCTGCCTTTCTCCACTCCAAACTCCTTCTCCACTAAAGTCCTTCACCGAACCCTCATCTCTCTTCTTCCTCTCCTATGTCTATACCCAATTCAACCCTCCAAACCTCTACTCCAGCAATCGTTTAACTTGCCAAGATCATTCGCCATCCCTAACTCAAACACTCGCTAACAATTCAGGGCAAAGAATCATATCACATAACTAAAGGAAAGCATTGCCGAATCTAACCTATATGAGGACGTGGAGATGCAAATTTAAATAGGGACGAGCATTTGAGGATTATCGAATCGTAAACAAAAGGAAGGCAAGTTTGTGGGATGGCTAGAATTGCAATTGGATTTGAGGTCGAAGTTCGGGGAACCTGGGTTCGGAAGGGAAGTTTTGTGCAAAGGCAAGTAGAAGAGAAAAGTGAAGGAGGAAAAGGAGAAAGGGTCGTGTATGTGTGTGTGTGTGAATGGAGAAGGGTTCGGCCACGAGAATGTTGAACGAGTGATAAGGGAATAGGGGTCAGTATAGGAACCGGCCGATCCCTATTTGCATAGCTCCATTGATGGATCGAAATTATGAATGTCGATCCCTATAGATAAAAAAGAAAAGAAAAGAGAGAATGATAGTGAAGGTTTAGTTGTAATAGCGAACATACAAAATATTATAAAATTTGGAAACGACCGTGAGCGTTCGAACACGTCCGGGAGCCGACGATAGAAATGTATATATGAATATACACGTAAGCGATTTAAAAGTTCAACCTTTTGAAATCAACAGAAATTGAAATCAAAGCTAAGACCTTCAAGTTTGAGGCTGGACCAGATAATAAAAAGTTTATAAGTCTCGCATGACCGAATTTGTATATGCTGACGGAATATGGCACTGGACTTATATTATTAGAAGTCGACCAAGCATCGTAGCAATCAATGGAGAATTCAATGCCTTGGAAAACGATTCGACAAAGGAATAGTGATTAATCAGGAAGCTAGATGGACTTCTTTATGACAATTCAGACTTGTTTCGATTCAAAGCACGTCATGTTATTCACAAGACGTACTTTAGGGGCAAGTGTTACCCGATATCCTGAACCTGCTATATTGAACTGATTGTGCAAGATAGATTCGACTTTTATCAAGAAGGATGACTACGGAGCAATGGCTGTAGGACCTGGAAGTAGAGGTCAGATAGTTATATGAAGCCGGGATTGAACGGAGTTGGTAGATAGATGATGTAGGATGCTAGAAATATGGAAATTATATTGGACAAGCAAGGGATCAGCATAGCTTAGTAGTATCAAAGGATTAGCATGACGTGGTGGAATTTCGTGGATCGACATGACATGGTGGAACTCCATGGATCGGCATAAATGAAGCAGTCGAGGGATCGGCATGAATGAAGGTGTATGGATCGGCATAGTTTATTGGTTTGAAAATCTATGTTTCAACTCGTAAGCTAGGGAACGGCAAAGCATAAGAGGGCTCGGCAAAGGTTGATAGTTAGTAACGGGTCATCATATCTGAGTAAACCAAGGAGGGATCGACTCATGTTATAAACCAAGTGCATTCTAGCATTTGGAAATCAATATTTTGAGGTCCCACGGTCCAAAGCAAATGGAATTTGGAGAGCAATGTATATGGACCCTAGGGATCGCATGTCAAAATGGGTAAAGGATGAGGGATCGGCATAATCCATTTGGAGGGTTCGGCAGAAGGTAACTTGCAAGTGGAGTCGAATCAAAGATCCATCAGTTGCATAAGCTCCACTAATCAAATCGACATGATATTTAAAGAGCCAACATATCTAAATGTGAAGAAGCCATCATAGGGATCGATGCCCAAGAATCGACCAATGAAGGGATCAATACCGATCCCTCTTCATTGGGATTTGGGCCAAGCGCCCCCTATGGTGGGCCCATATGGATAAGAAGGCCTATAGCCGAAGTTTCAGAGAGATTGGTGGTCACCTTCACCTATAAATACTGGCCTAGGGGGTCATTCTGAGGATCTTTACGTTGCTGGTTACATTAGTCTTTATTGTAATCAAGTTTTCTCCTAATTTCTTGTTGTTTTCTACTGTAATCAAACTATTTTTGAATCAATAAAGAGAATCTTCAAAGTGGATGTAGGCATACAACGCCTAACCACTATAAATTCTGGTATTCTTGATTGTGCTTTGATTTACTTGTTAGTTTGTTCTATTCCTCTGTTTTCATTTTACTTTCTTCATTTACTTCTCTACATAAATCTATTCTTGGGTGCTTGTGACCAATTTGGTTGCAGACAATGATATACGCCTTATATGATAATATTAATATTTAAAATAAATTAGGAATGTACCTTGTGTACAATGCCTGTAAGTGCACCTTGAAATGAGGAGATTTTCTCCTTAAACCGATTTCTAATCTAGTCGAGTGTTAATCCCCGAATCGATGACCATCGGCTATCGAATAACCCTTGATTTGATTTGAACTTAGAAAATTGGAGAAATAAGGGGGAGAGTTTAGCTAGAAGTAGAGGGTATATGGAGGCTTGAAAATTTCTAAAATAAGTGTGGGTAGATATGCTTATATAGAGGAGAATTTAGAGATATTTTAGGATCAAGATCCGACATCATCTCTTACTAATTCTCTTATATCTTAGCCCTCCATCTCAAAGCCTCTCTAACACCATTATATGGCCACATCATGCCCCTATCATAGCCAAATATAACCAGCCCCTATATGGGCTTCAACTCATTTAAAGCCCGAACAAATATTTTGCATTTAAATTAAATTTAAACGCGTATCGATATCATACATCGATTAATATATTTATAACTATTATAAATAAATTTAATAATATTTTTTTATCAAATCAAATTTTGTAACTAATATTTTACAAAAATTAATTAATTAATGACATACAAATTAATTAAATCGTTTGATCAAAGGAGTATTCACCATTTTCGTTGTGTGACTCGTTAGGTGTAAATTTGGTCAGGGTTAATATAGAACTATTTGAATATTAATGTTCACAGATCACTTAGCAGGTGGTGTGACATTTTGGCCCAATTTATTGATTACTTGGTTTCTGTAAAATCCAATTTTACTTTGTTAAGCGTTACCCGGTTGTGACTATTATTTACACCAATTCTCTTCGTCAAAACTATGTCACTTTGGACTTATGGAATTTGGTAATGGTCAAAATTCTAATATCGTCTATATTCAACTCTATAGTCCAAACACGAAGTCCTTAATTCAATAATAACAATTATTATTATTAACTGAACTACTCTGGCCAGAGATTTTGACTTTGAGTTAACTTGAGTTGATCGTGATACTAACCCTATAAAACTGATGAGATGATTCCTCTCTTGAATGGTACTTCACTTCCAATACTTCTACTCGACTCAACTATAGTCACTCGATGGATGTTGTGCCATGATTTGACTATAATCAAAGTGGAGTTTTCATATTGAAGGTCCAAGGTATTCTTAAGTCAAGAGAACTATGTAAATTAGTCGCATCGATATTTTCTGTTTAGCCTTAGTTATATTAACCAACATAAAACTATCGAGTGATTCGTTCCATAGTTATCCAATAACCATTAGTACATAGCCCTTAGGTGCCTCCAGTATTCATGAGTAATACGATGGCCAACATTTGGAGAGTGTTATGTACCCTAGTCTCAACGGATACATCGATATCCAAGTCTCGATGCGTCTTGACTAGGAACATTTAAAATGATGTGTTTATTATATTGTGATACAATACTCATGATTACAACTATTTATAATTACTATAACAAACACACCATTTATGGATTTTCTTTTCAATCTGTTTTAATTAATATTTAACTATTTATACGCATTATAACAAATGTATAATAAAAAGAAAAACACCTTTATTATGAACGAGAATTGATAATAGAGTTAATTAATTAATAATAAATTATAGGATTGCCCCTAGGGCATACCCATAATTCTATCACAAGTGTACCACTGTGAGACAAACAGAAAATAGAGGAAGATTTGGTAAAAATTCAAAGGAAACAAAAACAAGACACAATGAGTTACAGCTGTCATCATCGGGTCGGTCCCCCCGTCGCCTCCTAACTAAAGGCGGGCAACGGGATCTCATGTTACTGTTGTAGAGTGTGCCTCATCGGATAAGTGTTTGTCGAATGGCATAGTGCGTGTTTCATAGGTTAAAGGGCCATGGGAAAAAGGGATCTCGGAGGAGGAGGTCGCACCAGACAACATATCTGGCTCCCGCATCGATCTCTCTGCCAAGGGCATCTCATGTGTGCTAGAGTAACCCGAAGAACATGTAATCTTGTGGTAGGACCTACCACATCCTCCAAAAGCCTTGAATCATAGGCCTCCCGCTCAACATAATGGTGACTTGGATCAAATTCGATAGCCTTGTCGTCCTCTATTTCTACCACTGGCCTATAAATTGTCGGCTCGCTAATGACTACTCATATAGGCCTAGTGGGGTGCCTGGCCGGGGCTCTTTTCGAAGCCTCCCCACTTTGCCACAGCCTAAACAGCCCCATGCAATGGAGATTATCATCCATTATAATCAAAGCTAAGTTCCTAGCATCATCAAGCATCTCTTGTATTCCAAGGAAATGTTCATCATAAACTGTCATGTCTAGGTCTGTGTCGGTAAGAGCCGTTGCAGCAAAAGAATAAGTCACTAATCAAAGAAAAGTTCATGACACTAGAATGGAGAACCAAGGGAGAGCATACTTGGGATTTGGAAGACCGGCTTAGTAAGGGTCGGGTTGATCATGGCTGACACGAAGAAGAAGTGATCCTAGTACCCTCGATATTTTGCTCGGGAGGCCAAAGAAGAGAGGAGGCTTGTCGACCCCCTAGAGATGATAGTAGTGGCTAGTTGGGATCTTGGCTAGCTTATGTAACCATAAAACCAACCTAACAAGGTTCGGTTCCGGCTCATGGATGTTTAGGTTGTGGAACATGATGAATAGCCCGACCAGAAGGTTGTAGCTGTTGGGAGAGAGGTATGCGAGCACCATATGGTGAGCATTAAGGAAGCAAATGAAGAAAGGGTGGAGAGGGAGCATCACCCCTTTCCGCATGTATGCAAGTGACTAGGTGAAGTAGCCCATTGTGGTTGGTTAACTCTGTTGGCGTTCAACGTGTAATGGGCCTTCATCCCCTCGCAACTATATCGAGTCAAGGAGCTTTAAAGACCAATGCAGTCCTCCCGAATCTTGGACGAACCCACACTAAAAGCATGCCCACTTATCGAAGTTGCAACAGTCATCTACAATCAAACAAAACTTAATTACCGAACTACCTCGACCGACTTGGGAATTAATTAAACTCGAGGGCAACCTACTCGTCCAACTCAAACCCATTTAAGTCCTAGCCCTAATTCTTAAGGGACCGTGTGGCTTGGGTTCACTACCAGTTCATTTTTTGAATCATAGTTGCGGTTTAAGCCTAGTGTACCGTATTCCTACTCTTATGAGGGGTAGTTCAGTAATATTGGCACTTGTTTAAGTTTTTCAGACGATCGAGAAAGTGTTCAAACGTTGATAGGTCAACGTTATTTTCACGACGACAATCATCAACTCTATGATCAGTAAGAGTTCATTAGAACCATAGTGATGTTTGGACCAACATAACAAAAGTAACATAAAGGTTAAAGGCAATAACAACAAACTACTCAACTTTCCTTTCATCCTTTCTATTTTTTCTCTTTTACTCTGTATCCTTCCTTGTATGCTTTCTTCATTTATATTGTAAGTCATGCTTATTGATATAAATAAATGATAGGGACCATTCAACCCCGCTGGCTTTGCCAAAAAAACAAACTACTCAACCCAATAACGCTTTAGGATTTAACATTGCATCAAAATAAAACGCATAACAAATCAGAACAAAAGTTGCTCGTTGTTTGAGATCAAAGTTGCAGTTGCTAAATAAAGACGAAGAAGTTGGAAGCTTTTTCTCTTGTCAATGGCTAAAATTTGCAATGCTCATTAAAGAGTAAGAAAGAGAAGAAAAAGGGTATTTATAGGAGACGATGCTCGATTTAAACCATTAGAGGCAGGAGATAGTCTAGACCATCTAGGTTTCATTAATTAAACCATCAAATCAACCACTGAATCATTTCTAAAGTGCCTCGAAAAGTAAACGCCAGCTCCAATCGTACAAAGACATGTGTCAGCAGCATTAAATGAGAGAATGATAAGTCTGTCCCTACTAGTAGATACGAACTTGGGGGCATAGCATTGCTTAATTTTCTCATAAATAGTATGGGTCAACCTGCACCTTGGCATGTATGATTTCAAGAGTCAATGACTTGGACCGCTCTTATCTCGCATCTCAACCCGCATAGTTCCAACTATCAACATCTTGGCCTACATGATTCCAATGGCCCGCATGCTCAAGACACAACCTCAACCACCAGAAGCAACTCGCCTACACCAATACATGCACGATTCATATCAAGCCTGCGACATTATTAATAAACAAGGAAAGATATTTATCTGACATATTAATGACAATCCAGATGCAAGTGACCCATGTAGAATGGCTTTCCCTTTCAATCAAAACAGATGGCTTCATATTCTCTTCGATAAGGTCACCCGTCCATCCTGCACCTCAACTGCTCGCACCTTATGAAGTTCTCTTATCTTAATGTGGCCAACTACGGCCACAGACGATGGACTGCCCATTCATGAATAAGCTTCACATGCACTATTCCCCTGAATATAACACTGTATATCCGACACAAGCGGTACTATGATACCCACTTATTGTCCTTTCTTGACAACCTGGTAAAGTGGCTCTATGCAACCACTCCTTGATCCCATGTCGCTTGTCCCTAACCAAGGCATGCCTATGTTCAGACCACTAATTGGCTACTTGGTATCTTGGGTGGAATACATCTCAGCTTAATAATTCCATTAATCCCTCGGGGTGAATTCTAGACCGAAACTGCGCTACCACGATCGTTCACCATGCATTCCAGCAGCTATAAATACATCAAGATATGCATTTGAATAAGGGTTGAACACCTCAAATTCTTAAGCCTTTATTTTTTTTATTACCTATTGTAATCTAAATTTTTGTAAGAAAAGTAAAGTAATATGAAAATCCTCATAGTGGACGTAGATCAGCTTTGATCGGACCACTCTATATCTTGTGACCTTTTACTTATTGCACTTTATCTCCTCGTTTTCCATTTATAAGTCAAGTTGTTAGTGAGTACCCTTGACTAATATCAAACTCTTAACTATAATTCTGTGACTGGCTAAATTTTTAGCTAACACTTTCTCTTACCTTTTCAAAACCCAAAGCCCCCTTCCTTCCCATCTTAGGTCGGATGACTGGGTTCCTAATGGACCAAATCGCCTTCCAAACCCATTAGTAAATTATTTAATCTAAATCCAATTTAAATTCTTATTGATCTCGTATATCGATACACACATATATAACTTTTATATATACACCTGATAAATTACTAAAAGCACCCCGAACAATTCTAGAGGCAACTCCATTTTACTAAACACGCCTCCATGCAATAAAAATAATAATAAGTAATATTTTATAAATATTAATTAATTTATAACTATTATAAATCAATTAAATCAAGCGGTGTTTCGAAGACTGAATATATTCGGTTTTGACTCACAAATGTGAATTCAGCCATTGATTAATATTCAAACATTTCAAATACCAGTGTTTGCAGTCACTTTAGCTAGTGGTGTGATAATTTGACTTAATTCATTGCTTAGAAATCTCATCAGTAAAATCAAATTTTACAATTTAAGTTGTACCTATTAGTAATGATTGTATACACCAATTCTCTTAGTCAACACCGTATCACTTTAGGATTGATGGAATTTGACTTTGATCAAAATTCAAATATCATCCACATTCAACATGGTTAGTATATATACAAAGTCCTTGGTTCAATAATAACATTTATTATTAACTATACTACTATAGCTAGAGATTTTTGGCTTTGAGTTGAGTACAGTTGACAGTGATATTAACCTGATACAACTAAGGAGACCAATTCTCTATTGAATAGTGTTTTACTTCCAATGCTTCAGCTCAGACCCAACTATACTTGCTCAACGGTTGCTATGACATCATTTAGCTATAATCAAAGCGGAGTATCCCAATTAAAGTTAAACAGTATTCTCAAATCGAGAGAACTTTGTAATATCATCGCTCGAGATTTCCAATTTGACTTGGTTGTTATTAACCAAGATGAAACTCATGGACGAGCCATTATGTACCAATAACTATAAGTATGTAACCCCTTGGTGCCTCTAGCAACCATAAGTAATACACTACCCAAATTTTGGAAAGTGTTATGTATTCTATCTCAATGGAATCCTCTCTCGAAACATCTTGACCAGGAATATTTAAAATAATAATTTAATATTTTGGTGATAATTTTCTCATGATTACAACTTCTTATAATTATTATTGCATAATATATCATTTAAGGATTTTCTACTTAATATTCTTTAAATTATCATATCACTATATGATATAGTATATAATAGAAATCAAATATCTTTATTATGAACAAGATTATTATAGAGTTAGATATATGTAACAGATTATATAATTGTCGCTAGGGCGTACCCCTAACTCTCTCAATGATCATGTTATGACAATAGTTGGGTATACACTGAACTATTTAAAGTGAAACACTATTCAACAGGGATTCATCTCCTTCATTGTAGAAGGTTAGTATCATCGTAATTAGTAGTCAACTTAAAACTCAAAATTTATTGCAAGAGTAAATTGGTTAATCGATAAATGTTACCTAATTGAACTAAAGGCTTTTAAGTAGTACTACGCAGTAAACTATGGATATTATTAGAGTTTTGACCATTGACAATACTCTAGATATCTTAGTGATCTGGTGGTGATGAAAAGAAAACATGCCTAAAATATCATTACTTAGGTGTAGCTTAATAAAGTTTCAAAATTGGATTTCACCTAAAGATTGGTAAGCAACTGAACTGGTAACCACAAATGCGCTTAAGCAAAGTCCATATATGCTTTAATTTGAATTAATTTTATAAACTAAAATGGAGGAAATTAATAGAAATGTTATTTTAATTTTTTAATTCATTTAATTATTTATTTGAAGCCTTAAAACTAAATTAAATAATATGTAAATTTTATATATTAATTCAATTAAATTATAAGGCCTTAAATGAACTTTTTAATAGGTAAAATTTTGATTATTCTGGCTATATATATACACACACGCACATTATCAAGGCTGGTTAATGATAAAGAGGATGGAGAATTTTTTTAAATTTTACTAGATAAAATTCAAATAAGTGGAGAAAGAAGTGGAAAATATATGAGATATTTTCTACCTTTTTGGTGGCTATAAATACCCACCCATTCTTTAATTATCTTCATACTTTTCCAAATATAAGATATCACCTTCATTAGAATAAATTAAACTCTATAGCTCAACCTTGCAGGCCAAGTTAGGGGGAGATAGGAGGTCTGGGAGGAAGAAATAGACCGTGGTACAACGTGTAATTAAATAGTTAGATCAAGGTAATTAAATCTGATTTAATTTTTTTTCTTACTTGTTATATTTTCAGTCTAAAATAAAGAATAGATTTGTATATATACATATACATTATAAATTAAATATCTTAAATCGCCCTTTATAATACACACACACACACACACATTGTGTGCGTGTGTGTTATTTGTTTTCGACCTTATAATACTATAAATAAAATTACATATCCAAACTATAATATACATATAATATGTATAAATATATTTGAGTATATTTAAATGGCTTATTGTTTAATTATATGCATAAACATATGTGTTTGTATCTTTATGTATGGAAATATTAACTAAAAACACTTTTTTTGTTAACACACGCACACACATATAATCTAATGTTAATATATATATATATATATATATATATATATATATATATATATATATATATATAATTTTATATAACCGGAAAAAAGGATTTTTGAATTCGTCCATATCAACATATATATATATATATATTTAAATTAATTTGACTTTGTAAAAATATTATTCTTAAATTCAAATTTAAAATTTAAAATGTAATTTTATTTTATGAAAATAGCCACAAGGACAAACTTGAGAAAATTCTAATCTCAAGTTCAACAAGTTTTCTTTTGGCTAAAGGAAGCATGTTTGGTGTCAATTCCTCCTAAGGACAATTGTATTCTCTCAAACTAATCTAGAAATGCATGGCACAAGTTCACAATGATGAGTACAACTTTTGCAAGTGGCAGTAATATTGACAATGCTGGTAGCAACAATGACGACTAGTGATTGTCGATGAGGGTTTGACTTTAAAGTAGAAGTATGATTTTGGGTAGAGAATTGATGAAGGTGGTAGGTGATAGTTTATAAGGTTGCTTAGTGGAGTGTATATGTCCATGGTGGTGAAGGAGGAGGTGGTTGCTTCTTGTGGTGGTTGGTTTACCTTTTTGTGGGATATAACAGTAAGATGCTAAATATAATTATTTATTATACCGTAAAAATAAATATTTCATTAGATTTTCTATTGCTAGCTACAATTTTTGGATCTGGGCTGGCACGTAGTGGGGTAAATGGGTAAATTTAAAAAAAAATCTTCCATTTGGATCTTAATTAGGCATATGAAATCTAAGTTTATTTAGATGTTATCTAAATTTGTTTTGAAATCGATATTTTATTTAATCCAAAAATAAAGTTTTATTCATTACTAAATTTGTATTATGTAATATAATACGTGTATCATATACACATAGGTGTGTGTGTGCACGTACAACATAAAATAATGTATATGGTTTAACATGCCCATGTATAATGTTGGGATTTATATCGCACGGACACATTAGCCCCTTTGTATACATATGTGCTGCAACACACACACACAGATATATGTGTGTGTGTGTGTGTTTGTGCGCGCGTATGTATGTATGTATGTATGTATGTATGTATGTATGTATGTATGTATGTATGTATGTATAATTTTGTATTATAAAACATTATTTGCAAATTGTAAAAGTTATAAAATAATATATATAAATATATATGTGTATATATATATATGTTTGCATATAATAATATTTAAAAAAATTAATATAATAAATTATATTTAAATAATATATATGTATTATAAATAATGATTAAATTTTTATGTGTGTGTGTGAAAATAATGTTTAAATGTTTTATGTGCAAATATATAATATAAGTAAATACATAGAAATATATTTATTAAAATATCAATTAAACATTTACGTATATATCTAAAATATGCTATCGTCCGTGCATTTTTATTTGATTTATTTCTGTGCAGAAATGTACAAAAAAACTAATTTCAAAATTTCAAAACCAATTTTAAATGAATGAATTTTATATTAAAGTATTGACAAACATATTATATAACTTTATATGTATGTATTATATATATAATTCAATTTTAAATTAAGTGATGTATATATATATATTCAAATTTAAATATTTATATACATAAAATAATTATTTTAAATCCGAATACTATATACAAATATATAAAAATTGATAATATAAAATACATACATTATACATTTACGTACCGTGTTTACTTAATCCTTCCATTAAAATCAATTTTAATAATATTAGTAAATTCAAAAATTATTTTTTTAAACCTGGCTTGAGCATATTGCATAGTGTATACACAAATCATTTTTTAAACAAATATTTATACATACATAATCCATTTAATGGTGACAACACTAATACATACAGATTCGTGATATCCAATTACTATATAAAACATATATGACATAATGATTAGTATATGCATTATATATAATAATAAATAAAAGTTTTACCTCTGCCTAATGCAAAGATAGTACATCTTGAAAGTAGAATCAGAACTCCTTAATACGATTTCTGTATCAAGAAGATGCTATCGTCCTGAATGTAGATACCACTGATAGTTGTATTGTATTTGATTAAGTGTTTTGGAACTTGAAAACTTAGTATGGTTACAGTGGCATGCCTTTACTGATTAGAGAGAGCATAAAAGAGGATCCCAAATGTGAGGGTTGGAAGTGATTAGTTAGGAGAGAGTCTTAAGTAGTAAAAGTAGAATCGAGATCCACTTTTCTCCCTTACCGATTCTCCCCTTTTGAATTCAAAATTCCACCTCCATACACCATCATATGGCCAGCCTCACTGCTCTTCATATAGCCAGCTATGATTGCCCATTCTAATGGCCTCCAAGTTGCTTCAAGCATGTTCAATAATTAGAACATTTAAATTCAATTTAAATTAGTGTCGATATCGCATATTGATAAGTGTATTTATAACTATTATATACACACTATTTAATACTGATCAACGTAATCAAATAAAATTTTATAGTTAATATTTTATAAATATGAATTAATTTACAATAATTATAATTTATTAAACTAGGGGTAACAAGAGTATTCAACGTTTCGATTATGTGACTCTTGAGTGTAAATTCGGTTAGCAATTAATATCAAACAATTCAAATATTAACGTTCACACGTCACTTAGCAGGAGGTGTAACATTATGATCAAAATTATCGCTTACTAGACTTCTGTATAATCTAATTTTACTTATTTAAGTGTTACCTAGTAGTGATAATTAATTATGCCAATTTTTTCGTCAAAACTATATCACATTATGACTTGTGGAATTTGGTAATGGTCAAAATTCCAATATCGTCCATATTCAACTTTATACTCCAAACATAAATTCCTTCGTTCAATAATAATAACAATTATTAACCGAATAACTTTGGTCAGAGATTTTGACTTTGAGTTAACTTTAGTTAACCGCGATACTAACCTCATATAACCAGGGAGAAAAATCCTCTCTTGAATAGTGTTTCACTTCCAATACTTTCATTTAACCTAACTATAGTCGTTCAATGGACGTTGTACCAGAATTTAACCATAATCAAGGTGAAACTTTCATATTGAAGATCAACAATACTCTCAAGTCAAGGGAGTTGTGTAATATTGTCACATCGATATTTTCTATTTAACTTTTGTTACATTAATCAATAAAAAGCTATCGAGTGAGTTATTTCATAGTTATCCAATAACTATCAATACATAACCCCTTAGTGCCCCCGATAGTAATGAGTAATACATTGCCCAACATTTGGAGAGCATTACATACTCAAGTCTCAATGGATGCATCAATATCTAGTGTCGATACATCTTGACTAGGATATTTTAAATGATGTGTTTATTAAATTTTTGATAAAATACTCATGATACAACATCTTGTGATTACTATCACAAAACACATTATCTATGGATTTTCTGTTAAATATACTTAAATTAAATAATTAATTAAGTATAACACATTAGAGTAAATCTATAATAGAAGGAAAACATCTTTTATTATAAACAAGAATTGATTATAGAGTTAATAATTTACAATAAATTTTATATTACCCATAGGGCTTACCACTAATTCTATCAATCACCCACTTGCACTTGGGACCAATTATGCAATTTCAATCCCATCCTTTTGATCAGCTTCTTGAGAACCGACTAACCTAGACCCTTCATGAATGGATCTGCTACGTTGTCCTTGGTATCTACCCTTTGTATCGCAACTTCTTTCTTCTCACGAATTCTCTAATGCAGTGGAACTTTCAAAGAATATGTTGTGACTTCTTGTATGTTCTAGGCTCTTTTGCGATCTGCATCATCGCAATGTTGTCACACTTCGAGCTTACTTAAAAACTTGCGCATAAATATCGCTTCTTTAGCTGCTTCACAGGGGGCGATGTACTCGGCCTCCATTGTGGAATCGGATATTGTTTTCTGTTTAGAACTTTTCCTACTAACAGCCCCACCAATTTAGTACATAGCATAGCGTACATAATGGAAATGATTGCGGAAGCATATAGTTTCCTCTCATATACTCCTTCTTATCATCATTATGAGGAGCGCCCTTCATATAAAGAACGGTTCCATATTGCATTGGAACATTTCCATGCTTGGAATTTTCTATACCAAAACTTTTCAGTATGGTATCTATGTGCATGGATTAGGACAATCCCAACGGGCTTTTAGATCTATCTCTATAGATCTTTATACCCAATATATAGGCTGCTTCTCCTAAGCCATTCATGGAGAAGTTCTTGGAAAGCCAAACTTTCATTGATTGCAATAACAGAATGTCATTGCCAATCAATAGAAGATCATCAATGTATAGGACAATACGATAGCATTACCCTGTTCCTTTCAGTATACGCATGCTTCCTCTAGGTTTTGATAAAAACCAAACTGTTTAATCATCTTATCAAAACACTTATTCCAACTCATCGAAGCTTGTTTAAGTCCATAAATGGACTTTAACAATTTACAAGCCTCGTCATCATTCCCACTGCCTTCGAAATCCTCGAACCGCGACATATAAATGGTCTCTTCTAAATTACCATTTAGAAATGTTGTACTTCCTTCTATTTTTCATATTTCGTAGTCATAGAATGCAGCGATAGCTAACATAATCCGAATGGACTTAAGCATGGCTATGGACAAAAAGGTCTCATCATAATCAATGCTTTGAATTTGATGAAATCCTTTCGCAACTAGCGTAACCTTATAGGTCTTTACTTGTCCATCTACATTTAGCATTTTCTTAAAAATCCATTTGTAGCTGATGGGTTTTATCTCTTCGGGTATGTTAGACAAAGTCTACACTTTGTTTTTATATGCAATCCATCTCGGATTTCATTGCTCCAAACCAGAGAGCAAAGTCTTTACTTCGCAGTGCCTGTTGTAATGATAGAGTAGTGTCATCTTCTAAGACACAGTCATACTTCTTGCCATCCACAAGAAAGCCACAATATCTTTCTGGTACACGATATTCCTTACTATACCTTCTAATGGCTGCATGTTTTCGTATACAGGTGAACTTGGTTCTCCCGCTGGTTCAGCCTTCGTGTTAGTTTCTATGATCTCATCCAAGTCTACAACTTTACTGTTAATTTTTTTAGACGAAAATTACTTTTTAAAAAAGATAAAATATGTAGGAAGAATCACTTTTTGTTCTTCTGTGTTATAGAAAATATATTCCTTAGAATCTTGAGATATCCTATAAACTTATAGAAGGCTAATCTTGCCTTAAGCTTATTAGGGCAAACGTTCTTAACGTAAGCCGGACAACCCCACACCTTCAAGTAATTAAAGTAGGGTTTTTTCCTATGCCACATATCATATGGCGTCTAAGGCGCAGTGGCTAACAATTTCAACATATGTGTTGCGGTTTCCAGCGCATATCCCCATTATAATAGAGGTAACTCAGCGTTACTCATCATGGAATGAACGATATATAGAGTTTGATTCTTTTGCTCCGACACACCACTCCGTTGTGGAGTATAGGGTGGAGTACCGTAAGAGATAATCCCATTATCTTTTAAGTACTATTGGAGTTCATGTCCAACGTATCGATCTCCTCGATCAGATCGAAGGATCTTAATCTTTTGGTTCATCTGGTTTTCTACCTCATTCTTATATTCAATAAATTTCTTAAAGGGATCAGATTTGTTCTTCATAAGATACACATATCCTAGTTTTGAGAAATCATCGGTGAAGGTTACAAAGTAACAAATAGTATCCTTAATGATTACTGGCATAGGGCCATATACATCACAATGTACAAGATCCAAGAGTTCATCAACTCTTTCATTGCTTCCACTGAAGGGATGCTTGGTTATCTTTCATTTGAGACACGACTCATGCATGTCAAATGATTCAGAATGACGTGACGTGTGAAAACCTTCGGTTTTTAATTTGTGTAGTCGTTTCTCACTTTATATAATCTAGATTACAATGTCAAAGATAATTATAATCGACTTATGAAATTAAAAATTAAAACTATCGAATTATGAAATTAAAAATTAAAAATTCGATTTTTGCATATGCGTAATTGTTATTTAGCCTTGTGAACCGGTTACACTTGATAAGCCCGATCGATTAAACAGAAAAACTATCAAACAGGAATCCAAAACGATAACTGCCAAACTCATATATCAAACAAAATCAAGAGGTCCACCTATTCGTATGCCAAGCAAACTTCCCAAAGTAGCTCACACACCATGCAACTCCATGTGACAAGATCAAGAAGTGAAGTCATGAAACTCACCAAGAAACTTCAAAACATCAACTCAATTCAAACACAAGGCCAAAACCCAAGTCCATGCAAAGGCATGGATCGGTATTAATCCCTGAACAAGGATCGGAACCAATTCCTAACATTTTCTTGAATTCATCAATACTAACACCACGTCAAGTTGGAATGCCTATGAGCTAGTTCATGCCACGCGAGAAGGTTCGCTAGCTACACATAACTTAAATGACCCAAACACTTGATGGACGACCCAAATGCTATCAACCAACATTCAAACTAAGGAATTCAATCAAATTCAAGCTTGTATCGATGCAACTAGAAACCAAGGACAAAGGCACATCCATTACCACAACTAAAAGAATATTTCACACTTAATCTTATGGATTGGTACTAATCCCTATTCATAGATCGTTACCGATCCTTGAAATTTGATGAGGTGGCTATAATCTTCCTCAAGCAACTTCTTCTGTACGTGGAGAACGTGGGTGTGAATGTGGCGGAGATGATTTCAGCGACCTTCGGCTATAGAGGGGCATGATGATGTTTTTGAGGGATCTTTTTGGGTGATTCATGAATTTTGATATTCCCCTTGTAATTCTAGGGATCATCACCGATCCATAAGAATGGATATTATAAATGTTGGAATCTCAATTTTACATTGTTTTGATTGTGACAAACTATATAAATAAATATTTGTGTGTACTAATCAATTATGTAGGAGATTCGTTACAGATTCACATTCAGAGTATTTTGAAGATGTTAGTCCTTTGTCTAGAGTCTTTATATTATTTAGAAATATGTTAAAATCTCTCCTGAAATGATATATATATATATAAAAACATATACACACATGCACTACCCTGCACAATAGGCTGAAATAGCTGGATGAATGACTTCATTCAGACGGCTGATTGCTGAAACTATTTTATAGTTTCACAATATTCAACCGGCTGAATCACTTCATTCAGACGGCTGAATTAGGCCAAAAATTGTCTATTTCTTTGCTGTTTTCGATTTTTAAATTTCAGAAGGCTGAATAAATCCATTCAATCGGCTGAATATTCACAATGGCTATTTTTCATGAAAAGACACTTCTCTTCATCGAAGAGAAACATCTTCAAACCAACTGTTGCACCTATTTCTTTTTATTGTTACCTTTCAACAATGGTTGCAACTTTTTAATCACTATAAATAGATTTCAGAATTCAACAAATAAACAACAACTGATTTTAATATTCTTGAATTCTTATCTCTTATTCTCTATTTTCAAACTGCACTCAAACTGCTTACATTCTCTGATCGTTGATCACTCTATCTTCCACAATTCTCAAGCACATTACACTCTATATCATAAAGGAGAAGATTATAGGAAGATTGTACTTAATTGACTTATCGGTGATATTCAAAGAGCACACTACAGTCAGATACTTTTGTTATTTGTAAAGATGTCCTGTTCGGTTGCTCAAGCGGTAGAAGTCTTATCCGTTTACTTAGGTGGTAGAAGTCCTGTTTGGTTGCTTATGCGGTGTAAACCTATTCCTCCGGGTTAAGTAAGGGTTGCTAGTTTAATTCCAGAAGGAGTCTGGGACTGGACGTACAACGGGAGTTCGAACCAGTATAAAAATCTTTGGTGTCATTTACTTTACTGCTTTTACTATTTACTTACTTATTCCACACAAGTAGTTATCCATATTACACGATCCTATAACACAGTCACTATCATTTGGTATTAGAGCAAGGCCTTCGTATAACCATAACATAGTTATCTGATATTATTTTAGTATGGAAAACAACACCAGCACTGTTTCTAACACTACCATTACAGAAGGTTAATCTACTGCACGACCACCTCTATTTAATGGAATGAACTATAACTATTGGGCTACTAGAATGAGAATCTATATACAAGCAAGTAGTTATGATACCTGGAACATTATGCAATCTGAATATATTATTCCTACTACTGAATATTCAGCATGGTCTAACACGCAAAAATTAGATGATACTGCAAATGCTAAAGCTATGAACATGTTATATTATGCATTAGATAAAAATGAGTTTAATAGAATAAGCATGTGTAAAACTGCTCATGAAATTTGGCTTACACTTAAAGTTACCATGAAGGAACTAACAAAGTCAAACAAAGTAAAATTTCTATGCTCAAAAATCAGTTCTAGAATTTCAAAATGAAGCAAGATGAAACTATCAATGAAATGTACTCTAGGTTTCAAGATATATATCATTCTTTGATAGCATTAGGAGAAACTTACAAAGATTTTGATATTGTTTCAAAAATCCTCAACTCACTAATAGATGAGTGGGAGGGAAAAGTCTTAGCAATCGAAGAAGCTAACGACATTTCAACCATAAAACCAGAAGAGTTGATTGGAAATCTAATGTCTTATGAAGTTAATCTCCAGGCAAAATGAGTACATGCTCAAGATAAGAAAAATATAGCATTCCAGGCAAAAAAAGATGAATCAGATTCAGATGAAGAAGATATAGCGTTCATTGCTAAAAATTTCAAAAAGTTCTTGAAATTTAGAAAGAACAACAAATTTAGAAACAACAAGAACAACTCCAGCAACAATAATAACACCAACAAACCGTCATCATCTGCTCTAGAATGTTATGAATGTCACAAGAAAGGTCACATCAAGAAAGACTGTCCTGAGAAAAAGAAAGACAAGTATAAGCACAAAAAGGAAAGATTCAAGAAGAAAGCTTTCTCTGTCACATGGGACGATACAGAATCATCTTCATCATCAGAAAGTGAATCTGACAGTGATTCAGAACAAGCCAATATTTTCTTTATGGCCACAAAAGATGAGGTAAGTGATCTAACTTTTAATGATCTTTTGGAAATAAATTCAAAATTACTTGACAAACTAAAGAGCAAAAATAGAAAGTACAAAGAAACTCTAGAAAAATTGAATAGAACTGAAATCGAAGTAGAAATGCTGAGAGATGAAAAGAAAATTTTAGAAGAAGAACTTCAAGTTATTCAAGAATCTTGTTCTAATATGACATCTCAACTTTCTCTGCTAAGTCAAGAGATAGAAACTCAAAAAGAAAATAATTATGCTTTATTAATTGAAAATCATGACCTTAAATCAAATATCAAAATTTTAGAGTGAGATAAGTCTAGCTTTAAAACGAAGTTAGAAGACATTACTAAAAATGTTTCTAATTTTAATAAAGGTAGAGAAAATCTTTCCAAAATTATAGAAAATTCTCAAACTGTTTCAAATAAAAGAGGACTAGGATATAAACAACCCTCTAAAATTATTCCAAAGAAAAATAATTTTTCATATAAAAGGAATAATAAAGTAGACAAACTTAGTTCTAAAATTTCAAATTTTACTACATCAATTAAAATTTGTGTTCCTAAAACAAATAATTCTTCAATTAGAAATAAGTATATAAAATCTTTTATAAAAACTATTCATAAAAACAAAGATTTTGTTTTCAAAAGGAATTCTGAACCCTCGTGGGTTTGGCTTCCTAAAACCTAACTCTTAGGACCCAAAATAAAATGGTGGGTACCAATGTTAATTCTATATTTTGCAGGTACCATCCAAAAAGGGAGGAAAATGGATACTAGACAGTGGTTGCTCAAAATACATGACAGGAAATAAAGGGATGCTAATAAACATTAATTACTCAGATGGAGTTTCTGTCACATTTGGAAATAATTCCAAAGGATATGTCATCGGCAAAGGCGATGTAAGTAATAACGGTATATCTAATTCACCTCTTATTACAGATGTCTTATTAGTTAAAAATTTGAAGCATAATTTACTTAGTATCAGCCAATTATGTGACAAAGGATTCAATATTTCCTTTTCTAAAAATAAGTGTAGCATTTTTGATCAAAACAAAAATCTTATTTTTGAAGGTTTTAGAGATAAAAATATTTATGTTTTAAATATGAATATAAATCATAATACAAATATGTGTTTGATAGCCAAAGAAAATGATCCTTGGTTATGGCACAAAAGATTTTGTCATATTAATTTCAAAACTATAAATAAATTATCTAAAAATAATTTAGTAAAAGGTTTACCAAAAATGAACTTTAAAGTAAACAATATTTGTGATGCTTGTCAATTAGGAAAATTGTCAAAATCTTCCTTTAAATCAAAGAAAAATATTTCTACTTTACAACCACTAGAACTATTACATTTAGATCTCTTTGGTCCAACACAAATTCAATCTATAAATCATAGTAAATATGTGTTTGTTATAGTAGATGATTTCTCAAGATATACTTGGACTATTTTCTTAAAAAATAAAAGTGATACTTCTGAAAATTTCAAGAATTTTGCAAAGAGAATTCAAAATCTCAAAATTTTAAAAATTAGGAATATTAGAAGTGATCATGGAGGTGAATTTGAAAATGAAGCATTTGAACATTTTTGTAATAAAAAGGGAATTTACCATAACTTTTCTTATCCTAGAATACCACAACAAAATGGAGTTGTAGAAAGGAAAAATAGAACGTTACAAGAATGTGCAAGAACTTTATTAAATGGAAACACATTACCAAAACATTTCTGGGCAGAAATTATAGCAACTACTTGCTATGTTCTAAATCATATTTCCATCCGACCTTTAACAAAACACACTCCATATGAACTTTTTCATTAAAGAAAACCAAACATTTCATATTTAAAAACTTTTGGTTCAAAGTGTTTTATCTTAAACACAAAAGATCAGCTTGGAAAATTCGACCCAAAATTCGATGAAGGAATCTTCGTAGGATATTCAGAACGAAGCAAAGCTTATCGAATTTTCAATAAAAGAACAAAAACAATCGAAGAAACACTTCATGTTCATTCGACGAAAATTTCAAATTTAATAATAATTTTAAAGATGATGAAGATATACCTAAGACGGTCACAAATGCGGTTACTCAAAATAATTTTGAAGAAGATGAAAACATTATTTATAACTTTGAAGAAAATGAAAATATTGTTCATAATGAAAATGAATTAAGATCTCCTCCTAGGATTTTACGAGATCACCCAGTAGAAAATGTCATAGGAGAAATTGATTCACATGTTAGAACTAGAAATCAACTTAATCAAATGGGCCATGTAGCTTTTCTTTCTAAAATCGAACCTAAAAATGCAAAAGAAGCATCTACTGATGACTATTGGATTATAGCTATACAAAAAGAACTAAACCAGTTCGAACGAAACGAAGTTTGGGAACTAGTTCCTAGACTAAGTGATCAAACAGTCATTGGTACTAAAAGGGTTTTCAAAAATAAAGCAGATGAACATGGTAATATAACTAGGAATAAATCTAGATTAGTTGCACAAGGATATAATTAAGAAGAAGGAATTGACTACGAAGAAACATTTGCTCCAGTTGCACGACTTGAAGCAATACGTATCTTACTGGCCTTTGCATGTTTTCATAATTTCAAACTTTATCAAATGGATGTTAAAAGTGCTTTCTTAAATGGTTATATAAAAGAAAATGTTTTTGTTGAACAACCTCCATTATTCACACATGTAAAATTTCCAGACCACGTCTATAAACTTAAGAAAGCCTTATACGGTCTAAAACAAGCACCTCGTGCTTGGTATGAACGTCTTAAGAGCTATCTAATAGATTTTGGTTTTGAAATTGGGAAGGTTGATCAAACTCTTTTTATTAAAAGAACTATAAAGGATATTTTAATTATTCAAATTTGTGTAGATGATATTATTTTTGGCTCTACAAATGAAAAATTATGTCAGGAATTTTCAAAAATAATGACCAAAGAATTTGAAATGTCACATATAGGAGAATTATCTTATTTTCTTGGTTTACAATTTAAACAAATAGAAAATGGAATTTTTATTAATCAAGAAAAATATTGTAAAAATCTAATTAAACGCTTTAATATGGAAAATACTTCAGCTAAATCAACTCCAATGAGTACAACAGTTCATCTCAATAGAGATGAAGATGGCAAAAGTGTTGACCAAAAATTATATCGAAGTATAATTGGATCATTACTTTATCTAACTACTAGTAGACCTGACATAATGATGAGTGTTTGTTTATGTGCACGATTCCAAGCAAATCCTAAAGAATCACATATGCGAGCAGTAAAACGCATATTGCGTTATCTTAGCAAAACCAAAGATTTTGGACTTTTCTATCCGAAAGAATGTCCTTTCGAGTTAGTTTCATATAGTGATGCTGACTTTGGAGGATGTCGGACGGATCAAAAAAGTGCTAGTGGGACTTGTCACTTCATTGGACAATCCTTAGTCTCTTGGTTTAGTAAGAAACAAAATTGTGTTTCACTCTAAACTTGTGAGGCAGAATATATTTCTGTTGCCTTAGCTTATGCTCAAGTCATTTATATGCAACATACACTTCAATTTTTGGTGTTAATTTATCCAAATCAACATTTTTTTGTGATAATACTAGTGCTATAAACTTCTCAAAAAATCCTATCAATCACTCACGAACAAAACATATTGACATACGTCATCATTTTCTTCGTGATAATATTGAAAAGGATTTAGTCAGACTGGAATTTGTATCCTCTGAAAATCAATTGGCAGACATAATTACAAAACCTTTAAATGAAAATATCTTTATAAAATTAAGAAGAGAAATAGGAATTGTAACCATCAAGGATTTATAAAAAAAATTCAAGACTCGAACTCGGGATCTCTTACTTGAAAATATGGTGCTTTACCACTACACTACTCTTTTCTTCACATCTATTTTTGGTTTGCATTCTATTTTTATTGTTTATTCTTTACCTTACAATTTTTTCAACCAATTTTTTTTTCTGGTTCTTAAAATCCTAAGCACCAATGTTCTTTCTATTTATATGAAAGTTTACATATAAATACCTCTAATCCTTTTCTCTCTTTTGCATTCAATTAAAATAAAAACAGTTTCAATTCTCCTACTCAAAAATGTCTTCCCAGCATAATTCTGAATCCTCTGCTCTATCTTATTCTTCTTCTAGTTCGGGATCGGTGAATTTACCTACTCCAACATCGATTAATGAACCAGTACCAATTGATCCTCCGTATACTCACACAGGTTATACTCCACCTGGTAAAAGAACAAGACGGTCTCTATTTTTTAGTTCACCATCTACCAAAGAAAAAATAGATGACATTCATCATTATCGAAGGGAATCGCTGGAATTACAATGCGAACTTTATTATGAACAAAAAGTTAACTCCAAGCGTTTAAGCTTTTTAGAACAAGTCGCATTGAAATTCTGTGGATCTTCGTCCAAAAGCACGGCTCATCAACCGTCTCCTATTTGTTCTCCATCCCGACGCAATACTTGGGAACTATCGCCACAGCGTCCACCAATATCTCCGAATTCATAGGAAAGCGGCAATAGATGGTCACCACTCAGGCCATATCAAGAGAACACAAAAATAGAACCGGATGAATATCACACTCCAAGCTCTTCTTCCAAATCTATTTAAAAGTTTTATTGTTATTTTTATAATCTTGTTTGTTTATTTAAAAATATTTACTTTGTCCTTATAATATATCTTGTTATAAAGGCTACATTAAGTTTTCTCAGAATTCAGCCGGCGGTCTATAACAAAACAGACGGCTGAATATTATCCAGGAAATATATTTTTTCCCTGATTCAGACGGCTGAATATTTTAAAACAGACATCTGAATAGTTCAAAAATGAACTATTTTCTTACGGGAAGTAATTCAGACGGCTGTTTACAGTTATTCAGCTGGCTGAATTCTTCCTGAAGCAATTTTTTAACTAGGTCCTACAAATTTTTCTTCCAATATTACCCTTGCTTTTCACCTACCTATAAATTCATCTTTTCACCTTTTACCCATTCACTTCAGAACCCTAGCACAACTTTCTCATATTTTCAACTTTTACTCCTCTTTTTAACTCTCTAATGGCTCCTAGATCAAAATGAACAAGGGAATCCATCGCCGGTCCTTTCGAAGATCAGATTCATCAATGGCTCTGGAATGATGTTGTAGTCTCCTGTTTCAATTCCATGAAAAATTCCAATATCTTTGAAGGAGTTTTCATGAAGTTCCCTTATTTCGCGGCTTACCGGATTAGAGAATTGGCCGAGCAATTCCGTTTCGATAATCTCATAGGGTATGCTCCCAATAATGTAAAATTAATCATCTTTTGATCAAACTCTATCTTGCAAATCTGAATCTAGACCACCATAATCCTCAAAATCGACAAGATTGTATTTGGTCTATAGTTTGTGGCACTAAAATTTTCTTGCCTTTACAAAGATTAGGTAATATTTTAAATTGTCCATTTCAAGGTGTTGAAATAGATGATATTGAAGTTGATATGGATCATAAAGACGAAGTTTCACATCGTTTCTTGTCCGAACACCTTACCGATTTAAGTGCTTCAAAATCTAGCACCTTAAGGCCACAAGCACGTCTTCTTCACCGTGCCTTCATTCGCTCTCTACAACATCGAATGGGAAGTTATGAAAAAGTCTATAAAGGATATTTTCAAGCCTTCTATTCAATCTACTCCAACCAACAAGTAAATTGGGGCAAAATCATTTTAGATGAATTTCAAGACATCACAATTCGAAGAAAATATAAGCCCATTTTTTATGGTGCTTATATTATGCATATCCTTCTCAACTTCGGCATTCCAATGCCCGACTCTGAGTTTTCAAGCATTAGTGAGTTTGGCGCAAATTAGGATTGATGGGTCTTCCTCACCGGCCTCCTTCACAACAAATCATTTCTTTTCAACAATGGTCTCACAATGTTCAACAAGGTATTCCTCAACCTCGTGACACTAGTATTGCCTCTTCTTCGCGTACTCATCATGAAGAAGAAGAAGAGGACGATGACTCCACTCAAGTTGTTGGCCCGGAAACCTCCTCCAGACAAGCTATCATCACTCTCTCCCGAAATCAATCCAAACTTCATCGGGACATTAAGAATCTTGAAAAGAAGATGGAAAAGAAATTCAACTCCATAAAAGGTTTTCTTAATAAAATATGGGATAAAATTTCTTGCTCCGGTTCTACATCCACCGAAGTTCACAACCCATCTCCATTTCAATGGTCATTTTCGAGTTCGGATTCCGATGATGATGAGCCTTCTCTATCTACCCAGTTTTAATTATTTTTAGATTTCTACTTTTTGTATCAAACTTCTATGATGCTCTATCTAGTTATTTTATATAATGTTGTAATGAATATTGTTATTCCTCTTTAGTAATGACATCTCGAGTATGAGTTATTTATATAATATAATCTTTGTTTAACAAATGATTTTGTGCATATAGTTTATCTTTCTTTTTGTCGATGATAAAGGGGGAGAAAAGTTAGTTAAATATTTGTGCATATTGACAGAGGGAGTAGCAATGCTAACGTAAGATTTTTTTATGTAAATATATTATTTATACTTATATAGTTGTCATCATCAAAAAGGGGGAGAATGTTGGAATCTCAATTTTACATCGTTTTGATTGTGACAAACTATATAAATAAATATTTGTGTGTACTAATCAATTATGCAGGAGATTCGTTACAGATTCGCATTCAGAGTATTTTAAAGCTGATAGTCCTTTGTTTAGAGTCTTTATATTATTTAGAAATATGTTAAAATCTCTCATGAAATGATATATATATATATATAAACATATACACACATGCACTACACTGCACAATAGACTGAAATAGCTGGCTGAATGACTTCATTCAGACGGCTGATTGCTGAAACTATTTTATAGTTTCACAATAGTCAGCCGGTTGAATGAGATCATTCAGCCGTCTGAATACTAAAACTATTTTATAGTTTCACAATATTCAGCTGGCTGAATGACTTCATTCAGACGGCTGAATTAGGCCAAAAATAGCCTATTTCTTTGTTGTTTTCGATTTTTAAATTTCAGAAGGTTGAATAAATCCATTCAGCCGGCTGAATATTCTCAACGGCTATTTTTCATGAAAAGACACTTCTCTTCATCGAAGAGAAACATCTTTAAACCAACAGTTGCACCTGTTTATTTTCATTGTTACCTTTAAACAATGGTTGCAACTTTTTAATCACTATAAATAGATTTCAGAATTCAACAAACAAACAACAACTGATTTTAATATTCTTGAATTCTTATCTTTTATTCTCTATTTTCAAACTGCACTCAAACTGCTTACATTCTCTGATCGTTGATCACTCTATCTTCCATAATTCTCAAGCACATTACACTACATATCATAAAGGAGAAGATTATAGGAAGATTGTACTCAATTGACTTATTAGTGCTATTCAAAGAGCACACTACAGTCAGATACTTTTTTTATTTGTAAAGAAGTCATGTTCGGTTACTCAGGCGGTAGAAGTCCTATTCGATTACTTAGGCGGTAAAAGTCCTGTTCGGTTGCTCAGGTGGTGTAAACCTATTCCTTCGGGTTAAGTGAGGGTTGCTAGTTTAATTCCAGAAGGAGTCTGGGACTGGACGTAGAACGAGAGTTCGAACCAGTATAAAAATCTCTGGTGTTATTTACTTTACTGCTTTTACTATTTACATACTTATTCCACACAAGTAGTTTATCCATATTACACGATCCTATAGCACAGTCACTATCAGTAAACAGCAATCAAATCAGCAACAACGTTAAGTAGACGAAGGCAACGATTAGCCAAACCACTATAATGTTTATGTGACTTGTTATTTTTCATTTTAGTTTACTTTCTTCACATATTTCTCTACTTTAATTTTTTGGGTGTTTGTGCCACTTTTTGGTATAAATATTTTGGTGCTTTCACTGAGAGCCTCAGATTAATCAACTTTGAAACGTGAAATTGGAGAAGATAATGAGATCATTGACCAAGAGAACCGCTGGAGAAAGCCAACAGGGACGTAGGGGAAGCCAAGAGGTGTCCTCAGGATCTAGCCCTCTTCCATCTACATAACTATGGACAAGATAGAAACAATGATGGTGGAAATTTGGAATAGAATGATAACCCGCTAGGAAGAGATGATGGATTTTTCAAAAGAATAAGACAAGTTGGTATAGGTGGAGTTGCCGCTAATCAGAACTAGAGATCGGAGATTTGAACATGAATTAGAATGCAAATATGCAACCAGAGGAGTACGTACCAGAATTTCCCCGTGTGAACCGAGGGTAGAACGAAATGTGGAGCGGAGACTTCCGTTAGATGACAATAATGGAATTGCTGAGATTGATAGACGAGTAATGAGAGGTGGACCGCCAGACCGGAGTCTATAAGACATGAATAGGAACCCATTCACTCCTAACATTTGGTATGTGAGAAATCCGCTCGATTTCAAGCTGCCAACGCTGGAAAGGTACGATGGAGAAACCGATCCAAGGGTTCATTTAATGAGATACATCTGGAATATGGAGGCGTTGGGTGCATCTGAAGAAGTGACGGGATGGTGTTTCCCTATATATTTGGTAGACTAGCAGTGATGTAGTTCAGACAGTTGGAAAATGGTTCCATCAGTACATGGACCAAGTTAGTGAACAGATTCATGATGCTGTTCAAAGTGCATATTGCACAACTGAAGAGCATGATGACATTATCAAGCATGAGGCAGAGGGCCAGAGAGACCTTGAGGAGTTATTTAACTAGATTTAGCATGGCAGCTACTGTGGTTCATTGGTCGGACCCATCAGTGGTTTTGATGGTGGCAGTTTCAGGAGTTGCTAGTAAAACGGATTTTAAAATTACTTTAGAAAGGGATCCATCGGCTGTTCTCGTTGAATTTTACCATGAAGTTGAGAGATACTTACATCAGGAGAACGCTGAAGATGAAAAGGCAGAAGTTAATGTTGCGAATAGTGGAGGATCGTCCTGGGAAGGATTTGGTAAAGATAAAGGGAAACGAAATGTGGATTATGGCTTTGGAGGACCAAAACGACAGAGAAGATAATAGAAATTCTCTTCTTACACAAAACTAAACAAAACCCCCAGAGAGAATTTACCTAGACACCAGGGGGAAGATCCCTTATTCAAAACTGAAGAGGAGAGAACCTACCAATCGAGAGAAAAAATCGAGAAAGTATTGCCTATTCCATGACCTGGATGGGCATGAAACAAATGAGTTGTAGAAATCTCTATGATTTGATTGAGGAGAAGGTTAGGAACAACCAGCTACAGTAGCATTTGAGGAGCCAAGCTGCAATGATGCAGCAAGAGCTATCATCGTTTGCAGTGAATCAAAGCGGCATCGGATCTGTGCCGAGGGTAGTTATCCCATGATCGTGACGGTAGTAGTCAGGTTCGATTCCCACACTTTTCCTTATATTTTTAATAAGTGATGTGGTATTATAGTTAAGCCACTTACTCATGTATGGGACCTTGATTACTCTCTAGGCACGCTTTAAGTTGGATGATAGGTTGTAATATCTAAATGGATGCCATGATTTGTGATTGATGTTTAAACTTAAATTCTATGAATTCTTGATTTTGAAAATCACTTGAACGTGATAACCTCTATTAATTTCGAAATACCAATGGAGATTGGTTACCCTCTATATTGATTTATGAAATAACTGATCATGGTAGTCCTATCCGGAGAAACAGGGTGATGACCGTAAGGTGCAGGTCCCATTGTCAGAAAGCGAGTGGATCGAGCTTGTACAATAGTAAGTCCCCTCACCGGAGAGTGAGCGGATGGTCTTACTTGGTCATTGAGTCCCCTCATTGGAGTGAGAGCAGATTGGGTTCGGCAAGGATCTAGAGAGATCGAACCCTATATTGGATGCTAAATGATTCGGAGAGATTGTGGATTGAAATAATGATCCAGAGAGATCAAGGATTGAACTAATGGTCCGGAGAGATCGGTGATTGAACTAACGATCCAAAGAGATCGTGTATTGAAATAACGATCTGGAGAGATCAAGATTTTGACTAATGAACCGGAGAGATCGAGATTTCAGCAATGGCCCGAAAAGATCGAGGATTACGCTAGAGATCCAGCGATCACGAATTGAATTGGTCACCAAGTACCTAGCCCAGAGATCTTGAAAACTAGACTTTGGTTTTGAACACCGATTGACCTTGAAACAATTCAATAGCTCCAAGAGAACATGGATTGAGCCACTAATTTTGATATATGATTATTAACTCCCGGAAGAACACGGGATGATCTTGATTTGTGATATGCTATACGATATAATAGTTCCAAGAGAACATGGAATGATGATTATTTGTGACTAACACTCAAGCAACGACTTGAGTCCTTGGCTATAATGGTCTGGAACGATCTTTGATTTACAAGTGAATCTGAAGGAGCCAGATGATTTGCCGCAATTTGGTTGGCCGACGATCAGAAAATTCAGCAACTCATGAATCATCAACTTCAATGTTTGTTCTTGAGCAAAGCACACCTTCCATTCACAAGGCATGCTTGGGGAGGGAATGTTATCCAGTCTTGTGAACGGACCACATTCGACGAGATCAATCGATTAAATGGAAAAACTATCAAGCAGGAATCCAGATTTGTTGGAATTCATCAACAACTCGCACCATGTCAAGTTGGAATGCCTATAAGCTAGTGCATGCCACATAAGAAGGTTCGTTGGCTATACACAACTTAAATGACCTAAACACTTGATGGACGACCCAACTTCTATCAACTAACATTTAAATCAAGGAAAGTAATCAAATTCAAGCTCGTAACGATGCAACTAAATACCAAAGACAAAGGCATAAGCCAAACAAGCCACTACAACAACCCAAAGAAGATTTCCCACTCAATCTTACGGATCGGTACCAATCCATATTCATGGATCAGTATCGACCCTTGAAACTTGATAAGGTGGTCATGATCTTTCCTAAGCAACTTCTTCTGAACGTGGGAAACATGGGTGTGAACATGGTGGAGATGATTTCTGCGACCTTTGGCCATAAATAAAGGGAAATGGTGATGTTTTGATGGATCTTTTTGGGTGATTAACGAATTTAGACATTCCCTTTGTAATTTCAGGGATCATCACCGATCCATAAGAACAGCTCTTGCAAACAGCAATCAAATCGACAACAAAGTTAAGTGGACATAGGTAACGATTAGCCAAATCACTATAAAGTTTGTGTGTCTTGTTATTTCTCATTTTAGTTTACTTTCTTCACTTATTTCTCTACTTTAATTCTTTTGGTGTTTGTGCCACTTTTTGGTATAAACAGTAATGGTTATCAGTAGAAAAATAATATATTTTTTATTTAATAGCGAAAATGGTTTATTATTCGCCTTACAGCGAAGGATGTCAACAGATAACAATCTGACTTATATAAATTATTAAAGAAGATAATTTTGTTTATTTTGATTAAAAATAGGAACTCAGAGCATCTCCAACCCTTCACAATGTAATTCCTACGTTAATAAAATGGTTAGAAAATGCAGAATTAATGTGTAAAGAATTAATTACATGTTACAAAAAATGATTTATTTGCTCCAATGCAAACATGTTTAAATGTTAAAATTTTCTTGTCTGTAAAAAAGTAAGCGGTAGCTAAACCCTTAACATTATGAAATACAATGTCCAGAATAAGATATTTCATTTCACAATGTCTACCAAAAGAAATTACCATATCATATTACATATTCCATAAACATTTCCATTGGAGATTAAAAATTGAATAAAATTGTTAATTATCTAGGTGGCATTCAGTTTACATCAAAAACATTTATAGATGCGCTTATCATCCAAAGCTCTATAACCTCCCATTCTATAGCATGCTATTTGTACACCATATCTACATCCATATGATTTTTGTAGTAACATAATTTGAAATATTAAGAAAGAAAGCGGTAGGGGTCTTTAAGCAATAGGGCAAAGCCCACTTTTCCATCCAAAAGAAATGGAAAAATGAAGGCCACACCAAGGAACCATTTATTCCTCCTAGGCTCTCACTATAAAGTAAGCCTATAGCAACTTATTATTGTTGAGTCGATCCTCTTAGCATGTCCAATAGGAGAGATGAAAATTAGTAAATATATTCTTACATGCCTCAAGGTCATCGTCACAAAATTTTGGTTATTTTGGGTATTCCTAACGCATTCAAACAAATATTTCAAATGACATTAAAAGATTGACCTTGATTTAACATTTCTAACATATTAGAAGGTTCTAAATGATTTCATAATTTGTGGATCACAAAATTTCATTCACATCGCATATTTCTTAGCACTTCACATATCAAAGTACAAGCTATTTCCAATGATGTGAAAAAATAGCATATTTTTTTCATACTTACATAAAATATTATTTAAGTTGATGCAAAATTAGTGCACCTTTCTTGATATTAATAGAATTTTTTACTATATAGTTTTTTTTATAGTGTTAGCAGTGCTTCATATATCTGATGTTGGTTAACTTATACTTAGCTATTTTTTCAGTGCTATAAGTTTTTGTTTGAAGATACAATTTACCTTAGTTCAAAGGTATTTCGTTACGATTATGATGGTGAAGATGGACTGTCTTTTAGAGCTATGGACTGAAAGATAAGAAGAATTGAAGTTTCAAACTATTGGATTAGATGCATTAGCAGTGGGGCAAAAATGGGAAAATTTTCAAAAAGAAAACATTTTATTAATTATTGCACTAGATCTTTGATTTGTTTTATCATGAATAAACTTATAACATTAAATCATATTTAATGTTGATTTGATATAGGGAGAGTTTTATGTTTAAAATATTAATTTAATTTGACTTAATTTTTATTATTTTAAACTAAAGTTTTAGGATTTTAAGTTTACTTTATTTTGATTTGTGTTAGTTTGATATTTGAATATCATATGTTAAGGGATAATATGTATTGTGTAGAAGTTATAAAGAATTAAAACTAATTGATAAAAATAGCAATAAAATAAAAATGCTAAATTAAACTAACATTCGATAGGGGAAAATACTAAATCATTTATAAAATTTAAAAATGATAAACAAAAATAGGAATATATAAATATAATATTATATTTAATTTTTTGTTAGACAAATGCTAAAATAAAGTAGCATTATATAATTTAATGTTGTACACTTTTTACAATTTATGAATGCTAGTTGTTTATAGAGTTAGGGGTATGTCTTAGGGGCAATTCTATAATTTATTGTAAATTATTAACTTTGTAATCAATTCTCATTCTATTATATATTCGTTATGATGTGTTATAGTTACTTAATTATTTAATTTAAGTATATTTAACAAAAAATCCATAAATGATGTGTTTTGTGACAATAATTACCAGATGTTGTAATCATGAGTGTTTTATCATAAATTTAATAAACATATCGTTTTTAATATTCCTAGTCAAGATATATCGAGACTGGATATCAATGCATCCATTGAGACTAGAGTACGTAATGTTGTCCAAATGTTGGGCAATATTACTGATGACTATGGGGGGTACCGGTACCAATAGTTTTTGGATAACTATGGAATGACTCACTTAATAGTTTCTGTTAATTAATATAACTAAGGTCAAATAGAAAATATCGATGTGATATTATTACACAGTTCTCTTGACTTGAAAATACTGTTAGTCTTCATAATGAAAGCTCCACCTTGATTATAGTTAAATCTTGGCACGACGTCTATCGAACAACTATAATTAGGTCGAGTGGAAGTATTGGAAGTGAAACACTATTCTAGAGAGGATTCGTCTCCTCGGTTATATGAGGTTAGTATCACAGTCAACTGAAGTCAAAACCACTGGCTAGAATAGTTCAGTTAATAATAATTGTTATTATTGAACCAATGACTTTGAGTTTAGACTATAAAGTTGAAAATGGAATTATATTGGAATTTTAACCATTATGAAATTCCCTAAGTCCTGATGTGATATAGTTTTGATGAAAAGAATTGGTGTAAATAATTATCACTATCGGGTAACGCTCTAATAAGTAAAATTGGATTTTACGGAACTCAAGTAAGTGATAAATATGGCTATAATGTCACACTACCTACTAAGTGATGTGTGAATGCTAATATTTGAATTGTTCGATATTAATCGCTGACCGAATTTACACCTAAGAATCACACAATCGAAACATCGAATACTCTTATTATCACCTAATAAAATTAAATATAATTATTATAAATTAATTATAATTATTATAAATTAATTATAATTGTTATAAATTAATTAAATTAATTAAAATTTATGAAATATTAATTATAAAATTTTATTTGATTAGTGTTTATCAATGATAAATATTGGGTACATAATAGTTATAAATACACTTATAGATATACGATAACGATACTCATTTTAATTGGATTTAAATTTGCTAATTATTGATTGGGCTTGAAGCGACCTAGAGGCCCATAGAAGGGGATGTTATAGCCAGCTATACATGGAGTAGTGAGGCTAGCCATACGATGGTGTATGGGGGTGGAATATTGAATTCAAAAGGGGAGAATCGGTAAGGGCGAAGGGTGAATCTGGATCTTGCTTTTACTCCTTAGACTCTCTCCTATTTAATTATCTCCAACCCTACATTTGGGATCCTCTCTTTTGCACTCCTTAACGGCAAAGATCGTCCACTATAACCCCATCTCCTCGAAGTTTTCAAGTTCCAAAACACTTAATCAAATACAATTCAAGTTCGATGACAGTTGCATTCAAGATAGTAACATCTTCTGGATACAGAAATCGTTTCAAGGATTCTGATTCTACAATTAAAGGTGTACTATCTGGACATTAGGTAGAGGTATAATTCTTATTTATAATTGCATATAATGTATATAATGATCATGTTGTCATAAATGTTTTAGATAGTAACTAGAGATCACGAATATGTATGTATTAGCGATGTCACCGTTGGATGGATTACATATGTATAAATGTTTGTTTTAATTTTTTTGGTGTTTATACTGTGTAATATGCTCATGGCTAGGTTTAAAAAAAATCAATGTTCAATTTAGTAATATTATTATAATTAATTTTAATGCAAGGATTAAGTAAATACAATATGTAAATAAATAATGTTTGTATTTTACATTATCAATATTTATATATGTATATATAGTATTCAAATTTAAAAAAAACTATTTTATATGTATAAATTTTTAATTTCAAATATAATATATATATACATCGATTATTTTAAAATTGAATATATATATAATGCATACGTAAAAAATTATATAATATGTTTGCAAATACTTTAATATAAAATGTATTCATTTAAAATCAATTTCAAAATTTCAAAATTATTGTTTTTATACATTTCTGTATGGAAATAAATAAATAACTTATATGGCCGAAGCATATTTTAGATATATACGTAAATGTTTAGTTAATATTTTATTAAATATATTTACATGTATTTACTAATATTATATATTTACACATTAAACATTATTTAAATACACACATACATATATATATATATTTCAAAAATATATATTATTACATTATAGATTTTGAATTATTTAATATATATATATACATATATTTAACATTAATTTATTATATTAAATTTAGAATTGTTTTATAATACATATATAATATTAATTCATTATATCAAATTTAGAATTGTTATAAAATATAATTATATGCAAACATACATACATAAATATATATATATATATAAACTTTTACATTTTGCAAATAATGTTTTATAATTTACAATATTATACATACATACATAGATACACACACACACATATACATACATATATTGACTGCACATATGTATATAAAGAGCTAACGTGTGTGTTGCGATGTAAATCCCAACATCTATACACAGTCATGTTAAATCACATACAGTGTTTTATATTGCACGTGAACGTACACACTTATGTGTATATGATACGCATATTATATTATATAATACAAATTTAATAATTAATCAAACTTTATTTATAAATAAAATAAAATATTGATTTTATTTAAAATAGATTTAAATAAGATCTAGATAAACTTAGACTTCTAGGCCTAGTGAGATCCAAATGGAAGATTTTTTTGAAATTTACCCATTTACCCTGTTGCGTGTTGGCTTGGATGCAATAATGATATCGAAGCCTAATAGCATATGTGGTCTAGATTAGTATGTTAAGGTTAACTGATTAAGTTTACAACCAAGTCAGTATGACGTCTAGAAAGGTAATGTCTAGGCCTGAGTTTGGATAATTAAGTACCCTACCCTACCTGGCTACTTGCCTGGATCGATAAGTTATGTGAGCCAAAGGTTGCCCACAATAGAAAAGGCCTAATTTGAATTGTGCCTTAGGCTAATTTTCAAAATAGTTTGTAAAACTAAAATAATTTTTTTTAATTTAAAAGTTAAATTTAAAATAAAAAATGTATTATAGAATGTTAAAATATAGTTTTTCAAATGTTTGAAAACATTATAAAACTAATTTCAATTTTTTTATATTAATTAATAAGATTAATAATATAAATAAATAAATTAAATATTTAATTAATTAAAATATGTATACATGTATAATACATATAACGGTATATGTTATGATGTCTTAAATAGTTCAAGACAATATAAGTATATATGTACATAAGGATTTTCGAAATTAATAGCATTTAGTTAAAATTGTTTAATTAAATAAATTAATTAAAAGTTAATTAATAAATAAAATAATACATATATATATAATGATATATGTGTATAACTATAAAGGCTGTAGTATACGTATTCAATATAAAATGTTATAATTGAATAATAGAATAATTAATTAAAATGTTGATTAATTAAATTAGTTAAATAAGATTTAAGTAATATAATTTTGTACATAAGACTATTATATAAGTTAATTAAATTATAAAAAATTTATACGATAATAAAACTTATATAATATAAATGTGTAAATTAAAGGTGGAACATCAAGAAATCCTTAATAGACTTAAGGAATAAATACATACGTATTGTACGTATACCATAATTTCTAATGTGTGTGACACTTGAATCACGATGGTATTTAATAAGAAATACATTATTCCATAAGTTGATATCACTCTAAATAAGTATATTTGTAACGACCCGGAATTTTGGTCATTTGATTTTGAAATTTTAATTGATTTAAATATTAATATATTAGTTTAAAAAGTGAGATAACTCAAAAATTCAAATATAAGGATTAAATTAAAGTTAATATTTGGAATTCAAATATGGTGATTATTTAAAATCTTTGAATTGGTAAATTAAATATTTGAATAGTGAATTAAATATTAGGATTTTGAATGAAATATTAATTTAATGGATTCAATGATTATATTTAACTCATTTTACTTAATGGGAATACAGTGAATTCAATCTGTAAATTTATTTATGGTAATAAACAGTTCGAACAAATAATCAGAAAATTTTAATATAACAACTTGATTTCTATTGACAAAATTTTAATTTATTTTGATTTTTTCATAATTTTTAATTTATAAAATATGGATATTATTCGTTTGATGGTATATCGGCAAACGACTGCATTTTAGTGATTTTACAAAACTCAATAACTAGTGTATATTAATATTGTTTTGGAATCGCATCGCTGTTCTGAGAGCGACCGTATTTTTGTTTTGTCAATTTGAGGTCCATATGCGAATGAAACGCAGTGTAGTGAAACGCCAGAGATTTAAATTTAAACCTAAGTCAACAGCCCCCATTCTCTGACCACGCACATAATTTGTCTCCCCCCGTACTTCTTTTCTCTTCACATTTAAATGGTCGATCCTTTTGTCAAAAAAATAAAAATCCAACTTCAAAAATCAATTTCTCCTAGTTTACTTAATGAAAATTAGTAAAACAAATTTCATTGAGTTCATTAGATCGAGATCTTCGAGTCGACGGTTGTTTGGTGCTTTTTAGTGGGGTTTTGAGTTGTTGACCGTGGGATAGTAAAGAGGCGTGGGTTTAGTGTGACTAGGATTCAATGTTGTGAAGGATATACGTAACGTCTCGCAAAACGGAGGCCGGATTCGAGTTCGTGATGTCGATTAGCAGTTAGCACCTAGGCTCAAAGTCTTAGATGATGCATCATCTCCATGAGAAGTGTGACCCGATCATGTCGAGGGAGAGGGAGTTGCAGATTCGATTTTATGGGGGAATGTGGAGGTGATGGGATTGTGACGAGGAGGTTGAGATTTTGATGGTGAAGCCGTCGATGAAGTCAATTTTGATTTTCATTGAGGGATGAATGAGAAAGAGAGAGAAGAAGAGCATGGCCACAGTGAGGAAGGTTCTGTGATGGAGCGGGAAGAAGTTAGGGGAGAAGGATTTGAATGTTAATAGGGTAATTGATAAATTAATTTATGTAATTAGAAATTGGTTATATAACTTAATTTCGTAAATTTAAAATTTATATAACTCTCTCATAGAGGTCCAATCAAGACGTGGATTTTTGCGTTACGCTCGTAGCGACATAAGCTTCACAATGGAATAGGTTTGGTCGAATTTTGAGCACTTTGAAATTTGGGCTAAAATTGGACCTCGTTCAATTTTAGTTCCAAACTGGAACGCCTCGGTGACAACAGAAATTTTGGTAAGTTAAACTCACCTTTTTGGTTAATCAGTATGATAATATAATATTATATAGTTGATAAAAATTATTAATTAGAAGTTTGGATGATTACTGCTTTATCAGTTTGTTTGGATTTATTCCCGTCCCTAGAGTGGATGACCTTTTATATGTGCCTACCTAGTAGCGGACGATCCATATTATATATATAATTATATAATGTCTGTGATACAGGGGAACGGGTTGGAGGGATCTAACGGGATTCCTCGCCATTGTTGAAATGTTTTCAATAATATTATTATGGAATGATTATGAAATATCATACCTGATTATTAACCCTATGGGGTATGACATTGTTATATGTTCAACTTAAACCCTATAGTGATAGGAAATCAATATTAGCATGGGTTAAGCGTTTGGTAGTTATTGGCCTTAAATTAGTATTTTAAAAAAAATACTATAAATTGTCATTTGGATTGGGATTGATTTTTGAGACAAAGAATGATTTAGATCTGAATTTGATTTTTAGAAATATTTTGTTTGAAAAAGGACTAATTTCTATTTTACTCCAACCTTATTATCTGTCCTTTCTAATTCAATTAGAAATGTTTTTTAAAAAGCTATTTATTTATTATTTAATGCTATTTTAAAAGTTATTTATTTATTATTTAATATTGTTTTAAAAGTTATTTATTTATTATTCAATACTGTAAAAGTTATTTATTTATATTTAATATTGTTTTAAGGTTATTTATCAATATTTTAATATTTGAAAAGTTAATTATTTAAATAATTAATATAGTTTGAACTTTATACTAATGAATTATTAATGCTGTTTTGGAAAGTAATTATTATTTATGTATAATGTTTATTATTATATAATAGTGCTTTAAAGTAGATGATTAGAATTTATTTATAAATGTATTCGAGATTTATAAATAGAGTTTTATCAACAGACTTGAGTTTTATAAGAGGAGTTCAGGATTTTGAAACTTAAAGGAAGATTAGCTAAGGGTGAAAAGAGTTTTATAAATGGTTTTAGATATTTATAAAAGAATTTTAGAAATGGGTTTAAGGATTTATAAAAGGAGTTCATAATTAGTTTTATGGATTTATAAAGAGTTTATAAATGATTTAGAGATGTTTGTAAATGGTTTTGAGATTTATAAAATAGTTATAAATGGGTTTAGAAATTTATAAAGGAAATTATAAATGGTTTTAGAATTGCGTATAAAGGAAATCTCCCTCCATTCTGTGAATATACTTATTGTGAGATAAGTATATGGATATTTTTTCTAAGTATTGAAAATGTGGGATTTGTGGATAAAGCTTTGTAAAGGTATTTTTATACAAGTAATTTACAAAGTGGTTTTAATTAATGAATAGATTAATTTAAGATGTTAGTGGCTGCTTATGTGCCTAACCAATGTTGGTTTTCCCATTTGAAATTTGAAGGTTTGTTATTCAATAGTTAAATAACCGAATATCGAATTTGGACCCAAAACGTAACTTTAGAAAGAGAAACACGTGAGTTATATGGCACAGTCATCTCCGATGATGTAGTACAATGCGTATAAGTCTCATTTCGTTCTCTTAGGACAAACGATAAGAAAATCTGTCCACTAATGGTTAAGAGGTAATCTCTGCTCTTATCTTTGACTGTTTATTTTTTAAAGAACCGAGGTTAAGTTTATCGGAAGCTATCAAATGTTGTTTCAAAGAGACCGGGATCAGATATGTTATCCGAAAACCACTTCGGTCCAATTCAAGCGTTTCGAAGTGAAGACAACTTGAAGATGATGGAATTTGAAGATGGAACTCTTTGCAGTGCAAGGGCTGCTTGCTACTAATCATGAGGGTGATTCCGAAAATGGATGTAGTAGAAGCGGTGCTTTCGGTTTCGTTCTGTCCGAGAATGAACTGGTATGGATGAATGCTAGCATTGCATTGCTGCCTGCAGGGCAGTATTAGCATTCCAAGTGGAAAGTGCTTTATAAAGGCAAAATGTAGCCTCAAGCCTCATCAACTGGGAAATGACAAAAATCGAGCGTGCAGCAAGGCCAAGTGGGTCACTCCCATCAAGGTATGGTCATTCCAAATCTGGATCGATTACTATCTACTCATGTATGCTTCAGGGCCCAATAACGAAAGGGGTGATCATATTCGGTACTACTAGTCAAGTGGTAGGCCAGTCCAGTGTGGCAGGAGTAAAAGATGTTCTTGTCAGACGCTGATGCATTTTATCTAGAGATGTACCATCGGAAAGTAGTTCCTTACCTTGTCATAGTATGGAATCCATTCTCTAATACGAGCTTTATGGACTTAGTTGTGCCCAACTATGTTGAAACTTGAGATGCAAGCATTTCATCTATATTCATATTTTACTTTGACCCCTAGGCATTATTATAATATCAATGGATTTTCTATAGAAAATGTTTTGTTTATTATAAGGTAAAAACCCATCCATGTTTATGTGCGGCGTGGTCTTACGAAATACTTTTATTTTCAAAATATTTTTGAAACATTAAAATTCAACTGGGTGTGTTTTTCTTACGCTGGTTTCCCAGACTGACTCGGGTGTTATTTAATCATAATGCTCAGGTCATACCGGACATATTTATAGATTAGTTGGAATGCTTTGGAGCTTTAGGGGTCGAGTTCGAGGCCCAGAGACGTATTCATATACATGGTTATTTTTCCACTGCATTTATTGTTGTATTTATCAGAAATTGTGAGGACGGGTTGTTATAACTGTACGGGCTGGAATATGTTAGTATACTATGATTGATGTCTATATATATATTACAGTTTTGTTTCTTTATAAAGATCTGTTTCATATTATATATATTATTCACTGCGTTGTGAGATTTTGTGTTGTTAGTTTCTTCTTTCTTCTTTCTTCTTTCTTTTCCCTAACTATCCGTCTTTCCGTTCAATTTAAGTGGGATATGTGTGGTTGATTGTCAGCTTAAACTGTATGAAAAAGTGGGTCATTACAATATTAAAAATTATGAATCTATAATATAGAGTTATCCTCTACCATTTATATATTAATTAATTTTTTGCATACTCCGTAGTTGTTGAGCTTTCCTCAAGCTAGAGATGTTATGTGTAGTGTTGATAATATGTAGAGTAGATGAGGTAAGATACTTGTACATATTTGTTAAGTTTTCCTTAAGGTATGTACAGTATACTTAGGCCATTGCAAAATGCTAGGTATGGGTGAACAATCTCTCTTTATTTGTTAAGCTTTCCTCAAAGTAAAGATGAGATTAAGACAAGGAACCATGGGTTAGGAGTTGTATATGATATAACCAATAAGGAGTTATCCATCATATGTGGGAGTAAGATTTGTTGAGCTTTCCTCAAGGTTAAAATCCCAAGACATACGAGTTTATCTTAGGGTTTGGAGAAACATAAAAGACTAGTGCGAGCTTATTAATAAAATGAAACATAAATTTTAACGTTACTAATAACATAAGAACATCTAATATGATAATTTCCTAATCTACCAATTTAAAACTTGCAAAAAAGATCTGTATCAAATCTGTTTTCTAAAAGTGACAAGCATATCGGACCATATATCGATTGGCTAAGAACAATTAAAATAGCATTGACTTACGGACGTCTTCAGTCTTCTATTACCTATGATCCTAAAGAACAACCCGTTGATGATGGACCTGAACTGAGACTAGCTTATAAAAAATGGGTTTCGAACCTAGAGATCGTCCAGGTTTTCATGCTATCTACATTAGACAAGCCATTGTAGAGGGAGCACAAAAACAGGTCTGTCCATGAGATATTTGATAGTCTCAAGGCTATGTTTGGTGAAAAGTCACATTCCATAAGGTACAAGCTTACGAAGAAGTTGTTCAATAACAAAATGACTAAAGAACAAAAAGTGGACGATTACGTTCTGATGATGAAGGGCTATATTGATAGGTTTTCACTATTGGACGTAGTGATAACCGATGAGTTACAGGTTGATTTGATCCTTGGTTCTCTTACACCTTGGTAAGAATCTTTCATACTGAATTAAAATATGAACCAGTTAAATGTGAATCTCATGGAGCTACTCAATATGTTGAGGTCGTCCGAGTCCACATCTAAGGATCAAGGGGCCGTACTTGCAGTAAAGGCCGGCGTATCATTTTTGAGTGGTTCGAAGAACCGAAAGGGAGATGGTAAGAAAAGTAAGAACAATAATAAGACTGATGATAAGGGTGAGTATCACTATTGTCATAAGAAATGCCATTGGAAACAGAACTACCCCCAGTACTTAAAGATTATTAGAGAAAGAAAATATTTCTGCCCCTCCATTGGGTACATTTATGATTCAATTTTTTTTGCAATCTATAAATTATCTTGGGTTTTGGAAACTGGATCTGAATCCCATATATATAATTCATTACATGGGCTTAGGAACTGGCATCGCATGGCAAAGGGAGAAATGAGGCTTTAGTTTGCTAATGGATCTATTGTTGATGCAATGGCTGTTGGAGACTTTCATTTGAGTTTGTCGAGTGGATTTGTGTTGATATTAAATAATTACTATTTTGTTAAAGACTTTATTTATGGAATTATATTCGTGTCTAGATTATCCGAGACGGGTTATGTCTTTTACTATGTTAATATTGTTATAAACATTATTTTAGAAGGTAATAAAGTCTGTGATGGTATTTTGGAAAATGGCATTTGTGTTATCGATACAAATTATGTCTATTCCATAAGTAGTTCTTCGATTGACAATATAAATAATAATTATCTTTGGCATTATAAGCTAGGTCATATAAGTGAGAAACGACCACACAAATTGAAAAACTAAGGTTTTCACCCGTTACTTGATTCTGAATCATTTGACACGTGTGAGTCGTGTCTCAAGGGAAAGATGGTCAAGCTCCCCTTTAGTGGAAGTAATGAAAGAATTGATAAACTCTATGGTCTTGTATATAGTGATGTATATGGCCCAATGCCTATAATCACTAAGGATAATGGTTCTTACTTTGTAACCTTCACTGATGATTTCTTAAGACTAGGATATGTGTATCTTATGAGGAATAAATCTGATGTCCGCGAGAAATTTATTGAATCTAATAATGAGGTAGAAAACCAAACGAACCAAAAAATTAAGATTCTTTGATCCAATCGAGGAGGTGAGTGCGTTGGATGGGAACTCCAACGGTACTTGAAAGATAGTGGGATTATCTCTCAGGTTACTCCACCCTATACTTCGCAACACAACATGTGTTGGAGCGAAGGAAACCAACCCTATTAGATATGGTTTGTTCCATGATAAGCAAGGCTGAGTTGCCTCTTGATAGAGTTAAGGGTATACCCTGGGGGGAATTATGTAATTATAACATATATCTAACTCAATAATCAATCTTGTTTAAAATAAAATGTGTTTTCTTTCTATTATATACATGATATAATGAGTTATACATTAATTAATTAATTTAGTTAAAAGTATATTTAATATAAAATCCGTACGTTTTGTGATAGTAGTTGCAAAGTATTGTAATCATGAGTAATTTTTCACAATGAAATTAAACACACCATTTAAAATATTCCTAGTCAAGATGTATCGAGATTGGATATCGATACATCCATTAAGATTAGAGTACATAACGCTCTCCAAATGGTGGGTAGTGTATTACTCATGACTGTTGGGGGGCACTAAGGGGTTACGTACTAAAAGTTATTGGATAACTATGGAAGACCCAATCGATAGTTTTTTGTTCATTAAAATAACTAAGGTCAAACATAAAATATCGATGTGACAATGTTACATAGTTACATTGGCTTGAGAATACCGTTGATCTTTAATTTGGAAGCTCTACTTTGATTATAGTTAAATCATGGCATTTCGTCCATCAAATGACTATAGTTGGGTCAAGTGGAAGCATTGGAGGTGAAACACTATTCAAGAGAGGATTCATCTCCTTAGTTAAATGAGGTTGGTATCACGGTCAACTAAAGTCAACTCAAGGTTAAAGTCTCTGGCTAGAGCAGTTCGGTTAATAATAATTGTTATTATTAAACCAAGGACTTTGTGTTTGGACTTTAAAGTTGAATATTTATAATATTGGATTTTTAACTATTACCAAATTCTATAAGTCTTAAAGTGATATCGTTTTGACGAAGAGAATTGGTGTAAATAATTGTCACTACTGACTAACGCTTAAATTAATAAAATTGGATTTACCCAAGCTAAGCAAGCGATAAATTTGGCCATAATATCACACCACCTGTAAAGTGACGTGCAAGCGTTAATATTCGAATTGTTCGATATTAATCGCTAACCGAATTTACACCTAAGAGTCACACGACTGAATGGGACCGTGAGGGGCCAACCATATAAGGTATGAAGAGGGTTGAAATTTGAATTAAAAAGGAGGAGATTTGGTAAGAGAAAAAAAGAATCTGGATCCTCTTTTAACTAGTTGCCATTTGCTATTTATTTTTCACCAACCCTCATCCTTTACTTCTTCCTTTTGCTCTATTCTAAACCAGTAAAGGCCGACCCCTAGTTCCCTTCTCTTCCTCAAAATTTCAAGCCTCAAAACACTAAACTAAATTAAATCCATACATTAGTGGTAGTTGCTTTAGACTGGTTGTGCTCTCCGGATTCAGGACTCGATTCAAGGGTATTTTGATTTAGCATTTCAAGGTGTGTCAAGAAGGCTTTGGATAAGGTAAATTCCTTGTTTACATTTTCATTTATGTGTATATAAATATTTATCATGTTATATATGAGTATAGATAGTGAATTGATATCACAAATCCTTATATGTTATTACCGTCGACATTGGATTATATGCTTATATTTACGTGTTAATAAATTTTTTATAAATTTATGCTCTATTAGCATTCGGGAGGAAAAAAATTTGTTTTATTTTTGAGATTAATAGTTTTTTTAAATCTTGTTTACTTTAAAACATATCTTTTTAAAACTAGTTTAGTTAAAGTATATTATAATAAATATATATTTAATATACTTGTATTCATAATAAAGAGGAATGACTGAATTTAAGTGCTTGTCTGTTGTTTTGATGTAGCTAATGTAATTATATGGCCGATCTTGTACGTTCTGGGCTTTAGCCTGTTTGAGATGGTAATAAAATTTTAACCCATTTTCAAAAAAAAAAATAACAATGCATACGCATTACATTTTTTTTAGATTTTAAAAAAAAATTAGAAACCATATTTATAATATATACAGATAATTTACTTAAACACAAAACCATATTTTACTATATCTATACATCTATAAAATAAATATAAAAATAAATGGCGACTGGATCTGGATCTGGATTCCCGAAACCTTAGGCACGGAAGAAGATGATGACGGCGGCAGATGGAAGGAGGTTAATCATAGGGGAAAGGCTAAGATCTTGTTCGCTGATGCACTTAAATTCAATAAGGGGACTCAAAAAAGCAAAATCGTGGATTGAGGCAGTTGGTTCCAGAATTGAACTCAAAGGTAATGCAAATTACTTTGAACCGTAATCCAATGGAGAGGATACATATCAAATAATCGATGAAGAGGATTATGCTGAATCTAAACGGCTTTGGTAACACTTAATTTATGCTTATATGGCAGGCAAATGCCCATATTTCCTACACTTTAATGCCTATATTAAAAGAACATGGAATCCGAAAGGATCTTGGGATGTTTTTCCTCGAGACAATGGCTTTTACCTGATTAAATTTGAACTGGAGGAAGACTATCAACGAATCATTAACGGCGGACAGTGGTTCATGGACAGCAAACTAATTCTACTGCGAAAATGGGAGGCTGATTTCAATTTTGAACGTGCTATGTTAACAACTTATCCTATTTGGGTTAAATTCAATAACTTGGATCTTGCTTTATGGAATATGAGATGCATTAGTAAACTTGCAAGTCTAATAGGTAGGCCTATTGACATTGATGAAAATACAAGAAAAGTTAAACGCATTAAATATGCTAGAGTTTTGGTTGAGATCTCAGCCAATACTGTGTTGCCAAAAATAGTTAAAGCCATTGATAAAAAAAGGTAACATGTATGAACATGAGGTGGAGTATGAATTTGTACCACCTAAGTGTGGGGAATGTGTGTGCTTTGGTCATACAAACCAGCAGTGTCAACTTAGCATGGCAGATAGGCAGAAGAAAGTATGGGTACGAAAAATTATTACAGACCCCACAGCAGAATTACCTGAGACTGGAAGCCCAAAAAATGAAGAGGAGATTACAAAAATATACAAAATATCTCCCATACTACAGAACAACCAAATCAACACAAGTGCCCTACGGAGTTGGACTGTGGATCAGAGCAAGCATCTCATCTAGCTCCTGCTCAGTCAGAGAAGACACCTTGTATAGGGGATCACTTGGATAGCTCTGATCCAGTGATTCCACCTGCACAGTCTGAAAATCCTCCAGAGGCCTCGCGGACACTGGATCCATTGACTGATGTTCACAAGGAGGCGGGGGAGGAGTTGCCGGGTTCTCTAGAGGACATCCACAAGTTGGGCATTGAACTGGATTCGTCTGGTGATGAGGAAGAAGAAGATTTGTCAGAGGATATTAGTAAGTATACTGAATACAATTTAAAATATGATAATCAATTCACCTCTGGTGGAAAAGAAAGAACTGCTAGATCAGTTATGGTAGGAACTGCTCCAATTACTCGGAGCAAATCTACCAAAAAATCCTAAATGTCTATCATATGTTGGAATGTGAGAGGTCTAAATAATGACACACGTATTTTAGACCTCCACAATATTAAGGCTAAATATTAGCCTACTATTTTAGCTCTTTTGGAAAACAAGTTGAATAATAAAAACATAGAGATGATTAGAAACCATTTTGGAAATCAGTGGACTTTCTCAACAACACAAGCTCAAGGTAGAATTATAGTTGGATGGGAGAGTAATTACTGGAATGGCAACATTATTAACACGAGTGATCAACAAATGACCATAAAATTTCACAACATTGGAGGGATGGAGATAGTTATAACATTTGTGTATGCGAAAAACCTAGCTTCTAAAAGAATTGAGTTATGGAAACAAATAACCGATAACTCAAAAAATATCAATTTTCCTTGGATAGTCACTGGAGATTTTAATGTTGTCTTAAAAAATAATGAGAAAAAAGGGGGACTTACATTGAGGGTAGCACAGGTAGCAGAATTCAATAATTGTGTTCTATCTAGTGGACTTGCTGAAGCACAACACTCTGGTCTGAAATTCACATGGAAAAGTGGTGAGTCAAAGAAAATTACATCAAGATTAGACAGAGTACTCAAAAATTCAGAGCTATTCAACAAAATTCCAAATTTTAGAGTAACTGTTCTACCTTGCTCCACAAGCGATCATTGTCCCCCCTTGTTACAATTCAATGAAGATGAAGAAATGCATAAAGGAAAACCTTTCCGATATGCAAATCATTGGCCTTTGATAGAAGGATTTGATGATGTAGTGAACTTTAACACAGTAAGTATTCCTCCAGGCAATCATATTTTTCGACTTGTAATGCTCATCAAAATCATGAAAAACAGACTAAAAGACTGGAACAAGTGCAGACCAAAAACCACTGACAAAATCACAGAAATCCAACAACATTTAGAAAGCATACAACATAGACTGGATGATGACCCTCTACATGAAGGTCTAAATGCAGATTTTTACTTACTTCAAAAACAACTAAAAGAAGAACTACACAAGCAGGCAGTGGAGCTGAAGCAAAAAGCTAAAGAGAAATGGCTACAACAAGGAGATGAATGCAATAAAAAAAATTATACTAAAATGTCCTTAAGACAACATCATAATAATATGTATAATGTTTTAAATGAGCAGGGCAATGCTTCCAGGCATATCAAGGTCATAGAAGATCAGGCCATCTCATATTTCTCAAACCTTTACAATGGAGATAATAACAATCAGTTACCTCATATCAACTGCAGAAGGAAAGTCTCTGCTGAGGGGGCCAGCATGTTGACTGCTCCAATCCTGGAAAAGGAATTGAGGAATGTTGTCTCCTTCATCCACATTGATTCCTCCCCGGGACCTGATGGAATGTGGGCAGCCTTCTTCAAAATGTATTGGATACACTTGAAAGATTTCATACTAAAAGCTTACAATGAAGCACTAGAAACTGGTGAATTCATATAAGAAATTAATCACACATTCATCTCCCTCATCCCAAAAACAAAGAAACCAGAAAGAGTTGAAGACTACAGACCAATTTCCTGTTGCAATGTCAGCTATAAAATTCTGATTAAAATTAATTGTATGAGATTGAATAAAGTCCTCCCAGATCTAATCTCCCAGTGTCAAAGTTCATTTATAAAAGGCAGGCTCATATCAGAAAACTCTTTGATGGCTCATGAACTAATCAGAAATTTTAATAAACATGGAGCTGATAAAATGTGCATTAAAGTGGATCTGCAAAAAGCTTATGATAAGGTGAACAGAGGATTTATAATACATATGCTTGAATCTATGGGGTTCCTCTGAAGCTATTAAAACTGATAAAATACTCTCTAGACACTCCTACTTACTCAATCATGATAAATGGAATCCCTAAAGGATATATCCGGAGCAATCGGGGAATTAGACAAGGTGACCCCCTATCCCCATACTTATTTGCAGTAGCTATGGAGTGGTTCACTCTGCAAATGGAACTGGCATGTTTCCATGATTACATACATCCAATTTACAATAACCTCCCAAGGATCACACATTTACTATATGCAGATGATCTGCTAGTGGTGGTAAAAGGTAATTTGAAAGCAATTGATAAAATTAAGGAGATATTTACAGAACTAGAGCATTTTGCTGGGCTTAAACTGAATGAATCTAAAACTAAGTGTTACTTTAATAAGTTCTGCCCAAACAAACATGTCATGTTAGAAAGATTGGGATTCTCGGAGGGACAACTTCCAGTTAAATATTTATGAGTTCCTCTTTCCAATAACACTATCACAGATGCTGATTGTAGCAAGTTGGTGGATGATATAAGAGACAAATTACAAGGATGGAGATCAAAGCTACTATCCTTTGCAGGCAGAGTAGAATTGGTGCACACAGTTATCACTTCTAAAGTCAGATTCTGGTTACAATCTTTTCAAATTCCAGATTGCTCGATTACAAAAATTAATGCAGTCTGTGCGAACTTCATATGGAAAAGGGGGATGCATAAAGTCAAGTACTATGACTTATGTAGGAAAAAGGAGGAAGGAGGTGTTGGCCTGAAGAATCTTTTTGAACTGAAAAAAGTATATGGTTTGAAATTAGCTTGGAATGTTCTAACTTCAAATAATTTATGGGCTACATGGATGAGGTCTAGATATCTTAAAGACAATTTTTGGATAATTAAAATTGACAATAATGCTTATGTTACTTGGAAGAATATTCTAAAATTAAGGGATGAACTACAGAAGCATCTAGACAGGGAAATTGCAAATGGTAGAAACACTGACCTCTGGAGAGACCCCTGGTTAAATTCTAAAAGTTATATTGATAGGTTAGGATGGGATACTTTCTCAGCATATGGAGCTCCAAATTGTAAAGTGGCTGACATAATAGACAATGGAGAATGGCAATACAACAACTTGCTAATCCTAAACTATAAAGAAGAGATTCGAGGTAAAGCCATTCACAGAGACAAACTGGAGGACGTATGGACATGGAAGAGGAACTCTAATAGTAACTTTAGGTTCCGAGAAGTATGGGAAGAATCAAGGAACAAGCATCCTTTGGTCAATTGGTCTACAGTAGTTTGGAGCAGATCTAATAGCCCTAAAATGGCACATATTCTTTACAAGGCTATCCTCGGAAAACTACCAACTAAGGATAGATTACATAAATGGGAAGTTTTAAATGACACAATTTGTAATCTTTGTCATAATGCAGAGGAAACGCATGAACACTTATTCTTTGAATGTGAATATTCCAAAAGAGTCTGGAGCATTCAAAAACTGAGATGTCTACGCACTAACAATGTCCGAAACTTAACAGAAGAGGTTGATTACCTGCACGAAGGGAGTAATCTCACGAAGCTGATGAAGGAGACTGGCAAAATTGGACTCACAACCTCCCTGTGGCACATCTGGAGGGGAGGAACTGTCGGTCTATTGAAAATAAACAACATGATGTATTAGCTCTCACGAAACAGATAAACAGAGATATTAGTCTAATAATTGGGAGGATACCGAAGAAAGCTCTTAACCATGGCAACGGAACAAGAAGAACAACTAATGGAGATGTTGATGATGAAGGAATTGAACAAATGAGTTCAATTAGAGAATTGGGAGCCGCCATAACCCTAAAAATGGAAGTTTTCAGTTGCGGGTGTTTGTTTTGTCTGGGCTTGATTGTCGGAGGAGGTTTTCTATTGTGTATTATCTTTCGAATCTGTATTATGCTGATTTGGGCCGCAAAGCCCAACTTATAATTAATTAACCCAGTTTCAAAAAAATAAAAATAAATAAATATAAAATATATAAAAAAAAATATTTAGTATAATTTTATACAACGTTAATGTTACTTTAAAAAAAGGATTATTTTATTTTAAAAATAATTTCCGTTCGGAAATCACTATTAAAAAAACATTTTAATGTTAAAATCGAAAAGAAAATAAAAAAAATTATTCTTTTGCTGACCGAATGTGTGTGTCTGTATTATACACACACACATATTTAATTAATTTTATAACAAATTACATTTATATATATACATATATTTTATTATACACATAAAATTCTTAAAAATTATGATATAGATATGTGTATATGGTTATGTATATGTAAAAAAATTTAAATTTTCAAAATATATGCATATATATTTAAAATTAATATAATGTGATTTAAATTAGAATTTTAATTATATATATATATATGCATATGTTTATATTAAAATGTATGTGTTTTGCAAATAGCATTTTATAATATGTATTTATATATAAATATCTACATATGTATATACTTTCATATTAAACGACAAATTGTATATGGATGAGCTAATATGTCTGTTACGATGTAAATCCCAACATCTATATACGTGCATGTTAAACCATGTATGTCATTTTATGTTACACATGCACGTACATATGTGTATATGATACACATATTACATTATATATAGTATACTGTTAACATTAAATATAACTTTATTTATAAATTTAAATAAAATATTGATTTTATTTAATCGAAAATTTAGAAAAGTTCTAAACAAATTAGACTACAAAGGCCTATTAAAGATCCAATGATGGAATTTTTTTAAATTTACCCATCTACCCTGCTGCGCGTTGGTCCTGTTCCAACAATAATATCATAGCCAAATAGCCTATGTGGTCTAAATTAGAAGTATTAGGACTAACTTAATAAAGCTCACCTATATAGTAGGGTGTCTAAAAAAGTAGTGTCTAAGGTTGGGCTTTGGTAATCAAGTACTCTACCCTACATAGTTACTAGCCTGGTCCAAAAGGAAGACGTAAGCCTAAAGGTTATCCCTAATAGAAAAGGTCCAATTTGAATTGGGCCTTGGGCTAATTTCAAAATTGTTTTGAAATTAAAATTAAAATTTTGAATTTTTAATTAAATTTAAAATAAGAAAAATATTATAAATGTTATATTATATATTTTCAAATTGTTTTTAAAATTAAAATAAATTTTTGAAATTTAAAAGTTCAATTTAAAATAAAATGCATATTATAAAAATTATAATATAATTTTTCAAAATGTTTGAAATTGTTATAAAATTAATTTCGAAAATGTTATTTATTAATAAGATTAATAAATAAATGAATTAATTAAATAAGTTAACTAATTAAATATATATATATACATGTATAATATATAAAATGATATATGTTATGTTGCCGTCAATTGTTTAAGACAACATGAGTATACATGTGAGTATAAAAGAATTTTCAAAATAATAAAATTTAATTAAAATTTTTTGATTAAATAAATGAATTAAGAGTTAATTTAATAAATTAAAATACATATATATATATATAAGATATATGTGTATTACTATAAGGTTATAATATATATATTCAATATAATATGTGATGATTGAATAATATAATAATTAACTAAAGTGTTAACTGATTAAATTAATTAAATAAGATTTAATTAATATAATTTTATACATAAAATGTTATATAAATTAAATAAAGTATCAAAGTTATTATATAATAAAACTTATATATTATAAATGTATAAACAAAAGGTGGAATAGTAAGAAACACAAAATAGACTTAAGGAATAAATACATACATATAGTACATATATTGTGTTTTTGATGTGTCCGACACTTGAATCACAAGGGTATTTCAAAAAAATTACTTATTCCATAATTCGATATCACTCAATTAAGTATATTGAAGATTATGAATCTATAGTATAAGTGTTGTCCTCTACCATTTATATATTAATAAATTACTTGCATGCTCTCTGGTTATTGAGAAAACTAGGTTAGAGATGTTATGTGTAGTATTATTAATATATTAACTAGACATGGTAAGATAAGTATGTTTATTTATTGAGCAAACTCAAGGTACATATACTATACTTGGGCCATCGCGAAATGGTAGGAAAGAGTGAATAATTTCTTTTGATTTATTGAGCAAACTTATGGTAAAAATGAAATTAGGACAAGGAACTATGGGTTAGGAGTTGTATATGATACAACCGATAAAGAGTTATTCATCATTTGTGGGGACATGACTTGTTGAGAAAAATCAAGGTTATAATCCCAAGACAAACAAGTCGTAAAACCCACTGGTGAAGTCAAAAGACTTCTACATTGCATCTTAGAGTTTGGAGAAACATATAAGACTAGTGAGGGTCTTGTTAGAAAAATGAAACGGTAACATTTAACCTTTCTAAGATTGTAAGAACATCTGTTGTATATAATGTTATAATAATCTACATTGATAAATTTGCACAATTAATATAATTGATAAAGTGTTCATCAATTAAAATATATAAATGAACTAAATTAATATTGACAAATAAAAACGTAAAATATACTTATCAATAAATTTTTGCATGTTGACCGATGCAATCACCTATTATACAACCACCAAATACATTCGTAACTTGGTCACTTACGAGTTTACCTGCCCGAGACAGTGTATTGTCTTCAATGAGTTTTGAACTCTAAAATACAACGATATGGATATTTGATCTATATACGATTACATATAAATGTTATACGATGAACGGACACAATTCGTAATATATGAAACCTCGATAAAATTGAAATAAGCAAGTAAACTGTAGTATGAGATCGTGTATTCAATATGATTGATTACAATAATGGTCTTGTTGTATTAAATATAACACTGAACTAAAGCCTACACGATAGATCTAAGAATTCGATTATTGAAATGTTTGTTCGAACAGTTTACGTAAAATGTAATTTATTTGATATCCCTAACAGTTAAAGATGTCAAATGCATAGAGTTCGTTATGATATTGTAGTAAGAATTTCCTTTGAATGGTTCGACCATTTAGAGAGGAAATCGAATGTATAAGACTGGGTGTAACCTAAGGCATAGTTGAGATGAAGAGAGTGAATGGTCACTTCTACTTCATAAAAAAATAACAGAAACGAGAATTGTAAAATAACAATACTCAACATTTGAATGAAAAATATGATTTCCATTCCAAAATGTATTTTCACATAGAAAATTGTTTTCTATAATATTTATTTCTTTGAATTTAAGATACTTGATCTGAAAATTCTAAATTATAAACCAGTTACAGTAAATGAAATAAATAGTCTATATTAAGTGGTTGAATGAAGCTTCATCTTTCATTTTCTATTATAGCAATGGCGAAAATAGTAGGAGCTTATCATATAACATTTATTGGTTGTATCAAGATACAAAAATTGTATTCGTAAAACACACCAAACACTATTTATGAACTAACAATTATTTTTTAGTATTGACTGAAAATAGACAGTTTTATTTTAGTATGAATATTTGTTATAAAATAAAACTATAGTACCGGTATTTGTGATGCATTAGGAAATACAGAAGTATCTAAATTTGTTTAATTGCAATTATTCTAGAATTATGGACAAAGCCACAATTTTGAGAAACAAATTTTTATTGTATGATTATGAATCATATGATACTAGTAAATTATATCTTAGACAATGAAGGGTAAGGCACCCATTCAGTGGGAGCATCATAACAGTTCATAAACTCTGAGAATTGATATATATATAGATGTATGCAATCGAAAGTCTACTAATTACAAAACGATTTCACATACTTTGTTGTATTCACCAATGAATTATCACAAACGTGAACATGTGTATATGATACACATGTAGTGTGTTAATAATGAGTTCATAGAATATAAAACGAAAGCAAATAAAGTAACGTCCTATAGGAAATAAAACTGATTTGATTTGATCTAATTAGTGAATATATTGGAAAGATTTCCGAAAGTATGAAACAATGAATGAAGGTTCAATCTCAATAGCCACTCTCCTTGTGATACATAATGATATATCGATAAAGAGTAATCGAACTTTGTTTAACAAAGTATGAGTAATGGTGAGTAAAGTTGAGTTAAGTTCTTTCTATAAGTTTGTGTAATTAAGAGTAGTACACGAGGTTAAAATCAATTTCATCGAACTAATAGTTTACAAAATCATACAAAGGATTTATATAAACTCCAATATATCCTAGACCAAGGAGTTGGCAAGTTGTGTGAGTCAACATATCATACATTATAATTGTTCGTGAGGGATCTTGTATGAATTGCTCCAAAAGGAGTTTGGGAACGGTCGTCATTGGATGAACAATTTATGTTTTAAACATAAGTATAGTAAACTAGAAACCAAATCAGTTTTATATATAAGGCAATTCATAAAATGTATATGAATACTCATTCCGCTAAACCGAGAAACAATTAATGTTTCAAGAAATACCAACTTCATAGAGAAGGATTTTCTTTGAGAAATTACTAGTAGTAAAATGAATTTGAATACGATCCAAAGATAAAATTGATTACGTAAGATTAAATGAAATTAACCTAACCTAAATGAACATATCGTATTAGAGCGTCTAATAAGTATTTTCGCACGTTGAAAAAAAACTTTGAGTTTCTTATCAATGTTGAGAATAGATTATCCTCAGTTGTCAAATTAAGCCGCTAAGAGTATTGACTCTACGATATAGTATGATGCACAAATCTTAAAATGATTTTAAGTACGTTATGAAAATATGATTTTGGTAGTTGTACCTAAAGGGATATGATCCATTGGCTGTGAATGAGTCATCAAGAGTAAGACAAATACAGTTGGAATATAATGAGCAACATTAATAAGAATAACATAGTAAATTTCAATTGTTGAAGTTGGCATAATATATTTGTTATTCAGCGGGCTCAAGTTAATTCGAATCTCACAAACTATCGCTTGGTATGACTTTGTGCTTGGTACATATGTGTTGAAATGGAAATACTAAATAATAATTTAGAATGGACTGTTTACACATAACAACCAAAGTTTCTCGAAGTCAGTGGGAGCGATATTGAGTTTGTGGGTTTTAGGATATGATCTAAGAAATGATAAGAAAGTATTACTTTATAAGCATTGGAATTGAATAAGTATTTTGGTGGAAATATCAAATAGTTTGATATTCGCTCAAAATGTAAAGGAATCGTTTTGTATATAAGAAAGAACCATTAAAAGGTACAAAGATAATTCTAGAATATAAGCAAACAACAACTGTTGATTATTAACAATATACTTATGTTAAAATTAGTAATAGTTTAAGTTATTTAATACTCGATATTGGATTTATATATTATATCTTTATAATAAATATTAAGGATGTTGGGAATGTCCTAAATGATATGCAAAGACACCATATTAATATGGAACATGTAAGATTGATTTCTTAGGTATTGACAATAGGAATTATCATACATGTTGCATTGTCTATAATATTGTAATTTTCTTATGTATTTGATACATGAAGCAAATATCAGATCTAAACTGAGATCACTGAATGGCAGTATAGAGTGTTCTCGAGTATTTACAAAATACTAGATAATTGTTAACATAAACAAGGATTTCCTTATGAAGGAGTGTTCAGACTTGAACTTCATAAGTGCTATCGAGTATAATATGTCAATATTAAATTCATGTTCAAATCTTAATCAAGAAGCTTTAAGTTGGAAATGTTCCAAACAAAAGTACTGTGGCTAATTCAATGAAAATGCTAAATATATCGTCTTGAATAGCGCCAAAATAAAAGCGATGTATATAAATATAGATGCACAAATTTATAAATGAGCTAAGATGATTCCAAGTATTTATAATTCTACATCATTGTTATATGATAACAATGTAATAATAAGTGCTTGCCAGAAGTTGAGAAACATACTCTGAATAGTCCACAAGATAAAGAAAGTTTATCAGCGTCGAAGAGAGTTAATCGGCGGAGTAAATAATTAAAACAACATAGCAGATCCATTCATGAAGGGTCAAACTCAACCAATTCTCATCAAACTGATCAAAGGGATGAGATTGAGATTCCACAAATTGGCCCCAAGTGTAAGTGAGATATTGATAGAGTTAGGGGTATGCACCAGGGGCAATTATGTAATTGTTACATATATCTAACTCGTTAACCAATCTTGTTCGAAATAAAAGGTGTTTTATTTCTATTATATACTTGATGTAATGTGTTATATATTAATGAATTAATTAAACTAAAAGTGTATTTAATAGAAAATCCATAAGTGATCTGTTTTATGATAGTAGTTACAGTATAACCAAGAGTAGTTTATCATAGTGAAATTAAACATACCATTTTAAATATCTCTAGTCAAGATGTATCGAAATTGGATATCGATACATCCGTTGAGACTAGAGTATGTAATGCTCTTCAAATGTTGGACAGTGTCTTGCTCATGACTATTGGGAGCACCAATAAATTACGTACTGATAGTTATTGGACAACTATGGAATGACTCACTCGATAGTTTTCTGTTGGTTAATATAATTAAGGTAAAGCAAAAAATATCGATGTGACAATATAGCATAGTTCTATTGACTGGAGAAATACTATTAATCTTTAATGCGGAAGCCATACTCTGATTATACTTAAATCGTTGCACGACGTCCATCGAACGACTATAGTTGGGTCTAGTGGAGGCATTGGAAGTGAAACACTATTCAAAAGAGGAATCGTCTCCTCGGTTATATTAGGTTAGTATCATGGTAAATTGAAATCAACTCAAAGTTAAAGTCTCTTTCCAAAGTAGTCCGGTTAATAATAATTATTATTATTGAACCAAGGACTTTGGGTTTGAATTATAAAGTTGAATATGGACGATATTGGAATTTTGACCGTTACCAAATTTTATAAGTCCTAATGTGATATAGTTTTGACGATGAGAATTGGTGTAAATAATTATCACTACTGGGTAATGCTTAAGTTAGTAAAATTAGGATTTTTACCTAAGTCGAGTAAGCGAAAAATTTGGCCATAATTTCACCCCACCTGCTAAGTGACGTATGAAAGTTAATTTTCGAATTGTTCAATATTAATCGCTGACCGAATTTACACCTAAGAGTCACAAAACTGAAATGTTGAATACTTCTGTTACCACTTGACATGATTATTTATAACTATTATGATTTAATTAAATTAATTAATCTTTATGAAATATTAATTATAAATTTAATTCATATTGAAGTGCGCTTGAGTCGGATTTATATACAGTATTTACTAATTGAGCTTGAACTAAATTTGAGGCCCAAATTGGATTATGGGGGGGTGGCCATATCAGGTAGGAAGAGGGTGAATTTTTGAATTCAAAAGGAGGAGATTTGGTAAGAGGAAAAGAAGGATCTGGATCCCGTTTTCACCCATTGCCCTTTGCTATTTATTTTCCTCCAACCCTCATTTTTTACTACTTCCTTTTGCTCCATTCTAGACCAGCAAAGGCCAACCCCTAGTTTCCTTCTATTCCTTAAAATTTCAAGCTTCAAAACACAAAATTAAATTAAATCCATATATCGGTGGTGGCTGATTTAGACTAGTTGCACTCCCTGGATTCGCGGCTCGATTCAAGGAGTGTTCTGATCCAACATTTCAAGGTGTGTAACAAAGACTTTAGATTAGGTAAATTCCTTGTTGTATTTTCATTTATTTGTATATAAATATTCATCATGTTATATGTAAGTATAGATATCGAATTGATATCATGAATCCTTTTATGTCATTGTCGTCGACATTGGATGTATATGTTTATATATAGGTGTGTCTGTGCGTGTGTATATATGCTCTATTAGCATTCGACAGCAAAAATTAGTTTGTTTTTTGTTTTTTTAAGATTAATAGTTTTTAAAAAATACTTGTTTAGTTTAAAATGTATTATTTTTAAACTAGTTTAGTTTAAAACATATTCAAAATAAATATATAAATAGGGGATATATTTTCTACAACATAGAGGAACAAAATATAATTGTTCCCACACAAGCTATCTTATTAGAAAAGAAATTTCTATCAAAAGAAATTAATAGCGAGTTGTAGACTTAGATGAGATCCGAGAAACTAACATGGATGTTGGAATAGTAGGAGAATCAAGTTCACATGTATATGAAAATACACAACCTATTAGAAGGTCTGGTAGGGAATCCCCTGTACCAGAGAGATACCATGGTTTTCTTGTGGATGATGAGAAGGAGAACTGTGTCATAGATGATGACATTCCTCTATCATTTCAATAAGCAGTACAAAGTAAAGACTCTACACTATGGCTTGGAGCAACGAAATCTAAGATGGATTCCATGTATGAAAACAAAGTGTGGACTTTGCCTGGAATAACCGAAGAGAAAAAACCCATCTGTTGCAATGGATTTTTAAGGAAATGCTAAATATGGATGGACAAGTAGAGACTTATAAGGCTAGGCTAGTTGCGTAATGATTTCGTCAAATTCAAGGTGTTGATTATCACAAAACCTTTTCATCCATAGCCATGCTTAAGTCCATTCGGATTATGCTAGCTCTTGCTGCATTTTATGACTATGAAATATGATAAATGGATGTAAAGATGGCATTTCTAAGTGGTGATTTAAAAGAGACCGTCTACATGTCACGGCTCGAGGGATTCGAATTCGATGAGAATAAGGGCAAGGCTTACAAATTGTAAAAGTCCATTTACGGACTTAAACAAGCTTCAAGGAATTGGAATAAGTGTTTTGATAAAGTGATTAAATAGTTTGGTTTTAATCAAAACTTAGAGGAAGCATGCGTATACCGAAAAGAACAAGGCAACGCTATTGTATTGTTAGTGTTATACTTGATGATCTTTTGTTGATTGGCAATGAAGTTTCTTTGTTGTAATAATCGAAAGCTTGGCTTTCCAAGAACTTCTACATGAAGGATTTGGAAGAAGCAACCTATATACTGAGTATAAAGATCTATAGAGATAGATCTAAAAGGCTACTGGATTGTACCAATTCCTGTACATAGATACCATACTGAAGAGGTTCGGTATGGAGAATTCAAAGTGCAGAAATGTTCCAACGCAATCTGGAATCGTCCTTTCTAAGAAGGATGCTCCTCGTACTAATAAGGAGAATGAGCATATGAAAAGGATATCGTATGCTTCCCCAATCAGTTCCATAATATACGCTATGTTATGTAATAGACCGGTTGGGGCATACGCATTAGGATGCATAAGCTGATACCAGTCTAACCCTGGAGAAAAGCATTGGACAGCTATAAAATGTATACTGGAGTATTTTAGAAATACTCGGCACTTATTCCAAATATACGAGAATAAAGACCTCCTTATGAAAGGATATACCGACTCTAGCTTTTAGAGTGATGTTGATGATAGTAAGTTGGTATCGGTATGGATGACCAAATGGTTGGTTCGGTTTGAAACTGATCAAAAATGTTGAAACCAAAATAACCATTTACGAAACATAAACCGAACCAAACCAAACCAATATTTTTTGAACCAAAACCAACCAAATTGATAATATTTGGTTTGGTTTGGTTGGTTTGGTTTAATTTAAAATGAATTAGATCTTTTGGTTGTTGTATACTATAAGATTAAAACAACTAATTGAGTCCATATATTGCAAACATTTTGAAAAACAAACTCCACTTATAAGATATTAATATGAACTGAAAGAAAAACAATATCATTATGGAAATATTGTAAATAACAGCAGTGCCAGTAGCAACTTTGCTATTTTAAAATAAATTAATTTTTTAATTTAGTTTAATTGGTTAGTTCAGTTTTCAAATATCGAAAACCAAAACGGACCAATAAACTAAAGAAATATAAAAACAAAAATCAAAAATCAATCAATTAACTAACAAAACCAAACCAAATCGACCAAACTTAATTGGTTTGCTTGGTTTATTCGATTTTAACCAATAAATATGCTCACCCTAGGTATTAGGTTATGTTTTTACACTTAACGGTGGGGATGTTAGTTGGAAAAGTTTCAAACAAGAAACAATAGCTGATTCCATGATGGAGGCCGAGTACATCTCCTATAATGAAGCAGCTAAAGAAGCGGTATAGATGCAAAAGTTTTTAAGTGAGCTTGGAGTGATTCCTAATATAGATAATCCAATGACATTGTTCAGTGACAACAATGCTGTGATACAGATCGCAAAGGAGCCCAAAGCACATAAGAAGTCACAACATATTCGTTGAAAGTTCCACATAATTAGAGAATTTGTTGAGAAGAAAGAAGTTGTGATACAAAGGGTAGATACCAAGGACAACATAGCAGTTCCATTCATGAAGGGTGTAGCTCGGTCGGTTCTTGAGAACTAATCAAAGGGATGTGATTTAGATTCTATAATTGGCCCTAAGTGCAAGTGGGAAAGCGATAGTGTCAAGGGTATGAATATAGGTAATTTTATAATTTATTATAAATTATTAACTCTATAATCAATTCTCGTTCATAATAAAAGGTATTTCCCTTCTGTTATATATTTGATATAATGTGTTATAATTATTTACTTATTTAATTTAAGTATATTTAATCCAAAATCCATAAATGACGTGCTCAGTGATAGTAATTACAAGTTGTTGTAATCATAAGTATTTTATCACTAATTTTATAAACAATTTGTTTTAAATATTCGTAGTCAAGATGCATCGAGACTAGATATCTATGCATCCATTGAGACTAAAGTACACAACGCTCTCTAAATGTTGGGCAGTGTATTACTCATGACTACTAGGGACACCAAGGGGTTAAGTACTAATAGTTATTGGATAATATGGGATGACCCACTTGATAGTTTTCTGTTGGTTAATATCTAAGGTTAAACAGAAAATATCAATGTAACAATATTACACGGTTCTCTTGACTTGAGAATACCAATGATCTTCAGTATGAAAGCTCTACCTTGATTATAGTTAAATCGTGGCACGGCGTCCAACGAACGACTATAGTTGGGTCGAGTGGAAGCATTGGAAGTGAAATACTATTCCAGAGAGGATTCATCTCCTCGGTTTATGAGGTTAGTATCACGGTCAATTAAAGTTAACTCAAAGTCAAATCTCTGGCCAGAGTAGTTCGATTAATAATAATTATTATTATTGAACCAAGGACTTTGCATTTGGATATAAAGTTGAACATGGACAATATTGGAATTTTGACTATTACTAAATTCCATAAGTCATAATATGATAGTTTAAACGAAGAGAATTAGCGTAAATAAGTGTCACTACCGGGTAACACTTAAATAAGTAAAACTGGATTTTATTGAAGTTTAGTAGAGGATAAATTTGGCCATAATGTCACACCTCCTACTAAGTGGCGTGTGAACGTTAATATTCAAATTGTTCAATATTAATCACTAAACGAATTTACATCCAAGAGTTACACAATTGAAACGTTGAATACTTCTATTACCACCTGATTTAAGTAATTATAATTGTTATAAATTGATTAAATTAATTAATTAATATATATGAAAAATTAATTATAAAATTTTATTTGGTTAGTGCGGATCTGTAACAACCCGAGATTTCGTGAAGTTGAATTTAAATTTTTTTTGATGTGCAATCAATTGATAATTGACTTACGTAATAAGAAATATGGTGAAATAACTCCTAAAAATATATTTTATGATGTTAGAAAGAAGTAAGCGGGTGGTTAAATAAATTGATGAAGTATAATAATTTTTGAAAGTGGTTAAAGTGAAGAAAAAATAATTAGTAAAATGATTAAGTAAGAAAGGAAACGAATTGAAATAAAATGGGTTAGAACTTTTGAGAGGTCCAAGCCCAAATTAAATTCTTGAAAACCTAAATTTAGACGATTCTAAGTCTAGAAAGTTCATTATTCTTCATGAACACAATTCACGTTTCATTCTCCTTCTCACCTTTTTATTTTCTTCTTGCAACATGAAAAGGCAAACCAAACCATCCTCTATTCTAAAATTAAAATCAAGTCAAATAAATATCCAAAAATCATGAAACTTTAAATATAGATTCTCAGCACCTACATGCACTAGAAGAAGTTGTCAAAGTCTTGTTTTGATCAAGTTTGGATGGTGAAAGAATTGATAGATTGAGATATATTTTCTGGTTTATAAACAATGGAAAAGATGCTTGTTCAAAGAGTGATTTTGGGTATCAAATCAAATTATTTTGGCTTCAAATTTTTCATGTGAGTTCCATAGACTCTTATTTCAGTTTATTATAAATATCTTGTGATAATATGGTTGAAAACATGATTACTGGTGATATTTGTTGATGTGGTTGAGTTTTGATAAATTCTGTGTTTTTGAATTCTCTTCACTATAAAATTCATATTTAATTCATATTAAATTTAAAAACTACCAAATTTGTATATGTTGTTCCTGACATTATCCAGCATATCTGTTCTAAATTTCATGAATTTTCATGGAGTATTGATGTGTTAAATTCTGTGATTTCACAAACTTTTCCTGTCAGATCTGGGCAACAAACGCCTGTTGATTAGAAATTCATAATTAATTGTAGAAAATTCCAAAAATTATAAAATTTGGGTACGATCTTCCCAATTCATTTTCGAATAACTGATAAAAATTGCATTAAAAAATTATTTGTTTTGATCCTCCAAATAGTCAATTTACAGAGGTTGTTTCCTTGGTACGAATTGTTTGCAAATGTTCGATTATTAGAATTTGCTTTCAAAATGATTATTTCTATTCTTTACCCATGATTAAGTTTAATTAATCTTTGAAATATGACATTTGGCTTATTTTGTGACTTCTTGTGTTATGGTGAATATTATAAAGTTTTATGGTGGTCTACGAACTCATGGCTAGAAGTGGCCTGACTCGGGGTTTGTTTTTATCGACAATCCTCGGGTCAGACCGAGGATTTGTTATAGGTTTAGCTGATATACTTTTGGGTATGAGGTGATGGACGGATAGAGTCAATGGTTTTATGTATTCTTTTGTATTAGATATTGATATAGTTATATTGGCTTGAAATGTATAAAATATATTCGGATATTGTATGAAGTATCAAAATGTGTAATATACATTATTTGCGTCCGTTAGAGTACGATGTGATCTATTTATATGTGAAGATGTTATTTTTGCATTGTTCTATTCTGGAAACACCCAAATCACCTCATTCTCTTTGTTACTCGATAGTATTACACGGTAATACTCTTGGGTAATATGGGTACAGAGGCGGGGTGTTACATTTTTGGTATAAGAGCCAGGTTCAGAACAATGTAAAAATCCAGAAGCACATATTTGACCTTAAAGGAGGAAGACTTAGGAAAGTTACCCAGTTTTTAATATAACTCTAATATGTAGTTTCTCATATAAATGTTTTTGAATCACTAAAAATACGCGAGATTTCAAATAATTTGTATTATTTGTTCAATGAAGATCTTGCTTATTACAGTAAGTTTTATGAGTTGGAAATTTGGGATGTTTTTGAAAATCGATACTTTAAAAGTGATTAAGAAAATTTGATAGAAAGTGATTTTAGATGACTTTGGAAATATGGTACCAAATGTTTTGCCAAAAGTTTGGAAAGTGTAAATAATTTTAAAAGCGGTGGAATGTTTTAGAAAATAAAATGGTGGATAAACGAATTTTATGTGATTTACAAAAGTTGGTGAAAATTTTGAAAAGTTGGTTTCAAAGTTTTTGAAAATTATGAAATGATGGTGGTATATTTAGAAGTGCTATGAAATATTTTTAAAAAGGATTTGGAAATTTATTGATTGTTTAATAAATAGGTTTGGAAATATTTAAGAAGTAAAGTCATTTTCTAGTATTTTTTAATACTATGATTTAGATGAAAAATTGATATGGATATTTAGTAAAATATTTCCATTGGAAAGTATGTTTGCGAAAAGTACTATTTCCCCATTTTTGTGAAAAATGATTTGTGAGAATGTTTTGGAAAGGAATGTGAAATGGTTGATATCATTGGAAACTACGATGTGATTGCGCTCGCCATTCTTGTGATGGTTTTTACGATGTTGGAGTGCCTTTGGGTGTGACTATAAGAGATAGTAGTCATAAGGCCATACACCAAATGTGACCGGCGAGTAGAAGTACTTTGTAGTTATCCATTGATAGTTGTTTTTTCCTAGTTTTGGAAGATGATTTGAAAATTTTGGAAAAACGTTAGAATTATTTGAAATGAAAATTTTGAATGTGATGGGGAGATATTTTGAAAAATGATTTTGGTGAGGTGGGTTTCAGAAATATTTAGTGAAAATAAGTTTGCAAATTTTTTGAAATGTGATATGTATGATTTGGAAGTGAGATTTTATGTGGACTACGATTTTGCAAAAGCTTTGCTAATATTGTAAATTTCAATTTTTTAGAAACATTCACCATCTAAAATGTATTTTTGGAAAAAAAAAATATATATTTCATGATGTGTTTGAAAAGAACTCCACAATTATAAACCTTGATTTTGAAAATCTTTTGTGAAGTGATTTTGAAAAGGAAATCCATCGTAATTATATTTATTTTGGAAAGTGATGTTTGAAAAATACCTTAATGTTTTAAAGATATGGCTTTGAAGGTATGTATGTACATATTTTTGAAAAGTATATGTGTTTATGTAAATACTATAGATTTCTCCTAAGAAGAAATTGCGGGGACACAATTTCCTTAAGTCGGGGAGTCTGCAACAACCCGAGATTTCGAGAAGTTGAATTTAATTTTTTTTGATGTGTAATCAATTGATAATTGACTTAAATAATAAGAAATATGGTGAAATAACTCCTAAAAATATGTTTTATAATGTTAGAAAGAAGTAAGCGGGTGGTTAATAAATCAATGAAGTATAATAATTTTTGAAAGTGGTTAAAGTGAAGAAAACATAATGAGTAAAATGATTAAGTAAGAAAGGAAATGAATTGAAATAAAATGGGTTAGAACTTTTAAGAGGCCCAAGCCCAAATTCACTTCATGAAAACCTAAATCTAGATGATTCTAAGTCTAGAAAGTTCATTTTGCTTCATGAACACAATTCACGTTTCATTCTCCTTCTCATCTTTTTATTTTCTTCTTACAACATGAAAAGGCAAACTACACCATCCTCTATTCTAAAATCAAATCAAATCAAATAAATATCTAAAAATCATAAAACTTTAAATAAAGATTCTCAACACCTACATGCACTAGAAGAAGTTGTCAAAGTCTAATTTTGATCAAGTTTGGATGGTGAAAGAATTGATAGATTGAGATATATTTTTTGGTTTATAAACAATGGAAAAGATGCTTGTTCAAAGAGTGATTTTGGGTATCAAATCAAATTATTTTGGCTTCAAATTTTTTATATGAGTTCCATAGACTCTTATTTCAGTTTACTATAAATATCTTGTGATTATATGGTTAAAAACATGATTGGTGGTGATATTGGTTGATGTGGTTGAGTTTTGATAAATTCTGTGTTTTAGAATTCTCTTCACTATAAAATTCATATTTAATTCATATTAAATTTAAAAATTCCCAAATTTTGATATGTTGTTCCTAACATTAACCAACACATCTTTACGAAATTTCATGAATTTTCATGGAGTTTTGATGTGTTAAATGTTGTGATTTCCGCAAACTTTTCCTGTCAGATCTGGGCAGCAAACGCCTGTTGATTAGAAATTCATAATTAATTGTAGAAAATTTCAAAAATTCTAAATTTGGATATGTTATTCCCAACTCATTTCCGAATAACTGATAAAAATTCCATTAAAATATTATTTGGTTTGATCCTCCAAATAGTCAATTTACCGAGGCTGTTTCCTTGGTACGAATTGTTTGCAAACGTTCAATTATTAGAATTTTCTTTCAAAATGATTATTTCTATTCTTTACCCATGATTAAGTTTAATTGATCTTTGAAATATGATATTTAGATTAGTGACTTCTTGTGTTATGGTGAATATTATAAAGATTTATGGTGGTCTACGAACTCACAACTAGAAGTAGCCTGACTCGGGGTTTGTTTTTATCGACAATCCTCGGGTAAGACCGAGAATTTATTGCAGGTTTAGCTGATATACTTTTGGGTACGAGGTGATGGATTGACAAAGTCAACGGTTTTATGTATTCTTTTGTATTAAAAATTGACATAGTTATATTGGCTTGAAATGTATAAAATAAATTCGGATATTGTATGAAGTATCAAAATGTGTAATATACATTATTTGCGTCCGTTAGAGTACGATGTGATCTATTTATATATGATGATATTATTTTTGCATTGTTATATCCTGGAAACACCCACATCGCCTCTTTCTCCATGTTACTCAATAGTATTATATAGTAATACTCTTGGGTAATATGGATATAGAGGCGGGGGTTACATTTTACTTGTAACATCCCCACTTGGAGGCCCAAAACCAATGGCTACGGATGCTGCAGTCATCCATAGTTACTAATCCTCGACGACCAAATACGGTAATTTTAGATACATTGATATAATAGAAACACATGGATATGGAAAAAAATTTAAAATCAACAAACAACTTTCTCATTCCATTTCAAAGCATTTCAAATTCATTACATAATCCCACAATCGTTAACCATGTTCAGAGAAAATATAATTATTACAACATACGCCAAGAGCGACATATGAAGATGCCCCTTGGATGATCACGGTATATATAGGCAATTAAACAACTTTGCCTTTACAACACAAACAACACAGCGGAATCAAAATAAAAAAGAACTCTAAATAACTATCATGCCTCCTGCACGTCTCCAAAAGCTTATTCGTCTAAAGAGGTACCTAAAAACCTCAACTCTCAAACTACTCAAAGTTAATTGAGCACCTGAGAGTTTAAGGGGAAAACATAAACTTCGAGTCAGACATAAAGCCTGGTATGAATAATAATATACCATCTCAAACCGTTTTGATATCTAGTGAGACCACGCCACTTAGTGGAACGGGTTTTTCCCTCACCAGTATCCTGAAACTTTATAACACCATATACTGTGCTCCTGCATCCACAATGGTTAAAACATAGTAGTTCAAAATAATATGATGATATGCAAATAAGTAAATCAATTCTGGATTTCCCATCCCCCTTTCATTTTGACTAACTATTTCATTTATAGTTTCTAGGGTCACTATTAACTTATTAGTTTTCGTGGGCTTACTAATAACCTGTTAAAGATTGTGGACTCCCTGTCAGGTTTTATAGTTTTCATGGGATCACTAAGAACCTATTGGCCCCTGCCAATAACATTATCGTTTCATGGGTTCTCCCTGAACCTATTGGTATCCCCAATAACTTCCACTTATCCTAGTTTTCATGGGTTGGCTAGGAACCTATTGACTTCTGTCAATAACTTAATCCGGATATAGTTTTCATAGGTTCACTACAAACCTATTGGCCCCTGCCAATAGCTTCTTTTAAACATAGTTTCCATGGGTTTACTATGAACCTATCTACCTGACAACTTCTTTAATCAATATTTAGGCATCCTACATCCAGGTCTATCAGACCTCCTGGATGCAATTCTACTCATTCAGTTGTTAACTTAATTTATATTCACTAATGGGTCAACCTAGCTGGTTATTCTGCCATTTCTCCCCAACATACAGTTATAGGTCCATTTCAATGTGAATATATATATATATATATATATATATATATATATATATGAAGAAGCAAACATAATAATACCAACACCCGTGGTTTAATATCCTTGAAATCATTTTATATGAAAATTGGTTAATCCCTTTAACCTAATAATCAAGGAAAACTTCTTCAAAAACTCCATACTTAAAATTATTTCAAAACTCTTTTATTATGCCATGGTTTTCCTTTAAAATGAGATTGGGTTATTTGCTTTGAAAACTAAGGCTTTCGAAACCCTAAGACTTTACTTTCGAAACCATTGGATAACCTCCTTCGAAAGCGTTCAAATCTTCTTTTCAAAGCACTAACATATACCTTTCGAAATGCTTTAAAACATCTCTTTTGAAACCATTGGGTTTTTCCTTAAAAATAGCTTTTGGGTCAAAGCGAATACATACGAAAGTACCCCTTTTGAAACCATTAATCTTTATATAAAATTGTTTGGGGAAAAGTCGATGGCTTCGGAACCATCCATTCGAAAGCTCAAATCATTTAAGTAAAACATTGAAGGATAGTATCAAACCCCCTTTCAAAGCCATTGCCTTCGAAACCCTTGAACCCATTCGAAAGCTTTTAGGAAGTGGCTTAGTTCAATTTTAAAACAAAAGCTACCTTTCGAAAGCATTGATGACTTCAACACTTTCGAAAGGCATAAGATTGGCAACAAGGTTTCGACTAGGTTGAAACCACCCTTTTCGAAAGCATTGTTTTATAAATAAAGGAACTCATTCGAAATCTATTTAGAAAACCTTTCGAAAGCATATGTTTCGACTCCTTCGAAAGTTTTTATTAAAACAAGGCAGGCACTTATCATTTGAAAGTAAAACAAAGTTTTCGACCCCATCAGAAGAAAAGGTTTCGACACCATGCCTTCCGCCTTTCCCTAATCCACTACGTACCATACTAGTGATACTTTGTGCATTGGTTTCAGCTATATTTCTTTCGACATGGTTGGTTTCGACTGAGTCGAAGCGGAAGCACAGAGTCAGAAGGGAACTTCTGAAAGAGGCGAAACCAACTTTTTATGGGTAACAGCTGAATTAGTGTTATTTAAAGTAGTAACTTTATAACTAACCTGCCTATTTGTAAACGTTTAATTGATTTCCTTAATCTTTTCAAATTCTTTCTCAAAATAACTGCTGCATATTTTCAGATCTAAATCAAGGATAATTTAACTAATAAGCTCTTCCATTAGGAAAAACCAATAACGCAATTAAATCCATCTTCTAAAATAATTTAATTTCCATAGTAAATCACTTAGGAAAAATCCCCAAAAATTACAGAAATTCACTTTCAATATGTTATCTAGCATATAAAAATTTCAGACCCAATTTCTGCATAAAATAACCGAAATTAAATTTAAACCCAATTTATTTATAGAGGGAATTAATTTAAAGGAAAAAAATTTGTATATTTTTAGCCTCAAGGACACGACCTCAATATTTTTACCACAAGGACAAAAATTCTCCTAAAAATTATTCATAAGGACAAACATTCTTCCAAAACTGCTACCGAACTAAAAACTGATACCTAAAAACTGCCACCGATAGCTACAAACTGATACCTAAAAACTACTATCAATAACTAAAAACTGATACCTAAAGAAAGTTGTCCTTCAGGCTAAAATACCGAAGGTCTGTCTTTGAGGCTAAAACACTGAGAAATTTTGTCCTTCACAATAATTTCCTGTTTATTTATATTTTCCTTAGGAAATTCATAATAAATTTTCCATAGCTTGGAAAATTATAAAAACTAAAGCCCATCTCCAAAATCATGTTTTACATAACATATAATTTCCACATGGCATTCAAAATTCAATATAATCGGTTTTACCCTTAAAATCGTATAAAACTATATTCAAACAATCTTGTTTAAATCAAACATGTTATAAAATCCAAGCATATCATTATAAAAATCATCATTATAATAGATTTAATCTTAAACCTGAAAATCAAATGTTCATAAAACAAACTAGAGATGATTTAGATTATCATTCATCTTGATTAGGATAAGACTTTGAGATTTTATTGAGATTAATCCCCTTGCTTTAATTCCTTAGCTTTTGATTGATGTTCCCCTTTCCTTACTCCTTAGTAATGGCCGGCTATTCTCTTTTTGATTTACGTTTTTGTGAAATGAAAAATGAACGTGAAGGGGCAATGAAACGTGAATATAAGGGTAATAGAAATGTAGGCGGCAATCACCCTAATATCCTTGTTTTAATTAATTAATATATAAGCAATTTATAAGCCTATTTAGATAATTAAGCACGGCCTTTAATTATTTATTTTAATCTCAATCCCCTCATCACTCTAGTATTTACATTATTCTATTTAATTTATCTAATTAAATCTCCTGAATAATATTATTAAAAATTAGGGGTGTTACAGGATCAGTATTAAATACTGTTTATATAATAGTTATATATACACTTATCGATATACGATATCGACACTCATTTAAATTGGATTTGGATTTGCAAATTATTGATCAAGCTTGAAGCGACCTCTAGGGCCATAGAATGGGTTGTTATAGCTGGCTATATAAGGAGTGGTGAGGCTGGCCATATGATGGTGTATGAAGGTGGAATTTAAAATTTAGAAGGGGGAGAAGAGAGAAAGGTGGATCCAGATCCTACTTTTACTCCTTAGATTCCATCCAATTAATCACCTCCAATCCTCACGGGTTTGTCACTTTTGCTCTCTCTAACCAGCAAAGGCTGGCCACTATAACCCCATCTCCTCCAAGTTTTCAAGTTCCAAATCACTTAATCAAGTTTAAGCTATATATTAGTTTAAGCTATATATATATAAGTATATGAAGTATTTATCTATTTGAATGAATAAGCTATATATATAAAGTTAGTGTACTTATTTACAGATATATATACATATATATATTTACAGTGTTATCTATGTTTACAGCTTGCGTGTGTTAGTTACATGTGTAGTTTATATAAGTTTTATATATGTCAGTTATATATGTGGTTTTATGAAAGTTGTATATATATGCCAGTTTATATATATGAGTTAAGTAAGTTATATAATATGTTATACATAGATTTTTTTTTCATTTACTGTTTTAGTTTTATATATATTATAATAAATTGTTTATATTGATTTTATAATAAATATTGATATTTGGATTTTTCTTTAGAAATATATATATATATATATATATATATATATATATGTTGTTTTAAAATATAACATGTATGTAAGTTTGTATATATATTTATATACATTAGTTTATATGTAAGTATATGTGAATTTGGTTTTTCAAAAGTATATGGATATTTTATGTGTTAGGGATTTAATATTGATTTGAAAATAAAAATATATATTTCATTTTAAATATAGGTTTAAATTGTTTTTTTTGAAAATTTATATATATGAAATATATCTTTGTTTCAACGATCTCTTGTCCGTCTTAACTTACCTTCTCAATATCAAACTTGTCGCAGTGATTCCTAGCTTGTTGTTGTCCTGCTAGTTTGTGTCTGTATCTGTGTACGGGTCTGTATCATCCTCTTGTTCTCTAGCCTCGAAAGGTGAGCAACCACTCACGATTACCATTCCTATATTTAATAAATTTGATTTTGAAATGACAATTGGAATATGCTGTTAAATTTGAATTGCTAGTTATTTAATTGATAAATCTGATATGCCATTATCTGCAATTGTTCACCTATGATATATGACACCATATCCTGTTGTGTATATTTTATTTAAATTTGTTATTGATGGTATATGCCTGTTATTGATATGTTATATTTTATCATATTTGTTCTCACTCTGCAAGTTCCCTATTAATTTAGAATTCCCTATGGGTTGAAATGATACATACCCGAACGATGTTCTAGAATAGAGGAAAATCGTTATGGGTTGAACTGATAAACCCAAGCGATTTTCATTAATTTTAAAATTTTGGGATTGCGGGTTGAAATAATATATACCCGTAAATATTTAAATTGCGGATTGAAATGATAAATATCTGTATCACTTGACTATAGAATAGAAAATTATATACGGACATCGTTGGTCTATATTTTGAAAATGATTTCCAAAGTTTTGAAAGGAAATATATAGTTTAATAAATGTTGATTTTAAAATATAATATATATATAGGCTATCTTTATATATGTATAATATCTAGATTTTTAAATAATATGTTTTGGAAATTTAATTTATAAGTTAATTTTGAAAATATAATTTTTGAGATTTTTCTTATAATTTTATTATTTTAAAAATATTTAAAAATAGATTTAATACAAAATACATTTAATAATAAGATTTAATTTAATAAAAATTTAATTTAATTAGTATATAATATGTTTAAGTATTTACTTAAATTTATACTAATATTTAAAAAAATAGATTTTATAACTTTAATAATAAAGGTTGGGAAGATAAATTAATGTTGACTTGGGATTTAAATTGGTTAATAATTGAATTTAAATAAGAATTTAATTAAACTTATTGATTTTGAGATTTTGAAAGAGATGATCGATAACTTGATTTGATAAAAAGTGATTAAATGAATATTCTTAATTTTTTTAATAAAAGTGAGAGTGAATATTTAATATTGATGTAAATTTATAAATTGAGATTTTATTTAATTGTTACTAAAATGATTAAGTGAATATTTTCCAATTTGAATAAAATTAAAGTTAAATGTTGAAATCTAAATGAAACTTATATTGAAATGTTTGAATATTTAAACTTTGAATCTTATTGGAATTGAAGAGATAGTTCAAACCTGGATTTGAAATCGATATGAATTGAAATGGGATTTTGATAAGCTGAATTTAATTGAAATTGATGAACTGGGATTGATTAAATTGAACTTTTGAATTAAGTTGATTTGAATCGATTTGTGAAATTGGAGGAGACTAAATTTATTATACAAAGTATCTTTAATATATAAATTATTTTAATCTATGAACTATTTTAATATATAAATTATTTAATATATAAACTATTTTAATTTTATAACTATTTAATATATATATATATATTATTTTCAACATCTAAACTGTTTAAGTTGGAACTGTTATGATTTCAAAAGTGCTACGATTTCAAAAGTGTTATGATCTTTAAAGTGTTATGATTTCAAAAGTGTTATAATTTAAAAGTGCTATGATTTCGAAAGTGTTATAATTTTGAAAGTGTTACGATTCTGGAAATGAATATTATTTAAAGTGAATAATGACATCGAATTGATATGGTTTTGAAATGAATATGATATTTTGATATGAAGTATGAACTATTTGAAATGAAATGACTATGGTGTGAAATAAGCGTTTGGTTGTTAAAGAGACCGGGATCAGATATTGTCATACTCTCTACCAATACCGAAAACCACTTTAACAACTGTGCACGTGGTGGAGATTCCAAAATGAAGTAGGATGGTTTGGTGGCGATTCTATATGAGGTATTAGCGCAGCTCTGACTCCCGTGAGTCAGCTTGATGTGGCTAAAACAGGAGCTACACCTGGGCCAAGTGAGGTCATTCCTCCGATCGGACATGCTTCTTCGATACCATTCTATTACTTTGTGATTTGATTGGGTGCACCTTTGATTTGGGAGTGTGTTTCGAGGTGGGCGCTGGTAGCTGCTATGCGTTACCACCAGCCCGGTTCTGCAATTGGTAAATCTACCCTGGCATTGCCTCGAGTGCCGTGTTCACATGCCCTAGAGCGCCTTCTATGAGTTTGTTTTGTACCGTACCTCTGTGATGTCCTCTGGGTAAACCACCGGTTTGGTGGAAAGTACGGCATTGTATAGACTACGGGAATATATAAAATGTGTTAAGAGGGATATGGGTAACGCCTTAATGCTATTTTAATACTTTTACTTTACTATAGACATATTATAATAGCGTATATTACTACATAGTAGATAGTTCCACAGATCCTTAAAGGATGGGTATCCTAAACATCCTTTAAGTTACTTGTATTTCAGTTGACATTACATTTGAGTTGAATTTACTGATATAAGAATGTTAATCCTGACTCGAGTGTTTTGTGTTTTGCTTTATGCTCGGGTCAGACTGAGTGTCACAGCATTTGAGACTCACCTTTGGAGTTGGAGCTTCGCTTGGAGATCCATCTGTCTATCCAGCTTTCAGTCATTTCAGTTTATTCCAGTCATTTATGTCGAGACTTTCCAGTTGCTTATGTATTAGAGATTAATTTGTATTTGAGATTCTGTTGTATTCTACTTTAAACTCTAATGTTTATATAGTAGCTTCATGAACTACTATTTATCTATTCCGCTGCTTATTGTTGTAATACTCTGTGTCTGTGATTTTGTGATTGAATTATTTACTGTATATGTTGAGTTTTGCCAAATATAAATTAACAATCTGATATTTTGTGCAATTCAAGTCCGACATGTGCGGATGCGAATGGTTCGAAATGGCAGGTCGTTACACCAGGAGGAGGATTAGTCATAGTAGGGAATTTTTGGATAGCAAGAGAAGTAGATTTTGTTAATTTTGCAGCAGAGGGAACAATGGAAGAAGCTGGTGAATCAACGTTTGAAATATTACTTCCCATAATGAATTCGAGTTATTCACACCGAGCTTGACTATCTTTCAACTTAATTTTCAAATCACTTACTTGTTAAAGAAGCTCCGACATTTTATGGTCAAAGTCAATTTAAGGATTTGACTTGACTTGATGCTTCAACGTGAAAATCACTTCATTCTTGCTCTTAAAGGCAGCTTCTAAATTGGCAATCTGATCGTTGAGATTTCTGGTAATTGTTTTCTGAAGCAAAAATCTTCTATACCATTTTAATGCTTCTGTGTCACCTTGGAAACGAGCAGATAAAGTATCGTCAAGAAGTTTTCTCTTTTCAAGATCCGCTAATAACTTGTCTTTAATATTGATAAAGCGAGATGCCAAATCTAACGAGAGAGGCGTTGCAGATAACTGTAACTCCTATTTAAACAAAAAAGGAAAAAGAATGAAGTTAAGACTAGAATAATCAATCTCTTTATTACAACAATAAAAGATTACAATTCAAGTAACAATGAAACTAAAAAGTACAATTAGACACTTGTTTTACATCTAAAGATGGAAAACTGCATTTCTAACTTTATTCAATGAATTAGCAGAAAGAATAACTGTCGAGTCAAAAGGAACATTAAGTCCTTTCAGAGTAATAACCGGAGGATATTTACTATAGTCCCAGTCCCTAGGAGGAGGACTATCACGACCACATATTAGTTTGGTATGATATTTCCGGATCTCTTTAAGTAGCTTTTCTTTTTCTTCACCAAGAAAATTGAAACGGAGCCGAGGATGTTCCATATAATTTTTTTGCAAATCTCTAAGAAAACAATATCTGGCTAGTTTTGAAGATTTCAAAATTGATGCCTTTTCGAGATAATCTCTTCTTAATCTAACATACTGGCTTAGATAATCTCTAGAAAAAAAATTGCCTGAGCGACATTCACACTGTGATGACATAATAAAATGCAGCTAAGTACAAAAGAAAAACTAAAACAAAAATTTACAAATCAATATTATTACATATTCATGATTATTCATCTGGTTCATACAAAATCGACTTTGTAAAAAATTCAGATATAAACTTGTAACAACCCATATTTTTAACAAATATTTTAAATTTATTTTATTTGAAAACTTTGATTTTTAAATCATTTTAAATTGAAATATTGGAATTTTCCAATCTAATTTTGGATTTTGTTTGTAATTTATTTTCCAAATATGATAAAACAATTATTTTCTAGAAATTTTATATTTTGGTCAACCTTGGTCAAACTTTGGCTTTTAGTTGAAATTTTAAATTTTAAATTTTTAATCTTTTTCTTTGAAGCGGTATTTGTTTCTGATATCTGTTCTGCTTTTCGTTTTGTAAAATTCTGTTTTATACTTTTTAAAATTTGATAAAATTCAGCATTTTACACGCAGTTATTTTCTGTAGTTTATTTTCTATTTTCTACGTTCATTTTTCTATTTTACTATGTTCATTTCTTTATTTTTATTTTCTATTTTTTGTTTAGACTTTTATCTTATTTATTGGATCTTTAACTTGTTTTATTTTGATTTTTGGCTTTGGAAATTTCAAAAGACTTTAGTTTCTTTTTCTTTAACTTATGCCTTTTCTTTTGCCTAGCCATTCACATCCCTTAGCCGTTCATTCTCCACCTCATAGCCGTACAAAACATTACATTATCCCACACTTCTCATTTCATTTTTCACGTACATTTCTCATCTCCTCTTTCTCAAGTTTTCATGGCTCCTCTTCTTCCTCTTTTTCCATTTTCTTTTTCTCTTTTCTTTGTTGGCCTCAAGCTATGCTTGGCCTCCACCTTCATCATGCTTTAGCCGACCACAACTCCTCACCACCACCACTTATGACCGACCATCATCTTATCACCACCCTAGCCGTGAATCCCATGATCCAATAACCCATCTCCAAATCATACAAACCCTAGCCGAGATAACCATGAACCCTTCCTATTGCTTGCCTCGGCCAACACCCAAATTCCTCCACCTAATGTGCCTTGTCATGACCACTTCCTACCCTTAGCCGTGACCTGACCTGATGTGTTTTGATCCATTACATCACTTGACCAGATCTTAACCCATAGGGCCGAGTCATGTAGCCATAGGGTCGAACCAAATGGTTGCATGCCTTTTGACCTTTTGCCTTCCTATTGCATGTAACTTTCATCTCTTCACATTCCAAACCATAGTCGTGCATACTTGCCTCATAAACCCACCATAGCCGAGCCTTCATGCCACAAACCATCATGGCCGAGCATAACATGATGATGGTCGAGCCCATTGTGACCATGGCCGAGCCCACTTGATGTTTAAAGCAAAGGTTATGTCATTTTCTTTCATATATTTGCATTGTTTTAATTTCTATTGAATCTTATACTTATGTTTGTATATTATTTGTTTACAAGTTTGGATCTTGGCTCTCCATCCACTCGAATTTGAATTGTGCTTTGTCGTGCTTTTCAGTGTGTTCGTGTGTCTTGAATTTATCATCTCTAGCTTTAAAAGGTGAGTTTATCACTCTAGACATTCGTATTTATATATTTGTGAAACGATGACAAGTGGATGTGTAGTATTGATATGTTATGTTGCTATAAATTCATATATGCCTGTGATGTGATTATATGATGTTATATACTGCTTATATATTTGTCACATCACTTGATCTGATATGACGTGCTATACTTTACTGTTTATTTATATTTTTGTTTCTCACACTACAAGTTCCCTTTTCACTATGGGTTGAAATGATACATACCCAAACAGACATTAGAATAAGGGAAAATCGTTATGAGCTGAAATGATAGGCTCAAGCGATTTTTATCTATTTTGTTTGACTTGGGATTGCGGGTTTGAAATGATAGAACCCGGATTTTTCTTTTTAAATTACGGATTGAAATGATATATTATCCATATCACTTGACCTAGGCTAGAAAATATTATACAGACCCGTGGTTTATTTTAAATAATAGTTTTCTGAAATTTTAAGTATTTTGAAATATTAAATATATGTGATTTTGAACTTAAGTTTGATATAATAGTTTTCTGAAATTTTTAAGTATTTTGAAATATTAAATATATGTGATTTTGAACTTAAGTTTGATAATATAGTTTTTTGAAACTTTAAGTATTTTGGAATACTAAATATATGTGATTTTGAACTTAAGTTTGATAATATAGTTTTCTGAAACTTTAAGTATTTTGGAATACTAAATATATGCGATTTTGAACTTAAGTTTGATATCATAGTTTTCTGAATTTTTTTAAGTATTTGGAATTTAAACTATCTGAGATTTTAACTTAAATGGGATTTAAATGATTTAAATAAATTTTATAGTGATTTTTCGTAAGTTAAATGTATAAGCAAATTAATGATTGAAAATGTAAATTTTGATTTGACTTAATAATTGAAAATTTAGTGTTAAATGGAATTTTAAGCTTAACTTAGTGATAAGAATATTTTATTTATGAAATGGGTATTTTAAACAAAGCATTAAGTTATTTGTTAAAATAAAAGTTAAGTAAATTAATGTATTTTGACTTGATAAATGGATTATAATTTAAATTGGATATTGGTTAAATAAATGTTATTCTATTAAAAATTATAAGTTAAGTAATATCCAAATAAATGATTTTGAAAAAGTGAAATAAGTTTGATAAGTTAAAAATGATAAAAGTTGAAGATATATTGTTTTAAAGTGTTATAATTAACTTATAACAGAAATTGTAGCGTTTCATAAATGCTGTGATTTTAATGTACTGTTTTCCAATCTAATAATATAGCTACTGTAACACTCCAGAAGTGCTGATGTTTCTGAAATAGAACTGTTTTGAAATAATAATATATCTACTGTAACACTTTGAAAATGCTGTTGTTTCTGAAATCAAACTAAATTCTGAAATACTAATATATCTACTGTAACACTTTGTAAGTTATGCTGTTCCTAAACCTGAACTGTTTTGAAACTAATATACCTACTGTAGCACTTTATAAGTGCTGTTGTTTCTGAAATTGACAATGTTTTGAAATACTAATATATCTACTGTAACACTTTATAAGTGCTGTTGTTTCTGAAAATACAATGTTTTAAAATTTTGTAATTGAAAGAATGAACTCATAAAATGCTATAATTCTGGAAATTGAATATTTGATTTGAAAGTATATTGAATTTAAATTAAATGGTTTATTGGATATCTTATGATTTCTAAGATATGATTTCAAAGTGTTTGAAATTTCAAGGTTTTGATTTCCAAAGCGTTTTGATTTTTTTTTAGACTTATGATTTTGAAAGCATTATAACTTTGGAAAGTGATATGATTCTTGAAATGGATATAATTGAAGAGAAAATGGTATTGTTTTGATATGGTTTAAATGAATATGTTTTGATTTGAAATATAAACCATTTTGGAATTTATAACCACGGGTTATAATAACGATTGGTTGTTAAAGAGACCGGGATCAGATATGAACATACTCTCTGTCGATACCGAAAACCACTTTAACAACTGTGTAGGCGGTGGAGATTCCAGAATGAAGTAGGATGGCGGCGACGATCTTATTGAGGTATATACGTGGACCCGACTCCCGTGAGTTGGCATAAGGTGGCTAAAACATGAGCGATTGACGGGCCAATGAGGTAGCTCCTCTGATCGGACACATTCCATCGTATACCATTATATTACTTGTGATTGATTTGATGGCCATCCTCAATTTTTGATTTGGGAGTGTGTTCCGAGGTGGGCGGTAGTGGCTGCTATGCGTTACCACCAGCCCGGATGCATAATTGGTATATCTACCCTGGCGTTGCCTAGTTGTGCCGTGTCACCTACCCTAGCGAACTTTGTACGAGTTTGGTTTTGTGCCGTAGCCAGTAGAGTATTTAGGGTAGCCTCCCGATCTGGAGGTACGCTGATACTAGATAGACTACTGGGACTATATATGTGTTAAGGTGGAAAATGTAAAGCCTTAACGCTATTTAAAAGTAAGTTTATTTTACTATTAGACATTATTATAATAGCGTATATTACTACATAGTATATAGTTTAACGGATCCTTAAAGAATGGGCGATCCCAAGCATTCTTTAAGTTACTTGTGCATTTTTATTACAGTTCACTTGAGTTGGTTTACATTGTATAAGTATGTCTGTCTTGACTCGAGTGTTTTGTGTTTTGTTTTACGCTCGGGTCAGACTGAGTTGTACCAGTATTTGAGATCACCTTTGGAGTTGGAGCTTCGCTTGGATCCATCTATTGATTCTGCTTTCAGTCATTCAGTTGATTCCAGTGATGTATTCAGATCTAGTATTTGACTATTATATTGAGACATCTTTGTATTCGTGATTTCTGTTGTATCTTGTTGAACTCTGTTATACATATAGTAGCTTCATGAACTACTATGCCTTTGTTTCCGCTGCATTATTGTTATATTACTCTGTGTCTGTGATTATTTATTTACTGTATATTCCGAGTTTTGCCAAATTTATATTTACAATACAGTATTTTGAGCAATCAAGTCCGGCATGTGCGGATGTGAATGGTTGAAAATACCGGGTCGTTACAAAACTTGTCCTTATAATATATAAGTTTATCAGAAGGCAAGTCTTGGGGAATTGATCTGACTCGTGGAAAATTCCAACATGCTCCGGGATGCGGGTCAGATCCAAATTCGTCCAAGTGTCACTTATGTAGACGCCTAACTTAACCCCCACTAAAGTCACATAAATATGAGAAATCTACGCTTGGGTGTCTACAATAGGCTTTATATAGAAAATCCACCAGAATAGTTCTCTCCTCAATCAACATCCAAAAGAGTGTGATCAATTCTCGATTCTCTTTTAGAAGACTGTCATATCGAAGGCGTGCCCTCTTCAATCGTGGGGCAGCTTCTTGATGTTTGAAAGATGCTAACACTGCCATACTTTTATTTATTCTATGATATTTATCGGAGAGAATGTTATGCTCCCTCAATTTTTTATCTAACTCCCTATATAAATTATTTATTTCTGCTATTTTTCTTTCAAGCTTGGTTTTATAGGGGTGAACGGATTTCCTTCTTATCTAAAATAAATGATTTAAACTATTACAATCATGGAAGCGATAGATGTTTAAACAGAGAATCTCATACTTGAGATACAGGAATTGATGCTTAGGAAACCTTCTCTCTCTCTTTTGGCACTTCCACGTTAATGAAAGCATGATCCTCTTAAAGGCCAGAAGGTGCAAGAGATTTAGGCGGGCTTGCTTCATGAAGAGACAGATCAGGATTAACCTTTTCAGAAGTCCTCGTATTGTTATCCCCATCTTTTTCAGAAGCTTCAGTTCGGCCACCTCTGTCGCCGCCTCAACCTTGACCTCCGTTGATGTTATCATCGTCTTTATCACCATCATCGTCGCCGCCCTCTCCTTTGGCAACCTCATCTTTGTCACATTCATCTTCGGAGTCGCCATTCTAGTCTTTTCCTCCTCGGACTCTTTCAGAGTCATTTTCAATGCTAAATTTTCATCAGCGAGGAGTTGACGAGCTTTCCTCTCTTCTAAAATAATAGATTTTGATTGGGTGAGAGAAGCCCTCAATCGCTCTAATTCAATAGCAGCCTCATTTTTATCCGCAGATAAGGAGGAAACTTGATTGTTTAAGTGAGAAATTTCCTCTCCAAGCTTAGACGATTCGGTAGAGGATTTTGACACATTTTCATGCAAGGAGAACCAGCTCTTGAAAATCTGAAAGGAAAAGTACAACATAAATAAAAAACTTGAGGAAAGGCAATAATAATAAGGTTAAGTGATAAAAAAACCTACCAGAAGTTGTTGTTTAATTAGAGAGCGATAATGATCCATTAAGTTAGGAATAGAGGAAGGCGACAAATTTGAAGCAAAAAATGAAGAGTTTAAGATCGATTGGACCATCTTTTCAAAGTCGCTCGAAGGCATTGGAGATGACGGTCCAGGTGGATTCAGTCCTTGAGAAGGGGTCGAAGTCCCCAAATCTTTTTGCATCTGCTCGATCACACTTAGAGAGCTGGAGATGATGATGCAAGAAAGAGGATCAACCATTGTTGGAGTCTTCTTAGGTTGATCGCAAGAAGCTTTGATGGTTGGACTTTCCAAAGATCTGTCAATATTAACAAATTCCCCTTCTTCCAATGGTGGAGAATCAGCAACTTCGACAATTTTGGTTCTCTTCGAAGATGGTTGCACCACAGTCGTTTTACCTAATTTTTTTTTGCGGCCATCTTCGATCTAGCAATGGTTTGGGAGAAAGATGGCGCACGAGAAGTTGAAGAAGGAAGAGCCGGATCACTTGTTGGTTTTTCAACCTGAGGAGCAGCTGTAGAAAATTCAAACAAGTTAAAAGTCAGAAAAGAAATTTAAGAAGTAACGCAGGAATAAAATACAAGTATAGCGTTTAAACTTACCAGTGTGATCAGGACAAATTGGTGACTTCGGGGAGAAATTTTTCGGATCTCCCAAGGAAAGGAAGCGCTTACTCCGGGATGTGTGTTGGACCAGAGGAGGTTGGCCAAGTATCCTCTGACCCCTAGGCAAGAGAGAGTGCTCTTGTAAATTTGTGGGATTTAGCAGGGTCAATCTGTTTCCAATCTTAGTTGAAGCAGGGATCAGCAATTTTACTATCTTTTGATCTTCTTCATTTAGCTTTTTAGAAGAAGCACCTGACAAAAAGCATAAGTCAGCAAAGGGAAATAAATAAATGAGAAGATAAAATCTGAGATTAACTTACGTGGAGAAGAGAAAGCCCTACTAATGTTGGGAAAACATCTAACATAGAAAAATTGTGTTTCCCAGTCCCTTAACCTATTCACCCCCTCATAAATCAGCTTTTTGGGAGGATTTTCTTTGAAGATTTGGTTGTTTAAGTTGTTAAGCTTAACCAACCAAACAAGATAATTTAGCACTTCTACAAGGTATGTCAGACTCTAAGGCCATGAGCTCCAAGGAAAGAAGGTAGGTGTATGTGTTGGGTGATAGTTGAATGGGAGCAACTCTAAGGTAGGTTATAAACTTAGATAAGAAGTCCGGAAAGGGAAAGAATCCTCCATGCTAGATTTGGATTGCTGTGTCGGCAAAGAACCCTTCGGGGGGGCTGTAATGGTGTCGTTTTCAGAAGGAGGGATGGCTTCTACTCCAGTAATTCCGAAATCATTGAGGATTGCATCCACCTCATACTGGGTGGATATTAAAGAATGTTTAGAGATAGCCTCAATCTTCTTAGGCGAACTCATGATTCTACCAGGTGAAATCATTTCAGTTAGAAATTATAGTATGTTATGAAATTAACACTCTTTTAAAGGTATTAAAAACCCATTACAATAATTTGAACAACAAGCAAAACATAAAATGAATGTTAAAGTTAGAAAAATAAAATCTACTGAGTTTTCGACGGAGTCGAAAGGGAAAATAGAAGTTAACATCCTTCAACAATGTCGAAAGCCCAAGGATAAAATCTACTGAGCTTTCGACAGAGTCGAAAGGAAGGATGAAAGTACATGTCCATGAACTTAGGATGAAAACACACTTCAACAATGTCGAAAGCTCAATAGAAATTTTGTTATTAAAAGAAAGTAGTTAAAACCAACATAACAAATTTTAATAAAATATATGCTACAAACATTCAATAAACAGTTTGAAAGAATCTTTCGACACTGTCGAAACCCATGAACTTAGTTTTTCTAAGGGAATGTGAATGCCGTCGAAACCTTATATGCTAATTAAGTCGAAAGGTGTTGAGTTTGAATCATATTGATAAGAAAATAAAAGAACTTGGGACGTTTCAATGACGTTGGTAAAAGATAATGATTAAATCTAAATTAGTTATAAAAGGTTTCGACAGAGTCAAAAGGTGGTATATGGTTTCGAAAGAATAACAACAATAAAAATTTGAATCAACATAGTAGGTTTCGGCTAATTCGAATACAGTAGGTTTCGTCTAAGTGGAAATGTTTGACTTGATTCACAACTTATACAAAGTATCCTTTCTTTAACCCTGTTTACAAAATGTATGTATCTCTAACTTAAACAAATTGGAAATAAGTATATACTAAAGGTTGTGAAACCTATAAGACAAAGTTTATGCTTTCGAAAGAATGTATTAGGTAATTATCTAGTAAGATACAATAGCTAACTTCTTCGAAAGGTATCTGAAAACGCTAAAATACAAAACTGCTTTTGAAAAGGTTGACTTCATACTAACTATACTATATAAACTTTCGACAAGGTCAAGCAAATGAAGCACTAAGTTACCTTTCGACCCTATCGAAAGAGGCTAAGAAAGCAAAACAAAAGTTGACGCCTTAATCCTTTTCGAAAGGGTCGAAAAGTAAAATTATGGCGTCAAATTTTAAATCGTACAGCTCAAAGCTTCTAGGCGAAGTAAACAAAAACTTCCTTCTTCCCCAAACCCGATTTCAACCGAGGAATTCAAAAACTAATAAGAAAATAGATTTAAACGCGAATCAAACTGTTTAAAATTTTGAAATCTTTGAGATGAAAATTCGAATTCTCTAAAAATAACAATAACAGTAAAATCTGGACCAGAAAGGATTAAAGTGAAGATTAACAAGAAAAAACAAATCGAAACAAACCATGAAACTAAATTAAAGAATGCTTTCAGGCAAATAAAAACTTAAGCGGTTGCAAGTAAATTAAAACAATAATTCAAAATCCGAACTATGAAAGTTTGAGAAATCGAGATTTGGTGTAAAATAAAAAATTCAAAAAAAAGAGATATTGGAGACTTACTTTAGATCTGAATTCTTGTTTGTTGGAATAAAAATTATTTTAGAATTTGAGAACTTTGATTTTTGCTCGAAGTCTATATCGACAGGTGAATGAAAAAAGAGAGGAGGGGAATGTGATTTATAAGAAAAGTCAGCAAAGACAGCAAACCGTTCGATCAGATTTAAATGAACAGTTAAGATTTACACTGGAATATGAAAAGGCGGGAAACATTGAGATTTTCGAAATGGTTGACTTGAAAAGTCAAGAGCATCCCTTCGCGGGGGGAGGGGGGGAAATGTTAATACATAAAACCCTTTCGACCTTGTCAAAACTAGAATGAGTAGAAGACAAAGAAGAACAAGATAAAATAGCTCAAGCAATACCTTTCGAAGGAGTCGAAGGGATGCTACAGCCAAAGGTTAGAAGCATTACAACCTTTCGAATGGGTCGAAACGATTGAAAGCACCCTTCCACTTCAGTGATTCCCTTTCGAAGAAGGTGCTTCCACATGCATGAAGACCTTTCGAATGAGTTGAAGAAACACCTTTCAAAGATAATTAATGACAACTCTTCATATGCGCGCCAAACCTTTCAAAACCGAAGGTTTCGCCTTCATTCAAACTACTCGGAAAGAGGATTTGGTCAGGACAGCCCTTTCAAAAGCATAATCAAGCCTTTCGAGCCGGTCAAAGCCGTTAATAGTCGGGGAAGGTTCCGCACTAAGTCGCAAGCATATATTCGGAAGCTACTAACAGCGTCAAAACATCAACACTTCAACAACCTCGAAACCGCAGGAAACTACCTACCGGCAGAGTCGAAAGCTCGTGCCTTTGCTGCTTATGACAACAAAGCAACACAAAGAGAAAAGGCGCAACCATCCCTTTTGACAAAGACGGAAGCGTTCAAGCCCATTTGAAAGCATTGCAGAGGGATGCACAAGTGTCAAAGGAGTCGGAAGGTATCTAAGCCACCTTTTGACCAGGTCGAAAACTCTGGGTCGAAAGATGCCAACCCGTATCTATAAATAAGACCCAAGGGGTCTGGTTTTGGGGATCCGAATTGATTGGCTCTATACTTGTATTTTCTTAATTTTGCAAATTTGTAAACCCTAATTTGTAAATCAAATTGGGGGAAATTGACCAGCATTGTCATCATTGGATAAATAAAGGGAAGATTTCAATATTTTTGAACATGTAGCTGTTTGAAGTCAGTTATTGGGTTTAACTGTGTTTTACAGGTATCGACTTCATCGAAAGGAACCTTCCGCGTGGGTCGAAACCCCTGTTTTTCCAAGTAATTCAAATCTTCAACTCCAAATCACCACTTACCAAATTCTCACTTTTTAGTGGATTGAAACCTCAAAACCAAACATGTTTTCCCTTAGATTTCAGAATCGGTCCCAAGTCATTTAAAAAGCTAGCTTTCGATATGGTCGAAACCTTTTAAACAAACCGTACCCTTGAATCATTAAACCCATCTTTAAGAGTTCCACAACCGTTTCGAAAGGAAGGTTTCGAAAGGGTAATCAATCAGCTTCGGAAGGTTCGAAAGGCTCAAAGAAAAGAATAAAATTGTTTTGACCAGATCAAAATGTCAATAAAGGAAAGTTTTGCAATAAAGACCTATTCAAAAAGATGAATCAAAGGAAGAATTCACATCCTTGTTCCCTCTACTTAACCAAAAGAGACCTAAAAGAACCCACTCTTTTCTTAAACTCTACTTTGGGGTGTTGATAAGTTTTCTTGTTAACAATATCAATTGTAAATATATAAAAATCAGCATTTTGAAATCATATTTTATTCAATGCACATTTAAATATCTTTGAGAAAGACGGTTAAAATTTTATGTGTTTCATATGATTTCTAATGTTTTAAAAGCATTAAAATAATGTGTACTTTCCAAGATCATGTTTTTTTGTAATAAAAATATGACTGCATAACAATAATGCAGTTATATTTTTATGTATGAAATAGTTTCACATATGAGATGTAGTTAAAACTCCATTACTCAAATGTTGTTGAGTTAAATATATACGAGAGAAATGCAGTTATTATATTCCGAATTTGTAGCATATTTTTGAACTGTTTAATGGAAATGTGGTTATATATTGTTATGTGTATTATAATCTATTTGAAATGATATAAATTATTTAAATGGTTATTATGATGTTAATGAACTATGGAATATTTTATGTTTTTATGTAAAACCAATACTTTATGTATTTGTAGTTTGGTTCATGCATTTGTTATACAACAGTATAGAAACATAGCCAGTTTTTACAAATAATTTTAATAATATACAGTGTATAAATAAAATATTGTTATCATTTAAATGCAATTAAATCAACAAGAGAGAAATGTAGCTTTTAATAATTTAAATCAGCGGTATAGTTTATGGTTGAATTTTGAAAATATAGCTATATTATTGTAGCCCAGTTTGAATGATATATTTTGTTTGCATTATCAACATCATTGTCTAACTGCAGTTAAATAAACAAAAGAGAAATACAGTTATTTTATTCTACATTTGTAACATGTAGTCGGACTGCATAATGGAAATGTAGTTATAAATGTAGTGGTATAATCAGTTAGATGTGGTTATAATTGCATCTCACGGATGTAATTATAACTATATCAAAATGGTGCATTTATAGTTGCATCACTCAAATACAGCTATGATCACATCTCATAACTGCAGTTATAACTGCATCACTAAGATATAGTTTTAACCAAAGTTGTAAAAATCGCTAAGCAGACGCTAGGCGGTAAGAATAAATTAAGGATTAATCGTCTAGGTGGTGGTTAGTCGAAGATTAATCGGAGTTGAGCGTTTTTGATAACTCATGTATTTTGGATAGAATTTTAGTGTTTTGTTTACCGTTGACCGATATAAAATGGAATTTTGAAACTTTGAATGTGATTAGGAGTATCGAAGGAGGCAAGACCGTATAAAACTAGCATATTGATGCTTATACGTGACACTGAATCTTAAATATGCTTAACCAGTGCATAAATGCATGTTTTGATTCTTACATGATGCAATAAAACTTGTCCAGACGGGCCTAGGCAAATTATTAGGCAGTAAGCCTGGCCAAGCGTTTAGGCGGAGGCCTAGAAGAATTTTTATAATAGTAGTTTTAACTATATATAGCTGTTATAATTGTTTGTTCGTATTATCATTCTAATTGCATTATTTCAATAACTAAGATGAAGTTATAGTTGTCGGTCCTTCGAACCCTAAGGGGGGGGGAGGGTATGGTGGGAAGTATATTATTTCAACCAGACATAATTTAGAATGGCAAATATCGAATTACAGAATTAATTTTTTATTTAGAATTTGATTTTTGCGCATGCATAATGGTTATCATTAGAAAGGTCGTATTTTTTTGATTTAATGGTGATAATGGTTTGTTAATCGCCTTGTAACGAAGGATGTCAACAGACAACGGTCTGACTTATATAAATTATTGAAGAAAAGTATTTTGTTTATTTTGATTAAAAATAGAAACTCATAGCATCTCCAACCCTTCATAGTGTAATTCCAACATGGCAAAGAATGGTTAGATTATGTATAACGAATTTATAAAAAATCTATTACATATTAAAAAAAATGGTTTATTTGCTCCAATATAAACATATTTAAATATCAAAATTTATTTATATGTGAAAAAGTAAGTAACAGTTGGCTCTTAACATTGTAAAATACAATGTCTAGAATTATACATTTCATTTCATAATATTTAATAAATAAATTACAACATCATATTACATATGTCAGTAATATTGGCATTGAAGATTACAAATTAAATAACATTGTTAATTATCTACCGTTCGGATCAAAAACATTTGGAGATGCTCACCCCCCCTTCCATAACATGCCATGTGTACACGTGTTATTAGATTTCATTCTCAATGTTTTAGGGATTAAAATCATAAAAAAAACAGATCCAGTTAGTGCACTGTTCAACAAAAATTAAATCTGTACATGGAACAATTAAAACCGTGATATCTCAGTAACTGTTCATCAGATATATACTTTAATAATTATCTTCCAAATTTAAACTCGTAGATCATCACACACGACTACTGTTCCTTGCAAAACGAGCCAACAGTTGTAAAAAAATAAAAAAATTCAAAATTCAAAATTGCTGAGAAATGTCGTAGAGCAAAAAGTCTAGGAACTGGTGTCTGATTAACCGGCACTTTCATAATCATATAATACCCGTCTGTTCCATTCACTCTTCGGTGAGAATAACCTTACAATCACCGCTGCTAAAACTAGAAAAGCAGCCCCACCTCCATGCGTGGAAACTGCAGCGAGTGATTCAAAACGAGGTGACCGCATACATATCCAAAACCTTCCCAACAAATATATAGCAGTAGTAGAAATAGTATACAAGCGAAGAAACCAAAACCACGATTCTGTCTATATATATTAAAAATTATTCTCTGCAAAAAGAAATTCTAGGGTTTCATGTTTATGTTATGATTCTGAATTTGATGGCGACGAGCTCCCAAATTTGTTATAATTTGTCGTGTAAAGATCCAAAATCCGATTCTCAGAGAAGGAAAGGATGGCGTATTCGATCTGGTGACCACGCTCAGCTTTGTGATCGTTGCTAGTAAGTTTTTTTTTCTTTTATTTTTTTGTGTGTTATTGTACCACATTTTTGGGTTTATATTGGTGAAATTGCTGTTTGGAGTTAAATAATGGTTGCTGTTGTATATACTCTGTGAAATAGTGTTTCTTACGAGCAAGGGACATTTTGCGAGATATTTCATGCAGAGGCTGAGGGGTGGAGAAAGTGCGAAGCTTGTGGAAAAGTAAGATATTTGTGGACATTTGCTAGTTATTATGTCATTATGTAGAGTTAACTTTTAGTTGATGATGGCAGAGAGTGCATTGTGGGTGCATAGTTTCGGCTTCTTCTTACATGCTTCTAGATGCTGGTGGAATCAATTGTGTTATGTGTGCAAGGAAATCTTTACCTTTGGTAACTGAAATTATTATTGTTATAGGCTGTTTGGAATTGATTAATTGATGTTCTCATGTTAGCATAACTATATTTGTCTGTTTGATGTAGGATTAAACTCATATGTGTCTATATAAATATATACATGCACGCACATACATACATGTGTATGTATGTGTTTCTGTCATGTATATGTATGTGTTTTTCTCTTTATTAATAATTCGAATAGAAACGTAATCTTTTTGTCCGACTGCAAAGTTTCAAACATACCCTTATACGTAAACAAAAGGTTGGGAGTTTGAATCCCACCAAAAACAAAACATTTATTTTCAAATGGAAACTTTGATATGTAAACAAGGTCATTGGTTCGAATCTCAGTTCCAGCAATTTTTTTAGCTGTATTTTCAGTTTAGTATATTAAAAACTATATAAAAAACTAAAATTAATTATTTTTATATCATTTTATAAGGGTTTTTTATATGCACATGCATTGCACGTGCCTAAAGGTCTTGCATATATATAATCTGTGTATGCATGTATATACGTATATATACGTACATATGTACGCACACATACATACATATATCGTTGTCTTAATCATTTTCATATTAAGCAAAAAAATATTATGTCAAGAGTAAATGGGTCAGTGGGATTATCATTTTAACAAAGAATCAATTATAAGCCAAACTTTCTGTTTATTTAGCTATTTTCTCTTTCTGAAGCTATGTTCATAATAAACAAGTGCAAAATATTTGTCGTGTGTATACATACTCACACACACACTAATCTGTATGAATATGTTATATTAGTTAGGGAGATCATGTATACAAGTCGACCCCCCCCCCCCCCTTCCATTTTGTGCAAAAAAGATTCTGAAACAAAATTATTTTTTATAAATATGTCATTCTTTAGCAATTTATATATGCAGAATATTAATCATTTCGAAATCTTTAACCCTTTTCAAAATTACATTCAAATTGTCGGTTAAGAATATATACTTCTTACAGTACATATGTGCGTGCACACACACGTGTGTTTGAGTTGTCAAAATTCACTAGTTTGAGCCTAATAATAGACATTTAAAAGCTTGTGATTTACTTGGAGTATGCATTGGTTCGTTGCATACTTGCTCAATATTTACAAGCGACGCTTGATTATCCGGGTCTTCTGCATACATACTTATAGGGAATGGTTCTGCTACACCCTTCTCCACTACACTCCATTTGCACCCTTAAAATTTCATGAGCTGCACAAATTGAAACCAAACGAGAATTTGTAGATATGTTCTTACATGACCAAGATCATTTTCACATGAAATTATTGCATCTAACTTAGTCCCCTTTGTCATTTGGATGGTGGAGTTGAAATATAAGTGTATCTATGGATTTTGAATTAATTTGGTCTCGCATTGAGTACCGATTTAAAATGATATCTTACATAACCACAGTTCTTATGCCTCATCTGCACAATGACACCCATTGCTGATTTTATTCGTTCTAAAATCGATAGCTGGTTTGTATTACTTGAACCGTGGTTACGTAAAATGATATTTCTTTATTCCCTAAGTTTAGTTTTGGCATTATGTTCACATGTCTGAGTTTCTCAGGGATCAAGTAATGCATGGTCACCTACATTGCTTTCATATCAAACGACTGATAGGTCGAAAGAACAACCTGTAAGGAACTGGAGCCAAATGGCTGGTTCGTATCCTGGGCAATGGCGACAAGGGCATTTGTGGAACACTGGTGCCCAATCGGATTTGCAACAAAGATTGTCATTAGAATTTGATCGCCCCCTTCATAGTGAAAGGCGTTTAGCAGGGATATGTTCTCCTATATCTATGCAGGACAAGAAAGCTGGAGATCTTAGCAGCCTGAACCATGTTAAGCATAATACGAACTCAACTTCAACATGTAATTCACAAAAGGAAGAACATAATAATTTGCAAGAGTCTTCACGACCTACAGGAGAAAATGATCGATCAACCAATTTTTCTGTCGTTAACTCTGAAACGCATAAAAGTTTGCATGCAAAAATGGAACCTGAACTTTCTGGCTTGAGAGGTAACTTTTCTTCACATAGCACTAACAATCAAGTCAGGACTTCCATTACTCTGTCGCAACAGCAGCTGGGTTCCATGATGTCAAAACAAGTATCAATGAATTCTCATAATATGAATGATGCCTCTGTTGAAGCTCGAGGTAAAAAATCTCGATCGGATGCTCGGTCACAAGCACATTTACTTTCTCGATATCAACCCAGGATCACAGATCAAGAGCTCCAACAGATATCTGGAGAGTATCCATATAATCTTCTATTGCTGTTATTTAAGAAGCATATTTAAATCCGTACCTTGTTTTTTTCTTGCCAGTTCACTCACTTTTAGTCAGTAGGTATTGTTGTGTGCAGTGTTAATTTCACTCAGCAATGTATTGCCGAGCAAACAAGTGTGTATTTTCATTTAGCAATGTATTGTCGTGCGGATAAAATTAAAAACTGGGTAAATTGCAACAAAAGTCGTGGTATCTATGGACACGCTTTATTTGATTTTTTTCAAAGACACTTAGACACCTGCAGTTTTTAATTTTGTGATTAAGGCCGTAGAGTAATTTATTAATTATTATGTTACCTGCATCCTGTTCTATTTTATTGTGTTCTGTCCTTAACAAGATTAGTTCCAATTCTGTCATCACACCTTTGTTTGAAAAGATTCTCAGTGTTAGTGATGCTGGTCGTATTGGACGTTTGGTACTGCCTAAAAAGTGTGCAGAGGTGAGTTTTAGATATTATGTTTTGATGGAAAATATTAAACATCATATAATATTCTATCATTGTTTCATATGAAGTCAAATATACACAATAAATAAAACTGCAGATAATTTGTATACATATGTGCCTACTTTGTGGTCACGCCCTTTGTTAGCGATGTATACTGCAGACAAATATATATAGTTCACACACATATACATATGCAAAATGCTATTCATCCCGGAAAATTCAAGGGAATTGTCTTACTAATAATAAGAGAGATTCTAACATTTGGACCCTCTGTGTCAGTTTTCTCTTTTTCGTAAGAGAACAATCCAGATCTTGGATTTCTGGGATGATTAGCAAAACTATATAGGCATGACAACCATTGGATGTGTTGTTTGATTGGCTTGCTACTTTAAACAGACATACTTCCCACCAATCACTCATACAGAAGGGCTTCCACTGAAAGTTCAAGATTGTAATGGCAAAGAGTGGGCGCTTCAATTTCGCTTCTGGCCTAATAATAAAAGTAGGATGTATGTTTTGGAGGGTATTACTCCTTGCATTCAGTCAATGCAATTAGTAGCAGGGGATACAGGTAACTTGATGGACACACTAGTGTGTAATTATAGTGTCTAATTATTTATTATTATTATTTTCTAATGCTAACTAACATTTAGCACATGTGAGGGGGGCCATACACACTTTTATTTACATATATGGTATAGAATACCCAATTTACACATGCATCAAATTCTGGCAAAAAAGATCCAGAAGGTAAAGAAGATAAACTGAGCTTCCACTAATTGGGAAACAAAGTATATCAAAACATAACCAAGACAAGTGGAAATCCATAATTTCGACTCTGTTAAAATTATCAATGTAATTTGGAGTTTCAATGACTTTAATTTATAGAAACTTATAAGCAGCTTTATTAAACTTAATAAACTTTGTACAAGCCCTTTTAAGTAAAATATCGTTTGTAGAATGTTATGATTTGTCCCTTGATATTTGAATAACAACTTGATCCTCCTAAAACATAGAGCAACCCTAATAAGGCTCTTCTACAGGAAATCCCCAGGGCAGTGTGTATCTCTCTTGGTGGGAGTAAGATTTTCATGCAGTTATCTTTCTTTGTCTTGGATATTATAAATTTTAGTTAGAAACAAATGTTAAAATAAAATCAAATTGTTACGTATTTTTGGATACTAGATGTGCAATTTATACTGTGTGGGTTTCTGCAGTAACATTCAGTCGAATAGATCCAGAAGGGAAGTTGGCCATGGGATTCAGAAAAGCCGCTGTTTTGCCTGACCAGGTTGGTTAGAATTTTTTATATCTTTTAAAAAGTTGATCTAGAGAAATATTCAATTTTTACTAGAAATTGTATTTTCTGCACTTTCTGATTGATATAGGCATTTGATTATGTATGCGACACCTGCTTTAGTGCTTATGTTTTGCCTATTTGAATTTCCGTTACACATTTCATGTTTTGCTGGAAACTTACAACAGTCAACCTAGCATCGACTCAGGATTATTAATATGTTTATGAGTTCATCAAGCATGGAACATTTTTTGACCCCGGTCAGTCCATACAACATCTGTATGTTTTTTTGGGTAATAAATTTATAAATAATCCTTCCAATTGTTACAGTTATGCATGATATTCCGACAATAAATGTGAAATCAGTCCTGGGTTCACTCTCCACAGATGTTCAATAGTAAGATTACAAACAAGCATATACCACAATGGTACCAACTTTTAAATGTTTTTGAAATTGATTCTCAAAAACATAAAAAAGTGCCCCTGATTCAAAAGAAGCCACCCTCAACCTAACCAGAACTTTTACCAGTTCCCTTTTTACAGGGAAAAATTGCACTGTTGGAATTCTAAGAAGAAATTCTCTTGTATCTTTCTTAATTCGACATTCATCGGTTATCTGAACCCACCTTAGTAAAAACAATACGGTGCATTTTAGGACATGATGGTTAATCGATAATGTGAATATTTATGTTTTGTCTATTGAAATTATTAAGCGGTAAGATGTCATCTTTTTGCATCATGAACTTATTCCGCACCATGGCTGAATCATTTTGAACAGAAGTAACCTATAATTCTGATCTTTATTTTAAAATTATTCCTGATTTGGTATTATTGTTAGGATGCTCCATTAATCAAAACAAGAAATGGATTGGCAACCGCTTCAGATGGTAACAATGCTGCACCAGACAATGCGGCAAGTGTTGCTCTTCAATCTCAAGATTGCATCACTGAGTCAATGAACCCAGCTAGTACAACTGATCATTTCGATAAATCTGGCAATTTACAAAAAGATGGCTCCACCCCTCAGCCTATACAAGGGCCTAAAAGAAGGGGAAGGAAACTTGGATCAAAAAGCAAACGCTTGAGAATTAATAATAATGATGCAATGGAGTTGAGTTTAACATGGGAGGAGGCACAGGAGCTGCTTCGGCCACCTCCAACAATTATTCCCATTACTGTAGTCCTGGATGATCATGAAATTGAAGAATACGAGGTAAAATATTGTACAGTATATCTATTCCGAAAGGGGACTTATGATTTGTTTGTCTTTCGTTTGTTCTTCAGCTGTTGTTGCTTATTTATTTAAATCTATGAACGTGTGTGTGTACGAATAATTGGTTTCCTTCTGGTTGGCAGGAAGCTCCAGTGTTTGGAAAGCCAACAATTTTCACCAGTAATCAAGCTGGGTAATCTCCATTTCTATGTTTGTTGTGTTGTATGAGTAAGCAATATCCTTGGTACACTACCCTTTTCTTTACAACTTCAGAACGTAGTGCTAGAAATTTAATTAACATAATATTTATGCCATATTATATTGGCCCTAAATCATCTAATAAACTACCTAATTCTTCAACGCATTTGTACCCATTTTGTTATTGTCGATTGTCAACTGAATTGTTAGTTGCTAAATCATTCGACCAATTGACAGTGCACCAATATGTGCAACTTCTTCGTCAAGTGAGCAATGTTAGCCACTCTTCCTAGGGGAGAGTGTGACTGCACTCTCCACTTCATTGGTGGAGAGAGTGTAGGCAATCATTGTTGAAGTTTTGACAATGATTGAGGAGCCTACACTCTCCACCAGTGGTGGAGATTATAGTGACTTAGTCACATTCCCACAAGGCAGTGTTGTGGCTAGCATTGCTTTTGCTTGCCAATTTCAGTGCAGCTGTTCTTACTTCTTTGCGATCCTTTTCACGATAGTTGATTAAACATACATGCTATTTGTATGTAACCCTAAAATAATTATGAAAGTAAAAAAAAAAAAAAAGAAGAAGAAGAAGAAGAAGTTTTTAATCAAATAGTGTGAATGATTGAGATGTGAATTTGGAGGTTCATGTAGTATTAATGTTGATTTAGCACGAGAGAAAAGAAAACTAATGTAATGACAATGTCTTTTGAGTTTGGTGTAATCATCTTGTTTAACTACACTGTACTAATTATGAGTCAACTGTCATATAAAGTGAAATTAGTCAATGGGCTCAGTGCGAAGATTGTTTCAAGTGGCGTAAGCTGCCGGTTGATGCCCTTCTGCCCTCTAGATTTTCATGCTCTGTGAACAAATGGGATCTTGGAAGGTAACTGCTAATCATGATATCTTATTTTTGTGTTTCTGAAGTAATAGAAACAGGCGATCTTACTTCTACAATTGTTGTATATAAAAAATTGCTATAATTAACTATAATTCTTTTCTTTTGCAAACTTTGTAGGATTTCTTGTTCGTCTCCTCAAGTAGCCAACACAGAGCTAACAGATTTACTTCATAAAGCTGGTATGTTTTGAGACACATCTATGTTTTCACTGTTATACAAACTGGCATGATGCAACTATACTTCTGGATTAACAAAATACTGCATGTAAAAGCTAGTGAACATTTTGATGATAGCTAAATGCTTCTAAACGTGAGTGATCATTAACTTGAAAGTTAAAAATATAATATTCCTGCATCTTACAATTTCAGGCTTATCCATTATATATGGGGTAGCACATAAATTGCAGTATGATTGCAGTAGCACTTGCATAAATTCTTAATTTGCTTTCGAGGTGCTTTTGCACGTTTTGTTATAAGAATAAGAAGCGTTAAACCTGATGGAAAGTCTCAAAATGCATCAATATTTTTGGTTGATGTATGGAACAAATTCTACCGATTGTTCATTTACATAAAGCACCATTTACAGTGTCAGTCTTATCGACTGGGTTGCCCCATGCGAACTATTTGTAAATTGCTTCCAATAGTTGAATATATATATATATATATATATATATATATATATATATATATAAAATTGGACATAAAATAAGGAGTTACAAATAAAATGAAACTAGATAGATTTGCAGTTCTATTAAAATGCAAAGCTGCAATAACTAAATCACTCATTTCTTCATTAAACCACTACAATTTTTTTCTATATACTGAATTAGGATTGGGGTTGCTCTTATTCGGGGTTGTCTTGACCAATTGACTTGCTTATGAGTTAGGATCAATAACACCATTTATTTAGCATCATTTGTAGTCTTCGATATCCGCCACAAGTTTATGTTTAAATATTTGGTTTATGTGATTAAATATTTGATCCATGTGACAGAAGAGAGAAAAAACAAATATTTAAATGGAAACTTATGACTGATATCGGGGGCTACAAAATAGTGCTATTGATCATATGTGTGTGTTTTTTTTCCATTGGACATACGTTGAAAATCATCATTTTTTACTAAAAGCGAAAAATATAGAGTACAAATTTGTCATCGCTATAGGGTACGTTATATAACATGTGTTTAATGGGATACATTAACATTTTATAAATGCTAAGAACAAAGGTAACAAGTAGTGCTAGAGGGATGATTATCATAATTTTGAAACTTACAAGCTTATTTTAAACAACCAAGTACATGCAAATCCCATAATACAAAAAAGAAAAAAGCAAAAAAAAAAGGTAAACAAATATAACAATCGCATGATCATAAATATGTGGAAAACTATAAAATAAACAGCTGTAAAAGAAATTTAAACTTAGTAAAGGATGGTTCCAACATATAAGTGTTGTATGTACGTTTAGTCCATTTCCGTGGCAATTTTTTATGGTTTTCCATTATCTCCTTTGTTATCGTTCCCTGTATGAATGGATTGACATCAGTATAATTCCTTGCATATGAAGAGAAATCTTGGTATCAGCAACAAGATAAACATTGCTTCAAATGATGAACGTACAACTCTTATACCCAGCAATGAAATCAGTGATTAAGTGTAAGGTGTGGAGTTTTGGAATAATTTTCTAAATAAGTTTGAAATTGAAGTGTGCGGAGAATCTAATATAAGAAATCAGGGAGGTAAGGATTTGATTCTCAAACAATAATTGCTTGTGAAAGATATGAAATGTGGAAGCAAAATTTAATTATTTGTTTTTGTAAAATCAAAATTGAGAGCAAGATCTGTGATATTTTTTCCTTCACAAAAGAGCATGCTTGTAGGGTTCAAATGCACGAATGTGCTTCAACTGTCAAAAAGTTTACCTATAGCCTATTGACCTTGGTTCCTTGCTGCTAGTGGGTAGTTTTTTAGTGCAGAAACTATATTTAAATATTATTTCTACACTTCAGAAATTCTTTAAATAAAGTTAAAAGATTGTTTAAGTTTCAAAACAATTTTAGCAGTGTATTGTGTGATGGAAAGATATTTTGAGAAGTTGGCATCCTTTATAGCTGAAAATAAAAAAGATAATTTCATTATATTTTTAACCCAGGGACCGGTCACAAGAATGGTTTTTTTGATTGGGATGATTTGAAAATTCCTTCCTTTAACATCGATATAAAGAATAAAGACATTTACAACATACTACAATTTTGCCGGTTTTGAGCCGAAGTCTCTCTTCGTGATATCGTCGTATTTTTGGTAATTGACAATCGTATATTATCACTGACTAATGTTTATACCTGTGAAATGCTTCGTAAATATGTTATTCTATGCAACTCAGAATAAAGAATTTTACAAGTATGAGAGATTAGTTAAGTATCTTTTTTTTTTATGATGACAACTATTAATATAATTAAATATGCATGAAATATTATAGGTGATTTAGTGACTACGTGTAGCGGTGTGGAGTTATGGAATAATTTTCTAAATAAATGTAAAATTGAAGTGTGAAGAATCGAGTAAGAAAAATCAAGGGAGTTGAGGATTTGATTCTCAAACAAGAATTGCTTGTGAAAGATGGGAAATTTGAAAGCAAAATTTAATTATATGATTTTTTACATAAAAAAAACGAGAGCAAGATCTGTGATGTTTTTCAATCACAATGGAGCGTATTTGTAGTGTTCAAAAGCAGAAATATGGTTCAACCGTCAAAATATTTGAAAATATTAGCAATGGAAATATTAAAAATCTACAACCCATCGTCCTTTACAACAAGCACATAGTTTCTTTAATTCTAAAACAATTTTAGCGGTGCAGTGTGTAATAGGAAGATATTATAGCATCCTTTGTAGCAGGAAATAAGGAAGATGTCAGGTATATTTTTGATCTAAGATGGGCTTGCCACAAGAATATTTTGTACTGGGACAATAATCTAGAAAAAATAGTTTTTATTTAACATTGATCTAAAGAGTAAAGACATTTATAAACAAGTGTTTTGGCACGTGTGATGCACATACATATAAAAATTTAGGCATAAAAAATAATTATAAATCTGTTTTACAAAATTTCAATCGATGTATTATTCTACAAATTAAAATTACTACAGGAGGCCATCTAAAAAATATGTTAAAATTAGTGTGTGAAATAACAATATGCATGAATGTTTGACAAAACATGAGTTTTTTAAATTCAAAAGAAAATTGTTATTTTTTATTACTCTATGATTTATTTTTATGCTTATTTTTTTACATGATCGTTATCTCATCACTATGTTATAGCCATTTATTTCTCTTTCAATTTTGAATTTTATTAGCATTTCTATTTTGAATATTACTTATTTTTTATTTCATTATCCTTTACCAGTTTTATTTAACGTTCTTAGTTCAATTAGGGATACTTATGGAAGTGCATGTTCATACAAAAATGTGGCACTAAAGGTATTACAATAATTATGAAAAATAAAGATAATTAAAGTTTTGCAAAATAATAAAGTAAGAAAAATACAGTTTAAAGTAACTTTGAAATATCCAAGTTTAATATTTTAAAATTTATAAAATAAAAATTGAAATATGTAAAATTTAATATAATTTTAGAATTTTAATATTATGTGTACTTTATTTTGTTTTTAGAAATAGGAAGCTAAAATTATATTAAAATTTTAATATAATTTTACCTTCCTATTTCTAGAAATAAAGTAAAGTACGTGTAATATTAGAATTCTAAAATTATATTTTGAAAATTAAAAGGTAAGATCTATTCACCCTGAATTCCTTTTAATAAGAGAAATATTGTTCATGAATATAGAAGGTTAAGTAAATAAAATATTGCGTTTATAAGACAAAACAGTGAAGAGTAACGTTTAAAAACAGATCTTGTGGTATTATGACACACTAGAGAGTTAATAAATAAACTATTAAATATATATTTGTAAAGCAAAAGTATAAAGAATGTTTTCATTATCTACCCAATACACAAGGATCTTGTTTGAGTGGGGTTTGAAATTCATAATTGTGACCTTGTAAAAGATAAAAAGCATCTATACTAAGAGTGAGATTCAAACTTATAACCTCAAAAAATTTAAAAGGTATTTTGTCAACAGTAAGATTTCAACTCAAGAGCGCAGAAATAGGAACTCTTTTGGAAGCATGTCTATAATAAAATAGTGTGATGTAAAAAGTAGTAAAGATACTGCAATTTTGTTGGTTTTGAACTGTAGTCTCTTTGTGACACTGTCATGTTTTTGGTAACTGACAATCCTATATTATCACAAACTAATGTTTACATCTTTGAGTTTACATCTTTGAGATGCTTTGTAAATGTACTACGCTACACAACTAAGAAAGGAAGTGTAGGAGATTAGCTGTGATTATCAGAATGAGTTCTAACTGTCTTTTTGTTTTTTTCCCGATGATAAAACTGTTAATATAATTGAATATGCATCCAATATGAGAACAACCACCCCCACATTCCCCTCTCTAAAAAAATTCATACTTGTAAACTTAGTATGTGATGGGAGCATAATATTATCACACGTGACTGAATAAACAAAACTATCCGTAACTAGGTGTACTGGACTTGCATGAGCATGACATTATAATATGAATATCTCGAGTATTACGATGAAACCAATGGATATACACGAGCAATGGACTATACGAAGCATACGTATGCACAACATGGAAGTGTGAACATACAATATTAAAAAAACGGTCGAAGTCGTAGGAGGTTAAGAATTCTAATCATTGTTGTTGTCGTGCTGTCGTAGATTTATGTCCTTCTATGAAAAAAAGTATTTTAACGATTTTTGATCTGTGAATAAATCGAACATTCCTCCTACCAGGTATGCCTTTCTTTTGTTAAGTATCTCATTTCTCTATCTTCTTTAAGGTGGAGAAATTAGATGTTTCTGCCAAAGAAAGGCATTACTTGCTAGAAAAAATGTTTGGATTATTCACTGATCATAAATCGTTAAATATTTCTCACAGAAGGACCTTCACCTACATAAAGACGAAGGTTAGAGTTCTTGACCTCCTATAACTTCAATATTTACCTTACCGAAACATGTTCGCACAGTAATGAATGGATGCTGCTGGAACAACCGGGGGGTTGGAGATGCAGGGATCATATGGATGGGGATAAACGGTGGAGATCAGAGGGTGAAAACGGAAATATCGGAGGAAAATAAGGAGAGCGCCATCATTTGTTTCTGCACCGCAACTTTTCACCGGCTTTGCTGCCGGTAGATGTAGCATTGTTGGTAATGAATTATGGACAATTAAATGCACATAGTATATAAAATCTAAATTCAAATGCTATTAGCATGTATAGATGAATAGGCATGCGTCGCAAAAGTATAATATGCATTGAACTGAAGTGTTAACAGTAACACCAATGAAGCACAAAATGAGTAACATAATCTGGTATCGTTTTGAATTGCGTAGTTTTAATGTAATGGGGTTACCTTTTTCAGATTTAGCTAAGGATATTTAAGTATTAAGTGATTCAAACATAGCCATTTTCAAGTTATAGATTTGATTTTTTTGCCAATTTGTTTATATTGTTCATTGTATATAGAGATTAGCTCTTTAGATTCCTTTGACTGATGTCTGAATTGATTACCGTATTGGTGTATAAAATTCAATCCACAAGGATACAAGGACAAACTTTTCAAATTCAGTCAGGTACCACTGTATTAGTGGTTAGTCACTTCGGTTTTAATCCGTGGGGTTGTAGTTTCGAATCTTGCAATTTGAACCACTAGACATGTTAACTTTTAGTGCGCGTGCACACGCCACTACGTAAGACTTGTATTAGAGTCGTTTACTATCATCGAAGCATCCAATTTTCAAAAAGAAACTAATCAAATTCAATGCAGCATACAGAACCCAGAAAAGGATTTACACTTTTTCTTTTTGCTCTTCTTCTTCTGCTGTCATTCACTATACCTTTGTGATAAATATATGAAAAAATCAATACATTCAGGTCTTAAATGGTCCGGACCTGCAAAACCCAAGCATGACTCTCTGGACACAGTGAAAAGTCTCGACACAGAGAACAGCTTAGGAAGACCATTAGAAGACGGATCTTCACAACAAACAACAAAACACCCACGGCACAGGCCTGGGTGCACCTGCATTGTCTGCATACAATCTCCGAGCTGTAGAGGTCCCAAGCACAAGCCTATGTGCACGTGCAATGTATGTATCGCTATCAGGCGCAGGTATCAATCCCTAATCCAAAGACGTGAAAAAAGGCAGTCCGAAAAGGACATAGAGGCAGAAATTTACAATGGAGTCGATTCTCCTTTGCCCCAAAATAACTTGTTCGTTCTTGATAATGAAAATGATAACGAAGATGAGAAGGGGGTTATTGTGCCTTCCATGACATTGATGGCGAAGATCGATCTGAATATTCAACCAGAGAGGGAAGAGGAGATATCTCCTGTGCCTGCTGTTGGGAGTGTGTCTATGCCTTTTGCTGATGCGGTAGTTTGAATAGACTTTTGTATAGGCTTAGGTCTTGGGGCTTTTAGATATATCAAAAGTTGTAGATAAATCTGATAGTCGTTTTTGTTGTGTATATCAGTAGTTTGTTGTTTACAGCTAGGTATGAATTTTCTTTAACTTGTTATGTGATAGTATTCTTTTTTTTTTCTAATGAATTTAAACATCGTAGCTATCATGGTTTTATGTGAATCGTACATATGATCGTTGAGTTACTTGTTTACAGCCCATTTACTAACAACATTCAGGAAGAAAGACTAAAAACAATGAACAAGATCTCATCAGGAAACATATTTAGTTTTCTGTTTTTGATTCAAACATCTATAAAACATAAGCAATGCAAAGAAGGATTGCCGGCATTATCTTGCTATAACAGGGAAGCATAACACTGGAGATGCTAGTGGATTTACTACCACGGGCTTTATTTTTCATCGATTTTTTGTCGGATCTTTGTAACTGTAATACCATGTAGATTAGGACGAAGTGATAACCTGCAAGAACAATTTCAAAGCAGTTAGTGAATATGATTATTCGACATGTCGCATCAACATGAGCATGCAAATGTCAAAAAATTTGAACGTTCAAATAGTAAGAACGAGTAGCATGACAATTTATTCTCCTTTTTACAGGGTTAAATGACTAATTCAACTCATACCAACATGAGTCTCTCGTACCCTTCACCGGTAACACTTAACACTTAACAGACCCGCTCCTAACGGCTTAAACCTGCAAAGGAAATATAGGAGGGTGATGAGATTGTTATCTCCCCTCCCTCTTCCCATGGAGGGCGAGTTTGGACTCACTCAACCAGCATCGGAAACATAATTTATTGTTTCTTAATAGCATCACAGTAGAAGATAATTACTGCTTTCAAACATATCACGCCATACTCTAACCCATTGGTGTTGAAACCCAACCCAACCCAAAAGCAACTAACAAACCCCCATGCACACAAACAACCAATACAACATTTTGGTTGTGTTCAAAGCAATGACTTGGACGTTGGAGATACTGAATGGGGTAAAGCCCCATTTGATTCGTTGCTGGGAAACGAGAAAATTAAACGTTGTTGTCACCGCATCAGACACGTTTGATGGCACCTGACGCGTCGACAATGCATGGTCCAACTTCCTTCATTTCATCAAAAATACCGCAAAAACAACACGAAAGTCCCAAAAACCGATATGCTATCGCAACTTCACACTTTCTGCGATGGACTGCAAATGCATATATTGTCGCTGGAACCAACAAAAAAGAAGTCACTCAATAAAGTCTTGACAAAGTATGGAGAACCAAAGATAACCGACGAACATGTTCGACACAAATATGAAGCACTAAAATCAATGGATGGTTTGACAAAGTTTGCACGATAAAACCGAGGCAGGGTAGGATCGTATAAAGAAAACCGTATCCAATACCGAGGAATGGTAGGTAGATCATGTCAAAGAGTTTGCAGTTCTATTTTGAAGTATAAAAGAGGGCCGATGAGGAATGTAGAATTTATACAAATACATTTCAAGGTTTACATATTATTACATTCGTTGCATTCTGACCCACTGCTACACCAAATGGAGAAATACATCAATCCCCCCTCAAGTTCTCATTATCCAACCATTTATCAATCAAACATGGGTATTTTATACAATGTACAATAATTTAGAAAATGTTCTTGTACAACTTAACCAATTTTTCCTACAGTCTCCTACACCTGAGGTGGAAATTGGATCATCTTCTAGTACCAAAAATGTAAAGGAGGAGTTTAAAAATATCAATATGATATCCAAAAAATGCGAATAATTCTTATTAATATGATATACGAACGCCAAATGAAGAAATATGGGTTGAAAACGAACAATCCTACCACTACTGCAAGCCCAAATCCAACGATCAATACAAACAGTGTATATTCTACCGAATCTTCTTTATTGTACATCGTTCTTATTAATCGTGTGAAGACGATTGGACAAATTGACGTTGTCAAAGCATTAACAATTTTTGATGAAAAAGAAGAAAAGAGAATTGTTCACTGTTTTGAATGATGAAACTGCATGAAACCGGTTGAAAATAGATGACATTTCTGCTCTTTCGGTTCCCTTCCTTGAAGATAGAACAGATGAGGCACAACATTCAGTATCAGCAATATTTGATCAACTTTGACCCTAATCTGTAGACATTGTTTTTTTTTGTTATGTCTGTTTTTTTTAAATTCCGTATCAATTCTTTCCAAATGTGCATGTTTTCTAATTTTGCAATTTTTGCATTAATTTATAATTTGATATCTATTACTAAAATTTATAAAAAACTGTTTAAAATTATTAAAACATTAAAAATAAATAAATATACAAATTCCACATTTGCTGCCTTGTCTGCATCACAAAAACACATTCCCCTTTTCATGTATGTCCTCGTTTGCTTAACAAAGAACTCACTTTTTACCCTATTTCACATTTTCTAATACATGTTATTTCATAAAAATGTTCACTCTTTACATTAATTACAAAAATTTGAGAGGAAAACATGATACTAATTGTAGTTGCAACTATCGTGAAATCGTTAGTGAAGGATCGCGAAATCATAAACATGACAAAGGTGTTGAAGTTTCGACACTCCTCGTATTCGCTTATGCACGCTTCATTGAGTATGGTGATGCAAGATTATTGAATTAAGTTTTCTGGTGTCAGCGATTGAATATTCCAACATCCCATGTATGACACACACATATACGTGTACACATATTATTGGGGATCTGCATCTCTTTTTTCTGCATGCTCAATCTATCATCCTCTTGTGATATACTTATTATCATAATGTGAGCAAAAAATTCTAATTTCGATATTTTTGAACTATAAAAAATAATTATTCAATAAATGATGTATTACATTTAATTTATTCATTGGCTCAAAAATATTAATATTTAGTGGGCAATAAAGTTCAGAATAATACTATTTTCTGCGGAGATAATATTAATGATAAGTACCCACTTCCAAAAAATTATTGAATTCCAATCACCGTGGATACCAGAATTTGGTTTGGATACAAATCGAAGATGCTAAAAAAACCGGATGCAAATCCCTCCTTATATATTACATTTCATTTAGAAAATTCTATGATCTACGACTAACCACACGCACTTAATCTAATTCAATGTGAGTCATGTCTAAAAAATCTACCACAATGAGCATTGCTCAAGTCACCTTGGAAATATTAAGCACTTAACGTAGTGTAGCTGGATTGCTTAACTCATGAGTCTTTTTCAGTAATGGTACTATGCTTCTTAACCAAATCTCCACCCTCGACGATCATTCTCTGCTCAATCATCAACCTTTGGAGTCATGCTTCAATTATGTTGCATCATATCGGCCCCTCAAGCCATGAAGGTCTAATACCATGCTAAAAAAGACGAATTTAATATTAAAAATCAATCTGTTTCTAAAAATAGTGTAAATGCACAACTTACATTAACCCAAAACTGGAAAATGAAGAAAAGACGGAACATATGAATTAAGAGGAGAAATTAATATATATTGATGAATGATACTTGGTTACAAGAGCGAGAAAGTAAGTTACTAGCTTTTGGACGATTTAAAAATGATTAAAATCCATCATGTTTACACCAGCTTGATGGAATCATTTAGATCCATATTAAATATTAAGATACGATGTTCTAGACGATGAATTGTTTAGATATTACAAAACTCATTAAAGTTAAGAACACTCTAATACGACTAAATAAGAAAACTTTAGCAAACACTATAAATTTATGAAAAGAAAATGATGATTCTTCATCCTCCAAAGGTAATGTCCCTCGAAGAATTACAAAGAGCATACTCAACGATGTAGGAATCTTAGGCACATTTGTGAAAATTGTGGGGTGAAACTAAATGATAAAAATGTAGCCAAAGATATGTTGAAAGGAACATTGAAAGCGAATAAGATTAGGTAGAATGCCTTGCGGCGAGCACAAGACAGTAGACATACGACCTTAATAAATTTTAAGAATAATTGAATTGTTGATTTCAAACATGGGTACCATCTCACCTAAAATGATTCTAAGTTCTTACAACGGATAACATGATTCATCTGATTGCAAAGAAAGAAGCAATCATCAATTGCTAATGAGGTGATTGTATCACGTTTATAGAGTTTTTAGAGCTCCTGAAATAAAGAAAAATCTCTGGTGGCAAATGTGATTGATGCGATTCATTATGTTCTCTTCAGTTTGAATGATGTAAAATTACTTTGAAATCTTACAAGCATGGGGATGTCATGTACACCGGTAAGAGAACTAAAGATTTGTACATGTTATCCGCATCTACATCTTATGTTGAGAAACTAAGCATAAACGATAACTCTTCAATTTTGTGTTATATGTAGGGGGATCCGCATCTCTATTTTTCGCATCCTTAATCTGTGCTCAACTTAATTTCTGATATCGATGATAATCAGAATTCAATAGAAAAATTTATATGGGATATACTTATCATCATCATGTGAGCAAAAATATTCCGACAATTATAAAGTATAAAAAATACTTATTCAATGATGATGTATTATAAATATTTATTGTATTCATTGGTTGCGCAGTTAAAGCCTCGCTAAACCCTCCAAAATCACCGATATAGCACGTCCGCTACGCCTTTTCAATATATCGCTATTAAACAATAGATCTGTTTTAAGCCCCGCTATTTTCCGCTACACCCGCTCAATCAACGTTTTTTTATCATCCGCTTTAGCAATATTAAATATAAAGGTTGATTTGACTAGTTTTCTTTTGAACCAAATCAAAAAAGTTAGGGTATACGTACTTTTAAGGCATAAGTGCTCAATATAAATTAGAAATCTATTGTAGTCACGAAATATGGATTGCATATATCATGATATTCTTCGATTTTGTTATATAAGATTAAACAATATTTCTTTTTCCTTATACAAATGATGTGGGAATGAAAGTAAATTAACTTTTAAATATTTGGTTTTATAGCTAATGAAGTTTTTTGCTATCCGCTATATCCGCACTATAACTTTTTACACCTCCACCACTATGGAACCGCTAAGTGCTTTAACTGTACAGTTCATTGGTTTGAAAATACTAATATTTAGTGGGCAATAAAGATCAAAAAACATATACCGAGATAGTATTAATAATAAGAACACACCTAAAAATTATTGAATTCCAATCACCATGGATACTAGAATTTGAGTTAGATACAAATCAAAGATGTGAAAAAATCGAGATGCATATCCCTCTTTATATCATATTTCATTTCGAAAATCCTGCGATTTGCAACTAACCATAATTCGATGCACGCACCTAATCTAATACAACGCGAGTCATGCCTGACAAACTCCACCATGATGAGCATTACTCATGTCACCTTGGAAATATTAAGCACTCAACGCGGTGTAGCTAGATTGCTTAACCAATGCATCTTTTTTCAATAATGGTGTTAGATTTCTTAACCAAATCTCCACCTTGACGATCATTCTCTGCTCAAGCCTCATTCTTTGGAGTCATGCTTCAATCATGCTACATCATATCAACCCCTCAAGCCATGAAGTTCTGATGCCATGTTAAAAAAGAGATACTTAATACTCAAAATCAATTCGTCTCTCAAAATAGTGTAAATGGAAAACTTACATTAACCCGAAATTGGAAAATGAAAAAAAGATGAACACATGAATTAAGAGAAAAGAAATTAATATATCGATGAATGATACTTAGTTACAAGAGCGAGAAAGGAAGTTATTAGTTTTTGGACGATGCAAAAGTGAATGAAATCCATCATATTTACACCTGCTTGATGGAATCATTTAGATTCATATTAAATATTTCGCTCACCGTGCCGTTCAAAATGAATGCTCAAGCCAATGAATTGTTTAGATATTGATACAAAACCCATTAAAGTTGATCCCAACACTCTAATACAACTTAATAAGTAAACTTTAGCAAACACTATAAATTTTTAAAAAGGAAATGATGATTATTCATCGTCCAAAGGTGATGTTACTCAAAAGAATTACAAAGATTATACCGATTATTGATGTGGTAATCTTAGGCATATTTATGAAAAATTGTCATGTGAAACTAAACGATAAAAATGCAGCCGAAAAGGATGTTAAAAGGAACATTGAAAGGAAATAAGATTACGAAGAATGCCTTACGGTCGACCACAACACAGTAGACATACTGACCTTAATAAATTTTAAGAATGATTGGATTGTTGATTCCAGACATGGGTACCATCTCACAGAAAACGATTCTATGTTCTCACAACGGATAACACGATTCATCCGGTTGCAAAGGAAGAAACAATCACCGTTGCTAATGGAGATGATTGTGAAACGCTTATAGCGTTTATCGAGTTCCCAAAATAAAGAAATATCTCTTCTTAGTGGAAAATGTGATCAATGTGATTTGTTATGTTCTCTTCAGTTTGAATGATGTGACATTCCTTTGAAATCCCGCAAGCATGAAGGTGGATGCCATTTACACCTATAGGAGAACTAATGATTTGTACATGTGATCCGCATCTACATCTTATGTTGAGAAAATAAGCATAAATGATAAATCTTCAATTTGACATGCTAGATTAGGTTATCTTTTTTTATATAATAATAATGATATTTTATTCAAGCAGAACATTCATTTGCAGGACTGATCCTAGGCCAGGGCAGACTAAACAATGGCCCACGGCCCATTATTAAAAGAGGGTCTATATTCAAATAACTAATATATGGATGCATAAATTTTTTTCATTGCAATGTTTAGTTGGCTTGAATGGATACACACTTCTATTATGTACTTATCAACCCAAGTTCAAGCCCTGTATTTTGCACTTGTATACTATATTTTTTTAAGAGCAGGGCCCATAATCCTATTTCTAGGTTCAAGAAATAGTGATGCCTAGGGCCCACTATGGATGTGGACCGGCCCTACTCATTCCGATGTCTTGGGGTTCGATCCCATGACCTTTGAAACCTCTGCCTACAATGTCATACTACAGTTAGTTGAGCTAGCGATTCTTGACTAGATTAGGTTATCTTAGTATGGACAAATTGAAGAATGTGACAATAAAAACTCGGTGAACGCGCAACTTAATGATAGAGTTAAGCATGTACCCTAGGAATAATTATGTAAATTATTACGTAACTTAACTCTTACAAAAGAATCTTGTTCAAGATGATGTATGCGTCTGGTCTATTTTTCTTTTATATATGCTATATAGAGATACAAACAATAAACTAAATATATTAAACAAGTAGAAAACCCCTAGAAAAAAGTATTTTATCGATTGCATTTACAAATATGTTTGTAACCATGAGTATTGAATCGATAAATATTAGATATATAAATAAATGCTTACTCCTTAAATGTAATCACAAAACGACTTAACGAGTCTTCTTTAGGTTAATATAACCAAATCAAAATAGATCTAAGGGTAACGATGTACAATAGTCTTCTGACTTGAGAATACTGTCATACTTGAGTACGCAAATTGTACTTAATGATCAAACACATGACATGACGATCATGTTGAAATACTATAAGGTCGGTACTTAAAGTCAAAATCTTTGGTCATGGTAGATTGAAACAAGAACATTAAAGTAACTTACGCAATTAACACAAAAATTAATAAAGTTTTTGACCTTAGAACAAACTCTAGATATCTAAGTGATATACTGAGGACGAGAAGAATACATGTACAATATGTCATTGCTAGGTGAACTTATTTCAGATCAGAAATACAGTTTCACCTAAATGGTTTGTACGCATTGAATTTTGCCCATTTATTGTGCTTCAGCACAGTCCGTGCATGCTTCTATATTTAAATAGTTTAAATATTGATTGTGGATCGAGTTCACACAAAGAAACAAAATCGCATGGTTAATTATTTTCGAGTTCTACCCGTGGTAAAATTAATTTATCAATGTTATAAACTAATAAAAAATTGTATTAAAATTTTAATAGCATTTGATTATTAGTTTAAAAGTTAAAAATTGTTTAAGATGACGTATAAACATTGTACATTGATTTAGTTAACAAACAACTTTGGATAAATGGTTTAAATGTTAAATCATTGATTGACACAAAATATGGCATCTCGATATGCTCATATTGAGGCCAACCATGCTTAGGGAAAGGAGGAAAGATTTGATTGATGGAGAATCGATTATTGATTAGAGGGGATTAAATGTTGATTAAAGAGAATCGAAGAAAGTGGTCTATTTATCCATGACCCACAATGCATTATGAATAGATCTCGTCCACTTCATCCAAAACACACAAGAAAAATCACTAAGCCTTAACTTTGGAAACCATTGGTGAAGCCATGGAGATGGCATTGCAAACCGTAACTGAGGAGATGGAGGAAAGAGCTAGCAAACAAGGTGTTAGATTGTCTATAAAATTGCAGAGGGGAGGTAATTTTCTATTTTAATCTATTCATTTACACACATATTCATATTCACATATGAAAGATAATTTTTAGTCATGGAATAAAAAAATTCAACAAAAATTATTTTTAAATGATTAAATAATGAGAAACCTTTTTATGTGTGTGTGTGTATATGTATGTATGTGTATGTAAGTATTGAAGGTTCAATTTTGAAAATGATACAAGAGAAACAAAAGAGGAGAAATGTTTCTTCTTTTAAATATTAAATCAAAACTAATTTAATAGTTTAATGCATAAACATATAATATGTATGTATGCATACTTGCCACATGGAAATTTTGTTAAACAAATTTGTCGTCTTATTTGCGGCTGTCAAATATTAATTTTCCATATACATGTGTGTATAATTTGCTGCATGGACATTTATAAAAAAAAAGGAAAAATATTTTCATTTGTATGCTTGTGGATTTAAAATAATAACAATAACACTACTTTTATTTTGTTTAAAAGTTAATCATATTTTAAATTGAATGAATATACATACATACATACATTGTTGTCAAAAATCTTAAAATCCTACGATTTGAATCCCGTTTCAAATCGAATCTCTCCCTTTACGATTCGATTTATATTCCGATTCAAACCTAGCTAATACTGCAGTTGAGAAAAATCATTCAATCCAAATTGATGTATGCATTATACTTATTTATATCAACAATTCCAATTCTAACATTTTCAAAGAAAATAAAATTGAAAAAAAAGAGAACATGAAGTTTTAGGTTTAGATGTAAAATTTCAAACATCAAAATCAATTCCAAAGTGTGTGCAACCTTAAAATATGGATTTTATTGAGTCTACGATTTATGATTTAAATCTCGTTTCGATTTCAATTTTGAATTATACGATTTACGATTTGAATCTTATTTTGAAAACCTTGCATACATATACTACATATGCATATGTACATACATATACATACACATATGCATATGTACATACATATACATACACATATACATATATACATACATATACATATATATTTGTTTGGATTTAATAAAAGGGAAATAAATGAAATCTTCATTATACACATGTAATATGTTGTTGACAGCTTGTTTGACAAAATTAATGATTATAAATTAGTGTTTTCTTTATTTGGAACATCAAAGTAATTCCTATTATACTGTGAATATGAATATTAATTATAAACAAAAAATTACTTATATTACTATGTATACAATGTTTTTAATAATTTAATGTATGTGCATATAGATTTCTTTTGATATCATCGCCAACATATGATATTAACTCCTATTGTCATTAACCGTAAGATACAACGGCTAATCATACAATGTTCTCATATTACCCTTATGTTAGACAAACTTTTTGATATAGATGTTATGTTTGTATCATGAATCCGAACACTTTGAAATATTAAAACATACATTAAAACCAAATTAATAATTTAAATTTCAAACTGAATTAATACTAAAATATTATTTTTAAACATCAACAATAAATATTTTAATCAAATTACATAACTAAAATATTATCAAAATTCTTTTATTAATCAGTTAGCATATTTGATTTGGTATAAACAAATATTATTTATACGAAAACAAAATAAAGATCCTGTGCAATTTAATAAAATGTAATTTTTTTTTGAAATTCACCATTTTAACCCCATTGCCAGTGAACCTGATACAACACTCAAGTCTATTTCTTTTGGTTCCAATTAGTGTATGTAAAGGGTGTCATTATGGTAAGGTACATCATCTTCCATATTCTAAGTCATTATCACAATGCAATGTCCCGTTGGAGTTGATTCATGATTATGTAATGAAACCTTGTAAGATACCATCTTATTCTAGCTTTTGATACAAGCTATCGCTTGTTTGTGGATGTTCTCTTTGGATACACTTAGGTGTATTTTTGTATGAGATAGTTGAAATATTCTCTAAGTTTGGGGAGTTTGAGACGGTGATTGAAGACAATTTGATAGAAAAATCAAATGCTTACAAACAGATAGCGGTGGTGAATTTACTTTGAAATATTTAATCACCTTTGTACGGAATATGGTTTCAAAAACCAACTCACTTGTCTCACACAACACAACATAATGGTGTGGTTAAAATAAAGATTCGACACTTGGTGGAAACATGCAAGAATTCCACCATGCAAGAATTGCTACATGCAAACATTTATCCAAGGTCTTATGGGTGGAAAGTATGGTTTATGCTACTTATGTGATTAATTGGGTTCCACCATGAAGTTTCTATACAAGGTGGTGTGAGGTGGGAATCAAATGTCAAAACAATTTAAGATTTTGGCTTGATTTGTCATGTTTATTTTTCGGATGTTCTTCGGATCAAGTTGGATACAAAAGCGAAAAAAAATATTTGATGGTTATGAAGAGAGGAAAAAAGTTTGAAAATGCATGGATCCTGAAATCCGAAAGCGTTTGGTTTCAAAAGATGTTTTTGATGAGATGACTTATTATTACAAGAAGGATGGTGATTGTACGATTACTAATGAGTCTTTCCAATTCGGACCGGTGGACTTGACAACACCACCAATAAGCTCTGCAAATCCTTATGACACTAATGAACTCGTCTCTTCATTAGAATAAGAAAATAAAGAAGTTAAAACTCTTAAATGGAGGTTAAAGATAATACATCACGACTTCGAAAATATTCTAGAACCATTTTAAATCTAATATGTCATGGAGATGGAGCTTGTGTGAATATCTATTCTTGTCTTCTTGGAGGCCATTTGATGATGGTGAGTCATCTTGCATCAATGAGGTCCATTGTGTGAAGGAATGGGAAAATGCAATGGATCAGGAAATGCAAATATTGGTCAAAAATGACATTTAAGATTTTATGTTAAACCCCAAGGATGTGAAACCCACTACGCGTAAACGAGTAAACAAGACAAAATGCAAGCAAAATAGAAGTATTGATCATTATAAAGCAATTGGGTGCATGTGGATTCTCTCAATAGTATGGAAAATTGTGAGGAAACTTTCAATCTGATTGCAAAAATGATTTCGATGAACGTTGTAATCTCCTTGGTTGCATTTCAGCATCTGAAGCTTCAGTAACTCGATGTCAAAAATGAATTTTTTTAACAAGGTTAATCGATGCCAACAAGATTTTATCACAAAACCTCTAATTTGACAATCTAAAAACATACCACAATCCCAAATGGGACATCCATCAAAAATGCATTCTTGTTTAGAGCGATTGATAAGAAAATCTATGTACAACACCCACAAGAATGCATTCTTGTTTAGAGAGATTGATAAGACTCCAATATTCTTACTATTTTGCAAGGTTTAAGGTTTCGACCGAAACACCGAGATTTCGGTCGTTCCGTTTAGGTTTCAATAGGGATTGAAACCAAACCAAACCGAAATTTCGATTCAATAAAAAAAACTATTGAACTTTAAATTTTACAAAAAGAAAAATCTTGAAAAAAGAATTAATTTGAGTTTCACATGTATGAATATTCAAATTTGCAATTGTAACTTAGAAAGCATATAAAATTCAGTTAATATGTGAACGATGTAACCAAAAAAGTTGAAAGCAAAATAATTAATAAACATTTTTTAATGTTATAAATATTTATAATTAATTACAACTGTTCTTTTATATTTTATTTTTCAATCAAATATACGTTTTGTTTCAATAAATTAAACAAATTTTATGTGTAATTATATGAAAAATAAATAATGATATCCAAAACCGAAACCGAAATCGAAATTCTTGAAATTTACGAATTACATCAAAATTCCTAAAATTACAAAAGACCGAAATCGAGATTTCGAACCTTTCTATTTTGTGGTTATTTTGCCTCGGATTTGGATCCTAGCTTGTTCGTCAAGAAGCATGCAAACTTGCACATAATTATTATCCTATATAAGTGGATGATATAATCATGGTCGAAATGATGAAAGTAAGATCTTTAAACTTTAAGCTGAATTGCCTACTCGGTTTGAGATGAAATACTTAAGAGGAATAAAGACACTTTCTTGGTTAGATGTGGAAAACTTGAACAATGGAATATTTTTATCTTAAAGGGAAATAATGGTTGAAAGGCTTGACTTGGTGCAAAGCAGAAGGTGCTCTACTTGAAGTGAAGTAAGGCACGATGGAGGAAAGTTTCTTGATGATCCTCAATCATATCTAGCATCGATTGGAAGTGTTATTTACTTTATATTCATGAGGCCAGATGTTCCCTACTCGATAGGTCTCGTTACCCGGTTTATACAATCGTCGAGGAAACCTCATCTTGATGCAACTTAACACATTTTGAAGTATATTTCTTCTACTCTTGACGTGAGTCTTATATTCAAAATTTTGCATACATGGTTATCCAAATGTTGATTTTGGAGGTTATTTGTATGATCAAAAATCTACTTCGAGGTCTTCTGCGACAGTTCATGTGACGACTCGCCTCTTTGGACGACTCAAGTTGAAAATAAACCACATGTCCAACTCAAACCGTTCAAAAGATGGATTATCAATGAGTTTTATTCCAAAGAAGTAAGATACAGAAGAACAAAAATACAGAATCTTACAGCGGAATGACATAATATTATAAATATATAAGCAGTTCATGAAGTTGTTTTACAATACACATTTGATTTATATTTTACAATACATCAGAGTCATACATATCAACATCACAAAACAATGCAGTGGAAATATACTAGTAAATACGATCTTCAAACTCTGTCTTCATCTTCAAGAAACAAACGTCTTCGAAATACTGAAATACTCAGGCTGATCCGAGCGTAATGAAAAGACAAAACACTCGAGTCGAAACTAAAAATTCTTATGTAAGTTAAACTAGAATCAGGTGAAATATTGGAGTGCATAACTTCATTTTTACTTTGAAAATTCACAGAAAAGGTTTCAGAGTTTTCAACACCCTTTTAAAATCATCTAATGACGTTTCGAACATTTCCAAGTCGATTTAATAATTTTCACAATTTCGAACAACCACTTCAAGGTTTAAATTTTCAAGATTATTAATTCATCGAAATAAATACAGATCCTTTATTAAATATCGATTTGGAGAAAGCTTAGGACAAAGTACCGCGAAAGGTGATATGGCGGACTCTGGAAAAAAAAAGAGTCCCGACAAAGTACATTACTCTTATCAAGGATATGTACGATGATGTTATGACTAGCGTCAGAGCATGCAATGGTGAAACCAGTGACTTTCCAATTAACATAGGATTACAATTGTGTATGTTATTTGTTGATGATGTTGTGCTGATTAATGAAAGTAGGATTGAGGTTGATAGACAACTGGAGCTGTGGAGACAGACTTTAGAATTAAAGGGATTTAGGCTTAGCAGAACTAAAACGGAGTATGTAGGTGCGAGTTCAGCGGTGTCAGGTCAGAGGATGAAGATGTCACTCTGGCCGGACAAATAGTTCCCAAGAAGGAATCATTTCGATATTTAGGATCAATGTTGCAGTATAACGGTGAGATTGACGAAGATGTTAGTTTTAGAATTCGAGCGAGATGGTTGAAATGGCGACAAGCGTCTGGCATTCTCTGCAACAGGTTAGCCCCACAGAAGCTTAAAGGAAATTTCTATAGAACGGCAATCAGGTCTGCGATGTTGTATGGTGCAGAATGTTGGCCTACTAAAAGCCAACACGTCCAAAAGATAAGCGTACAAAGATGCATATGCTGCGATGGAGCTGCGGTCATACAAGAAGAGACCGAATTAGAAAAATGATGATATACGTGATAAACTTGTAGTAACACCAATTGAGGAGAAGCTAATTCAACATCGCTTAAGATGGTTTGGACATCTTCAATGGAGGCCGCCTGAGGCACCTGTGCGCGCTGGAATTATAGGCCGCGTCAAATGTTCAAAGAGAGATAGAGGTCGACCAAGGTTGACATGGGAGGAAGTATTAAAAGGGGACTTGAAGGATTGGAGTATATCCGAAGAGCTGGTTTCAGACAGGAGCGTGTGGAAGTTAGCGATCCACGTACCGGAACCATGAGCTATGAGTTTTATAAGTTTTAGATTATAGAACTAGAGAACAGGAGTCTAAGACGTAGCGTTTGGTTTTTGACCAATATTACTATTAGTATCATTATCACTATTAGTATTATTATTATTATTATCATTTTTTTCTTTATATACATATACATATATATATATACATATTTATTTATTTATTATACTTAGTTATCATTATTATTATTAATTTACTTATTTGACTTTATTTTATTACTGGTATAGTGGTATTGTTATTGTTATTATTATGACTTTTAAATTGACTTTGTCATTTAGTTTTTGGTTCCATCTCTAGCCGACCCCAACTTATTTGGGAATAATGACTTAGTTGTTGTTGTTGTATTCAACTGAAGTTTTTGAAAGTTCAACTTACTTTACAATTTCCAAAGTATCGATAATTCCATTTTTAAAGTATAAAAATACCAAAATCCTTACATGGTTAAATTTTACAACGCATATTTCTTTACAAAACATTTTTCTTTTACTATACAAAATTATTGAAAATTTTAGATATATATATATCACTGTTTTAAATCTCGGCCATCTCGACCGATATCTCGGTCGAGATCTCGGTTGAAGGCTTGGGCGAAACGAAACATGAGATATCGGTTGATATCTCGTTTCGATTAAATCAGCCGAAATTTACATATATCGGCTGATATTTAGAGCGAAACGATATTCCGAGATATCCCCGATATATTGTTTTTTTCAAAAAAAATAGGCGCATCTCAGTCTATCATAAAAAAAATGAACAAAGCTCTTTTCTTTCTGATTCAACTTCTAAAAGATCACGTTCCTCGTCAAAATATTAAACTCCCTCTTTTAAAAAAAATCGAACTTCCTCTTCCAACATCCGACAGCTCGCGGTTGCTTCCAATTTTTGACTACTCGATCTCGCTTTTGACAGTCTACAGCTTCGTCTTCGACCAATCTCTCTACTCTCTACATGTATGTAAATTAGGGTAGTTTCTATCTTAATGAAATTCAATTTTTCAGAAATTGAATATACAGTATAATTTATACTAGATTTGCAAGCAGATTTAGTTTGTTATTCTTACTGCATAACCTTCTGCAAGTATATTTGCATTGCCTGAAACCCTTCGATTCCTGGTATCTTTTATATGCATTTGCTTTTATTTGCATCAGTTCCTGATACTGTTATTATGTTATTCTTACTGCATATATGTAATTGTATAGAACCCGCTTTTTTTAGTTAATTTGTCGTCTTTCATCTACTTATATGTAATTGTTAAAACCGATGATGTTTTGTAACTTTTGTTGAACAATTTCATATAGTTGAAGTATAATTGCATTATTTTTTTCAGTTAAAATAGTGGAGATTAGTTGCAGTAATTCGATAAATGTTAAATAAACCGATACCATGCATTTTTTGCTATAAATTATGTGATGTGTTATACTCCGATATGGTCCCGAGATGAACTTTAGGTCCGAGATGTAAATCCGATATTGGCGTCCGAGATGCGCTCATCTCGTCCGAGATCTCCCCCGATACGATACCGAGTCACTAAAATCGCCGAGACGAAACGTGCCTGATATCCGAGATTTAAAACCTTGATATATATATTATTAAATTTGAATCCAAAGGATTTATAAATGAATTTCAAACTATTTTTCAAAACTCCGAATTAACCAAATTTACAAGATTAATTTTTTTATAACATATAAGTTTTAAAGTTTAAAAATTAAATTTTGAAACTTTTCAGAGTTTAAAATCCAATTTATGAAAACCTTTCAAATTTGCCCAAACAGCAATCAAATCCCAACAATCACATTTCTGCCGAAGCAGTCAACAATATATCCAATAATTCACATGTCAAAATAGGATGTTCAAGGGTTCATATCACAATTCAGTGATTCAAATGATCAATATGGCAAACCATATAATGATGATCATAATAATCAGGGTGATAACATGGATATATCGAAATCAATAAACAATATACATCCAATCAAAATATCAACCATCACAACATCATTCATAAGCATCCATGCAATCAACATTCAAATCAACCAACTCGGCCATATATCACAGCAGCCATTAGTTATCAAATGTCGGGTGTTTAACTAGCAGTGATATTCAATTTCAATATCAATTAAAATGTCAATTTAAATTTTATCAATTTGCTTTTAGTCAATTTAATTTCAAACAACAAACAATAAAATTTATCACTTCATGAAACATATTAACTTGTGGTAGAACTTTTAGTATTACGTGAGTGGGTTTAACACTCATCTTTTAACGAATCTGAAAATTCGATAGGAGCGAACAATAACGAATCCAACTCCACGACGAAGACAACGCCGATACGAATCCAACGCAAAAGACGGCATCCCAATCCAACCTCGTATGCAGAAGTTATGAATTAATTACCATTTTGATTAATTGAATTTTAAATCACTAATAAATCAAGTAATTAAGATAATTACCGCTCTAATAACGATTAATCGGCTAATCATCATTTCCAAACCAAAATCACGTTATCGCTCGTACGCCTCCGTTCTTTCCCATGCCGCCACCGCACTGCGTCTGAAGGCAACCCAGACCTCGACAAACCAAACGCCACCACCATCTCCACCTGCCATCGCCTATAGCTCGCGAGCTAAAAAACAAACCCAAATAACCGCTGCCGTTCAACTACACTTCGTCGCCGTCACAGTCGGCGATAGATCACCAAACTCAGTCAGTATGAAACCCTCACCTTCATCCACAACTTTGCTTCAGGCGCCGCCATCTATAGATCGACGTCGACGGAGAAAAATCCAACCCTAGTCGCGGCTGTTATTGGCAATTTTTGGCCACCTTGCTTCGCCATTCGCCAATCCAACCGGTCACCTTCTACATCTCGCCAAGACGAACAATTCTCTAGTTGGGTACTTCGCCTGAATCGGCCTCTGGTGGCGCCGATTGACGATGGTCGTGGGATGATGGATATGGTTTAGATTGGTTTGCGTGAATGAGAAGATGGACGATTTATAGATTTAACTCATTAACAATTTGTCTTTAAAATCATGGACCCAAATCGAGACGTACTCACCAGCGTTCCTAGCCAAATACCCATATTCTGGACTCAATGGAACTAGTTTCGAGACTCAATTCGATTGTACACAAAGTAAATTGTTTGGTCGTTAAATTTGAATATTCACACAAACTAAATATTAAACCAGTTTCTAATTAAATTGAAACTGAATATATTTCCAAGTTACAAAACTAATCAATTTATGTTCCAATTAACTTATTAATTTACATTTTAACCAAAATGTAATTTTCCTCTTCTTCTTGTAAAATTATATTTATATTCATACTGAAAACGTCCATTTTATTATAACTCACAACTTATGTTTCTTACGTCAACTCATTAATTACAATTTATTCCTCTTTCTTGTAATTGATTCCAAAAAATTAATTTCAATATTAGATTTTAAACGAATTTTAATAATAAAACAATTGTTTTCTTTTCATAGTAATTTGAACATATTTATAATCATTATTGCATACAACAAGAATTATACTTTACTTGCCAAATAAATGTTTTTTCTTATTATTTGAAATCAAACTTACTTAAAGAGACAATTTAAATAAAAAAACCTATGTTTTACTTTTATTAAACATCCATTCAATTCTTTATTTAAATTCAACATTTGTTATTTCAATTCTTGTTGTTAATTATATACAAACCAATATCATAGAGTTTTAAATTCTAATATAAGTTATAACTTTTATCTTATTGCAATTTGTTGTCATTTAAGAATTCAAATTAAGTTCACGACTCGCATTTAATATATTTTTCACTTATAAAAATCATAAATTTTTTAGTTCTAACCATTTCTACTCAACAATTATATTAAATTTAATATTTTTAAATGATTAAAAAATACGGGTCGTTACAGTTCAACATATATCTATTGGTGTAGAAAGAAGCAAGACTTGGTATCTTTGTCAACCACAAAAGCCAAATATAAAACTCCTTTTGTTATGGTTGTGACTATTGATTTCAAAAATCGTAAGATCGTATGAACTAGATCGCGATTCAAATCAGATCGCAGCCTTGCCAATCCAATATTCAAATGGGATCGCAGTTAGCAAAAATTGTATGATCCATTACCAGATTGAAAATATTGATGCCCTAAATTAGATCTCGATTTCAATTTAAACATCAAATTGAATATATTTTCAAATTGAAACGTCATTTTCTTCGAAATTGGAAAAGTATCATCATTCATTTGAAGACGAAGGATCGCAATTGTTGAAAATTTGAGAAGAATCTCTAGAAAATTTGTTTACAGCAATATATAAATGATCAATCAAACACGACTAGAATCCAACAAAAATTTCCAAGGCGAAAAAAGGAAAGATAATATCATACCAAACTCGGTGGAAGAATCAGAGGGGTACCTTTATTTTTCGTGCTCTATTTCCATTCTCTTCTTCTTTCTAACTTCTATTTTCTTTTTCTTTTTTTTCTTTTTCTTTTTTTGCATTTTCTAGACATAAAGAGATGATGTTTGAACTACTGTTACAGTAACAAAGTATTACTGCAGTACTGCTATTTACCTGTATTTAGCTTTATTGCTTTTGATTTATATTCTCAGTTTTGTTTTTGGCTATCATAAACATAGAGTGATGTTTGAACATTGAACTATTGGTTATAGCAAAAAAGTACTACTGTATATTTATTTTCAGGATTAAAGCAATCGTACTATACTGTTTGATTGATATATATGATGTTGTGTGGAGTAATGTATTGTAGCTAGCTGGGGTATTATGGCTGTTATGGTAACGGTAAATTTACCATTAACATACCATTACCGATCAATCGGTTACCATTTTAAAGTAAAGTCGGTATACTAGCATAATCGGTACGGTAACGGTAAATTTACCATTTTTTACGGTAAAACATCGGTAATATTTTTTCAAAACCAACGGTAATTTACCGGTCCATTCATAATAGATTGATATTCAGGTAAGATATTGTATTACGGGTATTTAAAAGCAAGAAAATAGTTCAATTTATTTTAGTAATTCAACTCAAATGATGATGAATACACTTCTTTTCTATGTCCTTTATTAAGTGACCTAATGAGATATACAATGAAGCATCATTCAGTGTAAAATATATCAACTTGTTATTTTTCTAGACAAACGGTAATTTACCATTACCAATGTAACGGTTACCAGTTTATCGGTATACCGGTTATCGGTATACCAGTCAATCGGTAACGGTAAACAATTTTAGTTTACCAGTAAAAACGGTAATCATAATAGCCCTACGGGGTATAGTGATTATTGATTAACATATAGTACTAGGTTCGGCAATACTTTCCTATATTTTATTTGAAATGGACAAACTACTAATGTACTGCAAGTGCAAGCTTTCAACATCTTAGGTTAAACTAATTACATTAGTTTTGCACGATTTGGTTGTATTATTTTCAATACAGTACACTAGTACAGTATTGAGTACATGATTAGTTTTAGTACACTAGTGCACTCATTTTTCACTATTATGTGCTTATTATTTTTTCCTTGTTGTTTGTAGATTCCTAGAGAAGTAGATATTACATGGGATTATTGTAAACTGATAAATGAAGGAAACAAAAGAGTTAATAGATGCAATTATTGTCCAAAGGAGATAAGCGGTGGTGTTTTTAGAGTTAAACATCACTTAGCTCAAACATCTGATAATGTAAAAGTGTGGTGTTAATGTGCCGAAGGAAGTAGCCACAATATCTAAAAATTTGATAAAAAGAGTAGACTAGATGATGAAGATGAGGCGGATGAACTTGACGGTGATGAAAATAAAGCTTGTGATCACAATAAAATAAAGAAAAGAGGAAGAACATCGCCTAATATTAGGTTAAAAAAGCAAAAAACACTAAACGCTATGGAAATGTGAAATGTGGGTCTGTTTGAAAATTTGTCGTCTAATTTATACAAATGCACTACCTCTATCCATAGTGAAGAGTCTCGACTTTAGTAGTATGGTGAATAGCACCGCATCTTATGGAAGGGATTTAAAACTTCCTAACTACCATTAGAATTGAAATACACACTTGATGAAAGAAGTGAAAAATGTGAAACTGGAAGTTGAAGAAATACAAATTAAAATGGAAAAAGACGCATAGTGTTTGTGTTTTACAAACATATCAATAAATATCTTCTTTTTTCATTTTATAATCTATAATCTTAGACTACTACCATTTTTGTCATAAAATGCACAATTATGTCGAATGGGTGGACCGATAGAAAGCGTAGAAGCATCACTAATCTTTTAGTGAATAGTCCTAAAGGAACCGTATTTTTGAAGTCAACTGACACTTCATCGATTGTTAAAAATTGCTGAAAACATTTTTGACATGCCAAATTTGTGGTTGAAGAAGAAAATATTGTTCAAGTGGTCACAGATCGTGCGGTCGTCTATGTAGAAGTAGGAGAAATGCTGATGAGGGAGAAAAAAACAGTTATTTTGGTCTCCATATGTCGCTCATTGCCTAGATTTAATATTAATGGATATTGGTGATTTGCCCACCCATCTTGAAATAGTGAATTATGCACACAAAAAAGAAGTGATAATATAAGCATGGTTGGCTTTTAAACCTTATAAGAAAGCGCACAAAATGAAGAAACTTAACAAGGCCAGCGGTTACAAGATTCGTATCACAATATTTAACTTTGAAAAGTGTACTGGAAACCCTAGGGGTTTGCGAAAAATATTTACTTCTAGTGAATGGGAGGGTTGTCAATTTGCTAGAAAGAGTCTCATTCACTAGAAAAATGAAGGACTAGAAAGATGAAGGGAATTGAGGTTCAAGATGTTATTTTAGCTAAAAGGAAATTTTAGGATGGCATTAAATATTACTTGAAAAGTACTATTCCATTAGTTAAGGTACTTCGATTAGTGGATGAAGATGCAAAACAGCAATGGGTTATATTAATGGAGCCATGGACCACGCCAAAGAAAACTTTGCGCAAAATTTTGATAATGTTGAACCAAGATACAATGATTTATGGGGATATAATAGACAAAAAATGGAATGCACAACTTCATAGGCCTTTACATGTGGCCGGAATGTTTTTGAATCCTAAATATCGATATGGTGATAGATATTCCATGGATATGGAGATGAAAAAAGGATTATATGACAACTGAAAGAATGATTCGAAGCAAAAAAGAAAGAGTTATAATTGAATGACAACTTGATATTAATTTCTTAGGAGAAGGTGAGTTTGGGAGGGCAATGGTCATCGCTGCTCGCACGACCAAACAACATGGTAAGATTCATACTCAATTATTATTTTCAAATTTATTTATATATATATATACCATATAAACTTTTTCATATGACTTGCAATGTGTCTAACCTTTATAAACGATCCAAACCAATAGCTTTATGGTGGAAGAGCTACGGTGGTGAGTGTCCCAAGTAGCAAAAAGTTGTTATAAGAGTTTTGAGTTTGACATGTATTTCTACTGGTTGTGAGAGTAATCGGAGTATATTTGATCGGGTATAAATATAAATGATGTAATATAATTTAATTTTTGGTCATCTTAATATTCTAATATTAAAGTGTAACCATAGGTTCATACTAAAAGGACGCAACTGCTTAGAGCAAAAAAGACAATGCTTTGGTTTTTGTAAAGTGCAATGTCCAACTTGTGCGTAGACATGGAAAAAAAAGCAAAAGATGTGACTTGATCCTATATGCCTTTCTAATTTAGATAGCAATGACGAATGGATATGCAAGCAAGAAGATCCGACTCTACCCATTGATACTAGTTGGATGAATGTACGTAAGTGTTTTAAAACTCAAGAAAGAGAGGCAAGTCTAAAAATTCCAAAGAAAAGAAAACGTAGTAATTGAAATTAAAAATATCATAACCATATCACTTTTTAATTAAGTTTACAAAATTGTTTTAAGAAATATTTTGTTGCATTTTGTAACGACCCGTATTTTTACGGATCAAAACATTGTAAAACAGTTGTTATTATGTCATAGTATGGTTAAGTCGTTCAGAGCCTAGGTCGTTCGGAGCTTAGGTCATGAAGAAGGTTAGGTCGTGGACGACTTAAGGAGATAGGCGACTTAAGGAGATAGGCGACTTAAGGAATAGGGCGACTTAAGAGTTAGCGGCATAGGAAACTGGGCGAGTTAGCGACTTAGGGAGGATAGGTCGGCAACGACCTAAGGAAGCTGGTGGTAGCAGTTAACGACCTAGGGGTTGAAGTGAGTTTACGACCTAAGGAAGTTAAGTCGTGGACGAGAGAAGGTGTTAGGCCGTTGGGTTGCTATGGCGTGTTAAGTCGTAGGCGATCTATGTCTGGGTGAAGTTAGGTCGTAAGCACTTTGTTTAGATAAGTCGCACATATGTTAAGTCGTAACCCAGCTAAGTCGTGAGGTTGATGAGTCGTTGAGTTGTTAAGTCGTTAAGGCGTATCCCAGTTGAGTTGTTAGGTCGCATGGGTACTTAAGTCGAAGGTCTTAAGTCGTGGCGTTTTAGGTCGTAAGTTTTTTTATAAGTCGCAGGTCGAAGGGGATGGTTAAGTCGTTAGTCGTGGTATCTATGAGTCGTAGGTCGTGGATTTTCTTAAGTCGTGGACGACTTAAAAGCGAGCAAACGACTTAAGGATTTCCTATAAATACACGGTTGTTGCCTCACTTTTTGGGATCCGGATTTTGAAGCGACGAAGTGCTGCTATTTTGAGAGCTCGAGTTCTACACTTCTTCACTTCTTTTCTTCACTTTAATCTTGTGATTCCTTCCATCCAAATCGAAAATCAAATCGAAGATCCAAGAGCTTATATTGAAGATCTACATCCATCAAAGAGAGATTTCATCGATTAAAGCGGAATTTTGGAGAATCGAGTTAGATCCTTCGCTGTCCAGATCTGAAGTGTGTTGCTTTTGAAGTGTTTAGGTGATTCGGTGAGTGGTGGTTATCTCTCACACGGATCCAAAGGAGTATATCGGATTGATGGCTTGATTTTGTGTTAAAATAGTGATTTCCATGCATTTTCTTAAACTTAAGTATAGATCTATTGTTCATGATGATTTAACATCTATTTTACTACATGTTAACCTATGCAAGTTCATTCATCAAGTTATAGAAATATTGCTCATGTTTCATGCTTGTTAGATTTAGACTCTTATTTTACAAGATTGTCATTATTGTTATAATTGTTTATTAGATCATGTTTGAATGTTTGATTACTTGGATTAATGATTGCCTTGATTGATTGTGATTCGATTAGTTGATTGATGATTTGATTTAGACAAGTTGGTCGAAGATGATTCAAAAGCTAAGGGAAAGGCTCTTGAATTGGAAAAGCTGCTCGTGGCATATGTGGCGGATGATGAAGCTTATATGGATAGATTTGATGATGATGATGTTGAGATGAGACTTTGCTATGATGAGATGAGGCGAGGCATGATGTGAGATAGCCTTGGTTTAATCCAGACGGGATCATTCCAAGCATGATGATAACTCGGTGAAATGGTTCGGGTTTGAGGATAATGGTTTGCTCGAGAGGCGCTTGAGCTAGTATGAGAATAGTCGTCGAGGAGGATCACAAGAAGGCTGAGATTTCATCGTTGTTGAAGGTTCTAGCAGGCTCAAAGCAAGAGTACGCTGGGCAGATTCGATAGTCCCAAAAGACTACTGATTGGTAGTCGAGTACTCTGGGCAGATTCGATAGTCCTAGGCACGGGCTGCGACGACGTGCGGAGTTCTGTCTAGAACCGGGGTTTCCATTAGCCCTTGACGGACGGCTGAAAGAATGTGCCGGTCATTCAATTAACGGTGATATCGAAGCAAAGATAACAGTGATAGTCAGAGTCATGAATGTTTGGTTGTATCGTCATTCGGTCTCAAGAGCAATGTTTTCTGGGTGCTTATCTGATCTTGGTTTAGGCCTTGGGGGTTTGTACTTGGAAAACATCGCCCTTGATTCGAGTGATAATTGCTTTACTTTAAATGTTTGTTTTGCTATGTTTACTTCTGCTTAGTGTGTGTCTGGGGGCTATCACTGTAAAAAGAGGTGGAGTGGGAGGGTTGGATTCCTATTCCTTTTTCCTTTATGCTCTTTTGGTATGTTGTTAGTTAATTCACCGCTCACTAAGACTGTTGTCTGACTCAAGGCTTTATGTTTAACTCTTATTGCCTTGGGCTGTTCATCCATTTTGGGATGGGCAGACTAGGTAGCAGGTGACAGGTGTTGTTCTTACTTTCCACGATGCTGATGACGAAGACGAGCTGGAGGCTTGCATATTATTTCTTACTATATGTACTGGTTGTTCCGCTGCTTGTATAATTCCCTGAGTGATATGTAGTGAGGCTTGATGTATTGACTATTCAGATGTTTGTATTCAACTATTATGAAGTTTTATATGATGAGATTCTATTCTGTGAAGCTTCACTATATATATATTCTATTGTATTTTATCCATGCGTTGTGAGTAATACGATAGATTCTGCTGTTTTAATTTACCTTGGCAACCGTCCATGGCTGCCTGGCACACTTTACAGCGCACTTTTTCCATGTTCAGTGCAGGGGTCGTGGGCGGTCGTCACATTTGGTATCAAAGCTTTGGTTAATCGATTTTACCCAACGCTCGCTGATGTAACTACGTATGAGAGACGTAATTGTATTTTGATGGATGTTTACTATATATAATATAGTAGCTTAGAAGTATGTGAGTCCTTTATGCAGTTGTTTCTCAAGGTGTGCTGATCATTTCTTTTATAGATATTAGAAATGAGTCGAAGAGGGAGACCAGCTGCTAGGGAAGGCCGTGCTGCTGAGGGGGCTGCTGATTATGTTTCTATGTTCGAGGCTATGATGACTTCGATCATGAGAAGGATGCCAGCTCCGGGGCCATCAGTAGATGTTGGAGTTCAAGTTCAAACTCCAAAACCGATAGATTTTGCTAAGCTGTGTAAAGACTATACTGCTTTTGGAGGAAATGTTTTCATGGGAACAGAGTCAACTATTGAAGTCCAGAGATGGATAGATGCTTGTAGAAGGATCTTTGGTGACTTGGGAATCGAGGATGCAACTAAAAGGAAGCTCGCATCAAGACAGCTTCAAGGAAGAGCTTCTGATTGGTGGAACTCTATCACCATTGATACTCCGAAGGAAGAAATTACTTGGGTGCAATTCCAAGACAGATTTGAAGCTAAGTTCATTTCTACAGCTCAGAAGTCTGTTCTGTTCAAGAAGTTTGTGGAGCTTAAGCAAGGTGGAAGACCGGTTCTTGAGTATGTTTCTGAGTTTGAAGCTTTGTCCAAGTATGCCCGGTCGTATATAGAATCTTCGTATCAGAAGAATGAGAAGTTTGTGACAGGCTTGGACAGTTATCTTGGGAGGCAGTTGGTGGATCATTTGGACGATCCATTTGAGAAGCTTGTAGAGAAGGCTCTCAGGCATGAGAATCTGTTTCCTAAAGAGGGATCTGTTGTTGCTGTGACCAAGGAGGAGTCTAGACCACAGCAGGGTGGAAACAAGAAGAGGAAGCAGCAGCAGCAAAAGGGTAAGGATGGCCAGAAGAAGCCGAAGGGCGAAGTGACCTGCTACAATTGTCAGCAGAAGGATCATTTCTCTAGAGATTGCAAGAATTCAAAGGTGCCGGTGAAGTGCCACAACTATGACAAGCCGGGGCATATCAGGAAGAATTGTCCAAAACCGCGGAAGGACAAGCAGATTGTGCAAGCTTATGCTTTGGGGGCTGTGCCATCATCTTTAAAAGCTCCTACTTTGGAAGAGAAAGGAAAGAGCGTGGTGGTTCAAGGTACTCTTTCCATATGTGGTGTTCCAGTTAGAGTGTTATTCGATACTGGGGCGTCGCATTCTTTTGTTTGTAATGAACTTGTAGGCCGGTTGGGTTTAAAACCGGATATTGTTGATAGACCATTGGTTGTGACTAATCCAGTTGGGGGTTCGTCCTGTCTGTGTATGCTATGCCGTGGTCTGATTGTATCGAGTCATGATTGCTCTTTTATTTGTGATTGTTTTGTTCTGAACTTTGCGGGGTTCGGAGTTATTTTGGGTATGGACTGGCTTAGGAAGTATGCGGCAAAGGTTGATTGTGAAAGGTTGGAGGTGACAGTCGAGAATGTGGATGGGCGAAAGGTTGTGATACGATGTAAGCATGAGGAAGGCGTCTTCATGAGCTTCATGTATTCGTTGGTTGTTCCACGGGATGGACTGTCATCGATGCCAATCGCTAATGGATTTGAGGATGTCTTTGATGGGGTCAAAGGGTTACCGCCGCATAGAGAGATCGAGTTTCGTATAGATCTAGTTGAAGGAGCCAGACCTGTTGTGATGCCTCTTAGGCGGATGGCGCCTAGGGAACAGCAGGAGTTGAAGGTGCAGGTTGATAATCTTTTACAGAGAGGATTCATTCGGCGTAGTGTATCCGAATGGGGTGCACCAGTTGTGTTTGCAACCAAAGCAGATGGATCGTTGAGGTTGTGTGTAGATTATCGTGAGCTGAATAAAGTGACTAAGAAGAACAAGTATCTATTGCCGAGAATAGATGACTTGTTTGATCAGCTTCACGAAGCTAAGGTGTTTTCTCAGATGGATTTGGCAACGGGATTTCACCAGTTAAGAGTGGCTAAGGATAGTGTGCCGAAGACTGCTTTCCGGACACCATCTGGTTTCTTTGAGTGGCTGGTGATGCCGTTTGGATTGACCAATGCACCAGCGTATTTTGTGGATCTTATGAATAGAGTGTTCAGAGATCAGTTGAACAAGTTCGTACTAGTGTTCGTGGATGATATTTTGATTTATTCCAGAACTGAAGAAGAGCACAAGACGCACTTGCGTATTGTTTTGGGAATCTTACGGAAACATCAGCTGAAGGCTAAGTTTTCGAAGTGTCACTTCTGGAAGAGTGAAGTGAGGTTCTTAGGCCATATTATCTCTGGAGATGGAATAGCGGTTGATCCCGCTAAGGTGGCAGCAATCCAGGATTGGGTTAGACCTAAGAATGCATCTGATGTGAGAAGTTTTCTTAGATTAGCAGGATATTATCGTCGATTTATCAAAGACTTTTCCAAGGTGGCTGCACCATTAACAGGATTGACGAAAAAGAACCAAGTATTTAGATGAGATGCTAAGTGTGAGCAAGCTTTCGAAATCCTGAAAGAGTGATTGACAAGTGCACGACTATTCCAAGTGGAAATGATGAGATGGTGGTTTACACCGACGCATGTGGTACTGGACTTGGAGCAGTGCTGATGCAGAAGGGTAAAGTTGTTGTGTATGCAAGTCGACAACTGAAGCCGCATGAAAGGAATTATCCGACTCATGATTTGGAGTTAGCGGCGATTGTATTTGCTCTGAAGATGTGGAGACATTATTTATTGGGAGTTCGATTCGAGTTGTTTACAGATCATAAGTCGTTGAAGTATCTTTTCTCCCAAAAGGATTTGAATCTTAGGCAGCAACGATGGCTAGAGTTTTTGGCATCATATGATTTTGGTATAGCCTATACTCCGGGAAAGGGTAACGCAGTGGCAGATGCGTTAAGTCGAAGACATGCAGGATTGGGAGCCATGTTTTCAGAATGGAAGAGTCTCGAGTATTTAGCTGGATTTGACTTCAGGCCCAGATGTGAATTGGAACCTGAGATGTTGGCAAACTTATCGATAAGACCGACTATTGTGGAAAGAATTGGCGAGAGCCAAAAGCGAGACGATAAGCTTGTTAAGATTATCCATGATTTGGAATCTGGATTGGACCCAGAAAAGGATAAAGGATTCAAGATCGATCGAGAGGGTTGGCTTCGGAAACAACGACGATTAGTTGTTCCCGATATAGATGAATTGAGGAATGAAGTTCTGAAGGAAAGTCATCACTCGAAGCTGACAATTCATCCAGGTGGAAATAAGATGTATCGGGATATGAAGAGAACCTATTACTGGGAAGGTATGAAGAAGGATGTTGGAAATTTTATTTCCAAATGCATGAATTGCCAGTTGGTAAAAGCCGAACAGAAGAAGCCAAGTGGATTGCTTCAGCCATTAGAAGTTCCTACATGGAAGTGGGAGCAAATATCGATGGATTTTATTGATGGACTACCTAGAACAAGAACGGGGAATGAAGGGATTTGGGTCATTGTAGATCGACTGACTAAGAGTGCAAGATTCATTCCTGTTCGATCAACCAGGACTGCATCAAAGTTGGCTGAGTTGTATGTTAAGTGGATAGTTCGATTCCATGGTATTCCGAAGAGTATAGTGAGCGACCGAGACCCATTGTTCACTAGTGGATTTTGGAAGAGCTTCCAGGAAGTTTTGGGAATCGAATTGTGTTTGAGTACAGCTTATCACCCTCAAACAGATGGTCAGACCGAGAGAGTCAACCGAGTTTTGAAAGATCTCCTCAGAGCTTGTGTTTTAAATTTCGGAGGATCATGGGAAGATCACCTTCATTTGGTAGAATTTTCGTATAATAACAGTTACCAATCAAGCATTGATATGGCACCGTATGAAGCATTGTATGGAAGACCGTGTAACTCTCCGACGTGTTGGTTAGAAACAGGAGAAAAGCTGATACTTGAGCCAGAGATGATTCGACAGACTTCGGACTGCATAGAGATCATTCGGCAACGAATGAAGGCAGCCCAACACCGACAGAAAAGTTATGCCGATAAGCGTCGTAAGGATTTGGAATTCAACGTAGGTGATATGGTTTTTGTGAAGATTTCTCCACTGAAGAATGTTATTCGATTTGGAAAGAAAGGAAAATTGACTCCAAGATTTGTTGGACCATTCCCGATCATCGAGCGAATTGGAAAGCTCGCCTACAGATTGGAATTACCAGAAAAGATGGCGGGTGTGCACAATGTTTTTCATGTATCGTATCTACGGAAGTATGTGCACGACTCGAATACAGTGGTTTCTGCTGATAGCTGTGAAGATTTTGAGGTTGATCCAGTCGATAAGAGACCTCGTAAGCCGCTTCGTGTTGTGGAAACCGACACGAAACAGCTTAGGAGGAAGGTAGTTAGGTTGCTCAAGATACAATGGAGTGATGATGATAACGACTGTACATGGGAGGTGGAAGAAAGGATGAAGGCAGCTCATCATGAACTCTTCAAGGTATGGTCATAAGGTGTCGTGTCATCTCACGACATTGTAACTTGTTCTAGTGTTAGAATTCTGCATGCTAGGCTAGTGATTGGATGTATGGTTTGTTGATTGCTATGGATGGTAGGCATGCAGAATAGTCTTCGATTGCTCTTGTTTGTTTGGAATTTCGGGGGCGAAATTCCTAAGGGGGAGAGAATGTAACGACCCGTATTTTTACGGATCAAAACATTGTAAAACAGTTGTTATTATGTCATAGTATGGTTAAGTCGTTCAGAGCCTAGGTCGTTCGGAGCTTAGGTCGTGAAGAAGGTTAGGTCGTGGACGACTTAAGGAGATAGGCGACTTAAGGAGATAGACGACTTAAGGAATAGGCGACTTAAGGAATAGGGCGACTTAAGAGTTAGCGGCATAGGAAACTGGGCGAGTTAGCGACTTAGGGAGGATAGGTCGGCAACGACCTAAGGAAGCTGGTGGTAGCAGTTAACGACCTAGGGGTTGAAGTGAGTTTACAACCTAAGGAAGTTAAGTCGTGGACGAGAGAAGGTGTTAGGCCGTTGGGTTGCTATGGCGTGTTAAGTCGTAGGCGATCTATGTCTGGGTGAAGTTAGGTCGTAAGCACTTTGTTTAGATAAGTCGCGCATATGTTAAGTCGTAACCCAGCTAAGTCGTGAGGTTGATGAGTCGTTGAGTTGTTAAGTCGTTAAGGCGTATCCCAGTTGAGTCGTTAGGTCGCATGGGTACTTAAGTCGAAGGTCTTAAGTCGTGGGGTTTTAGGTCGTAAGTATTTTTATAAGTCGCAGGTCGAAGGGGATGGTTAAGTCGTAAGTCGTGGTATCTATGAGTCGTAGGTCGTGGATTTTCTTAAGTCGTGGACGACTTAAAAGCGAGCAAACGACTTAAGGATTTCCTATAAATACACGGTTGTTGCCTCACTTTTTGAGATCCGGATTTTGAAGCGACGAATTGCTGCTATTTTGAGAGCTCGAGTTCTACACTTCTTCACATCTTTTCTCCACTTTAATCTTGTGATTCCTTTCATCCAAATCGAAGATCAAATCGAAGATCCAAGAGCTTATATTGATCTACATCCATCAAAGAGAGATTTCATCGATTAAAGCGGAATTTTGAAGAATCGAGTTAGATCCTTCGATGTCCAGATCTGAAGTGTGTTGCTTTTGAAGTGTTTAGGTGATTCGGTGAGTGGTGGTTATCTCTCACACGGATCCAAAGGAGTATATCGGATTGATGGCTTGATTTTGTGTTAAAATAGTGATTTCCATGCATTTTCTTAAACTTAAGTATAGATCTATTGTTCATGATGATTTGACATCCATTTTCTACATGTTAACCTATGCAAGTTCATTCATCAAGTTATAGAAATATTGCTCATGTTTCATGCTTGTTAGATTTAGACTCTTATTTTACAAGATTGCCATTATTGTTATAATTGTTTATTAGATCATGTTTGAATGTTTGATTACTTGGATTAATGATTGCCTTGATTGATTGTGATTCGATTAGTTGATTGATGATTTGATTTAGACAAGTTGGTCGAAGATGATTCAAAAGCTAAGGGAAAGGCTCTTGAATTGAAAAAGCTGCTCGTGGCATATGTGGCGGATGATGAAGCTCATGTGGATAGATTTGATGATGATGATGTTGAGATGAGGCTTTGCTATGATGAGATGAGGCGAGGCATGATGTGAGATAGCCTTGGTTTAATCCAGACGGGATCATTCCAAGCATGATGATAACTCGGTGAAATGGTTCGGGTTTGAGGATAATGGTTTACTCGAGAGGCGCTTGAGCTAGTATGAGAATAGTCGTCGAGGAGGATGACTAGAAGGCTGAGATTTCATCGTTGTTGAAGGTTCTAGCAGGCTCAAAGCAAGAGTACGCTGGGCAGATTCGATAGTCCCAAAAGACTACTGATTGGTAGTCGAGTACTCTGAGCAGATTCGATAGTCCTAGGCACGGGCTGCGACGACGTGCGAAGTTCTGTCTAGAACCGGGGTTTCCATTAGCCCTTGACGGACGGCTGAAAGAATGTGTCGGTCATTCAATTAACGGTGGTATCGAAGCAAAGATAACAGTGATAGCCAGAGTCATGGATGTTTGGTTGTATCGTCATTCGGTCTCAAGAGCAATGTTTTCTGGGTGCTTATCTGATCTTGGTTTAGGCCTTGGGGGTTTGTACTTGGAAAACATCACCCTTGACTCGAGTGATAATTGCTTTACTTTAAATGTTTGCTTTGCTATGTTTACTTCTGCTTAGTGTGTGTCTGGGGGCTATCACTGTAGAAAGAGGTGGAGTGGGAGGGTTGGATTCCTATTCCTTTTTCCTTTATGGTCTTTTGGTATGTTGTTAGTTAATTTACCGCTCACTAAGACTGTTGTCTGACTCAAGGCTTTATGTTTAACTCTTATTGCCTTGGGCTGTTCATCCATTTTGGAATGGGCAGACTAGGTAGCAAGTGACAGGTGCTGTTCTTACTTTCCACGATGCTGATGACGAAGACGAGCTGGAGGCTTGCATATTATTTTCTTACTATATGTACTGGTTGTTCCGCTGCTTGTATAATTCCCTGAGTGATATGTAGTGAGGCTTGATGTATTGACTATTCAGATGTTTGTATTCAACTATTATGAAGTTTTATATGATGAGATTCTATTCTGTGAAGCTTCACTATATATATTCTATTGTATTTTATCCATGCGTTGTGAGTAATACGATAGATTCTGCTGTTTTAATTTACCTTGGCAACCGTCCATGGCTGCCTGACACACTTTACAGCGCACTTTTTCCATGTTCAGTGCAGGGGTCGTGGGCGGTCGTCACACATTTACTATTTATTAGGTCCAAGAAATACTCAATATAAAGGTAACGATACGAAAGGAAAAAGAAAGGGAAAGGTGATATTAGTCAATGAAGAAGATGGTGAGAAAGAATCCGACTATGCTTACTTAATGGATGATGAACTTGATGAAATGGATGTTGGAAATGAAGATGGAAACAATGGTGAAGAAAGAGCTAGAAATGAGGATGATTATGAGTAGAATTTGTGATTTATTTTGTTGTTGGTTTGACTTGCTTTATATCCACCTTTTGTAGTGTGAATTTCATTTGATACTAAGTATTCACTAGAAATCTATTTTCTAAAGCGGTTAATTAACATGAAATATGCTTATTAATCTTCACAAAAGCAAACAAAATTACTAGTTATATAATTCAACATACACAAGAATAGATAAGAATTATGAAAAATAATTTATTACATCATTAAGTACACATTTAATACAAAAAATGTATTCATGCACGCGCACAAATTACATCATATCCACTTTTATTTCTGTAGAACTGTTTTAGTTTGCGCCAACTGTAAATTTTTACATCTTGATTTTAATTTTTCTCCTATTTTGGTGTCCTAGCGTGAAACCGGCACAAAGCAACGACTTTAGTGGCTTTACCCCTGGGTCACTCTTGAAAATGCAATATTGGTATGCTATGTATCCTAGTTGTTAAATAAATGAAATTGCCAATGTGACTCATTAATATGCTATTAGACAATTGATATGTCAGAGAAAAGATAAATAATAAATAAATACCTCTTCTTTGTTCTCTTTCTTTCCACCAAAAGCCTTTAGGCTACCATAGATTAGCAAACCCCATCCACTTAGACTGGCTAACACAAACTGCAAGAGCATTTCACAGACTCTCAATTGACAAGTAACAGTAGTTTTGAAGTTTAATAATGGCAAATTTAAAATAAAATAAAAATACAAGGGTAGAAAGTTGAATATCTATAATCAAATGAACATCGCCAGTTTCAGTTCAAAATATACTAGAAAAATGGAGTACAACATACATGCTCTTCCTTCCACTTAGACGGGCTCATCGGGTCTTCCCATAAGTTAATCTTCGTAACAGCTGAGTGATCTGTTTATCCCCAAAATTAGAACTATATGAAAATAAAATCCTATAAAATGAATCTACTGGTAGATTTACAGGTAAACTCAAGTCCAGATTTCTTCTCTATCAAAATTATGGTTCAATTTATCAGAAAAAAGGTAACGATCGAGATTAACCTGCGGCGGCGGAAAGGCCGCGGCGAGTAGTGAGATTGAATCGAGCTGCTGCTACTGCTGATCCAATAGATGCACGTGCTGCTGAAGCCATTTGTCTCTTGCAGCTCCTTCAGAATTCTACTCGCCAATTATGATTTGTGATCAGATGTAGGACGAGCGTCTGGTCGGTTTCTCTACTGGCGACCGACCTAAAACAAATGAGAATAAAAATCAAACAAAAGCAATGAAATTAAATTTGATTGGTTATTTGGTTACATGTTTAACCAAACTAAAAATGTTTGGTATCGTATGTTTATATTGTTTGGTATTGTAAATAAAACTTAAATATATAAAAGTATTCTTGTTTCGTATTTTTATGCTTTTTAATAGTAATTTTTACACATATATGATAAATAAAATTTATTTAAAGCACTAAATTAATGTAATAAAACTATTGTAACATTAATGTAAGAAAATTATTGTAACATTAGTACTTCTGAAAATATAATAAAAGTTCAATTAATTTGATTTAATCGATAATCAAACTATTTTTTTAGATCGATTATAAATCAATCTAATTTTAAAAAACCAAACCAAACCGATCGAAATGAACTAGTTTAATTAGTTTATTTTGTTTAACCAAAGATTGTTCACCCCTAATCGGACGTGCCACTGAAGGGCTCCTAGAGTAAGATTTATAAACAGTACTGCTAAATAGATCCCCTTCCTTGTTTAGTACTCTTTTAAGTTAAGTTTGCTTTGGAATGCGGATATTCGCATGCAAAATCATTTCCTTATTTTCGATATATATATATATATATATATATATATATATATATATAGTATCGAGTATTTATTTACTTCACTCATACTTAATATGATCGAAAAAATAAATGAATTTTTTGATCCATTAAATGCTTTTAAGTAATAATGCTAACATAAGCACAAGAAATGAGAAATACTGATGATAATCATTTTTTGATAAAAAATACTCATTAACACATTCATAATATGAATTATTACAATAATAAAAGAGTATATATTAATCATTTTATGTAGTAAAATATGCATAATCTCAACTACTATCTTGATAAAAGCCGAATGGATAATTTTTGGATGTGGATGATATCATATCCATATCTGTTTTTCGTATTTCAGATATCTATTTTATTTTTCGAATACAGATGCAGACGAATTTCAAAATTTTCAGATAATCATTGACAGCTCTAAGTTTTAAGTAACTATAGTTTAGACAAGCGATGTACTACATATTTTCTCACACGAATTTCAGTGGTATGCTAGGCCAATGGCAATGTAGATATTTTTCTTACACAATTTTTTGATTGGTAGTAGAGTGTCAATCGAAGCTGGTTAAAATAAAAATATGCTGAATAAAAATTTAGCCAACATCGGAATTAGACTAATCATTTATATTAGCAAAAGTTTTTTCTTCTAACACTACTCTTAAAAATGAATAATGAGGATTAAAATGAGCAAATTAAAGTAAATGACACAAAAGTACGGAATGGATAGCTTGCCTACGTCCACTATAAAGATCAGTTGCTATATTGATCTCTTACAATTATAAGGAATTACAAGAGAATAATAAGAAATTAGCACTTAAGCTTACAATGCTACTAAACTTAAGAGCTTTAGGGTTTTAATTTGCTGGAAATGAGAATTTTGGACATAAAAATCAACCAGAAATCATCCCATTTGAAGTTGTATGGCATGGGATATTTATAGCAGCTGATATGGACAGTGGATGGTTGAGATTGCGTAGCAAAATAGGTAGGAACCACTCCTGGCCGTTGAACTGACTGCGTGAGTGGATGGGAAAACTGTAAAGGCATGGATGAGAGGCATGTTAGTTATAATGTTGTACTAGGAGCATGTTTTAAGTTGAGAAAGACAACTTGCTATAGGAGTATGCATGCTTTTGGCAGATATATTATAGTACCTAGTATGCTTAGCCATATTATTCGTCGTTTACATTGCTTTTCCAAGGGGTAAAGCGGATGAGAAGCTTCTCATGCATAACGACAGTCGATTGTTTATTGCCAAAGGTAGTTGAGTAGAGCTGAATATTGCTAAGGCTAGAGATGATGTGTCAGGATGTGCTCATAGTGACGAGGCGGGTTGAAGTACCGGTCGAAGGCGGCCTGCAGTTGAGTCGGGCCATGGATGGATGATTCTTGAGCCGGGCCAAAAGTTAGCTATATGTTGTCTTGAGAAGAGCCAAACGACTGCAAATGAATCGATTTGAATTATGCCATATTAGATATGGACCGGCTTGAACTGGATCGGACTTGAGAGTCTGGGTCGGCTTGCAGTAGGTCGGGATGAGTCGTGCCGGCGAGCTAATCATACTTGTAAAAAATTCGAGTAACCTTTTTCCCCCGAATCCCGCCTTTGTGAACAAAGGCGAGTTTGCAAGTTATGAAGATCCTAATGGTCGAACTTCATGTTGTGCATTTAATGCGTGCACCACGTATCAATATGCGATTGGTCGAAATGATTCCTTTTTCAAGGCAGAACTATAGCTTTTCGACTATGGGGCCTGCAGACGTGATATAATCATTAATTACACCAGACGGTTGAGATCTCTTGTGTCTTTTGAATCCAAGGTATATAAATAGCTCCTATTACCTTCTCCCCTACTCTTTATCTAAGTTAGCAATGGTTTCCGCCATTAACAACCTTCAAAACACGAATTTTCAAAGCTCCTTTTCTTTCTACAAATAGTAGGTTCTTCGTTCCCCATTGATTTTCTTCGCTTTTAGATGTTTTTTGAGTTGCTTTAGCCATTGAGAGAATGTTGTTTTGCTTCGTGTATTTTTTGCTTTTTGCTACTTTTTGAAGCATATTGATTTGGAATTAGTTGGTCGAAATCTACATTTTTCTAGTCATCCTTTAGATGTCGATCGACCATCGTTGTCATGTCAATGGTGGTCGATCGATGTTGGCCATCTTTCTAGACACCTATGATTTTTAATAGTTTAATTAGCATCTTGTGATGTAGTATTAAGCGCATCTTATAAGATATAGGCTATAAGCTAAAAATAAGTAGTTTTAGATTTGAATTATAAGGTCAGTTCCTTAGCTTAGGAGTACGAAGTCTTTAAGTCTTAAGTTGGCCTTCATGACACGCCCAACCCAGGCTTGCCATGAAGACGGCTATCCAGCTTCGCTCATGGGGTGATGCCCTCGAGTCTTGCTAGGATTTAGGCTTTGGCTCTAGTTTAACTTAGGTTGCTTATGTTTCAAATGGCGATTCTGGATCGACATCAGGTAGCGGCTCAGCTCTTAAATCATCCAAGATGTTTGAGGGGAAAGTGAAGCTAGTTGTGTGTTTGGCTAAGCATGAATGCGTCATCGAGATGGTAAGGTATCCCACAGCTTCAGATCGGTCGGAACATCCTTCTCCCGACTACTTTGCTTGGTCCCTAGGCTACCTCAAAGTCAAGGCTTTCCTTCTAGTTCACCTCTTCTTTGTCTCCGTCCTTAACGCCTTCAACCTTGCCCCCAGTTAGCTTACTCCCAACAGCTACCAATTTTTGTATCTGGTCTACGTTGTTTGCATGGATCTCGAGCTTCCGAAGCTGACCGCCCACTCAATTGAAATGTTTTTCCGGTTGTAGAAAGAAGTCAGGTACTAGATCGGCACATATTTTCACTTTTAAGCAAACACTAAGTTCGTCATCTTCGTAGCGTTATCAGCAAAGTCGCCTACGGCTGGATGGGGAAATACTTCTTCGTACCCCACGCAATCAACTTCGACCTAATGAGTACCAAATCCTGGGTCCCCAGTAAGTCTTCATCGCTCTTTGTTTTCCTTTATCTTTCTTTCTTTTCTCTTGCTTATCTTTTCTTTTACAGATGCTTCTCTTAATCCTGCCAACATCGACTTTTGGGCTTAGTGAATATGTCGACTTGCTGAAGTGGGCTCCTGACCACGTTAGGAATTTAAAGCTCACGGCGACCGATGCGAACCTACATTGGGTTGGCTTGCTGAGAGTGACCTAAACCATAATTTCCGAGCAGGCGGCCCATTAAAGAAGCCGACCATGTCGGCCAAGAAGAAGAGGGATTACATAAAGATCATGTTATTAAATCCTAATTTTAGCCTTATTACAAATGAGAACATGGGCTACGACGACATCTTCAAGGGTGAGGAGCCTGGAGAGTGGCAACAAGTTGACTACGACAAACTTAGTAATGTGGTGTCGATGCCTCAGCGAGAAACTTTTAACCTGCAACAGGTTGTTGACATCCAAGTCCAACGTCATGGAATGTCGGCCATCACATGGGATACCGAGGGGAGTTCCTAGGAAGGCAGTGTAGAGGAGGGCAATAGGAACCGGATCCCTCCTCCAAGCCACACCCTACCTACGATCCTTTGTTTACCGGTTAAGATGTTATGCCACTAGGCAAGTCCCTTGTTGGGACTTATCAATCCAGTGTTGGCAGCTCAGTCTCATCATTCCTGCCTCTTCTCGGAAAGCAAGGCCGGGCAGGTTCAAATGGTAACTTACTTGTACTTGAACTCTTTTTTCATGTATTTGACTAGTTCTTGTTTTTTGTTATTTCAATGTCCGACAACTTGTGCTTTGATGCTTTTGACTCCGCCTCCCCGATCATCGAGGCTCCCCTGCAGGTAGTGCCCCGTGCAAGCAAGGAGATGGTTATGATATCTAATAGTTGTTAGAACCAACTATTTTGATGTTTTGATTGTGACAACTATATAAGTATATATTATATGAACTAACCAAAATAGCAGGAGAAGATAATAGTTTACTCGACAATAGATTGAAGACCAAAAGATTTCGACGACAAGTTTCAACATTTTGATTTGGTTTGTCTATAGTCTAGTTAGTATTAACATTTGTTAAAATCTCTCTTAAGTGGTATACACACACAAGCCTTTAAAACTTACTTGAAATAATATATATAAACTTAGCTTTAAATATATAAATTTATAAATTAAACTTGCTTTTAAAACTAAGTAAAACAGGCTTGCAGTGACAGTTTCAGTTGACTGAACAGGGTATTCTAGTCGACTGAAACATGCACAAGCATGTTTGAACATTCAGTCGACTAAACTCCCCTGTTCAGTCGACTGAATGAAGTGTCTTTTCACTATAAATTCAAATTTCAAATTCGTTTGAATATTCAGTCTACTTAATTCGTATTTTCAGTCGACTGAATATTCATAACGGCTATTTTTCTGAACGGTCGCCACTTTTCAACGAACAGAAACATCTGTTAATTCAACAGTTGTTTCCGTATCTTTTGATCGAATCTTTTCACTAATAGTTACAGCTATTTAACACTATAAATAGTCTTGTTTTCAGTTTGCAAAACATAACATTATTCTCTGATTCTATTCTATATTCTTGCAAACTATTTTCTGCAAATTGCTTTGATAAACGCTCTCAAATCACTTGCACATTCAAGCACAAATTCATTTGTGATTACAATTACTTCCAATCTTCACAAATTACACGTTATACCACGAAAGGAGAAGATTATAGGAAGGGTGTACGCTATTGACTTATCAGTGCTATTCAAGAGCATATTCAGTCAAAAACAACTTTACTATTTGTATTGGAAGTCATGTTCGGTTGCTCAGGCGGTAAAAGTCCTATTCAGTTGTTTAGGCGGTAGAAGTCCTATTCGGTCGCTCAGGCGGTGTAATACCTATTCCTCCAGGTTAAGAGAGGGTTGATAGTTAAATTTCCAGAAGGAGTTTAGGACTGGACGTAGAACGAAAGTTCGAACCAGTCGACTGAATTTGGGAATTCAATCGACTGAATTTGATCATTTCCAGGCTATTACACACGGGTTAAATTTCTAAGTATTTTAGTCGACTGATTTATAATTTCAGCAGACTGAAAATTCATAGTTCTAAAAAATTTCCATTTTCATTTGTTGTCTACAATATCTATGTTTGTCTTGAAATTATTCGTTGTTATCATGCTTTCTTTGATTAACATTATTCATATTCAACTTTGCTCAAATAGTTATACATCTAATATTCCTTTTTGTCGATGACAAAGGGGGAGAAGTATGTAGATAACAGGTAGTTCATACATTCAGGGGGAGTTTTATTGCTTTTAATATAATTTTTATCTCTTGAACTTACATAGTTATCGTCGTCAAAAAGAGGGAGAATGTTAAAACCAACTATTTTGATGTTTTGATTGTGACAACTAGGCCTGTAAACGGATGCAATCGGATACGGATAGTGCTGTATCCGTATCCGTATCCGAAAAAAAAATCTGTATCCGAATCCGTATCCGATATCCGCGAATATCTATTAAATAATATCTGTATCCGTATCCGCGGATATTTTCGGATATCCGAAAATATCCGTATCCGGCTTAACGAATACGGATATTTCCGGATATTGAAATATCCGAAAATATCCCTATTCAAACTTCAAAATGTAACTGAAATTTAACTCAATATACTTCATATTTAATTTGACTTTAAACAAAAGATGAAAAATTGTAATAATACATCAAATCAACAATAGCTAATTCGATCACATAAAATCCATACGAAGACAATAATGTTTCATAATTCATCATATAATCCATAGCCTAACTCAATCACACAAAATCATAAAAAACATAAAGCAAATGCATCATACACGTTTTAAATTGTAGAAAATACCATAATTTATCTTAATAGCACACATATAAACTAAAATATTGCATTCTTTCTCCATGGAGTGGTTGAAGCTTCAAAAGATGACCCTGCAGAAAAATATAAATAATTCAGTAAGTAGAGGATACCACATTAACCAAGGTGCTTAATAATAACTATGAACCACGTAATTAATAATAACTTTGATAATAATAGAAATTATTTAGGAGGTACTAATTACCTGTTGTATTCTGTAACTCTACCACACAAACCATATTACAAATTTTCAAGTAGAAAATATTACCTGTTGATAATAATATAAGCAATCACAGATCACACACTTCATTCTTTAGCAGATAGTTTTTGAAATAGTAAAATTTCAAATTTTCATTATAAAGTACATCAGACCATTAACTATATGTTAGATTAGTCACTCAAGTGGATATAGTCAAGCTAACCTAATTCTCAAATAGAATCCAATTCTTAAGTAAATAGTGCAGCAAGAAAATAAAGGTTTACAGGTAAACACGCTGCATTAGTTTGTGACAGCATATAATCCGAACCTGACAGTATCAATGTCCATAATATATTAGAATTCTAAGTGTATTTAAATCAGTTTATTTTAAATAAAAATAAAAGATATATCATAGGATATAAATTATTGTAAGTAAAATCTATATTCTTTTGGATATATATCCACACATATACAAGAAATGAAACTCAAGAATTAAAACAACAATTTGTTCCGGTTCTTAGATATACAACAAGAAGTAAAACATAAAAATGCAGACATATAATCTCACTTATTTGCATATATTCAAATCAGTGCATGAAAACATAACCTTGCCAGATCGAAAAAAACAATAATAATGCAAGACATAATACATAGTGATAATCAGACACACTCATTTAAGTACAAATGCAAACACCGCTACAGCTTGCTCAGTTGCAACAAACGAGTACTGTGCCCAGTTGCAAATGCAGCTGGGTAGTGCTCAGTTCAATTGCATTTGCAACTGAGCAGTGCTCGGTTGCATTTGCAAATGAATTGAGCAAGCGCAGGCTATAGCCTATAAATATATTTGCTTCAATTAAGTTGTTTGTAATTTGTAAATCAAGAACACTTACCATTACCCTTTGCGAAGCATGTTTATAACGTAACCATAGCATCATCAACAAACTCGACGTTGTGACCTATTAAAAGTTTAAAAACAAAAGAATACGTCATTACTGTCTAAGTTTATCACAAATACGTCATTTTATCAAACAAGTCATTTTATCACAAATAAATAAATTTCATTATGCCTAAGTTTCATTACTTTCTCCTAACCAACTTTCCAAATCCTTCTATACTTTTATGGTTTTCATTTATGTTGTATGCTTTTTAACTTCCACATCGTTCTTTTTAATCCGAGTCTGCTACATCTACATGTTTACTTAGAATTACACAGTGATTTAATTACAAAAACAAAGACCTGCAAATAGTAGGGCTAAAAATCGAACAAGTAATGACTTCAAACATTTACAAATGCTAGAAAACAATCCACAGGAGCGGTTGACAGTAAAAAAATCTGCAGTAAAAACAATATATAGCTGGAGACATAAAAAGGTGGTCATAGTCAAATTTTATAAATCCAATCATCTTTTAACTCCACACTCTGCTCATTTTTTACAGCTGTGTGGTAAACAATTATGTGGAGGCTATGAAGAAGTTGGCATGTAAAATACTGGAGCTACTAAGCGAGGGACTAAATTTAGCAGACACAAAAAAATTTAGCAGGCTGATAGAAGACAGCAAAAGTGATTCTTTGCTTAGGATTGTTTAGTGTGTCTTAGTCTGTTTTGTCTGCTACATCGTTCAAACTATTTGTTCATTATGTGAATATCTTTTTACACACAAACTAACCATATACAGGAAGTGAAATTGAGAATCTAACCATGTACACAAACTAACCATATACAGGAAGGTTATATGTTTCATAAACTGATACACCTGATTGTCAAGCGTATGAAACACTTTCAGCAGATTGAAATACCTGATTGTCAAGCGTCGAAACTAGGGCTTCGACTTTCGAGCTGAGTCGCGAGTTCGAGAGCAGTGTGGAATAGTCAACTGTCGACGAAGGCGATGAAGGCGTGACGAATCGACGATGAAGGCGCGGCGAATCGACGATGAAGGCGATGTCGATTGTGTGGAATCGCGGGTTGCGGCGATGTCGATTGTCGACTGTATGAATCGCGATTATGTAATTTGTGTGGAAGTGGAATTGAGAATCTGAGATTGTCGGCTGTAGAATGGTGTTAGGGTTTTGTTTTAATATGGGTTGGGTATGTATACGGATAGGGTATGTGGTTTGTGGTATAGTAATCAGTAATGGGCCAAAATACTTGTTTATTTGGAAATTAAAATGGAAAGAAATTGGATGGATGGATCATGGATATTTATTATGGATATAATCATATAAAATAACATATTAAAATAATAATAAAATAACTTCGAACCGGACGAATATTTATCGGATACGGATATAGTCATATCTGTATCCGTATCCGAAATATGTTTCGGATATCGGATATCCGCATCCGCTTTTCGGATACGGATGCGGACGGATTTCGGATATTTCAGGTATTCATTGACAGACCTAGTGACAACTATATAAGTATATATTATATGAACTAACCAAAATTGCAGGAGAAGATACTAGTTTACTCGACAATAGATTGAAGACCAAAAGATTTCGACGACAAGTTTAAACATTTTGATTTGGTTTGTCTATAGTCTAGTTAGTATTAACATTTGTTAAAATCTCTCTTAAGTGGTATACACACACACAAGCCTTTAAAACTTACTCGAAATAATATATATAAACTTAGCTTTAAATATATAAATTTATAAATTAAACTTGCTTTTAAAACTAAGTAAAACAGGCTTGCAATGACGGTTTCAGTCGATTGGGTATTCCAGTCGACTGAAACATGCACACATGCACAAGCATGTTTGAACATTCAGTCGACTAAACTCCCATGTTCAGTCGACTGAATGAAGTGTCTTTTCACTATAAATTTAAATTTCAAATTCGTTTGAATATTCACTCTACTTAATTCATATTTTCAATCGATTGAATATTCATAACGGCTATTTTTCTGAACGGTCGCCACTTTTCAACGAACAGAAACATATGTTAATTCAACAGTTGTTTTCGTATCTTTTGACCAAATCTTTTCACTAATAGTTACAACTATTTAACACTATAAATAGTCTTGATTTCAGTTTGCAAAACACAACATCATTCTATGATTCTATTTTATATTCTTACAAACTATTTTCTGCAAATTGCTTTCATAAATGCTCTCAAATCACTTGCACATTCAAGCACAAATTCATTTGTGATTACAATTACTTCCAATCTTCATGAATTACACGTTATACCACAAAAGGAGAAGATTATAGGATGGTTGTATGCTATTGACTTATCAGTGCTATTCAAGAGCATATTCAGTCAGAAACAACTTTACTATTTGTATTGGAAGTCATGTTCGGTTGCTCAGGCGGTAGAAGTCCTATTCAGTTGTCTAGGTGGTAGAAGTCCTGTTCGATTGCTTAGGCGGTGTAATACCTATTCCTCCGGGTTAAGAGAGGGTTGATAGTTAAATTCTAGAAGGAGTCTGGGACTGGACGTAGAACTGGAGTTCGAACCGGTATAAAATCCCTAGTGTCATTTACTTTACTATTTACTGTTTATTTTTTATTCCGCATTAGTAGATAACTTAGTTACTATTCTATATTACGATCCTTAGCAGCACTTTCAATAGCCCCATCCAGTCGGACCTTCCTTCTGATGATAGTAAGAAGAGGAGAAGGGGCAACTGAGGCGAGCCCTCAACTTCAAAATATGTTGCCCCTTATGCTAAGTGGCAGGACCTTTATGATGTAGAGGGGATTGCTGAGGGGGAGGCGATGACGCCTATTAGGATATGGCTTTGGAGATTGCCTATGCCCAGACTATGAGGACCAAGACCAGTTGTCGAGGACCTTCAAGCTGATGACCATCAAGTCATTATCGAGCACTCACCGGCCTAAGCCTGGCATCCTCTAGAGACCATGATCAATGCCCACACCTAGGATTCCCTACTGGTACGCTTTTCAAACTTAGTCTTTTCTGCTTTATTTTTGTTCTACACTCTTCTAATGTTTGTTGTTCAGGCCATGCAATGCTCCATTTGTATCAGGAATGAGAACGTGTAAGTCCGGAGGAGGTAAAGGCAAAGGAGGCGACCGAGGGAGCTATAGGGATGACCTGGTAGGAGGCCGAGGTGGCACGGGCGGAGGCCGAGGCCATGAAGGTAAGGGCGAGGGCGGACGCTAAAGCCTGGGAGAAGGCAGATAAGGATCTGAGGGTGATCTTTGCTAAGGCCGAGAAGAAGACGGACACGTTGCGGATCGAGCTGAACTTGCATCTTAGTGGATGCCGGTCTTTTGCAGATGTGGAGGTCGAGTGGAAGAATCAGTTGAAAAATATGGTGAAGGCCATGGTCAGGGAAAATTATCAACTTCCGACCTCTATTAGCAATTTTGAAGCCGAAGACCTTACCAAGGTCCAGGAGCAGGTGTTTGCAAAGATGGAGGCAGCAGGACTAGCCATGTCGGTCATTTTGATGAAAGGAGTAGATTGACGGCTCCTTAGCTCAATCGAACAATGGACCAGTTATGTAAATATTTTTTTCTTTCTATCTTTTTGTAAGCCCAATGGGGCCGCACTTTTGTCTGAATGAATAGAAGTCGCTTTTGGCATGCGACTTGTTGAGTACACTTTTTTATTGTTGTTTATCCTTTCTTGTCAGTGCATATTTAATAGGTAGTGTGCTTTGAGTAGATAGTATAGTCCATGTGTATCTACACTTAAACGTTTTCTCAAGATAGAATAACAATGTATTGTAATGGATAGGTAGTGATTGCGGCTCGTTCATACAACCCATGTATTGAATTGACTAGGCAAAACTTATCTTAGTTGATAGACCAAGCCGATAATAGACTCGGATGTGAGCATTGGCCATGCAACTTGGTTAAACTCAAACACCAAAGTAGAAATTCATAGCTGAGCCTCTTTGAGTCATGTTGTTGACCGGTCCCTAATAGAGTTAGGGATATTCCCTAAAAGCAATATGTAATTTACTACATATATCTAACTCGATACCAATCTTGTTCGAAATAAAATGTGTTTTATTTCTATTATATACTTGATATAATGTTTTATATATTAATTAATTAATTCAATTAAAAGTATATTTAATAGAAAATGCATAAATGGTATGTTTTGTACTAATAGTTACAAAACGTTGTAATCGTAAGTAATTTATCATAATGAAAATAAATATACCATTTTAAATATTCCTAGTCAAGATGTATCGAGACTGGATATCGATATATCCGTTGAGACTAGAGTATGTAACGCTCTCTAAATGTTGAGCAATGTATTACTCATGGCTGTTGGGGGCACTAAGGGGTTACATACCGATAGTTATTGGATAACCATGGAATGATTCACTCGATAGTTTTATGTTGGTTAGTAACTAAGGTCAAAGTTATTGGATAATCATGGAATGATTCACTCGATAGTTTTTTGTTGGTTAGTAACTAAGGTCAAACAGAAAATATCGATATGACTAATTTACACAGTTCTCTCGATTTGAGAATATCGTTGATCTTCAATGTGGAAGCTCCACTTTGATTATAGTTAAAGCTTGGCATGACATCCATCAAATGATTATAGTTTGGTCGAATGAAAGCATTGAAGTGAAACACTATTCAAAAGAGGATTTGTCTCATCAGTTGTATGAGGTTAGTATCAGGTCAACTAAAGTCAACTCAAACTCAAAGTCTCTTGTGAGTCATTTTGATTAGTAATAATTGTTATTATTTAATTGAGGATTTTGTATTTGGACTATAAAGTTGAATATGGACGATGCTGGAATTTTGACTATTACCAAATTCCATAAGTCTAAAGCGATATAGTTTCGATGAAGAGAATTAGAATAAATAATTGTCACTATTGGATACTGCTTATAATAAGTAAAATTGGATTTAATCAAAAGATATGTAAGCGATAAATTAGGCCAAAATGTCACACCACTAGCTAATGTGACGTGTGAATGTTAATATTCGAATTATTCGATATTAATCGCTGACTGAATTTACACCTTTGAGTCGCACAATCGTGATAATGAATTCTTCAAAAACCACATGATTTAATTAATTTATAAAATGTTGTAAATTGATTAAATTAAGTACTATTTGAGAAGTATTAGTTATTGTTTAATTTAGTTAATGTTTGGGAGTTGTTTATAATGGTTTGAATGCATTTATAAAAGTTATAATTTTCGCATTGATATACGATATCGATGTAATTTAAATAAAAAATAATTGCATGTGCTAATTTATGGAAATTTTATCTCATTTGATTGCATGTAATTTCAGCCATATCATACGAAGAGAGAGAAGTGGAGAGAGAGGAATACTCAAAGGAATTAATTAGGGAAGTCTGAATTAAAGAATGAGAAATATTTCACTCTTTTAGTTAAAACATATTCACTAATTCATTTCTATGGACAACTCGTTCTTTCTCATTTACTCAATTTTTCCTTTCTCTCCTCCCAACCTTTTATAGTATAAAACAAAATAAAATTTTCAAAATTTTCAACTCCAAATCAAATGCAAACATCAAAAATAATAATGAAATACAAGTGGTTCATCCATCTCTTGCAAGGATTGGATGTGGATTTCACGGATCTGATGAGATATCATCATCCAAGGTGTGTTCTTTTAGTTGAATCTTAAGGTAAAAATTTTGATTTTATTTATTCATATAATCTTCTTATTCATATGATTAGATCTCTTGCATATCACATCTGAATATAGATTTATCTATTTAACTTGGACCAGTTCCCTTTTTGTTACATATTCTTTAATAATATATATGCTTATAATATCATTTTGGTTTAGATCAATTTTGTGCTATTCCCTTTTGATTACATGTGCATCTTCTTAACATTAGAGCTGTGACATATTACATCTCATTCCATTAGTTGTTCATGATGTTCATACAGTTTAGATTCGAAATTTTACCACCGATTTATATATGCCAAAGTTGTCCCCTTTGTTCTTGTTTTAGAAACTATTTATTTATATGATTTTTTTGTTTCAACTCGTATAGATTACATACGTTGATTATTTGAAATCATTTGAGAACTGAATATAAGTTTTATATGGTTGTTGTTTGAATATAATTTTTTATTAATGTATACTTTTGTTTGACAAAAAAACATAATTAGACTTTTATGTAAATTTGTTAACTTCAAATTCTAACAAATGATAAATCACAAACTTTACATATTTGTTATTTTAATTTTAAAACGCAGCTTACATTAATTATGTGTATGTGTGACTGTGTTGTTTTAATTTAAGTTTTATAAAATTTAGTTTGTGTAAAATCATAATTTTAACTTTAAAATTTATCCTAAGTTGAAACTTGATTTACGTTTGTTAATTTTAGATTTCAAAATATGATAATGGTCAAAATTAATTTTATATGCATATATGTTTAAAAGTTTAATTACTGATTTGAAATGATATTGATTGAATGGGTAAAGAATGGAGGAAAGTCCTCTACATTTCCTTCTTCATAAATGTCTACCTTAATTCATTAATTGTCCTTTTGTAAATATAAATTAACTTTTTTCTATTAGTAAAACACCTTTTAATATATTATATATAAGTGTAAGTTGAACTTATATATACCTATGTTACTATTACTTACAAGCTTTAAAATAAAATTTGGACAAAGAAGGCACTTGTAAATTCTGTAGTAAATGTCATTTAATATATCAATTAATTTAATTAAAGAGAGATGTGAAATGTTTTTCTCTCTACCTATATGGTCACATCATCCCTTATTTAAATATTTGTGTTAAGGGAAAGAAACAAAAGGTTTCTATCTCTAAACTTCTACATGTTTATTTATATATATATATATATATATATCTGTGTGTGTTTATTATGTACTGCTTTTATGTTGCTTTTACCGTTAAAACACGTGAATGTATTTGATACATTCATTATATATATATATATATATTGAAATGGTACTTAGATACAACATGTCACTGGGATAACATAACACAAATCACATGTCAATATATGTTCGAATCACGCTACGCAAGTTTTGATCTTGTGACCTCTCGCACCAAAGTCGAAGCACTTAACCATTGAGATAATGGTACTTGTCTACATTCATTATATTACATACAAAATTAAATTAAATTTAAAATTCTTTTTCACCAAATTAAATAAAATATGATTTTATTTAAACTTTTATTAGATTAGATCTAATTTACATTTAGACTACATAGGCCCAATAAAAATCCAAAATAATTTTTTTTTGAAATTTACCATACAACTCTACTGTAGGCTAGTCGGTTCCAACAATGATATTAGAGCTCATAGCTTATGCAGTCTAAATTATCATGTTAGGGCTAACTAATTAAGTTTGTCCACTTAGTACGGTGCTTGGAAAGGTAATATCTAGGATTTGATTAGGTAATCAAGCATCTTGTCCTACTTGGTCACTGGCCTGGCCTAAAAGGTGAAGTGATCCCAAAGGTTGCACCTAATGGAAAATGCCTAATTTGAGTTAGGCATTGGGCTAATTTGCAAAATAGTTTTGAAAATTAAGACAAGATTTTAAATTTAAAAGTTAAACATATTTATTATAAAAGGTTATAATATAACATAAACTTTCAAAATGTTTGAAAAAGTAATGAATTTTTAAAATGTTTGAAAATATTTAAATATTAATTTCAAAATTTAAAATTTATTAATAAGATTAATAAAATGAAATAATTAAATAAGTTAATTAATTAATACTTATATACATGTACTATATATATATATTAATATATGTTATGTTGTTTTAAATTGTTTAAGATAACATAAGTATATATATGTGTATATAAAATAAATTTTCTAAACTAATATATTTAATTAATTTTTTTAATTAAATAAATTGATTAAAGGTTAATTAATTAAATAAATAAATTAAAGATTAATTAATTAAATAAAAATACATACATGCATACATACATATATATATATATATATGATGTATGTGTTATACTATAAAGGTTATAAAGTGTGTGTGTGTGTATGATATATAAGTATCACTATAACAATTATAGAATATACTATAAAGGTTATACTAGACATGTCTAATATAAAAGTTGTGTTGGAATACTAATATAAAGTTAATAAAATTAAAATTAATTAAATAAGATTTAATTAATATTACATTATACATAGACTATTATAAAAGTAATATGAAATATAATAGTTGTATAATAATAAAACTTATATGATATGAATGTAGAAACTAAACATGGAAGATTAAAGAAACCCTAAATAGACTTAAGGAATAAATGCATTTGTAAATGCACATATACCGTGATTTTCGATATGTCTAACACTTGAATCACTAGGGTATTTCATAAGAAATATATAATTCCATAAGTTGTTTCGTCACTCGATATAATATATTGAAGATTATGAACCTTCAATATAATGTTGTCCTCTACCATATAAATATATATATATATATATATATATATATATTAATAAATTACTTGCATAGCCCTTAGCTGTCGAGCAAACTTGAGCTAGGTTTGTTATGTGTAGTATTATTAATATATTGAATAGTCGAGGTAAAATAACTATATGTATTTGTTGAGTAAACTCAAGGTACATATACTATACTTATGTCGTTGTGATATGGTGGGTACGAGTGAATAATCTCTTTCAAATTGTTGAGCAAACTTAAGGTTAAAATGAGATTAGGACAAGGTACCAAGGTTTGGGAGTTGTATACGATACAACCAATAAGGAGTTATCCATCGTTCGTGAAGCTATGTCTTGTTGAGCAAACTCAAGGTTAGAATTCTAAGACGGACGAGTCCTAACACCTAATAGTTAAGTCGAAAGACTTCTATGTTTCGACTTAAGGTTTGGTGAAACGTAAAAGACTAGTGAGCCTTATTAGAAAATTGAAATGATAACATTTAACCTTTCCAATATTGCACAAAAATATGCTATATAATACTATAATAATCTACGTTGATCGTTTTGTCCATTTAAAATGATTGATAAAACATTTATCAATTAAAATGTGGAAATGAACTGAATTGAAAATTGACAAATAGAAATATAACATACATTTACTAATGAATGCTTATTGCATGTTAATGTTTTTGAGACACATGCAAGCGCCTGATTTTACAACTACTTAATACATTCGTAATTTGGTCACTAAAGTGTTTATTTGGTCAAGACTATGTATTACATTCTATGAGTTCCAAACTCAAAAGCAATACGAGACTATGGATGCTTGATCCATATACGATCATATGTAAGTGTTATATGGTGAATGGTAACTGTTCATAACATACGATAATTCGATTAAATTAGTTCATTCAAAGCAACATATAAACCGTATTTTGAAATCGAGTATTCAATTTGATTGATTACAACAATGTTCGTATTGTGAAATGTAACACTAGACCAAAACTAGAAGATAGATCTAAGAAATCAATCACTGAAATATCAGTTTGATCGGTTTACGCAAAATGCATCATGTATGATGTCCTTAAATATTAAGGATGATCGAGCGCGCTTTTGTAAAGAATTCATTATAATGTTGTAGTAAGGGTATACTTCTGAATGGTTCGACTATATAGAAAGAAAAACGAGTGTATAAGAGTTGATGTGATTTAAGGTACAGTTGGGATGAAGAGAGTGAATGGTCACTTCTGCTTCATAAAGAAACTTCAGAGATGAAAATTGTAATAATAATGAATGATACTTGACATTGGAATGAGAAATATGATTTCTATTCCGAAATGTATTTTCATATAGAAAATTGTTTTTTATAAAATTTATTTCTTTGAGTTCAAGATATTTGATCAAAGAACTCTCCATTGTAAACAAGTTATAGTATATAATTTAAATTATCTATATTAAATGAACAATGGACCTTCAAATTTAGTTAATGGCGAAAATAGTAGGAGCATGTCATATAACACTTATTGATTGCGTCAAGTTACAAAAATTATTTTCATAAAACATACCGAACATTATTTATTAAATAATGATCGTTTTTCAATGTTGACTAAAAAATGGACAATTTATATTTCAATGTGAATATTATTATTATTCTTTATGAAATAAAACTATAATGTGGTATTTGTTTTTCATAACAAAAGTGATGCAATGGAAAATACAAAAGTATTTAAAACTGTTTATAATTATTTTGGAATTATAGACTAAGTCGTAGTTTTGAGAAATAATTTTTATTATAGGATTGCGAACCATATGATACTTGTTAATTATATCTCAAACAATAAGGGCTATGCACCCATTTTGTAGGAGCATCATAAGAGTTGATGAACTCTTCGGGTTGATATATATAGATGTATGCAATCGTAAGTCTATTAGTACCAAAACTGTTCCACATACTTCGTTATATTCACCGATAAGTTATCACTGACATGGACATGAGTATTTGATATGCATGTATAAGTCTTTGATAAGCTCAAAAAATATAAAATGGAAATAAATAATATAACATGTAAAAGAATTGATTCGATTTGATCGAATGAGTGAGTATATTGGAAAGATTGCCATGTGTACCTAATATGAATAAAGATTCAGTCTCAAAGGTCACTCCTCTCTATAATACATAATGATGTATTGATAATAAGTAATCGAGCTTTGTTGGACAAAGCACAATTAATAATGAGTGAAGTTGAGTTGAATTCTTTCTATAAGGTGTGTACTTAAGAGTAGTACATAAGGTTTAAATTAATATCATCCAAGGTATAGTTTACAAAATAATACAAGATATAGGTTTATAATAAGCCCCTACATTTCCTAGGCCAAGAAGTTGACAGCTTGTGCGATTCAAAAGCCGGCACGTAATTATTGTATGTAAGAGATCTTATATGAATCATCCTAAGAGAACTTTGGGAATGATAGTCATTAGATGACTAATTTATGTTGTAAACATGATTATATTCTGAACTAATGCAAAATCAATTTTATGTAAGGTAGTTCATAAAATGTTTATAAATGCTCGTTACGTTGCACTGAGAAACAACTATTGTTTCAAGAAACATCAATTTCGTAGCGAAGGAATTTCTTTAAGAATTTATTGGTATAAAATGAATTTGGATACAATCCAAGAATAAAATTAATTACAAGGGATGAAATGAAATAAACCGAACCTAAATAAACACAACACATTAGAAAGTCTAACGAGTATTCTTGTACATTAAAGAGAAACCGTGAGTTTCTTGTCAATGTCAAGAATAAATAATCCTCGATTGTTTAATTTAACCATTAAGAGTATTGACTATATGATATAGTACGATGAACATATATGAAATAGATTCCAAGTACGTTATCAAAATACGAATTTGATAGTTGTGCCTGAAGTAATATGATCCATTGGATGCAAATTTGTCTTTAAGAGAAAGACAAATGCAGTTGGAATATAGTGAGCCTAATTTCAATTGTTGAAATTAGCGTAACAGATTCACTATTCAATGTACTCGAGTTGGTATGGATTTTACTCACAAAATTATCAACTAAGATGACTTTGTGTATTGGTACGTATGTGTTAAAATAGAAAATTTTAAATAATGATTTAGATTAAACTGTTTATACATAATAACCAAAGTGTCTCAAAGTTAGTGGGAATGATATTGAGTTTGTGAGTTTTCGGATACGATCCGAGAACGGATACAAAAGTATCATTCAAAAAAGCATCAAAATCAAATAGGTGTTTTGCTATAAATATCAAATAGTTTGATTATCAATCAAAATGCAGATGAAGCGTGTATTCATAAGAAAAAACTTTAAAGAGGTACATAGATATATTTGAGACATAAGCAAACAACACACTGTTGATTGTTAACGATGTACTTATGTTAAATCAGCTTTAGTTGTTTTAACACTCGACGTTGGATTTGTAAATGATATTTTTTATAATAAGTATAAAAGTTATTGGGAATGTCCCAAACGATATGCAAGGACGCGTTATTTAAATGTTTAATACGGAACATGTAAGATAATTCCTTATGCTTTAGCAATAGGAAATATCATACATGTAATGTTGTCTACGATATCATGATTTGTTTATGTATTTTATACACAAAGCAAATATCAAATCCAAATTGACATCACTAAATGGTTGTTTGAGGCGTTCTTGTGTATTTATGAAATATTAGAGAATTGTTACAGAAACAACAAACTTCTTATGAAAGTGTGTTCAAACTCAAACTTTCATAAGTGACATTGAGTATAATATGTCAATAACAAATTCAAGTTAAGAATCTTTAAGTTAAAAATGTTCCAAATGAAATATTATGGCTAATTCAATAAAATAGCTAAGTACATCACCTTGAATAGCGCCGCAATAAAAACAAAGTATATAAATATAAATGCACAAATTTATAGCTGAGCTGAAGGTGATTCCAAAAATAGAAAATTTCGTAAAATTGTTATATGATAACAATGTCATAAAATGGTTCATAATAGAACTTAGGTCTCATTAGAAGTCGAGAGGTATACTCCAAATTGTTCCACGTGATAAAGATAGTTTATCGGCATCGGAGAGAGTTGATTGATAGAGTAGAAAATTGCAACATAACAGCATACCCGTTCACTGAGGGACTGAACCAATTTGCTTTGATAAAACAGATTGGAGAAGTTCGAATGGGATTTCATAATTGACCCCAAGAGCAAGTAGGAGATTGATCGACTTAGGGGTATGCCCTAATTTGTTACATATATCTAACTCGATAACCAATCTTATTAAATAAAAGGTGTTTTCTTTCTATTATATACTTGATATAATGTGTTATATATTAATTGGTTAATTTAATTAAAAGTATATTTAATGGAACATCCATAAATTGTATTTTTATGATAATAGTTACAAAGTATTGTAATCATGAGTAATTTATCACAAGGAAAATAAATATACCATTTTAAATATTTCTAGTCAAGATGTACTAAGCTTGGATATTTTATATTCGTTGAGACTAAAGTATGTAATACTCTCCAAATGTTAGACAACGTATTATCATTGCTACTGGGGACACTAAGGGGTTATGTACTGATAGTTATTGGATAACTATAGAATGACCCACTAGATAGTTTTTTGTTGGTTAGTATAACTAAGGTCAAACAAAAAATATTGATGTGACTAATTTACACAGTTCTCTCGACTTGAGAATACTATTGATCTTTAATGTGGAAGCTTTGCTTTGATTATAGTTAAATAATGGTACAACGTCCATCAAATGACTATAGTCGGGTTGAGTGGAAGCATTGGAAGTGAAGCATTATTCAAGAGATGATTCGTCTCCTCGGTTATATGAGGTTAGTATCACGGTCAACTGAAGTCAACTCAAAGTCAAAATCTCTAGCCAGAGCATTTTAATCAGTAATAATAATTATTATTAAACCAATGATTTTGTGTTTGGGCTAAAAAGTTGAATGTGGACGATATTGGAATTTTGATCATTACCAAATTCCATAAGTCTAAAGTGATATTGTTTTGGCGAAGAGAATTGATTAAATAATTATCACTATTGAGTATCATTTATAATAAGTAAAATTGGATTTTACCAAAAGATGTGTAAGAGATAAATTCAGCCATAATGTCACAAACTAGCTAAGGTAACGTATGAACGTTAGTATTTGAATTGTTCAATATCAATCGTTGGCTGAATTTACACCTTCGAGTTTGCATAACCGTAATAATGAATTCTCCAAAAAACCACATGAATTAATTAATTTATAAAATGTTGTAAATTGATTAAATTAATTAATATTTGAGAAATACTAATTATTATTTAATTTAGTTGACGTTTGGAAGTTGTTTGTAATTATTTGAATGCATTTATAAAAATTATGTTTGAGCGCATTGATATATTATATTGATGTAATTTAAATAAAAATAATTGCATATTGTGGTTGATGAAAATTTTAAGTCATTTGATGGCATGTAATTTCAACCATATCATGTGAAGAGAGAAGAGTGGAGAGAGAGGGATAATCAAGTGAATTAATTAGGGAAGTTTTAGTTAAAGAATGATAAATGTTTCATTCTTTTAATTAAAACATGTCCACTAATTCATTTCTACGGACAACTCATTCTTTCTCATTCATTCATTTTTTCTTTCTCCCCTCCTAATTCTTCATGGCAAAAAACAAAATAAAATTTCCAAATTTTTCGACTCCAAATCAAATGCAAACATAAAAATAATAATGAAACACAAGTGGTTCATCCTTCTCTTGCAAGGATTTGGTGTGGATTTCGCAGATCTGAGGAGATATCATCATTCAAGTTGCGTTTTTGGCTATATCTTAAGGTAAAAGAATTCATTTTATTTATTTATATGATTAGATCTCTTGCATATCACATCTGAATATAAGTCTATCTGTTTAACTTGGACCAATTCCCTTTTTGTCGCATCATCTTTAATAATATATATGTTTACAATATTCATTTGATTCAGATCCATTTTGTGCTATTCCCGTTTGATTACTTGTCCATCTTCTTAACATTAGAGTTTTGACATATTACATCTCATTCCATTAGTTGTTTATGATGTTCATATAGTTTAGATCTAAAATTTTACCTCGAATTTGTATGTTCCTAAGTTGTCCCATTTGTTCTTGTTTAGAAACTATTTATTTATATGATTTTTTTCATTTTAACTCATATAAATTACATACTTTGTCTATTTTAAATCATTTGAGAATTAAATATAAGTTTTATACGATTGTTGTTTGAATATAATTTTTTTTGTTAATGTATACTTTTGTTTGAAAAAAAAATCGGGCTTTTATGTAAATTTGTTAACTTCAAATTCTAACACATGTTAAATCACAACTTTACATATTTATTTTTTATTTTAATTTTAAAAAGTAGCTTGCGTTTAATTATGTATACGCGTGAGTGTGTTGTGTTAATTTAAGGTTTATAAAATTTACTTTTGTGTTAAATCACAATTTTAACTTTAAAATTCTTCTCAAGTTGAAACATGATTTATATTTGTTAATTATTTATTTCGTAATATGAGAATGGTCAAAATTAATTTTATATGCATATGTTTATGAGTTTAATTACTAATTTGAAATGACATTGATTGAATAGGTAAAGGAAGAAGGAAAGTCCTACACCTTTCCTTCTTCATAAATGTCTACCTTGATTCAGTAATTGTCCTTTTGTAAATATAAGTTAACTTTTGTCTATTGGTAAAACATCTTTTAATATATTATGTATAAGTGTAAGTTGAACTTATCTATACATATGTTACTATTACCTACAAGTTTTACAATAAAATTTGGACAACAAAGGCATGTGTATTTTGTTATAAATGTAATTTAATACATTAATCAATTTACTTAAGGAGATAGGTGAAATGTCTCTCTCTACCTTTGTGGTCGCATCATTCCTTATTTAATTATTTGTGTTAAGAAAAAGAAACAAGAGGTATCTATCTCTAAACTTCTACATGTTTACACACACACATAATTCCTTTTTACCAAATTAAATAAAATATGATTTTATTTAAAATTTTATTAGATTGGATCTAATTTACATGTATACTACAAAGGCCCAATAAGAATGCAAAAGGAATTTTTTTGAAATTTAACCTACAACTCCATCATGGGCTAGCCCAGTTCCAACAGTCCTGAAACAAACCGGAGCGCTGAGTGGCTTGAGGGTTTTGCTGGATGATACACAATAATATTGAGTGGCAGACGGTCCCACACGAACTGGAGCACTAAGTGGTTCGAAGGTTCTTTTGGGTGACTCGCGACCAGTTGACATGATGCATGGCTTATTTTTATGTGAGCGCACTACGAACGTCGGATCGACATTACTTGAGGCAACAACGCCAGTCCCAAAATAGTGCCCTGCCCCACACGAGGGACAAGTGACATCACAGATAAGGGAATCAATACCGTTATGGTTTCACCATCTAATCGTCGATACACCCTAGCATGAAGGGGAGAGATGACTTACCCAAGCTCACGGGGTGGTTTGGAAATCTTCAAACAAGGAAGTGAATGCACAGTAATTCACTCTCATTAGATAGCCAACCGACAAGGAGGGGAGCGTTAAATAGTTTGTGCGGCCCTTGGCAGTAGAGGTCGGCTGTCACAAATAAGGTAATGAGCATATAATAAATCATCATTGTTGAATATCATGTAAATGTGGCAATTTCCAAACAAGGAAATGAATGTACAGTAACTCACCCTTATTGGATAGCCGACCAATAAGGAGGGGAACATTGAATGGCTTGCACGGTCCTTGGCGGTAGAGGTCGTGTAACACCCTATAAAAAAACAATGAATAGATAAAAAGAAGTCAGTAAATAATTAAATAAGGCTAAAAAATGGAATTTGAACAAACGTCAGAATTTGGCCATGAAACCTACACTATCGTGTTTATGGCGATTTTCTAAGCAACTTTCATATATGAAGTTTTGCGATCGGAGTTCAAACGAAGAAGCTATAAGCGTTTGAAGTTTTTAGTTTGAAAATAATTAAAAAGGAATTCAAAATCAAATTAATAAAGGAAGTAAATAATAATTAACACCTGGACCCCACCGATCGACACCAAGGGAACGATCGATCGACCTCTAGGGTCGCCCGCTACCTAGGATTGGTTAGGCCAATCAACGATCGGATACAGATTCAAATAGTGCTATATCTGTATCTGTTTCCCAAATCATTTTTGAATTTCAGATATCTGTATCCACATATGCGGGAGGATATCAGATATTTATCGGATATTATTCTACCAGTTCACAACTAATAAATCTAACCAAATATATAGAAAATTTAACTCATTATATATCTGTTTTAGTACTAAAACTATAAAAGATAAATATGCTAAGAAAGATAATTTTAAGCAGAAAATACTTATTTTTATACACATTTTACAAAAAAATTATCTAGATAAAATAGTGAACAACAATTATTTGGTCTACTAAAATACACATAAAAATAACTACAATCTTGGTCAAACCACATGGATAATTATCAGATATAGATATGGCTATACTCGCATCCGTATCCGTTTTTCAAGTATCAGATAATTTTTCATATTTCGTATACGGATATAGATGAATTTCAGATTTTTTTCGTACTCATTGACATCCCTAGGATCGATCGACCTATGGCCGGCGTGCCATGAACCTTGGCCGAACGATGCGGGTTTAATAATAGTTAATAAAATATCAAACAGACATAATTGATTCGAGCGTCTATAAATAAAAGTATATCCCCTCACTTTTTATCTTATATGTTCCGAACAGATCAACGAAGCTCTGCCCTTTTTTGTTCTCTGTTATTTCTAGAAACTAAAAAACTACCATATATATATATATATATATATATATATATACCGGGGAATTGAAGAAAGTAAAAGAGAACAAGAGAAGAAGTGAATCAATTCTACGAAAAAGGTAAACTCTATAATCATAAATCTGAATTCCACTTAGCTCAAATATCCTCTCAGATTTGTAATTCTAATGGGTATGTATATATCTTTTTATACATGTTTTTGAGATGGAAAAGAAAAAAGAGTCAATTAAAGGAATGAATTCGGATTTGGAGATTTGGAAAGCTAGAAAGGTGAGTGAAAAGTTATATGATTTATATATAACATGAAATTTATATCGTTGAATTTTATTTGATTATTATGCCTATGCAAGATCCATTGAATTGTAGGTTTAAAATAAATGTAATTAATTGAAATCTCGCCTACATATTCTGTAAGTTATGTACTGATGATGGAATGCCATATACACCATAATTTGGAAGTTTTGTAAAATTATTCCCTAAAAATTGTAAAGTATGGTGTCAATATGATTATGAAGTTTATTCTAGATTCACATTAATTATATTGTAAATCGTTTAGCATTCATTAGGAATCCCTAGTTTGACATGGAATGTAAATTTCTATGTTTGAATTTATTGGAAGTATTGAATATACAATTTAGTTGTATCTCTTTCCGTGTAAATTTTCATAGGCTATATGATTTAACAACTATGTATAAAAAGTGTGTCGTTTGGAATAATAAGGAATATACATATATGGAAGATATATGTAAAGTACGAATGTAATACTTCTCCGTAGTTTGCACTGTCTACTTTCTATAGAAATGAGAATAGATAATTCCTTATACTTTCAAATGGAGCAAAAGTCCCACTTTTAAGTTGTTTATGGAAAGTTATAACGGTAATCATCTTCTTTTTGGGAAAGGATAACTACAATATATAAAACTGTACAAACAAACATTCTTTGTAGAATTTGCACGTAAGTTTGTATTCTGAGATTCCTTAACGTAGAAATTAAAGAGTTAAAAATAATACTATATATATACACATTTCGTATAACCGCACCTACTAAATTATATAATATATATAAGGTAAAGGATAAAGCGTAATAAATAAATACACGTCGGTGGTTATATTAATTACAATTAGAACGTTTAAATATTAATAACGTAATAAACCATAAGGTTAAGAGGTTGTACTGAAAAGGGGTAATAACTCGTTAACAAATAAGGATTGCAACATTAATAGGCAATAAATGTATGGGTAACAGAGTGCTAAGAAAATTAGTTGGGGACATTAATGTGTTTAATGAGATTAACTACAGAATTAAACATGACATTTATGGGAAAAAATGGAACAAGTATAATAAGTTAGATTTGAAATGAATACATAAATGTCATCAGCAATTGTCCAATTTGAATAATGATGACAATTTATGAAGGACAATTAATTGGAATTAAAGAAATAAATGACATTTAAGTGACATAAATAGAAATAAAGCATATATGCAATAAGCGCATAAGATAAGAATAAGTCCATGGCAAGTAAATGAATGAATACTAATAAATGAACTTAAGAGGTGTAATAATTTACACGGTAGGAATTATATGGTCTCAGTAATACATTTATGACTTGTATGAATTAGTTGGCCTAACCCGATATTTATGTTAAGGATAAATGGCTTCCTTTAGTATGGGTTGGGATGCAAGGTCAGTAGAGTTACACAACAGAAGTCCGCCCTTCACCTATAAGCTACCAGTAGTTGTGTATATGTACTACTGATGTGCGACGCCTCCAACTGTAGGACCCATAGGGTAGGGAAATACACATTCTCATATACATATAGAAAATTATACCAAGGGTTCGCCTTGGATTTGAAGTATTAAATGGCTCGGTACCTTTAAGGATGTCAAGGGGTTTGCTTCGGGGATTGAGGTATTAAATGGTTGTTGGGTCTGCCTCCTCCCTATTTAAGAAGTCTTAAATAACATATAATAGTGCCTAATTAGAAAATGGGGTCTGCTTCATTTCTAAATCAAAGGTATTCAGTAAACAGAGTAGACATTTTCCTTAACTTATATTTGGTAAGTCTAAATGGAATTTCAGCTGTAGGGTTCGGCGAGCTATGTCAGTGTTGTTGATAAACCAATACTTAGAAGTAGGGCTGGCATATAGGCTTTGACTATCAGTGGTCCCGAGCGGTCGTTAGCAAAGACTTAGGTTACATCCTTATGGATTTTCCTTCATACTAGTGTAAAATCTGTATGGGATACGCAAGGACCTCAAAATTTAATTAATTATTTGTTTGTTGGAGGTGGGCTAGTTAACCATTAGATAAGTATTTGAGATGCGTTGGTAATATGGCTAATTAATTATAAAGCAGTTTCCAAGGGTCATTAGCCTTCGTAGCTAGGGCCGGTTGACTATCGATTACGTTATGGAGGGTCCGCTTTAGGGCTGAGCTATTAAATGGATGTTGGGTCTGCCTCCTCCCTATCCAAGGAGTATTAAGTGGTCGAGGGTTTCCTTTTTGGGTAGTACTACGCTTATACACACACATATATATAGTTATACCTCGAAGAATGTTGGATATATCTTACGTGCAAGTGGAATTAAATGAATAATCCCATGAATAGTAGATATAACACTTAAATATAAATCAATCGACATAAATTAGCGTTATGGATAAAGTATATAATTTATCATTATCACCAAAATTTTATTATGACCCCTCTTCATTACAACCCATGTGATAGATTTAAAGGGACATGCTACTGATGCAAGGCGGGAATGGTAGATGGAGATGTTTTCTCATTCATGCTTGCTACTGATATGGCAACTCGATATCCAAGGGATAATATTGATTCTGAGGTAGTAGCCTTAGTCAGTATATATGTTTTATTATAATTTTCTATTCCGTAATGAGTCCGCTCTCTAATATACTTATGTTTATTATTGGTTACCAGCACCGATTAATTGTACCCTAATGGACTTGGGTTTTGATTTAGTAGAAATTCGGACCCATTAAGGTGCGGGTTGTTACATTTGCTATTAGGGCTTATCTTGGTTGATCATAGAAATTTGGATAATTGAGTGAACATGTTTATATTTTTATTTATAATTATATATATTATATTCCAAAATCTATGAATTCTGACTGTAGAAGTAGTTGCAACCATATTCTAAAAAGATATATAAGGCAAATATGAGTTGGAATAATAAATATAATTAAATTAATGTGCATGCCCTTAATTACCCCATGGGGTGTAGGTCGTAACATAAGGCATTAATAAGAAGAGCACGAGCGCTATATATAGAAGGATCCCTGAAGCTGGATTGTACCTTTGTTGGGCTTAGGCAACCTTTGATAGAGTTAAGGGTGTACCCTAGGGACAATTATGTAATTCATTACATATACTAACTCGTTGACCAATCTTGTTTGAAATAAAGGTGCTTTCTTTTTATTATATACTTGATATAATGTGTTATATTAATTAATTAATTTAGTCAAAAGTATATTTAATAGAAAATCCTTAAATGGTATGTTTTGTGATGGTAGTTACAAAGTGTTGTAACTATGAGTAATTTATCAGAATGAAAACAAGTATACCATTTTAAATGTTCTTAGTCAAGATGCATCGAGACTGGATATCGATGTATCCATTGAGACTAGAGTACGTAATGCTCTCCAAATGTTGGCTAGTGTATTACTCATGACTGTTGGGGGGCACCTAGGGGTATGTACTAATAGTTATTAGATAACCATGGAATGACTCACCCGATAGTTTTCTGTTGGTTAATCTAACTAAGGACATGTGCAGTTAAAGCCTCACTAAAGCTCCATATAATCCCCTACGCTATTTCAATTTAGTGCTATTAAATAGTAGATCCGTTTTAAGCTCCGCTATTTTCCGCTACACCTGCTAAATCAAGGTATTTTAGCACCCGTTTTAGCAACATTAATATACAGAGGTTGATTTGAGTGGTTTTCTTTTAAACTAAATAAACAAAGTTAGGTTAAAGGTCTAATTTTAAGGCATAACTACTTAATATAAGTTAGATATCTATTGTAGTCACCAATTCTAGTCTGCATAAATCATGATATTCTTCAGTTTTGTTATATAAGATTAATATTTATTTTTCCTATATAAATGGTGTGAAAATGAGAATAAATTAATTTTAAATAATTTGTTTTATATATATCAAAGCTTTTTGCACCTCTGCTATTTTCCGTTATATCTCCGCTATAACGTTTTGCACCTCCACCGTTATTGAACTGCTAAGCACTTTAACTGCATAGCTAAGATCAAACAAAAAATATCTTTACGATTGATTTATATAGTTCTCTCAACTTGAGAATACTTTGGATTTTTAATATGAAAGCTCCGCTTTGATTAAAGTCAAATCATGGTATGAATCCCATTGGGTGACTATAGTTTGGTCGAGTGGAAGTATTGGAGGTAAAGCACTATTCAAGAGAGGATTCGTCTCCTCGGTTATATGGAGTTAGTATCATGGTCAACTCAAGGCAACTCAAAATCAAAGTCTTTTGCCATAGTAGTTCGATTAATGATAATTGTTATTATTGAACCGAGGACTTTGTGTTTGGACTATAGAGTTGAATATGGAAGATATTAGAATTTTGACCATTACCAAATTCCATAAGTTCAAAGCAATATAATTTTGACGAAGAGAATTGGTGTAAATGAAAGTCACAACCGGGTAACGTTTAATAAAGTGAAACTGGATTTTACCGAAATTAAGTAAGCGATAAATTTGGCCAAAATGTCATACCACCTGCTAAGTGATGTGTGAACTTTAACATTCGAATAGTTCGATTTAAATCGTTGACCAAATTTACACCTAACAAGTCACACAGCCAGAATGATGTTTAGACCAAATAATTAGTCTATAATTGTTATAAATTAATTAGATTAATTAATATCTATTAAATATTAATCATAAATTTTTGAATATGATTTGAGGAATAAATATTATTAAATATATTTATAATAGTTATAAATATATTGATCAATGATAGTGCTATTGGTGAGGAACGTCGGTTATATTACCAAGTTATTGGTGATAGTTTCGTTCTTTCTACTCTGGGTGAAGATGGAGAAGACAATGGAGCTATTCTAGCGGATGACACCTAGGATTGGAAATACTTATCTCTTGCGATTCTATGGACTTCGTTCATAACTTAATAGTTTTTTTCTAGTTATATGCATGTCTCTGGTCCTATTCCCGATAAAGATGACAGTGGCTCCTTCTCTTCGCTGGGCACGTAGTCTCTGCTTATTTTGTAGTTTAGCTGCTGAGGCATTTTAACCTCTCACCTGTATTGTATAAGTTAGTGGTCTGGCCGTTATAAAACCAGCTATAACTGTTTTGTGCATGTATAGAACACTTGTTTCTATATATTTTTAATAAAGTGGCACTACCTACTATAAAGCCGACTAGCCTTGCTACATACATACACATATCGATCGATATGTGATATTGATAAACAATTAAATTAGATCTAATTAATAATATTTATTTGGGTTTAAATGGGATATTAGCCCTTGATGATAGGTTGGTAATTTCAGCTCTTATGAGGACTATAAGAGGCGGGTAAAAATAGGTTAGAGGGGTTAAAAATGAATGGGTTGGGTTTAGTGAGAATTTGTATGAGATATGATCCATAACTATCTCTCTTTCATCCACTATTTAAAGATCTCTAACTCTAATTGTTTAAGACCTTTTGACTACCACTATCCCCTTCTAATGTTAGCTGATTTCATCCCCTAGAAGCTTAAGCAAATCCAACTCAAATCAATTCAAAAGACAATCACTATTTAATAGTCAAAGGTCTACGATTCAAGGATTAGCAATCTGCCGAATCGAAAAGCTTTCAAAGAAGAGAGAGTTTATCATTACTAGGTGTGCTTCAAGGCATCGGTTTTAGGTTTTTTTTACTGTATTATATGTTTATAATTTCTGAATAATATTTTAATATTCACATATATTCTTATTATATTATTAGCTAGGTGACGATTCTTATATGCATTGATGTTGTCACATATTAGATTGGTTATATGTATATATTCATTTAATTATTTTTAACATATTGATCAGATATGCATAGAAAAATATTTTATTTATAACAATAATTATTTTATTAATTAATATGTACATATTAATATGTCATTTAATTATAATTATATGGTTTGTATTTAATTATATCATCATTTCATGCTAAGAATTGGACATATATTTTATACATGTATATTTATATTAATTATAATTTTCAGCAGCTGTAAATTATTTTATAGAATACTATTATTTAATATTATTTAAATCAATACACTATCTAAAAATTAGTATAAAATAAAAAATGTTTCGAAAATTAACTTTTAAATTTTATAAAATTATCGTATCATGGAATACACTCTCTGCCAAAAAATGAGAATTTAAAAATAAGTTTTATAATTTTAAAAATTATTATAATATACGACTGAAAATAATTAATTAATAAAAAATAAATTTTGAGCAAGAAAAATTATGGAAATTTTTTCCAAACCTCAAAATATCATGCTAGATTTTCTAAAAATTTAAAATTTGAAGAATATGTCTCAAAAATATTTTTATTAATATTTTATTTTTTGACTAGTTAATCAATATATATATAAATATAATAAAATTTTGTTGTTCTTTGTATACAATCCAGAAGTGTTTAAAATAAAAAATAAAATTTTTAGCCTAATTTTATTAATATATATATATATATGTTTGCACCAAAAATTGGCACAAACACCCAATAGATATTTTATAGAGTAATAAATGAAGAATATTAAATGTAAACATAGAGAATATAACAGTAAAGCACTAAGAAATAAGTAAATAACAGAGACATAGCAGTTTATAGTGGTTCGACATTGTTTTCCTATGTCCACTTTGAAGTTTAAACACTTTGTAAACTGAGTACAAGAGGGATCAGATGAAAATCCTTAGTTACAAAAGAATACAAAGCAATAAGCAGTGCGAACGTCCCAAAAATGAACAATCAAGTCTGTATTTATAGAGGAAAACGATAAAATATCTCCTTGAAAATTCAGAAGAAGGCTCTCCAGATTCATAGGGGCCCACATGAGGGATCGCATGGCCTAAATCCCAAGAAATAGGAATCAAGTCTGATCCCTATTTTAGAGGAGTTTGGGGGTGCTATCCCTATGAGAGCTTCTCCATACTGCATTATGCTTAACCACCAAGTTTCATGTCAATTGGATTAGTAGAACTTGAGTTATTGATCAATCTTTGATGCAACATGTGATGTTGTCTGATTTAGGCTGATCGCTCTAGAAGGAAGAGAGGAGATCCCTCTTTCTTGTGCTTTTTGAGGGTGCGATCCCTAGGGTGGACTCCTTAGGATGCCCTCTTTTTGTTCTAAAAATTTCAAGTGTATTGGACTTTTGGATTTTGAGATATCAATCGTTTTCCATTGATTTGCTTTGTTGGGCTGAATACGATCCGATCCCTTTTATACTACCCCTCTTATACGATCCCTCTTATACGATCCCTCTTATACGATCCCTTTTATATAATCCTTTTCTTAGGTAAAGTAATTTTACCATAACTTGAGCATAAAAACTCCAAACAACTTGAGATTTGAAATGTAGCCTAGTGGGGCCTTCCCTATCACTCTATATCGATCTCACCCAGTTTGGGACATAAATTAAGGATATGTACCGATCCCCTCCCTTGGGAAGGTACTAATTCATACTTAGAATATTCTGGAGAGTCTATCTCTTGGTCTCGGTTGATTTTTGCCTCATATCATTGTCTACACTTGATTTCTGGACCTCACAATCATTGCTCTGGGCTACTGGCCTTGATGACAGTCGAATCTAACTTGTCCAGTTATTTCGGATATAACCGGGTCAAAATGTCGGATAACGCTTGCCCTCCAAAGTACGTCTTCTATCAAACGTGATGTGCTTTGAATCAAAACAAGTTAGAGTCGCCAGAAAAAATCCATCCAGGTTTCTGAATAGCCGCTATCCTTCCTTTGAATTATTTTCCCAAAGTGTCGTATCTCTCTTTGATCATCATGACGCTTGGTCGCCTATAGTATAATTCAGGATTATATTCCATCGGTTGCTATCTGTTTCCATTTCTACGGGGCTAGTAAGCTTTGGCTATCTGATCCAATTTCATCTTTGAAGGCTTTGGGTGAGAATTTAATTCCTATTGATTTCAAAATTGTATTTTTAGAATATACACGTGCACGTTCTTGTTATTGGCTCCCGATGCGTTTGTATGCTCACGGGTCATCACCAATTCCTTGTAGTTTAATTGCAATTGGATTGCAATTCCTTATTTATATATATTTTTTATAATGAAATAAGGGTCATAATAAGTCACTTGATGAGAAGAGACTTCAAGTTCTACATGAATGACGACCTCAGAGCTGTAAGTAAGGACGAATGAAGTATGGCCAGTCATGGACTTATGGGTGATTCTATATGCCTATAATGTTGATGGGAGTTCATCAACCCATTTGCCTCAAGCCTTTTTCTAAATGCTTTCTTGGAATGGACTTTATGATTTTGTTAACAGCTTCGACTTATCCATTAGCTTGAGGGTGAGCAACTGCCGCGAATCTTTTCTCAGTTTGATGCCGGTGGCAGAAGTCTTTTAATTTAACACTGTTGAATTAAATCTCGCTATCAGTTACAATTGTTTAGGGAAGACCAAAATGACAGATGATGTTTCAGACAACAAATTTACTACTTTTTTCTTTGTGATCACGGCTAAAGGTTCAACTTCAGCCCATTTGGTGAAGTAATAAACTATTACGATGGCGTCTTTCACGTCACCTTTAGAAATCAGCAAGGAGCTGATGATGTCAATACCCCAAGTGGAAAACAGCTATGGACTGACCATTTGAGTAAGTTCTATCGGCGGGGTTCCCGGAATTTTTGCAAACATTTAGCACTCGTCACATTGTCTAGCGTGATAAGCTGTCACATTGTCTAGCGTGATAAGTTGCATCTTATTGACAGTTGGCCAGTAATAACCGTAGCGGATTATTTTCTTTGTCAAGGTTTGCTCCCCATTGTGATCGCCACATTATCCTTTATGGACTTCTCTCAAGACTCGTTTAATTTCATCATGGGCGATACACCAAAGCAGGGCAACAGAGAAACCCTTTCTATACACGACTCCTTCTTGGATGATGTGGCGTGAAGCTTTGAGGAGGATATGTCATCTTTTATTCCTCCATCTAGGAAGGATCGCTCGTTATAGATAACCTTTTTCAGGTGTCATCCATGACTCCCTTTCTAGCTCCATCTCCGAAACCCAATCAATCTCCATCTGGTCGATGCTCGGAGTATTTAGTACTTAATCAGGACCAAGCCTATTTGTTGTGCATCCCTGGAACTAGCTAGCTTGGCAATTGAGTTGGCTTTCTCATTTTGTTCTATGAAGGTGTGTGTAGTAGTGTAATACTCAAAGTTTACCAGTAGCTCTTGGACCCGACCGAGATAAGGAGCAAGTTGTTGCCCCCTAGCCTGATAATCTCCCCTGACTTGGTATACCACTAACCAAGAATCATAAATGATTTGTAAAGTTTTCACTCCCGGTTCTTTGGCAAGTTTGAGCCCAGCGATCAAGGCTTCATACTCGGCTTCATTATTTGTTGCAGGGAAGTTGATTTTTAGGGCATAGCAGATCGATCTTTCCTCAGGAGTCACTAACACGACTCTAGCACCAGAATACCGATGAGTGGATGTTCCATCTACGTTCATTTTCCATCGGTTGATCGACTCTCCACTGCTCTTCAGAGAGTCATCTAGTGCGGTGAATTCAGCTATGAAGTCCATCAATGTCTGGCCCTGGATAGATCTCTGAGAGAGATAATTGATATAGAATTAGCTTAGCTCGATATTCCATTTATGCAACCTTCTAGACATCTTAACTCACTATAGGACCCGTCATAACGGCTGGTCGGTGTAGACGTTGATGGGGTGAGCCTAGAAGTAAGGGTGAAGCTTTTGTGACGCAATCAACAGGCAGTACACAAGTTTTTCCAGCTTCGGGCAGTTTCTCTCGGCACCTCTCAATCGCTGGCTAACTTAACATACCGGCCTCTAGATTCGATCCACTTCACATAATAATGTGGCACTTATGGCATGTACCGACACCACTAAATGGATGTATAAGTCTTCACGATCCAGTGGCTTGGATATGATGGGAAGTCTCTCAAAGTGATCTACCAGAGGTTGAAATGCATCTATGCAATCCTGCATCCATTCAAAGTTCCTCTTCCCTCTCCTAATCAAATCAAAGAAGGGAATACACTTGCTGGTGGCCCCGGAGATGAATCTGCTTAAGGCGGCGACCTTCCCATTAAGGCTTTGTACCTGCTTAATCATCTTCGACACTTGGATTTTTTGAATTGCTTGAATCTTCTTGGGATTTGCCTCGATTCCACGATAGTTAACAATGAAACCCAGAAATTTCTCTGACGCAACCCCAAAAGAGCGTTTCAAGGGATTGAGTTTCATTCCTTAATTTTAGAGGACACTGAACATCTCTGCCAAGTCATCGATGTGGTCATTTGATCATCGTGACTTCACGAGCATATCATCCACATATACTTTCATTGATCGCCCGATCTGATCTTTGAACATCCGGTTGACTATTCTCTGGTAAGTAGCTTCAGCATTATTTAGTTTAAACGGCATTACAACATAACAATATAGCCGTAGATCGGTAATGAAGCTGATGTGCTCCTAGTCGGAGACGTGCATCAGGATCTGATTGTATTCGAAGTATGCATCATAAATGAAAGCAGTTCATATCCAGTGATTGAGTCTAACAGCTAGTCGATCCTTAGAAGCGGAAAGTTATCTTTCAGGTATGCCTTGCTTAGGTCTGAGTAGTCGACGCATGTACGCTATTTTCCGTTAATTTTTCTCACAAAAACTGGATTGGATACCCATTTAGGGTAGAGGGCATCATGGATAAATCCATTGTTTTTAAGTTTATCCACGTCCTCTTTAAGTGCAGCAGATCTCTCTGGATCCATACCACATCGCTTTTGTTTCATCGGGACATGCCTCGGGTCGATATTCAATGCATAGCTCGTTATAGTCGATGAGATCATGCACATGTCAGAATGGGTCCAAGCGAACACATCAAGATTCGCTCGAAGAATGCCAGTTAATTCCTTCATCATCATTGCACTGAGTTGTAATATGATCTTTGGGACCCATGATGGGTCATCATGGCTGGCTGTATTGTCGATCGTTAGCTCAACGGGTGCAGCCTTAGATTCTTTGGGCTCCTCTTCTTCATCTCTTGGGTCTATATCCTTATAGAACCAACTATGGTGTATGTAGGTATAGATAATGGCAGTTGGATTTGATGTCGATCCCTACTTTCGAGCATTTCTCTAATGCATAGTCAATGGCATGATAGCTGGTTAGGAAGGCATGTTATGATGGTTGCTTCGATTGAACTTTCGGATCTCATCATGAGCTGGTGATTCTGATAGTGATGGGTTCTATATACTTTGAGTGATTATCTGTTATGGCTGAAGATCAGGCTTAGAAGCACGTCGAATCAAATGTCGAGTAGGGTTTAGCCTTGTGTTGCACGCAGCTGCATAGCTGGCTCTTGCTTTGAGTTTGAATCCGCTTGTGTATTCGAGTAACACGCTTCCCATTCAATGTGTTCGTAATCTGTTGCTCATCTTTCAGGTAATGATAGTCAGTCGCCCATGAGCCTGGTTATTGATCTGATGATTCTATCTCTAAGCATCCTTTCGGTCATAGCCTCAAGTCATTGCAAACACTAGGTATGAGTCACAGTATTGAGCTATCGCAGTCAGTTTTTGGATGATCACACTTCTACCCCCAGTCTCGGGTTGATAAATGTACTTTATGGACGGTCGAGTCTTGTCCTAGTCATGTTTACACTCCCACTTATGCTCCAAAGACTTAGAGTTGATCGATGAATGGTCGGTTCACATTCATCTTGATTCTTGTTTGTGCCCCCTAAATTTGGGGCATACATCGATAAGTAGGAAGGCGGGTCATGTCCACTTTAGCTTTATACTCTTTCCCATTGAATCGTGGGATCGGGTTAGTTGATGGAAGGCCGAGTCTCGCCTATTCTGGATAGTATTCTAGTTTTTCCTTCTAGAGGGAATACTTCAATGCTCCGTTGAATTCCGAGCATGAGATGAGTACTGGATGGTCAATCATGTCCACTTTTGATGCCAATGTCACCATACTCTAGGCAAGGGCAAAAGAATGGATGGTTAAGTCATATCCAATCTGTGACCGATGCCTCCTCTATCGAACCAAAGGCAAGGATCAGTGTGCGGACGGTCAAATCAAGTCCATTTCAAACTACTCTTCTAGTTGGATCATGGTAAGAGTGAACGAATAAACAGTCATATCACATTCATTCAGAGCTGGATGGTCAGTCATATCCATTTTGATTCACATTCTCCCATCAGATCTAGGGATAGAGTTAGCTTAGGTGCAGTAAGGTCATTGCTTATCCAGTTTCATACTCCTCTTGATGGTTCGAAGTAGGGTGCTAGGGAATGAATGGTCAAGATACATTCATTCGTGATTTATTCTCCAATCCACACTCTGGTGACCGGAGTTATTCGATGGACGTTTAGGTCACATCCATTTGTGGTTGGTGCATATCGATATTGAACCTCGATCCGATGGTAAGATATAGTTGGTCAGCCGTAACTTCGGATGTCGTTCCGATTGGTTTTGTATTAAGGCCTCCCTACAGTCATTGCCTTGAGTCGTAAAGAATCACCAAGCTGGAGCTATAGTGAGCTGTCGTATTCAGCTTACAGTAGTTTGTACTCCTACCTCCAATCCTAGGTTAGCGGAGTTAGTTCGTGGATGGTTGAATTCCATTCGTAGTGAGTTTATACTCCTTTTGTTGAGTTCGGGTTTGAGTTTATGGAATAGTGAGTGGTCGAACTTCACTCATCTATTTATTTATACTAATATCCGCACTCTCGGGATAAGAGTTTGTAGGCGGGTGGTCGAATCACACCCAATCTGTGTTTATAATCCAGTCCACACTCTGGGGACTTAGAGTTATTTCGGAAAATGGTTGAACCACATTTTTCTTAGTCATTTCTTCTGCCCCTAAGTCAGGGGTGGAAGTCGAAGAGTGGTCGGTCGTATCACGTTCGCTCTTACTTGGAGTTCTTCACGTCGAATCGTGGGAAGAAGTTGATTAGCGAATGGTCAAGTCACATCAGTCCTATGTATATATACTCAGCCCGTCGGTTTATATAGGAGAGTTAATGGATGGACGGTCGAGCGACGTCCATTTTCTACCCATACTCTTATCCATGCTCTAGGGACCAGAGTTTGTTGATGGGCGGTCAGTCGTACCCATTTGGTATTTGTACACCAAACCGCACTGGGGAACCAGAGTTATTCGATGGGTGGTCAGTCATACCCATTTGATGTTTATAATCTAGATCGCACTCTAGGGACCAGAGTTGGTCGATTGACGGTCGAACCGCGTCCATCCTTTTGTATTTATACTCCAGTCCATGCTTCGAGGACCAGAGTTTTATGATGGGTGGTAAGTCACACTCGTTTTTGACTTACACTCCACTTGTTAGGTCAAGGTAAGAGTTGTCAAATGAATAATAGAGTCATGTTCATTCATGGGAAGGAATTCTACACCCAGTGTCGAGGATAAAAGTTAGCGAGTGGACGGTTGATTCACGTCCACTCGGTGATTAGGCGATGGATGGTCGGACCACATCATGGTCCATGCTTCGGTTGGACGGCTAGGTCCCATCCAAAGTGCTTCATACTCCACCCGATAAGTCAAGAGAGAGAGAGAGTTGTTGGGTGAACGGTCAAGTCATATCCACCTCATGTTGCAGTCGTGTCCTCGTGTCGGGTGACTTTTGATGAGTAGATGGTCAATCGTGCCTACTTTAAGTCGAGCTCCTAGACTGCCTCCTGTGACCAAGGTAGGAGTTAATGTGTGGATAGTCAAATCACATCCACTTTAATTAGACCGCGGTCTTGCTGAGCTTCGGGAGTGGCATAAGTATTTTTGCAAACTTCAAGTATGAGGTGGGGAGTGGATGGCCTAGTTGCATCCACTCCAAGTGTTTCTCTGGTCTTCAAGTCAAGCGCGGAGGTTGATGAGTGGACGGCCAGTCATGTCCACTTTGTATTGGATTCTGACCTTGTCGGGCTCTGAGTAAGGCATAGATGTTCTGTCAGAATTGAAGCATAGAGTAGGAAGTGGATGGTCGAGTCACACCCACTTTCCATTTTGGGTCCTTGCCCCCCAAGTCAGGGGAATATGGTAGCTGATGAGCGGTTGAATTACGCTCGTCTTGATGATCCTCCATATTATCCGTTCTTTTGGCCCTGCTATATTCAGACCGACTGGACAAGTTGGACTGGACGATCATCGAGGAAGACAACTCGGAGAGATGAGTATTAGGCTCATAGATCAAGCATAAGCAATCATATGACGCGATGATCAACCGAGACCAAGAGATAGACTCTCCAGAATATTCTAAGTATGGAATAATGCCTCCCCTAGGCGGGGGATTAATGCCTATCCCTTTCCCTAGGGGATCAGTATATATCCTCAATTTTTGTCCCAAACTAGGTGAGATCAATATGAAGTGACAAGGAAGGCCCCATGAGGCTGCATTTCAAGTTTCAATTCGTTTAGAGTTCGTGCTCAAGTTATAAGAAAATTACTTCACCAATAAAAAGGGATCGGCATAAAAGGGATTGGCCATATTCAGCTTTCACTATATATTGCAACAATGATCGGCCAATAACTCCAAATCTATAGATGCTATCAACATGGAGCTTAGAGTATAAGCACATTACAATATGGGAAACACGCCCTGGGGATCGCATTGGAGGGATCGGTACTTATCCCTCTAGAGGGATCGGCTGAAATCAGAATGCATGCAACACAGCTTCTGGGAAAACGTGATATCTCACAAACGGTAAGTCAGAATGACATGAAATTTGGATGGCAAGTAACTAACAACATAGGGGACCAACTAAAGGGATCAAACCCCATTTGGACACCAAAACAAGATCGGTACTGATCCCTATTATGGGACCCAATGGGCCTTAAAATTCTTGTGTGGCATCATCTTGGCCTGGAGGTTCTTCCACCGAAGTTTTAGCCCGATCCGTACATGTCTTCTCTTATAAATAGAGCAGGAATGGCGTCAGAAAAGGGATCCTTCTTTCTGCTGCCAAGCCTCTTCAATTTTTATTCTTGTACTATTGGATCCCAACCGATCTAAACATTCTTGTAATCATAATCAAGTGCAAGATCAATAAAAATATGAAGTGGACGTAGGCCAAGATTGCCGAACAACTATAAAAATCCATGTGTTCATTTATGATATTTTCTTTGTTTTAATTTCATTCTTCATTTAATCTCCACCAGATTCTATTGGATGTTAATGCCCATTTTTGGCATCAACACTCCAAAGGTCCGATCATAGTTCATGGAAGTCGGTTGGCACCCAACTCTAAGTACTTGGTCACTTGCATCATTTGGAAGTAGTTTAGTTCAAGTTGGTCGTAGTTCACAACATAATTGAAATTGAAATAAACCTTATTGATAAGTGAAGCAATGCCGTATGCTTGCTATTCCACTTCGCCCCAGCCCTTCTCAGCTGGAAGTCGACCATAAGTAGTCCAATTAATAATCAAAGTTCTTTATTGATAGGGGTTGGATATTCCTTGCCCGCCATTCTACGGGGATTGCACGTATTATTGAAACTTTCCTTTTCGGATCAGCTTTTCGATCACATCTCGGAGGTTCTTGCAATCGTTGGTGTTATGACCATGTCTATCTTGAAATATACAGCATTTCCTGGATTTATTCTGGGTTTCGGTGGATTCTCTCAAGGCTGGTTTCCAGTATTGCTTGGAGCCATGAGTCTCCAAGTAGATGTTTTTGATTAAATCATTCAAAGGAGTATATGAGTTAAATTTTGGGATTCTGGGTCATCTCCTAGAATCCGAGTCATCTAAGGCCTTAATGCTTCCCTCGCTTTGAACTCCTTCAACTAATGGGCTTGCATCGTTTTTCCTCCTAGTCTGCTCTACCTCCTCCTTGCTTAGGTTCTGGTTCACTTCGTAACAGAAATGATCCAAGGTCGTAGGAGGCTCTCCACTTTATCAGTCACCAAAGTTTGTCTTAGGGTCGATTCCCCCTCATCAATGCCATTAGTATGATATTCTCGCTAGGATTGCTCAATTTAGTGATGACGATGTTGAATCTCCACAGGAAGTCTTTGAGCAGCTATCCTAGCGCTTGGAATAAATTGGATAATGACATCACATCCTTGATTTGAGTCGCATGCATTCTGAATTGCTCGACAAAATTCTAATCCAGTTGATCGGATGAGGAGATGCACCTGGGTGGTAACGGCGTAAACCGCATGATCGCTATTCCTTCGAGGAATATGGAAAAACATCTGCATTTGATGGCATCCATCGCTCTGGCGGGATCCATGTTCTACTCGTACTTCACGAGATGTTGTCGGGGGTCTATATTCATAGATTATGTTGGCATGGTCGATTGAATCTCCTCGAATATTCTTCACGCTGAACGGCTTCGTCAAATAGGTTTTGACTAGGAGAGATGCTCCAATCATCGTCAATCAGGTCTGTTTTCAAGTTACATCTGCTTGTGAATATTGTATGCATGATTTTCCAACGTTTGATGGGTGAGAACACCGATCGAATGGCGAATCAGTTAGGATGGGGTCGTGGATCGGTGATGATCCCCAAACTTTCACCCAAATGGGGTGCGGTCCATATAAGGAAGTAAGGAAGGCCTCTTGAGGTTGCACACCAAGTTTCAAGTTATTTGGAGTCCATATGCCCGAGTTATGACCAAAACAAGTTGGACCGGTATTGATGGATTAGTGATAATTTACTTGGAGTCCGACCCGAGGAAATTTATTATTTACTTGGAGTCAGCACCTAGTTCGCTTGGAGTCACTGAATTTGAAGTGCTAGGTTGATTTTACCTGAGTTTGACCATGGGACAGGATTTCTTGGGTTTGCTTCGGGTCGAATGGGTGATTACTTCGGGTCAGCCTTGAAGGGAGTTTTTCGACAAACGTTTCGACGATCTTTGATGGTTTTTTACGACTACCACTCATGACTCGATGATGGAGGTTCCATAATGGTAAGTGATGACTTTAATGAAGGATAGTTATACTTCAAGATGGCATAATAAGCGGCGTAGGGCGGTCTTCACACAAGTTGTCGTACCATAGCTGCCAAATCAGGCGTTTGGAAGTTGGTCACCTGAGAGCATTCGTAATCTACCCTAGAAGCCTGATCTAGTAACCGATCCCAGTTTGTATCATATCACCTTGGTTCTCCAACTTTTGGGAGTACCGTTTGAGTAGCAGTTCCTTATCCATTCCTTGGCTGCAATTCAACAATTGCCGCTTGATCCCCTATGCCTTGGTCATTCATAGGAGGTAAGGGAAGTGGATAGAATGTACGGTCTTTAAGTTGAGTTCCAAATCCAGAATGCGTGGGCACTGCGCTATGGCACAGACTCGGATGCATGACACCTAACTTTTTTTAGTGCTATATTTGTTTATGTGCGGCAAGAAGGAGGGATAGGATACGATCCTTTTTTATCCCCAAGAAGGAGGGATCAGATACGATTCCTTTTTGAATGCTAAAGGGATCAGCTAGAGCATATGCGAGTGAGGGATCGGAGATCAAGGGTTCGGTTATGGAACGAGGCAAAGGGATCGGTCGAATGATGCTGGTGGAGGGATCAGATCAGTTGTAGTGTGAAGCGATCGATAGTGAATGTAGGGATCGGCAATGAGCGATCAGTGGAAGGGAACGATTTTAGATCCCAAGAATGAGGGAATGGTTACGATCCCTTTTTGAATGTGAAAGGGATCAGCTGGGGGGATCGGTCATTTTGGAGTATGGAGGGATCAGTCATTTTGGCTTCGATAGAGGGATTGGCTATGTTGAGATAAAGGGATCGGCTAGGGTTCGGTTGTAGGGGATTAGTCGAATGATACCGGTGGAGGGATCAGATCAGTTGGCATGCGAAAAAGTGATGGGATCGCCATGAGACTAAATTGCCTTGGTGAGGGATTGGATGTGATCCCTCCAAGCATACCTGCCCATTTTTGGCTCTGTTAACTTGACTGTGAACTTCAGCATCCGATCCTATGGACTTGGATATATAAGTGAACCCGATCCTTACCAAATGAACATGAACACTTGAACAACTCCGAACAAGAACACTAACATCATCATTTCCTTCAATAACATGGGAAGTAGACCTGGTTACTCCAATCATGGTTGACAGCCTCCTTGTAGATCTCTTTCAAGTCTGAGTAGAATAGGAAACTTGTCGGTAGAAAACTGGACCTATATCGCGAATATGCGAATCCACAAGTAGATGATAAGATCCAACCAAGCTGAGAAATTTATCGGTGAAAGCACCAAAATGTTTGCGCCAAAAGTTGGCACAAACACCTAATAAAGATTTTGTAGAGTAATAAATAAAGAATATTATATGTAAACAGAGAGAATGTAGTAGTAAAGCAATAGGAAATAAGCAAATAATAGAGACACAACAGTTTATAGCGGTTCGGCGTTGTTTGTCTACGTCTAATTTGAAGAGTTAGCTTTATTAATCACTTTGTAAACCGAGTACAAGAGGGATCAGATAAAAATCCTTAGTTATAAAAGAATACAAAGCAACAACAGCGTAAATGCCCTGAAAATGAACAATCAAGTCTGTATTTATAAAGGAAGACAATGACATATCCCTTTGAAAATGCAGCAGAAGGCTCTCCAATCCATAGGGGCCCATGAAGGGATCGCAAGGCCCAAATCCCAAGAAATATGGATCGGGGCCGATCCCTATTTTGGAGGAGTTGGGAGTTGAGATCCCTAGGGTAGCTTCTCCATGCTGCATTATGCTTAGCCTCCAAGTTTCATGCCAATTGGATCAGTAGAACTTGAGTTATTGATCAATCTTTGTTGCAACATGTGATGTTGTATGATTTAGGCCGATCCCTCTAGAGGGATCAGCTGGGGGGATCGGTCATTTTGGAGTATGGAGGGATCAGTCATTTTGGCTTCGATAGAGGGATTGGCTATGTTGAGATAAAGGGATCGGCTAGGGTTCGGTTGTAGGGGATTAGTCGAATGATACCGGTGGAGGGATCAGATCAGTTGGCATGCGAAAAAGTGATGGGATCGCCATGAGACTAAATTGCCTTGGTGAGGGATTGGATGTGATCCCTCCATCTAAGCATACCTGCCCATTTTTGGCTCTGTTAACTTGACTGTGAACTTCAGCATCCGATCCTATGGACTTGGATATATAAGTGAACCCGATCCTTACCAAATGAACATGAACACTTGAACAACTCCGAACAAGAACACTAACATCATCATTTCCTTCAATAACATGGGAAGTAGACCTAGTTACTCCAATCATGGCTGACAGCCTCCTTGTAGATCTCTTTCAAGTCTGAGTAGAATAGGAAACTTGTCGGTAGAAAACTGGACCTATATCGCGAATATGCGAATCCACAAGTAGATGATAAGATCCAACCAAGCTGAGAAATTTATCGGTGAAAGCACCAAAATGTTTGCGCCAAAAGTTGGCACAAACACCTAATAAAGATTTTGTAGAGTAATAAATAAAGAATATTATATGTAAACAGAGAGAATGTAGTAGTAAAGCAATAGGAAATAAGCAAATAATAGAGACACAACAGTTTATAGCGGTTCGGCGTTGTTTGTCTACGTCTAATTTGAAGAGTTAGCTTTATTAATCACTTTGTAAACCGAGTACAAGAGGGATCAGATAAAAATCCTTAGTTATAAAAGAATACAAAGCAACAACAGCGTAAATGCCCTGAAAATGAACAATCAAGTCTGTATTTATAAAGGAAGACGATGACATATCCTTTTGAAAATGCAGCAGAAGGCTCTCCAATCCATAGGGGCCCATGAAGGGATCGCAAGGCCCAAATCCCAAGAAATATGGATCGGGGCCGATCCCTATTTTGGAGGAGTTGGGAGTTGAGATCCCTAGGGTAGCTTCTCCATGCTGCATTATGCTTAGCCTCCAAGTTTCATGCCAATTGGATCAGTAGAACTTGAGTTATTGATCAATCTTTGTTGCAACATGTGATGTTGTATGATTTAGGCCGATCCCTCTAGAGGGAAGAGGTCTGGTTCCTCTTTCCTGTGCTTCTTGGGGTGCAATCCCTAGGGTGGATTCCCTAGGGTTCCCTCTTCTTGTTTTTAAAGTTTCAAATGTATTGAATTTCTGGATTTTAAGATATCGATCGTTTTACATTGAGTTGCACTGTTGGGATGAATACAATCTGATCCGTTTTATAAGACCCCTTTTATATGATCCCTCTTATATGATCCCTCTTATACGATCTCTTTTGTATGATCTCTCTTATACTATATGATCCCTCTTATACGATCTCTTTTATACGCTCCCTCTTATACGATTCCTCTTATACGATACGATCCCTCTTGTACAATCCCTTTTATACTATCCCTTTATAAGATCCATTTCTTAAGTGATGTAATTTGCCCATAACTTGAGCATACAAACTCCAAATGACTTCAGGTTTGAAATGTAGTCCCGTAGGACCTTCCTTGTCACTTTATATCGATCTCACCTAATTTGGGACATAAATTGAGGATATGTACCGATCCTTCTGGGGAAGGGATATGCACCGATCCCTTGCTTGGGGAGGTACTAATATGTACTTACAATATGCTGGAGATTATATCTCTAGGTCTCGGTTGATCGTTGCCTCGTATCATTGCTTGCACTTGATTTATGGACCTCACAATCATTGCTCTGAGCTACAGGCCTTGATGACAGTCGAGTCTAACTTGTCTAATCAGTTCGAATATAGCCGGATCAAAATGTCGGATAACATACATATATACGTACGTACATACATACATACATATATTATAAACATGCTTATATGGTCCTTGAAAATTGGACAAAGATGGCGACTTTTAAATTTCAAAAATGGCGACGATTCCTTTAGGGTTTTGACCCTTAAATTTTGCACGCGATTTCCTGATTTCGCTTCCACTTTTCTCTGTTCTTCCTTCTCTACTTGCAACTTCTACCTGCCCTACAAGTCGCACTTCATTAGTTCGTCCATCTACGCTCATTTTCGTTCGCCTTTTCTATACCGATTTTGATGGCACCGCTGCTGGACGACTTGAGCTTCCCTCCATTGCCTTCCCATAAGCCTAGCTTTGGGCCTCTTTTATGAAAGAACTAGGCTGGCTCATAATGAAAGAAATGGGTGAATTTCAAATTTTTTTTACCCCATTGGACCTTAGTTAAGCCTATGAAGCCTAATTTAATTAGAACGTTTCTTTATTTTTAAATAAAATCATTTATTTTATTTAAATTAGTTAAAGGAAACTTTAAATAAATTTAATTTTAAATGTATAGTGTATCAAATACACCTAACATTTGTTAATAAGAGTTAATATTTATAGGAAAGGAAACCTTTCATTTCTTTCCCTAAAACAAGTGATTAATTAAGAGCATTAATAAGATTTAATGTATATACAGGGAAGGAAACCTTCCACTTCTTTCCCTAAAAAAAGTAATTAATTTAGAGCATTAATTGCATTAAATGGAGAGATGAACTTTTCATTTCTCTCTTTAATTTGAATTGATTGATTAGATTTAATTTACATATATATGTATTAAATACATACACATATACATACATATACATACATACATACATACATATACATACATACATATAAACACATACATACATGATTGTGTGCATGTATAACATAATAATCCGTGAATGGTACAATGTGCCCGTATATAGATGCTGGGATTTACTTTGCAATAGACACATTAGCTTTTTTTGTGTATACTATAATTTTTCCAAATATGTGCTTGTACAATATGGCAAAACAAGATATTAATATATGTAAATGAATATACATATATATGTATACATAATACATACATACATATATTTTATTGAATAAAACATTTTCTACCATAATAAATTAATGTAAAACAATTATATGAAAAATTACAAGTTTTATAATTTTAGAAAGTACTGAAACACATTTTGGGCTTAAAATAATATATGGAATTTTCTCAATTAAAATAATATTTATCGTTAAATAATTGATAATAGCTCGAAATCAAATTAATTCTTAAAAATGTGAAATCAAGTTGAAAAATTATAAAACATTTTCGGAAGGTATCTGAGGCATACTTTAGGGTTAGAAAAAAATTCTGGAATTTTCACAACTGAAATCATATTTTTAATTAAATAATTGATTGTAGACCGAAAAATAAATTAATCATAAAAATTATTAAATTAAGATATAAAAATTTGTAAATTTTTATAAAGGTACTGGAGACAAATTTTAAGCTTAAGAAAAATTTCTAAAATTTTCTCAATTGAAATTATATTTTTAACTAAACAATTGATCGTGGACCGAAAGTACATTAATTTTAAAATATAATAAAAATTAAGTTTTAAAATCTGAAAATTTTATAGTAAGCTTCTTGTATGGAGCAACAAATTCACAAAATATAAAACTAAAATTTTATATATAATAAACAACACACAAAATCATTAAATATTAATAAAATATGTATATACATATTTAATAAAATATTTTTATATTTTATGATTCATAATAAGTATAAATCATCGTAAGAAAATTTTAGGACTAAATATATACGATATATAATCATATATACAATTATACACATTGACAATTTGTAGATCTCTATACATTTAATCTATACATACATACTTACATACATACATACATACATATATATATATATATTTAAAATTCTTTTTGTGGAAAGTTAGTTCAAAAATAATTCAATAAACAAAATATTACAATAAGCACATAACCAATCCAATTGAAATAAACACATAAACCCACAAAAATCTCACCTAATCTAAACAGTAAACATATCCGAATACAAATAGATGATTTGGATGTAAATCAACTCTTATATGATAAACTTGATATCAACATAATAATAATAAATGAAAGTTCATCTATTAATGAAACTTTTGAGTCCATGTTAAACAATGATTTCTCTTCTTAGAACAATTCCCAATCCATTAGGTTTCTAATTTGAATTGGATTTGAGATTTTTTTAGGATTGATTTAAAGGATAGTTGCTTCCATTAAAATGAGGAAGAAGAAGAATAAAGTGGCAGCTCAAAAGGTAAAATTATCCTAAGATTAGGGTTTTGAGATTAGTATTTATATGCGTAGGATAAGAGAGCAAACCATGTAAGTTTCTCACTGGATTTTAGCCACACATCTTCAAATCCTAATCCTCTGTTGTAGCCTTCTCTAACCTCTCTCAAATCAACCCCTATCCTCTTCAAATCTCATGGGGTATGAGCCCATTTAACCTAAATTAAGCATGTACAATCATATTTAACCTATTTTGTTATCGATATCTCATATCGATCAATATATTCATAACTTTTATAAATATACACAACAATTTTATTTCATAAATCACATTCAATAAGATGTCTTTGCATATCGAATTGGGGCATTCCAATATCTTTTATACTCACTATAAAAGACATAGTTTACAATCCGAAGTTGACTATCAAAACAATTAAGGTTGATTTTAACACAAGTACATCGTTAAAATCAACAACATGTTGTTTACTTATAGTTTAGAAATATCATTGTACCTTTTGACTTTCTTACTTATGAGTATACGCTTCCTCTACATTTTGATTGACAATCAAACTATTTGATATTTTCATCAAATGTTTGTTCATTTCTGATGTTTATAAAATGATACTTTCTATCATTCCTTGAACCATATCCAAAATCCCAAAAACTCAACACCGCTCGCATTAACTTCATGGCACTTTGGTTGTTATGTGTAAACAGTTTAGCTTAAATCTATATTTAGAACTTTCTGTTTCAATGCATATATACCAAAACCTAAAGTCATAATTGGCAATAATTTTGTGAGTAAATCCGAATAATCTTGAGTACGTTGGATAATGAATTTATTACGTTAATTTCAACAATTGAAATTTATGAGGTTATTCTTATCAACATTTCTCATTAAATTCTAACCACATTAGTCTCTTAAAGAAACATTCTCGACCGATGGATCACATCCCTTTGGATTCGACTACTAAAACCATATTTTGGTAACGTACTTGGAATCCCTTTGGATTTGCGCATCATACCATATCATGGAGTCAATACTCTTAATGGCTTAATTGACAATCGGGGATTAACTATTCTCTACATTGATAAGAAACTCATAGTTTCTCTTCGTTGTGTGAGAATACTTATTAGACATTCTAATGCGATATATTTATCTAGGTTAGATTAATTTCATTTCATCCCACATAATCAGTTTTATCTTTGGACCGTATCCAATTCCATTTTACTACCAATAATTTCTCAAAGAAATTCCTTCACAATGAAGTTGTATTTCTTGAAACAACAATTGTTTCTCAGTGTAATGGAATAGATATTCATAAAATTGATTTAGTTTTTAGTTTACAAAACTTATGCTCAAAAACATAAATATGTCATCTAATGACAGACTTTTCCAAACTCCTTTTGGGGAGATTCATGCAAGATCCCTCACAAATAATTATTATGTGCAGACTTTCGATTGGCACATCCTGCCAACTACTTGACCTAGGATATGTTGGGGTTTCTTATAAACCTCTATCTTGTATGTTTTGTAAACTATTATTTAGATGAAATAATATTAATCTTGTGTACTACTCTTAAGTACATAATCTTATAGAAAGAAGTTAACTCAACTTCACTCAAATAAGTCGTACTTTGTCAATAAAGTTCGATTACTCCTTATCGATGTATCATTATGTATCACATGGAGGAGTGACTTTTGAGATTGAGTCTTTATTCATTTTTAGGTACGTTCAGAACCATTTTCAATATACTCACTCATTCGATCAAATCGAATCATTTCTATCGAATGTTATTTTATTTACTTCGGTTTTATACTCTATGAGTTTACCATAAACATACGACATGTGTATCAAATACACATGTCCATTTATGTGGTAACTCATCGATGAATATGACGAAGTATGTGGAACCATTTTGGTATTAATAGACTTATGATTACATACATCTATATTTATCAATCTGAAGAGTTCATCAACTTTTATGATGCTCCCACTGAATGGGTGCATAGCTCTTAACTGTTTGAGATATAATTAACCAGCATCATATGATTCATAATCATATAATAAAATTATTTCTCAAAGCTACGGCTTAGTCTATAATTCCAAAATTAATGTAAATAATATTAGATACTTCTGTATTTTCCATTGCATCACTTTTGTTACGAAAACAAATACCACATTATAGTCTTATTTCATAACAAATATTCATAATATTTATATTGAAACATAGCTATGTCTATTTCTTAGTTAATACTGAAAAATTATCATTATTTCATAAATAATGTTTGGTACGTTTTACGAAAACAATTTACGTAATATGATGCAATCAATAAGTGATATATGGCATGCTCCCACTATTTCTTCCATTGCTATAATAACGTACTAAATTCGGAGGTTCATCATTCACTTAATATAGATTTATTTCACATATTGCAACTAGTTTACCATGGAGAGTTCTTCGATCAAATATCTTGAACTTAATAGAAATAAATATCATAGAAAACAATTTTCTATATGAAAATACATTTCGGAATATAAATCATATTTCTTATTCCAATTTTAACTATCAATCACTATTATTATAATTCTTGTTTCCGTTGTTTCTTTATGAAGCAGAAATGACTATTCACTCTCTTCATCCCAACTATACCTTAAATCACATCTACTCCTGTACATTCATTATTCTTTCTAAATGGTCAAACCATTCAAAAGAAAACCTCTACTACAATATCATAATGAAATCTTTACAAAGGCGCACTCGATCATCCTTGACATTTAAGGACATCAAATATGTTGCCCTTTGCGTAAACTGATCGAATTGACATTTCAACGATCGAGTTCTTAGATCTATCTCGTTGTTTTGGTTTAGTGTTACAGTTAATACAATACGATCCTTTTGTAATCAATTAAACCGAATACTCGATCTTATTATACTGTTTATTGCCTTATTTCGAATGAACTAATTTCATCGAAGTATCACTGTGATTGTTTCCCGTATAACACTTATATGCAAATATATGGATCAAATACCCATAGTCTTGTATTATTTTTATGCTTTGAAACTCATAGACTGAAATACATGGTCTCGACCAAATAAATGCATAAGTGACCAAAATACGAACATATTTAGTAGTTGTAATATCACGCACTTGCATGGTATTGAAACTTTAACATGCAATGATCTTTTCTTGGTAGGTATATGTTGTAATTCTATTTATCAATCTTCAATTCATTTGTATATCCTAATTGATAAACATTTTATCAATCTTTTAAACGCATAAATTTATCACTGTGGATTATTATAACATTATATAGCATATATTCTTACAATATTAAAAAGGTTAAATGTTATCATTTCATTTTTCTAATAAGGCTCACACTAGTATTTTATGTTTTACCAAATCCTAAGTGAAACATAAAAGTCTTTCGACTTCACTAATGGATGTTAGGATTCGTCTATCTTGGAATTCTGATTTTGAGTTTGCTCAACAAGTCATTGTTCCACGGGCGATGGATAACTTCTTATTGGTTATACATACAACTCCTAACCCATAGTTCCTTGTCCTAATCTCATTTTGACCTTAGTTTGCTTAACAAACCGAAAGAGATTAATCATTCGCACCTACCATATCGCGACGGCCTAGGTATAGTATATGTACCTTGAGTTTTCTCAACAAATACATATAGTTATCTTACCTTGTCTATTCAATATATCAATAATACTACACATAACATCCATAGCTTGAGTTTTCTTAACAACTAAGGAGTATGCAAGTAATTTATTAATATATATATATATATATCGTAGAGGAGAACATAATATTGAAGATTCATAATCTTTAATATAATATATTGAGTGATATCGACTTATGGAATAATGTATTACTTATGAAATACCCTCGTGATTCAAGTGTCTAGCACATCTGAAATCATGGTATACGTACAATACATATGTATTTATTCCTTAAGTCTATTTAGGGTTTCTTTAATGTTCCACATTTAGTTTATACATTCATATCATATTAGTTTTATTATTATATAACATTTATATTTTATATTACTTATATAACAGTCTTATGTATAACATTATATTAATTGAATCTTATTTAATTAATTAACATTTTAATTGATTTCGTATCAATATAACATTTATATTTAATATTTATTATATACTATAACCTTTATAGTATAACATATATATCATATACATGTGTATATTATTTAATTAATTAAACTTTAATTAAATAATTTAATTAAATAATTTAATTAAATTATATCAATTTCAAAATTTATCTTACATACATGTACTTACGTTACCTTAAAACTTTTAAAATAACATGACATATATCAACATATATAATATATGCATATAAGTACAAATTAATTAACTCATTTAATTAATTTATTTTATTAATAAATTTTAATTTTTGAAATTAATATTCAGATAGTTTCAAACAATTTGAAATTTTCATTACCTTTTTAAACATTTTGAAAATACATGTTATGTTATAACCTTTTATAATAAACATAATTTATTTTAAGTTTAACTATTAAGTTTAAAATCTTTAACTTTTGTTTTCAAAATGATTTTGAAGTTAGCCCAAGGGCCAATACAAGTTGGGCCTTTTCTATTAAGGGCAACTTTTGGGCTTACATCACATTTCAGGCTAGACTGGTAACCAGGTAGGACATGGTACTTAATTACCTAATTCCAATCCTAGACATTACCTTTCTAGACATCATACTAAGTGGACAAGCTTAATTAGTTACCGTAATATGACAAATTTAGACCGCATATGCTATTGGACTCTGATACCATTGAAGGAACTATGTCAGCCCACAGCGGAAGAAATGTGTGAATTTCAATTTTTTTAACCTATTGGATCTTAGTTGAGCCCATGAAACTTAATTTAATTAGAACATTTCTAAATTTGTTTTTAAATAAAATCATTTATTTTATTTAAATTAGTTAAAGGGAAGTTTAAATAAATTTAATTTTAAATGTACAGTGTATCAAATACACGTAACATTTATTAATAAGAGTTAATATATAAGGAAGGAAAATTTTCATTACCTTCCCTAAAAATAGCGATTAATCGAGAGCATTAACAAGATTTAATTTATATATAGGGAAGGAAACCATTCATTTCTTTCCCTAAAACAAGTAATTAACTGAGAGGATTAATTGCATTAAATGGAGAGGTTAACTTTTCATTTCTCTCTTTAATTTGAATTGATTGATCAGATTTAATTTACACACACACACACGCATATATGTATGTATCAAATACATATATACATACATATATGTATGTATGCGCACGCGCGCGTAACATGATAATCCTTGAAGGGAACAATGTGCTCGTATATAGATGTTGGGATTTACAGTGCAACGGATGCATTAGCTCATTTTGTGTGTACTGTAATTTGTCCAAATATATGCTTGTACGATATATATATATATATATTTTATTGAATAAAACAGTTTCTACCATAATAAATTAATGTAAAATAATTGTTTAAAAAAGTACTAGTTTTATTTTATAAAATATGGAAACTCATTTTGGGCTTAAAATAATTTATGGAATTTTCTGAATTAAAATAATATTTATCATTAAATAATTGATAAGAGCCTGAAATCAAGTTAATTCTTAAAAATATGAAATCAATTTGAAAAATTCTAAAACTAAAGATACCCGAGAATTACTTTAGGCTTAGGAAAAGTTTCTGAAATTTTCTCAATTGAAATTGTATTTTTAATCAAATAATTGGTTGCAGGCCAAAAACAAATTAATTATAAAAATTATTAAAATAAAATTTAAAAATCTAAATTTTTTCTAAAGATACCCGAGACAGATTTTAGGCTTAATAAAAATTTCTAAAATTTTCTCAATTGAAATTATGTTTTTAATTAAACAATTGATTACAGGCCAAAAGTAAATTAATTTTTAAAAATATTGAATTAAGTGTTGAAAATATGAAAATTTTATAGTAAGCTTCTTGTATTATACACCAAATTTAAAAAATATAAAACTAAAATTTTGAACCATTGATTATTTTATACATAATAAACAACACAACAAAATCATTAAATAATAATAGAATATGTATATACATATTTAATAAAATATTTTTATATTTTATGATTCATAGTAAGTATAAATCATTATACGAAAATTTGAAGGTCAAATATATACGATATATAATCATATATACAATAATACATATTAATAATTCGAAGATATCTATACATTTTGTTAATATATATATACATATGTGTGTGTGTGTGTATAAATTAATATAAATCACAATTAAAAAATTCATTTTATTTGGAAATTTAATTCAACAATAAATCAATAAACAAAATATTACAACAAGTACATAACCAATCCAATTATTATAAACACATATACCCACAAAAATCTCACATAATCTAAACAATCAATGGATACAAATACAAATGAATGATTTAGATATCAATTAACTTTTATAAGGTAAACTTGATATCAAAACATTAATAATAAATGAAAGTTCACCTATTAGTGAAGCCTTTGAGTCCACGTTGAATAATGATTTCTCTTCTTAGAACAATTCCCATTCTGTCAGGTATCTTGTCCGAGATTGGAGACCTTCTACTACAAATTAGTATTTTTTTTAATTTGAATTGGATTTGAGAATTTTTTGGGATTGTTTTAGAGGATGGTTGTTGCTATTAAAATGAGGAGGAGGGAGAAAAAAGTGGCGGCTCGTAAAATGAAATTAGCCTCCAACCTCTCTCAAACCAATGCCTATTCTCCCCAAATCTCATGGGTTGTGAGCCCATTTTACCCAAATTAAATATGTACAATCATATTTAACCTATTTTGAAATCGATATCCCATATCGATCAATATATTTATAACTTTTATAAATATATGCGACAATTTTATTTCTCAAATTACATTCAAATTTCAGAACTAATATTTCATAAATATTAATTTATTTAATAAATTTGTAATAATTATAAACTAATTAAATTGTTTGATCTAAAGAGAATTCATCATTTCGGTTGTGTGACTTTTGTGTGTAAATTCGATCAGCGATTAACGTCGAACTATTCGAACGTTAACGTTCACACTTCACTTAGCAGTGTTGAATCATGAGTTTTGATTCATGACAAGGAGCATTGACAAAGACTATATGGCGATAACAACAAAAAGAGAGTAACATATACATGGTATAAACTACAAAGAGAAGAGACTTAAAAACTAGTTTTCGTATGATTATTTATTATGCTTTTGAGTCTTAGATATGTTTAGATACTGTTAAAATCATTCCTCAAGTAGTTACACTTGCACACAAAACAAATTATTTTCATTTGTATATGCATTAAAATTCATTGTGCAAAATTGCACAGGTCAGTCGGCTGATTACAATCGACCAGTCGACTGACCTGGTGCAAAATGCACAGTGAACAGAGAATATATATACAAATTTGAATTTCATTCAACTGAGCTTCTGAACTCAGTCGACTGACCTGCGTATAACGGCTATATTTTCTGAACGGATGCTCCCTCTCACGAAGAGTTTCAATCCAATTCGAAGAGTAATGGCTGCATCTATTGATTGAATCTCTTAGCAAAATGTTGTATCTATCTATGCACTATATAAACACATCAAAATCATTTTCCAAATAACCGATTCTTGAATAATTTACTGATCTTACTTACTCTCTATATTCTCTGCATTCAAAAGCAATCAGACCATCTTCATTGCTTGAATCCTTGAATTCATATTCTTTGATTCATAGCGATAATCTTCCTTTCATATCTTCACACACACTCATATACTTGAGGATTTGATTATAGGAAGGGTGTACACACATTGACATATATGTGTTATCAAGAACACATTAGTCAGACAATTTTATATACTAGTAGAAGTCCTGTTCTGCTGCTTAGGCATTGTGAAGTCCTCTTCGGCTACTGAGGCGAAATCCTGTTTTGTCCCTGTTCGGCTGCTCAGGGGTTGTATAGACCTGTTCCTCCGGGTTAAGTGAGGGTTGTTTTTTAGTGAAATTCCAGAAGGAGTCTGGGACTGGACGTAGGACGGAGCTCCGAACCAGTATAAAAATCTCTGGTGTTATTTTTATTATACTGCTTTTATATTCCGCACTATTTACTGTATATCTATCATCACTATACTCGGTGTAACGACCCGATATTTTCGACCATTCGCATCCACACATGTCGGACTTGAATTGCTCAAAATACCGCGTTGTAAATAAAAATTTGGCAAACTCATCATATACAGTAAATAAATAATCACAGATCACAGACACAGAGTAATATAATGCAGCGGAAGCAAAAGAGATAGTAGTCCATGAAGCTACTATATAAATACATCAGAGTTAATTAAGATACAATAGGAATACCAAGATACAACAGGAGTAACAGTATGAAAATCAGGTACAACTGGAATCAACTGGATAACAAAATGAATAGATATCTGGATCTTCAAAGCAAAACTCCAGCTCCAAAGGTGCGTCTCTAATGCTGTATCACTCAGTCTGACCCGAGCGTAAAGCAAAACACAAAACACTCAAGTCAGGACATACATACTTATATAATGTAAACCAACTCAAGTGAACTGTAATAAAGGTACAAGTAACTTAAAGAATGCTTGGGATCGCTCATTCTTTAAGGATCCGTTAAACTATTTACTATGTAGTAATATACGCTATATACAGTAGTGTCTAATTAGTAAAGTATAATCATATAGAAAATAGCGTTAAGGGGATGGTGAACCTTAACGCGGTCGGATCTTTAAACCAAAATCGTAGTGGGCTCGATATGGTAAGTGACACGGCACAACTAGGCAATGCCAGGGTAGATATACCAATTACGCATCCGGTGTAACGACCCGTAAATTTCAACTGTTTTAATAACGTAATTTTTGTGAAATTCTAAACGATAAAATTTTAAAATATAAATTTGATATTTGGAATGCGTCTAATTAAACATAGCGATTGGTAAATTTTCGTCCGAAAATATGAAAGTTTATTTCGCGCGTAAATTCACTTCAATTTAATCAGTTAAAAAGCAATGAAAATAAAATGTTTCCGAAACCTAAATATTTTTACATAGAAAAATTCTAAACCATCTTCTGAGCAAGATGTCAATTTGTCGTTTTTCAAAATTCGGACTTCTTTAGCTCCGTCGATCTTATTTTTCTGTGTTTTTCTTGCATTTCCGCTCGTTTAAAAATTCGAAATTTTATAATTCAATCGTACCACTGATATCCGTATGCCGTTTTGATCGTCTCGTCGTACTGATCTCCACGGTATATTCGTATGTGTGTTTTGACGTCCGGTGGATGGCGAAATCTGTAAATATTGGACCGTATCGGTATCCGTTTTAAACCCTTCCGATTTCCATGAGCCACTTCACCTACCTACCTGTCCAAATTTATAGCCGTTTGCAATTTCTGAATTCCCGTGCCTGACCTTTTGGTTTCCACTGTTTCCAATATTTTAACCGGTTGATTTGTTCTTTGCTCTTCTTTTGAAATAAATAATATAAGTGATGTTACGTTGGGAATTTAATAGCCTGCTCCTTCAATTGCATGCCTGCTTATGTGTGACTCATCACTTCCCTTCCTGTCACTTGAAAAGTAAATATGCAAAGCTTATTCAAAGTTATAATTTTAAACAAATCTTCACGTCATTTCTCCCCCTCGGCTTCAGCCGCCTGCAAACCAAGCACGCCCTCGTGACAGCAAATCTCGACCTCACCACACTCCCTCTCCTCCTCGCCCCACGCCGAGCATGCATCTCCAGTCACCCTCGCCTATCACCCATCAAAGATCGCAGCTAGTCACCGCTCCTCCACTTCTCCGGCCTCCCCTTCCTCTCTGAAACTCAACCGGCCTGCCACCGCAACCCGGCACCACGAGCCAACCTCACGCGTCTCTTCCCTTTGTATTCGACAGCATAGCAACCAAGGCCACTAACCAATGGCCGCACCTACTTAGACCGAGCTCCACCATAGAATCGTGCAGCAACCCAACCCGCCTGGCCTCCGCGTTCATCTCCATTCTCCTCCTTGACATCCCACTGACTCTACGAGTTCGCCCATCCAAGTGTCTAGCATCAGCTCCTTTCTATTGAATAGATGTAAGATTGTATACATACTTTGCAGTATATATGTTACTTTAGTATAAGATACAAGTTGGATCTGTTGAAGCCTGTATATAAGTATCACTATATATTATATTTTAAAACAGTTTATATAACAGTATACATATTTTTACTGATCTATATGTATATATATTTTGATTAAATATGGGTTAGTTTTAAGTGGAATTTGCTGTTATTTACATATGTATGTATTGGTTTTGAAAGTGAATATAAGTACATATTTACGAGTGTTATAGAATAAGAACATGCGTTTAAGTGTATATATATATATTGTTAGTATAGTTCTTGCATTGTTTTTGGATCACATATAGTATAAATTATTGTTGAAAACGTATAAACTTATTTGTCAAGCTGTTGATATTTATTACAAAGTATACGTACTGACTTGTTTTCACTGGGCATAATTTTTGTTTTATAATGGTATTATATATATAGTCTGTTACATTTGTTATATATTATGTTATAAACGAATAATATATTATGTTATAAACGTATAATATGTGATGTTGTTGGTTTAGGATTATATTATAAACGTTTATATAATATGTGATGTTATAGTTGTTTTAGACGTATACTATGTTTATGCTATATTAAACGTATAATATGTGATGATATATATTATGGGTTGGTACATAGGTCTATATATATTAAGTGTACATAAGTTTTGCATGAATTTTTAATATGAATAAAGGTTGTTCAAATATACGTTATAAAAAAAAAATTTGTTAATGTAAAACAATGGTTTTGAATTACATATGTGTTGATTTAATATATGATTTTTTTTACTTTTACTTTTATATATAAATAGTTATATATATAGTTATAACATATATTTGTTTGATTTTATCAAGACAGTTCTGATTCGTTCATCAATTCCTATTTGTCAGCTTTGATCGTTGGATTCGTGCCGATTCCACTTTACTTCGGTTCGTTATTCAAAATTTCAGTGGTCGTATCAGTGTGCATACCCGTGTCATCTTCCATACTCTCTAACCTCGAAAGGTGAGCACTCACTCACGATTAACGTTCTTTTATTTATTAAATTTGATTTCAATTGAAACGACAATTGAAATATACTGCTGTTAGATATTTACACTGTTATTACCTGTATTAGTTCACCTGTGACATCTGACACCAATAACTGTTATATATGCAATGATAATCCAGTTTGATTGTTAAATGACTGATTGTTTGATGTTTACAATTGGACGTTAAAATTGTAATGTATAAAGTGATAAATATTATGCAAGTAAATTTGATGTAGGATAATTAAACATTTGAATTGACATAAATGTTGAATTTGATTAAGTTGAATATACCCCTTTTATTTGTTAAATTAATTGACATGTAAAATAGTGATAACTACACTTTGAACCATTAAACGTATATTGGATTAATTGTTGTAGTGTTAAAATTGAAATCGAATGACAAGTGAAGAACCGTATGAATAATTAGTGTAATAATCTTTAATCTACATGAAATGATAGTGTAGATTCTAGAAATAATTATATTAATTCGTACAAATCACAATGCGAATTAATACGGTTATCTCGGGATTATTTGAATTGATTATTGGATTGTTATTGTTGTTGTTATTACTTGTTTATTTACTTTGACACCATCCCAGTTATCACACTGCAAGTTCCCTTTGCTATGTTTTGATTTTGAATTGAATTGGAATCGGGTTGAAATGATAAATACCCAAATTGAACTTTGACCTAGGATAGAAAATTAAATAAAACCCAATTGGTCAATAATTTGATTTAAAAATAAAACGAAGATTTTATTTGAATAAATAATATGGTTTTGAAATGAAGTTGAAATTTGAATTTTTAATGAAAGGAAAATGTTAATATTTTAAAATCTGAAACAAAATATTAAAGATGAAATTGATGAAAGAACGATGTTTAATTTGAGAAATGATTGAATTAAGTTTGAAATGATTTAATAATTAAGTTTGAAATTTAAATTAAGTTTGAAATTATTAAACTTTGAAATATTTAATAATTAAGTTTTGAATTATTTAATAATTAAATAAGATTGAATTATTAAATGATTAAATTGAATTGAAATTCTTTAATAAGAAAATTTTGAACTTTTGAATAAGTGGATTTTACTTCGTAAATAATTGAAATTGAGTTTCTTTATTAATTAAGTTTTGAAAAATTGTTTAAGTAAGTATATAAGTGAAATTGAATTTCTTTAACAAGAAATAAAATGTGATTTATTGAAATTAATATAAGACTTGAAATTTAAAGAATTTGGTTTGATGAATTTAGTTTAATTCAAAATTGTAAGTTTTGATTTGATGAAGTTGAACTTAAGAATTGATTTAATGAATTGGAAATTTAATAGAAATTGTTTTGAATGATAAAGTAACTTAACGAATATTGAATGGAATCGATAAATGAGTTTAAATTGATTTGAATGTTAAATAAAATTTGTTTAAATGTTTTCGAAATGAAACTTATATTCGAACTTGAGTCAATATTTGAATGGTTTTAAATAAAGATTGAAATTGAATTATAAGATTTTGAAATTATGAATGTGGAAGTTTTGAAACGTAAATATTGGAAATTGGTTTAGAAAGACAAATGAAATGTTGATTTACGAATTTTAATTGAATTGAAATTGATTTGGTTTTGAAATATATTAAACGACCAATCGGTGAAATAATTACGGAAGTTATTAATGAGACCGGGATCGGATATGGACATACTCTCTGTCGATACCGAAAACCACTTTAATAACTAACATTCGCGGAGTGTTGATCCAGAACGAAGTGGTTGGAATGATGTACGTGTTGATTGAAGAAAGTTAACGATGATGGATAGCCTTGACACTTGTGTCAAATTGGAAATGACTAAAACAGGAGCTGTGCCGGGCCAATGGAGGATTAGCTACCTCAAGTGGACACACTTCTTCGAACTACTTATTACTTGTTGTCGATTGGTGCACCCTTGATTTTGGGAGTGTTGTTTCACGGTGTTGCGGGCGCTGCGGCGTTGCGTTCTCACCAGTCCGGATCAGGCAAACGGTAGTATCACTACCTTGGGTATTGCCTCATGTGCCTTGTCATACTTGTATTCCATTTATGCGCGACCACTACGATTTTGATTTGTACCTTTAGTATATGGATTGCCCTCTGGTGACTTCCGGTTTTGGGGAAACTACGGTCTTGTATATGCTTTTGGGAATAAAAATGTGTTAAGGGTGGAATGGGCCATGACTTAACGCTATTTTGATATCTTCTTATATTACTGATAGACATTATCTACTTATCGTACACTACTACATAGTAGATAGTTTAACGGATCCTTAAAGGATGGTTATTCCAAACATCCTTTGAGTTACTTGTATTTCGATTGCTATTTCACTTGAGTTGGATTTATTAATATAAGAATGTTAATCCTGACTCGAGTGTCTTGTGTTTTGCTTTACGCTCGGATCAGACTGAGTGTACCAGTATTCGAGACTCACCTTTGGAGTTGGAGCTTTGCTTGAAGATCCAGCCATCTATTCTGCTTTCAGTATTCGATGATTCCAGTGATGTATTCTGAGTTGTATCTGATGTATCATATTACTCTTCCGCTGTATCTGGTTTAACTCTGATGTATCGTATTACTCTTCTGTTGTAAACTCTGATGTATTTTATATATTCATATAGTAGCTTCATGAACTACTATCTCTTTTATTTCCGCTGCATTTATTACTCTGTGTCTGTGATCTATGATTATTATTTACTGTATATGTTCAGTTTTGCCAAATTTAAATTAACAACGCGGTATTTTGAGCAATTCAACTCCGGCATGAGTGTCTACCTATACACTTATAATGGATGCGAATGGTCCAAAATGGCGGGTTGTTACATCCGGGCTGGTGGTGACGCATAGCAGCCACTACCGCTGTAACGACCCCAGATTTTTAATTTATTTAAATTAATAATTAAATGAATTTTTGAATTAAATTGAGTAATTAAATAAATTTTTGAATAAAAATTTGTAAATTTAATTAGAAAATTGGAGCGAGTTTCCCCGGATCCAAATTTAAATTTGTTAAATCATTTAAATGTAAATATTGTATATATGAGAATGTATATATCTGTATTTGAACATATTTGACTAAATTTGAAATAATATAATATATATTGATTTGTGTTTAAATCTTAAATAAATGGTTTAATAATGGTAATTTATGATAACGAATATTAAAATTTATGGTTAATAATAATTTGAAATTATAAATTTAATATAAAATAATATATAGTTAAATTCAAACAACATAATTTAAAATAGAAACTTATTTACAATACAAAGTTAAAAACAAATTAGCTAAATTTTAATATGATAAGAATAGAACTTCATTCATATTGCTAAGCAACCAGACTAAAGCAAAGTTAGAAGAAACAAAATACAAAATAACAAAGCAAATAAATTCACATATGTAAAGCAAGACACCTCTAACATACCAAAAATGATCTTATCAGCCGAAGTCAAAAATGATGCAAGTAAACAAAAATAAAAGATAAAGTACAAAGCATATCAAAGTAAAGTTGTACAAGCCCATAACTGAATCACTTCAGCCATACCTCTAAAGCAACCTTTAGCCGTGCCTATATGGTATAAACAAAAGAAAATACACCATGTACAACATCAATTAATGCAAGCCCAAGTTTATCAGCCTGTACAAACACCCTTCTCTCCACATATACACATCTATATTGTTCCAGTTCGTTCAAGAAAACAAAATTTAGCAAGCAAAGGAAAATATTTATACCCTGAAACTGTTTAAAACATCAACCTGTAAGCTATTCCTTCCATCACTTTCCATGTCCAGTTCGAGCTAAGCAAATACAAAATGAAACTCCATTTTTAATCTTAAACAAGCTTCAACAAGCATCAAGCAACTAAACAAAACAGTGAAGCCAAGTGATGGGCAGGAGGTATCAAGTGGAAACATGTTTCCAGATTTCAAATTCAAACTGTTTTCAAAAGACAAACCATGCTCTGTCCATTTTCTCTGATCAAAGGTGAGCAAATTCAACCTGATATGTACATCTAAATAATCTGTGAATTATGATCTCGAAAATATGCTGATTTATGTTGTGATTTTGCTTGCATGTTTGCATATGTTTGGGAATGTTGATGTGCATAAATAGGCTCTGTTCCAGGTTTCAAACCCTGTATCAAAAGAAAATAAAATTAAAATTTATGAGAAGTGTTAAATAAATCTTCATGCAAATGTTATAAATTTCAGATTGTTAATTAAAATAAGTTGTTTAAACTTGAGTCATAGTTATAATTTGGTTTCAAGCTTGAACATCAAGTGTTGTCTCTGTAACTTGAGAATTTGCAGTTAGAACAAATTCTTGTGATAAACTCAAGTATAATAAATCCTTGATTTGATTTTAGAACCTGAATAAACACACAAGGAGATGATTTTTTTAAAGCAAATATGATAAATTTTCATTTAGTACTTCCAGTGAAATTCGAGCTTGAACAAAATCTGCAATTTTTCCAATTCCTGACATTTGATTCAATTATAAATGCTATAAACTGATTCAAAGCAAGCTTGAACGTTAGTGATTTCATGAAAATTATAAAAGAATTTTTCCATTGCGTGAATTGGGAGTACGGGGTCGAATTAGGGTTTTAGACTCAAGTTGATTAGGTCTGACAAACAGGGTGCGTACACCACCTCTGACGCATCGAGCTCGAAGATGTTGCTTGGGATGATGGCCTGGTGTGTCGACATGTTATGGCCGAAGTCGCGACATTTCTGGTGAACTAGGCGAGGAGAACGAGGCGGTTAGGTTGGATATGTTTAAGCTTCAGTTTCAAAGAGAGGGTGAAAATTCGATTTCGAGTTTTTTTCGTTGAATCGAGTTCTGGGTTCGAGTGTAGGGACGAAGTGCGATTTGCCGAGGGTAGCGACGTTCGCCAGAACGGCGGCGCGTTGAGGTGCACGTGCACGTGCACGTTTCATTTACTGGTTGTTCCAGTTTTGGGGAAGACGATATCGCCTCGGGTTCAATCTCGAGGAAAGCAGGGGTTCGACTCGAAACAGGAAATGATGAGAAGACTCGAAGTATTCCCGGGTATGGCGCGAGAAAAATGCAGATGTGACTCGAAGCAAGGAGGGTAATGGCTCGGGTAGATGTTGTAACAGGCTTCAAAGCCTGCTTTGTTTTGAAATTTAAAACTAAAAATTTTATAAACCAAGGTTTAAATATGGGAATTTAAAAGTAAAGTTGCAATAAAAATAGAGATTCAAATTAAACTTTGAATCTGAATTCAAATATAAAATTGAATCTTAGTTTTGAAAATAAAGAAGTTTTAAATTTAAAATTTGTTTAAATAGTTTTAAGGAAAGTAAATTATCCTTAAACACCTTGTTAAGGATAATTTGAACATTAATAAGGAAAATATGGTTATTCTTGAATAAATGAAGATTTAAATGATTTGTATTTCATAAATTATTTAAGGGGAATAATTTATTAAAAGGGATAATTAATGATCTAGATAGAGTTAAATTAATTTTTAAGTAAGGAATGATCAAATTGTAAAACAAGGTTTATTAATTGGATATTAATAAATGATCAAAGTTAATTAATCAAGTGATTAAACAACAATTTTTTTTAAGGGTAAAGTAATGAATTATTTAAGGAAATTAATTTGTAATTAATGAAAGTGATTAAGAAATAATTACTAATTTGAGAAGTAATTAATTAGTTATCGTAATTAATTAAGAATAATTAATTAAGGATTAATTATAAATTAAAAGTTAACTTAAGATTGATTAAAAGATAGTCTATTAAATGTTTTGAAATTTATTGATTTTTAATTTACCATGATTAGAAATTATTCATAGGTAAATAATTCTGGATCAAATTAATTAGATGTCTTAATTGGTTTACTTATGGAGGACTATATTCTATTGAATGTTGTGAACTGTTTGATATTCTCTACTGTGTGATGCTTTGTGATATACCCTGATTTATGTTGTGATCTGTAATTGCTTTATCTGTGATATTTATACATCTGTGCTCTGAATGAAAAGATAAGCGTTATAGTTTATATCGCTTATCAACCATGTTCCTGTATTTTGATCTGTGATGATTGATGTTGCACTATTGTGTGTAAAACCCCTGGACCACACTACTACACACACAAATATGGATTTCACGAGGAAATCGGTTAAGTCACAGATAATGTAAATTCAATGTTTTTGAAATTGAAATTTTAATTTCAATTAATTTTGAAATTTAAAATTTGGGTTTAAAATGAAAAGCTTTTGAAATGGAATTTCAAAGATAAAAGTTATTTTGAATAACTTAATCGAGTGTTAAAAATTTAAATAATTTGATTTAAATTTGAATTAAAGTTTGAAATTGAATTATATGATTTAAAACTAGGGATTAAAGATATTATACCCGTTATAAAATATTGATTTTTGAATGCGAATATAATTCAAGGACTTTAACCCATGCAAATAAAATTGGATTGTTCTTAAATGAAAACTGTTTGTTTTCAAATGATAAAAGCTTTCGTATATATAAGAAATGAAATTCCAATTTAAAGGAATTTCAAGTATGAATTTAAAGATGGTTTTCCAAGTTATAAATGAATTCTTTTTGAAAACTATGAATTGAATCTGTTTATTTTTAACAGATTTAGAATGATGATTCGTTTAAAACATTCGAAATGAAATTGTTTTGAAAGCTATAAGTTGAATCTTTATTTTAAAGATTTAACGAGTTAATCCAATTGAAACAGAAATTGTTTTGGAAAAACTGTGAATGAATCTTTGTGAAAACTGAGTGAACTTTGTGAAATAAATCTTTTTGTTTAAAAGATTTGAAATGGTAATCGATTGAAACCATTTAAAAGAAGAAGTTGAATTATTAAGTTGTGACTTAATTGAAATCCCAATATCCATATGTTTTTAAAGATTGCGCTCGTTATTCGGGTTAGCCGGGAAAAGACATTTGGGTCATATAACCCATTCCGAATAATGATACGTCGTATATGGATCGCATTTGAAGACCGGTGTTGAAGACCGGATATTTACGAAAACGAAAGGACAACTCGTCGAATGTCTCTGCACCGACTGGTCCCCGGTATAGAGATTTATCACCCTTTGTGATGGGAAGTCCGGACGGGATTGTGAATACCCGGAATTGCAAGGGCTTCGTAAGAAGTGCCTTCGGTTCTGTTCGAACCCGGAACAGACTTGTATGGTTACATGTCTGACATTACACTTTGAGATATAAAGCCGATTTCTTTCAAATACATTTCTGTTGGTGGCGGAGAATTTATTCTCTTAGCTTAACACCCTTCTCTGAGACGTACGAGCTCAGAGGTTATGTAGTTGAAATTTATCAGCGATATATCCCAATTTGGTAATGTGGCATGCTGAGTGTTGCTGTGTGATGATCAGTGTTTGATCATTTGCGATATGATCATTTGTTTGATCTTATATCTTTGTGATCATAGGTTGATCATTTGTTTGACCCGAAGCATGGCTTTGTGTACAAAGCGTAGCTATGTGGACGAGACTTCGTCGAGCCTCACACCCCGGAAATGGTCAAAACAGGAAGGATGCGGCAAGGTTCTAGGGAGTAGCGCCCCTTAGTGTATGTCATTCCTTCTGGATAGAGGTGGTATCATGGTATGGAGCCCAGATACTTAACCTATGTGGTTACTGCATTATTATTCTGATGTGGTTGTTGGAAATCGAGGATCCTCGGGAAGATCGGTTACGATCGGGGGATGGCATACGCGTGTCAGTAGTTACCTATTTTTGCAGAGGTAACCCGGCCTTGTGTTGGCAGAGATCCGGTTAGGTTCTCGGGACGTCATTCCAGAGGCGTTTCCATGTGGCAATGGGAAGTTCCTTGGCCTGACCATTTGTTGGAAATCCAAAGAAACAATACGAGCCCTTTACAATTGCAAATTGTAGAACCTGTCTCCTCAGGAGGCAGCTATAGCAGGCATAATATAATGGTACCTATGCTGGCTAAGATTTATATTCTACTTTCGAAATGTTTTCCACTATGCACTAATAATAATATCAAAAATGATTTGATTTTGCGTAGTAAGCATCTTTGACTAACATAAGAAGAAATCTCCTCCAAGTCTGCGTTTGCATTGTGTGTGTGGTGGGAGGTCTTATGGTAGTTTCATTTTCCAAAAGCATTGCGGTTTTCAATGTTTAAATTCTTTTGTGTTGTTTAAAGATAAACTGTTTTTTTTGCTCACACCAGTCCCACGACTGACTCGGAGTTTATTGTTCATTTCCTAAACTCTGGGTGCTCATAATTTTCTACACGAGCAGTCTAGAGTTAGGTTTTTTTCAGATAGTCAGATCAGTAGATTTTCTGGAGCTAGTTCAGTCTTTGGATCGGACTGCACTTGCTTATTCTTGGTGTATCGTTATTGGGAGTTCGAGCTACTGCTGGAGTTCTCTCTTGAAGACTATCTTAGAGTTATTTGTTCCGCTGCTGATATTAGTTATCTATTTTTTCTTTCCGCTGCTATATGTTGTATCATATCTCTGATGTATATTGATATTCATTGTATCATCGTTGTATCAGATATTGTATATCAATGTATTATTCATTTATTCCGCTGTGTTATTTACTTAACTGTGTTATAAGCTCCCAAGAACCAGATTCGACATTTGAATCTACGGCATTTTGAGTACAAGTGAAGTACGGGTGCCGATTTTCGAAAGTCGACTTTTGGGTCCTTGACAAGGCCCACCTCGAACAACACTCCCAAATCGCGGGATGCACCCAAACAATCACAAAGTAATAGAATGGTATCGAAGAAGTGTGTCCGATAAGAGGTGCTACCTCCTTGGCCCGTCAATCGCTCCTGTTTTAGCCACTTTATGCCAACTCACGGGAGTTGGGTCCACGTATATACCTTAGGATCGTCGCCACCATCCTACTTCATTCTGGAAACTCCACCGCGTACACAGTTGTCAAAGTGGTTTTCGGTATCGACAGAGAGTATGTCCATATCCGATCCCGATCTCTTTAACAACCAATCGTTATTATAATCCGTGGTTATAAATTTCAAAATAGTTTATGTTTCAAATCAAAATACATCCTTTAAACCATTTCAAAATCATATCATTTATTTCAAACTAATACATACTTTCAAACCCAAAACATATCTATTCAAAACCAATTCAAAAATATATCATTTCCATTTCAAAACCAATTCAATAATATATCATTTCAATAAAACCCAAATTTCAAAATCACTGAATATTTCCTTTAATTTATTAAACTTGAAATCTTCCTTTAAATTATCATAGCATTTTGGTAATGTAACCTTAAGGAATCATTGCATTTTTGGTATGTAATACTTTCCAATTTAATATTTTATATAATCAAAGTATTTATATACTTACAAATTTTTAACATGGTCATTTTATCATAGCCTTATAGTTAAATAAACTTTGTTACTGTAATATCCAATTTAATGCTGAAATTCTTATGTTAAGTTAAGAGTACCTTAGTAACTTACATTATCATTACAATAAAGAAACTTTATTATTTTAGTCATTAAAATATGTCATTTACATTAATTAAAACTTACATATTAAATGTACTTTTTAACTTACATTTCTATTACAGTAAAGAGCATTTATCGTTTAATCAATATTACACTAATTAAACTTACATTATCAAATGTACGTTTTAATTTACGTTTTATTACAAAAAGGGCATTTATTATTTTAAATCAATATTACACTAATTAAACTTACATTATCAAATGTACGTTTTAATTTACGTTTTATTACAAAAAGGGCATTTATTATTTTAAATCAATATTACACTAATTAAACTTACATTATCAAATGTACGTTTTAATTTACGTTTTATTACAAAAAGGGCATTTATTATTTTAAATCAATATTACACAAATTAAGACTTACATGTTTCTTTCATTAATTAAGACTTTACATGTTTCTTTCAGTAAGTAAAACTTTACATATTTCTTTCATTAATTAGAACTTTACACGTCTCTTTCATAAATTAAAACTTTACATATGTTTTTTTCATAATTAAAACTTTACATATTTCTTTCATTAATTAGAACTTTACACGTTTCTTTCATAAATTAAAACTTTACATATTCTTTCATTAATTAGAACTTTACACGTTTCTTTCATAATTAAAACTTTACATATTTCTTTCATTAATTAGAACTTTACACGTTTCTTTCACAATTAAAACTTTACATATTTCTTTCATTAATTAGAACTTTACACGTTTCTTTCATAAATTAAAACTTTACATATTCTTTCATTAATTAGAACTTTACACGTTTCTTTCATAATTAAAACTTTACATATTTCTAAATTAGTTTATATTTCCAATCACAAATTTCCATTCATTTATTTAACATTTTTAATACATATGAAATCATTTTTCACTTTATTAAATCATTTTAAAAACCAAATTTAAATTAAAATATCAAAATTTACATTTTCAAAATACTTAAAATTCCAGAAAAATTTATAAAATAACCACGGGTCTGTATAATATTTTCTAACCTAGGTCAAGTGATACGGATAATATATCATTTCAATCCGTAATTTACAAAGAAAAATCCGGGTTCTATCATTTCAAACCCGCAATCCCAAGTTAAATAAAATAAATAAAAATCGCTTAGGCTTGTCATTTCAGCCCATAACGATCTTTCCCTATTCTAAAGTCCGTTCGGGTATGTATCATTTCAACCCATAGTGATTCTATTCTACAGGGAACTTGCAGTGTGAGAACAGAATATAAATAAACAGTAAAATAAAATAAAATATAACAGATGATGTAACAGGCATATAAACAGTATTTAATATCATATAAATATATCACAGGCATGTATAACATAATATAATTATTTCTACACTTTCACTTGCTATCAATTCACAATAATATAAGTATGAATGTCAGGTGTGATTACTCACCTTTTTACGCTGAAGTTTGCAAAGCAAACACACAAACAAAAATCCGGAAAGCACGAAAGCACGACTAGACACAATTCTGATTTGAATGGATGGAGAGCCAAGATATTGATCTTGTATATAACAAATACACAAATCATAAGAATAAGATTCAACACAACAAAAGATGAATTAAACTATGCAATTACGAATCAAAGAACATAACCTTGATTTCAACCACCAAGTGGGCTTTGCCATGGTTTAATAGTGAGGAGGAGGTTATGTTGTGGTGGTGGAGGCTGAGCTATGCAAGGAGAAAACAAAAGGAAAAAAAGAGGAAATAAAATAAAAGTGGAAAAAGAAAAAAAAAAGAAGGAAGCCATGGAAATAACCTAGAGCTTGTTGTATTTTCTTCACACAAATGAAAATGAGAGGATGAGAACTTGTACGTGAATAAGAAATAAAAAGAAGGCGGCTAGGGTTTCAAGAGATTTGAATGGCTAAGATGTAGGGTTTAGAAAATGAAAGGCTAGCAAATAAAAAGGCTAGTGAATGAGTGGGATTTATTTCCTATTTAATAAAAGAAACTTACTGTAAAATATTTCAATCAGAAGAGGCAAATGAGGAACTGAGATATTGAGAAGATTTTTATCTGATTTGATAGAGTAAATGCTAGGAAAACAAAGAGACAAGAAATAAAGAGAAAAAAAAACTTATACATATATTATTCCTAAATGCAAGTGAAATATGTGAATCATAATGGGAAATAAATTTTGTATGTGTATGGAAAAAGGAAATACACGGCTATAGAAGAGAAAAAAAAGAGCTAAGGAGTTATGAATGCTAAGGAAACGGAAAGACATAAGTTAAGGAGAAAGAAACGTACAATATATTTTATTTTTAAATGCAAATGAAAAATGAGAGATGGGAAATAAATTTTGTACGTGAATTTTCAACTTGATATGCAAGGCTATGAGTAGAGTAATTCATGGCTAGGAATGAGAAGGAAACGGCTAGAAAATAATAAATGCCATGCAAATGAAGAAGACAAGAGTTTAACCAATGAAACATATGCCTCTTAAATTTCTCCAAGCCATTTATTTGCATACATTTCTTTCTAGAAATGAAATGTGAAGTGAATGTGTATGTGAATTATGAAGTGGAGTGGATGGCAAGAAAAGATTTGAACGGCTAAAGAGGAGTAAATGATAGAAAAACAAAAAGGCTAGGAAATAAAAGGTAAGAAATAAGGAGAAAGAAACACACATACATACATACATACATATATATATGATTCTTAAATGCAATTGAAAAGAGGATATTTTGAGATGTTTGTACATGATTAATAAGAGCAATTCACGGCTATGAACGGTGAATGGCTAGGGTAAGTAATAAAGAGGGTAGGTAAATAAAAAGGCAAGCATTAAAGAAATGTAACGCATGTCTCCTTGATTTCTTCCAAGCCTTTTATGAAAAGATACACACACAAGTGAAATCCAATAAATAAAGTTTAGATAAACAAAATAGAAAAATAAAATAAAATAACATAGAAAATAAAAATATAGAAACGCACATAGAAAACTAGAAATTGAAATACAGTAAATAACTGCGTGTAAAACGCTGTAATTTATCTGATTTAAAAAGTATAACTCAGAATTTAACGAAACGAAAAGCAGAACAGATATCATAAATATATTCTGCTTCAAAGAAAAAGATTAAAATTTAAAATTCAAATTTTTTTTATATTTAAACTGAAAATTCAAATTTTGACCAAAATATAAAATTTTCAAAAATCGTTTATTTATTGCATTTGGAAAATAAATTACAAACAAATTCCAAACTTACATTGGAATAATTCTAAAAATTCACTTTTAAATGATTTAAAAATCAAAATTTCAAATAAAAATTTAATTAAAAATATTCACAAAATTATGGGTTGTTACACTCTCCCCCACTCAAAACTTTTCGTCCACGAAAAGGAACGAGGCATGGAAAATAGAGACAACAGATAGAATGAGATAGAACCAAGACAATATAAAAAAAGAAGATTGAAATTATACTTGGTAACGGTCATTACAGGTAAATTCAACAAGACAGAGATGATCTTCCCAAGATCCTCTTAAATCAAGGACACAAGCATGAAGAAGATTCTTGAAAAGTTTTCCAAAACAGACTGGTAAAGGTATTTTGGGAGGAAGAAATACAAATCGAACTTTAGGAGATAAGATCAATTTGGAATTCAATTCCCCGCTTAGGATGCAGGAGAATAGGAACAACCGAAGGATAAGAGATTGGAAAACAAAATAAGATGATAAATTTTAAAACCATAAAATTTTCAACTTAAATTAATAATTGATTTCATCCATTTGATTTTTCCTAAGTTAATTAAATCTTATCTATTTATAATTTCATTATCTTATCACCCAATTAACAATTTCTAAAATCGTGAATTTGAGATCATTTATTATACTCAAAATTTTATTCAATAAGTTTCATGCTTCTTTATTCCAGATGGTTATTACATTTATTCCACTTAATATATGTCTAATCACATATATTAAGTATACTTACACTTATTATGACTTACTCCAATTTATTCATAAGTTCCTTTAACATCACTTTATACTGTATATTATTCAATTAACTTTTTATTCTATTTACCTTTATTAATCCTTTATAACTAAAATTTAAGTGTATAACATTTTTTATGACCACTCAAATTTTATTTATAAAATCTCCTTTATATTGTGTGTTCTCTAATTACATATTTAACTTTTAATAATTTAGGTAAGTTATATTGGAATGCAAGAGAATATTACACAAATAAAAATTTCTTAACTCAATTATCCAAGCTTCAATATTTATTCAAATTTTGATTTCCTTTTATAATTGAAATTATCCTTTAAGATAAAATTTAAGAATTAGATTTCCGATTAACTTCAAACTATTCTAGAGATAATTAAATATACACAATATATATCAAATCAACTCTTAAATCACATATATTATAAATCAAGTCATAATTAGAAAGCCAAATCAATTTAATTCTCCAAAGAAAAACTGTAGCAAAACTACAGAATGGTCTCTTCGCTTCAAAACTCGAAAATGAATGTCGATGATGCTGCAGTCATCACCGAAATTATTTTCCAGCGACAAAGAAAAGAACACTGATTTACAAATTAAAATCCTTTGAAAAAATTTCTACGAATTACCTTTAAATAATATATCCTTTTAAAACTTTCAAAACAAAGTTCGAAATCATCGGAAATTAAATTCTCACATTCTTGATTTAAATTCATTTAAATTTCCAAATTAATTTATAACCATGTTTAATTATTTAGATATGAAACTAAAGCCAATGATTATAAAATACATACAAAGTTAAATATTATTTCTTAACACCCAATTCCATTAATTATCAAAAAATTTAGAAAATTAACCTTATACATATTATAATTATACAAAATTTATCCATCTACTAAATTTAAAAAACCATATTGTGTCAGTTTGTTCTGTTCAAGTGTTTTGGAGATCCTATCGATAGCGTTGATCAAACGAATCGATCGAAAACCCAAATCAACATCAACAATTCAAACAACACAATATATAAAACATCTTTAAAATATAAAAAAAAATTCAAATACAAGATTAATTTTTCAAAATAAGGATAGGGAATCAAATTGATGGACTCATATTAAAGAGAAATTTTTTTTAGACAAATTGGAGGCAAAGATAAGACGATTAAATAACAGAATAGGAAGATGGTAAGCCTATACATATCGCGGGCAACCTTAACCAGGTCAACCGTGACTTAATGAATAAGATCGATGTGGATTTTCTGGGGTAAATCTACATTCGATCTCAAGAGATAGAATTCAGGCATAGCAAAAGATAGTAGCATCGTAAACCAAGGATACAGAAGTCTTCGGTGAATCAATGCTTTTTGGTTAGAAGTTTCACACCTTTACAAGTAATTAGAATATTGGCGGGACCGCCAATTCATTAGAAAGATTATTCGGAGTGGAGTTATGGGACACTCCAAAATCAAGAAGACACGAATAGGGGAGGACAAGAATGGACTTCGGAACTGAAGCGAATGTTCCAAAATTCAAAGGAAACGGAATCGAAGATGAAGGAATTCAAGCTCGAACGAAAGCGATTCTGTAATTAAATTTACTCTATGTGCTGAGTTTGCCTAAAACCAGAGCTCTGATACCACTGTAACGACCCGATATTTTCGACCATTCGCATCCACACATGTCGGACTTGAATTGCTCAAAATACCGCGTTGTAAATAAAAATTTAGCAAACTCATCATATACAGTAAATAAATAATCACATATCACAGACACAGAGTAATATAATGCAGCGGAAGCAAAAGAGATAGTAGTCCATGAAGCTACTATATAAATACATCAGAGTTAATTAAGATACAATAGGAATACCAAGATACAACAGGAGTAACAGTATGAAAATCAGGTACAACTGGATAACAAAATGAATAGATATCTGGATCTTCAAAGCAAAACTCCAGCTCCAAAGGTGCGTCTCTAATGCTGTATCACTCAGTCTGACCCAAGCGTAAAGTAAAACACAAAACACTCGAGTCAGGACATACATACTTATATAATGTAAACCAACTCAAGTGAACTGTAATAAAGGTACAAGTAACTTAAAGAATGCTTGGGATCGCCCATTCTTTAAGGATCCGTTAAACTATTTACTATGTAGTAATATACGCTATATACAGTAGTGTCTAATTAGTAAAGTATAATCATATAGAAAATAGCGTTAAGGGGATGGTGGACCTTAACGCGGTCAGATCTTTAAACCAAAATCGTAGTGGGCTCGATATGGTAAGTGACACGGCACAACTAGGCAATGCCAGGGTAGATATACCAATTACGCATCCGGGCTGGTGGTGACGCATAGCAGCCACTACCGCCCACCTCGAACAACACTCCCAAATCGCGGGATGCACCCAAACAATCACAAAGTAATAGAATGGTATCGAAGAAGTGTGTCCGATAAGAGGTGCTACCTCCTTGGCCCGTCAATCGCTCCTGTTTTAGCCACTTTATGCCAACTCACGGGAGTTGGGTCCACGTATATACCTTAGGATCGTCGCCACCATCCTACTTCATTCTGGAAACTCCACCGCGTACACAGTTGTCAAAGTGGTTTTCGGTATCGACAGAGAGTATGTCCATATCCGATCCCGATCTCTTTAACAACCAATCGTTATTATAATCCGTGGTTATAAATTTCAAAATAGTTTATGTTTCAAATCAAAATACATCCTTTAAACCATTTCAAAATCATATCATTTATTTCAAACTAATACATACTTTCAAACCCAAAACATATCTATTCAAAACCAATTCAAAAATATATCATTTCCATTTCAAAACCAATTCAATAATATATCATTTCAATAAAACCCAAATTTCAAAATCACTGAATATTTCCTTTAATTTATTAAACTTGAAATCTTCCTTTAAATTATCATAGCATTTTGGTAATGTAACCTTAAGGAATCATTGCATTTTTGGTATGTAATACTTTCCAATTTAATATTTTATATAATCAAAGTATTTATATACTTACAAATTTTTAACATGGTCATTTTATCATAGCCTTATAGTTAAATAAACTTTGTTACTGTAATATCCAATTTAATGCTGAAATTCTTATGTTAAGTTAAGAGTACCTTAGTAACTTACATTATCATTACAATAAAGAAACTTTATTATTTTAGTCATTAAAATATGTCATTTACATTAATTAAAACTTACATATTAAATGTACTTTTTAACTTACATTTCTATTACAGTAAAGAGCATTTATCGTTTAATCAATATTACACTAATTAAACTTACATTATCAAATGTACGTTTTAATTTACGTTTTATTACAAAAAGGGCATTTATTATTTTAAATCAATATTACACTAATTAAACTTACATTATCAAATGTACGTTTTAATTTACGTTTTATTACAAAAAGGGCATTTATTATTTTAAATCAATATTACACTAATTAAACTTACATTATCAAATGTACGTTTTAATTTACGTTTTATTACAAAAAGGGCATTTATTATTTTAAATCAATATTACACAAATTAAGACTTACATGTTTCTTTCATTAATTAAGACTTTACATGTTTCTTTCAGTAAGTAAAACTTTACATATTTCTTTCATTAATTAGAACTTTACACGTCTCTTTCATAAATTAAAACTTTACATATGTTTTTTTCATAATTAAAACTTTACATATTTCTTTCATTAATTAGAACTTTACACGTTTCTTTCATAAATTAAAACTTTACATATTCTTTCATTAATTAGAACTTTACACGTTTCTTTCATAATTAAAACTTTACATATTTCTTTCATTAATTAGAACTTTACACGTTTCTTTCACAATTAAAACTTTACATATTTCTTTCATTAATTAGAACTTTACACGTTTCTTTCATAAATTAAAACTTTACATATTCTTTCATTAATTAGAACTTTACACGTTTCTTTCATAATTAAAACTTTACATATTTCTAAATTAGTTTATATTTCCAATCACAAATTTCCATTCATTTATTTAACATTTTTAATACATATGAAATCATTTTTCACTTTATTAAATCATTTTAAAAACCAAATTTAAATTAAAATATCAAAATTTACATTTTCAAAATACTTAAAATTCCAGAAAAATTTATAAAATAACCACGGGTCTGTATAATATTTTCTAACCTAGGTCAAGTGATACGGATAATATATCATTTCAATCCGTAATTTACAAAGAAAAATCCGGGTTCTATCATTTCAAACCCGCAATCCCAAGTTAAATAAAATAAATAAAAATCGCTTAGGCTTGTCATTTCAGCCCATAACGATCTTTCCCTATTCTAAAGTCCGTTCGGGTATGTATCATTTCAACCCATAGTGATTCTATTCTACAGGGAACTTGCAGTGTGAGAACAGAATATAAATAAACAGTAAAATAAAATAAAATATAACAGATGATGTAACAGGCATATAAACAGTATTTAATATCATATAAATATATCACAGGCATGTATAACATAATATAATTATTTCTACACTTTCACTTGCTATCAATTCACAATAATATAAGTATGAATGTCAGGTGTGATTACTCACCTTTTTACGCTGAAGTTTGCAAAGCAAACACACAAACAAAAATCCGGAAAGCACGAAAGCACGACTAGACACAATTCTGATTTGAATGGATGGAGAGCCAAGATATTGATCTTGTATATAACAAATACACAAATCATAAGAATAAGATTCAACACAACAAAAGATGAATTAAACTATGCAATTACGAATCAAAGAACATAACCTTGATTTCAACCACCAAGTGGGCTTTGCCATGGTTTAATAGTGAGGAGGAGGTTATGTTGTGGTGGTGGAGGCTGAGCTATGCAAGGAGAAAACAAAAGGAAAAAAAGAGGAAATAAAATAAAAGTGGAAAAAGAAAAAAAAAAGAAGGAAGCCATGGAAATAACCTAGAGCTTGTTGTATTTTCTTCACACAAATGAAAATGAGAGGATGAGAACTTGTACGTGAATAAGAAATAAAAAGAAGGCGGCTAGGGTTTCAAGAGATTTGAATGGCTAAGATGTAGGGTTTAGAAAATGAAAGGCTAGCAAATAAAAAGGCTAGTGAATGAGTGGGATTTATTTCCTATTTAATAAAAGAAACTTACTGTAAAATATTTCAATCAGAAGAGGCAAATGAGGAACTGAGATATTGAGAAGATTTTTATCTGATTTGATAGAGTAAATGCTAGGAAAACAAAGAGACAAGAAATAAAGAGAAAAAAAAACTTATACATATATTATTCCTAAATGCAAGTGAAATATGTGAATCATAATGGGAAATAAATTTTGTATGTGTATGGAAAAAGGAAATACACGGCTATAGAAGAGAAAAAAAAGAGCTAAGGAGTTATGAATGCTAAGGAAACGGAAAGACATAAGTTAAGGAGAAAGAAACGTACAATATATTTTATTTTTAAATGCAAATGAAAAATGAGAGATGGGAAATAAATTTTGTACGTGAATTTTCAACTTGATATGCAAGGCTATGAGTAGAGTAATTCATGGCTAGGAATGAGAAGGAAACGGCTAGAAAATAATAAATGCCATGCAAATGAAGAAGACAAGAGTTTAACCAATGAAACATATGCCTCTTAAATTTCTCCAAGCCATTTATTTGCATACATTTCTTTCTAGAAATGAAATGTGAAGTGAATGTGTACGTGAATTATGAAGTGGAGTGGATGGCAAGAAAAGATTTGAACGGCTAAAGAGGAGTAAATGATAGAAAAACAAAAAGGCTAGGAAATAAAAGGTAAGAAATAAGGAGAAAGAAACACACATACATACATACATACATACATATATATATGATTCTTAAATGCAATTGAAAAGAGGATATTTTGAGATGTTTGTACATGATTAATAAGAGCAATTCACGGCTATGAACGGTGAATGGCTAGGGTAAGTAATAAAGAGGGTAGGTAAATAAAAAGGCAAGCATTAAAGAAATGTAACGCATGTCTCCTTGATTTCTTCCAAGCCTTTTATGAAAAGATATACACACAAGTGAAATCCAATAAATAAAGTTTAGATAAACAAAATAGAAAAATAAAATAAAATAACATAGAAAATAAAAATATAGAAACGCACATAGAAAACTAGAAATTGAAATACAGTAAATAACTGCGTGTAAAACGCTGTAATTTATCTGATTTAAAAAGTATAACTCAGAATTTAACGAAACGAAAAGCAGAACAGATATCATAAATATATTCTGCTTCAAAGAAAAAGATTAAAATTTAAAATTCAATTTTTTTTATATTTAAACTGAAAATTCAAATTTTGACCAAAATATAAAATTTTAAAAATCGTTTATTTATTGCATTTGGAAAATAAATTACAAACAAATTCCAAACTTACATTGGAATAATTCTAAAAATTCACTTTTAAATGATTTAAAAATCAAAATTTCAAATAAAAATTTAATTAAAAATATTCATAAAATTATGGGTTGTTACACTCTGTATTATCGTATATCCATATTACACGATCCATACACTCTTTCATTTGGTATCAGAGCAAGGCATCTTATAACCGTTACACAGTTATTTGATATTTTGCTAATATGGAAAACAACACCAGCACAAGCACTGTCACTAACACTAGTTTTATTGAAGGTCAATCTACTGCACGACCTCCACTATTCAATGGCATGAATTACAACTATTGGGCAACACGAATGCGTATTTATATGCAAGCCAATGGTTTTGATGCATGGAATGTTACACAAGCAGAATATACCGCACCTACTACTGAATATTCTACATGGACAGCTGCACAAAAACAAGATGCTACTGCTAATGCTAATGCTAAAGCAATGAATATGTTGTTTTGTGCATTAGATAAAAATGAATTTAACCGAGTTAGCATATGTAACACTACATATCAAATATGGCAAACACTTAAAATTACTCATGAAGGAACTAGCAAAGTTAAACAAAGCAAAATATCTATGCTCAAGAGTCAATTTCAAAATTTCAGAATGAAGCAAGGTGAGTCCATAAATGATATGTACTCCCGATTTCAAGATATTTATCATTCTCTAATAAGACTAGGAGAAAAGTATTCTGACTTTGATATCGTGTCCAAAATCCTAAACTCTTTAACCGATGAATGGGAAAGAAAAGTCTTAGCTATTGAAGAAGAAAACGACCTTTCTACCATGAAACCGGAAGAGTTAATAGGAAATTTAATGTCCTATGAAGTAAATTTACAAGCAAAAAGAGTTCAAGCACAGGACAAGAAAAATATGGCATTTCATGCAGAATAAGAGGAATCAGATCCAGAGGATGAAGATTTAGCTTTCATAGCTAAAAATTTTAAGAAATTTTTGAAGTACAGAAAAGGAAATCGAAATAATGGCAAAAGAAATTTAACAATAAGCCATCATCCTCAGTACTAGAATGCTTCAATTTCCATAAGAAGGGTCATATACAAAAAGATTGTCCAGAACAAAGGAAGGGAAAATAAAATAAATACAGAAAGAAAAAATTCAAAAAGAAGGCATTTTCGGTGACATGGGATGACTCAGATTCTTCGTCTTCTGAAAGTAGTAGTGGCAGTGAAAATGAACAAGCAAATGTCTGCTTCATGGCTACTGATAATGAGGTAAATGATCTTACTTTTATGACATGATTGAAATAAATTCTGAATTATTAGATACTTTGAAATATGTCAAAAGAAAATATAAAGAAGCTCTCAAAAATCAAAATAGAGCAGAATTCGAAGGTGATATGCTTAAAGATGAGAAGAAAATATTGGAAGAAGAACTTGAGAAAATTCAAGATTCAATTTCTAATGTTAATTTACCTTATTGAGTCAAGAAATTGAGACTCAAAAAGAAAAGAATGATGCTCTAGTTTCTGAAAATCACGAGCTAAAATCAAAAGTTAAAATGATCGAATTAGATAACACGGGTCTCAAAACTAAGTTAGACAATATTACTAGAAATGTGTCTAACTTTAATAAAGGCAGAGAAAACTTATCTAAAATTATTGAAACTTCTCAGTCTGTCTCAAATAAGAAAGGACTAGGTTATACTAAGAAATCAGTAGCCCCACCAAAAATTAAGCAGAATAAGAGAAATATTTCTAAACCTAAGTCTACCATAGTTCAACCAAAAAGGGATCAAAACTCAAAAACCATAAAAATATGGGTTCCTAAAACAAACAATAGTTTGATTAGGAATAAATATATTGAGTCCTTTTTGAAAAAATTTCATAAAAATAAAAATTATTTATTTAAAGGGAATACCGAACCCTCTTGGGTTTGGTTTCCTAAGACCTAACTCTTAGGACCCTATTAAAAAGTGGGTACCAATGTTATTCTTTTATTTTTTGCAGGTCCCACTAAAGAAAAGAGGAAAATGGATACTCGACAGTGGCTGCTCAAAACACATGACAGGAGACAAAAATATGCTAACAAATATCACATATTCAGATGGAGGCTCTATCACATTTGGAGACAATTCCAAAGATTATATCATCGGCTAAGGCGATGTGAGAAATTACGGTATATCTAATTTACCTCTCGTTTCTAATGTTTTACTTGTCAAAAACTTGAAGCATAATTTGTTAAGTATTAGCTAATTGTGTAACAAAGGATTCAAAATCTCATTTTCTGAGCATAAGTGTAGAATTTATGATCACAATGAAAATCTTATCTTTGAAGGAAATAGAGATAGAAACATATACGTTCTGAATATGAAAAATAATCATAATTCAGATATGTGCTTAATAACCAAAGAGAATGATCCTTGGTTATGCTTTACTGGTTATGTTTACTCCTTTTTGTCGACGACAAAGGGGGAGAAAAATGTCTACTAACAAGTTTTATGCAGATTACATTATCGCCACACATTCAGGGGGAGGAATATATATAACTTTTGTTATATAATTTCTACTGTATATCAATTCGTCAGTTACAGGTTGTCATCAATCAAAAAGGGGGAGAATGTTGAATCATGAGTTTTGATTCATGACAAGTGTGATAACCCGGATTTTGGAGTATCTGTTAAGTGATAATTAACTGAGTTAATTAAAAGAAATATTGAATTATAGATTGAACAAATAATAAGGTAAGTTTAAATACAAGACACATAAAACATTTAATATTAAGACATTTATAAATATAAAACTAAATTTAATATAATATATAAATACATATAATAACATATATATATATATGGAAATTACAAATGTAGATAAATTATACAAGAATTACAAATGTAAACAAATTCTCTTTGTATTATAACAAATGTAAGCAAAGAAATATGTTTGATGACAAGTGTTAATTAATTTAACAAGTGTCCCTATTTTATTTTTATTTTAAAATTCTTTAATAAAAAGATAGGATAGATTATATATATACATCTCCATACCTCTCTTACATTTCCTTTTATCGGTTCATTCTCTAAAAACAAAACAAAGAAGAAATCTGTAACAAAACCCAGTAAACAAAATCAAATTCAAACTACTTAAATCTTCCACAAGTTCTCAAACCTGAAGCAAATCAAATGATCAAAACAGATTCAACTCAAACCATAAATCAGATAAATTCAAGATCATTTCAACAACTTCCAGTTTTCAAGTTCAACTCAAAGATCTAAAATCAAAAACCAAGTCCAGTTTTCATATTTTCAAAAGCCTGCTCTGCTTAAACAAAAGAGGTGAGTAAACACTTTTAAAAATACTAAATATATGTTTAATCCTTAATGCATGTGCTAAATTCTCATAGTCATATTGTAATTAGGATGTGCATGAATGTTTAAACTGAAATAAAGTTTGAATATAGTGAAGTTCTATGTGTATATATCTGAATGCATGTCTGTCTATTGAATAACATACCTCTGTTTGTTTTCACAGGCTAGAAAATAAATTCAAAAATCATTTCCTATCTTCCCAATCTTTATTTGGCTATGATTTCTAAAAAAAAATGATTGCATTGATGTAATTTATGTTTAAAAATTCAAAAATTTATATTTAGTAATTAATTCAAAATAGGAAAATTACAGTAAAAATCAAATTTAAGTCAAAAATTGATGATCATAATTTCGAGTTTGGATTGTACCACCAGATTCGTAGTGGAAAATAATGAATTTTGATAATTAATTCAAGATTTTTAAGATTGTAATAAGGGAGATATTCTGAGTTGATCGATTTGGGTACTTTCGTCGGTTTCCGATGATCGATGGCGAGTTGAAGCTCGAGGTTGATGTCGAAGGTGGCTTAAGGGTTGTTGATCATTGGAAAAATAACCGGTGATATTCTCGAGTGTTGTGGTGGCGAAACGACGGTAAACTAGGGTTTAAGCTGAGCATTTTTTCGTGGTTGGTCTCATGGTAATTGCAGCCTCGTCGTCGCGACGAACTCAATCGCATATGAGGGAAAATGAAGAAGGGTTTGTGATGCATCTTTGGTTGGAAGGGCAGACTTTCTGGTGAACGATTGGGTGATGCGAATCGATTTTTCCGATGATGGTGGATTCCTGAGTGTGGTCGTGGGATCGATTTTGTTTCTTTGGTGAATTCATAGATCTGGGTAGTTGTACCATTAGAGGAGGTGGTCTCTGACATGTCGGAGTTGTTGTCGATGATCGGAACGACGAGTTTCTAACATGCACGCGTGCACGTTAATGTCTAGTAGAGTTTGAGTCTTCAGGGAAGAAGGAAGGCGCGGCACTTGCTTGAGTTTCTCTCGTGTTTATCTCGAGGAAGGTAATACACGTGCGAGTTCGTGAGTGGCTCGGGGAAATTTAGTTTGGGTTTGGGTAAACGTTGAGGCTCACAAAGTTTTAAAGATAAATGATAATTAAGTTTAAACTGATTGGTTAATTAAAAGTTATGTAATTTATTTTAACTTAAATTAATTAAGATAGTTCCTAAGTTTATTTAAAACTTTATCGATAATGTGATTATATGGGAATTGAGAAAATAAATGTTTAATCATTAATTTAACTTAAAGGTCTTAAGTTAAAATTATCAATTAATGATAAATTAATTCGAAGATTAGTAAATAAGATTTTAAATGATAATTAGGAAAGTAATTGAGATAAATTAGTGAAATTAATTATAAGTTAATCACTTAATGAGATTAATATAGATAAATTAATTGATGTTGATAATCAAAAGGTAATTACTTAGTATAAGTAATTAGTGGATAGTTAATAATTGTAATTAATTTAAAGATCATTAACTAGTGATTATGAGATGATTAATTAAGGTAATTAATTTAAGATAATTAATTAAGTTTAATTAATTAAGGATAACCAGTTATGAAATTGATTAAGTAAATTAATTAATGTAAGTAATTAAGGGATAGTTAATTACTGAATGAGATTAATTAAGGTTAATTAATGAATATGATTATTTTAAGATTTATTAATTCATGTAATTAATCAATGTAATTATAATTGATTAATCAATAAGAGTAAATTAAAGGTTAATCACTTAAGTGTAATTAGAGAATAATTAATTAAGATGGATAATTTAAGAACGATTAATTAATTGTTTTGTAATTAATTAATGTTAAGTAAGCAAGATTAAGGTAAACCAAGTGATTTAAGGTGGTAATTAATCTAATTGGAAAATTAATTAAATTGATTATGAATTAATCAATCTTGCTTATGGATGATTGAATATTATTAGGTGACTTGGATTATGTGATATATCTGATATTGAGTTTTGATGTATTGTGATATGCTATGATGAGTTGAACTATGATATTGTGGATTATATTGAATGCCTTGAATTGATTGATATCTCTGATATGAAAAGTTTTGTGATATGATATGTTTAGGTTGAACAGTAAAAATGTGGTTATCTATCGATGATGAAATACTAGGTAAAAGTGACATCCTGCATTTAAAGTTTGAATTGTATTACATTTGAATAACTTGGGTTAAGATGACATGGGACTCGAAGAGATCGGGATCGGGTATCAGTAAATACCCGAAACCACTTCGATTTGAAATCTTCTATAATTCTTTATAGATTGATATGTGAAATCAATAGGCTGGTTTGGGATAATATGGACCATTTAAACTAAGTTGGATACTTAGATATTGTTTTGTGAAAATAAGTGTTGATTATATAAGTTGTTTACTTGTAGTAAAGTACGAGTTACCCCGGGTTTAAATAAGTTCTATGGATTGAAATTTCATGTTAGATGAGTTTACTCACGCTGGTTTCCAGCCTGACCCGGGTGTTACTTTGATGTAATGATCGGGTCAGACCGAGTATTGCAAATCTCCAGGTTAGGACGTTCTGTAGCTCAAGAGGCAAGCTGAATGGCAGGAACGTATGGAGTGTATTCCGCTGTGTTATATTGTTTGTATTTCTGGGACAAGTTAATCTTAATTGTCCAATTGATATATGAATCGTTGTAACTCCGATGTATTGAATGTAAAGTGACTGATAAAGATTTTCTGTATAAATACTATTATTTGATATTATATTTGATCCGCTGCGAAATGTGAGATTTTGAGTTTGTTTTCTGTTCTTCTTCTACCTCTTAATTCTTCTTTCCTTTAACAATCTGGGATTTTCGAAGTCGAAAATTTTGGGTCGTTACAACAAGGAGCATTAACAAAGACTATATGGCGATAACAACAAAAAGAGAGTAACATATACATGGTATAAACTACAAAGAGAAGAGACTTCAAAACTAGTTTTCGTATGATTATTTATTATGTTTTTGAGTCTTAGATATGTTTAGATACTGTTAAAATCATTCCTCAAGTAGTTACACTTGCACACAAAACAAATTATTTTCGTTTGTATATGCATTGAAATTCACTGTGCAAAATTGCACAGGTCAGTCGATTGATTACAGTCGACCAGTCGACTGATCTGATGCAAAATGCACAGTGAACATATAATATATATACAAATTTGAATTTCATTCAACTGAGCTTCTGAACTCAGTCGACTGACCTGCGTATAACGGCTATATTTTCTGAACGGATGCTTCCTTTCACGAAGAGTTTCAATCCAATTCGAAGAGTAATGGCTGCATCTATTGATTGAATCTCTTAGCAAAAGGTTGTATCTATCTATGCACTATATAAACACATCAAAATCATTTTCCAAATAATCGATTCTTGAATAATTTACTGATCTTACTTACTCTCTATATTCTCTGCATTCAAAAGCAATCAAACCATCTTCATTGCTTGAATCCTTGAATTCATATTCATATTCTTTGATTCATAGCGATAATCTTCCTTTCATATCTTCACACACACTCATATACTTGAGGATTTTATTATAGGAAGGGTGTACACACATTGACATATCTGTGTTATCAAGAACACATTAGTCAGACAATTTATATACTAGTAGAAGTCCTGTTCTACTGCTCAGGCATTGTGAAGTCCTCTTCGGCTGCTGAGGCGAAATCCTGTTTTGCTGCTCAGGTCCCTGTTCGGCTGCTCAGGGGTTGTATAGACCTGTTCCTCCGGGTTAAGTGAGGGTTGTTGTTTTAGTGAAACTCCAGAAGGAGTCTGGGACTGGACGTAGGACGGAGCTCCGAACCAGTATAAAAATCTCTGGTGTTATTTTTATTATACTGCTTTTATATTTCGCACTATTTACTGTATAGCTATCATCACTATACTCTGTATTATCGTATATCCATATTACACGATCCATAGCACTCTTTCAAGCAGGTGGTGTGATAATATGGTCAAATTTATCGCTTACTCATTTTCGAAAAAAATCTCATTTTAATAACCGTTACCTAGTTGTGACAATTATTTACACCAATTCTCTTCGTCGAAACTATATCACTTTAGACTTATTGAATTTAGTAATGGTCAAAATTCCAACATCATCCACATTCAACTCTATAGGTCAAACACAAAGTCCTTGGTTCAATAATAACAATTATTATTAACTGAACTACTCTGCCAGAGATTTTGACTTTGGGTTGACTTGAGTTGATCGTGATACTAACCCCATATAACTGAGGAGATGAACCTTCTCTTGAATAGTGCTTCACTTCCAATTCTTCCACTCGACCCAACTATAGTCACTCGATTGACGCTTTGCCATGATTTGACTGTAATCAAAGCAAAGCTCTCATATTGAAGAGTAACAATATTCTCAAGTCAAAAGAACTGTATGAATTATTCACATCGATATTTTCTGTTTGACCTTACTTATATTAATCAACAGAAAACAATCGACGAGTCGTTCCATAGTTATCCAATAACTATTATCATGTAACCCCTAGGTGCCCCCAACAGTCCTGAGAAATACGATGCCCAACATTTTGAGAGCGTTACGTACTCTAGTCCTAATAGATACATTGATATCCAGTCTCAATTCATCTTGACTAGGAACATTTAAAATGGTATATTTGTTTTCAATGTGATAAATTACTCACGGTTACAACACTTTGTGACTACTATCACAAAATGTACCATTTATGGATTTTCTACTAAATATACTTTTAATTGAATTAATTAATTAATATAACACATTATATCAAGTATATAATATAAATAAAACACCTTTTATTTCGAAAAAGATTGGTCAAAGAGTTAGATCTATGTAACAAATTACATAATTGCCCCAAGGGCATGCCCCTAACTCTATCAATTTAGTCGACTTGGGTGTTGCTCTGGAATCTGGTAGTGTGCGCATTGAGTTCACTGTTTTAGTGAATGCCTACTACGTGGGTGTTATTGCTCAAAGCTCTAAGGATCTTCCAAAGCAGTCAGCCTCCATGGATGGTGTTGTTTTAGTGGTAGATGGCTATCCTGCAAGTGGTGGTGTTATTTCGATGGATGGATCAGAGGCTTCTAAGGTAACTCCAACTGATTCCTCTTTAGATAAATTTAATGCTTGTTCCAATTCTGGTTTTGAGTGTCGCAAGCCTTCTTGCTCTTGGTCTTCTTTATTTAAGGATAAGCCTAGCAATGCAGGCTCTTTTGTGCTTAAGGAATACAATGTCGAATTTGTAGATACGCTTATCCCCTCTAAGGAAATTGTTGATGCTTGAATTGCATTTTGGAAAGACTACTTAGTTGGGTTCTTTCTTGACGAAGCTCCATATTATTCGGTTGTCAAAAAGCATGTCCTAGGTTTGTAGCATTTGCGCGGTACGGAAAATGTCAGAAGTGACAATTTGATGTAATTTTTTTAAGTTCTCCTCCCATTTGGGAGAACTTGTGTTTTGGAATCTGACCCTATTATTACTATGGGTAAAGTATTTATCATTACCCAATGGTCCCCCTCTATCGAGCTAGCACGTGAGCAAGTTCTATCTATTCTAGTTTGGGTGCACATCTCAAATATTCCTTCCATTTTTCAATCGCTTGAGGGAATAAATTGGATCGCCAACCATATTGGACAGCTGATTTGTTTTGACATTTCTATCGTGCGTAGGCAGTTTCTTCATTATGCCAAGGCTCTTATTGAGTTCCCTACGAGGCATTTGCCATCTAGAATCCCTATCTCTCTTGTCGAGGGGAGGGTTGCTCACGTCGATGTTTCTTACCAGTGGAAGCCGCTTATTTGTGACCTATGTTATTCCTTTGGCTATGAGATTCACAGCTATCCTCATTCTGGTGCTGATACTCACAACCTTTGTAACGAACCGGATTTTCGACCCTTGAAAATCGACACTAATAGTCCACTATATCGCATACCGAACATTCAGGTGCTGGAAATACCGATTTGTTAGGGTGAAAGAAGAAGGTAGAAGATAGAAGAAAAACTAAACAATACAGAATCTCACAACGCAGTGAATAATATATAATACAACAATGATCTTTACAAAAAGGAAACATCTTTATTCATATATACACCATCAGAGTACCCCTAGACTTATCCTAAATTTGGACAGTTATGGAAACCTATCCTTACATTGACAAACATACAAATTCTATAATACAGCGGAAGAAAAATATACGTGAATACGTCTTGACCATCCAGCTCCTCTCCAACTCCAAAGTATCCAGCTAAACCTGGGAAAATATGCTCAGTCTGACCCGAGCATTACATGGAATAACGCCTGGGTCAGTCTGGTAAACCAGCGTGAGTAAAACTCGATAACAAGTAACAACCAAACTGATTTCTACAATTGAAAACTTTTCAAACAAAGGTTAATTTGTAAGACCACACCGCATATAAAGACGAACGGGCTTTTACCTTACGATAACCAAAATGTTTTATATCAAAATCCAGTGATATTATCATAGTGTCTAGGTTTAAAGTAAATAGATAAAATAGTTGAAATGCTTGCATCTCACAGTCTAACATACTAGGCTCTACAATCGAAAACGCAAGGCACATATTGGAGATTGGATCCAAATAATGAAAAGGTAAGGGACTACCTTCTGATGATACACCTCTAGGATCGGCTGCCCCTTTAACATCGCAGACCGGATTACCTCACCCCCTTGACATCGAGGCCTTATACTACCATGGTGTTTGTGCGCAAACCAACTCTGAAAAGGACATCTAGAATGGGGTGGACGCTTCTAATGGTAGCTAACCACATAGCTCTGCTGCATGCCCTGTATTTTCCATTCCTCCCGGTTGTGAGGCTTGAGGCTACGCTTTACCTTTCTGAATAGAAACCCATCTTGGAATGCTAACACTGCCTTCTAAGCATCAATGCAATGCCAGCATTCATCCATACAAGTTTGTTCTGGGTCGGAACAAAACCGAAGGCACTAACTCTACTACATCCGTTTTGGAATCACCCTTAGGATTAGTAGTAGTAGCCCTTGCACTTCAAAGGGCACCATTTTCAATCATCATCAAGATGTCTTCCACTGGAACGTACATGTTGGTTTGGAGTGGTTTTCGGATATATAATCCGTTCCCAGTCTCTCCGTACCAATAACCGATAATTTTCAGTTGACTCATTCCCGGTTCTTTTGGAAGTAAGTATTCGATTCCTTGTCGGAAACTCGAATTTTATATCCATACTTCCTAAGTCAAATTAGGCCAAATTTGATAGTCGGTTATTTAACTATCATAACAATAACAAAATCTAGAGATTTAATTGCCCAAAGCAATCACTAAGCCTTAAAACCGTTTTTATTTATAAATCTCCATTCTCAGACATTTATCAACATTCATATACTTATCTCCTTTACATAAGTATATTCACAAAACATTTATAGGATTTTCCATTTCCAAATCCCTTAAATGGATTTAACTACATTATTTATATTGGAGAGAAGGGTAACTCTAAGCACTATTCCTTCGATGTTAAGTGTGTAACGGATGTTCCATACCACCATTTTCTTGAAAGGTCAAACTCGAGGAACCCAAACCTCAAATTCCCGTTTTATTTATCTTAAATAAATCATTTTATAAATTTTCATTGTCCATCAAATCCTCTTTCCTTTAACCCAAACCCATTTATAAACATTTATCAACTTCCATACTCAATTATGAACTCTTTATAATTGTTCAAACCGGGTTATATAACTTCTTTATAAACTTTCAAACCTTATATAAAGCTTCCCTTTATAGACATCCAAACCCATTTATAAAATCTTTTTATAAACATTCAAAACTATTTCTAAAACTCCTTTTATGAATACCCCAAAATTATTCATAAACTTTTTTTATATAATATTCAAAACAATCGTCAGATCATTCTTCAAATATCTTGTTCAAAATAGAATAACCTTGAAGACCATTTTAAAAAGAAAATGAAATATTAACTTTCCAAAACCAAATGGAGGCTTAATGACTACAATGGATCGTTAAATTTGGGTTTACTTATCTAAGTTATATCATAAATACTGCCAGACATCAGATACGCAAGGGATTCACACATAAGATACAATTAATCATTGGTAGATGCCCAAGTTACAAATATAGATACATCCATTATCGTTGAAAAATGCATATATAGAAGTATATTCTATATGCTTAAGTTACCATGACCCGCTTATTGAAATTAACTTCTTTGTGTTTATCACTTACCGATATTCAACATTTGTGCTAAACACAAGTCAACTTACTTCCCATAAAACGTATCAACGTGTTATAATCACTACTTTAATTCATTTGGCTACTTAATGGTCTAGACGATGAGATCCTTTGATTAAACCAATTAATCTTAAAAGAAAACTGATTTAAAACATAACCGATTAAGTTTAAAAATAGCTTTGAAATGATTAACGTATATTCAGTTAGCTTAAAGCCTAATTATATCTTAGTTAAATGAAGATAAATTCATAATTAAACTTTAATTACTTAATGAACTTGGTTAAGTCCTAAGTAACTTCTTAGTGCATCTTAGTTAAGGTTAAAACAATTCATTATTTGTTAAACCCTAATTAATTAAAAATTAATTAAATAATCACTTTATTAAATATTAATTAATTAACCTACTTAACTTAATTAAATAATAATTAATCATTAAATTACTTCTTAAGTTCATTAATCACTAATTAAAACTTTATTAATCACTAATTAGTCATTAACCTTGTTTAAGTGTTACTTAACCCTTAATCACTTAATTATCAATTAAGTACTAATTACTTTTAATTAATTTATTAAATAATAAAATATTAATTTAACTAAACTTAATCTCTTTTTATATTACTAATTAAGTTTGAAAAACTTTTGCAAAACCATTTCAAAAGAGATCGCTTTAAAACAAAAATCGACAGTTTCGTCGAACTGCGTCCATAACGACTATCGTTATGAGCGCAGTTCCCTTAAACATGCTTTAAGCGAAAACGCTTGCTTATTATTTCCTATTTCATATTTGGAAACATAAATTTTAAAGTTTTTGAGACTTATAAACAAAGATAGAAACTTTGAAACAATTTCTAAACTTTAAAACAAGAAAACATAATTTTTGATTTCGAATCAGATCTCACATCCGTCGCAACACACAAAGTTGTTAACTTTGTTTCAACTCAACATACTTTGGTTCTTAGATCACAACCATACATCCATATTACCATACTTTTAACATCACAATGAAACACATATATAAACATAAGGTTATATGCTTACTAACTCGACAACATCACATTCAAATCTCAAATTCAATACCAACATAACACACATCAAATCACCATCGACCAACATAATAACCATTCAATTTTCTCATCATATTATCACCATAATAACACATCATAATAAAGTCAAAAACTTTTCCAAAACAAATTAATTTTACTCACCTTTATGTTAACTAACTTCGCTCAAACTTTGACTATAACTCGTCAACGCCTCTACGCTCGACTCTAGCTTAAAAATTTGAAACTTTGGAGGGGCTAAGGCCTTAGAATGGGTTTAGCCAGAGGTGATTTGGATTGGCTAGGGCTGTGTGGGGGTAGTGATGGCTTTGGTTTTTGGAAGAGAAGAAGTTGAAATGAAAGTATAAGAAGTATAAAAGGTATGGAAGCAAGCCACAACAAAAAAAGCTAACTTTTTCTAATTTTTTGACTTATGGAAGCCATGGAATTTTTAGAGAAGAAGGTTTAGAAAAAATGAAGTTGGAATATAAATGAAAATGTGTGTGAGGATGTGTATTTATAAATGAAAGAAAGTAGGAAAATTACCATTTTAACCTTAGTTCTAAAATATCCTAACATGTCATTATTTTGACAAGTCACATCACTACCTCCCACCCCCTCGTATGTCATGTCCCCTCCTATCTAGTCACATCCATTAGGTAAAGATGGATAATGATGATGGTACTTAAAGAAATGACAAGAGATAATGATATGTACTTAGTATATATAACTTATTATTTTAAAACCATGTCTTGTCACACCACTTGCTAAATGCAATTAACATAAGATAATATACTATTAGTGTATTATTATATGGTTGATTATCTACTATATATGTGTATAATTAGTGCATAAATACAAACAACGTTCCCGACAACTTTTGGTGTCGAATAATCGAAATTCCGAAAAACTTTCTTCGGTCACATTTTCTATTTTTCTACGAACTATCTATTTTGGTAAACAAATTTTAAAAATGATTTTACCATCATTATTAAATAAATAAAATAGGTTTATTTTTAAATAAAAACCCATTTATTTAATATTTAAACTAAACTTTAATTTTCAAAGAAATATATAAAACCGATGATATCAACTGTCGCTGTCATAAATACATTTTATTTTCAAAAATTAAATTAAATTATTTTATTTCATAATCTTGTTTGAATGCATATATTTATGTACATATCCAGAACCATGCACGATTCTTATTGTTTAAAAGCAGTTTTATTGGTAAAATGATTTCTGGCTGTTTTATCGATATTTTACCTAGGACGATATTTACAAATTATCAATATTTTACCATGGTAATTTGTCTGCAAATATTTCTCCCAAACAAAAATAACAATTATTATTTATCACTTTAAACATGATTATTTCTTACTTTTAAACCCATATCTAAATATTTTAAAAATAAATATAATTTATCCAAATGATAAATTTGCGGGTTGTTACATTCTTCCTCCCTTAAAAGATTTACATCCCCGAAATTATACCACAACCCTATTCCCATAATTACTTAAAACTATTCATCAATCTGTATGGTTTACATAGATTATTCCTATGCAAAAATCTGGTTCGGTCACTCACTTGAACACATAACTTTCCTTCCGAACTAGTATCGCTCACTCGACTCCCTACTGCGGACTTTGATCAGGCTTCCTAATCAGAAACCTCTGTTCTCCTTACATAGCCATAAACTATGATAGAAAACCTTTGGTTCCACATAAGAACCCATATCAACGCTCGTCGTCAAAAATCAGGCGATAAATCCCTATTCAGAATGGTGTGAAACACCTCGAGTCATGTACTCGAATCTTGGATCGAGAACTATGTGAAAAGGAGAAATGGTCTACGTACAACCTATGTACTAATCCCATTTGTTCTTACTTCCCAAGATTATAATTACGCTTTTTAAAGAATTGCCATTTTATTTAAGAACATTAATTAAGTTTATTAACATTTTATAACTCAAATTCATTTTAGTATGATACTCTTATATATCCAAAAGAGTATATACAATTTCAAATCTTAAATCGGTTTTACTTAACCAAGGATGTTCAACAAATTTAAAACTTTTGTTATTAACTTGCTCTTAATCAAAAAATCTTTTTATGTTGAAAACTCTATTCTTTTAAGGGATTCGAGAACACAATATCCAGGTTTTATTTCAAAAAAAACATTTGAAAGCATATATATATAGCCCGAGTAACTCTAAAATGATGCCAAGGAACTGGGTACTACCAAATAGTATTATATATCCCTTATACTAAGTAGGGAAATACTCAGGAGAAGTGTTTACCATCCGAACACATCTCTTACCTATTTTTAGTCATTTCCAATAAACTCGAACTAGTTAATCATAACAATATTTCTTTCTTCACAAATTCCCTTTTGAAACAATACTATTTATAAATAAATAGTTCTTTAATAAATTCATACACTAGCTTTGGATTCATTCGGATTCGAACTCGTTTCAATTGTACAATGACAAAGAGGATAATTTACTAAGTGCACTATAATATCTGCATAAGAAAACATTCGATTGTCACTTAGAAGATTATTTCGATTATCAAAAAACAGATCAAAACTCCTTCCCAAACTGTCCAAAGAAAACTTTACTTTCAAATCCATTTTAAAATATTCATATCTTAAAATCTCTTTTAGTACAATTACTACAACTTTTCCAAAATCATTTAAATCTTTATCAAAGCCACCGGAATTTAATATTCTCACAAACCTTTTCATTTTTATAAGGTCATCTAAAGATTTTCTTTTAACTAAACACATTCTATTCTAAATCCAATTTTAACCCTGCATCTCATCGATAACTATATATACTTTTGAGAATCATTCCTTTATATTTAAAATATATCCTAGGTAAAATTATTTCATTTACCAATTTTAAAATAATATTATGTCAATTGGACTTGTTTAAGTGTTTAGGAAATCCTTATCCATAATGTTGGCCAAACGCATCGACCAGAATTCTTAAGCCACTCAACAGATCAAACTACACAATATAAAACATTTTTACTCGTTAACAAATATGCACTCATATTTATAATACACTCAGGCTCATTCTAGGGTCTCACTTACCCTATCTCAAATGAGTATGCCCACCAGGGCTAAGGTTCTCACTTAACCTTCAGCTCTGATACCAAATGTAACAAACCGGATTTTCGACCCTTGAAAATCGACACTAATAGTCCACTTTATCAAATGTTGAACATTCAAGTGCTGAAAATACTGATTTGTTAAGGTGAAATAAGAAGGTAGAAGATAGAAGAAAAACTAAACAACACAGAATCTCACAACGCAGCGAATAATATATAATACAACAATGATCTTTACAAAAAGAAATCATCTTTATTCAAATATACAACATCAGAGTACACTAGACTTATCCTAAATTTGGATAGTTATGGAAACCTGTCCTTACATTGACAAACATACAAACTCTATCTATTTTCGAGTCTCAAAATAGGGGATGTTACACAATCTTTGAAGCATAAAGCTTCTTTATCCAATGAAGACAAACGTTGATGCAATGTGTAACCAGGATATGCCAATGCTTGAATTCATTGGAGTATTTCTCAAATTTCACAAATTTGGTTTGAAATCAACCTAATCCATGGTGAAAATCCAACTACACCTTTACGTCCTCCCCTCTTATTCAAATTTGACCTCACACTCCCTCTGTCTCCTTATGCAAACTTTCTCGGCTTCATCAAGTCGGCCATAATCGATTGGTGTCGATCGAGATGGAAGTGAGGACGATATAAGGGGAGCATCGATGGCAGTTTCCCACCCCGAGACCCACACAAACAAAGGATATTAAAGAGTAACATCGTCTACTAGTATAAAGAATAGGGTTAGTTAAGAGCGATCATCTGTGAATTTTATTTTAAGCGAGCATTTATACATCGATTAATATGCTATATTTTTTTTCATCACAAGTGGAATCGACATATGTAATCTAGGCTTAAAACAAAACTACGGTGGCTAAAATAATAATCCAGGACAATATATAATAAATACAAATTATAGAACCATAGATCATAGAATATACACAACAGAATACACATAGATACAAGCTGATCAAATCAAATAGATTCATAATATCAGATACAAGACTGTGGTCAAAACGATTCGCAAAATACATCTGTACTAAATCTCCTGAAACAAAAATGTACACAAATGACTCTAGGCTCAATACTAGATACAACACTATATGGATATGCATACATATACAAAATGTAGATAAGAAGAGTAATAACTAGACAACTATAGTGAAATCCTCTCTTGAACTATCAAACTGGAACACCTGAAATATCTCGGTCTGGCCCGAGTATTATAAAATAATAAACGAGTCGGTCTAGACTATAATAAATAGGTTAATCAAGATAAACAATGGATGTAATGGTATAAATATCAAATATGAACACAAAGCCAGGAATAGACTAACAACAACAATGCTTCAATAAACTTTAATTGTGTAATCACCTAATATCAAAACCCAAAATAGCTTCTGAAAGCAAAATCCCCAAAATCATTCGGTGATAACACAAATAGCATCGTATCCAGAAATCATAACGGAAATCCAAAAAATCACATAAAAGGGAAAAGGCGCCAAAATTCCAAGATTGGTGAATAAATTCACCCACATGCATATAATTCCAAGGTAGACATATAAGTCTATAAACATCAAGATAGGTAGGAGACCTATAAACATCAAGAAAGGAACATGTTCTATAAACTCCGAAGGCGAGTCATAAGCTCGCCGATAAGTGTTAAATACCTCTGAATAGTAACCGAATAAATAACAACCTTCTGTCCCATACCACACGAGTTTATTCAAATATTTACTATAAGTTAGTAAACTCCACTCATGTGTATAAATGACTCAATCAAACAAGTCCGGGAATTAATCGGAAAAATAAACGCGAGCGTTACTTGTTTTATTAATCCATTTAAATCGATTTCTCATTCGATAAACGTCGTGCAATGTTATAAAATAATTTACTTTAAAATCTCTCTCGAAAATATTGTTTATAAACGAGAATATATACGTGTATGTATATATATCTGTGTGTGTTGGAAAGCCCTTGCTAAAATATATGTATATAAGTACGATTTTAAACCATTGTTCCAAATCAACTTTAAAGCCATTATTTTTATAAATAAATATTATATATATATATATAAATGTTCCAAATATCTTTTATAGAACATACATGTCCATTTTTAAAATGATTTGAGAAAACGGTTTGGATTGGAAATCATTCTTTTGAAAATTCTAGTTGAAAACGTGCGACGGAAATTGTATGTTGTGTCACGGACCCATGGAGCAATTCTATAGTATAATAAACTCCAAGATGAATTCATTCATAAATCAAAATCTAGAAATAGCATTGAAATCGGCATAGAGAACAACACCAAAATCAAGTAAATAGGTTCAAGCGATCGAGCGGATGAACAGAGGAGCAAACGGGCACAAACGGAGCCCAAAACGGTGTGACTTAGGTCTCAGCCCAAGTCATGACCGGTCCACCAGTCATGGCGATCAGTACTGTAGGAAATGCGGATTACGGATCTTAAGACAGAATTAACACTAGAGGGGGGGGTGAATAGTGTTTAATTAATTTTATGAATTTTTGAAATCTTTTCAAATTAAACACATGCAGATGCAATTTCACACACACAGAGACAATCACAGAATCAGTCACAGATGCATATAGTAAATAAAAGCAGTAAAGGAAAGAACACACCTGAATTTTATACTAGTTCAGAGTTACCCTACATCCAGTCCCACACAATTTCTTTTGCAGATTTCTTTTCAAATATATTGTCGATATTACAACCTTGATTTCAAGGCCACAAGATACACCATCCTGTCTGCGAGTCCAGGGCAAACTCTCTTGATTTAACCAGGCTACAAGAACACCCAATTGATTTACGGGCTACAATCACACCCAATTAATTTATGGGCCACAATCACACTGTTTCCAATCACACTTTGATAGAGAGAGACTCGATACACTTCTTTGATTACAAATGATCCTATAATTCTGAATAGCACTGAGATCTTTAAGAGAGAGTGGCAGAGAATCAAATTAGAGATGATCGAGTTTGATTCACTTAAAATTTTGGCAAAGTTTTGTTAAAGCATTTGAAATATAAAAGAATATTTGAGTGGAGAAGGAGTGAAGAAATGAAGAAAAACTAACTTAAAATTCGTTGAAAACAACTGGTATTTATAGGAGAACAACGGTCATGTCCATTCGCGAAAGATTATGACGAATAGACACTTCTTTTGAAAATTTGAAATTTGAATTCTACGGCTACCATGTCGACATGGGGGGATGAGGGATGTCAACATGCCTATGTTATTTTTGGAAATAGATTTTGCTTTAAAATGATTCCTATTCTAAAACTTGTCAAAACAATTTCTAAACTTTGTAAACTATTTTGAATATAGTTTAAACTTATAAAAGAGTTTTAGAAAGTAATCTTAAAATATATAATATAAAAGTAATATTAAAAACTAAATATAGATTTCTTTAAAGCTAAAATATTAAAATCAAGAGATAGTTTAAAAAATAAGAGATGATTTTGAAATTAATACGATTAAAAATAGTTTTTGAATTAAGGCTAAAATATTTAAATTGATAGAGATGACTTTAGAAAGATAGTTTTCAAAAAATAAATCATTTTCAAAATATCATGGATTCTATTCCACTAGAGAAGGTCGTGGGTTCCATCCCACTAAAGAGGTCGTGGGTTCCATCCCATTATTAAAGCGAGAAGGTAGATTCCATTCCACAATTAAAATCCGAATAAAGATTTTAGTGCTATCATGAAGTTTTAACATAAATCTAGACTTTATTACTTATCTTGATATCTTGAACTCTTGATACTCATGAGTCTTCAGTCTTGATTTCTTCAATCTTGAATTCGTCGGTCTTGAATCTCTATACTTAGTCTTGAATCTTTATACTGTACAGTCTTCATTCTCAGTACCTGCATATATATATATATATATATATATATCCTGCATATACATATATATCTAGACAAGAATATTAGTATTTATATTTTATAACAAGTCCTAAGGTTGTTGTCATCAAAACCATCATCTCAGGAACTAACAATCTCCCCATTTTTGACAATGACAGCCTATGTTTATAAAATCTACTCCAACAAACTTTGATTCTACTCTGACTCCCCCTTATTCCAACAACTCCCCCTTAATTTAAGCCTATCTAACCTATTTTATAATTCTCTCCCTTTGTCATCAACAAAAAACTAATCCTAAACTACATAACTCCCCCTTAAACTATGGAACTAAAAGCTAATAACGAGTATAATAAGCGAAACATAAATCTAATTTTATTATATATGATGTTACATTACACACATATATGAAACATAGACACAAATGTATACAAGTACACAAAATATAAAAACAATCTAACGAGAGTCCTTGACGATTGGTGACTTGTGAATCGAACAATTAGGGTAATGGAGACAAAAGTTTCCATGTTGTTCGACCAAATTACCATTATTGTCAAAACAGACTTCTCCAACGCAAATAAGTTTATCGTCTTCATCCATTTGTGCTTCTTCCTCTTCTTCTTCTTCTTCGTCCACTAATGGATTATGAATACGTATGTTAGAGGAATCATCTTCAATTACAATAGGGTCTACATGATTATTCATTAGAAAATTTTTGCAAATTTCTAAGAAGCTTGCCTCGTTTCTCTTGTTCTTTTGCCATCCTTATTTGCATGACTTGTAATTTAGTCAACATTTGCAGAGAATCCTTCATAATTTCTTCGATCTTCATTACTCGAGCCAATGTAGTTCGTTGAAATGGACCAGAATTAGGAGAAGGGAAGGAAAAATAACTTAAAATTCATTGAAAACAACTGGTATTTATAGGAGAACAACGGTCATGTCCATTCGCGAAAGGTTATGACGAATAGACACTTCTATTGAAAATTTGAAATTTGAATTCTACGGCTACCATGTCGACATGGGGGGATGAGGGATGTCAACATGCCTATGTTATTTTTGAAAATATATTTTGCTTTAAAATGATTTCTATTCTAAAACTTGTCAAAACAATTTCTAAACTTTCTAAACTATTTTGAATATAGTTTAAACTTATAAAAGAGTTTTAGAAAGTAATCTTAAAATATATAATATAAAAGTAATATTAAAAACTAAATATAGATTTCTTTAAAGCTAAAATATTAAAATCAAGAGATAGTTTAAAAAACAAGAGATGATTTTGAAATTAATAGGATTAAAAATAGTTTTTGAATTAAGGTTAAAATATTTAAATTGATAGAGATGACTTTAAAAAGATAGTTTGGAAAAAATAAATCACTTTGAAAATTTTGTGGATTCTATTCCACTAGAGAAGGTCGTGGGTTCTATCCCACTAAAGAGGTCGTGGGTGTTTGATGTGTGTTTAGTGTTTGATGATAACAAACTATATATATCGTATTTTAGATGTGTTTACAGATTATATATATACAGAAATAACAGAAATTTTATCGACACAGAATTTGAATTAAAACTGAAATTTTATTCAAACAATCTTTTATTACAAATTTTGAATGGTACAAATTCTGACTCACTATAACTGTACAATTTCTGAATACATCACAATTTGATTTTACAGTAACAACCTCACCACATCACTCAATCACTCATCTGCATTGTCCAGCTTCAGTGTTTGTCTTGTCACCTGTGGTACCTGTATAATTGAAAATCTACAGCAGTAATCTGAACAGAAACGAATTTAATTTGCAAAAATATAAAATTTGTTTTAAAGCTGTCTCAGATATATGGGTTAAACGTCATCATCTTTGATTGTGTAGTATCTATGCATATCAGTATTTATATCAGGGACAGGGAATTACGAGTGGCTGCAGTACACACGTATGCACGTGTGCACTGCCTCGCCAACTCGAGTGCACAAGGTCAAATCAAAATTAGATTCAACGCAAATGCAAATGGCCTCGATCAAAATTCAAAGTGTAACTGCAACAAGGCAAATGCATGTACAAGTTCAACAAGAGAAGTACAACTGGACAACAAACAGAATCAAAATGTACACAGTGAAGTGAGATACACATGAAGCAGCATGACTGTACAAACTATATACAAAAGAGAATATGCTATGTAGTGAATCATCTACAGGTTCAAGTGTCTAATGAACCAGACTACAGTGAAGTCGACAAGAAAAATCAACTCAGAAACAAAGTGCACAAGAGACTTAAGTGCACAGCTGCAAGGGAAACTAGTTGGCAACTACATATGACCAGAGTAGCTCAAGTTCAAGTAAATAAAAATCACAGTGTCCAGAATACAAACATTATCACAGCAGATCAACAAGGAGGTAAAGACTCAACAAATATCACAGAGCTACAGAATAAAGGAACCTGACAAACATAAAAAAGACTCAAGGCAATCGTGAATGTGCACCAAATGCAAGCCGAGGTGTAACCGAGAATGCAATCAAGAATGTATGCATACACATGTATGAAGACCACAAAGTCAGTGCACAACAAATGTCAAATGACTCAAGTGAAGATATCAAAGTGGTCTGCAACAATACCATAGTAGTATGAAAAGACAATGATGCACTGCAGTTCGTAAGTACAACATATACAATAAAACAAGTGAATAGCTTAATGCAACATTCGATGAATATATGAAGTAACAGAAGTGAGTGCAGAGAAAATAACTTAAATCTCAAGTGAACAGTTCAACTACTACGGTGGGAAATTAGGATTCACAGAGAAATCACACAATGACAACAGTCAATGAATAGAAGAAGTAACAGAAAAGCACGTATGTTTATCAGTTGAGAAATTCACGGAACTGGGAAAAGAATATATCAAGTTCGTATTTTTGAAAAAGTCAAAAATCGAAATTTAGGAAAGTCTATGCCGTAACCATCAAACAAAATCGAACGATCAAAATCAAAACCGTGCTTATGAAGGAATTTCCCAAAATATCACAACGTATTAAAGGAAAGTTTCAACAACGTGGGAATCACGATATATCAGATCAGACGTCTATATAAAGAGACCCAAATCATCATTGACGAGGTGTGGTGAAAATCAGAGAAAACCCAATCATCACCGACAATATAGCAAAAGTATAACCAGAACAAAATCAAGCAAACATACCAATTCAATTCCAGATTCACCACAAAGAAAACCACAAGCCAAAGCTACAGAGATCGAAGGCCTGAATTCGAGCATCCAAGACGTCATCGACGAATAGAACAAGCTAAAGCCGAAGCCATAGCCAAGCAGATCAAATTCTCTAGTTCGCCAAAGGCAAAGCCCTAATTTAGTCGAGCCATTGTTGAAGAAGCCGAAGCTTCAATTCATTCGTGAAATCGAAGAAGAGCAAGTCCTAATTTTCAGAACAAAGAGCCAAAGTACAAATCACAGAGGAACAAACTAACTGGAAGGGATCGCAAGCAGTAGAACGACCAATAATCGATCAGCAATCAAGAGAATAGCCGAAAACCCTAATCGCCATTATTTTTCTCAAAAGGGATCGGGCCGAAATAGTTTTACAAAGGGGGATTGAAAAGAAAAATAATTGCGGGCCGATAATACTACAAGGGGCCAGCCTTATTATAATTATTAAGGCTTTAGTTCTTTAATTCTCTTTGGGCCGGGTTTTATTGATTTAGTTTTAGGCCTAGTTCATTTGAGGGCAAAAGTGGTTTTAAATTGTCGATTTAAATTTTGCCCTAGGGTTTAAACTGTGTTTTGTTTTTTAGTTTGTATTGTCAAAGTCCAGTCAGAGTGAATCACCACCTAGGGTTTAGGTGTTGTCAGATTGTCTAGTTAGGGTTAGTTCAGTGAGCAGGGAGGCTGCGAGTTTGCAAAGCTCTATAGGCGGGAGCAGAGTTTGCGAGTAAACGAAACTCTATAGGCGGAGCAGGGTGTGCGAGTCTGTAGGAGTGTTTGTGAGCGGGAGCGAGTGTCTGCGAGTCTGTCAGAGTGTTTGTAAGTGGGATACTGTTTAACTCTAATAGAAATCTGGGAATGCAGCAGTAGGCAGGGGTTGCCGAAGCTGGGTAAATTCTGTGTGTGATTTACTTTACTGCATATTTATTTATCTGCTGTTTACTTCCGCGTTTAATTTGAGAAAATTTGCGATAACCCTATTCACCCCCCCCTCTAGGGTTAATCTAGATCCTACAAGTGGTATCAGAGCGAGGTAAAATTTTCTTTAACTCTAGAGTCATGAATCTATCAAATAATGCTTTTTCTGAGGGGCAATCTATTGCTAGGCCACCAATGTTTAATGGTAATGATTATGCTTACTGGAAAGTTAGGATGAGTATTTATCTTAGTTCCGTTGATTACGATGTTTGGGATATTATTGAATCTGGCTATAAATCTCCCACTGTAATTGTAGGTGATACTGAGATTCCTAAACCAAAGGACAGGTGGGATGCTAATGATAAGAAATTAAAAACTACCAATGCTAAGGCAATGAATGCTCTGATCTGTGCTCTTGATAAAACTGAATTTAATAGAATTTCTCATTGTAAAACAGCACAGGAAATCTGGCATACTTTGGAGGTGACACACGAAGGAACTTCTCAAGTCAAGGAGTCTCGCCTGGCCCTGTTCAGCAATGAATACGAGAATTTTGTGATGGACAAAGGCAAGAGCATTAAGGACATGTTTGGACGTTTCTCAACCTTGGTGTACAATGCTAGAGCGCTTGGAAAGGTATTCTCTGAGGTAGAGCTGATAAGGAAAATACTACGAGTCCTACCAATGAACTTTGAGGCAAAAGTCACGGCGATACAAGAATCGAAAGATTTGAGTAAACTACGCATGGAGGATTTGATCGGAAATCTGATGACGTATGAGCTTGAGTTGAAAGCAAAGGAGGAACGCATCAATTCCGAACCAAAGAAGAAGACGATTGCCTTAAAGAGCAGAGAAGAGAGCGATGAAGAAGAAGTTGATCCAATTGAAGGACTTGCAATGGCTGTCAATAATTTTAGAAGATGGTCAAAATTCAAGCCACGAAAGAAGAAAACCAGTGGTAATAGATCTAAAGATTCTGACAACTCTGAAAATGAATTAATCTGCTATAACTTCAACAAGCCTGGTCACTACAAACAAAATTGTCCACTTCTCAAAATCAACAAAGGAAAGAAAAAGAAGAAGAAGGCATTCGCAGCGACTTGGGATGATGAGGAAGGAGAGGAAGCTTCGAGTGATAGCTCAGAGGAGGCTAACCTGTGTCTTACGGCCAGATCAGATTCAGAAGCAGAATCAGATTCAGAAGTAAGCCCAGAGGTATATAATGAGGTAAAAAACTTTTCTTATAAAGACCTTGCTTATTTCTGCATCGATCTCACTAAAACAGTTGAAGCTCTTGATTCTAAAAATGAAAAACTGAAAGCTGATAGGAAAGAACTTGCCCGTGAAAATTTTAGGTTAGAATCTGAACTTGAAAAAAATCAAAACCTAGAATGTAAAAACTGTAAAGCTTTAGATTCAGAATTATCTAAACTGAAAAATAGCTTCGAGGATCTTGAAAAAGAAAACCTGAATCTAAAGGAAATTATTGAGACTAGGAAAAAGGATTTTATAAATAGATGCACTACGCTTGTGTCTGAAAACTCAACACTGAAAACCAAAGTCCTAGATCTTGAGAAATCACTGAATAACTTTTCTAGAGGAGAAAAATCATTCAATATGTTATTAAGCAATCAACTGTTTGCTAACAACCGAAGAGGGCTAGGTTTTGGTAAATCACAGGTTGACGATAGTGCAAAAGGAAAGGGCATCTTTACTGAATGTGAAATAGTTGGACATCATATTGAAAATTGTAGTCATAGGAACAAGAACACGAGATTTATACAAGTTTGGGTTCCTAAGAATTCTACAAACAAATTTCATGTATGTTGGAACAAAAATGAAAAGACAAAACAAGTTTGGGTTCCAAAAGGATTATTTATTCACAATTATTCTGCCACTAACAACCATGGACCTATAAAAACAAATAGGTCACATACATCTTTAACCGTGTAGGTATGGTGGCAGGCTAAGGAACAACATTAGTGTTATCTGGATTCTGGCTGTTCCAGATACACAACGGGCATCAAATCAACATTTCTTAGCCAAGTATAAAGGTAACAGATTCACTATGGGCAAACAACGAAAGACTATCGTACAGGTAAAACAGGTATTTGTCTTTATTTTTAAACGATAGATAACCGGTAAGAATCTGCATCATAATCTGAATTAAATTAGCCAGTTATGATTGATGATGTTAATTCTGATTTGAATCGAATTACTCGAAGTAATTATGATGGCTGACAGAATCTAATTTGCTTGATATAATCTTATGTGACTTAACTTTGATTTGTGCTTAAAAATTGATCAAACCATTTCTTCTTGAACTTAATCTGTTTGGTCAAACTATGATTGATTTCAGATTGCTCATGCTCTAAAAAATATTTTGAGAAGCTGTTGAAACTGATGCTTCATGAAAACTCTAAATTGCTTTTGAAATAATCTTGATATTTTAACTGTGATTCTACGGAAGGTATTCACACTCGCTCTTCAATTGATAAAAGTGTGTGTACGTTTCATTGTCACAGTGGTTTGTTTCTGAAGTTGAATCTGAGTCTGTTTAAATGGCTCTTAACTGCTTCTAGACCCCATATTACGTTTTCTGTGTGTTTGTGTTTGCACGTTTTCACTCTAATTCTAAAGAATCACATTTGAATACCACTAAACGAAATTTTGAGATATTTTTCACACACACAAATTTGGACTATGATATCTTTCGTGTGAAAACTTTAATTTAGTTGGTTATTCTGATGTTGATTATACGGGTTCACTGGTTGACAGGAAAAGTACTAGTGAGACATGTTTCATGCTAGGACATTTATTAGTTACATCATTCACGCACGAAACACATTGATGTGAGACACCATTTTCTTAGAGATCACATTGCTAGGGAAAACATTTGCATTAAATTCATTTCAACTGAGAATCAACTTGCTGATATTTTCACAAAACCCCTCCCCGAAGACAGATTTTCCAGATTACGTTTGGATTTGGAAATTATGGAAATTGACTAATCATTTTTCAATTTTTGGTTGAAATACTCTTGGATATTTATTTTCAACTTCATTTTCTAGAATTCAAACCTGTTTTGGATATCATTCAAAGATTGATTCGAATATGGTATTCAATAGTGGAAATACGTTTGGTTTATGAAATTTCATAATATGATTAATTTGGTAACTTATTCCACGACCATTTCTATTTCTACCATCTTTCTATCACTCATAATGGTTTTGAAAAATGAGAAGAGTGAATTGTTTTCTAAATTAAAAAGGAAAAATCAAAGAAAATTTTAAAATATTCCTCATGCATCCCTTCTCATTTAAAAGTCCTTATGGTTATGCATGGATGGATCATGAAAGGTTATCATCACTCCATTCTCATTTAAAAGTCCTTATGGTTATGCATGGATGGAGCTTGATAGCTAATAAGTAACTGCTAATCCCATTTAAAAGTCCTTATGGTTATGCGTGGTTAGTAGGTGCTTATTTGTTTTTGTGCTTAAATGTCAAATTATTTTTAAAGAAAAAGAGAAAACACTCCTCTTCTCATTATATAAAAGTCGAATCATCGATCCATTTTCTAAAATGTGGAAATTATTATCGTGTTATGATATATTATGATTTTTCCTTGTTTTTTCCATTTGTTTTCCCCTACTGTTTCATTATTTTTTGTCAGTCTTTTGATGATAACAAAAGGGGGAGAAGGAAGAGATTTTGATAAGAAAATAAGTATTTCTGGAATATTTATTTACCAAATTTGTTAAATGTTGTTAGTTATTTTCTATAGTTTTTTTATTCGACTGAATATGGAATAGTCTCAGTTGTAGGGGGAGTATTCATGTAGGGGGAGTATACATATAGGGGGAGCTAAATATAGTCATGTTTAAACACATCTACTGAATTTCAAAATCTTTAATATATATGTTTGTCATCATCAAAAGGGGAAGATTGTTTGATGTGTGTTTAGTGTTTGATGATAACAAACTATATATATATCGTATTTTAGATGTGTTTACAGATTATATATATACAGAAACAACAGAAATTTTATCGACACAGAATTTGAATTAAAACTGAAATTTTATTCAAACAATCTTTTATTACAAATTTTGAATGGTACAAATTCTGACTCACTATAACTGTACAATTTCTGAATACATCACAATTTGATTTTACAGTAACAACCTCACTACATCACTCAATCACTCATCTGCATTGTCCAGCTTCAGTGTTTGTCTTGTCACCTGTGGTACCTGTATAATTGAAAATCTACAGCAGTAATCTGAACAGAAACGAATTTAATTTGCAAAAATATAAAATTTGTTTTAAAGCTGTCTCAGATATATGGGTTAAACGTCATCATCTTTGATTGTGTAGTATCTATGCATATCAGTATTTATATCAGGGACAGAGAATTACGAGTGGCTGTAGTACACACGTATGCACGTGTGCACTGCCTCGCCAACTCGAGTGCACAAGGTCAAATCAAAATTAGATTCAACGCAAATGCAAATGGCCTCGATCAAAATTCAAAGTGTAACTGCAACAAGGCAAATGCATGTACAAGTTCAACAAGAGAAGTACAACTGGACAACAAACAGAATCAAAATGTACACAGTGAAGTGAGATACACATGAAGCAGCATGACTGTACAAACTATATACAAAAGAGAATATGCTATGTAGTGAATCATCTACAGGTTCAAGTGTCTAATGAACCAGACTACAGTGAAGTCGACAAGAAAAATCAACTCAGAAACAAAGTGCACAAGAGACTTAAGTGCACAGCTGCAAGGGAAACTAGTTGGCAACTACATATGACCAGAGTAGCTCAAGTTCAAGTAAATACAAATCACAGTGTCCAGAATACAAACATTATCACAGCAGATCAACAAGGAGGTAAAGACTCAACAAATATCACAGAGCTACAGAATAAAGGAACCTGACAAACATAAACAAGACTCAAGGCAATCGTGAATGTGCACCAAATGCAAGCCGAGGTGTAACCGAGAATGCAATCAAGAATGTATGCATACACATGTATGAAGACCACAAAGTCAGTGCACAACAAATGTCAAATGACTCAAGTGAAGATATCAAAGTGGTCTGCAACAATACCATAGTAGTATGAAAAGACAATGATGCACTGCAGTTCGTAAGTACAACATATACAATAAAACAAGTGAATAGCTTAATGCAACATTCGATGAATATATGAAGTAACAGAAGTGAGTGCAGAGAAAATAACTTAAATCTCAAGTGAACAGTTCAACTACTACGGTGGGAAATTAGGATTCACAGAGAAATCACATAATGACAACAGTCAATGAATAGAAGAAGTAACAGAAAAGCACGTATGTTTATCAGTTGAGAAATTCACGGAACTGGGAAAAGAATATATCAAGTTCGTATTTTTGAAAAAGTCAAAAATCGAAATTTAGGAAAGTCTATGCCGTAACCATCAAACAAAATCGAACGATCAAAATCAAAACCGTGCTTATGAAGGAATTTCCCAAAATATCACAACGTATTAAAGGAAAGTTTCAACAACGTGGGAATCACGATATATAAGATTAGACGTCTATATAAAGAGACCCAAATCATCATTGACGAGGTGTGGTGAAAATCAGAGAAAACCCAATCATCACCGACAATATAGCAAAAGTATAACCAGAACGGAATCAAGCAAACATACCAATTCAATTCCAGATTCACCACAAAGAAAACCACAAGCCAAAGCTACAGAGATCGAAGGCCTGAATTCGAGCAACCAAGACGTCATCGACGAATAGAACAAGCTAAAGCCGAAGCCATAGCCAAGCAGATCAAATTCTCTAGTTCGCCAAAGGCAAAGCCCTAATTTAGTCGAGCCATTGTTGAAGAAGCCGAGGCTTCAATTCATTCGTGAAATCGAAGAAGAGCAAGTCCTAATTTTCAGAACAAAGAGCCAAAGTACAAATCACAGAGGAACAAACTAACTGGAAGGGATCGCAAGCAGTAGAACGACCAATAATCGATCAGTGATCAAGAGAATAGCCGAAAACCCTAATCGCCATTATTTTTCTCAAAAGGGATCGGGCCGAAATAGTTTTACAAAGGGGGATTGAAAAGAAAAATAATTGCGGGCCGATAATACTACAAGGGGCCAGCCTTATTATAATTATTAAGGCTTTAGTTCTTTAATTCTCTTTGGGCCGGGTTTTATTGATTTAGTTTTAGGCCTAGTTCATTTGAGGGCAAAAGTGGTTTTAAATTGTCGATTTAAATTTTGCCCTAGGGTTTAAACTGTGTTTTGTTTTTCAGTTTGTATTGTCAAAGTCCAGTCAGAGTGAATCACCACCTAGGGTTTAGGTGTTGTCAGATTGTCTAGTTAGGGTTAGTTCAGTGAGCAGGGAGGCTGCGAGTTTGCAAAGCTCTATAGGCGGGAGCAGAGTTTGCGAGTAAACGAAACTCTATAGGCGGAGCAGGGTGTGCGAGTCTGTAGGAGTGTTTGTGAGCGAGAGCGAGTGTCTGCGAGTCTGTCAGAGTGTTTGTAAGCGGGATACTGTTTAACTCTAATAGAAATCTGGGAATGCAGCAGTAGGCAGGGGTTGCCGAAGCTGGGTAAATTCTGTGTGTGATTTACTTTACTGCATATTTATTTATCTGCTGTTTACTTCCGCGTTTAATTTGAGAAAATTTGCGATAACCCTATTCACCCCCCCCCCCTCTAGGGTTAATCTAGATCCTACAGTGGGTTCCTTCCTACTATGAAAGCGGGAAGGTGGATTCCATTCCATAATTAAAATCCGAATAAAGATTTTAGTGCTATTATGAAGTTTTAACATAAATCTAGACTCTATTACTTATCTTGATATCTTGAACTCTTGAACTCTTGATACTGATGAGTCTTCGGTCTTGATTTCTTCAATCTTGAATTCGTCAGTCTTGAAACTCTATACCCAGTCTTGAATAGTTATACTGTACAGTCTTCATTCTCAGTACCTACATATATATATCCTGCATATACATATATATCTAGACAAGAATATTAGTATTTATATTTTATAACAAACCCTAAGGTTGTTGTCATCAAAACCATCATCTCATAATTGAGATCAATTCAACATCAAATTCATTCATAATAACAACAGTGATAAGCATTCATCTATAGGCTAGAAGTTTGAGATTAACTCACCGAAGTAACTTTGAATTAATGCTAAGATCTCGGATTCTCCTAGGTCGCTAACTTTAAGCTATAACCTAAGTTTGATTTTTGAGCAATTGCAAAAGAATGAATTACAATCATGATCAAAACTGAAATTAAAACCCAATTGGAAGTAAGATAGGGTAGTAGAGATTACCTTGGCCTTATATCTTCTATTAATAATTAAAAGCCCTTTGATTTGATTCAAATTTGGGAATAAATTCCTAACTCTAGGGATTGCTAATATGAATGGTTTATTTTCAGATTGTTGGTTAAGTTGATAATTGTTATAATATTAGAGAAAATGAGTGTATATGCTCGTTTTTTAAGCTACAACATGAGCCAAGTGGGTTCCTAAGGACCCAATAAGTCTATATTATTAATTTTCTTTTTTTTCTCTTTATATAAAACATTACTTACATTACAATAATGTTTTATAAAAACATTAATTGATTCCTCGCATTTTACAAAGTACCAACATTTGAAATTTTTTATTTCTATTAATATTAAGTTATTTTGTAAAATTAAATATAACTTTTGAAATCAAAATTTATTCTCTTTATTTTAATAAAATAAACTATTAATTATAAAATCTCATTTTAAACAAGAAATCTCAATATAAATAATTAATTAAATTTACAACATTTGTTGAAATAATTTAAAATGAAAAAATATCCATCATAAATCTCTATTAAAATCAATAAGTGAATAAACGTTAGAAAATTCACATTATAAATCACGGAATTATTTCCATATATTTTATTAACTCTTATTTTTCCACACATTATTCTTATATTAACAAATATAAGATTTTTTTAGCAAAGCTAGCCGGCTTTAAAGTGGGTTGTGCCACTGAACAATTATAAAATTTAAGTTGCACAAGAAGATAGTTTATGAAATATCAAATTTAATTAATCCCAAATCTATTTCAAATTTGGAAATAAGAACAATTATAAATATAAATTCCTCAGATTTATCAATAAAAATTAGTTATGATTAACTAAATCATATTTTAGATTTAATCCCAGTTAATATCGACTAGGGTTGTTACAAACCCCCCCCCCCTTATAAAAAAATTGCGTCCCCATAACTTCCTTAAGGGGAAAGTCTATAATAAATCATAAAGAACTTATTTTTCAAAGGAAATTGAGCTATAAACGAATGATAGCCCAAAATAAGAGACCCATCACAAATGAACTCAGGAAATTACATAGAATACGATCGCTCGATGAACTCTCTAGTTCCACTAGAATAGTCATTAGGCTCATCGGGCCATTGGACTTAGGAAAGCGAAATGATTATATCTCGAAGGCATTCCACCTTCGAGGTAACAAATGAATTGAGCTCTGATCATAAGCTAGATTTTTGTGAGGTCTCAAGTGCAATGAGGATTCTATGCCCGAGAATAGAATCAGAATTTCTAAAGTGGTTCCAAGGTTGAAACACAAGAAGGACACCATGAATGCCGGCGAACTGGACTAGAAAAGAATTCAGTAAGCAACAGAGCCACCGCATTCAATGGGTAGGCAGGGTTCAGTATATTAAAGAGCTATCATCCCAAATTGACTGAAATATCAGTCATCCAATCAAGGAAGAAATACGAATAAAGATTTGATTTCGAGCAGCAATTTCCAAGATCTTACCAAAGATTCACAAATAGAGTCAGGACTTAAGATTACTTTCTTTCCCTGACTTAAGCCAACAAGAGAGGGGTCGATATGATTCCCTAGATAATGTTTTACAAGGAGCCATACCGATACCAGATTAGAAAGTATCGACAATGGAAAAATTCAATCAAGGTAGATATGATCCTCTTGGCTACAAGTCAAAGTACTAGCATTACGTGGATTTATAAGATTTTATCTACATTCAAATCATTAAGAGTTCTCTATTTGATTTTTCCATTAAATATACGTTTTCTAATTATTTATTTGAGATAAACTTAAATAATTGATTTGAATTCTCAAAATTTCTATAATCTTTAGCTCGTTAAAGAATTAAAATTTTACAATTTCCAATCTCAGCTATCAATAAAAGTTATAACTCAAAATAGGTTCTTAATCATAAATTTCCAAATAAGTTTTTAACTTAATGTTCGATTCTCAATTTATCAAAAATATTTTCCCTATCTAAAATACTTATTAATCCTAATATTATAAAGTATTGCTTAATTAGTCCTATTCAAAAGTTGTGCGCTAATTCTAAGATTTCCCCATGATACAACTTCTTGACTCATAATGAAATTTTAACTTATCACAAAACCTGTTTACGTATTATATTCTTTTAAAGTCTAGGAAAATCAAGTCCAACCGATCAAAGATTTTCAAAATATTTATTTCAAATTTTTTCTCCAAATCAAAAAGGTCACACAAATTTTTCAAAATAGTATTTAAATAGCCATAGGCTAAGTTTAATAAAGTCCAATAAGAATTTACAGTTTGAAAGCAAATAACTTTATTTTTCCATATAAGAAATGGTTTCTCAAATACTTTATATATACTTATTTACTTTCAAACTCCTTATAGATCTTATTTTGTTTTAATTAGAAAAGTTCGAATTATCTAACTCATCTAAAGTATTAATGTAATTTAATTACATTTCCAAAAGAGGTTATCGCAATTAAGTCCTTTATAGGTCTATTAATATCATTTATTGTGAGGACCTATTTCTTCGACTCTCGGAAATCGACACTAATACATCCTCGGTATTCACGTGCCGTAAATCCAAGTGCCGTCAATCCAAGTGCCGGAGAATCAGATTCTCAAGGTAAGAAAAATAAAGATAGAACATAATCTCACATATATAAACTTTATACCAGAAATTTAAAATACATTTATCAAAGTTTAAGAATGAACAGTCATAAATTCATGTTCTTACAAATGCAGAATATAATACTACTCAAGTGAGGTGGAAACAACCTTCAGAAAAATCTTTTAACTGTTGATTCATGAGTTTTGATTCATGACACAAGCTTCAGAGATCATACGACGAATTACAAAGAGAATACTATACGAAAGCGACAAAAAGAGAATAAACGTATATTATGCACTACAAAGGAGACAAGACTACAATCCAGAGATTAGTATGAATATTTTATTTTATTGAGTCTTAGAATATTGTTAAAATCATTCTTCAAGTAGTCACACACACACAAATTGATTTATATTGATATATACATAAATTAGTGTGTACTGTGCAATTGACTACAGGTCGGCTGACCGACCAGAAACCTCGGTCGACCGACTCTGTGTCAAATGCACAGATATACATTTTTCTATGTACGGGTTTGAAACTTAGCTGACTGACCAGAAACCTCGGTCAACCGACCTGAAAATAACAGCTAGTTTTCTGAAGAGTTGCGATTGTTCATAAAGAGGAATGTCCTTCAGTCCAAGAGATACGGACACAACTTTTGATTGAAACTCTTCATGAAAGATTGTAACTATTCTACAACTATATAAACATGTTCAATTCACTTCTACAATAACCAATTCATGTTTTAATTCTGAAATCTATTCTCTATTATTCTCTGCAAATAAAAAGCATTCATTCTCATTCAATATCACTAGAATCCTTGAATTAATTCATATACTTTGATTCTACGTGATTATCTTCCTTCTAAATCTTCACACACATACATACTCTTGAGTATTTGATTATAGGAAAGTTGTACTATCAAAAGACTATCAGTGTTATTCAGAACACATTCGTCAACAAACTATTTGTATTAAGTTGAAGTCCTCTTCGGCTGTTGAGGCGGAAAAATTCCTGTTCGGCTGCTCAGGTCTCGTATACCTATTCCTCCGGGTTAAGTGAGGGGTTTAGTTTAAATCCAGAGGGTATTCTGGGACTGGACGTAGAACGGGAAGTTCGAACCAGTATAAAAATTCCTGGTGTGCTTACTTTAATTTTTATTCTACTATTATTATTAGCTTCCACATTTATATAACATATTGCACGATCCTTAGTACTACACGTACACTTTCATTTGGTATCAGAGCATGGTATTCTATCGATCGTCACAACATCATAGAATAATGGCTAGAAAACGATCCAGTCGAAATACAATAGCCAAAATCCCTGTCAAAGCCACCAGCGAGGACTACAAAAAGGTACTCTGATTTACAAATTTCAGTAAAAGATAATAATGAATTAGTTAGTATAAGCAATAAGATTTCAAAGCTTAATTTTATTATTTTAGAAAAGATGAAATCTGTTGAACTTGAAAATGAGAAATTGAAAAACGAGAAGTTAAATTTAGAAAATCAACTTGGTGATTTAAAGAATAATTTTATAACTTTTAAAGATTTTCTAGATGAACAAAACACCATATCTGAAAATGAGAGAGAAAAATTTTCAAAAGAAAATTTTGATTTGAAAAGACAAAATGATTTATTACAATCTTCTTTAGATAATTCAGAATCTCAAATTTTTCTTCTCAAAAATGGGAACTGTACGTTAAAAAACGAGAATTCTGAATTAAATAAGAAAATTGATATTTTGAATACTAATAATATTTCTTTTGAAAATAATAATTGTGACTTTAAAGCTAAATTTGATAAACTTAACACTGAAGTCACAAAATTTAATAAATGTCAAAATGATTTAAACATGATTTTATCTAGATCTAGACCTTTACATAATAAAAATGGTTTAGGATATAATCATAGAAATAACACTAGATATGCTTTCATGTATAGTAAAAATATTAGTGCTAGTACTAAATTTCGAGTAAAGTCTAAATCCAATTATAATAGAAATTCAAATACTGCTATGACCAATAATGTTTATAATTTCTCTAGAAGTACAAAATCATTAACGAGAAATATGAATAAAAATTATCTAAGTATTTGGGTTCCTGTTAATTGGAAAAATAGAGAAAAATGCATTAATAATTATTTTGATATGGTAATCAATAATGAAAATTATATTTATAAAGGTACAACCACACCCAAATGGGTATGGTTTCCTAAAAATTAGGAAATTATAAGAATCTTGGGTATCGCATGCTTTAAATGTTCATTGTTTTCTGATACCTTACAAGTAGTAATTATTTTGTTCTATATTGTTAACACTTGTGTGAAATATAATATTTGTTATCATATAAACTCTCCTTTTCGTCAATGACAAAGGGGAGAAAGATATTGCTCTAACACAATTTTCAGAAATAAACAATGCAAGCACAGATTAAGGGGGAGAAAAGTAAGTGTTACCTTAAAACTCTTATTTGTGATGATGCAATGTATGAATGCTTGTTTCTTTTATTGCTATGTTTTGAATATCTATACATGCATCATATTGTTTTACAATTTGCTATTTCATAATTTCAAGTATTCTGTTTTTTTAACAATATGTCTATTTTTAGATGTTGTGTAGTAAGTAAACATCATTAATATTCTTATTTGGTTTGAGTATGTAATATTTAAACTCGATGTTTTCTTACGTGTGTTACATGTTCCATATTTTTTCATTATTACATCTAATAAGTATTCCTTTTTGTCGATGACAAAGGGGGAGAAATATATGAAAGTTAACAAGTTTTTTGCAGAAAAGTCGCCATATATTCAGGGGAGAATTATAATATATACTACTTCGTCACATAAGTATTGTCATCAATCAAAAAGGGGGAGAATGTTGATTCATGAGTTTTGATTCATGACACAAGCTTCAGAGATCATACGACGAATTACAAAGAGAATACTATACGAAAGTGACAAAAAGAGAATAAACGTATATTATGCACTACAAAGGAGACAAGACTACAATCCAGAGATTAGTATGAATATTTTATTTTATTGAGTCTTAGAATATTGTTAAAATCATTCCTCAAGTAGTCACACACACACAAAAATTGATTTATATTGATATATACATAAATTAGTGTGTACTGTGCAATTGACTACAGGTCGGCTGACCGACCAGAAACCTCGGTCGACCGACTCTGTGTCAAATGCACAGATATACATTTTTCTATGTACGGGTTTGAAACTCAGCTGACCGACCAGAAACCTCGGTCAACCGACCTGAACATAACGGCTAGTTTTCTAAAGAGTTGCGATTGTTCATGAAGAGGAATGTCCTTCAGTACAAGAGATACGGACACAACTTTTGATTGAAACTCTTCATGAAAGATTGTAACTATTCTACAACTATATAAACATGTTCAATTCACTTCTACAATAACCAATTCATGTTTTAATTCTGAAATCTATTCTCTATTATTCTCTGCAAATAAAAAGCATTCATTCTCATTCAATATCACTAGAATCCTTGAATTAATTCATATACTTCGATTCTACGTGATTATCTTCCTTCTAAATCTTCACACACATACATACTCTTGAGTATTTGATTATAGGAAAGTTGTACTATCAAAAGACTATCAGTGTTATTCAGAACACATTCGTCAACAAACTATTTGTATTAAGTTGAAGTCCTCTTCGGCTGTTGAGGCGGAAAAATTCCTGTTCGGCTGCTCAGGTCTCGTATACCTATTCCTCCGGGTTAAGTGAGGGGTTTAGTTTAAATCCAGAGGGTATTCTGGGACTGGACGTAGAACGGGAAGTTCGAACCAGTATAAAAATTCCTGGTGTGCTTACTTTAATTTTTATTCTACTATCATTATTAGCTTCCGCATTTATATAACATGTTGCACGATCCTTAGTACTACACGTACACTTTCATTAACTCCATGCTTCGAGCTCTATCCAGAATTCTTTTAAACTAAACCTGACTACTAGGCTACCCGGGAAAATTAAGACACCCAGAGTTTAAGGAAAAGGAAAATAAACTCCGGGTCAGTCATGGGACTGGTGTGAAAACTCAAACGCGTTTTGAAAACAAAAAGGTATCTCATAAGACCACGCCGCACATAAACACAGAACGAGTTTTTACCTTATGATAACCAAATCATTATTACGTAAAATTAAGGGATATTGTTTTTAATGACATTTCTTTGAAAACATTTGCAAGCAAACTTATTGATCTTAGCCGAAATTGTTACATTGATTAAATTCCATCATACTAATCACAAACGTAGGTTCTGCAAACAAAATTGAAGGCGCTTACTGAAGAATGGATTTCCATACAAATGACCAGGTGAATGGACTACCTTCCGGCAGTACATCTCTAGAGGAATGTACCGAGGTCAACATAACATCTGCACCTCAACCAATACAAGACCGGCCTACCTTTCTCACTAGATAGTACCGAATATGTCATCACCCCTGAAACACCCCGCACCCCTTAGTATCCCCAAAAATGGCACACCAAAGAATGTGGTGCGTTATAGGTATAGCTAGAGCATCACAAAGACTAAGATTCACAAGGAAAATAAGTAAAAGCAGCGGAAAACATTTAAATAATAACTTATCATTCAAAATTAAACTTCATTTCAAAATAAGTCATAAAAACATAACATGTTTAAAAAACTCAAAATCTCTCATGTCTTATAAAAATACATCTCAGTCTCACATAATCAGAGTAAAAGTAACAATAATAATAACCCCTCTCACAAGTGCCAATCCATCATAAGCCAAATGAAAAAGATGAAAAGCAGAAGAATACATCCGAAATGAGAAAGCTCTGGAAATGAATCTCCAAACAACCTGAATCAACTATCCTCAACTATGCTGGCCTATGGGGGGAAAGGAAAGATAGAGGAGTGGGTCAGACAATAAGTCTGGTGAGTGAAAGTAATCACTAGTATTTCTAAGCAAGATAAAGATAATCGACTAAGCAATAGTTCTAGCATGAAAGAAAAATACAGAAAAGATAAAACTCGCATAAAATACTATTTCTGATTCTGTTTGACAGTTTGCTTTGATTGTTTGCTCTTGTCTTAAACTGCTGTGATTAGGCTGAAACCCTAATCCTATCTCAACTGCTAATCTTGATTAGACTGAAATCCTAATCCTACCCATTGATCGGCCTTTCCAATCTCTGTTGTGCCACTGTGATCCAATCCTGTTGGTCCCACAGCAAAAGACACCTCTTAGCGCTTAGGACGCAGTAGCAAATTATTTACCCTAATCGATGCCGCACGCTCGGTCATCGCCGGTACACACTAACTGTTGCCCCTATTTGACCCTTTATTTACCCTAATCACCATAAGCGTGCCCAGCCTCACCCACGTGTGAAACCATCAGTCCTCGACCTGAAAGGGAATGCTGCCGGTATTGGTCCTAACAAACAAATCTTCTAACTTTGCGCACCTTGCCCAAATCCTCAAATTTGAGCCTCTATCTATTGGTCACTTATTTACCCTAATCAGCATAAGCGTGTCCAGCCTCACCTACGTGTGAGACCATCAGTCCTAGACCTAAAAGGAAATGCTGCCGGTACGGGCCACTACTGCTATACTTGTTATTAACTTAATCCAAGATCTAAGTTTTAAAATAAGCCCCTTCTGTTATTTCTTTCTTTCTAATTATAAACTACATGTTATAATTGTTCTTGCAACTATTATTCTTTTATTTTCTCTTTTTAGTTATAACCACTTGTTATAATTATGCTTGCAAATATCTCAAATTTGCCTATTTCAGTCCATCTCTATTTTATTTCAATTTTCTCATTTTTCATCCAATTTCTGTAAATTTAGTGTTTTTCTATTTTAATCCATATTTGTGAATTCTTCTCTTTTTAATATTTTATTCACGTCAAAAAGGATTAAATTTCTATAAAAAGAAACTAACATTTACAGGCTAAATTCCAACTTAAAACAGATGTAAATAACTGAATAAAATAGCTAAGTAAAAATAGACTGAAAAGAACTTCTGAAATTTACTTAAAAACCGACTGTAACTAAACTTACATAAAAACCATCTTAAAATTGTAGAAAAACTACAACTATTGAGAACCCTATTATTTTAAATTACTTACAAATCTAAAATAATTACAAAACACTCACATGTGGTCCTTAGCTCTAATCCTTGGCCTTTCTAGATCCACTTCGAGGGCATAGAATATTTTTATCAAAAAGATTTCCTCCTTAGAAAAATTTTCTATTTAGGGTTCAGCCTCGGGCAATGAACCCAATTGGGAGAAAATTTGAATGAGAAAAATAGCTAGGTCTAGGGTTCTATTTATAGTGTGGCTTAGGGATCTCAAGCCGTTAGATTTGAAGGTTTAATCTGGTGCAACCACGTCATAGGCTCACTAGGATCCGTCGGATGGAGCTACGAACGCATAGGATTGCACAAAAATCGAACTTTACTTTCATCGGCTCATACCTAGACGAAATATCGTCCATGAAGTTTTGTGGGTCGACCTAAGCTCATTGGGGGTCGACCCATGGGTCGACCCTTATGGTTTTTTTTCGTTTTTGTTTATATAATTCTGATATCTTGTTTCTCTCGTAACTTCTTCATACTAGCTCGGATTTCGACAAGTTATATATGGAAATTGCTCGGAAAATTACCACGGACCCAATGGTGCAACTTTCGTGGCTCGATTCTGACAATTTCACAGACATATTTTATTGTTTAATTAATTCGTTAATTAATTATTATAGCTCAAATTTTGGGTTGCTACAACCCTGGTCGTTACCGACCTATCCGAGGGCCCACACAGTATACATCCACAATAATTTAAGTCCCGAACATCATAGCGGGAATAAATATATCTAGAAGGGAATGATAATATCCTAATGGTTGCGAACCACATGGCCTTGCCACATTTACTCTGTTTCAGTCATTTTCGGGTGTGAGGCTTAAGGTAACGATTACCTTTCACTTTGCACATGTCACTTTGAATGCCACACTGCCATTCCATGGTCACACAACCTATTTCTACAAACGTATAGCTCCTGAGCTCGTATGTCTCAGGAAAGGGTGTTAAGGTAAGAGAAGTTGCCTTCTCTGCCACTAAACAGATGATACGTTCATAGAGATCACTTATGTAACTAGAAGTGCAACGTCGGACATTCATCCATACAAGTTGTCCAGGAACAGGACAAACCGAAGGCACTCTCCTACCACATCCTGTCGGGAGTTACCTCTAGGATTAGTAGTGAGAAGTCCTTGCAAACCGAAGAGTTTTAGAAATGAAGAGACCACTGCTACTTTAGTATTTGTGAGCTAACCAGAATTATCAACAAGCAGTCCTTTCACTCTGAAGATCTTCAGTCTTCATCCTTTAATTTCTTTATTAGGTTTTCATTTTTCGAACGCATACATTGGTTCGAAGTGGTTTTTAGATAGGAATTACCCAAATCCGACCTCGGTTCCTTCGAACCAATCATCGATAAAAGAGGTCAAGTAAATAGGTGAATGATATTTGATTAATTCATTTCTTTTATCAAAAATATCTTTTAGAGATATAGAACTTTAAAAACATTTCTTTTCGGTATATACGGAACCATTAAACCTCTCTTATCAAATCCTTCGATTACTTAAAATCTTTTTAAATCTTGGAACAATTCAAAATCATTTCATTTTTCACTTAGGAAAACATTCCCAAATCATTTCATTTAAAACTTGACAAAGATTTCTTAATTCAAAACTCAAAATTTTGATTTAGTTAAAACCATGTTATCTAAGATGTTAATCCAAAAACTAGTAAATATTAAATGAGCAGAATCTAAAGAATCATCTAATTCTACTCAATATCAATTCCCGTATTCAACAAGTACTATAGGCGGAATAACGACGAAATCACCTTTTAAATTTCACGAATAGTACGAGTTCCCTCTTCGGGCTTTAACACCAAGTATAAAAGATCATCTCTATACAATCAAAGTTGTATTTAATTTAAAATTTGGAAAATTTAATCTTTTTATACGTAACTCGATTCTGACATTTCGACCTTATCAATCCCTTGCCCAGGAAAGAGGCCAGGTGAGCCAGGGCACTGGTTTCTCCTGAACATCTCCATAGTTTAAGCACCTCACATCCGGATCTCACGAATAGAAAAACCCAGTCTACTCGTCGACTTTTAGAGCCAAGATTAAACCACTTTATTTATAATAGCTTTTCTTTAAATCATTTATTTAAACTCTCTTAAATAAGCTATAAAAACCTCCAAATCATTATTAAAATATTTAATTATCCATTTGAAAACATTTTTAAAAGATTTGGAAAAGAATTGTTAAGTTTAAAGCTATATTTCAATGGTTATAGAAAAATGCTGTGGAAAGTGCTGCAAAAAGTGCTTTTTAAGCTATATTGATCGAAACGACTTTTTTATCATTTGGAAATTCATTTTTATTACTAACATGACTTTTAGAACATTTTAAAATATTTTAAGAATTTATTTCATATTTTTAAACAATTTTAAAATATCATTTTCATAGAAATCCAGTTTTGGATTCCGAACTACAAAACCACGATTTTTCCAAAAAACTTGTTTTACTCATATTTCAAAATCTACTTATCGAAATCTATATTTTCTTTCTTGTTTGAAAACTATGGATATAATAGTTCGGGAAATTTTTTATCTTGAAGAATTCCGAGCTATATTCCATTCTATACACTCGTTTGACTTTTATGGCGCGAAATTGCGAACTACCGTTACGCGACGTACCTATTTTTGACTAAATTTTTCATTCTCATTCAAACTTCACCAAAACATTTTTAAACGTTTATAAAACATTTCTAAATCATATTAAACCATTTTTAAAGAGGTTTAACATTCTATATACACCAATTCATAAATATAGAGGAAAGTGATTTCCTTTGTGCTTATCGACGTGTATTTCCATGACTTGCATATATATTCAACATTCATATTAAACAATCATCATCAACAATCATAATCAAACATATATAACATCCAATACCATATAATACTAAAGTTCAGGAGTTCTCACCTTCATTTTTCCTTTGAGCTAGTATAAAATCGGCTATAGCTCCGCTATCTCGAAATCTACACTCACGATCACTGGCACAATCGACTTAAAATGGCTCAGCCTTGCTTTGGAGCTCATGGCCTTGGTGGGAAAGGAGGAAGGGCTTGGCCTAGCTTTTGGGAAGTGGTGGCCGTGGATTTTGAAAGGGTAGAGGAGGAATTTCGTTTCCGTTTGAAGTGGAAATGATAACTTATATATTTTATATGATTTTTAAATTTCTTTTGCTAAATATTTTGCCATGGTTTTGATAAGCTTAGAAGCCATGAAAAGAAGCTTGAAGTGGAGAAGAAGATGATAAAAATATAGTGAAAAATGTCAGAAAGTGGGTGAGTATTTATAGAAGAAAAATTGGAATAAAATATCTAAAGGCAAAATTACCAAAACACCCCTAGCCTCCATGCAACGACCCGCATTTCAGAAGGTTTAAATCGACAATAATCCATACATGTCCAACTCAAACAATCCGGAACATAGATAATCAATGGGGTTAAGAAAGAAAAATAAGAAAATAAAAAAATAAAGGCAGAATCAAATAAACAGTTCATGAAACTATTTATACTATACATTTGATTAAAATTTTACAACATCTATCAGAGTTAAATATATACAACAAAAAATAGAATAATGCAGCGGAACTAATAATGTGGTGAAATAATACTAGTAATAATAATATACCAAATCTTCGTCTTCGTCCTCCAGAATAAATGATCTTCAATACGCTTGAAAACTCAAGGCTGACCCGAGCGTAATGAAAAGACAAAACACTCGAGTCAGGACTAAAATATCTTTATGTGAGTAAAATCAATATCACATATAACAGGAGTGTAATAGCGTTAGAGATGTTTACGAGATTTTACATCTCCTATCCAGTGTATAACGTGTGTGCAATAACTCAAGAGATGTTACGGGATTTTCCATCTCTTATGGATCCATCAAAAATATTTATATATAGTAGAATACGCTATATATATTATATCTAATCAGTAAAATAAATATTTTTCTTAGCATTAAGGCTTTACATTAATCCCCCTTAATGCGTTTTTAAGCATTGTCGTACAGTTTTCATATAAGGCCCCACTAGCACGTCGGGGGATAGGGATGCACCATGATACGACAACACTAAACCAAACTCGTAGTGGTCTCGTATAGGGATAAAAGTATGACATGGCACATGAGGCAATGCCCAAGGTAGGATACTACCAGCTCGGGTCAAAGGGCTGGTGGAAACGCATCGTAGCCACGATCGTCCATCGCGTCCATTCATTCCATATTGTCAAAGGGAGGTCATCCCAAATCAAGGTGCACCAATTAAAACCAACATCAAAAGTAATAGTATGGACCAAGTCCAAGAAGAACATCGAAGAACAGATGTCCGCCAGGGGTAGCTAGCCCACTTGGCCCTGTCAAGCTGTTCTGTTTTAGTCATTACAAATTGGCACAAGTGTCGGGGTCTATCCATCACCGTTCTCTTTCTTCAAATCTAGAAAATGTACGCCAAATCCAACCACTTCTTTCTAGAGTCTCCTCAGTGTACACATTTGTGAAAGTGGTTCCAATATTGACAGAGAGTATGCCAATAAGAGGCCCCGGTCTCTTTAACAACCAAACATCGTTTTACACACCGGTTGGTACTTTTACATTTCAAAATCGATTTATACTTGATATCAAAATATCAAATTTGCTTTGAAATATCATTTCATTTCGAAATATCATATTTACTTAAAATGTGTCTAAAGTTATTGTTGTGTAAATATTATTTAATTTGATAAAAATTATCCCGTTATATATATTAAAGAAACGATAGCATTTTAAACTAAATTAATAATAATATTATTACTAATATAATGATAACACAGTGTAATTTCAAATTCAAATAAAACTCATCTAATGAAAAATTGAATATGACTTAATGTTAACAAAATTATTTATGATAATACTATAAAATATCTGGTGCATAATAAATTTAGAAAACTTTTAAAAATTTCCTTTTTTCCCCTTTCTCGATGCACCTGATCCAACACAAATCACACTTCTTTAATTCTATATTCTTCTCATTACTTATAATTAATCATTTCGCGTTTAAATAATTATTCTCAACATGCTTCAACATCCCAAAACCGTATTATTTTTTTATAACAAGCGTGGTACTTTATTCAAGCAGAGCGGCGTTTGAATGTCTCGGAGGATTACTCATGACCTCTGGAACCTCTATCTAGAGCATCTATCATTTGTCACTTAAGCTAGTAGTCCTTGATCCAAACTGTATTAGTTTATTGCCAAGTTATCTTAATCACGCAAAATTGATACTTATAACGTTATTAAAGAGTATAAAATATACAAGTCGTTATATAAAAGGCATATATTATCGTTTTGGTACTATGGATACACGACAAACATGCACACAGGGATACAAAAAGATTCAACCATAATAGCTTGTATTTTTCCTTATACTACATTGTTGGGGGTGTACTCATCATGCATAGAGGTTGCAGCAAAGGGTGCGTAATAAGGTGACGGAGGTTCATGCACAATTAGATTTTAGGAGTAATATTATTCTTATTCCCTGTCCTTGGCAAGAGTTCACATGATGATTGATCAAGACAATGGTCATCTACTCACATTACACAGAGTATTGCCGAGACGAGGAATTTGCTTTTATATCTTGGGACGGGTCTTGCATTTGGTTTTTTGGGAGAAGGGCATTAGTTATAGTTGTATGGTAATGGTTGATTCCTTTTGATCCACTTTTAGCGATGATATATTTAGGCAAAGTCGGTGTATTGATCCATTATATTTAGCAGCCTCTAGACAACATAGATGAATCAATAGTGAGTCGTGCAGTACTAAAGGAGATTTTATCGCTGCCGGATTCAAGTATCTCTATGTGCATTTGCATTTTCGGATTATGTATGTGGAACTAACTTAGATCACATTGATTCTCATGTTGCACTTACCAAAGTTCCAATTCCCTTGTCTTCTTACCAACAGTACATATAAAAAGCGGCTCGTTGGTATCCTAATATGTTTAGAGTTTGTGATTATACCGGTAACATAATAGATCTTCCATTTTAATACTCAGACGATAGGTATGTCCCTAGCATTCCATTTTATGGATTATATGCAAAACATTTGGTATATTCACTTTTATAATTTATGTAAATTAGTATTGTAGTTTATGTACAAGCCCATCCACTCGCTCTCCGGCAAGGGAGCTTGCACTCCGATCCCGTCTCTCTGGACGGGACATAAATTGATCAATATTAGTCATCACATTCAATGTGGATTTTTCAAAATTCAAATATTCAAATCAAATCAAAGCAAACAAACAGAAATCCTAAGTGAGTCCGACTCATAGCGTGACTAGGAACCAATCTAGGTTTTGTGCACATCTGAGTGGTCTGGGGTTATTGTCCTAAATAGTCTAGGGATGAGCAAATGGTTGGTTCGATTTGAAATCGATCAAAAATATTGAAACCAAAATAACCATTCATGAACATAAACAGAACCAAATCAAACCGATATTTTTTAAACTGAAACCAACCAAACCGATAGTATTTGGTTTGGTTTGGTTGGTTTATCTTAAAATGAGTTAGATCTTATGGTTGTTGATATAATACAATATTCAAATAATTAACTGAGTCCATATAATGTAAACATTTTGAAAAACATATTCATATTCTGAAAACAGTAATATGAATTAAAAGAAAAATAATAGTGCTATTAAGATATTGTAAATAATAGTGTTGATATCAGTAATTTTGTTATTTAAGATAACATGGTTGGTTTGATTTTCAAGTATTGAAAACTAAACCCGACCAATAAACCAATGAAATATAAAAACAGAAACCAAAATCAACCAATTAACTAACAAAACCAAACCAAATCGACCAAATTTAATTGGTTTGGTTGGTTTATTCGGTTTTAACCGATAAATGTTCGCCCCTAAAATAGTCATCTCATGCATCCAACTCAGAGCGTGCCTAGGAACCTTCGGGATCCCGTACACATGCGAGCGGCCTGAGGTTATTATTATCTTTATTACTGAATACGGAAAGGAAAGGGCGAAAAAAGAAATGAAAAGCAGAGCATGAGAGTTGGATCTAACTCTCATCCATCTCGATTATGGGATTATTAGTCTTGACCCAGATCCTGGACGTTTCTTGATGCATTTGTTGCGGATGGTGGTTGCTCCGGTTGCACCATCGCAGTTCTGTTCCTCACGTACTGTGGCAGCTGGTTGCTTCAAATCAGTTCTTCTATCATGTCACGAAGGTGTCGGCACTCGTTCGTTTCATGTTCATCCAGCTCACGGATCTAGATCTTTTCCCCCGATTGGTAGGTTCTCTTCGTGCAGGCTTCCGATAGGTGATTTGCCCCTTAGTGTCTTGATGTATCCTCTACGGAGGCTCAGTCAAATCAGTGTAGGAAGAGAATTTCGGCTTCTTCCTTTATCATTTTGGTTCTCCAAAGTCATTATCAATTCTTTCATTCCCTTTCTCCTTTCTATTCCTGTCCCGGACAGTCCCCTGTCATCCACAACATTAACTTCAGCATTCTCGGCTTCAGCGTCTTCCTGACGCAAATATATCTCATCTTCATAGTAGAATTATGTAAGATCCATAGATGGACCCTTTCCAATGCAGCTTTGAAGTCGGTCTTGCTTGCGACTCCAGATACTGCCGCCATTAGGATTAATGATGGATCCAGCTTGTCGACTGCAGCTGCTGCTGCTGCATTGAATCTTTTCGAATAGCTTCTCAAGGTCTCTTTGGGCCTTTGTTTTATGCTTGACAGTGTCATCACATTCTTTGATCGCGAGACATGAACTTTGAACAGTCTTAAGAATCTGCTAACCAATTCAGTACATATGTTAATGGAACCGTTCTTCAGCTGTCTGAACAACGTTGCCGCCAAGTCCGTTAAGTATGATGGGAAACACCATCCTATTACCTCCTCGGAAGCGTCCAACACCTCCATATGTCGGATGGATCTCATCATATAAACCGTTGAATCTATCTTTCCAGCATACGTTTCCAGTGTCGAAAGCTTGAAATCGGTTGGATTTCTTTCAGTCCAGATGTTAAAAGAGAATGGATTTCTATTCACATCCTCCAAACCTAATCTGGGGGTCCTCCTCTAATTATTCTTCTTACCAATTCATCAATTCGGTTTTCACCGTCCAACGAAGGTCAACGTCCTAAAGCGATATTCTACCACTTGCTTCTGTAGGGGAATTCCGGTACATACTCTAGCACTTATTCCACTGGCTGCACATTGTGTTCTGTCCTTCTCTGATTTCATTCCGTCCTCCGTTCCTACGAGGTAGCTCTAGCACATATTCCTCCTGTTGTTGTGCATTCACATTCTGATTTGCGTTTCTAGCTCTAGCGTTATCCATTCTTGGCATCCCAGCACTCACACGAATATTGCCCCTGGTGTTGTTCTCTCGGTACCGAGTTAATTTAGGTTGGTACCGAGTTGTTGTTCCCTCGGTACCGAGTTAATTTAGGTTGGTACCGAGTTGTTCTGTTTGTGGGGGCATTGTTCCAGTTTGCTCCGCTCCAATCCCAGATGTTCTTGCTTTGGCTCCTTGTCCTTGGTTCTGACTTCCAGCAACTCTAGTTATTCTTTGTTGTCTCATCCTATGGAAGAATCCTTCAAGCATTTCATGTTGTCTAGTTATCACTCCATCCTGCAACTCCTTCATCATTCTCTCCATCTCTTCTATGATCACGTAGATAGATTAATGAGAATTTGATGACACCTCCTGGCTGCTCCCAGGCTCTGGTTGACTTGCTCCGATTTAGATCTAGTATTAGGTCTCCTCATCTTCTCCAAATCTCATATTCAAGTTTCAAGTTTTCGGATCAAGCTTTGTTCTCAATAAAAGCACCAAAATGTTAACCCGAAAAATGGATCAACACCCAAAATCAAGATGAAAGCACCAGTTCAGATAATGTAAAAGAAAAAGGCAGAAAGTAGATAAGAACGCACAGACATTTTTATAGTAATTCGGCGTAATCTCCGATCTACGTCCACTTTAATCTCTGTTATTAGTTGTTCGCTCTCTATATTACAACTAGTTGGATTCGATCTGGCCACAATCTAGTGGATCCCATATTTACAATGGAGTTAAGTAAGTTATTTGAGGAGAATAAAAGTGAGGAAAGTATAATGGAAGCTCAAAGTCCAAGAGTGTTGAAGGAGATCCAGCAGAAAGAAGATCATTTTCTGGTAGCAGGTATGGTGGTAATTATAGAGGAATTGGACACCGTAGAGTTAGAGACGCAATCGCAATGAAGTCTAGGAGATAGCTCGAAGTCACATCAGGAGTGCCAAGCCGACCCGAGTCATAAGCGTAACTCGGTGCTGACCTAAGCCTATAGTTCGGACCCGAGTTACGGTCCTTGGTGCAACTTGCACCACTCCACTTGCATGCCTTTTCTAACTTCCAATTGATCAGTTCACACCACTTCTCGATCGTGTTCGAGTTGTTCCTTGCGATCTCTTAAGTATCCATCTTCTTAACTCTCCGTACTTAGCCAATCCTTAGGATGAGTCATCAATTCTTTGCACCATCACTTGAGCATGAACTACTAGAGTAGAGTGGTCAGAGCATGAAATCCGGGAGGTCATTCGGTGAGCGCCCTTAGGTCGAACTCGACCTATAGGATAACTCAGGGCCGAGTTTAAATGGTTGGGCCAAACCACTCCAAACTTTTCCTAAGTCCTTCCTTGTGTTTTTCTTAGTACACACGTCAAGTTTCAAATCATTCTGATTTCGTTTCAATCTTCTGCGTCCAGTTGAAGCTGCTTTGAAGATAACTCAGTATCGAGTTATAGACTTAGCCTATTTTTTGTTGGAATTTTCCCGAGCTATTTCTTTGGTTCATTTGAGTGTGCCTTCCAGATTTCAAGTCGTTTCGAACTCATTTGAATCTTCTGAGTCCAGTTGAAATATGTTTTGCAAAAAATGAGTTAACACATATAACACTTCCATTATGAAAAATTATGCGGTGGTTATGGAATTGTTAGCAATCACGAATTTAAGTAAACAACAATCATTTGTCATTATAGAAATAGATAGATGAACGCACCATCTTAGGAGCCATTCGCGGCCTTTTTTTGGCATGTATCATTAAGATGTCGAACGCTCGAACGGTGTTAGCCTTTTCATCGGGTTCATTTGGTGAATGTTGAAGGTAGGTACGTTGATGTCCGACGCGTCGAACGCGTTCCCAACGGTAGATACTAACAGCCATTGATTTATGTTTTACTCTCTATCCTACGCTACAAATACTCCACCCAAATACTATATTCGCATCGTTAAACGCATTCCTCATTCAATCAATTTCCCCGGTTATTGCTCAAATAACCTGTTACCGTTCGTCGAGAACGCACCCTTAATCAAAGTAGCAACCAATTCCATTAGCTGACATACCAAAGGCATGAGCATCCAATCACTGTTTTCTCTTAACACGTGTCAAAACTTTCTTCGGAAGTTCACTCTCCTAAACAATCAATTTATTCCCTTGCAAACAGCATATTTGCATTCCTCTTACTCCCTAGAGCAACTGTGCAAGTATGAGCAAACAAAATTCCTAGCACGTCAAATTTAAAATGCATAGAAGGAAATATTCTTATCATTCAACAAAATTTAACTTAATACAGCTATTACAAAATCCATAATAAGCGCCAAACCAAAATATTTTTGTACTAGATTATCATAACTAGAAACACATATCACATACATATACATCTAACCACTATGCTTGCTGCCACCCCTTGACCCAAAGGCATTACGCCCTCGGCCTCTCCCAAATGACCTTCCCCTACCTCTGTTGTTGTTGTTGTTGTTAATGCTACCACCTGAAGAAAATGACCTCTCAGAGTTAAACTGCATCGAACCAGTCCGACCCATCTCTCCTTGGTTTGGCATGGACCCAAGTGGAACCTGACCAAACCCATTTTTATTAACCACCTGCCCATTCGGGTTCATTGGTCCGAATGGAACCTGACCGTTTGGGTTCGGGTTCGTGGGACCAAATGGCACCTGGCCACTTGGGTTTGGGTTCATGGGCCCAAATGACACCTGGCCACTTGAGTTAGGGTTCATGGGCCCAAATGGCACCTGTCCACTTGGGTTCGGATTCATTGGCCCAAATGGCATCTGGCCGCTTGGGTTCGGGAATGGCACCTGGCCGCTTGGGTTCAGGAATGGCACCTGGCCGCTTGGGTTCGGGTTCATTGGCCCAAATCCACCTTGGTTAAATGCCGGATTCAAAGGCCCAGATCCAAATGGCATTGCACCCAGACTCGCCTGCCCAATAAGCCCTAAAAGTGCATTAGTAAGAATCTGCTGCTGCTGCTGCTGATACTGCATCATCCCGAAATTTTGATTCTGCTGCTGATTTGGCATCCAATTTGGCATCGTTGGATACCCACCACCTGGCATTCCGATATTATGAGGCCGAGGAGGAAGCCCTTGAGGAGGGCCATTGGTAAACTGCTGAGGCGGCATTCCCAGATTTGGGGTGTCATTAGAATGTTGAGGGGGGAAACTAGTCGAAGAAGTACCTTTTACACCATCTCCTGTATTATTGAATGTAGGTTGAGGTGTGTTAAATTTACCGAAACGGCCATCACCCTTGCTAACATATTTCTTTTTGTTGGATCCTGAACCATTGTTACCCTCTTTATGGTTCTTGTCCCGCTTATTCTGACGCAAGGATCTTCGATACTCAGCTTCCTTCTCATCATCTGAGAATTCCAGATCAAGATCCACCTCCTCATCATCTGCACCCGAAGCATCATAACCTTTTTGATACAGTGACTTATAATTAATGATATGATCAGCGAAATCTGCTACGAAGGAAACTGGGATGCCGCTCTTGACTCCTTCAGGAACTTCAGATTCAGAGTTGTAGCGGACTATGTAGTATGGGTTTTTAACGGGTCCGAATATTTCATCAACTATGCCTAGTGGCAAACGGGTTTCAGTGATCCAGAGTATGGATCCTTCGTTTAGAGGGTTGTGGTTTTCAGATCCTTCTACTATGATTTTGCTGCCCATTATCTGTGTTTTTGCAGAAGAAATTATCAGAAACATCAAATGTCCCAAGTATCAAGAACTATCAACTACCCACTCGATATTACATTGTTCAGCAAATATACAAACATTTTCACTTGACAATACATTGCTGAGTTAAAAATAAACTTGCAATAGGCAAACATACCAATATGGGTAAACTGAAGCATGGATAAACTATATAGTATTGCACTTATATAAGGTTTGGTTAGAAGACTTACAGATGAAACAACTCCTACTGGCAATGTCTGATGATGCGGTTCCAAGGATGCTGTGATGGGTGGAACTGGAGGATAATCCTGCAAAAGTATTATTTGACTTTAGTTCAAATTTAAATTTGTGAATTTGTAAATGACATATGTAAATCCGAATAAATGACATGATATAAATACATATTGGCATACTAAATAACGTCGCTTCCATTTTTGTCCATTTTCTTTCAAAGAATAGTAGAATCTGGTTTTTTTTCTTTTTCTTTTTTAATGGAATATGTCAATGATTGGGAAAATTGCAATATTTCCTAGAAAATGGAGGAAAGACAATTAATTAGCATGAAAATGTTAAGATTAAGAAAACATATATAAAACAGATGAGGTACTAGCAAGCCTGCTTCACGTTTCCCTTGATACAATTTGTTCTTTATGATTCAAAGAAATTTAAATCACTATCGGTCACATTGTGTTAATGTATATAATTTTTTTAAATCAAGCTAACAACTAGATAACATACCCGAGTGATTACATAATTTGGCAATTGAGATGTATATCCAAAGAAAAAAATCTGAACCGTCATTTGGCTTATATTAACAGGTTCTTATTATTTTTTCAAGTCCAACCATAAACTTCCCAAATTGGCCTTATATGCAAATGCAATTAAGAATTCTAATCCCAATCTTGACAAAATTTGATATACAATTAGACTCTATAAGTTCTATTCCCAATCCTAACAAAAAATTCATGTAATTTTTTCTTTATAATTTCCACATTATGTATATTAAAAACAACATACAAAATTAAAATATAACGACCAATTCTTATGCATATGTGCATCTCATGTGCCAATGAACTTGTCCAAAAGAAATTCTGAAATGTCATGGTGCATATTATATTTAATCTAATAACATGATGATACAGAGGAAGCATAGAGCCAAAACGTTGCATGTCATATATTGAAAAAGTTGAAAGATGTTAATCATTATTGTAGAAAGACATGTTCATTAAACAATTGTACAAAACAAAAAGGACAGAAAAATTGATGGTGGATCTATCCCACCGTTTTAAGACGCAAATAAGCATATTTATACGTTATTTGAGCAAAATGTACTACATTTCTTATGAACCCAACTAAAATTATTTGATTCACATCAATATAGAATTTTTACTTAAAATTTGAAGATCAAACTACACAGATGGCCTACCGATAAATAGTATACTCTATATGAAAAACGTGCATGCATACATGCGCATACACACACATATGTATAATGTTATGATGTGGAAGAGAGAGAAGCAAACATTATTCAAATCGAAATGCGTGGTGGAACTAAGGAGTGCTGCAAAATAGAGGTGCAATTGAGCGTGCATATATATATATATATATATATATATATATATATATAGTAAATCTAAATCGAGTGAATACATGAGAAGGATCCACCTTAATTGTTGATTGGTTTATAAAGAAATTAAACACGAAAACACGGATAAACTTCCAAATATATTTTCCGTGTAAATTTGTTTGCATCTAAAAGATCTTCGAACAGTCCACTGATTAATTTAAATTTTGCAATGTTTAAATTAAAATGACCAGTATAGTTAAAAAGTCAGCCTGCGTACTCGCACTCAAAAATGCTCCAGATAACATTCCAACTATGTGTGGAAAAGGATGATTTATTGGAAAATGTAAGAGCGCAATGTTTCAAAATTTGCTACTGCATCAAAAATATCCAAATATATTTTCACAATATATTATGATCGATATCACATCTTTTCAGTGAATAACAAAATTAATGAGCTATTAATGGTAAATCTGAAATGTTTGCCCCAACGCAAAATTTGATCTTCATTAAAAAAATGTCAAGCAAATAAGTGAGATAAAGACGGGTAATAACCCAATAATGTATATTAAAAGTGTGGGGAATACAAAGACATTGATGCATGAGTGCATGCATCTCCTAGAAAATCACAAAGTTTCAGAAGATGGAAAAGGGTACGTTTTAGAATCAAATATAGCAATGCAAAATGGTAACTTTGATAACGATCCATATACAATTCTTTCTGGGATAAAAGAACTCCTTCAAAAATAGGAAAGATAGATTTTTGTTAGTGACAGGGTCATCAAAATAAATAATTCATTCACCGATAAATGGCCCTGTTATTTTTAAAAAAAATTCAAAATTTTGTGCTACGGAAAATGAAAATTTATAGATCAACAATAAAGATACAGCATCAAAGATGACCATTTGCATAAGTAATTCTGCTTGTTCAATAATGAACCAACTATACACTTGCAACAATTTTTTGTTACTTCTATTTTTTACTTATAGGTCAATAAATTATGTGCCTCTTATTCTGGTTGAAACTGTAATGTGCAAACTCATGCCTGCTGAGCCTTGAAAAGTACAGTATGCATATACTATAATTTTGCATGATTTCCTCCTAAATGTTCATAATAAATTTATACCAACTGTTCAACTGCAGGTAGACTTTATTTTATTTGAGAGTTTTAATATTATACAGGTCAATAAGGTATGTACAACAACAAAAATAGGACTTCCAGTTTAAAAGTCGGTACCAAGATGCATTATCGGCACAAATAAACAATAACACGGTTTCTACATCATGGTTTCGGGATTAACGAAAATGGGGGATGAAAAAATACCTAATGTAAACAATATAAATGTAATATTCAGTGGAGTTCTTTTTTGAGTGCAAGCTCTTTGCATGGTTAAATTCTTATGTTATGTAAACAACATTACGTTAATTTTACTTTGTACATCCAAAATAATATATCAAATTAAAACTATCTCAAATAAAAATAAAAACGACAACGACGACGAGAGAGAAAGACCTGGGTTAGTGTTGATGGATGAATGTTATATGTATTGTCCATGTTTTTTCAATATTAATTTTACTAGAGTACCACAGTATACCCACAATCTTACATACGGAAAAATTTGAGATAAGCTTAAGCAGTGGACATTGCCACATCTAAGTTTTAGAATTCTAGGCTATAAATTCTCTATTTTGTAACCAAACCCCATTGATTTGAATTGCTACCATATCCGAACACATTTCCTTTCTTCATAGTCGTGTCTTTGAAATACATCATATTCCCTAATTGATTAAATCAAGTATGCAAGCGTGCGCACAAACACACGTGTATGTGTTACATTTTTAAATTTATAAAGTTTTGCATGCAAGAACAAAGCTTTAGTTTTTTGTGCAAATGCACCAGTTAATTTAAAAAAAAATGAGAACTATGTTTGACTTCTTAAATTATTATGTAGCTGGAATTTGAACATAATAAGGATTGTTTTAATTTATTCTTCAAGATCCATGTCACGCTACTTAACATACATATTGTTATATACAAAATGGGTTTTCTAAAAGATGTAATTAATAACCGCACACCAGAATTTTATAATCAAAGTAAATATACAGAAAAGAAAAACTAAACAAGGGATACCTCAATTTCATGTTTAGATTTAATAGGTCCTTTAGGTACAACCACCTCTTCTCCATCACTACCAAAGATAAACTCATCATCGCCACCTCTAATTTCACCCTCTTCAACCTCTTCAACCAGTTCTTTATCGCTGTTACTTGAGGAAGATTCATCTTCATCCTCATCATCATCACCACTGCTACTTGAAGAATCGGAATCTGATGAAGAAGAAGATGAAACGTCATCCTCTTCACTTGAATAATCTTCACTTTCCCCCTTTTCAGTACTTTGATTATTAGTAGTAGTATTCCCCTCAATAGCTACATCATTACTCACCACGTCTGCCTCTTTTGATTCACCTCCATTACCAGGAGCTGCAGTATTAATTTCCTCCTGCAGATGTTGATGCTCTTCTTCCTTGTCAGTTAACGGATTGCTATCAAGCAGACTCACATTTTCCATCTTCTTATCGATCAAGATAGATTCTTTCTGATGGTCGAAAAGATTGTTGGACATTGGGTCAGGGTTATTATTCGGATTGGGCTCAACCAACCACTCCAATATTGGGTCGGAAAGTAGCAGCTCCGAATCTGATTTAGGGCGAAAATCAAAGTCGAAAAGGGTCGCTAGATCTTCTTCTTCGTCTCTAAAGTCGCTGGATGACTGTGACACCATAGCTATTAGAGTTTCCGAAATCAATATTCAACTTTATTTTTATAATTTTTCTGTAGTTTTCAGTATAAGTAACATGAGATAACAGGATGATCAAACAATAAAACGGAAATAGAAAAATTACCGAGTTTTTAGGGCAAGAGAGATAGAGGCGGCGGTGGAGAGGAGTGGAGTAATCGCACTGAACGAGAAATTGCAGGGTTTAGGGTTCATTCATAACAAAAAAAAAACACAAAAAAAACAAAATAAATATATGGGCCATGCTAAATATCTGGGCTTTGTTTCTCATAATTCAAATATATTTCAGTATAATGGCAACAAAGCATGATTCGGGAACCTCTGTTTTAAAGTTTAAAGGACTATTCCAGAGATTGCGAACCCATTTAAAACAAAACTAAACATGCCCCGTTTAATCGTTTGATAAATAATCCAACCCAACCCTTGATTAAATGGATCAACCCAGCCTAGCCCAGCCCAATTGGAAAAGGTAGTCGAGGAAAAAATGAGTTTCAAATTGAAAATTGCAGCACATACGGACATTCTTTTTGAATAAAGCATTACATGGTGGGACGGTATAATAACCATAATATATGTTCAAAAGAAGAAGTTCCTACGTTTAAAGCTGCTCAAACATTTAAAGCTGCCCGTGCACGCTAGATGAACATTGTGGACCTTTACTTTTGTTTTCCCGCTAATCTTTCATGTAGGTAAGTTTCAAACTGATCTAAAAATGTAGACTTGTCAAACGGGTTGGCTTGGATCAAAATACGTTAGGTCGAGTTTGACCGAAACGATTTACGATCCATTTTTTTTGACTCATTTATGACCCAACTCATTTATGACCGAACCATTTAATAAGCGGATTACTTATTTAACTCATTTAAAAATTTAAATTTGATTTAACTACTAAAAAATAAATAGATATAAAATAATTATTCTAATTTTTACGTTTTGAATTTCAATAAAAATCAAATTTTAAAATTTTAATTCTAATTTTCATCAAAATTCAAATATGGCGATGTGCTATCCCGTTATTTTCTAAGTACAACTGTCAGTCTCCATGGAGAATGCGTTCACAAAATGAAGTATCCGAGCGTTCCATACTGTACGTAATTTAGGCGAGAGTTAATCAGTTGAAGTCTCGCCTGATTCCGGGTTAACATGAAGAGGTTATTGCAGTCTGGACAAAAAAAATAGCGGCATTTGCACTAGGCGGAGTTCAAATTTGGTGATGTGGTATCCTTTTATTTTCTAAGTACAACTGTCAGACTCCATGGAAAACTACAACGTGCGTTCACAACATGAAGTATCAGAGTGTTTCATATTGTTCGTAATTTAGGCGGGAGTTAATCGGTCGAAGTCTCGTTCGATTCTGAGTTAGCATGAAGAAGTTGTTGCAGTCTGAACAAAAAAAATAGCGGCTTCTACACTAAGTAGAGTTCAAATATGGGAATGTGGTAGTCTGTTATCTTCTAAGTATAATTGTCAGTACCCATGGAGAACTATAGTGTGTGTTCACAAGATGAAGTATCCGAATGTTCCATATTATCCGTAATTTAGATGGAAGTTAATCGGTCGAAGTCTCGTCTGATTCCAAGTCAGTATGAAGAAGTTATTGCAGTCCGAACAAAATAATAACGCTGTTTGCACTAGGCAGAGTTCAAATATGAGGATGTAGTAGCCTGTTGTTTTCTAAGTACAACTGTCAGTCCCCATGGAAAATGTGATAAAAATTTATAATTTCAAATTTTAAGTTTTTAATAAATGGATAAATGGGTTACCCATTTATAACCCTTTTGAAAGTGGGTTAACTCAACGCATAACTCATTTAATAAAATTCATAAATGGGTTGACCCGATCCATTTATAAGTAGGGTAAATGGATTGAGTTTGGTGGGTTGTGTAATAATTTGACGGGTCTATAAAAATATGTAGTTTCCAGCATTAGTATTCCTAATCGAGTAAATAAATCTCATATGCAAAATATTTGAAATTTTCTACACTAAGAATAACACAATTTCTGTATAGCATTATTACGCTTCCATATAAGTGGACATGGGCTTATACAAAAAGTTATGTAAAATTTTACTATTTTTGTTAGTATCGTGTAACTTCAAAAAGCGCATGAAGCGTGGTTTATTTAAACAAAATTTGATAAATCATCGCTTTTTAGCGTGTTTTCACTATTCCAAATTTAGAAGACTACTAATACAGCAAATTCCGCGTATTTAAATTTATATGTTAAACATATGATAAATCCATATTAACCTTATTTCGCTTACATTTCAAAACTAATATGCATGTTTGGTTATGTAAAGCTTGTCAAGTTAGAAAATACTAAATTTGATGTTATCAATTGTTGTACAAAGTTATTTTGCTCTAAAAATGTAAAGTTATATTTTGTTCTTTAAGATTATTAAATTAGATTTATCAATACGAGTGTTACGGAACGCGCTTCGCGCGTGATGAAGACAGCTGAATTGTTTTTCTACAAATTGTATTTGTTTAATACATTAAAAAAAATGATTTCCACAAATATTTAACCATATTTCTAAGTTGTAATTTTTTATTTATTTATATTATTAATAATATAAATTGTAAAGTAATTTATTTGTTAGATATCATTTTTAAGTAATATTAAGATTTGGTAAATATTTGTAAAGGAAATTTTGAATTTGTAGAGGAAGCTTAATTGTCAGATCTTATTTTTAAAGTTAAATCTTAATAATAATATCTGTAGAGAGATATTTTTGCTATTTCATGCTAACACCAAAAGAGTGCAACAACGAATATATTACAATAATTAATAAAGAAATACATATAAGAGTATTTTTGAAACATTGTGATCGGAACAAAAAATTGTGTTTTACACATGAATTGTTTTTCTATAAATTGAATATGTTTAACATATTCAAAAAGTTTATTTGTTGTTAGTTTAAATTTTTGTTCTTCTGATTCTATTTTAGTTGCAACATCCACATTGGTGGTAGTTTGAACTTTTGTTTCTATTAATTTGTAAAAGAAGTTAATTTGTTAAATCTTATTTTAAGTGGTATTAAATTTTGGTAATATTTGTAAAGAGAAGCTTTGAATTTGTAAAGAAAAATTATATGTTGCATACTATATTTAAGCAACACTAAGATTTAGTAATATTTATGGAGGTTTATATTTATTAGGATAATAAGATTTGATAATATTTATAAAGTGGAATTTTGAATTTATAAAAGAAGTTGGATCCAACTTTTAAATGATATTAAGATAAATAAGCATTTTTTGTAGTTTACGCTGATACCAAAAAATGTGACATCAAAGATATTATAACCATCATTAAAGATGTGTTGAATTATCTAGAAGAATATTTTATTATCTAGAAGTGCGTATTTGATATATTCTCATTTTAGTGAACACGCAAACTTAGAAAAATATTCATTGAAATACTCAAGTTTTAACTTGGTTTGAATTGTTCCAGTCCAGCGTAGAAATAATAGATTCGAAATAACATAAATTACGTTTTGTTTTAGGAGTTTGTAAATGGAATGATATAGATAATATTTGAATTATATATGGGTGAAGAATATTTTGGGAACTTCACGATCGGACCAAAAGATTGCGCTTCCAAGCTACCTATTAATAAAGATAATTGTATCCATTAACTAAAATAATTTCTCTAAATGCATTATTAAATATAAATTACGGACAATCATTGTAAACCTCTGAATCACGTGAGCTAGATTTTTAATATTTGTTTTTTATAGTGTTTGAGTAAAATGATTTATACATATATCATGCAATTTATGCCTACGTTGACCGAGATAATGTTGCAATGAAAGGCTTTGCCAAGTAGGTTGAAAATTGAATAGACTTCATTTAACCAGCTTTCATTCAAGTAAAATGTTAATTTAATGCATCTAGATTTTTCAAGGGATCAAGTGAAGAAGAATGTGAACATGTTGAGAAACTAGTGGGTTATCACAAGTAATTTTTGTCTACTTCTATTTTTGGGTTATCACAAGTAATTTTTGTCTACTTCTATTTTCAAGTTTATGTAATCATAGTTATTCGATTTTTTAATCAATTGCATATGTTATATCAACACTGAATAAGCAAGGGGATAGAGTGAAGCTTTAGGGTGCGTTCTGGAAAGGGGTAAGAAAAGGCAATGGTTCGCGAAAAAAAAAATTCGTTCATGTGTTACGAAAGTGTCATTTAAAGGTAATTTTAATTGATTTGTTATGAATAATTGTTTTTATTTTATTTTATTTCAATATTTTTAGTTCATACAGTTAAATGAATTTATACTATTTATAAATTATGAAATGCTAAGAAAAGCGCAATAAAAAAAGATAATTTTATTACATACCAGTAGTTCGAAATACAAATACAATATCACATCTCTTTTCAAAATCTCCCACCTAGATATATAACAAGTCGTTTAAGTCTAAGCTTCTGGGCTTGTTTATCAGTAAACGAACAACTTTGTAGTCGGCATCCCTGTTGTTAGAATATATGTGATTTCTCATTCGGAAAATAGGTCATCCTCCCGTTGCACAGTCATACATCTATCAATGATCTGTGCCATTTTGGTTTCATGCAAATAAGCTCCACTCGACTGATGTATACGAGGAGCAAAAGTAGTAGCAGAATGATGCAGATGTGCAAAAGCCCGAGAAGTGTGAGAGCTAGTCTCGGTAGTATTGTCTATGAGAAAATCGCCAAACAGCAAGGTGTCGAACTTGGTAGTGGAAGGCGAAGTCTTCGGAATTTCGAACTTACAGGAGAGAGTTCCAATGCAGCTTTCAAATATTACAATTAGCTCCCTGAATTTCAGAGACGAGTGAACTTTGAATTTCTTGTACCTTCTGCCATGTCACACCACACCTCATCTCCCCCGACGGTGTCCTTCTCCACATTTATGAACCCACACTCAATCTGCAACAGCCGATTCCTGAGCGTCCAATCATGCTTCAAATTGTCAAACTTGTTTTTCATCTGATGGATGTTGTAATTGATGCCCATCTATGCATTGAAGGAGTTGGTGATTTCGTCAGACCAATAAGCCGGTAGAGTTAGAAGTATGTTCTTGGGGCACTCATGTAATTTATTACATATATCTAATTTGATAAACAATCTTGTTCAAAATAAAAGATGTCTTCTTTCTATTACATGCTTGACATAATTTGTTATATTAAGTAGTTAATTTAATTAAAAATTATATTTAATAGAAAATCCATAAATGTTATGCTTTGTGTTAGTAGCTACAAAGTGCTGTAAACGTGAGTAATTTATCAAAATGAAAATAAATATATCATTTTAAATATTCCTAGTCAAGATGTATCGAGATTGGATATCGACACATCCGTTGGGACTGGTACGTAATGCTTACCAAATATTGGACAATGAATTACACATGGCCGTTGGAGGCCACCACGAAGTTACATACTGATAGTTATGCAATGTCTCACTCGATATTTTTCTGTTGGTTAATATAACTAAGATTAAACAGAAAATATTAATGTGACAAAATTACAAAGTTCTCTTGACTAGAGAATAATGTTAATCTTCAATGTGGAAGCTCCACTGATTACAGTTAAATCGCGGTACGGTTTCCATTGAACGACTATAGTTGGGTCGAGTGGAAGCGTTGTAAGTGAAACACTATTCAAGAGAGAATTCGTCCCCTCGGTTATATGAGGTTAGTATCCCGATCAATTGAAGCCAACTCAAAGTCAAATTCTATGGGCAGAGCATTTCGGTTAATAATAATTATTATTATTGAACCAAAGGCTTTGTGTTTGGACTATAGATTTTAATATGAATGATACTGGAATTTTTGACCATTACCAAATTCCATAAATTCAAAGTGATATAGTTTTGACGAAGAGAATTGGTGTAAATAATAGTTATAAATGGGCAAGGCCTAACAAAGTAAATTGGATTTTACCAAAACCAAGTAAATAATAAATTTAGCCAAAATGTCACACCACCTGCTCAGTAACGTATGAACATTAATATTCGAAAAGTTCGATATTAATCACTGAACAAATTTACACCTAACGGGTTACACAACTAAAATGATGAATACTCTTTTGACCAAACAATTTAATTAATTTATAATTGTTATAAATTAATTGATATATATGAAATATTAGTTACAAAATTTTATTTCAATTTGATGAACAAATGTAATTAAATGTATTTATAATGGTTCTAAATATGTTAATCGATATACGATATCAATACGTGTTTAAATTTGATTTAAATGCCAAATACTTGTTCAGACTTTAAATGCGTTTGAAGCTAATATACGGGGCTGAAATATTGGATAATGAAGAGGGTGATAGGTGTGGCTATATTATGGCATGACGGTGGGCTAGATGATAAGGAAGGGAGAATTGGTAAAGATCGAGATCCCAACTTTTCTCATTTTCTTCCTCTATATAAACATCTCAACCTACACCTATGAGATACTTTTAGTTCAAATCAAAGTAAAAACAATTCTATTCGATAGTTGGTGATCATCGCTTCGGAGAGAAACACTCTATCAGATTGGAAAATAGTTCAAGGAGAAAATCTCATCGTTTCAAGGTGTACTTATAGGCATTGGATACAAGGTATATTCCTAACTAATTTATGAGTATAATATTTACATATAATGTCCATTTCATATATATTACTACTGTTAGTTAGGTGACGATTCCAATATAAAAATATATTGTCACAATTAGATTTGTTGTACGTTTGTATATATTTTTATATTTATAAAAAAAAATTAGTCATTTATACACCTATATAAGGCTTAGCTCAAACTAAAAAACTAAATTGTTTTCATAAATAATTTAATATACAACACGCCCACACATACACACGCGCGCACTTTATAATTTAAATACTACTTCATACTTTATACAAAAATGGTTATAGGACTTTTAATATAAAGTTTAGTAGGTATAATAGTTTCGATAGCAACAAGATATTTTTTCACATATATTATTATTATTTAAATAATATTTAAATCAATTAATAATATAAATTAATTATATAGATATATATATACATATTATGTTTTATATTTTATAAATTTAAACTAATACATAACATACTCTTGGTAAAAATAAAAAACATTTTTTTTTAATTTAAAATATTTAATTATCGATCTAAAATTTAAAAAAATTGATTTTAAAATTGATTTTTAATTTTAAAATTATATATTAAATATTAAAAATTACAAATATCATTCACAATTTTGCCAAAAATTGAAAACTCAAAATATGTTTTGATAACAACTTTTTATTAATATATTAATAATATCCGTAAGGATATTTACATTTAAACAAATTTTAAAATTAAAAAAATCTAAGTTGTGCGCATGACTAGGTAAATCCATATTTATTATATATATATATATATTGTGTATTTTGTAAATATTAATCTATTTATTATTATATTATATATATGTATTTAATATATATATATACACATACACATATGTGTATATATGTATATATTCTTCTCGATTTTGAAAAAAATTATATATATATATATTTAATATAATTTATAAATGATTTAAATATATTCATATAGTCATAAATATGTATGTATATGTATATAATATTAATATTTCATACTTATATATATACTCAAAATTATTTAGATAAAAATATGGTTTATATATATGTATGTATGTATGTATGTATGTAGGCATGCATGCATGCATGCTTGTATGTATTTGTAACTTTTATATGTATATATATAAATAAAAGTATATAAACATACATTTGGATAATCTATTTGTATATTAGATGAGCTGACGTGCCCGTTGCGGTGTAAATCCCAACATATATACATAGACATGTTATACATTGTACAGATTGATATGTTACATATGCACACACATGTATATGTGTATACGATACACATGTATATATCTATAATATGATATTAATTATATAATATATAAAATTATGTTATAAATTTAAATAAAATAATGATTTATTCAAAAGAAATTTAGAAATATTCTAAATAAATTAGACTTCATACGCCCAATAATGATCCAATATGGTAAAAAAATCACTCATTTCTTCCATTACAGGCTAGTCGAGTTCGAACAATGATATCAGAGTCCAATAGCCAATGTGGTCTAGTCATGTTATGACTAATAATTAAGCTTGCAACCCATATAGTAGGGTGTCAAAAACGGTGTTGTATAGGATTGGGTTTGGTTAATCAAGTACTTTGCCACACTTGACTACCAGCCTGAGCCGAACAAATATGTGAGCTCAAAAGTTGTTCCTAATAGAAAAAGCCTAATTTGAATTGGACCATGAGCTATTTTTTAAAATTGTTTGAAAATTTAAGATATAAGATTTTAAGTTTAGTAGTTAAATTAGAAATAAAATATATACATATTATAAAAGTATTAATATAATAAAATTTTCAAAATGTTTGAAAAATAATATAAAATAATTTCAAAATTTTAAAAATTTATTAATAAGATTAATAAACTAAATTAATTAAGTAGGTTAATTGATTAACAAATGTATACATGTATTATATATTATGATACATGTTATGTTGTGTTAAAATGTTTAAAATAACATAAGTATACATGTACGTATATGAAATGGATTTTGAAATTAATATAATTTAATTAAAACTATTTAATTAAATAAATAATATACACATGTATATGATATATGTGTTGTACTATAAAGGTCATAACTAATATTCAATATAAATATTATATTAAGATAATATAAAATTAATTAAAATATTAATTAATTAAAATTAATTAAATAAGATTTAAGTAATATAATATTATACATAAGACTGTTATATCAGTAATGCGAAATATAAAAGTCATATAATAATACAACTTATATGATATGATTGTATAAATCAAAGGTGGAACATTAAGAAATGCTAAATAGACTTAAGAAATGCTAAGTCGATATCACTCAATATAATATATTGAAGATTATGGATCTTCAATAAATATTGTCCTCTAACATATATATATATATATATATATATAATAATAATACATTACTTGTATACTCCTTAGTTGTTGAACAAACTCAAGCTAGGTATGTTTTGTGTAGTATTATTAATATATTGAATAGACGAGGTAAGATAAAAATATGTATTTGTTGAGCAAACTCGAGTTACATATACTATACTTAGGCCGCCACGATATGGTAGGTAAGAGTGAATAATTTCGTTTCGATTTGTTGAGCAAACTCAAGGTCGAAGTGAAACTAGGACAAGGTACAAAGGATTAGTAGTTGTATACGATACAATGGTAAGGAATTATCCATCATCCATGGAGTTACGACTTGTTGATCAAACTCAAGTCGGAATTCCAAGAAGGACGGGTCCTAACACCTATTAGTGAAGTTGAAAGACTTCTATATTTTTCGCTTAGGGTTTGGTGAAACAAAAAGATTGGTAGGAGCCTTACTTGGAAAATGAAACGATAACATTTAACCTTTTTAATATTTTAAGAACATATGCTATATATTTTTATAATAATCTATATTGATAAATTTGTGTATTTAATACGATTAATAAAATGTTTATTAATTATGATATATAAATGAATTAAATTGAAAATTGATAAATAGAAATATAACATATACTTATTAATAAATGCTTCTTACATGTTAATGTTTCAATACCCATGCAAGCACCTTATTTTACAGCTACTAAATATACTTGTAATATGGTCGCTTACGTGTTTATTTGGTCGAGACCTTATATTGCATTCTATGAGTTTCGAACACTAAAAGGTATACAGGACTGTGGATATTTTATCCATATACTATCGCATATAAGTGTTACACGGGAAATGACAACAGTTCGTAACATACGATACTTCGATAAAGTCAGTTCATTCGAAATAAGCCAATAAACTGTACTATGGGATCGAATATTCAATTTGATTGATTACAAAAGGATTGTATTGTGTTAAATGTAACATTGGACTAATACTACAAGAAATATATACGAATTCAATCACTGAACTATCATTTTGATCAGTTTACGTAAAGTAAAACATATGTGATGTCCTTAAATGTTAAGGATAATCGAATGTGCATTTGAAAAGAGTTCGTTATGGTATTGTAGTAAGAGTTTTATTTTGAATGGTTTGACCATTTAGAAAGAAAAACGAGTGTACAAGATCAGATATGATTTAAGGTACAGTTAAATAAAGAGAGTGGATGGTCACTTCTGCTTCATAATGAAACATCGGAAACAGGAATTGTAATAATAATGATTTACTTAACATTGGAATGAGAAATACGTTTTCTAATTTGAAATGTAATTTCATATAGAAAATTGTTTTCAATGGGTTTTATTTCTTTGAGTTCAAGATATTTGATCAAAGAATTCTCTGTTGTAAACTAGTTGCGGTATATGAAATAAATAATCTATATTAAATGAATGTTGGACCTCCAAATTTAACGCTATTATAGTAATGACGGAAATAGTGGGAGCATGCCATATAACATTTATCGATTGCACCAAATTACGAAAGATGTTTTCATAAAACATATCAAACATTATTAATGGAATAATGACTGTTTTTTGGTATCGATTGAAACATAGACATAGTTATATTTCAATATAAATATTATGAATATTTGATATGAAATAAAATTATAATGTAGTATTTGTTCTGTATCGACCTGCCTTTTCGACCGTCGAATGTCGACACTAATACATCCATGATTTTCTTGTGCCGAGCATCCAAATGTCGGAAAGACAAATTATTAAGGTAAAACAAAAGAAAAGAAAACAGAACAGGAAAGAAAATAACGCAATACATATAATATCAAAAGATAGTACAAATTGTCACTCTAAGATACATAGCATTTCAGAGTTGCAATTCAAAATGCTATCATATGCCTGAACAGTTATAATAACATGTCCTTATAGTTACTGATATATATATACACATAATAATAATGCATTGGAAATAAAAATACTACAGTAGGTGAAACATCCGGCTCGTCTCCTCGAGCTCTAATGAACATCCAACTAAAATCCGTATTTCTCAGACTACTCGAAAGAGCACACGAGGAATTTAGGGAAAATTAAAATTACTTATCAAACATATGTTTGGTATGAGAAACTTAAAAAATTTGTGATTGGTACATAAAGTACTTTTAAGACCGCACGGAATGTCGTTACAACTATCTCTTCAAAAGTACAACACATCTAATAAGTATATATTGCGGTACTATAGATAATGTCTAGGGTGTAGAATATAAATCATAAAACAATTGTGACGCCCCACCTCTATGCTCATAATTACAAAGAGTATTAAAAGAAATACTGTCTATTATTACGAAGAATAAGGCTGGATAGGAGCGACCATCCGTAATTGGCCTTACACTAATATTGGTTATCTCGGTAGGAGTGGTATATACTTTTTATTTTTCATCTATTATTTATTTACTCCCATCGACATATCCAATTATCAGTATAAAACAAACTACGATAGTTCGTAATAGTTTAGGACATTAGATATAACAATAACACGGATAATATAAATGCGGAACACAGATAAAAACACAAGTCTCATATATATATAACTGATGTCAGTTAATACATAGTTGACACAATACATATGATACAACTACAACTGTCGACTCAAGAAGTTATATATACAAGTACATTAACGAATAATATACATGAATACATATCGTTCTATACAATGACACGACTACTACAAAATGACACTGACAACTTCAGAAGATGTGAAAAGTCTTCATATCCTGAACAGCAACTCAAAGAAGAAAATCTACAACCTGAAATAACTCGGGTCTGACCCGAGTATTACATTCAAAAGAAAATAATACACGGGTCAGTCTAATTCAAACTCAGTTATTAGTGCATAGAAGCAATAATAATCTCAAATAGATGACAGTTACAGAAATCGCGTATATCCAACTCTCGATACGAGAATTGGATAACGGCAGATATAACACTAAGCAGGGTTAAACGACAAATCAACAAACCAAACCAGAATACAACTCCAAACCATTTGAAATTAACCAACGAAACAATTCAACAAATCGAAACATCAATTTAAAACTGTCAAATCTGATAGGGCTGCAGTACACGCACGCGTGTACTGCCTCGCCACTATCGCAGGAGATACACAAAAGCTCAGTGAAAGTCAAAATGATCACCAGGTCAAACCCCGAAGTACCGGATTCAACTCAAGTGAATTCGAAAACAATTCCCAACAGGGGGAAAACTGCAATAAAAGTCAGAGAATCAATGTAATGAAACCCAACGAGGACAAAATCTCAACAATACAACACTGCAGCCACCACAAATGTTTAAGAGCAAGATTGCGACAGTGAATGAAGCAGTGCATCCAGTAAAAGAGGCAGCAAGGGATGTACAATGAATACATCATTAGAACAAGATAGACTGTAAGTCAAGTGCCAGCGTATAAGACAGCAAATAGAAAGTTGGGGAGTAGTTCTAGTGCCTGAACACCTAACTCAAAGGAATGAAGCACTACTGGAAAATAAACTCAAGACTATAGAGGTGCAGACGACCAAACAGTAACATGAATCAAACAAGGCATCAGGTATGACAAAGTCAGGTACAAGTTAACAATGTCAACAACAATGCTGCAAAACCATATTCATGTATGCAGCAACCAAGCCAGAAGTACAAGTGTCAGTGCAACTGGACAACAAACTCACATGAAACTGTACAACATAACAGAGCAAACTCCAAAAAGATATGAAGATTACATTACTACGGGTCGGGAACAAACATATGCACATCAACCAGTGACGAGCACATGACTGTAATCACCCTCGAATTCCAGGGAACAGCCTAAATCAATACCAAACAAGATCAGAGGCAACAGTGAAACCAGTTCAAATGAACATAGACAGCAAGCTCCAAATATAAAGCAACAATGCATCTGGACAACCAGAAGTAAAACCAAGACCAAAGACTACAAAACATCCTGCATCAGATCTGACAGATGAATATATGCATATCAAATCCCAGTTACATGAATGCTTAAAACAACGTGCACATATATAAAGACTATAGGCAAATGGTCGAAGTGAATAAACTCAAATCCAGATGGACCAGACTTATGAACATGCACGAGATCAAGAAAGTCCACAGGTGAAGGCAGGCAACAGACTCAAGAGTATACAAGTCAGAATGCATAGGGTACATGAGCAACATGTCATGTATGAAGTATGTACACAGTGAAGCTAAGAAGTGCAACTGCAACTACACTGAATAGGTAATATGGAACAGATTCAAGTGCATATACCAGAATGCATATGCAAATGTACAACGGTGATATGCAGCAGGGTACATAACACAATTAGGCAAATCAAGCAAGGTACTGGAAATGGTTTAGTCCAGTATTAGAAATTCACAAAGTCAAGTGACCAGAGGGTGGCCAAATTCGAATCCTCAAAATCACTGTAAAGTTAAACTCTCCTCTAAATTATTTTCAGAGTCAAGTTTATGGATTTTAATAAAAAGTCAGAAATCATCCCCAGTATTTAAAACAAATCATACGGCCGAGGTAATAAATTTGATGAATTCAAATGATCATATGCGAACGACTATATAGGAGTTCAATTCTCATATAACAGAAACAGCACCGATAACTCCAACTAATCAAATAGCAGAGAAACAAAAAGTGACACCAAGTTCAAGCGAACTAAAATCAAGTGAACAGACCATATGATTAGATAAAGTCAGAGAATGGCGACCGGTAACTATAATCAAATCAGAGATGAGTAGTGTCGATAGTATACGTCAAACACTATCCGACACATAGCTATAGCAACTAAAGCCAACGTAAAGCCAAGAAGTATCATCACATTTCAACGAAATTAGAAAACACGAAATCGACTGCAAATCAAGCCGTGACAATCAATAAATTATACCAAACGAAGAAAGCAGAAAGCATTAAAATTGAACTAAATGTGAGTGATAAGAAATCACTCGAGTTCACAGCAGTGATAGCCGAGAAAACAAACAACAAGATTCACACATAACTAGATTAAATTAGATGTGAATGAGAGTTACTCACTCACCTTGTTCGAAGAGACTGCCGCGAGCGACTTGGCGGAGTTGACGTCGTGGCATCTTGGAGGCGAACGAACGAAATCGCCAGGAGCCCAAATCCTTTTGGGAGACGAATGAAGCAATTTGAGCATGCCCTAATTTTCAGAACGAAGAAACAATCGAAGTCGAACAAAGCCACAATTCATCAGAAGATCGAAGTTGAACAAAGTCGCAGATTATCAGAGGATCGAAGTCGAGCAAAGCCCAGAGAAGCTGAAGCCCTAAATTTTCAATTGCAAAAAGGAACGAGTAAAGAAGCGGCCACCATTCTTTTTCTTTCGTATAGGGTTTTCGAATGAATGAATGGAGGGGTCTGGGTTGCGAACGAATAAGAAAGGGGAAAGAATACAACCCTTATCTCAATCAAAAGGAAGCCGGTTGAATCAATAAAGAAAAGCCCATATAATTCTTTTAACAAATTTTCAAATGAATTTAAACTTGATTCAAATCTGCATTAGCAGTTAAAAATGATTTAATCGTCATTTATAAACTGACGCGAAAAACCGGGTTGTTACAGACTCCCCTCCTTAAAGAAATTGCGTCCACGCAATCATAGGGAATAAATGGATAAAAGGTAACAACCAAAAGAGCATGGCAATGTCGAATGTATAAGCAAAGCAAGTGTCAGCGGGGAAGTATTAGATAAGAAATCGAAAGGTTCGACTGCTTCAAATCAAAAGAATCAACCTCGTGGGAATCAGGGATCAAAATCAGACGACTAACAGAAGCAAGAACAATCGAGTTCCAACAACTAAAAGAGAAGGAAAAACAGAGCAGAAATCCCATACAGAGCACGAATTGAATGTGAGTAAATCAAATTACTCACCTGAATCGCCAGAGAAAAAGACGAAGCTCAAATCTCAAAAGTCGCAAATATTCAATCATCAAAAACGATAATTGAATTTTCAAATCGCAAATATTTACTTATCTCAAACGATAATCAGAAGACAAATCAAATATCTGATTATCTCAAACGATAGTCAGAAAACAAATATTCAATTATCAAAAACGATGATCAAATTTCTCAAATCAACAAATATTCGATTATCACAAGCGATAATCAAATTTCTCAAATCAACAAATATTTAATTATCTAAAGCGATAATCAAATTTCAAAACAGAAAATATTTAATTACCTCAGGCGATAATTAAATTTTAAATCAACAACTATTTAATTATCTCATACGATAATTAAATCTCAAATCAATAAATATTTAATTATCTCAAGCGATAATTAAATCTCAAATCAATAAATATTTAATTATCTCAAGCGATAATTAAATCTCAAAACAGCAATTATTTAATTATCAAAGACGATAATTAAATCTCAAATCATCAAATATTTAATTATCAAAGACGATAATTAAATCTCAAATTAGCAAATATTTAATTATCAAAGACGATAATTAAATCTCAAATCATCAAATATTTAATTATCTCAGACGATAATTAAATCTCAAATCAACAAATATTTAATTATCTAAAGTGATAATTAAAAGCAACAAATATCCGATTATCAAAAACGATAATCAGAACTCATATCAACAAATATCTAATTATCACAAGCGATAATTAGAAACAACAAATATCTGATTGTCAAAAACGATAATCAGAACTCATATCAGCAAATATCTAATTATCACAAGCGATAATTAGAAACAACAAATATCTGATTATCAAAAACGATAATCAGAACTCATATTAGCAAATATCTAATTATCACAAGCGATAATTAGAAACAACAAATATCTGATTATCAAAAACGACAATCAGAACTCATATCAACAAATATCCAATTACCTGCAGATAATTGGAAACAACAAATATCTAGAAATCAATTAAGAAGACTAGAAAATCAACATAAAAGCTTGGATCGATCCCATCAGATGGCGAGTTTTTAATTCGCCGCACGTGCATCTCAGAGTGGTCGAAGCCTACCAAGTACTCAACATAATTTTGGCCCATCAGATTGACCCGAAGGTCCGCAGAGTGACCCGAAGGTCTAGTACTGGTATTTGACCCGAAGGTCCGCAGAGTGGCCCGAAAGCCCAACAAATGACCCGAAGGTCCAACAAATGACCCGAAGGTCCTCATAGTGGCTCGAAAGCACACAAACTCATCAAATATTTCAATTAACGAGTCCGGAATTAACCGAAATAGCAAACGCACATGTCCCATACCACGTGTTTTACTAAATCGTTTGATTCTCTTCATCGTTTCCTTGAAAGTGCAAAATTGTGTATTTTGTAAAAATACATTTCACATTCTCAAACGGACAAGTCCGGAATTAAGCGAATCAGTAAAAGAAAGGGGTCATAGTCCTCGATTTTGCTGAAACGTTTAAATCGCTTCCTCATTCTTTTGAAATCGCAAACTGCAAAATTTTTGAAAACAATTTTATTTATTTTGTAAAAATAACAATTCGCATTCTCAACTGAACAAGTCCGGAGTTAAGCGAAACAGTAAAAGAAAGGGGTCATAATCCTCGATTTTGCTGAATCGTTTAAGTCGCTTTCTCATTCTTTTGAAAACGCAAACTGCTAAAATTTTATAAAACAATTTTCATTTTAAAACGATTTTCCAATCACGTGATTAAAACAGAAAATCAGTAACAATTTCGATAAGGAAATTGTACTTCTCAAAATACCGTAAAAACGGTTACAAATCAGCATTGCGGAATAACCGCTTGAAAATCCACTTTTAAAATTTGACGGTTACGAAAGCTAAAGCGACAGTAGTTTTAAAACGTCAAAATCACATCAAAACAATCTACATCAAAAATGTAATGTCAGTGAATTCTCATTCATCAAAATGCCACAAAACACCGTACTTCAAAATATAGCATTGGTGTAAAATTCCGTTGTAAAAATAACGGCAACAAAATACGTTTCATAACCAAGCATCGGTTCAACGTAAAATAAATGCAATAACGTGCAATTTAAATTTTTGCACGTACTACAAAATGAACAAAGAATCATTCAAATGTATCTTCAATGAAGATAATTTAAAACAGCAAAAATCTAATCAATAGATGATTAGTACAAAAGAAAGCCAGCGGAAATTTCAACAAAAATCACATATCTGCAATTTCTTCGAATCCTCAATTCGGATTCGAAGTTCTCAAAGAAACAAAATAATTACAGCTATGTAAACAACAAATGAAATTCATATCAATTTCGTATTTTGATTTTTAAATCAAAAAGATTATCAGTTGTACTCAGCGAAGATAGTTTCACTGTTTCCGCTGCGCACTCTGATAAACAGAACACAAATCAATCAAATCATCAGAACACAATTTCACTATTATTTTTAAATAAAGTTATTTAAAAATTTCATCCAAATTTCAAAACTTTAGTTTTGACTCAAGCACAAATAAAACATCGACCAATAGTTGTAACATATGTTCCTTCCGAGTTAAGTTTTATATTATGTCCATAAACCCCAAGCTCTGATACCAACTGTGACGCCCCACCTCTATGCTCATAATAACAAAGAGTATTAAAAGAAATACTGTCTATTATTACGAAGAATAAGGCTGGATAGGAGCGACCATCCGTAATTGGCCTTACACTAATATTGGTTATCTCGGTAGGAGTGGTATATACTTTTTATTTTTCATCTATTATTTATTTACTCCCATCGACATATCCAATTATCAGTATAAAACAAACTACGATAGTTCGTAATAGTTTAGGACATTAGATATAACAATAACACGGATAATATAAATGCGGAACACAGATAAAAACACAAGTCTCATATATATATAACTGATGTCAGTTAATACATAGTTGACACAATACATATGATACAACTACAACTGTCGACTCAAGAAGTTATATATACAAGTACATTAACGAATAATATACATGAATACATATCGTTCTATACAATGACACGACTACTACAAAATGACACTGACAACTTCAGAAGATGTGAAAAGTCTTCATATCCTGAACAGCAACTCAAAGAAGAAAATCTACAACCTGAAATAACTCGGGTCTGACCCGAGTATTACATTCAAAAGAAAATAATACACGGGTCAGTCTAATTCAAACTCAGTTATTAGTGCATAGAAGCAATAATAATCTCAAATAGATGACAGTTACAGAAATCGCGTATATCCAACTCTCGATACGAGAATTGGATAACGGCAGATATAACACTAAGCAGGGTTAAACGACAAATCAACAAACCAAACCAGAATACAACTCCAAACCATTTGAAATTAACCAACGAAACAATTCAACAAATCGAAACATCAATTTAAAACTGTCAAATCTGATAGGGCTGCAGTACACGCACGCGTGTACTGCCTCGCCACTATCGCAGGAGATACACAAAAGCTCAGTGAAAGTCAAAATGATCACCAGGTCAAACCCCGAAGTACCGGATTCAACTCAAGTGAATTCGAAAACAATTCCCAACAGGGGGAAAACTGCAATAAAAGTCAGAGAATCAATGTAATGAAACCCAACGAGGACAAAATCTCAACAATACAACACTGCAGCCACCACAAATGTTTAAGAGCAAGATTGCGACAGTGAATGAAGCAGTGCATCCAGTAAAAGAGGCAGCAAGGGATGTACAATGAATACATCATTAGAACAAGATAGACTGTAAGTCAAGTGCCAGCGTATAAGACAGCAAATAGAAAGTTGGGGAGTAGTTCTAGTGCCTGAACACCTAACTCAAAGGAATGAAGCACTACTGGAAAATAAACTCAAGACTATAGAGGTGCAGACGACCAAACAGTAACATGAATCAAACAAGGCATCAGGCATGACAAAGTCAGGTACAAGTTAACAATGTCAACAATAATGCTGCAAAACCATATTCATGTATGCAGCAACCAAGCCAGAAGTACAAGTGTCAGTGCAACTGGACAACAAACTCACATGAAACTGTACAACATAACAGAGCAAACTCCAAAAAGATATGAAGATTACATTACTACGGGTCGGGAACAAACATATGCACATCAACCAGTGACGAGCACATGAGTGTAATCACCCACGAATTCCAGGGAACAACCTAAATCAATACCAAACAAGATCAGAGGCAACAGTGAAACCAGTTCAAATGAACATAGACAGCAAGCTCCAAATATAAAGCAACAATGCATCTGGACAACCAGAAGTAAAACCAAGACCAAAGACTACAAAACATCCTGCATCAGATCTGACAGATGAATATATGCATATCAAATCCCAGTTACATGAATGCTCAAAACAACGTGCACATATATAAAGACTACAGGCAAATGGTCGAAGTGAATAAACTCAAATCCAGATGGACCAGACTTATGAACATGCACGAGATCAAGAAAGTCCACAGGTGAAGGCAGGCAACAGACTCAAGAGTATACAAGTCAGAATGCATAGGGTACATGAGCAACATGTCATGTATGAAGTATGTACACAGTGAAGCTAAGAAGTGCAACTGCAACTACACTGAATAGGTAATATGGAACAGATTCAAGTGCATATACCAGAATGCATATGCAAATGTACAACGGTGATATGTAGCAGGGTACATAACACAATTAGGCAAATCAAGCAAGGTACTGGAAATGGTTTAGTCCAGTATTAGAAATTCACAAAGTCAAGTGACCAGAGGGTGGCCAAATTCGAATCCCCAAAATCACTGTCAAGTTAAACTCTCCTCTAAATTATTTTCAGAGTCAAGTTTATGGATTTTAATAAAAAGTCAGAAATCATCCCCAGTATTTAAAACAAATCATACGACCGAGGTAATAAATTTGATGAAGTCAAATGATCATATGCGAACGACTATATAGGAGTTCAATTCTCATATAACAGAAACAGCACCGATAACTCCAACTAATCAAATAGCAGAGAAACAAAAAGTGACACCAAGTTCAAGCGAACTAAAATCAAGTGAACAGACCATATGATTAGATAAAGTCAGAGAATGGCGACCGGTAACTATAATCAAATCAGAGATGAGTAGTGTCGATAGTCTACGTCAAACACTATCCGACACATAGCTATAGCAACTAAAGCCAACGTAAAGCCAAGAAGTATCATCACATTTCAACGAAATTAGAAAACACGAAATCGACTGCAAATCAAGCCGTGACAATCAATAAATTATACCAAACGAAGAAAGCAGAAAGCATTAAAATTGAACTAAATGTGATTGATAAGAAATCACTCGAGTTCACAGCAGTGATAGCCGAGAAAACAAACAACAAGATTCACACATAACTAGATTAAATTAGATGTGAATGAGAGTTACTCACTCACCTTGTTCGAAGAGACTGCCGCGAGCGACTTGGCGGAGTTGACGTCGTGGCATCTCGGAGGCGAACGAACAAAATCGCCAGGAGCCCAAATCCTTTTGGGAGATGAATGAAGCAATTTGAGCATGCCCTAATTTTCAGAACGAAGAAACAATCGAAGTCGAACAAAGCCACAATTCATCAGAAGATCGAAGTTGAACAAAGTCGCAGATTATCAAAGGATCGAAGTCGAGCAAAGCCCAGAGAAGCCGAAGCCCTAAATTTTCAATTGCAAAAAGGAACGAGTAAAGAAGCGGCCACCATTCTTTTTCTTTCGTCTAGGGTTTTCGAATGAATGAATGGAGGGGTCTGGGTTGCGAACGAATAAGAAAGGGGAAACAATACAACCCTTATCTCAATCAAAAGGAAGCCGGTTGAATCAATAAAGAAAAGCCCATATAAGTCTTTTAACAAATTTTCAAATGAATTTAAACTTGATTCAAATCTGCATTAGCAGTTAAAAATGATTTAATCGTCATTTATAAACTGACGTGAAAAACCGGGTTGTTACAACAATTGTGCCATGCAAACACAAAAATAATAGGTATACAATCAATGTTGTAACACCCAGAATTTTGGCTATTTGAAATTGGAATGTTTAATTGATTTTAAATATTTGAAAGTTAATTTTATAGATTTAATAACTTGAATTTCAAATATAACAATTTATTGATAATTTAATTGTTGAATTAAATAATTGAAATCGTTTAAATAATTTAAATCTTGGATTTTTATTTGGGTAAAAATAGTTTAAAGGCTTAATAAATTTATATTTATAAGAATGAAGGTGATAGAACTTTTAAATTGAATTTAAAAGTGATTTACTTGATTTTAAAAATAACTCGTTAAATTAACGAGTGAAAATAGCCTTCCGAGGCACAGTCTCGGATTTCGACGAAACCAGTTCCATTGGATCCGTAATAGTGCATTATTATCGGATTTCAAATTTCGTAGCATTTGGGGTTATCGTTTGGTCATACGTGATAGAAATGCATTGAAATTAATATTGAAAATTAATATTATAACTGCGTTCAAAAAACTATCTTCTCCATACGATCGAATTAGGTCTCGAAACTTGTTCCATTTCGTTCGGAATAGGGGTATAACATTAGAAACGCCAGATGGCACACCTCGATAGGGGTTCGGGATTTTAAGTTACCATAAATCGAGATATTTTGACATTTTAATTAATATATTTTTCAAGTCAACCCTTCATATCAGCTGTTATTCTTTCATCTCAGCCAACCTACAAGCCACCCTACCCTGTTTTAGCCGCACCTATCTGTACCACATCTCCTCTATGATGCTTTCATCTCCCTCCCCTATTTAAAACACTACAGAACAGTGAAGGAAAGAAAAAAAATGAAAAAAAGTTTAAATTCAAAAATCCATATTTCACAATCCGCTTAATATAAAAATCTGAAAAGAGCATTAGAATTTTTCTTTAGAGAAGATCTGCACACGGGTATACTTAGTTGAAGGTATGGCGATGGATGGAGGAAGTCGACGGTTTGGGGTTGAACTCGTCGAGGCTAGGGTTGTGAATTCATGACTTTGGTGCAGTTTTGGATCAAGGCGGCGTGGAATTCGAACTCGTGGTGGAAGAGCGCATCTTCTGGTGGAATTTGGTGATGTGCGGCGCTGAGTAGGGGGTCGCGACCTCGGGCAGAGGTGAGGAGTGTCAGGTCGCGTCTACAGGGATGAATTGAGTTGACAATTATGGGGTCGGGAAGGTGCAGTTTCCGATGGGGAGGAGGATGGCAGGATCAAGTGGGAGTATCGTTGGGTGGAGGGGTGTGTTGATGAACAACCGTGCACGTTTAGGTCGTGTATAGGGAAGAGGAACATTGGGGAAGAAGAAGCAGTGGCAGGCTAGATGTTTTGATGGGCCTGGCTTAGTAATTAAGTGGGTAATGAAAATTAAATTTGAAATTTAGTAATATAATTGGTTTTAATCAATTCTAGTTCTTATAAACTTCATAACTTGGTCGTTTTAGGTCAGAATCCAACGCGGTCAGTCGTGTTGGGTTCGTATTAACGCGATCTTTGCTATGGAATCAAATTGGTTGAGTTTAGAGCTTGCAGAATTTTCAGTTAAATTCGAACGTGTTCGAATTTAATCAAAATCAGAATGTGAAAGCGACAACAGAAAATAAAAGGTGATGTAAATGCTCACGACGTATTATAATATTTTTATGTTCGTTAAAATTGAATCGTGAAGTTATTTAATTTTATTGACTGTTATTTGAAAATAAAATTGACATATGAATTGACTTTAGGTATTAAAATTGACAGTTAAATTTAAAATTGGAATTTAATTGCCAGTAAATTACCTGATATTGATAACTATGAAATTGTTGTGAATTATTGGCTGATTTGGATGTTGATTGTGATGGATGCTATTGATTGATGTTTTGGATGATTTTGATGTTTATTTATTTTGATATATCCTGCTATCATCCTGTATATTCTTTACAGTATATAAAACTATAAATCAAATTATTTCGAATAAATTAAGAAATAGGTTGAAATGATATATACCTATGACATTTATTTAGGATTGAAATAATATATATCCATCCTGAAATTAAATTGAAATGATGGATTCACTTGGCCATAGGATAGAAAATTATATACGGACACCGGATTGGTTAAATTAAATGATTTTAAAAACTTTGATTTGAAATTATTTAAATGATTTTAATTTTAAGAAATAAAATCGAATTTATGGAAATGGAACCATTTTTGAACTCGAGCTTGAAATGCTAAAAATGAACTCGTCAACCGGAATTGTTTAAAGAACCGGGTTTGAAATTTTGAAGTTGTAATTGAGAAAACACTTGAATTCCGGAAATTGATTTATTTTAAAAAGATTTGAACCCTTACTTGAATCTTGAAATAAATCCAAGTAAAAGTAATTTAAATGGATATTTTGAAATTTGGGCTCGGAATTGAATTATTTTTAAAGATTTGGATTTTTAAATTGAATATTGAAGGTTAATTTGATTTAAGTGATTTAAATCGATATTATGAAATCGAACTCAAATTTATATACGAAATGGTTTAAAATTGAGAATTGAAATTAATTCAAATTGGAATTGAATTGAATTAATTGGAATTGAAATCGAAATTGAATTAATTTGGAATCGAAATTGAAATTGATTTGAATTAAAATTGGAATCGAAGTTAATTCGAATTGAAATCAGAATTGAATCGATTTAAATGGAAATGGAAATTAAAATTGATTTGAATTGGAAGATCAGGAATTGAATCAGTTTGACTTTAAAACTATTTTCAAATAAATTATTTTAATATAAACTATTTAAAATCTATCTTCTTAAATATTCAAATTATTTTGATTTCCCAAGCTATTTTACCATATAAACCATTTTACTCAAACTATCTTATACTAACTATTTAACTATTTTAAAACTATTCAAGCTATTTTCTAAATTCAATCTGGTCAGAGTGGGAATTGTTTAAATTTAAATCATGGATTTAAATACAAATTGGATTAAATTGAAGTTATAACCTAAATGGAAATTCGAAGCAATTTTGAATTGGAATCGAAATCGAGATATTAAGATGAAAATGACTTTGAAGTGAAATGGTATATTTTGAGTGAATATGATGATTTTAAAATGAAATTAATTTTGAAGTGAATATGATATTTTGATATCAAGTATGAATTGTTTTCGAAATATAAAAGTACCAACCGGCGTGTAAAACGACGTTTGGTTGTTAAAGAGACCGAGGCCTCTTATTGGCATACTCTCTGTCAATATTGGAACCACTTTAACAACTGTGTATATGGAGGAGACTCCAGAACGAAGTGGTTGGATTTGGCGTCGTTTGCTGGATTTGAAGAAAGAGAACGATGACGGATAGACCCCAACACTTATGCCAATTTGAAATGACTAAAACATGACGGCTTGATAGGGCCAAGTGGGGTAATTACCCCTAGCGGACGTCCGTTCTTCAATTTTCTTGGACTTGGTCCATATTATTACTCTTGTTGTTGGTTTGATTGGTGCATCTTGATTTGGGATAGCCTCCCTTTGACTCGATATGGGATGGATGGACGCGGTGGGCGGTCATGGTTATGATGCATTACCACCAGCCCTGCGACCCGAACTGGTAATATCCTACCTTGGGCATTGCCTTGCGTGCCTTGTCATACTTTTATCCTTATACGAGACCCCTAAGATTTTGGTTTAGTGTTGTCGCATCATGGCGTATCCTTATCCACTGACGGTTTACTGGTGTTTTATATGCAAACTGTACGACAATGTTTAAAAACGCGTTAAGGGAGATCAATGTAAAGCCTTAACGCAATCAAAACATTTATTTCACTAATAGAAATAATCTATTATAGCGTATTCTACTATATATAGATATTTTGATGGATCCTTAGGAGATGGAAAATCCTGTAACATCTCTTGAGTTATTGCACGCACGTTATACACTGGATAGGAGATGTGAAACCCCGTAAACATCCTCGATGCCACGACATTCATGTTATATGCGATATCGATTTGACTCACATAAGAATATTTTAGTCCTGACACGAGTGTTTTGTCTTTTCATTACGCTCGGGTCAGCCCTGAGTATTTCAGAGCATCGAAGATCATTTTCTGGAGGACGAAGACGAAGATTTGGTATATTATTACTATTATAATTCCCTGCATCATGTTGTTCTGCTGCATTAATTATGTATCCCTGTTGTATATATAACTCTAATTAATGTTGTATAAATTATAATCAAATGTATAATATAAACTGCTTAATGAACTGTTTATTTGATTATTATATTTTATCGTTCTGCTGCGAGATTCTGTGTTTGTTTTCTTCTTCTTTTCTTATTTTTCTTAATTAACCCCATTGATTATCTATATTTCGGATTGTTTAAGTTTCACATATATGGATTATTGTCGATTTAAAACTTTTAGAAATGTGGGTCGTCACATGTGGTATCTGAGCTGAAGGTTAAGCGACAATCTTGGCTTTGATGGGGTAACTTATTAGAGATAGGGTCAGTAGTACCCTAGAATGAGTTTGAGTGTATATATATGAGCGTGTATTTGTTAGTGATATAAAAACTGTTTTATATTGTGTTGGTTGATCTATTGAGTGACATATGGATAATTTAATTTTATAAATTTAATAACTTGAATTTCAAATATAACAATTTATTGATAATTTAATTGTTGAATTAAATAATTTAAATCGTTTAAATAATTTAAATCTTGGATTTTTATTTGGGTAAAAATAGTTTAAAGGATTAATAAATTTATATTTATAAGAATGAAGGTAATAGAACTTTTAAATTGAATTTAAAAGTGATTTTCTCGATTTTAAAATTAACTCGTTAAATTAACGAGTGAAAATAGCCTTCCGAGGCACAGTCTCGGATTTCGACGAAACCAGTTCCATTGGATCCGTAATAGTGCATTATTATCGGATTTCAAATTTCGTAGCATTTGGAGTTATCGTTTGTTCATACGGGATAGAAACGCGTTGAAATTAATATTATAACTGGGTTCAAAAAGCTATCTTCTCCATACGATCGAATTAGGTCTCGAAACTTGTTCCTTTTTTTCGGAATAGGAGTTTGACATTAGGAACGCCAGACGGCACACCTCGATAGGGGTTCGGGATTTTAACTTACCATAAATCGAGATATTTTGAAAATTTAATTAATATATTTTCAAGTCAACCCTTCATATCAGCTGTTATTATTTCATCTCAACCAACCTACAAGCCACCCTACCCTGTTTGAGCCCCACCAATTTGTACCACGTCCCCTCTATGATGCTTTCATCTCCCTCCCCTATTTAAAACATTATAGAACAGTGAAGGAAAGAAAAAAAAATGAAAAAAAAAGTTTAAATTCAAAAATCCATATTTCACAATCCGCTTAATATAAAAATCTGAAAAGCGCATTAGAAATTTTCTTTCGAGAAGATCAACACACGGGTATACTTGGTTGAAGGTGCGGCGATGGATGGAGGAAGTCGACAATTTGGGGTTCTACTCGGCGAGGCTAGGGTTGTGAATTCATGACTTTGGTGGAGTTTTGGATCAAGGCGGCATGGAATTCGAACTCGTGGTGGACGAGCGCATCTTCTAGTGGGATTTGGTGATGTGCGGCGCTGAGTATGGGGTCGCGACCTCGGGCAGAGGCGAGACGAGGAGCGTCAGGTCGCGTCTACGGTGATGGATCGAGTTGACAATTGTGGGGTTAGGAAGGTGCAATTTCCGATGGGGAGGAGGATGGCAGGCTCGAGTGGGAGTATCGTTGGGTAGAGGGGTGTGTTGATGCACAACCATACACGTTTAGGTCGTGTACAAGGTAAAGGGAACATTGGGGAAGAAGAAGCAGTGGCGGGCTAGATGTTTTAATGGACTGGGCTTAGTAATTAAGTGGGTAATGAAAATTAAATTTGAAATTTAGTAGTATAATTGGTTTTCCTAATTCAAGTTCTTATAAATTTAATACTCGGTCGTTTAGGTCAAAATCCAACGCGATCAGTCGTGTTGGGTTCGTATTAACAAGACCTTTGCTATGTGTAATTAGATATGAATACGAAATAATATGTAAACATTTATATCAGACGCCATGGATTTGAATTATTCCATTATCATCAAAACAATACATTGTCACTTGTTTTATAGAATAAGAGGGAAAACATATGTAGATAAATTGTGGCCTGTACACACACAATGGGCCTAAAGGGAAATGGGCTTCTGATATTAGTTTCTGATATTGCCGGCTTTGCTTATGTGCACACTAATACACATGCACATTAAATCATCTTCTTTCTTCCATGCTACCAGATTACACTCCCCCTCAAGTTGGAGAATATATATTTCTCATTCCCAACTTGCTGCATAAATACACCACACGTGCACCATTCAAAGCCTTTGTGAAAATGTCTGCATACTGCTCTCCTATTCGAACAAACGCAGTTTCAACAATTCCTTCTTGAATCTTCTCTCTAATAAAATGGCAATCTACCACAATATGTTTCGTTCGCTCATGAAATACAAGGTTTGAGGCAATGTGAATTGCTGCCTGGTTGTCGCACCACAACTTTGCTGGCCACTTTAGCTTCATATTAAACTCCTTCATTAAGTGGGTTATCCACATTATTTCACACATTACATTAGCCATTGCTCTGTACTCTGATTCTGCACTTGAACGAGAAACCACTGATTGTTCTTGCTTTTCCAAGATATCAGATTGCCTCCAACAAATACACAATACCCTGAAGTTGATCGTCTATCTATTTTTGAACCTGCCCAGTCAGCATCACTAAAGCTCTCAATGTTCATATGACCATGATTCATAAACATAAGACCCTGACCTACAGTACCTTTAAGGTAACACAATATTTTCTCAAGAGCAGCCCAATGATGTACAGTGGGTTTAGACATGAACTGACTCACAACACTCACTGAATATGCTATGTCGGGTCTTGTTACACATAAGTAGTTCAATTTACCTACTAAGCGCCTGTACCTTTCTGGATCATGCATAAGTTCACCATCTTCACTTAAACTGTTGTTAGGCATCATAGGAGTACTACATGGCTTAGCAGCTAACTTTCCTGTTTCACTCAATAAATCAAGTGTATATTTTCTCTGTGACAAACATATCCCCTCATTACTTCTTGTAATTTCAACACCTAGGAAGTACTTGAGTTCACCTAGGTCTTTAGTGTGGAACTGAGTATAGATAAAGTGTTTGAGATCACTAATACCAGCTTCATCATTTCCTGTGATAACTATATCATCTACATAGACTACTAACAATATTATTCCTTTGTCAGAATTCTTGTAGAAGACCCAATGATCAGATTTACTTCTTGTGATTCCAAATCTCTCTATGGCTAAGCTAAATTTACCAAACCATGCTCTTGGACTTTTCTTGAGTCCATACAGTGATTTTTTAAGTCTGCAAACCAAACTTGTCTCCCCCTGAGCAACAAAGCCAGGCGGTTGCTCCATATACACCTCTTCAGAAAGATCTCCATGTAAGAAATCATTTTTAATATCCAGTTGATGAAGCTTCCAATTGTATCTGGCTGTCATGGAAATAAACAGCCTAATAGATGTCATTTTAGCCCCAGGTGAAAAAGTTTCAGAGTAATCAATACCATATGTTTGAGCATAGCCTTTAGAAACCAAACGAGCTTTTAGTCTTGCCACTGTTCCATCAACATTCATCTTGGTAGAGAAAATCCATTTACATCCTATTGCTTTCTTATTTGGTGGTAGTGTTACCAAGTTCCATGTTTTGTTTTGTTCAAGTGCCTTCATTTCTTCCACCATTGCTTCATACCATTCTGGTGAGGCTATAGCTTCCCCTACAGTCTTTGGTATAGTAATAGAATCTAATACTGAAATGAAAACATGTGATGAATGTGGTAGCTTATTGTATGTCACAAAGAAAGAAATAGGGTAAGTGCATTTTCTCTTCCCTTTTCTGATCGCAATAGGTAGGTCCAGACTTGAATCTGCTTCAGTTTGTTGAGTCTCATCAGCATGTGTATCCTCTGTATGTGTATCATCTGTATTATTCACTTGAGGAGACTCACTAGGTATAGTAGAATATATCAAAAACTCTTCATTATCTTCTTGTACATGAGGTGTACTTGTTTGGTAAAAAGGTATATCCTCCAGAAAAGTTACATCTATTGATACAATATATTTCTGCAAGCTTGGACAAAAGCATCGGTAACCTTTCTGGAGTCTAGAATAACCAACAAAAATGCACTTCAAGGATTTGTGGTCAAGTTTACTTAGCTGCTGATTAACATCTCTCACAAAGCATGTGCATCCAAACACCTTTGGTTTAACTAGGAACATACTCTTGTGAGGTTGTAGAACTTGATAAGGAATATCATTGTTAAGGACAGTTGATGGCATTCTGTTAATAAGGAAGCATGCAGTGGACACAGCATCTGCCCAGAATGTTTTTGGTACATTCATTTGAAATAATAATGCTCTAGCAGTTTCTAATAAATGTCGATTCTTTCTCTCAGCCACACCGTTTTGAGAAGGAGTATCAACACATGAAGTTTCATGAAGAATACCATTTTGAGCAAGATAATTATCAAACTTAGTAGACATATGCTCCTTAGCATTGTCACTACGTAATGTTTGTATAGTGGTATTGAATTGTGTTTTAATCTCAGCATGGAACTTACAAAATACAGAGAACAATTCAGCACGTGACTTCATCAAAAACAACCAAGTAATACGAGTGTAATCGTCAACAAAAGTTACAAAGTACCTATAACCAGGTTTAGAAACAACTGAAGAAGGTCCCCAAATATCAGATTGTATTAAAGAAAAGGGACTACTTGCACGTTTATTAATTCTAGGTTGAGAGCTACTTCTATGATGTTTTGCATATTGACACGCTTCACAATTTATTGACGATAAGTTGTTATACTGAGGGCAGAGTTGTTTGAACAATGAGAGAGAAGGATGACCAAGTTGGCAATGAACTTTGAATGCTGGATCCATGATAGAACAAGATATAGGTTCAGAAAGTGTGTCAAGCGTGTATAAGCCACCAGACTCACTTCCTCTACCAATAATCTGCTTCGTCAAAAGATCCTGGAACACAAAATGGTTAGGAAAGAATGTGATGCTGCAATTGAGATTGTGTGTGATTTGACTCACAGAGAGCAAATTAAATGATAGAGAAGGTAAGTATAATACTGATGTCATAGGTATATGTGAGTTTAATATTACTTCACCCTTCCCTTTAACTAAAGATTGAGATCCATCTGCTAATGTAACTCTGTGAGGAATTCGACTTGCTTTTAAATTTGTAAACAAATTTTGGTTACCTGTCATGTGGTCGGAGGCACCTGAGTCAATTATCAATTTAAAAGTTGATGATCCAGCACTGGTATTTTCCACTGAAGTTGTTGCTGATGTATTTGTCAATTCTGGTGAGCTACTATGTAAGGAGTGTTTGATGTGATTTTTTGTTTGATGATAACAAACATATATCGATGTGTTTGCAGATTGTACTATACACATATAGGAATAAATATTCATATTGAATAATAATACTATTGCACAGAATTTATATAATTCAATCAGTATTTTTATTCAAAATAATATTTTATTTCAACACTTAAACAATACAAAGTTTTCAGCTCTCTCTATATACATACACCGGTTTCATACATTTCACATTCACATTTTTCCTCACTACAACACTCAACACTCAGTTTTTCACTCTGTCTGCACATCTGTATCTATCTGCATTGTCCAGCTCCAGTTCTTGTCCTGTCTCCTGTGTACCTGTATAATTAGCAACTACAGCAATAATCTAAAAATAAACAAATTTGAATTTGCAAAAATATAAATTTGTTTTTATTGGTGCCTCAGTTATTTGGGTTGTTCGTCATCATTTACATTTGAATTCATCACACACGAACAATGTGACATGCACAGTGTATCACTGTACATGCCACAAGGCCGTGCACACCGATATATATACACTTGATAAATTTACAGGAACAGGTGAGCATAGGTCAAACCCAAATTATCGGATTCAACTCAGGTGCAATAAAACAATGTCACAATTTTCAGCACAAGGTCAAACCCGAGTTGTGAAACTAGATTCAACACAGGTGCAAATTGTCAAAACTCAAGAAATCAAATCCAGACTGAAACAACATGCACAACATAGACTCTGCTGGATATTCAACCTGACAATGCTCAAGTCGAGCCAAGAGACAAAGTGGATAACCAATCTAAAGTCGACAATGCAAAAGTAACATGAATCAGACATGCACTCAATGCAGAACAAAAAAGTGAAGCAATAGTACACAGGGAACTCAAGTCTGGACAAAATGGCATCATATGTTCATGAGCAAACAAGACTACAATTACAAAATTCAACTCAACATATATGCATATGCACAAGTCAAATGATGCACCAGTGATACCAGTGGAATGAACAAGAGCAGCCTCTACATGAAGGTCTGAAACAAATGAAACCAGAGGCAACTAAATAATACAATCAAATCCAGACACAGTGAATCAATGGAACCAGACTCAAGCTCAAGTAAAACAAATGACACGGACTTGAATGAACAAGAGCAGGCACACATTAAAGTGTTAAATATAAACCAAAGCATACATGGAGCAATGATCAGAAACTACTCCAGACGAAGAGGTACAAGATGATAGCACGTATATACATACATAAATTCATATATACATGCAAGCAATCAAGTACAACAGCCTCGAGAAGGAACAATTATAATCAAGTCAAACTCGAAGTCAAGTCTCAAAGCAAATGGACGAAGTCATGCAACAGTTCACGAACTACAAATGGACAGTGTCGAAGTAAAACAAGGGCCTTAAACAACATCGCATTAACAAAGTTAAAAATGGTCAAAGCCGAAGTCAACAATTTAAATACCAGAGAAGTTCGAATAAATCAAAGCCATAGTCAAAAATGAAGAAGTCATCAGCAAATCAACGCCTTGATGACCAAGGCAAAGATGAACAGAATCGAACAAGTTAAAATTCGATACCGTAGTGGCCAAGTAAATTGACCAAACAAAGAATCAATGACGTGTGTATTCAAGCAACAAAATATAGGAATTGAACAAGTCATAAATCATCTCAAACGTTCAAACATCATCAAGCGGCAGAGCAAAGGATTTTGACAAATTCAATTAAAAATTATATGACGAATATTCAGGTATCCGACTCCTATATAAACCAACATCATCGGCATTCGAAAATCAAGAGTTCGAGTACGAAAATCAATAAGCACAAAAGCATAAATTCTTACCAAAGCAAAATCGAACTCATCGAAGCAGCAGTGAGCAACAAAGAATCGATCGAGCAAGGCAACACGCAAATTCCTATCGATCGAGAAAATAGCGCAGCTTCGACAAGCCCTAACTTAGTTGCAAAGAGATAGCCGATCAAGAAAGCAAGGACCACAATCATCATTCGATCGAGCATCTATTAAAAGCCCTAATTTTTAATCAGGAGAAACGATAAAGAGAAGCCGCCATTTTTCACAAGGGAACGGGCCGACAATGATAAAAGAAAACAAACAGGGCTGTTTTTTTTCTTGAGTGATAATATGTTAGGCTGGCTTGCTTAAATTATATTTGGCCTTTAATATTTTAAATTAGGGTTTCGAGTTGTTCTTGTTTTTATTTTTTGAAGTCTACTTTTCGAATCAAATCTTTGTAAATCACCACCTAGAATTTAGGTTGTGTTAGATTGTCTAGTTAGGATTAGTTCAGTAAGTAGGGTCTGCGAGTTTGCAAAACTCTGTAGGCGGTAGCAGGGTTTGCGAGTCTGTTAGAGTGTTTGTAAGCGGGAGACTGTTTAATTCTAATATAAATCTGGGAATGCAGCAGTAGGCAGTGGTTTGCCGAAGCTGGGTAAATTTTGTGTGTGATTTACTTTTCAGCATATTTACTTCTCTGCAGTTTGTTTTGTGTTTAGATTCGAGAAAATTTGCTATAACCCTATTCACCCCCCCTCTAGGGTTAATCTAGATCCTACAATTGGTATCAGAGCACGGTATTTATCTTTAACTCTAGAGTCATGAATCCACCAAATAATGCTTTTTCTGAGGGGCAATCTATTGCTAGGCCACCCATGTTTAATGGGAATGATTATGCTTATTGGAAAGTTAGGATGGGTATTTATCTTAGTTCTGTTGATTATGATGTTTGGGACATTATTGAAACTGGCTATAAATCTCCCACTATAACTGTTGGTGATACTAAGATTCCTAAACCTAAGGATAGGTGGGACGCTAACGATAAGAAATTAAAAACTACAAATGCTAAAGCCATGAATGCTTTGATCTGTGCTCTTGATAAGAATGAATTTAATAGAATTTCTTATTGTAAAACTGTGCAGGAAATTTGGCATACCTTGGAGGTGACACATGAAGGAACTTCTTAAGTCAAGGAATATCATCTAGCCCTATTCAGCAATGAATACGAGAACTTTGTGATGGACAAAGGCGAGAGCATAAAGGACATGTTTGGATGCTTTTCAACTTTGGTGTACAATGCTAGAGCGCTTGGGAAGGTATTCACTGAGGTAGAGCTTGTGAGGAAGGTGCTACGAGTCTTACCGATGAACTTTGAGGCAAAAGTCACGGCAATACAAGAATCGAAAGATCTGAGTAAACTAAGCATGGAGGAGTTGATCGGCAACTTGATGACATATGCGCTTGAGCTAAAAACAAAGGAGGAACGCAACAACTCCGAATCAAAGAAGAAGACGATTGCCTTAAAGAGCAAAGAAGAGAGCGATGAAGAAGAAGAAGATCCAATTGAAGAACTTGCAATGGCTGTCAATAATCTTAGAAAATGGTCAAGATTCGGGCCACGCAAGAAGAAAACAAGTGGTAATAGGTCAAAAGATTCTGACAATTCCGATAATGAATTGACTTGTTATAACTGCAAGAAGCCTGGCCACTTCAAACAAAAATGCCCACTTCTCAAAAACAACAAAGGAAAGAAAAAGAAGAAGAAGGCCTTTGCAGCGACTTGGGATGATGAAGAAGGAGAGGAAGTTTCGAATAATAGCTCAGAGGAGGCTAATTTGTGTCTTATGGCAAAATCAGATTCAGAAGCAAGCTCAGAGGAATCTAGTGAGGTAAGTGACTATTCTTATAAAGAACTTGTTTTGATGTGTTATGATCTTACTAAAACAATTGATACTCTTGAATCTAAAATTGAAAAACTGAAATCTGATAGGAGAGAACTTGTCCATGAAAATACTAGGTTAGAAACTGAACTTGAAAATATTCAAAACCTAGACTGTAAAAAATGTAAAATTTTAGATTCAGAATTATCAAAACTTAAGAATAACTTTGAGAATCTTGAAAAAGAAAACTTGAGTCTTAAGGAAACCATTGACACTAGGAAAAAGGATTTTATAAATAGATGCACCTCACTTGTGACTGAAAACACAACACTAAAAACCAAAGTCCAAAATCTTGAGAAAATTCTGAATAACTTTTCAAGAGGAGAAAAATCATTCAAAATGTTATTGGGAAATCAACCTTTTGCTAACAACAGAAAAGGACTAGGTTTTGGGAAAACACAAGTTGATGATAATGCAAAAGGTAAGAGTGTCTTTGCTAGATGTGAAATATTTGGACATCGTGCTGAAAATTATAGTCATAGGAACAAGAACACAAAATTTATACAAGTTTGGGTTCCTAAGAATTCTACAAACAAATTTCATGTCTATTGGAACAAAAATGAAAGGACAGAACAAGTTTGGGTTCCAAAGGGATTGTTTATTCACAATGCTTCAGTCACTAATATCATTGGACCTAGGAGTTTCTCTAGGTCATCTCCCTCTTTCTCTATGTTGGTTTGTTGGTGGGCTAAGGAGCAACAAGAATGGTTTCTAGATTCGGGTTGTTCTAGACATATGACAGGTGACAAATCAAAGTTCCTTAGCCTAGAGAATTTTAAAGGTGGAAATGTGATCATGAGAGACAATAGCAAGTGTAAGATTATTGGTAAAGGTAAAGTAGGTAACGGTACTTTTTCCTTGACTAATGTTTTATACGTCGATAATTTGCATCACAATCTCATTTCTATTAGCCAACTATGTGACAAAGGTATGAATGTGGTTTTTGATAGTGATACTTGCAAAATCATTGATAAATCTTCTAATAACATTGTTTTTATGGGCAAAAGAAAAGGAAATGTTTACACACTTTCTTTTGATAATCTAAATCTTTCTAGATGTTTGGTAGCCACTAACGAAGAGGCATCCTTATGGCATAGGAGACTTGGACATGCTAGCATGGGCCTCTTGGAAAAACTTGAAACGAAAGAATTAGTCAGAGGGTTACCACATCAGAAATTTAAAAATAATAAAGTGTGTAAAGCATGTTCCTTGGGCAAGCTTAGTCGATCATCATTTCGCCCTAAAAACATTGTTAGCACATCAAGGGTCCTTGAATTAATTCACATGGACTTATTTGGACCAAATGAAATTGCAAGCTTGAATGGAAAACGTTATTGTTATGTATTGGTTGATGATTATTCTAGATTTACATGGGTTTATTTCTTAGCCAAAAAGTCTGAATCTTTTAATTATTTTTCAAAATTTGCAAAACTTGTTCAAAATGAAAAAGGAGTTTCAATTAAAACTTTGAGAAGTGATCATGGAGGCGAATTTGAAAATTTGGAATTTGAAAGTTTTTGTGAAGAAAATGGTTTAAAACACGAATTTTCTACTCCACGAACACCTCAACAAAATGGGGTGGTTGAAAGGAAAAATCGTACATTGCAAGAATTGGCTAGATCCATGTTGAGTGAGTATAAACTACCTCTAACCTTTTGGGCAGAGGCAGTGAATACTTCGTGCTATGTAATGAATAGAGTATTGATTAGACCAATACTTGGCAAAACGTCTTATGAATTGTGGCATGAAAGGAAACCTAGCATTTCTTATTTTCGTGTATTTGGATGTCCTTGTTTCATTCTTAACACAGATGATCAACTTGGAAAATTCGAATCAAAGGCTGATGAGGGAATTTTCATGGGCTATTCAACAAGGAGCAAGGCTTACAGGATATACAACAAACGAACAAAAACAATTGTTGAATCAATCAATGTGAAATTCGATGAATCTGACCTGGAAAGGACGACTGAAAAGACGGTTGACGATGGGGTAGATCATGAAGGCATTGAAGAAGGGACATCTAGTGAGAAAGCTGAAAGTAGGACTGTTGATGCTGATAGATTGAAGTTCAAATCCAATCATCCTCCTGAATTGGTTATAGGTGATCCTACGGAAGGTATACGCACTCGCTCTTCATTTGATAAAAATTTGTGTGCGTTTTGTTGTCACAGTGGTTTTATTTCTGAGATTGAACCTGATTCTATTGAAATGGCTCTTAATGATGAAAGTTGGGTTTTAGCAATGCAAGATGAACTTAATCAATTTGAGAGAAATAAAGTTTGGAAATTAGTTCCTAGGCCTAATGACTATCCAATTGTTGGAACTAAATGGGTGTTCAAAAATAAACTTGATGAATCGGAAATGTAATTAGAAACAAAGCTAGGTTGGTCGCAAAAGGATATAACCAAATAGAAGGCATAGATTTTGATGAAACTTTTGCTCCTGTTGCTAGGTTAGAAGCCATTAGGATTTTGCTAAGTTTAGCATGTTATAAGGGTTTCAAACTTAAACAAATGGATGTAAAAAGTGCCTTTCTAAATGGTGATTTGAAAGAAGAAGTTTTTGTTGAACAACCCCCGGTTTTGAAAATCATGATTTTCCAAATCATGTGTATAAACTAGAAAAAGCATTATATGGTCTTAAGCAAGCTCCTAGAGCTTGGTATGACTGCCTTTGTACATATCTTTTGGAAAATGGTTTTAAAAAGGGGAGTGCTGACACGACACTGTTTCTATTACATAAAGAAAGTGATTTTTTGATTGTTCAGATTTATGTGGATGATATCATTTATGGTGCTACTAATGAACTCTTGTGTGAGAAATTTGAACAAGTCATGCAGGCTAAATTCGAGATGAGCTTGGTTGGAGAATTGAAATATTTTCTTGGATTTCAAATCAAGCAAAGTAGTGATGGTATTTTCATTTCACAATCCAAGTATGTGTTGGAACTGTTGAAGAAATTTGGAGTTGAGAACTCCAAACCATTGAGAACTTCTATGAGCCCATCAACAAAGTTGGACAAAGACGAGAAAGGAGTTGCTGTTGATCAGAAGAAATATCGAGGGATAATTGGTTCACTTCTCTATCTTACTGCTTCTAGACATGATATTATGTTTTCTGTGTGTTTGTGTGCACGTTTTCAAACTAATCCTAAAGAATCTCATTTGAAAGCCACTAAACGAATTTTGAGATATCTTTCACACACACATAAATTTGGACTATGGTACCCTTCTTGTGAAAATTTTGATTTAGTTGGTTATTCTGATGTTGATTATGCTGGTTCATTGGTTGACAGGAAAAGCACTAGTGGGACATGTTTCATGCTAGGACATTCATTAGTTTCATGGTCAAGTCGAAAACAAAATTGTGTTGCATTATCCACCACTGAAGCAGAATATATTGCTTTAGGAAGTTGTTGTGCTCAAATTTTATGGATGATGCAAACCCTTTCTGATTCTGGCTTGGTTTATAAACAAGTTCCACTAAAATGTGATAGTAAAAGTGCAATAGACTTGTCAAATAATCCTGTTCATCATTCATGCACAAAACACATTGATGCGAGACACCACTTTCTTAGAAATCACATTGCTAAGGAAGACATTTGCATTGAACATATTTCAACTGAGATTCAACTTGCTGATATTTTCACAAAACCCCTCCCCGAAGACAGATTTTCCAGATTACGTTTGGATTTGGGGATTATAGAAATTGACTAATCATTTTCCATTTTTTGGTTGAAATATTCTTGGATATTTATTTTCAACTTCAATTTCTAGAATTCAAACCAGTTTTGGATATTATTCAAAGATTGATTCGAATATGTTATTCAGTAGTGGAAATATGTTTTGTTTTATTTCTTTTCAAAATTTTAAAAAAAATCATAATATAATTAACTTGGTAACTTATTCCACGATCATTTCTATTTCTACCATCTTTCTATCATTCATAATGGTTTTGAAAAATGAGAAGAGTGATTTCTTTTAAAATTAAAAAAAAAACATTTCATGCCTCCATTCTCATTTAAAAGTCCTTATGGTTATGCATGGATGGAGCATGTGAGTGAATTATTTTATCATTATTCCATTCTCATTTAAAAGTCCTTATGGTTATGCATGGATGGAATATGATAGCTAAGTATTTTCCGGATGCTTAGACTAATAAGTAACTGCTAATCCCATTTAAAAGTCCTTATGGTTATGTGTGGTTAGTAAGTGCTTATTTTTTTACTTAAATGTCAAATTATTTTTCAAATTTCTCTCTTCTCATTATATAAAAACCGAATCATCGATCCATTCTCTACAATGTGGAACTTGTTAACTCGTTATGATATATTATGATCTTTTCTTTGTTTTGCAATTGTTTTTACTTAAAAAAAAATTCTTTTTCCACTACCGTTCCATTAGTGTTGTCAGTCTTTTGATGATAACAAAAGGGGGAGAAGAACAAGATTTTGATAAGGAAGTAAATATTTTTGAATACTTCAACAAATTTGTTAAATGTTGTTAGTTAATTTTCTTTAGTTCTTTTATTCTTCTGTAATTTTCTAAATCTTCTAAATAGGGAGTGGTCTCAGTTGTAGGGGGAGCATTCATATAGGGGGAGCTAAATATTTCATGCTCAAACACATTTATTAGAATTTCAAAATCTTTAATAAATATGTTTGTCATCATCAAAAGGGGGAGATTGTTTGATGTGATTTTTTGTTTGATGATAACAAACATATATCAATGTGTTTGCAGATTTTACTATACACATATAGGAATAAATATTCATATTGAATAATAATACTATTGCACAGAATTTATATAATTCAATCAGTATTTTTATTCAAAATAATATTTTATTTCAACACTTAAACAATACAAAGTTTTCAGCTCTCTCTATATACATACACCGGTTTCATACATTTCACATTCACATTTTTCCTCACTACAACACTCAGTTTTTCACTCTGTCTGCACATCTGTATCTATCTGCATTGTCCAGCTCTAGTTCTTGTCCTGTCTCCTGTGTACCTGTATAATTAGCAACTACAGCAATAATCTGAAAATAAACAAATTTGAATTTGCAAAAATATAAATTTGTTTTTATTGGTGCCTCAGTTATTTGGGTTGTTCATCATCATTTACATTTGAATTCATCACACACGAACAATGTGACATGCACAGTGTATCACTGTACATGCCACAAGGCCGTGCACACCGATATATATACACTTGATAAATTTACAGGGACAGGTGAGCACAGTTCAAACCCAAATTATCGGATTCAACTCATGTGCAATAAAACAATGTCACAATTTTCAGCACAAGGTCAAACCCGAGTTGTGAAACTAGATTCAACACAGGTGCAAATTGTCAAAACTCAAGAAATCAAATCCAGACTGAAACAACATGCACAACATAGACTCTGCTGGATATGTAACCTGACAATGCTCAAGTCGAGCCAAGAGACAAAGTGGATAACCAATCGAAAGTCGACAATGCAAAAGTAACATGAATCAGACATGCACTCAATGCAGAACAAAAAAGTGAAGCAATAGTACACAGGGAACTCAAGTCTGGACAAAATGGCATCATATGTTCATGAGCAAACAAGACTACAATTACAAAATTCAACTCAACATAGATGCATATGCACAAGTCAAATGATGCACCAGTGATACCAGTGGAATGAACAAGAGCAGCCTCTACATGAAGGTCTGAAACAAATGAAACCAGAGGCAACTAAATAATACAATCAAATCCAGACACAGTGAATCAATGGAACCAGACTCAAGCTCAAGTAAAACAAATGACACGGACTTGAATGAACAAGAGCAGGCACACATTAAAGTGTTAAATATAAACCAAAGCATACATGGAGCAATGATCAGAAACTACTCCAGACGAAGAGGTACAAGATGATAGCACGTATATACATACATAAATTCATATATACATGCAAGCAATCAAGTACATCAGCCTCGAGAAGGAACAATTATAATCAAGTCAAACTCGAAGTCAAGTCTCAAAGCAAATGGACGAAGTCATGCAACAGTTCATGAACTACAAATGGACAGAGTCGAAGTAAAACAAGGGCCTTAAACAACATCGCATTAACAAAGTCAAAAATGGTCAAAGCCGAAGTCAACAATTTAAATACCAAAGAAGTTCGAATAAATCAAAGCCATAGTCAAAAATGAAGAAGTCATCAGCAAATCAACGCCTTGATGACCAAGGCAAAGATGAATAGAATCGAACAAGTTAAAATTCGATACCGTAGTGGCCAAGTAAATTGACCAAGCAAAGAATCAATGACGTGTGTATTCAAGCAACAAAAATATAGGAATTGAACAAGTCATAAATCATATCAAACGTTCAAACATCATCAAGCGGCAGAGCAAAGGATTTTGACAAATTCAATTAAAAATTATATGACGAATATTCAGGTATCCGACTCCTATATAAACCAACATCATCGGCATTCGAAAATCAAGAGTTCGAGTACGAAAATCAATAAGCACAAAAGCATAAATTCTTACCAAAGCAAAATCGAACTCATCGAAGCAGCAGTGAGCAACAAAGAATCGATCGAGCAAGGCAACACGCAAATTCCTATCGATCGAGAAAATAGCGCAGCTTCGACAAGCCCTAACTTAGTTGCAAAGAGATAGCCGATCAACAAAGCAAGGACCAGAATCATCATTCGATCGAGCATCTATTAAAAGCCCTAATTTTTAATCAGGAGAAACGATAAAGAGAAGCCGCCATTTTTCACAAGGGAACGGGCCGACAATGATAAAAGAAAACAAACAGGGCTGTTTTTTTTTCTTGAGTGATAATATGTTGGGCCGGCTTGCTTAAATTATATTTGGCCTTTAATATTTTAAATTAGGGTTTCGAGTTGTTCTTATTTTTATTTTTTGAAGTCTACTTTTCGAATCAAATCTTTGTAAATCACCACCTAGAATTTAGGTTGTGTCAGATTGTATAGTCAGGGTTAGTTCAGTAAGCAGGGTCTGCGAGTTTGCAAAACTCTATAGGCGGTAGCAGGGTTTGCGAGTCTGTTAGAGTGTTTGTAAGAGGGAGACTGTTTAATTCTAATAGAAATCTGGGAATGCAGCAGTAGGCAGGGGTTTGCCGAAGCTGGGTAAATTTTGTGTGTGATTTACTTTTCAGCATATTTACTTCTCTGCAGTTTGTTTTGTGTTTAGATTCGAGAAAATTTGCTATAACCCTATTCACCCCCCCCCTCTAGGGTTAATCTAGATCCTACAAGGAGTTTTGAAATTTTGAATACTTGTCAAATTCTTCTGCTGTCATAAGCATAGTTTTGATGTTAGATGGATTTGTATTTCTTTAATTCCACTGCAGACTTCTACATTCAAATATTACATGGCCAATTCATTTACAATAATTGCAAAACTTGTTTTGATTCACTGATGGCCTCCATGATGATCTTTGTGGTCTTTCATGTTGCCTGGGTGGTCTCCATGATTGTGCATGTGGTCTCCATGTTTGTGCAGTGGAAGGTCTTGGTGGTCTCCAAGCTTGTGCATGTGGTTGTGCACTAAATTTTTCAGTATCAGATTGATAATTGGAAACAACATTTCCACTACTACCAATGAATGCACTATTACTTGTATTAGCACTTGTGTTACCAGTATTTGGCACATTTTTAGTTCTAAGAATACGACTAAACACGTCATGAAGTGAAGTTATTTCAGGATTTGCAAGGATCTGTGATTTAGAACTTTCATATTCAGATGAGAGACCAGCCAGAAAACTCATAATGGCCATCTGTTCTCTTTGTCTTTGCTGAACTTTGATATCAGTACTCATTGGTAACAGGAGATTAAATTCTTCATACGTTTGTTTAAATGCCATGAAGTAATTCATCAAATTCATATCCTTCTTCTCTGCTCTATAAAATGCTTGACACACATCATACATTCTTGTTAAGTTTCCTTTACTAGAATAGAGAAACTCGAGATAATCCATTAATTCTTTCACCGTTTCACAATGATTAATCAATCCAATTACTTCATTTTCTACCGAGTTTCGAATTTGTAGGAATAGGCGGGCAACATCACGAAGCCAGATTTGATCTTCTCTATCTTTTGAATCTGATTGAGGTGGTTCTCGAATCAAGTGATCATCCTTATCCATACTTCGAATATACAGACGGATTGTCTTGTTCCAATCAAGATAATTAGAACTATTCAATTTCCGATCTGTAATTTTTGGCATCATCGACATTACATCAACTCCCTAAGTTTCTGCCATGATTCACAAAGAAGAACAGCAAATCGACCAGTTGATTGAATAGAGAGAATACACTTAGATCTGACGCTACCAAAACCCTAGATCGATCGCTCTGGTACCATGTAATTAGATATGGATATGAAATAATATGTAAACATTTATATCAGACGCCATGGATTTGAATTATTCCATTATCATCAAAACAATACATTGTCACTTGTTTTATAGAATAAGAGGGAAAACATATGTAGATAAATTGTGGCCTGTACACACACAATGGGCCTAAAGGGAAATGGGCTTCTGATATTAGTTTTTGATATTGCCGACTTTGCTTATGTGCACACTAATACACATGCACATTAAACCATCTTCTTTCTTCCATGCTACCAGATTACAGGAATCAAATTGGTTGAGTTTAGAGCTTGCAGAATTTTCAGTTAAATTCGAACGTGTTCGAATTTAATCGAAATCATGAAGTGAAAGCGACAACAGAAAATAAAAGTTGAGTGTTAATGCTCATGACGTACTATAATATTTTTATGTTCGTTAAAATTGAATCGTGAAGTTATCTAATTTTATTGACTGTTATTTGAAAATGAAATTGACATATGAATTGACTATAGGTATTAAAATTGAAAGTTAAATTTGAAATTGGACTTTAATTGCCAGTAATTTACCTGATATTGATAACTATGAAATTGTTGTGAATTATTGGCTGATTTGGATGTTGATTGTGATGGATGCTATTGATTGATGTTTTGGATGATTTGGATGTATATTTATTTTGATATATCCTGTTATCATCCTATATATTCTTTACAGTATATAAAACTGTAAATCAAATTATTTCGAATAAATTAAGAAATAGGTTGAAATGATATATACCTATGACATTTATTTAGGATTGAAATGATATATATCCATCCCTGAAATTAAATTAAAATGATGGATTCACTTGGCCATAGGATACAAAATTATATACAGACACCGGATTGGTTAAATTAAATGATTTCAAAAACTTTGATTTGAAATTATTTAAATGATTTTGATTTTAAGAAATAAAATCGAATTTATGGAAATGGAACCATTTTTGAACTCAAGCTTGAAATGCCAAAAATGAACTTGTCCAATGGAATTGTTTAAAGAATCGGGTTTGAAATTTTGAAGTTGTAATTGAGAAACCACTTGAATTCCAGAAGTTTATTTGTTTTAAAAAGATTTGAACTCTTACTTGAACCTTGAAATAAATCCAAGTAAAAGTAATTTAAATGGATATTTTGAAATTTGGGCTCGGAATTGAATTATTTTAAAGATTTGGATTTTTAAATTGAATATTGAAGGTTAATTTGATTTAAGTGATTTAAATCGATATTTTGAAATCGAACTCGAATTTATATAAATTGAAATGGTTTAAAGTTGAGAATCGAATTGAAATTAATTCAAATTGGAATTGAATTGAATTAATTGGAATTGAAATCAAAATTAAATTAATTTGGAATTGAAATTGAAATTGATTTGAATTAAAACTGTAATCGAAGTTAATTCGAATTGAAATCAGGATTGAATCGATTTAAATGGAAATGGAAATTGAAATTGATTTGAATTGGAAGATTGGGAATTGAATCAGTTTGACTTTGAAACTATTTTCAAATAAATTATTTTAATATAAATAGTTTAAAATCTGTCTTCTTAAATATTCAAATTATTTTGATTTTCCAAACTCTTTTACTATATAAACCATTTTTAAAACTCAAACGATCTTATATTAACTATTTAACTATTTTAAAACTATTCAAGCTATTTTCTACATTCAAATTGGTCAGAGTGGGAATTGTTTATATTTAAATCATGGATTTAAATACAAATTGGGTTAAATTAAAGTTATAAACCAAATGGAAATTTGAAGTAATTTTGAATTGGAACCGAAATCGAGATATTAAGGCGAAAATGATTTTGAAGTGAAATAATATATTTTGAGTGAATATGATGATTTTAAAATGAAATTGATTTTGAAGCGAATATGATAGTTTGATATCAAGTACGAATTGTTTTCGAAATATAAAAGACCAACCGGTGTGTAAAACGACGTTTGGTTGTTAAAGAGACCGGGGCTTCTTATTGGCATACTCTCTGTCAATATTGGAACCACTTTAACAGCTGTGTACGCGGAGGAAACTCCAGAATGAAGTGGTTGGATTTTGCATCGTTTGCTGGATTTGAAGAAAGAGAACAATGATGGATAGACCCCGACACTTATGCCAATTTGAAATGACTAAAACAGGACGGCTTGACAGGGCCAAGTGGGCTAATTACCCATAGCGGACATCCATTCTTCGATTTTCTTAGACTTGGTCCATATTATTACTCTTGTTGTTGGTTTTGATTGGTGCACCCTGTTGTGGGATAGCCTCCCTTTGACTCGATATGGGATGGACGGACGTGGTGGGCGGTAATGGCTATGATGCGTTACCACCAGCCCTGCGACTCGAACTGCGAGTATCCTACCTTGAGCATTGCCTCACATGCCTTGTCATACTATTATCCTTATACGAGACCCCTAAGATTTTGGTTTAATGTTGTCGTATCACGATGCATCCCTATCCACCGACGGTTTGCTAGAGTTTTATATGCAAACTCTACGACAATGCTTAAAATGAGTTAAGAGGGATCAATGTAAAGCCTTAACGCTATAAAAGTATTTATTTTACTAATAAACACTACCTATTATAACGTATTCTACTATATATGGATATTTTGACGGATCCTTAGGAGATGGAAAATCCCGTAACATCTCTTGAGTTATTGCACGCACGTTATATAGTGGATAGGAGATGTGAAACCCCATAAACATCTCTAACGCCATGGCACTCATGTTATATGCGATATCGATTTGACTTACATAAGAATATTTTAGTCCTGACTCGAGTGTTTTGTCTTTTCATTAAGCTCGGGTTAGCCCTGAGTATTTCGTATTTCTACGCATCGAAGATCATTTTCTGGAGGACGAAGACAAAGATTTAGTATACTATTACTATTATCATTCCCTGTATCATATTATTCTGCTGCATTATTTATTTATCCCTGTTGTATATATAACTCTGATAAATGTTGTATAAATTATAATCAAATGTATAATATAAACAGCTTCATGAACTGTTTATTTGATTATTATATTTTATCGTTCCGCTGCGAGGTTCTGTGTTTGTTTTCTTCTTATTTTTTTATTTTTTTGAATTAACCCCATTGATTATCTATATTTCGGATTGTTTAAGTTGGACATGTGTGGATTATTGTCGATTTAAAACTTCTAAAATGTGGGTCATCACACGTGGTATCAGAGCTGAAGGTTAAGCGAGAATCTTGGTTTTGATGGGGTAACTAATTAGAGTAGGGTCAGTAGTACCCTAGAATGAGATTGAGTGTATATATATAAGCGTGTATTTGTTAGTGATATAAAAACTGTTTTATATTGTGTTGGTTGATCTATTGAGTGACATATGGATTCTGGTTAATACGAGTAATTAACGTTATTGATAGCGCGTATCAACGTTATTATGTTAGTAAAACTTCTTTTATCTAATAAAACTTCGTTCATCAATTTCTATTGTTCATTTATACTCTTTCGGTACTTTAAAAAATATTCATATACTTACCTCAAATGGTATAAGTATATCCACAAATCTTTAACAAGATTTGTTACTTTAAAATATAATCAAAGAGGTTCAAAATAAATGTTACTTAAACATTGTTACTATAATTTAAAACTTTACTTTTCTATCTTTTCCAAAATATTCCGTACTTGTTATTTCCTTGAAAATATCCACATAAAAGGTATAATCACATTCACAAATCTATTTCAAAGGGTTTAAGTCAAATGGTACTTAAACATTTTCACAACAACCCAAAACCACTTCACAACTATCTTTAAAACATTCCTTTAAAGTTCTAATTATATTGCTAAGTATGATTAAAAAGAGTCAAAGACAAATGTTGTTAACACATTGTCATAACAAACCCAAAACCATTTTATACTTGCCATTATCTTTAAAAATATTCTTTTAATGGTCCAAGTATATCTACACTTATTAAACAAGGTAATATACTTTTAATAACTTTACAAAACCATTTATTTTAACATAAGTGTTATAATCCAAAACTATCTCTTATCCTTTTTCAAAATACTTAAATTACTTTTCTAAACTTATATCTAAATACCTTAAAAATATTTATAAATAGGTTTAAATATTTATGTAAAATATTACTTAAAATAACTAATTTATAATTTGGCAAAAATTAATAGAAAGCATGTTTTATATTAAGAAACCCCATTACATTAAGAATTCATAAATAATCATTATATATATATATATAAACTTCAAACCAACTTTAAAATATTAAAAAATATGTTAAAAAACATCCCTAGAAATATTAGGGAAAAATCAAATTTAAATATCATTTTAGACACTTAAAACATTAAACAGCATACTACAACATTTATAAATGTTGTTAAAAGTCTTGTACAAAGAACAACATAGAAAAACATGAACTTTGCAACCGGTTTTCATCACTTAAACCAATGATTTAATACTTGCAATTTTTATAGTAAGTACCAGCCTTAGGGTAATCAAAAACCATGGAAAATACCCCTAAGGATGTCATCCAAATTAATTATAAAAATTCCTGAAAACAAGTATTTATTAAAGTGCTCATTTAGCGACCTTTTTACTCCAACTTTTGCCAATTTGTTTGATCAGTTATAAAATATTTTAAACTCCCATTATTTCCTAGTAATTAGTACACATATAATTATCAAAAATGCAAAGAAACCCATAAGGATGTCTCTCAAAATCATTTTAGAAACTCTCAAAAACAGAACATTACAAAGTGCTCATACAACGACCTTCTTCTCGCTATAACTTTTTGCAAATTTATTTCACAAGTTAGTGAATGATTTAAATTTCAATATTTTCAAGTAATAAGTACTCTTATAGTACTTATCAAAAATGCAAAGAAGCTCCTAGGATATCTTTCAACGTTGACTTTGAAAATCATCGAACACAAGGCATATTCAAAGTGCATCCATAGCAATTTTTTCGCTTCTAACTTTCATAACTTTGTTTCACAATTTCTATAACTTTCCAAATCAATTCTTTGCTGCCCCATACACCAAATAATGTGTACAGAATAACCAAAATATATTATATAACAATATATTCCCAAACGGTCACATAGAACAAGCTTAAACACGTGGGGACTCAAAGTGTGCTTATAGCGACTATGCTATACGGACCATTCCATATCCATTCCAAATTCAAAATGCAATCCAAACAACCATTTAAACATAAATTCAAGGTCACACCACATGTTATAGAAAGTAATATGGATGATATTATACAACATAAAGTTGTCATTTGCTTTCAAAAGTAAGTGGGGTCCAAAGTTTATAACTTTAATTAGTTAATGTCGCTTTAACTTTATATTTATACACACATATACACACACAAGATGGTGAGATAACTCACCTAAATCCAAATCTACAACAAGCTCAAGCACACAAGAATAAAGATCCACTTCCTACCATCACCCAAAAGCCTAAAGACACCACCTTTAGCTCGCACAACACAAAGCCAAGCTCTCCCTTCCTTCCATTGCTCACGGCCCAAGATGGAACCCTTACTTACTCTTCACTTCTTCTACTTTTGACTTTAGATCCCTGCTTTATAAGGTGTTGGTGAAAGTTTGAAGAAGATTTGAATTAATTAGAGAAAGATTAGTGAAGAACAAAGTGGATTAGTGCTAATTCACTTCTAGTGTTTTTGGTATTTTTATTTTTCTCAAGCTTTATGAAATTATGAAGTGTAAAAGGACATTAAGCCTCCCTTTGGCCAGCCACAAAGAGCCTCCCTCATCTCCTTTGCATGCTTTTCACATGTGCCACTTTACACCTCACTTTGAAAATAAAATATCTAAAACACTAGTCATCAAAATATCTTTTCCTTAATCCTTTTAGAAGCTTTAATTAATTTTTACACAAAATATTTTTAGTTGTTATTTACCTAAATATTGATTAAATTGACAAGCATAAAAAGTTTGAACAGCTTCCATTGAGAAAAGTTGTTTATCGATAAAACAATTTTTGATCACTTTATCAGTATTTCTTCGAACTATATATTTTTGTAAACATTTTTCTAAAACAAGTTTACCAACATTGGTTATTACTCAGAAGGGGATTAAAAAAGTTATTGAATCACTTTTATCACATTAAATCAAAGATTCAAATATTTAAAAAATTCAGATATTTAAATACAAAGTGTTCGAAGTTCCGCGTCATTGCATTCTTCCCCACTTATAACATTTCGTCCCCAAAATTCTAACATGTGCAACAAAAGGAAACAGTCACATAGCAATACTCAATGGTATTCAAAATCACTAGCAAACAAAGCTCACAGTTTGCCCAAGTTGAAAATTCCTCTTATTGTATAAGGATGATAAACAATCTACTAAGCGTACCTTATGCTCAACAGCCTCGGATTATTACTTAGATGATTACTCATGCTATCTCATAACAAATCGAAGATTCACCACCTAAATTATCCATAAGCCAATAAAACATGGTATGCATATACTTAAGCTCGTACGATGTACATGGATCATCCGTACACAATATCAAATTCGATCATTTGCTTAATCGCATAATTTCTCTTCCAAACTAGTATAGATCACCTGACCTCTCTAATACGGACTTCGATCGGGTTCCTTGACTAGAAATCTTCGTTCTCCTAATGTAGCCATATACTATGATAGAAAACCTCGAGATCATATCAGGAATCTATATCAAGTATTCGCCTTCAAGAATCGAGTGAAAAGCCCTTACGCGGACCGATGCAAAGCAACCCAAAACCGTATACTTGAATATTGGATCAAGAACAGTCATGCAAATAAGATGATCTACGTACGACTTACGTACTTATCCTATTAGTTTCTTAACTACATCAATTTCCTTTCAATCACATTCATTTACACTAATAGTATATCTAATTCAATACTAAAATCATTTATGATCCATTTCATAAAAACATAACTTTAAGTTTATAAACATTTTCTAACTTAAGTTCATACTCGTATAATACTCCACTACCTCCTAAGAGTACGTACAAAACATCAAATCCATTTTACTTTACGAGGATGTACAACAAATTTAAAACTTGTTTAACTTTACTACCTTCTCAATTCAAGAGTTATAAAAAATCAACTTCACATTTTCACAAAAACCCTTAGGTTTAAGTTCTATAATGATTCGGAAGTTTCCAACTGTTTAAAATTATCGAAAATTCCATTTCATTTTAGCAAATGAAAATTACCAAATAGCATATCACAACATGATACACATATGATACCGTCCAAATGCATATGATACATGTGTTTATAAAATAACTTAACAAAGTTTCACCTATTTATTCGACACGCTTTTTCTACAAAGAGAAAACAAGCAAAAAGGTTCTTTAATTATTTAGGTTATGCCAGTACCACTTGGGCACCCAATATAGCATACATAGCAATCTTTTGCATATTGAAAGATTAGTTCAAAATCTTTATTAAATTACTCTATATTTTATCTCAAATTTCTTTAAGGAAAAGTTTAGAACTAAACACCAGGTTTCATTTCAAATCAATTGCAACAATAATACATACATATACCTTTCGTATATCAAATCATACTTTCGAGATTAAATAAAAATTTATTTTACTAAAAGAACTCTATAGCAAACTACTGTGGTAACATCCTCCACTTAGAAACCCAAAAATGAATGTCGACGATGCTGCAGTCATCGTAGAATTATTTTCAAGTGACAGAAGTGAGTTTAGTATATCTAAATTATACCTTTGGGACTTAACCCAAAATCATTTCAGTGCGGTATCAAATACTTCCTATAATAGTACTACGTATCATGATCTCAATTTCATAAACCAATTTTCCAAATATTTACTTTCAAATAATAATAGCATTATTTTTTCAAAATTTTATAAAACCAATTTCAAAAACACCGGGATTTAAGTTTTCAAATTCTTAGTTTAAATCTTTTTGTTTATAAACCATGTTTTATAAATCATACTTATATAAAGTTAATTTCTTGTTTAAAATCTTTTCAGAAATGTTTATTTATAAAGTATCTTACATTCCCTTTAGATTATAATAAACATGTTAATTTAGTTTTAACCCAACATTATCACCGAATGCCTTATAGTCAAACCGTGAAATTAAATTCACAAGGTGTTCATTTCAATGCTGCCACAAATAATATCTACCCAACCCATGTAGTGAAAAAGTAAAACTGCTCATAAACTGGTCGAGCACAAATCAACAATCAACAAATAATAATCAATGCTCATAAACTGGTCGAGCATGACGAAGCTAATCAACGAAGGATAATAGATAAACATCATTAATCACTACATAAATTAGACTACACTATCAACTTACTTATATATATATATATGTATATAACTAATATTAAAAAAAATATGCTCCCATATATATAATACACTCAACTCATGCTTGGGAATTCCATTACCATATCTCTTAATGAGTCATACCCAACCAAAGCCAAGGTTATCGCTTAACCTTCAGCTTTGATACTAGCTTTAACAATTCTCCTTTTCAACCCCCAAATGTCGACACTAATTCATCTACATTATTCTTGTGTCGAACATCCAAATGCCGGAAATATGGATTGTTAAGGTAAAAGAAAAGAAAATGAAAAAAAGGTATACAACATAAGAATCTCACAGTGGAACGATAACATATAATATCAAAGACGGTACAAATTGTCACTCTAAGATACATAGCATTTCAGAGTTTCAAGTCTAAATACTATCATCAGTCTGGATAGTTATAACAACCTATCCTCATAATTTCTAATATATACATAATAGTAATGCAACAAAAATAAGAATATACAGTAAGTGAAACATCCAGCTCGTCTCCTTGAACTTCAATGAACATCCAACTAAAACCTATACTTCTCAGACCACTCAAAAGAGCACATGAGAAATTTAGGGAAAAAACCACATGTCAGACATAAGTCAAGTATAAGAAACTCAAGAAATATGTTATCAACTTATAATAGTACTTTTGAGACCACACGAAATGCCATAATGGTTATCTCCTCAAAAGAAATACACATATAATAAGTACATATTGCAATGTAATAGATAATGTTGGGTGTAGAATATAAATCATAAGATAGCTAAGCTACAAGTATACCTCAACAATAATAGGTATACAATCAATACCACTAAGGCGCTTCGTATGTGTGTAAGAATTTCTATGAAGATGTCCTCGGTATACCGAAGCGGATCTCCTGCACAAGGATTAGAGATATCCTTCCAAGCGTTGTATATCTCTAGATAAAATACACCATAGGAAAGCCATAACTGGTCCATGCCTAATCGTGTGGCATTGATTATCATCGTTCTTGCATGCATATCTGAAAGTGTCACTAGATATAGAATGATATACCCTTGGGTTAGCTAACCCCCTTGGTTATGCCTCCTACTTTGGTTTCTGTCATTACTGATGGTGAAGTCACGTTCAACATCTCATCACACGAGTCATCATTACTCAAACAGATCTCAAATCTCTCTCTGGATTCCAGCATAATGAACAGTCGACGAATCCTCAAATGGATTTCAGCATTTCGAAAAAATCACGAATCTCTACATGGATTCGAGCATCTTGGATAGATCATGAATCTCCATATAGATTCCAGCATAGATCACGTATATGGTTTTGATGTGGCTATGATTTCAAATCATCTCATATAAGTACATTCTCCCGCTTACCAGACACTCCAAAACCAATCGATAGATTTTCGGTTAACTTAACATCGGTTCTTTCATAAATAAGCAGATAATACATAAGGGTGGAGATCATCTCCTATTCGGACGGATTTTCTCATCATTTGTCCCAGAAGAGCAAGACGAGTTTATATATAAAGTATAGCATCACCGAAGATAACTGTAACATACATGCCTCATGTTTCTTCTAAATATTTCTTAAGTTATTTTGGTCAATTTTAATAGTCGGCTAGGCTACTATCAAGTTCAAAATAGACGATCATATACGGAAACCAAGTCTTGTGTACTTATCATCACGTTTTCGACCTTTTCGTCTCACACTATCCCTCATCAAGAGCGAAGTAGGTAGGTTATAGCACTGGTTGCATCAAATCCCTGCCTAGACAATTCATTCTTAACTCTCATAAGTAGACAATTCTACTTCATCAACTTTTATGATATGTACACTATTAAATACTTTCCATAAACGAGTTAACACAGAAAGCACAATTAAGTCACACAAAGCAAGATTAAGTCACATAAGCGACTTCTAATCCCTTTTTTATTTAATTAATACTTTTATTAATTAAAACCTCTTTTATTAGTAAAACTTCTTTTATCTAAAAAAGCTTCGTTTATCAGTTTCTACTATTTATTTATACTCTTTCAATACTTCAAAAAGTGTTCATATACTTATCTCAAATGGTATAAGTATATTCAAAAATCTTTAACAAGATTTCTTACTTTAAAATACAGTCAAAGAGGTTAAAAACAAATGTTACTTAAACGTTGTTACTATAAACCCACTTCTCTTTTATATTAAATCTCTACTTTTCTATCTTTTTCCAAAAGATTCCATACTTGTTGTTTTCTTTAAAATATCCATTTAAATGGTCTAATCTAATTACATTCGCAAATCTATTTCAAAGGGATTACGATAAATGTTACTTAAAATTTTTCACAACAATCTAAGACCACTTTACTTATAATTATCTTTAAAACATTCCTTTAAAGGTCTAATTATATTACTAAGTATAATAAAAAAGGGTTAAAAAAATTGTTGTTAACACATTGTGACAACAAACCCAAAACCACTTTATACTTGTCATTATCTTTAAAAACATTCATTTAATGGTTTAAGTATATCTACACTTATTAAACAAGGTAATATTCTTTTAATAACTTTAGAAAACCATTTATTATAACATAAGTGTTATAATCCAAAATTGTCTCTTATTCTTTTTCAAAGTACTTAACATACCTTTCCAAACATATACATATAAGTAATTTAAAAATACTATAACTAGGTTTTAAATAACTATATAAAATATTACTTAAAAATAACTAATTTATAATTTGATGAAAATAAATAAAAAACATGTTTTATATTATAAAACCCCTTTACTTTAAAAATTCGTAAATAATTATTATAAATATATTTAAACTTCAAAACAACCTTAAAATATTGAAAAAAATGTTAGAAAACATCTCTAAAAATATTAGGTAAAGTACCAAATTTAAATGTCATTTTTAGACACATAAAACCTCAAGCAACTTACTATAGTATTTATATATGTTGTTAAAAGTCTTGTACAAAGAATAACATAGAGAACCATGAACTATGCAACCGTTTTCACCACTTAAACAAACAATTTAAGACTTGAAATTTTTACAGTAAGTACTTCCCTTATGGTACTCAAAAACCATGGAAAGAAACGCCTAAGGATATCTTCTAGTTTAATTATAAAAATTACCAAAAACAAGGTATTTACTAAAGTGTCCGTTCAGCGAACTTTTAACTCCAACTTTAGCCACTTTGTTTGACCAATTATAAAATCTTTTAAACTCCCATTTTTTCTATTAATAAGTAAACATACAATACTTATTAAAAATATGAATAAATGCCTAAGAATGTCTATCAAAATCATATTAAAAATTCCCAAAAAAGTAAAATTTCAAAGTTCTCATATAGCGACTTTCTTCTCGCAATAACTTTTTGCAACTTTATTTCACAGGGTATTGATTGATTTAAAATTCAATCTTTTTCCAGTAATCAGAAATCTTATAGTACTTATTAAAAATGCAACGAAGCCCTTAGAATGTCATTTAAAGTTGACTTTGAAAATCGTCGAACACAAGGCATTTTCAAAGTGCATCCATAGCGACCTTTTCACTTCTAACTTTTACAACTTTGTTTCACAATTTCTATAGTTTTTCAAATCAATTTCTTGATTTCACATACATCAAATAAAGAATAGAGAACAACCAAAATATATCATATGACAATATATTCCCAAACAATCAAATAGAACAAGTTTATACATGTGGGATTCAAAGTGCACTTATAGCGACAATCGCTATACGGACCATTCCATATCCATTCCAAATTCAGTATACAATCCAAACAACCATTTAAACATCAAGTCAAGGCCACACCACATATTATATAAATTAATAGGAATTATTTTATATAATATAAAGTTGTCATTTGTTTCCAAAAGCAAGAGAGGTCCAAAGTTTATAACTTGAATTAGTTAATGTCACTTTCACTTTATATTTATAGACACACACACACAGATATATATATATATATACACACATAAGATGGTAAGATTACTCATCCAAATCCAAGCCTACAACAAGCTCAAGCACACTTTCACAAAGAACCACTTCCTACCATCACCCAAAAGCCTAAAGACACCACCTTTAGCTCTCACAACACAAAGTCAAGCGCCCCTCCCTTTCATAGGTCATAGCCCAAGGTGGAACCATCACTTCCTCTCCACTTCTTCCTCACTTCTTCCACTATCGACTTTAGATCCATGCTTCCTAAGGTGTTCTAAGGTGGTGGTGAAAGTTTGGTGAAGTTTCGAGAAGTTTGAATTAATTAGAGAAAGATTAGTGAAGAACAAAGTGGGTTATTGCTAATCCACTAATACCACTTTTGATCTTTTAATTTTCTCAAGCTTTATGAAATTATGAAGTGTAAAAGGTCCCTAAGCCCCCTTTTGGCCATCCACAAAAAGCCTCCTCACATCTCCTTTGCATGCTTTTTACATGTGCCCTTTACACCTTATTTTTGAAAATAAAATATTTAACACTATTCATTAAAAATACCTTTTCCTTAATCCTTCTAGGAGCTTTAATTAATTTTTACATCAAATACTTTTAGTTGCTAATTACCTAAATATTAATTAATTAGACAAAAACAAAAAGTTCGAACAACTTCCTTTGTGAAAAAAGCTGTCTATTAATAAAATGATTTCTGGTCACTTTATCGGTATTTCTTCAAACTATATTTTTATAAACATTTTTCTAAAACAAGTTTACCATCATAGGTTATTACTTAGAAGGGGATTAACAAGGTTGTTAAATCACTTTTATTACTTTTGATCTAAGATTCAACTAATTTAGATATTTAAATAAGAAGTGTCCGAAATTTCGAATCATTACAAGTTTTGCCTACAAAAGTGATGCATTGGAAAATACTAAAGTATCCAAAATTATCTACAATTATTTTTGGAATTATAGAATAATCCGTAGTTCTGAGAAATAATTTATATTATATGATTCTGAATAATATGTTACTGGTTAATTATATCTCAAACAATTAAGGCCTATGCACCCATTTAGTGGAAGCACCATAAGAGTCGATAACTCTTCGGGTAGATACATATAGATGTATGCAATCATAAGTCTATTAATATAAAAACGGTTCCATATACTTCATCATATTCACTGATAAGTTATCACAGATATGGAGATGTGTATTTGATACACATGTATAAGTCTATGATAAGCTTATAGAATATAAAATGGAAGTAACTAAAATAACATGCGATAGAAATGATTCGATTTGAATGAATGGAAGAGTATATTGGAAAGAGTTCTGTAGGCACCTAATATGAATAAAGATTTTGTCTCAAAGGTCACTCATTCCTATAATACATAATAATGTATCAATAAGGAGTAATCGAACTTTGTTGGATAAAGCACGATTAGTAATTAATGAAGTTGAGTTAAACTCTTTCTATAAGATGTGTACTTAAGAGTAGTATACAAGGTTAAAATTAATACGATCCAAAGAATAGTTTACAAAACTATATGAGAGGTTTATAAGAATCCCCTAAATATTCTAGGTTAAGGAGTTGGTAGGTTGTGCGAGTCGAAAAACTGCACGTAATAGTTATACTTAAGGGATCTTGTATGAACATAAATATATTGTGAATTAATGCAAAAATCAGTTTTATATAGGGCAATTCATAAAATTCTTATGAATGCCCGTTCCGTTGCACTGAGAAACAATTGTTGTTTCAAGAATACCAACTTCATAGTGAAAGAATTTCTTTAAGAAATTATTGGTATAAAATGAATTTGGATACAATCCAATGATAAAACTGATCATAAGGGATGAAATGAAATTGATCAAACCTAAATGAACACTGTTAACCCACTTTTTGACAAGGCAGTATACAAGCGGACTTAACCCAACAGACTTCACGGTTATCAAGGCTGATGAGTACACAGCAACGGTTGTAGGACCCGAAGGTAAAGTACAAATGGTTATACGAAGTCAGAATTAAATGAAACTGGTAGATAAACAAGGCATAATGTTTAAAGTAAGGAATATGGTGCAGCGGATGGAAGGGATCATCACGGATAGGGGTCGGCTTGCTTCACTAAGGAAGGCTCGGCATGGTCGGTGACCCACATATGTCAACTTAAATAGTACAAAACACGAATTATTAATGGAGTATATGTATATAAATGAGAATCATCACAAAATCACAGACAGATACAATAACAGAATAACGCAGTGGAATTACAACAATGTCATAATAGTAGTTCATGAAGCTACTAAGTAAATACAACAATGTCTCAAGCAAATAGTGAAATAGAAATACATAGATGTCCGATACAATATCAAAATAGAATGGAGAAATACTGATAAAGATAAAGATAAATGATAGTCTTCAAGTCTTCAGCTTCCAAGCAGCATAGCAACAGAAATCGTCAGGCTGACCCGAGCATAAGCATAAACAAACACTCGAGTCAGGACATATATTCTTATATAAGATAATATGGTTCAAATTTGAAATAACAGTAACTCAAAGATGAATGGAATAACATCTTTCAGGATTCGTTAAACTATCTACTATGTAATAGTGTACGCTAAGTAGATAATGCCTATGAGTAAGATAAAATATCAAAATAGCGTTAAGGCGTTACCATTATCCCCCTTAACACATTTTATATAAGCATCATAGTTTATACAGCACTGTAAACTCCACCGTAAACTAGTGGGCTATCAGGGAGTACTCCATAGGTATAACACAAAACAAATCGTAGTGGTCGCGCATAGGGATACAAGTATGACAAGGCACATGAGGCAATACCCAAGGTAGTGAAACTACTGTTTTCCTGATCCGGACTGGTGAGAACGCATCGCCGCAACGATCGCGAAACAACACTCCCAATTCAAGGGTGCGCACCAATCAATAACAAGTAATGAGTAGTTTATGAAGAAGTGTGTTCGCTCGAGGTAGCTAACCCCATTTGGCCCGGCACGGCTCCTGTTTTAGTCATTTCCAATTTGACACAAGTGTCAAGGTCATCCATTATCGTTCTCTTTCTTCAGTCATCATCGTACATCATTCCAACCACTTCATTCTGGATCACACTCCACGTATAGTTATTAAAGTGGTATTCGGCTTAGACAGTGAGTATGTCCCTAACCGATTCCGGTCTCTTTAATAACTTTCGTAACTATTATACCGATTGGTCATTTAATAAATTTCAATACTAAATCAATTTCAATTTCCCTTGGAATTCGAAGACCAACATTTCATTTCTCTTACTATATCAATTTCCAAAATTTACGTTTCGAATCTTCCAAATTTTTCCATTTCAAAATTTTATAATTCAACTCAAATTTTATTAAACAATTCAAATATCAATTTAAATTCATATATAAGTTCATTCCATAATCATTTAAATTAAGTTAATTACCATTCAAAACAATTTAGATTCATTGATGGATTCATTCAGTAATCATTTAAATTAAGTAATTTTATCCTTTCGAAATAATTTCCATTAACCTTCCAATTCATTAAATCAATTTAAGTTTACCTATATTATATCAAAACTTGCAAATTTAATTAAATTAAATTCGTCAAATTAAATTCTTTAAATTACAAGTCTTATATTAATTTCAATAAATCACATTTTATTTCTTATTAAAGAAATTCAAATTCACTTATTTACTTATTCAATTTAAACAAATTTCGAAACTTAATTATTAAAGAAATTCAATTTCACTTATTAACGAAATTCAATTTCACTTATTAAGGAATTCAATTTTATTTAATTATTAAATAATTTCAAAACTTAATTTAATAATTTACTTAAATTTAAACACATTCTTTCATCAAACACTTTGTTAATATTTTATCTCAAATTATTAAATATTAACATTTAAATTCACTAGAAATCAAATTCCAAGCTTCAATTTTAAACTCTTATTATTTCATTTAAATAAAATCTTTATTTATTTATTTATTTAAATCGAATTATTTGACCAATCGGGTTTTTATTTAATTCTCTATCCTAAGTCAATGTTTTATTGGGTATTTATCATTTCAACCCGATTCCATTTCAATTCAAAATCAAAACATAATAAAGGGAACTTGCAGTGTTATAACTGGGATGTTGTCAAAGTAAATAAACAATCAATAACAACAATCAATAACAATCCAATAATCAACTCAAATAATCCCGAAATAATCGTATTAATTTACATTGTTGTTTATATAAATTAATATAATTATTTCTAGAATCTACACTATCATTTCATATAGATTAAAGATCATTACACTTATTATTTTATGCAATTCTACACTTGGTTTCTACTTATTCAATTTCATACTATATTAATTTATACCACATAAATTTAAATGATTCAAGGTGTAATTAACCATATTTCTACGTGTCAATTCAATAGACATTAAAAGGGGTCATATTATACAAATTTTATCTAATCAAATTCAACACATATATCGATTCCAAATTGTTAACTATCCTACATCAAATTCAATCGTATATTATTTATCACTTCATACATTAACAATTTTTAACGTCCAATATCAACATCAAACAATCCATCATTTATCAACCAAACTTGATTATCATCATATAAGAATATAAGTCGTGAAATTAATTCACCTTTCGGGGTTATAGAAATTTGAGCGGCGAAGCACGAAAGAGCACGAATGGAATTGGTTCAACCCGAACAATGAAACTGCAATCATCGACCAAAGAAAGATGATATTAATTCAAATGAACGTTCATATATAATTTATAAAATTATATATGCGCTTACCAATGACGAAGAAAAGAACGAAGCTGAGAAATCTGATGCTGCTGCAAAAGGACTCAACCGGTTGCTGCTGTATCAAACAAAGGAGAGGGTGGTTACTATTTTCAGTAACAAAATAGATGCTGCGTATATATTCTTTTCAGCAACAATTTGCAAGTGATAGTGCACCGCCACTATTGCATAAAGCAACAGTACACTGTTACTTCAATTTCCTTTTTATATAATCAAAGACTGTTGCGCATAACACTATCTCCTTCACCAATGCATACTGCATCTCATCTGTTTTCTTTATTTTTGTTGTTGTTGTTGTTATACAAAGTCGAGACTTTCAAAATGCAAGCCTGCACTTCCAAACAGTGATTCATCACTTCACACGCAATGGATTCAACAACACTTCGCACGCACACACTGCACTTCATGCATATGCACGTGCACGGTTTTGTACATGCAACACGCACCTAGGCGAGGCAGGGTATGGCAGCTCCGGGAGGTGGCTCGGGCGAGGTCCGGCTGTTGCGCATGGTGCGGGAAGTGGTGGAGGTGACTGGACGGAGATGCGAAGGCGATGGAAGGGGAAGGTTACTGGGTCATTTTGCACGCGCTGGAGGGTGGAACGGAAGAGGGTGGTACGCCTGCACGCGACGCGGCTGAGGGAGATGGCGGCCGGAGGTTGCGTGCGCATGTGGTGAGGGAGGGCGAACTTGCGGTGACTGGGGTGGTGCACGAACTGGAGGGTGAGGTGGCGTTCGCACGATTGTCAAAGGTGGGATGGTGGCTCGGTTTCAGGTGAAGGGTGGGTTGTGCGTAAAATGGAGAGGCATGCGCATGCATTGGTGCTGGGTTCTTTTCTTTTGCAAATTTTTTTTCTATTTACAGCGAATGAAAAATAGAAAAGAAAGAAAAAGGAGTAAGGATGAAGAAGAAAGGAAGTTGTACCTGTTGACGTACGTTTCTGAATGGGTACAGAGCAAAGTTGTAATGCGTTTATATTTTATAAATTTTTGAGAAATGTATTTGCACAATTAATTATTCTTGTAACTCACAAAGCCTTTCCATTTTCCCAAGCTGACCCCTATCACCCAACAACCGCATTGAATGCACCTCAGCCTTAATTTTATTTTATTTTCAAATTTTGAATGGGTACGGGCTGCAAATTTTTGGACTGAATATGGTTTAACCGGTCCGCCCGGAACGGTTAAATTAACGAGACGTTTTACGTCGGACTCCGATTTGCACAAATAAATATACCATTTTGATCAGCGCGACGAGGCACTTATACCGGTACACAAATAATTGCGATACGATAGCTTTATAAAAACTCGAAATTTATGCCAATTAAATTGTCCGTTTGGCAAAACAATTTAAATGAAGCAGACGACGACGAAATTAGACGAAACGAATTGTGACGTCTAAATGAGATAAATTTTTACAACATTACCGTGTAAAAATATTTGGATTCGAAATATAGATTTTTCACAGTTTAAAATGAACTAATATTCCATAAAACGCGAACGAATTTTACTGCAATATTTTGTGACGAAACTTTTCCCATATCCATAACTAACTAGACGCATCTTATAAACGAAGTTTGGACGTTAACTGAGAACGTATATAAATTTCAAATTTTTATATAAAAATAATAGATTCAAAATTTTTAAATTGGGTCGGAAATTCAGGGTCGTTACAATCTCCCCCACTCAAAACTTTTAGTCCTCGAAAAGGAACAAGACGGAAGATGTAGGAAGGAAATATGCAGAAAACCAAGATAGATTTTGAGAAAGATGAATTATACCTGAAATTAGTAATTTGGGGTTTGAATCCCGAATGCTATCTTCAGTTTTCCATGTGCAATCTCGGTCATCTACACTCCACTGAACTTTGACGAGATTGACCGACTTCCTTCTAAGTTGCTTCGTCTCACGATCGACTATCCGAAGTGGCTTCCGCTCAACAGTCAAGTCAGGCTCGATGACTAACTCTTCCAACTGAGCAGTGGGAATGGTCATAGATGGATCGCGCACAACTTTGCGAAGATGTGAGACGTGGAACACATTGTGTACACCGGCAAACTTCTCTGGTAATGCGATTCTACAGGCCAAGGTTCCTAATCTCTCCGCAATCTCAAACGGACCAACAAATCTGGGTGCAAGCTTCCCTTTTCTTCTAAATCGAATAACATTCTTCAAAGGCGACACTTTGAGAAATACTTCGTCTCCTACATTGAATTCGAGATCTCTCCTTCTTCTGTCAGCGAAGCACTTCTGTCTGTCTTGTGCCGTCTTTATCTTTCTCCTGATTTCTTCAACTTTCTCGGAAGCTTCCATAATTATTTCTGGACCAAGCACTAATCTATCTCCAGACTCAATCCAACAAGCTGGTGATTTGAACGGCCGTCCATATAAGGCTTCAAACGGTGCCATACCGATGCTTGCCTGATGTTGAAGATAATTAAATTCCAATTCAACTATACTTATTCAAATTTGAAATTCGATTTCTTTACCTGATAACTATTATTATAAGTGAATTCAACCAAATGGAGATGGTCTTCCCAAGATCCACCAAAGTCTATAATACAGACTCAGAGAAGGTCTTCCAAAATCTGATTCATCCTCTCAGTTTGACCATCTGTCTGAGGATGATAAGCTGTGCTCAGATTCAGTTTAGTGCCCAAAGTATCCTGAAATGCCTTCTAGAATTTACTAGTGAAAATAGGATCTCTATCGCATATGATACTAGATGGTACACCATGAAGTTTAACAACTTCTCTCATGTATATCTCAGCCAAACTCGAAGCAGTACGAGTGTTCTTGACTGGAATAAAATGAGCGTATTTCGTCAATCTATCGACAATCACCCAAATGCTCTCGTTACCCTTTCAAGTCCTTGGTAGCCCATCAATAAAGTCAATAGAAATCTGCTCCCACTTCCAACTTGGAATCTCTAGAGGTTGAAGCAATCCTCCCGTCTTCCCGTGATCAGACTTAACTTGTTGACAAGTTGTGCATCTACTAACATAGGTAGAAATATCACGCTTCATCCCACTCCACCAATATAACTTCTTCATATTTTGATACATCTTTGTGACTCCTGGATGAAATGAAAGCGAAGATTGATGGTTTTCTCTCAGCACTTCCTGTCTTAGACCATCAACATTTGGAACACAAATTCTATTGTCAATCCTTAAGACTCCATTACTATCAACTTGTGCACCCATTTTACTATCAGCATTTCCGACTCTACCGAGAACTATTTCCTTAATACGATAGAGCAGAGTGTCTTCATATTTCTTAGTTATAATGCGATCCATAAGAGCTGTGGAGACGACGAGCTGAAATAACATTCCTTCCACGAGATTACATGTAATAGCCCTCTTTTCCATACCGCTTGAATAGACACTAATCTCCATAGATTTACTCAAGGTGAACGAAAAACCGAACCATTAGGGTTTTAAAAGAAGAGGTAGAAGAAAAGATATAAGAAAAAGAGAAGAAGAACAACAGAACAACATCAGAAACAGAAACAATATCAGAATCTCACATATCGCAGCGGAACAATATATAATAGATAATCACTAGTCTTTTAAAACAAAGAACTATATCAGTTTACACATACATCAATCAGAGTCAATATACAACAATGGACAGTTATATAAACTTGTCCTCATACAGAATACACAGCGGAATAAATACTATCAGATACAAATACTACGTCTCGTCATCCAGCTTATCTCCAAAGCTCCAGAATATCCAGAATATCCTGATAACCTAACTCTAGACTGCCCGTGTGGAAATTGGTGGGCACCCAGAGTTTAGAAGGGAACAATAAACTCCGAGTCAGTCATGGTGACTGGTGTGAGATCGTAAAACAGTTATTTTTCACAAAGACAATAAAATAGATTCGCAATGCTTTTGGAAAATGAAACTACCATAAGACCTCCCACCACACACACAATGCAAACGCAGAATTGGAGGAGATTTCTTCTTATGATAGTCAAAGATGCTTACTACGCAAATCATTGGATTATTATTATTAATGTCTAGTGTAGAAAACATTTCAAAAGTATAATATTAATCTTAGCCAGCATACAACCATTATTGTATGCCTACTATAGCTACTATGTTCAATAGCAGGTTACCGCCACATTCCATAGCAGGTAATACAATTGCAATCGTAAGGGTTCGTATTGTTTCTTTGGATTTTCCAACAAATGGTCAGGCTAAGGAACTTCCTTTCCTCCTGCCGAATAGGATCGCCTCTGGCTGGACGTCCCGAGAGACAAACTGCTCTCTGCCAAACAAGGCCGAGTTACCCCTGTAACAGGTAACTCACGAATATGTCATCACCCGGTCCTTTGGGACCTTTATCCGAGCGCTCGGTAACCAACATCACACATCATAAGGAAGGTGTATCCACATGAGTAAGTATCTGGGCTCTATACCATGATACCACCCCTTTCCAGAAGGAAATGACATACCCTAAAGGGCGCGACCCTCATAACCTTGCCGCAACATTCCTGTTTCGACCATTTCCGGTTGTTGAGGCCCTGACGAAGTCTCGTCCACAAAGCTACGCTTTTTCAAAAAGCCACGCTTTGGGTCAACAGATGATCAACCTATGATCACAAAGATAAATGATCAAACAAATGATCATATCACAAATGATCAAACACTGATCATCACACAGCAACACTCTACATGCCACATTACCAAATTGGGAATATATCGCTGATAACTTCAACTACATAACCTCTGAGCTCGTACGTCTCAGAGAAGGGTGTTAAGCTAAGAGAATAAATTCTTCGCCACCAACAGATATGTATTTGAAAGAAATCAGCTTTATATCTCAATTTGTAACGTCAGACATACAATCCATACAAGTCTGTTCTGGGATCGAACAGAACCGAAGGCACTTCTCACGAAGCCCTTGCAAATCCGGATAATTTCCAATCACGTCCAGACTTCCCGTCACTAAGGGTGATAAAACCTCTAAATCGGAGATCAACCGATGTAGAGTAACTCGACGGTAATCCTTCCGTTTTCAAAAATATCCGGTCTTCAACACCGGTCAGCAAATGCGATTCATAACGACGTATCACATATTCGGAATGGGTTATACGACCCCATGGTCCTTTCCCGGCTAACTCGAATAGTGAGCGCTTATTCAAAAATAAGTGTGGCATTCAAATTCGTCCAATTCACAACAAATACCCATTCAAGGTAATTATTGATAGTCAGTTATTTAACTATCAATAAAGATGAGCAACATCATCAGATTCCAAATAATTTCCCAAATTATTTATTTCCCAAAAATATCTTTACTAGATATAAAATTTCCACACTTCAAAAATAAATCAATATTTATTTTTCTAAACAATTTCCCTTTCTTTTATAAATTCCATAGTGAATTTATATTTCAAAATATCTACTGATATACGATTTTCAATCGGTTTCAATATTCAATTTCAATTTATCTTTAAGAAGATAAAATCTCAAAATGTTTCATTTCACATTGGAAAACATTTCCATACTTATTTAATAATAAGTAATTCACAAATCTATTTATTTTCAATCATCTGAAAATATTCGATATACTTAAATAAATGTTAAGTATATATTTCATTCTTTAAGGAAATCATTTATTTTAACAACATCTATTTGATTCAAAATGAATGTTACGTAAAACATCGTTACGACGACTCAAAATCACTAGTATAGGGATTCGAAATTAAAATAGATATATAAATCCCAATACTAGATAAAAACATTTCCTTTCGGAAATCATTTACTATAACAACAATGTTATAGTCCACCATTTCCTTATTTCTCGAAAACGTCTATTTCAACAATGAATGTTGAAATCTATGGTTTCGATAATTAATACATTTTAAAACAATTAACTTCGTTTTCAATGTCACTTCCCCAAAAACAATATCCATTTTACTTAACAATATATTCACTGTCCAAAATCGTGAATATACTTCACTAACCAAATTTCAATATTTTCTACACATTCTATTTCAAGAATTATCCACTATCCAAAATCGTGGATAAAATTCCCTTATTAAACTTCTATGTTTAAATTATCAATTTCAATTGGTTTCGGATTTATAAAACAACGTTTATAATTTCTATTTTATAACAACTTCGATTTTTATAAATCTCCTTTATTAACCAAATCAATTTATAACTCAATATATATACACAAGTCCATATTATAAGTTAATAACTTATAATTCATTTATTTTTAAAAGAAATCGTTCTTTTAAACTTCACAAAATTTAAAACTTTCAGATTTCATTAACTGATGAAATCCCATTTATACTTCATTTTGACACTTATAAAAACTTGTCTTATAATCCTAATATTTTAAATTTATAAATATCCATTTTTTTGTACATCTTTTATATAGACCGTTTATAGTTATTCAAAAATCCCAACTTAAATCATTTTATAAATTACTTAACCATTTATTTCAAAAATCACCTTTCGGTTGTATTTCACAAAAATCATAACTTTTATAACTTTAAATTTTGAACGTTTATTTATTTAAAATAAATCACTTCAAAAATTTAATAAAACGTATATTTTCAAAGATCACTTCAAAAATCCTTTTAAAATCAACATCGTTATTTTTAACTTCCAAAATTGGATCCGATGATGCAACCGCACCAATTAGTCAATCACAACAACGAACATCATATATCAATATGATAACAGAATATACATCAATATTTGTAAATAAATAAATACTGGTGAGGAATCCAGTTGGATCCCTCCAACTTGTTTCCCTGCATTCACAGATGTTAGCACAATACCCATTCCACTTCGAGGTGGAATATCGCGGTATATGGGTTTTATAAAAATCATCCGCTTACTAACGGCGCAATAGGGTCTCATCCGCTATACGAGGCGGGAAATCAATCAATCCAATATATACATATGCCAATATGTATATATTGCTATATATATATATAGATATATCCTACTATATCTAATATCACATCCAAACAATCAATCAATCAAATCAATGACTGCAATATCAATTTTTCATTTGAGTGAGAAGATCTCACCTTAGCTTTTTATTTGCAATCCCAATTCCATTTCAGACTATTTTCTCCATAGTTCTAGACCTTGTAAAAACATTTATACGGTTTATTAATAATTGAGTCAATTGACAATAAATTATCATCTGTTAATTTATTTAAACCAATAATTTAATTTTACCGAATGATTTATTTTAAACCAATTTCTTTATAGATAAATTCATTTAACCAACATTTCAAATTCAAACTAACTTTCCTTTTAAATAATTTTCTTGATAACTAAAATAAATTTAACAAGTTATTAATTTCTTCAGATTAAACACAGAGATAAAATTATCAAAGCTATACTTCACGGTCTAATTACAATTATTTAAAGTTATTTTCAAATTTTAATTTAAATGAAACAACTATGAATACCTTACTGGAAACCCCAAACCGAGATGCCAAACCCTCATCGCGGCATCTTCAGCTCACCATCTCGACCACGTCGCCTCTTGACGAACTAATACGAACTCGCAGCCATCACCATTCCCTGTCAACTGCTCGACATCCCAGAACACACGAGCCATCCAATCTCGCGACAAACGAACTCGTGTTCGCGAGCCTCCCAGAACATTGCCGCGACCTTGCGAATTGCTCGAATAAGCCTCCACGATCGAACGTACGCGACCCTCCCCTTTGCTCGAGAACAAGAACCACCATTCCCTCGATGCCGGTCTTGAGCTCGCGTTTCCCTTTTTTGTCGAAGTCGAAGTCGTGACCCCATCCGTTCCACTTGCGATTCAAAGAAGCTCGAGATCGAGAGCATGACTTCGATTTGAAATCGAATAACTTGATTTTCAGGTATACGAGGAAAGGAAGAGTTTGCGATTTGGGTTTTCTTTGTTTTCGACTTTGAATTATACAGAGGGAAGAGATGTCGCCATTTTTATTTTATCTCGTATGATTTTGAACTGAGGAAGATAGTTATTTAAAACTGAAAGAGAATGGGTCGCACGATTTCTTTTGCGTGATATTTGGCGTGAATTTAGGCACGAGGTTAGGGAAGATAACGTGTATTGATATTGACAAATTAAAATTTTAGATTCAAATTGAACTCGATTTAATTTCAAAGCGTTTACTTACCGTATGATCACACAACAACTCTGAAAAATACGAAAATTGAAATCCGGTAATAATTCAATATTACGGACCCAATGGAACTGGTTTCGTCGAATTCCGAGACTGTGCCTCGGACGGCTAATTTTAAATATCGATTCGAACAATATAATTTCAAAACTGAACAAAGCAGTTTCAAATTCCATTCTGAAGCTTCTATTATCTTCAGTATTATCAATACGAATTTTAAAAGCTTTTGAAATATTTTTCTTCAGCTTAAAATTGAAGATTCAAATTTTTATTCAACATTCAACAGATTAAATTTTACTATTTAATTGCCAAATTCAAAGTTATATCGGGGATTCAAATTAAATCATCGTTCAAATATTTAAAATTAATTAAATATTTTCAATTTAATTTGTTCAAAATTCTGGGTCGTTACAAACTTCCCCCCTTAAAGAATTTCGTCCCGAAATTACAAGTCAAGAAGAATGATCCTTAACTCGTCTACTATCTTCAACATCCAATAGTTTTATCAATTTCTCAAAACAAATCTTTCTACTAAAGATTCGTTATTATTCAACTAACTTTTCAACTTCAATTATAAGTTTAAAACTACATTGTTTCCTTAACAATTCAAATTCAAATTTAAATTTAGATTTAAACTTTCAAATTTCTCAAAAAATTTCTAACGCCCTAAATTTCCGAAAAATTTCGCCAGCGTCTCCTTTGCGCGGCTAATACGGTACGACTACAAAACGTCCCTACGGACTCTCAGATTTCAAAAAGAAAAGAAAACGCCAAGCGGCTACACAAGAAATCATCAAATCTCATATTGAAATTTAAATACTTACCTTTTGTCGAGCAATTCAAATTTATCTTTGAAATCAAATTTCCAATTCCTTTACATACTTGTATATCCTACTAGCCATAATATCTAGTTACAACATTCAAATTATTTTGCAAATTCCATTACAAAATTTTCAATATAAACTGCTTATACATTTTTACTTCACTATTGAAGTTACATATCTATTTTTCATTCAATTTTTACATTCCAAATTTTCATTTGAATTCAATTTACCATTTCAATTCCATTTGGATTCAGTTTAACTTCTGAATATTGAATTTCATCAATTATCTTTAGTTCACTTCAAACTAATCTTAAAACTTCATTTTATTTCACACAATTCAAATTTGTTTTCAACATTCATTTTCAATTTCCAGTTTTATCTTTATTCAATCATCACTTAGAATAATTTCAATATCACATTTTACTTAAGAATTTCACTCTTCATTTCTTAGGTTCAATATAAATATTCCATATACACATTATATTTATTTTCAATTTACCACTTCGGTTAAATCTACTGACATTTAAACTGGATTTCAAATTCCATATGAATTTTAATTTCTCTTTCAATTCACATTTATAATTATTCAATTCAATACTATTGCTTACAAATTCAAAATGAATCTCAATTTTCAATTTCACTTTCATTTAATTGATTCACTTATACCTAATTTAATTTAACTCCATCTTTTAAGTTAAATTTATCATATCAAAAATTCAAACGGTATAAGTTATCAACTTAATAATATTTCATAAATATTTTTATATAGTATTCCAGAGTCTTACCAACATTTCAAAAATCATTTTGAAAACAATTCAAATTATCCTTTGAATTTCCAAAACAAAACCAAAATTTTCCAAACAACTTCCATTTAAAACAATTTGGCAGCAATTCCTCTTTTGGAAACCTGAAAATGAACATCGATGATGCTGCAGTCATTACCGAAGTTATTTTCCAGCGACCGAAAAGAGTTTAGAGCTTTTCATTCCTTCAAAATACTTTTCAAATCCTTTGAAATTCATTTTCAAATCAAAAAGATTTAAACTTTCCAAACCTCCAAAATTTTCAAATTCTTTTCAAAACATTTCCAAATACTTCTCTGGAATTCCATTTCAACTTACAAATCACATTTACAATTTATATTCTTAAATTTCATTTGTATATGAATTTATTTCTTTATGCTTCAATTCGCATTTATAAATTTCATTTGTTAATTGAATTTATCTCCAAATCTTTGGTTATCATTTTAATTTCTCATTCCATTTCATATAACAATGATAATAATTCAATGTTATTATTTTATAACAACCAAACATCCATATACTATGATAATTCATAGAAAATCATTTCTTTTCTATACAAAAATAGTTTTGGGCAAAATTATTTCATTTACCCTATTTTAAAATCAATACTGTGTCGGTTTATCTTGTTTAGAGTTTAGAAACTCCTATCAACACAGTTAGCTAGACTGCACCGACCAGAATCCATAAACAATCAACCGATAAGTCAACACAATACAAATCAATTTATATTCACTAACAAATACACGCTCATATCTATTATTACACTCAACTCATTCTAGAGTACTACTGACTCTATCTCTAATGAGTAACACCCAACAGAGCAGGGTTGTCGCTTAACCATATGCTCTGATACCAAAAGTAATAGCCCGCTTTTCCGTACCCCTTGAATAGACACTAATCTCCATAGATTTACTCAAGGTGAACGAAAAACCGAACCATTAGGGTTTTAAAAGAAGAGGTAGAAGAAAAGATAGAAGAAAAAGAGAAGAAGAACAACAGAACAACATCAGAAACAGAAACAATATCAGAATCTCACATATCGCAGCGGAACAATATATAATAGATAATCACTAGTCTTTTAAAACAAAGAACTATATCAGTTTACACATACATCAATCAGAGTCAATATACAACAATGGATAGTTATATAAACTTGTCCTCATACAGAATACACAGCGGAATAAATACTATCAGATACAAATACTACGTTTCGTCATCCAGCTTATCTCCAAAGCTCCAGAATATCCAGAATATCCTGATAACCTAACTCTAGACTGCCCGTGTGGAAATTGGTGGGCACCCAGAGTTTAGAAGGGAACAATAAACTCCGAGTCAGTCATGGTGACTGGTGTGAGATCGTAAAACAGTTATTTTTCACAAAGACAATAAAATAGATTCGCAATGCTTTTGGAAAATGAAACTACCATAAGACCTCCCGCCACACACACAATGCAAACGCAGAATTGGAGGAGATTTCTTCTTATGATAGTCAAAGATGCTTACTACGCAAATCATTAGATTATTATTATTAATGTCTAGTGTAGAAAACATTTCGAAAGTATAATATTAATCTTAGCCAGCATACAACCATTATTGTATGCCAACTATAGCTACTATGTTCAATAGCCAGCATACAACCATTTTTATTCAACATTCAACAGATTAAATTTTACTATTTAATTGCCAAATTCAAAGTTATATCGGGGATTCAAATTAAATCATCGTTCAAATATTTAAAATTAATTAAATATTTTCAATTTAATTTGTTCAAAATTCTAGGTCGTTACATTACAACACACCATTGCATGGTTCCTGCTCAAAGCATCGGCTACGGCATTTGCTTTCCTTGGGGTGTAGTTGATATCAAGATCATATGCAGCTAAAAATATGAGCCATCGGACTCGTCTCTGATTCAAATCCTTTTGTGAGAAAATATATCTCAATGACTTATGGTCAGTGAATAACTCGAATTTTGTTCCCAATAGATAGTGCCTCCATAGCTTTAAAGCAAATACAACCGCAAGAAGCTCTAAATCATGAGTTGTGTAATTTGCTTCATGGGTTTTTAACTGGCGTCCCGCATAAGCAATAACCTTTCCTTTCTGCATTAGAACTGCTCCTAATCCATCACGGCAGGCATCAGTATAGACAGTCAATCCTTATCTTCAGTCAATAACTGTAAGAACTGGGGCAAAGGTCAACTTTCGCTTCATCTCATTGAAAGCTGATTCGCACTTTTCACTCCAATTAAATTTGACATTCTTCCTGGTCAGTGCTGTGAGCGGTGCGGCAATACGAGCAAAATTTTCTATAAATCTGCGATAATAGCCGGCCAAGCCCAAGAAACTACGAATATCTGTAGGAGTTTTGGGAGTCTCCCAATCCTGCAAATTCGAAGGATTCGAGTTTAGATAGAGATAAGATGTTCAGATAGAAATGACAAGTAAGAATAGAACTTACATTGATTACGGCAATCTTAGCTGGATCGACCGAAATCCCATTCTCCGAGACAATATGGCCAAGGAATTGAACTTCATCTCTCCAAAAGTGACATTTCGAGAACTTCGCTTTAAGCTGATGACTACGAAGGGTTTCAAGAACAAAAGCCAAATGTGACCTATGTTCTTTCTCGTCTTTAGAGAAGACAAGAATATCATCGATGAAAACAAGAACAAACTTGTTAAGAACATCACGAAAAACTCTATTCATTAAGTCGACGAAATAAGCTGGAGCATTAGTAAGACCGAACGGCATAACCAGCCATTCAAAGAAACCATTTTTAGTGCGGAATGCTGTTTTAGGAATACTCTCCTCAGCAATTCTGAGTTGGTGAAAGCCGGTAGCTAGATCGAGTTGAGAGAAAACTTTAGCTCCATGGAGCTGGTTGAATAGATCATTAATGCAGGGAATTGGATATCTATTCTTGTGTGTGAGCTTGTTTAGCTCTCTATAGTCCACACACATTCAAAGAGAACCATCTGACTTTGTGACGAATACAACTGCAGCTCCCCATTCTGAATGACTTCGCCGTATCAAGCCTTTAGCAAATAAATCTTCAATTTGAGCATTCAATTCTGCCTTCTCTTTAGGAGCCATTCTCCAAGGAGGGAGAACTACTGGTCGAGCACCAGGGATAAGATCAATGCGAAATTCAATTTCCCGCGGAGGTGGTAGAGAATTGACTTCTAAAAACACATTAGAAAAGAGTTGAACAATCGGGGTAGAGCTTAGATCATTCAGAAGAGAGTCCATAGAGAATATAAAACTTCCAGCATAATCCTGAGGCGATTTTCCTTCAATAATTAAAGATTCACTCTTATCGTCAATTAGAGAGATGGTTCGAGCTTTGCAAGAGATAACGGCTTTGAATTTTTGTAGCCAATCAAACCTAATAGGATATCGAATGCCTCGAATCCAAGGACATAGAAATCCCAAGTGAAACGGTGCATGCCATACATAAGCGTGACATATTTGCATACCCTTTTGAGGTTAGCGGGTCCTCCAATGGAATTTGATACACATAAGAAAGTAGATGCAAGGATGGGTTCCAATCCGATTTTATTACACAAATCAATAGATATGAAACTATGTGTTGCTCCGGTGTCAAATAGAACTCTAACAGGTAAAGTATGCAACATAAAAGTACTCTGTAATGTACCTTGGGTATCACTGGGAGCAGGTGGGGTAGGTGGATCACGGGTGGAAGAAGTCATAGCAAATACTCCAGATGTCTTGCCCTTTTGATACAAGGGACAATCCTTCTTGAAATGGCCAGGCTGCAAACAGACATGGCAGAGGTTGTTCTTGGTATCCGGAGGTGGAGGAATGGCGGCACTGACAGATGTTGGACAACTATTGGCATAGTGACCCTTCTGGTCGCACTTGAAACAGGTGATGGAGGATAAGTCAATGGGCTTCTTCTGAGAATAGCCAAGCCCGGTAGTTTTCTGCCAGTTCTTTCTTTGTTGCTCGAAATTCGGCTTCCTCTTTCCAAGCTGACTAGAGGACGGCTGAACAACTGGCGCCTTGGTGGCTAATGCACCCTTCGGCTTTCCCTCATATCTAAGTGCATAATCCATCAGCTCGGTGAAAGTGCCATGGACATGGGCTATGAGGATATTATAGTACTCTGGACGTGCTCCATGAATGAACTTCCCGTTTTTCAGAAGTGGTGTATCAATCAAGCCAGGTCCGAACTTGGAGAGTTCGTTAAACTTCCTTTCATACTCAGAGAAAGTCATGTTACCCGGTTTGAGATCCATAAATGATCGGTAAAGCTGAGCCTTTCCGGCTGCTGGCATCCATTGAGCCGAAAAAGAATCCCTATTCACAAGCGAGACAAAGATGAGTCAAGATTCTAAGAGAAAGAAGGAATTATTTGAATGAAATTTCAGTTAGATTTTATCTAAACTGGGCCCAGGTGATGGTTTCCTCGTCAGTACAGGAGGTTACTGACTCCCACCAATCTTGCGCCGCATCCTGAAGCTGCCAAGCGGCTAATTGACGCTTCTGTGCGTCAGTAATCTCCATGCCAGTGAAGATCCTTTCCAGGCTCTTCAGTCACTGTTGCGCTCCAATGATGCTCTCGGATCAAGAGAATTTTATGCCGCCAAGGTAGGTGTATTCCTTGCTAAGAGTAGAAAACTTGACCGCGGGAGCTGGGGCACGTGGTTCGGGAGCATTTCCTCTACCCCCACCTCTAGCATTTCTTCTGGTACTCATCCTGGAATACCAAAAGTGATTTAGAATCAAAGATGGAAATTTTATAGAACTTAAGGAAATTCTAATCAAACGAATTCAATAAGGAGGATGGAATCAAAGGATATAGATTCTGAAATGATTCTCCTCATTCTAGGGTATGGTTACTCTATCTCTAATGAGCTTAAAACTCCACAGGCTAAGGTTTTTGGGAAAAAAAGCTCTGATACCAACTGTAACAACCCGTATATTTGGACCATTTAAATTGACAATAATCCACACATGTCAACTTAAATAGTACAAAACACGAATCATTAATGGAGTATATGTATATAAATGAGAATCATCACAAAATCACAGGCAGATACAATAACAAAATAACGCAGCGGAATTACAACAATGTCATAATAGTAGTTCATGAAGCTACTAAGTAAATACAACAATGTGTCAAGAAAATAGTGAAATAGAAATACATAGATGTCCGATACAATATCAAAAAAGAATGAAGCAATACGGATAAAGATAAAGATAAATGTTAGTCTTCAAGTCTTCAGCTTCCAAGCAGCACAGCAACAGAAATCCTCAGGCTGACCCGAGCATAAGCATAAACAAACACTCGAGTCAGGACATATATTCTTATACAAGATAATATGGTTCAAATTTGAAATAACAATAACTCAAAGATGAATGGAATAACATCTTTCAGGATCCGCTAAACTATCTACTATGTAATAGTGTACGCTAAGTAGATAATGCCTATCAGTAAGATAAAGTATCAAAATAGCGTTAAGGCATTACCATTATCCCCCTTAACACATTTTATATAAGCATCAAAGTCTACACAGAACTGTAAACTGCACCGTAAACTAGTGGGCTATCAGGGAGTACTCCATAGGTATAACACAAAACAAATCGTAGTGGCCGCGCATAGGGATACAAGTATGACAAGGCACATGAGGCAATACCCAAGGTAGTGAAACTACCGTTTGCCTGATCCGGACTGGTGAGAACGCATCGCCGCAACGATCGCAACACCGCGAAACAACACTCCCAATTCAAGGGTGCGCACCAATCAATAACAAGTAATGAGTAGTTTATGAAGAAGTGTGTTCGCTCGAGGTAGCTAACCCCATTTGGCCTAGCACGGCTCCTGTTTTAGTCATTTCCAATTTGACACAAGTGTCAAGGTCATCCATTATCGTTCTCTTTCTTCAGTCATCATCGTACATCATTCCAACCACTTCATTCTGGATCACACTCCACGTATAGTTATTAAAGTGGTATTCGGCTTAGACAGTGAGTATGTCCCTAACCGATTCCGGTCTCTTTAATAACTTTCGTAACTATTATACCGATTGGTCATTTAATAAATTTCAAAACTAAATCAATTTCAATTTCCCTTGGAATTCGAAGACCAACATTTCATTTCTCTTACTATATCAATTTCCAAAATTTACGTTTCAAATCTTCCAAATTTTTCCATTTCAAAATTTTATAATTCAACTCAAATTTTATTAAATAATTCAAATATCAATTTAAATTCATATATAAGTTCATTCCATAATCATTTAAATTAAGTTAATTACCATTCAAAACAATTTAGATTCATTGATGGATTCATTCAGTAATCATTTAAATTAAGTAATTTTATCCTTTCGAAATAATTTCCATTAACCTTCCAATTCATTAAATCAATTTAAGTTTACCTATATTATATCAAAACTTGCAAATTTAATTAAATTAAATTCGTCAAATTAAATTCTTTAAATTACAAGTCTTATATTAATTTCAATAAATCACATTTTATTTCTTATTAAAGAAATTCAAATTCACTTATTTACTTATTCAATTTAAACAAATTTCGAAACTTAATTATTAAAGAAATTCAATTTCACTTATTAACGAAATTCAATTTCACTTATTAAGGAATTCAATTTTATTTAATTATTAAATAATTTCAAAACTTAATTTAATAATTTACTTAAATTTAAACACATTCTTTCATCAAACACTTTGTTAATATTTTATCTCAAATTATTAAATATTAACATTTAAATTTCACTAGAAATCAAATTCCAAGCTTCATTTTTAAACTCTTATTATTTCATTTAAATAAAATCTTTATTTATTTATTTAAATCGAATTATTTGACCAATCGGGTTTTTATTTAATTCTCTATCCTAAGTCAATGTTTTATTGGGTATTTATCATTTCAACCCGATTCCATTTCAATTCAAAATCAAAACAAAATAAAGGGAACTTGCAGTGTGATAATTGGGATGTTGTCAAAGTAAATAAACAAGCAATAACAACAATCAATAACAATCCAATAATCAACTCAAATAATCCCGAAATAATCGTATTAATTTACATTGTTGTTTATATAAATTAATATAATTATTTCTAGAATCTACACCATCATTTCATGTAGATTAAAGATCATTACACTTATTATTTTATGCAATTCTACACTTGGTTTCTACTTATTCAATTTCATACTATATTAATTTATACCACATAAATTTAAATGATTCAAGGTGTAATTAACCATATTTCTACGTGTCAATTCAATAGACATTAAAAGGGGTCATATTATACAAATTTTATCTAATCAAATTCAACACATATATCAATTCCAAATTGTTAACTATCCTACGTCAAATTCAATCGTATATTATTTATCACTTCATACATTAACATTTTTTAACGTCCAATATCAACATCAAACAATCCATCATTTGTCAACCAAACTTGATTATCATCATATAAGAATATAAGTTGTGAAATTAATTCACCTTTCGTGGTTATAGAAATTTGAGCGGTGAAGCACGAAGGAGCACAATTGGAATTGGTTCAACCCGAACAATGAAACTACAATCATCGACCAAAGAAAGATGATATTAATTCAAATGAACGTTCATATATAATTTATAAAATTATATATGCGCTTACCAATGACGAAGAAAAGAACGAAGCTGAGAAATCTGATGCTGCTGCAAAAGGACTCAACCGGTTGCTGCTGTATTAAACAAAGGAGATTGTGGTTACTATTTTCAGCAACAAAATAGATGCTGCGTATATATTCTTTTCAGCAACAATTTGCAAGTGACAGTGCACTGCCACTATTGCATAAAGCAACAGTACACTGTTACTTCAATTTCCTTTTTATATAATCAAAGACGATTGCGCAGAACACTATCTCTATCACCAATGCATACTGCATCTCATCTGTTTTCTTTCTTTCTGTCTTTTTTTTGTTACACAAAATCGAGACTTTCAAAATGCAAGCCTGCACTTCCAAACAGTGATTCATCACTTCACACGCAATGAATTCAACAACACTTCGCACGCACGCACTGCACTTCATGCATATGCACGTGCACAGTTTTGTACATGCAACACGCACCTAGGCGAGGCAGGGTATGGCAGCTTCGGGAGGTGGCACAGGCGAGGTTCGGCTTTTGCACATGGTGCGGGAAGTGGTGGAGGTGACTGGACGGAGATGCGAAGGCGATGGAAGGGGAAGGTTGCAGGGTCATTTTGCGCGCGTTGGAGGGTGGAACGGAGGAGGGTGGTGCGCCTGCGCGCGACGCGGCTGAGGGAGATGGCGGCTGGAGGTTGCATGCGCATGTGGTGAGGGAGGGCGAACTTGCGGTGACTGGGGTGGTGCGCGATCTGGAGGGTGAGGTGGCGTTCGCGCGGCTGTCAAAGGAGGGATGGTGGCTCGGTTTCAGGTGAAGGGTGGGTTGCGCGTAAAATGGAGAGGCATGCGCATGCATTGGTACCTGTTCACGTACGTTTCTGAATGGGTACAGAGCAAAGTTGTAATGCGTTTATATTTTATAAATTTTTGAGAAATGTATTTGCACAATTAATTATTCTTGTAACTCACAAAGCCTTTCCATTTTCCCAAGCTGACCCCTATCACCCAACTACCGCATTGAATGCACCTCAGCCTTAATTTTATTTTTTTTCAAATTTTGAATGGGTACGGACTGCAAATTTTTGGGTTGAATATGGTTTAACCGGTCCGTCCGGAATGGTAAATTAACGCGACGTTTTACGTCGGACTCCGATTTGCACAAATAAATATACCATTTTGATCAGCGCGACGAGGCGTTTACACCGGTACATAGATAATTGCGATACGACAGTTTTATAAAAACTCGAAATTTACGCCGATTAAATTGTTCGTTTGGCAAAACAATTTAAATGAAGCAGGCGACGACGAAATTAGACAAAACGAATTGTGACGTCTAAATGAGATATATTTTTACAACATTACTGTGTAAAAATATTTGGATTCGAAAGATAGTTTTTTCGCAGTTTAAAATGAACTAATATTCCATAAAACGCGAACGAATTTTACTGCAATATTTTGTGACGAAACTTTTCCTATATCCATAACTAACTAGACGCATCTTATAAACGAAGTTTGGACGTTAACTGAGAACGTATATAAATTTCAAATTTTTATATAAAAATAATAGATTCAAAATTTTAAATTGGGTCGGAAATCCAGGGTCGTTACAAATATGGTTCAACGGATGGAAGGGATCATCATGGATAGGGGTCGGCTCTCTTCACTAAGGAACGCTCGGCATGGTCGGTGACAAAGGGATCGGTATACTTCAATATAAAGGGATCGGCATATTTCACAGCTTAGTAACTTGGAAGGGATCGGCAAGATTTGTTGTACGAAGGGTTGGTATGGTTTGCTATAGAGGGTTCGGTCTACTTCATTGGAATAGGGGGACCAGTGCGCTTCGTGCAAGTGGGATCGGCCTTGCCCTGTAAAACAAGAGGGATCGACATGTTTGGATAAGTAGATGGATCATAAGAGCATGTCATACGGATCGGCATAGGAAGTCTGGAGTCAAACGTAAGGGATCAGTATGATCCATTGAGAAGGGGTCGACATAACATCCACTGCGCTAGGGGTCGACGTGACATTCCAAGTGGATGGGTCGGAATATATCCCACAACATTATGATCGGCATATATCTCATGATCGTTATGGATCGGCATGTCACTCCCAGAGAAGGATCGACATCTTTTAGACTAGAAGGGGATTCGAACCAAAAGTTAACCAAAACTCGAGCATCATGCATCCAATCATCATGACATTTGAAACACCATCATATCAGAGCATAAGGAGGCTACCATAGGGGTCGCTGCCCCAAACTCAACATATGGAGGGATCAGTACCGATCCCTCTCCATTGAGAGTTGAACCTAGTGCCCCTTATGGTGGGCCCATATGGATAAGAGGGTCCTGTAGCCGAAGTTTCACATATAAATACAGCAGGCATGGCTTTAGAAAAGGGATCTTCTTTCTGCTTCTCTTCATCTTCTACCTAGGCCATACTCTGCCATTTTTATTCTTGAAGTCACAGATTTGTAACTGTATTTAGCAGTATAAACTAATAAAAAGAAAAACTTTGGAGTGGACGTAGGCCAGGGTTAGCCGAACCACCATAAACATGTGTCTCTATTTATTTACATTCTAACTGTTTTAATTTTGTTCTTCATTTATTTCTCTTCATATTCATGTGACTGGATTGGGTGTTGGTGGTCAATTTTGGCGCCAACAAACTCAGATACATTAGAACGTTTAATGAGTATTCTTATACATTAAAGAGAAACTATGAGTTTTTTATCAACGTCAACAATAAATAACCTTGGTTGTTTAATTAAATTATTAAGAGTATTGACTCTATGATATGGTATGATGCGCAAATATGAAATAGATTCCAAGTACGTTATCAAAATATGATCTTGAAAGTTGTACCTAAAGGGTTATGATCCATTGGCTACAAATATGTCTTCAAGAGAAAGAAAGATGTAGTTGGAATATAGTGAGCCACAATGATAAGAATAATACCGTGAATTTAATTGTTGAAATTAACGTAATAAATTCACTATTCGATGTTCTTAAGTAGGTTCGGATTATACTCACAAAATTATTGCATAGTATGACTTTATGTTTTGATACGTATGTGTTGAAATAGAAAATTCTAAATAGTGATTTAGAGTAAACTGTTAACACATAATAACCAAAGTGTCTCTAAGGCATTGGGAGCGATATTGAGTTTATGAGTTTTTGGATACGATCCAAGAATAGATATGAAAACGTCATTCGACAAGAATCAAAATTGAACAAATGTTTTGATAAGAATATCAAATAATTTGATTGTCAATCAAAATGCAGAGGAAGCGTGTGCTCACAAGAAAGAAAGTTTACATTGATATTTCTATACCATAAGTAAACATCAGACTGCTGATTCTTAACAATGTACTTATATTAGAATCAACTTTAGTTGTTTTAATACTCGACGTTGGATTTGTAAATGATGTCTTTAACAGTAAGTATAAAAGATGTTGGTAATGTCCCAAATGATATACAGCGACGCCATATTAAAATATTTAATACGGAACATGTAAGATAGATTCCCAATGCATTGGCATTAGGAATTATCTCACATGTTATGTTGTTTATGATATCGTGAATTATTTATGTATTTGATACATGAAGCAAATATCAAATCCAAATAGATATAACTAAATGATTATTTGAGGTGTTCTCATATATTTATGAAATACTATAGAATTGTTTACAGAAACAATGAACTCTTTATGAAGGAATCTTCGGACTCAAACTTCATGAATGATATTGAGTATAATATGTCAATAATAAATTCAAGTTAAGAATCTTTAAGTTGGAAATATTCCAAATGAAAGACTGTGGCTGATCCAATAAAAAATGCTAAGTACATTGCCTTGAATAGCGCCGCAATAAAAGCAATGTATATAAATATAAATGCATAAATTTATAACTAAGCTGAGGGTGGTTCTAAATGTTGAGATTCTCATTATACTATTATATGATAACAATTTCATGATATAGTCCATAAATCGAACTTGGAGCTCACTTGAAGTCGAGGGACATACTTTGAATTGTTCTACATGATAAAGATAGTTTATCAGCATCGGAGAGAGTTGATTAATAGAGTAAATAATTGAAACATAATAGCATACCCATTCACTTAGGGACTGATCCACTTGGTTTTGAGGAAACCGATTAGAGAAGTTGGAATAAGGTTCCATAATTGACCCCAACTGTAAGTGGGAGATTGATAGAGTTATGGGTATGCCCTAAGGGAACTTATGTAATTAATTACATATATCTAACTCGATAACCAATCTTGTTTGAAATAAAAGGTGTTTTTCTTTATATTATATACTTGATATAATGTGTTATATTAATTAATTAATTTAATTAAAAGTAAAATCCATAAACGGTGATAGTAGTTACAAAGTGTTGTAACCGTGAGTAATTTATCATAATGAAAACAAATATACCATTTTAAGCATTCCTAGTCAAGATATATCGAGACTAGATATCGATACATAAATGAGACTAGAGTATGTAATTCTCTCCAAATGTTGGACAATGAATTACTTATGGCTGTTGGGGGCACCAGGGGTCATGTAAAAATAGTTATTAGATAACCATGGAATGACTCTCACTCGATAGTTTTTAGTTGGTTAATATAATTAAGGTTAAATAAAAAATATCCATGTGACAAAATTGCCCGGTTCTCTTGACTTAAGAATACTGTTGGCCTTCAATATGGAAACCACGCTTTTATTATAGTTCAATTGTGGTACGACGTCCATCGAAAAACTATAGTTGGATCGAGTGGAAACATTAGAAGTGAAATATTCAAGAGAGGGATTCATCTCCTTGGTTATATGAGTATCACGGTCAACTAAAATCAACTTAAAGTCAAAGTTTCCAACCAGAGCATTTCGGTTAATAATAATTGTTATTATTGAACCAAGGACTTTGTGTTTGAACAATAGAATAGAACATGGACGATATTGGAATTTTGACCATTACCAAATTCCATAACTCCAAAGTGATATAGTTTTAATGAAGAGAATTGGTGTAAATAATAGCCACAACTGGGTTATGCTTAACAAAGTAAAATTAGATTTTACCAAAACCAAGTAAGCGATAAATTTGGCCAAAATGTAACACCACCTACAAAGTGACGTGTGATATTAATCGCTGATAAAATTTACGCCAAATGAACAACCAAAATGATGAATACCCCTTTGACAAAACTATTTAATTAATTTATAATTGTTATAAATTAATTAACATAATTGATATTTATGCAATATTAATTATAAATTTTTTATTTTGATTTGATGAACAAATATTATTAAATGTATTTATAATAGTTATAAATTTATTAATCGATATACGATATCGTTACGCGTTTAAATTGGATAAATGCAAAATATTTGTTTGGACTTTAAATGAGTTTGAAGCCTATATACATGGCTGAAATATCTGGCTATAAAGAGGGTGATAGGTGCAGCCATATGATGGCATGATGGTGGGCTAGATTTGAATAGATAAGGGAGGAAGAATTGGTAAAGATTTAGATCATAACTTTTCTTCCTCTATATAAACATCTCAACCTGTACCCATAAGATATTATTAGCAACCTCCAAACCTTCTTATTTGTGGCCGAAACATTCCTCCCCTCCATCCAGCATTTCAAGTCCAAATCAAAGTAAAAACTGTTATATTCGATAGCTAGTGGTCATTGGTTCAGAGACTAGCACTCTACTGGATTAGAAAACAGTTCAAGGAGAAAATCTCATCATTTCAAGGTGTACTTACAAGCATTGGATATAATGTATATTCCTTACTAATTTATGAATATGATACTTACATACAATATTTATTTCGTATATATTATATTGTTAGTTAGGTGAGGGTTCCAATATATAAATATACCGTCACAATTAGGTTGGTTGTATATTTGTATTTACTTTTATATTTATAAAAAAAATTAGTCATGTATATACCTATATGCAGCTTGGCTCAAATTAAAAAAACAATTTTTATAAATAATTTAATATACAATAGTTTTTTAGCAAAGCTAGCCGACTTTTGAGTGGGCCGTCCACTTTTATTGAAGAAACAATTATAATAGGTGTTCGACACAAGCGCTAGAACAACTAAAGAAGAACAAGAAAAATAGGAGTTAGACAGAAGCATCTAAACTACTAACATACAAGGGATAGCAATCCCCATCATCACTACTACTGTCAACAGCTGAAACAGGACCCATAACATGCATTTACCCACAAAACAACAATGCCAGGTTCGACACAAAGTGCATCGAAACACAAGGTAAAGATAAATCCTATCCCTAGTGTCATTCTCTAAAACAATTTTATTATGCTCACCATCTCTCCAACAGTTGACAAGATCAACCCATCCCCTTCAGCATGATAAATCAGTGTTCGCTCCTCATCCTCACCTCCGACAAACATATGGAAACTGTCACTCTCTGGCCAATATCTCATTTTTGAATCAACAGGTACCCAGGCATGCTCACTACATTGCCGAACAATAGAATGCTTACTAGTCTGGGCATCAGCAGGAACTGACGAAGCAGAAGGCAAAGAAATAACCTCCAGAGCATTAGAGGAAGAAGGTACCAAAGTAGGGATACAATAACTGGATGCTTAGGGTCCTACTTCATTGTAGGAGGATGAGGAAGCGGTATCTTAGCAGGGATAATTTGAGGGGGAACGGTAGCACCAAAACCACAAGTCTCTATAGTATGCCCAAAGGACTGGCATGTCATGCAAATATCAGGCTTCCAACTATAGCGAACTTCCACCTCAGCTGCACGACCCTCAGCAATTCTGATCCTAAGTTTCGAAGGTAGAGGCTTATCGGGAGTGATTTCAATCAAAGCCTTAGCAAACGCTAATTTTCTCTAGCGTCTTTGTTGGCATAAAAAACTTAACCTTGCCAACAGGACCGACTAACCAGTCTAGATCGATCATAGGCTGTAGAACAGATAGGATATGGGAGAAGTGTATCCAAATAGGGATAGATAAAAACCTGTTCCTTAGCCTTGTCAACCGTAGGACTCCAAGTAGTGATAAGGAAAGGTTTCCCATTGATGATAATCGGATTAGACTCAAGAACACGTAGCTTTTCTTCAGCTCTTGAGAATTTGAAAAAGAACATAAAGTTATCAAAATGAACTTTAAGTCCACCTCTGAGATTCCAAACTTAAAGACAACGCTCTTTTACAAGATGATAGGGCGGGAGAGAATGCAAAAAAAACCAACCAAATAGCTAGACTAATAGGCAACACCCGCTTGTAAGACTTCCACAGAAGGAACCATCGCACCATCAATCTCAACTTCATACTTTAAATACTACTCCATACTTTATTCAAAATATGGTTATATGATTTTTTATATAAAATTCAATAGGTATAATATTTTCGACAGCAAAAAATATTTTTAAATAATATTTAAATCAATTAATCATATAAATTAAGTTTATATATATATATATGTATATATAATAAATTAGGTTTTCTATTTTATTAAATTAAACTAATACATGACATACTCTTGGCAAAAATTTAAAAAACATTTTTTTATAATTTAAAATACTTAATTACTGGCTGAAAATTAAAATTTTGATTTTAAATTTTAAAATTATATATTAAATATTGAAATTACAAATAGTATTCAAACCAAATTTTTAAAATTCAAAATATGTTTCGAAAATATTTTTTTTAATATTTTAATAATATCCATACAAATGTTTACATTTAATTATATTTTAAAATTTTAAAAAATCCAAGTCATGCACATGACCAGGTAAATCCATGAAATCGTTTGGAAATTACGGCTCTGATACCAAGCTATGACGCCCCACCCCGAGGTCCAAATTAACAAAGAGCATTATTGAGTAATACTGTCTGTTAATGTAGAGAATATGGCTAGTTAGGAGCGACCAACCGTAGATTTGTGTTAAACATTTATTGAGTATGTCGATCCACTTGATAAAGGTAAAAGAAAAAAAAATTAGAGCACCCAATCGACGTATTCAATACTTGTTTAAGATAAATCTTACGGATGGTCGCTCCTAACCAGCCATATTCTCTGCATTAACAGACAGTATTACTCCGTAATACTCTTTGTTAATGTGAGTCTCAGGGTGGGGCATCATAGCTTATTAAATATATATAATTTTTTGTATTTTATAAGTATTAATCTATGTTTATTATTATATTATATATATATTTATTTATATAATATATTTATTTATATATGTATTTAATAGACACACACACATATGTTGAAAAAAATTATATATATATTCTTCTCGGTTTTGAAATTATATATGTTTAATATAATTAATAAATGATTTAAATATATTCATATAGTTGTAAATATATATTTGTAGTTAATATTTTCATAGTTATATTTATACATACATGCATACATGCATGCATGCATACATGCATGCATGCATACATACATATATACACACACAAAATTATATAAATAAAAATATAGTTTTTATGTATATATATTTGTATTATATATACTAGTGTAAATTGCACGATACGTTCATCTAATAGCTAAAGATATTTGGTTTTTATTTAAAAAAATTAATGGATGGATATGTGATATAAGTGCAAAATCTTTGATGGTCACAACGCTTTTAGTTCAATTAGTTGTTGGTGGTGTTGGTTGCAAATTAATAGTGAAATCCGTTGATGGGTGGTCGCGAAGAGGACGGTGGTAGAGATAGTTCACCGATAATGAGATTCCGTTGATAGAAGAGGGTATTTTTGGAATTTCAAAAGGACATCATGGAAATTCTATCTATTGAATTCTCTTTATTAATAGTAGAGATATGTGCTATTCGATATTGTAGAATATGTGCAGTATCCAAAATTTGAGATGAAGCAATGTGTTGACTCAGCAATCCACTTGTGTTATAAATTTTGATCATCCGATTTTTGGTCCAGCGTTAAAACAAACCTGTGTATATTATAGTACATAAAATTTCATTCCAACTGCTATTTCAGTAAAGACAGATTATTGTCGTACATGCAAATTTTAAGAAGAGAAGACTATTTGTAATTGGAAAATGAAGAAGCGGGTGGTTCAGAAACCCATTCTAATTCACAGAAACATGATTATGTTGCATTGCTAATCATCCGATGGCAACAGAAGCATATAATAATAACACTTCAATATAATTAATTAATTAATTACAAATTTTAATGGATGCGGCTCGTTGGAGAAGACGTAGAAATCGCTGCAGATGTAGAATTGATTTCGGTTAGTGGACAATCGACTGATGTAGTTGCAGTAGTGAAGGATTGCGTCGATGTAGTTGAAGTAGTGGATGATTAGGAAATGGGTCTGACATTGTTTTCGTGGGCTAGCAAGCGGATGGTAAAGAGGGCGAAATGTGAAGGATGTTTTGGGGATTTCAAAAAGACACGGTTGATCCTAGTTCATTGAATTATAATTATTAGTAGTAGAGATATGTATATATAAGTATATAAACATAATTTGGATAATATATTTGTATATTAGATGATCTAATGTGCATGTTGTGGTGTAAATCCCAACATCTACATACATGCATGTTATACATTACATGGATTGATATGTTACACATGCACATACGTATATATATATGTGTATATGATACATATGTATATATCTATAATATAATATTAATTATATAATATAAAATTATGTTATAAATTTAAATAAAATAATTATTTTATTTAGAAATTCTTTTTTAGAAATATTCTAAATAAATTAGACTTCATGGACTCATTAAAAATCTAATCTGGTAAAAAATTTGAAATTCACTTATTTCTTCCGCTGCGAGCTGGTTCAATTCCAACATAAGCAACCGACCTTTTCGAGATTCGATGTGTGTGTAACAAATGTCAATAAAAGCAATGTTTGTTTCTCGGTCCAAACTACGATGTGGTTAGTAGAAGAACCGTGATATTAATGGGTCCACATTTTGAATATATCAATAAAAGTAGTTCGAAAAAAATTGAGAACGTAGATATTAATACTAACGTAAAATAATCAGCAAAAAGTGGATGTATTTTGGATTTGGAGTAGTTTGGTGATTTAGTGAAGATAAAGGTGGGGAAGTATTTGATCGATGTAGGTAGTCACAATTGTTCCATTGTCATGTACAAACTAGCATGCTTTGGTATTGTCAAAATAAGTCGTATAGTTTTCTATCTCACAATAGGTGGAAGCTTTTAAAAAGATATCAGATTATGTTGCTCAAGTAAAAGGATTATAAAATGGCATGCTAAGTCTTTCTTTCGAATAACCATAGTCATTCTTTTTCATATTTGTAATCATTTTGAGCTTTTCAATCTATTTCCTCATATTTATTGGTTTTGCTTTCAAGAGTTTGGCGTTCTGATCATATTTTTCTTTATGAAGGCGTTGCTACTTAAGAGGCACATGTGGTTAAATGTTTGTTATTGTCATTTTCAGATTAAGTGGCACATAAATATGCTTTCATATTTCGGGTTAATGAACGTCATATACTTGGTATCCAAGTGTTATTTGTATTCATAAGTGCATTCTCTTATATATCTGTCAAGTCCCTGGAATTGAAAGATGATGTAAGAAAAGTCCCTCCCGAATAAGTTATGAAAATTAGGTCTCTATTTTTAGATTTTGGCTAATTTATACCGCTTTTGTCCCTGAAAAGAATGCTAAGTCGATTTTCTAAAAAAGGACAGTTTGGTAAAAAATAAAAAAACAGGGACCTAATTTACATGTGTTTATGAGCAGGGACTTTTTGTGCATGAGCTTTGAAAATAGGGACCTTTTGTCCAAAACCCCTAAATCAAATGTTTGTTTGAGTTGCAAACTGTTGGAGCACCAAAAGTATCAGTTTTGTTCTTTGATTTTGCATGTTGTACGCAATGGTTAAAAAACGTAGTAAAATATGTTTAGGCAATGGTTTATCAAACCATTAAAAATAAATTTTGGTAACTTTTATGAAATGTTGTAATACAAAGTTTCTTTGAAATAAATTGAATAATAACAACTTTATATAACAATTTGTAAAGAGATCTATCACAGTATTCAAAAACAGTTATAATGGGGGAATTTGCTGAAACTTTTAATAGACCATATAAAAAATAACAACTGGCTTACAATTGCAAACGGCAATATCACAACGGTTATTAAAAGTGGTAGACTTGATTACATCAATAAGTAAATGCTGTAAAAGGTATTTATAACGACTTCTTCCAAGGATGGACATAAAAAGTTGTTAAAAGATCTAAATGTATTACAACTTATCATTTTTCTATATTTTCAAAACCTTTATCCAACCCCTATTGGAATGGTTTTTGAATGGGACATTTTGTTGCAGTGATAATCATAATTGTATTATATCTACAAAAAAATATCAAAGTTTCATAATTGTAGATAACAGAAGCAAAATTAGAAAAATAAAAATCAAGAATAGAGAAAAAGGTAGGAAATGATAAGCAACTGTCGCATCTTAATTTCTTTTTTTTAATTTCATCTTCCAACTCTGTGATTCTTGATAGTATATGATTTGAAATCAAATCAAATCTTGAGGATGTTCAAAATTTCATATCAAAAAATTGAGATTCTTTCAAAAATTTTAACTTAGCTTAAAATCTTAAACTAATATCAATTAGCAAAAAATTTATTTAATCATCGTTTTGAATTGTCATACTGATGCTATGAAGATTTAAATTAACCATAATTTTGTGAAGATGATCTTTATAATGCATGCATGTTAAAACATATTGTTGAGCTAAGCAGCAGCAGGGAGGAGGATGCACAAGCACATGAAATGTGTTATTGAGAGGAGGAGAAGGAGATACAAGAAGATTTGGAATAATTTTTTCTACCGTTCATGGATAATGACAGCCTTCTTTTATAGAAAGACAATTACAATCATTGGATGGTATTTTGCCAAGTGGCTACATTTTGTAGGCTAGCTAGAAAAGGTTGTAACAGATTTCTAAATATAGGTAATAAAAGAAATAAAAGATATTTTTAGAAGCTTCTTCTTTGTCATATTTGTTGCTTTTGAACATGTGCCTGCATAACTGTTTTCCCATGCATTATTAATCTCTGAACCTGGCTGGAATAGTGATAGCTCTCCTAGGCCTGCTGTGTGAGACCGTAACATTGCCCCCCCCATGAAAATCAACCTTGTCCTCAAGGTCGTGTGGAGTGGTGAACTCGGGTGGAAGAGGTGTGTTGGTGGTTGTGTGAGGATTAGGACATAGTTTGAGAACAGATATGTGAAAGACGGGATGAATGCGAGCTTCTTGTGGAAGTAGTAGATGGTAGGCTACGAGTCCAATCCTTTCAACTATTTGAAATGGTCCAAAATAGCGCTTAGATAATTTATTTTGTGGAGAGCGGAGTGTATTTTGCCGGTAAGGTTGAAGCTTTATGAAGACCCATGAGCCAACTGAGAATTGCTTATCTTGACGATGTTTGTCCACTTGGTTTTTCATGCGGACATGTGCTCGTTGCAAGTTCATTTTGATGGTATGTAGGATTTGATCTCGCGTCATAGCTCACTCTTCTATATCTTGCATTTGTGTGGACCCAATGATGTAGTCGGATATGATTGGTGGGGCTCGACCATAAACCGCTTGGAACGGTGACATGCCAATGGAAGAGTGCTTGCATGTATTGTACCACCATTCCGCCCATGGTAAGTATTTTGTCCATTGTTTGGGAAAATCGCCTACCATTGCACGGAGATAAGTTTCGAGGCAACGGTTGACACTTCCATTTGACCGTCCGTTTGAGGGTGATATGCGCTACTCATTCAAAGGTCGGTGCCGTGTAGACGGAAAAGCTCACGGCCAAATTGGCTTATAAACAAACGATCACGGTCCGAAACGATGGAACGGGGAAAACCATGCAATCAGACATATTCTTGAATAAAATGGCTTGCAAGTTGGATTGCGGAAGTCGAAGTCGGTAGTGCACAAAAGTGCGCGTATTTAGAGAGACGGTCAACAATTACCCAAATGCAAGTTTTGCCTAACGATAGTGGGAGGTGGGTTATAAATTCCATAGATATATCTTCCCATATTTGTGACGGAATGGGTAAGGGTTGAAGGAGTCCTTTCGGAGGTGTATTTTCATATTTTGTTTGTAAACAGATAGAGCATCGAGCAATAAAATTTTGAACAGTAGAAAGGAGATTATACTAGAAAAAATTGCTAGAAAGACGTGCAGCAGTTGCCATTATCCCCGAGTGTCCTCCAGTATTTGAACAGTGGTAAGCTTTGATGAGTTTGAGCTGGAGATCAGGGTTGTTGGGTATGCAAAGTCTGTTTCCATGAAAGAGTAAGCCATCACGATAGGTGAATGGAGAGGCTATTGCTGTGCTAGATGTGATAGTCTGAATCAATTTTTGGGCTTGTTCATCCTGCTGGATTGCCTGCTTCACTTCGTCGGTAATCTGGAAATGTGGCACGGAGAATGCAAGCAGCAAGGCATCAGAGGTCCATCTCGAGAGACCGTCGGCTACTTTATTTTCTGAACCTGGTTTGTAAATTATTGTGAAATCAAATCCGAGGAGCTTGGTTAGCCATCGCTGCTGCTCTGGGGTGGAGATAGTTTGGGTTAGGAGCTGGCGTAGGGTTTGGTGGTCTATGACGATTACGAATTTCCGACCAAGCAAATAGTACCACCATTTTAGTACTGTTGCCGTGACAGCGTAGAGCTCTCGGATGTAGGTCGAAGCGTTGCGAAGGGAGGAGGGAAGGCGCTTGCTATGGAAGGCTATGGGGTGATGTGACTGGGTCAGAACTGCTTCGATTGTTGTACCTGAGGCGTCTGTAAAGACTTCGAACTGTTTGATGAAATCTGGTAAGTGGAGGATGGGGGCATTGGTTAGTGCTGTTTGGAGTGATGTAAATGCGTTTTGGGCTGCAGGGGTCCAAGTAAATGAAAGTGCTTCATTCTTTTTTAGCATATCTGAAAGCGAGCTAGGTATTTGGGCATAATTCTTAATAAAGCGGCGGTAATATCCTGTCAGGCCTAAAAAGCCACGAACTGCTGTAGTAGAGGTTGGCGTTGGCCCTTTTAGTATTGCTTCAATTTTGTTAGGGTCTACACGAACTCCCTTGGATGAAATAATATGACCCAACTAAACAATTTCGGTGAGCCCAAAATCACACTTGGAAACATTAGCATAAAATTTGTGATTGGCTAAAATATCCAAAGTGGTTTGAAGGTGTTCAAGATGCGTGGACCATGAGTCGCTATAGACTAATAAATCGTCAAAGAATACCAAAATAAATTTTCGGAGATGGGGTCGGAATATTTGATTCATTGTGGCTTGGAAAGTAGAGGGTGCATTAGAGAGGCCAAATGGCATAACAACAAATTCATAGTGGCCTTCGTGTGTGCGTAAAGCGGTTTTGTGGATATCGGGTGGATGGACCCGGATTTGAAAATATCCACTACGAAGGTCAAGTTTGGTGAAGTAGAGAGATCCATATAGTTCATCCAAGAGTTCGTCGACTGTTGGTATGGGAAATCGGTCCTTGATGGTAATGGCGTTTAATGATCTATAGTCAACGCAAAACCGCCACGATCCATCTTTCTTTTTTACAAGTAATATAGGTGAGGAAAATGGACTAGTAGAAGGTTGAATAATTTTTGATTGAAGCATTTCTTGAACTTGTTTTTCAATTTCGTTTTTTTTGGAAATACGGATATCGGTAAGGTTTAACGTTGATAGGTTGGGCATTGTTTTGGAAGTTGATGTGGTGATCGAGTTGGCGGTGTTGAGGTAGGTGTGTGGGTTTGTTAAATAGGTGGGAAAATTTAGATAAAATGGATTTGATTTGTGGATGAGTGTTTTGTAGAGGATCGGTATGGTTAGGAGGTTGTTGATCTAATTGCACGTGGAGGTAATAATTAACGAAGGAAGTGGATTGCAGTCTTTTGAGCTGCTGTAGTGAAATCTGGGTTGGATTCTGTGTGGGGGTGAGGCCTTGTAGTGTGATTGGCTTGCTTTTATGTATGAATGAAATTGTGTGCAATGAATAATCGGTAGTTGTTGGACCTAATTTGCTGAGCCATTCAACACCTAATACTCCATCCGAGTCCGCTATGTCTAATAAATGGAAATCCACACAAAATTCATTTTTCCCAATTAGAAGAAAAAAGACTTACAAACTTCGTCGCAGTGGAGGCGTTTGCCATTGCCGACAGTGACAGTGAAGGCACGCTGGCGATCTTGTTGAAGGCTGATGTGTTTGGCGATACGAGGATGTAGGAAATTGTGAGAGCTTCCTGAGTCGACGAGGACTGAGATTTGGTGGCTGTTGATGGTGGCTCGCAATCTGATGGAGGAGGGGTTGTCGGAGCCGAGTGAAGCATGGAAGGAAATTTCTGGTGGATTGTGGACTGGTGGATCTGCTTCTGGAAGTTCTGTGTAGGTAAGTTCTTCATCGTCTTCGTCTGGGATTAGAAGGAAGAGTTGTCGATTCTTACATCTACGACCTCATTGATATTTTTCGTCGCAGTTATAACACAATCCTTGTGCTTGTCGTTGTTGCATCTCTGCTGCAGTTAGGCGTTTGATGGGGTAAGGTGGGTTTGTTGGTTGGGTTGGGGCTGAAATTGGTGCGAGGGTTGGAAGTGGTGGGCTGTAGGTTCTAGTAGTGGTGTTTCGAGATAGAAATGGTCGGTTGTCGGCGAGTTTAGTTTCTATTTGCTTTGCTAGATCAATTGCATCGGATATTGTGGTTGGTCGGAGAAGGAGAAGTTCATTTTTGATGTGGGTCTTTAGGCCAGAGATAAAACAGTTGAGGAATGCTTCAGGTGGTAGGTTTGTAATGCGATTTAGTGTTTTCGAATAGGGATTGGTAGTCTTCGACGGTGGTGATTTGGCGGAGTTTGAATAGGGTTGTTTGTGGGTTAGTGAGGGATGATGGACCAAAACGTTGTTCTATGGCTTTGGTTAGAGCCGACCAAGAGGATAGTTGTTGGTTGCGATGCATCCATTGGAACCATGTTAATGCTTGGCCGGTCATGGCGAAGCTAGCAAGGTCGATGCGTTGGTCTTTCGGCGTGGCATGGTAGGTGAAAAAACGTTTAGCTTGAAATATCCAGTCGAATGGATTAGAACCATCAAAATGGGTTAGTTCACATTTTGGTGGTCGTGGTGGTGGAGAGTATGGGTTTGTGAGTATTGGTATTCGTTGATGTGGGGTGGTTGCATTGGTGGTAGTTATGGAAGAAGGTGATGAAGCGAATGTGGTGGATAATTTGAGGTGAAGATCGGTGAGGCTGTTGGAAATTTGTTGTAGGGATTCGCTATGTTTTTGGAGTGTGGATTCAATGTTTGTGATTTGATTTTGTTAAGTGGTATGAGTTGCTTGGATGGTATTGATGGTTTGTTGTTGGAGATCGATTTGTTGGCATGCATCATCAAGGCGAGTCATGGCTGTTGTGGGGATGTGAGGTAGGGGAGATGAGTGCAAGGTGAAAACACCAAATGTTGAGCTAAGTAGCAGGGAGGAGGATGCACAAGCACATAAAATGTGTTATTGAGAGGAGGAGAAGCAGATACAAGAAGATTTGAAATAATTTTTTCTGCTATTCACGGATAATGACAGCCTTCTTTTATAGAAAGGCAATTACAATCATTGAATAGTATTTTGCCAAGTGGCTACATTTTGTAGGCTAGCTAGAAAAAGTTGTGACATATTTCAAAATACAGATAATAAAAGAAATAAAAGATATTTTTAGAAGCTTTTTCTTTGTCATATTTGTTGCTTTTAAAGAGTGTGCATGCATAACTGTTTTCCCATGCATTATTAATCTCTGAACCTGGCTGGAATAGTGATACACCGTAGTTTATTGTCAAAAGATCATACTTAGTTGGTTGAATCGATTCAGCCACACTTTATTGTCAATTTAACCATGGTTTATAAACAATTAAGTGTGAAAGCTTCCGGATTGGGAATTATAATTGAAACCCTAGAACACTATGTCAGAATATGAAGAGTGATAAATACGTTCAACTTTAATATTTCATTTTTCCATTGTAAAGCATTGTTGCAAATGCATAAAATAGGGTGTGTGTTTCACAGGAAAATATTCATATCTCCATTTATTGTTAACGTCTTGTAGCTTTAAGTGGTTTTTTTTTAATTATTATAATTATTATTTTATTTTTTATTTAACCTTTAGATGTCATGGATTAGATCCCTCCAAAACGTATAAAATTTGCAGCATTGTTTCATGCTTGTCTTCTAAGTAATTCCAATTGAATTGATAAGCAAGCGATCATATAACGCAAAGGTTTGATTATCGTATAAGTCAGAACACCATGTGCATATCACAAAAATAAGAGTATTGGCAGAGGAGGTCAAACAATGCAAGTAAACTTGTAATAAATTTGTTAATAAACATTTAACTTGGCATTTCTTATATATTAAATATAAGATAAATAAACATTTGACTTTGTAGCCACATCGTATGTATGATGAATACTTTAGTCTACCAACTGGCAACAGCCAACTGAACACTAGCTTCATGAATGCAATAAATTTGTAATAAATAAATAAACAGTGGTACTAGTAATCAACTTGAACTTGAGCCGATCCGACAGGCTTTACTTGGATTACTACGTCAGTTGTGAAAAACGTAACGATGCAATTTTGATTTTGATTCCAGTCATTAACGCCCATGAAAATGATATTCCATGTTGAATTGTATTTCAAAAGGTAAAACGCGTATTTACTAATTTTATGTAAATTAGGTCTCTACAAATAATGTTAGACGCTGATTTATTTGGTTTCAACTTTCAAAATATGATATTTTTTGTATATTAATCGCATTTAAGATTCGTTTTCACTGTTAACTCACAAATTTAATAAACTTTTAAATAACATCCATTGTTAATACCTAAAAGTAATTGAAAATCATAATTTTGCATAACAGTATTGTTATACGTCTAGTATACCAAAACAGAGAATAATCAAATATAAACTCGTCGCACAAGTTTATAACTCAGATTTCCACTACACTGGAATTCTGTATTAATTATAATAACAATATGAATGTTGTAAATAAACTACAACAACAACATTATACTATTTTGAATAAATAGTATAACAAAATTAAAGGATAGAATGTAGAATAACAGTTCTAACCCGATTTTGTCTGAGGCTCGTCGTAACGATTTCCTTAAGAATTTTATTTCAAAATTCTCCCAAGATACAACAGACGTAATCTGCACGAGATTGTGATGTGTATGATCTTCTGTGTGATAGGACTGAATATGATTTAAGAGATGAAGAGATAGAAGAGATAATTCGGTTTGAAAAAATTGAGTGAGGAAAGTGATCAGGTTTCCTCCTTATTTATAGCCGAATTCCCAATGGCTGCATCCGTTGAGAAAAGTCGCACCTCTTCATTTGCAACGTCAAAAAAGCGTTACTGTTCGCAACAGTCACTTCCTTTCATTTGCAACGCTTCAGAACTGTTGCTGTTTGCAACAGTTGCGTCCGTTCAGTTGCAACACTCCAGAACCGTTGCTGTTTGCAACAGTCGCGTCTGTTCAGTTGCAACGCTTCAGAACTGTTGCTGTTTGCAACAGTCGCATCCGTTCAGTTGCAACACTTCAGAACCGTTGCTGTTTGCAACAGTCGCGTCCGTTCAGTTGCAACGCTTCAGAACCGTTGCTGTTTAAAACATCGCGTCTCTTCATCGTTCAAATTTGAAAATCCGCATGAAGAGATATCTCATTCACCATCTAAAAAGGAATTCCAACAAGTATTAACTGCATTTATCCAAAGCAATTATTTGTGTTACCCGTTTATTTAACTGCATTTATACGACTGCATTTTTCTGGATGATATATCTTTTACAAAGTTGTTTCTAAGTGCAGTAAGATAATACAGTTATTATCTTTTAACCTAACCAAAAGGAAATTGTTTTTAAATTATGCAATAATAATTGCATTTGAATTTTTTAACTGCATTTACGTGATGTTATAAAAAATTTAGCTGCAATTGATAATTTATCATCCTTAATGCACTTTATAATTTAACTGCATTAAGAAAATGCAGTTATATTTAAATACTTTAATAAAATGTACTTATATTTTAGCATCATATTTTATATTAATTTAACTGCATAAATGCGATGCCGTAACAATTCTTAGCTTGCATTTGGTATTTTTATTCAATTCTAATACAGTTGTAGTTTAACTTCATTAAGAAAATGCAATTACATTTAAATGCATGTTTTTTGTTTTTAATTAAATCGGTTCATACATGCAGTTAAAATTTAATTGCATTAAGAAAGTGCAGTTAAATTTCTATGCATTCCTTTTGTTTTAAATTAAATCGGTTCATACATGCAGTTAAAATTTAATTGCATTAAGAAAATGCAGTTAAATTTCTATGCATTTTTTTTTGTCTTTAATTATATTGGTTCATAAAAACAAATTTTTATGCAAACGAAAACACGGTAATCATTGCATTTGATTAAGAAAATGCGGTATAATGATGTCAAAGACCTCTAGCTCAAGTGGTTATGCAGGTTAGGTTGGATGACTATCCTTTATGCTTGGATCCGTTTTGCTATCTTTTGTGGGCTCATGACTATGGACTTGGATATCTCCACTTTTGATGGATCTTTTATTTACCACTTCATGTATATATTCTTTTATGGGATGATGTTGTATTATATTATGTGGTGAACGGTATTACATCAGATGTTTGGTTTTGTATCAGTATATATTATCTGTGACTGCTGTTTCTGTGACATGTTATGATGTTATTGTGCTTTGTTCTGAATAGATCCGTTAGCCGTATAGTATCGTATTAGTGAATCACTGAGTATGTCGACTATATGGAATTCGAAAAAAAAAATTGGTAAGATTTCAACGTACTTAGTCATTAGCTAATGCATTACTATTCGGTCGCCCTTAACCAACCTTATTTTCCGCATTAGTAGACGGAATTACTTGATAATTCTCTTTACTAATGTGGGTTTCGGGGCGGGGCGTTACAGTTGAGGTCTGCCGTCTTAGACAAACGTTCTAAAGATCATGAGTTTGAGCCCTCGAGACATCAAAAAGATAGTTGTGTTTAAATAAAGTATCACTCTTGTTATAAAAAAGTACAGTAGAATGATGGTGCATATTTATTTTAACTATATGTATGTGATGTAGTAATAACATTTACTACATTTGATAATTTTATCTAATCTTAACTCCATAAAGAAATTGCAGTATGTTTTAAGAAAATACAGTTATATTTTAACAACATATTTTCGAATTAATTTAACTGTATTTATTTGATTTAGAAATTATTTTGGATGCATTTGATAATTTTATTCAATTTTAATGCAGTTATATTTTAACTCCATTAAGAAAATGCAGTTAAATTTAAATGTTTGAAGAAAATGCAATTATAATGTAATAATATTTTTTGATTTAATTTTACTGCATTTATGTGAAGCTATAACAATTTTGGCTACATTTGATAATTTTATATAATATTACTGCACTTTATAAGTTAACTACATGTAGTTATATTCGATCTTAAAGCAAAATTTAACTGCATTAAAAAAATGTAGCTATAATCGCATTAATATAGTGCAGTTAAAATTTTGCACATTTGTTATTTTTGAAACTTGTGATTTGAACAATGCAACTACAGTTGCATTTTGAACGATGCAATTTTAAATACGATATTTATATGAAAAAGTTATAAATTTTCAAAAAAAATCTAAACGACTAGATATTTACGTATGAATAGTACATATCATTCGAGAGATGATAAAATTTATGATTTGATGGTGAAAAACGGTTATTTAATACGGTATACATTTTAAATATTGAAATAAAATAATATGTGAAACATTAATATGATGGATACGATAATATCATATCAGCTGGTTGAAAGTAAAAAAAGCCCACCAGTGCCCACATCTTCGTAAAATTAGAAAGAATGGTAGTCTGTATATTAAACTTACAAGGAAGGGACTTGACGTAAGAAACTCCAATAAATGTATGCCAAATTCATTGTTAACGCGAAACTTGAGATATTTGTATCAGAAAATAAAAATCGAACTATTAAGTTACAGTTAACCTTATATGGTATATACGCATAATATCTTGGACGTACGTCTTAGTTGGTGACATATCGTTGTAGCGTTTAGTATTCTATACTTGGCAACAGTGTATAGTCCAAGAGTAAATACAAAACCATTTAATTTCAGGCTTTGAAAGCACTGATATCTCCGACAATCAGATGTGTGCAACATGTGACAAGCATCGTAATTCGTTGTACGACTCCAAATTATTCATTATTCAGTACATTAATTTTTCCAAAAACTGACAAATACTTGTACTGTTATTATTATTAGCAGCAGTATTCAGGAAAAAAAAATATATATGAAGAAACCGTGAATGTATAAACTTCTTATAATACATTATATGAATTTGTTGAGAGTTAACATAATACTTGGGGAAAATAATTGAAATGCATATTCTCATGCGTTTTCGTAAGATGGGTTTGATAGAATATGTCTATTAATTTATAAATGATACGTCGGTAGTGAGTAGACAAAGAAAGATCGAATGTGCTATTAAATCTCCTAATTAGATGCATTCCCGTCTGAAGGTCCTTCATAGAAAATCCAAAAGGATCAAACTCAATAGAAACATTATTATCAATAGTAAAAAGACGTGGTGACACTGAATTTTTGATGGGTTTTGGAACATGAAGGACATTATTTAAGTGTAACGGAGTGTGGTAGGAGAAAACCATTTTTGTCCATAACCACAAATCGAAATTTGTTGACCACTATCAACAATTATATTACGATTATAATGCTTGTATTAAAATAAGACGAGTGTACCTCCATTGGTCGTCATATGAGACGTAGCGCCGGTGTCCATGTACCAGTCCTCGTCTAGTTGACTTAGCATCATTGTGTGCATAGCAGCCTTAATGTCAGTTGGAGCATAGGTAGATGGAGGTGCGTGAACGTTGTACGTTTGAGGACGCGGATCAAGAATCCTGAGTTGACGAAGAATCAAGGTTGCTGCCATTGTGGACCCCACTGCCACGGTCCCCACTGCTGAGGATGCTGCTTCCGGTAGTCAGTGTTGGTGCGGTCGGGCTGCTGTCCACCATTATGGGTGCCGCCGCCTTTTCCTTTTTCACAGCCACCTCCTTTACCGCCTTTATGACCATCGTTTTTGCTCCTTTTTTGTTGTTATTAAAATTGCAACCGTTACCTTCAGAGGATGAGTTTTTAGAACCGTCATCAGTCACGGTTGTCACAAGGGCTATGCAGACTTTTGTTTGTTGAAGGTATATCACAACTCCATCATAATTGGGATTAAGACATGCAATCGGACGAAGAACAAGGCGGTTGTTTGAGACCGGTGCTCCAACGTTTGCAAGTTGGTCAACGAGATTCTTCAATTCACGGTAGTAGGCATCCTCATTAGGGAGATTATTCATGTGAACGGTATTATATTGTTGCTCTAAATATGCAGCACGAGAATTTTCATTGTCTTGAAAAATATCCACAAGGCTATTCCAAGCCTTTTCACCCGTTGTATGAGGGACGATGGCGCCGAGAAGATCACCCGAAATCGTTCCATAAATCCATTGAATGAAGATTGCATCCAATCGCCGCCATTCCTCCAATTCTTCGTCAATCTTTTCCATGACTTCGGTGCCTTCCTTGGATGGACGAGGAGGAATAATGTGATCGATCACCCGATGCACACGACAATGGATCTTGAAGAGTTCTGCTCAGTGAGAGTAATAACAATTTTCCATCTCTAGATCAATAAACTTGATGTTTGTGAGAGTTGTTGCGGGATGGTTCTTATCAGCCATGGCAGAGAGGAGGAATGAACGAGAAAGGAGAAGGATAAAGAACATCAAGAAAGACGGAGAAGGAGAATGACAGAACTAGGATTTAGAAGAGATTGGCTCTAATATCGTGTAAGAACTAATGGTTGCCTCTTCTCGTTGATTTTGAACGTAAATATATGAATGTTCATTGTCAATCTTATGACTACAAATGAGGCTAATAATCAGAGAAAATTCTTGACGTTACAATTTAATAATAACTAACCATTTATAAAAGATATACAAGGTTTTTTATAGATTAATAATCAGGTAAGATATTGGACATTACAAACTAATAATAAATGACCATTTATAAAAGATATACTTTATCTTTTATAAATCAATAGAATAATTTGTATATTCTATCAGGGTTGTATACGGAAATTTAACATCTGTTTAAATGAATTTGTCGTCACACGATGTTCTCTAGGGTATTCTAGCCCTTCCCTGAGATTCGTATGTTCCAAAAGTCGACATGTGTACATCATTAAATACTAAATAATTACATATATTTTAATATTTGAATAATAATAGTATAATGGATTATCTGGATGTCAAAAGCAAGGAGTCGCCAAACTGGAGCATGTAAGAACATTTGTAAAAGAAAACAATGGACCCCTGTTTTGTACTATTCTAAGATACATTAATATCGTATTAGAAAACAGAGCATGTGGAGTGCACACAGTAAAGCTGCACATACACCACTTGTTCACGAGTCATGTTACAATACATCAAGCAACAAACTTCAGATTGTATCAGAACGATGATACAGCAATTAATAAATTGAAAGTAACAAAACTTAAAGCAAGCAAGAACAACAAAAGAAATGGTTATATATATAAAAAAAAAATGTTAATTTCAGTGATATTACATACATACATGCATACAGCTCTTAACGACATTAATAGATATATAAATCCAGCCCCAATCCCAATTTCATTATACATATATATATATACCTAAATTATTGGTGGCTCAGCCCACGGCTACTCACCCGTGCTTTACTTTGGTCGCACCCAAATGCACGATTACACGGCAATTAGTAGTATGATTAGGAAGATTAATTAACCTCGTGCACGTACGTATTGTACTATAAGTAGGTTTTGAGGGTGGCGCCACAGAAAGTGCAGATGATAGCACGCCAGAGCTTGCGGTAGACGCGAACGTAACAGAAGCGGGTAGCAGTTTCCATATCGGCGACGCTGGCGCATCCGCCGCAGCGGGAGCATATTCCGGCGACCGGCTTGCTGCTCCTCACCTGCCTTCTTTGATCCACCAGGAAGCAGAAGAACACCATTTTCGATTATTTTTTTAATTTAATGTGGAATAGATTAAAGATTAAATGGATTTGAGGTTTAGGCAAGGGAAGGAAGAACGGAGAGGGTACATATAGGGAGAAATTTAATGATGGGATGGGGGGTAGTGAGCAATTTAGGAGGAGATAGGGATTAGTTGGCTGTATTTATCGAACTACTTGGTAAAGTTGAATGAAACGGGTAGGTATGGGTATGGTTGGCAGATGTATGTGTGTAGCTGTACTTGCATTTATGTCATGTCTTTACTGTTTTACTCTCTGCTTTTTTTTTGTGGTGAACGCGTTGGATTTGAATTCTAAGGATTCTGGAGGCGGTGATTCTTGTGGGTTTTTGATGGTTTTTTGCACCTTATGTGGTGGGAGGAGCACGAATAAATAAGTGTAAAAAAAGCGTCTTTATTTGCTGTCACGTTAAAGTTTATTTTGATCTAACCATAATGTACTTTATTTTTATAAGAAGCAAATCAGAAATGATTCTATAACCGTCAACTTTGTTTATATACATTTGGCAAAGGATATTTATCTTACGAGGGGAATCTGGTTTAAAGGTATAAACTTGTATCTATCTTTAATTTCTAAAAAAACTACTTTAAATCTAAACCATAAAGACACAAAAATTCTTTTATTCTACTCTTTTGTATTTTATAGTAATTCCTTCAACTTCAAACCGCGCCACCTTTCTAAAGTTTCAAAATAACGTAACCTCCATCGATTTTAAATCTCGTCTCATTGCTCATGATCTTTGTCAACATCCATTTTCACTCATATCATCGCCCCCATCAACATTCACATCATCACTACCCATCTCAAAACCCAGTTGCACTCATTCTCCCCAACCATAAACCCAAACTGCATCCTCATTACATCATCGTACCATCTCACAAACTATCTTTGAATTTTAGCCCTGTCATCGCCACCTAACTGTAATTTTCTTTAACTCAATAAATACCGAACGATACTATGTTATAGTGTTCAAAGTAAGTTGTGAAAAACACCAACATATACCTTTAAAAGCAACACATAACTTAAAAATAATTATAAATTAATATGAATGTTATGTCAAAAATGAGATGGTAGTTAAAAAAAATAGCCCAAAATTATTAATATAATCATGTTATGTTGCCAACAAATGCAAATAGTATTATGAAGTTGTGTTGCTTAAGTTTCTCACAAACGAAAGAAATGTCGATCCTGGCCGGTTCGGTACAAGCCTATCCATGTGACAACAACAAAGAAGCATGACAAAGATACAACCACCCGCTCTCTTCAGTCGACCGACCCGACTCAAGATCACATCAATAACCAACTCATTTTTATAGACTCGGCTCGAAAGCGACCGGTCTTGGCCGGGCTCTATCTCAGCCCGCCTACGGCTAGTCTGTGCAGCTCATATCGTCACCATATGAACGACTCATCCCATCCCCTTTAGCCTTTTCTTTACGTCACATACTTTAGCTACAAGCAACTAATCATTACTATGTAAAATAAGCTTCTCCCCAGCCTTGCTCTCTGAAAAAGTGTGCTACACGACGCTATTCATTCGACAAATGTGCAACTGTATATACCAACTACATTCCCACCATGGCATGTCTAACAAAAGTGCACTTACTCACGTGTCATGCCGCCTTACCATATGCAAAGCATGCCCCTGGTACAGAACAACATCTAGTACGCATATTAGCCACACGACCATACACCTTTTTAGCCGTCCTCCATCAGCCCAGGCAACCAGATCAATGATCCAAAGTGATTCCCGCCTTCAGCTGTGCAATCTCAGCCATTCAAGGACCTACTTCAGCTACTATGAATAGCTCTTGCTACGCAACTTCATAAGGGTTCATGACTATATTTTCAACACAGAAAAATACAAAGGCTCTTGAGTTAGTAATATTGTAATCATAAATGCTCTTATTTTCTTATTATTCTCCTATAATTCCTTGTAATTGTAAGGGATCAATATAGTGAGAAATCTTAATGGTGGACGTAGATAAGCTTAGTCGAACCATTATACATCTTATGTCACTTTACTTTAATTGCTTATTCACTCATCATTTTCAATTTTTAAGTCCAATATTAGTGAGTAGCTTTTGCTAATACAAACGCATTATCACAATTTCGAGGTTGGCTAAACCTTCACTCAACATTTTAGTGCTAGAAGGAGGGTCTCCCATAAAAGCTCTCAATTTCTTTACTTTTTACTCTATTAAAAATTTGCTTTAGTTATCACCATGAATCCTTACGATGATAACGAAGGTATCAACTCTAATGACCGTGACACTAACAGTAACAGTTTTTCCAACGTTGCTTGTCCCATCCAAGGACCAAGCAACGACATGTGATGAAGTGTGCATCAAGGCTTAACAAATATAGGAACCCTAGCCCATAAAGTAAATGAACTAAGGACAAGGTTGGATGCTCAAATGACCGTAAACTTCGGTCCTCCAGCCCCTTTGGTGAATGTTCTAACTCCTGCCTAGCTTATTGTCCCCAGCGCTTACAATCTCATTAATACCGCCCATGATAGAGTGGTGCTTGAAACTCCGATCAGAGCAATTCCTATTCGCAACAATTTTGGAATGCATAATATGCACAAGCTAACTCATACTATTGATGTTATAGGCACAGAATTGACCATGTACATAGAACAAAGGAATCACTGTTCTGCGTCAATAGAATGACCATCTGCTTTTGAATGCCTTCGAGCACCAGATGGAATTCAAGGCTTGAGATTCAATCATCTTAGTGGTGATGCTTATGCCATCAACAGAGAGCATAGGGTCCATTTGGCACACTCCTAATCCCATAGGTGTATGATTAGGCCTAGATCGAGGGAAAGGCAAGCCAAGCATTCACGGTCGCCTTCTTTGTATAGAGAGGAGGCCCCCCTCTCCAATCCTTCGCTATTGTTGATTCTCTCCATCACATCATCATCGTTGATTTTCCACTCCACAATGACACCAGTTGAGCCCATCGCTGGTTAGGGGCTATACACGTCCGCAATAGGCGGAAGTTGGCATCGGGAGGAAATGACCCATCTTCGTCAACAACTCAACATAATGCAACCCTGGAATGATAAGGTGAAGCACAGTCGGATGACGAGAATGTAGAGCCATTCTCTAAAAAAATTCTAAGTACACACATCCATATACGACATTCTTTACCGCCTATCGACAAGTACGATAGAAGTACTGGCCTATCGGGCCACATCATTGCTTTCAATTCCACCACACGGACCGATCGGCTTTCCAGCCCCACAAAGTGTCTACTTTTTCCCTTCACTCTCACAGGATTAGCCTCTTTTTGGTTGCTATATCTGCAATTGGGCAACATTAATTCTTGGGTCCAACTTTGTGAAAATTTCAAAACTAGGTTCTTTGCTTCCAAGATTCATGTCATAATGGCTAGTAAGCTAGGAAATATCAGGCAGGGGTCGACCAAGAACCTTTGGTTGTATGTGAATCATTTTAATAAGGGGTCCACCTAGGCTAGGGTTGTTGACCAAAATAGCCTGGTCCTGGCCCTTTACTCGACGGTAAGTTAAAAGTCAAGATGTGGAAAGAACTTCAAAAGCAGTCAGCTACGTCCCTAACAGATTTCTAATAACCGGCGAATGACATTATGCGTATGGAAGATGCATATCTCTTCGACAACAAAGATAAGGCTCGACGCTCTCACAAAGCCGGCCTTATGAAAATGCTGATCATGAAAGCAATGGTCGGTGGAATAATAACATAAAGGGAGCAGAAGATGGCACCTGATACAAGTCCACTTATACTCACTATGCCTCTTTGAATTGAAATATGGAATCTATATACTTTACAATCAGGGATCGGGTACCATATCAAAGATCAGCCGCGACATGAGGAGAAGGGAGGAACCTTACGGTTGCGACAAGTGTTGTGAGTTCCACCAAATCCACACCACTCCACCGACGGGTGTCGTGTGCTGAAGGATGAGGTCGAGAAATTTATCCAAGAAGGAGCGCTTGTGAAATATGTTCAATACCTAGTCAACCAAAGAACCTCTCGTAATTGATAGAGTTAGAGTTATGCCCTAGGGGCAATTATGTAATTTGTTACGTATATCTCACTCGATAACAAATCTTATTCCCATAAAGGTGCTTGATTTCTATTATATACTTTATTATATTATGATATAATTAACCATTAAAGTATATTAAGCAACAAATTGCTAAATGATATGTTATATGATAGTAATACAATGTGTTGTAATCATGAGAATTTTATCACACTCAAAAACAACATATTTTTGAATATTCCTAGCCAAGATGTTTCAAGAAAGATATTGACTTATTCGCAAGCCTAGAGTACATAACACTCTTTAAATGTTGGGTAGTGAATTAGTCATGGCTGCTAGGGGAACCAAGGGATTACACGGTGATAGTTATTGGAATTATGGAATGGCTCACTCAGGAGTTTTATGTTGCTTAATATAACTAAAGTCAAAAAGAGAATCTTGAAATGACAATGTTACATAGTTTCCTCTACTTGAGAATACTATAGAACTTCAATATGTATACTCCACTTTGATTATAGATAAATCGTGGCATGGAGTTGATCGAACGACTATAGTTGGGTCTATGAAGAAGCATTGTAAGTGAAACACTGTTGAATAGTGAATTCATTTCCTTTCTAGATTACCCTCTATATTTCGGGTTTGTTGTGTATGCTCTGGCCATGGATATGTCGGGAACGACAGGGATGATGACATATTCGGTATATCTATGATAGAGGTAGACCGGTTCTATGTTGGTAGAGGGCAGCGGGGCTGTGCCTCAGTACATTCCTCTATTGATGTACTGTCGGAAGGTAGTCTCTTACCTTGTCATTATTGGAAATCCATTCTCTAATGCGTACCTTTGCGGACTTGATTGTACACCTATTATGTTGGAATTTAATCAATGTAAAAATTCCGGCTATTTTAATATATTATTTGAAAGGACTTTCAAAGCAATGTCATTAGAAATAATATCAAATGATTAGATACAAATGTTTTAGTTGCCATAAGGTAAAACCTCGTCCGTGTTTATGTGCATTACTCTTCTTTTTAAAGGTTTTGTTTGACATCAAAGTCGATATATGACACCGTCATATATATTTACGATATGTGTTTCTCACACTAGTTTACTAGACCGATCCGGGCATTTTTAATACTTAGGTCAGATCCGAGTAGTTTCAGGGTTAACTGAAGACGATTAGAGTTTCTAGAGGAGAGCAGGAGATCTTCATCAACGTATGGACGTAGTTTACTTTTCCATTGTGTTTGTTGTTTTTCAACATCTGTAAGGACATATATTTATAACTGTCCAGGCTGAGCTTATGATGGACTGTGATATATGTATTTAATAATTTTTCCACTGTAAAGATTATTGATATTATAAATTATTCCATTCGTGTGAGATTCTATTCTATCTTTATTTTATTTTACCTTTAACAATCAGTTTTCCTACACTTGAATGTTCGACATGCAATACAGTGGACGTATTAGTACCGATTTTCAAGGATCAAAAATCCCGTCCGTCACAAATATTTTTCCTTATAAATAGTTTAATTTTATTAATTTTATTAAATAGTTTAGTTTGTTAGTTTAGTTAATTAGTTTGGTTAATTAAAAGTTAAACTTTTAAAATGAATAGTTTCCCCATGCGAAGTCCGTTTAACCCATGGTCTTCGACACTAGATTCGTATAGACCGATAGAACACATTAGTATAAGTTATTGACACATTTGACGAATTATAAAATGTTGATAAAATATTATGGATTAAATTTAATTGCAGTTAACGTAGTTAAATAATTATACTTGAGTTGGACATCTGTTAGCAGAATAAATCCTCATTCTGCTATTATATTAACTTTGACATTTATTTATATGCTAATTAATTTCGATTGAGTGTTATTGTCCATTTACAACTATTGAGAATAATGTGTTATTATTATTCTTTGGTTGGTTGTTTGAATTGTGCTTGGCTAGTTTATGAGCAATTAATTTCCATATGCCTGAGTTGGATAGATACAAACACCTTATGATTAGAATTTCACAGTTTGACAATAAGGTGTTTGATGAAGATATTTGACTAAGTAATAGTTATAATAAAAGATGTTTATTACATTTTTAAAGTTGTTTATCTTTTAAATGAAATGGTTTCCTTGAAAAGAAATAGAAATATTTAGACGTAAATATTTTGAAGTGATTTTATACAATAGAGATTTATATAGAAATGGTTTATAGAATGTTTTTTATAAATAAAGAGAATTTTGAGTACTTAAATCCTAGTGGTTTAAAATTGATTTTGGAAAGAATTTTGGAAGAATAATAATAGTCTGATTGAAAGTATTTGTGAGATATTATTATCGTGAAATATGAATTTGTTAGTGAATGTATATTCATATTTACTGATTTGGATTTTTGGGTATTGCCCATTCAATGGGATCTGTCGTAAGTTGGTACCTACGATATTTTTCTGCTTCCATGCAGTGATTGGCAATTCCCATGATTATATACCCGAGAGAGGCATTGTCCTAAGGGACGTTTATTATTCTAGTGAGCATTTGCCTTTGGTGGTATTTATCTTGAGTGGCACCTCCCAGTCTATTTTGATACACTTATATATATATATATGATAGAAGAATATTTGGGAAATTGGTTTATACAAATTATAGGTTTTGATTTAAACTTGAAAGTATGATTTTTTACCAAAGATTTATTATTTCAAAAGGATTTGAAATGAAACCAAAAATTTAGTTCAAAGAGATTATTTTTGAAATGGATTATATTTTGAGAATACAAAGTTAATTAGATTTCAAAAAATCTAAATGTGAAGATTAAGGCTAAGAGGGTAGTTTGAGACTTGCATATTTGTTTGTGCATCGTAGGCTCCTTGAGTCCTATTTGTGGTAGGAGAACTACGTTGGCTTGATCCTGTATCTAATTGGGTACGCAATTAGATAACGGTACGTAGACTGTTACAAGTGGTAGTGATGCAACCCCAATAATAATATTTTTTTCTTCGGTTTATTGTTTGCTATCTATCATGTGTTGTTGTATCTTTCCTGCTTATCATTTTATTCCGCATTGACTTGTTGTTTGAGTTTATAGGAATGACTATTGCTGTCTCTCTCATCAGAGTTATGCAGCGGTAGATTTATAGTATTTGAGTATGATATGTATTAAAGCACGCCAAGTAAAATACACGATTACTCTGATAAGTTGTATTATTAAAATTGTTTCATATACATTTAGCAGTCTTATATATTTATCAAATGATATTGTCTATTAAATTTGTAGTTTTCATTCGCAGTTTTAGAACGGAAGAATTTTTTGACGATTTTGACTGGTCCGAAAGCCCGATAATCCGCGTCGTCACAACATCGATATGACTAACATTGTTTCAAGAATCATTTGCCATGCATTGAGCATTGATCTAATGGTAGCCCCTATTCGTAAAAAATGCATGCTCCTTAACCCAGAAAGGTATCGAGCTTTCAAAGAAGATGTGGAGAACCTGGTAGCCAACGGTTTCATCCGTGAGACAGAATGCACAGTTTGGATAGCTAACCCGACACTAGTTAGAAAGTCAATGGATTTTGGAGAACTTGAATATTCAATCTGTATAGTTTGTAAGAAAGTGTTCATTGAATGATTAGGCTTATTTGTTATTGTTGGAGATGCTTTAACAATAGGGAAAACTCGAGTTTTTAGTATAGGATATTCAAAATCATTTGAATATAAGGGTCAATCATGGTTATCTGGTTTAGAGCATTAATTTGTTCACTTGTTGGACATAAATTTCGTTGATTTAAGTCAAAATTGATTTGATTATATTGCATTAATTATGAGGAAGCACTTCCAATAAGAATTAAGCTTAAATCGTTGGTCATGTTCAGTTCGAAGTCGAGTAACATATGTTCAAACAACTTTAGTGAGCATTGAAAATTAGTGAAACTATTTAAAACCCGACGAAATAAGAGGTGAAGAATAAATGTTCAAATACAGAACATCATAATTTTTATAGTTATGATTTACACATCATCAACATCTATCTTTGCAGAAAATTTGATGTCTCTCTCATCAGAGTTATGCAGCGGTAGATTTATAGTATTTGAGTGTGGTATGTATTAAAGCACGCCAAGTAAAATACATGATTACTCTGATAAGTTGTATTATTAAAATTGTTTCATATACATTTTGCAGTGGTATATATTTATTAAATGATATTGTCTATTAAATTAGTAGTTTTCATTCGCAGTTTCAGAATAGAAGGATTTTTCGACGATTTTGACAAGTCTGAAAGTCCGAAAACCCGAGTTGTCACAACATCGATATGAACAACATTGATTCAATAATCATTTGCCATGCATTGAGCATTGATCTAAAGGTAGTCCCTACCCGTCAAAAATGTATGCTCCTTAACCCAGAAAGGTATCGAGCTCTCATAGAAGATGTGGAGAACTTGGTAGCCAACGGTTGCATCCGAGAGACATAATACATAGTTTGAATAGCAAACCCGACACTCGTTAGAAAGCCAATGGATTTTGGAGAACTTGAATATTCAATCTGTATAGTTTGTAAGAAAGTGTTCATTGAATGATTAGGCTTATTGGTTATAGTTGGGGATGCTTTAACAATAGGGAAAACTGGAGTTTTTAGTTTAGGATATTCAAAATCATTTGAATATAAGGGTCAATCATGGTTATCTGGTTTAGAGCATTAATTTATTCACTTGTTGGACACAAATTTTCGTTGATTTAAGTCAAAATTGATTTGATTATATTGCATTAATTATGAGGAAGCACTTCCAATAAACATTAAGCTTAAATCGTTGGTCATGTTCAGTTCGAAGCCGAATAACATATGTTCAAACAAGTTTAGTGAGCATTGAAAATTAGTGAAACTGTTTAAAACCCGACGAAATAGGAGGTGAAGAATAAATGTTCAAATTAAGAACATCTTAATTTTTATAGTTATGATTTACACATCATCAACATCTATCTTTGCAGAAAATTTGCTTATTTCGATAAGTTTAGACTATTTAAATTAATCTTTTAAGATATTACGTTATGCATTGAAAATATAGGAAATTATTGTCAATGACAAAATTTCTCAGCATTTTAGTCTTAAGGACAGACCTTCAGTATTTTAGCTTGAAGGACAACTTTCTTTAGGTATCAGTTTTTACAGTTTTTAGGTATCAGTTTGCAGTTATCGGTAGCAGTTTTTAGGTATCAGTTTTTAGTTCGGTAGCAGTTTTGGAAGAATGTTTGTCCTTATGAATAATTTTGAAAGAATGTTTGTCCTTATGAATAATTTTTAGGAGAACGTTTGTCCTTGTGGTTAAAATATTGAGGCATTGAGGCTAAAAATATACAAATTTTTGTCCTTTAAATTAATTTCCCCTTGAAAATATTTATTATAATCGTTGATATTTAATTATCAATTTTGATGGGTTAAATTTTTTACAAAGATATCGTTCATGATAATATCTGCAAAAAGTTATGAAATTCCAACATTCACGGATTCTTGAAATTCAGTTAAGCACAAATTGGAGGTAAATAAAGGGGGAATAGGGATCCCATACACACACATTAGTTTTTTAAGCATTCATTTTTAATGGAAACCGTATAATCTACACTGTACATCAATACATTGCTAACACCTAAATAGGTAAAATTAGTCTAGTCTAGTGACGTTGACGCCTCTCATACTAATTGAAAAGCTACACTTAGTTTTTCGTTTCACCTAAGTAAATTAACACAATAACAGTCCTTTACAAATTGGACAAAATATCTGATTTAAATACCAACTCTTCGCGGTTAAGCATCCGATCCGTGTGACGGGTATTGTCAAAATCTAATGGATTGTAGTCAAAAATCTAATGGATCGTAATTAAATCAGAAAGGGACAAGCCTTTATGAAATCTTTCACGTATCATGGTTCCTTCCCCTGTGTTCAAAGAAGGAAATAATTTGGTCATGTTATCCCTATGAAGTTGGTAAGCATAGTTTTCAACAATTTAAAGATTTCAACACCGCCTACTCTTCAAGCTTCAAATAAATACAAATATGAAACATGTTCTTCCGCATGCTGCATCATGAATAGGTATATGCTTCACATTTCACACCATACCTTAAATTTCAGAATTTTAGATCTTTCATTTAAAATACGAAGAAATATGGGTGGAGATGGGAAGTAAAAGCATAGACTAGACTTAAAACCAAACACTGCAGATATAGCACTGGTACTCTGAATGCGCATATTTTTAATGCTTTAGCATTGATTAGATTACCACGTTGAACGACATGAAGATGATGTAGGATAGTATATATCAACAATACGCATCTGCCTTATTTAATTGCTGTCAGTGCTTTTCATTTGGAAGCAACATTCAACCAATCGTTTTAGTAAACTCTGAACGCGTTTCTTTATCTTTCTTCTTTACAGAAGTACTATACTTAGAGTCTACCAGTGACTGTGGTCGGCCCCGAAGGTTTGGATGCCCAAAACGAAAAAACTTGCTATGTCCAGTAGAAATGGTTGCAAGAGGTTAGGCAACATGGTCCATGAAGGGTAAACAACAACATTCCAACCTCAGTATTCCACGTATATGTGTGTACATATGTATGTATATATAAACACATAGGAAAGTCATAGGTCCCTATGAATTAAAGGTACCTCCTCCAAATGCCTTGGCGGCTTTGCACCATGGTCGGAGCTACCACTGACGAAGTGCTTTTTTATATATATTTGTGTTTTCTTCCTGTTAATATCGGTGGTATTTCTTATATATATTTGAAACATTAGACAATGTCTGAACGTTAGTATGTATTGATGTTCCCTCTAAGCCTCCCAGCACCGTTTTATAAATAAAAAATAAGTACATTGACTTTTGACAAACCATATGTCAAGATACAATGAAGTTTGAATGATAAGCCTGTTGGATAATTAAACAAAAATTAAATCAAAGTTTTTTTATTGTTTGTCTTTTTATCTTCTTTATTAACAAGAAAATGTTTTTATTGATGTAATACTTATTCATTGTGATTGATAGATTAAGAAAGAAAAACAATTCTTACATATATTTATTCTCTCTTTCTCTCTTCTTTAAAATGGAATACAAAATATAGAAAACAAAAATTATTTTCTTCGTCCCAACTCCCTATAATTTTCTCTAAAATTATATCTATCTTTCAAATATGTTTAAAACTCCTATGCAACGATTTTTTACAAATCTTCAAATCCTTCAACTTAAGTGCATAAGTTTGAAGGATAGTTGTGTTAACTTAGTGGAGCGGACGACAATTAACGATTGCACCATACTTGTGTCGAATTTTGCTTTCAAGGTAGTGGTCTCATCTACGACTCAACTTCCATCACTTTTTTATTGTTCCTACCCTTCAATTTTCGACAATTTGAAAGCGAAACTAAATCCATCTTTCATAAGGACTAATCTGTTTGGATTTTGGAGCAAAGTTTAGAATGTTATGGTGATTGGTGAATGAGAAGAAAATCGAGGATTTTGTGCAACTTTGAATTAAATTAAAGGTATTCAATCACTGGAATGGTAAGAAATACATTAAAATAATACTAAGGTACGTTCCATTTTTTTCCTCTGCCTTCTTGTTTGAATTTTTTTGCGTTTTGACAATGACTTCATATCATTGATATTATTGAAAGCATATCGTGTCTTTAAGAAATTACTTTGGTTAATGATATATTTTAATCATAATAACATAAATTTTGATATGATATGGTGCAAAAATGTATTTACTAACATATAAGTTTATGATAAAAGAATTATTAAGATTGTAGTGAAATTTTATAATATATGTATGAGAATAAAGAATACACATACTCAAATATTCTTTATATGTAAATTTAAGCACAATAATTGTGTATTTTTATTTAAATTACTGCATTCTATATATAGAATGTAATAACGAATAAGATATGGTGTATAATATAATTCAAATTAGTATATTTTATTATTAAATCTGACATAAGTTATAGTTAATGGTCATGGGTTTGGATTGATATGAATTTGATTTATGATTTGACTTTGATATAAATGTAAAATTACATGTTTTGTGGATTGAAATTTATCCAAATTAAAAACTTTTCATTTATAAAATGTTCTAACGTATACAAATAATTTGAAAGTAAGCATCTAATGAAAAATTAATAGTATGAAACCTTTATAATTATAAGCTAATGAACTCTTGATAGAAAATATAAATTTTGTCCTTCCATTTCTAGGAGGAGTTAAAACAATATTTACATATCATAAATGCTTGCAAATATAACATTGTTACTTTAACAATTCTTCTCATTTGCTTGAGCATTCATTATTGTTTTCATGGTAATAAAGTTTAAGTATCCAAAAGGATAGACTTACAAATGAATTTATATGAACTACTTTTAATATATTTCAGAGGTAAAAATAAAAGGATAACCACCTAGTTATTATATACAGTTAACATATAAGTTGGGCTTTACCTGCAAACACGCAAATGAGCAGATAACATATAAGCAAATGATAAAAATATTGACTTGCTTTAATTGTTTTTATTAAGAATTTTATGAACATTAAAAGCATGGTATTTGAATTGTTAAATCATATAATTGATTTATGACTTATGGAAGCAAATTAAGAGCACATAATGTTTTGTTTAATATTTGAATGAAAAGTGAATTTGATTGACAAATCATTACAAAAAAATAAAACCAAGTAACGAGAGATTTTATGATTATTGATTTATGGAGTTGGATTTATTATGAAAATAACATAAATCTAATGATTTTACATATAAAGATTACGAGTCTTTATAATATCAATGTCATCACAAGCCTATTTTGAAAAATGATTATTATGGATTTTAATATTAAAGTTAAAAGGATGTTAGTGTACAAAGGTTTGTAGTGGAAAAGCTATGTTAAATATATCAAGGTTTTATACTAAGTCAATTATCAGAATGGATAAATTATGAATATTAAATTCATATATTAGTTATGGAAATTTTCATCCAAAAGAAAAAAGAATGTTATCATCTCAAAGGCATGAGTATATTCCAAAATTTGATTACTATTTTGATATTAAACTCATCCATGTTTATTAGCATATATGTAGTTGACAATACGATTGAAATATATTCTAGAAGGATTTGAAATATTCACTTTGTTGACTTGAATGAATTTATTGAAAGTAAAGAAATAATGAAATAAATTACGCATTATAATACAATTATGGTACAATGTACACAAAACCTATATAGTAGCAAGTAATGAGATTAGTTTGTCTTTGAAACAATATAAACTATTGGATAATGAAAGTAAGAAGAGGCATATTTATGAAGAATATTTATATATAAAAGGGAATAAGTTTTGTTTAAATATAACATAAAGTATTTCAAAATGAGATATTTATACTTGTAAACATTCATGTTCATATGATTTCTGAATATACAGAAATAGTTATTTTGGTACATATATGAGTCTGGAAACTTTCTGTTTGGTGTGGCTTGCATTGTATTAGAGTGGGTGCGCAGATTGGATTATGATTAGTCTCACATTGCAAGATATTTTAAAAAGAAATGAGCATATATACAACATTGGTAGCATGTAACAATAAGGGGACTCCTTTTGTTATAAATAAATGTTGCCATGAAAATATATGTGCTCTAAGGGGATATAGGGATATCCAATCATGACGCTGTCACTAAAAGAGCTTCGTTCAGTGGTCTTTCCTCTTCTACACTAAATGAAGTGCACGCATAGTGGAAGATGCGTGGGGGTGCCAAAAATTACAACATGGTATCAGAGCCGATGGTTCGAGGGGACCAATATGATGCAACATTGACCTAAGTATGTTCCAGTATGTGGTTTGAGCTCGGGATTCTCGTTAAGGTGGAGTTATAAGTTAGAACGCGGCCTGCTCCAACCGTGGAAAAGAGAACTCTTTGTAAAAAATAGTTAGACCCAACTATTGAGAGGTGGTAGTGCCTAATCTAAACTGCTAAAGGAGTTAGCGACCTTATCCAGGACTCTGTATAACTTCAAGTTGAATTGAGAAAAATGCTCACCAAGGTTGAGATCTGTTCGGTGTGGCTCGCATTGTATTAGAATGGGTACGCAGATTGGATTATGATTAGTCTCACATTGCAAGATATTCTAGAAAGAGATGAGCATATATAAGATTTGTAGCATGTAACAATAAAGGGATTCCTTTTGTTATAAATAAATATTGCCATGAAAATATGTGTGCTCTAATGGGATATAGGGATATCCAATCATGACGTTGGCACCAAAAGTGCTTCGTTTAGTGGCCTTGCCTCTTCTACACTAAATGAAGTGCACGTATAGCGGAAGATGCAAGGGGGTGCCGAAAATTACAACACTTTCTTGCTATGGAAATATGTATTTGGATTACCAATGTAAGGATTGTAAATATGAGAAAATTATTTATGTTAAATACATGTATGAGACTAGAGTTTTAATTACAAGTGCTGGAAAAATTTATGTTGAATATGTATGTAAACATGATGGTATATGTGTTTCCCTCTGTATGAACTCGGTTATGAGACCCAATGTTTGATATGTCACGTTGAATAAATGCATACTTATGATTTATGCATGAAAATAGAAAAATATCATGAGTTGAATCGAGTATTGTATTATTTCATGGTTGGTTTTATTTGATCATATTTTTTATTATATTGTGTTGATTTATGTTTGTATGTATAAAAATACAAAACATGTTAAAATAATTTTGAATGCAACTGAAGATATAAATTATATGTGGGAAAAACTAATTTGTTAGGTTATTTCATACTAACATGGTTTCTCATAAGAGACTAGAAAGAGCTGTTCTTGGATTATGAAAATGTGTTCCAAACAAGAATTTCTGAAGTGTAGGAGTATTTAGCTAAAGTGGATTTCCATCTAGCTGGGGTTGGCTTTCTCTCACCAGGAAAGGGGGAGACCAAATAAAGTAGATGAATGTGGGAGGTACCGTAGTTTAGAAAAATAAAAAATAGAAATTACGTATTTGATTTTGAGTCCCCTTTTGTCCTTCTAATATGAGACAATAGATTTACAAAAGGCTAATGTGAGGAAAATTAATTTTTTTTCTTGGTCGATCTCACCAGGGGTGAGCAATATTCAGTTAGAACTGAATTAACCAACCGAAGCGGTTCATTTCGATCTGTTTGGTTCAGTTATGAAACAAAATCGATTTTAATTCAGTTTGTAAAATAGTTTTATTTTGGTTATCGGTTTAACCGAACTTTTATTATGTTGTGCAAATTTATGGTATTCTAATACTTTTAATAGTCGATTTAGTAATAAAAAACAATGTAACCATTGAAAATAGGTTAATTTTTATGGCGGCCCACATTTTAGAAGGTTTAAATCGACAATAATCCACACATGTCCAACTCAAACAATCCGAAACAATGATAATCAATGGGGTTAGTTAAGAAAAATAAAAAAAGAAGAAAACAAATATAGAATCTTACAGTGGAATGACAAAATATAATAATCAAATAAACAGTTTATGAAGCTGTTTATATTATACATTTGATTATAATTTATACAACATTTATCAGAGTTATATATACAATAGAATAAAATAAACCAATGCAGCAGAACAACAGTGTGGGAAATAATACCAGTAATAATATATACCAAACCTTCGTCTTCGTCCTTCAGAAAATATGATCTTCAATACGCTGAAAACTCAGGGCTAATCCGAGCGTAATGAAAAGATAAAACACTCGAGTCAGGATTAAAATATCCTTATATGAGCCAAATCAATATCACATATAATATGAGCATAACTACGTTAGAGATGTTTATGGGGTTTCACATCTCCTATCCAGTGTATAATGTGCGTGCAATATCTCAAGAGATGTTACGGGATTTTATATCTCTTAAGGATCCGTCAAAATATTTATATTTAGTAGAATACGCTATATATGTAATATCTAATCAGTGAAATAAATATTTTTCTTAGCGTTAAGGCTTTACATTAATCTCCCTTAATGCATTTTTAAGCATTGTCGTACAGTTTGCATATACGCCCCAGTAGCACGTCGGGGGATAGGGATGCGCTGTGTTACGATAACACTAAACCAAAATCGAAGTGGTCTCGTATAGGGATATAAGTATGACAAAGCACGTGAGGCAATGCCCAAGGTAGGATACTACCAGTTCGGGTCACAGGGCTGATGGTAACGCATCATAGCCACGATCGCCTACCTTGTCCATCCATCCCTTATCGAGTCAAAGGGAGGTCATCCCAAATCAAGGTGCACCAATCAAAACCAACAACAAGAGTAATAGTATGGACCAAGTCCAAAAATATAAATCGAAGAATGAATGTCCTCTAGAGGTAATTAGCCTCATTGGCCCTATTAAGCCATCATGTTTTAGTCGTTACAAATTGGCACAAGTGCTGGTATCTATCCATCATTGTTTTCTATCTTCAAATCCAACAGATGTCCGCCAAATCCAACCACTTCGTTCTGGAGTATTCCCCGTGTACACAGTTGTTAAAGTGGTTCCAATATTGACACAGAGTATGCAAATGAGAGGCCCTGGTCTCTTTAACAACCAAACGTCGTTTTTCACATCGGTTGGTACTTTTACATTTCGAAAACAATTCATACTTGATATCAAAATATCATATTCACTTCAAAATATCATTTCATTTCAAAATATCATATTTACTCAAAATATGCTATTTCATTTCAAAAATCATTTTCGCCTCAATATCTTAATTTCACTTCCAAAATCGTTTTGAATTTCCATTTAGGTTATAACTTCATTTAATCCAATTCGCATTTAAATCAACGATTTAAATATAAACATTCTAACCTTGACTAGTTTGAATTTTTAGAAAATAGTTTGAATAGTGTTAAATAGTTTAAAAGGTTAAAATAGTTTAAATATTAAGATAGATTATATATTAAATGGTTTGGAGATTTAAATAATTGGAAATTTTAAAAGATGAATTTTTAAAACAGTTTATAGGAATATAACTTCAAATTCAAAACTGTTTCTTCCCATTTCCAATAAATCTGGATTCAGGTCGAAATTTATATCAAACCGATTCAATTTCAATTATTCCAGTTCAAATCATCTTAAATCTCAAATCAATTCAAACCGACTCAACACCGATTTAAACTCAAATCAATGTCAATTCGAATTAATTTCAATTTTTCATTGATTCGATTCAAAGGCTTAAATTTCAATTCCATTCCCAAATTTAAAACATTTCAATTTATATGAATTTCGAGTTCAATTTCAAAATATCGATTTAAATCACTTAATTCAAATTAAACTTTAATTTTTGAATTTAGTCAAATCTTAAAACTAATTCCACTTTAGAGTCCAAATTTGAAATATCGATTTATATCACTTTTACTTAAATAACTTCGAAGTTCAAGTAAAAGTTCAAACCTTTTAAAACAATTCAATTTTTATAATTCAAGTTATATTTCAATCATAACTTTAATTTCCAAATTAAATACTTTAAAATAATTTCTTTTAACAATTTTAATTTCAACATTTCAAGCTCAAGTTTGAAAATAATCCAATTCCCATATTTCGATTCAATTTAATTTTATATAACAAAATCATTTGAATAAGTTCAATCCAAGGATTTAAAATCATTTATTTAACCAATCTTATGTCCGTATATAATTTTCTATCCTATGGCCAAGTGATCAGTTATTTCAATGTAATTTCAAGGATGGATATATATCATTTCAACCCAAAATAAATGTCATAGATATATATCATTTCAACCCAAAATAAATGTCATAGATATATATCATTTCAACCTATTTCTTAATTTATTCGAATATAATTCAGATTACAGTTCATATGCTATCAAATAATTTACAGGGTGATAACATGATATATATAAATAAATAAACATCCAATCATCCAATAGCCATCCATCACAATCAACATTCAAAACAACCAATAAATCATGATCGTTAACTAATTATCAATAATCGGGAATTTTACTAGAAATTTTATTCAAATTCCAAATTTAACTATCAATTTAAATTTTTACCAGTTCAAATCATATGTCAAAATGTTGATTAAACTACCAAACAGCAGTCAATAAAAATAAATAACTTCATTATTTCAATTTAACTAACATAAAAAAAATATTTTAGTCATTCGTGAGCGTTTTAAAACACTCACTTTTATTTGAAACTGAAAATATTTAAGCTTCAAATAAATTTCATTTTGATTCCATAGCGTAGACGATGTCGATACGAATCCACTACAACTTGTTTCGCTCGAAACGGACCTCGTATGCAAAAGTTACGCAATAATTAACATAATGACATAATTAAAATTAATTAACATAATATTTAATAAAAAAATTTAAAAATAAAACAAAACTTCTCACTTCCTTCTCGTCTGCGTTCTAGGTTGCATGCGCGCTAAGCAACATCTTCCTAGGCCGCGATTTCTTCCTGCTCGCGTATCTTTTTATATATATATATATATATCGATCGAACAAATTGCCTTGCGTCAGCCAGCCGCCGACCACCCAGAACCGCCGACCTCGACCAAGCTACGCGACAGCGCTCCATCGCCCCAAAAACTGATGCGCTGCTGCTCCGCCCCTCCCCTGTCGCACCGCCTCCCTTGTGCGCGCGTCGCTCTCCATCGCTCGCCGCGCATCCGAAGTCGTGACTTTCGTTTGCTGTTTTTTTTTCATTTTTCATTTTTTTTCGTTGAAATGAGAGAAAGTGGAGGGGGGTACGGGGTAGACATAGATGCGGCTGAGCACATGAAGTGTTGAGAAGAGGATATATAAATATGATTATAATTTGAAAATATCTAACTTTTTAACGTCCGAAATTCTCGAACTCAAAACGAGGCGTACCATTCGTTGTTTTATATGTTATACCCCCATTCCGAACACAATGGAATATGTATCGGGAGCCAATTCTGTCATATTCAGAAGATAGCTTTTCAAAATCAATTTATTTTAGTTAAATTCCTTAAATTAATTTCTACGCGTTTCAAGCTCGCACAACCAAACGATATGTCCGAGCGCTACGAAACTTGAAATCCTATAATAATTCACTATTATGGATCCGATGAAACTGGTTTCGTCGAAATCCGAGATAGTGACCAAAATGACTATTTTTACACGTTAATTAAAACAAGCTATTTTCAAAAATCAAATTATTCATTTTAAATTCAATTTTAGAAGTTAAAAATCTTCATTCTTGTTTAAATAAAATTTAAATCAACTTTTTACATCATTTTTTTTCATATTAAATTCAGGATTCAATTATTTAAACAATTGCAATATTAAATTTAAACAATTTTAATTATCCAATAAAACGCTATAATTGAAATACAAGTTATTTAACTTATGAAATTTAACTCATAAGACACTTCTAAATAACAAACAACTACACTCTTTATTTAAAGTATTACAATAATCCAATTTCGATGAATTCCAATATTAGAATTCCAATATTAGATTTCAAATGAATTTTATTATCAAACAATTATTTTATTTACATTTAAATAATTCAACATTTATTATTGAATCCCAACTATTGATTATGAACACATTCAATATATAATATTTCATTTCAATACTTGTTATTGCCAAAATCTTCGAAATTGTTTATTTCAAAATTTTGTTCAAGTTCATATTAAATCAATTGCATGAATAAAACATTAAATTTTTATTTCTAATCATTTTTATTCAGTAATGATATTAAATTTAATAATTTAAAATAGTTAAAAATACGGGTCGTTACATTCTCCCCCACTCAAAACTTTTCGTCCTCGAAAAGGGGTTAAGTAAGGAATTTATCATTTGATTTATTTTACTCAGAATAATTAACTTACAAAACATTAAAATCTTATCTTGGCAAAGCCTTTACTACGCTTCTACTACGCCACTCCAATATTGACTTTACGGAAATTACAACTTATTATAAAAACAAGTTATATAATTTTAAAATCTCAAAAAATTTCTAGCATCCGGATTTATGGAAAATTTTGGTAGCGTCTCCTTTGCGCGGCTCGATCGTAAATATTTAAATACAATATATAACACAAATATATACCAAATGTACATCTCATCTCAATGATGAGGCATCCCGTAGGGAAAAATATAAAAATGGGGTATGTAATAATTTCCTTATTATTATTAATATGAGCGAGTTCGCTCATATTAAGCAAGCAAAAGCAAATCAAATCCGCGTATACGTCTGAACGGCCTTCGTATGTACCTATCTCAACTCAAACTAGAATATTAGTGGCATATAAAAGGATATAGAAGCATGTATGAGTTTAATAGAATATATAACACGACTTCTGAATCCAAATCATAAACACAAGCACTAATACACAACCATACAATCATATGCAATCAAAACAGTCATAACAATGATTTGCAACCAAAGAAACCATCCAACAATTAATATTCATTTAATTAATTCATAACTACACCAATTTACATTATCCAGCGTCAATATTTAATTTATACACTTTATTTCTTTTAATGTTCAATTTTTATTAACATTTAATTGGTTTTCTTCCAATTTATTTATATATATTTCATTTATCTTTAATTTATTCAATTAAATTTGTTAAATTTCAATCGTTTCATTATATGTTTAACAACATTTCATATCAATTCATTGATTCACTTCATTAGTTCATTTCAATAATTCATATCATCAATTTTACTTAAGTAAATTTTATTTTATAACTTAAATTCATATTAATAAATTTTTCTTTTTATCACAATCAATTTTATTCAACTTTTCTTAAGTTAACTTTCATCTTATAATTCATTTCATTAACTTATTTCATATTCAATTAGTTACATTCAATTTATTAAAACTCATTTCATTTGCATTTGATTTATTTACATCCAGTTTAAATCAAATTCAGTTACTCACATTAATTTTTTTACTTACACCCATTTATGCATATTTAATTCCTTTCACACTCAAATTTCATTTCGTTTTATAACTCAAGGTCGTATTCATTCTATTAATTCATTTTATAGCTTAAGTGGAATTAATTCACTTTACTAATTCAACTAGTTCCATTCCAATCCAATTCAATTCATTTAATCTTTATTCAGTTAAACATTATTTCATTTAATCCATTACATAGTTTATTTAACTTTATTTAAGTTAAAATTTTCTTTTCCTATTATTCACATTCAAAAATTTTAAAATTTGTTTTTAGCTTAATATTTCTCAAGTCTATAAGTTATACAAACTTATTCACTTACAATTTCATTTCATTATTTTATCTAATTCATTTCAAATACAATTCACTTTCATTTAAGCTTTTTTTTGAGTTAAACTTCATTTTATTTGCTTCATTTCACTAACTCGATTTATTTGACATTTCTTAGACTAATTCTTTTATTTCATATCTCAAATTCAAATTTTCTTTTGTTTTCTTAACCAAAATGTTCGACCATTTTTTAAATTCAGTTTTACTTTCCTGTTCAGATTCATAAGCTATAAACTTATTTCTTATTTATATTATTTTAAATTTATAATTTCAAAAACTATTTTCATATATTTATCAAATCATACTTGGAATATATTTTTTTTCAAAATCAAAACTTGTTATAATCGAAAATAAATTTCTTTTGGTAGCAATTCCCACTCAGAAACTCGAAAATGAATACTAGTGATGCTGCAGTCATCCCCAGAATTATTTCCTAGTGACTAAAGCGAGTTCAATGCTTTTATTTCTTTCAAAATATTTTCAAAATATATTTCTAGTCAAACACTTTCAAATAATAATATTATTAATTTTGAAGGCTTTGAAAACAATTTTGAAAGCAACGGGGTTTAAATTCTAAAATTCTCAACTTTTAAATCTTTTCTATTTATAAGCTATATTATAAATATACTTATACAATTCCATTACCTTATTATGAAAACATTTCATTAATTTACATCTTTGTTATTGTAAACAATTCTTATTGTAATTAGATTTCAATTCAATTTAATTATCGAACGCTTCGTGAAATAGAGTTCATAAAGTATTCATTTTTAGTTTAATTCAAACAATAATCGATGATAACTAAATATTATCATCTCCAAGCAAACAACATTTATTGAAAATTATCTTTTATATATATAAAATATAATTTAGTTAAAATTATTTCATTTACCCAATTTATAAAACAATATTATGTCGACTTGCCTCGTTTAAGTGTTTAGAAACCCCTATCGATAACATGGCGTCCCACGCACTGACCAAAATTCATAAACAACTCAACAGATAAGTAAACACAATATAAAACCTTTTATAACAATAACAAGTACGCGCTCTCATACATATATATATACTCAAACAAACTCATTCTAGGGTATTACTATCCCATCTCTAATGAGTCAAACCCCACAAGCTAAGGTTATCGCTAAATCAAAGCTCTGATACCAACTATGACAGCCCATATTTTGAAAGGTTTAAATCGACAATAATCCACACATGTCCAACTCAAACAATTCGAAACACAGGTAATCAATGGGGTTAATTAAGAAAAATAAGAAAAGAAGAAAACAAATACAGAATCTCACAGCAGAATGACAAAATATAATAATTAAATACAGTTCATGAAGCCGTTTACATTATACATTTGATTATAATTTATACAACATTTATCAGAGTTATATATACAATAGAATAAAATAAACCAATGCAACAGAACAACCGTGTGGTTAAAAAATACTAACTATAATATATACCAAATCTTCATCTTCGTCCCCTAGAAAATATGACCTTCAATATGCTGAAAACTCAGGGCGGACCCGAGCGTAATGGAAAGAAAAAACACTCGAGTCAGAACTAAAATATCCTTATGTGAGTCAAATCAATGTCACATATAACATGAGTGTAACTATGTCAGAGATGTTTACGGGGTTTCACATCTCTTATCCAGTGTATAACATGTGTGCAATAACTCAAGAGTTGTTACGGGATTTTCCATCTCTTAAGGATCCGTCAAAATATTTATATATAGTAGAATATGCTATATATAATGTCTAATCAGTAAAATAAATATTTATCTTAGCGTTAAGGCTTTACATTAAACACCCTTAACGCGTTTTTAAGCATTGTCATACAGTTTGCATATAATGCCCCAGTAGCACGTCGGAGGATAGGGATGTGCCGTGATGCGACAACACTAAACCAAAATCGTAGTGGTCTCGTATAGGGATAAAAGTATGACAAGGCACTTGAGGCAATGTCCAAGGTAGGGTACTACCGGTTCGGGTTGCAGGGCTATGGTAACGCATCGTAGCCACGATCGCCCACCGCGTCAATCCATCCCATAATGAGTCAAAGGGAGGTCATCCCAAATCAAGGTGCACCAATCGAAACTAACAACAAGAGTAATAGTATGGACCAAGTCCAAAAAAGAAATCGAAGAATGGATGTCCGCTAGAGGTAATTAGCCTCATTGGCCCTGTCAAGCCATCCTGTTTTAGTCATTTCAAATTGGCACAAGTGCCGGGGTCAATCCATCATTGTTCTTTTCTTCTAATCCAGCAAACGTACGCCAAATCCAACCGCTTCGTTCTGGAGTCTCCTCCGCATACACAGTTGTTAAAGTGGTTCCAATATTGACAGAGAGTATGCCAATGAGAGGCCTCGGTCTCTTTAACAACCAACGTTGTTTTTCACACCGGTTGGTACTTTTACATTTCAAAAATGATTCATACTAATATCATATTCACTTCAAAATATAATTTCATTTCAAAATATCATATTTACTCAAAATATGCTATTTCACTTCAAAAATCATTTTCGCCTCAATATCTAAATTTCACTTCCAAAATCGTTTCGAATTTCCGTTTAGGTTATAACTTCGTTTAACCCAATTCGCATTTAAATCAACGATTTAAATATAAACATTCCAACCCTGACCAGTTTGAATTTTTAGAAAATAGTTTGAATAGTGTTAAATAGTTTAAAAAGTTAAAATAGTTTAAATATTAAGATATATTATATATTAAATGGTTTGGAAATTTAAATAATTGGAAATTTTAAAAGATGAATTTTTAAAATAGTTTATAGGAAAATAATTTTAAATTCAAAACTGTATCTTCCCATTTCCAATAAATCTGGATTCAGGTCCAAATTTAAATCAAACTGATTCAATTTCACTTATTCCAATCCAAATCATCTTAAATCTCAAATCAATTCAAACGACTCAATTTCGATTTAAACTCAAATCAATTTCAATTTGAATTAATTTCGATTTCGATTTTTTATTGATTCGATTCAAAAGCTTAAATTTCAATTCCTTTCCCAAATTTAAACCATTTCAGTTTATATAAATTTCGAGTTCAATTTCAAAATATCGATTTAAATCACTTAATTCAAATTAAACTTCAATTTCTGAATTTAGATTCAAATCTTAAAATTAATTCCATTTTCGAGTCCAAATTTGAAATACCGATTTATATCACTTTTACTTAAACAACTCTGAAGTTCAAGTAAAAGTTCAAACCTTTTATAGCAATTCAATTTTTATAATTCTAGTTATATTTCAATCATAACTTCAATTTCCAAATGAAATTCTTTAAAACAATTCCTTTTAACAATTTTAATTTCAATATTTCAAGCTGAAGTTTGAAAATAATCCAATTCCCATTTTTCGATCACTGAATAAGTTCAATAATTATAAAACAAAATCATTGAATAAGTTCAATCTAAGGATTTAAAATCATTTAATTTAACCAATCCGGTGTTCGTATATAATTTTCTATCCTATGGCCAAGTGATCAGTTATTTCGATTTAATTTCAGGGATGGATATATATAATTTCAACCCAAAATAAATGTCATAGGAATATATCATTTCAACATATTTCTTAATTTATTAGAATATAATTTAGATAACAGTTCATATGCTGTCAAATAATTTACAAGGTGATAACATGATATATATAAATAAATAAACATCCAATCATTCAATATATCATCAAATAGCCATTCATCACAATCAACATCCAAAACAACCAATAAATCATGATCGTTAACTAATTATCAATATTCGGGAATTTTACTAGCAATTTAATTCAAATTCCAAATTTAACTATCAATTTAAAGTTTTACCAGTTCAACTCATATGTCAATTTAAATGTCGATTAAACTACCAAATAACAGTCGATAAAAATAAATAACTTCACGGTTTCAATTTAACTAACATAAAAAATATTTTAGTCATTCGTGAGTGGTTTAAAACACACACCTTTATTTGAAACTGAAAATATTTCAGCTTCAAATTCAGTTAAAAATAAATTCCAATTTAATTCCATGGCGTAGACGACGTCAATACAAATCCACTGTAACTCGTTTTGCTCGAAACGGACCTCGTATGCAAAAGTTACGCAATAATTAGCATAACGACATAATTAAAATTAATTAACATAATAATTAATAAAAAAATTAAAATTAAAACAAAACTTCTCACTTCCTTCTCATCTGCGTTCCAGGTTGCACGTGCGCTAAGCATCATATTCCCAAGCCGCGATTTCTTCATGCTTCTTTATATATATATATATATATATATATATATATATCGAACAAATCGCCTTGCCTCAGCCAGCCACCGACCATCCAGAACCGCCGACCAAGCTATGCGCTAGCGCTCCATTGTGCCACAAACCCAAAAACTGACGCGTTGTTGCTCCGCCCCCCCCTCCGTCGCACCGTCTTCTCGCACCCGCGTCGCGCGCTATCGCTCGTCGCGCATCTTAAGTCACAACTTTCGTTTGCTGTTTTTTTTTCATTTTTCATTTTTTTTCGATCGCCTGCAGTAATTTTTGAAATGAGAGAAGGAGGGGGGGGGGTAGGAATAGATGCAGCTGAGCGTACGAAGTGTCGAGGAGAGGATATATAAATATGATTATAATTTGAAAATATCTAGCTTCTTAACGTCCGAAATTCTCGAACTCCAAACGAGGCATACCATCCGGTGTTCTATATGTTATACCCCCATTCCGAACACAATAGAATAGGTATCGGGTGCCAATTCCATCATATTTAGAAGAAAGTTTTTCAAAATCAGTTTATTTTAATTAAATTCCTTAAATTAATTTCTATGCGTTTCAAGCTCGCATGGCCAAACGATAAGTCTGATCGCTACAAAGCTTGAAATCCTATAATAATTCACTATTATGGATCCGATGAAATTGGTTTCGTCGAAATCCGAGATAGTGGCCAAATTGGCTATTTTTACACGTTAATTAAAACAAGCTATTTTCCGAAATCAAATATTCATTTTAAATTCAATCTTAGAAGTTAAAAATCTTCATTCTTGTTTAAATAAAAATTAAATCAACTTTTGACATCATTTTTATTAATATTAAATTTAGGATTCAATTATTTAAATAATTGCAATATTAAATTTAAACAATTTTAATTATCCAATAAAACGCTATAATTGAAATACAAGTTATTTAACTTATAAAATTTAACTCAATTAACTCATAAGACACTTCTAAATAACAAACAACTACACTCTTTATTTAAAGTATTACAACAATCCAATTTCGATGAATTCCAATATTAGAATTCTAATATTAGATTTCAAATGAATTTCATTATCAAACAATTATTTTATTTACATCTAAATAATTCAACATTTATTATTCAATCCCAACTATTGATTATGAACAATTCAATACATAAAATTTCATTTCAATACTTGTTATTGCCAAAATCTTCGAAATTGTTTATTTCAAAGTTTTATTCAAGTTCATATTAAATGAATAACATGAATAAAATATTAAATTTTTATTTCTAACCATTTTTATTCAATAATCATATTAAATTTAATAATTTAAAATAGTTATAAATACGGATTGTTACAATTTTCCTATGAACGTAAAAAATACTCAATAAAATCTCACCAAACATTAATTATGTTTTCCTTTGAGTAAATCAACCATTTGACCAATACTCGTACCTGTTTAGTTCGGTTAGATCGTTTATGGACCGAATTAACCAAAATTAATCCGGTTCGGTTTTAATTTTTTGGGGTTCCAATCTGGTTTAGCATTTTTTACCTCAAAACCAAGCAAACAGACCGAATGTTTACCTTTAGATCTCACGACTTTGAGAAAAACTTGGAAAGATTTGATTGTTTTAATATGGCACTTATTTTATCTCTCCATGGTTCTTGCATATATAAGAATAAATAACACAATTAGAGAGAACGAATGTGGTAAAATTGGAGGAAACGTCATGTTTCTCATGAATTATTAAACATACCATTACTCATGATTTAAGAAGATACATTTATACCCCCATTGATGAACATTGCAATTTCTATATGAGTTTCTAAGGGGAAGAGAAGACACATCTATTTCGGACCTAAAGCGATTGAGAAATTGATGAAAAAGCGATCTCATAAAAATGAATAAGATCAAATAGAACTTTATGGATCCACTTTCTAAATTATCTTCAAAGAAAATTAGTCTTTGAATCTTCAAGAGGAATACGCCTCGGTTCTAGAGTAGAGAAAAAATATAATGAATACCCATTAATGGTCAAACAACACAATATGATTTCTCTTTCCTTTCCTATTTTTTGTATTTATAAGTTTGATTGCTTTTGTGTAATCCATAAACAGTTTTATGGCGGTGCTTTTTAAATGCACTTGATGGATTTTGCTATTTGATATGATTTTAAACTTCTTTGCCCTTATATAATCCATAACCAATTTTGGTGGTTCTTTTGCGACGCACTTGATGGAATCTATTATGTGATATGAGTTTGAATTTCATTACTTTTATATATTTCATAACTAGTTTTTGGTGGTGCTTTTGAGTCGCACTTGATGGATTTTGCTATTTGATATGATTTTAAGCCTCTTTGCTTTTATTTAATCCATAACTAATTTTAGTTGTTCTTTTGAGATGCATTTGATGTGTTTTTCTATTTGATATGACTTTAAGCCTCTTTTCTTTTATATAATCCATAACCAATTTTGGTGGTGCTTTTAAGGCGCACTTGATGGATTTTTTGACTTGATATGTGTAACGACCCAGAATTTTGGTTTGAAATTAGAATATTTAATTGTTTTGGAATATTTAAAAGTTAATTTTTAACTTGAATTTCAAATATAACGATATATTGGATAATTTAATTATTAAATTTAAAAATTGAAAATTGGTTAAAACATTGTATCTTGATGTAACGACCCGTAAATTTTAATGGTTTTAATAACATAATTAACTGAATTTTTGTGAAATTTTAAATAATTGAATTGTGAATTTAAAATTTGATATTTGGAATACGTCTACTTAAACACAGCGAATGGTAAATTTTCATCAGATAATATGGAAGTTTATTTTATTGTGTAATTTTATTTCAATTTAAATAAGTTAATATTAGGATATAATAAAATGTTTTTCAAACCTGAATATTTTTACGTAATAAATTTGTAAATCATTTTCTAAGTGAGACATCATATTTCGTTTCGTCAAATTTGGACTGTTATTGCTCTGTTTATCTTAATTCCGACGTTTTAGCAGCATTTTCGGTACCAATTATCGACTTTTGACAGGATAATCGTATTGTTGATATCTATATACCGTTTTGAGCGTCTCGTCGTGCTGATCTCAGTAGTATATTCACTTTTGTAATTTGGCTCCCGGTATGCGGTGAAATCGGTGAAACGATTGATCGTACCGGTATCCGTTTTGAACCTTTTGGTTCCTCGTGTCCCTTCATATATCTACTATGTAAATGTATGGCCATCGGTTTTATTATTCTCTGATTCTGCATTTTGACTTTATTTATTCTCCATGGTTTCAATTTATTATATGCTGGTTCACTTATTATTTCTGGTCACTTCCACTTCTTTATCTTCGTTCTGAAAAATATTATTATAACGGTTGGCTTATATATATATTTCTGAGGAAAGAAAAAAAGGCATTTCTCTCTTCTTCTCTCAGAAAAATATTATTATAACAGTTCATCTTCTTCAAATTTGCTACCTGCGAACCATTTTTCCTCCTGCTATTTTTATTTGCCGAAGTATTTTATTTCCATTCCTAAACTCATGCGAGCAGACCCACAGTTCACCGACCTGACCCGACCCTCCGCCTCGTGCCTCCCCTCCCGCCACCTTGCAACCTGACATAGCCACCGAAACACCATAGCACCACCCTCTCCTTCGCCCTCTTTCAAACCGCCAAATCACCCATGTGGCAGCCGCCTAACAGTAGCCTCTCTTCCCTATGTTCGAACCCACCTGGCCGCTAACTCTTCCAATCGCCCCTAGCCCCTTACCTCCTTCCCCAATCTTTCGGCCACTTCACTCAAGCCTAGCGACCGGCCTTTGCCTCCATCCCCCCACCGCCTTTGCCTGAACCCTGCATCACTCGAACCCACCACCGTGCTGCTCCTCCTAGACCCACTTGCGCCTACAGCCGCATATATTGGGTATGTATATTTATATTATAATTTTAATAAGGTAAATGTTTATATATATATTTTATATGTTGTATAAACCTGTTGCTACCATGTATTTTACTGTTTGTATATATATATAATAATGTACAAGTTATTTTTCTGGGTATATATCTATAGATATATATGTCTTGTTTAAGTTTATTAGTAGGCAGTGGATGCAGTTATATATTGATTTATATATAATGTCTAGATTCCAGTTTTATATACATTATATTCTAGATATGAATGTATGTCTGGTCACAAAATTTTTGAATGTATATATTTTACAACTGTATATATATATATATATAATTTGTTAGTTGCTGTGAATGACTTAGTTAATATGTTGTGTTATAAATGTGTAAGTTTATATATGTATGGATTTTAAAGTGTAAGTATAATCTGGTTCTGGGCTTATGATCTATTGCATATATATTAGTTATACATGTTAGACTTTATAAAGTATATTCATGTTAGTTATAAATATTTATATAGTCAGTATATATATATATATATAAGTTATAAAAGTTACAGTATATATATTAAAGTGTATATAAGTTATATTAGTTCTTATTTTGCATATTGGGCTTATATGCTAGTTTATATATATTCATATACATTTGTTTATATATTAGTATATATATATAGTGTTGATTCCAAGGTATTATACGTATGTAAGTTCATATATATAGATTTATATATATATATATATCAGTTTTTTTTGTAATAATATGGCTGGGTATATATATAAGTATTATTTCAAAATATGTTATGTATATATGTTGATTTTAATATATGGGTTTCAATTTAAAACAATGATTTTGAAATACATATATATATTTAATTTAAAATATGTTTGAATTTAGAATATGATTATATATATATAAATAGTTATATATAGTCATATATATAAGTTCACTTATACCATTTATCTTCATCAATCCAGTTTTAATTTGTTTCATCAATTCCTATTATCGGCTTTGATCGTCAAATTCGTGCCAATCTTGCCTTACTTTGGAATTCGTGCTTGGATTCGTAACTCATTTCATTTTCGAATCTCTCTAGCCTCGAAAGGTGAGCAATCACTCACGATTAACGTTCTTATATTTATTAGATTTTATTTCATTTGAAACGACAATTGAAATATGCTGCTAAATTGAACTGTTAATTATTTGCCATATATGATATGCCAGTATCTGTAACTATTCACCTATGACATCTGACACCATGATCTGTTATTTATATTTTATCTGATACTGATGATATATGCCTGTTGTTGATGTTATTATTATTATTATATATGTTCTCACTTTGTAAGCTCCCTGTTAGTTTAGAATTCCCTATGGGTTGAAATGATACATACCCGAACGATTTTGTAGAATAGGAGAAAATCGTTATGGGTTGAAATGATAAACCCAAGCGATTTTCATCGAATTGAATTTGGGATTGTGGGTTGAAATGGTATACACCCCTAGATATTTAAATTATGGATTGAAATGATAAATATCTGTATCACTTGACCATAAGATAAAAAATTATATACAGACACCGTTGGTCTATATATATTTTGAAAATGATTTCCAAGGTTTTGAAAGGAGATATATGGGTTTAAATAAATATTGATTTTTAAAATACAATGTATACAAATGTTATTTTATATATGTCTAAATTGTAGATTTTAAAAATTATATGTTTTGGAATTTTAAATTTATAAGTTAGTTTTGAAATTATAAATTTTAAGATTTTTCTTATAATTTTATTTTCTTAAAAATATATATAATAAGATTTAATTTAATTAGTATATAACATGTTTTAAAATATTTATTTAAAATTTATATTAATATTTTAAAATAGATTTACAACTTTAATAATAAAGGATGGGAAGATAAATAAATGTTGACCTGGAATTTAAATTGGTTAATAATTGAATTTAAATAAGAATTTATTTGAACTTATTGATTTTTGAGATTTTGAAAGATATGATTTATAACTTGATTTGATAAAAGGTGATTAAATGAATATTCTCAACTTTAAAGAAAATGAGATTGAATATTGAATATTGATTTAAATGTATAAATTGTAATTTCAACAAATTGTTAATAAAATGGTTAAGTGAATAATTTCCTAGTGGAAATAAAATTAAGTAAAATGTTGAAATATAAATGAAATTTATATTGTAAAGGTTTGAATATATAAACTTGAACCCTTGAACTTTAAAATTTGAAATGGTTAAACGGGAATTGATTTAAATTGAATTTTGGAATTTAAGCTGATTTGAATTGATTTGTGGAATTGAAGGAAACTATTTCCATTATATAAAGTAATTTTGATATAAACTATTTTAATATATAAATTATTTTAATATATAACTATTTTAATTCATAATTATTTTAATATATATACTAGTTTAAATATCTAAACTGTTTAAGTCGAAAGTGTTATGATTTCAAAAGTGCTATGATTTCAAAAGTGCTATGATTTCAAAAGTGCTATGATTTCAAAAGTGTTATGATTTCAAAAGTGTTACGATTCTGGAAATGAATATTTTTTTTAAAGTGAGTAATCATATCGAATTGATATGGTTTTGAAATGATATGATATTTTGGTTTTGAAGTATGAACTATTTGAAATGAAATGACCACGGTGTTATAGTAACGTTTTGTTGTTAAAGAGATCGGGATTGGATATTGTCATACTCTCTGCCAATACCGAAAACCACTTTAACAACTGTGTACGTGGTGGAGATTCCAGAATGAAGTAGGATGGTTTGGTGACGGTTCTATATGGTATTTACGTAGCCCTGACTCCCGTGAGTCAGCTTGATGCGGCTAAAACAGGAGCCACGCCGAGCCAAGTGAGGTTATTCCTCCGATCGGGCACATTTCTTCGATACCATTCTATTGCTTTTGTGATTTGATTGGGTGCACCCTTTGATTTGGGAGTGTGTCACGAGGTAGGCGGTAGTAGCTGCTATGCGTTACACCGGTCCGGATACGCAAACGGTATATCTACCCTGGCATTGCCTCGAGTGCCTTGTCGCATGCCCTATCGCACCTTCTACGAGTTTGGTTTGTACCATACCTATGGAGTGCCCTCTGATAGCCCTCCAGTTTACGGGGGGATTTACGGTACTGTATAGACTATGAGAATATATAAAATGTGTTAAAGGGGATATGGGTAACGCCTTAACGCTATTTTAATACTTTTACTTTACTATAGATATATTATAATAACGTATAGCGTATATTACTACATAGTAGATAGTTCCACGGATCCTTAGAGGATGGAAATCCCAACTATCCTTTAAGTTACTTGTATTTCAGTTGACATTTCACTTGAGTTGAATTTATTAATATAAGAATGTTAATCCTGACTCGAGTGTTTTGTGTTTTGCTTTACGCTCGGGTCAGACTGAGTGTCACAACATTTGAGACTCACCCTTGGAGTTGGAGCTTCACTTGGAGATCCATCTATATCTATTCAGCCTTCAGCTATCTAGTTGTTTTGTTCAGATTTGTCATCTATTTGTATTCGAGACTACATTGTATTTGAGATATTATGTTGTATTTTACTTCAAACTTTGATGTTTATATAGTTGCTTCATGAACTACTATCTATCTGTACCGCTGCTTATTGTTATATTACTCTGTGTCTGTGATTCTGTGATTTATTTATTTACTGTATATGCTGAGTTTTTCCAAATATAAATTAACAATCTATTGTTTTGAGCAATTCAAGTCTGAAATGCGCGGATGCGAATGGCACGAAATAGCGGGTCGTTACACTTGAGTTTTAAGCTTGTTAAAAATAATTTAAATGCTTATTAAATTTATATTAATAAGAATGAAGATAATAAATATTTTAAATTGGGTTTAAAAGCGATTTACACGATTTTAAAAATAGCTCGTTTAAATTAACGTATATAAATAGCCTTACGGGGCATAGTCTCGGAATTCAACGAAACCAGTTCCATTGGATCCGTAATATAGTATTATTATCGGGTTTCAAATTTTATGGTATTTGGAGTTATCGTGTGGTCGTACGGATTAGAAACGTGCTGAAATTAATATCGAAAATTTAATATGATAATTGGATCCAAAAAGCTATCTTCTCCATACAATCGAATTAGGACTCGAAACCTTTTCCGTTGCGTTCGGAATAGGGGTATAACATTATGAATGCCTAGCAGCATGCCTCGATAGGGGGTTCGAGATTTTGAGTTGCGTAAATCGAGACATTTGGAAACTTAATTTAATATATACATTTTTCAACCCTTCAAATCTGTCTTTCCATCAGCCTCCTATGATTCGATCTTGATCTTTACCCATTCTAATACGCCATCTCCTTCTTTTATATGCGTCCTCTCCTTTGTAGTCTCACGCAAACATTTATAGTGAAGGAATAAAGCTACGAAACTTAGAAAAATCGTTTCTCTAATTTTACTCAATAGAAAAATCTCAAACCAATTCGTAAAATCCTATTTTTGAATTCTGTTCAACCTGGTATATGCCTTGTGGGGTGAGGCCTTTTTTTGGGATGTTCGAAATTATGTCAGAGCATGGTGAAGAACTAGGGTTCCTTGTTTCTCGAGTTTCTGTCATCGATAGGGAGCGGGGTTTGTGGCATCGCGTTTGTCGCAAGGAGTAGCACCTGGGTGCCAGGTTTGGAGACGTGTGGCCACTTCTAGGGGAGTGCGACTTTTGTGTATGGTCGAGAGAGAATGCCCAGGTCGTGATTTGCACAAACATGCCGAGCTCGACGTTGGTGGTATGCGAAGGTGGAGTTTTCAATGAGAAGATCGTTGGCGTAGTCGGATTCGAGTTTCGTGAAGCAAGGTGCAGTGTCAGTGATATAGATGCACGACAAGAATGGGTTCGTGTCTCAGGAATGGTATGCAGAGCATTGGGGAGAAGAAGCTTGAGTGGGACGGGTCCTTGTAGTGTGGGTATGTGTTTTAAAATATATTATATTGTGTTTAATATAATTAATTTATCGACGAACTTATAAAATGTGTATCTCCTTCATACGAGGTCCGTTTTGGACGAAACTTTTTGTGTTACGATCGTGGCGACGAGGGCCTAAAAATGAAACTAGTTTGAATGAATTTGGAGACAGTCAAAATTTGGGCTAAAATCGGACGTCGTCCGGTTTTAGCTCCAAACCGGAACGTCTCGGCGACAATAAAAATCAAGGTGAGTAAATCTCGCTCATTTGGATGATTGGTACTAATTTTAAATAGTTAAAATTAATTATTAATTGATTGGATGATTTGATAATTATTATTATCAGTTGGATGTTATAATATATATAGTAGTATATATATTAGTAGTTGGATTGATATTTCTCGCCAATTAGAGCGGATGAGACCCTATGCGCCCCGCATAATACCAGATGACCCTATATACCGTGATATCCCACCTCGAAGCAGGATTGGTAATTTTTTATATGTTGTATTAACATATGTGGATGTAGGGAAACAGGTTAGAGGGATCCAACTGGATTCCTTAAAAATATTGAATTTAATTTTCATATACAGTGATATATGATCTGTTGAATAATTTGTGATAGATTACAGTGTGATTTGAATTGATGGGATGCTACGGTAGCATTGACCTAGATTTTTGGTATTTTGAAATACCATAAATATATATATATATATATATATATATATTTGAATTTGAAAAGAAATTAAAAAGGGATTTTTGAAGTGAAGTATTTATATAGGATCTTGGATTTATTTAAAAGAAATTTATTTGGATAAAATAAATGGCTTGACTTTCAGTTTGTACTTAACTATTTCGGGATATGGTAAATAGAGATTTTGGAATAATGTATATAAAGGGTTTTGAATAATAAATTCTTAAGTGGTACTTGTTTAAATATAAAAGGTTTGAAAAGTCAAGTATAGATTGGAAGAATAGAAGTGAATTTGGAATAAGTATAAATTGGTTATATTGGATCTTAAATAAGATTTCTAAATTACGGAATGGAAGTAAAATCGATATTTGGTTGTTTTGGAATATAGTTGGGTTAATTAAGGAGTTAATTTGTAAATGGAATTAAATTGAAGGAATTGGTTTATAAATGGAATTTAATTTAGAAATCAATTTGTAATGGATTTAAGTGATGTGAAACAGTTGTAAATGGAAGATGAGACCATGGGATTTATAAACAATGCCTTATAAAGTAAAGTGAATGTTTATCACTTGATAAATTGAAGTTATAAAATCACGGTCATAGTGCGGTGGGCAAAATTGTTTAAAAGAAAATGATAGATTTTTCTTTTGAAAATGTAAAAAAGGGATTTATGGAATTGGGACGTAGATCAAATTGATGATAAATCAAGAGAGATTTATAAGTATTAGATTGGTTATATTGGAATCAAAAAAGTATATTTTTATCGAGAAGATGAGTTTATTTTAAAAAGAGGATTTTAAATAATTAACTAGGTAATTTAAAAAGTGTTTAAAAATATTCCAGAAAAATTAGCTATTTAAATATTTTAAAATTGTCAAAATGGATTATAAGTTTATAAATAAGTCTCGTAAATCGATTAGAATTTTTATTAATAAATCAAAATTAATTATTGTTCCAAAATTATGTAATTATTTTAAATTGTTTAAAGTATATTTAATTATTAATTAAGTTAGTTATAATGAGTTGATATTAAGTTAATTATTATTAAGAATTAATTAGTGTTATTATTTTAAAGGATAAATTATTCAATATTAATATTATTTTATATAATAACTTTTATAGAAAGGTATTTTCCTAATTAAACTTGGAAAGTTATTATAGAAACTTTATAAGTATTATTTTGAGAAAATTATTAAATAAGGTTTTCGGAAAGCGATGGTATACTTTCATCGCGAAATCGGAGGCAGAGATTGCTTGTAGTTAGTTTTTGATTTCTCTGGGATAGAGATGTAATCTTTGAGCTGTGAATCCATGGTTGATACCGCGTGGTGCTTTCCATATTTGTCTTAAAGGGTTTTTCAAATATTTCTGAAATGAATGGTTAGTGAACGTACTTACTCCGATAAGATAAATACATACCTTTTGATAAAGAGATTTAATTTATTAAAATTAAATAAAATGAGACTTAGTGTTTTCAGTGGAAAATGAACTCTTTGGTTGAAAAATTGTTTATTTGATAGTTAAATAACCGACTATCAAATCTAGACCCAAAACATAACTTTGGGAATATCTAGGGGAAACACGGGAATTATATGGTACAATTACCGTCGGAAGATGCTATACTGTACGTATAAACTCATTTCATTCTTCTAGGACGATGATAAGGAAATCCATCCACTAACATTTAGGAGGTGATCTCCGATTTTATTTTCGTCTATTTATTTCCTAAAGAACCGAGGTTAAGTTTACCGAAAATATCGAACGTTGTTTCGAAGAGACCGGGATCGGATAAGTTATCTGAAAACCACTTCGATCCAATGAGTATGTTTTCGAAGTGAAGACAAGAGCATGAGTCGAAGATGGAGCATTGAAGTGCAAGGGCTACTCGCTACTAATCCTGAGGATGATTCCAAAATGGATGTAGTAGGAATAGTGCCTTCGGTTTCATTCAAATCGAGAACAGATTTGTATGGACGAATGCTATTTGGAGAAAAATGAGCATTCCAAGTATAAATTCCTTAAAAGGTAATCGTAGCCTCAAGCCTCATCAACCGGGAATGACTAAAAATCAGGGGAGATGCAGCAAGGCTAAGTGGGTCACACCCAATTAGGGTATGTTTATCACCTTTCTAGATACCCTCGGATATTATTACTATGGTGCACGGAAGAACTCGGTAAAGGTGGGAACACCCGGGGTGATAGCATATTCGGTCTATCCAGGTTAGGGGTAGTCCGGTCCTGTGTTGCAGGGAATCCCGGTGTGGTCCTCGGTACATTTTTCTAGATATGTACTGTGATAGGTGATACCCCAGTGCCTAGTCATTCGTATGGAATCCATTCTCCAATACGTACCTTTACAGTTTTGGTTGTAGAGTCTAGTATGCTGGAATTTAATCAATGTAATAATTTCGGCTATTTGAATAAGAATTTGAACCTAGACACTATTATAATATCAAATGGTTTTGATATAAAATGTTTGTTATTGTAAGGTAAAAACCTGTCGTGTTTATGTGTGGCGTGGTCTTACGAGATACCTTTGTTTTTCAAAGGATTTTGATAACCTTAATAATTCAAATTGAGTGTGTTTTTCGCACGTTGGTTTTCCAGTCTGACTCGGGTGTTATTTTATTATAATGCTCGGGTCAGACCGAGTATTATAAATACAGAATAGGATGCAATGGAGCTCAGGAGACAAGGTAGATGACGAAGACGTATTACACGTATTTAATTTTATTCCGCTGTGTATTGTATGCGGTATATTCAGCATTTGTGAGGACAAGTTATTATAACTATCCAGTATTGTGTTATTGATGTTTTGTACTTTGATGATGTAATATGTAAATAACAGTTGTAGTTCTTTTTGTATAAAGACATGTTATTATCTATTATATATTGTTCCACTGCGATTGTGAGATTCCGTGTTGTTAATTCTATTTTCTTCTTCTACCTCTTTCTTCTTTTCTCTAACGATCTGATATTTTCGGCACTCGATTGCTCGGCATGTAATATAGCGGACATATTAATGTCGATTTTCGAGCGTCGAAAATCCAGGCCGTCACACTTGGTATCAGAGCTGAAGGTTAAGCGAGAACCTTGGCTTTGATGGGGTAACTCATTAGAGATAGGGTCAATAGCACCCTAGAATGAGTTTGAGTGTATTAATAGATATGAGCACATATTCTACTATTTGATATGAGTTTGAGCTTCATTGCTTTTATAATGAATAACCAGTTTGTATTTGTGCTTTTGAGATGCACTTGATGGATTCTTCTATTATATTTGAGTTTGAGCTTCTTTGCTTAATATAATCCATAACCCGTTTTGGTAGTGCTTTTGAGACATACTTGATGGATTATACTATTTGTTATGAGTTTGAGCTTCTTTGCTTTTGTATATTCCATAGTCAGTTTTTAATGGTGCTTTTGAGATGCATTTGATGGATATACCGATTTATCTTAGTTTGCGTCTATTTCCTCTTTTCAAATCCATAACCAACATTGGTGGTACTTTTAAGATGCACATAATGGATTTCATAAATTTATTTGAGGCAATGCCTATTACTTATATGTAATTTATAACCAGTATTGGTGGTGCTTTGCGACGTGGTTGATGAATTATGTTTATTTATTTTATAAGGTTGAGCATTTTGGTCTTAATGAGTCCATAGCCATAAGTGGTGGTGCTAGAGTGAACACTTTATGAACTCGCATACTTGGGTGTGAAGGTGAGCCTCATACTATGAGTGACTTGAGCTCTCTAGAGCGCTCATGAGTTCCTAAGGTAGGCACATGGCCATTGAAAGTGTATATTTATCACAAAGTTTGTAGAAATTGAAAGTGTAATACGTGTCATGAAATCTCAACCCAAATCTTTGTAGTTGAAGAAGAAATTTAGTACTTAAATTAAGTTTTGAACCCACTTCTTTATGTATCAATTCAATCAAAAGACATTGGTACTTACATATGAAACTTTCTTCTTGTTTAGGTTATTTTCATTCATCTCCTTTGATTTTTGTTTTTATTAGTAGAGAATTGTTGGATAATTACAATAAAAATCGAAGTCTTTTCATTGCTTGATCTTTTATATTCTTTATTAATGAGGAAACGGTTATATTTATGGAATGCTTCTTTATTGTGATTGATGGGCTCAAGAGAGGAAAACAAGTTTTACATTTATTTTATTCTCTCTCTTTCTCTCTTCTTTAAAATGGAATACAAAAATTTATAGAAAAGAAAAATTATCTTCTTCATCTCATCACTCAACAATTTCCTTTGAAATTAAATCTATCTTTCAAATATGCTTAAAACTCTCGGGCAATGACTTCTACAAATCCTAAATCCTTCAGTCTTAAGTGCACAAGTTTGAAGGGTGGTTGTGTTAACCTTGAGGGATGGATGATAATTATCAATTGCACCATAGTCGTACCGAATTTCACCTTTAAGGTTATCCACAGCAAAACTCCCATCACTTTCTCTTTATTGTTCTTACTCATCAATTTCCAACAATCTCCCTTATCGACTGTGGTTGAACAACTAAAGTCCAATCAAATATATCGTCAGAATGCCTGCACTGACAAGAACATCAGGATCGTAACTTGCACTATTACAAACTCAATATTATTTTTAGTAATGAAATAGTAATCGGAGAGATTTTTGTAATATATTATGTTGAGTAATATATAGTTTCATTGCATTGTGAGATTCCATGTTGTTTTGTTTCTATCCTTCTATCTTTTCTTTCTTTCAACCCTAATTATCTGTTTTCCGGCATTTGAATGCTCGTCGCGCAATACAGTGGATGTATTAGTGTCGATCTTTGAGGGATGAAAATCTGGGTCATTATATTTTGGTATCAGAGCCTAGGTTAAGTGAACATCTTGGCTTTTGTGGAGAAACTCATTAAGAGATAAGGTAATGGAATTCCTTATTATGAATTTGAGTGTGTTATATATACGAGTGCATTTTGTTAGTGATATAAAATGTTTTATATTTTGTTGATTTATTGCTTGAGTGGCTTTAGAACTTTGGTCAAGATGTAGGATGCCACGGTGTCGATAGGGGCTTCCTAAACACTTGAACAAGGCAAACCGACACAATATTATGAAATAATTTTACCTAGGATTATCTTTTATATGTAAAGAAAAGGTTTTCAAAGTTGATAGAATTGTTGGGTGTAATGGGTGATAAGGAATGATAGTATTTGTCTATTATCAATTTGGAATGATACCTTTCCCGATATGAACACGATCTGGAAGTGTATTTTAAATCTATCTTACTATAATTAGTAAGAATGGGTACGCAAGGAAGGAGAGGACAGGGAAAGAGATCGAAAAAGTTAACCACAAAGGATGGAAAGACTGATAGCCAAGTCGCCAAAACAGTTGTGGTTCCTAATGAAGAAGTAGTTGAAGTTCAGAAGAAGCCAACAACTTCAACAAAGAACGACGACATCAATAAATGCAAAAAGAGGTCATTTCTACCGCATTGGAAGAGGCCTTGGGAACACAAATAAGAAGAGAGTGGTTCATAAAGGAAATTTTTCAAAAAGGGAAAGGAAATTAGTTGCTACTTATGTCATAAAATAGGACATAATATGGACTACTGTATAGAAGGAAAGGAGGGACCGATAGTTCCTAAAGTTTGCGAAAAACATTACTTATGTTGCCAACACCTTGGACACATCAAGAAAAATTGTCCTATGATTCAAAGAGCACTACAAGATGGAGGAATTATTAAGAAGAAACCAGCCACCTTGAGAGAGATAATTATGGGGATGTGTATATGGAAAGAGGAGGAGAACAATAGATGGGGATAAGTATCTTGAGTATGAACTCAAAAATATGATGGTGTTTTGGGAAGTTATGTATAATATGTATCCTTGGATATGTTTTGAATGTCATGAAATTATTATTGTTTGCTTTTAAAATCATTCTTTAAACTTAGAAAATGTCTGGTAAAGTTTGGAATTAAATGTTTTAATATGAATCCAGATAACCAAGAATTATGAATCCTAGAGTTTTTGGAAGTGAGGGGTATGTTGTTGAGGAAGGACCATAAAAACGAACCTCAATGGACATTGCTTCGTTATGCCATGATTTTGAGATTTTAAGTCAAAGGAAGTACTTGGGTTCGAAATCGATCATGGAAGTTAAGAATTGTCTAGGCTGATGCGCCAAGCTATGTAATGACATGATGAAGAATATCCAAGGAGAGAAGACGATAAGTAATGCTCTACGGTTTGAAGATTTTGCTTTGCAGCCACCCACTACTGCACCAACTGAAGATAAGAAGCACAAGTTCAAGACAAAATTGCCCAAATATGGTTGCTTCGGATATGGAGAGAAAGATCTCTTGGTTCAGAAAAGTAGTTAGGGTAAGAAAAAGAGAAAGGAGAAAGCAAATGCTAAGAGACAAAAGCTTGAGAAGAAGAATGCACCTAAGAATTGTTACTAATGCCATGTAGAAGGTCATTTCATTAGAAATTGTCCTGATCTCAAGGAAAGGAGGTAGCCTAAACCCTTCGTTATCATCACAGAACCATCTGCTTTAGTAGCAGCAAAGGGAAAACGAGTTATGGAAGGATCCATTTAGCACTAGCAAGATAGAGACTATTATTAGGAATAGTATCCTAAGTTATGCCTTGTTAGTATCTTTTGTTGTATGTATCTTTTGAAGTGTACTTCCCATCTATGATTTGAGTCACTTGGCATGTACCTAGGATTGTGTGTTATTTGAATAATATTCAACATCTACGTATCATTTTTTCTATTTGTTCTTGATGGATAAAGAAGAAATGGGGGTGGGAGAAGAAGGATTAAGGTTGTTATTTAAATTAGTTGTTAATTAATGTATTCAATTATAAATTTAAAAATCGATAACTTATAAATTGAATATCTCTCTCAAACGATGTCTAATCAAGACAAAACCTTTTGCGTTGTGCTCGTAATAGCGATAGCTACGCAATGGAACTAGTTTGGTTGAATTTAGAGCAAGTGAAAATTTAGGTTAAAATTAGACATTGTTTGATTTTTGTTAAAACCGAAATGCTTCGGTGCCAACTGAAATTTCGATGAGTTTAACTCACCTTTTTGGTTAATCGGTAAGATATATAGTAGATAAAACTTATTGTTTGTGTTTGGTTGAAATTATTGGCTGATTAGTTAAAATATCCACTTTGAAAAGCATTATTATTTGAAATTGAAATACAGAAAAATTTGTAGAGAAATCTGGATTTCTCGAAATTGTGATTTTTAATTCCTAGTTATAATCATGTTGTTTTATTTAAATTATATTCATGTTAAATAGATTATTAAATGCTGAAATTTAATTGTGTGGCGATATTGATGTGACACTGACACTAGTGAAAAGTTAAACCTTTTTAGTGAAAAAAAAGCAATAGCAATTGTTAAGTTCTATAGTAACTATTAGCATTGATATAGTATTATGGAAATACTATTAAGTGCTATCTGATTTATGGAAATGGTTTCGGTTTGGAAAAATGGTTTTTAATTTATCCTTTTGAAATTTTCTGAGATATTTTAATCAAAGATGGTTTTCGAACTTCTCGATCTTATTTCAACATTTTTATCTTTCTTCCTAATATATGTATTTATGTAAATGGTTTAAAACTATTTTGGAAAGTATTTAGCTTTATAGAAAAGTTATTATAATATGGAATGTTTATTTTGAAGGACTTAAAAGGGGTTTACCTATTATTTTAAAGTGAATTTTGTTTTTAAAGAAGATAGAAATATTTTGGAAATAAATATTTGTGAAACATTTTATATAAATTATCCCAATAAAAGAACAGATTTATAAATGGTATTTATAAATTAAAGTAAGATTTATAAGCAGTATTTTTTAAACAAAAGAATATGTTTATTAATGGTATTTTATAAAAGGAGAATTTTATCATTGGATAAATTGGAGAAATAAATGACAGTGTGAATTTATTATAATTATATTTGGAGGTTTAGTTTATATTTAGAGTTTGTTTTTAAAGGAGTTTTGCATTTATATTGAGAAATTTATAAAAGGAGTTTTTATTAGTGAATCTGAAGTTTTTTATATAGATTTACATATAAATTTGGAAAATTATAAAATGAGTTTTATAAATGATTATTATATAAAAAGACGTTTTATAAATGATAGTATAAAAGTAAAGGATGGTTATAAAGGAGTTATTAAATAAATTTGGGGATTTATAAAAGGAGATTTCCAAATTTTGATTAGATATTTTATGAAGGGGAATTTATAATTTATAGGCAATACTTTATAAAAGGTGTTTATAAATATAAGGAGCCTTATAAGTATATTTGGAGATTTATGAATGGTTATAATTTTATTTTGAGATTTATAGATGGAGCTTTATAAATAGAGACGAATTTTACGAAAGGAATTATATAAATGAATTTGAAGCTTATACGTATAAAATGGTTTTATAAATTGTTTTAGAGATTAATAAGGGAGTTTTACAACTTGAAAAGAGATCTTGATATTTGGGAAGAAGTTTTATAAATAATTTTGGATATTTATAAAAGAAGTTTTACAAATGATTTTGGATATTTATAAAAGAGTTTTATAAATAAACATGGAGATTTATTAAGAGTTTTATAAATGGATTTGGGATTTTAGTAAAGGTGATGTTCATAAATGAGAAAGATTTATTAAAAGGACTTATTAAAGAAATTTATAAAAGAAATTGGGATTGGATTTCCCTAAATCGACCTTCTTAATTTTGGTGGTGTGGACATTCGTTCCATGCTTAACACCAAAGGAATAGTGTTTGGGTTTATCTTTATCTCCGTTTCTTTTAAAACATTATTTGTTTTAATCCTTTGATATGATTTTGAAATAAGAAATCTTTCATAATGTTTTGAGAATATACTTATACCACTGCGATAAGTATATGAATACATTTTCTAAATATTGAAAGTGTAGTGTTTTGGTGAATATACTTATACCGTTAAGATAAATATATGCATATTTTTCCAAGTATTGAAAGGAGTATAAAGGGTTTGTGAATATATCGTTGTAAAGGTATTTTGATACAAGTATTTACAAAGTGATTTTAATTAATAAAAGGATTAATTAAAGAGGTTAGTGGTTGATTATATGCTTAACCAATGTTGGTTTCCCTATGGGAGTAAATCCTTGATTTGATTGTTGTTCTTATTTGATAGTTAAATAACCGACTATCAAATTTGGTTAGTTTTAAAATATCATTGTCGATTCGGGGAGACTGGGATGATATGTTATTCGAAAACCACTTTGAACCAGCATAAGCGTTTCAAATTGGAATATCTTGAAGATGATCGAAGACGGAGCTCTTTGAAGTGCAAGGGCTACTTGCTACTAATCCCGAGAATGATTCTAAAGTGGATGTAGTAGAAGTAGTGCGTTCGGTTTCATTCAGACACAGAATGAACTTGTATGGATGAATGTTGGCATTTTATTTATGCATAGAGGGTAGCGTTAGCGTTCTAAGTGGGAAATGCTTGGAGGAATAAGGTAATCGTTACCTAATGAGCCTCACACCCAGTGACTAACGCAGGGACATGCTGTAGGGCTATGTGGCTCGCTCCCATTAGGGTATGATTATCGCCTAATCTAGACCGATATCTATGATTTTATATATGCTTCGGGCCTGGTATGGTTATTTGGTCACCACCAAGGGGTGATCATATTTGGCGCTATCCAATAAAGGGTAGGATCGGTCCTGAGTAGTTGAGGTGCAACGTGTTATAGCCTTCAGTACATTTTATTTAGAGGTGTACTGATTCGGTGGGTAGACCCTTACCCTTTCATAGTTGGAATCCATTTTCCAATACGAGCCTTCAGACTTGATTGTATACCTATTATGTTGGAATTTAATTAATGTAATAATTTTGACTATGATTCAATATTTACTTTAAAACTTAGACATTATTATAATATCACTAGATTTTCTATAGAAATGTTTTGGTTATCATAAGATAAAAACTCATCCGTGTTTATGTGCGGTGTGGTCTTACGAGATACCTTTATTTTGAAAGGTTTTTATAACATTAAAATTCAACTGAGGTGTGTTTCTCACGCTGGTTTACCAGACTGATCTGAGTGTTATTTTATTAAAATGCTCAGGTAAGACTGAGCATATTTACTAATTCTATTTGGATACTTGGAGCTTTAGGAGATGAGCTGGATGCCTCCAAGTCATATTCAAAAATATTTTATTTTCGCTGCATTAGTTGTTTTATTTAACATCATTTGTGAGGACAAATTGTTATAACTGTCTGGGCCGATGATTTGTTTAGTGTACTCTGATTGATGTATGTATATAATAGTTTTGTATGTAAAGATATGTTTTATATTATATATTACTCATCACAATGTGAGATTCTGTTCTCTTTTTCCTCCAACAATTTTTCTTTCCGGCACTTGGATGCTCGGCACGTGGATATCGTGGATGTATTAGTGTCAAAAAGGCAGGTCATTACACGCGGTATTGGAGCTTAGATTCAGTGAACACCTAGGCTTTGGTGGAGTTAACTCATTTGAGACCCTAAGATGAGTTCGAGTGTATTATATATATGATGGTGCATTTGTTTATGCTATAAAAATGTTTTATATTATTTTAATTTATCGGTTGAGTGGATTGATTTCTGGTCGGTATAGAAGGAACAATTGTATCGATAGGTGTTTCTAAACATTTGAATAAGGAAAACCGACACAGTATTGTTGTAAAAGGGGTAAATGAAATAATTTTACCTGGATTATATTTTATATATAAAAAGAATAATTTTCAGAAATTAATATAGTTATATATGGTGTGATTGGTTGTTAGAATGATAATACTCAATTATTATTATTTATTATTTATTGTTTGTGTCAGGTAGTTTATGAGCATTTATTGTTTGGTCAAATTAAATACGAAAACCTTATGAATTTAGTTTCACAACTTAGACTATAAGGTGTTCAATGATAATATTGGGTTAAAATTAAAATTTAACCTTAATTAAAGTTGTTTATTATAATTCAAACAAAAATATATAATTGTAAAGTGAATTTATGTAAGGAAGTGAGATTATATAAATGTACTATATAAATATAGTTTATAAAAAGTTTTTTTAAAACCGAGAATTTAGGAACTTAAATTCTGGTGTTTTGGAAATTGTTTTCAGAAGCTTGGAGAAAATAACAACGATACTATTTGAAATTATTTTTTTAAATAGAAGTATTTAAAGTGGACTTCGAAGGAGATAAAAAGCACTGAACTCACTTTAGTCGCTGGAAAATAATTTTGGTGATGGCTACAGCCTCATCTGTATTCAGTTTCGAGTTTCTAAAGTGAGCAACTGCTACCATAATAGCAATTTGCTCCAGGATTGTTTTGGAAAAACAGATTTTGTTTAAGATTCTAAAAGTATGATTTAATATATAAAAAGGAGATATATGTATATTATTATTTCAAAATGATTTGAAATAAAAACCAGGTGTTTAAATTCTTAAATTTTAGTTCAGTGATATTATAGACTCTTGTATCCTATCCATTAGGATAGTCTGGTTTGTGCATCTAGTTTTGGAATGTTGTTTGGTAATTTTAATGTTGTAAAATGAAATGGAATTCTCGACGATTTGAAAAGTCGAAACTTCTAAGTTAAATTGGAAAATTTAGCTAAATGTTTTGTGAAAACATAAGAGAATAAGTTTCTATAACTTATTAATTTGAGAAAATAGTAAGTTAAAAACAAAATTTAATTTTTTTGGATATTTATGCCAAGTGAAACAATTTAAAAGTTGTATATATACTGTTTGGATATAGAAGAATGTTACACAAGTACAAACTTAAGCTTTAAAGTGGATAATGAACGAGTGTACTTTATAAAATGTTTATAATAAACTTAAGTATGGAAGAGCTTTAAAGATGAAGTTGTGGCTTTTTGAAATGTTTATAAACTTGAGTTTTAAAGTGACTGATTTACATAAGTTTTGTTATAAGATGTTTGTGAACTAAATAATGGGTTTTATGAAATAGTTCATAAATAATTTTAGTATTAAATGTAATACTATTGGTGCAATAAATTGTGATTTAAAATGAATGTGAATAAAAGAAATTTGGTGTAGTTAAGAACCAATTGGAATAAATACGTAAGTTGTATGTAGATTATTCTATTTGCATAGCTGTTTTGATCCAGATTCGGTACATGATTTCAAGGTAATTCACATATGTCCGAGGAGGATATTTCACTCGATTCTTAATGACGAACACTGGATACAGATTTTTGATTTGATTTTGAAGTTTCTTGCACAGTATATGGCTATAAAAGGAGAACCGAGGTTTCAAATCAAGCAAGTGCAAAAGCTACTTGCTACTAATACTGAGGGTGATTCCAAAATGGATGTACTAGAAGTAGTGCATTTGGTTTCATTCAGACCCCAAACAAACTTGTATGGATGAATGTTGGCATTGCATTTATACCTGGTGGGTAGTATTAGTGTTCCAAGTGGGAATTACTTGGAGGAATATGGTAATTGTGACCTAACGAGTCTTACACCCCGTAAATGACAAAAGTAGGGACATGCTGTAGGGCTATGTGAGTCGCTTCCTGTAACAACCCATCTCGAAACCGGTTTTCGATCCAGAAAAGGCCCATCGAAACATAGATCCATTCTAAGGCAAGTTGTGGGTAGTAAAAAGAAATAACGTTGCAGAACCATAACTAAACTTTTAGAACTCATAGTAGATGGAATAAAATATAATAGCAAAGCGTACCCATTTATTTCAAAACATAAAAATGTCATAACACAAAATCCCATAAAAACTATAGCATAATACCCGTTATAACAATTTTTTAAATCCGTGGGTACACATGAAAGAAAATAATAATAAGTACTACAACTTGCCAAGCTTCTTCGCCTTTAAGCATCGTCACCGCCATGACTCCGTCCTTAACCTTTGTTGTAATGAGGAGGGAGCCAGAACAACAAGTTTCTAGTGAATAAAAACCTCGAGTCTTACCTTTTCAGTACTTGGGCAGTTTATTTCAAAATAAGAATAAATCAACAAACATAAAATCATTTAATACTTCTTTATAAAGGAAACGAGGCGGGTCCAACCACTTAATACCTCCCATTCTAGAAGCAAATCCCATATCCCAATCATACATCATAAATAGCTAATAATGTAAGAAACGGTACCCAAGCCACTTAATACTTCCTAGTGGAAAATAGGCAGACCTGTCATTTAAGGCCTAATTCCAGAAGCGTGCTCTTCAATGGTACTATCTAGCTGACATCATATGGAATCTCATAAGCCACTTAATACTTCCAACTCATATGGAATCTCTAGAGCGCACAACCGAATAGAAGTGTAACGACCTGGTATTTCGAACCATTCGCATTCGCATATGTCGGACTTGAATTGCTTAAAATGTCAGATTGTTAATTTATATTTGGAAAAACTCAGCATATACAGTAAATAAATCAATCATAGAATCACAGACACAGAGTATTACAACAGTAAGCAGCGGGATAGATAAATAGTAGTTCATAAAGCTACTATAAAACATCAGAGTCTGAAACAAAATACAATAGAATCTCAAATACAAATGAATCTCTATTACATAAGCAACGGACGAGTCAGAACATAAATGACTGAAATAAACCGAAATAACTGAAAGCTGGATAGATAGATCTTCAAACAAAGCTCCAATCTCCAAAGGTGAGTCTCAAATGCCATGACACTCAGTCTGACCCGAGCATAAAGCAAAACACAAAACACTCGAGTCAGGATTAGCATTCTTATATAGTAAATTCAACTCAAGTGAAATGTCAACTGAAATACAAATAACTTAAAGGATGTTTGGGATTCCCATCCTCTAAGGATCCGTGGAACTATCTACTATGTAGTAATATACGTAATTATAATATGTTTATAGTAAAGTAAAAGTATTAAACTAGCGTTAAGGCGTTACCCATATCCCCCCTTAACACATTTTATATATTCCCGTAGTCTATACAATGCCGTACGCTCCTCCGTAAACTGGAGGTTTACCCAAAGAACACCACATAGGTACGGTACAAAACAAACTCGTAGAAGGCGCAATAGGGCATGCGACAAGGCACTCGAGGCAATGCCAGGGTAGATATACTTCTTATGAATCTGGACTGGTGGTAACGCATAGCAGCTACTACCGTCCACCTCGTGACACACTCCCAAATCAAAGGTGCACCCAATCAAATCACAAAGTAATAGAATGGTATCGAAGAAATGTGTCCGATAGGAGGAATGACCTCACTTGGCCCGGCGTGGCTCCTATTTTAGCCGCATCAAGCTGACTCACAGGAGTCAGGGCTACGTAAATACCATATAGAACCGTCACCAAACCATCCTGCTTCATTCTGGAATCTCCACCACGTGAATAGTTGTTAAAGTGGTTTTCGGTATTGGTAGAGAGTATGACAATATCCGATCCCGGTCTCTTTAACAACCAAACGCTTATTTCACACCGTGGTCATTTCATTTCAAATAGTTCATACTTCATATCAAAATATCATATTCATTTCAAAACCATATCAATTCAATATCATTATTCATTTTAAAATAATATTCATTTCCAGAATCGTAACACTTTTAAAATTATAGCACTTTCGAAATCATAACACTTTTGAAATCATAACACTTTGGAAATCATAACACTTTTGAAATCATAGCACTTTCGTAACCATAACAGTTCCAACTTAAATAATTTAGATGTTGAAAATAGTATATATTAAAATAGTTATAAATTAAAATAATTTTATATTAAAATAATTTCTATATTAAAATAGTTGTAAATTAAAATAGTTTATAATTATTTAAAGAGGTTACACTGAAATAGTTTCCCAATTAGAATTGTTTCATCTAATTCCACAAATCGATTCAAATCAACTTAAATTTCAAATTCAATTTAAATCAATTACAGTTCAACACTTTCAGTTTAAAAGATTTAAAGATTCAATTCATATTCTCAATAAACCATTTCAAATTTTTATCGATTTCAAATCCAGGTTTGAACTATCTCTTCAATTCCAGTAAGATTCAAAGTTTAAATATTCAAACATTTCAATATAAGTTTCAATTAGATTTCAACATTTAAATTTAACTTTATTCAAATTGGAAAATATTCACTTAATCATTTTAGTAACAATTAAATAAAATCTCAATTTATAAATTTACATCAATATTAAATATTGAGTCTCACTTTTTTTTTAAATTGAGAATATTCATTTAATCACTTTTCATCAAATCAAGTTATCAACCATCTCTTTCAAAATCTCAAAATCAATAAGTTCAAATCAATTCTTGTTTAAATTCAATTATTAACCAATTTAGATTTCAAGTCAACATTAATTTATCTTTCTAACCTTTATTATTAAAGTTATAAGATAAATCTATTTTAAAAATATTAATATATATTTAAATAAATACCTAAACATATTATATACTAATTAAATTAAATTTTTATTAAATTTATTTTATATTACATATTATTTTATATAATTTAAAATAATAAAGTTATAAGTAAAATCTTAAAAATTATATTTTCAAAACTAACTTATAAATTTAAAATTTCCAAACATATAATTTTAAAAATCTAAAATTTAGACATATATAAAAATAACTTTTATATATATTATATTTTAAAAATCAATATTTATTAAAACCCATATATTTCCTTTCAAAACTTTGGAAATCATTTTCAAAATATAGACCAACGATGTCCGTATATAATTTTCTATCCTATGGTCAAGTGATAGGGATATTTATCATTTCAATTCGAAATTTAATTATCTACGGGTATATATCATTTCAACCCGCAATCCCAAAAATTCAAAATCAATGAAAGTCGCTTGGGTTTATCATTTCAACCCATACCGATTTTCCCCTATTCTAGAATATCGTTCGGGTATGTATCATTTCAACCCATAGGGAATTCTAAATTAACAGGGAACTTGCAGAGTGAGAACAAATATGATAATAATGTAACATATCAACAACAGGCATATATCATCAGTAACAAATTTAATTAAAATATAAATAAAAGATTATGGTGTCAGATGTCATAGGTGAATAATTACAGATAATGGTATATCATATATATAACAATTAAATAATTAACAATTCAAATTTAACAGCATATTTCAATTGTCGTTTCAAGTGAAATCAAATTTATTAAATATAAGAATGTTAATCATGAGTGATTGCTCACCTTTCAAGGCTAGAGAGATTTGACAATGAAATGGGTTACAAGTCCAAACACGAATTTCCAAAGCAAAGCAAGATGGACATGAATTCGATGAACAAAGCTGATAAATTAGAATTGATGGAACAAATTAGAATAGCTAGATATAAAAGAATGAAATGTTTCTTATATATTTTCTTAACCAATCTTCAATTTACAACCCAAAAAAATCGTTGTATGTAATTTTAAATCAATATTAAATTTAAACACATAAGATCTATATATTACGTTAAATTAAAAATCACAACATATACTCTCTCAATATTCAATTTATAACCAATATATATAATTTTCAAAGATTTCTAAATATTAGCATAGATACCCTTCAGACCAACAGTAGATATCGACTTAAAAGTTCTATGTATGAAATATATATGTAATCATTTGTGTTTAAAATATCAAGTGCACATTATAATATATGTAGGTAATATATATGCAACCATATAAGAAAACTCAAATATGCCCTGGATAGAAAATAACAATTATGTATATAATATATATAATACATCCTTTATAATATGATATGCTATAAACATATATTTTCTTTTATAACATATGCAGTATAAACATTCATATACAAACAGCAAATGTCACAGGATAAAATAACTTTTATATATATAAAATTTACAAAAGAAAGCAAAGAAACGGCATGCTTCCTACTTTTTACCTTCAGGCACACACACACACACACACACATATATATATATATATATATATTCATAAGCAAATATATATATTCATATTTAAATTAATACTAAATCAGTATGTATACTACGCAAATCAAATCATTAATTAAAACTAGTACATTATATGAATACTAATATATACTATTATATGTATGCTAATATTACAAGAAAGATATATACATATTTACTATTATAAACTGACGTACAACTTGCATATATACATACTATATGTAAAACTTACTTTATTATAAATTATATACCCTACAATAGATCAAATATAAATCTATATAAACATATATATATAATTTAAAACCTATACAGATATACATGTACTTATTTAAAATCAACATACATATGTATATTATATACAAGATTTATACTGACCATATATGTATACATGTATACACTGCCGTATACATATCAAAGTTAGCACAACAAATGTAAATATAGAAACAAATATAAACATTGTATAACTCAAAATTTATAAATAACAGTTCGTATGCGTAAAGTAAAACTTACTTTGAAAAGTGAAGGGTGGCATAGGCTAGCAGTATATAAAACTTCATATATATCATTCATTTTTGTTAAGAGGAGGTGACGAATATTTTCGGCCATGAAGGAGGTGATGCAGTTTTCCCAAAGGAGAGAAGGTGATGGGTAAATTAGAAAGCAAATAAACGAACATGTACGTGCTTTATGTATTTTTATATTTTTGAACCGAATGAAAATAGACCGGGGAGCACGAAAAGGCACAAGTGAACCACAATAAATTGAACAGATGGGAATTGCAAAAGTCACATGTCAATTCAGGTACAATAATTAAAGTAACTGTTACTTGGATTACACGTCTGAAATATGAAAAGGCAGAGGAAACAAAAAGGCACAAATACGGTACTGCTACGACGAATCGTTACGTCGATTTTTGCTGCGTATCGGACGTCGAATTGCAGTAATAAATATATTGCGGAGATCAGTATGACGAGACAAACAGAATGGTACACATATATCAGCGATATGATCAAGTTATAAAACTCGATTTTTCGCTACCGAAAATGCTGCAATTTCATCGAAAATAAGATAAACAGGGCTAGAGAAGTCCAAATTTGACGAAATGAAATATGACGTCTCACTCATAAAATGTTTTACATTTTTATTATATAAAAATATTCAGCTTTCAATAATATTTTATTATCATCAATTTTAACCGATTTAAATTGAAATTGAAAATTACACAATAGAATAAACTTTCATATTTTCCAATCAAATTTTATCGGTTGCTATGTTAAAATAGATGTATCCCAAATATCAAATTTTCATTTACAAATTCAATCATTTAAAATTTCACAAAATTTCAGTTAATTACGTTATTAAAACCGTTAAAATTTCCGGGTCATTACAAGAAGATAGCATAAAACCCTAGCCATTGTTGGCCACTTCCGTTGCCAAGCGTCGACCGCCCTTGGGCGACCGGTCGACTGCTATGGCCGACCGGTTGACCTATTCAGGTCGACCGCTATCTTTTTAGGGGCGTTTATTTTATTTTCGTTGTTGAATTATTTTATTTCCTAATTAACTTTTTAACGTTAAGCCTTAATTAATCATTTACTTAGCCCCCAAGCTAATTTTTGAAATTTAAATCCTAAATTTGATTTCTTATATGAATTTGAATTCAAACTAAATTAATTAAAATCTGAGAACTTCAAATGCTCATAACTTCTTTGTTTGAGCTCCGTTTTTAGCATATTATACATGAAAACAAATCAGAATTTTGCCACGAACACAACAGAATAACTTTCATAGTCAAATTTTAACTTTTATAAAATTTCCTTATCCAACCTTATCGTATTAATTTAATTACTTTATTTATTTATGGTTCATTTTACGCGGGTGTTACATTCTTCCCCCCTTAAAAAGGATTTCGTCCCGAAATCTTCCAACTGGCGAATAACATAACTCACAATACATTCATGTTATACAATCAAGTTCTCTGCACAATCATCTACTCAACCATTAGTGCAATGCGATTATGTACTGTAGACATGCTAAAAATGAGCTCAATCCTAGCGTGATTGTGTAATCGTGTCATGTAAGTATGTATGCAAATATAGTAAACATGCATAAACATTTTTATATGAGTGTAAAGTGATTGTGAAAAAGTGTAACTACCATTTTCTACCATCCAATCTAGCAACCGCGATGCAACCAAAATCCTAATTTTGGAGAGAAAAATTATCAGTGAAAATCTCTAAATAAGTGTTCTTCATCTTCTCCTCAGTCTTACAAGTGCTTTCCGCCGGATTGTCCCCCATCGTACTCGGACCAACTTAATTATTTTATTGTGAAGTCTCCTAGTACCGTGCTCCACATTGCGTGTGGTGCCACGGGGCACTATCGACTCCATCTTAAAATCCCCCAACTAATCAGGCTCTACTCTTCTAGCGGTGTCATGAAGGCATTTCCTAAGGTGAGAAACATGGAAAACATTGTGAACTCCTGCCAACTTGTCAGGAAGAATCACACGATATGCCAATTTTCCTTTTCTTTCCATAATTCTGAATGGCTCAATAAATCTTAGTGCCCTTGCCAAATCTAATAACTTTTCTAAGAGGGGTGATTTTAACAAATACCATATGTCCAACCTCAAATTCAAGATCTGTCCTTCCTTTATCCGCATGAGATTTCTGATGGTCTTACGCTACCTTTATCCTTTGCTTGATAAACTCTACTTTCTCCGTGGTATCACGAATCAAATTGGGTCCAAGGAACACTTTGTCGGTGGTTTCCCACCAACAACTAGGCGATTTGCATGGCCGCCCATAAAGTGCTTCAAAGGGGGCCATACCAATCATAGTTTGTTAGCTATTATTAAACGCAAACTCAACAAAAGGTAGATGCTGCTCCCAATTTCCTCCGAAATCAAAGACACAAGCTCTCAATAAGTCTTCAAAATTCTATTTATGCTCTTTTTTTGTCCGTCAATTTGCGGGTGATATGTCATACTAAGGTTCAAAGAAGTTCCCAAAGCTATATGTAGGCTCCTCCAAAACTCGCGAGTGAACAAGGGGTCTCCATCACTGAATATGCTTATAGCAATTCCATGTAGACAAACTACCTTTTTAATACAAATCTGGTTGAGAGAGGGCTAGTCCTATTTCTCCTAATCAGAACAAAATGAGCAATCTTAGCGAGTCTATCTACAACAACCCAAATAGCCTCATCGCCCTTCTGACTTTTAGGCAATCCTTCTACAAAATCCATTGAAATATGCTCCCACTTCCAAGTCGAGATTTCCAAAGGTAATAATAATCCATCGGGCTTCCCTTGCTCAGCTTTTATCTTTTAACATGTCAAACACCTAGTAACAAACTCAACTACGCTCATATTCATTCCATTCCAAAAGAAAATTATCTTTATGTCCTTGTACATCTTATTCCCTCCGGGATGAATGGTCATCCTTAAGTGGTGACACTCTATAAGCACATCTCTCATCAAGTCATCAATCATTGGGATGCAAAGACATCCATCTCTTCTTAACTATCCCTTATCGTCAACTGAGTATCTCTTAGCATGGGGAAAATGCTCTCCTTTCCTTAATTTTTCCAAAATATTTACTAACTCCTTGTCTTTTACTTGCTCGTGCCCTATACGATCCATCAAGAATGGTCTAACCTCCATAACTAATGGAAAACCTTAGATGGATTCTGTTGACGGTTGGAGGTTAAAATTCGAGAGAAACTCCAACCGTCCCTACTTATATATAGCATAGAGGGTAGCGTGTCTCCTACTAAGGGCATCGACAATTACATTCCCTTTTTGGGGATATATTGAACACCAAAGTCGAAAGATGCTATATACTCCATCCACCTTTACTGCATAAGATTCAAATATTTTTGGGAAAATATGTATTGAGTGATTTATGATCAGTGAATAGCTTAAAACTTTCCTCAAGAAATAATGCCTCCACATCTTCAAGGTAATAACAATGGCTGCCAGTTCTAAATCATGCACGGGTACCTCTTCTCATGATCTTTTAGCTTTCTACTAGCATAGGAAACTACCTTCTCTTCTTGCATAAGAACTGCTCCAAATCCTATGACACATGCATCCGTGAAAATCGTAAATGGCTTGGTTCCATCTGGAATAGTGAGCGTGGGTGCGCTAGTCAATAAATCCTTAAGCTTCTCAAATGCCTTGGTGCACTTATCATCCCAAACAAAGACTAGATTCTTCTTAGTCAATCGGGTTAAAGGGGCTGCTATTTGTGCAAAGCTCTTAATGAACTTCCTATAGTAGCCTGCTAACCCTATAAAGCATCTAACCTCTGATGCATTACTAGGAACCTTCCATTCTTGGACAGCTTCCAGTTTAGTAGGGTCCACTGCCAATCCTTTCTCCAAAACAATATGTCCAAGGAACCTAACTTCATTTTTCCAAAAGTGGCATTTAGAAAACTTGGCTTTGAGTTGGTTTCTTCTCAAGGTGTCGGATACCTCCCTAAGGTGGTCCTCATGCTCCTTGCCTTTAGAGAAAACAAAGATATCATCAATAAACACCACGACAAATTTATTAAGCTGCCCTCTAAATACTCTACTCATCAAATCCAAAAAGTATGCCGAGGCATTTGTAAGTCCAAAAGGCATTACTTCCCACTCATAGAGTCCATCCGACGTACGAAAAGCGGCACTCAGCTTGCTTTCCTCTGCAATCCTTCATTGATGGAATCCCGTTGCTAGGTCTAATCCGAAAAAGACTTTAGCTCAAGTTGGTCAAATAAGTCATCTATTCTAGGTAGAGAGTACCTATTTTTCCTTGTCAACTTGTTCAGCTCCCTATAATCGATGCAAAGTCTTAAAGAACCATCTGCCTTAGTAGCAAAAACGACAGGGACTCCCCACTCAAAAGTACTCCTATGGATGAATCCTTTCTTCAATAGTTCTGAGATTTGCTTATCCAATTCCCTTCTTTCTTTAGGGGCCATATGTCTCAAAGGCAAGGCGACGTGTCTTGCGTCTTTCTCCAAATCGATTCGAAACTCGATCCCCCTAAGGGGTGGGAGACCCGAAATCTCCTCAAAGACATCAAGAAATTCATAAACTATGGATACATATAATGGTTCTCGATCAATAGATAGATTTAGTGAGTATAAATGGCTTTAGACAACTAAAGCTTTTGGTGTACAAAGAACTTCTAGGTCACAACCTCGACAACTTCTTAATCGTACTAACCTTTTGTCACAGTCAAAAATGGCTCCATAATATGACAACCAATTCATACCCAAGATAAGTCCATACCCCTCGAAATTTAGAACATACGCAGTACATATGAAATCAACATCGCATATGTCTAATACTAGGTCTTTGCAAATAAGAGAAAGATGGGTCGAAACCCCAATGAGATTGGAAACCACTATTGGGCCGTTGACCATCTGGGTTTTAAGGTTTAAGGGAATTTACTACATCCCTAGCTATAAAGAAATGTGATGCCCCTGAATCAAAAAGGGTATGAATAGTAACCCTAAAAATAAAAGTTATACCTTCTACAGCTGCTTCTCCTTGGTCCCTTGGTGGGTTACTGGAAATAGGGACAGTTTTAATAGTGTAGGCCTGTCCACTTAGTCCTTCTTTATCTATCTTGGGACATTGATTCTTATGACGCCCTTCCTCATGGCAGTCAAAGTACTTTCCTTTAATGGCTTCCTTCATCAGACTCACCCTTACAATCTTTGGCTTCGTGACCCCTCCTTTGGCATCTATTACACACCTTTACTTCCTTCTTAAACTTCCCCTTCATTTTCTTGTTGGCCCAAAAAATCCCCTTCTTAGACCCTTTGTTCTTTTGGGTCCATGTAGACTTCTTTTTCTCTCTCCTATCTTCCTCATTGGCCATGTGCAAAATTTCTGTTTCTACCAACATCTCATACACGACCCTCATAGGTACTTGAGTCAACAACATTTTCCTTAGTGGGGAATTTAAGCCCTTCACGAACTTCGTGGCCTTTTTCATAGGTGTGTCTATCAGGTTCATCCTGAATTTAGCCAATTCAGTAAACTTAGCTATGTACTCTTTAAGGGTAGAATCTCCTTGTCTCAACTGAATGAACTTTTCCAATTGTAAGCTAACCTCTGCCCTAGACATGAATCTCATCTCGAATTGGTCCTTGAATTCATCCCAAGAGAATATACTGTCCGGGGTGCTCATTAGTCACAAAGTTCCACCAATTTAAAGCTTCTTCTCTGAGGTGCCATGCTGCCATTCTTCTTCTTAGCTGATTATCCCAACCCAGATCTTTAAATATCTTCTCGCAGTTACCAATCCCTGCTTTAGCCTTCGAAATCCTTCGGTTCTAGAGTATGTCTTTCCTCCCATATTGAGAAAGTCCTTACATAATTTAGGAAAGGCAGCAGAACGGGGTGCTACATCAGCGGCCGGGCCATTGGGTACTACCGGTGCAACTTGAGGAATAGGAATCTGTTCGACAGTCCTAAGATATTGTTTAAACCATTCGGGCATTCAACGAATGGATGGTCTTCCAGGTAGGGTTCCCTTGTTCGAAAGAAGATTGATTATCAGCGTATTAACTATCAGTAGGTTAAACCATTATTGATGATTTCCAAAGATAGTATTTACATGCTGAAAGAAAAGAAAAGTTTTCCCAGTGTATGTGCGTATGTTCAAGAAGAGGGGTATATGTATATACAATAAGAATTCGTTTGAAAATTCTATTTGAAAAACCTTTTCAAAATAACAAATATGTCTCTCGTACATATAGATTTTTCTATTGATCGGGTAACCTAGAGCTCTGATACTAAATGTAAGAACCTACCATGGAATAGACCTAAATTACGACCTAGAAAAGGCCCATCAAAACTTAGATCCATTCTAAGGCAAGCTATTGGTAGTAAAAAAAACATTGCAGAATCATAACTTAACATTCAGAAACTCGCAACGGATGGAACAAAATATAATAGTAAAGTGTACCCATTTATTTCAGAATCATAAAAATGTCATAACACAAAATCCCATAAAAACCATAGTATAATATCCGTTACAACAATTATTTAAATCCATGGGTACACATGAAAGGAAATAATAATAAATACTACCACTCACCAAGCTTCTTCACCTTTAAGCATCACCATCACTCCATCCTTAACCTGTATTATAACAAGGAGCGAGTCAGAATAACAAGTGTCTATTAATAAAAACCTCGAGTCTTACCTTTTCAGAACTTGGGCAGTATATTTCAAAATAAGAATATGTCTACGAACATAAAATCATTAAAATCATTTAATACTTCTTTATAAGGAAAGGAGGCGTGTCCAACCTTTTAATACCTTCTATTCCATAAGTAAATCTAATATACTAATCATACGTCATAAATAGCTAATAATGTAAGAGACGATATCCAAGCCACTTAATACTTCCTAGTGGAAATAGGTAGACTCTGTCATTTAAGGCCTAATTCCAAAAGCATGCTCCTCAATGGTATTATCTAGCTGACATCATATGGAATCTCATAGGTTGCTTAATATGTCCAAGTGGAAAATAGGCAAACGCCGTCATTTAAGGCCTAATTCCATAAGCGGACCCCCTGTAGAGATACAACCTAGCATAACCCATTGGCCATTTAATACTTCATCTGGGGAAAAAGTCGAGTCTAACCACTTAATACCTCAAACACCGAAGCAGGCCCTTCGTCTTATGGCCCATACCCATAGTGACGTCTCACATTAGTCTACTATTCGTAGGAATTGACAACCAGATTAGCTGGGCAGATTTCCCCTACTGGATTTGGAACTAACCTCGCGTTATTACAAATATTTACCATAAGGATATCTCAAATCAATAAAAGTATACATAACCTCTGTTAGCCTAAAATTGAAGGGCAGACTTCTATCATGCAACTCTATTAACCTCGCATCCCTATGACTTAATCATAAATTAATTACTCTACACACACACACACACACACACATATCTCACCGTTTCATAAATAAGGTCTTATAAGGAATCTTCCTTATTATGCATTGAAATAATAATTAGGTTATGTAAGAGTTTCCTCTTATTTTTACCTCAAAATCAATTACCTTCATAATGGGGGAAAAATAATTATAAATAAATGCCTAATTAACTATGCCATATATGCAATAATTATATGTTAATTACGTAAATAGAAATAAATAAATATTCGCACTTAATAAGTTCTAAATGCACGGATTTTAGACCCTAAGCTAGCGTTTAATGTCAATTCATAATAATTATTATTACAAGTTCTTTTTCTTTAATTTCCCAAGATTTCATGGAACTCCATTGTCTAAAACAGGGAATAAATATTCAAAATCAAAACTGCAATAACAGACTTGTAAATAAAATAGAAACTCAATTTATTACACCAATTCAATGGAATATCTTAAACAATAAAAATTTCAATCTAAACCCCATATTTTATTCAACTCCTCTTTTACAAAGAAATAGATATGAATAAGTGATATTGTTAACCCAACTTTTGCCAAGGCAGTATATAGGCGGATTTAACCAAATAGACTTCATAATTGTTAAGGCCGATAAGTCCAGAGCGATGATTATAGGGCTCTCAGAAATCAAGTACAGATAATAATATCAAGTCGAGGTTGAATGAAATTAATAGATATGCCAAGCAGAAAGTTCGAAGTATGGAATATGGCTCAATGTATAAAAGGGATCGGCGTAGATTGGCTCCAACAACAAGGATCGACATACTCCAGAGTATAAAGGCATTCTTGTGGAAAACAATCGATATCTCACGATCTACAAGTCCAACACATATGAAATTTTGTGAGCAAGATATGGGGACCCTAGGGATCCTACCTTAGGGATTACATATCATTTGGATGAAGTAAGAGGGATCAGTACCTATCCCTCTTAGGGGTCAGCTAAACCCAGTTTCATAGGGAAGATTGATCAGTATCACAACATCTACACATTCAATTGACATGAAACTTAGAGGACAAGCTAATTAGAACATGTGGAATAGCCCGTAGGGATCGCATGACATTTGGAGTAAGTTGGAGGCAACGGTACCTATCCCTCCATAGGGATCGTGTATAATCAGCCTTCACAACATTTTGCAACAAAAATTGATCAATAACTCGAGTTCTACTAGTCCAATTGGTGTGAAACTTGGAGGTTAAGCATACATGGAGAAGCTCCCCTAGGTAATACTACTTCATAGAAAATGCGATATTTCACAAACCGTACGTCGAAATTGCACGATATTTGGGGAGCAAACAACTAACACCATGGAGAATCACCCAGTGGGATTGCACCTCTTTTGGACACCAAAATATGGATCAGTACCTATCCCTATTGTGTGCCCCAATGGGCCTAGAAATTTCTGCCTCGTCTTGGTCTCTCGAGCCTTCTATCAAAGTTTCAGCCCGATCCATGCATGTCTTCCTCTATAAATACAGCAGACATGGCATTAGAAAAGAGATCTTCTTTATGCTTCTCTTTATCTTCAACCTAGGCTACACTCTATCAATTTTATTTTTAGATTACGGATTGTAACTGTAAACAAACTTCAGTATAATAAAAAGGATTATATAGAAGTGGACGTAGGCCAGAGTTAGCCGAACCATTATAAATCATGTCTCCTTTTACTTTCTTTATAATTATTTTCATTTTGTTCTTCATTTATTTCACTTCATATTTCTATGATTGGATTGGATATTGGAGCTTTTGCATAATTGGGTATTGGTGGCCAATTTTGTCAACATTTTGGTACTTTCACTGAGAAACTTGCACCCGCGGATTTGGAAGCTAGGAGCTTAGATTTTGAAGCTTGGATACTTGGATATAGGAAGCAATGGCTAGGCAATCAACAAGGAGAGCAATGCCAGAAAGTAGCTGTTGAGTCAAGATTTTTATAGAGTTTTGATTTCTGACAAAGGGATAAGCCGTGATCGACAAAAAGAAGTTATTCATTGTTTTAAAGAGACACAAAGAGCTCCATACATTAGAGGTTGATTATTTGGTATGTTAGTAGTGTTATTTATGTTAAAATCTATCCTCAAATAATCTCATACCTTCAATCTTTGAATATAAATGTATATATGTATGAGTGCACATTAACTGTGCAGTCTAGGCTAAACCGGTCGACCGGTTTAAAACAAGGCGGTCGACCGTTTCTGCCCAGAATGCACAGATAACGTGCACAAGTGTACATAACGTATATATATTCAAATTCCTGTCTACTGGTCCATTTTGACCTGTCGACCGTTTTCAAACAGAAAGCAACCTTTCGTACAGACACTTCCTTTTCTTCAACAGTTGCTTCTCTTTCTCTTCACCAATGATCATGACCTTTGTTTGTATCTTTTCACAAAGGGTTACAACTATTTATTTCTTATATAAACATCATGAAATCATTATTCCAGATCATAAGAACCAATTCTATTATTCTAATCTCTATTCTATTGATCTCTGTCTTGAACTCTCAAACATTTCAATTGCTTATTGAATCATTGAAATTATTTCATATCTTTTGATTCAATTAAGTAATATACTTCCTTCAATCTTCACAAACATCATTCACATACTTTGAGGATAAGATTATAGGAAGGGTGTACTACAAGTGACAAATCAGTGTTATCAAGAGCACAAGTTGTCAACGACAATTGTATTTGTTTTTGTTGAAGTCCTCGGTGTTGTAAGAGGCACGAAATCCCGTTCGGCTGTTCGGGTGTTGTGAACTTGTTCCTCCGGGTGAAGCGAGGTAGTTGGTTGTGAAAATCCAGATAGGAGTCTGGGACTGGACGTAGGACGGGAGGTCTGAACCAGTATAAAAATCCCTGGTGTGATTTTTACAGTTTACTGCATTTACTATTCTATATCTGTGAATTGCTATATAGTTAGTTTATTGAATATTTACTTGTATAGCAATTGTAAATAACATTCCGCATATATTAGTCCATATTACACGATCCGTAATTAGTGTGCACAAGCGTACAAACTTTCATTTGGTATCAGAGCACGGTCATCATATAACCGTAACACCATTATTTGATATATTCTTGTAATATGGCAAATAACGCAAGCACTAGCACTAACACTTACACGGAAGGTCAATCAACACAAAGACCTCCATTCTTTAATGGTCTCAACTATAGCTATTGGGCTACACGTATGTCATTTTTTATGCAATCAAATAGCTATGATGCTTGGAATGCTACTCAAAAAGAAATAGTGAATCCAACAACTGAATATTCAGAATGGACAACGGCTGAGAAAACGGCAGCAGCCGTAAATGCAAAGGCAATAAATATGTTGTTTTGTGCATTAGACCAAAATGAATATAACCGTGTTAGTATCTGCACTACTGCATATCAAATTTGGCAAACGCTGAAAACCACTCATGAAGGTACTAACAAGGTTAAACAAGCCAAAATAGCCATGCTGAAAAGTCAGTTTCAAAATTTCAAAATGAAACCGAATGAGACAATCAATGATATGTATTCAAGGTTTCAAACTATTCATCATGCACTTATCGGACTAGGACAAAAATATTCAGATTTTGATGTTGTGTCAACAGTCCTACATTCTCTGACTAGTGAATGGGAAGGAAAAGTATTAGCAATTGAAGAAGCTAATGGCCTTTCCATCATGAAGCCAGATGAATTGATAGGAAATTTAATGTCCTATGAAGCAAATTTGCAGGCTAGAAAAGAACAGAAAGAAGAAAAGAAAAATGTAGCATTTCATGCTGAGAAAGATGAAAATGAATCAGATTCTGAAGATGAAGATTTGGCATTCATTGCAAAAGGATTCAAAAAATTCCTAAAATATCGAAAACCCAGTCGTTACAACAAAAGGAAATCTGGATCAAACAAATCATCTTCATCAACTATAGAATGTTTCAACTGTCACAAAAGGGGCACATGCAGAAGGATTGTCCAGAACAAAAGAAGAAGTCAGAAAATGATAAATTCAAACATAAGAAGGACAAGTCAAAGAAACGAGCCTTCTCAGTAACATGGGATGATTCAGACTCATCCTCATCTGAAAGTGAAAGTGATCAGGAGAATGAACAAGCTAATGTTTGTTTTATGGCAACAGAAGATGAGGTACAAATTCCTACATTTGATGAATTACTTGATATAAATTCTGAATTGATAGTCAAATATAAAGACATAAAACGTCAATTAAAAGTAGCCAAAGCAGATTTGAGTAGAGCAGAGTTTGAACGAGATATGTTAAAAGACGAGAAGAAAATATTAGAAGAAGAACTTGAAAAACTTCAAGAATCATCATCTAATGTTGACTCTCAATTATCTCTTTTGAGTCAAGAAATTGAAACTCAAAAAGAGAAAAATGATGCTCTCACTATTGAAAATCATGAGCTTAAGGCAATAGTCAAAAATCTGGACCTAGAAAAGGCGAGCTTACAAACTAAGTTAGATGACATAACTCAAAATGTTTCTAACTTTAACAAAGGTCGAGAAAATTTGACAAAAATCATTGAAAGTTCACAATCTGTTTCAAATAAACAAGGTTTGGGGTATAGGAAACAAGAAACCAAGAAACATCTTGGTAATGAAAGGAAAAAGAAAGTACAAAAGACTGGAGCTAAGAAAAATCTTAGTTTATTATATTCCAAACCAAAACCAGTTGTGAAATTTCAGAAGAAAAATGTCAAGACTATCAAAATATGGGTTCCTAAAACAAATAACAATTTGATTAGGAATAAATATATTCAGAATTTCATGAATACTGTACATCTTAATACTAATTATATATATAAAGGGGATACAGGACCCGTATGGGTTTGGACTCCTAAGACCTAACTCTTAGGACCCCATAAAAAGTGGGTACCATGGACTTAATTTTATTTTTTGCAGGTCCCACTTAAGAAAAGAGGAAAATGGATATTCTGGTTGATACATTCCTATATTATTCCATTATATATTACTCCTTTTTGTCGATGACAAAGGGGGAGAAAGTGCTAACAATTATCTGCAGGAATATATATATTTATATAAAGAATACAGACAAAATCTCAGGGGGAGATCACATATTCAGGGGGAGATTCAGAGTTTCAGATATATGTTGTCATCAATCAAAAAGGGGGAGAATGTTGAGTCAAGATTTTTATAGAGTTTTGATTTCTGACAAAGGGATAAGCCGTGATCGACAAAAAGAAGTTATTCATTGTTTTAAAGAGACACAAAGAGCTCCATACATTAGAGGTTGATTATTTGGTATGTTAGTAGTGTTATTTATGTTAAAATCTATCCTCAAATAATCTCATACCTTCAATCTTTGAATATAAATGTATATATGTATGAGTGCACATTAACTGTGCAGTCTGGGCTAAACCGGTCGACCGGTTTAAAACAAGGCGGTCGACCGTTTCTGCCCAGAATGCACAGATAACGTGCACAAGTGTACATAACGTATATATATTCAAATTCCTGTCTACTGGTCCATTTTGACCTGTCGACCGTTTTCAAACAGAAAGCAACCTTTCGTACAGACACTTCCTTTTCTTCAACAGTTGCTTCTCTTTCTCTTCACCAATGATCATGACCTTTGTTTGTATCTTTTCACAAAGGGTTACAACTATTTATTTCTTATATAAACATCATGAAATCATTATTCCAGATCATAAGAACCAATTCTATTATTCTAATCTCTATTCTATTGATCTTTGTCTTGAACTCTCAAACATTTCAATTGCTTATTGAATCATTGAAATTATTTCATATCTTTTGATTCAATTAAGTAATATACTTCCTTCAATCTTCACAAACATCATTCACATACTTTGAGGATAAGATTATAGGAAGGGTGTACTACAAGTGACAAATCAGTGTTATCAAGAGCACAAGTTGTCAACGACAATTGTATTTGTTTTTGTTGAAGTCCTCGGTGTTGTAAGAGGCACGAAATCCCGTTCGGCTGTTCGGGTGTTGTAAACCTGTTCCTCCGGGTGAAGCGAGGTAGTTGGTTGTGAAAATCCAGATAGGAGTCTGGGACTGGACGTAGGACGGGAGGTCTGAACCAGTATAAAAATCCCTGGTGTGATTTTTACAGTTTACTGCATTTACTATTCTATATCTGTGAATTGCTATATAGTTAGTTTATTGAATATTTACTTGTATAGCAATTGTAAATAACATTCCGCATATATTAGTCCATATTACACGATCCGTAATTAGTGTGCACAAGCGTACAAACTTTCAGTAGCCACCATAGAGGGAGTCAGGAGGCTACCTAAGGAGCTGGAGCTAATCAAGCATCTATATACATCACCCGGGATGAGATGGAAACGATGATGGATGCTATGCAGGAGAGGATGCTGAAAAGACAGAAGGAGATGATGCAGAATTTGCTCCAACAGATTGGACAAGCTGGACACAGAATCAAGGAGTTGAAGCAGTAGGAATCGCTAGAAATCAGAACCGAAAACATGAAGATGGAGCCAATAGATAAAGGAATAGAACAGAGCAGCCAAGGGCAATCCTCTGCCATCCTAGAGGGATCGGTACCGATCCCCAAAGGCTAGGGGCATGCCCCCGAGTCTGGTTGATCATGATGCTGGAGGACCTGCGATCGATCCCATGGAGCTTGGTGTGAATCAGAATTTGGATGCTCGTCTAAAAGAATACGTTCTAGAATTCCCTCGTAGACTCGAGAGGCAACTTGGACATGATGATAGGAGACTGTCATTGGAAGATAATGATATGTTTACAGAGATGATAAGGTGAGCTACATGTGGAGGATTGGTGAACAGAGATCTAGAGGTTGTAAATAGAATTCCATTTGCTCCTAATATCAAGAATGCTATGAAGCCACCATAATTCAAACTACCAACACCGGAAGCTTATAACGGAAAGTCGGATCCAAATATGCATATGATGAGGTATATACGGCACATGGAAGTACTGAGGGCATCAGAAGAAGTCTTGGCATGGTGCTTCCCTTTTTACTTAACGGATGTAGCTACGCTATGGTTCAGACAATTGGAGAGCGGTTCTATTAGCACATGGACTGAATTGGTCGAAAGATCACTACAACAAAATGGACATTTAATAGCGTTTCAAAAACGCTATAATAGGTTTTTACAGCGTTTTTAACTACACTGTATAACGACATGTAATTATAGGTCAGAAACTTATCATAGCATTAGATCAAACGCTATAAAATGTATTTTTTAATAGCGCTTCCCTGGTGTCATTAATGTTGTTTATAGGGTTTTATACTGATGAGCAAAAACCTTTCTTAGCATTCGGTTAATGCTATCAATGTTATTTTACAGCAGTAAACTCTTGCTATGATAATTATATACAGTGTTTTGATGTGTTTCCATGAATGTTCTTTTAGACTTTGCTGAAACGCTGTTGAAACTGCTTTACAACATTATTGAAACGCTGTTGAAACACTTTTACAACATTGCTGAAACGCTGTTGAAAATTATCACAACAGATTTTAGAATGCTATTGGTATAGTTTACACATCACTTTGGAAACGCTATCGTTTAGGATTTCTACATTTCCCCTACACAGGTTCCATTTCTATACACATCGGTCCCAATTTATATACCAACATAGTTAAAATCAACATGCACATTTCATAATCAACATATTATATCAATCACACATCAAAATACGTAATATTCTTAGATCAATACATATATAATACGTCCACAATATTTCATAAACAATATAGAACATGTAGCAGCTAGTGACCAATTGTAGTAATACATACAAACGTACAAACCAAAATGTAGTTCTAGCAGTAAAATAACTTTGAATCCATGACCTGTTGCGGTACTTTTTTCCATCAAAGACATCTATCGACCTGTAAAGTAAAAATTAAAAAAGTAGCAAAATTTGAATACATGAAATGCAGTCAATAATTATAGGAAACTAAATTAGAATACAATATCTTCAAAAGTAGTAATACATGAAATTAGAATACATGAAAGAACAACATGCATACTGTAGTTGAGTTCAACCCAGTTTAAGTTATAGCAGAAACTAACAAGTCACCAGAGTATACATGCAAAAAACATAAAAACTTTCTATGAAATGATGGATACTGTAATTAGCTAGAAGGAAAGAAATATTTTGAAGTGCAAAATGAATTTGTAAGAAGCATATGGTAGTTGAGTTCAACCCAGATTATATTATAGCAGAAACAAATTTCAAGACAAATCTTCATGCAAATGATAGTCATATTGACCAACGCAGAACTAATAGCATTATTACTCATGTGCCAAGGGAACTGACATGATTCCCATATTATGTAGATAGAATATCATCCACACAAATGTGTTAAAAATTTCTACATTTAAATTTGGTTAAAAATTTGTAAAACTTAGTTAAATCTTATAAATGAATTAATTCTTATAAACTGTGCATTTTCAGTTGTACATGCACATTTTTAAAGTGTGCATGTACAATTTTTGACATATTAAAACAAATTCTATTTAACTAATATAAAATATAAAACTACATTTGTAGACAAAGAAACTGAAATTACAAAAGAATGTGAAACAAGAATGGCCACATACCACTAGGTTGTAGATGCTGCCTACAAAGAAATTAACAAAGATGAGATCAGTATAATATTCAGATTACAATATAATAATTATATAACTATCTTATTCAAATGAAATATAATAATTGAATTCATAAAGTTTGTCTATGATGAAAGAAGCACAGACATAAAAGGATTTTTCCTATAATAATTGGCACCCGTTTACTTTTTCCTATCGTGATATAGATATATTCGATAAAGGCATATTTTATATACTTCAATATTTCTCAGCTTTATGTTTTTTAATCATTTTACCACTTATACAATTTTTGCAAGCCAATACAATATTTTCCCCAAATTTATTCTTTACCCAAAATAGTTTTTGATAGCAAAAATACCGCCTTTAAGCTTTGAAGCAGTTTAAAAATAATTGTTTATGCCTCAAAAGTATTTCAAAACTCACAAATATATTTTATTTCACAAATATAAATTTTAAATGAGTTGAATTCCCAAAGCTTAATTAAAATTTCAAAATTTTCAAACATAGTTAATTTGTTATACTTTCACATATACTATATAATTTGTTACATATTGATTTGTATATAAATTATATTACTTGATAAAATTTATTTAATTTTTATAAAACATAGTTAACTTTGTTAATTTCTATTAATTTAACTAATTTTTATAAAACTTATTTAACATAGTTAAATTGTTATAAAACTTTGTTAATTTTCTTGAACTTAGTTAATTTCTATAAAACCGGGTTACTTTTTAATAAAACTTACCTATGCTGTATAAAACTTAATTTGCTTAGTTAATTCTTGTAAATTTAGTTACCTCGGTACATTTTTATAACACTTGGTTAACCTTTATAAAAGTTAGTTAATTTTATAAAACTTAGTTAACTTAGTTTATTTTTTACAATGGTTAGTTTTTATAAATTAAGTTAAATTTTACTAAACTTAGTTAACTTAACTTAGATAATTTTTATAAAACTTAGATAACTTAACTTATTTAATTTTATAAACTTGGTATGATGATAGCATCACCCACCACTAAGCATACCATTATTCTTTTAAAGAAGTGGAGTATTTATGGTAAGCAAATTGGCTCAGTTACATAGCTGCAGCTGCTCAAACCGTAGAGCGCAGAGCTGTAATAGGCAAGACTTACTGTAGTAACCAATTTTTTTATAACAGCCCAAAATGCAGTACAATGGATACTATAGATCTGTTCAGTACACATTTTTTTATATATCAGTAGGTATATATGGAATTGTACGGTGAAAACTTGGTTAATGAAAACTTGGTTAATGAAAGCAATATGCATTTCACGAAAATATTTCTCAGTTTATGAAGGTTGAAAAATACACAAGAACTTATGAAACATTTTAAAGCCAGAGCGCTTGATTTGCTGATTTCATATTCATAACTGGTTGCGTTGAACACTACATTAAAGTTTTCTGTCCCACTACTCCCGTCCATTTTATACAAATGGTTAGCCAAAGGGGTGAAGTTCAGATGCTCAGTTTAGAACTACTTGTTTGCACTCAGCTCAGTTCAGAAATGAGTATCATTATAGTTTCAAGATTAAGAGATGATGGATGCAAAGAAACTATGTGACTATGGAGTTCATGAAGATGCAGTGATAGAAATGTTAGCTAAACGGAGGATATTTCGAGATTTATTGTGAAGAATATACCTATTGAAGTGAATCCGTATAGTGTTAAGGCAATGAAGAGAGTGTTGCAGAATTTGAATGAGCAACTAAATATTGATCTGCCACAACCGAAGAGCTATGTATTCCTTTACAAGTAGAACCGATGCATGATGAGTATACACTGAGGTCTTATGGTGTTCAGCTAGATGACATGATAGGGATGTCTGAGGGAAGTATTGAGCCCTGCAAGAAGAAGTATGTGCCAAAGTAATCACGTATCTCAGTTTTCATATTAGATGAATGACATGCTAATGTTTTCAAGTTTATACCATAAATCCATTAATTACTCGGAAGAGACACATATGACAATGGAGTATCAAGTAACTTCGATAGACCGATTAGCAAGTATCAAATTTCGTTATGCACATACCATTATTTCAACAAAGATCAACTTATTATTCTTGAAAACTACACTATTTTTAATATAAGTTGTCAAATACTATTTTTTATATCTCATGTAATTTACAAAATCATATCGATCATTTCATCAATAATCAAATTTGATATGTACAATTTCATTTTAACATTTCTAAATATTTATGTAAAGTCCCCCAATTCAATGATAAATTTTTAAATGAGAATGCATATATTTACAACCTCATAAACAACAATTATTAACAGGGGTAGACAGGTGAGAAACATTCACAAATAGCATTAAATCCAAACCTTTCATTCAGCGCATGGTCTTTTTCTTGATGCTGCATGTTATTTCAGCCATGGATGTTAACACGGGAGAAAGTATAGGATGTTGTAGGCTAAAATATGTACGGATTTCTTTGAAACTAACTATAATATAACACAGATGATGCTACTTTTGAATGTTTACTAAAGGAAAACTGCATGAACATGGAAAATTACAGTGTATTCAATACATTACAGCTCATAATGCAGGGTAACAGAGTAGCTATAATTGTCGGTGGAAAGTAAGTCAGTCTTTGCACAATATATACCATTTGATCAGGCAAGAAGACTACTGCTTGTTTTGTCATTTGGTCTAGCTGTAGGCTCATTCACACTAAGTTTTTTTTTCTTATGTTGTACTTTGTTCCGACAATGTCATGTCATGTTCTATCTAGTTATAATTTTAGAGTTATGGTTGAAAACAAAACACGGATATATTAGTCTGCCCATGAAATAAGATGAATTTTAGCGACAAACATTGATCAGTAGCCTTTCTTCTTGTACTAAAAACAAGATGAGTTATTGCTGTTAGATTCAGTGATATACATGGTTCCCGTACTTCTGCTCTAATTGTTACAGGCATAATTTTTACATTTACAAAGAAAACTTAAACTTCCATCTACAGGTTAACACTTACATTTTATACATCTTTCTATACATAAATAAATATGAATTCTTAAGTTAATTCACTTTAATCTGGACCTTCTAATGCTGCATTGAACATGGGCAATGAATGAGTCAGATCTTTGTCTATTCTTGGTATAGCCTAAATACCATTTCAATTCAAAAGGGTAGAATTAGAAGGTTGTGAGTATTAAATATGGTTTTGAGAATTTTCTTCAGATTATAGAAAATAAAAATATTATTTAAATTTAAACTCGGTTTTTGTTAAGTCACCTCCTGATGTGGACTTAATCTTGAACAAAGATCACAAAACTTTATGTTCCATCGTTCAGTGAGTCGTCTTTTTATACGTGTAAAATAATCAAAATAACTGATGTAAAACGAGTAGAACAAGCATAGAACAAAAGAGTATAATTTTGAGTATATAGGTCCAAATATATTGAAAATAAAAGGATTAATAACTCAAGCTTCATTACATAGTTTAACGGCTAGGATCTAAGGTAGAAACATTAAAAAATATTATACCGATGTTAAATGTCCGTTGATCAAAGAATTTAAGTGACTGACAATATATGTAGACCATGAACATATACAGACTTTACGCACTTAATAATCTTCTAATCTTAACAGATACTATTCATTTACTACTACCAAGTTCTCTTCTACTCACTAATAATAAATTGAATTTGAAATCATAAGAACTATATAGTTAGTAAATTCAAAATTACTGTAATTAATCACATCAAACGTTTAAACCGCTATGTTACAGTTTTACATATTTCATATATGCTATTAACTATTTAGCAATAATTCCTTAAAAAACTTATATACTTTGTTGATTGCTCACTCAAATACTTTTTACTAAAAAAGATCATTTTAACATGTCTTGTATTTGACTTTATAGAGAAAAAAAAACAGAAAGCATGTATCTACTATCTGATAAAAGCATACCAAAATAGTAATTAAAGTTTTCCAACTACTCAGTTTAATATAAAGTAAAGATTGAAAAAACCAACCCGACAAAATGCTCCTCTTGCTAATTTAGTGCAGAAAGTCGTAACGACCCTAATATTAACTAACATTATTTTGAATGTTTAATAAGATAAATTAAATTAAATAATGTAGTGCCCTAAAGAATGAATCAGTGGAGAGATTAAACTTAAACATAAGAAGGGTAATACTTCAAGTGTAAAAGAGGAATTAGGCTAATATTACTTATACAAACCCTTATACCCATTCACATCCATTCATTTTACATTCACAAACACTACTAAAATCCTTATTTGTCCAACCACTAATTTGAGGAAATCAAGAGAAGAAAAGCTACAGGCTATATTTCAATAGATATCAAAGCCACGACATAAGCTCAATAGCCATTTCAAAATCACACATAACTTGTTACATGCTATATTTCAACGGAAATCAAAGCCACGACAAATTTAAGACTTAAAAAATCTATCAAGATCGCATCTGTCATTAAATTTATTAAAGAAAAGATTGGATCTAATTAGTAAGTAAACTCACAAATTTTCACATGAGTAACAATGGCATTAACACATGCCATCATCTACCCTAAACAACCACTAACCACTTAACTATAGCAAGTCGAACTCCTGTGCAATCTTTGCTTGCTATTAATATAGTATTTTCTTGTAGTGGATTTATGAAGCAGTTTCGAGTTCATATTATGAGACCCAAGAATGTGATGACATTGACATCAGTAAACTAGTGGGCAGGAGAATCACTAAAGAATTTCTTAACCGGGTACAATATGGGAGTTGTTTCGGTGGATCGACTGGATTCGTCGATAGTTTTGATGGCGGCGGTGTCAAGAGTTGCAGATAATTAAGATTTTATGATATCACTGATACAGGATCCACCGATGGATCTCGGGGAATTCTACCATGAAGAAGAAAGGTTTCTTTGACAAGAAGATGTGAAAACCGATAAAGATGCAACAGAAGTTAATACGGTATGAGGTGGAGAACCACCCGGTGAAAGCTCAGGAAAGGACAAGGGTAAACGAAACATGGATAGTAGCTTCGATGGATCGAAGCGACAGAGGGGGGAACACAAATTCTCTTCTTACTCAGAATTGAATGAAACCCTAGAATGGATATATCTGGATACTCGAGGGTGCCTTCCATATCGGAGGTCGGCAAGGAGGGAACCCTCCAACCATGAACGGACATCAGTAAAGCGCTGCCTATTCCATGAGATGGATGGGCACAATACAAATGACTATAGGCATTTGAAGGATATCATTGAGGAACATGCGAGGAATGGTCAGTTACAATAATACGTAAGGACTCGGACTGCGGTGGTGGAACATGAGCAGCAACCATCCACCCTGAATGAAAATGGTACTGGATCAAGGCATCATCATCAACTTGTCATCAATTGATCGGGATGGCATGGAATAAGTAGCAAACTCTACAGTAGGTCGGCTAAGTCACTTACACATGTACGGGATCGAGGACGGTCCCTAGGCATGCTTTGAGATGATGATAAACCGTAATGCTAGGGTTTGTGAAATTTGTTTTTTCTTCTTGTTTGCTTCGAACTCTTGTTTTTCTAGTATTATTTGAACTCTGGTTTATTGGTTGTACGGACTCTTATTTTATGGACTTAGAAATTCTTAAATTTGGATCAATGTAATGGATAACATAGGTCGTCAGGTATGGACTATGCCTAGTAATGGGTAGGTCGCTTCGCTCAAACAAAATGGATTGACTTACTAAGGTCGTCGAGTATGGATTGTGCTCGGCAAGGATCAGGAGAGATCAAGGTCGTCAGGCATGGACTATGCCTGGAAAGGGTTAGGTTGCTTCGCTCGAACGCGATGGATTGACCTACTCAGGTCGTCGAGTATGCATTGTGCTCAGCAAGGATCCGAAGAGATCAAGGTCGTCAGGTATGGACTATGCCTGGTAAGGGGTAGGTCACTTCACTCGAACGCGATGGATCGGCCTACTTAAGTTGTCGAGTATGGATTGTGCTCGGCAAGGATCCAGTGAGATCGAGGATTTGGGTTAGGCTAACAACCCAAAGAGGTTATGGATTTGGATATCAGCTTCAAACAACTATGGGTTTGGATATGGGCCCAGAGTGGTCTGGGCTTTGGCTAACAATCCGAAGAGATCGCAGGTTTAGAATTGGATATCGACTTGGAATGGTCATGGATTTTACAAACGATCCGAAGAGATCATGGATTTGGATTGGCAAAGGATTGGATAATATGGCTATCGATGGATTATGGACTTCGGGTTTTGGATTTATGGTGATTCAAAACACGCATTCCTTTCGCAAGGCCTGTTTTGGGGGCAAAGTGTTAACTCACCTTTTTCCATGGCAGTATACAGGCGGATTTAACCCAATAGACTTCACAATTGTTAAGGCCGATAAGTCCAGAGCGATGATTGTAGGGCTCAGAAATCAAGTACAGATAATAATATCAAGTCGAGGTTGAATGGAATTGATAGATATGCCAGGCAGAATGTTCGAAGTATGGAATACGACTCAATGCATAAGAGGGGTCAGCGTAGATTGGCTCTAACAACAGGGATCGACATACTTCATAGTATAAAGGCATTCTTGTGGAAAACAATCAATATCTCATGATCTACAAGTCCAACACATATGAAATTTTGTGAGCAAGATATGAAGACCCTATGGATCCTACCCTAGGGATCGCATATCATTTGGATGAAGTAAGAGGGATCGGTACTATCCCTCTTAGGGGTTGGCTAAACCCGATTTCATAGCGAAGATCGATTAATATCTCAACATCCACATAATCAATTGACATGAAACTTAGACGACAAGCTAATTAGAACACATGGAACACCCCATAGGGATCGCATGGAATTTGGAGTAAGTTGAAGGGATCAACACCTATCCCTCTATAGGGATCGTCTATAATCAGCCTTCACAACATATTGCAAAAAAGAATGATCAATAACTCGAGTTCTACTAGTCTAATTGCCGTGAAACTTAGAGGCTAAGGATAATAAAACATGGAGAAGCACCCCTAGGGATCATATGGTATTTGGAGCAAGTTGGAGGGATCGATATCTATCCTTCCATAGCGTTCGACAAAAATCAGAATTCAAGTAATACTACTTCATAGAAAATGCGATATCTCACAAACCGTACGTCGGAATTGCACGAAATTTGGAAAGAAAGCAGCTAACACCATGGGAAATCGCCAGAGGGATCACACCCCATTTGGACACCAAAATAGGGATCGGTACCGTTACCTATTGTGGGCCCCAATTGGCTTGGAAAATTTCTAGGTGGCCTCGTCTTGGTCTCTCGAATCTTCTATCGAAGTTTCAGATCGATCCGTGAACATCTTACCCTATAAATACCGTAGGCATGGCGTTAGAAAAGGGATCTTCTTTCTACTTCTTTTTATCTTCAACCTATGCTACACAATGTCAATTTTATTCTTGGATTTCAAACTGTAATTATAAACAAACTTCAGTATAATAAAAAGGATTATTTGGAAGTGGACGTAGGCCAAAGTTAGCCGAACCACTATAAATCTTTTCTCCTTTTATTTGCTTTCTAATTGTTTTCATTTCGTTCTTCATTTATTTCTCTTCATATTTCTTTGATTAGATTGGATATTGGAGCTTTTGCATAATTGGGTGTTGGTGGCCAATTTTGACGCTAAAAGATAAAAAATTACTCTCGTAATCCAAACCCCTTATAATATTGAAGAATCACAATTTAACCCAAAGAAGAAGGAGAAGTGGAATAAACTATGAAATTATCAAAAATTGCATAAATGAAATAAATTTCATCAAATTAATGTAAAGAATTAAGAATCTCAACATAGAATTGACATTTTGAAATAAAAATGAATTTTGGGGGATTTTACCTATCATATTTTCGAAATCCCAAAATCCCTAAGGCATATTCAAATCCAAAAGAAATACACTAAATAATTGCTGAAAAGAAATTCTAAGGTTTTCACTCATAGATTACCCTTAGCTTTACTCAAATGGATTTGCTGCCTTCCATTCTCTTCCATAATCTATCTCTTTTGATATATATATATACACACACACAATAGGGAAGAGGTATATATATTCATTAGATTCAGAACAATTGTCGAAGAATAGGATAAGAATAGATTGGAGGAAGAAATTATTTGAGTCCTTACCTGAATTTTATATGGAGATTCTGAATCTTATTAGAGAGATAGAAATGGTAGAGTTTTGTCATATTCACTAAAATAATATGAATAAAATGGAGAGGATGAGGTCCTATTTATAGGAATTGAAACGGATCAGAACCGTGGGATGGAAGTAGGTAGGAAGCAGGTAAATTTTGAGCGCACAACCGAATAGAACATAGCATAAAACCCTAGCCGCCACTGGAAACTTTAGTTGCCAAGTGGTCGACCTTTCTTGGGCGACCGGTCGACCGCTACGGTCGACCGGTTGACCTATTCAAGTCGACCGCTATCTTAATTAGGGGCGTTTTATATTACTTTCCATTTCTGAATTATTTTATTCCTTAATTAACTTTTTGACGTTACGCCTTAATTAATTGTTCACCTTGCCGCCAAACTATTTTTTGAAATTTAAATCCTAAATTTGATTTCTTATTTGAATTTGAATTCAAACTAAATTTATTTAAATTGGAGAACTTCAAATGCTAATAAATTCTTTGTTTGATCTCCATTTTCAGCATATTATATATGGAAACAGATCAGAATTTCACCACGAAAGCAACAAAATAACTTTCATAGTCGTATTCAACTTCTATATAATTCCCATATCCAACCCTTAACATATTAATATAATTTACTTTATTTATTTATGGTTCATTTTATGGGGTGTTACACTCCATTATGGCATGATTATCGCCTAATCTAGAGCGATATCTATGTTTTATATATGCTTCGAGCCCAGTATAGTTGTTTGGTCGCCACTAAGGGGTGATCATATTCGACGCTATCTAGTAAGGGGTAGGACCGGTCCTGAGTAGCTGAGGTGTAACGTGTTATAATCTCTAGTACATTTTATTTAGAGGTGTACTGATTTGGTGAGTAGACCCTTACCCTTTCATAATTGGAATCCATTTTCCAATATGAGCCTTCAGACTTGATTGTATACATATTATGTTAGAATTTAAGTGATAAAACAATTTCGAGTACGATTTAATATTTACTTTAAACCCTAGACATTATTATAATATAGCTGGATTTTCTTTAGAAATGTTTTGGTTATCGTAAGGTAAAAACCCGTCCGTGTTTATGTGCGGTATGGTCTTACGAGATACATTTATTTTGAAAGGTTTTTATAGCATTAAAATTCAACTGAGGTGTATTTATCACGATAGTTTACCAAACTGATCTGGGTGTTATTTTATTATAAGGCTTGGGTCAGACTGAGTATGTTTACAAATTCTGTTTGGATACTTGGAGCTTCAGGAGACGAGCTGGATGCCTCCAAGTCATATTCACGTATATTTATTTCCACTGCATTAGTTTTTTTATTTAACAGTATTTGTGAGCATAGGTTGTTACAACTGTTCAGGCTGCTGATTAGTATACTCTGATTGTTGTATGTATATTACAGTTTTTCTTTATGTAAGGATCTGTTGTATATTATATATTACTCATCACGATGTGAGATTATGTTCTATCATCTTCTTTTCCCCCAACAGTCTATCTTTTCGGCACTTGGATGCTCAGTATGTGGATACCGTGGATGATCAGTGTCGACTTTTAAGGGTCGAAAAGGCGGGTCGTTACATACGTCATGATCTTTATATTTTTATAAATAATTTCACATTCACTTTAAAACTGTTCATTGTCTTTAGGCTCCATTTAAACAATCATTCATCCTTTTTTGAATAATAGGCTCATACTTCTTTGTTAATAAACTAAAATATAGACATGTTAATTTAGACACATATTATTTATATACAAACTTTCAGCCCATGTGCAAATTAATTACTGGATTAAGTTTAACCCAATATCTCTTATTCACATACAAATTGAAGTGGACAAACTATCCATCCGATCCAAATTCCAGTATGCATGGTCACCTTCTCCACGTATCTTACTCTAGTCCAAACAACCAATACCATGTTATCCTATAAAGTATGTGTAAGAACTCGATGATGAGAAGCAATTCTTTAAAATTAATAAAAGAGTTTAAATAATTAAAAGGGTTCTAAATAAAAAATGTAAATAACTAGAGATTAAATTTAAATTTTGGAGATTTGAAATAAATCGAAAACATAGAAATTTATTTAGCATTTAATGATAAAGTATTTTATAATGTCAAGAATTTTAATAGTAAAATATTTATTATTGTGATTTAAATAAAGGTAAAAAATTAGTTTGGAGAATTTAATCATGGGGATTTATTAGATAAAAAGGGTTACTATATGAATTATTTTGATGGTAAATATTTTGAAGCGACAAATTATGAATAAAAGTGATTTTGAGTATTTTTGAAGTAATATCGATATTTTGAAGCTCAAAATGATAAAATAAATAAAAGTGGTTTAATAATTTTTTTATAGTCAAATAATGGTAAATAAAAGAGTTTTAGATTTTCATTATAGTGGAGAATAATTTATTTTTATTTTTATTGAGGTTAATAAATTTTTTTTACCGTAATTGATATAATATTGTAATTAGAGTTAATTAAATTTAATGGGTAGTTTGGCTCACATCCCTTTTAGGTTTCAAAATAGAGAAAACATGCTCCCCAAACTAAACTTACATTTCTAGTCCCTGTTTTCAAATCCGCCTGCGCCAAAAGACCCAAATACCCTTTACGTTTTTAGCATTTCAAACGCGTATAACTTTCTGTAGAAACATCAGATCAACATACCGTTTTCACCAAAAAATCAAAAATTTTATGATCTTTAAAATGAGATCCATTATTGATAAAAATCATATTTGCACTAAGGCTGCAATTATTCCATATATTTGCAGAGAATTCTGTAATTTTTGAACATCATCGAATTTTCTTCAAATGTCAGCAATTATTCCATATAGTTGCAGACTTTTATGCAATTATATGGAATAATTGCAGACTTTTATGGAATTATATGTAATAATTGTAGACTTCGCTGCTATTATTTCATATAATTATCAACTTTTCTGCAATTATTCAGTATACTTGCCATTTTCTGCAATTATATGAAATGATTATCAATTTTTCTTCAAATATCAGTAATTATTCCATATAATTGCGGACTTTTATGCAATTATATGGAATAATTGTAGATTTTTCTGCAATTATTCCATATAAGTGCATACTTTTATGCAATTATTCCAAGTAATCATAGAAAAGTGCAACTATACCATATAATTGTAGACTTTTCTGCAATTATTGCAAATAATTTTTGAATTGTCTACAATCATGCTATATAATTATACACTTTTATGCAATTATTGCATATAATTGCCGAATTATCTACAATCACCATATGGAATAACTTGTCCTACCGTTGTTTTTACATATGCACAATACCACTCATTAGAAAGATAATAAAATTTGTGATTTAATGGTGAAAACGGTTTGTTAATCCATCATTTCTACAAAAAGTTATTGCGTTTTAAAGATTGATAATTAATGGGGTGCAAAATGTAATTATGGAAGTGAGAATAGCATCCACATATGAAGAATCAACGTTCAGCAATGGAGCAGAGGGGTATTTTAGGTAAGAAAATTGTAGTATTTGAAAATAGTGATGTAATTTATATCTTTGTTTTGGGGAGGATGTTTTGTGTATTAAGTTTGATTCTAGGGATGTGTCCCTTATTTTCACTAAATTTAAAGTGAGGAAATTACAAGGAAAATAACTTTTGTAAAAATATACGACATTGAGTAAATACTTGAGTTGTGCAGATACGATTCATTTTCTGGGATTAAGAGTCATTTTGATTGGGAAGAAAAATTGGTTTGAAAAGGAGAATAAAGAAAATAAAATGAGTAGAGAACTATTTTTAATGCCCATGAGCCCAGAACCCAACAAAGTAACGACCCAACTCATTATTCCCTCTCTTTATTTTCCCTCAGAACTCTAGAAAATTCATTGCCTTGTTTCGAAACAACTTCTTTAACTCACACCCTTTCACTTTTCCATCTCCTATAAACAAACTTAGCCCTAATCCTCTTTATCAAAAATTCAAAACAAATCAAACTAAATTCTTTAAATAATGAAATTTATATATAGGCTACTTAATAAGGACTACGCCTCTATGGGTTGTAATTTTTTTCTCTCTTCTAATTTAAGGTCAAGTTGCAAATTTGCAGTGAATGGATAAGGGAGGGATTTTGTGTGTAGTGAAATGCTAGTGAAGGAATTTGTGTTGCTAAGAGTTAAATTGAGTGTTCTCACTCATTACTACGTCAATGGTAAATAAATATTTGAATTTGATGTTGAATGAGATGATCCATTTGTAGAAATTTTGTGTGAACCCATTTAATTTATATGTGAATTCACCACCTATTTCCATTTGATTCAAGATCATGTATACGTGTCGCTTTTCTTGAATAATTGTATATGTGTGTCGCAATGGAGTTGGGTTCGACTAGGTAAGCAAACGGAGGAAGTAGACAAAGTATGGAGCATGGCCTGGCGTAAACGCTGGCTCCAAGTCATGACATTGGTCGACCAACAGATCGACTAGTCAGGTCTTGGCCGGTGTACCAGTTGTGGACTTGAAGCAGTTCTCTAAGCCAGTGTATGTCGCGCTGTTTGTTTTAAAAAATAAAATATAAAATGAAAATGTGATTTGGAAGGTATAAAGAAGGCATTTCAAAATATAAAGTTGTTTTGTTGAGATTCATTTATTTTCATCAAATATTATTTAATTAAAGAATTGTAATTTAAAATTAAATAGAAATTCGTTTTAGGCTTTGAAATTTATTTAAAATCTTATTTAATTAAATAAAATTATGGAAATAATTTCTAATAAACGTTATCTTATTATTAAATATTTTTCGATAATTTTTAATATAAGAAGGAGGTTTTAAAATATATTATATGGTTTGAAATACATGGAAATTGATCTTTGAGGTCTATAAATTTATTTTGAAAATCGCATTTAATTATAAAAAATGGAATGGAATTTTCAAATAATAATTAATTTTAAAAGAGTTTTCTATGACATTTAAATATAAAAAAGAGATTTGGGGAATTATTATAGTGTTTATAGTTCGTATATATGGCTTTGGATAAATGAGAAAAATAATATTTTAACTATTAAAGTATATAAAGGCATTTTGAAAGCTTTAATATATTACTCTATAATTAAAATTTCTTTTCTAAATGAATTGTATGCTACTTCCTATGCGGTAAGGATCTAATTTTCCAAATATCACCCACCATGTGTTTGCACAAAAAAATGGACAAACACCTCAAAGTCGTAGGATTTAATTGATTTTACGTTGTTCTTAGTGACTTGGGTGATTTATGCAAATATATGAAAAGCAGGGACTAAACTGTAAAAGACACGCGGATTTATAGTTGTTTAGCCAGAATGTGCCTACGTCCACTTTATATATTATTTCTCTTTTCTTGTTTAGATTACAAGTACAAAGCTTTGATACTAGTGAAAGAAATTTGTTTGAAAGTTCTCTCCGTGCTTGAGCTCTCAAACTTGTCCGCCATTGTTGTACCCCTGCCCCTCTATTTATAGAGTGAGGTTGGGGGCAGGGGTCTTGGATGTATATAGCAGCTGGCGGGCTTGGGCTGATGTAATCTGGCCTGGTGGAGTTGGTCTGGTTTACCTTGGTTCGGTGGAAGGAGATGAGTGGACCGGTGGAGCTTTGGTTCGGTGGTAGGAGTATGGTGGACCGGTGGAGCTTTGGTTCGGTGGTGAGCAAGGTCTGGTTTGGTGGAAGACGGAGAAGGATGTTGGTTCGGTAGGTGTGCTTTATGGTTTGATTCGGTGATGATGAAGATGGAGTTAGTTTGGACCGGTGGTCTCCTCTTCCTGGGTCGGTGGTGTGTAGGAAATGCACCCAACAATTGCCCCTCAAAGTAGGGCATATGCCTGTATATGGCGTGCTTTGTTTTAGCGTGGTTATTCCTATCCGGTCTCTGATGCCGAGCCATCCGGTTTGCTTATAAATAGGGACCACATGCCTTCGTTATTTCTCACTAACCGAGCCAAATCTTTAGCCGAATCAAACTCTCATTTTCGCCTAATCAAAGTGCTAGCGGAACCAGGTGAGACCTCTTTGCCGTCGAATGAATTTTTATATTGTACTACCGAATGGGCTTTAGGGTTCTGAGTACTGAATGTATTGGAGAGTATGATCGCCGAATGTGCCCGAGAGTTAGAATGCCGAATGGGCTTTCATATTTGGAATGCCGAATGAGCTCTTGGTTGGGCCTTACTGAATGAATTCGGGGATTCCGAGTGTTGAATGAACCCTTTACCGGATGGACTTTTATACCTGAATCACCAGTGAAACTCTAGATTACATAGTTTATGTGTCTTAACGATATACTTTCTTATGTCTGTAGATAAATGTCTCAAAGAGTGGAAACCCGATCAGAGAAAAAGAGATCTCAGGATAGAGAAGAGCCTTCCTCAGTGCCCCCAGCTCAGCCAGGATCTGCCCGTCATGGGCCCACCCCGAGATCATTGGTAGATTATACGGTCCTCAGGAACTTCTTAACTTGCCTCCTGATTGCTTCCCTAGCTCACTCAAGGGCGAGCAACTTGATGTTATATCTCGCTCTTTCGAGATCGACCGAGCGCGCATGTTATTGCCGGATGCGGGAGTGATGCCGTATGATCCTCCCGAAGGATATTTTGCCTACAGCAGATACCATTGCATGTGTGGTGCCATCCCGCCTCTCAACGCCTGGGTAGTCAGCTTTCTCACATATCTAAAGGTAGCTCCATTCCAGCTTCAACCCAACTCCTATGCCATTCTGGTGAGTCTCTTCGTCATCTTCCAGAGGAGATATTAGCGTCCTCCTTCCAACCGGGAGATCCAGTATTTGTACAACTTGAGAGGCTATAAGAAGGGGTCTCCATACATCAGCTTGGAATCGGCCGTATCCTTTAAGCCTGTCCTGGACTTATATTCGAAGTTCAGTATGTTTAAGAAAGAATGGTTCTTTATTAGGGATGACTCTATTTCAATCCGTCGCTTCACCTCCGGCTGTAAGTGTGAAGCTTTATTTATAATTTCCGTTATAACTGCGATGCTTCATCTTATGTGTTTTTATTTCTTGCTAGCGACAGGTGGCTTTGCGGTCGTGGAGAATGATCGCCTGGTTCAGATGGCTGAGGAAATAGAAGCCATCACGGGAAGGGATAGGTCGGCCTCTTATTTGATTAGGAACGCTACACTTCTAGGGCACAACCTGATCTTACCACATCAGTCTGTGGTCAAGCAGAGAGAAACAGCGGAGGAGAGGGTTGCCAAAGCCACAGGAGGGGCCCCGGCGAAGAGTGGCAAAAGGAGACCCTTCTCGGCGCATCCAGTCGCCGGGGGGAAGAAGCTCAGGAAGTCTGATGGACCCTCTCCCAGCACACATCCAGATGTTTAGGAGGAGGAAAAAGTGGAGGGGGAGAAGGGCGAGTACGAAGGAGGTGAGGCGGAGAGTGGAAGTGACAGAGAAGGGGACGGTGATCGTCACGGTGATGATGGTGGCGAAGGACAGAGCGGTGATGGCGCCGGTGCTTTGTCTTCTGGGCAAGTAGGTGAGATCCAAGAGTGGACAGATGAGGCTTTCCACCATGCTTTTGAGGGGTTGGGGGAAGGATCAGCCTTGGTGGAGAAGACGAAGAGAGCTGACAAGGCCGGAATTGGTGCCGATCCATCTTCTAAGGGCGTTTTAGCCAGGGCAACTCCGGCGATTCAAGGTGAATTTTTGACTCCCGCCGACTCCCTTTATGATATGTACTTAGGGATATTTCATGGCCAGTTCCCGTCTCATTTTTACTTGATATATTTCTTGGATTATGATTCAATGTATGCTTGTAACACTTGGTTTTTATTCCAGGAGCGGGTAAGGTGGCCAAGACCTCGGACATTCGGCACCGCCTCGAACAATTCAAACTCCTTAGAGCTTCCGCTAAACCGAAGCCTCCGACCCACCGTTTCGGAGACGTAGTCGGCTACCGTCCTCTTCTCGGGGTTATTGAAGAGGATATTCAAAAGAGAAAGAGGAGTCGCTCCCTATCTGAGCCTTCACCTGGTCCTCAGCCCCCAATCCAGCCTCTTCATGATATCACGGAGGAGGATACTGAGTTCATACCCTTTCCGCACCCATCTAAAAATCCTACCGTTACTCAGATTGATCGTACCGGCTTGGCTCGTAATCCATTTGCGGGTCATCCTGATCTGGATCCAAGTTCTCATGATATTTTCTTCGACGAGGTTACCGGTGAGCACCTTCTCCCTCGCAATCCTATGGTAAAGGTGCTTGATGAGGCCAAGTCCCTGGACCTTGATTTGCTTACTTCTCGGATTGTCACTATAGGGGACGAAGCTAAGGCAAACATCGACCGGGTTGCTGAGGAGACCAGGAAGTTGATAGGACATCATGCCCGACTGGTCAAGGCCGGGGAGGAGATCGGGAGTGCTAACATAAGATTGCGGTTAGTGGTTTCCGACCAGGCCAAGCAACTCGCCGACCAGGCCATCCAGATCTCCCAGCACGAGGCTGCCTCCGGACGACTAAAGAAAACTATGGAAGAGGCTAGCCGAGCCGAACTGCGGAAAATGGAGGCTACCTGCAAGGAACGGATCGATATGGCCATTGTCACGGTGGATGAGGTTCGGAAAGCGGATCTTGAGCAGATAGAGGAGTTATCTGGGAGGCTTGAGGCCGCAGAGCTTGCTCAAGCCAAGTTGAAGGAGGAGATGGAGGCGATGTGGGAATCCCTTCAGGATGACTGCTCGAGATACCGATTGGAGAGAGAAGCTGCCGTTGAAAGGCTGTCGGCTTCCGAGGTCCGGATGAGGGAGTTTGAGAAGAACGAGGGGATGATGGACGAGATGCTTCAGGACATGTACCTCCGTACTTGGAAGCAGGGCAAGCTATCCTGGATGGATGATTATCCCAGAGTCATGGCTAGGATTTATCTCCGGGCTCTGGAGGAGGCTAGGGCTGATGCGGATAAAGAGGGTGGCGTGGTCTTCAGCATGGATGTGGTCACTACCCAGTTTACCAAGGAGGAGAAGGTGGCGGTGAAGGAGGGTATGCGGTTGCTTGCTGCTGAGGAGGCAGGTGTGCAAGTAGAGGATGACGACCAGGATGGTCAAGAAGCAGGTGCTGGTAAGTCTTCCTTTCTAGTCTTTCCGTTAACTTGGTTGCTTATCATTAATGAATTCTTTCTTTGACCGGACAGGTGGGCAACAGGACAAGGATAAAACTCCAACGCAGCCGGCTCCATGATTTGACCTGGATATCTTTTTGCGAACTTGACATTGTAGTGTATGTTAGTCTCAGAATGGTAACGTAACTCTTAGGCTGTAATTATGTTACTTGTAATAAACAACATTATTCTTGACGTGTAATTTTTTAACTTAAGCTGATTCTGTCGTATTTTGAATGTTTTTGCTATTTTGACATGTTGTGTGAGAAATATAGCTATGCATATTCTTGTAATTAAATTGTGTTTGACGTCAAGTTCTTGTTTAAAATATGACTTGCAATGTTAGCGTGAGGTGTGAATAAATTATAGTCACATGTTTACTCATGAAAGAAGGAAATACCGCCCTTTATATTTTGCTTGTAGATGGCAGCTTTGAATGTCCTGTGTGACCGAGTATGGGATGCGGTCCAGTATCTTGCTGTGAGCCTCCGCTTCCGTTAGCGAATGTCTCATGTTCTGTGTTCTATGCTTCAGGGATTGTTACAGAGGATAGGAGAAAAGTTTCTTAAATAAAATTAAAATATGCGAAATAGTAAAACTTCCAATCACGGAAGGCCTTCTATGTGCTTAAGTTCGTGGCAAACGGGCTTTGTAGTCACTTTCCCTAGCTGTGGGTCTTGGAGACATTTGTCACCCATCTTACGCCTCCGCGGGGAGTTAATTCTTTTTTGCCACAGCCGCACTTAAGACACATCGAAGCCGAGATCGCGCACAGTAACTACCTGGATCATTATGGCCCGTAATCGTGGGTATTATTCGATTTACTGTGGCCAGCTAGCGTGGGTGCCAATCGTCAACCGTGAACTGCCCCTGGCTGGCCATACCTTATGTTGGGGCTTATAGTCGGTTCACAGTTGTCGGCGAGCCGAACGCCGTAATGAGCTGCCTCGGCTATAGTCGGCCTTCTCGGTGGCTTATAATCGGCTCATTACAGTTGGCTTTAAGGGCCGTTGCGAGCAATGAGTTAACCCGCAGTAGAGGGATGCCGGAGCAAAAGTTTCTCATTGACGAGGGCATAGATTCGCATAGTACCTGTTAGGTCTTGTCCGGGTGAAGTTGCGCTGTGGAGTGCTTTGAATGGAAATGCTACATGCATAGGATTTTGTTCAACATAAAAGGATAAAGTTAACAAGCAGCCAAGATATAAAGGGACAAGTTTAAAAAAGAGACAAGGTTTTTTAAAGTGGTTCGGCGTGAAAATTCCTACGTCCACTGATTCTCTTTGTTAATTCACTTCATATGGGCAGTACAAGTTAAGAAAAGTATCGACGGAGGTGTTGGATGTTCCATGCCCTCTGGAACACCTCTCCGTCCACTGTTGACAAAATATAAGCTCCATTGTGGAGGTCTTTATGAATTACATATGGTCCATCCCAGATTGGATCTAGTGCTCCGGGGCGAGGGAAGATTCGCTTGAGGACAAGATCTCCTTCTTGCAAGGTACGATGCTTGACTTTGGAGTTGTAGTGTGCTGCCACTTTTTGCTTGTGGGCTGCTGCTTTGAGGGCTGCGTCATTTCTTCTCTCCTCAATTAGATCCAAAGACATGTGAAGGAGTTCTTCATTCTCTTCTGGGTTATAGTGGATCCTACGGTGGGAAGGCACGATGGTTTCAACTGGGAGCATAGCCTCCAATCTGTATGCCAAAGAGAAAGGAGTATGCCCCGTTGATGTTCTGAAAGATGTGCGATAGGCCCACAGTGCCGTAGGGAGTTCATCCACCCAAGCGCCCTTTGACTTTTCGAGTTTCTTTTTGATTAGAGTTTTCAGAATTTTGTTGACGGCTTCGACTTGTCCGTTTGCCTGGGGATAAGCTATGGATGAGAAGCTCTTGTGAATTCCGTGCTCTTGGCACCAGTTGGCGAACTCCTCGCTGTCAAACTGAAGTCCATTGTCCGATATAATTTTGAATGGGACTCCGTACCTGCATAGAACATTTTTGATCAAGAAGTTAATAACTTTCGCTGATGATACTTTATTTAGGGGTTCTGCTTCCATCCATTTGGTGAAATAGTCGACCGCCACTATAGCATATTTGGCCCCGCCTCGGCCCATCGGCAGCTCGCCAATCAAGTCAATTCCCCATACTGCAAAGGGCCAAGGGCTGGTCATTTGAGTAATCTCGGTTGTTGGTAGCCGTGGAATCTTAGCAAACTTTTGGCATCTGTCACATTTTCTGACGAAATCTAGGGTGTCCTTGCTTAAGGTGGGCCAGAAATATCCATATCGGAGTATCTTCTTGGCCAAAGTTTGCCCTCCGGTGTGATCTCCGCAGCTTCCTTGATGAATGTTGGATAAGATTTCCTTGGCTTCCCTTCCAGCGACACACCTTAATAAGGGGTTAGAGAAGCCGCGCCGATAGAGGGTGCCCTCTTGTATTGTGTAGCGGGAAGCTTTCCTCAAGATTTTCCTGATTTCGTTACGCCCGTTGGGTAGTGTGCCATTTTGTAAGTAGTCTCGAATAGGAGTCATCCAAGTTGCTTCTTCGGTTGCAGCTATCAGATTCACTTGCTCAAAACTTGGGGTCAGTTGCTTTGAGATGGCTACCGCTTCGAAAATAGCGCCGTCTCTCATGCTAGCTTGCTTTGCCAATTCGTCGGCCTCTTGGTTCTCTTCCCGAGGGATGTGTTTGACTAAGTAGTGGTCCAATCGACTGAGAAATAACTTGGTCTTCCTTAAATATGCTATGAGTCGTTGTTCTCGAGCTTGGAATTCTCCTAGTATTTGGTTAACAATAAGTTGAGAATCGCTATGAAGACACAAAGAATTGGCTCCAATTTCTAAGGCAAGTTCTAATCCAGCTATCACTGCTTCATATTCTACATCGTTGTTGGTGGCAGTGAACTCCAACCTTATAGCATAGTGCAGCTTATTTCCCCTGGGAGTGATTATTACCACACCTGCCCCCGAGCCTTGTTCGTTTGACGCACCATCCACAAAGAGATTCCACTTGATGTCTTCTGCTATTTCCAATTGCTCCTTATCTTCGTTGGTAGTGAATTCTGCAATGAAATCAGCCATGGCTTGTCCCTTGATGGCGGTGCGAGGGTGATAGGTGATATCATACTGACTTAGTTCAATGCACCATTTAAGTAGTCGCCCAGAAGTGTCGGGACGATGGAGTACCTGCCTCAGTGGTTGATCGGTCAGAACTTTGATGGAATGGGACTGGAAGTAGTGACGCAGTTTCCGTGACGTGATTAGTAAACAGTATGCTAGCTTCTCAAGTTTAGGATATCTGACTTTTGCCCCCGTAAACCTCTTACTTACGAAGTAAACTGGCCGCTGCGTGTAGTTGTCTTCCCTTACCAAGGCAGCGCTTAGGGCGTGAGATGACACAGTAAGGTATAGGTATAACTCTTCGCCTTCGCTTTGAGTCGAGAGTACCGGTGGTTTCTGGAGGTGTTCGATTAAGTTAAGGAAAGCGGTTAAGCATTCGTCAGTCCATTCGAACTTTCCTTTGTCTTTCTTTAGAGCTTCGAAAAAGGGGACGCACTTGTCCGTTGCTTTGGAGATGAATCGGCTTAGGGCGGCCACTTTTCCATTCAGGCTTTGCATTTCCTTTCGAGTGGAAGGTATCTTGATATCCCTTAGCGCTCGGACTTGTTTAGGGTTTGCTTCAATCCCTCTGGCATGGACGATGAATCCCAAGAATTTTCCTGATGATACTCCGAAGGAGCATTTTAGAGGATTCAACTTCATTCCATACTGGCGAAGTACTTGAAACATCTCGCCTAGGTGGCTTACGTGATCGTCGGCTTTCCTTGACTTTACCAGCATGTCATCCACATATACTTCCATAGTTTGTCCTATTAGCCCTGCAAACATCTTGTTGACGAGGCACTGGTAGGTGGCTCCTGCATTTTTAAGTCCGAAAGGCATTACCTTATAGCAGTATAAACCCCGGTCAGTGATGAAACTAGTGTGGTCTTGATCGGGAGTATGCATAGGAATTTGGTTATATCCTGAGTATGCGTCCATAAAAGATAAGAGCTCGTGCCCGACTGTGTTGTCTACAAGTTGGTTGATTCGGGGAAGTGGGAAGCAATCCTTTAGGCAGGCGTCGTTTAGGTTGGAGAAGTCAATGCATGTTCTCCACTTCCCATTAGCATTCTTTACCAGTACCGGGTTAGCGATCCATTCCGGGTAGATGGCTTCTCGTATGAAGTCATTGGCAAGTAGATTCTTTACTTCTTCATCGAGGGCTGCTGATCGCTCTGGCCCCATACTTCTCTTTCTTTGTTTTATGGGTGCCTTGGTAGGATCAATGTTTAGTACATGGCATGCTACGTCGAGGGAGATTCCGGTCATGTCAGCGTGTGACCATGCGAATACATCCAAGTTGTGGCGGGGAAAGTCGATGAGTTGCTCCTTCAACTCTGCTTTTAGTTGGGACCCAATTTTCAATAGTCTACTCGAGTCATGTTTGTCTACAGATACAAATTCCATAGCCTCTGCAGGCTCGGCGGTGGCCTCCTCCTCTTTGTCCCTGGGGTCTAATTCATTGAAAGGATCGCTGGTATATCGAAGAGGAGGGGCTTTCTTTAGTTGCTATGCTTCCAAACTTTTTGTGCAGAGGGCAACCTCTACACCCTTCCCTTTATCCTTCCTGAGATTGTTGCGAAGTTCTGTTACATAGCAGTCTCGAGCAACGTCCTGGTCTCCCTCTACTTCCCCTACTCCATTGTCCGTTGGAAATTTCATCTTTAGGCACCATGGGGCCAGGACAATTTGGAAGTCAGACAAGGCTGGCCTTCCTAAGAAAGCGTTGTAGGTCGAGTGGTTTTTTATTAGCACAAATGTCTGTTTTCGCACAACGGAGCAGGGATGACTTCCAATTTCAACAAAGAGGTCCAATTGCCCGAGGGGCATCTTCGCATCTCCAATGAAACCGTGTAGTGGTTTATTGCAGGGAGATACATCCTTCATTGATAGTTTCATTTTGTCGAATGCATGTTTGAACAGGATATTTACTGAGCTTCCAGTGTCTACTAGAATTCAGTAAACTTCGGCGGGACCGAGCCGGGCAGAGATAACCATGAGATCCATGTGAGGGTATTGCCTTCCTTCTTGGTCACGCTTACCGAATGTGATGTCATCACTTTCTTTCCGCTTCGGGTGGCGCTCTTCTATAACCGAATTGACACAGTCTTTATTGTCTCTAAGCGACTTTCCATATCTTTCCATCTCTTTCCAGCTTTTGTCTGCGATGTGCTGTCCTCCCGAGATGGTATGGACCACTATCTTCTCTTGACTAGAGCAGCTAGTGTTGCGGTTTCCTCTGCCGATCTCCGGTGAGGGTAGCATTGGGTTCTCATTGGCAGGAGCTGGAGTCCTGTCCTGACCTTTTACATAGCGTTCCAGTTTCTTCCTTCTGACGTGTTCTTCAATCAAGTCCCGGAGATGATGGCACTCATTGGTATCATGCCCATGAGATTCGTGGAAGCGGCAGAACTTTCCAGACTTCTGCGCGTTATTTGATTCCTTCTTGTATGGTGGGCGTTTGTATCTAACTTCGCCTTGGGTGGAAAGGAAGATGTTTTCGACGGTTTCGTTCAAAGGAGTGTAAGTGTCGAATCTCGGTCTTGGTCGATATAGGCGCTTTTCTCCCTTCTTGCCCCCAGCATTGTCTCTGGAATCATTTCTTCGAACGTCCCTTGCCACAGCAGGCGCGTTGCTGTGAGTTGCCTTACTTTGTTGTCTTGACTGCCCCTCAACGGCAACATCCTCAAGCCTTATATATTTCCCGGCTTCATGGAAGAAATCGGGTAAAGTAGCTGGTTTTTCTTTTGTCAACCTTCAAGCAAATTTAGTATCCGGATGCACACCACTACAGAGGGCCATTAGGATAAGCTTCTCATCGGCATCTTGGACTGCGGCCGCTGCGGCATTGAATCGGGTTAGGTATTGCTGCAGTTTCTCTCCAGGTTTCTATTTGATACTGGATAAGGAATAAGCATCCTTGGGTTGTTCCACATGAATGCGGAACTGACTGATAAACTTTTCTTTCAACATTTCCCACGAGCTGATGGATCCCTGGGGTAAATGACAGAACCAGGAGGTAGCGAGATCTGCTAAGAATAGTGGAAAGCATTTGCACAGTGCTCCCTCTGTCGCTCCACTCATGAGCATATGCTGTGTGTATCTCTGTAAGTGTACAATGGGGTCGGAGGTCCCTTTGTAGGGTTCCATTGTCGGCACCTTCCATTCTCGGGGGGTGATAGCAATTTCGATATTGCAGGCGAAAGGGCTGGTTACCCTAGCGCATATCCCTCGATCTCTTTGTTCCCGTTGGACGCACTCTCTGAACAAGCGTGCCATCCTTTCATCAGAATTTGGAGCAGACAGGAATGAGTTCGGTTCTGCTCTGTGGGACTGATTCCGTCCGGATGACCTGTAGGGATGGTACCGTCTATCATCCCTGATATTTTCCAATGGCTGTCTTTGGTCTTCTGGGAGCATGCTAGGATCAGCTACAGCTGGCCCTTTCCTCGATCTTCCCCTGCTAGGTTCTGATCTAAGCACTTCCTCGGGTCCAACTTCAGGCTGGATTCTAGCTCGGCCCCGTTCACTGGCGTTTCCGTGGTTAGGCAATATGACAGGCTCAGCTACAGTTGACCTCCGCCTGGTACCTCCCCCGTTGGGTTCGGTTCCAAGCGTTTCCTCAGGCCTAACTTCGGGCTATGCTCGGTCTCGGCTCCTACCATGGCCGCTTCTGTTGTTAGCTCCTTCGAAGAAGGAAGATCTTTGCTGTCTCCGAGACCCTCCGGACTGGGATTCTCCCCATGATTCGGTGTTGCGGTTGGATTCTTCAGCATCCCTTAAGCGTGACATGAGATGGTCCACCAAAGCTTCTTGCTGGGATGTGAAGCGGTTAGTCACTTCCGCCACAACCCTGTCTAGATCTGCCCTAGTGATTGCTGCCGGCTGTTCCGCGGCAGGGGTGGTCAGATTTGCCTGACCTTCATCTGGCACTGCTGCTGGAAGGGGACGATTCACCTGGTCTGTGACCACTGGATCTGGAAGACTGCTAGTTGCGATGTTTTTCCCTTTGTTAACATCTTTCTTCTGCTTGGGAGGCATTCTTTCCAAGCAATGAACGATGCTGTTAGGAAGAATGTTAAGTGGAAGAAGCTGAAGCTTCGAGCTTCAATTCTCAGTGAAAGCACAAAAAATGTTTGCACAAAAAATGGACAAACACCTCAAAGTCGTAGGATTTAATTGATTTTACGTTGTTCTTAGTGACTTGGGTGATTTATGCAAATATATGAAAAGCAGGGACTAAACTGTAAAAGACATGCGGATTTATAGTGGTTCAGCCAGAATGTGCCTACGTCCACTTTATATATTATTTCTCTTTTCTTGTTTAGATTACAAGTACAAAGCTTTGATACTAGTGAAAGAAAGTTGTTTGAAAGTTCTCTCCGTGCTTGAGCTCTCAAACTTGTCCGCCATTGTTGTACCCCTGCCCCTCTATTTATAGAGTGAGGTTGGGGGCAGGGGTCTTGGATGTATATAGCAGCTGGTGGGCCTGGGCTGATGTAATCTGGCCTGGTGGAGTTGGTCCGGTTTACCTTGGTTCGGTGGAAGGAGATGAGTGGACCGGTGGAGCTTTGGTTCGGTGGTAGGAGTATGGTGGACCGGTGGAGCTTTGGTTCGGTGGTAGGAGTATGGTGGACCGGTGGAGCTTTGGTTCGGTGGTAAGCAAGGTCTGGTTCGGTGGAAGACGGAGAAGGATGTTGGTTCGGTAGGTGTGCTTTATGGTTTGATTCGGTGATGATGAAGATGGAGTTAGTTTGGACCGGTGGTCTCCTCTTCCTGGGTCGGTGGTGTGTAGGAAATGCACCCAACACCATGTCTCCCTAAAGCCCTAGCCCCCATACCCCGATATCCTCCCTTCATTCAACGATGACAATTTCAGCCATAAGGGTGGTTCATGCAATTGTCATCCCAGAGGTGGAGGTGCCTCCATAAACAGTCGTATCAATTCTAGACTCAGGTTTCGCCCAAATCCTTAGGCCAACATCGTCTTGGCAGGAGGGTCATCCTCAATCCATAGTTCAACAGTGAAATCCTAATTCGAAGAACAACTTGAGAGGATCGGAAGAAAAGAACAACAGCACATCCAACCCTAAAACTAAGAGAAGTCAAAACGTTTCGCCCTTGGCTAGAGGCAAATAGAAGAGATCAAATCCCTATGACTGTTCTACTTACTTTTATAAGCCAATTGACAAGAATAGTTTAAAATGTACAAAAATGAATAGTGAAATTGTATCAAATGCTAAAAGGCAATGGGATAATACTACAGTGATATATGTGATAGAATCTAAACCATATTATCACTACTTTAAAGCTTATATGCAAAGAGTTTGAAACCTAGCAGAAAATTCACGATTTATTCCAAAGATAATGGCTATTATGTGATTAAATTTGAAAAAAAAATGATCGTGGTAAGATATTGAAGGGAGGACCTTTCTTTTATGAAAAAAAGTTAATGATGATGAAGAGAGAATAATTAAGAATGCGTCTAAATAAATATTTCCTATAAATGACCACAATTTGGGTTAGATTGCAAGCCCTCAATCTCGATTATCAGATAGAAGAGGGAATCAGCCGTATTGCATCTATAATTGATAACATAATGAAAATGGATAAGATAATGGAAGGAATGGTGAGAATCTCTTATGCAAGGGATTTGGTTGAAATGAAGAGTGATTCTAACATTTCAAAACAAGTCCCGGTCTTAATTGAAAATTATGAAATCTTTATGCAAAAAATTGAATATGAATGGAAACCATCTATTTGGTAGAATTGTCAAATAGATTTGTCTTAGTTTTGGTGATTTCGAAAGCATTCGCCAATTTTCTAAAGTTTGGGTTCTGAAGTAAGCCTATACACAAAGTCATGTTACCTATAAAACTTCAGCGAGAAATATTCCAAATATTGAAATGGAAGTAGATAGTTCATAAACTGATGCATCTAACGCAACTAATCAAACTAGACGTAGTTCCAAGCCAGATAATAGCTCTGAAGTCAACCCAACAAAAAAGGCAGTAAATGAAACACAAAATGAGAAAATTGTTCACAGTAGTAAAAATAATAATTTTGCCTAAAAGAATAGTACACGGACATGCCGAAAATCCTAATGTTGAAATTACATATACTAATCTCAATACAATTGTTGACCATTCTATTAAAGAACAACACCCTGCTGAATTACAACCTGAGCTTCAAAATGCTGCTGAGAATGAATGTACGGATCAGGTTGATGGCTAAAGCCCAATGCAGTCTGATGAACCCTCTATTCCAGATTCAAGTACACAAACCCCTTCCCTACAAAACAAACCAAAACCCACTAGAAAGTCAAGGGCGAATGAAAATGGATTTGAGTTTGAATTTAAAGTTGTAAAGTCAGAGGTAGTAGATAATCCTCAGTGGGTTATTGATAAACCAAGTCAAAAATAGAGGTAGAAAAGCAAAAAAAATCAAAGACTGCAGGGTCTACTTCCAACCTAAAACCTGGAAGTAATCCCACAACTAATTAATTAATGGAATTTATTATTTGGGTTATAATGGGGAACTCCCCAACTAAACAATTAGACATAATACATAGTTTAAGAAGTCGCAACACTTCATTTATAGCATTTTTGGAAAACAAGTCGAATAAAGAAAACATCGAAACCGAGGCAAAGAAAATCAACATGAATAGGCAGAACTCATTTGAAGACAGTAGTGGACAAAAAAGTAGAATTCTTATACTCTAGGATCCTTCCTAATGGTCGAATATCACTCTTCATTCTAATGACCAATACATCACTTGCTTACTTTATAACGTAAGTGGATAGAGTATGTTATGCATAATTGTATATGCTCATAATATCCCACAAAAAAGGAACTCGATTATGGAATTATATCAAAGAGCAGGCTCCTAAATTTAATCATTCTTGGATGGTGTTAGGTGGTTTCAATGCAATTCTAATAAGACATGAAAGAATAAACGATGGTGTCTATGCTAACTCTATAGATGTTGATTTCCAGAATTGCATTCTTTCGGTTGAGCTACAGGAACCAAACCACTAAGTTAATTATTTCACTTGGAGAGGAGGTATTAATTTCTCAATTCCTAGCAAAATAAAGAAAGTTTGTCAATTCTGTTTTGCAATATAGACATCTCGTATTTAGGGTCCACTTCGCAAATCATTCCTTTAGTGAGACCCCAGTTATGGTCAAACTAGCTACTACTTCCACAAGGATGAAAAAATACACTTTAAATATAATAATTCTTGGTTTTTACATAAGGAATACAAAGAAATAGTAGAAACTTGCCTTAAAATTTTCTTCCATGGTTGTCCTTTATATTCTTTTCTATATAAGGCAAAGCTCCAAAAGATGCATTAAAACATGGAAAATGTAACACCATAAAAATTTAGTGGAAAATTTAATAAGAAAATTGAAATTTTAACAAAACAAGAACTAAAATAATTGTTTTACAAACGTTCGAATTTGGCTATGAAACTTGCACCGTTGTATTCATAGCGAGTTTCTGAACAATTTTCAAATATAAGACTTCGAAATTGGGGTTAGTCGGAGAAGTTACGACATTTGAAACATTGAAAACATAATCGATTTAAAAATAAAAACTTACCAAAAATTAACACTACAGCAGTCGATCAATGGGGTTCGAAGGTGATCGGTAGCGGTCGACCAATGGCCATAGATGATCGGCCGTGGATATGTAAATTTCATGACTAGAGCATGCGATAGAACGAACAAGATTGAACAAAATAATTTTTTTGCGACCAAGTTACTAGTGTGCATTCGAGATGAGAGCAAAGATTCTCCAAGGCGAATCCAACGCTCCAAACCAGTCTTTAACCCCTATAACTTAACGGTTAGGTTAACCCTAATTTCATTAGGAATAAATAGCGTCCCGAAACTCTACCAAAATTTCATCTTTCCACCTATAAACTTTCTTCAAAAATAAATTAAAAACAAAAGCAAGAGAACTCTAAAAGCCAGATCTAGGAGGGGCAAACTAACGATTCTCTCAAGAAGCATGTTGTTAGAGCTTGGATCCAAGGTGAGTGGGAACGAGTTTAATAAGTTGATTATTTACAGTTAATTTTAACATATTCTATCTAATCTAGGATGTTAGAAATTTAATGGTAACTGGAAACCCTAATTTTAAATCCTAAAATCTGATTTAGAAATTTATATTGGGGTAAACTGATAATCTGATTATAACCCAAGTTGAGCCCCTTTGTTCTTGATGAAAACCCTAAAAATTAACTAAGCCTAAATTGAACTAGTATAATTAATATGCTAAAATATGTGAATTTGAAACCAATAAAAAGTAGGATAAAACTTCTAAGACTATTCACTATAAATTGCTTAGGGTTCACTGTGTAAATCAAATTAACAAATAACTAAAAATTGGATCGCTAAAAAATACAAAAAGCTTAAATTTTATTACACGATCGGTCGACCTTAGGGTGTAGCGGTCGACCGGTTGAGGCTCGAAATGCAAAATCTTAACCTCGACCTAAGGCCCAGGCTTATAATAAAATTATTGAAATTATAAATTTTATGTATTAAGTGTATTGTATACATATATGTGGATTTTATGTATAAGTGTATTGTATACATATATGTGGATGACAGAGCTAGTAGGAAACTAGTTCCTTATGAGATGATGCTACGACATTGCAAAACTGGGTAAATATACTTTATCTAATGAGGGTCGGTTATTCGACTAGGGGTGATTTTATCAAAATTGGCACTCACTGGAGTTTCTACGATGGATGTGCAGCACTGATTGATTTCTGATGAGGTGTGTGGGCTTGGAATTATGGGGCTTCTTGGTATGCACGATTCGGACGTGGCGTGATACGATGCGGTATATGGAACCTGGTGCGTGCAATAAGAGGCATATACTATGGTCGAGAGGCGGGCACAGATGCAGACGATAGGACACTCCGACAAGTCAGCATTACGGGCTCCTCTCGATGTGTAGTTGGGTTACGTGTAGTCATAATTATGATAAAATTTTCCCCACATAGCCTAGTGGTGGTGTTTCCATGTCTAATAGCCTACTGGCGGTGTTTCAATATCGAGTAGCTCTAGGAGCAGTGACCGATTGTTGGTTATTAAGGTTCGATCCTTGTAGTAGCCTACATAAGTTATAGTGCATGTATGTGTTGGACAAAACCCCTTAAGTAAAGGATCCGAGGAATACACGAACACTTATATGATACCCTAGCATGCATTGAGTTGAATTAAAGCTAACTGCACATGATCACCATATATTAAACCAGTACTCATTCACTAGACTTTTGTCTGACCCGCCTTTCTACTTTCTTTCTGAACCATAGGAGGATAGGGAATTAGGTGATTTGGCTCAATCTTAGTACGTGGAGAGGAGATCTCATCATAGGAGTTGCTTATGCTTTATTTACTATCCATGTAACTGTTTATCTTATCAGTACTTAGTATTTCCTTTATCAGACTTTGAGTGTTATTTCTATGTATACTACGTACTATTTTTCTAAGACTATGTTTTGGGATATTTTCTGAGATGGTTATTCTCAGTCTTTATATTTTGTTCCTTCCGCTGTGAGTTTTGGAAGTATAGTATACCTTAGATCATATCAGTTATATCTCTTCACTATTAGCCTTTGTAATGTTATAAAAATCTGATTGCTCGTACTTTTTGGTATGATGTAAGTTCGAAAGTCACCATAGACTTTGATTTGGTGTATTAAGAAGTATAGGTTGTCACATTTGGTATCAAAGCCTAGGTTCAGAGTTCCTTAGGGATTCAAAGCGTATTAAGAGAACTTAGTTGAAATTTTTGAAAAAAAAATGGTTTTTCCAAAAAGTTTTCAAAATGGGTTTCTAAGGTAAACAAAATTATATATATCATAATCTCTCCCTTATTCGTGCCTATGTTATCTCTTATTCGTGCCTATACTGTATGTGGAAAGTTGCTAATAAAATTCTTAAATATCACAAATAGATGATGAGCGATCCTGCAGGTCAGGCTCAGGTGACGTAGTCAAAGTTCTGGGCTTAAAGGTTCCAATTTGGTTATGTCGGTATCTTTAGGCGAGAGGATAAAGCCGAGCTTAATAACATTAGAGGACCCTTGGAGAGAGCGACAGGTGTAGTTCTTGCCCACCCAACTATGGTAGATTTTTCTAAGTATTGTAAGGATTTCGCTAGTCTTGGAGGAAAGCTGTATGTGGGGACTGAGTCATATATAGATTCAAGGACATGGATTCTTTCTTGTGAGAGGATCCTTGGGTTAATGGGTCTTGCTGATAAGGTGAAGGGACAGTTAGCTACTTGGCAGTTATATTGTGAGGCTTTTAGTTGGTGGGAATTGGTTGAGGCATAGGCTAACAGAGGAGAGACTAGTTAGGGTGAGTTTCAGAGATGCTTTGAGATGAAGTATCCTTCTAGAGCTGAGGAGGGATTACAATTAGAAAAGTTTATTCACTTAAAGCAAGGAGAAATTTTATGTAACACTCGTACCTTAATGAGCCTAAATTTCTAAAAAAAATCGAAACCTAAGTCCATTAAAGTACATATCATTGAATTTGGTACCTACAAATAAGCATGAACAGTATCAGAGGTTGATAGAAATCTAAACTCACAACGGAAACAATAATAGCATGAGAATACTGATAATGACTACTACCTCGGAATTAATGGAATTCCTTGGATAGTAGATTGTAACATTAGCATCGAGCATGAGAGAAAAGAAGACTTCTTCAAAAACTACACACATCCAGCTCCAGTGATCTATTCCTATAAATTTGTCCTGTGGTTTGTAATGGGGAGGGGTCGGAACAATGTTCTGGTGACTGGAAAATCTATAAACTGTTCATAACATAAATTTATACCGATTGGTTTCCATTTAATTATTATGACTATTAAGGTTAGCTATTCTAATCTAACCTTGCATTGCACACATGATTACTTACCTACTCATTCTCAAGCTACAAAATGCTGATGAATTCTGATAAACCTCCCAATAGTTCCATACCCATTTACCACTTAACACTTCTAAATATAAAGCGAGCTTCTACTATCACCACATAATACTTTTAAAAGAGTAATAGGCAGAGTTTGCCATTTAAGACCTCAATCGAGGTAGACTCTATCATTTAAGATCTATTCCCAAGGTGGAATTCTAGCATTGTTATTATTGGTCTATTGGTCCTAACTACAGAGACCTTTGACCACTATATAGGCCTTATAATTTATAATAGTCATACCACTAGCGCATCTATCGTTATTAAAGTCTTAGCAATGTGAGAGATTGTATCCAAGCCACTTAATACCTTATTAACAAGGAATATGCATGCCTCTGACCATTTAACACCTATTTGTAGGTAGGCTTTTGCCATTTAATACCTAATCCCAAAGTGGATTCCTCACTGGTATTATCTACCTGACATTGCATGGAAATCTCATTGGGCTATTAATACTTCTTTTATAGGAAAGAGGCGGACCTTACAGCCGCTTAATACCTCAAACCTGAAGTGAACCTCTCATGAGATATCAAGTATCATTCTTATAAATATGGAATCTCATTAGATTACTTCTTTTGGTAGGGAAGCAGACCTTAAGATAGTCATTTAATACCTCAAAACTAAAGTAAACCTTTTTAGAGATATCCCTCACCGCTCCTAATTCCAAATTTGGACCATTTAATACTTTTCAATATAAAAAAGTAGGTCCAATCTCTCATGTCGTCATGGGTCCTAGGATTAGTAATACCTCACATTAGTAGCAAGTGCATACGACTGCTAGTAGCCTCAAAGTGAAGGGCGGTCTTCCATCGAGTGACTCTAATGATCTTGCATCACTAACCCACTAAGTCCAATTAACTATCCTGAGCCTTTACTTATATTATGTTAGGTAGATATTGGACTTAGTTTACTAATTCCCCTTTTATTTTAGGCAATAAGATATATCGTAAATACTTATCTGCCCATAAATCCCCTTTTAATGCTCATAAATGTCAATTTGTCCATAAAATCCTAGCGAACATTTCCCTAGACATTTATGTATGATTACTAATTTCAAATTAGTAACCATTTATATCTATTCCATTTTTATCAGTCCTATTAATCCACCCATCTCGATGAATTATAATCCTTAATTTAATGCTGTCCATTTTTTTCATCAATTGCCCATTAATTTAGGTTACTATCTTTCATTTCCTATTAATTAATTAATAGAAATTCCTAATGTATTTTCCATTAATATGAATTACTACCTTTTCGAATTCTAACTATTTGCTTCCCTAAATATAATCATAACTAACGAACATTGCACGTAAATAACGCATGAATAAACGTTGTTCTTCTTTATTAACGCAATAAATACATATAAACTGCCTAATAAAACTACATATTCGTAACTAAATATATTTTTAGTCATAAATATGCAACTAGAATATGCTTTCCATATTTAATTTGCTCGAATTAAATTACTTAGGAAAATTTCCCACTATGATTTCCATAAATTGGTTTAAAACAAAAAAGAAAGATTAACTCCATTTGAAATTACAAGGAATGGATAATTTCTTATGCCTTTTTAAATCAAACGTCGCCCTTTTGAATGAAAATTGAAAAAAGTAAACAAATTTATAAAAATCAAACAGATGTTCTTTCCACAATTAAACTATGGAAAATCTACAACATAGCATGAATTGGGAAATAATCCAAAAATCCTATTTTACATCCAAGTACAAATCTGGAATAAAAGTATACAACATTCAAACTCTAAAATCTTTGGGACTGATTTCCAGACCTAGGTGTAAACATATTTCTGAGACAGGCCTAAGATAAGAATATGTAGGCAATAGTTTTCTATAATAATTTGAGCTTACAACTCACAAATAAAATTGATTTAGGCATAAAAATCAAACGTATGCTAATGGAATAGATTTAAAATCATAAATAATATATATAATTTCTCACCTACCTTTTAAAAGCGATCCAAATCGCTAGATCTGAAGTAGAACCTTAAATTCATCTCCAAATCCTTTTTAATCCAAGAAATATGTATAAAAATGGTTTATACATACATCAGAGTTACATATTTGAGAAGAGATTTAAGATTTGGAGAAAAATAGATATAAATATATAAGTATATAAATTACCTCAAATACAATGTATAGTCGATTCTCTTCTCTTCCTTTTTATTAGATTTCTATTCATCTCCAATTTATAAAAATATAGATATAAATATCTTATTTTTACAATTTAGAAAGAAAGTGGAGAAGAAGAAATGGTAGAACTTCATTGCTGTATTAATTCAAAAAAATATGCGAAGAGAAGGAAGGCTTAGGTCTGCATTTATAGGCACCAGAATCAACCAAAACTGTTAGATCAAAATATAATAGATCCCGGCCATCTGCCCAAGAAAACCCTAACCGCCGCCTTAAGAGTGGTCGACCGCTACACTAAGCGGGTCGACCTGTGAACCCCATTCAAATAATTAAAAACGTTAATTTATTAAATAAATTATTTCTGTTCCGAAATCGGTTTCGTCCGTAACTTTTTCGTTTGGACTCCGATCGCAAACTCCAAATATGAAAGTTGCTCAGAATTTCGTCACAAATGCAATGGTACAAATTTTGTGGTCAAATTCCATCGTTTACACAAATTCTATGTTTGGAGCCTAAATTATTAACCAACTAACCAATTAAATAACTAACGTCAAATTACAGGGTGTTACATTCTTCCCCCTAAAAAGGAATTTTGTCCCCAAAATTTCATCAATGTCATGGTTTTAACTCATAATTATCCTAAACTACATAACCAATGAGTGTACAATCAATTTTGCAACCAAACGTGCACAAGTGCATAGTATATTACTGTATCACCATACAGGAAATATGTATGCAGAATAATTCTAAATTGGATCCTCCTATACTGATGCATTTCTTTGAAAATATTTTTGAATCATATGATGCAAACAACCTATATGTATACTGGGAGTTTTATAAGTATGCAGCTTTTGAAAAATCTTTTCAACCAAAACCCCATAAACCTACAAATAATAGCATGAAGCAACCAATTTTGCATCCAATTCCTACCATTCAAAAATTTGATGCACCGAAAAATCGATTCCTAAACTTTACTCCTATGCCCGAAAAAGGCACGTAGGTGGAGAATTTAACATTTTTAACTCTATAATCTTCTTATTTCCATAGTACAGTGGAAATTTCCTGCCCTAGATTTACTCCAAATTTTCCTCGCACAAAACACATAAGGAGGCTTATTTTTATGCTCTAAAATGGAATTGACTCTAAAAATAGACCAGCGCGCGTCGTCGACAAGGTATGGAAATAGAAATTCCAAGGCTAAAATAGCTTTTCCCTTGTTACCGCTTGCATTTATCGCATCGTCGATCCTAATGCACCGCTAAATCTGCAAATTCTAACTCTATTTTCCTTTTCTGCACTTAAAATGTGGCCTTCAAAGTCAAATATTTCACAACAAAATTTCTCTTTTCAGACTTGTACGTCATTCGAAAAATAAAATCCCAAAATATTTAGATGCCCATTTCCCATTGAAATCAATTTTTTGGAAAAAAAATTCTAATAGTAATTGAAGAGCCAAAAATAACTAAATTTTTTTCCAAAAGAGAAGCTTTTCAAAATATTTCATTTTTAAAATTTTTGATAAATTAAGCTACAATTTCAGTGTAGTCGGAAGTTGGTAATGCGCTAAACCCATAGTCTAAATTCTAAAATTCTACAACTAACATTTACCCATAAAACTTGACATTTTATTTAAACATGTCATCATGCCCAATTACTCAAAAAGTTTAACTTTTTAGGAACCTAAACAATGGCCCGTGATACCAAAACAACTTTATCATATCCTTCGCTAAAATTTTTCAACTATTCTAAACTTCCAGCCTTATATTGCATTTACTATTAGTTGTCTTTTATGAGAATTCCATATTTATATTGCTTCTTCGCTATGCATATATAAGAGCGGTTTGCTTATCCAGAAACAATAACACAGTAAATAAATAGGAACTCATAATATCATGCATGTCTTTTACAAGCGAACTAAAAGTTACTAACCAAACAACCTAAAAGAAAAAATAACCAATGCTGGAAGAGAAAAGACAACAACATCATAAATCCTAAAATAATGCCTACAGATTACGAGATGTTTTGCTCCATGGCTGGAGCTCATCCATTGTCGTGACCCTTAAATAGTCATTGCGTGGCAGCTATACAACCAATCTCATTACGTTTGCGCTGCTGGTGTTGCTAACGGCTTCGGAATTGCCATCTTTCTAAAGAAGGATCTAATGATGGTAGAAGGAACCTTCTACAAAACTGCCTCTCTATGGAGGTTCACCCGTATTACATAAAGACGAGAGTGGATAAATGAAAATATGGAAGGTGACTTTGTGGAGTGCTAATCCTTGATCAATAAATTGCATCATAAGGGTGTGGGTCCAATTGACGGCGATGCGGCCAATACTAGCATAGGTGGTCATTTGCACCAAAGGGTAAATCCGGTCGTAACTTCCTGTCTTAAGGACGACGTTATGTTGAAAGATGTGCACAACTGGATTGGCAGTCAGACGTAGATAATCCGCCTTTTTAACAACAGTATCTTAGGAAAAGATCTGCTGCCAAATCTTTGAGTCGGTCACTTCAAAATTATCCAAGTTCACATCCTTCGTGAAGGCTCCAAAATCTTAGTGAGATCATCATTAGTCGGCACAATCAAGACACCCTTCACCTCTGAACGAATCAAACTGTTGCCTCCATCGAAATTCTACGCTAATAGGATATAAAAAAGGCAGATGTAGTACAGGTAACGTTTCCGCTCAAAGGTCTCGAAGTAGAGGATTGGTACAAATCCTACCGCGACGAATAACTCTTCCAGCCCAAAAGCGGCGAAACCTTCTGCTCATTCCAATCCAGCCAAGTGACCTCTTAAGTATTGAGGCCATAATGGTGTAAGGAAAAACTGGTAGTGCAGAAAGGTATCTTAGGCTAAGAAGTGGTCGGAGGGAGGAAATAGGGTTTAGATCTAGAGTGGTGGTGGAGCGAGATTTAACGTACAAAACTAGCATGAAGGGGAGGCGAAGCTGCTGCTCCTAGGGAAAATGGGCGTCGCCTAGGGAAGGAACGAAAGAGAGAGGCTGATACTTAGAGGAGAAGGAGGAGGAGGATGGAGATTGGGTTTGGCTTAATGAGGAAGAAAGAACTAAAGAAGGCAAACAGTGAAATGCAGACATGACTTTTATAGTCCCGTTCGAGGTTTAAGTTGTGCCAAAACTTGTTAATTGGTAGACAACTCTAGGTTTACCACTAGGTGGTCAACCGCTAGACGGGCTTTGGGCGTTAATTGAATCTAGACCTAACTAGGATCAAATTAAATAATAATAATCGTTTCACGCAGTCTCCTTTGATTCGACACGATCCGAAAAATCCATGTCCTCATCACGGTGGTGTCAAAGCCTACTGCTTAGTCCCTAACCATTGCTCCAGCAATTCACTATAGTCTCAACAAAACTACTGTAACTAACAACAATTTCAAAAACCCAAAAATATTTCAGCTGCTATTTCCTACCAACTTTTCATGGAAATATTTCTTCGAATATTGGTGGTATAACAACACTTCAAACTGCATACTCCAATAAAATTGAATTTCATTCCTATTTTGTCTGTACCTTAAATAGAGAAGATTTTAAAAACCTTAATTTTATAAACCAAAAAATCACTAGGCTAAATATATGCTCCTTTATACTTGTTTCTAAATAATAGAAACTATTTCACACCGAAGCTTCCCTTCAAAATCAAACTTATATATATAGAAATATTTCAAGGTTCCAATATTTTTTTTAAACAAAAATTTTCCAAATTAGAAAACTATTTCCTTGCAAAAGTCAAAATCAAGCCTTTACTGATATATACATATAAATATTTAAGGTTTTAAAAATTAATCTTTTATAAACTAAATATTTTTTAACACGAGCAATGTAGTAATATATGTTTTCTTTGAAAATTAAAATTTAAACACTTTCCCAAAACAAAATTTTCAAAATAAATCCTTGGAAAAAGTAATCCTTTGAAAACCCTTTTTCCAAAATCTAAGGAATTTCCAAAACATATTTTATAAAAATTCTCTCACTGGTTTTAGACTAAGGAATTGAAATTAATTATTCAAATAAAAATCCGGTTTGCTATCAAAGAGTTAATCAATGAATGAACCCTAGCAAAAACTCACCTCTGGACAATTGCGACATATAGACTCAAATTTCCCGCCCATGTGGAACAAATGCGTGTCTCCAACTGGAACTCATCATCAAAATCCAAAATCACAAAGTAGCTAGAACTCAACCATCAAGTCTAACACCTCCAGTCTCCAAGATTCTGCCATATATTGTACTCATGCTCTTCATCATCGGCGCCTTACGCATCGTTAGCACTCCGTGGGTACTTCGAAGACCACTTGAAAATCTTAACTCTAAAATATTTCTAATCCGTAGTTGCTTTGCCCATTCCTTCGGAGCAGAACTACAACTACTTCTATAGTTGGAATTCTTAAAATCTAACGTAAAAAATAATAATACGAGATAAGAAATTACGAATGCGTTCTCTCAACTTATACTAATTCCTTTGATCTATTATCTTGGGCTCTAATACCAAACAAAACACTCATACCTTAATGAGCCTAAGTTTCAAAAGAAAAAAACAAAACCCAAGTCCATCAAAGCACAGATCGTTGAATCTGGTACCTGCAAATAAGCATGAGCATTATTAGAGATTGATAGAAATCTAAACTCACAGCAGAAACAATAATATGGTAAGAATAATGATTATGACTACTACCTTAGAATCAATGGTATTCCTTGGATAGCAAATTGCCACATCAGCATCGAGCATGAGAGAAAAGAAGACTTCTCCAACAACTAAATACATCCAGCTCTAGTGACCCATTCCTCTAAATCTATCATGTGGGTTGTAATGAGGAGGGGGTCAGAACATCGTTCTGGTGGCTAGAAAATCTATTAACTGTCCATAACATAAATTTATACCGACTGATTTTCATTTAATTGTTATGTCTATTAAGGTTAGTAATTCTAATCTAACCTTGCAGTGCACACATGATTACTTACCTACCCATTTCCAAGGTACAAAATACCGATGAATCCTTATAAACCACCTAATACTTCCATACCCATTTGCCAATTAATACTTCTAAATATAAAGTGGGCTTCTACTATCACCACATAGTACTTTTAGAAGAGAAATAGGCAGGGTTTTCCATTTAAGACCTCAATCGAGGTAGACTCCGTTATTTAAGACCTATTCCCAAGGTGGACTTCTAGCGTCATCATTATTTGTCTATTGGTCCTAACTACAGAGACCTATGACCACTACATATGGCTTTATAATTTATAATAGGCATATCACTAGCGCATATTTTTATTCTAGATTTGTACGGGTGTAAAATAGGATTTGGATTATTGCCCAAATTTGTGCTAATTTTAAGATTTTCCATAGTTTAGTTTGTGGGAAGGATATCCTTTTGATTTTATAAATTTGTTTGTTTTTTCCACTTTTGATTCAAAAAGCCGACGCTTGATTTAACAAGGAATAAATGAAAAGGGAAAGAGAAGTGTAAAGTATATATTTATTCTCCGTAACTTACACTATTTGTTCTAAATAAAAAGAAATTATCCATTCCTTGCATAGTAAATCTTTCCATTTGTGTTAAACAAATTTATGGAAATCATAGTGGAAAATCTTCATAAGGAATTCAATTCTAGCAAATTAAATATGAAAAGTATATTCTAGTTACATATTTATGACTAGAATGTATTTGGATAAGAATTGTAGTTTTATTAGGTGTTTTATACGTATTTATTACGTTAATAAAGAAGAACAACGTTTATTCGTTTGTTATTTATGCACAACGTTCGTTAGTTATTATTATATTTAGAGAAATGAATAGGTAGAATTGGAAAATGTAGTAATTCCTATTAATGGGCAGTAAATTAGGAATTGCCAATAATTAATAGGAAATAAAGGATTGTAATCCTAATTAATGGGCAATTAATGGGAAATAATGGATAGGATTAGATTAGGGGTTTCAATTGGTTAGTTAAAGACTGTAAGTCCAATTGATGGACAATTAATGGAAATGAATTTGGGAGTTACAATTAGTAAGGACAAATGGATAAAAAGGGAATGATAAAAATTGAAAAGATTGTGAATATGTGTATACAGAATTTGTTACGCCTCTTTTCATTTTAACTTTTTACCGGTTAATCAAACAGGAAATTATTATAAAGGACAAAATTTCTCAGCGTTTTAGCCTCAAGGACAGACCTTCAGTATTTTAGCCTGAAGGACAACTTTATTTAGGTATCAGTTTTTAGATATCAGTTTGTAGTTATCGTTAGCAGTTTTAGGTATCAGTTTTTAGTTCGGTAGCAGTTTTGAAAGTATGTTTGTCCTTATGAGTAATTTTGGAAGAATGTTTGTCCTGATGAACAATTTTGAAAGAATGTTTGTCTTGATGATTAAAATATTGAGGTCGTGTCCTTGAGGCTAAAAATATACAAATTTTTTCCTTTAAATTAATTCCCCCCTTAATCAAAATCCTTTTAACTTTGAAAATCTTCAAGTCGTTTACTTAGGAAAATTTAATTTCAAATCTAATAATTTTTTTATCTTTCTAAAACATGTCTTAACTGGGTCAAAAACAATATTATTTAAGACATCGTTTACTGCAAACCCAAAACTAGTTATATTAAGTAAAAGATTAGACTCATCATACCCAGATTATTCCATATTCAACTTGTACTATTCGTGGAATAACGGTGAAATCACCTTTTAAATTCACACGGATAGTACAAATTCCTTCCTTAGAACTTAATATAGAGTTGGGCCAAAATATTCTCTATAGTATAAAAAACTTGCTTAACTCTTTTTATTGTTTAGTTACTAATGTTTTGAAATTATTAATTATTATTTGTAAGTTGTTTTGAAGTTAATAATTATTATATAATTATAATGTTTATTTTTAATAATTATTTTTATATGATTGTGTTTTGAAGTAAATGATTTTTATTTATTTATAAATGTTTCGAGACTTATAAATAGAGTTTTATAAATGGACTTGGGTTTTATAAGAGGAGTTTTATAAAATGGTTTGAAGACTTAAAGGGAGATTATTTACAAGGTAAAGGAGTTTTGTAAATGGTTAGATATTTATAAACGAATTTTAGGAATGGGTTTATATGAGGGGTTTTATAATTAGTTTTAGGGATTTAGGAAGAGTTTATAAATGATTTGAGAAATGATTTAGAGACATTTATAAATGGTTTTTAGAGATTTATAAAATTGGTTAAAATGGGTTTTAGAAATTTATAAAGGAGCTTATAAATGGTTTTAGAATTGTGTAAAAAGGAAGTCTTCCTCCATTCTGTGAATATACTTATACCATTGAGATAAGTATATGGATATTTTCCAAGTATTGAAAATATAGGGATTTGTGGATATATCTTTGTAAATGTATTTTTATATAAGTAATTTTAATTAATGAAAAGATTAATCAAGGAGGCTAGTGATTACTTATGTACTTAACCAATGTTGGTTTTCCTAATGGAATTAAATCACTGATTTGAATGTTTTTTATTTGGTAGTTAAATAACCGACTATTGAGTTTGAATCCAAAATGTAACTTTGGAAACATCTAGGAGAAACACGTGAGTTATATGGCACAGTCATCTCCAATGATGTTGTACTGTGCGTATAAATCTCATTTTGTTCTCCTAGGATAAACAACAAGGAAATCCTTCGACTAACGGTTAGGAGGTGATCTTTGCTCTTATCTGTGATTGTTTATTTCCTAAAAAACCGGGGTTGAGGTTATCAGAAACTATCGAATGTTGTTTCGAAGAGACCAGGATCAGATATGTTATCCGAAAACCACTTCGATCCAACTCAAGCATTTCAAAGTGAAGACATCTTGAAGATGATGAAATTAAAGATGGAGCTCTTTGAAGTGCAAGGGCTGCTTGCTACTAATCCTAAGGGTGATTCCAAAATGGATATAGTACAGGTAGTGCCTTTGGTTTGCCCATCTCCCAGACAACTTGTATGGATGAATGCTGGCATTGCGCTGCTGCTGGAGGGCAGTGTTAGCATTCCAAGTGGGAAGTGCTATATAAAAAGGTAAAACGTAGCCTCAAACCTCATTAATAGGGAATGACTAAAACATGAGAGATGCCGCAGGGCTAAGTGTGTCGCTCCAAATTAGGGTATGATATCTAGCGTCGATATTATCTCTCATTTGTAGGCTTTAGGACCCATTAACTAAGGGGTGGTCATATTCGGTACTATCCAGCAAGGGATAGGCCAGTTGATGTGCACATAAATGTGTATATTTATACTTGTTTTTTACCCAAATTGGGCACAACACTCTTCAAAAGTGTTTGAAGAGATAAAATGAAGAAAGTAAATGTAAAATGAGGATTATCTAACAAACACTCCAAACAATAATCAGAAAAACAACAAAAGAACCCAGAGATTTAGAGTGGTTCGGCGTGTTGCCTACGTCCACTATGAAATGATTGACTTTTATTAACTTTTGCTTGCTGGTTACAGTGGATTACAACAGTAAATTTCGAGTACAACAATGATTTTTGAGTGCAACAGTGATTTCGGCAGAGTTTGGACGTCGAAGAGCCAAAAAGTCCCTTTTATGTAGGTTCTGGGCTGCTATTTATAGGCGTAGGCTGCAAATATCTCGCTCAGATCTCGGGAGACCTTTTCTTGCATGTGGGTGGGCCTACGCAATCGATCCCATGTGGTTTGCACTCGATCTATGATCGATACGAACGAATTTCGTATCGATCGAAATTTGGTCCAATCGAGTCGAAATCGATCATGAACATTCTTGAGGATGTACGCAAGCTCTAGTGAAAATTTGGTGGCATTTGGACTTGTAGATTTTGAGTTATGATCGATGCATGTTTGAATCTATTAAAGGCTGTTGAATTCGTATCGATTCCCTTCATATCGATCTGTTCGTATCACTTTTTGGGCACGTGCTCACAAGTTGATGTGGCGCTAACTCCTCGGATCGATCCACTTTTCATGTCGCATGACTGAGTCTTTCATAGGAGTATATTTTCTTCGTATTGATCACCGCTGCCTTGTTCGTATCGGTCGTTATTACTTTGTTCGTATCGATCGCTTAATGGTCATTTCGTATCGATAGATGGACGTCGTTTCGTTCCATTCGTATCGTTCACCTGAAGCTTCCTCGTATCGATACGATATGTCTTCAGGTGATGGATACGAACTGGGGTGAATGTGATCGATACGAAGTGCGGTGCACTTTAATGGATGTGGACCAGTGGTCACCTGATGGATACGAGACCATTTGATGGATACGAGCCAATATATCCGATGGATACGAACCGTTGAAGCTTGATGGATGCGAACAAGGCCTTCTAGTTGATGGATACGAAGGGTGCAGTTCCAGATGCGTGCGAACGGAATCAATGCGAAGAGAGCGAAATGATAGATACGAATGAATTGATTTCCTTGGCTTGCATCGATCATATCTTGAGCATACGAACTCGGATTGACTTGAAATTTGGAACATTGGCTTCCATAGCTTTGCATGTCGTGTTATGTTAATTGTAGCTTGATCCGGACTTGGAAAAAATTCATCGATATTCATAGTGAGCCTGCATATAACCAGTCTTCGGGACGAACTGTCCTCAGTTTCCAGTTAAGTTCTTGGTGTCATGGCCTTGCCAAAAGGCGGAAAAACATTTTGCCCCCCAAAGTACGTCTTGTGAGAACATGACGTGCTTTGAAAAGTTGCAATCTTCATTCTGAACATTTCTATTTGACTTGTCTGAATGGTTGTTGTCTTCTCGTCGAAAGCTGTAACTTTTGATTGATCTTTAGAAATATAAATAATGAACTGTTGACTGCCAATTGTTGTACTGCGTACCGTTGTTACTGAGTGTTGAATGATAGCTAACTGTGGTTTGTTGTTGTAATCACCGTCAGGTGAGAATTCAATTCCCGTGAGTTTTTGAAATTGAACATTAGTCCGTCACACACGCATGTACGTTAACCTGACTCCCTTTGACGTTCATACGTTCACGAGTCTTTGTCAGTTTTCTTGCATCGAATTCCGTATCGATCCTCTCCTGAATCGATGTGAAATTCGAGTTGCAACAACGCTTGACGGTTGTTTCGGAGTTTCTCTTCGCATCGATCCTCTCATGGATCAAGTTTAAATGCTTTAACGCATGCTTCGTATTGATGGTCATCCATACGAACATGATGGTCTCTTTGGGATGCGTTCTGTCGATGGCAACAAAGCTTTCATTTTTTTTGAACAGGTGGACACTTCATACCGAGGGAGAAAAGCAGTGAAAATTAGACTCTTTCATATATTTCGCATCGATGAAATCCTCACTGATGGATACGAAATAAACGCTTCGTATCGATGCAGTCACATGGTTCCAGTGCAACCTGGTTGCTCCTTTCGTAGCGATGGAGAGTGGATACGATGGTAGTTAACGAGCCGATGGCCAATGGATACGAATGGGTCAATTCGTATCGGTTAAGGTTCACACCTCTTCATCCAATCCGTTCATATTGGGAGACGAATCGACATCTACCTTCCATATATATACGTGATTTTATACTTAGAAATATTTTACTTGCTCATTTTTTCTATAGCCTTCGTATCGACTGAAAAACTTGAAAATAGAATCTTGCCTTCGAATCGAACCTAGCCCTTAGTCTCTGTCTTCGAATCGCTCAATTGTTCGAGAAAAGAAAAACCTCGTCTTCGAACCTATCAACCCATTAATTCCTTGAATCACTTGTTCTAATTAGGTAATTAACCTATATCAACGACTTTGAACGATGAGACTCGAATTCTTATGCCATTTGATATGCCTTTGTGACTGATTTTGGTGATGCGTTGGTCGTGAATGGCCGAAGCGAGGTCGAAGAAAACTGCAATGGTGTTTGAGCAGTTTGGGGAAGAAGAAAGGCAAAGGGATACGAAGGAGTTCGTGGAAGGGTTGCCTGGCTTTGAACTTGCATCGATGGGTGAAGAGGGTGTACAGCGCATTCGTATCGTTCCGCTAAGGATGATTCGTATCGATCGGCAACCGAGGGTTTCGGGGAGGGTATTCGTACCGCTCTTGGATTCATGTTGTTTCGTATCGACCATTTTTTAATGTCTGTGTCGATATGAAGTGACGCAAAGGCGATCGATATGAAACTCTGTAATGTGATCGATATGAATTGATGCACGGGCGACTGAGAAGAACTGCTTCTTCCTCTCATCGATGTGAGTTGTCCACGCGGAGATCAGTCTAAGTCTGAACTTGATAAAGATGAAATTCTTTGCATATTCGAACATCTGACTCCGACGAGCTTCTGCCTTGCATAAATGGACTTAAACATCTGCGTATTTGACTACCTTTTGAAGCTCGTCGATGGAACTGTAACTTGACAAACTTCTAATAAACTTTAACTCAGATCGGTCTCTAAAGCCTGGATGGCATGGTTGTGACGGTCAGCGATGACGGTCATTCCAATTGAATTCTAAGTCTTGCCGTTTGAACATTCTTTAAATTTTGTAGAATTTCTTAAGTATCATGTAGCACTGCATTGCACAGCACATTCATGCACTTCACACAGGGGAACACACGAGCTTATTATCATCTAATGATGGTTTTTGATAAGTTGACTAGTTATGGAACCTACAAGTTCGCAACATCAGGAGCCTTAAAGCTCGTCTTCCTTGACAATAGAGATCCCGACCATCGCAGCCGAAGTAATAGATCCAGCTCCGGATGAGCTTCCGGGAGCAACCTTTATTGCGAGCCCACAAGATTCGATGCCATCCAACGTCTCCGAAGATATGTTGGGGCGGATATGCTTAAGACACGGTTTGTCGTTGGACGATGTCTTATTACCGGAACTAAATGATAGACCACATGCTCCCCCGGAAGGGTTTACTGCCTTCAACAGGCATTCATGTACAGCTGGGACGCTTCCTCCATTTAATCAATATATTGGAGAAGTGCTGGCTTTCTTTGGAGTCGCCCCATTATAGATACATCCAAACGGATATGCTCTGCTAAACAGTCTATTCATTGTATTCATGGAGCATCTTTTCCGACCCCCGACCCCGATCGAAATCAGATACCTTTTTAACGTTAAGAGTCGGGGAGATAGTCCTTCTTTCACGTTCTTAGAGGCGGTTAGGAACTGCCAAGTTGTGACTGGTGCCTGGACCAGATTGAGTTACTTCAAAACTAAGTGGTTCTATGTTCGATGCCCTCTAGGGTTTGCTAGTCGGTGGTTGGTCAGACGTATGCGTTGCAATTTTTCCAGTGGTTAATGAGATAACCATAGTTGATGTCGAAACTAATATCCTCTTTCTTTTACAGCTCCAATACCACGATCTGAAGGCGCTTACTATAAAGAAATAGTGCGGGTCCGTCAAGAAGTGCTAAGTGAAATAAGGGAAATCGAGTCGGTGCTTTCAGACAGAAACTTGAGAACTGTTGGGCTAATTGAGCGAAAACAAAGCATAAGACTTGAAGGAGTGCTTAGGGCAGCCCCGACGAAGCGGCTGAAGCGTAAAGCGCCCGGGGTCGTAATAGTTGAGGAGGGTGATGAAGAACACACACCTAAGAACGACGAATCCATGGCTGGGCCTTCTGATAGTTTTCAGGGTTCAGAGGGAAGGAGAAAAGGCAAGGCAGTGCACACAAGCATCACAAATCCTCAAGATGGAAATTTGTAATAGTGTCCCTGCTAGCCTCCGGTGTTAGAGTTTCGGAGGCTCCTCCCTCGCAAGTAGAGAATCCTTTTGAGGGACTTGCTAATATTCTAATTCCGGACTATGTGTCACTTCAACACGACACTGGATTAGAGAGGCTTCAAAGTGCTCTAGATTTAAGCAAGTCTCTTCCCATAAGTATGGCCGACATTACCGGTTGGTCTAGGGGTAGCACACACATATACACTTCACGGCACTACACGGTTTCCAACCTTAAGTTGTCTGCTTCGAGAGATTACTACCACCGTTTTTCTTTTACTTTGCAGATACGATGAATAGGCGAGATTCTATGCTTGGAAGTCTCCGATCAGCGCGCCAATCAACGAGTTCGTATTATGAGTCCCGCCAGAGGGAAGAAGATAGAAACCGCGACTGCGGTTACTCCAGCCAAGAGCGTTATGAGAGGGATAGAGATAGAGACAGGGAATATAGATATCGATCCCGGTCGCGTTCTCCACCTCCTTGATTCCCTACACAACCTTCTACTCACAACACACTTCCCCCGGAGCCTCCACGCCAAAAAACATCTGCTCACGCTCCGAGGTCTGAGTCTCAACACCGCAGGACCGAAGCTACAGCTCCCACTGTTACTGAGTAGGCTATTACCGAGCCTACTGGGGAAGGGGCGACCAGAATTGCCCAGTTGAGAAATGATTTTCCGAACATTTGCTTCGACGGCTTCATCTTCCCTCCTCACTTAAAGAAAATCCCTTCTAAGGCTGAACAAATGATGCACGACTATATTCATGATATATATACCCAATGCAAGGAGTGGATGAAAGCCGCGGATAAAGCATCGGCGGTGCCTTTTGAGCGAGCGAAGATAATTGAGAAGTTAGAAACCGACCTCGCCCAAAAAGACCGTATTATCCAACTGCTTAATGATGAAGCTGAATCCTCTCGGAAATCTGAAATAAAGGCCACCCAAAAAACTGATGAGGTAACTCAATCTGTGGAAAGAATGCGACAAACGCATTTTGCTTTGGTGGAGGAGATGGGCCACCGAAACACCACCGTCACAGCCAAAAGGGGCGCTGCTCTGAAAGAACTTAATGAGCTTAAAGCCAATTTTTCGAAATCATCAAGGAGAAGGATGATTCAAATAAAGCAACCCAAGAGGCGTGCGAGCAAGCGGTGGTGCTCCGGGACGAAAAGGATGCAGCCGTACTTAAAGTTCGGGAGGTCGAGGCCAAGGTTGAGGAGGATGTTAAAATGGCTGAAGCCAGGCTAGAGGCAGATATTGAAGATCTTCTCGTTACTTATAATGCCAATGTTTTGAAGCACAGAAACCTGGCCTGGCTTGACAACTATCCAACACATCTGTTTAATGCTTGGGGCCGATTAGTAGGGGATGAAAAGGCTGCTCGCCAAGCTAAATCGATCGATGAGTTCGAGCTCGAGAGCTGGGTGTTGAGCGAAGATGAATGGAAAGTTCTTCATGATGCAATGATCTCGTGTGAAAGGAGAAGCTTGGCGCTCAGCATTCGGAAGTTGGAGAAGGCTCTGGTGTCGAGCATCATGATATAAGCTCTGAAACTCTCATGCCGACTCTGCCTGAATCCACACCTGCGGTTGATCCTCAGCCCGTTCCTGCTTATAACCCGGATCAACCGTAGTTTTTTCCAGCTCGCGAGCAAGTCCCTGAGGTTGTTCCGCCACCCGCGAGCCAAACTGAGGAAGGTACTATGAACATTTTCTACGCTTATCCGAAATCAGAAGCGTCACCTGAAATAATTACTAACAATCCTGCTTTTACTTTATCCAGTGATCGGAGCAACATCGGTCATGCCTCCTGCAACTCAAGAATTACATCATGTGTAGGAGGCCATTATAACAGAAGTGACCACCACAACTACCATGGAACCAACTGATGGAGCATAGGGAAGCACACTTATTTTTGATGAGTAGATGATAGAGGAACTCCTCGGTCATCACAGTGACCCCTTTGCAGATTTGCCGTTCGTTATGGGTGGTAGCGTACCAATGACCAGTTCTTCGGCCCCAACTGAGGGAGTCCCCAGCGATGCGCAAACACTTTATGAGGAGGAAATTATAGATGAAATCAACGCTGAAATGGAGGCAGCCGTGCGAGGTAGTGGCTTTGGAGGTGGAATGGCGGGACCTGGTCCAGCCCCTTGGCGGATGATATCTCCAAGAGGAACGGTTGTTGAGACAAGTGTGCCTATCCCGCCTCCTACTTTTGACCATGTCCCTCCTACTCCGCCTTCAGGAAGCGTTCCAATACACTTGAGTTCGGAGGAGGAAGTTGATACAATGCCCCTGACTGGAGATCGACCACCGAAAGGCAAGGGCTCAAAGAGAAAACCAAGCGACAGCTCCAGCGAGTCCACACCAAAGAGGAAACTGAAAAAGAAAAAAGAGTAGATATGTCTCCTCGGCTCATTTTTGAGTAGATAGGAATTTCTTTAGCTCTTGTAGGCCGTGTATAGAGGCGGTTTCGGCCCCTGCTAGTAGGGTTTTTGGGATAAACTTGTACTTAATTTACTTCCACAAATAGTTGAAATGAAATTCCCTTTTGTCTTCAACTCAATTTTTGTTTATTTGCTTAAGTGTTTCAGCATTTTAACTCCAGTCCGGTACGCTTGTGAAGTTTCAACCTTCAGATTGGATCTAAGTTTATTTGTTAAGTCCTGAAATCAGAACTATAAGTCATGACCGAATGTTAAGCCGGACACCGAAGCTGCACTGTCTCAATCAGTGATTGGCACTTAAGTTCTGCCCCCAGTTTCAGGGACAAATTGTAAAGATCAGGTGGAGATTGTATTTCTCCTTTAACATATCGAGTTTAACATCGTTGAATTGATGCTGAAACAAGGAAATTCGAGTGGTCGAATCACACTCCCTTATCTATTGACGGTTGCATCCACACTCCGGGGATTTGAATCTTTATGTCGGCGGTTAGTCACGCATGCTTAAGTTTCAAGGATATGTCCACACTCCGGGGACTTAAATCATTTTCACGGGTGGTCACTCACACCCATTTAATGTTTGTAACAATGTCCAGACTCTGGGGACTTTAGCTGGATTCGCGAGTGGTCAGTCACACCCGATTTGCATTTACACTCTGACTACGCTCTAGGGACTGAGAGTTGTTTTACGGACGATCGATTCCAATCCGGTTTATGTTTAAACTCCAATCCATTCTCCGAGGATGTAGAGTTAACGTTTATACTCCAATTCGCATTTTGGGAATTTGGAGTTGGTGTTTATGTTGACACTCCGGTTCGCACTCTGGGAATCCGGAGTTAGTTGATGTTTATACTCCAGTTCGCGCTCTGGGAACTTGGAGTTGGCCGACAGATGGTCAGCCACATCTGTTCAGGCTTTAGGATTTCATTCGCACTCCGGGAATGACGAATCTATCAGGATCGTGGATGGTCGGTTCATATCCACCCCGAGTTAACAAGCGAGGTCGTTAGATGGACGGATCCATCTTCCTCAAACTTGGTTAAGATACGGGTGAAGTCGTTAGGTGGATGGATCCACCCTCCTCGAGACTGTATTTGTAAGTTTATACTCTGGTTCACACTCTGGGAATATGGATTTGGTTGAAGGATTGTCGTGTATCAATCCTTTTTTGACTTCAGTGTGATGACTTGCCCCCGAGCTCGGGTTTCACTTAGCGAGTAATCGATCGTATCACAGTCACTCCCGATTTGAATAAATTCCACCGTCGAGTGGAATTTAGCTCTCCGTGCATAGTGATAATTGTATGACGCATTCAATAAATCATAGCTCTGGCTCGAAGAGATTGCATTTTATTGCTGAAATAAGAAAATATGGCAAAGTCAGTTGCCTTATTACAAATTCAAATTTCGAAATGCATAAACAACTTGGAAATGAAAAGTAGACTGAGTAAATAAACAGAGCCTGTCATGTGTAGTAGCGACGAAGACTTTCGCTGTTCCAGCTCTTGGAAGGGTGAGATCGTCAACGGTCGATAATTTGAATGTGCCATTTACGAGCTTCCGTTCAATAGCATACGGCCCTTCCCAGGTTGGCTTTATATGTGAAGGGACCGGGTAAATTCTCTTGAGGACGAGATCGCCGAGTTCAAAGGTTCGGGGTCGAACCTTGGCATTGTACAATCGGGCGACTCGACTTCGGTATGCGGCTGCCCTCAAAATAGCCTCTTCACACTTCTCATCCAATAAATCCAGAGATTCGGCAAGTAGTATAGCATTTTTCTTCGGATCATAGTACGTCACACGATGAGAAGGCACTTCTAATTCGACTGGAATAACAGCTTCTGAACCATAAGAAAGAGAAAACGGAGTGTGGCTGATCGCGGACTTGTGGGTTGTTCGGTAAGACCATAAGGCCACAGGAAGTTCATCGACCCATTTGCTCCCGGCCTTTTCCGGTCGTTTTTTCAGAATAGACTTTATAACTTTGGTAACAGCTTCGACATGTCCATTCGCTTGAGGGTGCGCTACTGCGGAGAATTTCTTCTGAATGTGGAATCGTTGATAGAAATCCTTAAATTCTACACTATCAAATTGGGTCCCGTTATCAGTGATGATAGTATATGGGAGACTAAATCGGCAGATGATGTTGCGCACTACAAAGTTGATCACCTTCTTTGTTGTGATGGTATCAAGGGGTTCAACTTCCACCCACTTGGTAAAGTAATCAACTGCTATGATGGCGTACTTCGCACCACCTTTGGCTAGAGGTAGAGAGCCAATAATATCAATGCCCTATACTGCAAACGGCCATGGACTGACCATCTGAGTTATTTCGGTAGGTGGGGCTCTTGGAATTCGAGCGTGATTTTGACATCTGTCGCATTTTCTGGCGTAATCCGATGCATCACGATTTACGGTTGGCCAATAATATCCATATCGAAGCACTTTCTTGGCAAGGGATTGCCCCCCGGTGTGATCGCCACATTCTCCTTCGTGCACATCATGCAATACGCGTTTGATTTCATCGTGAGTGATACATTGGAGTAAAGGAACATAGTATCCTCTTCTATACATGACTCCATTCTGAATAGTGAACTGCGAAGCTTTTCGAAGAATCTGTCTCTTTTCACTCCTGCGCTTTGGCAGGGTTCCATGCTCGAGATAATTTCTGAATGGAGTCATCCATGACTCCTTATCGGGAATAACCTCAAATACCCAATCTTTGTCCATTCGGTCGATGCTCGGGGAAGCTAACGTTTCTACGGGAACGAGTCCCATCTGTTGTGCCTCGCCTGTACTGGCTAACTTTGCTAATGAATCAGCTTTCTGATTGCGCTCTCGGGGTATGCAGTAGATGGCATAATAATCGAACTGATTTAGTATCTCCTGGACTTGAGCTAAATAAGCAGCCTGCCTTCGGTCTTTGGCCTGGTATTCCCCCCAAACTTGACACATGACCAATTGTGAATCACAATAAATCTACACAGCGATGATTCTCAAATCTCTGGCAAGTCTCAATCTGGCAAGTAAGTCTTCATACTCAGCTTTGTTGTTGGTCGCGCGAAAATCAAACTTTAAAGCATAGCATATAGATCGACCTTCAGGAGTTTCAAGTACAACCCCTGCACCCGAGCAACGGTCATTTGATGCACCATCAATTTGCAGCTTCCAGATATACTTGGGAGATTCACTAGTTTCGGGCAAGTCCTCTGGGATGGTAAATTCAGCTATGAAATCTTCTAGGACTTGTCCTTGAATGGCTCGCCTTGGATTGTAAGTAATGTCAAACTGACTTAACTCGATATTCCATTTGAGTAACCTACCAGACGTCTCAGGCCGCGTAAGGACCTGTTGTAATGGCTGGTCGGTGTAAATGATGATAGGATGAGCCTGGAAATACGGACGCTTCCTTGAGGCAATAACAAGACAATAAGCCAACTTCTCTAGCTTGGGATAATTTCTCTCAACTCCGGTTAGTCGTTTGCTAAGATAGTAGACCGGTTTTTGTATTCGGTCCTCTTCCCGAATTAGGGCAGCACTGATTGCGTTTTCTGATACCGCCAAGTAAATGTACAATTTCTCATGATCAATAGGCTTTGACTAAATTGGCGGTGTGGAGAGGTGTTGAATTAGTGCTCAGAATGCGCCCTCACATTCCGTAGTCCATTCAAAATTTTGTTTCCCTTTTCGGATCAGATCGAAGAAGGGAACGCATTTGTCAGTGGATTTCGAAATGAACCTGCTATGTGCTGCTACTTTCCCGTTAAGGCTTTGGACTTGCTTTATAGTTCTTGGAGTCTCGAGATTTCTAATTGCCTAGATCTTTTTGGGATTGGCTTCGATTCCTCGAGCGTTGACGATAAACCCAAGGAATTTTCCTGTTGCGACCCCAAAGTGACATTTCAACGGATTAAGTTTCATTCTGTATTCTCGGAGGATATTAAACATTGACTCCAGGTCTCTGACATGATCAGTGGAGAATCGTGACTTGACTAGCATGTCATCCACGTATACCTCCATGGTTTTCCCAATATGGTTAACGAACATTCGATTTACTAACCGTTGATAAGTAGCCCCGGCGTTCTTGAGTCCAAAAGGCATAACTCTATAGCAGTAAAGCCCCATATTGGTTACGAAGCTGGTATGCTCCTTGTCGGGCAAGTGCATGGGTATTTGGTTGTAGCCTAAATATGCATCCATGAAGGATAGGAGTTCATGTCCAGCCGTTGAATCTACGAGCTGATCGATTCGAGGAAGTGGAAAACTGTCTTTGGGGCAAGCTTTATTCAAGTCTGAGTAGTCAACACACATTCTCCATTTCCCATTTGGCTTTCGAACAAGTACAGGGTTGGATACCCATTCTGGGTATAATGCATCTCGAATAAATCCATTCGATTTAAGCTTGTCTACCTCTACCTTAAGGGTGGCAGATCTCTCTGGATCCATACCATGCCTTTTTTGTTTGATCGGGACGTGCCGCGGGTCAATGTTCAATGTGTGGCTCATGATGTCCGAGAGATTCCACACATGTCAGAATGCGTCCATGCAAACACGTCGAGGTTTGCCCAGAGAAATTCAACCAATTCCTCTTGCATTTGTTGGCTTAACTGAGATCCAATCTTTATCATTTTAGAGTCGTCGCTATCATCGATCGGGACATCGATCGTCAGCTCGGCCGGAGAAGCTTGACTGTCTTTACTTTCATCTTCACTCTCAGTATCTCTTGAGTCAAGATCTCTTTGGAATTAGTTGGGGTGCCCGGGCCTAGGCCCAGGCGTCAATTGTCAATTTTCAACAAAGCGGACGCAAAGAGATTCCTCTATGTCCTTTCCTTTTTCTCTTCGTTGCGCATATCGCAGCTCGACAACATATTAGGCTCGTCCAGCAGCTTGATCTCCTTGAACGACTCCAACCCCATGATTGGTGGGGAACTTTAGAGTCAGACACCATGGGGCAATAGCAGCCCTGAACTCAGCTAGGGCCGGTCAGCCCAAGAAAGCATTATATGGTGAGTCTATATCCAACACCACAAATTGTAACATCCAGACTCTTCGGCGTTCTCCAATTCCTAACTCCACTGGCAATTCCACCACTCCAGCGGGTATAGTCGCACTCCCACTAAAACCATGGATAGCGTACTGACAAGGCTTCAAATCTTTAGTTTCCATTTTCATCTGGTCATAGGCTCGCTTGAACAATATATTCAAAGAACTTCCACTGTCTACCAAGATCCTCTTCATCCAAGCAGGACCTACTTGAGCTGATATGACAAGTGGATCAATGGTTGGGGCTTCGATCCTGTCGACATCTCTGTCTCAGAAGACGATGTCGTCAGTCATCATCTTATGTTGCTTGGTCGGAGCCCAATCTTCCAAACTACTACCACACTCGAAGCTCGCATGCCTAACAGAACTGGCATACGACTCCATTTTCTTCCAACTTCAGTCTGCTGGATGAGGACCACCACTAACAGTATTTATCACTAACCTCCAGCCAGTACGTGCGGGTTCCTCCTGCCTTGCCTGATTCGGTACATGATTCTGATTTGATGGGCCCGCACCTCCAGACTGCGGCGCCCGCACAAACTGCTCCAACTTTCTCTCTCTTATCAACTTTTCAATGCGATCCTGCAAGTGACGGCACTCATTCGTGTTATGGCCGTAGCTTTCATGGAATCTACAAAACTTTCCTGTCTGAATTTGTTTTTCCAATGACTATTTCGGGGCAGTCTTCTTATACTGAATAGTATAGCAGGTCTGTAAATACACATTTTCCAACGACGTATTCAAAGGAGTGTAATTGTCAAACATAGGAGCCCTACGTCGTGGACCACGATTCTGATCCCGCTTCCTATTTTGGTCCCCATTGCCTTTCTGTTGATTCTGTTTATTTTGTATATTCAGTTGCACTTTTCCGAAACTCTCCCCGGATTGTTTAACAACAACATTACTCAGAATTCCTTCCACACTAGGTCCAGCATCATCCTTTTTCCTAGACTGTTTCACATCCTCCCTTCTCAAGAATTGGGCTGCCTTGGAATAGAAACGGTCCAATGACGGAGGAGGTTTTTCGGCCAACCAGTTGCCGAACTCGGAGTCGGGGTCGATCCCCTTAGTCAGTGCCATCAGAATCGAATTATCATTGGTGTTACTAATTTCAGCACATGCAGCATGAAATCTCTCCAGATAACGTTTAAGCGTCTCTCCAGGAGCTTGAGTGACACTAGACAAAGTATTAACATCTTTTGGCCTTGCGACATGCATGCGAAACTGCTCAATAAACTTTATTGCTAACTGGTCAAAACAAGAGATAGATCGAGGTGGTAAACAGGTAAACCACATAGTTGCTATGCCCCTAGAGAGATCGGGAAACTTCGACACTTAACTGCATCATCAGCTCATGCATCATTCATTAACCATTCATACTTCAGGATATGTTGATTAGGATCAGAGCTCCCTTCATAAGTGGGTAAAGTCGGCATCTTGAAGCGCCGAGGTGGTTCCGCATAGAGTATCTCATCAGTAAAAGAAGTATGACTCTGGGAGATTCCCCTGTCGTCATTGGTAAGACCCTAACTTTCACGGATCATTTGACGGATCATCGTCAGAATGTAAAGCATATGGACATTTTGAGCACGTTGGGCCAAGGTGTGGTCGGGTTCCACAATGCAAGGAGGGGCCGGTCGCTGTCGATGGTCCATGTCTCGCCTCCTTGGTTCTATGTCTTCAGGGTCATAAGGCTTAGGAGTATGGTTGCGTTGGCGGTCGGTCAGATCTGTTCGGTTCCGAGCATCAACTCCCAAATCAGTAGCAGTGGTAGTACGGTTGTCAGTAATATGGCATGGGTCAGCACCTCCTCGGGAGGAAGGTCCAGTCTGATGGCTGGTTGACGGGCCAACCCTCGGTTGCCCAAGATTCAATGTATGCTGATGCAAAGTGGCTTGTGTGTAACTTTCGTCCAGTCATGGGCGTGAGGATCTATGATGGTAGTCAGAAGAGGCTGAACTCTCGGTGGATGAATAGGAAGCCTGATCCCTCCTGGATCTCCTTCGTCGCTGACGGTTCAGTTGGTTAGCCAATTCCGCATTAGCACAGAGCTGGTGAGTGGGCTTTTGGCGGCTCTGAGTCAGTTCTTGCATTAGCATTTGGAATTCTTCCCTGGTGACAGGGCCTTGCGTATCTGATGGTCCGGCAACATTCTGATCGACATGAGGTAGCTGTACGAGATTTTTCCTGTCCCATACTTCTGGATCTATGGCAGCTGAAGTAGTCCTTGTGTTAACCATGATGGGTAGCGAAGCTCTTTCCTAGACTTGATGCAAATCTGAATAGGATGGAAGAACTTTTAACTTGAATCTAGATCTTCTTCTTAGATTTATGCAATCCGATATCGATAGTAGATCCAACCAGCAGGAGAAAAACAGGGTTTTCTCAGTGAAAGAACCAAAGTGTTTGTACCAAAATTGGGCACAACACTCTTCGGAAGTGTTTGAAGAGATAAAATGAAGAAAGTAAATGTAAAAATAGGATTATCTAACAAACACTCCAAACAATAATCAGAAAAACAGCAAAAGAACACAGAGATTTAGAGTGGTTCGGCGTGTTTCCTACGTCCACTATGAAATGATTGACTTTTATTAACTTTTTCTTGTTGGTTACAGTGGATTACTGTTATCTCGCCTTTTTACAAGGCCGTGGACATGCGGGTTTAACTTAATCGACTGCACGTTCGTCGAGGCTGGCGTACGATGGATTCAGTCGACTGGATGGATGGATGACGCAACGTGCTTGGGAGATGGAAATATGATTGGATAAAGATAGATCAACTATAATTTGGGTCTAGGAAACATGGTTCGTCATTTCTGGATCGTCATTTCTGGATCGTCATTATTGGATCGTCATTTATGGTTCGTCATTTCTGGATCGTCATTTATGGTTCGTCATTTCTGGATTAGCATTTTTGGATCGTCATTTCTGGATCATCATTTCTGGATCGTCATTTCTGGATCGTCATTTCTGGATCGTCATTTCTGGATCGTTATTTCTGGATCGTCATTTCTGGATCGTCATTTCTGGATCGTCATTTCTGGTTCGTCATTTCTGGATTGTCATTTCTGGTTCGTCATTTCTGGTTCGTTATTTCTGGTTCATCATTTCTGGTTCGTCATTTCTGGTTCGTCATTTCTGGATCGGCATTGGTGTTGATGGGCCCGGATCATTCAGGAAGCCCGGTAACTCAGGTTTTGCCTATAAATACAGTATGTGGGTCTCCAGATGGGGGATCTTCTTCTTCTTCTTCTTTCTGCTATCTTACTTTCTCTTTTCTAAGGCTAAGGCTACTCTGCCACTTTTGTAACTGTAATCAATTATTACAGCAATAAAAGAAAACTTCTAAGTGGACGTAGGCCGGAGTTAGCCGAACCACTATAAAATCTATTGTTCTTTACTGCTTTCTTCTTAATTTTTACTGTTCTTCACATTTTTACTCTCTACATACACACTATCTCTGAGCTGTGACTGACATTTGGTTCTTTCATTTGGATTTGGGTGTTATTGACCAATTTTGGTGCTAACACTTTGGTGCTTTTGACCGAGAGCTGAACTCAGGGGTTTTGGAGCTAGGAACTTGGACTCTATAAAGCAATGGCTAGGCCATCAACAAGAAAGCAAGTGACAGAAAGGAGCAATCAGGAGGGAAGTCAAGAGGCTTCCTCTGGAGCTGGAGTAGGTCAAGCATCCATCTACATCACCAGAGAGGAAATGGAAGTCATGATGAAAAGACAAGAGGAGATGATGCATGCTCTTCTCAGACAATTTACGCAAGTAGGAAATGCGGGGGATCAGATCCATGGAGCCAGATCAGAAGCGCTCAACCAGCAAGCAGAGGGAATGGTTCAGCAAGGGGCAACCCCCAATCAACATACAACTAACAATCCGAATGGAGCTGGACTTGGGGGCGCACCATCAGATAATGTTGAACCAGTTCATGGAGGGGTTCCAGCTAACACCACGCAACAGGATGCTGGCAGGAATGTAATAGCTAGAGATGAAGAGTATGTACCAGAATTCCCTCGGGAACTCGGGGGGCATCCCTTGACGGACAATGCTAGATTAGCTAAGATTATCAGGCGAACCATGCGTGGGGGTTTGACCAATAGAGATCAGGAAGGAGTAAACAAGAGTCCGTTCTCTCGTGAAATCACGATAGCTCGGAATCCGCCAAATTTCAAGCTACCTAACGTGGGAATGTACAATGGCAAGGCCGATCCAACAGATCACTTGATGAGATATACCAGACACTTGGAGGTGCTGGGGCATCGGAAGAAGTTATGGCTCGATGTTTCCCTTTATTCTTAACGGACATAGCTGCTATGTGGTTCAGGCAGCTAGAAGAAGGATCTATCGGGACATGGACAGAGTTGGTGGACAGGTTTCTGAAGCAGTTTCGGGTACATATCAAAAGACCAAAGAATGTAATGACGTTGACATCGGTAAAACAAAGGACAAACGAATCACTCAGAGCTTTCTTAACTCGGTTCAATGCAGAGGTTGCTTCGGTGGATCGGCCGGATCCATCGATGGTTTTAATGGCGGCAGTGTCAGGAGTTAGAGAAAATTCAGATTTCAAAGTGTCACTGATACGAGACCCTCCGATGGATCTCGGTGAATTCTTTCATGAAGCTGAGAAATTCCTTCGGCAGGAAGATGCATGCTCAGATATGGAGTTAAAGGAGGTGAACGCGGCTTAGGATGGAGGACCATCCAATGGAGGCTTGGAAAAAGGAGAAAGGAAGCTGGATGACGAGTTAGGAAAGGCTAGGAAGCAGGGGAGAGAGCAAAAATTCTCCACCTACACAGGGTTGAACGAGACGCTGGAACAGATTTATTTGGAGACTCGGAATCGCCTTCCCTACCGAAGGCCGGCTAGGAGAGAACCCTCCGAACGTGAGAGGGCATCAGGAAAACACTGCCTCTTCCATGATTTGGACGGGCACGATACCAACAGCTGCAGGCACTTAAAGGACATAATTGAGGAGCATGTAAGGAATGGACAGTTGCAACAATACGTCGAAACTTGAAATGCAGCGGTGGGGCAGGAGCAACCACCGTCTACCTCACACAGTGATGGTACGAGGCACAGTAATGATGGTCGATTGGTCATCAATTGATTGGGATATTATGAAATAAGTAGCAAACTACGGGAAAATGGCCAAGTCACTTACTCATGTACGGGGACAGAGATAGCCCCTAGGCATGCTCTAAGATGATGATAAACCGCGACGCTCTAGTTTGTGAAATCTGATTTCTCTTTTTTTGGCTTGGACATTTGCTTTTTTCTAATTTGGTTTGAACTACTGGTTTTGTTTGTTTCTTGGTTTGGACTTATATTTGGATGATTGTTTTCTGATTTGCTCTGGATTTTGGATTGGCTTTCGATTGGATTTTTTATCTGGTTTTTTATAAATGGTCGTCAGGTATGGATTATACCTGGCAAGGGGTAGGTCGCTTTGTCCAAGCACGGCAAATCGACTTATTCAGGTCGTCGAGTATGGACTATGCTCGGCAAGGGTCTGGAGAAACCAGGATTCAGCCTAGGACTTAGGCCCCATATTATCGGTTACTATTTCAGGTCGTCGAATATGGACTATGCTCGGCAAGGGTTCGGAGAGACCGGGACTCGGCCTAGGACTTAGGCCCCCATATTATCGGTTACTATTTCAGGTCGTCGAGTATGGATAATGCTCGGCAAGGGTCCGGAGCAACCAGGATTGGGCTTAGGACTTAAGCCATGTATTACTCAATGTTTAGGGACACTGGAGTACGGTCGTCAGGTGTGGATTGTGCTTGACAAGAACCCGGAGAGGTTACAGATATGAATATCGGCTATGGACGGCAGAGGATTTGGATATTGACCCGGAGAGGTCCTAAAGTCGGTTATTGGTTATTGGATATGGATGAAACATGGACTTTGGATATCGGATTTGAGGCTATTCAAAACACACCTTCCAATAGCAAGGCATGTTTTGGGGGGCAAGTGTTAACCCGCCTTTTTACAAGGCCGTGGATACGCGGGTCTAACTTAATCAACTGCACGTTCGTCGAGGCTGGCGTACGATGGATTCAGTCGACTAGATGGATGGATGACGCAACGTGCTTGGGAGATGGAAATATGATTGGATAAAGATAGATCAACTATAATTTGGGTCTAGGAAACATGGTTCGTCATTTCTGGTTCGTCATTTCTGGTTCGTCATTTCTGGATCGTCATTTCTGGATCGTCATTTCTGGTTCATCATTTCTTGTTCGTCATTTCTGGTTCGTCATTTCTGGTTCGTCATTTCCGGTTCGTCATTTCCAGTTCGTCATTTCCAGTTCGTTCATTTCCGGTTCGTCATTTCCAGTTCGTCATTTCCGGATCGTCATTTCCGGATCGTCATTTCCGGATCGTCGTTTCCGGATCGTCGTTTCAGGATCGTCGTTTCTGGATCGTCATTTCTGGATCGTCATTTCTGGTTCGTCATTTCTGGTTCGTCATTTCTGGATCGTCATTTCTTGATCGTCATTTCTGGTTGGATCGTCATTTCTGGTTCGTCATTTCTGGTTCGTCATTTCTAGATCGGCATTGGTGTTGATGGGCCCGGATCATTTAGGAAGCCCGGTAACTCAGGTTTTGCCTATAAATATAGTATGTGGGTCTCCAGATGGGGGATCTTCTTCTTCTTCTTTCTGCTCTCTTACTTTCTCTTTTCTAAGGCTAAGGCTACTCTGCCACTTTTGTAACTGTAATCAATTATTACAGCAATAAAAAGAAAACTTCTAAGTGGACGTAGGCCGGAGTTAGCCGAACCACTATAAAATCTGTTGTTCTTTACTGCTTTCTTCTTAATTTTTACTGTTCTTCACATTATTACTCTCTACATACACACTATCTCTAAGCTGTGACTGACATTTGGTGCTTTCATCTGGATTTGGGTGTTATTGACCAATTTTGGCGCTAACAATTACAACAGTAAATTTCGAGTAGAATAGTGATTTTTGATTGCAACAGTGATTTCGGCAGAGTTTGGACGTCGAAGAGCCAAAAAAAGTCCCTTTTCTATAAGTTCTGGGCTGCTATTTATAGGCGTAGGCTGCAAATATCTCGCTTAGATCTCGGGAGACCTTTTCTTGCATGTGGGTGGGCCTACGCAATTGATCCCATGTGGTTTGCACTCGATATGTGATCGGTACGAACGAATTTCGTATCGATTGAAATTTGGTCCAATCGAGTCAAAATCAATCATGAACGTTCTTGAGGATGTACGCAAGCTTCAGTGAAAATTTGGTGGCATTTGGACTTGTAGATTTTGAGTTATGATCGATGCAAGTTTGAATCTATTAAAGGCTGTTGAATTCGTATCGATTCCCTTCATATCGATCTGTTCGTATCGCTTTTTAGGCACGTGCTCACAAGTTGACGTGGCGCTAACTCCTCGGATCGATCCACTTTTCATGCCGCATGACTGAGTTTTTCATAGGAGTGTATTTTCTTCGTATCGATCACCATTGCCTTGTTTGTATCGGTCGTTATTGCTCTGTTCGTATTGATCGCTTAATGGTCATTTCGTATCGATAGATGGACGTCGTTTCGTATCGTTCCATTCGTATCGTTCACCTGAAGCTTCCTCGTATCGATACGATATGTCTTCAGGTGATGGATACGAACTGGGGTGAATGTGATCGATACGAAGTGCGGTGCACTTTAATGGATGTGGACCAGTTGCCACCTGATGGATACGAAGTGACGACCATTTGATGGATACGAGCCAATATATCCGATGGATACGAACCGTTGAAGCTTGATGGATGCAAACAAGGCCTTTCAGTTGATGGATACGAAGAGTGCAGTTCTAGATGGGTGCGAACGAAATCGATGCAAAGAGAGCGAAATGATGGATACGAACGAATTGATTTCCTTGGCTTGCATCGATCATATCTTGAGCATACGAACTCGGATTGACTTGAAATTTGGAACCTTGGCTTCCTTAGCTTTGCATGTCGTGTTATGTTAATTGTAGCTTGATCCGGACTTGGACAAAATTCATCGATATTCATAGTGAGCCTGCATATAACCAGTCTTCGGGACGAACTATCCTCGGTTTCCAGTTAAGTTCTTGGTGTCACGACCTTGCCAAAAGGCGGGATAACAATACTCACATATTTAATCTTTTTTTAATTAAATAATGATCATAATAGGGTAATTTTACATGTTTAAAACCAAATTTCAAAAATGCTTTCAAGTCATCATTCATGCATTAATTTGGGGGTAAAATAGTAATTCTGTGTATATATTAATTTTGAGAATATTTATTTGCATATTTTATTTTTATTTGTAGGAAATTGGATGGAAAAAAAGGAATAGGTTTCATGAAAATATGCATGCACAAGAGAAGGAAACAAAAGAATGAAGAAATAACTCAACTCATGCAACATAGAGGACCCCACCTATCTACTTACCATGATCTTCAATTAGAAGCTAATGCACATGTTAGTGGAGATTAAAAGAACATGCACATTTATGGAAGATTAATTACATGCTAATGTTAACTTGGTGGCCACACTTCCTCAAGGGCAATTTTGGGTAGTCCCTTAAATTATGGATTAGTGTATTAGGCATGTATAAATACCCCTTATGTTTCATGTAATGAGGCTCTTACCACCTTCTTTAGTTAGTTTAGTGGTAGCCACAAATTGTAAACATAAACTCTCTTTCTCTCTTTCATGGCTTCTTAGCCTTTTCTTCTTGTAATTTATTTATATGCAATTTTAATACATGTTCTTTTCTTTTTTGTTTCTTTTATGTTAGTAGAGTAGATCTCTTTATTTTATGCAAGTAGATTAGCTTTTAGTTTGTTTTAATTAGCTTCCTTTTTCCTTCTGTTTATGTTTATGTTGCAATCTACATATGTTGAAATGATAACAAATATGAAAAGCTAAACCCCTTCAATTTAGGGGTAATGAAGCTCTCTTAATCATGTAGATTCAATTTAGTTGCTAAGTTGTGATCTCTCTTTATGCTGCGTGGAATTTTTTGATGTGGTAAAATTTGTTGTTTAACTTTGAATTTGATAGCCTATTTTGTTGATACGAAATAGGCTAAGCTTAAACACACATAAACACAAATTTCCTATTCATCTACATATGATTTTGATAATGAAGTGGATTTTAGAATCAAAATTTGATGGTCTATATTACTAATCAACAGTAAATAGATCATGTTTAGAATAGATTTTATTTTTAATTTAATTATCATTTTCATGAGAGTTAACAAGTGGTTTGGATGGTGTGTTAAAGTTTGATGATTTATGTTGCTAATTAATAGCACAAATAGACCATACTTATGATAAATGTGACAACCCAGAATTTTGAGCAATATCAATTTAATAATCTATATTAAATATTAAATTGATTTGATATATCTTTGATTTATAAGATTTGAATTAATACTTTTCTTTTAATAAATATCTAATTGGTGAATTTTATCTTTTAAAACTAATAAATTGTTTTCTATTTATAATGTATATATATTTGTATATATTGTAGATAGGAAAGCTTTGTTTTAAAATTCAACTAATAAATTATGTTTTCAAAATTCTAATATACATTCTAGTGATTTGGGAATTATGATTTATTTAAAATAAGCTTTTTAAAGCTATTTAATAAACAACTATATGGGTTAAATACTTAAGATAAATGTTTAATAGTTAAAACTTAGTCTAGCTTTAGTTTAGATTTAAATTTATTAACAAAAAGATTTGTTCTATTCTCTTTTTAAGTATAGCTTCTTAAAAATATAGTTTAAAGATATATATAAGTTTTAAATTCAATTTTGTCAAATGATACTTTACTATATATTATAAAATAAGTAGTTATAGTAAAAAGATAACTTCTTTTATAAATCATTTCGAAATGATAAATGTGTTTTTTTTAATAATATTAATAAATAAAAATGTACATATAGGAATACAAGATTTTAAGTGATAAGTTAGACATAGAAATAAAACAAATATACATAAGTTAAATTTTATAGTTTTGTAAATTATAAAACAAATACACTATAAAAATTTAAACAACATGTTAGAATAACATTCATTTACATTCCATTATCAAACAAGTAACATATATTTGAATAGCACTGAAGAATGATTGCCAGCCTCCAAATAAAATCTGCATAGTCAAATAACTTGTTAGAAAGTAAGCATAAGATAGATATGTAAACAAATAATTCAAGTATGTTAGGCATGCAGACTTAAGAACAACCAAATCAAAATAGATATGTAGGTTGTAAGGAAAATAAACATATTAAGGACAATGTCATTTAATGCTAGCTAAACAAATATCTTCTCTAGTACATAAACATATAACCTCAGCCACCAAGATAAGAAATTACCTTTGATAATTGTACAAAAGTATACACTGTATTGAAATATAATAATGTACCCTGTAGCTTGATATAAACATCACCCTGTAAGCTACTTTCCCCATCTCATCTTTTCATTTCAATTCGAGCTAAATAAAAACTAAGATAAAACTTTATTTAAAAACCTAAACAAACATTCAACAACAACAAGCAACTCAACAAAACAGAGATCAAGAGGAGCTTGTTAGCAAATTCAAAACTGTTTTCAAAAGCCTGTTGTAAAGCAAACCATGCTCTGTTCTTTCACAAATTCAGGTGAGTAACATTTTATTTAAAAATATAACTTAAGTTAATATGGAGCATGATTTTCTCTGTGATAACATGTATTTTGTATATATATGATTGTGCAAATCTGTGTATATCTGTTCTCTTTTATACTCTGTTTGACTGTTGTTTATTTTCTTTTGAGTAGATATGTAAACCAACCCTCACCACTTGATCTAATAATTGTTTGAACGTAGGATGTAGACAAATATTGTTTGTTTGGTTATAATCTAGGTGTAAATTTTTTATTAAGGTTGAAACAAACTGAAATTGTCTCTGGAAACCAAGAAAAGCTAAGTACAACTTCAAATAAGTTTAAAAACAAATCTCTGGTTTTAAGAATTCAGGTGTACAAAGTGAAACTACATACAAAAACATGATTTTTAAAACAAGATTTATCATTTTTAGAGTTAGGGACAGAGAGCAGTTTTGGTTTGTCCGTTCTAGGCTTTTTGGGTTGCCGTGGGTGATCTAGTCGACTGGAGACGTCAAGTTTTAGTCTGGAGATAGAGGAGTAACCAGTGGTCCTTGGAAAAATGGTGGAGTGGTGGTCAGGTGAACGTGGAGGCGACGACGACGTTTTCTTTTTCGTAAACCTAGTTTTGTGTGGCTATGGTTTTTCGTCTCGTTCGAAGTCATTATTGGATCGAGTGTCTCGTGCTTCTGGGGTTTGATAGAGGGAAGGTGGATGAGGCTACGGCCGGAGTTTGGTGGCCTCTGGTGGTTGGAGCATCGAGCAAGTGGCGTTGACAGGTTGGGAAGTTGAGGGTTGCGAGTGTTCCAGGTTTTGTTTTTACTCGAATTCAAGTTCGAGATGAACTGGAGGGGGACTGGTGGTTGGGGTCGGAGCTGGGGATGACCTTCGACTTGCTCGAAGTATGGGTGGTGACCGGAAGTGGCGGATGGAGGCGTGCATGTGCACGGTGGGGTGTTTTCTGGTGAGGCTGTTTTTTTTGGGTGGTTTCGAATTGATGCTGGGGGAACTCGAAGTTTTACTCGGGTTGATTCATGTTTTGCTTGAGCCTTTTTGATGTTTTACTTGAAGTAAACTAAGGGGGACTCTGGTAGTCTTTGTTCAGAGTTAACCTGTACTCAGTTTTAAAAATGTTGGTTTTAAAATTGAAATCAAATTAAACTGAGGCTAAAGAAATGTTTAAATTCCAGATTTTTGAAGTGAAGAAAGTTTATAAATTTAAATATTTTAAATAAGTTTAAATATTCTAAATTTAAGGGAATTTGATTTAAAATCCCTTCATAAACAAAGAATTGCTTTAATTTGTAATTTAAAGGTTTTTAAAAGTTAGTTTTTATAAAGAAATTTGAAGTTCAATTAGTGTTCGTTTAAACTTGAAATTTAAAATGAAAGTTCAAGGAAAAGTGAAATAGATGTTTTCAAACATATTGAAAGTGGAAATTTAATCAATAATGAAAAAAATGAGTTTACTCTAAGTAATAAAGATTAAGGATTAAATTCATTAACCATTAAGATAATTGGAATGATAATTGATAATTTGTATTGATTAAATTAGTAATTATAAGTTTAAATGTATTAATTAAAGTTTACATAATAGAATAAGTAATTAATATGTAATTACGAATCATAGATTAGACTTTAATTAATTAATGAATGGTTAATTGAACTTATAATTAATAATGATTAATGTAAGTTAATTATTTTAGAAAAGTAATTAAATAAATGTGAATGAAGGTCATTAACTAGATTATTTTATAATTAATTAATGTAATTGATTTTTAATAGTTAATCGGATTAATTAATTTAATAATCAACATTGTAATTGTTTAAGTGTAATTACTTAATGGGAAGTAATTAAGGAATTAATTACTCATTATAATTAATTGATTAATTTGAGTTAATTAATTTAGTTTAATTAATTTGGATTAATCACTTGATGATTTGGAGGTATAATTACTTAGAAAAGTAATTGATGAATAATTACTGGATGTAATTAATTGGATGATGTTTTGTTAATGGAAGTAATTCGAGTATAATTACTTGAAATTAATCAAGGGATTAATTAAGTCTGTTTATTGGGAAGTAATTAATTTAGGACAGTTAATTAATGTATGTTATTAATCAAGGTGATTAATAATGTGGTTTAATTATAGATTAATTACTTAATGTAATTAAATTAAATAGTAAATGTAATTAGAGATCATTTATTATTATAATTAATGCTGAAATTTAGAAGGGATTTATTAATGAAATTAATTAAGTAATGTAATTAATTTTGGTTAATTAATAAATGAAGTAATGTAAAGGTTAATTTCTATATTTGGTTAAAGATAATTAATTTGTGAAAATAATTAAAGGATAATTACTTAAATGTAATTAAAGATAATTAATCAAGGATGATTAATTTAAAATGAATAATCGGATGATGATTAATTAATTGATTGATAATTAATTAATAGTAATATAAGCAAGTTTAATAATGATGAAGTAATTAATTTAATTTACTTTAAATAAATTAAAGATAAGGTAATTAATTTAATTCATTTTAAATTAATTATAAATGGTGTGATTATTAATCCTTGTTTATATATGATGGATGATATGGATTTCCTTGAATGGTTTGAAATCTCAAATAGGAGATAAATAATGTTGTGTGATATGGATGCTTCGGTTGAAGTGCGATGATAATATAGATTATCTATTTATGCTGATATGTGAATTATCTATCTGTGATATTATGAATTACCTATCTGTGTTGATATAGATAATAAATTGAAATTGTTTTAAACATTAAAACAACTTGGACCTAAAAGATGGCGTTTTGGATTTCGATGAGACCGGGATTGGATCTTTCCATATTTGGGGGTCCGAAAACCACATCGATCCAATTTAACGTTAGGCCGTGAATCTCAAGTGAAGATGAAGATTCAGAGTGCAAGGGTTATTATCGTTAACTCTGAGGGTGATTCCAAAATGAGTGTAACGAGATAATGCCTTCGGTTTCGTTCGAACCCGGAACGAACTTGTATGGATTGAATGCTTTCAGAACATCGTCAGGTGGGCGATGAGCATTCTAAGAGATGTGTTCTCTAAAGGTAATCGTAGCCTCAAGCCTCATCAACCGGGAATGGCTAAAACAGGGGAGGTGCAGCAAGGCTTCGTGGGTAGCACCCACTAAGAGCGAGATATACCCCTGTCTAGAGGTCCCTTTTTATTCGGCTTAGTGGCAGTTGGAATTGCGCACCGACTGCGGGGTTGTTTCATTTGGGACTGTCCAGTAAGGGATGGTTCCGGCTTTGTGTTGTAGGGGAGCGGGCGTACTCCTCGGTACGCTGATCTAGGCCAGGTACTATGACAGGCGGTACCCCAGTAGCCTTGCCATTGTATGGAATCCAATCTCCAATAAGTGCCGTACGTATTAGTTGTGCCCAACTATGTTGGAACGTGAGATGTAAGCATTCCAGCTATTTCTGTATTTTACTTGAAAACCCTAGACACTATTATAATATAACTGGATTTCCTATCAAATGTTTGGTTAGCGTAAGGTAAAAACTTACCCATGTTTATGTGTGGGGAGTCTTACGTGATACCTTTTGTTTTCAAAAGATTTTTAAAGTTAAACAACTTTAAACTGTTACTCATACCAGACCCATGTCTGACCCGGAGTTTATTTCTGTTTTTCTTAAACTCTCGGGTACTAAAATTTGTTACGAGTAGCCAAGGGATTCAGGTTTGCTTGGACGATTTGTGGAGGAGCAATGGAGTAGGAGGCTTCAGCGTATAGATATATAGTGGTTCCGTTGTGTTAGTGTTTATCTGTATTTCCGCTGTGTTGTATCTCTGTGTTGTATTCGAGTTGTATTGAGTTGTATTAACTAGACACGTGTTTATAACTGTCTAGTATGTGATGTAAAATCTGTGTAACTCTGATTGATGTTGTATATTATGAAATATTTATGTGATTAATATAATTTATTCGTTCCGCTGTTGAGATTCTGATGTTGTTTCTTCTTTCTTCTTTATCTTTTCTCTTTTCTATCCCTTTCTTTCATAAAGATGACACGACTTTCTGGACGTAGAAGGTCTGGTCGTCTCAGTTGGTATCGGAGCGAGGTTGAGTGAATACCTAGACTCTGGAGTGGTATCTTTCTTGAGAGAACGTATTTGTATTTTTGATATATATATATATATATATATATCTACCTATCGGTTGGTTTACCTGTTCGGGTTTTCCAATATAAGTTATAAAGGTAGATAGGGTGGTGGTGTGTGTAACACGACTACCAATGGTTGAATTTGTTGAGGTTGGAAGTGTATCTGACAAGACTGTAGACCTAATACCGTCTCGAGTGAATTTGTGGTGTAAGGATTTCACCAAGTCTCTGAAGGAAATCTGTTAAGATTTGGAGATCATTTTTGAAGTGTATAGTTTGGATGAGTAGATTTTGGATCTATCGGTTGAACAGAAGCAAGTCATGATATCTTGATCCCTCAAGATGTAGTAGCTGTGTGATGAGACACAGTGACTATGGATGTCTCCGAAGATGTTTCTTTGGAACAAGTTAAGGAAGTAAGTCTGCTTCGGTGTTGTGGCTGTGTTCAGCAGGATGTTTCTGGTTGGTTTGAGGTCCGAGTTTCTCGAAGAGCTTTGGATTAGGAATTCCTTGGCATTGGTGTCAGCAATGCAGCTCGGAGTGTTCTGTGTGTTGGCAAAGAAGCTTTCTGGCTTAGCAGTGGAGTTCAGAAGCAGCAGAATGGTTCTGTTCCTTCGTTGGATTGGCTAGTTAAGCGTAAGCTGTTCTGTTTGGTAAAGAGAGAACAGTTTTTCTTTGGAATTAGGCTGGATTAATCGCAAAAGTGACTTGCGATAGTTTGAGCGTTCTCTTGTGTTTCAAAGATTTTTTTTTTCTGGATGACTTCAGGAAGTCAGAATTTTGTTAGCATCTGGAGATTGAGTTTTGTATCGACTGGATTCTAGAAGTGGTACCGATGGTTCAGCTTAGTAGTAGGATGGTTTTTGGAGGAAGTATTTAGTAAAGCGGCTTAGGTTTTGGAGGGACTTCTGAGTTTTATTTTTGGATCTATTGAACCATATTTTTGGAATGTGTTGTCCTGTTTGTGCTTGTGTTCGTCATCAGCATTTTCATCTACCCAGATTAGAGTTGTGCAGCGGAAGCAGTTGGGAGTGCATCTGCTTTTCTTTTCTGGAAAAGAGAAGTTGTTTTCTACGGATGATAGTAAGGGTTGTGTTCTTGATTTTGGTTGATCTTGAGAAGATCATTCTATTTGGTTGTTTTTGGATTCAGATTGTTCTGAAAGGCATCAGCGGAGATTTAGCTGATCGGTAGGGATAAAGGCAGTTTTGGATCGTCCGAAGAGTTTGGTGGATAAGAGACGGAGGAATTTGGATTTCAGAGTCGGAGATTTGATTTTGGATGAATTTTCTCTAATTCAAAGGAGCTCCATAATTTGGTAAGTCTGGGAAGTTAGCACCGAGGTGTTCTGAATTTTCTCTGTGTTCTGGAGAGGTTAAGTGTTTGGTCTTCTGGAGTGAATTGCCAGTTTAGATAGCTGGGATTCGTTGGGTTTCACGTATCTCTGAGGGAGTACGTGTAAGATTCTATCTCTGGTTTTGGAACCAGCAGTTCAGGAAGTTTTGGTTGTTGAGTCAGACTTGTCTGTAGTCTGATATCCTGTCTTGTTTTGTAGATCTAGATGAGTGGAAGCTCTGTAGCTTAGTGGTATTGACTGTTTGGATTCTATAGAGCGAGTATTCCGGTATTTATACTTGGAAGACTCTAGGAGAAGCTCTAACCAGAATTTTGTCTGGATAGATAGATTTGTTTGATTAGAAAATTTGGTTGTTATGGTTGTTAGCATATGATTAATATATGCTTGTGTTTTAAAATTAAAATCTTAAATAGATTATTAAATTTCCTTTGCTTTTAAATTTCGGGGACGAAATTCTTTTAAGGGGGGAGGAATGTGACAACCCGGAATTTTGAGCAATATCAATTTAATAATCTGTATTAAATATTAAATTGATTTGATATATCTTTGATTTATAAGATTTGAATTAATACTTTTCTTTTAATAAATATCTAATTGGTGAATTTTATCTTTTAAAACTAATAAATTGTTTTCTATTTATAATGTATATATATTTGTATATATTGTAGATAGGAAAGCTTTGTTTTAAAATTCAACTAATAAATTATGTTTTCAAATTTCTAATATACATTCTAGTGATTTGGGAATTATGATTTATTTAAAATAAGCTTTTTAAACCTATTTAATAAACAACTATATGGGTTAAATACTTAAGATAAATGTTTAATAGTTAAAACTTAGTCTAGCTTTAGTTTAGATTTAAATTTATTAACAAAAAGATTTGTTCTATTCTCTTTTTAAGTATAGCTTGCTAAAAATATAGTTTAAAGATATATATAAGTTTTAAATTCAATTTTGTCAAATGTACTTTACTATATATTATAAAATAAGTAGTTATAGTAAAAAGATAACTTCTTTTATAAATCATTTCAAAATGACAAATGTGTTTTTTTTAAATAATATTAATAAATAAAAATGTACATATAGGAATACAAGATTTTAAGTGATAAGTTAGACATAGAAATAAAACAAATATACATAAGTTAATTTTTATAGTTTTGTAAATTATAAAACAAATACACTATAAATATTTAAACAACATGTTAGAATAACATTCATTTACATTCCATTATCAAACAAGTAACATATATTGGAATAGCACTGAAGAATGATTGCCAGCCTCCAACTAAAATCTGCATAGTCAAATAACTTGTTAGAAAGTAAGCATAAGATAGATATGTAAACAAATAATTCGAGTATGTTAGGCATGCAGACTTAAGAACAACCAAATCAAAATAGATATGTAGGCTGTAAGGAAAATAAACATATTAAGGACAATGTCATTTAATGCTAGCTAAACAAATATCTTCTCTAGTACATAAACATATAACCTCGGCCACCAAGATAAGAAATTATATCTGATAATTGTACAAAAGTATACACTGCATTGAAATATAATAATGTACCCTGTAGCTTGATATAAACATCACCCTGTAAGCTACTTTCCCCATCTCATCTTTTCATTTCAATTCGAGCTAAATAAAAACTAAGATAAAACTTCATTTAAAAACCTAAACAAACATTCAACAACAACAAGCAACTCAACAAAACAGAGATCAAGAGGAGCTTCTGTTAGCAAATTCAAAACTGTTTTCAAAAGCCTGTTGTAAAGCAAACCATGCTCTGTTCTTTCACAAATTCAGGCGAGTAACATTTTATTTAAAAATATAACTTAAGTTAATATGGAGCATGATTTTCTCTGTGATAACATGTATTTTGTATATATATGATTGTGCAATCCTGTGTATATATGTTCTCTTTTATACTCTGTTTGACTGTTGTTTATTTTCTTTTGAGTAGATATGTAAACCAACCCTCACCACTTGATCTAATAATTGTTTGAACGTAGGATGTAGACAAATATTGTTTGTTTGGTTATAATCTAAGTGTAAAAAATTTATTAAGGTTGAAACAAACTGAAATTGTCTCTGGAAACCAAGAAAAGCTAAGTACAACTTCAAATAAGTTTAAAAACAAATCTCTGGTTTTAAGAATTCAGGTGTACAAAGTGAAACTACATACAAAAACATGATTTTTAAAACAAGATTTATCATTTTTAGAGTTAGGGACAGAGAGCAGTTTTGGTTCGTCCGTTCTAGGCTTTTTGGGTTACCGTTGGTGATCTAGTCGACTGGAGACGTCGAGTTTTAGTCTGGAGATAGAGGAGTGACCAGTGGTCCTTGGAAAAATGGTGGAGTGGTGGTCAGGTGAACGTGGAGGCGACGGCGACGTTTTCTTTTTCGTAAACCTAGTTTTGTGTGGCTATGGTTTTTCGTCTCGTTCGAAGTCATTGTTGGATCGAGTGTCTTGTGCTTCTGGGGTTTGATAGAGGGAAGGTGGACGAGGCTACGGCCGGAGTTTGGTGGCCTCTGGTGGTCGGAGCATCGAGCAAGTGGCGTTGACAGGTTGGGAAGTTGAGGGTTGCGAGTGTTCCAGGTTTTGTTTTTACTCGAATTCGAGTTCGAGATGAACTGGAGGAGGACTGGTGGTTGGGGTCGGAGCTGGGGATGACCTTCGACTTGCTCGAAGTATGGGTGGTGACCGGAAGTGGCGGATGGAGGCGTGCACGTGCAGGTGGGGTGTTTTCTAGTGAGGCTGTTTTTTTGGGTGGTTTCAAATTGATGCTGGGGGAACTCGAAGTTTTACTCGGGTTGATTCATGTTTTACTCGAGCCTTTTTGATGTTTTACTCGAAGTAAACTAAGGGGGACACGGGTAGTCTTTGTTCAGAGTTAACCTGTACTCAGTTTTAAAAATTTTGGTTTTAAATTTGAAATCAAATTAAACTGGGGCTAAAGAAATGTTTAAATTCCAGATTTTTGAAGTGAAGAAAGTTATAAATTTAAATATTTTAAATAAGTTTAAATATTCTAAATTTAAGGGAATTTGATTTAAAATCCCTTCATAAACAAAGAATTGCTTTAATTTGTAATTTAAAGGTTTTTAAAAGTTAGTTTTTATAAAGAGATTTGAAGTTCAATTAGTGTTCGTTTAAACTTGAAATTTAAAATGAAAGTTCAAGGAAAAGTGAAATAGATGTTTTCAAACATATTGAAAGTGGAAATTTAATCAATAATGAAAAAAATGAGTTTACTCTATGTAATAAAGATTAAGGATTAAATTCATTAACCATTAAGATAATTGGAATGATAATTGATAATTTGTATTGATTAAATTAGTAATTATAAGTTTAAATGTATTAATTAAAGTTTAGATAATAGAATAAGTAATTAATATGTAATTAAGAATCATAGATTTGACTTTAATTAATTAATGAATGGTTAATTGAACTTATAATTAATAATGATTAATGTAAGTTAATTATTTTAGAAAAGTAATTAAATAAATGTGAATGAAGGTCATTAACTAGATTATTTTATAATTAATTAATGTAATTGATTTTTAATAGTTAATTGGATTAATTAATTTAATAATCAACATTGTAATTGTTTAAGTGTAATTACTTAATGGGAAGTAATTAAGGAATTAATTACTCATTATAATTAATTGATTAATTTGAGTTAATTAATTTAGTTTAATTAATTTGGATTAATCACTTGATGATTTGGAGGTATAATTACTTAGAAAAGTAATTGATGAATAATTACTGGATGTAATTAATTGGATGATGTTTTGTTAATGGAAGTAATTCGAGTATAATTACTTGAAATTAATCAAGGGATTAATTAAGTCTGTTTATTGGGAAGTAATTAATTTAGGACAGTTAATTAATGTATGTTATTAATCAAGGTGATTAATAATGTGGTTTAATTATAGATTAATTACTTAATGTAATTAAATTAAATAGTAAATGTAATTAGAGATCATTTATTATTATAATTAATGCTGAAATTTAGAAGGGATTTATTAATAAAATTAATTAAGTAATGTAATTAATTTTGGTTAATAAATGAAGTAATGTAAAGGTTAATTTCTATATTTGGTTAAAGATAATTAATTTGTGAAAATAATTAAAGGATAATTACTTAAATGTAATTAAAGATAATTAATCAAGGATGATTAATTTAAAATGAATAATTGGATGATGATTAATTAATTGATTGATAATTAATTAATAGTAATATAAGCAAGTTTAATAATGATGAAGTAATTAATTTAATTTACTTTAAATTAATTAAAGATAAGGTAATTAATTTAAGGGTACTTTTGGCACAAGTCCTTATTAAGTTTCAAAATTCACGAAAAGTCCTTCACTAAATTTCAGTGTAAATTAGGTCCCTGTTTTTTATTCACGATTATTGCAGAGCATGATGCAACATTTCATAAAAGTTGCTGACATTTCCGCAACATTTCCGTACACTGTGAACGTAGTGTATAAAAATTGCTGAAATATCAACACTTATTTATAAAAGTTGCTGATATTTCAGCAACATTTATGTACACTGAACACAGTTTATGAAAGTTGCTGAAATATCAGCACTTATTTATAAAAGTTGTTGACATTTCAGCAATAATTTTTCTTTGTTTTTACAATAAAACTTTGACACAGATAGTTGCTGAAATATCAGCACTTATTTATAAAAGTTGCTGACATTTCAGCAATAATTTTTCTTCGTTTCCAGAAAATAGGGACCCGCTTTACAATGAAACTTTGACAGGGACCCGCTTTACAATATGAAAGTATGATAGGGATGCCTCCCTAATTTCCACTTAATTTAATTCATTTTAAATTAATTATAAATGGTGTGATTATTAATCCTTGTTTATATATGATGGATGATATGGATTTCCTTGAATGGTTTGAAATCTCAGATAGGAGATAAATAATGTTGTGTGATATGGATGCTTCGGTTGAAGTGCGATGATAATATAGATTATCTATTTATGCTGATATGTGAATTATCTATCTGTGATATTATGAATTACCTATCTGTGTTGATATAGATAATAAATTGAAAATGTTTTAAACATTAAAACAACTTGGACATAAAAGATGGCGTTTTGGATTTCGATGAGACCGGGATCGGATCTTTCCATATTTGGGGGTCCGAAAACCACATCGATCAAATTTAACGTTAGGTCGTGAATCTCAAGTGAAGATGAAGATTTAGAATGCAAGGGTTATTGTCGTTAACTCTGAGGGTGATTCCAAAATGAGTGTAACGAGATAATGCCTTCGGTTTCGTTCGAACCCGGAACGAACTTGTATGGATTGAATGCTTTTAGAACATCGTCAGGTGGGCGATGAGCATTCTAAGAGATGTGTTCTCTAAAGGTAATCGTAGCCTTAAGCCTCATCAATCGGGAATGGCTAAAACAGGGGAGGTGCAGCAAGGCTTCGTGGGTAGCACCCACTAAGAGCGAGATATACCCCTGTCTAGAGGTCACTTTTTATTCGGCTTAGTGGCAGTTGGAATTGCGCACCGACTGTGGGGTTGTTTCGTTTGGGACTGTCCAGTAAGGGATGGTTCCGGCTTTGTGTTGCAGGGGAGCGGGCGTACTCCTCGGTACGCTGATCTAGGCCAGGTACTGTGACGGGCGGTACCCCAGTAGCCCTCCCATTGTATGGAATCCAATCTCCAATAAGTGCCGTACGTATTAGTTGTGCCCAACTATGTTGGAACGTGAGATGTAAGCATTCCAGCTATTTCTGTATTTTACTTGAAAACCCTAGACACTATTATAATATAACTGGATTTCCTATCAAATGTTTGGTTAGCGTAAGGTAAAAACTTACCCATGTTTATGTGTGGGGGAGTCTTACGTGATACCTTTTGTTTTCAAAAGATTTTTAAAGTTAAACAACTTTAAACTGTTACACATACCAGACCCATGTCTGACCCGGAGTTTATTTCTGTTTTTCTTAAACTCTCGGGTACTCAAATTTGTTACGAGTAGCCAAGGGATTCAGGTTTGCTTGGATGATTTGTGGAGGAGCAATGGAGCAGGAGGCTTCAGCGTTTAGATATATAGTGGTTCCGCTGTGTTAGTGTTTATCTGTATTTCCGCTGTGTTGTATCTCTGTGTTGTATTCGAGTTGTATTGAATTGTATTAACTAGACAGGTGTTTATAATTGTCCAGTATGTGATGTAAAATCTTTGTAACTCTGATTGATGTTGTATATTTGTAACAACCCAGAATTTCCGTCATTTGAAATTCGAATATTTAATTAATTTTAAATATTAATAAGTAAGATTTGGAAGTCGAATTTATTTAATTTCGATATAGTGATTTAATTGGGCGATTAAATTATTAATTTAATACCTGAAATTGGGTAAATAATTGAAATCTAGATTAAACGTGAATGAAAATGATTTATAAAGTTATATTAAATCATATTGAAGTTATAGTAATGTTATAGAACTTTTAAAATCGAATTTAAAGTTAATCTGTGAAAATTGAATATTTTAATATTTAATCGACTAGTGAAATTAGCCATTTTTGGGACAGTCTCAGAATTGGACGAAACTAGTTCCATTGGATCCGTAATAGTTTGTTATTATCGGATTTCAATTTTCATAGCAATCGGAGTTGTCGTGTGACCGTGGCAGCTCGAAACGCATCGAAATTGTTAATATTAATTTGGCGAGTTAAAATAGTCATTTTTCAAAAAGTCTCGGATTTCAACGAAACCAGTTTCATCAGATCCGTAATGTAATATTATTGTATGGTTTCAAATTTCGTGTCAATCGGATTTACCGTTTGTCCGGGGCAAGCGAAAATGCATCGAAATCAGTTGAATCGGTTTAATTTAAAATTGATCGTTTAATTCCGTAACTCGCACAGATGATCGAATTAGCTTCCGAAACACGTTCCATTGTGTTCGGAACGTGGGGTAAACCTTACAAACGCCAGGCGGCACGTGTGATTTGGAGATCATTTGTAAAAGTTGTTTTTATGGATTTAAATATTAATATAATTAGGTTATACGTATATATATATATACGCATTTTGAGCCAAGCCCTAGCTATTATCTTCAGCCGCCGCCTCTATTTCATTTAATGGCCGAGAATCACCAACGTTCTCCTCAAATTATCGAGCAATCCACCAACCAATTCGCAAAACTTTCTAAACGAAAGTTGTAGAGCACAGTACGAACTAGATATCCAACGGTGGAGATCATTTGAAGTGGAGCCGATCAATGGCAAATCGACCACAAACATCACCGAGTCGCGCACGTTTTCTGGGCTGAGAGCACGACCGAGCTCGACGTGAGTCATGCCGAAGATGGAGTTTTTGATGGCGAGTTGTTTGGTAGTCGCTGATCATCGTCTAGTATCGCGTGTTGGTCGCGTGTACTAGGGTATAGGGGCGGCTATTGGGTATGTTGCTCGCATGAGGTATTTGGAGAAGAAAGAAGGCGCGCGTGGGGAAGGAAATTTGTGGCCCTGATTTCGTGATGCAAGCTTTAATGGGGGAAAAATGTAGGGTTTAAATTGAAATAAATTTGTAAATTAATTTATATAACAAATCGTATTAACTTTGTAATATCATATCTTCTTCATACGAGGTCGAAAACACAGGAAACGAATTGCGTTAGCTTCGTTTTGTCGACCTCTACGCAATGGAGCTGGATTGGAATCGTTTGGAGCTAGTGAAAATTTTGGGTAAAATTAAACGTCTGTTTAATTTTATTCGAAATAAAACGCTGCAACCGTTTTAAAAGCAAAGGTGAGAACTCCTCACTCAATCGAATGTTTAGTTTTGATTTAAATTTTAAATAGTTGAGATTTAAAATTGTTGATAGTGTTAATTGTGTGGATTGAATGATGATTGCTATTTATTGTGATAAATAGACATTATACGCCGTTATTAAGCGGAGGTTATTTATTAAAAACATATACCGCGATAATTTCACATTGAAGTGGAATTGGTATTATATATGTATATAGCAATATATATATATTGGAATATGTATATATTGGAGTTGATTTCCCGCATTGTATTGCGCCGCATAATAGCGGATAATATTTATAAATCCTATATACCGCGATAATTTCACTGTGAAGTGAAATTGGTATTGTGCTAACATCTGTGGATGTAGGGAAACAGGTTGGAGGGATCTGACTGGATTCCTCACCGTAGTGATTTATTTACAGATATTGTTATATATTCTGTTATCATATGATGATATATGATGTTTGGATGCTGTGATTGACTATTTAGTGTTGTTGCATCATCAGATCCATTTTTGAAGTTTTAAAATAACAATTTTGATTTTAAATTGGGATTTTTGAATTATTATGAACGATTTATATAAAAGATGTACAAAATTGATATTTTATAAATTAAGAATACTGGGATTATAAAACGAGTTTTTTTAAGTGTTAAAAATCGAAATAATGGAATTCTAAAAGGAGTTCTGTTAATGTTGAAAATAAGGTTATAAATAAAATCTTATAAGTAATAAGATTTATAATTTGTGAAGTTTTAAAAGAATGATTTTGTAAATAAATGGATTATAAGTTCTTAACTTATAATATGGACTTCTGGTATATAATTGAGTTATATAATTTGAATTGGATGATAAAGGAGATTTATAAATCGAAGTTTATAAATAGATTTGTAAATCCGAGAAACGACTTATTTTGATAAGTTAAATTTTTATAGCTTATTAAAGGAAGTATATTCACGATTTTGGATAGTGAATATATATTATTAAATAAAATGGATATGTTTTGGAGAAGTGATATTACGAAATGAAGTAATTGTTTTAAAAATATGTTTTAAATGTGTTAAATATCAAAAACATAGATTTCAACATTTATTGTTGAAATAGACGTTTCGAGGAATAAGGAAATGGTGGACTATAACACTGTTGTTATAGTAAATGATTTCCGAAAGGAAATATTTTATATAGTATTGGGATTTATATATCTATCTAAATTTCGAATCACTATACTATTGATTTTGGGTTGTCGTAACGATGGTTTACGTAACATTCGTTTTGACTTAAATAAAATTTGTGAAAGAGAATGATTTCCTTAAAGAATGAAATATATACTTAATTATGATTTAAGTATATTGAATATTTTCCAAGTGTTGAAAATAAATGGATTTGTGAAATACTTATTATTAAATAAGTATGGAAATGTTTTCCAATATGAAATGAAAGGTTTGAAATTTTATCTTTTAAAGATAAAGTGATAAGTGAATATTTGAAATTTGTTTCAAATAGTTGAGGTGTGGAAATTATATATCTTGTAAAGATATTTTTGAAAGATAAATAATTTGGAAAATTATTTGGAATCTGATGATGTTGTGCAGACATATTGATAGTTAAATAACCGACTATCAATAATTACCTTGAATGGGTATTTGTTGTGATTTGCTTGAATTTGAATGCCACACTTATTTTTGAATAAGCGCTCACTATTCAGATTAGCCAGGAAAGGACCTTTGTGTCGTATAACCCATTCCGAATTTGTGATACGACGATATGGATCGCATCTATATTACAGCATGATGGGGGGTTCTCGCTTCGCGGTTTGGTGGCGAACGGGAGACTCTTACCCCTACATGTCCCTGAGAGGGATGGGTTGGTTATGCAGTCGAGAGGCTGGCCGTAAAAGCACTTGCGAGGTACCAGTGTAAGCCACGGTGGTGCTGGGATGGTTGCAAAGCCTACCAGTGTATGCCACTGTAGGGATGGTTGAAAAGCCTACCTATCGTTACATTTGGTATCAGAGCATATGGTTAAGCGACAACCATGGCTCTGTTGGGTGTTACTCATTATAGATAGAGTCAGTAGTACTCTAGAATGAGTTTGAGTGTAATAATAGATATGAGCGCGTATTTGTTAGTTAATATAAAATTGTTTTATATTGTGATGATTGATTTGTTGAATGGTATATGGATTCTGGTCGGTATAGTCTGTACAACTCTATCGATAGGGATCTCTAAACACTTGTTCAGAACAATTCGGCACGATATTGTTTTAAATTGGGTAAATGAAATAATTTTACCTCTATTATATTTTGTATATAAAGAAATAATTTTCCTGAAATTATTAAAGTGTATATGAATGATTGTTTGGATGTTGAAAATATAAATATATATATATATATAAGTTAATAAAAGTTGTTTGAATAAGTTAAATAAAACAACAATTGTAAAAGAATGAAGTATATAAGCAAATGAATTATAATGTATGAAATTATAATTTAAATGATTTACAATGGAAAAATAATCTTATATATAAAAGTGGAATTTTATAAGTAAAAGATTTGTAGATATGATTTATAATTTGAAATAAAATCCCAGGGAAGTGTTTTGAAAGGATTTGATATTTTGGAAAATTGTTTTGGAGAGATGAAAGCTATAAACTCTTTTCGGTCGCTGGAAAATAATTCCGATGATGATCGCGACATCATTGGTATTCATTTTCGGGTTTCCAAAAGAGGAATTGCTGCCAGATTATTTTAAATGAAAGAATTTTGGAAATTTTGAATTTGGTTTTAGAAATTCAAAAGATAAATTGAATTGATTTCAAAATTGATTTTGAATGGTTGAAAAGACTCTGGAATCCTATTTAAAATATTTATGGGAATGATAAAATGGATTGATAACTTATATAATTTGAATTTTGATAGAATAAATTTAACTTAAGGATGAAGTTAAATTAAAGTAAGTATAAGTGAATCAATTAAAATCCAAGCTGAAATTGTTGAATATAAGTAATCAGTTTTGAACTTATAATATGAGATAATAAATTTTGACTTTGGTAAAAGTTAAATAAAATTTGAATCTGAATTGGATTTATAAGTGGAAACTTAAGTTAATTTGAAAAAATGATGTTTGAAATGGAAAATAACTTAAGCGATGTTAAATGAATTTGATTTTGATATCAAAGTAAATTAATAAAGTGAATTTATTAAATGAATATGAACTTGAGCTATATAAATGAAATTCAATTTTATTTGTTAAATGGATTAGCAATTGTATTAATGAATGAATGGATTGAATGTTAATCAATCTAATGTGAATGAATTGAGATGAAACAATGGATGTAAGTGTTAATTCATTAAAAGCTAATGTTATTGGAAGTTGAATAATTGAATGGAAGTCAATTTAATATTAAACCAATTGGAATTAAATGTGTTGGTTATACATTGGTTGTTATATGATTGTTGGTTGATTGTAGTATAATTCATTATGAAAGGGACGCGGAAGATGATCTTAAGGCTATTTAACACTAGAGGAGGGGTGAATAGTGTTTTAAGAATTTCTTTAAAACTTCTTTGATTTAAATTGAATTAACTAACTAAATGCAAATACACAATCACAGATCAAATCACAGAATCACAAACAAATGCAAATATAAATAAAAAGCAAGTAAAGGAAAGAACACACCAGGAATTTTATACTGGTTCGATGTTACCCTACATCCAGTCCCGCACAACCCGTACGGCTTTCTATTCAACAATAATCTAGATTACAATCCCTCGATTCCAAGGCAACGAGGTACACCCTCCAGATTCTCAGGTCTCTGGGTAGAACCACTTGATTCACAGGACACAAGTTCACCCGATCGATTTCCAAGGACACGATCACACCTTTATAACCCCACACAAGTTTCTTTGAGTACAAATGTATCTATAACTCTGATAAGCACCGAGATTCTTTGGAGAGAGTGGCAGAGAATCAAACTAGAGATATTCTGGTTTGATTCACTTAAGATTTCGGCAAAATATGGATAGGATGATTAGAAAATAAGATAAGAGAGTAAAGAGGGGAGAAAATAAAGAAAGTAGTTACTGGAAAACGTCCATAACAGTCTCTATTTATAGAGAATGAATGGATGTGTCCATTCGAAGAGGTTTAAACGAATAGACACTTCTTTTGAAAACAACCTTTGCTGTAACGGGAAGCATGTCGACATGACAGGTAAATAGGATGTCGACATGGTCTAGTAAAAAGTGATGATTTGCTTTACTTTGAAAATGATGATTTAAAACATATGCAACTTTATTCAAATGGACTCTATGTATTTGTAGAAGGTATTTAGAAGTAGAAATACTTATGAATGTATATATGTATATATACTAAAATATATTTAAAATCAAAGTAAATAAACTAAAGTAAATATAATATTAAAATAGATTTTGAGGCTAAAATATCAAGGACAATTTTGAAATCAAAATATAACAAAATGATAAATATGATTTTGAGGCTAAAACATTTTTGGAAATGTGAACGAAGGTTTTTCTTTTGAAAAGGAATATTTGAAAATCATTTTATAAAACAAGAGATAATTTTGAAAATCATTTTGAATCAAAATTAGTGGATAACAAAATAGGGCTACTATCCGTTCCACTAGATATTTCGTGAGTTCCATCTCACTAGGGTTCCATCCCTTTAACAAGAACGAAGTGGATTCCATTCCACGAGTAAATTGGATAAAAAAGAATGATAGTGCTTTCAAGGAGTTTTAACAAATATCTAACCTAACTATATTATTTGTCTTGAACTCTTGAATATCTTGAATCTCATGAGTCTTCAATCTTGAACTCTTGATCTTTGTCTTCATCAATTTTGTTTTCTTTACTGTACAGTCTTCTTTTGTTGATACCTGCATATAGATTTCTTGCACATATATATTTTATAACACTTCTATAGTTGTTGTCATCAAAACCACTATCCTATGGACTAACATTCTCCCCCTTTTTGATGATGACAACCTTTGTTTATAAAATATTTATATTCTCCTTATAACTCCCCCTAAATCTAATAACTCCCCCTTAATCTATGCCTAACTAACCTATTTTATACTTCTCCCCCTTTGTCATCAACAAAAAAATGACACTAACTCCCCCTAAATCTATGATATTAATGATAGTGTTATCATTAATAATACTGAAACTAGATATAACAATGCTAAATATTGTATACTCAGAATGATATATATGAGTAATATAAGAATGAGAATAATAAGTGTAACCACAAATTATTTTATTCATATCACTATATACATAACTGTTAAATGAAAAGAAAATACATACAATAAGTAGACAAATCAATCAAACATAAGCACACCTATTTATGTCTTATTACATAATCAATATAGTAAGTTATCATAAATCAACCATGTTTAAAACCAAACCAAATCAAGTATTTCAAATCAAATCAATTTTAAACCAAATCAAACAAGTTAAATGTTACGTGGAACTTCAACCCATCCCTCTTTTCCAAAGATGGGATCCGCTTTGATTACTTCCCAATCTTCATCGTCCTGGAGCAATGTCTTCGGTGGATTTACTTGGAGATCCTCTTTGTTGAGAGCGGAGATCATCCATCGTAGTGCATCGAAATGCCTTTCTTGTTCCTTTATCATCTGCATTTGACTCAGTTCTAAGTGCCTCTGATTTCGTAGAATAAAAGTAAGAATATCTTTGAAGGATTTGAGAGTTTCTTCAAGATTATCACTTAGATTTGAAGAGGATGAAGCCATTTTGATGATAAGTAAGAAGGAAATAAGTAGATAAGAGTAGGGAGAAGTTATGAGAAGTTTTCTAGAAGAAAATAGGACTTAAATAGACAGGAAAGTCGTTTGAAATGAATAGACATAAGGAGTTATTTTGAATTTCAAATTGAAATGTCCATTCAGAATATTACCAGTATATGTCGACATGACCTCTATACAGTATGTCGACATACATAGCAGATTTTGCACATCTTATTTTTGAATTTTCAGTGTATATATATATATGATTTATATATATTACTTGATATAAATAAGAGTAACAGTAAGATAAACAGAGAGTAAGCTTCATTTCATACTAGAACAGAGAAGTACATGAATTTCATAAAGAAAACATAAAGATACAACTTTCAATACACCAAATTTCATTGATATACAAAAAGTAAACTCTAGAACTAGTAGATGAGGATGAAGATGATGAGATATTGAGCTTCTTGCTGACTTTGGAGAAGAACTTGTTCATAGTATTGGACATTTTGTCCAATTTTTTGTTTACGGAGTGTTTGAGAGCTTTTTGATTTTTCACAATCACTCGTTGATTGTGAAGGAGAGTATTGTTTGATGGTCGTGTGGGAAAATCAATACTCTCTAAGGAAGTTTCTTCACTTTCTTCCTCTTCTTCTTCCTCACCTTCTTCTTCCTCACCTTCTTCTTCCTCCTCTTCCTCTTCTTCTTCTTCCTCCTCATCTTCTTGCATTTCCTCATACCCCAATCGTGCTTCTTTTTCCGTTAGTGTTTCGTATGGTTGAAACACGTGCGGAATTTTCATAAGTGAAATATTGGAATGATTAAAAACCTTTCGTGGAAAGAATTCTTCACCTCTCATATCCACTCCAAAGTAATTAAAAATTCTAGTGAGGTATATTCCATGATATAATGCATTCTCTCCCGATTCCAAGTTTTTGTGTCGAAATTCATCCAAGATAACTTGTTCCCAATTAATATCATAATTTCCAAAAATTGCAAAAAGAGCCTTACACACTTTTTGAGTCGGGTTATTGTAATTTCCCGATCTCGGAGTAATAGTGCGTTGAAGGAGAAGATTAACAATACGAGCTTTTGGTCGAAAAAATTTGTTTTTGAAATCCATTTCTTCCTCAAAAATATTGTGAAAAGTTTCACGATCGGTTTCCTCGATTTCAAAAGAAGAAAGATTGGAACCGGTACTTTTACACTCAAGTATGGTTCCTAAAACATCGGTATCCAAAACAATTTGTGTCCCCTTGACACTACTCCACACTTCATCATCCCTCCCATTATAAAAACCACGATTTAAATTTGCATAAAACATTTTGACAAGGTTTGGATAGCAAACAAAATCATTTTGGTTATTGTCAACCAAGCTTAGAATACCATTGTTTTGAAAGAGAGCATCAATTTCATAAGAAGAGAAGTCATTAAAAATAGCAAAATTACCCGAATGAACTTTTCCATAAGTTGCATAATTAATGTATGCAAGTATGGCATCTCTATTATTGTAGAGATGATCTTTGGTGGCTCTTGACAGCCTCATTCCGGCTACGTTGCTAGTGGATGCCATTTTTGAAGAGATAAGAGTGTTTGAAGATAAAAGTTGTTTTGAATTTGAATTGAAGATGGAGATAAGTGTTGATAGAAGATAGATATAAAGAGGTTGAATAGGTGGATTCTCTGGTCAAAGAGTCATAACTATTCAGAACATAGGAGTTAGTGAAAAGGTGGAGGGAAATTTGAATTTTGAATTCAAATTTAGAAATCTGATTTGCTACAGGTATGTCGACATTACCAATAAGTGCCATGTCGACATGCACATCAGATTTTGCAAAAATGATTTCAAGCATGTACAAGATTTATATATATATATATATATATATATATATATATACATACTTATATATATTATGATTATTGTCTGAATATATTTTGAAAATATATTATACAGAAAATATATAAAAATAATATTTTATAAATTTTTTAAAAGATATTTAAAAAAATTTAAGTTAATAAAATCAATTATATACTTAACTAATAAACTATTCTAAGCAACCAATTTTCAACCAATTAAAATAGTAAACGTGTACCTTGTTTGAGTTCCATATCATCCTGATTATCTGAATTCTGAGTTGTCATAAAACACATACTTGCCAATTCTGTTTTCTGTTCATCATCACTTGAGGACGTATCTGAATCATCCAGTGTTGCTGCAAATGCTTTCTTTCTTTTCTTTGAATATTCTTTGTTTGATTGAGGAGTTTGCTTTTCTAGATGTGGACAGTCTCTTTGATAATGACCAAACTCATTGCAATTGAAGCATTTGATGTTGTTGAGTGATTCAGTGTTATTTCCAAAACTTTTTCTCTTGTGATTATTCATTTTTCTATACTTCAAGAATTTTCGAAAGTTTCTTGTCATGAAGGCTATTTCTTCATCATCATCGCTAGAGTCTGATTCACCAGTTAGTGCATTGAAGGCAATGGACTTTTTTTCTGATGACTTATTCTCCCTTCTTCCCTGAATTTGAACTTCATATGACATCAAATTTCCAATTAATTCATCAATCTTCAAGGTACTGATGTTATTTGCTTCTTCAATCGCCAGTGTCTTCAAATCCCATTCTGGAGTGAGTGAATTCAGAATTTTCCTGACTTGATCTTCTTTGGAGATTGCTTTTCCCAGAGATACTAGTGAATGAACAATATCCTGAAAACGACAGTACATATCTGGAATAGATTCACTAGGCAACATCTTAAATAATTGAAATTGATTAGTAAGAATAGAAATTTTAGTCTGTTTAACTTTGCTTATTCCTTCATGAGTAACTTGCAGAGTTTTCCAGATTTCATATGCAGTTTTACAAACAGATACCCTATTAAATTCATTTCTATCTAGTGAACAAAATAAAATATTCATGGCTTTTGAATTGTTTTGAGCCACTTCTCTTTGAACGGCCGTCCATTGAGCAAAATCAGTTGTGGGCTCAGTGTATTCAGTTTGTGTCATATTCCATGTTTCTAAACTAATGGATTGTAAATATATCTTCATTCTACATGCCCAATATGCATAGTTACTGCCATTGAAAAGTGGTGGTCTGGCAGTGGACTGACCCTCTACAAATGAACTAGAAATACCAGTGTTGGTAGCCATTGTTACTTTTCAAAAATCAGGTTATGAATACTTTGAAAAACTTGCTCTGATACCAAATGAAAGGGACGCGGAAGATGATCTTAAGGCTATTTAACACTAGAGGGGGGGTGAATAGTGTTTTAAGAATTTCTTTAAAACTTCTTTGTTTTAATTGAATTAACTAACTTAATGCAAATACACAATCACAGATCAAATCACAGAATCACAAACAAATGCAAATATAAATAAAAAGCAAGTAAAGGAAAGAACACACCAGGAATTTTATACTGGTTCGGTGTTACCCTACATCCAGTCCCGCACAACCCGTACGGCTTTCTGTTCAACAATAATCTAGATTACAATCCCTCGATTCCAAGGCAACGAGGTACACCCTCCAGATTCTCAGGTCTCTGGGTAGAACCACTTGATTCACAGGACACAAGTTCACCCGATCGATTTCCAAGGACACGATCACACCTTTATAACCCCACACAAGTTTCTTTGAGTACAAATGTATCTATAACTCTGATAAGCACTAAGATTCTTTGGAGAGAGTGGCAGAGAATCAAACTAGAGATATTCTGGTTTGATTCACTTAAGATTTCGGCAAAATATGGATATGATGATTAGAAAATAAGATAAGAGAGTAAAGAGGAGAGAAAATAAAGAAAGTAGTGACTGGAAAACGTCCATAACAGTCTCTATTTATAGAGAATGAATGGATGTGTCCATTCGAAGAGGTTTAAACGAATAGACACTTCTTTTGAAAACAACCTTTGCTGTAACGGGAAGCATGTCGACATGACAGGTAAATAGGATGTCGACATGGTCTAGTAAAAAGTGATGATTTGCTTTACTTTGAAAATGATGATTTAAAACATATGCAACTTTATTCAAATGGACTCTATGTATTTGTAGAAGGTATTTAGAAGTAGGAAATACTTATGAATGTATATATGTATATATACTAAAATATATTTAAAATCAAAGTAAATAAACTAAAGTAAATATAATATTAAAATAGATTTTGAGGCTAAAATATCAAGGACAATTTTGAAATCAAAATATAACAAAATGATAAATATGATTTTGAGGCTAAAACATTTTTGGAAATGTGAACGAAGGTTTTTCTTTTGAAAAGGAATATTTGAAAATCATTTTATAAAACAAGAGATAATTTTGAAAATCATTTTGAATCAAAATTAGTGGATAACAAAATAGGGCTACTATCCGTTCCACTAGATATTTCGTGAGTTCCATCTCACTAGGGTTCCATCCCTTTAACAAGAACGAAGTGGATTGCATTCTACGAGTAAATTGGATAAAAAAGAATGATAGTGCTTTCAAGGAGTTTTAACAAATATCTAACCTAACTATATTATTTGTCTTGAACTCTTGAATATCTTGAATCTCATGAGTCTTCAATCTTGAACTCTTGATCTTTGTCTTCATCAATTTTGTTTTCTTTACTGTACAGTCTTCTTTTGTTGATACCTGCATATAGATTTCTTGCACATATATATTTTATAACACTTCTATAGTTGTTGTCATCAAAACCACTATCCTATGGACTAACACATTAGTGTTAATGAAATTGAATAAATGGAATTGAAAGCTATGTAATTTGATTTAAATGGAAGGTGAAGTAAATTTAAATAGAAATTGATTTGAATTGGAAGTGAATCAACTTGAATTTAAATTAGTGAATATGAACTAATTGGAAACGAATAATTGAATGTCATTATATATGAATTGGTTGTAAATAATTACAAGTGCTGTTGAAATTTTATAAGTGCTTATAAAACTTGTTTAGTATGCATTTCTTTGATATGCAAGTGTTGTAGTTGTTTAAAAGAGTATAATGTTAATAATTCTATATATATGTTACTTACATATTTAAATTGAGTAAGTACAGGTGCGGTGGCTACCGTTCGGTTGATTGGGTTGCGCTAAAATGCTAAATAAATAACTGCTTTGCTTAAAAATGCTAAAAAGGTATGTCTACGCAATAAAAATTGGAAATATGAACTGTTTTTCTGCTTTTCCGACCGGGTGGGTCGATGTATACATATTTATGTCTATTGTGATCCTACTACGATCGAACCGCGCAAAGGAGACGCTGGCAAATTTTTCTGAAAATTTAAGGCGTTAGAAAATTTTCGAGAAATTTTGGAAATTTTTGTTAATGAAAAGTCAGTTTCCAAATTGAAATGAAAATGTAGGAATTGAACTAGAAAATGGAAACCATTGTTTTGGTTGAAGTTAAAGGTTTTGGAAAAGGTGAATATAAAATTTTCACGAAGTAGATTTTTGAAAGTTAATGGATTTTGTGAATTTTTCTTACTTGGTAATTTCGAGGACGAAATTCTTTTAAGGGGGGAAGTTTGTATCGACCAAGAATTTCCGTCATTTGAAATTCGAATATTTAATTAATTTTAAATATTAGTAAGTAAGATTTGGAAGTCGAATTTATTTAATTTCGATATAGTGATTTAATTGGGCGATTAAATTATTAATTTAATACCTGAAATTGGGTAAATAATTGAAATCTAGATTAAACGTGAATGAAAATGATTTATAAAGTTATATTAAATTATATTGAAGTTATAGTAATGTTATAGAACTTTTAAAATCGAATTTAAAGTTAATCTGTGAAAATTGAATATTTTAATATTTAATCGACTAGTGAAATTAGCCATTTTGGGACAGTCTCAGAATTGGACGAAACTAGTTCCATTGGATCCGTAATAGTTTGTTATTATCGGATTTCAATTTTCATAGCAATCGGAGTTGTCGTGTGACCGTGGCAGCTCGAAACGCATCGAAATTCTTTTAATACTAATTTGGCGAGTTAAAATAGTCATTTTTCAAAAAGTCTCAGATTTCAACGAAACTAGTTTCATCGGATCCATAATGTGATATTATTGTATGGTTTCAAATTTCGTGTCAATCGGATTTACCATTTGTCCGGGGCAAGCGAAAACGCATCGAAATCAGTTGAATCGGTTTAATTTAAAATTGATCGTTTAATTCCGTAACTCACACAGATGATCGAATTAGCTTCCGAAACATGTTCCATTGTGTTCGGAACATGGGGTAAGCCTTACGAATGCCAGGCGGCACGTGTGATTTGGAGATCGTTTGTAAAAGTTGTTTTTATGGATTTAAATATTAATATAATTAGGTTATACGTATATATATACGCGTTTTGAGCCAAGCCCTAGCTATTATCTTCAGCCGCCGCCTCTATTTCGTTTAATGGCCGAGAATCACCAACGTTCTCCTCAAATTATCGAGCAATCCACTAACCAATTCGCAAAACTTTCTAAACGAAAGTTGTAGAGCACAGTACGAACTAGATATCCAACGGTGGAGATCGTTTGAAGTGGAGCCGATCAATGGAAAATCGACCACAAACATCACCGAGTCGCGCACGTTTTCTGGGCTGAGAGCATGACCGAGCTCGACGTGAGTCATGCCGAAGATGGAGTTTGTGATGGCGAGTTGTTTGGTAGTCGCTGATCATCGTCTAGCATCGCGTGTTGGTCGCGTGTAGGGGCGGCTATTGGGTATGTTGCTCGCGTGAGGTATCTGGAGAAGAAAGAAGGCACGCGTGGGGAAGGAAATTTGTGGCCCTGATTTCGTGATGCAAGATCTAACGGCTGGGGAAAAATGTAGGGTTTAAATTGAAATAAATTTGTAAATTAATTTATATAACAAATCGTATTAACTTTGTAATATCATATCTTCTTCATACGAGGTCAAAAACGCACGAAACGAATTGCGTTACCTTCGTTTTGTCGAGCTCTACGCAATGGAGCTTGATTGGAATCGTTTGGAGCTAGTGAAAATTTTGGGTAAAATTAAACGTCTGTTTAATTTTATTCGAAATAAAACGCTGCAACCGTTTTAAAAGCAAAGGTGAGAACTCCTCACTCAATCGAATGTTTTGTTTTGATTTAAATTTTAAATAGTTGAGATTTAAAATTGTTGATAGTGTTAATTGTGTGGATTGAATGATGATTGCTATTTATTGCGATAAATAGACATTATACGCCGTTATTAAGCGGAGGTTATTTATTAAAAACATATACCGCGATAATTTCACATTGAAGTGGAATTGGTATTATATATGTATATAGCAATATATATATATATATTGGAATATGTATATATTGGAGTTGATTTCCCGCATTGTATTGCGCCGCATAATAGCGGATAATATTTATAAATCATATATACCGCGATAATTTCACTGTGAAGTGAAATTGGTATTGTGCTAACATCTGTGGATGCAGGGAAACAGGTTGGAGGGATCCGACTGGATTCCTCACCGTAGTGATTTATTTACAGATATTGTTGTATATTCTGTTATCATATGATGATATATGATGTTTGGATGCTGTGATTGACTGTTTGGTGCTATTGCATCATCAGATCCATTTTTGAAGTTTTAAAATAACGATTTTGATTTTAAATTGGGATTTTTGAATTATTATGAACGATTTATATAAAAGATGTACAAAATTGATATTTTATAAATTAAGAATACTGGGATTATAAAACGAGTTTTTTTAAGTGTTAAAAATCGAAATAATGGAATTCTAAAAGGAGTTCTGTTAATGTTGAAAATAAGGTTATAAATAAAATCTTATAAGTAATAAGATTTATAATTTGTGAAGTTTTAAAAGAATGATTTTGTAAATAAATGGATTATAAGTTCTTAACTTATAATATGGACTTCTGGTATATAATTGAGTTATATAATTTGAATTGGATGATAAAGGAGATTTATAAATCGAAGTTTATAAATAGATTTGTAAATCCGAGAAACGACTTATTTTGATAAGTTAAATTTTTATAGCTTATTAAAGGAAGTATATTCACGATTTTGGATAGTGAATATATATTATTAAATAAAATGGATATGTTTTGGAGAAGTGATATTACGAAATGAAGTAATTGTTTTAAAAATATGTTTTAAATGTGTTAAATATCAAAAACATAGATTTCAACATTTATTGTTGAAATAGACGTTTCGAGGAATAAGGAAATGGTGGACTATAACACTGTTGTTATAGTAAATGATTTCCGAAAGGAAATATTTTATATAGTATTGGGATTTATATATCTATCTAAATTTCGAATCACTATACTATTGATTTTGGGTTGTCGTAACGATGGTTTACGTAACATTCGTTTTGACTTAAATAAAATTTGTGAAAGAGAATGATTTCCTTAAAGAATGAAATATATACTTAATTATGATTTAAGTATATTGAATATTTTCCAAGTGTTGAAAATAAATGGATTTGTGAAATACTTATTATTAAATAAGTATGGAAATGTTTTCCAATATGAAATGAAAGGTTTGAAATTTTATCTTTTAAAGATAAAGTGATAAGTGAATATTTGAAATTTGTTTCAAATAGTTGAGGTGTGGAAATTATATATCTTGTAAAGATATTTTTGAAAGATAAATAATTTGGAAAATAATTTGGAATCTGATGATGATGTGCAGACATATTGTCAAGGCCCGCAAATCCGTACCTCTTGATTAACCACTAATCTCCATTGATTAACTCAAGATGAACGGGAATACGAACTATGATGGTTTAAGAAGAAGAAAAAGGTAGAAGAAAAGATAGAAGAAAAAGAGAAGAAGAAGAAAGAACAGCAACAGAACAACATCAGAAACGAAAACAATATCAGAATCTCACATATCGCAGCGGAACAACATATAATAGATAATTACTAGTCTTTTTAAAACAAAGAACTATATCAGTTTATACATACATCAATCAGAGTCAATATACGACTCAATACAACACAGCACATCAATGGACAGTTATATAAACTTGTACTCATACAGAATACACAGCGGAATAAATATATCAGATACAAATACTACGTCTCGCCATCCAGCTTATCTCCAAGCTCCAGAATATCCAGAATATCCTGATAATATAACTCTAGGCTGCCCGTGTTGAAAATTTGTGGGCACCCAGAGTTTAGAAGGGAACAATAAACTCCGAGTCAGTCATGGTGACTGGTGTGAGATCGTAAAACAATTTATCTTTAGAATAAACAACAGAAGAATTTTAAAGTCAATTCGCAATGCTTTTGGAAAATGAAACTACCATAAGACCTCCCACCACACACACAATGCAAACGCAGACTTGGAGGAGATTTCTTCTTATGATAGTCAAAGATGCTTACTACGCAAAATCAAATCATTTTTGATATTATTATTAGTGCATAGTGTGTAGAAAACATTTCGAAAGTATAATATAAATCTTAGCCAGCATAGGCATTCCGCACTTATGCCTACTATAGCTACTATGTTCAATAGCAGGTTACCGCCACATTCCATAGCAGGTAATACAACTAAAACCGTACAAGTCGCGTATTGTTTCTTTGGATTTCCAACAAATGGTCAGGCTAAGGAACTTCCTATCCACGATGGGTACGTCCCTGGAATAGACGACCCGAGAACCTAACCGGATCTCTGCCAACACAAGGCCGGGTTACCTCTGCAAAAATAGGTAACTACTAACACGCGTATGCCATCCCCCGATCGTAACCGATCTTCCCGAGGATCCCCGATTTCCAACAAACCACATAGTAAAAATGCAGCAACCACATAGGTTAAGTATCTGGGCTCCATACCATGATACCACCTCTATCCAGAAGGAATGACATACACTAAGGGGCGCTACTCCCTAAAACCTTGCTGCATCCTTCCTGTTTCGACCATTTCCGGGGTGTGAGGCTCGATGAAGTCTCGTCCACAAAGCTACGCTTCCTACAAAGCCCTGCTTCGGGTCAAACAAAATGATCAACCTATGATCACAAAGATATAAGATCAAACAAATGATCATATCGCAAATGATCAAACACTGATCATTTCACAGCAACACTCAGTATGCCACGTTACCAAATTGGGATATATCGCTGATAAATTTCAACTACATAACCTCTGAGCTCGTACATCTCAGAGAAGGGTGTTAAGCTAAGAGAATAAATTCTCCGCCACCAACAGATATGTATTTGAAAGAAATCAGCTTTATATCACAAAGTGTAACGTCAGACACACAATCCATACAAGTCTGTTCCGGGATCGAACAGAACCGAAGGCACTTCTCACGAAGCCCTTGCATATCCGGATAAATTTCTAATCACGTCCGGACTTCCCGTCACTAAGGGTGATAAAACCTCTAAACTGGAGATCAGCCGATGTAGAGTAACTCGACGGTAATCCTTCCGTTTTCAAAAATATCCAGTCTTCAACACCGGTCTTCGAATGCAATTCATAACGACGTATCACATATTCGGAATGGGTTATACGACCCCATGGTCCTTTCCCGGCTAACCCGAATAGTGAGCGCTTATTCAAAAATAAGTGTGGCATTCAAATTCATCCAATTCACAACAAATACCTATCTAAAGGTAATTATCGATAGTTGGTTATTTAACTATCAATAAAGATGCGCAACATCATCAGATTCCAAATAATTTTCCAAATTATTTAATTTCCAAAAATATCTTTACTAGATATACTATTTCCACACTTCAATCATTTGAAAACAATTTCAAATCAACTTCCACATTTCAATTTATCTTTAAAAGATAAAAACTGAAACAGTTCATTTCACATTGGAAAAGCATTTCCATACTTATTTGAAAATAAGTATTTCACAATCATTTATTTTCAACACTTGGAAAATATTCGATATACTTAAATCAAAATTAAGTATATATCTCATTCTTTAGGGAAATCATTCTTTAAACACATTTTATTTGAGTCAAAACGAATGTTACGTAAAACATCGTTACGACGACTCAAAATCACTAGTATAGGGATTCGGAATTTAGATAGATATATGAATCCCAATACTATACAAAAATATTTCCTTTCGGAAACCATTTACTATAACAACAGTGTTATAGTCCATCATTTCCTTAAATTCCTCGAAAACGTCTATTTCAACAATAAAAGTGGAAACCTATGATTTCGATATTTAACACGTTTTAAAACATCTTTTAAAACAATTACTTCATTTCATAATATCACTTCTCCAAAACATATCCATTTTATTTAATAATATATTCACTGTCCAAAATCGTGAATATACTTCGTTATCCAAATTCAACATTCCTACACGTTTTATTTAAAGGCTTATCCACTGTCCAAAATCGTGAATATAATTCCTTAAATTAACTTCTACAATTCACTTATCAAAATAAGTGATTTCGGATTTATAAACAACGTTTATAAATCACAATTTTATATTTTATAACAACTTCGATTTATACATCTTCTTTAATGACCCATTCAATTTATAAGTTAATATAACTTATAATTCATTTATTTTAAAAGAAATCGTTCTTTTAAACTTCACAAAATTTAAAACTTTCAGATTTCATTAACTTATGAAATCCCATTTACACTTCATTTTAACCCTTATAGAAACTTGTCTTATACTCCCAATATTTCAAATTCATAAATATCCAATTTTGTACATCTTTTAAATAAACCGTTTATAATACTAGAAATCCCAATTTAAACCATTTCATAAATTTCTTAACTTTTATTTCAAAAATCACACTTTGGTTTTATTTCACAAAAATCTTAACTTTTATAACTTTAAAATTTTAGACGTTTATTTATTTGAAATAAACCAATTCAAAAATTCAATAAAACGTCTATTTTCAAAAATCACTTTAAAAACCCTTTTTAAAGTAAAAGATGTATATTTTAAAACTTCAAAACTGAATCCGATGATGCAACGCATCAATTAGTCCATCACAACAACAACATCATATATCAACATATGATAACAGAATATACATCAATATCTGTAAATAAATAAATACTGGTGAGGAATCCAGTTGGATCCCTCCAACCTGTTTCCCTGCATCCACAGACGTTAGCACAATACCAATTCCGCTCCAGTACGGAATTATCGCGGTATATGGGTTTTATAAAAATAATCCGCTTACTAACGGCGCAATAGGGTCTCATCCGCTATACGAGGCGGGAAATCAATCAATCCAATATATACATATGCCAATATGTATATATTGCTATATATAGATATATATCCTACTATATCTAATATCACATCCAAACAGTCAATCATCAATCAATAAATGTAAAAGAAAATCCACTTTCATTTGAGTGAGAAGATCTCACCTTGATTTTAATTCTGATTTCAGCGTTTTATTTCGAATAAAATTAAACGAGCGTTTAATTTTACCCGAAATTTTCATTGACTCCAAACGACTCCATTCTAGTTGCATCGCGAAGAGCTCGTCAATACGATCCCATCGCAAAAAATCTCGTCCGAAACGGACCTCGTATGAAATAGTTACACACGTTTAAAGTTTATACAATTTGTAATATAAATTTATTTACTATTTTCTTTTAATATTTTACAACCTATTTTTCTGGGCCGTCAGATCTGCATTGATGAAATCGTGGCCTCTCTCCCCCTCTATTCTCTCACGCGAAACCCCCCTCCAACCTCAGGCTCGCGTTTGAACCCAACTGCCGCCATAAAACCCTAGAGACCGCCACCAACATTCGACGACGAGACGTCGATCCACTAGCGCCATTTTCTCCGCCTACACGTGACAAGCCTCCAGCGTCGACAACGATGAACTCGGCTCAACCATCACGTCGAAAAGCACATACGAACGACGAACGTTCAAATACAAATTGCCGTTGATCTATCACGTTATTCTCGATCACAGCCGTTGAATATCTAGAACTCAAAGTGCTCTACAACTTTCATTTAGGAAGTTTCGCGAATCGATGCTTGGATCTGAAGAATTTCGAGGAGAAAAGAGGGATGATTTCGGCCATTGATAACAATGATGGCGGCTGAAGAAGATAGAGCTAGGGTTAGGTTTTCATTGGGTTGCAAAAGTAAAGATAGGAAGGGCTTTTATAGAAAACGTCTCAAAACACTATTCACCCCGGATTTTCCGAACTTCAAATCGAGCGTGCCGGCTGACGTTCGTAAGGTTTACCCCGTGTTCCGAACACAATGGAATAGGTTTCGGAAGCTAATTCGATCGTCTGTGCGAGTTATGAAATTAAACGATCAATTTAAATTAAACCGATTTAAATCGATTTCGAGGCGTTTTGGCTTGCCCCGGACAAACGGTAAATCCAAAAATTACGAAATTTGAAATCTTACAATAATATCATATTACGGATCCGATGAAACTGGTTTCGTCGAAATCCGAGACTTTTTGAAAAATGACTATTTTAACTCGCCGAATTAATATTAAAAACAATTCGATGCGTTTTGAGCTGCCATAGTCAAACGACAACTGCGATTGCTACGAAAATTGAAATCCGATAATAACTAACTATTACGGATCCAATGGAGCTGGTCTCGTCCAATTCTGAGACTGTTCGAAAATTGGATATTTTACAGTCGATAATTAAATATTAAAATATTCAATTTTCACAGATTAAGTCCAAATTCAATTTTAAAAGTTCTATGACCTTTCTATAACTCCAGTATGATTAAATAAAATTTGACAAATCATTTTCAATCATTTTAAACTCGATTTTCAATTATCTCTGGAATTTCAATCGTTAAATTATCGATTTAATTGACCAAATTAAATCCAATATCCGATAAATAAATTATTCAACTTATTAAATTCATTTATTAATATTTTAAAATTAATTAAATATTCGAATTTTAATTATCAAAAATTCTGGGTCGTTACACATATTGATAGTTAAATAACCGACTATCAATAATTACCTTGAATGGGTATTTGTTGTGATTTGCTTGAATTTGAATGCCACACTTATTTTTGAATAAGCACTCACTATTCGGATTAGCCGGGAAAGGACCTTTGTGTCGTATAACCCATTCCGAATTTGTGATACGACGATATGGATCGTATTGAAGACCGGTAGTGAAGACCGGGTATTTGTGAAAACGATAGGATGACCTATCGATTGTCTGTGCACCGTTAGCTACGGTATAGAGATTTCCTTTGTGATGGGAAATTTTATCGGGATTGTGAATATCCGGATTGCAAGGGCTTCTTTGGAAGTGCCTTCGGTTCTGTTCGAACCCGGAACAGACTTATATGGTTACGTGTCTGACATTACATTTTGAGATATAAAGCTGATTTCTTTCAAATACATTTCTGTTGGTGGCGGAGAATTTATTCTCTTAGCTTAACACCCTTCTCTGAGACGTACGAGCTCAGAGGTTATGCAATTTGAAATTTATCAGCGATATATTCCCAATTTGGTAATGTGGCATGCTGAGTGTTGCTGTGATGATGATCATTCATTGATCATTTGTGATCAAAGCGTGGCTTTGTGAAAAAGCGTAGCTTTATGGACGAGACTTCGTCAGGGCCTCACAAACCAGAAATGGTCGAAACAGGAATGTTGCGGCAAGGTTATGACGGTCGCGCCCTTTAGGGTATGTCATTTCCTTCTGGAAAGGGGTGGTATCATGGTATGGAGCCCAGATACTTACTCATGTGGACACACTTTATTTATTATGTGTGATGATGTTACCGAGCGCTCGGATAAAGGTCCCAAAGGACCGGGGGATGACATATTCGTGAGTTACCTAGTTACAGGGGTAACCCGGCTTTGTTGGCAGAGAGCAGTTTGTCTCTCGGGACGTCCAGCCAGAGGCGATCCCATTCGACAGTAGGAAAGGAAGTTCCTTAGCATGACCATTTGTTGGAAATTCAAAGAAACAATACGAACCTTTACGATTGCAATTGTATTACCTGCTATGGAATGTGGCGGTAACCTGCTATTGAACATAGTAGCTATAGTAGGGCATAACATGAAATGCCTATGCTGGCTAAGATTAATATTATACTTTCGAAATGTTTTCTGCACTATGCACTAATAATAATAATCCAATGATTTTGCGTAGTAAGCATGTTTGATTATCATAAGAAGAAATCTCCTCCAATTCTGCGTTTGCATTGTGTGTGTGGCGGGAGGTCTTATGGTAGTTTCATTTTCCAAAAGCATTGCGGGTTTCAATGTTAAAATTCTATTGTTGTTTGTTTCTAAAGATAAACTGTTTTAGTTCTCACACCAGTCACCATGACTGACCTGGAGTTTATTGTTCCCTTCCTAAACTCTGGGTGCCCACCAATTTCCGCATGGGCAGTCTAGAGTTAGGTTATCAGGTCATTCTGGATTCAGGAGATGCTGTGGAGCTTAGTGGCGAGCTGGATGGCGAGACGTACCACTTGTATATGATATTATTTATTCCGCTGTGTATTCTGTATGAGGACAAGTTGTATAACTGTCCAGTTGTGTTGTATATCGTTGTTGTAAACTCTGATGATGATGTAATGTATAAAATGATATAGTTCTTTGTTTTAAAGATTATTCATTTATCTATTATATATTGTTTCGCTGCGAATGTGAGATTCTGATATTGTTTCTGTTTCTGTTGTTTCTTCTTTCTTTTTCTTCTGTCTTCTTCTACCTCTTCTTTTTCTCCATAACAATTCGGTTTTTCGGCATTCGATTTCTCGGCAGTTGATACAATGAATGTATTAATGTCGATTTTCGAGCGTCGAAAAATCACGTTCGTTACAATATTATGAAATATTTATGTGATTAATATAATTTATTCGTTCCGCTGTTGAGATTCTGATGTTGTTTCTTCTTTATCTTTTCTCTTTTCTATCCCTTTCTTTCTTAAAGATGACACGACTTTCTGGGCGTAGAAGGTCGGGTCGTCTCAATAAACACATCAACTAAATTCACAAATGACCAAAAAGAGAGATCATAATTTCATTGTGTTGATTTATGTGATCATGAGAAGGGATTTCCCTCTAAATTGTCTTCTACTCGCATATTTTTATTCACTTTTATTTGTAGTTAGTTTTAGCATTTTTCTTTAGCTTAAAAAAATTTCAAACTCTTTGGTTAATTTGATTGAGTAGGATTAAAAATCACTTTAATTTCCTGCGGGTTGACCCATACTCGCCATGTACTAAAATTGTACGTCGTGCGCTTGTGGTTATTTTTATTACAATTTTTCAACAATTTTCTAACCGATAGAAAAATCGTCGATTCAACAAATTTTTGGCGTCGTTGCCGGTGAATTGCAATTTGATTTTATTTCTATTCTTCAAATTAATTTTATTTGATTTTATTGTGTGTTAATTTTGTGTGTTGAGTTGCATTTAAAAAAAAGATATTTGTTGTGTGTTTGTGTGTAATTTTGTTTCATTTTGTTTGTATGCATCTCTTGTTTTCTAGTTTCCTTTGCATTTGCACTCTTTATATAAAAAAATCCACAATTTCATTTCAAAAACAAAAAAATTTATTTCATTTACATTTCATATTTTTACAAGTTTTCCCTTTTTGTTTTGCTTTTACTTTCTACACTTCTACATTTCATATTTCTACATTTACTTCATATTTCTATGCACTGTGATGCAGTGCATATTTCCTACCTCTGCCACTACTTCCTTACTGTTGCAGTCACCCCCAACACTCCTCAATAGCAAACACTCCTCAATACACTGTCATACACATTGTCTCTTCCATCATCTACCATCTTAAACTAACATCCCACACCATCCCATTTAATTTACTTCACACTTACCACTGCCTTACTTATTGCACCATACTTACTTGCCATATCACTCCAACTACACCCTGCACAACTCACCAACATACATAACCACCAGCCCCTTCAGATCACATCATACAGTGCATACAAACTACAGGCCTACAAACTCCATATCACCAGTTTCACCTCTTTGCACTGTCCTGCCTTGCAACTGACTACTTCACCACCATCACTGCAATAACTTTCCTCTGCTTCACTTTTCAAACTGCCTCAACACATACTCTCCTCAAAACTGCATTACCACTTATACAAACATCCTCACTTCACTACAAACTTCATCACCAAACTTGAACAACCCATAACAGCATATTCCTCTGCAAATACCCATAACAACATTACTGGCACTGTGTTGTTCATCCACTTGAACAACCCCTATTGTTAACCACACAAAACAACTGCTCCTCCATCATCAGCATCACTGCCACTGCCAACCACACACAGAACACGATCGGTTCTCCCTGTCATCAGTGCAACATCATAACATTGCTCATCAGTGCACATATCCAACCTATGCTCAACCACCAACAACAACACAATTACAAACTGCCTCATCCTTCTCTGTTACACCATCCTCCATCAACAGCATCTCCATCAAGTACAAGTGCAACTTTCTACGTCAACAACAAGTGTCCTTACTACTGCCCTTGCCATTGCACCAACCCCTCCCTTCAAACCACTCCACCAGCTCTGTCCACTGAACCACATCCAACAGAAACATTCAGTCATCATACCACCCTTCATTCACACTGCTGACCAAACTTTTGCCACCTCCCACGTCCAATACAACAACATAAACAACCACTAACCATTATTTGCCTAAACCACCAGTCATCCCGCAACTTCACAGCAACAACTTCAGACTTCTGATCATACACCACACATCACTGCCAATCCAAACAAACCATCAGTAACTGCAAACAACTACAACAACTGTTGCTGCCACAGTAACTACTGCACATACAATTCCAAAACCATCAGAACTGTCTCCACTTCCACTTCATCGTCAACTCCTAACTACACCTGCCTCTGACTAATATACCACTACTCCAACCAGATACCCTCCCCTGAATTGAACACAACAACCAAAAATCATACCTAAAAATCGTAGCAGCCACAACATCGCGACCTTCAAACCCAAATCCACTATTACATTGAACATCCCCAAATTGCCTGATTCAAATCATTAGTGGTTTCGGAATTTGGATTGGTGAGGTATCATTTGATTTTGGAGTTCTAGTGTTTTGAATTTGTTGATTTCGGAATTTGGATTGAGAAGATATGGATTTTGTTGATTTGTAAATTATGTGGTTGTCCATTTGTGAGTTGCCAACGCCTTGAAATTTTGGGTCGGGCTGTGTTTTGAGTTTTTCTTTTTTTTTTCTTTTCTTTTTCTTCATTGTATTTATTTATTTAATTTGTTTAAAGCTTTAAGTTTTTCTTCTCTTTTTTTTTAAAATAAAATAAAAAATACTATTCTTGTTTAAATTTTCAGGTTGTAGGTTGTAGAAAATCAAAAGGAAGACTTGATTGCTAAAAATTGCTCCGCTTGCCAAAATTGCTTTCTTATAAAAAAAATTGCCTTTTTAAAATAAAAATTTACTAATAATTCTGCATGCTCTGGTATCGTGCTCTCATCTCTTGTTTTTATTTTGCTTTACATTGTTGGTTACTTGCATTTAAAAAAAATCAAAAATAAAAACAAAAACAAATTTCATTCGTAGTTGCATCGTTAATTCATGTTTAATTTCTGTTTTACATTCATACCATCTTATTTTCTTTTTAACGGCAATACCCAAATCCACATAATGTAGGGGATTTCATCATCCCTCCCTTGGCCCACAAATTGCATATCATTGTAGAATTTGACTAATAATAACGATTAGACACATACTTAAGGGTGTCGCGAGCTCACCTAGGGCTTAATTCTATTTTAACAAGTTGTTTTCTTTAAACAATTTATTTTCTTGGTGTCTAAGCTATGGCTGAGCAATAATCACTTATAAATATTACGGTGATTCATAAATATTATACCGATTATTTCTTAGAAGGTACTTAAACTTTCGGTTGCATTGCTACGGTGGTTCATGGTGCACCGATAACTCATGTCCGTTACCTGGTTGAGAAATATTTTGTTGGTTTAAGACAAAGTATGATTATACAATTTTGGGTTAGGAGTTACTAAGGACAGCAAATTTGTGATTAAGTCCTTGCATTAATTTAGTTGCATTAGTTCATGCATATTTAAAAAAAAGTTTCAAAATCCAAAACTAAAAAAGATTGTAAATTTTCCTTAACTTAGTTTTTTAAATCTTTTCCTTTGAAATTTTTCAATCAAAATCAAAAATCCAAAAAAAAAAGTAAGTTAGTTTTTTTTAGAAAAACAAAAATCCAAAAAAATATACAATCTTTTCAAAAACAAAATATATATATAAAAAAAAATTCCAAAATCTAAAAAAACAAAACAAAAATCAAATTTCACCTTTGAAAAATAAATTCCTTTTGAAAAATATTTTTCCTTTTTGAAAATGTCTGAATTTCCCTACTCGCCAGAATTTTACAATCGTTGTGAAAATCAATACAATCCATATAATTTCACACCAAATTCTTATGGATATTTTAATGACATCTATTGTACAAACAATTTGAATTTTGAACCACAAAATTTTCAAAATGATGACCAACCCTCAACTCTTGAAAATAATATTGAAACGATTTGGTCTTTACTTGAACAACAAAATCAAATGATAAATAATTTGAGTAATCTGTGCAATAACTCAAGTCAAGGATTTCAAAATGAAAAAAATATGAATTCATTTCAAAATTCAAATAATTTTGATTATAACTCATGCCAATTCAATTTTGAACTCCAAAATGAATTTCAAAATCAAAATGGAAACAAATGTTTAAATGATTTTGGCGAAGAGAATAATTTCAATTATGGTGCAATGGACAATTTTTGTTCTCAACAATTTCAAATTAAAAATTCTCAAGTTCATAATTATGAAATTGATTTTCTTGAGCAAATGGAAGAAAACGAAAAAAATCACATGGATTTGTTGTTTGAAACAAATACGAAACAACGTGAGAAACAAAATCAACTCCCAACGTTTGACGAGTCAAATAATAATCCATCTTTTACCAAAGTTGACGATTTTCAAATAACAACTTTTTAAATTGAAAACGACAATCTTAATGAAGTTGTTGAAAATGTGGTAATTGAGTTGAATTTCAATTCTTTTGAGAGTGTGGAACCAAATTTAAAATTTGATCTTCCTTTTTTTAATTTTGAAAAATTAAATGCGACAACTTTAGATTTTGAAATTGATACACGCAATGAAGTTGTTGACAATCCAATAAAGGAAGATAGCTTTAATGAACATAAATTATTTGGACTTTTCGAAGATGAGTTGTTGAATTTTGAAGGGTTAGACTTAAATCACCATTTTGATTTTAAAATCAATAATTTTGAAGAATTTGTCAATGATAAGTTTGAATTTCAATTTGGTGAAAATAGATTTGAACTTCAACCAATTGTTCTATCTACCTCAAAAATCATCGAAAATAAAACAATTCGTACGACTTTTAACAAAACGACATTTGTTTTTCCAAATCAACATTCAACTTTGAAATCTTTTATGGCTTGGTTTTCTATGCTTAGGCTATGTCTCTCATACTTGATGAGACAAATGAATTGGTCTTTAGAAGACTGTTTCATTTACTCTTTAACGGTATATTTTCTGATGTCGTTTAAATAATAATCCTTTCATTTTCACGTAAATATAGGTCATATTTTATTTAATTTTTCTCCTTTCACTTGGGTTGACGGTGGAGACACAGTAAAAATCAAGTGTGGGGTGGAGTCTCGTCTTCATTTTTGATTATTTTCATGGTTTATTTTTTGCATTTTTCTTTCCAAAACTCCAAACTAAAAAAATCCCAAAACAAATTTTCTTTTTAGCATATTAATTTACTTTTGAAGAAACACTATAGAATAAGTATATGTTTTTGGTTATTAAGTTGAAATTTTTGAAAATTTATTTGTCTCAACCAAACTAAAAATCAAATTTGATTACAAGTAACTATGTTTTAACTAGTATATAGGAAGGTTCATGGGTGTTAACATGAAGTATATCCTAATTGTAAATCTTTGTTTAAAAGAGTGGTTGATTTAAAGTAAAGGTGATAACGTTTTTGATCTTCTAAGTTAAGTGGTGCTAAGATGATTTTGCAAAACTCTCTCTTCATAAAAATAAAAAAATAAAAACATAAAAGAAAAAAATGGTTTTTGTGAAAATAAGAAACACTTAGAATTATGTATTCACATGCAAGTGTGTACACTCGTCACGCTTTGTACCCTTCTCATGTATGCTCGAAAGGCAGTGCAAGATCGGTATATCTGGCCTCGGTTTATCTGAGTTAGATGTATATAAATAGATTTAATATAAATAACCACCTAGAGTTGAGTGTTCATACGCAAGTGTGCACACTCGCCACGCTTTGTACTCTTCTTACGTAATTCCAAAAGGCAGTGCATGATTAGTATATCTGGCCTCAGTTTATCTGAGTTAGGTGTGTAAATAATAATAATGTTAATACTTTTCAAAAATAGAGAGAGTAAGCAATTGAAATCCAAGCACTATTTTCATTTATTTGATTCGATTTGTTATTCAAAAGAAATAAAAATACCACTTTGGAAAACTTTGATAATCAACTAAGGATCCATTTCATAGTTACACTATGTTATCAACCATAACAACTAGCCAAACTATAGTCTAATTGTGATGATAACTTAATTTTTGTTGAAAGTTTTGACGAGTAAAGAGACTTAAATTTCTTGATAATGACCTCGTGTCAATTTAAAAGTAAAATTTTCATTTGTAAATATTTTCAAAAACTTGCATTCATATCTTTATAAATAAATCTTGCATCTGGGAAATTTTTCATGTTGCATTTAGATTTTGTGGGTAGTATCCGCTGAAACCCCTCACGAGACAACACTCGTCCTACTAGGGACACCTAGAGGTTTAACGGCTTATTGCATACGCTCAATGCATCGTGCTTCTTACGAAAACGAATTTATCTTAGTTTTAGTTTATTCAAGGATGAATAAAAAGATAAGTGTAGGGGTATTTGATGTGCACGTAAATGTGTATATTTATACTCACATATTTAATCATGTTTTAATTAAATAATGGTCATATTAGGGTATTTTTACATGTTGAAAACCAAATTTCAAATATGCTTCCAAGTCATCATTCATGCATCAATTTGGGGATAAAATAGTAATTTTGTGCATATATTAATTTTGAGAATATTTATTTGCACATTTTATTTTTGTTTGTAGGAAATTGAATGGAAAAAAAGGAAGAGGCTTCATGAAAATACGCATGCACAAGAGAAGGAACAAAAGAATGAAGAAATAAATCAACTCATGCAACATGGAGGACCCCACCTACCCACTTACCATGATCTTCAATTAGGAGCTAATGCATATGTTAGTAGAGGTTAAAAGCACATGCACATTTAATGAAAGATTAATTACATGCTAATGATAACTTGGTGGCCACACTTCCTGAAGGGAAATTTTGGGTAGTCCCATAAATAATGAATTAGAGTTTTAGACATCTATAAATACCCCTTATTTTTCATGTAATAGGGCTCTTACCACCTTCTTTAGTTATTTTAGTGGTAGCCACAAATTGTAAACATAAACTCTCTTTCTCTTTTTCATGGCTTCTTAGCCTTTTCTTCATGTAATTTATTTATATGCAATTTTAATACATGTTCTTTTATTTTTTGTTTCTTTTATGTTAGTAGTGTAGATCTCTTTATTTTATGCAAGTAGATTAGCTTTTAGTTTGTTTTAATTAGCTCTCCTTTTCCTCTTGTTTATGTTTATGTTGCAATCTACATATGTTGAAATGATAACAAATATGAGAAGCAAAACCCCTTCAATTTAGGGGTAATGAAGCTCTCTTAATCATGTAGATTCAACATAGTTGCTAATTTGTGATCTCTCTTTATGCTTCATGGAATTTTTTGATGTGGTAAAATTTTGTTGTTTAACTTTGAATTTGATAGCCTATGTTGTTGACACCAAATATGCTATGTTTAAACAAACATAAATACAAATACCTCTTCATCTACATATGATTTTGGTAACGAAGTGGATTTTAGAATCAAAATTTGATGGTCTATATTACTAATCAATGGTAAATAGATCATGCTTAGAATAGTAAATAGTAATGAAGTGGTTTAGATGGTGTATTAAAGTTTGATGGTTTATGTTAGGCTAATTAATAGCACAAATAGATCATACTTATGATAAACACATCAACTAAATTCACAAATGACCAAAAAGAGAGATCGTAATTTCATTTTGTTCATTTATGTGATCATGAGAAGGGATTTTCCTCTAAATTGCCTTCTACTCTCATATTTTTATTCACTTTTATTTGTAGTTAGTTTTAGCATTTTTCTTTAGCTTAAAAAATTTCAAACTCTTTGGTTAATTTGATTGAGTAGGATTAAAAATCACTTCAATTCTCCATGGATCGACCTGTACTCGCCACGTGCTAAAATTGTACGCCGTACGCTTGCGGTTATTTTTATTATAATTTTTCGGTGATTTTCTAAACGGTAGAAAAGTTGTCGATTCCCTGGTCCTGTGTTGGCTGAGGTCGATAGGTTCAACCTCGATGTTATTTTATCCAAAGAAGCACCGTGATGGATGGTAGCTCAGTAGCTCGGTCATTGTATGGAATCCATTCTCCAATACGAGCCTTTACGATTTTAGTTGTATACCTATTATGCTGGAATTTAACTAATGTAACAATTTCGGCTATGATTAATAAGTATTTGTACTTTATAAACTATTATAATATCATCGTAGTTCTATAAGAAATTGTTTGGTTATCATAAGGTAAAAACCCGTTCGTGTTTATGTGCGGCACGTGTAACAACCCACAAATTTATCGCTTGGATAAATTATATTTATTTTTAAAATATTTAGATATGGGTTTAAAAGTAAGAAATAATCGTGTTTTAATAGGTAAATAATAATAGTTATTTTGTTTGGGAAAAATATTGATAATTTGTAGATATCGTTCTAGGTAAAATATCGATTAAACAGCTGAAAATCGTTTTATCAATAAACTGCTTTTAAACAATAAGGATCGTGCGAAGCTTTAGATTCATCCACTAATATATATATAAACAAAATTATGAAATAAAATAATTTTTTTATTTTCTGAATAATGTATTTATGACATCGACGGTTGATATCATCGTTTTTATAAATTCTTCGAAAATTCAAGTTAATTTTAAATATTAAATAAATGGGTTTAAATTTACAAATAAACCTATTTTAATTATTTAATAATGATTGTAGAATAGTTTTTAAAATTTGTTTACCAAAATAGATAGTTCGTAGAAAAATAGAAAATGTGACCAAAGAACGTTTTCTGGAATTTCGACTTTTCAACACCTGAAAGTTATCGAGAACGTTGTTCACCTTTATGCACTGTATGTACACATATATAAGAGATAATTAACCATATAATAATATAATTAATTATGTATTATCTTATGTTAATTATGTTTAGCAAGTGATGTGATAATACATGGTTTTAAAATAATAACATATATATACTAAATCATATCATTCTCTCTTGTCATTTCCTTAAGTACCATCATCATTACCCATCATGGCTTAGGGGATGTGACTAGATAGGAGGAAGATGTGACATATGAAGGAGAAGGAAGGTGGTGATGTGATCTTACAAAATAATGACATGTTAGGATATTTTAAAACTAAGGTTAAAATGGTAATTTTCTTACCTTTTTCATCTGTAAATACACACCCACGCACATATTTTCATTATTCCAACTTCATTTTTCTAAACCTTCTTCTTTAAAAAAGATTCCATGGCTTCCATAGATAAAAAATATTAGAAAAGGTTAGCCTTTTGTGTTGTAACTTGCTTCCATACCTTCTGTACTTCTTATACATTCATTTCAACATCCTCTCTTTCAAAACCAAGGCCATCACTACCCCTACAAAGCCCTAGCCAAGCTAAATCACCTCTGGCCGAACCCATTCTTAGGCCTTAGCCCCTCCAAAGTTTCCAAATTTTAAGCTAGAGTCGAACGTAGAGGCGTTGCCGAGTTATAGTCGAAGTTCGGGCAAAGTTAGTTAGCATAAAGGTGAGTAAAACTACTTTATTTAGAAAGATTTTTGACTTTATTATGATTTGTTATTATGGTGATAATATGATGAGAAAATTGAATGGTTATTATTTTGGTCGATGGTGATTTGATGAATGTTATGTTTGATATTGAATTTTAGATTTGAATGTGATGTTGTCGAGTTAGTAAGCATATAACCTTATGTTTATATATGTGTTTCATTGTGATGTTAAAAGTATGGTAGTATGTATGTATGGTTGTGATCTAAGAACCAAAGTATATTGAGTTGAAACAAAGTTAACAACTTTGTGTGTTGCGACAGATGTGAGATCCGATTCGAAATCAAAAACTATGTTTTCTTGTTTTAAATTTTGGAAATTGTTTCAAAGTTTCTATCTTTGTTTTTAAGTCTCAAAAACTATAAAAGTTATGTTTCTAAATATGAAATAGGAAAGAATAAGCAAGTATTTCGCTTAAAGTATGTTTAAGCGAACCACGCTCATAGCGATAGTCGCTATGGATGCAGTTCAACAAAATTTTCGATTTTTGGTTTTAAATATTTTCTTTTGAAATGGTTTTTGAAAAAGTTTTTCAAACTTAATTAGTAATATAAAAAGAGATTAAGTTTAGTTAAATCAATATTTTATTATTTAATAAATTAATTAAAAGTAATTAGTACTTAATTAGTAATTAAGTAAGTGATTAAGGTTTAAGTAACACTTAAGGAAGATTAATGACTAATTATTGGTTAATGAGGTTTTAATTAGTGATGAATGAAGATAAGAAGTAATTGAATGGTTAATTATTATTTAATTAAGTTAAGTAGGTTAATTAATTATTATTTGATGAAGTGATTATTTAATTAATTTTTAATTAATTAGGGTTTAACTAATAATGAATTATTTAAACCTTAACTAAGATACATTAAGAAGTTAATTAGGACTTAACCAAGTTCATTAAGTTAATTTAAGTTTAATTATGAACGAGTCTTGATTTAATTAAGATATAATTAAGGTTTAAGCTAATTAAAACTATTTTAAACTTTTCAAAGCTATTTGTAAACTTAATCGGTTATATTTTACATCAATTTTCTTTTTAAGGTTAATTGATTTTAAATCAAAGGATCTCTCGTCCAGACCATTAAGTGGCCAAATGAATTAAAGTAGTGATCATAAAATGTTGACACATATTGTGGGAAGTATGTTGAGTTGTGTTTAGCACAAAGGTTGAATATCGGTAACATGATAAACAAAAGGAAGTTAATTTCAACAAGTGGGTCATGGTAACTTAAGCATATAGAATATACTCCTATATGTATATTATTCACCGATAATGGATGTATCTATATTTGTAACTTGGACATCTACCTATGATTTATTGTATGTTATGTGTGAATCCCTTACATATCTGATTTTAGGAAATATCCATGATATAACTTAGAGAAGTAAACCCAAATTTAATTATCCATTATAGTCGTTTAGCCTTCGTTTGGTTTTGGAAAGTTAACATTTCATTTTCTTTTAAGATGGTCTTCAAGGTTATTCTATTTTGAACAAGATATTTGAAGAATGATTTGACAATTGTTTTGAATATTATATAAAGAAGTTTATGAATAATTTTGGGGTATTCATAAAAAGAGTTTTAGAAATAGTTTTGAATGTTTATAAAAAGATTTATAAATAGGGTTGGATGTCTATAAAGGGTAGTTTTATACAAAATTCAAAAATTTATAAAGAAGTTTATATACCCGGGTTTGAATATTTATAAAGAGTCTCATAAATGAGTATGAAAGTTGATAAATGTTTTGTAAACGGGTTTGGGCTAAAGCAAAAAGGATTTCATAGGTAAGGGAAATTTATAAAAGGATTAATTGAAAATAATTACAATAGAAATTGAGGTTTGGGTTTCTCGAGATTGACCTTTTAAAAAATGGTGGTATGGGATATCCGTTCCACACTTAACATCGAAGGAATATTGCTTGGAGTTATCCTTCTTTCCAATTTAAATAATGTAGTTAAATCCGTTTAAGAGATTTGGAAATGGGAAATCTTATAAATGTTTTGTGAATATACTTATGTAAAGGAGATAAGTATATGAATGTTGATAAATGTTTGGGAAAGGTGATTTATAAATGAAAATGGTTTTGAGGCTTAGTGATTGCTTTGGGTAATTAAATCTCTAGATTTTGTTGTTGTTATTTCATAGTTAAATAACCGACTATTAAATTTAGCCTAATTTGACTTAGGAAGTATGAATGTAAAATTCGAGTTTCCGACAAGGACTCGAATACTTACTTCCAAAAGAACCGGGAATGAGTCTATCAGAAGTTATCGGTTGTTGGTAAGGAGAGACCGGGATCAGATTTGCATATGCAAAAATCACACCAAACCAGCATGTACATTCGAGTGGAAGACATCTTGATGATGATTGAAGATGGTGCTATTCGAAGTGCAAGGGCTACTGCTACTAATCTTGAGGGTAATTTCAAAATGGATGTAGTAGAGTTAGTGCCTTCGGTTTCGTTCAGACCCAGAATTAACTTGTATGAATAAATGTTGGCATTGCATTGACGCCTTGAGGGCAGTGTTAGTATTCTAAGATGGATTCCTATTCCAAAAGGTAAAGCGTAGCCTCAAGCCTCACAACAGGGAGGAATGACAAAAACGGTGCATGCGGCAGGGCTATGTGGTTAGCTACTATTAGGAGTGGTCACCTCATTCTAGATGTCCCTTTCAGAGTTGGTTTGTGCGCAAACACCGTGGTAGTATAAGGCCCCAGTGTCAAGGGGTGAGGTAATCCAGTCTGCCATGTTAAAGGGGCAGTCGGCTCTGTGTTAGCATCAGTGCATTTTCTAGAGGTGTATCATTGGAAGGTAGTCCCTGACCTTGCCATTTTTGGGATCCAATCTCTAATATGTGCCTTACGGTTTTGATTGTAGAACCTAATATTGGAATGCGAGATGCAAGCATTTAAGTTATTTTGTCTATTTACTTTAAACCTAGACACTATGATAATATCATTGGATTTTGATATAAAATGTTTTGGTTGTCGTAAGGTAAAAACTCATCCGTTTTTATGTGCGGTGTGGTCTTACGAGATACCCTTTGTTTGAAAGGTTTTCAAATGTAGAAACTTGTTACCAAGTTTTACTCACGCTGGTTTACCAGACTGACCCCGGCGTTATTTCATGTAATGCTCGGGTCAGACCGAGCATGTTTTCCCAGGTTTAGCTAGATACTTTGGAGTTGGAGAGGAGCTGGATGGTCAAGACGTATTCACGTATATTTTTCTTCCGCTGTATTATAGAGTCTGTATATTGTTAATGTGAGGATTGGTTTCTATAACTGTCCAAATTTAGGATAAGTCTAGTGTACTATGATGTTGTATATATGAATAAAGATGTTTCCTTTTTGTAAAGATCATTTTCGTATTATATATTATTCGTTGCGTTGTGAGATTCTGTGTTGTTTAGTTTTCTTCTATCTTCTACCTTCTTCTTTCACCCTAACAAATCGGTATTTCCGGCACTTGAATGTTCGACATGTAATACAGTGGACGTATTAGTGTCGATTTTCGAGGGTCGAAAATCCGGTTCGTTACAGCATGGTCTTACGAGATACCTTTATGTTGAAGGGTTTTGAGTAACATTAAAATCCAATAGAGATGTGTTTTCTCACACTAGTTTACCAGACTGATCTGGGCATTCTTCCCTTTCAATGCTCGTGTCAGACTGAGCATATTTATAGATCGCTTTGGATGCATTAGAGCTTAGGAGACGAACTAGAGGCCTAAGATGTATCTACGTAATTCTATCTGTTCCACTGTGTTATCTATTGGTTATATTTATCAGCAATTGTAAGGGCATGCTGTTATAATTGTCCAGGCTGAAATAATTTAGTGTACTCTAATTGATGTGTGCATATTACATTTTTTCTTTGTGTAAAGAATTGTTGCATATTATAGATTATTTATTCCACTGTGAGATTCTACGTTGTTTAGTTTTCTTCTTCTCTTTCTTTCACCCCTAATGATCGGGCTTTCCGGCATTAGCTTGCTCGGCACGTAATACAGTGGACGTATTTGTGTCGATTTTCGAGAGATAAAAATCCCGGCCATTACAAGAAGCCTTTTTATGTTATTTCTCTTATGAAGAAAAGAGTATGAAAAAAAGAAACTTTAGGATTGCTAAATCATAGACGAGATAAATATAGAAAGCAACATAACCATAATAGCATTTTTTTAACATTTTAATATGAATAAAAAGAAGGGCAGTAAATGGATAATTCAACAATCTAGATCTAATGGATTTGTTTTTTCCTTCAATAAGACAGATGGGGAAAAGGAAATTCCAATATAGATCCGTATCCAATGCACAAAAGGTGCATGTACGGTCCATTGTTCAATTCTATTTTTTTTCTTGTTTTGTTTTTGCACTTACTTTAATCTAATTCCTCTAGATAGAAGAACTGTTCATGCAAGATGTTAGATCAATATTATTAAGGTTATGATTCACAAACCTGCTATTTCTTTTTATAAGGCGCAGGCAGGGGAATTTATCTTGGAGATGGAAAAACCACTTAGACTTCACGAAACCCTCATAAAGTTTATGTACACAGAACATGTAACCCTTTATGGTTTATATTCGAAGACATGGAGGGAGATGCTTTTATAATGGCAACAGAAGTCCAAATTCATGGTATTGTTGACCTTGTAGCGGTCGAAAATGAAACTGTTGGGGATTTCTTCTAAATATATGATTCCCTCCATAATTCTATTTTTCCATGATTTGATATTAAATGTAAATAATTCATAATCCTTAATGAAACTGGTTAAGATCCATCTAAACCAACCTATTGTATTATATGTATGATATGCCAATAATTGAACAACTTATTAGAAACACGAGACAACTAATACAAAATATAATGAAATCCCTAGCACTTAGGGGTGCCTTCAACGATGGGGAACATGTGCTTAGGTGATATGTGTGACTCATTTAGATCACGCGTTCAATAAAGAATACAGCAATTTTTCAATACCAATCACTGGTATCGAATAAAAAAAGATAGGATGGAAAAAAGTTATTTACTAAGCTAAGGATTCATCATCTACCTATATTTTTGTGTATGAAATTTATGGTTTCAATTGGTGCAAATCCAATCACCTCAATTTGCGATGAGAAGTGATTCCCCATTGGTAGCAAATAGTTATTTATTAAGCGGAGCAAACAGTACTATAAGAAGCAAAGATGTTATATTCCTATTCTTGAAAGAATGGACTAACAAGTTTGGCTACCTAACCAAATTTCATAACTAAATGTCATCATTGTATGGGTAACCCTTTTGTGAAAAAAACAATTGTTGATTGGTAGTGCTAAACCAAGGAGAGTGAACTATACAAGTTCATAATCACAGTTGGTTAAATGAAAGAAAAAGCTTCGCTATATAGAGAGGACCTTACCGTTTATGAAGTAACCATAGAAACGATGGAACTTTTTTTATCGCTAGAATTAATTCTTTCTGGATTTTTTATCCAAAAAAAATAAAAAATCATGCTTGGGAAGGTCATAGTAGCAAAAGCCATTGGAATTTATATTTTATATATTAGAATAATTCGTTTTGGTATTAATTAACTAGAGGGGGATAAGAGAATGATTCAAAGAAAAGAAATCGATTAGTTGTGCATTAAAGTTTAATTTGACTTGATGACCAGAGTTAGGCGAGAATATATAGCTCGGAGACATCGAATATAAATTCATTTATTTGCATCAAACTTTATTAGGATCCATTCAAGACTTACCCAAACTATTACTTAACAAAAAATGAGAGCTTTGGTTTCCTCTCATCAGAATATGGGCAGAAAAAAGTGTGACTTTCGTCGTTTATGGAATACTCGAATAAATATAGTGGCTCATGAGAATATGGTATTATATAGTTATATTAAATTCATACACAATCTATATAAGAAGATATTGCTTCTTAATCATAAAGTACTTGGTCAAGTGGCTATATCAAGTAAGAATTATCTTTACATGATTTCCAATAAGATTAGCAAATGAAAGAGCAAAAAGTTACACACACACACACACACATATATATATATACATACATACATACATCATACATAGATACATATAGCGAAAACAGAATAGAATTCCATGGAGAATGCACTCTAGGAATATAGAATAAAAATGAACTTAGGAAATTAGAAAGAAATTAAGATAAGTAGTGGGTACGAACGAACATCTTTCAAAAATAAGATTTCTTCTTTCACTATTTGTTGTTTCTTATCACACAACAATCAAATCTAGGTTTAGGGTTTTCGAGCAAAATATCAAACTACGCTTGACTTCCGCTTGGAGTTTTGGATCGATAGGAAGAGTATATCTATTATTTTGGGTTCTAGGACTTGGTGTTCTAGGGATCGACTCAGCTCTCTCAAGCTGTTTTTCATTATTAAGAAAAGGTAAAAAAAGATAAAATACGAGCTTGTTTTATAGCAATAGTAATTAATCTTTGTTGTTTCAAGGTCAATCTATTCACCTGTATAGATTGATGCCTCCTGCAGGAGTCTAGGCCATGTCTCAGTCCCAATGTGGCTGATCATCCTCTCAGACCAGCTACTGGTCATTGCCTTGGTAAGCTATTGCCTCAACAACTAGCTTATCAGATGTAAGCCCCTCCTCCGGTGGATTCCTCCTTTTGGTCCTCAGCCTACGGGGTATTGGCAACCATTTTCGGTTATTCTGATCCCAAGGGCAGGTTCTTACACGTTACTCATCCATCTGCCACTGGAAACACCAATTCTCATCCGACTTGCATGTTTTAAGCATGTCACAAGCTTACATCCTGCCAAGATCGAACTCTCCATGAGATTCATAGTTGCATTACTTATAGCTTCCTTATTCGTAGACAAACCTAATTTAGAATTTCTTTCATTTCATGCATAACTTGGATCTGTGCGCTTTAAATTAGCCTGGAGGTGCAATATAACCATCCCTCCCCTATAACGTCAATCCCACAAGCTATTTATCCACTCTCGTTTGATCACTATGGGGAGCAAGTCAAAATAGAAAAATTCTTATTGGGTTTAAGGATAATCAGGCTCAAACTAATGACTTCCACCACATCAAGGTAACACTCTACCGCTGAGTTATATCCCTTTTCGGACCCATTAAGAAATAGAACTAACTAATCCAAAGGAAAACGGTTGAGAAACTCAATGCCATTATTCCTGAAAAATTTGATGTCGGGCCAGGTAAATCCATTATGTATAGGAGAAAAATCAGCAAACTATTTCATGACCTTACTACATAGTCCAGGAAAGAGAGGGGTGTTCCCCTTATTTTCTTATATATGATGAGTTTTTAATGCAATTAAATCTTAATATGGATGGATTACTGTGGAGATAGATAAAGTTTTCAAAATCATCGTCCAATTTTTCTTTTATAGATTATAATTTTTTATTATAAATCAAAGAATGGTTCTCAATAATCAATAGTTAATAAGATAAGTTTATTAGGTTCTCATAAAAAAGAAGAAGACGTGTTACTGTTTATCTTTATAAAAAATATTAGTAATCAATAATTGTTCTTGAATCAAAGGATTTAACATTATCCATTTTGATTTGACTGGAATCCATAATTGTTTGAATTTTATAATCTCCGGTTACTAATATTGTTAATCGACCTATTACAATTTGGTTATAATTTAATTTGTGATGATCATAAGTTGAAAGTTCATATTCTTCAGTCATCGATAAACAGTTTGTTGGACAATACTCGACACAATTACCACAAAATATACAAACACCAAAATCAATACTATAATTAAATAATTGTTTCTTCTTAATATATTTTTTAAACCACCAACTAACAACGAGTAGGTATATGGGACATATATGAACACAGACCTCACAAGCAATACATTTATCAATTCAAAATGAATTGGACAACGGAAACGTTCCGACGTGATTGAATTTTCATAAGGATATTAAATTGTTACAAGTAAACAATTTGTATGGGACGTGGTAATTATGAAACTTTGACCAATGTACCTTGATGCTCACATTGTTTATTGACTAAAACTTATAAACCCAATCACCATAGGGAACATACTGTAGATCTCCATGAATAATTTTATATTTCTTTCTCTTGTTTAAGATAAGTTATGAATGGAGAATATCATTATCTTATTGTATTCTTTATAGGTAAACAAGTTGGGAAGAAGTTTTCAATAATAGATTAGCCAAAGAAATAGGTAAAAGAAATTTCCATCCAAAATTTAAAAGTTGGTCCATTCTCAGTCTTGGTAAAGTCCATCTTGCTGTGATAGGATTGAACAAAACAAATAAACTTTAGCTAGTGTAATAAATATACCAATTGTTATTCCAAAAACTCCTACCAGTTTACTTATTCCAAAAAATTCAAGAATATATATATATATAATAGTGAAATTCTACCCGCCTAAGTAACAAACTGTTATAAATAATAAAGAAACTAATAAATTTAGGTGAGAAGCAAGGTAAAATATAGCATATTTGATACCCAAATATTCCGTTTGATAACTTGCAACTAATTTCTCCTCTGCTTCTGGTAAAGCAAAAGGTAATCTCTCACATTCTACTAGAGAAGAAATTAGAAAAACAACAAACCCTATAGGCTAATGCCACATATTCTACCCCCAAAAACCATATTTTTACTGTGACTCAACTATATCAACTGTACTTGAATTGTTAGATAATTATAACGGATAATAACATTACTGATTATATCGCTATTTCAAAATCATACATGAGACCTCGGCTTCATACAACTCCTCTATGACCACAAATAAATGTAGTTACTTGTTTGGTATATTGTAATTTTTAGATTCTAATTTTAACACTAGGAATTCCAAAATTAGACCGACGAAATTTTGTCCGCTACGATAAAAAAGCGCTTTCGAATTGATTTTTTCCATCAAAATTACAATTTCTCTTCATTCAGCAATAACTTAATCCTTAAATAAAATACTTGTTATATCAATAAATTTGATTTTATCAATAACTCTAAAGTAAGAATTAGTTAGAAAGAATTTATCATTTATTCCAAATTTATGATTAAGAATTCTATGTATGCATATAGTAGATATGAATATTGAATGGAGAAAAGAAATAAGAAATGAATATCATATATCGTATTTTTTGTTTCGTTTTTTCCCATTCAATATTTTGCATTCTATTTCTTTTGCTCATGTCCCATTCTTCTTTCTCGGAGGAAAGGAGGTACCCTTAAAAAAGGATTGATTCATTTTTTATAGTCATTTCTTTAACTAGTGAATAGGAGCATACTCGAGATCGGAATCATGAAGAAGTACTACTTGGTTATTTCTTTCAACTTAAAGTCCACATTATGATTCATTTTATCCAAAGCTTTATGCAATAAAGTCCTTTATTTATCTTAAATTATCTCCATAATTAATCTTTTGTGTACCTTGGTGTTTCCTAACTATCCGCCGATTTTTTATTGATCTCCAGTATGGTAATACATACAAGATAGTAGTAGAAGCCCCATACATGTGATCTTTTGTACCCGCATTAAGATATGATAATTGGTCAAAGAATCTTAACCTTGGGGTAAACAATTTGCACTGCTTATGTTTCTATTCTCATACATAGGGAATGAGATTTAATCCTCTAACTACAAATTTATAAGATGTTTGCTTTTACTCATCCAACTATCTAGCTTAATTCATCAAACCTAATGATAAATAAAAAAAGAAAATATCCAATGAATATAATATATTAAATTTCCCTATTCTATTTTTAGTTCTTAGAAAAAGAGAGAAAATAATAATGTTCTTCCAAATCACACGTAGAGATATTGATAACACGCATAGAGTTAATGGTATTTCATAACTGATAGATTGAGAGCACCCTGTAGACCACTTGAAAAAGAATATTTATTATTCGACCCATATCTTGACATAAGAAGTCTAATAGGGGCAATACTCGAAATGGATATCCATAAAAAACGGCTATATTAAGATCGGCTAAAACAAGGTGATATCCAAAAGGAATTACTAAATAACTTAATAGAATAGATATGACCGCTGTAGATGGTCCCACGCTGAACAAACAAATATCTCCTATATATCAAACGAATAAACTCTAAATCTAAAAAGAACAGCTCTATGGATTTTCAAATTCCATAATAAAATTAATTATTAATTAAATATAAGCTATTCCAGTAACTCAAAAATGTCATAGCTTTCTCCATGTTTGTAATATACATTTTTTAAATCTGTTCTAGTGCCCAGGATCATAAAAAAGAGTTTTTGTTTTCATGAGTATGAAATACAGAAGGACCCTTTTTCTATTTCAATTTAGAATCCATGATGAATTACATAATACGAGAATTTAGGTTTTATGGAAAAAAGAGTTTTCCTAGGTAACTTTTCAATATGACTATTAAAATAGTAGACTCTTAAATATATCCAAAAATTGTTTTGAATTTAGAATTCAATGAAATATCTTTATTTCTACTCATACAATCAATCATATTTGTGCAAAACCAAATGAAAGAAGTTTTATTTTTATAGAAAAATCAGAACAAAAGATGACAATATATCGAAGATTAAAGGGAAAAAATTCCAAAATTAAAAAGAATTTTGTTAAAGAGAAGAATCTTTCCTCTCATGTAGATGTCCTGGGATAGAAGGATTCGAACCTCTGAATAATAGGATCAAAACCCATTGCCTTACCACTTGGCCATAACCCATTTCGATTTTGAATTTCTCTTTGATGTTAATAAAGATAAATATTGGTATTAGTTGTTCATCAATCCCAATTCAAATATACATGAAATATATTACTACTAGAATTCAACACATGAAAATATAGAATAAAATGATTGATCATTCCATAAAATTAACTTAAGATATTATATGAAACTAAAATTTCTTGTATTCTCATTTAAGAATGAAACAGAATTTTGTTTGATTTGGCAACGTTAAAAGAACAAGAAGGTTTCTTGACCTACCTTTTAATTTTTCCGTCATAAAAAAAGCTCAATCAAAATATAATTTTCTAATCTACAAGAATGAAATGTTTTTATGCTTAATATCTTTAGTTTAATTTTATCTGTCTTAATTCTACCAATTCTTCGAGTAGTTTTTCTTCGGCAAATTGCCTGTGGCTTATGCCGTTTTCAATCCTATCGTAGATGGTATGCCTGCCATACCTGTACTATTTTTGCTCTTAGCCTTTTTTGGCAAACTGTTGCAAGTTTACGATAAAAATTTTAATGCTCCAAAAATTCATGATTTATAGGAAACAAATTTTCTAAATATATAAGGTTTTATAAACTTTACATTATGAAACCTATTCGAAAGTAGAAATTCTTATTCTATATTATATTAATAATCGCATGGTGATAAATTTTGATCAACTTATTTCCTCGTTTCGACCTTCCAATAAACAAGGACTCTTTAAAGACCACACAATACCAAATAATGGAGCTGGCCAAAAATACCAAAAAAATTTGGTAATGAAGGAAACGGAATCTTGCTTTTCTTATTATTATTACATTAAAAAGTAAAAAAATTAGTGAAAATTTACCTTTTTCAAGAAACAGCGTATGTGATAAAAAAAATTTGGCAATACATTTCCCTTTTTAATTTTTTTTTTCAAATTGTGTAATGCTTACTCTCAAACTCTTTGTTTACACAGTAATCAAATTTTTTGTTTCTCTCTTCATCTTTAGATTCTTATCTAATGATCCGGGTCATAATCCTAGACGTGAGGAATAAAAAAAGATTTTGAAAGTCTTAAGCGATCGAGGGGAACAAAGAGAGAGGGATTCAAAACCTTGGTATAAATAACTTGCACAATGGATTAACAATCTGTCGCTTTAGTCCACTCGACCATCTCTCTAAATTCAAATGGAATTTTTTTATGTGGTGTGATAGGCGAAATAAAAAATATTTAAATAGAAAAAACTTTACTTCCTCAATTTTCATTTTATAAGAAATGTCCATTCCCTCTGCCAGTACTTAACCAAGCCGGGTTATTACATTGCTTCTAATGAGTAAATCATTTCATATATCAAGTGATTTCATATTTTATTTTTATTATATCAAATCAAAGATACTTGTTATTGAAGTAACAATAAAGACAATTTTTATCTCCATTCCTAGTGTAGTTTCTTAGTATTAGTAACATAGTAATATAGGAAATACTATAAAATATACTATATAATATGAAAATGAAAGAATATTCAAATTAATAATTTTTTATTAGTATTTATTAATTAGTGTTAAGTAGTATTTTGAATTAAGTAGTATTTTGAATTTTGGTTCTTTTTACTCAACTTAGTTAATTATTTAATTGGAAAAAAGCACATACGAGTATTAAATAATATAATATAAAAAATGAGACATGCATATGTTATAACATATATAACAAAACTCTTTTATTTATTCATGGGATATTGAACATTTAAATTCTAATTTATCTGAGTTCAAATTCAAAAATAGGTCAGTTAAAGAAAAAGTAAAAATCAAAGAGGAATTCATCGTGGTTATAGCCCAGCTTCAATAATTCCTTTAATTTCGGGCTATCAGTATGACTTATAACAAGTGAGAAATGATATTTTTTTAACTGTATTCTATCTTTATTAGAATTTTTTTATTTTAAAAAACGTTTTGTACTTCGACTTCAAGTACCCTTGGTCGGGGAAGATGAAGTGTCAATGCTCAAGTTCTAATGAGTTCGATGCTATTAAAATAGCATCTCATTCCTTTGTTCAACAAATGGTATATTCATATATATAATAATGAATATGAAGCAGGTATAGTTTTGTGGTAAAAGTGTGATTTGTTCAATTAATACCTTAAAAAGCTAAGGGTTCATTTAGGTTTTTCATATTCCGATATAATAAAACTTTATTTCCTAAAAAGAGTTTAATCACTTTCCCTCAATAACGTATTTGGGGAAAAATAGAAATTCTCACAATTTGTATCCAAAGTTCAATTGATATTGAATAGAAGGGTTATAGACTTACGAAGCATAATTAAGAAAATGGATCAAATGTTCCAATTAATAAATATAAGTAAAGGATCTATGGATGGTGATTAAAAAAAAGTGCATTGCATTTCCAATCAAAACTACATCTTTAACTTTTTGTCTTGTTTATGCTATTATTAAAGAAAAATAGCTAGAAAATGGTAGTTTTGGTTTACCAGGACCATCAACATATTATTTTAGCTCAATGGAAGCTAAATTAGATTATTTTCCTCAGGATTGCTCGAGTGGAAATAGGGAATGAAGTAAATTGATTTGACGGATTTGTGATAATAGAATCCCCATTCTCTAGAGGGAACACCTAGAAAGTGAGTGGCTTTGGGTGTCTTTAATAAGAAAAACTGACATAGATGTTATGGATCTAATTTTAGTTTCTGGGAATGCATAAGGAGCGAAATGGAACAAAATTTTCATGTTCTGTTTTGAATTAGTGACGTTAAGAATGACAAATTAACATCGACTATAACCCCTAGCCTTCTAAGCTAATGATGAGGATATGATTCCTACTACCCACTCCATATTCCTTATTCTATATACATCATCCATTCGAATATGCATTCTGTTTTTTACCTAAAAAAATTTGCATTCATTTTTTCTCAGAAAAAAAGATAAAGGGAGAATGAAAAACTATAAATAGGAATGAAAAGTGTCCATTGTCTAATGGGTAGGAAAGAGGTCTTCTAAACCTTAGATATAGGTTCAAATCCTATTGGACATGATTTCTTTTCATCATTTTTAAAGTGGCGATACCAAGAAACCCCTTTTTTGAATGATTTGAGTCAGAGATAATTTGTAAGAATAAGTCTTGTTATAACAATAGAATTAGAGTTATAAATTTATGCATGTTCCTTAAATAGAAACGGATCAGTGTGCTTCTGAATAGTTTCCTTCTTAAAGGTTTCCGCTTCCTCAGTGAATGTGTTGACAGAAGGTATAATTTCTTGAAATTAAGGTATATACTTTTTTAAGTAGGTATGTAACTTCATGAGAAATTCTTCATTTGTCCAATTTCCAACGAATCAAGATATCCATTTGCTCCAATGTAAATTGTAGCTATTTGTTCTTCCACAGTAAAAGGGTTTGAATAGGATTTTTCAAGCAACTCATGTAATCATTGACCTCTTACAAGTTGATTCTGAGTACCTTTATCTCGATCAGAAACGAATTATGCAAAGGCTTCTAACTCTACGAATTGAGCTAATTCCAATTTTAATTTTCCAGCTACTTATTTCATTGCTTTAGTTTGAGCTGTGGATCCCACTCTGGAAATAGAAATGCCTACATTAATAGCAGTTAGATTCCTACATTAAATTAATCGATAGATAGGAATATTTTTCCATTTATAATGGAAATTACATTAGTAGGGATATAAGTTGAAACATCTCTAGTTGAGTCTCAACTATTGTTATAGTAGTCTTACTCCCTTCTGTTGATTCATGAGTTTTGATTCATGACACAAGCTTCAGAGATCATACGACGAGAATACTATACGAAAGCGACAAAAAGGAGAATAACCATATATTGCACACTACAAAGGAGACAAGACTATGATTTAAATTTTAGTGTGAATATTTTATTTTGAGTCTTAGAATATTGTTAAAATCATTCCTCAAGTAGTCACACATACACACAAAATGATTTATACAAAAATAAGTGTACACTGTGCAAATAACAGCAGGTCGGCCGACCGACCAGAATCTTCGGTCGACCGACTCTGTGTCCAGTGCACAGATATGCACTATTTTATTTATATCTGTAAACTCAGCTGACCGGCCCAGGTTTCTCGGTCAACCGACCAGAACACAACGGCTAGTTTTTCTGAAGAGGTGCAATTGTTTATGAAGAGGAATGTTCTTTAATCCAACAGATATGGACGCAACTCTTGATTAAAACTCTTCATGAAAGATTGTAACTATTCTACAACTATATAAACATGTTAAATTCACTTCTACAATCACCGATTCTTGTTTATATTTCTGAAATCTAATCTCTATTCATTTCTGCAAATAAAAGCATTCATTCTTATTTAATATCACTAGAATCCTTGATTTAATTCATATACTTCGATTCTACGTGATTATCTTCCTTCTAAATCTTCACACACATATATACTCTTGAGGATTTGATTATAGGAAAGTTGTACTATCAAAAGACAATCAGTGTTATTTAGAACACATTCGTCAACAAACTATTTGTATTAAGTTGAAGTCCTCTTCGGCTGTTGAGGCGGAAAAATTCCTGTTCGGCTGCTCAGGTGTCGTATACCTATTCCTCCGGGTAAAGTGAGGGGTTTAGTTTAAATCCAGAGGGTATTCTGGGACTGGACGTAGAACGGGAAGTTCGAACCAGTATAAAAATTCCCGGTGTGCTTACTTTAATTTTTATTTTAGTGCTATTATCAGTTTCCGCATTTATATACCATATTACACGATCCTTAGTACTGCATGTACACTTTCATTTGGTATCAGAGCAAGGTAATCCTATAACCATCACAAAGTTATTCGATATTTATTTCTAGTAATATGGCAACCACACAAACTAACGATGTTAACACTAACACTAATTCTAGTTTCACAAAAGGTCAATCGACTTCACGACCTCCACTTTTCAATGGTATAAATTACAATTATTGGTCAACTAGAATGAGAATCTATATGCAATCGAGTAGATTTGATATCTGGAATATTATACAAAGTGAGTACACAACTCCTACTGGAGAATACTCAACTTGGAGTAACACACAAAAACTAGATGCTACATCAAATGCAAAGGCTATGAATATTTTATTTTGTGCATTAGATAGAAATGAATTCAATAGAGTTAGCATGTGCACTTCAGGTTATGAAATTTGGAGAACTCTTAAAGTTTCGCATGAAGGAACGAACAAAGTTAAATTAAGCAAAATTTTTATGTTGAAACATCAATTTGAAAATTTTAAAATGAGGCCAAATGAATCTATAAATGACATGTACTCTAGATTTCAGGATATTTATCATGCTTTATTATCATTAGAACAAAAGTTTACTGATTTTGATGTTGTTACAAAAATCTTACATTCTTTAACGGACGAATGGGAACAAAAAGTCCTAGCTATTGAAGAAGCAACTGATTTGTCAACATTAAAACCAGAAGAATTGATAGGTAATTTAATGTCCTATGAAGTAAATTTGCAGACAAAAAGAAATGGAGCACAAGAAAAGAATAATGTGGCATTCCAAGCAGAAAAAGATGATTCCGACTCAGATAATGAAGATATGGCAATGATCGCCAAAAATTTCAAAAAGTTTTTGAAATTCAACAGAAACAAATTCAAGGGAAACAAAAATAATTCCAACAACAATTCCAATAGCAGCAAACCATCATCTTCAACAATGGAATGTTATGAATGTCATAAGAAAGGACACATGAAGAAGGATTGTCCAGATCGTAAAAAGAATAATTTCAAGAAGGACAAAACCAAACAAAAAGCTTTTTCAGTCACTTGGGACGACACTGACTCTTCATCCTCATCAGAGAGTGAAAGTGATAATGAACAAGCAAATGTATGCTTCATGGCTTCGTCAGACGATGTAAGTGATTTTACTTTTGAAGATTTAATTGAAATAAATTCTGAATTAGTAAATTTAGCAAAGCAACTAAAAAATAAAAATAAGGAGTTGCAAAGAAAGTTAGATAGAACAATTTTAGAAGTAAATATGTTGAAAGATGAGAAGATAATATTGGAAGAAGAACTTGAAATTTCTCAACAATCGAATTCTAACTTATCTTCTCAAATTTCATCAATATCTGAAGAACTAGAAATTCAGAAAAATAAAAATGATGTTTTACTTTTCAAAAATAATAGTTTAAACTCTAAGATTAAGGATCTAGAGTTAGAAAAATCTAGTTTTAAAATAAAATTTGATGATATTTCTAAAAATGTATCTAATTTCAATAAAGGAAGAGAAAATCTTTCTAGTATACTAGAGAACTCTCAATCTTCTAATAATAAATCTGGACTAGGATTTAAAAAACAAAATAATTTTGCTAAAAGTAGGATTAATAATAATATTAAGAAAGATATTAAGAAAACAGTTTATCCAAATACTAAAACCATCAAGATATGGATTCCAAAAACAAATAATGTTTTGATAAGGAATAAACATATCAAAATGTTTATGGAAACTGTTCATAATAACAAAAATTATGTTTATAAAGGGAATTCTGAACCCGTATGGGTTTGGCTTCCTAAGATCTAACTCTTAGGACCCTAAAAAGATTGGGTACCAACTTTTTATAAACTTTTTGCAGGTACCACATAAGAAGAGAGGAAAATGGATTTTAGATAGCGGTTGCTCAAAACACATGACTGGAAACAAAGAAATGTTGTCAAATATTATATAATCAAGTGGAGGAGCAGTCACCTTTGGAGATAACTCGAAAGGATATATCATCGGCAAAGGCAATGTCAGTAGCAACGGTACCTCTAATTTACCTATCATTACTGGTGTTTTATTAGTTAAAAATTTAAAACACAATTTATTAAGTATTAGTCAACTATGCGATAAAGGTTTTAATATAACTTTTTCGGAAAATAAATATAATATTTTCGATAAAAATCATAACACTATTTTCGAAGGAAAAAGAGATAAAAACATTTATATCTTAAATATGAATGTTAATAATGATTCAAATTTGTGTCTAGTGGCTAAAGAAAACGATTCTTGTCTTTGGCACAAAAGATTTTATCACATTAATTTTAATACTATCAACAAACTAGTTAAAAATAAATTAGTTAAAGGTTTACCCAATATAAAATTCGAAACTAACATATTTTGTGATGCATGTAAATTAGGAAAATTAACAAAATCTTCTTTTAAATCAAAGAAAGTAATATCTACAGAACAACCACTTGAACTTTTACACATGGATCTTTTTGGTCCAACTCAAGTGCAGTCTATTAATCATAATATATATGTTTTTGTTATTGTAGATGATTTCTCTAGATATACTTGGATTTTCTTTTTGAAAAATAAAAGTGATACTTTTGATAATTTTAAAGTTTTTGTTAAAAGAATTCAAAATATTAAAAGTTTGAAAATTAAAAATATAAGAAGTGATCATGGAGGAGAATTTGAAAATGAAGCTTTTGAACAATTTTGTAACAAGAAAGGTATTAACCATAATTTTTCGTTTCCTAGAACACCACAACAAAATGGAGTTGTAGAAAGGAAAAATAGAACGTTACAAGAATGTGCAAGAACTTTACTAAATGGAACCACTTTATCGAAAAACTTTTGGGCAGAAGCTGTGGCTACTGCTTGTTATGTATTAAATCGTGTTTCTATTCGACCATTAACTAAGAATACTCCATATGAACTTCTAAATGGAAGAAAACCAAATATTTCATATCTTAAAGTTTTTGGTTCTAAATGTTTTATTTTAAATACTAAAGATCAGCTAGGTAAATTCGATCCAAAATCCGATGAAGGAATATTCGTTGGATATTCGGAACGAAGCAAGGCTTATCGAATTTATAATGGACGAACTCAAATTATTGAAGAAAGCTTACATGTTTCATTCGACGAAAATTTTAAAAATAAAAATCCAATTCTTACTATTGATTATGATGATGAAACTACACAGAATGAAAATAGTAATACAAATGAAAATTTTGATATTCATGAAACCAATACAAACATTACTCCAAATATAATAAAATCTCCACCTAGAATTTTAAGAGATCATCCTGTGCAAAATATAATTGGAGAAGTTAATACGAATGTTAAAACCAGACATCAACTAAATCAAGTTGGTCATGTAGCTTTTCTCTCTAACATAGAACCTAAGAATATAAAAGAAGCATCAACTGATGACTACTGGATTCTTGCCATGCAAGAAGAACTAAATCAATTTGAACGAAACGAAGTTTGGGAACTCATTCCTAGACCTAGCGATCAATCAGTCATCGGTACTAAATGGGTTTTCAAAAATAAAGCAGATGAACTAGGAAATATAACCAGGAATAAAGCTAGATTAGTTGCACAAGGATATAATCAAGAAGAAGGAATTGATTACGAAGAAACGTTTGCTCCGGTCGCCCGACTTGAAGCAATACGAATCTTATTAGCTTACGCGTGTTTTCATAATTTTAAACTGTATCAAATGGATGTTAAAAGTGCATTTTTAAATGGATACATAAAAGAAAATGTTTTTGTTGAACAACCACCTTTGTTTAATCATGAAAAATTTCCGGATCATGTTTATAAACTTAAAAAGGCGTTATACGGTTTAAAACAAGCACCACGTGCTTGGTATGATCGTCTTAAAGGCTATTTATTAGAATATGGTTTTGAAATTGGTAAAGTAGATCAAACGCTTTTTATTAAGAAAACTAATAAAGATATTTTAATAATTCAAATATATGTTGATGATATAATTTTCGGCTCGACAAATGAAAAACTATGTCAGGAATTTTCAACTATAATGACAAATGAATTTGAAATGTCTCATATGGGAGAATTGTCATATTTTCTTGGATTACAAATTAAACAAATTAAAAATGGAATCATTTTTAATCAAGAAAAATATTGTTATAATTTAATTAAACGATTTGGTTTGGAAAACACTTCTGCCAAGCCAACTCCAATGAGCACTACTCATCTTGATAGAGACGAGGAGGGCAAAAGTGTTGATCAGAAGCTATATCGTAGTATGATAGGTTCTTTACTTTATTTAACAGCTAGTCGACCCGATATAATGATGAGTGTTTGTTTATGTGCTCGATTTCAAGCAAATCCCAAAGAGTCACATATGAGAGCAGTTAAACGCATTATTCGTTATCTAACTAAAACCAAAGATTTCGGACTATTTTATCCGAAAGAATGTCCTTTAGAATTAGTTTCCTATAGTGATGCTGATTTTGGAGGAAGTCGGACGGATCGAAAAAGTACGAGCAGAACGTGTCATTTCATTGGACGTTCCTTAGTCTCTTGGTTTAGTAAGAAACAAAACCGTGTTTCTTTATCAACGTGTGAAGCAGAATATATATCTGCTGCTTTGGCATGTGCACAAGTCGTATATATGCAACAAACACTACAAGATTTTAATTGTCATCTTGAAAAATCTATAATTTATTGTGATAATACTAGTGTAATAAATCTTTCTAAAAATCCGGTCAATCACTCACGAACAAAACACATTGATATTCGTCATCACTTTCTTCGTGATTGTTTGGAAAAAGGATTAATAAATTTAGAATTTATCAACACTGAAAATCAAATTGCTGACATTTTTACTAAACCACTAAATGAAAATATTTTTATAAAACTTAGACGTGATTTGGGTATAATGTCGTTTAAAGGTTTATGAATAAAAATATGCAAAAATATCGAAAAACAAAAATTGTTTTATTTCTGACCAAAGCGGAACTCGAACTCATGACCTCTGACTTGTTTGTTAGATATTGTGTTATAGGCTTATAGCTACTTGAGCTATGGGTGTTTCTTGTTTTTGTTCTCTTTAAAAATTTGTTTTATCTGTTTTGTTTTCAGAAAAACTATATTTAGCTCAAGAATTATAAATCATACATTTAAAAACAATTTTATTCTTAAAATTCTGTGATTATAATTAAAATTAGTTTCAATCCACTACTTTTTCAGAAAATAGATTGTTATATATATGTACTATGCTTATCTTTTATAACATATACTACGAAAATTTAAAAAAAAAAACAAAACTTGAAAAATGTCTTCAAACAATGATTACTATAACTCTGAAAGTTCTCATCTATCATACACATCTCCGGACGACGATTGTTCCGATCGCATTCCCGAAAATGGCCCCTATCCTACCTTTCCCATGCCTAAACGTGTTCTAGACTTCTCCTCTCTAGATAAAGACCCCCGACATGGGTGGAAACCATGGGAAGACTCCCATATAGGCTATACACCTGAAAAGAAAAAAGGGAAGAATACGATGGTAATATCTCCAACCACCAAACAAAAAATTGATGAAATACATCACTACCAACGACAACAAATGGATATGCAACGGGAACTCTACTATGAACAAAAAGTCACGGCGAGACGTTTAAGTTTTCTAGAAAAGATTTCCATGAAAATTTGTTCATCAAAGAAGGATGATGTTGCTGAACCTTCTTATAGACCCTCATCATCGTCAAATCATGTTCAAACTCCAATAACTCCAAGATGGTAACCGATAGAAAATGTTCCATCTCCAAACTCATGGGAACGCAGATTTTGAACGGTGGCTAAGCATATTATATATATATATATGTATGTATGTATGTATGTATGTATGTTGTTGGTATTACAAATAAGATGTATAGTGCATTGATAATAAAATATATTGCTATATTTATATTATATATAAAACTGCAAAAAAAAATTCACTTCTAACAGGGTCGGTCGACCAAACCCCCTGAGTCGGTCAGCCGAACCCTTCCCGAGAATTTCAAACAAACATTTCCAACAGGGTCGGTCTACCGAATACCCTGAGTCGGTCAGCCGAATCCTTCCTGAGAGTTTTCGCACCCTTCAGATTAGCTGCTCGGTCAGCCGACCCAGTCATTCGGTCGACCGAACGTATAAAACTGCTACTTCTATTTTCTTTTTAACAGCCCATCCATTCACTTTTCAACTTACCTCTTCACTCTCACTTTCCTAATTACAGTTTTTAACCTATCCCCCATTAAAACTTCTCAAACCTTTAATCCTTTCTTCCAAAAACAAATGGCTCCCAAGAAGAAATCAAAGACAACCGGTGGCTCTTCTTCATCTACTCCAGTGGATACACAAATTGCTTCATGGCTAGTTAATGATATAGCTCTTCAAAGATGGATAAAACTTCAAGATGCCAAATTTTTTGAAGAATCATTTGTAAGTTATCCTGATTTTGCTTCCTACGGTATTGAAAATGTCGTCCTTGAGAGTGGTCTTGATACATTTCTTGACCATAGGAAAAATAACTTAAAAATTAATCATATAATGGTCAAGTTATTTCTAGCGAACCTCAACCTTGTAAATCCGCCAAGAAACACTGAAAATTGTATTTGGACATCGGTTTGTGGCACTTCGATTTTCCTTTCCATTGATCGAATTAACCACATTTTGGATGCTAGACCGGGTGGTATCTCGTTACACGATGTGGATTGTAATATATCAACCCGTGACCGTCTAAGCCATCTATTTTTTGAAGATGATGCTACAGATTTAAGGCAAACTTCATCCCTTCAACCTAAAGCCCGACTCTTTCATCGATTCATGATGAAGTCTATAGTTCCAAGAGGGGGTTCATATCACTTAGTATATCCCGAAAACTTCAAAGCTTTGTATGCTATGTGCGGAAATATACGAATAAATTGGGCACAACTTCTTATGGATGAATTTCTCTCTTTCAACCAAGGAAAGATGCTCCATATTTATTATGGAGAATACATAATGAGGTTGATAAATAGCTTCGTTACCAATGCTCCAGAATCCGAAACATCCAAAGTTCGTTCTTTTGACTCACGAACCATAAAACTAATGAAGTTACCCGATGCACCTTCTAAAATTTCAACTTTTCACCAATGGCGTACTACTCCTCGAGAACAACTACGTCGTAGCTATTCTACACCCCAACCATCTACTCATGCTACGGAACGTATAACCCGCCAATCCTCAATTCAACGACCAACTCCCGGAATGAGTACGAAAGCGGCCATTGACATTTTGGCACAAAATCAAATAGCCTTGGATAGTCGACTACGAAAAATTGATGGTCGTTTCAAGAAGATCAAGGGCTTCTTCATAAATTTATGGGATGCCTTATCATGTACTTCCGAAGCCGGTGTCTCCTTTGTTACTCCCGGAAAAAGACCCGCACCGAATTTCTCTTGGTCTACTTCAGATAACACAAGTTTTGGTACATCCGAAACTCATGCTCCTCACACTTATAGATGTGGTAAGGAACATGTTCCTCCGGAAGAAAATATTCGTCCAGAATTTTGGGATTCCGATGATGATGAGGAGTAATCGTATTGTTTTATAGTTTAATTTCAAGAATTTCTTTATGAACAATATGTTTCTTTTTTGTTGTGTATTAAGCAAACATCTTTAATTATTCCTATTTTGGTTTGAATATGTAATATTTAAAATTCAATGATTCGCGTTTCTTTTACATATTACATCTAGTAAGTATTCCTTTTTGTCGATGACAAAGGGGGAGAAATGTATGAAAGCTAACATATTTTTTGCAGAAAAGTCGTCATATATTCAGGGGGAGAATTATAATATAGATAAGTTCTACTTCGTCACATAAGTATTGTCATCAATCAAAAAGGGGGAGAATGTTGATTCATGAGTTTTGATTCATGACACAAGCTTCAGAGATCATACGACGAGAATACTATACGAAAGCGACAAAAAGGAGAATAACCATATATTGCACACTACAAAGGAGACCAGACTATAATTTAAATTTTAGTGTGAATATTTTATTTTGAGTCTTAGAATATTGTTAAAATCATTCCTCAAGTAGTCACACATACACACAAAATGATTTATACAAAAATAATTGTACACTGTGCAAATAACAGCAGGTCGGCCGACCGACCAGAATCTTCGGTCGACCGACTCTGTGTCCAGTGCACAGATATGCACCGTTTTATTTATATCTGTAAACTCAACTGACCGGCCCAGGTTTCTCGGTCAACCAACCAGAACACAACAGCTAGTTTTTCTGAAGAGGTGCAATTGTTCATGAAGAGGAATGTTCTTTAATCCAACAGATATGGACGCAACTCTTGATTAAAACTCTTCATGAAAGATTGTAACTATTCTACAACTATATAAACATGTTCAATTCACTTCTACAATCACCGATTCTTGTTTATATTTCTGAAATCTAATCTCTATTCATTTCTGCAAATAAAAGCATTCATTCTTATTTAATATCACTAGAATCCTTGATTTAATTCATATACTTCGATTCTACGTGATTATCTTCCTTCTAAATCTTCACACACATATATACTCTTGAGGATTTGATTATAGGAAAGTTGTACTATCAAAAGACAATCAGTGTTATTCAGAACACATTCGTCAACAAACTATTTGTATTAAGTTGAAGTCCTCTTCGGCCATTGAGGCGGAAAAATTCCTGTTCGGCTGCTTAGGTGTCGTATACCTATTCCTCCGGGTTAAGTGAGGGGTTTAGTTTAAATCCAGAGGGTATTCTGGGACTGGACGTAGAACGGGAAGTTCGAACCAGTATAAAAATTCCTGGTGTGCTTACTTTAATTTTTATTTTACTGCTATTATCAGTTTCCGCATTTATATACCATATTACACGATCCTTAGTACTGCACGTACACTTTCACCTTCACCTAAACTGGAACTTGGTTTAGCATCTCTTTCCAAAAGGCGTAAATGCAAAGAAAAAACAACTTCTGGGTAAGCTTCACGACCAGGCGGTCTTCTTAAAAGGAGAGACATTTGGCGATAAGCTTGTACTTGTTTGGAGAGATCATCATAAATTATTAAGGTATGACATTCGTGATACATAAAATATTCAGCTAAAGCCACCCCTTTATAAGGAGCAAGGTATTATAATGTAGCAGGCAGGTATGTGGTTTCGGCTGGCATAATAGTATATTCCATTGCCCCTCGTTCCTGGAAATTAGTCACTACCTAAGCCACAAAGGATGCGTTTTGACCAATAGGTACGTAAACACAAATTATTTTTCCCCTTTTTGATTGAGAATCGTATCTATGGTTGCTGCTATTTTGCAGATCTGTCTATCCCTAATAATTAATTCTCATTGACCACATCCTACAGAGACCTTCACATCATTAGCAATAAGTCTTATTTGAAGAGGCACATATATGGAGCATATTGAAATAATGCATGGAGTAGGAGATTCAATTAACTAAGATTCAAAAGTAGAAATTTCACCTCTTCCATCTATAGTTTTAGCCAGAGCATTGATAACATGACCCAAATAAGCCTCCATCACAGGTATTTGAGCAATCCTTCCTATTGCTTTTACAGAACTTCCCTCTTGTATCATCAAACCGTCACCTACCAATACAAACACCAACATTATTTGATTCCAAATTGAGACCAGTTGTCTAATGTACCCTCTTTAAATCCTACTATTTACATGAAATTACTTCATCAAGACCATGAATATGAGAAATGTCGTTCCCCATTTGAAGTACGGTTACTAGTATTCATAATTTTTACTTCTCTATTATATTGTTCAATACGTTCACGGATAATATTACCAATTTCATCAACTTGAAGAGTTACCAATCAGCGTCACATTTTTCCTTTTTGGAAACAAAGGGAAAAAATAATGCCTAAACTCTAAACTGAAGTAAAAAATAGAAGGGCTAATCAGTTATTTCTTCCATTGCCCCAAAGATTTCAATATTAGCACTGATGGTATGGAAATGTAACTCGCTATTCCAACAACTATTCAGGGCTCTTACAGCCCCTTGTAGGGCTTGTTCAAAAACTTATTGCTGGACCTGACTAATTGCTCTTTTTTGTCCCGAACGAAGGGTTTCAAATTTGTAATTTTCTAATTGTTCCAAACACTCAGAAGTTGCACTAATCAAATTTACTTTTTCTCGTTCTATCTCAGAGTATCCATTTATTCGATATTCTTCTTCTTCCATTTCCAATTTTCATAAACGAGCCCGAGCTAGTTCGAGCCACTTAATGGCCCTTTTATGCAATTCTTCCGAATTTCGAATAGTGGTCAAAATCCTCGGTTTTTGATTATCTAGTAAATTATTAAACAAAAGTAGATTATCTTACCATTAATTTTATAACTTCCAATATCTCTTCGCAAACCAAACAAGAATCTTTCGATTCATGTGGTTCTCACGCTCAATTTTTGGTTTTATGGGAACTTTTATCTCTTTTTTTTAACGTAATGAGCCTATCCTCTCTTGTTCTATTTGTATGCAAACATATCAAAACCGATACAAGACCAGAATATTATAAGGACTCTTTTGACCAGACAAAAATCTCTAATCGTCGGCAAAATCGTTTCTTTATCTGTTCTTTATTCAAATTTCAATAAAAAATTTATACAAATCCAATTTTTTTACGTAGGTCATTGATAATAAAATGTAGGGCATCCTTTTATTTATTCTAGTAAATGGTTCATATGATTTAATGATATGAATGTTATATATCAGAAAAATCACCAACTATTCTTTTTTAAACCATTTCGATATTAACATAATGGTAGAAAGAGTATCTTGTTGTGCCCGGACTTCAAACAATTTAGCTTTAACATTATTAATGGTCTCACTATATTGGTTGATAGAGAATCAAAGTTTACTTACCAATAAAGAACAAAATGCTATGATTCATACGTATTATTTATTAAATTATTTGGAAGGAATTCGACATGATTGTACACTTTTTTCCTATTATTCTTATTCTAAACAATATGTATATAAATTACACAAATATCTAAAGTGCAGCCGGTTGGGTCCAACCTATTCTTGAAATATAAAACTAGCACACACTCCCTTTCCAAAAAAAATCAGTACACCAAGCACTACACTTAGATTTATTAGATTTGTTGCAAATATATCTGTATTAAACCTGAAACTCTCGGTAGATAGCAAGTTGCCTAAAGAAACAATAGAATAAGTTGCATTTTTCACATGCCTTCCTCCATTAGATTACACTAACGAAGAACAAAGTTCTTTTGTATCACTTTACTTGCCCTTTTTTGATTGATTTCATTTTCCAAATTATTTTCTTTGTTTTAAGTTTCTGATAAGATACTTATTAAATTAGGTCCTAGGTCTTGTAGAAATTGAAAGTGAAGTGGGTCATATATATACGACTAAACTACTGTATAAGTACATAAATAAAGATCCAAGGTAATAAATGATAAATTATGTATGAACTTGCACGCCAACACTTTTATACTAGTTTGGACCACCGTTGTACCAGCCCCAGAATCCTTATTCTGGCTTTATACTCAGCAAACACCCTTGATTCACCTGGATGAATGGATCTATACAAATGCCTAAGCCGTTGAACATATCTTTTCACTAACTTGATTTCTTGCAGTATACGTGTTTGAATACACCGATATGCCCAAAATCTCCTATAATTCACAAGAATCGGTTAGGAGGTTAGATATCGAAATATGACAGACTAGGGATTCAGAAATAGGTTAGAGAAATTGAATGCAAGTAAGGTGATTGATCCATTTGAAACCAAAGCTATTTATAGGTTTGAAGAGATATAAAGAAGAGATATGACAATTTCCTTGAGAGAGGGCTGTGTATAGGGAGGGAGGAAGAAACGCGACCTTTCTTTGAAAAGAAACAATTTTTCACGGCCTTAGATTATGAAAATTTTCATTCACAAGTGCACTGGTGGCCTACCACCGGTCCATCGGTGGACTAGTTTTTTTTTTCAAAACTCGAGGCATTTAAAAATCCTTTAAATGTCTTTAAAAATCCTAAAAATGTCCCTCTAACACTTATCCTAGTAGGTCCAGAATGCTGATGATGAGATGGTCCTGCAACTCCAGAGACCTGTGGTCCTGCTTGAAGTCATGCCCTGAGGGCTGTGATCCTAATAGGGCATTGCTTGCCCCAACTCCACTCTAGTGTGAACTGATCCGCATAGTCATGTGAGAAGAGATCGAATAGAGCCCAACTCCCTCTTCCACTCTAGATGCACCTTAGGAATAGTCTGAATCAATTGTTCTTGTATATCGAGCCTAACAAAAATACACTCTTCAGCTGATTGGGACGGGTTAAGTAGGATGTGGAGAAGATGGAGCAGATATCTCTTCCACTGTAGGATGATATACTGGAGTCTAAACCGCGATCTCATCTAAAGTTGCAGGAATCATCATTGTTTTCAAAACCTTGTCATCAAAAATGCTAGAATATGGGTGCCTAATTGGATTTTCATTATCTAACACAACACCAAAGCGACGAAGAATCACTAAAATCAAATTTCCGTATGAATTACATCTACGTCTTTCTCTTGAACAGTTCTCTAACACATTATTCATTATCACATTAGCCCAATTCACTTGAATATTTACTAAATTTGGGTATGTGGCATTGCGGACCAAAGGATAAACATCAAAATTACTCGTTTTAGGAATTAAGTTTTGTTGAAGAATTCTAATTCTAATAGGAGCTTGATGAGTTAGGTTAGATGTTGTCCAATTAGCATTACTTCTTTGAACTATTTGGTGCAAAACAGGCTCCTCATTCAAAATTACTTCATCCAATGGCAAGCCATCAGACGAAATTCCCAAAATCTCACCTAATTCATTTTCATTAAAAGCTATTTCAACGTCTTTTACGCTTGTAGACAAAACTAATCCATTGTCATCATTGCATACCTCAAGATTAGCATAGAAGAGTGTTATACATTTGTGGCATATGTCGGTTTCAAAACCATTCATGTTTATTAGGTTAACCAATTGAGCATGGGTGAATAAATGTCAAATGCCATATAAAGTTAGAGTATCCAAATTTACTGGACAACCGATGAGATGTTGATTCACCATTAAGCCTTGAATTTCTTGATAATTTCCCTTTTATTCTTCAACCAATTCCTATGTTCATCGTTTAATAATTCGTCAATTGAGCAAAAAGAAGTTGAGGAGATGCTTCTTTTCCCACTTACCATATTGAAAAGATATGAATTTAATTAAACAATTTGAAGAATTTAAAGAATTTGAAGATTTTGGAGCTAGAGTTAAGGGGAAAAGGGTTAAAATTTGAGTAGATCTGAAAAATGAGGTAAAAGAGTGAAAGATATGGGTTAAAAATGGTTCTCGGATCTAAAAAAAATTTCGTAACCAATGGATCAGTCTACTTGAACCGAGCACAAGTGGATATAAATTTTGCAGAATCCTACTTTATTTTGTTGGCTTAGACTATTATATAAACTTTAGTCTTTATTTTGGTTTGTGTTTAAATTTATACAATTATATATCTATTGCTAGGTATATTACTTTTAATTATATATATATATATATATTATGGTTGAAAAAGATTTTTTGAAAAAACTTCTATCATCTATAAGTATTTAGTTATTAACAAAGAAAGAGTCATATATGAAATAGTTTATTAAGTTCTAAATTTTTTAGATATATTAAAAATATTTTTTGATTAAATCTATTATCCAACAAATTCCTAGCTCATGATGTAATTTAATGAAAGTATTTTCATTTAATGGTTTAGTAAATATATTAGCAATTTGATTTTTGGTATTTACAAATTCTAAAATAATATTTTCCTTTTCAATGTGGTCCCTGAGAAAATGTTGTCTTATATCAATATGTTTAGTTCTAAAGTGGTTTACTGGATTCCTTGTTAAATTAATTACACAGATGTTATCACAATAGATAGTGGTTTTGTTAAATTTACATCAAAATTCTTTAGTTCCTTTTGCATATAAATTATCCGAGCGCAAGCTGAAGTAGCTGATATATACTTTGCTCCACATATAGATAAAGAAACGCGGTTTTGTTTCTTACCAAACCATGAAACTAAAGATTGACTTATAAGGTTCATGTACCACTATTTCTACCAGTATGACATCAACAAAAATCAGCATCGTTGTATGGTACTAATTCTAATTGACATCCTTTTGCATTGAAAAAATAGTACAAAATGCTACCCTAAGATACATACCAATTCCTTTTGTAACGACTCGCTTTTCGATCCCCAAATGAACAAGGAAGAAAGAACACAACATCATAATCTCACAAAGGAACGATAATATATAATATTAAAAGACAGTACAAAGTGCTACCCTAAGATATATACCATTTCAGTATTACAATTCTAAGTACTATTATCAGCCTGGACAATTATAACAGCCCGTCCTCACAAACGATGATATATACATAGTGGTAGTGCAAAGGAAATAAGAATACTATGGTAGGTGAATAAAAGCTTCCACCTTGTCTCCTTGAGCTCTAAAAAATATCCAACTAAAATCGCCTTCCTCAAACTGCTCAAAAGAGTATTCTGGGAATTAAGGGAAAGACAAAACCACAAGTCAAACATAAGTCTAGTACGAGAAACTAAAGAAATATGTGATCAGCATATAACATTATCTTTTAAGACCACCCGAATCAACGGAATGGTTTTCCCCTCAAGAGAATCAAATCCATCTAATATGTATATAAGTGATATAATAGATAATGTCTAGGATGTAGAATATAAATTAGAAAATAGCTATGCTGCTTCCATCTTACAACACAATAAAATTAGAAGTACAACTAAAACTGCTAAGGTACGTTCATATATGGATTTCCATGGATGTCTCCTCAATACATTAAGGCTGACCTCCTGGCAAGGGTCAGAAACTACCTTCTGAAACCATGCATATCTCTAGATAAAATATGCCACAAAGGAAAATATAATTGGTCCATAGCAAAAGACGTGATATTGAATAACAACAACTCCCACTAGCAACAACCGAAACCATCTCTAAATGTTTGGAGTTGATGTTCCCTTTGGGTTAGCTAAACCCCTATGGCTATGCCCCTACTCTGTTTTTTGACATTTTTCGATGGTGATGTCAGTTCAGCATCTCAACACCCAAGTCTTCATCACTTGAATATATCACGAATCTCTCTATGGATTCCAACATCTCAAACGAACCTCTTTATGGATTCCTAGCATAAGTCGTCCGATGAATGATAACTTTGTCCTCTCTCTTGGAATCAACCTTAAGATAGACAATACCCTCACTAGCATCGTTTGAAATTTTAAAACTGACCTCTTCCTTGGACAAAACTTAGGTTATATAGTTCTACTCTATAACATTTCACTCCATAACCGGTTCTAAAACATAGAACTCATATATCAGTTTAGGAGTGGTTTTGGTATGTAACACACTTATCCATTCCCAGAATCTTAAAAACTAAATCGATGAATTTTCGGTTAACTCAATTCTGGTTCATTTAGAGGTAAGCGAACAATATAAAGGAGTCCTCCATGGGAGATCTCATATATATACGTTTTGAAAGCAAGAGACGATCCATACGAATGAGTCCTCCTTGGGGGATCTCAAACCGTATCAATATGTAATGCTTACATATAATTTCCAAGTTAATCTAGTCGATTCAATAAAAATGAAAATGATCGCATATGGAAACCAAGTCTCATATACTCATCACATTTCTGACCTACTCAACTTATGCTATCCCTCGGTCAAGGGTGAAGTCGGTAGGTTAGAGCACTGATTGCTTTCAAACCCAACTTGAACATCATTCTTAACTCTCACCGATAAAATAAGACTACTTTTTTGGCTTTTAGTGCTAGGTATAGGATTAAATACTTTCCATTAATAAATAAACACACAAAGCATGATTAAGTTACATAAGCGACTTAAAATCCCCATATTATTAATTAATTCTTTTATTAGTTAATTTTTCTTCGTAAATACTTGTATATATACTTAAATTACCTTTACAAAAGAAATATACATGTATACTATTATTTCACTACTCATTCTAAGCTTTTCAATATTTAGAAATATATTCATATCGTTATCCCAAAGGTATAAGAATATTCACAAATCTCTTAACAAGGTTTCACATTTTCAAAAGTATATTTAAATGGATTAAAAAATTATTATTAAAACATTGTTACTATAAACCGAAAGCCATTTCATACTTAACATTACTTTAAAATATTCTTTTTAAAGATCTAATTACATTCATAAGTATAGTTCAAAGGGTTAAAAACAAATGTTGCTTAAACATTATTTACTATAAACTCAAAGCCATTTTATACTTAACATTATCTTTAAAGTACTCTTTTAAAGGATTAAGTGTATCTATACTTGTTTAACATGGTAATGTACTTTTAATTAATTTCTCAAAAACCATTCATTATAATTAAGTGTTTTAACCAAAACCTACTTATCTTTTATAAAATGATTAACTTACTTTCCAAACTAATATACACATCAAAATACTTTTAAAATACTTAAAAATACATTTTAATTACCCATGTAAAATGTTACTTAAAAATAACTAAATTAGAATTTAACATACTCTAATTAATGTTATTAAACACTCCTAAAACAATTGTAGAAAAATAATTTGTTTAAATATCATATTTAACAATTTTAAAGCCTAAAACAATATACTACAGCATTTACAGAAGTGTTGTCTAAAGATTAGAAACACGCAGACAGTGTTTCGGTTGAAAAGTGTTGCAGTTTCATATTTTTGCAACAAAACCAGTTTTAAACCCTTCAAAATTCGACCAGTTTTCGACAAGTTATTATCGACCTAAAGTCCATTTTTTTACAGTAAGTGCTTTACTTAAGACCATGTAAAGAAACCCCTAAGTATATTTTCCCAAATCATATTAAAAATCGTCGAACACAAGGTGTTTCAAAGTGCATCTATAGCGACTAATTCTCACTTCTAACTTTTACAGCATTGTTATATCCTTCCTATAATTTTCGAAACCATTTCCTTATTGTCCCATACTCTATTACAAGTGTAGAGGATAACCAAAACATGTGCGTTCACAAAATATTCACATATGACCATTTTGAACAAGTTAAACACAACGGATTTGTGAAGTGCACTTATTGCGATTATTCTCGCTTCAAACACTTTGAAACACACTTCAATGCCACATACAACCAAACCAAACTTATAAACACAAATTCAAGACCATGTTACATGTTATAAAGGGTAATAGAAGTGATAATGCACAATATAAAGTTGTCATTTTCTTTCAAAATAAAGTATGGTCCAAAGTTATAACTTCATTAGTTCATTAACTTACTTTATATTGAAGCACAACAAATATACCACAGTATTTATATTATCAAGTGGTGAGTAAACTCACCCCAAAACCAAGCTAACACAAGCACAAGCCATCTAAAACCACATGAACACTTCTTACAATCACCAAACATCCAAAGCTTCAACCTTTAGCTCACTTTTGAAGTAGGAAATGCTCCCCTCTCCTTAATTTCTCACGGCCTAACATGCTCCCCACTTTGTACCTTCTTTCCTTTATGCTTTGAGTTTCTTTTCTATGTTGCTATGTTGTTCTAAGATTTATACTTGAATTCAGTGAAGTTTGGATTAGATTTTGTGACGCCCCACCTCTATGCTCATAATAACAAAGAGTATTAAAGGAAATATTGTCTATTATTACGAAGAATAAGGCTGGATGGGAGCGACCATCCGTAATTGGCCTTACACTAACATTGGTTATCTCGATAGGAGTGGTACATTCTTTTTATTTTTCTTCTATTATTTATTTACTCCCATCGACACACCCAATACTAGTATAAAATGAACTACGACGGTTCATAATAGTTTAGGACATTAGATATAACAATAACACAGATAATATAAATGCGGAACACAGATAAAAACAAAAGTCTCAGATATATATAACTGATGTCAGTTAATACATAGTTGACACTATACATATGATACAACTACAACTGTCGACTCTAGAAGTTATATATACAAGTACATTATCGACTAATATACATGAATACATATCATTCTATACAATGACACGACTACTACAAAATGACTGACAACTTCAGAAGATGTGAAAAGTCTTCAATCCCGAACAGCAACTCAAAGAAAGAAATCTACAACCTGAAATACTCGGGTCTGACCCGAGTATTACATTCAAAAGAAAATAATACCCAGGTCAGTCTAATTCAAACCAGTTTATTAGTACCTAGTAGCAATAATAATCAGATAGTCAAATAGACGACAGTCACAGAAATCTCGTATATCCAACTCTCGATACGAGAATTGGATAACGGCAGGTATAACACTAAATAGTGTTAAACAATAAATCAGCAGATTTAAAACATCAACAGAGATAAATAAACAATTTATCAAATCGACTAAATCAATTTAAGACAATTGAAATTGTCAATTTAAAAACAACAGTGCTGATTGGCTGCAGTACACGCTAACGTGTACTGCCTCGCCAATACAGTCTATCAAACACTCAGAAGATCAATGAATCCAAAAGCCAACGGATACAACTCAAATCGAAATGAACCATTTCAAATACAGCTTCAAAATATTGAATTGAACCAATGCAATAATTTAACAATCGAATTATCAACCAAACCTGTCAATCCTGCTAGGGCTGCAGTACACGCACGCGTGTACTGCCTCGCCACTACAATAATGCAACCAAACTCGACTAACAGACCAGAGAACTGCAAGGGTAAAACTGCACCCAAATACAACTGGCAAAAGTAAAGACCAGACAACATGGCTCAGGTGGAACTGCACATACAAACAGATGCAGCCACCATGACAACAAGTACGACAGGGATGAGCAGATGCAAGCAACAATGACACATGAATATGCAGTGTATAACCAAGTCGAGGCCTGAGATATATAAACAGTGGCAACACATCACAGTAAAGATCAACACGAAATGATGTTTGTATGCCAAAAGGTCGGAGGCAAGGCAAACACAAATATCGATTAATGCAAACTGTCTCGAACCATTAACCAAGTTAGGTAGATAACTAATGCAACAGCTTAGGTCAGTGAACACTTCCTATATGCAGACCATAATCACAAGACTCAAGTACCATCAAAGCCAAGGTTCTAACAAGGACAAATGTACCAGAGGAACATATATGTGAAGGCAGAACCAGTGATATAAGTAACATGTGCAGACTCAAGTGTTACCTGATACCCAAGTAGCATGAAGGGGACACATAAAACAGTGAACAGAGTCGAGGCTACAACCCAGTTAAATTTGCAATGTGCCCAAGCTAAGTGAGACAACAATGGTGCAAGCAATGCACTGCAGTGAAGCATGTACATGTGTGGACAGCAGAAACCAAAGCTAATAACAACTATAAACTGCTCATGTACACAACGGATTCATGTGCTAGCCAGAAGGAGATGCATAAGAAGAATCATGGCAAAATTCGAACTGATATCAATATACAAAGGGTCGCAACCAGTGCAAGTGCAGACCACTGAACGTAATTGAAGACACAATACTATAGAGCTGCAAATCAACAATTGATAGGATACTAGTTCAAACCGCAATTTCTTCAACCACAAATGCACAAACACTACAGAGGTCGAAACAATAAGCAATCCAACATGATCAGAATGAAAACAAGAACACATGAATCAAGTCAACAAGTGAAGCATCTGTGTAAACATATAACAAGTTCAAGCTACAGGTCAATACAGAGTATCACAAAATAATTCATAGTTGAGAGACCAAATTCAAAACCAAGTTCAAAACCGAGAAACAACATCCAGACCTCAAGTATGCTCACGTCCAATTACAACAAGTTCGAACACTACTAAAGTCAAAGAGAAAGTCATGGAATCAAAATTAAATGTCACAAAAATGCCAAGGCCGATATTAAACAAGTCAGTGCCAAAGTCGAACCAATTCAACATCAATAAATCAAGTCGAAGCCGAGACAACGAAAACAAAATATGTAGACGAGGTCAAACAATTAGAATTAGATGTGAGTGAAGAGAATTCACTCACCTTAATTGGAAGCGAAGACGAACACAGAGATGAAGCCAGTAACACGAAGTCGATCGAAGAAAACCCTATGCACTAGCTCGAAGTGAAGACGAACTCGTCCCAAGCAGGAGGAGTCGCGAATGATCCAGTTGATCGTGAAAGAATTCGAAGCACCCAAGCGGCTCCTTCAACTTTTTCACAAGCCCCAGATTCGAAAAGAGACGAACGAGAAACAGAGCTGCCATTTTTCTTTCGTATGATGATTAGGGTTTTTAGAACGAAAAATGAATTAAGGGGGATCGGTTACAAACCCTTATCTCAAAAAAGGGAAACAGGCTGAATAATTTGAAAAGGGAATGGGCCAAATATTTTTCTAAGTCCACAAACCCTTTAACAAATTTTATAAAAGAATTTCAAACTGATTACATTTCCAACAGCGATTTACCCTATTTAAATCGATAATTGACGATTATAAGTTGAAACTAAATCCCGGGTTGTTACAGACTCCCCTCCTTATAAAAATTGCGTCCTCGCAATTTTCATAATTAAGGTCGTCAACCACAATTATTCTTCTAACACAAACTGGTTAAGCTAGAAAAATAAAAGTCGAGGATTCAATTGCCAAAGTAATCTTTTAATTCCTATAAAAGGGATTCACCAATTTTCAACAAAATTTAATTATCAAGTAGATAATCAGGAAACAAATTAGCACATATCTAATTACCAAAAACGGTAATCAAATCTCAAATCAACAAATATTCGATTATCAAAAACGATAATCAAATTTCAAATTCAATAAATATTTGATTATCTCCAGCGATAATCAAATTTCAAAATCAACGATTATTTGATTATTTCAAGCGATAATCAAATTTCAAATTCAATAATTATTTAATTATCTCAAGCGATAATTAAACCTAAAATCAACAAATATTTAATTATCTGAAGCGATAATTAAATCTCAAATCAACAAATATTTAATTATCTGAAGCGATAATTAAATCTCAAATCAGCAATTATTTAATTATCAAAAGCGATAATTAAATCTCAAATCAGCAAATATTTAATTATCTAAAGCGATAATTAAATCTCAAATCAGCAATTATTTAATTATCAAAAGCGATAATTAAATCTCAAATCAGCAATTATTTAATTATCAAAAGCGATAATTAAATCTCAAATCAGCAAATATTTAATTATCTAAAGCGATAATTAAATCTCAAATCAGCAAATATTTAATTATCAAAAGCGATAATTAAATCTCAAATCAGCAATTATTTAATTATCAAAAGCGATAATTAAATCTCAAATCAGCAAATATTTAATTATCTAAAGCGATAATTAAATCTCAAATCAGCAATTATTTAATTATCTAAAGCGATAATTAAATCTCAAATCAGCAAATATTTAATTATCCAAAGCGATAATTAAATCTCAAATCAACAAATATTTAATTATCTAAAGCGATAATTAGAAACAACAAATATCTGATTATCAAAAACGATAATCAGAACTCATATCAACAAATATCTGATTATCACAAGCGATAATTAGAAACAACAAATATCCGATTATCAAAAACGATAATCAGAACTCATATCAACAAATATCTAATTATCACAAGCGATAATTAGAAACAACAAATATCCGATTATCAAAAACGATAATCAGAACTCATATCAACAAATATCTAATTATCACAAGCGATAATTAGAAACAACAAATATCCGATTATCAAAAACGATAATCAGAACTCATATCAACAAATATCTAATTATCACAAGCGATAATTAGAAACAACAAATATCCGATTATCAAAAACGATAATCAGAACTCATATCAACAAATATCTAATTATCACAAGCGATAATTAGAAACAACAAATATCCGATTATCAAAAATGATAATCAAAACTCATATCAACAAATATCTAATTATCACAAGCGATAATTAGAAACAACAAATATCTGATTATCAAAAACGATAATCAGAACTCATATCAACAAATATCTAATTATCACAAGCGATAATTAGAAACAACAAATATCCGATTATCAAAAACGATAATCAGAACTCATATCAACAAATATCTAATTATCACAAGCGATAATTAGAAACAACAAATATCCGATTATCAAAAACGATAATCAGAACTCATATCAACAAATATCTAATTATCACAAGCGATAATTAGAAACAACAAATATCCGATTATCAAAAACGATAATCAGAACTCATATCAACAAATATCCAATTACCTGCAGATAATTGGAAACAACAAATATCTAGAAATCAATTAAGAAGACTAGAAAATCAACATAAAAGCTTGGATCGATCCCATCAGATGGCGAGTTTTTAATTCGCCGCACGTGCATCTCAGAGTGGCCGAAGCCTACCAAGTACTCAACATAATTTTGGCGCCCATCAGATTGACCCGAAGGTCCGCAGAGTGACCCGAAGGTCTAGTACTGGTATTTGACCCGAAGGTCCGCAGAGTGGCCCGAAAGCCCAACAAATGACCCGAAGGTCCAACAAATGACCCGAAGGTCCTCATAGTGGCTCGAAAGCACACGAAAGCATCAAAATGTTTCAATTAACGAGTCCGGAATTAACCAAAATAGTAAACGCACATGTCCCATAACCACGAGTTTTACTAAATTGTTTAATTCTCTTCATCGTTTCCTTGAAAGTGTAGAATCATCAAAACAACAGATATTCAATTAACGAGTCCGGAATTAACCGAAATAGTAAAAGTGTGGTTCCATACTCCGCACTTTTGCTAAATCGTTTAAATCACTTCATCGTTTCCTTGAAAGTGCAAAATTGTGTATTTTGTAAAAATACACTTTACATTCTCAAACGGACAAGTCCGGAATTAAGCGAATCAGTAAAAGAAAGGGGTCATAGTCCTCGATTTTGCTGAAACGTTTAAATCGCTTCCTCATTCTTTTGAAAGCGTAAACTGTTAAATTTCTGAAAACAATTTTTATTTATTTTATAAAAATAAAAATTTACCTTCTCAACTGGACAAGTCCGGAGTTAAGCGAAACAGTAAAAGAAAGGGGTCATAATCCTCGATTTTGCTGAATCGTTTAAGTCGCTTTCTCATCCTTTTGAAAACGCAAACCGTTAAAAATTTATAAAACAATTTTCATTTTTAAAATGATTTTCCAATCACGTGATTAAAACAGCAAATCAGTAACAATTTCGATAAGGAAATTGTACTTCTCAAAATACCGTAAAAACGGTCACAAATCAGTATTGCGGAATAACCGCTTGAAAATCCACTTTTAAAATTTGGCGGTTACTGAAGCCGAAGCGACAGTAGTTTTTAAACGTCAAAATCTCATCAAAATAATTTACATCAAAATGTAATATCAGTGAATTTTCATTCATCAAAATGCCACAAAACACCGTGCTTCAAAATATAGCATTGGTGTAAAATTCCGTTGTAAAAATAACGGCAACAAAATACGTTTCATAACCAAGCATCGGTTCAACGTAAAATAAATGCAATAACGTGCAATTTAAATTTTTGCACGTACTACAAAATGAACAAAGAATCATTCAAATGTATCTTCAATGAAGATAATTTAAAACAGCAAAAATCTAATCAATAGATGATTAGTACAAAAGAAAGCCAGCGGAAATTTCAACAAAAATTACATATCTGCAATTTCTTCGAATCCTCAATTCGGATTCGAAGTTCTCAAAGAAACAAAATAATTACAGCTATGTAAACAACAAATGAAATTCATATCAATTTCGTATTTTGATTTTTTTTTTTAAATCAAAAAGATTATCAGTTGTACTCAGCGAAGACAGTTTCACTGTTTCCGTTGCGCACTCTGATAAACAGAGCATAAATCAATCAAATCATCAGAACACAATTTCACTATTATTTTTAAATAAAGATATTTAAAAATTTCATCCGAATTTCAAAACTTTAGTTTTGACTCAAATCACAGATAAAACATCGACTAATAGTTGTAACATATGTTCCATCCAAGTTATGTTTTATATTATGTCCATAAACCCCAAGCTCTGATACCAACTGTAACGCCCCACCTCTATGCTCATAATAACAAAGAGTATTAAAGGAAATACTGTCTATTATTACGAAGAATAAGGCTGGATGGGAGCGACCATCCGTAATTGGCCTTACACTAACATTGGTTATCTCGATAGGAGTGGTACATTCTTTTAATTTTTCTTCTATTATTTATTTACTCCCATCGACACACCCAATACTAGTATAAAACGAACTACGACGGTTCATAATAGTTTAGGACATTAGATATAACAATAACACAGATAATATAAATGCGGAACACAGATAAAAACAAAAGTCTCAGATATATATAACTGATGTTAGTTAATACATAGTTGACACTATACATATGATACAACTACAACTGTCGACTCTAGAAGTTATATATACAAGTACATTATCGACTAATATACATGAATACATATCATTCTATACAATGACACGACTACTACAAAATGACTGACAACTTCAGAAGATGTGAAAAGTCTTCAATCCCGAACAGCAACTCAAAGAAAGAAATCTACAACCTGAAATACTCGGGTCTGACCCGAGTATTACATTCAAAAGAAAATAATACCCAGGTCAATCTAATTCAAACCAGTTTATTAGTACCTAGTAGCAATAATAATCAGATAGTCAAATAGACGACAGTCACAGAAATCTCGTATATCCAACTCTCGATACGAGAATTGGATAACGGCAGGTATTACACTAAATAGTGTTAAACAATAAATCAGCAGATTTAAAACATCAACAGAGATAAATAAACAATTTATCAAATCGACTAAATCAATTTAAGACAATTGAAATTGTCAATTTAAAAACAACAGTGCTGATTGGCTGCAGTACACGCTAACGTGTACTGCCTCGCCAATACAGTCTATCAAACACTCAGAAGATCAATGAATCCAAAAGCCAACGGATACAACTCAAATCGAAATGAACCATTTCAAATACAGCTTCAAAATATTGAATTGAACCAATGCAATAATTTAACAATCGAATTATCAACCAAACCTGTCAATCCTGCTAGGGCTGCAGTACACGCACGCGTGTACTGCCTCGCCACTACAATAATGCAACCAAACTCGACTAACAGACCAGAGAACTGCAAGGGTAAAACTGCACCCAAATACAACTGGCAAAAGTAAAGACCAGACAACATGGCTCAGGTGGAACTGCACATACAAACAGATGCAGCCACCATGACAACAAGTACGACAGGGATGAGCAGATGCAAGCAACAATGACACATGAATATGCAGTGTATAACCAAGTCGAGGCCTGAGATATATAAACAGTGGCAACACATCACAGTAAAGATCAACACGAAATGATGTTTGTATGCCAAAAGGTCGGAGGCAAGGCAAACACAAATATCGATTAATGCAAACTGTCTCGAACCATTAACCAAGTCAGGTAGATAACTAATGCAACAGCTTAGGTCAGTGAACACTTCCTATATGCAGACCATAATCACAAGACTCAAGTACCATCAAAGCCAAGGTTCTAACAAGGACAAATGTACCAGAGGAACATATATGTGAAGGCAGAACCAGTGATATAAGTAACATGTGCAGACTCAAGTGTTACCTGATACCCAAGTAGCATGAAGGGGACACATAAAACAGTGAACAGAGTCGAGGCTACAACCCAGTTAAATTTGCAATGTGCCCAAGCTAAGTGAGACAACAATGGTGCAAGCAATGCACTGCAGTGAAGCATGTACATGTGTGGACAGCAGAAACCAAAGCTAATAACAACTATAAACTGCTCATGTACACAACGGATTCATGTGCTAGCCAGAAGGAGATGCATAAGAAGAATCATGGCAAAATTCGAACTGATATCAATATACAAAGGGTCGCAACCAGTGCAAGTGCAGACCACTGAACGTAATTGAAGACACAATACTATAGAGCTACAAATCAACAATTGATAGGATACTAGTTCAAACCGCAATTTCTTCAACCACAAATGCACAAACACTACAGAGGTCGAAACAATAAGCAATCCAACATGATCAGAATGAAAACAAGAACACATGAATCAAGTCAACAAGTGAAGCATCTGTGTAAACATATAACAAGTTCAAGCTACAGGTCAATACAAAGTATCACAAAATAATTCATAGTTGAGAGACCAAATTCAAAACCAAGTTCAAAACCGAGAAACAACATCCAGACCTCAAGTATGCTCACGTCCAATTACAACAAGTTCGAACACTACTAAAGTCAAAGAGAAAGTCATGGAATCAAAATTAAATGTCACAAAAATGCCAAGGCCGATATTAAACAAGTCAGTGCCAAAGTCGAACCAATTCAACATCAATAAATCAAGTCGAAGCCGAGACAACGAAAACAAAATATGTAGACGAGGTCAAACAATTAGAATTAGATGTGAGTGAAGAGAATTCACTCACCTTAATTGGAAGCGAAGACGAACACAGAGATGAAGCCAGTAACACGAAGTCGATCGAAGAAAACCCTATGCACTAGCTCGAAGTGAAGACGAACTCGTCCCAAGCAGGAGGAGTCGCGAATGATCCAGTTGATCGTGACAGAATTCGAAGCACCCAAGCGGCTCCTTCAACTTTTTCACAAGCCCCAGATTCGAAAAGAGACGAACGAGAATCAGAGCTGCCATTTTTCTTTCGTATGATGATTAGGGTTTTTAGAACGAAAAATGAATTAAGGGGGATCGGTTACAAACCCTTATCTCAAAAAAGGGAAACAGGCTGAATAATTTGAAAAGGGAATGGGCCAAATATTTTTCTAAGTCCACAAACCCTTTAACAAATTTTATAAAAGAATTTCAAACTGATTACATTTCCAACAGCGATTTACCCTTGTTTAAATCGATAATTGACGATTATAAGTTGAAACTAAATCCCGGGTTGTTACAGATTTACTTTGACTAAAGGTTGATTAGTGAAGATAAAAATGGATTAACATTAAGTTGTTTCTACCTCTTTAATTTTGTAAAAAGTGATTAATGTAACCTTAAGGGTGTATTTGTAGACTTTATTCAAGAGGTCGCTACTAGCACAACAAGTTCAAACTATTTTTACTGAGTAAAAAGTCATTTATCAATAAAACGATTTTTAGTTACACTATCGATATTTCCTCGAACTATTTGTTTTTGTAAACATTTTTCAAAAACAAGTTTACCATCATTAGTTATTAATTAAAAGGTGGGTTAATAAGGCTATAAAATTCATTTAATCATTTTAAATCTAGGATTCAAATATTTAAATAATTCAGATATTTAAATACGAAGTGTTCGAAATTCCAAGTCGTTGTATTCTACCTCACTTAAAACATTTCACCCTCGAAATTCCAACATGACCAAATAACAAAGTAAACAAGCACACAAAAATTCACAATAGTATTCAAATTAACTAGTAAACATAGCTCATGGTTTTCTCAAGTTCAAAATCCCTCCCCTCGCAAAAGAATGTTAAATAATCTACTAAGCGCACCTTATGCTCAAAAGTCCGAGTTTATTACTTAGAAGATCATTCAAGCTACCCCATAACAAATCAAAGTGTAGTTCTATGAACGCTCCATAAGCGAACAAACATAATATACTTGTATAATTCAACCCACACAATGTAAATGGATCATTCATATGCAATATTCGATCTGATCACCTGCTCGATCACATAGATTCCACTTCTGAACTAGTATAGATCACTTATATAGCCATATAGTATGATAGAAAACTTTGGGATCATATCAACAATCCATTACAAACATTCGCCGTCGAGAATCAAGTGAATTTTTTTTGCTCGGACCTGTGTAAATAACCTAGAAATCATGTACTCGAATCCTGCATCAAGAACAGTCATGCAAATAAAATGATCTACGTACCACTTATTAATCCTATTGGTTTCTTCTTAACTACACCAATTTCTTTTTCTATCACATTTAGTTACACAAATAGTATCTCATCTAATACTAGAATCATTTCATAAAACATACTCAAGTTTATAAACATTTCATGAAAACATAACTTCACTTATAAAACATTTCATAAAAACTTACTTCAAGTTATTACTCGTGTAATATTCTACTACATCCTGAGAGTATATACAAATCATCGAATTCATTTTACTTTCTAAAATTCAGAAGAAGGACTAAAATAAATCTGGGTCTTTAACCGAGTCAAACTTTTCAACTTCTTTAACTGTCGGGTTAGGCAAGCAGCTAGGAAGAACAGGACATTGATATCCAAACTCAACAGTAGAGTCTACTTTCCTTAGACAACCATAAGGTAAAAACATTTATTAGTTGGCCCAATAACATCAAATGTTTTACTTAACTTGGATGTTCAAACCTTTTTAAAACATGTGTTAACTTACTACATTCTCAATTCAAGAGTTATATAAACTTATTTTTATATTCTCAAAAACACTTAACTTCAAATTCTATAACGATCTGGAAGTTTTAGACTATCCAAAATTGCCAAAAATTCCATTTCATCCTAACAAATGAAAACTACAAAACATATCATAGCAAAATGAACATATTATATTGTCTTAATGCATAGGATAAATGCGTCAATAAAACAACTTATCAAAATTACACTTATTTATTAGACACACTTTTCTATAAAGGGAAAACAAGAAATGGTTTCCTAATTATTAGGGTTATGCCACTACCACTTGTGCACCATACATAGCATATGAACAAATCTTTTCCATATAGAAAGCTCATATCAAAATCTATATTTCCAAAACAACTCCATATAAAACCACTCTTCATTTTATCCAAAATTTCTTTAAAGAAAACTTTAGAACTAAACACCGGGTTTTTTTCCTTTTCAAATCATTTAAACAATAATACATACATATACCTTTTTTATATCAAATCATACTTTCAGGATTAAATCAAAAATCATATTCAAAGCGGTATCAAATACTTCATAAATTTTACTAAGTATCATGATTTTAATTTATTAACCAATTTCCTAAATATTTGCTTGAAAATCCATAGAGAATATACATATCGATTGAGTAACACCAAAATGATGCCAAGGAAACATGTCCTACCAAGTCATACCATATGTTCCCTTACTAAGAAGGGTAATACTCACGAGAAGTGCTTACCAATCAAACATGTCTCTCGCTCATTTTTAATCTATTTAGAGTCACACGAAATAGATAAATAAAAATTCATTCGTGAATCGACTCGTTGATTCCGAGAGCAACGTTAAACTCGAACAAACCTAAATCTCTTTTCAAAATAATACTATTCACAAATACTTTTAAATAATACAACTATTATTTTCTTCAAAATCTTAGAAACCATTTTCAAAGACAACGGGATTTAAGTTATCGATTTAAATCCTCTTCTTAAACTATATTTTGAAAATTTACAATAAACTTCTTTCATAAAAGTAAATTTATACCGAACACCTAATAGTCAAAATGTGAAATTCAATTCACAAGCTATTTACTTCCATGCCCCCACAAATACTATCTACCCAACCTACGCATTAAAAGGGTAAATTGTTCACAAATTTCTCTAGCACAAATCAACAAATGATAACAAAGCTCATAAAGTGTTGAGCATAACTAATCAATCAACAAATAATAACAATGCTCATAAACTTGCCGAGCTTGACTAATCAATCTACAGACGATAACAATGCTCAAAAACTAGCCAAGCATAACTAATCAATCTATAAATGATATCAATGCTCAAAAACTGATCGAGCATAACTAATCAATCAAAAATTGATAACAATGCTCATAAATTGGCTGAGCAAGGCTAATTAATCTAACATAGGACAATAATGCTCATATACTGGTCGAGCATGGCTGAACTAATCAATTAGAGATAACGATTGAACATCACTATTCCGAACATTAATTAAACTACATTTTAATAATTCATACTTCTATAAGTTACCTTATATGAGATCTTTTGATTTTCATAGTTGGAATTACCTTTAAAGCATATGTTTATATCAAATACAAATACACTCTCATATTTATAGTAACTCAACTCATTCTAGGGCATCGCTTACCCCATCTCTAATGAGTTATACCCAACCAATGCCAGGGTTCTCGCTTAACCTTCAGCTCTGATACCAAGTGTAATGACTTGCCTTTTCGACCCCTAAATGTTGACATTAATACATCCATAATATTCATGTGCCAAGCACTCAAGTGCCAAAAAAATTTGTTAGGGTAAATAAAAAGAAGAAGAAAATGAACAAGGAAGAAAGAACACAACATCAGAATCTTACGAAGGAACGATAATATATAATATAAAAAGATAGTACAAAGTGCTACCCTAAAATACATAACATTTCAAAGTTACAATCCTAAGTACTATCATCGGTCTAGACAGTTATAATGGCCCATCCTCACAGATGTGATATATACATAATTGTAGTGCTGCAAAAATAAGAATACTACGGTAGGTGAATGGAAGCATCCAGCTCTTCTCCTTTTGCTCCAAATAATATTCGACTAAAACTATCTTTCTCAAACTACTTGAAATAGCACTCGAGGAATTAAGGGAAAGATAAAACCACGAGTCAGACATAAGTGTGGTATAGGAAACTTAAGAAATATGTGATCAACATATAACAATATCTTTCCAGACTACCTGAATCATCGAAATGGTTTTACCCTAAAAAGGACCAACCCATCTAATAAGTACATAAGGTGATATAATAGATAATTTCAAGGGTGTAGAATATAAACCAAAAAATAGATGTGCTGCTTGCATATCACCACACTAGAACATTAGAAGTATACATAAAAAACCACTAAGTTACGTTCGCGTTTTGATTTCCGCGGATGTCCCCTCGGTATATCGAGGTCGGCCTCCTAACAAGGGTCAGAAACTACCTTCCGAAACCAAGTATATCTCTAGATAAAATATTTAACGAAGAAAAATATATTTGGTCCCTACCCGAACACGTGATACCGAATACCAACAACTCCCACTAGTAATAACCAAAACCATCTCTAGATACTTGGAGTTGATGTACCTTTTGGGTTAGCTAAACCCCATGGCTATGCCCATACTCTATTTTGTGTCATTTTCCAATTGTGAAGTCACATCAACTTCTCAATAAACGACTGTTCATCACTTAAACAGATCATGAATCTGTCTATCGATTCTAGCTTCCCAAACAGTTCATGAACCTCTCCATGGATTCCAGTATAAGTCGTCCGATGAATGTTAATTATGTCCACTCTCATGGAATCAACCTCAAGATGGATAGTACCATCACTAGCATCGTTGTAAATGTTAATGCTAATCTCTCCCTTGAACTTAACCGTAGGATAAATAGCTCAACTCTATAAAATTTCACTCCATAAACCCTTCCAATGCATATAACTCGTATATCAGTTTTGGAGTGGTTTTTGTAAGTAATACATTTATCCAATCCCAGACTCTTCAAAACTAAGTTAATGAATTTTCAATTAATTCAATTCTGGTTATTTTAGAAGTAAGCAAACGATATAAAGGAGTCCTCCTCGGGAGATCTCGTATACATATGTTCTTAAAGCAAGAGACAATTCATAAAATGAGTTCTCCTAAGGGGGTCTCAAACCAATCAATACCTGATGTTTACATGTACTTTCCAAGTTAATATGGACTTCAACAACAATGAAAATGTTGCATATAGAAACCAAGTCTTGTATACTTATCACATTTACGACATTCTTAACTTCTGTTCTCCTCGGTCAAGAGTGAAGTTGATAGTTAGAGCACTATTTGCTTCTAATCCCTACTCAAACATCATTCTTTACTCTTACAAATAGAACAAGCCCACTTTGTCGACCTATATGCTAACTATAGGAGTAAATATTTTCCATAAACAAGTAAACATACAAAATAGATTAAGTCACATAAGTGACTTCTAATCTCCTTCTTATTTAATAAATAATTTTATTAATTAATACTTCTTCGTAAATACTTGTATATATACTTAAAAAACCTTTACAAAATATATATACATGTATACTACTATTTCGCTATTCATTTCTACTTTTTTCAATATTTAAAAATGTATTCATATCCTTATCCCAAAGGTATAAGAATGTTTGAAATATCTTAACAAGATTTCACATTCTCAAAAGTATATTTAAATGGGTTAAAAATAATTGTTATTAAAATACTGTTACTATAAACTTAAAGCTATTTCATACTTAATATTATCTTTAAAATATTTTTTTAAAGATCTAATTATATTCTTATGTATAGTTTAAAGGGTTAAAAACAAATGTTGCTAAAACATTGTTTACTATAAACGCAAAGCCATTTTACTTAACATTATATTTAAAATACTCTTTATAAAGATCTAAGTGTATATACATTTGTTTAACAAGTTTATGTACTTTTAATTAACTTCTCAAAAACCATTCATTATAACTAAGTGCTATAACCAAAACCAACTTATCTTTTAAAAAATAATTAACTTACTATCCAAACTTATAAACACATAAAAATACTTTTAAAATACTTATCATAAAATATTACTTAAAAATAACTAAATTATAATTTAACAAAATTAAGCATATTTTACATTTTAAACCCTTTACTTCAAAAATTCACAAATAATTATTAAAAATATATTTAAACTTGAAACCACTTTTAAAACACTCTAATTAATGTTATTAAACACTCCTAAAAAGGTTGCAGAAAAATACTTTATTTAAGTATCATTTTTAACCATTTTAAAGCCTCACAAAACATACAACAACATTTATAGAAGTGTTGTCTAATGTTTGGAAACACCCAGAAAGTGTTTCAGTTGCAAAGTATTGCAATTTCACATTTTTGCTACAAAAAAGTTTTAAACCCTTCAAAGTTGAACCAGTTTTCAAAATGTTATTAGTTGATTCAAAGTCCAATTTTTTACAGTAAGTACTTTACTTATTGTACTTAATTACCATGTGAAGAAACCCACAAGGATATTTTCCAAAATCATATTAAAAATCGCCGAACACAAGGCGTTTCAAAGTGCATCTATAGCGACTGATTCTCGCTTCTGAATTTTACAGCTTTGTTATATCATATCTATGATTTTCCAAACCAATTCCTCACTGTCCCATAATCGATTGTAGGTGTAGGGAATAACCAAAACATATGCTTTCACAATATATTCACATATGACTATTTTGAACAAGTTAAACACAAGGGATTTGTGAAGTGCACTTATAGCGACTATTCTCGCTTCAAACACTTTGACACATGCTTCAATGGCACACACAACCAAACCAAACCTGTAAACACAAAGTAAAGGCCATGTTCTATGTTGTAGAGGGTAATAGAAGTGATAATGTACAATGTAGAGTTGTCATTTACTTTCAAAAGCAAGTATAGTCCAAAGTAATAACTTTAGTAGTTCATTAACTTACTTTATATTCAAGCACAATAAATATTGTGAGTCAGCATACCATAGAGTATAAGAGTATGATTTGATAGAGTTTACAAACTCAGATCTTTGATCTTGATTACAATTGATCTTATGACTCTTTGAATAGCATTTTGATCTTGAGAGAGATGAGAGAAATCAGAGAGTAGATGAAGGAGAATCAAATTAGTATTAACTGAATTTGATTCTGGTTGAATTTTAATGGAGTTTCGATAGAAATTGATTTAGAAATCAAGAGAGTGAAAAGAGGAGAGAGAAATAAGAAAGTAGTTGATAAAAATTCATTTGGAAGTTTGGTATATATAGGCAACGGTCAAGTCCATTCGCGAAGAGATGCGATGAAAAAACACTTCATTTCAAAATTTGAATTTTGAAATTTACGGCTAATATGTCGACATATAGAATTTGGATATGTCGACATATCCTTCACAAAATTGAAAAACACTTTATAAAAATTATTTTGAAAATCCGTTGCTTTGTAAAATAATTTAATGCTTTGTAGAATCATTTAAATATAGTTCATACAAATTTTAATCAAAATATAACTTAACAAAAATTTATAAAATAATTTTGAAAGATTTAATAAGAGTATTCAATATAATGTAAATATTATATATAAAATGAATATAGTTATAATTTATTAAAGTACAAACAAAAAATTCAACAGATATAAACCTAAAAACACTAAAATAATATCTTTATAAGTGTTATCCCGCCTTTTGGCAAGGCCGTGACACCAAAAAGTTGACCGGGAAACTAAAGATAGCTCGTCGTAAAAGTTCGTTATACACTGTTTCACCATGGATATCGATGAATTTCGTTCGAGCCTGGGTCAGGCTACAATTGATAAGACATGATGAGCAAAACCATAAAAGCCAGCGGTTCAAATTTCAGGTTAATCAGAGTTCGTATGAATGAGATATGATCGATCCAAGTTAGATACAAGGTGTTGTTCGAATCCATCAGAAAACCAAGGTGACGACCTGTTCGAATCGATCAGATTCGTATCCATCAGAGAGGCATCGTCAAGTTCGAATCCATTGGAGCTTGACAACTTCGAATCGATCATCTTCGGATCGATCAGGCACGGGTCAATTCGCAGGCATGAAGCTCGAGTCCATCTGCTCGTATCCATCACCGCACCTAGGTTCGTATCCATTGACTTTGTATCGATCAGAATGGTCAAGCCTTCGTATCCATGAATTTCGTATCGATTGATCGATGCCTAGTTCGAATCGATGAACAATTCAAACTAGACGTTGAAATCTGAAATGAGATACGCGAAGGACTGATTCAAAATAGATAACAGTACTCGATACAAACAAGGCGAAATTCATGGATACGAATCGGTCAATGCGCCACTGGAAGTGGATCGATACGGGAAACTCGTGCCACGTTATCCCTTGCGCACGTGCTTCTGATCGATACGGAGGGACGAATGCAAAACATGGATTCGAACAGAGCAGCACACACGAAAATACAATCTTGTATCGATCATATCTCACGAACCGCTGGTCCAAATGCAACGAAATTTTCACAGTAGCTTCCACACAAGGTAAAGAGCAATCCTGCCAAGTTTCAGCTCGATTGGAGCATTTTCTGATCGATACGAAGTTGTTTCGAATCGATCCCAGATGGAGTTGAAACTTGGTGGGACCGGGCACGTGGACCCACTCACGTGCCTGAAAGAATCTCCCGAAGTTTGGGCGCGATCTCAGCCTCCTACGCCTATAAATAGCCCCCTAAAGCCTACAGAAAAGGGATCTTTTTGGCCATTCAACGTCCAGACTCTACCGGATTCAATTCTACTGCTGTCATACTCAGATTCATTCATTGTATTTGCTGTAATCATCTGTAATCATCGAAGAACATCAATAAAAGATAAAAATCCTTGAAGTGGACGTAGGCCGGAGACAGCCGAACCACTATAAATCGTGTGTCACTGTTCATTATTTCTGGATTCTTGTTTGTTGCTTGCTTAGATCTGATATTTGTGATTGAATATTGCTGATTTGTGTTCATACACTGGTGCTTTCACAACACTTGGGGTTTGTGACCAATTTTGGTGCAAACACTTTGGTGCTTTCACTGAGAAGGGCTAATTCAGGAGTTCTATCATTTAGAAGTTGAATTCGAAGACTTAAGAGCTCAGATCTGAGAAGATATGACGAGGCAAACTAGTAAAAGACAAAGGCCAGAGCAAAGTCAGCATGAAGGGAGTCAAGAGGCTTCCTCGGGGGCAAACGAAGCATCGATCTTCATCACCAGGGATGAGATGGAGACAATGATGAAGAGACAGGAGGAAATGATCCATAATTTGCTTCAACAGATTGGACAACTTGGAGCACAAAATCAAGGAACAACCAGAATCCAGAACGGAGCAGGACCATCTGGCGCAGCGCCGGAGCTGGGGGGCACACACTTAGAGCATGTTGATCCAATCACGGGAAGAGATACAGGGACATTCGAGCAACCTGGTGGCAATGAAGGGATGAACGCTCAGCCAGGGGGGCAGAACGAAGATGATACTCAAAGATCACAGCCTGGCGACAACGACAGGTTGGCGGAGATGGTCAGACGGGCCATGAGAGGCGGACTAGTCAATAGAGATCTGGAGGATGTACATAGGAGTCCCTTTACTCCTACGATCAGGCAGGCCAGGAATCCACCAAACTTCAAGCTACCATCGGTGGAAATGTATGATGGGCGGACAGATCCAGTGGTCCATCTAACGAAGTATATGAGGCACATGGAAGTGCTGGGGGCATCACAGGAAGTCATGGCTCGGTGCTTTCCATTGTATTTGTCGGGCATTGCAGCGCTATGGTTTAGACAACTGGAGAGTGGCTCCATTGGGACTTAGACAGATTTAACAGAAAGGTTTATGAGACAATTCAGGGTTCATATTTCGAGACCCAAGAACGTGATGAGTTTGGCGACTCTAAAGCAGAAAGCTGGGGAGTCTTTGAGGAATTTTCTGACGCGATTTAATGCGGCAGCAGCGTCAGTGGATCGACCAGATCCATCTATGGTCATGATGTCAGCTGTATCTGGAATATATGATGGCACGGAGTTCAAGAATTCACTAACTAAGGATCCACCTACGGACCTGGGAGAGTTTTATCATGAAGCCGAAAAGTTTTTGCGATTAGAGGATGCTCGTACGGAGAGAGAAGAAGAAATCGATGTTTATGCAGTTAGAGGCGGTAATTCACCTGAAAAAGGTGCAGAGACTGGTAAAGGGAAGCGAAAGGTTGAAGAAATTGATGACAGGTCAAAGCGGCAACGGAGGGAGCCGCGATTTACCACCTATTCAGAATTGAACGAGGGTTTGGAGCGAATCTACCAAGACACCCGAGAGCAAGTTGCCTATCGCAGACCAATGCGACGAGATCCAACTACCGACAAGAGAAAATCAGACAAATATTGTTTATTCCACGAGCTGAATGGACATAGCACAAATGACTGTAGACACCTGAAGGATGAGGTAGAAGGGCATATCAGGAACGGTAGGCTACTTCGGTATGTGAGAAGGCGAGCTCCAACGGTGGAACTAGAGCGGCCACCATCTACATCAGCCAGGGGTGACCCCGAGCCGGGGCACCGTATGGTTATCAATTGATTTAAATAACGATGAACAAGTCGTAAACTTCTCACTAACAACACCAAACCATTTACACATGTATGAGATCGCGAACGATCCATAGGCATGCTCTGAATGATTATTGACTGTCTCGTAGTGAGAATTTACACTTTGACATCCTTGCTTTGCTTTTTGTTTCATGTTGATTTGGACATTTAGACTTTGTTTGTTTGGATATTTCTGTTATGGAATTCATGTGAACGTTAATTTGATATTTGCAATTCTGTAGAAGAAGTCACTCGCGTATGCTTTGGATCGCGAATGGTCCACAAGCACGCCTTGTATGGCGACGAACCGCCGCGATCGTTGAATCAGAAATTCACCCGAACGTGAATCTGACATCGATAATACTAAGTCCCCCCCGGGCACTCTCATTCGCCTCGAACGGCACCCGACCTCGAACGGTCACTGTTTGCCTCGAACGGCATCCGACCGCGAACGGTCACACTTCATCTAGTATAACAATCGATCGCGAACGATCACACTCTGCCTCGTGCGGCACCCGACCACGAATGGTCACAATTCACCCAATATGACATTCGATCGCGAACGATCACATTCTGCCTCGTGCGGCATCCGATCGCGAACGATCACATTTTATCTCGTGCACCATGCGACCACGAACGGTCACAATCCAGCATAATTCGTCTAGAACGACACCCGATCGCGAACGATCACGTTTCTGCCTCGTACGGCACTCGATCGCGAACGATCACATACTTCTTTCCATGCCACCCGACCACGAACGGTCCCATTTTGTTATTTGCCGCGAACGGCATCCGACCTCGAACGGTCCCATTTTACCTCAAATGGCATACGGTCGCGAACGATCGTCATTCGTGGTCAGGAAAGACTATCAAGTTCTTTGCAGGTCAATGATAGGATATGAACATCCAGCTTATGGAACTACAAAACACACCTTCCTATCGCAAGGCATGTTTTGGGGGGCAAATGTTATCCCGCCTTTTGGCAAGGCCGTGACACCAAAAAGTTGACCGGGAAACTAAAGATAGCTCGTCGTAAAAGTTCGTTATACACTGTTTCACCATGGATATCGATGAATTTCGTTCGAGCCCGGATCAGGCTACAATTGATAGGACATGATGAGCAAAACCATAAAAGCCAGCGGTTCAAATTTCAGGTTAATCAGAGTTCGTATGAATGAGATATGATCGATCCAAGTTAGATACAAGGTGTTGTTCGAATCCATCAGAAAACCAAGGTTACGACCTGTTCGAATCGATCAGATTCGTATCTATCAGAGAGGCATCGTCAAGTTCGAATCCATTGGAGCTTGACAACTTCGAATCGATCATCTTCGGATCGATCAGGCATGGGTCAATTCGCAGGCATGAAGCTCGAGTCCATCTGCTCGTATCCATCACCGCACCTTAGTTCGTATCCATTGACTTCGTATCGATCAGAATGGTCAAGCCTTCGTATCCATGAATTTCATATCGATTGATCGATGCCTAGTTCGAATCGATGAACAATTCAAACTAGACGTTGAAAGCTGAAACGAGATACGCGAAGGACTGATTCAAAATAGATAACAGTACTCGATACAAACAAGGCGAAATTCATGGATACGAATCGGTCAATGCGCCACTAGTAGTGGATCGATACGGGAAACTCGTGCCACGTTATCCCTTGCGCACGTGCTTCTGATCGATACGGAGGGACGAATGCAAAACATGGATTCGAACAGAGCAGCACACACGAAAATACAATCTTGTATCGATCATATCTCACGAACCGCTGGTCCAAATGCAACGAAATTTTCACAGTAGCTTCCACACAAGGTAAAGAGCAATCCTGCCAAGTTTCAGCTCGATTGGAGCATTTTCTGATCGATACGAAGTTGTTTCGAATCGATCCCAGATGGAGTTGAAACTTGGTGGGACCGGGAGCGTGGACCCACTCACGTGCCTGAAAGAATTTCCCGAAGTTTGGGCGCGATCTCAGCCTCCTACGCCTATAAATAGCCCCCTAAAGCCTACAGAAAAGGGATCTTTTTGGCCATTCAACGTCCAGACTCTACCGGATTCAATTCTACTGCTGTCATACTCAGATTCATTCATTGTATTTGCTGTAATCATCTATAATCATCGAAGAACATCAATAAAAGATAAAAATCCTTGAAGTGGACGTAGGCCGGAGATAGCCGAACCACTATAAATCGTGTGTCATTGTTCATTATTTCTGGATTGTTGTTTGTTGCTTGCTTAGATTTGATATTTGTGATTGAATATTGCTGATTTGTGTTCATACACTGGTGCTTTCACAACACTTGGGGTTTGTGACCAATTTTGGTGCAAACAATAAGTATAAGAGATTTGAGAATCATTTCGGGAAATATTTTGAAAAGATTATTTTAAAAGCACAATATTTGAAAAACAATTTAAAACAAAATTAGAGAAGATGAGAGAGATCGGGAAAGTGCTATCAAGGTTTTGACATTAATTCTATGACTCTATAACTTATCTGCAATATCTTGAAATCTTGAACTCTTCAATACTCATGAGTATTCATTCTTGAACTGTTGAAACTTTATATCAGCATCTTGAATCTACTTTTGATATCAGCATCTTGATATTGTAGTCTTCTTAATCAATATATGTCTAATATCTTGCACTATATACTATATATATCCTGATAAAACATTAGTATCTATGTTTTATATAATGTCCTATAGTTGTTATCATCAAAACCAATACCTAAGGTACTAACAGTCTCCCCCTTTTTGTTGATGAGAACTCTATGTATAAAATATATCATAACTCCCTATGAGTTACAAAGCTTCCTCTTAATCTATGCTTAGATTTTATATATTTCTCCTCCTTTGTAATCAACAAAAAAACAACCTCCTAAAATTATAATTCTAACACTTAACTCTTACTATAATCCTAACGCAAGCTTCCCTAAATAAAATACTAATCAATATGAATTCCTAAATATATATAATGATGATGGGAAAGATTATATAAAAACAATAAGTGATATGTAAAATTAGTTAATCATGAAATAATCAATCCAAATATTCATTCAATCAAAAAAGTTTGTCACACAACATACAAAAAAATCCACACAAATCAAAACCAATCAAATCCAAACTAAACCAAGTATTATTATTTATATACAATCAAACCTATTTAAACTAGACATTTCGAGGAACTTCAACTCATCCATCAACGCCAAAGATTGGATCCAGTTTGATAGCATCCGAATCTTCATCATCTTTATTGATGGTACACTCTGGATTGGTGGTTGGTTCTTCTTTGTTCAAGATAGAAATCATCCACTAAATCGCATCGAAATGCCTTTCTTGCTCCTTGATCATCTGCATTTGACTCAATTCTAAGTGCCTTTCGATGCTTAGGATGAAAGTAAGAACATTCTTGCATGATACTAGAGTTTGTTTGAGGTTCTCGGTTAGTTTTTGGATAGGAGAAGCCATTATTTTGGTTTTAGAGTTTAGGAATACAAAGTAAGAAGAAAGGGAGTAGAAAATAACGATTCTCTGGTCTCAACAGATATTTAAAAGGGCGGAAGTTCATTGGAAATGAATAGACATTTGTTGTTTATTCAATTTTCAAAATTTTAAAATTTTTGAAAAATTACAGTTGTATATTGACATACATACTTAAGGTATGTCGACATATATCCAAAAAAAATCAAAACAACTTTGTTTTACTTTTCTATTGTATTTGGTTTATACTATTATATTTGTATGACTTTCCAGAGATAGTTGACAATATATAACAGTAAGAAATAAAATTTTCATTGATGATAATAATGAGTACAAGAAATAAAAGTAAGATACATGAAATTTAATCATAAACTAAAACTAGAAAATCCAAATACAAGGATAGTTTAAACAAACAATTAGAAAGATACGGATGAAGATGAAGAAGAACCACCAAGCTTGCGGATGATCTTTCCAAAATATTTATCCATTTTGTTGGAAATTGAAGTAAACCTCTTTGAAAATGATTTCTTAAGCTTCCTTTGGTTATGGATGATCTTCTCTTGATTTCTGAGAAGACCTTTGTTGGATGGATTTGGTGGCATATTGATACTTTCCAAAGAAGTATCCTCCTCATCTTCTTGTTTTCCTCCTCGACTTCCACTTCATCTCCTTCCTCTTCCTCCTCTTATCTTATTTCATGCTCTTCTTCCTAAGTTGATCTTTGTTCCTTTTCCGCAAGTGTTATATAAGGTTCTAAAAAGGGTGAAATATGCATAAGTGAAATGTTGTCTGTGTTATATATTTTTCGAGGTACTTTAAGGTGAACACCAAAATAATTGAAAACATGAGTAGGATACATACCATGAAATAGTGTGTTTTCATGTTTAGAAAGATTCTTAGGAAAAAGTTCATCTAAAATGATCTGAGACCAATTTATGTCATATTGACCATAAACTGTGAAAAGAGCTTTGAAAACTTTTTGAGTCGGGTTATTATAATTACCCACTCTAGGAGCGATACTTTATTGCAAAAGAAGACTTAAAATTCTTGCTTTTGGACGTAAGTTTTTGTTTTGAATTCAAATCATCATCACTTTCGAAAATATCAAGAATTACTTTACGATTTTGAAAATCAATTTGAAAATATGAATGGTCCATTCCACTAGATTTTCATTCAAGAATGCAATCCAAATGTTCGCAATTTAAAACAATTTTTGTCCCTTTAACACTCTCCAAACTTCTCCTTCTCTACCATCATAAAATTTCCTTTTAAATTTGCATAAAACATCTTTACTAATTTTGGATAACAAACAAAAACATTTTAAGAAGCATCGATTAAACCAAGAATTCCATTTGCAAACATTAAAAAGATCGTAAGTAGGAAAATCTTTAAAAATAGCAAATCTTCCGGGAAAGACTTTTCCAAAAGATAAATACTGAATATAGGCTTGAATAGCTTCTTGATCATTGAAAAGATATTATTTTTATTTTCTTAGAAAGCCTCATGGTTGCCTTAGTATTGCTTGAGGATGCATTGAAGAATAGTTTGAAGAGATAAGAGAGTTTATGATTTTTGAATTTGAAAATGAAAGTGAGAAATGAATGGATGGAGATAGAGTAAGTAAATAAAGAATCAAATGACATGTTTTCTGATCAAAAGGCAACTTTTCATAACATGGGAGTTGGTGAAAAGGTGGAGGGAAATTCAAATTTTGAATTTGAAATTCAAATTCAAATTTTGTCTGCATATGTCGACATATGCTCGTGGGTATCCCGACATATAAGTCAAAATTTTCAAAAATGATTCTTTTTTTTTGTTTAACTATATCCTATTTTATTATAGATTTTTTATAGTTATTCTACTTTTAGAAAAATAATTTAAAATATATTTATATTATCTTTTTTATTAAATTATATAAAATATTTATATTTAAAATATAATCACTCAATATTCAACCAATATTATTATTAATCTATAAGGTATTCCTAACAACCAATAAAGCAACCAAAAGAAAAGAAAAAATCATTCCAGATATTAAAAAAAATTTAATATATTAAATGCGTACCTTTTTCTGATCCATTTCACCACGGTAACGACCTGTCTTTTTGGACGGTTTAAATCGACGATAAACCACACACGTCAGACTCAAACCATTCAAAGGGGCAGATTGTTATGGGGTAAATAAGAAAAAGGAGAGAAAGAAAGAAAACAAATACAGAATCTCGCAGCGGAATGACAAAGTATAATAATCAAATAAACAGTTCATGAAGCTATTTACAATTACATTGATTAAACTTTTATACTACAGATCAGAGTTACATCAACAAGAATAAATAATAAATAAATGCAGCGGAACAACATGATGCAGTGGAATAAATATAATACATAATAATAGTGTAAAATCTTCGTGTTCATCCTCCAGAAAGCAGTCTTCGATAAACTGAAAAGCTCAGACTGACCCGAGCGAATTGAAAAGACAAAACACTCGAGTCAGGACTAAAAGGTCTTATGTAACTTAAATCGACAGTAAATAAATATGAGTGTAACGGCACCAGAGATGTTTACGGGGTTTGACATCTCCTATCCAGCGTCGACGTGAGTGTAATAACTTAAGAGATGTTCGGGATTCCCATCTCCTAAGGATCCGTTAAACTATCTACTATGTGGTACAATATGCTATTATAATAGTGTCTACAATAAAGTAAAGTAATAAAATAGCGTTAAGGCGTTACCCATATCACCCTTAACACATTTTATATATTCCTATAGTCTATATAGTACCGTACGTTCCTCCGTGAGGTTTACCCAGAGGGCACTCCATAGGTATGGTACAAAACAAACTCGTAGAAGGCACGATATGGCATGTGAACACGGCACGCGAGGCAATGCCAGGGTAGATATACCAATTGTGGATCCGGACTGGTGGTAATGCATAGCAGCTACTACCGCCCACCTCAGAACACACTCCCATAATCAAATCAAGGTGTGGCCACCAAATCATCACAAAGTCATAATATGGTATCGAAGAAGCATGTCTGATAGGAGGAATGACCTCACTTGGCTGGGCGTGGTATCTATTTTAGTCACATCTAAGCCGACTCACGGGAGTTAGGGTCACGTAAATACCTCATACAGAATCATTCGCCAAACCATCCTACTTCATTTATGGAATCTCCACCACGCACACAGTTGTTAAAGTGGTTTTCGGTATTGGCAGAGAGTATGACAATATCTGATCTTGGTCTCTTTAACAATCAAATGCTTATTACACACTGGATGTTTCTTTCACATTTCCAAACCCAATTCATAATTGATATTAAAATATCATATTCTCAAAACCATATCACTTTCGAAATCATATTTACTTTCAAAAATCACATTCACTTTTGAAATTATTTTCACTTTTGAATTTATCGATAAGATAGGTAAATTAAATCCTCGTTCCAAAACCATCATATTTACTCAAATATGTCATTTCACAAAAAGATATCAATTCCAAATTCCAATTTAGGTTGTATCATCATAAGGATTTAAATTAAATATTTCAACTTTACACAGTTTGAAAATTTTGAAAATAGTTTAGATGGTCATAAATAGTTTTAATAGTTTAAAAATATTTTAAATAGATTAAAATAGTTTAAATAGACTAAATTTTGTTTAATTAGATTTAAAATGATTTAAATGGATTAAATATAAATTAAATAGATTTAAAATGATTTATATAGATTAAATGTAGATTAAATTATATTTAAATTGATTTAAATAGATTAAATATAGATTAAATAGATTTAAATTATATTAAATAGATTTAAATTAGATTAAATAAATTGAATTAGTTTAAAATAGGTAAAATAGATTAGATTGGATTAAATAGGTTATAATAGATTAAAATAAATTAAAATAGTTTAAAATTTATTAAAATAGTTTAAATTAATTAAAATAGTTTACATTAGTTTAAAATAGATTTCAAAGTTATATCCAAACAATTTCAATAACTCAATTCCGATAATTTCATTTATATTCGACTCTTCAACTTTGAAATTCCAATTTAAATTCTTTGAACAATTCATTAAATCAATTCCAATTTCAACATTAACGCTTGGATTATCAAAAATTCAGTTTATATAAATCAATTTCTATTTCAAAATGCCAGTTAACTAAATTCAAAATTTAAAGAATTAAAAATCATTCAATTTAACCAATCCGGTGTCCGTATATAATTTTCTACCTATGGTCAAGTGATACAGATATTTATCATTTCAATCCATAATTTAAATTTTTACGGTTATATATCATTTCAAACCGCAATTCCAAATTAAATAAAATCCATAAAATCGCTCGAATCTATCATTTTAACCCATAACGATTTTTTCCGAATCTATAGATCGTTCGGGTATGTATCATTTCAACCCATAGGGAACTTGCAGTATTATAACAATATAAAATCAACATCGAGTCATCCAATATCAACAATCAAACATCCATCACAATCATCATCCAAATCAATCAATAAACATCAATAGATAACTGATTATCATTAATAGGTATTAAATTGACAATAAAATTCAATATTAAATTAAATGATGATTAAATGCAATAAAAGTCAAATTTAACTAGAATGACAATTTAAACATACCAAACATCAATCAATATATTTCTAATCACATCACAAATTTAATTTAACTAACATAAGATAATTTAGTAGTTGTGAGTGGGTCAAAACACTCACCTTTGGATTCAAATCGATTTGAAATTCAAATTAAGACTCAATTTTGAACAGTCTCAGAATTTGTCCAAACCAGTTCCAAAATGTCCGAAATTCTGATACGATCCTAGCGGAACAAACCACGCGTGGATCGAGTTCGTATGCGAAAATTATAGAGATTAGAACGATTGGAATATAAATTAAAAATAAAAAAATAATCAAAACAAAAATGGAAGCCACGTCACCTCTCATGAGAAAAAACCCTAACCGATATCTCGTTCGTACCCTACAGGACATGCACACCGCCACCACACCATCGACGAACGCACGCTGCCCTAGTCCTCTGCCGCCGGATCAGACCTAACCACCCTGCTAGCCTGGACCTACCGACCCCTCCAGCACGGCCGCGACCACCACCGCATCGACGCGAGCCAGCGCTGCCGCCTTAAAATTCGAACCTAATCGAATTATTAAAGATGATCTGGCCGATGATTTGACAAATGGCAGGCCCCGATGAACTCCGCTTGACGCTCTCCACGCGACCATACACTTTGTTCGACGATCGGTCGAAGTTGATCACAACGCGATGAACGGCCGAGATTAATCTCTTAAATTTTGGACATACAAAGACTCAAAATGGAAAAAAAAAACCGCAGATTTGACTTGCGCTTGTCAAGAGCTTCGAATCGATATATAATTTGATATGGTTTAGAGAAGTCTGATTTTTGAAATTGATTAGAAAATTAAATTGGGGTTTGCAAATTTGATTTTGTTCTGCCATTTGAGAAGGAGGAACAAACAAATGGAGTTGTACGTACAGAATAAGAAAAATGACTACTAGGTTTTCGGGAAAGAAGACTATTTATATTGACAAAGCCCGATAAGAAGAATAATACCCGAATTGATTTGAAACGACGATAACGACCCGAAAAGCCCGTTCTGTCTCCGGAACGTAAATGGGTCATCCCATACATCAAAATAGATGTTTTTGATATATTTAAACTCAATGGAACAGGTTTCAGGTCCTAATTCCATCGTATTCAGAAGTTGCTATAAAATCAGCCTATTTCAAATTGATTTCAATTGAATTTAATTAAATTGATTTTTACGCGTTTCGAGTCCGTACGATCAAACGACAAGTCTGATCGCTACGAAACTTGAAACCTTACAATAATTCACTGTTACAGATCCGATGAAACTAGTTTCGTCGAAATCCGAGGCAATGGCCAAAATGGCTATTTTTACATTAATTAAATAAATTAATATTAAATCAATTAAATCACTTTTTAATTCCACTTTTAATAACTAACAAATTTTATCATTTTTGTTTACTTAGACAATTACAATAATTTAAAACAAATTTACATATCAATCCAATGTTAAATATTACACTAATTACAGTGTTCAATTTCAACAGTAATTAAATCCAATTAATTAAAATTTAATTCTAATAAATTGATTATACTTGATTTCAGTCCTTTTCATCCAATCAGTTATTACTTTATGGACCTAGTTAACATTGGTTTACATCATATTGCATTAATATTCTACAATTTATCATCTTCAATCATATTAGTTGCAATACTTCAATTATACTGAATATTTTTCAATTTTCACATTAATTATAATTTAAAATCTCATTTATGTTGGTTTCACTCTTTTTATTAAATTAACTATTGTCTTGTGAATATAATTAACATTTCTGTACATTTTATTGCATTCACCTTTTACAGTTATCGTCTTAACTCATTTTACGTAACATTTAATTCCATTTAATTATAATTGATTAAATAAATTGGTAACAAATAATAATTGTCACCTTTTCTACATTTAATTACATTTATAAGTTTATTATCTACACACAAATGTTATAGTTATTTACACAACACTAATTTTATTCAATTACAATTTATTACTTACTATTTCATTAATTTATACATATTTAAGTTATCAATTAAACCTTTTATCCAATTTATCAATTAATACACACATCATTACGACTAATTTACCATCTATAACCAATTATAACTTTTAATCATTTTAATTACTTGGAATTACATTAAAATAGTAACAATTACCTTAAATTACTATTATTACATCTCATTCCATTTATATTCTTAATATTAAATCACAAATTGTATTTCTTCCAACATTAAATCACCAAACCTCATTAAATTAACTATTTTTAATTATCGAAAATTATGGGTCGTTACACTCTTCCCCACTCAAAACTTTTCATCCTCGAAAAGGGAAAAGAAGGAAAATGAGAAATTAAATAATCAGTATCTCTTATTCAAAATATTAAATTTATAAACAATTAATTTACATAATTATATAATTTAAATAAAATATCAACTAATAAACAATTAAATCCTTTATATACAAGTAAATAAAAGTTTGCAAAACATTTTTACTTTCACAAAAATTTTCTAAGTGAAAATTTCGGCAGAGTCTCCTTTGTACAGAGAGGTCTGGGAGAAATAGTAATATCAATAATAACAATATATATCATATATTTCAAAATAAAATATCCCAAACCACGGGAAACAAAATATAATATTGCTAGAAAACCGTAATCCGAAAACATACCTATTTGTCGGGCAAACAACGCTTATTTATGAAACCAATAGCAGTAGCAATTGCTTCCATAAACCTGTATTTCACTTATATAATCCAACAGAGTTAATAATTTTATATAAGAGAAACATTTAAGTCATTTCAATAAATAACAAACAAAACATCACAACATCACAATAATCATTTGCAAACAAACAGTACAAACATCATTTCAACCAAGAAATCAATCATCCATCCATAGCAACCAAAACAAATGGTTTGTTCGGGTTCAGAACTTCTAATCATATAAAATGATAAGTAAACTATGAAGTAAACCACACACTCAACAGTCGTAGATAAAATTTTATAGATTATTTATACGTCCTACACAATAGAAGTAATTTTTTCCCAACCAATCCATAAGTCGAAGAAACAATAATTTCAATGTTATTTAGGTTTGTTCCACATCATTTACTGTTCTTTTCTCATTCATATAATGACTATTCTCTTTAATTCACATTTATCACTTACCAAATTCATTTCCCATTAAATTACATTCATTTCTTACAAAGTTTCATTTCTCATTTGTACATACAATGCTTTTTTCTCTTTTCATTACTTACATTCATTGCTTACATAAGCTATTTCCATTCAATTGTTTAGATTATCCATTATTATGTAAGTTTCTTTACAATTTAATTCATCATTAATAAATTATTTCCTTTTCACATTCATTTCTTCCATATATAGTATTATTGAATGTTAAATCCATTTCTAATCATTTCAACATTTCTGAAGTTATAATCATTCAATTAGTATATACTCACTTAATTATAAATGGCTTCAACATTAACTTAAGTTTATAATTATTCACTTATAGTATTCACCTTTCTATTTCATTTAATTTGTACGTTTCAAATTATTAACTTAAGTTTATAACAATTTATAACATCAGAATTCTTATCTAGAAGAAATTTCATTGAACACTTTCATTTATTTAAGTTTACTTGCACAATATTCTATTACATATCCTATTTAACATTACAACTTTTTACATTTTGGTAAGTTATATATACATGACTTTTTAGAATGCAATAGAAAGTTACACAAGTTTACCTTATTTATATAATTAACTAAATGTTCAATAGTTATCATTTCTCATTTTTATATCCCTTTGATTTACAATTTACAAAATTTCATTTTCTTACGTTTTCATTAATCACTTAGCATCTAGTTTCTAATTACAAATATTAAAAGTTTCCAATTATTAAAATAGTCAATATTTTCTTTCATTATAATAATTGAAATTTCCAAGTTGCAGAAAACTTAAGAACTAAATATCTGGTTCCCTTTTCAGTTATTTTAAAATTGTATATATATATATATAATCATATCTTTTATATATCAATTCATATTTGGAAATTAAAATTTATATTTATTTATCAAAACAATTGTGTAGTAAACTACTAGAACGGTCTTTCCACTTTGAAACTCGAATATGAACGTCGATGATGCGTGCACTCATCACCGAAATTATTTTCCAGCGATAGAGAGGGGAGTACAGAACTTCTTCCCTTTAAAATTCCTTTTAAAACATTTCTTTCCAATCATCTTGAAATATTTATATCAAAAATACTTCTAAATACTACTAGTATTATATTCCAAAATCTTTCCAAAGAAATTTTCAAAAATCCGGAACTTCAGTTCTAAACTTCCAATTTATATTTACTTTATTTGTAAATCCAATTTTTCAATCAATATTTATAAAAAAAATTCTACCTAACAAACAACATATTACATCCAACTATATCATTTATAAAATCTATTATTTTATATACAAAATATATAATAGGCAAAATTATTTCATTTACCTATATTTCGAAACAATATTGTGTCGGTCTGCCCTATTAAGTGTTTAGAAATCCTTATCGATGTCATAGCATCCTATGTACCAACCAGAATTTATAAATACAAAAAAGAACAAATTAACACAATACAAAATCCTTTTATAACACTAACAAATACGCTCTCTCATATATATACACTCAGCGACTCATTCTAGGGTATTACTACCCTATTTTATATGAGTCAGACCCTAAAAAGCTAAGGTTATCGCTAAACCAAAGCTCTGATACCAACTGTAATGACCTGCCTTTTTGGACGGTTTAAATCGATGATAAACCATACATGTCAGACTCAAACCATTCAAAGGGGCAGATTGTTATGGGGTAAATAAGAAAAAGCAGAGAAAGAAAGAAAACAAATACAGAATTTCGCAGCGGAATAACAAAATATAATAATCAAATAAACAGTTCATGAAGTTGTTTACAATTACATTGATTAAACTTTTATACTACAGATCAGAGTTACATCAACAAGAATAAATAATAAATAAATGCAGCGGAATAACATGATGTAGTGGAATAAATATAATACATAATAATAGTGCAAAATCTTCGCGTTCATCCTCCAAAAAGCAGTCTTCGATAAACTGAAAAGCTCAGACAGACCCGAGCGAATTGAAAAGACAAAACACTCGAGTCAGAACTAAAAGATTTTATGTAAGTTAAATCAACAGTAAATAAATATGAGTGTAATGGCACCAGAGATGTTTATGGGGTTTGACATCTCCTATCCAGCGTCAACGTGAGTGCAATAACTTAAGAGATGTTCGGGATTCCCATCTTCTAAGGATCCGTTAAACTATATACTATGTAGTACAATACGCTATTATTATAGTGTCTACAGAAAGGTAAAGTATTAAAATAGCGTTAAGGCGTTACCCATATCCCCCCTAACACATTTTATATATTCCCATAATCTATACAGTACCGTACGTTCCTCTATGAGGTTTACCCAGAGGGCACTCCATAGGTATGGTACAAAACAAACTCGTAGAAGGCGCGATATGGCATGTGAACACGACACTCGAGGAAATGCCAGGGTAGATAAACCAATTGTGGATCCGGAATAGTGGTAATGCATAGCAGCTACTACCGCCCACCTCGGAACACACTCCCATAATCAAATCAAGGGGTGGACACCAAGTCATCACAAAGTCATAATATGGTATCGAAGAAGCATGCCGATAGGAGGAATGGCCTCACTTAGCCCGGCGTGGCTCCTGTTTTAGTCACATCTAAGCCAACTCACGGGAGTCAGGGTCACGTAAATACCTCATACAGAATCGTTCGCCAAACCATCCTACTTCATTTCTGGAATCTCCACCATGCACGCAGTTGTTAAAGTGGTTTTCGGTATTGGCAGAGAGTATGACAATATCTGATCCTGGTCTCTTTAACAACCAAACGCTTATTACACACCAGATGGTTCTTTTACATTTCCAAAGCCATTTCATAATTGATATCAAAATATCATATTCTCAAGACCATATCACTTTCCAAATCATATTCACTTTCAAAAATCACATTCACTTTTGAAATTATATTCACTTTTGAATTTATCGATAAGATAGATTAATTAAATCCTCATTCCAAAACCATCATATTTACTCAAATATGTCATTTCACAAAAAGGTGTCGATTCCAAATTCCAACTTAGGTTGGATCATCATCAAGGATTTAAATATAAATACTTCAACTTTACACAGTCTGAAAATTTTGAAAATAGTTTAAATAGTCATAAATAGTTTTAATAGTTTAAAAATAGTTTAAATATATTAAAATAGTTTAAATAGTAAAAATAGTTTAAATAGATTAAATTTGATTTAAAATGATTTAAATAGATTAAATATAAATTAAATAGATTTAATTAGTTTTAAAATGATTTATATAGATTAAATAGATTAAATAGATTTAAATTATATTTAAAATGATTTAAATAGATTAAATATAGATTTAATAGATTTAAATTATATTAAATAGATTTACATTAGATTAAATAAATTTAATTAGTTTAAAATAGGTAAAATAGATTTGATTAGATTAAATAGGTTATAATAGATTAAAATAAATTAAAATAGTTTAAAATAGTTTAAATTAATTAAATAGTTTACATTAGTTTAAAATAGATTTCAAAGTTATATCCAAACAATTTCAATAATCAATTCCGATAATTTCATTCATATTTGACTCTTCAACTTTGAAATTCTAATTTAAATCCTTTGAACAATTCATTAAATCAATTCCAATTACAACATTAACGCTTGGATTATCGAAAATAATTCAGTTTATATAAATCAATTTCTATTTCAAAATGCCAGTTAACTAAATTCAAAATTTAAAGAATTAAAAATCATTCAGTTTAACCAATCTGGTGTCCGTATATAATTTTCTACCCTATGGTCAAGTGATACGGATATTTATCATTTTAATCCGCAATTTAAATTTTTACGGTTATATATCATTTCAAACCGCAATCCCAAATTAAATAAAATTCATAAAATCGCTCGAGTCTATTATTTCAACCCATAACGATTTTTCCCTAATCTATAGATCGTTCGGGTATGTATCATTTCAACCCATATGGAACATGCAGTGTTATAACAATATAAAATCCAACATTGAGTCATCCAATATCAACAATCAAGCATCCATCACAATCATCATCCAAATCAATCAATAAACATCAATAGATAACTGATTATCATTAACAAGTATTAAATTGACAATAAAATTCAATATTAAATTAAATGATGATAAAATGCAATAAAAGTCAAATTTAACTAGAATGACAATTTAAACATGCCAAACATCAATCAATTTATTTATAATCACATCATAAATTTAATTTAACTAACATAAGATAATTTAGTAGTTGTAGTGGGTCAAAACACTCACCTTTGGATTCAAATCAATTTGAAATCCGAATAAAGGATCAAATTTGAACAGTTCCATAATTTGTCCAAACTAGTTCCAAAATGTCTGAAATTCTGATACGATCCTAATGGAACAAACCGCGCGTGAATCCGAGTTCGTATGCGAAAGTTATAGAGATTAGAACGATTGGAATATAAATTAAAAAAAAAATGGAAGCCACGTCACCTCTCATGAGAAAAAACCCTAGCTGATATCTCGTTCGTACCATACAGGACACGCACGTTGCCCTAGGCCTCTGCCACCGGATCATACCCAACCACCCTGCTCGCCTGGACCTACCGACCCCTCCAGCACGGTCGCAACCACCACCGCTTCGACGCGAGCCAGCGTCGCCGCCTTAAAATTCGAACCCTAATCGAATTATTGAAGACGATCTGGCCGATGATTTGACAAACAGCAGGCACCGATGAACTCCGCCTGACGCTCTCCACGCGACCATACCCTCTGTTCGACGATCGGTCGAAGTTGATCACAACGCGATGAACGGTCGAGATTAATCCCTAAAATTCTGGACATACAGAGACCCAAAATGAAAAAAAAACCGCACATTTGACTTGCGCTCTTTGCGAGCTTCGAATCAATATATAATTTGATATGGTTTGGAGAAGTTTGATTTTTGAAATTGATTTGAAATTGAATTGGGGTTTGCAAATTTGATTTTGTTCTGCCATTTGAGAAGGAGGAACAAACAGATGGAGTTGTACGTACAGAATAAGAAAAATGACTACTAGGTTTTGAGAAAACAAGACTATTTATATTGACAAAGCCCGATAAGAAGAATAATACCCGTATTGATTTGAAACGACGATAACGACCCGGAAAGCCCGTTCTGTCTCCGAAAGGAAAATGGGTCATCCCATATATCAAAATAGAGGTTTTCGATATATTTAAACTCAATGGAACAGGTTTCAGGTCCTAATTCCATCGTATTAAGAAGTTGCTTTAAAATCGTCCTATTTCAAATTGATTTCAATTGAATTTAATTAAATTGATTTCTACGTATTTTGAGTCTGTACGATCAAACGACAAGTCTGATCGCTACGAAACTTGAAACCTTACAATAATTCACTGTTACGGGTCCGATGAAACTAGTTTCGTCGATTCGAGACAGTGGCCAAAATGGCTATTTTTACATTAATTAAATAAATTAAATCACTTTTCAATTCCACTTTTAATAACTAACAAATTTTATCATTTTTGATTACTTAGACAATTACAATAATTTAGAACAAATTTACATATCAATCTAATGTTAAATATTACACTAATTATAGTGTTCAATTTCAACTGTAATTAAATCCAATTAATTATAATTTAATTCTAATAAATTGATTATACTTGATTTCGGTCCTTTTCATCCAATCAGTTATTACTTTATGGACCTAGTTAACATTGGTTTACATCATATTGCATTAATATTCCACAATTATCATCTTCTATCATATTAGTTGCAATACTTCAATTATATTGAATTTTTATCAATTTTCACATTAATTATAATTTAAAATCTCATTTATCTTAGTTTCAGTCTTTTTATTAAATTAATTATTGCCTTGTGAATATAATTAACATTTCTGTACATTTTATTGCATTCAACTTTTACAGTTATCGTCTTAACTCATTTTACGTAACATTTAATTTCATTTAATTATAATTGATTAAATAAATTGGTAACAAATAACAATTGTCACCTTTTCTACATTTAATCACATTTATAAGTTTATTATCTACACACAAATGTTATAGTTATTTACACAACACTAATTTTATTCAATTACAATTTATTACTTACTATTTCATTAATTTATACATATTTAAGTTATCAATTACACCTTTTATCCAATTTATCAATTAATACACACATCATTACGACTAATTTACCATCTATAACCAATTATAACTATTAATCATTTTAATTACTTGGAATTACATTAAAATAGTAGCAATTACCTTAAATTAATACTATTACATCTCATTCCAGTTATATTCTTATTATTAAATCACAAATTGAATTTCTTCCAACATTAAATCACCAAACCTCATTAAATTAACTATTTTTAATTATCGAAAATTACGGGTCGTTACGATTTTGTTCTAAATTATGTATTGCTATGAAGCACATGTTCTAAATTTGTTTTCTGGTAGAATCAGTATTTGGTGTAATTTTCAGTTTATCAAGATGTGGACGGCCTCATTTTAAATGACCAGGGTCATCGCAGTCATAACATCTAATGCTATTTTCATTTCCACTTCCCCTTTCTGTATTTTTGTTGTCATTTCTTTTGGAATTGTTCATCTTTCTATATTTTAGAAACTTTCTAAAATTCATTGTCATGAAAGAAATTTCTTCATGTTCATCGCTGTCTGAATCTAGATTATATGTTATTGCATTAAAAGCTATAGATTTCTTCTCTATTGCTTTGCTTTCTCTCCTGCCCTGCATTTGTGCTTCAAAAGACATTAAAATGCCAACTAACTCTTCAATTTTTAGCGTGCTAAAGTCATTAGCCTCTTCGATTGCAAGAGCCTTTTGATCCCATTCGGGAATAAGTGAATTGAGAATTTTTCTGACTTAGTCCTCTTTGGAAAAACTTTTACCCAGTGAAATAAGTGAGTGTACTATATCTTGGAATCTACTATACACATCAGATATGGACTCATTTGGACTTATTTTGAATAATTGAAACTGATTTGTTAACATGGAAATTTTTGTCTATTTGACCTTACTTGTCCCTTCATGTGTAACTTGCAAAGTTCTCCAAATTTCAAATGTAGACTTACATATATATACTCTATTAAATTCATTTCTATCTAGTGAAAAAAAAATATTCATAACCTTAGAGTTACTTTGTGCAACTGCTTTTTGGTCAGCAGTCCACTGTGCAAAATTTGTCTCAGGTTCAGTGTACTCAGTTTGTGTGATATTCCAAGTGTCTAAACCAGTTGATTGTAAATAAATTTTCATTCTACATGACCAATATGTGTAATTACTGCCATTAAAAAGTGGAGGTACAGTAGTGGATTGTCCTTCAACAAATGAGTTACTAACAAGTGTATTAACAGAGTGTCACTAACAGTACAACTGCTAGTGTTGGTAGCCATTTAAACTTTTCAAAAATCAGATGATGAATACTTTGAAAACAAATGCTCTGATACCAAGTGTGAGTCGGTGGAATAGGGATCTTAAGGCTAAATTAACAGTAGAGGGGGGTGAATAGTGTTTAACTGATTATATGAATATTATTCAAATTCTTTAAGATTTTACTTGGAATGATGGAATTAACAACTACAGAAACAATCAAGGAATTAAAGTACAGATAAAAGTAAATGCAGTTAAAGTAAAAAGGAAAGAACATACCAGGATTTTGTACTGGTTCAAAATTACCCAACGTCCGGATTTCTTTTCAACTTGTAAATGCAAATACAATCTCGATTTCAAGGCTACGAGGCACACCCTCCAGAATCCCAGCTTATCGGTAGAGCCACTTGATTTTTGAACCACAAACATACCCACTAGATTTATGGCCTACTAAGCACACCCAATTGATTTAAACAAGCTACAATAACACCTACTTAGATTTCAGGGATACCAAGCACACCATAGAGTATAAGAGTATGATTTGATAGAGTATATAAACTCAGATCTTCGATCTTGATTACAATTGATCCTATAATTCTTTGAATAGCACTTTGATCTTGAGAGAGATGAGAGAAACCATAGAGTAGATGAAGGAGAATCAAATTAGTAATAATTGAATTTTATTTTGGTTGAATTTCGGTAGAGTTTCGATAGAAATTGATTTAAAAATCAAGAGAGTGAAAAGAGAAGAGAAAAATAAGAAAATAGTAGATAAAAATTCGTTTGAAAGTCTGATATATATAGGAAAACTATGGCTATGTCCATTCGCGAAGAGATACGATGAAAAGGCACTTTCTTTCAAAATTTTAACTTTGAAATTTACGACTAGTATGTTGACATATAGAATTTGGATTGTCGACATATCCTTCACAAAATTGAAAAACACTTTATAAAAATTATTTTGAAAATCCGTCGCTTTGTAAAATAATTTGATGCTTTGTAGAATCATCTAAATATTGTTTATATATATTTTAATCAAAATATAACTTAATAAACTTTATAAAATAATTTTGAAAGATTTAATAAGAATATTCAATATAATGTAAATAATATATATAAAATCAATATAGTTATAATTTATTAAAGTATAAACAAAAAATTCAATATATATAAACTTAAAAACACTAAAATAATATCTATATTAGTGTAAGAGATTTGAAAATCATTTTGGAAAATATTTTGAAAAAAATATTTTAAAATCAGAATATTTGAAAAACAATTTAAAACAAATTTAGAGAAGATGAGAGAGGTCGAGAAAGTGCTATCAAGATTTTAACATTAATTTTATGACTCTATAACTTATCTGGAATATCTTGAAATCTTGGACTCTTCAATACTCATGAGTCTTTATTTTTGAACTCTTGAAACTTTATATCAGCATCTTGAATACACTCTTGATATCAGCATCTCGATACTGTACAGTCTTCTTAATTTATACCTGTCTAATATCCTGTGCTATATACTATATATATCTTGACAAAACATTTGTATCTATATTTCATATAATGTCATATGGCTGTTAGCATCAAAACCAATACCTAAGGTACTAACAAATGTATCACAGTATATATTATCAAATGGTGAGTAAACTCATCCTAAAACTAAGCTAACACAAGCACAAGCCACCTAGAACCTTATGAACACTTCCTATCTTCACCAAACATCGAAAGCTTCCACATTTAGCTCACTTTTGCAGTAGGCCATGCTCCCCCTCTCCTTAATTGCTCATGACCTAACATGCTCCCACCTTTGTACCTCTTTTCCTTTATTCTTTGAGTTGCTTTTCCATGTTGCTATGTTGTGTTAAGCCTTATATTTGAGTTTGGTGAAGTTTCGAGAAGAGTTACTTTGATTAAACGTTGATTAGTGCAGATAGAAATGGATTAACACTAAGTTGTTTCTACCTTTTTAATTTTGTAGAAAGTGATTAATGTAACCTTCATGGTGTATTTATAGAGTTTATTCAAGGGGTCACTACCACCTCTAAACTTCCTTGGAAGGTCACCAAGCATGTTGCCTCTCACGTGCAACCTTCCCACCTCATCTTTGACAAAAAACAAATAACTAAACACTATTCACCCAGATATCTTCTCCTTAATCCATTTGCTAATCGTTTTACTATTCACATTTAGTTAGCACTGTTACATAAAATATTTTTAGTTGCTAATTAATTACATTATATTAGACAAACACAACAAGTTCGAACAACTTTTACTATGTAAAAAAGTCGTTTATCGATAAAATGATTTTCGTTCATATTATTGATATTTCTTTGAACTATTTATTTTTGTTAACATTTTTCAGAAACAAGTTTACCATCGTTAGTTATTAATTAAAAAGGGGGTTAACAAGGTTATAAAATATTTAATTATATTAAATCCAGGATCCAAATATTCAAATATTTAAATAAAAGTGTTCGAAATTCCAGGTCATTGTAACAATCTAGGAGTATTCTAATTGCTTCAAGTCGTGCAATATGAGCAAAGGTCTCGTTATAGTCGATTCCTTCCTCTTGATTGTACCCTTGAGCAATCAATCTAGATTTATTCTTAACTATATCACCATTTTCATCACTTTTGTATTTATATACCTATTTAGTTCCTATTATAGCTTGATCACTAGGTCTTGGGACTAATTCCCATACATTATTTCGTTCAAATTAATTTAATTCTTCCTGCGTAGCTATAATCCAGTATTCATCAGTTCCATCTTCTTTATAGTTTTTGGGTTCAATTGTAGAAATAAATGCTAAGTGACTCATTTCATTTAGCTGTCTTATAGTTAATACGTATTTCTTATGTCACCTAGTATATTTTAAATAGGATGTTATTATAAATTCTAGGGGTTTCTTTGCTTTTATTTTGTTCTGTTGAGTTATTTATTTCTTGAGTATCTTCATTTAATTTATCCTGTTCTGTATTTTGAATAGTGGTTGAAGGTTGATTAAAATGGGTTATTTCAGTATCATTTTCTGTTTTGATGAAATTTTCGTCAAAGGCGACATGTAAGCTTTCTTCAATTATGTTAGTTCTTTTATTAAAGATGTAGTAAGTTTTACTTCTTTCTGAATAACCAATAGAAATTCCTTCATCAGCTTTAGAGTCAAACTACCAAGATTATCTTGAGTGTTTAAAATAAAACATTTTGATCAAAAGACTTTAAAGTAAGACATCTAAGGTTTTTGTTGATGAAAAAGTTCATAAGGGGTACTTTTTAGTTTTAGGATGAATTGATATGCGATTTAGAATATAACAAGCAGTAAAAACCACTTTAGCCAAAAATTTTGAGATAGAGTGGTGCTATTTCGTACTGTTCAAGCGCACTCTTGTAAGGTTCTATTTTTTCTTTCGACTACACTATTCCGTTGTAGTGCTCTAGGAAAAGAAAAGTTATGATTAATTTCCTTTTTAGAACAAAAGTTAGTAAATTCATCATTATCGAACTCTCTTCCAAGATCGCTACGAATCTTTTTAACTTGTAAATCTTTTAGACTTTGGATTCTTTTTACAAAATTCCTAAACATTTCAAAAGTATCACTTTTATGTTTTAAAAATAAAGTTCAAGTATATCTTGAAAAATAATCAACAATTAGAAAACATATTTATTATGATTTATTGATTTAACTTGAGTTGGACCAAATAAATCTAAGTGAGGTAATTCCAAAGGTTGATTAGTATAAATTTCATTTATTGATTTAGAAGATAATTTTCTAAATTTACCCTTTTGACACGCATCACATAAATTATTTACTTTATATTTCATTTTAGGTAGACCTTTTACAATTTCATGTTTGATAATTTATTTAATAGTTTAAAGTTAATATTATAGAAACATTTGTGCCAAAGCCATGGATCATTCGAGTTAGCTGTAAGGCACATGTTAATGTCATTATTAACTTTCATATTTAAGATATAAATATTTAATTTTCTTATACCTTCAAAAATTAATCTTTCGTTTTGATCAAAAATATTACAACTATCTTTTTCAAATTTAATTAAAAAACCTTTATAGCATAGTTGACTAATACTTAACAGATTATGTTTTAAATGTTTAACTAGGTAAATATTAGTAATTAAGGGTGAACTTGGATTACTATCATTGTTGACATCCCCTATTCTGATGATGTATCCTTTTGAATTTTCATCGAAGGATACGATACCTCCATCCATTAGTCTGATATTTGTAAGCATTTTGGAGTTTCTTGTCTTGTGGTTAGAACATCCGCTGTTAAGAATCCATCTTCTCTTTTTAATAATGTGAGTGGATACATGCAAAAATAATAATAAATTTATTGGCATCCACATCCTACGTTAGGGTCATAGAGTTAATTTTTGGTAACCATACCCAGGAGTGTTCAGTAGAACCTTTAAAACAATAGTTAATATTATTATGAACATAAGAGAAAAACTTATATGTATATTTCTTTCTAATAAGATTATTATTAGTTTTAGGAATACATATTTTTATTGCCTTATTTTCAGAAACACAATTACTAGATTTTTTAAATTTTGTATATAGAAAACTTTTTTTTAAGTTTTCTTCGTTTTATTTTTCTTGAAACCTTATCCATTTTTATTATAAGATGGTTTAGAAATCCCTGTCAAATTTGATAATTTTTTTGAAATATTTGAAGAATCTTCTCTAAATTTTTTTTAAAATCTAAATTTTCAAAACCAAGAATTTTTATTTTGGTAGTCAATTCAATATTTTCTTTTGATGACTTGACATTTTCGATTCTATAGGAGTTGAGCTCATTTTCTAGTGTAGAAATTTTATCTGTTAAATTTTCAAAAGAATTTTGTGAACTTTCTAATTCTTTAATCCTTTTTACTAAGCCTATATTTTTGTTTTCTAAGGAATCAATTTCTTTTTCTAAATAGTTAATTTGAGAATTTAAATTGTTATTAAAAAAATTTAAATCTTTATTTGAATCCTTTAAAAATTCACATTCTTTAAACAAATCCATTTTTTCTTGAAATAAAATTTCCATTCCATTTTCAAAAATAGATTTTTCTAAAGACTATTTTTTATTTTCAGTTACTTCTTCCTAAATGGTTTTTTCATCTTTTAAAATGGTTATTTCTAATTCTACCCTATTTAAATTAACCATAGTTTCTTTATGGGTTTTACATAAATTTCTATATTTTTTAATCAAATTCTACATAGAATTCAAATAATTCATTATAAGTTAAATCTTATTGTACCTCATCTTTTAGAGCCATGAAATAGACGTTAACTTAATCACTATCGCTACCGCTTTCTGAAGATGATGAAGAGTCCGAATCATCCCAAGTGGCTTGAAATTTAGCTCATTTATTTCTATTGAATTTCTCAAACATATTTTTGTTCTTGAACTCCTTTCCATTATTTTGATGTGGACATTCCTTTATTTGGTAACCAAAGTTATTGCATCTAATGCATTTAAGTCCCGAGCCATTGTTGTTGTTGTTGCCTTGCTTCACTTGCTTTTTTAATTTTCTATAATTTTTTACGATGAAAGCCATTCCGTCCTTCTCTAGTTCAAAGTCCTCCTCAACCTGAAAAGCTATAGTCTTTTTCTCTTGGTTTTCTAATTTTCTAGCATGCCAATTCACTTCATAAGCCATTAGATTACCGATTAACTCTTCAAACTTAAGTTCAAAAAGATCGTTAGATTCTTCGATGACTAGTACTTTTCTTTCTCAATCATTGGTCAAAGAGTTTAAATTTGATGTGGCAGTATCATATTCAGATACAGTTTCACCTAGGCCTACTAGTGCATGTATACTATCTTGCAAATAGGAGTACATATCAGAAATATTTTCATTTTCCTTTATTCTAAAGTTCTAAATTGACTTTTTAGCATAGCAATCCAAGATCGTTTAACCTTAATTGTGCCTTGATGGGCGACCAGTACGGTGTGTCAAATGTCATAAGAAGTTTTGATATCATAACTCTTGTAAATTCATTTTTATCCAAGGCACAGAAAAGAATGTTCATAGCTTTTGAGATATTGCTTGCAGTAGTCTTTTACTAAAAAGGCCATGTGTTTAATGGTTTAGTCGAAGCTACGTACTAAGTTTGTATGGCATCCCAAATTTCAAGGTTATTTGCTTCCATATAGATTCTCATCCTTGTTAACCAGAAATTATAATCACTGCTAGTAAATAGTGGGGTTCATACAGTAGACCGACCTTCTACGAAAGAGCTTATATGTGCCATATTAATAAAATATTCAATAAACTATGTTATGGTTTATGAATTATCCTGCTCTAGTACCAAATGAAATTAAATGGATCGTATATATATGGCTAATTTACTGATATAAGTATATAAATAAAGATCTAAGTTAAGAATAGATAAATTAAATATAGAACTTGCACACCAGGATTTTTATACTGGTTCGGACCATCGTCCTATGTCCAGTCCCACAATCTCTATTCTAGCTTTTTAGTCACTAAACACCCTCGCTTCACTGGGAGGAATGGGTCTATATAAATGTTTGAACCGTTGTACAGGTCTTTTCACTAATTTGATACAAATAAACTTCTAGCAGTATACGTGTATGAATACACTGATATGCCCAAGGTAGTATAATCTCATATAACTCACAAGAACCAGTTTGTAGATGAATGTGCGAGAGTTTTGGAGGTTAGAGATCGTAATATAGATGACAATAAGTGAATGATCCCTGATTTGAAAGTAAAGGATAGACTAGGGTTTCGTAAATAGGTTAGAGAAATTGAATGCAATTAAGGTGATTGATCCATTTGAAACCATAGCTATTTATAGGTTTGAAGAGATACAAATAAGAGATATGACAATTTCCGTTGAAGAGGGTTGCATTTGGAGATAGAAGAAGAAATATTAGCTTTCATTTGAAAAGAAAAAAAATTCATGGCCTCGGAATCCACAGGTGCGTCGGTGAACTAGTTTTTTCCAGAACTCGAGGCTTTTAAAAAGCCTTTAAATATTTATAAAAATTCTTCAAATTTTTTTTAAGAATTATACTCAAGATCTTGAAGGCTTTGAGAGGATACTATGTGATTCTTGTGAGTTTTAATAATTTATATCTAAGAAAAAATGACTCACACATACGCGGTCTTTGAGTATTCTTCCATAGACGGTCTTCTCAAAGCTTTAGCGCGATTACTTCTATCTCTTTATTAAGGCTTTGAAATGATATTACTTTGACAAGTGTATTTTAAACTATAGTATGGAGTTGTCATCATCAAAACTGGGAAGTCTTGCTCTAACAGAAATTGCAAAATATTTCCCCAGTTCAAACAATTCCTAAAAAGAAAGAAAAAATTACATCTTACAACCAAAGGACAAGAAGAAATAAAGCGAGCAAATCCACTAATTCGTCACCCTCAAATTTGTCTTTCCTAGGTTATGATTCCAACTAATACATAATTGTAGAAATAATCAGAAGTAGTATAGAGTTTTCCCTGTTTTAATACAAAAGTGGAATTTCATGTTCCAAAAAGAATTGGCGGATTTTTTTTTGATATGGGGGGAATTTATAGAATATGCTTGAATTGTGTAACATAATATAAATATACTACCACCAAAATTCGTATTTTATATTCAATATTTCAATCTACTTATTAAATGAAAAAATTGAAACATGAGAATTCTCTCTAGGGGTATGTACATAAGAGAGAGACTCGTCTCGATATCAGGGTAACAATTTGAGTTTTGGGGCTTACATATACACATATATGTTGTTATAATTGAAATAGAAAAGTATTTTTATTAAAAAAACGAGATTAGTCGTAAATTGGTCATAAATCAACTTTCTTTTTCCATTCAATGAGATAAAATTTTATCTCCGAAAAAAGTGGAAGAACCATTCACAAATTTCCATTAAAGACTGATTTAAAGTAAATTGTTGGTGGTTTCAATTTGCTTGGAAATTTTCAGTCTGTCACCAGAATTTGACTCTCAGTAGAAAAGAAACGAGAAGGAAAATTATTAACTGACATATATTTTAAGATGTAATAAATCGAAGAAAATAATGGAAACCAGGTAAAATCAAGAATGTGTTTTTGAGGATTAAATACAGCGAGATGCAAGATTAAAAAAAAGAGTCAGTAAGTCTGGAATTGATTACAAAACGAGGTTCAATGCTCTTCTCATCCTAAACTTGGTATATTATTAAATTATGATAACAAGGAGATGTAGACTCTTAGAAATATCTTGCTGTTGGGGGTCCTCTTTCGAGGACGAAGGCAAGGATGCTATTGATTGCTTTGACAATGAGAAGGAAGAAGATGACAATGATGACGAAGATGATGAGAATAATGATGCAGGCAACTTCGAGGGCATCCATTCAACGAACGATAAAGATGATAATGTAAATGACCAAGATACCAACACCGGATCTAGAACAGAAGTTTAGGGAGATGAATATGATGCTGAATTTCCTTCCCATGGAAGCGATCAGACCGTCAAAGCTTTTCGACTAAAGGCTTCATTGATAACCTTGCTCCTCAAAATGAGGGACATCCCCTCATTGCATCAAATGATAACCTGATATTTCTCAAGTTAATATTCTTTTTTCACCAATGTCCGTTCAGAGGAGATGGGTTTTTGATTCTACACTACAAGAGAAATGGCTCTTTCCAACGGCGGTAAGCCATTGGAGGCCGTTGGAAAGCCATTGGAGGCCGTTGAAAATCCCGTTGGTATATGTTTCAACGGCTTCCAACGACTTCCAACGGCATCAACGGGGTTATACCAACGGCTTCCAACGACAAGTTTGCCAACGTGGCAAATCCTATTGACCAAACTACCGTTGGAAATCCGTTGGAATGCGTCGGAATTTGCCGTTGGAAGCCGTTGGACGTAAATGACCAGTGTGCCATTGGTCGCCGTTGGAAATCTGGGTATATTTTTTAAATAAAACCAGCAGTGCTTGCTTCCAGCCACACACAACCACAATTATATCAAAACAGCTCCATTTCGAGCATATATATATAACAACTATATCAAAACATATCCAAACATATAGATATAACCAAATCATGCATATATTTCAACATAAACCAATATCCAAACATAACCAACATCAAAAAATCCAAACCAACATCAAAAAAATCCAAACCAACATCCACAACCAAACCATCAGAATGTATCAAATCCAAATATACACAGAAACCATCAGAATGTATCAAATTCTCACCAACTCCAAAATATACATGCCAATAACAAAACATACCTAAATCACTCCGCACCAGAACCACCAGATGAAGGAGGCTGTCCATACTGTGCGATGAACTCCGCCATACGCCAGTTCATCTCCTCCGTCCTTGCTTCATGCAGCAAATTGCGTTCCCGCATAACGGCAAGCTCGGCTCGTAGCTGCGCAATCTCTTCCTTATCTTGAGCCTTTTGATATTCTCTTTGGGCTGTTTGAGCCTGTAAACAAATTTAAATTATCAAATACACTAAAAAAATTAGTATTAAAATAATTGCAAATTAACTAACCTATATATATTCACTAACAAATTCATAAAACAAACTACGGATATGGAAGCGTCTGCCGCGGGTATAAGGATAGTTCAAAATATGAATGGAATACACTAGTATAAGGATATTTACTAACTTAAAATTTAACTTAAAATTACCGATTGGCTTCCATATCCGTAGCGTCTGCCGCGGGTCACTACATCCATGATAGACTCAAAAATGGCGTCCTCCTCATCGGGGGTCAAGTGAGCTCGTCCCGTATCCTCAAGTAAGGCTGGCCGCGCTTCCTGGAACTTTTGCTGTCATGCAAATATAATTGAATTTAGTTAACGTTATTTCAATTAACTTGTAAGTTTTAGTTACTTATGTTATACTTACATAGGCAGCACGCGCTTTGTCATCGTGGTCCCAAGAGTAAAAAACTGCGCCAGAATCATCGACCTGAGTCAAGGCATGTGTATGGGTAAACACATCCCAATAACTAACAGCCCCCCCCCCCCCCCCCCCCCCCCGCGTTGTCTCTCCTGAAATATGCACATATAAATATACATTATTTATATTTTAACAAATTAAAACGTAAAATAATTAACTATTTATCTTATTTAATAATTATACCAAATCTTCCCGGTGATGCTGGAAAGGCTTGGAACCACCGCGATGTGTAACGGGGTTCCTGCTCCTGTTTGCACTCTACAAATTTAAATTGAAAACAAAAATTGTTTTGACAGTTTTAATTATTTATATATTATTTGCCGCAAACAATTTAAATTAAATATATGATAGATTTACCACAAAATCCTCGTTGCTCCACCAGGTGGCGAACTCATCAAAGACAGCTTCACTCATCCAATGAGGCCTCTTTCCTGATGTTTTGATGTTGTTTATTGTTTCGCGATAGTTTTTTGCAATTTTGCTGCTCCAATGGCGCCGGACAACAGAAACATCAGAATCGGCCAACTCCACTTCCCCCTGCACGTTTGAAAAAATATGAGTTATACAGTTGCTACAAATAGTGCAAACATGAATTGACATAATGTACATGACTACATAATGCAATAATTGATATACCACACATACCAAAAAGTCCTGCCAGATAGCCTCCCGCACCCCATCTGGTATCGCAGTCCACCTCGGCCAACACGAGGTCATACGAGCCATATACGCCCGTCGCGAGATCGTGAGCACTATCTTGGAAGGCTCCAACGTAAACCCACCGCTGTGTAAAACAGGAAAAAAACATTTTAATATTCCGTTACTATGTTTTTCTCATTATCAAACACGTTTTTCTCATTATGCATCACGTCAATATTATGACGAATCAAGAGATTTTTCCAATAAGGCAATTCCCAAAATATGCTCTGTTTGCACCAGTTATGAATCGATGATTTACCTTGAATTTCAATTTGTTCTCCGGTTTCATGTATCTTTGGATAATCCTTTACAAGTTCATAAATTTCTTCACTTGACCAAACCGTAGGTGGTCTCAAAGTTTCATGTCTATTAGCTATAAAGTTTTTTTATCTCTTCGAAAAGGATGATTAATATGAATAAAACATCGATGACAGTCAAACCACGAAACTTTCTTTCCATGAGGTAAAAAAATTGCTCGTGTTTCTTCCATGCAATAAGGACAAGCTAGACGACCGGTCGTACTCCAACCTGAAAGCATTGCATATGCAGGAAAATTGCTGATTGTCCACAATAAAGAAGCATACATGCGAAAGTTCTTTTTTTGGAAAATATCATATGTCTCTACTCCCTCGTACCATAATTTTTTTAATTCATCAATCAATGGTTGTAAATAAACATCGATTCCTTGTGTCGGATCATCGGGACCAGGGACGACAACTGTAAGAAACATATATGGAGTTTTCATACACATCTAAGGAGGTAAATTATAAGGTGTGACAATTATAGGCCATGACGAATATTTCGAACCAAATTGAGAGAATGAGGAAAATCCATCCATACATAAACCAAGTCTAACATTACGAATTTCGGACGCAAAATCAGGATATTTCTTGTCAAAATGCTTCCATGCTTCCCCATCAGCTGGATGTATTAACGTACCTTTTTCCTGTGTTCTCACACCATGCCATCTCATATGTTGCGCAGTTACAGAAGATGCATATAACCTTTGAAGTCTAGGAGTAATTGGTAAATAATGCATATGCTTATACGGGACTTCCTTTCCCTTTTTCTTTCTTGGTTTGTATCTTTCCTGATTACATATTTTACAATTTCTAAGGTTGATATCTTCTTTCCAAAACAACATGCAACCCTTTAGACATGTATCTATTTTTTGATACGGTAAACCGAAAACCGACATCAGTTTTTTTACTTCGTAATGATTTTCGCACATTAGATTATTAGGAGGCATATGTCGTTTCGCAGCTTGTACAACAGCCGTAAATCCAGATTCTATGAGGTTGTATTTGGATTTCATCGCAATGTATTCAGCAGTTACTGATAATTGGGTTCCGCTTGTGCAGCCTTCGCAAAGAGGTTTTTTCGCGGCATCTAACAAATCATATATTTTTTTGCCCCAATATTTGGTTCTTCTTCAGCATTACCATCGTCATCAGTTAATTGAGGAACAGGAAACATTGAACGTGCAGCATCTTCAACCATATGTTCTACAAGATTTGTCGTACCAATTTCATTACTCACCACCTCCTCATCTTGTACGGGATTAGATGCTAACTGTTCCCCATGACGATCCCAAATCAAATAGTTCGACACGAAACCGTACTGACGCAAATGAACTCTAACCATTTGTGGTATCAAATGCTTTAACAGTTTGCATTTACTATATGGACAATGGATTTCTTTGTAGTTTCCGTTATTACATAAAGAAAAATCCATAAATACGCTAACACCATTATTAAAATGTTCACTTGTTGAGCCTTCAGTATCGACCTTTCGTTTTTTATACATCCAGCTCCGATCAGTAAAATAATTGTCCATTTATCTACGTATATAATTAAAAAGTACGATATAAATTTGCATTGACATTTTTTATTAAAACAATTTTATAAACATTCTTCTTGTTTTTGTTATATCTGTTAAAATAATACTTAAAGCTTATTTTGAAATGAACATTATATTCTATTTAAACAATTTTATTAGCGAATTTGATATTAATTGATCATTGACACTTTGTTGATGGGTCATCCTACCTCCCATTACAAATACAATAACGTAATTAAATCGCATAAATCATTTCAATTTAAACGATTCAACAAAATTTCGACAGCACTTCGCTTTAGTTCCCTGAACAGTACACAATTGCGTGTACACAGGGAACATAAAGGGAAGCGCTGCCGAAATTTTGCGAACCGTTTAAACTGAAATGATTTACGAGATTTAATTACGTTATTGTTTTTGTAACTTGTCCAATACAGGGACAAATCCAACAAATACTGTATACGATGAATATAGATGTCCGTTCTGTTAAAAAAACGAATATCCACACAACGATCATATACAATACTTATCAGACGGGGCCAAAAACACTCTAAGGGTTTAAATTTTAAAATTAGCGATACAAAAGTTTAAATTTTATTTTCATAAAATTTAAACTTTTATATCAATAAACAATATGTTGAATCAACGCATATATAATGATTTTTTCCTAAAACAAAAAAAAATCCAGTGTGTGTGCGCAACGTATAAAATAAACAAACAATGTTATACATATAATCGCATCACAAATCACATCCAGTCATGCACAAAATGTATCACGTATATATCATATCATAACATGTCAAAAGTGAACAATTTATAGGTCAATATCATCACTTTCTACGTACGATTTTACGCAATTCAATCACCAATATAATAACAAGTGAGGTTCATGCTTAGGTTAGTAACAATTATTAAGTTTGACACTAATTTAATAATAAACCTAATTTAACAAATCATAGTTAAACATGCAATAATTAGTTTAATAAAAATTATTAAGGTCCAATACACTACACTACACAGACAACAGCACAATACATACACAAAAATTACCAATTTAACCTAAAATTAAAAATTTAACAAAATTAGGGTTTTAGCAAATAATACCTGATTTTGGAGGTTGTGAAGCTTGCAAACCAAGATGCGGATGCTATAACGTGTAGAAGGGGATAAAATTGGGTTGGAAATTTTTTAGGGTGGGAAAATTGGGGTTTTTGGGTTGATTTTCGTGTGTAAGATGAATGTGGAGGTAGAAGATTGATCTGCAGGTAAGTCGCAGATTTCCAACGGCGAGCAACGGCTGTCAACGGCATTATTCCAACGGCTTCCAACGACATGTGTTTTTTGTTATTAAAAAATTCCGGGAAAAGCTTGCCGTTGCTCGCCGTTGGAAGCCGTTGGTCAAAGGCCGTTGGAGGTCGTTGCCCCCCGTTGCTATAAACAGTAATTCTTGTAGTGCTACTTCCAAATCTCCTCCGTTTCAGGTAACTAAAAACTTCATAACTTTCTCGAACCCTTTATACATTATACTTGGGCATTTTAGTTTCATTATATGTTGACTTTTACTACCAGAATTCTAAGACTTTTACTTGGTCGAAATAAGACTTAATAGGAAGAGGAAAGCTTTGCAAAGATCTACTAATGGAAAATATAAACTTCTCATGCATTTAAAAACACTTGAAGATTTTTCAATACAAGATATTATTCTTCGCAAGTTTGCGTTTAATTATATCTGCTAATTGTAAAGACAATGAAGAACTTACTACCATGATTTGGATGCTTATAGGAGATCGCACAAACTGCTTCACTGTATATACTTCTTGTATATCAGGTTCTCCACTAGCGACTTTAAGTTTTGGTCGTAGTGATTGATGTGGTGGTTTGATTAAGAGGCTCCACAAAAAATATCTTGATCAATTGGCTCGCCCCTCATCTCGAGAAGTGTTGGAACTTGCCTCGTTCTAGTGTTGTTCCGATAATAAATTTAACCGGGTTAGGTTTATTTATATGTATCATAGGGGAACATATATCTCCATACTCCATAAGCCTTTGTAATCCAATTTTTTTCCTTATGTTGTAATTATAACTTTTTAATCAATGTTAGTGATATTAGCAGCTTGTGATATTTGTACTTGTTGATTCTATTTCTGTTCTCAGGTGTGTGTGCATTTGTGCACTAACCTGTGCATGTATAAATACCAGAGAATGTAGGCACAACTAATCAATGATTGAATCATTCTGTTTTCCCTCTTTAAGTTCAAATTTAAACATTTTCATGGTATCAGAGCTATATCGCCAAACGTCATTTCAAGATCCAGATCTAGATTCAATCATTCAACTCAGTCACTCAAATCAATTCCTCAAACTCAATTGAACCCGAATCAAATTCAATCAGATTCCTTCGTCTTCCATTTCCTGTCTCCATCTCAGATCTGAATCTAATCAATGGCTCAAGATGATGATTCACAATCTAGAGAAAGCACAACCAATGTAGTAAATGCAGCAGCCAATTCGACATAAAAAACACTCGAAAAATCACTGAAGTCAATCATTAACCCCCAAACGCAACTGATTACAGTAACCATAGATGAGAACAATTTCCTCTTATGGAAATTTCAAATTGAAATGGCGATCAAGGGCTATGGTCTGCAGAAATTTATAGATCCAACAAACATTAGTCATACACAACTCATACTTAATCCAGAAGGACAATCAGTCTCAAACAATGAATTCTTGGTATATTCCAGACAAGATAGCTTGTTGTGTTCTTGGATCTTATCATCGATTAGTCCTAATCTTTTATCATCAGTGATCGGATGTAAGACATCACTAGAAGTGTGGAATGAAATTCACCAAAGCTTCAATTCACAGGCAGCGGTAAGAATAATGAGTTACAAGAGGCAGTTACAAAATATCAGGAAGGACAACATGAATATTCAAGAATATTTAAGCAAGATCAAAAACTTATGCGATCTGCTTGAGTCCTCTGGACACAAAGTAAATGAAGCTGAACATGTATTTAATATCCTCAATGGATTGGGAGATGAATTCGAAGCGATTGTTGCGGTAATAACATGACAAGAGACTACACCCTTAGTCCAATATGTCAGCTCTATTCTTCTTGCACATAAAGGAAGACTTGAACGGAAAAACAATGCAACATCAGAATTTTCCATCAATCTGGCCAGCAACACAAAGAACAAGAACTCACAAGCAAATCCGAGATCTGATGTACCATCAAACAACCATCAAGAAAATCAAGGAAGTAGAGGAAGTCAGACATATGAGAGAGGCAGATCATTTAACAGAGGAAGAGGATGAGGAAGGCTTTTCAACAATCGACCCAAATGTCAAATATGCAATAGACTTGGCCACACTGCTGTTCGATGCTACTTCAGGTTCGAGGCAAACTACAATGGCAATCAACAAGTGTCACCCAATCAAGGAACATCCAGATCTGGTCTCTATAATGTCAACCTAAGCCAGGGTCGGCGAGATACTAGGCTCAATTCAAGGAACTTCAATCATCAAGATGAGAATCACAATGCTTTAGCTGATGATGCTGACATACAGAATGAAGCATGGTTTCTAGACTCGGGAGCTACTCATCATGTGACCAATAATCTTCAAAATTTGAATTTAGGAGGAGCAGCATACAGAGGTAAAAAGCTCATTTATATGGGAAATGGTACACCCCTTAATATTACTCATGTTGGTCACATACAATTTGTTACTGCCAATAAAAACAAGACATTACTACTAAGGAATTTACTGAGAGTTCCTCATATTAAAAAGAACTTGATTAGTGTTTCTCAATTTGCACATGATAATCAAGTCTTTTTTGAGTTTCACCCACATTTATGTTTGATCAAAGATAACTTGAATGGGGACATTCTATTGCAGGGGGGAGTGCATAATGGCCTCTACAAGTTTAATCTTGAAACTGGAAGGAAAGTTGACAACAATATGATGTGTTGTAATAATGTAGATGATAATAAAGAAACTGAATATGATGTATGGCATAGAAAACTTGGTCATCCAAATACAAGTGTAATGAAAGTTGTATTGAATAAAGAGAATTTGTTGCATTTAAACAATGTGAGAACTCACTTTTGCAGTCAGTGTCAACTAGGCAAGAGCTATAGGTTACCATTCAATCAATCACAAACTGTATACAATAGTCCACTTGAACTGATTGAATGTGACCTATGGGGTCCTTCACCCTTAAATTCAGACTATGGATATAAATATTACATTGCTTTTGTGGATGCATATACGAGACACACATGGATCTACTTCCCGAAGCTCAAATCCGAGGCAACAGAAGCAGTAAAACAATTCATCATACAAGTGGAAATGCAATTGGAAAGAAGACTCAAAGTCTTTCAAACTGATGGAGGATCAGAGTTCAAACCACTCAAGGATTTTTTCAATGAAAGAGGGATAGTTCATAGATATACTTGTGCTCACACTTCACAACAGAACGGGATTGTAGAGAGGAAGCATAGGCACATAGTTGAGATGGGCTTAACACTCTTGGCGCAAGGGTCTCTTCCACTGAAGTTCTGGCCTGAAGCCTTCTCTACTGCAGTACACCTAATTAACTGTCTCCCTACCAAAGTACTTAAGGACAGCAGCCCATATGAAATGTTACATGGCACAAAACCTGATTATCAAAGGTTGAAAGTATTTGGTTGCTTGTGCTTTCCTCTATTAAGACCATACAACTCTCATAAGCTAGATTTCAGATCTAGTGCATGTACATTCCTAGGATATGGAACAACTCAGAAAGGTTACAAATGCCTAACACAAGAAGGAAAGATTATAATATCAAGACATGTAATGTTTAATGAAAGTACATTTCCATTTGCAGAGAGCAAGATAAAATGTACAAAGAAAGTAACGAATGCACAGAGATCCATACGACCCATACCACTGCATGAAATGGAAGAGAAACAGCACTATGTAACTGAAGGATGTGACACTCATGTTCAATGTGATACTCATGTACAATCAGAATCAGACATCATACCACACTCATGATATAGAAGAGGAAGGAAGCAAAGATATAGATGACACACATCAGTGGCCTATACAAGATGACACTTTAGACAGTGCCAGTCAATCACATGAAGAACCATCAACTAGAGAGGAAGTATAGCAACATGGGCATCATATGATTACAAGGGGGAAAAGTGGCATATTCAAGCCTAAAATATACACCATTCAGGGAGTAGCACATGAACCCATGAGCTATGATCAGGCAGTAAAGCATGCAAAATGGAGAGAAGCTATGAAAGAGGAATACAAAGCACTAATAAACAACAATACATGGAACTTGGTACCTCTACCAAGAAACAAGACTGCAATAGGGTGTCGATGGACGTACAAGCTGAAGTACCATGCAGATGGCACCATAGCCAAACACAAAGCTCGACTAGTTGCCAAAGGGTACACATAGCAACCAGGTTTTGACTTCAGAGAAAAAATTTCCCCAGTAATAAAGCCTGCAACAATCAGAGTGATGCTTTCCATTGCCTTATACAACAAGTGGCCAGTCAAGCAGCTGGATGTTCATAATGCTTTCTTGAATGGGGAGCTTGAGGAGGAAGTATACATGAAACAACCCAAAGGGTTTGAAAATATTAACAGACATCAAATGGTGTGTAAGTTGAATAAGGCAATATATGGCCTAAAATAAGCCCCCAGAATATGGTTCGAAAAGCTTAAAGGAACACTGATGAATTTAGGCTTTAATTCCACAAAATCTGACAGTTCATTGTTTGTTAGAAAAAGAAGCACCCGTGTTATATACATCCTTGTATACGTGGACGATTTTATCTTGACAGGGAGTGATATTGATGAGCTAGGAAAACTTACAAGGTATCTTAATGATCAATTCAGGCTGAAAGAACTGGGTGATCTTAATCTCTTTCTTGGAATTGAGGTAAAAAGAACGGAAGATGGTGGGCTTCACCTCAATCAAACAAACTACATTCAGAATGTACTAAGAAGGGAAGGAATGGACAAGTCCAAAGCATCAACCACACCCATGATTACAAATCTACAGCTGACCAAACATTCTGGAGACCCCATAGAAGATCCCTATCATTACAGAAGTATAGTAGGCACCTTACAATACATTACCATCACAAGACCAGAGATATCCTTCAGTGTGAACAAGATTTGCCGATTTATGCAAAGTCCAATGAGTGAACACTGGAAAACTGTGAAAAGAGTGCTTAGATACTTAGCAGGAACAGTGAACTACGGGTTGAAACTTTATTCCCCTGAAACACTGAAAATTAGTGCATTCGCTGATGCTGATTGGGCAGCAGACAGGGATGATCGGAGATCAGTCAGTGTATATTGTGTGTATGTTGGAAAGAACATCGTGTCTTGGTGTTCGAAAAAGCAGACAACAGTGTCAAGATCATCAATAGAGGCTGAGTATTGAAGTGTAGCAGCAGTGGTGTCTGAAATAATGTGGCTTAAATCTCTTCTTTCTGAAGTAATTGACAGTGTACCTGGATCAGCAACAGCGTGGTGTGACAATTCTAGTACTGTTCTTCTAGCAGCAAATCCTATTCTTCACTCGAGGACTAAACACATTGAGTTGGATCTTTATTTCGTGAGAGAACAAATAGCCAAAGGTGATATATGTATCAACCACATTCCAGCGTTCTATCAAAAGGCAGACATATTGACCAAGTCACTATCGTCAACTCGATTTCTGAAACTACGAGAAGAACTGAATGTAGAAGAAGCACCAGTAAGAACAGAAGTAGCAGAAGAGAAAAAGGAAGAGAGAGAGAGAGAGAGTTTGAATTGAGGGAGAGTGTTAGTGATATTAGCAGCTTGTGATATTTGTACTTGTTGATTCTATTTTCTGTTCTCAGGTGTGTGTGCATTTGTGCACTAACCTGTGCATGTATAAATACCAGAGAATGTAGGCACAACTAATCAATGATTGAATCATTCTTTTTTCCCTCTTTAAGTTCAAATTTAAACATTTTCAATCAATTTATTCATCTGGTTTGCAGCAAAATTATCGGTTGTTATATTTTATATAAATTTTAGCTTCCTATTTACGTATAGGTGTATAAAAACTCATTTGAAATTATTTCATCCCTGTTCCAAAAAGCTTCTAAAGTAAATATATTAGATTAAAAACGACATTTAAGGATACGTCCTATATAATCGAGAAGTCCCCACTTCCGAAGTATTGCGTTCTCTATGACCTTGATCACATATATATGCTTTTTTTTGCCGAATATGGTTTCAGCTTCTTTTTTTGTCATCAGGTCAAACAATTTCTTTATTGCTAAACTAGTACGTGGGTTATTTACAAAAATATGTGCAACCCATAGGCAAAACAAGGCCATATGTAAGCAAGACCATTACATGTTAAGATAAAAGTAACTGGACCTGGCATCATCACAAATCCGCAATCACTTGTTGACTTCAGAAACACATCGATATTAGAAGAGTGCTTACATTAATAAATCTGTAGCGGATTTGATGAGCTTGCAATTTGCATGTGCTTCCTCCATGCGACATTTTCAGATATGAGACATAAATGTGATTCTATCTCCCAAATTACTTTGTGATGATTTTAATTAGCTCATTGTTTTTGTTAATTTCACAGGGATTGAATTATTTCTTCGATTTTTGTGGTTCAATAAACCAAGCTCAGTGTTGTGCGCTTTTTTAGTTGTTCAGCCTCCAGGACCTTATGCTCCTCCTTCACTCGCAAGTTATTATAATTAATGCTACTTGCATATTTTCCTCTAATAAATGAAACTAATAAATGAAACAAACAAATGAGAAAAATATAGTGTAGTGTAGTGCTAAGGGCATCTAGTTTTATGCCATACCACGATCGACGGTTATTTGCCGATCGAACACTGTTTGGTCTGACCGTACCTGAGTTTTTGATAACTGAGTTTAAGCCCTTTAAGTAGTATGACTAAATTTCATCTTGTTGATAAATATTTGCGCTGTGTTTGAACTTGCTTACTATGATTTTTACCCGTTCCACAATCTGTTCCTATGTTGCTTTTGTTGATGAATGATTCAAAATATTATTTTCTTTTTTGTAGGATTGTTATTAGGGCCAGACAACTTTACCATATTATCATTTACCAACCATTACCAACCGCTACCAACTAAAATGGTACCGAAAAAATGGTAACCAATTTGACTGGTATGGTTTGCCGAAACGCATGAAAATATGCGGTACGGTAATGGTAATTAACCACTAAATGTGGTAATTACCATATTGACTATATAGATATATATGGAAAATCTATTTATACAAAAAATATAGATACAATTGATGATACAATAATCTCCGTCATTCGTTGGCCCCCCGATTTACACCTTCCATATAAGGACAAAACAATCCAATGGTCCACATCCCTTGTGTCACCAACTGTGTTTAATTCTATGTCCAAACAGCCGTCTTATATATATAGACACACACACTATATACTATATAACTCACATTTAATGTGTAATGATTTAATAGAAAATCTAAAAAATACTATTATGATATCATATTAAATGCAATTCTTATCATGTATTTTTTTTAAATAATATGATTTCATACAATGTTTAGCTTCTTGTATAATATTTACTTGTATGTTTGACTACACAAAATAAAATTGACAAATAATCATATAATAAAAATTAACAACTTTTAATATTTACTTATTTCAATATTTACTTATTTAACATGAAATATTGTAAACAAATATATATATCATATTGGTAAACGGTAAAAGTTTATCACCGACCTTTACCAACCATTAACAACCACAAACCGAAGTATCGGTTTTCCGATTACTTTGGTTGGTAATGATATGATTTTTCTATTACCATATAAATCGGTATGGTAATGGTTTTAAATATGAACTTTCGGTATCGAACCGAAATCAGCCATTGTTATCTTATCATTTCCGTTACGGGTCATATTTGATTAGGTCAAGTTTTCCAAGTTATGTTATTTTGCTATTTTATTGCATGATATTTTGATGTTTCAACGTACTTGGTGTACTAACGATTGATGTGTGTATGAATAATACCCAGTTTCATCAATTAATGTTTTATTCCTTTCTATTACTTTTCCATTCTTTTTAGTGACATTTTGGTATCGGGATCAGACACAAAAGAAAAAAGAGAAAAGTAAGGCAAAAAAAAGTGAGCCATACACCAAAAAAATCAAGGGAAAATCGCATTCAATACTGCATCTTCTTGTCAATCTCTTCCAATTTTTAAAGGGAAAATTATTATTTTTAGTCTTAAAATGACGACCTTCTTCAAGTCACAGGAGCTATGAGACTTGCTCGAAAATGGATTTCATGATCTCGACACAGATGCGCAGCGACTGCGGGATAATCGAAAGAAGGATGCAAAGGCTTTGGTCATACAACAAGCACTTGATGATGAGATATTTTCTCGAATTGCAACGGTAAACACTTCCAATCAAGCATGGGAGATCTTAAAGAAAGAGTATTTGGGTGAAAAAAAAGGTAATTGCTGGAAAAATACAAACTCTCTGTTGTGATTTTGAGACTTTAAACATGAAGAATGATGAGTCTGTGCAAGTTTACATGTCGAGAGTCTCTTCGGCTATTAACCAAATGAAGTCATATGATGACGACGTCAGTAGTCAAACTGTTGTTAGTAAAGTATTACAATCCTTAATTCCAAAATTTGATAATGTGGTTGCTGCAATTTGGTTGCTGCAATTGAGGAGTCAAAGGACATGTCAGATTATTCCTTTGATGAGTTAATGGGTTCTTTGATGGCTCATGAAGATAGATTGAATAGGGCTACGACAAAGGCTGAAGAGAAAGCTTTTCAAGTGAAAGGGTAGTCCTCTTACGAGGGGAAATCGGAAAATTTTACAGGTTGTGGGCAAGGCATTAGAGATGGTTATCATGGCCGTGGTGGACAAGATCGTGGAGCAGAGGCCGTCATCAGTTCGGAGATCAGTGGCAATTTCGAAGTACAATTTAGTGCCATTATTGCAAAATGTTTGGGCATAACGAAGCAGCTTGCTTCTCAAAGCAAAGAGATGAAAAAAAGTAAGTCAACTTTGCTGAGAAGAGGAAAGTTGGTTGTTACTAAAACTAGTGATGCAAAATTTGGCATTTACATGAAAAAAGCCTTAGATTCTTGGTGGAGAAAAATATGGTTGAGGGACGGCCTAAAATTGATAATACTGAATTTTGTAAAGGTTGTGTATATGGGAAACACAGTAGAAATTCTTTTCCAATAGGAAAGTCTTGGAGGGCTTCAGATGTCTTGAGTTGATTCATGTTGATTTGTGGTCCAATGAGCATTGAATCTATTGGTGGCATCAAATACTTTTTGATGTTTACAGACGACTATAATCGTATGAGCTGGGTATATTTCTTGGAGTTCAAGTCTGAAGCATTTGACTACTTCAAGAAATTCAAAGCGTTGGTCGAGTAGGAAAGTGGTTATTATATTAAGGTGTTTCACATAGATTGTGGCGGAGAATTTAACTCTAAAGAGTTTAATACTGTTTGTGATGAAAATGGTATTCGTACGGAATTGACAACACCATACACCCCCAACAGAATGGGTTAGCTGAATGTAAAAATCGAATGGTGGTGGAGATGGCAAGAAGCATGATGGCATGTAGCGGTCTTTCAAAAAAATTATAGGCAGAAGTTGTAGCAACAACAGTTTATCTTCTTAACGTTTCTCCAATAAGAGCAGTTATGCACCAGACTCCGTATAAAGCTTGGAAGGGCAGGAAACCAAGGGTAAGCCACTTAAAAATATTTGGTTCCATAGCTTATGCTTTGGTCAACTCTTCGTCATGTTCCAAGCTTGATAACAAATATGAGAAATGCATCTTTGTTGGCTATAGCTCTCAGTCCAAATCATATAACCTGTGTAACCCAATCTGTGGCAAAGTGATTATAGGTAGCGATGTAAAGTTTAATGAAGAAGAAACTGTTGGAATTCTCAAAAATAGTGAATGAGATATATCCCACATCGTCAAAAATAAGTCCATTTTCTTGTTTATATAGTGTACTCTCAATCCCTATATTGGCCCTTAGGGTCAGGTAATTTTGTCACAACCGTTAGAAAATCCGTATCTATTTAAACACACTTTTGTTTTAAAATCAGTCTATTTTTTAGGTAGCAAAACTATATGACACAGCCCAATCTTATTGGACCCGGCTCGGTTCGGTCGGGCGGCGGTGTGCGGGCGTTAGTCCATGGCTATACAGGTCCTCCCCCTCGCACAAAATTACCTGACCCTAAGTGTGTTTGCAATGGTTCGTTCATTTGTGTGTTTAAATAGATACAGATTTTCCAACGGTTGTGACAAATGAACGGACGCGGCTGTTGCAAACAACAACGGTTTTTGGCGTTGCAAATGAAAGGAAGTGCCTGTTGCGAACAGTAACACTTTTGGCATTGCAAATGAGGGATGCGAGGGGGAGGACCTATATGGCCACTGACTAACGCGCGCGCGCCGCCGCCCGACCGAACCGGGCCGGGTGCGGGTCCAATAAGATTGGGTTGTGTCATATATTTTTGCTACCTAAAAAATGGAATGATTATAAAACAGAAGTGTGTTTAAATAGATACGGATCTTCCAATGGTTGTGACAAACGAACGGACGCGAATCGTTGCAAACGAACGGACGCGGCTGTTGCAAACAACAACAGTTTTTGGCGTTGTAAATGAAAGGAAGTGCCTATTGCGAACAGTAACACTTTTGGCATTGCAAATGAAGGGATGCTAGTTTTCTCAACGGGTGTAGCCATTGGAAATTCGGCTATAAATAAGAAGGAAACCTGATCACTTTCTTCACTCAATTTTCAAACCGAGTTGTCTCTTCTTTATCTTCATTTCTTAAAATCATAATCAGTCCTATCGCACAGAAGATCATACACATCACGATCTCGAGCAGCTTACGTCTGTTGTATCTTAGGAGACTTTGAATAAAGTCTTAAGGAAATTGTTATGACAAGCCTCAGGCGAAATTTCCTTCTTCAACCGGTTACATTTCTAGTTGATTTATATATTTATATATATATATATATCATTTTCGTTTCTACGTTGTACTATTTCTTTAAACAGTATAACATTTTATTTATCGCTATAGTTATTATTACTATGGTTGTTAGTTTGTTGTTGTAATTAATTACAACATACTTATTGTTATAAATAGCTAATACAGAATTTCAAAGTAGTGGAAATCTAACTTGTAAACTTGTGAGACGAGTTTATTATTGATTAGTCTCTGTTTTGGTATACTAGACGTATAACATCTTAAGACTTTACTATTTTCACTAAAACAGAGATGGCAACAGTTGAACTATCAACAAAGGCTACTACTCACAATAGGCCTGATCCGTTCAAAGGAGATGGTGATGACTTCATAACATGGAAAAATCAAATGTTGTTTTATCTCACAACGCTAGGGCTGCAGAAATGCATCGAGGAGGATGAACCAAAGCCTAAAGACGGACAAACTAGAGAAAAAGATGCAGTTGTTTTTCTCGAAATTGACTCAGGGAAGCATTCAGACTTCCTGTGCCGAAACTACATTCTGAATTGTCTGAATAAAGTACTATATAAAGTATATTAGCCACACCAGACAGCAAAATCCTTATGGACTGCACTTGCACATAAATACAAAACGCAGAATGTCAGTTTGAAGAAGTTCATCGTAGATAAGTTTATGGAATACAAAATGGTTGACTCCAAATCTGTAACTAGTCAAGTACAAGAACTCCAACTCATAATTCATGGACTTGAAGTAGAAGGACATAAAGTTGGAGAATCCTTCCTTGTTGAAGCGATAACAGGGAAATTACCACCATCTTGGAAAGACTACCGCAATTATCTGAAACATAAGAAAAAGGAGATTTCCTTAGAAGATCTTATTGTCAGACTAAAAATTAAGGCTAATAATCGTGGAGTGAAAAAACAAAGCGAAGAGGCATTTGTGGAAGAAAAGTCAAAGAACAAAGGGCATTTCATGAAAAACAAGAAGAAGAAATTCCCGCTGAAGAGAAAAGCGCCCGAAAAAAACCCAAAGATAACAAACGAACCAAGAAGTTTAATGGCGAGTGTTGGGTTTGTGGAAAAGCAAGACACGCCGCTAGAGATTGCAGACACAAGAAGGAACGCAACTCAGAGGCAAATATGGTGGATAACATGGAAGTAGACGAGTCTAATTTTTCAGCAGTTATATCTGAATGCAATTTGGTTCAGAACCCTAACCAATGGTGGGTGGACACAGGCGCTACTCGTCATGTTTTCTCTGACAAATCCATGTTTTCTACATACCAGAAATTCGATCAGGAAGAAAAACTCTACATGGGTAATTCTGCAGTTTCCATGATCGAAGGCAGTGGCACAGTAATCCTCAAGTTTACTTCTGGAAAAACTGTCAAGTTGAATAACGTGCTCCATGTTCTAAACATACGCAAGAATCTCATCTCTGGTCCAGTGCTATCAAAGAAAGGATTCAAAATGGTCTTCGAGTCGGACAAGATGGTTTTGTCCAAAGCTGGAATGTATATAGGAATGGGATATTTATGTGATGGCCTATTTAAGGCAAATGTAGCCGTTGTCGGCAATAAAACTATGTATTCTGATTATGCTATTAATAAAATTGAAGTTTCTTATTTACTTGAGCACGAAATTTTACTATGGCATGATAGATTAGGACACATAAATTTCCAAAAAATGAAAAAACTATCAAACTTGGGATTAATTCCGAAATTCCAAGTAGATAAAAACTACAAATGTGAGACATGTGTAGAAGCAAAAATGGTCAAAAAATCATTTCATACAGTTGATAGAAGCACCGAACCACTAGGTTTGGTTCATACTGATTTATGTGATTTCAAATCATTACCTACAAGAGGTGGGAAAAGGTACTTTATTACCTTTATTGACGATTATACACGATATTGCTATGTATATCTTTTAAATAGCAAGGATGAAGCAATTACATCATTTATGAAGTACAAGCTGAGGTAGAAAATCAGTTAAATAAAAAATCAAGATATTGAGATCTGATCGAGGTGGAGAATATGAATCACCATTTGAACAATTCTGTGCCGAAAATGGTATAATTCATCAAAAAACAGCACCATATTCACCACAACAAATTGGTATAGCCGAGAGAAAGAATAGAACATTAAAAGATATGATTAATGCGATGCTCTTAACTTCTGGCATACCGACGAACTTGTGGGGGGAAGCCTTAAATATGTCTAATCACTATTAAACAAGGTTCCTCACAATAAAACAGGAACAATTCCATATGAGTTATGGAAAGACACATAACAAGTTTTAAATACCTCAAAGTGTGGGGGTGCTTGGCAAAAGTTCCAGTTCCGCCTCCCAAGAAAGTCAAACTTGGACCAAAAACAGTAGATTGTTACTATTTAGGGCCAGCCTAAAATAGTAGTGCCTACAGATTTTTGGTATTCAAGTCTGATATAACTGATATTCATGTAAATACAATCATGAAATCAAGAGACGCCGCATTCTTTGAAGATGTGTTTCTGCACAAAAGAAATGAAGGAAATAATGTCACCAAAAGGACAAGAGAAGAATCGAGTAAATCACATGAATATGAAACTCATCGTGAAACTGAGGAAGTTGAACCAAGAAGAAGCGTAAGGGCATGAACTTCCAAGACATTTGGTTCAGAATTTTTAACATATATGTTAGAACACGAACCTCAAATGTACAGGAAGCAATGTCATCTTCTGAAATTCTCATGTTGGAAAGAAGCAATCCAAAGTGAAATTGATTCAATTCTGAGTAATAAAACTTGGGAAATAGTTGATCTTCCACCTGGAATAAAACCAATTGGTTGTAAATGGATCTTCAAAAAGAAGATGAAACCAGATGGCTCCATCGACAAATACAAAGCAAGATTGGTAGCCAAAGGATATCGCCAAAAAGAAGGTGTAGACTTCTTCGATACCTATTCACCAGTAACATGAATAACCTCTATAAGAATGTTAATTGCAATTGCATCCATCTATAATCTACAGATTCATCAAATGGATGTGAAGACGGCATTCATAAATGGAAATCTCGATGAGGAGTTTACATGGAGCAACCTGAGGGTTTTATATCCAAATGGAATGAAAAAAAAGTATGTAGATTAGTCAAATCATTATACGGACTAAAACAAGCTCCAAAACAATGGCATGCAAAATTTAATAGTGTCATGATGAAAATGGTTTTTGTATAAATGAATGTGATAAATGTGTTTATTACAAACAAATTGGACAATCATACGTGATGATTTTTCTATACGTAGACGATATGCTAATCTTCGGTCCAAATACTAAGGTAATAGAGACCACTAAGCAGATGTTAATCAACAATTTCGATATGAATGGCTTAGGAGTTGCAGATGTTATTTTGGGAATCAAAATAATAAGAACACCTAATGGAATTGAATTATCTCAGTCACATTATGTAGAAAAAGTGATTGAATTTTTTTGGAATTTTGGAATTAAAGGAGTACGAATGCCGTATAATCCATCGGAAGTACTGCATAAAAACACTAATGAAAGTGTAATGCAACTGGAATACTCTCATGTAATAGGATGTCTCATGTATCTCATGAATTGCACAAGACCAGATATAGCTTATGCAGTAAGTTGATTAAGCAGGTTTACAAGCAACCCAGGGAAGGAACACCGGAAAGCACTAATGAGAGTGCTTGGATATTTAAAAAATACACAAACTATTCCTTAAAGTATGGAAAATATCCTGCCGTCTTAGAAGGATATAGTGATGCAAACTGGATTGCTGATTCAGAGGAATCAAAATCAACGAGTGGTTATGTCTTTACCTTAGCAGGGGCAGCAGTGTCATGGAAATTTACTAAACAAACATGCATAGCTCGATCCACTATGGAATCGGAGTTCATCGCTTTAGATAAAGCAGGCGAAGAAGCAGAATGGCTTCGTCACTTTTTAAAAGATATTCCGTTTTGGTCTAAACCTGTACCGGCCATATGCATATACTGTGATAACCAAGCAGCATTAAGCAGAGCGCAAAACTTTGTGTATAATGGAAAGTCACGACACATTCGTCGACGCCATAACACAGTTAGGCAGTTACTCTCAAATGGAACTATTTCCATAGATTATGTGCGAACAAATGATAACCTAGAGAATCCATTTACTAAAGGTTTATCAAGAGAGAAAATTAACTGTGAATCGAGGGGAATGGGTTTAAAAGCCTAAACCAACAAGAGTTATCTTATACGGAAACCTATCCTAGCGACTGGAGATCCCACGGACTAGGATCAATAGGCAAACCAGTTCTGAATAACTCAAGACGTAATGCATTTGTTTGGACTTAGTCCTACTCCATTCCTATGGTGCACAAGATAAATGCATGCCTACAGAAGTATTAAAAGGATTAAACTATGTTTTTTAATGATGACCATATCTTGAAAATAATAAGTGGGGTATATGTAGGATACTCTTAATGGTTGTGATCACCTATGTTAGTGTGAGCTGGGTCGGCTCTATGAGAATATTAAAGGCTTTTATTCTCTATAAACACTCGCAGAACCAAAAATTGTTCAGACCAAAATGAACACAACCTAGAGATTGGATATGAAGGGAAATAATGCTTTGTAAAGCTTATTGTCTGGTTATACAATAACGGCTGACGGTTCAAGATGAAATAATTCACCGATTAACCAAGTATATCTGATAAGTTTTAACTAGGAAAAGTTCAAAGTGAAATATCTACTTATCCTCGATATAACATTATTTTCATATGAACTGTGTGATATTACACTTTGTGGGGGGGAGACATATATTGTCATTCATGTGGGGGATTGTTGGAATTCTCAAAAATAGTGAATGAGATATATCCCACATCGCCAAAAATAAGTCCATTTTCTTGTTTATTAGTGTACTCTCAATCCCTATATTGGCCCTTAGGGTCAGGTAATTTTATGCGAGGGGGAGGACCAATATGGCCATGGACTAACATGCGCGCGCGCGCCGTCGCCCGCCCGTCCGACTGACCGAACCAGGCCGAGTCGGGTGCGGGTCCAGTAAGATTGGGCTGTGTCATATATTTTTGCTACCAAAAAAATGGACTGATTTTAAAATAGAAGTGTGTTTAAATAGATACGGATTTTCCAACGGTTGTAACCGTTGCAAACTGATGAAGAGGCGATTTTTTCAGATGACCGTTACAACGAACAGCAACAGTTCTGAACCGTTGCAAACGAACAGACGCGAACCGTTGCAAACGAACGGACGCGGCTATTGCAAACAGCAATAGTTTTTGGCATTGCAAATGAAAGGAAGTGCCTGTTGCAAACAGTAACACTTTTGGCATTGCAAATGAAGGGATGCTACTTTTCTCAACGGGTGTAGCCATTGGGAATTCGGCTATAAATAAGGAGGAAACCTGATCACTTTCTTCACTCAATTTTCAAACCGAGTTATCTCTTCTTTATCTTCATTTCTTAAAATCATAATCAGTCATATCGCATAGAAGATCATACACATCACGATCTCGAGCAGCTTACGTCTGTTGTATCTTGGGAGACTTTGAATAAAGTCTTAAGGAAATTGTTACGACAAGCCTCAAACGAAGTTTCCTTCTTCAACCGGTTACATTTCTAGTTGATTTATATATTTATATATATATATATATCATTTTCGTTTCTACGTTATACTATTTCTTTAAATAGTATAACGTTTGATTTATCGCTATAGTTATTATTACTATGGTTGTTAGTTTTTTGTTGTAATTAATTACAACATACTTATTGTTATAAATAGCTAATACTGAATTCTAAAGTAGTGGAAATCTGACTTGTAAACTTGTGAGACGAGTTTATTATTGATTAGTCTTTGTTTTGGTATACTAGACGTATAACAGAAACTTGGGTTTGGAAAAATAGCGACAAGCTATAGGAAGCATCCCAAGTTATCAAAGAAACATATGATGGTGTTATGAGGCCTACTGAACCACCAAGTCTGGTTCCTTCTTATGGTGGTAGCAGCGACACTTTTTCTACTCCAGGAAGCAGTAGCTCATCTTCAACAAGTTCCAATTCTGAAAATTTTCCAAAGAAGTTTAGATCATTAACAGATATATATACTTAATGTAATTTGCATTGTGTGCATCTGAACCTTTATATTATGAAAATGCTACAGATAGTCATATATGGCAGGATGCCATGAAGGATAAGCTGCTTGTAATTCAAAAATGTCACACATGGGAGTTAGTCGATCTTCCATTGGAGAAAATTGTTATCGGCCTGAAATGGGTGTATCGTACGAAGTAGCATGCTGGAACTATTTAGAGGCATAAAGCTTGGTTGGTGGCAAGAGGGTATGCACAACAGTAAGGTGTTGGTTTTGAAGAGACGTTTTCACTAGTTGCTTGCTTCGAGACGGTGGGAACATTCTTAGCTTTTGCTGCTCAACTTTGCTGGTCAATGTACCAATTGGATGTCAAATCCACTTTTTTAGATGGATATTTAGAAGAAGAAGTATATGTCAATCAACCTGATGGATTTGGCATCCACGGAGAAGAAGGTAAAGTGTACAGGCTGAAGAAGGCTCTTTACAAGTTGAAGAAAACGCCAAGATTGTGGTATGGCAAAATTGACTCTTATTTTAAAGAAAGTGAATTTACGAGGAGTCCAAATAAACCTGCTCTTTACGTGAAACAATGAGGTAATTCTGGTTTTCTTGTGGTGAGTATTTATATTGATGATATAATATATATGGGGTCTAGTGAAGTTATTATTCATGAATTAGATTCTTGTATGATGAGGCAATTTGAGTTGACAGAATGATTTGTTGCATTATTTTCTTGGACTTAAGGTAACCCATAGTGTTGATGGGATATTTATTTCTTGAAGGAATTTTTCTATTCATTTGCTAAAGAATTTAAATAGGCTGAATTGTAAATCAGCCCTTACACCCATGAATGCTAATGAGAAGTTTATATTTAAAGGTGGGATCGGTATAGATGAAGCAAGGAGATTTCGAAGTATTGTTGGAGGTCTGAATTATTTATCTCATAGTAGATCCGACATTGCTTTTTGCGTAAGTTATATTTGTAGATTTATGCATAATCCAACATAACATCATTATGGGGCAGCAAAGCGGATTTTGAAATATGTTGCTGGAATAATTAATAATGGAATCTGGTACAACAAAGTGTAAAATTTCAGGCTGATTGGTTACCCTAACGGTTGACATTGATAGGGCAGGCTATCTGGAAGATAGAAAGAGTACTTCCAATTATGTTTTCTCTCTAGGTTCTATAGCTATTTCTTGGAGTTCAAAGAAGCAAGATGGAGTGGCTCTGTCGTCGTCGGAAGTTGAATACATAGCTATAACTACACCAGCGTGTCAAGCTGTTTTTTTACGAAGATTTTTAGTAGATTTGCTTCAAGAGCAGGAAGGTGCAACTGAGATTTTTTGCGACAATAAAGCAACGATTGCAATGACAAAAAATCCAGCATTTCACAGCAAGACAAAGAATATAGATATTCGACATCATTTTATTCATGATCTTGTTACAAGTAGAAAAATTATCTTGAAGTGCTGTAGAACAAGTATACAAGTTGATGATATACTCACAAAGTCTCTTCCTTGGGCCAAGCACAATTTTTTTAAAACAAAGTTGGGATTGGGTAATTTTGAATCAAGGGGGAGTGTTGATGAATGATTCAAAATATTATTTCCTTGTTTGTAGGATCATCATCTTATCATTTCTATTATGGGTCATATTTGATTAGGTCAAATTTTCCATTTTCAGTGGGTCAAGTTATGTTATTTTGCTATTTTATTGCATGATATTTTGATGTTTTGGTAATACAAGTACTTGGTGTATTGACGATTGATGTGTGAGTAATACCAAGTTTCATCAATTATTGTTTAATTCTTTTCTATAGTTTTCCATTATTTTTCTATTATGTGATTATCAATGTTACAAACTCAATGTTTCTTTCTTTCCATATTGCCCCATACGCATGCTTGAAAAAGCAATATTGGCAATGGCTTTACTTGTGTTCTTGTGCTAGAAATTTTTTCTCTAATTGCTCAATTTATGTGATATCGTATAGTATTTCTGTATGACTTGCTGGCTAATCTAATTTTATTATGTACCATATCCAAATGTAACAAATTAATTTGCAGTTAAAGAATAGAGTAGACTGGAACCCGTGCTCCGCATATGAGTCATTGTTGGAGTTGTAGTGTTAGTAAATATTAGGTGATGTTAGTTACCAGTGGTGTATCATCATTTATGGCAATGAAGTTTGGTGAACAACACCACTTTGATCTTAAATTCGTCAATGGTAACTATAGTATACTTATGGGTTCTTAGGAGATTTCATAGTTCCATAACCCCACACACACTCTCTCTCTATCATGTAACTCCTTTAAATTTAACTTATGATATCCAAGCTTTAATGATTTGTGGTTTTTAATTTACTTATTGCGTTTAAGGTACTTTTCTACGGATTTTCTTATGGGTGTTTTAAAGCTAAAGTGGATGGTTGAAAATGAGCCTTTTTTCGCATGTTAAACATTGTACTTTACATTATAGTAAGCATTATTGTAGACTATGAATAGTAGGTTTATTTGCTAAATTTTAAATGTAAGAGTCGAGTAAGCTTGCATAATGTTGTCATTCCATCTGCAAATTATACATATGAATAACTTCATTATTTGAAAGGCAAACTAATCCATGAATCACATGCTAATCAACCATTTTGTTGTAATGATTAAATAATAACACCAACTTCTTCGTTGGTAGCACAATTATCCAAAGAAAAAACAATGCAAAATTGATATGCAAAGAAAAAACAACTGGAGGGAATGTATGCATTGATTTAGACTCATTATCTTTCATAAACTCCAAGTTTACAGGTTATATTGTTTTTCTTTGGTAGATTTATATGCATTATCCTATACAAATGAAACAACTATAGGCAAATGCACTGTACACAATACATATCTCAAGTCAGCGAATTCAAAATGTGTCTTAGTTAATTATATTAACTATATATTAACTGGCAACTAATAACCTATCAATTAAAAATAAACGCATAGAGAGAAAGACGGTATAAGTTAATGGAAAGTACCAAAATAACATAAATAATGTAACGACTCGTAGATTTTAACGATTTAAATAACGTAATTAACTAAATTTTTCTTGAAAATAAATAATAAAATTTTAGAAATGGAAATTTAATATTTGTGACACGTCTATTTAAATGTAGCAAGTGTCAGATTTCCATCAGAAAATATGAAAGTTTGTTTGATGGTGAATTTTCAATTTTCAATTTAAAATCAATTAAATTGTTGGAAATTAAATATTTTCGAAAACTGAATATTTTTACATAATAAAAATGTGTATCATTTTCTGAGTGGGATGTTATATTTCGTTTCGTTAAATTTGGACTGCTTTAGCTCCGTTTATATTATTTTGGGCGTTTTAGCAGCAGTTTTGACAGCGAAATTTGAGTTTTGATAGTGGGTCATATCACTCATATCTGTGTACCATTCTGTTCGTCTCGTCGTGCTGATCTCCGCAGATATTCAATTGTGCATTTCGGTGTCCGGTACGCGACGAAATCTACGAAACGATTAGCCATATCGGTACCCAATTTTAACCTTTTGTTTCCCTGTGGCCATTCAATTGTCCACCGGTTGAAAACCAACAGCCATTAGCTTTTAATATAATTCCTGAATTCAATGGCTGGCTGTCACTATTCCCACCATATTCAATATATTGGTTCGTCCTTTTATTCCCATTCTCTCTCCCCTCCTTCTTGTTTTGTTCTGATTTGCAATAGAAATATAAAGTTCTGTTGTTCCATTCGAGAAGAATATAATATATATAAAGCATATATATTGTTGCATTCTTTTATTTATGAGAAAACCTTGTTGTTCTCCCTCTCTCAAACTCGAGCCTACCACCGCTCTCCACGCCTTGCCCCTATGCCGCCCCTACCACCAAGTTCCTGAATACTCTATGCCCACCACGCAAGCAGCCCTCGCCCTTCCACTTCCCCTCCTCATTCCTTGATCCGCCTTTAGATCCATGCCTATCACCAGTGCCGACCCACCCTGACCACCGAAACCCACCACAACCACCTCTCATCCTGATAGCCGTACACAACACCACCATCGCCCACACCACCTTCCGTCCCATCTTCCTGCAACCCTTGCAGCCACTACCCTTGACTGTGCTCCACCCCTCTCGAGCCTAGCCGAGCACGAACGCCACCTTCCGCTTCTTTTCCCCTCGCCTCGGCACCTTCCCAGTAGCCGTACACGCTGTGATAACCACCTGACAGTAGCACTCTAGGCCTCTTCCTCCACTCGCTCAAAGTAGCCGAGCAACCCCTAACAGCAGCTTCTATTCCTTATTATATATATATATATAAAAGAATTTTGAAAGGAAATATGCGTTTTAAATTAAATATTGAATTTAAAATATAATATATAAAGATTTTATTTTGATATGTGTTTTAAATTGAATATTGATTTTTAAAATATAATATATAATAGTTTATTTTAAATACGTGAGTAAATTTTAGATTTCTTAAAATTTATATATATATTGTTTTCATCGATCTCGAGTCCACCTTGCTTTGCTTTGGAAATTGTCATTTGGATTGGTCGATTTTCAAGTCTGTGATTCAAATCGTAGCTTGTTGTGATGTCTATTTTCTCTAGCCTTGAAAGGTGGGCGATCGCTCACGATTAGCATTCTTATTTTTAGTAAACCGATTTCAGATGAAATGACAATTGAAATATGTTGTTAAATTGAACTGGTTAGAAATTTAATTGTTTAATATGTCATGTTATTATTAAAATTTGTTTACCTGTGTTAATTGACACACGACACCATCACCTGTTGTATATATATTACATTTAAACTGTTAATTATGATATATACCTGTCATTGATATGTTATGCTACTTTATTTTATTTTATTGTTCTCACACTACAAGTTCCCTATTAGTTTAGGAAATCCCTATGGGTTGAAATGATACATACCCAAACGATCTTATAGATTAGGGAAAATCGTTATGGGTTGAAATGATAAACCCAAGCAATTTTATTAATTTTGAATTATGGGATTGCGGGTTGAAATGATATATACCCGTAAATTTAAATTATTGCGAATTGAAATGATAAATATCCATATCACTTGACCACAGGATAGAAAATTATATATGGACACTGTTGGTCTATTTTTGAAAAATGATTTTCAAAGTTTTGAAAGGAAATATATGGGTTTAATAAATATTGATTTTTAAATATAATATAAAGATTTTATTCTAATATATGTGTAAAATTTAGAATTTTAAATTATATGTTTGAAATTTTAAATTTATAAGTAAGTTTTGAAAAATGTAAATTTTAAGATTTTACTTATAATTTTATTATTTTTAAATATATAAAATATAGTTTAATATAAAATAATATAGATTTAATAAAATCAGATTTAATTTAATAATATTTAATATAATAAAATTTAATTTAATAGAATTTAATTGGATAAGTATATATTGTATATAAAATATTTATTTAAAATTTATATTAATATTTTGAAAATAGATTTTGTAATAACTATAATAAAATAAAGGTTGGGAAGATAAATTAAGTTAATTTGTAATTTAATTTATTTGAGAATTGAATTTAAATAAAATTGATTTGATTTTGAGATTTTGAAAGTTATGATTTATAACTTGATTTAATTAAAGGTGACTAAATGAATATTTTCAAATTTAAATAAAATTGAATATTTAATTTTTATTTAAAATTGTAATTTGAGATTTTTTTAAATGTTACTAAAAATGATTAAGCGAATATTTTCAAAAATTAAATAAAACTAAAGTTGAATTTTGAGATATGAATGAAATTTATAAAATTGAGTTATTGTAAATTGTTGAATATTTAAACTTTGAAACCTGCTGAATTGGAAGTGGTTAAAAATTGTAGTTCAAACTTAGATTTGGAATCGATATAAAATAAAAATGGTTTTTATGAGAATTTGAATTGAACCATTAATCTTTTAATTGAAATTTTTGAATTGAGATTGATTTAAATTAAATTTTGGAACTAACTTGATTTGAATTGATTTGTGAAATTGGAAGAAACAATTCTAATTTGAAACTATTTTCGATATAAACTCTTTTCAATATATAACTATTTTTAATATACAAACTATTTTAATCTAAAACCTATTTTTAAATATAAACTATTTTTGATGTATAACTATTTCAATATATATAAACTACTTTCAATATTCAAACTGTTTAAGTTAGAGCTGATATGATTTAGGTTTAATGGATTTAAATGCGAATACTTTGATATAGTGATTTCGAAAATGAATATGATTTAAAGTGATATGATTTCGTAAATGAATATGATTCAAAGTGATATGATTTCGAAAATGAATATGATTTAAAGTGATAGGATTTAGAAAGCGAATATGATTTCGAAAGTGATATGATTTTGAGATGAATATGATATTTTGATATGAAGTATGAACTGTTTGAAATGAAAAATGACCACGGTGTGAAATAAGCGTTTGGTTGTTAAAGAGACCGGGATCGGATATTGTCATACTCTCTGCCAATACCGAAATACACTTTAACAACTGTGCACGTGGTGGAGAATCCAGAACGAAATAGGATGGTTTGGCGAATGTCTGTATGAGATATGAATGCAGCCCTGGCTCCCTCGAGTCAGCTTGATGTGACTAAAACAAGAGCTATACCGAGCCAAGTGGGGTTGCTCCCCTTATCAAGCACATTTCTTCGATACCATATTCATTACTTTGTGATTTGGTTGGGTGCACCTTTGATTTGGGAGTGTGTCTCGAGGTGGGTGGTAGTAGCTGCTATGTGTTACCACCAGTCCGGGAGTGCAAAACGGTAGTATCCTACCTTGGGCATTGCCTCGCGTGCCTTGTCACATGCCTTATCGAGCCCATTACGAGTTTGGTTTGTACCGTACCAATGGAGTGCTCCCTGAGTATCCCACCGATTTGGTGGAGCTTACAGTATATGTATAGACTACGGTAATTATATAAAAATATGTTAAGGGGGATATGGGTAACACCTTAACGCTATTTTAATAGTTTTCTTTACTATAGACATTATTTATGTAGCGTATTATACTATGTATGTAGATAGTTTAACGGATCCTTAAGTGATGGAATCCCAACATTCTTTAAGTTATATTGCATTTCACTTGGACATTTCACTTGAGTTTATTTACTTGCATAAGAATGTTAATCCTGACTCGAGTGTTTTGTGTTTTGCTTTATGCTCGACTCAGACAGAGTGTCACGGCATTTGAGACTCACCTTTGGAGCTTGGATATTTGCTTAGAGATCTATCTTTTATCTATTCTGCTTTCAGTTATTATAGTTATTTTCAGTTGTTTATGTTTAGACTTGTCGATTGATTTTGTATTAGTGACTTCTATGTACTTGGGATTTTCTGTTGTGTTTGTTTCTGACTATGATGTTCTATGGTAGCTTCATGAACTACTATTTATCTATTCCACTGCTTATTGTTATATTACTCTGTGTTTGTGATTCTATGATTGATTTATTTATTGTATATGCTAAGTTTTGCCAAAGTCTGGCATGTGTGGATGATTGTCGATTTGAATGGTTCGAAATGATGGGTCGTTACAAGTGGTATCAGAGCTCTGGTTTAGGCAAACTTAGCAGATGGAGTAAAATTCATTAGAGATAGGGTAGTAATACCCTAGAATTAGTGGAATTGATTATAGAATCATATTCGTTTGAGCTTGAAATTCTTCGGTAGGATCCTCCTAGATTAGGATTTCTTTTGAATTTTGGAACTTTACCTCTGTTCTAAAATCCATTCTTGACTTTTTATGTTTGTGTTCTTCTTGATAATGGAGCATCCCATAGATTTATTTCTATTGGTCTTTGTAATAATTTGAGCACATCTTGCAACCTCAATTGGAAACTTCATCCTGATGTGTGACTAATCCCATCGGCGGTCCCGCCAACCTTAGTATGATTTGTAAAGGGGTGAAACTCCTTTACAACATGCGTCAATTCACCGGAGATTTCTACATCCTCGATTTTGATGGTGTTATCTCTCGCAAAGCCCGAATCGTGTGATAACCCGAAATTTTTGAGCAATATCAATTTAATAATCTAAATTAAATATTAAATTGATTTGATATATCTTTGATTTATAAGATTTAAATTGATACCTTTCTTTTAATAAATATCTAATTGGTGAATTTTATCTTTTAAAATTAATTGATTGTCTTCTATTTATATATGTATATATTTGTATACATTGTAAATAGGAAAGCTTTGTTTTAAAATTTAACAAATAAATTGTGTTTCCAACATACGTTTTAGTGATTTGGAAATTATGATTTATTTAATATTAAGATTTTCAAAGCTATTTAATAAACAACTATATGGTTTTAAATATATATGATAAATGTTTAAATAGTTTAAAATTTATTCTAGCTTTAGTTTAAATTTAAAATTTATTTAACCCAAAAGATTTGTTCTATTTTCTTTTTAAAATAGCTTGGTAAACATTAAGCATAAGTATAAAACAAATATATTATTTAAAATAAATATAAAAATAAATATACATTTAGACAATAAGCATTTAAGTTAAAAATCAATATTTAAGTTAGAAATTGAAATAAAATATATAAGATAAATTGTAGAAAATAAAGTCAATACATTAGCAAATTCAAATATCATGTTAAAAATAAGATTCCATGTATAGTTTAAAGTAATGAGACTAAAGAAAAGTAGAAATATATTCAAGTATCACCAAACAAGATACAACATACATTCAGGTATGTACAAATTGGAACGTAGGTATGTAACCTGGAAGACAACAAGAAAACTGCATAGTCAAATGAACAATTGAAATAATATGCAAGTATGTAGGCTTGTAAAAGAAGACAACTGCAATAAATGCCCATATCTATAGCACACCCTAATATATCTATCAGCCACCAAAGTAAAAATATAAGTATATATTGTAAGCTTGCATAGGGTAGGTTTGTAAACAAATGATCTTCAAGTTGTAAGTGTGCAGGCTGAGAATTTTAAAGGGAAATAAAGGATACTAATTGTGTACAAAACAATGTTTGACAAATATAAAATGTGTAAATTTAAACAAGAGCATTAAATGCTAGCCACCTTATTTCTTTTCTCAGCCACCTAAGGGGAGAACAATATTTGCTAAATCAATTAAACAATAGAGGATTCTCAGATTTTTGTACAAATGTATACAGTCTTGTACCAAGAATTGACACTGTTTGAATATAAAATTTATCTCTGTCTCCTTCTTTTCTTTCCTATATATCTTCATGTCTGTTCGAGCTGAGCAAATACAAGTAAACTTCCTTTTAAAACTAAGACAAAACTTCATTAAAACATCAGCAAGCAAACCAAACTGAGGATCAAAGAAAATCTTGTTTTCAGCCTGTATATTCAAGCCTGTTTCATCTTGAAGCCTCTGTTCTTCTTTTTCATAAAAACTGTGAGTAAACTATTCTTAAAAACAGTTTTAAACTATGTTCATACTTGAGATATGTGATGAATCTGTAGAGTTAAGTTGAAATAGAGTTTGCTTGGATGTTTTCAACTAGAGTATAGATTGGATTACACTGTTTATTGCTTTGCATGTCTGTGTGTATACATATTCCTGGCCTCTGTTGTTTCACAATATCAAAGAACAACATATAAATTCATATCATCCTAACCAAATCAGTTTCAAGCTTTGATTTCTAGAGGTAAAATGTCGGTAATAATGTAATATAAGTTTAAAATAGTGTTTAAGGATTTTAAATTTGAAAATTTTCTGAAATAAAGAAAAGACAATGTTATCTTTAAATTTGATAAAAATCAAACATTTTGTTTTCTAGATTCGAGCATGCAACTTGAGTCAACATTGTAAAACTTGATTTTTAAAAGAAAAATCATGGGTTTTAGATTGGGATTGATGAGGCATTTCTGGGTTGACCAGAAATGAGTTTTCGAGCAAAATCAGGCAACTGGGTTGGTTCTGGTGGTCGAGGCTTGGGTCGGAGCTGGTATGGTGATCGACGAAGTTGAGAAAAATGGTGGATGTGGTGTTCACGCGCCGTGGCGTCGGCGATAGGAGAATTAGATTTTAAACCCTAGTTTTGTTTGGGTTTGAAGATTTGGTCACAGGGGATTCCTCGTTGTATCGAGCTTGACCAGATTGGAGGAGATCATACTAGAGGTGTGGACGAAGGTGTTGACGTAAGCACGGGGTTTCTGGTGGTCGATATTGTTCTGGCGAAGTGATCGTTGATGGGGTCGTGAGCTTCCAGTTTCGACTGGAAGCCTCGATGTTTCTTTTGGCTTCGCGGCATCGGTTAGAGGGTCGGATATGTACGAATGGTCGATCGTCGATATGTGGGGCGAATCGCCGGAGGTGGCGATGGCGTTGATGGCGCGTGCACGTGCACAGCCGGGGTTTGGTGTCTGGGGAAACGAGATTGTGTGCAACATGAAGGGATGCTCGAGTGGAATTGGCTTTAGCTCGAGTCTGTACTCGAGACGTATTCGCGTGTTTGCCTTTCCCAGTTTGTTTTTGTTTGTTTAAGCTAACAAAAGTAATTAAAGTATAATTACTCAATTAACTAAAATAAGTAAATTAGGAAATTAAATTAAGATAAATTAGTTAATTAAAGGTAGTTGATTTCTCAATTTAAGATTGATTTACCTAAGTAATAACGGAAGTGAAATTACTTAATGAAGTAATAAATGAGATGAATGTGATAAATTAATTTAAGATAGTCACTTGGTAATGATTAAGTATAATTACTTAATGGGATTGATAAGTGTAATTGCTTAGTGAAGAATTGATGGATAAATTACTAGATGTAATTAATGTAAGGGAAATTACTTAATGAGAAGTAATCAAAGGTTAATTACTTCGGAGAAGTAATTAAGAAGTAATTACTTGGTGTAATTAATTAAAGAATTAATATCATTAATTAAGGAGTGAATTAATTAAGGTAATTAATTACAGGATGGTTAACTACTTTTTATGATTGATTAAGGCTGATTGATGGGAGAAATAAATTAAGGGTCATCAACTAATGTAATAAAGGAAAGTAATTAAAGATTAATTACTGCAAATGATTAAGGATAACTAATTTGTGAAATTAATTAAAGGATAATTACTTTACATAATTGAAGTTAATTAAACAAGGATGATTAATTAAGATGGTATTAAATTCGAAGAGACCGGAGTCGGGTATTAGTTAATACCCGAAACCACATTGATTCTTTATAAATTGATACATGAAATAAATAGGCTGGAGTGGAATAATTAAGTAAACTGGACTATTGAAACTAAGTAATGGTACTTAGATATTACTTTGGGAAATAAGTGATTGACTATAACAGGTTAAGAAACTCGTAGTGAGGTACGAGTTACCCCGGTTTTCCAAATATGTCTTAAAATTTATGAGTTTACTCACGCTGGTTTCCAGCCTGACCCGGGTGTTACTTTGATGTAATGCTCGGGTCAGACCGAGTATTACAGATTTCCAGGTTAGGACGTTCTGGAGCTCAAGAGGCGAGCTGGATGGCAGGACGTATGGAGTGTTCCGCTGTGACTATTATTTCTGTTATCTGAGATATATTTGATTTGTATATGCACAGTGTTGTATATGAGAGTGACTCTGATGTATTATAAATGTAAATTGACAAATATAGTATTCTTTTGTAAACTGTTATTATTTGATATTATATTTTGGATCCGCTGCGAATGTGAGAATCTGTGTTGTGATTTCTGTTTCTTTCTTCTATCTCCTTCTTCTTTACTAACTATCTGGAATTTTCGGGTTCGAAAATTCCGGGTCGTTACAGTTGGTATCAGAGCTGAAGGTTAAGCGAGAACCTTGGCTCTGTTGGGATTGCTCATTAAAGATAGGGTCAATAGTACCCTAGAATGAGTTGAGTATATATATATGAGAGAGCGTACTTGTTATTTTCTTATATAAAGATTTTAAATGATTTCATATAAGAATATATTTTGATATATATATAAAGTAATATTTCTATCAAATGAATACAAGGGGAATTGGCTGTTAAATTATTGGAATTGAATTAAGTGATAATAGAAATATAACAAAATTTAAAGTAAAATAAGGATTGGTTTGGAATGAATTCAAACTGAAATTTAAATCTTAATTTAAGGAGAATTTCAGAATAAGATAGTGATGAATTGGTTTTCAAATACAATAACCTTGGTTATTATCAGAAATGATTAATAAGGCAAGTATAAATGAGTAAACAATAATAAAATATTTGGGAAGTAAAACATTTAGGCAAGTCTGACTTATAAGTTGGAACTAAAGTTGATCTGAATTGTGGAGTTTTAAATCTGGGTCCAGAATTTGATTTGAATTTAAAACCAAGGGTAGTTTAAAATTTAAAGGTAGGCTAGTGTGTGAAGGAAATAAATATGAAATAAACTCTAAGGTAGAGTTTTGAATTTTCCTTGGAATGTGATGTGAAACCCAAAGTGAAGCGAGTTTTAAACTTAAGTGGGAAGGTTATTAATCTGATGTTTAAAATTTGAATGGGAATTCAAATTGTGTAAATTGACTGGATCAAGTGAATTAAATTTAACTTAGGGAAAGTTAAATAAGAACAACCTAAATTGGAAATTTCAAGATGAAATTAAAAATTTACTTAGTGAAGTTAAATGGGTTGTTTTGAAATGGGAGTTATGTGTGATCTCAAACGGATTTGAGATCTGGGAATTGGAAATGTGTGTTATTGATGGATGCTGTTTTAAATAATCTAGATGTTTATTTACTTTGGCTTATCCCGATATCATCCTTTTGTTATTAATAATCCATGAAACTGTGAATTGGATTATTCTAATTAAATTAAGAAATGGATTGAGGTAATATACATCCATTGCAGAAATTTAATGGAATCACTTTGAACTTAAGAATTAAATATGTAAATTAAAATTGTTTAAGAACTGGTTTCAAAGTGAAAGATAAAATTTGGGTGATAAATTGAATTTTTAAGATAAAATTGTTTTGAACTCTTATTTGAACTTTGAAATAAGTTAAGTAAAGAAGATTTAAATGGAATTTTGAGAATTCGACTCAGAATTAAATTGTTTAAGGATTGGGAGTATTAATTTAAAAATAAAGATTAATTTGTTTTAAGGGGTTAAATCAACATTTGAAATAATAACTTGAATTTATATAACTCGAGATGGTTTAAAATTGAGATTTAAATTGAATTAGTTCAAACTGAAATTGATTTGAATTAATGGGAATTGTGATTGAAGATGGATAAGTATAGAATTCAAATGGAAAATTGGAATTGGGATTAATTCATATAGAAATTGAAATGATTTGAAATTAGTCTAAACTAATTGGAATAATTTGGAATTGTAATTAAAGTGAATATGTTTAAAAATCAAATGGAATTTGATTTGAATTTGGAAAGGAATTAAGGCTAGTTCAACTTGAATTGGGAACAAATCAAGTTTAAGGAAAATTGAAGTTATTCAAATTGGGATTGAGTCAATTTAAATGTAAGTGGAAATTTAAATTGAATTTATGGAAATGGAGATGGGGTATTAAACAGTTTGACTCTGGACTATTTTCAAAATAAATTGTTTTAATATAAATCTAATGTTCCAAACTATTTACCATACAACTTTTCTTTTTAAAACCTAAAACTATCTTAAGCTTGTTTTATAATTACTTTTGGAACTATTTAACTATTTCACAACTGTTTTATAAACTAATTACTATTTTTCTACTACTTTATAAACTGATTACTGTTTTTCAACTGTTTTATAAATAATTACTATTTTTCAACTATTTTACAATTACTTAACTGTTTACAGCTATTTTACAAATTAATAATTATTTTTCAACTACTTATCTATTTTTAAATTTTTCAAGCTATATTTCTAAATTTAAGCAGGTCGGAGTCAAACTGTTATTGATTAAATACCCAACTGAGATAAGAATTAAAGTGATAATCCAAATAGGGATTAAGGCAAATGGGAATAAGTGAATAAAGTTTGAGTGAATGTGAATGGAAAGGAAATTGATTTGGTTAATAATCAATGAAGTTAAATACGTAGGATGTACGTATATTATTCTATTCGCATAGTGATTTGATCCAGATTCGAGCACAGAATTTCGAGATAGTATTATCGATCCGAGTTGGGATTTTTCGCTCGATTTTCAACGGCGAACCTGAATATGGATTTTTGATTGGTTCTGGATATTCTCTATCATAGTTGTGACTATGCAAGGAGAATGACGGTTTCTGATCAAGAAACCAGATCCGAGTCCGCACTAGATAGTCGAGTGGACGGTACTAGTTCGGAAGTGAAATTGTGTGATCGAGTGAGCGATCAGATTGATATTGCGTACGGATGATATGTGGACATCGTACGGGTTTGAATAAAATTGATATTGAAATTTGTGGATAAAACTGTAATATGGTTTTTGAAATGGAAGTAAATTTTGAGAAATATACCATAAATAAAGTGAAAATGGAATATCTTTATGATAAAAATTTACTTTATCAAAGTAAATAATTTGGTAAGTGACTTTATAAAGTAATCAAATTTGAATATTTGATTTGGAATAAACAAAGTTAAGTATCTTTGTTATATATGATAAAACTCCCCTTATTGAATCCATTGTCAGAAGAAAAAGGTTTTTGGAAGTTTTTGAAGTATATAAAGGAAACTTTTATAAGTATAAAGTGATTTAAAGATTTCCCAAGAAAATTATATATATGTATATATATATATATAAAAGATTTTATGGAAATGGTTTTGAGAAAAAGGTTTTGGGAACCTTTGGATTTGGAAAAGGCTTTTGATTTTTGGGTAAAATCAATATTGGAATTTGGGAAAGATTTGTGAATTATCGATTTTGAAAATCGATTTTGTGTAAAAGCATTTATATGAAATTCATACTAGGTGTATGATTTGGAAAATACTATATGTGTATAGTATAAAGTGTTTTGAGAATAGCTCTGGGGAAAAAGGCGCTCCCTTGAAATGAACTTCTCAGGAGTGCCACTGGGTGGTACTGCCTTGAGCCCCAAGGGGGGTTTCTAAAGTTGATCCTGTGAGGAGTCCGGACAAAACTAGTTCCTGAGGATTATTTGTGTAGCGAAAGTCGAGGGGCTGGTGCCCACAGAGGCATTTGGGTTATGCTGTGACGACAGTGTAACTCGATGTCACTGCGATCTACTGCAGACCATAGCGTAAGTCGTGTGTGCCGCTGAGAGCCAACAGTCTATGTTTGATTTTACATCGGTAGACTGCGACACTATGGTAACATAGCGAAAGTCATGTGTGCCGCTGAGAGCCAACAGTCTGCGTTTGATTTTATATCGGTAGACTGAGACCTATGTAGGAGTGGAGAAGTTTCATTTTGACAGCGAAAATCGTTTGTGCCGCTGAGAGCCAACAGTTACATGGACTTTTGCTGTGACGACAACGTAACCCTGGATGTAACTGCGATCTGTCATGGGTTCTATGGTGTAATTAGTTACATGGACTTTTGCTGTGATGGCAACGTAACCCAGGATGTAACTGTGACCATGGATGGGTGTGATGATTTCCAGAGCATTCTCACCAAAGCTATTTTCTCTATTTCAAACTGTTTTCTACATTTTCAATAAAATTATTTTCCAAGTGTTTTCACTGGGTGTTGAAAACGGGTTTATCAAGTACTTATAGATTTTCAGTCCTACGCCTGATCAACGTATGACCGAATCTCTATGAGGACGAGGATGGACTTGTTGAAACATCGAGTTATTAAAGTATTTTTATAAAATGACTTTAGAATAATATTATATAGATATTAAAAAGTATTATAAAAATGATCAAAGAAAATTTATCTGATATTAAGCATTTTGATAATTCTAGCTTCGTTCCTTCTCGAGGATATCTGTAGCTTAGTAGTGTTGATTGTTTGGATTCTATAAAGTGAGTATCCCGGTATTTATACTTAGGAAACTCGAGAGAATTCTATCCAGAGTTTTGTTTGGATAGTTAGATTTATTTGATTGAATGAATTGGTTGCTATGATTGTTAGCATATGATTGATATATACTTGTGATTTAAAATTAAAATCTTAAATAGACTATTAAATTACCTTTGTTTTTAAATTTCGGGGACGAAATTCTTTTAAGGGGGAAGGAATGTGATAACCCGAAATTTTTGAGCAATATCAATTTAATAATCTAAATTAAATATTAAATTGATTTGATATATCTTTGATTTATAAGATTTAAATTGATACCTTTCTTTTAATAAATATCTAATTGGTGAATTTTATCTTTTAAAATTAATTGATTGTCTTCTATTTATATATGTATATATTTGTATACATTGTAAATAGGAAAGCTTTGTTTTAAAATTTAACAAATAAATTGTGTTTCCAACATACGTTTTAGTGATTTGGAAATTATGATTTATTTAATATTAAGATTTTCAAAGCTATTTAATAAACAACTATATGGTTTTAAATATATATGATAAATGTTTAAATAGTTTAAAATTTATTCTAGCTTTAGTTTAAATTTAAAATTTATTTAACCCAAAAGATTTGTTCTATTTTCTTTTTAAAATAGCTTGGTAAACATTAAGCATAAGTATAAAACAAATATATTATTTAAAATAAATATAAAAATAAATATACATTTAGACAATAAGCATTTAAGTTAAAAATCAATATTTAAGTTAGAAATTGAAATAAAATATATAAGATAAATTGTAGAAAATAAAGTCAATACATTAGCAAATTCAAATATCATGTTAAAAATAAGATTCCATGTATAGTTTAAAGTAATGAGACTAAAGAAAAGTAGAAATATATTCAAGTATCACCAAACAAGATACAACATACATTCAGGTATGTACAAATTGGAACGTAGGTATGTAACCTGGAAGACAACAAGAAAACTGCATAGTCAAATGAACAATTGAAATAATATGCAAGTATGTAGGCTTGTAAAAGAAGACAACTGCAATAAATGCCCATATCTATAGCACACCCTAATATATCTATCAGCCACCAAAGTAAAAATATAAGTATATATTGTAAGCTTGCATAGGGTAGGTTTGTAAACAAATGATCTTCAAGTTGTAAGTGTGCAGGCTGAGAATTTTAAAGGGAAATAAAGGATACTAATTGTGTACAAAACAATGTTTGACAAATATAAAATGTGTAAATTTAAACAAGAGCATTAAATGCTAGCCACCTTATTTCTTTTCTCAGCCACCTAAGGGGAGAACAATATTTGCTAAATCAATTAAACAATAGAGGATTCTCAGATTTTTGTACAAATGTATACAGTCTTGTACCAAGAATTGACACTGTTTGAATATAAAATTTATCTCTGTCTCCTTCTTTTCTTTCCTATATATCTTCATGTCTGTTCGAGCTGAGCAAATACAAGTAAACTTCCTTTTAAAACTAAGACAAAACTTCATTAAAACATCAGCAAGCAAACCAAACTGAGGATCAAAGAAAATCTTGTTTTCAGCCTGTATATTCAAGCCTGTTTCATCTTGAAGCCTCTGTTCTTCTTTTTCATAAAAACTGTGAGTAAACTATTCTTAAAAACAGTTTTAAACTATGTTCATACTTGAGATATGTGATGAATCTGTAGAGTTAAGTTGAAATAGAGTTTGCTTGGATGTTTTCAACTAGAGTATAGATTGGATTACACTGTTTATTGCTTTGCATGTCTGTGTGTATACATATTCCTGGCCTCTGTTGTTTCACAATATCAAAGAACAACATATAAATTCATATCATCCTAACCAAATCAGTTTCAAGCTTTGATTTCTAGAGGTAAAATGTCGGTAATAATGTAATATAAGTTTAAAATAGTGTTTAAGGATTTTAAATTTGAAAATTTTCTGAAATAAAGAAAAGACAATGTTATCTTTAAATTTGATAAAAATCAAACATTTTGTTTTCTAGATTCGAGCATGCAACTTGAGTCAACATTGTAAAACTTGATTTTTAAAAGAAAAATCATGGGTTTTAGATTGGGATTGATGAGGCATTTCTGGGTTGACCAGAAATGAGTTTTCGAGCAAAATCAGGCAACTGGGTTGGTTCTGGTGGTCGAGGCTTGGGTCGGAGCTGGTATGGTGATCGACGAAGTTGAGAAAAATGGTGGATGTGGTGTTCACGCGCCGTGGCGTCGGCGATAGGAGAATTAGATTTTAAACCCTAGTTTTGTTTGGGTTTGAAGATTTGGTCACAGGGGATTCCTCGTTGTATCGAGCTTGACCAGATTGGAGGAGATCATACTAGAGGTGTGGACGAAGGTGTTGACGTAAGCACGGGGTTTCTGGTGGTCGATATTGTTCTGGCGAAGTGATCGTTGATGGGGTCGTGAGCTTCCAGTTTCGACTGGAAGCCTCGATGTTTCTTTTGGCTTCGCGGCATCGGTTAGAGGGTCGGATATGTACGAATGGTCGATCGTCGATATGTGGGGCGAATCGCCGGAGGTGGCGATGGCGTTGATGGCGCGTGCACGTGCACAGCCGGGGTTTGGTGTCTGGGGAAACGAGATTGTGTGCAACATGAAGGGATGCTCGAGTGGAATTGGCTTTAGCTCGAGTCTGTACTCGAGACGTATTCGCGTGTTTGCCTTTCCCAGTTTGTTTTTGTTTGTTTAAGCTAACAAAAGTAATTAAAGTATAATTACTCAATTAACTAAAATAAGTAAATTAGGAAATTAAATTAAGATAAATTAGTTAATTAAAGGTAGTTGATTTCTCAATTTAAGATTGATTTACCTAAGTAATAACGGAAGTGAAATTACTTAATGAAGTAATAAATGAGATGAATGTGATAAATTAATTTAAGATAGTCACTTGGTAATGATTAAGTATAATTACTTAATGGGATTGATAAGTGTAATTGCTTAGTGAAGAATTGATGGATAAATTACTAGATGTAATTAATGTAAGGGAAATTACTTAATGAGAAGTAATCAAAGGTTAATTACTTCGGAGAAGTAATTAAGAAGTAATTACTTGGTGTAATTAATTAAAGAATTAATATCATTAATTAAGGAGTGAATTAATTAAGGTAATTAATTACAGGATGGTTAACTACTTTTTATGATTGATTAAGGCTGATTGATGGGAGAAATAAATTAAGGGTCATCAACTAATGTAATAAAGGAAAGTAATTAAAGATTAATTACTGCAAATGATTAAGGATAACTAATTTGTGAAATTAATTAAAGGATAATTACTTTACATAATTGAAGTTAATTAAACAAGGATGATTAATTAAGATGGTATTAAATTCGAAGAGACCGGAGTCGGGTATTAGTTAATACCCGAAACCACATTGATTCTTTATAAATTGATACATGAAATAAATAGGCTAGAGTGGAATAATTAAGTAAACTGGACTATTGAAACTAAGTAATGGTACTTAGATATTACTTTGGGAAATAAGTGATTGACTATAACAGGTTAAGAAACTCGTAGTGAGGTACGAGTTACCCCGGTTTTCCAAATATGTCTTAAAATTTATGAGTTTACTCACGCTGGTTTCCAGCCTGACCCGGGTGTTACTTTGATGTAATGCTCGGGTCAGACCGAGTATTACAGATTTCCAGGTTAGGACGTTCTGGAGCTCAAGAGGCGAGCTGGATGGCAGGACGTATGGAGTGTTCCGCTGTGACTATTATTTCTGTTATCTGAGATATATTTGATTTGTATATGCACAGTGTTGTATATGAGAGTGACTCTGATGTATTATAAATGTAAATTGACAAATATAGTATTCTTTTGTAAACTGTTATTATTTGATATTATATTTTGGATCCGCTGCGAATGTGAGAATCTGTGTTGTGATTTCTGTTTCTTTCTTCTATCTCCTTCTTCTTTACTAACTATCTGGAATTTTCGGGTTCGAAAATTCCGGGTCGTTACAAATCGTTTCTCTAGTAGACGACCAAGGTAATTCTCTTGTGATTGAATGCCGAATGCCTCAGGATTATGCTGACAGTTTTATCTTTTCGCTTGATTCTCAGCTTAGTGATCTTGACTCTACCCGATATTAATGTTTTGGTGATGTCACTTCTCGTTTCCCAAGCGGGAAATTGAATTCCGCATCGATCTTATTCCTGAAGCTCGATCTTGCTACTGGTTTTATCCAGCTTCGTGTAGCAGAGGAGAGCATTCCCAAATCAACTTTTCGAATAGACGAATGGTGTAATGACCTAAAATTTTCAACCATTCGCATCCATACATGTCGGACTTGAATTGCTCAAAATATCAGATTGTTAATTTAAATTTGGCAAAACTCAGCATATACAGTAAATAAATAATCACATAATCACAGACACAGAGTAATATAACAATAATGCAGCGGAAATAAACGAATAGTAGTTCATGAAGCTAATATATATATATAACAGAGTTAAACAAGATACAACAGAAGTCACGAATACATAGATGTCTCGATACAATAGTCAAATACAAGATCTGAATACATCACTGGAATCAACTAAATAACTGCAAGCTAAATAGATATAGCTGGATCTCCTAGCGAAGCTCCAACTCCAAAGGCGAGTCTCGAAAACTGAGCCACTCAGTCTGACCCGAGCGTAAAGCAAAACACAAAACACTCAAGTCAGGAATAACATTCTTATATCAATAAATCCAACTCAAGTGAAATGTCAACTGAAATACAAGTAACTCAAAGGATGTTTGGGATAACCATCCTCTAAGGATCCGTTAAACTATCTACTATGTAGTAATATACGCTATTATAATAATGTCTACAGTAAAGTATACTATTTACAAATAGCGTTAAGGCTTTACATTTTCCATCTTAATGCATTTTTAGGTGTGCCAATAGTCTATACAGTACCGTAATACCCCGTAAACTGGGGCTACCAGAGGATACTCCATAGGTACGACATAAATCAAACTCGTAGTAAAGCACGCTAGGGTAGGTGACACGGCACAACTAGGCGATGCCGGGGTAGATATACCAATTACACTTTCGGGCCGGTGGTGACACAGAGCAGCAGCAATCGCCCACCTCGAGCCACACTCCCGAATCAAGGGTGCGCACCAAATCAATCACAAAATAATAGAATGGCATACGATGGAGTGTGTCCGATCAGAGGAGCTACCTCATTAGCCCGCCAATTGCTCCTGTTTTAGCCACCTTATGCCAAATCACGGGAGTCGGGTCCACGTATATACCTCAGATAGGATCGTCGCCACCATCCTACTTTATTCTGGAATCTCCACTACGTACACAGTTGTTAAAGTGGTTTTCGGTATCGACAGAGAGTATGCCCATATCTGATCCCGGTCTCTTTAACAACCAATCGTTATTACAACACCGTGGTCATTTAAAAATAGTTTATACTTCAAAACCAAAATATCATTTCCATTTCAAAACATATCAATACGATATCATTTCCATTTCAAGAATATTCACTTCCAAAATCATAGTACTTTCAAAAATATAATACTTTTGAAACCAAAACAATTTGAAATAATAATACTTTGAAATTCATAACTTTGGAAATCATAACACTTTGAAATCATATTACTTTCCTTCAAACAGTTTAGATATTAATAATAGTATATAAAATAAAATAGTTTATAAAATAAAATAATTTATATAAAATAGTTATAAGTTAAAACAGTTTATATTAAAATAATTAGTATATTTAAAATAGTTTATATTAAAAATAGTTATAAGTTAAAACAATTTATATTAAAATAATTAGTATATTTAAAATAGTTTATATTAAAAATAGCTATAAGTTAAAGCAATTTATATTAAAATAATTAGTATATTTAAAATAGTTTATATTAAAAATAATTATATTAAAAATAGTTTATATTAAAAATAGTTTATAAAATAATATAAAACAGTTTTAAATATAATTTAAATTACTTTATATAATAAAATAGTTCCCTCAAATTTCACAAATCGATTCAACTCAACTCGGATTCCAAAATTCAAATTTAATCCAATCTCAAATCCTCAAATTTCAATTCAATTCAGTTTCTCAATAAACCATTTCAAATCATCGATTTCAAATACATATTTGAACCATAAAATAAGCCATTTCAATTTCAATATGTTTAAATCTTTAAATATTCAATAACATCTAAATACCACTTCAATTTACAAATTTAAATAAACAAAATATCCCATTTCAATTTATGTAAATTTGAAATATTCATTTGAGTCACTTTTAATCAAATTCAAGTTATAAAACATATCTTTAAAATTTTGAATTTAAATAAATTTCAAATCAAACTTATTTAAGTAAAATTCTTAAATAAATATAATTTCAAATCAATTTCAAATTTTTCTTTCCAACCCGAATCATTATAAACTCTATATTTGAAAATATATACATTAAATAAATACTTAAACATATTATATATCAACTTTATTAAATCAACTTTAATAAATCTTTAAAATCAATATTTATTAAAACCATATATTTCTTTTCAAAACCATAGAAATCATTTTCAATATATATATATATACCAACGGTGTCTATATATAATTTTCTATCCTATGGTCAAGTGATACAGATATTTATCATTTCAATCCGCAATATAAATATATACGGGTATATATCTTTTTAACCCGCAATCCAAAATTTAATTCAATGAAAATCGCTTGGGTTTATCATTTCAACCCATAACGATTTTCTCTTATTCTACAGATTGTTCGAGTATGTACCACTTCAACCCATAGTGAATTCTATACTAATAGGGAACTTTCAGAGTGATAACAGTAATAATAATAATATAACAATCAGTAACAGGCATATATCATCAGTGATAAATAACAGATAATGGTGTCAGATGTCATAGGTGAACAGATACAGATAATGGCATATATATAGCAATGTAAATATCTAACAGCAGTATATTTCAATTGTCGTTTCAATTGAAATCAAATTTAATAAATATAAGAACGTTAATCGTGAGTGATTGCTCACCTTTCGAGGCTAGAGAGATAAGAAGATGACACAGACACATGTGCACATATGGAACAGCGACAGGCTACGAATGACTGCGACAAATTTGATATTGGAATGATAAGTCAAGATAGACACGAGATTTGATGAAACAAGGTATATTACATAGATATTAAAATAAATAAATAAATAAATCAATTCAAAACATACTTTAAAATACATACATATATATATATGTGTATATATTTTTGAAAAACCAAATTCACAAAAACCTACATATAACTAATATATATAAACGTATATACAACTGTTATAACAACAATCAATATTTATCATCAAATCAATATAAACAATTCTTGTATAAACCTATCAGTAATGAAAAGTTTAAAAATCTATGTATAATATATTATATAACTTACATTTTACTATGTATATAAGTAACTATAAAAATAGACTACAACAACCTATAATATGAAGCAACTATTATAACTATATATATGTGCTCAACAGCTAACGATTTCATACACTAATATATATATATATATATATATATATATATAAATGCAAACAATAGGTTATGTACTATCTATACAACTTATATAAAATAATGTATGCGTGTTGATATGACTACATTTTTTGAGAATATATATATAAGCTAATATGGGACAGGCTATATATAAGCTAATATATATATAATGCATGTTTGTTTAATATCGGTTATATATACATATGAACAAAAACAAGCATCTATACTTCTAAACATACTATATAAACATACATTATAAATAAACAAAACACTATACAAATCTAGTTTTGAACAGCTTCTATCAATTTACAATTTATAAACTTATATAATGTTAACAACAGACTATTGTAGATAACCATCAATCGACCCCAAATATATATACAAATTATCTTTATAAAATTCAAAAATCAATATATATATATATATTACCATTATTAATCAATATATGCTAGTTATTCAAACATTAGTATATATATATGTAGAGCAATATGCAACAATATATATTGACATGAACAATGTATAGACTAACATGACTTTAAATATAGCCAGCAATGTATAATATTATATACGTATAAAATATACAAATATGCTAGATAGATATATACCTACATAATATATATATATAAACTTATATACCAATATAATATACTCTTACATAACTAGCATACGCAAAAGTACAGTACCAAATATAACTTAATTACATTATTATTAGTAATATAATTTAATACTATAACAATATATATGCACTCATATAAACAAAAGAAGCTGGGCAATATACCCTACTGTATATATATATATAAGCTGCACTATTAAAACCCATACGTATACAAAGAATCTAGATTTGCAAAATATAATACTTATAAATACATATAAATAAAACCAATGTAAACATATAATACCCTTGCTTCAGGATCCAACAGGCTCTCGGATAAGCATGCATATATATCAGAAGTGAGGCTCGGCCATGAACTGCCTCGGCTGGATCTGGGCTTACGTGGATGAAGATGGAGAGTGGGAAGTCTTGGTGCTTGGCTTTGACTGGAAGAGGAGGGAGAAGAGGTGAGAAGTTCGGCTGGGTTTGGGTTTGAGGAAAGAAGTTGCGGCGAAGAAAGGAAGAGGACAAGGCAGGTTTCCATGGAGAAGATAACAACAGGATTCACGAAGCAAATATATGGGTGTTTCAATATTTTATATATTTTCTTTTATGTAGAATGGCAGAACCAAGAAAAGATAAGGAAGGGGCAAAAGAACGAACTAGAATTAACTGGCCATTGGGAAAAATGAAAAGTCAGAAGTTGAATTCAAGGAAAATAATAATGGCAAGAGGCTATTGGTAATATACGGTGGATAATGAACGGTCATATAACCAAAAGCCCGAATAGTGGAACCGTTACGGAAATCGTTCCGCAGATTTCACCGTCCCCCGGACGCCGAAATAGACAAACGAATATACCACGGAGATCAGCACGACGAGACGATCAAAATGGTATACAAATATCAGTGATACGATCATCCGATCAAAAGTCGATAATCGATATCGAAAACGCTGCTAATTTGTCAGAAATAAGATGAACGGAGCAATAGAAGTCCAAATTTGAAGAAATGAAATATGACATCTCACTCGGAAGATGATTTACAAATATTCTATAGAAAAATATTTGGGTTTGGAAAACATTTTATAACCATCGATTTTTAACTGATATAAATTGAAATAAAATTACACAAGAAAATAAACTTCCATATTATCTGATGAAAATTTACCATTTGCTATGTTTAAATAGACGTATTCCAAATATCAAATTTTTATTTCAAAATTTTATTGTTTACAATTTCACAAAATTTCAATTAAATATATAAATAAAACAAATAAAATTGTTAAAAATTTACGGGTTGTTACAAATTGTTTCTATAAATGGTTAGCCATGCCCTTTGGATTAACCAATGCTCCTGCCTTCTTCATCGATCTCATGAATCGTGTTTTGCGCAATGTTCTCAACAAGTTTGTCCTGGTTTTCATTGATGATATTCTCGTCTTTTCTAAGTCTAAGAAGGAACAGGAATCTCATTTGAGCTATGTTCTCCAAACTCTTCGGAGTCATCAGTTGAAAGCCAAATTTTCTAAATGCCATTTTTGGAGGGATGAAGACCGATTCCTTGGGCACATTGTTTTTGAAAATGGAGTCTCGATTGACCAGGTTAAGGTCGCCGCGATTAATATAAGTCTATCCATCTTTCCTATTTTGCAATTTAATCATCTTATCTTCCTTTTGAGCCTATCTTCTTAGTTATAATTCTCTTTGATTAGGGTCCCTCTAAATTTGAATCTCTATCCTTGTTCTAAAAATCCATTCTTGAATCATCCTATGAGGGAGCGTATTTGCAATTGATATAAAATGTTTTATATATTGTGTTGTTTGAGTTGCTAAGTTTGAATTTTAGGTTTTGATCGATTTGTCTGGCCAACGCTATCGATAGGAATTCCAAAACACTTGAACAGAGCAAACTGACACAATATTGTTTTCGATATTGGTAAATGAAATAATTTTATGTATGATTATATTTTATATATAAAGGTATAATTTTCTAAAATTTGATAGTTAAATGAATTGGTTGTTAGAAATGATAATACTAGATTATAATTTATTGTTTTGACAACATTCCTAAACCATTAACTATTTTGGTATGTTATAAGGATATGAAACTCTAAAAACATGGTTTATAAATCTGACTTGCAAATGAAATGAATCTAAATCAAGGATTTGAGAATTAAATTTTCGGTGCTTTTCAAAATTTGGTTTTCAAAGTTTTGAGAAAAAAATATTATTTGAAAGTATTTTCGAATGGAAATTGTTTCCAAAGAATTTTAAAAGAAGTAAGTCTTTACTCTCCTCTTTGTCGCTGGAAAATAATTTCGATGATGACTGTAGCATCATCGACATTCGTTTTCGAGTCTCAAACTGGAGAGACCACTTAGTAGCTTTGCTACACTTTTGTTGTGGAAAATGGATTTGATTTGAATTTCTTGAGTATGACTTGATGTACAAATTATATATATGTATGTATATTTATTTCAAAATGGTTTGAAGTGAAATTGGAAATTTAACTCTTAAATTTTATGTTTAAGCGATGGTTTTCAATTATTGAAATGAAGCAAAAATTTTGAATAATTGGAGTGTCTAAAATGAGAAATGAAATTTAAACAACTTGAATCAGTTGAACTAGGATAAAATTTATTTGTATAATACTCAATTGCTTTCTAAAACATATATAACTTACCTGAAATATTCAAAAAGTTGAAATGAAATGTGAATATGCAATTGAAGGTTATACAACAGAAAACTTAAGTAATAAAAATGTTCAAAATAAATTTTTGCTTAATAGAAATGTTGTAAATAAAAGGTAAATTTGTATAGTGATCAATTACATTCGGAAACATTCATAAAACTTACTTGGAAAAAAATTTGAATGTAATAAGAACATATAATTGAATAGTATACAATATAAATATAAGTAATAAGATGTCCAAAAATGAAATTTATATGGTTTTGAATTAATTATTGTATCTGGTACTATGTATTTCAAATCTATCTTTCCTTTCTATTGCTTCTATTCTCCTATCTCGCTCCTTTTCGAGGACGAAAAGTTTGGGTTGAGGTGAGTGTAATGACCCATAGATTTTAACGATTTAAATAACGTAATTAACTAAATTTTTCTTGAAAATAAATAATAAAATTTTAGAAATGGAAATTTGATATTTGTGATATGTCTATTTAAACGTAGTAGTGTCAGATTTTCATCATAAAATATGAAAGTTTGTTTGATGGTTAATTTTCAATTTAAAATTTAAAATCAGTTAAATAGCTGGAAATTAAATGTTTTTGAAAACTGAATATTTTTACATAATATGTAAAAATATATATCATTTTCTGAGTGAGACGTCGAATTTCGTTTCGCCAAATTTGGACTGCTCTAGCTGCGTTTATATTATTTTCGGCATTTTAGCAGCAGTTTTGGCAGCGAAATTCGAGTTTTGATAGTGGGTCGTATCACTCATATCTGTGTACCATTCTGTTCGTCTCATCGTGCTGATCTCCGTAGTATATTCATTTGTGCATTTCGGTGTCCGGTACATGGCAAAATCTTCGAAACGATTAGTTGTATCGATACCCAATTTTAACCTTTTGTTTCCCTGTGGCCATTCAATTGTCCACCGGTTGAAAACCAACAGCCATTAGCTTTTAATATAATTCTTGAATTCAATGGCTGGTTGTCACTATTCGCACTATATTCAATATATTGGTTCGTCCGTTTATTTTCATTCTCTCTCCCCTCCTCCTTCTTTTGTTCTGATTTGCAATAGAAAATATATAAAGTTAGGTTGTTCCATTCGACAAGAATATAATATATATAAGGCATATATATTGTTACATTCTTTTGTTTTTGAGAAAACCCAGTTCTTCTTCCTCTCTCAAACTCGAGCCTACCACCGTTGTCCATGCCTTGCCCCTATGCCGCCCCTTCCACTAAGTTCCAAAACACTCCGTGCCCACCACACAAGCAGCCCTTGCCCTTCCACTTCCCCTCCTCGGTCCTTGCTTCGCCTCCATATCCATGCCCATCACCAGTGCTGACCCACCCTGACCGTTAAAACCAACCACAGCCACCTCTCCCCCGACAGTCGTACATAGCACAACCATCGCCCATACTACCTTCCCTCCCATCTTCCCGCAACCTTTGCGGCCACTACCCTTGACCGTGCTCCACCCCTCTCTAGCCTTTCCGAGCACGAACGCCGCCTTCCGCTTCTTTTCCCCTCGCTTCAGCACCTTCCCAGTAGCCATACACACCGTGATAACCACTTGACAGCAGCACTCTAAGCCTCTTCCTCCACTCGCTCGAAGCAGCCGAGCAACCCCTAGCAGCAGCTTCTATTCCTCATTATATATAAAAAAAAGAATTTTGAAAGGAAATATGTGTTTTAAATTAAATATTGATTCTAAAATAAAATATATAAAGATTTTATTTTGATATGTGTTTTAAATTGAATATTGATTTTTAAAATATAATATATAAAGGTTTATTTTAAATACGTGAGTAAATTTTAGATTTTTTTAAAATTTATATATATATATATATATTGTTTTCATCGATCTCGAGTCCACCTTGCTTTGCTTTGAAATTGTCGTTTGGATTGGTCGATTTTTGAGTTCATGATTCAAACGTAGCTCATTTTGCTGTCTATTTGCTCTAGCCTCGAAAGGTGTGCGATCACTCACGATTAGCATTCTTATATTTAGTAAATTGGTTTCACATGAAATGACAATTGAAATATGTTGTTAAATTGAAATGGTTAGAAATTTAATTGTTTAATATGATATGTTATTATTAAAATTTGTTTACCTGTGTTAATTGACACACGACACCATCACATGTTGTATATATATTACATTTAAACTGTTAATTATGATATATACCTGTCGTTGATATGTTATGCTATTTTATATTATTTTATTGTTCTCACACTTCAAGTTCCCTGTTAGTTTAGGAAATCCTTATAGGTTGAAATGATACATACCCGAACGATCTTATAGATTATAGGGAAAATCGTTATGGGTTGAAATGATAAACCCAAGCGATTTTATTAATTTTGAATTTTGGGATTGCGGGTTAAAATGATATATACCCGTAAATTTAAATTATTGTGGTTTGAAATGATAAATATCTGTATCATTTGACCATAGGATAGAAAATAATATACGGACACCGTTGGTCTATTTTTGAAAAATGATTTCCAAAGTTTTGAACGGAAATATATGGGTTTTAATAAATATAATATAAAGATTTTATTTTAATATATGTGTAAAACTTAGATTTTTAAATTATAAGTTTGAAATTTTAAATTTATAAGTTAAATTTTGAAAAATGTAAATTTTAAGATTTTACTTATTATTTTTAAATATATAAAATATAGTTTAATATAAAATAATATAGATTAAATAAAATTGGATTTAATTTAATAATATTTAATATAATAAAATTTAATTTAATAGAATTTAATTGGATAAGTATATATATTGCATATAAAATATTTATTTAAAATTTATATTAATATTTTAAAAATAGATTTTGTAATAACTATAATAAAATAAAGGTTGGGAAGATAAATTAAGTTAATTTGTATTTTAATTTGTTTGAGAATTGAATTTAAATAAAATTGATTTAAAATTGATTGATTTTGAGATTTGAAAGTTATGATTTATAACTTGATTTAATTAAAGGTGATTAAATGAATATTTTCAAATTAAAATAAAATTGAATATTTAATTTTGATTTAAATATGTAATTTGAGATTTTATTTAAATGTTATTAAAAATGATTAAGCGAATATTTTCAAAAATTAAATAAAACTAAAGTTTAATTTTGAGATATGAATGAAATTTATAAAATTGAGTTATTGTAAATTGTTGAATATTTAAACTTTGAAACCTATTGAATTGGAAGTGGTTAAAAATTATAGTTCAAACCTAGATTTGGAATCGATATAAAATAAAAATGGTTTTTATAAGGAGCAATGTTATCCAAAATTATGTTTCTCCGTTGGTTGGACGGATTTAGACCGCTTTGATTAAAAAGAAAGAGGAGCTTTTTTCCTATTTCATCTTGAATTTGAATTGAATCTTTAATATTTTAATTGAAATTGTTGAACTGAGATTGATTTAAATTGAACTTTGAAACTAAAGTTGATTTGTGAAATTGTAAGAAACAATTCTAATTTGAAACTATTTTCAATATAAACTCTTTTTAATATATAAACTATTTTTAATATACAAACTATTTTAATCTATAACCTATTTTTAAATATAAACTTTTTTTTAATGTATAACTATTCCAATATATATTAGCTACTTTCAATATTCAAATTGTTTAAGTTGGAACTGTTATGATTTAGATTTAATGGATTTAAATGCGAATACTTTTATATAGTGATTTTGAAAATGAATATGATTTAAAGTGATATGATTTCGAAAATGAATATGATTTAAAGTGATATGATTTCGAAAGTGAATATGATTTCGAAAGTGTATGATTTTGAAATGAATATGATATTTTGATATGAACTATGAACTGTTTGAAATGAAAAATGACCATGGTGTGAAATAAGCTTTTGGTTGTTAAAGTGACCGAGATCGAATATTTTCATACTCTGCCAATACCGAAAACCACTTTAACTACTGTGCATGTGGTGGAGAATCCAGAACGAAGTAGGATAGTTTGGCGAACGTCTGTATTGTTGAATATGCAAGTATATGATTTTTGTTTGATGATAATAAACACACACATATATATATATATATATATTCATTTAAATGTATTTGTATAATTAAGATTAGTTAATTACCCCGAATACAGAAGGGTTAGTTAATTAATGAGTAAAAATGGCGGACGAAGCGAACGCTGCACCTGGGATCTCAACTATAGAACCTATCACCGTGGAAAATGAAGCGGACGACATGGGTTGGACAGAGGTTCGTCACAAGAATAAAAGTGTGAATCAAATTAGGGATCAGCAGCTGTCTTTTAGGGCTTCATCTCATGCGGGGCCTAGACCTAGGGTTCCTGTTCATATGGGACCAAAACTCAACACGAATTCTAGAGATCTACCGCGGGTGGGGTCTACCAATAAGCGAGAATTCAGGAGAGGCATCAGATCGTGGGCAGACGCAATATCTGGCAACACGTATATTGATGGTGGGGTCAAAAAATTTGATTTTTTGGAAGATGATGAAGGAGAATATGCAGATCTGGATGACGAGGTATTTAATACTACGAAAAATCTGTGGGGCACTTCTCTATACATATATGTTGCTGGTAAGAAACCTTATTACATTCATCTTAATGCATATATTAAAAGAGAATGGAAACCTTCTGGTAAATGGGATGTTTTTCCTCGGGAAAATGGATTCTACCTTATAAAATTTAGTAATGAAGCAGATTGTAAAAGGTTTTGGATGGGGGTCCCTGGTTTATAGATAGTAAACTTATCTTTACTAAAAGATGGGAACCAAATCTTAGACTTGAGAGGGACATGTTAGAATCCCACCCAGTATGGGTGAAACTGAAGAATTTAGACTTATCTCTATGGAATGTGCGGGGGATCAGTAAAATTGCTAGCTTAATTGGTAACCCTCTAGATATGGACGATTATACCAGACATGTTAAAAGACTAAAGTATGCTAGAGTTCTTGTAGAAATCAAAGCAAGTGACACAATTAAAAAACAGGTGAGAGCTAAAGACAGAAATGGTAACATATACATTCAGGAATTAGAGTATGAACACATCCCACCTATATGCAATAACTGCAAGTGCTTTGGCCATACCTTGGATCAAAGCGAGACCGTGTCTCCCCCCATCAAACAAGTCTGGAGGCAGAAGACAACTACTGATCAAAACTTACAACAAAATAAGACATGGACTGATCCAAGTATTGTTGATTCTTATATACATTCCAAACTAACAAACTTGAAGACTACATAGCGGGTGGAAAATAAGGATGGGTCTGAAGAGGCGGTCCAGGATGCAGGCCATTCATTGAATGAAGAGGTGGTGAATACTGCAATGCTTCATAGCTTGGAAGAGGATATAACAAGGAACTCATCTGTAACACTAGAGGAAGAAGATGATATTAATAATGTTAATCTTGATAAGATGGATTCAGGAACTGAATCTGAGGAAGATAGCAAAAATAAATATACTACTTCTAATTTAAGTTATGAAAAGCAGTTTAAAGAAAAAGACTCTAAAGGTAAGGAAAAGGCGAATTCAAGTCGCGAGGTGTCTCCTATGAAATTGAGGAGTCGGCCTCCTGCATCGAAATGTCTATAATCAGTTGGAATGTAAGAGGTCTAAACAATGACTCTAGACGTCTAGACCTCTTAAACCTAAGGAGAAACTATTCTCCTTCAATATTAAGTATCTTAGAAAATAAACTTACAGATGATAATCTTAAATTTTTTATGGATTCTCTAGAATCTAACTGGGACTATTTACATAATAATGATGTAGGGGGTAAAGGTCGCATCTTATTTTTATGGAACAAAAAAGTATGGGATGTAAATTTGCTGAATAAGGATGATCAACAATTGACTGTCAGTGTACAGAATATGGGTGGCCTTAAGCTTATTCTAAGTTGTGTCTATGCAAGTAATTTAGCCTCTCAACGAAAACATTTATGGAAAGCTATCACAGAGATTAGCAAAACAATTACTGAACCTTGGATAGTCATGGGAGACTTTAATTCTATTCTCAAAGCAGAGGAGAAAAAAGGAGGGCTTACCATCAGAGTGTCCCAGTTGGAAGAGTTTAATAATTGCATCATTGGAGCTGGATTACTAGAACCCATACATGGTGGCCTGAAATATACATGGAGAAGTGGAGAGTGTAAGAAAATATCTTGCAAGCTAGATAGAGCCCTTATTAATGTTGCATGCATAAATAAACTATCTAACATTAAAGTCAACATACTTTCCCCCTCTACAAGTGATCACTGTCCCATACTGATTAATTTAAAAGAAAAGAACTTGATCGATAAAGGCAAACCTTTTATATATTCTAACCATTGGCATGAAATAGAAGGTTACACTAAAGCCACTCAAATTAAAAATATGCCTAGGGAGGAGGGTACTCAATGTTACAAACTTGTGCAGATAATTAAGGAAGCTAAGGCGAACCTTAAAGAGTGGAACAGGAAAAGAATGAAAGATGGAGACCAGATAAGTTCTTTACAGAAACAGTGTGAAGAATTTCTACTAATAATTGACAACGGGGAGGCTACAGATGTCACGTGGAAACAATATTATCAATCTCAAAGCAAGTTAAAGGAGGCGCTTAGAATAAAATCCATAGAACTAAAACAAAAGGCTAAAGAAAAATGGTTGACTGAAGGAGATGAGTGTACTAAATTGTTTTACACAAAAATGGCTGTCAGGAATAATTTTAATAATGCTAATCACTTAATGGATCAGGATGGTAATCTGATCAATAACATTTCTGATATAGAAGAACAAGCTATCAAATTTTATTCTGAAATGTTTAATGGAGATATTAACAATAATTTACCAGAAGTTCAGTGTAGGAGGTTGATAAATTCCAAAGGGAGACGGATGCTGTCCAAGAACATATCCATGATTGAAGTCTGGGAGGCCTTGCACTCCATACATGTTGATTCCAGCCCAGGGCCAGACGGATTGGGCTCCAAATTCTTCCTCGTTCATTGGGAAGATCTGAAAGAAGACATTTTATCAGCTATGCAAGATATATTCCAAAATGGTAAATTTGTGAGAGAAATTAATCACACATTTATATGTTTAATTCCTAAGAAGGAAAACCCAGCAAAAATTGAAGATTATCGACCTATTGCTTGCTATAATGTAGTGTACAAAATTCTAAGCAAGATACTATGCAATAGAATGAAACTCATCTTACCCGACCTTATATCAGAATGTCAAAGTGCGTTCATCAAAAGCAGAAGCATTTCTGAAAACTCATTGATGGCACATGAATTGATTAGAAACTTCAACAAACCAGGTGCGAACAAATTCTGTCTAAAGGTGGATCTTCACAAAGCATATGATAAAATAAATAGAAATTTCGTTATACATATGCTAAAAGCTATAGGGTTCCCTTCTAAATTTGTGAACATAGTCAAAGAATGTATCTCCACACCGACCTTTTCGATTTTGATAAATGGCATACCAAAGGGTTTTATTGGGTCCAATAGAGGTATCAGGCAGGGTGATCCGTTATCCCCTTATTTGTTTACAATTGCTATGGAATTTTTTTCATTACAGATGGAGCTGGCAACATTCAACAGACTAATTCAACCTATATATAATTTCCAGCCTATTGTGACACACTTACTCTATGTAGATGATCTTCTCATTTGTATAAAATCCAACTAGACATCAGCTAGAGCTGTAAAGGAATTTTTTTGCAATCTAGAGAGATTTATTGGACTCAGACTGAATGAACAAAAAACCAAATGTTACTTCAACAAAACATGCATTAGAAGGAATGAAATTTTGGAGTACTTAAATGTGAAAGAAGGAAATCTCCCTGTTAAATATCTAGGTGTACCTCTATCATCTAACAAAATTACTGACAGAGAATGTGCAGTTTTAATCTCTTCGATCAGAGACAGACTACAGGGATGGAGTTCAAAACTCCTATCTCTAGCAGGCAAAATTGATTGGTGCACACAGTTATACATTCCAAAGTTAATTTATGGCTTCAAACATTCCAGCTTCCTGATGCTTCAATACAGAAGATAGAAAAAGTTTGTGCAGATTTTATTTGGAAAGGAGGGTTACACAAGATTAAATATGAGTATTTATGCAGACCTAAGGAGGAAGGAGGTGTTGGTCTTAGAAAACTTATAGACATGAGATTGGTCTACACTCTGAAGCAAGCCTGGAGAATCATTAAAGGAAGGGGTTTGTGCGGGAACTGGATGAGGAAAAGATATATTAGAGGTAATTTCTAGAGCATGCAAATGGATAATAATGCATCTTCGACATGGAAAGCTATTATGAGAATAAGAAGTACACTTGCTTCATGTAGTACAAGGGAAATTGCTTCAGGTAAGGAGACTGATTTATGGAGGGACCCCTAGATTCTAGGAAAATCCTTAATTGATATTCTGGGACTTAACACCTTCTTAGCTTATGGCTGCCCAGATAAAAAAGTGACAGCAGCAATTAATAATAATGAGTGGAATTGCTCAGTGATACCAGTGAGTCGAGAAATTAAAGGAAAAATTCAATATATGTCGATATTTAGTGGTCGAGAAAATGATATATGGGTCTGGAAACATTCTGGAAATGAATTTAGCACTAAATCAGCTTGGAAAGAAGTTAGACACACAGATAACAAAGTAGAATGGAGCAAAATTATCTGGAATCGTGTTAATAGCCCTAAAATGGCTTTCACAGCATATAAAGCGATGCTCAAGAGACTACCCACTAAGGATAGACTCACAAAATGAGGGATTTTAACAGATAAGACGTGTGTGTTATGTAATCAAGAAGAGGAAACTCATGAACATCTCTTTTTTTCCTGCAATTTTTCGAAAGAGGTATGGAATATGTGTAAAATCGAAATTAATTCATCAATCCAGACTCACCTACTAGAAGATGCGATAAATTACCTGATTCATAAAAGGGGAGGCGAAGACATGGAAGCCAAACTGAGCAGTATTGCCATCACTGTCACGATTTGGAGTGTGTGGAAGGAGAGAAATCGCAGAGTTTTTCAGAGTAAGCAAAGAAAACATGAAGAGGTCAGTAAGCTCGCGATTAATGACATGCGAATGGTGCAGAAAAGAATTAAAAACTGGAGCCTTACCTCACGGGGAAGAGACGGAGCGCATACTGGAGAAGAGGATCTGAGCTATTCATTGGCAAATAACCCAAGTACAAGCTACCTTGTTCATCACCGGCTGCCATGAATGAAGAAGAAGAAGCGTTTTTTACTTTTTGTCTTTGTTTGTTCTTTTTGGAAAGTATGTGAAGTTATGTCTGGTTTATACTGTCATATACTGTCTGATGTTTTGTAAGTTTTCGGCCTGTGTTTTGGGCCTCGCCTTGGGCTGTAATGCCTTAATAAAAGTTCTTACCCATTTCAAAAAAAAAATTAAATGTATTTGTTATTGTACTATTTTATTTTCACATAAATAAATAAATATTTGCTGAATAAAATAAATAACACAGAATTTAAATTCAAATGGATATTTTATTCAAACAAATATTTTATTACAATTTTGAATAGTACAAAATTTGAGCTCTGATCACTATATATGTACAAAGTTTCAATTACAATACAATTTTGATTACATCACAATTATCACTTACATTTGCACCTCTACATATCACTCGTTCACTCATATTTTTTCTTCAACTATATTCCAATCTGTATCCAGCATCTGAATTATCTACAAAATAAACACTAACGCAGTAAAATTGAAAAAGAAATATTTTTGCAGTGTAAAATAAAATAAAATGTGTATTTTGTAAATATTATTTGCCTCGGTTATTTGGGTTATTCGTCATCGTTTTCATTTTGAATTCATCAAACACGAACAACCGGTGACATGCACAGTGTATCACTCTGTACATGCCACAAGCCCGTGCACACCGATATACACTTGATGAAATTGCAGGGACAGGTGAGCACTAGGTCAAACCCGAGCCAAAGCTAGATTCAACTCAGGTGCATGCAATACAACATACGACATCTCAAATATACACATGAGAGCAAACAAGTATGGCTCGGACAATACAAAACCGAAGTGGCTACAGTTCAAGTCCACAACAACAACATGAAACCACTTGAATAACAAAACAATGGGTCAAGACAACTAAAAAAACTCGACCAGTCCAAAATGAACAATGAACCAGTACAAAAGGTGGTGAACAACACGTAAAGGAGGCAAACAAGTATACATATGTAAAGATATCAAGTGAAGGCCACACAAGCTAAACTGTATACAAGTGCAGACTGCAACAGTCAATGGTTCAAATGACAAACAACATATACATATATGATACCAAGTTGGACATGAAAATTAAAGTACATCAAATCAGACCTGAACCAGACCAAACTAATGATCAAATAGTGATGAACCAGATCATCAATCAAAGTGCAAAATCAAGATGAAGTTCAAGTGAAAAAAAAATGCACATGTCAACAGTGGTAACTTCAAGCAAACTACATGGTGCAACACACACACAGATATATATATATATATATATATATATATATATATACCATGCAAATGAATCAAATGGTCAAGACCATATACAAGAGAAAAGACAATCTCACCATATCGATACAACAAGGATAGACTCGAGTACACATGAAGACATCAAGAACCAAACATATGCAGCAAAGTTGACAGTGCAAACAAGTGCACAAGAACAAGCCCATGAAACAAATCACATAACAATGCAGACCCAAGGAAATGTGCAACTGAATACAAGTGCAGATTTCAATTTTAACAGTACAGGCAAACCAGGGTCAAGAACAAAACAGGCATGAACCAAATAAAGCAGTGGAACAAGTCCAGCTACAACATGAATAACATGAACTAGCACATGTAGTCAGAGAATACAATAAACTGTTTGAGACAGAAATACACATACAAACACAATGAAGACAGCAGCTCGAATGAGCAAGTGCATACTCAAATATCAATGGCATCGGTGCAGTAGTGGTGACACACAAGTTCAAAGTTCAGGTGAACCAAGACTGCAACAAGCTCCAGACCAAATTCAAATAACAAAGATGACTACAGTTCAAAGTTTCAAACACAAACCAAAGCTCAATGCAACACAGACCAGAGTATCACAAGCATACATATATACATGCGCAAACACACATGTACATATATGTAGTGCAACCAGATCAACTCAAATGCAAAGAATGAACAAAGTCAATGTCGCAGGAATTTCAATCTGAACATGTCAGATTTTAAAATAACAAAGTCAAAGCCGTGGTGGCCAAGGAATCGAACAATTCATAAAAGAAATTAAAATAAATCTGATTATTTCAAAATATTATCACAAATTCAAAATGGCGGAAGTCAAACCAAAAAAGAATGGAACCAAATCCAAAGAAAATGCAAGTCGTGATAATCAAGCAAAGGAATATACGAATTGAACTAGTCTAAACAAATCATATGCACTCAAGCAAAATCGAACGACAGAGAAAAATTATCAGACGAATTCAAGCGAACGATAATTTAGGGAATTAAACCCTATAAATACCATTAACATCATCGGCCTATAGAGTATCGAGTTCAAGCATATTAACAAGAATAAATAAAGGAAATCACATACCAGTTCATTCAATTCGAACTCGATCGAGAAGCAGCCGTACGCAAATACAAACGACAGTTTGATTGACGAAATAAACCAAAGATAGATCATCTTTCAATCAAAAAATTTGAATCAGCGGCCTCAAATTTCCAGAAGCCCTAAATCATGAAAGAGTTATGAAGGATTGAACGAAAGAGATACGGGCCGAAGAAATAAACAAAGAAAAGGGGGACAATTTTTATCACTGCATTCATTTCTTTTGGGCCGGTTTTTGATAAATACTATTGGGCTTTAATTTTAAATTAGGGTTTCTTGTTTTAGAGTTGTTTTTATTTTGTAATTTCTTTTTAACTTATGTAATTGTCTAGTCGTGTGACTAGAGGATGAACTACGGTGGTATAGTTTGAGAATTCGCAACTCAGTGGCTGAGTTATGACAGGATTTTGAGCGTAGAGCGGGTGTCGCGAGTTTACGTGTGTAAGCGTCTGACTACTTAATTTCTAGTAGAAACCTCGGGGGCAGGACGTAGGCAGAGTTTTGCCGATGCTGGGTAAATCTGTGTTGTTCTATTTCTGCTTTTTATTATTCTGCTATTATCTGTGCTGCAATTTTTTAAATATATTTCCGCATTAATTTTTATAATTACTAGTATCACCCTATTCACCCCTCTCTAAGGTGAAATCGATCCTACATGTATGAGGTATGAACGCATCCCTGACTCCCTCGAGTCAGCTTGATGTGGCTAAAACAAGAGCTATACCGGGCCAAGTGGGGTCGCTCCCCCTATCGGGCACATTTCTTCGATACCATATCTATTACTTTGTGATTTTATTGGGTGCACCTTTGATTTGGGAGTGTGTCTCGAGGTGGGTGGTAGTAGCTGCTATGTGTTACCACAAGTCCGGGAGTGCAAAACGGTAGTATCCTACCCTGGGCATTGCCTCGCGTGCCTTGCCACATGCCTTATCGAGCCCATTACGAGTTTGGTTTGTACCGTACCTACGGAGTGCTCTCTGAGTATCCCACCAGTTTGGTGGAGTTTACAGTATCTGTATAGACTACGGGAATTATATAAAAATGTGTTAAGGGGGATATGGGTAACGCCTTAACGCCATTTTAATAGTTTACTTTACTATAGATATTATCTATGTAGCGTATTGTACTATGTATGTAGATAGTTTAACGGATCCTTAAGGGATGGAATCCCAACATCCTTTAAGTTATATTGCATTTCACTTGGACATTTCACTTGAGTTGATTTACTTGCATAAGAATGTTAATACTGACTCGAGTGTTTTGTGTTTTGCTTTATGCTCGACTCAAACTGAGTGTCACAGCATTTGAGACTCACCTTTGGAGCTTGGAGATTTGCTTGGAGATTTATCTTTTATCTATTCTGCTTTTAGTTATTCTAGTTATTTCCAGTTGTTTATGTTCAGACTTGTCAATTGAGGTTGTATTAGTGACTTCTATGTACTTGGGATTTTCTGTTGTGTTTATTTTGGACTCTGATGTTCTGTGGTAGCTTCATGAACTACTATTTATCTATTCCGTTGCTTATTGTTATATTACTCTGTCTGTGATTATGTGATTGATTTATTTACTGTATATGCTAAGTTTTGCCAAATATAAATTAACAATCTGTTGTTTTGAGCAATTCAAGTCTAACATGTATGGATGATTATCGATTTGAATGGTTCGAAATGACGGGTCGTTACAAATAAGAAGATTTTTAATCTATAGGTAGTTAGCTAATTAGCAAACTGAATTTAAAAGGAAGTAATAATTGAAATTAAGAACCCTAATAAAAATCCAACGAAATACATTTCAATATAAACAAATTACATAATTTTCCACTCACCTTTTAGAGCGTTCTAAATCTCCAGATCTAATTCTTTGATTCCACTTCATCTCCTTTTTAATTCAAGAAATATGTAAAAAATGGTACATACATGCATCAGAATTTCATATCTGAGATGAGATGTGGGGTTGAAGGGGAATATGAATTTACAATACTGAAATTTACCTTGTTGTTTGCGCAATGCTGATCCACTCCTTCTCTTCTTCAATTTATTTTCTGTTCTTCTCCAGTTTGTATAAATACAAACTATTTTAAAGTTAGGAGAAATAGTGAAGAAGAGGAAATGACAGAGCTTCGCTGCTCTAGAACAGAAAATATGAGAAAAGAAGGGAGGGGTTAGGCCTATATTTATAGGCTCTCGAATCAGTCGTAACCGTTAGATTAAAAATATTAAATTTGGGCTATTGGCCAAGGTTCAGATCATGCTGAAAACCCTTGACTGGTCAACCTTACCCCTATGAGTAGTCGACCTGCCCATAGAGAGGGGTCGACCGATGGGTCCCAGTCAATTTATTATAAATGTTAATTAATTGTTGTTTAATTATTTTCGTTCCATATGCTTTAAATGCTCGTAACTTCTCGTTTGAACTCCAATTGCAAAACTAAATATAAAAGTTGCTTAGAAAATCGTCACGAACAGAATGGTGCAAGTTTATCGCCAAATTTCATCGTTTGCTCAAATTCCATTTTTGAAGCCTAATTAATTATTAAATCATTCACCTAAATTTATGGGATGTTACATTTTGCACGTAGTGTTTGTATCGGTTTTCTACTTAGAATTTTTTTCTATGTTTAGTGTGTCCAGTTTCGCCAATGATGCACAGATCATCATCTTAGGTGCATGTGTGTTACCCCAAATGTATTTGCACTACAGTTTATGTTTGTCTTTGAATTGGTTCCATGCTGATCTGAATGAAAATTTCCCATTGTTCTGTGCTTCCCAAACCCAATATTCTTCACCTAGACTCGTAGTATGGCCATCGATAATTTTCCTTTCAATAAGTTCTCTAGATTGTGCTCTAGTGTTAAGAAGAAGTTTCCATGTGTATGAAGAGTTCCTACCTACAATGACTATCTAAAATTTTTTATTGTTGCAATACCTACTCTCCATTCATTTAGCCCATAAGCAATTCTTTTATAAATACCGCCATGTAAGTTTGAATGAAATCAACATTCATGATATCTTCTATTCTCCTCAGGCCTGCACCTCCTTCATGCTTCGTATGACACATATCTCTCCAGCTCATATTGTGATCTTTATGTTCCCACAAAAAATTGAAACACACTGAGTTTATTTTGGAGACAAAAGATGTCGGTGATTGATAGAATTAAGCACAAAATATGATCATTTGATAGATCACTGTTTTAATTAGTTCAATTCTACCAGCTACATTCAACCTTCTATTTTCCCGATTATTGAATTTTTTGTCTATTTTATCTAACAATATACCAAAATCTTTGTAATTTAGTTTACCGTAAGATAATGTAATTCCTAAATAGGTGATTGGCAGGTTCCCAAGTTGAACCTTTAGAATATTCATGATTTGGTCCTTTTCTCTAGCCTCTTTACTAAAAGTCAAGGTAGTTTTCTGTTCATTCATTTCTAAATCCACGGATACCTTAATGATGTGAATAACTTTGGCAATACTCTTTGCATTTTTAGTTTTAGCTTTCAAGAACACTAAAATATCATCATCCACATATAGTAAATGAGTGAGAGTAGGTTCAATAGAAAGAATAGGAATAATATTCCCTTCATACTATTCCATATCCATTTAGATCATGAAATATTCCATTGCAATGATAAAAGAACAGGAGATAGAGGGTCTCCTTGCCTTATACCCTTGTTGCTACTGAAGTAACCCATGGGGAAGCCATTTAGTAGAATTGAAAAAACGATAGTAGATATGCATTCATATATCATATTTGTGAATTTTTTGGAAAAACTCATACAAGTAGCATATAGTATATGAATTCCCAACTTATTTTATCATATGTTTTGTGTAAGTCCACCTTCAGGTAAAGGTTGTTCGATGTCTTTCTATTGAACCTTCTTATCATTTCATATGCAAGTGAAGTTTTCTATAATGGGTCTACTTGGAATGAATGCATTTTGATTGATTGAAATTAAATTATTAAGGTAATGTTTCATTCCATTGTACAGTAAGTTTGCCAATATTTGATAGATCACATTGCATAATGTTGTTGGTCTATAGTTCGAAAAGGTCTGTGGGTTTTTATTTTTTGGAATTAAACAAATACATGTGTGACTGATTTATTTGATTATTTTACCTGACTATTGGATACCCACCGTAGCTTCAAAAACGTCGTTTTCAATAAATTCCTAATGAGTTGAATCCATTCGGGCATGGAGAGCTATTATAATCTATTTGAAACATTGCTTCCTTCACTTCATTACATTCAAAAGGCCCGACCAATGCTATTCTTGCACTATCTGAAAGAATTTTTTTACAAATGATTAGGAAAAAATTTGTAATAAAAGGGGAACTAAATTAACCAGAAAGTATTGTATTGTTTCTCTGTTTAGATTTTCGTTAACGTCTATCCAGTTCCCTTGATCATCCATCATTATTATTTTACTAAGCTAATTTTAGTTTCTATAAATTTTCCATGAAAAAGTGTGATGCTTTATCTCCTTTAGTTAGCTGTTTGAATTTTTGTCGCTATAATTTTTCCGTAGCTTGTTTACATAGCATCTTCGAAAGTTGATCTACTTTGTTTCTGTATGAATCCACAACCTGGAACTCATTTGGATGATCAATTAGATACGAATATGGCATATCAAGATCCTTCTTTAGCGATTCAGCGGAGTTTTGCTTGGAAGTGATTTCTTTATTCTACCTTATGAGGTTTTCCTTTATTTTCTTTAACTTCAAAAGAAGTTGAGAAAAGGCATTACTTATGAAGGAGCTATTCCATAATCCATTAACAAGCTCGTGATATTATACGTAGAGGTGACATGCATTGCTATATTTGAAGGGTTATTTTCTACTGGCCAATCTATTAAGGGCAAAGGTAAAGATGATCGAAGTGTGATCACTTGTAGAGTGGTTGGGAAAATAGGTAGAAAAGAGGGGGAATTTGTCGAAGTAGTATTTTTTGATGAATAGCCTGTCGATTTTATGGTGAATGGTCATATTATCTCCGTCCTTCCAAGTGTAATTGTTCCCTAAACATGGCGGTTCATAGAGATTTGCTTTCCTACACATTCAACTAAGTCCGCATCTAGGTAAAGACTGTAAGATCCATTGTTGATTATGTCGTGACAATATAGAGTACCACTAAAATCTCCAATAATCATTCAAGGTAAGTTGATAATATTGGCTTGCTCTTTTATATAATCCCATAACATGGTTCTCATTTTCGCTTGATTATGGGCATAAACGAAAGTACGCAGTAAGACTATGTATTGATCACAAAGTGAGTAACCGACACATTTCACGCACCTTTGTCTCATAAGATCAAGATATGTCCATTACACTACTGATCATTATTATGAGTAAAGTCCCAATCTTTATTAAGAAAATTAGCGACTTCATTGATTTTGTCATCTCCTTACTTGTTTTCCAATAGGCCTACTAGAGAAGATTGTTTTAGTTTTATTGTTTGAGCAACATTAGGTGTTTAACAGGGAAATTTAGACCCCTGACATTCCATGCTAACATATTCATAAAGCCAAATTGAAAGTTTTGCTCCCTAATTTAATATGAGGAGGAGCAGTCAAGTTTGACATGGAACGTTTCATTTTCACCTTTCAATTTTAAGTGTGATATCATGTTATGCCATGCAGGATTATCTATTACATCTGTTGTCTTCAAAGCTGAGAATTCAGAGAGGGCTTCATCTTATCGTTGCTTCCTTACGTTGTTTCCACTTAGTGTGGAGGTCAACATTATCCTCTGAAGCAGCAGTACCATCTGGAGGAGTATTATTGAGGTCAAGTTGACATTTGTATCTTGCATATCTTCATCGGAGGCTTTTATATCTTGTGGACCATCTGACTTAAAGTTTAATTATTCATTCGTGTTGCTGCTTTTGCCTTGTACACCTATTACATGTATTATATTAGAATTGTATTGAGCCTCTGCAAATGAACTTGGACTGTTTATGTTTGTACAGAGCTAATGTAAGTGTGATTTGCCTGGTTAGAAACTGCACAAGCCTGCGTTGGTTCATCGAAGCTGGAAAGTGCTTCAGAGCACTCCAGTGTAATATCATTATTGAGTTTACTAATTTCTGATGTTGTGTTGAGCCATAGGTTTTCTGCTTCTGTTTGCATTTCATTGGGTTTTTTGTGCTATTGGTTACGAACCTTTGTTTGCATAATAATATTGGTTGCTATGTGTTTTGCATGACATGGGCTATTGTGTTGTTATATAATTTTGCACACATGGTTCAAATTATCCCTTTCCTGTGCACTTTGTTCATAACCATTTTTCTTTGCATTTGAGAAAGGAGACAAAATTGGAAGGTTCTTGTCACTATTCGTAGCATGATAAGTAGCTATGCCATTTTCTTTCTCTGACCGTGCTACGAATTTCACTGTCCATGCACTTGCAATGTCCATGAAATCAGTTGCATTTCTTTATATTGTCGTCTCTTTGGGTATCCATGTTTTTTTGAACACACAAAACATCATTGAGTGACCAAAACAATTACAGTTTTGGCATACACTGGGTCTCCATTCGTATTCAACCAATTGTAAGAATATATCGTTATTTTCAGTTACAACGGGGACCTCATTAAGAAACTTAAAATCATTATTAATTTCTATTAAGACAAGGAAAGAGTGATTTTAATTATACCTTTCATATAATGGTCCATCTTAATGGGGCTACCTAATACAGAGGCAATTCTACTTATACATTCCTTTGACCAGAAGTCTAATTTCAAATCTAGGAAGCGCACCCAAACTGGAATTGATTGTAGCAATTACTTGTTTAATTCAAGATCCAGAATCCATCTCTTCATCATCATAAGTCTTCTATCGTGGAAATAAGGCCCTCCTTCCAATATTCTTTCACAATCTTCCTTATTGTCAAATTTAATTATATATAAGTCGTTTTTTGTGTGAATGAAAAATTCGCTTATGGGCATCCACACTCTTTCAATGTATGCTTTAAAATGGTGATAATATGGTCGGGATCTGGCTATATATATATCAATCGATTTATCACAGTATTTTTTTGCTGAATCAATTGTAGAGTTAGTCATTCCAGCGCACCTTTTTTGGTAAAATCAATAGGATAATAAAATTTAAGGGACATGGAGACCGGAATATCCTCCTTAGCAAACACTGCCTTCCATGTTTTAGATTAGTTTTTTAAGGTAGATTTATCATTCACCATGTCATTGTTTGGGATTGTTGACGAGGCATCTCAGGGGACATGTGCTTGCTTCGTGTATAAAGGGGAAATTCCTGGGTAGAAGCTACGGTAAATTGAGTTCTAGGAAAAATAGGGATATATTTTTTCAATGCATGGCTTGTAACTAATTTGAGAACCACGGCTCTAACTTGTGTCCGAAGTTGTTTCTGTGATCGCCTAGAGATTACCTGAGTGAATCCTTCATCTTGCGTAACACTAGAAGGAAGAGGTTGGTTCAGATCTAGGGGAGCAGGCGGCGAGAGGGTGGCGGCTGTGAAAGAATAGACGAGCTATGGTTAGGGTTTTGTGCCATGGATAGAATGTTTGTGTTATTTTTTATAATTGTGCCCGAATAAAAAATTTATGGACATACATAAATACTATCTTATAAACTTGAAATGTGATAGACTTGCCTTTTGCACTATCAGTATTATTACAATATGCTCACTTAAAAATATTACTATTTATGTAAAATAACAACATTGTACAAAAAAATTCCAAATGGAGGAGCTAGATTTGGAAAAACATACTTTCACACTCTATGTCACCATAACATAAAAACCGACTTTGTGTATAAGAACCACATGCATAGAAAACATTATCAAAAAATAAGTTTTCTTAGCTAAACTATAAAAACCAAACTATATTTCATTAATTTTGATCATATACAACATCTTTACATTGAATAAAATTCACATCCTAACAATAGTGTCATTAGTTGTATATAACATAAAATTTGCTCTCGTGCCATCGACACGGGCTTCATAGTAGCATACACGTGTGCACACTCACACACACAGATACACACACACACACATGGAAATTCTATTCCAACATAAAATTTGGCACAAAGGATGTTTACCGTTAGATTTCCCCTTGATTTTATACCTTTCATGTAAAGACAAAAGGATCGATACCACCATTTATTTAGTACCATTCGCATTCCCGGATATCAACCACAAATTTATATTTAAAAATTAGATCCACATGTACATGACGGAAGAGAGAAATAATAAATATTTAAATTAAAATGTGTGTCTGATATTAGAGAGCTACAAAATGGTGCTAAATAAAGAGGACTGCATTTAAATAACCCCCTTTATTTAGCACCATTCCGTAGCCACCGGTATCAGCCACAAGTTTCTATTTAAATATTTGTTGTATTTAAATATAAACTTGTGGTTGATACCACGGGCTACGTGCTAAACAAAGAGGTATTTACCATCTCGTTTTCAAACTTTTTAAAGGAGATTCTAGCAACAAATAACTTCGTTAGTTAACTGCCTATTAAAAAATTTCTAATTGCCATCCCATGTAAACATGTGTGTATAAACATCTTATATGCAAAGGTAAGTTGTATCCGTATACCGAAAATCACTTGGCATGCATCATTATTTTACAAAAATAATTTATTACTACAGTACACTTTTTATTCATTTCATTTTTTTACCATTCTCTCAAAATCAATCAAATTAAAAACTTAAAATTAATGAAATTTGGTCAAATCTATATATTTTGATAAAAAGATAATGAATTTTATTATCATGAAATCTAAAATATCAATTTTATAAACATTCATGACTTTAAAGTGTTTACTTTGTTCTAATAAGAGTTAATTTTGTTGAAATCAAGGAATTTAAAAAAAAAATCAAAGAAGTTACCGTATTAGTACAAAAAAATTATGTTGACTTTGTTAAACTTAAACTCTCTTTAGTGTTATGAATTTCTAGTTTTGTGTAAATGAGTTTAAGTTCGAAAGAGAAAAGACAAGTAAAATGGAAGTAACGGTATTTTGTAAAAAACAGTGTATGTAGACTAGACTTTGATGTATACTAATTTATTGTATTTTTTTTGTGTATGTAGAATAACTGTTGGTGTATGATGTTGGTGTATGAGTAGAATTAACTATATGCGAAATATGGTAAATATATTTACCCGCGGGCCGTGAACACAGGCCTTTAACGCGATGACGTACCCGCAAGATAAACGATGTATATAATTAAAATTTTACATGGAAATAACGTACGTTTCACTTATACATCCAGGCGCCAGGTGAAAGTATTTCTTGTCCAAGAAGACTGAATATTCGTTATTTATGCAGCCTTTTCATAATACCATTTTGTGGCAGCGTCAAAATCGAAGTCTGTTTTTGCGAGTTCTAAAAGTAAGATCCCCTTCGGTTGTTTCAATACCTAATTCGTTTTATTACGTTTGCTATTGCGAATGAGCTTTAAATATTGAAATCGGTATTAAAGACTATCTTTTCATCTAATTGTCGTTGTATCTTACCAATAAATTTTATTGTATTTTGATCGATTTTATTTTGCGGTCTATATTCTCAAAAGGAGCTCTCTCTGCAGCCTACACATTTTTTTTTATTTTCCTGCTTTGATGCTGAAATTGTGATCGTTAATCTTGTTTTTATACGAGGTACAAATATTTATTGGGCTAAGTTAACTGTTTGTCCGTTAATATTATTATATGTTCACATGTTTTTTGAATAGGAAATCACTGATCATGTCATCGACGATTTATTCAAGCTATGGAAATTCAAATTGGTTAGTTGATAAATTTTGGTTTGTGTAGGTTTAATCTTTTAAAATCAATGTACATTTCATCCTCTTTCTCCAATAATTAATCTGTAGTGTCTTATTGCTGATGAACTTATCTGTAGGAACCATGGATACATTTACTAAACTGTCCGTAAATTGTTATATGCTTAGAAACTGGGGAAAAAAACCTATGCCAGTAGCAAATCTTATGGATATATACACATTTTCAATCTCTTTATTGCATAATTTTAGCCTGTAAATAAATTGTAGTCGCCAATTGAACTTTAATTTGAAGTAATGAATATTTTGTTCCCCTTATCATCATTGTCCTTTATTCCTTTTCTTTGAAAATTTAGCATTATTATGTTGTAGCAAATGTCAAACACCACTAGCTAAAGTACCAAACTGGTTACTGATATAACTGATATGACGTTTTAAAAAGAATCTCAGAAGGTCATGGTTCCAACTTGAAAAACACAAAAATGAGCTGAAGCGAATAAACACAACACAACTTAATTCTCTGAGTGCTATTATCAGTTTTGTTATATAAATAAATTGCCGGAGCAAATGGGCTGATGTTTGCAACAGTAACTGGCAAATTTTAATCTTCATTCTGATTTTGCACAATTTACATGGAATTTGCTACTTGTTTCGAAGATAAAATGATTGACTTTGTTCATAAATTGCTGTCTGCTGAGAAGACGGCCGCTGTAGCAAATCTTTTCGTATAAACAGATTACAATCACTTTGCCGCACAGATTTACCCTTTATATATCACATTTTTTGCTAATTATTTAGTTTGATATTTTGTTCCCATTAAACTCAATGTCGTTTTCCACGCATTTTATTCATTGAAAATGTGCTGTGCTTGCTAGTGTAACTGGCATTGTCATGTGGGTGAAATATATATGCACCAATAGCACAGATAAAAAGATTTACCTCTTGCTACAAATATCATTAATTTTTTATTTCAATAAGCTCATGGTTAAGCAATTAAACACTTAAATATGACAATGATGAATCTATACTATTGTTGCAGATTCATTTTTTATCCTGCTAGCTATGTTTTTCATTACAATTTTGTACTACCAACATATGAAATTTGTACACATAATCTCTTTATCACACAAATTCATCATTATACATCTGATATTTTCCATTCAGAACTATGTCGTGGTACTCAAGAATCGCCCAAACCGGTTTGAAACAAATCAATGGATGTAAAAGGTTCCCTACTTCCAACATAAAACCCGACTCTTCCTTCATTAAAACAATCGCGACAACCAATTGCATCATTCATTCATTCAATCCTACATTCATAACAAGGCAAGTGAGCACCACACCAAAACATGAGTCCCCTTCAGTAGAGAGAGTTGTTGAAGATGATCCGGACTTGGACTACACTTCCAAACTGCCTGGGCTGCAGCCTACTAAGCCTGGAGAAAAGCCCAGAATCGTGGTCCTTGGAACCGGGTGGGCAGGATGCAGATTTCTGAAGGGATTGAACACTGACATATACGATGTTGTGTGCGTATCTCCTAGGAATCATATGGTCTTCACTCCGTTGCTCGCTTCCACTTGTGTTGGCACTTTGGAGTTCCGTTCCGTTGCTGAACCTGTCAATAGAATTCAGTCTGCACTTGCCAGAAGTCCTACTTCTTACTTTTATCTGGCTAACTGCATTGGAGTTGATCCTCGTAAGCATGAGGTTAGTCTCATTTAATGCTGGAACGTGTAAGCTATATGTTTTAAATTGAACATTGTTCATAAAAATCTAAGAGAAGCCTAATAGTATGGTAAAGACCCCAAATATTGTATCATACTTTACTAAATATATTCTACATATATGCTCACTCTGCAAACCCAAATAACATTTTGTTCAGTGCGGGGATAGCGTTGAGACACAAAAATTGCTATTCTTTCTTAAAATCTGATGTCTTTTGCATTTTTCTTCCACTTAGTTATAGCCAATGGATTATTGTTATAATGCTGGCTAAAAGTAGATGTAAAAGCTTATTCAGTCTTAAAAAAGCCTGATAAAACAGAGACACTGTTTCTAAATGGTGGGTGCTTTAGCACCCATAGACACTCATTGGGGATCAGTTGCAATACAACAGAATGGTTTGCTTTAAGTAAATAGAGCATTAAACCTCATATTATGCAACATATTCATGTTTTGACCGATAAGTTACCTTTGGACATACAGTGATGTTTTGAACCGTCAACTGTCTATTACGATGTTTACCAAAACATGACAACTCAATGCTTTGCTTGTATGAACTATCCTTTGAGATATTTGTTAATGTTACCTTAGTTAGCGTATTTAGTTGGCAAGTAGAACAAAGTTTTGTAAACCTAACTTGTTTTTCTGTGAACTTTTTGACATGACTTTTAGGTATACTGTGAAGCTGCAATAACTTCTGGGGCATCAAGAGATGTACAGCGTTTTAAGGTTGCGTACGATAAGCTTGTCATTGCATCTGGCGCTGAGCCTTTGACCTTTAATATTAAAGGAGTAACGGAGCATGCTTTCTTTCTTCGTGAAGTAAATGACGCACAGGCAATAAGGAAGAAGCTACTTTCAAACTTGATGCTGTCAGAAAATCCTGGTAATTTATGAATCGGATCATTCCATTCAATGTTCTTCTACATGTAATATTTAACGTTCTTTCTTGTTAGTTTAGGCATTTCAGAAGAAGAGAAGAAACGCCTTTTACACTGCGTAGTCATTGGAGGTGGCCCTACAGGCGTAGAATTCAGTGGTGAATTAAGCGACTTCATCATGAAAGACGTGCGTGAAAGTTACTCTCATGTCAAGGACCACATTCGTGTCACTCTAATTGAGGTAAGCCACTCATCTCTATATTGATTTTTTTACGAATATCCAGGTGAACTGGAAACTGATCTATAGTTGTAATTTCCAAACAGGCAAATGAAATACTGTCTTCATTTGATCTGGGGTTGAGGCAGTATGCAACTAAGCATTTGACTAGATCCGGAGTTCAGCTTATGAGAGGTGTCGTGAAAGAAGTAAAGTCGAATGAAATAATTTTGAACGATGGAAGTAGAGTGCCGTATGGTCTTTTAGTTTGGTCTACTGGAGTTGGCCCTTCTGGGTTTGTTAAATCCCTCAGTTTCCCTACTTCTCCTGGTGGAAGGTTTGGAATCAATATTTGCTTATAATTAGAAGTTTACACTTTTATCTTTTTTATATTGTGATAAGTGAAAATTAAGAAGTCCAGTAAACATAAAGAATGTACTTGCTACGTTGACAGAGTTGGGATCGATGAATGGTTACGTGTGCCCTCTGCGGAAGATGTGTTTGCACTTGGAGACTGTGCTGGATTTCTAGAAACTACCGGAAAGCAAGTGCTTCCTGCTTTGGCGCAGGTTGCAGAAAGACAAGGCAAATATTTGGCAAAACTAATAAATACTATAGGGAAGCAAAATGGAGGCAAAGCTCATTGTGCAAACAAAGCTTCTCTTGGCAAGCCTTTCGTGTATAGACATCTCGGAAGCATGGCCTCCGTAGGGCGTTACAAGGCATTGGTTGATCTAAGGCAAAGCAAGGTATATCGCTTTGTTAGAGTACATTATTTTCTTCTCTAAACCATGTATGCTCAACTGTAAGGAGTACAAAGTTGGCCAATTTAACCAAATAAGACAAATAAAAATAGTAAAGAGCGAGCTTCCTCTTACGTGTTATGAAAAATAATGCTTGTATTTATTTTTGACAAATTATGAGTAAATATACAGGACGAGAAGGGGGTGTCGATGGCAGGGTTTGTGAGTTGGTTCATATGGAGGTCGGCTTACTTGACTAGAGTTGTGAGCTGGAGGAATCGACTCTATGTAGCTGTTAATTGGGCTACCACTCTTGTTTTTGGCCGTGACAACTCCAGGATTGGTTGATACTATGATACGAAACTTGTATTAATATGCGTGCATCAGTACTTTATTTTAATAAATACTATCATGTGAAGTGGTTTATAGAGACAATAATGCTCCAATAGGGCATAGATCACTAGCAATCCATGTAATTTAAGTAATTTTGGATCGTTTCACTTGGATTGCGCTCTTTTTCTTGTGTAGTTGATGTTTTCCATGTAATTTCATAACGAATTATCTTGTTTTGATGGTGATCCATGTACAGGTTGCATTGAACTATGACTGGAATCAGAGAATGCTCACATCTCGAACTAGCTTGCTTGGAATATCATGAAACTTGATAGACATCCCTAGAAAAGATATTGGTTCATGATGCAAAAAGTTTGGAGGACCCATGAGCAATCCTTATGGATCGCTATCGATCCATAGGTGCCATCACCTTAGCCTATTTTTGCATCTTTCCTCTTGGGTCTCTCTTAGCTTCTTCTTCTGGTCCTATTTGTTGATTCTTGAGTTGTTTTGACTTGATGTGGATGTTCTAGCTCCCGTTGAATTCTGTTGGGTTAAAAACTCGGTTAAAATTTGCCCCCCGGATTATGCCTTCATTGGAAACAAGGTGTGCTCTAGAAGTAACTGCTTTTGAGTTCCCCTTTCGTGAATTTTAATTGATCGTGTTGAGACTATCATGTGAATTTGGCTTTGGCTATTCAGCCGTCTGTTGAGTCTTCAATGTGAACCGTCATTGCTCATAATGATAAATTAATTTCAATCCCACAACTTTCCAAATGTTTGCGGACAACACTTAGATCATACTTGGCGCGTTTGAAGAAAATCGATTGCAACTCAATGGATCGCTAGCGGTCCAAGAACTCAGCAAAGTTTTTTCATTCAATCCAACCTCTCTTGCGACCCGATCCAAACGCTACCAAACCCTAAGCTCGCTTACGCCATCGCCGTCGTCGATCTCCACTATCGAAGCTTCCTGCTACCGACCTCACTCAACTTCGCCGTCACCTTGAGCCAACCCTTAATGCTTGAAACGTCGCTCAGTTAAATCGCTGCCGAGCTTGCCCACTTTGATCGCCAGCAACCTGAAATTGACCATGTTTGCCTTCTGAGTTGAGGTTGGTGATGTGAATTTTGGCATAGTATTAGTGATTAGTGATGAAGTTATATTGATGACAGATGTAGTGGAAAATTCGAGCTGATTGTGACTTTGTGGAATAAGATAGTAAATCGGGTCTTGAATATTCATGGAACGAAGTCAGGGTTTTTCCCCGGTGGTTGACATGTTTTGCTATCTATTTTCATCCACAGAGTTAGAATTAACTTGCACCAAGTTACACCATTGATCCCGACATGGCGTCTTGCGGATTGATTTTGGTTTTTCTGGGAGGTGATAATAGCTTGGGGTAGCGTTTTGTATGCAGCTCATGCTATTATCACTTTTCAAAGAAATGAAATTGACTTATCCTGAGATTCTCTACTCGATTAGGACCCATTAATCTATAGTTTTTCATTTTGGATTGGTCATGTCATTGCACAGTTAGTGTACCTGGAATAGGAAAAGCTTTCCGTGTCGCTTTGGACAGCGGATTCATTATCGTTGATTGGTAACGGGTAAGTGTAAGAGGTAATGAATGATACAAAAAGCTTCTTCCTTTCTTCGCTGCGAGTGAACTATCTACACATGATAGAGCATTCATAGTGTTCAGGACACCGAGCCTGTCCCACATAGATAACATACTGCACTTTCCCCAATCAACGCTTGGAATCTGATGAGTTGGCATAAGTCAATTTTTTTCTCGAAATTCAAGTGTTGAGCGTAGGGGGACTTCTAGTTATAAATAAAATTGCCTGACCGTGTTAGATACAAATTTTGTTGTATAGAATGAAACACTCATCATCACATCATAAATGCAATGGAGGAAATCAGGCATTCTCGGAAGCCAAATTGACATCAGTTATGCCTTCACAAACTGTTTCAGCAGCGCCTACTTCTTCGGCACCACCAGCTGAATATGTTCAATTGGTTCCAGTTGGTTAGCTTGTAGATCGAACTCCTCCAAACTTTAGAGTTTTACTCAACCCTTCGGAGAGAACTTCTACCGTAATTTATGCTAAAGTCCTGCATAACATTTGTTTACAACATGGCATTCTGGATGATGACGTACACCTTCCACTGGAAAAACGAGTTTGCACACATGCCACTTTCTAGGTACACCACCTGCCATTGGTACATGTTCTTGAATGGAGCAGTTCCCCCCTTCAATCATATTTTAAGAGAGACCCTTCTGAATTTGGGAATTGCCTCATTTCATATTCACCCCCAATGGATACGCGATTTTGACTTATCTTCACGTTTTGTTTATGCGGACATTCAATCGTGCCCCCAAGCTTTGATGAGCTGAGATATTTCCTCTCATTCAAGAAGAGAGATGAATGTCCGTCTCTTGTGATCATCGTGGCCCAAAGAAATCGCAAAATTGTGCTGCGGCTTCAAAGTAATTTGTTCCAGTTCAAGACCCAATATTTTTGGTTAGGTGTCCTGAGGGATTTAATCGCCATTGAACGACGGGGGATAAGTCTTCTCTTTTACTCGTTGAGATTTAATACGATGGTGCGGGATTTTTAATAGACTGAATGATCCTTGCAGTTATTACGAGGCCAAACAATGATCCATCACTTGATCTCATCTTCCATACTCTGAAGGCCATGGACGCTAGAGAGAGATCGGTCAAGTCTTTGCTAACTGTTGAGAATTTGCTTCGGTACGGGTTGTTGCAACCCGGGAGATCTGCCATCGCCGTTAAAGTTCCATCTCCTTCCCGTTCTAGGATTCGAACGTGCTTCACTTCTTCATCGCACGACTCCAAAGAGGGTGATCTACTAGAAGGGGAAGGTTCATCCGGTGGATCAACTGAAGAAATTCATGAAGGAAAAGGCATTACGATCGAAGTCAGTAGCCTGATTAGGATGCCCCCGATCCCGGAGGAGGGGGAAGAGGTGTTCAAGTAGCGTGAGGGCAAGGCTGCGGTGATCACATAAAAGGAGGAGGGTGAAATTCAGAACAGTAGTAGCTATGATTCCTCCTCCGATGATGACGATTTTGATGCAAGTTCCAGTGAAGGAAACTTCGAATCATGCAACAAAACTCTAGGAATGAGTCCTATTCTCTCGGATTTGCCTTCCTAAGAGATTATTGCTAAAGATGCTTCCCCAGCAGCTGAACTACTTCATGGTTCTCCGCCTAAGGAAACCGATATCAACTTTGGGGACTTAGGCAACGTTTATGTAAACATCGATGAACTCGTGGGAGATGATTTCGAGTTCAAGGGATTGTCTTCTCACTCTGGTCATGCTGTGTCTAGAGTTAGCCTGACTCCCGCTGTAGTGGCTTCCCGATCCGATTTGTGAAGTCCTTTTAGGCCGCCTACGACACGTTACAATTTCACTAGGGTCACGTACACTTACATATGCATTATTTGAGTTCATTTTCTGTCGCTAAAGTTCTTCATTCATTTTTTATATCAGGTACTATGGGAGGTTGTGGACTTTATGAGGACCTTGAACTATTTATAAATGAACCTATAGGTCTAGATGGACTTCAAGCCACCATCAGCCCTAAGAAACCGAGGAAGAGTGGAGAAGTAGGAAAGATTCGGAAGTCGAAGTTCATCGTCGGGACGACAGGGACCGAGGCAGAGTTTATAGGAGTGGTTATGAGAAGAGGAAAACTCCCGATGATCGGGAAGAACCATCCAAGAAATCGATGGTAGATCATGGTTCTCATCCTTCCAAGCACCAAGCATTTGCCTCGGCTCCAGTCTCTCTTGGAATTGAAATTCCAACTTCTATTGTTCAAGTCTCTCCATTAACTCACGTAGTGCTTACTTCTGGTTCTTCACGCCCCCGCAGGAGGCCAGCTTATATTCTCCCATTTGGTCCCTCTAAGCTTGCGCTTCTCAGATGGTTTTTGAAGGGAGTTAAATTTGATCGTGACCCACGTCCGATTCATAAGGATTCTTATATATCCCATCTCCAGGGTATTTAGAGCGATTTGGATCAAGCTAAAGGATGGGAGAAATTATGTAAGAAACCGATGAACACAAACCGTAACAACTACCAATAGATCCTTTCCTTTGAGTCAGAAAAAGATTATTACGAGAGGATGTTAATGGAACATGACGCCAAAATTAAGCAATTGACAAAGGAGAGGGATGCTACAATTTGAGGGAGTAAGAGAAACGTTAGTTTGCTGAAGGAATTGAAAGAGGCCCACAAAAAAATGGATATCATGTTCAATGACGAAATCAAGAAGGCCCATGCTGATGAGGTTAAGATGAAAAAGGAGTTTGAAATTCGAGACGAGGTCATTGAAGCTTAGAAGAGAACTATTGCTGGTCATGACGAAGCCGTCGAAGCTCATAAAAAGACAATTGCTGATTATGCGGGAATGGTGGAATCCTGTGACAAGACCATTTCTGACCAGGCTCAAATGATTGCTTCTCTTCAGGAAAGAGTCGCGCAGCTTAACGTTGAAAAGACCCAAGTTGAAGTTGAGAAGGCCGCTGTGATGGCGGACTGCTTGGAGCTGCAGGATACTTTCGAAAGGAAGATGGAGAAGATGGATGAACCATCTTGAATTCTTACGTCAACTCCCTGCTGCATCAGGGCAGCCTAACTATCTGGGCCCTAAATTCCTGCATACTCTCTTTATGGTTTGGGAAGAAGTTCTAGCCCGTTTTCGAGAAAACGGGGATGGATACACTGAGCAAGAGTTGGAGGATGTCTATCTCAACGAAGAGTCGAAGTGGGCTTTGGTAGAGGGCCGAGAGACTATTCGGATTGAGAGGGAGCGAGAGGCCACCGATGCTGCTGCAACTGTAACTGCCAAAGCACTATTAGAGCCTTTCAGTTTCGGGCCTGGCGAATCATCAAAGCAGCCTCGTGATCAGTCAGGAACTATTCTGGATTCAGCCGGTACTGCTTTATTGTTCACCCCTTCGGCAGCTTTTTTGGAAGCCTTAGATGATCCTGGAACTTCACCAAAGATCGTGCAGCCATCCAAAGAAAGAGGCAGTGGGGAGTACGAGGTTGAAATTCTCGATAACACTTCTGATGCAGGTAATCTTCTTGTTTCTCCCGAGTTTGAGAATTTTCAGCTCACGCCGCAAGAACAAGACGAATTGAATACTTTCATTTTTTGTCTTATAGGTCCGTCTGCTTTGCCTATTGAACTGCCAATTTCTTTGGTCCCGGGGCCTGCTGCTATTTCGACTACTTCAACGCTAGTTTCTATAGCTACTTCAATCACCACGCCCGTGTCTGGCTCACAACAAGGGCCAAAATTCGAGAAGATTGCTGCGTTGCATGGCTTGGATGACCCTTCCGTATCTCTGGAGGGCGATTTAATAGTAACTGACACTTGAGAGCAGACAGACCAAGCTAGCCAGCCAAGTAAAACTGAACATCATATGGTGGCAGTTAAAAGGGATAAGACTGAAGAGAGAAAGTTTTCGAGGAGCTCTCGCAAGTCCCGGAAGCGCAAGACCAAAGGGGAGTCTTCCATGGGGGTCGAAGAACAAGGAGGAGACATGGGCATGGAGGCGATAATTGATATCTCTGGCAGCGATACAACTCCTGGTGGGGATGCCGAGAGCAAGAAAAAACTTCCGACCAAAGGCGGGAAGGGAAGTGGTGGAAAGAAACACTGACATACTCGAGTGACAGTGGCGCTGGATATTGGAACATTCTGATTTGTTTGACATATATTTTGTACAAATGTAGAGTCTGCGCTTATTACTTTTGTTGTTGTATCATATGTACTTTTCTTTTTGTTGGCCGATATTGTGTGGGTACGACCTCCATATTTTGATTTCGTACAGAAAATGTTACGAGGAATGAAAAGGTTAATGTTTCTACTGTCATCTATTCTGTGTTCTTCCTTATTTATCACGTACTTAGCTTGCTTTTATACTACTTATGTATGCACATGGCACGATTGCTTATTATGTAATTTCTATACTTCAGATTGTCATGCCGTGTTTTGCGATATACGATGTCTTTATTTCCGTGATTTCATGCATTATGTATGCATTTTATAACTTTATAACTAGATCCCTTGTGATTGCCAAAATTCTTTGTTTGGAGAAACGGGCCTGGGAGTAGTTTTCCTTTCAACTAAATGTTGTTATGTGTATGCCCCTTACGTTACAGGGTTGTTTTCTCCAAACATTTGATAAATGTACGGTTGATTCGAGCGATCCCTCAGATGTCTATAGCCGAATTTACTTTGCAGTTCCTATCTTCGGAAACTTATGACTCGAGCATCTCAATTCTAGAGATTTTGTCGATCAACGATCGCAGTTCTTTGCCAATTTCTATTTGTGCGACATTGTTGGATTCATGCCAATTACTTTTGACAGTAGGAGTGGATTCTTGTTAGTCGTGTAATAGATGAGTTTCCCGGTGTTGTTAGGACAATACCAGTACTTACAAGATCTTAAAGGTTTGCTGATTGTGCCGGAGCAACATCAAGTAGTGCTTGCATGGAATGCGCGGGTTTTAGGAGTGCGTGGCTTACGAAATGCACGTCTCTAAGAGCGTGCGCGGCTTACAAAATGCATGGCTTTTTGAGAGTGCACGGCTTGTGAAATGCGCGGCTTTTAAGAGTGTGCAGCTTACGTAATGCGCGACTTTTAGAAAGTGCGCAGCTTACGAAATGCGCGGCTTTTAAGAGTGTGTGGCCTACGAAATGCGCAAATTAAGTAATTATATTTGCTTGGGCATTATTCCACAACCCAAGAAGCGGTGCGTGGCTTACAAAATGCATGACTTTGATTTGGGCCTTCCTGGTGTTGCTGGGGTAACACTGGTTCTTAGAATGTAGGGATCGAGTTTCATCGATCCAACGGTTTGAGTCTATTTGCTTCGGTCGACTCGGCGGGTATATGGGGCATACTTGAGCGTGATTCCACCATCTCAAGTAGCAATTGGATGGTTTTGAGTCGATTTGACCCTGTCGGCTCAGTGGGTTACTTTTATAAACATGGTTTTATTAGTTCAGAAAGCAAAGCAATTTTATTAATAAAAGTTGGGCAAGTTCTGCCTATTTACAATGCCTCTGGTATTCCGAGAGGGCTTATTTGCGGAAAGTAGGAAATACATAAGATAGTCTTAGATAAAGTAAGAACGTAGCGATTCGTTGTTCCAAGCTCAGGGAATTTGGGTTCCATCAACGGTTGTTAGATTGAATGTGCCATCCCTTATCTTCTGGCCGATCACATAAGGCCCTTGCCAGTTTGGTCCGAATGTTCCTGGTACAGGGAATGTTTAAGGACAAGACCTCCCACTTCGAAAATGGTTACGGACTTGAAATTGAAATATCGTGCGACCCTTTTTTGGTGAGTAGCGGTCCTTAACCCGGCTTCTTCCCTCTTCTCATTGACCATACTGAGCGGCTCGAGTAGAAGCTTCTCGTTTTGCCTTTGATTGAAGTTTTGCCTTCGATGGGAGGGGACTTCTAACTCGACTGGGATCATTGTTTCTGAACCATATGTCGGGCGAATGCGGAGTGCCCGATTGCAAATTTGTGCGTTGTCTTGTAAGCCTATAGCGCGAGTGGAAGTTCATCAACCCAATTTCCTTTAGCTTTAGTTAGCCGCTTTTTGATGGTGGACTTGATGATCTTATTCACCGCTTTGCCCATATTCCTACGGATGTGCAACAACAAAAAAGCATTTCTCGATTCAGAAGTGTTTGATAAAGTCTTTGAACTTAGAGCTTTCGGATTAAGTCCCATTATCCGTGATGATTTTTTGTGGCACTCCAAACCTGCAAATAATATTTTTAGTGAAAAAATTAATAACTTTCTTTGTGGTAATAGTGGCCAGCGGTTTCGCTTCGGCCTATTTGGTGAAATAGTCAACAGCAACGATAGCATATTTGGCTCTACCTTTGGCCATTGGTAATACACCAATCAGATCGATTCCCCAGATCGCGAATGGCCACGGACTGACCATCCATGTCAGCTCTATCGAAGGAGTTCTTTTGATCTTGCCGAGTCTTGTTGGTCACACGGTCTAGCATAATCTACTGCATCACGGTTTACTATTGGCCAAAAATACCCATATCGGAGAACTTTCTTTGCAAGGGTTTGCCCTCCAATGTGATCTCTATATTCCACCTTTATGAACTTTCTTAAGGATTCTTTAGGCTTTGTTGCTGGTCACACACCTAAGTAAGTGGGTAGAGAATTCCCTTCGGTGGAGCATCCCATCCTGTACTATAAACCGTGGTGCCTTTCGAAGGAGCTTTTTCATTTATTCTTGTCTACGGGGAGTATTCCTCTGAACAGGTAGTCCTTAATCGGTGTCATCCACGTTTCTGGTTCTTCGGTTATTTCAAAAATCTAGTCGATATCCATCTCACTTATGCTTGGAGCAGTCGGAGTTTCAACTGGGACTAGCCCCAATGATTGAGCTTCTCCGAAACTAGCTAGTTTAGGCTATATAGTCTGCCTTTGTGTTTTTTCCCATGGTATATGAGTTATGGTGTAATGTTCGATGTCATTCAGAAGTTCCTGCACTTTAGATAGATACGGGATGAGGTTCTCTCGCCGACCTTGGTATTCGCCTTTCACCTGGCAGACGACTAGCTGTGAGTCGCTATAGATGTGTACGGATTTTTATCTCGAGTTCCTTCACAACTTTCAACCCAACTACCAATGCTTCTAATTCCGCTTCGTTATTTGTTATAAGGAATTCCAAGCATAAGGCATAGAAAATGGGTCGTCCTTCGGGAGTTTCGAGCAATACTCCTGCCCCCAAGCAAAAGTTGTTAGATGCAACATCGACGAACAACTTCCAACGTGTCCCCACTTCCAGAGTAATTTCTTCTTTGTTATCTCATATCGTAAACTCGACAATAAAGTCTGTCATCGCCTGCCCGTTGATTGCCCTTCGAGAATGGTATGTGATTTCGTACTGACTTAATTCGATGTTCCAATCTATAAGCCATCCAGAGGTCTCAGGATGGTATAAAATTTGTTGTAAGGGTTGCTCTGATAGCACTTTGATCGGGTGTGCTTGGAAGTACGGTCGTAACTTTCTAGATTCGATCAAGAGGCGGTATGATAGTTTTTCCAATTTTGGATAGTTCTTCTCGGCTCCAGTGAATCGTTTACTAATGTAACATACGGATCGCTGGATCTTAGCTTCTTCTCATACGAGCATGGCACTTAATGCATGGGGCGAGACTACTAAGTAGATAAACAAGTCTTCTCAGTCTACCAGCTTGGACAGGATTGGCGGGGTTTCCATATGTCGCGACAGCTCTTCGAACACAGTTGACAAGCTTGATTCCATTTGAAATTCTTCTTTTCCTTCTTTAGCGCATCGAAAAGTGGTATACATTTTTCGGTTGCTTTTGAGATGAACCGGCTTAGTGCTGCAACTTTTCCATTCAAGCTTTGTAACTCCTTCTTGTTCCTCGGGGCCTCGACTTCCCATAAAGTGGTGATTTGTTTGGTATTTGCTTCAATGCCTCTGGCACTTACAATGAATCCCAAGAACTTTCCAGAAGCTACCTCTAAGTAACACTTAAGTGGATTGAGTTTTATTCCATATTTGTAGAGTATTTCAAACATTTCAACAAGGTTGTCCAAGTGATTTGCAGCTATGCACAATTTAACCAACATATCGTTTATATAAAATTCCATAGTCTTCCCTATCTGATGTTTGAACATGGCATTCACTAGTTGTTGATTGGTTGCCCCAGCATTCTTTAAGCTGAATGGCATCACTTTGTAGCAGTACAACCCTAGATCACTAATGAAACGGGTATTTTCCTGGTCAGGTTCATGCATCATGATCTGGTTGTAACCCGAGTGAGCATCCATAAATGATAGTGGTTCATGTCCAGCCGCCCCGTCCATAAGTAGGTCGATTCTAGGCAGAGGAAAGCTGTCTTTCTGGCAAACTTTGTTTAGGTTCGATTAGTCGATAAAAGTTCGTCATTTTCCATTGGACTTCTTGACTAAGACTGGGTTGGATACCCATTCAAGGTAGGTTAAATTGCGGATAAAACCATCCGCCATTAGCTTATCCACTTCTTCTCTCAGCGCTTTGGACAGTTCGAGTCCCACGCTACGTCTCTTCTACTTCACTGGTGTATACTTGGGATCGATATTAAGTGTGTGGCAAGCAATCTTTGGCGAAATTCCGCACATATCAGAATATGTCCAAGTGAATACGTCTAGGTTGGCGTGAAGAAATTTGACAAGTTCCAATCGCATCTTGTTTCCAAGATGTGATCCAATTTTCAGGACCTGTGTTGGGTCATCCATATCGACTGGGACAGACACCTCCAATTCTGACGGTGCTGCCCTTCCTCCCCTGAACTCTTCTAGGATCCATAGCCTTATTGAATCAGTTATGGTCCCCAAGCCAGGGGCGGCTTTGCTGTTGCTATTCGGTAGGTTCATGAATGTGGAGAGTTCTCCCCACATTCTTCCCCTTTTCTTTTCTTTTAGACTCGCGTAGTTCTACGATGTAGCATTCTCTAGTGGCACTTTGATCTCCTTTGATCACGCCAACTCCATTCTCTGTCAGAAATTTCATGGTTAGACACCACTTAGGTAAAGCCATCCTGAAATCTTACAAAGCGGGCTGACCTAAGAAAGTATTGTAGGCGTATATTTAATCTACAATCACAAAAGTTTGGATGAGGACGACTCTTCAGTCACCTTATTTGAGTTCTACGGTTAAATCGATTACTACGATAGGTTGCTTAGGTTCATTGGCGAATCCCTGGATCTTTTTTCGGCAAGAAGATACGTCTTTCATACTGATCTTCATCTGATCAAATGTGTGTTTGAAAAGGATATTCATAGAACTGCCACTGTCCACTAATACATCTCGAACCATGGCTAGTCTGTTTCCTACCGTCATGACCATGGGGTCAAGGGTCGGAGCTTCCATTCCTTCAGTGTCTTGATTCTAGAACACTATGTCATTGTTTAGGGTCCTTTGCTACTTGGTAGGGGTTTCGTCTTCGATCACGAAGCACGAATCTTTTGGAGCGTCTCTTAGTGAGCTTGCGTATCGCTCCATTTCTTCCCAACTCTTCAGTGCGGGTGAGGTCCTCCATATATTGTTCCGATAATGAGTCTTTGGTCGATCCGTCTGGATCCCACTTCACTGGTTCCAACTTGGTTTCCCCTGTCCCTAGGAGCTTGGAGTACTACAGGATGGTCAGGATTTTGCGGCTTCCTCGCATACTGCTTAAGCTTGTTTTGCCGAATCAGCTCTTCAATTACGTTCTTTAAGTGACGACACTCATTTGTGTTGTGATCGTGTGTTTCATAGAAGCGGCAATATTTCCCAAAATGCTTTTGTTGTTCGGTTGCTTCCTTTTTAGGCGGCTTCTTGTACTCCTCCATCCCTTGTGTCTCAAGGTAGATGTTCTCTGGAGTATCGTTGAGTGGGGTGTAGTCTTCAAGCCTCATGCCTTTAAGTCGCTTGTTACTTCTGTTTCGCTCGTTGGAATTCTAGTTCTTCCTTTTCCGATTCTCATCCTTCCCCGCGTTTCCTGCAATGGTCCTAGAGGTATTTATGTCTTGGTTCGCCGTCATACCATTCTGCCCAATGTTGATTGGTTGTAGGTTAGTAGGTTTTCCTTCTAGCTTCTCTGCCTCTTCCAATCTCAAGTACTGGCTTGCCTTTCGATTAAAGTCCTTTTTGGTGGTAGGTTGTTTCATCTTGATCTATTTTTAGAACTCACTGTCGGGATGGATGACGCAGACTAGGGCCATGAAAATCTTCATTTGGGTTACTTATGTCGATGACCGTGGTGTTAAACCGACTCGTGAAGGATTTCAAAGATTCATTTCATCCTTGGAATAGTCCCGATAAGGACATCACATCTTTTGGTTGCGCCGTGTGAAGCGTAAACTGATCAAGGAACCTTGTTGCTAATTCTCTGAAAGTGAAGATGTATTTAGATGGGAGCCTGGTGAACCACATGGAAGCAGTTTCTCCAGAAAGATAGGAAAACATCTACATCGAACAGCATTTGCAGCATTCGCTCCATCCATGTACCAACTGTACTTGTACAAGTGAGGTTTCGGGTCTCTAGTTTCATCGTAGGACGGAATAGTCGGCATAGTGAACTTTTTAGGATATCGTTCATTCAGGATGTCATCAGTGAAGGGAGTTTGGGTTGGAGTGGAACCTCATTCATCATCTCTCATATTCTTACTTTCGTCCATTCGGCGCTTGATCATGTCCACGATATGTGCCTCTGATGTTCGGTAGTCCGTGGGTCGGCTGTCAGTGACTATGCTAAGTGTTTGATCTTGCAAATGATCTTGGTAAGTGGATTAAAGCCTAGGCTCTCCTGTCTTCGGGAGAGCCACTCCCCCAGAGTCCATTGGCTTGCGGCTAGCTGGGTAGGGGCAGTTTGGACCTCTCTACCGGTATTGAGTACGTTAGTATTTTCTTTCAACTCGTTATCATCAAGTTGTTCACCATCTTCAGAGTCGGAGAGATCCACTGCTATATCATCCCGTGGGGTTTTCGTCCCCAGATTCAAGTTCATGGTGGGCTGCTTTGCAGTTGGTGGAGTGCTTGCGTTACCTTCTATGGTGATTCCTGCAACTCCACCTAATACTCCTTTTTGCTGCTGCTTTTTTTTCTCATGTTTAGGACAGAAATGGAAGAGTTTTCCTGCTCCGTGGCAGCCGCAGGCTCTGGCATGGTTCTTGGAGCGGCTAGTGATTGCAAGGTCAGGAGGGCATTAAATCTGTCCATAAGAGATTTTTGGCTATTCTCCATCTTTTGATTGACTTCATCAACCATCTTATTCAGTTTGCCTCTAGTGACAATTTCATGTTGGACAGAAGATCCTGACACCTGATCGCCTGTGTTAGCCCCAGAGTTAGCTCTGATTAATGGATCATTGGCACCGTTGCCTCAGCTTGCTGAGGATTGGTTTCTTCTCCAACTATTACAGCTTCTATGGATCTTCCGGAAGTATTCTTCTTGGTACCATTGATTCTCAACAACAAATCTTTTAAGCAGAGATTGAGGATCTAACTTTTGAACCTATTTGATCCAAAGTAGATAGCTAGATCTAAGTCTGAGTTGGATTCTCAGTGAAATCACTAAAATGTTAACCCAAAAAATGAATCAACACCCTGGATTGAGTGTGAAAGCACTAGCCTGTTCTTATAGAGCAATAATACAGAAAATAAATATAAAAAGAGCAGAAATAGTAAAAGAAAAGAAGATTTTTATAGTAGTTCGGCTGTTAATGAAGCCTACGTCCACTTTATAACTTTCTATTAACTGGCTGCTGTTACAATTTGAATCGGATTACAATATGATTGAATCTTCTAAGTTAGATCAAGTCACAAGTACAAGAGTTCACTGGAGAATCATAGTGAACCCCTAGATGGCTGTTGTGTGGGAGGAGAAGAGTGAAGAATAATCTCTGCAGTTTTCCAGCAGCCAGTCCAAAAGATACTCTTTATTCTGCAGATAGGTGAGTATTTATAGGGATTGGAGAGCTATTGGGCTAGGCCGCTTTGCCAAAAGCCTATACTTGATGATACGAAGATGCTCCAAAAATTTCATAGCGAACCGACCTATCCTGATGGATCCCCAGCGATCCATAGGGCATGGATCCCCAATGATCCATAGGGCATGGATCGCTAGCGATCCATGTAGTTTAAGTATTTTTGGATCATTTCACTTGGATTGCACTCTTTGCCTTAGGTAGATGCTCTCTATGTAATTTCATAACGAATTGCCTTGTTTTGATGGCGATTCATGTACAAGTTGCATTGAACTATGACTGGAATCAGATGAATGCTCACTTCTCGAACTAGCTTGCTTGGAATATCATGAAACTTAGCAGACATCCCTAGAAAAGATATTGGTTCATGATGCAAGAAGTTTGGAGGACCCATGAGCAATCCTTATGGATCGCTAGCGATCCATAGGTGATAGATCGCTAATGATCCATCACCTTTGCCTATTTTTGCACCTTTACTTTTGTGTCTCTCTTAGCTTCTTCTTCTGGTCTTATTGGTTGATTCTTGAGTTGTTTTGACTTGACGTGGATGTTCTAGATCCCGTTGATTTCTGTTGGATTAAAAACCCGGTTAATATGCTAAACCAAATTTTTTTTATTTATATTTCTTTCGATAAATCGTTGGCGAATATGATAACTGTTCGATATCCGTCTGTATCCACAGATACAGATATCTGATATCCGAAAATGAATTTGGATGTAGATAAAGAAAAGACACTATCTGTATCTGAAAGTATTCATTTACGGGCCTGATTACAAACCATTATCTAAGTCTTTTACTTATATTTAAAAATTAATTTTTTGTTGGATTAATGTGTGAAGAAAAGGTTCGTTCGAAGAAACCCTACTAACACCATTCTCATCCTCAAGTTGAATGTGATCTGACTTTGAGAACCTTTGAAGGTTCATCCTTGTATATCGGGACCTTAATCACTGGCTCCATCGGTGCCACCCTTGAATCTTCTGACTCCTTTTGTGGGTCCAATAGATTTATAATATTTATTGTTGTACCCAAGCACCAGTTTGAGCAGTAATTGCTATGTATCTATGGATTTGATGCAGAAAGGCTTCGCCGCATCCTTTCCTTTCTCTTGTCCCTTTGCTTCTCTGATCTTAGTGCATAGCATTCCCAACAAGTGCTATGGTCTCCTTGAATTGCCCCCACTCTGTTCTTCATTGGGAACTCCATTGTTAAGCACCATGGAACGGGTGTTACTCTAAAACTACCAAGAGCAGATCGGCCCAAGAAAATATTATAGGTGGAGAATCCTCTACCACCACAAAATTCTATAGTGCACCACCTTGAAATCTCCATCACCCAGTTCAGTAGACAATTTGATGCTACTGATCGAATCCTTGGCCCCTCCGATAAATCCTTGTATGCGGGATATACATGGCTGCAGATCCTTCTCGTCAAGTCACATCTTATCGAAAGTCTGCTTGAATATGATATTCACCAAGCTCCCACTGTCAATAAGGACTCAGTGCATTATCGTTGGCCATATCATGGCTGTAACCACCACTAGCTCGACCGTTGGTTCCTCAACCCCATCAGCGTCTTGATTATGAAAGACTATATCATCATCAATCCTCTATTGTTGTTTAGTTGGAAATCGCATTTCTGTGGTATAACACATCTCTTGAGGCGTGTGCCTCTAAGAACTCCCATAGCACTCCATTTCATTACAACCTTTCTCCATATGATGTGGACCTCCTGAGATGGTATTAATCACAATACCTCTAGCTGGTTGCCTAGGCCCTTCAACATGGGCCCAGCTGCACTGTCCCTGGGGTTGTTCGGAGGCTAGAAATTTCCTTTCTTGCCCTCCTACGAGTTCCTAACATAATGTTGTAGCTTATTTATCCTATTCAAATCTTCAATCACATCACGAAGGTGTCAACACTCATGCGTATTGTGTCCATGAGTCTCACGAAAGAACCAATACATGCCAAAGCACCTTTCATCTTTAATGGCCTTCCTCGAAGGCGGCTTCTTATACTTCTACATACCTTGCGTAGTATGGTAGATATTCTTTACGAAATCTATCAAATCCATATGGTTTTCATCATGGATGAACCTCGAACACTTCCTTCCATTTTGCTTCTTACTGCATGTGTTATTGGGGTTCTTTCGATTGTTATTGTTGTCCAACATTTAGCGAAACGTTTTTAGTGCTATCATTGCCTTACTTGACAGCTATAATGCTCTGAATCACACTGCTCGGTTCATCTTGGCTGCCAGTTCTCAATCCTGCCTCTAGATCTACTCTTCCAAGTGCAGCTACTAGGATATCGTTTGGTAAAAGTCTTCCAAAGTGGATGGCTCCTTCTTCTTGATCCATTTACCAAAGTTAGTTTATGAGTGAACTACATTCATAAGTTCCATCAACGGTATTTCCTCTTTTGGGTTACTTACTTCTATTACAGTAGCATTAAATCTCTTTAGAAATTTTTTCAAGGTCTTTCCGGACCTCTAATGCACATTTGACAATGACATGACATCCTTTTGTTAAACGGTATGCACCTAAAACTGTTTTATAAATCCTTTTGTCAACTAACCATACGATGATATTGATCTTGGCTCAAGCCTCTAAACCACATCGTCGATTGTCCCTCAAGGAAGATGGAAAACATATGCATCTTACAACATCAGTTGCATGGACATTATCCTTATGACATTCATACTTTAACAAATATTGTCTAGGATTAGTCATGTCATTATAGCTCAGCATGGTTGGCATCACGAACTTATTAGGTACCATGCCTCAAGAATGTCTTCGGTGAATAGGGTCCGAGTTGCTGATGAACCATAATCGTCATCCTGTTATTATTGATTCTGATTCACCTATCTCATTATCATGTCGACAATGTACTTTTCACTGCCTTATCCTACTGAATGGTGATTATCATGAACTTCCCCGAGTGTTTGGTCTGGCTACCCATCTTAGTTTGTTCGATGATGTCTAGGTCCCGCTACCTCTAGAGAAACCATTCATTCAGGCATATATTGACGTCTTGTTGGACTCCATCCCCTCCTAGCTGGCTCACTAGTATTGGCTTCAGCACCATTAGCCTGTTGACCAATAGCTCGCCCTTCTTCCATATTAACAAGTTGTAACTTCTCTTCGCTATTATATAGGTGGAGTCTTTCAGCCGACCGATCGGTACATATCGGTCTTGACTGGTTTTGAAACTGGCTGATTGCCTCCACCTATCGTAGTCATCTTGTGTGTTACCATGTCCCCTATCTGCATTGGTCTTTTGATGGGTCTTCTGTTCCATTCTATGAAGACGAGCTCTCTTCGCTGGAATTAAAGGACGATGAATATCTTCTACAAATCCTTCGCTTGCGACATCCATCTTGTTGCAAGTGTTGAGTTAATGTTTCTAGTTACTCTTGCATCTTTTTCGTTATATCCATTTAAACTTATTGCTACTGGTGCAACTTTCATATCCATCATCATTCGTTCCATGTCATCCTTAGTAGTTTCTTCATTATTATAGTGGAATCCTTCATTGTCCCCTTCAACTATAACTCTAGATCTCGTACTCCTATCTTTCTTTGGAGTCTTTATCTTCTAGATATGATTTGTAAATCTAAAATAAAAGTATATTTATGCTTGAAAAGTTCATTCACAGTGAAAACACCAAAAGATACACCAAAAGATGTTTGCTTGAAAAATGGGCAAACAACCCTATATCAAATGAAAAACGAGGTTATGAATCAAATATTTCAAAATAGAAAGAAAACACGAGAGATTTTTATAGTGGTTCGGCTTGAATCTTAAGCCTACATCGACTATGAATTGTTTTTTATATTACTTTTGCAATTACATTCAAGTTTACAGTGATTTCAAAACAAGAAATTAGTTGATTTTGAAAATGGCAAAAATTCAGCGCAAAGTCCGAAAAAAGATCCAAAGTCACCTTTCTAAGTGAAAGAAGTGGCCTTTTGTAACATCCTTAATTTTTGATAACATTATTCAAAAGATTTAGTTAGGTAAATTAAATTGAATAATGATGATAAGAAGATTGAGATTTGAATAAACATATAGGGCGTGCTTAACCATAAGATAAATGAGCTTTAATTTGGGTTATTGGTTAATTAACTTACACATGGGCATATTAGTAAAATATCCTCTTTATTATTTTACATGGCAATTACTTCTCCTCTATGTCCATTCACGTTTTATTTTTCTCATGATCACAAAATCTAAAACCTAAATCAAAGTCGGCCATTACCAAAGAGGAAAAGAAGAAATTTTTAGTTTAAAGCCAAGGATCAAGCTAGGAAGGATTAATCAACAACAAATCTCAAGTTCCTTATCAAGTTCAAGGTGAATAATAATTCTTACCATCTCTTTTTGGTTTTACAATCATGTGATTTCAGATTTGAATATTTATTTTGTTTCCATGATGTATTGGATGATGATATGCTCGAATTTATGGATTGTTTGATTTAAACCATTAAATTATATGAAATCCGTACGGTTTTAGGCTCAAAATCGTGTTTTATTGATTTTAAAATGCCATGGAAAATTTTTATGTTAAGAAAAACATAATTTGAGAGATGGGTTTTAATTTTCAGAATTTTCCAAGCTATGGAAATTTTATTATGAATTTTTGATGGAAAATATGATAGAATTGGGTTAAATATTTATTTTGTGAATTTCAGGAAGAAATTGGGTTTAAAAATTTTAACATGTTCGATTACATGATTAATTCGAATTTCTGTGATTTTAGGGAATTTTTCCTACTTGATTTACTAGGAGAAATAAATTATTTTTAAAGAAGGGCTTTTCTGCAAATGTCGGTTTTAGGCTATATGGAAAGGTTTTAACGTTTAATCCTTAAATTTAGGATCTGAATAAATGCAGCAGTTTCAAAAGTAAAGAAATTAAAAAGTTTTATGGCAGCCAATCAGAGTTTTACAAATAGGCAAGTTGTTGAGAAAAGATTACTTAAAGTTGCTATAATTCACCCTTTAGTCGAAAAAAGGTGTTTCGCCTTTAATGGAAAGTACCTTTCGACTCCCTTGATTCCACCCCATCATAGTTGAAACCACCATTATAATCAGAACCAATCCACATGGTATCTCCTGGAAGATATGTAGTGGATTGGAAGATGGGCGGAAGACTTGGTGTCGAAGGGTAAGCTTCCGATGGGGTCGAAACCCTGTTTTGTTTTCATAAGTTAAATCCTTGCCTTGTTTTATTTAAAAGCTTTTGACTTAGTCGAAACGTTTGTTTTCAAAGGGGTGTTTGTTTAGCCTTTGAAGCGGGTTGCCATGATTCCTTTTCTTTAAAACAAAAGCTTTCGAGAGGGGTTGGTTTCGACCTGGTCGAAGCCCAACCGCTACTCTACCTTTCGACCATGTTGTCCAATAATGCTTTCGAAGAGTTGCCTTTAATTTTACTTTAAACCAAACCTTTTTATTAATTGCTTTCGAAAGGGGTTGGGGTTTTGAAGGAGACGGGGTCGAAAGGGGGTTTCGACTCAGGCCTTCAAATTTTGATTTTTAATTCTTTTGCTTTCGAACTAGATGGCTCCGACACCATCAACTTTTCCCCAATTCTAGTTTTTTTGTTGGTTTCGAAAGAGATACTTTCGCATACAACCATCTTGACCCAAATGATGTTTTAAGAGTAAAACCCAATGCTTTCGAAAAGGTATTTCATTTGTTTCGAAACCTATATTTTAAAGAACATTTTCTTGATACCATCAATAGGTCTTATTGGTTTCGAAAGGTATATATATACTTAGAGTTTTGGAAAGAGGTTTTCTATGCTTTCGAAGGAGGTCATCCAGGGGTTTCGAAAGTGATGTTTTGAGGTTTCAAAACTAATAACCCATTCTCATTTTTAAGGAAAAACCATGGCATAAATAAAAAGATTTTGGAAATAATATTCACATTGTTATTAACCCATAACTGAATTTTAGGAAAAGGGCAGAATAGCCGGTTAGGTTGACCCAGTAGTGAATATAACTTAACAAATGTTAAATTCTTAACTATATGATATTGGCAGGGGCCAATAGGTTTATAGTCAACCTATGAAAACTATGATTTGATACTGGCAGGGGCCAGTAGGTTTGTAGTTAGCCCATGAAAACTATATCCGGATTAAGATATTGTCAGTCAGCTAATAGGTTCCTAGTTAGCCCATGAAAACTAGGATAAGAAATATGATATTGGAGTTACCAAATAGGTTCTTAGTAATCCCATGAAAACTAAGTAATTGGACAGATAGTCTATAAACATTTAACAGGTTAATGGTAACCTTAGAAACTATAATTGAGATAGATAGTCAGAATGAATGAGGGATGGGTAATCCAGATTTGATCTACTTTTTTTGCATACCATCATAATACTTTGAAATACTATGTTTATAATCATTGTGGATGCAGGAAGCACAATATATGATTTTGTAAATATTTTGGGATACTAGTGAGTGGAAAACCTGTTCCGCTAAGTGGCGTGGTCTCGTTAGATATCTTACTGGTTTGAGATGGTAGATTATTATTCATACTAAGCTATTTGTCTGACTCGAAGTTTTTTTTTCCCCTTAAACTCTTGGGTACTCAATTGATTTTGAGTAAGTTGAGAGTTAAAGGTTTTCAGGTTATCTTTAGACAAATAAAGCTTCCAGGGGCATGTAGGAGGCTGATGGTTATTTAAAGTTATTTTATTTCTGTTGTATGTTTGATTATAAAGGCAAATTGTTTTAATGCCTTAGTATATACTTTGATCAACCAAGGGGTCATCTTCATATGCCGCTCTTGGCATATTTTGTTATTATATGTTATCTGAACGTGGTCTTTGAATGGGATTATGTAAAAAATTTGAAATATCTTGCAATGGAATGTGGTTTTTATTTGCTGTTTAATAATCTTTTCCATATTCTTGTGTTTCTGCGTACCAATGTATCTAATATCGCCGTATTTGGTCGCCGGGAATTAGTAATTATGGATGACTGCAGCATCCATAGCCGTTATTTATGGGCCTCCAAGTAGGGGGATGTTACAAGTTGGTATCAGAGCATGGTTTATGTAGCTTTAAAAGAAACTTAAAAGATTTTCCAAACACAATCCAATGAATCATACAATAAGATTGATGTTTAGGTTAACGCTATAATAACATACTTGTATCTGATATATATAGTTATATATGTATAAGTATGTATACCCCGTTCTCTTAGACTGTTCTTTTGTATCTTACTAAGGCTCGTACGTAGATTTTCGAGAAAGGTGATATGGAAGTAGGAAATGGAAGAGGAAATCTCGGTGGAGGAAGCACCACAACTAATGGAAATGCTCGACCCACTACTAGGAGAAACCCGGGTCGACCGGCTAATGCTAGTAACCAAAATGTTGAATCCAATGTGAGTGCTGGAAATCCACCAGTAGATATGGGGGTGATGTATCAGTTCTTTGTTGGTTTGATGCAAGCTGGAGCTGCTAGAAATATAGGAGGAGCAAATCTTGTGGATCCAGTTGGGAATATTGCTTTGTTGAGTAGAGATTACACCAGTTTGGGTGGGAAGCCATTCTTGGGAATAGAAAGTGCTGTAGAGGTTCAGAATTGGTTGTTACATTGTAAGCGAATATTTGCTGATATGGTTCTGAATGTCAGACAAAAGAGAAGGTTGGCCTCTAGGCAGTTACAGGGGTCAGCACTACACTAGTGGAATAGTGTTACTGCTGGAGTGCCGAAAGAGCAGTTAACTTGAGCTGATTTTAAGATGATATTTGAGCAAAAGTTTGTATCTGAGTTTGCCAAGTCCGAGCTGATGAGGAAATTTATGGATTTAGTGCATGGAGAGATGTCAATAATTGAGTATGTTACTAAGTTTGAAGAGCTGTCTAGATATGGGTATGCTCTTATAGATACTGACATAAAAAGGAATGAGAAGTTCATTCGAGGACTGAGGCCCGAACTTGCTAGAATGACCATGACACATGTCTGTAATCTTAGTAATATTGTAGTGGAGATGGATATACGCCATGAGGAGTTGCTTGCTGATCTAGCAAGGAGAAGTCAGTGGAAACCCAGGGTTCTCAAGGGAAGAAGAGGAAGTTCTTTAAAAAGAAGGGAGCCCAGAAGGGAGGCACAACTAAGAGGTCAAAGGCCGAGGGCGTTTGTTATGAGTGTGATAAGAATGGTCACTTTCTAACAAATGCCGGTCAGGAAATAGGAAGAAGGCTGCAGTTAAGAAGAATATGAAATGCTTCAACCGTGATCAAGTTGGACATTACAAGAATCAGTGTCCAGAGCCATTTGGGGAGGACAAAGGAAAGGTTTTTGCTATTGGGTCAGCTAGGCCTACTGCAGCAGATAAGGGAAAGACTGTGATGGTAGGTACGCTCTTGATTCAGAGTATTTTGTTAGAGTACCTTTTGATACCGGTGTATCACATTCATTTATATATCAGTGTTTGGTTGATAGATTATGCCTAGAACCCACCTACCTTGTTACTTCCTTAAGGGTTGCGAATCCTATAGGAGGGTTTGCAACTCTAGGGTTGAGATGTGACCAGTTAGAACTTGATTTGTTAGGTCATAAGTTTGCATCCAGTTGTATGTTATTGATTTCGTAGATTTAGGGATCATTTTGGGAATGGATTGGTTGGGTAGGTATGATGCTAGAATATTTTGTCATGATAGAGATATATCACTGAGACACCCTGATAGTCGTAACCGAGTGATATTCTCGGTAGAGAATACGGACCAGAGTGTTAGTGCTTTGCTTGGTGCTATGGAGAAAGGTGAGGAGCTAAGTCAAGTTCAGGTAGCAAGAGAGTTTGCAGATGTCTTTAAGCCAGTCACAGGATTACCCCCTAAAAGAGCTGTTGAGTTTAGAATTGATCTTGTGCTCGGAACTGAACCTGTGAGTAGACCACCTAGTAGAATGACACCAACTGAGATGAAAGAGTTGAAGGTGCAGCTAGTAGATCTAAAAGGAAATAATTTTATCAAACCAAGCAGTTCGCCCTGGGGAGCGGCCGCGGTGTTCATGAAGAAACCAGATGGGTCGTTAAGAATGTGCATTGACTATTGTAAGCTGAATGAAAGGACAATTAAGAATAAGTATCCTTTGCCTAGAATAGATGTACTGTTTGATCAGCTGAATGGAGCCAAAGTATTCTTCCAGTTGGACTTAGCGATAGGTTCCCATTAGTTAAGAGTGGAAAACAACAGTATTCCTTTGACAACATTTCGAACTAGATATGGTTCATATGAGTGGTTGGTAATGCCATTTGAATTGACTAATACACCTGCTTTCTTCGTAGATTTGATAAACCGAGTTTTCCGAGAGTACTTGGATAGGTTTGTTCTGGTGTTCATAGACGACATTCTAGTATACTCTAAGGATGAGAGGGAGCATGAAGTTCATCTTAGAGTGGTGCTGGAGACGTTGAGGCAGAATCAGCTAAGGGCGAAGTTTATTAAGTGTCATTTTTGGAAGAAAGAGGTTAAGTTTCTTGGTCACGTGGCTTCAGTGAAAGGATTGTCAATCGATCCAGATAAGATCAAAGCTGTGAATAATTGGAACAGACCAGAGACGGTGACTGAGATCAGAAGTTTTCTTGGATTTACTGGCTGCTACCAGAGATTCATTAAGGATTTCTCGTGGATAGCAACACCCTTAGCTAAGCTAACCAGAAAAGAGGTGAAGTATGTTTGGTCCAACAAATGTGAGGAAGCATTCCTTAAGTTAAAGCATTTGTTGACCAATGCACGTGCGTTAGTAGTTCCAAACGGAAACCAAGGGTTGGTGGTGTACACTGATGCATATGGTACTGGTTTAGGAGCAGTGTTAATGTAGAATGGTAAGGTTATTGCCTACGCATCCCGGCAGCTTAGACCGCATGAAGTAAGATATCCTGCTCATGATTTGGAGTTGGCAGCAATGATTTTTTCATTGAAAATCTGGAGACATTATCTCTTAGGGGAGAGGTTTGAGCTTTATACCGATTATAAGTCATTACGGTAATTATTCTCTCAGAAGGAGTTGAAGATGAGACAACAGAGGTGGCTAGAGTTTTTGGCAGTTTATGATTTTGGTATAGAGTATACACCAGGAAAAGGTAATAAGGTAGTAGATTCTCTTAGTAGAAATCATCAGAATGTGGTGTTAGCTATGTTGGCAGAGTGGAAAGATTTAGAAGCATTGGCCAGTTGCGATATGCAGTTAAGATCGACCGCTGGTTCTAGTCAGAATTCTACCAGATTATCTTGTTTAGAAGTCCAACCAGTATTGATTGAGAGGGTTGCCTCTAAACAGAAGGAGGGTCCAGTACTAGCTGAGAGGATCATGAGACTTGAGGTTGGAACAAGATCGATGATTTAAAAGATTTCAGCCTTGACCAGAGAGGATGGCTAAGAAAGAAGGGACGGTTGTGTGTTCCGAAGGTGGAGGACTTAAGTAAGGAAGTTCTTGGAGAATGTCATCGATCCAAGTTTACGATTCCTCATGGAGGAACCAAGATGTATCAAGATATGAAGAGGAGCTTCTATTGGGAAGGCATGAATAAGGATGTTGGCTTGTGGGTTAGACAGTGTGCAAACTGTCAACAAGTAAAAGATGAACATCAGAAGCCCAGTGGATTGCTTCAACCTTTAGAGATTTCATTTTGGAAATGAGATTCGATATCTATGGACTTTATAGACGTGTTGCCAAGGTCAAATAGAGGTAATGAAAGTATATGGGTTATAGTGAAAAGATTGACCAAGGGTGCCCATTTCATTCCAGCTAAGTCAACCAGGACGACACCTGCTTTAGCTAAGTTGTTCATGAAAAACATAGTTAGACTACATCGAGTTCCTAGCAGTATAGTCAGTGACAGAGATGCTTTGTTCAGTAGTGAATTCTGGAAGAGTCTACAGGAAGTGATGGGTACCAAGCTTAATATGAGTACTGCATGTCACCTACAGACATATGGGCAGACAGAGAGAGTCAACAAAGTAATCGAAGATTTATTGAGAGCTTGTGTATTGGACTTGGGTGGATCTTGGGAGGATCACCTACACTTGGTTGAGTTTTCCTATAACAATAGTTATCAGACTAGTATAGGAATGACGCCATTTGAAGCTCTGTATGGAAGACCCTGTAAATCACCAGCATGCTGGTTGGAGATTGGAGACAGACTAGTCTTAGGTTCAGATTTAGTTATAGAGGCATCATAGAAGATTGAGTTAATCCAAGAAAGGATGACGGAAGCTCAGTCAAGACAGAAGAGTTACGCAGATAAGAGGCGTAAAGACCTAGAATTCTCAGTTCGAGATAAATTTTTCATAAAGGTATCACCTATGTAGGTTGTAGTATGATTTGGAAAGTTAGGGAAGTTAGCCCCGAGATATGTTGGTCCATTCCAGATTTTAGAAAGGATTGGAAAGCTCGCATACTGAATAGAGTTGCCGAGAAGTTTGGCATGTGTCCATAATGTATTTCATGTGTCTCATCTTCGTAAGTATGTGCATGATCCAGAGACGGCTATTCCTCCGATAGGGTTGGATGATTTAGTGGTAGAGCCTAATATGACTATTGTTTGACAACCAGTTCGGGTTGTAGCTAGAGATGAGAAAAGATTAAGGAACAAGACAGTCAGGTTGGTAAAAGTTCAGTGGAGTGACAACGAGGAGGACTGTACTTGGGAGACAGAGGACAGGATTAGAGATACTTATCCTGATTTGCTTTGAGGGTATGTCTATATTAGATTTATATAGATTGTTGCTAGTCAGTTAGATTAGTATGATTGTTAGGAGTTGTTACAAATGACTACTATGTTTGGTATTTAGTCCTTACTGAATTTCAAGGACGAAATTATTTAAGGGGGGAACCTGTAACATCCCTAATTTCTGATAACATTATTCATAGGATTTAATTAGATAAATTAAATAGAATAATGATGATAAGGAGATTGAGATTTGAATAAAACATATAGGGTCGTGCTTAACCATAAAATAAATGGGCTTTAATTTGGGTTATTGGTTAATTAACTTACACATGGGCATATTAGTAAAATAGCCTCCTTATTATTTTACATGGCTATTACTTCTCCTCCATGTCCATTCACGTTTCATTTTTCTCACGGTCACAAAATCTAAAACCTAAATCAAAGCCGGCCATTACCAAAGAGGAAAAGAAGGAATTTTTAATTTAAAGCCAAGGATCAAGCTAGGAAGGATTAATCAACTACAAATTCCAAGTTCCTTATCAATTTTAAGGTGAATAATAATTCTTACCATTTCTTTTTGGTTTTACAATCATGTGATTTTAGATTTGAATATTTATTTTGTTTTCATGATATATTGGATGATGATATGCTCGAATTTATGGATTGTTTGATTTAAACCATTAAATTATATGAAATCCGTACGGTTTTAGGGTCAAAACCGTGTTTTATTGATTTTAAAATGCCATGGAAAATTTTTATGTTAAGAAAAACATAATTTTGGAGACGGTTTTTAATTTTTAGAATTTTCCAAGCTATGGAAATTTTATTATGAATTTTTGATGGAAAATATGATAAAATTGGGTTAAATATTTATTTTGTGAATTTCAGGAAGTTGGGTCTAAAAATTTTAACTTGTTTGATTACATGATTAATTTGAATTTCTGTGATTTGAGGGGATTTTTCCTATTTGATTTACTAGGAGAAATAAATTATTTTTAAAGAAGGGCTTTTCTGCAAATGTCAGTTTTAGGCTATATGGAAAAATTTTAACGTTTAATCCTTAAATTTAGGTTCTGAATAAATACATTAGTTTCAGAAGTAAAGAAATTAAAAAGTTTTATGGCAGCCAATCAGATTTTTACAAATAGGCAAGTTGTTAAGAAAAGATTACTTAAAGTTGCTATAATTCAGCCTTTATCGGAAAAAGGTGTTTCGCCTTTAATGGAAATTACCTTTCGACTCCCTTGATTTCGCCCCATCATAGTCGAAACCACCATTATAATCAGAACCAATCCACATGGTATCTCCTGGAAGATATGTAGTGGATTGGAAGATGGGCGGAAGCCTTGGTGTCGATGGGTAAGCTTCCGATGGGGTCGAAACCCTGTTTTGTTTTCATAAGTTAAATCCTTGCATTGTTTTATTTAAAAGCTTTTGACATAGTTGAAACATTTTTTTTCGATGGGGTATTTATTTAGTCTTTGAAGCAGGTTGCCATGATTCCTTTTTCTTTAAAACAAAAGCTTTCGGGAGGGATTGGTTTTGACCTGGTCGAAGCCTAACCGCTACTCTACCTTTCGAACATGTTGTCCAATAGTGCTTTTGAAGAGTTGCCTTTATTTTTACTTTAAACCAAACCTTTTTCTTAATTTATTTCGAAAGGGGTTGAGGTTTCGAAGGAGACGGAGTCAAAAGGGGGTTTTGACTCGGACCTTCAAAGTTTTGATTTTTAAGTCTTTTGCTTTCGAACTAGATGGCTCCGACACCATCAACTTTTCCCCAATTCTAGTTTTTGTTGGTTTCGAAAGAGATACTTTCGCATACAACGATCTTGACCCAAATGATGTTTTAAGAGTAAAACCCAATGCTTTTGAAAAGGTATTTCATTTGTTTCGAAACCTTTATTTTAAAGAACGTTTTTCTTAATACCATCGAAAGGTCTTATTGGTTTCAAAAGGTATATATATATTTAGAGTTTTGGAAAGAGGTTTTCTATGCTTTCGAAGGATGTCATCCAGGGGTTTCGAAAGTGATGTTTTAAGGTTTCAAAACTAATAACCCATTCTCATTTTTAAGGAAAAACCATGGCATAAATAAAAAGATTTTGGAAATAATATTCATATTGTTATTAACCCATAACTGAATTTTGGGAAAATGGCAGAATAACCGGTTAGGTTGACCCAGTAGTGAATATAACTTAACAAATGTTAAATTCTTAACTATATGATATTGGCAGGGGCCAATAGGTTCATAGTCAACCCATGAAAACTATGATTTGATACTGGCAAGGGCCAGTAGGTTTGTAGTTAGCCCATGAAAACTATATCCGGATTAAGATACTGGCAGTCAACCAATAGGTTCCTAGTTAACCTATGAAAATTAGGATAAGAAATATGATATTGGAGTTACCAATAGGTTCTTAGTGATCTCATGAAAACTAAGTAATTGGACAGATAGTCTATAAACATTTAACAAGTTAATGATAACCTTAGAAACTATAATTAAGACAAATAGTCAGAATGAATGGGGGGTGTGTAATCCAGATTTGATTTACTTGTTTTGCATATCATTATAATACTTTGAAATACTATGCTTATAACCATTGTGGATGTAGGAAGCACAGTATATGGTTTTGTAAATGTTTTAGGATACTAGTGAGGGTAAAACCCGTTCCGCTAAGTGGCGTGGTCTCGCTAGATATCTTACTGGTTTGAGATGGTAGATTATTATTCATACCGAGCTTTTTGTCCGACTTGAAGTTTTTTTCCCCTTAAACTCTCGGGTACTCAATTGATTTTGAGTAGGTTGAGAGTTAAAGGTTTTCATGTTATCTCTTAAATGAATAAAGCTTCCGGGGGCGTGCAGGAGGCAGATGGTTATTTAAATTTATTTTATTTCTACTGTATGTTTGATTGTAAAGGAAAACTGTTTTAATGCCTTAGTATGTACTCTGATCAACCAAGGGAGCATCTTCATATGCCGTTCTTGGCATATTTTTTTATTATATGTTATCTGAACGTGGTCTGCAAATGGGATTATGTAAACAATTTGAAATATCTTGAAATGGAATGTGGTTTTTATTTGTTTTTTAATAATATTTTCCTTATTCTTGTGTTTCTGCGTACCAATGTATCTAATATCGCTGTATTTGGTCATCAAGAATTAATAACTATGGATGACTGCATCATCCGTAGCCGTTAGTTATGGGCCTCCAAGTAGGGTGATGTTACACCTTTTAATTACAAACTCCTCAACCATAGCCGAAAGAATGAGTTTTAACAAGTAAGCATCAATTTCGAGATTGTAGCCATGAAGAATTCGTCAATTTTTTCATTTTCAATGGTAGAACCTTTCGATATCAATCGGTTTTGATCGATACCGAATGGTTTTTCTTGTCCATTTCTTCGGTCTTTCTTCATATTTGCTTAAGTGTTCAAGTTTTTTTTATGAAAAAAAATCTCATCAAGGATCATTCGACAACATTCAGTTTTGCTCCTTCAAAACTTATTCTTTTCTTCAAACCTGCTTAGAGAAATATTCATGTTTTAGTTGGGCCCCTTTAAATTTAGACCTGTAGGTGCCTACCTCTCTAGACCGTTCGGTACTGATCAGTTCATTTTCTCTTATACTAAGCCAAATTTCTTGGGGTTTCATTGTTCTTCAACCTTGACATTTTTAAGCTTTATGACCCATTTCTTCACCATCTTGAAGTTCATTCCATCGAGATGTCGCTTGGTTCAAAAATCCGATAACACCAACTTGTTATGGATTACAACTATCATCTCTATGTACAGTTTGTTACCTCATTCACTTGTTAGATGTATGTTGTGGTGGTAATTTAGCGATGATCTACATCCATTCTTATCATTTTATTGGTCATAATTTCGTTCACTTTGCACACATCTTTCCTTTGAAGCCAGTGTTATGTCTCATATTTTTTGCAACAGCCCTAATTTTAATTAGCATTATTCAGGAGATTTAATTAGATAAATTAAATAGAATAATGTAGAGACTAGGGTGATAAGGGAAATTCATATTTGAAAACTAATTAAGGTCGTACCTTAACTAAATGAATCTATAAGATTGCTTTATAAGTTAAATACTTAATTGAATAAGGTAAGGCAACATCGGAATAGCCATATACTATAACCCCTAAACCCCTTACCTCATTATCATTCACATTTTCATAAACCAAAAACATAAACAAAAGGAGAAACAAGGTCGGTCATAACCCTAGGTAAAGAGGAGCTCAAAAATCAATTAGAGGCTAAGATTCAAGCGAGGAAGTTTAAAGTGAAGAACAAATCTCAAGTTCCTTATCCAAACAAAGTGAATAATGATCTAAACCATCTCGTATAAACACTACAACAAACAAGACCTTTAACAGGGTTTTAAAAACGCTATAAAAGCTATTAACAATGTTTTTGCATACGATGTATATCGACATGCAGTTATATGTCAGAGATATACACTGACAAGAAATAAACGTTGTTAAATGTCCTTTTTAACAGTGTTCCCCTGGTGTCATGAAATCATTTAACAGCGTTTGGTTGGATGTAGTTAGAGATCTTTCTTAGCGTTTGTTTCGTGCTAAGATAAGATTTTATAGCGTTTTTTCAATGTTGTGATATTTATTTACAGCGTTTCCTTGTTGCAATAAATCGTGCTTTATGTTTTTAGATACAATTTAACGGCATTTTTAAAACGCTGTTAAAACTTTCAACGGCGTTTTAAAAACGCTGTGGAATGTTTTAATTCCATTTCAGTAAACATCCGCCACAATGTGTATATATACCACATTTCAAAATTAACATATTATATCAATATCACATTTCAAAATCAACATATTGTATCAATACCACATTTTGGACACATATTTGATAACCAACGTATGAAATTTCATAATCAAAATACACAATATTCTTACACCAAACATAAATAGTTTGTCATCAATAGTTCAAAAACAAAATATAGAACAAGTAGCAATAGCAAAACAAAAGCAAGTAGTACATACTTTAAAACTAAAAAGTTGTTCTAGCAGCAAAAATAACTATGATCCATAACTCATTGCAACCTTTTTTTGCATCACATTCATCTATCTACCTGTAAAGCAAAAGTAATGCTTGAGAATCAATTCATCGAAAAAGTGTACACAAAGTTAAATCGGATTCATAATGTAAACACTAAATATTCATCACACTATTTCAGTAGGCGATTGACTAATACAAAGTATACAAGATGCTATAAAATTTAAAACAAAAAAAAACTTAAATAAAGGTCAATAATAGTAAATGAAAGGTCACTGTAACGTGAAAGGACCATATGCCCATTTGGACAAATGCAAATACGATTCTATGTTGCTTTGGAACATGTTATAAGCCGTTGGTTTAAGCTGAACTTATATGTATGACTTGTTGCAATGACAGTCACTTGTTTATGTCGAGAGAAAAATGAATATATGTCATTTTCTACGCTCAAATTCTGTTAACTAGTTACGATCGTAGACACTATATTAGTGGCGTGAAATATTACAACAGTTGAGCAACGTACATCAAAGAAAAGGCAGTCACTTAAATTATATTTTATTTATACGGTAAGGATGAATGACATCTCATGCTTTTCTGATGACCAGAAAACAGTCATTTCCTTTGGGCAGCTGACATCATCACAAATAGTTGGGGGCTCAACTCATCTTGACCCACATGATTGCACCACTCATTCATTCTTAATGCAAATCTAGATAGTTGCTCATAAAAATACTCCACCGTCAGTTTCTATGAATGAAAAGAAGATTAAGTAGACTAATTATACAAGTTAAAACTTAAAACACCTGTCTTTTTAAGGATATTTCCTCAATTCAGATCATATTTCGATAATTCTGATAAAATCAAACTTTTTTCAAATATCTCACACACACTGCAGCTACCGAGACACAAAATCCGACCCAACAAACTTAACTATTGGAATTTTTTTATCTTTGCATGCAACAAACTTAACTATTATAAGGATGCAAATGGATGGTGGGAAGGAAATGTGTGATATATATCGTAGTTTTTACATAGAAAACGATACGAGTGGACGCATTTATTTTGTCCCATTGCCTGTTTCCCTATGGCGGTTGATGAATCGTACAAGGAGGATGAATGCTTTAAATCATGTTAGTACATGAAAACTTCTTAGCTTTCCTGTTACCAATGTCATATATTATGGTAAACTGATTGATTTGTACATGTTATGATCATGTTAGTATAGGTTTGTAATGGTATACTGTATATAGGTGAATTTATATATTGTGTGTGTAAATATGATCAGATGTACGGTTTTAATCCAGCTTACTTAACTCTTAAGATCATATATGCATTAGCAACAGAATCTTAATAATATACATATGTTCACTTAAAGTTGTTAATTTATACACTTTAAATTAATTATGTACTTTGGTTTATTAGTTCATTTGGATATAATGACAGAAAACATGAGTTTATCTTTTCTGAAAACGTAACTGATATTTATGTGCATTTATCTGTGATAGACACCCGATATTTATGTGTTGATTATAGATAAAATACTCAATTATCTTTATATGACAGATTCTAGATGCATTAAACTAGTTTGGTCGGTGGACAGAGGATGCATTTTATGCTAATGTCAATGTAGACGGTGTTAAAAGTGTATTAGAATGGTGCTTTATTGTTCACTTTAAGAATTACTTTTTACAGATATAGTCGTCCAGTAAGAACCATTAAGCATTTGTTTATTCTTTCAGCTTAGAAAAACATGGGATTCCTCCTAAATTTGTTATCATCGATGATGGATAGCAATCCGTGAGTATGGACCCAACTGTGAGTTGCTAATGATTCTGACAATCCTGCAAAGAATTTTTTCTAAAGTTTTAAAACAATTACCTTTTTACTAGTTGATAATTGTTTTGCATTTCTTTATTCATTGTTTTTCCACACAAATATTGAGTCTGAATTTGTTTGAATTTTTCTTTAATTTTAGCTTTGCAAATTAATATAATCAATGGACTGGGAGTATGAACAAAACAGTATAATGCAAAAGTATAATGACAACAGTAGAACGTATCTCATCAAGTATGACAACATCTCTTCAACCATTCTCAACCACCATATTATCTTCAACCTTCTGCCCTTGAATAAGTATCACAAATCACACAGAGCCTGTCAAATAAAAATGATTTGTGAAGTTAAACACCCCACCCACATACATAGATACATCGAACATAACTAGAATTTCTGATGGCCACTAACAAGTATAAAATATTTTGCCTGTAGTAATTATTTAAAACAAATTATCAAATTATTCTATGAATTATGTACTTTAATATGCATCCAACTGATTTCTACAGACCGTCATGAGATTTTCATTTTTTAACTACGATCGGCGAATAACTGCCGAAACCATCAAATAATCGATTATACCTTAAGTTAAATTGGACTTACCGGAACTTGCATCTGTTATAACTTTATCAGCAGGCCAAGCAATTGTAGTGCCGATGACATCTTCAATATTTTGTAAGTCGGATGTTGGTCTCCATAGACGTACATTTGGATCATTTGCAACATCAACCCAAACCTTAACTGCATTTATCCCTAGAGGAACAAAATGAACCAATACTTTTGGATCGAATGAAGAGACACGTCCTTCAGCTAAAATTTCCCATTCGATCTAAATCGATCGACTTGCACTTGTTATTTATCATTGAATTTGTACCCTGTCAATTAAGAATATACTATTTTATCATATGATTAAATACTTGGTAAGACGAATAAATGAATTAATTATAAGTAAGTTAACCTTTCCGACAACTACAGTAGTAACCGTATGAGTAGAAGACGCTACAATATTAACCTGCTCCACAACCACCCTCGATTTAGGCCATGCCACTTTCTTACCATTAGCTTCTCCAACTCATGTCAAACCAACGGTCGGTCTCCATAAATAAGCATCTCGGTTTTTTGGATTATCTATCCAAACCCATTGCAGATGGTCCAAGAGGAAGATCGTTCACAAGTTCTATTGGATTAGTCGAGTGCAGCCGTCCTTCAGCAACTATTTCTTCGGTCCCACTCCAATCATACAACTTGCATTTATGATATGTGCTACCAGTTTTACTCTATTAAAGAAAAATTATTATATTAATGAATTATTATTATTTTATGTAATCAGATTAAATGTTAGTTGCGAAATAATTTAAAGTTACCTCATTGTCTTCTTTCTCCAAATGGTCTACTTGTGCAAAACAACTCTGGTAACTGGCCATGCTACTATCTCACCTTCAACTTCTCCAATCCGTGTCAAATGAAGTGTGGGCCTCCATAAAAAAGCATATGGTTTTCTCGAAATGTCTATAATAATTTTCATTGCATCTGACCCTAAAGGACTTAGTTGGACAAGCTCATTTGGATCACTTGATAGAACTCTTCCTTCTGCAACAATTTCATCTTTCCCACACCAATCCAATAATTCACATTTATCATGTTTGTTGTCATGATTGCCCTACAATTGACTGATAGCAAAATATAGTGGTTATAGAATTAATTACCCAAATTTAAATGATATCACAATATTAATACTATTTATTTTACCTTTTGATGTATGCTTGCTTCTCCCCAACTTTCTTTACTCTGCCAAAATATATTAATACAATATTATAATTATATATTCAAAACATGCATGTTGCGGTAAACTAAAATATTACCTAATTTTTCATTAGCCCTTGAACCATTGCCTTTAGTTCTAAAATTTGGTTTTGCATTGGGATTGTTTGTTTATCCCTAGCATGTTACCAAGTTGCCTTGGTGGCAGTCATACCCCTTCCCATTCCTCTCAATCGTCCTGGTTTATCACATCCTAACACTTGCGATAATACATCATCTTTGTAACTGGTTATTGAACCCGAATGAGATCCAATGACAACGTTTTTAGTTTTTTCCTACAAAGATTAACATTGATATTATACACTAATTTTAAGCTATCACATTATTAAAAAAAACTTACAATAGTATCTGCAACAGCCGCGTTCACTAGTTTGCCATCTTTTCTAATATGAGATTTGACCCAAACATCAACTCTAGGAACGGGAGAGCACTCATTACTCTTCTCTTTCTACGTTCAAACGATCATTAAAACAACAAACTGTATCAACTAACTAGTTAATAAATATTATGGTATATAAATTAACTTTTTACCATATCTTCAGCCAATCGAGCCATGCCTCTACGGCTCCATGTGTGCGGCATCTGATTTTGTCTAATAGCTCTGAATCTATCACTTGCCATCTGCAGTATTCAAAAAACACAAAAAGAGAAATATTCCCTGTAACACATCTACTGTAGATACTCTAAGACATTTATATGCAGCAGGTTAGCAAAATTTCAGAAGATGCACGGAGAAAATCAGTCTCATTTGGAAGATTTTCATCCGATTCATTAGACTAGGGAAAATGGTCGATTTTTTGTCAAAAGAAGCACTTGGAAGAAATTGAAATGTGCCTTACTCCTGGCTCTGTAGCAAAAAAGCCTTTTTTGAAGCTCGACAGTCAAAATCCCTGCCTTAAATCCCTTTCTTTTCTTAAAGAAGAAAACGTTAATGAATGACGGAACAACAATAATGTCAACCATACAAACATGGTTCTTAATTTGAAACAATCTCGAAACATCAATGATGCATTGAATGAGAACAAGAAATCAAGCTTTACTTCTTTGAAATCTTCCACTGACATCACCCCTGATTTCAATGGAGAATCAAGTCACAGGTCTTCAACATTGAATAAGAACTCGAAAACTCCTCGAAGTGTAAGACTTTACTTCGGTAAAATTGACATGAAGCTAAAGAAATTTCTATATCAAATAATGTTATAATAACATTATGTTAAGCTTATATTTTGTTGAATTTCTTTTAAGGAGATTGGAATTCCAAAACATGGGTCAAATATTGTACACTCACCAGAGCAAGGAAGGTATAATTATGAATTAACCATTACAAATGTCCATGGATAATGGACTATTATTATATGGTAATTATAGAGTTAAAGACTAATATATCTTACCATTACAATTTTTAGCAGATATTCAAACTATTTGAATGTTAAGAGAAACCAATCAAAGGCTGAGACTGCATCAACTTCTTTTCAATCAAGAGCTATTGAAAAGGCAGAGAAACCATCAAAGGTATATATATATCATTTGTAAATAATAATGTACTTGTAGATGTTGCATTTATTACTCAAACTGGCTATTCTCACATGCAATATTCAAAATAATAATTAACATCACAATTCACATTAGATAAGTATAAACCATTAATGTGTTATGAATGATTTACCTTAAAGTCTGGATTTATTTTCGACTTAATAAACTTCTTCCACTCCGTCATGGTTTTGATGTTATCTGGTTTTAGTTGAAGTCTCTCTTCTTCATTCTTTGCATTTACTATTTTGCGAACTAGTATGCTTTTTGAAGCTCTAAAAATACATTCCATTTGCTGAAATATAGGCACCTTTTGCCATTCCTTGTCTAATTTAAATCTAGCCTGCAATATTTTTTTTAAATCAACTTAATAACACAAAGGATACAATTGGGAATATATGATACACATGAATCAATTGTTCCTCAAGGAGCAATAGGAAGAAAAATACCAACAAGCTTACCAATATATTGATAAACGAATATTTTGCATCGTAAATGGATGAAACCAAGAAAAAGAGATCTATGGCTGATCCATGTATCAGCACAAAAAGTGCTAAAATACGAGTTTAATGTGTTATTGTTTGTTTCTTACCTGAATGGATTCCCAAATAATGACTTTTAATTCGTTGCTGAGATGCTTCCAATTATCCAGTGTAACCGGAACATGCTCGCGTACAAGTGGGACTAAATAAGAAGACAACTTGACCGATCCATCTCCTATTGGTTCACCTTCCCCATTAAACTCAACTTCAACCTGACTTAAAATATCTAAAGGAAGCCTTTTGACTTTTTTTCGTCCTTTAGTTCTTTTTTCACAATTGGATTAACATCAAAATTGTCATTTCTCTCCCTTGCTTCAACAACTTCAACATTTCCTTCTTATTGCATTGCAGTATCGTTGACGACTTGTGGAATTTCTTGAATTGGAGCATTATTATTTTCAAAATTGCATTCATTCTGAATATTGTTGTTAATTACAGTCCTCTTTCTTTTCATTTACCCATTTTCTGCAATTAAAAGTACATATAAACAAACACTTTAGTATTCATGCATAGCTAATAAAAGTACATATAAACAAACACTAAGATATACATAGCTAATAAAAGTAAATTTATGACAAGGGAAACACTAAGATATACAAACTGTTTTCAGATCAAACTCAGTGTAAGAAAAAGAAATTAAACAAAAGGAACATAGGCGGAGAGACCCATAAATTTCAAAACGGTTGTCCTCCTGTATGTTCACATAACATAGTTTTAGCTGAATAAAGTCATAAATTGTTAGCCTGAAACACTAAGATATACAAATTGCTTTCAGATCAAACTCAGTGTAAGAAAAAGAAATTAAACAAAAGAAACATAGGCGGAGAGACCCATAAATTTCAAAACGGTTGTCCTCCTATATGTTCACATAACATTAGTTTTAGCTGAATAAAGTCATAAATTGTTAGCCTTACAATAAAGAACAAGCACACCAATTCAGATTAGACATGAAAGAACAATACTGTACCGAAAAACAAAAGTATACAGTTGCCAATAAATACGAAAACGTTGAACAGATTATTAGCCATGAACAGAGTGGGAAAAAGATCTCTTGGCCAAGTTCTATTACAATTACTACATGAAAAGGAAACTATATACTAATTATAATGATTATTCCAAAATACAGTGTGTTTTACAGACCAACTCTGCAAAGAAATTATCATGATGACTATTCCAAATTACAGTGTGTAACTTTGGAAACTGTCATGATGACAAATTACAGTGTATTCATGGTCATATGGATATGATAAGAATGTCATCACAAGCAAAAGAGCATAATGTTCTTTAGCTGTTTATCCAATACAACCCAATTTAACCCTGTTTGATCAACATAACCCTATTTAAAACTGCAAATACATTCCTAATAACATTCAAATTCATACAAAATCGTTCTTAGAAATAGCCGATCTTGATATATATCAAAGATTTGGAACAAGAGTTTACTCATTTCTTCTGGAAAAAGCTAATATAATGTCTAACAACTAACTTTAGTTACTAGGCATGGTGTTTCTGTTTATTATATACATTTAATCAGATTTAACATTTGCTGAGAACAACTAATAGACAAGCCCCCCAAATTAAAAGATTTGTCGAAATGAAAAGTAGTAATCGTACAGAAATATTCAAATGCAACACATTAAACAAACTTCTATGGGTTTAATTTAAAAAGAATTGAGGAATTAAGTAAACATGGACAACCGATGTTAAAAAGAACCGAGGAATACTATGCATTTTTACTTGTTCTAAAATAAATCAAAGATCGCTTGGTCATGAAAATCTCAGTGTGTTTCAGATTTCAGACGATAATGCATCACTTTAGTATCCATGCATGTACATGAAGATTAGAAGAGATACCTTTCTACTGGATGAAGGTCCTCAACTCCTCTTTACTGCGAGTAGCATTTACATCTGCAATAGAGTTGAATGAAATTTAGTAACTAATTTGCTTTTTTTAAAAGTCAACAAATCAATACAGATTATCACAAAGCTTAACACAACAAAACACTATCACTGCAACCCCCCACTACTACCATAGAACCAACTTCAGGCACAGTTCACAAAGTGCTCAAAATTCCCAGATTAAATACTAAAATTGCATATGGGAATTTTCTTTACACGAAGAGAAAAATAACGCATAACAAAAAAGGAAGAACAAAAATCATAATGTGTATATGGGGAAGTTAATGCATATTACATAAACTACTGTGATGCCTAAAACTCAGTGTTCCAGAATTCAGACGATGATGTATCACAGGTTTTGTAACTGAAACATTAGTGTAAACTAAGCTTTTATAGCACTGCTAGGCAAAGAAAAAGAGAACAAATAAAAAAATATATGAAAGGCTAGGCAAGAAAAAGAGAAAAAAACACACAAGTCTACATTATCACATAGTAATTATTTTCATTCATTAATCACGATGATGTAAACTGAGATTTTATAGCATGTTTAGGAATTCAACAAGATAGAATACTAGATCACAGAACACTCTAGGACCTTAACCTAATCGAAGTTGAAGATGATCTATTTTATTTCAGGTCATAATATTATGCTTGTATATATATAAACACTAAAACGAAGTTTGGTAACTTGGGTTAATTTATGCATTCCCAATCTATTAAGCAACTTTGGTTAATTAAGCAACTTACTGAAACTACTCAAGTATGCCTTCACAATCCTCTCTAACGTAGATATCATCCTCCTTGGAATCAACATCCCTATCATTTTCTTTGCATTCTTCTCTAACAAAACTTACATCATCAATAGACTCATCTGTCTCTAATTCATGAAACCCTCGCGGTGGTGCCTTCAATACAACATACCAATTAGAAGAATCGTTTTCCCTTAAATAATTGATTTATTTCGCTTGAGACGCAAGAATATACGGATCTCTTGAAAATGAAGCTTGATATTGATGTAAATTAACAAGAGTAAACCCGTTTTCAACTTTCACTCCATTTCCTTTGTTTTCCCAATTGCACTTAAAAATAGGAATATAAAAGACATGGTAGTCTAACAAAATTATGTCGGTTAAAATCCCATAATATGTGACCACATCAACCACTTAAGAGGTATCCTTTGCACTTGCTCTACACATAGTAGTGGCATCATAAGTCACCCCGCAATTTTGAGTTTCTCTCTCAACATCTTGCGTGTGAAAATGTTGCCCATTTATAATATATCCTTTGCATGATAATGCATTAGTACTCGGACCATATGCAATCCATTTTAACAACGTATCATGATCCTTCGATTCAATAGATATCTGAAAAAATTCAATGTATTTACCAAAGATTTTGAAAATATTATTTTGAAGCCAATTAAAGAGTATTTACAATAACCTTTTTTTTAATCCAATTAGCGAAGGTTTTTGTATGATTGTTCCAAAGCAACGCCGCATTTTTTTTCATACGTTGGTCTGAATTTTCCAACTCCTCAAGATGCAAACTAGCATAAAAGAAAAAAAATGTAAGTTATACATGTTGTTATACACATCAAAACAAAACAAAATAGAATGCAATATTTACTTACTCTAAAAAAGGTTCCACTATGGCCATATTCATTAGGACAGCCAAATGAGCACTTTCTTTCTCGTTAAATGGAAATGTAATTGTCTCAAGCTTTGAAATTGGACGACCTTCGAGTATTGCGTGGTTTTCATAATCTTCATTTCAACCTTGTTTCTCCTCTGTTAGTGATGATTTTTTTAAAAATTCACCAAAAAATCTCATAGATTCTTCTGCAAGGTAGGACTCCGCAATACATCCTTCAGCTCGTGCATAGTTTCTTACATAATCTTTAAGAGTCTTCATATACCTTTCAAAGGGGTACATCCAACGAAAATGAACCGGTCCACTCAATCGAGCTTCTCTTCCGAGATGAATTGTTAAATGTATCATTATATCAAAAAAAGAAGGTGGCAAATATCTTTCAAGATCGCATAAAATTGTAACGATCTCATCATCGGGTTGTTGCAGCTTTTCTTTATCAAGAACACGTTGACATATTTTATTGAAAAATGAACACAAACGGATTATTGTTTTCCTCGGCTTTTTTGGAAACACTCCTCTTATTGCAACTGACAATATTTGCTGCATCAAAACATGATAATCATGAGACTTAAAGCCACTAACTTTGCAATCCTCTAATGATATACATCTTTTGAAATTTGAGCAATAACCATCAGACCCTTTGAAATCATATAATCTCTTGCAGAATTTTTTTTTCACAACTTGACAATGTGTACGGAGCCGGTGGAAGATATGTTTTCTTTCCATGAGGTTGTGCAAAAAGACTATGTCGAATTCCCCAGTCCTCTAAATCTTTTCTAGAATTAGTTCCATCTTTTGATTTGCTATCATGCAATATTGTGCCTAGCAAACTTTCTCCAACATTTTTCTCGACATGCATTACATCTAAATTATGTCGCAATGAAAGTTCCTGTAACAATCAAGAATATAACATTTTAGTATTATACATTTTTTATGTTTAATCAATGTAGGAAAAAAAAATATACACTAACCTTCCAATATGGTAAATCAAAGAAAATTGATCTTTTTTTCCACCTTGATAACTCTGTTTTTAAAGGGTTATCATTCTCATCATGTTCATCTTCTTTGTTGTGAACACGCTTCCTTCTTTGTCCATTATCTTTTTTTCCCTTCTTATCTAGTCTTTTCTTCTTTATCTTCTTTCCTTTTTTATTTCTTCTTTCTTATCTTTTCCAAAATCATTAGAAAAATCTTGCAGCATAGCAGAAATGTTTCTACCTGTCAAAATCCTAGGCTTGGTGTCTTTCTCCACCGTATTATCAAACCAAGTCTTCTGTTTTCTCAATGAGTCTGAAGGAGGTAAAAATCTTCTATGACCCATATACACAATCTTTCAACTATGATTTAACCATCGACTATGAGTGTTACCGCCGCATAATGGACAAGCTTTTTTACCCTTTATACAACATCCAACAAGATTTCCATAAGCCGGAAAATCATTTATCGTCCATAGTAAGATTGCTTTTAAATTAAAAAGTGTTTTACTAAATGCATCATAAATATCAACACCGTTATGCCGCAAATGATGTAAATCTTCTACAAGTGGTGCCATATATATATCAATATCATTTCACGGTTGCTTTGGACCAAGAATCACCAATGTTAACATAATATTTTCTTCTTTCATGCACAACATAAGCAGAAGATTATATGTCACTAGCATTACTGGCCAGAAACTATATTTAGAACTTTTAATGGCAAATGGATTAAAACCATCTGTAGCTAGACCAAGTCTGAGATTGCGTGGATTGGCTGAAAATGATTTATATTTCTCATCCACTACATTCCAAGTCACAGAATCCACAGGATGACACATTTTTCCATCGTTGCTTTTATTACTATAATGCCATCTTAGATCTTCTACCATTTTTTTGGATCTAAACATTCTCCTGAATCTTGGAATGATTGGAAAATATCTCAACACTTTGACAGGGATGCCTTGCATGATCTCTTTTGTACTCTTATTTATCTTCCATCTTGAAGAACCACACTTTGGACAACTATTCAAATCTTTGTATTCTTTTCTAAAAAGACAACAATCGTTCTTACAAGCATGAATCTTCTCAAAACCCATATCAAATATTTTAAGAATTTTTTTTACTTCATATATAGTCTTGGGAAGTACATTATCCTTCGGCAATAATACATGTAACACATTTAATAGCTTATCAAAACCAGTATCGGATAAACCACACTGACATTTAAAATTATATAAAGCGGTGATAACAGATAATTTTGTCTGACCTGCACAATCAGGATACAATGGACTTTCTGCATCTTCCAAATTTTTTATCAAATCATCTTCTCGTCTTTGTGAATCAACATTATCTTTATCGTCGGCAAAAAAGGTATGATCGACAAAATCTTCATCTTCATAGTGAACGGCTTGGAATAAATCATATGTGTCATTCAAATCCATTTCTTCAACTATATTTATTTGTTCACCATGATTATACCACCTACTGCATTTGTGCTTAGGATCCATTCCTTTTATAACCAAATGTTCAAACACAATCTTGTCATGATGATGAGTAAGATTTCGACAATCTATGCAAGGACATAATTTTTTTTCCTGCAATTGCTAAATTTTTCTTCGTGGATTGCACAAAATTCCATGCTCCTTGTCGATACTCTATACTAGTTCTATGATGAAAAATAGACAACACAAATATTAATTGTAATATTAAAATTTTAAAATTTTCGAAGTGTATTTAGTTGTATATTATCCTATTACCTGTGTGAATGCAACCAGTCTTTCTCCATCATGAATATACACTGTAATTCCAAGAAAGTATACACTGTAATGCACATCACAACATTATTGTTAAAGAGAAACATAAATTTGTGATGATTCGTTCAAATCATTTCAAATATTCCTTAGAAGAACACAATTGCTGATGTGATAACTTTGACATCATACTATTCCTTTTAAAGTACGTTGGATAGTTAATTTGCTGACATGATAGACCAAACTGCGGTGAAGTTTGTCGTGAGGGCATCTGCGCAAAAGGATGTACATGCACTTTTGTCTATCCAGGTTCTCGCTGCATGGGTGACTGTTGTTTGTAACTTGTGTGGTATTGTCTTACTTATAAATAAAGATTGCAAACATTAGTTTGCTTGAGAAACTGAATGCGACCGGAACTACCAGGTTAATAATGTTGTGATGAATGTTTCATGTGCGTGTGCAGTGGAAGTTTTGTTTGGGTTTGTTCGAACTTCTACATTTTATTGAATATAAATAATATTTTATTTGGCTTTCTAGCTATAAGCACTGAATTAAACCTATAAAAACACAACAGATGGAAAAGTGACCTGACAATTTGCAGTATAGACAGCCATTTTAACACTGATATTAATGATTTTGCACTTATATTTTGTACATAACAATGATCCAACTCATTAGCAAAAACACACACACTCTATGACCAAGCACAATACCACTGTCATGGATGTGTAGTTTTCGCTTTATCTGGCAATATTTTCACCTAACAAAATTAACTATGGCAAAGATTGAATTAAGTATGAACTATAATGACTTTGTCAAATGGCACTTTATGTTTATGACATAAATGGCAGCAAAATACATAAAGCCTAGATATCCGGAGATTAGCACTTCAAAAAATCTCCTGGAAAACTTTATTACAAGCTCTATTACCTAATATATTGTAATAATGGGAAATAAAGAAATAATATTTTGTTTTCTTCACCCAAGAATCTCTTAGTAACAAAAGTGTGAACACATAATTGTATTTAGATAAAATTAATGTTACACTCGTCTGACATAAATTATTCCTAGCAATTTATCAATCATAAGCATTTATGTTGTTGTCAAACCATAATACACTTACCTGTATCTGCTTATGGAATGCATGGTAATCAAAAAAGAAATTAAATACATATCCAAATTTACTCAAATACATTGCACATAAGATGACACACACATCACACTCATGTATACATAGCAGGTTAACACACGCTCACACACATATCACAAACACAGCCATGCACTTACTCAACACAGCACATACCCACATGTAAATACAGACGTTCACCTACAGATACACCATACACAAACACTCAACAACATAAGAGCACTTAAAAATAAACAAGGCAAAATAGAAATACTGACAATGCAGAGAACATCATGGGAGAAGTTGCACTGCTGGGAAGTAATGTACGCACCAACAATTATAAGTATATACACTGCACATTGAATAGGCAACACACACATCACGCACACTACACACACCACTTTTTTACAAGAATCTGGTACCTATTGATTAAATTTTGCCAACTTGTAAACAGTGGGGTATTTTTTCCTACTGTGCAAATACACTTGCTACAAACTTTAACTAAATATCATGAAACTTTTGCACGCATATCAATATTACCATCAATTGGCAATTTGTGAAATATATAGTTTCTACCGTCTGTTAAAATTCATTTTTTAAGACATAAAGGTAGTTTGTTCGAAGTTTTCCATATACATCTTTTTTTCCATGTTTGTGTAAAAATACTCAAATATCAAGTGAAGGCCAGATATTACGAGTAAAAAATAACTAAAATATTGTATTTTAAAGTACTGAATGCAATAATAAATAACTGAAATACTTTATTTCTCGTTACTCTTTTTACACATACGAGTGATATATATAAAAATTTGAATCGCTTCAAATCAAATGACTAAAATACTGGTATTACCTAAAGTAGTTGACCTTCTCCGACAATAACTACAAAACCGCACTATAATCCACCTTTGGATCTGAAGCGAATCTGACTCAAAATAGTGTCCAAATAAACTCTAAAAAATCCAAAATCCAAATTAGAGCTTTTCGACGAGCAATTTAGAATCAGAATCATATTAAGCTTCAAAATTTCTTAACTTTTCAAATTATTATCAAAAGAATATACTTTTGTAGGCTGTTGTAGGCTCGGTTATGAGACAATAGTGAATATATTTTTCAAATTTCTTAACTTTTCCTAATTATTATCAAAATAATTAACTTTACTTGAATAGCTCTATTTTTTACTAAGCTATTTAAACTGAATATTTTCTAAGTTTGAAAACATAAAATAAATAATTCAAGATTACTAGGTAAACTTTACTAGAATAGTTATATTTTAATTATGCTACGTTTCTCACTTAAAACTAGTTCTATTTTGCAAGAAACTGTGTTTAACCATTTATCAAAAAAAAGTAATGCTACAGAAAATTTGATATAGATATAAAAAGTAGATAAACAATTGGCTAATTACAAAAAATACAGGTTGAACTTACGCTGAAACAATCAACAACCGATTTTCTTCCACTGACGAGCCTATCTACTAAAGCGAGAACTAGGATTAATGGTGATTGCAACAGAGATTCTTCCACTGGCCATCGATTTGCTTCCATTGGCTACCAATTTGCTTCCACTAAGACGACTGCAACGGAGACAAGGGCAACTGGGGCGATTGAACGGAGATGACTACAAACGGCGATGAAGTCTACTGGGGGATGAAAATTTATTTTGAAGGAGGAAGATTTGTAATTAAACTTGGATCGTGGATTTAAAATTTAGGGAAATTTCTTTTATTTGGACTACGTGAAAGGAAATAGAAATGAAGGGAATGAATGAAATTTAGCGCCTTAAATTTCTCATAGCGCTCACAACATTTAGGTTTCATAATTTACCGCTTGATTTTTGTTACTAACGGCAAGCAAGGAAAAACGCTGTATGGTTGTGCTAAGAAAACATACTTTTCTTGTAGTGAAATCATCTTGAATGTTTTAAATTTTGGGTTAAGGTTTAAACCATATGATTGGATGAATGATGATATGTTTTGATTTAAATGTCATGTTATAATTTAAAACAAGGATTTTGTGGAATAATCTAGTTCAGTTTTGAGGCTAAAATCATGCAAAATGATTTCCAAATACCTTGATTTTTTAATATGTCATGTAAAACATTATTTTGGAAATGAGTTTAATTTTCATAATATTCCAAGCTGTGGATAATTTATTATAAATTTTCTATGAGAGAAAATAGTGAATTCTGGGTTTAAATTATTTAAGGCATTTAAATAATGTTTTCGGGTCTGAAATTTATATATGTTAGAAAACATATTTAATGAGAATTATCTCTTAGGGGAGATATCCTACTCATGATCTAGAGCTTCTGCGGTGATCTTCGCATTGAAAGTATGGAGACATTATCTCTTAGGGGAGAGATTTGAGTTATACATAGATCATAAGTCCTTAAGGTACTTATTCTCCCAGAAAGAGTTGAATATGAGACAACAGAGGTGGTTGTAGTTTTTAGCAATATACGATTTTGGTATAGAGTATACGCCTGTAAAAGGAAATAAAGTAGCAGATATTCTTAGCAGAAAACATAAAAATATGGTGTTAGCTATGTTAGAAGAGTGGAAGGACCTGGAGGCTTTGACTTCTCGTAGTGTGCAATTAAGATCGATGTCAAGATTTAGTCAGAGCACTGCCATGTTATCCTGTTTGGAAGTCCAACCAGTTTTGATCAAAACGATTGCTTCTAAGCAGAAAGAGGATCTGTGTTTGGCTAAGAAGATTAGAAGACTTGAGGTTGGATCGGAGATTGATGATCTAAAAGGTTTTAGTCTTGACCAGAGGGGATGGTTGAGAAAAAAAGGACGGTTGTGTTTACCGGATGTAGAAAACCTAAAGAAGGAGGTCCTTGGAGAATGTCATCGATCAAAATTTACGATTCATCCCGGGGGACCAAGATGTATCAAAATATGAAGAGGAGTTTCTACTGGGAAGATATGAAGAAGGATGTTGGCTTATGGGTAAAGCAGTGTGTAAACTGTCAACAAGTGAAGGCCGAACATCAGAAGCTGAGTGGGTTGCTTCAACCTTTGGAAATGGGATTCGATATCCATGGATTTTATAGACGGGTTGCCAAAGTCGAATCGAGGAAATTAAAGTATATAGGTCATAATGGACTGGTTGACAAAAAGTGCCCATTTCATTCCAGTTAAATCAACCAGGACAACACTTGTTTTGGATAAATTGTTTATATAACATAGTTAGACTACATGAGATTCCTAGTAGTATAGTCAGTGATAGAGATACTTTGATTACTAGCGAGTTCTAGAAGAGTCTACCGGATGTGTTAGGTACCAAGCTCAAGATGAGTACTGCTTATCACCCTTAGACAGATGGGCAGACAGAGAGAGTCAACAAGGTACTCTAGGATTTGTTGAGAGCTAGTGTGCTAGATTTTGGTGGGTCATGGGAAGACCACCTACACTTAGTTGAGTTTTTCTATAATAACAGTTATCAGACTATTATAGGAATGACGCCTTTCGAAACTTTGTATGGAAGGCCGTGCAAGTCACCAACATGTTGGTTGGAAATTGGAGACAGATTAGTCGTAGGTCCAAATCTGGTAAGAGAAGCAACAGAGAAGATTGAGTTGATCCGAGGTAGGATGAAGGAAGCTCAGTCTAGACAAAAGAGTTACGCAGATAAGAGGCGTAAGGACCTAGAGTTCTCAGTTGGAGATAGAGTTTCCATTAAAGTATCACCGATGAAGGGTTTGGTACGATTCGGAAAGTCAGGGAAACTGGCACCGCGATATGTTGGACCTTTCCCAATTATAGAGAGGATCGGAACGCTCGCATATAGGGTAGAGTTGTCGAGCAGTTTGGCAGGTGCCTATAATGTCTCATCTTCGTAAGTATGTGCATGATCTAGAGACTACTATCCCTCTGACTACATTGGAAGACTTAATAGTAGAACCGAGTTCAGGTTGTAGCGAGAAATGAGAAGAGGTTAAGAAACAAGACAGTTAAGTTGATGAAAGTTCAGTGGAGCGACAACGAGAAGGACTGTACTTGATAGACAGAAGATAGGATTAGAGATATTTATCTTGATCTACTATAGGGGTATGTTCTATATCTATGATACATATAGACTGTTTGCTAGTCAACAGGCTAGTATGGTAGTTAGGAGATGTTACAAATGATTTCTATGCTTAGTATTTAGTCGTTGCTGAATTTCGAGGACGAAATTCTTTAAGGAAGGGAGCATATAGTACCCCTAATTTTAATTAGCATTATTCAACAGATTTAATTACATAAATTAAATAGAATAATATAGAGACTAAGAGTAATAAGAGAAATATTGAGATTTGAAAACTAATTAAGGTCGTGCCTTAACTAAATGAATCTATAAGAATGGTTTATAAGTTAAATACTTAAGAGAATAAGGTAAGGGAAATATGAGAATAGCCGTATACCACAACCCTAATCCCCTTACCTCATTTTCATTCACATTTTCATAAACCAAAAATATAAACAAAAGGAAAAACAAGGCCGGCCATAACCCTAGGTAAAGAGGAGCTCAAAAATCAATTAGAGGCCTGATTCAAGCCAGGAAGATTAGAGTGAAGAACAAATCTCAAGTTCCTTATCCAAACAAGGTGAATAAAGATCTAAACCATCTCATATAACTCATCTTGAATGTTTTAAATTTTGGGTTGATGCTTAAACCATATGATTGGATAAATGATGATATGTTTTGATTTAAATGTCATGTTATAATTTAAAACAAGGATTTTATGGAATAATCTAGTTCGGTTTTGAGGCTAAAATCATGCAAAATGATTTCCAAATGCCATGATTTTTGAATATGTTATGTAAACCATTATTTTGAAAATGCGTTTAAATTTTCATAATATTCCAAGCTGTGGATAATTTATTATAAATTTTCTATTAGAGAAAATAGTGAATTTTGGGTTTAAATTATTTAAGGCAATTAAATAATGTTTTCGGGTCTGAAATTTATATATGTTAGAAAACATATTTAATGAGAATTATTCTCATTTTTGGGGATTTTTCCTAAGTGTATTATTATGGATAATAAATTATTTGAGTCAGAGGACTTAAATGTTTTAAATGTTTTATTAAGGAGAAGGGCTTAATTGTTAAGTTATTTCAAAATCCAAATTTGATTTCGTCAGTAAATTCTGAAAAAGGAAATTAATAAAGTTTTCTAAACCAAAAGGATTGAGACAAATATTGATGGTAGGTGAAAAGTATTTTCTTTAATAGCAAAAATGCAGTTTTTATCCAAATTTCATCTTCGCCACTTAACCCTGCTGGCTTTTAACACCATACATATCCGCCTCTAACCCTTCCGCATCCATTCGAAGCCAATATACATGGTATCAAGCTAGTGGTACAAAGTGTATTGGACCTATGCAAAAGGTAGCAAAGGTTTCGAAAGTATGCATGCGTAATGGGTGAAGTTGTATTTCCAGGTTTCGAATCTATAAATCTACCTTTGATTTAAAGTCTTCGAAAGGGTTGCTGCTTTTGAACCCCTTCGATACCCTAGCTGCCGCATTAAAACCTTTCGCCTTATTAAGAATCCGCTTTTATAACTCTTTGTATCAATGAGTTTGGAGGGTAGGATTTTGAATCGATACCCTTCCGCAACCATTAAAGCCGCTTGTCTTTTAACTTATACATGCGAAAGGATGGGTGCTGCTCCAATACCTTTCGACATGGTTGAAGCCGCTTATTTAAACCCAAGTACACATGCGGAAACATGTTCCCATCACCATAGGTCTTTCGAAAGGGTAGCTTTCAAAAGTGTCCCCTTTTATACTTTGAAGTTTTTTTTGTTTTCAATCAATGGTTTCAAAAGTGATACTTTTAATTAGTTTCGAAGCAATGCCTCCATAACTTTTTACTTGAACCCAATGCTTTCGAAAGGTATGTTTTTAAGTGTTTTGAATGGTATGTTTTTAGTGTTTCGAAAGGCATGCTTTTTAGTGTTTCGAAAGGAACGTTTTCAAGTGTTCAAAAGGTATGATGGATGGTTTCGAAAGAGAATATCTAAGGTTCTAAGTAATGATATAAAGGATATAGTCGAAAGCCTTAGTTTTCAAATTAAAGAACCCTAACTCATTTTTAAAAGTAAACACATATCAATATAAAAGAGTTTCGAAATGGCATTTAACCTTGAAATTTTAGAGGAAGTTTTCCTTGATAAAAATAATGGGTTAAGGGTATTATCCATTTCATTTGAAAATGATTACAAGGAATTAAACCATGGATGTTTATGTTGTTATGTTATTTGATTAGTTATCATGTATGCTTGTGTAATCATATTCACTTCATTATTAACCCATAACTGCATTTTGGGTGTTAAGGACAAAATAACAGGCTAGGTTGACCTAGCAGTGAATATACATTGAACTAACTCCTGTGTGTAGGATTGCATCCAGGAGGTCAGACGGACCGGAATATAGGATGCCCAAGGCTAATCAAAAGATTATTGGTTTAGACAGGTTCTTAGTAAGCCCATAAAAACTATGTTATGGAAATTGTTATTGGCAGGGGTCAATAGGTTCTTAGTTATCCCATGAAAACTATGTCCGAAGCAGGTTATCGATAGAAATCAATAGGTTCATGGTCAGCCCATGAAAACTATAACATGAGAGATATTATTGGAAAATCCAATAGGTTCATAATAACCCTATGAAAACTATGATTGGATAATGTTATTGGTAGACACCAGTAGGTTCTTAGTGATTCCATAAAAAATATGAAACCGAATAGATAGTCTGTAAGCTTGGAACAGGTTATTAGTCAGCCCATGAGAACTAATAGGTTAATAGTGACCCTAGAAACTATAACCTGAGACAGATAGTCAGGTGAATGGGGATGGATAATCCAAAGCATATTGCATATTTGCATATCATCATGATACATTTTATTAAGTTATGTCTTAACCATTGTGGATGCATGTGCACAGTATATGGTTATTATAATTTGGGTTAAGATACTAGTGAGGGGAAAACCCATTCCGCTAAGCGGCATGGTCTCACTAGATATCTATATCGTATGAGATGATAGGTTATTATTCACATAAGACTTTTTGTCTGACTCGAGTTTATGTTTTCCCCTTAAACTCTCGGGTGCTCAATTGATTTTGAGTAGTTTGAGAGTTAAGGTTTTCAGGTTCTCCTTTAGACGAATAAGCTTCCAAATACATGTAGGAGGCAAACTAGCTATTAGGAGTTCTTTCTATTTGATTCAGTTGTGTAATTGGATGTAATGGCAAAGTTGTTTAATTGCCTATATTTAGACTCTGATCAACCAAGAGGGCATCTTCATATGTCGCCCTTGGCGAATTTTGTAATAACTATATTTCTCTAAACATGGTTTACAAATTGAGATGATGTAATGAATTTGAAATGTTATTTGTAATGAAATAAGAAATTTGTTTTAAATTGGGTTTAAAACTTTTCATATTCATGTGTTTCTGGTATATCGGTGTATCTAACATTACCGTATTTGGTCACCGAGAATTAATAACTAAGGATGACTGCAGCATCCCTACCAGTTAGTTTTAGGCCTCCAAATGGGGGATTTTACACTTTTGTTCAAAGATGTTTTCTTTATTGTTTACACAATTTTCTCCTACGTTTGAGTCTACCAAGATTCTTTCCAAATCCACCTATGTTCTCGTTGTTTATTCACCACTTTCTCCTAGTGTAGCAAACAACTTTTCTTACTTTACATCCTACTTTCTTTCACCAGACCTTACTTTGTTGCATTTGATGGTCCTTCTTTAGTGTTAGGAGGAACGGTATCTTCCATGTGGGATGTTCCTTTGCTGGCACATGTTTCAAATGCCTTTTCTAAAAATCAAATTATGAGAAAATTAAAAATAGAAGACGGAGAATCCTAAGTTTGATTTCTTAGTGGAAGTATCAAAATATTTATTTTGTTTTTTCATGCAAGCATCCCCGGTTAATAAAGAAGAGTTCAGGCTCATGGTTTCTAGTGTCGAGTCATGGAGAAAGTGAGAGAAACTACCTATGGATCGGTCAATAACTACAGTGAACAACTGAAAAATGTTTTTCAATCGAAATTCGTTGTTACATTTTTTGATCGAAGGTTAACTTGGAAATGTAGGTTATTATCAACTTCAACCGACTTCATTCTTCCTGTATTTTTCCTATCTTCTTGATTTCGACTTTCTATTACTTCTTACTTATATTGGTGTGGTTTCTATTTCACATAATTTTCTTCCAATAGTCCAAAGCTTGATCAATTAAAATTTAACCTACAGTTTTGTACCGCAGTTATATTGCATTCAACATCTTCACCTTGTTTTTTTTACTAATTTTTTGTTTCTTTTACTTTCTTTGCATTTTATATCTTTCTCTTCATAGTAGTTTACCACTTTTTGTTTGAAGTTTAAAGTTTTTGATTTAAAGATTGTACTAAAAAAATTATATTAAATTTTCGCATAAAATAATATTTACAACTTACAAGTATAATTTATATTGATTATTTGGTAGAGCCCTTGTCCTTGATCTAAATTTGTGCGTTTGTCATGGCCAGTGTACAAGTGTTTAAGTGTATTTGATGAGGCTTGTTTCAGTAAACTTCAAGAATTAATTTCAGAAATGATAAAAGAAAGAGCTATTTAGGTAAAGAAGATAAGTTAATCAACAAAGAAAGGATTAAGGATTGTTTTCAATGATTTCAGAAAAGAAGAAAATTAAGACGATGAGAGAGAAGTGCTTAGAATTGCTTAAAGGTGCAAGTAATAAAGAAAATAAGTTAGGGTTTTCATTAATTGTTCATTTATTACATTTTGCGCACTCTCTCTTCTATTTACTCATGCAAATTTAATGGTCATTAACTCAAAGAGCAACCCTAACTTAAGGAAAAACACTCAAAAACAAAACCAAAGCCCATCATTTTCATGCAATATGTGGTTGTGCGTGTTTCTGCATGTGCACACATGCACAACTGTTACTCTTCTCTCATGATCGTTCTCATGCCATTACTTCCTCACTCATGACAATAACAAACCCATCCCTATCCCAGACCCCACCTCTGACAAACTCCGACGCCTTTTCAAATGAACTATGATTAGAATTTGTATAACTTCGATTTTCATCCCTTTTTAATGGTGAAGAAAGATTTTAACTATTACATCTCCTTCTCTATTGAAAAACTGACCATGTCCCAAGGTCCAAAGTGAGAAACTTCCTAATCACATCCCAATCTCCTCCCAAGTAGCCTTTGATAAAGTTAGGAGTATGCTCTAGGGGTAATCATGTAATTGTTACATATTTCTAACTCAATAACCAAACTTGTTCGAATAAAAGGTGTTTTCTTTCTATTATATACTTGATATAATATGTTATATATTATTTAACAAAGAGTACATTTAATAGAAAATTGATAAGTGGCATATTTTTATGATAGTAGTTACAATGTGTTGTAACCATGGATGATTTATCATAATAAAATAAACATATTATTTTAAGTATTCATGGTCGAGATGTATCGAGACTAGATATCGATATATCCATTGAGACTAGAGTATATAATGCTCTCCAAATACTGGGCAGTGTATTACTTATGGTTGTTAGGGGACTAAGGGGTTATGTACTGATAGTTATTGGATAACTATGGAATGACTTACTCGATAGTTTTCTGTTGGTTAATATAACTAAGGTCAAACAGAAAATATCGATGTAACAAAATTACATTGTTCTTTCGACTTGAGAGTACTTTTGATCTTCAATGTGAAAGCACTGCTTTTATTATAGTCGAACCGTGGTGGCGTCCATCGAACGGCAATAGTTGGGTCGAGTGAAACTATTGAAAGTGAAACACTATTCAAGAGAGGATTCGTCTTCTCGGTTATATAAGGTTAGTATCACAGTCAACTGAAGTCAACTCAAAGTCTCTGGCCAGAGCAGTTCGTTTAATAATTATTATTATCATTATTGAACCAGGGACTTTATGTTTGGACTATAGAGTTGAATATGGACGATATTAGAATTTTGGCCATTACTAAATTCCATAAGTCCAAAGTGATATAGTTTTGAGGAAGAGAATTGGTGTAAATAATCGTCCATACCAGGTAACGGTTAACAAAGTAAAATTGGATTTTACTGGAACCAAGTAAGCGATAAATTTGGCCAAATTGTCACACCACCTACTAAGTAATGTGTGAACGTTAATATTTAAATCGTTCGGTATTAATCACTAACCAAATTTATACCTGACCGAAATGATGAATACTCTTTTTATCATCCGATTTAATTAATTTGTAATTGCTATAAAATAATTAAATTAATTAATATCTATGAAATATTAATTACAAAATTTTGTATTTGATGTGTTGAACAATGTTAACCAATGTATTTATAATAGCTATAAATATACTAATCGATATGTGGAAATTAGCCACAAGGGTCTCTTTAGCTAGTGCAATTAGTTTCTAGGACGCACAACTGAAATAATTACTTTTAAGGACAAAATGCAAAATAATTAGTTTATAAGGCTTAAAACCCTATGAAATTATGTCCTTGAAAGTAATTGGACTGCTAACTTTGTCCTTAAAAGTAATTATTTTGCCGACTTTGGCCTTGAAATTAATTTCTATGGATGTGTGTCCTAGAAACTAATTGGACTACAAAGTTTGTCCTTCTAGTGAAATGCCCCAATCAATATACTATATCAGTACACGTTTAAATTTCAATTTAAATGCAACGGACATTGTTCGGGCTGGAATTGGTTATATAGGGCATGAAAAATTCGACCAAAATAGCTTAGATAGGCCAGCCAAATATTGGCAAAAGAGGGAGGCTTTTGAATGGTTTAAAAGAGTGGATCTGGTAAGAGAGAGATAAGGATGTGATCCACTTTTCTCTCCATTTGGCTTCCTATTTATATGCCACTCTCTATAACATTTATTTTGATGCTTTTTTCTCTTTGCAAATTTCGACCCACAAACCCTCATTTAAACCCAAAAGAAATCCAAGCTCAAATCACATCAAAATTCTTCGATTCGATCGTTGGTCGCAAAAGAGAGCCAACAACTCTAGAACTTGGAATTTGATTCAAAGTGCCATTTTATAATTTCAAAGTGATATCTCTAGGCCTTGGTGAAAGATATTCAACATTTTTACTGATTCATTTAATATTATTTTTTATTATTGTATTATATTATAGGTTTTAAGATTATATTATGAATCTAGTGTATCGATGTTCTATCACATATAGATGATCAAATATATTAGTGCATCTATATATTAAAATTAAACAAAAGAATTATTTTGTATGTTTGCTGGTATTAAACCGACGGAATAAAAAATAAAAACAAATTTTTTAATTAAACAGTATTATATATGATTTTATCAATTAATAAATTATATCCTAAAGATTAAAATCATATAATAATTTATTTTAAATATCTAAAATATTTGTTTTGCACAACAATAGTTTGGCAACAAATTTTACTTTATTTTATTATATATATTTATATAGATTATATATTTAAATATTAATATAACTATTTATTTAACTAGAAATTGATTATATAATATATATATATATAAATATTATAATTTGAAATTAATTATTAAATTTTATTTAATAACATTACATAATTTTTAGGTTTCAAAAATAATTTTTAATAATTTAATAATTAATTTCGATTGGTTTTTAAATTATTTTATAAATCAAAAAAAAATTGTGCCATGAGTTCCAAGTCAGCTAGCATCAACTTTATAATATATATAAATGTATGTATGTATGTATATGCACATGGGTTTGTACATTTATAATTATTTAGTGATTAAAATAAAAAAATTAATTTCGTTCTCAGTTTTGCAGCAGTAATTAAAAATGTTAAAAATTATTTTATATTTTTTTAAAAGGCCAGCGGGCTTTTATCCTGGTTCCCTACCAGTTTATTAAGTAAAATAAAACGTTACATGGAAATACAAGTAAGAAAGAAATAAAGACATGAAAAGCATGTAGTAAGAAACTATAAGCGACGTAGGGGAAAATTCTGTTAAGAAATAACATAATTTTCTTCTCTGTTAATACAAGCAAGATCTCTGGCATAAATAACTGATAGTTTTATCTTGGTGAAGAGAACCGCATGTGTGTAAGATTGTGAATTGAAAATTCTATTGTCTCTCTCTTGCCATATCTCAACCGCAAATTTGAGTATCAAAAGAATCATCCTGCTGTGAACATCTTTGTATCTTGTGAATTCGAAAATCAAAAACCATTCACTATTCGATCCTCTGTGAAGATGGGAGTAATTTAAATCATTCAGGAGCATTTCCTATAGATTATAAACATACGAGCATTCAAAATATAGGTGGGATTTTGTTTCAATGTCAGATTGGCATAGGACACAGCACCTATTAGTGATAAAACCCAGTATAGAGCTTGTCTGATACGCACAGTAGCCATGTACACGAAGATGCACCTGCTAACAATATACAGAACGAGGCTACACGTCCAAAAAGGGTGATAAAGATACCTAAAAGGCTGATGGATTAGGTGTATTAAAAGGGTATCAAAAAAAGCTACAGTAGCATGCATTTTTGGTTATTTGTCAGATGCTTTGTTGTTCTTTTTTTCCTTTGGCGCTATTTTCTGTCTTCTGTTATGTAATTGGCGCCTAAAATATGCCACGTCCTCAAAAGTTGTTATGAGGAAAGGCTATATAGTTGTAATGATGGTAGTAAGAAATGGATGGAAGAATTATTTGCTGAACTTTCTCTTTCTCATTCTGTTTCTTTTCTCCTTTTTGCCTCATTCTTCTTCATTTTCTCCCCTCATTTCCAAATCTGAAACTGAGCCATATCATTTTGGTGCTTTCACTTTCACTCTCTCCTCCCTCTTCCCAGTCTAACTCTACCCTTACTCTTCCGTCACATCCAAACTATCCATACAACCATGACCCGAATGGAAGAAGTTATGCAACAACTCCATTCACATCAAGAAACCATTAACACCATGAAAGAAAACCAAACAGTCCATAGCTCCTTACTCGAGACTCAACACGTCGATATCATTGATATTAAAGCAACTCTCCTCACTCTTACCAAATCCGTAACCGATCTAACCAAATCCATGGCCGACCTTACCCACAAATTTGACAACCAACCACCCTCCTCTCCAAACAACCAATCATCAACAACATACAACCCACCCCATAACCAAAGACAACCCCCACTCTTGTCAACACCAAACCAGGGCCGCAATCCCAAAGTAACATTAAATACATTCACCGGAGATAATCCACATGATTGGATATTCCAAGCAGAACGTTTCTTTGCATACTATGCCACACCGGAAGACCAACGGGTGGAGCTTGCAAGTTTTTACATCGACGGCCAAGCTCTCACTTGGTTTCAATGGATGCACCGGAATAAACAACTTTCTTCATGGCCGGCTTTGGCAAAAGCAATTGAGCAACGCTTCGGTCCACCAATTTTTTTAAATCCACAAGCTACCCTTTTCAAACTCAAACAAATCACCACCGTCGACAACTACCAAGCCACCTTTGAATCTCTTTGCAACCGCATAACCGCTCTATCACCCGACTCCATCCTCCATTGCTTTATTTCCGGCCTCAAAACCCACATCCAAAACGAGCTACATATCCTGAAACCCACCACCATTATTGACGCAATCGAAGGCGCCAAACTGATTGAAAAGAAATGCAACGATCAACTCAAGCCTTCATTCTCAAAAAATAGCAACTACCAGTACCAAAAACCTGCAAACACCCTAACACCGACCCAAACATTTCAACAAACACCTCATGCTCAATCACCCAAACCAGCCATACCCATCAAACACCTTACCCAGGCAGAAATGAACACTCGCAAACAACAGGGTCTATGTTTTAATTGCGATGAAAAGTATCAAATCGGTCACCGCTGTAAACCAACTCACATACTGATGATACTTCCCGACATTAACCCCGATGAAACCATACTCCCAGACGACCCCATCATCGAAACAACCCACACAACAGACCAAACAAACACCGTTGACAACATCGACGACCCACAACAGGAAATTTCCTTTCATGCATTAACCGGATCTACACATCCCAGAGCAATACGGCTTCCAGCTCTCATCAACGGCAACCCAATTTCAATATTAGTCGATTCGGGATCCACGCATAATTATTTACATCCTAAAACCGCGAAGTTTTTAGGCCTCGACATCAACAGCGAAAGCTCCTTTGCAGTCACTGTCGGTAATGGCGAGAAATTGCGAAGTTCAGGATGCTGCAAGCAAGTTCCGGTGGATATCCAAGGGTATAATTTTTTAATTGATTTTCATTTGCTTGAAATTGTGGGTTCTGATGCCGTTTGTGGTATTCAATGGCTGGAAGAGTTGGGTCCTATTACCATGGACCATCGCAAATTAACTATGCTGTTTAAAGTGAATGATAAGGCCATCTGTTTAACTGGGCTCGACCCATTAACAAACCCAACCCCTATATCCTTACACCAACTCAAACGCTTTGAAGCCACATCAGCCATTTCCAGCTACCTCTATTTGCAACCACAGCCCACCACAAGCCCAAAAGCCCATAACCAAATAACATCTGATAAACCCGACCTGCATACAATTTTACATGCGTTCCAGCATGTTTTCTCTCACCCAACACAACTTCCACCTCACCGAAACTTAAACCATCACATTAACCTCAACCCCAACACGAAACCAATCAATATAAAACCATACCGATATCCATATTTTCAAAAAAACGAAATTGAAAAACAAGTCCATGAAATGCTCAACTCCAATATTATCCAACCATCAACAAGCCCATTTTCTTCCCCCGTTCTTTTGGTCAAAAAGAAGGACGGATCATGGCGATTTTGTGTTGACTATCACGCATTAAACGCTATTACTATCAAAGATAGATTTCCAATACCAACGGTGGACGAGTTATTAGATGAACTATATGGATCTCTATTTTTTTCCAAACTAGACCTACGAAGTGGCTATTTTCAAATTCGTGTCCACCCACCCGACATTCCAAAAACCGCATTTCGCACACATGAAGGCCATTATGAATTTCTTGTCATGCCATTCGGCTTAACTAATGCACCATCCACTTTCCAAGCAACAATGAATCATATCTTTAAACCACACTTGCGAAAATTCATACTCGTTTTCTTTGATGATATCCTCATATATAGCCCCACTTGGCCCGACTACTTAGACCACCTCCAAAAAACCCTCACAATTTTAGACCAACACAAATTTTACGCCAATGAAGCCAAATGCACTTTTGGGCTCACCGAACTTGAGTACTTGGGCCACATAATTTCGGGCCATGGTGTCCGTGTTGACCCTACAAAAATTTCAGCTATGGTAACTTGGCCCACACCAAATTCATTGACAGCAGTTCGCGGATTCTTGGGTCTCACGGGCTATTATCGCCGATTTATTAAAAATTATGCAGCAATAACCAGCCCAATAACAGACTTATTGAAGCAAAGCAAATTTTCATGGACCATCGAAGCCCAAGCAGCCTTTGAAAAAATGAAAACTGCAGTCACAAACACCCCAATCCTCTCACTTCCAAATTTCACTCAACCGTTTACCGTCACCACTGACGCCTCTTCTACTGCCGTTGGTGCAGTTCTTTCCCAAGCCGACCACCCAATTGCCTTTTTCAGCCTCAAATTGCCTCGCTCCCTTCAAAAATCTTCCACCTATTCAAGAGAAATGTTCGCGATTACTTCTTCCATAAAAAAATGGCGACACTATTTACTTGGTCGCCCCTTTCAGATAGTCACCGACCACCAAAGCCTTCGCGAGCTCACAACGCAGACGATCCAAACTCTGGAGCAACAGAAGTGGCTTACCAAGTTATTGGGATTTGATTTTACAATTCACTACAAACCCGGCAAAGAAAATCAAGTTGCAGATGGGTTGTCTCGCTTTTCCGCCGCCGCAACCATGTACTCAGTTTCAGGCCCAGTTTTTCCACTCCTCCAAGCAATTCAGTCCTCTTTGGCCACAGACGCAGCAGCTCAATCCATCATTCAACAAATAGCAGCAGGTACTTGCCCTAACACAGAGTTTCAATTTCGCAACAATTTATTATTTTGGAAAAATCGTGTTTATGTCCCTAATAATGATGAGCTAAAAAAACAAATTATGAGTGAATTGCATGCCTCAAAAATTGGTGGTCATTCTGGCATTAAGGCCACGATTGCAAGAGTGTCCAGCAACTTTTATTGGCCGAAGCTACCTGCATCAGTCCAAGACTTTGTTCGCCAATGCCAAATTTGCCTCCAAACGAAACCTGACAACACCCCATAAAAAGGACTACTTCAACCCTTGCCGATTCCATCGCAAATCTGGGAGGACATAGCAATGGATTTTGTTACACATTTGCCCATGTCCTTTGGTCGAACAGTGATTTGGGTTATAGTCGATCGTCTCTCAAAGTACGCGCATTTCTGTGCACTGCCAACATCTGTGACCGCCTCTCAGCTTGCCAATTACTTCCTGCAAGAATACGTCCGACTTCACGGCTTTCCACGATCAATAGTTTCAGACCGCGATAGATTGTTTTCCAGCCAATTCTGGAAAGAATTATTCCGACTTCACGGCACAAAACTGCACATGAGCAGCGCTTACCATCCACAGACAGATGGTCGGAGATACACCAACTAAGTGGGTAAAATGCTTGCCATGGGCTGAATGGTGGTATAATACCACTAAGCATACTTCACTTAATATGTCCCCATTCCAGGTAGTCTATGGTCGACCACCACCAGTTCTAGCCGACTACATCAACAACTCTTCCACCACCCCTGCACTACACGATTGGGTTTCTGCAAGAGACGATCTCCATAAAATCATCAAAACAAATCTTCAACGTGCACAGCAGCGCATGAAAGCACACGCTGATCAGCATAGGAGTGACAAACAATATGAAGTAGGTTCTTGGGTCTTCCTGAAATTACAGCCCTATAGGCAACAAACCATACGCAATAATCACCACAAGTTAGTCAAAAAGTATTATGGACCTTTTCAGATCATTGACAAATTTGGCCCAGTCGCTTATAAATTGCTGTTACCACCAACAGCACGCATACACCCAGTCTTCCACGTTTCATTGCTTAAAGCATGCCCAAATCCAACTACAACTGAAGCCGCCCCGTTGCCGGAGAGCATTACTAAAGCCTACACTGACCTTGAGGACAAGGTCATTCTTGATGGGATGGGCAATGATACGCACAGTAGCCATGTACACGAAGATGCACCTGCTAACAATATACAGAACGAGGCTACACGTCCAAAAAGGGTGATAAAGATACCTAAAAGGCTGATGGATTAGGTGTATTAAAAGGGTATCAAAAAAAGCTACAGTAGCATGCATTTTTGGTTATTTGTCAGATGCTTTGTTGTTCTTTTTTTTCCTTTGGCGCTATTTTCTGTCTTCTGTTATGTAATTGGCGCCTAAAATATGAATATAGGTTCGATCAAGATTTGTTTTTCCGGAGTATACCCAAAAATTGTTTTGAATTTAGAATTCAATGAAATCTCTTTATTTCTACCCGTACACTCAATCGCATTTGTGAAAAACTAAATGAAAAAAGTTTTATTTTTATAGAAAAATCAGAACAAAAGGTGACACTTCTCCAAAGATTTCAGTTAGGGCAGGCATATGCCAAACATGAATACCCCCGGAAGCCACGGGAATAACACCTGGCATAGAAACCCAATCTTGAGTGAATACCGCGACTTCGGTCTTTTTCAATAAAATCATCAGCCCCTTTCCCTTTCGGAATGGGGGATCCCCGTACTTCCTGATTCTACCGGAAATCTTAAAATATTGAAACTTGTTGCAAATGTATTCATTGAATTGATTTGGTTCATCAATAGTCTGGGTAGTTCCTACAAAGGATCGGACTAATGACGTATACAATACTTGAATTATCGATGTAGATGCTACATAGTTGGTTCTCATCCTCCTCAAAAGTTGTTATGAGGAAAGGCTATATAGTTGTAATGATGGTAGTAAGAAATGGATGGAAGAATTATTTGCTGAACTTTCTCTTTCTCATTCTATTTCTTTTCTCCTTTTTGCCTCAATCTTCTTCATTTTCTCCCCTCATTTCCAAATCTGAAACTGAGCCATATCACGAGTATAGAGCTTGTCACGAGTGAGAAGAGCATTGTTAATTATTTTCCATAAATGAAAAGTCCTTAGCAATTCCATGTCTGTTCCATATCCTTTTGCACCAAGGTTCGATATGGGGATTAGAGATGCTAATCAGGGCATTGTATACAACACTGATAGAGTGTTGTTTGTTCATATGTGTCCAAGATAGACCTTCTTTATGCATATCATAGTTAAGGGCATCAGAGAATTCCATAATTGCCTCACATTCGTGAAACTTATGTAGGGTAAAATTATTCGACCATATTGAATGTAATCAAAAGCCAATGCATTATCTGGAATGCCTGTAGCCATTTTTTCATTGAAAGAGAGGATATTATTAAGAATTAGACCATGTTTAGCCCATGGAGTTTGCCAGAAGAGGTCCGTTTAAGAGTTAGGAGCATTATGTCAGGAGAAGAAGGATTATTGGTCTTAGATTCAAAGCTTCTTCAAAACCAGCTAGTGGTCAATGGAATGTCTATGGTCCAAAACCTCTTGTTCTTTGGCCGATAATTGAGCATCCAAAGGACCCATAAAGAGGATCTGTCAGTAAGCAAGGTATTCAAATGTCTTGATGCAGCGGCCATATTCCATGTTCTTAGATTGATTATGCCCAGGTCACTATGGGATTTTAGGATGGTAATTTTTGTATGAAATTGGAATGAGCTTCCTAGAGTAGCAGTCACCATGCCGAAGAAAATGGTTGAAAGCTTTTCTAAGGTTAGACATGAGTTTTTTTGGAAGAATAAAGCTCCTGGAATAGCATGAGATCATAGCAATTCCAATGGAGGAAATAATTATCAATCTGCGAGCTTGAGATAGTAGGTGAGTTGGCTATGATATGAGTTTGGATATTATGGTTTCAAAGAGAGGAACAAATTGATTAGTAGTGATTCTGGATGATGTGAGAGGAATGCAAAGGTATACAGAGTTGGGAGGCATTATGACAAGTTCAGAGAGATGTAATAATTCAGAAGATCGACTATTATTAAGACCTGCAGATATAATATTGGATTGGGAATAGCTTATTGCAAGGCCATTACATTGATGAAATGTGGAGAGAGAGCTTTTGATTGTGGTTATGGTTTGTGAATCAATCACGGAGAATACTAATAGATCATAAGTAAACATTAAGCAACATATTTCTGGATCCCTGCACTTTGGATGAAGTTTTAATGTTTTCAAATGAATTTGTTTTTGTAGCAAGCAAGTAAGAAGCTCCATAATAATGATAAATAAATAGGCAAACATGGGATCACCTTGCTTGATCCCATGAGAGGAGGTGAAATAACCTTCTAGAGTGCCATTGATTATTATTGAAAAGTTAGCAGTTGATATACATGTGAAGATCCATGCAATAAATGGCTTTGGAAATTTCATTTTAGTCATGACGGCAATGAGGGATAACTGTCAAGAGAGAAAAAGGGGAGTATAATTTTAGAGGAGAGACAAATGAATAACTTTCTCTACTTTTAATTCAACTTTTGTTACTTCATTACAATCTTAACAACCAACACAATAAAATGACCACTATTTATAGTGGAACACACACTCTTACAAATAGACACAACTTTTTAGATAGACACCTTTTCGTTTCAACGGACACAACCCTTTATTAAATAGACATGACTTTTCATTAAACAAACACGACTCTTCACTTCAACAGACATGACTCTTCACTCTAATAGACATGACTTTTCATTGTTTTCATTTCCCACTAATATAGCATTTAATGTTTATTCAACAAAACTCCCCTGTAAACTTAAATGCTTCTTCCATCCGTCATGCCAATCATTTTCTTGCATCTGTTAAGAAGTACTTTCGGCAATGGTTTTGTAAAGATATCCGCAGCTTGATCCTGACTTGTCACATGCACCAATTCCACACTTCCTTCCTTCACATGATCTCGGATAAAGTGAAAACGAGCATCAATGTGTTTGCTTCTTTCATGGTTTACAGAATTCTTTGCCAACTCAATTGCTGATTTGTTGTCAATATGAATCACGGTTGCACCAAGTTGCTTTAGCTCCATCTTGCTCAACAAATTTCTAAGCCATATCGCATGACATACACACCAAGATGCTGCCACATATTCAGCTTCACACGTCGAGAGCGTTACGATCGGTTGCTTCTTTGAAAGCCAAGTAAACGCATTACCTACCATAAAGAACACATATCCCGAAGTACTTTTCCGATCGTCTATATCTCCGCACCAATCGCTGTCGAAATAGCCAACCAACTTGTAATCTTCTGCTTTTGAGTAGAACAGCCCCAGTGACAACGTTCCTTGGATATACCGTAGGATTCGCTTTAGCGCTTTCCAATGCGAATGAGTCGGCTCCTCCATGAACCGACTTACAATGCCGACACTAAATGAAAGATCCGGCCTTGTGCATGTGAGATAGCGAAGGATTCCTATCAAACTCCGGTATCTATTCGCATCGACACGTTCTCCTCCACCGAAATTCGAAAGTTTTGCACCTGGTTCCATTGGTGTTGATACAGGGGTGCAATTTGCCATATTGAACTTCTTCAATATCTCTTTTGCATATGCCTCCTGTGATATAAAAATTCCCGTCTCTACTTGTCTAATCTCCAAACCCAGGAAAAACTACATCAAGCCCAAATCTGTCATCTCGAATTCCCATGTCATTGTGCCCTTAAACTCTTCTATCATCTCATTATTGTTACCCATAAAGATGAGATCATCGACATAAAGAGCAACAAATAATATGTTACCTCCATTCTTCTTTACATAAAGGGCATGCTCATAAGGACATTGCTTGAACCCGTTCTCCTTGAAATATGAATCGATGCATGTATTCCAAGCCCGCGGTGCTTGCTTCAACCCATAAAGTGCCTTCTTCAATTTTAGCACCTTCTTCTCTTCTCCGACTTTTATGTATCCGGGTGGTTGTTCGATGTAGACATCTTCTTCGAGCACTCCATTCAAGAATGCCGACTTGACATCCATTTGAAATATCGGCCATTTGAATTGAGCAGCTTGTGTAATGAGTAATCGGATTGTCCCCATTCTTGCAACATGAGCAAATATCTCGTCATAGTCGATTCCTTCCTTTTGCTTGTATCCCTTCGCAACAAGTCGTGCCTTGTACCGTTCTATCTCGCCTTGAGCATTCATCTTTTTCTTGAACACCCATTTTACACCAATGGACTGACTTCCTTTCGACAATTCTGCTAGCTCCCATGTATTGTTGCGGTCAATTGCCTTAATCTCCTCGTTCATGGCAGTTTGCCACTTCTTGTCTCGAACCGCCTCTTCAAAGCTGATATTTTCAGCATCTGACAGAAGACATACAAGGTGTACCTCATTTGTTGAATCATACAAATCTTGCAAACTTCGTATTTTGGGTTGTAGTGGTTCATCTTCATTATCAACAGTTTTAGGGTCTGTTGATATAATTGCTGGTGCAATGGCTGATGATTCTCCAACTTCTATAATAGCCTCTGTCGAATTATTCCAGTCCCACTCGCTTGCTTCGTTTACTTGCACATCACGACTCATCATCACCTTCTTGCTTATCGGGTCAAGTAGCTTGTACCCTTTTGTCTTCTCATCATACCCAATAAAAATATACCTTTTGCTTTTGTCTTCAAGCTTCGTTCTTTGCTGATCTGGTACGTGTGCATAAGCCACACTACCGAACACTTTGAGATGAGAAACTGTCGGCTTTTGTTCGTTCCATGCCTCTTGTGGTGTTTGATCATTTAACTTCATATGTGGACATCGATTTTGTACATAGATGGCACATTGTACAGCTTCTGCCCAGAATTCCTTCGGCATCTTCTTGCTTTTGAGAATTGATCGAACCATATCGAGAATAGTCCGGTTCTTCCTCTCAGCCACACCGTTTTGTTGAGGAGAGTATGATGCGGTTAGAAATCTCCTTATGCCTTGCTCCACGCAATACTCCATAAATGCCATCGAAGTATACTCGCCACCTCTATCGGATCGTATGGCTTTGATGTGTCTACTAGTTGCCTTCTCCACCATAACTTTGAACTTTTTGAACACCTCGAATGCCTCAGACTTTTCTTTTAAAAAATAACCCCAAGTTTTCCATGAGAAGTCATCGATAAAAGAAATGAAGTACCTTTTACCGCTGAAAGATTCGGGGGTAATCGGTCCACATATGTCGGTATGAATCAACTCGAGAATATGTTTAGCTCGATATTCTGCATTCTTTTGAAACGAGGTTCTCGTTTGTTTCCCAAGTACACATTCTTCACAAAATTTGCCCTCATAGTCCATGTCTGGCAGTCCATGCACCATATTCTTCTTTGCTAACTTCTTTAGACCACTATGATATAGGTGAGCAAAGCGGAGATGCCACAGCGATGCCTTGTCTTCTATATTGACTTGCAAACATTTTTCCTGTATGCTTCTCAATTTCAGTTTGTACATCCGATTTCTTCCCATCTCGACTTGAGCAACTAAACGCCCTTCATTATCTTTCAATTGCAGTGCCCGGTTTTTCATGAATACTGAGTATCCCTTCTCCATGAATTGCCCCATGCTCAAAATATTGCTCTTAAGATCAGGTACAAAATAAACATTCTCAATTGATCCTTCTGTACCATCTTTTTGTAGATAATAAATTGTACCTTGGCCTTTTACTTGGATCCTTGACGCGTCTCCAAACGAAACATGTCCATTTTCAACCTCTCGCATCCCCCTGAACAGGTGCTGGTGTCAGCACATGTGGTTACTAGCGCCGGTATCGAGATACCACTCCGTGTCATTGTCGGAAATGGTATTTTTGTAAGCCATCATGAGAACACCATCTTCTCTTGTCTCTTCTTCCGCGACTAAATTTGCGTTTTCTTCTACCTTTTTCTCGGAATAGCACTCCTTTGCATAGTGTCCATATTTACCACAATTATAGCAATCGATGTTTGATTTGCACTCTTTTGCGTAGTGTCCATGCTTGCCGCAGTTGTGGCATTCGACATTTGAATAATTTGACCGGCCACCTCTACCATGACTACGTCCTCTACCTCGACTATTTTGTTGGCTTGACTGCCCCTTTTTCTCATAATATTCACCCTGACCGCGGCCTACACCACCGCGACCATTGTTGCGACCTCCACGGCCACGCCCTCTACCACGAAAATTTTGTGCATGAGGTACCTTTTCGTCTTTGATTGACACCTTGGTTGAAGTGCTTGCTCAAGTGTCTCCTCCTTCTTTTTCTTCTTACGTTGTTCGTGTGCCTTGAGAGAACCGGCAAGTTCGTCGACTGTAAGCGTCGCAAGGTCCTTTGATTCTTCTATCGCGCACACAACATTCTCAAAATTGTCGGTCAATGATCTCAAAATCTTTTCCACAACACGCGCATCAGTCAGCGCTTCGCCATTACGATTGAGTTGGTTCACCACAGCCTGTACACGTGTGATGTAGTCAGATACAGTTTCTGACTCCTTCATCTTAATGCTCTCCAACTCACCATGAAGAGTTTGGAGACGCACTTGCTTAACTCGGTCGGCTCCTCTAAACACTTTTTTTAAAATGTCACATGCTTCTTTTGAAGTAGTTGCACCAGCAATCTTCTCAAAGCCCGACTCGTCGATGGCTTGGAACAGCATGTATAGTGCCGCCTTATCCTTCGATCATAACCCTTTCAGCGCCTTGTTTTGAGCTGCCGTATATCCTATGGTATTTGTTGGTTCTTCAAAACCTTCTTGGACCACCTCCCATGCATCTTGAGATCCGAGGAGAGCTTTCATTTGAATACTCCAGTTCTCATAATTCGCCTTCGTTAGTCGTGGTAGCGGCATTTGGCTCATCATACTCTTCATTGGCTCCGATACCAATTTGTCAAGAGAGAAAAAGGGGAGTATAATTTTAGAGGAGAGACAAATGAATAACTTTCTCTACTTTTAATTCAACTTTTGTTACTTCATTACAATCTTAACAACCAACACAATAAAATGACCACTATTTATAGTGGAACACACACTCTTACAAATAGACACAACTTTTTAGATAGACACCTTTTCGTTTCAATGGACACGACCCTTCATTAAATAGACACGACTTTTCATTAAACAGACACGACTCTTCACTTCAACAGACATGACTCTTCACTCTAATAGACATGACTTTTCATTGTTTTCATTTCCCACTAATATAGCATTTAATGTTTATTCAACAATAACCAGCTAATAGAATCAAAGGCTCTTTGAATGTCTAGTTTCATCATGCATCTTGGTGATATTTTCTTGGAATTGTATCCCTTGAGAAGCTTATGTGTCAAAAGAATGTTGTGAAGAATGTCTCTATTTGGCAAGTAAGAAGCCTGGTTAGGTGAGATGATTCTTGAAAGTACAGGCTTGAGTCTGTTTGCTATTATTTTTGTTATCATTTTGTAAATAATAGTGCAGCAAGCAATGAGTCTATATTGATGAACTGAAGAAAGGTTATCTATTTTGGGTACAAAGCAAGGTTGGTTGAATTTATACCTCCAAGTAGTTTATTAGCGTTGAAAAAGTGGTGAATGGCTTTGGTAAAAGATGATTTGGTAATGGTCCATGATTGAGTGAAGAAAAATGAATTGAAACCATCTGGTCCACGCATGCTTGTAGAATTTAAGCCAATGAGAGCATCCTTAGTTTGTGTTAATAATTTCAGGTATTATAGATATGGCTTCATGTTGAGTGATAGTGGGGAGAGAAACTTCATGTATTTTGTCAAGTATGATGGTCTCAGAGCTTTGTGAGTTGAAACAACCAATGAAATAATTTAGCATTGCATTATCAATGTCAACAGGTTCAGAGTGAGAAATTCATGAAGGTCAGTTATGGACAATATCCTTGATTTATTGTTCTCGATTTTGAGAGAGGAGTGGAAGAATTTGGTGTTTCCTTCTCCATCAAAGAAAAAGTCTTTTCCAAGATTCTATTTTAGTACCTATAATTCATTATGTAAAGAGTTAATTAATTCATTTTGCAAGCTATGTTCAATCTCAGAGAGAGATATGTCTTCAGGGGAAGTGAGCATATTGATTGAATTATTTCAAGCTCTTATCTGATGAAAGCTGATTTTTGAGCACCCTTTCCTAATTCATTTTTTGCCCATGTTCTCAAACTATTTTTTGTGTTCCTAAGTTGAGCTTGCAGCTTGTACATGGGGTTTCCATGAGCACTGATGGTCCATGCCTATGTAACAATATTTAAAAAGGAAGGATGTTTAGTGCAAAAGTTAAAAATTTTAAAAGAGGGAAACTTTTTTATAACATCCACTTTCCAAATAAGGATTTGCGGGCTATGATCAGAGATACCAAGGTTTGGAATTAAGACACTGCGAGAGGGCCAAACAAAAAGTGCAGCAAGGTTAAAAAAAACCGTGGTCAAGTTTATAGAAGGTCCTGCTGCTACCATGCTTTTTGTTATTCCAGGTGTATATTGGACCAGAGAAAGAGATATTGTTTAGCTTAGAGAGTTGGAGGGAAGTATTAAGAGGGGAGATGTCATTTATGGAGAGAAGTGTGTACCACTAGATTTTTTAGAAGAGCTGCTCATGTAGTTAAAATCCCCAAGGCATAACCATAGGATAATATGGGATTTAAGAGTGGAAATAATGTCTAGAAGGACTTGCCTTTGGATAATCTGGTTGCAAGCATAGAAGAAGGTAGTTTGAAAGATTTCAGAGGAGGGGATGCATGTAAATTTAAGATGAATGAATTGAGAGTGTCTGGATACAGATAAAACATGATAAATGAGAGGGTTCCACATTATAATTATTTAAAATACGGAGCTTCTTGGAGATTGTCAACATAGTGCTAACAGTTGTTGATATGATTACATCCTTTCTTTGTTAGAGAAGAATTGAGTTCTTTTTCAAGGATACCAATCATTTGAATTTGATGTAGGTTTATTAGATCTTTTATTTCATCCTGTTAGATTATTGAATGTGCTCCCCTAATGTTCCAAGCTCCTACGGTGTCATTATATTTTGAATTTTTGGATTTAGCAGCTTTCTAGATCTAGTGAAGATAGTTGTGGATTCATTATTGATTGTTTTATTTGAGCTTTAGAAGAATTGTTTTATCCCATAGTCATTTCCATTGTCATAGTCAGAGTCTGAATGATTTTGAGTTTTGTTTCTTTTTTTATTTTTCTTCTTCTTGTTAACTGTTATAGTTATGTCTTGATCATCATCTTCAATGGACAGTGTTATGTCATCTAGAAGAGACTGGTTACATTGTAGAGAGATAATATGGATGGGATCTGAATTTGTATTCAGATTGTTTGAGGAGGATGGATTAGAAATGTCAAGGACGGCGGAGTTAAGTGGATTAGATAGAGAATTAAAGGAGAGATTATTGGAGGTAAGGGTTTTTGAAATATAAGGAGGAAGTATGGTATGATTGTATAAGAGGGAATTAGGAAAACTGACAAACTTTGATAAAAAATTTGTCTCAAGGACATCAAGATTAACTTTTTGACTAAAGGACAAACTTTGAGAAAAATTAGGCTGAATGACAATGCTAGTTCTAACTAGTATTATATTCAGTTTTTACACTATACAAAATGCTAGTTCTAACTAGCATTTTATTCAGTTTTTACACTATACAAAATGCTAGTTCTAACTAGCATTGTCCTTCAGCCTAATTATTTTCAATGTTTGGCCTTTAGCCTAAAAATGAAACTTGTTGTCCTTCAGCCTAATTTTTTTTCAAAGTTTGTCCTTATGCCTATTTTCCACATTGTATAAATTATTAAATGATTTTTTTTATTTAATATATACGAACATTTCTACAAATACTCCTTGAACATTTTATATAAATTATTACAATTATTATTTCCACATATTTATATATAAATATAAGATTGTATTTTATAAATGTATAATTTTATGTGTATATATATAACATTTGATGTACACTTTATTATGTTGCACGTGCACGTGCATGTACACGCATATGTGTATATGATACACATATTCAAACATAATACAAAATAATATAAAGTAAAATTTTATTTATAAAATTAAATAAAATAACAATTTATTCAAAACAAATTTAGACTACACAGGCCCAACAAAGATCCTAAAAGATAAATTTTTTGAAATTCACTCATTTCTTCCGCCGTGGGCTGGCCCAATTCCAACAAGATCTTCCTAATCCTATCATTAACCTCACAGGTACAATCATCTTTGTCACCATTCCCCGAGACACTTAACAATTCTGATAACACTGTTCCTTAATTCCTTTGTATCATGACCTACTATCCTTTTCAATCGTCTAGCACAGGTCAAATCTAGTTCTACAGACAAGCCCTTATTGCCTTCGGTCTTATTACCGAACTTGGGTCATGCACACATTTCCTCAAATGTCATATACAAAAAACATTATGCACACCCGCTAAACTACTTGGTAACTCGATTCGATAAACGAGTTTACCAATTCTCTCAATCATTGAGAACGATCCTACATATCAAGGTATCAATTTATCCTTCTTACTAAAGTGCATAACTCCTCGCATTAGAGAAACTTTCACAAACACATAGTCTCCTACCATAAACTCAAGCTCTTTTCTTCTCTTGTCGACATAACTCTTCTACCTTGATTGTGCTACCTTCATCCTGGTGCAAACCAATTCTACCTTCTTAGCAGCATCTCCTACTAAATCACGTCCCAACAAAAGTCTATCTCCCGAGTCCAATAATAAATAGGTGATTTACATGGTCTACCATTAAGCACCTCAAATCGGTCATCCCGATACTCGATTGGTAACTGTTATTGTAGGCATGCTCTACTAGGTGTAAATGATCTTCTCAAGATCCTTCGAAATCAAAAACACGTCCCTTAGCAAATCCTCGAGTACATAATTCACCCTTTTTGTTTGACCATTAGTCTGTGGATGGTAAGCCATACTCAAGTTTAATTCTATACCCAATGCACTCTGCAAATTCTCCAAATTCACCGGTAAATAGTGGGTCTATATCATTGACAATAGTGCTTGGAACTCCATGCAATCTCTCCACATTCTTCATGTATAACTTTACCAAACTAGCTGTCGTCCTTGTCGATTTCACTGGGATAAAATGTGCACCCTTAATCAGTTTATCAACTGTCATCCAAATGCTATCATTTCTCATCCTTGACCTAGGCAACCCATAAATAAAATCCATGGACACTGAATCCCACTTCCAAGTCGGTACCTCCAAAGGTTGAAGTAAATTGCTTGGCTTTTGATGCTTAGATTTTACCTACTGATAGGTGAAGCACTTCTTCACACATTCACCGATATACCTCTTCATCCCTTCTCAAAAGAATACTCTCTTCATGTCATGATACATCTTCTTACCCCTGGAATCAATAGTAAACTAATACCAATGACTGTCTTCTAAGACCTTCTCCCGAAGGTTTCTCACATTCAGGACACACGGTCTTCATTTCTTTCTAAGCCATCGCTTCGAGTCTATCTCGAATTCCTTCAGATCCTTCATATCCACTCTCATCTCTAATCGTGTAATCCTTTCGGTTATAGATGGATCATCTCTCTTCCTTGCAGCAATGTTATTCACATGTGTCAGATGTATCTCCAAACTTGCTAACATGATCGGATCTTTACTTGATCAAGTATTCAAACTATAGTGTACTCCATAGGAGGCTAACATCTCTAGCGTCTTCCATTCTTCGATCATGATTGACATTTCATTCTGCTGATTTCTACTCAAAGGATCAGCAACCTTGTTCCCCATTCTAGAAGTGTATTCTATTCCAAAATCATCTGTCATGAAGAATTCTAACCTTTTTGTTGCCTCATATTCAACTCCTATTGAGAGAATAAATGCTTAAGAGACTTGTGGTCAGTATACAACTCGAACCTCCCTCCCAAAAGATAATATCTCCAAATTTTCAATGCAAAAACAGCCGCTGCCAACTCTAAGTCATGAGTTAGATGCCTAACCTCAAGCGGTCTCAATTGCCTTGAATTATCAATCACCCTCTTTGCATCAGCATCGCTCCAAACCATGTTCCATAAGCATTAGTATACACTACCAAGCTCTGATTCCCTTTAGGCATGATTAAGATAGGAGCGTTTGTCAATAGCTTCTTTAACAACTGAAATGACCCTTCACACTTATCAGTCCATACGAACTTCTCGTTCTTTCTAGTCAACTTAGTCAAGAGTGCTGCTATATGCGAGAAATCCTTAATGAATCTACGGCAATAGCCAGCCAAACCCAAGAAAATTTTCATCTCCGTGACCGTTGTGGTCTTTTCCAACCATTAATGGTTTCTATCCTCTATGAATCCACCGCCAATCCATTTCCCAAAACAACATGCCCAAAAGACTTAACTTCTCGTTTCAAAAAAATTCATTTCGAAAAATTCGGTTTCAACTTATATTGTCTCAACGTCTCTAACAACAAAATTTCATGGTCTCTCTCATTCTTAGAATATACTAAAATATCATCAATGAAGATCAACTCAAATCTATGCAATTGATCATGAAAGATTCGGTTCATAAGATCAAAGAAGGACGCAAGGGTGTTGGTCAGTCCAAATGGCATCACTAACCACTCATATAAACCATATCTTGTTTGGAACACGGTCAATAGAACATTATCGTCGGTGACTCTTAGTTGATGGAATCTTTTTTCCAAATCTAGCTATAAGAACACTCTAGCTTCACTAACCTGATAAAACAAGTCGTCTACCCTAGACAATGGATAACAAATCTTCATCATCAATTCATTTAGCTTTTGGTAATCGGTACACATCCGTAAACCATCCGACTTCTTTATGAATGTCGTTGATTCTCGCCATAGTGAATTACTTAGTCTAATGAAACTTTTATCCTTAAGTTCCACCAGCCGCTTCTTTAATTTTTTCATCTCCTTTGACATCATTCTAATAGGTGGTCTACTAACAGACTGTGCCCTCACATCAAGTCCATTCGGAACTCAGTTTCCCTCCTAGGGGTAATCCTGTTATGATTTTATTTGTAAATTCTTGAAATACTCGTATTCTATCGATCTCATCTTCTTGGTCCTCCATAGCACACAACATTAAACTTAACTTCTCCTTTATTATGTCCTATGCTACCATAATTCTTTTCCGCACCTTGGATTTTGTAAGGTAATAATTTTATCCACACAATAGATCCTAGAGTCATTCGCATCAACCAATCCATTCACAGAATTACTTCGTACCCTACGAAGTCAAATACATATGGGTAGAAACCAAACAAATGTCCATACAATTCAAACTCAAGGTCAGTGCACCTTAATCCGAGAGTGGCATAGCCACTGTTCGGATTAGCCACATGCAAGGATGTAAACAAATAGGCAGTATCTAACTCTAGCCTATCTACCAAACCTTTTGAAATGAAAGAGAGCGTAGCACCAGTATCAAATAGAACTCTAACTAATATACTATAAATCAAAAGCATGCCTCCAAGCACGGCCCTTCCTTTTTCCTCTATGGTCGGTCCAAAGAAAGGTCCCTCCAAAGCATAAACCTTTGCATGCCTTACTTTTGGGAAATCTCTCTTCTTATGGCCAGACCTATTATAGATGAAGCACATGGCGCTATCTTTATTATCCAACTGTGTATAGTCAATATAGTAGTGTCCCCTCTTCCTGTAGTTGAAACCAGCAACATTTACCACATTCGGCCTTTAAGCTTCCTTCTAAGGCATTTCCTCCTTTTGGATTCCTGTTGTCCTTCTAATATGGGTTGGATCTTTTCTTCTACCCGCCCTTGGGCCTAACATTAGCTCTCTTCTCTTTTGAAACAATTGATCACATCTCCTCATCATTTCCAGCACCATCTCAAAAGGAGATGATAGGTGCACCATCACCTCACGATTTATCCCCTTTCTTGGTCCTTCAATGAACCTCCCATTTCTTTTAATGAAGTATTGGTATGCTCCCTTCCACACTTTGATAGAGCACTTAAACGCTGCATATACACTACTAGAGTCATCTCTTCGTGCTTAAGATCCAAGAACTCTCTAAACAACGCACTCTTCCATGATTCATGAATAAAATGAGCCTTGAACTGCTCCTTAATCTGCTCCCAAGTTATCTCCTCCTCCGATACTTCAGTAATCACGGCCTCCCACAAGTCTAAAGTATCCTCCTGAAGCTAATGAGAAGCCAACCTCCTCTTTTGAGCATTATCATACCCTAAATCCCCAAAGATGCGCTTGCACACCTTAAGACGGTTCAACACTTTTAAAGACTCCTTCCCCGTAAACACATTTCCTCCATAATTCTTATAATCCCACGTCATCTTATAGTCCTGCGTCTATTCCTATAACTACCACCGGTCTCAGCTCAACAACCTCAGCTAGCTATTGCCTTATCATTTCCGTCGAAAGTCGGCGAAACAAAGAATTCATATCCATCAATTCTGCAACTAGGGCTAGTATTTGAGTACTAGCTTTAGCACAAACTTCTGACAATGCCTCCCCTCCTTGGCCATTAGTTTGTGTACTATTAGTTCCTCTACTAGCATACGTTCTTTTACTTCCTAAAGTCAAACGTCTATTATGCAGGTCCATTCTTGCTTCCCGCATAAGCAAAGGTTCAAAAGAAACGAAAGTGAGGAGAGTGAGAATAATAGTAGAGGGGTAGGTATAACCTCCTATATATCTATACCAAAATACAAATACGTTACATACATAGCATATCCCCTCCCTAAGGTGTTCATTTTCTAGTTTCCTAACTTATACTTAGCTATGTTTTACTTAAGTATCCCTTAACCTATGCTCTGGTACCATATTGTAACATTCCCCACTACGAGACCCAAAAATAGACGCAGACAATGCTACACTCATCACCATAATTATTTTGATAAAGCAAGATCCGTATTTTTTTACAACATTAACTAAACATGGCAGCTAAATAATTTCGTTACATTATATGGTTTTACATAACTCATTACATCATTGTCAACCCTTCTCATTCCTACGCAAAGGTAAATATAATAAAAAATAAATTTAGTGTCATGCCCGACATATGAAGATGCTGGCACGACACTTAACCAATTATAATTCTTTGTTTTACATGGGTTAACTTTTCAAAATAATATTTATTAGCTAAATAAGCCTCCTTCTTCATCTTCAGAGTTTTTGTTCATCTTTTCCAAAGGTTACCTATCTAAACCATAAACTCGACATACTCAAATGAGTATCCATGAGTTTATGGAAAATAATAAAACCATTGGTCAGACATAAAGCCTGGTATGAGTAAAACATTACCCTAAACAATAAATAGTGAGACCACGCTGCTAAAGCACGAAACAGGTTTTCCTCACACTTAAACATAATGGTAATTACATCGTATCATGTAAAAAAGCATCACATCATGAGCACACATTAGCATCATTTTCAATTCATAAGCATACCATGTACTTATCATTCAATTATGAGTAATGTTATATTTATATTTATCAATTTCAAACTAAGTATGCCATATACTTAATATTCAGTTATGAACCATGTCATACAATAATCAATCATTCATGCATAACCAAACCCTTGTTTAGGAGTCGATGTTAAAGTTATCATTAACTTATTTTTATGATTATTGTTGGAACTGGGCCAGCCCGCAGTAGAAATTATGGGTGAATTTCAAAAAAATTCCCTTATTGGATCTATATTGGACTATAAAATCTAATTCGCTTAGAACATTTCTAAATATTATTTAAATAAAATCTTTTATTTTATTTAAATTTACAAATTATATGGTTTTATTTAATTTATATTTATATATGTATGTGTGTATGTGTGTGTGTGTGTATGTATTACAAACAGACAGATATATATATATGTGTGTGTGTGTGTGCGTGTGTGCGCATGTGTAACATGTCAACCCATGCAAGGTATAACATGCCCGTGTATAGATGTTGGGATGTACACCGCAACAGGCACATTAACTCATCTGATATGAAATATATGTCCAAATATATGCATGTATATAAACTATCACTTATATATATATATATCTGTGTGTGTGTGTACATGTTAAATTTGTTTAAATAATTTATGAAGATGTATAATATATTTATATATGTATGTATGTATATATAAAATACACACACACATATGTATGTGTGTGTTAATTATTATAATATATCTCTACCTCGAACTTGCATGAACCTTCCTTTTTAGGTCCTACCTAAAATCAAACAGTGAACATAATATCAAGTGAAAACAGTGAGCACAAGAAACAGATATGTAAAAATGAAAACTAAAATCTAAGATGCAATGCAATGTTTTTTGTTTTTGGGTATATGCAATGCAAGCTTGTTGAAGTATGGAATGCAACAACAATGTAAAACAGAAAATGAAACGCAAAAGCCAGGAAATGAAATCCTATAGCAAACTAGTTGAAAATTCCAATGCAAGATGAAAACAAATCCAACAATTTTTTTAATGCAAGATAACACAATACAAAACCATATGTATTCTTTTTTTTAATGTAAAATATTTTCTTTTTTTTGAGACTAAAACAAAACCATATGTGTTATTGGATAATAAAATTGTTCTTTTGAAAATGATAATCAACTCTGCTGTGCAAATAACCATATATGTTATTGGATCCCAATCATTAACTTTTAAAGTGTTCTAGCAAATAAAATAGTGAATAGTGTTACCTTAAACTCCGGACTTGTTTTCGCCTTCACAAACCTTCTCCATTCGTTCATGATTTTGATGTTGGTAGGTTTCAGTTTTAGTCTTTCCTCTTCGTTCTCCACTTTATTTAATTTTCGAACCAATTTACTTTTTGACGATCTCCAAATTATTCCCATTTGTTGAAATACAGCTTTTCTTTGCCAATCCTCTTCCAGTTTAAATCTAATCTGCAACAATACATGAAAACATGATATTAAAATCAAACAACCGCCATATGTATGCATCAAACAATTTTTTTCAGCCAAAACTATAATACGTGATGTAACAATATAGCAATGTAGCAACTTGCAAACAGATGTATAAACAACAAAAACAATTTTTAACTCATACCTGAATCGATTGCCACAAAACAACTTTTAACTCATCACTTAGATTCCTCCAATCATCAAGTGTGTATGGAACCAGCTCCCGCACAAGCGGTCCAAGAAAAGAGGATAAATGTACTGACCCTTTCCCTATTGGTATACCTATATCATTGAACTCAACTTCAATTCGATCCTGACTGCTTAACGGGAGTCTTTTTGCTTTTGTTGGACCTCTACCGCCTCTTTTTCGAGATGTAATTCTGGATTCAGCTTCACTTGCTCTCCCAATTTCTCCCTCATCATCATCAGTTTGTTCAGGAAGGATTTCATTTTCTGAGCGAAGTCCTTCTTCATTTGGATCGGAGGGGGTAACAGGTGGCTCTTGTTCTTTGTCTTCATTGCAAACAATGGCTTGTTTCTTAGCGTTGACTATTGGTTCTTCACTGTCGGTGCAAGCACCAGCTGGAAACTTAACCTTTTTCTTTGGATTATACTTCCGCTTTGACTTATACTTCTGAGATTCCTCATCAGCCTTTCTCTGGTTGCGAGTACGTACAAAGCTTGAATGCATCTTTTTTCTGCAAATGAAACAAAAAACAGTAACTTATTTTGATAATACTTCATATAAAGGACAGTTAACAGTATCTATTATGTAACCTTGAATACAATAGTTATTAATACATGTATATGAACTCTGTAATGTAAACTCTGTAAATAATCACATTAATACTTAATAATGGAATAATCAAAACATGTAATTTCTGTAAATGTATATTAATATGTTTTCTATGCTTGCATTTACAAATGAAGGCACCCAACATCTAGTAAAAAAAGCACAACACACTCAACAAAATTTGCAACCTCTCACAAACACAAAACATAGCAATGCTAACTCACACACAACTCACACAAGCACACAGTACACAACATATTCACAAACCCAACTCACCCTACAGACAGTCAGACAACCCTCACAAACACAGTACACACAAACACATATGTAGACTAACTACCCACTTACCTTATCAGTCACTATCCTCTGGTTATCACTCACTGTCTTCTGAGTTCCGATTCTTTTGACAATTAAGATATCTTTTGACAATTATGCAACAGGGAACAAACTTGGCATAGGAATGGAATTAAATTCAACATAAACATAATATTAAATTTGATTTGACATATCAAATCCAAATAGAGTCAGACAAAAAAGAAATGTTATCAAATCATTGTGCACGAATAAAAGAAGTCGTAGACGGAACAAAGGTGGTAAATGTCAAAGCTATCATGAAACAAGGAAAAGAAACTACTTGATAGTAATACATTTTTTCAAATGATAGTACAACAAATTTTATAGTCTACTCAAGTTTGAACATATAATCTACTCAAGTATGCCTTCGCAATCCTCTCTAACATAACTAACATCTTCATCATCCATTTCGGTTATTTCGTTATCTTCCACGACTTGGATATCTTCCTCGATGCAATCGTGATCCTCTAAATCATTAAAACTTCTTGATGGTGCTTTCATTACAACATACCAATTAGAAACATCACTCTCTCTTGAATAAAATACTTGTCTTGCTTGAGATGCAAGTATGTATGGATCTCGTGAAAACGATGCTTGTTGTAAATTAACAAGAGTGAACCCATCATCATCAACTTTTACTCCATTTCCTTTATACGCCCAACGACACTTAAAAACTGGAATATAAAACGTATGATAATCTAATAAAATTATATCTATCAATATTCCATAGTAAGTGACCACATCAACCACTTGGGACATATCTTTTGCACTTGCTCTACACATAGTAGTCGCATCAAAAGTCACCCCACAATTCTAAGTTTCTCTCCCTACATCTTTTATATGAAAACGTTGCTCATTGATGATATATCCGTTGTAAGACATGGCATCATTCTTCGGACCAAAAGCAATCCATCTTAACATGTCATCATGATCCTTGGAGGTAATAGGTATCTACAACAAATTTTATTTAGCATGTATATTTTATATTAAGATTAATAGTCAAAAGATAATATATTTGAAATCTAACTAACCTTTTTTTTAATCCAATCGGCAAAAAATTTTGTATGTGTTTCCCAAAGTAAGGTCGCATTTTTTGTCATGCGTGGGTATGACTTTTCTAATTCCTCCAAATGCAAACTAGTATTGAATAATTGATTATAAGTTATATATAGCATTATGAACACATCAAAATAATTAAAACAATATAACATACACTTACTCTATAAATGGTTCCACCACAGCCATATTCATTAACACGGCTAAATGAGCACTTTCTTTGTCATTAACTGACAATTTAACTGTCTTGGCTATTGAAATCGGACGTCCCTCGAGTATTACACTGCTTTCATAATCTTCATTTCGAGCTTCTTTCTCCTCTATATGTCCTGATTTTTTCAAAAATTCATCGAAAAACATCATGGATTCTTTTGCAAGATAGGATTTTGCAATACATCCCTCTGGTCGTGCATAGTTTCTGACATAGTCTTTAAGTGTCTTCATGTATCTTTCGAATGGGTACATCCAACGAAAATGAACCGGTCCACACATTAGTGCTTCTTTTCCAAGATGAATGGATAAATGTACCATTATATCAAAAAAAGATGGTGGGAAATATTTTTCAAGCTCACATAAAACTTCAATAATCTCAACATTGATTTGTTCTACCTTCTCTCTATCAAGAACACGTTGACATAATTTGTTGAAAAAAGAACATAAGCGAATTATTGTTTTTCTTGCCTTCTTTGCCATTAATCCTCTCGATGCTACTGGCAATAACTGTTGCATTAATACATGGTAATCATGTGACTTAAATCCGCTAATTTTGCAATCATGCAATGAAATCCGATTTTTCAAATTTGAACAGTAGCCATCTGGTCCTTTGAAATCGTACAATCTTTTGCAAAATATTTTTCTCTCGGATTTCGACAACATGTATGGAGCCGGTGGAAGATATGTTTTATTCCCATGAGGTTGTGCATGAAGCTCAATTCGAATTCCCCAATCCTCTAAATCCTTTCTACAGTTGGTTCCATCTTTTGATTTATTACCATGCAACATCGTGCCCAATAGGCTTTCACCAATGTTTTTCTCCACATGCATCACATCTATATTGTGGCGTAATGGAAGCTCCTGCGAAAACCAAAACTATAACGCATTATTGGGTTTTTCTTCTATTAAAACAATGAAAAATAAATAAACTAACCACTAACCTTCCAATAAGGCAAATCAAAGAAAATTGATCTTTTTTTCCACCTCGATAGCTCCATTTTTGTAGAATCGTTAGTATTATCATCTTCATCTTCTGTATCATAAATACACTTTCTCTTCTTACTTTTCTCTTCTTTTTCTTTTCCAAAATCATTTGGATAATCCTTCAACAATGCATGAATGTTTCTCCCAATTAGTATTCTAGGAGCACTACCTTTCTCTATGGTGTTATCAAACAATGCCTTTTGTTTCCTCCATGAATCTGAAGCAAGTAGAAATCTTCTATGACCCATGTAGACGCTCTTTCGACTATGATTCAACCAACGAGAATGGGTATTGACACCACATAATGGGAAACCTTTTCCCCCCTTCACACGACATCCAGCAAGATTTCCATAAGCCGGAAAATCGTTAATCGTCCATAGCAAAATTGAATTTAGTTTAAACAAAGTTTTACTAAATGCATCATAAGCATCAACTCCATTACACCACAAATGATGCAAGTCTTCCACCAAAGGCGCCAAATATACATCAATATCATTCCCGGGTTGCTTTGGGCCTAGAATAAGTAAAGTTAACATAATATTTTCCTTCTTCATACACAACATAGGCGAGAGATTGTATGTCACAAGCATCACCAGCCAGCAACTATATTTCGAACTCAACATGGAAAATGGATTGAATCCATCTGTAGCAAGACCAAGCCTAAGATTGCGTGGATCAGATGAAAATGATTTATACTTTTCATCCACCATTTTCCATGTCGTAGAATCCACGGGATGACGCATTTTTCCATCGTTGCTTGTATTATTAAAATGCCATCTTAAATCTTCTGCCATCTTTTGAGATCTATACATTCTTCTAAATCTCGGAATTATTGGAAAGTATCTCAATACTTTAACTGGAATACCTTGTATAACCTCTTCAGTATCTTGATTTTTCTTCCATCTTGAAGAACCACATTTTGGACAACTTTCTAAATCTTTGTATTCTTTTCTGTAAAGGCAACAGTCATTCTCACAAGCATGTATCTTTTCAAAACCCATGTCGAATGCTCTAAGAAATTTCTTTACTTCGTATAAGTTTTTGGGAAGCACGTTATCCTTCGGCAGAAATAAATGTTGCACAGTTAAAAGCTTATCAAACCCACTATCAGACAAGCCAGTCTCACATTTAAGATTATACAAGACGGTGATAGCAGATAATTTTGTGTGATTTATGCAACCAGGATATAATGGAGTTTCTGCATCTTCCAAGTTCTTGAGTAACTCATCCTCTTTTCTTTGAGAATTAAAATTATCTTTATCATCATCAAAAAAATCTTGATTCAAAAAATCTTCATCTTCATAGTGAATCATCTTGAATAGATCATATACATCAAACGTATTTGTTTTCTTCTCTACATTTATCTCTTCACCATGGTTAAACCATACACCACCCATGTATTTAGGATCCATTCCTTTTAAAATTAAATGTTCAACGATGATTTGTTCATCATGACGACTAAGATTCCGACAATCCTTGCAAGGGCATAAAATTTTTTCTACACTTCTTGCATTCCTCTTTGCAGCATTCACAAAATTCATTGCTCCTTGTCGGTACTCTATACTAGTTCTATGAAAAAAGTAAAACAAATAAAAAAAATTGAGCTTTAATATTAGATTATATGTTATAATTCTCAAAATACATATTAAGTTAATCATGGTTTTATCACCTGCTTAAAAAACCCAGTCTTTTTCCATTTTCGACATATGAAGGCAAATAAGTTTCCAATCTTTGACGTATAAATTGGTTATCTGTTGTAATCAAAAAAATAACTAGACGTTGAAGTTATTACCCAAAAAAACATCCAAGCATCTTATAAATAATGCACTATCTGGAACATTGGTAACACGCCCATAGTAAGGATAATAAACTACAATAAACCACACAAAATGAATAATAACAGAGATAGCATGTGCTACAGTGAATGAAATAACAGAGATAGTTTTTATTTTTAGGATACTGCACACATGAATCAAACCTCATTCACAAGGTTACATAGATTTGTTTTTCTTCGTTTGGTGACTGAAATTATGACGTATTTGCTGAAAATATAACGCATATAGATATGTATCAGTGAGATAACTCCATGTGACCATGTAAACGCATCTGCCGAAAAATTATTTATATTATGAACGCACAAAAATGTGAAGCCATTCAGCAAATGGTAATTAAAATTGCATATAAAAAGAACATATTAAACATGAGTAATCTATACATTTGCGAATGCGGGTGTGGATCTTCCATACTGCCTTAAATGAAGTCGTACTGGTTGGAAAATATACGAATGTTTAAAAATCAAAATATTATCTTTCAAATTTCTAGTCTGAAACTAAGAAAATATTTCAAGCTCGTGAAAATAATACTGAAATAGTAGAATATCACATCAGCAAGTGTATTTTATAATTCGGTAATACATTTTATAATTCGGTAATTGTTGTTTCTTCTAAGTATTTTTCTATTGTTGTTTCATTTAGTTATGTTTTGTAATCGATGTATCAGTGCAAGGTTTTGAAGAAAGGTGATTTGACTGTCAGTGCAATCTTAGTGTGTCTAGTTATCAAACATGAACCCAATCAAATCCAACATTTTCTAGAAAAAAAAACTGGTTTCAAAAATGATATTCTATTATAAAAACAACGCAACACCAATATATTCAGGCTATCATAGTGAATTTATAGCTAATTAGTCCTTCATTATGAAATTTTTGATATCAAGTTTCCCTTTCTATGTATAGATAATATTTAAGATGGGAATGTGACCATAGAATGGTTTCAAATTCCTTTTTAGTCCATGAACGCTGAGCATAAACATTGACATGAAACATTATTTGTGCATTTGCAGAAAAATGATCCACAAAAGACACACACTTAAACATTGACTTGAAGTACTGACAGCAGAGAAAATCTGGGTTCGATAAAAAAAAGTAAAGTTAACACTCTTTAATGCATGTATTGTGATATGTATGTGCTAATAAAAATGTTCTGAAGTTAACTGATTTAGATCAATTAAGCCTAAAGTTATTTAAAATTACTGAGAGTTTGCTGTTACTGCAAAATATATATGGACACATCCTTTATTTTTATTTCAAAAATACCAAAGATGTTAGTATGAATTTTATAAGTGTGTGTTAACATTGGTTGCTTGTATTATTAGTTGTTGCATCCATATAGGTCTACTTGTCCATCACTAAGGTCCACATTACAAAGACAACCACTACTAAGGTTTACTTGACAGTATCATTTTATTTCTTTTTGCATTAAAAATTGTTCTCCTAGCCATGTTGAACGATTTATTTTAAGAACTAAGCAAGAAAAGCTTTCATGAGTGAAAGCTTTTCTTGGCATTGAAGTTTATGAAAGTACCTATAACTTTTGAGGAACATAAATGGTGTACAAGGTCCAAACTGTGAATGAATATATGGTAATACATATTTGTATTTGTTATTTCCTTGTAAAATAAAAGGCATACAAATTGCTTTCTTTATTAAGTAGTATTGTATCATTTCTATCAAATTTTACTATTTGTAGAACCAGAAAAACACATGTTTCCAACCAGTAATAGATTGCTCATCCGATTTCGTTAACTAATAAATCACAATGCAAACAATCACAAAATAACTGAGCTACCCTTGCAGTAATGACGTTAGTAATCACAAAATAACTGAGATACCCTTGCAGTAATTACAATGCAAATAATCACAAAATTTCTCAGTAAAAATTCTATTTTTTATTGAAAATATCAAAACAATAAACTGTACAATTACATTCTAAGATGTAATCACAAACAATCACAAAATAAAACCTACAGTAATCACAAACAATCACAAATAACTTGCAATATAATCTATAATAACTTGCAGTATCAATAGAATAGTAAACATAACGAACAACCAAAAATAATCACAAACAATTTTATGCGCAAGCTTTAATCACAATTAGAAAATCGATTTATAAAATTCAACCTAAATGTACCTATTTAGGGCACCACGAGGAGAAAATCTTGATGGAGAGCTACCACGATGATGTGGAGAGGAGTAGATGCGACGATGAGAACAAACAACGATGTGGAGATGAGTGATGTGGAGAGGAACGGTTGAATCAAAAAACGATTTGGGAAATTATTTTGAAGCGATTTGGGAAATTTTGTTCCTTAGGTTTAGAAAGTTTATAAGTGTTAGATAATTTAATGATAGGGAATGTACTGGTTACGTTTATTAGACTTAGGCGGAAAGAGATTTTGGTAAGGCGCGAAAGGTAAAATAATTTTTGCCGCGATTTGACTATAGGGTGAAATGTTTTTAGTTGCATTCACAAATAAATGCCACCAATTTATGCAACTAAAGGCTAGTTTTCTTGTAGTGATATGGAACAATAAGAGCAGGATTGGTATTAGAACCATGAGTCGCATTGACCTCTCCTTCATTACTTCTGCTGTTATAACTCAATGGCCCAACACTATGTCACATGTCTTCCTCCCTTACTATCTGATCACTCCCATATTTTCTTGTCCTTTGGGAGCAATGCCATTAAGAATAACTCTAGTTTTAAAAATTTTGATTCTTGGATCTTCGATTCAGAGTTTTTATAATTGTTAACAATGCTTGGTCCACTAACTTTTTTACTAATAAAATGTTTTTTTCAGCAGAAGCTCAAAGTAACCAAGTTGCTCTTAGAAGCTGGGCGAAAGTTAAATTTGGAAGGAGGTGCAGCTCAAAATTCTTGAGACTTCAAGCAGTATCCTTTTATCAAATAGGAAGCATGGTCTTAAATTGTAGCTTTTTGAAGCCCTGACTGCTGAATTGCACATGAAAAAATAGAAGCTTAGGAAGGAATAGGAGATAGAAGGTGATAGAAACTCAAAATTTTATCATAGTACCCTTAAATTAAAAATGGCAAAGAGCTATATATATATATATATATATCAAATAACAGATGAGTATGGCTTGCTCCTTGATTCCCCTAGCTCCTTAGATAACGTTGTCCTTGAATATTATGTTAAGTTGCTTGAGACCCCTGATTCTCTTAGTTTAAACACTGAGTACCTCCTCTCTACTACCTTGCCCATGCTGAGTAATCATGACATCATCTTTCTATCATCCAAAGTTTCAAATGAAGAGGGGGCGGTATTTGGAATGAATAAATCATCATGTGGAGGTCCAAATGGCTTTAATTCCACTTTCTATATACACTTTTGGGACTTGATGTAGGGATTTATCTATGCCACTAATTTGGCTCTCATTCATAAAGTTAAACATGCCTCATCTACGTTAGCTTTTAGGCCTATTGGTTGTTGCAATATAATATACAAGTGTATATCCAAGGTGATAGCTTCTAGGCTCAAGCATGTTTTTCCTAGCATCATATCTGACAACTAGGCTGCATTTCTCCCTAAAAGAATTATTTTGGACAATGTTCTCCTCACCCATGAGGATGGGTATAATAGAAATTATATATCTCCTAGAGCTATCTTGAAACTCGATATCAAGAGAGTTTATGACTTCATTCAATGGGAAGTTATTGTTGCGATTATGGCAAAAATGGGTTTTCTTGTTGGATCATAAGGTTTTGAATGCTGACAAGATACGAAAATTCACGAATCTACGACTACGACAAATTCGGCCTCATCGACTCAAATATGGTTTGTTTTGATATTAACTAGAGTCAATAAGTGTATATATATATAGAAAATCTAGTTTAGAGCTTTGTTAAAATCTATCATCAAGGTTCATCATTCATAAATTCTTTTACAAACTTGCATTTGTTTTATAATATTCATACACACACACACACAAATGTTTTAGTGCACTGAAATAACAACACTCAGTCGACTGAGGCTGTGTAAATTTAAAAAAAAAAACAGAAGCCATTCGACTGAACACACTAGGTTAGTCGACTGACTTTGTGCAAATTTTTGTGCATGTTTTGAATTCAGTCAACTGACCAAGCATGTTCAGTCGACTGAAAACTGCAACTGTCAATTATTTCAAAAGTCACTTCTTTTCATCAAAAGGTATCTTCTTCCTGGATGGTTACATCTCTTAGTTTCTAACAGATACCTATTTCCAGAAGTCACGTCTCATCACACACTATATAAACACTCAAGATTCATAGATCTAATTACCTAATTCTGTAATCTCTTTTTGATCTATAGCACTTTGCAATCTCGAGTTCATTATTTACAATCTCTCATACAATCATTGCCTACATATTCACTTCCATATTTTTCAAGCAATATTGATCTTCCTATTCTTCATACACACACAAATATACACATCTATCTTGAGGAAAAGATTATAGGAAGGGTGTACTACAAGTGACAAATCCGTGTTATTCAGAACACACAAAGTCAAGTTAAAACCAGTCTGTAAGAAAGTCCTATTCGGTTGCTTAGGCAGTAAAGTCCTGTTCTGTTGCTCAGGCGGTCAAGTCCTGTTCTGTTGCTCAGGCGATCAAGTCCAGTTTGGTTGCTCATGCGGTGTAATACCTGTTCCTCCGGGTTAAATGAGGGTTGATATCAATAATTCCAGAAGGAGTCTGGAATTGGACATAGAACGGGAGTTCGAACCAGTATAAAAATTCCTGGTGTCATTTTTACTTTACTGCTATTATTTTATGCACTAGTTATTTATTATATTCCATATTAATCGATCCTACAGCACAGTCACTTTCAATTGGTATCAGAGCTAGGCCATCATATAACCGTAACATAGTTATCTGATATATTTTTTAGTATGGAAAACAACACCAGTACTGAAACTAACACTACCTTTCTAGAAGGTCAATCTACTACACAACCACCTCTATTTAATGGAATGAACTATAACTATTGGGCTACTAGAATGAGAATCTATATATAAGCCAGTAGTTATGAAAACTGGAATATTATGCAATTTGAATATACTATCCCTACTACTGAATATTCAACATGGTCTAACACACAAAAATTAGACGCTACTGCAAATGCTAAAGCTATGAATATGTTATATTGTGCATTAGACAAAAATGAATTTAATAGAATAAGCATGTGTAAAACTGCTCATGAAATTTGGCGTACACTTAAAATTACACATGAAGGTACTAACAAAGTAAAACAGAGTAAAATTTCTATGCTCAAAAATCAGTTCTAGAATTTTAAAATGAAGCAAGATGAGACAATAAATGAAATGTACTCTAGATTTTAAGATATATATCATTCTTTGATAGCATTAGGAGAAACTTATACAGATTTTGATATTGTTTCAAAAATCCTCAACTCACTAACGGATGAGTGGGAACGAAAAGTCTTAGCAATCGAAGAAGATAACGACATTTCGACCATAAAACCGGAGGAGTTGATTGGAAATATAATATCTTATGAAGTTAATCTCCAGGCAAAACGAGTACAGGCTCAAGATAAGAAGAATATAGCATTCCAGTCAGAGAAGAATGAATCGGATTCAGATGAAGAAGATATTGCTTTCATTGCTAAAAATTTCAAAAAGTTTTTGAAATTTAGAAAGAGCAACAAATTCAGAAATAACAAGAACAGTTTTAGCAACAATAACAACACCAACAAACCATCATCATCTGATCTAGAATGTTATGAATTTCATAAGAAAGGCCACATCAAGAAAGATTGTCCTGAGAAAAAGAAAGACAAACATAAGCACAAGAAAGACAGATTCAAGAAGAAAGCTTTCTCTATCACTTGGGACGATTCAGAATCATCTTCATCGTCAGATAGTGACTCAAACAATGATGCAGAACAAGCAAACATATGTTTTATGGCCACAAAAGATGAGGTGAGTGATCTAACTTTTGATGATCTATTTGAAATAAACTCAGAATTACTTGATATGCTAAAAGACATCAAAAGAAAATACAAAGAATCTCTTGAAAAACTGAATAGAACTGAAATCGAAGTAGATATGCTAAAAGATGAGAAACAAATCTTAGAATAAGAACTTGAAGTTACTCAAGAATCTTGTTCTAATATGACATCTCAACTCTCTATGTTAAGTCAATAAATAGAAACTCGGAAAGAAAAGAATGATGCTCTACTAATTAAAAATCATGATCTTAAAGCTAATGTCAAGATTTTAGAATTAGTTAACTCTAGCCTTAAAACAAAATTAGATGATATTACTAAAAATGTCTCTAATTTTAATAAAGACAGTGAAAATCTTTCCAAAATTATAGAAAATTCTCAAAATGCTTCAAATAAAAGAGGACTAGGATATAAGCAATCTTCTAAAGTTATTCTAAAGAAAAATAATTTTTCATATAAAAAGAATAATAATAAATTTGAAAAACTTAGTTCAAAAGATTCAAAATTTTCTAAATCAATTAAAATTTAGGTTCCTAAAACGAATAATTCTTTTATTAGAGATAAGTATATAAAATCTTTTATAAAAAGTGTTCATAAAAACAAAGATTTTATTTTCAAAAGGAATTCTGAACCCTCTTGGGTTTGGCTTCCTAAGACCTAACTCATAGGACCCAAATAAAATGGTGGGTACCAATGTTAATTCTATATTTTTCAGGTACCACCTAAAAAGAGAGGAAAATGGATACTAGACGGTGGTTGATCAAAACACATGACAGGAAATAAAGGGATGCTAACTAATATTACCTACTCAGATGGAGGTTCTGTCACATTTGGAGATAATTCCAAAGGATATGTCATCGGCAAAGGCGACGTGAGCAATAATGGTATATCTAATTTACCTCTTATTACAGATGTTTTGTTAGTTAAAAATTTAAAACACAATTTACTTAGTATTAGCCAATTGTGTGACAAAGGATTTAATATTTCATTTTCTGGAAATAAGTGTAGCATTTTTGATCAAAATAAAAATCTTTTTTTGAAGGTATTAGAGATAAAAATATTTATGTTTTAAATATGAATGTAAATTACAATACAAACATGTGTTTAATTGCCAAAGAAAATGATCCTTGGTTATGGCACAAAAGATTTTGTCATATTAATTTCGAAGCTATAAATAAATTATCTAAAAATGATTTAGTTAAAGGTTTACCAAAAATGAATTTTAAAGTAAACATATTTGTGATGCTTGTCAATTAAGAAAATTATCGAAATCATCCTTTAAATCTAAGAAAAATATTTCTACTATACAACCACTAGAACTATTGCATGTGGATCTCTTTGGTCCAACTCAAGTTCAATCTATAAACCATAGTAAATATGTGTTTGTTATAGTAGATGATTTCTCAAGATATACTTGGACTATTTTTCTAAAAAATAAAAGTGATATTTTTGAAAATTTCAAGATTTTTGCAAAAAGAATTCAAAATCTCAAAATTTTAAACATTAAAAATATTAGAAGTGATCATGGAGGTGAATTTGAAAATGAAGCTTTTGAACATTTCTGTAATAAAAAGGGAATTTACCATAATTTTTCTTTTCCTAGAACACCACAACAAAATGGAGTGGTTGAAAGGAAAAATTGAACAGTATAGGAATGTGCAAGAACTATATTAAATGGAAGCACATTACCAAAACATTTCTGGGCAGAAGCTGTAGCAACTGCTTGTTATGTTATAAATCATGTTTCCATTCGACCCCTAACAAAACATACTCCATATGAACTTTTTCACCAAAGAAAACCAAATATTTCTTATTTTAAAACTTTTGGTTCAAAATGTTTTATTTTAAACACAAAAGATCAGCTTGGAAAATTTGATCCAAAATCTGATGAAGGAATCTTCGTAGGATATTTGGAATGAAGCAAGCTTATCGAATTTTCAATAAAAGAACAAAAACAATCAAAGAGACTCTTCATGTTTCATTCAACGAAAATTTCAAATTTAATAAAAACTTTGAGGATGTTCAAATAATACCTAAGCCTGTCAAAAATATGGTTTCTCAAAATAGTTTTGAAGAAGATGAAAACATTGTTTATAATTTTGAAGAAGATGAAAACATTGTTCAAAATGAAAATGAATTAAGATCTCCTCCTAGGATTTTACGAGATCACCCAATTGAAAATGTCATAGGAAAAATTGATTCATATGTTAGAACTAGAAATCAATCAAATGGGTCATGTAGCATTTCTTTCGAATATTGAACCTAAAAATGTAAAAGAAGCCTCTACTGATGACTATTAGATTATAGCTATGCAAGAAGAGCTAAACCAATTCGAACGAAACGAAGTTTGAGAACTAGTTCCTAGACCAAGTGATCAATCAGTCATTGGTACTAAATGGGTCTTCAAAAATAAAGCAGATGACCAAGGTAATATAACTAGGAATAAAGCCAGATTAGTTGCACAAAGATATAATCAAGAAGAAGGAATTGACTACGAAGAAACGTTTGCTCCAGTCGCACAACTTGAAGCAATACGTATATAATTGGCCTTTACATGTTTTCATAATTTCAAACTTTATCAAATGGATGTTAAAAGTGTTTTTTTGAATGGTTATATAAAAGAGAATGTTTATGTTGAACAACCTCCTCTATTCACACATGAAAATTTTCCTGACCAAGTCTATAAACTTAAGAAAGCCTTATACGGTCTAAAACAAGCACCATGTGCTTGGTATGACGTCTTAGGAGCTATCTAATAGACTCTGGTTTTGAAATTGGGAAGGTTGATCAAACTCTTTTTATTAAAAGAACTAAAAAGGATATTTTAATTATTTAAATTTATGTAGATGATATTATTTTTGGTTCTACAAATGAAAAATTATGTCAGGAATTTTCTACAATAATGACCAAAGAATTTAAAATGTCACATATGGGAGAATCATCTTATTTTCTTGGTTTACAAATTAAACAATTAGAAAATGGTATTTTTATTAATCAAGAAAAATATTGTAATAATCTAATTAAATGCTTCGGTATGGAAAATACTTCTGCCAAACCAACTTCAATGAGTACAACAATACATCTCGATAGAGATGAAGATGGTAAAAGTGTCGACCAAAAATTATATCGAAGTATAATTGGATCATTACTTTATCTTACTGCTAGTAGACCATACATAATGATGAGTGTTTGTTTATGTGCCCGATTTCAAGAAAATCCTAAAGAATCACATATGCGAGCAGTGAAACGAATATTGCATTATCTAAGCAAAACCAAATATTTTGGACTATTCTATCCGAAAGAATGTCCTTTCGAGTTAGTGTCATATAGCGACGCTGACTTTGGAGGATGTCGGACGGATCGTAAGAGTACAAGCGGGACTTGTCACTTCATTGGAAAATTCTTAGTCTCATGGTTTAGCAAGAAACAAATTTGTGTTTCACTTTCGACTTGTGAAGCAAAATACATCTCTGCTGCCTTAGCATGTGCTCAAGTCATTTACATACAACAAACACTTCAAGATTTGGGTATGAATTTATCTAAATCTAATATTTTTTTGTGATAATACAAGTCCTATAAACTTATCAAAAAATCATGTCAATCACTCACGAACTAAACATATAGACATACATCATCATTTTCTTCGTGATAATATTGAAAAGGATTTAGTCAGATTGGAATTTATATCCTTTGAAAATCAACTGGCTGATATATTTACCAAACCATTGAATGAAAATTCTTTTATTAAACTTAGAAGAGAATTAGGAATTATTTCATTAAAAGATTTATAATTTTTAATATTTTTTTCAAAAACTGTGTATTTGATACACTTCAATTCCTTTACTCTAAGCATGTTATTATGCTTTATTCATTACTCTATTTTTTCTTAAAATAGATTCATTTTTTTAAAAAACTATGATCAGTTTTTTTTTCTGACCACTCATTTCCAACCACTTTTTTCTTAGGAATTATAACTAACTGCTTTCCTTAAATAAATGTTTTACATTTCTAAAAGATATAAAAACACTCATTTATTTACCTATTTTTTAAAAAAATTCTCATTATAAATTCCTTTCTTCTACAAAAACTTCTTACCATCTTTTAATTTAAAAGAAACGTAAAATCATTATCTCTTTTCACAAGTTCTTTACTTTGTTTAATCATCATGTCTTCTGAAAACAATTCTGTTTCATCCTCGCTATCTTATACTTCCATTAGCTCATAATCAGTAAATCTTCCAACACCTACTCCAATTTATAAGCCCATCCCTATTGTCCCAATTCTGTTTCATCCTCGCTATCTTATACTTCTATTAGCTCAGAATCAGTAAATCTTCCAACACCTACTCCAATTTATAAGCCCATCCCTATTGTCCCACCTTCTACTCACACCGGTTATACCCCTCCTGTTAAAAGAGCTAAATGCTCTCTATTTTTTGGATCGTCGTCTACTAAAGAAAAGATAGACGACATCCATCACTATCAACGGGAGACACTCGAATTACAACAAGAACTATACTATGAGCAGAAGGTGAATGAGAAGTGCCTAAGCTTTCTTGAACAAGTGGCTCTAAAATTCTGTGGTTCGTCATCGCACAACACGGTTCACTAACCTACTTCTCCTTCACGTCGTAATCCATGGGAACCATCACCTCAACGTCCCCCTGTTTCTCCAAATTCATGGCAACTCGGAAATAGATGGTCACCACTGCGACCACTTCAGGAAAATACCAAAGTTGAACCGGACGAAAACCACACTCCGTCCTCCTCATCAAAATCCTCTTAATTTTTTTTATATCTATATTGTACTTTTATATTTCTATTTTTGTTTGCATTGAATATGCCCTTCCTTTTATTCTGTTACAAAATTATTGTTCAAAAATACATTGCATATGCTTTAAATTTTTCACCCTGCATATTCACCAGAATCAGTCGACTGAAAGAGCGCAATCAGTCGACCGAACCAATGTTTTCACTATAATTTTTACCTGCAGTCAGTCGATTGACTTACCAAAATAGTCGACTGAATATGGCTACTTTTTACAATGAAAACTCTCGGGAAGAGTTCAGCCGACTGATTCTCTGTAGTCAATCGACTGACCCCTTAAAATTTAATTTTTATATACCGATTAGTCGACTGACTATGAAGCTTCAGTCGACTGATACTGGGGTAACCCGGTCTTCCCTTTCCAGCAGCCACTTCAAAAACTCTTTTCTACTTTTACCTATTTCGCATTTTACTTCAAATCTTTCAAAATCTTTGCCATTAACCCCTCCCTCTAATTCAAAATATTTCAAAAAGACCTCAAATTTTTCATCTTTTAGACCATTCTCTTCAAATTTTCAACCTGCTACTTCCTCTCCAAACCCTAGTTCATCAAATAGCTCCCAAACGCGCTCAACGATCTCAAGCCTCAGTAGGTCCTTCCGACTCTCAAATAAGAGGGTGGCTACACAATGAGAAAGCGACGCAACGTTTTAACCAAATGAAAAACTCCAGAATTTTTGAAGGATCCTTTGTTAAATTCTCAGATTTCTCTTCGTATGCGATTCAAGACTTGGCTCGTCGTAGTGGGTTAGAGCATCTCATTGACTATGCTGCAAACAACAAAAAGATTAATCATCTTCTTGTCAAACTCTTCTATGCAAACTTGAATCTCGACCACCACTTCATCTCAAACCTCGATGATGCTATTTGGATTGTTGTATGTGGTGTGCGAATTTTCCTTCCACTTAGACGACTAGCAACGATTCTACAATGTCCGGATGAAGGTGAAGAGTTAGGGGAAATAGTTGTAAACATGGAAATAAGAGATCATGTCAGCCATATGTTCCTTCCCGATGACTTGATGGAGTTGAAGGCGGTATCGCTGCGACCCAAAGCTCGCATAATGCATCGTGCGCTTACCCACACCATCAACCCTCGCACCGGAAGTTATGAGAAGGTATATCAAAGAGATTTTCAATCCTTGTATGCCGTTTGGGGAAATCGATGAGTTAATTGGGATAAGGTCATCTTGGATGAATTCCAAACTTTTAACGAAGGTCGGATGCAAATGATATACTATGGCGCATGCATTATGCGCATTCTCAAGCATTTCAATGTTCCTTTTGCCGAATCTGACTACTCGACCATAGGCTCTTTGAACAACAAGACTCTTACTCTCAAGAATCTACCAAAACAATACCTTAACCACACCATCATCACTTACAAACATTGGCTTGAAAACCAAGCCTCGGGTCAAGCTCAACCATCCACTCGTCAACAAACTCCCCATGTTCAAGCCTCATCATCATCCCAACCTCCTCCACCCAAAAGGGAAGTCTATGAAAGTCTAGAAGTGGATCCTCAAGAAAGGCCACAAGAAGTCGTAACGATCATCACTCATAACCAAAGATTTCTTGATCAACGGCTAACTCGGGTGGAATCAAGTGTTTCTAGAGTTGATAAAAAAGTCACCAAGGTCAACAAAAAGCTGAATCATATTAAGAGTTTTCTCAACAATATTTGGGAAGCAATCACATGCTCCCAACCTTCTTCAACCTTTGTTCATGTGCCTACATCTCATGGAAAACGACCAGTGGAGCATTTTACATGGTCAACCTCAAATGAAAAACAAGAAGAGGAAGAAGGCGAAGAAGTTGGCGACGAATCCGGTGACGAAGAAACTGAAGGCGATGAAGAGAGCTCGAATGAAGGTAGTGCTGGAGATGAGTAAGGATCTTTTTAATTGCTCTTGCTATCATGTTATTATTGAACTTTTATCTTGATTTCAAACAATTTGGTATTTTGTTTCATGTGGTAATGTACTAAGTCCGTCTATGGAACTATATGTCTCTGTAATTATGTCATTGTCTATGTAATGTGCTTGATATTATATATGCTATGTGTTTAATCATATAGATGTGCTTAAGTGTCATATTACTCGTATTTTAATATTCTATAATTTGAGTACTCTCCTTTTTTTCGGTGACAAAGGGGGAGAAAATATGAATTATTGATAGGTAATATAGCTTAGATTCAGGGGGAGAATACTATATCAAAGTTGCAGGCATATATTCAGAGGGAAAGGTAATTCAACAAGGATTGTCGAAGATTTGCTCGTAGAAAATGGAGTTGTCATCATAAAAAAGGGGGAGAATGTTGGATGATAAGGTTTTGAATGCTGGCATGATACGAAAATTCACGAATCTACGACTACGATAAATCCGGACTCATCGACTCAAATATGGTTCGTTTTGATATTAACTAGAGTCAATAAGTGTATATATATAGAAAGTCTAGTTTAGTGCTTTGTTAAAATATATCCTCAAGGTTCATCACTCACAAATTCTTTTACAAACTTGCATTTGTTTTATAATCTTCATAGACACACACACACAAATGTTTTAGTGCACTGAAATAACAGCACTCGGTCGACTGACCCTTGTGAACAGTCGATTGAGGCTGTGTAAATTTTTTTTCAAAAATCAGAAGCCATTCGACTGAACACACTAGGTCAGTCGACTGACTCTGTGCAATTTTTTTTGCATGTTTTGAATTTAGTCGACTGACCAAGCATGTTCAGTCGACTGAAAACTGCAACTGTCAATTATTTCAAAAGTCACTTCTTTTCATCAGAAGGTATCTTCTTCCTGGATGGTTACATCTCTTAGTTTCTAACAGATACCTATTTCCAGAAGTCACGTCTCATCACACACTATATAAACACTCAAAATTCATAGATCTAATTACCTAATTCTCTAATCTCTTTTTGACCTATTGCACTTTGCAATCTCGAGTTCATTATTTACAATCTCTCATACAATCATTGCCTACATATTCACTTCCATATTTTTCAAGCAATATTGATCTTCCTATTCTTCATACACACACAAATATACACATCTATCTTGAGGAAAAGATTATAGGAAGGGTGTACTACAAGTGACAAATCTGTGTTATTCAGAACACACAAAGTCAAGTTAAAACCGGTCTGTAAGAAAGTCCTATTCGGTTGCTTAGGCGGTCAAGTCCTGTTCTGTTGCTCAAGCGGTCAAGTCCTGTTCTGTTGCTCAGGCGATCAAGTCCAGTTTGGTTGCTCATGCGGTGTAATACCTGTTCCTCCGGGTTAAGTGAGGGTTGATATCTATAATTCCAGAAGGAGTCTGGAATTGGACGTAGAACGGGAGTTCGAACCAGTATAAAAATTCCTGGTGTCATTTTTACTTTACTGCTATTATTTTACGCACTAGTTATTTATTATATTCCATATTAATCGATCCTACAGCACAGTCACTTTCAATTGGTATCAGAGCTAGGCCATCATATAACCGTAACATAGTTATCTGATATATTTTTTAGTATGGAAAACAACACTAGCACTGAAACTAACACTACCTTTCTAGAAGGTCAATCTACTGCACGACCACCTCTATTTAATGGAATGAACTATAACTATTGGGCTACTAGAATGAGAATCTATATATAAGCCAGTAGTTATGAAAATTGGAATATTATGCAATTTGAATATACTATCCCTACTATTGAATATTCAACATGGTCTAACACACAAAAATTAGACGCTACTGCAAATGCTAAAGCTATGTGTAACAGCCCGATATTTTAAAGCGAAATTTTAATTTTTAAAAACAAAACATTTTGAAATATTAATTTAAATATATATTGTAGAAATTCGTAAAACGAAAATTTAAAACGTTACATTTCGTCACTTTTGTCCGTTCTTAATTTTTACATTTGAATCAAATTTTATTAACGTTGATTTTAGCTATTTTAAAATTTTGATTTATAAAGTTACGTTTTATTGAAAGAAACCGTTATCATTTTTTTATTAGAAGCAACTAAAATTATACGTTACTTTGGGCTAAAATTTACAAGCTTGAGCCGTTCAAATTCTTGCCCAAAGGCGTGCACTAAATCACTTCATTCCTTTGGCCTTCCATTCGTGTCCAATATTTAAAATAATTAATTTTCCTTAGATTCCTCTACCGTTTCAAAAACCTTTTATTTTTCCTAAACTTTCTCTAACCGTTCAAGACCCTTTCCTTTTGCATTCTCTACAAATCAGTAGATAGTTCTGACAGTCCTCGTTCAAGAAAAATTAAAATATTTCAAAACCAAAAAAATCATCTTCCTCTGCAAAGTTCTCCTGGGAATCTTGTGAGTCGGTACAAGGTAGGACACGTTTCTTCTTTTCAGTTTTCACTCTTCTTCAAATATTATTTTGTAAAAATCGCTGTCCCCTGCTTTGTTTCAACCTGCCACCATCACGTCATTCCACCCTTCCATTAGCCTACAACTGTGAGCCTAACCGAACTCCATCCATCCACCACGAGGCCAGATCCGTGCCGGTCGCCTCCACATCACCACCAGACCGACCCCAGCCCAACGCCACCCCTGGCCAACCACCTGCCACCATCACGCCTAGACACCCACGCCAGGCCTACACCCACCAGCAGCCGCCATCGCCTGACCAACACCAACCGAACTCCTACCCCATGACCATTCGCCTCCACGTCGAGACCAGACAACCCCAGACCGAACCCAGACCTTCGCCAGATCCGTGCCAGCTCACGCCTCCACTCCAGGTCAGAACAGCCCACGCCTCCAGCCACACCCTTAAGCCCAGCCACCACGACCCTACCCAGACCGAACCAGACGAACCCAAACCCTTTCGTCAACCCTGCACCCACCAGCAACCACCCATCGCCGACCCTAGATCCAACCCACCATCATCCCCGCGGTTTCACTGACCCATGCTGCAACCACGCCCATGCCGAGACCAGCCATTACCGTATATACTTGGTATTTAGAAGCATGAAATGAGAAATGTTGCCACCTTGTACTTGTGAAATTTTGTCCATATTGCCTCTGGTTTGATAAAAGAAATTGAAAGGAAACTTGTTTTGTTGGTCACCTTGAATTGAGTAATTTGTTTGCAGAACTTTGTTTGAAAGAGAATATGTACTTTTGTTTTGTTTTAGTTGGTAACCGAGCCTATTATTTTTCTACTAGCATTTGTTTAGATTTGAAGTTGTTGGTCACGTGTTGTTCACTCTACCTACTTTTGTATTTGGTTTCCAGAGCCTTTATTTCGAAGTTTTAAAAATGCTGAACTTTGTTTTGGAAAATTTTGTTTTGTCACTTTGATAATTTTTAAAAGTTATAATTGATTTTAAAAAAAAAAAAGTAGGCGTGCTATTGTTTTTGATTTTTAGCCTGTTACTTTTTCGTTGTTCGCTTCGTTGAAAATTCGTTATTCGTGAAATCTTAGAGTTGGTTATTTACGGTGCTTTTGGTTTGAATTCAGTTGGCGCATCCGCTAACGACTGATCGTGCTATCCGCGTGCTTTCGACTGACTTCGTATTTCTTTCATTCCGAATCTCCAGCTCCGTAGAGGTGAGTAAATCTCACTCGAATATTCATACTTATATAATTGTGAAACGACCGCAACTGAATGTGTAGAAATAAATAAATAAATAAATGATGTTATAATTACCTGTGATTTATTTATAGTTGATGTTAATTGTTAAAACTGCATATCGTATCATCTGTTATATCTGTTATTATTTTACTGTTATTCTATTCTGTTAAATCACACTGCAAGTTCCCTGTAGAATAGAATCACTATGGGTTGAAATGATACATACCCGAACGGACTTTAGAATAAGGGAAGGTCGTTATGGGCTGAAATGATAGGCTTGAGCGATTTTCAATTAAATTTTATTTACTTGGGATTGCGGGTTTGAAATGATAAAACCCGGATTTTTCTTTGTAAATTACGGATTGAAATGATATAGTATCCGTATCACTTGAATTAGGCTAGAAAATATTATACAGACCCGTGGTTATTTTTACGCATTTTCTGAATATTTTTAGATAATTTAAAAATTGTAATAATATTTAATTTGATTTAAACCGAATTTTTAAATGATTTTTCTATGTGATAAAAATAAATAAATGGAGGAATATTGGTTTTAAAACGAAACTTAAATTTTGAAATTTTGGAAAAAGGGAAAAAGAAAGATGGAAACTTAAGTTAATTGAAATTGAAATTTAGTTTAAAATTTGTGGAAAAATGAAGTTTAAGTTTAAGTGTTGAAATGAATGTAATAAGCAATTTGGTAAGTTGGTTTTTAACTTGTAAAATTTCCTTGAAATAAAATTTGTTAAAGGATTGAAATGAACATTTTTAATGTATGATTTTATAAGTTTTAACTAGGTAGAATCTGTAGCACTTGTTAAGTGTTGTGGTTTTTACAAATGAACCAAAAGACTAAAATGAACTAAAAGCTATGATAGTACTTGGTAAGTGCTGTTGTAGCAGAAACTAAAATTGAACTTGAACTAATGAAAAACTACTGTAGCACTTGTTAAGGACTGCAGTAGACTGAAATATGATTTTGTTTAAAACTGAACTGATATAATTTTAAATGTTGTTTTGTTGAAATAAAATGGTTTTCGAATATAACTTACCGCCACATTTTTAAATGCCGTGGAAGCTGAAAATTTTAATGTTTTGTTTAAGTGAATAAGTGAACTCCGAAGGGTTAGATTTTGGAAATATAATATTGATTTAAAGGAATAATGACTTTGTTTTTAAATGGTTTAATTCGAAGTATATTTTGATAAATTGTTTTAAATCTATAACCACGGGTTATAATAACGATTGGTTGGCAAAGAGACCGGGATCGGATATGGACATACTCTCTGTCGATACCGAAAACCACTTTGACAACCGTGTACGCGGTGGAGATTCCAGAATGAAGTAGGATGGTGGCGACGTCCTTAAGGTATTACGTGGACCCAACTCCCGTGAGTTGGCATAAGGTGGCTAAAACAGGAGCGATCTCGGACCAGTGAGGTAGCACCTCTTCTCGGACACATTCCTTCGATATTATACTCTTACTGATTTGACTAGATGGCCATCCTCCGATTTGGGAATGTTGTTCGAGGTGGAACGGTAGTGGCTGCTATGCGTATCCATCAGTCCGTGTGCGTAATTGGTATATCTACCCTGGCATTGCCTAGTTGTGCCGTGTCACCTACCATATCGAGCTTTAGTACGATTATGATTTTAAGATCCGACCGCGTTAAGGTTCTCCATCCCCTTAACGCTATTTTCCGATATGATTATACTTTACTTATGTAGACACTATTATAATAGCGAATATTACTACATAGTAGATAGTTTAATGGATCCTTAGAGGATGGGCGGTCCCAAGCATCTTCTAAGTTACTTGTACCTTTACTACAGTTCATTTGAGTTGGTTTACATTGTATAAGTATGTATATCCTGACTCGAGTGTTATGTTTTATTTTACGCTCGGGTCAGCCTGAGTATTCACAGCTTTGGATTCACCTTTCTGGAGCTCGGAATCACTGGAGATTCTGCTTATCTAGTTATCTTCCTATTTCAGTTTCAGTCGTCTTATTTCAGCTTTTGTTTTAGAGACTTGTGTATTTGGGATTTCTACTGTACTTGTTCCAGAATATTATGTTTCAGACTATGTATTTTGTATTTGATTTTAGACTATGTATTTAGTGGCTTCATGAACCACTATGGTATTTTTAAATTCCGCTGCGAGTTATTCTGATATTTCTGTGTCTGTGATTCTGTGAATGATTTTATTTGCTCCAAATTTTATTACAATCTGTTGTTTTGTATTATTCAAGTCTGACATGTGTGGATTATTGTCGATTTGAATGGTCCAAAATAGTGGGTCGTTACATTTGGTATCAGAGCGAGGTTTTAGGCAAACCTTAGCCTATGGAGCAAAACTCATTAGAGATAGGGTAGAAATACCCTAGAATGAGTGAAATCAAACTCAGAATCATTTCCTTGTGAGTGAATGTATTTTTCAAAGTATAAAATGATTTTTCAAATGATTTTTCAAAGATTATTTTGATATAAAGTTCTCTTGTTTTAAGAAGAAATTTTCTAAACTTTCTTCTTCCGTATCTACCTTGTTAGGAATTTTGTTATTAGGATATTCACCCAAGTGATCTTATCGTGTTTTTATCTTAACTTATCTTAGTCTTCTTTGTACCTTGTCCTAAATTAATTCTTGATATTTCCAGGATGAATCGTGGAAATGCTAGAGGTAGGGGTCGTGGTATTGCCCCAGTTCCTCCACCTGTTGCACCCGTTAAGTTTACAGTCCTTTGCAAGGAATTCTCTCAGCTCGGTGGCACTAAGTTCACCGGTTCAGAAAGTATCATCGAAGCCCAGCAATGGCTAAGAAGTTTGGAAAGGATCTTTACTGGTTTAGAGATCACTGATGCCCAGAAGCGTCAGTTAGCAGCATGGCAGCTGCAAGAGTCAGCCCTAGATTGGTGGGAGTCTGTTACGACTCACACTAACGAAGGTGATCTTTCGTGGGAGCAGTTCAGGTATCCTTTGAGTTAACTTGAATTTTTCCCCATTTCCTTTCCTTTTGAATTTATCTTAAGTTCAGTTTCTGTATCTTCTTTCCAGGGAGGCTTTTGTGGCAAAATGGATGCCCGAAGCCGGAAAATCTCAGCTTTACCGTGAATTCATGGACCTCAAGCAGGGTACCATGTCCTTCTCAGAGTATGAACGGAAGTTCAATGAACTCTCAAAATTCGGTCCTGGTCTTATCGACACCCAGCTAAAGAAGAATGAGAAGTTCATTTCTGGAGCTCGCCCAGAGTTCTACGATCGCCTTATTTCGCATGTTCATGGTACATTTACTGAGCTCATGGATATGGCTATCCGCTATGAGAACCCTACTTCCAAGGGTCCTGCTACTTCTAGTACTCATGTCTCACAATCTTCCTCTGCAAATTCCAAGAAGAGAAAGCCCAACTTCCACCAGCAGAAGAAGAATTGGATCAAACATGCGGGCTTGGGATCTTCAGCATCTGCTCCTTCTCAGAGGCAGCCTATTGATCTTTCCGCCATTACTTGCTTCAAATGTGACCAAAAGGGACACTATGCCAATAGTTGCCCTAATCCGTCCAGTGCTGCTGTTCCTCCACCCCAGGTTACCAGGAACGATCTTTGTCATGTCTGTCTTCAATCGGGTCATTTTAGGAAGGACTGTCCTTTATATCAGAAGGGAAAGCCATCCGGCGTATTTGCTGTCACGTCCGCTTCATCACCTGCTCCTGCACCTACTCCTGCTCCTAGCGATAGTCAAGGTACTCTTCAAGGCACCTTTACTTTATTTCATCATCCAGTTCGTGTTTTATTTGATACTGGTGCTTCGCATAGTTTTATTTCTGATGACCTGTGTAATAAGTTTGAACATCTCCTTTCACCTCAGTATGCTTCTGTTCCTTTATGTGTTTCTAATCCTATTGGTGGTCCCGCAAATCTTAATAAGATTTGTAAGCATGTGAAACTCCTCCATTCCGATCATAGTTTTAGTGGCGATTTCTATATCCTTGGTTTCGATGCTTTTGATTTGTTGCTCGGAAGTGATTGGCTTGATAGACACGATGCCCGTATTTCGTGTAAATCCCGAATTGTTTCTCTTAAGGATGATCGAGGAAATTCTTTACTTATTCAGGGCCGTATGCCTCATGATTATGCTGGTAGCTTTATCTTTTCTCTAGATGCTTCTATTGATGATCTTCAGTCAACCCGTGTAGTTAATCACTACTCGGATGTATTTGGTGAAGTTACTGCTTTACCTCCCAAGCGGGAAATTGATTTCCGCATTGACCTCATTCCTGGTGCTCGACCTATAGTTCTTCCTCCTAGAAGAATGGCACCCCGCGAGAAGGTTGAGTTAAGGAAACAAATTGAAGACCTATCTTCCAAGGGTCTGATCAGACCTAGTTTTTCTGAATGGGGAGCCGCGGTGGTTTTCGTCACCAAGTCCGATGGTTCTCTTCGGATGTGTGTTGATTATAGGGAGTTGAACAAACTCACTATGAAAAATAGATATCCAATGCCTCGCATCAATGACATGTTTGATCAGCTTTATGGTGCTACTGTTTTCTCTCAGCTTGATCTAGCCACAGGTTTTCACCAACTCAGAGTTGCTGAGGAAAGTATTCCTAAGACTGCTTTCCGTACTGAGAATGGATTCTTCGAATGGTTAGTCATGCCTTTTGGTTTGACTAATGCTCCCGCTTTCTTTGTTGACTTGATGAATCGTGTATTCCGAGATGTGCTAAATAAATTTGTTCTAGTCTTTGTGGATGATATCCTCATATTCTCTAAGTCTGAAGAAGAACATGAGTCACATTTGAAATCTGTTCTAGAGACTCTTCGAAAGCATCAGTTAAAAGCTAAATTTTCCAAATGCCATTTCTGGAAGGATGAAGTCCGATTTCTTGGACATATTGTTTCTAGTAATGGAGTTTCAGTTGATCCAGTCAAGATCGCTGCGATCAATGTAAGTTCTCCTTTCTTTCTCTTTCATTGTTTCAATTCAATTTACTCTATCTTTTCTATTATCCTTCTTTTCCCTATTCTGTACAGGATTGGGAAACTCCTAAGACTCCTACTGATATCCGTAGTTTTCTGGGCCTCGCCGGTTATTACCGGAGATTCATTGAGAATTTCGCTCGGATTGCTGCACCTCTCACTGCTTTAACTCGGAAGAATGCTAAGTTTATTTGGAGTAGTAAGTGTGAAGCCGCATTCAATGAGTTAAAAGACAAGCTTACTTCCGCACCTGTTCTTACCGTTCCAAATGGAGATGAGGGATTAACGGTATACACTGATGCTTGTAGAGAAGGTTTGGGGGCTGTTCTGATGCAAGATGGTAGAGTGATTGCTTATGCTAGTAGACAGTTGAAGACTCATGAAGTAAATTATGCTGCCCATGATCTAGAGTTGCTTGCAGTTGTTTTCGCTTTGAAGCTTTGGAGACATCATCTGTTAGGTACCAAGTTCGAGCTTTTCACTGATCATCAGTCTTTGAGGTATATTTTCTCTCAGAAAGATTTGAATCAGAGACAAGTTAGGTGGTTGGAGTTCCTTGCTTCTTATGACCTCGACATCAACTATACACCAGGAAAGGCTAACGTAGTGGCGGATGCTTTGAGTAGGAAGAAAGCTTTGTTGTGTCAGATTGTTGTTTCTTCACCTCTTGTGGATCGTATTATGGCTAGACAGGATGAAGATCAGATGCTTAGGTTGATTAAGGAGAATGTTCGAAGTAGAGTTGGAGGTAGTAGTCTTGATGGTAATGGAGCTCAGATTGACGATAAGGGTGTATTGAGGATTAATAATAGGATTTGTGTCCCGAATGTTGATGGATTGAGACAGGAGTTACTTCGGGAGAATCATCAGTCCAGACTTTCTATTCATCCAGGCGTAACCAAGATGTATCAGGATATGAAGAAGTTATATTGGTGGAAAGGTATGAAGCGAGACATTTCCATATTCGTCAATAGGTGTGCGACTTGTTAGCAAGTCAAGGCAGATCATCAGAAGACCCCTGGTTTATTGCAGCCTCTTGAGATTCCCAATTGGAAGTGGGAACAAATTTCTATGGATTTCATTGATGGTTTACCGAGAAGTAGGAAGGGTAACGAGAGTATCTGGGTTATTGTGGATAGATTGACCAAATCAGATCATTTCATTCCGGTCAAGTCTACCCGTTCAGCTTCTAGTTTATCTGAGATTTACATGAGGGAGATTGTTCGTCTCCATGGTGTTCCTCTCAGTATCGTTTGTGATCGTGATCCTATCTTTACTAGTAGGTTTTGGAAAGCATTTCAGGATTCTTTGGGTACTCATCTAAATCTGAGCACTGCTTACCATCCACAGACTGACGGTCAAACGGAAAGGGTGAATCAGATTTTAGAAGATCTTCTTCGTGCCTGTGTGCTTGATTATGGAGGATCTTGGGAAGATCATCTCCATCTCGTCGAATTCACTTATAACAATAGTTATCAGGCCAGTATTGAGACATCTCCATTTTCTGCTCTTTACGGACGACCTTGTAGATCTCCTTCTTGTTGGATTGAATCCGGTAATCGATTGGTTCTTGGTCCTGAGATGGTTTTGGAAGCTTCAGAGAGAGTCGAAGAGATTAAGAGGAAGATGAGGATTGCTCAGGATAGACAGAAGAAGTACGCCGATCGTCGAAGACGGAGTTTAGAGTTTGCAGTTGGTGATTTGGTTTTCCTTAAGGTCTCTCCCTTAAGGAATGTTATTCGTTTTGGTCGTAGAGGAAAGCTATCTCCTAGATTCGTTGGTCCTTTCCGCATTTTGGAAAGAATTGGTTTCCTTGCTTATCGTCTGGATTTACCCGAGAAATTTTCTGGAATTCATAACGTCTTTCATGTATCTCATCTTCGTCGCTATCTGCATGATCCATCTCTTATTATTCAGCCTTCTGCTCTTGATAGTTTGGATATTGAGCCAAATCTGACTGTTGAGAGGAAGCCACTTCGTATCGTCGATCGAGGTACGAAGCAGCTAAGAAGAAAATCTGTCAACCTGGTCAAAGTGAAGTGGAGCACTGATGAACGGGATTGCACCTGGGAGACGGAGGAGAGCATTCGTGCTTCGAATCCGGAATTGTTTATTTCAGGTACTTTTGCTATTCTATCTTATATCTCTTGTTTTCCTTCTTCGTTCCTTTTCGGGGACGAAAAGCTTTGAGTGGGGGAGAGTGTAACAGCCCGATATTTTAAAGCGAAATTTTAATTTTTAAAAACAAAACATTTTGAAATATTAATTTAAATATATATTGTAGAAATTCGTAAAACGAAAATTTAAAACGTTACATTTCGTCACTTTTGTCCGTTCTTAATTTTTACATTTGAATCAAATTTTATTAACGTTGATTTTAGCTATTTTAAAATTTTGATTTATAAAGTTACGTTTTATTGAAAGAAACCGTTATCATTTTTTTATTAGAAGCAACTAAAATTATACGTTACTTTGGGCTAAAATTTACAAGCTTGAGCCGTTCAAATTCTTGCCCAAAGGCGTGCACTAAATCACTTCATTCCTTTGGCCTTCCATTCGTGTCCAATATTTAAAATAATTAATTTTCCTTAGATTCCTCTACCGTTTCAAAAACCTTTTATTTTTCCTAAACTTTCTCTAACCGTTCAAGACCCTTTCCTTTTGCATTCTCTACAAATCAGTAGATAGTTCTGACAGTCCTCGTTCAAGAAAAATTAAAATATTTCAAAACCAAAAAAATCATCTTCCTCTGCAAAGTTCTCCTGGGAATCTTGTGAGTCGGTACAAGGTAGGACACGTTTCTTCTTTTCAGTTTTCACTCTTCTTCAAATATTATTTTGTAAAAATCGCTGTCCCCTGCTTTGTTTCAACCTGCCACCATCACGTCATTCCACCCTTCCATTAGCCTACAACTGTGAGCCTAACCGAACTCCATCCATCCACCACGAGGCCAGATCCGTGCCGGTCGCCTCCACATCACCACCAGACCGACCCCAGCCCAACGCCACCCCTGGCCAACCACCTGCCACCATCACGCCTAGACACCCACGCCAGGCCTACACCCACCAGCAGCCGCCATCGCCTGACCAACACCAACCGAACTCCTACCCCATGACCATTCGCCTCCACGTCGAGACCAGACAACCCCAGACCGAACCCAGACCTTCGCCAGATCCGTGCCAGCTCACGCCTCCACTCCAGGTCAGAACAGCCCACGCCTCCAGCCACACCCTTAAGCCCAGCCACCACGACCCTACCCAGACCGAACCAGACGAACCCAAACCCTTTCGTCAACCCTGCACCCACCAGCAACCACCCATCGCCGACCCTAGATCCAACCCACCATCATCCCCGCGGTTTCACTGACCCATGCTGCAACCACGCCCATGCCGAGACCAGCCATTACCGCATATACTTGGTATTTAGAAGCATGAAATGAGAAATGTTGCCACCTTGTACTTGTGAAATTTTGTCCATATTGCCTCTGGTTTGATAAAAGAAATTGAAAGGAAACTTGTTTTGTTGGTCACCTTGAATTGAGTAATTTGTTTGCAGAACTTTGTTTGAAAGAGAATATGTACTTTTGTTTTGTTTTAGTTGGTAACCGAGCCTATTATTTTTCTACTAGCATTTGTTTAGATTTGAAGTTGTTGGTCACGTGTTGTTCACTCTACCTACTTTTGTATTTGGTTTCCAGAGCCTTTATTTCGAAGTTTTAAAAATGCTGAACTTTGTTTTGGAAAATTTTGTTTTGTCACTTTGATAATTTTTAAAAGTTATAATTGATTTTAAAAAAAAAAAAAAGTAGGCGTGCTATTGTTTTTGATTTTTAGCCTGTTACTTTTTCGTTGTTCGCTTCGTTGAAAATTCGTTATTCGTGAAATCTTAGAGTTGGTTATTTACGGTGCTTTTGGTTTGAATCCAGTTGGCGCATCCGCTAACGACTGATCGTGCTATCCGCGTGCTTTCGACTGACTTCGTATTTCTTTCATTCCGAATCTCCAGCTCCGTAGAGGTGAGTAAATCTCACTCGAATATTCATACTTATATAATTGTGAAACGACCGCAACTGAATGTGTAGAAATAAATAAATAAATAAATGATGTTATAATTACCTGTGATTTATTTATAGTTGATGTTAATTGTTAAAACTGCATATCGTATCATCTGTTATATCTGTTATTATTTTACTGTTATTCTATTCTGTTAAATCACACTGCAAGTTCCCTATAGAATAGAATCACTATGGGTTGAAATGATACATACCCGAACGGACTTTAGAATAAGGGAAGGTCGTTATGGGCTGAAATGATAGGCTTGAGCGATTTTCAATTAAATTTTATTTACTTGGGATTGCGGGTTTGAAATGATAAAACCCGGATTTTTCTTTGTAAATTACGGATTGAAATGATATAGTATCCGTATCACTTGAATTAGGCTAGAAAATATTATACAGACCCGTGGTTATTTTTACGCATTTTCTGAATATTTTTAGATAATTTAAAAATTGTAATAATATTTAATTTGATTTAAACCGAATTTTTAAATGATTTTTCTATGTGATAAAAATAAATAAATGGAGGAATATTGGTTTTAAAACGAAACTTAAATTTTGAAATTTTGGAAAAAGGGAAAAAGAAAGATGGAAACTTAAGTTGATTGAAATTGAAATTTAGTTTAAAATTTGTGGAAAAATGAAGTTTAAGTTTAAGTGTTGAAATGAATGTAATAAGCAATTTGGTAAGTTGGTTTTTAACTTGTAAAATTTCCTTGAAATAAAATTTGTTAAAGGATTGAAATGAACATTTTTAATGTATGATTTTATAAGTTTTAACTAGGTAGAATCTGTAGCACTTGTTAAGTGTTGTGGTTTTTACAAATGAACCAAAAGACTAAAATGAACTAAAAGCTATGATAGTACTTGGTAAGTGCTGTTGTAGCAGAAACTAAAATTGAACTTGAACTAATGAAAAACTACTGTAGCACTTGTTAAGGACTGCAGTAGACTGAAATATGATTTTGTTTAAAACTGAACTGATATAATTTTAAATGTTGTTTTGTTGAAATAAAATGGTTTTCGAATATAACTTACCGCCACATTTTTAAATGCCGTGGAAGCTGAAAATTTTAATGTTTTGTTTAAGTGAATAAGTGAACTCCGAAGGGTTAGATTTTGGAAATATAATATTGATTTAAAGGAATAATGACTTTGTTTTTAAATGGTTTAATTCGAAGTATATTTTGATAAATTGTTTTAAATCTATAACCACGGGTTATAATAACGATTGGTTGGCAAAGACACCGGGATCGGATATGGACATACTCTCTGTCGATACCGAAAACCACTTTGACAACCGTGTACGCGGTGGAGATTCCAGAATGAAGTAGGATGGTGGCAACGTCCTTAAGGTATTACGTGGACCCAACTCCCGTGAGTTGGCATAAGGTGGCTAAAACAGGAGCGATCTCGGACCAGTGAGGTAGCACCTCTTCTCGGACACATTCCTTCGATATTATACTCTTACTGATTTGACTAGATGGCCATCCTCCGATTTGGGAATGTTGTTCGAGGTGGAACGGTAGTGGCTGCTATGCGTATCCATCAGTCCGTGTGCGTAATTGGTATATCTACCCTGGCATTGCCTAGTTGTGCCGTGTCACCTACCATATCGAGCTTTAGTACGATTATGATTTTAAGATCCGACCGCGTTAAGGTTCTCCATCCCCTTAACGCTATTTTCCGATATGATTATACTTTACTTATGTAGACACTATTATAATAGCGAATATTACTACATAGTAGATAGTTTAACGGATCCTTAGAGGATGGGCGGTCCCAAGCATCTTCTAAGTTACTTGTACCTTTACTACAGTTCATTTGAGTTGGTTTACATTGTATAAGTATGTATATCCTGACTCGAGTGTTATGTTTTATTTTACGCTCGGGTCAGCCTGAGTATTCACAGCTTTGGATTCACCTTTCTGGAGCTCGGAATCACTGGAGATTCTGCTTATCTAGTTATCTTCCTATTTCAGTTTCAGTCGTCTTATTTCAGCTTTTGTTTTAGAGACTTGTGTATTTGGGATTTCTACTGTACTTGTTCCAGAATATTATGTTTCAGACTATGTATTTTGTATTTGATTTTAGACTATGTATTTAGTGGCTTCATGAACCACTATGGTATTTTTAAATTCCGCTGCGAGTTATTCTGATATTTCTGTGTCTGTGATTCTGTGAATGATTTTATTTGCTCCAAATTTTATTACAATCTGTTGTTTTGTATTATTCAAGTCTGACATGTATGGATTATTGTCGATTTGAATGGTCCAAAATAGTGGGTCGTTACACTATGAATATGTTATATTGTGCATTAGACAAAAATGAATTTAATAGAATAAGCATGTGTAAAACTGCTCATGAAATTTGGCGTACTCTTAAAATTACACATGAAGGTACTAACAAAGTAAAACAGAGTAAAACTTCTATGCTCAAATATCAGTTCGAGAATTTTAAAATGAAGCAAGATGAGACTATAAATGAAATGTACTCTAGATTTCAAGATATATATCATTCTTTGATAGCATTAGGAGAAACTTATACAAATTTTGATATTGTTTCAAAAATCCTCAACTCACTAACGGATGAGTGGGAACGAAAAGTCTTAGCAATCGAAGAAGCTAATGACATTTCGACCATAAAACCGGAGGAGTTGATTGGAAATATAATGTCTCATGAAGTTAATCTCCAGGCAAAACGAGTATGAGAAATTGGAACCTGGCTACTTTTTCCAAGCACTTTGATAATTTCATTAATAATAAACCAAATTTATGGGTCAAATGGAAAAGTAAGTTTCATCTTAGCAATAAGAATATTTAGGTTATGGAAGCGTCTCCTTTACATGGATGGGTTTGGAGATCCATTCTTCAGCTCAGAGATACCCTGCTTCCTTATATGCAACTTTTAATCTCCTCTTCTAGTGCTGTGAGGTTCTGGTTTGAGCCTTGGGCTAGAAAAAGCCTTATATTGCATAACGTTCTAACCTATAAAGAAAAGAGGTAGTCTGTTATTCCCTTGAATGCAAGAGTTGTGAGTATATGGTTGATGGGTACACTACTCTGCCTTACTCTTGTAATGTTAGGGTTCAGCAAATCTAGTATTTGACAAAACCTCTATTCTGTCTGTCAAAGATGACGAGTATGTTTGGACTACCAAGAAAAAGCCTCACTCGATTTCTATAATCTACAAAGCTATAATAGACTCTAGTCATGTTGTAATTTTCAGGTAGCATGATAGGGTAGGGCTGTTATGGTAATGGTTACCGTTACCATTTTGTAAATATCGTTACCGTACCGATTTTACTCTTAAACTAAAATTGTTTACTGTTACCGATTGACTGGTATACTGATAAACTGGTAACCATTACACTGGTAATGGTAAATTACCATTTGTCTAGAAAAATAATAAATTGATATATTTTTACACTGAACAATGCTTCATGATATATCTCATTGGGTCACTTAATAAAGGACATAGAAAAGAAGTGTATTTAAGATCATTTGAGTTGAATTACTGAAATAAATTGAACTATTTTCTTGCTTTTAAATGCCCATAATATAACATCTTACATGAATATCAATGTATTATGAACAGACTGGTAAATTACTGTTACCGTTGGTTTTGAAAAAATATTACCGATGTTTTACCATTGAAAATGGTAAATTTACCAGTATCATACCGATTATACTGGTATACCGACTTTAGTTTGAAATGGTAACCGATTGACTGGTAATGGTAAATTTACCGTTACCATAACAGCCCTATGATAGGGTGTGGAATAAGCATAGTTCTGAAAAATTATATTTCCTTCCATGGAAGGTGTTAAAGAATGGCATCATGACGAATTCTAATCTTTTTGTTAGACGGTTTCATGTGGAGAACGTTTATATCTTCTGTTGTAATCATATTAAGGACAATGTGCACATCTACTTCAACTGTCCTGCAACTTATTCCATTTGGTGCAAATTCTTATGTAAAGGCAATTTTCATGCTTCTTTGAGAGACAGCTTTGACGAACGGAACATGATTTTCAAAGCAACAAGGTGGTGAGACAGTGGCACATTATTGTTGCTGCTTCTTTTGAAAGTGTTTGTTGCTATCATGTGGCAAGAGAGGAATGCCTGGGTCTTTGAGAATAAGAGTGTTTCTGAAATGGTAATTTGTAATATGGTCTATAGTAGAATGAAGAATTACGCACGTATGTACGACAAACTGACCGTGGAGGAATCTGTTGAATTGTGGTCTTGAGTTTGTTGTTTTTGTGTGTGTTTGTTTTTTTCCTTCTTTTTTCTCTCCTTATTTAGCATTGTTCGTTTTCCTATGGGGTTAAGCATGTTTAGTCCCATTTTTTATATGTGCGTTTAATAAATCTGAAAAGGGCCCAATCAACCTTGCTAGCTTTGCTAAAACAATTATTAAATATATTTATTTAACATAAATAAGTTATTTAAATATTAAAATAAATGCTGATCTTTTTGAATTGTGAAAAATGTATATGCAAATATAAATATAATAATAAAATGATATTTTATTTTATTTTAATACACACACATATATAAATATACTTATAATATATAAGCGGATATATATATATATTAACTAAAAAATTATTAAAAAAATTTCTATAAAATTCCAGATCATCTGTGCATCAGAGGAAAATTTATTATTTTTTTATTATTTTAAATATATTTTAATTAAATATTTTATTCAAAATTACATAAAATATTAATAAAAAATTATTTCAAAACCCTTTTTTAAATTTCTAGCAAATTATAAATGATATTTTAAAGTTTGAAATTTATTTTCACATTTTTTTCGGTTCTATTTTCAAATAATTTATTAGTTTTCAATCGAATAAATTAATAATTTTTAAAAATATTAAAAAATATTTTTAATTTTTGGTCAAGAGCTTATCTAATGTTGAAACAATTTTATAAAATTTAAAATTAAATTTGCATAACATATTTGATTTTATATGATTTATTTATGTAGTACATTGATTTAAATATTATTAAATAATTATACAAATTTATTTCCTTACGGTCGAAAATTACGGTTGCCATAAAAATTTATATATAAAATTATATGACCAATTTCAACCATAGTATGATAATGTAATTAAATCTAAACTATATATATGTAATTAAATATATGTATATATATATATAATTTAATAAAGTTTAATTATAATATATATTATGTGGCTGTATAGATCTGATGTGGATAAAAATTAAAAAGATTAACATAAGTATATACATGCATATAACCAAACTAATTCTTGACAACATTGTTACCTATCATAATCATGACCTAACTAATAATATAATAATAATATTTATATGCAATAAAATATTATGCTAAAAATTATAAGTTATAATTTGATAAAAACCATACCTAAATACTAAAGCCTTGATTTATACCTTGAAAAGATGAACTCTCCCCTTTGAAACCTTTTCTGATTCAGCAGATTGCCAGTCCTTGAACCATTGACCTTCGACTATCAAATGGGGATTGAATTTTAGTTGTTTTGATCTTGATATGATAGAGAACTTATGGAGGATTTTCAGCCAGCAAACTATAATGGAAATGGTAAAATTTCTAAACAACTTACTTTTGATTTTCTTATATAATGGATAGAAATGAGGGAAAAGTGGATCTCATCTCATACTTATTCTCCCTCGATCTTAGCCATCCCAAATCAAGCATCTCAGCCTAATTTTAAGCCAACCCTATGTCTATGTTACCGCCGAACATTTCACCCATCATGATGGGCCTAAAACCCATTTAAGCCCAAAGAAATATTATTAAATCCAATTTAATCGTTTATCGATATCGTATCGATTGATATATTTATAACTATTATAAATATATTTAATAATATTTATTCCTCAAATCATAATCAAAATTTTATAATTAATATTTCATAAATATTAATTAATTTATAATAATTATAAATTTAATAATATGCTTGGTCAAAGGAGAATTCATCGTTTCGGTTGTGTGACTCGTTAGGTGTAAATTTGGTCAGCGATTAATATTGACTATTCGAATATTAACGTTCATATGTTACTTAGCAGGTGGTGTGACATTTTGACTAAATTTATCACTTACTTGGTTTCGGTAAAATCTAATTCACTTTGTTAAGCATTACTTGGTTGTGAATTTTATTTACACCAATTCTCTTCGTCAAAACTATACCACTTGGACTTATGGAATTTAGCAATGGCCAAAATTCTAACATCGTCCATATTCAACCCTATAGTCCAAACATAAAGTCCTTGGTTCAATATTAACAATCATTAATAACCGAACTATTCTGGCCAGAGATTTTGACTTTGAGTTGACCGTGATACTAACCTTATATAACCGAGGAGACGAATCCTCTCTTGAATAATGCTTCACTTCCAATACTTCCACTCGACCCAACTATAGTCACTCGATGGACGTCGTTCCATGATTTGACTATAATCAAAGAGGAGATTTAATATTGAAGATCTACAGTATTCTCAAGTCGAGAGAACTATGTAAATCAATTACAACGATATTTTCTATTTTACCTTAGTTATATTAACCAACAGAAAACTATTGATTGAGTCGTTCCATGGTTATCCAATAACTATTAGTACGTAACCCCTAGGTGTCCTCGGTATTTAGAGAGCGTTACGTACTCTAGTCTTAACGGATACATCAATATCCAGTTTCGATGCATTTTGACTAGGAACATTTAAAATGACGTGTTTTATAATATTATGATACAACACTCATGATTATAACCATTTATAATTACTATCACAAACAAACCACTTATGCATTTTCTATTAAATATATTTTAATTAAGTATTTAATTATTTATAAGATATTATAACAAATATATAACAAAAGGAAAAAACACTTTTATTACGAACGAGGATTGATTACAGAGTTGATTAATTTACAATAAATTATAGAATTACCCCGAGGGCATACCCCTAACTCTATTAATCTCTCACTTGTACTTAGAGCCATTTATGGAATCTCAATCATATCCCTTCAATCAGCTTCTGGAGAGTCGACCGAGCTAGACCCTTAGTGAATGGATTTTCTATGTTGTCCTTGGTATCTACCCTTTCTATCACAACCTCTTTATTCTAAACGAACTCTCTAATGAGGTGCAACTTCCAAAGAATATGCTGTGTCTTCTTATGTTCTTTGGAATCCTTTGGATCTGCATCACCATATTATTATCACAGAACAATGCCATAGGATTCTCGGTATCAGAAATCACTCTGTGTTTACTTGAAAACTTGTGCATCCAGACTGCTTCTTTAGCTTCTTCATTGGGGGCGATATACTTAGCCTTGATCATGGAATCAGCTACAGTTTCTGGCTTAGAACTTTTCCAACTAACGGCTCTGCCGTTAAGCGTGAAGACATAACCAGACACTGATTTGGTATCATCTATACCACTTGGAAAGCTCGAGTCCGTATACCCCTTCATAAGGAGGTCTCCATTCCAATATATAAGGTATAAGTCCTTAGTATTTCTCAAATACTTTAGTATATATTTTACAGTTGTCCAATGTTTTTCTTTAAAATTAGACTATTATCGGCTTACGCATCCTATTGCATATGCCACATTCGGTCTAGTACATAGCATAGCATACATTAGGATCCTATGGCTGAAGCATAGGGTATCTTTTTCATACGCTCTTGCTCCTTATCAGTATAAAGAGCATCCTTTTTAGAAGGACGATTCCAAACTGTGTTGGAACATTTCCACGCTTGGAATTCTTTATACTAAACCTCTTTAGAATGGTATCTATGTACAGGGATTGGGATAATCCTAAAAATCTTTTAGATCTATCTCTATAGATCTTTATACCATAGGTTGTTTCTCCCAAATCCTTTACGGAGAAGTTCTTGGAAAGCCAAGATTTCACTAATTGTAACAACAAAGTGGCATTGCCAATCAATAATAGATCATCGACATAGAGCATTAAGAATACGATAGCACTACCCTGTTCCTTTCTTTATAGCGCGCTTCCTTTGTCTTTTGATAAAAACCAAACTGTTTGATTACCTTATCAAAACACCTGTTCCAACTCTTTGAAGCCTATTTAAGTCCGTAAATGGACATTAACAATTCGCAAGCTTTGCCCACACTCCCACTGACCACAAAACCCTTGGTATGCGACATATAAATGGTTCCTTCTAGATCACTATTTAGAAAAGTTGTTCTTACATCCGTTTGCCATATTTTGTAGTCATAGAATGCAGCGATGAATAGCATAATCTGAATGGACTTAAGCATGGCTACAAACGAAAAGGTCTCGTCATAATCAACACCTTGAATTTGACAAAACCTTTTCGCAACTACCCTTTTCTTATAAGTCTCTACTTCACCATCTGCATTTAGCATTTTCTTAAAAATCCATTTTACAGCCAATGGGTTTTATCCCTTCGGGTACGTCCAATAAAGTTCAAACTTTGTTTTCATACATGGAATCCATCTTGGATTTCATTGCTCCAAGTCAGAGTGCAGATTATTTACTCTACAGTGCTTATTGGAAGGACAGAGGAGTGTCATCATCTAAGACACGGTCATCCTTCTCACCATCCACAAGAAAACCATAATATCTCTCTAGTGCGCGAGATTCGCTACTGGACGTTCTAATAAGTTGCGTGTTTTCGTTTACGGCTGAACTTGGTTCTCCCACTGGTTTGACCTCGGTGTTAGTTTCTCGGATCTCATCCAAGTCTGTAACTTAGCTGTTAGTTTCTTTTGACAGAAATTCCTTTTTAAAACAATGTGTGTCAAAACAATCACTTTATTATAAATGTATATGCACATGTGTTTGTATATTTATAATTATTTAGTAATTAAAATAAATAAATAAATTTTGTTATTGGTTTTGCTGCAGCAATTAAAAAAACTAGAAATTATTTTATATTAGTTATTTAATGATTTTGTTATTTAATATAAATGAACATTTCTACAAATACACCTTAAAATATTTTATATAAATTACTACAATTATTATTTCCATATATTTATATGTAAATATATGATTGTATTTTATAAATGTATAATTTTATGTGTGTATATATATATATAACATTTGATGTACATATATATACGAATACACATTTAGATAGCACAAAGAATACTCGATGGGCTAATATGTCCGTTGTAGTGTAAATCGCAGCACCTATACACAAGCATGTCAAACCATGCATACTTTATTATGTTGTGCATGCACGTGCACATACACACATATGTGTATATGATACACACAATCAAACATAATACAAAATAACATAAAGTAAAACATTATTTATAAAATTATATAAAATAATAATTTTATTTAAAAGAAATTCAGGAAATTTCTAAATGAATTAGACTGCATAAGCTTAATAAAGATCCAAAATAGTTAAAAAAAATTGAAATCCACTCATTTCTTCCACTACGGGCTTGCTTAGTTCCAACAATGGTATATGAGCAGCACAATAGCCTATGCGGTCTAAATTACTCATACTAGGGCTAACTAATTAAGCCTATAACCCAAATAGTAGGGTGCCTAAGAAAGGTAATGTCTATGGTGGACTGTTCGGTAATCAAATACTATGTCCTACTTGGCTACCGATCTGGCCTGAACAGTTATGTCAGCCCAAAGGTTGTCCCTAATTGAAAAGGACTAATTGGAATTGGGCCTTGGTCAGATTTCAAAATTGTTTTGAAATTAAAATAAAATTTTTAAATTTAAAATTAGAAATTTTTTGTAAATGTTATAATATAGATTTTAAAATTATTTTGAAAATTAAAATAAAAGTTTTAGATTTAAAATTTAAATTTAAAATAAAACATATATTATAAAAGTTATAATATAAAAGATTTAAAATATTTGAAAATGTTATATAAAATTAATTTCAAAAATATTATTTATTAATAAAATAAATGAATAAATTAAATAAGTCGATATATGGTATATTGTCTTGAATTGTTTACAACAATATGAGTATACATGTGTGTATAAAAGCATTTTCAAAATTAATAAAATTCAGTTAATTTTTTTAATTAAATAAATTATTTAATAATTAATTAACAAATTAAAATACATACATATATATATAATGTATGTTTATTACTATAAAGGTTATAATATTTATATTCAATATAGTATGTTATAATTGAATGATATAATAATTAATTAAAGGGTTAATTAATTAAATATAATTTAATTAATATAATGTTATACATAAGATTATTATATAAGCGAATTAAAGTATACAGGTTATATAATAAAACTTATATAATAGAAATGTAAAATACAAGTTGGAACACTAAAGAAACCCTAAATAGACTTAAGAAAAAAATACATACATAAAACTACATATATTATGATTTTTGATGTGTCCGACACTTGAATCACGATGATATTTCATAAGAAATACATTATTCTATAAGTCGATATCACTCAATTAAATATATTGAAGATTATGAATCTTTAAAATATATTTATCCTCTACCATTTATATATTAATAGATTACTTGCATACTCCTTAGTTGTTGAGCTTTCCTTAAGCTAGGGATGTTATCGGTAATGCTGTTAATATATAGACTAGATGAGGTAAGATACTTATACATATTCGTTGAGCTTTCCTCAATATATGTATAGTATACTTAGGCCATCACAAAATGGTGGGTACGAGTGAATAATCTCCATTTATTTATTAAGCTTTCCTTAAGGTAAAGATGAGATTAAGAGAAGGAACCATGGGTTAGGAGTTGTATACGATACAACCATTAAGAGGATACCTATCATATATAGGAGCATGCTTTGTTAAACTTTCCTCGAGGTCAAAATCCCGAGATATACGAGTCCTAATACATACTAGTGAATTCAAAATACTTTTATGTTTCATCTTAAGGTTTGGAGAAACATGAAATACTAGTAGGAGCCTTATTAGAAAAATGAAATGGTAACATTTAACCTTTCTAATATTGCAAGAACATCCGTTATGTATAAATTATAATAATCTTCATTGATAAATTTATGCAATTAATATAATGATAAAATGTCTATCAGTTAAAATATACGAATGAATTGAAGTAATATTTAAAAATAGAAATATAAAATATACTTACTAATAACTTTTTGCATGTTGACCCATGCAAGCGCCTAATTATACAACCACTACATACATCATAACTTGGTCACTTACGAGTTTACTTGCCCAAGACTGTGCACTATCTTCAACGAGTTTTGAACTCTAAAAGCAATACAAGAATATGAATATTTGATCTATATACAATCACATGTAAATGTTATATAATGAACGGTCACAATTAGCTATGTATAAAACCATGTTTAAATTAGTTCATTCGAAATAAGCAAGTAAACCTTAGTATGAGATCATGTATTCAATATGATTGATTATAATCATGATCTTGTTGTGTTAAGTGTAACATTAGACCAAAGCTACAAGATAGGTCTAAGGAATTGATTGCTGGAATATCAATTTGATCTGTTTACGTAAAGAGCAACTTATTTGATATCGTTAAAGCTGACCAACTGCACTTTTGTAAAGAGCTCTTTATAATATTATAGTAAGGGTTCCTTTGAATGGTTCGACCATTTAGAAAGGAAAGCGAATATACGAGAGTGGTTGTAACCTATGGTACAGTTTAAATGAAGAGAGTGAATGGTTATTTCTACTTAATAAAAAATTCGAAAACGAGAATTGTAAAATAATAATAGATACTTAACATTGTAATGAGAAATATGCTTTCTATTGCAAAATGTATTTTCACATAAAAATTGTTTTCTATGAGATTTATTTATTTGAATTTAAAATATTTGATCTGGAAATTCTCGATTATAAACCAGTTACAGTAAACGAAATAAATAACCTATTTTAAATAGTTGAATGAAGCTTTGTATTTCATATGCTATTATAGTAATGGCGACAATAGTGGGAGCATGCCATATAACACTTATTGAGCACATCAAATTATGAAAATTGTTTTCTTAAAATGTACCAAACATTATTTATGAAATAATGATAATTTTTCAGTATTGACAGAAAAATAGAGAGAGTTTTATTTCAACACAAATATTATGAATTTTCATTATAAAATAAAACTATAATAGTGGTGTTTGTGATGCATAAAAAGTACAGAAGTATCAAAATTTATTTGTAATTATTTTGGAATTATGGACTGAGACACGGTTTGGAGAAATAATTCTCCAATATATGATTATGAATCATATGGCATTAGTGAATTATATCTCAAATGATAAAGGGCAAAGCACCCATTAAAGGAGAGCATCATAAGAGTTGATGAACTCTTTGGATTGATACATATAGATGCATGCAATCATAAGTCTAATAATACCAAAATATTTCCACATACGTCATTGTATTCATCGATGAATTATTAAAGACATAAACAAGTGTGTTGATACACATATAGTATATCTATGATAGGTTGATAGAATATAAAACAAAAGTAAATATTATAACATGCAATAGAAAATAAAAAAGATTCGATTTGATCGAATAAGTAAGTATATTGAAAGAGTTCTGAACATATATAAAATGAATAGAGATTGAATCTCAAAAGTCACTCCTTCATATGATACATAATGATGTATCGATAAGGAGTAATCGAACTTTGTTGGACAAAGTACAGTTAATTATGAGTGAAGTTGAGTTGACTTCTTTCTACAAGATCCTATAATTAAGAGTAGTACACAAGGTCAAAATTAATTTCATCTAAATAATAGTTTACAAAATCATGCAAGATAAGAGTTTATAAGAAACCCCAACATATCCTAGGCCAAGAAGCTGGCAAGTTGTCCGAATCGAAAGGCTGTACATAATAATTGTACGTGACGGATCTTGTATGAATCACTCCAAAAGAATTTTGGAAACGACTATCATTGGATGACCTATTTATGTTTTGAACATAAATTGTATAAAATAAAACCAAATCGATATTATATATAAGGCAATTCATAAAGTGTCTATGAATACCTATTCCATTGTAATGAGAAACAATTGTTGTTTCAAGAAATAACAACTTTGCAGCGAAGGAATTTCTTTGAGAAATTATTAGTATTAAAATGGATTTGGATACGATCCAAAGATAAAAGTGATTACGTGGGATGAAATGAAATTAAGCTAACCTAAATGAACACATTGCATTAGAATGTCTAATAAGTATTCACACAGATTGAAGAGAAACTATGAGTTTCTTATCAATATAAAGAATAGATAATCCTCAATTATCAATTAAGCCACTAAGAGTATCGACTCTACGATATGGTATGATCACAAATCCGAAAAGGATTCCAAGTACGTTGTCAAAATATGATTTTGGTAGTTGTATCCAAATGGATATGATTCATTGGTCATGAATGTGTCTTCAAGCAAAAGACTAAAGTAGTGGAATATAATGAGCAATGTTAAATAAGAATAACATTGTAAATTTCAATTGTTAAAATTAATGTAATAGATTCGTTCTTCAATTTGCTCAAGTTAATTCGAATTTACTCACAAATTATCGTTCGGAATGACTTTGGATTCAGTACATATGTGTTAAAATGGAAAATTCTAAATAATGATTTAGAATGTACTGTTTGCACATAAAAACCAAAATATCTCGAAGTCGGTGAAAGCGATATTAGTTTGTGGGTTTTAGGATATGATCTAAGAAATGATATGTAAATATCATTTTGATAAGCACTGGAATTGAATAAGTATTTTCATAAAAAATATTAAATAGTTTAATTTTCTGTCAAAATGTAGAGGAAGCATGTGTCCATAAGAATAACCACAAAAAGGTATATGTATATTTCTAGACTGTAAGTGAACAACATACCGCCGATTGTTAATGATGTACTTATGTTAAACTCGGTAATAGTTTGGTTGTGTAATACTCGATATTGGATTTGTAAATTATAACTTGTATAATAAGTATAAAAGGATATTGGGAATGTCCCAAGCGATACGCAAAGACAACTTATTAAAATATTTAACATGGAACATGTAAGATAGATTCCTTAGGTTTTGATAATAAGAATTATCATACATGTTGTATTATCTAGCTTATCGTAATTTGCTTATGTATCTTATGCATGAAAAAAAATCCAAATTAAGATCACTAAAATGGTAGTTAGAGTGTTCTCGAGTATTTACGAAATACTAGAGAATTGTTTATAGAAACAACGAACTCTTTATGAAAGAGTGTTCGGACTCTAACTTCATAAGTGCTATCGAGAATAATATGTTGAGATTAAACTCATGTTCAAACCTTAATTAAGAAACTTTAAGTTAGAAATGTTCCAAATGAAACATTGTGGTTGATTCAATGAAGAGACGAAGCACACCTCCTTGAATAGCACCATAATAAAAGCAATGTATATATAAATGCACAAATTTATAACTGAGCTAGATGTGATTCCAAGTATTAAGAATACTAATCATTGTAATAGAGATAACAATGTAATAATAAGAGCTCATTAGAGGTTGAAAAACATACTACGAATGGTTCCATATGATAAGGTAGTTTATCAACACCGAAGCGAGTTGATTAATAGAGTAGATAATTAAATAACATAGTAGATCCAGTCACGAAAGGACTAACTGGACCAGTTCTCATCAAACTATCAGAGGGATGGGATTGAGATTCCATAATTGGCCCCAAGTGCAAGTGGGAGATTGATAGAGAGGCAATTATTAAGTAGTTACATATCTCTAACTCAATAACCAATCTTGTTCGAAATAAAAGATGTTTTTTATATTATATACTTGATATAGTGTGTTATATATTAATTAATTTAAAAGCATATTTAATAGAAAATCCATAAGTGGTAAGTTTTTGTGATAGTATTTACAATGTGTTTGTAACCATGAGTGATTTATCACAACAAAATAAACATATCGTTTTAAATATTCATAGTCAAGATGTATCAAGACTGGATATTGATGCATCCGTTAAGACTAGAGTATGTAACGCGCTATAAATGCTGGGTAGTGTATTAGTCATGGCTATTGGGGACACCAAGTGGTTACATATTGATAGTTATTGGATAACTATGGAATGACTCGATAGTTTTCTATTGTTAATATAACTAAGGTCAAATAGAAAATATCGATGTGACAAAATTACACAGTTCTTTCGACTTAAGAATACCGTTGATCTTCAATGTAGAATCTCCACTTTAATTTTAGTTAACTTTTGGCACGATATCCATCGAACGACTATAGTTGGGTCAGTGGAAGTGAAACACTATTCAAGAGAGGATTCATCTACTCGTTTATATAAGGTTAGTATCACGGTCAACTGAAGTCAACTCAAAATCAAAGTCTTTAACCAGAGCAGTTTGGCTAATAATAATTGTTATTATTGAACTAAGGACTTTGTATTTGGACTATAGAGTTGAATAAGAATGGTATTGGAATTTTGACAATTACCAAATTCCATAAGTCTAAAGTGATATAGTTTTGATAAAGAAAATTGGTGTAAAATAATCGTCACTACCAGGTTACATTTAACAAAGTAAAATTGGATTTTACTGAAACCAAGTAAGCAAAAAAAAGGCTAAATTGTCACAGTATTTTCTAAATGGCGTGTGAACGTTAATATTCGAATTGTTCGGTATTAATCGCAAGTGGCTGTAAGTTCGAAGGGTTGTTTCTTACTCGAGCGAGGAGGTGCGTAGCGATGTGAATAAGCAGAAAAGGAAATAATGAATTCCAAATATTTTGGGCAAATCCAACCAAAATTACACATAAGAGTCACATATAACTGAAACGATAAATACTCCTTTTACCATCTTATTTAATTAATTTGTAACTATTATAAATTAATTAAATTAATTAATATCTATGAAATATTAATTAAAAAAAATTATACTTGATGTGTTGAACAATGTTAACTAATGTATTTATAATAGTTATAAAATATTAATCGATATATAATATCAGTACGCATTTAAATTTTGATTTAAAAACAACATACATTGTTCGGGCTGAAATTGGTTTTGAGGCCCATACATGCATGCAAATTTCAGCCAAAATAGCTTGGATATGCCTGCCAAATGTTGGAAAAAGAGGGAGGCTTTTGAATGGTTTAAAAGAGTGGAATTGGTGAGAGAGAGATAAGAATGCGATCCACTTTTCTCTCCATACGACTTTTGAGGCTTTTGAATGGTTTAAAAGAGTGGAATTGGTGAGAGAGAGATAAATGCCACTCTCTACACCATTTCTTTTGAGGCTTTCTTCTCTCCTTCCTTATGTAGATTTTGACCAGCGAACCCCCGTTTAAACCCAAAAGAAATCCAAGCTCAAATCACATCAAAATTCTTCGAATTGATCGTCGGTGGTAAAGCAGTTCGGGAGCCAACAACTCTAGAAAATGGAATTTGATTGAAGGAGCCATTTCATTATTTTAAAGTGAGATCTCTAGGCCTGGGTGAAAGGTATTCAATATGTTTACTGGTTAATTAATATTATTATCTGTTATTGTATTATATTATAGGTTATTAGATTATATCACGAATCTAGTGTATCGATATTCTATCACATATTGGATCGTCAAATATATTGGGGCATCTATATATTAATAATAAAATAAAATAGAATTTATTTTGTATGTTTGCTGGTATTAAACTCACGGCCTAAAAAACAATAAAATAAAAACCTTTTTTTAATTAAATAATATTATATATGATTTTATCAATTAATAAATTATATCCTAGATATTAAAATCATATAATAATTATTTTAAAATCTCTAAAATTTTCATTTTGTGCAACAATAATTTAGCAACAAATTTTACTTTATTTTAATATATATTTATTATATATTTAAATATTAATATAACTATTTATTTAGCTAGAAATTGATTATATACATAAATAGATATATATATATATATTAATATAATGTGAAATTATTTATAAAATTTTATTTAATAACATTGCATAATTTTTAGATTTTTAAAATACTTTTTTATTAATTTTAATAATTAATTTTGATTGGTTTTTAAATTATTTTATAATTGTTTATTAAAATAATTTATAAATTTGAAAAAAATTATTTTTTTATGCCTTAAGCTATAAGTTAGCTGGCATTGATTTTATAATATATATATGTATGTATATGCACATTGTATATTTATATATTTATTAATTAATAAGAAAATTAATTTTATTCTCGAGTTTGCAGCAACAACTAAAAAGGTTAAAAATTCTTTTGAATTAATTATTAAATGATTTTGTTATTTAATATAAATGAAATTGTTGCAAATACATCTTAAATATTTTATAAAAATTATTATAATTATTATTTCCATATATTTATATATAATATATGATTGTATTTTATAAATGTATAATTTTATGTGTGTATATATATATAACATTTGATGCACGTGCACGCACACGTAGACGCACATGTGTGTGTATGTGTTCATTTAGACAGCACGTAGAATACTAGAAGGGCTAACATGTCTGTTGCAATGTAAATCCCAACATATATACACGGGCATGTCAAACCATGCTCACTTTATTATGTTTCACGTGCATGTACACACATGTGTGTATATGATATACACATTCAAACATAATACAAAATAACATAAAGTAAAACTTTATTTATAAAACTGTGTAAGAAAACAATTTTATTTAAAAGAAATTTAGAAAAGTTCTAAATGAATTAGACTTCATAGGCTTAATAAAGATCCACAATGGTTTAAAAAATTGAAATTCACTCATTTCTTTCGCTGTAGGCATGCCCAGTTCCAATAGCTTCTTCCTTGAATTTAAACTATATTTTATTGTTCTTTCGAATTATCCTCTTATCTAGTATTCTCTCAGGCTCTTTGATAATCTCTTCAATATATGATGGCATGTTTTCCTAAATAATAACTCCACCACCTATTCTTTTTCTTTAGTTATGACACATGGAAAACAAGATGTGTTTTTACTTCATTAGGTAATTTTAACTTGCAAACAACTTCTCTTATCCTCAACTTCATACGGTCCATAGAATTTGGTGAGAGCTTATGTTTTTTCTAAGTTTTAGCTGAAATTTGCCTGTAGAGCTATAATTTTAAATAGACCCAATCCTCAACATAAAATTTTTTATCTGTCCTTTTGCCGTCTATAAATTTTTTTATCCTTTCTCTTGCAAGTATCGAATTGTCCTTTAAAAAATGAAATACTAGATCTCTAGAAAATTTAGCCTTGTTAGGAAATGAGATAATAATGTAGAAGGAAATATGCCATAGGCAGCTTGAAATGGAGTGGTGTTTGTAAAAGAATTCCAAGTACTATCGTATAGTATTCTACCGTGTAAGCCAGTTGGACCATTCAAAGGGTTTGTGGCACACAAGGCATCTTAGATATCCCTCTAAAATTTTATAGGATACTTAGATTGTCTATCAGTTTGAGGATGATAGACTAAGCTCATCGTTAATGAATACCCTTGAAAGTTAAGCATCTCCTACCAAAATGCACTTGCAAAGAGAGTATCCCTATCATTAATGATGGGAGTATAGGGAAGGCAATGAGGTAGGTCTATGGTCTAAACCTGGTAGACCCACCCCTATTTTGACCCGTTAAGACCCGGCCAGATGGGTCAACGGGGCGGGTAGATCCATGACCCGTTCCTAAGAGCTCTAGGTCTAGGGTTGGATCGGGGCTTGGCTGACCCGCCCCAACCCAACCTACACTATTGAGATCTCATAAAATCATTTTATTACTATAACAATGATTTGTTCATCCTTTTATACATAAGTGGGTATAACATGGATATTCTATTGTTTCATTCAATAAGTTATATGATTTTTATAATATTAAGTTGCATCACTAATAATTATATAATAACTTTGGCATATTTTTCTTGAATGTTATTGTACACCTCATTTTTATTACCTTACTTATCATTGACCCATATGGGTTTCGGGTATTGGGACGGGGCAGGTCTACCCTGACCCGTATGGGTTTCAGGTATGGAGCGAAAGTCTAGACCCACATCGGGTCTACGTGGCAGGTCTGGGTAGGGTTTGAAAACCCGGGGTGGGTGTCATCCCTATGGAAATGGAAAGCCAATGTAATTGAAATACAGCATTGAAGAAAACTTTTGCTACTACTACTGATGAATAGGGGTGAGCTAAAGGGAAAAAGTGGGCATATTTGGATAATCTATAAATAACTACATAGATGAAAGTAAATTTCTAACATTTAGGGAGGCACGTATTGAAGTCCATGATGATATTTGACCATTTTTTTCAGGTATGGGACGAGATTGTAGTAATCTTGGAATATTGCTATTCTCACTTTTATTTCTTTAGCATACCTCACATTCTCTTACAAATTGTTTAACATGCTTTTTATTTTTCTCCAATAGAATATAGAATTGATTCTCTACATTATCTCCTTGATTAAAATGGCCACTGAGTGGGGTTGAATAGAATTCATTGATAAGAATTCTTGTTAATTGAGAATTGTGATGGTCAATAAAAAAATTTCCTTTAAAATGTATTAGGCCATCAATTATCTTATATTTACTACTTTCTCCTGTTTTCTTTGTTAACTCGAAATAAAAGTTTGATTGGAGTAGGGTATTCTTTAATTTCTGCACCCAAGTAGCCTAAACTTGTAAGATAGCCCTACAATGATTATGGGATAAAACTATCTCTTCATCATATTTGGATAGAGAATCTACAGCCACATTCTCTTTATCACTTATGTATTCCACTATATGGTCAAAGTTGTATAGCTTAGCCAACCACCTTCCTTGTATTCCAATATTCAGTCTCTAGGTTAAAAGGTACATCAGGCTTTGGTGATCTGTTTTGATAATGAATTGTATGCCCAATAAATACTAAGACCGTGTCTTGTGACAAAAATTAGTGCCAATAATTCCTTTTCATAGGTTGATAAATTTGGTTTCTGCCTTGTAATGCCCAACTCAAAAAAGCAATGGGCTTCTTTTCTTACAAGAGTTCTACCCCTATATCAATTCCACTAGCATCACACTCAGCTATAATTTTTTTACTGAAGTCGGGCATGGTTTGGATTGAGATATTCATGAAGCAAAGCTTCGGTTGGTCAAAGGCCTAAGTGGCCTGCTCTTTCCAGTTGAAAGAATCCTTCTTTAGTAAATATGTTGGTGGCTTTTCTATTACTCCATAATTTTTTATAAATTTTCTATAGTGCCTTGTCAAACCTTAGAAACCCTCTCAATGTCTTGATGGTGGTAGTTTTCGGCCATTCCTTGATTGCATGTAGTTTTTTAATATCCACTGAAATACCCCTGTTAAATGACATGCCCAAGGTACTATATACTTTCTTTAGCAAATATGAATTTGGAAAGCTTGATCACTATTTGGTTTTCTCATTGCACCTGCATTGTAACTCTAATATGCTTTAACTGCTCAAGCATAGCTTGGCTATAAATTAGTATATAATCAAAAAATACCAATCTAAATTTTCTTAAATAAGGTTTAAAAATGGGGCATTTCACTAAAAGGTAAAACTTTGCAGTCCAATTAGTTTCTAGGACACACATCCACAGAAATTAATTTCAAGGCCAAAGTCAACAGAATAATTACTTTTAAGGACAAAGTCGACAGTCCAATTACTTTCAAGGACATGATTTCATAGGTTTTTAGGCCTTAGAAACTAATTATTTTGCATTTTTTCCTTAAAAGTAATTATTTCAGTTGTGTGTCCTAGAAACTAATTGCACTTGCTAAAGAGGCCCTTGTGGCTAATTTCCACTTTAAAAATTATGTTCATCAATGACTAGAAGGTCGAATGGGCATTCATAAGGCCAAAGTGCATTACCATAAATTCGTAGTGTCCATCATGAGTTTTAATAGTGGTTTTGTTTATATCATCTTCATGCGTTCTTATTTGATGGTACCCAGACCTTAAATCCAACATAACAAAATATTTAGCACTAAATACTTCATCAAGTATATCATTAACAAGAGAAATAGGGAACTTATCCTTGATTGTTAAGATGTTGAGACTCCTATAATCAATGCAAAGCCCCCAAGATCCATTCTTCTTCCTTACTATTACAAATTGAGAGGAGTAGGCACTGTAGCTTGGTTTGATAATCCATGTGGCTAGCATTTCTTGAAGAAATTTTCCAATTCATTTTTTATGTGGTGCGAATGCCTGTAGGGTTTAAGGCAAATTGGTTTGTCCTCTTAGGAGAGTGGAATTCTGTCATCATGCGGCATGTTTGGTAGTAGTCCTGGTAAACGGTTAATGAACTTTGGAAAGTTCTTAAGAATGTGATCCACTTCTAAAGGAATTTTGGTCCTTCTCGCTGTTATTTCTTGTGTTTATAACACTATTATTAAGTAGCCATGGATGAAATTTTTCTTGATAACCTGTTGATTCAAAATTTTAATCCTTTCTGGCTGAATTCCTTGCAAAATGTAATTATTGCCCTTATATTTGAACTTAACTTGCAACTTATTCAATTTTCAAGTGACTTCACCCAATGTTTTCATCCATTATGCCCCCAAGAATACCTAGCAACCATCCAAGCATAATAAAAGTAGATCAATAGGCATGCTATAATTCTAACTTTTGAGCGGTACTTATTTGCACATACCTGATCCATTGAGCCTTTCTCTATTGGCCACCACTAATTCATAGACTTTTAAATCATTTATCTTTAGCTCTATTTTATTATCCAAGTTATTGTCAATAAAACTGTGTAGGTGCCAAAATCAATTAATATCTTAACTTTCTAGCCTTGAATTACACCCATTAACCTTAATTGTGCGTAATGAAGGTATCCCACACATAACATGGAATGTAATGGAAGGACATGTGTCTTCTCCAAAGAGTTATAGAGATTCTTCAGGATCTTGTTCATGTTCTATTACTTCTTATTCACTATCCAGCTCCATCACCCCTTCAAGAATATAAACTTGTTTATTCTTGCATTAATGACCAACATGCCACTTTTCATTGCATCCATAACATAAATTATTTCTTCTTTTATCCAAGGTTGAGTAAGCCTTTTGCTTCTAGCAAATTCTTTAGAGTGTTTCCTTTGTTTGAGGTAGTGGATGGTAAACAAGGTTTAGGGTTTCTTGAAAGATTATTTCTGGTGTAAGGAAGGCTTCATCTATTTTATGGTGCTATTCCATTTATTTTTAAAAGCTTTATCAAGTGCCACTACTTCTTTAAAATTTGCAAGCTTTTAAAGCTTCAACATTATATCTAATCTCTTCTTTTAGTCCATTCATAAAATTTATCAAACACGGTCAGTGTGTAGGTGGTCAAGAAGACCTTGAAGTTGTTCAAATTTATTTAGCTAATCCTAAACTGTAGTGAGTTGTTTTAAGTTAGCATAGGCTCCTAGAGGTTTTCTGAATTCTTTTAGGGCAAATCTCATAATGATTTTTTCCTCGGAAACCTTCCACTAGTAATAGTGCTTGACATTCTTTGTTAACCATTTGTACCACTATTAAGCATCCTATTTGAGAAGGACATAACATGTTTGCTCCAACTCAACATATGGTTCATGATGATACTAATGGAACTAGGTTGGTCTGCAGCGGGTGAAATTTGTAGATTTTATAAAATTCCCTATTTTGGATCATATTGAGCCTAAGAAGTCTAAAGGTTTATATTAGGTCCAATCTAACTAATTTAAATAAAATCCAATTTATTTAATCTTCTTATATATTTAATTAACAAATTTAATCTATTTAATTATATTTAGTTTATGAGTATATATATCAATATACTCATATGTATATAACGTGCACGTGCAATTTAGCAAAGGGTGTACATGATTGAGTTTATACATAATAGATATTAGGATTTATATCTACTATACATATACTTCGCTCTTATATATATTGCCTGATTAAAATATTATGTAATAAAATATATATTTATATACATATAATTTAGAAATTATTAGTTAAAATACTTATAAATAGATTTTAAATATAATATAAAATTTGACTAACTCTTTAATTCTAAATTAAAATATCTAATTCAATTTAGTAAATAAATTCAAAGTCAAATCTAGATATGAAATACAAATCCAAAGTTTTAATTCTATAGTTTGACTAAGAATATTTCAAAATTATAGATGCTTATATAAATGTTTTTGATAAAATTATTTTTGGGTATGTGTTTATTGAAATATGTGTGTGTACGTGTGTGTGTGTATACATATATATTTCAATAAAAACATACCCAAAAATAGTTTTATCAAAAACATTTATATAAGCATTTATATTAATTAAAAAAATAAGTAAGTAAATATTCATATATAATTATTTTAGATATAAATTATATATATATGTATATATGTATATTTATGCATAAATGTTTTAACAAGATAACTTTTTTAATCCAAAAATAAAAAAGATTTATTTATAAAATAAATGATTTACTTATACTATATATATATATATAATTATTCAAAAATAATAATTGGGCGAAACATATTTTTTATTATTATATCCGAAAGATTTTAATGACTAAAATATTTACATAATATTTTTAACTTAGTATAATTTATAAACAAACGTATTTACTTATGCATGTATATAATTATTTTAAACTAAAAATTAATATGGCAGAATTTTTTTTTCAGATTTTCGAAAACTTTTATTAAATAAAAATCATCTACATAATATTTTAACTTAATTTAGTTTATAAAAAATATATTTAAAATACTAAATAGTGTTTAAATTATGTATGTATGTATGTATGTATGTATGCATGCATGTATGTATGTCAAGGACCCTGGCTCAAGTGGTTAGAAGTATGACGCCTTAGGCAAAGTATCTAGAGGTCATGGGTTCAAGCCCTTGGACATCTTAATGAGTGCTCTGCTTAAATAAAGGTATCCCTCCTGTTATGCGCAATTATGTTTTGGCCAAATCAAAAACAAAAATAGTCTTTTATTTTGGCTGAAACACGATTATATATGTGTGTATGTATTAAATAATTTAAATCGATTATTTTGGATGAAACATAATCACACACACACACACACGGATATATGTATGTATGTATGTATGTATGTATGTATGTATGTATGTATGTATGTATGTATGTATGTATGTATGCATGTATGTATGTATGCATGTATGTATGTATGCATGTATGTATTCATGTATATATGTATCTAATTAATAACATATTATAATAAAAGGTGATAAACATGGATCGATAGTTAAATATCAAATTGATATAAGATTGGTACGTAATAACAAATATATATATAAAAAGGTGATATAGCGAATACATGACATAGTGATCAATGTATGATATAGAAAAAAATTTCCTTAAGAGATAAGGTTGTTGAAACACACGTCGATCTAGATAATCTAGTTGATCTGTCAGATATACACCTTCTACTGTAAACATGACGTGCAAACACCGGTTCAACTAGTATTCAATTCATGAGATGTAAATGAAGTAAGAAAGATGAAGTTTAGGAGGGTCTTGCGACCAAGAATGGGGAAGGGAAGACTAAAATTGTAAAGTAAAAAGTGAAGGACGAGCTCTGAACTTGTTATGAGGTGTTAAAGAAAATATCTACATACTTCTCTCTTACCAATTCAAACATAAATACCCCGTTTACCTCCTCTTTTCTAGTCGGCTATGACATAGTCCAATATGGACTAAAAATCCTTTAAAACCACTTAGTAATTTATTTAATTTAAATCCATTTAAATCCTTATTGATACTGTACATCGATACGCACATATATAACTTTATATACGTACCCTCTAAATTACTAACAACACCCCAAACAATTCTAGTAGCTACTCCATTTTACTAAAAACACCCCATACAATAAATATAATAATAATTAAAAGCTCACAAATATTAATTAATTTATAACTATTATAAATCAATTAAATTAGGCGGTGTTTCAGAGACTAATAGATTTGGTTGTTTGACTCATAAGCATGAAGTTAGCCGATGATTAAGAATCGAACAATTCAAATACTAATGTTTACATGTTACCTTAAGTAGTGGTATGACATTTTGACATAGTTCATTGTTTACAAATCTTATCGGTAAAATCCAATTTTACAAATTCAAATGGAATATTTTAGTAACGATTATTTACACAAATTTTCTTTGTCAACACTACATTATTTTAGGATTTATGTAATTTCGTTTTGGTCAAAATTTTGATATCATCAACATTCAACTCGGTTTGTCCATAAACAAAGTATTTGATTCAATGATAACATTTAATATTAATCGTACTACTTTAGCAAGAGATTACTTTATGTTTAATACGGTTGACCATTATACTAACCCCATATAATTGAGGAGACGAATTATCTATTGAATAGTGTTTCACTTCCAACGTTTCAACTCAGACCCAACTATAGTTGCTCGATGATCATTATGCCATGATGTAACTATAATCAAAGTGGAGTGTTCATATTGAAGTTCAACAGTATTCTCAAGTCGAGGGGATTGTGTAGTATCATCATTCGAGATTTCCTGTTTGACTTTGTTGTTGTTAACCAATAGGAAAATCTTGAATAATCATTCCTTAGTTATCCAATAATTATCAATACGTAACCCTTTTATGCCCGCGAATAGCCATGAGTAATACACAGTTCAACATTTGGAGAGCGTTATATACTCTAGTCTCAATGGATGTATCAATCCTTTCTCGAAACATCTTGACCGGGAATATTTAAAATAATATATTATTTAATATTATGATAATTTTCTCATGATTTCAACTCTTTGTAATTATTATTATATAATATATATCATTTAATGATTTTATTAAATATACTTAAACTAGTTATTTAATTAATATGTCACAATATAAGAAATTTATATTGAAAAGCAAACACCTTTTATTTTGAATTAGATTTTATTACAAAGTTAATAATTTACATAAATTATAGAATTGCCCCTAGGGCATACCCCTAACTCTTTTAATCTCTCACTTGCACTTGGGGCCAATTATGAAATCTCAATATCATCTCTTCGATCAGTTTGTTAAGAACTGATCGACTTAGTCCCTTTGTAAATGCAACTGCTATGTTGTCCTTAGTGTCTACTTTTTCAATCACAACTTCGTTATTACTAAAACTCTCTTATCAAGTGAAACTTTCAAAGAATATGCCTTGAATTATTGTAGGCTCTTGGTTCTTTCATGATCTGCAACACGACACTACTATCGCATAACAATATTATGGGTTTCTCAATGTTTGGAAACAATCATGTCTCAGCCATGAACTTGCGCATCTAAACTGCTACTTTAAGTGCTTCGTTGAGGATGATGAATTTGGTCTCCATTGTTGAATCAGCTATCATTTCTTGCTTGGAACTTTTCCAACTGACTGATTCACTATTCAATGTAAATACATAACCAGACATCGATTTTCTATCATCAATATCACTTTGAAAGCTGGAATCTTCATTCTCATATGTATGGAATAAGTCTTTAGTATTACTTAAATACTTAAGAATACACATTACCATTGTTCGATGCTTTTCTGAAGGATTAGACTAATATCGACTTACACATCTTGATTCATAAGCCATATCTAGTCTAGTAAATATCATAGCGTACATGATGGAATCGATTACGGATACTGCATACAGTATCCTTTTTATTCGCTTGTTCTCCTCAACATTACGAGGAGCATCCTACTTTTGACCAATTGATACTCTTCTCTCCTTCTGATCAACCGATACTCTTCTCTCCCGATTGTTCTCAGGCCATCCCTTCCTCACTCATGGCATTAGCAGACCTATCTCCATTCCAAACCCCACCTCTGACCAACTCTAGCGCCTTTTCTAATGATGAGTGACTAGAATTTTTACAATTTTGATTTTCATCCCTTTTAATGGTGAAGAAGAAAGCTTTAGGCTGTTACAGTATTTTATCTCTCTACATGCAGCATCTCTTGTTTGTACTAATTATATTACATTGCATGTACAAATTGTATTATTGCATACAAATTTGTTATGCCCAAGTTTGGAACTTTTGGTTTTGGTCATCTTTAAAGCAGTTTCTAGTTACAGGAAGGTGAAGGCGGTTTGTTTCTTTGGGTTGCAGAAGCTTGAGAGCAAGAAGATTATTGTATGGATAGGTTGCAGTATTGTATAATAGTATAAGAATGAGAAAGATTTGTAATGAGAGAAGTTATGAGCAACGACAGAGAAAATTATAATAGATTTTTCAATATTAAATGAAAATTCTTATTAAATTCTCTCAATAATAATTTTACATGTTGATTGCTACTGCTATTTATACATAATCCTAACATCAAACCCTGATCATTAGAATACTTAGTTAGACCTTGACTCAATCAAATAACCAAATAAAAACTGACTTTTATCATATGCTTTGGTCATCATGCACACTTGTGTACATGTGCACATAAGGCCTGGCTGGATCTGGGTGAACTTGACCCGGTGACTAGTCTTATATGATCAAACTGGTCTTTATGATTTTCTGAGTTGGTCGGCCCCATCATTGGATCTTCGCCTATGGCTGCGGTGTCAACTTGTACCAAAGTGTTTGATGAAATGATTTGCTCTTCTATTTTCTTCAAACTGTTTGTTGAATTTCCTTCTTTTTGATGCTGCTCCTCATACATGTCTGATGATTTGACCTTAGGCCTAACATATCTACCCTCTTCAAAATTTGACCTTGTCACAAGGTCAAAAGTTGGATATCTCTACACTAAATCCCAATAATCTTTTAAAGTAGATTCATCCAGTCCTTTGCTTCCACTTGACAAGCACTTGTGTGACTGCCTTGTTGTGTTTGGGAAAAATTCTTCTATCCAATGTTGATTCTGGCTCATCAATTACTTCTTCAGTGAATGCAGGAACATCTTGTTGTAATTATTCCATGCATAGCCTTCTTTTTCAATTGTGATATATGGAAGATGGGATGAATTCTAGCTTCAGTAGGTAATTCCAGTTTGCAAGTTACATCACCTATCTTCTGAATAATTGTATAAGGCCCATAACATTTTGGAGAGAGCTTGGTAGTCTTCATATTGCTCGCGGTAATCAGCCTATAAGGTTGTAATTTGAGGTAGACCCAATCCCCTTCTTGAAACTGTCTCTCTGATCTCTTGGCATCCGCAAATTTCTTCATTCTCTCTTATGCCATCTTCAAGCTATCAATGAGAAGTTGTATCACAATGTCCCTGGGGTAAAGTTCCTGTGCGACTTATAGCATTTTCGCTGTGTTTGGTACATATGACAATAAAGTAGGAGGGTCTATTCCATATGCTACCGTGTAAGGGTAGTATTAATTAAGCTTTGCCAATTTGTATTGTACCAATATTCTGTGATGGTAAGCCATCTAGACCATTCTTGTGGATTGTGGCAAATAAAGCATCTGAGATATCCTTCTAAAATTTTGTTACTGGCCTTAGTTTGCCCATAAGATTGGGAGTGATAGGTTGAACTCGGTTTTAATGTACACCCTTGTAACCTAAATAGCTCTTGCCAGAATGCACTTGTAAAAATAGTGTCCCTATCACTCACTGTACTTTGTGGCATGCTATGTAGTTTGGAAACACCATCAAAGAAAATTTTTACTATATCTTTTGCTGAGTATGGATGCTAAAGTGGAAATAAGTGAGAGTATTTTGATAACCTATCAACAACCATAAATATTGTTGTGTACCTATGACTCTTTGGCCAACCAATAATGAAGTCCATGGATACGTCACTCCAGATTCTTTCACGTATGGGTAATGGTTGCAACAAGCTAGGTAAAAGTACATTTTAATGTTTGTTTCTTTGACAAACATCACATTCTCCTATAAATCTTTCATTGTCTATCTTCATACCCTTCCAATAGAACACTTATTTGAGCTTGTGTTTGGTTTTCTTAATTCCAGCATGCCCTCCTAGAGGTGTTGAATGATATTCTTGAAATATGATTTGTATCACTTCTCTGCAATTATGATCCAGAAATATTCTCTTTCTATAATATAATAAGTCATCCATCAATGTATACTTGGTTGAGTTAAGCTTTCCCTCACACAACTTTCCCTTCATTTCTTTTACATGGTCTGATTATTCCATGTTCCTTTTTAATTCTTGTATCCAGCTGCCGTCCACCGTAATTATTGCTTGACATTGCACTGTATCATTTCCTTATTCCTTAGGTAGCCTAGAAAGTGCATCTGGCACTGTGTTGTCCTTTTCTTTTCTATGTTCAGCCTTGTAAACAACCATGCAGTTTTGCTAAATATTTTCCTTGTATCCTAGTAGTAAGTCTTTGTGAAAGCAAGTGCCTTAGGCTTTGGTGATTAGTTTTTATTATAAATCTTCTTCCTATAAGGTACCGTGACCATGTTTTTGTTGCTAGTAGTACCGCTTTCTCATATGTAGACAACGACAGATTTTTACCACTTAATGCTTGGCAGAGATAAGCAATGTGTCTACCATCTTGAGTTAGAACAACACCAATCCCTACACCACTAACATCACATTCAATGATAAACTCCTTATTAAAATTAGGCATGCACAGTACTGATGGGTTCATTAGACATTGCTTGAGTTTGTTGTAAGCTTCTATTGCTTATTCAGTCTAGTGGAAAGCATTCTTCTTCAATAAATTAGTCAATGGTTTGGCAATCATCCCATAATGTCTAATAAACTTTCTATAATACACAGTGAGTCCGGGGAATCCTCTTAAACCTTTAATGTTTTTTTTGGTTATGGCCACTCTTTAGTTGGCTTGATCTTTTCTGGGTCCACCGCAATCCCTTCCTTGGAAATGATATAACCAAAATATGTGATTTTCTCTTTAGCAAATGAGCACTTTGATATTTTAATCACCGGTTGATTGTTCTTTGGGACCTACATAGTTAACTGTAGGTGGTATATATGCTCAAACCATGTCTGGCTATAAATTAGTATATTCAAAGAACACTAAGAAATATTTCTTTAAGTAGGGTTTAAATATGCCATTCATTAATGCCTGAAATGTTGAGGGTGCATTAGCGAGTCCAAAAGGCATGACAATAAATTCATAGTGTCCCTCATGTGTTTTAAAAACAGTTTTATGTATATCATTGTGATGCATTATCACTTGATGATATCCAGAATTTAGGTCTAATTTAGTAAAATAAATAGAACCATGCAGTTCATCTAATAAATCATCAATAAGGAGTATACGAAACTTATCTTTGAGGGTTTGATTTTTGAGTGCTCTATAATCCACGCACATCCTCCATGTTCCATCCTTTTTCCTAATCATGACCATTGGTGATGAATATTTACCGGTATTGGGTTGTATGATACCTGCTTCCAGCATCTCCGTTATGAGCTTTTCTAATTCATTTTTGATATGGTAGGAGTGTCTATATGGCCTCAAACAAATAGATTTAGCTTCAGGTATAAGGGGAATTTTGTTATCATATTTTCTGGAGGGTGGTAGTGAAGTTGCAAAATCTACAACTGTGGGATATTTTGCTAGGATCTGATGTATCTCTGGGTGTATTTCTGGGTTGGTTTTGGATGATCTTACTTGAATTTCTTTTGAACATAGCAGTAGTGACAGTTGACCCTTGGTGCTTTCTTTGACAATACTTTTGCCATCAATTATCTTATCACTATCATTGATTCCTTGACATATATGTACTTTCCCAAGATACTGGAATTTTAATTGGAGTTTAGCAAAGTTGAATGATACTTCGCCAATCTCCTTCATCCATTGTGCTCCAAGCACCACTTGACATCCTTCTAAGGGTATTAACAATAAATCAATTGGCATTTGTCAACCTTGACATTTAAAAGTTACCTCTTTGCACACTCCATTGCCTTGTATTTTATCACCATTAGCCACTTGTACAACATATTCCTGTGTTTCTTGCACTGGCGGTCCCATCCTTCTGGCCATATCTGAGTTGATGAAGCTATGGGTAGAACCTGAGTCAACAACAACGGTGATAGGATGGCCATTAAGGTAACCTTGCACCCTGATGGTATAAAGAGTGGGTATATACTACACATGGCATTAATTGTGATGGCATATGCTTCTTCCTTTTGTTCATTTCCTGATGATAACCCTTCTTGTAAATCTAATTCTTCATGCTTCATAGTGTTATCTTCTTGTTCTAGCTCTATATCTGAATCATGCATTGCATTACCCCTTCAAAGATATTTTTTTTCTTCTAATTCTTACATGCATGGCCTGGGTGCCATTTCTTGTTACATCCATAGCACAAGTTCTTCCTTCTCTTTTCAATGACTTCTTGGGGGTGAGGCCTTTGTTCTTAGCAGTTATTTCCACATTGGATTTCCCTATGGTTGCATATTTATTATAATTGTTTTGAGTGATGTTCTTTATCTGTTTGTTTCCTTTACTCTTCTTCTTGCAATTCTGTTTGCATTCAAATACCTTAGCTAGGCTGACTGCTTCCTCAAAGTTAATAGGATTAAGTGCTATAATATCATACCTTATTTCCTCTTTCAACCCATCAATGAATTTCTCTAGTAGGAACTAATCTAGGAAAGCATCACATAGGCCTTGTAGTTGCTCGAATTTGGTAAGATAATTTCGAACAGTTGTTGTTTGTTTAAGATTAGAGATTGCTCCATAGGGTCTTTGCAGTTCTTCTGAGGCAAACCGTACTAGTAGTTCTTCCTTAAAGATCACCCACTGATCATAATTCTTTGTTGGGGCGGGATTCCAACTGGAGACCACTCAAATCGAAACCCCACAAGCACGGCGGAAGACGGGATCGTGATAAGAGGTGTAAAAACAACCAATCAATAACTCAATTCCAATCTCAACCAATCCAAAGACAATCACAATCCCAAACAAGCAATTCAGAAATCAAAGCAATAATGAAAAATAAATCACACAGCGATTTATAGTGGTTCCACTAACGTTGTGTTAGTGTACATACACTTTAAGAGAGAGCTTTTATTAATATTAATGAGAAGAGTACAAGAGATTGAATACAATGATCAAAATTCTAATTAGAAATTGATTTGTGGAGAAGAGAATTGAAGAAAATTAGGTTTTGATAAACCCTAATTAGTGGAGGCTAATCTCTTGCAAGTTGCTTGCACACCCACGATCTGGAACCTGAAGCTAGCTTATATAGGAGAATAGAAACCCTAGGCAATGTTCTGAAATTTCCCCTACAGATATCAGAAATCTTCACGTCAAGTCCACATGTGAAAAACAGGCGAAAGTCGCCTCATACGTCTGACCAAAGTGGTCAGACGTCTGACTTAAGTTACTGGGAAAATTTCTCTTCAGCTTAGACGTCTGATCATTTGGTCAGACGTCTGACTAAAGGCTCTAGAATCAATTTTGCACAGACTCAGACGTCTGACCATTTTGGTCAGACGTCTGACCTCTGTCAATTCAGCCCATTTTACCTTTTCCCTTATAACTTCCACCTCTGAACTCCGATTTGCGAACCATTTTCTCCGTTATGAAGCTACTTCCAACCTCTACAATTCTCCATATAGTGTCGCCAAAATTTAACACTCCACCTTGACACTATATCCATCTCCAACCCCAATGGTACCATACCATCAACGACAACCGATAGCACTAACTATCACTTCTTCTACCTTCAACCAAACATGAATGCTTTCCCAATGAGCTCCAGCAAAGCCACCGCCCATTGCACTCCACTAACGAGCTCAGGCAAAGCCCCCGCCCGCTAATAAAATGTTGAAAACATCCAAATCCTAAGCTATCTCACCAAAGACTAGCACCACCCAAGAAGATAGAACCTCAATCTCTTACCGATACTCTTCCTCATCTACCACCAAGCTCCTCCCTTAACCGTGCCACCCCGTGGTACCTAGCACTTCTCCAAGCGAATCAAGTTCGAGCAATGCTCGAACTTCCCAACCGGCAATGCCTTAGTGAACATGTCCGTCGCGTTATCCTTTGTGTGCACTTTCCAAAGATATACTTGCTTATCCTCATCTATGGCTACTAGAAATGACTCTCTCACCTCAATATGCTTAGTCTGTGAGCTAAACGCCAAATTCTCTGCCAAGTGAATAGCACTCTGGCTATCACATCGAACATCAATACTATCATGCCCGAATCTCAAGTCACACAACAATCGCTTCAAATAGAGTGCTTCCTTTGTTGCCTCCACTGCGGCTATCAACTCCGCCTCCATAGTGGAAAAAGCAACTACGGTTTGCAATCTCGATCTCCAACTTATGGCTGTACCCCCAAGTGTGAAGACATATCCGGAAGTTGATTTTCTTCGATCCCTATCACCAACGTAGTCCGAATCACAATAACCAACCAACTTGCAATCCATTGTCTTACTACCTCCAAAAACAAGACCATAAGATGATGTGCCTCCGAGGTATCTCAACATAAGCTTCACAGCTTCCCAATGTGATTTCCCCGGATTAGCCATGTATCGACTAACCATCCCGACGGCATTTGCAATATCGGGCCTTGTACACACTATAGCATACATTAGACTTCCAACCGCACTATCATATGGCACATTTGCCATATAAGCCTTGTCTTCCTCCAAGATAGGTGATCCTTTACTCGAAAGCTTCATATGCAAAGGTAAATGTGTATTTGATGCCTTTGCATTCTCCATGCTAAATCGGCAAAGCACTTTCTCAATGTACTCCTTTTGAGTTAGTTTCAACTCAAAATGCTTTCGATCCCTTACAATTTCCATGCCCAATATCCTTCTTGCTTCTCCAAGATCCTTCATTTCGAACTCCGATTTCAAACTCGGTTTTAGTTTGTTGATTTCATTTTTATCCTTAGAAGCAATGAGCATGTCGTACACATACAAGAGTAAATACACCCAACAATCATTTCTCAACTTCTTGAAATAAACACAAGCATCTTAGATGCTTCTATCAAAACCATTTTCAAGCATAAAATGATCAAATCTCTTGTACCATTGTCTAGGTGATTGCTTTAATCCATATAGTGGTTTCTTCAACTTGCAAACCAAATTTGACTTACCATCCACAACAAAACCTTCTGGTTGCTCCATGTAGATGTCTTCATCCAAGTCACCATGCAAGAAGGCGGTTTTTACATCAAGTTGCTCCAACTCCAAGTCATGAATAGAAACTATAGAAAGTAATATCCGGGTAGAAGTATGGCGCACAACCGGTGTGAATATATCATCATACTCCTTCCCCTTCCTTTGTGCAAACCCCTTAGCCACTAGCCTAGCTTTGTATCTCCCATCGTCCTTCACCTTGTATATCCATTTGCATCCAATAGCACGGTTTCCTTTAGGAAGTGGAACCAAATCTCAAGTTTGATTCTTCAACAATGATTGCATCTCTTCCTCCATGGCACAAATCCATTTCGAGCTATCACTCGACTCCATGACGTCATTAAGGTCCATCGGCTCATCTTGGACTACATGAAGAGCATAGTCCAAATTATCACAAAAGCTAAGATAATTCCAAATATCCTGCGATGTGGGACTTTTCCATTCAATCCACGCACCCACTCCATTTACAATGCGAGCCGCACCTAACAATCTCCACCTTGGCGAGCATTGCTCAAGTCACCTTGGAGTTATACTGAGTCCTCTTCGCAGTTGGATGAGGCTGCAACTCCGAGTTCTCATTAGCAGGAATGGGACTACTTAACCATATCCATGCTTCGATCATGTTGTATCATACCAGTCCCATCGAACCATGGAGCTCTGATACCATGTTGAGTTTCGGCATTCCCTCGTACCGTACGCGTTCTCTTCACCGTGTCTAGCCAGAGTCAATGGTCAAAGTCTCCTATGCCGGCGTCCCGATTGAACATCCCTTCATCGCCTCCATCGAGCATATAATCTGGTATTGGCAACACATTGTAACAAAAGGAATCCCCAATGTTACGTGCCACCAATTCCATATATATACCACGATTATTCCAGATATCCTACGATGTGGGACTTTTAACATGTTCAATCCACGTACCCACTTCATTTACAATGCGAGTTCACACCTAACAATCTCCACCTTGGCGAGCATTGCTCAAGTCACATTGGAGTTATACCGAGTCCTCTTCGCAATGGAGTCAAGCTGCTATTTCGAGTTCTCATAAGCAGGGGGAGCGGCTGCTTAACCATATCTCCACCTTGACGAGCATCCCATGCTCAAGCCCCTTCGGAGCCATGCTTTGGTCACGCTGCATCGTACCGGTGCCATCGAACCATGGAGCTCTGATACCATGTTGAGTTTCGGCATTTCCGCATACCGTACGCGTTCGCTTCACCGTGTCTAGCCGGAGTCAACGGTCAAAGTCTCTCATGCTGGCGTCCCGATTGAACATCCCTCCATCGCCTCCATCGAGCATATAATCTGGTCTTGGCAACACATTGTAACAAAAGGAATCCCCAATGTTACGTGCCACCAATCTCATATATATACCACGATTATTTCAAATATCCTACGATGTGGACTTTTAACATGTTCAATCCACGCACCCACTCCATTTACAATGCAAGCCACACCTAACAATCTCCACCTTGGCGAGCATTGCTCAAGTCACATTGGAGTTATACCGAGTCCTCTTCGCAGTGGAGTCAAGCTGCTATTCCGAGTTCTCATAAGCAAGGAGAGCGGCTGCTTAACCATATCTCCACCTTGATGAGCATCCCATGCTCAAGCCCCTTCGGAGCCATGCTTCGGTCACACTGCATCGTACCGGTGCCATCGAACCATGGAGCTCTGATACCATGTTGAGTTTCGGCATTCTCGCGTACCGTACGCGTTCGCTTCACCGTGTCTAGCCGGAGTCAACGATCGAAGTCTCCCATGCCGGCATCCTGATTGAACATCCCTCTATCGCCTCCATTAAGCATATAATCTGGTCTTGGCAACACATTGTAACAAAAGGAATCCCCAATGTTACGTGCCACCGATCCCATATATATACCACGATTATTTCAGATATCCTACGATGTGGGACTTTTAACATGTTCAATCCACACATCCACTCCATTTACAATGCGAGCCACACCTAACATTCTTGACCTTCTTTGTAAGCCAGTCGTACCAAAGATGAGCTTCTCCCTTAAGATGGAAAGAACAGGTAGGAACCCATTCATTTTCAGGGGTATGATGATAAGTGAAGAGTTGCTATACCTGACTAATCCATCCTATCACTCCATTGCCTCCATCATAAGTGGAGAATCCTAATTTGATAATTGTATTTTGCAGAAGTTTTGGAGTATTCTGACTTCTTATTGCTTCATTGTGATGGTTATGTCCATTTCTTGTTGGAGGGTTAAAACTTTGATAGGGTATTTCTTGTACAGGTGGTTCTTGATACGGTCTTTGGTGGTTTCTTTGAAGTGGTGGTACATAGGGGGGCACCGTTGATGGTTGAATTGGAGGCTATGATTTGCTGGTTTCTCCATTCTTGGTTTCATTTCCTTTTAGATTCTTGAGTTCCCTCAATTCCTTTGCTACGTTATTAAGAACTTCACTTATGCTATCCATTTTTACATTAAGATCTTGTGTAGTTTCTTGTAGATTCAGATTTGATTCTTGTAAATCCCTGATGGCTACTGCAGTTTTTAAGTTGATTTGCTCCTGTCCGGTCACTTTAAGACCTTCATCAAGTGTTGCATCATCCTGATCTGTTGGGTTTTCATCATCGGTTAATTCTGGTTGTTCACCTGAGTGTTAACGCTGAAAGTTGAACGCTAACACCCAGTGTGTGTAATAACAATATGAAAGCACCACCCGTTGGTACGGGAACAGAATATAAGCTGAAAATAGCAGAAATCGGTAAAGGGACAACAGATTTATAGTGGTTCGGCCCGTAATTGAGCCTACGTCCACTTTATATTCTTTTATTGCTGATCTGGTTACAATTTGATACAATGCACTTCGAATACAATTCACTTTGATCATGCAAACACTTCAGATTAGTAACTCAAACTTTGATGATGAGATTTGTTGAATCCATGTCGAATGTGTAGAATCTCATTCAAAGCTTGTTGTAGTATCTTCAATGTTTGGAGTTCTTCAAGTGTTGGACGAGTCGAGAATTCGGCAGAGTAATGGCGCTTCAGAAAATGATTGGCCAAAAGTCCTTTTCACGTTCGGGGTAGGTTGGTATTTATAGAGATTTGACCCCTTAGGTCGTAAGTCGTGGCTGACCTATTGAGTCCAGCTTGTGGCTTGGTAGAAGCTTACTTACCCATCTGGATCCATGTTACAAGTCCTAAGTCGTTTACGAGTCATCTTCCTCCGGCATAAGTATTGCAGCAGCGAACTACAACTCTGGCTTTAGGTCGTGGACGACCTAAACTAAGTCGTGAGTCGCGGCATAACTGGTAAACGAGCTAGGAGGTAAGTCGTAGATAGCCTTAAGTCGTAGATCCTCCATTTCCTCAAGTCGTCAACTGGTTGAGTCGGACAACACCTTTAAGTCGTCGAGGCCATTAATCCGTTAACTCCTTAAACCGTTAAGTCGTAGACTTCCTTAAGTCGTCCAAACCTTAAGTCGTTAGGTCGTCCAGACATTAAGTCGTTAAGTCCTTGACTCGTTAAGTCGTCCAGTCCTTTAGATTGAAGACTTCTTAGACTGTTTCAATTCTTAGGTCGTCTAGACCTTAACTCGTTAGGTCGTTCACACCTTAACTCGTTAGGTCGTTCACACCTTAACTCGTTAGGTCGTGTAGTACTCTGAGTTGTTAGGTCGACCAATCCCTGACTCGTTAAGTCGCGTACCCTGCTTGAGTCGTTTTCCTTGCTTGAGTCGTGCAGTTCTTAAGCCGTAGGAAACTGAGGGTTAACATTTGCCCCTCGAAGTAGACGCCTAAGTCGTAGGTCGTGTGCTTCGACTCATCTTAACTCGCATGTGCCGATTCGAGTTCCACTGCTCCGAGATATAAAAGGCTTGAGTCATTCCTCCTACTTCCTTCTTCTCATTACCTATCTCCTAAGTCGCATCTGCCATTAGCATTTCTCCGAGCTTCCTCAAGGCGATTCTAAAAAAAATAACCAATCACCGATCCTTGATCCTTCATTGCGTAAGTGCTCCTGCTTCCTTCATCCATCTCCTTATGCAATGCTTCATTGCAAATCTCGCTATATCGATAGTCTGCGAACTCGATTCAGTTCGATTTAGCTTCAAACGATTGGGGCGATGAAGGCGATGGGTTACACTGTTTTGGACTTAACCGATTAGAATGGCAGGGCTTTGGATTTACGGTGATCTCAAATAGGTTTTTTGGATGATTTAGTAGTGTGATAAAATGAAGGCTTTTGTTAATGGAGGGGTTAACGGGTTAATGGGTTAGGAGGATAAAAGGTTAGGAGTTAAGGAGAAAAGTCGGTTGGTCACACGGAGTGAGATATTAGCTTGATCACGACTTAGCAATCTTGTACGACCTATGAACCCTCTCGACTTAAGTCTTTACCGACTTATCCACTTACGACATAAGCCTTGAGTCGTGGCCGAGTTAGGACTTGGGAAATTTACATCACTTTGAACTGAAGCCTTTTCCCTTCTTACTATGCCTTGCGACTTAAAGATTAATGACTCATAGGACAAACGTCTTGACAAGTTGACGACTTAACTTGACTCACTGTACATTCACTAAGTCGCAGACGACCTAGTACTTTGGTCGCAGCCAAGTCAGTATTTATATGCTCAATTCAAACTCACACTTCTAAGCATAATCTTGATTTAAGTGCTTAACTTGAATTACTGAAACAAACTGCCCGCATACTGAATTGTCCGGACTTTAATTTGTTAAACTTTGTTGCATTTTCTAAAGATCACTTTGACTCGCAAGCTAACAACCTGTTTAATACAACATTTATAGAAAATTGGGACGAATATACTGCCACTGACTGCCTACATCAAATGACAGATTAGTTAATAACGGATAATCAACTTAAATAGATTGTGTGAACGAAGTGCTTTAAATCAACAAATTCAAGCAAAGTATTAAAGCAACATTGAAATAGTCAACTGAAAATGACCGGTTTGCACTAATACTGTACCTGAACTTTAAATTAACAAGTCCTGAAATTTGGTAATCAATCAATTGTCGACTAGCTTAATTCCAGTTATATTTACTTGTTATCTTTATTAGTTCTGCACAACACTTCACACTTTTTAGGAAACGTGCACCTTCATATTTGAATATCCAGTTGCTTGTGTAGAATGACTTCTCAGCAAGAAGATTTAACAGTCCAGACTGGAGAGGCCACTCTCATTCCAGCTCCATTAGTCAATCCTCCCGAAAGAGCCTCTACCACTTTATCGTACAAAGTTTTCCGTCAGTTGTGCACCCAGTTTGGCATTGCTGAAGCAGATGCCATTCTTGCTGAGAAAAGTAACACCGCTGATGCAGCGCCTCCTGGCTTTGTAGCAGTTAATCGACAAATGTGCCTGAGCGGGGCCATTCCACCTTTCAACAACTTTATCCAGCATCTTCTTCGCCAACTGGCCATCTCCCCATTTCAGCTACATCCCAATAGCTATGCCATTCTAATGGGGTTGTGTGTATTATTTAGTAGAACGCTTGACCGTCTCCCTAGTTTTGACGAGATCTGCTACTTATGTTCTTTTACCAGAACTAAAGATCATCCTTCGATCACCGTTGTGAGAAGCGCCAGAAATCGTAAATTGATTTTTGGCCTCCCTGACAGTGCCCATGGGTTCTTAACTCAGTACTTTTACGTTCGCTGTCCCCCAGGGTTTTATGCTGTGTGGAGGGAAGGAAGTAAGATCATCTATCTTTACTTCTTCTATTCTCTGAGTTTTGTGAAGTCCAATATTGCCAAATGTTAATTTCGCTTTTTCATTTCAGTGCTCCCCCCTCCTTCTTGGGATCCCAGCCACAAGCCAACTCTGGAGAGGCTCATGGCCGTACCAGCTGAAGAGAAGGACGCGAAATTTTTGTTGAAAGATGAATTTCTTCACCAGTTTAGACTTCTTCACCCTTCTCGCTCTTCTCAGCCTCACGAAGTTCCTGATTCTTTAGAAAAGACGTCTGATGCCCCAGCTTCTGTCAAAGAACCTATACCGCAAGAGCCCACCACTGAGGCTTCTCTGGTGAAGTGTTCTGCCTCTATTGACGTTGCGGGATCATCCGGCAAATCTACGCTCTCTTCGGTTATCGAAGAGGAGGAGCCTCTTTAATGCCCCGAGAAGGCATTCAATGAAGAGGTTGAGAAAGAGAGTTCCGCTCAGCATGACGGCGAAGACATTTTTGGGGGTCTTAGTGACTTAATGGTGACTTCACAGGAGTTATTCAAAAATGACACTTCAAAAGCTATTTCTCCTGCTGTCGAGGAGACTTCTTCTTTACAACAAGTTTCGACACCTTCTACACCAGTCGTTGCCTTCCCACACTAAAGCGTGGTTTGTAGTTCGACGCGCGTAGTTTGCACGCTGCACACACTTAGGATTTTTCGGCACTTATACGCACTTATCCTCTTTTTCTGGAGATTTCTAAACTTCATTTCTTTTCCATTTTTAGATTCTCCGATGGGGCGCTCTGGCTCATACTATGACAAATTTCAGCGCCATGGAGGCCGCGGAACTTATGATTTTAGGCGATACCTCAATGCCCCGAGGGAAACAGATGAGGAGAGAGCTATTAGGAAAGCTCAAGAGAGGCGGGACTATGAGCAGTGGCAGAGAAGAAAGGATGATGAACGATACGATTCTTCTCACAGGGGTGACGATTCTCACAAAAGAAAATCCCATGATGACAAAGGGAAGAGTCACATTACTGGAGATCCAAGTAAGCGGGTCAAGCCTAGTGACGCGTCTGCAATTTCTGAGAAGACCCCTGCTTCAATTCCTCTTGATATCCCCTCTGATTCTCCTGCTCTTGAGAAGTCTGATATCCAAACAATCATCAACAGACCCTAATATAAAGTTGGACAGGGCCCGCCAACTCTTCAAAGTCGGTTCCCGCAATGGTGCTTAAAGGGGGTACGCTTCGACCTTGACTTGGTCCCGATCGATAAACCGGCTATGCTGCGTAACCTTGATGCCGTCAAACTTGATATGGAAAGGATGTCTGGATGGCAAAAACTTGTTGACGAGCTGCAAAGGGTCAATCGTATGAACCTTGAGGCTATGTTAACGATGGAGAATGATCATTCAGAGTGGAAGAAGATTCTTAAGCAACACGATGCGGAGATGACGAGCATCGTTGACGATAATTCAAGACTTGAGTATGAAGTTAAGAAACTCAAAGATGAGCTTGCTACTTCTTCCTCCTCCTACACTCAAAAAGAAGAAGTTCTTCAAAAACAAGTTCGCGATGCTCATGCTGCCCAACGGAATGCTGAGGCTCAACTTGAATCTGAAAAGAGGATGACAGAAATCTATCGCACCGACATTGCCCAGCTACGAGAGAAGGCGAGTTCCCAGGACTTGGAAATTACGCGGTTGCGAGCTCAACTGTCAAAAGCTGAAAAAGAGCGCGATGAGGCCGTTGCCGGAAAAGAAGCGGCTGAGCAGTCGCATGAGGCGACGAAGGCCAAAATCAGCTCTACCTTATTTGACTTTTATATACATAGTGTCTTGGGGCATGGGAGTCTCTCGTTTTTGGGGTCGGACTATGAAGTCACCTTGGCCGAAGTATGGGAGGCGATAATTGATATGCTTGGTGGTGCTGGTTATGCCGAAGCAGATCTTGAGGCAACTTACTTAGATGAAAATGCCCGTGCTGCACTTGTTAAGGGAAAGGAGCAACTTGCCCAAGCGCGAGCCGAAGCGGTGGGAGAGAAGCGTTCTGGAAAAGAGGTACTTCCTACTGCCCCTGTCCGTACTTCGGTTTCAGCTGATGTCGATCTTATTGGCTCCAGTTCTCACTCTTCGCCTCCTGTTAAAGTTGACAAAGAAATTATGACCACTCCCACCAAGGAAGAGGCCCTGGAAGATATGGAGGCTCAAAAATTCGAGATTGATCTTGCAAAGCCGACTTCTCCAGGTAACTTTGATGTCGACCCAAGTCAAGTAGATTGCTCATTTGACTTGACTGAGATCGATGAACTTCTTACTTACTACTTAAGCCCTGATGAGCCACTATCTTATCTTTTTTCGGAGAATACTGATTTTAACTTCTTTTCTTCTATAGCGGAAGTACCGAAAGCTGCGCTAACTTCTCCTTCTCCGGCTGCTGTTCCTCCTCCTTCTCAAGTCGCTCCTCTTTCTGCTTCTCAACCAGGATCACAAGAAGAGAAAATAGAAGCCCTCAAAGACTTGGACGATCCGGTTGTTTCGCAAGAGCAAAAGACTGGGGAACTTGAAGAAGGCGAAAAGACCCCGGAGCAAACTTATGATGACGACACAAAGCTTTTTGAGTTTTTTACTCCAGGCAGTGAGTCTTCTTCGAAAAAGAAGAGGAAACGCACGGTTTCAAAGAAAGGGAAGAAAAGCACTTCTGTCGCTGGAGAAGAAGCGGAAGTTGACCCAGCTGTGCCTCTTTCTCCTTCCTCCCCGACCCGTCCACAGCGGCCTCAGAAACTAATCATTAGGCCGGGTAAAAGCTCCAAAGGTGGGAAGAAGGAGAAATGAGCTTGATTTTATTTTCTCCGTTTTGCTTTTTGCTTTTTCATGTATTGATCGGAGATTGTGCGAGTACCGGTCCTCGCTTTCTTAAACCTGCACATGTATCAAATTTTATAATGTGGAATATAATGATTCTTTGTTTGTACAACTTTCTTGTATATATTTGTGAATGCATTTATTCCATGTGTCTGCACAAGTTTCTTTGTATGATATTGCAGTGAGCTCGTGGTATGATGTTTGAGTGTTATTTAACATAGCTATGAGCTCCCATACCACGGCTCATCGCAATATTCTGAAAAGACTCATACTCTTATTTTAGAGGATAATATTTCCGTTTTCGAGGAAATATTATCCTGCTTTCAATAGAGTATGCCTTGTATCGGAGAAGTTTTCTCTTCTCTTCTTTTAGAACACTTCAACTTAGGTGAAATATGCCTCCAAAGAGGTCTTTTTGGCATTTCTAAGATATAGCATTTTGGAATCTGTGGAGTAGCATGGACTCCGAAGATTAGCATTTTGGAATCTGTGGAGTAGCATGGACTCCGAAGATTAGCATTTTGAAATCTGTGGAGTAGCATGGACTCCGAAGATTAGCATTTTGGAATCTGTGGAGTAGCATGGACTCTGAAGATTAGCATTTTGGAATCTGTGGAGTAGCATGGACTACTCCGAAGATTAGCATTTTGGAATCCGTGGAGTAGCATGGACTCCAAAGATTAGCATTTTGGAATCCGTGGAGTAGCATGGACTCCGAAGATTAGCATTTTGGAATCCGTGGAGTAGCGTGGACTCCGAAGATTAGCATTTTGGAATCGGTGGAGTAGCATGGACTCCGAAGATTAGCATTTTGGAATCTGTGGAGTAGCATGGACTCCGAAGATTAGCATTTTGGAATCTGTGGAGTAGCATGGACTCCGAAGATTAGCATTGTACCTCTGGAGAGGTCTTGTGCTTCCGGAGAAGTCTTTATTTGATTGCCTGGAAGTTACTTTCTCACAGTTAAATGGATCCATGGGGCGGACGTAAATTACTTAATTGGACGTTCGTTTGCACAAACGGTCGCAACTAGTTAACAAAGATCATGCGCCTTCTGGTTCCACCAACCTCTTTGTTGAGAAGAGAACTTCCATTTTTTGGCGTGCCTCCGAAGAGGGCTTGTGCCTCCGTAGAGGTCTTTATGTTTGAACTCCGAAGAGTAGCAATTGTTGCTTGTGTTCTTTCACCGTCTGCTCCTTAGCGATTCCTTGTTATCACTTCAAGTACATGCTCCATTCTTTTGCAAATTTCTTGCTTTTTGCCAGAGAAATGTACTTTGTTGTTGAGTGATTTATGGGAATTGCCGAGTCTTGTGATGTGTTGAATAAGTAAGCTTTACTTTGATAGCCTGCAATATTAAATCGACATTTTAGCAATATATTTAAGATATTTGCATATCGAAATGAAACAGGCATTATATAGCATTAGAACACAAGATTTAATATTCTTTATTATTAATCCACCCTGATTTCTCAGTGGTTTACAATACAAGAGTTATACATCCATTATCATTTTACAAATTTAAGCAATGCTGTTAAGTAAAAATTGGATGCAAGTGATTGTTGTTCCAGAGACTCCAGATTGAATTTCCATTTCCACTGGATTCGTAGTTTTTGATTCATATGCCAAAGATATTGGAAGATGCCCCAGCTGTAGTTTTGTGGGTAGTTAATAGTCGTCCCAACTCCTGGCTGCTACGTGGGGACCTCCTGTGACAACGTTAATGACAAGCTTTTCAGAATCTTGGACCGCAGTGTTGTTGCCAGAGTCAGATTGATGGGCAGGGTGTTCTTGCCCCTGAGTGGATGAGGTTGGGTCTGCTCTGATTTTCTTCACATATTATTGCGGTTTACCCTGTTCCAGCAACTCTTCAATTACATTCTTCAACTGGCGACATTGGTCGGTGTCATGGCCAGGTTGATTGTGGAATCGGCAGAATTTCCCATTACGTATTGCACCTCTCTCCATCTCAGGTGGTTTAGGATACTTGATAACATCTTTTGTTGCAAAGAAGATATTTTCCGGTGTATCAATTAGAGGGGTAAAATCTGAAAGATTAAAGCAGCGAGGTTTCTTCTCATTCTCCTGCTTCTTTCCTCCATCACTTTCCCTTTTTTGGTTTCCGGATTCTCCTTTGTTAGAAGTAACACCATTATTCTTGACTTCAGCAACAACCACTTTTGCCGGCGCGGAGAGGTTGTCTAGACGCATAAATTCGTCGGCCTTTTTATAGAATTTCTCGAGTGAGTTTGGCTCCTTCATTTTTAACCATCTTCCGAATTCACTTGATTTGTTGATGGCCCGCATCAGGTAAGTCAGGATCATACAGGGTTCTGCATTATCCACTTCGGCTAGAGATATATTGAAACGGTTCAAGAAAGATCTGATAGATTCTCCGGGCCCTTGTTCAAGGCTGGACAGTGACATTATATCCTTAGCTTTTGAAGCATACAACCTGAACTGATCCTTGAACTTTCGAGTTAAATCAGAGAATTGATCTACGGACCGAATTGGTAGTTTTGTGAACCAAAGTAGGGCAACTCCTTCCAAGTATACTGGAAAGTATCGGCATTTAATCTCATCTGATGCCCTCGCGCCGGTCATATGCCAATCGTACTTGTATAGAAAATGGTTAGGGTCACTTGTCCCTCTATAAGCCGGAATAGTAGGAGGTATGAATTTTCTTGGAAATTCTGCTTTCAGGATCCTTTCAGTAAACGGAGTTCTGCTTGGCGCAAATCCCCAATCACTCACGTTTTCTTCCCTCTGCATGCTCTCTTTCATGATTTGGCGAATCATCCCTGATAGGTACTCCTCATTGTTCAAAGGCATCGCCGGGTAGAAGTCACCTCTCCTTTCGGAATTTTGCCTGGGCAAATGCTCGCGAAAAGTTGGCTGCGGCCTTGGACCTTCAGCTTGGAAAGGTGGCATTTCGGCGGTGCCAGCTGCTCTTTGAGGAATATCTTTCTCCTGGGAATTACGAGCATCTTCAGTGAAGACTGTTTCATTGTTTTCTGGCTGTTGATTTGCCCCAAGTATAGCGTTTAATCTGTCCATCATTAAAGCGTTTTGAGCTTCAATTTGCTGATATAATCCCGACACTGCGTCGTCTAATTCAGCCCTTGTGACTCCGACGGTAGGAGTTGCTTGATTTGCTGTTGGGGAAGCGGAGGTTCCCTCATAAGCATTTCCGGACCTGGTAGATCTACCCTTTCTTCCAGGAGCCATGATTTCAGATAAACTTCTGGTCTTTAGAGAGATTTTTTCAACAAACTCTTGCGGAGCAATGGTGAGAATATTCCTGAGTTCAACTCTCAATGAAAGCACCAAAATGTTAACGCTGAAAGTTGAACGCTAACACCCGGTGTGTATAATAACAATGTGAAAGCACCACCCGTTGGTACGGGAACAGAATATAAGCTGAAAATAGCAGAAATCGGTAAAGGGACAACAGATTTATAGTGGTTCGGCCCGTAATTGAGCCTACGTCCACTTTATATTCTTTTATTGCTGATCTGGTTACAATTTGATACAATGCACTTCGAATACAATTCACTTTGATCATGCAAACACTTCAGATTAGTAACTCAAACTTTGATGATGAGATTTGTTGAATCCATGTCGAATGTGTAGAATCTCGTTCAAAGCTTGTTGTAGTATCTTCAATGTTTGGAGTTCTTCAAGTGTTGGACGAGTCGAGAATTCGGCAGAGTAATGGCGCTTCAGAAAATGATTGGTCAAAAGTCCTTTTCACGTTCGGGGTAGGTTGGTATTTATAGAGAATTTGACCCCTTAGATCGTAAGTCGTGGTCGACTTAAGGTAAGTCGTGGTCGACTTAAGGTAAGTCGTGGCTGACCTATCGAGTCCAGCTCATGGCTTGGTAGAAGCTTACTTACCCATCTGGATCCATGTTACAAGTCCTAAGTCGTTTACGAGTCATCTTCCTCCGGCATAAGTATTGCAGCAGCGAACTACAACTCTGGCTATAGGTCGTGGACGACCTAAACTAAGTCGTGAGTCGCGGCTTAACTGGTAAACGAGCTAGGAGGTAAGTCGTAGATAGCCTTAAGTCGTAGATCCTCCATTTCCTCAAGTCGTCAACTGGTTGAGTCGGCCAACACCTTTAAGTCACCGAGGCCATTAATCCGTTAACTCCTTAAACCGTTAAGTCGTAGACTTCCTTAAGTCGTCCAGACCTTAAGTCGTTAGGTCGTCCAGACATTAAGTCGTTAAGTCCTTGACTCGTTATGTCGTCCAGTCCTTTAGGTCGAAGACTTCTTAGACTGTTTCAATTCTTAGGTCGTCTAGACCTTAACTAGTTAGGTCGTTCACACCTTAACTCGTTAGGTCGTTCACACCTTAACTCGTTAGGTCGTGTAGTACTCTGAGTTGTTAGGTCGACCAATCCCTGACTCGTTAAGTCGCGTACCCTGCTTGAGTCGTTTTCCTTGCTTGAGTCGTGCAGTTCTTAAGCCGTAGGAAACTGAGGGTTAACACTGAGTTTATTGGCTATGATACCAATGTGTTATGCCTAGGTTTGGAACTTCTGGTTTTGGTCATCTTTAAAGCAGTTTTTGGTTACAGGAAGGTGAAGGTGGTTTGTTTCTTTGGGTTGCAGAAGCTTGAGAGCAAGAAGATTATTGTATGGATAGGTTGCAGTATTGAATAATAGTATAAGAATGAAAAAGATTTGTAATGATAGAAATTATGAGCAATGACACAGAAAATTGTAGCAGATTTTTCAATATTAAATAAAAATTCTTATTAAATTCTCTTAATAATATCACATGCTGATTGATACTGCTATTTATACATAATCTTAACATTAAACCCTGATCATTACAAGACTTAGTCAGGCCTTGACTTGATCAAATAACCAAATAAAAACTGATTTTATCATATGCTTTGGTCATCATGCACACTTGTGCACATGCACACAAGGCCTGGCTGGATCTGGGTGAACTTGACCTGGTGACTGGTCTTGTGTGGTCAAACTGGTCTCCATGATGCTCCGAATTGGTCGGCCCCATCACTGGATCTTCGTCTATGGCTGCGGTGTCAACTTGTACCAAAGTGTTTGATGAAATGATCTGCTCTTCTATTGTCCTCAGACTGTTTGTTGATTTCCTTCTTTTTTATGCTGCTCCTTACACATGTTTGATGATCTGACCCGATGCCTACCAAAATTATAGCAAAGTATAATTTGAAGTCAGTTCCTATAACTTAGACAGAAGTCTAAATGCTGAAGTCAGCATCAAAGGTGGCACCGGACGACACGGGCTGCACAAGGTGTCTCGAACTGCCCTGGGAGTTGGACAACTTGTTACTGCTGCTGTTGCTTACCTGATCCATGCACGTAGAGTTGAAGCACTGGTAGGCTCTTTTTCCTTTTGGGATTGTGCTCGGGTTATTGTCATGGTGGAGCAGGTAAGATGGTGTTTGTAGATTCAAGAAGAAGACAGGTAAGGGAATAAACAGAAGTAGGTGATGATAACTCAGGGAAAGAATGAGGAGGCTTTGATACGTAATAGAAGTGGGTGGAGAAAACAGAATAGAAATTGCACAGATAATCAATAGATAAGAAAAATGATCTTTTTTATTAATTTTCATCATATCTCAATTGTACACAAGCTGGCCATATTTATACAGTTTGCATCAATGACTAATTCAAACTAGCCGTTGGAATTACAACTCAAGGCTAGGGTTTCAGAAAAAACATGAATACAAAATATTATGCTGTGCACGTGCACAATGTGCACCAATTTCCTCTAACCCTCCATTGCTATTCTCTTATAGCTGATTGCTTCCTCAGGATTTTGTATCTCCATTAGGCTGCCTGAAGCTTGAACTTTGAATCCAGAAGAGCTGCAAGGTGAATTGTTAAGTGTTCGACAGTTTGTACTAGGTGTTTGATGAAATGCCGTAGTGTAACAGCTCCCCCTCCCATGAAAGAGGGACCTTGTCTCAAGGTCCAGTGTTGGAAATTTGCGAATTGTATCCCAGTAGTCTTCCCAAGTCGCGTCTGTTGCAGGCTTATTCTTCCACTTTATCAGAGCTTGGGCGACAGGTTTGTTGTCTCGAGGTATTAGACGTCGATCAAGGATTTTTTCAGGTTCTTCGACAATCTCTTCTCTGAATGATGGAAGGCCTTGTTGAAGAATCATTTTTGTGCCCAGTTTCTTTTTCAATTGACTGACATGGAAAACAGGATGAATTTGAGCACCTGCAGGTAATTCTAATAGGTATGCAACTTCCCCAATCTTTTTTATTATTTTAAATGGACCAAAGTATTTTGGAGAGAGTTTGTTTGTTTTAGTTGCACTGACTGAAATTTGTCTATATGGTTGTAATTTAAGGTAAACCCAGTCATTCACAGAAAAATGCCTCTCTGTTCTATTTCTGTTGGCAAACTTTTGCATTCTTTCTTGTGCTAATTGTAGACTATCTTTTAGGAATTGTAGAGTTATGTCTCTAGAAAATAAGTGTTGTTCTACTTGTTCTACTTTTGCAGTGTGAGGAATATAAGATAGAAGTGATGGAGGCTGCTTCCCGTAGACTACTTCATATGGTGTCATTTTAGTAGATTCTTTCCAGGAAGTATTGAACCAGTATTCTGCCAATGTTAGCCACTGAGTCCATTCACTAGGCTGGTGTGATATAAAACAACGCAGGTATGTTTGTAAAATCTTGTTTGTAACTTCAGTTTGACCATCTGATTGAGGATGGTAGGCTGAGCTAAATTTCAGAGTGCAACCTTGAAGAGAAAATAATTCTTGCCAAAAATTACTTAAAAATATTGTATCTCTGTCGCTTACAATTGTTTTTGGCATACCATAGAGTTTGAAAATCCCATCAAAAAATATCCTTGCTACTTGTTTTGCTGTGTATGGATGTTGCAAGGAAAAGAAGTGTGCATATTTTGATAATCTATCAACTACTACATAGATTACTGTAGCATTGTTACTTTTAGGCAAGTGAGTAATAAAATCCATTGATAGATCGGTCCATATATTGTCTGGGATAGGTAGGGGTTGTAAGAGGCCCGGATAAGCAACATTTTCTGATTTTGATTTTTGACAAGTATCACATTGCTTTACATAATTCTCCACTGATTTCTTAATATGCTTCCAAAAAAAAGTTTTCTTTATCTGCTTGAGGGTCTTTTTTACTCCTGCATGTCCACCCAAAGGAGAGGAGTGAAATTCAAAGAGGATTGAATTTATTAAATTGATTTGAGAATGATCAAGTAGGATTCTGCCCTTGTAGAATATTAAATCATCAAGTATTTTGTATTTGCTGGAAGATAAGCTACCATTTAAAATTTGCTCTTTCTTTAATATGTAGAAGGGGGTTTGGTGTATTTGTCTTCGCAATTGAGTTATCCAGTCAGGTTGTACCACTGACAAGGCATTCAAATCCGTGTTTTGATGAATTCTTGAAAGGCTATCTGCAATTATATTCTCACGACCTTGCTTATATTCAACTTGGTAGTCATAGCCATGAAGCTTTGCTAACCATTTCCCTTGAATTCCAGTAGTCAATTTTTGAGATAATAGATGTTGCAAACTTTGGTGGTCAGTTCGTATAATAAATCTTCTTCCCAATAAGTACTGAGACCATTTTTTTGTTGCAAGAATTAAGGCCAGTAGTTCTTTCTCGTATGTGGATAAATATAGATTTCTCCCTTGTAATGGTTGACTGATGTATGCAATTGGTTTACCATTTTGAAGAAGGACAGCACCAACTCCTGAGCCACTAGCATCACATTCAATTACAAAATCTTTGGTGAAGTCTGGCATTGCTAAAACAGGTGGGCTAATCAAACAAGACTTTAACTTATAAAATGCATCAATAGCCTCTTGTGTCCATAAAAAAGAATTCTTTTTGAGCATTGCTGTTAATGGTTTTGCTATCAATCCATAATCTTTGATAAATTTTCTGTAATAGCCTGCGAGTCCTAGGAATCCTCTGAGTGCTTTGATATTATGAGGCTGTGGCCATTCCATCACTGCTTTTGTTTTTTCTTTGTCTACAGAAATACCTTTTTCTGAAATAATATGGCCCAAGTATTTTATCTGGTCTTCCGCAAAAGAACATTTAGATAAATTGATGATCAATTTATTGTCCTGTAGGATCTGTAGTGTAATTTCCAAATGTTTTAGATGATCTGCCCAGCACCTGCTATATATTAAGATATCATCAAAGAAAACAAGAATAAAATTTCGTAAATATTTTTTAAAAATGTTGTTCATAAGAGATTGAAAGGTAGACGGGGCATTAGTTAAACCAAATGGCATAACTAAAAATTCATAGTGACCATCATGTGTACGAAATGCAGTTTTATGGATATCAGACATGTTCATTCGAATTTGATGGTAACCAGATTTTAAATCTAATTTTGAAAAAAATTTAGAGCCATAAAGTTCATCTAGTAAATCATCTATCAAAGGAATTGGAAATTTGTTTTTAATTGTTTGTTTATTTAATGCTCTATAATCTACACATAATCTCCATGACCCATCCTTTTTTTTAACCATCACAACCGGTGCTGAAAAGGAGCTTGAACTAGGTCTAATAATGCCAGAATTGAGCATATCAGTGACTAATTTATCTAGTTCGTTTTTTATATGATGTGAATACCTATATGGTTTTAAACAGATTGGCCTAGATCCTTCTAAAAGTGGAATCTGATGATCACAATCACGTGTAGGAGGAAGTGAATTATGCGTAGATGTTACAGCAGGGAATTTATCAAGTAAATGTTGAATATCTGGATGAATTTGTGACACAATGGGAGGTTGTACAGATGCAGAAAAAAGCATGAAGTGTAAATCTGCTGATATAAATTCTTTTGTGGCCTTTTTATCATTTAGAGTTTGAAAATCAGAAGGAAGTAAGCCCTGCCACTTGTATTCTTTACCATTATAAGAAAATCTGATTTGTAATTTCTTGAAATTAAAACAGACTTCATCAAGTTCTCTCATCCATTGGGTACCCAATACAATATCACATCCTTCCATAGGTAAGAGTAATAAATCTATGAACATTTGACAACCTTGACAAGATAATAAAACTTGAGAGCAAATATCATTACCTTGGAGCTTTTGACCATTAGCAACCTGAACTTCATAAGCTGCAGTTTGTGTTTTCTTCAAATTTAACTTTTGAGCTAACTTGCTATCAATAAAACTGTGAGTGGATCCCGAGTCGATTAATAATATCACATTTTTATTGTTAATACTACCCTTAACTTTGATAGTATGTAGAGTGGGAATACCTAAGAGTGCATTAATAGAAATTGACAGCAAGGTAGTGTCAGTGTTTAACTTATCATCTGATAGAGCTAATTGTAAATGATCATTGTTGGCATCATCAGTTTCAGAATCATTGTTTAATTCAATAATACCCTCTAATATATAAATTTGTTTAGTTTTACATTTATGACCATAGTGGTATTTCTCATTGCAACCAAAACAGAGATTCTTTCTTTTTTTATCTAAAATTTCGGCTGGGGTCAGAGTTTTTATTTTTCCTTGTTTGGAAGAAGAGTTATCTTGATTACTCGCAAAAGAATTTTTAAAATTGGCAGAACCCTTGAAATTATTTTGTTGAGTAATTTTATTTTTTGAAAGCCATTTTGTTTCAAAAATTTTGGCCAGAGAAACTGCAGCATCAAAATTTGGAGGATTATTAGCAATGACATCATATTTTATTTTTTCTTTTAATCCACCTAAGAATTTTTGTAATAAGTGAGTAGGTGATATCTGTTCAATCATGCCTTCAAGTTGTTCAAATTGATTTACATAATGCATGACTGATGTCGTCTGTTTTAAAGAAGAAAAAGTATCATATGGCCTTTCTAATTCATTAGGAGTAAAACGTACCTGAATTGCCTTGTAAAAAATTGGCCAGTGGTCATAATCTTGAACTGTGTGTGAATATCTGTAGAACCACTGCAGTGCTTCTTTTCTGAGATGGTAGGAGCAGACATGTACCCATTCTTGTATATCAGTTTTATTGTATTTGAAGAAATTTTCAACTTGTCTTAACCAATCAATAACCCTATCTTCTCCAGAAAAAATGGGGAAGTCAATCTTTATATTTAGCTTAGATAAATCTCTTGCTGGAGTAATTGGAATATCAAGGTTTCTTGATGGAGAATTCTGATCAGTATGATGATTTTCTGGTCTAGCAAGTATAGGAGGTCTATTGTTGGGAGGGATATAAACATTTGATCTTGCTGGAGAAGAAGAAGTGATTGTAGAAGCAGGTCTGTGATCCATATTTCTTTGATTCTTGACCTCATGAATCTCGGAAAAAATTTTTGCCATCATTTCTTGTATTTTATCCATCTTCTCATTGTTTTCTTGACTGCTTCTTGACAGGTTTTGAGTTGTTTGTTCCAACCTTCTTAATGATAGAGCAGTCCTATTATTAATCAAATATTGTTTCTGCCAAATTTCAGGTAGTGTCTCATCAATGGCAGACTCAATTGAGGAAGAAGCTTCTGGATCAGACGAGACACCTGGTTGGTGAGGGTCTGTATCCCCCTCATGAGGCTCTGATACCAATGTGGTAGGCTCTTTTTCCTTTTGGGATTGTGCTCGGGTTATTGTCATGGTGGAGCAGGTAAGATGGTGTTTGTAGATTCAAGAAGAAGACAGGTAAGGGAATAAACAGAAGTAGGTGATGATAACTCAGGGAAAGAATGAGGAGGCTTTGATACGTAATAGAAGTGGGTGGAGAAAACAGAATAGAAATTGCACAGATAATCAATAGATAAGAAAAATGATCTTTTTTATTAATTTTCATCATATCTCAATTGTACACAAGCTGGCCATATTTATACAGTTTGCATCAATGACTAATTCAAACTAGCCGTTGGAATTACAACTCAAGGCTAGGGTTTCAGAAAAAACATGAATACAAAATATTATGCTGTGCACGTGCACAATGTGCACCAATTTCCTCTAACCCTCCATTGCTATTCTCTTATAGCTGATTGCTTCCTCAGGATTTTGTATCTCCATTAGGCTGCCTGAAGCTTGAACTTTGAATCCAGAAGAGCTGCAAGGTGAATTGTTAAGTGTTCGACAGTTTGTACTAGGTGTTTGATGAAATGCCGTAGTGTAACAAGCACATATTCATTTGTTGGCCTCGGTCATTGGAATGAGCTCTGAATTTAGTTTCACTTTTCTTTCTCTGTTCACTGCTTTTGTAATGCATTCAGTTCACTTGTTGAATATTGCTTTCTTTATTCCACATTTTAACTTCTGTATTGTCGTGTTTGTGTTAGCTTTACAACTGCAGTTGATGCACTGTATCTAATGTTATCTTCTCAAAAAAATCTTCATGCATACATGTATCGGTCGAATTTCATACTAGGTATAAAGTTGGAAAAATGTGTGAATGCGTTACATAAGTTCAATGTATACCACAATACATAAAACTTTAAATCTGTTCAAAAATAAATATTTAAGCAATATAAGTTGCCTAAAAGAGTGCAGTTAAGACCCGGCAATTTCTCATCATGGCCGTATATAATTCTCCGCATTTTGAACAAGTCATAAGTACAATCATTTTGTCACAAAAATCCAAAATATACGACAAATATTATTATTAAATCTGGTTAAAATAATTTCATTAAAGTTTCTGATCATACTTCTACAGTTTTTTTACTGTTAAAGTTATTTGCTACATCATTCAGATTCCTAACTTATGCTTTTCTACCGTCTTTTTCTTTGCTTGAACTTGTCATATTTCCATTTCCTAATTTTACCAGCGATTTTACATTTTCGAATACAAACAATTAACATTATCATATAAAATCATCGTACTAATTAAGAAAAGTGGAGGAAGAAAATGGCATCAATGAAGCTGGGATCCAAATCTGAAATCTTCGAGCTGGATGGCTGTACTTGGTATTTATTTTCATTTTTATTTCTGCTATTCATCGGTTAATTCAAATCATTCCATAAACATTAACATATTCAATCTGTTATATTAAGGCCTACATGTGTATATATCAACCTTTGATCTGTGCATGTACAAAAATTTCTCTTACTTTATACGTGTTTAAATTGCACGTTTTGAATTTAGGTTATGTAAAAATGAGCTTGCAAGTGATATCATCGTCGAAATAGGGGAAATGTCCTTCCATCTCCATAAGGTACCACTTCAATGGCATTTACATCCAATTAATTCTTGTAATTACCTTGTTTACTTGATTGCAGTTCCCACTGTTGAACAGAAGCGGCCTCCTCCAAAAGCTAATAAGCGAGCACAAATCCGATGACGACAGCAAAATCTGCACGATACAATTGCACGACCTCCCCGGCGGCGCCAAAACCTTCGAACTGGTAGCCAAATTCTGCTACGACGTTAAGATCGAGATCACCGCCCACAATGTCGTCAACCTCCGATGCGCCTCCGAGTACCTCCGTATGACCGAAGACTACATCTCCGGCAACCTGATTTCCCACACTGAGAACTTCCTCACTGAAATTTCAAACAACTGGAAGGACTCCATCAAAGCCCTAGAATCATGCGAGAGCAATCTCCCGCTCGCCGAAGACCTCCACATCGTCACCCGCTGTATCAACTCCCTCGCCGCCAAATCCTTCGCCGATCCGTCGTTATTCGGCTGGCCGATCAAAACTACCAAAAATTCTCAAAATCGAGAAAAGGAGGAAAATCTATGGAACGGGATCAGCACGAACGACAAATCGAACTCGCCTGGCGGCGATTGGTGGTACGAAGACGTGTCTTATTTGAGTCTGCCGCTGTACAAAAGATTGATTCTGGCGATGGGGGAGAAAGGGATGAGCCCGGAGTACATAGCCGGGTCTTTGATGTACTACGCGAAGAGTTATGTTCCCGGTTTGACACGGGATTCGAGTGTCAGAACGGTTACAAATCAGATCAGCCCTGCTTCAATATTTGCACCTACTGAAAGCGATCAGAGGGTGGTTTTGGAAGAGGTTGTCGGTTTGCTTCCGGAGAAGAAGGGTGTTGCTTCAACTAAGTTTCTGCTTAGGTTGTTAAGAACTGCCATGATTTTGCATGCGAGCGTTGCTTGTAGGGAGAATTTGGAGAGGAGAATCGGTACCCAGTTGGAGAAGGCGGCCTTGGAGGACATTCTGATACCAAATTTGGGGTACTCGGTTGAGACTTTGTATGACATTGATTGTGTTCAGAGGATAGTTGATCATTTCATGATGAGTTATAGTGCATTGACATCTATGACACTCGGAGAAAATGATCAAAATTCGCCAGAAAGGATAACGGATGAAGAACAAATGCTGCCTACTGGGGGTCCGAATCAGACGCCAATGACCATGGTGGCAAAGCTGGTGGATGGGTACCTTGCTGAAGTGGCACCGGATGTGAACTTGAAGTTGACCAAGTTTCAGGCATTGGCGAGTGTGGTGCCTGAATATGCCAGGCAGTTGGATGATGGTATATACCGTGCAATCGATATTTATCTTAAGGTAATATATAAGTCATATTATATGATCGGCTGTATTTTAAAAACCTTTGTAGTTATCTGACCATGGAATATGCACAGTCCCATCCATGGCTGACGGAGTCGGAAAGGGAGCAACTGTGCCGGCTGATGAACTGTCAAAAGCTGTCATTAGAAGCATGTACACATGCAGCGCAAAACGAGAGGCTGCCTTTGAGAGTTGTGGTTCAAATACTCTTCTTTGAGCAAATGAGGTTGAGAGCTTTGATTTCAGGCTGGTTCTTTGTGTCTGAAGGTGCCCAAGAGAAAGAGAACGGTGGCATGAATTTGCAGGGAGAAGGTAGGCACTCGATGCTTCCTAAATTTTTTGACAGCAACGGGGAGAACGTGGATGAAATGAGAGTGTGTATATCGGAGTTGGAGAAAAAGTGTTCTAGTATGAAGCTAGAAATTGAAAAGCTTGGAAAGGCGAAGAGTGGCGGATGGGGTTTCTTTGGCAGGAGGTTCGGATTTGGGTCAAAGTCAGAAACGACTGTGAAGGACAAGTGAGTTCTTACTGTGGTTAGCTTAGTTGTGTTTGTTGTGTATGTTTTCAGATTATTTATTTGTTCATTTTTACAGAATAGTTGTATTATGCTTGTATTGATGTTATGGGTAATTAGCAACTTAATGATTTATTACTTCATTCGTTTCATTTGAAAAGTATGAGGAAAGATTAGCATTTCTATAGTTTCAATTAAATTTCGTTTCTACTTTGCCATGTCATAGGAAAATCATTTGATGTGACAAACTTATGATTGTTATTGACAACGTCTATATTATATTTCAATTTCGTTATTTTTTCATTTGCAAGAATACTGCATAATATGATCTTCACTTCATCTTTCAAACTGTTTTGCCTGTAACCCACGCATCAAATGATCTAATCAGAAATGGTGCTTTTATTGACAATTGGCTTCTTGGCTTCAACGAACTGTCAGGCTAATTCAGTTTTTGCTCGCAGCACGCCAAATTTTAATTGATCATCACTTACTATTTACGCTGGGAACTATTGGAGCTATTTTATCCGTCTATAATTTGATGTGTGATTTTATCTGTAATTCAATAACAGTCACCAGAAGTAAAATGATAATCGTTTTCTCCAACTATTGCATCTAAACATAACAGGTAAAGATTTTTTCTTCCATTTACAGCATCAAAAATATTACTGTGTGTGTATGTAGTCCATGTCAATATATTTACCAATACGGGCATCTCCAACTCCGAGGACTGAATTTTGGAGGCTAAATACCTGTTTTTCCGAACAACCGGACTCATTTTGTGGACGTCCAGAAATTAAGCGTCCCTTTTTTTGGAGAAGTTGGATGTTCACATTTTAAGTGCTCAGCTTTGGACGTCCAAAAAAGAACGATTAGATTTATCTATATATGTGTGAGTCTTCCCCCATCTCTCCCAATTTCATTAAAAAAATAGTTTTAAGAAAAAACGTTGAAACGACGTCGTGTGCTATCAAAATCGCTTGGAGGACTGTCAAGAACCGTTCAGTGCCAAATGCAGATCTAGTACACGTTACACTGACTTCAGAAACAATGATTTACGACCTACGACCGATCAAGAAATGCATCAGAACAACATTCATAAGTCAATTATTGTTTTTCACACTACGCACGTATGTTGTTATAACTTTATGTAACACATTACAGTGCAAGTAGAGATAAAAATAGTAATTTGTATAAAATTTTAAAAATATAGGATCGGTATATCCATCATTACAATAGTTGGCTAAGGCGATCACTTATATTATAAAAATCTGCATGCACATATCATAGCTAGGTTACAGATCAGTCCTTTTCGGGCCTTTTTACATATTAGGCCAATATAGTTTGTGATCGGCCACTTATCGAGGCCCTAACCGAGAGATGGTGGCTACCATCCATACATTTCATTTTCGGACTTCGAGATGAGGAACACTCCTTTAGTTATTTACATGCTCATGGGTATACGTCTTCATCGACGTTGTTTTTTGACTGGAAGACCTAGAGCTAACTATCGAGACTTTGGACTATCCGGACACGTACTTCGAGAAATAGTTCATGCGTGTTTGTTACCCGGCGCAACAAGATCCAGTTGGTAAGGAAAAAAATCTCGTTTCTGGTTTGTACGGATCTCTATGATCATAGATCATAGAGGGGCCCTCTTTACCATTTTGTATAAATAGACTATTCTATTTCCAAGACATACCCTTTTTTCCTTTTGATCAGTATGAGAAGCTCCAATTCTACATCTTTTTTTTCATAAGATTGATCCAGACCTATCGAGAGTGGTTTTCTTCGACTTAATTATCTACAGCCCTACATAACACGATGGTCCTCTAGATTAGACATGACTGATGTGATTATTCGTGCTTTTTATATATTTATTTGATTCGACCTTCTTTCCAAACTAGGCACGGTTTGTTTGGATTATCTTGCTAGGATAACCAACCTAGAGTAGTTGCACAGAGTGGATGAGGGGGAGTGTAATACTTTCATATTTGCACACTTATTTGGATCTTTATTCTCTTTCTCGGATTGTGTAGAAGCTCGGGTTATATCCATCCACTGGGGTACTATGAGTACACAGAAAATATGCATCATCGACTTCAGATGATAGTGAATCAGTCTCATGAGTCATATTTCCCCAGGATTAGTAGATGGGAGATCATACAATACATTCATCGAGCCCCCTCAGCGGTAAGGCATGATCTTCAGGAGTCTCGTTAACAGTTGGACATGTAGGTTAGGAGTAACATTTTGAGTTTATAGACGACCTATTGGATAGCGTTGAAGGAGGCCAATAAGTTGCCTGAAAATCATCCATTGTTTCTCATTTCTAGATGTCAGGTTTTATTACATTCGACTACATTCATTTCATTCTGGTACTTATGAGAGATATGCTGGTATCAGACCACCGAAGATATTCGTGTTCTTTCAGATCCGTTATCATGTGAGGACATGTTTGGACCATTGAGGCCTATTGGAGCACAGTATACATAAGCTCTTCGAGATGCTTGATGGTCAGATGGCCTGATGTTCCTCTTAGATGCTCGTGATTATGACGTGTACTAGGTCAGAGTTGCTCCCCATCGTTAGTTAGTTCTAGATTATACACGGGGGCAAAACTCTGATCATATTGGTCGTCGATGGTCTGTTGGCAGAGTGTAGATTCCCTAGTCGGTTTTTAATCCTATGCCATCACGCTTCTCTCATCCTCTCGTGCAGCTCAAGATTGATTATAGTTTAGACCATACGACATCATATGCACGTTGCTCGATCTCTACTAGAATATCCATCTGACGATTATATTGTTGGTGTTCCTTCGGCTGAGTTGAACCCCGGTATGAGGTACGTTCAGACTATTACGTTATTCACTATTACAATACGAATATTATCTGACATCTAAATCATTCTTAATTATATTATGCAACTAGATTAGACGAGTCTAGATGAGGGTACTTTTTGCGTATTAGCGCATGACATTCCATCACAGTCAAGTGGCGCATGAAATCTACCTCAAGCATACACATCTTCTGGACTCACGGATTGATGATTTGATAACTCAGTTGTCGGCTTTTCATGTGCAGGGAGACGGCGGTAATAGCGGTGGATACACCGATGATAATGAGAACGCAATCGATTTATGATGTACAAACTGTATTCATTAGTCATAGCAACTGTATTTACTATACTGTATTCATTAGTTATAGTGACTATACTTACTGCGTTGACTGTACTATATTCATTAGTTGAAGTGATTGTACCTACTTTGTTGACAACATTGTATTCATTTTTTGTACTCAATGTACTCACTGTATTATACAATGCAATGTACTAGATGAGGTGTACTTTATTATTAAATTTGATGAGATGTAATGTATTTGTTGTTCTGACAACTTTCTGTCTCTTCTTCTTGTAGGACAGTGATGCTATAAATCACCTTATTATGTTCTTTTCTGACTACTTTATGTTAATTCTCCTATTTTCTTTTATGACAACTTTAAATGTGCTCAGTTGTAACGCATTTTTTAGTTACTGCATGCTTTTCTGACAATTTTCTGCCCCTTCTTCTTTAGGATATTGATACTTCACACAACTTTTCTTTATGTAGTGCAACGTTATTAAATGTATGTGTATGTTTATTATAATAACCTCTTTCCATATTGAATTAACACAACACAGATATATTCAACCAACAATGGTGGATCATGGTCGTTTATGTCTATTGGATCTGGGCCAGCACATAGCGGGTTAAATGGGTAAATTTCAAAAAAAAATTACCATATCGGATCTTATCGGGCCTATGAACTCTAAATTCAATTAGTTCTGATCTAACTAATTTTAAAATGAAATCATTATTTCATTTAATTTGTAAATAAATTTTTATTTTGAAACAATGTTTATGTTATAAAATATGAACATGCTCGTCATATACACATGTATTTGTACGTGTATGTGCAACATATACAATGTACATGGTTTTGCATGTTCATATATAAGTGCTGAAATTTACACCGTAATGGACATATCTACCTCGCCTTACACATATGTGTCGTCCAGTATATACAATTCAATGTGATATAAACTTATATTTATAATAGTGTCTCTGTGTGTGTTATATATAACATTGTAGAATAGTAATATTTATAAATACAAATACAAATAATTTTAATTTTAAATATAAATTCAAATTTCAAATTTTAGATCTAGATCTAGATTTTAAAATATCTTTTTTTTTCTTTTTTTTTAAATTAATTAGTCTATATATTTATTAAAAAGACAATTACATGTATAGGATAAGAGGTCTTTCATGAAATAGATGACCAAGGACAAAAGCCGACTAAGCAACAAAAATTTGGTCATTATAAAATATAGACATAAGGGCATGTACTTCTCAACCCATGTTGTGGCAGGCCTACTAATAGGGAATTATGTCCTTTCCAGTCTAGCATCTCTTAGCAATTTATTATGAATCATCTTATAGAGCTCCATACGAGTTTTTTGACATTATTGAAAGCTCTACGATTACGCTCTGCCCAGACAGTACTTGTTAGGCATTTAAGCATACTCAAAAGTGTCTTAGCTCTTGGTGTTTTCCATCGTGTTGCTCTGAAGATGTTATGCCGTTTTTTTTCATGATCGAGTCTACATTATCTTCCATTTGCAAGAAGTTTTGTCCAGATGTAGTAGACGTAAGAACACTCAAAGAAGATATGGGTACTGGATTTTCTTCCAACATTACACTGTAAACATTTTTCGTTGTCTACGATTCCATTGCTCTTTAGTTTGTCCTTCATTTGCAAGGCATTTGCAATGACTTTCCATAAGAGAATATTATCCTTAGCTGGACTTCCCATGCTCCATATTTTGGAAGATCAAGGAAATGTATCTTTATTATATAATAAGGTCTTGTGGATCAAGGATATTGTATGGGGTTGCTAGTATTGGTCCATAGAACAGGAGATTCAGAAGCAGGCAGAGGGCTAATTATAAGCATATCCCCTAATTGGCTAACTTGCAAGGAGCTACAGTATGGAAGGGTTGTATTTTTTCAATGATATAGTAAGTGGCGAGTGCTGATAGGGGAATCCCTATTAAATGTTTAAGGTTTTCTCCTATTATGTTGCCCAATATGAGACCCGGCCTTGTCCATGGCGAGTTCCAAAAGGATAGGCTTGGGTTATGCTGGGTATTACACATCACCATATGAAGGAAAGTGTTTCTAAGCTTTAATATTCTCCTCCAACTCCAGCTAGCGATACACGGGATGTCCATTGACCAATAATATTTAGTTTTTAATTAAAATTTCTTTAATCCTTGAGGCCCAAAGAGTGCTACTTGGGGTTAGTAACATTTTTATGTATGCAGAAATCACAGCTTTGTTCGAATGTCTAAAGTTTGTTATACCCAGACCACCAGCAGTTTTTGGTTTCAGAATTTTATGAAAGTCTAAGAGAATCATCCTTTTGGAATATGGATCTCCATGCCATAGGAATTTGTTAATAGCACTATTGATCATGCTAATGAGTTTATTTGGAAGTAGATAGTGTCTCATCCAATACGTAGTCATGGCAATTGCAATGGATTGAACTATGACTAGTCTTCCAGATTGCGAGAGTAAAGTGTTCGGACATGAGCTTAGCTTATGAGTTATCTTTTCATAGAGTGGAAGGCATTTGGTTTTTTAAATTTTGGATATGATTAATGGCATGCCAAGAATTCTACGGCAATTCGTTAAGGCTGGAAAAGCTGATGAGGTCCGACTTTTGCTCAGGCTGCATTCCTGTTATTAGAATATGAGATTTTGTTAGATTGATTTGAAGTCCTATCGGCTTATAAAAAGTTTGAAGAGTTGCCATAGTTGTTTGTATATTTTCTATGGCCGGTTTCGTGAAAAGAACAAGGTAATCAGTAAAGAGTAGATGGGTGATTAGGGGCCTCTTGCATTTGGGGTGCAACTATAGTTTTTTCCTGTTAACTTCTTGTAGAATGAGAGTATTCAACACTTCCGAGACAATAATGATAAGATATGCTAAAATTGGGTCTCCTTATCTGATTCCTCGAGTGGATTTAAAATAACCGTGCAGGCTACCATTCCTTGCTATAGAGAAATGAAGGGTGAAGATGCAAGTGAAAATCTAAGCAAGGAAAGGCTTCAGGGAGTTCCTTTTCGACATCATGGTTATGATAAAGCTCCAGGAAATAATGTCGAAAGCTTTTCTAGTGTCTAGTTTAAGCATACACCTATGGGAGATGGAGGCTCTTCCATAACCCTTAATGAGTTCCTACGTAAGAAGGATATTGTCACTTATTGTTCGTTCGGGATGAATGCTGTTTGATTTTCACATATAATTTCTGTTAATATACTTTGAAGTCTAGTTGCAATGATTTTAGATACACATTTGTATAGAACATTGCAGCAAGCAATAGGCCAATAATCTGCAATAGAGGGGAGATTTTCACAATTCGGGATGAGGGAGATAAATGTAGCATTAACTCCAGAGGGAAGCTTGTTTGTTGCAAAGAAATATTGTATGGCAGAGGTGGTGTCAAGACCAATAGCAGGCCAACTTTGTGTGAGGAAAGCAACATTAAAACCATTGGTGCAACCACAACTTGATGTGTTTAAGAGAAAAGACTACTTCTTTTGTTTCATCCGAGATGACTTAGGTTATTAGGAGGTTAGCATGGAATGCAGTTATTCTTGGGAGATTTGCAGAAAACAACCAGGTCAGGTCAGGCACGTGAGGGGTTGGTGATGCTAGAAAGGAAGAAAAAAGTCTATAAAAGCATGATTTATGGCCTCAAAGTCGGTTTGTATTAAACTATGCATGTTCTCGATCAGGTGGATTCTTGTGCTAGCCAACTTCAGATTGGGTGAGTTGTAATTGTATTTTGTATTTCTAATTACTTGAGCATTGTATTTGATGTGTGCCTTCTGCCTTTCTATATGGACTTCATCTTCAATAGCCTTACGAAGTCTATCAGAGAATTCTTGCTCTAGATTTGCTAGAATAGGATTGAGGGGATCTAAGGTAAGGTTGTATTGAACATGAGATAACTGAGCTCTGAAACTGTAAAAGTGCTCTCTGTTTAGAATGCTGAAAACTGATACTTCATTCAGATAAAAGAGATGGCTTTAAATAGCCTTACAAACTAGAATTGCAGAAACTTACGGAAGCAAATAACAACTACTGAGATTGAGCCATAAGACTCGGACCTCCTTATTAACAAGATTAAACAGCAAAGACTAAATCAAAACAAGACTAATTCAAAACTCCAACGGTCGTCTCTCCAACAAACCCTCCCTAAGCTAAACTTGGCGAGCCAAGCTTTGCTTATCCTTAACTGAGCAAACTCCAAGCTGACTCCTTAACCTCTCAAATGTCTCCCGCTTCAAAGGTTTGGTGAAAATATCTGCCACTTGATCATTTGATCCACAATGCTCCAACTGTATCTCATTTCCCTTAACCAGATCACGAAGAAAATGAAATCTGACTCCAATATGCTTGCATCTACCATGAAAAACAGGATTCTTAGACAACTTGATTGTTGATGTGTTGTCACAAAGAATAGTGGTGCTTCCTTCGACTTCAAAACCCAATTCTCCCAAGATTCTCTTCACCCAAATGACTTGACACGCACAAACAGATGCTGCTACATACTCTGCCTCCGTGGTGGATAGTGTCACGATCGGTTGCTTTTTAGATAACCATGCCACAGCTGCATTATCCATAATAAACACATAACCAGAGGTGCTCTTTCGGCCATCAACGTCACCTGCAAAATCACTGTCCGTATACACCTGCAATTCTCCAACTCCTCCTCTTTTGTACCAAATGCCAAAATCCAACGTGCCTTTAAGATATCTCAAAACACGCTTAACAGCCAGCAAATGCATCTTCGTGGGCTTGGACATATAGCGACTCAGTAGACTTACAGGAAATTGAATGTCTGGTCTCGTCGTTGTAATGTACATGAGGCTCCCAATGATCTGCTTGTAGAGAGTCTCATCGATTAGTTCACCATCTTCATCTATATCCACCTTGTTTCCAGGCACCATTGGGTTGAGCACTGAGTTGCAATCTTCCATTTCAAAACGTCTCAAGACCTCCATAACATACTTTGCTTGAGAGATATGAATTCCCTGATCTGTCTGCAACACTTCTATTCCCAAAAAATATCTCATCTTGCCAAGATCAGACATATCGAATTCTCTTTCCATGGAAAACTTAAATTCTTTCATCAAAGCAATGTCGTCACCAGTGTATATCAAATCATCCACATATACGCTGACAAAGAGAAGATTACCTCGTTCATTTGTTTTGATGAACAGAGTTTCCTCATTATCTGACTTCTTGAACCCTTCCTTGGCAAAATATTCTTCAATTCTGCTAAACCACGCCCTTGGAGCCTGTTTCAGCCCGTATAACGCCTTATGTAGCTTGTAAACTTTGTCCTCCTTGCCTTTGATCTCGTAACCTTTTGGCTGTTGAACATAAACATCCTCTGCAAGCACTCCATGCAGGAATGCTGACTTGACATCAAGCTGGAAAATGTCCCAACCTTTCTGAGCAGCAGTGGAGAGAACAATTCTGATGGTGTCCATACGTGCAACAGGTGCATATACCTCCGTGTAGTCAACTCCCTGTTCTTGTGAATATCCTTTTGCCACAAGACGTGCTTTGTATTTGCTCACTTCTCCAAGCTCATTCAGTTTTGTCTTGTAAATCCACTTCACCCCAATGCACTTGCTTCCCTTGGGCAGATCAGAAAGTACCCATGTCTGATTCTTCTCTAATGACTCTATTTCTGCGTCCATGGCTCTGATCCACTTTGAACTCTTCTGCGCTTCTTCAAAGGTTGTTGGATCAGAGGAGTTTGTCAAGACCATGTTGATCAAGACCATGTTTACTTCGTCTTCTTCCTCTTTATTCTCAGTGACATAGTCGCTCAGATAACCAGGACGCTTTGTTTGTCTTTTTCCCTCCCTGGCTATAGCCTGTGGGTGTCTTGTCACCATTCTTCCCTCCCTGGCTATAGCCTGAGCATCTTCTGCAATTTCGTTATTTGCAGGTTCTTCTTCTCCATCACTTTCATATTCTTCCCATGTCTGATCATTGTCACTCCATTTTAACTCTGGTTCATCTTGATCTCCTTCCCATCTCCATCCTTTCATCTCTTCGAAAACCACATCTCTGCTTACGACGACCTTCTTTGTTGCAGGATTATAGAGACGGTAGCCCTTAGACTCTTCCGAGAAACCCAACAAAATGCAGCTATTGCTTTTGTCATCCAGCTTTCCTCGCTTCTCGTTTGGTACATGAACATGTGCCAAACTCCCCCACACTCTGAAATGTTCCACGTTTGGTTTAGTACCACTCCAAGCCTCCTGTGGTGTGACATCTTTAACAGCCAAAGTAGGACATCTTTTCAACACATAAAATGTCCAATTGACAGCTTCTGCCCAAAAAATCTTTGGAACTTTTCTCATTGATAGAATCGATCTCACCATGTTCATCACCGTACGATTCTTTCTCTCTGCGACGCCGTTCTGTTGAGGTGTGTAGGCTGTGGTCAGTTGTCTCCTAACACCATGATCTTTGCAAAAAATAGAAAACTCGGCTGAGGTATACTCCCCTCCCCGGTCAGTCCTTAAGCACTTGATTTGTTTTCCTGTCTCCGTTTCTACTTTCTTCTTAAACTCTTTGAAGTAACTGAAAGCTTCTGACTTTTCTTTCAGAAAGTATGCCCATGCCTTCCTGCTGTGATCATCAATGAAGCATAGGACATACCTGATTCCAGATGATGTGGTGGGACTGATTGGGCCACATATGTCAGAGTGCACCAGCTCAAGAATACCCTTTGCTCGCCATGAACTTTTCTTTGGTATCGGATTTCTTGATTGCTTCCCAACTAAGCAATCTGAGCAGGTGAAATTCTGAGTATCAAACTTTGGCAGGCCACGAACCATCTCCTTGCTCTGCAGTATCTTCATTCCACTGTGACTGAGATGGCCATAGCGTTCATGCCAGAGCTTTGACATGTTTTCTCCAGTTGCCTGTAGGCATTGTTCCTGGCTTGGTTCCCCTTTGTAGATGGTCTGATCGAATAGCATGAACATTCTATTTGAGCTCATCTTGCTCTCTGCCAAAAGACCCTTTTCATCATGAAAGATCTTACAAACTCCTCTCCGTATAATGATTGTCAGATCCTTTTCTTGCAGCTGTCCAAGGCTCAACAGATTGTTTTTGAGTTCTGGAATGTAATATACATCTCTGATTGTATAGCTTACATTGTTCATCAGAAGCCTCACATTGCCCTTCCCAGTCACCTCCATCTTTTTGTCGTTTCCCAGCTTTACAGTGTGCTTGAAATCTTCATCAATAGAGGAGAACAGATTTCGATTGCCACTCATATGATTTGAGCAGCCTGAGTCGAGGAACCAGGCTCTCTTTCTCATGTTCTCATTCCCATCAGTGCACGCCATGAACAGCTTCTCTGCAGTCCCTTCAATATCTTTCTCAGTTTCATCTTCTTCTTCAATATACGCCATTAGAAGTATCTCTTCTTTCTCATCAAAATCGGCATAATTTGCCTCTTCATCCCACAATGGACATTCGTTTTTGAAATGTCCAAGACGATGACATTTGTAGCACTCCACTGTGCTTTTGTCTCGACCACGGCCTCTTCCTCTGCCTCTACCACCTTGACCTCTTCCTCTGCCTTGGTTCGAGCTCATTCCTCCTCCATAGCTCACCTTGAGCACCTGATCTTCTCCTTTCTCAGGTTTTTTGAATTTTTGCTCATGGACAGTGAGAGAACTCTGCAATTCGTCGAGTGTAATGCTCTCGATCTCCTTGGATTCCTCTATCGACACCACCACATACATAAATTTCTCACTCAGTGTCCTGAGAATCTTTTCTACAACTTTGGCATCGTTCAAGACCTCTCCATTGCTCCTCATTTGGTTGGTGACGCCTAAGACTCGGGTGAAATATTCTTCCACAGTTTCGGATTCCTTCATCTCCAGAATCTCGAAGTCTCTTCTCAGCTTCTGCAGGAGAGACTTCTTCACCCGATCATTGCCACCAAACTTCTTCTTCATGGACTCCCAAATGATCTTGGATGTGCTCCTATCCAAGATCTGCTCAAAAATTACTCTATCGATGCATTGATAGAGATAATGTTTCACCTTGTGGTCATTCTTCTTGGCTTCCTCCAGCTGCTGTGTCTGAGTCGCCGTGAGTGCTGTTGTGGTTGATGGTTCCACAACACCGGTCTCAATGGTACTCCACAGGTTCTTCGATCTGAAGAAATTCTCCATAACCTCGCTCCAATGGTCCCAGTGTCCATCAAACTTTGGCAATTTCGTTTTCTCTTCTCCCATTCTCTCTCTCACCGTTTTACTCTAACCGAGCTCTGATACCAATTTGAAACTGTAAAAGTGCTCTCTGTTTAGAATGCTGAAAACTGATACTTCATTCAGATAAAAGAGATGGCTTTAAATAGCCTTACAAACTAGAATTGCAGAAACTTACGGAAGCAAATAACAACTACTGAGATTGAGCCATAAGACTCGGACCTCCTTATTAACAAGATTAAACAGCAAAGACTAAATCAAAACAAGACTAATTCAAAACTCCAACGGTCGTCTCTCCAACAAGCTCTGAGGTCGATTGTCATCTTGTTACCAGTTCCATAAGTGCATGAGGCCCACTGTTTAAGCTCGTATTTGAGGATTTTCAGTTTTTATATTAATAATTTGATGGGTTGCCACGCTGGGGAGAGCTACAAACCTACATTGATAAGTTAGTATAGTCTTTGTGAGTTAACCAATGATTAAAATTTAAAAAAAAAGATGCTTTGCTTCCTTTCCTCCTATGATGGTAGGATTTAGCAATGGTCTGAAATATATAGTGGTAGGATCGTTAAAAGAGGGGAGAGAGCAAGGGTGTGGGATGACTTCTTGTATGCCTTGATGAGTGAGAGGAGTGGATTGAAATTGAGTTCGAGTGTGGTGTGTTAGTTTCTTATTTTGCAAATTGGATGTTGAAGCGTATGATTTTGAGGCGCGTAATCGCTGTCCTTAAAGCAATATCTGCCCCCACTCCAGTCGAGTTTGCTAACAGGGTAGAATGCAGATTGCTTCCCAGGATACAACAAAATCAGAACCCAGAGGCTTAGCAATGCCTGTGAGCCCAGGGGGATGAATTATTGGTTGCAGAGCAGAACTGAACGCAAGTGGAGGGAGGAAGAAGATACTTGGACTGGGTTGGGTCGATGGCTATATATAGCAGATGAACTGGTGCGATCGTTTGAACAGACGCATCCATCTGTTCAAATTCAAATTCAAAAAGAAAAAACCGTTGCTAACAGTTACATCTTCTCTGTACGGTCACGCACGCGCCTACGTGCCCCAAGTGCCCAAGTGCCCATCTTTGACCCATAATAATAATGCATAGGCCCAAGCTCACATACCCAAGCCCCTATGCAATCATATTCAAGCCCATATTAATTTAATTCACAATATCCTAAGTCAACCATTCTTATATACATAGGAATATTAATCAAGATTTAGTGATGTGGGACTAACTGCTTCCTTTCAAAACAATCTCCCTCAACAATCCCCCACTAGATTGTTTTATTGATGATGTTCAGTCTTATTTTAGTTTGAGATTACGCATCATATGTGGTATCTTTTCGATTAAACCACAAATTAGTGTTAATATCTCAGGACTCTAAAGAAGAGCTGGGTGGTCTTAACTTAAACCGAGTCTCCTATGAGTTATAAAGTCGGAAATATTACACACGCAATTTCAATTTACCAATAAATTTCCCTACCTGTGAGCACCGTTATGGCCATGTGCTCCATCCCAGCTTAATGAACTTTTACAAGAGCAAACCCTATAAACTCTTGCTTAGAAGCGGCACCACTTCCAAGTTCATAAAGGTAAAGTTCTTTTCTTTTTCAATGTCTCTGTTACTAGACCAATTAGAACTTTATTAAGAGTTATTCAACTCAGCCTCTTCATTCCTGTAACAGTGTTTCACTTATTTAACTTAGTGCCTTTCCAATCATATGATAGTTTGTTATTACCCATTAAACCTTAAAATTAAGCTAATTAATATTAAAGTTGGGTTTCCGCTATCATTGATTAATACAGGGTTTCAGTCCCATTCCGACTGATGTGGATCTTACCATTTCTCTAGTTAGAGCTTTTGTGAATGGGTCTGCCAAATTATTGCTGGATCTTATGTAGACAATAGTAATTATTCCATCTTTTATTATTTGTCTTACATATTCATGTCTAAGGCTTATATGTCTTGATTTCCCATTGTATATGTTACTATATGCTCTTGACATAGTAGCTTGACTATCGCATCGTAATAATATAGCTGGCATTGGCTTTGGCCATAGCTTGATATCCAGTAACATATTTCTTAGCCATTCTGCCTCCTTCCCGGCGGCAGCAAGTGCTATAAATTCTGATTCCATTGTGGAGTGCGAAATGCAGGTTTGTTTCTTTGATGCCCAAGAAACAGCACCTCCACCTAATGTGAAAATCCAACCCGAGGTAGATTTATTATTACCAACGCTAGTTATCCAACTTGCATCAGTATATCCTTCCAATACACTTGGAAATCCATTGTAAACAAGTCCTAGATTACTGGTTCTTTTGAGATATCCAAGTAATCTTTCAATTGCTTTCCAATGATCTATACCAGGATTGCTGGTATATCGTGCAAGTTTGCATATTGCATATGCTATATCAGGTCTTGTACAATGCATTGCATACATTATACTTCCAATAGCGCTTGCGTATTCGAGTTGAGCAATACATCTCCCTTCATTTTTATTGAGATTGATACTCGAGTCTATTGGGGTACTTGCATCCTTAATTTTTAGATGTCCAAACTTCTGAAGCACCTTTTGAATATAATGTGATTGACTTAGTGCATAGCCCCCACTAACTTTACTAACTTTTATACCCAGAATTGTATCAACTTCATTCAAATCTTTCATTTTAAATTTTGAAGTTAAATAATTCTTGGTGTCTTGTATCCCTTTCATGTTAGTACCGAATATTAATAAATCATCTACATATAAACAAATGATTACTCCATATTCCTTTGTGAATTTGGAGTAGATACATTTGTCGGCACTATTATATTTAAAACCATTTTGGAGTATAATTGAGTCAAATTTTTCGTGCCACTGTTTTGGTGCTTGTTTTAATCCGTATAATGATTTTGTTAGTTTGCAAACTTTTCTTTCATTTCCAGGAAGGATAAAACCTTCTGGCTGTTCCATGTAAACTTCTTCATTAAGTTCACCATTAAGGAAGGCCGTTTTGACATCCATTTGGTGGATATGCAATTGATAGATTGATGCTAATGCTATTAGTACTCGAATTGATGTAATTCTTGCAACCGGAGCATAAGTGTCAAAGAAATCAATTCCTTCCTTTTGTCGAAAACCTTTGGCTACTAATCTAGCTTTGAAAGTTTGCACGCTACCATCGTTATTAAGTTTTCTTCGAAACACCCATTTGCAACCAATAGATTTTGACCCTTGAGGCAAGTCTACCAAGACCCAAGTATTGTTTGATAAAATTGAATTCATTTCATCATTAATTGCCTCCTTCCAAAAAGCAGAATCTCTAGAAGTTATAGCTTCTTTGTATGTTTTTGGATCATCCTCTATATTCAGTACAATAGGAATTTTGTTAGTAACTTCATCTCGGGTTCCTTCTACAAGAAACGCTATAGCTTGAGATGATATAAAATCTGGACCAAAAGATTTCTCTTTCCTGATTCTTTGTGTCCTTCTTATTTCTGTTTGTTCTTCTGTTACTTTCCTTTTATTATTAGCAGAAGGTGTAAAAACATCCAGCGGTGTTTGGGTGGTGTTGGGATTTAATGGTTGATTTGTGGTTGAATCATCCTTAAATTTATTTTCAATAAACTCAACATCCCTTGATTCAACAATTGTGTTTGAGGATAAATCTAGTAGTCTGTATGCTTTAGAGTTTTCAGCATATCCTACAAACAAACTTTTTAATGCTCTTGGACCTAATTTAGTCCGCTTTGGATCAGTCACCCTATAGTAAGCAATACACCCCCACACCTTTAGATACTGTAGATTAGGTTTTCGACTATTCCATAGTTCGTAAGGAGAAACTTTAGTTTTCCTTGAAGTGATTCTATTATGCAAATGACATGCAGACAACAATGCTTCCCCCCACAAATTAAGTGGTAATTTAGCATTTAATAACATAGAATTTACCATATCAACTAGAGTTCTATTTTTTCTTTCAGCCAACCCATTTTGTTGTGGCGTGTATGGTGCAGTATGCTGATGAATAATTCCATGTTCTTCGCAGAAGTTAGAAAATTCAGTGGAGAAGTATTCTCCTCCTCTATCACTACGTAGGACCTTTATTTTCCTACCCTTCTGATTTTCAACTTCTGTTTTATAGCGCTTGAACATGTCAAAAGCTTCATCTTTATTTCTGAGTAAATATACACATGTGTATTTAGAAAAATCATCAATAAAGGTAATGAAATACCTTTTTCCACCTCTGGTTAAAACTCCATTTAATTCACATATATCGGAATGAATTAAATCCAAAAGTTCCGAATTTCTTTCAACACTTGGAAATGGTTTCTTTGTAATCTTGGCTTGTATACATATTTCGCATTTATCATGTTTATCATTAGTAACAGAAATAAGACCATGTTTTGCCATATACTTTAAAGATTTATAGCTTAAGTGCCCTAAACGTGCATGCCATAAAGGTAAAGAATCAATAATATAAGCAGAACATTCTTTTATTTCATTAATACTAAGTTTGAACATCCCATTACATGCATAACCTTTACCCACAAACATGCCATTTTTGGACAGAATTAAACTATTAGCCTCTAAGACAGATTTGACACCGCTTTTGCATAAGATTGATGCAGAAACAAGGTTCTTTTTGATATCAGGAACATGCAGTACATTCGTGAGTGTAATCTTCTTATTAGAAGTAAATTGAATTTCGACAGTTCCTTTTCCTAGAACTTTTGCTGCATTCCCATTACCCATGATCACTTCTTGTTCTGCAACCTCCTTATATGTCTTGAACAGATCTTTATTGTTGCAAACGTGAACTGTTGCGCCGGAATCAAACCACCAATCTAAAGTTTTTGTTTCAGCAATTGCCAAGTGCACATCGGTGACCATACCAATTTGCAAATCTGAAATCATCGCAATGATTTCTTGCACTTCTTCATTCTGAACAATATTTGCATTTCCAGATTGTGCTTTATTCTGTTTTGGAGGAGCCCTGCACTCTCGTTTGTAATGGCCAAGTTTGCCGCAGTTGTAGCAAGCCCTGTTCTTCTTATCTTTTGGATTAGAATTGGTTTCAGACTTGCTTTTCTTATTTGGCTTAAAGTTCTGATTTTGACCTTTCTTCCTCTTTTTTTCAGAATTCACAGTGTTCACGTTATTTGGTGGAAAAACACCATCACGAATTCTATTCTCCTCTTCAATCCGTATGTGTTTTCCAATCCTTTCCAACGTGAGTTCTTCAGTCATATGTAGGAGCTTTTTACGATAATTATTCCAACTAGGTGGAAGTTTAGCAATGATAGCCCCCACTTGAATTGATTCTGGAATTTGCACTTTTAAATCGGCAAGTTTTCCAACCAGAACTTGTAAATCATGCATCTGGTCCATAACAGAGATATCGTCTTTCATTTCAAATTCAAAATATTGCAAGGTAAGAAACTTATCTGTTCCAACTTTCTCGGTTTTGTATTTTGCTTCCAGTGCATCCCAAATTTCTTTAGGTGATTTCAGTGGAGTGTAGAGATCATACAAACGGTCTGATAGCGTGTTAAGTATGTGGCCTCGGCATAGTAGTTCATCTTCCTCGCGTTTCATTCGTTGTTGCCTCAGTTCGTCGGTATCTTTATCTGTCGGAGGAGGAATTGGTGGAAGGTTTTCATCAAGAACATATGAGACTTTGAGAGTGGTGAGAAGAAATTTCATCTTGTCCTGCCATCTCGTGAAATTGGTTCCGTCCATTCTGTCTAGCCTGACGAAGTCGTGGTTCATGATTTTGAATGCTGATTCCGCACCGTTTTCCATTGTGAATATTGCTTTAAGATTGTTAGTTTCTTATTTTGCAAATTGGATGTTGAAGCGTATGATTTTGAGGCGCGTAATCGCTGTCCTTAAAGCAATATCTGCCCCCACTCCAGTCGAGTTTGCTAACAGGGTAGAATGCAGATTGCTTCCCAGGATACAACAAAATCAGAACCCAGAGGCTTAGCAATGCCTGTGAGCCCAGGGGGATGAATTATTGGTTGCAGAGCAGAACTGAACGCAAGTGGAGGGAGGAAGAAGATACTTGGACTGGGTTGGGTCGATGGCTATATATAGCAGATGAACTGGTGCGATCGTTTGAACAGACGCATCCATCTGTTCAAATTCAAATTCAAAAAGAAAAAACCGTTGCTAACAGTTACATCTTCTCTGTACGGTCACGCACGCGCCTACGTGCCCCAAGTGCCCAAGTGCCCATCTTTGACCCATAATAATAATGCATAGGCCCAAGCTCACATACCCAAGCCCCTATGCAATCATATTCAAGCCCATATTAATTTAATTCACAATATCCTAAGTCAACCATTCTTGTATGCCTTGATGAGTGAGAGGAGTGGATTGAAATTGAGTTCGAGTGTGGTGTAGTTTGCTCAGGATTAAATCCTTGACCATGGTTGAGATCATTGGGAGACGTGGCATGCTTTTGGCTTTGGATCTTCTACCTTTGCCTTTTTTCTTAACCAGAGAACACGAGGATGATGTAGCTGGGTTTCTATGGATATCAAGAAGGGGTAGAACAAGATGATGTAGCTGGCTTTGGATCTTCAGTGGAAGGCTTGGAGGAGTTAAGGTGTTTAGAAGAGAGGGATCGTGGAGTGTTTTGGTGTAGAGTTTCATGCTGAGAATTTTGTTAGGAAGTCTAATGTTGAGCAATATGTTTTGCATGCTGAGGAGTTCGCATATCATCATTAATCATGGAGGGTGCCAAAGTGCTTGGAATATTGGGAGTGTTTGAAGTTGATGTGGTGTTAGTTGGTAGAGATATGGATTTGCACTGGGAGCTAAGCATTGGCATTTAAGTGGAGGTGGTGTGGGTTTTCGCTTGTTCAGAAATATTTTGTAGTGGTTCAAAAGGGTTAGAAATGGCTAGTTCAACAATGGGGACGTGTTCAATATTGCATGAGATTTGAATAATGTTAGGAACAGTTGTCTCACTGGGATTTGCTGCCGAAACTAGTAGAGGGACATGAGGTGGAGTGGTATTTAATAACGTTGGGAAGTTGTCTGAGGTGAGGGGTACATAATTGCTATATGGCATTTTAGGATTGTTGGAAAGAATATGAGGTGATTGAAATGACACTTCAGCACATATGGTGGAGACATTAATTACACCATTCTTCCCAGTAGTATTTAAAGGGTGCGTTGCATCAACACTTCCATGTAGAACATGCTTGTTATTATTTGAAATGGTTTCTTTCCACACTTGTTTGGGCTTTTGTTTTGGCAATTGTTGCATTGTATTCTTCCTTATACTTAGAGTGGTGCTTTGATTTTTAAATTTTCTTGCTTCCTTCATGAGCAAGCTGGTAGATTATTGGTAGTTGTGCAAGTTGCAGTATCGCATTCAAGATTGCTGTAACACCCTGTGAAAATTAATAAAAAAATAATTCATCAAATAAAATAAGGCTAAAAATGGAAATTTTGTAAATTTCAAAATTTGACCACGAAAGTTATGTCATTGTGTTCATGATGATTTTCCAAACAATTTTCACATATAAAATGTTGAAAACGAAGCTCAAACGAAAAAGTTATTGACGTTTGAAGTTTTCAGATTCAAATTAATTAGAATTCAAATTTAAATAAATAATTAATGCTAAAGTTTGAAATTCAAAGATTAATGGTAGTTAGACTTGGGGGTTAAGTAAACGTTGAAATAAAAGTTAAGATTAATATTAACTAAGGAATTAAATAATAAATAATACGCAATAGATAAACATCCTAAATTAACATTACCGGTCAAACGCTGGGTAGGAGCGGTCGATCGATGCTATTGTGGTGGCTAGGGTTAAGAAAGACCACAAACGGTCTGGATTGTATTTTTTAAACCGACTTAAATTTGACGGTTTTGGTGCTTTCTAACCATTATAAATAAAGGCTTAGCCTCTTCATTTTTATTCATAAATTATTTGGTAACTAAACGAAACTATGTCAACCTCTCTCTTCTTCAAAGATTCAGAAAAATTCTCTAAAGTTTAGGTAAGAATTTTAAGTGTTTAATATTCAATTTCTAATTCCATTCTCCTCCAATCACTAAATTTATGAATCTAATTTATACAATTCTCTTGTTGTATATTTCTAAAAGGAGAAATCTGAAAGAGATTAAAGCAAATGTAAACAAATCCAAAAGGAAGAGCTAAAAATTTTTGTGAGTGGAAATCTTAGTCTTTCTTATTTTAGTAATTGTATAGTATAACTTGGATTTGATATATACCATAGAGATTTTTGTTTACGAAAACATCATACTAAAACTCCAAAATTCCCCTAAAACAAAATGTCAATTCTTAAATTAGAATCTCAATTAGTCAATATTAAAATAGTGAAATTGTGCAATTATTGCAATTTTAATGTTTTACATTCTATTCCAATTCTTACCTTTTTCTTGGGATTTAATTAAGGATTTTTAAAAGAAATAAGTTAGGAAATGATGTGTAAAGTACGGATTCTTTTATTCGCAGTTTGCACTGTCCATTTCCGTAATTTAAATTGAAATTCCCTTTTTCATTCTTATATGTAGAAGTTGAGTAGAGCGTAAAAGGACTTGAATTGCAAATTCTATTAATGTTGATTCTACTATTTTAGTATAAAGTATGTTTGGTATGGGTTCTATCTTTTTTACAAGTCTGTGTTTGAATTGAGAATGTTGGATATATGGCATGTTTTGTGATGTAGGACTAAACTTGTATAAATTTGAAGTTTTGACATTTAAATGATTAGCATAGGACGTAATCTTCGCTCGCTTAAAAATATTTTAGGCACGTGTCTGTGTGTGTGTGTATATATATATATATATATATATATATATATATTCTTATAAATAACGTATAATTAATTGCGTAGTAAATATATTGTTAATGAGTATTAAATATCCCTTAGGAAAGAAGTTGATAGTTAAGGCGAAATAAGAGTTTTACTTATAAGGCCTTAATAGGAAATGCAGTGAGGTGTATGATAGTAAGTGAGTGTAGATATGACCAAGTTATAGGGATACGAGGTCAGTCAAAAGCATACAGAAGCCTGTCCAGCTAAATGGCTATCAGTAGTGTGACTTTGGAGTTGATATGAAATATCACCTATAATAAGTACCCATAAAGGACACGAGGTTGGTATCAAATTCTGAAAGATAAATAGGCCCAGCTAATCTGGCTACTAATACCTACGAATAGTCGAATTAACGTGAGGCATCACAGTTTGGGTTACGGGTCATAATACATAAGACTTGCTTCAGGGTTATAGGTTGTAAGTGGCCGATTAAAGACCCGTCTCCCTCCTATTTAGAAAGTATTAGGCGGTCAACGTTAGTAGTTAGGCTTGGTAGTGGATATCTGGGGAAGGGTCCACTTCGGATTTGAAGTATTAAGTAGCTATTATAGGGTCCGCCTCTTCCATAAAGAAGTATTAAGTGGTCTGATGAGATTTCATGCGATGTCAGCTAGATAGTATCGAAGAGGAGTCCGCCTTAGGATAGATAGTAAATGACAGGTACTGCCTAAATGAGGTATGATCAGAGTCTCCTAGTTCTCATTGAAAGGTATTAAGTGACTTGGGTACTATCTCTTACATTATTAGGACATTATTGACGGTAGATGTGTGAGACTGGGAATGGCCTCTGGCGTACAGTTGAAGATGGAGTTATAAAAGTGGACTGGAAAAGCCTTAGGGCTTGTAGTTGGAAAAACTTACAATATAGTTAGGATGCGTAAGACATACTCTTATTTAAATTATACTGCCCAAGTACTATTATAGAAAGGCTTGAGATTTTTATTCACCAGACATGTTGTTCTGACTTCCTCCTCATTACAACACAGGTTAGAGAAAGCGATGCAGATTACGAAGGCGAAGGCGATGAGGGAACTTGTGGCAATTATCTATTTATCTACTTAGGTTGTTTTTGTATTTCCAATGCACCCGTTTAAAATTGTTGATGTATTTTAAGATATTACACTACGGATATTTGGCGTTGTTATGTGGTATTGTGTTGTATTTTTCTTACATTTGAATTTTAAATAAAATGGGTACTATTTTTTATATTATATTTCATCATTCCGCCTTGAGATTCTGAATGCATAGATAGATAACTCCATGTATGTTCTTTGTATTAATTTTATTAACCAACGGCCAGCCTTGGAATGGGTCTAAGGTTCGATGGGCCTTTTCTAGGTCGAAAATTATACTCGTTTTGAGGTGACTTGTTACAACTGCTGTGTCCAAAAACTATGCAATCTACACATATTTTCAGCTTCCAATCATACACTACTTGCATAAAGGGGCAACTATCACCTAGCCCATCAACTTGTATAAATTCTAGCAGTTCCTGATCCGAGGAAATCTCGATGAGCGCCTTCACATATTTGAAATGTCTTAACTTTTCGGTGCTTTCATTAAAGCACACCAGCCTATCTATGTGACAGGCTAGCCAATTTATGCTTAGTAGAGTCTAGGTGATCAATGGGATCCCATAGAAATGGACCCATATCGGCACTTTTTTAATTTTTGCTTGAGCACTACCAAAGAAAGGATTCTAAGTGGTAATTATAAACATTTTCCTTTAATAAAAGTAGAATCGGTTATAGTATCTTTACTTTGTCTTGCTCGTTTTAAAATTTGACATAGAAATTTGTGTTATTTGATTTTATGTCTACTTCGCCAAGAAGTTTTCAATGTTTCTTGAGATGTGATACTACCGTTAAGTATTACAGTTAGCCATCACAAAAAAATCCAACAAGATAATCACTCCAAAATTTCACACCTTCTTCCTTGATTTCAACTGGCGGTGCTTTAGGCTAACCATCCTTAGCTATATCAAAGTGTCGCGATTGGTAAACACCTGCATTCCTAGGTTTAGATTTAAATAAGAAAGTCCATGCTGGCTTAGTTGCATCTGGAGACGTACTAATAGGAGCAGGTGGATCTGATGGTCTAGGATGGCTAATGGGGGTTTCAGTGTTAGAGGAAAGGTGCTGCCTTTCAAGGCCATGAGGACCTAGAGAAGGTGGATCTGGTGGTTCAGGAGGGTCAGAGGCAAAAAGAAAGTGAGGAAGTGGTGGTTGGTCTTGCTGGGATTGAGAGAAGGGCGGAGCTACCAAGAGAGAAAGGTTCTTTTGGTGGTAGTGGACAGGGGGCTGAGGTAGTACATGTGGTAGGATAGGATGGTTACGAGTTAGTGGATGTTGCATGGAGAGTAAGGAAGGTTGGGGGTTTATTAAGGAGGAGGAAACGAAAGCAAAATATCTTCTAATTTAAATTTATAACTATAAATTATATTTAACAAATAAATACATATATATACGCACCTACAATTTTTTATTAACGAAAATAAATATAAAATAATATATATATATATATATATATTAAAATTAATGTTTAAATCAAGTACAAAAGAGTGATACACACACACACACACATTTTCGGTAACAACAAAATTACTTTTTCTTGAAGCACATGGTTTTATATTGTAAATTTTGTTTTTAAAAATAATTAATTTATGTACGAAAACTGTTAAAATATATGTGAAAAAAATTAATTAAATTAATTTCACAACATTTATAATTTTGTGTTTATTAAACACATATTTGACCTCCTGGGAATACCTCGTGTTGCACTCCTTTTGAAATCCGAGAGCCCGCTATCGTGCTGGAGCCTCATGCACTGGGTTCCACCTATTAAACACATATTTATTTGTATTATAATATATATATATATATATATAAATTAATTTAATACAATATGTTGAATATATATATATGCACGTATATATATATGCACACACACGGTTTTATAAATTGATACAAATACATTAAAAAAATTATTTCATTTATTTTCTTGTGTATGATTTAGCAAAATTTAATATGTAATATATATATATATATATATATATATATATATATATTTGTATATTAAAAATCGAATTTTGTTTTAAAATCCTTTTTAAAGTTACTAATTAAAATCAATTTTTTATGGCCGAGAGCTATATATGCTTATATATATATTATTTGTCACAATATATATATAAATATTCACATCCAATGTTGACAACATACATAAATAGGGATCAAATACTTTACCAATTCAAACTCCTTTTGAATCAAATCTAACCCCCTTACCTATGGCCAACAATCCTTGCCCCAAATATGGGCCTCCAAATCACTTCAAGCCCAACCAAATAGAATACATTTAAATCTTATTTAAACGTACATCGATATCGTATATCGATACATGTGTATATAACTTTTATATATGCACAATTTTCAATATTAGTCTGTTCAGTTAAAGCGCTTAGTGGTTCTATAGTGTTGGAGATGCAAAAAGTTGTTGCGAGGATATAACGGAAAATCGCGGACGTGCAAAATGCTTCATTAGATATTAAAAAATATTAAAAGTTAATTTATTTCATTCTCACATAATTTGTGTAGGAAAAGAAATATTGTTTAATCTTATATAACAAAATCAAAGAATATCATGATTTATGCATACTAGACTTGGTGACTAATAGATTTCTAACTTATATTGAGCACTTATACTTTAAATTAGGTCTTTACCCTACCTTTTTTGATTTGTTTTAAAGTGAACCATTCAAATCAACCTTTGTATATTAATGGGCTAAAGCGAGTGCTAAAAATCCTTGATTTAGTGGGTATAGCGGAAAATAGTGGGCTTAAAGCAGATCTCATGTTTAATAGCGCTAATTTGAAATGGCATAGTGGTTGAAGAACGCTATGGGCTATAGCTGGGATTTTACGGGGGCTATGGCGGGGTTTTAACTGGACGGATATTGATCAACACAAACCAAATAAAATTATATAATTGATATTTCACAAATATTAATTGATTTAATTAATGTATAATCTTTAATGATAGTTGTAATAGTTTCGGTGTCACACTTTTTTGGTATCAACGTGAACTACCAAAAATGCACCTCTATATATTATCCAATCTTAATTACTTAAAAATAGGATCTAATACTAAATTTCTTTTACAAATTCAAATGCTCCTAAAAGTATGATCTAATAATTAAACATGCTTTACAAATTCAAAACGCTTCTAAAAATAGGATCTAATATTTAACTTTCTTTACAAAATCAAAATATTTCTTTACAAATATACAAATCTTAATATCAATTGAAAATAAAAAATTAATTTTTTGACTGATTTAAACATATATCATTTATAAGAAAAACAATTCACGAGCGAAGCGCGTGCCATTACACTCGTAATTATAATTTAATTAAATCATGTGATAGTCGGAGTATTCAACGTTCGGTTGTGTGACTCTTACGTGTAAATTCGATCGGTGACTAATATCAAACAATTCACATATTAACGTTCACACATCACCTTAGCTAGTATTGTGACATTATGGCCAAACTTATTGCTTACACAGCTTCGATAAAATCAAATTTTACTTATTTTAAGCGGTACCCGGTAGTGACAATTATTTATACAAATTCTCTTCGTCAAAACTATATCACATTAAGACTTATGAAATTTGGTAATGCTTCCAATATCATCCATATTCAATTTTATAGTCCAAACACAAAGTCCTATTAAATAACAATTATTACTAATTGAACTGCTCTGGTCATAGACTTTGAGTTTGAATTGACTTCAGTTGGCCGTGATACTAATTCCATATAACCGAGAAGACGAATTCTCTATCGAATAGTATTTCACTTCCAATGCTTCTCGACCCATAGTCTTTCGATGGACGCCGTGGTATGATTTAACTATAATCAAAGCGTAATTTCCATATTGAAGCTCGGTAGTATTCCTAAGCCTAGAGAATTGTGTAATATTATCACATTGATATTTTCTATTTGACCTTAGTTATATCAACCAACAGTAAACTATCGAGTGGGTCATTCCATAGTATCCAATAACTATTAGTATATAACCTCTTGGTGCCTCCAACAGCCATGAGTAATATAGTGTCTAATATTTGGAGAGCGTTACGTACTCTAGTCTCAACGAATGCATCGATATCCGGTCTCGATACATCTTGACTGGGAATATTTAAAACGTTATTACATTGTGATATATTGCTCATGATTACAACACGTTGTAATTACTATCACCAAACATATCATTTATGGATTTTTGTGTTAAATATACTCAAATTAAATAATCAAATAATTATAACACATTATAACAAGTATATAACAGAAAGAAAAACACATTTTATTTCGAATAAGATTCTATTACATAGCTAATAATTTATGATAAATTATAGAATTGTCCATAAGACATACCCCTAACTCTATCAATCTCTCTCTACACCGTACGACCATAAAGGTCCCCTAAAGCACCTGATGCTTTCTAATCCATCATCGCCAAAATTTAACGTTGATTTCTACATTGAAATGCAAAAAAGACACTATGATAATTTACAAGAACATGAAAAAGAACAAGAAGAACTTTAAAGACAAGTAAGGGAGCATAAACGCCACGAAGGAAGACAAAGACGTCGACATAGATGTCACTCGAGATGGCAAAAACAACGAATCATTATGGTCAATACTGTTCTTTGTTTCCACCAACAAAAATTCATATTTCGATAAAAAGCTATTACGTAGCTTGAATTAGAAATAAAAAACAATCATAAACTTTGCAAAATACATAATAGGTAGATATATAGTACACTTATAGCTTACACATTTGAGGTTGTTATTCAAATTGTATCATATAGTTGTTTCAAAGTTCTCCCGACAAAGGATGTTCGATATTGTAATGATTACCGTGAGTTTCACGTTGTCCGAAAGAACTGAAAAAATGCCCTCTTTCACCTCAGTTATATTTTTGCACTCTCCTACATGATCTACTAAATGTGACAAACGTTCTTCTTATTTTCAAAATCCTTTTGATTAATCTTTCCAAATGACCGTTGAAAGCTTCATTAACGATGATCAAAAAATCTTAATCAACCTCTTCTTCCACGTCAACGAGTTCTGCCTTTATATATGCTTTAATCAACAATAAGTAATGAGGAGTCTATGATTCATTTGACAGTATGTTGATGAGGTAGAAGTGAAAAGAGTTATTTCAATTTGAGTTGAAACGAACCTAACATCAATTGTTTAAATAATAATGGAGAAAGTAGCTGTTTACGACCCTTATAGCAAAAATTCTAAACGCTCATTTTTTGAACGTCCAAATCTGAACATCCATTTTTGGACGTCCAGCCTTGGACGCTCGAAAAATGAACGCAGTGCCCCGCTTTGGTTTTCTAAAACGAGAACCCAATTCAGCTGGAAAAGGTCTGTCGTAACATGAAAATTCAAGGGATTTAATATTCATTTTGAATCTCCTTTGTGGGAGATGCCCTAAGAAACATGGTAGGGCACAGTTACAAAATGATTTATCAACACAATTAGTTCACATACGTAGTTCCTCAGATATATACTAAAAAGAAAAATCCATGGAGAAAGCAAACTTACAAACTTATGATCAACTATGCAGAAATGCATTCAAAATATTAACAGTAGAAATTAAAATTGGAAAGAAACAAAATAGAAAATAATTCACAAGAGCGGAAATTATGTTCACACAAATGTTTCGATTCTGTACGTTATAGTAGAAAAAGGAAAAAACAAAAAAATACAAGAGGGAGTGTACTCAATGCAAAGCAATTAACAAAAAACTATATCACAAACACCTAGAAAAACAAGTTCTGAAAAGTAACTGGATAGCTTTTAAGGGAATGTTTTATCTAAGCTGTGGCGGCATATGTATACAAGTAAGGATGAAGGGTTCTGAATTATATAGCTGCCCTCATGGCACCACGAGCTGCCTCCTGTTTCAGCTGTGCGGCTTTTCCACTCCCTCGGAAATATGAGTATACTTGCTGCAATTGGAACAGGAATAAATATATTACTGTCATTTTAATAGATAAACAGCCTACTAAACCCATACACACTGAAAGTCTGAAACTGTATATATATAAATATATATATATATATATATATATATATATATATATATATATAAAACTAATAAGTATCATAAACCATGGGTATTCATTCACAAGGTGCAACTAATAGCCTGGTAAATGAAACTGTACCGTGAGGTGTCACCAATTTTTACAATAAAAGCAAGAAAAAACTAAAACCAGAACCATTTATGGTAAATTGGAAATACATGGATACAAATTTTTAATTTATTTTCTCTAACTATATTTGCAAAGTTTGTGCAAATAATTTACTAGGACACTTGAATACAAATTTGCAATTGTAAATAAATCCGATTTGAATTCGTTTAAAAGCAGATGGTGTCCAAATTGGATGCATATCCATGAGTGCTCTCCTCCTAGGGAGGATCACTCGTTTTACTCAAAAAATTGGAGCATATCCAAGGCTGGATGGTGTGGCTTAATTAATATTAGCTACTTCCTCAAAAGAATTTTGGACTCGTATGACAGTAAACATAAAACATCCATTTGATTTGGAATAATACTAAATAACAAGACTGCTCCCAACAAATGTTGGCTAATGAGTTAATTGTGTATCGACAGTGGAAATGAGAACTGACCTGAATGACCCAGATGCTGAGCAACGATTCGAGACAGAAAAAACCAAACCCAATGAAATAAAAAACCTGCAAATATGGTTACGATTACACATTAGGAAGAAAAATAAATTTTGGTTGGTTAAACGCTGTGTATAATGAAGACACAAACTTTCATAACCATGCTAATATTTCCTAAATTTTGTTAACTAACAAAGCAAACCCTTATACAGCCCCTATGCGGCACAAATTGAAATCAAAGGCAGGGATGAGGGGCGGAAAAATGTTGGTCGACTTTTGTGCTGACCATATACAACACAAAACAAATTTCGCTAATTCTAGACATACGGAAGCAGGCCAGGATTAGAATGTGTTATTCCATATAGTCCGTATGCCCATTCTTCTTTAATTATTTTTGCAAGTATTGGATATGTAAATAGCAGAGTTTATAGAAACTTTAAGCTTACCCCAACAAGGACGTTGCCACTAATAACATCAACTGCTGGCAAAATTCCTCTGCAACATGAAAAGAAGAATTCGTTGGCAATTTGGTATAACGTATATATAAACAAGTTTTACACAAAACTCAAGACAACTGCCGATTATAACAATTTATTGCCAAATATATGGCATGTAAAATGCAAATTAGCATTGAGGTGGAAGGGGGAAAAGTTGAAGATCTCTGGAGGAATGGATACATTCCCATGAAATATCAAGTTGCAAAAAATATTCACCCGTAATCCACAGGAACATTAATATGTTATGGAAACTTACGTCAATGATTTTCCCTTAAAAATTATTGGAGGGGCAACAGCAGCGAAAACGACAAAGCCAATGTGAATCTGCAAACAAAAAATGATGATTAACTTCAAAGGTGAGGGGGGAAAAGGAAACCGAAAAGTCCATAAACAGGATCAAAGAATGTACCGCATAAAATAAGAAAAACCAACTAAACTTCAAAGCACTTTCAGTCCTGCAATTTGGGATGCAGATGAATGTACGTGCTGAGTAAAAATAATCAAGAAGTTGGTAATGGTGAATAAATTATTACCTCATGGCCCTATAAAGGGGTCGATACCAAAGAACATAAGCTCCAGGAACGCCAGAGATGAAGTATATTATTGCAAGGAACCAGATTGTTGAACCTACATAGAATATAGTGAAAGGTTACAAAACATCACAATTACATATATTCATGCATCTGAAGCTCTAGAACATACCTTCCCCTTTAATCCAAGCTGTTGTGACTGCTACGATGTTCCAAAGTAGGCATACAGTTAATCCTGCCAAACGATCACATTATGGATTTAACCAAGTTTCTAAGCAATTAACGGATAATATATATTTTGAATGTTTGATAGGCACGGTTTAGTAGGCATAGCAAGTCAGTAAAAAGTACTTGCATATATTTTTATGCCAGCTATAAAAATTATATTTAGTTGCCCATAAATTCACATGACAGCAACTTTAAAGTTTTTACTTCTCAACCAGTTTATTTGAGCAAAAGCACTAGGAAATCAACGAAAGTCGTACGGTTCACAATAGGCTTAACACAGAGAAGGTAGCAAGTCAACATACTTTATTGAAAGCTAAGCTAGTTATATGTAAATATTAACTTTGGTATGGCATTGCCACAGGATATTTATAACTAAAGCTATACACTGGTAACCACAAAGGAGTGGTTAATATAATTTTGTATGAAATATATATAATTATGACACATTGAATGCAATCAACTACTACGAGGTTTATTCTTGATGTGCACAGTGCATGACTGCATTTACATGGAGTGTATGCACAAAAAAGACGATACATAATTGAAGATTAACCGAATCAGATCCTCTATACTACAAATTTGTAGTGTATCTCTACGTTTAGAGTGTCGGCCAACTCCACACATAGTGCCCTTTTACAAAATGTGCACATCTTAATCTTAGTGTGTGAACCTCCCTAAAGTGTAGGGATACATTACAATTTTGTAGCGTAGAACAACGATTCAAATATATGCAAGGATGTAAATTATAATCAAAAGTCCAATCAATTGAGTCAAAAATAGCATGGAAGAAGTCAAACAAGCATTCCATGTAGCAGTATAATGAACTGATCTATATCCAATAATAGTATTTAGCACCTTAAATAATCAACCAAACAGGGATGAAATATAATGAATTTAAGCATGAATACCCAAAAAAGATGTCAGATAATAGAACAAGTTCCACACCCTCGATTTCAGTAAATGATTATGTTAAACCTTCTAAACTAAGTAAACAATGTAGACGAACAACAAAACAACCTGTAAATACAAGACATCAAGGTTCTCAAAACAGGATTCAAACCATAAATCATAAAGCTCCTTCAAATCGAACAGGATTCAAATCGTAAATAGAAGATCCAAATGATCCATATTTTAAGTTAAGTCCACACTTCAAAAATGATTTTGATGTTTAAACTTCTACATCAAAACCTAGAACTCAATTATCTCTCTAGCTCGGTTTTTATTTTCTTTCGAAAACTCAATGATTTTTCTTAATTGCAGTTTTAACTAGTCGGAATGTAAATCTAATCGCAAAGAAAGATATTTGATTTGGAAACGAGATTTATATTGTAAAAATTTAAGATTTTTGATAACAAGGGAAGACATACCTAGCAATGATGTAAATGCAACATACTGTAGCCTTTGAAGATGAACTGGAATTTCACTGGCAATATCGTGATGAATGATAGGGAAAAAAGGCGGCCAGTTTTTCTCCTCAATAACTATTCCAGCTGCAAAACCATACACCAAACCATAACTATCTGATATACCAAGTCTATATGTGTGCTTATCTTTTGAATAAGATACGTATTATTTTACACAAGAAACTAGAAAATGAGAGCTAAAATAACAATCAAAGAAACATGAAGGTACCGCGTGCAGCAGCTTCTTCTCTTCGTTTTAGTTCCTACATTTGGAAACAAATCGGTAATTAAAGGAAAAAAAAGAGCAGTGATAAAAACTGAAAAGCACTGGTTGGCTTGTTGAACTGTACATAAACGGGTAGTTATTAATACTTCAAAATGAACGACAGTGATAAGTAATGTACTACAACCAGCTGTGTACAAATTTATTACATGATTCGGAGTGCTAAACAGAATTAATATCAAATGACCATGTGTGTTTTATGTTCTATGGATGGATTAAGGGCTTACTGGATAATCCAGTGACATGTATACTAAACTAAGGGATACAAGACTAACTAACTAATATGTGTAGTCAAATCCTCACTGAACCGAAATAATGTGTATTTCTAACTGTCTTACCAACTTTTGTAGCTTTTAAGGCTAATTCATGCAGATTCATAATAGTTCAGTACTATAGACATTTGACAATTTGCATTCACTAATAATAATGTAAACCAACTTCAATTGGGTAAACATTCGTTCATATAAAAAAAGAGTAGGCCATTAATCAACCCCACACACACACATGCGCTAAAATATAGCTCAAAGATGCAACCAATAATCAGTACAAAAAAAGAGTGCTTGAAAAAAACTTTACTTGGAATACAGCTACAAAGTTGTAGATGAAATGCAAATTTGAAGTACCTTTTCCCTCTTATTCAATTCTGCCTCCTTGGCTTGAAGTTCCTTTTCCTTTCTCTTTGCATCCTATGTCATATATCAAGACTTGTATGTTCACGCTAAAGTAAGAAGTTACGGCTCTATTGCCTAACCATGATATCAATTATTTATAACGTACTGACCTTTGAAGAATCAAGTGGAATATCAACAGTTGCACCTCGATCATTGTAGAAGTCAGCAGGCTCAGGAGGAAGAGGTGAAAGCCTAGAATTCGAGGCAGGAGGAACACTGCCAGGGTGCTGCACCCAAAATTGCAATAAAGGGTCATCCAATCAATCATGAAAACTGTATATCAGGACAGTGAATATCAAAATAGCAGATAAACATACTATATCCTATGACATGATCCCCTATGAATTATGTATTGTATATCCATTGTCAAAATAAACCAAAATTAAAAGCTTACAGTTGTGTAGAAAGCACCCCCGCCGTAATTAGATTGTCCACCTCCAGTTTTCCCACGATCCTAAGTTATATAAAGAAGAAGAAAAAAGTAACGTTTACATGTGAATTGATATCATGAGTAGATAGATCTGATAGAAGGAAGACGAGATCTGTTAAAATATATCGATCATCGATTAGGGTTTTGTTTTGTTAAAATCACTTGAACACTAAGCAAAAAAGAGTAGCTAGCATAAAATTAATAGTGAGAATGAATGAAAAATTACCGCAAAGGGATTGACCTCCTCTTCATCGAAAGGATTGGAATCATAACGACCTGCCATTCTTTTCTTTTTGCCTTTAAATAACTGTGATGTAGTAATCGAAGCAGAAATTGATCGGAGGAAGATGAATGAAATCACAGATCTATATGTGGATTATAAAGAGAGTAAAGCGAAATAAAATTAAACAATACGATAAGAGGTAAAAGAGCAAGAAATAAAAGAGGTTTAGAAATGAAAGATTGAATTATTAACGATTATCTTCCGAAAAGAATTAAAATTAAACGCGTTATAGTTGAAACTTAAGTACAGGGATCCGAATTCGCCAAAGGCTGTTTGGAACTGCTCCTCTTGCGACTGCACAATAGTAAACGGTAAATAGATGGAATGTGGATCATGTTTGACAATTATAAGTATTCAAAATTAACCTGCCGTGCTTTGCACATAGTTTTTTTTTTTTATTAAATTGTAGTTGAAAACGTGTTATATATTTAGAGAAGATTTAGTTAAGTGGAATAAATGTTTTTTATCGAACTTTGGATGGAAGTGGAAACCAGATATCGAACTCAAATAGGGAGATAGGGGGACAATGGACATTAAAATAATGTTTCATTGCATAAATTGTAAAGTACGTGGACGGTGCAAATTGATGTTGCACAAATTTAGAAACAAAGGTAAAGAAATAAGTCTCCAAGACAGTTGTTGATAAAGGGGAAAAAAAAATTAGACATGGGTTGTAACGAGGCATGGATGTATGAATTTGCGGTGATGACTTTATGCTGGTTTTTCCTTGATTCTCAATGAAGTTTATCTCTCTAAGTTACTCATGCCTTCTTCCACGTTTTGAGTGTATTTAACATATGCATGGTTACCGGTGCAATCAAATCATCAAACATCTTTATTAATAGTTGACTTAAAAGCGCAATCTTTTGATCGATCCGACCGTGAAGTTTCAAAATTGTTCTTTATATACAATTCTTTAAAAAATACAGTGTCGGCCCTTGGACTGGGCAGCCTGGGCGACAGCCCAGGGCCCAATTTCCAAGGGGGCACGTTTATTTTCTAAGCCCGGTATATTTTTTATATACTTAGAACTGCTGAGTAACCCTAAATCCAATTAAGCCTCTCAAATCTCAACACACGTAGAACGGCAGCAGCCAGCAGAAGAACAGAAGCCAACGCATTTACACTAGAAGCCGAAGCGGTCTTTTCAATTTTCAATGAAGCTAATGTTCTTCCCCAATTCAATTTCTCTTATTAATTCAGATTTTATTTCCGTTTCTAACTCTAAGCTTATCTGCCAATTTTTGTTTGCTTCTAGATTCAAATCCGATTCGAATTTCGTTTGCTTTGGGATTTCAGATTTCAACAGCAAGGTATACTTCTAAATCTAATTTCAGAATTCAATTTTTTTTCAATACTTCTAAATACATGCGAGCTTTCAAAATTTAATTAAACTAGTGCACTGACATGACATATTTTTAGTCAGTTTTACTAACTTAAAAAAATATGTACAGAATTCAATTCTGGAATTTGGATAGAAGAAAGATGAGAATCGAGATATGATTGTTTGGTGAATTAAACTAGTTACTTTTTTTTATGTAGAATTCAATTCTGGAATTAAAAAAATATGTACAGAATTCAATTCTGGAAATTGAATTAAACTAGTTACTTTTTTTGTGTTTCAGTTTTTTAGGTTACCCGTTAGCTGGAATTTGGATAGAAGAAAGATGAGAATCGAGATATGATTGTTTGGTGAATGGACTGCAGCGCATGAATCAGGTTGTATTGTTTTGATTTTTGTTCTCATTATTATTTTTTACTATTGTTAAAGCTTAGTTTAGAACAATCATGAAACAATTATCTGGATCTCAAAAAGGAAAAAAACGACAAAGATAAGAACTTATGACTCAAAGTTTACAAGGTTCGTTAAATAAATAGTTTAACAAACAATCTAATTCATCAGTTGAATCCGAACAACAAATTGATATTGTGGAAAATGAAAATGTTGATGAATTATTAAATCCATTTGAGATGCAAAATGATATTGAAGAGTTGAAAGAGGATGAGAGCAATGAAAATCAAGAAGTAAATGAAAACAATGTTGAAAAATTAGATGACAATGATATTAACAATTTTCAAGCAAATGAGCATATCGTAAATAATTCTAAGCATTTGAAAAATGATTTGGATTTAAACATTTATGATCCTAGAATATGGGATAATCTTCAAGGAAAACTTAGAAATTTACTTATTGAAAATGGACCTAAACGGGAAACTAATATTAATTTTCCAAAAGATGAATGCTCTCGAAGATTTTCTCCAAATTATTATATTCAAAATCTACCAAACGAAGAAACCCGTGATAGAGAATGGTTGGTGTATTCAAAAGATTTAGACAAAGTTTTTTGCTTTTGCTGTAAATTATTCAGAACAAAACCATCAAAAAGTCAATTAGCAAGTGAAGGAATTAAAGATTGGAAACATCTTAGCAAAACACTTGAACAACATGAAAATAGCATCGAGCACCTTCAGAACTTGAAATCATTGAAAATGTTAAGACTTGGATTGAAGAAAAATCAAACTATAGACAAAGAATTGCAAATGCAAATTAGGAACAACACACTACATTGGAAAAATGTAATGGTTCGAATTATTGCTGTTGTAAAATGTCTTGCAATAAATAATTTGGCTTTTCGTGGAACAAATGAAACAATTGATGACGATGCTAAAGGTAATTTTTTGGGTCTTATCCAAATGATTTCAGAATTTGATCCAGTAATGCAACATCATTTTCAACTTATTAGAAATAAAGAAATCCATTATCACTATCTTAGCCATAAAATCCAAAATGAGTTGATTGCCATTCTAGCGTCCAAAGTTAGAAATGCTATAATTAACAAAATTAAAGAGGCAAAATATTTTTCTGTTATTCTTGATTGTACTCCCGATTCAAGTCACAAAGAACAAATGACTTTGATAATAAGATGTGTTGATGTGTCATGTTCTCCAATAAAAATAAAAGGATTTTTTTTTGGAGTTTATAAATGTTGTGGGTACAACTGGACTAGCTCTTTTCAATGAATTGCAAATTGCATTAAAAAATCTTGGACTTAACATTGATGATGTGAGGGGGCAAGGATACGATAATGGATCTAATATGAGTGGATGACATCAAGGAGTACAAACAAGATTGCTTGAGATAAATCCAAGAGCATTTTACATGCCATGTGGTTCTCACTCTCTTAATTTAATATTATGCAATATGGCAAATTGTTCTCATAAAGAGAAATCATTTTTTGGAGCATGTCAATGCATATATTTAGTTTTTTCTAACTCAACAAAACGGTGGCATGTTTTACTTGATCATATAAAGGGCTTAACTTTAAAATCATTGTCAAACACACGATGGGAGAGTCATATTGAAAGTATTAAAGCAATAAAATCGCAACTTTCTGAAATTAGAGAAGCTTTATTCAAATTAGCAGAAATTATAGAAGATGCAAAGCTTAGTAGAGATGCTGAAACTTTAGCTACATGTGAGCTTTCAAGTTTTGAATTCATATTATCTTTGGTAATTTGGCATGATGTTCTAAATAAAATAAATGTAGTAAGTAAAAAGTTACAATCGAATGATATGCGTCTTGATATTGCAGTTAAACAATTGGAAGGTCTTGTTTCTTTTTTCGAAAAATATAGAGAAAATGGATTTAATCTAGCAATTGAAGAAGCAAAACAAATAGCAATATATATGGAGATTGAGTCGACGTTTCATACAAAACGACGAATTCGAAGAAAAAACATTTTGATGAATCATTTGATAATGATAGAGAACAATTATCTGCACAAGAATCATTTAGGATTGACTATTTTTTCCACATAGTTGATATTGCACTCTCCCAATTAAGGACCAGATTTGAACAAATGAAACTCTTTGAGTCTATATTTGGTTTCTTATTTGATGCTCAAAAATTAGTTAATTTGGATGATCAAGAATTACTAATTGCTTGTGTGAATCTAGAAAATGCTTTAAAAAGAGATGATACTTCTGATGTGAATGGAAAAAATTTATGTTCTGAATTACAGGTATTACAAGTTATGTTGCCAAAGGAATCATATGAAATGAACAAGTCATGGACTTCGACAAGAATGATTGAGTTTTTGAGAGAAATAGACATGTTTTCGAATGTGATGATTGCTTATAGAATATCATTGACTATCCCCGTGACCGTGGCATCTGCTGAAAGAAGCTTTTCTAAATTGAAATTGTTAAAATCATATTTGCGAACTTCTATGTCTCAAGGTAGGTTGAATGGGCTAGCAATTCTATGCATCGAAAAAGATATGCTGGAAAATATTGAAGAAGACGATATAATCAATGATTTTGCTTCAAAAAATGCATTAAGAGAAATTTTCAAATGATGTTATTGTTGGATTTACCGTTTGTATTTCTAATGATTAAGAAGTTGTAAGTTTGATATTTTTTGGGATGTAATGAAAAATTAATTAGCTTTTGAAAAATATATCACTTTGGGTATTATTTATATGATTATTATTATTTGAAGGTATTAGTTGCAATCACATGAAAGGGCCCAAATTTAAGTTTTGTCCATGGCCAAAAATGTCGTAGGACCGGCCCTGAAAAAATATATCCACTAATTGATCCTAAAAAATAGCATCTGCATATCTGTTCCTAAACTTAGTCCATCTATTAATTGATCTTAAAAAATAGTATCTAGCATATATACTTTTTTTGCAAATTCACAACGCTCTTTTACATATATTACCAAACTTAATATCGCTTAAAAATATGATCAAACAAATAAACTTTCTATACATTTTTTTTTTTTAGGAATTGATAACCGAAAAAAAAATTCAGACTAACAAAAAGTTAAGCGATACAACTTAGAAATAAAAATTCAAACTAAGAAAAAAAATTATACGATGCAATTTAGAAATAAAAATTCAAACTGACTACACATGATTCTAACGTAAAATCTAGCTAAATATTTATGATTTTTTTTTAAATATGTTAAGCATATATAATTTGTAAAAAAAATAATTTATCCACGAAGGGTGTACTATTGTCACGCGCGAAGCGCATGCCATAACACCCGTGAACTTAAATTGAAATATTATAATGTACTACTTTACTACAGTTGGTACAGATACTAAAATTATTAAATGGCGAAATATCATCAAATAAATAGTTCAAACTGAAAGTAAAAAAAAATCATAATAAGGCAGGGAAAAAAATAAAATTAAGTTTAGAGCAGAAAATAAGCGAAAATGGAGAGAAATAATCTGAAAATAATGGTCTAAAAAAGTATCCAGTAGTAAAATAAGTATATACTTAATCTACTACTATGACAGTTGAAGATAACACGGGCATGCTAATACTCAGATCCAAACTTAAATTGGAGGGGATTTGCACGAAAGGTCTCTATTTCTGTTGTTGTTATAAGAAAAGTCCCTGTAGAAATGAGTATGTAAATTAGGTCCCTGTTTTTTCTAAATCAAAAAACGCAAGTTAGTTTGTGCTTTTTAAACATTAAACTTTTTTTGAAAATTTCAAAAATTTTAAAAATATTTCAAAATCAGAAAGCGCAAACCAGCTTGCGCTTTCCTGATAGAAAGCGCAAGTTATTTTGCACTTTTCAAAAATTTCAAAATGTTCAAAATCAGAGTTTGCGCTTTCTTGATAGAAAGTTCAAGTTAATTTGCGCTTTTCAAAATTTTTAAAAAATTTCAAAAAAATTTCCAAAATTAGAAAAGTGCAGATTACCTTGCATTTTCTGTCAGAAAAGTGCAAGTGCAAGACACCTTGCGTTTTTTATTTTTCAAAAAATAAGGACCAAATTTACATATTCATTTCTGCAGGGACTTTTCCTATAACAACATATTAAACAGAGACCTGAGACTTTTATCTTGTAAATTGGAAACATATTTTAACTTGTGTAAAAGGAATTTACAAAGGCTAGAAAAAGAATATGTTTACATGGTTGTTGTGACCACACTTCTTCTTCTTGCAATTGACGGCCCTCGATTGACGTCTTGCATAGCACCCGCTACACACGAGTTGATAAAAAACATAAATTATACAACCTAACCATATATGTCACTTAATAAAAAACTTTTCACAAATATCATTGAATAATAGTCAGTTCAAAATGGAGGCCCTTAACATAAACGATATAAAAATTAAGAAGACACTAAAAACATTGATTTCAGGCCAAGGCCAACCTTGACTATATAGGACATGTAAGACAATGAACTTCATATCAAAGTTATTTTTTCATAGTTCAAACAAATATATCGTAATGTAAAATATAAATAACAAATTAAGGGAAGATTGAATTCAGATTTATTTTTTTGATAACAAGAGTGATACTTACTTTTTAAGCAAAACATGTATTTTTAGTGTCTCAAATGATTAATTCATGACCTCTAGAACCTTAGTCTAGAGTATCGCACCGCTAATCAAGTGAGCTAGTGGTCTTTTTTTGATAACAAGAGGGTTTAATTATGATTTATGAAAGAAAATGAATTCACCATGACTTTTTTACTTCCAATGTTCCTAAGGTTGGGTATGTCTACTGATAGAGTCGAGCAAAATTTATCACCATGTTGCACACATGAATAAATATGTTCCGACTATGTATACCAACTATCAATACCGATACATTCATATCTTCAAGATATGTCTAGTTTACTTTAATCCCTTTGTGAATATTCGTAGTTTAAGTTTTCCACATATTCAAAATTCTCATTCGCTTGTCTAATACATGCATAGCAACAAAAGCTATCCGAACAAATGAAGTTTTACCGTGCCTACAATTCTCCATGGCCTAAGTTATATGCACTAACAAATAAGAAAAGGTTGTGTATGCTCATAATAGTTATCAACGGTAAATCATATGCGGTAAAAAGAAATATTTTTTTCTTTTGTGTTATAATATTTGCAATAAAAACTACAAAATTGTAGCATACAGAGATAAAAAAAACTATTATTTTATGGGGTAGTAATTACAAAGAAATATTTATTATTTTACGCTATAAAGATGAAATTGGCATTTAGGGGTAGCTTCAATATTTGAAGATTTTTTGTTATAAACAATGAGTTGTGAAATTATTTATATTAAAGGAAAGTATGGATCGGTCCCTAAAAAAGAGTAAAATAGGTAAATTGCGTCTCTGAATAAAACCTTCTAAATTATTTTTTAAAATTCGTATTAAAAAATACAACACCACTATTTTCCTCAATTCATTTTTCTCCTCACATATACAACAATTGAAAAAAAATTCAAACCAAAAAAAATCTGTACAGTTTTGCAAATGTTTGCAAAAAATTAGTAAATATTTGCGATTTTAAATGCAAATGCTTGTAGTTTTTAATGCAACTATTTTTTGAAAAGAAATTGATGAACTCTTGTAGTTTTAGAAGCAAAATATTTGAAATAAAAACTATAAATAACTAAAAGATTCGAATTTTTTTGGGCTAAACATAGTCGTTAAATTTAGACAATTTCAATGGTAAAAAACCAAAGAAAAAACTTAAAAGAATTCTAAGGTTCATGTACAAATTTTGCACGAGGGTGAAAATTTTTCAATCAGATCCCAATATCCACTTCAGGAAAATAGGCACAAGGACAAACTTAGTAAAAAATTAGACTGAAGGACAACAAGTTTGATTTTTAGGCTGAAGGACAATACTAGTTATAACTAGCATTTTGTATAGTGTAAAACTGAATATAATGCTAGATATAACTAGCATTTTGTATAGTGTAAAAGTTGAATATAATGCTAATTATAACTAGCATTTGTCCTTCAGCCTAAAAATAAAACTTCATGTCTTTCAGCCTAATTTTTTTTTCAAAATTTGTCCTTTTCCCTAATTCCCTCTATCCACTTTATATGAATTGAAAAAAAACGTTTGTTTTATCATAAATTTATTATACATGTAAACTTTTTGCACTGGCCTTCTAACTTTTTGCACTGGCCTTCTTGGCCTATTATCCAGGCTGATTTTTGTCTTGCCATTCAATCATTCTTCGCCGGGGGAAATCTTCCAGCTGGATGGACTTCCACCAACCTTATTCTTATTCCTAAGTGTGATAATCCAAGGACTTGTGCGGATTTCCGGCCTATTAGTCTGTGCAACTTCTCTAATAAGGTTATTTCTAAAATTCTGGCCACTCGTTTGGCTCCTTTCCTTGAACACATCATTTCTCCTTCTCAAGCTGGGTTTGTTAAGGGGCGTCTTATCTCTGATAATGTCCTTCTCGCCCAGGAACTGATCTCCCAAATTGATCGGAAAGTTTGGGGATCTAATGTTGTCTTCAAACTGGACATGACTAAGGCCTACGACCGCATGTCCCGGTTCTTCGTTATCAAGGTTTTGAGATCTTTCGGTTTTCCGGAGGCCCTTATTGACTTGGTGTGGAGGCTCGTCTCCAACTGCTGGTTCTCTGTCCTCATTAACGGCTCGGCCCATGGGTATTTCAAGGCTGGGAGGGGCTTACGTCAGGGCGACCCTCTATCGCCTTCTCTTTTTGTTATTGCGGCAGAGGCTTTTATTCGCGATCTCCAATCATTAACCATCTACGGTCAAATCCAACGCTTCGGGATTCCTAGGGGTTGTCCTCTCATTTCCTCCTTATCCTTTGCAGATGACATTGTCATTTTCTCTAATGGCAGCCGTTCCTCTGTTAGGCGGCTTCTCAGCTTCATCCATCAATACGAGAGGTCTTCGGGCCAACTCGTTAATCCTTCCAAGTGTTGCTTTGTCCATTCGAAGGACATGTCTCTCTCCTGTGCCTGCTGGATCGAGACTATCTCCGGGTTCAAGGAAACATCCCTTCCCCTTCCCTATCTTGGGATTGTCCTGTATCGGGGTAGGAAACTTAACGCGCTTTTCGACCCCTTGACAGACAAAGTAAGGGGGAAGATTTTACGCTGGAACTCGTCCATTCTATCCCAAGCCGGCAGACTTGTTCTTATCAAATCTGTCTTAGATTCGATGGGAACTCATATTTTCGCGACTATGACCCCTACCTCATCTTTTTTCCGATCTTACCGGTCTCTGGCCTCGTCTTTCTTCTGGGGAAACAAGGACAACGACCGTCGTCACCATTGGGTGTCGTGGGATTCGATTTGTCGCCCCAAAAATGAAGGCGGATTGGGTCTTCGTAACCCTAGAGACCTTTGTGCGGCTTTTGCTTGTAAGTTGTGGTACAGGTTCGGCGCCAATAACTCCTTATGGGTGTCTTTCCTCCATGCTAAGTACCACAGACTTGCGGGCTCGAATTTTTTGGGTTCTCCTTCCTATGCTAGCGAGACCTGGAAGCACATGCAGTCTGTGAAGCATTTAGTTGATTCTCATGGCGGGTTGTCAGGGTGGGATGGCGCTACGTTTTCCATTCTGAAAGCCTGGTCCTCAATCAGAACTCCTTTCCCCATTCGCCATGAATTCTCCTTCATTTGGGATTCTCGCATTCCCCCCAAGGTATCCCTTTTAATGTGGCGTTTGCTACATGATGGGTTACCGCTGGACGAGAATCTGCAAAAGATCGGCATTCCATCTGTTTCCCGCTGTAGATGCTGCGGAAACGGTGAAACGGAATTTTTGAACCACTTGTTTTTTGGCGGTTTCTCGGCCAGAGCTTGCTGGAATTATTTTGGCAATCTAGTCGGTGTCCGGTGTCCTGCCAGATATCCTCTTCAACTACTCAATTCGTGGTGGAATGGGAATTCTGGGAAATCCCTTCGGTCTATCATGTTCCGTTTGATTCCTTGTCTCATCTGCTGGCACGTCTGGTGTGCGCGGAATAAGGCTACTTTCGAGAGCACTTCGATGGATCCTCAGTCTATTATCCATCGGGTGAGGAATGACGTCTTCCTGGCTTTCCGAGGTAGACCCTTCAGGGGTCTTCTAAGCCACCGCTCTAGGCGGCTAGTTGGACTTCTATCGATTTCATGCTCTCCAACTGCCGCTAGACTAGGCGTTGGCTAGGCCTCTGCCTTCGGGTGGTGTCTTCCTCCCTCCGCTCCTTCCCTCCCTCCCTTTTATTTTTAATTCAGCTGCTTGTTTTAGTTCCAGGTGTTTCTGCTGTCTCCTTGTTGCGATTTTTGCTTAGGATGGATTCGCTTTTGAGTTCTGGTTTCTTTTGGCTTGAGCGTCTGGATCTCCTTCGCCGTCTCTAGTGGTTGAGGCCTCTTGCTTCCTCTCTGGTGATCTCCTATTACTTTTTTCTGTCTACACCTTTGGACGGTGGCCTTGCCGGAGCTCGATGGTGTGGGCAGAAGGGCGGTTGCCTTGGATCTTTCTCAGATTGATTTGCTGCTTCTGTCTGGCTGTTCGTTTGGCTTGGTGGTTGTTGGTGGTATGTTGGGTGGACTGGCCTTCACCTTTTGGTTGAGGCGGGAGAGTGGGTATTCGGATTATTACAGTTTATTTGGGCTTTGTCTTAGCCTCATGGCTGCCCCTTGTCTTTGAGTTGTTTTTATTTGCTCGTTTTTTTCTTTTTGCTGGCTTTTTTAGGGAGGTATATGTGCTCCATATGCTTCGCCTTCTACTGTGAGCCTCCGGAGGAAGGCTTTCTCCTCCTTTTTTACTATTTATATAATCTTTTTTAAAAAAAAAATTAAGTAAAAAAATTATAGTTATTCATGGGATTAAACACCAATCTTGACAAAATTTTGTATTTTGTGTGAATCTTCATATTCCATCTTTTTGTTTCTTCTATTCCCATTATAACAACCATTGGTGTCGAGAAGTACAGATACTAAAATTCTGTGTGTGTATACACGCACACATATATATTATAATTGGTTTAGTTTCTTAAATAACAAACTGTACATCAATGAGCAATGAATGATTGACTAAAGCACTAGAAATGAAAGCTATTAAGAGAAAATAATCAATGCAGGGCCTGAATCTAGCAGGCTATAGTTATTTATGTTACTTAACATTTGTGATACATTACCCATCAATTATAAATATAATGCAACAATCTTCACTATTAAACAAAAAATTGTACGTAAAATCATAAATAATAGAAAACATAGCACTATCTATAAACAAAGTTAGCAGATGTATCATTTTACTATGAAGCTTAAAATTATCATCACAATAGCATTAACAGTAATTAAATTTACCTTAAATTGAGAATAGAGTCACCACTTGTTACTCTTCTGCCATTGTTTCCTCCTTGTTGAGATAGATGCCTTCAAAAAGAATATGGATATCCATATTTTCACATGTCATTTCTGCTATGACAATGATTACAACACGTATAATGGTTTATTCAAAATTTTGTGACTATCAAACTGCAAAATTCTATAAATTATATGCTAATATTTTTGAAATGGCAAGAAAGACTTTTTAGTCAATTTTTATATAAGAAATATGAATGAATCTTTCAAGGAAATAATTACGATCGGAGATAACAATAGCGAAGGTGTTAAAGTACCAAAAAATACAAGTAACGTTCTAAGTATTATTAGTAAGTATCATTTGCATTTCTTTGAAAAAAAAATTTACATAGTTGTCGGATGGTTTTTTTAAAAGTATATGTGGAAATTTGTCTTGGAGATAAATTGTAGTTTCAAATTTGGTTAAATCTAAGAAGGTTTCTAAAATTCTTCTTATCAACTTTATTGGATATAGATTGTTGAAGTTCATCTTAGTTGTTCAATTTTCATCTACATAAGGTACGTCATGTAGATAAATCTCTAATACAAAATACGGTAGTGAGCTGTAAAATGTACAAAGCAGGTATTACTTTAGTAGTGATAGTTATATGTTATAAACTATACAAATCTTAGCATGTGTACCCAAATTTAATACTGAAAATGGGATATTCGACGTGGTTTTAGAGCTAGCCTAAATGTATAATATGAATGACTAATTTATAGCAATGTAGAAATTGCAAGGATTTTTTTGATGAAAAGAAATTGCAAGGGTTTTTGAATAAAATTTATAGTAAACAAGCAGTTTAAGTACTTGAATTATATCATAAAGGCAACATTAAAAAATGAAACAAATAGAAGAGGAAACATTCCTATGAGTGCACATATTCTTCTAAAAAACCAATTTGCCGTCGGTGGGAAAAAAAGAATAAATTAATTATTATCTTCCCAGATGAAACTTAACTTCAACACTCAAACGGTAAGAATAAGGGAAGCTCCAATGGTGAATATTAGCACTGAAAGTCAAAAATATATTATCAGAACTAATCTGAAAGACTGAAATAAAGTGCTTGACCAATATATGGTATGTTCGACAATCTCTTTACTATTAAGAATATTGAAACTGTGTCAGCCCGTAGGGAAGATGTGGGTGAATTTCAAAAAAAATTACCCTACTAAATTTTTATTGGGCATATAAAGTCCAATTTATCTAGAACATTTCTAAATTTAATTTAAATAAATCATATATTTCATTTAAATTCATACCTTGTCGATAGAAATTTATTTAATTTGTTTTCAATTTATATATAAGTATACATATGTATCATATACATATGTGTATGTGTATGCATGTGTAACATGATATTCCATGCAAGGTATAACATGCCCGTATATAGACGTTGGAATTTACATCACAACAGACATGTTAGCTCATCTTATATGTATTGTATGTTGTCCATATATATATATATATTTATACTTACTATATAAAAATCCAAGTGTGTGTATGTATATTATGAGAAAATATTATAAATATATTTTTAATTAAAATATTATATATACGCAAAATATAAGTTTATTTTTTTATTTTTTTAATATGTATATATTTATTTATTTATGTTTATATATATGTTTGTATTAAAGTAACATAATTTCATTATATATATATAACAATAAGTGTGTGTGTGTATAAATATAAATATAATAATTAATGTAAATATGAGTTAGAATAGTTTATATAAATAATAAAATTTAATTTTTTTTTCATTCCAGATCGAATACACAACAGCTCTAAATTTAATTACAGTTTATTATATTAATATATATGTATGTATGTATGTATGTATGTATATTATGAATTAATTTGTTAAATAAGAATAATTAAAGTGTGTTGCTAATGGCATCTCACTTTCCTTTTTCTAATGCCATTACTAAAAAATACCATAAATTTTTACACTATACTCTTTATAATACCAGACTTTTTAAGGGGCTATCAAAGGCTTCATTTTTGACTCTTTTTTGCACAGTGAAGAACCGCCGACCAACACCGTTTTTCACAGAGATCAACCACCAAACAATAGTAGTTCGGTGGTCGATTGCCTTGAAAAATAGTATGGGTCGACGGTTGTTCACCAAACAACACGACTTTACACTGTTGTTGATTGTCGTGTGAAATGACTTTGGTATTAGAAAGCACACAAATATTTTTCTATGGTCTTAGGAAGAGGAAAACTGGATGCTCTCTACAATTATTTTTAGTTTAATGTTTAAATTTAAAATCTTATGTTTTTAGTTTTCAAATAATTTTGAAAATTAGCTCAGGGCCCAATTCAAATTTGGGCATTTTATGTTAAGGATAATTTTTAGGTTGTGAGCTTAATATTTAACCCTAACATGGCTAATTCAGACCGGGCTCTGAACCCATTGTTGGAACTGGGCCTTGATCACATTGTTGGAACTGGCCAATCCGCAGTAGAAGTTATGCGTGAATTTTAATTTTTTACCCTATTGCATTTTTCTTGGGTCTGTGAAGTCTAATTTATGTAGAACATTTTTAAATTTAGTTTAAATAAAATAATATATTTTATTTAAATTCATATATTGTTGATAGAAATTTATTTTCAATTTATATATGGTATACATATGTATCACATACATATGTGTATGTGTGTGCATGTGTAGCATGATATTCCGTGCAAGGTATAACATGCATGTATATATAGATGCTAAGATTTACATTACAACGGACATGTTAGCTCATCCTTCATGCATTGTATGTTGTCCAAATATGTGCATACATTTATACTTATTATATATAAAAAGTGAAAACCCAAGTGTGTGTGTGTGTATTTATATGTATGTATGTATATTATGAGAAAATATTTTAAATATATTTATAATTAAAATATTATAGTGTTAAATATTAAATATACACACATATATGCAAAATATAAGTTTATTTTTTTTATTTTTTTAATATGTCTATATATATTTTTACATATGTATGTATTAAAGTAACATAATTTCATATATATATATATAACAATATGTGTGTGTGTTTGTAGATATATAATAATTAATGTAAATATGAGTTAGAATAGTTTATACAAATATATATAAATTATAAATTTTAAAATGGTTTTTTGCATTCCAGATCGAATACACAACAACTCTAAATTTAATTATAATTTTATTTTATATATATATATATATTACGGTTTAATTAGTTAAACAACAATAATTAAATTATTAAAAATATTTAAATAATAAATACTTTGAATTTTAAAATTTCAAAAAATCAGGAATGATATTTTATAGCTTATCAAAAAATTCAAATTTTTCTAAGTCAAAGTTTTATTTTATATTAATTAAAGACTTTCGGCCAAATTTAAAATGATTTTTTAAAAATATAAAATTTGAGTTGAAAATTCTCATTTTTTGACCGAGAGCTTCTCCTGTGGCAATTTAATTTTAAAAAGTTGAAAATTTAATTTTTGAAAACATAATTTATTTTATATTAATTTGTATAATGATTATTATATAATTATAAAAATTATTAAATAATTACCGAAAAATTATTTTCGATCATTAAATATCATAATTATTGTAAATATACAATTGAAAATTATTAATTCGGTTATTTATGTGAAATAGTTATATAGTTTAATACAAATCATATAAACAAATTAACTAACTTATTAATATATGTATAAATTCCGGCCTTGCCAAAATATATGTATAAATTAATTAATAAAATATTAATTAACAAAATATCATGATTTTAGCTGTGTGTATCTGATCCTTAATGAAAATAATTGTTTTTTATTTTATATACATATACGCATAACCAATCAGTATGTGGCAACATCAATACATATTGGAAACTCACCTAACTAACAATACAATAATCACAAATATATATGTATGTATATGTATGTATGTATGAATAATATACAGTTATACAGAGGTTATGTATCATATATATACAACTAAACACTTACCTAAAACTAATGCTCTTAAGTCCACCTGTAATGATGAGTTCTTCTCTTTCGAAAACTTCTAGATTCTATAGTTTGCTAGTCCTGAACTGTAAACCCTTTTGCTATCAAATAGCCATTAATTTGATAAGATTTGAGTTTTGTTGGAGCATTTGAAAGGTGTAATTTGGCCAAGTTGAAGGAGATAGGAGGCAGCAAAAAGCCCTTCTAAAGTTAGGGTTAGGGTTCCTTTTATAATGGTTGAATCAGAGAGAAAAGTGGATCACATTACTTAGCTTTTCTCACTAAATCTCTACTATCCATCACAAACCCTTTTATCCTATTTTCTCCACCCCTTATATCTAATGTTTGCTGCCGAAATTTTGCCTCCAACTTCATGGGCTAATAGCCCATTTAAGCCCATGTCGATATATTTAATTAAATCCAATTTAATTCCTTATTGATATCTCATATTGATCGATATATTTATAACTATTATAAATATATACACAACAATATTTATTTCTCAAATCAAATTTAAATTTTATAATTAATATGTTATAAATATTAATTAATTTAATCAATTTATAATAATTATAAACTTATTAAATCGTTTGGTCTAAAGAGAATTCATTATTTTGGTCGTGTGACTCGCGGGTGTAAATTCGATCAGCGATTAACATCGAGTTATTCGAATGTTAACGTTCACACGTAACTTAGTAGGTGGTGTGGCATTTTGTCCAAATTTGTCGCTTATTTAGTTTCGGTAAAATCCAATTTCACTTTATTAAGCGTTACCCGATTGTGATATTTATTTACACCAATTCACTTCATCAAAACTATATCACTTTGGACATATAGAGTTTTGGTAATGGTCAAAATTCCAATATCATCCATATTCAACTCTATAATCCAAACATAAAGCCCTTGGTTCAATAATAACAATTATTATTTACCGAAATGCTCTGGCCAAAGACTTTGACTTTGAGTTGACTTGAGTTGACCATGATACTAACCTCATATAACTAAGGAGACGAATCCTCTATTGAATAGTGCTTCACTTTCAATACTTCCACTCAATCCAACTATAGTCACTTGATAGAACACCATGCCATGATTTGACAATAATCAAAGCAGAGCTTCATATTGAAGATCCACGGTATTCTCAAGTCGAGAGAACTGTGTAAATCAGTCACATCAATATTTTCTACTTGACCTTAGTTATATTAACCAATAGAAAATTATTAAGTGAGCCATTCATAGTGATCCAATAACTATCAGTACGTAACCCCTTTGTGCCCCCCAACAGCCATGAGTAATACACTGTCCAATGTTTGGAGAGCATTACGTACTCTAGTCTCAACGTATACATCGATATCCAATCTCGATGCATCTTGACTATGAACATTTAAAATGATATACTTGTTTTCATTGTGATCAATTACTCACGGTTACAACACTTGGTAACTACTATCACAAAACATACCATTTATGAATTTTCTATTAAATATAATTTTAACTAAATTAATTAATTAATATAACCACATTATATCAAATAAATAATAGAAAGAAAATACCTTTGATTTCGAATATGATTGGTTATTGAGTTAGATATATGTAACAAATTACATATTTTCCCTAAGGACATACCTCTAACTCTATCAATCTCCCACTTGCACTTGGTGTCAATTATGAAACCTTATTCTAACTTCTCCAACCGGTTTCCTCAGAACCAATCAGGTCAGTCCCTCAGTGAACGAGTATGCTATTATGTTTCAATTATCTAATTTGTTAATCAACTATCTCTGACACTGATAAACTACCTTTGTCATGTGGAAGACTCAAAGTATGTCTCTCGACTTCTTATAAGCTCTAAGTTCTGTTATGAACTATATAGTGACATTATTATCATGTAACAATTTTGTGGGATTCTCAACATTTGGAATCACCCTTGGCTCAGTTATAAATTTGTGCATTTATCTTTATATATATTTCTTTATTCCTATGTTATTCAAGGCGATGTACTTAGCCTTTTAAGTTGAATCAGCTACAGTCTTTCATTTGGAATATTTCCAATAAAAAGATTCTTAACTTGAATTTATTACTGATATATCATACTTAATATCACTTATGAACCTTTGAGTCCGAACACTTCTTCACAAGGAGTTCATTTTTTCTGTAAACAATTCTCTTGTATTTCATAAATACACGAGAACTCTCTAAACTATCATTCATATCAATTGGGATTTAATATTTGCTTTATGTATCAAATACGCGAATAAATCACGATATCGTAGATAACATAACATGCATGATAATTCCTATTGCCATGCATAAGGAATCAAACTTTCATGTTACCTATTAAACATCTTAATAGGGTGTCTTTGTATATCGTTTAGGACATTCCCTATATCTTTTATACTTACTATAAAAGACATCATTTACAAATCCAACATCGAGTATTAGAACAACTAATGCTGATTTTACACAAAAACATTGTTGAAATCATCAGTGTGTTGTTTACTTATAGTTTAGAAATATCAATGTACCTTTTAACGTTCTTTCTTATGAGTACACGCTTCCTCTACATTTTGATTGAAAATCAAACTATTTGATATTTCTATCAAAACTCTTGTTCAATTTTGATGCTTGTTAAATGATACTTTCGTATCTGTTCTTTGATCATATCCAAACACTCATAAACCCAAATATCGCTCCTACTGACTTCGAGCCACTTTGATTGTTATGTGTAAACAGTCTATCTAAATCATTATTTAGAATATTCCATTTCAGCACGTATGTACCAAATTGCAAAGTCCTACAAAGCGATAATTTGTGAGTAAATCTGAAATAACTTGATCATGTTGAATGATGAATCTATTACGCTAATTTCAATGTTTGAAATTTACGAGATTATTCTTATCAACATTGCTTATTTGATTCCAACTGCATTAGTCTTGCTTATAAAGACACAATCGCAGCCGATGGATCACATCCCTTCGGATACGACTACCAAAATAATATTTTGATAACATATTGAAATTCATTTTCCCAATCTTCACATTATACCATATTATAGAGTCAACACTATTAATAGTTTATTTAAACAACCGAGGATTATATATTTTCGACATTGATAAGAAACTCGTAGTTTCTCTTCAATTTGCGAGAATATTTATTAGGCACTTTAATGCGATGTGTTCATTCAGGTTACTTGATTTTATTTCTTCTCATGTAATCAGTTTTATCATTGGATCATATCCAATTCCATTTTACTACCAATAGTTTCTCAAAGAAATTCCTTCACTATGAAGTTGGTATTTCTTGAAGCAACAATTATTTCTCAATGCAATGGAACATGTATTCATAAACACTTTATGAATTTTCTTTTATTTAAAAATGATTTAGATTTAGTTCACAAAAATTATGTTCAAAACATAAATATGGCATCTAATGACAGTCCTTCCCAAACTCCTTTTGGGGAGATTCATTCAAGATCCCTCATTAATAATTATTACATGTAGACTTTCAAATCACACAATTTGCTAACTCCTTGAACTAGAATATGTTGGGGTTTCTTATAAACCCTTACCTTGTATGATTTTTTAAACTATTATTTAGATGAAATAATATTAACCTTGTGTACTACTCTTAAGTACATGCCCTTAAAGAAAGAAATTAACTCAACTTCACTCATAATTAATCGTACTCTGTTCAACAAAGTTCGATTACTCCTTATCGATACATCATTATGTATCATGCGGAGGAGTACCTTTTGAGATTGAATCTTTATTCACTTTTAGGTACATTAGAACTCTTTACAATATACTCACACATTCGATCAAATCGAATCATTTCTATCGCATGTTATTTTACTTACTTCCATTTTATACTCTATGAGTTCACCATAGACATACTACATGTGTATCAAATACACATGTTTATGTCGGTGATAACTCATCAGTGAATATAACGAAGTATGTGGAACCTTTTTTTGTATTAATAGACTTGTGATTGCATACATCAATAGGTATCATCCGAAGAGTTCATCAACTCCTATGATGCTCTCACTAAATGGTGGATAACCCCTAATTGTTTGAGATATAATTAACTAGTATCATATGACTCATAATCATCATATAATAAAAATTATTTCTCAAAATTATAGCATAGTCTATAATTCCAAATAGCTGTAAATAATTTTAGATACTGCTATATTTTTTAATGCATCACTTTTGTTATGAAAAAAAATACCACATTAAGTTTTATTTCATAACGAGTATTCATAATATTCAGATTGAAATATAATCACTTCTATTTTTTAGTCGATACCGAAAAATAGTCATTATTTCATAAATAATGTTTGGTATGTTTTATGAAAACAATTTTCGTAATTTGACGCAATCAATCAGTGCTATATGGCATGCGCCCACTATTTCCGCCATTGCTATAATAGCATACTAAATTCAGAGGTCCATCATTCACTTAATATAGATTATTCATTCCATATATTGTAGCTATATTACAACAGAGAATTCTTTGATCAAATATCTTGAACTCAAAGAAACAAATCTCGTAGAAAACAATTTTCTATATGAAAATACATTTTGGAATAGAAATCATATTTCTTATTCCAATATTAAGTATCAACTATAATTATAATTCTCGTTGCCGATGTTTCTTTATGAAGTAGAAGTGACCATTCACCATCTTATCTCAACTGTACCTTAAATCACATTTACTTCCGTACATTGGTTCTTCTTTCTAAATGGTCGAACCATTTAAAAGAAAACCCTTACTATAACATTATATCGAACTCTTTACAAAGATGCATTTGATTATCCTTAACATTAAAGGACATCAAATATGATGCACCTTGCGTAAACTAATCAAACTGACATTTCAGTGATCGAATTCTTAAATTTATATTGTAATTTTGGTCTTGTGTTACATTTCACGAAATAAGATCTTCCATTGTTTACTCGATCTTATAGTACTGTTTACTTGGTTGTTTTGACTAAACTAATTTTATTGAAGTATAGTGCATTATGAACCATGATCGTCCCCCAAATAACATTTATATTCGATGGTAAATAGATCAAATATCCAGTCTCATATTGTTTTTACAATTTGAGACTCATAGAATGCAATACATGGTCTCGACCAAATAAACACGTAAGCGACCAAATTATGAACGTAATAAGAAGTTGTAAAATTAGGCATTTGCATGGGTGTAGAAACATTAACATGCAATAGGCATTTATTAGTAAGTATATGTCATATTTCTATTTGTCGGTATTCAATTCAGTTCACTTGTATATCTTAATTGATAAACGTTTTATCAATTGTATTAAATGTACAAATTTATCATTGTAGATTATTATAATATTATACAACATATGTTCTTACAATATTAGAAATGTTAAATGTTCTCATTTCATTTTTCTAATAAGACCTCCACTAGTCTTTTATGTTTCACCAAACCTTAAGTGAAACATAGAAGTCTTATGACTTCACAAGTGAGTGTTAGGACTCGTATGCCTTGGGATTCTAACTTGAGTAAAGCTCAACAAATCGTAGACCCGCATACGATGGATAACTCCTTATTAGTTATATCACATACAATTCCTAACCCGTGGTTTCTATTCCTAATCTTGTCTTTACCTTAAGGAAAGCTCAACAGTAAAGTGAGACTATTCACTTGGACCAATCATTTCACGACGACCTGAGTATGATGCACATACCTTGAGGAAAGCTCCATAGATATGTGCACTTATCTTGCCTCGTCTATTTAATATATTAACAGTATTACACATAACATCCCCAGCTTGAGAAAAGCTCAACAAGTAAAGAGTATGCAAGTAATCAATTAATATATAAATAATATAGGATAACTTTATATTGAAGATTCATAATCTTCAATATATTAAATCGAGTGATATCGACTAATGGAATAATGTATTTTTTATGCAATGTGCTCGTGATTCAAGTGTCAAACACATTTGAAATCAAGGTATACATACAATACGTATGTATTTATCCCTTAAGTCTGTTTTGGGTTTCTTTAATGTTCCACATTTGGTTTATACATTCATATTATATAAATTTTAATATTATGTAACTTTTATATTTCATACCACTTATATAATAGTCTTATGTATAATATTATATTAATTAAATTATATTTAATTGATTTTTAATTAATCAACATTTTAATTAATTTTATATTATTTTAATATATTAAATATTTATTACATATTATAACCTTTATTGTATTACATATATATTTTATATGTGTGTATATTCATTTAGTTAATTAACCTTTAATTAATTTTTATAATTAATTAAATTTTAATCAACATATTTAATTAAATAATTTTAATTAAATTATATTAATTTCAAAATTCAATCCATGTACAAACATGTGTATTTATGTTATGCTAAACATTTTAAAATATCATAATATGTATTACATGCATATATATTTTTATTAATTAACTTGTTTAATTTGTTTTATTAATCTTATTAATAAAATTTAAAATTTTTGAAACTAATATATATTTTTTCAAACATTTAGAAAATTTCATTATTATAACTATTATAATATATTTATATCTTATTTTAAATTTAAAATCTTTTGTTTTAGATTTCAAACAATTTTGAAAATTAGCCTAAGGCCCAATTTAAATTTGGGCATTTTCTATTAAGGATAATTTTTGGGCTGTGAGCTTAATATTTAACCCTAACATGACTAATTTAGATGCCATATGCTATTGGGCTCCGAACCCATTGTTGGAACTGGGCCTCGATCACATTGTTGGAGCTGGGCCAGGCCCTCATCAGAAGTTATGGGTGAATTTCAAACTTTTACCCTATTGCATCTTTATTAGGCCTATGAAGTCTAATTTATTTGGAATATATTTAAATTTAGTTTAAATAAAATCATATATTTCATTTAAATTCATAAATTTTTGATAGAAATTTATTTAATTTATTTTTAATTTATATATAGGTATACATATGTATCAGACACATATGTGTATATGTGTGCGTGTGTAGCATGATATTCCGTGCAAGGTATAACATGCCCGTATATAGATATTGTTGATTCATGAGTTTTGATTCATGACACAAGCTTCAGAGATCATACGACGAATTACAAAGAGAATACTATACGAAAGCGACAAAAAGAGAATAAACGTATATTATGCACTACAAAGGAGACAAGACTACAATCCAGAGATTAGTATGAATATTTTATTTTATTGAGTCTTAGAATATTGTTAAAATCATTCCTCAAATAGTCACACACACAAAAATTGATTTATATTGATATATACATAAATTAGTGTGTACTGTGCAATTGACTACAGGTCGGCTGACCGACCAGAAACCTCGGTCGACCGACTCTGTGTCAAATGCACAGATATACATTTTTCTATTTACGGGTTTGAAACTCAGCTGACCGACCAGAAACCTCGGTCAACCGACCTGAACATAACGGCTAGTTTTCTGAAGAGTTGCGATTGTTCATGAAGAGGAATGTCCTTCAATCCAAGAGATATGGACACAACTTTTGATTGAAACTCTTCATGAAAGATTGTAACTATTCTACAACTATATAAACATGTTCAATTCACTTCTACAACAACCAATTCATGTTTTAATTCTGAAATCTATTCTCTATTATTATCTGCAAATAAAAAGCATTCATTCTCATTCAATATCACCAGAATCTTTTAATTAATTCATATACTTCGATTCTACGTGATTATCTTCCTTCTAAATCTTCACACACATACATACTCTTGAGGATTTGATTATAGGAAGGTTGTACTATCAAAAGACAATCAGTGTTATTCAGAACACATTCGTCAACAAACTATTTGTATTAAGTTGAAGTCCTCTTCGGCTGTTGAGGCGGAAAATTCCTGTTCGGCTGCTCAGGTGTCGTATACCTATTCCTCCGGGTTAAGTGAGGGGTTTAGTTTAAATCCAGAGGTTTTCTGGGACTGGACGTAGAACGGGAAGTTCGAACCAGTATAAAAATTCCTGGTGTCATTTTACTATATTGCTTTTATATTCCGCACTATTTATAGTATTAATATCATCTCTATACTCTGTATTATCATATATCCATATTACACGGTCCATAGCGCACTTTCGTTTGGTATCAGAGCCTGGTATTCTATCGATCGTCACAACATCATAGAATAATGGCTAGAAAAAGATCCGATCGAAGTACAGCAAGCAAAAAGCCTGAAACTATTAGAGCAACGACCAATGAGGACTGTAAAAAGGTACTTTCTGATTTACAAATTTCAGTAAAAGATAATAATGAATTAGTTAGTATAAGCAATAAGATTTCAAAGCTTAATTTTATTATTTTAGAAAAGATGAAATCTGTTGAACTTGAAAATGAGAAATTGAAAAACGAGAAGTTAAAATTAGAAAATCAACTTGGTGATTTAAAGAATAATTTTATAACTCTTACAGATTTTCTAGATAAACAAAACACCATATTTGAAAACGAAAGAGAAAAATTTTCAAAAGAAAATTTTGATTTGAAAAGACAAAATGATTTATTACAATCCTCTTTAGATAATTTAGAATCTCAAAATTTCCTTCTCAAAAATGAGAACGGTACGTTAAAAAATGAGAATTCTGAATTAAATGAGAAAATGGATATTTTAAATAATAGTAATATTTCTTTTGAAAATAATAAGTGTGACTTTAAAGCTAAATTTGATAAACTCAACACTGAAGTCGCAAAATTTAATAAAGGTCAAAATGATTTAAACATGATTTTATCTAGTTCTAGACCTTTACATAATTTAGGATATAATCATAGAAATAGCACTAGATACGCTTTTATGTATAATAAAAATGTTAGTGCTACTACTAAATTTCGAGTAAAGTCGAAATCAAATTTTTATCGAAATTCAAAAACTGCTATGACCAATAATGTTTATAATTTCTCTAGAAGTACAAAATCATTAACGAGAAATATGAATAAAAATTATCTAAGTATTTGGGTTCCTGTTAATTGGAAAAATAGAGAAAAATGCATTAATAATTATTTTGATATGGTAATCAATAATGAAAATTATATTTATAAAGGTACAACCACACCAAAATGGGTATGGTTTCCTAAAAATTAGGAAATTATAAGAACCTTGGGTATCACATGCTTTAAATGTTCATTGTTTTCTGATACCTTACAAGTAGTAATTATTTTGTTCTATATTGTTAACACTTATAACAAATATAATATTCGTTATCATATAAACTCTCCTTTTCGTCAATGACAAAGGGGAGAAAAATATTGCTCTAACACAATTTTCAGAAATAAACAATGCAAGCACAGATTAAGGGGGAGAAAAGTAAGTATTACCTTAAAACTCTTATTTGTGATGATGCAATGTATGAATGCTTGTTTCTTTTATTACTATGTTTTGAATATCTATACATGCATCATATTGTTTTATAACTTGCTATTTCATAATTTCAAATATTCTATTTCTTTTACATAATACATCTAGTAAGTATTCCTTTTTGTCGATGACAAAGGGGGAGAAATATATGAAAGCTAACATATTTTTTGCTGAAAAGTCGCCATATATTCAGGGGGAGAATTATAATATAGATAAGTTTTACTTCGTCACATAAGTATTGTCATCAATCAAAAAGGGGGAGAATGTTGATTCATGAGTTTTGATTCATGACACAAGCTTCAGAGATCGTACGACGAATTACAAAGAGAATACTATACGAAAGCGACAAAAAGAGAATAAACGTATATTATGCACTACAAAGGAGACAAGACTACAATCCAGAGATTAGTATGAATATTTTATTTTATTGAGTCTTAGAATATTGTTAAAATCATTCCTCAAGTAGTCACACACACACAAAAATTGATTTATATTGATATATACATAAATTAGTGTGTACTGTGCAATTGACTACAGGTCGGCTGACCGACCAGAAACCTCGGTCGACCGACTCTGTGTCAAATGCACAGATATACATTTTTCTATGTACGGGTTTGAAACTCAGCTGACCGACCAGAAACCTCGGTCAATCGACCTGAACATAACGGCTAGTTTTCTGAAGAGTTGCGATTGTTCATGAAGAGGAATGTCCTTCAATCCAAGAGATATGGACACAACTTTTGATTGAAACTCTTCATGAAAGATTGTAACTATTCTACAACTATATAAACATGTTCAATTCACTTCTACAACAACCAATTCATGTTTTAATTCTGAAATCTATTCTCTATTATTCTCTGCAAAGAAAAAGCATTCATTCTCATTCAATATCACCAGAATCTTATAATTAATTCATATACTTCGATTCTACGTGATTATCTTCCTTCTAAATCTTCACACACATACATACTCTTGAGGATTTGATTATAGGAAGGTTGTACTATCAAAAGACAATCAGTGTTATTCAGAACACATTCGTCAACAAACTATTTGTATTAAGTTGAAGTCCTCTTCGGCTGTTGAGGCGGAAAATTCCTGTTCGGCTGCTCAGGTGTCGTATACCTATTCCTCCGGGTTAAGTGAGGGGTTTAGTTTAAATCCAGAGGGTATTCTGGGACTGGACGTAGAATGGGAAGTTCGAACCAGTATAAAAATTCCTGGTGTCATTTTACTATACTGCTTTTATATTCTGCACTATTTATAGTATTAATATCATATCTATACTCTGTATTATCATATATCCATATTACACGGTCCATAGCGCACTTTCAGATATCGTAATTTACATAGCAACAGACATGTTAGCTCATCCTATATTCCGTGCTAACGACGACCGCCGCCGACGTCGTTATTTCGGTTTTCGACGGCTAGCGACGACTATTATATAATATTTACAAAAACGCCATGGAGTTCGACAGCCGTCGCTAGCCGTCGGAAGCCTCCGTCGCTATTTACTGTTGTTCTAATAATTATGTCTGTATATAGATGTTGGGATTTTCATCACAACATACATGTTAGCTCACCCCATATGCATTGTATGTTGTTTAAATATGTGTATATTTATACTTATTATATATAAAAACCCAAGTGTGTGTATTTATATGTATATTATGAGAAAATATTATAAATATATCCATAATTAAATTATTATAGTATTAAATATTAAATAAACACATATATACATTAAATATAAGTTTAATTTTTAATTTTTTAATATGTCTATATATATTTATATATATGTATATATTAAAGTAACATAATTTCATATACATATAACAATATTTGTGTGTGTGTATAGATATATAATATTTAACGTAGATATGATTTAGAATAGTTTATACAAATATATATAAATTATAAAATTAATTTTTTTTGCATTCCAGATTGAATACACAACTACTCTAAATTTAACTATATTTAATATATATATATATATATATTATGAATTAATTAGTTAAATAACAATAATTAAATGATGGAAAATGTTTAAATTATAAATATTTTGAATTTTAAAATTAAAAAAAATTAGGAATGATATTTTATAGATGGCGAAAAATTTTCAAAATTTTCCAAGTTAAAATTTTATTTTTATAACTAAAGACTTTCGACCGAATTTAAAAATGATTTTTTAAAAATATAAAAATTGATTTAAAAAATCTTATTTTCTGATCGAGAGCTTCGCTGATGATAATTTAATTTTTAAAAAATGAAAATTTAATTTTGAAAACATAATTTATTTTATATTAATTTATTAATTTGTATAATGATTAAATAATAATTAAATAATTACCAAAAAATTATTTTCGATCATTAAATATCATTATTTATGTAAATATACAATTGAAAATTATTAATTCAATTATTTATGTGAAATAGTTATATAGTTTAATACAAATCATATAAATTAATTAATTAACTTATTAATATATGTATAAATTAATTAATAAAATATTAATTAATAAAATATCATGATTTTAGCTATGTGTTTCTAATCCTTATTGAAAAATTTGTTTTTTATCTTATATATACACACATAACCAATCAATACGTGACAATATCAATACCTATTGGAAACTCACCTAACTAACAATACAATAATCATAATATATGTATGTATGAATAATATACAGTTATACAGAGGTTATGTATCATATATATACAACTAAACACTTACCTAAAACTAATGCTCTTTAGTCCACTTGTAATGATGAGTTCTCCTCTTTCGAAAACTTCTCGATTCTATAGTTTGCTAGTCCTGAATTGCAGACCCTTTTGCTATCAAATAGCTGTTACTTTGAATTGATGTGATTTTAGTTTTGTTGGAGCTTTGGAAAGGTGTAATTTGGCCAAGATGAAGGAGATAGGAGGTAGCAAAAAGCCCTTCTAAAATGAGGGTTAGGGTTCCTTTCATAATGGTTGAATCGGAGAGAAAAGTGGATCACATCACATACCTTTTCTCACTAAATCTTTACCATCCTCACAAACCCTTTTAACCTATTTTGGCCGCCCCCTATATCTAATGTTTGCTGTCGAAATTTTGCTTCCAACTTCATGGGCTAATAGCCCATTAAAGCCCAAGTAAATATATTTAATTAAATCCAATTTAATTCCATATTGATATCTCATATCGATCGATATATTTATAACTATTATAAATATATATACAACAATATTTATTCCTCTAATCAAATTCAAATTATATAATTAATATCTCAAAAATATTAATTAATTTATGACAATTATAAAGTAATTAAATCGTTTGGTCTAAAGAGAATTCATCATTTCGGTTGTGTGACTCGCGGGTGTAAATTCGGTCAGCGATTAACATTGAACTATTTGAATGTTAACGTTCACACGTCACTTAGCATGTGGTTTTACATTTTGGTCAAATTTATCGCTTACTTAGTTTCGGTAAAATCCAATTTCACTTTATTAAGCGTTACCCGGTTGTGACATTTATTTATACTAATTCTCTTCGTCAAAACTATATCACTATAGACTTATAGAATTTGGTAATAGTTAAAATTCTAATATCATCCATATTCAACTCTATAGTCCAAAAAAAGTCCTTGGTTCAATAGTAGTAATTATTATTCACACTAGTATATATGCACGCTTATGTGTGCCTTTGCTCAGTATGTGTCCCTTTTAGCTTAACCCAATGATTTTGTCAACCTAATTAGAGAGAGAATATTAAGTGTTAGGCAATAAGAAGTTTTTTCATATTTTAGAGATTATTGCACTTGCACCCATTTGAAATTGATCCCAAATTTCATCTCTGTCGGAACTTTCAGCATATAGTAGTTGTAAGCTGTAATCTGGTAAGGCAAAGAAATATTATTTAATTTTATACATATTTTGTTTGTCAAGTAATGCTATAACAGATGTTACAATCCATTAACTTTTTATAAAAAGTATAGAAACATGCATGTATCAACCCTTATTATAAAAAGTATAGAAGTACAGAATCGTTTGTAACTTAGTTATAGAGTACTATTATTCAAAGTTAAACTTGGATAAGTAATCAAATAATGAATTTATTATTCGTATTGAATAATTAATTAGTCCTAAACATTTATTAGCATATAAATGAAAAGGCACGGAAAAAACAAAACTTAGTTCAAACCCTTCAGCCAATCCATCTAGGCCCTTGTTTCCTTCGCTGGCAACACTTTAAGCTTTTACTTTCTCAGTTCCCCTCAATCAATTTCCACACTACTTGACTGCCCTATTCGCCTAGCTTATATACTTCTTTTCCAAGACTGGTGGCTCTAGCTTATGTGTATGTTAACAACCATTTTCAGAAAAAATATGCTAAAAAACTTTAGAATGCAATCATTTCAAATTTATATGATATAATTTGATGAATGGTTGAAGTTTCAATAAAAAAATAAAACAATAGAAGTTATCAATCAATATCAAAAGTAGAGAAACATAAATCAAGTAATCAGTATAATACTCAAAATAATGAAAATCAATGAATAACCCGCAATTGAACTTTAATGGCTGATGAATAGATGACGATTGAGTGTAAATCTTTGTGTGCATTGAATCACTCCGTGCTTAGTCGATAGTCGAAGTGGGATAATGTGTTAGATCTAATCACAATTTAGTCGATTATCTAAGTTGTAATTAATCAATAATCGAAATTGGAAGTCGATTTAAGTTTTTCCTTTAGGATAGGAGAAATAGGGATCGGCTGGTGTTAGGAACCATGGATATTATCGAGAGATACAGGAGAAATAGTGATCGGTTGGTGTTGGGAACCATAAATATTATCGAGAGATATGTAGGCGGAAAAAGAAGGAAAGGGTAATTTAGGAAATTCAAAAAGACACGGTTGAATTCTGTACATGGAATTCTCATTATTAGTAGTAAAGATAAATTTCTAGCCAGAGACTTTGATTTTGAGTTGACTTGAGTTGACCGTGATACTACCTCATATAATGGAGGAGAAGAATCCTCTCTTGAATAATGCTTCACTTCCAATACTTCACTCGACCCAACTATTGTCACTCGATGGAACGCCATGCCATGATTTGGCTATAATCAAAGTGGAGCTTTCATATTGAAGATCCACAGTATTCTAAAGTGGAGAAAACCGTGTAAATTAGTCACATCAATTTTTCTGTTTGACCATAGTTATAACCAACAGAAAACTATCGAGTAAGTCATTCCATGGTTATCCAATAACATCAGTACGTAACCCCTTGGTGCCTCCAACGGCAATGAGTAATACATTGTCCAATATTTTGAGAGCATTACGTACTCTAGTCTCAATGGATACATCGAGATATCTTAACTGGGAAAATTTAAAATGGTGTATTTGATTTCATTATGATAAATTACTTATGGTTACAACACTTTATAACTGCTATCACAAAACATACCATTTATGGATTTTCTATTAAAATTACTTTTAATTAATATACCCACATTATATCAAGTATATAATAGAAAGAAAATACCTTTGATTTCAAACAAGATTGGTTATTAAGTTTGATATATGTAATAAATTACATAATTGTCCCTAGAGCATACCCCTAACTCTATCAAAGAAACAATGAGAAAGTAAACGAATGATCTCAAGTAAAAATATGTTGTTCTCCAAAAGAAAGTACGAATGCGTATTTTCCATTTTGTGATCTTGTTGATCACTTAACAAATAAAATATGAAAAACATTGCTCACTAATTTTTATACTGAAAGAAAATATAATAGAACCAACCTCAACAAATGAAATGATGTACTTGGATCGCATCTGGTATATTAGAGAACACTTTTGCTATTAAGAAATCAATTAACAGTTGGATGAGTGATTTTATTCTATGTATTTAGAAATAACTACTCTTAGTTATCCGACAAGATAATTATCATAACCCATTGTTCCTCTTATCGAAAATGTTATTAGCCTAACAAAATGGCATTTTGTATTAAAGGATGTAGGACATGTATGATGTTTACTCTTAACACATACATCAGCCTAGCACTATATTGTCAGTTATCGCAATATCAGTTGGCAATATAAAGAGTAAACCTTTTATATTTATATAAAACCATAGTTATAAATAATCGATTTGATCTCATCAAGTCATGCCAAAAAAACATGAAAATAAAAGGTCAAGGTATTCTACATCTTGTACAACTAGGTTTCGCATGAATATCCATATAGTAATGAAAATAGTAAACTAACAAAAGACGACAGGTTTTGGATCATTAATTTGTACCTCAAATTTCAAAAGGCCGACGGGAAGATAGACAACGACGATAAGTGTTTGTCATTCTCTACTGGATTAAACTTCTAGAATACCTTGCCTCTGTCAAAAAGTCATCTTTCTTTTTAATCTCCTTCTCTTGAAGGTCTAGTTGTTTCTCCCTGTTAATGTCTCATAGAGCTTGTATGTGTCTACTCATATATAATACTGATTGTATACATCTTTCACACAAGTTGTCACAACTTTAGCCACGTTAACGGGAATCTATTTAAAATGATGAGCGAATTTAGTCCCATCGAAGCAAAGTGTTGGAAAAGCTCTTTGTAGCTCGGCAAGTTTTGGATATGAGGCAGATTCTGTCTCTACCATAAAAACATGAGAAAAGCATGCTCTTCGCCTGATCTTTGTTCAAAAGGAATCGTAGATTGCATAATAAGATGACTAAGTGGCCTGTTTGGATTTTTAGGAGAAAGTTATTGGTTTCCTAACAAGTGACACAAAAGTAGGCGTAGTCAGAGCATCAGATGAAGGAACATAATCGGGTTTTGAGGAATACAGATCCATACTTCTTGGCAAAGGAGACTGGCTGCGACACTGCAAAGGGGTTGTCTTGCTTGATCTATCATGGTCATGTGACCTTACAATCATCACAATGTTTGTATTTATCTTCTCACCTTTCCTGTTCTCTCCTACGATGTCTTACTGATTCAGATTCATATCATGATTCCCTATGTCGGTGCAAGGAATCATGCTTGCGATATCCTTAAGCATGACCTTGAAGCTCATCAAAATGATGGGGACATCTCATTGTACCTGAAAAGAAAACACGACTAAGTTAAGATTTGAAAGTCAAGGAACAACACATGTAGTGTAAACGTGTGGTGACTGTGAATGTCGTATGTAGTGTTAACGTGCCCTAATGCCTCCCATAGACCATGCTTTGAAGTTTTCTACGAGAAGTTTTCTCCCTTACAGCAGTTTGAAGGCACATCTATAGTCATGCAAATAGGAGATTCAATATCATCGAGTCTGAAATAGTCAAGGTCATAAGAAGGAATTTTATGTAGAATGCTCCCAAATGAACCATATATATATATCGCTAGTTGGTGGAGCCAGAGTTGCATCTCCAGTTGGAGCTTGATGTGGCTGTGGGACAAGATGAGGCGAAATGATCTTTAACTTTGGACGACATGGAATAAGCGGTACTTGACCATCACCACCCATCTCTCCTATGGAATCTTGATAAAGGTTCACATTTTCGCCATCACCTATGTTCTTGTTGTCATCGTCATTACCATCACCATCACCTACTTTGTCCTCCCCTTAATCAACTAAGGATCCTGAATGGTAGGAGGAACTTCTTGCTTCTCATTAGTTTAAGATTCAAGCTCAGCCTCTTGAGCAAGTTAGGTGCCTCTACGAGCAATATGAATGAGGCCAAGGCTATGATATGAAAGTCTATAGTAGGGTGGATCGATTATGCAAATGACAAGTATGTGACTAATTTAAACTATACTGTGACAATATTAAAGTATGTAAACAAGAATAATCACACCAGAGATTTTATACTGGTTCGGACCTCCCGTCCTACGTCCAGTCCCGAAGCTCCTCTTTGGAATTTCCTTTTACCGAATAACCCTCACTTCACCCGGAGGAATAGGTTTACAATAGCAGAGTTTCTTTGTCAACTGTGTGTTCTCTATTATATGGATTTTGACTATATAGTGCAAATGCTTCCAATATATATCTAGAGATTGTTGTCTATGAGGAACTGTATATTTGGAAGAGTAGAGTACAAGTATAGATTGCTAGAGATCAAGAATATATCAGAGTATAAGAGTAGAAAGCGCAAGTAAGTCAGGTGGTTTCTTCTCTTGGATTCTTGATGCTATTTATAGTGGTAGAGAGGTTCCTTGAGTAGTTGTATCCATTAACAAGTTTTCTATAATTTCATCTTGTCCCGGATAATCAAATGGTGCGGGAGGAGGAGGAGTGGCTTCTCGATGTTGTTCCTCCTCTTGGGATGGATCAATGTGTAGTTGAGGAGGAGGCTTAACTCTTCTAGATTGACGATTGTGCATCCAATCTTCGAAGGACATGAATTCTGGAGGGATTTCGGGTAGGTGCATCAGAGAGAAGAATTTGGTGGAAGCATATTTAGGAGAGATTTCTTCGAATGTCGATAGGTAGGATGGAATGTTATGTGCACGAAGAAGTCTCATAATATAAGTTGGGTAAATAATTGACGGCCTTGATCGAGTCCAAAAATGCTTCATCTCGTCGAAGATGAATTTGGCCCAATTTACTCTTGTTCCACTAAATAGAGCATATAGGGCTTTGTGCTCTAATTCAGTGATTTGCTCGTGACTTCCCATTCGTGGAATAATTGTGTTAATTATCATTCGAGTTAGGAGTCGAGCTTTTGGACGTAGAAATTTGGAGGCAAAATTTGGCATTTCGTCCTCCCAAATTTGATGTGTTATACTTTTCTGTGGCTTGAAACGCATATCTGGAATGTTGTATAAATCTTCCCCTGTGTCAGAGCATCCTAGGGTTCGACCTATTATGCATGGAGTTAATCTAATTGTGTTCCCATACACGCTAGACCAGAGCCAGTTATCCTCATTTTCAGTGTTCCACACTGAGGTACTGTCTAAATTCGCATGGAATAAAAATATGGCTAATTGGTCTATTTGGACATCATTAGGAGTAAAAGAAATTAGGGTTTCCAACCCGACATTTTCATATAGTTCATCCAAATCATACATAGGAAATTTAAGGAGATTGTAGAATGGACCTATGTGGAGTTTTTTCTTTTGGATGTCTTCATACATTTTGATGGAATGCAGCGCTTTATTCATCCACCTTTCGATCTGTTCATCGGAGCACACCTGAGGATTTGAAGATGAGGCCGGTTGGTCTTGTTTTCTTTTTGACATCTTGGCATTCTTAGTGCGAGGAGGCATTATGATTAGATTTACTTAAAGATGATGCTTTGGAAAGAAAATCGTCTCTGAGAAAATCGTAGGTTATAATAATTTTTGAGATAAAAACAAAAAATGACGTTATCTGGGCGAATTTAAATGGTCGATTGGGAATCAGACATCTGGATTGAAAATCAGACGTTTGGTTTGCCCTAAATTGAGTGTAGCAGATAAAATTAGACGTTTGGTTTTTGATGTAGACGTCTGGTTTGATCGAATTTGTTAAATTGCAGAGGCAGAGAGTTTTATCAGAAGTCTGGGTATTAAAAATCAGACGTCTGGTTTGGTTTACTTTTGAAAAACTTCGAGGCAGAGAACTAAGGCAGACGTCTGGATCTTATGTCAGACGTTTGAAATGCTCTGATTTTTATTTGGAGAAGACAGAGCAAAATTTCAAACGTCTGAGGGGTATATCAGACGTCTGACATATGCATAGTGCTTAAATTTTAGACGTATATCATTGTGTTAGACGTCTGAAGGCCATAGTCAGACGTCTGAAATAAGCAGTGTGGTTAAAAATAGCCTAAAATTTGATGGTTTTGCTTATTTCTCGAATTCTTATAACAAGTAATTTTATTGTTGTGAAATAAAATAACAAATAAGCATAGATACATACAAATATAATTTATTTAGAAGGCGATGGAGTTTTGTGATCTCCTGACTTGTCATCCATCCATGGTTTAAGTGGAGACCATATATTTCCACGTTCATGAGTTCTCGAAGAGCCAGAATATCATCTTGGTGAAGGGTTCGAAGGAGTACGATATGAAGATGAGGGATCCAAAGAACTACAAGGTTTTGGTAGCAGTTCATGGATATCTTTCTTCCATGACGAACAAAACTTCATCGCTACTTGCTCCAAAAAGCTTAGGCGACGTCCTGTAACTTTTTGTTCGAAATATAGTTCTCGTTGAAGATCTATCTGTTGTTTCTGATAATGATGAATTTCATCAATTTTCTCCTTTGTGTTAGGAGAGACAAACAGAGATCTTTTGGTCTTCTTGTTGTCGAGAGTAAAACTCGTATGATACGAGGACCACCTATTCGTTGGCTCCTGTTTTGGAGTAGGTGTAGGAAGTCACTGGGGTGTATCAACCGAGCTATCCGGCGTAGGCATCGAGATGGAAATATAAGAGTTATTATCTAAAATATTACATCAATCTTTTTCGAAATTTATTTGAAAGCCTTTTTCACATAATTGACTGATGCTTAGTAGATTGTGTTTTAGATTTTCTACTAATAAAACATTTGTAATAATAGGAGAGTTAGAAATACCATAATTGATGACTTCTCCAGTGCCAACGACATATCCTTTTGAATTATCTCCAAAGGTTACTGTTCCACCATCGATGTATGTTATATTTGATAACATTTTTGAATTTCTGGTCATATGCTTGGAGCATCCGCTATCTAGTATCCATTTCTCCTTATGTTTTATTTTGGGTACTTGTAAAATAAAAGATGTTTTAATTGGTACCCATATACTTTTGTTAGGGTCCTAATTGTTAGGAGAAGGTACCCATACCCATGATTGTTTGGTACCTTTATAAATATAATTTTTATTATAGACTACATTCTCTAAGAAATTATTAATATGTTTTTGTTTAATCAAATTATTATTTGTCTTAGGAATCCAAATTTTCATAGTTTTGGTATTCATACTAGACATAGGTAAACCTTTAGTTTTTGTATACAAATTTTTTTTGCATCATTTCCTTTTTGTTTAGAAATATTTTTAAATCCTATTCCATTTCTATTGCCTGATGGTTTTGCAGTTTTGATAAGATTTTCCAAATCTTCTTTCCCTTTATTGAATTTTGACACATTATTTGTAATTTTATCTAATTTTTCTTTTAATTCTAAATTTTCAATTTTCAATATTTCAATATTGCTTTTCAAGTTGACTTTTTCTTTTAGTAAATCATCCTTTACTATTTTAGTGTTTTCAAAATCTATAGTAATTGCCTTACTTTCTATCAAATTATTTTTAATTTTTTCTTGAGATAATTCTAGTTCTTCTTCTAAGATAATTTTTTCATCTTTTAACATTCCTACTTCAAGTTCTAATCTATTTATTTTAGCTATATATTCTTTGTTCAATTTTTTAATTTGTCTAAATTTATCATCTAATTCCATGCTAAGTTCTAATAATTTGTCATAGCTAAGTTCCGGACATACCTCATCAGTTTATGCCATAAAACACACATTAGCTTGCTCTCCATCACTGTCACTATCACTTTCAGATGATGATGAATCCGAGTCTTCCCATGTTACTTTGAAAGCCTTCTCCTTTTTGAATTTTTCAAATTTGTTCTTCTTTTGATCATTATTGAGTTTAGGGCCCTTCTTCATATGTCCGTATTGATCACATTCATAGCACTTAATTTGAGATAAGTTTATTGTGTTGGACTTCCCTTATTTTTGGAATTTTGTCATCTTTCTAAATTTCTTGAATCTATTATAATTCTTGGCAATGAAGACTATCTCTTCTTCATCTAAATCAGAGTCATCATTTTTTGTTGCTGGAAATGCTATGTTCTTCTTTTCCGAATTCAGTTCTTTTCGTGCCTGCAAATTAGCTTCATATGACATTAACTTTCCTATCAACTCTTCAGTTTTGAGAGTAGAGAGATCATTAGATTCTTCAATAGCTAATACTTTCCTTTCCCAATCTGATGTTAAAGAGTTGAGTATTCGAGAAACTAAATCAAAATTGGTAAATTTAACTCCTAATGCCATAAGATCATGTAGGATAGTTTGAAATCTAGATACATATCAATAATAGTTTCATTTTGCTTCATTTTAAATGACGAAAATTGGTTTTGCAAAATTGAAATCTTAGTTTGTTTGACCTTTGTTGTACCTTCGTGTGTAATTTGTAAAGTACGCCAAATATCAAATGCAGTAGTACATAACATGACACGTGAAAATTCATTTTTATCTAGAGAGCAAAATAAAACATTCATAGCTTTAGCATTGTTTGATGCTGAGGTCTTTTGTGCATCAGTCCATGTGTTTATAGCAGTAGTAGGTGCTTCATATTTATTTTGAGTGGCTGACCAAATTTCTAGACCAGTAGCTTCCATAAAAATTCTCATACATGTTGACCAATATGCATAGTTAGAGCCATTAAAAAGTGGTGGTCGTGCTGTAGATTGTCCTTCTTAAAAAATACTTGCCATATCAAAATGATTCAAAAACGTGTTACTGTAACTTGATCAAACCTTGCTCTAATACCAAATGAAAGTCTATAGTAGGGTGGATCGATTATGCAAATGACAAGTATGTAACTAATTTAAACTATACTGTGACAATATTAAAGTATGTAAACAAGAATAATCACACCAGAGATTTTATACTGGTTCGGACCTCCCATCCTACGTCCAGTCCCGAAGCTCCTCTTTGGAATTTCCTTTTACCGAATAACCCTCACTTCACCCAGAGGAACAGGTTTACAATAGCAGAGTTTCTTTGTCAACTATGTGTTCTCTATTACACGGATTTTGACTATATAGTGCAAATGCTTCCAATATATATCTAGAGATTATTGTCTATGAGGAACTGTATATTTCGAAGAGTAGAGTACAAGTATAAATTGCTAGAGATCAAGAATATATCAGAGTATAAGAGTAGAAAGCGCAAGTAAGTCAGGTGGTTTCTTCTCTTGGATTCTTGATGCTATTTATAGTGGTAGAGAGGTTCCTTGAGTAGTTGCATCCATTAGCAAGTGTTCTATGGTCGCTCCTGATGATGATGAAGAGTTGCAGCGAAGAGGAGCGAAGGTGTCTTTTCAATTGTGACAGTTGTACTTTGAATGGTAGCAGCCGAGTTCAAAACCAGACGTTTGGAAAAAGTTTCAGACGTCCATCTTTTATTTTTTTTGCATATGGTTGCTTTTCAGACGTTTGAGTATACTAACCAGACGTCTGATTCTATCTGATTTGCAAACCAGAGAATTCAATCAGACCTCTGGCTAGTGCAATCAGACATCTGGATTTGTGCCTGTTGCTTTTCCTGTGCCTGTATCATACCTCTTCCGATTCTATCGACTTGTAGCCTCTTGATACTTCTTTTGAGTCTTGTTCTTGTCTCTTTGATGATGTTACTTTATCAATACCTGTAAATATAGATATATATGCCTATTCGATTTCCATTGTATAGTTGTTATCATCGAAACCATAGAATTGATTTCCTAACAATCCCCCCTTTTTGATGATGATAACTATTCAATGTACTTATATATAGATTATAAATCTCCCCCTGAATATGTGCTTATTTTTAATGTTTTTATGATTATACTTATATTTCTCCTCGCTTGGCATTGTCAAAAAGAATTATAAAATTTAAGCCAATCGTCAAAAAAAATCATTAAACTTGAAGTGTGATTACAAGCATAGATTTGTACAAAAATTGATATTCCAAAAACCTAAAGTCTATGATCTATGATTCCTTTGGAGAAGCTTTATTTTGATAATCTTATTTGGTTCTTCTTTTTCAAAAGTGCTAGCCTTTGTAGGAGATGTCAAAGCTTCTTTGAGAAGTTCATCCTCATAGAGTTTGGAATGTTTTGCGGGAGGAGAAGATACTGGGGTTGGCCAACCTTCAGACGGTGGTGTTGGACTGCGAACCCGTTGTAGTACTTCTTTAAGAACCGACAAGACAGTGGAAGGGGATTCATCAACTGTGGCTAGGCATGTAGCAAATGATGTTTCGAAGTTGTCAATTCGCTTAGCCAAAAGCTTTTGATTTTGAGATAGAATTTGTTGGTTTCGAAGAGTGAGATCTCAAACACTTTCGTTTGGATTTGTATCCGTTCGAGTCTCCATAATTTCATCTTGTTCCGGATAATCAAATGGTGCGGGAGGAGGAGGAGTGGCTTCTCGATGTTGTTCCTCCTCTTGGGATGGATCAATGTGTGGTTGAGGAGGAGGCTCAACTCTTCTAGATTGACGATTGTGCGTCCAATCTTCGAAGGACATGAATTCTGGAGGGATTTCGGGTAGGTGCATCAGAGAGAAGAATTTGGTGGAAGCATATTTAGGTGAAATTTCTTCGAATGTCGATAGGTAGGATGGAATGTTATGTGCACGAAGAAGTCTCATAATATAAGTTGGGTAAATAATTGACGGCCTTGATCGAGTCCAAAAATGCTTCAGCTCGTCGAAGATGAATTTGGCCCAATTTACTCTTGTTCCACTAAATAGAGCATATAGGGCTTTGTGCCCTAATTCAGTGATTTGCTCGTGACTTCCCATTCGTGGAATAATTGTGTTAATTATCATTCGAGTTAGGAGTCGAGCTTTTGGACGTAGAAATTTGGAGGCAAATTTTGGCATTTCGTCCTCCCAAATTTGATGAGTTATACTGTTCTGTGGCTTGAAACGCATATCTGGAATGTTGTATAAATCTTCCCCCGTGTCAGAGCATCCTAGGGTTCGACCTATTATGCCTGGAGTTAATCTAATCGTGTTCCCATACACGCTATACCAGAGCCAGTTATCCTCATTTTCAGTGTTCCACACCGAGGTACTGTCTAAATTCGCATAGAATAAAAATATGGCTAATTGGTCTATTTGGACATCATTAGGAGTAAAAGAAATTAGGGTTTCCAACCCGGCATTTTCATATAGTTCATCCAAATCATACATAGGAAATTTAAGGAGATTGCAGAATGGACCTATGTGGAGTTTTTTCTTTTGGATGTCTTCATACATTTTGATGGAATGCGGCGCTTTATTCATCCACCTTTCGATCTGTTCATCGGAGCACACCTGAGAATTTGAAGATGAGGCCGGTTGGTCTTGTTTTCTTTTTGACATCTTGGCATTCTTAGTGCAAGGAGGCATTATGATTAGATTTGCTTAAAGATGATGCTTTGGAAAGAAAATCGTCTCTGAGAAAATCGTAGGTTATAATAATTTTTGAGATAAAAATAAAAAATGACGTTATTTGGGTGAATTTAAATGGTCGATTAGGAATCAGACGTCTGGATTGGAAATCAGACGTCTGGTTTTCCCTAAATTGAGTGTAGCAGATAAAATTAGATGTCTGGTTTTTGATGTAGACTTCTGGTTTGATCGAATTTGTTAAATTGGAGAGGCAGAGAGTTTTATCAGATGTTTGGGTATTAAAAATCAGACGTTTGGTTTGGTTTACTTTTGAACTTCAAGGCAGAGAACTAAGGCTGACGTCTGGATCTTATGTCAGACGTCTGAAATGCTCTGATTTTTATTTGGAGAAGACAGAGCAAAATTTCAGACGTCTGAGGGGTATATCAGACGTCTGACATATGCACAGTGCTTAAATTTTAGACGTATATCATTGTGTCAGACATCCGAAGGCCATAGTCAGATGTCTGAAATAAGCAGTGTGGCTAAAAATAGCCTAAAATTTGATGGTTTTGCTTATTTCTCGAATTCTTATAACAAGTAATTTTATTGTTGTGAAATAAAATAACAAATAAGCATAGATACATACAAATATAATTTATTTAGAAGGCGATGGAGTTTTGCGATCTCCTGACTTGTCATCCGTCCATGGTTTAAGTGGAGACCATATATTTCCACGTTCATGAGTTCTCAAAGAGCCAGAATATCGTCTTGGTGAAGGGTCCGAAGGAGTCGATATGAAGATAAGGGATCCAAAGAACTACAAGGTTTTGGTAGTGGTTCATGGATATCTTTCTTCCGTGACGAACAAAACTTCATCGCTACTTGCTCCAAAAAGCTTAGGCGACGTGCTGTAACTTTTTGTTCGAAATATAGTTCTCGTTGAAGATCTATCTGTTGTTTCTGATAATGATGAATTTCATCAATTTTCTCCTTTGTGTTAGGAGAGACAAACAGAGATCTTTTGGTCTTCTTGTTGTCGGGAGTAAAACCCGTATGATACGAGGACCACCTATTCGTTGGCTCCTGTTTTGGAGTAGGTGTAGGAAGTCGCTGGGGTGTATCAACCGAGCTATCCGGCGTAGGCATCGAGATGCAAATATAAAAGTTATTATCTAAAATATTACATCTACCTTTTTCGAAATTTATTTGAAAGCCTCTGTCACATAATTGACTGATGCTTTGTAGATTGTGTTTTAGATTTTCTACTAATAAAACATTTGTAATAATAGGAGAGTTAGAAATACCATAATTGATGACTTCTCCAGTGCCAACGACATATCCTTTTGAATTATCTCCAAAGGTTACCGTTCCACCATCGATGTATGTTATATTTGATAACATTTTTGAATTTCCGGTCATATGCTTAGAGCATCCGCTATCTAGTATCCATTTCTCCTTATGTTTTATTTTGGGTACCTGCAAAATAAAAGATGTTTTAATTGGTACACATATACTTTTGTTAGGGTCCTTATTGTTAGGAGAAGGTAGCCATACCCATGATTGTTTGGTACCTTTATAAATATAATTTTTATTATAGACTACATTCTCTAAGAAATTATTAATATGTTTTTGTTTAATCAAATTATTATTTGTCTTAGGAATCCAAATTTTCATAGTTTTGGTATACATACTAGACATAGGTAAACCTTTAGTTTTTGTATACAAATTTTTTTTGCATCATTTCCTTTTTGTTTAGAAATATTTTTAAATCCTATTCCATTTCTATTGCCTGATGGTTTTGAAGTTTTGATAAGATTTTCCAAATCTTGTTTCCCTTTATTGAATTTTGACACATTATTTGTAATTTTATCTAATTTTTCTTTTAATTCTAAATTTTCAATTTTCAATATTTCAATATTACTTTTCAAGTTGACTTTTTCTTTTAGTAAATCATCCTTTACTATTTTAGTGTTTTCAAAATCAATAGTAATAGCCTTACTTTCTACCAAATTATTTTTAATTTTTCTTAAGATAATTATAGTTCTTCTTCTAAGATAATTTTTTCATCTTTTAACATTCCTACTTCAAGTTCTAATCTATTTATTTTAGCTATATATTCTTTGTTCAATTTTTTAATTTGTCTAAATTTATCATCTAATTCCATGCTAAGTTCTAATAATTCGTCATAGCTAAGTTCCGGACATATCTCATCAGTTTGTGCCATAAAACACACATTAGCTTGCTCTCCATCACTGTCACTATCACTTTCAAATGATGATGAATCCGAGTCTTCCCATGTTACTTTGAAAGCCTTCTTCTTTTTGAATTTTTCAAATTTGTTCTTCTTTTTATCATTATTGAGTTTAGGGCAATCCTTCTTCATATGTCCGTATTGATCACATTCATAGCACTTAATTTGAGATAAGTTTATTGTGTTGGACTTCCCTTCTTTTTGGAATTTTTTCATCTTTCTAAATTTCTTGAATTTGTTATAATTCTTGGCAATGAAGACTATATCTCCTTCCTCTAAATCAGAGTCATCATTTTTTGTTGCTGGAAATGCTATGTTCTTCTTTTCCGAATTTATTTCTTTTCGTGCCTGCAAATTAGGTTCATTTGACATTAAATTTCCTATCAACTCTTTAGTTTTGAGAGTAGAGAGATCATTAGCTTCTTCAATAGCTAATACTTTCCTTTCCCAATATGATGTTAAAGAGTTGAGTATTCGAGAAACTAAATCAAAATCGGTAAATTTAACTCCTAATGCCATAAGATCATGTTGGATAGTTTGAAATCTAGATACATATCAACAATAGTTTCATTTTGCTTCATTTTAAATGACGAAAATTAGTTTTGCAAAATTGAAATCTTAGTTTGTTTGACCTTTGTTGTACCTTCATGTGTAATTTGTAAAGTACGCCAAATGTCAAATGCAGTAGTACATAACATGACACGTGAAAATTCATTTTTATCTAGAGAGCAAAATAAAACATTCATAGCTTTAGCATTGTTTGATGCTGAGGTCTTTTGTCCATCAGTCCATGTGTTCATAGCAGTAGTAGGTGCTTCATATTTATTTTGAGTGGCTGACCAAATTTCTAGACCATTAGCTTCCACAAAAATTCTCATACGTGTTGACCAATATGCATAGTTAGAGCCATTAAAAAGTGGCGGTCGTGCTGTGGATTGTCCTTCTTGAAAAATACTTGCCATATCAGAATGATTCAAAAACGTGTTAATGTAATTTGATCAAACCTTGCTTTGATACCAAATGAAAGTCTATAGTAGGGTGGATCGATTATGCAAATGACAAGTATGTGACTAATTTAAACTCTACTGTTACAATATTAAAGTATGTAAATAAGAATAATCACAGCAGAGATTTTATACTGGTTCGGACCTTCCGTTCTACGTCCAGTCCCGAAGCTCCTCTTCGGAATTTCCTTTTACCGAATAACCCCCACTTCACCCGGAGGAACAGGTTTACAATAGCAGAGTTTCTTTGTCAACTGTGTGTTCTCTATTACACGGATTTTGACTATATAGTGCAAATGCTTCCAATATATATCTAGAGATTGTTGTCTATGAGGAACTGTATATTTGGAAGAGTAGAGTACAAGTATAGATTGCTAGAGATCAAGAATATATCAGAGTATAAGAGTAGAAAGCGCAAGTAAGTCAGGTGGTTTCTTCTCTTGGATTCTTGATGTTATTTATAGTGGTAGAGAGGTTTCTTGAGTAGTTGCATCCATTAGCAAGTGTTCTATGGTCGCTCTTAATGATGATGAGGAGTTGCAGCGAAGAGGAGCGAAGGTGTCTTTTCAATTGTGATAGTTGTACTTTGAATGGTAGCAGCCGAGTTCAAAACCAGACGTCTGGAAAAAGTTTTAGATTTCTGTCTTTTATATATTTTTGCATATGGTTGCTTTTCAGACGTCTGAGTATACTAACCAAACATCTGATTCTGTCTGATTTGCGAACCAGAGAATTCAATCAGACGTCTGGCTAGTGCACTCAGACGTCTGGATTTGTGCATGTTGCTTTTCCTATGCATGTATCATTCCTCTTCCGATTCTATCGACTTGTAGCCTCTTGATACTTCTTTTGAGTCTTGTTCTTGTCTCTTTGATGATGTTACTTTATCAATTACCTGTAAATATAGATATATATATATATATATATGCATATTCGATTTCCATTGTATAGTTGTTATCACCGAAACCATAGAATTGATTTCCTAACATGATCATCATCAAGGAGATGGAACTGTCAAATCCTTTCATCTGTCGAAAGAAATTTCATTTTTCGCTCTTTAGTAGAGATGTCTTGAAGAGTACATGTCAGAGCTTCGCTACCGGGCCTCCTTGAGATATTTGTAAATTTACGAAATGGTGGTAGCAATATGAATGGAACTAACTTCTATAAGACAAAGAGCTATGGAACTTACATCCAGATAGCCACCTCCGAGCGAAACCGAGTGGACAATGCATGAAGTTTTGTTGATCTCTAAAGATTTCGAGCCTGTTCCAAAGACCGATGATTACACAAAATCCCTTACACGGTTCCAAGTAGGTTAGAGAAGGCTTTCTTTTCTCTTTTTAAAGCTATATAGATATCAAATCTCCTCCAATGTGAGCACCCTATCCAAACGATGAAGGTGGACCATGTACATGACATTCAAAGAAGCATAGCTATTTGGGCGAAGCTGAATAGGGCAAGCTTTATGAACCGGTGAACGAGTCAAATAAAGTGATTAAAAGGAGGAACACCTCCAGAAAGACACATAGAGTGATTGTAGGAAGTTTATCCCTCAAGTGGATCATCAATCATGTGCTCGCTAAAAGGGCATTGGAATTAGAATATCCTCAAAAGGAATACCATGCCTCTCACAGATTCTCCTAACCCTCGGTTCATCTAGAGTGGATGATGGAGAATCTGGGGCATTGTCGAGAATTAAAGCACCTTCAAGATTGATATTGAAGGCAACCTCCGCTTAAGCTTCATTCCCCATTATGAAAGGGATGAACTCTAAATACTATCTTCCTAAATGACGAGGTGGTTGAGGTTGAAATGACGGTGAAGTACATGGCATAGTAGATCCTGATGTATAATCCAAATTAGTTGCAGAGAGAACAAACTCTGATGTAGATGGACCTATACCCATCGTAGAGAGATGCGAGGAGAGTGTAAGGTTCATGACTACTGGAAAAATCGATAGATGAGCAAGGTTAAGTAGAATTTAACTTTAATCTTCATGTTGAAAATAAGCGATGTGTAGTAAATGTAGAAGACCTAATGGAGGTCAATGTGTATTGACCAATTAGATCTTATACATTGACGGGGCAGTGAAATGTAATTCAATCTGTGCAGTGTGTATCCTATGTCCAGAGCACGGTGCGCATGAACACTCTATGTAGATAGCTTGCGTATGTTGGCAAACCAGCTCCATCACACTATGGAATTGTATGTCTAATTTTTCCAATTATCGTATGATTTACGATAACAGAACCATCATCCAGAGCTAGATAGAACTTCTCTTTATGGGAATACTAGAGTGTCTAAGTTAAAGTAAAAGTAAATGAGTCCATTGAATGCTGGAGCACATTCGATGTAACCATCATCTGAAGCCTTCCTATCAGAACTCGGCCATTTACCCATACTCGACCAAGAAATTAAGTGATGTCGAACATCTCCCTCTTCACACTTGATGAGAACTTGTCAAAAACTTAGAAACTTCATAGTCATGCAAAAACTCAGGCTCAAGCTAGGGAAGACTTGGGCTTGAATCCATGCACATGGAAAAGAAAAACCTAGGTCATGCCTATGAAGAATAGGCCAAAAACTCGGGTCACACATGAGTCACCCAAAAATGCTTGGATTCAAGCCCCCATAAGCCATTGTCAAGTGAAGGAGGAAGATGAATCAAGTAGGTGAAGTTAGGTATGATCGAAAATGTTACTCGTATTTCTTGTAAAATAAAAATATAGGCCGACCCACTTAATAGCCTCTATCTTGCTTGGACTAAATGCACGATGGCCCTTTTTCTTCGCCCAACGCAGCTCAAATAACAACGGTCAAACCCATGCATTGTCCTCATCCATTTCACAACCCCTAAGTTCTATGTTTCACTTACCAGCTCGGTCGAGTTCACTCGTAGAAGCACCTCATCCATTTCGACAAAACTGGCAGGTCAATCTTCCTTACAAACGGCAAGCACAGTCGAGGTGGGTTACTCTTGGGGGATGAGGTCCAATGAAGGTCGACCCAACCGATCGATAAAACCATCAAGACACATCCTCGTTTGTTGTCATCCTCACCATAAGCTACCACCACTCGTAGGGACCACCTGACATCCATCAACCATGCTAACAAACCGTCAAGCTCCCTTGACACAAGAGATGCACATCCACGCCACATTATGGGGAGATCGGTCTCCACTAGCATGGCTTATCTAACATAGGAAGCATTGTGCAGTAGCCTCCTCATATATTATGCTAACACCTAGTACCCCTACGACGGACATTCCCTACTGTGACGACCCGACTTTTCGACCCTCGAATATCGACACTAAATACATCCATGGTATTCGTGTGCCAAGCATCCAAGTGCCGAAAAGACAGAAAGTTAGAGTAAAATAAAAGAAAAAGAGAATATAATAAGAAAAGAGGAGCACAACATCAAAATCTCACAATGGAACGGTAATATATAATATCAAAAGAATAGCACATAGGGTTACTCTGAATACAGAAATATCATAGTTACTTAAACCTAAGTACTATCATCAGCCTGGATAGTTATAACTGCCTGTCCTCACAATGCTGATATATACAGTACAAAAATGCAGCGGTAATAAGAATACTACAACAGGTGATCATTTAACTCTTCTCCATAAGCTCCAAAGCGTCCATAGCTCAATCTAAAAACGTACATGGGGCTGACTCAAGCATTATAAGAAAATAACACTCGGATCAATCTGGTAAACCAGCGTGAGAAACTCAAGAAATATGAGACAAGTAACAATAACCGTTGAGACCGTATGGATTACCATAAAGGTTTACCCCTCAAATGAAACCAACCATTCATTAAGTCTTATATAGTGATATGATAGATAATGTCTAGAGCATAACACATAAATCATATCAAATAGTTGTTGTGTGAATGCCACAATAATAATAGGTATATAATCAATACCACTAAGGCACGTTCTCATAATGGATTTTCCATGGAGATCTCCTCAGATCAAACCGAATCCGAACTCTATGACAAGGATCAGAAACTACCTTCCGAGCAATGTATATCTATAGATGGGATATACTCTAAGGTAAACATAACTGGACCACCCACGGTGTATGATCCAAGCCATATCAACTCCCAGTACCAACATATCGATAAGCATCTCTAGACATGGAGTTGATATACCCATGAGGTTGCTAAACCTCCCTGGCCATGCCTCTTCTCTGTTTTCTCTCATTTTCTTGATGTTGAGGCTACATTCGGCATCTCTCACATGAGCCTTCATCATTCGAATAGAACACGAATCCCCACGTGGATTCCATCATCTCAAACAGATCATAAATCACTACACGGATTCGAGCATCTCGAACCTCCATATAGGTTCCCTGCATAAGTCCTCCGACGAATGCTAACACTATCCTCTCTCTTGGAATACTCCTCAAGATAGACAGTCCCACACGATAACATCGTTTGAAATGTTAACGCTGACCTCTCTTTTAGACTTAATCTTAGGATTGACAGTTTAACTCTATAACATTTTACTTCACAACTGGTTCCAAAACATAGAACTCGTATACTAGTTTTGAAGTGGTGTTCGATAAGTAAAACACTTACTAATCCTGGTACCTTTAAAACTAATTCGATCAATTTTCGGCTAACTCAATTTCAGTTCTTTCAAAAGTAAGCGAAAGCTAGAGACATTTCGTACCAATACTCCTTCCTGGGGATTCTTATTGATTTGAAATTGCGAAGTCTTTCGATAACTTCCTTAGTCAATATTTGGTCAAGTTCGATGATCGACTAATAAATTATCCGTCAAACAATTGCTTATACAAATCACGATTCGTACGCTTAACTCATTTCCGACATTCCAACTTAACTATTCCTAGTTCAAGAGTGAAGCCATGTAAATTAGAGCACCGGTTGCATCAATGCCTTACCTAGACACTTCATTCTTGAATCTCACAAATAGATAACTCTACCTCATCGGCTTTTAGTGTTAAGTATAGTACCGATGATTTTCATAAACAATAACAAATCAACACGATTAACACGTTTTCAAAATTTTCGGACTACTATTCCTCGGCCAATTGGGAAACCGGTAGGTTAGAGCTCTATTGCTCCATCCCTAATCAACATCAATCTTAACTGGCACAAATAGATAAGCCTTACTTCGTTGGCTTTAAGTGTTAAGCATGGTTAATTACTTTTCAAACAAGTAATTAAACAACAAACCATTTGGCCACTAAGCAATTCTAACCCCTTTTCGAAAACATTTGTATATACTTTTAAAATAATTGAAAATATTTATAATAGGTTTTAAAACATTTATCTAAAATATTACTTGAAAATAACAACTTTACAATTTTCCTCAAAACTTGAAAACGACATGTTTTCAACAAAATATCTCTTCTTTAATAATTCACAACTAATTCTTAAAAATTCATAAATATCTCAAACCACTTTTGAAATACTCTAATATGAGTTAGTAAACACTTGTAAAAAGAATGAAACAAAATACTTAAATTTAAATATATTTTCAAACCTTTTAAATCCAAAATCAAGGCTAAACGGGGCAGTTTTGCACAAGTGAAGTTTTGGCTACTTTTTGAGATGTTACTTAACCTTTTACCATTCAAGCATTTGATAGCAACAAACATATATATAAGAATTATAAATTGGCGAGAAACCCTTAAAGATCTCTCTACAAAGTTCTATAACAATCGCAAAAAGCAAGGCAATTCACGACTGCATCGATAGCGACTATGGTTATAAGTGCACTTTCAAATCCGAGTCCGATCTAAGCCAAAGTCCATCTATAACCTATGTGATTTGTTCAAGATCTAGTCACAAGTCATACAAGTCCACTTAAATCCATTCCAAGTTCGTTCAAGTCCATATACATGGATCACATATGTCAGTTATTTTAAAGTAAGAATTTCAAACCAGTGTTTTAACATAAGCTAACAACAATTCAAACAAGATATACACAATCAAACACAAACATATATGTGTTATATTTTCATTCAATGTGAAATGTTAACTCACCTTTACCCTCACAAACAACCAAGATCCAAGAACCAAAGTCCAAACCCAAGCTAGCAACCTCCTTTCCCTTCCTCTTTCCTTTGCTTTCCACCTTGCTTTTGCCCTCTTTCCCTTATTATTGCTCACAGGCTTCTCTCCTAGGGTGAGATGTGATTTTTTCTTCAACTTATAATTTGATCGAAGGTGTTTTAATATTTTACTAAGCCTTATGGCAAAATTTGAAGTGATTTGGATTTGATTTGCAACTATTTTATTTTAGAACATAAGAGAGAAAGAAGATGAAGAAGCCATTGATTTTCAACTCTAAGCTTTGTAAATTTTTGTGAATGATACTAAGGGTATGCCCCTCCTTATATAGGCTTAGTAAAGGTGTTGCTTAAGCTCTCACTCACCCCACCCACCATGCCATGGAAGCTTCACCTCCCATCACTTCTCTTTTAAGTCACTTCTCATTTATGCATATTATTATTACACCCTTCTCATAATAATATCACTTATCCTTTATAAGCTTCTAGAACATTCCAAACTTTATGAAGAGGAGAGTGTATTAATTAGTTGCTAATGTGTTCATATGATCATTAGACAAGTGTAGAAGAGTTTGAACAACTTATATCGATCAAAAAGTTGTTTATCAGTAAACCGATTTTCGGTTACATTATCGGTTTTCCTTCAAAGAATATATTTTTGTAAGTAAATTTCAAAAATAAGTTTCTTATCATTATTCATTAATTAAATGATGTCTAACAAAGTTATAAAATCATATTTATAACACATAATTATATTTTAAAATGTTTCGATATTCGAAGACGAAGTGTTAGAATTTTCGGGTCGCTACATTCTCCCCCACTTAGAACATTTCATCCTCTCAAACTAAAATGCATACTAAGCGACTCCATCTCAAGCGGTGAGTACACTACAAAAGATATATGATACTAAGATTAGAAGAAATCCTAATCTATAAGCAACCCTGAATGGATCTCCTTCAAACCGTCCTCTGTCTTCTTTGTACTATCCCGTGCATCCTCACTCCACGGCACTTCTAACCTTAACAAAGGCGTAAGAACACAAATACTTAAATAGCATTTACAGCAGAGTAACCAATGCTTATGATTTGTTTAGGTTCAAACTCACCCATCGTTCAAGGATGATAAACAATCTACTAAGCATACCTTTTGCTCAATAGCCTTAGGTTATTACTTAGACGATTACTCATGCTATCTCATAATAAATCAAAGAGTCATTTTCCAAACTCTTCATAAGTCAACATACATCATAAAAATGTACTAAAGCCCTTACGATGCACATGAACCATCCGTACGCAATATCTGATCTGATCACTTACTCAATCACATAAATGTCACTTTCAAACTAGTATAGATCACTTGACCTCTCTAGTGCGAATTCCAATTTGGTTCCTTAATTAAAATCCTCTGTTCTTCTTACATAGCCATATACTATGATAGAAAATATTAGGATTGTATCACGAACCCGTATCAACTATTCGCCATCAAAAATTGGGTGAAAATTTCTTGTTCGGACTGGTGTAAACCACCTTGAAAACATGTACTCGAATACTGGATCAAGAATAGTCATGCGATGTAATGATCAACTTACAACATACGTATTTATAATATTGGTTTCTACACCAATTCTTTTTAATCATTCATTTATACAAATAGTATGTCATTCAATACGAAAACCATTTACGAACCATTTCATAAAACATAACTTCAAGTTTATCCACATTTTATAACTTAAGTTCATGCTTGTATAATACTCCATTACATTTAAAGAGCATATACTAACATCAAATTTGTAACAAGTATGATTAATAAATTTAAAACTTATTTTAACTTGCTAATTCAAGTGTTATAAAAACTCAACTTTATATTTTCAAAAACACTTAACTACAAGTTCTATAACAACTCGGAAGCTCCCGGCTATCCAAAATTGTCAAAAATTCCATTTCATTTTTAATAAATGAAAACTACCAAACAACATATCATATCATGATGCACATACCATACTTCCATAATGCATAGGCTATATGTGTCCATGAAATAACTTAACAAGAAAACTTTAGAACTAAACATTGGTTTTCATTTCAAATCATTGTGAGATAATATATACATATAACTTTTGTATATCAAATCATATTTTCGAAGTTTAAATCAAAATCCTTTTTATCAAAACAACTTTGTAGCATCCCACGCTTAAAAACCCAAAAATAAATGCCGATGATGCTGCAGTCATGACCGAAATTATTTCAAGTGACATAATTGAGTTCAGTACATCCAAACCATACTCTTGGTACTTAACCAAAGTCATTCCAAAGCGGTATCAAATACTTTGTATGACAATACTAAGTATCATGATTTCAATTTTTTAAATCAACCTTCCAAATATTAACTTTCAAATAATACTAATATTATTTCCTCCAAAATCTTGAAAAACATTTTCAAAGACACCAGGATTTAAGTTCTCAAATTCTTTGTTTAAATCCTTTTTGTTTATAAACCACATTTCATAAACCATACTTTATATAAAACCACTTTCTTATATAAATCTTTTCACAAATATTTATTTCCAAAATATTATATCTTTCTTTTGGGTTATAGTAAAAACCTTTTACTAAATTTTAACTTCTAACCCAATATTACCACCGAACGCCTTATAGTCAAACCATGAAACTTAATTCATAAGGTGTTCGTTTAATGTACTCACAATTATTGTCTACCCAACCCCCGATGTAGAAAAGTAAAACTACTAATAAACTCGTTGTGCATAAATCAACAATAAACACTAGTCAATGTTTCTAACATGCCAAGTATGACTAAATAATCAAGGTTTATGGGGTATTAAACTATGAGAAGCACTAGAGTCAAACAAACACGAATAGGAAAGCCAGATAGTATACCCTTAAGAATCTGTTTCCCCTTCCAAGATGTAGAAATAGCAAAGACCCTAGGCTGTTCCTCTTTCTCGAGCATGGAACAATCTCTAACAAAATGGCCAGGTTGAAGGCAAACGTAGCAACTCTTCGGTGCAAAATGCGGTACCTCCATTGTTGATGCATTTACCATCCGTTCTCCTCCCCCTTCTTATAGTTCTTAGTAAAGTGGCCCTTCTGCCCATACCGATAACAAACAAGGTTGGATATATACTTCAACTGCTGAAACTTTCGCTTATTGATCCTAGCTGGTATGGAAGCAAGAGGCTTTGGTGCAAAAACAATAAGTTTCTATGCCAAATTCTCGAACCTCAAACGCATATTCACCAAATTCACAAAAGACCCCATAAGGTGGTTAGTCATATCCCGCTGGAACTCAGGATGCATACCTGCAATGAACATCTCGTTCTTATTCAATAACGTGTCAACCAATCCTACCTGAATCGAGACAATGCAATGAATCAGTTCCCATACTCCGCCACAGTCATGTCCCCTTGCTTCGGATTTAAGAAGCTCCTAAATAAAAACGTCTTTCCGGCTTTCGGAACAAACTTCATCTCAAACTCATCTTTAAATTGGACCCAAGAGAAGTCATTCTCTTGGACATCAGTTGTAATTGAACTCCACCAATCCGTGGCTGCATCCGTCAAATGGCGCGATGCCAAGCTATGCTTCATTGCGCCATCTAGCTCCATATCTTCAAATATCCGGTCGCACAGTCTGAGCCAAGACCGAACTTCTATAATTTTCTTCGTATCACTAAACCTCTTACCTCCCCAGCCTCTCATAGTCACGGCAAAGCGAAGCAAAACTCATCTGAGGTCTGATCTACACAACCTCCCCTATGACATTCTCCCTCGGTTTCTCAACTGGAGCAACACTAATCGGTGGTCGATCCCCACCATTCGTGATAGTACTACCCGACCACCTCTAGCCTTTGCAGCTCTAGTACTCATTGTTCTTACTACCTAATCAAAGCAAAACTTCTTTAGGAAACTAAAGGATAGAGTTATTTCAAAGGAGTTACTAGAAAGAGATATCCCAAGGAATAATTTAAAAGTAGTTTTCAAAATACAAATACGCTCTCATATGTATAATATACTTGATTCATTCTAGGGTGTCGCTTACCCTATCTCTAATGAGCCATACCCAACCAAAGCCAAGGCATTCTCTTAATCATGGGCTCTGGTACCAAATGTAACGACTCGACTTTTCGACCCTTGAACGTCGACACTAAATATATCCACGGTATTCATGTGCCAAGCACCCAAGTGTCGGAGAAATAGAAAGTTGAGGTAAAATAAAATAAAAGGAGAATGAAACAAGAAAAGAAGAACACAACATCAGAATCTCACAACAGAACGGTGATATATAATATCAAAGGAATAGTACAAAGGGTTACTCTGAAAACATAAATACCAGAGTTACTAAAACCTAAGTACTATCACCAGCCTGGACAGTTATAACTGTTTGTCCTCACAATGCTGATATATACAATACAAAAATTCAGCGGAAATAAGAATACTATGGAAGGTGATCATCCAGCTCTTTTCCATAAGATCCAAAGTGTTTGTAGCTTAATCTAGAAACAAACACGAGCCTGACCTGAGCATTATAAGAAAATAACACCCGGATCAATTCGGTAAACCAGAAACTCAAGAAATATGAGACAAGTAACAGTAACCATTGAGATTGTACAAATTACCATAACGGTTTTCCCCTCAAATGAAACCGACCATCCATTAAGTCTTATATAGTGATATGATAGACAATGTCTAGAGTATAACACATAAATCATATCAAATAGTTGTTGTGTGAACGCCATAACAATAATAGGTATATAATCAATACCGCTAAGGCACGTTCGCATAATGGATTTTTCATGGAGATCTCCTCGGATCAAACCAAATTCAAACTCCATGACAAGGATCGAAAACTACCTTCCAAGCAACGTATATCTCTAGATGGGATATACTCTAAGGTAAACATAACTGGACCACCCTCATTGCGTGATTCGAGCCATATCAACTCCCATACCAACATATCGATAAGCATCTCTGGACATAGAGTTGATATACCCTTGAGGTTTGCTAAACCTTCATGGCTATGCCCCTTCTCTGTTTTCTATCATTTTCCCAATGTCAAGGCTACGTTCGGCATCTCTCACATGAGTCTTCACCACTCGAACATAACATGAATTCCCAAATGGATTCCATCATCTCGAACAGATCACAAACCACTACATGGATTCGAGCATCTCGAACAGTTCTCGAACCTCCATATAGGTTTCCAGCATAAGTCCTCCAATGAATGCTAGCGCTATCCTCTCTCTTGGAATACTCCTCAAGATAGACAGTCCCATACAATAACATCATTTGAAACGTTAACGCCAACCTCTCATTTGGACTTAACCTTAAGGTTGACAGTTCAACTATATAGCATTTTACTTCACAGCCACTTTCAAAACTTAGAACTCGTATACTAGTTTTGAAGTGGTATTCGATAAGTAAAACACTTACCGGTCTCGGTCTCTTCAAAACTAATTCGATGAATTTCTAGCTAATTCAATTCTGGTTCTTTCAAAAGTAAGAGAAAGCTAGGGACATTACATAGCAATAATCCTCTCTGGTGGTTCTTATTGGTATGAAATTGCGAAGTCTATCTATATCTTCCTAAGTCAATATTTGGTCAAGTTCGATAATCGACTAATCGATTACCTAGTCAAAAAAATTCCTTATAAAAATCACGATTCATACGCTTAACTCGTCTCCAACATTCCAACTTAACTATTCCTTGTTCAAGAGTGAAGTCAGGTAAGTTAGAGCACTGGTTGCAACAAAGCCTTGCCTAGACACTTCATTCTTGAATCTCACAAATAGATAAGTCTACCTCATCGGTTTTAGTATTAAGTATAATATTGATGATTTCTACAAACAATAAGAAATCAACGAGGCTAACATGTTTCCAACATTTTCGGACTTACTATTCCTCGGCTAAGAGGGAAACTAGTAGGTTAGAGCTCTATTACTTCGTCCCTACTCGATACCAATCTTAACTCTAACAAACAGATAAACCTTACTTCGTCGGCTCTTATTGTTAAGCATGGTTAATTAATTTTCAAATAAGTAATTAAATAATTAACCATTTGGCCACTAAGAAATTCTAACCTCTTTTCAAAAATATTTGTATATACTTTTAAAATACTTCAAAATACTTATAATAGATTTTAAAACATTGATCCAAAATATCACTTGAAAATAACAAGTTTACAATTTTCCTCAAAACTTGAAAATGACATGTGTTTGAGAAAATATCTCTTCTTTAAAAATTCACAACTAATTCTTAAATTCATAAATATCACAAACCACTTTTGAAATACTCTAATATGAGTTAGTAAATACTTGTAAAAAGAATGAAACAATATACTTAAATCTAGTTATCTTTTCAAACCTTTTTAAGTTCAAAATCAAGGCCAAACGGGGTAGTTTTGCACAAGTGAAGTTCTGACCACTTTTTGAGATGTTACTTAACTTTTTACCATTCAAGCTTTTGGTAGCAACAAACATACATATATATATATATATATAAGACATTATAAATATGGAGAGATACCCTTAAAGATCTCTCTACAAAGTTCTATAACAATCGCCAAAAATAAGGCAATTCACATCTGCATCTATGGCGACTATCGCTATATGCACACTTTCCAATCCGAGCCCGATCTAAGCCAAAGTCCATTTATCACCCATATGCTTTGTTCAAGGTCTAGTCACAAGTCATACAAGTCCGTTCAAGTCCATTCCAAGTTACATATGTCACTTACTTTTAAAGTAAGAATTCCAAACCAATGTTTTAACATAAGTTAACAACAATTCAAACAACATATACACAAACATATATATGTTATATTTTCATTCAAAGTGAAGTGTTAACCCACCTTTACCCTCAGAAACTACCACGATCCAAGAACCAAAGTCCAAACCCAAGCTAGCGACCTCCTTTCCCTTCCTCTTTCCTTTGCTTTTATAACAACCCTGTTTTCGAAGTCGTACTATTATACAAATTTAATTAAAATAATAGTATTTGAATTCGATTTGGATAATTATTATTTTGGAATAAAATTATTATTTAATTAAATTCTATCCAATAAAGAATTTTTGTAATAGTAAAATTTGATTTAATTAATAAATTTCATTTTTGATAATATATTAAAATTCAAATAAAGTGTGTTATTAAATATGAAATATTTTAATAGTATAAATAGTTTTGTACAATTGAGATGGATGAAAAAAGATTTCTTTAATATTCAATAAAATTAATAAATCGATGAAGATGAATAGATTTATTTATATTAGTTCAATGCATAATTAAATAGAGTGAATTAATATTGAATTGAATAATAATGTTGCAATTTGAAAAGTTATCTTATCAAATGAAGTGTAAATCAACTTAAATTAAACTAGAATAGATTAAAATTTATAAAGCAATTAATTAAAAGAAAACAAAAGTAAAATAGAAAAGAAAAGAAAACAATAGTAATAGAGTCCAAAGCCCAAAGCTAGCCATACAATGTTAATACCCCTTTTTGCAAACTGGTTCCATACCTTTACCAAAACCATTCACACTTAGAATAGATCAACCCTAATTTCCTAATTTGAGAAATCGGATGTAAAAAAAAGTGAGAGAGTGAGAAGCACGCACGCAAGCGCTATAGCATCATCACCTGGCTCATCATCGATCGCCAGAATGGGAGGAGCCATGCGCGTGGAAGCGACATCGGCTTTGGAGGGCCGAACGTGAGCATGGCCGAGGCGACGTTGATGCTGGGTGTCTCGACGGCAGATGACGCAGTGGTGCAAGCAAAGCCTAGCTTTGCCGATGGTCTTACCATTTGATGAGTATGGCCGACCTCTTCTGACCATTACAAAGCAAGGTCTGATGAAGAGGCTTTGTTGTCTCGAAGCTCAGAATTAACATAAGTGCTTTAATATTCGATGGCAATTTGGGTATGAACATGCTGAACCTAACGGGAAATTCAAGCAAGCAATGGATTCGGTGAGTTATTTTATAATTCACACACCTATATCCATGCAAGTTTATTCTCTATATATATATATGCCTCGTTTAGAATTTCGTTAATAAATTGATAGCGAATGATTGAATTGCTTGTGAATTGCATTAAATTTTAATAGTGATTGGATGAAATTATAAAAATAAATTGCATGCTACGAGTTCAATTTGTTCGATGGATGAACTGGTTGAAATATGAGTTTAAAATAAATTGCATGTTTGTTTGCATATATATATGCATACATACATTTGTATGTGTGTGTGCATGTATTGTTGAATTTACACCTAGGTTGTCATTGCATACTTTGTTCTGGTGCATTTTGTTATTCAGTCTGGATTTTGCTTTGAGATAGTTTCACTTGCGTACAGTCTAGTCCATCTTGCATTTGCACTTGGTTACTGTGTATCATGGTTGTGATAGTTTACATTACTGGTTCTCTTGAACTCCATGTAGGGGCTGCACTGTGTATATACATTTCCATGCTGCTGTGTCGTTTGATGCACGGGATGGTCAGTTCCACTTGTTGTTTTGGTTTCACTCGAATTTTGTCAAGATCTTCAGTGCACCATGCACTGTTTGATTGGTGTCTGGTTCATATTGCATTACATCATGTTTTCTTGATTGCTGTTGGTTGTTGATGAGCTGGTTCTCTAGTTTTGTACACTTGATGGTTGATGTGCATTGTTGCTTATGCATACTTGATGCGTGCATGTCGACTTTGCATATTTGGGTTGTCGCCTTTCAGTTTTTGTTGAACATATGTGTATTCGATTTGAGGCCTGCTGCACTATTGCTTGATTCAGTCTTGAACACTGCATCCTTGATTATGCATGTGTATTTGGTTTTGTTTCACTGGTCTGGTTTCATGCCATTACTGTCATGAAGTCTGATTTAGTCTCGATTTGTTGTATAACTTGTGTGCACTTCTGTGTGTACTAATTTGATTTTAGTTTGAAACTACTGCTTTGAATTCTCTGGCATTCTTGCCTGTGTGTTTTAAAATAGTGCTCGAGTTACTTCACCTGATTCATTTGAAGTTGTAGCCTTGTTTTGCACTGTGTCTTATTACATTTTTACTTGAATGTCTTTGTGCCTTGTCTGGTTCATTGATTCATGTGGACACCTGACATTGGCTTTGAATTGCCTTGTTCATCATGGTTTCGATTTGGCTTGTTGGACTTTGGCAATGACTTGCTCATTGTCACTTGCTTATGCCTCGGCCTTGAGCTCTGTCCATTTGAGTTCATATATGGTTTGACTTGGGTTGTGCATTTATTTGGGCTTGCCTGCTTTGGAATTTGTCAAGTGCATACTTGTTTGCTTTTGTTTGCAGTCGTGTTGAGTCATGATAGCCGTGACTTGACCTTTGCAGTTTCGATTTGCTGTAGTATTTGGGATTTGTGATGACATCTTATGCTGTAGTGGCGAGGCAGTGCATGCGTGCGTGTTGCAGCCACACAGAAATTTGGTTTAATTTGATCATTTTGAGATTTTCTAATTATCTATTTGATAATTAGATTATGAGTTTCTAATTATTTATTTAATAATTGGATTTTGTTGTTAATTGTTGTTTAGGCAATTCTGGAGTTTTCATATTATCTTCATTGATAATCTTTTTATTTATCCTTGTTGATGATTTGGATTTGCTAATTTGTTGTTTAACATTGTTTAGTGTTATATCTGCCGTTATCCGATTTTATTATCGAGGAGTTGGATATACGAGATTTCTGTGACTGTCGTCTATTTGATATTTGATTATTATTGCTTCTGTGCATTAATAACTGAGTTTGAATTAGACTGACCCGTGTATTATTTTCTTTTGAATTTAATACTCGGGTCAGACCGAGTTATTACAGGTTGCAGATATCTTGCTTTGGGTGGCTGCTTGAGCTATGAAGTCTTTTCATATCTTTTGAAGTAGTCTTCGTCATTTTGTAGTAGTCAGTGTATCTGATTTAGGTTGATATGTATTCATGTATATTAGTCGATAATGTACTTGTATATATAACTTCCAGAGTCGACAGTTGTAGGTGTATCATATGTATTGTGTCAAATGTATTGTAACTGACATCAGTTATATATATATATCTATATCTATATATATATATATATATGAGACTTTTATTATCTTTGTTTCGCATTTAGTTTATCTGTGTTATTATTATATATATTGTCCTAAACTATTATGAACCATCGTAGTTCGTTTTATACTGGAATTGGGTATGTCGATGGGAGTAAATAAATAAGAGATGAAAAATTAAAAATATATACCACTCCTATCGATGTAACTAATACTAGTGTAAGGCCTAAATACGGATGGCCGCTCCTATCTAGCCTTATTCTTCGTAATAACAGACATTATTTATTTTAATACTCTTTGTTATTGTGAGCATAGAGGTGGGGCGTCACAGTTGGTATCAGAGCTTGGGGTTTATGGACATAATATAAAACATAACTTAGATGGAACATGTGTTACAACTATTTGTCGATGTTTTTAGTTGTGCTTTGAGTCAAAACTAAAGTTTTGAAATTATGATGAAATTTTTAAATATCTTTATTTAAAAATAAAAGTGAAATTATGTTCTGATGATTTGATCGATTTGTGTTCTGTTTATCAGAGTGCGCAGCGGAAACAGTGAGACTGCCTTCGCTGAGTACAGCTGATAACCTTTTTTGATTTAAGAATCAAAACATGAAATTGAAATAAATTTCATTTGTTGTTTACATAGCTGTGTTTATTTTGTTTCTTCGAAAATTTCGAATCCGATTTGAGGATTCGAAGCGATTGCAGTTATGTGATTTTTGTTGAGATTTTTGCTGTTTTGAATTATCTTCATTGAAGATACATTCGAATGATTTCTTTGTTTATTTTGTAGTATACGTGCAAATTTGAGTTGCACGTTACTGCATTAATTTTATGTTGAACCGGTGTTTGGTTTTAAACGTATTTTGTTGTCGTTATTTTTATAATGGGATTTTTACATCGATGCTAAATTTTTAAAGCATGGTGTTTTGTGGCATTTTGATGAATGAAAATTCACTGATATTACATTTTGATGTGAATTATTTTGATGAGATTTTGACGTTTAGAAATTACTGTCGCTTTGACTTCAGTAACCGTCAAATTTTAAAAGTGGATTTTCAAGCGGTTATTCCGCAATGCTGATTTTGAGATTCGTTTTACGATGTTTTGGGAAGTGCAATTCCTTTTCGAAATTGTTACTGAGGTTGCTGTTTTAATCACGTGTTCTGAAAATTGTTTTAATTTTTTTATAGTTTACGCTTTCAAAAGAATGAGGAAGTGATTTAAACGCTTCAGCAAAATTGAGGACCATGAACCCTCACTTTTACTGTTTCGCTTAATTCCGGACTTGTCCATTTGAGAACGTAAAATGTTAATTATATAAAATACAAATTTTTTACAGTTTGCGCTTTCAAAAGAATGAGGAAGCGATTTAAACGATTCAGCAAAATCGAGGACTATGAACCCTTACTTTTACTGATTCGCTTAATTTCGGACTTGTCCGTTTGAGAATGTAAAATGTTATTTTTACAAAATACACAATTTTGCACTTTCAAGGAAACGATGAAGAGAATCAAACGATTTAGTAAAACACGTGGTATGTGACATGTGCGTTTGCTATTTCGGTTAATTCCGGACTCGTTAATTGAAACATCTGCTGTTTGATGATTCTGATGATTTTGTGTGCTTTCGAGCCACTATGTTGGACCTTCGGGTCATTTGTTGGGCTTTCGGGCCACTTTGCTGGACCTTTGGGTCATTTGTTGGGCTTTCGGGCCACTTTGAGGACCTTCGGGTCAAATACCAGTACTAGACCTTCGGGTCACTCTACGGACCTTCGGGTCATCTGATGGGCGCCAAATTTTTTATAGTACTTGGTAGGCTTCGGCCATTTGTTGATGCACGTGCGGCGTAGCTAAAACTCGCCATCTGATGGGATCGATCCAACCTTTTATGTTGATTTTCTAGTCATCTTAATTGATTTCTAGATATTTGTTGTTTCCAATTATCTGCAGGTAATTGGATATTTGTTGTTTTTGATTATCATTTTTGATAATCAGATATTTGTTGTTTCTGATTATCATTTTTGATAATCAGATATTTGTTGTTTCTGATTATCGTTTTTGATAATCGGATATTTGTTGTTTCTGATTATCATTTTTGATAATCGGATATTGTTTTTTCTGATTATCGTTTTTGATAATTAGATATTTGTTGATTTGAGATTTCTGATTATCGTTTTGATAATTAGATATTTGTTGTTTCTGATTATCGTTTTTGATAATTAGATATTTGTTGGTTTGAGATTTCTGATTATTGTTTTTGATAATTAGATATTTGTTGTTTCTGATTATTGTTTTTGATAATTAGATATTTGTTGTTTTTGATTATCGTTTTTGATAATAGATATTTGTTGATTTGAGATTTCTGATTATCGTTTTTGATAATTAGATATTTGTTGATTTGAGATTTCTGATTATCGTTTTTGATAATTAGATATTTGCTGTTTCTGATTATCGTTTTTGATAATTAGATATTTGTTGATTTAAGATTTCTGATTATCGTTTTTGATAATTGGATATTTGATGTTTTTTGAGTATCATTTTTGATAATTAGATATTTGTTGATTTGAGATTTCTGATTATCTATTTGATAGTTAGATTTTGTTGAGGATTTATGAATTTCTTTTATGAAATTAAAAGATTTCTTTGGCGTTTGTGTTCTCGACCTTTATTTTTCTAGCTTAACCAGTTTATGTTAGAAAAATAATTGTTATTGACGACTTTAATTATGAAAATTGTGGGGACGCAATTTTTATAAGGAGGAGAGTCTGTAACAACCCGGAGTTTAGTAACAATTAATTATCGTCAAATGACGATTAAATTGTTTGTTAATTGCTATTGGAATTTTAATCGGTTGAAATTCTCCGATAAATTTGCTAAGGGTTAGGCGGGCTTTAAAATTTAATTGGCCCACTTCTTTTTTGATTTGTGGCCGTGATAATTATCTTTACCAGCGCCCCTTTCTTTCATTTTTCAATTGTAAACCCTAGATAAAAATAAATCGAACGAAAGAATAAAAATGGCGGCCTCCTTTGGCGTTCGTTCCCTCGAGTGCGTTCGGCTCCTTCGTCGAAAAAGGTGAGTGAATCTCGACTTCACTCACATCTAATTCGAAGTACTGCTTATATATGATTTTAGTTCTTGACTTCGTTTATATGAGTTTAACCTTCTTATTTGCATTCGTATATAATTGTTGAAGTTGTTAATCGATTTACGTTGGCCGTTCTACTTTGGTTCGATGTTGAATTCTTGGACGAGGTTGATTTCATTCTTTGTGCTGTTCATTTTCTTGCTATCTCAGTTTCGAATTTGTTTGAATTTGAATTTATGTTGACTTCGACTTGTACCTTGGTCATTTTGTTCCTCTGACATTTTAATTCGATTGCCAAGGCGTCGAGTTGTCTTCGACTTTGACTTGATTTTGAGATGGAAAGAACAAGTAGTGGTTTTGTTCGACTTTTGGCTTGTCGTTTACTGGAGTCAGTAGTTTGACACTGTCTTGGTGGCTTTGTTCGCACTACCTATTAAAGCTTGAAATTGATTTTTGTGTTGTGACTTTGGCTTCACTTGATTATGGAACTGGTATTTACTTGTTCATTCTCGACTTCGTCTTGATTTTGAATAGTTCGGTGGCTTATTTTTGAAACTGCTATCTTTTCTCTGTTGGAATCGATTTCTTTATTTTTGAGATCATTGACTTGGTTGAACTTTGCCTTGGCTACCACGATTTTGTGGATTAGTTGATAATGTTTGACTTCGGCACTGTCTTGTTAAAAACTGCTATTTTGATTTTCTGTTGCACTTTGTATCACTTCTTAGTACATGTCCTTGTAGAAATGTTCCTGGGTTGCAACTGTTGTTTTCATGAGTCCGAGCTTGGGTTCATGTGTATTTCATTCACCACTTTGCATTGGTCATTGTATATCAGGCTCTAGACCTCTGAGCCTGTTTGCACTGCCTATATATCATTACTGGTGGGTTTATCTACACTTGTATTAATCCATATCGTTGTGTATATATCGCATTCCTTATTGAGTTGTCCACTGCTCGACTTTGGCAATGCTTTGATCTGTGCATGTTTGTTTGCATATATATATATATATATATATATGCATACATACATTTGTATGTGTGTATGCATGTATTGTTGAATTTACACCTGGGTTGTCACTGCATACTTTGTTCTGGTGCATTTTGTTATTCAGTCTGGATTTTGCTTTGAGATAGTTTCACTTGCGTACAGTCTAGTCCATCTTGCATTTGCACTTGGTCACTGTGTATCATGGTTGTGATAGTTTACATTACTGGTTCTCTTGAACTCCATGTAGGGGTTGCACTGTGTATATACATTTCCATGTTGCTGTGTCGTTTGATGCACGGGATGGTCAGTTCCACTTGTTGTTTTGGTTTCACTCGAATTTTGTCAAGATCTTCAGTGCACCATGCACTGTTTGATTGGTGTCTGGTTCATATTGCATTACATCATGTTTTTTTGATTGCTGTTGGTTGTTGATGAGCTGGTTCTCTAGTTTTGTACACTTGATGGTTGATGTGCACTGTTGCTTATGCATACTTGATGCGTGCATGTCGACTTTGCATATTTGGGTTGTCACCTTTCAGTTTTTGTTGAACATATGTGTATTCGATTTGAGGCCTGCTGCACTATTGCTTGATTCAGTCTTGAACACTGCATCCTTGATTATGCATGTGTATTTGGTGTTGTTTCACTAGTCTGGTTTCATGCCATTACTGTCATGAAGTCTGATTTAGTTTCGATTTGTTGTATAACTTGTGTGCACTTCTGTGTGCACTAATTTGATCCTAGTTTGAAACTACTGCTTTGAATTCTCTGGCATTCTTGCCTGTGTGTTTTAAAATAGTGCTCGAGTTACTTCACCTGATTCATTTAAAGTTGTAGCCTTGTTTTGCACTGTGTCTTATTACATTTTTACTTGAATGTCTTTGTGCCTTGTCTGGTTCATTGATTCATGTGGGCACCTGACATTGGCTTTGAATTTCCTTGTTCATCATGGTTTCGATTTGGCTTGTTGGACTTTGGCAATGACTTGCTCATTGTCACTTGCTTATGCCTCGGCCTTGAGCTCTGTCCATTTGAGTTCATATATGGTTTGACTTGGGTTGTGCATTTATTTGGGCTTGCCTGCTTTGGAATTTGTCAAGTGCATACTTGTTTGCTTTTGTTTGCAGTCGTGTTGAGTCATGATAGCCGTGACTTGACCTCTGCAGTTTTGATTTGCTGTAGTATTTGGGATTTGTGATGACATCTTATGCTGTAGTGGCGAGGCAGTGCACGCGTGCGTGTACTACAGCCACACAAAAATTTGGTTTGGTTTGATCATTTTGAGATTTTCTAATTAACTATTTGATAATTAGATTATGAGTTTCTAATTATTTATTTAATAATTGGATTTTGTTGTTAATTGTTGTTTAGGCAATTCTGGAGTTTTCATATTATCTTCATTGATAATCTTTTTATTTATCCTTGTTGATGATTTGGATTTGCTGATTTGTTGTTTAACACTGTTTAGTGTTATATCTGCCGTTATCCGATTTTCTTATCGAGGAGTTGGATATACGAGATTTCTGTGACTGTCGTCTATTTGATATTTGATTATTATTGCTTCTGTGCATTAATAACTGAGTTTGAATTAGACTGACCCATGTATTATTTTCTTTTGAATTTAATACTCGGGTCAGACCGAGTTATTACAGGTTGCAGATATCTTGCTTTGGGTGGCTGCTTGAGCTATGAAGTCTTTTCATATCTGTTGAAGTAGTCTTCGTCATTTTGTAGTAGTCAGTGTCTCTGATTTAGGTTGATATGTATTCATGTATATTAGTCGATAATGTACTTGTATATATAACTTCAAGAGTCGACAGTTGTAGTTTTATCATATGTATTGTGTCAAATGTATTGTAACTGACAACAGTTATATATATATATATATATATATGAGACTTTTATTATCTTTGTTCCGCATTTAGTTTATCTGTGTTATTATTATATATATTGTCCTAAACTATTATGAACCATCGTAGTTCGTTTTATACTGGAATTGGGTATGTCGATGGGAGTAAATAAATAAGAGATGACAAATTAAAAATATATACCACTCCTATCGATGTAACTAATACTAGTGTAAGGCCTAACTACGGATGGCCGCTCCTATCTAGCCTTATTCTTCGTAATAACAGACATTATTTATTTTAATACTCTTTGTTATTGTGAGCATAGAGGTGGGGCGTCACACTACGATTATTATTTCATTATTGATGATTATTTCTTCAGAGATTTTTAGTATGGATATTCTATATTCTTTATGCTCTGAAGAATTTTGAATTGATTATCACCATATTTTGAGATGATAGTCTATTGAGACTTGATATATATTTATGAAATGGTGATTTGTTAAATATGCCTTATTTGAGTATTTGTTTCAGGCATATTTTATTTACGACTTATTTGGTTATTGTTAAGTCAAAAATGGTGAGATTTGTGATTATTGGTTTGATATGCCTTTTATGGATTTTTGGGTTTTAGGCATATTTTGGAAATGGCTTATTTTAAAGCTAAGCCATTTATGGATTTATAAAGTGGTAAATTTAATAAATATGCCTTATTATAATTGTTTGTTTGGCATATTTTATTATGGCTTATTATTTTAAGTCATAAATTTATAATATTAGTATCTCACCTATTATTTAGATATAGTCTGACCCGTTTATTATTTTAATACTCGGGTCAGGCCGAGACTTTACAGGTATAGGGACCCATTGACCTTTGAATTTTGGGCTAACATTGAAGTAGACTATTTTGAAAGTTTTAGTTTACTTCATATTTGTATATATTGACAGTTAGGAGTTATGTCATCATTATTATATAGTTGTAACTTTGTACCTGATACAAGATTTTAGATATGATGTATATAATTATGTGGATCCAATACTCATATTTTGTAGACTCACATTCTATTATGTATATAATGATGTTTATTATTCTGGTGTGATCTATGACTCTGATTCTGATTTATCTATATTATATAATGTTCTGAATATTTTTAATTGGTGTGTTTATTACTTTGTATTAATACTATACACGTCTAAACTTCAGTTCAGATCCTCAAAAAGGTAAATAAGATGTGTCAGTGTTAGTATAAAGATATATTCACATTCGATCGCCCTTAACCAGCCGTATTCTCTGGATTGGTAGACCGCATTACTTGTAATGTTCTTTGCTAAACTGGCATAGCGGTGTGGTCGTCACAGCTTTGTATCAGAGCTGTGTTCAGAACATTATATAATATAAATTATACAGAATCGAGATTTGAACCCAGATGACCTAGAGTCCCGTCCCTTGAGTGTGTAGTAGTTAGTAATTTAATTAACTATTTAGGAATAGATAAATGATTATTGGGTATAACCATTGGGACGTATTTGAAAAGTTTTTGATAAAATTATATAACTTATTGTTATGGAAGTTTACTAAATTTGGAACTCACTTCCATAAAGAGTGAGATTTAATGGATATTATAAATAATAGATGACTTAGAATTAAATCGTTATGACCTGATTTGTTAGTGATCAGAGTGCGCAGCGGAAGCTGGAAAATAGCTTTCCGCTAAAGGTGGTTGTTTATTTATCTAATTGAAATGTATGTTGTTTGCATTGATGTTTATTTTGTTTATGCTTAGTTTAAATTTGGAATTGAAAATTTTAATAAATAAGATTAGATATAATAAAAATTTATTGGTTAATGGATGCTTGTTTGCTTTAAAATTGTAAGTGATTGTGAAAAATTTATATCGAGTAGGAATTACTATTGAAGGTTGAAACCTGCTCAATAATAATAATAACTTGTGATGTCTTGAGTAATATAGTTACCTCAAGAAATATTAAAATATTTAAATTTATATAAAATGAAGTGATAATTCATATGCGTGACTAATTAAATCTTAAGATGAATTAAAAATTTGATGTTCGCTTGAAGTATTTATGGATGAATGTGTGTGATATGGAATTGTTATCAGTAAATTATTATTTCTATGACAACATTAAGATTGATTGAAAGAATTTTAATAAAAGCAAGCATCTATTTGAATTAAAATCTTTTGATATTAGATATACATATATATGGAACTTGATTATGTTTATTATAGATAAACAAATCTTTTGTAAAGACATAAAATATTGAAAGATATATGTATATCATATGGAAATTTAATACTGTGTTAAATTGCCCGTTGAGTGCTTTAAGGATTCTGGTCGATGCGCTTGATCAACATTATTGATAGGGATTCGTAAACACTAGGACGAGACATTCAGACACATTGTTTTGGGTAATAAAATGTTTTATGTAATAATATTTGATAAGCATATAAATGTTTTGAAGAGAAGATAGAGTGGATAGTTTGGAAAAGTTGTTTTAAAGGTAAAGTAATATTTTATGGAAGTTTATGAGTTATATTTGGAAGGAGGTATCCTAAGATATTTTAATAAACAAAATTTTGTGTGATAATTTGAATGATTTTGCTATTATATTATGGTTGTAGTGAATGTTAGGATTTATATTCATAATAAAAGTGTAAAGTGAGAGTTATATTTTAAATAAATTGGGTTATAATATGGAAGTAGCAATCATGATCTTGGACCATCTATATGCTACCTTAGTGCCCATTGTTGGTAGTTTTAAGCTACTATTGTTTACTTAGTGGTCGTAATAAAAGACTTTTATATGCTGCACATTTCAATATAAGAAGATTTTGAATTATTAAGTACAACACTGTCTACAAATATGTGCATTTATTATTTATTTATTTCATCACATAGATTAAGTGTTAGTACATTTATTGTAATGCAATCACTTTCCGTGTTCGTTTCAAGTAGAGTAAGAAAATTGATCATTTGTATTAGCATGCATATATAGTTCTAGTTTGCGGGTTCAACTAGTTTATATGTCAGTTTGCTTATTTCCTTGCAATTCAAAATCATCAATTTTATTCTTTTGTAAGTTAAACTGTGGTAGTAAATTGTTTTAACTAAGTGTACTTTTGGTCCCATATATGACTGCTTGGATAATTGCATATTAGTTATTAATGATGGTGTATATGTGTTACCCTATAACATTACTTGATACACATATTTCTCTAATATTGGTACATATAGAGAACTATAAATTTGTCCTAAAAAACTTGCTATGGGCACATAAAATTTCAATTCCATGTTTATATTTTTTCTCTTCTTATTAAAAATAGTAGAAATTCACTTTTATAACTAATAAAAATATTTGTTTTATTCTTATCAATAGATAGCAACAGTCATGCATGTTCCAGTGTATATAGCTCATGCGTGTGTGAGCATTTAAGCATATAGTATGAGTGTTGTTGTTTCCAAATTGTCGCATGTAATTGCATGAGAAATTGCAGGTAAATGGCTCGTTTGTTTTCATAGTTGTTGTTGCTTTATAATATGGCCTGAACATTTGTATTATCTCTGTTTTGCATTATTTATAAATATGTGTGTGAATAATTTTGTTTGTTCACAGTTTTAATAAGTAACTATTTATTCCTTATCTTGTTTTTGTCTTATGTGCGTGATAGAGTAATACATGGGTGTCCATGTTATTGTGTGAGTGAGCTGGAGTATGTTTTCATGCGCAAGTTTATATAATATTTTTAGGATTTGCATTAATGTGCAATATAAAAAATAAAAGTAACTTACCAACTAGATCTCTATTATCGTTATTGTTAAATGTATGTTCCTTCGGATAATTTTATTAAACGTGATGGTTAATAGTCCGGGGAGGTTCGACTTTAAATTTAAGTATTGGCTAAGCAGTAATTAGCATTTTCATTCACATGAACAGAAAACAACACCCTTCCTTTTGTTACTGCATGGATAAGGGTTTGTTTTAGATTTTGTTCCAGTAAAATTATGAACATATGCCATTAAATATTCTTTGTTTTGGTTGAATTGTTGAAGCAAGAAAATCATTTATCAAAGCATATTACTTTGTTTTATACAATGCTTGTAACCTTTCACTTACAAGGATTTTCGCCAAAGTTTATGAATGTAAGTCTTAAAAAAACTAGAAATTGACATATAAATATAAACTCCTCGATTCAAAATAGAGCTGAGTGCTTCTAAGGAAGAAAAAGTCCACACTTTGGCAAATGTGGTGTAGATGGTTAAGTTGGATACAATATGTGTTATTAAGATAGTTGACTCACACCTGTACCGTTTTTAAGCTATCTAATCAATCAGTGGGTTAGTGAATATTTCGAATAATTTGATAAATTGAATGCTACACATAAACACCCAACTTCAAACTTGAGTCAATGGGCTGTTTGTTGTTTTTTTGACAAGAACCAACCTTCTTGGTATTAACTACCATCTCCAATGATAGTGCTTATATGAATTTAATTGAAAATGTTGCATAGGCAAGTATAACTGAATTGATTAAAATTGATAGATTATTATAGGGCAGGAAATTAGAAAACTATTTAGGTTGACATGTTACTAAACCCTTAAATAAGGGAATGCTAATAATAACCTATTCTTGAAGGTAGTGTATGAAGAACTCTTACAATGACTTAGCACTGATCTTTGAAATCCTTTTACTATAAATTGAATAATCCGATGCACTTCAAATCTCCTATCTTTCAATTAAGTTGAAACATGAAAGCTTTGTTAACTACGACCAAAATAGTTTATCAACTATAGCTTCAGTTCATCGCTCAACATATTTGTTATGTTATGATGAAACTTAACTCATATCTAATTTTATAAATTTTTTTCCTGAAGCTTTGTTGTGAGTGTCGAGTTGGAGATGTATGTTACATATATATATATATATATATACACACACACACACACACACACTATATTATTATTGGTGAGTTGAATTTCAAGCTCACACAGGCCCCCTTGAAATTTGGCAACTGAACAGTCTCATTTTTAATTTCTTTATATTCCAAACTTTAAAATGTGATAACTTTTTCTACATTGATTGGATTTAAGAATCGTTTTCACTATTAAATCTCAAATTTAATTTGCTTTCCAATGATATCCATTGTTGATAGCTAAAAATAAAAATTTTAAAATCATAATTTTATATAGCAGCTTTAATTGCACAATTATTTTGTGTCACCGCTATGTACCGTGTTTCTGTAACAGCATTATTGATGATCATAAACATTATATAGTAGTTTTACCTAGATTATTATAATGTATTTATTATCTTTTAACAGTCGTCGCAGCCCAGACCCTGACAGCAAAATCGCATTCAAAGAAAAGATGCTGTAAACTTTCTATTGTGGTAGAGCATAAGACACAGCAGGGGTCGACTACGATGTTATGGCGAAGGAGCCTGTCTCTTGTGTTGATTCGCCCGTGGATAAGGCACCATTGCAGGAAAGCGAAGCGGGGCTGGATCCGGCACTTCCAAAGTCTGGGGAAGGTGAAGAGGCGTCCGGGGTTGTTCAGGAGAGCGTAGCAGGAGGCAACTGAGAAGCCGGTTGTTGGGTTGGGGGCCCAGGTAAAGGAGTCAGGTCGGGGGGTGAGATGGATGTTACAGAGGATAGAGGTGGCAAGGTGAAGCTCGGTGAGGGTGTGGAGGTCGAAGTAGGAGGTCGGGAGAAGCTGAACTGGGCCCGAAATAGAAATGTCCAGGGTGGAAGCGAATATGTTAGCTATATGAGAGAAGAGGTTGGGAAGGATGGAGGAGAGGGGAAGCTGGTTATGCCATGTATCCAGCCAGAAGAGGCAATTAGCCCCATTTCCCAGGTTGACGTGGAAGAGCCGTTTGACGCGTGGTAGGGTTGATACGACTCCAGACCAGAAGGGTGATGGTTTGATTCCGGTGGGGGCATGGAGGGCAAGATGAGGGTTTGAGTGATAGTGGAGAGAGGAAATCCAAGATTTCCAAAGAAAGGAGCCAGGGGTTAGGAACCGCCAGAGCCATTTAGCGAGGAGCGCGATGTTGAAGTCATGAAGGTTAACGATTCCAAGGCCGCCGTTTCTCGAGTGCAGGCAAGCGGTCGGCCAGTTCACGAGTCTCTTTATATTACTACCATTCCAAAGAAAGGAACTTCTGATCGAGTCAATTTTTTTGATTACCCAGGAAGGGAGCTTGTACAGCGACATCCAGTATGTGGGAATTGCTGAGAGGACAGATTTAACAAGGACTAGGCGCCCTGCTGAGGACAAGGAGTGAGCTTTCCATGACTGGAGTCTATTTTCGATTTTGGCGATGAGGGGGAGCCAATCAGATCTGTGTAATTTGGTTGGACGGATTGGGACACCGAGGTAGGAGATGGGGAAGTGTGCGATCTTGCAGTTGAGCAGGCTGGAACAGGTTTGCCCGAGATGGTCAGTGTTTCCGAGCATGATGATGGAGCTTTTACTAAAGTTGATGGACAGGCCGGATATGAGTTCGAATGAGTATAGAGCTACTTTGAGGCAGTGAATGTGGTTGATCATAGGTGATGCGAATAGAATGGTGTCGTCGGCGAATTGAAGGTTGGATATGACTAGGTTTGAATTGGGGAGTTTGATGCCCTGAAAGATGTTGTTCGAGATTGCTAACTTGATCATACGGTTGAACACATCAGCCACCAGGACGAAAAGCAAGGGGGAAAGTGGGTCTCCTTGTCGTAGTCCACGGGCCGATTTGATTAGACCTCCCGAGGCCCCATTAATGACTATCGAGGACATGCTAGAGTTGAGAATAGAGTATATCCAGTTGCACCATTTTGTGGGGAAGCCTCTGTGTTCCATGAGCTCCAAGATGAATTGCCAGTTGACTGAGTCAAAAGCTTTTGAGTAGTCTAGTTTGAGTAGCATGCCTGGTGTTGAAGTAGAGTGGCAGAAGGATATGACCTCTTGGGTCGTTGCTACGCAGTCCATGATGTTACGGCCCAAGATGAATGCGGATTGCTCAATTCCAATTAGAGGGGCTATGAAGGTTTGAAGGCGGTTGGCCAGGACTTTGGTTATGATCTTGAAGGTTGTGTTTAGGAGACTAATAGGACGAAAGGGAGGTGGCGCCGGGGGATTTTGGGAGGAGGATGATATTTGCATAATTGATGCGGGCCACGGATGATGGGTCGGCATGAAATTCAGAGCACATTTAGATGATGTCGTGTTTGATTGTTTCCCAGTAGTGTTTGAAGAAAAGAGGCCCGAAACCATCCGGGCCAAGAGCCTTGTCATCAGACATGCTTTTAAGCGCTGCCCATATTTCTGCTTCAGTGAAAGGGTGGTCAAGGGGGATGGGAAGGTTCTCCGGGTAGAGCAGCTTCCAGTCAATTGGAGGAAGAGGGGGGTGGTGATTGCCCAGAATGGTTCGGTAGTAGTCGGTGAAAAGTTTAAGGATGACTGAATGGTCAGAGGTGGTGTTGTTGTCGTGGGTAATTTCAGGAATAAAAGTGGATCTACGTCTACCATTGGCGAGTCGGTGGAAGTAAGCAGTGTTCTCATCACCATCTTCAATCCATTTCGCTTTAGAACGTTGTTTCCAACCTATTTCTTCTTGTAGTGACAATCTGTCTAGGTCAGCTTCCAGTTCTCTCAGGCGAGATCGGTCCAAATCGAAAAGAGGAGAGGATTCTTCCAGGATATTTAGGTCCAAAATCTCATCTTGGATGGCGGAAATGCGCGAGCGGATGGAGCCCCAAACTGATTTGGCCCAGGGTTTGATGATTTTCGTAGGGAACGGAGCTTGGAGACGACCTTGACAGTGGCTGATTGGATGGGGGAAGGCTGAGACCAGATTTCTTTGATGAAGTTATCGAATGATGGCTCAAGGAGCCAGAGGCGTTCAAACCTGAAAGGTCTGATATGACTAGTGAGGGATCCCGTGTCTAGGAGGAGAGGGCAGTGGTCGGAAATAACTGTGGCTAGACCCGAGACACTGGAGAGGGGGTGTAAGTCCTCCCAGGCTGGGTTGAAGAGGAAGCGGTCCAATTTAGCTAGTGAGGGATATGATCTGCGATTAGACCAAGTGTAGAGGCGGTTGTTGATGGGTGGGTCTATTAGGGAGCAAAGATTGATGAACTGGTTGAAGGCTTCGGAGTCTTGGGATAGATTGCCTGAGTTCCTTTCAGTTGGGGATTTGGTGGTGTTGAAATCGCCTCCGACCACCCAGGGGCCATTAATATGAGAGGAGAAGGTGAGACAGTTCGACCAGAGTTCATTTCGATCTCGAGGGTTTTGTGGGCCATAGATATTGGAGAAGAAGAAGATAATTCCAGTTTGTAGATGTCGAAGGGCTACGTGTAAGGCTGAAGTGTGGTAGAAGGTTTGGCAGTGGGACCATACGGTTTCATTCCAGGCTGTCAAAATACCTCCGCTTGAACCTACAGCATTTATGTGGGCCCACCCAGTTAGGAAAGGCCCACCGATCTGTCTGAACATGTTGGGGGTTGGGTCTAACAGTTTGGATTCTTGCAGGAAAAGGATGTCTACTTTTTGTGGGGATATGACAAGGCTAACAGAATGTCTTTTACTGGGGTCCCCCAACCCCCGTGAATTCCAGGATATTAGCTTCATTGGGAGAACGATAGGCGCTCCGATTCTAGTGCCTGCATGGAGATGTAGTGTTCTCCATGCAAGTTCACTCCCATGCAACGTGCCATTTTCTTATTTAAACTTTTATTAAGAGAGGAAAATACTACATGTTTAAAGAAACTACCAGGATGGGATGCTGCTCTGTCCAGTCTAGAGCTACGGCGCACAGCTGTTGGGTGATGGGCTGGGACCACTGAGCGACCGCTGGAGTGGCAGACTGAGGCTCTTGACCAGTCCTTGGGTGAGCTGTTTGGCTAAGTTCTGCTGGGCTAGGGACGGGGAATTGATGAACGGGAGAGGGTGGGTCAGCTTGGGGGGAGGAAATATGGATCTGCACTGAGAGTGATTGGGTATCGGTTTTAGGGGTCTGATTATGGGGAGGATGTGGTGGGGCAGCTGAAACAGGAGGGGTTGGGATCTGTTGGAAGAGCGGGGATGAGAGGTCCAAGTCAGAGAATGGGTCCCACCTATGTTCTAGGATTGGCCATGGATCCCAGCCCCTTGGACCCACCACTTCGAATGACTGGTCATAGAGTTGGCCGGGCGCCGGTGGTGAGCCAGAGTAGATTGGGGAGTAATTCAAGACGTCGAATCTGTCTTCTGACTCTAGGTCTTCGATTGGGATGTGGTGCTCGAATAGGGGGAAGTGTCTTTCGTAGTCAAAACCCAGCAGGTGGTTCTCCGGGCGCCTGTTAGGGTGTTCGTGCTCCCATCTTTCGATGCGTAGGAGGTATTCTGTGTTGTTGAGGACGGTGACAAAGGAGGATGGAGAGATGATGCCACTGTAGAACTATATTCAAATGTATAAAAAACGGTGGTCGAGTTCTGCCCATTCGCAGTCATCCTGGGCCAGGAATCTACCCACTGGCTTAACTGCTTCAGTGATGGCTTCAGAGTTGGATCGTAGGAGCTCTGGGAAACCTGAGATTCGCGCCCATGAAGGCGGTTCTAGGGACATCGAAGGAAGGTCGAGCTCGGACCAAGGTTGGAATTGCACGGTTCCTCCGGCCCTAGAGATGGTCGAACGCTGGAGAATTTGGTCTCTGATTGAGAAAGTGGGGCAGTAGAAGATGAAGCTAGAGTCGGACTGAATCCAGAGTGGCCATTCTCTGTGTTGGAATGTGGAGGATAGAGTATGGTGAAGAGAGTCTATGGACCAAGTGCCAGAGATGATGTTTGCAATGAGGAGCAGTTCTGTGTTCGCCATTGAGAAAGTTTTGGGGTTCAAGAAAGTGTTATGATGTTGCTTCGGGGATTGGGGCAGACTATATGTAGCTACAGGGGATGTGAAGTGCATTGGGGAGCTGAAAGGTTTCGTTTGAGCTGAGTGTGGATGTGATTTTGGGGCCCAGCGAGCAAAGGTGGATTTGTCTTTATTGGGAGAGGAAGGGACTTTACTAGTTTTACGAGCCAGAGACTGATTAGGGATTTTCTCGGGACAGTGAGATTGAGGATGCCCAAAAAATCCGCACTTATAGCATATCTTTGCGTCCCGACAAAGCTGCGCCACGTGTCTAAGACCAGCACATCGAAGGCAACGGTTTTCCTGTTTCAGAAATTCAACCGTTTGGCGAACGTTTTTGAAAGGCGGCAAGGGGTGGCGCCTCTTGGCCGGAGGATTGGGCAGGAGGGGGAAGCGAGGTGCAGAACCCGCTACCTGGGCATAAGACTTGGCGGTGGGAATCTCGATACAGAGAGGCTTGTTTGGTCCGGGTGGAGGAAGAGGGGTTCGGGATGGGATTGCTTCCTGGTTGCGGGCGGCAGCGGAGGAGGGAGGGGGGATGGGTCATTCAGGGCGGAGTTGTATTTGCTGGGACGAAGGAGATCGGGGGTACAGGGTGGGAAGAGGGCGCCATTGGATGTATTTCTAAACAATGGAATTTTTTTTTTGAATTATACAATTATGGTTGCCTTTGAATATTGTAACTACATTATGTAATAAAGTAATAATCTTGATTGTGTTTGATAGTATTCAAACTTAATGCAGTTATAATTTAACCCCATCAAAAAATGGTGTAATAATTTATAGGCATTTTTGAATTAATTTAACTACGTTAGCATTTTTTTATTGCATTTACTATTGATGATTTTGACTATATTTGATAATTTTATTCAATTTTAAAACAGTTATAAATTAATGAAATTAAGAAAATGCAATTATAATTTACCAGCAAATTTTGGGTAAATTTAACTATATTTGAAGATTTTTAACCACATTTATGTGATGAAGTAATAAATTTGGCTACATTTCAGGAATTTATTCAATCTTAATACAATTAAAATTTAACTACATTAATAAAATGCAGTTATAATTTAATGACAATTTTGAATTATGCATGGTAGAAATTGAATATTTCAGCTATATTTATGTGATGCAGTAATAATTTTGGTTGTACACGATGATTTATTCGAGCTGACTGTAGTTAAAATTTAAATGCATTAAGCAAAAGCAGTTATTATTTTGCAGTATTTTTGGAATTAAGCAATTATTGTTTTTGAATATTTTAACTGCATTTGTGTGATGCAATACTAATTTAGCTGTAGTAATAATTTTGATTGATGTTAACGATAGTTATTTAACCGCATTATGAAAATATAATTGAAAAATGAATTTTGATTTTTGATAGCTTAAGATGATTAAATAATGACTTTACATAATTAATGCTTGATTCAACCGTGCAGCTCAGCGTTTAATACATTGCTTCCAGGTTTGATGACATAATTTGGCTAAGTTTACTCAATTTCGTTTACAATTACGATGATCAATAATACAATAAGCATATAAGTTGTTGTATTCGGGCTTAAGGTAGATGCACAGTTTAAGTGCTGGGTCAAAACATATGTTGTAGTGAGAATAATGTTGATAACCACCTAAAAGAGTTTATTTTTTATTTTTTGCAGTAAATTCTAAAATCACTTGCACCACCACCGTCGGAAAACTTCTAGAAAACAATTGATGAATGTATCTTTGTATAGATGATTATGTAGTCATAGTTTGATTATTAGATATTAATAGGTCAGACGAGCAGTGATGGAATTTAGTAATAATACTGCATCAATGACACTTTTACCTTTTTTGGCTGCAGGTACAAATACCTTCAATGGTTAAAATAATTGACTGATGTAATGCATCTATTAAGGCCAAGAAAACATCACCTATTTGCGCTCAAGCCAATATCATACACGCGTTGCTAGCAGTTATTTCTGAGGCTAAAAAATGAATGGACTTCTCACAATTGTTCTCTTCTGTATGTTTTGGATATTTTCAAATATTGGTTACTGCGACCAGTTGTATGCCGTGTTTTGTACCCTGCATCGACATAGATCAGATTCGGTGAACAATAGTAATTTATATTGGAACCCATGTTATTTTCTTATTGCATCATCATTTCTATTTCAATTGAATCTTCTGTTTTACTACTTTTCCCCTGTACTACATCTGTTGCTTTTTTCTTTTGCTCCCTTTTTTCAGCTGTTGACAAATACTTTTCTTGACTATTTACAAATTTCATCCTATTACTATATTTCTCCTCATTGCAAAAAACTTTTGTTACTCTTATTTAATTGAATCGAACTGCACTATGTCTTTGTGTCTGCAGTTCACAGTGAATACTTCAACTATATCTATGCACATTGAAGCAGCTGTGTAATTGCAAAAGCAACAACATTGGCGTTATATGCCACAGTGAATATATCTATGCATTAGCGGATAAATTTTTAACACATTATCCTCTAAATAGTCTGTGAACTTTAACATATTCACTGTAATTGTTTTGTTCGATTTTAATTGTGATTATCATAACCAAATATATCTATGTATTCTTTATCCTACCAAATTGTTATTCATGATGTAACACTATCGTTCAACAATGTTTTTTCATTACCACCGTATTAAATTTCTTATACATTTGGATATGACCTATGCAACAACAATATTTTTTCAACATCCGTATGCAAAGCACGGGTTCGGACTAGTATATATATATTAAAGTTATGTATTGCTTATTACATCTTCTATATGTGGCTAATATGCGGCTAATGTTTATATTGTGATAAGAATAGGCGTTCAAGACGCAAATTTGGAATAATGATGATGTTGGCACGCTTTTGCTCGCTTATGCATGCTCAATAAAGAAGTAAAATTTATTTAAAATGCTAAATAAAAGGTACGCTTTCAGATTAAATACAGAAATGATAGAAATATTGTTATATATATTGTGTTTCCGACCGTATGGTCGATGTATATCATATATATTATAATTGTGAAATTGCAAACAGCTCTCCGTACAAAGGAAACTCTGCCGAAATTTTCCAAAATTTTTAACACTTACAATTTTTTTAATAAATTCTCGTATGCGAAGAAATGGAAATTAATAAATGAATTAATTTAAATTTATAACATATGATAAGTTTGATTCTAATGTGAACTACTTAAGGTTATAGTCGAGTTTTAACTTAATAATAAAATTCGAATAGAGTTAATGTTTGCATGTGTTTTTGACATCTCCATATAACAAATTGCGAGGATGTAATTTTCGTAAGGGGGAAGGTTTGTAACAACCCTATTTTCGAAGCCGTGCTATTCTACAAATTTAATTAAAATAGTAGTATTTGAATTCGATTTGGATAATTATTATTTTGGAATCAACATATTATTCAATTAAATTATATTCAATAAAGAATTTTTATAGTAGTAAAATTTGATTTAGTTAATAAATTTCATTTTTGATAATATATTAAAATTCAAATAAAGTGTGTTATTAAATATGAAATATTTTAAAAGTATAAATAGTTTTGTACAATTGAGATGGATGAAAAGAAGATTTCTTTAATATTCAATAAAATTAATAAATCGATGAAGATGAATAGATTTATTTATATTAGTTCAATGCATAATCAAATAGAGTGAATTAATATTGAATTGAATAAAAATGTTGCAATTTGAAAAGTTATCTTATCAAATGAAGTGTAAATCAAATCAAATTAAACTAGAATAAATTAAAATTTATAAAGCAATTAATTAAAAGAAAACAAAAGTAAAATAGAAAAGAAAAGAAAACAATAGTAATAGAGCCCAAAGCCCAAAGATAGCCATACAATGTTAATACCTCTTTTTGCAAACTGGTTCCATACCTTTACCAAAATCGTTCACACTTAGAATAGGTCAACCCTAATTTCCCAATTTGAGAAATCGGATGTAAAAAAATGTGGAAGCACGAATGCAAGCGCTGTAGCATCCTCACCTGGCTCATCATCGATTGTCAGAATGGGAGGTGCCGAGCGCATGGAAGCAACATCGGCTTTGGAAGGCCGAACGTGAGCACGGCCGAGGCGATGTTGATGCTGGGTGTCTCGACGACGGATGACGCAGTGGTGCAAGCAAAGCTTGGCTTTGCCGATGGCCTTACCATTTGATGAGTATGGCTAACCTCTTCTGATCGTTACAAAGCAAGGTCTGATGAAGAGGCTTTGTTGTCTCGAAGCTCAGAATTAACATAAGTGCTGGAAATATTCGATGGCAATTTGGGTATGAACATGCTGAAGCTAACGGCAAATTCAAGCAAGCAATGGATTCGATGAGTTATTTTATAACTCACACACCTATATCTATGCAAGTTTATTCTCTCTATATATATATGCTTCGTTTGGAATTTCGTTAATAAATTGATAGTGAATGATTGAATTGCTTGTGAATTGCATTAAATTTTAATAGTGATTGGAGAAATTATTAAAATAAATTGCATGCTACGAGTTCAATTTGTTCGATGGATGAATTGGTTGAAATATGAGTTTAAAATATTGGATTGAAGCGATATATGAAAAATGAATTAAATGACTAGAATGAAGTTGCATGTTAAAACTATATTGTTACTGCAAGTTGAGTCGATGGTTGAAATTACATATATTGTTGTATGATCGGAGTTTGCCGGAAAGCAACTCGGATTGATAAATAAATTCATATTATGAAATGATATTTTATAGAGCGTCGTTGGCTCTAAAAGTTGCATTCTATTGGATTTCTAGTTTGAATGGTGTAAATGTTTTTAAAAGATTCTCGATATGAGATTTTATCTATCTTCATCTTTATTGGAATTTAACTTATAAAATATAGTTAAATTATACTATTTTGATTTTCAGTAGTAATCGACTATTTTGAGTTGAAATTCTTTTAAATGTTATTTTAAGGAAATATATCTATTTATAGATATAAAGCCTTGTTTTAAAATGAATTTAACTATGATTTTCAATTTTACAAATAATATATGGTTTTAAAGTGTTTATGAAGTAATATTATAAACATATTTATATGGATTTGAAATAAAGTAAATTATTGATTATGAAAATATTGTTTTGATTAAAAGTTCTAATAAAGGAATTTTATTTAAGACTTGTAATGTTATAACTCTTTTTGTTTTATACATACGAGTTATGGGATTTTAAAAGTGATAAATTTGAAAGTAAACTATAGATAAAGTAATTTAAATATCACTTTCTATATGATAAAATTTTATTAATTACTTTCAAACTATAAATTATTATTGCCCTTTAGTGTATTTAGCCTCTGGCTATTTTATGCAAGTTTGAATCAGATTTCTATTGAATTTCGTGATTTTCTATAAAACAAAGAGTTTTAATAAACGATTGAATTGTCGGGTGGTATGAGACACTTTGTACAATTCTTTCGATTATTGTTATAATTTGTTAAATAGAGTTTGAGTGGAAATTACTAGCTTTTAGTAAATACTTGAATTTATCTTCTGGTATGGGACAGTTAGCTAATTTCTTGTAATTACTAGAGTGACATTAATTAACACTTAGAGTTGTATTATCTTGGAGTGTTCGGATTTCAGACCGATAGATCCCTGAGAGAGGATAACTCATTTTTCATCGATATGAGAATCGATACATTTTTAGATTTGGGTAGGCAGATCTCTTTCGGAAGATCTGTTATGGTGTAAATACGGCTGTCTCTTTTGGAAGGCAGATTTTTACATGCATCGTAGTCTATAAATACTACAACCTATCAGTTTATTTTGTTTTATACAGTTAGACTATGTTTATCTCTTTCGGAAGGTAAATTTGTGTATGACAGATAAGGTACACGGCTGCTTTTTCTTTGAGCGGTGTCCCTAATCTGCAGTCACTTTCGAAAGGCTTCCTTTCTATGTAGCAGGTCTCTTTCGGTAGATTTCGTGTCACTGTATTAAACTGATAGATGACTTCCATTATTATTTCATTATTGATGATTATTTCTTCAGAGATTTTTAGTATGGATATTCTGTATCCTTTATGCTCTGAAGAATTTTGAATTGATTATCACCATATTTTGAGATGATAGTCTATTGAGACTTGATATATATATATATATATATATATATATATGAAATGGTGATTTGTTAAATATGCCTTATTTGAGTATTTGTTTCAGGCATATTTTATTTACGACTTATTTGGTTATTGTTAAGTCAAAAATGGTGAGATTTGTGATTATTGGTTTGATATGCCTTTTATGGATTTTTGGGTTTTAGGCATATTTTGGAAATGACTTATTTTAAAGCTAAGCCATTTATGGATTTATAAAGTGGTAAATTTAATAAATATGCCTTATTATAATTGTTTGTTTGGCATATTTTATTACGGCTTATTATTTTAAGTCATAAATTTATAATATTAGTATTTCACCTATTATTTAGATATAGTCTGACCCGTTTATTATTTTAATACTCGGGTCAGGCCGAGACTTTACAGGTATAGGGACCCATTGACCTTTGGATTTTGGGCTAGCATTGAAGTAGACTATTTTGAAAGTTTTAGTTTACTCCATATTTGTATATATTGACAGTTAGGAGTTATGTCATCATTATTATATAGTAGTGACTTTGTACCTCATACAAGATTTTGGATATGATGTATATAATTATGTGGGTCCAGTACTCATATTTTGTAGACTCACATTCTATTATGTATATAATGATGTATATTATTTCGCTGTGATCTATGACTCTGATTCTGATTTATCTATATTATATATTGTTCTGAATATTTTTAATTGGTGTGTTTATTACTTTGTATTAATACTATACACATCTAAACTTCAGTTCAGATCCTCAAAAAGGTAAATAAGATATGTCAGTGTTAGTATAAAGATATATTCACATTCGATCGCCCTTAACCAGTCGTATTCTCTGGATTGGCAGACAACATTACTTGTAATGTTCTTTGCTAAACTGGGTATAGCGGTGGGGTCGTCACAGCTTTCCACCTTACTTTTTCCCTCCTCCCCTTATTATTGCTCACGGGCTTCTCTCCTAGGGTGAGATGTGCTTTGTTTCTTCAACTTTTAACTTGATGGTAGGTGTTTTCATATTGTTCTAAGCCTTGTGGCAAAGTTTGAAAAGATTTGGAGTTGATTTGCAGCTATTTTATTTTTGAACATAAGGGAGAAAGAAGATGAAGAAGCCATTGATTTTCAACTTTAAGCTTTTTTTAACTTTTGTGAATGATATTTAGGGTGTACCCTCCTTATATAGGCTTAGGAATGGTGTTGCTTAAGCTCTCACTCACCCTCCCTCCACCATGCCATGGAAGCTTCACCTCCCATCACTTCTCCTTTAAGTCACTTCTCCTTTATGCATATTACTCTTGTACCCTTCTCATGATAGTCTCTCTTATCCTTTAGAATCTTCAAGAACATTCCAAACTTTATAAAGAGGAGAGCGTGTTAATTAGTTGCTAATGTGTTCATTTGATAATCAGATAAGTGTACAAGGGTTCGAATAACTTATATTGATCGAAAAGTGGTTACATTATCGATTTTACTTTGAAGAATATATTTTTGTAAACAAATTTCAAAAAAAAAGTTTCTTATCATTATTCATTAATTAAATGATGTCTAACAAGGTTATAAAGACATATTTATAACACTTAATTATATTTTAAAATATTTCGATATTTGAAGACGAAGTGTTCGAATTTCCGAGTCGCTACACCTACTCTATGCCATCCACCGCATTTTAGGGACGTTTTTGCAATGTAGTTCACCAAGTGCCTACATCTCCATCATGCAGGCGACCTGGCGTCGCAACTGGCATAATCATCAACTGTACATCATCATCAACGGCCTAGAGTGTTTCCAGGGCTAACTCAGGTCAATCTCAATCATCCAGACGTTGAATTCAGTCACTGCAATATATTGCCACTTCAAAATGAGAAGGAAACATAAGCCTATAACCAGAAAAGAGCATCTTCTACTTATTCCCAAGATTTTGGGCTGTTGTAACCAAAGTAATAGAAATAAAAAAAGCTCTAAATAGTGGACATAGACCATCTTCGGTTGAATCCCTCTAAAAACTATTGTCCCTTTATTTTTTTGTGTACAAGAATCGCCTCATTTTCCATCTCTTAATCAAGATATTAGTTATCCATTCTTGATAATATCTCCCCGTACACGTAATTTCGAGGTTAGCGAAGAATACAATCAACATTTTTGCACTAGAATAAGCGACGAAGCTTCTTTTCCTCATAAACCTATTTTAGCCTGTTACTATGGAACCAGCTTCGGGACCTAAGGGCAATAATTCTAATGAGCATGAAACTAACGTAACACTATCGCTTGTACTACCTTCCCCATCCCAGGGTTCATCATAGACACATGGCGCACTAAGGTGCAACATGTAACAAATATGAGTAATTTGACCCATGAAATGGAGAGTCCGAAGACAAGGCTGGACACCAAGGCGACGATCAGCTTTGCCCTACCCAAGGCTGACAAGACTCCTCAACCAGTCCCTTGAAACACATACAACCTCAGGAGCACCACGGAAGCTTTGGGAAGGGTAGTCTTGGAAACCCTGCTATGGAGATTCGTGCCCACCACATAAGCTCTCATATTGTCCAGATGCAAGAGGATGTCCGTTAGATCTAAGAACCTAAGCCATCGGTACGTCACCGATCTCTGTCGCCCAAAAGATAGTTCGCAGTCCAGCACTTGCAAATAGTAGATGGAACTACGATCTCTATTTGGAACACATTAATAGTGGAGAATAAGGCAGAGCCATAGGGCTCAAAGAACCATCAATTCACTTCCAACCACATCGGTAGATACCCTCGACCCATATCCCTAGAAAGGCGTCTGTATCCACCCAGGTCCCCATCGATAGCTAGGAACATGTCTCCTTTTGCTCTGAGGGGAAATTACCAAACGTCTAGCATTCCCCCATGCTTGGCGCGTATTAGTAGTCCCGAGTGAACTGAGTGGGATAGAGTGCAAGAGGACTAAAGAAACGATTTAAGGTGGCATTGTCCACGGAGAAACCACCCCAAAGCCAAGTCCAAATGAATCGCAATCACAATTGAAATGATCGAAAAAGAGAGATGAGTTAATATATGTTCTAAAGTCGCAAATATCAGGTTTTCTACGTAGGTTCGAATCCTGCCTCTCCCACTTGTTGTATGTTATCTGCCCCGTCATGCACATCTGGCAAACACTTGATGATTCTCTCACAAATACCAATCCGAGCCGTTCCCATCTCAGACTACTCGACGCAACCAAAGCGCAACCAGAGTTCGGGGTGGACCCAGTATATTAATTGGGAGCAAGAGGGTCGATTGGATAAACAATCCGTGGAATTCTATAGGGGGAAATAAAAAATAGGCCAGGTTTTGTCTTGAACTAGACTTAGCGGCCTATTCTCTTGTGTTTTAGCCTATTTCCTCTTAGCTACAAACCTTAACAATTCATGCAAAAGAAATCTAACACCCAAATTCAACTACTGTAAAGCTAAAACAAAATCCTATAAGATGTAAATTTTGAGTCTAAGAGTGTTTCCTAAATTTAATTGTTTCAAAAATTCATTAATTTAACTTGAAAATTGGATTGGGAGTGTAGACATTGATTAAGGTTTATAAAAGCGGAATATAGAGTTATTGCTCTTTTGTTTCTGAAGTGGTGAGATAAAATGAACGTCTAGGTTGAACTCCAGGCTACTTCTCTTCTCTTGGTTATTTGTTTTGGACCAAGAGTTATAAGTTTTAATCAACAAAAGAAACAAAATTACTCTTATCAAAATTTCAAAGAAAATAGTCTTAACGTTTCCAAATTCAATTAACATAGAAATCAATTAACATAGAAATCAATTTCAATTAGATGGGCTTGAACCCAATTATCTTAATAAGGAAAATGCAAATTTATTTATTTCATTTAATTTGTAATGAATGGCTTTATGTTATCAATTCGAATTTTAACAAAAGAATTTATTCTTATTAATTCCAATTAATTGCAATAAACGACCTTTGATTATAAATTTAAAATTTAACAAGAAACCATACTCTTATTAATTTCAATTGATTTCTAATGAATGTTCTATTAATGCGAATGTTTTAAAGGTGATAAAAGTAGGTTATTAATCAATTTTATAAAATAAGAGTTGTTTCATAGATCATTTTAAACTCTTTTCCTCTCCAATTTCGCTTGATTTATCTTCTCTAAAATTGCTATTATTGTAAATAAAGGACTAACTTATTTAATCCTCCAGTATTTCAAATACATGGAAAGATTTAATTCTCATTTAAATCTCTAACCTTAGTCGTTATCTATTTTCTTAAAGAAATAAAACAGGGTTGTTACAGCAACAGAAATCATCATATATGCTATGTTATGTACTATATCATAATTCGCTTATGCATTGGTACAGTGAGAAAATATCAAAAATCCAAATTAAATTTCTAAATGGTAGTCAAGAGTTTTCTCAAGTATTTACGAAATGCTAGAGAATTGTATATGGAAACAATTAACTCCAAATGAAGGAGTGTCCAGACTCGAACTTCATAAGTGACATCGAGTATAGTAAGTCAATCTTATAGTCAAGCTAGGGATATTCCCACCATTGTAAATTCAATAACGTATCCTAGTAGCAACGATGCAATATAGATTGCAATAGGAGTCGATAACTTGATAAGAGCCGAGACATGTTCTCCGGAATCAACACATGATAAAAGAGTTTATCAATAATGGAGAATAGTGATCGAAAAGTAAATACGAAATAACAATATTATAGATCCACACACTAAGGTCCTTTCTCGATTGTGTCTAGGAAAACTGATCGAGTGTATGGTTATGAGTCACTATATTTGGCACCAAGTGCAAGTAGTTAATTGATGGAGTTAAGGGTGTGCTCTAAAGAAATTATGTAATTTGATTATATAACTTAACTCTTACCGAGATCTTGTTTGAAATAATGTAAGCTTTTGGGTTTATTTTCTTATATTGGGATATAATTAATGTTTTAAATACACTAGATGTAGACAAGTAGAAAATTCTTAGGAAAGGTATTTAATCGATTGCAGTTACGAATGTGTTAGTAACCATAAGCATTGAATAAAATAAAATAAATACTTATCCTAAATTGTTCTTAATCAAGATGTATCAAGAACGGGATATCGATATATCCATTAAGGCTAGTGTACATAACCCTCTCTATATGATGGACGTGAATTACCCATTACCATTGGGGGCACCAAGAGGTTATGTATGTGTAGTTATTCGGAGCAATTACAGAACAACTTACCGAGAGTCTTCCATAGGTTAAGAGTCAAATAGAAGATCTCATGTGATGATGTGTAGTGGTTTTTTGATTTGAGGATATTGTAAATCTCAAGTGTTTAAACCATACTTTGATTATGGTCAATCACACGACAATGTTGATTGTGATAAGGCCATAGTTAGGTATAAGTTGAACCACTTGGAGTGAAACACTATTCAAGACATGATTCATCTTCGTCGAATAAAAGGTTAGTATCATCATACTAAAGTCAATGTCTTAGGCCAAAGCAAATCGGTTAAATCAATAATTGTTATCGAATTGAATCATGGACTTTAGTGTTGGACTTTGCAATTAACAATGAATTTAATTGAGTTTTGACCATTGACCGAGCTTTAGATATCTAAGTGGTATAGTGATGACAAAGAGAAAACGTGTACAATATATCTTGCTTAAGGATATCACTTTAATAGATAAGAACTTGAATTTCACCTCGATAATCTGTAAGCAACTAATCTCGTATCAAACTACTGTGCTTTAGTAAAGTCCCTATAGGCTTTACTATTTAAACGCCTTAAATATTACCGATAGTTGAGTTCACATTTGTAAGTCACACAACCGCAATTCTTGGTTTTCGACCGAAAATAATTTATTAAAGTTATAAATTATTATTATGGAGAAACCAACATAATGGTCATAATAATTAATTTATTATTATTAATTATTATTATTATTATAGAGCCTATAACAATAATAAAATATATAATGGATATATATTTATTTAATTATTATTTAGGCTAATATTATAATTTAAATATAATAAATAATATATTAATTTATACATATATGCATATTTCATTTTAATAGCCAAAAATTAAAAAAAATTAAGCCAGGCCAAAATATATGTGGGTATGGATTAACTAAATGATTTTAATTAATAAGTAAGATACGATCTCATTTATAATAGGTTATATCCTGAATGATAGATATGGGTAAGTTATTTATATAGCATATTAGCGGTACTATAAATATGCCCAGATGTCTTCATTCTCATGTACAAAAAATCATTCTCCCCACATAAAATAAATGATACCTTAATGGTCGATAAGATCTCATTTGTAGTATGGATAAGATCTTAATAGATACCTATATCCTATTTAAAAGAAATTAAAATAAGGCAGGCCAAAATATATGTGGGTACGAATTAACTAAAAGAGTTTAATTAATTAAGCGAGATACGATCTTATTTATAATGGGTCATACCTAGAATGATAGATCTGGGTAAGATAATTAAATAGCCCATATAACTAGATGCCTTTATTCTCAGATACAAAAAACCATTCACTTCATTGAAAATAAGTTAACTCTTAAAGGTAGACTTTGCTACCCCACAATAAAGTTAGAGATAGGGCCACTCGAAGGTAAAGGTAATCTGAAGGTGTTTCCGACCGGTAAGATTATCAAGAAAACTTCTAATAATTTTTAAGCATAATCGAAATTTTGAATTATTGTAAATAAATTTTATCTTAAAATCAAATTTGTTTTAAAAAAAACATTTTCTGTTATCCGGTTACTATTCATGCATATAGAGCCATGCATATAGTAAAGGTCATCCAAGTCATTTTCATTCTGGATGACGTGGAAATATCACCGGAGGCATCGCCATCGAAATCATCGAGGTTGTGTTCATTGTCAACGAACTCATTATCACTGCATTATCTAAGCAACGACGGAGCGGTGTTCATTTTTGGCATAAGAGGTTTGGTGAGAAAAATTATGGTTTCCCTTATGATTGATCGAGTTTAACGATAGTGCCTAATCACGATCTGCATACGAAGACGGTCATGGTTGTGAAAGTTTCTCAATCTCCAACGGTGTCAACTAGCGAAGAAGCACGGTGAATTAATGACGTTGGTCGACTGCCGAAGAAGAAGAGGTATGATGAATTTATTTTTAGTCCCTCATGATATATTATATACAATTTAATCCTTGTAATTTATCAAGGACTACTAGCTCAAGTGGTAAGATCTCTAGACAACAGTTCTAAAGATCTTGGGTCCGAGCCCTCGAGACGCCATAAAACGAGTGCACTACTTGAATAAAAAGTATCACTCCTTTTATCAAATAAAAAAAATTAATTTCAGCAATTTGTAACATTTATAACTTTTTCATACAAACTTCATTTGACATGCAACTTCCGCGGTAGTGTTCGTATTATAATTCTTTACATTTTAATAATATTTAACCATATGTCACATACTTTTATATGACATTATAACATTAATTTTTAGGTCATTTATAAATTAACATGGTAATCAAAATTGATAAATTGTGGTGTTATTCATTTGATTTGAATATCTAATATTTAAATTAAGATGAATCGTAATTATTAAATTCGTTATTAAATCTATTTAAAGATATTGAACTTGAATATATGGTGCTATAATTTAATAATAATAATTTATTAATTATTAGTATTTAGAAAATTTATTATTCAAAATTATATTAAAAATTCTTTTTATACATACCATTATATATAAAAATTATTTTATTATTAAATTCATATTTAAATAGTTGTTGTTCAAATTATATCAAAAAAACATTTATTATTCAACCTAATAGTCAATTTTTGTAAATATAATTTCGTACAAATAATATCATTATAAATCAAATTAATATTATTGCTATAATTTAATATTAATAACAATATAACATAGAAATCAAATGAAAATCATAAAACAAAACATTAAATATGATTTAATGTTACCAATATTACTCTTGATGATAACGCTATAAAAGTTTGCATAATGAATCAATTTTTTTTTGAAATTTGCTCCTTTTACTCCACTGTCCGATGCACCTGACCTGACGCCTATGTCATCTGCTCACCCTATCGGCGCAACATATCCTCATAGTAGTCAATACTACGCCCATGCTGTACTTACCTAGTATGGCGGAGTCCTATCTGCAAATCGAATAGGTCGGTGTATGATAACTCGATGGGATTATGTGATAATCATGTGCAGGATTATGGAATACATCAACATAAAGGTTAACCCCAAAAGATGTAGAAACTGTCCTCGACCAACCAAAATGACTAGCAGTTGAAATGTGATCCGATACACGATACCCCTGACTTGGCTATATAAATTCTGATAGAGTTAGGGGTATGTCCTCAGAGAAATTATGTAATTTGTTATATATATCTAACTCGATAACCAACCTTGTTCGAAATACAAGGTGTCTTTCTATTATATATTTGATATAATGTGTTATATTAATTGATTGATTTAATTAAAAGTATACTTAATATAAAATCCATAAATGATATGTAACAACACATAATTTTGGTTATTTGAAAATGGAATATTTAATTGATTTTAAATATCTAAAAGTTAATTTTTAACTTGAATTTCAAATATAATGATTTATTGGATAAATAAATAATTGGAAATTACTTAAATAATTGAATCTTAATTTTTAAGTTTGATAAAAATAATTTCAGAGCTTATTTAATTTTTATTTATAAGAATGAAGATAATAAAAATTTTAAATTAGATTTAAAAGTGTTAGCACCAAAATTGGTCACTAACCTCGTAGAAGAAGATTGTGAAGAGATATAAGTGATGAAATCAAATTAAACAGAGAAGACAGTGCTAATCTAAATACAGAAAGTAAGAACACCAAATTTATAGTGGTTCAGCGTAATTGCCTACGTCCACTTTGAGGTTAAACTTTATTGATCTTCTTTATAGTTGATTACAAATACAATTCGTGAATCAAATGCTTGAATGAAGTTGTTAAGTAGAGAAGATGAGTCTTGAAAATGGCAGAGTCTCCCCGGTGTTTCTCTCCAAAACAGGATCCATTTCACTGTGACCCTGCCCCTCTATTTATAGGCAAAGATGGGCTGGACTTCCCAAGTGGGCTGTTGGCCGAACACTCCAGCCCGAGTATAGTGAGCGCTGTATGCCGAACCACAGATGTGCCGAACGCTCTGACGCCGAACGGTCCCTTCTATGCCGAACGAGGTGGTTGATGTTTGGGAAGTGTAGGGTGTTAGTCAGTTGAAGCCGAACGCTCTTCTAGACGTCGAGTGCCCTTACGCCGAGTACTTCTAATCCCACCGGGTACTACGCCGAGTACTCCTGTATGCCGAACCACAGATGCTGCCGAGTTCTCCCTGATGTCGAACAGTCTCGTATGCCGAGCAGTCTTGACGCCGAGCGCTCTCGTTGCTGAGCACTCTGGTATGCTGAGCAGTCTTGATGCCGAGCACACTTGTTGCCGAGCACTCGTTGGATGTTGGGTGCCTCGCCGAACACTCCTGGATGTCAAGTGCCTCGCCGAACACCATGGGATGCCGAGTACTCCTGTATGCCGAGCAGCCTTGACGCCGAGTACTCTTGTACGCCGACCAGTCTCGATGCCGAGTGCTCTTGTATGCCGAGCAGCCTTGATGCCGAGCAGTCTCGATGCCGAGCAGTCTTGATGTCGAACAGTCTTGATGCCGAGCAGTGGTTGACGTTGAGTGCCAGTTGACGCCGAACACTGCTGAGTATTTCGCCGAACATTACTGGACGCCGGACACTAATGGATGCCGAGTACTACGCCGAGTACTCATGGATGTCAGTTGCTTCGCCGAACACTCCTGGATGGCCAGTGCTTCGCCGAACACTCCTTGATGCCGGTCACTCTCTGATGCCGAGCACTTATTGCCGAGTACTAGTTGCCTGGTCAAATCCCCAGGAAACACTTGCCCCCCAAAGTGTATTGCGTGGCCAAACGTGATGCGCTTTGAATCTGGTACAATCTACCTCGGAGGTACCTTCTCGAGAATGCTAGCGAAGGAGGTGCAAGACGAACGAGATTTAGATGCCGAACGATACGCTCGAAGCCGAAATTACCTCGTGTGCCGAACGTCACTCTGCTACGATGCCGAACCCTTCGGTGTTGACCGGTTCTACCGGGTATAGCCTCTTCAACTTCTACCTCCCTCTATATAACCAGGTCTTCACCGTCTCTTTTCCTTTTACGCCTTCTTTTCAGTCATTCCTTAGAGACTTTCAATTCTTGCCATCCCACCAGATTTGAGACCTAATTGATCCTTCCTCAATTTCGACTTCCGAACTAGGTATCAATCCTTCTGTGATTTAGATTACTTCAACACAAGACTTAGGTTGTTTTCATGGGAAACGTGACCTTTCCATGATCGTATAATATGCGTCGAGCAGAAATGGCTCGCATGCTTGGAGTTGTCTAGTTAGGGCTAGCTCCTTTGCACCGAACAAGAATGGAAGGAAAAGAAAGATGGGATGCTGAACGGTGTAGTCTTCGCCGAGCGATCTGTCCCTGACGTTCGGCGCAGACGGAGATGGTGTAGGGTGAAGTTGACATCGTGGTGGAGAGCCACTTTTAGCCGAATGATAACCCAGACCGAACAGTCGACATGCCGAACATTGAATTCAGCCGAACAATTGACATGCCGAACAATACAATTGCCGAACACTTGACATGCCGAACAATACAATTGCCGAACACTTGACATGCCGAACAATACAATTGCCGAACACTTGACATGCCGAACAATACAATTGCCGAACACTCTTTAGATCGAGCAAAACACAGCCGAACAATAACCCAAGCCGAACATTACTTAAATGCCGATCAGTATAAATGTCAAACTACACTTAGGCCGGTTACTTTAGAAATCATATGTCTTTTGAATCTGGAACTGTAATCACCTCAAGGCGGGCTTTTTGAGACGGTCAGCGATGACGGTCTTCGAAGGCGATGATTCGAAGCTAATTATTATATCTTTTAAAACATTCTTATTGTCTGTACACAATTGCTTGCACTAGTTCACACACCACGTGGGGGGGGGAAAACTCGTGTTGCTAATTCTAACGTTCAACGTTTTTCAAGTATAGCTTTCTCAAGCATTTAGCCAGGTTCATTATTTATTCGGGATGTCGAGAAAATCTAGTTCTGCCACCATATCTGACAGACCTGGGCCGTCAGCAAGGCAAGGAGCCGCTGATTCTTCTAACCCGTCAATTTCTCCCGCTCATAACTTGGCGCCTGACGCTCTGGAGGCAACCATCTTACTAGACAATCCGATCGATTCTCAAGCTTCGAAGATCAACGAAGCTGCTCTGAGGCGGATATGCTCTATTCACGGGATTCCTTTTGCCGACGTGTTAGTCCCTTCGAGACACGATCGTCCTCATCTGCCCCCAGTCGGGTACACTACCTGCAACAAGTTCATGTGTTGGATGGGCAGCGTGCCTCCCTTCAACTTATTTCTCCGGGACGTTCTGCAGTACATAGACATGGCTCCATCGCAACTGCACCCGAACGGTCATGCGTTTCTATATGGGACTTACTTACTCTTCATGGCCGTCTTCTCCAGACCTCCAACTCCCGGTGATATCCGATATATTTATAAGTTCAAGAGACGGAAAGATAGCCATTCCTTTATGTTCCTCGAGCCATACCACAAGTGCCAGATCTTGACAGGGGCCTGTAGCAAATTCGCCCTGTACAAACAGGAATGGTTCTATGTGCGCTGCCCTTCTGGTTTCGCTAGGAGATGGGTTGAAGGCAGTAAGTCTCTCTGCTGAATCGTTATTCGTATTTAATTGGAGTCATGCTTTCCTAACTCTTCATTTCATCTTTTCAGGTGTCAACCCGCGTCCGGAAGGCCGGGGATATTCTGAAGCTGTTGAAGCCATTAGAGCTCTTCCTGCTGAGAATCGAGACATCCGGACTATCATTTCAAATGAATCGCTGTCGGGGTTCGGCTTGCTAGCCCCTGGTCGTCGGATCAGCCTTCCAAAAGGTGTTACAATTCCCAAACCTCCATCTGGTAAAGGGAAAAAACTTGTCGGACCGTCATCGCGTCGCGCTCCCGACACGCACGAAGAAGGCGAACGCAAAGAGGATGATGCCCACGAAACTCAGGGCGAGAACGTGGGTCCCGCTTGGAATCCGGCAATCGAAGTTCAGGATATTGAGACATCATCCTCCCCTTCGAAGGGAAAGAAGAAGTTGAAATACACGGTTCAAAAGGAGAAAGTTGGTGGCACCTCAAAAGTTACGCCTACCCCTCCTGAGAAAGAGGATTCTTCGCAGCATCTGGAAAGTTCCTTGAGAGGTCTATCGAACCTTTCTATTCCCGAAGACATACTTAATTACGGGTTCGATGATCCTGAAGCTCTCAAATTCTCTTCGCCCGCTAGAGGCAATGTAGGAGTTCAACTCCTGGCTCAAGGAGACAATACTCCGATTAGCAAAGATAAACGAACGGGTCCGTCGGGGGGAACACTAAGACACGCACGCACATGCGCATTCCATAATATACTTCAAGTCTTTTTAATTCGTGAATTCTCCTTAACTCGTTGTTATCTCCCTTCTTTGCAGGTGATATGGGCCGCTCACACGGACTTGATCGCCTTCAGGGGTCTTCTATATTCCATCACTCCGGACGGGATTCCGGTTCAGGCAGACGCCGGGACCGAGGTGATTATGAAGATAGGGACAATCGTCCGCGCGAGTCGTCTCACCGCAAGAAAGCACACTATCAATCTTCTCAGTCCCGTGATCTTCCTCCTACAACTGAGCCGGATAAAGAGAAGTCTTTGCAGAAGGGTTATCAGTCTGATGCTGCTCGAGAACAACATTCCAGTTCATCGAGTACGAGGCAAGTTCGAGAGCAACGTAAAAGAACGGAATTCTCTAAGCCTCCTCCTCCTATTCCTGCCGTGGACCCAACTGTTGCGGAAAAGATGGTCGACCTTAAGGCCAAGTTTCCGAAAATCTGTTTTGACAGTTTGAAATTCCTCCCGGCCATCCATCACATTCCTGGGCACGTGAAGCAAAGTGCCATTGCCTGCAACAATGACGTCTATGTTCAACATGACGCATTCGTGCACTTGGTGGAGAAGATCTCGGAAGTATCTGTCGAGCGTCAACACGAGATTGACCGTCTGTATCTGGAGGCTGACAGCGATAAGAAAATCATCAAACTCCAAGACGAAGAGCTCGCTTCGTATAAGTCAAAGCTAGAAGCCGCTGAACAAGGTGCGAAAGATACTGCTGAGGCAGTTGCTCGCTTAGAGGTGGCTCACAAAAAGGAGCTTGACGAAGCAGTTCAGCGCAGCGGTGCCCTTGCCCTAGAAAAAGACTCTGTCCAAAAAGAAAGGGACGCGCTCGCTACTCAAGTCAAAGAGCTGAAAGAACAACTCTCCAAGGAGAAAGAAGACAAAATAGCTGCTCAGGAAGAATCGCAGCGATATTGTGATGAGATTGTTGCTACCCGACTCCTGAAGACAAAGCTCGACAACGAACTTGCCGGGGTCGAGAAAATGAAGGATGAGGCCCGTGAGGAGGGCAAAAGAATGGCTGTGGAGGAGCTTGATTCTCGCCTTGAGGCGGCCGCAGAGGCCGGCAGGGAAGAGGTCAAGAGTATGTTTGACCCGCTGATCGCCGAGTACGGAGCTCGCGTCCTTATGCACCGCGACCTAACATTCTTGGGCGACGGCTACCACGAATCCCTAGCCGAGGCATGGGAAACTCTGATAAAGATCAAGAAAGTCGAGTCAGGCTCCGAAGAGATCGACGAGGATGCATTGGTGAAGGAGTTCCTGAGGGGGAATGAGCCATCGGATTTATCCGCAGCATTGGCTCTTTATGGCAAAGGCTCTTCCCCTTCGAAAGAGAAGAACGACGAGGCTGGCCCGTCAGAGGCCGACGCTACTACTCCTCACATCGCCGCTCCTTATGCTGCTCAATCGGCCGGTCGGTCGACGCTTGATCCATTCGAGCAGCATGCCAGTTATGATCCCGAAGATCCCGGGCTCGGTGTTCATGTGCTGTCACCTATCCTGGAGGGTGAAACCCCGCGCGCCACCGATAGCCAACCGGATCCTGGTAGGAAATTCTTCTTTCTCTAGAAGTCGAAGAGATCCCATCATTTTTCAGCAATGGTCATTCGTTCTAATGCCCACTTCTTATATTTTCATGCAGGTTGTTCTGACGCCGAGCTAACTCCGAGGAGCGATGACGCCAAGGAGGAAGCAGGGAAAACAAGCGACGTTGCTCACGCAGGGGTAACTCCCGGTCCAGACGCTCAAGTGATCGGGGCGCTTGATGATGACAAACTTGATACTTCGTCTCCTGCCGAAGGAAGCGATGAAGTTAAAATCACTGGCGCCTCTGAACATACTTCAGAGACGAGCATGAAGGACCGTCTCGCCGACGAGGAGAAGAAAAAGGTCAAAGTCAAATTTGAATCTGAAGTACTGGAACTCACTGACCCGCGGAACAGACCTTTGAAAATCATTCTCCTGGGCAGGTCCAAACCGCTAGATGTTCCGTCTCCTACTCCTGACTCCGTCTCTCTAGCAAGCAAAAATTCCAAGAAAAAACGTGAGGGAGAGGAGTCGTCGGAAACACCAAAGGCAGACAAGAAGAAGAAGTCGAAGAAATAATCGATGCACTTGTTCAATAAGTTTCCTGATTAAGTTTTGTAATTGTTTTTATCTCCCATGATTTGTAGTTTGTATAGAGAGGTCTGAATTTTGTAGGAGTGATCATGTATCCCCATTTTGGACTTATTGAATAAAGTTTTAGTTTCCTTTTTTTGTTTGAATGATTCTCTTGTCTTTATTTGGTTTGCTGACTAATTGTAGCCATAACTCAAGTTCTTATGAGTTGCATTATCTCCCGGTCCATTCTTGCGCTGTTCAAACATTTTTGGAGGTGGTGTACCTCTCGTCCCACATCTTTCGAGTACTTGGACTTCTTGCTGACTCTGTGTCCCGGGGACTTGGAGGCTTGAAATAGTTTATGCTCTAGTCCGCGCTCTGGGGACTTAGAGTACTCTGATCCGCGCTCTGGGGATTTGGAGATTTGGAATCGTTTATACTCTAGTCCGCGCTCTGGGGACTTAGAGTACTCCGATCCGCGCTCTGGGGATTCGGAGATTTGGAATCGTTTATACTCTAGTCCGCGCTCTGGGGACTTAGAGTACTCCGATCCGCGCTTTGGGGATTCGGAGATTTGGAATCGTTTATACTCTAGTCCGCGCTCTGGGGACTTAGAGTACTCCGATCCGCGCTCTGGGGATTCGGAGATTTGGAATCGTTTATACTCTAGTCCGCGCTCTGGGGACTTAGAGTACTCCGATCCGCGCTCTGGGGATTCAGAGATTTGGAATCGTTTATACTCTAGTCCGCGCTCTGGGGACTTAGAGTACTCCGATCCGCGCTCTGGGGATTCGGAGATTTGGAATCGTTTATACTCTAGTCCGCGCTCTGGGGACTTAGAGTACTCCAATCCACGCTCTGGGGATTCGGAGATTTGGAATCGTTTATACTCTAGTCCGCGCTCTGGGGACTTAGAGTACTCCGATCCGCGCTCTGGGGATTCGGAGATTTGGAATCGTTTATACTCTAGTCCGCGCTTCGGGGACTTAGAGTACTCCGATCCGCGCTCTGGGGATTCAGAGATTTGGAATCGTTCGTACGAGTCTGCATGTCGTGAATGATAATGTAGTTTATCATCCAATTAAGAGATATAGAAACTTCATAGAAAATATGGCTTCAAGCCTTTATTAACGAAGATCAACTAAATTGCTTGATTACAACTTTCAAAAGGAAACTAAGTCATTATTGAATGGAAACATGCAGGAAATAACAGTGCCTACAACAGAAAAAGGAAAACATGCTAAATGTAATAGTGCCGTAGATGTTCACTGTTCCATGCTCGGGGGAGTGTCGCGCCATCAATGGTCGCTAGCTTGAATGTTCCTTCTCCAAGCTTCCGTTCAATGGCGTATGGACCTTCCCAGCCGGGATTCATGCGTGATGGTACTGGGAAGACTCGTTTCAGAACGAGATCACCCACATCAAAGATTCTTGGGCGGACTCTGCCGTCGTAGTAACGCTTGACTCGATGTTTGTGCGCTGCCGCCCTTAACTCAGCTTCTTCACGCTTTTCGTCGATGCAGTCCAGTGATTCCAGCAAGAGGTTTTGGTTCGTCTTGGGATCATAGTACGTCATTCGGTGCGATGGAACTTCAAGTTCCACGGGTATAACGGCTTCAGAGCCGTATGCCAAGGCGAACGGAGTGTGGCCGGTCGCGGACTTGTGGGTAGTTCTATACGCCCATAATGCTGTCGGGAGTTCATCCACCCACTTGCCTCCAACCTTCTCCAGACGCTTCTTTAGTATGGACTTGATTATTTTGTTAACGGCCTCGACTTGTCCGTTAGCTTTTGGGTGTGCAATGGCGGCGAACTTTTTCTCGATGCCGTACTTTAAACAGAACTCTTTGAACTCTCTACTTTCGAATTGCGTTCCGTTGTCTGTAATGATGGTGCGTGGAAGGCCAAAGCGGCATATAATGTTTCGTACAACGAAGTTAATGACCTTCTTAGAGGTGATAGTGGCCAAAGGTTCTGCCTCAGCCCATTTCGTGAAATAGTCGACTGCAACTATTGCGTATTTCGCACCACCTTTGGATAGAGGCAACGAGCCGATTATGTCGATTCCCTAGATCGCAAATGGCCAAGGACTGATCATTTGTGTGAGTTCCGTTGATGGAGCCCTCGGGATTTTTGCATATCTTTGACACTTGTCGCATTTTCTTGCGTAGTCCGCGGCATCCCGGTTTACGGTGGGCCAGTAATATCCATAGCGGAGGATCTTCTTTGCTAGCGTTTGCCCCCCAGTATGGTCGCCACATTCCCCTTCGTGAACTTCCCTCAAGACTCGCTTTGTTTCATCATGAGCGATGCACCGTAATAATGGGACTGAGAATCCTTTTCGGTACATGGATCCACCCTGCATTACGTACCGCGCAGCCTTCCGAAGGACCTGTCGTCTTTCGCTTCTTTTTTCTAGTAAAGCCCCGGTTGTCAGGTACAGTTTGAATGGGGTTATCCACGAGTCCTTCTCGATTTCTGTTTCCAACACGCGATCGATTTTCATCTCGTCTATGCTCGGGGCATGCAAGACTTCAACGGGATACAATCCCATTTGTTGAGCATCGTCGGTACTTGCGAACTTAGCCAACAAGTCGGCTTCTTTGTTCTGTTCTCGCGGGATATGTGAAATGTCATAACGCTCAAGATTTGATAGTAGTTCTTGGACCTGAACGAGGTACGGAGCAAGCTTTCGTCCTTTTGCTTGGTAGTCTCCTCGTACTTGGTAAACCACCAACTGCGAGTCACAAAAGATTTCGACTGATTCGATCCCGAGTTCTTTGATGAGCTTCAAGCCAGCGATCAGTGCTTCATATTCAGCTTCGTTGTTCGTAGCCGAGAAATCGAGCTTCAGGGCATAACAGATTGATCGGTTTTCCGGAGTTATAAGAACTACGCCCGCGCCGGAGCAACGGTCGTTTGATGCACCGTCAGTGTATAATTTCCATCGAATGGGGTGAATGATGTCGTGATCGTCCGGTTTGATGGGTATGGTAAATTCAGCGATGAAGTCTGTTAACGCTTGCCCTTGGATGGCTCTCCGTGGTAAGTACGCGATATCGAATTGGCTCAACTCGATGTTCCATTTTAGCAATCTTCCAGAAGTTTCCGGTCGTTGAAGTACCTGCCTCAGGGGTTGATCGGTATAAACACCGATTGAATGCGCTTAAAAGTATGGGCGCAGCTTGCGTGATGCAATCACCAAGCAATAAGCCAATTTCTCGATTTTAGGGTAATTCTTCTCTGCCCCCGTCAAACGCTTGCTAACATAATATACCGACTTCTGGACTCGATCCTCCTCACGAACCAAAGCTGTGCTTATCGCATGAGGGGATATAGCCAAGTAAACGTACATCATCTCATGGTCAACTGGTTTAGATAGCATTGGTGGGCTCTCCAGATGCCTTACCAGATTCCAGAATGCTTCCTCGCAGCTAGACGTCCATTCAAAATTTCTCTTTCCTTTCTTTATTATGTCAAAGAACGGGATGCACTTGTCAGTTGCCTTGGATATAAATCGACTCAGCACAGCTACTTTTCCGTTCAAGCTCTGTACCTGCTTTATAGTCCTGGGCGCTTGTACATATCGAATAGCTTGGATCTTTTCTGGGTTGGCTTCGATTCCCCTAGCGTTGACGATGAATCCTAAAAACTTCCCTGATGCAACGCCGAAAGAACACTTCAGCGGGTTGATCTTCATTCCATAAAACCTGAGTATGTTAAACATTTCAACTAAGTCTTGAATGTGGTTGTTTGACCATCGTGACTTCACGAGCATGTCATCCACATAGACTTCCATGGTTTTGCCCAGTTGGTCCTTGAACATTCGATTCACCAAACGTTGATAAGTCGCTCCAGCATTCTTCAATCCGAAGGGCATCACTATATAGCAATACAGCCCGACATTTGTAACGAAGCTGGTGTGTTCTTGGTCCGGAATATGCATTGGGATTTGGTTGTATCCTGAGTAAGCATCCATGAATGACAGTAACTCGTGTCCTGCGGTGGAATCGACCAACTGATCGATCCTAGGCAACGGGAAACTGTCCTTAGGGCATGCTTTGTTCAAGTCGGAATAATCTACGCAAGTCCTCCATTTCCCATTCGCCTTCTTTACTAACACGGGGTTGGAGACCCATTCCGGGTAGAGGGCGTCGCGGACGAACCCATTTGCTTTGAGTTTGTCCACCTCCTCTCCAAGAGCAGCGGACCTCTCCGGATCCATTCCTCTCCTTTTTTGCTTGACTGGGACGTATTTCGGGTCTATGTTCAACATATGACTCGTGATGGCGGGAGAAATCCCACACATATCAGAATGCGTCCAGGCGAAAACATCAAGGTTCGCCCGGAGGAAGTCGCTAAGGTCTTCAGTCATTGCGGGGCCTAGCTGTGACCCGATCTTCAGTATTCGCGAAGGGTCGTCACGGCTAACTGAAATGTCAATTGTTAATTCAGCCGGTGCCGCCTTCTCTTCCCTGGGTTTCTCATCGTCGTCTCTCAGATCTATATCTCCGTAGATCCGAGAACTATGCCCGAGCCAGGGCTCGGGCGCTACTTGTCAATTATCCGCATTGAGGATGCGGACGGGGTTGTCCGCAACCTTTCCCTTCTCCCTCCGGTGGGCCTCTCGGAGCTCGGCCACATAACAGGAACGACCAGCTGCTTGGTCACCGTGAACAATGCCTACTCCTTTGTCAGCCGGAAACTTCAAAGTTAAGCACCACGGGGCTAATGCCGCCCTAAATTCAGCCAGGGCCGGCCGACCCAAGAAAACATTATACGGAGAGTCCACATCCAAAACTACAAAGGGTAGAATTCGTACCCTCCGACGCCCGCCTTGTCCCAGTTCAACTGGTAACTCGACATATCCTACTACATCAGTCGCAGTGCCGTTAAAGCCGTGGATACGAGCTTTGGATGGTTTCAAGTCTTTTGTCTCTAGCTTCATCTGATCGTAGGCCTTCTTGAAGATGATGTTGACTGAACTTCCACAATCAATTAAAATTCTTTTTACATATGCTGGTCCGATCGTTGCAGATATGACCATGGGATCGATGGTCGGAGCCTCTACCTGATCAACGTCTCTGTTCCTGAACACAATATCGTTTGTCATTACGCGCTGCTGCTTAGCAGGGGCTCCATCCTCCACGTTCGAACAACACTCAAAATCTTCATGCTTCAAAGAACTTGCATATCGCTCCATCTCCTGCCAATTCTTATCCGCGGGGTGAGGCCCGCCGATGATTGTATTTATGACCAGTCTACCCACGGTCCGGGCAGGCTCCTCGGGATGACGTGGAGCTGGTGCACGACCTGGGTTGGACGTCCCCTGTCCTCCTTCTTGTGGATCCTTCACAAATTCCTGCAACTTCTTCTGCCTGATCAACTTTTCGATAGCGTCGTGCAAGTGTCTACATTCTTCCGTATTGTGTCCATAAGTCTCATGGAAGCGACAATATTTCCCGGTCTGCTTCTGTTCTTCAGTTGATTCTTTTGGACGTGGTTTTCTATACTGAAAAGTATTGCAGGTGGATAGGTAAATGTTCTCAAGTGGGGCGTTTAGCGGAGTGTACTCGCTATAGCTGGGAATTCTCGACTTCCACTTTCCCGCTTCTTTCCTCTTTCCTTGACTTCTTCCTCCGGATTCTTTGGGCTGCACAGGCTTACTCTGGACATTGACTTGGACCTTTCCCGAATTGTCTCCAGATTGCTTCACAGCAATGTTGCTCTTGATTGACTCTTAGGCAGGTCCCGGTGCCTTATCTCGTCGCACCCACCTAGCTTCTTCTCTTCTTATGAACTGGTGTGCCTTGGAGTAGAAACGCTCTAGCGTAGCCGGAGGTTTTCCTGCCAGCCAGTCTCCAAACTCAGAATCCGGATCTACACCTCTCATTATAGCCATTAGAATTGCATGGTCATTGGGATTACTGACTTCAGTTGTCGCAACGTGGAATCTTTGTAAGTACTCCTTCAGCGACTCTCCGGGATTTTAGATTACACTTGACAGAGACATCACGTCCTTCGGGCGTGTAGTGTGTATCCTGAACTGCTCAATAAACTTCTTTGCCAACTCCTCGAAGCTTGATACGGATCGCGGGGGAAGTCGGGTGAACCACATAGTAGCGATCCCAGATAGAGTAATCGGAAAGCACCTACACTTGGTGGCATCATTTGCTCTGGCTGAATCCATCATCCATTCATACCTCATTACATGTTGTCTGGGGTCAGTCTTTCCTTCGTATGCAGGAATGGTTGGCATGCTAAACTTCTTGGGGTACGCCGCTTGCAGCACAACATCCGTGAACGGAGTATGACTTCTTGACACTCCCCAGTCGTCATTTGATAAGCCCTGATTTTCTTTCATCAGTTGCCTGATCATGGCTGTCAGATCGGGTGTCTGTATGGAAGCTGGGAGGTTGGAGTCAGTTCTACGCGCCTGTCCATGCTGATGCCTCCTTTCCTGGCGATCTTCCAATCGTGCGTCGTGAGGTTCAACATTGTTAGCATTTTGATGATCTGGAGCTCCATCCTCCATCTGTACTCCAGTTCGGAAGCTTCCAGTTCTGGCTTGGTCGCGGTCTCCAGCTGTTCGAACAGCAGCATCCGCCCTTGTAGCTTCAGTCTTACGGCGTCTACGCTTGGGTGGTTCATCAGAAGAAGTAGAGCTGCCAGAAGAGGAATAAGCAGCTGGATTGCCCCCAGCATTCTGTTGCTGCTGTTGAGTGAGTTGTGCCATCAGGTTGGCATTAGCTTGCATCTGTTCTCCCAGTTGTCTCCTGCTTTCCCTAAGTTCTCTCATCAAGTCATTGAACTCCACTCTGGTGACAACTGGAGTCTGTTCTTGAGCGGCAATCCCTGCACTCGGGATCACTGGTTGATTGCTAGGTCCTGCTTGTTGCACGCTAGCAGTCTCTCGGGCATCCGCATTAAGAGAAGCTGACCTGGTACGTGGTCTTGCCATTGTAGAGTTATTGGTATGAACTCTGAGTAGAATCAACGGATGTCCTATCAGTAAGTCGGATCTTCTTTAGGGGATTTGTTCAATCCAGTGGCTTCAAAGCAGATCCTTGAGGTCTGAGAATTCGATTCTCAGTGAAAGCACCAAAGTGTTAGCACCAAAATTGGTCACTAACCTCGTAGAAGAAGATTGTGAAGAGATATAAGTGATGAAATCAAATTAAACAGAGAAGACAGTGCTAATCTAAATACAGAAAGTAAGAACACCAAATTTATAGTGGTTCAACGTAATTGCCTACGTCCACTTTGAGGTTAAACTTTATTGATCTTCTTTATAGTTGATTACAAATACAATTCGTGAATCAAATGCTTGAATGAAGTTGTTAAGTAGAGAAGATGAGTCTTGAAAATGGCAGAGTCTCCCCGGTGTTTTCTCTCCAAAACAGGATCCATTTCACTGTGACCCTGCCCCTCTATTTATAGGCAAAGATGGGCTGGACTTCCCAAGTGGGCTGTTGGCCGAACACTCCAGCCCGAGTATAGTGAGCGCTGTATGCCGAACCACAGATGTGTCGAACGCTCTGACGCCGAACGGTCCCTTCTATGCCGAACGAGGTGGTTGATGTTTGGGAAGTGTAGGGTGTTAGTCAGTTGAAGCCGAACGCTCTTCTAGACGCCGAGTGCCCTTACGCCGAGTACTTCTAATCCCACCGGGTACTACGCCGAGTACTCCTGTATGCCGAACCACAGATGCTGCCGAGTTCTCCCTGATGCCGAACAGTCTCGTATGCCGAGCAGTCTTGACGCCGAGCGCTCTCATTGCTGAGCACTCGGTATGCTGAGCAGTCTTGATGCCGAGCACACTTGTTGCCGAACACTCGTTGGATGTTGGGTGCCTCGCCGAACACTCCTGGATGTCAAGTGCCTCGCCAAACACCATGGGATGCCGAGTACTCCTGTATGCCGAGCAGCCTTGACGCCGAGTACTCTTGTACGCCGACCAGTCTCGATGCCGAGTGCTCTTGTATGCCGAGCAGCCTTGATGCCGAGCAGTCTCGATGCCGAGCAGTCTTGATGTCGAACAGTCTTGATGCCGAGCAGTGGTTGACGTTGAGTGCCAGTTGACGCCGAACACTGCTGAGTATTTCGCCGAACATTACTGGACGCCGGACACTAATGGATGCCGAGTACTACGCCGAGTACTCATGGATGTCAGTTGCTTCGCCGAACACTCCTGGATGGCCAGTGCTTCGCCGAACACTCCTAGATGCCGGTCACTCTCTGATGCCGAGCACTTATTGCCGAGTACTAGTTGCCTGGTCAAATCCCCAGGAAACAAAAAGCGATTTACTCGATAGTGTTACGTGAATGTGAAGTTTAAAAGGAATATACCAAGTAAGTAGGTGAATGTGAAGTATAAATGTGAATGATAATTTTGAATAATTGAATGGAAATGAAGTAAATATAAATAAAAAGAAATTGGTATAGCTAAGAAATCAATTGGAAATAAATACGTAAGTTGTACGTATATTATTTTATTCGCATAACAATTTCACCCAGATTCGAGCATAGAATTTCGAGATAGTTTATATCTATCCGAATTAGGATTTTTTGCTCGATTTTCGGTGGCGAACACTGGATGTGGATTTTTGATTGATTCTGAGATTCTCTATCATAGTATATGACTATGCAAGGAGAATAACAATTTCTAATCAAGGGACCAGATCTGAGTCCGCACTATAGAGTCGGGTGAACGATACTAGTTCGGAAGTGAAATTGTGCGGTCGAGTGAGCGATCATATTTGATTTTGCATACGGATGATATATGTACATCATACGGGTTTTGGTGAAATAAATATTGGGAAATGAAAATGATGAATAAAATGATTTTGAATTATATGATTGGATATTATTGGTAAATAAGATGCAGGCATTTAAAATCAAGAAAAATTGGATTGCCCGATAAAAAGGTACATGTTTAAATTGTTGTTTGGATGTGATGATTTTATGATTGAGTCACTTGGCTTTTTGTTTTCTTTTGATGGTTTGAGCCCGTAATGGCGATTTGTAGTTGTTTGGATCTAGCCGTGCAAAGGAGACACTGGTAGAATTTTTTGAAAATTTAAGGAGTTAGAAAATTTTGGAGAAATTTTTAATAACTAAAATTTGATTTTGGATTATAACTTGAAATAATTGAGAAAATAATATTATTTGGAATCTATGGATGAATTTGGAAATTAGTAAAAGTGATAATGTGGTTTCAATAAATTGATTTTAAAAGTTGTTTAAACTAATTGGGTTTGAGAAAGTTAATGGGTTTTAGGCCATTCTTCTTACCATGGTAATTTCGGGGACGAAATTCTTTTAAGGGGGAAGGAATGTAACAACCCAGAATTTTGGTTATTTGAAATTGGAATATTTAATTGATTTTAAATATCTAAAAGTTAATTTTTAACTTGAATTTCAAATATAATGATTTATTGGATAAATAAATAATTGGAAATTACTTAAATAATTGAATCTTGAGTTTTAAGTTTGATAAAAATAATTTTAGAGCTTTTTAATTTTTATTTATAAGAATGAAGATAATAAAAATTTTAAATTGGATTTAAAAGCGATTTACTCGATTTTAAAAATAGCTCGTTTAAATTAACATATAAAAATAGCCTTCCGAGGCACAGTCTCGGAGTTCGACGAAACCTGTTCCATTAGATCTGTAATAGTGTGTTATTATCGAATTTCAAATTTTATAGCATTTGAAGTTATCCTTTGGTCGTACGGGATATAAACACGTTGAAATTAATATCCAAAATTCAATATAATAATTGGGTTCAAAAAGCTATCTTCTCCATACGATAGAATTAGGACTCGAAACCTTTTCCATTGCGTTCAAAATAGGGGTATAACATTATAAACGCCTAGCGGCATTCCTCGATAGGGGTTCGATATTTTGAGTTGCGTAGATCGAGATATTTTGAAAATTAAATTATATATTAAATAGTCAATCTTTCACATCACCTTCTTTTCTTTCAATTCCAAGCCACCCTATGATGTGAACCTACCTTGCCATGTGAAATACATTTCCCTCCTCTTTTAAAGCACACGCAAACGAGCCAGTAGAAGAAAAATAGAAAACAAGCTTCAAAAATTTATTTCTTGCAATCCACTTGATAAAAAAAATACCAAAGCACCTTCTAAAATCCTATTTTTCCATTCTCTTTGATTTGGTATGAGCATTGGATGGTGCGGCGTAAGTTTTGAACTCGACGGTAAATGTCGAACATTAGTTTTTGAGCTAGGGTTAGAGATTTATTTCGATTTAATGGTCGATGTGGATTTTGGAGTCCGGAATCGTGTTCGTCTCGTCAATTAGCAACTGTGACCAAAGCCTCGTGGAGTGCGATGCAAAGAGGAGAGGTGCGACTTCGCACTATAGCACGCAAAAGGTCCTGGAGTCGTGTTTTTATAGGGGGTGGCGGAGGCGATGTCGTGGTGTGCGTTGCGAAGCTCGATCAAGGAGGAGTTCGTAGGTGCATATGTATTGCGAAATCATTGAGTGAAGTCGCGTATCAGTGATTGCGTGCACGCGTGCACCATTTCCTGAAGCCGTGTGGGAGTGTTCTTGTTTTGGGGAAGATAAAGAAGAAGGGGAAGAGAATGGGCCAGGGAGTTTGGACCTTGGGCCAAAGAGTGAAAAAAATAGAAAAGAAAAAAAAGGGGGAAAAGAAGAATAAAAGAAAAAGTCTGGAAAGAAGAAGCGGGTTTGGGGAAGAGGCATCTTCTTTGGGCCGGGTCTTGTTGTTATCGGGTGGGTTTCAAATGTTAAGATAAGGTTATATTTGAGTTAATTTAATTATATCGACGAACTAAAAATTTAATTACTCTCTCGTACGAGGTCTGAATGGGGCAAAACTTGTTGTGTTGCGATCGTGATGACGAGAGCATCGCAATGAAGCTGGTTTGGACAGATTTAGAGACTGTGAAAATTTGGGCTAAATCGGATGTCATCCGGTTTTAGGTCCAAAACAAAACGTCTCGGCGACGACTAGAAATAAAAGTGAGTAAATCTCACTCATTTTTGGATTGCTAGTTTAATTTAAAATGTTGAAAATTCAAATTATTGGTTGATTGGATGATTTGATAATTATTATTACCAGTTGGATGTTATATATATATAGTAGTATATATTTGTAGTTGGATTGATTATTTCCGCCTATTAGAGCGGATGAGACTCTATGCTCCCCACATAATAGCAGATGACCCTATATTACCGCGATATCCCGCCTCAAAGCGGATTGGTATTTTTATGTAATCTAACATCTGTGGATGTAGGGAGACAGGTTGTAGGGATCCAACTGAATTCCTCAAAAATGTTGAATTTAATTTCATATATAGTGATATATGATATGTTTGAATAATCTGTGATAGATTATAGTGTTGTTTGAATTTATTGGATGCTATGGTAGCACTGGTCTAGATGTTGGTATTTTTAAAATACAATAAAAATATGTTTGAATTTGAAAAGGAATTAAAAAAAGGATTTTTGGAAGTGAAATATTTATATAGAATTTTGGATTAGTTAAAAGGAATTGAGTTGGAAAATAAATGGTTTGAATTTAAATCGTGCTTAACTATTCAGAAATATTTTAAGTAGAGACTTTGGAATAATATATATAAAGGATTTTAAATAAAAATTCTTAAGTGATACTTGTTTAAATATAAAAGGTTTTTAAAAGCGAGATTTTTAATAGATTGGGAGAATAAAAGAGTGTGGAAATAAATATAAAATTGGTTATACTGGATCTTAAATAAGATTTCTAAATTACAAAATAAAATTAGAATCGAGATTTGGTTGGTTTTTGGAATATAGTTTGGGTTATTTAAGAAATTGATTTAGAAATGGAATTTAATTTAAAAATCGATTTAAAAAGGATTAAGTGATGTGAAACCGTGTGAACTGGAAATGAGACTAAGGGATTTATAAACAATGTTTATAAATAAAATGAAATAAATATCATTTGATAAATTGAAGATATAAATTCACGGTAAGGATTTATAATGAGATGGGTAAATCGGTTTTTAAAGAAATGATAGATTTTACTTTGGAAATGTGACAAAAAGGATTTATGAGATTGGGAATGTAAATTGATTGGTGATAAATCGAAAGAGATTTATAAATATTAGATAAGTTATATTGGAATTGAAAAATATATATTATCGAGAAGTTGAGTTTGTCTTAAAAATGGGATTTTTAATTATTAAACTAGGTAATTTAAAAATGTTTTAACGTAAGTATATTTTAGAAAATTTGTTATTTAAATATTTTAAATTGTCAAAAATAATTATAAGTTTTATAAACAAGTCTTGTGAATCGACTAGGATATTATTAATTAATCAGTATTATTATTTTGAAAGATAAATTATTTGATTAATATTGTTTATATATAATAACTTTTATTAAAGAGTATTTGCCTAAATTAAACTTAGAAACTTTATAAGCATTTTTTTGAGATAATTATTAAATTAAGTTTTCGGAAGGTAATGGTATACTTTCATGGCAAAATCAGGGGGGCAGAGATTGCCTACAGTTAAGTTTGGATTTCTCTGGGATAGAGACGTAATCATTGAGCTGCGAAACCATGGTTGATACCGCGTGGTGCTTTCCATATTTATTTTAAAGGGTTTTTTCAAATATTTTCGAAGGGAATGATTTGTGAACATACTTATTCCGAAAAGATAAGTATATACCTTTTTGATAAAGAGATTTAATTTATTGAAATTTTAAATTTAACAAGGCTTAGGGATTTCAGTGGGAAATGAATCTTTGATTGAATGATTATTTATTTGATAGTTAAATAACCAACTATCAAATCTGGACCAAATACATAACTTTGGGAATATCTAGGGGAAACACGGGAATTATATGGTACAGTTACGGTCGAAGGTGCTATGTTGTATGTATAAACGTGTTTCGTTCTTTTAGGACGATGATAAGGAAATCCATCCACTAACGGTTAGGAGATGATCTCCGATTTTATTTTTGTTTGTTTATTTCCTAAAGAACCGGGGTTGAGTCTATTGGAAATATCGAACGTTGTTTCGAAGAGACCGGGATCAGATAAGTTATCAGAAAACCACTTCGATCCAACGAGTACGTTTCTGAAATGAAGACAAGAGCGTGAAAACGAAGATGAAGCTTTGAAGTGCAAGGGCTAATTGCTACTAATCCTGAGGACGATTCCAAATGGATGTTGTAGGAATAATGCCTTCGGTTTCGTTCAGACCCAGAACAGACTTGTATGGATGAATGTTTTCAACACATTGTCATCGGAGGACAATGAACATTCCAAGTATAAATTCCTTAAAAAGGTAATCGTAGCCTTCCTCATCAACCGGAATGGCTGAAAATCAAGGGAGATGCAGTAAGGCTAAGTGGGTCGCACCCAATTAGTTTATGTTTATCTCCTTTCTGGGTACCCTCGGATAATATAAATACGGTGCATGGGAAGGAGCTCGATGAGGGTTGGAACACCCGGGGTGATAGCTTATTCGGTTCTATCCAGGTTAGGGGTAGGGCCGGTCTTGTGTTGTAGGGGATCCCGGCGAGGTCCTTGGTACATTTTTCTAGATGTGTATTGAGATAGGTGGTACCCTAGTGCCTAGTCATTGTATGGAAATCCATTTTCCAATACGTGCCTTTATGGTTTTGGTTATAGAGCCTAGTATGCTGGAATTTAATTATGTGGAAATTAGCCACAAGGGCCTCTTTAGCAAGTGGAATTAGTTTCTAGGACACACAACTAAAATAATTACTTTCAAGGACAAAATGTAAAATAATTAGTTTCTAAGGCCTAAAAACCTATGAAATTATGTCCTTGAAAGTAATTGGACTGCTGACTTTGTCCTTGAAAGTAATTATTCTGCTGACTTTGACCTTGAAAGTAATTTCTTTAAATATGTGTCCTAGAAACTAATTGGACTGCAAAGTTTGTCCTTCTAGTGAAATGCCCCTTTAATTAATGTAACAATTTCGACTATTTGAATAAGTATTTGTACCTAGACACTATTATAATATTAGATGATTTTGGTATAAAATGTTTTGGTTATCTTAAGGTAAAAATCCATCGTATTTATGTGTAGCATGGTTTTACGAGATACCTTTGTTTTCCAAAGGATTTTGATAACTTTAATAAGTTCAAATTGAGTGTGTTTTCTCATGCTAGTTTTCCAGACTGACTCGGGTGTTATTTTACTATAATGCTCGGGTCAGACCGAGTATTACAGATTCAGGTTAGGATGCTATGGAGCTCAGGAGATGAGCTGGATGACAGAGACGTATTCCATGTACTTGGTTATATTCCGCCATGTGTGTTAGGCTGTGAAGTCAGCACTAGTGAGGACAAGTTATTATAACCGTCCAGAATTGAGTTATCGATTTGTTGTACCCTGATGATGTAATGTATAAATAATAGTTGTAGTTCTGTTTGTAAAGACATGTTATTATCTATTATATATTGTTCCGCTGCGATTGTGAGATTCTGTGTTGTGGTTTCTCTTTTCTTCTACCTCTTCATTTTCTTTTCCCCTAACTATCGGGTTTTCCGGCATTCGATTGTTCGGCATGTAATACAGTGGAGGTATTAGGGTCAATTTTTGAGGGTCGAAAATCCCGGTCGTTACATGGTATGTTTTGTGATAGTAGTTACAAAATTTTGTAACCATGAGTAATTTATCACCATGAAAACAAATATACCATTTTAAATGTTCTTAGTCAAGATGCATCAAGACTGGATATCGATGATCCATTAAGAATAGAGTATGTAATGCTCTCCAAATGTTGGACAGTGTATTACTCATGACTGCTGGGGGCACCAAGAGGTTATAGATTGATAGTTATTGAATAAATGTGGAACGACTCGCTCGATAGTTTTCTATTGGTTAATATAACTAAGGTCAAATAGAAAATTTCAATGTGACAGATTTACATAGTTCTCTCAACTCAAGAATACTTCCGATCTTCAATATGAAAGCTCCACTTTAATTATAATCAAATCATGGCACGACGTCCATCGAGTGAGTATAGTTGGGTCGAGGGGAAGTATTGGAAGTGAAACACTATTCAAGAGAGGATTCGTCTTCTTAGCTATATGGGGTTAGTATCACAGTCAACCCAAGGTAAAAATCTCCGGCCAGAGCATTTCAGTTAATAGTGATTGTTATTATTGAACCAAGGACTTTATATTTATAATAGAGTTGAAAATGGATGATATTGGAATTTTGACCATTAGCAAATTCCATAAGTCCAAAGTGATATAGTTTTGACGAAGAGAATTGGTGTAAACAAATGTCACAACCGGGTAACGCTTAATAAAGTAAATTGGATTTCACCAAAATTAAGTAAGCAATATATTTGGCTAAAATGTCACACCACCTGCTAAGTGACGTGTGAATGTTAACATTCGAATAGTTCGGTGTTAATCGATGACCAGATTACACCTAACGAGTCACACAACCGGAATGATGAATTCTCTTTGGACCAAATAATTTAATTAGTTTATAATTGTTATAAACAAATTAATATCTATGAAATATTAATTATAAATTTTCTAACATGATTTGAGGAATAAATATTATTAAATATATTTATAATAGTTATAAATATATCGATCGATATGTGTCGATAAGAAATTAAATTAGATTTAATTAATAATATTTATTTAGGCTTAATTAGGATGTTAGCCCACGATGGTATGGTATTAATTCAGCTATTATGAAGGCTATAAGGGGTGGCTAAAAATAGGCTAGTGGGGTTGTAAGCAGATTGCTCAGATTTAGTGAGAATTTGTATGAAATATGATTTATATCTTTCTCTCTTTCATCCACTATAAAAAGACCTCTAACCCTAGTTGTTTAAAGACTTTTGGCTGCAACTATCTCTTCTATTGCCGACCAATCACATCTCCTAACAACATAAGCAAATCCAGCTCAAATCATTTCAAAATAAGTAGTACTTGATAGTCAAAGGTCTACGGTTCAAGGATTAATAGTCTGGCAATGGAGAGAGAGTTCATCATTACTAGTTATGCTTTAAGGCATTAGTTTCAGGTATGTCTTTACTATATTATATTACTTATATTCTCATAATATTAATTTATTATACATACATACATATATTATATTGTTTGTTAGGTGACAATTCTTATATGTATTCATGTTGTCACATACTGGATTGGCTATATATATAATAAAAAAATTCACATATAAATCAGAAATGCACAGCCAAATACTTTATATATAAAATTATTATTTTATTAATAAATAAATATATATTTTTAATATGTCGTTTAATTATAAGTATATGATTTGTATTTTTTTATATCATCATATCATGTTAATAATTGATATATTTTATACATGTATATTTACTATAATTATAATTTTCGGTATCAGTAAAGTTTTTTTGAATAATTATTTACTATTATTTAAATCAATATATTATTTAAATAATTGATGTAAAATAAAATATCTTTCTAAATTAATTTATAAATTTTTGAAAATTATTTTATCATGAAATAAGCTCTTAGCCAAAAATTAAGAATTTAATAATCAATATTTTTATTTTTAATAAATCATTATAATATACTTCTGAAATTAATTAATTATTAAAAAATAAATTTTGGGCGAGAAAAATTTTGCAAATTTTTTTCAAACCTTAAAATATCATGCTTGATTTGTTGAAAATTTATAATTTTAAAAAATATGTTTCAAAAATATTTTTATTAATATTTTATTGTGTTTAGACTAATTAATTAATATATATATTTATAATAAAATAAAATTTTGTTATGCTGTGTATATGATTAGGAAGTAAAAAATTAAGTTTTTTAAATTTTATTAATCAATACATATATATACATACATACATATATATATATATATTTAGTTGTTATAAATATGTTCACAGATATATATATATATATATATGTATGTATGTATGTATGTATGTATGTATATATATGTGTGTGTGTGTGCGTGTGTATATATATATTAAAAAAATGTTTTCTCCATTATGTATGTATAAATATTATTTTAGTATTTATTAAAGTATTTATTAAATAGTACATAATTATGTGTGTGTGTGTGTATTACTAATATTTTACGTATATATATAAGTTATATATATATATATATATATAAGTGTTTAAATATTTTCATCCTCATAAAATTATTTAAATAAAATTTCCTTATAAATTTACATATATATGAATAGATTTATTAATATTTATATAAATAACAAACACACACACACACATATATTTGGCAACAAAAAATACATATCGGATGAGCGAATATGTCTGTTGCGATGTTAATCCCAACATCTATACACGGGCATATTATTTCTTACATGGGTTATCATGTTACACATGCACACGCATACATATATGTATATGATACATATGTGTATATTTATATGTATTAATGTATAAATTAAGTGAAACTATATGATTTATAAATTTAAATAAAATAAAAGATTTTTTTTATATAAAATCTAGAAATGTTCTAAATAAATTAGACTTCATAGGCCTAATAAAGATCCAATAATGGAAATTTTTTGGAAATTCACCCATTACTTCCACTGCGGGCTAGCCCAATTCTAATAGTGGTGTCGAAGCCCAATAACCTATGCGGTCTAAATTAGTCATGTTAGGATTAACTATTAGGGTAAGTTTGGCTCACATCCCTAATAAGTTTCAAAATAAACAAAACATCCTTCACATACAAAACTTACATTTCCGCCCCCTATTTTCAAATTCACGCAGGCAAAAATACACAAATACCCTTTACGTTTTTAACATTTCAAACGCGTATAACTTTATGTACAAAAACCGGATCAACAAACCGTTTTCACCAAAAATCACAAATTTTATGATCTTTGAAATGAGATCCATTGTTGATATCAAAAATTCATATTTGTAGTAAATGTGCAATTATTTCAAATATTTGCAGACAATTCAGCAACTTTTAAACCTTTTTTTATTTTTTTTGAAATTTACAAAATTTACAAATAATTGCAGATATTTCTGCAGCTATATGGTATAGTTGCATAAATGTCAGCAACTATTGGGTATAGTTGCAGAAATTTATGCAACTATACGGTATAGTTGCAGAAATATCTGCAACTATTGCATATAGTTGCAGACATTTATGCAACTATTGCATATAGTTGCAGAAATGCAACTATTGCAAATAGTTGCAGAAATATCTGCAACTATTGCACATAGTTGCAAATATTTCTGCAACTATTGCATATAGTTGCAGAAATGCAACTATTGCAAATAGTTGCAGAAATGTCTGCAACTATTGCGTATAGTTGCAGAAATGTCTGCAACTATTGCGTATAGTTGCAGAAATGCAACTATTGCTAATAGTTGCAGAAATGTCTGCAACTATTGCGTATAGTTACAGAAATTTCTGCAACTATTGCGCATATATTTGCAGAAATTTGTTGCGATTATTCATAACTGCAAATATTAAGAATATCATATTTCATAAAAAAAAATAATTCATCTTTAATTTAATTGCAGTTTACCATTAAATCGAAAAATAAGAAGAAGATTCAGCTCCACAGCGAAACGCAAGGGTAATTTGGGAAATAAAATGGCGGAAAACAGAAACATGGATGTAGAAAATATATATTTTATGACAGGGACCCGCTTTGAATTTAAGTTCCGTTTTAAGGATGTGTGGCTAATTTTCACTAACTATTAAGCTCACAGCTCAAAAGTTATCCCTAATAGGAAAGACCCAAATTTGAATCGGGGCTTGGGCTAATTTTCAAAATTATTTGAAAATTAATATATAAGATTTTAAATTTAAAGTTAAATTAAAAATAATATATGCATATACTATAAAAGTTATAAAAAAAAAATTCAAAATGTTTGAAAAATAATAATTTAATTTCAAAAATTTGAATTTATGGATAAGATTAATAAAGTATATAAATTAATTATAGTTAATAAAAAGTGGAAATTAGCCACAAGGGCTTCTTTAGCAAGTGTAATTAGTTTGTAGGACACACAACTGAAGTAATTACTTTCAAGGACAAAACGTAAAATAATTAGTTTCTAGGGCCTAAAACCTATGAAATTATGTCCTTGAAAGTAATTGGACTGCTGACTTTGTCCTTGAAAGTAATTATTCTGCTGACTTTGGCCTTTAAAGTAATTTCTTTGAATGTATGTCCTAGAAACTAATTGGACTGCAAAGTTTGTCCTTCTGGTAAAATGCCCCTAATAAAAAAATATACATATATTATATATTTTGATATATATTATGATATTTTAAAATGTTTAAAATATCATAAGTACACATGTAAGTATATAATATGATTTTTGAAGTTAATATAATTTAATTAAAATTGTTTATATGTATTAAATAATATACACATATATATGATATATGTGTTATACTACAAAGGTTATGGTATATAATAAATATTTAATATAAATGTTATATTAAAATAATATAAAATTATTAAAATGTTAATTAATTAAAATTAATTAAATAAGGGTTATTAATATAATATTATACATAAGACCATTATATAAGTAGTATGAAATATAAAAAGGTATATAATAATAAACTTATATAATATGAATGTATAAATTAAAGATGGAACATTAAGAAATCCAAAATAGACTTAAGAAATAAATACATACGTAAATATACATATACCATGATTTTCGATGTATCCGACACTTGAATCACGAGAGTATTTCATAAAAAATACAGTATTTTATATAAGTCGATATCACTCGATATAATATATTAAAGATTATGAATCTTTAATATAAAGTTGTCATCTATCATTTATATATTAATCGAATACTTGCATACTCTTTGCTTGTTGAGCTTTCCTTAAGCTAGGGATGTTATGTGCAGTATTGTTAATATATTGAATAGATGGGGTAAGATAACTGAACGTGTATGTTGAGCTTTCCTCAAGGTACGTGCATTATACTTAGGCCGTCGCGAAATGATAGATCCGAATGAATAGTCCCACTTTACATGTTGAGCTTTCCTTATGGTAAAGGCGGGATTAGGACAATGAACCATGGATTAGGAGTTGTATGTAATACAACCGATAAGGAGTTATCCATCGTATATAGATCTATGATTTTTTGAGCTTTCCTCAAGGTTAGAATCCCAAATCATATGAGTCCTAACATCAAATAGTGAAATCGAATGACTTCTATGTTTCACTTAGGGTTTAGTGAAACACAAAAGACTAGTGGGGCCTTATTAGAAAAATAAAATGATAAAATTTAACCTTTCTAATATTATAAGAACATATGCTATATAATGTTATAATAATCTACACTAACAAATTTGCGCATTTAGTATGACTGATAGAATGTTTATCTATTAAGATATACAAATGAAATGAATTGAAGATTGACAAATAGAAATGTAACAGATACTTGCCATAAGTGCTTCTTGCATGTTAATGTTTCAATACTCATGCAAACACCTAATTTTACAACTAATAAATACATTCGTAATTTGGTTTCTTACATATTTATTTACTCAAGACTGCATATTGCATTCTATGAGTTTTGAACTCAAAAGCGATACGAGACTATGGATATTTGATCCATATACAATCACATATAAATGTTGTATGGTAAATGATCATAGTTCGTAATGTATGATAGTTCAATGAAATTAGGTCATCCGAAACAAGCAAATAAACCATAGTGCAAGATCGAGTATTGAATTTGATTGATTATGATAAAGATCACATTGTGTTAAAAGTAAAGCAAGACTAAAACTTAAAGTCTATAGGATCTTTACAAATAATGCAATTTATATGTATACGTGTGAGGATGTATATTACTAACTATATTAAGTAGAGAAAAATAATTAAATATAATTAAGGTAAATAATAAAAATGATCATACCAGGTATTTTATACTGGCTCGGACCTTCCGTCCTACATCCAGTCCCGAAGCTCCCCTTTGGTATTTCCTTTAACAAACTAACCCTCGCTTCGCCCGGAGGAATATGCTAATGAAAAAGTATATCTTTGACAATGTTGTTTTCCAAATAACACGGATTTTAACTGATAGTACAAATCTTCCGATGATCTCATTTGAGTATGTGAATGTGAATGCTTTGAGTTTTAGGAAGTGGTTTAACCAAAATTATGTTTTGGTTATGATAGATTGAGAGTATTTAAGCAATTGTATGCACAAGTGAGTAATAAGAAATCAAGAGAGAATAGTTTTAATTAATTCAATTCAGTTGATCTCTAAATCTCAATCATGGTAGTATTTATAGATTTAAAGAGATGCAGATGAAGAGTTGTTACTATTAGATAAGATCTATTCATTTTAATGGCTGAAACCTTTCGATGAAGAGATGATTTCTGTTCGTTCAATAAAAGTGTCTATTCAGAGTTTTGCAGTTTTTCAAATGATAGATGTCTGTGGGAAAACCTCAGACATTTGTGACTTCAGGAAATAATTTTCCGTGGATTATCATAGACGTCTGTGAATGTTAAATGCAGTTTTTTACTTTATGTTTAGTGTATATGAACTCATGTGTGATCGTGTGTGCATATATACTCAAGGAGACTTTACAACGTCTTATCTGAGACTCTTTACACTAGAATAACCTTACTAATTATAGTATGGTCGATAGATCTTTGTTTGTCTTTGAGTCCTAATATCTTCGAGCATGATGTCTTCTTGTAGTATATACTTGTTATCTTGATAGGATGTATATAATATATATGATTGTATAGTTGTTGTCATTGAAATATTGAATGGAGATTCTAACAAAAACCACAATATAAATCTATTGACTCGATCGTTGATATGTCAGTTTGATCAGTTTACGCAAAAGTGCAACATATTTGATGTCCTTAAATGTAAAGGATGATCGAGTGCATTTTTGTAAAGAGTTTGTTATAATGTTGTAGTGAGAGAATTTTTTAAGTTGTTCGACCATTTAGAAAGAAAAATAAATGTACAAGAGTAGATGTGATTTGAGGTGCAGTTTGGACGAAGAGATTGAATAGTCACTTTTGCTTCATAAAGAAACATCGAAAACGAGAATTGTAATAATAATAATTGATACCGAATACTGGAATGAGAAATACTATTTCTATTCCAAAATGTATTTTTTTTACGGCTAAATCTCTATTGGATTAGAAAATTAGCCAAAAAATTTTAAATTAAAATTAACCGCAAGCGCACGGCATACAATGTTAGTACATGGTGAGTACGGGTCGATCCACAGAGAATTGTTTAGATTTTAAAATTTTCTATTCAATCAAATTAAACCAAAAATTTTGAGATGTTTTTAAGCTAGAAAAATGTAAATAAACTAACAAAAGAAAATGGATAAAAATATGAGAGTTTGAAGGCGATTTAGAGGCAATGTCCTTCTCAAGATCACATAAATCAACATATATGAAATTATGATATCTCTTTTAGTCATTAGTGAATTTAGTTAATGTGTTTATCATAAGTATGGCCTATTTGTGCTATTAATTGCTCAACATAAGCCATCAAACTATAACACACCCACTAAATCACTTTTTAACTCTCATGAAAATGACAATGAACTTGAAAATAAAATCTATTCTAAGCATGGTCTATTAACTATTGATTAGAAATATAGACCATCAAAATTTGATTTTAATATTCACTTCATTACCATAATCATATGTAGATGAAGAGGTAATTTGTGTTTGTTGTTTGTTTAAGCATAGCCTATTTGGTGTCAACAACATAGGCTATCAAATTCAAAGCTAAAACAACAAGTTAAACCACATCAAATATTTCCATTAAGCACATAAAGATATCAAAAATTACCAAAGTGTTGAATCTACATGATTAAGAGAGCTTCATTACCTCTAAATTGAAGGGGTTTAGCCTCTCATATTTGTTCTCATTTTAACCAATGTAGCATTCAACATGAAATAAAAACAAGAAAAAAATGCAAGCTAAGTAAAAAGAGAGCTAATTAAAATGAAATAGAAGCTAAGCTAATCAACTTGCATAAGAAATAAACTACACTACTAACATAAAAAGAAAGAGAGTATGTAAATAGAAAAGAGCATGAATTAACATTGCATAAAATAATATTGCATGAAGAAAATGGCTAAGTAACCATGAAAAAGAAAAGAGATTTTTGTTTTGTTTTTTGTGAGCCTAAACTAAACTAACTAAAGAGGAGGCTTAAAGGCTAAGAGATTAATTACATGAACATATGGGGTACTTATACAAGTTTGTAAACTAAAACCAAATCAGCTTTATACATAAGAAAATTTATAAAATGTTTATGAATACCTATTCCACTGCACCGAGAAACAATTGTTGTTTTAAGAAATACCAACTTCATAGTGAAGTAAATTCGTTGAGAAATTATTGGTAGTAAAATAGAATTGGATACAATCCAAATATAAAACTGATTACATGAGGTAAAATGAATTTAACTAACCTAAACAAACACATCGCATTAGAGAGTATTCTTGCATATTAAAGAGAAACTATGAGTTTCTTATCAATGTCAAAAATATATAATCCTCATTTGTTTAATTAAACCATTAAGAGTATCGACTCTATGATATAGTATGATGCGTAAATCTGAAAGAATTCTAAGTATGTTATCAAAATATGATTTTGGCAGTCGTAACCTAAGGGATATGGTCTATCGGCCATGATTGTGTCTCTATAAGCAAGACTAATGCAGTAGGAATTAAATGTGCAATGATGATAAAGAATAATCTCATAAATTTCAATTGTCTAAATTAGCATAGTAGGTTCATCATTCAACATGATCAAGTTATTTTAGATGTACTCACAAGATTATCGCTTGATAAGACTTAGTGTTTTGGTACATACGTGCTGAAATAGAAAATTCTAAAGATTTAGAATAGACTATTTGCACACAAAAATCAAAGTGTTTCGAAGTCCGCGGAAGCGATATAGAAATTATATTTTTTTGGATATGAACCAAGAAATGATATGAAAGTATCATTCTATAAGTATCAAAAATGAATAAGTATTTTGATAGAAATATCAAATAGTTTGATTTTCAGTCAAAATGCAGAGGAAGCGTGTGTTCATAAGAAAGAATGTTAAAAGGTACATTGATATTTCTTAAAAATAAGTAAACAACACATTGCTGATTTTTAACATTATACTTGTGTTAAAACCAGCTTTAGTTGTTTTAATGCTCAACGTTGGATTTGTAAATGATGTCTTCTATAGTAAGTATAAAAGATATTAGGAAAGTCCTAAATCGATATGAAAGGACATCTTATTAAAATGTTTAATACAGAACGTGTAAGATGAATTCCTTATGCACTGGCAATTGGGATTATCATACATGTTATGTTGTCTATGATATCGTGGTTTGTTTATATATTTGATACATAAAGCAAATATCAAATCCAAATTAATATCACTAAATGGTTGTTTGAGGTGTTCTGGTGTAATTATGAAATACTAGAGAATTATTTAAAGAAACAGTGAACACCTTATAAAGGAATGTTCGGACTCAAATTTCATAAATGATATTGAGTATAATATGTCAATAGTAAATTAAGAACCTTTAAGATAGAAATGTTCCAGATAAAAGAGATAGTGTCTGATTCATTGACTTGAATAGCGCCATAATAAAACAATGTGTGTGTATATAATAAATACAGATATATAATAAATGCACAAATTTATAATTGAGCCGAGGGTAATTCTATTGTTGATAATCTTATAACATTGTTATATGATAACAATGTCACGATACAGTTCATAATAGAACTTAGAGCATACTAGAAGTCGAGAGACATAATCCGAATTGTTTCACATGATAAAAAAGTTTATCAGCATCGAGGAAAGTTGATTGACAGAGTAGATAATTAAAGCATAATTGCATACCCATTCACCGAGGAACTGACCCGATTGGTTTTGAGGAAACCGATTAGAGAAGTTGGAATAAGATTTCATAATTGACCCCAAGTGCAAGTGGGAGATTGATAGAGTTATGGATATGTCCTAGGGTAATTATGTAATTTGCTACATATATGTAACTCGATAACCAATCTTGTTCGAAACAAAAAGTGTTTTCTTTCTATTATATATTTGATATAATGTGTTATACTAATTGATTAATTTAATTAAAAGTATACTTAATAGAAAATCCATAAGTGGTATGTTTTGTGATAGTAGTTACAAAGTGTTGTTACCATGAGTAATTTATTATAGAAAAACAAATATACCATTTTAAATGTTCCTAGTCAAGATGCATTGAGACTGGACATCGATGTATCCGTTGAGACTAGAGTACGTAACACTATCCAAATATTGGGCAGTGTATTACTTATGACTGCTGGGTGTAACAAGAGGTTACGTACTAATAGTAATTGGATAACCATGGAACGACTTACTCGATAGTTTTCTATTATTTAATCTAACTAAGGTCAAACAGAAAATATCGATATAACTGATTTACACAGTTCTCTCGACTTGAGAACACTTCAGTATGAAAGCTCCGCTTTGATTATAGTTAAATCATGGCACAACGTCCATCGAATGATTATAGTTGGGTCGAGTGCAAGTATTGGAAGTGAAGTACTATTCAAGAGAGGATTTGTCTCCTTAGTTATATTGGCTTAGTATCACGGTCAACTCAAGGTTAAATCTCTGACCAGAGCATATCAGTTAAAAATAATTGTTATTATTGAACCAAGGACTTTGTGTTTGGACTATAGAGTTGAATATGGATTATATTGGAATTTTGACCATTACCAAATTTCATATGTCCAAAGTGATATAGTTTTGACAAAGAGAATTGATGTAAATAAATGTCACAACTAGGTAACGCATAATAAAGTAAAATTGGATTTTACCAAAACTAAGCAAGCGATAAATTTGGCCAAAATGTTACACTACATGCTAGTTGACGTGTAAACATTAACATTCGAATGGTTCGGTGTTAATCGCTGACCGGATTTACACCTGACGAGTCACACAACCGGAATGATGAATTCTCTTTAGACCAAATGATTTAATTAGTTGATAATTGTTATGAATTAATTAATATCTTTGAAATATTAATCATAAAATTTTGAATATGATTTGGTGAGTAAATATTATGAAATATATTTATAATAGTTATAAATATATTGATCAATATGTGATATCGATAAGCAATTAAGTTAGATTTAATTAATAATATTTACTTGGGCTTAAATGGGATGTTAGCCCATGATGATATGGTATTAATTTGGCTATTATGATGGCTATAGGGGTGGCTAAAAATAGGCTAGAGGAGTTGTATATGGATGGTTTGGATTCAGTGAGAATTGGTATGAGATATGATCCATATCTTTCTCTCTTTCACCCACTATAAAAAGACCTCTGACCCTAATTGTTTAAAGATTTTTGGCTACCACTATCTCTTCTATTGTTGGTTGATCACATCCCTAGGAGCATAAGCAAATCCAATTCAAATCAATTCAAAACAAGTACTATCTAATAGTCAAAGGTCTACGGTTCAAGGATTGCAGTTTCCGAATCAAAAGGCTTTCAATGGAGAGAGAGTTCATCATTACTAGATGTGTTTTATGACAATAGTTTCAGGTGTATGTTTACTATATTATATTGCTTATAATCTCATATATATATAATATTTTTAGTTAGATGACAATTCTTATATGTATTAACGTTGTCACATACTAGATTAGTTATACGTATATATTAAAAAAAATCACATATAAATTAGATATGCACAGCCAAAGATTTTATATATAAAATTATTATTTTATTAATTAATACATATATATTTTTAATATTTCATTTATTTATAGTTATATGATTTGTATTTATACCTTCATATCATGCGAATAATTAAACATATATTTTATACATGTATATTTACTATAATTCTAATTTTCGATAATAGTAAAGCATTTTTAAATAAATAAATAATTTAAATAATTTATATAAAATAAATTATCATTCAAAAATTAGTTTTTAAATTTTTGTAAACTATTTTATCATGAAATAAGCTCTCAGCCAAAAATTGAGAATTTAATAATCAATTTTTGTATTTGTAAAAAAACATTATCATATATGATCAAAATTAATTAATTATTAAAAAATAAATTTTGATTGAGAAAAATTATGGAAAACCTTTTCAAACCTCAAAAAATCATGCTAGATTTTTTTTAAAATTTTAAAAAATTTGTTTCAAAAATATTTTTATCAATATATTATTGTATTTTGACTTATTAATTAATATATACATATATATTAATATAATAAAATTTATATTAAATTTTTTATGCTGTGTATACGATTTGGAAGTAAAAAAATTTAATTATATTAATTAATACATATATATATCTAAATATTATAAATATGTTTATATATATATATATATTAGAAAAAACTTTTTAAATATTATGTATATATAAATATTATTTTAATATTTATTAAACAATACAAAATTATGTGTGTGTATATATAAATTACTAGTATTATACATATGTATAATTTGTGTATATATGTTATATATATATATAAGTGTTTAAATATTTTCATGCTCATAAAATTATTTAAATAGAATTTACATATACATTACATATATATTTTTATAATATTTATATAAATAACAAACTTATATTTACACACACATATATTTGAACAACATACAATATATATCAGATGAGCTAACATGTCCATTGCAATGTAAATCCCAACATCTATATACGGACATGTTATTCCTTGCACGGGTTATCATGTTACACATGCACACACATACATATATGTATAGATACACATGTATTAATATATAAATTAAATAAAACTATATGATTTATAAATTTAAATAAAATTTAAAAATGTTTTAAAAAATTAAACTTCATAGGCACAATAAAGATCCAATAAGGAATTTTATTTTTTTAAATTCACCTATAACTTTCACTACGGGCTGACCCAGTTCCTGCAAGATCATCGATAATAGGAGATACTATCTCATGGTGAATAACAATGAATCCAACCAAATCTATCGACGCTGCATGAATAATGGTATCACTAGCTGTATAATATCTATGCTAGAAATCCTGGTATGATGGTTTCTCATGATGAATCTACATCGGAAATTTTTTGCAATTTTTTTAAGCCATTTAGTCATTTCTAAATGCATAAATCACAAATACAACGTTTATTTTGTTTGATTTTGAGTGCGTTTTGAGATTAGGCTGAAAAAATATTTAGTTTAGGGTTTTTGCTAGATTCTGGAATGAACGGGAAGCAGCTACGCAAAACACTTTACCATTTTATTATGTTGTGGGTTGTTCGATAAACTATTTGGTGGTTGGTATTTGTACTTCATAGTGGATTGGTCATTCGTATGGTGAAAAATGGATGATCAGTTGGAAGTGAGCAGACTGCATCAGTTAAATTATTCTAGTCAAAAATACATAAACACATTCTATACATGTACCCAATGTATTAGTGTTGGTTTGACATCAATATGATAAAAAAATTACCCATTTTGTCATAAATTTTAAAAGTGATTTATTTATTATTATTTTAACATTGATTCAAATCAATCTAAAACCACAATCCTAAAACGTTCGTCTACGAGTGTGTAAAAATGGATTCAATAGTAATATTTCATAGATCCCGAGGCTAGATTTATCTCATTTGAGAGATGCATGAAAATAAAATTATCTACCCGAAGCATGAGGAAACAAATGAGAAAAATGAATGCATAATAGAAAAACAAATAAAAGGGATAAAATCAAACAAGAATATGGTATGTTTGGAAAAAAATGCACCTACATATTTATTATATACATATTATCACTCAAAATCCAATATTCAATTTTCAAATTTGATAAGCTCATCATTATTGCACAAAATTCACTTTCCATATCCAACAAGCTCATTATATCGATAGTAATTTTAAAAAAAAGAGCGACCTTTCAACTTTGGTAACCTCATTCCAAAATAAACCAACCAAAATTTCTACATGCTACACTAGTAACTATCTTGTGAAAACATAGTAACCCAGACTTTATTAATCTAATAATAAATTCACTACCCAAAATAAAAACACAAACATTAACAACCAAAGTCCTTTTATATAAAACATCCACAAATGTACTAACATTGTTCAATAAACCAAAAGTTTTACACAAACAACTAAAAATAAAAGTGAATAATTAAGTACCCTCGATAAGTTCAAATTGTTAGGATTTAATACTCTTTAAATCTAATTAATCAATAAATCCTAGATCTGAATTGATAAGATTTTGAAAAAATTAAAAGGTGGGAAAGTAAAGAACTAAGTATGGCAAGAAAACTGGTGCTAATCAAAGCAGTCCTATATCCCACTATTTCCTATTGATGCAATGCTTTAAAATTCCAGTAAATACGATAGATTCCATTAACGAAATTTGCAATAAATTCTTATTGGGTGGGAAAAGAAGTAAATCCCATTGGGAAACTGTCACATCACCCAAGGAGGAAGGTGGTCTAAGGTTACAGAAATTGGCAAACATGAATGAGGTTTATTGTGTTAAAAGGCTATGGAAATTGCTTTCTGGAAAATCTTTGTGGTCTAAATGGCTTATTAACATGTATATTTTTCCAAACAACTTATGGGATTTACACATTAACAATCAAATGTCTGGGACCATTAAAAATATGTTAAAGTAGACAAACAACACTTAGTTGTTTTGACAGGAGAATCATGAATGTTAATGATACCGGTTTATGGTATGATCCATGGTGAAGTGGTTCTACACTGATCAACAAAGTAGGATATAACATATTGGCATACAAAGGTGGAGAAAATCTTACAATCGGTAATATTATATAGAATAGAACATGGCAACCATCCATATTACAGCAAATAAGAGGCATTAGTAATGATATTAATTAAACCAGAATATATAATGATTATCATGAAGATTATTGACATTACAACATTAACAGTCATGGCTATATTTATTTTAAAAGGAATGTGGGAAGCCATTAGAGTACATGCTAAAAAGTTCGAATGGCGTAGTTTTATTTAGGACAGCAAAGCTAATCAAAAATGAAACTATGTGCATATAGAGCCATCACTAATCACTGCCATTCAAGAATATTTTGTCGTCACAAAGTATGCAAATTTCAACTCAATGTGTTCTACATGACAGCTATGAGGAATACAGAGAGCATTTATTCTTTGAATGTAGTTTCAAAATATTCATTTAGTACTAGAGTAGGCTTAAATTAAAACATCCAATAATTTAGACAAATGATACTCTCCGACTTGATAATGAAATTCAAGAATTAAGTCAAAAATTCCCAAAAAAATTCGAGAGTTTATGAACTTGCAAAAATTGCTAATGCAAGCTCTATTTGGTTGATTTGGGGTGAAAGAAATAACAGAATTTTCAATTAGAACTACTCAAACAAAAGGGGATTATGTGAAACTATAAACGATTTATCCAGAAATCTCATGCAAAAAGTGAAAGGAAATGAAAATGAAAGGGAAAGAGAAATTCTAGATATCTGGGATATACCAAACCACAACCTCAATTCCACTTTTGATCCTCCCTAAGTGTGCTGTTATTCAGTGTACTGAAGCACTTGTAGCCATTTCTCCATGCGAAGTTGATGCTAGAGGCTAAGAAGAAGAACATCGAAAGATGATAAAGGCGGTAGATTTTCTATAAGTTTTCACTATGAGATGCTAGGATTTCCTTTTCTAAAGTGTTATTTCCTTTATTATAAAGTAGAGCACAAGTTTTGTATTGGGTTGATGGGCCAACGCTTGTAACTTTATATTTAAAGTTAATAAAACTATATCAAACCCAAAAAAAATCTTGATCTGAATAGATAACTCATATTGATTAAGTGAGAAGAAACTAAGGGAAACTAAATAAATTAGCGAAAGTTATACCTGATTTCATAAATTGATTAAGACAAAATGACAGATCCAAAAGAAAATAGATGGATCTGACCTTCCAAATCATCACAAGTCTGCATATGTATTTCTCTTTAGAAGGGGGTCCAAAATTATAAAAATTGTGTAATTTGGGGACCATAACCTCATATATATAGTAGTGTGATATTTTTAATTTGGTCCTTCAACAAATCGATAATCACACTGGTCTCTACACGTTCTTTCCATGATAGTTATATCTTTATGCCTTAAATGGTTTATCACTTTAATTAGACCTTACATTGAAATAGCATAACACATTTTAGTTTACATGTGTGACCCATATGTTGAAATATTCCAACAATCTCCTCTTGAGCCACATATGTAATAACCTTGTAAATGTGTATAACTTTATGAGCTAAAGTGTTTCAAAAACAATATCGTCCACTAACTATGTTGCTAAAGGATCAAAGCAGCTTTCGTTGCCTTTAGTGTAACTAAACCCATCAATGTCACATATACCAATACAATCAAATGACATAGATCAGTCATGGATGCAAAGCATGGAAATTGCGTGAAATGTGATCTATACATGTATATTTCCAACTGGTCCTACTTTAGTTAGATCGAAAAATAGTTCAATATTTGAACAACATGGAGTGCAAAGAAAACTTTATTACTTTATTTCTGATAAAAAAAACGATACTTAATATATCCATAACCAAATAGTGTGGGTTGCAGAATTATGGATCATAAAGCTAGATTAACACAAAAGGGGGGTGAATAGTGTTTTCTAACTTATTTAAATCTTTTTAGTTTTCTTTCAAGGTTGATATTAAATCACAGTTTAATAACACAGAATTATACTAATAATCAATCATAGATGCAATCACAAATAAAAGAAAGCAGTAAAGTAAAGGTTAGAGAGATGACACCAGCGATTTTATAGTGGTTCATATTTCTCCTACATCCAGTCCCGTACAGTTGCTTGCATAGATTTCTTTTCAAATGCCAATATTTAACTGGGCAGAAGGCAAACCCAAATACAATCTCGATTTCGAGGCTACGGGACACATCCTCTTGTTTTCTGAGTCCAAGGTAAACTTGCTTGATTTAACCCGGCTACAAGCATACCCACTAGATTTGAACATGCTATTAAGCACACCCACTAGATTTGAATAGGCTACAAGCACACCCAAGTAAACACAAATAGAGTTGATAGTTTTTTCAAAGACAAATTCTTCTTCTTTGGGTATAATGGATCCTATAGCCTCTTGGATAGCACTTGGATCTCTGAAATGAGAGAGAGATGTTTCCAACACAGTAAAAAAGTAGTATCGAATCAATACAATGAAGTATGAATTAATTCTATATGATTTTGAAGAGAGTAGAATATATTTTCAATAGATTTTTCAAAGAGTAAGAGGAGGAAAGAAAGAAAGTAATTAGTTATCAAAAAATCTTTTGCACTCCGCTTTATATAGTAAATTAATAGATGTGTCCATTCATGAATGGTTGTATCGAATAGACACTTCCATTCAAAATTTGAAAAACTGTTTGGCGGCATGTATGTCGATATATACGAACAAGGTATGTCGACATACCTTAGTGAATTTTGAAAATAATTCTTGTAAAATGTTTTGAAAAATAATTTGAACATGGTTTTTTAAATATTTTGAACTCTAGAAAACTTTAATAAAATACTTTTGAAATTAAAATAATGTATTTTTGTTTAAAAATGTCAAGGATCAAAATTTAGAGATAGAGATCGGAAATTGCTATCAAGGACGTTAACAATATATACTAATGACTCTATACACTAAATTATAACATTGAGATCTTCATTTCTTTGTCTTTGAACTCATGAGTCTTTTTATCTTTATCTTGAGTCTTTATACTATATAGTCTTCAATTCAGCATCCACGTAATATTCTACACTATATACTATATAACTTGGCAAAATATTATTATCTATATTTTATATGGTTGTATATGGTTGTTGTCATCAAAATCAATAACTGAGTTATTAAACATCTCCTCTTTTTTGATGATGACAACCATTATATATTCCTATATATAAAATATGGTATAACTCCCCCTGAGTTACACAGCTCCCCCTGAATATATGCATGTGTATATATTATATTTTTCTCCCCCTTTGTCATCAGCCAAATGGGTAAAAAATAAAACTCCTCTTACACGAAATATTTATAAACTGTAGAGTCAAAATTAATAAATTTGGATAAAAATAATTAAGACTTAAATAAGAATATGATAATAAATGATGATTAACATATGCGGACTTTGAAGTAAAATAAGATAACTTTTGGAAACCTAGATAAAACACTCTTAGTTATTTAAAATAAACTATACAAATAAAAATCTAATCATACGATTCTAAATAAACAAAACCAAATTAAAGCCATACTTAATTATTTCACAATCCACACTAAAAAATTTTTTTTACATATAAATAAGTTTAATATACACGCTTACAAATTAAAACAACTAGAATCTAAACATTCTTAGAGACTTCAACCCAACCATCGCATCGAAAGATTGGATTTGCTTTGATGGCATCCCAATCTTCATCGTCCTTGGTGTTTGAGCATTCTAGTTTGTTGGCTTGATCATCTTTGATCAGGGAAGAGATTAACCATCAAAGAGCATCAAAGTGCTTCTCTTGCTCTTTTATCATTTGCATTTGACTTAATTTCATATGCCTTTGGTTCTTTGGTTCTTTGGAATAAAAGAGAAAATATCTTTGAAAGAATGGAGAGTTTCTTCAAGTTCTTCACAAAGTTTTTGGTGTGGAGAAGACATTTTTATTAAAAAAATGTTTGAGAATGAAACGGGACTAGAGAATGAAATGATGACTGAGCTTTTCTGGATGAAATAGGCTTATATAGGAGTGAAAAATTGTTTAGAATGTTTGAATAGATGGTAGTTATAACATTTTTAATTTCAAAATTTTTTCAAACGACCAGGATATGTTAACATATGTCATATATGCATGTTGACATATATGCTTGAAATTGCAATATTTAATTTTATGATATAGTTTTTATTTTTACTTAATACCATTATTTTTTTATAATTTCCAAAGATTAATAGAACTATATAGAATAGTAAGAAATAGATTTCATTACATAGAATAGAGAAATACATGGATTTCAATAAAAATATAAAAGAAATACTTAACAATGACAGGAAATAAAACTTGATAAAAACACAACAAGGGTACAAATGTAGAATAACTAGATCTAAAAGGATGATGATGAAGATGAAGAGTTTCCACCAAGCTTCCAAACGAGTTTCCCAAAGTAATTGTCCACTTTATTGGAGAGAGAAGTGAACTTTTTACTAAAGAAATGCATAAGCTTCTTTTGGTTTTTGCGAAGCTTCTCTTAATTCTTTAGAATCTCTTTGTTGGAAGGATGAGAAGGTTTATCGAAGCAATCTGAGGAAGCATCCATTCCCTCCTCTTCCTCTTCTTGATTACCCTCTTCTTCGGTTTCCATTTCGTCACATTCTTTTTCTTCTTATTGAATTTCTCGCTCCTCTTCCCACACCAATCTTTCCTCTTTTGGGGAAGGGTCTCTTAGGGTTCAAAGTAAGGAAGAATATGCATGAGAGAGATGTTGGTCTTGTTGAAAACTTTTTGAGGCAAAGTTGGCTCTCCTCGTAAATCAACGCCAAAATATTCGAATACTCTAGTAAGATACATACCATGGTAAAGTGTGTTCTCATGTCCAAAGATATTCTTTTGAACAAAATCAACTAAAATGACTTGTGCCCAATTGATGTTGTAGTTTTCATAAATGGCAAAAGGAGCTTTAAAAACTTTTTGAATCGGGTATTGTTATTTCCCATCCTCGGAGTGATGTTTTGAGTAAAATGGGACTCATAAGTCTCAATTTTGGTCGAAGATTTTTGTGTTTGAAATCAAATTATTTGTCGGTTTCAAAAATATCATGAAAAAATTCATGCTTTTATTCATCAATTTTAAAGGTGGGGAGGTCAATTCCACTAAATTTGCAACTAAGTATTTGACCCAAAACTTCACAATCTAAAACAATAGCAGTGTCTTTCACACTACTCCAAACTTGTCCCTCTTCTCTTTGAAAAAACTTTCCATTCAACTTTGCATAAAACATTTTAACTAGATCTGAATAACATCAAAAACATATTGAGAAGAGTCAATTAAACTAAGAATACCATTTTGAAAACAAAGATCTTCAAGACCATGGGAACAAAAATTTCCAAACTTAGCAAATCTTCCGGGAAAAACCTTTTCGGAAGTAGCATATTCAACATAAGCATCAATAGCTTGGTTTTTGGTGGTTGGCTTGAAGAGACCATTTTTGAGTTTTTAAAGAGATAAGAAAGCGAAGAGATATTTTGAATTTTAAAATAAAGTAAGTGAATGAATGAATAGAGATAGGAGAATTAATAGATAGAGAACTGACGTTTTAGTTTTCAAAGATGCATTTTAAATTATTAGAGTTAATGCAAAAGAGAGGGAAATTCGAGTTTTGAATTGGAAATGAAATTTCAAAATTATGGTAGATATGTCGATATATGGGCTCTGAGTAAGTCGACATATGGGTCATAAAATCCAAAACTAAAACTAATGTAAAATATTCTTATTACTTGTATGCATCCAATATTATTATTAATCTATATTTTATTCCTAAATTAAAAAATGAAATAAAAATTAAATGTAAAAAGTACCACTTTTTGCTTCATTTCTTTGATCTATTCTGATTAATCTACTATTGCCGTGAAACACATGTTTGCATCCTCAATATTTGGTTCATTGTCACTTGAAGTAGTATCTGAATCATCTAATGTTGTTATGTAAGCCTTTTATAAATTGAATCAGTAGCTGGCGAGATCCTTGATTTATTCTAATGTGGGCAGTCTCTTTGCATATGACTAGATTCATCACAATCGAAACATCTAATCGCAGTTCCAGTTCCAGGAGTCTTATTTTTAGGTCTCCGAAAGTTGTTCATCTTTCTATATTTTAGGAACTTTTTGAAATTCCTGGTCATGAAAGCAATCTCCTCATCATTATAATCGTCTGAATCCTAATTGTCACTTATTGCGTGGAATGTAATGGATTTCCTTTTAGTTGCATTGCTTTCTCTTCTGCCATGTAATTGTGCATCATGGGACATTAAATTACCTGTTAGCTCTTCAATTTTTATAGTTCTGATGTCATTAGCCTCTTCAATTGCCATTTTCTTTTGATCCCACTCCGAAGAGAGTGAATTGATGATTTTTCTAACTTGGTCCTCTTTAGAAAACTTTTTACCTAATGATACTAAAGAATGTACTATATCTTGAAATCTACAATACATGTCAGAAATAAACTCATTTTTATTTATTTTAAATAATTGAAACTGATTAGTTAGCATGAAAATTTTAGTTTGTTTGACTTTACTAGTGCCCTCATGAGTGACTTGCAATGTTCTCCAAATATCATATGCAGACTTATAGATAGAGACTCTATTAAATTTATTTTTATCTAATGAGCAAAATAAAATATTCATGGACTTAGAATTATTAAGTGCAGGTGCCTTTTAGTCAGTGGTTCACTGTGAAAAGTTAGTATGGGGTTCTGTGTGCTCATTCGATGTAATATTGCAAATATCTGAACCATCATTCTATGACCAATAAGTGTAATTACTTCCATTAAAAGTGAGGGTCTAGCAATAGATTGTCCTTTGATAAAAGTGTTAACAAGTGTACTAACGGTGTTGCTAGCCATTTAAACTTTTCAAAAATCAAATTATGAGTTTTTGAAAATCTAGTGCTCCGATACCAAATGTGGGTTGTGGAATTATGGGTCTTAAGGCTAATTTAACATTAGAGGGGAGGGTGAATAGTGTTTTCTAACTTATGTAAATCTTTTTATTTTTCTTTCAAGATTGATATTAAATCAAAAATTAACAACACAGAATTATACTAATAATCAATCACAGATGCAATCATAGATAAAAATAAAAACAGTAAATTAAAGTAAAGAGTTCGAGAGATGACACCAGAGAGTTTATACTGGTTCAGATTTCTCCTACATCCAGCCCATACAGTTGCTTGTACAGATTTCTTTTCAAATGTCAACCTTTAACCGGATAGAAGACAAACCCAAATACAATCTCTATTTTGAGGCTACGAGACACACCCTTTTGTATTCCGAGTCCGAGGTAAACTCACTTATTTAACTGGGCTACAAGCACACCCACTAGATTTGAACGGGCTACTAACCACACTCACGTGATTTGAATAGGCTACAAGCACACCCAAGAAAATACAAATAGAGTTGATAGTTTTTCCAAAGATGAATTCTTATACTTTGGATACAATGGATCCTTTAGCTTCTTGGATAACACTTTGATCTTTGAAATGAGAGAGAGATGATTTCAAAACAGTGAAAAAGTAGTATTGAATCAATACTACGAAGTATGAATTGTTTCTATATGATTTTGAAGAGAATAGAGTATATTTTTTAAAAGATTTTTCAAAAGAGTAAGAGAAGGGAAGAAAGTAAGTAATTAGTTATCAAAAAATTCGTTTGCACTCTCCTTTATATAGTAAATTAACATATGTGTCCATTCATGAAAGGTTTTGTCAAATAGGCACTTCCATTCAAAATTTGAAAATCCATTTGGCGGCATGTTTGTCGACATATAAGAACAAGGTATGTCGACATGCCTTAGTGAATTTTGAATATACTTTTCTTTCTAAACTTTTTGAAAAATCCTATAGTTCATAAAATAATTTGAACATAGTTTTTTAAATAATTTGAACTCTAGAAAACTTTTGTAAAATATTTTTGAAATTAAGATAATTTATTTTTGTTTAAAAATATCAAAGATCAAAATTTAGAGATAAAGATCGAAAATTGCTATCAAGGACTTTAACAATATATACTAATGACTCTATACACTAAATTAAAACCTTGAGATCTTCTTTTCTTTGTCTTGGAACTCATGAGTCTTTATACCATACCGTCTTAGGTTCAACACCTATGTAATATTCTGCACTGTATACTATATAACTTGGCAAAATATTAGTATCTATATTTTATATGATTGTATATGGTTGTTGTCATCAAAATCAATAACTAAGGTATTAATAAATCATAGAGCAATATGTCATATGACAATATCAAATACAAAACCCCCTGAACTAAACATAAAAGGTACACCCAATTGAGCTCATGAAAGTCCTTGGAAGACAATCCTTTTGTAAGTGGATCCACCATAATGGAGTTTGTCATGATATACTATATGGATTACAATTTATATTAAACCCTCCCCTAATTAATAGTAATATGTTATTCATTGTCACAATATTACTTTAATGGTCTTTTAATTTCTTTTTCGATATTCCACAACTTAGTGACAAAATTTTGCAATTATTTTCCATCATTGGATGCCCCCATTACAGAAAACAACATTAGTTCTATAGTGGAAGAGGTTATAAGTGTTTGTATGACTACTTTCCAAGGATAACTCCACCTGAAAAAATATTGTAGCTTAAAGTGAATCTTTTGTCCTCTTGGAATCTAAAAAAGTCGAATCATAATGTTTTATGATATCCAACTAATCCAATCTTTTATCTATGAGCATATAGCCTTTTTATTCCTTAAAGATATCTCGTAACCATTTTGATTACTAACTAATGATCCACTTTCAAGGTCAGTAAGATATCTGCCAAACAATACATGCAATATCCAAGTGTGTGTATGTCTTATCATACATTAGACTTCAAGCTGCAAATGCATGGAATCTTTTGCATTTCTTAAACTTCAAGGATGTTCTCGTGCCACTATATAAGACAATTTGTTTCTTTTGACAAAAGGGAATTGACTTATTCGTAGTTTGCATACCAATTTCTTATATAAAAAACCTATCTGCATGGCCCTATTGTAATAATCTAAATATCATGCCATAAATGATAATATAGTATGTTTGAACCCTTAATACAAAAGAGTTATCACCAATATTTAAAAAAATTAAATGAAATATCTTGGTTTCGTGCAATGTAGCTAAATAATGTTGACATGCTATATGTATTGAACTTGCAAAATAAGGAATAAAAAATTACTTTCTTAGAACTAATGATGCATATATAATTCATAATGTTTCCCTCAAAGCTGAATGAAGTGATAACTTGATGCATATTGTAGAATCATTGACGAGAAATTTATTTCAGCATATAAGTGAATTTTTTAATTGTTTCATCAATGTCTACATTGAAAAACATGACTTTAATATCTGTCTGATATTGTTTACATCAAGCTCCATAATTATTCAAAAAAGCCTTTCAATAAACCAAAGAGAAAGTGTTAACTTGCTTTTTAGCCAAGCAGATTTCAATTGGACTTAGAAGATCAAAACGAGAACGAAATGACTCAGAAACTTGGAATTACACATAGAAGGATTTGAGAGGCACCTTGAGGAAGTTTTTCACAAGTAGGAGCAAGCACCTAAACTCGGTACTGAGTTGATGGCCATAGGTCGGCACCGACCTATCATGTCTCCCCCATCCTCCTTCAAAACTTCATACAACTCCTACACAACTCCAATGACTCGGTATCAAGTGTTTTTCCCTAGAGTTTGTACAATCCATTCAAAGATTGGTGAGATGACAATAGAGAAACTAGGATAACTCAAGTGCTATCAAGAAGATCGCTAGAATCAACTCAAGGACAATGGAAAAAAGCTCAGAACGCGTCAACTAAGAGATAGAAGAGCAGAGCAAAAGTCAAACTTGGATTTGCACTAAACTTCATAGCTCAGTACCGAGTTGACCACCTATAGGTCGGTACCGAGTTGAGCTTTTAGTTCATGTGCACTTGAATTTTCCTGTGTGACCTTAGGCCGCCTACTAGACTTCATTGCAAGCGGGCTTATGACTCCATACCATTGTTTTTCTATAAATACCAACCTACCTGCAACCAAAGTGGGATCTCTCCCTTGATCTTCTTCTTCTCTTCACTTTGGATCTGATCTTTCTGTCATTATGGACTTCTTCCTTTTATTCACATCTAACCTCTCCTCCATTAGAGTCACATAGGAAGCTACTATTTGTAGTTTTAAGACTTAGATTGGCAAACTCGAGTGCTAGTGACTCTCAGACACTCTAGAAACTCCATTGTAAAACTGAGATCCACTAGATTATGGCTAGATCTGAGATATATAGTTGTAATCCGAAGAGAGAACAACTAATAAAAATTCTTGTGTGTACTTTACTTTTCTGTTATTCTTACTTGCTTGATTTGGGATTTCTACTGCTTTTACATCTATTATAAAAGAACTGGTGGTTTCTTCTGATTTTTGAGTGTTGATCCATTTTCTGGGTTAACATTTTCGTGCTTTCACTGAGAACAAACTAGATCTGAAGACTTGAAGCTTGAATATGAGATTGAAGAAGATGAAGAGGCCTAACACCAGATCAATGGTTGGAGGAAGTCAACTAGAACATAGGGGCAACCAAGAGGTGTCCTCAAATTCTCACCAATCCATTTATGTGACTAGAGAAGAGATGGAAAGAATAATGAAGGAGATACAGGATGGAATGATGACTCGATAATAGGAAATGCCTGAAGTATTTTTCCAAATGATAGGACAACAAGGAAAGCTAGTGCTATTGAAACTCAGAACCAAGGACAAGGAGCTAATGCGGAAACATTTGGAATTGAAGCGGAGAAAACTAGAACAATGCATCCACAAATAGAACAACTCGATACCGACCTAAATCAACTTGGTACACAGAGAACTATACTTGGGGGCAATGTCAGTGTGACCACTGGAATGCCGAAAATGGATAATGTTGGAGCTAGAAACCCAAATCAGAACATAAGTGAGTAATGATCGGAAGAGCATGTGCTAGAATCTCTCCGTAGGAACGGAGGACAAAATGAAACCAGAGGAGTAGGTCAGAAAACTAATATGCAGCAAGAGGAGTACGTACTAGTATATGCCAGAGTTTTCCTACAAGAGCAGGGGCCAGAATATTGCTTTTGGACGAAGACCTTCATTGGACGGTGAAAACTGAATTGCTGAGTTAGTAAGAAGAATAGTTGGAGGTGGACCCCCATGTCAGAGTTTGGAGGATGTTAACAGGAATCCATTCACTTCTAATATCCGAAATGCGAGAAATCCTCCCAACTCCGACACTGACAATGTACAATGTAAAGTCAAATCCAACGGTTCATCTGATGAGATACATCTGACGTATGGAGGTGTTGAGTGCTTCTAAGGTAATATGGTGGTGCTTCCCATTATACTTGAAAAACTTGGCGGCGATGTGGTTTGTACAGCTGAAGAATGGGTCCATTAGCACATAGGTTGACCTGGTAAGTAAGTTCTTAAGACAGTTCAGAGTTCATATCTTGCGACCAAAGAATGCAATGACGCTATCAAGCATGAAACAAAGGCCTGGAGATACTAGGAAGGGATCCACTGATGGATCTTGTAGAATTCTACCATGAAGCTGAGAGATTTACATCAGGAAGACGTTGAAGCTGAGGATGTTGAAATTAATGTTCTGAATGACAGGGGACTGTCCGGAATGGAAAACGGAAAAGACAAAGGAAAAGTAAGAGTTGATGATGACTTCAGATAACTAAAATGACAAAGGAGGGAGCCGTAATTCTCCTCCTACACTGATTTAACAAAGACCCCGAAGAGAATATATCTAGACATTAGGGGGCAGATCCCTTATCGGAAACTAGCTAGAAGAGAGCCCATTGACCGTGAGAAAAGATTTGAAAATTTCTGCACTTCCATGAGCTAGATGGACATGAAATGAGCGAGTGCCGACACCTTCGTGATCTGATAGAAGAACTTGTTCAGAGCAACCAACTGCAGCAATACGTAAAGAATCGAACTGCAATGGTGCAGCCGGAGCAACCACTATCTACAGCGAACGCATCAAGAAACAATCAAGGATCTGGTCCGAGACTCGTAATCCCATGATCGGGATGGTCGGGAGTCAGTTCGAATCCCTTAATTTGCTTTTTCTTTCCTTGAATAATTATAATAATAATAACCTCAGACTGCTTACATGTGTACGAGGCTAAGATTGGTCTCTAGGCATGCTCCGAGTCGGATGTTTAGGATGACCATTTAGGATAATAATAACCTCAGACCGCTTACACGTGTAAGAGACCTATATTGGTCCCTAAGCATACTCTGAGTCGAATGTTTGGAATGGATAATTAGGACTCCTGCTTGTTTCTTTTGATTTGAATATTTGACTTTCGATAAATCCACATTGAATGTGATGACTGATATTGATCGGTTTAAGTCCGTAAGGAGAGATAGGACCAGAGTGCAAGGTGCAAGTTCCCTCGTCCGAGAGCGAGCGGATGGACTTGTACGATATTAATCGCTTTAAGCTCCATCCGGAGAGACGATATCAGAGTGCAGGGTGCAAGCTCCCTTGCCAGAGAGTGAGTGGATGGGCTTGTACGAAAAGTAAGTCCCCTTACCAAAGGGTGAGCAGATGAGCTTTCTTGGTCATTAAGTTACTTTTTCGGAGAGCAAGCAGACTCGGCAAGAATTCAGAACCCTAGATTGGACAATAAAAGATCCGGAGAGATCGAACCTTGGAATGGATATAGATTTGATAAAAATATTTGAGCACCTCGTACTTAGAATTACTTAGAATAAAATAGATAAATCCCAAGTGAACACGAGACGATTTAGAAACATGTTGTAGTAGCTTCGAATGAAATCAGAACAATTATGATGTATGAACAATGCTTAAGTAGAGACTTGAATCTTTAGCTACAACAGGTTTGGAATAACCTTTGATTGGCGAGAGAATTCGAAGAAACTAGACGATTCACTAAGATCTAGATTGATGGAAGGCAGGAGAGCTCAACTACCAAAGAATGATTACTGATGGAATTTGTTTTTGAGCAAAGTACACCTTACATTCGAAAGGCGTACTTTGGAGGGCATGTGTTAACCCGTTTTTTAGTTAAGCAAATTTTAACTAGAATTAGAAGATCAAAACGAGAGCGGAACGACTTGAGACTTGGAAGTACACATCGAAGGACTAGAGAGGAAACATGAGAAAGTTTCACACAAGTTGGAGCAAGCAACAAAACTCAATACCGAGTTGGTGGCCATAGGTCAGCACTAACCTATCACATCTCCCCCATTCTTGTAACATCCCCTATCTGAGGCTCGAAGCTAAGCGCTACAGATGCTGCAGTCATCCATAGTATTAACTTCCGGTGACCAAATACGGCAATGTTAATGGTATCCATAATATCAGAAGCACTTGAATATGAAACAAAATCACAGATTTCAAAAACAATATTTCTGATTACATTTCAAAACACAAGTTTCATATCTAGACTACATAATCCCATAACGTTACCCAGGTTTTGATAAAATATAATTATTACATAAATATGCCAAGAGTGACATATGAGATGCCCCCTTGGTTGACCAGAGTACTATATAGTCATAACTGACTTAATACAACACAGTGGAATAAACAGAATAAAACAGCAACTCCTAAATAGCTATCCGTCAGCCACCTGCTCGTCTTCGGAAGCTTTATTCGCCAACCTACCAATAACCTGAAAATCCTCAACTCTCAGCCTACTTAAATCAATTTTGAGCACCCGAGAGTTTAAGGGGAAAAGCATAAACTTCGAGTCAGACATAAATCCTGGTGTGAATAATACTATACATCTCGGTTATATGATATTAAGTGAGACCACGTCGCTTAGCGGAATGAGTTTCCCTCACTAATATCCTTTTAAAACATATCTTTTGCAAATCATTTCCTGGAACCAAAACTGGTGAAGACTGTAAGGCATTATCATGTAAACATACGTATTAGGTAACAAATGAACTATCTGTCCGAACATTATAGTTTTGTTTGGCTAACTACTAACCTTTGGTTGACTCGGGCCTACCAGAAAATATACAAACAAATAATCTAACACCTGTTAGACATTCCTCTTCTAGACGGCCTGTCCCTAACTTATCTGTTAGATACTTCTCTTCTGGATGGTATGTCCCTAACTTATCTTCTCCCAGGGTCACCTGATCCTAATGGTTTTGTGGGCTCACCAATAACCTATCTGTATACAAATATATATATTCCCTTTGGTGTGTAATCATCATTTTAGTCTTATCTATGACAAAGCCATGCACACTGGAATTTTGAACTAAATTAGTTGGGGCTCATAGCTAATGTATATGACGCGACCCTATACCAGTCCCATCTGGTAATCTAATATCTGAGTCATTTTACTTAGGGAAACCTTGAAAGTATGTGTGGATCGACAGATATGGAATATATATTAAACTAAGTGCGAAAGCAGTTAATAGCAGTAAAGTAAATAAGAATAAGCACACCAGGAATTTTTATACTGGTTCGAACTCCCGTTCTACGTCCAGTCCCAGACTAACTTCTGGCTTTAACTAACAATACCGTCACTTAACCCGGAGGAATAGGTCTGAGCAGCAGAACAGACACCTGAGCAGCAGAACAGGATTTTTGCCTCAGCAGCCGAAGAGGACTTTCCCTTGCCTGAGCAGCAGAACAGGACTTAACAAAATATAAAAGTAGTTGACACAATGTGTTCTTGATAACACTGATTTGTCTTTAAGATTACAAACTTCCTATAATCAATTCCTCAAGTATATAAAGTGTATGTGAAGATTTGAAAGGAAGAATATTGCTAAGAATCAAAGTGTATGAAATATAATTCAAAAATTCAAAGCAATGAAGAGTATGAATGCACTAGAATAATCACAAAAGAGAATAGAAAGAATTAGAATCAGAAATTGGTGATTGTGAAGTGTGTGAGAACTCCTATATATAGTTTTCAGAGAGATGCAACTCTTAGTGAAGAGTTTCAACCAAGAGAGGCATCTTTTCCCAAGTACAACTCTTCATGGGAGAAGATGTCTATTCAGAATTTGACAGTTGAAGCCCGGTCAGTCGACTGAATTAAAAAAATAAAATATTTTATGCACAGTCAGTCGACTGGGCATGCACAGCCAGTCGACTGGCTGTGCATATATTGCACAGTGAACTTTGCTTTTAAAGGATCTTAGAACACTAAAACTTTGAGGATTGATTTTAACATATATCTAAGACTCAACACATATAATAATTACTTTAAGCATAGAGTTGAAGTCTTGATCCTCTGATGTCTTCTTTTTGTCATGTATGAGTGCATATTCTTCTTTAGCTTCTGAACCGTTTTGTCATGAATCAAAACTAGTGATTCAACATTCTGCCTCTTTTTGATTGATGACAACCTGTGTATATATATTAGATAGATAATTTTCTCCCCCTGAAAGTATGACATCTTTTTCCTGCATCAAATATGTTAGTGCACACACATTTTCTCCCCCTTTGTCATCGACAAAAAGGAGACAGATAACTAAAATTTAGTGTATAACACACAAATAGACACAGAACAATACATATAGATAAACAAAGCATCATAGTACATGAGAGAAAAACATAACCAACAATAATGAGACTACTTACTACAAGTCTCATAAATTTTACCAGAGTATTTTGGAAGGATTAAAATTTGAACAAAGAACAACATTTCATCAAATCTTACCAAAAAGGCTTACTCATCTCGATCCCAGTCATATTCTTCGGTATGCTCCTTTCCAGGTCTTGATGTGTCTTGTCCACTACCACTTGGTCCGCTAGTATCACTTCCGATATGTTCTTCGGAAGTAGACCATGTGAATCTTGGTGCTGGTTGCTTACCATGTGCTACAGAAGAAGCAGTCGTGGATGAAGAGCATGAAATCACATCCCATAGTATAGAGAAGAACCCTTTGATCTTGTCTAATTTTTTATCAACTTTCTTCAAACGAGTTCCTAGTCTTTGTTGATTTCTCGATAGAATTTCTATGGACTCTTGAGTACTAGCGGATGTTGCAAGACGAATTTCTTCCTCTTCTTCGGGTTGGGGTGTTTGCTCTCGAATGATTGGTCCGCCCGATTGTCGTTGTTGGTGTTGGCGACGCCATTCTTCAAAAGAGGTAAATGCCGGAGGAGCTGACGGTAGTTTCATGAGACTCAAAGTGCGAATGTTTATAACTCCAATAGTAGAAGTTTCGGATTCCGGTTGAGGGGCACCCACATTTAAAAGTAATCTCATTATATATTCCCCGAAGTAAATGGTTCTCATATTTCCATTGTTGAAGGAAAGAAATTCATCCAATATTCTCCGTAGCCAATTTACTTGAATTCCTCCCCATACCGCATATAGTGCTTTGAAATTTTCCGAGTGGATAAGTTCATATGACCCGGTTCGTGGAAGAATACTTCTCATGAATGCTTTGTGAAGAATTCTTGCTTTTGGTCAAAGAAGAATGGATTTTTGTTCCGTCATATTATCACCCATGAACATATGACTAACTCGATCTCTTTGTTGAATATTGCAATCGATATTGTCTAGAGGAATACCTTGGTTAGGTGATTGAAGTATGTGCGCCATCCGATCTAAGGAGAAGAAGACTTGATGCCCACAAACTAAACTCCAAACACAATCATCCTTATTTGATGGACGTTGATGAGGAAGATTAAAATTTTCATAGAAGAGCTTTACCATGAGATGATTGATCTTGTGAGAATTGACATTCATGTCAAGAAGAGATTCCAATCCGGATATTCGCATAAGATCTTGTAAACCGTAAGCCGCAAAATCATTGTAGACCATGAATGAACCTTCAAAGATCCGCGAATTTTCCATTTTATGCCATCTTGCAATTGCTACATCATTATATAACCATTGCGCAATTTGGCTATCGGTAAGTCCGGCGGAGGAGGAGCTTTGCCTATGTCGCTTTGTAGGAGCCATTTGAGGAAGGATTTGATGAAAGATTTGATTGGATTTGGAATTTTAGGGTTTTTCTCAAGAAGGATTTTGGGTAAAAAACTGAGAATGTTGAAATGAAATTGGGTAAAAAGTAATTATAAAAGGGAAGCAGTAAAAATTGCCTACAGCCAGTCGACTGGACGAATGTAGTCAATCGACTAGTGCACTAAAAATAACACGAATTTCATACAGCTAGTCGACTGATTGTGATAGGTCAGTCGACTGATTGGTTTCCCGAGAGTTTGATTTCCCTGTAGTCAATCGACTGAGCCTGAATTTCAGTCGACTGACTGGAAACAAAAAATACAGAATAATTTTTGAGCAATAATTCAAGAATACACACAAGTTTATTTCATTAACACATTATAAAACAAAGACAATGAGCATACTTTGTGTAAATAAAATTAGAAATGAGAGTGTGAGTCTTCCGATTCTTCTCCCGGTTCAATTTTTGTATTTTCAGCAAATAGTTTTATAAGTGGATATTCTTTTTGAATTGGTGAGTTACTCGTTCCTCCATGTTCCCATGAATTTGGTCCTCTACGTTCCCATGAATTTGGAGACACATGAGGGCGTTGAGGTGAGTGAATATGTGTGTTTGTGTTGATGGGGGATGAACCACATATTTTTGCAGCATACCGTTCAAGAAAACTAAGTCTCCTACCATGACTCTTTTGCTCATAATACATTTCACACTGAAGATTAAGTGTTTCCCTCTGATAGTGATGTAAATCATCTATCTTTTCTTTAGTAGTTGGGGATGGAAATAAGTTTCTTCGCGTGCGTTTATTTTCTGGCGTATATCCCGTATGATGGCTTTGTGGTGGACATATCGGAATATAAGCAGGAGTCGGAGTTGGAAGTTCTAAAGACCCTGAACTTGGAGTTTCAAAATCAATTGAAGAATATCCAGACGAATAATGAGAGGAAGGCTCATCTGAAGATGAACCGGCCATGGTGTAGATAAACAATGCAAGGTTGAAAAACATGTTTGATTTTCTTTAAAAAAAATTGAATGAATGTTATTATAGAAAAACTGAAAGCTAAACAATGAATAGCTGAGATTAAATATAGAATGATTTAATTTTAGCCAGAAGAAAATTTGAGGACAAAAACCAAGTTAATATGAACCATTTAAATAACAAAACAGAAATAAGCTGAAGTGAACTACAAGCTTAGACAAGAAATATCAAATAGCCTACTGGCAAAGTTATATGCATACTTACCAGGAGGTCCTGAGTTCAAATCCCAGCTTATGCAGAAAATAAACTTATAAATTTTTAAATGAGATGATTCCAAGTTCTCGTCTCAATTTTACAAAAGTGTTTTCATTTAAAGGCTTAGTAAAAATATCGGCCAACTGGTTTTTAGAAGATACGAAATCAAGATTTATTATATCTTTTTTCAATACAATCACGAAGAAAATGATGACGAATGTCAATATGTTTTGTTCGCGAATGATTGATTGGATTTTTAGAAAGATTGATAGTGCTTAAGTTATCACAAAAAATTGTTGACTTAGATAAATTGAAACCAAAGTCTTGAAGTGTTTACTGCATATAGATTACTTGAGCACATGCCAAAGCTGCAGATATATATTCTGCTTCACAAGTTGAGAGTGAGATGCAATTTTGTTTCTTACTAAACCAAGATACAAGAGATCGTCCAATGAAGTGACAAGTTCCGCTTGTACTTTTTCCATCCGTCCGACATCCTCCAAAATCAGCATCACTATATGAAACTAATTCGAAAGGACATTCTTTCGGATAAAATAGTCCAAAGTCCTTGGTTTTATTTAGATATCGTAATATACGTTTCACTACTCTAATGTGTGACTCTTTTGGATCTGCTTGAAATCGTGCACACAGACAAACACTCATCATTATGTCAGGTCTACTTGCTGTTAAGTAGAGTAATGATCCAATCATGCTTCGATATAATTTTTGGTCTATACTTTTGCCGTTTTCATCTTTTTCAAGATGTATAGTTGTACTCATAGGTGTAGGTTTGGCAGAAGTATTTTCCATACCAAGGCGTTTGATTAGATTGTTACAATATTTTTCTTGATTTATAAAAATTCCATTTGAAAGTTGTTTAATTTGTAAACCAAGAAAATAATTCAATTCTCCCATGTGAGACATTTCAAATTCATTAGTCATTATTTTAGAAAATTCCTGACATAACTTTTCATCAGTAGAACCAAAAATAATATCATCAACATAAATTTGAATTATTAAAATATCTTCTTTCTTTTTCTTAATAAAAAGAGTTTGATCAACCTTCCTAATTTCAAAACCAGAGTCTATTAAATAACTTTTTAGACGATCATACCAAGCACGAGGTGCTTGTTTTTGTCCATATAATGCCTTTTTAAGTTTATAGACATGGTCTGAAAATTTTTCGTGAATGAATAAGAGAGGTTGTTCAACATAAACATTTCTTTTATAAAGCCATTTAGAAAAGCACTTTTAACATCCATTTGATATAATTTAAATTATGAAAACATGCATAGGCCAATAATATACGTATTGCTTCTAATCTAGCGACGGGAGCAAACATTTCTCCGTAGTCAATTCCTTCTTCCTGATTATATCCTTGAGCAACTAATCTAGCTTTATTCCTAGTTATGTTTCCATGTTCATCAGCCTTATTTTTTAAAACCCATTTAGTACCAATAACTGATTGGTCACTAGACCTTGCAACTAAATCCCAAACGTCATTTCTTTCGAATTGGTTTAGTTCTTCTTGCATAGCGATAATCCAATAGTCACCAGTTGAGGCTATCTTAATATTTTTAGGTTCTATATTAGAAAGAAATGCTACGTGGCCTATTTGATTTAATTGATTTCTAGTTCTAACATTTAAATTAATTTCTCCTATGACATTTTGAACTGGATGATCTTTTAATATCCTTGGTGGAGATCTTAATTCATTATTAGGACAAATGTTTTCATTATTGTTAGACAAGGTAGATTCTATATTTATGATATTTTCAGGAACTTCTTCGTCATCTCTACTACTTGAAATTTGTTTAAAATTTTCATCAAAAGATACATGAAGTGTTTCTTCGATGATATTTGTTCTTTTATTAAAAATTCGATAGGCTTTGCTTCGGTCTGAATATCCTATAAAGATTCCCTCATCGGATTTTGGATCGAATTTGCCAAGCTGATCTTTTGTGTTTAAAATAAAACATTTTGAACCGAAAACCTTAAAGTAAGAAATATTTGGTTTTCGACCATTAAAAAGTTCATAAGAAGTGTTTTTAGTTAGTGGTCTTATAGAAACACGATTTAGTACATAACAGGCAGTTGCAACTGCTTCTGCCCAGAAATGTTTGGGTAATGTGCTTCCATTTAACAAAGTTCTTGCACATTCTTGTAAAGTTCTATTTTTCCGTTCTACTACTCCATTTTATTGTGGAGTACGAGGAAAAGAAAATTTATGGTTTATTCCTTTCTTTTTACAAAAATGTTCGAAAACGTCGTTTTCGAATTCACCTCCATGATCACTTCTAATGTTCTTTAGTTTTTAGTTTTTGAAATTTTGAATTCTTTTGGAAAAGACTTTGAAATTTTTAAAAGTATCACTTTTGTTTTTCATAAAAATAGTCCAAGTATATCTAGAAAAATCATCAACAATTACAAACACATATCTATTATGATTTATGGATTGCACTTGTATTGGTCCAAATAAATCCATATGTAATAGTTCCAGTGGTTGTGTTGTTGAAATAATCTTTTTAGATTTAAAAGATGACTTAGTTAGTTTTCCTAATTGACATGCATCACAAATATGATCTATCTTAAAGTTCATTTTAGGTAATCCTTTTACTAACTCATTTTTAGAAAGCTTAGTTAAAGTTTTGAAGTTAATGTGACAAAATCTTTTGTGCCATAACCAAGGATCATTTTCTTTGGCTAGTAGACACATATCTGAATTATGATTTATTTTCATATTCAAAATGTAAATATTTTTGTCTCTATTTCCTTCAAAGAGTAAATTTTGATTTTGATCAGAAATGCTACACTTATTTTCAGAAAAAGTAATTTTAAATCCTTTGTCACGCGGTTGGTTAATACTTAAGATGACTAGTAAAACATTTGAAATTAGAGGTAAATTAGATGTACCGTTATTGCTCACATCGCCTTTGCCGATGATATATCCCTTGGAATTGTCTCCAAAGATGACAGAACCCCCATCTGAGTAGATAATGTTTGATAGCATATTTTTGTCTCCTGTCATATGTTTTGAGCAATCACTATCTAATATCCATTTTCCTCTCTTTTTAAGTAGGTCCTGCAAAATAAAAAATAATATTGGTACCCACCTTTTTATAGGGTCCTAAGAGTTAGATCTTAGGAAACCAAACCCAAGAGGGTTCGATATTCCCTTTATAAACATAATTTATATACTTGCGTACAGATTCAATAAAGGAGTTTATATATTTCTTCCTAATCAAACTATTGTTTATTTTAGGAATCCATATTTTTATAGTTTTCAAATTTGTCCTTTTTGAATTTTCTTTAGTGATTGTGGGTTTAAAATCAATTCTCCTTTTATTTTCTAGTCTAGATGGAGCTATTGACTTCTTAACATAACCTAACCCCTTTTTACTTGATACTGATTGAGAATTCTCAATAATTTTAGACAAATTTTCTCTTCCTTTATTAAAGGTAGAAACAATTTTTTGTAATGACCCGGAATTTTCGATCCCAAAAATTCCAGATAGTTAGGAAAAGAAGAAAAGAGATAGAAGAAGAAACAGAAGACAAGTCACAGAATCTCACATTCGCAGCGGATCAAAATATAATATCAAATAATAACAGTTATACACATGAAACTGTGTCAGTTAAATTACACTTTGGTACATCAGAGTTACAACATATACACAATCACTGGACATATAAAATCAACATGTCCAAATACACAATCATATATCATAGCGGGATACACTCTATACGTTCCTGCCATCCAGCTCGTCTCCTGAGCTCCAGAACGTCCTTACCTGAAAATCTGTAATACTCGGTCTGACCCAAGCATTACATCAAAGTAACACCCAGGTCAGTCTGGAAACCAGCGTGAGTAAACCCATCTAACATGGAATACAACAGCACAAAACTTACATAAAACCCGGGGTAACTCGTATCAATTACAATTTCATAATTTGTTATAGACACCTTATTTCACACATCAATTTTCTAAGTACCAAAATCTAGATTAAATAGTCAAATGCACTTAATTCATTCCGTTTCAACCTATTGATTCCACATATCAATTTATAAAAAAACGAAGTGGTTTCGGATATTACTGATACCCGACCCCGGTCTCTTCGAATTCAATGTTGTTCTTTAATCACAGTTATCCAAGTGAATACAATTCAAATTTAAATACAGGATGTCCTTTTTACACAGTAATTCATCATTGATTGATAACCACATTGTCACTGTTCAATCCAAACATACCATATCACAAAGCATTTCATATTAGAGATATCAGCCCATTCAAGTCATCCAATATAATTCATCCATCCATAAGCAAGATTTATAAGATATATAATTCCTAATTAATTTAATTAATATCTAATTAAATTAATTACCAACTTTAATCACTTGGATTACCTTAATCCTTCTTACTTAACATTAATTAATTTCAATCAAATTAATTAATCATCCATCCATTATTTATCTTAATTAATCATCCTTAATTATTGTCCTTCAATTACATTAAGTAATTTTCCTTTAATTATCCATTTAATTAATCATTCTTGATTAATTACTTTTTAATTACATTAAGTAATTAACCCTTAATCCACATAGATTAATTAACCTCAACCATTCATAATAATTAGCTTTTAATTACTTTCATTTATTAATTAACTACATAAATTAATGATCCTCTAATTACTTCCATTAATTAATTATTCTTTTAATTAATTACCTTAAGAAGTAATTAATCATATTTAGTGATTAATCTTAAGTAATCACATTAATTAATTAACGTAAATTAATCATATTAATTTACTAACTTAAATTAATTACACTAATTAACTAATCCTTAATTATTTCCATTAAGTAATTATCCATTAATTACTTCAATAAGTAATTTACTTAATCCATTCATAAATGATTATCTTCAATTAACCAACTAATTAATTGTCTTTAGTTAATTATTTTAATTAATCGTCTAAATTAATTAAATAATTACTTAATTCCTTATATTTTAAAGACCTTATTTAATTAATAAAAATCATTTATCTCAATTAAACTCTTACTTATCAATAAATTATTTACATTAGCTTTAAAACTTGTTTTTTTTACTTTCCTATCAAACTTTGAAACCTGTTCTTATTTGCCTTTAAATTATTGCTCTTTCTTCTTTATGTTTGAATCTTGAATTTCTTTGCTATAATAAAACTTGAACTTGATTTGCTTTGTTATATATATAAAACTGTTCACATTAAACTTCTTTTAAACACGGACAGCTAAACAAAAACAGGCCCAAGCTATTTACTTCAAATTCTCGAGCTCGAACACGAGTACTTCCACGTTCCTCGTCTTCTTCGAGACACACACGAGATCTACACGAGATTGGCCCGTGAAAAACTTGTTTTACCCAAAACCAAACAAATTGATACACGAAAATGTACGTGCACATGTACATCCATGCCGACCATCGACGATCAGCGCCGTGATATCTGCCAAGTCAACGCCGACCTCACTGACCTTTCCGACCATCCCTATCTCCGATATTACTGGCGAATCGAAAATAAACCCAATCGACCAAGACTGGAAACCCACACCATCGGAAATCCTCCCCTCACCATCGATCTCGTCCACGATGAACCTTGCCGAATCCACCAGCGAATCGCCACGACCATCAGCCCCAATTTCCACCTATCGCGATCAAGTCCGGCGCCGCCACAATGAACCCGAGAAAATCGTTTAACCCATGGGGCTTAAAACCCTACAACGATGTAGACGAGCCACCTCGTCGATCTAATAATTCTCCGAGTATTTTTCCCACGACCCTCGAGTCCCGAGCCTCCTCCAGTCCCAACCTCGACACACCATTCGCCTCCGATCGTCGAGAATCGACGAAAACCAAATACCGTTCATCTCAACAATTCTCCTCAACCACACACTTAAAAATCATGATTTCATTCTTAAAAATCCTAGTTTTCGGAAACAAAATTGATTATATACATGAAACCAGAAATCATTTAAGTCGAAAATTTGGTATGATTTGAATTTCACTGTACTTCTTCCTTTTTGTTTAAACTAGCTTCAGGTTCTCCTTGAAAGTATTTTCAAAATCTATATCTTGTTATTAGTAACGAATTTTGTTTATATATTGAAGACTAAAGAGAATCAGGAGAAGATGAATTTAATTTTTTTTTAAGTTTTGTAGCCTGTAAACTAGAACAGAGCAAACTTACAGGCTCACAGATACGCACAGCAATATTAACATACATATTTATATGAAATCATATCTAACAAACATGCAAAGCAAAATCTCCATCATAGATTATTAAATGCAACTGGTTATCAAACAATTTAGGCCCTTATAGAAAAGTTTACTCACTTGGTAATTAATTGAACAGAGCACAAATTCTGGAAGTTGTTACTTGATTTTCCCTTTAAATCTTCTTGCCTGATTTTTGTTTAAACTGGATCATTGTTTTAGTTTTCACTGAGGCTTACTTCAGGAGTTACTCCATTTTTTTTCGAATTAAGATTAGAAGCTTGATATATAAAACAGAAGAGTACAGGATGATATATGTTTGTACATGGTGGTATATTATTTTTTTCTTCTTAGTACAATATAGGATCAGAGATTTTTTTTCCTTGTGAGGCTGAAATGATAGCATACTTATCCCATAGATTATATTCGTACACATACATATATATTTATGTTCTTGTCTTATTTTCTTGCATAATTACATGTATTCCAATTATGTAGATATCTCTAGAATTCCTTATATGCTCATTCCATCTCTCACATAACTATAATCCTTAAGATTTTTTTTTTTCAGGTTAGCTTCTTAAGTTTGTTAATTTTTGCAAACGAACTAAATAATATGATGTATAAATAGAAATAACTTTAAACAGCTGTAGGTTACAATTGGTACAAGCTCACCCTGTTTTGATCAGAGATTTTTACTGTAAACTGAAAGAATACTTGCATATTTCGGTTGAAAGATTTTCTTAACAAAATGTTGTGCTAATTTAATGCATGTGTCTTCATATTAGTTTACACATAATTATAGTTTTGCTGATATTTATTTTATCTTGTCTGGACAAAGATATTTTGTATGTGTGAATAAATTTGTTTCTGCACAAGATATATTGCATATATGTTATGAATAGTTTATCTCTTTGCATTGTACGTATGCATATATTATACAGTAATATCTTTCTAAACTTTTTCTTACATGTTTATGTAAGATTATTATAGTTATTGTTAACCTAACTCTTTAGTTTTATTTTCTATTTGTAATTAAATTTTCAAACCTTCGAATTATAACATATGTTTTGTATTTATATATTTTATATATCTATTTATATCTTATATTTACATTTTCTTATGTTTATATATCTATGTTTATTTTAATGTTAATATCATATACTTGTTTTGTACTTATGTATAAATATTGGTATTTATTTTGAATATTTTTAAACCCTTTATTTTATATTTCCATATCATAGTTATTTTCCCAAACATATACGGACATAATAAGTCATATTTTTAATTAATTAGATTGAATTCTTATCAAAATAATATTGCTAAATTTCCGGGTCATCACATTCCTTCCCCCTTTGAATCTTTTCGTCCTCGAAAAGGAACGAAGCCAGATTTATTGAAAATTCTTAAAATCAGATAAATTTTCTTCGATCATTTTTAAACTACTTTAAAAATCTATATAATATTTCTAAAATAGTTTTTTATAAAAATACCTTATACTCGATGTTTCGACAAGTCCATCCTTGTCCTCACAGAAATTCGGTCATACGTTGATCAGGCGTACGACTGAAAATCTATAAGTGCTTGGCACACCCGTTTCCAACATCCAGTGAAAATATTTTGAAAAATAATTTTATTGAAAATATAGGAAACAGTTTTTTAAAATAGAGGAAATATCTTGGTGAGAATGCTCTGGAAATCATCACACCCACCCATGGTCTCAGTTACATCTTGGGTTACGTTGCCGTCGCAGCAAAAGTCCATGTAACTGTAGGCTCTCCACGGCCTCTCGATTACGCCATGGAACCCACGACAGATCGTAGTTACATTCCAGGGTTACGTTGCCATCACAGCAAAAGTCCATGTAACTGCAGGCTCTCTGCGGCCTCTCGATTACGCTGTCAAAATGAAACTTCTCCACTCTCACATAGGTCGCAGTCTACCGATGTAAAATCAAACGCAGACTGTTGGCTCTCAGCGGCACACACGACTTTCGCTATGTTACCATAGTGTCGCAGTCTACCGATATAAAATCAAACGTAGACTGTTGGCTTTCAGCGGCACACACGACTTTCGCTATGGTCTGCAGTAGATCGCAGTGACATTGAGTTACACTGTCGTCACAGCATAACCCAAATGCCTCTGTAGGCACCAGCCCCTCGACTTTCGCTACACAATAATCCTCAGGAACTAGTTTTGTCCGGACTCCTCACAGGATCAACTTTAGAACCTCCCCTCTTAGAGGCTCAAGGTAGTGCCACCCTGTGGCACTCCTGAGAAGTTCATTTCAAGGGAGCGCCTTTTTCCCCAGAGCCAATCTCAAAAACACTTTATACTATACACATATAGTATTTTCCAAATCATACACCTAGTATGAATTTCATATAAGTGCTTTTACACAAAATCGATTCCCAAAATCGATAATTCTCAATTTAGGCTTTCCAAACTTTCACATTTGATTTTCCTCGAAATCAAAAGCCTTTTTCAAATCCAAAGGTTCCCAAAACCTTTTCCTCAATATTACTTTCACAAAATCCCTTATATATATATATATAATAATCTTGGAAAATCCTTGATTCAATCCATACTTGTATAAATTTCCTTTTTATACTTCAAATACTTTCGAAAATCCTTTTTTTCTGGCAATAGATTCAATAAGGGGAGTTTACCATATAAAACAAAGATATATAACTTTGTTTATTCCAAATCATATATTAAAATTTGATTTACTCTTTTATAAAGTTATTAACCACATTACTTCCTTCCATAAAATAAATTTTAATCAGAGAAATATTCAATTCCCACTTTACTTCATCATATATTTCACAAAATATATTTTCAATTTCAGAAATCATTTACAGTTCTTATCCACAAATTTCAATGTCAATTTTATTCAAACCCGTACGATGTCCACATATCATTCGTACGCAATATCAATCTGATCACTCACTCGATAACACAATTTCACTTCCGAACTAGTATCGTCCACCCGACTTCCTAGTGCGGACTCAAATCTGGTTTCTTGATCAGAAACCATCATTCTCCTTGCATAGTCACACTATGATAGAGAATATCCAGAACCAATCAAAAATCCATATCCAGGTTCGCCGTCGAAAATCGAGTGAAAAAAATCCCAACTCGGATCGATAATACTATCTCGAAATTCTGTGCTCGAATCTGGATCAAATCATTATGCGAATAGAATAATATACGTACATCCTACGTATTTATCTTCATTAATTATCAGTTAAATCAATTGCCTTTCTATTCATCCTCACTTTGATTTTATTCACTTATTCACATTTGCCTTAATCCCCACTTGGATTACCACTTCACTTCTTATCTCAGTTGGGCATTTAATCAATAACAGTTTGAACTCCGACCAGTTTATATTTAGAAAATAGCTTGAAATTTTTTAAAAATAGATAAGTAGTTGAAAAATAATTATTAGTTGAAAAATAGATGATAAAATAGTTAAGTAGTTGTAAGATAGTTGAAAAATAGTAATTATTTATAAAACAGTTGAAAAACAGTAATCGGTTGTAAAATGGTTAAATAGTTCCAAAAGTAATTGTAAAACAAGCTTAAGATAGTTTTAGGTTTTAAAAAGAAAAGTTGTATGGTAAATAGTTTGGAAAAATAGATTTATATTAAAACAATTTATTTTGAAAATAGTCCAGAGTCAAACTGTTCAACTTCCCAATCTCCATTTCAATCAATTTCCCATTAAATTGATCCAGTCCCAATTCAAGTGGAATTATCCACAATTAAAATCAAATTCCATTTTGAACTAATTCAATTTAAATCTCAATTTTAAACCATCTCGAATTATATAAATTCGAGTTAAATTTTCAAATGTTGATTTATTCCCTTAATCCAATTAACATTTATTTTCAAATCAATAATTCCAATCTTTAAACAATTTAATTTCTGAGTCCAATTCTCAAAATTCCATTTTAAATTGTCTTTACTTAACTTTTTTTTTCTTAAAAATCCAATTTATTACCCAATTTCAAATTTTGAAACCAGTGCTTAACAATTTAAATTTCCAATTCTTTTTAAACATTTAAACCTTAAATTCAAAGTGGTTTCATCTCCTTAATTCCAAATTTTAATTTCCCTTTTAGCTAAATAATGGATATATCACCACAATCCATTTCTTCATTCATTTAAACAAATCCAATTCGCAATCTAAAGATTATTAATAACAATAGGATGATATCATCCAATTTATTTTAAAACATTCATCAGATCTCAAACCCATCTTGAGATCACACGATCTCCCAATTCAAATTTACCATTTAACTTCACAAGTTAAATCTCAAATTCATCTTGAAATTTCCAATTCAGGTTGCTTGTTAACTTATTTAACTTTCCCAAAGTTAAATTCAATTTACTTAATCCAGCCAACCTTACCCAAATTGGATTCCCTTTACAACTTTAAATTTCACCTTAATAATCTTATAATTTCAAAAACTTATCACCTTCGGTATCACATCTCATTTCAAATTTAAAACTCAACATTTAGAGTTTATTTCAACCCATCATTTTTGATATTATTTGTATTCCTCATATATACATATTATTTCCTTTACACACTAAGTTATCCTTAAATTTCAAATCACCTTTGGTTCAAAACAAATTTCCAACAACTTTTGTTGAAATAGGACCCTTCCATTCAAATATATTAAATAACATTATTTATCATTTCTTTATCAATTTGAAACAATTTTCAAATTCTGAACCCAGATTTTAAAACTTCACAATCTAGATCATCTTCAGTTCCAATTTATAAGTCATACTTATCTAAAACATTTCATTTTGCTTACACAACAATCATTTATGATAATAACCAAGATTATCATATCTGGAAACCAGTTCATTATTATCTTATTATGAAACTCTTTCCCAAATTAAAGATTTTAATTTCAGTTTGGATCCATTACAACATACCTTTATTTAGTTTCAATTTGGTTGCATTTCTATTACTTCTTATATTTAATTCAATAATTTAACAACCAATTACCTTAACATTTATTAGTAAGAAATATTGCTTTATATATATCAAAATATATTCTTATATAAAATCATTTAAAATCTTTATATAAGAAAATAACAAGTACGCTCTCATATATATATACACTCAACTCATCCTAGGGTGTCATTGACCCTATCCTTAATGAGTAATCCCACCAGAGCCAAAGTTCTCGCTTAACCTGGCTCTGATACCAACTGTAACGACCCGGAATTTTCGATCCCGAAAATTCCAGATAGTTAGGAAAAGAAGAAAAGAGATAGAAGAAGAAACAGAAGACAAGTCACAGAATCTCACATTCGCAGCGGATCAAAATATAATATCAAATAATAACAGTTATACACATGAAACTGTGTCAGTTAAATTACACTTTGGTACATCAGAGTTACAACATATACACAATCACTGGACATATAAAATCAACATGTCCAAATACACAACCATATATCACAGCGGGATACACTCTATACGTTCCTGCCATCCAGCTCGTCTCCTGAGCTCCAGAACGTCCTTACCTGAAAATCTGTAATACTCGGTCTGACCCGAGCATTACATCAAAGTAACACCCGGGTCAGGCTGGAAACCAGCGTGAGTAAACCCATCTAACATGGAATACAACAGCACAAAACTTACATAAAACCCGGGGTAACTCGTATCAATTACAATTTCATAATTTGTTATAGACACCTTATTTCACACATCAATTTTCTAAGTACCAAAATCTAGATTAAATAGTCAAATGCACTTAGTTTATTCCATTTCAACCTTTGATTCCACATATCAATTTATAAAAAAACGAAGTGGTTTCGGATATTACTGATACCCGACCCGGTCTCTTCGAATTCAATGCTCTTCTTTAATCACAGTTATCCAAGTGAATACAATTCAAATTTAAATACAGGATGTCCTTTTTACACAGTAATTCATCATTGATAGATAACCACATTGTCACTGTTCAATCCAAACATACCATATCACAAAGCATTTCATATTAGAGATATCAGCCCATTCAAGTCATCCAATATAATTCATCCATCCATAAGCAAGATTTATAAGATATATAATTCCTAATTAATTTAATTAATATCTAATTAAATTAATTACCAACTTTAATCACTTGGATTACCTTAATCCTTCTTACTTAACATTAATTAATTTCAATCAAATTAATTAATCATCCATCCATTATTTATCTTAATTAATCATCCTTAATTATTGTCCTTCAATTACATTAAGTAATTTTCCTTTAATTATCCATTTAATTAATCATTCTTGATTAATTACTTTTTAATTACATTAAGTAATTAACCCTTAATCCACATAGATTAATTAACCTCAACCATTCATAATAATTAGCTTTTAATTACTTTCATTTATTAATTAACTACATAAATTAATGATCCTCTAATTACTTCCATTAATTAATTATTCTTTTAATTAATTACCTTAATAAGTAATTAATCATATTTAGTGATTAATCTTAAGTAATCACATTAATTAATTAACGTAAATTAATCATATTAATTTACTAACTTAAATTAATTACACTAATTAACTAATCCTTAATTATTTCCATTAAGTAATTATCCATTAATTACTTCAATAAGTAATTTACTTAATCCATTCATAAATGATTATCTTCAATTAACCAACTAATTAATTGTCTTTAGTTAATTATTTTAATTAATCGTCTAAATTAATTAAATAATTACTTGATTCCTTATATTTTAAAGACCTTACTTAATTAAGAAAAATCATTTATCTCAATTAAACTCTTACTTATCAATAAATTATTTACATTAGCTTTAAAACTTGTTTTTTTTACTTTCCTACCAAACTTTGAAACCTGTTCTTATTTGCCTTTAAATTATTGCTCTTTCTTCTTTATGTTTGAATCTTGAATTTCTTTGCTATAATAAAACTTGAACTTGATTTGCTTTGTTTTATATATAAAACTTTTCACATTAAACTTCTTTTAAGCACAGACAGCTAAACAAAAACAGGCCCAAGCGATTTACTTCAAATTCTCGAGCTCGAACACGAGTACTTCCGCGTTCCTCGTCTTCTCCGAGACACACACGAGATCTACACGAGATTGGCCCGTGAAAAACTTGTTTTACCCAAAACCAAACAAACTGATACACGAAAATGTACGTGCACACGTACATCCATGCCGACCATCGACGATCAGCGCCGTGATCTCTGCCAAGTCAACGCCGACCTCACTGACCTTTCTGACCATCCCTATCTCTGATATTACTGCCGAATCGAAAATGAACCCAATCGACCAAGACTGGAAACCCACACCATCGGAAATACTCCCCTCACCATCGATCTTGTCCACGATGAATCTTGCCGAACCCACCAGCGAATCGCCACGACCTCCAGCCCCAATTTCCACCTATCGCGATCAAGTCCGACGCCGCCACGCCATCACAATGAACCCGAGAACATCGTTTAACCCACAGGGCTTAAAACCCTACAACGACGTAGATGAGCCACCTCGTCGATCTAAAAATTCTCCGAGTATTTTTCCCACGACCCTCGAGTCCCGAGCCTCCTCCAGTCCCAACCTCGACACACCATTCACCTCCGATCGTCGAGAATCGACGAAAACCAAATACCGTTCATCTCAACAATTCTCCTCAACCACACACTTAAAAATCATGATTTCATTCTTAAAAATCCTAGTTTTCGAAAACAAAATTGATTATATACATGAAACCAGAAATCATTTAAGTCGAAAATTTGGTATGATTTGAATTTCACTGTACTTCTTCCTTTTGGTTTAAACTAGCTTCAGGTTCTCCTTGAAAGTATTTTCAAAATCTATATCTTGTTATTAGTAACAGATTTTGTTTATATATTGAAGACTAAAATGAATCAGGAGAAGATGAATTTAATTTTTTTTTTAAGTTTTGTAGCCTGTAAACTAGAACAAAGCAAACTTACAGGCTCACAGATACGCACATCAATATTAACATACATATTCATATGAAATCATATCTAAACAAACATGCAAAGCAAAATCTCCATCATAGATTATTAAATGCAACTGGTTATCAAACAATTTAGGCCCTTATAGAAAAGTTTACTCACTTGGTAATTAATTGAACAGAGCACAAATTCTGGAAGTTGTTACTTGATTTTCCCTTTAAATCTTCTTGCCTGATTTTTGTTTAAACTGGATCATTGTTTCAGTTTTCACTGAGGCTTACTTCAGGAGTTACTCCATTTTTTTTTCGATTTAAGATGAGAAGCTTGATATATAAAACAGAAGAGTACAGGATGATATATGTTTGTACATGGTGGTATATTATTTTTTTCTTCTTAGTACAAATAGGATCGGAGATTTTTTTCCTTGTGAGGATGAAATGATAGCATACTTATCCCATAGATTATATTCGTACACATACATATATATTTATGTTCTTGTCTTATTTCTTGCATAATTACATGTATTCCAATTATGTAGATATCTCTAGAATTCCTTATATGCTCATTCCATCTCTCACATAACTATAATCCTTAAGATTTTTTTTTCTTTTAGGTTAGCTTCTTAAGTTTGTTAATTTTTGTAAACGAACTAAATAATATGATGTATAAATAGAAATAACTTTAAACAGCTGTAGGTTACAATTGGTACAAGCTCACCCTGTTTTGATCAGAGATTTTTACTGTAAACTGAAAGAATACTTGCATATTTCGGCTGAAAGATTTTCTTGACAAAATGTTGTGCTAATTTAATGCATGTGTCTTCATATTAGTTTACACATAATTATAGTTTTGCTGATATTTATTTTATCATGTCTGGACAAAGATATTTTGTATGTGTGAATAAATTTGTTTCTGCACAAGATATATTGCATATATGTTATGAATAGTTTATCTCTTTGCATTGTACGTATGCATATATTATACAGTAATATCTTTCTAAACTTTTTCTTACATGTTTATGTAAGATTATTATAGTTATTGTTAACCTAACTCTTTAGTTTTATTTTCTATTTGTAATTAAATTTTCAAACCTTCGAATTATAACATATGTTTTGTATTTATATATTTTATATATCTATTTATATCTTATATTTACATTTTCTTATATTTATATATCTATGTTTATTTAAGGTTAATATCATATACTTGTTTTGTACTTATGTATAAATGTTGGTATTTATTTTGAATATTTTTAAACCCTTTATTTTATATTTTCAGATCATAGTTATTTTCCCAAACATATACAGACATAATAAGTCATATTTTTAATTAATTATATTGAATTCTTATCAAAATAATATTGCTAAATTTCCGGGTTATCACATTTTTAGTAATACTCTCTAACTTACTTTTTAGCCCAGTATTGTCTAGTTCAAGTAATTTTACTTTTGTTTTTAACTCGTGATTTTCAGAGACATGAACATCATTCTTTTCTTTTTGAGTTTCAATTTCTTGACTCGGTAAAGTAAGTTGAGAATTAGTATTCGAGACTGATTCTTGAAGTTTTTCAAGTTCTTCCTCTAGTATTTTCTTCTCATCTTTAAGCATATCTCTTTCGAATTCTACTTTGTTCTGATTTTCACGAGCTTCTTTATATTTTCTTTTGAAACTTTTTAGTGTGTTCAAAAGTTCTAAATTAATTTCTATTAGATCATCAAAGGTAAGATCACTAACCTCATTTTCTGTAGCCATGAAACATACATTTGCTTGTTCATTTTCATTATCACTGTCACTATCTGATGATGAGGAATCTGAGTCGTCCCATGTGACAGAGAATGCTTTCTTTTTGTATTTGTCTTTTCTGACCTTGTTAGAATAACTCTTCTTTAGTTCTGGACAATTTTTCTGGATATGTCCATTCTTGTGACAGCTGTAACATTCTAAAGCTGATGCAGATGGTTTGCTTGAGAAGTTCTTTTTATCATTGAATCTGTTGTTCTTTCGATACTTTAATAACTTCTTGAAATTCTTAGCAATGAATGCTAAATTCTCATCATCTGAATCTTGGTTCTCATCTTCTTCAGCTCGAAAAGCTATGTTCTTTTTGTCTTGTGCCTGTACTCTTTTAGCCTGTAAATTAACTTCATAAGACATTAGATTACCTATCAACTCCTCTGGTTTTATGGTAGAGATATCATTAGCTTCTTCGATAGCTAAAACTTTTCTCTCCCATTCATCCATGAGTGAGTTAAGGAGCTTTGACACCATATCAAAATCTGTATATTTCTCTCTCAGTGCTAACAATAAGTGATATATGTCTTGGAATCTAGAGTACATATCATTTATAGACTCATCTTGTTTCATTCTAAAGTTTTGAAACTGATTTTTAAGCATTGAAATCTTACTTTGCTTAACTTTGTTTGTACCTTCATGAGTTATTTTTAGTGTTCTCCAGATTTCATAGGCTGTAGTGCACATGCTGACTCTATTAAACTTATCTTTGTCTAAAGCACAAAATAACATATTCATAGCTTTTGAATTATTTGTAGCATCTTGTTTCTGTGTGTGTGACCATTGTGCATATTCAGTATTTGGTATATGATGTTCAGTCTGAGTGATATTCCAGATTTCATAACTGTTTGACTGCATAAATATTCTCATTATAGTGGACCAATAACTGTAATTTAAACCATTAAATAGTGGTGGTCGTGCAGTAGACTGTCTTTCATTGAAACTAGTGTTAGTGTTGTTTTCCATATTATCAAGATATCAAATAACTGTGTTATTTGGATGGCCTTGCTCTGATACCAAATGAAAGTATGTGTGGATTGACAGATATGGAATATATATTAAACTAAGTGCGGAAGCAGTTAATAGCAGTAAAGTAAATAAGAATAAGCACACCAGGAATTTTTATACTGGTTCGAACTCCCGTTCTACGTCCAGCCCCAGACTAACTTCTGGCTTTAACTAACAATACCCTCACTTAACCCGGAGGAATAGGTCTGAGCAGCAGAACAGACACCTGAGCAGCAGAACATGATTTTTGCCTCAGCAGCCGAAGAGGACTTTCCCTTGCCTGAGCAGCAGAACGGGACTTAACAAAATGTAAAAGTAGTTGACACAATGTGTTCTTGATAACACTGATTTGTCTTTAAGATTACAAACTTCCTATAATCAATTCCTCAAGTATATAAAGTGTATGTGAAGATTTGAAAGGAAGAATATTGCTAAGAATCAAAGTGTATGAAATATAATTCAAAGCAATGAAGAGTATGAATGCACTAGAATAATCACAAGAGAGAATAGAAAGAATTAGAATCAGAAATTGGTGATTGTGAAGTGTGTGAGAACTCCTATATATAGTTTTCAGAGAGATGCAACTCTTAGTGAAGAGTTTCAACCAAGAGAGGCATCTTTTCCCGAAGTACAACTCTTCATGGGAGAAGATGTCTATTCAGAATTTGACAGTTGAAGCCTGATCAGTCGACCGGTCGATTCTGGTCAGTCGACTGAATTAAAAAAATAAAATATTTTATGCACAGTCAGTCGATTGGGCATGCACAGCCAGTCGACCGGTTGTGCATATATTGCACAATGAACTTTGTTTTTAAAGGATCGTAGAACACTAAAACTTTGAGGATTGATTTTAACATATATCTAAGACTCAACACATATAATAATTACTTTAAGCATAGAGTTAAATTCTTGATCCTCTGATGTCTTCTTTTTGTCATGTATGAGTGCATATTCTTCTTTAGCTTCTGAACCGTTTTGTCATGAATCAAAACTAGTGATTCAACAAACCTTCCCTTAAATTTTCCTTGAAAACCTTTTTCATGTCAAATTGATTTAAAACCTTTAAATCAAACTTAAACAAGAAAAATATATGCCATATGCTTCCCTTAAATCATCTTGCCATGTTATATATATACTTTACTCAAATCTTTGTTGATGAAAACATTTAAACCTTTGAAAGTACCCCTTTCGAAACCATTGAAAGTACCCCTTTCGAAACCAAGTAAACCCTTTATAACCTATGCCGAAAGGCCAAAACATTCCTTTCGAATCCATTAAAAAAACCTTTCTTTCAACAGCTATAAAACCTTAGACATCCTATCTTTAAAACATTAAACATTGCCTTTCGAAAACCTTGGAAACCTTTCCTTTCAAACCTTTCGGAACCATTGGAAAATCTTTCCATTCAAACCTTTCAAAACCATTGGGGAACCACCCCTTCGAAACCATTATTCAAAACCTTTCGAAAGCATCAAAACCTTTATAACAACAAACCTTTCGAAACCATTTGGGTTCTACCTTCAACGGAGCAAAAGGGTCATTAAAACATTTAAGTCGAAAGCTCTCTTTCGAAAACAGTCCCTAAGCAAAGAAGTGATGGTGTCGAAACCAACCTTCCGAAAGCAATGGAGAAGTGGTTTAGTTTTAAAAGCAAAGTATTCCCTTTGAAACCTTTGTTTCGAAAGATACGAAAAGTGGCAGCTAGGGGTTTCGACCCCTTCGAAAGCATTTACTTAAATAAAAAGGCATAACCCATTTGAAACCATTCCTTTAAAACAGTTGACTCGGTCGAAATCCAACCAAGTCGAAAGCATATCCTTCCAAAGCAAAGTAGGCGCATTTTCATTTGAAAATATAGTAGCGCTTTGACCCCTTCAGAACCCCTGGTTTCGACCCAATACCTTCCGCCTATATCCAATTCGCTACGCACCAAGTCTTTGATGCCATGCACATTGGTTTCGATGGTGATGGTGGCAGAAGAACCCGACCGAAAGCTAGGTGCCGAAAGTGGCGAAACATGCTAAAAGCATGTAAAAACTGATTTTAACTTTAAAAATTCAACTAACCTGCCTTGTTTGTCAAAATATCATTGGTTGCTAATTTTCTTTTCTAAAAGAGCTGCCAAAATTTCAAAATTAAACAATTTAAATAATTTACAAAATGCCCCTTCTCCTTTTATAAGTATATAAAACATTTAAGTCTCATACCTTAAATAATTTTATATATCTATTAAAAGACTTAGACAAATTCTACAAAAATTCCAGAAAACCATTTTTAATATGTTTTCTAACATATATTAATTTCAGACCCAAAACATATATTATTGAACCGTAAATAATTTTAAACCCAATAATCATTTTCTTCACTAGAAAATTAATATTAAATCTACATTAATTAAGAAAATTATGAAAATAGAAACTCATATCTAAAATATCATTTCTAATCTAAATCTAAAATCGCAAGGCATTTCGAAGTCATTTAATATGGTTTTCACATTAAAACTTATCATAAAACCTATATGAATAATCATAAATCATCAACAAGCATATATAAACATTTTAATCCTTCAAAACCATGGCATAACATTGCAAATAAATTCAGATTATCCTTAAAACCGAAAACATTTAGAAAATAAGATGTAGTCATTATTCACCTTAGCTTTGAGATTATGGAGTTTGAGATTTGAATGGATTTAAGTTGATTAATTTTCTTCCTTTTGCTTTTTCTTTCTCTTGCTCTTGCTAATGGTGGCCGGTCTCTATTTGTTTTTAATTTTGCAAATGAACATGTAGAACATACACGGCTAAGGGTTTAGGGTATTAGAATGATCTCTTTCCTATTTTACCCCTCCTTTATTTCATTTTAACTTTTCTTTAGTTCATTGGTTACATGGCACGGCTATCCCTTAGTTTAATCACAAATCTCAATCCCCTAATCATTTTACATTATTTCATTTAATTTACCTAATTAAGTGTTCCTAATAATGTTACTAAAAATATGGGGTGTTACAATCTCCCATACTTAAAGAATTTTGTCCTCGAAATTATGATAAGGTACCCAACAAATCAATCATAAAGATAAAACATACCATCAAACAAATCAGGATAAACGTCTCTAATCCTGCTCTCAGTCTCCCAAGTACAGTCTCTCTCATCGTCGCTCCACTGGACTTTCACTAGTCTGATTGTCTTGTTCCTTAGCCTCTTCTCATCTCTCGTGACTATACCAACTGGCTTTCTAACTATAATCAAATCCGGTTCTACTACTAAGTCATCTAACACAGTCGGTGCTATAGTAGACCCCGGTCTCTAAAACACTTCCTTAGATGAGAAACATGGAAAACATCATGGACTCCAGCCAAACTATTCAGTAACTTCACTCTATATGCGAATTTCCCGATCCTCTCTATAATAGGAAAAGGTCCAACGAATATCGGTGCTAACTTTTCAGATTTCCCGAATCTGATCACACCCTTCAACGGTGACACCTTAATAAATACATGATCTCCAACAGAGAACTCCAAGTCTTTCCTTCTTCTATCAGCATAACTCGTCCGCCTAGATTGAGCATCCTTCATTCTAGCTTGAATCAACTCAATCTTCTCTGCAGCTTCTCCAATCAAATCTGGACCAAGAACCAATCTATCCTCGGTCTCTAACCAACAAACGGGAGATTTGCATGGCCTTCCACACAAAGCTTCAAACGGTGCCATCCCTATACTAGTTTGATAATTGTTGTTATACGAAAACTCGACTAAGTGTAGATTTCTTCCTATGATCCCTCAAAATCTAACACACAAGCTCGTAACAAATCCTCCAAGACTTTTTAACTTTTTCCGTTTGCCCATCAGTCTACGGATGGTAAACGGTACTTATCTTGAGCTTGGTTCCTAAAATTTCCTAGACTCTTCCAGAACTCGCTAGTAAACAAGGAATCTCTATCACTTACTATACTACTAGAAATTCTGTGCAGTCTAACTACATTCTTCATAAACAACTTAGCCAAAACAGGTGCCGTCCTAGTTCACTTAACTGGAATGAAATGGGCACTCTTAGTCAATCTATCCACTATGACCCATATACTTTCACTTCCTATACTAGATCATGGCAACCCATCTATAAAATCCATAGAAATAGAATCCCACTTCCATACCGGAATATCCAATGGCTGTAGCAACTCACTTGGCTTCTGATGTTCGGTTTTACCCAGTTGGCAGTTCAGACACTGCTTAACCTATAAACCAACATCCCTCTTCATACCTTCCCAAAAGAAACTTATCTTCATGTCCTGATATATCTTAATTCCTCCTGGATGAATAGTGAATTTCGAACGATGGCATTCCTCCAAAACTTCCTTCCTAATGTCTCCTACATTCGGAACACACAACCTCCCTTTCTTTCTCTACCATCGATTCTGGTAAAGACTGAAATCCTTTAAGTCATCGCTCTCGATTCCATCCCTTAACTTTCTGATCCCTTCAGCCAACACTAGATCCTCCTCTTGTTTAGAAGCAATCTTTTCGATCATTCCTGGTCGAACTTCTAAACAAGACAACACGGTAGTTCCTTCACTAGACCCTGCCTTAGATCTCCACTGCACAGTACAAGTCGACAACGCTTTCCAAATCTTTCCACTCAACTATCATGGCCAATATTGCATTCTTATGCTTCCTGCTAAGCGCATCTGCAACCTTATTGCCTTTCCCTGGTGTGTACTCAATTCCAAAATCATAAGCAGCAATGAACTCCAACCATCTCTGATGTCTCATGTTCAGTTCCTTCTGAGAGAACAAGTACTTCAACGACTTATAATCTGTATATAGCTCAAACCTCTCTTCCAAAAGGTAATGTCTTCACACCTTCAACGCAAATATCACTGCAGCTAATTCCAAATCATGCGTAGGATATCTAACTTCATGCGGTCTAAGCTGTCGAGAAGCATAGACAATAACTTTACCTCTCTGCATCAATACAGCTCCTAACCCGGTTCCACATGCATCTGTATAAACTACCAAATCATGATTCCCTTCCGGAACAACTAATATACAGGTGCATGGGTCAACAAGTATTTCAAACTCTGAAATGCTTCCTCACACTTATCGGTCCACACAAACTTCACATCCTTTCGCTTTAGCTTAGTCATCGGTGTTGCTATCCATGAAAAATCCTTTATAAACCTCTGATAATATCCAACCAATCCAAGAAAACTCTTTATCTCAGTCATTGTCTCGAGTCTCTTCCAATTATTCACCGCTTCAATCTTAATCGGATCTACAGACAACCGTTTCCTGAGACTACATGACCAATAAACTTCACTCCCTTCTTCCAAAAATGACACTTCGAAAACTTTGCCTTCAGTTGATTCTGCCTCAGTGTCTCAAGCACCACTCTAGGATTAACTTCATGCTCCTTCTCATATCTAGAGTATATCAAAATATCATCTATGAAAACCAACACGAACATATCCAAGTGCTCTTGGAAAACTCGGTTCATCAAATCCACAAAGAATGCTGGCACATTAGTCAGTCCGAACGGCATCACTAACCATTCGTATGATCCATATCTGGTCCTAAATGCCGTCAAAGGAATACTATCCTCTGCTACTCTATGCTGATGAAAACCTATCGCCAAATCCAACTAAGAAAATACGTTGGCTCCACTCAACTGATCGAACAAATCGTCAATTCTAGGCAACGGATATCGATTCTTTATCGTCTTCTCATTCAACTAACGATAATCGATACATAAACTTGATGACCCGTCCGACTTCTTGGCAAATACTGTTGCTGCTCCCTAAGGTGAACTACTCAGTCTGATAAAACTCTTGCCTTCCAAATCCACCAACTGCACCTTTATCTCCCTCATTTCGGTAGGTGTCATCCTGCTCAGTGGCCTACTCATTGGTTCTGCTCCAAACACCAAATCTATTCGAAACTCAATGGCTCGCTTCGGTGGTAATCCTACCACCGGTTCAAAAACATCTGCGAATTCTCTAACCATGAAAACTCGATTCAACTCATCTTTTACCTCCACAACACCCAATAAAGCATTCACCTCACAACTAGGGTTTTCTATGACATATACAATCTGATCACTACAATCAGGGTGTCTAAGTGATATTTTCCTATCATGGTAAAATATTATAGCATCATACTTACTTAACCAATCCATACACAAGATAATTACAAACCCTACAAAGTCAAATACATGCAAACTGCAAACAAAGGTATGACCTAACAAATCAAACTCTAAGTGGTCACACTTCATCCCAAGTGTCACATACCCTCCTATCGGATTTGCAACCCTTAAGGAAGTAACTAAGTATGTGGGTTCTAGGTTAACCTTATCTACCGAACAACGAGATGTAAAAGAATGCGATGCACCAGTATCAAACAGAACACTAACTGACATACCATGGATCGAAAGCGTACCTCCCAATGCTGCTTTTCCATTCTCCTGCGCTGTTGGTCTTGAGTTAGCTGCTTCCAATGCAAATACTTTGCCTTTTCCATCCTTAGCGGGCTCTTTGCATTGATTCTTATAATGACCAATTTGATCGCAGTTGAAGCATCTGATGTTCTTCTTCCAGATCACTTTCTTCGCCTTTCCAATATGACACTCATTAGCAAAATGCCCCTTCTTATAACACTTGAAGCATACAACCTCGGACTTTCCTTTCTTCGTGGCTCCACCCTTCAGAGCACCCTTCTTATGAAAGAACTTCATTTTCCAACTCTGCCCCACCTTGACCTCCTTTGCCTTATTCATCTCCAGAGAAGCAAGTATCTCTTCGTGTCTTAAAGCCATCTCTACTACAACATCACAAGGATCCCTAATATGAGGTAATGTAGCCCTTACACACTCAGGCTTCAACCCCCTGATAAACTTCTCATTTCTCTTCATCACAGTATCCACAGTAGCATATCCATACCTAGCTAACTCCTCAAATCTTCTAGCATATTCCAATACAGTCATTTCCCTCTGCTCTAACTCGGCAAACTTTCTAAGCAAAGTAGACTATGCCATCACAGACATGAACCTCTCCTGGAACCTCCTCCTAAATTCAACCCATGTCATTGTCTCTTCATCCACTCCAGCCGTCATGCTATTCCACCAGAATAAAGCTGCTCCTTAAAGCTATCTCGAAGCTAGCCTTCTCTTCTGCTCATCATTGAGTCCCATACTTTAAATAATTTTATATATCTATTAAAACACTTAGAAAAATTCTACAAAAATTACGTAAAACCATTTTTAATATGTTTTCTAACATATATTAATTTCAGACCAAAAACATATATTATTTAACTGTAAATAATCCTAAATAATCATTTTCTTCACTAGAAAATTAATATTAAATCCACATTAATTCAGAAAATTATGAAAATTGAAACCCACCTCTAAAATATCATTTCTAATATAAATCTAAAATCACAAAGCATTTGGATGTCATTTAATAGAGTTTTCACATTAAAATTTATCATAAAACCTATATGAATAATCATAAATCATCAACAAGCATATATAAACATATTAATCCTTCAAAATCATGGCATAATATTGCAAAAAAAATCGGATTATCTTTAAAACTGAAAATAATTAGAAAATGAAATGTAGTCATTATTCACCTTAGCTTTGAGATTATGGAGTTTGAGATTTGAATGGATTTAAGTTGATTAATCTTCTTCCTTTAGCTTTTTCTTTCTCTTACTCTTGCTAATGTGGCCGGCCTCTATTTTTAAATTTTGCAAATGAATGTGTAGAACATACATGGCTAAGGGTTTAGGGTATTAGAATGATCTCTTTCCTATTTTACCCCTCCTCATTTCATTTTAACTCTTCTTTAGTTCATTGGTTACATGGCACGGCTATCCCTTAGTGTAATCACAAATCTCAATCCCCTAATCATTTTACATTAGTTCATACAACTGCTACATAACTCCAGCGACTCAGTATCAAGTGTTTTTCCCAGAATTTGTACAATCCATTCAAAGATTAGTGAGATGACAATAAAGAAACCAGGATAACTCAAGTACTATCAAGAAGATCGCTAGAATCAACTCAAGGACGATGGACAAAAGCTCGAAACACATCAACTAAGAGGTAGAAGAGCAGAGCAAAAGTCAAAGTTGGATTTGCACCTTCATAGCTCGATACCGAGTTGACAACCTATAGGACGGTACCGAGTTTAACTTTTACCTCGTGTGCACTTGACTTTTCCTGTGTGACTTCGAGCCCCTTCTGGACTTTATGACAAGTGGGCTTCTGACTCCATACATCTGTTTCTCTATAAATACCAGCCTAGCTGCAACCAAAACGAGATTTCTTCCCAGATCGTCTTTTTCTCTTCACTCTGGACTTGATCATTCTACCATTAGAGACTTCTTCCTCTTCTTCACATCTAACCTCTCTCCAATAGAGTCACCTAGGAAGCTACTATTTGTTGTTCTAGGACTTAGATCAACAAACTATAGTACTAGTGACTCTCAAACACTTTAGAAACTCGATTGTAAATTTGAGATCCACTTTAGTGAAAGAAATTATAGCGCACGTAGGCCGGAGATTACGCCGAACCACTATAAAAATTCTTGTGTGTTATTTACTTTTATGTTATTCTTACTTTCTTGATCTAGGATTTATACTGCTTTTACATCTGTTATAAAAGAACTGGTGCTTTCATCTTATTTCTGGGTGTTGATCCATTTTCTAGGTTAACAGAAAATCCCTTGAAAATCATCGGTTCATTTTGGGAATAGTCTTTTATACAAGATGAGCCTTATATCTTTCCATGTTACTTACTGAATCCCCTTGGATTTGAATAATCATTCATAACCGATTGGCTTCTTATCTTGATGTATGGAGAAAGATCTCAAACTATTATTGTCTTATATAGAATTATACTATATATTTATACCTTAAATCCACTTTTAAACTTAATGTCTTGCATGGATTGAGGTAATTTGACCGAATCATCTCCATCGATCCATTAGTTTCATTAATGAAAAAATACTAAACAGTTATCCGAAATAATATTTCTTCCTTTTCAAGTGGATCTCCTTAGTGATATTGCACCTTAAGGTTGTTGAGTTTATTTTCTTGAAACATAAACTTAACTTGATGAGAATTTTGTTAACGTTTCCTTATTAAGGTTTTTGATTTACTTCTTGTTCAATGAAAGGAAACAAATCATATACATTATTTGAATAAGTAACTATAGTCGAATCAAAGATAATGAGTTCCTTTAAAGACAATGATCCATACTTTATTTCTCCCTCTAAACTCAACATCCTCAAAAAATTGATACATTTCTTGTCTTAATTTTTTTTCTTCATGCTGGTTCATAAAACTTATAGCTTTTAAGTCATTTAGAATACCAATAAAGTGTTTGCTATCTGTAGTGCCCTATTCTAGAATTATTTATAAAGATGGAAGAAATAATTACATTAATCACCATATCAAAATTCAAGACTTCATTATAAGAGTTATTTTTATCATTAATATCAAGATATACAATTCCAACAATGTATGAATTTATTAATATATTAGTGTTATTATTTCTGAGGGAACAATAATAACCAATTTTTTTCATACTAAAAATAGAAACTGAATTTGTATAAATGACAGTATAACAAAAAAATATCAACCAATTCCAAACAAAATAATTGAGTTCTTAATAAAATGTTCAGTACGTTATAATTTTAACGATTTTCCATTAACTAAATTGATGTGGTTTTTTAACATTTTTTGGAGTTCGGTAGTTTAAGAAATAAAGTCTTTATGAAAACATCTATGTGAGTAGTTACACCAATATCTAACCACCAAATGTTTCTGGGTACTAAAACCAAATTTACATTTGAAAATATTAAAGTAAGATATATATCTTTCTTGATACGACAAGTGCGATATCTGGTACAATTCTCTTATACGTTCATAGATTTCATTAAAAATAATAATAATTAATATTAATCTTAAACTGGTTATACTATGAATAAAGAAAGTACCAAAAAAAAGTTGAACTTGAGTGCCTTTAGCCTTTGAAGCAATATTTGACATTTCCATATAGTACTCACGTGTGTTTCATCTACTTTTACTTTATAGAATCAAGCACTACAAAGCATGCTTGTTTCCTCTATCTTCTTTTTTCCTTTGGAAAAACGCTTTACAATCATAGTAAAGAACACCTTAAAATTGGTTACGTCTACATCCGTGAAAGCTTTTGAAATATTGTACTTTATAATCCTTTGGCTCTCGCTGTTTGAGTTATCTCACTTCTCAATGTTTTTCATAACATTATAAGAACATTCAACCGTAATAGAGGTGGGTGTAGTCCTCCTAGATGTAAGGTCTAGATCCACACAATCAAAAACGAAAAAATATGTTCTCTTCCAATCCTTAGAGCTAATCCTAAACAAAAATGGGAGTATTATTAAAATTGGTTGAAAATGAAACAAAAAATAAATATTGATCGTCTATGCTCATATCCAAAAATCAGTCATAGTAAATTCAAATAATTGGTAAGTCACTTCTCAAGATCCTATCACAACATTAATATAAAGTCTTTGAATAGTAAAATTAACTGTAACTGGCACTCTTGCTGTAATGATCAAACATTGAAAATAAATTCAAGTCAAATAATAATCTTCTTTTTGGTCGATTAATTATTCATTTGTATAACTTTATAATTTTTGCATATCTATCATCACACATATGTAAGTAATTTGGTTGAATATTAACCCTCCTTTGGGCCAGTTTACATCCGCATGAATACATACACATAGATATCGAACACCCTTCGTGAAAATATCAAAACAAGAGAGGTCACTTCGGTGATATGTTGTTTCAATTAGCTCATTCAGAATGTAAAATAGTTACAATTAATTTGAAAAGGGACACCAAAAAATATTTGAATTTATTTGTGTATTACCTTAGTTCATTCATTTCAATATTTGTCATAAATAGTAATGTCAACTTTCCACTTTACACACACGAGAAACATATAGATAAAGTATGATTTTCATAACCAGGAAAAAAATAAAATATATAAATACAAAATATTCGCAATAAATATTGACTTCAAAATAGTGCATATCTTATTTAACCGCTACTCGTTCCCAGAAATGAAAGTGAAACATATTTTTAACGAGCATGGATTATACATACGAAATATCTATATCAAACATAAATGCATAAAATAATAAACCATATGTCTTTCTTATTCCAAATACAAACATAACACTTGTGCAGTTAATGCCCTGTTATTACCCCGCTATAACCCTGCTATATCTCATAGCGAATTTCTACCGCTACGATTTTTTCATATAGCCCCAAATATAGCCTTTCCGCTTTAAGCCCCGCTATTTCCACTGTATCCCGTTATTCCCACTATATTCCGCTATATCTTCTTTAAAAGAAATAAATTAAAAAATTACTTTTATACATTATAAAAATTATGAAATTAATTTATTTAATTGAATTTTTAATATATTTTCAGAAATGAAAATACTCTAATATTCTACTAAATTCAATTATGTTATATAACAGTTTTACGTTTATTTACAGTATATTCGCACATATTTTTATTTAAAATTATTTATGTATTAATTATAATTCAATTAAATGTTAATTTTTCATAAAATTACCATTTATATATTTGTAAAAACATTAAGTATGAGTTTTATTTGCTATTTTAGAGTCATCCGCTATATCCCGCTATTTCCTCGCTGTATCCCCGCTATGACTTTTTGCACCTCCGTCGCATTGAATCTACCGAGCGCTTTAACTGCACAACATAACACATCATTAAATTTATTGTAACCGACACATATAGTGCATTTATGATAATAAGTAAATTAATTTATTAACATAACAGCTACATTTAATTCATTTATGATAAAAATAAATGCAATTGATCGTTACGTGGTCTGAAATATAAATTAATGTTACGACAAATAGATTTCAGTGAAATATCTTAATTAATTGAACCCCTTAGAATTTAAAACACACACAAAAAAAATTGAAACCGTTAGGTTTATTATTTTTATGCCATAAATTCATTAAATAAATTTTGTTCTTTTTTCTAGTCAAATTGGCTAATTTGTTTAACTATATAGTACTTTACAAACGTAATTAAAGTAAAACAACCTTATCTCAGATTTTCGTACAATATTACTTAATAATAAAATCCAAATTAACACTTCAAAAAAATTCTCAATAATGAAAATTTCATAATAATTAAAATAACTAAAGGTATCAAATCCAAAGTATTTCTCACATCAAATTCAACACTTGTTTACAAAATATATCATAATAAACATGTAGATGTTTTAACCAAAACAAGTTGTTTTTGAAATATAGCGAGTTTAGATTATTTCCCAAAAAATAAAATCATTACTAAATTTTAACTCATTTCATAAACCACATACATATCATTTAGATCTATCTTTCTACATCAAAATAGTTTCATAATTCAGCCTTTCGTTTAGAAAAAAAAATGATACTATACCAAATCTAAAATTATCATAGAAAAAAAAACATTAATACATAGATCAAACAGATCTATAATTTTGGCAAGGTATTGAATTCAATGACTTCTAGATGAAGTTCAACTCGAAACTTACTCATAAAAAAACAAATTTTTTTGAGTGAAATCAAAGATGGATGGCTTTAGTACCACTTTTTAGGATCTAGTACTTTTAAATCAAATTAATTAATAAATCCTAGATCTGAATAGATAACCCAGATTGATTTAGTTGATAAAAAACTGGAGGAAATTAAATAAATTGTGAAAGTCGTACCTAATTTTATAAATTGATTAAGAGAAAGAGACGGATCCGGAAAAAAGATAGTTCTGATCTTTCAAATTATCACAAGTCTACATCTGTATTTCTCTTTAGAAGAGGGCCAAAGAAAAACAAAACTTATGTAATTTGAGGATGATAACCTCCTATATATAGTAGTGTGATATTTTCAATTTGTTGACCCCTTAACAAATTGAAAATCATTAGGTTTCTACACATTCTTGTAGACCCCTAATTTAAAATAGCATTATTCAGGAGATTTAACTATATAAATTAAATAGTGATAAGGGAATTGAAATTTGAGAACTAATTAGGGTCTTGACTTAACTAAATGGATTTATAAGAATGGTTTATAAGCTAAATACCTAAGAGAATAAGGCAAGGGCAAAATGGGAATAGCCGAACCCATAACCCTTAAACCCTTACCTCATTCTCATTCACATCTTCGTAAATTAAAAACATAAACAAAATAAAACAAGACCGACCATAACCCTAGGAGAAGAGGAGCTCAAAAATCAATTAGAGGCTAAGGTTCAAGCTAGGAAGATTAAAGTGAAGAATAAATCTCAAGTTCCTTATCCAATCAAGGTGAATAATAACCCAAACCATCTCATATATGTCTTCTTGAACGTTTAAATTTGATTTTTAAGGTTGAAAACCATTGGATGGATGAATGATGATATGCTTTTGATTATATGCCACGTTTTAATTTAAACAAACTTTTGTGGAATAATAGAATTCGATTTTAAGGTTAAAATCTTGGAAATTGATTCCAACTGCCATGGTATTTGAATATGTTATGTAAATCATTATTTTGAAGATGGGTTTAAATTTTCATAATATTCCAAGCTATGGATAACTTATTATGAATTTTGAATGAAGGAAATAGATAGTTTCGGGTTTAAATTATTTAAGGCAATTATATATTGACTTCGGGCCTGAAATATATATATATATATATATATATATATGTATATGTATGTATGTATGTATGTTAGAAAACATATTAAAAGTGTATTATGGTGATTTTTAGGGAATTTCCTAAGTATTTTACTATGGTTATAAAATTATTAAAGTTAAGGGACTTAAATTTTTTATATGTTTTATCAAGGGAAAGGGCTTATTTGCTTAACATGTTTTAAGTAGTTAATTATTAATTCGGCAACCTTTTTAGAAAAAATGGTTTTTGATAAAGAAATGGCAACCAATTACATTTTGACAAATTAGGCAAGTTAGGTGAAAAGAAATTACTTTGAAAGGCATAAAAATCAGTTTTGTTATGAATTACAACTCTACCACTTCTTTTGCTTGCTTTTGTCACCATGCCTAGCAGGTCTTTAGAACTCATTCGAAACCAATGCACATGGTGTCAAACAATTGGTACGTAGTATATTGGGGAAAATCGGATGAGTCTATGTTGAAGGCGTGGTTTCGAAGGGGTTGAAGTTGCTTTCATAAGCTTTTGAAACCATCAACTTGTCTTTGCTTTTAGAAAGGAGCTTTCGAAAGAGTTGCTGCTTATTTTCGTTTTTAAAGAAGTTTTCGAAAGAGTTACCGCCTTTTTGAACTCATTCGATATTTAGATGCTGCATTCATACCTTTTGAATTAGTTGAGGTCGCTTTCTTCATAGCCTTAAAACAATTTGTTCGAAAGGGGTGCTTTCGCCTTTTACTTAGAAGTTGCTTCCTCAATGCTTTCAAAGGGTTGTTTTAGCCGTTTTTCTCAATGGTTTCGGAGGCAATGGTTTCGAAAAGATGGTTTAGAAGTTATCCTCTTCTCCAACTCTTTTTCCTAAGATTAATGCTTTCGAAAGTAAAGCCTTCGCTTTTGTTCTCTTTGACCCAGAAGTTATAATTTTAAACCCAATGATTTCGAAAGAGATTTTTTTAAATGGTTTTGAAGCTATGCTTCCATAAATTTTTGCTTGAGCTAAATGATTTCGAAAGGTATGTTTTATGTTATATCTTTAAGTGTTTCGAAAGAAAGGTTTCAATGCTTTTGAAAGGTATGTTTTGAGTATTTCAAAAATTATATCTTTAAGTGTTTCGAAAGGAAGGTTTCAATGCTTTCAAAAGATATGTTGGATGGTCTCAAAAGAGAACATCTAAGGTTTTAAGTAATGATATAAAGTATAAAGTCGAACGCCTTAGTTTTAAAATTTAAGAACCCAATTTCATTTTAAAAAGGTAAACCCATGGCAATATGAAAGAGTTTTGAAATGAAATTTAACTTTGAAATTTTTGAAGAAGCTTTCCTTACTAAAGATAGTGGGTTAAGGGTATTAACCATGTTTCATTAGAAAAATGATTACAAGGAATTAAATCATAGATGTTTATATTATTATGTTTTGATCACTTATCAAGTATGCTTCTTTTGTAAACATATTCACTTCATAATTAACCCGTAACTGCATTTTAGGGTGTTAAGGGCAGAATAACTAGCTAGGTTGACCCAGTAGTGAATATACATTCAGTTAACTTATGTGTGGGTAGAATTGCATCCAACGGGTCAGATAGACCAGAATATAGGATGCCCAAAGACCGATCAAAGTATTATTGGTTTAGACAGGTTCTTAGTAAGCCCATGAAAACTATGTATGGAAATTGTTATTTGCAGGGGCCAATAGGTTATTAGTGATCTCATGAAAACTATGTCCGGAATAAGTTATTGAAAGAGGTCAATAGGTTCATAGTATTTCTATAATAACTATGACATGAGAAATGTTATTGGAGGATCCAATAGATTCATAGTGACCCCATGAAAACTATGATTAGATGATTTATTGGTAGATACCAATAAGTTCTTAGTGATCCCATGAAAACTATGAAACCGGATCGATAGTTCGTAAGTTTGCAGGTTATTAGTCATCCCATGAAAACTAATAGGTTAATAGTGACCCTAGAAACTACGACATAAGACAGATGGTCGGGGAAATGGGGATGGGAAATCCAGAGCATATTGCATGTTTGCATATCATCATGGTACATTTTATTATGTTGTGTCTTAACTATTGTGGATGCAGGTGCACAGTATATGGTTATCTTAAATTGGATTAAGATACTAGTGAGGGAAAAACCCATTCCGCTAAATGGCGTGGTCTCACTAGATATCCAAATTGTTCGAGATAGTAGGTTATTATTCATACCAGACTTTTCGTCTGACTCAAATTTTATGTTTTCCCCTTAAACTCTCGGGTGCTCAATTGATTTTGAGTAGTATGAGAGTTAAGGTTTTCAGGTTCTCCTTTAGATGAATAAGCTTTCGGAGATGTGTAGGAGACAAGTTAGCTATTAGGAGTTCTTTCTGTTTGATTCCATTGCGTATTGGATGTAATGGCAAAGTTGTTCAATTGCCTATATTTAGACTTTGATCAACCAAGAGGCATCTTCATATGTCGCTCTTGGCGTATTTTGTAATAAATATATTATTTTGAACGTGGTTTACGAATTGGAATTATGTAATGAATTTGAAATATGATTTGAAGTGGAATGAAAAATTATTTTATGATTTTAAAATTTTTCATATCCATGTGTTTCTGTTATATCAACGTATCTAACATTATCGCATTTAGTCACCAAGAATTAATAACTATGGATGATTGTAGCATCCATGGCAGTTAGTTTTTGGCCTCCAAATGCAGGACGTTACAAGTTTGTATCAGAGCATAGGTTTATGTAAATTTAAAAGAAATTTGAACCTAAAAGATTTTCAAAACATAATCTAAAAAATCAAAAAATGAGACCGGAGTTTGTGTTAACGCTATAGTAACGTAGTTGCATTTGTTATATATATATATATATATATATATGTAAGTATGTATTTCCCTCTCTCTTAGAGCGTTCTTCTATATCTTACTAAGGCTCGTATGCAGATTTACGGGAAAGGAAGATATAGAGGCAGGAAACAAAAGAGGAAATCTAGGTGGGGAAAGCACCACAACTAATGGAAATGTTTGACCCAATACCAGGAGGAATCCGGGTCGACAGGAAAATGTTAACCCAAATGCAAATGCCAACGTAAGTGTTGGAACCCCGCCAGTAGATATGGAGATGATGTATCAGTTCTTTGTCAATTTGATGCAGGATGGAGCTAATCCCGTGGCCCCAGTTGGCAATAACTACACCAAGCTGAGCAGGGATTACACTAGTCTTGGTGGGAAGCCGTTTTTGGGAACATAGGATGCTGTCGAAGTAGAAAACTGTTTATTGCACTATGAAAGAATTTTTGCTGACTTGGGATTAGATGATGAGAAGAAGAGGAGACTTGCTTCACGACAGTTGCAGGGACCAACATTTATTGGTGGAATAGTGTTACTGTGGGAGTTCCTGAGGAAGAGTTGACTTCGACAGAGTTTCGAAGGAGATTCGAAGAGAGGTTCTTGTCTGAGGTTGCCAAGTCGGTATTGTTGAGAAAGTTCATGGACTTAGTGCAAGGTGAGAAGTCGGTGATTGATTATGCTAGGAAGTTTGATGAGTTGTTCAGATACGGATGTGCTACCATTGACACCGTCATTAAAAGAAATGAGAAGTTTATTCGAGGGTTAAGACCAGAGATTGCTATAGCGACTATGCCATATCTCCGTGATCTAAGTACAGTTGTAGTGAAGATGGAAATCAGGAATGAAGAAATATTTTCTACTTTTGGGAAAGAGAAGCAAGTTGGAACCCAAGATTCTCAGGGCAAGAAGAGGAATTCTTTAAGAAGAAAGGATCTCAGAAAAGAGGAGCTGCCAAGAAAGGGAAGGCCGATGCGGTTTGCTACAAGTGTGACAAGAAAGGACATTATGCTCAAGAATGTCGAACTGGAAAAGGGAAAAAGGTTGCAGATAATAAAGGAGTGAAGTGCTTCAACTGTGACCAGATTGGAGACTACAAGAATCAGTGTATAAAACCAGTCAAAACGGACAAGGGAAAGATCTTTGTTTTGGAACCATCATCTTCTAGACCAACCGCTGCTAAGAAGGGAAAAACTGTAATGGAATGTACGCTTTTGATTCATAGCATACCAGTTAGGATACTATTTGATATCGGTGCATCGCATTCATTTATATCTCAGTGTTTGGTAGATAAGTTATGTTTAGAACCCTCATGCCTTGTTCTTTCTTAAGGGTTGCAAATCCGATAAGAGGATATGCAACTCTGGGGATGAGATATGACTAGTTAGAATTTGAATTGTTAGATCATAAGTTTGCATGCAGTTTGTATGTTTTTTATTTCGTAGGCTTCGGGATCATTTTGGGTATGGATTGGTTAGAAAAATATGATGCTAGGATATTTTCCAAGATAGGAAAATATCGCTAAAACACCCCAATAGTCGTAACCGAATTATATACTCGATGGAGAAGTTAGACTCAAGTGCTTGTGCTTTGCTGAATGCAATGGAAGTAGAAGAAGAGTTGAATCAGGTTTTGGTAGCAAGAGAGTTGCAGATGTTTTTGAGCCAGTCACAGGACTACCACCAAAGCAAGCCATTGAGTTTCGGATAGATCTTGTGCCAGGAGCAGAACATGTAAGTTGACCACCTAGTAGGATGACACCTACCGAGATGAAGGAATTGAAGGTGCAGCTAGTGGGTTTAGAAAGAAAGAATTTCATTAGACCAAGCAGTTTTCCTTGGGGAGAGGCCACGGTGTTCGTAAGGAAACCGGATGGGTCGTTAAGGATGTGTATCGACTATCATAAGTTGAACGAGAAAACGATTAAGAATAGGTATCCTTTACTGAGAATTGATGATTTATTTGATCAATTGAGTGGAGCCAAAGTGTTTTCCCAATTGGATTTGGTGACCGGTTTCCATCAGCTAAGAGTGGCAGAGGACGGTATTCCGTTGACGGCGTTTCAGACTAGGTATGGTTCGTACAAGTGGCTAGTAATGCCATTCGGGTTAACAAATGTGCCAGCTTTCTTCGTGGATTTGATGAACCGAGTTTACCGAGAGCACTTGGATAGGTTCGTATTGGTATTCATAGATGACAGTTTAATATACTCTACGGATGAAAGAGAGCATGAAGTTCATCTTAGAGTAGTGTTTGAGACGCTGAGACAACATCAACTAAAAGCGAAGTTTTCAAATTATTATTTTTGGAAGAAAGAAGTTAAGTTTCTTGGTCACATGGTTTCAGCAAAGGGTTTGTCAGTTGATCCGGATAAGATCGAGGCTATTAACAACTAGAAGAGACCAAAGAGAGTGACTGAGATTAGAAGTTTTCTTGGACTCGCTGACTATTACTAGAGATTCATTAAGGATTTTTCACGGATATCAGCGCTTTTGACTAAGCTAACCAGGAAGGACGTGAAGTTTATTTGGTCTGAAAAATGTGAGGAAGCATTCCTTAAGTTAAAGCATCTGTTGACCAATGCGCTTGTGTTAGTAGTTCCAAACGGGAATCAAGGATTAGTAGTGTATACCGATGTATGTGGAACCGGACTAGGGGCTGTGTTGATGTAGAAAGATAAAGTTATTGCCTATGCTTCACGACATCTTAGACCGCATGAAGTGAAATATCCTACTCATGATCTAGAGCTGGTTGCGGTGATCTTTGCATTGAAAGTATGGAGACATTATCTCTTAGAGGAGAGATTTGAGTTATACACAGATCATAAGTCCTTAAGGTATTTATTCTCTCAAAAGGAGTTGAATATGAGACAGTAGAGGTGGTTGGAGTTTGTAGCAGCTTATGTAGAGTATACGCCTGGGAAATGAAATAAAGTAGCGGATGCTCTTAGCAGAAAACATCAGAATGTGGTGTTACCTATGTTAGCAGAGTGGAAGGAGCTGGAGGCTTTGACTACTTGTAGTGTGCAATTAAGATCGACTGCTAGATCTAATCAGAGCACTGCCATGTTATCCTGCTTGGAAGTTCGACCAAGATTGATCGAAAGGATTGCATCTAAGTAGAAAGATGACCCAGTGTTAGCTGAGAAGATTAGAAGGCTAGAGGCTGGAACCGAGACTGATGACCTGAAAGATTTTAATTTTGACCGGAGGGGATGGTTGAGAAAGAAGGGAAGGTTGTTTGTTCCGAATGTTAGGGACTTACGGAGAGAATTTCTTACAAAATGTCATTGATCCAAATTTATAATTCATCCTAGGGGACCAAGATGTATCAAGACATGAAAAGGAGTTTCTATTGGAAAGGTATGAAGAAGGATGTTGGCTTATGGGTAAAGCGGGGCATGAACTATCAACAAGTGAAGGTCGAACATTAGAAGCCGAGTAGGTTACATCAACCTTTGGAGATACCGGTTTGGAAATGGGATTTGATATCCATGGATTTTGTAGATGGGTTGCCAAGGTTAAACCGAGAAAATGAAAGTATATGGTCATAGTGGATAGGTTGACCAACAGTGCCTATTTCATTCTGGTTAAGTCAACCAGGACGACACCTGTTTTAGCTAAGTTATTTATGAAGAACATAGTTAGACTACATGGGATTCCTAATAGTATAGTTAGTGACAGAGATACTTTGTTTACTAGCGAGTTCTATAAGAGTCTACAGGATGTGTTAGGTACCAAGCTCAAGATGAGTACAGCTTATCACCCTCAGACAGATGAGCAGACAGAGAGAGTCAACAAGGCACTCGAGGATTTTTTAAGGGCTTGTGTGCTAGATTCTGGTGGATCTTAGAAAGATCACCTACACTTAGTTGAGTTTTCCTACAATAACAGTTATCAGACTAGTATAGGAATGACACCTTTCGAAGCTCTGCATGGAAGGCCATGCAAGTCACCAGCATGTTGGTTGGAAACTAGAGATAGGTTAGTCTTAGGTCCAGATCTGGTAAGAGAGGCAATAGAGAAGAATGGGTTGATCGGAGGTAGGATTAAGGAAACTCAGTCTAGGAAAAAGAGTTACGCAGATATATAAGAGGCGTAAGGATCTAGAGTTCCCAGTTGGAAATAGAGTTTTCATTAAAGTATCACTAATGAAGGGTGTGGTACGATTCGAAAAGTCGGGGAAACTGGAACCGAGATATGTTGGACCATTCCCGATTATAGAGAGGATTGGAACGCTCGCATATAGAGTAGAGTTGCCGAGCAGTTTGGCAGGTGTCCATAATGTGTTTCATACACTACAACAAAATGTTGATTTAATAGCAAGTAGGGATTGCACGGTAAATTGGCTTGCTGTCATTTGATGCTAATCCCTTTTCTTATTTAATTGATAACGCGTTTAGCCGCAGTTAATTAGACAAAAAAATTACTTCGCGGTCTTCTTATTCCTGCCCGCCTAAATTTCGCTATTTCGTTCTCCCCAAAAAAAGATCCCGCTCTAAACCTAAATTCATCCTTCAACCACGACCCCCTCAAATTCAATCTCCATCTCATAAAAGCCCAGAGAAATTTGATTCCCAACTCACGACTCTCCACAACTATCCACGCCTGAAGCTGTCGCCTATTGCTCTGACTCTCCACGCATCCTTGAAGAAGCTGTATCAGGCGTCGTTGAAGAAGCAGTAGCCGACATCGTTGAAGAATCTGTAGCAGGCATCGCTGAAGAAGCTGAAGCATTGAAAACAGTAAGCTTTGATTTGTATGTTGGTATTTTTTTAGTTTCTGTATGTTTCGATCCCTATTTTATTTTGAAATCGGTAAGCTTTGATTTGTAGATAAGTTTGACAATGTTAGCTGAGTTCTGAATTCACTTGCCATGTTAACTGAGTAGATAAGTTTGACAATGTGGTTTCGTTGTGGCTTCTCTCAAATTTATTTGAGGTCTGGATAAGCAGAGATTCATCAAATCTTGTGATAATAAACATAACTTTGTATTAGTATGAAATAAAGGTATCAAGTTAGTGTTGTTTTAAATGATTCATTAGATGTTGCTGAATCAAGTGTACAATGCGGTAGCATGAGTTCATTAGAAAAATTCATTAGATGTGAACTTTGAGTGCATATATCCTTATGATGTATCTGAATTCCCTTCACAGTTATCTTTTGTTTAATTATAATAAGAATGGGATTCCTTTTGGTTTTGGACAATTTTTTCCTGGGACTTGTGGCATTTTGGATACCAGTGAAAAAAAAAGCAGTCAATTTCACCATTATATAGTCTACAATATGCATTAAACCTTCATTATTTCAGGTAAAATTTTCAGAAGTAGAATGTATATGTAGTAATCATAATATACCTGTGTTGTTGAGAAAGTTGATGTAACTGAGAGCATAATGACCTAGTTTTAAGCTTGAGGTATGCCTTAGTTTCAAGTTATATTCACTAAAAGCTAAGAAGTCCTATATTCACTAAAAGCTAAAAGGAAGACACACACACACACATCAAATTTGAACATAATTATTTTATAAAAGTATAGTGGAATATATTTGGGAATTACCAACTACCGAAGTTTTAAGCTTGAGGTATGCCTTAGTTTCAAGTAGCCAAACTTCATTGGAACCAAAGACGAACCTCAAATATAAACGGAAGTTAACCATTGGTTCGATGCAACCTTTGCTGTATCTACAAGTCAAACTAAACATCAAACAAAAACGCGTTCAAGGGCCTAAGTTATGCTTTCATCAACTTACACACTCAATAATTTAAATATTCACCTCCAGTATTTCTTCACTGCTTTGAACAGAGTTTCTACCAATAACAGATTTACATTGCTAATTTATATCTAGTTTCACCGTGTGAACTCTGAAAACAATTTTTGTTTTAGTACTAAAAAACATATTAAAATGAAGAAAACAAAATTAATTCATTTTAACACAATAACCATGATCAGACTAATCACCAAGGGTAAATATATAAAACATACGTGTTTGTTGTTAATTAAACTGTTCAGCCTCACGCTTTCTATGTTGTTGAATCAGAAAATTGCACAAGAAATTCCGTGCAAATTTTTAGTTCAAGTTTGAGAATTTTTAGTTCAAGTTAATAGGGTGATAAGAGCAGTTTGAGAATTTTTGGCCTCGCACTAAACTAGTTTGGAGCAATATGAAATGCATGTATACTATATAGAAAATGAAGTAATAAAGAAATACCCTGCATAGCCACGTTGATACCACAGGTTGCATGTGAAAGTATGAATAAACATGCATTGGAAACAAATTTGTCCATAACATTCATGGTTTACTTTAGTTCAGTCAATATGGAAGTTTGTTATGTTTTATTTCTTTCATTTTGTTGCACGCAGCTTGAAAGTAGGCCAATCATATTTTATAAACAACTTTCGAAAATTGACTTATTCGTTTTCTAGTTCTGATGGTTGCTTTTCCACTTTTCCAAAAATTGATTTTTGCACTTCTATTATTCTGGCCTCTGAAAATATCAAACAATTCAAAATATTATTTTTGTAGTCCTAGTCGTATATTACATGGCAAATTTTTTCCACTTGAGCAAATATTTGTCAAGAATTTTTCTTTGAAAGAGCGTCCTTGATATCTTTTATTCACAAATGAAAAGGTACGTACAAAATGCAAACTAGCCCAAAATAAGGCAGAACCAAACTCAATTTGAATCTTCTTTAATTCTAGAGCTGTGATGATCAAATTTTGTGCTTTCTTCTGATACCACTTCAGCCTAAGTTTTTTCTTTCTTTTGTTTGTTGACTTTGCTTTTTTTCAATTTCCTTATATATTGTCTTTTTTTTGTTATAGGAAATTTATATTCGAAATCTGGACCTTTTGTTTTTTCTCTTTTTGTTTCTTGTCTTACTCTTTTTGACAGTGAAGACATAGAAACTTTTCTTTTGTCTCTTTTTCAACTTTTCTCCTCATTTTTAAGCTTGTAATTTTCAGCCATTTTTTATTGAATGTTTTTTGTTTCTTGAATCAAGCTTTGGCTGCTTTCCTACTTTTGCTTGATGTTAGTAATTTGAAAATTGGATAGTCAATACAAAGTCTCTTCTTTTTTCTATCTATTACATTTGTATAATTAATATATGTTAACTATTTGATGTAATTTTTTACAAGTTATCTTTTGGATTAGAAGATATAACTTTTATGCAAAATTAGTTGTTTACAAGTTATCTTTTAGTAATGAAACTTTCCACAAAAAAATTAGCTGTTTGCATGGACTGCAAACACAACTATCTCCACAAGTTGGCACTCTTATGCAAAATTAAGAACATTTAAGTGTATGGAAATCATATTTAGCAATTATTTTAAAAACCAAAAGGGTGAATGAGGAATATGAATTCCTAAATAAGACCATCATTTTGGCAATGTTTCTTCCTCCCAGTAATCGATATGAACAACTAAGTATTCTAATTGCTCGCATAACATATGTTTGCAGGTACGGATATGCGTAAATGTTCTTTTCTTTTGAGCCATTTTCACCTCATGTTTTCTCTTAAAAGTTAAAAATAAAGTAAAATACAACGGTGTTAATCTCTGATAGAGGTTCCAATTTGTACCACTCTTATCACCCTAAGCAAGCTTATCTCTGACAGTGTTTTGTAGACATTTTGTATGCATGTAGCTTTTGACTTAATATGACAGAGGTTCCATTTTCCATATTTTGTACCACTCCTCATTTTGACATATTTTTTCCTTCTTGACTTGAGATTCCAAATTTAGACTGGGTATATACTTGCTTCCTTAACTGAGGTATTTATAGTAATTTCCTTAAAATTATTGATCAGAAAATTATTTACTGTATGATATTATTTATATGAATGGTATTTATAGTATGCCTACTTATTTTCCCGATTTCACAAAGTAAACAGAGAAGAGAAGGAAAACCTGGATGTTGACTGTTTTGTTAATTTGTAAATATATAATCATGCATCTTATTTTTTTTTCATAAGCACAAAATATGGAAGCTCTGTTTTATCAGTTATTTGATTAAATAAAAATGCATCCAAAATGACTTAAGGAAGACGAGTCAAAGTTGAATGCTAAAATGTCTTAATTGAGTATGTTTGGCCAGTGAAATTTATATAACACCATTAATTATCAGACATTTTGTTTTGTAAATGTCGACTATAGATATTTTTTAGGTACTTGAGCATGGCTTATACTTGTATATTTCGAAGTCGTTGTACTGGAACATTACCATTAATTAATAAACCCACGGACACTGCCTTAGGTTTTGCAATACATGGTCTTGATCTTTATGTAATATTGAATGACTTGAGACATTTTTAGTTACTGTGTTTTATAAAATGGGACTGCTGCATTATAATTTGTATAGAAGGTGTACAAAAGAATAACCTCTTGTACATGTTTGTGAAGGGTATATATGTTTTTCTGTGACTTGAGCAGCATGTTTCCTTTTGTATATAGGTAAAATACAAATAAAATATAAGCGATGGTTATGTTGAACCATATTTACTGAAGTGTAAATATAAAGACTTGAATGAAGAAATTAGAATTGACAGTAGTATGCCAATAGTAGCATGTGCTTGTTGATTTTAAATTGTACTGCCTGACTTCAAACATATGCCTGTACATATTCTCTACTGTCTATATAATGATTGGGTTGAAAAATTATTTAAACAGCAGTAGTACTATCAAGCTTTCATGTGTTAATGAACACAGTATCATGCTTTCTAGATTCAAGAAATATAATATAGCATGTTCTCTTATTTGAACTCATATAGCAGTGGCCTGGTTTCAGAAAATTATTCTATTTTTGGTTCAGTTTTCAGTTTTCCTTAAAAAACAAATGAAATAAATATTTTGCATTCACTTCTCTTCTCTATGTCGGTTTGTTTTGATTTCAGCTCTATTAGTGTTCATCTTTACTGCATTTGTTGCTACAGGCATTGTAGTTTTTATGTTCCTTGTTTTGCTTTTTATTTTGCTATATGCATTTGTATTTCATTTGCTCACAATTAATAGCTGTTTGCTTCTACTTAATCAATTCAGGAGCAGTTTGATAATTTCCAATGACTAAAAGGAAGAGGGCTGCTCTAAGATGGCTAAAAGCAGTAAGTGAAATTCGAACTGAAGACAACTCGCAAGAAAGTGAAAACCGAGTCATACAAACGGAAGAGAACAACGATGCTCAAATCGAAGACAACGCTGAAGCAGGTGACGAAGATACAATGCAAGAAAATTTTGAAGTTGATGTTAATGAGGGAAGTACTAGAGATGCTGCTGCAATTTCGACTGCGAAGCGCAAATATAGGGGTCCAACCAAAGTGAAAAGACTTCCAACGAATCTTGAGAATCGTATTGAAGTCGAATTTGATGCGGATGGCAAACCAATAGGATATGGGTCTGTCAAGCTGTCTTCGTATTTAGGTCCGCTAGTAAGGGAACATGTTCCGGTTACCCTTGATAAGTGGAAGGAACTAAGTAAGGAATTACAGCTTGCTTTGTGGGGATGCATTCAGGTATACACTATTTTTATATTGAACAAATTTTATACTTTGGTTATGCCTACAATATTTCTACTCTGAATCGTGCCTTCTTGCTGCAAACGATACATGTCACCCCTTGGCTGATCAGAAAGAAATGGTTTCTGGCCGTTTCTGCTCTTCCCAATCAGCAAGAAACGATATATGTATACACACACAGACGTTATTCATATGTTTGTACTTAATTATGCATCGCTGAGTTCTTAAAATTCTAAAACGTTGTAATGCTACTACGTATGCATAATGCCATATGAATATAGCATTATTATATATATGTGTACTGCTATCTGAATATATTATTTTGTTGTCCTATTGTGTCTTTCAGCCTAAAATTAGTCTCAGTTTTAACTAAAATACTAATGAAACTGAAGGGATAACATTTGATGATTTCATTGAAGACGCTCTTGGCACTACGATAGCTTGGCCTGCTGCGAACGTTATAATGGAATCAAATTCTAGTAAGTATACTTTCTTTAATTTATTTTTATTTTATTTTTCAGTTCGTGTCACACACAAGTAGCAAGTATCAAGGCTTTAAGTCGTCTTCTTAACAAACTTCTAGAATAATTTCATTCACAGTTGGAACTCTAAAAATGTCCTCCTTTTAGGCTTAACCTCTGACAAGAAGAGGTATAAATAAATACATAACTGGTAGTTACTGTAATTGTGGATTAGTCCCCAACATTTTTTGAGAAATATTCAATCTAGTTACTGTAATCTAGTGCTGTATAGTGAGTGAAGTGCTGGCTGTTCGGTGAGGTGTTGATTTGGTTGTAGCAGTTGTTGTAGTGTTAGGTTGTAGGCGATTGTAGGGGATTGTTGGTGGATGTATAGGATGAACAGAGGATGGGTTTTGTGAGTTGTATTTGGTGATGGAGTGTTGTTGCAGTGTGATGGTACTAGAGTAGAAGGCGATTTGTGTGAATGGCAGAGGGGAGAGTGAACTTGCAGGGGTGATTTCAGTTGTCAAGTTGACGTTTGTGTGAATGGTTTGGGTGAAGGAAGCTTGTGAATGGTTGTTTACTGTAGACTTGTAGGAGGGTGATGAGGTCGTAGTGATGAGCAGTGGGTGAGTGGGGTGTTGCTAATGGTCATGTAGGTGGATGGTTTTGGTTATAGGAGAATGAGGATGGAAGTTTGGCTTTGATGGAAGTGCAGTTTGTGATTGGTGATATTAGTGTTTGATTGTTTGCAGGTTAGTAATGGTAAGCAGTGAGGTCGATGTCGTGGAAGGGAGAAGCTGAAGTCATTGTTTGGTTTGTGAAGTATTGTGTGGTTCAGTTTGCTGGATTCGAGAGGTGGTCGGGGTGACGAACTGTGTCTGGTTGTTGGTGGTGAAGTGATGAAATGTTGAGGTGTTTGGGTTGATACAGTGAGGTTTTGAAGCAGTGGATGGAGTGGAATGAAAAATAGAACTGAGAAAACATGAAACTTTGTGAAAAAAATAGAGTTGGAGTTTGTGTTACAATTCAGGTTGACAATGGAAAGCAGAGGCTTGAGTGTTTGGGATTGTGGTTGGATGGTGATGTTTGTTGGCTGTAGGAGATGTAGGTGCTGGTGGTTGAGGTAGTTTTTGAATTGAGAATGGTTTTGATCGAAGCAGGTGATGGTTGTAGCAGTCTGAAGTGGTGGATGAAGTTGAAGGTGCTGAATGCAGATATGCATAAGTAAAAATATTTGTTTCATGAATTGAAAAGAGTGGTTAGTAGAAGAAACACAAAGGTCAAACTGAGTCAGACACTTTTTCAATACAGTGTGTAAAAAAACATTGGGTTCAAGTGTCATTATAAGCTGTAACATGTACACCTAAACACTTTATTAAAATGTTAAACGTTAAACACATTGATATGCTAGCTATCTAACTTTTTACCACCACTTGTTCAGACTTCAGACACATGATACGATACAGCAGGTGAAATATTTGACTTGGTTTTAATGTACATCTATCTTTTGTAGAGTAGAAAACAGAAAGCACAATGATATTTAATGAATTCTTTTTCATCAGGATTTTATACATGCTTTAGCCACAATTATTTCCATTTTGAGTTTCAGAAAACAAGACACTTCATAATATTGATAATACCAAAATATTAATAATACCGTGCTAACATACTTCATAATACTGAACTCTTAGATTTATATAACAGCCATGCTAACATACTTCATAATATTAATAATACCAAAATAACCATAAGTAAAAATAGAAACATATTACTGAAGTAATATTTCGTTATGGTTCAAACAAACATTTCTTCCGATCCTGTTTTGTATTGCTTGTAAGGAGAGTCATATTATTCTTCTATTTGCATGATCAAAATTTTGATTTTGATTTTTCTTTCTTTTTTTCGACTAAAGTATTCTCAGCTCATATACTAGTTCATTTAGTAGGCTGAGTTCATGAGCTCAATCAGCTCATATACAGTCCTTATCTTTTTTTGTTATGAAAAATTATATAAATTGCGGATGATGTTTAGGTTGAAAAATAACCTATGTGCTTCATTTTGACAGGTGCTGTATGATGATACCAGGGTTACTACAAGTTGCAAGGGAGGAAAAATTATTTTGCTGCATTCATTCTCTTTCAAATCGGTCTAAAGCTTGGATTAATGTATTTTGTATTGACGTATATCTTTGCTTTTAGTATGTATCGTTTTGGTTAGCTACGGTTGTTATTATTTTTTTTAAGATCACAAATATTTAATGTTTGAAACTTTGTTTATGAAATATTATGGATATATATATTGTGGTTTGGCTTATGTCTCCACTTGATTACGGACATCACAATGTGATAATTGTGTTTTTTTGAAATTTTATAATATATTCGTAGAATTGTAAATTGTAAGCTGGAATGTATTTAGCAGCAATGATAAAAACTTATAGCGTTTTAACTGTGCTATGGAAAGATGGTTTTTCCCAGTTTTAATATACTACAGCATTATGATAGTGCTATAAACAATTTTCATAGCAAATAAACAATGCTATAAAAGACAACTAAACGCTATAAAAAGTAGTTGTATTTATGCATACAATTTACGATTGCAGCCCAAAACGCTGTTGAATTTTTTTTTGTATAGCGTTTTTGGGCGCTATTGTATATTTCGTATGTATGGCAACTTATTGTTATATAGCATTCATAAAAACGCTATAGTTTTACTTCATAGCGATTTTTCAAGGCTATTACAAATCATGTTTATAGCACTTTTAAACCGCTATGAAAAGTCCTTGTCCATAGCGTCTCTTATAGCGTTTTTTTATGTTGCTATTATAGGTCACTGACCTATAACAACATGTTAATATACAGCGTACCAAAACACGCTATAGTAGCCTATAATAGCGTTTTTTCAACGCTATTAAAGGGTGTTTTTGTTGTAGTGATATGTCTCATCTTCGTAAGTATATGCATGATCCAGAAACTACTATTCCTCCGACTGCGTTGGAAGACTTAATAGTAGAACCGAATTTGGCTTTTGTTAGGCAACTAGTTCAGGTTGTAGCGAGAGATGAGAAGAGGTTAAGAAACGGTCAAATTTGTGAAAGTTCAATGAAGCGACAACGAGAATGATTGTACTCGGGAGACAGAAAATAGGATTAGAGATATGTATCTTGATCTGCATTAAGGGTATGTTCTACACTTACTCTATATGACTATTTGCTAGTCAAGTAGGCTAGTATGGTAATTAGGAGATGTTACAGATGATTGCTATGCTTAGTATTTAGTCCTTACTGAATTTCGAGGATGAAATTCTTTAAGGAGGGGAACATGTAACAACCCTAATTTTAAATAGCATTATTTAGGAGATTTAATTAGATAAATTAAATAGAATAATGTAGAGACTAGAGTGATAAGGGAATTGAGATTTGAGAATTAATTAGGGTCGTGCCATAAAGAAATGGATTTATAAGAATGGTTTATAAGTTAAATACCTAAGAGAATAAGGCAATGGCGATATGGGAATAGCCGAACCCCATAACCCCTAAACCCTTACCTCATTCTCATTCATATTTTCATAAATCAAAAACATAAACAAAAGAAAACAAGACCGGCTATAACCCTAGGAGAATAGGAGCTCAAAATCAATTAGAGGCTAAGTTTCAAGCTAGGAAGATTAAAGTGAAGAACAAATCTCAAGTTCCATATCCAAACAAGGTGAATAATAATCCAAACCATCTCATATATGTCTTCTTGAAAGTTTAAATTCAATTTTTAAGGTTTAAAACCATTGGATGGATGAATGATGATATGCTTTTGATTATATGCCATGTTTTAATTTAAACAAATTTTTGTGGAATAATAGAATTCGATTTTAAGGTTAAAATCATGCAAATTGATTTCCAAATGCAATGATGTTTGAATATGTTATGTAAAACATTGTTTTGGAGAAGGGTTTAAATTTTCATAATATTCCAAGCTATGGATAATTTAGTGTGAATTTTGAATGGAGGAAATAGATAGTTTTGAGTTTAAATTATTTAAGGCAATTATATATTGACTTCGGGTCTGAAATTTATATATGTTAGAAAACATATTAAAAGTGTATTATGGTGATTATTAGGGAATTTTCCTAAGTATTTTACTATGGTTATAAAATTATTTAAGTTAAGGGACTTAAATTTTTTATATGTTTTATTAAGGGTAAGGGCTTATTTGCTTAACATGTTTTAAGTAGTTAATTATTAATTCGGCAACCTTTTTAGAAAAAATGGTTTTTCATAAAGAAATGGCAACCAATTACATTTTGATAAATTATGCAAGTTAGGTGAAAAGAAATTACTTTAAAAGGCATAAAATCAGTTTCGTTATGAATTACAACTCTACCACTCCCTTTGCTTGCTTTTGTCACCATACCCAACAGGCCTTTCGAACTCGTTCGAAACCAATGCACATGGTATCAAGAAATTGGTACGTAGTATATTGGGGAAAGGTAAATGGGTCTGTGTCGAAGGCGTGCTTTCGAAGGGGTTGAAGTCGCTTTTATAAGCTTTCGAAACCTTCAACTTGTCTTTGCTTTTGGAAAGGAGCTTTCGAAAGAGTTGTCGCTTATTTTTGTTTTTAAAAGACTTTCGAAAGAGATGCCGCCTTTTTGAACTCATTCGATACATAGCTGCCGCATTCATACCTTTCGAATTAGTTAAGGCCACTTCCTTCATAGCCTTAAAACAATGTATTCGAAAGGGGTGCTTTCGCCTTTTTACTTAGAAGTTGCTTTCTCAATGCTTTCGAAAGGGTTGTTTTAGCCATTTTTCTCAATGGTTTCAAAAGCAATGGTTTCGAAAGGATGGTTTAGAAGTTATCCTCTTCCCCGATTCTTTTTCCTAAGATTAATGCTTTCGAAAGCAAAGCTTTCGCTTTTGTTCTCTTTGACCCAGAAGTTATGATTCTAAACCCAATGATTTCGAAAGAGATATTTTTAAATGGTTTCGAAGCTATGCTTCCATAAATTTTTGATTGAGCTAAATGCTTTCGAAAGGTATGTTTATGTTATATCTTTAAGTGTTTGGAAAGAAAGGTTTCAATGCTTTCGAAATGTATGTTTTGAGTCACTACAAGAAAAATACCTTTTTATAGCATTTAAAAACGCTGTAAAAGGATACGATGGCGTTTTTATAAACGCTGTATATCAATAAGTTGTAATATGTCAGGGATCTATAATAGCAACCTCAGAATCGCTATAAAAAACATGCTATAAATGACGTTGCTTATAGCGTTTCTAAATTGCTATTAAATGGACGATTCATGACATACAAGTACCTTTCTATAGCGTTTTGGTGCTTGCTATAGAACTTTTACGCAGAGTTATGGTTTATGATGCTAATATTTATGACGTCATTTATTTGCTATTTATAGCAATTGTAAACGCTGTAGATATATCATTACCTGATTATTATAGCAATTATAAATGCTATAGAAATATCACTGCCTGATTATTATAGCAACTATAAATGCTGTAAAAACGCTATAGAATGTTTACTTTAGTCTTTCATAGCATTATTTACTTGCCATGAAAACTGTTTAATCGTTGCAGAATATTTTTATTGCACTAGCGTAATGCTATAATATGTATAGCCATGACAATTTTTTTTCCCAGCATTAATATAAAAAGGATGTAATATACGGTATTTCACACAGTATTAACAATTAAGCATAAAAAAATATATATGAATAAAAGCATTTCATGCACAATATTAAGCATATAAATATTAGTAACAATTCATACAATCGTAGCTAACCAAAATAATACATAATAAAAGTAACAATCCATAAAACCATAGCTAACCAAAACGATACATAGTAAAAGTAAAGATGTAAGAACATCGACACAAAATACATTTGAAGGAGAATGAGTGCGGCAACATATTTTTTCATGCCTTCCACCATAGCGTAAACCCAGAACATATTCTTTCATGCCTTCCAACATATTTTTTCATGCTTCGGCCTGTAGTTTGCACGAGCCTTTCTTGATAGCCTGTCTGCTGCATTACCCATCACAACACCTGCAACATAGTGTTCTTTTCAGTTTTAGGTATATTTTAGTACGTATGAGTTCAAAATACAAATGTATAGTGTTCTTTTTTCAATCAGTGAGACAATAGACATCATAAAGTATATATATGCATGTAACACCTGCAACAAAAGCATCAATTTGTAGCATCATACTTATTTATAGAGATAACTTAAGTTGATAGCAATATTAATATTCGTTAGAGAGAAGGTAAGTTAGGAATGCTGTAACGCTCGTACGTAAGAAATAGGATCTCAACTTCCCTCTGGCAGCAGCTCACTCACGCATAAAGAAATGGGAAACGACAATTTATATGGATATTCAACACAAACACTCAGCTTATATACACACGCAGTCAGAGAAACACACACCAACCCACATGAATTCACACACTAAACAGTTCAAAAGATGGACCAGTCTAAGTGGGTTTTAGCTTAATAGATCACCAAATTCTGGTGATATTTCACTTGCCTCAAACATTTCAGTTTCTAACTTTGAAAACTTATGAGAAAATCACACAACACAACTCAAGCAACACAATTAAATACATACATTAGGACATAGATGTGAGTGGGAGATACTTACCGTAAGTTGTGATTCATACTCTACTTCTTCTCTTTTTATTCACTTTCGCACTCAGCACTCATGCATTGATACAGTCCACTCCCCAAACCGCCCTGTTTAGGTGGTTATCTATTATACGAATTGCTAGGCAACTGGAATATCCGTCAACACCTTGCCTCTACAAGTGATTATTTTTCCTGTATTAATTACATTTTATTTTCAATTACATAAATAACATTATAGGAGATTAAATTATACCTAAATCTAAAGTGATAAAGCATGTAAGTAGTTCCAGTAGGCAACTACTACCTTGTTAACAAAATTCATTGTAAGATCTATATAATAGTCAACTTTCTCATGACAAATCGAAACAAAATAAAGGAAAGCACATATCTAATGTAAGTAGTTCCAGTAGGCAACTACGTTTTTTTAGGAAAATTGTGAATGCCAATTGTAACCCAACTGGAATGTTTCCCCTCTAATACAAAATAGAGAATGGAGAGTACTCAATTCTTATTTGCCTACCCACACATGTCAGCATATTAGTAATGCTCTAATTAATAACAATGCAAAAAAAAGACTATTGGTATTGGAATCCAAGTGCAAATGAAACTTTTCTTTCAAATCAGCATGGGAAACCATCAGATTAAAACATAGTGAGTATAAATAGTGTAAGCATGTGTGGAATAACAACTGTGCCCCCAAAGATGTCATTATGTGCTTTGTTAGCCAGGTTAAATAAATTAAATACAGAAGACAAGGTGATGCAGTGGACAACACAATAGACCCGAAGCGTAGTCCACACCTTTATGAAAATGAAGACATAAACCACATTTTCTTTATCTGTCTATACTCAAACAAGTTGTGGCAAATCCATTATAAATAAACTACAGTTAAGTTACGGAACATTTCAAGCAACAGCTTAACTGAAATTTTTGATCAGTTATTCACAAATATTACAAGGCTTAAACCACTAAATCACCTAACTAATATTGCTATTACAATTTTAATATGGCATGTATGGTGAGAACGCAACTCCAAAACATAGGAAAAAACTAAATTGTGGGTAGGCAAAAAAAGTAATGATGTTTTCTAAATGAACACTTAACTCGCATCAAATATTGTAACGTTTTTGTATGTGTGTATGATTCTATAGTCATTGAAAATTCCTTAAAAAGGTTAAGAATTCTTTCGATTTATGCATATATATTTTCTTTATCAAAGAGTTGAACTGAACATAAATGTGGATGTATAGATATTTCATACAGACGCATATGCATTTACCGCTAAATAACACTAAAAAGTGGACATAATTGTGGAACATGAGAATCAAACATAAGAAGCAAACAAAAATATGCAAAAAAAAAACTTGCATAGTAAGAGTTAAGCAATAGACCTGGTTAACTAATAAGTGGAATCATCCCAATGCCTCAAGCATATAAAACTGCACGGATGTTGATAAGTTAATTATAACTATAAACCATTTTCACCTACCTACTGCAAACCTTTTTCAGATGTGAGCTTAGTATATGCTCCTCTTTCCAAAGGGTCCGGGAAGAGAGGTGCCAAATCTTTATCAGTTTAATACTACATTACAAACCAAAAACATGGGTATAGAACATTCCTATGCAACAAAAAATAGAGACATTCTCAACCCCATTGTCTACATAATTCCACATCTTCGTCTGTCACAATTCATACAAGTATGTTTATAATATAAACAACTAAATCATTCAGCTGAGCTGATACGGTTTGAGATATAAGAATATTTCCTTAAAGACTTGATATAAGTCTCATAATTATGTATCTCATATCCCAATCTAATGTGAGTTTAAATATTGATCTCAAGCTCACTTCAACTAATATGACATAAATTTAAATTGAAAAATATATGACATTCTAGCATGTGGATTTTCATGAAGACCTCTCTAAGTTGTCCTCGTTCGATAGATAACAGTGGATCAATCACCTAATAATCATCGATGAACACCGACCACTTCATGGTTGATGTATGAAAACCCCAAACGTAACATACTTATACCAATGACTAACACACTTGTAATATCCCGGAAATTTTAACAATATCAATTTAATAATCTGTTGAATAATTAAATTGATATGGATAATCTTTGATAATAAGATTTGAATTTAATTTAATAATCTGATTAAATTAGTATTTAATTGATGATTTTATCTTTTAAAAGTTAATAAGATATTTTCTATTTGAATATATATATTTATTTATATATATTGTAAATAGAAGCTTTGGTAAATTGGAAATTTATATTTAATTTAATCTGGACTTTTCAAAGATATTTAAATAAGTAATTTTATAGTTTTAAAATACTTCAGGTAAATATTTTAATTGGTTTAAGATATTTTTAACTTAAGTTTAAATAAATAAGATTTACAAAAATTGGTTTGTTTTATTTCTTTTTAAATATTTCTTGATAATATAATCTCTTGTTTAAATTATAAAATATGTTATTTTCAAATAACAAGTATAATGTATTATTTTTAATATGTATGAATTTTAATGCTAAAAGGAATTGTTATTTTAAATGGAATAAATAGTGTATGTAAATATATATAACTTGACTTTTAAATTGAATCTTAGGATTTAATTTTATTTAAACTTGAATTTAAAGTTTTGAAATTCAAAAGAATATATATTTAAATTGTTTTGGATTTTATAATATTTGTATAAGCTTTTATTTATAAATGTAATTAGCTTTTGTTTCTCTTTAATATATATAGATAAGTGTTTAAATAAATAAGAAAAAGGCTTTTTAAATAACTTTTAAAATAAATAGAAATATGATTAATTACTTATAAGACATGTGTCTTTATCTAATGCCTTGTTTTAACATGTGTTAAGTAATGAATTAATCTATGTGACAAGTGTCTTTTTATTTTCTTTTTCTTTTATTTTTATAAATCATAAATATACATGTATATAAACATTTTATCTCTTTACTTCATTTTTTTTCTAATCTTCATTTTCAAAACAAGAAAAACTCAGTCTTTCCTCTAATTAAAATCTAAAACAAATCAGAGAATCCTCAATCCAAAAACAAAAGCCTGCAAATCTTCTTCAACCAGAAAATCAAACCCCTGTAATTCTTTTCCAAATCAAAGAACAATACCCTGAAACCATTTTTAAATCTGAAGCATGTAATAAAGTCTTCAGCCTGATTTCTATTCAAATCTGAAATCAAAAAGGTCTGCATTCTTTCTTTTCATCTCTGGAAGGAATTTCTTACTGTCTGCATTCATTTTTCAACCTGGAATCAACTATAAAAATCAAAGAGCCTGCTTGCATTCTTTCTTCAATCTGGAAGCCAGCATGCATGTGGTTCAAAGCAGTTTTAAGCTCAACAACTCAAGTTTTTAAATCAATGAGGCATGCAAGTTTTAAGTTCAAAAGCTTTTCAAAATAAAGTAGGATCTGTCATCTTTAAACAGGTGAGTAAACATCTCAACTTAAAAACAGTTTTTAAAAAATATGTTGTTATATAAATGCATGTGATGAATTGCTGTGAATATGGTTGAATATGTTATGATGTGAATGAATGCATATATATGAATATCTGTGCATATGAATATGAATGTATATGTCTATCCTGTTCTCTGTTTTTAAAAAGTGAGTAAACCTATTTTATTTTAAAAACAGTTCAAATCTGAGATATAATTTGGATGCATGTGAATGTGTGAGATAAATGTTGGATTGCATGGATGTTTTAGCATGAATATAAACTTGAATTGATATGTATAGTGTGGATATGTCTGTATATATAATTTTGGTCTCTGTAGTTTTCACAGTTTCTTGAATTTCTTCTAAAAATCCATATCTCCAAATATAAGCAATCTTAAACTTGGATCTTTAATGAAATATGATTATAACAACATGATATCAACTCTAAAAATAGTTTTAGGGTGTTAAATTTAACAAACAATTTTTAAAATGGGTATAACGGTGAAAATATATATATGTAAGAAAAATGAACCAATTCAATTTCTGTTTTGAATTTCATGGATGAATTCGTGGTTGTAAATCACGATTTTTAAAATACATTTAGTGATTTTTAGTTCGATAATCACTGGGAATTTCTGGGATGATCGAGATTTGGGAATATGCAAAATTCCGGTGATCGGCGTGATGTTGTTGGATGACGTTTGGTCTGGAGGTGGCCAATGTGGTGAGGTTCTCTGGAAAAATGGAGATGGATCTTTCTGATGATCGAAATGTGGGGTCGTAGCTAAACTAGGGTTCTTCTCTGTGTTTTAGTCGAGGATGTTTGCGAAGGGATTTCGTTGGCTATGGCGTATCGGAATCAATCGCATGAGGGTAAGTCGTTGCGTCATGTCGTGGAGCAACTCTGGAAGGATGGGCGAGTTTTCTGGTGATGGAGTTCGTCGTTGGCGAGGAGTTTGGGGGATTGGGTTTGGTTACAGTTTTGGCTCGTTCGAGTTCGAATTTATTTTTGTAATCGATTTGGGAATCTGGGCGATCGAGGTAGATATCGAAGTCGATGTCGACTTGGTGAAGATCAGCAAGATGGTCGGAGGGGACTGGAGCTTGCGTGCACGTGCACGTGTGCACGTATGGGTCTGGTGATAATAGATTGGGGAAGAAGAAGAATGCTCGGGAGTGGTCTCGGGGAAACGTGAGTGCGACTCGAAGTAAGTGCTGATCGCGAGGGACTCGGGGCAGGCTCGTGTGATTTTGGGGTTTGCTCGGTTTTAATTGTAGTGTTAACCTGATTTTAATTGAGAAGAAATTTTAGTTGCCAGGTTTTAATTTTTAGGAGAAAATCTAAGTTCTCGTTTTAAAAAGTAAAGGTAAGTTAAATTAATCAAGGTTTCAAAAAGAATGTTTAGCCAAATTTAAAAGTATATTTAAATAATATGTTTTCAAGATTTAAAATGTTTTAAATTGTTTGTTTAAAAGTAATTATATATTGGATTATTATATAATTAATTTCTAAATATTTTAAAAATGAAATTTGATGATGAAATTAGGAAGTGTATTTAACTTTAATCAATCTATGAGTTTTCAAATGTTTATAAATTTATTTCAAGCTTTTAAATTAAATAAGATTTAAATGATGAAATTAAGTAAATTAATTAAAGGATTATAAATTAGAGTATTAATTAATGATTAAGAATTAATTAATAGTGTAATTAAATATTAATTAAGTTATGGTTAACACTTAATTAATTAAGTAATTAGAGATTAATTAATTGATTATTAAGATTTATTAATTTAGAATTAATAAAAATTAGTATAAGTTAATTACTTAAGGAAAGTAATTAAATAGTAGTTAATGAAGTCATTAACTATGGATTATTAAATAATAAATTAATAATATTAATTTAATAGTTAATTAGATTAATTAATTTAAAGATAATCAATTATAGAATTTGTTTAAATGTAATTACTTATTGGAAGTAATTAAGAATTAATTACTTATTGTAATTAATTGAAGTTAATTTGATTTATTTAAGTTAATTAATTAAGTTTAATTAATTTAGAATAATCAAGAGATGATTTGATAATAATTACTTAATGTAATTATTAAGGTAAGATTATTTAGGGGAGTAAATAATAAAATGATAATTACTGGAAGTAATTAGTTGAATAATGATTTTATTAATAGAAGTAATTTGAGTTAATTACTTTGAATAATTAATCAAGGGATTAATTAAGAAATTAATTAAGGAAGTAATTAATTTAGTTAGTGAAAGTAATTAAGGGTAATTAATTACTGATTGAAGATTAATCAAGGGTGATTAATAAATGTTGTTTAATTAAAGGTTAATTACTTAATGTAATTAATTTAATTGAGTAATTAATAATTAAGTTGTAATTAAGGATCATAAATTAATATAATTAATGATGTAATTAAGATTGGTTAATTAATAAATGAAGTAATTAATCAATGTAATTAATTAAGGATTAATGTAATTAATTATAGTTGATTAAGTTAATTAATTTTAGTTAATTAATTAATGAAGTAATTAAAGGTTAATTACTATAAGTGGTTAAGGATAATTAATTTGAGAAATTAATTGAGGATAAATTACTTGGATGTAATCAAAAGATAATTAATCAAGATGATTAATTGAAATGAATTATTAGAAGATAATTAATTAATTAAATTGTAATTAATTAATGGTTAAGTAAGAAGGATTTATAAAATAAAGTAATTAATTTAATTCACTTTAAATTAATTAGAGATGATATAAATCATTACTTATGAATGGGTGTTGGTATTGAATACTTGGCATTGATTGATATCTCTGATGAGATGTATGCTGTATGATATGGATGTTAGTTGAATTGTGATGATAATATGGATTATCTGATAATGTTGATTATCTATTGTGAATCATCTTTCTATGTGTATAAAGATAATGAATTGAATTGTTTTAACCCTTAAAACAACTTGGCCTTAAAAGATACGTTTTGGATTTCGATGAGACCGGGATCGGGTTTCCGTATACCGGATTTCCAGGTCTGGAGACCCGAATACCACATCGATCCAAATTAACGATAGGTCGTGAATCAAGTGAAGATGAAGATTCAGAGTGCAAGGGTTATTGTCGTTAACTCTGAGGGTGATTCCAAAACGAGTGTAACGAGATAATGCCTTCGGTTTCGTTCGAACCCGGAACGAACTTGTATGGATTGAATGCTTTCAGAACATCGTCAGGTGGACGATGAGCATTTTAAGATAGATGTGTTCTATTTAAAGGTAATCGTGACCTCAAGCCTCACAAACCGGGAATGGCTAAAACAGGGGAGGTGCAGCAAGGTTAGTGGGTAGCACCCAAGTAGGACAAGATTACCTCTGTCTAGATGTCCCTTTCTATTTTCGACTTAGTGGTGCGGTTGCTGATCCCAACCGTGAGGTATCTTGTGCGGGAATTATCCAGTAAGGGATGTTCCGGCCTTGTGTTGCATGGGATTGGGAGTGATCCTCGGTACGGTGATCTAGGCCACGTACTGTGACGGGCGGTACCCCAGTAGCCCTGCCATTGTATGGAATCCAAACTCCAATAAGTGCCGTACGTATTAGTTGTGCCCAACTATGTTGGAATGTGAGATGTAAGCATTTCAGCTATTTCTGTATTTTACTTGAAAACCCTAGACCATATTATAATACAATCGAATTTCCTATCAAATGTTTTGGTTAGCGTAAGGTAAAAACTTACCCATGTTTATTTGTGGGGAGTCTTACGTGATACCTTTTCTTTCAAAAGGTTTTGAAGTTAAACAAGTTTAACCTGTTACTCACACCAGACCCATGTCTGACCCAAGTTGTTTATTTTTGTTTTATAAACTCTTGGGTACTCAAATTTTTACGAGTAGCCAAGGGATTCAGGTTAGCCTTGACGAATTGTGGAGGAGCAATGGAGCAGGAGGCTTCGGCGTTGTAGATAGATAGTAGTTTCCGCTGTGTTGATTTTGTATTGATCTCTGTATTGGATTGAGATGTAATAACTAGACAGATGTTTATAACTGTCTAGTATGTGATGTGTAAAATGTATAAATTGAAAACATAGATGATGTATATGATACTATGTAATAGTTATGTGATATATTATATTTTATTCCGTTTCCGCTGTGAGTATTTGTGTTTGTTTTCTTTCTCTTCTTTTCTTTTCTACTTCTCACCCCTTTCTTTCTTACTGTCGATGCGATTTTCCGGGAGTGGAAAGTCGGGTCGTCACACGTGGTATCAGAGCAGTAGGTTGAGTGAATACCTAGGCTCTGAAGTGGTGTCTATCTTGAGAGCGCGTAATTGTTAGTTATATAAAAATGGTTTTATATTGTGTTAATTGATCGGTTGAGTGGTATATGGATTCTGGTCAATACGAGTAGCTAACGTTATTGATAGGGATCTCTAAACACTTGAACCAGGCCAACGGACACAATATTGTTTTAAAGAGGTAGATGAAATAATTTTACCCAGAAATAATTTCTATATAAAAAATATATATCATTTTAAATATATATATTTATGTATTTCTACCTATTTATTAGGTTACCTATTCGGGTTTTCCAATATAAGTTATAAAGGTAGATGGGGTAGTGGTGTGTGAAACACGACTACCAATGGTTGGAGTTTGAATGTTGAGGTTGGAAGTGTATTTGTCGAGACTGTAGACCCAATACCGTCTCGAGTAAGCTTTGCTGTGGTGAAGGATTTCATCGATCTCCGAAGGAAACTGTAATGGTTCGGAGTTTATCTCTGAAGTTTGGATGAGTAGAGTTGGATCTGTCGATGAGGCAGAAGCGAGTGATGGTATCTTGATACCTCAGGTAATAGTAGCTGTATGATGAGATACAGTGACGATGGATGTTCCTGAGGATGTTTTCTTTGGAACAAGATTAAGGAAGTGTGTATGCTTTGGTATTGTGGCTGAGTTCAGCATGGTGTTTCTGTTTGGTTTGGAGTCCGAGTTTCTCGAAGATCTTTGGAATAGGAAGTCCTTGGCATCAGTGTCAGCAGTGCAGCTCGGAGTATTCTGTAATGGCAGGAAGTTTTCTGGATGAGCAGTTTTTATGGAAATGAAGATCAGAAGCAGCAGAGTGGATCCATTTCTTCGATAAATTGGATAAATAAGTGTAAGCTGTTCTGATTGGTAAAGAGGAACAGTTTTTCTTTGGAATTAGGTTGGGTTGATCGCAAAAGTGACTTGCGATTGTCTGAGTGTTCTCTTGGGTTGTCAGAATTTTTCTGGGTGTCTTCAGAGAAGTCAGAAGTTTGTCCGCATCTGAAGGTTGAGTTTTCTTATCGACTGGATTACAGGAGTGATACCGGTGGTTCAGTCTAGTGGAAGGATGTTTCCTAGAGATGGAGTTGGTGAAGCAGCTCAAGTTTTGCTGGAGTATCTGAGTTTTCTTTATGGATCAGTGAACCTTATTTCTGGAATGAGTTGTCCAGTCTGTGCTTGTGTCCTACCTCATATCAGAGTTGAGCAGCGAAAGCAGTTTGGAGTGTATCTCTGGATGGGAGAAGTAAGTTTGGATCTCTTCTGTGTTCTGACCTGGATAAGTATTTGGTCTTCTGAATTGAATTGTCAGTTTGGATAACTGGAATTCATTGTGTTTTACGTATCTCTGAGGGAGTACGTATTTGATCTATCTTTGGTTTTGGAATCTGCAGTTCTGGAGGTTTGATTGTTGAGTCAGACTCGTCTGTAGTCTGATATTCTGTTTAGTTCTATAAATCTAGATGAGTAGGAGATCTATAGCTTAGTTGTATAGATTATTTGTAGAGCGAGTATCCCGGTATATATATATATATATATACTTGGGGAAACTCGAGGAATTCTATCCAGACTTTTGTCTGAATAGTTAGAAGTGATTGTTTGGATGAATTGGTTGCTATGGTTGTTAGAATATGGATGATAGTATATGCTTGTGTTTTAAATTAAAATCTTTAATAAGATTATTAAATTACCTTTGTTTAAATTTCGGGGACGAAATTATTTTAAGGGGGGAGGAATGTAATATCCCGGAAATTTTAACAATATCAATTTAATAATCTGTTGAATAATTAAATTGATATGGATAATCTTTGATAATAAGATTTGAATTTAATTTAATAATCTGATTAAATTAGTATTTAATTGATGATTTTATCTTTTAAAAGTTAATAAGATATTTTCTATTTGAATATATATATTTATTTATATATATTGTAAATAGAAGCTTTGGTAAATTGGAAATTTATATTTAATTTAATCTGGACTTTTCAAAGATATTTAAATAAGTAATTTTATAGTTTTAAAATACTTCAGGTAAATATTTTAATTGGTTTAAGATATTTTTAACTTAAGTTTAAATAAATAAGATTTACAAAAATTGGTTTGTTTTATTTCTTTTTAAATATTTCTTGATAATATAATCTCTTGTTTAAATTATAAAATATGTTATTTTCAAATAACAAGTATAATGTATTATTTTTAATATGTATGAATTTTAATGCTAAAAGGAATTGTTATTTTAAATGGAATAAATAGTGTATGTAAATATATATAACTTGACTTTTAAATTGAATCTTAGGATTTAATTTTATTTAAACTTGAATTTAAAGTTTTGAAATTCAAAAGAATATATATTTAAATTGTTTTGGATTTTATAATATTTGTATAAGCTTTTATTTATAAATGTAATTAGCTTTTGTTTCTCTTTAATATATATAGATAAGTGTTTAAATAAATAAGAAAAAGGCTTTTTAAATAACTTTTAAAATAAATAGAAATATGAGTAATTACTTATAAGACATGTGTCTTTATCTAATGCCTTGTTTTAACATGTGTTAAGTAATGAATTAATCTATGTGACAAGTGTCTTTTTATTTTCTTTTTCTTTTATTTTTATAAATCATAAATATACATGTATATAAACATTTTATCTCTTTACTTCATTTTTTTTCTAATCTTCATTTTCAAAACAAGAAAAACTCAGTCTTTCCTCTAATTAAAATCTAAAACAAATCAGAGAATCCTCAATCCAAAAACAAAAGCCTGCAAATCTTCTTCAACCAGAAAATCAAACCCCTGTAATTCTTTTCCAAATCAAAGAACAATACCCTGAAACCATTTTTAAATCTGAAGCATGTAATAAAGTCTTCAGCCTGATTTCTATTCAAATCTGAAATCAAAAAGGTCTGCATTCTTTCTTTTCATCTCTGGAAGGAATTTCTTACTGTCTGCATTCATTTTTCAACCTGGAATCAACTATAAAAATCAAAGAGCCTGCTTGCATTCTTTCTTCAATCTGGAAGCCAGCATGCATGTGGTTCAAAGCAGTTTTAAGCTCAACAACTCAAGTTTTTAAATCAATGAGGCATGCAAGTTTTTAGTTCAAAAGCTTTTCAAAATAAAGTAGGATCTGTCATCTTTAAACAGGTGAGTAAACATCTCAACTTAAAAACAGTTTTTAAAAAATATGTTGTTATATAAATGCATGTGATGAATTGCTGTGAATATGGTTGAATATGTTATGATGTGAATGAATGCATATATATGAATATCTGTGCATATGAATATGAATGTATATGTCTATCATGTTCTCTGTTTTTAAAAAGTGAGTAAACCTATTTTATTTTAAAAACAGTTCAAATCTGAGATATAATTTGGATGCATGTGAATGTGTGAGATAAATGTTGGATTGCATGGATGTTTTAGCATGAATATAAACTTGAATTGATATGTATAGTGTGGATATGTCTGTATATATAATTTTGGTCTCTGTAGTTTTCACAGTTTCTTGAATTTCTTCTAAAAATCCATATCTCCAAATATAAGCAATCTTAAACTTGGATCTTTAATGAAATATGATTATAACAACATGATATCAACTCTAAAAATAGTTTTAGGGTGTTAAATTTAACAAACAATTTTTAAAATGGGTATAACGGTGAAAATATATATATGTAAGAAAAATGAACCAATTCAATTTCTGTTTTGAATTTCATGGATGAATTCGTGGTTGTAAATCACGATTTTTAAAATACATTTAGTGATTTTTAGTTCGATAATCACTGGGAATTTCTGGGATGATCGAGATTTGGGAATATGCAAAATTCCGGTGATCGGCGTGATGTTGTTGGATGACGTTTGGTCTGGAGGTGGCCAATGTGGTGAGGTTCTCTGGAAAAATGGAGATGGATCTTTCTGATGATCGAAATGTGGGGTCGTAGCTAAACTAGGGTTCTTCTCTGTGTTTTAGTCGAGGATGTTTGCGAAGGGATTTCGTTGGCTATGGCGTATCGGAATCAATCGCATGAGGGTAAGTCGTTGCGTCATGTCGTGGAGCAACTCTGGAAGGATGGGCGAGTTTTCTGGTGATGGAGTTCGTCGTTGGCGAGGAGTTTGGGGGATTGGGTTTGGTTACAGTTTTGGCTCGTTCGAGTTCGAATTTATTTTTGTAATCGATTTGGGAATCTGGGCGATCGAGGTAGATATCGAAGTCGATGTCGACTTGGTGAAGATCAGCAAGATGGTCGGAGGGGACTGGAGCTTGCGTGCACGTGCACGTGTGCACGTATGGGTCTGGTGATAATAGATTGGGGAAGAAGAAGAATGCTCGGGAGTGGTCTCGGGGAAACGTGAGTGCGACTCGAAGTAAGTGCTGATCGCGAGGGACTCGGGGCAGGCTCGTGTGATTTTGGGGTTTGCTCGGTTTTAATTGTAGTGTTAACCTGATTTTAATTGAGAAGAAATTTTAGTTGCCAGGTTTTAATTTTTAGGAGAAAATCTAAGTTCTCGTTTTAAAAAGTAAAGGTAAGTTAAATTAATCAAGGTTTCAAAAAGAATGTTTAGCCAAATTTAAAAGTATATTTAAATAATATGTTTTCAAGATTTAAAATGTTTTAAATTGTTTGTTTAAAAGTAATTATATATTGGATTATTATATAATTAATTTCTAAATATTTTAAAAATGAAATTTGATGATGAAATTAGGAAGTGTATTTAACTTTAATCAATCTATGAGTTTTCAAATGTTTATAAATTTATTTCAAGCTTTTAAATTAAATAAGATTTAGATGATGAAATTAAGTAAATTAATTAAAGGATTATAAATTAGAGTATTAATTAATGATTAAGAATTAATTAATAGTGTAATTAAATATTAATTAAGTTATGGTTAACACTTAATTAATTAAGTAATTAGAGATTAATTAATTGATTATTAAGATTTATTAATTTAGAATTAATAAAAATTAGTATAAGTTAATTACTTAAGGAAAGTAATTAAATAGTAGTTAATGAAGTCATTAACTATGGATTATTAAATAATAAATTAATAATATTAATTTAATAGTTAATTAGATTAATTAATTTAAAGATAATCAATTATAGAATTTGTTTAAATGTAATTACTTATTGGAAGTAATTAAGAATTAATTACTTATTGTAATTAATTGAAGTTAATTTGATTTATTTAAGTTAATTAATTAAGTTTAATTAATTTAGAATAATCAAGAGATGATTTGATAATAATTACTTAATGTAATTATTAAGGTAAGATTATTTAGGGGAGTAAATAATAAAATGATAATTACTGGAAGTAATTAGTTGAATAATGATTTTATTAATAGAAGTAATTTGAGTTAATTACTTTGAATAATTAATCAAGGGATTAATTAAGAAATTAATTAAGGAAGTAATTAATTTAGTTAGTGAAAGTAATTAAGGGTAATTAATTACTGATTGAAGATTAATCAAGGGTGATTAATAAATGTTGTTTAATTAAAGGTTAATTACTTAATGTAATTAATTTAATTGAGTAATTAATAATTAAGTTGTAATTAAGGATCATAAATTAATATAATTAATGATGTAATTAAGATTGGTTAATTAATAAATGAAGTAATTAATCAATGTAATTAATTAAGGATTAATGTAATTAATTATAGTTGATTAAGTTAATTAATTTTAGTTAATTAATTAATGAAGTAATTAAAGGTTAATTACTATAAGTGGTTAAGGATAATTAATTTGAGAAATTAATTGAGGATAAATTACTTGGATGTAATCAAAAGATAATTAATCAAGATGATTAATTGAAATGAATTATTAGAAGATAATTAATTAATTAAATTGTAATTAATTAATGGTTAAGTAAGAAGGATTTATAAAATAAAGTAATTAATTTAATTCACTTTAAATTAATTAGAGATGATATAAATCATTACTTATGAATGGGTGTTGGTATTGAATACTTGGCATTGATTGATATCTCTGATGAGATGTATGCTGTATGATATGGATGTTAGTTGAATTGTGATGATAATATGGATTATCTGATAATGTTGATTATCTATTGTGAATCATCTTTCTATGTGTATAAAGATAATGAATTGAATTGTTTTAACCCTTAAAACAACTTGGCCTTAAAAGATACGTTTTGGATTTCGATGAGACCGGGATCGGGTTTCCGTATACCGGATTTCCAGGTCTGGAGACCCGAATACCACATCGATCCAAATTAACGATAGGTCGTGAATCAAGTGAAGATGAAGATTCAGAGTGCAAGGGTTATTGTCGTTAACTCTGAGGGTGATTCCAAAACGAGTGTAACGAGATAATGCCTTCGGTTTCGTTCGAACCCGGAACGAACTTGTATGGATTGAATGCTTTCAGAACATCGTCAGGTGGATGATGAGCATTTTAAGATAGATGTGTTCTATTTAAAGGTAATCGTGACCTCAAGCCTCACAAACCGGGAATGGCTAAAACAGGGGAGGTGCAGCAAGGTTAGTGGGTAGCACCCAAGTAGGACAAGATTACCTCTGTCTAGATGTCCCTTTCTATTTTCGACTTAGTGGTGCGGTTGCTGATCCCAACCGTGAGGTATCTTGTGCGGGAATTATCCAGTAAGGGATGTTCCGGCCTTGTGTTGCAGGGGATTGGGAGTGATCCTCGGTACGGTGATCTAGGCCACGTACTGTGACGGGCGGTACCCCAGTAGCCCTGCCATTGTATGGAATCCAAACTCCAATAAGTGTCGTACGTATTAGTTGTGCCCAACTATGTTGGAATGTGAGATGTAAGCATTTCAGCTATTTCTGTATTTTACTTGAAAACCCTAGACCCTATTATAATACAATCGAATTTCCTATCAAATGTTTTGGTTAGCGTAAGGTAAAAACTTACCCATGTTTATTTGTGGGGAGTCTTACGTGATACCTTTTCTTTCAAAAGGTTTTGAAGTTAAACAAGTTTAACCTGTTACTCACACCAGACCCATGTCTGACCCAAGTTGTTTATTTCTGTTTTATAAACTCTTGGGTACTCAAATTTTTACGAGTAGCCAAGGGATTCAGGTTAGCCTTGACGAATTGTGGAGGAGCAATGGAGCAGGAGGCTTCGGCGTTGTAGATAGATAGTAGTTTCCGCTGTGTTGATTTTGTATTGATCTCTGTATTGGATTGAGATGTAATAACTAGACAGATGTTTATAACTGTCTAGTATGTGATGTGTAAAATGTATAAATTGAAAACATAGATGATGTATATGATACTATGTAATAGTTATGTGATATATTATATTTTATTCCGTTTCCGCTGTGAGTATTTGTGTTTGTTTTCTTTCTCTTCTTTTCTTTTCTACTTCTCACCCCTTTCTTTCTTACTGTCGATGCGATTTTCCGGGAGTGGAAAGTCGGGTAGTCACAACACTAATGTCTCCATATATATGGCTAAGCTTTTGATATAAGGTTTTCCCAAAAGGATAGAGACGACAATTTCTACTAGAACAAAATGTATATTGTGAAGGATTTATGAAACATGCAGGTGATTTGGGTACCTTTTAACTTGAAGATAACTGATATAGTCAACACTTGAAATCTTTATACATTTCACACAGAAAGTAAATTACTCAAACATCTTATGCACAGACAGAGCAATACATATATCTTCTTGCCATATTTGTGTCCAGCAACTTATTTAACTGTGATCATACCATGAAATATATATCTACACTTATAGCTCATAATTTAACTTTAGTTATAGTATGGAAAATCAAAATAACAGTTAAAATACTATTGTCGTTTTCAAAACTTAAAAGGAAAAGAATAATACCAGTGGTTAGCAGTAGGAGTTATCACGTGAGTTTTATCTTAAGCTATCGTCTTTATATTCCTATATAATTAATGGGACAGAGAAATGAAGATATATGCTATTCAAAACTGCCAAAACAACAAAAATACTGAAAACAATGAAAAAAACATCAGTTTAGTACTACATTACAAACCCAAAAAATAAGTATCATTGGTTCCTATGCAACAAAAAATAGAAACATTTTACCAGTGGCTGCTAGAGATCTGATAATAAGCAATGATTGAAATCGAACTAAAAACTAGGGCAAAAAAATGCTCGCCAAATTTTCTATTCTCCGCCGATGCAGGGCAACCACAGGTAGGGAAATCAAAGTGGAAAGGGAATCCATCAAAGTGGAAATGGAATGATTATTGAGTTGATTATCTTGTAATGAGTTTTCAGTCTTCACTACATGTTAAAAAAATGATTCAATTTTTTAAGGCACTTAAAATTTCATTGAAGATGATATGCCGATGGTTCCATTGAAGTGATCTTGTTTCATGTACTTAACTTCTAGTACATACAAAAATTTAAACTGATGTGATAACATAATTGCATGAGCAATACATAAATTTTTTATCTTACGGAAAGGAAATTCTGCAACTATAATATAGAAGACGTCATGTAGAACGAGAAGGCAGTGATAACTTTTAAGACTTCTAGCATATGTAGTTGTGGAACAAAATTTACTACTCATGAATCCCTTTATACCTATTTTTTGAAAATGAAACACTAGCATTCAAAACAAAATTATCAACAAAACATCGTATAAATGTAAAACATATGATGACTAGATAATCATATACCTTCATTTCATTAAAATTATTGGGTAAAATAAAGAGTGACAGTACAATGTATGAACTTAACGGCAAATCAAATAACCTGTTTTAGCATGTAATCTAGCCAAAACTTGCAGTTACATCTCATGACATGTGATTGTACATGAAATCCGATGAAAGGGAAACCTATATGCATTAAAATCATTATTTGTTGTCCTAAACATTCAATTGGGTTGATGTTTGAACAAAATGTTCTTAGAACAAAATGTTTCAAAAATATGTATCAAAATTTAGATACATCTCCCTTTAAATTCCTTTATACGTATTAAATGGCAAATATTTGAATTAATTACATCTGTAAATCCTTCTTCTTCCTCACCAGAGTGTTCTTTCCCTTTTTGTGGAATGGAATCAATCATATTAGACTGCTTCTTGTTGACAACACTTAGTATCAAACTAGTTTGAAACATTTAGCTTACGCTGTTCTTGCACTTTGCCCCAGTCCTGCGTCTGTGCCCAAGTTCTACCCGACCACTCCATTAGCACTCCGGACAGCAACTTCTGATGCTTTCAGCTGGTTTGATATACTTCCTGATTCAACTAACAATTTAGCAACTTCTCGCCTACTCAGTTATGGTTTCTCCATCCCCAGTCTGGTTTAAGCAGACGTCCCTATTCCAGTCCAACTACTTCAGGTCTTCATCCTGCACATCAACTCTTCACTCTGCACAACATACAACAACAGCAAATACAGTACTAATGTATCTGTTTTAATGTGGCATACCTCAATCTCATCGGCTCTGTTTGAAGGATACTCATTTACATCGGTTCCAACTCATTTTAGCAAGCGACTTCATATGGACTGGACAACCAAAATAAGAGAAATCAATTCCAAAAATCATAAGCAGTTCAAAGATGGCATACCTTCATCGATTCAATTCCAGTTCAAGCTTTTACTGATGAAGAACCATGTCACTTATGTATCTGACTAGCCAACTCAATTCCAATTCAAATATTATCTGATAGAGCATTAATAAAAGCTCAGAAATCAATTAACAGGAAATAAGCAACATTAACCTGTTAACATGAAACTAACTATCAATTTTGCTTACAAGAATCAAATTGAATTAATAAAATTGAGAAAAATAAATAGCGAAGAATATTTTACCTGCAACAACTTCTTCGACGCTGAAGATAATATGGATGGGATGATTCGGAGTTACAGATTATCGATTAGATTGGATTTACATAGAAATTGGTTCTAGAAAGTGGAATTTTGGTTTTTTTGGAATTGAAATGTTTTTGGTGATAAACAAAAAGAATGGGGAATGAAATATGAGAGGGAAATGAAAAATCATATCGTTGTTTTCTGCTTTATGTTTAAGATACATGGGATAGCGTGTATAACGAGTCATCTTCAACTCCAGGTGGCTAGAAATTAACCAAAGACAGCAACCTGTATTTAAACGCTCTCCTCGATCGCCATTAATATACAATTTTCTTGTAGTGAGTATTTCGAAAGTTATATCTTTAAGTGTTTCGAAAGGAAGGTTTCAATGCTTTCGAAAGATATGTTGGATGGTATCGAAAGAGAACATCTAAGGTTTTAACTAATGATATCAAGTATATAGTCGAAAGACTTAGTTTTCAAGTTTGAAAACCCAATCTCATTTTAGAAAGGTAAATCCATGGCAATATGAAAGAGTTTTGAAATGACATTTAACTTTGGAATTTTTGAAGAAGCTTTTCTTACTAAAGATAGTGGGTTAAGGGTATTAACCATGTTTCATTAGAAAAATGATTGCAAGAAATTAAATCATAGATGTTTATATTATTATGTTTTGATCAGTTATCATGTATGCTTCTTCTGTAAACATATTCACTTCATAATTAACTCATAACTGCATTTTGGGGGTGTTAAGGGCACAATAACCAGCTAGGTTGATCCAGTATTGAATATAGTGAGTAGAATTGCATCCAACGAGTCAGACAGACCAAAATATAGGATGCCCAAAAACTGATCAAAGGATTATTGGTTTAGATAGGTTCTTAGTAAGCCCATGAAAACTATGTATGAAGATTGTTATTGGCACGGGTCAATAGGTTCTTAGTGATCTCATGAAAACTATGTCTGTAATAAGTTATTGAAAGAGATCAATATGTTCATAGTGATCCCATAAAACTATGACATGAGAGATATTATTGGAGGATCCAATAGGTTCACAGTGACCCCATGAAAACTATGATTAGATGATATTATATGTAGATACAGATAGATTTTTAGTGATCCCATAAAAACTATGAAACCGGATAGATAGTCCGTAAGTTTGCATGTTATTAGTCAACCCATGAAAACTAATAGGTTAATAGTGACCCTAGAAACTACGACTTAAGACAAATGGTCAGGGAAATGGGGATGGAAAATCCAGAGCATATTGCATGTTTGTATATCATCATGATACATTTTATTATGTTGTGTCTTAACTATTGTGGATGCAAGTGCACAGTATATTGTTATTTTAAATTGGGTTAAGATACTAGTGAGGGGAAAACCCGTTCCGCTAAGTGAGTGGTCTCACTCGATATCCAAATGGTTCGAGATGGTAGGTTATTATTCATATCATACTTTTCGTCTGACTCGAAGTTTATGTTTTTCCCTTAAACTCCCGGACGCTCAATTGATTTTGAGTAGTTTGAGAGTTAAGGTTTTCAGGTTCTCCTTTAGACGGATAAGCTTTCAGAGACATGCAGGAGACAAGCTAGCTATTAGGAGTTCTTTCTGTTTGATTCTACTGTGTTTTGGTTGTTACGGCAAAGTTGTTTAATTGACTATATTTAGACTCTGATCAACTAAGGGGGCATCTTCATATGTCGCACTTCACGTATTTTGTAATATTTATATTTCTTTGAACGTGGTTTACGAATTGGGATTATGTAATGAATTTGAAATGTGATTTGAAGTGGAATGAGAAATTGTTTTAGGATTTTAAAAATTTTCATATTCATGTATTATGTTATATCAATGTATCTAACAATACCGCATTTGATCACCGAAAATTAATGATTATGGATGACTGCAGCATCCGTAACAGTTAGTTTTCGACTTCCAAATGAAGGATGTTACAATTCTTTCCATGACAATTATATCTTTATGTCTTAAATGATTTATTAATTTATCTAGTCACTTTAATTGAGTTTTACATCAAAATAACATAATACATTTTATTTTATATATATAACCCATGTGTTAATATTCTAACACAAATTCGAAATCAAAATAATGTGAAGGACAATAGTAGCAAATAATAGGAGTTTGAAGAATCGTGGTGACATTTTATAAAACAAATTTGCTGCCTATTCAAAACTATATTTCATTGTGCTGCCTATTCAAAACTATATTTCATTGTGTTGATATTACACCGCTTCCTCAACAGTGAACTGCCGACCAACAAACTAGTATACCACATGATAGTTGCCACTACAAACTACAGAAAAGTGCACAACATTATTTTCACATCATCAAAAAAATTAAGTGGTCATGCCAACTAGATCAAAATCAAATGTAACATAAGATGCATGTCTTACAAGACAAGCAAATATAAAAAGCGATGCAAAATCACAGTAACACATTACATAGGACCCTAATTAACATACGGTGGTACATGTACATCATAATTAAATCATACATATGCAAACATAACTAAATTAGCTTGGTTTTCTCATGTTACGGCCAGCGCGTATCACTTCATCCACTAGAAGCAGCTGGGATGTAATTACAGGTCTGCAATAATAGTGAATATCATATTATAATTCAATGTTACGCTTCAATCAATGAATATAATTTACGAAAATGTTGGGCACATACCCTGAGTTTAGGATTTGACGTTTTACTGAATAGTTGTCAAAAATGCCCTCCATATGTGGATCAATAGGTTCACCTGTGTTCTGATTCAAACCCACAACATTTCCTCTGTCATGCTCACCCTGATAATAAAAAACAATATGCTTATGAATAGCTGTTGCATTTGTCGACCTAAATCAAAGTTTATGTCAAAAGAAAGAGAGAAGATATTTACAGTTAGTGATATGATGACATCTTGAGTGTCAAGGCCAGAGTTTTCTGCAAGAGTCTTTGGAACAACTAGAAGCGCATCTGCAAAAGCCAAGACACCAAGTTGTGCTCGCTGCCAAAACATTGCAATATTCAACAATTTCGTATGTCAATATAACTTCTTGTAGAAGTGGTAATAGTTTTTATATATAGTTTAACTGCATATGCACATAGGACATACCCCTTGAACAGTTTTCTTCACATTGTTAACCAAATGTTGTCTTGCAGCCACCTCAAAAGCTCCTGCACCCTGTAAGCATAATTTTTCACATAACATAAATTATTTTGAAGCGAGCAGCAACTTCGGATTTTATGACACAATTTATTGATGGCATAATCATAGCAATCTTGATTTAAAAAGGGATGATCAACCCATCATGTATAAAAAGATAAGGCGCTTACAAGAAGGCATAAACAGTTATTACAAAAGTTAAAGAAAAATATTATTGAATATCATTTAAGATCCAAAATCTTAAATTTCGGTTCAGGACTCGATTCAAATCAAAATGGAGAAAAATAGTTTAATAATATTAAAATGAAAATATTAAGGTACTAAATTGAATTTGAAATTCAAAATTTGATTTTTGAAAACAAATTAATATGGAACAAGAGAAAGGCGTGCCTATATTTAGACGTAGAGACCCAAGTATTAAAATCAGTTATATAATATGAATTGATCCTTTGCGAAAAAATGGGTAATTTTAAAGTCGTTGGAAGAGTATCTGGGATAGGGCAAAAAATAACTGAAAATATGCTCTTATACAAGCAAGCTCAAAATCCCAAGCATCAATTTGCAATGAACAGAAATAACAATCCAATGTTAGATAACATCAAACACTCACCAAAACAACAGCCTCATCTTCGATTGTATTCTTAACGGATCTAAGACCATCACGAACAGCATCCTTGATTTGTGCAATGGTGTGATCATTAGGTCCTGCAGTACATTTTATGTGTTGCGATTTAATTGCCCAATTAGACTAAATGTACAATTCATAGATGAACTTGGGAAAAAAAGGCTCCCCAAGGTCACTTAAAAACCTTTGATTAGGATGGTACACGAATGAGGATTTTTCACATTCTCCACAAAAGTGTATTTATCTTCACCAAGGATGTGCTCGTAAACAAGTCCAGCCCAGCCAAGACATGATTCGTCCAAGTCATCAACAGAGTTAACAGCCTCTCCACCACATGCTAGAACTAGTCTTTCCATATTTCTCCTCTTTGCTCTTCGAAGTGCAACTATCTATAAATCAAATACTATTTAATTGATGACCCCCTCAAAACAAAATCTCATGATGACTTAAAGGTGCAATTCGTATTTTCACCGATTAAAATGCCAACTTCGTGTGTGTTTATTAGAGGTAATCCTCGGAAAATATTAGAAACTGAAATACAAATGGATTATGTATGGAAAACTATGGTGTGCCATGTCATACACTAGAGAAGTAATTTGAAAACTTTGTTGAACCCACAAATTAGAGAAGTACCCCCAGGAGTTTCGTGCCTGCATTATGCATATCAAAGTCCACAAAGTATTTTGGATTTAAAAATCAACTCCATAAGAGAAGCAGACTACTGAAGGTACTCTATACTGCACATGCTGTAGTAGTAGTATTTACCAACAAAATAAATATTTGATTCTTCATTTATAGACACTAAAATCCAGTAACGGTAAAACAAATGCACAAGTTACTGTATTTCAGATAAGAAATATACTCTAATTTTGAGACAAGGATATACACAAAGAGCGGTTGAACTTATGTTTACTTCATCTGTGGGTTCAAACTTTTATTCAGTCTAATAAGGCTGGTGTAAATCTAAAATTTGCCCGATTGAACTTGTGTCTTACCGTTAATTTTATCTGTGTATGCACGCATGTGCGGGCGCATGTGTGTGTAAAATATGTGTGGTTTAATCAAATATCAAAGTGTACTATTTTAAATAGCTACTAGTTTTACTTCATATACATGTTAATTAACAAATTGCTAATTACTAATTAGTTATCATAACAAATGAGCAACAGCAACTATTTTGAACATATAACTACTTTGATATTACAACATGGTACTGTTATGATTAATTGGATAAGATCATATTATACTAACTAAAAATAATAGAGTAAAATAACTAATAAAACAATAAAGAATTTGAAGTGCAAATCAAGGGTACCCTTTAGCAAGTAAATAACTGATCACATCTGACAGATGCACTAAACCAAAAAAAGGTAAACTACCAATTGTTAAAGTGTAGGATGTTGATACAAATCATAGGGCACGTTACTGTTACTATTACTGCCGAATGAAATGTAGTTAGAGCATGGTTCGACATTCCGAACGGCACGCCGGAATTCTGACCATTTAATCCAGTTCCGGCGGTGATCGGGCCGAAATTGGAGAAAAAATTCGATTCCAGATCTCACTAAAAAAATCAATGTAAAAAATACCTAAGAATATATATTCAAGCAAGGAAAAGGTGCAAGAAATAGCAAGCGAAGGAAAAGTGAAGCAGCAAGCAATGGTTTTCTTCTTCCTTTTTTTTCCTTTGCGTTCGTCGAAATTGAGAAGGAGCAGTTTTCAACGATGAAGAAATGAGTTCTATGCTTCTAGCGTTAGGAATATTAGATATTCTGGGATTTTTATGAAATGGGCTATTTTGGAAAGAGTTAGGCCCCTATTATATTAAGTAAAATAATTTGATTTTGAGCATCTTCAAATTTTGAACAATTAGGTTTTGTTTTTTTAGTAGCATGGTCATCATGTTAGACTATAACATGAGCTATAATACTTCTAAATATAATCTGTTAGTACTAAATATTTATTAGTATGTAATAACTTCTAAACATAATGAAATCCGAAACCGAAAATAAAACGGAATTTTGAAACGGAATCGGAGTTTCAAAATTTTCCACTGACCGAAACAAAATTTTAAATCTTGATATAGAGCAACTCCAAAAGCTAAACAAAATCGGAAACCGAAATATCAAACCTTGATTTAGAGCAACTCCAATAGCAAGAGCTAAAGGGTTAATGTTCGGTCCATGAATATTAAGCCCTTAACATTCGGGGGTTTGTCCAATAGTTAGACGCTTATCTAATAGACGTCTACAATTTTAATAGACGTTTGAGTGTAGGCGCATAAGCGCCTGAGCCTCGGATGCCTCTCCAATAAACGTCTAAGGCCAAACGCTTTTGTTGGACGCCTATTAAATAGGTGCCCAATGTCATCTAATGTTGGGCGACTATTTAATAGACGTCTGGCATTGGCATTGGCATTGGCATTGGACGCCTATTTAATAGGCGTCTATGACCAATTCAGATGTTACGCATAATATTACAGCTTCTGTTGGATATATTGATTTTTGTTTTACTTAATATTAAAGCTGATGGGGTGGCTGTTGTAGTTGCTCTTAGAGTAAGAAAGCCTGAGATAAATATTATTATAATTAAATTAAATATAGAATTGAAAGAAAAAAAAAGCGATGGCACAAAGATCTATTTCTAATAAAACATATGATAGAATCACCAACCCCTGCTCTTGCAAAAAGGTCCAATGATGGAGGATCGATTCCTTTTTGATTGATCACAACAAAGTTCTTATCAGTTCCAGCGCAAACCTGAATAAAAAAAAGGAAATGAATGAAAATATGAAAAATGCTGAATGGAAGTGGTAGTAAGAGTGTGCATCTTTTCTGACCTTGTTCTTTAGATCAATGATCTTCTTAACTCTCTCATCAACTTGGCGCCTTTCGGCAGCAACCATTTTTTCTCGCTGCTCGGCGTTCGAGTAAAAAAAACCTGCATTTACTTCACTGAGCAAAGATATTAGATAGAAACATACCATTAAATCAACAATAATGCATCTGAAATAAAGCTCCAGGTATCATTAGGGCTGTCAAAGGATACCCGAAGAATCCAAAATCTGTCTGCATCCGCATCCGAAAAGCGGATAAATATTCGATATCCGAAAAAACGAATGTGAATGCGGATACGAAGACATCCGCATCCGAAAATTATCTGTCCTATGTTTTTCAAGGTTATAGTTTAAATTATGTGTATTTTAGTACAATGAAATTAAGTTAGAAGTTCATATTATATGCACTAAACGCATATTAACTGCTCAAAACTATTTATTATCATCATATTTGTTTATTTTTAACACTTTAATAATCAATGAGATTGAAAAAAGTTTATATTAAATTAAAATTTTCCATTTATGTTACTTGATTTATCGATCGTTGGCAGATAGAATAATTATTTGATATCCATTTGTATCAGTGTATGCGGATATCCGAAAATGATTCGGATATGGATAGGGATATGGCACTATCCGCATCCGGAAGTATCCGTGGACAGACCTATGTATCATGGTAAACAAACTGAAAAGATCCATTCACTATATAATAAAAAGTTCTGGAATGGAAGCTGCGTGAAGTTTACAAGGCTGGACTACCTCCAGAACTATAACATGTGCTCAGTAGTACATGAGTAGGTTTCTTGATAATTTATCAATAGGGGACATCACATGCGTGTCCATGATTGTGATTTTGGCTATCAGACCTATTTTTCATCCTTCTCTTTAAGCTTCCTTAAATATATATTCCCTAGATTTATACTATTATGACAAAGCATTATGCAAGAAATAATGGTAAAAGAAAACAGAAATTTTCATTTTGCTGAAGATAATAAGGATTATTAGAAGCGGATTTTGTAATGCCCTCATTTTATAAGTTAGACAGTATCGAGTATTAAAAAAAATGCAATTACCCCATACACTAAAATATAAGACGCCAAAAATCAATTTTGAAAAGAAAGTATAGAAAAAGAACGAAAGATAGACAAGTCTGAAATGAACTGCAGAAACGCAGAAATGCAAGGCTCAACTAACAAGTGCGCAAAAGCAAGTAAACCAACACTAAACAAGCAAGTAAAACATGATGGTCGAATTTTTCATATAAAAAAGCAAATAATTTATGATAATCGAAATTTTCACATTAACAAGCACTATAGGGTTGGTTACCTTTTTTCGTACTCCAATGAAACATTGCATGTTAATATATAACAATTTTCCACCCTCCGTTTCATATCAGGGTGCCTAGAACCATGATCAAGGACAAGACCCTCAACCTTGAAAAAAAAAATCTCTTTTATATATGTGCATCGAAAAGATAAATAATGCTGAACTTGAATATAAGAACATATGCACATAAGAACAAGCTATTTTAAAAATTCAATAACTAAAACTAACATCATGGAAATGTAGCAGATTAAATATTGTCATCTTCTACAGTTCTACTACATTAAAGTTATGAACTTGTGCTTGCCTATCATAACTGGTTATTCAAATTCTATGCCACTAAGCTGAACTGCCAAGTTTCCAATCAAAATATCTGAAACTGTGTTGGCATTTCTGCATAAGGCATTTATATTGCAACTCTAATACAAAATCATATGTTTCACATATCAGCATCTAAAAGATGGACAGTCAACAACTTAATGCAAGAATGTACATATATCCAAGGACGAGTTTATATTCCATAAGCTACCAATATATGCTTGTCTTTGAGGCTATATCTAGTTATCAACCAATTATTTCTAATCTACATCTATGCGCTAGGCTGGTGTAATTCCAGAGCAATTGCCGCAATTGTGCCCTGGTAGTGGATTAAGCTAGCATATTATATTCCTTCGCCATTATCAAAACATATTATGTAAGTTCTATACCACCTAGCTAAACTGGCTAACTTCAGTTAACTTAACATTACACAATCTGTTAATGATAATGGACCTAATGGTTTTAACTCTCCAATCTACAAGGGTTCAGTAGAAAACATCTGATAGACTCATTTCAGAAGAAAGGTCGGATAAGTGTATTTGGATATCTCAAGGTTTGAATTCTTAAAAAAAATCTGCAAATTTCATCCTGGGTCTATCTTATAACAGTCAATACAACATAAATTGATAATATTAAAACGTTAACCATATTCTTGATGGTTGCACTTTTTATTTGTGATATTAAGATATATGAATTACCCAAAATACAGCTGACATATAAACATATTAAACTCAATAATGACACGAAAAAAAAATTTGGGCTTGCAACAAATTGTGAATTACGTTTATAATGTTTCATTATATTATAAATATATAAACAAATGTATTATAAATATATATAAACATAATTTGTTTACCAAAAAATTGAATATAAAGAAATATTGGAGATATAAAAGTGTACAAAAATTAAAAATAAAGTTATAATATTTATAGGTAAAAAATAAAATGAGATGTAGTGGACAAATTATACTACTGAACAAAGGGACATGGTGTTCACTATAATGTGTTTACTTCAACAACAGCCAAAAAACGATAAAGGGGTAAGTTCGAATTAAGTTCATACGCTTACAAAATGCAAATTGGATTTTATTTTTTCAGAAGCAAATAAGACATGACGATACAAAGTGAATGAAGGGTACTATTAAATAAGAAGACGTGCTCAATTTAATTTGTTTTATTACCTATAAAATCAACATCAGTTGGAAGAAAAAATGGACACATAATAAGAATGTTACAAGCATTATTAGCAGAAAACAAGATTTGAACATGATGCTTTTATACACCATTAAGCTAGCAGTTTACGCCCCTTTGCTGCTATCCTAATGTTGTTTATGTTATATGACACCTAACTATACTGGCTGTTTCCAGTGATGTGACAGTACAAAGTTGGTAATTGACATAGTGGTTTGAACTTTTGATTCTCCACTCTTCACCTTGTCTGATTCAAGGGTTTTAACAATGATCAAAACATTATAAAAAATCCCAATAACATAACTCGAAATATATGCAGTCAACCTATCGTCCAATTATACAAACAAGGTAATTATAAATGAAATGATTAGGCAAAAGCTGCCCATGTTTTGAGTTATGAGTTATGAATTAAGGTTTATGTATGATTTGACAGTATAAACCTGAGGTAAAGTTTTTTAGCAGTATATTGAGAATTGGTTCGAAAATAATATATTTTTCTGTATGTTTTTCCATTTTCTAGCTTTTTTTTAAACTCTATTCTTCCTTTATACACATTGCAAAGTGGATAATTTACGCATATGAGTATGTACAGTTTGAATAAAGTTGAATTTACATGGATTAAACTGAAAGAAAAAAAATACACTTCAATCCTATATCTAAATGATGAAACATATGTCATTAATGTCTCTGATAATTTTCCTTTGATAAAAATATTTTTAAAAAAAATAAAAATAAACAATCAGTATAGGTCGGTCCACGTCAAAACCAAAACGGAACCACCAGAGTTTCTGTATACCGGGTGGAATTATGAACCATGATACGTGTGTATGTGTATGTGTATGTATAATACATACACACACCCTGTGCGTGTGTGTGTATCAAGCTTGACTTCTTAAGCTAAGAGTTGGCAAGCTTATGTTAGTCATAGACTCGTACATCATTCCTTTATTAGTAATCCCTCTGATGAAGTTGCAGTATGTTGTGCGTTAATGCAATATAATTAAAGCCAACAATATATTACAGAACCTAAATGCAGTAAATATAACATGATCGTATTATAAGATTTCATAAACCATGTTTTATTAACTAAAAAATATTTGCATAAAAGTAATCCAACAAAGATTGTATGCTTAAAACTTCGGTTTAATTAAGATCACTGAGATATGCTTATCGAACAAACCTGAAAAGATCATACAGTTGGTCCATAAATAAATTTAATGTATAAAAATGTATGCTCATATGGACCAGACATACCAATCTAGTATCAACATCAAATTTATGACGCATGTGCATTATCTCCACCATAAACAAATCAATAGGCTCTTCAGGCTTTCGAATGCAAAGTACCTGTCCATGAATAAAGTATAAAAAGGCATAAATAAACATCATATTAACTGAACATCCAAATGAGGTGAAAATATCATCTTTTGGGCAAACTGCAGAAAATCAAAGGTTAGACGATAATACAGAACAAAAATGCGGACCGGCAACAGAATTGGTTATCACTGACAACAATCTTTTAAAAAACTGATTAAGTTAGCCTAGAATGAATCCAAACTTACATTGTGGAGATTTATGATGAATGTCAATTCTGAAAACAAGTTCACTGTGTATTTCATGGTTTTAGAAATACTTACGGAATTGACAACAATATCCGTCAACTGATCAGCCAGAGCTTCATACAGCTATAACAGAACACAAAGTACATAATAATAAAAAGTCAGATATAACAAGATAAAATATAATGCTAGTCTTGAGAAAAGTAATAGCAAATACCTTTGTTCTTAGTGTAGTCCTTGAAACCATTTTTAAGATCTCTTTATCAGGAGCATCACCCATCACAACAGGAGTTTTAAACTTCTCGAGAAATTCTAATGTAGCCCTTTTGGCTATATCAAATCCATCGACTAAAACACGTGGATGCATCCCTATATGAAATACTATTTGTTATGTCAACCATAACATATAATAAACAATTTTTATCAAGTACTTAAATGATCAGCCATTTCCATGTAACACATCAAAATAATGTTCACACCAGTAACATCAAAGCAAATGCCTAAACAAACATTAAGCATTCGTTAAACTCAGTGCCTTGTGCCCAACTTTGCCCACCTCAGTAATTATCTTTTTTATTGATGGAACAAACAATGCACCAACCTTATAACATGGTTGATACAATTTCATGTGCCCCTTATGGTACGTGCGTATATGACCATAGTAGCATGCTACTGGTTTCAGTTTTCAGCTAAAATTGCTTAAAATTGGCCTTCAAGTATATTTTGTATGCTAGAAAAGTGGAAGGAAGCAAATACAGCATTAACACCCTAACAATTCAGTTACAATTAATAGAAAAAAGTTTATTTTTAATTCAAAACTTAGATGTCGAAAATGTCAAGGAGGCTGATGTTTCTTACTTAGATTCATGGTTTGGCAGTTCTTGAGAACTTTCAAAATAGATGAAAACACAATTTCTTATGATGAAAGTATTTTCGAAAAAAAATTGAAAATCTAAACAATGGAATTATTAGAAAAAAAGTTAAAAAAACGTACATCTTTATCAAAATAATCATGAAATAGATGGAACCTATCATGTTACTTTTTTCTTTTTTCTATCCAAGGAACAATCTTTTTGACCTCCTCCAAAACTATTCCTTGTAAAGATATATGATAAGTTAACAGAACGATATGGTAAGTAAATAGAATTATAACTTTGGTAGACAAACCAATAACACTTTCGATGCCAGTACATATTCAAAAAATTTATGAAATATCTTGACAATATTGATAAATAGGTTTTTATCAAACCATGTTCAATTCTCTTTTCAGTTGTAGGGTTTTAAGTACAGGAGCTTTAAGTGCTTATGTTTCCTTGTTTTTGTCTTCATATCAATTCCTGCCTGTTCACAGTTTAGACTCCTAAGATTCAAAAACCCAGCTAACCAATTTATGACAGTACAACATATGTAAGGTTGCATTTCCCAAGTATGGATAATTTTGCAAGCCAATTCACTGTATCAATGTAAAGACCACCTTTAAGGCTCAACGGAACGCATGAGACTCATTAATCTTAGGTTTGACAACATAACACTGAAAAATAACTATGCTGCTCAAAACGGAAGGAGCACTTGGGCATCAAAAATTCACTTGAGCTCAGATGGAGCCCAAACAAAGCCTATGCAACTACACGATGTATCCCTCCATAAAATAAATGTTAACTGGCAATAAGAAAAATAAACAGGTATCTGGAATCCAACTAGTAATATTGTAGATTAATACTAGTTAGTCAAGCATATATAACCGTGTATATTTATATCACAATTAACAATATTCAAATAGCTAACATATCCAAAAAAATATGGTCATTTCCAACAATAGTTAAGTAAAACATAAACATATCAGTTAAATTTTGATGATACAAAATCAATTGAGAAGGAAATAAATATACAAAATAAGAAAAGAGAAAATTTTGATTTTCCATAATTAATAGACATATTTGGTTACACTTATTTCTCTCTCTAATTGGATAATCAATTTATTTTTTGTCATATACACATTAACTTGGACATTAAGTAATTGTTTATTATAAATAGGACCCAGAAGAGAGTGGAAAAGTGTGAAAAAATATTTGATGTTTCCATGTTCTTGCATTTTTGTTCTTCTCCTCCAAACAGAAGTCATTGCCATATAGATCAAGACTCTGTTCTCAATTAGGTTACTGATTATATTTTTTGATTATATTTTGTTTTGTTTATTTTTATTTGTTGGATTAATCGTAAACAATAGTCTTTTAGAATCAATATAAACGGTTGTTGGTTGAAATCTTGCGCGTTGGTTTTTTTGATTTTTGTGTGTTTTAGAATGTCTTTAAATATTACTATTTTTATACAATATTATCTATTTGTGACTTGGATGATACAAAATTATGATATAGATTTTTACAACAATTTTATTTTTTGTTAGGTTTTGCGCAACTAAAATCCTAACAAATCGGCTCAAAGCTAGATCATCGCAAGACGAAAAGTAATTTTGGATTTATATAATTGTTAAGATGTCAGATTTATTTTCATTCTCGAAAATTGCTCTTCTAAATGGAGAAAATTAGGATATTTGAAAGCCTAAGATGGAAAATGTTTTATATCTCGATGATCATCATGAGCTCATGGTTATTAATGGCGCACGGCGCAAAAAGGCACAAAGCTTCTTTGGAGCCTTGACGCACAACAAATGACGCGTACCTTTTTAATTTACCGTGCACGTTTAGAATTTCTTTTATAAATTTAATATATATAACAATAAATTTAAAAAGTTTGATACTTTTGCTAAATACACGCAACAAAGATTTTTTTTAGGCATTTTGCAAAAGTAATAATAATAATAAACATAGAATTTTAAGCTTAATGGTTTTCTAAAACCAAAATCCAATATAATTATACATTTTACTGATAAAATAAAAATCTAAATATGATTCGGTAATTATATTTTTGAAATCAATGTTTGCATCATCAAATTCATAAGGTTCGGCATCTTTCTCGTCCATCTCATTTAGATTTATTTCTTTGTGAAAATGTAAAGAAGCTGAAGCGGGTCCTCAGAAACCTCTCGATGTGGATGTTCTACTCGAATATATGGCTTCCTCTAGCAGCAACATCCCAAGTCAAGTCATCATTATCATCATTAAATACAAGCTTACCTTCAGCATCGAATGCATCATCCATATTTATCATTGATTATTTGATACAATCATCAATATGCTTTAAGGATATTAGATCAATGGTATCATGGATGTTGTATTGTATCTTCTTTTTAATGCTTCATAATATGATGAATATTGATTTTTATACAAACTGGATTATAAAATGAAAAGAAAACAAAAAATAATGATATAATGAAAAGGCGCGTCATTTTGCGTCATTCGCAATTTTTGTGCCATGCGCCATTTGCTGCGCCATTTCATGTGTCGTGTCACAAGGAAGAAAAGCGCAAACGACACGCCGCGTTGTGCGCCATGGCGCGCCTTTCATAACTATGTAAGAGCCAATTGAAGATGATGTGGAGAGACTAAATATAGAGGAAGGTAAATGAAAGAAGAACAAAAAGGCGATTGCGTTGATTCGTCAATACCTTGATAATTCAGTTTGTCACCATGTGGCTAGTTGTAAATCCGTGAAGGCTTTGTGGACAAGTTGATATTTTTATATAAATTGAAAAATGCTATTGGTAAGGCTTTTCTTGTTCGAAAATTGGTTCAGTTAAGGATTGATAGAGAGAAGTCTGTAGCAGAACATTTAAACGAATATCAAGATATAATAAATCAGTTGACATGTACGGATGTCAAATTTGATGATGAATCACAAGCTCTTTGGTTGATAAGTTCGCTTTCGGAGAGTTGGGAAACATTCCTTGTGTCATTAAGTAACTACAATGCTGATGAAACTATCTCATTGGATATGAATAGGCTCTTGAATGAAGAACTTGGAAGGCAAGAATCAATCTTGAAATCAGTTCAAGATGAGGGTATGGTAGCAAGGGACTCAAAGTGGGATACAAAACTGAAGAACAAATCTCTAATGGTAAAGATATGTCAAAAAGTATCTTTTGTTATTATTATCAAAAAAAGATCATATGCGCAACATATGTAAAGCGTATAAAAAAGATCAAAAGAAGGCTATACATAGTGATACGGACATAGCTGAAGGTAACAACAGTGATACTTCTTGTGATATCCTCATTAGTGATGTTAAGCCTTGGAAGATGGATTCGAATCTTATTTTTCACATATATAGTAATGTGAGATGTTTTTCTTCTTATAAGAAGACCGCCGCAAATGAAGTAGAACTACTAGTTTGTGATATTGAATTTATCCGATTTCATATGCAGTTCGCATAGTCTCATTTCTCTTGTCAGCTGGACCGTCGTGGTTTCACTTATGAGACTCGAGATGGAGTTTTGAGAGTGATGCAGAGTGGTCATATTGTGATAAAAGAAGTATTATATGATGGAAAGCTTTATAGATTGATTGGTCGTGTGGTCGATAATAGAAAGTGAGTGACAATTGAAGAGCCTAGTTCATCGGTAGGTGGTGAGGTGAATGTGTGCACTGCTTTTAATGGTAATGTTAATAGTCACATTTTCGACAGAGATCTCCGTTTTGATGATGCTCAAGGCATCAATGGCGATTATGTGGAGAGCTCAGATCAAACGGTGGACGAGTGTCGAGTTGAAAAATCCACAAAGACTTTATGGAAGTCTTTGTGGTATTATAAACGCTTTAAGGCCAAATGGTGTGGTGTAACTCATGGTGCAGATGCATTACTAGTAGGTGGTGGTAGCGGTTTGTGATTTGGTGTGATTGAGAAGAAAGGAGTGGTGATTGATCTGAAATTGGTAGGCATGTGTGTTTTGTTCGATATGGTCGTTTTTTTATTTTTTGCTTTGAATAGACGATTTGGTTGAAGGTAGATCGATTATATGTTGGAGATATGTGATTTTGCATCAAGGTGGAATATTAAATTTTGATGATACAAAATCGCATTTAAAAGAAAATAAATATACAAAATAAGAAAAGAGAAAAGTTTCATTTTTCATAATTAATAGGCATATGTTGATGTCAAAAATGACACAACACCCAAAGATGATTTGTTGTAGGATAATATCTAGCAGAAATTATATATGCAAAAAGTAAAGAGATGCACGAATTTTATAGTCATTTGGCAATCTCTGGCCTACGTCTACTTTATATGTTATTGATTATGAATTTGAAAGCCACCAGTACAAGGGATTTACTGACTTAAAGTCTAGAACAGCAAACAGTTGCTTCCCTGGTGATTTTAATGGAGGGGAAATAGGAGACGATGAAGAAGAAAAGCCAAAAAAGTCTTTCTAATTTCCATGGGGTCTGTATTTATAGGGGAATTCGTTAGTAGAATCGGAGGCCCACAAAGTGCAAGATCCAAATCCAAGCCCAAAGGTGTATGAAAGCTATAGTCGGCCCACTCTCGGTACCAAGAGGTTTGTGTTTGAGGAAGTTCTATTTTCTTTTTCCAATCTGCTTCCTATCTTTGATCCACTACGTCCCAAATACTTCCTTGAAGATTGAGTTGTTTCTGATATCTTCTTTGATATTGTTTGTTTTTTCCTGCTTTCTTTGCTTTCTTTCTGAGAAAGTTGCTCGTTTGTTCTCTAAGAAAAGCACTCCATGGCGATTACTTGAGGTGGTGCTTGAAGCACAAGTGGTTTAGAAGATCCAAAATGGAGTAAAAACCTCTCGGTACCGAGTGGCTTACTCTACTCATTTTCCCTTAAAACTTGTTGCGTATGATCTTCTTGTTTTTCCATACATGTTCTCAAGTCCGTGAATCGTTTTGTCTTTATCTTGACGTTCCAATTCCAATTGAAAATTAGCTTGGTTAAAAAGTCGGCTAACAACATTTTTTGTTATGCTTATCTCTCTAATTAGATAATCAATTTATTTTTTACCATATACATATTAACTTGGGCATTAAGTAATTATTTATTATAAATAGAACCTAAAAAGAGTAAGAAAATGTGAAAAAATATTTGGTGTTTTTCTCTCCTTCCATCTTTGTCCTTCTTCAAACAGAAGCCATTGTCATAGAGATCAAGACTTCGTTCTCAATTAGGTTATTGATTCTATGTTTGTTTTGTTTACTTTTATTTGATGGATTAATTGTAAACAATTGTTTTTAAGAATCAATATAAATGGTTGTTGGATGGAATTTTGTGTGTTGGTTCTCTTGATTTCTTTTTGTTTTAGAACTATCTTCATGATTATTTTTCTTCAAATATTATTACTTTTATCTAATATTATCCATTTGTGACTTGGTGATATAAGATTCTAGAATACGTTTCCATAACAATTTTATCATTTGTTAGGTTTTGCACAACTAAAATCCTAACAATATCTACTACATATGTTTTTATAATAAAATAAAATAAAATTGTGCGTCAAAAAATATCTAAAGTAACCTTAAAGAGCTTTTAGCATCAAAAGCAACAAAGCAGGTGGAAAAAAATAGTGATTAGGCCATCATATCTAAAATGAAACGTCCTTACAAATAATAGTCATCCTGGCTAGCCTATCATGCCAATTGCACACGGGATATCAAACTACTTATTCATTATAAAAATAGCTTATGATAAAGACAATATCAAACAAGGAACTCCAAATAACAAACTAATGTTCCAGCTATATGAAATCATCCCAAACCTTCATCTATGTATCTTTCCGACTGCTTCATCAGCTCTCCTATAAATAAAACAGTACTCGTTGTTCCATCCCCACTTGTATCATCCTGAGCAACTGCGGTCCTTGCAATCATGATTGCAGTAGGGTTTTGTATTTGCTGTAAACAAAAATATGAAATCAACCAAAGTGATATCAATTCATTACTATAGACTGCAGAAACATTAACCCTAATCTATATATCTCATGCACTCAATAATGAGCTCTATCAACCCTACTGTTCGATAGTTCATTATATAGATCCTTTACCATTTCCTTCAACAAAGTGTTCCCGTCTTTTGTCAACTTTATATCTCCAGCTCCACCCACAAGCCTTAATAAAAAAACAAAACAAAACAAAACAAAAAACAAAAATAAAACAAAATCAAAACCAAACTGAGAGGCATGTAAAGAAAATAGATACAGAATGATATCAGATCGTTACATCTTAATTGTTCCCTTAGGACCCAGATTGGTTTTTAGCACATCTTGTAAGCCTTTAGCAGCGTTGATGTTCATGTGAAGAGCAGAGTTTTTGTTCAGCACCTCGGCGTTAGGGTTTAGCACGCGGATGGACATTTTCACCTTAGTTTTCTGGAAGTGAAAGTGAAGGCAAAGCAGAAAATTAACGTAGAAAAAACTGAAATGCGGTATGAGGTAGGGCTGCTAACCGGGTCGGGTTCAATTTTAGGCCATTAAAAAGTAGTGCACTCGGTAGTTCTGCGTGTTGAAGCAAAAAGGATATAACCTTGATCCAATGCGAGAAATAAAATAGATGGAAAATGAATCTTAAATAAACTACATTCAAAGTTTGTGAATACTCACACGCATTAAACATGGCATCCCTAAACTTGTTTTTCTTGCACAATTCTACTAAAAATCATGGTAAACTTTGAGTTTTGTTTTTTATCCTTCTATCACTTTTCATATTGTTCATGTAGCTCATAAGCATAACAAATAATAAATCAGTTCAAAAAAATATTTTCCATGATTTTTTATATTCTCTTACGTCATGGGATAATTTTTTTTAGAACATAAACAAGTTTTGCAAGTCAAGGCTTTTGACTAGTAAGCAACTAACATTACTTAGATTTGACTTCGTACCTTGTTATGTGGTGGCTCAATATTTGGGCCGATTGAGCTTTGATGATGCACAACGGATAACCTAAAAAAAAATACAAATTCATCACAATTAAAAACTAGTAATTTAAATATATATTCAAATGTGAATTCATTAAATCAGGTGCAAGGATGATGATTATGTCATATCAAGTTGCTTGCATCGTTATTCAACAGCTGTTAGGATTGGTCAGGCGTGATTTACATTGTGCAAAAGGAAACTATCTAAAGTTTTATAGTATATATTATATGTGTGTGTATGTGTATGTGTAAAATATCTATTAGATGATCAGTAGAGGGGCAAAGCATGCATTTTACATTTGTATTCATACACTGACATTTTAGTCATCTCCAAATCGATTATATGTTTCTCATTCTTTCCCACATCACGAAAATTGACGTTCACTTAACCTCTTGCTTCCAACAATATTTCATGACTATGGAAAGGTTATGTCAAAGTTTCAAATCACTTTGCATCCATATGATCTAGATAATTTTCAAATCACTTTGCATCCTTAAGATCAAATACTATGCAAAAACATTATTTTATAGGGTTTACCCTGGATTTGGCAAGTGTAGACGTGATTCAGATCTCGGTTTCTTAAAGTTCGAATCATAAGACGTTTTGAGACAGGTCTTAGAATCAATATCTGATCATTCTAGCTCCTCCTGCGACTGACAAGGATGGATTTGGATCATGCTTAAGAATCAATATCTAATCACCCTAGCTCCTTCCGTGACTGATCAAGGATGGATTTGTATCATGCTCTGGGTTAGGCAAAGTACGTATTAGGGGAATATCCTTGAGTTTTGCACACTACAGACTAGGGCTTGCTTCAAGTCGAGATAATACCAACTTTGAGCTTTTTGTGGGTTGATTACCTCCAACCACTTAGGGTTTGCATGTCGTTGAGTGATTACTATGTCAAAACTGGGCCTGGTCTTGAGTCTATCATAGTTTCATATAGAGACAACCCTAAGCGATCCACATCCAAAATCAGGGTCATGACCCCGAATCCAATCAGTTTAGTTAGGATCAATCCCTAAGGTTATCGCATTGATCATTCGATGTCTCCCTCGACCTGATCATCAACCTCATCTGGCTGGCTCTGAGTAACTTTCAAAACTCAACCAAGGTTAACCTTGTACTTCTCTAGAAAACTTAAAGTGTTGCTCTACTTGCTTTATTGACCTCTATCGCCTACAACACCATTTTGATTATTGCCCGAATGCCATATCTGACCACCACCTCAATAAAACACCATTTTCCACATCAACTTCACTCTTTAACCCCCTCTTTGCACTTATGTATATTTCAACCATTTGTTTAGCATGTATCCCATCAAGTTCAATCAAGGCAGCAAATTAAGAGATTTCAAGCATTCAAACCATTACATTCAAGGTTTGTATGAAATTAAAATATATGTTTTTTTGAACTTCTTTAATAATCTCTCTTTTTCATATCAAAAATCAACGACCAAAATTATTTATCATCTTAAGCACTTAAATGCAACACAAAATCATTTTGAACTGAATGATAATGCATAACTTTAGGTACTTGTGATGAATTGATAATTTTCATGTAGCTTGGGTTAAAGTGGAGTAGTTGAAGTGCATTTCTCTTTTAAGGCTTAGATTAATTAAAATGTATGTGGTATAAGTGGATGGAGATAAGGATAGAGGCGTAAAATGAGATAATGATATATGTTTTCCATTATAAAAATTTACGAAACCCCTAACATTTCAACTTTACGTAGAAGTTAGTTTTCCTTTATAAAATGTCCCATTTAGTTAACCGTCAAATCTTTATGTCCATGAAATATTTTCACAAAACATTCAGCTCTTTATGCTCGAATCACTTTTTAATGCAACGTTTAACCATAAAAAAAGCACCTTTCAATAAGATTATAAATTGAACATTAAGTATATCCATATTTCTTTATATTAATTTTATTGACTATTCAATCATTTTTGCAAATTATTTATATGTTGTTTGATAATTTATAACATATTCGATTCTTATATAATATTATATTCCTGAAATAATATTAACATAATCAATGATAAATCAAGGGCATTATGGAATCCCCTCTTTGGGAATTACATCCCCGTATTTTAAATAAAGATATAACATCATACACCTATTTATTCATGCATATACAACATATGAAACATTACTAGTTTTCATTTTTACATAATAATATGTAAACAATTATAAATCTAAATAACTCCGTGCAAGACAAAGTCATTTACTTCCTAATTTACAAACGATTATAAATTTGAATATGCATATTATTTAGGATGAAAGGATGGTAAACTAATGAATATGGGTTGGTATTACTTAGAAATATATAAATACATGCTACTCATGGTAAATAGAAAGTAAACTCTAAAATCTAAGTTAAGCATCACTTAGATTATTATACATGTTATTCTAAATGAATGGAAAGTAACTATTAGATCCGAGTTAGGTGGAAATTAGATAAATATTTGCACATATGGGACAAATATAATGTTATAAATCTAAGCAAGTCAATTTGGAGATATAAATTTTCACCAAAATTAGGAAAACATGCCCTAGAGATTGTGAAAAACTCACGATCCATAGTGTTAGGCAAGTTTTCTATGAGGAATTTCTCCTTTTCGATTGGATAATATAAGGACAACTAAACATGCTAATAAATAAATTGGATTACATATAATAGGGAACAACTAAATGAAATTAAAAAGAACATGCTGAGAATTTTTATTGTGGTTCATCTAAATTTACTGCGTCCACTTTATATCTTATCATTATTTTGATTATAGGGAAATTTTGAACTAAAAGAATCTAAGATGAAGCAAAGAAATTAGAAATTTTGACAGCAATTCAGTAACGGCGATCAAAATGTAAATCCTTTAAATGTTTTATCCATTCCTTTGTTCGACGGAGTTAAGGGTATGTCTTAGGGAGAATTATGTAATTTGATCATGTACTATACTCTTATAATGGATCTTTTTCAAAATTAAAGTATGCTTTTTGGTTTTTAATGTCATATGTCTGATGCTTGTATACATATGTATTGGTAATGTTTCAAGAACATTATTTTACACAAGTAACAATCCTTAGGATAAAATGTTTAGTCGATTGTAATTATGAAAGAGTTCTTAACTATGAGTATTTAATCGTGTTATTAGACAATTATCCTTAAAAGCTCTACATAAGACATCTTGCGATTTACCAATGACAATTGGGAACACTAAAGGGTTGCATGCTTGTGATTTTAACGAACAACTACAAAATGACTCATTGAGATCTTCTATTTGTTATAGTATCCAGGTCAAATAGTATATCTAATATGACGATGTGCAGTTGTCTTTCAAATGGAGCTTATTGTAGATCAATATTTTAGAACCATACTTATTATGGAAAATCACGCGATACTTGATCATGTTACAACCATAGTTGGGTATGCTTTAAGACTTACGAAGTCAAATACTACTCTAAAGAGAATTCTTCTTCTTTGGCACACAAGGTTGGTTTCATCATGATTGGAATTTGATATGGAGTCATAATTCTTTGACCAAAGCAATATGGTAACATGTTATGGGATTGAATCAAGTCACTTTGAAGGTCAAATTTTTAAATTAATTACATATGTTATTGGAGTATTGACCAGTTACCTTGCTTCATATGTCTGCGTAAAATAGCATTGACGAAGAGTCGCAACGTGCATAACATATCATTGCTTAAGAGTGTAACTTATAAACATGAAGTAGGACTTCACCTAGATAATTTGTAAGCATATGACCTGGCATATACTACTATGTTTCGCAAAGTCCATACAAGTTTTAACTATTTAATTATTCAAAAGTTACCGAGGATTGAAAGTCGCACCTTGGAGTCTAACAACCCAACCATTATCATCATCAAAAACTAGTTCAGTAAATTAGTTTATAAAGGTATAAATTATCATGGATAAGGTAATACAATGGTTATATTAGTATTTTGCTATTTATTCATTTCTGATTAATAAATTTACAATAGTTATATATTTATTTTACTACGTAAACATGCCTAAAGTTATTTATTATTAGTGGTCCAATTTTATTTATTTATTTTAAATATAATATGCGATCGGCCTTAGGGTAAAGAAGGAGAGGCCCTGCTTAGGGCCGTTTGGTTCGACTTACATAAGCTGCTTTTTGGCTTTCAAATAGCTAAAAAGTAGCTTATTTAAGTCGAACCAAATGAGCCCTTAAGGAAAAGGTAAAGTATTACTTTATAGTGAAGTAATTATGGTATAAGGCATTGTATATGACCATATTGAAGGAAGTAGGTTAGTCGGAAGCGGGTGAAATAGCATATTTCGAAAAAGTTTATATTTCAGATCCAATCTAGTATAGTTTTAAATCGAATCAAATCTTATTTTATTTATTTTGTTTGAAAGAGGATTTAATTAATTTATATTTTAATCAATTTGATATTTATGTAAATTAGAGTATATAAAGTATACCCTTATGTGTATATGTTAATAAAAGTAACTTGTTTTATATTATTATTTTTAGTAAAGTAAAGAGTCAAGATGTTATTTATAGGAGGTAAATTAATATGATATAAATACAAAGATGGTGCAATAATTAGGAGTTACACTTAATACTTTTATAAACAATTTACCATATTTTAGTTAATTTGTTTAAAAATGTTTTATTTAATTTTAAACTATATTATGATATTACAGGTGTATCAAATACACTATGTATGTATAGCGTATATGCAGTACATAGATGGTGTACATAGTTAATGTGAACTTTAATATGTGTTCGGATTACACCGCAACAAACACATTTCTCCTTATATGTGCATTTCTTATCTTTAGTTATTATTCAAAATTATAAATATATATACATACAATTATAAATCAATTTTCAATTGTAATGATAATAAAAATAATAAATATATTTTATAACCAATTTTGACTAATTACATATATTTTGAAATTAAAGCAATATCTTAAGAATCTAATTTGAAATTAAAAATCAAACTTAGATTTATAATTTCAAACAACATATCTATTTTAAAATTTGAATTAGATATTATAAAACGTATGTATATTTCAAATGGAATTGAATTTTAATATGCATACACAATGTATATTATTTATAAACTAGACAATGTTATTGTAAAATAAAATCCACATTAATATATATTAAATATATATACATGTTAGGCCAAAACAAAATTCAGCTTTTTTTAATCCATAAGCATAGGTATTGATACAAAGCAATTTTAAGTTGTTTAAAACATGTTTGATATACGTGCGTGTGTGCACGTGTGCGCGCACATGTGTGTGTTTATACATATATAAACGTTGAAAAAATATCTTTTATAATAAAATTGTTTAAAATAAAATTTATTATTTACTTAAAAAAACTATAATCACTGAGATACATATAAATATTATAATAACATTGTAATGTTTCTCTCTTTCATTTTTTAATTAGTTTAAACATGAATACATATGTATATATTAGATCTGACAACATGGCACATATAAATATATTATAAAGTATATGGGATCTAATTTACAGTAACATAATGATGTACGTAAACAAAATTGAGATTGAAAACTTACCAAAAGAAATTGCATATGATTTTCATCTTGAATGCATGAAAATTCCTATATCATATTAAATCACCTCGAGAAATTGCAACGACCCGAAGCACCACATTTGTATTTGCTTTATTCTATTTGTTTGATTTTATTTTGGGAACTTTTTCCATAAAGCCACATAATCTTCGACCATAGGAGAGAGAGGAGAAAAGAAAAATGGATTATTAGGAAGAAATGTGTTAACCAACTTTTGAGCCAAAACAAATTACGACTGAACTTAGAAGATTAAAACAAAGATGAAACGATTTGAAATCTTGGAGGCACGTTTAAATGAAGCAAAAAAGCGGCTCAAAGAAAATTCATCCAAAAATGCGCTAAGTAAATAAGTCGACGCCAACATGTTCATGTCAATGCCGACATGTTTTTTCTCCATACACTCCAACTTCATACGAGTAATTACTCATCTCTTTCATAAGTGTCCAAGTAATTTCCAAGGGTTTTGGATGACCAATTCCAAAAGTTGAAGAGATGACAGTTAGAACATCAGAATAAATCAAGTGATGAAGGAACGATCGCCAAAATCAACTGACAATCGTTGGAAACATCATGGGATGCCTCAAAATGAAGTAAGAAGAAGAGTGCAAGAGAGTTCAAAGTATTTCAAACAAAGGAAACATGTCGGCACTGACATGTTTAGTTAACTCGGGAGATTCTGCAATTTGGCATGTGACTTAGGGTCAATCTTTGGACTCTACTCCAAGTGGATTTCTGACCCAACATGACTGTTTCTCTATAAATACTAGCATACCTACATTATTGTAGATCGGAGTTCTACTAGATTGTGGTCAGATCTGATATAGTTCATCACGTTCAGGAGAGAGAACAATGAATAACAAACTATAAAGTGGACGTAGGCCAGAGACCGTCGAACCACTATAAAAATTCTTGGGTGTTCATTACTTTTCTATTATTCTTACTTGCTTGATCTTGGATTTCTACTATTTTACATTTATTTTAAAAGTGGTGTTTTCATCTGATTTACGGGTGTTGATCCATTTTTTGGGTTAACATTTTGATGCTTTCATTGAGAATAAGAGCTAGATCTGAAGACTTGAAGCTTGAATCAGAGATTTGGAGAAGATGAAGAGGCCAAACACTAAATCTAAGCCTGAAACATGCTGACCAGAGCATGGGCAGTTAGGAGATGTCCACAAATTCTCATCAATCCATCTATGTGACCAGAGAAGAGATGGAGAAAATGATGAAGGAGATGTAGGATGGATTAATGACTCGACAATTGGAAATGCTTGAAGGATTTTTCCAAAAAATAGGACAATAAGGAATAGCTAGAGTTGAAAAAATTCAGAACTAAGGACAAAGAGCTAATGTAGGAACATTTGGAGTTGGAGCGGAGCAAATTGAAATGGTGCCCCCACAAATAGAACAACTTTGTACCCATCCGAATCAACCCGGTATCAAGAAAATTACACTCGAAGGAAACGCTGGTATAGACTTGAAACGTGCTGGAATGTCAAGAGAAAACGATGATGGAGCTAGAAACGCAAATCAAAATGTGAACGGGCAATGATCGAAAGAGTATATGCTAGAACTTCTCCATAGGAACGGAGGACAGAATGAAACTAGAGGAGCATGTCAGAACGCTAACGTGCAGCAAGAGGAGTATATGTCGGAGTATGTGCTAGAGTTCCCCATAGGAGTAGGGGTAGAACATCGCTTTTGGTTGAAGACCTTCATTGGATGGTGAAAACCAAATTGTTGAATTGGTAAGAAGAATAGTTAGAGATGGACCCCCAGACCAGAGTTTGGAGGATATAAATAGGAATCCATTCATTTCTAATATCCAAAATGCGAGAAATCCTCCTGACTTCAAGCTTCCGACGTTGGAAATGTATGATGGAAAGTCGGATCCGATGGTTCATCTGATGAGACACGTCCGACATAGGAGGTGTTGAGTGCTTCTGAGGAGGTAATAGGGCGGTGCTTTCCATTATACTTAACGAACTTGGCGGCGATGTGGTTCAGACAATTAGAGAATGAGTCCATTAGCTCATGGACCGACTTGGTGAGTAAGTTCTTAAGACAGTTCAGAATTCATGTCTCAAGATCGAAGAATGTGATGACAGTATCGAATGTGAAATAAAGGCTCGGAGAGACCTTGAGAAGCTATTTAACAAGATTTAATATAGCAACAGCCGCATTCGATAAGCCGGATCCATCAATAATCTTAATGGTGGCACTGTCTAGAGTCGCGAGCAAGACTGACTTTAATGTTGCACTAGAAAGGGATCCACCGATGGATTTTGTAGAATTCTACCATGAAGCTGAGAGAGAGATATTTGCGTTAGGAAGACGCCGAAGTCGAGGATGCTGAAATTGATGTTGTGGATGACAGATGACTGTCCGGAGCAGGAAACAAAAAGGACAAAGGAAGGAGAAGAGCTGATGATGACGTTGGAGAACTAAAATGGCAGAGAAGACAATTGAAGTTCTTTTCTTGTAGTGAGCTAGCAGAGACCCCCAAGAGGATATATCTAGACGCTTGGGGCCAGATCCCCTATCGAAAGCCAGCTAGGAGAAAGCCCACTGATCGAGAGAAAAGATCTAGAAAGTTCTGCATCTTTCACGAGCTTGATGGACATGAAACGAATGGGTGCCGACATCTTCACGATCTGATAAAAGAACTAGTTCAGAGCAACCAGATGCAATAATATGTGAGGAACAAACTATAATGGTATGGCCGGAGCAACCACCATCAATAATGAACGCATCAAGGAACAATAGGGATCTCGTCCGAGACTTGAAATCCTATGATCAGGATCATCGGAAGTTAGGTTGGACACCCTTGCTTCACTTTTTCTTGCTTTAAATAATTAGGACAATAACAACCTCAAACTGTTTACATGTGTACAAGGTCCAGATTGGTCTCTAGGCACGCTCTGATTCGGATGATTGGAATGACTATTTAGAACAATAATAACCTCAGACCGCTTACATGTGTACGAGACCTAGATTGGTCCTTTGGCACGCTTTGATTCGGATGTTTGGGATGGGTTATTCGAGTTTCTGCTTATTTTCTTTGATTTGAATATTTAACTTTTGAAAATTCCACATTGAATGTGATAACCAATATTGATCGCTTGAAGTCCCGTCATGAGAGACGAGACTAGAGTGCAGGATGCAAGTCCCTTCGCCAGAGAGCGAGCGGATGAACTTATATGATATCGATCGCTTTAAGTCACATCCAAAGAGACAAGACCAGAGTGCAGGGTGCAAGCTCCCTTGTCAAAGAGCGGGTGGATGGGCTTGTATGAAAATTAAGTCCCTACATTGGAGAGTGAGCGGATGGGCTTGCTTGGTCGTTGAGTTCCTTTGTTAGAGAGCAAGCAGAGTCAACAAGGATCTGGAGAGATCAAAACCCTAGATTGGACGATAAACGATCCGAAGAGATCGAATCATGGGTTGGAAACAAATTTGATAAAAGGATTTGGATACCTTGTAATTGGAGTAAAATAGATGAATCCCGGATGAACATGGGACGATTTTGATATGTGGTGTAATAACTCCGAATGAAATCAGAATGATTATGATATATTAACTACTACTAAGCAGGAGCTAGAGTCCTTAGCGATAACGGGGTTGGAATGACCTGTGATTTGCATGAGAATCCGAAACTAGATGATTCTCTAATATTAAAATCAAGGGATAGACGAAGAGCCAACTATTGAAGACTAATTACTGCAGCTTGTTCTTGAGCAAAGCATACCTTACATTCAAAAGGCGTACTTTGGAGGGCAAATGTTAACCTGTTTTTGAGCCAAAGCAGATTATGACTAGACTTAGAAGATTAAACGAGGACGAAATGACTTGAAATCTTGAAGGCATGTTTAGATGAAGCAAAGGAGTGGCTCAGAGAAAATTCATCCAAAAATACGCTAAGTAAACAAGTCGATGCCGACATGTTTTTGCTCCACAATTATCCACTCCAACTTCATATGAGTAATTACTCACCTCTTTCATATGTATCCAAGTGATTTCCAAGAGTTAAAGAGATGACGGCTAGAACAGTAGAATAAGTCAAATAATGAAGGAACGATCACCAAAATCAACTGACAATCGATGGAAACAACATGGGACGCCACAAAATGAAGTAAGAAGAATAGTGTAAGAGAGTTTGAAGTATTTTGAATAAAGAAAACATGTCGGCACCGACATATTTAGGTCGGTACTGATATGTTTAGTTAACTCGGGAGAATCTGCAATTTGGCATGTGACTTCGAGCCAATCTCTGGACTTTGCTCCAAGTGGACTTTTGACCCAGCATGACCGTTTTTCAATAAATACTAGCCTACCTACAACAAAGGAAGGATCTTTCTGCTTGATCTCTTCCTGGATCTTCAGCTCTTCACTTTGGATTTGATCTTTCTACCATTAGAGACTTCTCTCTCTTCTTCACTCCTATCCTCTACCTCTCAAACTCTTTAGAAACATCATTGTAGATCTAAGATCCACTAGATTGTGGTCAGATCTGATATAGTTCATTGTAATCCAGAGAGAAAACAATGAATAACAAACTGTAAAGTGGACGTAGGTCAGCAATTGCCGAACCACTATAAAAATTCTTGTGTATTCTTTGCTTTTTGCTATTCTTACTTGCTTGATCTGGAATTTCTACTACTTTTACATTTACTTTAAAGAAACTGGTGCTTTAATCTGATTTGTGGATGTTGATCCATATTTTGGGTTAACAAAATGAATGAATGAAAGGAATTTTGTTCTAAAGAAACAACTAAAATCTTTCCAATTCCTTCCTTAAATCCTCCCCACTTTAATTTTTCATTAAATCTCAATCAAATCCCCTCTCTTTTACCAAGCATGGTCAGCTAATAAATGGTCTATAAAGGCTTCAAAAATTTCCAAACTTATTTCTTGAAATCAAATTTAAATATTTCATTGATATCGTATATCGATATGCACATACATAACTTCTATATATACACATTTCATTAAACACTAATGACATTCAAACATCAAATAAAATAAAATATAATAATTAACATTTCATAAATATTAACTAATTTACAATTATTATAAATTAATTAAATCGTGCGGTGTTTTGAAGTATTCATTATTACGGTTGTGTGACTCAGAGGTGTAAATTTAATCAGCGATTAATATCAAACAATTTGAATATTAACATTTACGCATCACTTAGCTAATGGTGTGATATTTGGCTAAATTTATTGTTTATGCATCTTTTCGGTAAAAATCAAATTTTACTATTATAAGCGGTACATGGTAGTAACGATTATTATATCCCTTTAGAACTTATAGAATTTTATTTAGTCAAAATTCCAGTATCATCCATTCAAATTGATTAGTCTAACCAAAAAATCTTTGGTTTAATAATAACGATTATTATTAACCATACTGGTTTGGATAGAGACTTTGACTTTGAATTGACTACAGTTGACCATGATACTAACCCCTTATAACCGAGGAGACAAATTCTTTATTGAATAATGTTTCACTTCCAATGATTCAACTCATACTCGATAGATCATCATGCTATGATTTAACTATGATCAAAGTGACACTGAAGTTTCATGGAATTCTCAAGTCGAGGGAACCGTGTAACATCGTCACTTCTAGATTTTCTATTTGACCATAGTTATATTAACCAACAGAAAACTTTCGAGTGGGTCATTCCATAACTATCTATTAACTATCGGTACGTAACCCCTTGGTGCCTCCAACAGCCATGAATAATAAATTGTCCAACGTTTAGAAGCGTTACATGCTTTAGTCTCAAAGTATATATCAATATCCTATCTCAAAACATCTTGAGTAGGAATATTTAAAATAATATGTTATTTGAATATGATAAGTTTATCATGATTACAACATGTTATAATTACTATCACATAACATATCATTTGAGGATTTTCTATTTAATACACTTTAAATTAGTTAGTTAATTAATTACATCATAATATAATAAAGTATTTTATAGAAATCCAACACATTTATTATGAACAAGATTGATTATAAAGTTAGATATTTGTAACAAATTACATAATTGCCCTTGGGCAAATCCCTAACTCTATCAATCTACCACTTGCACTTGGGGTCAATCATGAAATCTTATTCCAACTGTTTTAATCGGTTTTCTCATAAACTAATCAGGTCAATCCTTTAATGGACAGGTATGCTATATTATTTTAATTATCCACTTCATCGATTAACTCTCTTTAATGCTTATAAACTACCTTTATCACGTGGAACCCTTCACAGTATGTTTTTCGGCTTTTAGTGAGCTTTTGGTTCTTTTACGAGCCGTATCATAACATTCTTATCATTTAATAATGTCATGGAATTCTTAACATTTGGAATCACTCCTAGCCCAGTTATAAATTTATGCATTTGTTTATACTTTTTTATCACAACGCTATTTAAGGTGATGTACCAACACCTTAGAACACCTTAGGAAGCATGGATCTAAAGTCAAAGTGGAAGAAAAGTGAAGAGGAGGGGGGATCTTGGTGAGGCCATGAGCAATAAAGAGGAGGGGAGCATGACTTTGTCATTTTGGTGCTAAAGGTTGGATCTTTAGGCTTTTGGAGATGATAGGAAGTGGTTCTTTGATTCTTATGTGTTTGAGCATGTTGTAGATTTGGATTTGAGTGAGTTATCTCACTATCTTGTATGTATATATTATGTGTGTGTGTATGTGTGTGCAAATATAAAGTCAAAGTGACATTAATTAATTAAAGCTATAAACTTTGGACCCTCTTGCTTTTAAAAGAAAATGACAACTTTATATTCTATAACATTACTTTTATTACCTTCTATAACATGTGGCATGACCTAGATTTTGTGTTTACATGTTTGCTTGGCTTGAATGTTGAATTGAAGTACGTTTGAAAGTGTTTGAAGCGAGAATAGTCGTTATAAGTGCACTTCGATATCCTTTAACTTTAACTTGTGTAAATTGAAGATTTATGATTTAATTTAGGATAACTTGATTTGGATTTTGGTGTATGAGATAGTAAAGAAATGATTTGTAAATTTATAGAACTTATGAACCAAAGTTGTGAAAGTTAGAAGCAAGAAGGTCGCTATGAATGCACTTTGAAAATGCTTTGTGTTCGGCGATTTTCAAAGTTAATTTTAGAGACGTCCTAAGGGATTCTTTGCATTTTTAATACGTACTATTAGTTTACTTATTACTGGAAAAATATGGAATTTTAAATCATTAATTAACTTGTGAAACAAAGTTACAAAATGTTATAGCGATAAGAAGGTCGCTACATGAACACTTTAAAATACCTTGTTTTGATAATTTTTGTAATTAATTGAAATAGATTCTTATGGGTTTATTTTAATTTTCATTAAATATTATATGGTTACTTATTAATGGGAAAAAATTGGAGTTTAAAAGGTTTTGGAACCGATCAAACAAAATGGCTAAAGTTGGAGTAAAAATGTCGATAAACGAACGTTTTAGTAAATACCTTGTTTTTGAGAATTTTTATAAATAAATTGAAAGATATTCTTAAGGGTTTATTTCCATGGATTTTAAGCACCTTAAGGTTGGTACTTACTGTAAAAAAATTAAGTCTTAAATCATTTTTTTAAGTGGTTAAAACTGGTCACAAAGTTCATGCTTTTCTATATTATTCTTTATCAAGGATTTTTAACAGCACTTATACATGCTGTAGTAAGTTGGTTATGGTTTTAAATGTTTAAAAATAATATTTAAATTTGATATTTTTCCCTAATTTTCTAGGGATGTTTTCTAACATATTTTGTAGTATTCTAAAGTTGGTTTGATGTTTAAATATTTTTTTAATAATTACTTATGAAAATTTTAAAGTAAAGAGGTTTTATAATATAAAACATGTCTTTATTTATTTTCATCATATTATAAATTAGTTATTTTCATGTAATATTTTACATAGATATTTAAAACCTATTTATAAGTATTTTTATAGTATTTATATATATATATATAAGTTTTGAAAAAGAAACTAACTATGCTTAACACTAAAAGCCGACGAAGTAGACTTGTTTATTTAAGAGAGTTAAAACTGATGTCCGAGTAGGGATAGAAGCAATAGAGCTCTAACCTACTGACTTCACTCTTGACCAAGGAATATTTAAGTCAATGTTTGAACCAAAAATGGCACAAATACCTAAGGGAAGTACGTAGATGTGTGGTACGAACCTAGGAATATTTTATTAGAGATGTGTGGGACCATAAGAAGAACCCTCAAAAGAACGGGGAATGGTATCAAAGTATAATTATGCGAGTCCTAGGGTGTACTCACATGAAATATCAAGGATAAGGAAAGTAAATACCAAAGTTTGAGGATACTATCAAAAGAATTTGATTGAGAGAAGGTAGGAGTATGATTAAAGAAGAGAGTAAATAAGATGGCAAACACACCTTAAGGATGATGGTCGACTCAAGGTTAAAGAAGGCAAGATAGATGGTAGAAGTTATTCCACCAAGCCAATTTTTCGATGAGTCATTCTAATGTGCGTAGTTTATATATCTTAACCACTGCAGAGTGGGAATGCATAATTTATCCCATAATCGGATGTAATGATTGAAGTAATGGATGGACATTATTAATTAGGAGGTAAGTTAAGACATGTGGATTATAGTTGAACGATGTACTAGAAATGGATATCTTATTTGAGTAAGGAGTGATAGGTTCCCAACATCATTAATGACAGTTGATGATAAAGGGCAGCTTCTAGTAATCATTTTCTTTTAGGTTATTTAGGTTGTAATCGCTAGTTGTCTCCCTTCGGATATGGGAAAAGTGTACGATATGATATGAGACATGTTTTTTTATCACTATGTTGATTTTCTGGATGAGCTTAGACCACTATATATATATATATTGGGAAATAGTGTAAATAAGGAAATCTCATAAAGACACTTAACTAGCGATAAAATGTTGTTAAAGCTGGAAGTTCGGGAAATAGGTTAGGAAATTAAATTAGCAATTAGAATGCTTAGATCCCATAACTTTAGGATTTTTGGAAAATTATATTTTAGCAAGCGAAGGACAGGGAAAGATTGTTGCAAAATCACGGGTTATTATCCATATGCATTAAAAGTTAAAATTTATAAATAGGCTTGTATGTTTGTTGTTTTGGAGTAAAATAAAAGGTTCGAGTAAACGGAAAGGTTCCCCAGATCCAGGATTAACTACGCAATGCTAGGGTCAATCATATGCATTAACCCATTGACTGAATCCCGATTACATTAAGATGTGGCTTGATTTGTTTTCAAGGATGGAGCGGTAAATGTTTTGAAAAAATTGTGTTTGAATGCTTTCGAAATTTTTTATTCAAATGCTTTTGAGAAGTTGGGTTCAAATGCTTTTGGAAAATTTTGTTCAAGTGCTTTTGAAATTTTTTTGGTGTTAATGCTTTTGGGAATTCAATTTTTCAAACTATTTTGCAAGTTCGATTAAAATGGGGAAAAAGATTTTTGATGAAAAATGAAAAATTCCAACTTTCCAGTGCCATGTGGTTAGCGTAGGGAGGGTTGTTGTGTTAGTGAATACGAATTTTACTGTCCGACAAAGGTGATAGTATACTAAACATAGATAATAAGAAGGAAAAAGGTTGTTTTGACTTTGAAATTTCTATTTCCATACCTTGTTAATAGTTAAACGAAATTGCATTTTAACATCCAAAGGTAAACCTAGTTATGCGAATTATGCGTAAAAAAATTAGATATAGATTAAGGGCAAAAAAGAAGGTTCCAAAGTACAACGTAATAGGTATCCGAAAGAAGGGTGAAAATGTAAAACTCTCCATCTAAATTTTTTTCTAGCACAGGATTATAGATCTTGGAAAACTAGAGTTTCAAAAATTTTGAATGTTAGAAATCTTATGCTTAGTTTTGGATGGTAAGGATTGGATGCAAAATTTGTTGAACCATACTTCTGCTCGTAGAGAGTGGAAATTTTTTATGCAAAAAAGGATTTTTGATATTTAAAATTTTGCATACACATATAACTGCCAGTAAATATAGGTTGTTTGCATCATATGATTAAAATGTTTTTTAAAAAACACATTCTTATAGGAGGCGCTGATTTAGAATCATATGCATGCATGTCTTATATATTGTGATACACTATGCACTTGTACGTGTTTGGCTGTAAAATTGGTTGTACGCTGGTTGGATAGCTTAGAATGGTTACGCGCTATGTTACATGATTCAACTCTTACGGAATTTCAAGGATGGAATTCTTTTAATGAGGGAGAATGTAACCCCCATCAAATTAACTATAATTAATAAATACTTAATAAGGCTCCAAAAAGGGAATTTGGACAAATATCAAAATTTGGTCATGGAACTTGCACCATTGCGTTCGTGGCCATTTTCTGAGCAACTTTCGTATTTGGAGTTTCACGACCGGAGCTCAAACGAAGAAGTTAATAGCATTTGAATTACCTGAATGAAAATAATTAAAAAAATGAAAATAGAAAATAAATTTGATCAAATGCGGACCTAACAGGTCGACCCCCTCCTTGGATTGGTCAACCACCTATAAGGGAGCGGTCGATCGATCATATAATGGTGACTAGGGTTTGAACCTTTTGCGAACCGCCCGGATTTAATTATTTTAATCTAACAGATATGGTTGATTCAAGCGCCTATAAATACAAGCATAACCCCTCACTTCTCTTCTTGTATTTTCTATTCAAAGCAGCAAAGCTCTGGCATTTTCCCTTCTCCACTATTTTTATTAATTATAAAATGTTATATTATATGTATATATAATTGGAGAAGGGCGGAAAATAAAATAGAAGAAGCGAAGGAACTAAGCAATGTTGCGTAAGAAAAGGTAAATTTCATTATTATATATATCTATATTCACCTTAACCCAAAATCTCTTTATATATATAATTCCAACAGTATGTATATACCTCGTTATACATATTATTTTGAATTGGAAAGGAGGAGTCAAATTAAAGGAATAGATTCAGATTTGGGAGATTTGGAAAGCTTGAAACGTGAGTGGAAAACTAAATAATTTAGTTATAACATTGAAATCTATCTCACTATTGTTTAATTATTATGGTATATAAGGTCTGATGAGTTGTAGGCTTAAAATAAACATATAGGATTATTTCCTACATATTCTGTAAAGTAGTTAATTCGAATATAAATGTTATTTGCACCCTAATCCGGGGATTTGGAAATCAGCTCCTATATTTGTTAAAGTTTAACGTAGGTAAAGTTGTAAACTTTATTCTAAATTTATAGTTGGGTTGTAAAATGTTAGTATTAGTTTAAATTGCCCTAATTTGACTTGGAATGTGAATTTCTATGTTTTAATTTGTTGGGAGCGGGGTATAATTTAATTGTATCTACTTCCGTGTAATTTTCCATAGATTATCCGATTACAAAAATATGTCTAAAAAGTACGTCATTTGAACTAATAAGGAATATACCAAAAAGGAAAGAGATGTGTAAAGTATGAATATTCTTCTCCATAGTTTACAGTGTCTATTTTAGTAAAAGAAAAGGGATAACTCCTCGCAATTTCAAACTGAGCAAAAGTCTCAATTTTTGGGTAATTTATGGAAAGTTATAACGGTAATCCTTTTAGGAAGGATAGCTCTAATAAATTAAAACATGAAAATGAATGTTCTAGTTTAGGAGTTAATAGTTAGAAATAGGAATACACACACACATACGCGTATAACCATGCTTATCGATTAAATAAATAAATAAATATATAGCGTAATTACAAAAATATTCGTATCAGTTATTAATATCATATTAAATTATAGGATTAAGAGGTATAGATGGAAAGGATATAGTAACTCCAAAATTAATAGGGCAATAAATGTGCAATCAATAGAAGTTATAGGAATTAAATGGGGACATAAATGCAGTTAATGAGACTGGTTAAATGATTTAATGTGCCATTTATGAGAAAATGAAATAGGCATGATAGGTTGAATTAGAACGAATAAATTAATGTTATTAGAGATTGTCCAAATAGAATAATAACGACCATTTATTACGGACAATCGGCATTTATGGAATATAGTAAATAAGCTTATAAGGTAGGAATTAAATGCTAGAAGACTATAAATTTTATAGTGGGAAACATACAGCCCTAATTATACGATTAGGATAAGCGTGAATTAGTGGGCATAGCCCAACATTTAAGCTTAGGATGGTTGGTTTGGTTTAGTGGTTAGGATGCGAGATCAGTAGAGTTATATAATAGAAGTCTGCCCTTTACCTAGAGGCTACCAATGATTGTGTATGCTTACTACTGATGTGGGACATCTCCAACTGTATGACCCATGGGGAAGGGATGCTTTGCGGATAGGAAGAAGAAATATGCCAAGGGTTCGCCTCGGATTTGAAGTATTAAATATCCTATTACTTTTATGGAAATAGGGTCTGCTTCATTTCCAATAAGAGGTATTAAGTAATTGAAAGTGGTATTTTCCTTTACTTACATTAGGTCAGTCTAAATAGAATGCCAGCTGTGGAAGGTCGGCTGGCTATGTCAGTTTTTTGTTGGACCGGTATTTAGTAGTAGGGCTGACATATAGGCTGTGGCCATCAGCGGTCCCAAGTGGTTGGTAGTAAAGGTTAGGGTTATTCCCTAGCGGATTTCGCTTCTTATTAGTGTAGAATCTGTATGGGATACACACAAACCTCAAAATTAGTTGGTTAGTTGTTTGTTTGTCGGAGATGAGTAGTTAACCCTTACATGAATCTTTGAGACGCGTTAGTAATACGGTAATTAAATCATGAAACTGTATCCATGGGTCATCGGTCTCTACAGCTAGGACCGATTGACTATCATTATATTATAGAGGGCCCACTTTGGGGACTGAGGTATTAAATGGTCGTTGGGTCTGCCTCCTCCTTATTTAATAAGTATTAAGTGGCTGGGGGTTTTAGGTAGTACATCATTTAGATATATATGTATATAGACACACACACACACACACACACACACACACACATATATATATATATATAGTTATACCTCGGAGGAGGTTTGGCATATCGTATGTGCACGTAGGGTTGAACGGATAAGCCGTAAATAATAGACATAATGCTTAAATGGAAATCAATCGGCATAATTAGTTTTACAGGTAAAGGGTGTAATTTTCCAGTCAATGTTGTTCTGGCCCCCTCCTCATTACAACCCACATGATAAATTTAGAAGGATGGGCTAGTGGTGCAAGACGGGAACTACAGACGGTGGAGTCTTCTCTTTCATGCTCAGCACTGACAAGGCGACTAGATATCCAAAGAATAATATCGATTCCAAGGTAGTAGCCTTAGTCAGTATATATGTTCTATTATATTTTTCTATTCCGCTGTGAGTTTACATTGTTCGCCCTCTGATATACTTGTTTTTATTACAGGTTATCAAAACTGATGATCCATACCCTAATGGACATGGATTTCGATTTAGTCAAAATTCGGACCCATTATGGTGTGGGTTGTTACATACCTTAACCCAGGAAAATCTTTCTTCTTGTGCCCAGGGTTGTCATAAATAAAGGACTTTACTTTGGCCACTCCAGTTGGCTTTGGACATTTATTATCATTGTGCCCCTTCCGCCCATAGTTATAATAGGTTATCTCAGTAACATCTTTCCACTCTCCAACTCCCTGAGTTTTTGCTTTCAATTGGTGGCCCTTGTTGCTTTTCTGATGAGGAGTAAAGTTCTTCTTATCAGTTGGAGCTTTTTGCTCCTACACCTCTCCTCTCGGTGTACATCAACTCATATCTCCTTCCATGTCTATCACTTCCTTGAATGAAGGTGTTGATGAACAGTTGTATGATCACTCAATTCTAGCATTGATGCCAAGATAAACTTCTCCATCTTCTTTCTCAGGTCCTAATAAAATCAGCTCCATACTTGGACAATGCATTAAACTTCTACACATGCTCGTCACAGTCAAACTTACATGTTGTAACTCCACAAACTCCTAGAACATAACCGATAACTTTGAGCCAGGCATGTATTGCTCCTCAAACATCTCTCTGAACCTCTCCCAAGTGATCTCCTACTTGGGAATCTTTGCGCTCACAGTTCCCCACTAGACCCTCGTCGATCCCTTAAACTGTCTAGATACAAGCTTCACCTTTTAAGCATCTATCAGCTCCAAGTCCTCAGAAATCTTCTCGTACATCACCAGCCAATCCTTGCTTCTATCTGCTTTGTTCCATCAAACATTTCTCTTCCTAGGCTCCTGAAATCCTTATTCATTTTAGCAAAATCTTCCCTGACTAGCTGCATCAGGCCTCTAGGTACATTCAGGACCTGTGGTGGTACTTACTTCTGCACTAATTTTGCTTAGAACTGTTGAAAAAGAACATTCATATCCAGATTCCCTACAGTTGGGGTAGGCATTTCATTGCCTGCTTCATCGTGAACTTTGGAGCTGCATCCCCTCTATGGCCATTAGTTTGGGTACTAGAAGTTCCTCCACTAGCGTTTGTTCTTCACCACCTAAAGTTCAACATCCACTTCGTAGATTCATTCTAGCCTTCTACATGAGCAAGCGATTGTAAGAAACATAAGTAAAAAAGAGTGAAAACAATAGTAGATGGATAGATTTATCCATCTATATCTATATCAAAACAAAAATACGCCATACATACATACATACATACATACATACATACATACATACATACATAGCATGTACCCTCCCCAAGGTGTTCATTTTCTACTACTTTGTCTCCATATATACATAGCATGTACCCTCCCCAAGGTGTTCATTTTCTACTACTTTGTCTCCACTTAGCTCTATTTCATTTAGGTGTTCCTTAACCTAAGCTCTGATACCAAGTTGCAACATTTCCCATTTCAAGATCCGAAAATGAATGCCGATGATGCTGCAGTCATCACCGGAATTATTTTTAAATGACAATGTGAGATCGACATTATTTTTTCACAACATTAAGTAAACAAAGCAGCTAAATAATTTTATTACATCAAATTCTTTTACATAGTCATTACATAATCATTAACTTATTTCTTTCCCACGTATGGGTAAATATAATAAATATGAATATGGTGTCATGCTCGACATATGAAGATGCCGACATGAACATAAAACCAGTTATAAATCCTGGTTTTACACAGCGAGAGTTTCAAAATAACTTATATTTGCAAAACAAGCCTCCTGCTTCGTCTTTAGTCTTATTCGCCTTTTTCAAAAGCTACCTGTTTTTATTCCATAAACCCAACCTACTCGAATGAGTACCCATGAGTTTATGAGAACTAATAAAAACACAATCAGAAATAAAGCCTGCTATGAGTAATACTTTACCCTAAGCAAACAATCATATAATGAATCATCATCAGTTACATCATATTGTATAATAATATCAAATCATGATCAAACACAAGTCATCAATTTCAACATAAATGTGAGATTCCCTTCACAACATTTCTGACTAATATCTACAATCAGTATGTTTTAAATTTGCCACCCAGGCCTTGCACTTAGTAGCTCAATAAGTGTACTAGACACTCAAGGTTATCACTTAGGTATTTTATCAGATTTTCCCTCGAATGTGTCATGAACGGATTATTAGGTTGCCATACACCACCCACATCAAATATAATGTCGTGTTTAGACAAACGGTTGCCACATAAGCCTTGTACCACTAAGATTAAATATAATGTCATGTTTAGACAAACGGTTGCTACACAGGCCTTACACTATAAATCATCAAATATAATGTTGTATTTAGACAAACGATTGTCACACAGGCCTAATACCACTAATCATAAAATATTATGTCATGTTTAGACAAATGGTTGCCATACAATCCTTGCACCACAAATCATTAAATATAATGTTGCATTTAGACAAAAAAATTCACACGGGCTTATACCACCAATCATTAAATATAATGTATTGTTTAGACAATTAGTTACCTCTAACGTCTTACATCCATATTTTAATCTGCCAATATTACTTATCATCTTAAGCTTAATCTCAATTTTCCTCTTTAAATAAATTATTTAACTTTAACATATTATTCCTTATGGCCATTTCATCTCTATGAAATTTTCAACCAACACTTTGGAAGATGACTTCCAAAGTGCTGCAAAAAGTTCATTCATTTACTTGGAATTTCTTAGCATTATTAGTTATTGCATGTTGATATTCCAAGGCAATTGCATGTTAAACATTTCATGGCTATCACATGCCAACGCCTATAACATGCCAACAACTATCGAGAGTCAAGGAGCTATCACATGCCTATACCCATCATGTGCCATAAGTTATTGACTACCAAGGAGCTCTTGCATATTGACCTTGTGAAGCTGTCACATGTTAACAATTTAAGCCATCACATGTTAACTATTTAAGCTATCGCATATCAACAATTCAGGTTATCGCATGTTAACTATTCGACCTATCGCATGTCAATAATATAGCTGCCGCATTTAGCTATCGCATGTTAAATATTTAAGCTATCGTTGTTAACTATTTATCCTATTGCATGTTAACTATTTTACCTATCACATGTCAAAATTTTAAGCTATCGTATATTAAACCTTTTAGCTACCGCATGTCAACAATCTAAGCTATTGCATATTAAATATTTAAGCTATCGCATGTTAGCTATTTTACCTATTGCAGGTTAACAATTTAAGCTATCACAAGTTGAATATCAAATTATCATATACTAATGTTTTCGAGGCTATCGAGCACTATAGCTTATATAGCTATCACATACTAATATTTTTGAGAATATCAAGTGCTAATGTTCACAAAGCTATCGCATGCTATAATGGAAGTGTAACGACCCGTTATTTTCAACCATTCGCATCCATTATAAGTGCATAGGTAGACACTCATGCCGGAATTGAATTGCTCAAAATACCGCGTTGTAAATAAAATTTGGCAAATCTCAGAATATACAGTAAATAAATATTATCACTTATCACAGACACAGAGTAAAAATAATGCGGCGGAAGTAAAAGAAATAGTAGTTCATGAAGCTACTATATAAATATATCAGAGTTACATAAGATATAACAGAAGAAATAGAATACAACAAAAGTCTCAATATTATAACCAAGTACAAGCTGAGTAGAACAACGGAATTGAAATAGATAGGACATGACAAGCAGATAATCTCCAGCGATTCAAATCTCCAAGAGTGTGGAAATCCAAATCCGTGAATAACTCAGGCTGACCCGAACGTAAAGCAAAACACAAAACACTCGAGTCAGGACAATATATACTTATATAATGTAAACCAACTCAAGTGAACTGTAATAAAGGTACAAGTAACTTAGAAGATGCTTGGGACTGCCCATCCTCTAAGGATCCGTTAAACTATTTACTGTATAGTAATATACGCTATATACAGTAGTGTCTAATCAGTAAAGTATAATCATATAGAAAATAGCGTTAAGGGGATGGAGAACCTTAACGCGGTCGGATCTTAAAATCATAATCGTAGTAAAGCTCGATATGGTAGGTGACACGGCACAACTAGGCAATGCCAGGGTAGATATACCAATTATGCACACGGACTGATGGAGCGCATAGCAGCCACTACCGTCCACCTCGGACAACACTCCCAAATCAAGGGTGGCCACCAAAAATCACAAAGTAATAGAATGGTATCGAAGAAATGTGTCCGAGAAGAGGTGCTACCTCACTGGTCCGAGATCGCTCCTGTTTTAGCCACCTTATGCCAACTCACGGGAGTTGGGTCCACGTATATACCTTAGGATCGTCGCCACCATCCTACTTCATTCTGGAAACTCCACCGCGTACACAGTTGTCAAAGTGGTTTTCGGTATCGACAGAGAGTATGTCCATATCTGATCCCGGTCTCTTTAACAACCAATCGTTATTATAACCCGTGGTTATAACTTTTAAAGCAATACTTTACTTCAAAATTAAATATCATTTCAAACCATATATTTCTCAAAATAAAGATTAAATCAATTCCAAACCATTTCCATATATTTAAAATATCATATCATTTCAAAACTTTATTTCAAATCATTTCAATATATCCAATATCGTATCTTTCCAAAACTTCATTTCAAATCATTTTTAATATATCAAATATCAATCTTTCCAAATCTTCATTTCAAATCATTTTAATATAATAAAAGATCATATCCTTACAAAAATTCATTTCAAATCATTTTAATATAATAAAATATCCTATCAGTTCAAATCCAAATATTCAACCTTATATACCTTTTAAATTCAAAGATATCGTTCATTTACTATCATTTCAAATCACCTTTAAAATAGTTTATATTCCAATCAAAATAATTCATTTAAACCTTTTAAAAGTGTAATTATTATACTTTCAAATCAAGTATTCAATTTCTAAAGTTTTCAAACCATTCTGAGTTCGTTTACTAAGTCAAAAACCCTAATTATTAAAATTTCAGCATTTCACAGCATTTAAAAACAACTGCTATAAGTTATATTTGAAAACATTTTTAATTCAGTAAAGACAGCACTTAAAACTGCTGTTAAAACTCAGTTTTAGTTGAATTATAGTTCAAAACAGAAAAGACAGCATTTCAGAAGTGCTGCGGTAGTTCAGATTTCAAAACAAGGGTTAAATTTGACCACTGTAGCATTTCCAGAGAATGCTATAATAGACCTGAGTTCAATATTAGCCTATAAGTTCAATTACAGCAACTACAGCATTTCAGAAATGCTGTAATAGCTCTTTTTACACAATTTTAGTTCAATTCAGAAACTATAGCATTCCTGAATGCTATTAAAAGTTAATTCCAGATTTTAGTGTATTTCCAGCAACTAAATAACTTCAATTTAAAACACATAAACATTTTAAAAATAATATTTTTAACATTTAAAATGTTCATTTACATATCATTTAACATATATCTTTTCACAATAAATTCCTTACAATCAAACCCAATTTCAACAATTTACTTAATAAATTTAAGTGTAAAAGTGTCCAATTCTTCACTTTTCAACAAATAAACTTAACACTTCAAATTTAAATTACCATTTCACAATTTAACTAAATTTCCAATTTTATTTAATTAACTTAAACCTTTAATAAAAACCAAATTTCACATTTCCTAGTCAAGTTATATTTTAAAAGATCACTTTTAAACATTCATTTATTTAACCACTTGAATTCGTAGAAAAATCAATAATACTTTAATAAATCACTTAAATTCAAATTTAATTAAATTATCATATTTACCATTTCCAAATAGAATTTAATATCCATTTTATTTATATAACTTAAATATCATTTTTAACCAAAATTCCAAATTTCCAACTTAAGTTATATTTCAAAAATCCAGTTAAACCATTCATTAATTGCATTTTTAACACATAGAAAAATCATAATTTCTTTAATTCAAAATATTTCAAAATCTATTTAAATCAAATTTCATAAATTTATATTTTTAAAATACTTAAAAATATCCAAAACACTTTATAAAATAACCACGGGCCTGTATATAGTTTTCTAGCCTAGGTCAAGTGATACGGATATGTATCATTTCAATCCGCAGTTTAAAAAGAAAAATCCGGGTTCTATCATTTCAAACCCGCAATCCCAAGTTAAGATAAATTAAATAAAAACCATTTAGGCCTATCATTTCAGCCCATAACGATTTTTCCCTATTCTAAAGTCCGTTCGGGTATGTATCATTTCAACCCATGGTGATTTTAGTCTACAGGAAACTTGCAGTGGTGATGACTGATATAAATAACAGAATAACATTAAATAACAGTAACATATGATATAACAGGTGTATAAACATCATATGATCATAACATAGTCAAGTATAACATGATAATATATTTCTACAGATTCACAGGGTGTCAATTTACTAATTATATAGGTACATATTGTCTGGTGAGAATAACTCACTTGTTAAAGCTGGAGATTAGCGACCAAAACACAAAGAATAGATTCCAGAAAGCACAACAAGCACGATATAGCATGACTCTTGATTTGAATGAATGGAGAGCCTTGATATTTATCTTGTAAACAACCCAAAACAAGACAATATAACATATGAATATTCAACACAGAATTATATAGAAACAAGTTGAAATACAAGGCAATAAAGACAAGACCTTGCCTTTACCATTCGAATGCTCGACCAAGGTGGATCATGAGCTCAGCCAATGATGTGTTAAGCTCAGGTTTGGCATCATATAGGTCAGGTGGGTCAGGTAATGGCATCAAAACAAGTGGAGATGAAGGTGTAGTGGTGCTAACATGAAGCATACCAAAGACAATGCAAAAGAGGCAAGTTGTTTAACTTTTTGGCTCGGCTTAGGTCAATTGGAGCTCGGCCATAGGGGTTTCCAGATCTGGTCAGTGGTCATGTGGCAGTCAGAAGTGATGTAGATGATGGTGGTGGTGGCTAAGGAGTGGCCAAAGGCAACTATGAAGGTAATAGTGGAGTATAGGCTAGGCTAGCCTTGTTTTGGTGAAGTTTGGCAAAGCTTTGCAATATTTTTGTGGTGATGCTTCATGTGAAGGGTCATGGCCTGAATTTTTGGTCAGAGAAGGAACTAATGGCTGCTGTAGATGGAGGAGGTGATGGTGGAGCTGATGGAGTAGGAGCCAGGCCGAGCAAGCTAGAAGAAGCAAAGGTAAAAATCAATAGAAAATATGAAAAGGAGAAGGGATAAAGGAAGAAGACATTAGAAAACTTACCAATTTTTTTTCTAGCCGTGAGTTTTTGGAGAGAAAGGAGTTTCTCACGTGAATGGCAATGGGAAATGTACGGCTATCAAGGAGAAAATGAAAAGCCAAGGAAATGAAGAGACTAGCTATTGAAAAGTCACAAGAAATGAAGAGCCTTGTCTCTTTGAATTTCCTTTTTCTTTTAAAATAAACTATATAATTTTTTTTATAACTTTATATTTCTGGTGATAATAATAATACCAGATAAATTTCGAAATTTTACCAAAATATAATAATTTATATAAATATTTATCAATTATGTAAAGTTAAATTAAGAAAATAGCTAAAAATAGTAAACTAGTCTAGAAAATTTGAAATTGAATAGAATAAATTTTAGAAAATTCATATGAGCTTGTAATATATTTTTAAACATAAATATTAACATAAAATAAAAATATATTCACAAAATAAATATTTCAAATTTAATTTACATATAATTTTTAATGAAGAAAATAGCAGAAAATAGGAAAACAGCCTTTAAAAATGAAAAATAAATACAGTAAATTTTGGAAAAATTCAATTATCATTTTAAAAATATAAAAAGACAAAAATATACATAAAATAACATATTAACACATATTAAAACAAAATATAAGAAAAAAATATGATTTATAAAATTTAAAATAGGCAAAATTGCACAATAAAACAAATTATACTAAAAATTGAAATGTACATAACTTTTACATTTTAACTCCGTTTTCAACGAATCGAAAAGCAATATTCATGTTATTAAATCTATTTTCATAATAAAAGATAAAATTTATAATTTAAAATATTTAAAATTTAAATTTAAAAGTCAAAGTTTGACTATTTGACCAAAATTCACATTTTCTGAAAATATTAAATTTAGTCATATTTGGAATTCTAATCCATATCAAAATCAAAGTTTATATTTAAAATAACAAAATTTATTCTTTTTCATAAATAAAGCTTTTAAATCTGGAAATATCAATTTAAAAATAATTGTAAAATACAGGGTTGTTACACTCTCCCCCACTCAAAACTTTTCGTCCCCGAAAAGGAACGAGGTACGGGAAAGCACCGAAAAAGATAGAATGAAATAGAATTAAGACAAGATGATAAGAAGATTGGAATTATACCTGATAAGTGTTGTTATAGGCATGTTTAACAAGGTGGATGGCAAGCAATGCTCAGTTAATATAAATACCAAAGATTGTCAAAGATTATAGAAAAATTTCTAAACAGAAAGATTATAGAAAGATTTCTAAACGGACTGGTATAAGAAATAGCCTTCCCATTCTGTAACAAGATAAGAGAAATAAGGACAACCAAAAGATAGTTTGAAAAACAAAATAAGATAATAAATTTGAAACCATAATGCTTTGAAATCATAACAATTTAGGGATGTTTATCATTTGGAGATCATACTACTAAAATCATAACACTTTGGAAATGTTATTCTTTTAAAAACATAATACTTAGAAAATCATAACACCTTTTAAAAAAAAGTCTTCATTTAAACCATTTTAATTCAAGGTCAAATAATATTCATTTTAAAGTTGTAACATTTCTAAGTTCATTCAATTATAAAAATTTCCAAAACATTGTATTTTCAAAACAGCAGCACTTATAAAATGCTACAGTAGATATATTAATATTTCAAATCAGTTTTATTCTAGAATATTCATTTGGATATCATTTAACTTATGACTTATTAAAACAAACTTTTATGAATGGAATAGCCAAATTAAACTATACTTCGTTTATTAAGTCAAAAGCTCACTATTTTAGTTAGCTCTTAATTTAACACATAACCTAACACTTTATTTAAAATACCCATTTCACAAATAGATATTCCTTTAATAAGTTACACTTAAAATTCCATTTGAAAACCAAATTCTCAATTATCAATTTTTAGTGATGTTAAAATACATTTTAACTATTTAAATCATAATCATTCATTTTTCAAGACATATCTATTTCATAAATAAAATATTTATATAGAAAATATAACAATCAAATTTCTTTACACATTTATTCATTTAGACATCAATTAAACTATGAATTCAAGTTAAATAAACTTTATTACAAAATGTCTAATTCAAATGTATTTTATTTTATCTATTCAAAGATACATTATTTATTATACAACATATTCATTTCAGAAAATAACTTTTATTAAAATTCCTAGGTTAGACTTAAGGTTCCATATTAAATCAAATTTGATTATTAAGTTATTTAAATAAAATCTCTTTAAATTCCCTTTTCACTATTTACCTCTGTTAATCTTTTATAACTAAAATTTAAGTGTATAACATTTATTATAACCACTCAAATTTTATTTATAAATCTTTTTATATTGTATATTATCCAATTACATTGTTAACTTCTAAAAATTAAGGTAAGCTATATTGGAATGCAATTGAGAATTATACAAATAAAACTTTCTTAAACTAGTATACACTTTAAACATTCTAATTCAATCATTTAAAGCTTGAATATTTATTCAAAAATTTGATTTTCTTTTTATACTTGAAGTTATTATTTAAGATAGAATTTAAGAATAAAATTTTTGATTCCTTTCAAACTATTTAGAGATAAATAAATGTATGTACATAATTTGTCAAATCAAATTTAAATCATATATCTATATATTTTATAAATCAAATCATCTTTTAGAAATTCAAATCAATTAAATTCCCCAAAATAAAGCTGTAGCAAGACTACAGAACAGTCTCTTCACTTCGAAACTCGAAAATGAACGTCGATGATGCTGTAGTCATCACCGAAATTATTTTCCAGCGACAAAGAGAAGAGCACTAAAATTTTAAACTTAAAAATCCTTTAGAAACAAATTTCAACTTGGAAATACTTTAAATAATATATCCTTTTAAAACTTTAAACACAAGGTTTGAAATTCATCGGAAATTAAATTCTTAAATTTCTTGTTTTAAATTCATTTCAGTTCCCAAATAAATTTATAAACAACTATTTATAAATTCATTTATATAACAATAAATGATAAATCAAGTATTATCACTTCAAATTATCAATTTAAATTAATTTATTAAGTTCCATAAATTATATATCAAAATTTATTTCATTAACCAATTTTTTTTATAATATTGTGTCAGTTTGTTCTGTCAAAGTGTTTTAGAAATCCTATCGATAGCGTTGATCAGGCGAATCGATTGGAAACCCAAATCAACATCAACAACTCAAACAACACAATATAAAACAAAATATTAATTACAGATTTACAAATACAATTCAAAATGTTTTGAAGGTAGGTTGGAAACAAAAGACAAGATGATTAAATAACAAAGTAGGGAGATGGGTAAGCTTAGATAACCGCGGACAACCTTAACCGGGTTAACCGTGAGTTAAAGAATAAGATCGATGTGGATTTTCCTGGGACAAATCTACGTTCGATCTCAAGAGATAGAGTTTGGAAAAATAAAAGATATTAGCATATAAACCAAGGATAAATATAAATCTCTGGTGAATCGATGCTGATTGTAAAGGATTTTCACCCTTTTACAAGAAAATTAGAATATTGGCGAGACCGCCAATTCACTATAAAGATCATTCGAAGTGGAGTTATGGGATACTCCAGAATCAAAAGAAGATGAATAGTGAGGGACTAGAATGGATTTTGGAACCGTAGGGAACGTTCCAAAATTCAAAGGAAACCGAGTCAAAAGAAAATTGATTCAAGCTCGAATGAAAGTGATTCTGTAACTAAATTTACCATACATTCTAAGTTTTGCCTCAAAGCCAAAGCTCTGATACCAACTGTAACGACCCGTTATTTTCAACCATTCGCATCCATTATAAGTGTATAGGTAGACACTCATGCCGGAATTGAATTGCTCAAAATACCGCGTTGTAAATAAAATTTGGCAAATCTCAGAATATACAGTAAATAAATATTATCACTGATCACAGACACAGAGTAAAAATAATGCAGCGGAAGTAAAAGAAATAGTAGTTCATGAAGCTACTATATAAATATATCAGAGTTACATAAGATATAACAGAAGAAATAGAATACAACAAAAGTCTCAATATTATAACCAAGTACAAGCTGAGTAGAACAACGGAATTGAAATAGATAGGACATGACAAGCAGATAATCTCCAGCGATTCAAATCTCCAAGAGTGTGGAAATCCAAATCTGTGAATAACTCAGGCTGACCCGAGCGTAAAGCAAAACACAAAACACTCGAGTCAAGACAATATATACTTATATAATGTAAACCAACTCAAGTGAACTGTAATAAAGGTACAAGTAACTTAGAAGATGCTTGGGACCGCCCATCCTCTAAGGATCCGTTAAACTATTTACTATATAGTAATATACGCTATATACAGTAGTGTCTAATCAGTAAAGTATAATCATATAGAAAATAGCATTAAGAGGATGGAGAACCTTAACGCGGTCGGATCTTAAAATCATAATCGTAGTAAAGCTCGATATGGTAGGTGACACGGCACAACTAGGCAATGCCAGGGTAGATATATCAATTACGCACACGGACTGATGGAGCGCATAGCAGCCACTACCGTCCACCTCGGACAACACTCCCAAATCAAGGGTGGCCACCAAAAATCACAAAGTAATAGAATGGTATCGAAGAAATGTGTCCGAGAAGAGGTGCTACCTCACTGGTCCGAGATCGCTCCTGTTTTAGCCACCTTATGCCAACTCACGGGAGTTGGGTCCACGTATATACCTTAGGATCGTCGCCACCATCCTACTTCATTCTGGAAACTCCACCGCGTACACAGTTGTCAAAGTGGTTTTCGGTATCGACAAAGAGTATGTCCATATCTGATCCCGGTCTCTTTAACAACCAATCGTTATTATAACCCGTGGTTATAACTTTTAAAGCAATACTTTACTTCAAAATAAAATATCATTTCAAACCATATATTTCTCAAAATAAAGATTAAATCAATTCCAAACCATTTCCATATATTTAAAATATCATATCATTTCAAAACTTCATTTCAAATCATTTCAATATATCCAATATCATATCTTTCCAAAACTTCATTTCAAATCATTTTTAATATATCAAATATCAATCTTTCCAAATCTTCATTTCAAATCATTTTAATATAATAAAAGATCATATCCTTACAAAACTTCATTTCAAATCATTTTAATATAATAAAATATCCTATCAGTTCAAATCCAAATATTCAACCTTATATACCTTTTAAATTCAAAGATATCGTTCATTTACTATCATTTCAAATCACCTTTAAAATAGTTTATATTCCAATCAAAATAATTCATTTAAACCTTTTAAAAGTGTAATTATTATACTTTCAAATCAAGTATTCAATTTCTAAAGTTTTCAAACCATTCTGAGTTCGTTTACTAAGTCAAAAACCCTAATTATTAAAATTTCAGCATTTCACAGCATTTAAAAACAACTTCTATAAGTTATATTTGAAAACATTTTTAATTCAGTAAAGACAGCACTTAAAACTGCTGTTAAAACTCAGTTTTAGTTGAATTATAGTTCAAAACAGAAAAGACAGCATTTCAGAAGTGCTGCGGTAGTTCAGATTTCAAAATAAGGGTTAAATTTGATTTCAGCAAAGAGTGCAGACCACTATAGCATTTCCAGAGAATGCTATAATAGACCTGAGTTCAATATTAGCCTATAAGTTCAATTACAGCAACTACAGCATTTCAGAAATGTTGTAATAGCTCTTTTTACACAATTTAATTCAATTCAGAAACTATAGCATTCCTGAATGCTATTAAAAGTTAATTCCAGATTTTAGTGTATTTCCAACAACTAAATAACTTCAATTTAAAACACATAAACATTTTAAAAATCATATTTTTAACATTTAAAATGTTCATTTACATATCATTTAACATATATCTTTTCACAATAAATTCCTTATAATCAAACCCAATTTCAACAATTTACTTAATAAATTTAAGTGTAAAAGTGTTCAATTCTTCACTTTTCAACAAATAAACTTAACACTTCAAATTTAAATTACCATTTCACAATTTAACTAAATTTCCAATTTTATTTAATTAACTTAAACCTTTAATAAAAACCAAATTTCACATTTCCTAGTCAAGTTATATTTTAAAAGATCACTTTTAAACATTCATTTATTTAACCACTTGAATTCGTAGAAAAATCAATAATACTTTAATAAATCACTTAAATTCAAATTTAATTAAATTATCATATTTACCATTTCCAAATAGAATTTAATATCCATTTTATTTATATAACTTAAATATCATTTTTAACCAAAATTCCAAATTTCCAACTTAAGTTATATTTCAAAAATCCAGTTAAACCATTCATTAATTTCATTTTTAACACATAGAAAAATCATAATTTCTTTAATTCAAAATATTTCAAAATCTGTTTAAATCAAATTTCATAAATTTATATTTTTAAAATACTTAAAAATATCCAAAACACTTTATAAAATAACCACGGGCCTGTATATAGTTTTCTAGCCTAGGTCAAGTGATACGGATATGTATCATTTCAATCCGCAGTTTAAAAAGAAAAATCCGGGTTCTATCATTTCAAACCCACAATCCCAAGTTAAGATAAATTAAATAAAAATCATTCAGGCCTATCATTTCAGCCCATAACGATTTTTCCCTATTCTAAAGTCCGTTCGGGTATGTATCATTTCAACCCATGGTGATTCTAGTCTACAGGGAACTTGCAATGGCGATGACTGATATAAATAACAGAATAACATTAAATAACAGTAACATATGATATAACAGGTGTATAAACATCATATGATCATAACATAGTCAAGTATAACATGATAATATATTTCTACAGATTCACAGGGTGTCAATTTACTAATTATATAGGTACATATTGTCTGGTGAGAATAACTCACTTGTTAAAGCTGGAGATTAGCGACCAAAACACAAAGAATAGATTCCAGAAAGCACAACAAGCACGATATAGCATGACTCTTGATTTGAATGAATGGAGAGCCTTGATATTTATCTTGTAAACAACCCAAAACAAGACAATATAACATATGAATATTCAACACATAATTATATAGAAACAAGTTGAAATACAAGGCAATAAAGACAAGACCTTGTCTTTACCATTCGAATGCTCGACCAAGGTGGATCATGAGCTCAGCCAATGATGTGTTAAGCTCAGGTTTGGCATCATATAGGTCAGGTAGGTCAGGTAATGGCATCAAAACAAGTGGAGATGAAGGTGTAGTGGTGCTAACATGAAGCATACCAAAGACAATGCAAAAGAGGCAAGTTGTTTAACTTTTTGGCTCGGCTTAGGTCAATTGGAGCTCGGCCATAGGGGTTTCCAGATCTGGTCAGTGGTCATGTGGCAGCCAGAAGTGATGTAGATGATGGTGGTTGTGGCTAAGGAGTGGCCAAAGGCAACTATGAAGGTAATAGTGGAGTATAGGCTAGGCTAGCCTTGTTTTGGTGAAGTTTGGCAAAGCTTTGCAATATTTTTGTGGTGATGCTTCATGTGAAGGGTCATGGCCTGAATTTTTGGTCAGAGGAGGAGCTAATGGCTGCTGTAGATGGAGGAGGTGATGGTGGAGCTGATGGAGTAGGAGCCAGGCCGAGCAAGCTAGAAGAAGCAAAGGTAAAAATCAATAGAAAATATGAAAAGGAGAAGGGATAAAGGAAGAAGACATTAGAAAACTTACCATTTTTTTTTCTAGCCGTGAGTTTTTGGAGAGAAAGGAGTTTCTCACGTGAATGGCAATGGGAAATGTATGGCTATCAAGGAGAAAATGAAAAGCCAAGGAAATGAAGAGACTAGCTATTGAAAAGTCACAAGAAATGAAGAGCCTTGTCTCTTTGAATTTCCTTTTTCTTTTAAAATAAACTATATAAATTTTTTTTATAACTTTATATTTATGGTGATAATAATAATACCAGATAAATTTCGAAATTTTACCAAAATATAATAATTTATATAAATATTTATCAATTATGTAAAGTTAAATTAAGAAAATAGCTAAAAATAGTAAACTAGTCTAGAAAATTTGAAATTGAATAGAATAAATTTTAGAAAATTCATATGAGCTTGTAATATATTTTTAAACATAAATAATAACATAAAATAAAAATATATTCACAAAATAAATATTTCAAATTTAATTTACATATAATTTTTTAATGAAGAAAATAGGAGAAAATAGGAAAACAGCCTTTAAAAATGAAAAATAAATACAGTAAATTTTGGAAAAATTGTATTATCATTTTAAAAATATAAAAAGACAAAAATATACATAAAATAACATATTAACACATATTAAAACAAAATATAAGAAAAAAAATATGATTTATAAAATTTAAAATAGGTAAAATTGCACAATAAAACAAATTATACTAAAAATTGAAATGTACATAACTTTTACATTTTAACTCCGTTTTCAACGAAACGAAAAGAAATATTCATGTTATTAAATCTATTTTCATAATAAAAGATAAAATTTATAATTTCAAATATTTAAAATTTAAATTTAAAAGTCAAAGTTTGACTATTTGACCAAAATTCACATTTTCTGGAAATATTAAATTTAGTCATATTTGGAATTCTAATCCATATCAAAATCAAAGTTTATATTTAAAATAACAAAATTTATTCTTTTTCATAAATAAAGCTTTTAAATATGGAAATATCAATTTAAAAATAATTGTAAAATACAAGGTTGTTATAGGAAGATAGTTAATTAAAGTACAAAATGTTTTCTTACCATTATAATTAACCACTTTACGCAAAACTTTTTTATATGTCAAATTCTTATTAGTCAATTTGATCTTATGCAGTTTTCATTTGGAAGTTAATAATAACTTTACTAACCTATTAGTTAATTACCTATTAGTAATTAACTGTTCCCTTTCTACATAATTCATACAAGTTCGAAAATATATAGGAAAAATCTCAAAAATTCAACAAAAATACGAATCATCGTATTTTATCTCATATAAAAAATTTAGGTCTAAATAATTATTTTTATTATTTTAAATAACTAATTTTCTTGAAATTAAGCATTTTATTAACTTAGAAAATGTACAATAATTCCAAATAATTTTAGAAAATTACAAAATCAAAAATCCATCTCCACATTGTTATTCTACACATCATATAAAAATTTCAAGTGATTTGGAGAATGTTTGATTCACATTTTACCATAACACATCGAAAATCATCATCTTTAAATTCTCAACCATGAACAAATATTACCTAAATTTAATAAACTTGTTCATTAACATTCAAAATATCACAAATGCATACAATGCTAATCCCATACGAGGTTTAGAATGTTATAAAGAAAGGATTGCCCAATTTTTTTTGCTTGATTAACCTTGATTTAAAAGCTTTTGTTTTTCTTAAAGATGAATACCCTTTCTTTTTTGCTTGATTTTCCTCCCATTTCCCTTAGAAGTTATGGCCGACCTTCATTTTTCTTTGTTTTTTAGTAAGTGGAGATTGAATGAAAAACGGGAGGGTTAAGAAGTTAGTAATTTGGCCTTTAGGCTAAAATCCCATTCTAGCCAATTCTCATTAGCTCCCTTAACCCTTCACCTTAAATTCATTCCTCATTCTTATTAATGAATGTTTGTCTTTAATTATCTTATTATGTAATTTAATTAATCTTTCATTTAGTTAATTCCCTATATTATGACACTCTAGAATATGATGTGTTATAGTTTCACTTGTTATTGATTCGAGTTACAGCCATTTTTGGGTATGTGTTGAAGTGTAAGAAGTGAATCACTACTTAAGAGATAATTCATCTCCTTCAATATAGAAAGTTAGCGTCATCGTAATAGGATTTTGACTCAAAGTCATAAATCACTAGCCAAACTAAATTCGATAAATCAATAATTATTATCGATTGAACCAAGTGATTTCGAAGTTCAACTTCGCAATTAACTACATACATTATTAGAGTTTTGACCCAAGACCTAATCCTAGATGTCTAAGTAACATCGTGTTAAGGAAGAGACAAAACATGCATAACATATCGTTGTTTAAGGGTGAAACTTTAAAACGATTAAGAAGTAGGAATTCACCTAGATGATTGATAAGTGATGACTTTAATTTGATCCTTATACCGTGTTTCAGCAAAGTCCATACAGACTTTGATATTTAAATAGTTTAATATTAATTATAAACCAAGTAATACTTATGAGTCACACAATAGAGAAATGTTGCATTGGACTGAATTGACTTAGTGACAATTTATAATTATTATAAATTAAAAAAGTAATAAATTTTTATAATTGTTACATAAATTATTATTAAAATAAATTTATACATTTCATTATAGTTACTTTTATTTTTTTGATGCAAACGATTTATTTAGTTACATATAAGTGTTATATGTATATTTAATTTATAAGGGCAAATAATAACTAATAAATAGTGTTTACACCAAAAGTTGGCACAAACACTCAAAAGATTATAAAAGAAAATAAAGTGAAGAAAATAAATGAAAAATGAGAGAAAATCACACACAACAATTATAGTGGTTCAGCTAATCACTAGCCTACGTCCACTTAAACTTTGTTTATGATTCTACAAAGTTTCTACAGAGGTAATCTTGTGGATCGATATTGACCCAAGAGATTGCAGCAAAAGTACAAAAATTATGAATTCAAGCAAAAAGATCCCCCAAAACCATGCCTATCGCCATCTATTTATAGTTGAAGGATGATAGAAATTTATCAACTACGTTCTTCTCAACATCCTGAAGGAGCCGCACTCAAAAAATCATGGCCAACTTAACAATGTTCTGGGATAAGTACCGATCCATGCCTTATGGATCGGTACTGATCCATAAGATGGGTTGTAGAGCCTTTTTTGATCCCTCGAAGTTGCTTGTATGGCTTGTACCTTTACTTATAGAGCTTGGATGTATTGGTATGAGCTCTTATTTGAGTGAAATCCATGGTTCGGTGGGTAAATGAGAGCATGTGTCTAGTTGGTATGCAACTTGGATTTTTCCATTGGTGTTTGAGACCTAGATGACTAGTGAATCATCCTATGTTGCATGATTCATCCAACCGGTGCTTTGGCTTCATTTAACATGAAGCTAGACATGACTTTGGGCAAGTTCTATGGATCGATACCAAACCATGGCTATGGATTAGTACCGATCCAAGATTTTTAAAAATTCTTAGACTCTGGCCTTGTATCTTTGGATGACTTGTCATGTGGGGTAACTTTGAAGATTTTTGGTAAGTTAATGACTTCGTCCATTGATCTTGCTAAGTATCCAAGTTTAAAAGTAACATTTATGGATTTCTGCTTGGTTATTTTTCTGTTTAATTGTTCTGACTCGTCCAAATATGGCTTGGTCACAAAGCTGGATAACATTTGCCCCCTAAAGTATATCTTGTTTTAGCAAGGTATGCTTTGGATCAAGATAAACTATGAATCCACTATTATCGATTTTAGGTTTTGTTCCAAATAGATGATATTTTCGCTTTAAATGGTTTTTATGAAGCATCATGTCTTTTGTCGGTTGATGTGTTGCTTCAGACGGTTTTGAACTTGCAATTCTTGGGTAGTATAAGAATTGAAGCATGGTCTTCGAGTCTGCCATATCTCGGAAAGTTTTCAATGATTTCTTTCTCTTAACTACTCAAGTAGGACTTTGTTCTATTGGAACTCCGGTTGTCTATTGTCCTGCATGCGTACGCACGCCCCCGCGCGCACATAGAGAGATATATATATACACACACACACACTTTTATGGATTGGTACCAATCCATGGTGCCTCAAATATAAGCGATTGTTTTGCCTATACTTATGGTTTGGTTCATAGATATAAATGCGAACCCACACTTCTTTATTTTTACTTGTCATATTTTTGACTTTGAGACTTTCTTCCTCGAGCTAGCCATCATCAAGCTTTACAATGCTGACCCATCGCTTCAAGCCATCGCCTCGATCTCCTCCAGTCATCATCACTGTTAGAGACTTCATAATCCAATTCTCGAGCATTAAACCATCTGAATAATTCGAAGTCCAGATCTGAACATACTCGAACCCAACCAGACTGAATCGCCTCTAGTGGGTAGTGACATAGCGTGAGAAATGTTCACCATCGACCTGAACTTCGACCACGTATGTCTGCTGATGGAACTCCACCATTCTTCCTTCATGGATTGGTGGTCGAACCCACACATGGAAATTTTGCATTGAAAATTGATATATAAGGGACACTTTGGAGGACTTGAGGATTTTCTCAAAGCAAACTGCAAATTCCTTAGGTGTGACTCGAGCTCAGGTCCTACAAGCTCCGACTCGAGTTGGCTTTAAGTCCTGCCTATGGCAAACTTGAGTTTCTAAAAGTGACTCTAATTTTTAGTGTAAATTTGACCAAGTACTCTCAAATTTTCAAGTGGAGTTCCATAGAAAAATTGGTCGAGCTGTGGTTGATGATTCATGATTCATTAGGATGGCCTCTGATGATGGTCACTTTGAATGTAAATCTACACTTGGACAAACTATCTGCCAATATTTTTACCGAATGATGGATTTGAATTGTATGACAGTAGATGCACGCACTGGATAACTTCTGATGCTCACACTACACAATTCTAATTGCACAATGTTGCCCCTTATTGATGTACGAGATCCGATTGACCAACACATGGTTGTATTTGTCGAGTCTGGTACATCACTATACATGGCTCTTTTTCTAGCATGAAGAATACAACTTTTAATATGCTTGATATCTCTTACATGTGAAGTTTTGATAGTTACGGATCACAGAGGCTCATCGCATCTCTTCGCTACAGGCGCATGTCCTTCAACATTTGATGTTGAGTTCGATACTGAATCTAGCTCGATGACTGTGCCTACGACAAAGTCCACTCCTACTCCATTACAATCTCATTTAGCCAATCATCGGATAGGGAAGTCTTTCGAAATAGTTCCTTTTGTTTTAGCTGAAGAGCCCATAGCAGGGGTTGCCCCATGCTATCATTCTGGACGATCCCCAAGACACTCCAGCTTTGAAGGTTGATGAAACGTATGTTAAGAGAATATAAGAGAAGCACGGTATTCCATTTGAAGATGTGTTAGTTTCTACATGTTATCGACAAGCATATCTTCCACCAGTGGGATATATAGCCTGTAATCGGTACACGTGCATAGCCGGCCGTGTTCCATTGTTCAACCATTTTATTCGCATAATTCTACAGTTTATAAAGCCCGCCCTTGCCAAGTTGCACCTGAATAGCTATGCTTTTTAAAAAATACATATAAGATTTTTGTCCGTTATTTTGACTGTGAGCCCAACGCCCAAGAGATCCGTTACCTATACAGCTTTAATCACCGGAAGGGGTCTCCTTCACTCATTTTCTTAGAATCCAGTAGGGGCTGTCAGATAGTGTTGGGCCTTTGGAAAAAGCTAAGTTATTTTAAGGATGAATTTTTTTTTGTACGTTGCCCACTCGATTTCGCGCAAAGGTGGTTATCTAGATGCAAATCTCATTCTCACTTTCTTTTATCTAGTACAGATGTTATAGTCTCTACTATTCACTTTATCACTTCTTGCATCAGCAGATAATTCAAGAAGACACAGTGGTGCAGCTTTAGCGACAACCCTCGCAGCTCTCAATCAAGTCCCACTTAAGGAAAGGGAAATGAAATCACTCCTCACTGATGTAAACTTAAGTGCTTACAACCTCTTAGAAGAGGGTCGCGGTGTTGGCTATGTTCTAGAAGTTAAGGACAACTATGATGATGACTCTTTGTAGAAATATGATGCTATTGCGGATGTCGATGAAGGTCACAAGATGCCCCATGTTCCAGACCCTGTTATCGATCTTGAAACAAGTCAAAGGGCCAAAGAAGTGGAGACAAGAGCGGGCATGTTGAGGAAAGAGAAAGTGACAATGGAGATAATGATGATGGCACACCGACTTGGTTATGAGTCCTCTAGTAATAGGAGTGACGATGATCATGCATTGCTCATAACTCGATGACCCAAAATAAAGATAATTTCATCTTGAACGTCCATGCAACTTCCACCAGCTACTATAGTAGAGGAGACCCCCATCCCGCCTTTTGGGGATACCTTTGGGTCCTTTGAGAGTATCCCGAATGAAATTGGGGTCCTTTGGTCTTGGCAATATCGGCATTGGAGATATTGGATCTCCTATTCGTCTGCCTGATTAAGTGCCCGCTACTCGTGTGGAGGAAATAACCCTAGTTAGAAAGCTCCAAGTCCATGGTCCGTAGGGAGACACTGGGACACATTCATACTTACACGACACTACCTCTTGCTCTGTTTTCACTATGTTTTCATTTTGTTGGTGTTAACTTGTTCGTGTTTCGCTTATAGATTCTATGGAGCACGAGAATTTATACGACACCATTTAGAATCGGGGAAGCAAATACAAAAAGCTTGGACCATCCTGTGTTCTCGCAGTTTGTCCTATGACTCTGATTCGGGAAGGTGCTCGGGTTTGGATCATAGGATTTAGGATAGAGGCTATAGGTCTCATGAGTCATCTCCATGACACAGGTCTCATTCATCTTTGCCACATAGCATGGATTAGTATTTGACGAGATCCAATCCTGTCCCACACATTGAGATATCGATTGCCTCTGTTTTATTTCCTTTACCAACAAAACCGATGATATCCTCTCATATTCTATGACACTCTAAGCAGTCGTCTGGGCTGGTTCCCCTCGATCCTCCTCACTTGAGATCTGATAAGGGTTCGATTCAAACCCCTATTACTACTACAGAAATGGAAGTTGTTCCTAATCATCAAGTGGCTGCAATAAAGCGCGCTTTTTCGAAGATCTGCTACGACGATGTCCTCTTTGTTCCTCATCTAAAGGACATCTCTTCAAGGTTAAAATCTGACATTATAGCCTATGTGGATGACGTATACGACCAATATTTCAAGTGGAAGAGAATACCTAAGGCTATTTCTAAGGTCTCCCACAAGAGAAAGATAGAGCTCGATAGGATGAAACAGATCAAAGAACACGATAAGTGCGTTATCTCCACCCTTGACAAGAAGGTTGAAGGACTTAACGCTTCACTAGCTGACACCGAAAAGAAGCTAGAAGATCTGACTAAGTCTGTTGAGGAGGATCGTCAGAACCAACAAAAGCAAATCAAGGCTGCTCATTGTAGGAGCCATACTCTATCGCTGGAAGATGAACAATTTAATAAAATAATGGAAGAGCGAGCTCCAAAAATATTAAAGTTGAAAATGTTGCTGGTAGATGAGAAGAAAGAAATAGATGATGCTCTCATCCAAGCCTAGGGTTATTGCGAGGGTTACTAGATGATGATAGCGAAGCTAGAGATAATGTAAAGGCCTGAGCGAAGGGTGTTGAAGAGCAGGTTAAGGCCATAAGGAATAGAGTTAAACTTGGACTTGGGCCTATCCTTTTGCATTACAATGAAAATGTTATCAAGTTTGGCAACTTGAAATGGTGGGACGAGAGATATCTCCACGCTTTGGCCATGGCCTGGGAAGTGATCATGAGACGGGAGCGAGAGCACTCCGATGGAATCAAGGTCGACGAGGAGAAGTTAAACTCGACCTTTTGGATGAAGAATACCTAGAAGCGCTTAAGGTCGGTGAGCTTATCTTACACCCAAAACTGATCATTGAGGTTCAAAAGGATCAGGGTGAGAGTTCTGGATCTGTTCCTCATGATTCAATAGTAAACGTTACTACTCCTTTGACATCAAAACCACTGATTACTGAAACCATCACTCCTATTCCTAGCTCTACCACTATTTCCACTATCAGGGAAGCTTCTGGTGTTTCAACTGTTTTGGCGCCCTCTTCGGATGCCCAATACAACTTGATGAACCTTAGCTTCCGAAGTTTCCCATTTTATCTCCTATTCTGGAAAGAGGTTTTGGTGGCACTCTAGCTTATATCGAGTCTATATCTCCCAGAGGTTATATCTTTAACCTCGTCTGTATTTGAGATGCCTCATATAACAATGGTTGACGTCGCCAATCTCTACTTTTCCATTTTTCAAGTTTCAGGTCAGCCTTCTATTGTCTCTTTATCAGAAGAAAGCTTGCCAACAGGGACACAACCACTTTAACAGAATCGATCATTGTATTTGCACTTCATACGACTTTGGCTCCTCCAATAGGCATTGCTCCCCATGCCGATGTTGAAATGATTCATGCTTTGGAAGAAGAGGTTGTAGGTGACCTTCACGAGGGCTAGGGAGATGAAGATATCATTATTACTAGAGTCAATGAGCATTCATCGGGGCCTACTATGCAAGAGATGCAACGATCCCAGACCATGCCGACAAAGGAGATACATGAAAAAAAGTTTGATGACATTCCTCCTCCCATGTATTTCTCTTTGCCCACGGAATCTATCTTCGCTCCCATTACCATACCCACTTCTGGAGTGTTCAGGGCATGACTCCCGATTCTCGGGAAGTGACTATGATTGGGAGAATGACCTAAAAGGTTACTTTCGAAGGATAGTAAGGGCAAGGGAACGAGTAGAAAGAAGCCTAGCAAATCCGATACACATTCCTCTGGAGAAGGAAGAAAGGAGAAGAGGAGGAGGAAGAAAACTTAGTTATAGTTTTTCCTTGTTTTTTCTATTGCATTTTCTTTTAGCTTCATACCTATGTAATAGGCTGATGTTGTGCGGGTGCAGTCCTCGCTCTTTTGTTAAGAAAGTTTGTTAATAAAGAATAGATTTGTTTTCTTTCAAATCTTATATTTATCTATTTATGTATTGAGGAACGTTCTCATTTACCTAACTTAGTAGCTTACTTTCCTTATCTTTATACGGGCTTCATTTGACTAGTGATAGCAATGGAGTTTATATCACTCTCCTCGTAAAGAGAGTTATAGCTTAGATACCTATCTTTGGGCATCCATGTTTGGTCTTGCCAATCTCCAGGCATTGACTGAGATTGTTCAACTTGAGTGGTGTCTTGGATGTCTATTTTTCAGACATTTTACTCGATCTCACCCAGCTCTAGGCATTAATTGCACTTGCCTATTTGCGAGGCTAAGAAAATGGGGCACCATCTTCTAGGTGATGTAATGTCTATCTCTGGACGTTTGCGTTAGATCTCACTTAACTCCGAGCGTCGATTGTTCATGCCCTACTTGTGGGGCTAAACACGTAAGATGCATGTCTCTAGGCATCGCAACACCTATCTCCAGATGTGTAGATATGATCCCACCTTACTCCGGGCATAGATCGTTTTGTTTGCCAATCTCGGGGCAATGATTCGATACTTTTTATATATCTGGCAAAGTCCTTGGGGTAGGCTGTCTCATTCGACACCTATTTGTTTATACTCTAATGCCCAATTCGTGGGTTAAAGGAGTTAATTGGCATCTAACTCCGGATGCCTCAGAATAGTCATGTTTCTTAGGCCCAATCACGGACCACCAAGTCCAATCGGTACCTACCTCTAGGAACCTATATATTTGTATTATGTAAGTGTAAGCTGTTTAACTTTTCCATTGTTCACAGAGCAAGGTTTAGTTAATGAGGACATAAATTCATCGATCCTAAAGCCAATCCATTTTATATCCACAATAATAGCAGATCATTCCTTGTTACATTGAAATCAACAAAGTACGTATAAAGATAGTTAAGCAAAATAGCATCGTAAGTGCCCACTATTCCATGCCCTCGAGTAGGAAGACTGACTTGGTGCCATGTTGAAAGCAACCCAACAAGAGAGAGCCAGTCGTAGGTGAGATGGGTCGAAGCGGACCAGGGTGAGTTATACCTCGCTTTGATTGGCGAGCTGGCTATTGGAGTTACTACGGGGTACCTCAGTTGACGGCTAGCTTGCTATGCAATTGAGTAGAGGGGCCGATGCGGGCCCAAGTACCTAGATTCAAGTTGGGATTAGGTGTATAAGCCCAAGCAAACCTATCCCTAGTCTCACTGGTTTGCGGACCTAGACCCGAGTCGGCATGGACCAAACCGAGTTAGGCTAAGAAATCTTGATCAATCTATCTTCTTACTTACGAAAAAATTGAGTGATGGGTAGTAAAATAACACTTTGGAAACCATACTTTAACCTCTATCAACTACACCCAATAAGTTGGCTAAACACAATATAATACTAAGTGGCATCATATGCTAAGGTCTCACTAAAATCTATACTATGTCTAATCATATGCACCCAATTGAGCTTTAAGTCCCAACTCGCATAATGAAAATGTAAGTGACTCACGATTGAGGAACTATATGTGTCAACCCGCTATCACAAAATCATACACGACTCGCTAATAAAGAACTATGTATCTTATCATGCTATCACCAAATCATATGTGACTTGCAACTAAGACCTACTTGGCTCAGCTTGCTACCGCAAAATCGTATGTGACTCGCTACTAAAGATCTATGTGTCTCAGCCCGCTGTCGCCAAATCATATGCGACTCACTACTGAAGATCTACGTGTCTCGACCCGCCATTGCCAAATCGTATGTACATTATTCTGCTTAAAGTCCAAACTCATGTACCATCAATTGCAATACTATTGGGCTCAAAGTCCCAACTCACCTTTGCAAGACGTCGCCGATCTCACCGAAGTGTACCCGATCCCTTCCATGTACCACACTATTTAGCTTAAAATCCCAACTCATGTGGCCTATAAGTGACAATTTCACGAAAATCACACTTGACTATTGAGGTTAGGTCCATGCTAGATATTCTCTAACGGTTTGCGGTACGATCGGGATCAATTTTGTCACCACCTCATCGTTTACAAAGCTACTGGATCAAACCCCAAATTGTAAGTGCAAAACCGCGTAACAAACCTAACAATAAGGCACTTTTCTAAAACATCTCAAAACATAGCATACAACGCACTAATACGTTCCTTGTCTCTCTACAATCACAATGCTATAAACCGTGCATGAAATGGAAGTCGTATGCAAGACTTATAACCATCCCAAGTCGTAGGAATTTATGAAATTTATTAAATTATTTAACTATCAAATATATTATTATTATTTTCTTTTCGTTTCCGTGAGCTACAGTGAAAATAAATCTCGACTTCCACTCATACGTCTTCTACATCTGATTCTCGACACCTCCTCTGATCTATACACCAAGATTCAACCTTGCAACCATCATATCCACACCATGCCAACTCTGACGCCTCCCTTGGCTTTATCTCCATTCATCTCTGGAGAACTCAACTCCGCAGCTCATTTACGATGATTTTCGGCCACTACACTTCAATCTGGGATGATCGAAGACTAAAGTGAGCACCTACTCGACCTTCTCTGCACACCTTTGTTCTCCAATCGTCATATCATCATCATTTCACCATTGGGTTGAAACAGACGATCCACGTTTATCAAATTTCCTGATGCATTTTCTGATCAATCTGTATACCCAATCAACAAACAAATACTCATCAAGAACTACAATTTTGATATATAATATGACTTATTTGGAACACTTTGGTATCTACACTTTTAAGAAATTAACTTCGTCTAGTTACGATTGATAAATTTTCACTTTTTTGCTTATCTAGCTATGGCATACTACAACCTAATCATATGTATATATAAAAAAAATTACTTTTAAATTGTCAGTTTCACCATATATACTTTGATTTATGGCTGTAAGAGGTAGCTTGCTATGTCTTATCAATATACACACAAATATGATAAGTCTCACTCACCAATTAGTCATGCATCCTGTATGATCTGATGTGAATCCTCTTTCTTCTTCACTGTCCAAAAATTCCTTGTCTTTGGAACTCCATATTTCTCGATAGCGTCAATTTATTCATGTAGGTCTCTCCATAATGACTGATACCATATATTAATTTGTTTAATTTGAATTTGATTTGGGAAGTTTGTAGTTGAGTTTGTTTAATTTGGATTTGATTTAGGAATTAGGGTTTTATAAGTGGAGGCAAGATTTTTAGAGCAAAAGAAATAGAGTTAGGGATGTATTTATATGCTAAAAATGTAACGTCCTGCCTTTATAGCTTCATTAACAAAGGATATTAACAAGTAATATCATATGTTAATGTGGAGAATAAGGCTGTTTAGGAGCGATCATCCGTAATATTGTTTTGGGCGGGTATCGAATACGTTGAATATAAAAATTTATCTTTTTGGTGGAGAGGAATCCAACGTATACGATCAAGGCGAAAAACAATAATACAATGGCTTATTATGATCCAAAACAATATAAAAAATCATAGACAGAGAATCACATATTGCATTGATAAATATAACAAAAGACATATCATATAACATAAACCGAGTCAATAAAGAAGAGGTTTAGACTCACATGTACACATATACATAAGCTAAGGCAAAGCCCAAAAGTACAAAATAAGTCTACATCTCAAACAAAACACATATACACAAAAGACAACATCTCAAAATGGACTAATGACAAATATAGAAAACTAGCATAATTTCTACCTAAGCTAACCCACATGCAAAACCAAGAGTTCCTGAACCTGTTAAGTCTCGGTTTGACCAGAGTATTATAAAATATACGGGTCAGACTATCTCTAATTATCAAAAAAGACGAGTCCACAATAACAATAATATGCTTGCATAAACATTAAGGATGAATGCCATAAATTTTACTTCACAGATCTACTAATATTTCATATAAAGCTTCTTAACTTAAAGTTAACTATATTCATTCACAATAAAACATCAAAGTGATAATAGCCATTAAAATAATAACATAAAGATTCATAACTATAAATGCAAGCGAAAGACGAGCACTTCGCAAGTCTATAATCATCATCGTGCACTTCACACATAATTAAATAAGAATTTTGTCAGTCGACTATAAGATATGCGCATCGCAAGTCAACATCAAATACGAGCGCATCGCTTGTCGTAATCAATAGCCAGCCTAATAGACAAGCACTTCGCATGTCAATACAATTACAAGCACATCGCAAGTAATAACTCATTTGTAAACGAGTATTACCAGATAGGCCTGAAAACCCATAAAATTCGCATAAAACAGATTAACCAAGGACGAGCCTAAAACTCGACGAAATAAGTGTTATGTACTTTCTACAAGTAATCATTCAAGTAACGACCACATGCCCCATAACCACTTGGGTTTACTCAAATGTTTACTATTAGTTAGTAAACTCCACTCGATAAGTGTGATATACTTTCAATTAGTAATTAGACAAGTATTACGCAATGTCCCATAACCACTTAGTGTTACTTAATTATTTTCTAAGTGATTGTAAAATCCCACTTGTGCAGAATAAATGTTCATCCAAACAAGTTCAAGAATTAACCAGTAAAGCAAATGCAAGCGTTTCATACCACTTGTTTTACTAGACCGTTTAATTCAATTTCTCATTCAAGTGAGATGGTGTGTTTGAAAAATAAAATGGTTTTGTTTAAAAATCCACTTTGAAATATTTATTTTTAAAAAACTAATATTATATTATTAAAAAACGTGAATAAATTTTATTTAAAACTATACATCTTTCTTCGCAATCCCTTTCTAAAGTTAGAGTATATATATGTATGTAGTAGAAAACAAGTTTCAATCCATATTTATACTTATATGAAACTTCTTTGTATTCCGCTTTGAATTATATATATATATATATTAAATCATTCGTGTCCAAATTACACATATCTTCGATATATACATATATATAAATAGAAAACAATGGATAATTATATTTATATTTACTTCCAAGAACTCTTTTAATCAAATTTGGATATATGAGCTTCATAGTAAATAACTTGATTTTAGAAATGTTTCTAGTTGTAAAAAGCTTCAGAAACTAATACTAGTAATAATGTATATGGCATCACAGCATAGTGCAACATCGCCCTAGAAATGTAAGCACCAGAAAAGAGTTCAAGCAACCATGATTGACAAGATAAATCATCTCAACATGCATCAAAAATTAGGTAATGAAGTCATCAAATTAACTAAACAAAGCCAAGTAAACAAACCCAAAAGCAATCGTCCAAAAAATGAGTAAACAGGGGCTGTCAAGAGGTCGTGCGACACGACCTAGAACACATTCCAGGCCATGACCGGTGCACTGGTCCAGGTGGACCGGTGGATTGGTGGCGCTGCTTGGAACGTGTTCCAGGCAGTATCCGAGGCTCCCTGATGGTCCATTTTCGGCGATTTTCGAGCTATGACATGTTTGACCTCTAGGGCGATGAATTTTGGAACATGCAAGCACATAACTATCATGGATTGATGTTATAAGAGATTACAAGTTTAGGGCAGCAGCAAACAAAACTAACAGAGCACAAACAACAATCATCAAACAACTAAGATCATCTAATACTATTCCTTCGTTCAACCAAAAATTATAATTAGACATAGTTGTGAGTTATTCAACTCATCTTTCTTCTTGAATTTGTCGGTGATTAAACAACAGTTAGATTAGATATTGCTTCCTTAGAAACCCTAGAATTGCTGAATTACTTTCTCTCAAAGTGATCTAATTTTGCAAGAGAAGCAAGATTGAATTTGGAATTTAGGTTTAGAAAGAGGGATAAGTGTTTTCTTCCTTTTGTTTACGAGTTTGGTTAGAATGAGACTAAAAACTAACGTACAACACTAACAAAATAGAAATCCTTCTCATCACAAAGTAGGCTAATGGGTTTTGAGCCATAATAATTAACTTACAACCCAAATGAAATAAAATATTATTTCATGTATTCTTACACACTTGAATGCTTTATAAAATAATTAACAAAATGTTTAAAACCATAGATTAAAATGAAACAAAAATATAACTTCTTGAATATAATTAAATTATGAACCTCTATTTATTTTTTTAAAAGAATTTTATATATTTTAAGTCATCTTTTATAACAAAATAAAAGATATAACACAAATTCCCTATTTTTTTAATAAATGGGTTTATTCATAAACCCCAAAAATATTCACTTCATATATTAATTCACTAATATTATCAAACATTAGAATTCACATTCTAAGGAATCCATTCATTATCCATCAAAATTCAAACTCCTTATTTAAATTTATAATTTAAATCATTATTTTATTTTTAAACAAACAACAAAAATTCAGGGCAGTTACAGACTTCTTCACTTAAGGAAATTACATCCCTGCAATTTCATATTCGAGAAAGTCTATAACGCATTTAAAGTTTAGTAATATTTCTTCACTAAAGTTTAAAATCCAACCATCACACATCATACAAAAATCATATAGGTACATAAACAACCATGCTATTCTTCTAAACGCAGTGCATTTATTATCAAAATTTTGTTATTAATAACCCAAAATAAAGTTGAAAAATATTGCTTAAATCTCTTTTTCATTATTAATTTAAAAAAATAACATGCATGCTCGACTATTATTTGCAACTTCAATATTTTCCCAAACTGAAAACTCTTCTATTTTATAAATCTTTTAAACAGATCAGTGTTTATAAAATAATAGAAAGCATAATTTGACAAAACTTATAAATCAAAAGTTTTTTCCTACTGTTATAGCTTTCCAGAAAGTACAAGTTTACTGAAATTGGATCAACGGTTCAAAAGTTATGATGAAAACCAATTCAGGTTTTAGCTTAGAAAATTTCGACAAGACAAAGTTTATGGCTTTGTTCAAAACATGAATTTGACCTAGAAAATTGCAAAATTTGGAAAATTGATGAAAGCAAAAGTTCTTCCTTATGGAATTATCTTTCTATCCCAAAAATATTCATCAAAAATGGATTTACCAATCAAAAGATATGACATTTTTTTTACTTCAACACTTTTTAAAGAAATGTTCAACAACTACTCTACTTGAAATTTTAATTTACCCCAAATTAAAATTTAAAACTACAAGCCTTCTTAATTATAATTATTAAACTAATTTATTTTTTTAAATCTCATTTTCAAAAAGATACAGATTACGAAAATTATATTTTCATTACTAACTTCTCAAAGGAAAATTAAATAAGTTTTAAGTTTAACAAATACTTCACATAAAAAAATTGCAACTCTTAATAAACAAAAGTATTTCACTCTAATTTTTTTGAAATATAGATAAACATCCTCCTTAAGAATATTACCTTATAAAATAATATATGCTACTAGATATAAAATAAATTTAGATTTTTACCATGTTTCAAAGTTTCATTTTAAGCATTTAGGAAATCCCTATCGATCCGCATGCACCTGCATCGACCAAGATTCTTAACCACTCAACAGATAATTCAACACTAAAAAAATAAAAATAAATTCTTAATCTTTTTTAATTACTTTATAAAATAATACCCATCATAAATTTCCTTCTTGAACCATATATTTTCTTACATAAAAATATTTATAATTTGTAATAATACATGCTCTTGTATCATCTATATTAACCAACCAAAATACTTCATTCGTTTATTTAATTGTTGGTATACATTAAACTTCTTAAGCATATGCATTTTATTTTTATAATCCCATTTAAATAATGTTACACACATACTTTAATTATCATGCAAATAAACACCACTAATGCAAAACACGCATTCATCAAAAACAAGCAACCGATCACTTATAATGCAATCTATTAATTTTTCACCATGCAATAATATTTACTACTAGTTCCTAAGGAAAGAAGCTAACATCTAATCATTCAAAGAAATAGTACTAACAGGCCCTTTCGACATGGGTGAATAAAAAGCACCCATGATGATCGAACCTAAAGATAGAATCCTAAACCAAAGAAAGAAATCCTAAGAATGGAAGAAAAGAGAGAGAAGCTACCTAATGCTGACTAGAACCTCCAACCACTTTCTTTGGTGCAACCGTATAAGCGAAAAATAGATGGCCTTCCTTCTTACGATAGCGACACATCTTGGGCCTAAAGAAGTTCTTGATAAAGGGATCCCTGGCTCCACGGTTGAAACACTCGCTTAATGCATGCCTTTGATTGTTGAAGTTGGAATCTTGCTTCTTTGCCTCTTTATTTGAAACTCGGACTTTTGCTTATCTTGCGGCGCCTTCCTCTTATGGTTGAATTCCTTCTTAGGTCGAGGGCCTTCATCACTACCATCCTTCTTTATCTCCTCAAGTCTAAGTGCGGTATCTACTAGCTTCTCAAATGAAACCTCAAGCTGAGTTAAGTGTGCCTTCCTCAAAGGCTTCCTTAATCCATAGACAAACTTCTAATTCTTTTTAAGAGGTGTACCAATAAGCTCTAATCCGTACTTAGACAATGACTCGAATGTAGCCACAACTCTGAAACTGAGGAGCTACCTTGCTTAAGGTCAATGAATCTCCAAGCTAAGGTTGCCTTCTCAGCCTCTGGCATGAACTTCAACTCAAAACGGGATCTGAACTGCTCCCATGTCAACTCCACCTCATCTATCTCTACCACTAGCAAGTCATATCAATCCAAAGCCCTTTCCTATAGCTGATTTGATGCTACCTAAAGTTTATGAGCACCTGACAACTCCATGTAAGTAAAGATCCACTCACAGGTCTTCGACCAAGCCTGAACTCCTCTGACTCCTTCGGTACCAGTAAACTGTTTCCCTCCAAGGTAAACAAAATCATTGCACATACAGGCGAAAGCTGAACGGTGGACGGGAGGATGGGTGGGTGCTCCACTTAAGGCCTGAACAGCCTGGACTAACTGTAAAACCTACTGGGTAGTCATGAGTACTCCCTCCTGTCCGAGAATGCTAGATGGCCCCAAGTTAGAACAAGTATTCCTACCTCCAGCCATATCTCACTCCTGCCACACGTGGGATACAACATCATAACTATAAGAGAGAAATAATACAAATATGTTCTCATAATATCCATTACTATTTTATATATTCTACTACTAGAAGGATATAACATGTACCCTGCACACCTAAAGGACGGGATTCTAAGTCTGTCTAGGCCAAGATTCATGTTTTTTATATTCTATATTGTTTCGAGCCTCTGCTCTGGTACCAACTATAATGCCCCACCTTTATGGCCTTAACAAAGGATATTAATAAGTAATATCATCTACTAATATGGAGAATAAGGCTATTTAGGAGCGATAATCCGTAATATTGCTTTGGGAAAGTATCGAATACGTAGAATATAAAAATTTATTTTTTTGGTGGAGAGGAATTCAACATATATGTTCCAGCGCAAAATAATAATACACCAGCTTATTACGATCTAGAACAATGTAAAACATCATAGACACAAAATCATAGATCACATCAATAAATATAATAGAGGACATATCATATAAAATAACGTGAGTCAACAAAGAAGAGGTTTAGACTCACATATAAACAAATATAAGCAAAGGCAAAGCTCAAAAATACAAAATGAGCCTACATCTCAAAAAAAATACATATACACAAAAGATAACATCTCAAAATGGACTAATGACAAATATAGATAACTAGCATAACTTCTACCCAAGTTAGCCCACGTCTCCATGAACCTGTCAAGTCTCGTCCTGACCTGAGTATTATAAAATAAACGGGTTAGGCTATCTCTGATTATCAAAAAAGGTGAGTCTGCAATAACAATAATATGCTTACATAAACATCAAGGATGAATGTCATAAATTGTACTTCACTAATCTACTAATATTTCATATAAAGCTTCTTAACTTAAATTTAACTATATTCATTCATAATAAAACATCAAAGTGATAATAGCCATCAAAATAATAGCATAGAGATTCACAACTATAAATGCAAGCAAAAGACGAGCACTTCGCAAGTCCATAATCATCGTCGTGCACTTCATACATAAACAAATAAACACTTCGCCAATCGACTATAAGATAAATGCATCAGAAGTCAACACCAAATACGAGCACATCGCTTATCGTAGTCAATAGTTAGCCTAATAAACAAGCACTTCGCATGTTAATACAATTACAAGCACATCGCAAGTTATAACTCATTTGTAAACGAGTAGCACCAGATAGGCCTGAAAACCCATAAAATCAGCATAAAATGGATCACCTAAGGACGAGTCTAAAACTCAATGGAAAAAGTATTATGCACTTTCTACAAGTAATCATTCAAGTAATGACCACATGTTTCATAACCATTCGGGTTTACTCAAACGTTTATTACAAGTTAGTAAACTCCACTTGATAAGTGTGATATACACTTAGTTAGTAACTAGATAAGTATCGCGCAATGTCCCATAACAACTTAGCGTTACTTAATTATTTGCTAAGTGGTTGTAAAATCCCACTCGTGCAAAATAAATGTTCATTCAAACAAGTTCAAGAATTAATCGGTAAAACAAAAGCAAGCGTTTCATACCACTTGTTTTACTAGACCGTTTAATTCAATTTCTCATTCAAGTGAGATGGTGTGTTTGTACAATAAAATAGTTTTGTTTAAAGATTCCATTTTGAAATATTTATTTTAAAAAAAAAAAAATAATTAGAAAACATGAATAAATTTGTATTAAAAACTATAATTCTTTCTTTGCAATCCCTTTCTAAAGTTAGAGTATATATGTATATAGTAGAAAACAAGTTTCAATCCATATTTATACTGATATAAAATTTCTTTGCATTCCACTTTGAAATTGAAAGTATATATTTATATATATATTTTTCTAAAATCATTTATGTCCAAATTACACATATCTTCCATATATACATATATATAATAGAAAACAATGGATAATTATATTTATATTTACTTCCAAGAACTCTTTTAATCAAATTTGAATATATGAGCTTCATAGTAAATAACTTGATTTTAGAAATGATTCTAGCACTACATCAGAAATGGCCTTTCGAAGTATTGAAAAAATGCTACCATAACTTGCAGTAGCGTTTCGATAGATGTTGTTATACGACATGCAACTAAAAGTCTAAAACTTTTTGTAGCGTTGTAGAAAACGCTGAAAACATAACATATTGTGGCATTTTAGAAACGCAACAAAAATTCAATTCCTTAGCATTTATCACGAAAATTAACAACTTAGTACTTGCGTCCTTATTTGGTTTTCAAAACGCTACTAAACTTACTGACTGTTTTACAACATACTGTACTTGCTACTTTTTCCTGTTAATGGCTTGTATCAGTTCCAACAATCACTCACATAATGGTCATACTAAAACTAACAATCAATCACATAATTGTCATATTCAAACCAATAATCAATCAATCACATAATCAGCATATTCAAAAGAATAAAAAAAATAAATTAATCACGTAATCAAACATGATATCCATAACTACTTCGATATTAGTTTTTCGACAAAATGAGCTAACTTGCACACCATAACTATTCATAAATAAGTTTACACAACCAGTACTAACAAAATATTATAATATATATATAACAACTAGAGGCATGTTCATTGTTAAAACCCACAATTCTTTGCTACAACTGGTCTTTACTATGAAAAAACTAATTACATGTAGATAAATATAACAATCAACAATAAGAATTACAGACATGAATATATATTTTAACATATATTTCCTGACATGAATATATACTCCGAAAAAGCTAATTAGTCATCTAGTGTTACCATGGTTTAGTAAAATAAATATTTCCTGACATGTACCATAAATTAGCAACCAAATATATATTCAGGGCTATGGTATTGCTTAATCGAAATCAAATATACCAGCCCATAAATTCTGCATATTGCAAATGAATGTGACCATCAAATTGTAACATTGTTCTTGCAAACTAAAATGCTAATTTTTGGGGATAAAAAGTAGTTTTGATTCCAATATTCAGTTGTTACACACTCGTCAAGTTTGATGCAATGTAGTAGAATTTAGTTTTAATCTAAAAGTTAACTTGCAGCTATACTCTATGCCTTAGATGTAAATGTTTCTTATGAAGCAAACTATCAACTATCATAACAATCATTTTACTAGATTCTGTAAATAACGTTAAGTTTGGTTTTGTAGTTATGTTTTTTTACTTCAAATAAGTTATAAGCAAGAACATTTACAAAAGTCATTAAGAAAGGAAATAATACAAGGTAGATATTTACCAGTTCAACAAAAATGTATGTACATCAGAACGTAAGCTTTAGATGAAAGAAATCTAGGAGATAAAACTTTCAAATAGTAGTCTTCATTTTGGAAGAATATTGCATCTCTCTCTATGAGATGCTTCTTTCAATTCCATGTCTTCTTCGCCATTGTCTATATCACAAGTCACAATAGAAAAAGAAAATCAATATAAATTGCATCCTTGCAAGTGAAGGGATAAAAACAAATATGAGTGTTATGTCATAACTAGCCTCCTACATATCAGTACAAACGTCGTTGATGGTCAATATATACCCTAAGCAAAAATAATTGATGTTGATGGTCAATATATACCCTAAGCAAAAACAGTTGATAATTTTTCTGCAAGTAATCGGTATATTTAGTGAGAGTATCTTCTGCATAGTGCATATTCATGGATTGTCATTAAAAATATATGGACAAACTATCAATACTAAGGCATGTGAAAAGTGATACTGTACTGATTCAAGCAATGTTGTACTGATTCAAACCATCATTGTAGCTTGAAGTGTTTGGAAACAACTTAATTTTTGATATAGAAAGAGAAAATAAGTAATATTTGTTTCACTTATTTCAAGTTTTACAACTAAATTTTGTCACAATACCTACTAATCTATTCAAACGCTTTGAACTTTTTATCATACACCCAAAACTACTTAAAAGTTACTATTCAAAACTACTTATAAGAATAACTAAAACAAGTTATTGCCAAACCGACTTTAAAATACAGTCCATCCTATATGAAGTAGATTCTATAACTTATACTACAAACATACCAAATCGTCCATGAGCTTAGACTTTACAAACTAAATGACAGTATCTTATAAGAACATTCTTATGTGCAACAACACACAGAGATTCCGCTCCGTTGACAGTAATTGAAGTGCTTCCAGCTGCCTTCACGGCTTTGAACGCATACTCTATTTCAAAACAAAACAATGAAAAATATTATACAAATATTTAAACTTTTTAAATCTAATTAGATCTTCTCGAAATTTTAGCTTAGATTACCAACTTGATATAAGTTGCCACCAGGCGAAAATACAGTTATATGGTTATCATACCTGGTCTGCTTCTTCTGCTCGTTAATAAAATATAATTGTATTTATTTTCAGTGGAAATTTGACTGAAATTGAAGCAAAAACTAAAAATTAGTATTTATGTATATAATGGATTCGACTACAACCGGTAATTGGAGATGCAAACAAAGATCAATGGCACCAGAAACCGATCTAAGCCCAATCAATTACAATTACCATTACAATAAATAATATAAACCCAGTCAAATGTGGATACATATGGATGTTACCTGGTTCAAGTTCAAAAGTAGCAGTCGTATTATCTTTGGGCATCACCATTTTCACACCCGCGGGCAATTTTACTCTGCCAGTGATATTAGCAATAGTCATATGAAATAGGGGCGTATAATTTGAAAAGAAGGAAATGTGACGGCCACCTTCATTTTTGGTAAGTACATGAATCTCTGCTTCGAATCTCTTGTAGGCTCAGACTACCTAGCTTGAAGACAACCTACAATCATTAAATATGAATGGAAATTTCTCAATGTAAACAGGTGATTATCTTATTTATCTTTTCAAAATTAAAATTCAGATGGTGATATTATTGCAACATATAATCCAGTAATTTGAATTCAACAAAGGTGTCAAAAATTAGAACAAACAAAACAAATACCTAATGAATGATTATTTTAAACATCAACTAAACATTAATACTATTTATGGAGTTAGAATATAAGCATTATAGCACTAATCTGAGAAACTGAGTCATAGATTGAGGTGAAACATTAAACTGAAATTGGTTACACACATACACAAAACATAGAGTTATATATATATATATATATATATATATATATATATATATATATATATAGTGGCATAAAGTCCATCTAAGAAGGACAACAAACCATTCATATAATAACATCCAACAGAGCCTAGAACAATCCTTAATAACTGCCACATAGCAACAGATATGAAATAAAATGAAGTATCTTAGTGATACATTTATATGATTACAAAAGTACATATTATATTTTAACTTCAAATGCATAAAACCTTATCTATACATATATGTCCAGTTTTAGGCTTGTAATATAGCTCTACATTCATCTGTTTCAAGTTAACAAGGAAAAAATCAAGGAAATAAGAAATTGCAAGAACCTATGTACCTGTGAGGTAACGGAGGAGCAAAAATTTGCATTAGACATAATGTTATTATGCATTCTATACTAAAAAGTATTTGCGCTGAATATTTGTAATATGTACCATCTTTCAAAGTGTAAATACTAGCACTAATGGTGCTGTGCATAAGCGTTGATTGTTTATCTATTATATAATATATGAATCTTAATGAGAAAAATAACATAAAATTCATGAAGCTTTTATGGAGTTCATTTGAGCGAGCAACGTGGTCTTGAATCTGACTATGTTCTTAATATGATATTATGCAGCTAGGTTTGGAAGACTTTAGAGCCATTGTTTGTCGATATAACATGATACAACAAACTTGAAAGTGCAGGCGGCATCAGGGCCGGTCCTATGAGTTTTGGTACCTAAAACTAAAAGTGAAAACAAGGCCCCTATACAAAAACTAATGCTATGACCATTAATTAAATCATTAAAGTAATTTATATGGTTTATAAATAATGAGAATAGAAAAAAAGAAAATAACTTTATCCACATTCAAACTCGAACTTTCTACTGGACTAATTTTGATGAAAAATTTATTAAGAATGTCTTTCTGCGAATTAGTGATTTCTCTAGACTTCTTTTTCTAACCCTTTTTAGCATGTCTAAATTCTTGTTTACGCATTTCTAAATACTATAAAAGTCCAAGTAAATTGTTGTTATACAATTGATTTCAGTAATTGGATTCTTGTAAATTAATGAAAATATGACAATACAATTGAGCGAATAAATCAAGCCTTAGTTTTAGTAATTGAATTTCAATTTTACATTTCATTGTAATTGAACATGACAATATAATTCAGTTGAATATGACAATACAAATGAGCGAATCAAGCCTTAGAATCATGGAAATATTATGATATCCAACACCTATTTCTCATCATTTCAGCCTTCAGGACCATACTGCATACATGTGGGAAAATAGTACACCGTTAGATTTTGTCATGTATAGATGTACTCAATTTAATTTGTAATGGACTATTTGCACTAGCCACAAACTACAGCTAATCGAATGAATAGGGGAATGACCGACTTTATTTTATATAACAAGACAAACAATTATCAAATTAAAATTATTAAATTGAGTTGGTACTGTAAATTTGTAATGGTACCTTGTCTTCTAGCTTTCAAGCTTCAAATCACCGACTGCAGCTAATCGAGATCGCAGCTTTGCGTTTGCTTATGCCCTAATTCTAATTAGTTGAATCGCCGATTGGAGGCTGGAGCAACTTAAGAGGACGAGGCACTGCTGCGTAGATGGATGAAGGAACGGGAACGCCTGATGATCGCGGTTGAGATCCACGATTCCATTTTTTTATCGCTGTATCAAAATTTGGTGCCCTTGATAAATTGATGCCCTAAGCGATCGCTTCCTTCGCTTTGGGGAAGGGCCGGGCCTGGGTGGTATGGGTGTCAAATTCATACAAAAGAAGAATATTGTTAATAAAGCTCCAGATGTGTCTAACAAACCAAAATAACTGAAACTGGTAAATTAGTCACTTAGTATTTATACTTGAATCCATTAATGTATAATAATTGCAGGTTGTGCAAATACAAAATAGGGAGAAATTGGATTATTTCTACAAGCATATTCTCCAGTAGAGTTTGATTAAATGTTAGGAGGTAAAATATAAAATAGATTAAGATGTTTGATTAGTTAACTTCGTTAAATTTTTATAATACATAGTTAATTTTTATGACTTGTTTAATTTTAAAAAAAATTAGTTATTCTTTTTATAAAACTTAGTTAATTTTTATAAAACTTAGTTAACTTGTTTAATTTTTACAAACTTAGTTAATTTATTATAATTATTGTTATTATTGTTATTATTATAAATTTAGCTAAGTTTTATCAAACTTAGTTTATTATTATTATAAACTTGTTAATTTTTAAAAAACTTAGTTAACTTAGTTAAAATTTTATAATACTTAATTAATTTTTATAAAATTTAGTTAATTTTTATGAATCTTAGTTAACTTGTTCAATTTTTATAAACATAATTAACTTATTTTTAATATGATTACTATTAATATTATTATAAACTTAGTTAGCTACGCTAAAATTTATAATACTAAGTTAATTTTTATAAATGTAGTTAATTTTTATAAAACTTAGTTAATTTTTATAAACTTAGATAATTTTTATAAAACTTAGTTAATTTTTTTAAACTTAGATAATTTTATAAAACTTAGTTAAATTTTAAAAAAACTTAGTTAAATTAATTAAATTTTTATAATATTTGGTTAATTTTTATAAACTTATTTTTTTTATCGAACTTAGTTAATTTTTATAAATCTTAGTTAGCTTGTTTAATTTTTATAAACTTATTTATTTTTTTAATAATAATTATTATTGTAAAGTTAGTTAATTTTATCAAAATTAATTATTATTATTATTTCATTATTATAAACTTGTTAATTAAAAAAAATTAAGTTAACTTAATTAATCTTTGTATAAGTTAGTTAAATTGTTTAATTTTTATAAACATGACTTTTTTTATATAAAAAACTCAACCCAGAGCCCTGATGAAATCGAAGGGATGAGATGAGCTCCCCCCTAGCCTGATCCGACCATAGACAGGAAGGTTTTCAGCCAGCCCAGCACAAAGATTTGATGCCCCCAACCATGTTATGCGGTTTTTTGGGGACCCACCTCCGCGCCTTGAAATGGGAGTAGGGCAGACGGGAATCGAACCTGCGACCTGCTTACCAGGAAGCGAGTATCTTACCACTGCGCCACTACTTGCGAACTAAACATGACTTTTTATTATTATTGTTATTTTTTTTGGAAAAAGGTACTATATATACTGAAATAGAACACATATACTTCCATGATATGTCTCATTAAAACCTTGCAATCCCCCTAACCTATATGAGTACCTTACAAGGAAAAAGAGTACATATCATTTCCATATATTAACAATACAACGAAGCAGAGCCTGAACCAAGTTGTCAAATAGATGGAGCAGTAAACAAATATGAAACACACTCAAAACCATCCGTACGAGCAACTTGGGTCAGCTAGCAAAATAAAATAAAAGACCAAATACAATACACACGTGTAAAACAAACAAAAAACCAAAGCAAGAGAAGCACTACGGTCAGAAGTCACACATTATCACCAGCACGAGAGAGAACCTCGTCAACTTTACCAAATTAAATCTAACCTAACAAAACTCAGCCGATTAGATCAAAAATGGCGGAGGCAATTGAACAATTAAAGTGAGAAGACCACCATCATCGATTAGCAGAAGGAAGTAGATCAAAGCTCAAGGAGGGCGGTGGCTAACTGATGGATCTGTGGCGATGTTAAACTCTACTAAGATAAGTTTTAGCCTTGAGCTTATCATTTGAGACTTTAATATGTATCGGATTAGAAATTTACAGTCTTGGATTAAGAGATTGAGTCTCAAATTATTAGGCAGTCCAACACCTTTAAAAACCCGATTATTTCTTTCACACCAAATGTTCCAAATCAGGGATGTAATTGTTATGTTGGTTATTTGGTTGGTTAAGGATTTATTATTCTGGGTTTGACATAAACTTTCCAAAATGAGATTAATATCATAAGTGTTACCAAGGTTTAGCTTTAACTTGTGCAAAATGTCTTCCAGTAATTCTCGAGTAGCTGCATCTAAAAAAAAGATGATCTCTATCTTCATTTTGGTTTGAGCACAACACACAAGTTTGATCAATATTAGAATTCCATTTACTGATTCTGTCTTTAGTATTTAATTTGTTTAATTTTGCCATGAGAGCACAAATAGACATTTTGGGAGCACATCCTTTATCCTAAATTATCTTTGTCCATTTAAAATCAATATCTTGGGTGGAACTTATAGGTGGATCTTGTGGTTTACCGTTCAATATGCAAGTCGTTTCTTTTAGATATGAGGAATGAGTCCTATTTTTTCCAGCTGAAAATGTAATTATATAGCATTAACAATTATAAAAGAAAATGCTTGGAATTGATGATTTACAACATATAACTTATCCCAGAAAGTCAAAACCTCAAATATTGGACGTGAAAAAAACAAAAAAATATGATAGGAAAACTAACTTGAAGATCGTACATTGAACTACGAAAGAATATGAAGATTAACAAGGAAACAATGAGCTATCCTCTGCAACGAAGTACTGTGCTCAAAATAGAACCACAAGTGAAGTTTGTCCCAAAAGTAGTGTCAAAACCATGTGGTTTTATTACAGTAACTGAATTAAGGTTTAAACATCCTCGATCGAGAGACTTCCAAAAGTAATTCGCTGATAACTTAGCCATATTGAAGTGTTGCTCAACATAGTTCTATTTAAAATATCATTGCTTCTATATAGGTTATTATCATGGTTTTTATCCAGAATGCATGCATGAACATTAAATAGCCTAAGTCTCTAACATACAGTAAAAAGAAACAAATCAACAGTGAAACAAACTGTAGCAACCCGGGATTTCGCGATTTTTTATTATCGTCATTAGACGATTAATTTGGTGGGAAAATTGCTAATTAGAGTTTTAATAGGGTAAATTCTTTTTAAAAATTTGTTTAAGAATTTATGGGCTTTAGAATATAGGCCCATACCTTTTTCTTTTGATACCGTGATAAGGGTATAACCCGATCCCCTCTTGCAGTTGAATTAAAACCCTAAATCAAACAAGAAATCGAACGAAGAAAATAAATGGTGGCGGCCTCATTTATTCTTCATCGTCCCCTAATTCAAATTAAGGCTCCGGTCAAATTCGTGGTGCCGCAACTTAGAGTTGCTCGAGCGAACGATGATTCCTTGTCGATTCATTCATCGCGAAGAGCTCTGCCAGGCTTCTATTCTCGGGAAAGAGGTGAGTAAACTTATACTCACATCCAATTCAATTCTCCAGTGACTGTTTTGGGTTTGAATCCCCTGGTTTTTCTCGTTCGTATATATATATATATATATATTTGAGATGTTTGGGTTTTTGAATTAGTATTGCCGATGAGGTTGATTGAAATTTTATACAGGAGTCGAAATCCCTGTATATTCGTCGTATAATATATACGAATTTGTCAAATATTTTAGCTTGAATTTGTCAACCCTTTTTTACAGTCGCTTGATCATGTATGGACGTTTGAGATGATTGAGACTAATTCCTAATCGTTTTTTTTGTATATTACATTACTTGATAATCACGGTGTTGAATTTCTCTTTGACGCTGTTGATTTTGATTCCGTGAATTACTTGCTTTACTTGTTCTACTCACGGCTTCGATCATTTTGAAACTTTGTGAATTTCTGGCTTTGTATTATTTCGTCTCTGGCCATCTTCTCTGTTGACTTCGGCATTACTGAATTTGTGATTTTCTGTTGCTTACCACGGTTATCACTGTTTTGATGAGTTCGAACTAGCTCCGTCTTGATTTTTAAAGTGTTGCATATCTGTTGCCGTAGTTTTGATCATATTGCCACTTTGTTTCGACCTTTGTTTCTTCACTGTCCTATGTTGTTTCCATTTACTTTATTCATTGTGAACTGGTCGACACACTTCATGTAGCTTGAGTTATGTAGTTCGCTTGATAGAATTGAGCTCTGACCAGTTTATTGACTTGAGTTGTCTTTACTTGTTGTTCACTTGGTCCACGAGGCATGTTGCATTGTTGTCTGATTATTGTTTCATCTCTACTTGTTTGTAGTTGTTGCACTGCTGTTCAATTGTCTGGTTGCACTTTGATGTTGTTTATGTGTTCACTCTGATTAGCATTGCATATTTGCTTTTGTATCACCTGATATCTGCTATGTTGTATATCTCTGGTGCATTGTATAACTTGAGCTTGGTTTGTCATTTGGTCTGCATACCTAAGCTTGACACTGTTCACATTTTTAAGTTGCTCAGCCCTTGTTTGTACTACCTCATATGAATTGATTCATTGTTCCATTTAAGATGCTGTCTGCACTATGATATCTTGTAGCCTTGCTTCCATGATTTCAACTATAGCTTGTTTATTGTTTCGACTACTTTCTTGCATTCACTCCAAATATGTCGACCTTTCTTGACAATATGCATCTGTTCTTCATTGCTAGTGTGAAGTTATTCAACCTGTAGTTGCATTCATGTACATTGGTCGGGGTTTTGAACTGCCTGTATTCATAAGTGTTGACCACTGTACTTTTGTTGTTTGATTGTCTGTAGATGGTTGGTGCATTCATGTGTATTGGTTTAGATTTGTACTGAACTTGTTTTTGTGTCTCTCTTCCATTTTTGTTGAGTCCGGATAGCCGTGACTTGACCCCTGTAGTATTGATTTGCTGTCAATAGTTGGAGTTATGAGGACGTCTTGTACTGGGGTGGCGAGGCAGTACACGCGTGCGTGTACTGCAGCCACACATTTTAATGTGGCGAGGCAGTGCACGCGTGCGTGTATTGCAGTCACACAGTATTGATATTTTAATTGATATTTCGATTATTTGAATTGTTTTGCGTTTAACTCAATATTTTGAACCGGATTTTGATTTGGTTTATTCTGATGATTTTGTTGTTAAATTTCCGTTTAGGCAATTCTGATGTTTTCTAAATTATCTTCATTGGGGATCTTTTTATTCATCTTCGTTGATGATTGGAATTCGCTGATTTGTTGTTAAACACTGTTTAGTGTTATATCTGCCGTTATCCGATTCTTTATCGAGGAGTCGGATATACGAGGTTTCTGTGACTGTCGTCTATTTGATATTTGATTATTATTGCTTCTGTGCATTAATAACTGAGTTTGAATTAGACTGACCCGTGTATTATTTTCTTTTGAATTTAATACTCGGGTCAGACCCGAGTTATTTCAGGTTGTAGATTACCTGCTTTGAGTTGCTGTTCAGGATATGAAGACTTTTTATATCTTTTGAAGTGGTCTGCGTCATTTTGTAGTAGTCGTGTCATTGTATAGGTTGATATGTATTCATGTATATTAGTCGATAATGTACTTGTATATATAACTTCCAGAGTCGACAGTTGTAGTTGTATCATATGTATTGTGTCAACTATATTGTAACTGACATCAGTTATATATATATATATATATATATGAGATTTTTGTTTTATCTGTGTTTCGCACTCTTTTGTATCTGTGTTATTATTATATATATTGTCCTAAACTATTATGAACCATCGTAGTTCGTTTTATACTGGTAATTGGGTATGTCGATGGGAGTTAACAAATAAGAGATGAAAAGTGAAAAATATATACCACTCCTATCGAGGTAACCAATACTAGTGTAAGGCCAACTACGGATGGCCGCTCCTATCCAGCCTTATTCTTCGCAATAACAGACAGTATTTCTTTTAATACTCTTTGTTATTGTGAGCATAGAGGTGGGGCGTCACACAAACAATCTCCATAAATTGGTGAGCACTACTAAGAAATGAAAGTGTACCTGCTTCTTGACCTCTTTGGCAACTTCTACAAAAACAGAACAAAATTTTGCACATTCTTTATGTCAACCATCATCAAGTATTCTACAACAGGATGTTGAACCTAACCCCTCGATTGAAATAAATAAATAAATAAATAAATAAGAAAAAGAAAAGAAAAAAAATACTTAATCAAGACTCAGCTTGCCTTGACAACAACAACCATCTTTGTTGACCTAGCTTTCTTCCAAATCTTTGTCACCTTATACCATCATCAAGTATTGCCACCATGATGTAATATAGTTTCACCAGCAACCTTACTGAACCACGTAAGGTGTATATCCTTAAATCAAAACCAAGTCATGCACATGTGTATGACTGTAGTTTACAGCTAGACCATGCATTAATGATCTGCCATGTACCATGCTTCAGATCTGATATATTCTGTTCATAATCAAACTCACCATACACAACCCCATCTTTATTAAAAACTAACATAGTATTAACCCTCAAATCCCACTTCTTTTCATTACTAGTAATATCCTTTATCCAAACCACCATCATCTTTTGCAGTAACATCAACATTGCACTGAGTGTTCTCCACTAATATCATTTCTATTGCATCACCTAAAAGCAACTTACTATTCATGGTAACTAAAGCGTTATTTATATCATATTTATGTGCATCATTTTCTAATGATCACTTTTCCACATTCTCTTTAAATGGACCATTTAAAATTAAATTCATGCATTTAACTTGCTGAGTCAATGTATCACCATCATCAAAATCTACATTAGTACTTACATATTCATACGGTTGTGCATGGTTAATTTCACCATTTAACAAACCTGAAACAACAATCAAAACTCGGTTTGCCTTGACAGCAAAAAATCAGGCTTCAATGCTAAATTGGTCTTATCAATAATGCAAGAGCTTAAATTACTTTGGTAATATATCAAGAAAAACTAAATATGTAGAAAATTTGAAAATAACAAACTTTAAAACCAACAGAAAACAGATTGCAGTGTGAGTTTGTCAGCAATGAACATAAAATTTCTCAAAATTGAACCATAAAGACATACACGTACATGTGTTTAGGGTGTGTTTGTTTCCAGATAAAAAAATTCTTAATACATGTGCAGCGTGGGGTGTGTTTTTCTGTTTTTTTTCTGCCTCTTTTTTTTCCTCTTTGCAGGTATTTAAGCACCTCGGATTCAGATCATCAACAACAGTACGCCAGCAACCCCAACCTGCACACTCCACCTCACCTAAACAGAATTAACATTTTCTCATCATCAGCAATAGCCCATCATCTCCTGATCACCAGCTAAATCATCAAATACGATTTACCTATATGCACAAAAAATACGGCTTTAGTATGCACCTTACAGCTCGCATCTCATCTGAATCATAGAAGGGTGATCTCATATCTCAACAGAATGGTTTCCAGCCCTGAGCCCAGCATATTACACCCCATGCTTTCTCGCTTCATCAAGCTACCACCCTGCTCTCCACTTTAGCATCCACATAGCAAGCCCTGGCTTGTAGCAACCTTTTGGTCGCAGCAATTAAGTTCGTACCTCGACTTGTTTGCTACTATCGTGCCCTGGCCTTACTGTACCATGTCTGCATGGATGAGATTCTCAGTGGACATGCAATTCTTAGATTAATCCAATAAAAACAACAACTTGCTCACCTAATAGGCCACCTGAATTGCATCAGCTTCACGCATAACTACCTTTGCGTCCTGCATATAACCTCCCTACTACTCCATCTCATAGTAAGGCTCCTGTGTAACCATTTGCTATTTTAATGCGTTTATCTATTCCGCTAGTTATTACTGTAATAATAATGGTTGGTTGTTATTATCAGCTCACATATTTGTAATCATGTCAACTTGCTCTCTTTTCATCTATTCAATTAATCGACCATCATTCTACCACAATTGTAATAACTTATACCCCATAAACATTTGTACAAACTTTGGTTTTTGCTTAGTAAAATATGAGTGCTATCCTCTTAAGAGGACCACTCCTTCATCAAAAAGAAAAATTCTTAATGCTGAGTTGAAAATTTAAGCACTTCATCATGACCATCAAGCAATTTTTTGTGCTAATCAAAGAACTAAATAAGTTTGAATAATGAAGGTAAACAAACACACTTTTTTTTTGAGAAAAATGTGTGATCCTCTTAAGAAGAGGAGAGCACACATGCATATATATATTGTTGAGTCAAGATTTTTATAGAGTTTTGATTTCTGACAAAGGGATAAGCCGTGATCGACAAAAAGAAGTTATTCATTGTTTTAAAGAGACACAAAGAGCTCCATACATTAGAGGTTGATTATTTGGTATGTTAGTAGTGTTATTTATGTTAAAATCTATCCTCAAATAATCTCATACCTTCAATCTTTGAATACAAATGTATATATGTATGAGTGCACATTAACTGTGCAGTCTGGGCTAAACCGGTCGACCGGTTTAAAACAAGGCGGTCGACCGTTTTTGTCCAGAATGCACAGATAACGTGCACAAGTGTACATAACGTATATATATTCAAATTCCTGTCTACCGGCCATTTTTGACCTGTCGACCGTTTTCAAACAGAAAGCAACCTTTCGTACAGACACTTCCTTTTCTTCAACGGTTGCTTCTCTTTCTCTTCACCAATGATCATGACCTTTGTTTGTATCTTTTCACAAAGGGTTACAACTGTTTATTTCTTATATAAACATCATGAAATCATTATTCCAGATAAGGATAACCAATTCTATTATTCTAATCTATATTCTATTGATCTCTGTCTTGATCTCTCAAACATTTCAATTGCTTATTGAATCATTGAAATTATTTCATATCTTTTGATTTAATAAGTAATATACTTCCTTCAATCTTCACAAACATCATTCACATACTTTGAGGATAAGATTATAGGAAGGGTGTACTACAAGTGACAAATCAGTGTTATCAAGAGCACAAGTTGTCAACGACAATTGTATTTGTTTTTGTTGAAGTCCTCAGTGTTATAAGAGGCACGAAATCCCGTTCGGCTGTTCGGGTATTGTAAACCTGTTCCTCCGGGTGAAGCGAGGTAGTTGGTTGTGAAAATCCAGATAGGAGTCTGGGACTGGACGTAGGACGGGAGGTCCGAACCAGTATAAAAATCTCTGGTGTGATTTTTCTAGTTTTTATTTACTTTGCTATTATCATCTGTTTCCGCATTTATATTTAGCTATATTCCATATTACACGATCCTTGTGTATCGCATTAACACATACACGTTACTTTCATTTGGTATCAGAGCATACATACTTTCATTTGGTATCAGAGCAAGGTTATCATATAACCGTAACACCGTTATTTGATATATTCTTGTAATATGGCAAATAACGCAAGCACTAGCTCTAGCACTTACACGGAAGGTCAATCAACACAAAGACCTCCATTCTTTAATGGTCTCAACTATAGCTATTGGGCTACACGTATGTCATTTTTCATGCAATCAAATAGTTATGATGCTTGGAATGCTACTCAAAAAGAAATAGTAAATCCAACAACTGAATATTCAGAATGGACAACGGCTGAGAAAACGGCAGCAGCCGTAAATGCAAAGGCAATAAATATGTTGTTTTGTGCATTAGACCAAAATGAATATAACCGTGTTAGTATCTGCACTACTGCATATCAAATTTGGCAAACGCTGAAAACCACTCATGAAGGTACTAACAAGGTTAAACAAGCCAAAATAGCCATGCTGAAGAGTCAGTTTCAAAATTTCAAAATGAAACCGAATGAGACAATCAATGATATGTATTCAAGGTTTCAAACTATTCATCATGCACTTATCGGATTAGGGCAAAAATATTCAGATTTTGATGTTGTTTCAACAGTCCTACATTCTCTGACTAGTGAATGGGAAGGAAAAGTATTAGCAATTGAAGAAGCTAATGACCTTTCCATCATGAAGCCAGATGAATTGATAGGAAATTTAATGTCCTATGAAGCAAATTTGCAGGCTAGAAAAGAACAGAAAGAAGAAAAGAAAAATGTAGCATTTCATGCTGAGAAAGATGAAAATGAATCAGATTCTGAAGATGAAGATTTGGCATTCATTGCAAAAGGATTCAAAAAATTCCTAAAATATCGAAAAGCCAGTCGTTACAACAAAAGGAAACCTGGATCAAACAAACCATCTTCATCAACTATAGAATGTTTCAACTGTCACAAAAAGGGGCACATGCAGAAGGATTGTCCAGAACAGAAGTCAGAAAATGATAAATTCAAACATAAGAAGGACAAGTCAAAGAAACGAGCCTTCTCAGTAACATGGGATGATTCAGACTCATCTTCATCAGAAAGTGAAAGTGATTCGGAGAATGAACAAGCTAATGTTTGTTTTATGGCAACAGAAGATGAGGTACAAATTCCTACATTTGATGAATTACTTGATATTAATTCTGAATTGATAGTGAAATATAAAGACATGAAACGTCAATTAAAAGTAGCGAAAGCAGATTTGAGTAGAGCAGAGTTTGAACGAGATATGTTAAAAGATGAGAAGAAAATATTAGAAGAAGAACTTGAAAAACTTCAAGAATCATCATCTAATGTTGACTCTCAACTATCTCTTTTGAGTCAAGAAATAGAAGCTCAAAAAGAGAAAAATGATGCTCTCACTACTGAAAATCATGAGCTTAAGGCAAAAGTTAAAACTCTGGACCTAGAAAAGGCGAGCTTACAAACTAAGTTAGATGACATTACTCAAAATGTTTCTAACTTTAACAAAGGTCGAGAAAATTTGACAAAGATCATTGAAAGTTCACAATCTGTTTCAAATAAACAAGGTTTGGGATATAAGAAACAAGAAACCAAGAAACATCTTGATAATGAAAGAAAAAAGAAAGTACAAAAGACTGAAGCTAAGAAAAATCTTAGTTTATTATATTCCAAACCAAAGCCAGTTGTGAAATTTCAGAAGAAAAATGTCAAGACTATCAAAATATGGGTTCCTAAAACAAATAACAATTTGATTAGGAACAAATATATTCAGAATTTCATGAATACTGTGCATTATAATTCTAATTATGTATATAAAGGGGATACCGGACCCGTATGGGTTTGGATTCCTAAGATCTAACTCTTAGGACCCTATAAAAAGTGGGTACCATGGTCTTAATTATATTTTTTGCAGGTACCACTTAAGAAAAGAGGAAAATGGATATTCTGGTTGATACATTCCTATATTATTCCATTATCTATTACTCCTTTTTGTCGATGACAAAGGGGGAGAAAGAGCTAACAATTATTTGCAGGAATATATATATATATATATATATATATAAAAAAAATACAGACAAAAACAATGACAAATCAATCCTCCTAAAAGTCTAAAAACTAAAGACACATTCCAAGCAATCTACAAAAGAAAACATAAACTAGAGGAACGACTCCATAAAAAGAGCAACCAACAACAACAACTCCACAACACCTGCCTCGACAACCAGAAATGACTCCACGAAATGAGCAGCCTACAACAGCAACTCCACAACACCCACCACGGCAACCAAATCATCCAACCAAGCAACCAACCTCAAGCAAAAGATCTAGAATTCTTAAGTTTCAACCTGGGACTTCTTCTAATGCTAACAGCTGAAATACTCCTACAAGTTTTATTACGAGTTTTGGGAATAGGAGTCGAAACATGAGCATGAATAGAACTTCTACGAGATGCCCAGCAACAGTACACTAAAAATCTGAAAAGATCGACGTAAATATAGATGATCTTGCTTGAATCACAAGACATATCCCCAATAGAACACAGCCTCCCTAAAATAAATTCCAAACCCAACCATTCTTGAATTCTCCTCACCCTGTTAACAACAATGTTCCACGAATTCAACTTCTTGGTCATCAACAGAGAGCCACAATTCTCTACAACATTACACAAACACTTCTAAAAAAGTTCTGGGTTGCAACTGCCTAATTGAGATACCTCTAATCGAAAAAAATCAACAACAACACACAAGTCATTATCTACCACAGAATCACTTGGAAAACAAAGTGCACACTGCGTCAAACTGCATGCTTTTTTAAAAACAACTGCATTATATGAGCCAACAGAGTTTTCCAAATTCAAATCCACTTTAGCCAAGAAAGCTTCGTCATCAACAAGTAAGCTATCAACTACACCTTTCTCACCAAGACTGTTAGAACAACCATCATCATCTCGAGTTAACACAACCTTAGAGCTAGCAAATCCTTGAAATTCACTGTCTTTATTTACTGAACAAGCCCAACCTGTCGACTTACCATCATCAAAAATTAATTCACCATTCTCTTCATTCATAGAAAACTCTATAACCTCAGAAGAACAAATACCAGTAACAACTTCCAAGTCCAGATCATCAGTTCCAATATTACATTGATACACACCATCACCAAAATCAAGACTACAAATATAAAGACCATCAATTGTATCAATGCACCAATCACTAGAATGCATTAAAGAGGTTTCACCAGCCACCGGAATATCAGTAGCAAAATCTTTTGCATCATCTTTAACCAAAGATGATAGCACTCTAACATCAATGGCTGAAGAAATCAAATTATTTGGAGCTGCTAAATCATCAGGAATTCCAAAACCATCAAGCGACAAAGAATTCTGACAGCTAAACTCACTAACCACAGGATCTAACAGAAGAATATCAGCATGACTATCCCTAATCAAATCATTCACATATAATTCTTCAATGTCAAAACAAAGAGAATCCTCTGAATCACAGAAAACATTATCTTGTTTCGAAAACTCTTTAGGTTGAACACCATTCCAATTACCAGAATTCGAATATTTTCCAATGTTTTCAGCAGTTAAGCAATCGAAGTGCCAATACACTTTGTTAAAAAGAAAGTCAAATTCTTCAAAATTACCTACATAATAATCCATGAAAAGGCCTCTTAATCTCAGGAACTCGAGAATGAAGAAATAGTGATGATCTTTGGACACAAATGCTTCGAAAAAATAGGATCAGAGTAAGTGAATAAGGGTTCTGAAGAAAGGAAAGGGTTAAAAAACGAAGGGCAAGATGATCTCTTATGACCAGATACTCCACAATTAAAACAACGAATAGGATTAGAACAAACTTTAGCTTTATGATTCCTATCTCCACAGCGAAAACAATAGAAACCCCTCTTCCAATTCGGGTTAAAAGATGCTCACGAATTTTGAAATTAGGTGTTTGGATACGAGAATTTGTCTGCTCCAAAAGAAGAAAAAGAATTGGAATCAGAAATTCCATGGCGATGCGATGATGATGACTGCGCAAAGAAAGAAGAAGAATTTGCTCGAACACCATTTTCTTGAGTACGAACATTTTTCCAGTTGCTCTTCATTTTTCTCGGTTTATTTTAAACTTATTGAATTTGTGTAAACAAACACACTTAGAAGTTAGAACTAAGCAGCATTCACAATGGAACCTATTATTTTAAACAAGGTAACCTAGGTGTTTTCATCATGACTAATGTGTTAATCATCAATCAAATAGATATAGTAACATCATAATTGCTAATAAGAACACTTATACACTAAAACACATCGACAAATCAAAATTCCAAAAAAGAAAAAAAAAGTAATACATGAATTACCTTCAGAAAAAGGCCACCAAGCTCAGAACACAAAGAACACACTTTATTGGCTGCAATCTCATGCTGCTCCCAAATTGCATCTTGCTTATCCACGTCCTTCTCAAGTTTCGGTCTCAACTGATAAACCCATATAAAAGAAATGGAAATCCTCAAAGACCGATTAGAGAAAAAGAACGATTAAAAGTGAATTAAATGTGTAAAGGAGCGGCCTTGTAGCTTGTATAAATGTCTGCAACACAAGCCCAAAACTGAAAAGATCTATTCAAAGGCAGCAAATGGAAAGATACTTTCTCTTTTAAATCATCTGATTTGTTAGAAATAAGAAAAGCCATTAAATTAATTAGACAGAGAAGATAAAGACGTTATGTTTGGGTCAGGAGCTTTGGCTAATTTCTCTTGCTATTTCATACCCATAAGGTTTTAGTGAAATCAAATAAAAATCAATTAAACTACCTACCTAAAAAATTAAATAGATAAATAAACTATAAAATTATTTACCCTTTTTGGATACCATTCACCTGCAGTTTAGGGATTGTATTCCTTTTGAAAAAATTGATTCAGAGGGATGGTGAAAAACAACGGATGTAGAGATTGAGATAGAGATAGGCACAGAGGAGGAGAGGAGGACAGATGTGGTTGTTGAGATAGAGACATGTATAAAGTTGTAGATGAGTATGAAGTTCGTGATAAGTGGAGAAAGCATAGATAAGACAGATGTCGAGATGGGGAAAGCAGCGATAGGGTGGAAGAAGCGACGCGGTAAAAGAGAGAGATGGGGAAGGAGGTAGAGGTGGATGTGGCTGTAGATGAGAACTAGGTTACGAAAGAAAATTGAGAAGAGGGAAATGAAAATTTGATAGAGTGGAAACCAAAAGAAGTGCGGGCAATTGAAAAATTAAGGGAAAATTTAGCTGCGAAACTTAAATTTATTGTTGTTAGCGTTTCTTTTGTACGGAGAAAGCATGAGAAATGCCAACAGTTGCATTTTGGTAACAAACACTGCCATATCGTGTTACTAATAACTACTTTTCTTGTAGTGTAGTTGTAAAAAGCTTCAAAACTAATACTAGTAATAATGTATATGGCATCGCAACCTAAAGCAACATCGCTCTAGAAATGGAAGCACCAAAAGAGAGTTCAAGCAATCATGATAGTCAAGATAAATCATCTGAACATGCATTAAAAATTAGGCAATGAAGTCATTAAATTAACTAAACAAAGCCAAATAAACAAACCCAAAATCAATCGGCCAAAGGAATTAGCAACCAGGGGCTGTCGGGAGGTCGCGCGGCATGACCTTGAACACATCCCAGGCTTTGACCGATGCACCGATCTAGGTGGATCGGTGGATCGATGGCGCTGACTGGAACGTGTTTCAGGCAGTGACCAAGGCTCCCCAATGGTCCGTTTTTGGCAATTTTCGAACTGTGACATGTTTGATCTCTAAGGTGACGAATTTTAAAACATGCAAGCACATAAGTATCGTTAATTGATGCTATAAGAGATTACAAGTTTAAGGCAGCAGCAAACAAAACTAACAGAGCACAAACAACAATCATCAAACAACTAAGGTCATCCAATACTACTCATTCATTCAACTAGAAATTATAATTAGAAATAGTTGTGAGTTATTCAACTCACCTTTCTTCTTGAATTTGTCAGTGATTAAACATCAGTTAGATTAGATATTACTTCCTTAGAAACCATAGAATTGCTGAATTATTTTCTCTCAAAGTGATCTAATTTTGCAAGAGAAGCTAGATTGAATTTGGATTTTAGGTTTAGAAAGAGGGATAAGTGTTTTCTTCATTTTGTTTTTGAGTTTGGTTTGATTACTGTAAACAAGAATGAGACAAAAACTAACATACAACAATAATAAAATAGAAATCCTTCTTATCACAAAATAGGCTAATGGGTTTTGGGCCATAATAATTAACTTACAACTCAAAATGAAATAAAAGATTATTTCATGTGTTCTTACAATTGATGCTTTATAAAACAATTAATAATATGTTTAAAACCATGGATTAAAATGGGTCAAAAATATAACTTCTTAAATACAATTAAATTATGAATCTCAATTTATTTTTTTAAAAGAAGTTCATAGACTTTAAATCATCTTTTATAAGGAAATAAAAGATATAAAACAAATTCTCTATTTTAATAAATGAATTTATTCATAAACTCCAAAGAATCCATTCATCATCCACCAAAAAGCAAACACCTTATTTAAATTTATAATTTAAATCATTACTTTATTTTTAATTAACAACAAAAATTCAGGGTTATTACAGAAAACACTAATATTTGGGCAGATATTTCGTACTTAATATATTATGAAAATGCCACTAGATAGACTTCTAATTTTTTACCCATTTAACCAAATTCAACAAGTTATATATATTTTCTGACTGGATTGACTATAATTTCCAGATCCTGTAAAAATTTACTATTTTATCCTTTATGTAAAATTATAATTTTATCCTTTTATTTAATTATATAAAATTACGGGGTGTTACGGTCTCTCTATATATAATTTCTTTATTCAACCATTTTTAATTAGGTAATACTATTCAAAAATTGGGTTGTTATAGTTTATATAAGTATATATTAGGTTTTGTATCCACCATGTAAACATTGGTCATTTACATATATGTCAATTATCTTAAAAGATTATTTAATATATTTATTAAATATATAAATATAAATTTAATAATTATTTATGTATAATAAAATATTAAATATCTAGTCTAATTTTTACTAAGTCGATAAATTTTAAATTTAATATTTAAAATATTTGATTCTGACTAGGTAAAATATTTTGAAATTCTAAACTAGATCTTAAAATTATTCATAAAAATACCTTTGATGTATTTAAATATATATAAAAGTAACTATCATTATCAAAATTAATTTATATTTATTTAAAATATAGAACACTAGTTAAATATGTATAAACAATATAATATATGTGTTTATATATATAGTATAAATATATATTTTAAAATCGTATAAATGTATTACATTGTTTGGTTAATAGGATTTATTTTTTAAATTAGAAAGCTAACTTTACTAAATGCGTGTGTATGTATTAACATTAAAGATGTACACTTTATTAATTAATAATTAATATATATAATATGATAAAATTCAATTTCGATGAGAAAACTTTTATTTTAATTTAACCAGTCAAAATTTATTTTAAAATAATTTAATATATTTATTTGAAATATGATTTAAATGATTTTTTAAATTAGTAAATAATCATTAATATTTATTAAAATTTTATACAATTCCTAGAAAATTATAATATATAGTGATATGTGTATGTGTATATAGCCATATTATAGTATTTACATACATATTTGATTTTTAACTTTGTATTAAATAAATTGATTTATGTAAACTTGTTGTTTAATGAGATCAAATGCATTTATAATTAAAGGGATACATTAACACACATATAAAATCATTATAAATGTAAATAGATAATATATATTATGAATGTAGAATTTATCTAAAGAGATTGATGACATATACTCATACCTTGAACTATTGGTCTCTTAGATCTCCTAGATCTGCATCATTGTTACTAGTAGTCGATGTGTAAATATTGGAAATTATTGTAGCATCTTGTATTTGGACAAATTAGGTTGACAATTGGCTAGCTGGTGAGTAGATAAGTGCATTCAAAACTAACGAGGGAGGAAGCAAAAAGTTAAAACTAAAAGTGGTGGCTTGGATTTGCATTTATAGGGAGAACCAGGAGACCTAATCTCTGCATTTCATTCCTACTAATTCAAACCAAGATCCACATCATCCCCCTCCTTTTACCCCTTCTTTGGCTAGTCTATATTAGCCCCATAATGAACCGATTAAATACTCAAACCTGTAATACCCCGAAAATTTGGTAAATATTTTAATTAATTATCAATAATATAATAATACAAAAATAATTGAACTTAATGCATTAATAAATTTAAAATGAGGAGGGGAAAAATGGCCATTTTTTCTAACATTGAAATTTGGCAATGAAACAAGCGCTACTGCGAGCGTCTTATTTTTATGATTCGAGCAGTATCTTGATTCGCCTCTTTTGGAGTTCGTATGAAGAAATTATGGGTGGAATGATATGGGGTCGAACGGGCGCCAAAAGTAGGGTTTGCAATTTTAAATTTGAATTAGGGAGCGGACAAGTTTTCCCTCCTCCCACTTAAAAGAAGTCACATATATTCAAGTTCCGTAACCAATCAATCACTTTCTTCCTTATCTCCTTCTTCTCACTTAACATACCCAAGATCAAAAGTCAATCTCTCTCTCTAAACTCAATGAAAACTCATGAGACTGGAAGCATTGTGAAGCTATTGTAGAGGACTACATACCAGTAGTGATTTGGAGGTGAAAATCTAAAGCATAGAGGCGCAATAGTTCAGATAATGGGAGTTCGGGCAGAAAATGTTAGTTTAGTGAGCGATTCATCCTTTTCTCCTCATATAATACGATTATAATCCTCTAATTATGATATGTGATAGAGTTAGGTGTATGAGCTAAAGGCAATTATGTAATTTCTTACATATATTTAACTCGATAACCAATCCTGTTTGAAATAAAGGGTGTTTTCTTTTATTATATACTTTATATAATGTGTTATATTAATAATATATTTAATTAAAATTATATTTAATAGAAAATACATAAATGGTATGTTTTGTGGTAGTAGTTACAAAATGTTATAATCGTGAATTATTTATCACAATGAAAATAACATATACCATTTTAAATATTCCTAGTCAAGATGTATCGAGACTAAATATTGATATATCTCTTGAGATTAGAGTACGTAACGCTCTTCAAATTTTAGGCAGTGTATTACCCATTGCAACTGGGGGAACCAAGGGGTAATGTACTGATAATTATTGGGTAGCCATTGAATGACTCACTTGATAGTTTTCTATTGGTTAATATAACTAAGGTCAAATAGAAAATATCAATGTGACTAATTTACACAGTTCTCTTGAGTTGAGGATACCGTTGATCTTCAATATGGAAGCTCAGCTTTGATTATAGTTAAATCATGGCAGACGTCCATCAAACGACTATAGTTAGGTTGAATGGAAGTGTATGCTCATAAGAAAGAACGTTAAAAGATACATAGATATTTCCAAACCGTAAGTAAACAACACACTGCTGATTGTTAACGGCATATTTGCATTAAAATCAGCTTTAATTATTTTAATACTTGCAAGTAATATGTTTTATAGTAAGTATAAAAGATACCGGGAATGTCCCAAACGATATGTAAGGACATCTTATTAAAATGTTTAATGCGGAATATGTAAAATGAATTCCTTATGCATTGGCAATAGGAATTATCGTACATGTTATGTTGTCTACGACATCGTGTTTTTTATGTATTCGATACATGAAGAAAATATCAAATCCAAATTGATACCACTAAATGGTTGTTTGAGGTGTTGTCATGTATTTATGAAATACTGCATAATTATTAGCAGAAACAAAAACTCCTTATGAAGGAGTGTTCAGACTCAAACCTTCATTGATATTGAGTATAACATGTCAATAATAAATTCAAGTTAAAAACCTTTAAGTTGGAAATGTTCCAAATGAAGGACCGCAGTCGATTCAATGAAAAAGGCTAAGTGCATCACCTTGAATAGTGACACAATAAAAATAACGCATATAAATCTAAATGCACAAATTTATAACTGAGCTGAGGATAATTCCAAATGTTGAGATTCCCGTAACATTGTTATATGATAACAATGTCAGAATATAGTTCATAATAGAACTTAGAGTTCACTAAAAATCAAAAGACATACTCCGAATTGTTCCACATAATAAAGGCAGTCTATCAGTGTCCGAGAGAGTTGATTAACAGAGTAGATAATTGAAACATAATAGAATACACATTCACTGAGGGACTGACCCAATTGGTTTAGAGGAAACCGATTAGAGAAGTTGCAATAAGGTTCCATAATTGGCCCCAAATGCAAGTGCGAGATTGATAGAGTTTGGGGTATGACCTGGGGGCTATTATTTAATTTGTTACATATGTCTAACTCGATAACCAATCTCATTCAAAATAAAAGGTATTTTTCTTTCTATTATATACTTAATATAATATGTTATATTAATTAATTTATTTAATGAAAAATTTATTTAATAGAAAATTCATAAATGGTATGTTTTGTGATAGTGGTTACAAAGTATTGTAACCGTGAGTAATTTGTCATAATAAAAATAAATATACCATTTTAAATATTCCCAATAAAGATGTATCGAGATTAGATATCGATATATCCATTGAGACTATAGTATGTAACGCTCTTCAAATGTTGGGCAGTTATTATATAAATATGGAATGACTCACTCGAAAGTTTTTATTGGTTAATATAACTAAGGTCAAATAGAAAATATCGATGTGACTAATTTACAAGTTCTCTTTACTTGAGAATACTGTTGATCTTCATTGTGGAAGCTCCACTTTGATTATAGTTAAATCATGGCATGACTATCATCGAATGACTATAGTTGGGTCAAGTGGAGGCAGTGGAAGTGATACATTACTCAAGAGAGGATTCGTTTCATCAGTTCTATGAGGTTAATATCACGATCAACTGATGTAAACTTAATGTCAGTCTCTGATCAAAGCAGTTCAGTTAATAGTAATTGTTATTATTGAACCAAGGGCTTTGTGTTTGGACTATAGAGTTGAATATGAACAATATTGGAATTTTGACCATTACCAAATTCCATGAGTCCAAAGCGATATAGTATTGATGAAGCTAATTGGTGTAAATAATTGTCAATTCAGGTGCTGCTTATAATAAGTAAAATTGGATTTTACCGAAAAGACATATAAGCAATAAATTGAGCCAAAATGTCACTGCACTAGAAAATGTGACATGTGAACGTTAATTTTAGAATTGTTCGATATTAATCCCTGACTGAATTTACATATTTGAGTCGCACAACCGTAGTGATGAATATTCTAAATAAACCACACCATTTAATTAATATATAAATTATTATAAATTAATTAAATTAATTAATATACATGAAATATTAATTATCGAATTTTATTTGATTTGTTTTGAATATCATTTGCATTTAATAAAGTGCATATATAAAAGTTATAAACACGTGTATTGATATATGCCATTGATAAAATATTTAAACTGGGTTAAATAGATTAATTGCTAAGTTTTTTTTAAAATATTTTAAGGCCCACATGCATGACGAAAGAGGGAAGAGTTTTCAAATGTGATTTGAATATCCAAAGGAGTAATTAAAAGATGGAACTAAATCTCCGTCTTTTACTCCTCTTTATGGCTCACTTAAATCTCATTTATGAAATGACTTTTGTCCTTTTCTCTTTAATTCTATTTCTTCTGACAAAAATATGAAGAGGAGAGAAATGATTTGATTGGATTTAATCAGAATTAAATAGAGAGGTTGTAAAAAGGAAAATTGAAAGGTTTCAATGTTTCCTTTAAAACATATTCTCACTTCAATCGATCATTATTCTCTTCCTAACAAAAATGCCTATCTTCTTTCTCTTGCTCTCCTCCTCTCCCCTAATGGCCTCTATTACACTCGTTCTTTTCAAGCCACGTTAAAAAGGAATTAAATAAGGTGCAGAGCCAAGAGAGCTGCCTTCATAATAAAAGTTAAGACGAAAAGGGAAGAGGTTAAAATGATCGAACTAGTATTGCCCAAAAAAATCGACCTGCGGTCATGACACCTGATCCCGCCAAAATAACTACAACAAAAAAGCAAGAAGCGGTAATAGAACGAAATACTACGCCCATAAAAAAGGCCATAGATATCAATTCTTCCCTTGTCCCTCATTCTCAATGTTATATTATGATGCTAAAACCAATATCGGGCATAGTCACAAGAAGCGAGCAATGAAGTACTGTACTTACAAGCCATAATAAATGAATGATTGAACTACGTTGCCAATATCCCCAAAACTCATACTTTGTTAAAGCCCTCAAGACGGATTTGACGGATCTATACTGCACATACCGAGGTCTACCAAAGCAGTACCGCATAGGGTCAGAAGCATCCCAAAGGGCTGCATACAAGGCTACTCAAACAACGCTCCAGTGCAGATCCACACTTACAAGATAATAGCCAAGATATGAATTGCCATTATCGACAACTCAAATCGAGGGCAACTCAGATCACAGTCAGCACATATCATGTACTAGACTAACTCCCAAGAAATGGTCAATCATGCACCTTGAGCTCAAAGCAGCTCAGTATGGCCGCATCTAAGTATCAGGCAAGCACGGTAGTATCATGCAAGTATCGCACATCAACTAATACATCCTCATCCACAAATTTATCGGCAGTACCCCGGACACCAACAAGTGACTCTTAATGTCCTCTTAAGGCAGTGTGTAAACCCTTCATAACTTCAGATCAGAAATGCACGACCTACTAAGGTCTCCCAGTCTAATTCCAGGTACTCCCGCCTCAATTTTAGGAGTTTATCGCCTCTAATTCAAACTTCTCGCCAAGGACCATAATTCAACTGCCCAAATTATGCCCTCCCGCCAAAGACATGTTAGCAATCCGAGTGTATCAAACCAAAAATGTATATGAAAGACACGTGGCATGATCAAAGGTGGAAACATAATGGCGAAGGAAGGATGGTTGCAATCCGCGTACATCCTCAATGTAATAAATAGGATGATCGAGAATATGGAGGGGACTTTTTTTTTCTTTTCCTTCTTTTCTTTGAATAAGAGAAACTATAACTGTCTAGTTTTTTGTCAACATTTATATGATAAGAAAATAACTTGGCCCGTTGACGTAGGATTCAAAGGAAACTGAACCACATAAAAATTTCTATGTCTCTTTACTTTCATTCACCGTTATCCTTTTAAATTTGCATTGGATTATAGCTCTATATGAAAAAATGAATTGAATTTGACATTCTAACAAATAGTTGGAGTGCAGCTACATAACTATATAGGCATGCGGCAACATAGTTACTACCTAAAGGCATGCTTAATGCAAATTAGGTTTGTTGATTCAAATTTGTAATAAATGTTAACAATTACCTTTTCAATCAATTAAGGTGTTGTGAGACGAAAATTCTCACCAACATTTTTGGCGCTAGAAGGAGGGCTTGAACCTCCATTCATTTTCTCTAATTTCTAGCAAATATATATACCTTCATTCCTAGTTTTTTTATTTCCAGCAAGTCAACCGACACCCTCCTACAAATCATGAATCCCTTTGATCCATCTATTCCCTTCACTCAAAGATGGTCACCCATGATTTTTGAAACCCTTGTAGATTCCATCTTAGCCATGGTTTAGTCCTCCTCTGACCCAGCAAAGCAACAGACGAGGGGTTAAATAGAACGGTGACCCAAAATACCGCTATCCGGCCAACCGCATCTCCTCCATCCATAGCCCACCACCATCACTTGCCAATTATGCTGATTATACATTGGGTGAGTGATGACGACATTCTTAGAAACGGGAATAGTGAGGCCAGCCTACGAGTCATTTTCAAGTCACCTATGAATAACCCACCACTACTTGATAGACGAACTCAATTTTCCCCAAGGATGACAACGCTGCTATTCATCCTTGTAGGGAGATTCCCAAAGTATCATCGGATATGAAGTTTCCTATTAGCAAGAAAAGAGAAAGCAAATAAGCAATGAAGGCTTGGCAGCCCAGGCAATCCCAAATGTCCTTAAGATAGCACTACGGGGAGGAAGGAATAACCATAGTTTTAATAAACACCTCGACACCCTTAGACATCTCACCCTTCTTAATCCTTGCCTCTTCTTCCTCAATTATCCTCCTTTATCAACCAGTGGTTGCCAGTCGTACCAGAATGTATGGCTATTCGTTGATTTGGATAGCGATTCTGGTGATGACATGAAAGGATCTAGGAAAACATTACTACAGTCAAGCCATAAAGGATGTTCTCACATTTTGGTCAAAGACTAGGAGATTCAGTTGTTGTGTTCTCAATATCAGCCTTCACCCTGGTAATGTAACAAGCAGAAGTGATTGAGATGCACATCGATTTGAAAGGTCTTAAGAAAAATTATTGTCGAAGTCAGAAGAGAAGCTGAGGTCTGAAGTCCTATATATTTAAAGTCTTTCGGAGGAACTAAAGTTGAAGAATCGACTATAACTGCAAAAGAGAAGCATTCAACACTACATTGGAAATCTTAGACCTCATTCTGAGCAATCTACACTGCTTATGTAAATAAGCATTGTAGTTATTATGAAAAGTACTTGTACAATGAACTTGTCGGGGGGATATTAGACGGCTCGAACTAGTATAAAATACCTCTGTGCTAATTTTTTTGACATAGTAAGAAACTCACGCTGGACATATTGATATAACACGGCCCGAACCAACTATCAAAAACTTCGTACATAAATCGGCTTCTTATCAAAACTGATGCAGGGATATTAGACTGCCCGAACTAGTTATCAAAATGGAGCTGCATAAAGTGCGACTTGGGTTTCTTGGCCAAACTGGTCGTAAGGATATTGGACGACCTGAACCATTATAAAACCCTCTCTATGTTAGTTCTACTAACATAGCATACTAGAGGTACAGATACTAGACAGCTAGAACTAGTACAAAAAATCATGCGCATGCGAAGGTTGTAAACATGCGACCTGACTTCACAGTCAAATATAAGTCTGCCCCCAACTAGCGGGGCAAACCGTGCCAAGCGCACGATTGTGAACCTATATCTGAAAAAGGGGGTAGATCACACCACAATGTAGAAAAATACACATGTCATAAGCTCAGTTCAACACTCATGAACTGCACAAGAAACCAATTCAAAAACGGCAAGGAAGAGCATTGCATGGAATGTACCACATCTCAAGATCAAGTGCAATTCTAGAAATTAAGGCTTGATTGGTAAACATAAAACACTTAAAACTTGCTCAAGTTCCCTTAGATCTATTTTTTACTTACCAAAAACTTTGTATGCGATTCAATATATTTATGCATACTTCATAAGTAGAAATAGATAAATACAATCACAACATGATTTACATTAGAAATCACGAACCAACACTAAGAATCCGATTCAGGTTCAGAAGAAGAGCTGGATACAATCGCTCTACGGTGGTCACGGAACGCGATGCCGAACGTGGAGGGGAACTACCCAATAATTCGACGGTAGGAGGCAGATCGTGCAACTCGGTAATAACAACTAATGAATGAACATGAGTAGTATGACCGTAGGCGGTACTGTCGTAGACCATACGTAGGTCATAATTAGCATCTGCCCAAGTATCTTCATAATCTTGTGGGTCATACTTGTAATCGGCATGATTGTATAAAAAAAGATACGTAAAGTCCAGGTAAGAAACATTTGAAAACATCAATTGCATGCCTCATACCATTTTTTCCATTACCTTCTTTACTTTCTCATCATGAAGTTGCTCCACCAAGGAAGCCTTATATGTCCCATCTTGGGAAAAAGCAATGGAGTCCAGGCGACCTTCGCATTCTAAGTTGAATACGTTATTTTCAGGGGCATTCACACGCTCCATGGCCACCCTTCTAGTTCTTTCAATCTCACCTAAAAAGTGCTCCCTTGTCTTCTCAGTATTCCTAGAGAAGAGGCCAAAGAGTTCCTCCACAGTAAGAATGAAGGGCAAAATGCGAGTACCTGACGTACCCAATTCCTTCTTATAATGATTCTCTAGCTCCTTAAACTTGGTTTCATAATGATTTTTCAAGTCATTCTTCCACTTAAAAACTTTGTCCCGATCGGCCCTGAAGGGGACACGGGGGTAGCACCTAGTCTAGAAGAAGAAACACTGACCAAGATTACAGAAGGAGTGTCTATTGCGCTAATTCGCCTTGCAATCTGCTTATCTAATTCTTCAACTTTATGTTTCAAAGCTTTAATTTCATTCATATAAACGGTCTCGTATATACTTACGGCATCCTTCAATAAACCTTCCAATTCTGCAACTCTATCCAGGGAAGAATCCAGTTTCTTTATAAGACTGATAACATCTGAATCTTGATCAAAAGAAGTGGGCTGAAAATCAAACAAGCCCACACGAAGTGAAATCAAAGGAGAATACAATAAATAAAGTAAATACAAAAAACTCTTAAACTTCATAAAGAAATATCAATTCACATAACATGTATATAACCTCGAACATGATGTAAGTTGCAAAATCATTCTATCCTAAAACACCTAAGGCATGGAAGCTAAAGAAGGGGCATAACTAACGGAGAAGGTCGTTCGGGGTTCATAACAAGCTCCAACCCAATGGTCGATTGGCATTTCCACGGTCACTTCGAAACCCACAATATTACATAAAAAATTCTAATCAAGAGAAGGGTAGAAAAATTCGAGAACATACCTCGGGAGTTGCAGGAGAACCTGCCCCCTCTTACTTTTAATTTTCTCCCGCTTAAGTTTCTCCAGGTAAGAAGCAATCCTACCGGACCATCACATAGGGAATCCTCAAGGGTATGAATCCTCAATATAGTTTCCTTCCTTGTTTTCTCTAAGTTATCGATTAGCTCAACCTTAGTCTTCTTGGTTCATCTTGAGAAAGCACCAAAAAAACCTATGGGCATCAGTTCTCCATCCTTCAGTCTGCAAATAGGAAGGCGTTGACTCCGCCACCCTTGTTTGATCAGTCATCGGAGAAGACCTAGAACCCATAGAAAGAGAAATAACCATATTAGAATGGGGTGCCACAACCATCTACTCACTTTCATCGACCTCTTCCTCCCCGATTAGGTGATCAATCTCCGAGACATATCCTCAATGATTTTCTTTTGCTGTTCAATCTCATTCTAAAGAGCAATCCCAAAAAGATTCTCCCCATCTATCATTAACTACTGCATCTCACTCAACTTTATTTCAGCAGCGTTAAGCCCAGTATGCAACCTAGTGTTCTTTTCATACCAACTGGTAAGCGCATCTTCGGCTTCTTTAAGATCCTTATGGACACACTCTAACTCCCTTTTAAGCCTATCATTCTTAGCCTAGAGGTAGCTAACCTCTGACTCAATGCCTGTAGAAGGATCCTTCACCTCAACCCCAAATTCAGACATGCCTATCTTATCCGACCTAGGAATGATAGGCCTCGAAAGAGGATCAGATGTGAAGACTCCATGGGGCTCACGCACAGTTTCGTAGAAGCCAGCTTATTTAGTGACAAAAGAAAAATATATAATATTGAAGACATTCAAAAGACACCAAACAAAGGTCCAATATAAGCTTCCCTTATTAACTACATTAATTCAACAGAACCATATACAGAAAAGTAGCAAAAGCAAAGCAGAAACCCTCATGCAAATTCCTATATTTAAGCTTAAACTATTCCAAGCGAGGGTTATCGGGTGAAATAAAATTATTTTCTAGGGTATATCGCCATCAACGTAGTACAAAGTCAGTAAGCGCCTTTTTTCTTTAACTACTTGATTAATCCTCAAAACCAACTCCTGGGTTTTATCCTTAAGTTTGGCATAAGATTAGTTTAACCCTCTCTCGCGCTTACTGATGGCCATGACACTAAGACCAAGACAATCTAAAGTTTGGATTTTGAGCCTGTCCTCACTTTCCTTCAGAAGCTTAGCAAAAAAAGCTTTTTTAGAAGACTAAAACAAACAAAAAATGACTCAATCATTTGTTAAGTAGCAAAAAAGTAAAATAACTACAACAAACCATTCATAACAAAGTTAAAAATCAAGTCCCATATAGTCACACATCTAAGTGTTGATACCAAAGGTTTTAAGAATTTACATTGGGATTTGAAATGACCTCAGTCTCGGTAGTCACCCCAACATCCTTAGGCCCCTCATCCCCCTCATCCTCATTCGCTTGTAAAGGGGCAAAAGGAGTGGCATTCTCTGTAGCATCTTTACAACAAACTTCTTATCCCATTAAGCCCGACAGTATGCGTAAAACTTATCGATTATGTACTAGTTCTCGAAAAAATCAATATTGATCTCCTTCTTAAATTTGGTTCGAGTCGAAGCGTACAGATTATAGGTTATAATGGAAGTGCTTTCATTAAGCTCTTCCTACATTGTCTACACCTCTTGTCGCGCTGTTTTCAACTCCTCCTACATCATTTTCAAATCTTTCTACGTCACTGCCAGCTCTTTCTCCTACACCTTCAACTTGCGATCTTTCAAGGTTATGGTATTCGTAGTAGATTTGGAATCTTTTTCGACCTTTTCCCAAAATTCTTTAAAATCTTCTTCGACCTTGGCCTTTACAGAAGTAAGGCCAACTTTCTTAGCATCAGCCGAAGTAAGGTCCACTTCAAGTCTAGCCATTCGATCAAGAGTGATGGCTTGCTCATCCTCCCTCTCTCGCACTTTTACCATCAGGGCAGCATGCTATAAAAATAAAAAGAATATAATTAAATAAAAAAAGAGAAAGAGAGGGGGGAAGAGGATATTGCTTACGTAAGACCATGATTTCTCCCATTCATTTATTAATTCAGAAGGAGAAAGCTCAGGAAGTGGAAGGGAAAGGAGAGATGATGAAGCAGACGAGGCACATGAGACAATGCACGCAACGCAGTCTTCCCCACTTTATCTACAAAATGAAATATAGCCCCCTCGGACAAGGGAAAGTAGCAAGCATTGAGGGTGGAACTACTCTGCAAAGGAGGAACATGCAACACCGTTAAATTAGAAGCGAAAGGAACCTCTATAGGAAGAGGAGAAGACGAAGCTACCGCCTTTTTGGGACCCCTGTCAGAATCAAGGACCGAATCACGGTCTCTTTTCTTAGTAGCCTTGTGCGGTGCTTTCCTCGACTGGCGAAGTGGGGCTAAAATAAAGCATCCATCTCACCTACATATAAAAAGAATAAAATGTAAAAATCAAGAGAAGTTTTCTTTGAAAGAAAAAAGAACCATAAGAATAATAAACACAAAGCATATTATACCTACAGACTTAGCCAAAGCCAGGTAAAAATATCTCGAGAAAATACATGATGCGGGTGCCAAAAATTGTAATTCCTCAATTTTTATTTGTTAAAAGACCTGTTTGTTTTCCTCTTCTTCTTGTTCAATCCCATAATATGATCCCTACGCGATTCATATAACTTAACATCTTTCTTAGAAAACATGAATTGAGTAGGACATTGGTAAAAGGAAGAAGGAAAATTATCTAAATTGGAAACAAAGAAATATAACTTAGCCCTTTTCTAGGTATTTTGGGGAACGTCCGAAAGAACCGACGTTTTGACCAGGGTGTAGAGAAAGCTAGCCTTTGAAGGATTCTTATTAACGTCAAATAGAAACTAAAGCTCCTTGAAAGTGAGGTTGAGACCATTCTCAACATAAAGAATGAAAGTTGATATCATAATAGTATTAGAAAAAGGAGAAGTTGAATAGGTACAAGATCGAGGGAAAAAAGCCATTGACAAAGGACTGGATGTGGAGGAAGGCAGAGTCCATAACGTATGTGCTCAAGGGTAATGGGAATAACCTAGCTGGAGGAGTATTAATATGTTCATGGGGTTCAGGAACCCTGGCTTCATAACCCAAAAAACTCGAATTGGTTCAGGATACCATTGGCTTCTTCCAACTGAGTAATTTCTAACGGTGGAAGTGGGGGGAAGATAAAGAGGAAGCCATTTCATAAATCTTAAGGTTAACTAAAGAAAAATGCTAAACTAAAGAGATCTAACAGAAAACAAAACAAAACAAGTTTCTTACTATGATCTTAAAGAAAATTCGAATGGAAATACAGAATTGATTTTGAAACTTTCTTCCCTTCTTTTCCTTTCTTGAATAAAAGTGTAAAAATAAACACAGAAAAGGTGATAGAAATATATACGTACCTTAATTTGAATAGTGGTCAAATAATCGAAATGATGAAGGAATTTGTGATACATCGATCAATTAAGTTGCCAAAACAATGAATACAAAGCTTGATACAAACTTACCTAGAAGAACAAAAGGTTTGATTTAACAACGATTCAGATAGTGGTCCAAGAGGGAATAACATATGGACAAGAGCATTAAATGCAAAAGCAACTAATAAGATCTTTTCCCACCAATGAAAATAAAAGGGGATTAGAAAGAAGCGAATGGGTGTGCAGGCTAAATGTAAATAATGACAAGTCTACGTCGATCTACGATCAATGCAGACTTAGGGGGCAAGTGTTACATACGTGCTTCTCAAGCCATGTTAAAGGGGAATTAAATAAGGCATAGAGCTAAGAGAGCCGCCCTCATAATAAAAGTTAAGACGAAAAGAGAAGAGGTTGAAATAATCCAATTGGTATTGCACAAAAAATTGACCTGCTGTCACGACATCTGATCCCACCAAAATAACTACAACCAAAACAGTAAGCAGCAAAAGAACAAATACTGTGCCCATAAGGAAGGCCACAAAGATATCAAATCTACCCATCCCTTAGTTTTAATATTACACTATGATGCTAAAACCAAAATCAGGCATAGTCACAAGAAGCGAGCAATGAAGTACTTACTTACAAGCCATAATAAACGAATGATTGAACTATGCTACCAATATCCTCAGATCTCGTACTTGTTAATTCTCTCAAGACAGATCGATACTATGCATGCTAAGGTCTACCTAAACAGTACCGCTCGGGGTCATAAGCATCCCAAGGGCTGCACACAGGGCCACTCAAACAACGCTCCAGTGCATATCCATACGTGTAGGAAAATAGAAAAGATATGAATCATCATTATCAACAACTCAAATCGAGGGAAACTCAGATCACAGTCAGCCATATCATGTACTGAACTAACTCTTAGGAAATGATCAATCATGCACCTTGAATCCCAAAGCAGCTCAGGACGGCCGCACCTAAGTATCACGCAAGCACATCAGCATCATGCAAGCATCGCACATCAACTAGTACAGCCTCATCCATAAATATACCAGTAGTGCCCCAGAAACCAACGAGTGATTCTTAATGTCCTCTTAAGCCAGCGTGCAAACCCTTCACTACATTGGATTAGAAATGCACGACCTGCTAAGGTCTCCCGCTCTAGATCCAGGTATTCTTCCTCACTTTCAAGAGTTTCCTGCCTAAAATTCAAACTTTTCGCCAAGAGCCACAATTCAACCGCCCAAATTATGCCTTCTCACCAAAGACATTTCAACAATCCGAGTGTATCAAAACAAAAATGTGGATGAAAGACACGTGGTATGATCGAAAGGTGGAAACATGATGGTGAAGGCATGATGGTGGCAATCCACGTACATCCTCAACGTAATAAATATGAGATGATCGAGAATATGGACGGGACTTATTTCTTTTCCTTATTTTATTTGAATAAGAGAAATTGTATCTTTCTAGTTTTCTTCAACACTTATATGACCAAAAACGACATAAGAAAAGAACTTGGCCCGTGGACCTAGGATTCGATGGAATCCGAAAGACGTAAAAATTTCTGTATCTCTTTACTTTCGTGCACCATTATCTATTTATATTTGCATTGGATTATAGCTCTGTATGAAAATATGAATTTGATTTGACATTCTACCAAACAGTTGGAGTGTAGCTACATAACTATGTAGGCATCCAGCAACATAGTTACTACCTATAGTAAAGCTTAATACAAATTAGGATTGTTGATTCAAATTTGTGAATAAACGTTAACAGTTACCTTTTTAATCAATTGAAGAGTTGCGAGATGAAACATCTCACCAACAACCTCCATGAAAAAAATTCCCTAAAACAAATTCAAATATAAATCAATAGCATTCAAGGTGGTGATTACCTCTATATCCTTGCAAAATATAGAGGTTAATTCAATTGAAACAAAGTTTTATTCTTCATTCAAGGTGCAGACCTTAGGCTTCCTCTTTAGATCTAGAGAGTGATCTATCAGATCTAGGATTTGTTCTATCATTCTAGATGTTTCTCCAGGCTTCATCCAAAGGTAATTGTAACAACCGGGATTTTTGTAATTTCAATTATCGTCAAAATGACGATTTAATTCAGTTGATAATTGTTATTGGAATTCAAATCGAATTTGAAATGTGGAAATTGTTTGATTGCAATTGAGATTTATTCGGGTTAAAATTCTTTAATAAAATTTTAATCGTTGTATGGGGATTTTAAATCAAATTTGAAATTCTTTTTAGTATTGGCAAAATTCCCTATTATATAATTGATTAAGTAAAATGGGTAAAATGTTATCGGGCTTTAAATTTTATTCATTTGACCCACATCTTCAATTGTGTGTTGATATCTACCCAAGAAAACCCTACCTCCCTTATTCATTCGACAACCCAAAACAAAGAAAACGAAAAAATAATGGCGGCGATTATTCTCTTCGATCTGAAATTAGGGCTCTCGTCTTTCTTCCAAAAGTTAGGGCTTCGATTTCAACATTTGCTCGATTTCTCGTTTGGCCACGGCGTCGACTAAGGAGAAATCGATGGTAACTCGGCATTGAGTTCGTCCTGGCTTCGTTCGACCTCGTTCCTCATTGATTGGAGATTAGGGCTTCGTTTCTCTTTTCTTCGAATAAGGGTTATTGTTGTGAAGCGCCGCTGGTATCGTTTGTCTTCGGTTGGATTCTCGGCTGCTTCAGATGGTCGAACGCCCCCACATGAACGAGTTCGTCATCAAAGGTGAGTGAACTACCACTCACATCTACTTCACTCTTAGATCGTTCGAATTTAATTCGATGTTGGTTTTTATTTATTTATCTGCCTGGGTTCGATTTCTTTTGTTGTGACTTCGGTCACTTGGTTTTTGTGGGCTTTTGTTTGATAGACGATACTATGCTTCGACTTGATTTGGTTGCTCCGTGAATTTCTATTTGTGTTCGTTGCCAGTGAAAATCTTTGACCTTGGCACCGATTTGTTCATTCACGGCTTCAACTTGTTTTGATATTACCAGATTTTTACTTGATGTTTATCACTGACTTCGAGTTTGGTAATTTAGTTGTTTTTAACGTCGATAAAGCTTTACTACCTGGTTCAGCTCCATGTTGCTAGGCTAGTTCATTCATGTTCAGTGTCATTTTGTAGTAGTCGTGTCATTGTATAGAACGATATGTATTCATGTATATTAGTCGATAATGTACTTGTATATATAACTTCTAGAGTCGACAGTTGTAGTTGTATCATATGTATTGTGTCAACTATGTATTAACTGACATCAGTTATATTATCTGTGTTATTGTTATATCTAATGTCCTAAACTATTATGAACCATCGTAGTTTGTTTTATACTGATAATTGGGTGTGTCGATGGGAGTAAATAAATGATAGATGGAAAAAAAAATATACCACTCCTATACCACTCCTATCGAGATAACCAATATTAGTGTAAGGTCAACTACGGATGGTCGCTCCTATCCAGCCTTATTCTTCGTAATAATAGACAGTATTTCTTTTAATACTCTTTGTTATTATGAGCATAGAGGTGGGGCGTCACAGTTGGTATCAGAGCTTGGGGTTTATGGACATAATATAAAACTTAACTCAGATGGAACATATGTTACAACTATTGGTCGATGTTTTATTTGTGTTTGAGTCAAAACTAAAGTTTTGAAATTGGATGAAATTTTTAAATATCTTTATTTAAAAATAATAGTGAAATTGTGTCCTGATGATTTAATTGATTTGTGTTCTGTTTATCAGAGTGCGCAGCGGAAACAGCGAAACTGTCTTCGCTGAGTACAACTGATAATCGTTTTGATTTAAAAATCAAAACATGAAATTGATATGAATTTCATTGTTGTTTACATAGCTGTAATTATTTTGTTTCTTTGAGAACTTCGAATCCGAATTGAGGATTCGAAGAAATTGCAGATATGTGATTTTTGTTGAAATTTCCGCTGGCTTTCTTTTGTACTAATCATCTATTGATTAGATTTTTGCTGTTTTAAATTATCTTCATTGAAGATACATGTGAATGATTCTTTGTTCATTTTGTAGTACGTGCAAAATTTGAATTGCACGTTATTGCATTTATTTTATGTTGAACCGATGCTTGGTTATGAAACGTATTTTATTGCCGTTATTTTTACAACGGAATTTTACACCAATGCTATATTTTGAAGTACGGTGTTTTGTGGCATTTTGATGAATGAGAATTCACTGACATTACATTTTGATGTAGATTGTTTTGATGTGATTTTGACGTTTTAAAGCTACTGTCGCTTTGGCTTCAGTAACCGCCAAATTTTAAAAGTGGATTTTCAAGCGGTTATTCCGCAATACTGATTTGTAACCGTTTTTACGTTATTTTGAGAAGTACAATTTCCTTATCGAAATTGTTACTGAATTGCTGTTTTAATCACGTGATTGGAAAATTGTTTTATAAAATTTTAGTAGTTTGCGTTTTCAAAAGAATGAGAAAGCGACTTAAACGATTCAGCAAAATTGAGGATTATGACCCCTTTCTTTTACTGTTTCGCTTAACTCCGGACTTGTTCAGTTGAGAATGTGAATTGTTATTTTTACAAAATAAATAAAATTGTTTTTAGAAATTTTAACAGTTTGCGGAATGAGGAAGCGATTTAAACGTTTCAGCAAAATCGAGGACTATGACCCCTTTCTTTTACTGATTCGCTTAATTCCGGACTTGTCCGTTTGAGAATGTAAAGTGTATTTTTACAAAATACACAACTTTGCACTTTCAAGGAAACGATGAAGAGATTTAAACGATTTAGCAAAAGTGCGGAGTATGGAACCACACTTTTACTATTTCGGTTAATTCCGGACTCGTTAATTGAATATCTGTTGTTTTGATGATTTTGATGAACTTTACACTTTCAAGGAAACGATGAAGAGAATCAAACGATTTAGTAAAACACGTGGTATGGGACATGTGCGTTTGCTATTTCGGTTAATTCCGGACTCGTTAATTGAAATATTTGATGCTTTCGTGTGCTTTCGAGCTACTATGTTGGACCTTCGGGTCATATGTTGGACCTTCGGGTCATATGTTGGACCTTCGGGTCAAATACCAGTACTAGACCTTCGGGTCATATGTTGGACCTTCGGGTCATTTGTTGGGCGCCAAAATTATGTTGAGTACTTGGTAGGCTTCGGCCATATGTTGTTGCACGTGCGGCGAATTAAAAACTCGCCATCTGATGGGATCGATCCAAGCTTTTATGTTGATTTTCTTGTCATCTTAATTGATTTCTAGATATTTGTTGCTTCCAATTATCTGTAGGTAATTGGATATTTGTTGATATGAGTTCTGATTATCGTTTTTGATAATCAGATATTTGTTGTTTCTAATTATCGCTTTTGATAATTAGATATTTGTTGATATGAGTTCTGATTATCGTTTTTGATAATCAGATATTTGTTGTTTCTAATTATCGCTTTTGATAATTAGATATTTGTTGATATGAGTTCTGATTATCGTTTTTGATAATCAGATATTTGTTGTTTCTAATTATCGCTTTTGATAATTAGATATTTGTTGATATGAGTTCTGATTATCGTTTTTGATAATCAGATATTTGTTGTTTCTAATTATCGCTTTTGATAATTAGATATTTGTTGATATGAGTTCTGATTATCGTTTTTGATAATCAGATATTTGTTGTTTCTAATTATCGCTTTTGATAATTAGATATTTGTTGATATGAGTTCTGATTATCGTTTTTGATAATCAGATATTTGTTGTTTCTAATTATCGCTTTTGATAATTAGATATTTGTTGATATGAGTTCTGATCATCGTTTTTGATAATCAGATATTTGTTGTTTTTAATTATCGCTTTTGATAATTAAATATTTGCTGATTTGAGATTTAATTATCCCTAAGATAATTAAATATTTGTTGATTTGAGATTTAATTATCGCATGAGATAATTAAATATTTGTTGATTTGAGATTTAATTATCGCTTTTGATAATTAAATATTTGCTGATTTGAGATTTAATTATCGCTTTTGATAATTAAATATTTGCTGATTTGAGATTTAATTATCGCTTTTGATAATTAAATATTTGCTGATTTGAGATTTAATTATCGCTTTTGATAATTAAATATTTGCTGATTTGAGATTTAATTATCGCTTTTGATAATTAAATATTTGCTGATTTGAGATTTAATTATCCCTAAGATAATTAAATATTTGTTGATTTGAGATTTAATTATCGCCTGAGATAATTAAATATTTGTTGATTTTAGATTTAATTATCGCTTGAGATAATTAAATATTTGTTGATTTGGGATTTAATTATCGCTGTTAGATAATTAAATATTTGTTGATTCGAGATTTAATTATCGTCTTTGATAATTAAATATTTGCTGATTTGAAATTTGATTATCGTTTTGATAATCGAATATTTGTTGATTTGAGGAATTTGATTATCGTTTTGATGATCGAATATTTGTTGAATTTGATGTTTGGTGATATTCGTCTTCGATAATTTGATATTTGTTGATTTGTTTTCTGATTATCATTTGAGATAATTAGACACTTGTTGATTTGCTTTCTGACTATCGTTTGGATAATTGGATGTTTGCTGATTTTATTGATACAAGATTTTCTAGTCTCTAATTGAATCTAGATTATGTTGATTTTTATTGAATTGCTGTTTTCTTTCTATCTTTGTTGATAGTTAGAGTTTGCTGATATGGAGTTTGTGTTTTCTAGTAAATTGTTGAATAACTAGATACTGACAACTTTGCGAATTGTGATTTGGGTTTCATAATTATCTTTGTTGATAATTAGATTTTGTGTTTTCTAATTATCGTATTGATAATTAGATATTGCTGTTTTGTGATTTCTGTATCATAATTATCTATTGGTAATTGAATATTGCTGATATTTGCATTTATTCCGGATGTTATCTTCTGATTATCTCTTGATAATTAGACTTTGTTGAGAATTTGTAAATTTCTTTTATGAAATTGAAAGATTTCTTTGGTGTTTGTGTTCTCATACTTTATTTTCTAGCTTAACCCGTTTATGTAAGAAGAATAAGTGTTATTGACACCTTTAATTATGAAAATTGCGGGGACGCAATTTTTATAAGGAGGGGAGTCTGTAACAACCGGGATTTTTGTAATTTCAATTATCGTCAAAATGACGATTTAATTCAGTTGATAATTGTTATTGGAATTCAAATCGAATTTGAAATGTGGAAATTGTTTGATTGCAATTGAGATTTATTCGGGTTAAAATTCTTTAATAAAATTTTAATCGTTGTATGGGGATTTTAAATCAAATTTGAAATTCTTTTTAGTATTGGCAAAATTCCCTATTATATAATTGATTAAGTAAAATGGGTAAAATGTTATCGGGCTTTAAATTTTATTCATTTGACCCACATCTTCAATTGTGTGTTGATATCTACCCAAGAAAACCCTACCTCCCTTATTCATTCGACAACCCAAAACAAAGAAAACGAAAAAATAATGGCGGCGATTATTCTCTTCGATCTGAAATTAGGGCTCTCGTCTTTCTTCCAAAAGTTAGGGCTTCGATTTCAACATTTGCTCGATTTCTCGTTTGGCCACGGCGTCGACTAAGGAGAAATCGATGGTAACTCGGCATTGAGTTCGTCCTGGCTTCGTTCGACCTCGTTCCTCATTGATTGGAGATTAGGGCTTCGTTTCTCTTTTCTTCGAATAAGGGTTATTGTTGTGAAGCGCCGCTGGTATCGTTTGTCTTCGGTTGGATTCTCGGCTGCTTCAGATGGTCGAACGCCCCCACATGAACGAGTTCGTCATCAAAGGTGAGTGAACTACCACTCACATTTACTTCACTCTTAGATCGTTCGAATTTAATTCGATGTTGGTTTTTATTTATTTATCTGCCTGGGTTCGATTTCTTTTGTTGTGACTTCGGTCACTTGGTTTTTGTGGGCTTTTGTTTGATAGACGATACTATGCTTCGACTTGATTTGGTTGCTCCATGAATTTCTATTTGTGTTCGTTGCCAGTGAAAATCTTTGACCTTGGCACCGATTTGTTCATTCACGGCTTCAACTTGTTTTGATATTACCAGATTTTTACTTGATGTTTATCACTGACTTCGAGTTTGGTAATTTAGTTGTTTTTAACGTCGATAAAGCTTTACTACCTGGTTCAGCTCCATGTTGCTAGGCTAGTTCATTCATGTTCAGTGTATTTAGTTTTGAACTGTTGTAACTTTACTTGGTTTGAACTATGCCTCGTCTAGTTCAATTGGTTTGCATTTTATGATTTTTGATTCTACTCTCTGATTTCATGAACTTTGGCTTGCTTCAGCCTTGACATTGACCGTGTTTACCTTGGTCGTTTTTGATTGACCGTTGTATCACTTGCACTGTCCAATTTACAGTTGCTTATAAGTTGTATCTTTGGTGATAGTGTTGGCCTCGGGTAGCTTGTTAATAATGAAATGATTTCGTTCGACTTTGGCATTTCTTGGCTTTGTTCGAACTACCTTTGACACTTGCTCATTTTAGTGCTGTTGCATTTGATACAGATATATATGTGTGTACATATATATATATTTGTATTATTTGGATTTGAATTCGTTAACCTTGGTGTTGTTTATTCTTATGCCCTGTTGGTCTGTTCCGCATTGTTGTTACTGTTATGTTGAAATTGTTGTGAACTGGTGCACTGATTCATGTATATGTGAGTCTGGTTACATTACATATTGCATATGTTTTGTTTAAATTGAAGACTGGTACTGATTTGAGTCTGCATTGTTACTTTTGAAATTCTGAGCTTGCACGGGAACTTGTATTGTATGGGTATATATGTATATACAAACATTCATGTATGTATATATATATAGTGGTTGTATGCATTGTTGGTCATCCTACTTTATATATATTAGTGTGATCACTAGCTTGCTGTTGCCTCTGTTGTCATTGCCAAGTTGCAGTGTTACTTTTGAAATTTCCAGTACTTGTCATTGTGAAGTCTGTTACTTGAGCATATTTGTGGACTTCATACATATAGGGTACGAGTTGCTCAAACCACCTTCTGGTCAATTTGCATCTGTTAGTATTTGTTTCTGGCCATTTTGTTGTTACCTGACTTCGACTTTTGGTTGTCACTGCGGTATGATTACGATGTTAGTGTTGTCCAGTTTACAGTACTATATTTATGTTGCAATATGTACATTCAGGTTTTGAGGCTGTTTGCATACAGTTGCGTTTTAGTCTTCAAATATAAGTATGCGTTCATTTTGCACTTGCACTTGTTTTTGTTTACACACTTGTGCAAGCTGTTACAGTCTGGACTTGATTTTTCTGCCTTCAGTTGTATACGGTGTTGATTGGGCTTGAGTGCCTCCGGGTATTTGAAGTTGTAGTTTCTGTACATTTGTTGATTCATCCCTGTTGCCTCTGATTTGGTTTGATATGCAGTTTTGCCCTTGTTGGCTTGCATTATATTAATGCATTTGGGTCTGTTTTCAATTTCACTTGAGTTGAATCCGATTTCGGGGTTTGACCTTGCGATCATTGTGACTTTCACTGAGCTTTCGCGTACCTCCCGCGATAGCGGCGAGGCAGTACACACGTGCGTGTACTGCAGCCCTATCATTTTTGACAGTTTTAAATTGATGTTTCGATTGTTGAATTGTTTCGTTGGTTAAATTCACTACTTTGGAGTTGTATTCTGATTTGGATTGTTGATTTGTCGTTTAACACTGTTTAGTGTTATATCTGCCGTTATCCAATTCTCGTATCGAGAGTTGGATATACGAGATTTTTGTGACTGTCGTCTAATTGTTATTTGATTATTATTGCTTCTGTGCATTAATAACTGAGTTTGAATTAGACTGACCCGTGTATTATTTTCTTTTGAATGTAATACTCGGGTCAGACCCGAGTTATTTCAGGTTGTAGATTTTCTTCTTTGAGTTGCTGTTCAGGATATGAAGACTTTTCACACCTTCTGAAGTTGTTAGTGTCATTTTGTAGTAGTCGTGTCATTGTATAGAACGATATGTATTCATGTATATTAGTCGATAATGTACTTGTATATATAACTTCTAGAGTCGACAGTTGTAGTTGTATCATATGTATTGTGTCAACTATGTATTAACTGACATCAGTTATATATATATGAGACTTTTGTTTTTATCTGTGTTCCGCATTTATATTATCTGTGTTATTGTTATATCAAATGTCCTAAACTATTATGAACCATCGTAGTTTGTTTTATACTGATAATTGGGTGTGTCGATGGGAGTAAATAAATGATAGATGGAAAATAAAAAAATAATATATACCACTCCTATACCACTCCTATCGAGATAACCAATATTAGTGTAAGGTCAACTACGGATGGTCGCTCCTATCCAGCCTTATTCTTCGTAATAATAGACAGTATTTCTTTTAATACTCTTTGTTATTATGAGCATAGAGGTGGGGCGTCACAGTAATTCTATATGTTTACATACCTTTTAATTTTATCTTCACCCCCTTAATTCTCTATCTATCCCTTTTGTTCATATGTATGAATTTTGACTTTGATTTGAATGTCTCAAAACCCCTTCTTGAATTAACTGCATATTCTCATCGTGCAAAAAAACCCTTGCTATGCTCATAAATAATAATTTCATTTGTCTTTGTTGTTTTTGTTTACTGTAGATCTAGACCTTCTCTTGAATCTATATATGCTTATGCTGTCTGATCTTACTAGTATTATTTAAAATAGAAGGAAACTAATTTTTTTTGGAATATTCTTGTTAATAAGTCAGTTTTTAGATTTGTAATGACCTGACTTTTCGACCCTTGATTGTCGACACTAAATACATCCATGTTATTCGTGCACCGAGTACCCAAGTGCTGAAAAGACAGATAGTTAAGGTAAAATAAAAAAGTATAAAAAAGAAATAAAGAACACAACATAAGAATCTCACAATGGAATGGTAACATATAATATCAAAAGAACAGTACAAAGGACTGCTCCGAATACAGAAATTTTGAGTTACAAAACCTAAGTAGTATCATCAGCCTAGACAGTTATAACTACCAATGCTCACAATGTTGATATATACATATATAATACAGTGCAAAGGAAATAGAAATAGATAGATAACGGAAGCCTTCAGCTCATCTTCTAAACTCTAAAGCGTCTAAAGTAAAACCTATTTTGCTCAGCCTACTCGAAAGTGTACACTGGGAATTTAGGAAAAATAAAAACCATGTGTCAGACATAAGTTTGGTATGAGAAAACTCAAGATACATATAATATATATAAGTAAACAATTGAGACCATACGGTTTCCCATAACAGTTTTCCCCTCAAAAGAAACCGACCATTCATTAAGTTAATATAGTGATATAATAGATAATGTCCATGGTGTAGAATATAAATCATATCAAATAGCTATGTTGCTTGCATCTCACAACACAACAATATTAGAAGTACATCTAAAACTGCTAAGATATTTCGCATAATGGACTTTCCACGAAGACGTCTCCAGTAAACTGAAGCAGATCTCCAGGGATAAGGATCAGAAAACATCTTTCGAGCATCATATATCTCTAGATAATATATACCATAAGGTAAACATAGCTTGCCTATGCCCGAACGAGCAAACCCGAACCATGTGGAACCACTTCATCAACTCCCAGTACCAACATTGATAAGCATACTCTAGATGTAGAGTTGATATACCCTGTCGTGAGTTAGCAAAACCCCAGACTATGCATCCTACTCCATCTTTAGACATTTCCGGTATCGAGGTCACATTTGGCATCTCTCACACGAGTCTTTATCACTCAAACATGGATCTCCATAAGGATCTGAGCATAAGTCATCTGACGAATGCTAACACTGACCTCTCCCTTGGACTTAACCTTAGGATAGACAGTTCAACTCTATAGCATTCTACTTTATAATTGCTTCCAAAACATAGAACTCGTATACTAGTTTTGAAGTGGTATTCAGTAGGTAAAACACTTACTGATCCTGCTCTCTTCTAAACTAATTTGATGAATTTTTGATAAACTCAATTCCAATTCTTTTAGAGGTAGCAAATTATATAAAGAGGAGTCCTCCCTGAGGGATCTCGTATATATAAGTTCTTAAAGCTAGAGACGTTTCATACCAATGCTCCTTCCCGGCGGTTCTAAAAGGGTATGAACCCGTGAAGCTTTTAGATACTTCTTAAGTTATAATTGATCAAGTTTGATAGTCAATTAATCGACTATCTAGTCAAAACAATCGCTTATAAAGATCAAGGTTCGTATACTAAACACGTTTCCAACATTCTAGCATATACTATCCCTTGGTCAAGAGTTAAGCCAGGTAAGTTAGAGCGCTAGCTGCATATAAGAGCCTTGCCTAGACATTTCCTTCTTGACTCTCACAGATAGACAAGTCTACCTTGTTAGCTTTTAGTATTAAGTATAGTATTAATGACTTCCGTAAATGAACAAGTAATCAACAAGATTATCACGTTTTTGACATTCCATCTTAAGTATTCCTTGACCAAGAGGGAAGTAGGTAGGTTAGAGCACTTTTTCTTCCCTACTTGAGCATCAATCTTAACTCTCACAAATAGAGAAATCCACCTCGTTTGCTTTTAGTGTTAAGCAAAGCTAATTACTTTTCAAACAAGTAATTAAACAAATAACCACTAAGCAATTTCTAACCCCTTTTGAAATCATTTATTTATTCTTTTAAAAATGCTTTTAAAATACTTAAATACTTTAAAATACTTATAATATGTTTTAAACATTTTCTTAAAATATTACATTAAGACAACAAGTTTATAAAACACTTTAAAACTTGGAAAACCATGTTTCCTTATATTACAAAAGTATACCCTCATCTTTAAAAATTCACAACTAATTCTTAAAAATACTTAAAAATATCAAACCACTTTTAAAACACTTCAATATGAGTTAGTAAACACTTGTAAAAATAATGAAACAAAATACTTAAATTTAAATATCTTTTTCAAAACTTTAAAGTTCAAAACAAAGGCTAAAACGGGGTAGTTTTGCACAAGTGTAAGTTTGGCCACTTTTCGATATGTTACTCAACTTTTTAACATTCAAACTTTTTATGGCAGCAAGAATACATATAAAACATTACAAATATGGAGAGAAACCCCTAAGTATCTCTCTAGAAAGTTCATTAGAAATTGATAAGAAAAAGGCAATTCCTAAGTGTATCTATAACGACTATTGTTATAAGAGCACTTCCATGTCCAACTCCAATTCAAACTTATGTTCAACCACAACCTATGTGCTTTGTTTCAAGGCTATGCTACAAGTCCACTAGTCTATTCAAGTCCATACGTATGGATTACATATGACATTTGCTTTCAAAGTAAGAATTGAAAGAATATTACGAAACATATATCAATACCCATTCAATCACAAAGAAAAAACCAATCACAAGCAAATATACACAATATATTTTCATTCAAGGTGGTGAGTTAGCTCACCCTTAAGCAAGTGAACAAGAAAGTCAAAGCAACCACTTCCTTGCAAACACTAACTTCCTACCTTCTTTCTACCATTTGCACTTGTTTTTAGGCTAAATAGCCTTAATTGCTCATGACCTTCCAATGATGGGGGAGATTTGCTTTGGTTCTTTGAGATCTAACTTGATGGAAGTGTTGTGATGTTGTCTTAGGGCTCTATTCCAAGTTTGAGTTGAATTGGAGTTGTTTTGAAATTATTTTGCTTTAGGAAATTATGAAGAGAAAGTGTAAAAGAGTGATAACTTTATGTATAAAAATTGTGAAATGGATTCAAGTGGTATGCCCCTTCTTTTATAGTCTTCACAAGTTTTTCCTTAACCGTGCTCTCACCCCCTATAATACCATGAAAGGCTCACATCTCCACATGCCCATCACTTCTCCTTTACACCTCTTGCCTTTAGTAAATGACCAAACTACCCCTTTCATTCAAATATCTCTTATCCATTAGAAGCTTCTAGAATGTTCCATTTACTTCATGAAGTAGTGTTATTTAGTTTCTAATTTCTTCATATGTTCATTAGCTTAGTACAAAAGAGTTCGAACAACTTTTATCGATCAAAAAGTTGTTTATCGATAAACCGATTTTTCATCACATTATCGACATTTCTTCGAAGAATATATTTTTATAAATAAATTTTAAAAACAAGTTTCTTATCATTATTCATTAATTAAAAGATGTTTAATAATCTTATGAAATCATATTTATAACACTTAACTATATTTCAAAACGTTTCGATATTCAAAGACGAAGTGTTTGAATTTACGAACCGCTACAATATTAGAAGATTTAGATTTGAATGTTTACACATAAATTGCTATGTAAATAAAACTTTGAAGTAATTGCATCAATTAATATCTGTTGGTAACCTAATATGAAGATATAATTGTGTTATGTTTTAAACCATTCTAAAATAATATTTTCTGATTAAAAAAAAATAAAACATTAAATTAGTGGTTTATTCCTTGTTTTACAATTGTATCTATACTAGTACTTTAATAGGAAACATTCCATTTCACAAGCTACTTGTATATTATTTTGTTTTTTTGGGTTTGTATGTGTTCATAAGTTTATATATTTATGAAACACCTTGTGTGTATGTATTTATATTCAACTCAAAGTTTCAAAAGGAAGATATAATAGTAAACTTTTAAACAACTTTCGTTAAACATTGTATTCGTTGGTTTATTGCACGTAATATAAATAAAGTCCATTTCAATTTAAACTGCCGTACAAAATATTTATTGTGTATGTATATATATTTATTTATATATGTAAATATATATACACACACATACATATGTAGATATTTTTATTTAAAGAAAACTTTCATGTTTCAGATGACAAAGACATATATAGAGGGAAAATGTGTCCATTGCGGTGTAAATCCCAACACCTAAACAACGTTCACATTATCTATGTACACTTTTCATATGTTGCACTTACACTATACACATGGATGCATTTAATGCACTCATCCTAATATATAATTAATTAAATTTAAATTAAACTAATTTAAATAATTATAATAAAATGAAGAAAATCATAAAAGGAAAATTTAGAAAAGTTCTAAATGAATTTAGACTACATAGGTCCAATAAAGATCGAAAATGGTAATTTTTTTGAAATTCATCCATTTCTTCCGCTGTAGGGTGGCTTAGTCCCTTCAATATTTTGGTTATAATATAGTAGATAAACATCTAAAAAAAGGTAATTCGGATTTAATGGGGATTTGGAAGGAATTTGGTTAATAACAACTACTTAGAAACTAGGTTATGTTAAAATAAAGTAATTTGACGATTACATGTTAAATTTAAGGAAACATATTGATAAACCAAACTAGGAAATGTAGTAATAGGCACAAAGGACGTTCTTTGGTGACCAAGAGAAAAAGGGAGGCAGTTGGAGGCAGAACAAACGACGAAAACCAATTATTTCCGCAACTTAGCGATCGCCAGAAATTACGTACATCGGTCCGTTGATGGGGGTGGCCAAGACACCAGTGGCCTATTTTGGGCTTAGATTTGTTAGAACTGGGTCAGCCCGCAACAAAATTTATAGGTGAATTTCAAAAAAAAATCATATTGGATCTATATTGGGCCTATGAAGACTAATATATTTAGAACATTTCTAAATTTCATTTAAATAAAATCTCTTATTTTATTTAAATATGTAAATTATAATTTTATTTAATTTATATTCAATTAAATATAAAAGTACATATATGTATCATATACATAAATGTATGTGTGTGCATATGTAACATAATATCCATGCAAGGTATAACATGCCTATATAAATGTTAGGATTTACATTGCAATGGACAAGTTAGCTCATCATATATGTATTAAATGTTGTCCAAATATAAGTATGTATGTAAACCTATTATTTATATAAATATTAAAAACTATGTAAATATATATATATATATATGTGTGTGTGTATGTATATATATAACTTATATGTAAAACCATTAATGATTTATATTTATATACTATTGCAATAAATATTATATATATATATATATATGTATATACATAATATTAATTTTTATTTAAAATCATTTTACACATATACATATATATGTATAAATTACAATAACAAAATTATTATTATTAATACATTATATATAGTGGAAATTACCCACAAGGGTCTCTTTAGCAAGTGGAATTAGTTTCTAGGACACACAACTGAAATAATTACTTTCAAGAACAAAACGTAAAATAATTAGTTTCCAGGGCCTAAAAACCTATGAAATTATGCCCTTGAAAGTAATTGGACTGCTGACTTTGTCCTTGAAAGTAATTATTCTATTGACTTTGGCCCTGAAAGTAATTTCTTTGAATGTGTGTCCTAGAAACTAATTGGACTGCAAAGTTTGTCCTTCTGGTGAAATGCTCCTTATATATAAATAAGTATATTTATAATATCTAAATATTTATGTTATATATATAATATATCAATTATGTATTTAATACACACACACACGTATACATATACAATATAAAACCTTTCTAGATTGAAAGCGCAACACATAAAAAAGTATTTATATTTTATTGCATTAAAAAATATATATTAATTAATTATTAGAAATACAATAAAATAATAATAAAAAATATTTTTGTGTTACATTATTCAAATTTTCAATTATGAGAAAATCAAGCATGATATTTTAAAGTTATGAATTTTTTTCCAGAATTTTCTCAATCAATATAATATTTTTAATTAATTGATTGATTTCGACCATATATTAAATTGATTTTTTAAAATATAAAAAAATGATTTTTAAATTCTTATTTTTTGGCTGAGAGTTTCTGATAACATTGAAATTTTATAAAATTTAATTTTTGAAACATATTAAATTTATATGATTTATTTAATTAGTATACTAATTTAAATAATATTAAATAATAGTAAATAAATATTAAAAATTAATTTGCAGCCACCAAAAATATATAATATATGTTGATATGCATTTATAAAATACAAGTTCAATTATTAACATGATACGATGATATAATTAAATACAAGTCATATAATTAAAATTAGGTAGTATATTAATACATATATATATATATATATTAATTAATAAAATGGTAATAATTAAAATAAAATTTATTTGGCTATGCACTTCGGATTTATATATAAATTACTTTTAATAAATTAAAACATATATGTAACCAATCTAATATGTGACAACATTGATGATACATATAAGAATCTCGCCCAACTAGCAATATAATACTGATATATATATACATATAATAATATCTGGAAATTATAAATCATATAGTATAGTAAATACATATGTAATACTAATGCCTTAGCACCTTGTAAAGATGAATTTCCCTTCTTGGAAATCTTCTCGATTCGGCAGATTGCTAATCCTTGAACCATGGACCTTTAACTATCCAATAATTGTCGCCTTTTTGAATTAATTTGAGATGGAATTTGTTCGAGCTCCTTATTAATGAGGCCGGTTAGCAATGATGGTGAAATGGCAACTCAAAAATCATTCTTGCATTAGGGTTAGATATCCTTTATAGTGGAAGAAATATAAAGAAATATGGATCACATCTCATACCATTTCTCATCAAATTTCAACCATCCATCTCCAAACCCCTCTAGCCTTTTTAGTCGGCTCCTACAAGCCCTATTACTGTTGAAATAACATTCATAGGCTAACAGCCTATTTAAGTCTAAATAAATATTATTAACTAAATCTAATTTAATTGCTTGTCGATATCGCTTATCGGTCGATATATTTATAACTATTATAAATATATACAATAATATTTATTTCTCAAATCATATTCAAAATTCTGTGAAAAATATTTCATAAATATTAGTTAATATAACTAATTTCTAACAATTATAAACTAATTAAATCATTTGGTTTAAAGAGAATTCATCATTCCGGTTGTGTGACTCGTCGGGTGTAAATTTGATTAGCGATTAACATCGAACTATTCTAATGTTAATTGTAACGATCACGATTTTTCGATGCTCGAAAGTCGACATTAATACGTCCACTGTATCAAATGCCGCGCAATCGAATGCCAGAAAACCGAACCATTAGGGTTAAAAGAAGAGGTAGAGAAAAAAAAAAGAAGAAAAAGAAAGAAGAAACACAGAACCAGAAACAATATCAGAATCTCACATTCGCAGCGGAACAATATATAATAGATGAATCAATAATCTTTTAAACAAAGAACTATATCAGTTATACAATACATCAATCAGAGTCAATATACAACTCAATACAATAATGGACAGTTATATAAACCTGTCCTCATACAGAATACACAACGGAAATAAATAACAAGTACGGAAGTACGTCTCGTCATCCAGCTTATCCCCAAAAGCTCCAGAATATCCAGAATATCCTGATAAAAATAACTCTAGGCTGCCCGTGTGGAAAATTATGAGCACCCAGAGTTTAGAAGGGAACAATAAACTCCGAGTCAGTCATTGTGACTAGTGTGAGATCGTAAAACAGTTATTTTCACAAAGAAAATAAAATAGATTCGCAATGCTTTTGGAAAATGAAACTACCATAAGACCTCCCGCCACACACACAATGCAAACGCAGAATTGGAGGAGATTTCTTCTTATGATAGTCAAAGATGCTTACTACGCCAATCATTGGATATTATTAAGGTCTAGTGTAGAAAACATTTCGAAAGTATAATATTAATCTTAGCCAGCATAGACATTCCGAACTATGCCTACTATAGCTACCATCTAAACAGTGGTGACCACCATAAGTAAATGGCAGGTTCTACAACTAAAACCGTACAATTTCATATTGGGAAATGGATTTCCAACAAATGGTCAGGCTAAGGAACTTCCTTTCCTACTGCCGAATGGGATCGCCTCTGGCTGGACGTCCCGAGAGACAAACTGCTCTCTGTCAAACAAGGCCGGGTTACCCCTGTAACTAGGTAACTCACGAATATGTCATCCCCCGGTCCTTTAGGACCTTTATCCGAGCGCTCGGTAACCATCATCACACATAATAAATAAAGTGTGTCCACATGAGTAAGTATCTGGGCTCCATACCATGATATCACCCCTTTCCAGAAGGAAATGACATACCCTAAAGGGCGCGACCCTCATAACCTTGCCGCAACATGCCTGTTTCGACCATTTCCGGGTTGTGAGGCCTGACAAAATCTCGTCCACAAAGCTACGCTTTTACACAAAGCCGTGCTTTGATCACAAATGATCAAGTAAATGATCATTGTCACAGCAACACTCAGCATGCCACATTACCAAATTGGGAATATATCGCTGATAAATTTCAATTACATAACCTCTGAGCTCGTACGTCTCAGAGAAGGGTGTTAAGCTAAGAGAATAAATTCTCCGCTACCAACAGAAATGTATTTGAAAGAAATCAGCTTTACATCTCAAATTGTAATGTCAGACACGTAACCATACAAGTCATTTCCGGGTTCGAACAGAACCGAAGGCACTTCTAAAGAAGCCCTTGCAATCCGGATATTCACAATCCCGATAAAACTTCCCATCACAAAGGAAATCTCAATACCATAGCTAACGGTGCAGAGACAATCGATAGGTCATCCTATCGTTTTCACAAATACCCGGTCTTCACCACCGGTCTTCAATACGATCCATATCGTCGTATTATTATTCGGAATGGGTTATTTGACACAAAGGTCCTTTCCCGGCTAAACCGAATAATAAGCGTTTGTTTTAAAAACAAATTCAAGTGCCATTTCAAAGGCAATATTGATAGTCGGTGATTTAACTATCAATAATATTCACAACAATCATCAGATTTAAATAATTTTTCCCAAATTATTAAATTTCAAATATCTTTCCAATATATGGTTTATACTTCAACCATTTGAAAACAATTTCCAAATCACATTCATTTAAATCACTTAAATAAATCCATATCGATTTATTTTAAATTTACACCCAATCAGTAAATTTATTTCCACACTTCATCACTTTGAAATTTCGATTTCAAATCATATTTTCCACACTTTAAAAATAAATCAATGTTTATTTTTAAAACAAATTTCCCTTTCCTTTATAATTCTATTCAGAATTTACGTTCTCAAATATTCATTTTCAACATCAAATCGACTTTCAAATTGATTTCTCAATTTTATTTCAAACTCCAAATCAAATTCCAAATCAATTTCTAAATTTACTCCAACACCGAATCAAATTTCAAATTGATTCTAATTTTAATCCCAAATACCAAATCATTTTAAAAATCGATTTATACATTTATTCTCAACACCAAAAATCGATTTTTCATTCAAACACCAAATAGATTTTTATATCGATTTCCCATAGATTTATTTCTTCCATACAAAATCAATTATCAATTGGATTTCAACAAATTTATCGCCTTTAAAATAAATTCCTTTATATTTTCCAAACCATTTAAAATTCCATTTCAAATAAATTTTCCAATCTTCCGAATAATACTATTCAAAATTCATTTATAAAAATCCTTTCCCATATCTTGGAATTTATTCAATAAGATTTCGACAATCCATTCTAATACTTTAAAATTCCTTCTTTCAAATAAATTCAATTCTTAAAATCAAATTCATTTAAAGTTTTCCACTTTAATTTCAAAATCCAATTTATATTCATTTCTGGTATCCAACGATACCAAAAATACATTCGGCTAAATTATAGCCTTCAACACATTCAATCACAGATATAATCATACATAGATTATAAATAATCAATCACAGAACATATGAAACCAAATTCAAATGTTTTGAGGAATCCTGTTGGATCCCTCCAACCTGTTTCCCTACATCCACAGATGTTAGCACAATACCAATTCCACTTCGAGGTGGAATATCACGGTATATAGGATTTATAAAAATATCATCCGCTTACTAACAGCGCAATAGGGTCTCATCCGCTATACAATGCGGGAAATCAATCAATCCAATATATACATATGCCAATATGTATATATTGCTATATATATAGATATATCCTACTATATCTAATATCACATCCAAATAGTCAATCAATCAAATCAATAACTGTAATTCAAATTTAAATCTGAGTGAGAAGATCTCACCTTCGCTTTTTTTTATTTTGCAATCCATTTCCATTCCAGATTATTTTCTTCACAGTTTCAAACCTTGTATAAACAATTTTATACAATTGATTAATATTCGAATTAAATCGAACTATAAATTTTCATTCTAAAAATTTAATTAACTAATTGTTTTATCTAAACCAATTTCTCCTTTAATAAATTAAATTTTAATAACCTTTTTTACATTTTAAGGATTCCAATATATTTTCCAAAGTCAAGTACATATATATTTTCTTTTCAAACCCTTGTTTGTATATACATTTTTTTTTCTTCTCAGACAAAAATTTCTACTTTAAGCTTTACATAAAAATTTAAAAACAGGGTTACTGCTCCTACTGTAATATATTTTTGTGAAAAAAAATCTGGATTTAGATTTCATATTTATATATAAATGTACCCTACAAATATAACTATTGTTACTAACAATAATAGTTCGAGTTAAGAGATTACCAGAAAATCAACTCGACCTCACCAACGTTCAAGCCCTAGCCTATCGCCGAGCTCCGCTCATCACCACGTCATTCTGCTACTCGACTTCGGCATCGACATCGTCCAGCCTCCTTCAACTTGCACGCGAGTTCGAACCCAGCCAAAACTTCCAAAATCGATCGGCAATCCTCTTGACTGCACTAACGAACGCGACACCACTTCATCGAATCAACCTCTCACCGCCGCCCTAGCTCGTCGCTGCCATACGCGAGTTCGTCATCGCGATGAAATCGCTTCGCGATTATATTTTCATTCGCCATTGCTTCACGCGCGCGGCCAAATCTTGGTCAAACGATTCGAATTCGTTTCGAATACTGGAGGAAGAGAGGCGACCATAGATTTCTGAGCTTTGATTTTTGAATTTCGATTTAGGGGATTTTGATTTTCGAAACTGAGAATGAGGGGGGAAAGGGGAGACGAGATTCAATTAAAAGAAAACTCGTTCGGCCATTGTGTTGAACTGGAGATGGAATTTTTGTTTTAATTGAAGAGGGGAAATGATTTTAAACGAGATTTATTTTTGAATCCTCGCTGTTTGATTTTGCAAAGAGGAAGGGGACGCGTATTGAATTGGAAGGACGCGTGTTGAAATCGAAGACAGGTGTTAGATTAGGGTAAGCACTTGTACGTGATTAGGCAGAGAAAAAGTAAGTCGGCTAATGGAAAAGAAACAATAGTTGTGGGGATTTGACCAGCTTTTTGGACCGACTATTTAAATTAAATTTCGATATAAATTCAGCGCGTTTACCTATCGTACGCTCACACGACAACTCCAATCATTACAAAAATTGAAATCCAGTAATAATTCAATATTACGGACCCAATGGAACTGGTTTCATCGAAATCCGAGACTGTGCCCCGGACCGCCATATTTTAAATTCAATTTAAACGATACAATTTCAAACTGAACAAAACAGTTTCAAATTCAATTCTGAAGCTTCCATTATCTTCAGTATTATTAATATGAATTTTCCGAGACTTCATATTATTTTTAACAGGCTTAAAATTGAAGATTCAAATTTTTTACCCAATTGCAACAATTAAATTTACAAATTAAATTGCTAATTTCATATTTACATTTGAAATTCAAATTAAATCAACATTCAAATATTTAAATTCAATTAAATATTCTATTTCAAATGTTCAAAATTTCTGGGTCGTTACAATCTTTCCGCCTTAAAAGAATTTCGTCCCGAAATTACAAGTTAAGAAGAATGCTCCGATCCCCATTAACTATTTTACCAAAACCAAACGGTTTTCTCAAATTTTCAAAACAAATCTTTTTATTAAAGATTATCATTTCAACTAACTATCCAAACACTTTCATAGTTTCAAACAACTTCATTTTACTTCACCATTCAAATTTAAATTCGAATTCAAATTGTCCAAAATTTCTCAAAAATTTTCTAACTCTCGAAATTTTCGAAAAATTTCGCCAGCGTCTCCTTTGCGCGGCTAACACGGTACAACTACAAAACGTCCCTACGGACTCTCAGATCTCAAAAGAAAACAAAATGCCAAGTGGTAAAATCAGAAACTCATCAAATTTCATACTGAAATTCAAATACATACCTTTTGGTCGAGCAATTTAAATTTATCTTCAAAATCGAAATTCAATTCCACTTTCCTTTATACCCCCTGTATATTTTACTGAACAATAATGTCCAAATTTCTTATTGGATTCCAAATACATATCTTACTTAAGAATTTTCTCCATTTCATTCCTTAAGTTCAATATAATTATCTATTTTCACTTTACAAACAAAGTTATACATTCATTTCCATTCAACTTTGCATTTTCAATTCTATTAGAATTCAATTGACAATTTCAATTCTATTTGAATTTATTTCACTTTCAAATTTTCATTCAGATTTTCATTTCGAATTTTACTTGAATTCGATTCATCTTCTAATTTCGAATATTGAGTTTTATTCACTTTTATCTCAATTCCCAATTTTTAAATCTTTTGTCGTTAGTGAAAAATTTCCAAAATTTTTCTAACTCCCAAAATTTTCAGAAAATTTTGACGGAGTCTCCTTTGTACGGAGGAACTTTTGCAATTTGACAAAAGATATAAATATATATACATCGACCCACTCGGTCGGAAAAGTAGAAAAACAGTTCATATTTCCTATTTTTATTGCGTAGGCGTACCTTTTTAGCATTTTTAAACAAAGCGGTTATTTTATTAGCATTTACGCAACCAAAATGCAGCCAAACGGCTTTAAAAACCTGCACTTACTCAATTTAAACAGGTAAGTGACAAATATAGGAAATCTATTTAATAATTCACTTATTTCAATAACAAATATATAGATTTCATTAACCATACATCCAAAATAATTTCCATTAGCAAGTTATAAATTTTCAATTCAACTTAAATCGCTTCCATCTAATTCACATTCAATTTCTATTCAATTCAAGTGATTACAACTCACTTTCTTACATTCAATTCATTTCTAAGAAAATCTAACTCATATCTATTTCAATTGATACAAAAATCAATTTCTATTTGCTTTTATTGACTTATAGAATTTATACAATTTCATTTTTATCAAACGATAATTCTTTCTATTCAGATTTGTTAATATCCATGCAACTAAATGATTACTTAAGCTAACAATCATTTAAATTGATTCCATTCAATTTAATTGCATTCCATATTCACAAAACCATCCGATTTTGTTCAAAACCATCGTACAAAACTCGACAACAACAATGCAATTATTTATATACACTTCTTGTATTTATTTTTACTTCATTACTGAAGTTATACATTTATCACTATTCAATTTCGCATTTCAACTCATTAATCAACTAAGTTTCCATTTAAACCATTTCAAAGCTTCACTTAAATTTGAGTTACTGTCCAATATTTACTTAAGCTATTTCAATTCAAAACTCAAGTTTATCATTTATGTTTATTTTTATTTTCCATAAACAATTCTCAATTTATTTTCTTTGATTGGTTTTCATTTATCGAATTTATTCCATTTGTTAATTCAATTCAATTAGTACATTCACTTATTCATTTTAAATTTCAATTTCCATATTCAATTCATCGTGAATTCATTTTATCAATAACAAGGAAATTTTCAATTTATTCAACTACCCACTTGAATTTATATAAATTCAAACCATTTTAAATTTAGCTTACAACTCAACTTTAGTTTAACCAATTCAATCTCCAATTCATTATTTCGTGAATTAATATATTATTCGACTTTATTTACTTGAATTTAATCCATTTCATTTACAAATGTAGCTTCATTTGTTTACTCACAAATTCATTTCTTTTCAATTTGAATTTCATTCCAATCAAATTTCAATATTTTATAAGTTATCTAACTTATTTACATTCCATTCGTGAATTTTATTTTCAAATATTTTCTTGAAATTCTATTTCAATTATAAATCTCATTTACAATTTATTTACAAATTCATTCGTATATGAATTCATTTCCTCATCTTTCAATTCATATTTATAAATTTCATTTGTTAAATGAATTTATCTTCAAATCTTTGGTTATATCATTTTATTTCTTATTTCTTATTTGTTTTTCATATAACAGTGATAATAATTCAATATTATCTTTTCCTAACAACTAAGCATCCATATACTATGATAATTCATAGAAAATCATTTCTTTTCTATACAAAGTTTTGGGCAAAATTATTTCATTTACCCTATTTTAAAAAAATACTGTGTCAGTTTATCTTGTTTAAGAGTTTAGAAACCCTTATCGATTACAGTTGGCCAGACTGCACCGACCAGAATCTATAAACAATCAACCGATAAGTCAACACAATACAAAACAAATTTTATATTCACTAACAAATACGCACTCATATCTATTATTACACTCAACTCATACTAGAGTGCTACTGACTCTATCTCTAATGAGTAATACCCAACAGAGCAAGGTTGTCGCTTAACCGGATGCTCTGATACCAAATGTAACGATCACGATTTTTCGACGCTCGAAAGTCGACATTAATACGTCCATTGTATCAAATGCCGCGCAATCGAATGCCGGAAAACCGAACCATTAGGGTTAAAAGAAGAGGTAGAGGAAAAAAATAGAAGAAAAAGAAAGAAGAAACACAGAACCAGAGACAATATCAGAATCTCACATTCGCAGCGGAACAATATATAATAGATGAATCAATAATCTTTTAAACAAAGAACTATATCAGTTATACAATACATCAATCAGAGTCAATATACAACTCAATACAACAATGGACAGTTATATAAACCTGTCCTCATACATAATACACATCGGAAATAAATAACAAGTACGGAAGTACGTCTCGTCATCCAGCTTATCCCCAAAAGCTCCAGAATATCCTGAATATCCTGATAAAAATAACTCTAGGCTGCCCGTGTGGAAAATTATGGGCACCTAGAGTTTAGAAGGGAACAATAAACTCCGAGTCAGTCATGGTGACTGGTGTGAGATCGTAAAACAGTTATTTTCACAAAGAAAATAAAACAGATTCGCAATGCTTTTGGAAAATGAAACTACCATAAGACCTCCCGCCACACACACAATGCAAACGCAGAATTGGAGGAGATTTCTTCTTATGATAGTCAAAGATGCTTACTACGCCAATCATTGGATATTATTATTAAGGTCTAGTGTAGAAAACATTTCGAAAGTATAATATTAATCTTAGCCAGCATAGACATTCCGAACTATGCCTACTATAGCTACCATCTAAACAGTGGTGACCACCATAAGTAAATGGCAGGTTCTACAACTAAAACCGTACAATTTCGTATTGGGAAATGGATTTCCAACAAATGGTCAGGCTAAGGAACTTCCTTTCCTACTGCCGAATGGGATCGCCTCTGGTTGGACGTCCCGAGAGACAAACTGCTCTCTGCCAAACAAGGTCGGGTTACCCCTGTAACTAGGTAACTCACGAATATGTCATCCCCCGGTCCTTTGGGACCTTTATCTGAGCGCTCGGTAACCATCATCACACATAATAAATAAAGTGTGTCCACATGAGTAAGTATCTGGGCTCCATACCATTATATCACCCCTTTCCAGAAGGAAATGACATACCCTAAAGGGCGCGACCCTCATAACCTTGCCGCAACATTCCTGTTTCGACCATTTCCGGGTTGTGAGGCCTGACGAAATCTCGTCCACAAAGCTACGCTTTTACACAAAGCCGTGCTTTGATCACAAATGATCAAATAAATGATCATTGTCACAGCAACACTCAGCATGCCACATTACCAAATTGGGAATATATCGCTGATAAATTTCAATTACATAACCTCTGAGCTCGTACGTCTCAGAGAAGGGTGTTAAGCTAAGAGAATAAATTCTCTGCCACCAACAGAAATGTATTTGAAAGAAATCAGCTTTACATCTCAAATTGTAATGTCAGACACGTAACCATACAAGTCTGTTCCGGGTTCGAATAGAACCGAAGGCACTTCTAAAGAATCCCTTGCAATCCGGATATTCACAATCCCGATAAAACTTCCCATCACAAAGGAAATCTCAATACCGTAGCTAACGGTGCAGAGACAATCGATAGGTCATCCTATCGTTTTCACAAATACCCGGTCTTCACCACCGATCTTCAATACGATCCATATCATCGTATTATTATTCGGAATGGGTTATTTGACACAAAGGTCCTTTCCCGGCTAAACCGAATAATAAGCGTTTGTTTTAAAAACAAATTCAAGTGCCATTTCAAAGGCAATATTGATAGTCGGTGATTTAACTATCAATAATATTCACAACAATCATCAGATTTAAATAAGTTTTCCCAAATTATTAAATTTCAAATATCTTTCCGATATATGGTTTATACTTCAACCATTTGAAAACAATTTCCAAATCACATTCATTTAAATCACTTAAATAAATCCTTATCGATTTATTTTAAATTTACATCCCAATCAATAAATTTATTTCCACACTTCATCACTTTGAAATTTCGATTTCAAATCATATTTTCCACACTTTAAAAATAAATCAATGTTTATTTTTAAAACAAATTTCCCTTTCCTTTATAATTCTATTCGGAATTTACATTCTCAAATATTAATTTTCAACATCAAATCGACTTTCAAATTGATTTCTCAATTTTATTTCAAACTCCAAATCAAATTCCAAATCGATTTCTAAATTTACTCCAACACCGAATCAAATTTCAAATTGATTCTAATTTTAATCCCAAATACCAAATCATTTTACAAATCGATTTATACATTTATTCTCAACACCAAAAATCGATTTTTCATTCAAACACCAAATAGATTTTTATATCGATTTCCCAAAGATTTATTTCTTCCATACAAAATCAATTATCAATTGGATTTCAACAAATTTATCGCCTTTAAAATAAATTCCTTTATATTTTCCAAACCATTTAAAATTCCATTTCAAATAAATTTTCCAATCTTCCGAATAATACTATTCAAAATTCATTTATAAAAATCCTTTCCCATTCTTGGAATTTATTCAATAAGATTTCGACAATCCATTCTAATACTTTAAAATTCCTTCTTTCAAATAAATTCAATTCTTAAAAACAAATTCATTTAAAGTTTTCCACTTTAATTTCAAAATCCAATTTATATTCATTTCTGGTATCCAACGATACCAAAAATACATTCGGCTAAATTATAGCCTTCAACACATTCAATCACAGATATAATCATACACAGATTATAAATAATCAATCATAGAACATATGAAACCAAATTCAAATGTTTTGAGGAATTCTGTTGGATCCCTCCAACCTGTTTCCCTGCATCCACAGATGTTAGCACAATACCAATTCCACTTCGAGGTGGAATATCACGGTATATAGGATTTATAAAAATATCATCTGCTTACTAACGGCGCAATAGGGTCTCATCCGCTATATAATGCGGGAAATCAATCAATCCAATATATACATATGCCAATATGTATATATTGCTATATATATATATATCCTACTATATCTAATATCACATCCAAATAGTCAATCAATCAAATCAATAACTGTAATTCAAATTTAAATCTGAGTGAGAAGATCTCACCTTCGCTTTTTTTTATTTTGCAATCCATTTCCATTCCAGATTATTTTCTTCACGGTTTCAAACCTTGTATAAACAATTTTATACAATTGATTAATATTCGAATTAAATCGAACTATAAATTTTCATTCTAAAAATTTAATTAACTAATTGTTTTATCAAAACTGACAAAACAGTTTCAAATTCAATTCTGAAGCTTCCATTATCTTCAGTATTATTAATATGAATTTTCCGAGACTTCATATTATTTTTAACAGGCTTAAAATTGAAGATTCAATTTTTTTACCCAATTGCAACAATTAAATTTACAAATTAAATTGCTAATTTCATATTTACATTTGAAATTCAAATTAAATCAACATTCAAATATTTAAATTCAATTAAATATTCTATTTCGAATGTTCAAAATTTCTGGGTCGTTACATTAATGTTCACACGTCAGTAGTAGTGGTGTGACATTTTGGCCAAATTTATCACTTACTTAGTTTAATCCAATTTTATACTATTAAGCATTACCCGGTTGTGACTTATGGAGTTTGATAATGGTCAAAATTCCAGTATCATCCATATTAAAATATACAGTCCAAACATAAAGCCCTTGGTTCTATAATAACAATTATTGTTAACCAAAATGCTCCGACGAGAGACTTTGACTTTGAGTTGACTGTGATACTAACCTCATACAATTGAGGAGACGGATCCTCTTTTGAATAGTGCTTCACTTCCAATACTTCCAACTATAATTACTCGATGGACGTTATGCCATGATTTGACTATAATCAAAGCAGAGCTTTCATATTGAAGATCCACGGTATTCTCAAGTCGAGAGAACTATGTAAACCAGTCACATTAGAATTTTCTGTTTGACTTAGTTATATTAACCAACATAAAACTATCGCATGAGTCATTCCATAATTATCAAATAACTGTCAGCACATAACCTCTTGGTACCACCTGCAGTCATGAGTAATACATTGTCCAACATTTAGAGAGCATTACGTACTCTAGTCTCAACGGAACATCGATATCTAGTCTCGATGCATCTTGACTATGAACATTTAAAATGGTATATTTATATTGATTCTGATAAATTACTCGCAGTTACAATACCTTGTAACTTCTATCACAAAAATACACCATTTATGGATAAATATAATTTTAATTAAATTGATGAATCAATATAACAGATTATATCAAGTATATTATAGAAAGAAAATATCTTTTATTTTGGACAAGATTGGTTAATGAGTTAGATATATGTAACAACTTACATAATTTCCCCTATGGCACACCCTTGACTCTGTCAATCTCCCACTTGCATTTGGGGTCAATTATGGAATCTTATTCCAACTTTTCCAATCATTTTCAAACCCAATTAGGTCAGTCCCTCGGTGAACGAATGTGCTATTATGTTTCAATTATCTACTATATCAATTAACTCTCTCTTATGCTGATAAACTACCTTTATCATGTGGAAGTTTGGAACGATTCAAAGCATGTCTCTTGACTTCCAATGAGCTCTGAGTACTATTACGAACAATATCATGACATTGTTATCATATAACAGTGTTATGTGATTCTCAACATTTGGAACCACCTTCGGCTCGGTTATAAATTTGTGCATTTATATATTTATATACATTGCTTTAGGGTTCCAAATATAAGCAAGTACTTGCTCACTTCCACGTGACTCAGAGTTTTCTGAATTGCTTCAGTTTTAGTCCGCGCTCTGGGGATTTTGAGATTCTTTCGTCGTTTATACTCTAGTCCACACTCTGGGGACTCAGAGTACTCTAGTCCACACTCTGTGGACTTAGAGATTTTTGCAAGTAGTTTATACTCTAGTCCGCACTCTGGGGACTTAGAGATTTTTTCAAGTCGTTTATACTCTAGTCCGCACTCTGGGGACTTAGAGTACTCTAGTCCGCACTTCGGGGACTTAGAGATTTTTCAAGTCATTTATACTCTATTCCACACTCTGGGGACTCAGAGTACTCTAGTCTGCACTCTATGGACTTAGAGATTTTTTCAAGTTGTTTATACTCTAGTCCGCACTCTGGGGACTCAGAGTACTCTAGTCTGCACTCTGGGGACTTAGAGATTTTCTCAAGTCGTTTATACTCTAGTCCGCACTCTGGGGACTCAGAGTAATCTAGTCCGCACTCTGGGGACTTAGAGATTTTTCAAGTCGTTTATACTCTAGTCCGCACTCTGGGGACTCAGAGTACTCTAGTTCGCACTCTGGGGACTTAGAGATTTTTCAAGTCGTTTATACTCTAGTCCGCACTCTGGAGACTCAGAGTACTCTAGTCCGCACTCTAGGGACTTAGAGATTTTCTCAAGTCGTTTATACTCTAGTCTGCACTCTAGGGACTCGGAGTACTCTAGTCCGCACTCTGGGGACTTAGAGATTTTTCAAGTCGTTTATACTCTAGTCCGCCCTCTGGGGACTCCGAGTACTCTAGTCCGCACTCTGGGGACTTAGAGATTTTTCAAGTCATTTATACTCTAGTCCGCACTCTGGGGACTTAGAGATTTTCTCAAGTCGTTTATACTCTAGTCCACACTCTGGGGACTCAGAGTCCCCTAGTCCGCACTCTGGGGACTTAGAGATTTTCTCAAGTCGTTTATACTCTAGCCCGCACTCTGGGGACTCAGAGTACTCTAGTCTGCACTCTGGGGACTTAGAGATTTTTCATTTTGGGTGTGCGTTCATACGCTAGACAAAGCAATGTAATTTAATTTTTGTCACAGAATTGTATCATACGGAAACATCAATAGTTTATAGAAAAGATGGCTTCAAGCCTTTATTGATCATAATAGATGGAAACTAACCGAATTGTCTTATTACATGTCAAAAACTAAAAAACAATAAAACGAACATACACTGGAAATAATAGCAACTACAATGCGAAAGGAAATAGACTAGGTTTAATAACGACGCAAATGCTCGTTATTCCATGCGCGAGGAAGTGTCACGCCATCTACGGTCGCTAGCTTGAAAGTTCCTTCTCCAAGCCTCCGTTCGATGACATATGGACCTTCCCATGTGGGATTCAGATGTGATGGAGTCGGAAAAACTTGCTTCAAAACGAGATCACCCACATTGAAAATTCTCGGTCGAACTTTTTCATTATAATATCGAGCAAATCGGTGCCTATGTGTAGCTGCTCTTAAATCAGCTTCTTTACGTTTTTCGTCAACAAAGTCCAATGATTCTGATAGGAGATTCCGATTCGTCTTGGGATCATAATAAGTTACCCGATGAGAAGGAACTTCAAGTTCCACGGGTATCACAGCTTCGGTGCCGTATGCCAAGGTGAATGGAGTATGGCCAGTCGCGGACTTGTGGGTGGTTTTGTAAGCCCAGAGCACCGTCGGAAGCTCATCCACCCACTTGCCTTTAGCCTTCTCCAATTGCTTCTTTATTAACTTGATTATTTTATTTACGGCTTCCACTTGTCCATTCACTTTAGGGTGAGCGACCGCCGAAAACCTTTTCTCAATGTGATACTTTTGGCAAAATTCTTTGAACTCTCTACTTTCAAATTGAGTTCCATTGTCCGTGATGATAGTCCGTGGGAGGCCAAAACGGCATATAATGTTTCGTACAATGAAATTAATTACTTTTTTGGTGGCGATCGTGGCTAGAGGCTCCGCTTTCGCCCATTTAGTAAAGTAATCGACTGCAACAATTGCATATTTTGCACCACCTTTGGAAATTGGTAAGGAACTGATTATATCGCTGGCGGAGCTCTAGGGATTTTCGCAAACTTTTGACATTTGTCGCATTTTCTTACATAGTCTGCAGCATCCCGATTTACAATGGGCCAATAGTATCCATAGTGGAGGATCTTTTTTACCAGTGTCTGCCTCCCAGTATGGTCGCTACATTCGCCCTTATGAACCTCTTTCAAGACCTGTTTTATCTCGTCGTGGGCGATGCAACGAAGTAATGGAACCGAGAACCCTTTTTGATACATTATTCCGTCCTGCATCACATATCTTAAGGCTTTGCGAATGACTTGTCGTCTTTTATTCCTCTTTTTAGGCAAAGCTCTGTGTAACAGGTACTGCTTGAATGGGGTTATCCATGACTCCTTTTCAATCTCTGCTTCTAGCAAAAAGTCTATTTCCATCTCGTTTATACTTGGAAATTGCAAAACTTCAACATGAACCAAGCCCATCCGTTGTGCATCGCCAGTACTTGCGAGTTTTGCTAATGAATCGGCTTCCCTATTTTGTTCACGCGGGACATGCGAAATATCATAATATTCTAGGTTTGCCAAAAGTTTTTGAACCCGAGCGAGGTATGGAGCAAGCCTTTCCCCCTTTGCTTGATAATCTCCCCGCACTTGGTACACCACCAATTGAGAGTCACAAAAGATTTCAACCGTTTTTATTCCGAGCTCCCTGACAAATTTTAAGCCAGCGAGCAATGCTTCATACTCTGCTTCGTTATTCATAGTTGGGAAATCAAGATTCAAAGCATAACAAATAGATCGGTTTTCAGGGGTTATAAGAATAACACCGGCTTCGGAACAACGGTCATTTGACGCCCCATCGGTGTATAACTTCCATCGAATGGGGGGAATGATGTCTTCATTACTTTGCTCGACAGGCATCGTGAATTCTGCAATAAAGTCTGCTAACGCCTGTCCTTGAATAGCTCTCCGCGGCAGGTAGGTGATATCGAATTAACTTAACTCGATGTTCCACTTTAGCAACCTTCCAGAGGTTTCTGGTCGCTGGAGCACCTGTCGTAGAGGTTGATCAGTATAAACACTGATCGGGTGTGTCTGAAAGTACGGAAAAAGCTTGCGTGATGCAATCACCAAGCAGTAGGCTAGCTTCTCAATTTTAGGATAATTTCTTTTTGCCCTCGTTAAACGTTTACTGACATAGTACGCCGACTTTTGAACTCGGTCCTCCTCGCGAACCAAAGCCGTACTGATGGCATGTTGAGATACAGCCAAGTATACATACAACACTTCGTGATCTATAGGCTTTGACAGCACCGCGGGACTTTCCAGATGCCTTACCAGAGCTCAAAATGCATCCTCACAGTCGGGCGTCCAATCAAAGTTTCTCTTCCCCTTCTTTATCACATTGAAGAAGGGAATACACTTGTCGGTTGCTCTGGATATGAATCGACTCAGCGTGGCCACTTTTCCGTTTAGGCTTTGCACTTGCTTTATAGTTCTGGGCACTTGAATGTCTCGAATAACCTGAATCTTTTCTAGGTTAGCTTCAATTCCTTGTGCATTGACAATAAAACCCAGAAACTTTCCCGATGTGACACCAAAGGAACACTTCAGCGGGTTAATTTTCATTCCATAACACCTGAGTATATCGAACATTTCCGCCAAGTCTCGAATGTGGTCGTTTGACTGTCGTGATTTCACAAGCATGTCATCCACATAGACTTCTATTGTTCTACCGATTTGGTCTTTAAACATCTGATTCACCAAGCGCTGATAAGTCGTTCCTGTGTTCTTCAACCCAAAAGGCATCACCACATAACAATACAGTCCGATGTCCGTGACAAAGCTAGTGTGTTCCTAATCCGGAATATGCATTAGGATTCGATTGTATCCCGAGTACGCGTCCATAAACGATAATAACTCATGCCTCGCGGTTGAATCGACCAACTGGTCAATTCTGGGTAAAGGGAAACTGTCCTTAGGGCAAGCCTTGTTCAAGTCCGAGTAATCAACACAGTTCCTCCATGTCCAATTCGCTTTTCTTACTAGCACGGGGTTAGATACACATTCAGGGTAGAGGGCGTCGCAGAGGAACCCATTGGCTTTGAGTTTGTCAACCTCCTCTCTAAGAGCGGTGGACCTTTCCGGGTCCATCCCTCTCCTTTTCTGCTTTATTGGCACGTATTTTGGGTCTATGTTCAACATATGACTCGCAATGGCGGGAGAAATCCCGCACAGATCAGAATGTATCCAAGCGAAAACATCCAGATATGCCCGAAGGAAATCAGTAAGGCCTTCGATCATCGGGGGGTCAAGTTGTGATCCAATCTTAAGTACTCGCGATGGATCATCATGGCTGACTGGAATGTCAGTTGTCAGTTCAGCCGCTGTTGCTTTTGCCTCCTTGTGTTCCTCATCGTCATCTCTCAGATCTATGTCTCTATACATCTGATCATGTTGCCCGAGCCAAGGCTCGGACACTACTTTTCAATCTTTTGCAACTTAGATGCGGACGGAGCTGTCCACAACCTTTCCTTTCTCTCTTCGCCGAGCCTCAATCAGCTCAGCCACATAACATGCACGACCAGTCGCTTGATCGCCATGCACTACACCAACTCCACTTTCTATCGGAAATTTCAGAGTTAAACACCATGGGGCCAAAGCTGCCCTAAACTCTGCCAGGGCTGGTCTGCCAAACAACACATTATACGAGGAGTCGACATCCAAAACTACGAACGGTAGGATCCGCACCCTCCTTCGTTCACCTTCCCCAAGTTCAACTGGCAATTCAACAAAGCCCACCGCATCGGTAGCCGCACCATTAAGGCCATGAATACGGGCTTTAGATGGTTTCAGGTCCTTTGTCTCCATCTTCATCTGATCATATGCCTTTTTGAAGATGATATCAATCAGTATCCTTCTCACAAATGCTGGCCTGATAGTGGCCGAGATGACCATTGGGTCAATGGTAGATGCCTCCACCTGATTGGCATCTCTACTTCTAAACACTATATCATCTGTCATCATTCGCTGCTGTTTAGCTGGGGTACCATCTGCCACGTTTGAACAACATTCGAAATCTGCATGTTTTAGGGAACTAGCATATCCTTCCATCTCTTGCCAACTCTTGTCTACCGGGAGAGGCCCTCCGACTATCGTGTTTATGATTAGTCTTCTCACGGTCCGAGCTGGTTCCTCAGGATGACGTGGAGCTTGCCCGCGACCGGGGTCTGATGCTCCTTGTCCACCCTCTGGCGGAGTCTTGAAAAATTCCTGCAACTTCTTCTGTCGAATCAGCTTTTCTATAGCGTCGTGGAGGTGCCTACACTCCTCGGTATTGTGCCCGTAAGTCTCATCGAAGCGGCAATACTTCCCAGTCCGCTTTTGTTCTTCGGTGGACTCTTTTGGTCGTGGCTTTCGATATTGGAAAGTATTACAAGTCAACAAGTAAATATTCTCCAGAGATGCGTTCAGAGGAGTGTATTCGTTGTAAGTTGGGATTCTTGGTTTCCACTTTCCGGCTTCCCTCTTCTTTCTAGGATTTCCCCCACCAGATCCTTTAGATTGTTCAGGCTTGTTTTGAACATTGACTTGTACCTTTCCAGAGTTGTCACCGGATTGTTTTACAGCAATGTTGCTCTACACGGTCTCCTTGCCCGGTACTGGTGCATTGTCTCGCCTCGTCCACCTAGCTTCCTCCCTTCTTATAAATTGGTGTGCCTTTGAATAAAAACGTTCCAGTGTAGTCGGAGGCTTTCCCGGCAGCCAATCACCAAACTCCGAATTCGGATTTACTCCTCGCATCACGGCCATTAAAATAACATGGTCGTTGGGGTTGCTAACTTCAGTTGCAGCAACGTGGAATCTTTGTAAGTACTCTTTTAATGACTCCCCTGGAGCCTGAATCATACTGGACAAGGACATCACGTCCTTGGGATGAGTGGAATGTATCCTGAACTGTTCCACAAATTTTGTCGCTAACTCATCAAAGTTGGAGATAGTCTGCGGAGGAAGTCGGGTGAACCACATGGTAGCGATTCCAGATAAAGTTGTTGGGAAGCATCTACACTTAGTTGCATCGTTTTCTCTAGCTGAGTCCATCATCCATTCATATCTCATTACATGCTGTCGGGGATCAGTCTTTCCTTCATAGGCCGGAATAGCCGGCATGTTAAACTTCCTGGGGTACTCGTCCTGTAGGATAACATCTATGAACGGAGTATGACTTCTAGATATCCCCCAATCATCATTTGATAAGCCTTGGTTCTCTCTCATCAGCTGTCTGACCATAGCTGATAGGTCTGGGGTTTGTATGGAAGATGGCAGGTTGGTGTCTGTCCTGCGAGACCGCTCTGGTCGGTGTCTCCTCTATTGGCGATCTACCAAGTGTGTATCTTGGGGACCAGCATCATTAGGACCTTGGTGTGCCGGCTGTCCAACTTCCACTCGTACTCTAGATCCTAAGTTTCCCGTTCCAGCTTGAGTGTGATTTTCTTGGTCTAGGTGAGCGGCCATTGCTCCAAGTAGGGAACCCGGACCATCCCTGGTTGATAGATCAGCAACACCTGCTTGCGTTGTTTCTATTCTACGACGTCTACACCTGGGAGGTTCATCGGATGAAGAAGAGCTGTTGGATGAGGAGTAAGGAGCGGGGCTTCCTCCAACATTCTGATGCTGTTGTTGAGTAAGCTGAGTCATAAGGTTGGCGTCAGCTTGGATCTGTTTGCTAAGTTGTCTCTTGCTATCCATGAGTTCTCTCATCAGCTCGTTGAACTCTGTCCTAGTGACAGCTTCCATTTGGTTTTGGGCAGTGACAGTCCCTGCGCCCAGATTAACCTGTTGATTGCTGGGTCCTACTTCTTGGACACTAGCAGTCTCGTTGACATCTGCGTTGTGGGAGGCTGATCTAGTATGTGGTCTTCCCATTGTAGAGTTATTGATAGAAACTCTGAGTAGAATCAACGGACTTCCTGTGAATGACTTGGATCTCTTTCGGGGGATTTCTTCAATCCAATAGCTGCAAAGTAGATCCTAGTAACCTGAGAATGAGCTCTCAGTGAAAGCACCAAAATTTAGCACCAAAATTGGTCACTAACACCCAAAGAAAGATTTGTGTAGAGAGATTAATGAAGATAAAGAATTAAAATAGAGGAATGTATGCAAAACTTAATGCAACAAACGAGAACACCGGAATTATAGTGGTTCGGCATAACTACCTACGTCCACTTTGAGTTTAATCTTTATTGCTTTTTCAAATAATTGAATACAGATACAATCCGTACACCAACAACTTGAATACAAGTTTGAACATGAAATAAGTGAGTCTTGAAAATGGCAGAGTCTCCCCGGAGCTCCCAAAAAAAGTCCCTTTCACTGTGCCCCTGCCCTTCTATTTATAGGCGAAGATAGGCCGGACTTCCCTCGCGGGCCCAGGAACAAGGTGCTTCGGCCTTTAGTAAGTGGCTTCTACGCACCGAGCCAGGGATGCCGAACGGCAGTTGCCGAGCGAGGAATGCCGATTGAGAATGGTCTGGTCGATCATCTAGTGACTCGAGGTAAACCCTCAGGAGAACCGAACCAGATAGCAGGTTGACTCGGAGCGAAGTCAAGCCGAACGGTGAAGTCTGTTGTATGGCTTCACTCTCTTGGCCGAGAGGTGCGTTCTGGAATACTTGGTAATGTTCATTTGAGCCGAACCCTCCTGTGCCGAGCGATGGTGGTCGAATCAGAGAATGCCGTGTGATGGAGATAGGCCGAACGGTACTTAGGCCGAGCGGCAAATAGGCCGAGCGAGGTATCCATGCCGAACGAGGTATCTACGCTGAGCGAGGTTCCATGCCAAGCCAGGTGTCCATACCGAACTGTATCCAAGTCGAGCCAGGTTTGCTTGCTTGACCAACCTCTTGTAACCGGGCCAAACAATCTGGGTAACAGATACTACCAGATTACCCTTCCCGATTGGTGGTAACGCATCATAGCTATGACCGCCCATCGCATCCAACACTCCAAATCCTAGGGTGCGCACCAATCAATCACAATGTAAATGATGGTAATACGAAGAAGTGCGTCCGCTAGAGGTAGCTAGCCTCATTGACTGGTACGACTCCTGTTTAAGTCATTTCAAATTGACACAAGTGTCAGGTCAATCCATCATCGTTCTCATTCTTCAAATCCAGCAAATGTACGCCAAATCCAACCACTTCGTTCTGGATCATCGCTCCACATACACAGTTATTAAAGTGGTTCCATTATCCACAGAGAGTATACCTATATCCGGCCCTGGTCTCTTTAATAACCAACGTCATTTTACACACCGGTTGGTTCTTTTACATTTTGAAAAAGATTCATACTTGATATCAAAATATCATATTCGCTTCAAAATTAATTTCATTTCGAAATCATCATATTTAATCAAAATATACAATTTCAATTCATGACCATATCGGCTTAATATCTCGATTTCGCTTCCAAAATTGTTTCGAATTTCAATTTAGGTTATAACTTCATTTTAACCCAATTCGTATATAAATCAACGATTTAAACATTCCCACTCTGACCAGTTTGAATTTTTAGAAAATAGTTTAAATAGTTTTAAAATAGTTAAAATAGTTTAGTAGAAAATAGTTTGGGTATTAAAATGGTTTATACAGCAAATAGCTTGGAAAATCAAATTAATTTGAATATTTAAAAAGATAGATTTAAATAGTTTATATTAAAATAATTTATTTGAAAATAATTTCAAAGTCAAACTGATTTAATTCCAAATTTCCCAATTCAAATCAATTCCAATTTCCATTTCAATTTAATCGATTCAATTCTGATTTCAAGTCGAATTAACTTCGATTCCAATTTTAATTCAAATCAATTTCAAATTAATTTCAATTCCAATTCCAAATTAATTTCAATTCAAATTCTAAATTAATTTCAACTCATTTCCCAAATTTAAGCCATTTCGATTTATATCAATTCCAAGTTTGATTTTCAAAATATCGATTCAAAACACTTAAATCAAATTTACCTTCAATATTCAATTTAAAATCCAAATTTTCAAATAGAATTCAATTTCAAGCTCAATTTCGAAATATCGTTTTATATCACTTTTACTTGGTAATATTCAAAGTTCGAATTAAAGTCCCATTCTTTAAATCAAATCAATTTCTGAAATTTAAATCATAATTCGATTATAACTTAAAATCTCAAATTTCATTTTTAAACGATTTCGTTTAACACAATTTAATTCCATAATTTGAGCTCAAGTTCGAAAAAGAATTCGATTTCCATAAATTCGATTTATTCCTTTAAATCCAAATCATTTTAATAATTCCAAATCAAATTTTAAAATAATTTAATTTAACTAATCCGGTGTCCGTATATAATTTTCTATCCTATGGCCAAGTGATCGGTTATTTCAATTTAATTTCAGGGATGGATATTTATCACTTCAGTCCAAATCACAGTGTCATAGGTATATATCATTTCCACCTATTTCTTAATTTACTCGAAATAATTCAATTTATAGTTTTATATACAGTAAATAATATACAGAATAATGGCAAGATATATTAAAATAAATAAACATCCAAATCATCCAAAACATCAATCAATAGCATCCATCACAAACAATATCCAAATCAGCCAATAATTCACAACAATTTCATAATTATCGATATCAGGTAATTTACAGGCAATTAAATTCCAATTTTAGATTTAACTGTAAATTTTAATATCTACAGTCAATTCATATGTCAATTTCATTTTCAACTAACGGTCAATAAAATTAGATAACTTCATGATTCAATTTTAACGAACATAATAATATTATAGTACATCGTGAGCGTTAGAAACAATCACCTTTTATTTTTGTTGTCGCTTTCGCGTTCTGATTCCGATTAAATTCGAACGCGTTCGAATTTAACTGAAAATTCCAGAAGCTCCAAAATCAGTCAATCCAATTTCTATGCATCGTATTTGTCAATACGAGCGCAACACAACCAACCATGTCTCCATTGGACCTAAAACGAACGAGATATGATATTTCTAAGAATTTGAATTTATTTAAACAATTTATACATTTAAGTTAAATTTAATTACATTACCCTACCCAAACAAGCACCCGGCCCACTTCCTTTTCCCCCTCCTTCCTTTTTTCTCCTTTTCTTTATTCTTTTTTTTCATAGCCCAAAGCCCACCAAACAGGCCCGACCCCTTCCTTTCTTCTTCCCCCAATCTCCCTTCCTTCTCCATTATTCAGTCGTGCACGCGTGCACATATATAGGTGCACACTTCATCCAGACACCCAGTGCCGAAGCCAAGATCACCACCATGATCCTTTAGCCGAGCTCGTTCGCTTCCACCTCACCATGACACGCATGCGTCCCTAAGTTGAAATGCGACCTGCTCGAGTAAGCCTGGCCATACAACCTGTCGCGATCCTCCACTGGCGATTGACCTTCACAAGATTTTGCACCTAGATGCGATTTTCTACTACAAACTTGAATCAAAGCTCCATGGATCGAATCGAGCACTAAATCACACAAAAACTCGAACCCTAGTTCATACTCGCACGCGCCATTACGGTCGAGCACTCCAAAACTCGATCGATCACTCCAACTTATATATAGATTCGAAGATCTCTTCGAGTTGTGATTTTTAAAATTCGTTTGTGGAATTTTCGCTGAGTAAAACTTGATTTTTTTTTTGAAGTTTTCGATTTTTTTATCACTGCTTTGAAGTGATAAGAAGAGGAAGCATGTTTAAATCGAATGGAAAGAAACAGCGTAGGGTGGTTATTTTAGGAGGTAGGATGGCTGTGATGATAAATATGTGGGCTGATGTGAGAGAATGTGGGCTGAGGTCAAAATCAAGAATATATATATTATTTAAATTAAAAAATATCTAGCTAAAATTTTCGAATCCCAATCGAGGTGTGCCGCCAGGCGTTCACAATGTTATACCCCTATTCCGAATGCAATGGAACAAGTTTCGAGTTCCAATTCGATCGTATGGAGAAGATAGCTTTTTGAACCCAATAATAAATTTTCGATCGTATCGAGAAGATCGTTTAAATTAAATTTTCGATTTTAATTTCAACGCGTTTCTATCCCGCACGACCAAACGATAACTCCAAATGCTATGAAATATGAAATATGAAATATGAAATCCGATAATAATACACTATTACGGATCCAATGGAACTCGTTTCGTCGAAATCTGAGACTATGCCCCGGAAGGCTATTTCACATGTTAATTTAAACGAGTTATTTTTTAAAATTGAGTAAACCACTTATAAATCAAATTTAAAATTTTATTTACCTTCATTCTTGTAAATAGAAATTAAATAAGCTTTGAAATTATTTTTATCTAGCTTAGAACTCAAGATTCCGTTATTTACCCAAATTTCAGTTATTAAATTCCACAATTAAATTACCCGATAAATCTTTATATTTGAAGTTCAAGTTATTTAATCTATAAATTTACCTTTTAAACATTTAAAATTAACTAAAAATTTCAATTTAAAATAACCAAAATTCTGGGTCGTTACATTGCTCCCCCCTGAAAAGAATTTCGTCCCCGAAATTGCCATGGTAAGAAGAATGGCCCATAACCGATTAACTTTCGCAAAACCAATTAGTTGAAATATCTTCCCAAAACCAATTTGTTGAAACCAAATTATCACTTCTTCTAATTTTCCCAAATTCATCCATATATTCCAAATAATATTATTTACTCAATCATTTCAAGTTATGATCCAAAATCAAATTTTAATTATTAAAAATTTTCTAACTCCTAAATTTTCAAAAAATTTCGCCAGCGTCTCCTTTGCGTGGCTAGATCGGAACAACTACAAAATCGCCACTACGGGTCCCAAACCAGCAAAAGAAAGCAAAAGCCAAGTGGCTCAATCATAAAACCATCAAATCCAAACCAAAATTTAAACATATACCTTTTTTGTTGGGCAATCCAAATTTTTCTTGATTTTATATACCTGCATCTTATTTACCAATGATATCCAATCATATAATTTAAAATCATTTTATATTTTGCATTTTCAATTTCCAATATTTGCTTTACTTAAGCCCGTACAATGTACATATATCATTCGTACGCAATATCAAATCTGATCGCTCACTCGATCACACAATTTCACTTCCGAACTAGTATCGTTCACACGACTCTCTAGTGCGGAATCAGATTTGGTTCCTTGATTAAAAACCGTTATTCTCTTTGCATAGCCATATACTATGATAGAGAATTCCAAAATCAAATCAAAAATCCATATCCAGGGTTCACCATCGAGAATCGAGTGAAAAATCCTAACTCGAATCAATATAAATTATCTCAAAATTATGTGCTCGAATCTGGATCAAATCATTATGTGAATAAAATAATATACGTACAACTTACGTATTATTTCTATTAATTCTTAGCTATACCAAATTCCTTTGTTTATTCTTACTTCATTTCCATTCAATTATTCACAATTATTATCCACATTGCATTATTCATATTGCTTAATTTCTTAGTATATTTTTCAATACCAATTATCTCTTAAGAATTTTCTCATCAAATTTTCTTAAGTCAATTATAAACATTTTATACAAATGTTCTTATGTTTATTACCACTTCACCATATAAATTTATATCCACTTCTATTCAAATTCAAATTCAAATTCAATTCCATTTAACTCAATTTATCTCCCAATTTTAAATATTGAATTTTACAACCATATCCCAAACCATATTTACTCACTAATTAAATTAGTTAGTTCAATTGTCCCATTTCATTAATTATTTCAAATCTCAATAAATTACATTTCCAAAATTTTATTTCATTTAGCTCCACTTAGGCTAAATTTCCAAATTTCACTTTATTAGTTCAATTCAATTCACTTAACTTGTTCACTTCACTAATTTATTCTACTATCACAATCACTTCATTTAACTTTTCTTAAGTTAAATTTAATCTCTTATCTCAATTTCACAATTTCTTTTCTTATCTATATCATTTCTCAAATTTATAAGTTTAAAACTTATCTTTATTCATTTCATAAACAGTTAGATAGCAAATTTTAGAATCTAAACACTCGGTTTAATTTCAAATCAATTTGAAATCATATATATATACATATCCCACTTTTATATCAAATCAAAATTTTAAATTTCTAAACTCAAAAACTTATTTATCAAAACAAGATTCCAATAGCAAATCATTACGGTAGCAATCAATCACATTAGAAACTCGAAAGTGAACACCGATGATGTCGGGATCATCATCGGAATTATTTTCCAGCGACCGAAGTGAGTTTAGTGCTTTTATTTCTTTTAAAAACCATTTTTAAATATTTTTATTTAAAAATACTTCCAAAATAATACTATCATTATATTTTTTCCAAAACACTTTGAAACACATTTCAAAATTTTCGGGACTTAGATTCAAAACTTCTCAATTTAAATCCATTTTAATTTATAAGTCACATTTATAAATCATACTTACATAAATTAACCTCCTTAAAACATTTCACAAATGTTTATCACTGTTTATTTTATAATAAACATCTTTTATTAAGGCACAACAACCAATTAATGATAATAATCAATATTATCATTCCTAACAACCAAACACACTATATATACCATAATAATTTCTGAAAATTATTACTTTATATATAAAATATAATCAGGGTAAAATTATTGCATTTACCCAATTTCAAAACAATACCATGTCGAATTGTTTTGTTCATGTGTTTAGAGATCCCTATTAATAACGTTAATTACTCGTATTGACCAGAATCCATAAGCCACTCAACAAATCAACCAACACAGTATAAAACAATTTTTATATTCACTAACAAATATGCGCTCATATATATACACTCAAACTCATCCTAGGGTACTACTGACCCTATCTCTAATGAGCCAAACCCCACAAAGCTAAGGTTATCGCTAAACCAAAGCTCTGATACCAACCGTGATAACCCACATTTCGAAAGGTTTAAATCGACAATAACCCACACATGTCCGACTTAAACAATCCAGAACATAGATAATCAATGCGGCTAATTAAGAAAAATAAGAAAAGAAGAAGAAACAAACACATAATCTCACCGCGGAATGATAAAATATAATAATCAAATAAACAGTTCATGAAGCTGTTTACTATACATTTGATTATAATTTATACAACATTTATCAGAGTTATATATATACAATAGAAACAAAATATAATGCAGCAGAACAACATGATGCTGGGAATAATATTAGTAATAGTATACCAAATCTTCGTCTTCGTCCCCTAGAATAATCTTCAATGCGCTGAAAAACTTAGGGCTGACCCAAGCGTAATGAAAAGACAAAACACTCGAGTCGGGACTAAAATATTCTTATGTGAGTCAAATCGATACCAATATAACATGAGTGTAATAGCGTCGGAGATGTTTATGGGATTTCACATCTTCTATTCAGTGTGTAACGTGCGTGTAATAACTCAAGAGAAGTTACGGGATTTTCCATCTCTAAAGGATCCGTCAAAATATTTAGTGAAAATTAGGCCCACGTCCTTGTAATTAAACTTGGTCCACGTAAACTTCTCCCGTTTCAAAACTTATATTTCCGATCCCTATTTTTATTTGCAGCTAAATTTATTCCATAAATATCCCTGTTTACCTATCGCGCTTATTTTAATGGTGGTCGTGATTTCGATTGCAAGTTTTTGATTCTGATTCAGTTCGATCATTGTTTTAAGATATTATTTCGGATTCATGGCTTTATCTTCTTCCAGGTAAAATATTGGTTGGATTTGTAGTCGATTTTGTTTGTTTTTCATTGATATTGCGATATTGCTTGATAATGTTGTTATTTTATTTCATTTTTTGTGTGTTTAAAGTAAATGGAAATTACAAGTATTCTCCTGTTTATTTTAGCTGAAAAATTAATGCGTGTGTATAGGGTAATGTTCGATGATATATTTTGTTAGCTTTGATTAAGTTCAGATTTGTTTGGAATTATTGTAAATATTTTACAGACTTGTCCGCAATCAATTTGAATATGTATGGTGAAAATGCTCTGCAAATTACTAATAGTTGCTGATTTATCTGCAATTTTTTACAATAATTGCTTACATATCAGCAAATAATATTGGTATTTCAATGTGTTTGATTAAGCTCAGATTTGTGTTGATTTATCTGCATTTCTTTACAAATATTGCTTACATATCAACAAATAATATTACTTACATATCAGCATATTATTAATATGTGCTGATTTATCTGCAATTTTTTAAAATTATTGCTTATATATCAGCAAATAACATATATATTCTGGTTTTTTATTTATTTATTTTTTTGTAGTTGTAATTCTGTTTTGTTTTTTAAATTACAGTGTTCCTAGTGATGTTGGTGTTCTTGTGCTATTGAAGTTTAGATATGATAGCCTTTTGTTACGTCTTCATTTGATAGTTCGGTTGTTATGTTGAGAAGTGCTATTTGTAGTAAATGGACTGAATTGAGTTCATTGTCATTTGAATTATACTATGTTAGAAATGGATTGAGAAGGAATATTGAAACTAATTCTAATCTTTAATCTATTTTTTTGTTGGCTGCTCATAACCGTGAGGATTACTTTGTTATTTTAGTTGATGTTGTTCCTACTAGTTTTTCAGCAACCAATATTAGGTCAGATGCTGTTTCTTGTAGTAGTGATTCCTTATTTGTTAGAACCGATGATTCTAATATTCAATTTAGGCAGTTATTGAGAAATGATTCCAATCAATTTGTTTTTACGGGTGTTGGACAACAATTTCCAGGTGGTGTTACTGAATTTAGGCTCAATTTGATGATATATAGTATTAAGACTGGGTACAAGCTTGATTTGGTTAAGAATGATAAGGAAAGAGTTACGACTATTTGCTTCCGAACAAAATGTACTTTCAGGATTCATGCTTCTGTCAAGTTTAATCTTCCTGACTATTTTGTTATTAAGAGATTTCAACCTGAACATACTTGTGGTGTTGGAATTCATGATATAAATGATCCTCCTGTTTCAAGCAAATTGATTAAATTGTTAGTTAATGATCATATTCAAGCTAATCCATTAATGAAGACAAAGGACATTATTAACCTATTTCAAACTGAGTATAATATCATTTTGAAGTATTATTTTGCTTATAGTGGGAAGAGGTTGGCTTTAGAAGATTTACATGGAAGTGCTATGATGTCTTATCACCATTTGAAGTCTTTTTGTGATGCTGTCCTCGAAACTAATCCTGGTAGTAAAGTAGTTTTGGAGTGTAATCCTGATACACGCCAATTTGATTTTGAAGCTTGTGCACATGGTTTTCAATTTTGTCGGCCTTTAATATTTGTTGATGCTACTTTTATGAAGGGTAGAGCTCAAGGTTGTTTGATGGCTCTACTGGTAAAAATGGCAATGAAGGTATGTTGTTTGTTTGTAATTTAATGTATACTTGCACCAATATCTGCAATTATTATTATTTATTGCTGCAATATCAGTATTTATTAAAAAGAAAAATGTCTTACTAACAGAAAAAATTGCAGAAACCAAAGCAGTTTTACAAAAAAATTGCTGAAAAGTCTGCAATATTTTTGATACAGTGAGAAATTGTTCTGCAGTAATATACGGTAATAGTTGAGTTTTGTCTGCACTTTTTCAATATAAAGTGCAGAGATTTATGCACTTTGTTCAGTTATTTATATATTTGTTGTTTTATTAGGTTTTTGTTCTATAGCAGTTGCGATTGTGTCCGATGAAGATGAAAATAATTGTATTTGGTATTGTGAACAACTTAAAGATTTTTTTAAAGATGATAGTAGAAATTTTGTTTTCATTTCTGACCGTCATCCAGGTATTCTTGTTGCTATTCCAAAAGTGTTTCCAAATTCAGTTCATGGTTCATGTTTTTATCATTTGAACAATAATTTAAAAGTTGCTTTAAAATCTGAATTTTTCCAAATCAAAAAAGAAATGATTGATAGATTTGTTTGGACGTGTTGCATATGCTTCTAATTTGGATGATTTCAAAGTTGCATTGAAGAATTTTAAAGATGCCGGTGGTTCTACTGTGGCAAACTTTTTGAATGGAATTCCCTTTGAGAAGTTTGCTAATGTTTTTTTCCCTACTTATTGTTATGGTGAAATGTCGTCAAATTGTTTAGAGAGTTTCAATAAATGGATTTTGGAAGAAAGACATTTACCAATCATTGCATGCTTGGATAAAATTAGAGTTAAGTTAATGATGCTAATTTCTAATCGTCGAGAACTTGCTAATAGTTGGACTAGTGTTGTATGTTCAGTGAATGAAAATCGGTTGAAAAGTCTTCATTTGGAAGGAGCTTCGTGGTTTGTTATAAAATCACGTGAACATGTGTTTGAAGTTCATTCTCCCATTCGTCAATCTGTTGATTTAAATAATCGGGTTTGTTCTTGTAACTTATGGCAAATATATGGTTTTCCTTGTGCTTATGCTGTTAGATGTATTTTGAGTTATGGAAAGTTGAATGTTTATGATTACACTGAAGATTATTTTAAAGTTGTTTATTTTCAATCGGCGTATCCTCATCCAATCAATCCTGTTATAAACTTTTTGAAAGAAGATGTTTTGATTGAAGATGTTGTTGTAGCACCTCCTAAAGGTAGAAAAATGCCTGGTCGACCTTCATCATCTAAGAGGATAAAATTTGCTGGTGAAATTTCAAAGGCCGTTAGATGTAGTATATGCAAGAAATTGGATCATAATAAAAGGACTTGTTCACTGAAATACATGTATTTTTTTTTTCTTTGGGAAAGTTATACTGTATGGAGTTAACTTTATGTTTTTGTTATTTATTTTAATGGTATTTTCTCTGTACTTAGGATGGATGTTTAATGTTTGTGATGTATTAATCATGGTATGCTTTTATTAATCATTATTGCAGTGTTTTCTGCAAGTATTATGATTAATTGCACATATTTCTACAGTTTTTCTGAATTTTTGCTTACTAATTATACCTGTTTTGTGAATACTGCTTTTTATATGAAGATGAAATTTGTATCGTTGTTTGTCATGAAATAAATACGGTATATCCATATGTATGTGCAATTGTTGTTAATAAATGTAGAGGTATCTGCAATTTTTTTTGTGCTGACATTTCTGCAATTATTTGGTGCAAGTATTTCAAATAATTACTTACATATGGAAATATATATAATTATACATCTATAGTGCATTGATTGCTGCAACTATTATTGAATAATCACATATTTGTGGAGATATCCGCACATATATGCTTTTATTGCCGACATTTCTGCAAATATTCTGAATAGCTGTGATTCGCTTTAGTATTTTGGTAACTGAATTCAATTGTTTGAAATTCATAAATAAATTTTTCGATAATAAACTCTAATATCGTGTTAACCCAGTGATATTGTCTTCCAACTACATAAGTTTACCAAAATATGTATATACATTTCAGAATTCTTAGAGAAAACATTACAGTTTGATACATCAAATATTTTGGTTTGCTTCAGACAGTAAAAACTTTTGTGTCAAGCTTTCTTCTAAGCTCCAGCTATAAGGTTTGCAAGATAGAATTTGATGTGCCAATTCAGCTCTTTGTAAATTCATAGCTTCATATGTGAATTGAGGGTCATCATTGTTGATTTGTTTGCTTTCACTTCTTTCTTTCATAATGCTCATTACAACCATGCCACAGTCAACTCTACAGTAATTGAAAAATATTATGAAATTGTTAGAATAAATGTTCTATGATATGGAAATATTTGTACATTTTTCGTTGTGGTGTACTTACAAATCAGAACGTTGTTGTGGGCTGTTAGCAAAAGTGATTTGGTTTGATGGTTTATGCTCTCTTTTTTTCAATTTCTTTAGTAAGGTTGTGATATAAACTCTTTGTAAAGGAAAAAAAATTATTAAACAGCTTATTTTCCTTTGATTTATTCATTTTTTAGTTTACATACCAGCTTTCTTGATGCCTTCTGATGTTCTCCTTTGTGTCGTGGTTTTATGGAATCATAGTGAATCCACATTCTATCTTCTTTAATAAACTCCAGGAGTGTAAAATGAGATTTTTGGTGGATAGGGAAGAACATTTTATTGCAGTTTGCAAAAATTTAGCTACTACATCATCGATTAGTGTTGTGTTACCTTCTTTGAATTGCTTAGTAGAAATGTCTGTAGTAGCATATATTAGCAAATTGAATTTATGAATATTTAAACAAATTCTTCACTAAAAGATTATAAGACTTACAGCAGCGTAAACTTTGAATTACAAATTTTCTGCACGAGCTTTATGCAATTCATGTGAATACCAGTCAATGATCTACAAAAATATTATAAGTAAATAGTGATAATATATTTGTTGATAAAATACTACAATATGTTTTTGGAATTTTGCAGAAAAAACAACAAGTTTGATGAAATGTTGCTGACAAATCTGCAGATAAATGTAATTGTTGGAAAGAAATGGAATTTTGCTGAAAAAATAATAATTTTAACGAAATGTTGCTAATAAATCTGCAGATAAATGGATTTGTTGCAGATAAATTGAATTTTGCAGATAAAACAACAAGTCCAATGAAATGTTGCTGATAAATTTGCAAATAAATGGAATTGTTGAGTAAAGTTTTACCTCGCCTTCAAGAAATCTTCCTATTATCAGTTCACCAAGTGTTGTTCCAGTTATAATGATGTCATCATCTCCATTCAGGTATGCACTTTTGCTGTGATATAATGAAGAATATTATTAAATGTTTGCATTTTTTAAATATTTGCTGATATGTCAGTAGCAGATTTAAATAATTGCTTCTATTTCAGCAATATTGGTATACTTGGCTATTTAAAGAATTATATACAGTTTGGACTTCGTTTTACATGAGGTCGGAGTTATTAAAGAAGTCCTCCAGCAGCTTGATTTTTTCTTCAAATAGACTTCGCACGTTTGACCATTTTCTAACATTTATCTTTGCAGTGGTAGATAATTCAGTTGATCTAGGTTAAGATTTGTATTCATCAACTATTATTGGTAGGATTTCTTCTTGCTGTTTTGCCTTTTTTGATTTCTTCTGAGTTTACAAATCCACTACTTCAGCTGATTTATACTTTTTTCTGCTTTTCAATTTCCAATATTTTCTCTTTGATTTCTTCGATTATTTTTGTGCTGAACTAGATATTTCATCTTCTGTTTGTCTGCCTTGTAGCTGTGGGAAATTTTGAATGTTGGTGAATATTTCATGATTGGTTTTTGGAATACAATTTTTGTGATTTGATTGTCTTCAGCTTTTTGAACTTCCGTAAGTCTGCATTCTTGTTCAATATTTTTGTTTTATATGTAGCATAAGTTTGATTTTCTATTTCTTCAGTGCTTTGAGCTGAAAGATATATTTTCAATTGAAATATTTAGTGTTTCTGAAATAATAATGAATTTTATGTGTTATGTTGTGAATTATTATGAAAAAATGAAGAATATGCTGTAATTTTTAACAATTTTGCATTTATATATGTAATTATTCTTCAACAGCGTATTTTTGATATAGTAAGAATATTTGCGGATATATCATCAAATTTGTTTAATTTTTGCAGTCTTGTTGAAAAACTATAATTATTCAAAGTATTACCAAATGAAGGATTTTCTTCGATTGCTTTATCTTCATCAACTGTTTTTGTTTCTTCATCGTCATTTGGATCTTTTTGTTTTTCTTTGAAATTTCTTTTTTCCTCATTATCGTCATCTTTTCCTGTTTGTTCTTCTTTTTCTCCATCTTTATCATTCTCCATAAGACGACATTCATCTTCAATACTTTTTTCTTCAGTTTGAACATCAGTTTGATTTTCCTTTTCTTCTGTACTTTGAGTTAAAATATATGTTTGCAATTCAGCTATTTAGTGTTTTTGAAATAATTATGAATTTTATGTGTTATGTTGCAAGGTAATGAAAAAAATGAAGAATATGCTGCACTTTTTAATAATTATTGCAATAATATCTGCATTTATTCTTTAACAGTGCATTTTTCATATAGTAAGAATATTTGAAGACATATCATCAAATATTTTTAATTTTTGCATTCTTGTTGAAAAAAAATATATTATTCAAAGTATTACCAAATGAAAGATTCTTTTCGGTTGCATTATCTTCATTTTCTTCAGTTTCTTTAGTTTCTTTTTCAGCTGTGGAGTTGAGTTTGCTACTACTTATTTCTTTTATTGGTAGCTCCACACTCTCAGATTATGTGGATGATGATGTTTCCAAATATTGTCTTAGTTGCTTTCTTAGCAGTGTATTTTCAGCTTGAAGTTTTTGGTTGTCCAATTCAAGTTTTCTTATTATTTCTTTTTGTTTTTCTTCTCTTTGCTCGTACAATGCTTCATAGTCTTCATCTTTTTCTACTACATCTTTCAGCAATTTTAGTTCTTCTCCTTGAAAATCTTGAAATAAAGAATTGAATCAAAATTGAAGCTTTAGAATATTTGAATATAATTATGTAAGTATTGTGAATAATTGCAGAAATGTATATAATTTTAGTTATGATTGGCATGTATGTCCATAAATATTTTTAATAATGGCAGAAAAATCTGCAAGTATTATGGAAAATTGTAGATATATCTTCAATTATTGTAAATATTTGTAGCCCTATGTGCAGTTTTCCTATTTATAACTGCAGATAAATATGCAATTGTTTATAATAATTGCAGATAAGTCAGCAACTGTAGTGAATAATTGCACCAAAATGCTCAAATACTGCTAATAACTGCAGATATATCTGCAACTATTGTTTATTGTTGCAGATAAGTCTGCAAAAATATAGAGTACTGCCTGTTTTTGTAATATAACTTAACAATTCTGCAGATTATATTGCAGTTGTACTTGCCGAGTTGAACTTTATGGTCATTAACATTATCGGCTTGAGTTTTGATATATCCCATTTGCCAACCAAGGGATATGAGTTGTTGTATTCCAATTTAGCATATTTCAAAATTTGTGTCTTTTCACAGATCCACCACTACAAAAAAGACAGTTAGTATTATAATAAATTATTAATTAATAGGAAATATATCTAATTAATTAAAATTTTAATACCAGTAATAATGTAACGCAAGCATTTATTTTCCTTGGTGTGTCAATATATTTTTCAATTTGATTTATCAAATGTTTGTGAATTATTTTTGGCCAAGATATCTCCTGCATTTTATCTTCACAAACACAATATGGAATCATATTCCAAGACAAAGTTGAGTTTGGATTTGATATTAAGAATGTTGCAACCAAATGCAGTTGCAAAAGCTTTGCCGTATCTGCTTTTTCTTCTTTTGATGTTCCTTTTATTGTTGTAAATAATTCCCTTTCTATGTTTTTTTGTTGACACCTGTCTCTCCTTCAAAGTGTCTGTTGATGAATGATGTAAACTGAACATTGCTTTTGCCCTCTTTTTTCATGTGGCCAGAAGTTTTCATTAGCTGACCATCTGTAGGAACTGCTAATAATTGGCTTATATCATTCTACGTGAATGTTAGTAATAGATCTCCAAATTGAATGCAGTTCAAGTTTTTTCTGTAGGCTCTGATGATTACGTCTATAGTTGTTGAATTTTTTATGTTTTCCTTTGCTGGTATAATTCCATCATAGATCATATCAATGAATTTGTAGAAAAGTAAAATTTGAAGATATTTCGTATGTGATACTTTCAACAATTATTTCTTTTTAATCCTACTAAGGACATCGATGAAAGGCTTCAAATTGTTTCTGTAGTTGTCTTCCCTTGCAGTGATTTTCTCTTCACTGATTCTTTTTCATTTTTTGAGTAGAATCTTTGATCCTGATTGTTCTTCAGCAGGAACAAGTGATGTTTCCTGAATTACTTTTTTCCTTGTTATATTTCTTCCTTCTTGTTTTTCTGTAAAAGTACATTAAAAATTTAAATAAATTTGAACAATTTAATAATATGATATGTGATGTTAAATACTTGCAGTTATAATGAATATGCACAAAAAATAGAAATGTATGCACTTATCTTAAATAACTGCTGTCTTTTCAGCAAATTTTAAGGTGTATGCAAATTTCCATGATGTGGAATTGTTGCATATATTTCAGCAGTTTTAAAGAATAATTGCTTATTTTTCAGCAATAATTTGAATAACCGTGAAATGGAAAATATGTTGTTTCTAATTATATATATCACCAGAATTTTCTTCACTTTTTCCAAATAGATTGGTATTCCAATGAAACTATTGAAAAACTATTAACTTATACATAACTTTTCTTGTATATGGTGTAGTTGCATATATCTCATCAGTTTAAAAAATTAATTGCTTATTTTTCAGCAACAATTTGAATAACTATAAACTTAAAAATACGGCGTTTGTAATTATAAATATCATCGGATTTTTCTTCACTTTTTTCGAAATAAATTAGTATTTCAATGAAACTATTCAAAAAATTGAACATAAAATCGAGTTTAATCGGTTTAACTCAATTATTGCTGAAAACTAAGCAATTAAACAGAATCATTGCAGCCATATATGATATTGTCAGTAATGTTTACTTATTTTTGTTTATACATAAATCTTGCAGAAATATTCAAAAGTGTTCAACATAGTTGCATATTTATCTGCAATTATTGTGAATAATTAACATTAAACTATTCAAAAAATTGCACATAAAACCGAGTTTAATTTGTTTAACTCAATTATTGCTGAAAACTAAGCAATTAAACTGAATTATTATAACCATATGTGATATTGTCAGTAATGTTTACTTATTTTTGTTTATACATAAATCTTGCAGAGATATTCAAAAGTGTTCAACATAGTTGCATATTTGTCTACAATAACTGTGAATAATTGACATTAAGCTATTCAAAAAATTGAACATAAAATCGAGTTTAATCGCTTTAACTCAATTATTGCTAAAAACTAAGCAATTAAACTGAATTATTGCAGCCATATATGATATTGTCAGTAATGTTTACTTATTTTTGTTTATACACAAATCTTACAGAGATAATCAAAAGTGTTCAACATAGTTGCATATTTATCTACAATAATTGTGAATAATTGACATTAAAATATTCAAAAATTGCACATAAAATCGAGTTTAATTTGTTTAACTCAATTATTGCTGAAAACTAAGCAATTAAACTGAATTATTATAGCCATATGTGATATTGTCAGTAATGTTTACTTATTTTTGTTTATACATAAATGTTGCAGAGATATTCAAACATGTTCAACATAGTTGCATATTTGTCTGCAATTATTGTGAATAATTGACATTAGACTATTCAGAAAACTGCACATAAAACTGAGTTTAGCCTGTTTAACTCAATTATTGCTGAAAAGTAGGCAATTAAAGTGAGTTATTGCAGCTATATGTGATATTATCATTAATGTTTACTTATTTTCGTTTATACATAAATGTTGCAGAGATATTCAAACATTTTCAACACAGTTGTATATTTGTCTACAATAATTGTGAATAATTGACATTATACTATTCAAAAAACTCGACACAAAACTGAGTTTAGTATGTTTAACTCAATTATTGCTGAAAAGTAAGCAATTAAACCGAATTGTTGTAGCCATATGTGATATTGTCAGTAATGCTTACTTATTTTCGTTTATACATAAATGTTGCAGAGATATTCAAACATGTTTAACATAGTTGCATATTTGTCTGCAATAATTTTGAATAAATGACATTAGACTATTCAAAAAACTCCACATAAAAATGAGTATAGTCTATTTAACTCAATTATTGCTGAAAAGTAAGCAATTAAAGTGAATTGTTGCAGCCATATGTGATATTGTCATTAATGCTTACTTATTTTTCGTTTATACATAAATGTTGCAAAGATATTCAAACATGTTCAACATAGTTGCATATTTGTCTGTAATAATTGTGAATAATTGACATTAGACTATTCAAAAAACTCCATATAAAACCGAGTTTAGTCTGTTTAACTCAATTATTGTTGAAAAGTAAGCAACTAAAGTGAATTATTGCAGCCATATGTGATATTGTCAGTAATGTTTACTTATTTTCGTTTATACATAAATGTTGCAGAGATATTCAAACATTTTCAACATAGTTGCATATTTGTCTGCAATAATTGTGAATAATTGACATTAGTATGATATTTACTGATAGATTTGTAATTATTATGAAAAATTGTAGACAAATAGCGAAATTGATCGAATGTATTGCTTAAAAATGTGCAAATAACACATTAATAACATCTGCTTTGAAATTTGAAGAGAGCAAACAGTTTTTTGAACAATTTTTAACAAAAATTGCAGTAATTAGAGCAAGTTTTGCAGTTTATCGTTTGAATTCTCAATTTTTTGTATAATATCATCAAAAAGTTCGATTATAAGCATGGCTAACTTGCAAATGTCTCTAAATCACTTGCCAAAAACCCTAAGATGCATTGATTAAAAAAGGTGAAATATAAATTGACTACTCTAGAAATTGAGATATATCACCTTTGATCTTCCCATTTTGCTTTGTTTGATCTTGAATATGTCAGATTTGTAGTTGATTTAGGTTGTTTTGCTGTTCGATTTTGTAGATTTCTCGGATTTTGTAGAAGAAAATGTGATTTTGATGTGGAATAAACGTAGAATGATAAAAAATGCATGGGTTTAGGGTTTTAGCATGATAGATAAGGGTAGTTTGGGAAAAAAATAAGCCGCGTTTAAAAATAAGGATGAAATTTATATGCTTTGTATCCGAATGGTTTTTGGTGAATTATGAAAGTTATTAAGGATGTATGGCAAACATTCCCAGATATTTATATATAGTAGAATATGCTATATATGTAATGTCTAATCAGTAAAATAAATAATTTTCTTAGCATTAAGGCTTTACATTGATCCCCCTTGCATTGGCGTACAGTTTGTATTTGAAACCACCAGTAGCACATCAGTAGTCAGTGATGCGCCATGATATGACAATACTAAACCAGAATCGTATGGGTCTCATATAGGGATAAAAGTATGACAAGGCACGTGAGGCAATGCCCAAGATAGGATACTACTAGTTTACCCTTCCCGGTTGGTGGTAACGCATCATAGCCATGATCGCCCACCGCGTCCAAAACTAAATCCGAGGGTGCGCACCAATCAATCACAATGTAAATTATGGTAATACGAAGAAGTGTGTCCGCTAGAGGTAGCTAGCCTCATTGACCGGTACGACTCCTGTTTTAGTCATTTCAAATTGACACAAGTTTCAGGCCAATCCATCATCGTTCTCTTTCTTCAAATCCAGCAAACGTACGCCAAATCCAACCACTTCGTTCTGGGTCATCACTCCACGCACACGGTTATTAAAGTGGTTCTGGTATCGACAGAGAGTATGCCTATATCCAGCCCTGGTCTCTTTAATAACCAACGTCATTTTACACACTGATTGGTTCTTTTACATTTTGAAAATGATTCATACTTGATATCAAAATATCATATTCGCTCCAAAATTAATTTCATTTCAAAATCATCATATTTACTCAAAATATACAATTTCAATTCATGATCATACCGCCTTAATATCTCGATTTCGCTTCCAAAATTGTTTCGAATTTCAATTTAGGTTATAACTTCATTTTAACCCAATTCGTATTTAAATCAACGTTTTAAACATTCCCACTCTGACCAATTTGAATTTTTAGAAAATAGTTTGAATAGTTTTAAAATAGTTAAAATAGTATACTAGAAAATAGTTTGGGTATTAAAATGGTTTATATAGAAAATAGCTTGGAAAATCAAATTAATTTGAATATTTAAAAAGATAGATTTAAATAGTTTATATTAAAATAATTTATTTGAAAATAATTTCAAAGTCAAACTGATTTAATTCCAAATTTCCCAATTCAAATCAATTCCAATTTCAATTTCAATTTAATCGATTCAATTCTGATTTCAAGTCGAATTAACTTCGATTCCAATTTTAATTCAAATCAATTTCAAATTAATTTCAATTCCAATTCCAAATTAATTTCAATTCCAATTCCAAATTAATTTCAATTCCAATTCTAAATTAATTTCAACTCAATTGCCAAATTTAAACCATTTCGATTTATATCAACTCCAAATTCGATTTTCAAAATATCGATTCAAAACACTTAAATCAAATTTATCTTCAATATTCAATTTAAAATCCAAATTTTCAAATATAATTCAATTTCGAGCTTAATTTCGAAATATCATTTTATATCACTTTTACTTAGTAATATTCAAAGTTCGAATAAAAGTCTCATCCTTTATATCGTAATTCAATTATAACTTAAAATCTCAAATTTCATTTTTAAACGATTTCGTTTAACACAATTTAATTCCACAATTTGAGCTCAAGTTCGTAAAAGAATTCGATTTCCATAAATTCGATTTATTCCTTTAAATCCAAATCATTTAAATAATTTCAAATCAAAAGTTTACCTTTAATTTAACCAATCTGGTGCCCGTATATAATTTTCTATCCTATGGCCAAGTGATCAGTTATTTCAATTTAATTTCACGGATGGATATATATCATTTCAATCCAAATCACAGTGTCATAGGTATATATCATTTCAACATATTTCTTAATTTATTCGCAAATACCGCTGTTTTTCGTTTTGGATCTCCTATTTATTTAATTTATATTTATTTTTTGATAAAAAAGATCTTTCTAAGTTTTCTAAGTGTTATTAAAAATGAAATCCGGGAATAGCGACATGAACTAAATGTCCTGTCCATCGAAACATGCCACTGAAAGACTCTACTGACACAATAATTCAATTTACAGTTTTATATACTGTAAATAATATACAGAATGATGGCAAGATATATCAAAATAAATATACATCCAAATCATCCAAAACATCAATCAATAGCATCCATCACAATCAACATCCAAATCAGCCAATAATTCACAATAATTTCATAGTTATCGATATCAGGTAATTTACTAGCAATTAAATTCCAATTTCAAATTTAACTGTAAATTTTAATATCTACAGTCAATTCATATGTAAATTTCATTTTCAAATAACGGTCAATAAAATTAGATAACTTTACGATTCAATTTTAATGAACATAATAATATTATAGTATGTCGTAAGCGTTAGAAACACCCATCTTTTATTTTTGTTGTCGCTTTCGCGTTCTGATTCTGATTCTGACTAAATTTGAACGCGTTCGAATTTAACTGAAAATTCCAGAAGCTCCAAGTTCAATCAATCCAATTTCTATGCGTCGTATTCGTCAATAAAAACGCAACCAACCACGTCTTGATTGGACCTAAAACGAACGATATATGATATTTCTAGGAATTTGAATTTATTTAAATAATTTATATACTTAAGTTAAATTTAATTACATTACCCAGCCTAAACAAGCACCCGGCCCACTTCCTTTTCCCCCTCCTTCCTTTTTTTCTCCTTCTCTTTATTCTATTTTTTCATGGCCCAAAGCCCACCAAACAGACCCGAAGTCTCCCTTCCTTCTTCCCCCAGTCTCCCTTCCTTCTTCATCATTCAGTCATGCATGCATGCACATATATAGGTGCACACTTCATCCAGACACCCAGTGCCGAATCCAAGATCACCACCATGATCCTCTAGCCAAGCTCGTTCGCTTCCACCTCGCCACGACACACACGCATCCCTCAGATGAAACGCGACCTGCTCGAGTAAGCCCGGCTGCACAACCTATCGCGATCCTCCACAGGCGATCGACCTTCACAAGATTTTGCACCTAGATGCGATTTTCTACTATAAACTCGAGTCAAAGCTCCATGGATTGAATCGAGCACTAAATCACACAAAACTCGAACCCTAGTTCATACTCGCACGCGCCATTATAGTCGAGCACTCCAAAACTTGATCAAATACTCCAACATATATATATATATATTCAAAGACCTCTTCGAGTTGTGATTTTTAAATTTCGTTTGAGGAATTTTCGCTGAGTAAAACTTGAAAAATAAAATTTTGAAGTTTTCGATTTTTTTCCTCTTCTTTGAAGTGATAAGAAGAGGAAGCATGTTTAAATCATGGGAAGGAACAACGTAGGGTGGTTATTTCAGGAGGTAGGATGGCTGTAAAGGTAAGTATGTGGGCTGATGTAAGAGAATGTGGGCTGAGGTCAAAATCAAGAATATATATATATATATATATATATATATTATTTAAATTCGAAAATATCTAGCTAAATTTTCGGATCCCAATCGAGGTGTGCCACTAGGTGTTCATAATGTTATACCCCTATTTCGAACGCAATGGAACAAGTTTCGAGTTCCAATTCGATCGTATGGAGAAGATAGCTTTTTAAACCCAATTATAATATTAAATTTTCGATATTAATTTCAACGGGGTTCTATCCCGCACGACCAAGTGATAACTCCAAATGCTACGAAATATGAAATCGGATAATAATACACTATTATGGATCCAATGGAACAGGTTTCGTTGAAATTCGAGACTGTGCCCCGGAAGGCTATTTCACATGTTAGTTTAAACGAGTTATTTTTTAAAATCGAGTAAACCACTTTTAAATCAAATTTAAATTTGTATTTACCTTTATTCTTGTAAATAGAAATTAAATTAGCTTTGAAATTATTTTTTATCTAGCTTAGAACTCAAGACTCAGTTATTTACCCAAATTTCAATTATTAAATTCCACAATTAAATTTACCTGATAAATCGTTATATCTGAAATTCAAGTTATTTAATCTATAAATTTACTTTTTAAACATTTAAAATTAACTAAACATTTCAATTTCAAATAACCAAAATTCTGGGTCGTTAAACCTCCTTCCATCTAACCTAAGCACATGCCCATCCCTTCCTTGCTCACGTCTAAGACTTCCACCCTCTTCCTTGCGCACGATCATCACCTCCACCTCTCCCTAGCTCACATCTGTCACCTCCACTCCACCTTGCGCTCGGCCATAGCCTCCTCCACTCACCGTACTCACAGCCTAAGGCCACTTTCCCTCAAAAAGTGCTAATGACCAAAAGAGAAAAGGATGACATTGTGAAGAAGAAGAAGTGTAAGAACTTGGATTCTTATATTGTGAATAAATGAGAGGGTACGTGGTATTTATAGAATTAGAATATGGTGTAAAAAGATCACAAAAACCCTTCCTTATCCATGAAGAAAGAGGACTTCCAACTTGACAAAGTCATACCCTTACACACCTTATCTTCCTTAAATCACTCCTTGATTTAAGGGTACTTTTGTCCCCTTAATTAAATCCTCTTAACTTAATTAATTTACTTAGAAACCAAGGTGATTTAATACTTGTTAATGTGTTCATATGTTATCATATAACATACAAATATTCAAACAACTTTTACTTAACAAAAAGTTGATTTTTAACAAAACGTTCTTCGGTCACATTTTCAGTATTTATACAAAGTATATATTTTTAAAACACATTTCAAAAATGAATTTCCTATCATTAGTTATTAATTATAAAGGGGTTAATAAGGTTATAAAATCATATTTAATTCATTAAATCCTAAATACAAATATGTAAATAATTCAGATACTTAAATATGAAGTGTTCGAAATTTCGGGTCGTTATATAAATAGTTTACTCTAAATCATTTTTTTAGAACTTTTTGTTTCAACACATACATACCAAAACATAAAGTCATACCATGTGATAGTTTTATGAGTAAAATCCGAACCTACTTGAGCGCATCGCATGGCTATTAAGTAAATTTCAACAATTGAAATTTACAGTATTATTCTTATTAATGTGGCTCACTATATTCCCACTGCATTTTTCTTTCTCTTAAAGACACATTTGGGGCCAAAAGGATCATATCCTTTTGGATACAACTATAAAAATCATACTTTGATAATGTACTTGGAACCTATTTCGGATTTGTGCATCGTACCATATTATAGATTCAACACTCTTAATGGTTTAATTAAATAATCGAGGATTATATATATTCGACATTGATAAAAAACTCATAGTTTCTCTTTAATATACAAGAATACTTATTAGACATTCTAATGCAATGTGTTCGTTCAAGTTAGTTAATTTCATTTCACCTCGTGCAATCATTTTTATTTTTGTATCGTATCCAATTCCATTTACTACCAATAATTTTTCAAGGAAACTTCACTATAAAGTTGGTAGTTCTTGAAACAATAATTGTTTCTCAGTGCAATAGAATAGGTATTCATAAATACTTTATGAATTGCCTTTTATATAAAACAGATTTGGTTTTCTGTTTACAAAACTTATTTTTAAAACATAAATATGTCATCCAATGACAGTCTTTCCCAAACTCGTTTAGAGAGATTCATACAAGGTCCCTTTTAACGATCGGCCTTTCTTACACCTAAAGACCACACTTAATACATCCTCAGTATTTGTATGCCAATCATTTAAGTGTCCAAACGACAAGTCATTTAGGGTGAAAGAAAGAAAGACATAACAGAATCTCACATCATGAAGAGTAATATATAATATCCAACAGATCTTTACTAAAGAAAAACTGTAATATATATCCGTCAAATCAGAGTACACAATCACTAATCATCAGCCTGGACAGTTATAACAAACTGTCCTCATAAATTGCTGACAAACAACACAATCAATGTAGTGGAAAATAAAGGATGTAGATACGTCTTGGGCATCCAGCTCACTCCTGAGCTCCAAAGCAAATCTGAAAATATGCTCGGTCTTACCTAAGCATTATAATAAAATAACACCCGGCTCAGTCTAGCAACCAACGTGAGAAACACACTTCAATTGGATTTTAAATGTTTATAAAACCTTTCAAATAAGGTATCTAGTAAGACTATGCTGCACATAAACACGGACGGGTTTTTTCCTTACGATAACTAAACCATTTATATTAGAAAATCCAGTGATATTATAGTAACGTCTAAGGGCAAAAATACCAATAATCAAGTAGCTACGATGGTCGTGAATGTACATCACAACAATAATATGTATATAATCAAAAACCAATAAGGTGCGTTCACTAATTATATATGATTTCACGGAGGTGCCCTCAATACTTCGAGAACGATCCTCCTACACAAGGATAAGAGTAATCCTTCCAAAGTAACAATACATCTTTAGTGATGTACAATAGGAAATACATAGCTGGCCTCATAAGGCCGAATGCATCATTCTATGTATGCATAACAACTATATGTAACTTTAGGAAGGAGACGACATCACCCTTATGGGTTTGCTATGCCCCTGACTATACATCCCATCTCTGGTTTTAGTCACTACCGCTGGTGAGGCTATGTCCGCCATTCCATCTCACGCACCACCATCTGAACAGATCATAGAACCAGACATGGATTCCCATACCTTAACATGTCTCGGAACCACACATTGGTTCCCACATTTCAATAGAGATCTCGGAATTACACATGGATTCCCATACCCCAATAGGTCTCAGAATCACACATGGATCCCCACATCCCAACAAAGATCTAAGAATCATACATGGATTCTCATACCCCAACGGGTCACGGAATCACACATGGATTCCAACATCAAAACAGATCTCGAATCTCCTCCAGGCATAGAACCCATGTATGGTTTTTGGATGGTTACAGTTTCGAGTTATCTCTTACTAGTACACTCCCCTGCTCACCGGATTTTCCAAAACCAATCGATCGATTTTCAAAATGCTCAATACCGGTTCTTTTGGTAATCAGATGGTACAAAAGAGCGGGGATCACCCCCTAACCATTATGTGGATAGATCTCCTCATTATTTGTCTTGGAAGAACAAAATGAGTTTATACATACAGTATAGCACCATTGACGGTAACTGTACCATATAAACTCCGTGTTTTCCCTAGATATTTCTAGAGTTAAAATCCTCCGGTGTTAAGTAGGAAATATTTCCGTACAACCAAAATTAAGAAGGATTGCATATTTAGGCTAAGATTTGATAGTCGGTTATTTAACTATCAAATAAACAAACATTTCAAACAGAGATTACATTTCTTATGGAAACTACCAAGCCTTATTTAACTATCTTCCATTTGTAAAATTACTTTGTAAATACTTGGAAATCACTTCCATATATTTATCTCAACAGGATAAGTATATTCAAAAAACACTATACTTTTGATACTTAGAAAATATAACCATATATTTATCCCAATGGTAAAAGTATATTCACAAAACATTTCACTTTCAAAAATTGGAAACTTTTTCATATACTTTTACAATAGTATAAGTATATTCACAAAACATTTAAGAAAGATTTTTTCTTTCCAAAATCTTATTAAATGGTTCAAAATGAATATTATTAAAATAGAGATAACAATAACCCAAAATACTATTCTTTTTATAAATCTCTCTTTATTTATAAGTATCTCCTTTATAAATCTCCATATCCCTTTATAAAACCTTTTTTTATAAATCTTCAAGTTTATTTATAAAACTCAGTTTATAAATCTTCAAATTCATTTATAAAACTCCTTTTTTATAAATCTCAAAAAACTATTTATAAAATACTCTTTCATAAATCTCCAATTCATTTATAAAATACTCTCTTATAGATATCGAAAACCCATTTATAAAGCTTTCGCTTTTTAAATCTCTAAAACATTTAAAGGCCTCTTTCTTAAAATCGTTCAATACCCAACTTCCTTTCAAATTCCAAACCTCCTTCAAATTTATAAATTCCTTTAAAAATCCTTTTATAAAAGAAATCCTGCTATAAACAATTTATTATTTAATTAACGTCATAAAGATAAATTTTAAACGTTTTTAAATAAAATAATTATAAGTTTTAAAACATTTTAAAGAATATAACAATTAACTTTTAAAACATTTAAATAAAATAATAATAAACCTTTAAAACATTTAAATAAAAATAATAAAATAACTTTAAAACAAATTTCAAAATATAATTAATTAACCTTCACGCAACATTACTAATAAAATAATTAACTAGTTTTAAATAATCAATAATAAGATAATTTATTATCTTTAGACAACTTGATAAGTACTTAATTATCTTTAAACAACATAAATAAAATAATTAATTTTAAATAAATATAATAAGAAACTTTACTAAAGAAATAATTTTACAAAACACTTTGTAAAATAGAAATTTAACAAACAATTTGTTAAAATAATACTTTAATAAAACGTATTACTTCATATTATAAAATTGAAGTTAGTTTAAATCCATAACTTTCCAAATCAAGAAAAAGGCTCAGTGACCACAGGGTACTCAAACAAGTTTCCATTAAATTCAATTTGACTTCCCAAGTTAAATTACAAGTATTTAAATAAACAGGCATATCTCTAGAATAAATGAGAATGCCTCTGTTGATAGATATTGGTCTGATGGAACAGTTTCCTTACCATACTGCAATTCTTTTGTGGTTAGATCTGCTTGGAATGATATACATAATAAGCCATATGACCTGAGTAATGTTCATGTTACTTGGAATGACAAGGTGCATTCTATTAAAACTGTTTATAATGCTCTTGATTCATCCAATGATTGTCCTACTTTTCCTTGGCATTCTAGAATCTGGAATTCTCATTCTATCCCCAAGGAAAATTTGTTCATGTGGAAAGTTTTGAAGAATGGTATTCTTTCTCTTCGTAAACTTAAAACTTTTGGGATTATACAAAGTGATACATGTTTCTTATGTGGCATTGGTGTGGAGTCTGTGTCACATTTGTTCTTTGAATGTGAATTTTCATTCCATATTTGGAATAGTATTTTACATCAATATGGTTATCATAGGCCTAAGCGTATTTCTTCCATGGAATGGCACAGTATATTCAAGGCTACTAGATGGAAGAATGAAAGAGGAAGATTGATGCTAAGACTCCTAATGAAGACTTTGTATTTCATTTGGATGGAGAGGAACATTAGGGTGTTTAAAGGGCAATCCTCCTCTAAACATGTAATGGTCCTCTCTATTATTAGATCCATGTAACTCCTATCTCCCCCTTGTGCTGACTTTTTCTTCTTCTTTGGAGTTCTGCATGTTTTAATATTTTGTAGCAACTTTTGGTTTTTAATATTAATGGTAGGGGTCCATTCAACCCCGCTGGCTTTGCCAAAAAAATAAACAGGCATATATGTAAATCAAATCCATATAACAATCAGTTGTTAACACATCACTTGTCCAGTATTAATCAACTGACACTTAAATGAATGTCCAAATTAATATAATAGTAGAATAGGGATTTATTATGCTAAATAAATGTCATTCAAAATAAACTCTTCCATTTATTATTAGACGGTGTTTATTTGGCAAAATAGATAACACCAAAGAAGTTCTTAAATTAACAACGTTATTATTTAAAACAACGTAATTATATTAAATCAGTATTAATTGATCACTTTATACATTATCCAGTTTCAAAAATGATAATTTAACCCAACCAAACAACCAGCAAATAAAACAACCAAGCAAGCAATAAATAATTTTTACCTACTATATAACATACAGATTGACCAAAAAGGTGAGTTTAACTCAAAAAAATTCCGGTTGGCACCCAAGCATTCCGATTTGAACTAAAATCGAACGATGTTCGATTTTAGCCCAAAATTTCATTAGTTCCAATCCCAACCAATCCAGTTACATCGCAAAGCTTTTGCCATTACGAGCGCAACGTAAAAAGTTTTGTCTCAATCAGACCTCATATACAAAAGTTATTCAATATATTAGTTATTATAAATTATATTTTAATTCACTAATTACACTTTATTAAAACTAATTACCATATTCATCATCTTCCCCAATTTCTTAAACTCTTCCCGTTCTAAGCGCTGAAAACAGAACTACATGGCCAAACTCCATCCATCTCTAACTCCTCCATACTCCATTAAACCAAAATCTGACTCCACCATTGTCTCCCTCTCTGCGAGCTACTCCCTCCCATCACAATCGCCTGATAGTCGAACCCCTAAGTCAAAACGTGTCGACAACCCCTTGCCTCTGACGTACGGTCGCGATCCCCTAGAGTGGTGTGACACCCTGCACCTCTAGGCACCCCGAAAATCGGACATGACTAGAAGCATGGGTGATCGGGTGAAATAAAAATCCATAACATAGCACAAAGACTGAGGCAACATCATAAAATAATTAGAATATTACACCCGAAGAAAGCTTTCACTAATTATAAATTAATAGCAAAATAGCTTCATTAAAAACAACATTTTCCCAAATTTATTTCTGAAACCAAAAGTACCAAGTAGTCTCCACCAAAACATAAAATATAACAAAGTTCACAATATATGTCCCTATATATAGAGTAAAGTATGGAAAAGAGAAACGAAGTACATGAAACAAAAGAAACAAAAGCTGAAGATAACAACTGCTCCAATGACCCTCCAAGCTGCAAAGAACTACAACCTAGACTTGCCCTCTTGTGATTTGGGGAAAATAGGAAAAATAGGAATGGGTCATACATAAAGTCTGGTAAATGAGAAATAAAATGAAGTAGAAAGAATAAAACAGTTTAATTCTAGGTCTTCCAAGGATATCGCAGATGGTGAATAATATAATGCAGTGAATCCTTCTTAGATATTGTTCCTAAGAAGCCAAAGTCTGTGGTCACTCTAGGGAAGTCAACCATGCAGTAATACTAAACGTCAATCGGCCTGTCGGACCTGCTGTCCTTACCTATCCACGTGCTACAACGTGAAAGTCATGCTCTTCACCCGTGCACTCTGAAAAAATGCCTCTTACGTCTAACCAACGCCAACTCAAACAACCTTGCAGGACCCCGAAGTTGCGGTCAGGCTCCGCCAGACTAGACCCGTATCTTCCTGTCTCCTCGGTCACCAATGTGGACTTGCCTCTATCCAATGTGTCGGTCCTTCGAAAGAGCACCCGCAGCGGGATCGGCTGCCCAAAATCCTCCAACGATCTGTCTAAAGAAGCCTACGTCGGAGCACACTTGTCCTGCTACGTCCGCGTCGATCTACCTGAAGAAGCCTACGATTGCGGATGCTATCTATCCTACGTACTAGCAACCTATGAAAGGTAGCAAACATCCTTGCGAACCTACTTGCCCGCTCCTAATACGTACAGCCAAAACTATATTTTGGTCTTAACTGCATGAAACACCTATCCAGACCTTTACAAGGTCTGCCTACCAAATCGCTTCCAGATTAATTAATTTTACCGTTACAGTTTACATGCTGTTTATTTCCATTAATCTGCTTTAGGCCATTTTTACATCCGATTTGGTTATTTCACAATGTCCCTTTTTCTTACATAAATGGTATTTCAATTTCACGTCCGTTCAGTCCGGATGGTTTGTCTGTAATTTTTATGTCATTTTGTTATAGATTTACACTAGCCTTTAGGGTCCATTTAATTTACATTTTTTTCACCCTAATTTACGTTCTCCTTTTAGAGATTTAATCTGTACAAAATTTTATCCAATAGCCACAAACCATTTAATTACACAAAATTCCACTTTTACATTTTTAGGCCACATATGAAACAAACAATTATGCCAATTAGACTTCCCAATTTTGTTCCAAAACCATATTCGAAATTATGTAATTATATCAATCAAAACCATAATTTTATTCAAGTAACATATTCTGAATTTATTCAACTAACCTGTTCTACCATTAGAAATTGAATAACAGTTCTAATTCAATTTAATTAAACCAATCTTATTTATGCCATGAAACGTGAATAACAATTTGTTTTTCCAAATTTCAACCCAAACATGAATTAGAATTGAGAAGTGGAAGAAGAAGAAGATACAATAATTTACATAAATTTCAATCTTATTTATGCCATAAAACGTGAATAACAATTTATATGTCCCATATTTTAAACCAAACATGAATTAGATTTGAAAAGTGGAAGAAGAAGAAGAAGTTGCAATAATTTACTCTCAATTAATAATAGAAATTAATTCATATTAACGTGCCAGAATAGAACTGAAATTAAACTACTTTATTTTTCTATTTCATATTAATTCCCACTCACCTGACAATTGAGTTTGCATAAATTTGAAAAAAGCTTTGCTTTAATCTTTCTCCCTTTGAATCTTCTAAATTCCCCAAATTGCTTGAATATATATAGATAATTTAATTTGATAGAGATTTTTTTATTTAGTAGAGAAAAGGAGGAAGAATAATACATCCTAATTTTAGTGTAGAATTATGGCGACAGTTGAATAAGAGATTAGGTTTAGGTTAGATGGTTTATTTATAGATTGTTTTAGTGAATATAATCCATTAGATTATTTTAGATTAAATCTGGTTCTTTCATACACTTAATGGTTATCCATTCTAACCCATACACATCACTCAACCAATAAAATTTAGCAATCCCATCCTATTACATCACTGGAGCGAATGGGAAGCCGCCACATGTCAGAAACAACGTTAAAATATGTAGGAAAATCGCTGGAAACAAACCAGCAAAAAAAACATCGCTCCAGGTTTGGGCGACAACTTGACTTGATCCCTGGTCACTAAGGAAGTCAACATGCGCCTTTACCACTGTACCAAATGCGCTTTTAGTTTCTTTTTAATTATATTTCCCATAAAATATCGGGGTGTTACATTCTCCCCCCTCCTCCCTTAAAGGATTTCATCTCCGAAATATCCAAAGACGAAAGAACGTAATTAACAACCAGCATCCAAGAACTACATCCATCTACTCAACCACCATCCATTTCTACCATTGTCCTTATTTTTAACTAATGCAATTTATGATTTATGCAAAGTGAAATGCATATGAACTTACCTAATGCGAAAAGGTAGTCGGTCTACTGATTTAGTTGACCTCCTATAATGCAAGTATGCTTATGCCATGCAACCAAATGTATGCAATGACCCTAGTATAATTGATAATTCTATATGTATGTTTCAATCAGTCACCCAAATGCACCATCCATATGAAACATCCATTTATATATTCACACATATATATACAACCATGTGCAAATGCAATAGATAACAGGCACGCATATGCAGGTATGTGTACGTAGTTGGCCAATTATCCTAATAAATATCTATCTAGTGCATGCAATGCATCCATTGCAAACATTGGCATCCACTTGAAATCATTTTCATCCATCAAACATAACATGCCCTAATGACATGTTTACAACCAAACTACCATCCATAAGTTTCACCTAAAGATTATCGAAAAGACCCTAACTAAGGAAAGATCAAAGATCAAAGATAGGATATTTGAAGTGTACCTTCAAATAGAAAAGGATAAGAAGTTCAAATTCTCTTCCCAGATTCCCATGTGCACTCCTTGGGGTCATCTCCCCACCGAACCTTCACTAGACGAACTTCCTTGTTGCGTAATCTCTTGACGCCGTGTTCCAATATACGGGTGGGTGTATGACGCACAAGTGATTCGCGCTCTACCTCCACTTCCCTTAGCTGATCGGGTTCTACTACTACCGCAGAATCATGTAGACATTTCCTCAGATGCGAAACATGAAAAACATCATGAACTCTTGCCAACTTATTTTGAAGATCTACTCTGTATGCCACTTTTCCAATCCATGTGGTAATAGGGAAGGGTCCTACAAATCTCGGTACCAACTTACCCACTGAGCCAAATCTCATAGCGTTTCTTAGAGGAGAAACCTTGACAAAAACCATATCTCCAACCTTAAACTCCAAATCTAAACGTCTTCTGTCGGTATATGACTTTTGTCTATCTTGTGCAGTCTTCAACCTCTTGCAAATCAAATCCACCTTCTCGGAAGTTTCCCTTACCAAGTCTGGTCCAAGCAAGATCCTATCGGTGGTATCCCACCAACAGGCTGGTGATCTACATGGTCTTCCATAGAGGGCCTCGAAAGGTGCCATCCCAATGCTTGCTTGATAACAATTATTATACGCGAATTCCACCAAAGGTAGGTGGTCTTCCCAAGAGCCTCCGAAGTCAATGATGCACAATCTGAGCAAATCTTCCAAAACCCTATTTACCCTCTCAGTTTATCCATCTGTTTGAGGGTGATATGCCGTGCTCAGATTCAATTTCATTCCTAAGGCTTGCTGAAGACTCCTCCAAAACTCGCTGGTGAATAATGGATCTCTGTCGCTCACAATGTTGGTGGGAACTCCATGAAGCCTAAATATCTGCCTTACATAAAGAGTCGCCAAAGAAGCTGTCGTCCTATTACTCTTAATGGGTATAAAATGAGTGCTCTTCGTCAGTCTATCCACAATGACCCAAATGCTCGTGTTCCCTCTCCATGACCTTGGTAATCCATCCACGAAGTCCATAGAGACGCTCTCCCATTTCCATAATGGAATATCCAATGGCTGCAACAGTCCTCCGGGCTTCTTCTGTTTCGCCTTTACCCTTTGGAAAGTGATGCACTTCGATACATACTTCGCCACCCACTTCTTAATTCCGGGCCAATAGAATACCCTCTTCATATCTCGGTACATCTTATCACCACCGGGGTGCACTGTCATCCTAGAATGATGTGACTCGGCCAACACTGCATCTACTAAATCCTCACTATGGGGAACACAAAGTCTACCATCCCTTCTAAGCCATCCCCTAGTGTCCATGGTATAGCACCTAAGATGTGGTGATGACTCACCTCTACCAAGCTTATCTAAAATGTCCTTTAACTCTTTATCCTCACCTTGCCTTGCTCCAATCTGCTCCATCAAAGTAGGCTGGACGTCGAGGGCTGCTAACAATCCCGGAGCTAAATCCAATGGAGGTCTAAAATCAAAGGTAGCAATGTACTCCAAATGCTTCCATTCCAAAAACAGTACTTAAAACCACTTTGCGTCTACTCAACGCATCTGCCACTACATTACCCTTGCCAAGGGTATAGGAAATCTCAAAGTCATAAGAGGCTAAAAACTCCATCCATCTTTGCTATCTCAAATTCAAGTCTTTCTGAGAGAATAGAAACTTCAAAGACTTATGATCCATGAAAAGCTCAAATCTTTCTCCTAAGAGATAGTGCCTCCAAGACTTGAGAGCAAAAACTATAGCTGCCGACTCAAGATCATGCCTCCAAGACCTACTTGCCCGCTCTTAGTACGTACAGTCAAAACTATATTTTGGTCTTAACTACATGAAACACCTATCCAGACCTTTACAAGGTCTTCCTACCAAATTGCTTCCAGATTAATTAATTTTACCGTTATAGTTTACATACTATTTATTTCCATTAATCTGCTTTAGGCCATTTTTACATCCGATTTGGTTATTTCACAATTTCCCTTTTTCTTACATAAATGGTATTTCAATTTCAGTCTGTTCAGTCCGTATGGTTTGTCTGTAATTTTTATTCCATTTTGTTACAGATTTACACTAGCCTTTAGGGTCCATTTAATTTACATTTTTTTCCATCCTAATTTACGTTCTCCTTTTAGAGATTTAATCTGTACAAATTTTTTATCCAATAGCCATAAACCATTTAATTACACAAAATTCCACTTTTACATTTTTAAGCCACGTATGAAACAAACAATTATGCCAATTAGACTTCCTAATTTTGTTCCAAAACCATATTCAAAATTATGTAATTATATCAATCAAATCCATAATTTTATTCAAGTAACATATTCTAAATTTATTCAACTAACCTGTTCTACCATTAGAAATTGAATAACAATTCTAATTCAATTTAATTAAACCAATCTTATTTACGCCATGAAATGTGAATAACAATTTGGTTGTTCCAAATTTCAACCCAAACATGAATTAGAATTGAGAAGTGGAAGAAGAAAATACAATAATTTACATAAATTTCAATCTTATTTATACCATAAAACATGAACAACAATTAATATGTCACATATTTTAAACCAAACATGAAATAGATTTGAGAAGTGGAAGAAGAAGAAGAAGTTGCAATAATTTACATCTATTCTCAATTAATAACAGAAATTAATTCATATTAACGTGCCAAAAAAGAACTGAAATTGAACTACTTTATTTTTCTATTCAATATTAATTCCCACTCACCTAGCACTTGAGCTTGCATAAATTTGAAAAAAGCTTTGCTTTAATCTTTCTCCCTTTGGTTCTTCTAAATTCTCTAAATTGCTTGAATATATATAGATAATTTAATTTGGTAGAGATTTGTTTATTTAGTATTGAAAAGGATGAAGAATAATACACACTAATTTTACTGTAGAATTATGGCGACGGCTGAATAAGAGATTAGGTTTAGCTTAGATGGTTTATTTATAGATTGTTTGAGTGAGTATAATCCATTAGATTATTTTAGATTAAGTCTGGTTCTTTTGTACACTGAATAGTTATCCATTCTAGCCCATACACATCACTCAACCAATAAAATTTAGCCATCTCATCGTATTACATCATTGGAGTGAATGGGAAGCTGCCACATGTCAGAAACAACATTGAAATACGTAGGAAAAACGCTGGAAACGAACCAGCTAAAAAAACATCACTCCACACTTTGGGCGACAACGGGACTTGATCCCCGGTCACTAAGGAAGTCAACATGCGCCTTTACCACTGTACCAAATGCGCTTTTAATTTCTTTTTAATTATATTTCCCGTAAAATATCGGGGTGTTACAAGTGGATCACACTCACCCAAAACTTTCCACAAGATGCTATTATCTCCTACGACCCCAAATTTGAGCTTCGATTAACCTAACTCCCCTTCAATCGTAAATAAACCCGAACCCTAGTTTGATTAACACTACTGCAAAATGGTCAAACGCCAAGAAACAAATAATTTCTTATTAATTTCAATAATTTCCAAATTAAAAATTATGGAAAAATCAAATAAATTAAATTAAAAATACGTCAATAAAAATCGAGTCTTAAAAATAAGTTTTCTTATTAATTATTCGAACCGTTATTATTGCAAGTAAATTTGTGAAATGTATTCACTGTTATTGTTCATTAATTAAAAGGAGTTAATAAACCATTAAATTAATTTTTAATTTAAAATCCCTTTATTTAATTCACTATCCTAATATTAAGTTCACAATTCACATATTTAAATAAATCCTAATATTTTAAATTTAAATTATTTAACTTTTAAAACCAATATTTCAATATTTAAAATGAATTAAATATTCCAAAATCTAATGACCAACATTCCAGCTCGTTACATCCCTTACGAACAATTATTATGTGCAGACTTTCAACTCGCACAACCTGCCAACTCCTTGGCCTATGATATGTTGGGGTTTCTTATAAGCCCTTATCTTGTATGATTTTGTAAACTATTATTTAGATGAAATAAAATTAACCGTGTGTACTACTCTTAAATACACGACATTATAGAAAGAAGTTAACTCAACTTCACTCATAATTAATCGTACTTCGTCCAACAAAGTTCGATTACTCCTTATCAATAAATCATTAGTATTATAGGGAGGAGTGACTTTTGAGGTTGAATGTTTATTCACTTTTAGTACGTTCGAACTCTTTCCAATATACCTACTTATTCGATCGAATCAAATCATTCTATTTTATTGCACGTTATTTTATTTACTTTTGTTTTATACTCTATGAGTCTACCATAGACATACTACATGTGTATCAAATACACATGTCCATGTCGGTGATAACTGATCGGTTAACAAAGTGTATTGAACCGTTTTGGTATTAATAGACTTGTGGTTACATGCATCTATATATATATATATATATATATATATCAATTTGAAGAGTTCATAAACTCTTATGACGCTCTCGCTAAATGGCCCTTAATTGTTTGAGATGTAATTAACTAGCATCATATGATTCATAACTATATAATAAAAATTATTTCTCAAAACTACGGCTTAGTTTATAATTCCAAAATTGTTGTAAATATTTTTAGATACTTCAGTATTTTCAATGTATCACTTTTGTTGTGAAAACAAATACCACATTCCAATTTTATTTCATGACGAATTCATAATATTCACACTGAAATGTTACTGTGTCTATTTTTCAATCGACATCGAACAATAGTCATTATTTCATAAATAATGTTCGGTATATTTTACGAAAACGATTTCATAATTTGATGCAATCATAAGTGCTACATGGCATGCTCCCACTATTTCTGCCATTACTATAATAGAGTACTAAATTCGGAGGTCCATCATTCACTTAATATAGATTATTTATTTCACATACTGCAACTAGTTTACAGCAGAGAGTTCTTTGATCAAATATCTTGAACTCGTAGAAATAAATCTCATAGAAAACAATATTCTATATGAAAATATATTTTTAGAATAGAAACTGTATTCCTCATTTCAATGTTAAGTATCAATTATTATTATTACAATTCTCATTTCCGATGTTTCTTTTATGAAGTGGAAGTGACTATTCACTCTCTTTATCCCAATTGTACCTTAAATCACATCTGCTTTTGCACATTCGATATTTTTTAAATGGTCGAACCATTCAAAAGAAAACCCTTACTACAACATCATAACGAACTCTTACAAAGATACATTTGATCATCCTTAACATTTAAGGACATAAAATATGATGCACCTTACGTAAACTGATCAAATTGACATTTCAGTGATCGAATTCTTAGATCTTTCTGTAATTTTAGTCCAGTGTTACATTTAACACAATACAATCCTTTTGTAATCATTCAAATTAAACGTACATTACGAGCTATGGCCATTCCCCATATAACATTTATATGCGATAGTATGTAGATCAAATATCCATAGTCTTATATTTCTTAAGAGTTCGAAACTCATAGAATGCAATACATAGTCTCGACCAAATAAACGTGTAAGCGACCAAATTATGAATGTATTTAGCAGTTGTAAAATCCAGTGTTTGCATGGGTATTGAAACATTAATATGCAAGAAGCATGTATTAGTAAGTATATGTTATATTTTTATTTGTCAATCTTTGATTCAAATACTTTGCATATCTTCATTGATAAATGTTTTATCCATCATATTAAATGTACAAATTTATCATTGTAGATTATTATAACATTACATAGCATATGTTCTTACAATAATAGAAATGTTAAATGTTATAATTTCAATTTTTTAATAAGGCTCTCACTAGTCTTTTATGTTTCACCAAACTCTAAGTCGAAACATAGAAGTCTTTCTACTTCACTAGTAGATGTTAGGACTCATCCGTCTTGGAATTCTGACCTTGAGTCTGCTCAACAATCATAGCTCCATGGACGATGGATAACACCTTATCGGTTGTATCATATACAACTCCTAACCCTTTAGTACCTTGTACTAATTCTGCTTCGACCTTGAGTACGCTCAAAAATCGAAATGAAAGTATTCACTCGTATCCACCATATCACGATGGCCTAAGTATAGTATATGTACCTTGAGTCTGCTCAATATATTCATATATTTATCCTACCTCATCTATTCAATATATGAATAATACTACACATAACATCCCAGCTTGAGTCTGTTAAACAACTAAGGAGTACGCAAGTAATATACACACACACACACACACACACACACTGTAGAGGACAATATTATGTTGAAAATTCATAATCTTCAATATATTATATCGAGCGATATCGATTTATGGAATAATGTATTTCTTATGAAATACCCTTGTGATTCAAGTGTCGGACACATCAAAAATCACGGTATACATACATTTACGTATGTATTTACTCCTTAAGTCTATTTAGGATTTCTTAACATTCCACCTTTAATTATACATTCGTATTATATAAGTTTCATTATTATATAACTTTTATATTACATATTACATATTACTTATATAATAGTCTTATGTATAATATTATATTAATCAAATCTTATTTAATTAATTAGAATTAATTAACATTTTAATTAATTTATATTATCTTAATATAACATTTATATTAAATATTTATTATATACTATTACCTTTATAGTATAACGCATATATCATATATATGTATATATTATTTAATTAATTAACCTTTTAATTTATTTATTTAATTAATTAACCTTTATAATTTATTCAATTAAACAATTTTAATAAAATTATATTAGTTTCAAAAATCATATTATATACATACATGTATACTTATAATATCTTAATCATTTTAAAATATCATAATATATATATCAAAATATATAATACATGTATATTTTTTATTAATTAACTTATTTAATTAATTTATATATCTTATTAATCTTATTAACATATTCAAATTTTCAATCTACTTTTTGAACATTTTGAAAATTTTATTATATTATAACTTTTATAATATATGTATATCTTATTTTAAATTTAATTATTAAATTTAAAATCTTTTATTTTAATTTTCAAACAATTTTGAAAATTAGTCCAAGGCCCGATTCAAATTGGACCTCTTCTATTAGAGGCGACCTCTTGGGCTCACATATCTGTTCGAGCCAGGCTGATAGTCAGGTAGGGTAGTGTACCTGATTACCCAAACTCAAACCTTCAACACTACTTTTCTTAGACACTATACTAACTGGATCGTTAGCTTATTCGGTTATCCCTAACATAACTAATTAGACCGTATAGGCTATTGGGCTCTGGTACCATTATTGGAACTGAGCCAGCCCGTAGTGGAAGTTATATGTGAATTTCAAAAAAATTCCTTATTGGATCTATATTGGGCCTATGAAGTCTAATATATTTAGAACATTCCTAATTTTCATTTAAATAAAATATCTCATTTTATTTAAATATGTAAATTATATACAATTTTATTTAAGTGGAAATTAGCCACAAGGGCCTCTTTAGCAAGTGGAATTAGTTTCTAGGACACACAACTGAAATAATTACTTTCAAGGACAAAACGTAAAATAATTAGTTTCTAGGGCCTAAAAACCTATGAAATTATGTCCTTGAAAGTAATTGGACTGCCGACTTTGTCCTTGAAAGTAATTATTCTACTGACTTTGGCCTTAAAAGTAATTTTTTTGAATGTGTGTCCTAGAAACTAATTGGACTGCAAAATTTGTCCTTATGGTGAAATGCCCCTTTATTTAATTTATATTCAATTAAATATAAAAGCATATATATTTATCATATACATAAATGTATGTGTATGCACGTATAACATTATTGTGACGCCCCACCTCTATACCACGCTAGCCAAGGACACTACGTGGTAATGACGTCGACTAGCGCGGAGAATAAGACTGTTGAGGAGCGACCATCCATGTAATTGCTTTGTGCGAGTACCGATATGCCAGATAAAAATATAACTTTTCATCTCAAGAGGAAATCCGACATACTGATACAAACTCAAGGCTACTACATGGTGGCTATGTATATATACTTCGGAAACAAATATAGAAATAAACATAACATAAATCAGTCACAGACAATTCATATCACAAAGGCGGAAATAAATATGAATATAACACATGAAAGTGTTCATCAGAGTAGTGGTCAAACAAGATCCACAATGTCACAAAAGAAGAGATACAAGTGCTAGACAACAGAATATGTATACATCAATGAGTCAATATATCGAATGTATACAACTAAAAACTACAATGCTAAAGTAGTTAGCCAAAAGTCAGATGATAGTCTCAGATAAGAAGTCACGAGGAAGCACCTGTAAAATCTCAGTCTGTCCCAAGTATTATTTAAGAAGAAAATAATAAACGGATCAGTCTAGCTATAAATATCAGATAAAGTGATATAGAATAAGTGATATGACAAAAACGTATGATAACCATAAAGCCATACTGTGATAAGTATCTAATCGAAAATCAATCCAGAGATTAATCAATATCACAAGAATCTTCTCAAAGATTAAAAAGAATGTCATATTCTTAATTTAATTCACCAAGCCACAAATAACGACATACATTTTAATGCCAATTTGTAAAAGTTGGTGAAGCATAAATTCCAGAAATCAACCATTTGAAATCCAAAAATCAAATAATTCAAAGCAACGACGTCGTACAGTGAAACGTCCGGTGCTCCAGAATCACAATAAATCGGAACAACGACGTCGTACAGCGTAATGTCCGATGAACCAAAACACAATAAACCGGATCAACGACGTCGTACAACGTAACGTCCGATGAACCAAAACACAATAAACTGGAACAACGACGTCGTACAGCGAAACGCCCGATGAACCAAAAATCCAATAATATGGAACAACGACGTAGTACAACGAAACACCCGATGAACCAAAAATCCAATAATATGGAATAACGACGTAGTACAGCGAAACGCCCGATGAACCAAAAATCCAATAATATGGAACAACGACGTAGTACAGCGAAACGCCCGATGAACCAAAAATCCAATAATATGGAACAACGACGTAGTACAATGAAACGCCCGATGAACCAAAAATCCAATAATATGGAACAATGACGTAGTACAACGAAACGTCCGATGAACCAGAAGCACAAATAATTCGGAACATCGATGTCGTACAGCGAAACGTCCGATGAACCAAAACAAAGAGACATCGCTCATTGCTAGTCTAAACCATAAAGTGATCATCATCAATCATCAAGAAGTGTCAATTACACTAAGCTAGTAAATATATGAGTTTAGCTTCATGTCCCATAACCACTAGCTTAACTTAAATATTTACGAACAAATTGTAGATTTCCACTCAAAAATTGTCACAAGAGTTTCAATCGAACAAGTCCAAGAATTAACCGACGAAGTAAACGTAAGCGTTTCATACCACTTGTTTTTGCTAAGCCGTTTAATTAGATTTTCTCATACGAGTGAGGTAAAGGTTTGTATATACTAATAGATTAGAAAATGGTTTTATAAAAGAGCTTTGTATTAAAAATAGATTTGAAATCATCTTTGTAAAAGAGTTTTAATATTTACTACTAGTATAGAAACCTTTGTATTTAGAAGTGACAAATCACAAAATGATTGTAGAAACAATCAATCACAAAAATTCATATTTCTATAACGTGAATCAAACAATGGAAATCGATATCAAATCGATCAAATAGAAACACCAAAAATCCAGAAAAGAAATCATCAAAGTTGATATTAATTGACAATAACTATATGGATAATCAAAAATCGATAAATTTGGAAATCCACATAAAAATAGGCTAATTTCCAGAAATCAACAGCCATAGACGTCTGTGGGAAATCCACAGACGTCTATCACCTGTTTCGGGAAATATTTTTCCTGAAGCCACAGACGTCTGTGGATTATCCACAGACGTCTGTCACCTGTAGCAGGACAAAATTTTCAAAGCCCTTAAATGGGCAAACCTACACAACTTCTCGGATTCAGAGCGATTGAATGAGCAACGACGACAAAGGATTTATGCCTAGCGACAACCCAGCCCTAAAGCTCTCCGAAACACCACCAAAAGCACGTTCATAAATCAAAGCTAGGATTTTCAAAGTTTTAACTTCAAACACCAAAAATTGAAATGTTCACCAAATCAATCCAAACCAAAATCAAATGAACATGTAAAGGCGTTAGGAATTCATACCAAGAAATCAAGTATAGTTATAGACGTAGATGTGAGATAAAAATCTCACCTTTTAAACCCAAAACAAATGAAGAAGAAGCTATAGAGCAATGGCAAGAACAATCACTCTTCAATTCCAACCCAACAAGCTTGAATCTAAGCTTAAAAGAGAAATATTTCCTAAGTTAGGTTTAGGAATTTCTGAAATTGATAAGAGAATGAGTTGGAGAAGAAGAAGAGAAGGCTTACCAAAGCTTCTTCTTTGAATTTAGAGCTAGAACTTGGATTTGCAACGATGATTAGGGCTTGGAGTTTTAATTTCCCATTCCACTCTCCATTTTTGATGAAGCTTAAGTGTTAGGAAATGAAAGTGAAGTAATGAAGAGGAGAGGGAGTGGAGCTTGAGTTAATGAAACCAGAATTGGGCAAATGGGCTGAACCCAAACCCAAAGCCCTAAGTGAAAAATGTCAAAATTCCACTCAGCTCCAAACATATCGAAGTTTATACTTAAAAAAGTCGCAAATGACATTTTGGACTCAATGGAAGTGGTCTCGAGTCCCAATTTGACTGTTTACAAAAAGTAGCTTTTCGGACTTCAATCCGACTAACGATGAAATATTTAAATATACAATCGATAAATATGCGGGTTGTTACAGACTCCCCTCCTTAAAGAAATTGCGTCCTCGCAATACTTAAGAAGAAAATAAAGAGTAACAACCATAGAAGCATATCAACACAAAAGAAAATTTGAAATAAGAAGTTCACCATAAAGAGCACGAAAGAGTTAGCCCAAACGTGTTCGCTCGATGAATTCTCTAGATTCCCAAGAGAAATCCTTAGGATTTGAGAACCATCGGAATTTCACAAAAAGAACATCTTTATTTCGAAGGCACTCAACCTTCGAAGAAATGATGCGAATAGAATGTTGCTCAAAAGTCAAATCTGGTGAAACTTCAATCCCTACTATAACACTAGGCTCAAGAATAAAAATCGGAAACCTAAAATCATTTCCATAGTTAAAAGACGTGGAAAACGTCAAGAATAGCAGAAAATTGAGCCGGTGCAACGTCGTAGTACAAAAACAATACGCCTGAGAAACTGGGAACACGAATAACTCCAAACATCGACATAGTACAATAACGGTACGTCCAATGAATGGAAACTCAAATAATTCGGAACACCGACGTAGTACAAAAATGGTACGTCCAATGAACCGAACACCATAAAAGAACATCGGGCGCTAGCCCATATAAGGAATGAGACAGAGCTCAATAAAGCGGGGTATATTGAAACGTCTGATGAACTTGGTAAAAAGATCATAAGATACAAGGAACTCGAGCCAACGAGGTTGACGCAAATTAAGTTTCTTATAAGAAACAAATATTCCAAAGATTTATGATCGAGGTGGAGAACAAATTTCTCCGCCAAACACAATGATGCCAAACTCTAAAAGTGAAAATAATAGTCACGAGCACTAGATCATGAGTGGCATATCTAGTCTCGATAGGCTTTAATGATTTAGAAACATAAATGATAGCACGTTCTCTTTTGCAAGAGAACGACATAAAAACCAATACGATTAGCATTGGTACAAAAGATAAAGTCTTGGTTCCCTACGGGAACAACATGAATAGGAATATCGAAAAGAAAGAGTTCTTTTAAATTGATCCTCTTTTCCCAAAAGCTAAAACTTTCAAAATTACAATTATCTTTATGTAATAATCTTTTTAGAAATTTTTTTATTTTTACAAGTCAATATATTGTGTTTGACTGTCTCATCAAAGCGTTTAGGAGATTCTTATCGATAACGTTGATCAAGCGCATCGACCAGAATTCTTAAAGCACTCAATAGGCAATACAATCACAAAATCATCTTCTATATGATAAACATGTTTCTTAAAAACCTTTAAAAATATTCATTGCTCGTTTAAGAGCAAAATCAAATTGTACTTATAAATAAATCTTATGAAAAAGATTTGCAAAATTTTAAATTGCTATTTCCATCCAAAATCAATAAATACAAAAATGTAGTCATCGAGATACTCATATAATACTCGATTTATAAAATGGATGAAATAAGCTGGAAAAACTGAATGACATAATAAGTCATTCATAAGGACCATAACGAGTGCGGAATGTGGTAAATGGAATGCTAACTTCCGCAACTCGTAGCAAATGAAAATCGGTGGCAAGGTCGAGCTAAAAAGACCTTAACACCGCTCAAAAGATTGCTTAGGTGATAATCCTAAGACAAACTCAAAAATACCGGAAAATTCTCAAACTACATGAATAAAAGAAATAACACTTTCCTCATCATGTGAGCTTAAAGAATAAAATGATGCCATCAAATTGGAATCAAAATCACAAAGGAAAAATAGAAATCTGCTTAACAGATCGACAATGTCGAAGATGAATAGTCCACACGGGACAAAGGATATGGCTTCATAATAATTAAGCCAATCCTTACAAAAGTCAATTCTGAAGCATAAGTAAAAATTGGCTCGGAAAGAAAAATCACATAAAATAATTTCGACATCAATAAAAAGCAAATTGAGTGTTTGCGGATCCACCAATCCGGATTCGCAATCCTCAAAGAAGTCATCAAGCCCAGAAATGTTTAAAGAAAAAGAATCACAAGTTCTTTTGATATAAAAATAATGAGATGAAACCCATATAAAAAAGAACTCGAATAAGATAATCACAAAAGAAATATCGTCAAGGATAGAAGGAGAATTACCTTGACCAAGAGAAGTGTCACTAGGGGCTTGAACAACATTTAGCTCTTCCTCTCTCCTACTTTGGAGTATGGGACATGTAGATATAAGATGGCCCGTACTTTTGCAATAACGACAAAAAAATGGTTTCGGGCACTCATTTGCATAGTGGTCCGTAAGACCACAATTGTAGCATCGTCCACGACTAGATGTAGGAGTCTTTGCTACCGAAGATTCTTGCTTCCCTTTCTTGTTGGGATAGGGATTGGGGACTTTGAACTTAATAGGCCTTTTCATGTTGTTGTTGAAGTTTTGTTTAGCATCCACAACTTCAACATCACACTCTTTATCGGCCTCTTCAAGACGAAGAGCGATATCAATAAGCTGATCGAAAGAAACTTCCAATTTCAAAAGTAATGGTTTCTTGAGATTCTTCTTCAAGCCATAAACAAATCTCTTATTTTTCTTCAATGGGGTATCAATGTATTCAACCCCGTATTTAGAAAGAGATTCGAAAGATGCGACGTAGTCCGTCACAGAAGATTCACCTTGAACAAGGTCGATAAAACGTCGGGCCAAAGTTACTTTTTCAGCCTCCGGCACAAATTTCAATTCGAATCTTTCCCGAAATTGCTCCCAAGTGAGATCCGCTTCAACGATTTCAGAAATAAGAAGCTCATAGCAATCCAATGCTCTTTCTTGGAGCATGCTAGAAGCCACTTGGACTCGGTGGAGATCAACAAGATTCATGCGAGAAAAGATGCGGTCGCATGATCTAAGCCAAGCTTGGATTTCAATGACACTCTCGGATCCCCGGAATGGCCTTCCACCCAAATCGGTATAATCTCTACACAAGCGTGCAAAACCGGATCTAGGATGAGTAGGCTCTGGAATGGGTCTGATAGCTTGAGAATTCTTAACAAGATCTAGAAGCCGCTGGGCAGGCATAAATACTCCATCCTGAGGAGTAGCACTGGATTGACCGACGTTGGTACGTCCAGATCTAACCATTTCTCTTCTTTAAGAAAGAAAGAATAAGAAAAAGTTATTCTCAGAATGAATATCAAACAATCATGATTGATAAAACAAGGCATCATAAAAAGAAATAGGATAGAACGGTACGAAGACTCGAATTAAATCATATGGCACGATTCCTAAGAAAGACTTAGGACAATGATCCTTGCTAGATTATTCTACATTGTTCCGAAGTTTGGCTCTGATACCAAGCTGTGACGCCCCAGCTCTATACCCACGCTAGCCAAGGACACTACGTGGTAATGATGTCGACTAGCGAGGAGAATAAGGCTGTTGAGGAGCGACCATCCATGTAATTGCTTTGTGCGAGTACCGATATGCCAGATAAAAATATAACTTTTCATCTCAAGAGGAAATCCGACATACTGATACAAACTCAAGGCTACTACATGGTGGCTATGTATATATACTTCGGAAACAAATATAGAAATAAACATAACACAAATCAGTCACAGAAAATTCATATCACAAAGGCGGAAATAGATATGAATATAACACATGAAAGTGTTCATCAGAGTAGTGGTCAAACAAGATCCACAATATCACAAAAGAAAAGATACAAGTGCTAGACAACATAATATGTATACATCAATGAGTCAATATATCGAATTACAACCAAAAACTACGATGCTAAAGTAGTTAGCCAAAAGTCAGATGATAGTCCCAGATAAGAAGTCATGAGGAAGCACTTGTAAAATCTCAGTCTGACCCGAGTATTATTTAAGAAGAAAATAATAAAAGGATCGGTCTAGCTATAAATATCAGATAAAGTGATATAGAATAAGAGATATGACAAAAACGTATGATAACCATAAAGCCATACTGTGATAAGTATCTAATCGAAAATCAATCCAGAGATTAATCAATATCACAAGAATCTTCTCAAAGATTAAAAAGAATGTCATATTCTTAATTTAATTCACCAAGCCACAAATAACGACATACATTTTAATGCCAATTTGTAAAAGTTGGTGAAGCATAAATTCCAGAAATCAACCATTTGAAATCCAGAAATCAAATAATTCGAAGCAACGACGTCGTACAGCGAAACGTCCGGTGCTCCAGAATCACAATAAATCGGAACAACGACGTCGTACAGCGTAACGTCCGATGAACCAAAACACAATAAACCGGATCAACGACGTCGTACAACGTAACGTCCGATGAACCAAAACACAATAAACCGGAACAACGACGTCGTACAGCGAAACGCCCGATGAACCAAAAATCCAATAATATGGAACAACGACGTAGTACAGCGAAACGCCCGATGAACCAAAAATCCAATAATATGGAACAGCGACGTAGTATAGCGAAACGCCTGATGAACCAAAAATCCAATAATATGGAACAACGACGTAGTACAGCGAAACGCCCGATGAACCAAAAATCCAATAATATGGAACAACGACGTAGTACAACGAAACACCCGATGAACCAAAAATCCAATAATATTGAACAACGACGTAGTACAACGAAACGTCCGATGAACCAGAAGCACAAATAATTCGGAACATCGACGTCGTACAGCGAAACGTCCGATGAGCCAAAACAAAGAGACATCGCGCATTGCTAGTCTAAACCATAAAATGATCATCATCGATCATCAAGAAGTGTCAATTACACTAAGCTAGTAAATATATGAGTTTAGCTTCATGTCCCATAACCACTAGCTTAACTTAAATATTTACGAACAAATTGTAGATTTCCACTCAAAAATTGTCACAAGAGTTTCAATCGAACAAGTCCAAGAATTAACCGACGAAGTAAACGCAAGCGTTTCATACCACTTGTTTTGCTAAGCCGTTTAATTAGATTTTCTCATACGAGTGAGGTAAAGGTTTGTATATACTAATAGATTAGAAAAAGGTTTTATAAAAGAGCTTTGTATTAAAAATAGATTTGAAATCATCTTTGTAAAAGAGTTTTAATATTTACTACTAGTATAGAAACCTTTGTATTTAGAAGTGAAAAATCACAAAATGATTGTAGAAACAATCAATCACAAAAATTCACATTTCTATACCGTGAATCAAACCATGGAAATCGATATCAAATCGATCAAATAGAAACACCAAAAATCCAGAAAAGAAATCATCAAAGTTGATATTAATTGACAATAACTATATGAATAATCAAAAATCGATAAATTTGGAAATCCACATAAAAATAGGCTAATTTCTAGAAATCAACAGCCACAGACGTCTGTGGGAAATCCACAAATGTCTGTCACCTGTTTCGGGAAATATTTTTCCTGAAGCCACAGACGTCTGTGGATTATCTACAGACGTCTGTCACATGTAGCAGGACAAAATTTTCAAAGCCCTTAAATGGGCAAACCTACACAACTTCTCGGATTCAGAGTGATTGAATGAGCAACGGCGACAAAGGATTTATGCCTAGCGACAACCCAGCCCTAAAGCTCTCCGAAACACCACCAAAAGCACGTTCATAAATCAAAGCTAGGATTTTCAAAGTTTTAACTTCAAACACCAAAAATTGAAATGTTCACCAAATCAATCCAAACCAAAATCAAATGAACATGAAAAGGCGTTTGGAATTCATACCAAGAAATCAAGGATAGTTATAGACGTAGATGTGAGATAAAAATCTCACCTTTTAAACCCAAAACAAATGAAGAAGAAGCTATAGAGCAATGGCAAGAACAATCACTCTTCAATTCCAACCCAACAAGCTTGAATCTAAGCTTAAAAGAGAAATATTTCCTAAGTTAGGTTTAGGAATTTCTGAAATTGATAAGAGAATGAGTTGGAGAAGAAGAAGAGAAGGCTTACCAAAGCTTCTTCTTTGAATTTGGAGCTAGAACTTGGATTTTCAAAGATGATTAGGGCTTGGAGTTTTAATTTCCCATTCCACTATCCATTTTTGATGAAGCTTAAGTGTTAGGAAATGAAAGTGAAGTAATGAAGAGGAGAGGGAGTGGAGCTTGAGTTAATGAAACCAGAATTGGGCAAATGGGCTGAAGCCAAACCCAAAGCCTTAAGTGAAAAATGTCAAAATTCCACTCAGCTCCAAACATATCGAAGTTTATACTTAAAAAAGTCGCAAACGCCATTTTGGACTCAATGGAAGTGGTCTCGAGTCCCAATTCAACTGTTTACAAAAAGTAGCTTTTCGGACTTCAATCCGACTAACGGTGAAATATTTAAATATACAATCGATAAATATGCGGGTTGTTACAATAATAGTCCATGCACGGTATAACATGCCCGTATATAAATGTTGGGATTTGCATCGCAACAGACATGTTAGCCCATCCTATATGTATTAAATGCTGTCTAAATATATGTATGTATGTAAACTTGTTATTTATATAAATATTAAAAACTATGTAAATATATGTATGTATGTGTGTGTGTGTGTGCGCACGCGCATGTCTATATAATTTATATGTCAAAATATTGATGATTTATATTTATATACTATTGCATTAAATATTAAATAAACATTTATATATACATAACATAATTTTTTTTAAATCATTTTACACATATACATTTATATGTATGAATTATAGTAACAAAATTATTATTATTATTATTATATTTAAATCGCCTTGTTGAAGCTTGTCACTACATTCTGATCCCTTACACATTCCTCTTTCACTTTGGATTCCACTTCCTTGTCCTATCATGAAGTGGGTCCCAAAATTTTGCTCTGCTAATGTGCTTTCGCCTTTTAAGATCGTGACTCTAGTCATTGATGTTCGCTTTGTTGATATTTTTGATGTTCGCTCTGTTGATGCTATTGTGCTTTCGCCTCCTGTGATCGTGACTTTGATCAGTGATGTTTGCTCTATTGATGTTATTGACGATAGTACTATGGTTATTTTGGATACGGTTCTTCCTTCCTCGGATGACTTCTTTTGAGGCTTGTCTAAGCAGGCTTGGATTCATGAGCCTTCTGAAATGAGATATGACTCTAAGGGTAGTAGGTTCTATAAGTATGTTGGTGAAGATGAAGAAGAAAGGGGGCTATATTATCATGTTAAGGGTGAAGACCTTGTGCTACTGGTGCTAGGCCTGTTAGGTAAATTGAACCGTTCTGTTATATTGGCTGCCTCTTAGGATAGGAAATACTGTTCATGCTCTGATTCAGTGGATTTTGTTCCTACATTAGCTTCTCTATTCTCTGGGTATTATCATGTTATTGGGCATAAATTTTTGGATGAAGGGAGTGGATCTGCCTCCTCGAAGGAAGAGTAGATTAGGTTTTGATGTTGGTTAGTAGTTTGGTCTTTTCGCCAAACTTCCGTGCTTTATTTTTCTTATAGCTGTTATGTTGCATATACCGAACACTATTTCAAATTCATTTATATATGTGGATGGCCAACAATAAATGCTAACTAGCTTTTCTATATATATGTAAGTATACTTAAAATATCTAAATATGTATATGTGTGTGTATTATAGTATATTAGTTATGTATTAAAATTATATATTTTAAACCTTTCCAGATTGACTACACAGCACAAAAAAAATTATTTATATTTTATTGCATTAAAACATATATATATATATATTAATTGTTCAAAATACAATAAAATAATAATAAAAAATATTTTCTTGTTATATTATGTGAATTTTAAATGTTTAGAAAATCAAGCATGATACTTTAAAGTTATGAAAATATTTCTATAATTTTCTTGGTCAAAATAATATTTTTAATTAATTGATTGATTTTGGCCGTTTATTAAATTGATTTTTTTAAAATATAAAAAATGATTTTTAAATTATTATTCTTGGCCTACAGTTTATATAAGGATAATTTTTTTTTATAAAATTTAAAATTTAATTTTCGAAACATATTTAATTTTATATGATTTATTTAATTAGTATATTGATTTAAATAATATTAAATAATATTAAATAATATAAATAAATATTAATAATTATTTTGCAACCACAGAAAATATAAACTATGTAGATATGCATTTATAAATTATAAGTTCAACTATTAACATGATATGATGATATAATTAAAATTAGGTAGTATATTAACACACACACACACACACACACACACACACACACATATATATATATATTAATAAAATGATAATAATTAAAACAAAATTAATTTGGCTATGCACTTCAGATCTACATATAACATGTGTTTTTTTAATAAATTAAAGCATACATATAACCACTCTAATATGTGACAACATTGATGATATATAAGAATCTCACCTAACTAGCAATGTAATGACACACACACACACACACATGAGTGCTACAGCACGCGCTTCGCGCGTGAATTGTTTTCCTTATAAATTATACATGTTTAAATTAGTTAAAAAAATATTTTTTATTTTCAAGTGATATTAAGATTTGTATATTTGTAAAGAAGTATTTTGAATTTGTAAATGAAGTTTAATTTTAGATCCTATTTTTAGAAGCATTTTGAATTTGTAAAGCATGTTTAATTGTTAGATCCTACTTTTAGGGGCGTTTGAATTTGTAAAATAAGTTTAATATTAGATCCTATTTTTAAGTGATTAAGATTTAATAATATATAGATAGGCGTTTTTGGTGGTTCACGTTGATACCAAAAAAGTGTGACACCAAGCTATTACAACTATTATTAAAGATATATATATATATGAATAATATAATATTATCCATAAATTATAAATCATATATTATATTAAATACATTCCAAATACCAATGCCTTAGAGCACACTTTGTAACGATGAATTCTTCCGCCTTGGAAATCTTCTTGATTCGGCAGATTGCTAATCCTTGAACCGTAGACCTTTAATTGTCTAATAGTTATCACCTTTTGAACTGATTTGAGATGAATTTTCTAGAGCTCCTTATTGATGAGATCGGCTAGCAATGATGGGGAAATGGCAGCCGAAAAGTCAATTTTGCATCAGGGTTAGGAGTCCCTTTATAGTGGAAGAAATAGAGAGAAATTATGATCACATCTCATACCATTTCTCATCAAATCTCAACCATCCATTCCAAACCCCTTTAGCCTTTTTATCCACAACCTACAATGCTTATTGCTATCGAAATAACATCTTAACATCATAGGCTAACAGCCTATTTAAGCCCAAATAAATAATATTAATTAAATCTAATTTAATTGTTTATCGATATCGCATATCGATCGATATATTTATAACTATTATAAATATATACAATAATATTTATACCTCAAATCATATTCAAAATTTTATAATTAATATTTCATAAATATTAATTAATTTAAACAATTTATAACAATTATAAACTAATTAAATCATTGGTCTAAAGAGAATTCATCATTCCGATTGTGTGACTTATCATGTGTAAATTCGATCAGCGATTAACATTGAACTATTCGAATGTTAATGTTAACGCGTCACTTAGCAAGTGGTGCGACATTTCGGTCGAATTTATAGCTTACTTGTTTTGGTAAAATCCAATTTTATATTATTAAGTGTTACCCGATTGTGACATATATTTACACCAATTCTCTTCGTCAAAACTATATCACTTTGGACTTGTGGAATTTGGTAATGGTCAAAATTCCAATATCATCCATATTCAACTCTATAGTCCAAACACACAAAGCCTTTGGTTTAATTATAACAATTATTCTTAACCGAAATGCTCTGATCAGAGATGTTGACTTTGAGTTGACCATGATACTAACCCCATATAACCGAGGAGACGAATCCTTTCTTGAATAGTGCTTCACTTCTAATACTTCCATTCGACCCAACTATATTCACTTGATGGATGACATGCCATGATTTTACTATAATCAAAGTGGAGCTTTCATATTGAAGATTAACAATATTCTTAGATCTAGAGAACTGTGTAAATGAATCACATCGATATTTTCTATTTGACCTTAATTCTATTAACCAATAGAAAATTATTAAGTGAGTCGTTCCATAGTTATCCAATAACTATCAGTACGTAACCTCTTAGTGCCTCCAGTAGTTATGAGTAATACACTATCCAACATTTGAAGAGCGTTACATACTTTAGTCTCAACAGATACATCGACATCCAGTCTCGATGCATCTTGACTAGGAACATTTAAAATGGATATTTATATTTATTGTGATAAATTACTCACGGTTACAACACTTTGTAACTACAATCACAAAATTACACCATTTATGGATTTTCTATTAAGTATACTTTAATTAAATTGATTGATTAATATAACACATTATATTAAATATATTATAGAATGAAAATACCTTTATTTTGAGCAAGATTGGTCAACGAGTTAGAGATATGTAGCAAATTACATAATTGCTCCTAGGGCATACTTCTAACTATATCAAGGTTGAACCTGGACCTAGAAGGGTCTATATAAATAATAAACGACCGATTCGAGCCTTATTTCTCTTGTGTTCCAGAAGGCGATTGAAGGCTATTAATGAGGCAAAGGTTGGCGTTAAAAATTGTGTGAATGTTTGTGTGATTGGTTGCTATTTGAAATGAAGATGTATGGTATTACTACGCAGAGACGTGTTACGATGGTGAACATGAAATATGAACGAGTCTGTGGCATAGGTAGACGTCACGGGGTATGGATATGAATACAGATGTGGATATGGATATGGATATGGATACATATGTGGATATGGATATAGATACAATACAAATATGGATACAGATACGGATATGAATACAGGTAGGGATACAGGTACGGATGCGAATGCAAACTTGTAATACAAGTAGGCGATCTAGGCATTACATTGCTCCCCTGTAGTGCTTCGACGACTCAGGTGGAGGAGGTGGATGTTAAGCGACCCCGTAGGCTATGGACAGACCAGGGCGTGGGTCCAATTAGCACGAGGACAATATGTTTTCCAGTAGGCTTTAAGCGGCCCAGGGAAGTGAGTCCTATATGCGATTTACATGATGATGGTCAACATGCGACCCTATAAGGCATGTATCCTTTAACGACCCGAAATTTCATTGCTTTAATTTAGGAGTATTTAATTAATTTTAAATATTCAAATATTAGATTTTATAATTAAAATAAAACTCTTTTAAATAATAAATAATGATGGTGAAACAATTTTCCAAATTTTTTTTACAAAAATATATAGTTCGAAGAAAAATCGAAAATGTGACTGGAATTCGTTTTTTGAATTTTCGACTTTCCACCGGCTAAAAATTAAAGGAAACATTGTGAACACTTGTGTATAGATATACACATTTGTAAATAAGTTAGTATTCACATTCATTTGCAAATAAGTAAAATCATATACATGTATACATATATGTATAATAATGCATTTAGTTAAGTTAAAAATATAAGAAACAGAGGATGCTTCATGAAGCATATGTAAGCACAAAGTACATTTGGAATTAAATCATGGTGGATCAAACAATGTAGGGGGGACAAGCTTGTAGGCATTAGTACCATGGGGTGGAGCGTAAAAGGTGATGTGGCAAACTAAGAATGGAGGGTAAGGTACAAGCGCATTAAGGTAATTTACTTTGTTCTCTTGCTTATAAATAGCACTTTCACTTCTTCAATTTCATCTCCTTATTATTCTATCATATATTTTTCATATCTTACCCAAATAGAGTATTTATTTTTTTCAAACTGTAACAAATTCTAGTGGCTACAACTTTTATGCCTACCACTTCTTCAAATTTTGAGTTTAGCCATGTCCATATCTCATTTCTTTGCACAGTGTTTTCAGACCCAGTTTTTTTATTCCGAGAACACCTCTTTTTCCTTTGGCCATATCTCCCTCAAAAAAGATCCAAATTGAGTGATTCATTTTTTGAAAATGTAGAGAAGAGAACTTTTAGGAACTTACCTTTTACAACTTTTCCAAATTCCATGAGTAACTTGTCGAAAAATTAGTCGGAAGATGACCCATTTTTGGGTTTGTTTTTTGTGAATTCGATGATAATCCGAAGTCCCTCCACCATTCAAGGCTAAGCTCTACCTACCTTGGCCAAGCCTACACCCCACTAGGCCGAGCTCCATACTTCATAGCCGAACCTCCCTTGGCTCTTAGGGCCTCCAAAAATCCATTTTGTGGAAAGATAAAACTAAGGCCTAGGTCCGATTCAAGTTTAGTGGAAGTTCGGGTTATTTTGGTAGCTTTAAAAGTGAGTAAACTTTTGTTTTAAATTAAGTGTTTTTAACTTCATGAGTTGTGCTTAACTTAGTGTAATTTTGTTGGATGTTTGGTTGAGAAATGATTTTGATGTTATGGTTATATATATAAGCTTATATATGCTTGGATGTAATGTTATATTAAACATGAGATTTGAAATCTAAATGTTGTTTATGCATGTAAAGATACGATCTTGCTTATGTTTTTGTACGTAGCATGTGTACTTATGTTATGGATGTGGTTATATGTTTGTACGCTATAAAAAGTAAGCACTTTTGTATGGTAATGGCGATTTGAAATCCTTGTGCGAAACCATAGTTCTAGTTTAAAAATCAAAATCATTTTCAAAGTTCAAACTTTATTTAAGTTTCAAAACACTTACTTAAAGTTTAATAAAGTTAGTAAGCTTCCATAAGTTAAGTTTTCAAAAGAAAGAGCCAAAGCAAGTTTTGAAGTTATGGTATCCATAGCAATAGTCGCTATGGATGCAGTTTTGCTAAAAAGTCTGATTTTTGAAAGATTATGTTTTTATACCTAAAAGGGTTATACAAATATTTTACTAACTTAATAATGATGTTTAAGAAAGTTAACTAAGAATTTAATAATTTATTTTTGATTAATTAAATTTGGAAATTAATAATTAATTAAGTATTAAACAAGGTTTATTAATTATAATTAAGTCAAGATTAGTACTAATTAATTATCTTTAAAGTAAGATTAATTGTAATTAATCATGAATTAAGCACGTGATTTGTTTTTCATTAATTATCAATTAATATAAGGTTGACTATTAACTAATTTTTAAGCAAAGGTTTAATTATTTTTAATTATAAATTAATTAAAGGTGTAATTTATAAATTATTTATTAAAGGTTTAGTTTATTTTTTATGTTTTATTTAAAGGATAATTATGATTTATTTATTTAAAAGTAAATTATAATTTAATTAAAGGTTTAATTATTATTAAATAAAGAGTTTAAATATTATTTAATTATTAAATCAAAGTTTTAAACCGTTTTATTTCTGAAGATCGATTTTGTTTTAAAGTAATTTTTTAAGAATATTATAAATCCAAGGGATTTCTTTGTCATTAACCCTCAAGTAATCTCAAATGAATATGAAACCCAATGACATTTGTTTAGCAAAATAAATCATCATTCTGCTGATTTAGTTATATTCGACATTGTTAGCAGAACAAAACACCATTCTGCTATTATATTAACTTGGACATGTGTTTAGCAGAATAAATCCTCGTCTGCTATTATAGTAACTTCGACATCTTACCTATATGTTGATTTGTTTGTTGTTGGCTACTTCTCTTTACATATTTGTTTGTTATGTACATGCCCATGTTATAACTGGAAAGTTAAACTGAATTAGATGAGAACCATTGTGGTTATTACGCCTCTTTCTAATTTTGTGAATTCAAATATTTCATTTTCACCTTTTTGCAAAGGGTTTAAAGTTATTATCATTTTTAAATATAATATTTAAAGGATAATTAAGCAATGATTTTATTAAAGGTGTTTTTGAAGTTAATTGAATACTTTTTAAAATGATTTTTAAAACCATTATTTTGCTAATGTGGTTTAAAGATAAATTTAACAAAGAATATTTATTTAAAGGCATTTTGAATAATTGACTTTATCAAAGAAACTTTATTGATTAAAAATTTATTTAATAATTTTTGTTTAAATAAAGAAAGTTTATAAAAGAAGTTTTATAAATGAGTTTGGAGATTTATAAAGAGTTATAAATATGGTTTTGATATTTATAAAAGAGTTTTATAAATAAACTTGGAGATTTATAAAGTGTTTTATAAATGGATTTGTAATTTAAGTAAAAGATATTTCATAAATAAAAGAGATTTATTAAAAGGATTTGTTGAAGAAATTTATAAAAGAATTTAAGATTTGAATTTCTCTTAACTAACCTTCTTAACCAAGGTGGTATGGAACATCCATTCCACACTTAACACCGAAGGAATAGTGTTTGGGGTTATCCTTATCTCTATTTTAAATAACATTTGTTTTGATCATTTTAATTGATTTTGAAATGAGAAATCTTTCACAATGTTTTGTGGATATACTTATGCCAGTGTGATAAGTATATGAATATATTAAATAAATATTTTGGAAAGAAATTTAAATAAATGAAAATTTATTTTGAGGCTTAGTGGTTGCTACGGGTAATTAAATCTCGGAATTGTTGTTTGTTCGTTTGATAGTTAAATAACCGACTATCAAATCTGGACCAAAATATAGCTTTGGAAATATCTAGGAGAAACACGTGAGTTATATGGCACAGTCATCTTCGATGATGTTGTACTGTGCGTATAAATATCGTTTTGTTCTCCTAGGACAAATGATACGGAAATCCGTCCACTTAAAGGGTTAAGGGCTGATCTCTGCTCCTATGGATTTTTTTATTATTTCCAAAAGAACTGGGGTTGAGTTTACCGAAACTATCGAACGTTGTTTCGAAGAGACCGGGATCAGATAGCATAAATTATCCAAAAACCACTTGGATCCAACTCAAGCATTTCGAACTAAAGACGTCTTGAAGATGATTGAAGATGGAGCTTTTGAAATGCAAGGAACACTTGCTATTAATCCTGAGGGTGATTCCAAAATGGATGTAGTGGAGGTAATGCCTTCGGTTTCGTTCAGACTCAGAACGAACTTGAATGGATGAATGATGGCATTGCATTTCTGCCTGGAGGGTAGTGTTAGCATTGCAAGGTGGTTTTCTATATAAAAGGTAAACGTAATCTCAAGCCTCACACCTGGGAATGGCTAAAATCAGGGGATATGCTTCACGGCTATATGGTTCGCTACCATTAGGACATGGTCATCACCCAATCTAGATCGATATTATGGACCATGTATGCTCAGGACCCATTTAAGCCGTTGATCCCAACCAGGGTAATGCCATATTTGGCGCTATTCGGTAAGGGGTAGGGCCAATCTTGACTTGCAGGGAGTCCATGTGAGGCTCTCGGTGTGTTTTATTTAGAGATGCACTGTGATAGGTAGTACCCCGGTGCCTTGTCATTGATGGAATCCATTTTCCAATACGTGCCTTTACAGACTTAGTTATGCCCGACTACTGAAACGTGAGATGCAATAATTTCAGCTATATTAATATGTATTTGCATCTTAGACATTATTATAATATCACTGGATTTTCTATAGAAAGTGTTTTGGTTATCGTAAGGTAAAAACTCATCCGTGTTATGTGCAGTATAGTTTTACGAGCTACCATTGATTTTAAAAGACTTCATAAGTTATAATAAATAAAATTCCATATGACCTAAGTTTCTCACGCTGGTTTTATCAAATTGATCCAGACGTTATTTTTCTTATAATGGTCGGGTCAGCTTGAACATATTTTCCAGATTTAGCTAGATTCCTTTGGAGCTTTCAGGAGACGAGCTGGATTCTTCAAGATGTATTCATGTACCTTATATTCTTCCGCTATTCTATTTTGTTCGTTCTTATCTACATTTATCAGCAATTGTAAGAACATGCTGTTATAAATGTCCAGGCTGATAATAGGATAGTGTACTCTGATGTTGTGTATAATCTTTTTGTAAAGATTTTGTGTATATTATATATTGCTCGCCACGATGTGAGATTCTGTTCCACCTCTTTCTTCACCCCTAATAACCTATCCTTCGGACACTTAAATGATCGGCGCATGAATACCGAGGATGTATTAAGTGTCGTTTTTAGGTGTAAGAAAGGCATATCGTTACATGGTGGGTCCATGGAAGTGAGTCCATATAGTGATGATGCAGTGCGACTAGATGTATACGTTAGTTAGGTGTGATGTGACGACAGGGCGTGAGGTGATCGAGAGATAGACTTATATCATGTTATAGTATTATTTTTGTAGTATATGTAGAGTAAAAGTATGACTCACTGACCAGATTTATGTCTGACCCCATGCTATATAGGTTGATGGAGTTTGGAGACGAGATGGTATCAGAGACTCATTTGTATATATTTTGTATGATGTAAATAATTATTGTAACCTGGATTTGACTATCGGTATGGATTGGGTTGTAGTTGTATTGTTTAGATATATGTATTTGAGATTATAGACATATTACGGTGATGAGACCATGGTTATTATTGATGTATTATATTTTATTTTCTTCCCTTGTGAGACACTGAAAGTATATAGTTATTAGATAGTGTTAGTTAGAACCGTATCTAATAACTGATATCTGTAGGTAGTTGTATATATTTTATCTTATCCTAACGACTCATCGTTTCGGTTCTCAGGTTGTCAACGTCGATTCGGGCTCTGGATCTGGGGCCGAATGGGCAGGTTGTTACAAAACCCATTTATAATTAATTCAATTTAAATCATATTTAAATGTACATTGATGTCGTATATAAATACGTGCATATATAACTTTTATATACGCACCAGTTAATTACAAGTAGCACTTAGGACATTTCTAGAGGAGACCTATTTACTAAATACACTCCATATAAGAATTATAAAAAAATCAATATTTCATAAACATTAATTATTTTATAGCTATTATAAGTCGATTAAATCGAGCGATGTTTCGAAGACTGAATAAATTCGGTTGTGCGACTCATAGGTGTGAATTTATCTGACAATTGATGTTTGAACAATCCAAATACTAATATTCACACGTCACCTTAGCTAATGTTGTGACGGTTTGATTTAATTCATCGCTTACAAATCTCGTCGGTAAAAATTCTATTTTACAATTTTAAGTGGTACATTTGTAATGATTATCACACATGTTCTCTTCGTCAAGAACATATTATTGATGTTTGGAATTTGGTTTTGGTTAAAATTCCAATATCATGTACATTCAGCTCGATTAGGCTATAAACAAAGTCCTGGTTCAATAATAATATTAATTATTAACTGTACTACTATGCCTAGAGATTTTTACTTTGAGTTGACTACAATTGATCGTGGTACTAACTTTATACAACCGAGGAGATGAATTCTCTCTTGGATAGTGTTTCACTTTCAATTCTTCACCTCAGACCCAAATATAGTCTCTCGATGGTCACTATGCCATGATTTAATTATAATTGAAGTGGAGTATCCACATTAAAACTAGAGAGAACCATGTAACACCATCACTTCAAGATTTCTTGTTTGATATAGTTGTTATTAACCAACTAGAAACTTTCGAATGAGTCATTTCATAGTTATTCAATAACCACGAGTACATAACCCCTTGGTGCCACCATCAACCATGAGTAATACACTGCTTAATATTTGAAGAGCATTACGTACCCTGGTCTCAACGGATGCATCGATATCTTTTTCGATGTATCTTGATCAGGAATATTTAAAACAAAATGTTATTTTATACTGCGATAATTTTCTCAATATTAGAACTATTTGTAATTATTATCACATAACGTATTATTTAAGAGTTTTTAATTCATTATACTTTAACTTAATTAATTAATTAATTATATTGCAATATAATAAAGTATATAATAGAAATCAAATACCTTTATTATGAATAAGATTGGTTATAGAGTTAGATATCTAACAAATTACATAATTGTCCTAGGACATACCCCTAACTCTCTCAACACTATGCCACCAACCTAATTTGGCCCGACCCGGCTTGGTCATATCTATCGACGCGTGTGTTATCATGCATGACTCCCCCTCAACTTTAGAGAAAACATTGGATGTCCAAAGGTCTCAATATGACTCTTGAAAATCTTGCATTTTAATAAGATTCTTTCGTAATATCTCAAGATGTAGGACTATCCTAAAATTAGGTATGTCAATGCACTTATTATTTTTTGGATTTTTTTTCGATTTGGCCTCATTTTCAAACTTATTATCGCAAATAGCCTTGTTTCAAAAACTAATATCGATTATAGCCATGTTTTGGCCAGCCAGCGGCCAAAACATACTGGCGACTTTTCAAAAGTCACATGTTATTTTATTTATTTTGAAAAACATACCGGCGAATTTTGAGAAGTCGCCTGTATGTTCGTAGTAAAAAAAAATTAACATATGGGCGATTTTTGAAAAATTGCCAGTATGTTTTTTTAAAAAAAAAAAATTTATCGGAGACTTTTGAAAAGTCGCCGGTATGTTTTTCAAAAAAAAAACAACTGACGACTTTTAAAAAGTCGCCAGTATGTTTTGACCAGCTCAACGCTGAGCCGGTCAAAACAGCGCTATAAGTGATATTAGTTTTGAAACGAGACTATTTGCGTTTAAAAATGAGGTTAAATTGAAAAAAAAATCCTTAATTTTTTAGTATTTTATTTTAACAATATTTCCAACAAATCATTAAAAATAATCAAAGGGACTTGAATTTTTATTAAATAGATATATTTTTCAGTAATTTGATAAATATTACATGAGGATTATAAGAGAATAGAGTCCACTTATTGGAATAAAACTAGTTATCTTTTGCACTCACGTTATTACTCTAACTTGAAGGATCAAGGTCGAGTTTCCTTTTTATTTTTGGAATATTCCCATGAGTTACTTCTTTAATTTCAGTACGTCACCATCAAATTTTACGTATATTCAATAAAAGAAATTTCGCTTGCTCTCTATCGTTACACATCTCATGAACTAATTGTGTACTTAAAATAAATTATAGTACCCTATGACTAATTTGTGTATTCAATAAAAGAAATTTCGCTTGCTCTCTATGACTAATTTGATAATTAGCACGGCGTATTTAAAATAAATTATAGTACCCTTCATCACAATTTCAGTTTGAGTGGAATCATCGTAAAATCATCCAACCTTGCGCCAACAAAAAAAAAATCCAAGTCCTTTTGACAATCTAAGAATCTGACATAAAATGATATGTAGTTTAACAATTGTTGATTTGGCCAAGTGAAAAGGTAAAGTAAGAAATGAATGTCTAATTAATATTTAATGCTTCAAGAAACTTTTAAGCTTTAGACACTTTATGCTATCAACATGTACCATTGTTTGTGTGAACTAGAACTACACTTTGGATTCAGTTACAACTACCTATATTGTTAGTCCAACTTACTAACTTGTAAATTATAATAAAATTCTATTCTATAATAAATTTCTTTCAAATAACCTCAATTCGAATTATAACAGCACCATTCACCAGTTAAAACAGGTCGTTACCTATTTGAATTCTACCAATATCATTCACTAATTACAACTCAATTTCAGGTACCAAAGTTCTGTATAGCAAATGCTAACAAAAGGATAGATAAGAGTTCAAAAAAAACATAACAAAAGTTTGAACACTTCTCCCTTTCACATTGCCCAAATCTTCAGACTCCATTAATCTATCAAAACTCGCACATAATTTATATCTTATATGGTCAAATACTACGCTATCACTTGCGACTTCTTTTCCTCGCTCCAATCACTCCCTCATCCCTCTTTCTTATGCCTCTTTGTCCCTTCTTACCCGGAGATTTTTCTCCAACCGAAGCTTCAAATTTCTTCTTGTGTAAATTTGCACCGGTTTCCACAAGTGGTGGACACTCATCCTCTTGTTTTATAACTTCTTTAACACGAGGTTGAGTATCAAGTCTCTTCTTCAGTGTTTTGTTCACTACCTCCCGAAGAATGAGCGCAGAATTATGCTCAGGTGAGTTCTTCGGGTAGAAGACTATAGCGTTGTTGCATAGCAGAAGCAAGTCTCTAAACAGTTCTTTCGATGACAAAATCAAACCATTTGTTATCCTCGTTCTTATGCTACGAAAGTCTACATGCCTACGTATCATCTTTTTGTATCTGGCCCTTTTCTGTTACGTGTAATATTGTACGTTAGACCTCTGAAACCAACAACAAAAAAAAGACCGAATTTTTTAGAACTAGTGCATTTTAACAATTTAATTCAGCTAAACTGCACCAGCCCTCTACTGAAATTTTCTAAAACTATTAAAAAGTAGTACGTTACCTGGCTTTCAAGGCGGCATTTGAAGAGCGAAACACCTTCATGCTTTGTAACCAAGTCCATCATTTCTGTCAAAGTCATTCGTGTATCATCTTCTACTGATGATTTCTCTATGTTGGCAGCAGAACTCATTATGGCGCTCTCTCCTAAACTATTTTCCCTTAATATATTATTATTACAAAATTTTCTCTTCCTCAAACCTCTTTTCTTTTTGAAATTTCCAAAGCTGACCACAAAGCATCCACAATGGAAATTCTCCTTTCCAAAATCTTCTAGCGTTTGCATCTTTGGTTTGTTCCCTTCAGAACTGCCTGAGCAATTTTTCTCGCGTTTCTCCATTAAACTGCCTGCAGATGACTCATCTGTGGATGCGACTTTGGTGGAAGAGTTGGCATTGGTATATTCAATAGGAGATGCCAATTCGGTATTGCTAGCATTACATCCAGAATTGCTTCTTGTTTCCCTGTCTGAAGTAAGACTTTCAAGCTTGGAGTGAAGAGATCTGAGAAAAATAAAATCATATTAATTTCAAAGTTATACAATCAGGACAAGGGGAAATAGATTTATGCCAGTTATATAAAACCAACTTATTTCTGTTAAAAAATGAAGTCTAGGAGAGCATTTGACCTAAGTACAGAAAATGGCTTATTTGAGAATTTATAATATTGCTTTAAAAGTTGTTATCTCATTAATAAAATCATAAGCAATAAATATTTGCGTATTTCATTTTTCAGTTAAAAACTAAATCTGACCAAGATTTCAGTTCATCTACCCTAATGCTTCTACTGTTCAATATTCACTTAAAACTGTTTAAAAACTACAACTCAGAAATATTTTTGACCATTTACAGGTTTTTATCATTCCCGGTATTGGTTATGACCTACATCCACATGTCATAGCTACTTTCTGGTTTTTTTTTTATGAACTTTCTTTTCTTTTAATTTTATTTTTTATTTTTTTATTATAACCGATAGGAAAATGGTACCTATACACGTAGGATGTATCACACGTTCGAACCATTATATTTTTTTAAGGAAGTGTTTCGAAATTCACATATCATTATGTTTGTAAATTTTAATACAGTGCATAAAAAAAGCCGTGTGTTTTAGTGATTTGTGTACATATATCACTTTATCAGCCAGCCTAGTGCCTTGACCTGGTTAGTACAGGATTTTGTTTATTTTCCTCTTCCCCATTATTGGTGCGTTCACAGCCTTTTTTGCCACTTCAGGGCATCGATGGTTCAAATGCAAGGTGACGTAATGGACGCGATGAATACCTAAGCATGGAAAAGGCATGCTTGCCAAAGGGTTGAATTTACATACCTTTGGCATCAGATATGTCCAATTTTAATTGTAGGATCTGATGCTTTGGACATGGAATTAACTATCAATCTGAACGGTCTTCCACTACCTTTTTCTTCCCCATATAAATCAACCTCCACTATTCTCTTCATCAGCAATTTTTTTAAAGATCTTTTATATATAAAAATATGTTATATTATCGTATAACTAAGACTAGACTCGATTAGCTATGCTCATTTGATTAAAAAGCCCCACGTTTAATAATCAATAAAAGAACAAGGATTAGGTGAGACAATTAATTACATGACTGAAATCTTGTAATACGGGATTATTATCGTTATTTTTAAAAATTCACCTAAATTATGTAATATGTAATTATATACATGACAAATACTAATGATAAACTTCTAAGTTATGAGAATGAAGTAATAAACACTAATTGTATGTTTTTATCTCTACTAATAATAAAGACAACTGATCATTTCAACTGTGACCCACCCACCTTTTAAATTTCACCAACATCCTTCAATATAAACAGAAAATGGTTAATGTAGGAGATTGTGCAGATTCACTTTCAAATAATACAATGTGTTTCACAAATAGTTTTGTGTGTGTGTGTGTAATAATTTTAATAAATGTTAACATCTTTTATGCACTATCTGACCATTCTTATTAAAAATCTGAAAATCTTACAATTTAAATCCCATTTCAGATCAAATCTCTTCCCTTATGATTCTAATTATATATTCATACTAATTTATTTGATATACTAATTTCAATCCACAATTTCAATTCTAACGTTTTCAAAAACAAAATAAAAATAGAACATGAGAAAATTTCGAGATTTAGGTTTAGACGTAGAAATTCGAACATCAAAATCAATTTCAAAGTATGCACAAACCTTAAATTATGAATCATTTGAATCAATAATTTACGATATCTGAATCCCATTTAGATTTTAAGTTTGAATTTTACGATTTAAAACCCATTTTGAAACCCTTGTATATGACTATCAAATATCAAATAATTATGAACTTCGTCTCTATTGCATACAAGTATCGTATGTATGCACATCATATGTTTGTATAAAGTGAAGGATGCTAGCATTTTACAAAGTAAAGGATGCGAGCAAAGATCATTAGTTTGTTATACCCACACTCCTCTTACTCGTGGAAGTCTTGAAAACTAAAATGTAAGGTCAGTCAAGATAATGTATATACTGTTAAAGTCTTACCAAATGAGAGATGAGAGGTGAAAAATGATTTTTGAATAGGAAGGAAATAAAACCATCTTTTAAAATTACATTAGTATTTGACATATGTAGAGAAAAAATAATGGAAAAAAAAGGAGTTAATGAAGATGGCAAGTGAAAAATGCACGTTACATCGACAACTCAGCACAAAAATTTTGATGATGAAGACAGAAGTTTTGAAAAATGTGGGACGTGTACATTTTGCATGTAGTTTACTTTGTGTGTTGTTTAGGTAGAGAAGATCCAATTAGTGGTATATACACACACAAATGCACAAACGCACACATATGAGGCCCTCTCCAGACCCCATTCATCCCCATTGTATTTCCACACCTGAAAGTTTCATACCGACCCATTCTTTTATTGGAAATATCTTTTATTACATAGATTTACATACACAGAAAAAAATTTAAAAATTCAACCTTTCAAAATAACAGGTTAATATGAGTCATCAAAAGCATTTATTTTAAGTACAGATTTTAAATATAGGTTAGACAAGTCAAATTTTTAAGAATTAAATGAAATATAGCAAAGTTGATTCCTACTATGTGTACAAATAAAATAATCAGATCAACTTTAAATTTGTAGATGAAAAAACCAATGAGGGATCAAAGAGATTGAATATGGATATTTCATACATGTAACACACACACACGTGTGTGTGCACGTACTGTCACACACCTGTCAAAGCTTTCATTTATTTTTATTGACAATTTTACCCATTACTCAAAAACAAAATTCACCCATAATTACATGTAAAAGCATATACATCATTTAGTTTTACAAAACTGATACTAACCCGATAGAGTCTTCAGTTTTTTCTAACTCTCTTCTCAATTCTGCAACTCTTCTTTTTCGAAGCTCCTCGAGCCAAGCACTATAAAATGATGTAACATTATCAGGCAATTCAAGAAAATATGTAATTCAATTTTACACTCACTTCCAGACAGTGTAAAAAACATATTCAAAGTTTAAAACTTCTTGATGGTCTAGAGAACATGTTTGAGTAGTGTGTTTTTGTTTTGTTTTTGTCTTTTCCCCCTCTTTTGAGCAATTGAGGTTCTGTCTTAATTGATAACAGAAAATAAATATAAAAAATTGATACGATTATCCACAGTTTAACAACCATGACTTTGACTGAAATTTTCAACAACAGTCATACTAACGTGTATAGAGATAATTACTGATGACAAAACAAAATGCTACTGAAATAGGCAATTTCAGAGTGTTCTCGTTTAAATTACTGTTACTTCTTAGTGTAAGGGCAGTGTGAATTTGTGGAACATTCCTTAGGTTTCAGCAATTCTATAGAAGGCAAACTACACTAACACTATAATAAATTCAACATTGGGGTGTTCCACCTGTACTTTAAAGCTCACTGAAGGATAAGTGGCATAGATTTGTTATGTTATGATAATTTCTTATGTTCTCACACAGCTCCTTTGACTGTCAACATTAGGGCTGTTATGGTGATGTTAACCATTAGTAATACGAAAGAGCCATTATCATACTGATCGGTAATGGTAAATTATCAGTACATAAAGACATTAAAATTTTATTGCATTAAGACTTCGATAATGATAATAAAAAATATATTTTATTGTTGATACTTGATACTGAGTCTGCTAATACACATCAACATTTTGATTTATTTTAGTTGATATAGAAAATTTTCTTGGCTCATCGTAATTTTTTTATAACAATATGAAAAATAACTTCATTAATCTCAAATTTTAAAGTTAGAAAAATTAAAAAGTTACATCATCATAAATTAAAAAAACATCTTCTTAAAACCGGATATATCTTCAAAAATGTCCATAGTTGTGATTAATAAAATAGTGAAAACACAAAACTAATATGACCGATAAATTTAGTATTAACACTAGTTTTGACATTTCTTTACTGCTAGATTTACAGTTGATAATGATAAATTTACCGTTACCATACTCATAACAAAGGTATACCTATGTTGTTCAATATTGACAACCAATTATTTGGTAATATTACAGTATTGGTAAACTTACCATCGCCATAACAGCCCTAGTCAATATGTTGTACCATACCATGTTCGTATAATCAATAGTTGTCGATACTATATCCACTTTTAGTTTGAAAATGTGATGATCACATCCAATTGTTTGTATAACAAAACATGAAACATTAACCTTTTTCTGTGAGCAAATTAGAACATATCTTTTATTTATTTTTCTACTTTAATGGCGCATTTCTAAAGTTTTACTTCTCAAACTCACTTGCATCCGGAGTACCGCTCTTGGATATCTTCGTACCTGGCCTGACATTCCTATGAAACAAATATATAAATGTCAGATTAATTTGTGAAATTGATCAAGATATACATTTATTTCAAAAAATGAAGTAAACCGAGAACCACTATGCATTACCTCATTACTGGAACAACTATTATTTTGCTAATGAAAGTTGACAGTCACTATTTTTAAAAGGGTAAAAGTTAAGAGTGGGTTTAGCACACATCCAAATTATGAAATTTGGAAAGGTGGAAAATATGTTTAAAAAATTGGAATGACTATGTGATAGGAGAAAATTCTGGAAATTATACAGACAGCAATTTAGCAAATTTTTGTTCTATGTATTATACCATTAGCTTTTGTGTTCAAAATTATTAATACACGTGAGATTTATGCTATTGAATTAATTGATGAAATTACTCCTGATCTCTGCATATAATGCAGATTGCATTAAGGTTCCTTTTTTTTTTATAAGTTCAACAGCACAAAGATTATATGAAGAAGAATTAAACTAAAGTTGTCCATTATTATGCATACCTCGTAATTAGGAAAACTATCTTTCTGCTAACAAAATTAAGTTCACAAGCACTTAGAGGCAACAAGTTTTTTAGATAGGAAAGTGAATTTAACACACATCAAAATTATGAAATTTGAGAAGGCAAAACTTTGGAGATACAGTTAATTAAATGTACAAGCCTCCTAACTCCATCCCAAACATGTTAAAATTTGATATTGACAGCAATTTAGATAATTTGAGTTCATCAAATTAATCTATTAGCTAATCTTAGTCCAGCGTATTGAACTGTTAAATACACAAGAGATGTATACTCTTGAATAATTGAAAAAATCAACCCAAACTCTCCAAGTAATGCAGACAATATTAGGATTTCATTTTCAAAGTTCAACTACATGGAAATCATATGAAGAAAACAAATTCAGAAAAAGATGGCATTAACCTTTAGTGATCAGTAACCCCTATATTTTTGTAGGACCGTGTATAAAGCATTGCTCAACCTAGGTATCAATAACCCTAAACTCATTATATACTAGGACTGTCAACGAGTATCCAAAAATCCGAACTCCGTCCGTATCCGTATCTGAAATATAAAAAATTATATGATATCCGAAAAACAGATACAGATGCATATATGCCCACATCCGCATTCGATAATTATCCGTTCGGTTTTTACCAAGATTATAGTTATTTTTTATGTATTTTAATACATAAAATGATTCTCATTTACTAGTTTTTCTTGGTAAAAAAATTCAATGTGTATAAAAATCAATATTTACTGCTTAAAACTAGTTTTCTTAGCATATTTTTTTTTATTTTTTTTAGTGCCGAAATGTCCGGAAACAGCATCTTCGTAATGCGAGGGAAAGACTACATACATTATCGACCTCCCCTGAGCTCGCTATCGTGCGAGAGCCTCGTGCACTGAATGCCACCTTTTTTTTTTACTGCCGAAATGGATTTATAGTAAATCAATTATTTTAATTTATTTGTTTAGATTTATTAGCCGTGAATTGGTCAAAGAATATACGATAACTATTTGATATCCATCCGCGGATACGGATATCCGAAAATAATTTCAGATACAAATATGGATATGGCAAGATCAAAATCCATATCCAACTGTTTACAGGCCTATTATATACCACATTATATATTATAATTCCTAAATATATAAAATGTAGGATCCACGTGCACAAGAATTCCCACTACATTAAAGGACTGTACAGAATAATTGAATAAGTAATATTTCTAAATTCCAATGTTTGGTGATATTAATAATATAGTTCTTAAATATATAAAATGTAGAAATCTCATGCACAAGACTTTCCGCTATATGAGAAGGTCTGCGAAATAATAATACAATAAGTAAAATTTCTGAATTATTAATGCCTTGGAAATATTATTCCTACATATACAATACATCAACCATATATTATGGTCCAAAACATCTAACAATGTATATAATTTAAGTGTGCGCGTGCACACATATGCAGACCACCAATACATATATTATAACAACCTTTCTATTTGAATCACATATATCATGTGAACTAGATAATTCTGCTTTTTAACATGACTGTTAAATTTTCTAAGGCTTACAAGAGAATGTTTGAATTAACCCAATACCAGATCCAACTTCTGATTACATGATTATTACTTGTACATGTTTAACACATCTTTATTTATTTATTCATTTTTCATTTTTTTTCCATATATATATATATATATATATATATATATATATATATATATATATATATATATCACACACACACACATATATACACACATATATTACACACATATGTATGTATGTATGTAGGTAGGTAGGTAGGTCCACACCATAAATCAATATTTCCTGCAAGTTTTTGAATAAGCAAATCAACATCACAATAAAGTTGTTACCAATAAGAATGTAAAATGCGCAACTAATTGGCAGTGGATCATACAAAATTGTTCAAATAATCCGAAATTGCAAGTAATCATCATTCAGCTTGAACCAATCAACCAATCGAACGATAAATAAAAAGACAATCAGCACCGTTGCAGATAATAATAAGTTAAATTAAATTAAAGGGGCAATAAATAAAACGAAGGCTAAAAATAGGAATAAACCTTAATCGTGAAGAAGAAGTTGCGTGAATTGAGTTCTTCGGAGACGGAATTCCAGGCGTCGGTGCCATGGCGGAGGATGGCGCCAGCCAGGAGAAGCTCCTCCCACGTTCCCCATTTCTTCTTCTCACCCATTCTCCACCCTACACGTGTCCAATCTTTGTATTTAATTTTCCTTTTTAATTCATTATTACAACAGAAGCGAGAAAAAAGAGGAGGCTGTATTTTTTCCTTTTTTTGTTTAAAATACGAGTTAATGATGACAGTAGCAAAACGAAGGAATTTGAAATTAACGGTGATATTTACCTGTGTTTGTTGGATTGCGTTCCTCTAATTCTATTTTCAGTCTCGTTGCATTCAAAACCGCATCTAATTATATTTGTGCTAATACTTAACCATCCAAAAGGGAGAAGGATGAGTGTTAATAATTATTTAGTATTATGCTTTAATGTTTTGTAGTTTTTATAAAAGTTACCTGATTCTTGGTTTTTATTTTATGATTGAATATTTTATTTTAAAGTGTATTTGTAGGTGTTATGATTCTGAAATGTGAATTGGTGTCAATTTAAAATTTTCCATATAGAGACAAAAGTAAAGTAGAAAGAGAGAGGAAAAAAAAACCTTGATTCAAGTTGGATAGAGAATAGCTTTATAGGTGTTTAATAGAAAATTGCCAAAATTAATGTGTATATTTGAGTAGAAAAATTACAAATATGTATGTTTGAATATACATTTGCCTTTTGCTTGCTTGTTGTGGAAAAAATATAAATGGTTATCAAATTAATTATTCATGCATTGTACGCATGGATATCCTTAAGAATATTACATTAACAGAATTATGGTGGTACTTCATGAGCAAGGAACTTTTTAATTTGAATTTAATCCAGAATTAATTAGACATTTCCCTTTACGTATAGGTTGTAACATTCATGTTATATATCATCATACACTTAATACACTTAGCTTAAAATATATAATTCTTGTGTGAGCTTTATCCATGCACCATTGGATTTGGTTTTTGTCTACATTTTAATGATTAAGTTTTCTGAAACCTTGTGCGCTTAGTAAAATGATGATTTGATTTGTTATATACTTTCTTTCTTACGTATTTATATGTATTTATATTATGTTACATAAAATAATCGATGAAGACTTTTATAAAATATTTCAAGAGTTCTAATATTAGATTTATCTTTGCCTTTATAATGCATGACTAGTGCGAACATATCCTACGATCACCACATAATTTATTCAGTGGTGGTGCATTTTAAGAATTTATTTATATGAAGATTCTTACGACCCACTATTTTTAATATCTAAAATCAATTATAAACGACATTAAAGTACACTTACAACTAATTTCAAATATTAAAAATCAGTGGACTATGGGTAGATTAAAAAAAAATTCTAAAACAGTGAATAAAAAGGAAAACCCTCACAGCGGAATTTATGCTTCAACGCATATATGTAATTTCATATCAATAGTTAAATATTACATAAATCCAGTACATCAAACATTATATATATAATTTTTTAATACACCAATTATTAAAACAACAACAATTGCAAAATTTTGGTACAAGAGATATATCGATTTATCCTATGAATACGACTCCTTCCAGATCATTTGCTTTTTCTTGGCATTCACTTGCAAACTTACAAATACACACATATGGAATAAAAGAAAAATGTGTCAACTATGTTTGGACTGCGCCTAACCTTATATACCACGGTCACATGCTCCATAGGTATTGCGTAAAAAAAAGCTGTCTACGTAGCACATTTTAGAGATCAAGCAACGTAGTTCTATTTCTTGCTCTTCTCCTGCATCCAACGACGAAACTAGTAATGTAGTTTGCGGTGGACGAAAATAGAAAAATATTCAAATATTTTATGAAAACAAACAAGTTTAATGGAATTGCGTTGGAATAGGCAACTTAAATAAACTTGTACATGCACAAAATAACAAAGCTTAGAAATTTACATCAATTTAGACATTCTTAGCAAGTTTGCATATAAAAAACATAGATCACTACATACCCTATTTAAGACGTGCTCTACGAACTTCATGGAAATCAAATTTATCTACAATCATTTCAAGGTCAAGAATTTTAACAGTTTCTCTTTCAATATATAATATCATATGATTCCCAAGCAAATCATCACCCATTTTATTGCGAAATGGTGTTTTGATTAACTTCAGAGCTGAAATTACTCGTTCTGTGATTGCAGTTGATACATGAAGAGTTAATACTAGACAAATCAATCGATAAACTAGATTATATTTTTCTGCTTTTTATTTATTTAACTAACTCCATGGTTAACTCTGAAACTGTGGAAATATTACAAAACCGAGGATCAAGTCGCACATCTCGCCCATAAAGTTGTAACCGGTGCCTCAATTGAAAATCAATATCCAATTCGCTAAATTATCTTGGATAATATTGTTTAGCCACTGAACATGCTTCATCAGTTTTAAATGCTTCAAAGTTATTTTTTGGTTCCAAAACTGAGCTTAGACTTAAAAGTTCAATCTTGAATCATGTTTTATGCTATCTTCACTTTTGAATTTTCGTAGGACGGTCTATAAGATCAGAGGAGCTATTTGCCTCCAAATTCAAAAGAGGACTAGGAGATGAAGTCCCAATAGAATCAAATTTTTTTGTATAAAATGTAAACAAGGTTTTTGCTGGTTTTTTGGACATAGCTTCAACAGAAAAAAAAATTATTTCATATAAACATTGAAACTAACTATTCCAACTTCAAGAAATTTCAATTTTTTAAGATCAACAAGTTGTATGGAAAAAAATCACATACTTCAAAGTTCAAGCAAGGTCGGCAAAAGAATTTCTAAACATTCACATACTTCAAAGTTCAAGCAAGGTCGGCAAAGGAATTTCTAAACATTCACATACTTTAGTCGGTAAATTATCAAATTCGCCTGATTTAACTCAGGGCCAAACAATTATGCGAAATAAAATAAATAAGTTTTAAAAAGACCTCAAAGTTCTAGCAATAGATCAAAATTGGAATTCTAGAAGGCAGGAGGTGTAGAGGCACTGCGGCAATGAGGCGTGGAGGAGAGGAGATGTGAACGTTCTTTTTTTGTCGTTGAGAATTTGTCGAAGAGCGAGTTAGGGCTTTCGCCCTTTTTTTCAGCGCTGTTTGCTTTTGTTTTTTAGCAGCACCGGTCTTAATAATTTGTTGTGCAAATCTTGGGTAGGGCAATTGCCCACCCGACTCATAACACTAAGTTCTTCGCTGCCTGCATCCAATTACTTGATAGTATATAACAACCATAGCATCCATGCAACCATTACAACAATCGCAACCATTGCAACCAATGGTAATAGTAGAAGCAGAAAATGATATTCCTACTTATCCATCATAACAAATCATCATATGAGGCAACAACAAAAATAATATACTTAATCATTAAACATCAACAACATGAAATGTCAACCCCAATCATCAAATAAGGAAACAATATAAATATACTTGCATACATTATTAATAATCAACTATAATGATACATCATCAATGTAAGTATAAATCACCCAGTGTATACTAATCACTCATAATAGTAACACAACATCAATATCATCGAATGTGTGCTAATTCAATCAATATTAGTAACACAACATCCATCATCTAGTAGCAATAATGGTAAAATATCGCACACTTATCAAATTGTGATATCATCATCAAAAATTAAATATGTGTGATAATTACATCAACAATTTATCACATATTCGATAACCATCCAAATTATATATTTACATCTATTATTCTCTTAGATCATTTTATTATTGTTTATTATAAAGTCATCTTTATTTATTCATCTCAAAAACAATAATAGTTTCTTCAAAACAGTAACATGCTTCAAATCCCTTTAGTTTACTCCATTTTCCAAATACCCCAAAATATTGTATTTTAAATCAAAAATAGTAATTTTCATCAAATCGCATTAAAACCTCTTTAATATTTTCCAAATTCAATCTATTCCTATTTATTACAAAAATACAACAGTTTATTTTAAATCATCAAAGCTCCATCTTATTTCTATTTACCTCAAAACAGTAATTATTTTATCCAAAAACTTTTTTGAAAAACATTTCTTTACTACTATTATATTCAGAAAATACATTTTTACTTTATTAATAAAAACAATAATAATATCTCTTACCATAAGTAGCATAAAATTAATCATCTCGTCTTTTACACGAAACAACACTATTTTCACCGAAAGCCATATCATTATTATTTAAAATCTCATTCTATTTACAAATAATAAACTCCTCAAATATTAAATTAAAATATAATTTCAGTTATTATTTATGACTTTCCACAGAAATTCATAAATAATAACCTTATCTAATTCCATACTTCAATTTTAGCAACGTTTGTTATATCATCGTTATTTGCAAAACCATCCAATATTTGTAAATAACCTTATCTATCATTTATTTATTTAAAATTTCACATTATTATCCATTTTATCCCAATTATTTATTTTCCAATTAAATTTAAATACCTATTTTAATTAAAATGGCCTAAAATACGACAATCAATAATAATTATCCAACCAAGGCACATTACATACAAAACACCATAACAATTAAACAGTTATCCATAAAACAAAATATACATCAATAATTATGATTTTTCACCAATAGAAATATATTTTATAATTTAAAATTCAATTAATTAAATAGTACATAACAACTTGCTTTTTCTAATAGTCTTCAATCTTAGCAGACCCAACGTCAAACTGTCCGAAATTCCGCCACGAGTCAAATGGAAGAAACCATGCATGAATTGGAGTTTGTAAGTGAAAGCTACACAAGTTAGAAAGTCTAGGGTTTAGAATGAAATTTGAAGATTTATAAGGGTTAAGTGTTAGTGAGATTTTTTGTCTCACCACATCCGAATAAGTGTGAAGTAACTTTAGTAAGAATTACCTCGAGTATCTAGAATCAGCAGAGTTAAGTAATATTAATTTTTCTTTTACGTAGTAATTGCACCACTGAGAGCTTACACAACTATATAGTTGCACTTTAACTGCTTATTAAAATGTCAAGTCGAACTAACATTTAATTCAAATAAAGACAAGACAAAATCTACATTGAAATCTTGGTGAAGACAAATAAATATGTAGAAAAGTAAAGACACGAAGAATTTACGTGGTTTGGATACTAAGGAATCCTACGTCCACGGGGAAGTGTCGCTTTCTTCTTTATATTAATTGGTACAGATTTTAATGGCAGAAAGTACAATGCTTTTGCTTTTTTTAACCTTAAAAAATAACAAATTCGAAAAAAGTCCATCTCTTGCTACATTTTCTATTTATAATATAGAGATATACATGGATCACCACCATCCTTCTTTTGTCCTTTTAGTTTCTGCCTTTGGATCATGCCATGTGTCATCTATCCGCATATCTATTTGATGCATGTCGATTGCTAGCATGCCTTGGGCGAGAAACTTTGATTTGAGCGGTTAAATTTTCGATTTTGGTGGAAGATCTAAAGTTGAAGCAGGAATATTTGAATTTGAGGCGAAAAGTTCCAGATTTGAATGGGCATTGAGTTCTCCCTCTTTGAAGGGTGAATAACTCAGGCGCTACTTCCTTTCGTGGGTGAGAGTACGACAAGCTGTTGTCCCTTTTTTCTTTGGGGTGAGATGCACTGCTTTTATTCCTTTATCTCAAAAGATGGTTGCTTCTTTGTTCTTCCCTGAGTATTGATGATATTTGCAAGGTTGGTTAAGGCGATCGGGCCACCACCTGTAAAGGCAATCGTTTTATGCGATTTTGTGATGAGCTGCTCTGAGCGATGGACTGCACGGGTTATCGATGAGGGAGACTTATATCTTTGCTGCTTATTCGTGAGTGTAGATCTATGCTGATGCACTATTTGAGTGGCCCTATGTGCAGCCTTTGGATCGCTTTTGACTCCACATTGTACTGCTTAGGTAGCCCTTAGTGAATGCAGTGCAGATCCATTCTTAGAGGTATTAGATATGCATAAGTTTTGGAATGATATCGGGGTCCATTCAGCCCCTTTGAGTCCAACGCAGTCCTTTTTCCGTGCTTATGTCTTGATGGCAGCGCGTTGTGTCACTCCATTCTTTTCTAGTACCAAAAGAAATCTTTGTGAGTGCAGTATGTTGTTGATTGCGCGTGTCTTTGTTAAGTGAGGTGTTTTATGTTTTGATGTCACCTATATAACTCCTTGTGTCACCGGCGCATAATTTAACGTTTTATTGTTATTTAGGATTTTGGTTATGTTGTGGTTTCGGGTATTATAGTTGTAGATTGTTTACTACATTGTGGCTGCATTCAGTTTTGGGCTCAGTATCGTAAGGTAGCATGGGCACTACACCAGAAATGGCCTTTCATAGCGTTGAAAAAACGTTACCAAAACTTGCAGTAGCGTTTCGATAAATGTTGTTATACGACATGCAACTAAAAGTCTGAAACTTTTTATAGAGTTATAGAAAACGCTACGAATACATAACATATTGTGGCATTTTAGAAAAACTGCAAAAATTTATTTCTATAGCATTTATCAACTGCTACGAAATTAACATCTTAGTACTTGCGTCCTTATTTGGTTTTCTGTAGCGGTTTTTTGCTACTATGCATTCTTTGTAACTTTTTCAAAAGGCTGCTAAAAGTTACTGACTGTTTTACAACATACTGTACATACTACTTTTTCTTGTTAATGGCTTGTATTATTTCCAACAATCATTCACATAATGGTCATATTAAAACTAGCAATCAATCACATAATTGTCATATTCAAACCAACAATCAATCAATCACATAATCACCATATTCAAAGAATTAAAAAACACATTAATCACGTAATCAAACATGATATCCATAACTACTTCGATATTAGTTTTTCGACAAAATGAGCGAATTTGCATACCATAACCATTCATAAATAAGTTTACACAACTAGTACTAACAAAATATTATAGTATATATAACAATTAGAGCCGTGTTCATTGTTAAAACTCATAATTCTTTGCTGCAACTGGTCTTTACTTTGAAAAAACTAATTACCTGTAGACAAATATAACAATCAACAATAAGAATTATAGACATGAATATATATTTTGACATGTGTTTCCTAACATGAATATATACTCCGAAAAAGCTAATTAGTCCTCTGGAGTTACTGTGGTTTAGTAAAAGAAATATTTCCTGACATGTACCCATAAATTGGCAACCAAATATATATTCAAGGCTATGGTACTGCTTAGTCGAAATCAAATATGCTAGCCCATAAATGCTGCATAGTGCAAATGAACGTGACCATTAAATTGTTGCATTGTTCTTGCAAACTGAAATGCTAATTTTTTAGGATAAAAAGTAGTTTTGATTCCAATATTCAGTTGTTACACACTCATCAAGTTTGATGCAATGTGGTAGAATTTAGTTTTAATCTAAAAGTTAACTTGCAGCTATACTCTGTGCCTTGGATGAAATGTTTCTTATGAAGCAAACTATCAACTATCATAACAATCATTTTACTAGATTCTGTAAACAACGTTAAGTTTGATTTTGTAGTTATGTTTTTTACATCAAATAAGTTATAGGCAAGAACATTTACAAAAGTCATTAAGAAAGGAAATAATACAAGATAGATATTTACCAGTTCAGCAAAAATGTATGTACATCAAAACGTAAGCTTTAGATGAAAGAAATCTAGGAGATAAAACTTTCAAATAGTAGTTTACTTTCTGGAAGAATATTGCATCTCTCTCTATGAGATGCTTCTTTCGATTCCATGTCTTCTTTGCCATTTTCTATATCACAAGTCACAAAAAAAATCAATATAAATTGCAGCCTTGCAAGTGAAGGGATAAAAACAAATATGAGTGTTATGTCATAACTAGCCTTCTACATATCAGTACAAACGTCGTTGATGGTCAATATATACCCTAAGCAAAAACAGTTGATAATTTTTCCATTTAGTGAGAGTATCTTCTGCATAGTGCATATTCATGGGTTGTCATTAAAAACATATGGACAAACTATCAATACTAAGGCATGTGAAAAGTGATACTATACTGATTTAAGCAATGGTGTACTAATTCAAACCATCGTTGTAGCTTGAAGTGTTTGGAAACAACTTAATTTTTTGACATAAAAATAGAAAATAAGTAATATTTGTTTCACTTATTTCAAGATTTACAACTAAATTTTGTCACAATATCTACTTATCTATTCAAACGCTTTGAACTTTTATCATACACCCAAAACTACTTAAAAGTTATTGTTCAAAACTACTTATAAGAAGAACTAAAACAAGTTGTTGCCAAACCAACTTTAAAATACAGTCCGTCCTATATGAAGTAGATTCTATAACTTATACTGCAAACATACCAAATCAGCCATGAGCTTAGACTTCACAAACTAAATGACAGTATCTTACAAGAACATTCTTATGTGCAACAGCACATAGAGATTTCGCTCCGTTGACAGTAATTGAAGTGCTTCCATCCGCCTTCACGGCTTTGAATGCATACTCTATTTCAAAACAAAACAATGAAAAATATTATACAAATATTTAAACTTTTTAAATCTAATTAGATCTTCTCAAAATTTTAGCTTAGATTACCAACTTGATATAAGTTTCCACCAGGCGAAAATATAGTTATATGGTTATCATACCTGGTCTGCTTCTTCTACTCGTTAATAAAATATAATTGTATTTATTTTCAATGGAACTTTGATTGAAATTGAAGCAAAAAATAAAAACCAGTACTTATGTATATAATGGATTCGACTACAATCGGTAATTGGAGACGCAAACAAAGATCAACGACACCAGAAACCGATCTAAGCCCAATCAATTACAATTACAATAAATAATATAAACTCAGTCAAATGTGGATACATATGGATGTTACCTGGTTCAAGTTAAAAAGTAGCAGTCACATTATCTTCGGGCATCACCATTTTCACACCTGCGGGCAATTTTACTATGCCAGTGATATCAGCAATAGTCATATGAAATAGGGGCATATAATTTGAAAAGAAGGCAATGTGACAGCCACCTTCATTTTTGGTAAGTACATAAATCTCTGCTTTGAATCTCTTATAGGCTGAGACTACCTGGCTTGAAGACAACCTACAATTATTAAATATGAATGGAAATTTCTCAATGTAAACAGATGATTATCATATTTATTTTTCCAAATTTAAATTCAGATGGTGATATTATTGCAACATATAATCCAGTAAATTGAATTCAATAAAGGTGTCAAAAATTTGAACAAACAAAACAAATACCTAATGAATGATTATTTTAAATATCAACTAAACATTAATACTATTTAAGTAGTAAGAATATAAGCATTATAACACTAATCTGAGCAACTGAGTCATAATTGAGGTGAAACATTAAACTGAAATTGGTTACACACAAAACATATAGTCAAAAATTAGAACAAACAAAACAAATACCTAATGAATGATTGTTTTAAACATCAACTAAACATTAATACTATTTATGGAGTTAGAATATAAGCATTATAGCACTAATCTGAACAACTGAGTCATAGATTGAGGTGAAACATTAAACTGAAATTGGTTATACACACACACAAAACATAAAATGTTATACACACACACACACACGAGCACTAAGGCACGTTCGATGGACGTGCACAAATATATTTTTTACTTAAGCTATTTTTGTTGCAAAAATACAAAGAATACACGTAGAAATAAAAAAATATAGACAAACTTTGACTACCCAGCCGTATAAGCAAAACTCATGTAATTCATGAATAATATATTTTTTATTTGGTTTTATTATTAAATATCTAATTTAATTTGGTTATCTAATAATCAAAGGGCAACAACGTCGGAAGGATATCTTATTTAACATGTTAAATAGTGAACATTTGCTTTATACATGTTACAAAATTCTAACCCCCAATCACCACTTACTCTTTTTAGAAGACTGCTTTCAATTTCCACTTCAAAAGAAAAGATTAAGCTTTAGAAAGTGGGAAAGCAGAACCAAAATCCCTCGTAGGCTCTACAACCACCTTTAATGAATCAGAGTCATTCATCTCACCACCTGGTCATAATGAACCGAGGTTTTGTATTTTGAAAACTTATCCACCTTCCATAAAAATAAGTTAGAAAATAGACCTGAAATTCTCATTTGCAACCATTGAATAAGGAGTTGATGACTTATGTGCATACTTAATGAAGATTAAATGTTATCAACTTAGATTGATTATATAGATTAGTGTTATACTGCTTGATTCAATGACAGTTGAAGGAAAGAACTTCCAAGCTAGTAAAGCAACTAACTCCAGTATAGTGCTTACTAATTATGCAACTCATAATTTTACAATTAACCTTTAAGGGGAGTTTTAGCAAAAAAAAAATCATCACACTAACCGATTCTCATTTCAATCATTAAACATCAGCTAAGTAGCAACGAGATATTGATGCATCTCATTTGACAATGGAATTTTGAAGTAGTATTACCATTAAATGATGAACAATTTTCTAAATATTAGAATACCCATGCAACATTTCAATTCTCAAATTGTTTGCCAAAGACAAACAAACACTGCATAGCCCCTAAGATATATGAAATAGATACATATCATAAAAAATAAAAGAGAATATAATGGGAAAATCTTACATTTCAGATTAGGAATATTTTTACTATTCCAACAAACAAAAAGCTTACCTTTAGATCAACGATTTTGTATAAGGAGACAGACTATGCCATAGAAATTCGTTATAGCCTATAAATATTACATAATTAAGGTTTTACGTTTTCTACCCTATACAAAGCTAAATAATTAAGGATTTTTTCAGGTAACTTATTATCTGCAAGGGGAATCAATTTGCTAATGCTGATTTGAATGTTGAGTGGGTACATTTTACTAAAGGAGGGATTTATTTTGTTGACTAGACAACTGATCCATGCCCAAACGCCTATTTTACATATTCGAAATAGGAACTTTTTTAAACTAAAATATCTTGAGTGTCGTATGTCTATATCTAGAAAACGTAGGATAAATGTAACGACCCGGATTTTTAGCCATTTGATTTTGGGATAATTAACTGATTTTAATTATTGAAATATTTAATTTTATTAGTCGGATAAATGAATTTTTTGATATTTAAAATCAGGATCTATAAATTGATTAAAAACTATATAAAATTTTGGAATATAGATTTTTGAATAAGGGAAAAAAATTAATATATGTATATGTATTTAAAACTTCACCATTTCAAACTCGTGATAAAATAATCTCTATATAAAAATGGTATATATATAGAAGTGTAAATGTCTATACATATGTAAATATATAGGTATATATAACTATGTATATGTACAGGTAGATATGATAGAAATATACATATGTTAAATGTACACATAGATAGACATATATCTGTGAAATAGTGAATAAGTAAATATATATATATTTATATAAAAAGTAATGTATATGAAAATATGTATAAATGTAAATATATATATATATATATATACATGTATGATGATAAATATAGGTAAGTAAATATATATAAGTATATAAATGTTTGTATATTTAGAAAATAATATATATATATATATATATATAGTGTTAGCGCCAAAATTGGTCACTAACACCCAAATCCAGATGAAAGCACCAACCAACAGTTATAGATAAAATATAGAATGTATGCAGAGAGTATAAATATGAAGAACGAACAAAATTAAAAAGAAAGCAGCAATAACAGGGGATTTATAGTGGTTCGGCTAACTCCGGCCTACGTCCACTCCAAAAGTTTCCTTTTTATTGATGTTAGAATCGATTACAGTTACAAAATGGCAGAGTTGCCTTAGTTTTAGAAAAGATAAAGTAAGAGAGTCGAAAGGAAGATCCCTTTTTCTGAAGTCCTACATGCTGTATTTATAGGCAATACCTGAGTTGCTAGGCTTCCTGAGTGATCTAGGCCCACTAAGACTATAGCCGAACCAGACTCACCGAACCACACATGCCAACCCGCCTATGCCGAGCCGACCCTATATGACCAATCCACTACACCCCGATCCACTCCAATGCCGACCGAATCAGATGAATAGGCCTATCCTTCTAAATGCCGAGCCATATTCGGCCAAGCCACCTTGCAGAGCGACACTGACCGAACCACCTTGCCGAGCGACCCTGACCGAACCACAATGTCGAGCCTCCCTGACCGAACCACAACGCCGAGCGACCCTGACCGAACCACAATGCCGAGCGACCTTGACCGAACCACAATGCCGAGCGACAACCAAGGCTAACTCATGATCTAACTAGGCCGAACCACCTTCTATACCGAGCCACCAACATGGTCGAGCCACCAATGCCGAGCCACCCATGTCGAGCCACCTAAAAGACCCGAAGAAATCATCCATACAACTCGAAGCTCGACTCCATACGACTCGAAGCAAATCCAGGGCGACTTGCGACTCATTGAAACCCAAGTTTCAAGTATCCAATAACCTTCGTCCATTGACTATGCTGAATCCCGGTTGTAGATTCATGATTATTATCCATGCTTGATCGTCCATCCATCCAGTTGACTAAATCCGTCATGAACCACCCTCGACGAACGAGTGGTCAATTTAGTTAAGTCTGCCTATCTACGTCCTTGCCAAAAGGCAGGTTAACAATTGCCCCCCAAAACATGCCTTGCTTTGAAAGGTGTGTTTTGAATAGCCTCAAGTCCGATATTCGAAGTTCGTATGTTATCCACATCCATACTTTTCGATTCGTAATCCAATCCATTTTATCCAAGTGACATCGCCATATCCTTATCCGAATTTATGACTGCTCTGAGTCGATATCCGATTCTGAATCCAATGACCAAACCCTGTGCTAATTCCATAGCCACCCAAACCCGTCAACCGAGTTTTATTCCATCCATAATCAATAGCCAAATCTATGACCTTTCTGGGTCGCGTTATCCTGTTCCAGCCTCGACTCTCTGGTCAAGGGCTCGTATGTTCTTCGGCCTCGGCTCTTCGACTGAGGACTTCCATATTTCCGGCCTCGACTCTCCGACCAAGGACTTCTTATATTCTCCGGCCTCGACTTTCCGGTCAAGGACTTTTATATTCTCCGGCCTCGACTCTCCGGTCAAGGACTTCTTATATTCTCCGGCCTCGACTTTCCGGTCAAGGACTTTTATATTCTCCGGCCTCGACTCTCCGGTCAAGGACTTCTTATATTCTCCGGCCTCGACTTTCCGGTCAAGGACTTTTATATTCTCCGACCTCGACTCTCCGGTCAAGGACTTCTTATATTTTCTGGCCTCGGCTCTCCGGTCTAGGACTTTTATATTCTCCGGCCTCGCCTCTCCGGTCAAGGACTTTTATATTCTCCGGCCTCGACTCTCCGGTCAAGGACTTTTATATTCTCCAGCCTCGACTCTCCGGTCAAGGACTTCTTATATGTTCCGTTTGAGTCCATTCCATTGCTCTCCGGCAAAGGGACTCGTAATTCAAGATTACTGCCCCGTCTCTCCGGTTGGGACGGTAATCGTTTGGCTTGTATTATTCATTGAATTAGTCCAATCCCAATCATTACATAATTCAGTTATCAAGGAAAAAGTTCGTACAACAAAGGGAATTAAATGTCCAAAGTACCAAAGAAGAAACCAGAGTTTGCAGAAAAATAAAAAGAAAACAGGATTTCATAGATCCAAGCAATACGGTTTTTCGTCATCCCAGAGCACGCCTAGGGACCGTCCTCAATCCCGTACGTGTGTAAGTGACCTAGCCGTATTACTTTGAGTTCTATTACTTATTCAGAACCATAAATCCATTCAGTTGATAACAAGCCGGTGGTGACTAGATCCAGCGCCACCTTCGTTCGAGGTAGGTGGTGACCGCTCTCGTTCCACTGGTACAGCTCGATTTCTTATGTACTATCGCAGGTGACCATTCCTTACATGCTCATCCATGACATCTTTCAAATGCCTACAATCGTTTGTGTTGTGCCCATCTAGCTCATAGAATAGGCAATGCTTTCCTGACGCCCGCACGTACTCCGATGGTTCCCTCCTAGCCGGTCTTCGATACTGGAGGTGCACCTGAGTATCCAAGTAAATCCTTTCCAGAGTTTCTGTCAAATCTGTATAAGAAGAAAATTTTGATTCTCTCTGTTTCCTTTTTGAGGGGTTACCGTCGTCAGTCATTTTCTTTTGCCCTTATCGTCCTTGTTTGGTTCCTCCCTGGGTGGACCTCCACCTCTAACAGCATAAGCTTCAGCCTCTCTCCCTTCTCTCTCAGCCTGCGCATCTTCCTACCTCAAGAACCTTTCTGCCTCATGGTAGAACTCCCCGAGATCCCTCGATGGGTCCCATTCCAATGATATCTTGAAATCCGAATTATCTGCAATCCCTGAAACTGCCGCCATCAAAACCATCGATGGATCGGGTCGATCCACCGAAGCCACCGCCGCATTCAATCTAGTTAAGAAATCCCTGAGCGACTCTCCCTTCCATTGTTTCATCAATGTCAAGGTCATTACGTTCTTGGGTCTGACTATATGGACCCGAAACTGCCTCATAAACCTTTCAATCAGCTCCGTCCAAGTGTCAATAGAACCACTCTCCAGCTGCCTGAACCACATAGCTGCGATATCCATCAAATACAAAGGGAAGCATCGAGCCATGACCTCATCTGATGTCCCCAGTACCTCCATATGCCTCATGTACCTCGTCAGGTGAACGGCGGGATCCGTTCTCCCATCATACATCTCCAACGTTGGTAGCTTAAAATCCGGTGGGTTCCTAGCTTTCCTGACAGTAGGAGTAAAGGGACTCTTATTCACATCCTCCAAGTCTTTGTTTACCAATCCACCTCTCATAGCTCGTCTGACCATCTCCGCTAATCTATCATTTTCGCCAAGCTGTAATCCTTGTCCGCTGCCTTTGATCTTTCCCCGAGTTCACGAGGGAATCCCGGCACATACTCCTCGTCACGTACTCTTGTATTCCTGTTGATGCCGGGTTGCACAGCATCGTCAGGTATCCCTCCATGGATTGGTCCATCATCACCTGTTGGTATGCCCCCAAGTCTTGGTCCATCCGGGTTAATAGTTGTTCGCTGATCAAGGGTTGCTCCCTGCTGAACGACTCCATCTGCTTGCTGGTTGAGTGCTTCTGATCCAACTCCACGGATCCGAGCTCATGCAGTTCCTGCTTGTCCAAATCGTCTGAGAAGAGTCTACATCATCTCCTCTTGTCTTTTCAGCATCGCTTCCATCTCGTCTCTGGTGATGTAGATGGAAGCTTGACCTGCTCCAGCTCCAAAGGAGGCCTCTTGACTTCCCACTTGATTGCTTATTTCTGTCACTTGCTTCCTTGTTGGTGGCCTAGCCATTGCTTTCCAAGAATCCGAGTCCCTAAGCCTTTAAATCCAAAGTCCAAGCTTTAGAATCCCTGAGTTCAACTCTCAGTGAAAGCACCAAAATGTTAGGGCCAAAATTGGTCACTAACACCCAAATCCAGATGAAAGCACCAACCAACAGTTATAGTTAAAAGATAGAATGTATGTAAAGAGTATAAATATGAAGAACAGTCAAAATTAAAAAGAAAGCAGCAATATCAGGGGATTTATAGTGGTTCGGCTAACTCCGGCCTACGTCCACTCCAAAAGTTTCCTTTTTTATTGATGTTAGAATCGATTATAGTTACAAAATGGTAGAGTTGAATTAGTTTTAGAAAAGAGAAAGTAAGAGGGTCGAAAGGAAGATCCCTTTTTCTGAAGTCCTACATGCTGTATTTACAGGCAAAACCTGAGTTGCTGGGCTTCCTGAGTGATCTGGGCCCACCAAGACTATAGCCGAATCAGACTCACCGAACCACACACGCCAACCCGCCTATGCCGAGCCGGCCCTATATGACCAATCCACTACACCCCGATCCACTCCAATGCCGACCGAACCAGATGAATAGGCCTATCCTTCTAAATGTCGAGCCATATTCGGCCGAGCCACCTTGCCGAGCGACACTGTAACGACCCCAAATTTTCTATATATTTAAATTAATAATTAATTATTTTTGAATAAAAATAGTAAAATAAATTTGATTTAGGCGATGCGAGTTTCCCCGATATCCAAGTATATTTGTATAAATCGTTTAAAAATTTAAATAATTTGAACATATCTGACTCAATTTGAAATAATAAATATATAGATATATATATTTGATTTGAATTTAAATTGTTTAATTAATTAGTAATTAATATTGATTTAGTTAAGTTATGGATTAATTATGGATTATTGGAAATAATGTATTCGAATTAAAGTTGAATTGGAGTTTATAAATAACATAAAGGTACTTGAATTCAATCTTAATCTATGGATTTCAGAAGTTGTGTAAATATAACAAAATTCTATTAATAAGTATTTAATTTAAAAAAAAAAATTGAAATAGAAATATATACATATAAATATAAGATAAACTATATAAAATATAAAGTAAACAAATTTGTAAATAAATTTTAATAAAAATAGAATGTAGAACATTTAAATAAAATCTAACAACAAACTAAATTAGAAATTCATTTATCTTATAAAATAATATTTTTAAAGACAAGTGTGTAAACAAATCAAGTTGAAATAAAAATACGTTCAAGTATAAAACCAGATATTCAAGTATGTAGACTTGAAACCTAACATGACAACAGAAGAAAACAAACAAAAGTAAGCATAATCAACTAATGGTTCGAATAGGAGATGCAAGCCTGAGAAACAAAAAGAATTAAAAAGCAAAGTAAAATATGTGTGCATGTGGCTTGTAGGTGAAGTCTCAGGTAAGTGTAAAGAGAAAATAGGATAAGTATCAAAGGGAACATCAAGTACAAATGGCATTAAATGTGCATATCCTAGCAGCAAACATAATCTATTCGAATTGCATAAAAAACTTCTTTCAGCCTCCAAAACTATGAACTATCTCTGATAATTTGTACAAAATGTACACTGTTTTGTAAAAGAAAATGATGCCCTGTTTTATATATCAGCCTGTAAGCATTTTTCCCCATTCCAGTTTTCACTTTCCTTTCGAACTAAACAAGACTAGAAATGAAACTCCATTTGAAAACCCAAACAAGCTTCTATATCATCAATACAATTAAACATAAACAACTATTTAATTTATACAAATCAGAGATCAACAAAAGGAAAAGAAAGATATCAACTTGCAAATGTTCAAGTCTGGTTCTTCATCAACTCGGTTCTTCTTCTCTGGAAAACAATGTGAGCAAACATACTCGAACCCATTTATATGTTTTGATATTTGAGTTGATGCTTGAAATATATCTGTTTAGCTGATAACTATGTAAGTATGTTTGAATGGCTGTGAATTTGCTTGTGTATATATGTCTGGATACAGTCATGTGCCTCTGTCCATTTTTACAGGCTTATGGAATCTGTTATAAAATTCAAAATCATCCTATCTAGATGATTTTCAGGACTCAGTTTCTAAACGAAAAATAATGATAACCATGAAGTGCTAATTTTAAAAATAAATTCATGAACATTTGTTTGAAGTTATTTTTTTTTAATATAAAAACAGAGATGATCAGTTTTTAACAAAAAGATTTCGAATGTCAGGGTTTCGATTTCTAATTACAGGAATGAATTCGTACTTTAAATCTATGATTTTTGATGATCATCTTAGAATTTATAGGCTAGTATTTTAGGAGCAGTTTGTAGTTGACCAGAAAAGTGTTTTCGAGTATTTTCTGGTGGTCGGCGTAACTAGGGTGGTCGGGGTTTCTCGTGAAGGTAGAGGAGCTTACCGAGGAGGTGGGAAAAATGGTCGGAGGCGACCACGAACTCGGTGGCGAAGGCGGCGTTCGTTTTTCATCGTAAACCTAAAATTTGAGGTGATCGAACTTCACCACGGCCTCGATGGAGCATCGAGTGAGGTCGAGCTTGGTGGGGAGGTGCCTGGGTCGTAGACGAACCTGTAGGCGAAGTTTCTTGGATAATGGTGGTCGAAGTCATCGCGACGAAGTAGTTTTGGCGACTGGAATTGTTCCAGGTTTGATCAACTATGCTCGATTTTGATTCGTGGATGTTTTTGAGTCTCTGGGTGGTTAATTGGGATAATGAAATCAAAGGTGACTTGCGAGTGATCTTGTCGATGATCAGATGGTTGGCGATCAATGGTGCACGTATACGTGTGCATCTGAGTGTACCAGAGAATCAAAAGGGAGGAAGAAGAACTATTTGTCTCGGGTCGAACTCGAGTGATTTGGTGTGTTGTCTCGAAGTACAGAGATTCACGAGTGTAGCTCAAGAATTTGAGGAGTTTGCTCGAGGAAAATTTGAATTAGCTCGGGTCTGGGAAAAAATGGATATAGAAACAGTTTTAACTTTTTAAACAAATCGAGTTTAAATCAATCTCTTAATTAGCTCTTTTGTATAATTATTGTTTTATCTAAGTTTAGAATTAGATAAAGATTTTAAAATAAATTAAGTTTAAAATGTTTTAAATATAGGTGTAACCTTTATCTTTGAAAATTTATTCTAAATAAACTTAATTTTGAAATTAAGTGATTAAATTAAGAATGAAGTGTTTTAATCCTTAATTTAATTTAAAGATTTATTAAGTAATTAAGTGGTTAATTACTTAATTACTTAAAAGGATTAAATTCGTGTGATTCATTAATTAATATGATTAATTTAAAGACTTATTATGTGATTAAAGGTTAATTACTTAATAATTAAAGGGAATATATAATTATATAATTATGTGATAGATTGATTTTAATCACACTATTAATTCATCTAATCGTTAGATGATTGATTATTATTGAAATGCTTTGAGCAGTCTAATATCCCTCTTTATGATATGAGTTACTTTGTGCTGAGCTGTGATTTCTGTTTCTGTGATATATTACTATATCAATATGAAAACCCCTTGACCCGTAAACGACACTTGAATTTCGATGCGACAGGGAGTCGGATTCCAGTTGGTTATCCGAAACCCACATCGAATTGTAATAGTGAATCTTTGTGACTGATAAATTTATTTTATCTATGAATCTGTGAATGAAGATAAGCGTTATCGATTATACCGCTTATCAATATATCTGTGATGATTGATGTTGGGCACTATTGTGTAAAACCCCTGGACTACACTTTTACACACACAAATATGGATTTCACGGGGAAATCGGTTAAGTCACAGATGATGTAAATTCAATGTTTTGAAATTGAAATGTTAATTTCAATTGATTTTGAAATTGGAAATTCGGGGTTAAAGTGAAAAGCTTTTGAAATGGAATTTCAAAGATAAAAGTTATTTTGAATAACTTAATCGAGTTTTGAAAATTTAAATAATTTGATTTAAATTTGAATTCAAGTTTGAAATTGAATTCTATGATTTGAAACTAGGGATTAAAGATACTGTACAAGTTATATATGGGTTAAACCATTTTAAAGGTATTGATTTGGGAATTTGAATTTAATTCAAGGGTTTTAACTCGTGTAAATATAACTGGATTTTTATAAAACGAAAACTACTTGTTTTCAAATAATAATAGCTTTCACATAAGGAATGAATTTCCAAATTGGGTTGAAAAATTTCAAGTTTGAAATGGAATTGAAATGTTTTGAAAACTATAAACTGAGTCTTTGATTTCAAAGACCGGATGAGTTAATCTAACTTGAAATGGAATTGTTTTGGAAGACTATGAATGAATCTTAGAAACGAGTTTTGAAAGCTATAAGTTAAATCTTGATTTAAAGATTTAACGAGTTAATTCAATTAAAATGGAAATTGTTTTGAAATCCATGAATGAATCTTTGTGAACGGGGTTAACTTTGTGAAATAAATCTTTTTGTTTAAAAGATTAAAAGTGTGGAAATTGTTTAAACCATTGAAGGTTTTGGAAATGAATCTTTTTGTTTAAAAGATTGGAAATGGTAATTTGTTTTACCATTCGAATGAAAAGTTTTTAGCTTTAAGCTGTGATTTAACTGAGACCCCAGTATCCATATGATTTTTAATTGTGCTCGTTATTCGGTTTAGCCGGGAGAGGACCTTTATGTCATATAACCCATTCTGAATAGTGATACGACGATATGGATAGCATTTGAAGACCGGTGGTGAAGACCGGGTATTTGCGAGAGCGATAGGATGACCTATCGATTGTCTCTGCACTGAGTAGCTACGGTATAGAGATTTCCTAAGTGATGGGAAGTCCGATCAGGATTGTGAATACCCGGATTTGCAAGGGCTTCTTTGGAAGTGCCTTCGGTTCTGTTCGAACCCGGAACAGACTTGTATGGATGTGTGTCTGACGTTACACTTTGAGATGTAAAGCTGGTTTCTATCAAATACATTTCTGTTGGTGGCGGAGAATTTATTCTCTTAGCTTAACACCCTTCTCTGAGACGTACGAGCTCAGAGGTTATGTAGTTGATGGTTACTAGTGATACATTCCCAATTTGGTAATGTGGCATACGAAGTGCTGCTGATCATTGGTTGATCAAAGCGTGGCTTTGTGAAAAAGCGTGGCTTTGTGAAAAAGCGTTGCTTTGTGAACGAGACTTCATCGAGCCTCACAACCCGGTAATGGTCGAAACAGGAATGTTGCGACAAAGGTTTGTAGGGGTAGCGCCCCTAGGGTATGTCATTTCCTTCTGGATAAAGGGTGGTATCATGGTATGGAGCCCAGATACTTACTCATGTGGATACACTTTATTTATTATGTGTGATGTTGGTTATCGAGCGCTCGGATAAAGGTCGGTAACGACCGGGAGATGACATGACTCGTGTGTTAGTTACCTAGTTACAGCTGTACAGCGTGATGTAGCGTCGGCCTTTTGTTTGCAGAGATCCGGTTAGGATCCGGGACGTCTTTCCAGAGGCGTTTCTATTTCGGTAAGGAAGTTCCTTAGCCTGATCATTTGTTGGAAATCCAAAGAAACAATACGAACCCTGTACGGTTTTATTTGTATTACCTGCTATGGAATGTGGCGGTAACCTGCTATTGAACGTAGTAGCTATAGTAGGCATACAACAATGGTTGTATGCTGGCTAAGATTTATATTATATTTTCGAAATGTTTTTCTACACTATGCACTAGTAATAATATCAAAAGAGTTTTGATTTCGCGTAGTAAGCATGTTTGACTATCATAAGGAGAAATCTCCTCCAATTCTGCGATTGCATTGTGTGTGTGGCGGGAGGCCTTATGGTAGTTTCATTTTCGAAAAGCATTGCGGATTTCAATGTTTAAAAGCCTTTGTTGCTTGTATTAAAGATAAACTGTTTTTGTTGCTCACACCAGTCCCATGACTGATCCGGAGTTTATTGTTCCCTTCCTAAACTCTGGGTGCCCACTATTTTCCACACGGGCAGTCTAGAGTTGGGTTTCTTTTCAGATATTCAGGTTTAGTAGATTATCTGGAGCTAGTTCCTTCATCGGAGTTGCTTATCTTGGAGTTGTGGATTCATTCTTGTCTGAAGATCATTTTGGAGTTATCACTTCTATTGATATTGTTCCGCCGCAATTTATTGTATCATATCTCTGATGTATATTGATATCTGTTGTATCATTATGTTGTATCAGATTTTTGTATCTGTCATGGTATCAATGTAATATATATCTATATTCTTATTGTTCCGCTGTGTTGTTTACTTAATTGTGTTATAGCTCCGGCGAATCGGATTTGAACGGTCGAATCTGCGGCATTCTAGTACAATGTGAAGTACGGATGTTGATTTTCGAGCGGGCAAAATCCGAGTCGTTACATGTGGTATCAGAGCTAAGGTTGAACTTTAGCTCAGGAGTATAACACGTTAAGTAGCTCATTAGAGATAGAGTGAAGTAAACTCTAGAATGAGTGTATCCTTAAGATATCCGTCTGAATGTCTCAGTAAATTCTCTTACTATCCACTGATAGTGAGTATGAGTGCAAGAAGAGGACGAGATAGGGGACAGGGAAATACGACTATAATTGGTCAATACCCTGTAACAACAAGGAAGCAATCTTTTCTCTATCAATCTCTTTTGATTAGCATTTTTTTTCTCAATTCTTCGATGGTTTCTGGTAGATCCAGAAAGAAGAAATTCGATATATTTGATATGGGACGTAAACTCCGGATTGAGCCAAAATTGTTGGTTGGATGTATTAGTTGCCTTGTTTGCTTTGGTTGCTATGGTTGATAGGTATAATTTAGTTTCTAAACTAAAAGCTTTGAAATTGTATCTATATATCTATCTATTTTTTTTGGATCCCAATATATTCTACGAATGGTTAGTTATTCCTTCGAACTAACCGATGCCACTACATATTTCGTAGATCTGGATAACCCGAGTATCTTGTGAAGTGTTAAACAGATTCGTTCTTGTATCTGTTATTGATATTCTGATTTGGTAATCCAAATGCAGAATAAATATTCAGTTTGATTTGATGAAACATTCTTCATCTATCTTTTTGTCTCCTTGGCAATTTCGAGGACGAAATTCTTTTAAGGGGGGAAGTCTGTAACGACCCCAAATTTTCTATATATTTAAATTAATAATTAATTATTTTTGAATAAAAATAGTAAAATAAATTTGATTTAGGCGATGCGAGTTTCCCCGATATCCAAGTATATTTGTATAAATCGTTTAAAAATTTAAATAATTTGAACATATCTGACTAAATTTGAAATAATAAATATATAGATATATATATTTGATTTGAATTTAAATTGTTTAATTAATTAGTAATTAATATTGATTTAGTTAAGTTATGGATTAATTATGGATTATTGGAAATAATGTATTCGAATTAAAGTTGAATTGGAGTTTATAAATAACATAAAGGTACTTGAATTCAATCTTAATCTATGGATTTCAGAAGTTGTGTAAATATAACAAAATTCTATTAATAAGTATTTAATTTAAAAAAAAAAATTGAAATAGAAATATATACATATAAATATAAGATAAACTATATAAAATATAAAGTAAACAAATTTGTAAATAAATTTTAATAAAAATAGAATGTAGAACATTTAAATAAAATCTAACAACAAACTAAATTAGAAATTCATTTATCTTATAAAATAATATTTTTAAAGACAAGTGTGTAAACAAATCAAGTTGAAATAAAGATACGTTCAAGTATAAAACCAGATATTCAAGTATGTAGACTTGAAACCTAACATGACAACAGAAGAAAACAAACAAAAGTAAGCATAATCAACTAATGGTTCGAATAGGAGATGCAAGCCTGAGAAACAAAAAGAATTAAAAAGAAAAGTAAAATATGTGTGCATGTGGCTTGTAGGTGAAGTCTCAGGTAAGTGTAAAGAGAAAATAGGATAAGTATCAAAGGGAACATCAAGTACACATGGCATTAAATGTGCATATCCTAGCAGCAAACATAATCTATTCGAATTGCATAAAAAACTTCTTTCAGCCTCCAAAACTATGAACTATCTCTGATAATTTGTACAAAATGTACACTGTTTTGTAAAAGAAAATGATGCCCTGTTTTATATATCAGCCTGTAAGCATTTTTCCCCATTCCAGTTTTCACTTTCCTTTCGAACTAAACAAGACTAGAAATGAAACTCCATTTGAAAACCCAAACAAGCTTCTATATCATCAAATACAATTAAACATAAACAACTATTTAATTTATACAAATCAGAGATCAACAAAAGGAAAAGAAAGATATCAACTTGCAAATGTTCAAGTCTGGTTCTTCATCAACTCGGTTCTTCTTCTCTGGAAAACAATGTGAGCAAACATACTCGAACCCATTTATATGTTTTGATATTTGAGTTGATGCTTGAAATATATCTGTTTAGCTGATAACTATGTAAGTATGTTTGAATGGCTGTGAATTTGCTTGTGTATATATGTCTGGATACAGTCATGTGCCTCTGTCCATTTTTACAGGCTTATGGAATCTGTTATAGAATTCAAAATCATCCTATCTAGATGATTTTCAGGACTCAGTTTCTAAACGAAAAATAATGATAACCATGAAGTGCTAATTTTAAAAATAAATTCATGAACATTTGTTTGAAGTTATTTTTTTTAATATAAAAACAGAGATGATCAGTTTTTAACAAAAAGATTTCGAATGTCAGGGTTTCGATTTCTAATTACAGGAATGAATTCGTACTTTAAATCTATGATTTTTGATGATCATCTTAGAATTTATAGGCTAGTATTTTAGGAGCAGTTTATAGTTGACCAGAAAAGTGTTTTCGAGTATTTTCTGGTGGTCGGCGTAACTAGGGTGGTCGGGGTTTCTCGTGAAGGTAGAGGAGCTTACCGAGGAGGTGGGAAAAATGGTCGGAGGCGACCACGAACTCGGTGGCGAAGGCGGCGTTCGTTTTTCATCTGTAAACCTAAAATTTGAGGTGATCGAACTTTGCATCACCACGGCCTCGATGGAGCATCGAGTGAGGTCGAGCTTGGTGGGGAGGTGCCTGGGTCGTAGACGAACCTGTAGGCGAAGTTTCTTGGATAATGGTGGTCGAAGTCATCGCGACGAAGTAGTTTTGGCGACTGGAATTGTTCCAGGTTTGATCAACTATGCTCGATTTTGATTCGTGGATGTTTTTGAGTCTCTGGGTGGTTAATTGGGATAATGAAATCAAAGGTGACTTGCGAGTGATCTTGTCGATGATCAGATGGTTGGCGATCAATGGTGCACGTATACGTGTGCATCTGAGTGTACCAGAGAATCAAAAGGGAGGAAGAAGAACTATTTGTCTCGGGTCGAACTCGAGTGATTTGGTGTGTTGTCTCGAAGTACAGAGATTCACGAGTGTAGCTCGAGAATTTGAGGAGTTTGCTCGGGGAAAATTTGAATTAGCTCGGGTCTGGGAAAAAATGGATATAGAAACAGTTTTAACTTTTTAAACAAATCGAGTTTAAATCAATCTCTTAATTAGCTCTTTTGTATAATTATTGTTTTATCTAAGTTTGGAATAAGATAAAGATTTTAAAATAAATTTTAAAATAAATTAAGTTTAAAATGTTTTAAATATAGGTGTAACCTTTATCTTTGAAAATTTATTCTAAATAAACTTAATTTTGAAATTAAGTGATTAAATTAAGAATGAAGTGTTTTAATCCTTAATTTAATTTAAAGATTTATTAAGTAATTAAATGGTTAATTACTTAATTACTTAAAAGGATTAAATTCGTGTGATTAATTAATTAATATGATTAATTTAAAGACTTATTATGTGATTAAAGGTTAATTACTTAATAATTAAAGGGAATATATAATTATATAATTATGTGATAGATTGATTTTAATCACACTATTAATTCATCTAATCGTTAGATGATTGATTATTATTGAAATGCTTTGAGCAGTCTAATATCCCTCTTTATGATATGAGTTACTTTGTGCTGAGCTGTGATTTCTGTTTCTGTGATATATTACTATATCAATATGAAAACCCCTTGACCCGTAAACGACACTTGAATTTCGATGCGACAGGGAGTCGGATTCCAGTTGGTTATCCGAAACCCACATCGAATTGTAATAGTGAATCTTTGTGACTGATAAATTTATTTTATCTATGAATCTGTGAATGAAGATAAGCGTTATCGATTATACCGCTTATCAATATATCTGTGATGATTGATGTTGGGCACTATTGTGTAAAACCCCTGGACTACACTTTTACACACACAAATATGGATTTCACGGGGAAATCGGTTAAGTCACAGATGATGTAAATTCAATGTTTTGAAATTGAAATGTTAATTTCAATTGATTTTGAAATTGGAAATTCGGGGTTAAAGTGAAAAGCTTTTGAAATGGAATTTCAAAGATAAAAGTTATTTTGAATAACTTAATCGAGTTTTGAAAATTTAAATAATTTGATTTAAATTTGAATTCAAGTTTGAAATTGAATTCTATGATTTGAAACTAGGGATTAAAGATACTGTACAAGTTATATATGGGTTAAACCATTTTAAAGGTATTGATTTGGGAATTTGAATTTAATTCAAGGGTTTTAACTCGTGTAAATATAACTGGATTTTTATAAAACGAAAACTACTTGTTTTCAAATAATAATAGCTTTCACATAAGGAATGAATTTCCAAATTGGGTTGAAAAATTTCAAGTTTGAAATGGAATTGAAATGTTTTGAAAACTATAAACTGAGTCTTTGATTTCAAAGACCGGATGAGTTAATCTAACTTGAAATGGAATTGTTTTGGAAGACTATGAATGAATCTTAGAAACGAGTTTTGAAAGCTATAAGTTAAATCTTGATTTAAAGATTTAACGAGTTAATTCAATTAAAATGGAAATTGTTTTGAAATCCATGAATGAATCTTTTTGAACGGGGTTAACTTTGTGAAATAAATCTTTTTGTTTAAAAGATTAAAAGTGTGGAAATTGTTTAAACCATTGAAGGTTTTGGAAATGAATCTTTTTGTTTAAAAGATTGGAAATGGTAATTTGTTTTACCATTCGAATGAAAAGTTTTTAGCTTTAAGCTGTGATTTAACTGAGACCCCAGTATCTATATGATTTTTAATTGCGCTCGTTATTCGGTTTAGCCGGGAGAGGACCTTTGTGTCATATAACCCATTCCGAATAGTGATACGACGATATGGATAGCATTTGAAGACCGGTGGTGAAGACCGGGTATTTGCGAGAGCGATAGGATGACCTATCGATTGTCTCTGCACTGAGTAGCTACGGTATAGAGATTTCCTAAGTGATGGGAAGTCCGATCAGGATTGTTAATACCCGGATTTGCAAGGGCTTCTTTGGAAGTGCCTTCGGTTCTGTTCGAACCCGGAACAGACTTGTATGGATGTGTGTCTGACGTTACACTTTGAGATGTAAAGCTGGTTTCTATCAAATACATTTCTGTTGGTGGCGGAGAATTTATTCTCTTAGCTTAACACCCTTCTCTGAGACGTACGAGCTCAGAGGTTATGTAGTTGATGGTTACTAGTGATACATTCCCAATTTGGTAATGTGGCATACGAAGTGCTGCTGATCATTGGTTGATCAAAGCGTGGCTTTGTGAAAAAGCGTGGCTTTGTGAAAAAGCGTTGCTTTGTGAACGAGACTTCATCGAGCCTCACAACCCGGTAATGGTCGAAACAGGAATGTTGCGACAAAGGTTTGTAGGGGTAGCGCCCCTAGGGTATGTCATTTCCTTCTGGATAAAGGGTGGTATCATGGTATGGAGCCCAGATACTTACTCATGTGGATACACTTTATTTATTATGTGTGATGTTGGTTATCGAGCGCTCGGATAAAGGTCGGTAACGACCGGGAGATGACATGACTCGTGTGTTAGTTACCTAGTTACAGCTGTACAGCGTGAGGTAGCGTCGGCCTTTTGTTTGCAGAGATCCGGTTAGGATCCGGGACGTCTTTCCAGAGGCGTTTCTATTTCGGTAAGGAAGTTCCTTAGCCTGATCATTTGTTGGAAATCCAAAGAAACAATACGAACCCTGTACGGTTTTATTTGTATTACCTGCTATGGAATGTGGCGGTAACCTGCTATTGAACGTAGTAGCTATAGTAGGCATACAACAATGGTTGTATGCTGGCTAAGATTTATATTATATTTTCGAAATGTTTTTCTACACTATGCACTAGTAATAATATCAAAAGAGTTTTGATTTCGCGTAGTAAGCATGTTTGACTATCATAAGGAGAAATCTCCTCCAATTCTGCGATTGCATTGTGTGTGTGGCGGGAGGCCTTATGGTAGTTTCATTTTCGAAAAGCATTGCGGATTTCAATTTTTAAAAGCCTTTGTTGCTTGTATTAAAGATAAACTGTTTTTGTTGCTCACACCAGTCCCATGACTGATCCGGAGTTTATTGTTCCCTTCCTAAACTCTGGGTGCCCACTATTTTCCACACGGGCAGTCTAGAGTTGGGTTTCTTTTCAAATATTCAGGTTTAGTAGATTATCTGGAGCTAGTTCCTTCATCGGAGTTGCTTATCTTGGAGTTGTGGATTCATTCTTGTCTGAAGATCATTTTGGAGTTATCACTTCTATTGATATTGTTCCGCTGCAATTTATTGTATCATATCTCTGATGTATATTGATATCTGTTGTATCATTCTGTTGTATCAGATTTTTGTATCTGTCATGGTATCAATGTAATATATATCTATATTCTTTTTGTTCCGCTGTGTTGTTTACTTAATTGTGTTATAGCTTCGGCGAATCGGATTTGAACGGTCGAATCTGCGGCATTCTAGTACAATGTGAAGTACGGATGTTGATTTTCGAGCGGGCAAAATCCGAGTCGTTACAGACACTGACCGAACCACCTTGCCGAACGACCCTGACCGAACCACAACGTCGAGCCTCCCTGACCGAACCACAACGCCGAGCAACCCTGACCGAACCACCTTGCCGAGCGACCCTGACCGAACCACAATGCCGAGCGACCCTGACCGAACCACAATGCCGAGCAACAACCAAGGCTGACTCATGATCTAGCTAGGCTGAACCACTTTCTATACCGAGCCACCAATGCCGAGCCACCCATGCCGAGCCACCTAAAAGACTCGAAAAAATCATCCATACAACTCGAAGCTCGACTCCATACGACTCGAAGCAAATCCAGGGCGACTTGCGACTCATCGAAACCCAAGTTTCAAGTATCCAATAACCTTCGTCCATTGACTATGCCGAATCCCGCCTGTAGATCCATGATTATTATCCATGCTTGATCGTCCATCCATCCAGTTGACTAAATCCATCATGAACCACCCTCGATGAACGAGTGGTCAATTTAGTTAAGTCTGCCTATCTACGGCCTTGCCAAAAGGCGGGTTAACATATAGCATATAGAAATAAATGTTTATGCATGAGGGGGACATCATGATGGTAAATATCTACTCAAGCATGAAAAAAATCAAATCACTTAAATTAAATAAAATCCAATCACACACAAAACATCAGATCTCTTATTTAATCAAATCAGGAAAACATGAAATCAAATCACTTAAAAAAATAAATAAAAAATGTAAATTATAGTACAAGCTTCAACATTGTTCCTCCCTTGCCTCTTCTATATATATGTCAGTACCTTGTTTTGTTCACATTTAACTTTTCTACCAGTCTAACATTTCAAAAATAAAAAAAAGGAAAAATATGCCATTAAAAACAGAGGGAAGCTGGTGCTCAAGCTCCACCAGAAACAGAGTGCTTTCTTTTCCTTTATAAAAACTGTGAGTAAAACCAAAACTTTACCAACTGGAAAACTATGATTGCATATGTACATGCCCGCGAATTTGGATAAAACTCATGCAGTTTGGCATGTAATCACACATTAATATGTTCAATGTTTTATAGATGTATGATAATCATTTTTTTAAACACCCTGTAACTAAAAGAACAACCTGTTTCTTGAAAAGAAGAGTTAACCTTGAAACTTAAAAAATCTCTATCTCCCTATCCAATTTGTTTTAGACTATGATTCCAAAGGGAAACTTGTTTGTTTTCAAATGTAGTTTATTTAAAAAATTGTTTCAAAATCTAATATGAAGTATAGAGGAAGAGAAGCTCGTTTTATAGCAGACAACCTAGAAATGTCCAAAATTCGAATGTCATAATTTAGGTTTTCGATTATATGAATGTATTTGTCTTCGAAAATCATGAATTTTGGGTTTGGGGATTTTTAGTCGACTATGGGATGAGGTAGAGGAAGATGACCAGATTTTGGTTCTTGGTCGTTTCCTGTCGGTCGAGATGATTTGGGGGTTCGCCGTTGGTTGTGGAGGTTGTTGGGACGGTGGATGACAGAGGAAAAATGGGGGTGGCATTTTCTGGCGAGGCAAGGCGTCCGATCGAGGTCAATCTAGGGTTAGAAATTGATTTTGGTCGTGCTCGGTTTTCGAGCAATGGCGACGTCGTGGAGGTGAGTACGGCGTGCAGTCGTGGGGGAATGAGAAGGAGAGGGACGTGGCGAGGTTTTGGCCAAGTTTGGTGATGAACGAGGGGATGAGGTGGCGAGGCGAGGCGGTTTTGTGGTGGTGTGTTCGTTTTAGCTGGGTTCTGGGTTTGGGCTAATGGTGTATTCTTCGAACAAGGGCCGCACGATGGTCCTTAGGTGGTGGAAGGGGTCGTGGCAGTCGTGGGCGATGTAGGGAGATGGTCGGCGGCGAGGTGGATGGTCGGAGTGTTGCGTGCACGTTTGCATGCACATCTATGTGCACATATCTTATTTGGGAAAAAAGAACTGAAGGAAAGAGGGGAAGAAAGGGGAAGGAGAGAATGGGCCGGTGGTGGGCCAAAAGAAAAGGAAAAGAAAGAAAAGGGAAAAGAAATAAAAAGGGAAAAGGAAAAGAAGAAAAGGGGAAAAAGGAGGAAAAAAGGGGGAAGGTGGGAAGAAAATTGGAACTTATATATTTTTATAATAACTTAAATTATTAAAACCCAATTTCGATTAGCATTAAAAATTTAATCAACATGAATTCTTACATCAAAATTCTACCTCCTCATATTTTAAGTTTGATTTATTTTGTGGATAGTAAAATTTAATTATTTCATAATAATTAAAGTAAGTAATTAATTTAAATTCTTAATTTAATAAAATCTTAGGTTGATAAAATAAGATTAGTTATTAATTGGATTGCTTAATTTTAGTTAACTAGAAATAAATTGTTTTTTTTTCACAAATTCTTTAATTTATAATTATTTGGTTTAATAATATGAATGGGTTCAGTAAATAAAGTTAATAAAATCGTAAATTGCGAATTTGCTTAATATTAGTTGTTTATCGTTAAATTAAGTTAACGATATAGTTTGGCTTATTTGCCTTGAATATTTATCTCAAGCATTCTTATCTGTGCCACCAAGTAACCAAATGAATTTAAATAATTTGAATAAAACGTTGACACGTTTATTGAAAATAAACATATTCCCATATGTGAATGTTGTCACCCTAAACATGAATTGTTTATTTAAAAGTGATTTGGACATTTAAAATTTATTGTTTTCAGTTCGAAGAGACCGAAATCGAATATCAGTGTTACCCGGAACCACTTCATTTGATAATAACTACGAACCTCTACAATTTTGACTAAAGAGTCTAATAGGCTGGAATTGAATAAAATTATTCAATTTGACCATTTTAAATAAGTATTGTATTCATACATTATTTTTAAATCGATGGATTTATGTAAAACTGTCTTTGTTATAATCAGATAAAAAATCGTCGGTTTGTACGAGTTACCTTGGATTTCCAAAGATTTTTATAACTTAAGTATTTTGGATTTAGTGGGTTTTACTCACGCTGGTTTCCAGCCTGACTCGGGTGTTACTTTATTGTAATGCTCGGGTTAGACCGAGTATTACAGATTTTAGGTTAGGACGCTTGGAGCTCGGAAGACGTGCTGGATGGCCGAGACGTATTGTACGTAATTGACTATATTCTGTTGTGCATTGTAGGCTGTATATTCATCATTTGAGGAAAGTTATGATAACTGTCCAGTTTTATATGTTGGTGATTGTACTCTGATAACTTGTGTGTATAATAACAGCTATAGCTTTCTTTGGTATAAATGCTGTTATTGTATATTATATTTGTTCCGCTGCAATTGCGAGATTTTGTGCTACCATTTCTGTTTCTTATTCTATCTCTTTTTCTTAAACCTGAACAACCTAGTATTTCCGACACTCGATTGCTCGGCACTCTATACAGTGAACGTATTAGTGTCGATTTTCGGAGATCGAAAATCGCCCGGTCGTTACACGTGGTATCAAAGCTAAAGGTTAAGCGAGAACTTTGGCTCTGGTGGGGATTTATTCATTAGAGATAGGGTCAGTAGTACCCTAGAATGAGTTGAGTGTATTATATGAGGGCGTACTTGTTATTTTCTTATATAATGATTTTAAAAACGGTTTTAAAATAATTTTTATATAAGATTATATTTTGATATATAAAGAAATAAAATTTCTGAATTATTATAGTATATTAAGGTGATTGTTTGTTATTATAATCAAATAAGATTATAAGATTTAAGTGGTTAAATATGTATATAACCAAATAGAAATTTGGATAAGAATGAATTATGCAAGTAAGTTAAGCTAGAAATAGACTTAGACTGGAATTTAAATCCCGGAAAATTCAATAGAGTTTTTCAAAGTGTTTGAAAAGAAAACAAGTTTACCCTGATTATATTCTTTAGGAAATTATCATGGAATATATGGTATGTTTGGTTTCTAGATATGGTAATATTGATTATTATCATAAATTGGTTGTTGTGTCTTAATAAAGGATGTTTATTACAGAATAAACAATGATAAAACATGGTGAAATGTTTTAAGGAAGTGGAATTATATAAGCATAATTTACAAATTGTGATTATAAATTAAAATGAATTTAAATTGTGGGGTTTTGAATTTAAGTCCGAAAATTTTGAATGTTTTCAAAGTGTTTGATAAGTAATATTATTTAAAATATTTTGATAGAGAAATTTTTTGTTTAAAACAAGAGTTGTTTTGGGAAATTTCGAAGGAATTTATTTTGGATAGAAAACAAGGTTGGTTTAAATTTTGAAGTGTGAATTGATATGTAAATGGGATATATATATATATATATATATATATATATAAGTGATTTCAAAGTTGATTTGAAATAAATATTGGGCGTTGAATTCTCAAATCCCCCTTGAAATAAGAAGTATAACCCAAAGAAAAGTAAGTTTTTGAACTTAAAACCTGGAGTTGAAAATTTAAAGGTGAAATTGAAATTTAACTGATGGAAGTTAGATGAATTAAATTGTAAAGAAAAGGTATGGAATTGATAGGGGTGCAAGAGGAATTAAGTATGTGTAAATGAGTTCAAAATGATTTTTGAAATAAAACTAGTCTTGAATTCTAAATTTTTTTATGGGTGCCATTGATTGATGTCTTAGATAATTTGGATGTTTATTTATTTGATATATCCTGGTATCATTTGTATATTATTTACAGTATATAAAACTTTAAATCGAATTATTTCGAATAAATTAAGAAGTGGGTTGAAATGACATTTATTTTGGATTGAAAAGATATATATCCATTCCTGAAATTAAATAGGAATAAAAATTTGATTTGAAACTATTTAAATAATTTTGATTTTAAGGAACAAAATTGAATTTAGGGAAATAGAATCATTTTGAACTTAAGTTTGAAATGTTAAAAATGAACTTGTCAACCGAAATTGTTTAAAGAATCGGGTTTGGAATTTTGAAATTAAAAATTGGGAAATCAATTTAATTCCGAAAATTGATTTGTTTTGAAAAGATTTGAACTCTTGCTCGAACCTTGGAATAAATCCAAGTAAAAAAAGTAATTTAAGTGGATATTTCGACAATCGGGCTCGGAATTGATCTATTAAAGATTAGATTGTTAAATTAAATATTAAGGGTTAATTTGATTTAAGTGATTAAATCGTATTTGGAAAAAACCGAACTCGAATTTATATGAATCGAGATGGTTTAAAAATTGAGAATGGAATTGAAATTAATTCAAATTGAAATTGAATTGAATTAATTGGAATTATGATCGAAAATGAAATAATTTGAAATCGAAATAGGAATTGATTTGAATTAAAAGGGGAATCGAAGTTAATTCAAATTAGAAACGGGATTAAAACAATTTAAAAGGGTAATTGAAATGAAGTTGATTTGAATTGAAAGATTGGGAATTGACTTAGTTTGACTTTGAAACTATTTTCAAACCAATTATTTTAATATAAACTGTTTAAAATCTATCTTCTGAAATATTCATATTATTTTGATTCTCCCAAGCTATTTTATTATACAAACCATTCATTTTAATACCCAAACTATTTTATATTAACTATTTAACTATTTAAAAACTATTCAAGTTATTTTCTAAATTCAAACTAGTCGGAATGGAAATTACTTATATTTAAATCATGAATTTAAATACAGAATGGGTTGAACTGAAGTTATAACCCAAATGGGAATTTGAAGTAATTATGAATTAGAACCGAAATCAGAATATTAAGGAAAAAATGATTTTGAAGTGAAATAGTATATTTTGAGAAAAATATGGTGTGAGAAATGCGGATTGCGGATCTTAAGGCTGGAATAACATTAGAGGGTGGGGTGAATAGTGTTTTATGTATTTTTTAAATCTTTTTGAATTTTGTTCAATTTAAACACTAACAGATGCAATTCACAAACACAGATATAATCACAGAATCAGACACAGATGCAAATACTAAACAAAAGCAGTAAAGGAAAGAACACACCAGGATTTTATACTGGTTTGGAGTTACCCTACATCTAGTCCCGTACAATCGTACGGATTTATTTTCAAAATAATCTCCCAGATTACACCCTCGGTTTCAAGGCTATGAGGTACACCCTCCTGTATTCGAGTTCAGGGCAATTCTCTTGATTTAACCAGGCTACAAGATCACCTATATGATTTTCGGGGCTACAATCACACCCAATTGATTTCAAGGCTCAACCGCATCTTTTACTCAACAGTTTGATTTACAAAAGATTTTATAACTCTGAATAGCACTGAGATCTTATGGAGAGAGTGGAAGAGAATCAAACAAGAGATAATCGAGTTTGATTCACTTGGTATTTCGACAGAGTATAGTTTAGGATTCTTTAGAATAAATATGGAAGATGAAGAGGAGAGAAAATAAATGAAAATCTGGTAAAAATTCGTTTAGAACTTACTGGTATTTATAGTAGAGCAACAGCCAATAGACACTTCTTTTTAAAATTGAAATTTGAAAAAAACGCACACCATGTCGACATGGGGGGTTGATGTACGTCGACATGCTCAAGGCAAAATTGATGTTTTGCTTTTCTTATTAAAATTGGTTTCTATAATTTGTCAAAACAATTTCTAAACTTTGTAAATATATATGAATATAGTTTAAACATATAAAAGAGTTTAGAAAATAATTTTTAATATATATAATCTTAATCTATAAAGTGATTTAAAATCTGAGTATATAAATATTTTAAAGCTAAATATTTAAAACAAGAGATGGTATAAAAACAAGGACAATTTTGAAATCAAAATATTAAAAATGATAAAAATAGTTGAGGCTAAAATATTTCAATCAAGAGAGATGTCTTTTTGAAAAGAAAGTTTTGAAAACATTTTTAAAAACAAGAGTTTTTTTTTGAAAAACATTTTTATAAAATTAGTGGATATCAAAATAGGACCACTATATGTTCTACTAGATATTATCGTGGGTTCCATCCCACTAGGGTTCCATCCCTTTAACAGGCTCGAAGTGGATGCCATTCCATGAATAAATTTTGAATAAAGATGTAAGTGCATTCAAGAAGTTTTAACATAATTCTAGACTGACTACATTATCTTGTACTGTTTGAAATCTTGAACTCTTGATAACTTGATTTCTTGATACTCATGAGTCTTCAATCTTGATATCTTCGATCTTTAAATTCATCAGTCTTGTATCTCTATACTGTACAGTCTTCATTCTTGGTACCTACATGTTTATATTCTGCATATACATATATATCTAAACCATAACGTTAGTATTTATATTTTATAACAAGTCCTAAGGTTGTTGTCATCAAAACCATCATCTCAAGGACTAACAATCTCCTCCTTTTTGATGATGACAACCTATGTTTATAAAATATACTCCACCTTCACTATAACTCCTCCTAAAACTAATAACTCCCCCTTAATCTAAGCCTAACTACTCTATTTTATACTTCTCCCCCTTTGTCATCAACAAAAACTAATTCTAAACTAATATAACTCCCCCTTAGTCTTATATCGGAGTACCTGTGACAAATTATGATGGAGTATATATATATATATATAAAATAACATGAGTTAATAATAAAGACATGACAAATATGAAAGTTTAAACCCAATAAATATATACTATGTTTAATATAATGTTATACAATCCATTCAAACCAAATCATTTCTAATCAAATCAAAGCAAATCAAATCAAATCAAATCACACAGTTCAAAAACAAGCAATTCAAACCATAAGGAGATCAAATATTTCTAGGAACTTCAACCCATCCTTCTTCTCCAAAGATAGGATCCTTTTTAATAACTTCCCAATCTTCATTATCTTGAATCAAAGTTCCTATAGGATTTGCATCGAGATCATCTTTGTTGAGGGCAGAAATCATCCAATGGAGGGCATCGAAATGCTTCTCTTATTCTTTTATCATCTGCATTTGACTTAGTTCTAAGTTCCTTTGATTGCGGAGAATAAAAGTAAGTATATTTTTGAATGAATTAAGAGTTTCTTCAAGATTACCACTTAGAGTTTGAAAAGAGGAAGCCATTTTTGATAAGTAGTGAAGAGATGCAAATAGAGATAAGTAGAAATGAAAAGATTACAAATTTCTGGAAGAAACAGGTGTTTAAATAGGCAGAAATTCGTTTAAAATGAATAGACATGAGTTAGTTATTTTAATTTCAAAATTTAAAAAAAATAACCAAATCTGACAGTTATATGTCGACATAGGGGGGTAGAGGCATGTCGACATGGGTCTGTTGGTTTATGTGTCTTATTTATTTTGTGAATAAGTATGTATATATATAAACTTATATACTATACTAACATTTATTGCAGAGATACGATAAGGTAAGAAAACATAAGATAGGATAAAAAGAACAATACAAGCTCTCACAAAACAAACTAATACATCACAACCTAGTTCTTAGAATGTGCTAGAGGATGAGGAGGATGATGATAAGCCAAGTTTCCGACCAACTTTAGCAAAGAATTTGTTCATATTAGTGGACATCTTATCCAATTTCTTACTAACGAGTCTTTTGAGAATCCGTTGATTTTCCACTATAATTTTTTGATTTTTGAGATGAGTTTTTTTTGGAAGGATCGTTAGTATTGGTAGGATATTCAATACTTTCTAAGGAGGTTTCTTCATTATCTTCTTCAATTTCCATTTCCTCCTCCTCTTCTTCTTCATCTTCTTCCTCCATATCTTCATGTGCCAATCTTTCATCCTTTTCGGCAAGAGATTCATATTGTTGAAATATGAAAGGAATTTTCATGAGAGAAACGTTGGCATGATTAAACACTTTCTTTGAAACAAATTCTTCCCTTTTGTAATCAACGCCAAAATAATTAAAAATCCGAGTGAGATAGATTCCATGATACAAGGTATTCTCACCCATTTCCAAATTCTTAGGACGAAGTTCATCCATAATCACTTGCGCCCAATTAATGTCATAATGACCAAAGATAGCAAAAAGAGCCTTACAAACTTTTAAAGTCGGGTTATTGAAATTTCCCAATCTAGGAGTGATAGTATGTTGCAAAAGAAGATTGACAATACGTGCTTTCAGACGAAAGTTACGATTTTTAAATTCAAAGTTGTCATTTCCTTCGAAAATGTGATGAAATGTCTCACGATCATGTTCATCAATATTAAAAGTAGAAAGATCTATTCCCAAATTCTTGCAATTGAGAATGTTGCCTAAAATTTCACAATTTAAAACAATTTTAGTGCTTTTAACACTACTCCAAATTTCATCTTCATTTCCTTCATAAAAACCGCGATTCAAATTCGCGTAAAACATTTTAACAAGATCTGGGTAACAAACAACATCATTTTGAGAATTGTCAAAAAGACTAAGGATATGATTCTCTTCAAGAAGAGTATTGATTTCATATGAAGAGAAATCGCTAAAGATAGCAAACTTTTCCATATGAACTTTTCCATAATTAGCATAACTTATATAAGCCTTGATTGCTTCCGGATTATTATAGAGATACTCTTTAATGGCTTTAGACAGCCTCATTGTGGATGGAGTGCTTGAAGAAGCCATCTTTGAAGAGAGTAGAAAGTTTGAAAGAGTAAAAGAGAGTTTGAATGTTAAAATGAAAGTGAAAAGGTATGATAAGATAATGGAAATAAATAGGTATTCAATTGACATGTTCTCTGGTCAAGAGGTACCTTTCCAGAACATTGGGTTTGGTGAAAAGGTTAAGGGAAATTCAAAGATTTGAATTCAAATTTGAATTTTAAATTTCTGACAGGGATGTCGACATCATGGGTAGGGCCATGTCGACATGGGTTAGAGAATTCATGTGACTTATATTTTCCTATATACTTTAATATCTATATACATATATTATTTCTAATGTCTATATATTTTCTGGAGTAATATTAAATATAATAATACTTTTTTTAATAAAAAATATTATAATATTAAAAATAAAAAATTTAAAATTCAAACAACACATAATCTCAAAAACAATCAAACAATTTTAAGCAAACAATTTCAACTAGTATATTGTAAACGTGTACCTTTTTCTAGATTCGTGTCTCTGAGATCATCGGAATCATGAATAGCCGTAAAGCACATATTTGAATTTTCCGTCTTCTGATCATCATCGCTTGAGGATGAGTCTGAGTCTGAATCGTCTAGTGTAGCGGTATACGCTCTTTTCCTTTTCTTTGTATAATCATTGCTTGTAGGAAACTTTTGCTTACCAGGTTGTGGACAATCTCTTTTGAGATGGCCTAGTTCATCATAGTTGAAACATTTGACATGGTTTGGTACTTCATTATGATTTCCAGAATTACTGTGATCATTCTTTTTGAAGTTGTTCATCTTTCTGTATTTCAGAAACTTCCGTAAATTCTTTGTCATGAAAGTTATTTCTTCAATATCATCACTTTCCGAGTTTGATCCATCTATTAATGTATTGAACGCAATTGACTTCTTTTCATATGCCTTGCTATCTTTTCTCCCTTGCATTTGTACTTCGAATGACATTAGATTTCCAATCTATTATTCAATCTTTAAAGTACTGATATCATTTGCTTCTTTGATTGCAAGAGTTTTCTGATCCCATTCTGGAGTAAGAGAATTTAGAATTTTTCTGACTTGATCTTCTTCGGAAAAACTTTTTCTCAATGATATTAGAGAATGCACAATCTCCTGAAATCTACTATACATATCTGAAATGGACTCATTAGAATTCATTTTGAATAATTGAAACTGATTTGTGAGTATGGATATTTTGGTCTGTTTGACTTTGCTTGTTCCTTCATGAGTAACTTGCAAAGTTTTTCAGATATCATATGTAGACTTACAAACAGATACTCTATTAAATTCATTCCTATCAAGTGAACAAAATAAAATATTTATGGCTTTTGAATTATTTTGTGCAATATTCTTTTGCTCAGCAGTCCATTGTGCAAAACTTGTTGTGAGTTCAGAATATTCAGTTTGTGTGATATTCCAAGTGTCTAATCCTATTGACTGTAAATATATTTTCATTCTACATACCCAATATGCATAGTTATTGCCATTAAAAAGCAGTGGCCTGGCAGTAGACTGACCCTCTACAAATGAACTAGTGATAGTCTTAACAGAACCAGTGTTGGTAGCCATTTTTAAAACTTTTCAAAATTCAGATTATGAAAACTTTGAAAACCTTGCTCTGATACCAAATGTGAGAAATGCAGATAACGGATTTTAAGGATGGAATAACACTAGGAGGGGGGTGAATAGTGTTTTATGTATTTTTTTAAATCTTTTAGAATTTTGTTCAATTTAAACACTAACAGATGCAATTCACAAACACAGATATAATCACAGAATTAGACACAGATGCAAATACTAAATAAAAGCAGTAAAGGAAAGAACACACCAGGATTTTATACTGGTTCAAAGTTACCCTACATCCAGTCCCGTACAATCATACAGATTTCTTTTCAAAACAATCTCCCAGATTACACCCTCGGTTTCAAGGCTATGAGGTACACCCTCCTGTATTTGAGTTCAGGGCAACTCTCTTGATTTAACCAGGCTACAATCACACCTAATTGATTTCCGGGGCTACAATCACACCCAATTGATTTCAAGGCTCAACCGCACCTTTTACTCAACAGTTTGATTTACAAAAGATTCTATAACTCTGAATAGCACTGAGATCTTATAGAGAGAGTGGCAGAGAATCAAACAAGAGATAATCGAGTTTGATTCACTTGGTATTTCGGCAGAGTATAGTTTAGGATTCTTTAGAATAAATGTGGAAGATGAAGAGGAGAGAAAATAAATGAAAATCTGGTAAAAATTTGTAACGATACGGATTTTGCCCGTTCGAAAATCGACATCCATACTTTACATCGTACTCGAATGCCGTAGATTCGATCGTTCAAATCCGAGTCGCCGGAGCTTATAACAACATTAAGTAAACAACACAGCGGAAAAGAAAAAGAATATATATATACAACATCTGATACAATATCCAGATACAATGATGATACAATGAATATCTATATACATCAGAGATATGATACAAGAAATAGCAGCGGAAAGAAAATAGATAACACCAGCAGCGGATAGAATGTCTCCAATAGAATGCTCCAAGATAAGTAACGTCAGTCCATGAACTCCAAGAACTGAACTAGCTCCAAATAGTCTACTAAACCTGAATATCTGAAAAACCCAACTCTAGACTGCCCGTATGGAAAATTGTGGGCACCCAGAGTTTAGGAAGGGAACAATAAACTCCAGGTCAGTCATGAGACTGGTGTGAGCAACAAAAACAGTTTATCTTTACACAAACAACAAAAGGCTTTTAAACATTGAAATCTACAATGCTTTTGGAAAATGAAACTACCATAAGACCTCCCACCACACACACAATGCAAACGCAGAATTGGAGGAGATTTCTTCTTATGGTAGTCAAAAATGCTTACTACGCAAAGATCATTCAATATTATTATCATTAGTGCATAGTGTCGAAAACATTTCGAAAATATAATATTAATCTTAGCCAGCATACAACATTTCATCGTATGCCTACTATAGCTACCATGTTCAATAACAGGTTACCGCCACATCCCATAGCAGGTAATACAACTAAAACCGTACAGGGTTCGTATTGTTTCTTTGGATTTCCAACAAATGATCAGGCAAAGGAACTTCCTTACCGAAATAGAAACGCCTCTGGAAAGACGCCCTGGATCCTAACCGGATCTCTGCAAACAAAAGGCCGACGCTACCTCACGCTGTACAGCTGTAACTAGGTAACTAACACACTGACGCTACCTCACGCTATACAGCTGTAACTAGGTAACTAACACACGAGTCATGTCATCCCCCGGTCGTTATCGACCTTTATCCGAGGGCCCTCGATCACAAAGCAACAACCACGAAGTATAATCAACATAGGTAAAATATCTGGGCTCCATACCATGAAATCACCTTTTATCCAGAAGGAAATGACATACCCTAAGGGCGCTACCCCTACAAACCTTTGCTGCAACATTCCTGTTTCGACCATTACCGGGTTGTGAGGCTCGACGAAGTCTCGTCCACAAAGCAACGCTTTTTCACAAAGCCACGCTTCTTCACAAAGCCACGCTTTTACCAACAAATGATCATCAACACTTCGTATGCCACATTACCAAATTGGGAATGTATCACTAGTAACCATCAACTACATAACCTCTGAGCTCGTACATCTCAGAGAAGGGTGTTAAGCTAAAAGAATAAATTCTCCGCCACCAACAGAAATGTATTTGATAGAAACCAGCTTTACATCTCAAAGTGTAACGTCAGACACACATCCATACAAGTCTGTTCCGGGTCCGAACAGAACCGAAGGCACTTCCAAAGAAGCCCTTGCAAATCCGGGTATTCACAATCCTGATCGGACTTCCCATCACTTAGGAAATCTCTATACCGTAGCTACTCAGTGCAGAGACAATCGATAGGTCATCCTATCGCTCTCGCAAATATCCGGTCTTCACCACCGGTCATCAAATGCTATCCATATCGTCGTATCACTATTCGGAATGGGTTATATGACACAAAGGTCCTCTCCCGGCTAAACCGAATAACGAGCGCAATTAAAAATCATATGGATACTGGGGTCTTAGTTAAATCACAGCTTAAAGCCCAAAACTTTTCATTCGAATGGTTAAAACAAATTACCATTTTCAATCTTTTAAATAAAAGATTTATTTCAAAAACCTTCAATGGTTTAAACGATTTCCACACTTTTAATCTTTTAAACAAAAAGATTCAATTCACAAAACCCAGTTCACAAAGATTCATTCATGGATTTCAAAACAATTTCCATTTCAATTTAATTTACTCGTTAAATCTTTAAATCAAGATTTAACTTATAGCTTTCAAAACAATTCCACTTCAAGTTGGATTAACTCGTTCGGTCTTTGAATCAAAGACTCATTTCATAGTTTTCAAAACATTTCAATTCTATTTCAAACTTGAATTCAAATTTAAATCAAATTATTTAAATTTTCAAAACTCGATTAAGTTATTCAAAATAATTTTTATATTTGAAATTCCATTTCAAAAGCTTTTCACTTTAAACCCCAATTTCCAATTTCAAAATCAATTGAAATTAAAATTTCAATTTCAAAAAAACATTAAATTTACATCATCTGTGACTTAACCGATTTCCACGTGAAATCCATATTTGTGTATGTAAAGGTGTAGTCCAAGGGTTTTACACAATAGTGCAACATCATCAATCATCACAGATATATCAATATCGATAAGCGGTAAAATCAATAACGCTTATCTTCATTCACAGATTCATAGATAAAATAAATTTATCAGTCACAAAGATTCATCAATACAATTCGATGTGGGTTTCGGATAACCAACTGGAATCCGACTCCCTGTCGCATCGAAGTTTAAATGTCGTTTTACGAACCAAGGGTTTTCATATTCACATAGCAGTATATATCACAAAGGATCATATCACATATCGGGTATTAATTAGTTCAAGACATTCAATAATAATCAGTCATCAACAAGTAATATGGATTAACAGGGTGATTATAATTAATTAATCACATAATTATTTTCATTAATCATCCTTAATTAATGATTGATCATTCTTAATTATAAATTAATTAGTCCTTAATTATTTATTAATTAATCTTAATCACTTTTATTAATTAATTGCTTCTTAATTAATTATCTTAATTAATTAATTAACTAACCTTTTATTTATAATTAATTAACCCTTATTAATCCAATTTCAAGCCAAAACAATTATCTTAAAACATGGGTTAAAAATGTTTAAGATTTAAATCTGGTTTTAAAGTCAAAATCTGTTTTATATCAAACCTGAGAGCCACTTCGAGTCACACTTGAGAAATTTGCTTGTTTGCTTCGGGTTATATCAAAAATCAACCCGAGTGCCAAAATTTCCAACTTAAAATTTTGTCTAAGTATTTGCGACCTGGTACTCCATCATTCTACTCGAGTAAAATCCCGGTTTCCCCGAGTAAACTCGTGAGTTCCTTCGAGTCGAACTCGAGCTACTTATCATCTTCCTCTATCTTCAACAGACCAGATACAATCTGCTACCCCGTGTACATGCACACCCAAGACCATCATCTCTGATCATCGCGGTGAACCCCAACGCATCACTCAACGATGCAGCAACCAATACCAATCATCAATCGACACTCAAAAGCCTACGAACGCAATCGAGCTACCCACATGGATTGGAACCCCAAAACTACCTCCAGTAAATCGGTTCGTCCTCACTGTTCCATCCACCAGAGTTCGTACAACTCCGGCCATCTACTTACCACCGCGACCCCTACGTTTCCCCTAAATCACGTCGCACTCGATCAACCAGCGGTGGTGAAAACACCTTGTTTCCAGACCCCATCAATTCCGAGTTTAAACCCTAAATCGAACCCGTATGCCCTCCACGATGGAATAAAAAATCGCTGAACAATTTTCTGATGATTCACAACACCCCAGCTTACTCCAGAATCGATCACGAGGTGAATCAACAACCCGATCACCCGCATTTAATAAAAAACCCAAAACTGTTCAACTTTGAATTTCCCAACAAATACGGTATTAAAAATCTTGATTTTAGTTTTAAAATTCATGTTTTCGAATGTTGTTTCAGACCCTAACCCTGAAACATTAAATCGTGATATTTAAATTCTCACTATTTTGAAGTTTGATCAGCCGTCACTGACTTCCAGTGATAATGCAAAGCTATTTTAACTTAAGTAAAATTTTAAAACTAAAGTTTATGATGGGGCAAACTAGTTTGCTTTGAATCTTAAGTTTAAATCATGACAAAATCATGAGGGTTCGAATTTAAGTCAAAACTTAAATCCTGGGAAGTATGAACAGAGGGAATCCAATTGCAACAGGCATGCATGCTCTACATCCATATATACTCAGCAGTGATGCTTTTTATATACATATATATACAATACACATTCATTCCAGAAACTCACATGTAATCAAACAATTCAAAAACTTAAGCCTTTAAAAATGGTGCTACTCACAGTCATGATTAAAACCATTCTTAGCTCTTCATTTATGTTTTTAAACAACCATGGTTTGTTAGTGGGCTAGAGCCTAGCAGAGATTAGGAAAGAAGATTTTGAATTTTTTTCCTTATTTTGAACTCTGTACTTTGGAACAGAGAAGAACAACATCTAAACATGCACAGTGAATACATATGCATTTATACACATATCAGCACTCATTCATATCAATTCAAACCACAGATCAATATTAGAAGTTTCAAAAGAGTTTGCTCACCTGATTCTCTTTTTTAACAGACGAGGTTGAATACTGGGACTTGTATTTTCATTTTAAATCTGCATCTTTGATTTGTTTACTGATCTTTGCTTTGAGTTGCTCTGCCCTTTGATCTTTGCATTGAATCAGGTAAGAATTTTATTTGTTTTACTTTGATTATTTCTGGTTTGTTGGAGTTTTGAGATGATGCTACTTTATTTTATTTTTCTCAGTTTAGAATGGAACGAATTGGAAATGAGAGTGATGTATATATGAAATGAGAAGTTTACAGAGTGTTATAATGTTTTGTACAGGGTGTATATATTTTTGTTAGTTTGTACAACATAAGCCAGGGATTTTTTTCTATGCTTTGCTGGTTGATGCCCTTTCGAGTTGACCTTGGTTTGCTGCTAGAGATAGAAACATTTAATGTTAATGTACTTTATGTCCCCTTATGATATTTATACTTTCTTTTGCTTTGCATTTCCAATTGTTCACATATAAAGTTCTACTTGTCTGGTTTTGGTTTCATACTTTTGCTTTGTTTTATTTTTGTCTTGCTTATATACTTGAGTATATTTATTTCCTTTGCTTTTTAAAAATGGTGGCTGATGAGATATGTTAAGTACATATGTTTCCTTTACTTGCTTGTGAATTCTTCGGCTGAGAAGATGTTTTAAAACAATTTAAATTGATAAAATGTTGCTACCAAGATAATGGCATTAAATGCTAATGTACTACATGTCTTCATACTTATATTTGTTTGCACTTTAATAATATTTTGCCTATTTTCTTACTTCTTGTTTTCGGCTGAGAATATATTGCTTTGTAATTTTGATGAAAAGTTTTTAGTTAACATGTTGTTAGATTTAACTAATTTGTTTCTATGTGCTTCTTTATTTTTGGATATATACTTATATGTATATTTTTCTTTTTAATATTTATTATTATCATTTATTATTAAACAATTTATTTACTATTTAAATTCAAATCAAATATATCTATATATTTATTATTTTCTATTTGAATCGGGGAAACTAGCTTTCATTTATAATTTATTTTACAATTTTTATTCAAAAAATTCAATAAATTATTAATTTAAATTAAATTAAAATCTGGGGTCATTACAGACTTTCCCCCTTAAAAGAATTTCGTCCTCGAAATTTGCTAGGAAGACACAAAGATAGATGAAGAATATTTCATCAAATCAAACTGAACATCTATTCTGCATTTGGTTTACCAAATCAGAATATCGATAACTGATACAAGAACGAATCTGTTTGACACTTCACAAGATACTCGGGTTATCTAGATCTACGAAATATACAGTGGCATCGGTTAGTTCGAAGTGATAACTAACCATTCGTAGAATATATCCGGACCCAAAGAATAGATAGATATATGGATACAATTTCAAAACTTTCAGTTTAAAAACTAAATTATACCTATCAACCATAGCAATCAAAGCAACCAATTCATCCAAACAAACAATTCTGGTCTTTTTGGAGTTTACGTCCCATATTCATATATCGAATTTCCTTTCTGGATCTACCAGAAACTATCGAAGAATTGAGAAAAGATGACGAACGAAAGAGATTGATAGAGAAAAGATTGTTTCCTTGTTGTTACAGAGTATTGACCATTTGTAGTCGTATTCCCCTGTCCCCTATCTCATCCTCTTCTTGCACTCATACTTACTATCAGTAGATAGCAAGAGGATTTACTGAGGCGTTCAAACGGATATCTGAGAGATTACTCATTCTAGGGTATACTTCACCCTATCTCTAATGAGCTACTTAATGTGTTATACTCCTGAGCTAAAGTTCAACCTTAGCTCTGATACCACATGTAACGATACAGATTTTGCCCGTTCGAAAATCGACATCCATACTTTACATCGTACTCGAATGCCGTAGATTCAATCGTTCAAATCCGAGTCGCTGGAGCTTATAACAACATTAAGTAAACAACACAGCGGAAAAGAAAAAGAATATAGATATACAACATCTGATACAATATCCAGATACAATGATGATACAATGAATATCTATATACATCAGAGATATGATACAAGAAATAGCAGCGGAAAGAAAATAGATAACACCAGCAGCGGATAGAATGTCTCCAGTAGAATGCTCCAAGATAAGCAACGTCAGTCCATGAACTCCAAGAACTGAACTAGCTCCAGATAGTCTACTAAACCTGAATATCTGAAAAACCCAACTCTAGACTGCCCGTGTGGAAAATTGTGGGCACCCAGAGTTTAGTAAGGGAACAATAAACTCCAGGTCAGTCATGAGACTGGTGTGAGCAACAAAAACAGTTTATCTTTACACAAACAACAAAAGGCTTTTAAACATTGAAATCTGCAATGCTTTTGGAAAATGAAACTACCATAAGACCTCCCACCACACACACAATGCAAACGCAGAATTGGAGGAGATTTTTTCTTATGGTAGTCAAAAATGCTTACTACGCAAAGATCATTCAATATTATTATCATTAGTGCATAGTGTCGAAAACATTTCGAAAATATAATATTAATCTTAGCCAGCATACAACATTTCATCGTATGCCTACTATAGCTACCATGTTCAATAACAGGTTACCGCCACATCCCATAGCAGGTAATACAACTAAAACCGTACAGGGTTCGTATTGTTTCTTTGGATTTCCAACAAATGATCAGGCAAAGGAACTTCCTTACCGAAATAGAAACGCCTCTGGAAAGACGCCCCGGATCCTAACCGGATCTCTGCAAACAAAAGGCCGACGCTACCTCACGCTGTACAGCTGTAACTAGGTAACTAACACACTGACGCTACCTCACCCTATACAGCTGTAACTAGGTAACTAACACACGAGTCATGTCATCCCCCGGTCGTTATCGACCTTTATCCGAGGGCCCTCGATCACAAAGCAACAACCACGAAGTATAATCAACATAGGTAAAATATCTGGGCTCCATACCATGAAATCACCTTTTATCCAGAAGGAAATGACATACCCTAGGGGCGCTACCCTTACAAACCTTTGCCGCAACATTCCTGTTTCGACCATTACCGGGTTGTGAGGCTCGACGAAGTCTCGTCCACAAAGCAACGCTTTTTCACAAAGCCACGCTTCTTCACAAAGCCACGCTTTTACCAACAAATGATCATCAGCACTTCGTATGCCACATTACCAAATTGGGAATGTATCACTAGTAACCATCAACTACATAACCTCTGAGCTCGTACGTCTCAGAGAAGGGTGTTAAGCTAAAAGAATAAATTCTCCGCCACCAACAGAAATGTATTTGATAGAAACCAGCTTTACATCTCAAAGTGTAACGTCAGACACACATCCATACAAGTCTGTTCCGGGTCCGAACAGAACCGAAGGCACTTCCAAAGAAGCCCTTGCAAATCCGGGTATTCACAATCCTGATCGGACTTCCCATCACTTAGGAAATCTCTATACCGTAGCTACTCAGTGCAGAGACAATCGATAGGTCATCCTATCGCTCTCGCAAATATCCGGTCTTCACCACCGGTCTTCAAATGCTATCCATATCGTCGTATCACTATTCGGAATGGGTTATATGACACAAAGGTCCTCTCCCAGCTAAACCGAATAACGAGCGCAATTAAAAATTATATGGATACTGGGGTCTCAGTTAAATCACAGCTTAAAGCCCAAAACTTTTCATTCGAATGGTTAAAACAAATTACCATTTTCAATCTTTTAAATAAAAGATTTATTTCAAAAACCTTCAATGGTTTAAACGATTTCCACACTTTTAATCTTTTAAACAAAAAGATTCAATTCACAAAACCCAGTTCACAAAGATTCATTCATGGATTTCAAAACAATTTCCATTTCAATTTAATTTACTCGTTAAATCTTTAAATCAAGATTTAACTTATAGCTTTCAAAACAATTCCACTTCAAGTTGGATTAACTCGTTCGGTCTTTGAATCAAAGACTCATTTCATAGTTTTCAAAACATTTCAATTCTATTTCAAACTTGAATTCAAATTTAAATCAAATTATTTAAATTTTCAAAACTCGATTAAGTTATTCAAAATAATTTTTATCTTTGAAATTCCATTTCAAAAGCTTTTCACTTTAAACCCCAATTTCCAATTTCAAAATCAATTGAAATTAAAATTTCAATTTCAAAAAAACATTAAATTTACATCATCTGTGACTTAACCGATTTCCACGTGAAATCCATATTTGTGTGTGTAAAGGTGTAGTCCAGGGGTTTTACACAATAGTGCAACATCATCAATCATCACAGATATATCAATATCGATAAGCGGTAAAATCGATAACGCTTATCTTCATTCACAGATTCATAGATAAAATAAATTTATCAGTCATAAAGATTCATCAATACAATTCGATGTGGGTTTCGGATAACCAACTGGAATCCGACTCCCTGTCGCATCGAAGTTTAAATGTCGTTTTACGAACCAAGGGTTTTCATATTCACATAGCAGTATATATCACAAAGGATCATATCACATATCGGGTATTAATTAGTTCAAGACATTCAATAATAATCAGTCATCAACAAGTAATATGGATTAACAGGGTGATTATAATTAATTAATCACATAATTATTTTCATTAATCATCCTTAATTAATGATTGATCATTCTTAATTATAAATTAATTAGTCCTTAATTATTTATTAATTAATCTTAATCACTTTTATTAATTAATTGCTTCTTAATTAATTATCTTAATTAATTAACTAACCTTTTATTTATAATTAATTAACCCTTATTAATCCAATTTCAAGCCAAAACAATTATCTTAAAACATGGGTTAAAAATGTTTAAGATTTAAATCTGGTTTTAAAGTCAAAATCTGTTTTATATCAAACCTGAGAGCCACTTCGAGTCACACCTGAGAAATTTGCTTGTCTGCTTCGGGTTATATCAAAAATCAACCCGAGTGCCAAAATTTCCAACTTAAAATTTTGTCTAAGTATTTGCGACCTGGTACTCCATCATTCTACTCGAGTAAAATCCCGGTTTCCCCGAGTAAACTCGTGAGTTCCTTCGAGTCGAACTCGAGCTACTTATCATCTTCCTCTATCTTCAACAGACCAGATACAATCTGCTACCCCGTGCACATGCACACCCAAGACCATCATCTCCGATCATCGCGGTGAACCTCAACGCATCACTCAACGATGCAGCAACCAATACCAATCATCAATCGACACTCAAAAGCCTACGAACGCAATCGAGCTACCCACATGGATTGGAACCCCAAAACTACCTCCAGTAAATCGGTTCGTCCTCACTGTTCCATCCACCAGAGTTCGTACAACTCCGGCCATCTACTTATCACCGCGACCCCTACGTTTCCCTTGAATCACGTCGCACTCGATCAACCAGCGGTGGTGAAAACACCTTGTTTCCAGACCCCATCAATTCCGAGTTTAAACCCTAAATCGAACCCGTATGCCCTCCACGATGGAATAAAAAATCGCTGAACAATTTTTTGATGATTCACAACACCCCAGCTTACTCCAGAATCGATCACGAGGTGAATCAACAACCCGATCACCCGCATTTGATAAAAAACCCAAAACTGTTCAACTTTGAATTTCCCAACAAATACGGTATTAAAAATCTTGATTTTAGTTTTAAAATTCATGTTTTCGAATGTTGTTTCAGACCCTAACCCTGAAACATTAAATCGTGATATTTAAATTCTCACTATTTTGAAGTTTGATCAGCTGTTACTGACTTCCAGTGATAATGCAAAGCTATTTTAACTTAAGTAAAATTTTAAAACTAAAGTTTATGATGGGGCAAACTAGTTTGCTTTGAATCTTAAGTTTAAATCATGACAAAATCATGAGGGTTCGAATTTAAGTCAAAACTTAAATCCTGGGAAGTATGAACAGAGGGAATCCAATTGCAATAGGCATGCATGCTCTACATCCATATATACTCAGCAGTGATGCTTTTGTATATACATATATATACAATACACATTCATTCCAGAAACTCACATGCAATCAAACAATTCAAAAACTTAAGCCTTTAAAAATGGTGCTACTCACAGTCATGATTAAAACCATTCTCAGATCTTCATTTATGTTTTTAAACAACCATGGTTTGTTAGTGGGCTAGAGCCTAGCAGAGATTAGGAAAGAAGATTTTGAATTTTTTTCCTTATTTTGAACTCTGTACTTTGGAACAGAGAAGAACAACATCTAAACATGCATAGTGAATACATATGCATTTATACACATATCAGCACTCATTCATATCAATTCAAACCACAGATCAATATTAGAAGTTTCAAAAGAGTTTGCTCACCTAATTCTCTTTTTTAACAGACGAGGTTGAATACTGGGACTTGTATTTTCATTTTAAATCTGCATCTTTGATTTGTTTACTGATCTTTGCTTTGAGTTGCTCTGCCCTTTGATCTTTGCATTGAATCAGGTAAGAATTTTATTTGTTTTACTTTGATTATTTCTGGTTTGTTGGAGTTTTGAGATGATGCTACTTTATTTTATTTTTCTCAGTTTAGAATGGAACGAATTGGAAATGAGAGTGATGTATATATGAAATGAGAAGTTTACAGAGTGTTATAATGTTTTGTACAGGGTGTATATATTTTTGTTAGTTTGTACAACATAAGCCAGGGATTTTTTTCTATGCTTTGCTGGTTGATGCCCTTTCGAGTTGACCTTGGTTTGCTGCTAGAGATAGAAACATTTAATGTTAATGTACTTTATGTCCCCTTATGATATTTATACTTTCTTTTGCTTTGCATTTCCAATTGTTCACATATAAAGTTCTACTTGTCTGGTTTTGGTTTCATACTTTTGCTTTGTTTTATTTTTGTCTTGCTTATATACTTGAGTATATTTATTTCCTTTGCTTTTTAAAAATGGTGGCTGATGAGATATGTTAAGTACATATGTTTCCTTTACTTGCTTGTGAATTCTTCGGCTGAGAAGATGTTTTAAAACAATTTAAATTGATAAAATGTTGCTACCAAGATAATGGCATTAAATGCTAATGTACTACATGTCTTCATACTTATATTTGTTTGCACTTTAATAATATTTTGCCTATTTTCTTACTTCTTGTTTTCGGCTGAGAATATATTGCTTTGTAATTTTGATGAAAAGTTTTTAGTTAACATGTTGTTAGATTTAACTAATTTGTTTCTATGTGCTTCTTTATTTTTGGATATATACTTATATGTATATTTTTCTTTTTAATATTTATTATTATCATTTATTATTAAACAATTTATTTACTATTTAAATTCAAATCAAATATATCTATATATTTATTATTTTCTATTTGAATCGGGGAAACTAGCTTCCATTTATAATTTATTTTACAATTTTTATTCAAAAAATTCAATAAATTATTAATTTAAATTAAATTAAAATCTGGGGTCATTACAAAATTCGTTTAGAACTTACTGGTATTTACAGTAGAGCAACAGCCATATCTATTCGTGAAAGGATACGACGAATAGACACTTCTTTTGAAAATTGAAATTTGAAAATAACGGACATCATGTCGGCATGGGGGGTTGATGTATGTCGACATGCTCAAGGTAAAATTGATGTTTTGATTTTCTTATTAAAATTGGTTTCTATAATTTTTCAAAACAATTTCTAAACTTTGTAAATATATTTGAATATAGTTTAAACATATAAAAGAGTTTAGAAAATAAATTTTAATATATATAATCTTAATCTATAAAGTGATTTAAAATCTGAGTATATAAATATTTTAAAGCTAAATATTTAAAACAAGAGATGGTTTAAAAACAAGGACAATTTTGAAATCAAAATATAAAAATGATAAAAATAGTTTTGAGGATAAAATATTTCAATCAAGAGAGATGTCTTTTTGAAAAGAAAGTTTTGAAAACATTTTTAAAAACAAGAGATATATTTTTGGAAAACATTTTTATAAAATTAATGGATATCAAAATAGGACCACTATATGTTCCACTAGATATTGTCATGGGTTCCATCCCACTAGGGTTCCATCCCTTTAACAGGCTCGAAGTGGATTCCATTCCACGAATAAATTTCGAATAAAGATGTAAGTGCTTTCAAGAAGTTTTAACATAATTCTAGACTGACTACATTATCTTGTATTGTTTGAAATCTTGAACTCTTGATAACTTGATTTCTTGATACTCATGAGTCTTCAATCTTGATATCTTCGATCTTTAAATTCATCAGTCTTGTATCTCTATATTGTACAGTCTTCATCCTTGGTACCTGCATGTTTATATTCTGCATATACATATATATCTAAACCATAACGTTAGTATTTATATTTTATAACAAGTCCTAAGGTTGTTGTCATCAAAACCATCATCTCAAGGACTAACATATGATGATTTTAAAATGAAGATTGGATAGTACTATAACTGAAACTTACTTTGTAAGAAATAAGAAATGTGATAAATAACTTGGTAAAGAAATTAAACTTGGAAAATTTGACTTGGCATTAATGAGAATATAAATGTTAGTTATATATTCAAACTCCCCTATTGAATTTATAACCCGGAAGAAATGATCTTTGAAAGATATTTGGAATACTAAATAGAGTTTACAAAAGTATGGGATGGACTCAAAAATTATTGATCTGAAAATTATTCGGGTTGAAAAGAATGATTTTATATGTATATGAGAATGAAACCGAAATAGTTTTGGAACCCATTGATTTAAAAAGACTTTTGATTTTGGCGAATAGTTAATTTTGGAAATTTGGTAAACCAAATTTGAAAAACTATCGATTTTGAAGATATCAATTTTGTATAGATAAAGTTTATATGTGATACATATAAAGAGTATGATTTGAAAGGTACTATATATGTATATAGTATGATATGTTTTGAGACAAAAGTATGGAAAGGCACCCCTATGAGATTCGAAACTTATAGTAGGAGATCCATTGGGTGGTTCTGCCTAAGAATCCAAAGGGTGGGTTCAATGTGAATTGGGATCCCAGAGGACGTCCGGACAAAACTCAGTGAGTTCCTGATGATCATTTGTTGGGTAGCGTAAGTTGAGTGGTGCTGATACCTACAGTTATATTGGGTTTTGCTGTGATGGCAACGTAACCTTTGTGTAACTGCGATCTATCGCAGTTCCATAGCATAAGTCGGGTGGCAGTGACTGCCTACAATCTACGTTTGATTTTGCTGGGAGAGCGACGTAACATCGGTAGATTGCAATCTATGTGGTTTGTTTCCATAGCGTAATTCGGGTGGCAGCGAGTGGCTACAGTCTACACTGGGTTCCACTGGAACAGTGACACAACTTTGTGTAGCCTGCGATTTATGTGGTATAGTTTCATTTGACAGCGTAATTCGAGGGGCAGTGATTGCCTACAGACTACTTACGGTTTTGCTGTGATAGCAATGCAACCTTGTTGTAGCTGCGATCTGTGGTGTTCCCATGGCGAAAGTCGAGAGGTGCAGATGCCTACGGTTTTCTTATGATTTCGTCGGATGGTGACGCAATCATCGGGTTAACTGTGATCCATGGTGGTGAAAGGGGGATGATACTTTCCATATCATTTTGAAAAAGGTTGTTCAAGTATTTTCACTGGGTGTTGAAAACGGGTCTACTAAGTACTTATAGATTTTCAGTCCTACGCCTGATCAACGTATGACTAAATTTCTATAAGAACAAGGATGGACTTGTTAAGACATCGAGTTATCAAAAAGTATTTTTATCCAAACTAGTTGGTAATACTATGTAATTTAAAGTGTTTGTATCTTAAAATTGTACAGTAAAGGAGTAAGGAGCTTAAATGTTTAAAGATGATTATTTAATAATATACATCAAAAATAAAAATTCAAATTCTCGTTTCGTTCCTTTTCGAGGACGAAAAGTTCTAAGGGGGGAGGAATGTAACGACCCGGATTTTTAGCCATTTGATTTTGGGGGTGATTAACTGATTATAATCATTGAAATATTTAATTTTATTAGTCGGATAAATTAATTTTCTGATATTTAAAATTAGGATCTATAAATTGATTAAAAACTATATAAAATTTTGGAATATAGATTTTGGAATAAGGAAAAAAGTTAATATATGTATATGTATTTAAAACTTCACCATTTTAAACTTGTGATAAAATAATCTCTATATCAAAAAGGTGTGTGTGTGTATATATATATATATATATTGTTATCCCGCCTTTTGGCAAGGCCGTGGCACCAAGAAATTAACTGAGATCCAAAGACAGTCCATCCCGAAGAACGGTTATACGCAGGTTCGCTATGGATACTAGTAAATCTGGCCCAAGTCCGGATTGAGCTTCAATTGATGTGGCACAACAAACAAAGCAATGAAAGCCAACGTTCCAAATTTCAAGTCATTCCGAGTTCGTATGCTCAAGATATGATCGGTGCAACTCAAATGATCACGCTGTTCGTATCCATCAAGCAACCAGGAGGAAACCTCATTTGTATCGATCTGTTCGAATCCATCGGGCGCACCTAGCTTTGTATCGATCAGGGGAGCACAAGTTCGTATCCATAGAAAGCGGTGTTCTTCGCATCCATCATCTCCAGCTTGTTCGCATCGATTAACCAACTTCACTTCTATCCATCAAAACCATACAAAGCCGCTACTTCGTATCGATCGGCCAATGATCGATACAAACAGAGCAGTTACAATCGATACGAACAGAGCATAGAAGTTATAATCGATACGAACAAAGCAGTTGTGATCGATCCGAACAGAGCCAAACTGGGTCGATACGAACGAGGTGTATACATAGGAAAGACTCGATCGTTCGGCGTGAAGAGTGGAGTGATCCAAAAAATTAGCTCCACGTCAACTAGCAGGCACGTGCCTAGATCGATACGAACAGAACGATGCGAATTCAATAGCCATCGAATAATACAAGATTGCATCGATCATAACTCAAAATCTACAAGTCCAAATGCCACCAAATTTTCACAGGAGCTTGCGTACATCTTCAAGAATGTGCATGATCGATCCCGGCTTTATTGGACCAAATCCTGATCGATACGAATTGCATTCATAACGATCACGGATCGACTCCAAACGGTCAAGGATCGATCACGTGGGCCCACCCACGTGTGAGAAAAGGTCTTCCGAAATCTGAGCAAGATATTTGCAGTCTACGCCTATAAATAGCAGCCCTGGACCTACAGAAAAGGGACTTTTGGCTCTTCTACGTCCGGACTCTACCAAAATCACTGTTGTACTCGAGATTTACTGTTGTAGTTCTTTGTAACCAGCAAGCAAAAGTTAATAAAAGTCAACCTTTCGTAGTGGACGTAGGCCATACGCCGAACCACTCTAAATCTGTGTGTTTTTGTGCGTTTTTCTTGCTTATTTTGGTGTGTTTGTTAGATCCGCCTCCTTTTTCATTTATATTCTTCATTTTATCTCTTTAAACACATCCGAAGGGTGTTGTGCCCAATTTTGGTGCAAACACTTTGGTGCTTTCACTGAGAAAACCCAGTTTTTTTCCTGCTCGTTGGATCTACTATCGATATCGGATTGCATAAATCTAAGAAGAAGATCAAGATTTCAAGTTTAAAGTTCTTCCATCTTATTCAGATTTGCATCAAGTCTAGGAAAGAGCTTTGGTACCCATCATGGTTAACACTAGGACTACCTCAACTGCCGCAGATCCAGAAGGACGGGACAGACAGAACCCCGTACAACTACCTCCTGCCGATCAGAATGCTGCCGGACCATCAGATCCGCAAGGCCTTGTCACCAGGGAAGAATTTCAATTGCTAATGCAAGAACTTACTCAGATCTGCCAACAGCTCACCCAGCAACTGCGCGTCAACGTAGAATTAACCAATCAAGTGAATCGTCAAAGACGAAGAAGATCCAGGAGGGATCAGGCTTCCTATTCATCCACTGAGAGTTCAACCTCTTTTGACTACCATCATAGATCCACGCGCCCATGACTGGACGGAAGTTACACATAGGCTACTGGGCATCAACGCTCACTGAATCTTGGGCAACCGAGAGTTGGCCCGTCAACCAGCCATCAGACTGGACCGTCCTCCCGAGGAGGTGCTGTCCCATATCATATTACTGACAACCGCACTACCACCGCTGCTACTGAATTGGGAGTTGACGCTCGGAACCGAACGGATCTGACCCACCACCAATGCAACCTTACTCCTGAGCCTTATATCCCAGAAGACCTGGAACCAAGGAGGCGAGATATGGACCGTCGACAGCGACCGACCCTTCCTCGCATTGTGGAACCCGACCACACCTTAGCCCAACATGCACAAAATGTCTAAATGTTGGACATCTCGACGATGATCCGTCAAATGATCCGTGAAAGTCAGGGACTTACTAATGACGACTGGGGAATCTCTCGGAGTCATAGCCCTTTTACTGATGATATACTCTACGCTAAACCACCTCGGCGATTCAGAATGCCGACTTTACCTGTTTATGAAGGGATCTCTGATCCTAATCAACATATCTTGAAGTATGAATGGTTAATGAATGCTGCACGAGCTGATAATGCAGTTAAGTACCGAAGCTTCCCAATCTTGCTAGGGGGCATAGCAACTATGTGGTTTACCTGTTTACCACCTCGATCTATCTCTTGTTTTGACCAGTAGGCAACAAAGTTTATTGAGCAGTTTCGCATGCATGTCACAAGGCTGAAAGATGTTAATACTTTGTCTAGTGTCACTCAAGCTCCTGGAGAGACACTCAGACGTTATCTGGAGAGATTCATGCTGCATGCACTGAAATTAGTAACCCCAATGATAATTCGATTCTGATGGCACTAACTAAGGGGATCGACCCTGACTCCGAGTTCGGCAGCTGGTTGACTGGAATACCTCCTGCGTCATTGGACCGTTTCTATTCCAAGGCAGCCCAATTCTTGAGAAGGGAGGATGCAAAACAGTCTAGGAAGAAGATGATGCAGGGCCCAATGTGGAAGGAATCCAGAGCAACGTTGCTATTAAACAAACAAGGGAGAGTTCCGGAAAAGTGCAACTGAATATACAAAATAAACAGAATCAATAGAAAGGCAATGGAAACCAAAACAGGAAACGGGATCAAAATCGTGGGTCGCGACGTAGGGCTCCTATGTTTGACAATTACACTCCTTTGAATACGTCGTTGGAAAATGTGTATTTACAGACCTGCAATACTTTTCAGTATAAGAAACCTGCTCCGAAACAGTCATTGGAGAAACAGATTCAGACAGGGAAGTTTTGTAGATTCCACGAAAGCTACGGCCATAACACGAACGAGTGCCATCATTTGTAGGATATCATTGAAAAGTTGATACGTGATAGAAAGTTGGAGCAGTTTGTGCGGGCGCCGCAGTCCGAAGGTGAGGGCCCATTGAATCAGAACCATATGCCAAATTAGACAAGACAGGAGGAACCCGCTCGTACTGGCGGGAGGATGGTGATAAATACTATTAGTGGTGGCCCACATCCAGCTAATCGAAGCTGGAGGGAAATGGAGTCGTATGCTAGCTCTATTAAGCATGCTGACTTTGAATGTTGTAGTAGTTTGGAAGATGGGGCTCCAGCCAAGCAACAGAAAACGATGACTGCCGGCATCATGTTTCGAGACCGAGATGCCGATAGAGTCGAAGCCTCAACCATTGATCCACTTGTCATTTCAACCCAAATAGTTCCTGCTTGGATGAAGAGGATCCTGGTGGACAGTGGAAGTTCGGTAAATATATTGTTTAAACGTGCTTATGACCAGATGAAAATGGAAGTAAAGGATGCGAGGCCTTGTCAGTACCGTATCCATGGCTTTAATGGAAGCGCGACAATACCCACTGGGATGGTAGAGCTACCAGTAGAACTGGGAATTGCAAAACGCCGGAGAGTTCAGATACTACAATTTGTTGTATTGGATATAGATTTGCCATACAATGCCTTCTTGGGCCGATCGGCCCTAGCCGAGTTCAGGGCTGCCATCGCCCCTTGGTGTTTGACTTTAAAATTCCCTACCGACAATAGAGTCGGAGTTTTTCAGGGAGACCAAGCTGCTGGACGAGCCTGTTATGTTGCAGAGCTGCGGGAGGCGCAGCGAAAAGAAAAAGGAAAGGGCGTAGAGGAATCTCTCTGCGTCCGCTTTGCTGCGAATTGAAAATTGATGCATGGGCCCAGGCCCGGGCACCCCAACCAATTCCCCAGAGATCTTGACCCGAGAGATACTGAAAATGAAGACGAAAGTAAAGATGGTCAAGCTTCCCCGACCGAACTGACGATCGATGTTCCGATCGACAGTATTGACGATTCTAGAATGATAAAGATTGGATCTCAGTTAAGCCAACGAATGCAAGAGGAATTGGTTGAATTTATCCGGGCAAACCTTGACGTGTTTGCCTGGACGCACTCTGACATGTATGGGATCTCACCGGACATCGCGAGCCACGCATTGAATGTTGACCCGCGGCATGTCCCGGTCAAACAAAAAGGCGTGGTATGGATCCAGAGAGATCTGCCACCCTTAAAGAAGAGGTAGAAAAGCTCAAGTCGAACGGGTTTATCCGAGATGCATTATATCCGGATTGGGTGTCAAATCATGTACTTGTTCGAAAGCCGAGTGGGAAATGGAGAACGTGCATCAATTACTTAGACTTGAATAAAGCTTGCCCTAAAGATAGTTTTCCACTTCTCCGGATCGATCAGCTCATAGACTCAACAGCTGGGCATGAGCTTTTATCCTTCATGGATGCGTATTCTGGCTATAATCAAATACCCATGCACTTGCCCGACCAGGATCATACCAGCTTCGTAACAAATATGGGGCTTTACTGCTACAAAGTTATGCCTTTTGGACTCAAGAATGCTGGGGCAACTTATCAACGGTTAGTTAATCGAATGTTCGCTAACCAGATTGGAAAAACCATGGAGGTATATATGGACGACATGCTCGTGAAGTCACGATTCTCCACTGATCATACCAAAGACCTGGAGTCAATGTTTAATATCCTCCGAGAATATAGAATGAAGCTCAACCCGTTGAAATGTCACTTTGGGGTCGCATCCGGAAAATTCCTTGGGTTTATCGTCAATGCTCGAGGGATCGAAGCTAATCCTGAAAAGATTTGGGCAATCATAAATCTGGAAACTCCGAGAACTATAAAGCAAGTTCAAAGCCTCAACTTGAAAGTAGCAGCGCTAAGCAGGTTCATCTCAAAATCCACTGACAAATGCATTCCCTTCTTCGACCTGATCAGAAAAGGGAAGCGAAACTTCGAATGGACTACGGAATGTGAGGGCACATTCTGAGCACTAGTTCAACATCTTTCTACACCATCCATCCTGTCAAAGCCTATTGATCATGAAAGGTTGTACATTTACTTGGCGGTGTCAGAGAACGCTATCAGTGCTGCCCTAGTTCGGGAGGAAGATCGGATACAACGGCCAGTATATTACATTAGCAAGCGATTGACCGGGGAAGAAAGAAATTATCCGAAGCTGGAAAAGTTGGCTTATTGTCTTGTTATTGCCTCAAGGAAGCTCCGTCCATATTTTCAAGCTTATCCTATCACCGTCTACACCGACCAGCCGTTACGACAAGTCCTTACGCGGCCTGAGACGTCTGGTAGGTTACATAAGTGGAATATCGAGCTAAGCCAATTCGACATTACTTACACTCCAAGGCGGGCCATCCAAGGACAAGTCTTCCCCGACAGGTGAGGTACAGTAGATGGGAATCGTTCCCGTGGAAACCTTGTCTTCCCCGAGCATCGATCAGATGGAAATGGATTGGGTATTTGAGGTCATTCGCGATAAGGAGTCATGGATGACTCCGTTTAGAAATTATCTCGAGCATGGGACCCTGCCGAAGCGCAGGAGTGAAAAGAGACAAGTTCTTCGAAAAGCTTCGCGGTTAACCATCCAGAATGGAGTCATGTATAGAAGAGGATACTATGTTCCTTTGCTCCGGTGTATCGCTCATGATGAGATCAAACGAGTATTGCATGATGTACACGAAAGAGAATGTGGTGATCACACCGCGGGGCAAGCCCTTGCCAAGAAAGTGCTCCGATATGGATAATATTGGCCAAACGTAAATTGCGATGCATCGGATTACGCCAGAAAGTGCGACAGATGTCAGAAGCATGCTCGAATTCCAAGAGCCCCACCTACCGAAATAACTCAGAAGGTCAATCCATGGCCGTTTGCAGTATTGGGCATTGGCATTATTGGCTCTCTACCTCTAGCTAAAGGTGGTTGTAAGTACGCCATCGTAGCAGTTGATTACTTTACCAAGTGGGCGGAACCTGAACCCCTTGCTACAATCACAACAAAGAAAGTGATCAACTTTGTAGTACGCAACATCATCTGCCGATTTGGTCTCCCGCATACCATTATCACAGACAATGGAGCTCGGTTCGACAGTGTTGAATTTAAGAATTTCTGTCAAAGGTTCCACATCCAGAAGAAGTTCTCCGTAGTTGTACATCCTCAAGCGAATGGATAGGTCGAAGCTGTTAATGAAGTTATAAAGTCTATTTTGAAGAAACAACTGGAAAAGGCCGGGGGCAGATGGGTCGATGAACTTCCTATGGCTTTATGGGCTTACCGAACAACCCACAAGTCCGCGACCGGCCACACTCCATTCTCTCTTTCTTATGGTTCAGAAGTCGTTATCCAAGTCGAATTAGAAGTGCCTTCTCATCGTGTGACATACTATGATCCGAAGACAAATGCTATACTACTTGCCGAATCTCTGAATTTATTGGATAAGAAGCGTGAAGAGGCTGATTTGAGGGCAGCCACATATCGAAGTCGAGTCGCCCAATTATACAATGCCAAGGTCCGACCCCGAACCTTTGAACTTGGCGATCTCGTCCTCAAGAGAATTTACCTGGTCCCTTCACATATGAAGCCAACCTGGGAAGGGCCGTATGTTATTGAACGAAAGCACGGAGATGGCACATTCAAATTATCGACCGTTGATGGTCTCACTCTTCCAAGAGCCTGGAACAGCGAGAGTCTTCGTCGCTACTACACATGATAGGCTCTGTTTATCTATGCGGTCTATTTTTCATTTGCAGTTTATTTATGCATTTCGAAATTTGAATTTGTAATAAAGCAACCGACTTTGCCATAATTTCTTATTTCAGCAAAAAAATGCAATCTCTTCGAGCTAGCGCTGTGATTTATTTGAAATACATCATATGACCATCACTATGCACGGAGAGCTAAGTTCCACCGTACGGTGGGATTTATTCAAATAGGGAGTGACTGTGATACGATTGGCTACTCGCTAAGTCCGGGCTCGGGGACAAGTCATCACGCTAAAGCCAAAAAAGGATTGATACACGACAATCCTTTAACCAACTTCAGATTCCCAGAGTGAGAACTTGAGTATAAATCTGTAAATGCGATTTCGAAGAGGGTGGATCTGTACACCTAACGACTTCGCCCGTATTCAAACCAAGTTCGAGGAGGATGGACCCGTCCGTCTAACGGCCTCGCTTGTTAACTCAAGATGGATGTGAGTCGACCATCCACGATCCCGATAAATCTGTCATTCCCGGAATGCGAACAAAATCCTAAAGCCTAAACAGATGTGACTGACCATCTGTCGGCTAACTCTAGATTCCCGGAGTGTGAACTGGAGTATAAACATCAACTAACTCCGGATTCCCGGAGTGCGAACCGGAGTGTCAACACGAACCAACTTCAGATTCCCAGAGTGCGAACTGGGGTGCAAACGTCAACTAACTTCGGATTCCCAGAGTGTGAACCAGGGTATCGACAATAATTAACTCTAAGTCCCCGGAGCGTGGATTGGAGTATAAACTTAGACTAACTCTAAATCCCCAGAGAGTGGATTGGAGTTTAGACACAAACCAAATGCGAATCGATTATCTGTAACATAACTCTGAATCCCCGGAGTGCGGTCAGAGTATAAACATCGAATAACTCTAAATCCCCAGAGTGCGGATTGGAGTATAAATGCAAACCGGGTGTGACTGACCACTCGTGACAATAACTTAAGTCCCCGGAGCAAGGACGTATCTAAAAAACCTTGTGCAGGTATGACAGACCACCAATCTACAAGTGCAATCCCCAGAGCATGGTTGCGATCACCGATGGACGAGCAAGTGTGATTCGACCACCTGAACTTGTCCTATTTTGATTCTATTTTAGCTAAGTTTAACTCGATATATTAAAGGCAATCAATGATTGTTAACCAATATTTTTAATTAATCCCTGGAACTGGGGGCAGAACTTAAGTATTAGCCACTGATTGGAACAAGGCAATATCGGAATTCAGCTTAGCGCTCGATCGCTACCCAAAATCGTGACTCTGGAACTTAGCAACTAAACTCGGATCTGATTTAAAGGCTAAAACTCCATAAGTGAGTTGAATGAAAGTTCAAACATTGAAACACTTTAACAATTGAACACAAATCGAGCTGAAGACAAAATGAAATTTTATTTCAATTATTCTTTGGAAGAAAAAAGAAAAAGCCCTACTAGTGAGGGCCGAACCCGCATCTATACACGGCCTACAAAAAGAAAACAAATGTGGGTTCCTGTCTATCTACTAAAAATGAGTCGAAGAGACATGTCTATTCTTTCTTCTTTTTCTGCTTCGTCTTCGGCATCGACCCGCTGGATCCGCCGCTTGGTTTCCTTTTCGAACCCTTGCCTTTTGGCGGTCGATCTCCAGTTGGGGGCATCATATCAACGTCCTCCTCCAAACTCAAGTGGATAGGAATGTTTCCCGAAGGTGGAGTCGGAGGAATATGATCAATGTTAGAAGGCGGAGGAGGCACACTTGTATCGACGACAGTCCCTCCCGAGGAGATCATCCGCAAGGGGGCTGGGCCAGTTCCCACCATTCCGCCTCCAAATCCACTGCCCCGCGCGGCTGCCTCCATCTCAGCGTTGATTTCAGCTACAATTTCCTCTTCATGAAGTGTTTGTGCATCGTCGGGGACTCCCGCAGTTGGGGCCGAAGAACTAGTCATTGGTGCGCTTCCATCCATAACGAACGGCAAATGGCAAAGGGGTCACTGTGATGACCGAGAAGTTTCTCCATCATCTGCTCATCAAAAGTAAGTGTGCTTCCCTATGCTCCGTCAATTGGTGCCGTGGTCGTTGTGGTGGTCGCTTCAGTTATGATGGCCTCCTACGCATGATGTGATTCTTGAGTTGCAGGAGGCATGACCGATGATGCTCCGATCACTGGATAAAAATAAAGGAAGGATTGTTAGTAATTATTTCAAGTGACTCTTCTGATTTTGGATAAACATAAAAATGTTCAGAGTACCTTCCTCAGTTTGGCTCGCGGGTGGTAGATCAGCTTTAGAGACTTGCTCGCGGGCTGGAGATAACTGCGGTTGATCCGGGTTATAAGCAGGAACGGGCTGTGGATCAACCACAGGTGTGGATTCAGGCTGAGTCAGCGCAAGAGTTTCGGAACTTATATCATGATGCTCGACACCAGAGCCTTCTCTAACCTTCGAGTGTTGAGCGCCAAGTTTCTCCTTTTCATATGAGATCGTTGTATCATGGAGAACTTTCCGTTCATCTTCGTTCAACACCCGGTTCTCGAGCTCGAACTCATCAACCGATTCTACTTGTTGTTCAATTTTTTCATCCTGCACCAACCGGCCCCAAGCATTATATAGGTGTGTCAGATAATTTACGAGCTAGGTTATATCCCTGTACTTCAGCACTCTGGCATTGTACGTAATTAGAAGATCTTCAATATCGGCCTCTAACCTGGCCTCTGCCATCTTAACTTCCTCCTCAACCTTAGCCTCGACCTCCCGAACTTTAGGTACGGCCACATCCTTTTCATCCCGGAGCACCACCGCTTGTTCGCATGCCTCCTGGGCTGCTTTGTTTGCATCGTCCTTTTCCTTGACGATTTTGGAAAATTTGGCTTTAAGCTCATTAAGTTCTTTCAGAGCAGCATCCCTTTCGGCTGTGACAGTGGTGTTTTGGTGGCCCATCTCCTCCACCAAAGCGAAATGCGTTTGTCGCATATTTTCCATAGATTGAGTTGCCTTATTAGCTTTTTGGGTGGCCTCCATTTCAGATTTCCGAGAGGATTCAGCTTCATCATTGAGCACTTGGATAATACGGCCTTTTTGGGCGAGGTCGGTTTCTAACTTCTCAATTATTTTCACTCGCTCAAAAGCCACCGCAAACGCTTTATCCGCGGCTTTCATCCACTCCTTGTATTGGGTATAAAAATCATGGATATAGTCGTGCATCGTTTGTTCAGCCTCAGATGGGATTTTCTTTAAGTGAGGAGGGAAGATAAAGCCGTCGAAGAAAATTTTCAGAAAATCTTTTTTCAACTGGGCAATTTTAATTGCTCAATCCCCAGTAGGCTCAGTAATGGCTTGTTCGGTGATATGGGGAGTTTCGGCCTCGGTTCTACGATGTTGTGGATCAGGCCTCAGAGTGTGAGAAGATGGTTTTTGGCGTGGAGGCTCCGGGGGATGTGTGCTGTGAGTAGAAGGTTGTGTAGATACTCGAGGAGGTGGAGAACGCGATCGGGATCAGTATCTATATTCTCTGTCTCTATCTCTATCCCGCTCATAACGTTCTTGGCTAGAATAACCGCGATCATGGTTTCTATCATCCTCCCTCCAACGGGACTCATAATATGAACTCGATGACTGGCGCGCTGAACGGAGACTTCCAAGCAAAGAATCTCACTTAGTCATTGTATCTGAAAAGTAAAGGAAAAACATAGTTAGTAATCTCCCGAAGCAGACAACTTAAGACTGGAAACCGTGTAGTGCCGTGAAGTGTATATGTGTGTGCAACCCCCGACCAACCGGTAATGTCGGCCGCACTTGTAGGAAGAGACTCGCTTAAATCTAGAGCACTTTGAAACCCCTCCAATCTAGTGTTGTGTTGAAGTGACACATAGTCCGGAATCGGAATATCAGCAAGTCCTTCAAAAGGATTCTCTACTTGCGAGGGAGGAGCCTCCGAAATTCTAGCACCGGAGGCTGGCAGAGACACAACTACGGATTTCCATCTCGAGGATTTGTGACGCTTGTGTGCTACTGCCTTGCCTTTTCTCCTTCCCTCTGAACCCTGAAAACTGTCAGAAGGCCCGGCTACGGGTTCATTGTTCGTGGGCGTGTTTTCTTCATCGCCCTCCTCAGTTATTACACCCGGGCGCTTTACACTTCACCCGCCTCATCGGGGCTGCCCTGAGCGCTCCTTCAAGTCTTATGCTTTGTTTTCGTTCGATTAGCCCAACGATCCTCAAGTTTCTGTCTGTTAGCTCCGAGTCCAAGTCTCTCATTTTGCTCGGCACTTCCTGAAGAATCCGCACTATTTCTTTGAAGTGAGCACCTTCAGGTCGCGGAATTGCGGCTGTAAAGAATAGAAGATATTAGTTTCAACGTCAAATTATGACCATCCTGTTAACCACTGGAAAAATTGTAGCACTTACGTCTGGCTAACCTTCAGCTAGCAAACCCTGGAGGGCATCGGACGTAGAACCACTCTGTTTTAATGTAACTGAGCCTAGTCTAGGATCCCGTCACCACTTGGAAATTCCTGACAGCCTCTAGAAATATGAACGAAGGACTGTCTCCCCGACTCTTAACATTAAACAGATATCTGATTTCTTCCGGGGTTAGGGGGCGAAAGAGATGTTCCATAAACACGATGAACAAACTTTTCAGCAGTGCATATCCATTCGGATGTAATTGTGACGGGGCGATTTCGAAGAAAGCTAGCACCTCTCGAATGTATTGGTTGAAGGGAGGGAGAGAGTACCCGTTGTGCACGAATGTCTGTTAAAGGTAGTAAACCCTTTCGGGGGAGCATGTGGCCTATCGTTCGGTCCCGGTAATAAGACGTCGTCTAATGACAAACCATGTCTTAGGCATATCCGCCCAAACACATCTTCGTAAACGTTGGACGACATAGAATCTTGCGGATTCTCGATAATCCTGGTCCCCGGCAGCTCGTCCAGAGCTGGAATTATAACTTCGGCTGCGATGACCGGTGTCTCTATTAATAAGGGAGGTGAACTTTGAAGCTCCTACTGCTGTGAACTTGTGGATTCCATAACTAATCAACTTATCAAAAACCATCATTAGATGATAATAAGCTCGTGTGTTCCCCAGTGTGAAGTGCATGAACATGTTGTGTTGTGCAGTGCTACATAATACTTATAATTCAATGGAATTTAAGGAACATTCAAACGACAAGACTTTGAGATTCAACCGGAGTGACCGTCATCGCTGACCGTCACCACCGTACCATCCATACTTTAGAGACCGATCTGAGTTAAAGTTTCTTAAAATTTTGTCAAGTTACAGTTCCATCGACGAGTATCAAAGGGCAGTCAAATATACAGTTTAACAGTTAAATCCAGTTATGCAAGGCAAAAGCTTGTCGGAGTCAAGTGTTCGAATTTGCATGAAGTTCGTATCCATCGAAGTCAAAACTTAGATCATTCACTACAAAGGCCTTAGCTTCGTATCGGTCCAAGAATATTCAGTTCGTATCGATCAAAGCCAACGACTTCGAACCGATCCAAGATGATTATTTCGTATCGATAAAAAGACACCCATTTCGTATCGATCATTTAACATCCATTTCGTATCGATCGAAAGTTATCAACTTTGCATCGATCAAATGACTCAGCTTTGTATCGACCAAAGAGGCACCAACTTCGTATCGATCAAGGTTTGTTGGCTTCGTATCAATATCGATTTGAAGTGATCGATACTATGTTGATGTCCCACAATCGTTACGAAATTAAAAGCAAGCGACAGAAGTGAAGGTGATTGATACGAAATCCAGGAATCAAAGACCGATACGAAATCTAAGGCAGGAGATCGATACGAAATTCCCAATTGAGACCGATATGAAACAAAACGTCTTCTTCCCCAATCCATTGATGCGAGATCAAAGCAGAGCGTCTTTTCCATGATTATTTCGTATCCCTCCATGCTTCGTCTTCCCCAGTCGACACGAAGACAACTCTGACCTTCCTCGACCTCACTTCAACCCTCTCCAATCTCCTCCATGCTACACTCGGCCACGAATATAAATAGGATGGCATGATAATTCGAGTCTCGTCATGTTAAGATTAAAATTGATCGATTATTTACCTAATTTCAGAAAGTTAGTTCAAAGGGATGGATGCAGTGTTGGATTCGAAGGCGAGGGCAAGTTTTCTCTCTTTTCTCAAGTTGTCGAGCGGTACGAAGGCAAGGTTATCAAATAAGCAAGTGAAATGAATGGCCAAGTACGAAAGCTATTTATACGAACATGGGATTGGAGACGAATGACGAATAAGCCCCCTATGTTTCGACCAGTGCAAACGAGCCAAGCTCCAGACCGATACGAAGAACATAGTTCGTACCCATTTCTTTAAAGTTGCAGCTACCTATATGAACCGAGATGAAGAAGCTCGCATCGCATCCATTCGTCCTCCTTTGATACCATCAACTTTGTATCCATCAATGTGAAGCCCATTGATACGAAAGTCACTACATGATCGTATTTGAGCCACTCAACTCCATCGATACGAAGCATTCCTAGGGACTATCCATTTCGTATCGATAACCATCGATACGAAATGCCTATCCCAACTTATCGAGTCGATCCAGGAGAGGATCGATGTGAAGGGGTACTCAAAAACGACCATCAAGCGTCGTTACAACTCGAATTTCACATCAATCCAGGAGAGGATCGATACAGAATTCGATAAGAAAGAACTGACAACGACTCATGAACGTACGAACGTTAATGAGAGTCAGGTTAACATACATGCATATATACTGGACAAACATCCAATTTTCAAAATTCCCAGAAGTTGAATGCTCACCTGGTGACAATCACAACATCGAACAACGATTTGCTATCATTCAAAACTCAGTTACAACAGTGCACAATACAACAATTGGCAGTCAACAATTCATATCACTGAAGATCAGTCAAAGGTTGTATCTTTCGACGAAAAGACAACAACCGTTCAACAAGTCGGATAGAAGTGTTCAGAATGAAGATTGCAACTTTTCAAAACACATCATGTTCTCACAAGACATAATTTGGGGGGAAAATGTTATCCCGCCTTTTGGCAAGGCCATGACACCAAGAAATTAACTGAGATCCAAAGATAGTTCATCCCGAAGGTCGGTTATACGTAGGTTCGCTATGGATACTGGTAAATCTGGTCTGAGTCCGGATCGAGCTACAATTGATGTGGCATGACAAACATAGCAATGAAAGCCAACGTTCCAATTTCAAGTCATTTCGAGTTCGTATGCTCAAGATATGATCGGTGCAACTCAAATGATCACGTTGTTCGTATCCATTAAGCAACCAGGAGGAAACCTCATTCGTATCGATCTGTTCGAATCCATCGGGCGCAACTAGCTTCGTATCGATCAGGGAAGCACAAGTTCGTATCCATAGAAAGCAGTGTTCTTTGCATCCATCATCTCCAGCTTGTTCGCATCGATTAACAACTTCACTTCGTATCCATCAAAACCATACAAAGCCGCTACTTCGTAACGATCGGCCAATGGTCGATACGTACAGAGCAGTTACAATCGATACGAACAGAGCAGAGTAGTTATAATCGATATGAATAGAGCAGTTGTGATCGATACGAATAGAGCCAAACTGGGTCGATACGAACGAGGCATATACATAGGAAAGACTCGATCATTCGGCGTGAAGAGTGGAGCGATCCAAAAAATTAGCGCCACGTCAACTAGTAGGCACGTGCCCGGATCGATACGAACAGAATGATGCGAAGAGGGATCGATACGAATTCAACAGCCATCGAATAATACAAGCTTGCATCGATCATAACTCAAAATCTACAAGTCTAAATGCCACAAAATTTTCACAGGAGCTTGCGTACATTTTCAAGAATGTTCATGATCGATCCCGGCTCGATTGGACCAAATCCCGATCGATACGAATTGCGTTCGTATCGATCATGGATCGACTCCAAACGGTCAGGGATCGATCGTGTGGGCCCACCCGCATGCGAGAAGAGGACTTCCAAAATCTGAGTGAGATATTTGCAGCCTACGCCTATAAATAGCAGCCCTGGACCTACAGAAAAGGGACTTTTGGCTCTTCTACGTCCGGACTCTGCCGAAATCACTATTGTACTCGAGTTTTACTATTGTAATTCATTGTAAACAGCAAGCAAAAGTTAATAAAAGTCAACCATTTCATAGTGGACGTAGGCCATATGCCGAACCACTCTAAATCTGTGTGTTTCTATGCATTTTTCTTGCTTATTTTGGCGTGTTTGTTAGATTTGCCTCCTTTTTCATTTATATTCTTCATTTTATCTCTTCAAACACATCCGAAGGCTATTGTTTTGGTATAAAGATATATATATATATATATATATATATAGAAGTGTAAATGTCTATACATATGTAAGTATAGGAAAATATGTAAATATATAGGTATATATAACTATGTATATGTACATGTAGATATGACAGAAATATACATATGTACACATAGATAGACATATATGTGTGAAATAGTGAATAAGTAAATATATATATATATATATATATATTTATATAAAAAGTAATGTATATGAAAATATGTATAAATGTAAAAATATATATACACGTATGATGATAAATATAGGTAAGTAAATATATATAAGTATTTATATGTTTGTATATTTAGAAAAGAAAAAAAAATATAGCATATGGAAATAAATGTTATGCATAAGGGGGACATCATAATGGTAAATATCTACTCAAGCATGAAAAAAATCAAATCACTTAAATTAAATAAAATCCAATCACACACAAAACATCACATCTCTTATTTAATCAAATCAGCAAAACATGAAATCAAATCACTTAAAGAAAAATTAAAAAAATGTAAATCACTGTACAAGCTTCAACCCTGTTCCTCCCTAGCCTCTTTTATATATATGCCAGTGCCTTGTTTTGTTCACGTTTAACATTTCTACCAGTTTAACATTTCAAAAATAAAAAAAGGAAAAATCTGCCATTAAAACCAGAGGGAAGCTGGTGCTCAAGCTCCACCGGAAACAAAAAACAGAGTGCTTTCTTTTCCTTTATAAAAACTGTGAGTAAAACCAAAACTTTACCAACTGGAAAACTATGATTGCATATGTACATGCCCACGAATTTGGATAAAACTTGCAGTTTGGCAAGTAATCACATATTAATATGTTCAATGTTTTATAGATGTATGCTAATCATTTTTTTAAACACCCTGTAACTAAAAGAACAACCTGTTTCTTGAAAAGAAGAGTTAACCTTGAAACTTTAAAAATCTCTATCTCCCTATCCAATTTGTTTTAGACTATAATTCCAAAGGGAAACTTGTTTGTTTTCAAATGTAGTTTATTTTAAAAATCGTTTCGAAATCTAATATGAAGTATAGAGGAAGAGAAGCTCGTTTTACAATAGACAACCTAGAAATGTCCAAAATTCGAATGTCATAATTTAGGTTTTCGATTATAGTAATATGTTTGTCTTCAAAAATCATGAATTTTTGGTTAGGGGATTTTTAGTCGACTGTGGGATGAGGTAGAGGAAGATGACCAGATTTTGGTTCTTGGTCATTTTCAGTCGGTCGAATGATTTGAGGGTTCGCCGTTGGTTGCGGAGCTTGCTGGGATGGTGGATGACAGATGAAAAATGGGGCGGCATTTTCTGGCGAGGCGAGGCATCCGGTCGAGGTCAATCTAGGGTTAGAAATTGATTTTGGTCATGCTCGGTTTTTGAGCAATGGCGACATCGTGGAGGTGAGGGCGGCGTGCGGTCATGGGGGAATGAGAAGGAGAGGGACGTGGCGAGGTTTTGGCCAAGTTTGGTGATGAACAAGGGGATGAGGTGGTTTTGTGGAAGTTTTTCGTTTCAGGTGGGTTCCAGGTTTGGGCTAATGGTGTATTCTTCGAACAAGGGCGGCGCGATGGTTCTTAGGTGGTGGAAGGGGTCGTGGCAGTCGTGGGCGATGTAGGGAGATGGTCGGCGGCTAGGTGGATGGCTGGAGTGTTGCGTGCACGTTTGCGTGCACATCTATGTGCACATATCTTATCTGGGAATAAAGAACTGAAGGAAAGAGGGGAAGAAAAGGGAAGGAGAGAATGGGCCGGTGGTGGGCCAAAAGAAAAGGAAAAGAAAGAAAAGGGAAAAGGAAAAGTAAGAAAAAGGGTAAAGGAAAAGAAGAAAAGGGGAATAAAGGAGAAAAAAAGGGGAAGGAGGAAAGAAAAGTGGTACTTATATATTTTTATAATAACTTAAACTATTAAAACTCAATTTTGATTAGCATTAAAAATTTAATCAACATGAATTCTTACATCGAAATTCTACCTCCTAATATTTTAAGTTTGATTTATTTTGTGGATAGTAAAATTTAATTATTTCATAATAATTGAAGTAAGTAATTAATTTAAATTCTTAATTTAATAAAATCTTAGGTTAATAAAATAAGATTAGTTATTAATTGGATTGCTTAATTTTAGTTAACTAGAAATAAATTGTTTTTTTCACAAATCCTTTAATTTATAATTATTTGGTTTAATAATATGAATGGGTTAAGTAAATAAAGTTAATAAAATCGTAAATTGCGAATTTGCTTAATATTAGTTGTTTATCGTTAAATTAAGTTAACAATATAGGTTGGCTTATTTGCCTTGAATATTTATCTCAAGCATTCTTATCTGTGCCACCAAGTAACCAAATGAATTTAAATAATTTGAATAAAACGTTGACATGTTTATTGAAAATAAACATATTCCCATATGTGAATGTTGTCACTTTAAATATGAATTGTTTATTTAAAAGCGATTTGGACATTCAAAATTTATTGTTTTCAGTTCGAAGAGAACGAAATCATATATCAGTGTTATCCGGAACCACTTCATTTGATAATAACTACGAACCTCTATAATTTTGACTAAAGAGTCTAATAGGCTGGAATTGAATAAAATTAATAAATTTGACCATTTTAAATAAGTATTGTATCCATACATTATTTTTAAATCGATGGATTTCTGTAAAACTGTCTTTGTTATAATCAGATAAAAACTCGTCGGTTTGTACGAGTTACCTTGGATTTCCAAAGATTTTTATAACTTAAGTATTTCGGATTTAGTGGGTTTTACTCACGCTGGTTTCCATCCTGACTCGGGTGTTACTTTATTGTAATGCTCGAGTCAGACCTAGTATTACAGATTTCAGGTTAGGACGCTTGGAGCTCGGAAGACGTGCTGGATGGCAGAGACGTATTGTACGTAATTGACTATATTCCACTGTGTATTGTGTGCTGTATATTCAGCATTTGAGGACAATTTATACTAACTGTCCAGTTTTATATGTTGGTGATTGTACTCTGATAACTTGTGTGTATAACAACAGTTATCGCTTTCTTTGGTATAAATGCTGTTATTGTATATTATATTTGTTCCACTGCGATTGTGAGATTTTGTGCTGCCGTTTCTGTTTCTTATTCTATCTCTTTTTCTTAAACCCTAACAATCTGGTATTTCCGGCACTCGATTGCTCGGCATTCTATACGGTGAACGTATTAGTGGCGATTTTCGGGGTTCGAAAATCACTCGGTCGTTACGATAAACAAAGAAGTTTGCAGACTAAAATCAAGATTCAAACTGGAGTTCACAGTTAGCAAGAAATTAAACAATAACATGTCACATCATTTCCATTAAAACACCTTTAAGTATGTGTAAATCGTTTCTGTTCGAAATTAACCATTCAAGTCCTTCTATTTATAGTTATTCCCAACATAAATGAATGAAATATACCTTTTCTTCTTAAACCCAACCATAAATCTAAATATCATGTACCTATTCTAGTGAATGCAACAATAATAGAAATAAACTCACATTTTTAATCATATCTTCTGATGTGAGAAAATCTTTTATCTTATCAATGGAAATCGCGTTTCATCCTCATTTCGATTGATTGCTGTTGTTCTTTTTCTTTACCGTCCAAGCAATAGGTGCAAATTAAATTCCTACGTGATATAACCTTTTGATTTGTATGCCTGAAAAAATAAAATTTAAAAGACCTGTAAAAATTAGTTAATTCAAATAAATGCAAAAATAACAGGAAATACTCAAATTTTTAATAGTATAGTTGAAAGTGGGAAAGCATTTTTGTTCACCTATACAATAACCTTTCATCATTATTTTCGTTATCTACTTCGTATGTTCTTAGCTACCTCTTTTAGCTACCGAATCTCATATCTAAAAAGCAACTGTGAAATTAATTTTGTAATAGAGAATCCTTATATTTTTTTTCCGAATAAGAAATGAAATAAAAATTTGGGATAAAAGAGGTATGCATGCAAGCAGCCAACCTAACGCTTCTTCCGATGGATTGAACGAAGAGCATTAACAACACGATGCCATCCAGGTGGCGGAGTAGATTCGAAGCATCTACAACATCAGAAACCATTTTCGATTGTATTTTATTAGTATTTGGTTAATTCCATAATTGGATTTAGAATGTTTGCAGCGTGGTTGAGTGGAGGGTAAGAAGTTACTAACTGATAATGATGAGAATTATCGACGTGTTGAGTAAGTGGGTAGGAGAAATTAGCGAAAAAGTAAAGCTAAATAGTAGAAAATATACATTTTACAGGGTTAGTCTTGGAAATGCAAAAAAGGCTTTCATATAATAACATCCAGCAAAGCCTAGAAATAAAACTAAAAAAAATCCTTAATAACTGCCGCATAGCAACAGATGTGAAATAAAATGAAGTATCTCAGTGATACATTTATATGATTACAAAAGTACATATTATATTTTAACTTCAAATGCATAAAACATAATCTATACATATATGTCAAGTTTTAGGCTTGTAATATAGCTCTACATTCATTTGTTTCAAGTTAATAAGGAAAATATTAAGGAAATAAGAAATTGCAAGAAACTATGTACCTGTGAGGTAATGGAGAAGCACAAATTTGCATTAGACATAATGTTATTGTGCATTCTATACTAAAAAAATTTGTGCTGAATACTTGTAATATGTACTGTCTTTCAAAGTGTAAATACTATCACTAATGGTGCTGTGCATAAGCTTTGATTGTGTATCTATTATATAATATATGAATCTTACTGAGAAAATAACATAAAATTCATGATGCTTTTATGGAGTTCATTTGAGCAAGCAATGTGGTCTTGAATCTAACTATGTTCTTGATATGATATTATGCAGCTAAGTTTGGAAGACTTTAGAGCCATTGTTTGTCGATGTAACATGCTACAACAAAGTTGAAAGTGCATGTGGTATGGGTGTTAAATTCATACAAAAGAAGGATATTGTTAATAAAGCTCCAGATGTGTCTGACAAACCAAAATAACTGAAACTGGCAAACTAGTACTTAGCATTTATACTTGAATCCATTAGTGTATAATAATTGCAGGTTGTACAAATACAAATAGGGAGAAATTGGATTATTTCTACAAGCATATTCTCCAGTAGCATTTGATTAAATGTTAGGGTAAAATATAAAATAGATTAAGATGTTTGATTAGTTAATTTAGGTAAAATTTATAATACATAGTTAATTTTTATGACTTTTTTAATTTTAAAAAAGGCTTAGTTATTTTTTTATAAAACTTAGTTAATTTTTTTAAAACTTAGTTAACTTGATTAATTTTTATAAACTTAGTTAATTTATTATAATTATTGTTATTATTGTTGTTATTATAAATTTAGCTAAGTTTTATCGAACTTAGTTTATTATTATTATAAACTTGTTAATTTTTAAAAAACTTGGTTAAATTTTTATAATACTCGGTCAATTATTATAAAACTTAGTTAATTTTTATGGATCTTAGTTAACTTGTGCAATTTTTATAAACATAATTAATTTAATTTTTAATATTATTACTATTAATATTATATAAACTTAGTTAACTAGGCTAAAATTTTATAATAATGTTGTTAATTTTTATAAATGTAGTTAATTTTTATAAACTTAGATAATTTTTATAAAACTTAATTAATTTTTATAAACTTGGATAATTTTATAAAACTTAGTTAAATTTTAAAAAAAATTGGTCAACTTAATTAAAATTTTATAATATTTAGTCAATTTACATCTTGGTATCCATGAATATAAGAGAAAAGGTTTAATATTTAAAGAAATAAATGAACAGATTTAGTGAAAGACCATCTCAACAATTTTGTACTCTAAACAATTTACTTATTTAGCAACATGCAAAAGTTTCAAATTAACAATTATATCATCTATATTTTGTTATTGTGCATAACTAACTTTAATTTGTCCAAACATAATAGTTTTTTCCATTTAACTACAACTTATTACGATGTTTTAGTAGACATCATGGGTTGAACATGGTTTGACATATGCATACGATGCTCTTCTTCGTTCCCTTTTTTACATTGTATGAAACCATGATATGATCTAGTGAACCCGAAGAAGCAATATAAACTTTCAAAGTAAATACATAAGATTGTGTAAATTTCATGCATTGAATATGTTTGGTTAAATAAATAAGATTATACATTGAAATTCAAACCCAAAAATTGTTGCAATATTATAAAATATTATATGCAAAATTTGGTAAATATAACAAACTTATGATGTAAACGGTAAGAAAAGCATGACATGCACATCAATAAACATTACATAAAGTAGAAATCTTTCATTGATGCTTATAATTTCAACTTGTAAACTCAAAAATAAAGCCGTGGGGATAGAAAATTGATAATTTTAGTCAACGGCTTTGAATTTGAAATTTAGGGTCAAATATTGTCTTTGCATCATCACTTTCCCCATTATTAATTTTTCTCTCCACTACATCCAACTTTAGTATTCTTTCTTCCCACCAAACTTCTATTCTGCAAATTAAAGATAAAATAGATGCTTGGATAAATTGTATAATGAATGAAATAGGGTGAAAATGGGTTTGGACTATAACAAAACATGTTTCATTTTCATAAAGCTTTTTCTATCTATTATCTTTCTCTTTGTTGAAAAAATGAGATGTTGCCACTGTATTAGTTTACTACAGAGAATGAAACATCAAATAAAAATTCTAGTTACAATCCCATTTACTCAAAAACTTCGTGTGCACAAAAAAACCAAACTAATAGAAAACTAAGATGAAATACCACTGACTTAGACAACAACTACAATCAAAGTATATGTATCTTATTACCATGAACTCAACGATGTAATATAGACATAGTGATAAATACATGTGGATAATGCTAACCATAACAAGTGAAAATGCCAGACATGTAATAATGAAAAAAAATGAGTACATTTCAAAAATAAATTACACAAGACATAAATATGTGGCTGTCATAACCATAAATTCTACCTGTACTCTGAGATGACGATTTAGGGTTTATGACTAAGAAGGATATGATGGTGGTTGATGCTGGTGATTTAGTCTATGGCGACCAGGTAGATCGACAATAATTGATTACAATGGGGTTTTTGGGAGCCTTAGTGGATCGAAGATTTAGGTTTTCTGATGCGTTAGTGGACTGGTGATGATTTGGTGGAGATGACGTGCGTTTTTGGAGGTGGATTAAAGAGATGGCGATTTAGGTTTTCTGAGAGCATTGTGAAGTGGAGTTAAAAGAAATGAAAATTGAATTTTTACATAGAAAATTTTGATGAAAATTTTAGGCGGGTAAGCAAAATTTTACACTAGCATTTGCCCTAGGGCCTATGGATGCACTTACCTTACAAACGCTACCACCATTTGCAACTAAAAGTAGGTTTTCTTGTAGTGTGGGGTTAGGGGAATCAGCGCAGTTTGGGACTTTCGTTGTTGTCTTACAATTTCTAAGTGTAGCATTTTCTTGGCTTTGCTTTATTTTTCGCCTTTCTTTCTTGTAGTCTTTTCTTATGAGGGCGTCCCATTTTGATTCCTACATCATATCGCCTTTCAATCAGATTCGAAAAATATGGGTTTAACTCTTGCCCTCCAAGTCAGCAGCGATCGCAAATCGGCGTAGACTTGTCTTTATTGGCCTTCGCATCCCGCCATTTCCATTTACTCCTTTCTTTCCTTTCACCACAGGGATGAAATTTTGATATCCATTTCACATTTAATGCTCATGCATATGTGTCATTCTCTACTTGGCCACTTCCCTGAGTCGTCGTCACCTCGCCCTCTTCGTTTTCTAGGTAAACTCATCTCGATCTTTATATTTATTATCTTTGCTATTTTAATTGATTGCTATTTCAGAAACTACCTGTTTATTCTAATAGTGCGGCTAGCATTCAGATGAGGGAGTGTATATATGGTTTTATTAAATTTTCCATTTAATGATGCATGCTCCCATTTTGATTCCAATATGTTGCCTTTCGATATATATTTTTTCTTTTTTTGGAAGTGCATGCAGATGTGTAAAAACACATAATCGTGTGTAGATCTTTAGTGTGCATGGATGGAATTAAGTAAACTTGAATAGACCTTAGTTTCTAATGTTTACCTGGCGAGCTTTAAGCAATTTCTAGAATTGTACCTGATCTGTAAGTTGCAGTATGTTCCATGCGTTGCTTTTCCTTGTCATTTTATAGATCAACTTTTTGTGCATTAACTTTTTATGTAGTTCATGAATGCTGAACAGAGCTTTTGACATGTATATTCTACTGTATGTTGGGTGTGACCTATCCCCTTTGTTTAGAGTCAGGTTCACGTTCGTGCGCTTGGCATGGTCTACCCTGCTATTTGGAGGCAGACTGATATTTGACTGTAAAGTCAGGTCGTGTATTTACAACCCTTTCAAATCATACACATGGTTTTTATAACTAGTTCAAACTATCTAATATCCTTATGTCTGGTGTGGTTATGTTAACAGAATTAACATGGAGAGATTTTTATATTGGTTTGGGCCGTTTAACATCCCTACGACCAGTTTGGCTTAGAAAGTCAGGCCGCGTTTTGTGCAGATTCATTTTGATAGCTTGTTCGGACCATCTAATATCCCTACATCCAGCGTGATTATGTTAACAAAGTTAACGTAGAAAGGATTTTTATACTTGTTCGGGCCGTCTAATATCCCTACGACCAGTTTGGCTGAGAAAGCCGAGCTGCATTTTGTGCAGCTTCGTTTTGATAGCTATTCGGACCGTCTAATATCCCTACGTCCAATGTAATTTTTTGTGCAGTATCGAAGAGATCAACATAGAGAGATTTTTATACTGATTCAAACCGTCCAATACTGTGTAGTTAAAGCGCTTAACAGTGCTACATCGGTGAAGGTGCAAAAAGTTATAGTAGAGATATAGCGTGTTTATAGCGGTATGTAGTGGAGGTGTAAAAAAGCTTCATTATAAATAAAATCAAATAGTTAAAAGTTAATTTATTCTCATTCTCACATCATTTGTGTGGAAAAAGGAAATATTGTTTAATCTAATATAACAAAACTGAAGAATATCAAGATATATGCAAACCAGATTTGGTGACTAAAATATATTTCTAACTTATGTTAAGCACTTGTACCTTAAAATTAGGGTTTTACCCTAACTTTGTTGATTTGGTTTAGAAGAGAACTAATTAAATAAACTTTTACATATTAATTTTGCTAAAGCGAATGCTAAAAAGCCTTGATTTAGCGGGTGTAGAGTAAAATAGCGGTGCTTAAAGCGGATCTACTGTTTAATAGCGCTAAATTGAAATAGCGTAGCGGTCGAAGAGCGCTATGCGCTATAGCGGGGATTTTACGAAGCTTTAACTACACAGGTCCAATATCCTTATGTCTAGTTTATTGTATTATTACTCCTTTCACAGTAATACTTACAATGTTTGTTACATGAATGCTGAAAATCACAAAAAATAGGGCCTGAAGTGCTCAGACTTCCATGTTTTTGGATCTAAGTTGCCATCAGGTCTCGATAACCGGTATGCCCCGTTAGCCAATACTTCGGCCACAATTAATGGACCTTCCTAATTTAGGCCCAAAGCTCCATCTACTGGGTTTTGTGTGTTAGCCATCACCCTTCGCAGTACGAGAGCCCCTTTGCAAAAGTTTCTTTCCTTGAGCCTGACGTTGTAGTTCTTTGTCATCCTTTGTCGGTATATGGTTGATACTACTGTCGCTTCATCCCTCCTTCCCTAAATGAGATCTAGGAAAACTTCTTTCAACTCTTTATTCTTATTGATATTCTTCTATGTGATGGAATTTCTACTTCGAAAGGGAGCATGACTTCATATCCATAGGTTAATGAAAAAAGAGTATGGCCCGCTAGGGATCTAGTCGAGGTTCAGTAGGCCCATAATACTATAGATTGCTCTTCCGCCCACTTCCCCTTGGCTTTCTACAGTCTTTTCTTAAGCAACTTATTAATGGTTTTATTGGTGGCCTCAACCTGTCCATTTGCTTATGGGTGGGTGTGAGACGGAGGAAAAACTCTTAATTATGCCATTCTTCTCACAAAACTCTACAAACTCCTTACTTCAAAACCGAGTGTCGTTGTCAGAAATTATCTTATGTGGGATTCAGAATCCGGTAATTATGTTTCTTACCATAAAAGTGACTATCTTCTTTGTTGATCGTGGCTAAGGGTACTGCCTCTACCCATTTGATGAAATAGTTTACAGTCACTGTGGCGTACTTTGCCCCTTCCTTTGACACAAGAAGTGGACCAATCAAATCCATGCCCCATATGTCGAATGGTCATGGACCGGTAAGTGGGATGAGCTTGTAGGATGGTTGTTTGTGGATACTTGCGAATCGGTTACATCTGTCACATCTGCTTACGAATTCCCTCGAATCCTGAAGCACCATGGGCCAGTAATAACCGTGCATCAATACTTTCTTTGCTAACTTGGTCCCTCCTGAATGATCCCCACATTGTCCCTCATGCACTTCCCTCATGACCCGTACCCCCTCTTCTTTTGAAACGCACCTAAGATAAAGGGTTGAGTACCCTCTCTTATATAATGTGTCATCAAAGAAGGAGTAGTACGGAGCCTGGTATCTTATTTTTCGGGTTTCGTTTCTATTTTGGGCTTAGGTCCCATTTAGTAGGAATTGTTTGGTGGGAGTAATTTAGTTGTTCTCCTTAGTTTGCTGAAGTGTGGGTTCAACTGGGGACTGCTACTGATTTTCTGCTGTTTTCTGATCTTGAGCCCCTTGAATTACTGCCCGCTGGGCTCAGATTAAGACCGGTATCTGATTTGATTCTATTATACTTGGCTCTGCCTGAAACCTTATTGGTACTACCTTCATTTCATTTTCCACTTTGGTGCTCGCAAATTTGGCTAACGAGTCAGTAGACGAGTTGTTTTCACGTGGGTTTATTCTATGTTAAACTGTTCGAACGAATCTAGCAATTTCTTAGAAAGTTCCATATATTTTGCGGAGGTTGGTTCTTTTGCTTGGTAATTGCCCTGCACTTGGTTCACAACTAATTGAGAATCACTATGAATTTTATTATGGGCTGCTTTCATTACTTGGGTCATTCTTAGGCCTGCGAGGAGAGCTTCGTATTTTGCAACATTGTTGGTTGCTCTGTAACCAAGCTGCACTGCTCCATACAACTTTTGCTTATCTGGAGTGCTTAGTACATACCCAATTCCTACTCCCTGTTCATTTGATGCTCCATCCACAAACAGTTGCCAAAACTAAGGGGCTGAGGTTTCTTCCTCCAGTTGAGGTTCGGTTGGCAGAGTGCATTTTGCGATAAAGTCTGCCAGTGCTTGACCTTTGATTGCCTTCCAAGGAAGTGATGTTGTGTTGGCTAAGCTTCATCGCCCATTTCAATAATCGGCCTAATGTTTTTGGCATCTGTATTATCTTCCCTAGGGGTTTGTTTGTGAGGACTTCGATGGGATGTGCTTAGAAATAGGGCCGCAACTTCCTTGCTGGAAGGAGCGGGTTGTAAGCTAGCTTTTCAATGACTGAGTAGTTCATCTCTACTCCTACCAGCCGCTTGCTTATGAAGTAGATGGGCCTTTAAGTCCCTTCCTCCTCTCGTATTACTACAGAACTAATAGCTTTATCAATTACTACTAAATAAACATATAAGTCCTCACCTATTACCGGTTCAAATAGTATTAGAGTGTTGACAAGATGATCCTTCAAGTTTTGGAATGTGCCTTTATATTCTTCCGTCCATTCGAAATTTCGCCCTTTCATTACTTGATCAAAGAATGGGGTGCACTTATTCGTTACTTTTGAGATGAACCTGCTCAATGCTGCCACTCTACCATTTAAGCTCATAAGATCCTTCGGTCTCTCTGGGATTCACATCTTCCTTATGGTTTCGATCTTCTCTGGGTTTGCTTCTATGCCACGAGCACTTACTATGTAACCCAGGAACTTCCCAAATTGAATGGCGGAGGTACATTTTAGAGGGTTCATCTTCATATAGTACTACCGCAGGACTTCAAATGTCTGCTCTAAGCCTTGAGTGATGCTACTTTTGACTTGACCAACATATCATCCACGTATACTTCAACATTCTTTCCAATCTGCTTTGAGAACATCATATTGACCAACTTTGGTAGGTCACTCCAGCGTTTTTGAATCCAAATGGCATGACCTTGTAGTAGTACAATCTTTGACTATTACGAATCTGGTATGCTCCTGGTCTGGCTCAAACATAGTTATCTGATTATATCCTGAGTGCGTCTATGAATGAGAGCAGTTCATGTTCGTTGGTTGCATCTACTAATTGATTAGTTCTGGTAAGGGGGATCTTTCCATCCTACCTTTAGGATTCCCATATAAGGAGTTCATGCTCTAAGCCAGAACATGGAACTTTTGAATGTCGAACTTATCAATTGAAGGGGCTTTGAAGTTATTAAGGAAATGCTTCAATGACGATTTCACTAAACGGGGAAGAAATCATATCCCCTATTTTTTTCTCTAGTGCTTTGTTCGTAGATTCTTGCTAGCTACTCTACTCGAGCCTTTAGTTAATGGATTTTGCTTTCACTTGGGACGATCTAGGATGAATTACCTTCAGAAGTGGTGTTCTCTTTATCCTGGGGGGATTGGGTTTGATTTTCCAGCAGTAGAGGGTTAATATTGGCCAGCTTGGTTTTGATATGAGGATTGGCCTGGATCTTGCTTTCCAGCTTGGTATCAGATTTTAGGCCAGCGTCACTGTTCCCATCTCTGGGAGTGTCATTATCGTCACCTAGTTGAATAGCCAGCGTGGTAGGTAAACGATGGCAGTGAGCTGCAAAGTATGGAGGTGAGGATGATCTATGAGCAACATGTTGGGCCACTGTTTTCTCCAATCCCTCCATGTGTTGGTTCATCTGGTTTGTGAAGGACTGGAATGCGACCTGGAGGGGGTCGATGGGTACTTCAGTCGAAGTTCCCACTTCACTTTGGGCTTTTGAAGTTATAATTGTCTTATTGGTAGTCTTCAAAGCCAAGTGTAAATGTTCTTGAACTTGAGGGACAAGTGAATCAGGGGGATTCATGGTACATGGAATAAACATGGGTAAAATCTTACTAGATGCAAGAAATGAATGGAGGTTCGGGCCCTCCTTCTAACGCCAAAATGTTAGTGAGATTTTTTGTCTCACCACACCCGAATAAATGTGAAGTTACTTTAGTAATAATTACTTAGAGGATTTAGAATCAACAAAGTAAAGAAATATTAATTTTTCCTTTAGGTAGTAATTGCACCGCTGAGAGCTTACACAACTATGTAGTTGCAGTTTAACTATTTGTGAAAAACTTTAAATGTCAAGTCAAACTATTCAATTCAAATAAAGACAGGAAAAAACATCTACACTGAAATCTAGGTGAAGACCAATAAAATGTAGAAAAGTAAGACATAGAGAATTACATGGTTCGAATATTAAGGAATCCTATGTCCATAGGGAAGTGTCGCTCTCTTCTTTGTATTTCTTAGTACATATTTTAATGGCAGAGAGTACAACGTTTTTGCTTTTTTTAACCTTAAAGATAACAAATCCGAAAAAAGATCCTCTTCTTGCTACAGTTCCTTTTCTATTTACAGTATAGATATGCATGTGAATTGCCACCATCCTTCTTCCATCCTTTTTGTTTCTGCCTTCGGATCATACCATTTGTCATCCATCCGCAATATCTATTTGATGCATGTGGATTGCTGGCATGTCTTTGGCGGAAAACTCTATTTTGAGCGGTTTAATTTTTGGTTTTGGTGGAAGATCTGAAATTGAAGCGGGAATGTTTGAATTTGAGCTGGGAAGCTCCAGATTTGAATGGGCTCTAAGTTCTCCCTCTTCGAAGGGTGAATAACTCAGGTCCTACTTCCTTTCGCGAGTGTGAGTATGGCAAGCTACTGTCCATTTTTTCTTCGGGGCAAGCTGCGCCACTTTTATTACCTTTGAAGCAAAAGATGGTTGCTACTTTGGTTTGCCCTGAGTATTGATATATTTGCAAGATTGGTTAGGGTGATCGACCACCATATGCAAAGGCAATTGCTTTACGCGATTTCGTGCCAAGTTTCTCTAAACGATGGACTGCGCGAGTTAACGATGAGGGAGACTTATATCTTTGACGCTTATGCGTCAGCGTGGATCTGTGCTGGTGCACTATTTGAGTGGCCCTGTGTGCAGCCTTGGATCACTTTTGACTCCGCGTTGTATTGCTTAGGTAGCCCCTACCAAGTGAAGTGGAGATCCATTCTTGGAGGTATTAGCAATGCACAAGTTTTGGAATGATATTGAGGTCCATTTAGCCCCTTTGAGTGCAGTGTAGTCATCTTTCTATGCTCATGTCTTGTTGGTGGCGTGTTATATCACTCCACTCTTTTCTAATGTCAAAAGAAAGCAAGGGCAACACATCCCTTCTTTCCTTCACTACAAGATTGTTAGCACAGTTCTACTATCCGTTTATATTGACCTGTAAGTGCAGTATGTTGTTGATTGCGTGTGTCTTTTTTCAATGAGGTTTGTTAGTTTGATGCCACCTATATAACTCCTTATGTCGTAGGCGCAGAATTAACATTTTATTGTTATTTTGGATTTTGGTTATGTTGTATTTTCGGTATTATAGTTGTAGATTATTTACTACACCCTGTGCCTTTATTCGGTTTTGGGCTCAGTACCGTATTGTAGCATTGGGATTAAGGGAATCAGCGCAGTTTAGGATTTTTGTTGTTGTATTACACTTTCTTAGCATGGTATTTTCTTGACTTCGCTTCGTTTTCCTCCTTTCTTCCTCGTAGTACATATTTATTATGAGGGTGTTCTGTTTTGATGCCTACGTCATATCGCCTTTCATTGGAGTCGGAAAATACGAGTGTAACATTAGGTGTAAAATTTACCTCCTTCTTCCTTCTCTAGGTCGCACTCAACCCCATCTACGTCATCGCCTGAAATTAATGTCGCACCACCCAGAACTTCACTGCAGCTACCATCGACCCTCCAGCTCGACCGCCACCTCGGCCCTAGAGTCACCCCCATTGCCATAATTCGTGTACATATGCCACATAAACCCAACCCTAATCGAATTTTTAGGCGTCAATCTGGCCAACTTCGATGAGATCAGACACCATGGTAAACTCTGACCATCCTGCTCTATCCAACACTACAAGCCATTGTCAATTTCGTTATCGTTTCGGCGCTATCCAAATTGACGGTCTTGGCTTCTCTGATGGTCCTAAAACTTCAATGGAATTTTAGATCAGAGATGACCAAACTACGACGAACGAACACCAGCATGATGTTTGTGTCATCGCACCATATAAAATGACATATCCAAGGCATACTTCAAGACGATTTGTATCAGTCGTATTTTGTAATCAGTGCAGGTAATTAGAGATAATCTATATTAGAAGGGAAGTGATTAGATCCGAGAAGAAAGAGGAGATCTGAAAGAAATAAAGAACAATATGGTGGAGGAGGCTAGGGTTTCCCTATAACAGTGTATTTTAGGTAAAAAGGAGAGGTGTTAGGAAAGCGGCCATGAAGGCCCGAAAACCCGTTTTCGTCCCCGAACAAAAATATATCATGATATATATTGAAATATATGTTTTCGATGTTTCTAAACCTAACGGAACTATCATAATTGCCAAAAAGACAATTCTAAAAAAAGTTTTTTTGCCATTAATTTTATTTTAGGTACTTATTTAAAATTAATAATTAATTTATCAAACATGTGGGTCGTTGCATCTTCCCCTTTTAAAAGAATTGCGCTCTCACAATTCCTTATATACAAACTCTAACCAAATCCATAAATCATCATTACGGATTTAATCAAAAAATATGGGAAAATAAATCAATCATAGATTAACTACTTATAAAAGCAGCATATAACAACCATGTAACACCATCAATCACGACACAATATAATTTATTCACAATAAAAAAATTCAATTTTCTACATATATATATTATAACAACACATGCACTTTCTCAATCGTACAATCCAACTACAGCCTGTAAACATAACACTCCATAAATAAAAGGTGAAACAATCTCAATCATAGATTAACCCATATCAAGCATCTTCATAATTCAACCATAACAAAAGTCCACAACAAAATATAGACTGATCAAAACATGCATGTACAAATAAATAAATACACATAAATCAATAACCAGCATAGCCCATCAACATAAACACAATATGGTACCATCGTTATACTAACGTATCAACCAATAACATGTGTGTGTTAATTCGTATGCTGACTACACATCCGTCATAATATATGTATCCTCAAAACCATCGATAAACTTCCTCATAGTCTCATCTTCATAATAATCAGTGTACCATTCCATTTTCACACCATCCGGAATATACTGTGCACCCACTTATGGTCATATCCTCAAAATTATTTTTCTAGTTATGAATGAGTCTTTAAAATAATTTGGCCGTCTACTCATACTGAAGTTGCATCAATCCTCGACCTTTAGAACCACATCATAAGCAATTGTTGTGTAACGACGCTAGGACCAAGCTCCCCATCTCCAGCACGTGGCGTATGCATATGAGTTGGCACATACTTTGTTGTAATAAAAAGAATCCCTAATGTTACGTGCCTACCAACCCATACTTATACACTATTTCTCCAAGTTATTTGGTGATGTGGGACTATTCCTTCCAAACTGTCATTCCTCCTTGTCACATGTGAGACAACCCTAATAATCTCCTCCTTGACTCGCATCTTCTTGGAGTAACTTTTGAGAATATTGTTTTGTCTGTCTGGCCCAAGTCCGTAACCTATGACTCTAATATCAACTGTTAGGATTTTTCCTAAGATCCCTACACAATTTAGATTTTAGAAGAGATAAGAAGTAAAGAAAAACAATGACAAAAAAATTCCTTCTTTCCTAAATGACCAGCATCATAAGGTCAATGAATACCCGCCATCATAAGGGTATTGTACTTTGGAATTATGACTCAAATGACCATCCTCATAAGGTCAGCGAATACTCATCCTCATAAGAGCATCGTGACTACATGAATTCCCTAATCCTTGTCACTTAGATGATCGGGAACTAGACCACCGCATAAGGTCCAGGCTCTAGGGTGACCATCATAAGGATCTAGACACCATCCGCGTGGGCATCCCCATATACCTCTTCTTTACATGCATACATCAAATCTTATGGCCGTCCTCGATCTCATATCACACATTCAATAGTAGAACACATCATCATCTTACACACAAGCTCCCCTCCTCAGACTCGTTCTTATAGTTCATCATTACGACTCCCGTCATCGAGTTGTTGTCATCGGGAACTCCTATAGACATCCTTCGTAAGCCATAAAATCACCTTTTCCAATCCTCTTATAGTGATTTCTCCATCTGATGATTGGGATAACCCACAGAAATACCAAAGAAGGACCTGCTCCAATACATTTTAAAAGCAAAACATCTACCAAAACATTTTCAATTTCAAATCAAAGCTTCCGTCTTCTTTTAAAACAAAAATCTTTTCTCTTCCTAAAATACCATCATCAATTTATAAAACAATTTCTAAAAATATTTTCCACCACTTCAAGCAAATTTAAAATAATTTTGAGAAATCATTACTTTATATACAATTAAATAGTAAAAATTTCTTCAAAATAGGTACTCTTTGTTTTAGAATATTTATGGAAGCTGGTAATCGTTTGTAATGAAATAGGTTTTGGAACACATAAAAACTCCATATAATGAACCTCATGCTTATCCTTGATTTCTCAATGGTACCCATCAAGCCTTTAGTCATAAAAAATCTTCCAATCACTATTACCCATCCTCAAGGAACATCTTCACATCTCTTAGTCAATTCCAATATCCAATCTTCCCCATCTTAGGAAACTATGTCATTCCACTACGGCCAAGTCAAATATGTCCATTGACTTCTTGCTAGTTTTCCCAATTTTTCTCTTACTAAAAGAGGACATTGGTTAACTACGTCATCATACAATTATCAGACATAGCAAACAAATAAACAAGCAAATAATAAGCTAATTATAGTAAACAAACAATCAACAACAACCAAGTGAACAAGTAAACAATCAAATAGATATTAATTAATAAAATAAACAAGCAACAAGCCAACAAACAAATAATTCAAATCATACTAAGAAAAAAAAATCAACAATATAATATAAGTAAGATAACTCAATCCAAACAAAAGAAGCAATCACAAGTAATATGTCACCATCCCACACATCGAAATGGGTGGTCCCTTCATCGTTTCCCAAGCTCATATATGGAAGGGAATGACTAGACAATCCGATAACTCCTAAGAGAATGTTCATGTAACAGTCATATGGTAACATCGTCATAATGGGTGTCAAGTAGACTCTAAACTCATTCTACCCCGCCATCTTACATTACATGTTACAAAGTCTAGTTTTATAGTTCCCAGCTAAAATTTCAAATAAAACATCATTTAACAAACACTTCAAAAGTTTGTTATTCAATTAAATATTTTACCTTTTCAATCATTTACTATTCAAATCAAATCACCCTCATTTTAGTAAAATATTTTGTTTAAAGTATTATAAAACTAGACACTTCATAATATTTTATTTCTTAATAATATATCTCCAAACATACACTTAATAAAACAATTTTTAGCTCACGTCTTTTCTTTGCTAAAACATATCTATTCTTTCAAAACATTATTTTTAAAAGAGTACCCATTAGTTGAAAATCCTTACAACTAAAATAAATTTCCAAACAAAGATGTTTTCTAAAATAAATATAATCTCCTGATAAAACTTTTCTGTTAAATGAATACTTTATTGCATTCTTAACTCGAAATGACACCTCTCAAGTACATCAACCTATTTTGAAATATTTTCACCAATAATTTCTCAAATAAAAATATTTCTACTATATTATCTTTAAATACTTCTTTTGAGAAAATAATTCCTTCAAAACAGAACGTGGAAATAATTTTCTTGTAATAAATCTGCCCTAAATCATATAATATTTATCGTAAAGAATGTTTCAACAAAATATTCTTTTCTTTTTTAAAATAACAGTTCTCACTAACCACTCTCTAACAAGGTACTTTTGGCAAAAATATTTTAAATTCTAAACTATTATCAATATAATTTTCTCTTCCTCCAAATATCTTATTAAATAAATACTTCTCAAAACTTACAATATATATTTTAAAATATTCTTTAACAAAAGTATTTCTTTCCAAAATATCCCATAACAAAATATTTTTGTAAAGTATTCTAAGTCATAATGAGGTTACAAAATAGCCCCTTTTTCGGAGGATGTTCCTATAGTTTAACTAAAATGTTCCTATCATAATATTCCCGCCAAAATAAATATTTTAAACTGAACACCCTTTCGTAAAAATATTTTTGAATAAAATGTCTATCAAATTTTTATTTCTTTTTCTAGATAAATAATTTTCCATTTCTAATAAAGCATTTCTAAATCTTAATATCATTATATAGCACATTCCAAAGGATGTTTTAAAAACAATTAAAGTTTCTTACACAAAAGTATCTCTTCAAAGACTAAAATAAACTTCCAATATCTAATTAAAACACCTTTTTAGTAAAAGTATTTTCAGATACAATATTTTTACTACGTTCACTTTCCCTTTTGAAAATATCTTCATAAAAATGTTTTATTTCCAAATTAAATACTTTATTCTCATCAAAAATATCAACAAATATATTCATGCCTCAAAATAACCATTTTTCCCTTTTTAATAAAATATCTTTAAAATTAGAGGTGTATATATTATAAATTTTCCAAACAAATATTTTTCACTTTAAAAATAAAAAGTGGTTCCATTTTATTAAGCTCGGGTTTCAATTATAACTTAACATCGGGTGTGTGTCATTTGGGTTTAACCAACATTTAACCCCTCCTATAATTGTTCATCATAACCCATCCCCACTTTATTTGTCTTCCATCATTATATATAAACATCATTTTAGAGTGAGGTAGCATCGGTTAACAAAATAATCCACACATACAAAGTATACAATTGTCAATCAAAATGCTTTCTCATTCTATATTTTAACCTAACATAAGGTGTAAATCATTATGACATAATGGTCAAACCTATCTAAGGCTTAGGGAATCGCTAAACTAAGCTTTGGTACAAAATGTGACAACCTACTATTTCGACATCTAAAATCAATTATAAGCAACGTTAAAATACGCTTACAAAGAATTTTAGATATTAAAAGCAATGAGTCGTGGGTAGATAAAAATAAAAAAAATCTAAAATAATGAATAAAAAGGGAAACCCTCATAGTGGAATTTGAACATCAACACATATATAAAATATCATATTTGTAGTTAAATATTATATAAATCTAGTACATCAAATATTATTCATTTTTCTAATACATCAAAAACAACAAGAATTGTAAAATTTTGGTCTAAGAGATATACCGATCTATTATGTGGACACGACTCATTCCAGATCATTTGTTTCTTTCTTTGTTTTCATCTGCAAACGTACAAATACACATACGCATGGAATAGAGAAAAAAGGTGTCAACTATATTTAGACGGCGTCTAACCTAATACAACATGTCCATAGGCTTGATAGTAGCTGCGTAGAAAAAAGCTGCCTACATACCTCTTTTGAGGAATCAAGCTACATAATTCTATTACCTGATTTTCTCAAAAAAAATTCTGTTTCCTGCTCTTCTCCTACATCCAAATATTTATTAGTGCGTAACAACCATAACATCCATGCAACTATTACAACCATTACAACCAATGCAGCCAATACAACTATTACAACCAATGCAACCAATGGTCATAGTAGAAGCAGAAAACAATATTCCTTGTCCATCATAATAAAAAATCATATGGGGAAACAACAAAAATAACATACTTAACCATTAAACATCAACAACATGCAATGTCAACCCTAATCATCAAATGAAGAAACAACAACATATATACTTACATACATTATTAATTATCAACTATAATGATACATTATCAATGTAAGTATAAATCACCCAATGTATACTGATCATTCCACAATAGTAACATAACATCAACACCATCAAATGTGTACAAATTCAATCAATATTAGTAACACAACGCTCATCATCAAATAACCATAATTAACTGCCCATCATCTAGTAGCAATAATGGTAAATATCGCACTCTCAACAAATTGCAATACCGTCATCAACATCAAACACATGTGGCAATTACAACCAACAATTTATTACATATTCAAACAACCATCCTAATAAAATATTTACATCCATTATTCTCTTAGATCATTTTTTATTGTTTATTAATAAAGTCACTTTCATTTATTCATTTCAAAAACAATAATGATTCTTTCGAAACACTAACACACTTTAAATCCTTTTATTTTATTCCATTTTTCCAAATACCCCAAAATTTCGTATTTTAAATCAAGAATATTAATTTTCATCAAATCGCTTTTTAAAATGATATTATTATTATTTTACATCAAAATGATAATATACATTTAAAACCTCTTAAATACTTTCCAAAATTGATCTATTTGTTACAATATATGTATATCATAAAGTGAATATGCTTTTATGTTATTTTGTTTAGTCCCACATCGTGGAATAAGTTTTGTACCAAGCTGCAAAGCCTTTATATAAAGGAAGCTATGTAATGTTAATAGTATTGAGATCTCTAGAATGAATAAAATGTTTCCTCTCTTCTTCTTTAATGGTTTCTGCTCTTATTCCTTTATAACATATTCTTAATTGTTTATAACACGTTATCAGCACGATCTCAACAAATCAAGTTAATTCCATTTTTCAAATGGATTCAGAATTGTTTTTGTGAGCTGGATGTTACTTTTAGCAATTTTATGTGTACAGTTCGTCCTGGCGGTGGATCTCCAAATATGAGGATATAATATCACTTCCATTGCAAAAACCTAAAAGAAATAAAATGGAGAGCGACGAGGAACAGAATCAACCAAATCACCGCCGCCGACCGAAAGATGAGGAATTCGAAACCAAGGATGCTGATGCGACCGCTGACTTCGCGTCGATCGAGAAAGAATTTGAATCAAAACAAGTGCCGACGTGGCGAGAGCAACTGACTGTACGGGCGTTCGTCGTTAGCTTTGTGCTGGCGATCTTGTTTAGCGTCATCGTCATGAAACTGAATCTAACGACTGGAATTATTCCGAGTTTGAATGTGAGTGCGGGTTTATTGGGTTTCTTCTTCACCAAATCGTGGACAAAAGGGTTGGAGAAGATTGGGCTTCTGAAGCAGTCCTTCACGAGGCAGAAGAATACTGTGATCCTTTGACATCAATTTGCTAGCAGATCTATGCAGATCTTCAATCAAAAACCCCTTCTTCGACGTTCTTAAGCCCAGATATAGCTAGGGTCTTCCCAAAACCAAAAATTGTAGTTCTTTCCACAGTCGATGAGCTAATGGAGCCAAGAAAAAAAAATTCTAACTCATGGACAGGTTATATGTTTTTCTTTGTTTTGATAATGCCAACCATGCTCATTCATGTGATTTTCTTACATACTACATTATAGGCTGAATCGTAGTGAAAAAAAAACTCAGTTGATTTTGTAGGAAAATGCCATCGGCATCATATAAATATTATATCCTCATATAGCACTATAAACGAATTGTCTATGGAATATTGTCAAATATGATATAACACTTCAAGTAATGTGATAATAAATCACCTAAAATTCAATCGTCTATTGTCATGGACCCGTAGCTTCATTAGACAAATATAGAAGCAAATAGTGATATGTAACCTTTTATTTTTCAGAACTTACGATGAACTGAAATCGTATGCATAACAATTCATGAAGAAATCTTTAGATATCCCCCTGAAGAGAATCTATATATCATATCATAATTTCCACAAAAATTAAAATATGGTCTTGAAGAGATCTTTGTGTGTAACAAATATAATTGTATATTTCTATAACATATCAAGTGTCCAAAAGATACTCTTATTTCTGTTGTAAATATTATTATTATTATTATTGAATTCTCCCGAAGAGATGTTAATATATAATTCGAACTATGTATTATTCTCTGATATATAATTGTAAATAATGTTCAAAAGAGATATTTGAAATATAATTTAAGAATAAACTTTAACAACTCGAAATTGTATAAATAATTTATTTGAACCAGAAGTTGAACATGGTTGGAATAGAAAATCATTAAGTTACATTGGAATTATTGATTCAAAGGGCGTTGTTCTTTAGCATATTCGAATGAATAAAACATATGTCGAAAGTCTTAATTATATTCTGTATATGTATGGATTCATACATTTAAGTGAACAAAAATGAACATAAAGTTCAAAGTCTGATAATGGAAATAAGCAAGAGGTTATATGAAATATTGCAAATTTTTATGGATTATCAAACTAGAGGCTTTGATAATTATTACTAAGAAAAGTTTGACTTCAATACTAAAGCAAGAGCATTGACAAATTTTAAGATTTAGATCTTGAAATTCTTATTATCGATAGCCAAAGGTAACTAGAAGTTACAATATATTCTATAACTAAAAGTTGTAACATATCAAATAACCTGAAGTTATTACTGATAAGTCAAACTCGATACATATGTATTTTCAAACCAGACGTTTTGGAAACTATCATTTAATCTTTAAGGATTCACATTTAAATCGAGTGATAAACAAAATTTAATAACGCATGCTATGCTGTAAAATAAAGCAAAAGCTTTAGGAATAGATTTGAATTAAGAATATGTTATAAAGGAATAACGTGTTATAAAATAAAGAGAACAGAAACATTAAAGGGAGAAGACATTTTATTATTCACACATCAGATCCATTATAATACAAATGAGCTCTATATTTATAGACTCTAAATCTAATGAAAATTACAATACTATCCTTGACTATTTAGCATATTCACCCATATTATTTAAATATATTATACCACTCCCCCTTGAATATGCGTTTGATAATAATAATTGCCTCATTAAAAACTTATGGCATTATGAGGGTTGATGCTTCTGGATCAATATAATGCCTCATTAAAACCTTACTAAAAAACCCAGTGGGAAAAATATTAGTGAAGGAAAAAGAGTACATTATAGCATACTTTTGAATGCTCTCCCTGATTTATAACGCATTATTAAGTTAGTTTGTGAATGCATCCGACGCATACCAATTTTATACACCATCTTCTGAAACGTTGATTTTGGAAGTGCTTTTGTGAATAGATCAGCCGGATTTTCTTGAGACTGGATTTGTTTCACCTCTATTTTGTTGTCCTTTTGTAGTTCGTGTGTGAAGAAAAACTTAGGAGAAATGTGTTTCGTCCTATCACCTTTGATGTAACCTGCCTGAATTTGAGCTACGCAAGCTGCATTGTCTTCATAAATAATAGTTGATCCTTCTGTAGCTGAAGGGAGCTGACATGTATTTCGAATATGCTCAATTAATGATCTTAACCAAATACATTCTCGACTTGCTTCATGTAGTGCTAGTATTTCAGAGTGATTGGATGATGTTGCTACCAACGTTTGCTTTGTAGAATGCCATGAAATAGCTCCATTACTATTACTAAACACATATCCAGTTTGTGATCTTGCTTTATGTGGATCGGAAAGATAACCTGCATCAGCATAGCCAACTAGATTTGGGTTATTACCTATGTCAGAATAAAATAAGCCTAAATTTGTCGTTCCACGAAGATATCTCATGATATGCTTTATACCATTCCAGTGTCTTTTTGTTGGTTCTGAACTGTATCTTGCTAGAAGATTCACTGAGAATGCAATATCTGGTCTCGTGTATTGGGCTAAATATAATAATGCACCAATGGCACTGAGATATGGTACTTCTGGACCAAGCACATTTTCATCATCTTCTTTTGGATGGTAAGGGTCCTTTTTAATATCCAAAGATCTGACAACCATAGGTGTACTAAGTGGATATGCTTTATCCATTTGAAAACGCTTCAGAATTTTCTCAATATAGTTTGACTGATGAATCAGTATGCCATTAGTATTATGCTCGATTTGTAGACCGAGACAATATTTAGTTTTTCCAAGATCTTTCATTTCAAATTCTTTCTTTAAGTAATTTATTGTTTCATCAATCTCTTCTGGAGTTCCAATCAAATTTATATCATCAACATAAACTGCTAAAATAGCAAACCCCTTTACCGATTTCTTTATAAAGACACAAGGACAAATGAGATTGTTTTTATATCCGGCTTTTACCAAATATTCACTAAGACGATTATACCACATTCTTCTAGATTGTTTCAAACCATATAGTGATCGTCTCAGTTTTAATGAGTACGTAGACTTTGATTTTTCTTCAGGCAACCTATATCCATCTGGGATCTTCATGTAAATATTTGTATCTAATTCACCGTAAAGATAAGCTGTCACAACATCTGTTAATCTTATATCTAGTTTTTCAGAAACTACAAGGCTTATTAAGTATCGAAATGTTATGACATCCATAACAGGAGAATATGTTTCTTTAAAATCAAAACCTGGTCTCTGTAGAAAACCTTGTGCGACAAGTCGTGCCTTGTATCTCACAATTTCATTTTTATCATTTCGTTTTCTGACGAATACCCATTTATAACCTACTGGTTTAACATTTTCTGGTGTTTTTTCTATTGGTCCAAACACACCATGTTTTTGAAGTGAATCTAGCTCAACTTGGATAGCATCTTTCCATTTTGGCCAATCATGTCTTTTTTGACATTCATTTATGCTAGTTTGTTCATTATCATTATTCTCATTATAGTCATGACTTTCATTTATTTCAGTAGCTACTGTGAATGAGAATACATCATCAATTATTATTTTACTTCGATCCCACATTTCCCCATAGTTTGCATAAAATATTGAGATCTCATTATTGTTAGGTACCATTTTATTTTTGGAAGCTTCTATTATTTCTTTTGGGATAATAGTTTCTTCGGCATTCTTAGGAGAATTGGGATTTTCATTTAAGTCATCTTTTAGATCATTTATAACCTCTTCTGAAGGTTTATCAATTGATGATTTTTCGTTAGACTTTCTTTTTCTAGGCGCCAAGTCTTTTGAACCAATTGGTCTTCCACGTTTTTGCCTTGCTTTAGATTCATTTGCTGCTTTTGGTTCTTCTGGGATATCAATTCTAGCTGGTGCATTTGCTGCTGGAATGTGAGATTTAGTTATTTTTGCAACATCACTGAATGCATCAGGCATTTGATTTGCGATATTCTGAAGATGCAAAATTCTTTGTACCTCATATTGGCATTGTTTGGTACACGGATCTAAATGAGACATGGATGGATTATTCCATGATATTTCACGCCGTTCTACTGGAACGGTCTTTCCTCCCCCTAACGGCAGGAAGATTGTCTCATCAAATTTACAGTCTGAAAATCTTACAGTGAAGACATCACTCGTGAGAGGTTCGAGATAATGAATTATCGATGGTGAATCAAATCCCACATAAATTCCTAACCTACGTTGAGGACCCATTTTCGTACGAAGTGGGGGACTAATTGGCACATGCACAGCGCAACCAAATTTTCGTAAATGTGAAATATTTGGTTGGGATCCGGTTAAAAGCTGTGATGGTGAAAATTGATGATAAGCCGTTGGTCTAATTTTAATCAATTTTGATGCATGTAGAATTGCATGTCCCCAAACTGAAACAGGTAGCTTTGATTGCATAAGCAACGATCTTGCAATAAGTTGCAAACGCTTAATTAATGATTCTGCCAGACCATTTTGAGTATGAACATGAGCTACTGGATGTTCAACTTCAATTCCTAATGATAGACAGTAATCATCAAATACTTGAGAAGTAAACTCTCCTGCATTATCTAGTCTAATCGATTTAATATGATACTCAGGGAAGTGCGCTCTTAATTTGATTATTTGAGCAAGTAATTTGGCAAATGCCATGTTTCTTGTAGAAAGCAAACATACATGTGACCAACGTGTTAATGCATCAATTAATACCATAAAATATTTAAATGATCCACATTCTGGATGGATTGGGCCACATATATCACCTTGAATTCTTTGTAAAATGTTGGGGATTCAGAAGTGATTTTACTATATGAAGGTCGAGTGATTAATTTTCCTTGTGCACATGGAGCACATAAATAATCACTTGGTAAATTCAATTGGTTTGATAAATCATGCTCATTTGAATTTTTAGCGATTTTACGCATCATGGTTGACCCAGGATGACCCAAACGATCATGCCAAAGAATCAATGTCTTTGTATTTGTGAGCTTCTGGCTCATGTTTATAGAATGAGATTCAACTATGCCAACTTTTGTGAAATATAATCCAGTCGAAATTGTTCCAAATTTTTCTAAAATAAGCTTCTGGCTTTCAATTTTAGAAATAATACAAAGATATTCTTTGTTGTTTTCATTTATAGTTTCAATATGATAACCATTCATTCTTATATCCTTAAAGCTTAGCAGATTTCTTTTAGAATTGCTTAAGTATAATGCATTTTGAATGAAGATATGTGTACCATTTGGTAATACTATATGGGCTCTTCCGGACCCTTCAATTATATTAGCAGATCCTGCTATGGTGGAAACTTTAGCTGAAATCTTTTCTGATAAATCAGAGAAAAACTTCTGGTTTTTCAAAATCGTATGAGTAGTTGCACTATCTAGTAGGCATATATCATCATTCAAGTATTGATGGTCCATACCTTAAGAATTAGAGACAATACAGTTAGTCAATTATTGAAATAATTCTGAACTTAAATAAATAAACAAAGCAAACTATCAATCAAATCAATATCCACCGGTACACATTATTTCAACTAGTTCTAGAAAAATAAAACAAACAAAAATCAAATTCAAACTAACTAAAATAAACTGAAAATACAAAACAACAAGCTTCAGGCTACTTCTAGTTGATCAGATCGGTCATATCATTAATCATTTCATTGAGATTTTCATCATTTATGAAATTTCCATCGTCATCTTCGAAGAAATCATCTAACTTCAAGTTAGTGTTATCAAACAATCCTTCAGTGTTGTTTGTTTCAATATTCTTCGAACGTTGGTATTCTTCAACTGTTTTCTTTGATGATCTACATGTACGCGACCAATGACCAGAGCGTCCACATCTGTAACAGACTTCCTCGTAATGCGTTTTATTTTCTGAAGTAAAATCATTAGTCTTTTCAGGCTCATTTTTCTGTTATTGCTTTTTAAAGTTGGTATTTTTGTTGCCTTTAAAACCACCATAACCGCCTCTGCTGGAGTTATATCCACGTCCATGACCACGACCACGACCTCTACCTCGACCTCTACCTCTACCTTTACCGGAGTGAGCAAAATTAGCATTAACTTCTGGTAACGCAACCAAACCAGTTGGTCTTGAGGAGTGATTTTTAATAAGCAATTCATTGTTTTGGTCGGCAATTAATAAACATTCTATGAGTTCAGAATATTTTGTAAAATGACAATCTCGATATTGCTGCTGCAGGAGTATGTTCGAGGCATGAAACGTTGAAAATGTCTTTTCAAGCATTTGTGCATCATCTACCTTTTCTCCACATAATTTCAGTTTAGAAGTAATTCTAAACATAGCAGAATTATATTCTCTTACAGATTTGAAGTCTTGAAACCTCAGGTTCAACCATTCTTGCCTAGTATTTGGAAGTATGACCGTCTTCTAGTGGTCATAACGCTCCTTCAGGGAGTTCCACAAGTGGAGAGGATCCTTTTTCGTTAAATATTCTGTTTTTAGATCATCGTGGATGTGTCGTCTTAAAAATATTAGAACTTTTGCTTTGTCCTGCTGGAACATATTATTACCATTTTAAATGGCATTTTCTAAGCATTGAGATTGCAAGTGGATCTCAGCATCTAGTATCCATGATAAATAGTTATCTCCAGATATGTCCAAAGCTTTGAATTCAAGCTTAGCTATGTTTGCCATGAATTCTGTTTATTGTACCCAAAAGAAAATTGAGACTTAACAGGAGTAGTAAAATAAAATGAACATCACTCAGAATTGCATATACCAACATAGAGGGCTAGGCAAAAAATTAAAAATGAAAGATAATCATAGAAATAACGCATGCTAAAATGTCTGGCTATGCAAACAGAAACAACAGGGAATTTGAAAAATAACTACATTACACTCTATAAGCATAAAATATTAAACATAAATGATTACTCATTAAAAAAAAATTCTGAAAGTACGAACTTAATAAAATAACCATACAGCACATGGATATTGGCTCTAACATATAAACATACTAAAATCTATGGGTAATCATGCTACTGAAATGTACAAAGGAGTTGATACTTAAAAGATCTGAAAATGGATATAAGAAACAAACATAGGATAACAATTTCGCAGAGGAATAACTTCCAAACAAAGAACCAAGAATGAACTGGTAAAAGCATCACACTGCAAACTATACAAATTCAGACAAGATGCTTCCGTTGTTCTAATCAGAGTCATGAAAAGGAACATCCAAATCAATAACGAACATCTCAAACAAAAACTCAATAGAATTAGGCTGTGTTGAACTTCACAGGAAGTGGTTGGTCAACATTATTAGCATTCGAAAATAGTACTTCAAAATATGCATAGATGACAAATATTTAAACCAGTCTCTGTAGCAGAAAACAGTTGTCACAAATCCACAGTAGTAATCAAAACACAATCCAACAAACAAGACAAAATAGGTATATGTAGCTTTGAAAATGATAGTACATCAAAGTAAGAGAGAGAGTGAGAAGAGAGAAAAAGGTGTACTGTAATGTACTTATGTGTTGTAAATCACTATTATGTATGTACATAGATGTACTATCATGCATTAAGAATGAATCATACAATACGTTAATGAGATAAGTGGACCAATTTGTGTAGGAAAAATGATGGGGACAAGTACAAAAGTATATAAAAGGAGCTATGTCCTATGAAAGCAGTTGTTTTAAAAATGAAACGATAATGAAAAATAATGTAAAATAGAGGTATTAGATTACCTTATCTGTTGTTTAGGAAATAAAGGAGGTAGAGTTTGATATACAAAGATGAAATAATGAAAGAGTTCGTCTACCTCGTGATCTGTATAAATAAGGTATAAAGATACTAAATATCTAACTGTAGAATAGGTAGTACTAAAGAATAGGTGGATAATTTTGATGAGTATATACTATTAGTCGGTGCTGTAAAAATCTTGGCATGAAAATAGATCTAGGCGTGTAAATTGCTATGCAGCTGACTGCAGATTTTAGCAGAACATTTTAAAAGCAAAAGTTTAGATTTGTAAAAAAAATACTTTGGGCCCCACAAAAAAAATAACGCATGCTATGCTGTAAAATAAAGCAAAAGCTTTAGGAATAGATTTGAATTAAGAATAAAATGTTTCATTCTGCTCTTATTCCTTTATAAACTGGATATGTGTTTAGTAATAGTAATGGAGCTATTTCATGGCGTTCTACAAAGCAAACGTTGGTAGCAACATAATCCAATCACTCTGAAATACTAGCACTACATGAAGCAAGTCGAGAATGTATTTGGTTAAGATCATTAATTGAGCATATTCGAAATACATGTCAACTCCCTTCAGCTACAGAAGGCGAGTGCTCTTGAAGAAACACTTAAGGATGCTCTGAAAGAGATCCATGACATGATTGTCAAATAACCCTAGAAGTGGTTTAGGTACCTAAAATATGATAAATAAAGAGATCTCAATAAATCATATCTAGAACTGACATGATTTAATATGATAAATAAAGCGCTTATGTTTATAAATGGATTAAAGATCCCGGATTAGAGGAAAACATGATTGGTCATCATGAAATTCTCTTAAATAAGAAATGTGAACCTGTAGTTCACAAAATATAATTATATATATAATAGAAAAACACATTAAAATTACTGAAGCACATGTAGTGCTACATCATGTTAAATGCTTTAGGCATGATGTTTTTATAAATAATTGAATTGACTGAAGTAGTGAAAGTGTTTGAAACACTTAAAATACCCTGAAGGTATGAATATTATTTAAATCATACTAAATGATGAAAGTCGTTCCCGAAGAATATAAATTACTTTGCTGCTTATAAAGAATGCAAAGAATAAAGGGTGTAGATTAAAATTTTCTTTTAAATATTGTTGTAATGAAAATCTTGATATAATTCATGATGAGTAGATTACTTTCTATTTTTAAGTATTGTTGTAATGAAACTCTTAATATCCATTGAAGTGTTAGTTGCGATATGCAAAACTTATTAAAATATATAAGTTCCTAAAGAATATAAATAACTTTGATGAATATAAAAAAATACAAAGAACATGGAATGTAGATTACAACCTTCTTCTAAGTATTGATGTAATGAAAATCTTGATGCACTTCAAGATGAGTAGATTACTTCCTGCTTTTAAGTATTGTTGTAATGGAACTTTTAATAATCATCAAAGATGTAGTTGCAATATGCAAAACTGATTTGAAGCATAAAAATTATAACGACCCCAGATTTAAATTTATTTAAATCGATAATTTATTGAATTTTTTGAATAAAAATAGTAAAATTAATCAACAAAGTAATACGAGTTCCCCAGATAAATAAATTATATTCAAGTATATTCAACTATAAATATGTAGGCTGGTAAAACAAAATACATATGCAAGTATAAACCAATAAAAACCTAAGTGCATACAAGAATGGGATATTAACAAGTGTAGGCTGAGAAAAGAAACCAACATATACATTAAGTATAAACAAAATATATACATGCACAGGCTTGAACAAGTATAAACAATATCTCATATTTTTGGTACAGCCGAGACTAAAGAAAAGAAAAGAAAAATATCACTGCTACAAGTTTTGTACAAAGCAATCAATGCTACTACCTCTAGCATATAAGAGAAGGTATCAGCCGAAGTCAATACCAAGAAAAGAAAACAAATACAAAGTAAACATGTAATATGTTGTAGCTTGTAAGTGAAGACTCAGGCAAGTAAAAAAAATATAAAATATGTGTAAATTAAAAACATAAAGTACAAACAAAACATTTCTAAAGTACATGAATCATCTTCACCCACCATAACAAATATCACTTCAGCCGAAATGAAGATAAGTAGATAACCAAATATAAGTGTGCTTGTAAAAGAAGATAGCAAATATAATATTTAAGTAGAAATGTAAAGTACTTTCATTTAATGCCAATCCTCTCAGCACAAAAGAAGTAAGCCTATACTAGTAAAAACAATATAATACCCTGTAACATCCTTTCTTTATATCATCTTTGCATCTCAGTTCGTTCATCCCTTCAAAACTGAGAAAACAAAAGCAACTATCATCATAGTAACTTAAACAAAATTCAACTAAAAACAACAAATACTTCAACACAACCCAGAGATCAAGAAGATGATTCCAGCTTGCATTTTCAAAACTGTTTTCAACATAAAAGAACTCTGTTCCTTCTTCAAAACCACTATGAGCAACTCCTATTTTTAGAGCTTACCCTGTTTTGATTTTTGTTGCTTGTGAGTAAACAAATTTTACAGACTTAAGTTTAATTAAATCTATATGTTTGATTCATTGATAATAATATGCTTACAGAGGTATGTTGTTTATATAACTCTGTGTTTATATATGTTGTTGTTCTGATTCTTCTCTGTTTTGTTTGGTTACTAAGTCAAGAAGTTATTCAAAATCCAAATTATTTTCATCTAGCTATTATTAGGCTTCGAGTTTAAAACAAAATAGGTTGTTTAAACATAAATCAAGCTTTTAAAATTTGTTTTCAACCTGTTAGTGAAGTATATCAACTGGAAATTTGAATTACAGGGCAATAAACAATTTTTATGTTGAATTCGAGTTTTGTGAATTGCTAAATCAATTACATAGTTTGAATCTACATAAAAAAAATAGATTTTTAAAACAAGAATGGGAATTTTTAGTGATGGGTCTAAGGAGCAGTTTTTAGTTGAACCGAAATTTGATTTTTGTCAATTCCCAGAAATCAAACGAGCTTCGATCGTTGAAACTTTGCACGAAGTAAGCCTGGCGATCGATCTTAATGGGAAAAATGTTAAATAATTTTTCCATTGAAAGGATTGAAGGATTGAGTGGAGTTTAGGGTTTAAGTCGTGAGTTGGTTGTGGTCTGGAATCGAGGTGATATCGCCATCTCTGAGTGATCGAGTGTGACGGGGATTTGGGAAATGGAAGCTTGGATGGAGACGAAGGGTTCGCCGAAGTTTTGGCAACTCCGGTAGTTTATTGGGCGGTGGCGAAACGATTTAGGGATGGACGAGTTTTCTGTTCTTTGAGCTGGGGGCCTAATTTTCAATTCGAAATTCTTTGAGGCAATTCGAGTTCGATTTCCATGTTATCGCGTGATTTGGGTCTTGCTTGAGAAGTTGGTGATGGCTGGAGTTGGATCGCGCCGCCGTGCACGTGCACGACAGCGGTGATGTGTGTCTGAGACGTGGAACCATCGCTCGCGAGTATACTCGAGATGTTTTGATGTTGCTTCGGGTTTGAGGTCGAGTTCGAGCGTGAGTTTGAACCTGATGCTATTTATACTTAAGTTTTAAAAACTTAAATTACAGAAAAAAAAGACGGAGAAGAAGAAGTTGTGTTTAGGGAGACTCGGGGAAGCGAGCGTTTAACTCGAAGTATTACTCGAGTTTTGATAGGGAAAGTCTCGAGTTGTTCTCCTATCAACGGCAATATTATGTTAATCAGTTTAGACACTGTAAATTCGAATAAGTGTTTAACAATTAAAGTTAAACTTTAACACAAGCTTTAATTATTTTAGTTAATGCTTAACCATGTTTTAACACCTACTTAATATTTTAATTAAGTGATTAATTTAGTTAAGTATAAAGTTAATTAACCATTAAGTTGGTAGTTAGTAATATAATTGATTTTCAAATTTTAAAGAATACCTTTAAAATGTTAATTAAGTTGAATTATTAGAATTAATTGATTTTTTTCCAGAAGGTAACTAATAAATTTGTAATCAACTATTTGAAGTAAATTAATGAATGATTAGTAGTTAAGTAATTAAGTAATTTAATTACGGACTAATAAATGATTAACTAAGTAATTAGCAGTTAATAAACCGGTAATTAAGTTTGATTAATAAATAATTAAGGTTATAAATTAATGATTAAGAGTAATTAATTAAGTAATTAAGACTTAATCATTGATTAAGAAATGATTTGTTAATTAAATAATTTGAAATGGAAAGAGTAGTAAATTGATAGTTAATGATCAATTTAACAGGGTTAAGAGATAAATTCTCAAGTAATCGATTTTAAATTGAATTAATTACAATAAGACTCAAAGATGATTGTTTATGGATAATTGTGTATATTGAATATCTGATTTGTGATATTCTGTGATGTTTCTATGATATTGCTCTTGATATATAGGTATATATGATGATTGTGTATAATTTATTTGTGATAAAAGTTATTTGGATTCAAAGTGTTGAATTAAACTGTTTAAATTAATTAGACAACTTTGCCCGTAAACGGCACTTGAATTTCGATGCGACAGGGAGTCGGATTCCAGTTGGTTATCCGAAACCCACATCGAATTGTAATGATGAATCCTTGTGACCGATAAATTTATTTTATCTATGAAATTGTAAATGAAGATAAGCGTTGTGGATTATACCGCTTATCGATATTGATATATCTGTGATGATTGATGATGTTGCACTACTGTGTGAAACCCCTGGACCACACTTTTACACACACAAATATGGATTTCACGTGGAAATCGGTTAAGTCATAGATGATTTAAAATTAATATTTTTGTAATTGAAATCTTAATTTAAATTGATTTTGGAAAGGAATTTGGGTTTAATGTGAAAAGCTTTTGAAATAGAATTTCAAAGATAAAAGTTATTTTGAATAACTTAATCGAATTTTGAAAATTTAAATAATTTGATTTAAATTTGAATTCAAGTTGGAAGTTGAATCCTATGATTTGAAACTAGGGATTAAAGATGATATAAATGTGTTTATATGAAGTTAAACCATTTAAAAGTATAATTTTGAGAATTTGGATTTAACCCAAGAACCTTAACTCGTATGAATAAATCAGATTTTCTGAAATGAAACTGTTTGTTTTAAAAGAATAAAAGCTTTCAGATAAGCAATGGAATTCCAGTTTAATTAAAGAAATTTCAATATTGAATTGAAAAATGGTTTTCCAAGTTATGAATGAATTGTTTTGAAAAGCTATGATTTGAATCTGTTATCTTTAACAGATTTAAAATAATGATTGGTTTAAATCATTTGAAATGAGATTGTTTTGAAAGCTATAAGTTAAATCTTTGATTTGAAGATTTAACGAGTTAATCGAATTGAAAGGGAAATTAATTTGGAAAATCTGTGAATGAATCTTTTGTTTAAAAGATTAAAGTGTGGAAACTATTTAAACCGTAAAGAATAAATCTTTTTGTTTAAAGATTTGAAAATGGTAATTTGTTAAACCATTTAAAAAGAAGTTGAATTATTAAGTTGTGACTTAATTGAAATCCCATATCCATATGTTTTAAATATTACGCTCACTATTCGGTTTAGCCGGGAGAGGACCTTTGGGTCGTATAACCCATTCCGAATATGTGATACGTCGATATGGATCGCATTTGAAGACCGGTGTTGAAGACCGGATATTTTTGAAAACGGAAGGATTACCGTCGAGTTACTCTGCATCGGCTGATCCCCGATATAGAGGTTTTATCATCCTTAGTGACGGGAAGTCCGGACGTGATTGGAAATTATCCGGAATTGCAAGGGCTTCGTGAGAAGTGCCTTCGGTTCTGTTCGAACCCGGAACAGACTTGTATGGATTGTATGTCTGACATTACACTTTGAGATATAAAGCCGATTTCTTTCAAATACATATCTATTTGGTGGCGGAGAATTTATTCTCTTAGCTTAACACCCTTCTCTGAGACGTACGAGCTCAGAGGTTATGTAGTTGAAATTTATCAGCGATATATCCCAATTTGGTAATGTGACATGCTGAGTGTTGTTGTGTGATGATCAGTGTTTGATCATTTGTGATATGATCATTTGTTTGATCATTTATCTTGGTGATCATAGGTTGATCATCTGTTGACCCAAAGCATGGCTTTGTGACAAAGCGTAGCTTTGTGGACGAGACTTCATCAGGGCCTCACAACCCGGAAATGGTCGAAACAGGATCGTTGCGGCAAGGTTATGAGGGTCGCGCCCTTTAGGGTATGTCATTTCCTTCTAGAAAAGGGTGGTGTCATGGTATGGAGCCCAGATACTTACTCATGTGGATACACTTTATTATGTGTGATGTTGGTTATCGAGGCCTCGGATAAAGGTCCCAAAGGACCGGGGGGTGGCATATTCGTGAGTTACCTGTTACAGGGGTAACCCGGCCTTGTTTAGCAGAGAGCAGTTTGTCTCTCGGGACGTCCCGCCAGAGGCGATCCCATGCGGCGGAAGGAAGTTCCTTAGCCTGACCATTTGTTGGAAATCCATTTCTCCAATACGGAACTTGTACGGTTTTAGTTGTAGAACCTGCCATTTACGTACGGTGGTCACCACTGTTTAGATGGTAGCTATAGTAGGCATACGATACTGGTCGTATGTTGGCTAAGATTAATATTATACTTTCGAAATGTTTTTCTACACTATGCACTAATAATAATAATCCAATGATTTTGCGTAGTAAGCATCTTTGACTATCATAAGAAGAAATCTCCTCCAATTCTGCGTTTGCATTGTGTGTGTGGCGGGAGGTCTTATGGTAGTTTCATTTTCTAAAAAGCATTGCGGATTTCAATGTTTAAAACCTTTTGTGTTTGTTTAAAGATAAACTGTTTTTGTTGCTCACACCAGTCCCATGACTGATCCGGAGTTTATTGTTCCCTTCCTAAACTCTGGGTGCCCACTATTTTCCACACGGGCAGTCTAGAGTTGGGTTTCTTTTCAGATATTCAGGTTTAGTAGATTATCTGGAGCTAGTTCATTCATCGGAGTTGCTTATCTTGGAGTTGTGGATTCATTCTTGTCTGAAGATCATTTTGGAGTTATCACTTCTATTGATATTGTTCCGCTGCTGTTGTTATCTTTTCTTTTCCGCTGCTATTTCTTGTATCATATCTCTGATGTATATTGATATTCATTGTATCACTCTGTTGTATCAGATATTGTATATCAATGTATTATTCTTTTCTTCCGCTGTGTTATTTACTTAATTGTGTTATAGCTCCGGCGAATCGGATTTGAACGATCGAATCTGTGGCATTCTAGTACAATGTGAAGTACGGATGTTGATTTTCGAGCGGGCAAAACCCGATACGTTACAAAAATGAAAGCACATGATGTGTTTTTCATAAAGGTAGCAAACAAAATGCATAAAATGCAAATCATATTTGGAAGAAACAATCTTGGAAATTTTGATTGTATCGAAGGAAACTACTAATAAATTATATTATTAATGAGATACATATTTATGGATCCAGAAGTATCTATAACCAATTTAAGTTATCGAAGACGAATATGAATTCAGAGAAAACTTTTAAATCAGGAGGAGCATCCATAAGTATTTTATAATGCACTCTTTTTTCTTAACTAAGATTTTTCCCACCGGGTTTTAACTCAAATGATAAAGAATGTGCAAGTCTATAATATGTGATACGTGGATGCACATATATATCCATATATGTAAATATTTAACTAACAACCAGAAGATTGTTTGACTAAATTGATATGAGCTTATCATATAGATTATGCATAGATATCATTCAGTGGTTTAAAAATTCAATCAATATAAATGTTGAATGACCTAAAGTCATGTTTGTATTCAAATGATCTACATAATAACTAAATTCCTCCAAGTGGCTAGATCAATAAATGAAAATAAGCACTATTACTTGAATGCATCTTATCAACTGATAAAAGCATTATCCTCTATAATAGAGATATATAATGTATTTGCTAGTAGCAATATCATAATGGATCAAAATGAGAATCCAAAGAAGATAATTATTCAATGTGACAATGTTCCTCAACATTGAGGGGGAGGATAAAAGGGATACAAGTTCATTTTGATTATCAAGATTAAATATTTGTTAACATATACAATGATGCAAATATTAAGTAATTTTCGATAATATCCCTAGTAAACTTTTTCTAATATAGATTTGAATCCCTTAAGGATCAAAATGTGTAAACCACATCTGAAATGTGGTTCAAAAGTTAGTTCAAAATATTTTTGGAGTAAGTGATAAAGATGCCGAATAAAGAAGGCGAGTACTCTTGAAGAAACACTTAAGGATGCTCTGAAAGAGATCCATGACATGATTGTCAAATAACCCTAGAAATGGTTTAGGTACCTAAAATATGATAAATAAAGAGATCTCAATAAATCATATATAGAACTGACATGATTTAATATGATAAATAAAGCGCTTATGTTTATAAATGGATTAAAGATCCTGGATTAGAGAAAAACATGATTGGCCATCATGAAATTCTCCTAAATAAGAAATGTGAACCTGTAGTTCGCAATATATATATATATATATAAAGTAGAAAAACACACTAAAATACTGAAGCACATCTAGTGCTACATCATGTTAAATGCTTTAGGCATGATGTTTTTATAAATAATTGAATTGACTGAAGTAGTGAAAGTGTTTGAAACACTTAAAATACCCTGAAGGTATGAATATTAGTTAAATCATACTAAATGATGAAAGTCGTTCCCGAAGAATATAAATTACTTTGCTGCTTATAAAGAATGCAAAGAATAAAGGGTGTAGATTACAAATTTCTTTTAAATATTGTTGTAATGAAAATCTTGATATAATTCATGATGAGTAGATTACTTCCTGTTTTTAAGTACTGTTGTAATGAAACTCTTAATTTACATCAAAGATGTAGTTGCAATAAGCAAAGCTGATATGATGCATCAAAAATGAAAGCACACGAAGTGTTTTTCATAAAATTAGCATATAAAGTGCATAAAATTCAAACAATATTTGAAAGAAATAATCTTAGAAAAATTGATCATATCAAAGGCAACTATTTATAAATAATGAAAGGAGGAAAAGAAGAATTATTGTCTCTTGATTTTTATTTTTCTTAATACTTGTCTAAGCTATGTTACACATATATGGATCAAAAGTATTTGTAGTTTATTTGGATTATCAATATATGTATTCAAACTTAAATGGAAAAATATAAAATCAGGGGGAGAATATCTAAATATATCATAATGTACTCTTTTTCCTTCACTAAGATTTTTCCCATCGGGTTTTTCTTAGTAAGGTTTTAACGAGGCATTAAATTGATCCAGAAGTATCAAACTCCATTTGATGTAGTAAATTATGGAAATATGTCATACTATATTGTACTCTTTTTCCTTCACTAAGATTTTTCCCATAGGGTTTTTCTTAGTAAGGTTTTAATGAGGCATTGTTTTGATCCCGAAGTATCAAACCCTTTAGAAAGAATATAATTATTAATATGATTTTACAAGTTGCACTCTTTTCCTCGTTTAAGGTTTTTCCCATTGGGTTTTCCTAACAGAGGTTTTTAATGAGGCAACAGACAATATATATATCGACTGAATGGATAAATGTAAGCAAGATAATAATGAGGGGGAGCAATCACATACATGTTTCAAAAGGGACAATTTCAAGTTATCAGAGCATTCAAGATTTTGAAGATGCATATTCAAGGGGGAGTGTTACAATATATGTATATCATAAAGTGAATATGCTTTTATGTTATTTTGTTTAGTCCCACATCATGGAATAAGTTTTGTACCAAGCCGCAAAGCCTTTATATAAAGGAAGCTATGTAATGTTAATAGTATTGAGATCTCTAGAATGAATAAAATGTTTCCTCTCTTCTTCTTTAATGGTTTCTGCTCTTATTCCTTTATAACATATTCTTAATTGTTTATAACACTATTACATTTATTCCAAAAGTACAACAATTTATTTTAAGTCACCAAACTCCTTTTTATTTCTATTTATCTCAAAATAATAATTATTTTATCCAATCACATTTTTGGAAAACATTTCTTTACTAATATTAATATCATTCATAAAATACCTTTTCATTTTATTAATTAAACAATAATAATATCTCTTACCATAAATACCGTAAAATTAATCATCTCGTCATTTACACAAGACAACACTATTTTCATCAAAATCCCTACCATTATCATTTAAATCTCATTCTATTTTGTAAATACTAAACTCCCAAAATATTAAATTAAAATATAATTTCATTTATTATTATGAATTTTCCAAAAATTCATAAATGATTACCCTATTTAATTCCATGGTTTAATTTCAGTAATGTTTTCTTAATCATCGTTATTTACCGAGCCATCCAAAACCTATAATAACCTTATATATCATTTATTATTTAAAATTTTCCATTATTATCCATTTTATCCCGATTATTTACAATTCAAATATCTATTTTAATTAAACAAAAAAAAATACAACAATCAATGATAATTATCCAGTCAAGGCAAAACACGTACAAAACATCATAATAATCAAACAATCACTCATAAACACAACATATATAAATAATTATGGCTTTTCGTCAATAGATATCTTATAATTTAAAATTCAGTTAGTTAAATTAAATAGTTCATACCAATGCACTTGTGCTAATAGCCTCCATTCTTAACAATCTCAGTGTCACATTATCTGGGTCCAATGAAAGAAACCGCACATGAATCAAAGTACGTAATTGAAAGTTATACGAGTTCGAAAGTTTAGTGTTTAGTGAAATTTGAAGATTTACATGGGCTTAAGTGTAAAATTTATCTCCTTCTTCCTTCTTTAGGTAGCACGCAACCCCTTCCACGTCGTCGCCTGAAATTGACGCCGCACTACCCATAACTTCACCTCAGCCACTACCGACCCTCCAGCTCGACCCTAGGACCACCTCCCATCATCGGAATTCATGCATAACCACCATATAAACCCAAGCTCTAATCGAATTTTCAAGTAGCAATCTGGTCAATTTCGATGAGATTAGACATCATGGATCAACTCTGATCATCTTGCTCTATCTAACCCTATACCATCATCGATTTCATTGTCATTTCATCCATTTCCAAATCAACGATCATGCTTTCGGATGGACCTAGAACTTCGAAGGCAATTTTAGACCAAAGTCAACCAAACTACGATGCATGAACACCCATATCACGTTTATGTCGTCACGCCATATAAAATGATATATCATAAGACATACTTTCGAGATGATTTGTAAGTAGTCATATTTTGTAATTAGTTTAGGTAATTAGAGATAATCTCCATTTAGGAGGAAGAGATTAGATTTGAGAAAAAGAGGAGATCTGAAAGAAATAAAGAATGTATGGTGGAGGAGACTATGGTTTCTCTATAACATTCTACTTATATGCAAAAAGGAAAAGTGTTGGACCGATGTAGTCGTGAAGGCTCGAGAACCCGTTTTCACCCCCAAACGAAAATATATCATGTTGTATATCAAAATATACATTTTGATGTTTTTAAACCAATGGAACCATTAAAATTGCCAAAAAGACAATTCTACACAAATTTGTCTTTTGCCATCAATTTTATTTTAGATAATTATTTTAAAATTAATAATTAATGTGTCAAATCTATGAGTCGTTACAAAGATGAAAGTGTATACTTGTGGTTTGAATTTATTTGGATTGGGTTTATTTCTTGAACAGTAATGGCAAACGTTTATCAAAATCTGATTAAGTAATTTTGGGGCGCACATAGTATAGCAATTTTTTAGAGAACAATGGATTTATACAAAAAAAACCATTAACATCATATGTCAATTATTCCATAGTAGTAGTACAACAGTGAGTATGCCTATTAATTTTAGCAATGCATAAGTTCAACATGAGTTCGTCTTGTATAGAATAGAAGGTCAAATATGTACACACTCGATATGATAATAATATCCCAATTATGAAATAAAAAACCATGCTAAGTGTGAAATAGTGTTTCGAAACTAGTTTAATAAACAATATTCTAACATTTGCATTAGTACACTTATTAACACTAATCAACACTAATTGAATTAGAAAAATATTTCAGTGGCTTCAAAGGTTATATTTTTAATTTATATAGCATATTATAATGTGAAAAATATAATAAATAATAAATAGTGTGTACTACATTATTCTTGAAAACCTAGATAAACTGAAGTCAATTTCATAAACTCCTTAGTGAGTGCACCAAAAAGTCCCTCCGCTTTGGGTAATTAACAAATTGATTTAATGTTGTCATTGATAGCCGATCCAAGCATTCACTTCAAATAATCCTAGCACCATATAATAACTAAAACAATGTAAAATTTAGCATAATTCAAGCAAAATAATTATCACTATGAGAAAATACTTGTGGATACGCATAAAATACTTTAGATGACATTGCATTAAAAATAATTATAAGACCAAATGGCATAAGAAAATATAATCAACAAAGCTAGCCATTAAAATACCATGTAATTATATGTCATTAAAAATTCTTGTAATATTTTTGTTTTCCATCCAAAATCAAGAAAATATATTATTAATAACCCAACACAATTGTTATGCATGTAAGACAAAAATTATAATCACATTTTAAAATATATTGAATAAACTATATTTCCCTTCAACATAATAAAATATGTCAAAAATATCTTATGGCCCTCAAAATATAAGCAAATGTTACCTTAATATTAGTTTGGTAAGTTTTTGTTGAAGAAAGTTATTTATAACTATATTTATTCTCAAAATTTTGAAATTTTTTTAGCAATCTTATTGAAGGCAAGTAAGTATTTTTAAATAGCAGGAAATGGCCTCCTATGTTACTATTTTTCACTACGCCATAGATGGCCTACTGCAACGAAATTACAAGGTGTTGCTAGCTATAATGTAACGATAGGTATGCTGATTTTTGTCTATTGCAACACTCGCTTCAAGGTGTTAGCATAGGTATCAAAAAGATGTTGCAGTAGCTATAGATGTATTCAAATTAAAAAATTAATAAAATTAGCAATCCGCATGAATACGATCCAACGATCCACATTTAATCCGATTGTTAAAACGGATCACCACTGCAATTTGTCCCAAATTTTCGTTTTCCCGCCGATCCCCCTTTCAGTTTTCTGGGTAAATTATCGATTCTCCACATTTTCTCTCCGATGAAACGCAAAATCAAATTAAAAATGCAGATTCAAAAGGTAAGATCGGTGAAGGTACGTTGGTCGAGTATTCGAATTTTGGGATCGTGAAGCCATGGTTATTCGGTTACGCCCTCTTCTACTTCCGCCTTCGTCGACGAGATCTGGTAGGCCTTATTCTTCCAATTCTTCACTCCAGTTCGTCACTACCGCCATTTGATGTTTCTATAGTTGACTTTCCTCCGTTACGAGCTTCTCCTGCTCGCCTGCCGCCTCAGGTATCGTCTGTCCTTCTGTCGAATCCATTCCATGCCCTGGAATCCTCCTTGCAATGATTCGAAGACACTGTTCCTTATTTGGCCTGCCTGCAGATGCTCTTGGCCTTGGTTCTTATATTCCTCCTATGCTAGCATCTTGTCGTTAAGGTGGGCAGTGGCATGTTGATAATGCTAGTATTGAAATTGGAAATTTGGCTTCTGTTCATGGTACTGATAATGCGTGTGTTGACGCTGATTTTGGCAATGTGGCTGTTCACGTTGTTCCTAATCTTGTTGGAGCATTGGTGGTTGAGGATTGTTTATCAGTTGAGTGCACGCAAGGTGCTTGTGTAATTGACGCTCACATTTTGCCTATCCAGATATTGCTGGGCGCATGCATAATAATGTTGAGGCGAACCAATTGCATGTTTAATGCTTGGGTCCCCTCTTTTGGTTCTGGAAATGAACAACGTGTTATAGCCATTAAAGTAATAAGAGGTATATCCAAATATCGCTATGCTGCTAAAATTGAAATTGATGCTCCCAATCTTCTTGCTGGGAATGATATAAAGGGGCAAGCTTGAGGAGTCATGGTTGTCGTTGGGGGTAGTCGCGTCGACGGTGGGCAACAGTCGCAAGGCAATGGTCGCGATATAGAAGGGGCCGCGATCGACTGCATCTTCATCACATTATTATGTGAGTAAATTTTACTCACCTCTGCATTTTTAACTTATGTTTCTTCACTGTTTGGTTCTTGAACTTTATGTTCTTCACTGTTGACTGTTGCTTGATAAGAATAGCATGGCCTTGGAGATGTTTTAAGTTGGAATCAAATTATGATAAGAATATGTGTGAACTGCTTTTGAATTGTGCTAATATCTATGAACTTCTTTTGAATTATATGTGACAGGTATTGAACACTGGACAACTGGATACAAGCTTGAAGACAGAGTCAAATCAAATGTGCATGAGCTTGAAGACAGGTTTCAATGAAGGCTCGATCTTCCGAAATCGGATGAATCGGTCGATCCCCGCCGGGACTGCGGTGCCCCGGACCCCCGCCGGCGCTGCGCCCGGACCCGCTTCTCGGCTCGCCTTCGGCTCGGCACTCGGCTCGCCTTCGGCTCGGCACTCGGCTCGTCATATATTTGTCAGTGTCGGTGTCTGTATAAATTGAAACTGCATATGTAATGAGTGACCTGAGTGATGTAGTGAGGAATATCTGTATATGTGAATATCAGTGTTATATATCATTGAATTGTAAAATAGTGGAGTCAGGAATTTGTACTATTTCAAATGTTGAAATAAAATATTCATTTAAATAAATTACTGTTTGAATATCAAATTCTGTGCAATAGCATTTTGTTAAATAAATATTTATTTCTATTAAAAAATCAAATATGCTCTACATTGTGGGTCCCACAAATTCAGAAAGTTAATATCTATAGCAACATTTTGGAATGTTGCTACAGACACCTATGGATGTTGCTATAGACCCAAATAGGGTTCTATTGCAACAATATTTCTTATGTTGCCTTAGATAGTCAAAATGTTGCCTTTGAGGTCTGCGGCAACGCGGCAAAATGCAACACCGAGAAAGTGTTGCCTTTGCCCTTTTTTAGCCTACAGCAACATTTTTTGGCACTTCCTGCATCACTTCTTGGGTGTTGCAGTATGCAATCTATGGCGTAGTGTTTCTTTGATAAACGTATTTCTCACATCAAGGAAACACTTGTTAAATTTACTAAACATGTTTCCTTATTGAGTTATGTACGTGGAATGTTTTCGATTGCCGATAAAAGGAAATAAATAAAAGAGTTCATTGATTACTAATTCTATAAGTGATTAGAGTTAAAGAGATTTACTACGTAATTAATTCTCTCATTAAAATGAATTACAATAAAATTCTCATATTATTTTGAATAGAATTTAATCAAAATTAAAAGAAATTAATTTTTTAAATTTATTGCATGGTAATAATATTTGATATAATTCTTAAACGGTTCACTTATAACCATAACGAATAACTCTATCTCTAATTTATAGTTATTTATTTACAGAACATTTCGTGTTACGTGTTCCTTCGTAGAGTTTTCATCTGAAATGTTAATGATAAAAGGAAATAAATAAAACAAAAAATTGATTACATATTAATTAAATAATTTATTAGCATTAAATAAATTTAATACGTAGTTGATTCTCTTATTAATATGAATTGCCGTTTAATTCTCAATGTACTTTAAAGTCAAATTGATCAAAATTAAAAGTAATCAATTCATATATTTTTTGCATGATAATAATATTTGATATGCTTCTTCCTACTTAAGAATAGTTTGCTTATAACCATTATGTATAACTACATCTCTAATTTTATAATTGTTTATAAAAAAATTCAAATTGCAAAAAATTCGAAACAACATAAGGTAAAATGAACTTCATAAAACTTCATAAATAATTACTTCATTTTTACTTAAGATCTTCAAGTATTCGATGATAACTATAAATACCTGTTGTATATGATTTGTAACAGATTTTATATAACAATAGAAGCTTCTACCGCTATTATGCATCCAAATGCTGTTGATAAAAGGAAATAAATAAAAATAATTAATTGATTGAATAATTAGAAATAAAGTGAAATTGGGCTTGCTCAAGGAAGAAATGTAGTTTAATGATAGGTAAGGTTTGGCAGCCGCCTCTTTCACTCTCTCCACTTTTGTTGCCTCCCATCTCCCTCTCTATTAATAACATCCTCATTCCCCATATCCTAACTTGTCTTCCTTACTCCTTTACCTCTGCTTGCTACTATTCCTGTAACAATTTGCTGCTTTCTTTGATTTTCATGAACTACTGATCCACTTCCTCCTTTTCTTTAACCCATACGCAACTGCTGACATCAGATCTGCTACCCTACCCAACGTCGTTGTCTACCCTTGCTCTTATCTCGGCCATTGCTAAAAGTTTTAGGGTCGATGACGTGCCCCACGCTGTGATTCCTTTTGACATGATTGGGCTTATGTTTGTAGTTGCCATTTAAACTTCAGATCTGGGTAGGATATGCCATTTGTTCTTGGTTTTGTTGCTTGCATACATGGGTTCTTGCTGTGTTATTTTTAAGTGGTGGTGGGGCTGTTTTTCATGTAATTATTTCTCGGTAGCGTTGGTGGCTAGCTCAAAGATGAATGCCTGTTTTGGAGTAAATGTTTTTGTTGCTCATGTTTTGTTCTGGCCTGTTGTCGCATTTCTAGGGTTTTGTATTTTTTGGTATGCTATTTGGAACAATTTTTTGGGAGTGATGTTGCTTCTATTGCAACTATATGTGAATGTGGTGTTGAGTTTGTAATGTGTTTGGGTATCTGGTTATGTGGGCTATATCCTTCATTGTGATGTCTGGTCTAGCTAGGTAGGATGGTGTTGTTTCTCCACTTCAGTGAGATACATCTGACATTGGCCTTGCCTCTTTTCATTCTCACCTTTTGCTCCATGAGGATTGTCTCGGGCAATCAGTGTGAATCTCTGGGTGTGTGCTTGTTGTGCTTCATAAGCATCCTGGTTAATGTTTTGGAGTGCTTGCTGGAATTTATCTCACTCCGTCGTATCTTGGGAGATCTTTTTGTGGGAATGCTTTGTTGGGACATATTTCTTTATAGCTCTTCTTGGCCTCTTGTGCTTGGAGATCTTCTTCTTTTGGAATTTACTAACATTCTTATTGGTGTTAGTGGAAATTTCAGGTAGCTTCCGCTTTACCTATGAAAAGATGGAATTTGGACTATAGCTTTTCCTTCGTTTGGAATTGCAATCTATGGGCACTTTTGTTTTTTCTCTGGAGTTTATTGCATTGAAAGCTTTTCCTCTGCAAGGGCCTTGTGCAGTAAACCCCCTACGGGCGGTCCTTCGTCGTCATAAAGTAGTAAAGAGTAAAGTTGTCCCGCGAAGCTTTCGGGAAGAGGGGTAGTCCTATTTTATATATATATATATATATATATATGGCTATATATATATACTAGTGCGAACTCGTGCTTCGCACACGGTTGACGTGAAAATATTGCATTCATAGAGGCCATAAACAAATTGGAAGAATGAGCGTGGTAGCAAATTTGTATCATGCATAAAATTTCAATATTACAGACTTAGTTTTCAATTGAATAGGAGGGGTCAGTGGTATCAGTTACAGCCTAACAGCAAGAGCGGTTTTACACATGAAAGAAGTATCAACTCATTGGTAATTGATTAGACATATCTGAATAGTATCTATTTCAATTAACGAACTGTTAGAATTTGTGAGTGAACACAAAAAGGACTATTGAAGTGCATTTTTGTTTGGGAAAAGAAAGAATGAAATCAAAGTGGTATATGCTACCGTGCAGAGGAAATGCATGGCACCAAAAAGGATTATTGAACCTTTCATTCGTTTTATGTGAGTCGAAACTGAATATTCCTGAAATCATGATGCCATAATCAGAAACTGCAATGTGCAGAAATATTCTTCTGGGTGCATAGGTTGTTATTGTATAATATATTGTCAAATTATATTTGTCAACATGGTCCAAATATATATGGGCCCATTTACAACTAAGTACATATGGTACAATATATAAATACAACCATTTCAGCAAAACGTAGAAAATATACATAGTTAAGGACGTAGAAAATATACATGGTTAAGGATAGTAATACATATTTTCTTCAATCCTAGTTAAGAAATATTCTCTCCAACCGTTCAATACTTTTCACTCTATATAAATCTAAGTTATGCGTCTGTATCGTGCCGAACAGTCAAAATATTTTAAGAGTTGCTAAAGAAAACAATACTTTGGTATAAGGCACAGTATTTTACCATTTGGATATGCACAGTGTCACTGCACTACACACAGAGCGCAATAAAAGCTGCCACAGTAAGTCGTCCTAGGCTTGTAGCAAATACAAACAGAGCAAAACAATTGTAACCTGAGTCGTAGACAATTGTCAAAACGTCAGTACATAACCCAAAACAGTATGAACCCAGCCCAACAGTATATCCTCAAAAACCAATGTTTTGCTAGTTTTTTTAACTGAAGACAACTAAAAACAACAAAAGTATAATAATATTTAGTGCATAGCAGTTGGTTAAATTTCAGATGGAAGTTACTCATTGACTTTATTTCGTCCATCTTCCCAACACCTGTCCAAATTAGCAAGAGCGACATGGAAAAATGAAAAAGGTGTCAATGATCAGCAGTGAACAATCTTCCTTGTACTGTTGTATAAGCAATATGTATGGAATAACAGAACAGTATAGTAATAATAAGAACTTGAATGCAGACCCAAAGTAAGTCGTGGAATAGTTAATTGTATACCTTTGTAATAGCAGTATACACAACAAATGTGGTTAAACATCTTATGCAACTCATGGCTAAGCTTACTACATTAAAAGAAGATAATAGGTTTAAAAAAATTATTTTTTTGGAAGCAGTTTATATTTAAGTTACTTTTTAAATTCAAAAGGAAGGAAGCAGTTTTTGGGGTATGCACATAAGCAAATTTATTTAAAAAAAACCAAGGCAGGCAGGCAACAGTAAGATAGAATTTAAACAATATTAGTGCGTAAACATAGGTTATTGGAAAAAATAATTGCCATGAAAATTACAGTGATATAGTTCGGGGCAAAGTAATAATCTTTTAATCCATGAAAAAGCAATCAACATCACTAATCATTTACCCTATTTAAGTCTGTATAATTATGACAGCATCCTTGAACCCAATTTTTAAAAGTAAAAAATGTAAAATAGTCTCTCTTAGAAAATATAAGTAGAATGTAATACATGGATAGTCTTTAAAAAGGAAAATCCATGATCTTGTTATCTAACATGTCACCGATTAGTAATAGACTACGTGTTCACTATATTTGTCAGTAGCGATGTGTACTTAAAACAATTGATATGTCTCCAAAAAGGAAAAGCTTCATTTAAGAGATTCGAAAATGTGTTTATTGTAGTTAAAAAAGTTAATTTCATTATTAACAAAATAATTTAAGTTCTAACCAATACACCTAAGGTTGCATTAACAATCTAGATAACCAATTGTAAACAGAAATAAAGGTAAAATTAAAATACACTGTATGACAATTAAATTGTATTTTAATAAATTCTAATAAAATAAGTGAAGTAGAATTGCAACGGTAGGCCATCGCAGTAAGTAAAATCTATTTTACGGAAATATAAATCTATAGAAAATGGAAAAGATATAAATTGTGGGAATTAGCAATTGTAAACTGGGAGGGAAACAACATAAAATCTCAGGCACAAATGCAACGATGCGAAGGGTAAACGCAAGGTGAATTTTAGTTTTGTTGCTAGAGAAATAGGTATTATGATGGAGTAAACTGGATATATATAAATGTACCTATCTTTGGAATTGGATACATGTATACTTCAGCCACTGGAGAAAGGTCCATAGTTGATGTTGTGTGAGCGCATCACATTGATTAAGTCTTCGCTAGTAATGTGCACACCACCTATTGAATCATTTATGCGGACAGTTACCTGTCAAGATGCAAGGTAAGTATCTCCACCCAGATTTGATTAATGTAGTAGAGGTCTACTAATACAATGTAAAGCTTGATCTGTATTCACACAAACGAAATGATGTGAAGGTCAAAAATATAGAATGAAGATGAATTTTCAAACATTCCATCAAATTACTCTACATTCTCATAAACATAAGTTTGAAATAATAAAATATTTTAAACGTAGAGTACATTGCCTATAGACTAAGAATTCATATCAATAAAACTGATATTAAACAAAGTTCTTATAGTGAGTAAAACTGCACGGTTGTATTTTAGTGAATTTCATTCAACAAAGTCCTTCCTATAAGCACTACTGCATACATCCTAGTGAATTACAGGACAAAGCTATTGACTCAAACTGAAATCAAACAAAGTTCCTGCAGTAAAAAAATTAGGAGAGAATCTTTGCATAACACTTTAGGGGATTTATCTTTTATTGCACTCTTAAAAATGAGTTCCAAGCAATTTTTTATCTGTACAAACCCATAAGTTCTTGGTACGATTTATATTCAGATCAGACGTAGAGAATTTTAAAATTTATTCAGATCAAAAACCCATACGTCTTTAGTATGATTATTATTCAAATCAAAGTCATTCACTCGCTATAAAATAGAACGATGGTCTTAGTTATTTTATTTCTCATAAATTTTTAGACTTTTAGAATATAATGCATTTCCATTTGCACCTAGCTAAATCAATATGTTATAGTATTCTGAGTTATATACACCAACTTGTATAGCTACATCATTAAATATTTGCATGATTGGATCTATGAGTCATCATCAAATGGAGTATCAGTACTAAATATTGAAAGAAAGTGCATTGAACCAAAAACCATGATTCATTTGCATTTTACAAAATAATAATAATATAAGAACTTGAAGATGAGAAATATTTCAATTTTTTGTTGAGCTTTTTTATAAGACATATTAGATTTTCATTGGACATTCAAAAGTTTTGGTATAATGCATTTTTATTTGCACCTAGCTAAATCAATATGTTACAGTATATTGAATTATATACACAAACCTGTATAGGCACATCGTAGAATATTTACATGATTGAATCTATGAGTTGTCTACAAATGGTGAACCAAAACTATCTACTAAAGGAAAGTGCACTGAACCGCAACCCTTAGCTCATTTTTGTCTGACAAATAAAAGAACAATAAGAACTTGAAGATGGGAAATAATTTAATTTTTAGTTGAGATAATTGATACAAAAGATATGTCAAAACCGATGGTCTGTCTTTCACAAAAAAAATCCAGTAAATGAATTTCATATGTAGACTACATATTTCCTAGAATGTTTTCTTTCCACTTTACTACTAAATTACATGTTTCAACCAATTTTGAGTCATTAGTTTCTATTATGTAGACAAATGTTGCAATAAATTCCTTGTTCAAAATTGTAAAAGGTTTCAATGAAAATTTTGTATTAATATTCGACGGTTGGAAAATAAAAAGGCTCAAAGCCAGTGAAAATTTGCTATGCTAAGTGAAGTCAAAATCGAAACCGGGCCAACAAAAATGTTGTCATGTCCGCTATAGAATTTTGATGAGCCACAACAACCTAAGGTACACTAAATCTTTCACTTTAAGAATACCATTAACTCTACAATAAAGTATTGGTCTCAAATAATAGATCTTTGTGATTGGGATCCTTTATTCTCGTTGCTGGATATATTCTATGATATTGAATTCTACTACTATAGGTGTCACAAATTAGCAAATGTTAAAATATCACATGTTAAAAAATTATTACTATTAAACTATCACAATATACTAAGTAAAAGCTAAAAATCATGTTTGACCATTATTTATTTCACAGATCAGACCAGTATGTTGTAGAGCACCTTCCAAACTTTACATACAAAACACTAATATAGCAGTAAATTAACAAAAATATTTCTAGGAGAAGGAACCACCACAGTCCATCTTGTTTAATTCATGTTATTCCAGCTTGAAATCAAAATATCACGAAGTATAATATTACATAATCAAACAGATTACTACAGATTTAACAAAAAATGAAAAACCTAACCAAATACATAGAGTATATAAATTATTGTAGTTAAAAAGCTATGCACCTTATGCTTACTGATTTGTAGCTGCGAAGATAAAGAAACCAAACAAAACCTGATATTGATTTTACTTAAATAAGTATGCAATTTTAAGCTTTGAATGTTGTGAAATTATGTACCTATCGACTAAATAAATATAATGGTAGTAAACTGCTAGAATTAATTATTCCATTCAGCCAACAACATGATATTTTCCCAATATAATACTGAAATCTGAACGCTAAAATTGTTCATTTCATCGAACAAATGGAACGAACATTTCATGCAAAAATGAAAATTGTACAATTAACAATATTTCACAAATGAATGCTCCAATAATCTCGATCACCGTCAAAAACATAAATCACATGTGGTCTACCCATGAAATTCAGATTCAAAAATCATTCTACATTCTTTCCAAAATCAATCCAGATCTACAAAGTTCAACATCATAAAAGATCATGTAAGATAACGTAAACAGTCCACAGACAATGACGATAATAGAAGCCAAACAATCAATTAACAAACGTATGCAGATCAGATTAAAACATAGGAAACCTTAATAGATCTACCTCGATTTAAAACAGATCTAAAAATTCATCACCTCCAAGTTCAAACAAATCGAAACTCGATCTCAGGCAGCTTCTGTCACAGCCGCAGATGCCAGAAATTCTTGAATTCAATCTAATTAGATAACAGAAGATGAACAAAAACGAAAAAAAAGAAACAATTCGAATCTGAGAAGCCCTAGAAAAACGAACTCAATCTGCCAGAACCGCCTCGAATATCATATCATTTTCTGTATACACAAAGGAGGAAGTAGATTAGGCGGAGGTTTGGAGCTGCAGGGAAACGACTGTTATCAGAGGAAAAGCCGACTTCGATAAATTAGCAAAGGAGGACGTTGATATTTAGGGTTTGGAGGATAAAAGAACGAAGCGGAGAGTTGGGTACGAACAGGAAGAAATAAGAAACACGACTGTTGATTTCAGAGGGCTTGTACGCTCTTCGAATTGAACTGAGAAATAATATAATAATAGTATAAATAATATAATAATATAGACTTAAATTTGGTGACTGTTCAGTTGCCAAATTTCAAGGGGGCCTGTGTGAGCTTGAAATTGAACTCACTAATAATAATATAGTGTGTGTATATATATATATGGCTATATGACCCTCGGGCTATACATCCTTTCTATCAAAAAGATTTAGCAATAAAGTGACTTGGTATGTAATTAATTCTCTCATCAAATTCAATTTTGGTTTAATTCTCAAATTACCTAAGACTCAAATCAATCAAAATTAAAACCAATTAATTTGTTTTATTTATTGAATGGTAAAAATATTTGTTTTGATTATAGCCATTATAAAAAACTATATCTCTAATTTATAGCTATTGATAACCATTTCCAAACTGCTAGTAAGTTTAAACATAACATAAAGAAAACTTTGTAAAATCATGAATAATTACATCATTAATGCGTAAGATCAACAATACTTTGATAATGACAATGAATGTGTGTTTCCTAAAATGTTCATAGTATATTAAATAACACAATAGAAAATTATAAAATAGATTGAGATATAAATATAATTGAGTAGAAATGTGCAAAATTAATTCTTGAATCAAGAAGAGTACATGATATGATGTAAGAGTAAATTAAAAGAGAGAAGATATATGGTAAGATTATGAATTTCATATATAATAGAATCAAGGTTTTAAATCTCAGATTTTGGTCATGTTTCGTCGTAGAGATTTTAGAAAGTTGATATTGTATCGGGGAGATGTGACTGCATCTCAGGCGTCCATTTTAGAATTAAATCTTGGATCTCAAAGTTCATCTCGAGAATATTGAGTATATAGCTTGAATTTGATTTTCTTTTACAATAATTTTTATATATACTACCATAATTTTCTTTAACTAACTTGATTTGCATAATCACACTCTTGCTATGAACTTTTCAAGTGAACGTCCATACAATGCTTGAACCTACATAGGCATATTAATCTAAAACTGCCCTAATTATTCTTTGTTGGGAGTGTTTTCGCCTACTACCAAACCCCTTCCTAAGAATAACCGAACCAACCCAGTCACCTACCACCGAATCAAAGCCCTTCCGGTCCAAGCAATGCCGAACCAATCCGCTGCCGAACCAATCTCACTGCCGAACCAACCTACCCCATCTCACTGCCGGACCAACCTTCTCCCTACCACTGCCGGACCAACCTTCTCCCTACCACTGTCGGACCAACCTTCTCCAAGCTGCCACCGGACCACCTACCACTACCGGACCAACCTTCTCCAAGCTGCCACCGGACCACCTACCACTGCCGGACCAACCATCTCCCTACCACTGCCGGACCAACCTTCTCCAAGCTGCCACCGAACCAAGCTCCTACCGGACCACCTACCACCGGACCAAGGCATTCCGAACCAACACTACCAGGCCAGATCGCGTCAGCCCAGGCCCATCAGCAGCTGTATACATCCAAGACCCCTACCCCCAGCCTCACTCTATAAATAGAGGGGCAGGGGTACAACAATGGGGACAAGTTTGAGAGCTCAAGCATGGAGAGAACTTTCAAACAACTTTCTTTTACTTGTATCAAAGCTTTGTACTTGTAATCAAAACAAGAGAAGAGAAATAACATATGAAGTGGACGTAGGCACATTCTGGCTGAACCACTATAAATCTGCGTGTCTTTTTACAGTTTAGCCCCTGCTTTTCATATATTTGCATAAATCACTCAAATCACTAAGAACAACATAAGATCTACTAAATCATACAACTTTGAGGTGTTTGTCCATTTTTTGTGCAAACATTTTTGGTGCTTTCATTGAGAGCTAGAAGCTTGAAGCTTCAGCTTCATCCACTTAACAAGTTTTCCTAACAGCATCGTCCGCCACTTGGAAAACATGCCTCCCAAACAGAGAAAAGATGTTAACAAAGGAAAAAACATCGCATCCAGCAGTCTTCCAGATCCAACTGTCACGAATCAAGTAAATCGTCCTCCTCCAGCAGCAGTAACAAATGAAGGACAGTCTAACCCAACCACTCCTGCCACAGAACAGCCTGCGGTAATTACTAGGGCAGATTTGGACAGAGTTGTGGTTGAAGTAACTAACCGCTTCACGTCCCAGCAGGAAGCCTTGGTGGACCATCTCATGTCACGCTTAAGGGATGCTGAAGAATCCAACCGCAACACTGAATCATGGGGCGAGTCCCAGTCTGGAGGATCTCAGAGACAACAAAGATCTTCCTTCTTCGAAGGAGCTAACGGCAGAAGTAGCCATGGTAGGAGCCGAGACCGAGCACAGCCCGAAGTTAGGCCTGAGGAAACGTTTGGTACCGAACCCAACGGGGGAGGTACCGGACGGAGGTCAACTGTAGCTGAGCCTGTCATACTACCTAACCACGGAAACGCCGGTGAACGGGGCCGAGCTAGAGTCCAGCCCGAAGTTGGACCCGAGGAAGTGCTTAGATCAGAACCCAGCAGGGGAAGATCAAGGCAAGGGCCAACTGTAGCTGACCCTAGCATGCCCCCAGAAGATCAAAGGCAGCCGCTGGAAAATATAAGGAACGATATACGATACCATCCCTACAGGTCATCTGGACGGAATCAATCCCACAGAACAGAACCAAACTCATTTCTATCTGCTCTAAATTCTGATGAAAGGATGGCACGCTTATTCAGAGAGTGTGTCCAACGGGAGCAAAGAGATCGAGGTATAGGCGCTAGGGTAACTAGCCCTTTCGCCCGCAATATCGAAATTGCTATCACTCCCCGAGAATGGAAGATGCCGACAATGGAACCTTACAAAGGAACCTCCGACCCCGTTGTACACTTACAGAGGTACACGCAACATATGCTCATGAGTGGAGCAACAGAGGGAGTACTATGCAAATGCTTTCCGCTCTTCTTAGCAGATCTCGCTACCTCCTGGTTCTGTCATCTACCCCAGGGATCCATCAGCTCGTGGGAAATGTTGAAAGAAAAGTTTATCAGTCAATTCCGCATCCATGTGGAACAACCTAAGGACGCTTATTCCTTATCCAGCGTCAAACAGAAAACTGGAGAAAAACTGCAGCAATACCTAACCCGATTCAACGCCGCAGCAGCCGCAGTCCAAGATGCCGATGAGAAGCTTATCCTAATGGCCCTCTGTAGTGGTGTGCATCCGGACACTAAATTTGCTAGAAGATTGACGAAAGAAAAACCAGCTACTTTACCCGATTTCTTTAATGAAGCTGGGAAATACATGAGGCTTGAGGATGTTGCCGTTGAGGGGCAATCAGGACAGCAAAATAAGGCAACTCACAGCAACGCCCCCGCTGTGGCAAGGGACGTTCGAAGAAATGATTCCAGAGACAATGCTGGGGGCAAGAAGGGAGAAAAGCGCCTATATTGGCCAGGGCCGAGATTCGACACTTACACTCCTTTGAACGAGACCGTCGAAAATATCTTCCTTGCCACCCAAGGCGAAGTTAGATACAAACGCCCACCATACAAAAAGGAATCAGATAACGCGCAGAAATCTGGAAAGTTCTGCCGCTTCCACGAATCTCACGGGCATGATACCAATGAATGCCATCATCTCCGGGATCTGATTGAGGAACACATCAGAAGGAAGAAACTGGAACGTTATGTAAAAAGTCAGGACAGGACTCCAGCTCCTGCCAATGAAAACCCAAGACTACCCCCACCGGACACCGGCAGAGGAAACCGCAACACTAGCAGCTCTAGTCAAGAGAAAATAGTGGTCCATACCATCTCAGGAGGACCGCACATCGCGGACAGAAGCTGGAAAGAGATGGAAAGGTATGGAAAGTCGCTTAGAGACAATAAAGACTGTGTCAATTCGGTTATAGAAGAGCGCAACCCGAAGCGGAAAGAAAGTAATGACATCACATTCGGTAAGCGTGACCTAGAAGGAAGGCAGTACCCTCACATGGATCCCATGGTCATCTCTGCCCGACTCGGTCCCGCCGAAGTTTACCGAATCCTGGTAGACACTGGAAGCTCAGTAAACATCCTGTTCAAACACGCATTCGACAAAATGAAGCTATCAATGAAGGATGTATCTCCCTGCGATAAACCACTACACGGTTTCACTGGGGATGCTAAGATGCCCCTCGGGCAACTGGACCTCTTTGTTGAGATTGGAAGCCATCCCCGCTCCATTGTACGGAAGCAGACGTTCGTGCTAATAGAAAACCATTCGGCCTACAACGCCTTCTTAGGAAGACCAGCCTTGTCTGAGTTCCAAATTGTCCTAGCCCCATGGTGCCTAAAGATGAAATTTCCAACAGACAATGGAGTAGGGGAAGTGGAAGGAGACCAGGACGTTGCTCGAGACTGCTATGTGACTGAACTTCGCAACAACCACAGGAAGGATAAAGGGAAGGGTGTAGAGATTGCCCTCTGCACAAAAAGTCTAGAAGCATAGCAACTAAAGAAAGCCCCTCCTCTTCGATATACCAGCGACCCCTTTCAATGAATTAGACCCTAGGGACAAAGGGGAGGAGGCCACCGCCAAGCCTGCAGAGGCTATGGAGTTTATATCTGTAGACAAGCACGACTCAAGTAGACTATTGAAAATTGGGTCCCAACTAAAAGCCGAATTGAAGGAACAACTCATCGATTTTCTCCGCCACAACTTGGATGTATTCGCATGGTCACACGCTGACATGACCGGAATCTCCCCCGACATAGCCTGCCACGTATTAAAAATTGATCCTACCAAGGCGCCTGTAAAACAAAGAAAGAGAAGTATGGGGGCAGAGCGATCAGCAGCCCTCGATGAAGAAGTAAAGAATCTACTCGCCAATGACTTCATACGAGAAGCTATCTACCCGGAATGGATCGCCAACCCGGTGCTGGTAAAGAAGGCTAATGGGAAGTGGCGAACCTGCATTGACTTTTCCAACCTAAACGACGCCTGCCCAAAGGATTGCTTCCCACTTCTCAGAATCGACCAACTTGTAGACAGCACAGCCGGGCACGAGCTCCTATCTTTTATGGATGCATACTCAGGATATAACCAAATTCCTATTCATGCTCCCGACCAAGACCACACTAGTTTCATCACTGACCGGGGTTTATACTGCTATAAGGTAATGCCTTTCGGACTTAAAAATGCAGGAGCCACCTACCAGCGCCTCGTCAACAAGATGATTGCAGGGCTAATAGGACAGACTATGGAAGTATATGTAGATGACATGCTGGTGAAGTCAAGGAAAGCCAAAGATCACGTAAACCACCTAGGCAAAATGTTTCAAGTACTCCGCCAGTATGGAATGAAGTTGAATCCTCTAAAATGCTCCTTCGGAGTGTCATCAGGAAAGTTCTTAGGATTCATCGTTCATGCCAGGGGGATTGAAGCGAACCCTGAACAAGTCCGAGCGCTAAGGGAGATCAAGATACCTTCCACCCAAAAGGAAATGCAAAGCCTAAATGGAAAAGGGGCCGCCCTAAGCCGATTCATCTCCAAGGCAACGGACAAGTGCGTCCCCTTTTTCGAAGCCCTAAAGAAAGACAAGGGAAAGTTCGAATGGACTGACGAATGCTTAACCGCTTTCCTTAACCTAATCGAACACCTCCAGAAACCACCGGTACTCTCGACTCCAAGCGAAGGCGAAGAATTATACCTATACCTTGCTGTGTCATCTCACGCCCTAAGCGCAGCCTTGGTAAGGGAAGACAACCGCACGCAGCGGCCAGTTTACTTCGTCAGCAAAAGGTTTACTGGGGCAGAAGTCAGATATCCTAAACTTGAGAAGCTAGCATATTGTTTACTAATCACATCACGGAAACTGCGTCACTACTTCCAGTCTCATTCCATCAAAGTTCTGACCGATCAACCACTGAGGCAGGTACTCCATCGTCCCGACACTTCTGGGCGACTACTTAAATGGTGCATTGAACTAAGTCAGTATGATATCACCTATCACCATCGCACCGCCATCAAGGGACAAGCCATGGCTGATTTCATTGCAGAATTCACTACCAACAAAGATAAGGAGCAATTAGAAATAGCAGAAGATATCAAGTGGAATCTCTTTGTGGATGGTGCATCGAACGAACAAGGCTCGGGGGCAGGTGTGGTAATAATCACTCCCAGGGGAAACAAACTGCACTATGCTATAAGGTTGGAGTTCACTGCCACCAACAACGATGCAGAGTATGAAGCAGTGATAGCCGGACTAGAAATTGCCATAGAAATCGGAGCCAATTCTTTGTGTCTTCACAGCGATTCTCAACTTATTGTTAATCAAATACTAGGAGAATTCCAAGCTCGAGAAGAACGACTCATAGCATATTTAAAGAAGACCAAGTTACTTCTCAACCGATTGGACCACTACTTAGTCAAACACATCCCTCGGGAAGAGAACCAAGAGGCCGACGAATTGGCGAAGCAAGCAAGTGTGAGAGACATCACCATCTTCGGAGCAGTAACCATCTCAAAGCAACTGGCCCCAAGTTTTGAGCAAGTGAATCTGATAGCTGCAACCGAGGAAGCAACTTGGATGACTCCCATCCGAGACTACCTACAAAGTGGCACACTACCCAACGGGCATAACGAAGTCAAGAAAATCTTGAGGAAAGCATCCCGCTACACAATACAAGAAGACATCCTCTATCGGCGCGGATTCTCTAACCCGTTATTAAGGTGTGTCGCTGGGAGGGAAGCCAAGGAAATCTTATCCAACATCCATTAGCGAAGCTGCGGAGATCACACCAGAGGGCAAACATTAGCAAAAAAGATACTCCGATATGGATATTTCTGGCCCACCTTATGCAAGGACGCCTTAGATTTCGTCAAAAAGTGTGACAGATGCCAGAAGTTTGCTAAGATTCCGCGGCTACCAACAACTGAGATTACTCAAATGACCAGCCCGTAGCCCTTTGCTGTATGGGGAATTGATTTAATAGGCAAACTACCAATGGGCCGAGGCGGGGCCAAATATGCTATAGTGGCAGTCGACTATTTCACCAAATGGGTGGAAGCAGAACCCCTGAATAAAGTATCTTCAGCAAATTTATTAATTTCTTGATCAAAAATGTTCTGTGCAGGTACAGAGTCCCATTCAAAATCATATCAGACAATGGACTTCAATTTGACAGCGAGGAATTCACCAACTGGTTCCAAGAGCACGGAATTCACAAAAGCTTCTCATCCGTAGCATATCCCCAGGCAAACGGACAAGTCGAACCCATCAACAAAATTCTGAAAACTCTAGTCAAAAAGAAACTCGAAAAGTCAAAGGACGCTTGGGTGGATGAACTCCCTACGGCACTATGGGCCTATCGCACATCTTTCAGAACATCAACAGGGCATACTCCTTTCTCTTTGGCATACGGATAGGAGGCTATGCTCCTAGTTGAAACCATCGTGCCTTCCCACCGTAGGATCCACTATAACCCAGAAGAGAATGAAGAACTCCTTCACATGTCTTTGGATCTAATTGAGGAGAAAAGAAATGATGCAGTCCTTAAAGCAGCAGCCCACAAACAAAAAGTGGCGGCACAATACAACTCCAAAGTCAAGCATCGTACCTTACAAGAAGGGGATCTTGTCCTCAAGCGAATCTTCCCTCGCCCCGGAGCGCTAGACCCAATCTGGGATGGACCATATGTAATTCATAAAGATCTCCACAACGGAGCCCATATTTTGTCAACAGTGGACGGAGAGGTGTTCCAGAGGGCATGGAACATCCAACACCTCCGTCGATACTTTTCTTAACTTGTATTGCCCATATGAAGTGAATTAACAAAGAGAATCAGTGGACGTAGGCATTTTCGTGCCGAACCACTTTAAAAAAAACTTATCTCTTTTTAACTTGTTCCTTCATATCTTGGCTGCTTGTTAACTTTATCCTTTTCTGTTGAACAAAATCCTGTGCAAATAGCATTTTCATTCAAGGCGCTCCACAGCGCGACTTCTCCTGGACAAGACCTAACAGGTACTATACGAATCTATGCCCTCGCCAATGAGACACTTTTGCTCCGGCATCCCTCTGCTGCGGGTTAACTCATTGCTCGCGACGGCCCTCAAAGCCAACTGTAATGAGCCGATTATAAGCCACCGAGAAGGCCGACTATAGCCGAGGCAGCTCATTACGGCGTTCGGCTCGCCGGCAACTGTGAACCGATTATAAACCCCAACATAAGGTGTGGCCAGCCAGGGGTAGTTCACGGTTGACGATCGGCACCCACGCTAGCCGGCCACAGTAAATCGAATAATACCCACGATTACGGGCCATAATGGCCCGGGTAGTTACTGTGCGCGATCTCGGCTCCGATGTGTCTTAAGTGCGGCTGTGGTAAAAAAGAATTAACTCCCCGCGGAGGCGTAAGATGGGTGACAAATGTCTCCAAGACCCACAGCTAGGGAAAGTGACTACAAAGCCCGTTTGCCATGAACTTAAGCACATCGAAGGCCTTCCGTGATTGGAAGTTTTACTATTTCACATATTTCAATTCTATTTAAAGAACTTTTCTCCTATCCTCTATAACAATCCCTGAAGTACAGGACACAGAGTAGAAGATACTCACCAGTGGGAATGGGAATTCACGGTTGGATAGTAGGACATTCAACTAAGCTCCATCCTCGGTCGTACAAAAATATTCAAAACTGCCATCTACAATTAGAACATGAAAGGCGGTATTTTCTTCTTTTATACAAATTCCTGACTATAATTTATTCATACATCACACTAGCTATATAAGGCATGAAATTATGCTTTAAGCAAGAACTTGGCATTAAACACAACTGAATTACAAGCATATGCATAGCTATATTTCTCATACAACATGTGAAAATAACAAAAGCATTCAAAAAACGACGGAATCAGCTTATGTTAAAAAATTACACGTCAAGAATAGTGTTGTTTATTACAAGTAGCATAATTACAACCTAAGAGTTACGTTACTGTTTTGAGACTAACGTATACAACAATGTCAAGCCCACCAAAAGATATCCAGGTCCAATCAAGGAGCCGGCCGCGTCGGAGTTTTATCCTTGCCCTGTTGCCCACCTGTCCGGTCAAAGAAAGAATTCATTAGTAATAAGCAACCAAGTTAACGGAAAGACCAGAAAGGAAGACTTACCAGCACCTGCTTCTTGACCATCCTGGTCATTATCCTCTACTTGTACACCTGCCTCCCCCGGCAGCAGCACGCGCACTCTATCAATCCCAAAGGAGCGGGAGATAACATCAAGCTGCTCGCCTTTGAGAAAGCTTGGGAAACTGTCGGGAGGTGAGTTCAGAAGCTCCTGAGGGCTGTACCCATCCACTAGTGACCTCGGGGTAGGACCATGACGTCCCGGTTCTGACTGAGCTGGGGGCACTGCGGAAGGATCGTCTCTATCCTGGGATTTCCTCTTTTCTGATCGGGTTTCAACTTTACAAGACATTTATCTGCAAACACAAAGAAGTGCGTCGTTAGAATAAAGGAAGTAAACAAGCGAGTGTGTGCAGTCTGGAATTTCATTCATAATTCAAGTCATAAAAGTGCATTCGGTAGTTCAAGGCCGAAAGGTCATTCGGTATTCGAACTCCCCTATCTCGTTCGGCATATCCAACAAGGGACCCATTCGGCACTCGAATTCATTCGGTAGTCCAAGACCGAAAGGTCATTCGGTATTCAAACCATCAATCTCATTCGGCAATCATGCTCCTCATGGTCATTCGGCATTTCAAGCGCGAAGTTCATTCGGCAAAGAATGTCTCACCAGATAATTCGGCATTCAAAACCGGATGGGGGCGTCCAGATAAACAAAGCGCGCCATACGCAAGCATATGCCCCACTTTGGGGGGCAAATGTTGGGAGTGTTTTCGCCTACTACCAAACCCCTTCCTAAGAATAACCGAACCAACCCAGTCACCTACCACCGAATCAAAGCCCTTCCGGTCCAAGCAATGCCGAACCAATCCGCTGCCGAACCAATCTCACTGCCGAACCAACCTACCCCATCTCACTGCCGGACCAACCTTCTTCCTACCACTGCCGGACCAACCTTCTCCCTACCACTGCCGGACCAACCTTCTCCAAGCTGCCACCGGACCACCTACCACTACCGGACCAACCTTCTCCAAGCTGCCACCGGACCACCTACCACTGCCGGACCAACCTTCTCCCTACCACTACCGGACCAACCTTCTCCAAGCTGCCACTGAACCAAGCTCCTACCGGACCACCTACCACCGGACCAAGGCATTCCGAACCAACACTACCAGGCCAGATCGCGTCAGCCCAGGCCCATCAGCAGCTGTATACATCCAAGAGCCCTACCCCCAGCCTCACTCTATAAATAGAGGGGCAGGGGTACAACAATGGGGACAAGTTTGAGAGCTCAAGCATGGAGAGAACTTTCAAACAACTTTCTTTTACTTGTATCAAAGCTTTGTACTTGTAATCAAAACAAGAGAAGAGAAATAACATATGAAGTGGACGTAGGCACATTCTGGCTGAACCACTATAAATCTGCGTGTCTTTTTACAGTTTAGCCCCTGCTTTTCATATATTTGCATAAATCACTCAAATCACTAAGAACAACATAAGATCTACTAAATCATACAACTTTGAGGTGTTTGTCCATTTTTTGTGCAAACATTCTTCATATTCTAAAACTGCATTTACTACATATACGAAAACTTCATATTCATAAGACTACATATTCACTTGCTACATGTTCGTCAAACTACATTTTTAAAGCTACATAAGCAAAAAAACTGCATAACTGCATATTTATTTATTGCATATTCATAAAACTAGATATTTATAAAACCACATATTCATTTAAAACATATTCATAAAATCACAGATTCTAAAACTTCATTTACTACTGTGTGCACACTGTGCATTCACACAAACTTAGTTACTAGTTACTAATAATATTTGATACTACAACGAAAGTGCATGACTTAAGAAAATTAAGATTTTAAAGAAGTTTAAGATATGAAAGTTCATAACTTACAGCAGAATTTTTTAGGAATAAAGATTAAAAGAGAAAAAAATAAAGTAAATGAACTAACATAGATGAACTAGGTCGATAATGAACCAGCGAAAATGAATCAATTGTCAACAAAAACCTTTGAGAGCCTAAATAAATTTCAAAAAATAAACTAATAATGAACTAACATTAAAATAATAAATTTCCCAGAAAAGCTAATACCAGCCAAGATATTGCAAAATCGTATCGGCCGAGGTATCGCCCGATATTTACATATTTCGCTCGAATATTCAAAATGATATTTCCTCCAAATTATGTTGTTTTGTTTCGTGAGGAGATCAAACCGAGATCTCGACCAAGATTTTCGAGATTTAAAACAGTGAATAGAATAGATAAATTGAATAGACAATAGACTGGTAGAATATAAATATATAATTGTATACAAAATAAATTCAATTGATTTAACTTAGGAAAACATAGAGTTTTGGAATTTTAAATAAATCGACTTGTTTTATTAAATGAAATAAATAAAAAAGCTATTTGACTACACATTAGTTCTATAATTAATCGGAGTTAAATGACATTACTATGTAATTAATTCTCCCACTAAATTGAATTACAATACAATTCCTGAATTATTTTGAATATCGATTGATCAAAATTAAACGCAATTAATTTCTTTTATTTATTGCATGGTAATAATATTTGATATGATCCTTACTATTTAAAAATAGTTCACTTAACTATAGTGAATAACTTTATCTATAATTTATAGTTAGTTATTTACATAACACTTCATGTTACATGTTCTCTCATTGTTTTAATTGATTACATGTTAATTAAATAATTTATTAGCATCAAAAAGAATTACTACGTAATCAATTCTCTCATTAATATGAATTAGAATTTAATTCTCAAAGTACTTTAAATTCAAACTGATTAAAATTAAAAGTAATTAATTCGTATTCTTTTTGCATGATAACAATATTTGATATGATCCTTACTCGTTAAAAATAGGTATGGATAACTACATCTCCAATTTTACAATTATTTATAAACATTTCCAAATTGCAAAAAATTAAAACAACATAAAATAGAACAAATTTCGTAAAAATTCAGAAATAATTACCTCATTATTGCTTAAGATCTTCAATAATTTGATGATAACGATAAATACGTGTTGCCTATGAACATTGCACAATATACTAAATAACACAATAAAAAATATATTAATAGCGTAGATTGATTAAGAATGACAATATCAGAATTTAATTTAAAAAGAATTCAGACTGTTTAAGACAAAGTAAAACATTTAGAAGTAAATATTTTTCCAAAAAACGTATTTGAAACTAAAATTTTAATAAAATTTAATTACTGAACGCAGAATGTAAGTGTTGCTTATACATTTATAGTTTTCCCCAAAATATATTGTGAAATTCATTATTTAAATAATTTTTTATTTCATATATAATGATTTTCTTCTAAATTTATTTTTTTATATTCTTATTTTTTAGAATGAAATAAGGAACAACTTTACCTTAATTTGATCATATAAAAACTTGTGATTTTTTAATATATATGTATTAACAAACTGATAACTTCGTATAAAATAAAAGGACGACCCCAAATTCATCGTTAGATCGATAAAAATAAAAATACAGAAATGAAATTTAATATAAAATGGAAGAAAGAAGACATAGCTTAACTTTATTTATAATAGATTTTATATAAGAATAAAAGCTTATACAGCTATTATGCAACTCAAATATTATTGATAAAAGGAAATAAATAGAAGTGATTAACTGATTAAATAATTAGCAATAAAGTGACTTGGTATGTAATTAATTCTCTCATTAAATTAAATTTCAGTTCAGTTCTCATATTATCTTAAATTCAAATTGATCAAAACTAAAAGCAATTGATTTGTTTTATTTATTGCATATTTACAATACTTGTTATGATTATAACCATTTTGAATAATTATATTTCTATCTTATAACTATTGATAACCATTCCTGAACTTCAAAAAAAATTAAACAACGTAAAATTAAACAAACTTCATAGAAATCATTGATAATTACCTCATTGTTGCGTGAAATCATGATGACTTTGATGATAACCATGAATGTTTGTTTCCTATGAGCATTTCATAGTCTATCAAATAACATGATAGAAAAATATAAAATAGATTGAGATATAAATACAATTGATCAAAGAAATGCAAAATTTTTTCTTGAATTAAGGAGAGTACATGATATGATCTATGAGTGAAATAGAAGAGAGAATGTATATCATATATAATATAATAGGTCGATTGATTGAGTAGATAATAGATTGATATAATATAGGGATATAACGGTATACAAAATAAATTGAATGTATTTAATTTAGGATAAAACATAGAGTTTTTGGAACTTTAATTAAACCGACTTGTTTTATTTGCAAGGAGTGAGTGAGAATCCTGATTTAATGTGAGAACAAAATTTAGCAGAATGCATTAATAATGTTTTTAAAGTAGATGATAAAACAATATGAGTTGAACTGAAAACACATTTAATCCAAAATGGGTCATGTGTAAAATATATCATAAGTATGCTTTAAGTTACAAAAAGGGGAAGAGTCATGAGGAATCACGTGGGTCTATTCTCTAATGGAGGATGAGAGTAAAAAAAAAGCATGACAATATTATGTCAGTACATATCTTACAAATGAGTACTGTTGTATTTCGGCACTCCAACGCATCCCTATAAATGCGCGCTTCATTATTCTATAATGGCGCCACCTAATGAAGCTTTCGATGTGCCAGCATCCTGATTGAACATCCCTTTCCTTGCCTTCCGGAATGGGCACATACATGGTCTTGGCAACACTTGCTTGTAACAAAAAGAATTCCCAATGTTACGTCCCACCAATCCCACATATATACCACAATATGCACCATATTTCTTGCGATGTAGGACTTATCGTTCAACCGACACACTCTCAAATGCGAGCCACACCTAACAATTCTCCATCTTGGCGAACATTTCCTCCAACCTTCATTTGGAGCATACTGAAGAAGTTCTGGAGTGGGATTAGGCTGCTTTTTTTCTCACTTCTTACGCATTTGGGCAAGGCTGCATTACCAAATATTCACCTTAAGGCAAGTACTTTCCACTCAAGCCATCTTGGAGCATTAGCTCTCAACACAGTGGTGCAACCTACGTATCTAGAAGTGGTGTCAGGATTCTTATATATTTCCAAGCCTCAAGGAGTCCTTGCTTCAGTCACTCTCGCATCGTCTAATTGTCTCTGAAACCATCAGCTTTGATACCGTATTGAAACTTTTGGCACCCCCTGCATCTTCCATAATGCGCGCGCTTCATTTAGTGTAGAAGAGGCAAGACCACTGAACCAAGCTCTTTTAGAGCCAGCATCATGATTGGATATCCCTACATTGCAAAGGCCAGAAAATCCACACCGTTTAAGCTGACTATAAACTACACATGTCCAGCCCAAACTGAATGGAAAACCGGATCTTTATGGGAAAGAAAGAAGAGAGAAGAAGAGAAGAGAAGAAGAAACTAAATCAATCACATAATCTCACAATCACAGTGGAACAACATATAATATAATATCAATGATCATTACAAAACAAAAACCGTAATATAATATACATACATCCATTAAAGTACAACAATCAATCACTAATCATCAGCCTGTATAGTTATAATAACCCGTCCTTACAATCGTTGATAATTTAAACAACAATGCAGCAGAAAATTATACAAATACGGGAATGCGTCCTAAAGACCTCCAGCTTGCCCGCTGAAGCTCCAAAGCATCTAAATCTAAATCTGTAAATATGCTCAGTCTGACCCGAGCATTGAAAGGGAAGAACGCCCAGATTAGTCTGGTAAACCAGCGTGCGAAAACACATCTCAACTGAATTTTAAAGTTATAAAAACCTTTCAAAACAAAGGTATCTCGTAAGGCCACACCGCACATAAACACAGACGGGTTTTTACCTTACGCTAACCAAAACATTTCATATCAAATTCTGTTATATTATACTAGTGTCTAGTATACAAATAACATTAACCATAGCCAAAATTGTTACATTAATTAAATTCAAGCATGCTAGCCACAAAGTGGGTTCTACAAACAGAATGGTGGGCATGTAGTGGAGTTTGGATTTCCATACAAATGACCAGGTGAAGGGACTACCTTCCGATAGTACATCTCTAGAGAAATGTACCGAGGCTATAGAACATCTACACCTCTACCAACACAAGAACAACCTACCTCTTCCTAGATAGTACCGAATATGTCATCACCCCAGTCGTTACCGACCTATCCGAGGGCCCTCATCGCATACACCACAATAATTTAAAACTCGAACATCATAGCGGGAATAAATATATCTTGAAGGAGATGATCATATCCTAATGGTTGCGAACCACATAGCCTTGATGCATCTACCCTGTTTCGGTTATTTCCGGGTGTGAGGCCTGAGGTCACGACTACCTTTCACATAGCATATCATCTTTCCTCTTTGAATGCCACATTGCCATTCCATCATCACACAACTGATTTCTACAACGTATAACTCCTGAGCTCGTACGTCTTAGGAAAGGGTGTTACGCTAAGAGAAGTTGCCTGCTCCGCCACCAAACAGATGATATGTTCATAGAGATCAATCAATGTAATTAGAAATGCAACGTTAAACTTTCGTCCGCACAAGTTGTCCAAGAAAAGGACAAACCGAAGGCACTTCTCCTACCACATCCTGTTTTGGGAATCACCCCTAGGATCATTAGCGATTAGTCCTTGCATTGGATATTTCATAATGAAGAGACCACTGCTACTATATGTATATTGGGAGTTTATCCCCAAATGGTCAACAAGCAGTCCTTCATTACGAAAATCTCAAATACCAATGTCTTTCAATACATGCACATTCGAACACAGATATGTGGGCTCCGAAGTGGGTTTCGGATAAATTGATTCCGGTCTCTCCGGATCAACAACGATAAAGATGCCGAACTTGATAGTCGGTTATTTAACTATCATAGCAACAATAAAACTAGCGCATAAGCAATCACTAGGCCCATTTAATTAATCTTTTATTACTTAAATTAATTTCCAAATATTTACTTCAATTTATCTTTAAAAAGATATATTCACAAAACCATTTCAAATTTTCGATCTTTAGAAAACATTTCCATATACTTATATTAACGATATAAGCATATTCACAAATCATTTCATTTTCAACACCTAGAAAATATCTCTATATACTTATAACGGAAATAACTACATATACAAATCTTAAGGAAAGTATTCTTTAAAACGCACTTTATTTGGGTCAAAACGAATGTTGCGTAAAACATCGTTACGACAACCCAAAATATTAGTATAGGGATTTGATTAATTATATATATATATATATATATAATCCCATATACATATAAAACATTTCCTTTTGGAAATCATTTACTATAAAACAGTGTTATAGTCCAGGCCTTCAATACTTCCCCAAAAACGTCTATTACAACAATAAATGTTGAAATCTATGTTTTCAATACTTACCACATTTAAATTTTTGTTCAAAACTATTTAAACTCGAATTTAAAATATCGTTTCCAAACCGTTCCTTTAAAGATAAACCACTTTTAAAACGATTAACTCGATATCTTAATTTTAACATAAATCATTTCTATATTTATAAAACTATGCTTATAAATCTCCTTCGATTTTTATAAAACTTCTATTTTATGAAATCACTTTATTTATAAAATACTTTTTATAAATCATTCTTTTATACAAACTCATTTACTATCAAAATCCACTTCTTTATAAATCAAATTTATTTATAAAATCCATTTATAAATCCATTTACTAAATAACTTCAAATCATGCACAAATTCCGATTATAAATCTATTTCTTTATTTATAAAATATCACTTCTATAAATCTTTTTTATAAACTTATTCAAAATATCTATTTAAAAACACTTTACAACATAGTAAATCGAAAGTACCAAAAATCGTACTTTTTTTACTTGTTTTAAAATAAATTCATTCCTTTTAATAATTTAAAAATTATTAAAACATATATATACTTCCAAAATTGCTTCGAAATCCTTTTTAAAAAAAATCATCATTTTAGCATTTCAAAATACCAAAAAATAAGACCTAGTGCTACTATAGCACTAAATAAGTCAAATCATATAAAAATCAATTACATGGCATCTAACACATTATATATAAGCATATATATGAAAAGCAAAATCAACAGTTTTAAGGAATCCTGTTGGATCCCTCCAATCTGTCCCCCTGCATCACATACAAAATATCATCATAAAAATATAAATCAACCGCTTCGAGGCGGGATTCGTATACAAAGGGTCATCCGCTCTTACACGGGAACGTAACGGGGTCTCATCAGCTCCAATAGGCGGGAATATATCCAAACCAACTAATAAATATAGTGTGTCATCCAAACAAGCGACAAATAGCATAAATAAAATTATTCCTACATATATAAAAATATAAGCAGACCAGGCATGTGAATTTACTCACAAAAATGCCAGAAATCGCCAAAGCGCTCCGGTTTGAATTAAAATTGAACGGTCGTTCAATTTAACCTGATTCATATTAGCTCCGAATCCGTCCAATTCAACTCCATAGCATAGTATTCGCTAATACGATCGCAACGCAACTTGTCGTGCTCGATTTGGATCTCGTACGACCAAGTTATGAATTTATGAACATTTGAGATAATTAAATTATAATTAACTTGATTAAATAAAATAAAATTAACCTATCCGTCATCTCCCTCCTCACGCACGCGCATACACTCCAGGCCCGACTTTTTTTTGATCTTCGATTGCTCGTGCATCCACGTTCGCCGACGCCTCACCATTGCGCCGCCCCTCGCGCCGCAGCCAGCAGCACCACCTTCATGCGCGCGCAAACGCCTTCACCGAACCAAAAAAACTACTGATGAACGCAGCTCGATTGGCGCTGCCATGGTCCATGATTCGATAATCCAACCGGTGATTTGCTTCGTATCGTCGTGCTCTATGTTTTCCTAGTTGAAGTCATTGGCCAATTCAGCCTCTAGAGGCCCCGATCATTGTTTGCCATTGGATAGTTTAATTTTTAATAGTGGCTGAGAATAGTTTAGGGTTAGGGTTTGAAAATGAAAGGAAGTGGATGACCTTATATAGAAAAAATTTCACGGCACTATTTATCTGTGAAAATTTCAAACTCCAAATGAAGCGTGCTGCCTGGCGTTCTATATGTTATACCCCTATTTCGAACAGAATGGAATATATATCGGGAGCTAATTCCATCATACACAAAAGATAGCTTTTCAAAATCAAATTATATTAATTTAAATTCCTTTAATAAATTTCTACGCGTTTCGAACTCGCACGACCGAATGATATGTCCAATCCCACGAAATTCGACGGCATATAATAATTCACTATTACGGATCCAATGAAACTGATTTCATCGAACTCCAAGACTGTGCCTCCAGAAAGCTATTCTTACACGTTAATTAAAACGAGTAATTTCCAAAATCAGTTTAAATCACCTTTAAATCAAATTTAAAAGTTTACCGTCTTCCTTATTGTTCAAATAGAATTTAACTCAACTTTTGAAATCGTTTTTGTTCACATTAAATTCAAGATTCAATTATTTAAACAATTTCAAATATTAAATTTAACAATTTAATTATCCAATAAATCACTATATTTGAAATATAAGTTATTTAACTTATAAAAATTAACTTTTCAATATTTAAAATCAATTAAATTTTCCAATTTTGAATGACTAAAATTCAGGGTCGTTACATACTCCCCTCCTTAAAAGAATTTCATCCTCAAAATTACCATGGTTAAGAAAATTGCCTCAAAACCCATTAACTTTTCCAAACCGTTAGTTGAAATAGATTACCAAATTCTTTTAAGCCTTTTAACTTTTTGAAATCAAGTAGTGGAAACTTTTATCACATTTTCTCAACCTTTAAATTCATAATTAAATTTCCAAAACCAACTAATACGATCCATTCATTCATTCATTCCAAGTTATAACTCAAAATCAATTTTTTAGTTATTAGATTTTTTTCCAAAATTCTTAAAAAAATTCTAACGTCTTAAATTTACAGAAAATTTTGACAGCATCTCCTTTGCACGGTTCGATCGGAAAAACCCATAATATATATAATCACAAATATACATCTCATCTTCAAGGATGAGGTATCCCATAGGAAAAATATATAAAAATACGATATGTAATCCGAGATGTGTACCTTTTATTATTTTAGCAAGCATATGCAATCAATGTAATGCAAAAGCGAGCTCCAAATGCGAAGCATAAGCCATCCGCATCTACTAAACACTCAACAACCAATGAGAACAAGTATAGGAAAAGTAAGACCAATATATAACATAGACTATAAAATAACTATATGCAAATGTAGCAAAGGTAACAATCGAAACCATCAAACAATTAATATTCATTCAATTAATTCATAACCATATCAATTTACATTTTCCAATGTCAACATTTGATTTATTAAACCCCGTACGATGTACATATATCATCCGTATGCAAAACCATACCTGATCGCTCGATCACACAATTTCACTTCCGAATTTGTATCGTTCACACGACCACTCTAATGCGGACTCAGATCAGGTTCCTTGCTTAAAAAACCATCATTTTCCTTGCATAGCCATATACTATGATAGAGAATATTAGAATCAATCAAAAATCCATATCCAGGGTTCGCCGTCAAAAAATCGAGTGAAAAATCCTAACTCGGATCAGTGTAAATAACCTCTAAATCGTATATTCGAATCTGGATCAAACAATTATGCGAATAAAATAATATATGTACAACTTACGTATTTAATTCAATTGATTTCTTATTATATCCCATTCTTTATTCCCGATTCTTTTGTTTACATTTGTTCATTTACTTTCATTTGATCCACATTCAATTTAAATCAAATTCAATTATTCATATTAATTTCGCTCACATTCAATTTATTAACATTCACTTATTAATATTCATTTTAAGTTCAATTTATGTGTAGCAACATTTCATTCCATACTCAATTCATTTATGGATCATTTTCATAAAATTTTACTTAAGTTTATTATAAACATTCTTATACAACACTACTCATGTTTATTATTACTTCACAACTTAAGTTCATATTCAATTTTATCGAACAACATTCTAAAACATATTCAATTCATTTCACAACTCAAATTGAATTGCATTTTATAATTTAAGTTCATCTTCGTTTCAAAATTCAAATTCTAATCTATCAAACTCGTTTCATCCCACTTTACTTAACTTGAGTTAAATTTCATTTCAAAATCCGTTCTATTTAACTTAACTTAGGTTAGATTAACTTTTCATTTTATAATTCCAATTCAGATTTTTTTTCTTTTTCTTAACATTCACATTCAACAAATTAAATTTTTTGTTTTAGCTTAATATTCCTCTATACAAACTTATTTACTTAAATTTTTTTGAATATTTTACTTAAGTTTATTCACATACTGTATTTACAATTCAAGGTTATAAAAATCACTTTACGACTTAAGCGTATGTTCATCCCATTATTTTATCCAATTCATTTCAAATCCAATTCACTTTAATTTAACCTTTCTTAAGTTAAAATTCATTCCATTAACTCAATTTATTTAACTTTACTTAAGTTAATTTTTATTTATTTATTTCATTATTCAATTTCAAATTTCCTTATGTTTGCTTAACCAAAATGTTCAACCGTATTAAAATTTGGTTTTACTTTCCTGTAAAAATTCTTAAGTTGTAAACTTGTTTCTTATCTATAGTATTTTCAACTTATAAGTTCAAAAACTTATTTTCATATATTTATCAAATCATACTTGAAATTTTACAATCAAAACTTATTTTATCAAAACAATACTCCAATAGTAAATTACTAACGTAGCAATTCATCACTTCAAAACTCGAAAATGAATACTAATGATGTTGCACTCATCACTTGAATTATTTTCCAGCGACTAAAGTGAGTTCGGTGCTTTTCATTTATTTTAAATTCCATTTTATTTTAAAATCACATTTATAAATTTATACTTATATATATTTCACTATGGTTATATAAAACCATTTCTTTTTTGTTTATCTTTGTTTACATTATAATAATAACAACTTTATTAGAACATAAACAACAAACAACAAATGATAATAATCAAATATTACCATTCACTAACAACCAACAAACCATATATAACTATAATAATTTCTAAAAAATTATTCCTTTATATATAAAATATAATTTAGGTAAAATTATTTCATTTAACCACTTAAAATAATTCTATGTTGGTTTGCCTTGTTTAAGTGTTTAGAAACCCCTATCAATAACATGACATCCTACGTACCGACTAGAATTCATAAGCCACTTCAACGGATAACTTAACAAAATATAAAACATTTTTATATCACTAATAAATACGCTCTCATATATATAATACACTCAAACTCAATTTAGGGCATTACTAACCCTATCTATAATGATAACCAACCAAAGCCTAGGTGTTCACAAATCCTATGCTCTAATACCAGATGTAAAGGCCCAAAAACCGCACTATTCAAGCTGACAATAAACCACATATGTCCAGCACAAACTGAATGGAAACCAAATCTTTATGGGAAAGGAAGAAGAGAGAAGAGGAGAAGAAGAAAAATAGAAACTAAATCAATCACAGAATCTCACAATCGCACGGAACAACATATAATATAATATGATCTTTACAAAACGGAAACCGTAATATAATATATATATACATCCATTAGAATACAACAATCAATCACTAATCATCACCCTAGATAGTTATAATAACTTGTCCTTACAATTGTTGATAATTTAAACAACAATGCAGCCAAAAATAAACAAATACGGGAATTCATCCTAAAGACCTCCAGCTCGCCTGCTCCAACTCTAAATCTATAAATATGCTCGGTCTGACCAGAGCATTGAAAGGGAAGAACGCTCGGATCAGTCTGGTAAACCAGCATGAGAAAACACATCTCAATTGAATTTTAAAGTTATAAAAACCTTTCAAAACAAAGGTATCTCGTAAGACTACGCCGCACATAAACACGGACGGGTTTTTACCTTACGATAACCAAAACATTTCATATCAAATTTTGTTACATTATACTAGTGTCTAGTATACAAATAATATTAATCATAGCCGAAATTGTCACATTGATTAAATTCCAGCATACTAGCCACAAAGTGGGTTCTACAAACAAAATTGCAGGTGCGTAGTGGAGTTTGGATTTCCATACAAATGACCAAGTGAAGGGGCTACCTTCCGGCAGTACAGCTATAGAGGAATGTACCGAGGCTACAGAACATCTGCACCTCTACCAACACAAGACCGGCCTACCTTTTCCTAGATAGTACCGAATATGTCATCACCCCGGTTGTTGCTGACCTATCTGAAGGCCCACATCGCATACACCACAATAATTTAAAACTCGAACATCATAGTGGGAATAAATATATCTAGAAAGGGATGATCATATTCTAATGGTTGCGAACCACATAGCCTTGCCTCATTTACCCTATTTCGATCATTTCCGGGTGTGAGGCCTGAGGTCACGATTACATTTCACATAGCACATCATCTTTCCTCTTTGAATGCCATGTTGCCATTCCATCATCACACAACTGATTTCTACAAATATATAACTCCAGAGCTCGTACGTCTCAGGAAAGGGTGTTAAGCCAAGAGAAGTTGCATTCTCTGCCAACAAATGAATGATACATTCATGGAGGTCAACCAATGTAATTAGAAATGCAACGTCAGACATTCGTCCATCAAGTTGTTCAGGAACATGACAAACTAAAGGCACTTCTCCTACATATCCTGTTTTGGGAATCACCTCTAGGATCAGTAGCGATTAGTCCTTGTATTTGATATTTCATAATGAAGAGACAACTGCTACTATATGATATTGGGAGTTTATCCACAAATGATCAATAAGCAGTCCTTCATTAAAAAAATCCCAAATATCAATGTCTTCCAATACCTGCAAATTTAGATGCATATATTTGGGTCCGAAGTGGTTTTCGAATAAATCCAATTCCGATCTCTTCGGGTCAACAATGATAAAGAGGCCAAATTTGATAGTCAGTTATTTAACTATCAAAGCAACAATAAAACTAGCACATAAGCAATCAATAGGCCATTTAATTAATATTTTATTACTTAAATCAATTTCCAAATATTTACTTCGATTTATCTTTAAAAAGATATATTCACAAAACCATTTCAAATTTTCGATCTTTGGAAAACATTTCCATATACTTATATTAACGATATAAGCATATTAACAAACCATTTCATTTTCAACATTTAGAAAATATCTCTGTATACTTATAACGGAAATAAGTACATATACAAATCTTAAGGAAATTATTCTTCAAAACGCACTTTATTTGGGTCAAAACGAATGTTGCGTAAACTGTTAGAATGACTATTCTTTGGTTTCGATGACAACTATACACACACATAAGCTTATCTACTTTCAGAAAAAGCCTTCAGAGATTAGAAGGTAGTTCGACAAAGGAGAAGAATCATCAAAGCTAAATGATAGTACTATTATTTGTCTTGAAATAATTGCAAAATCTCCTTTGGTAGTATCGGTATGACTTAAAGAATTTTCACACACACAAAGTTTATAACATCCTAAAATTTCACTATCGGACGTTTGACAGTATATATCAAATGTCTGACTTAAGTCACTGGTTTTACAACTGCACAATACGCTGACATAGGTAGGTTATGCCTGGATGTCTGAACATAAGTTCTGTTTAAAAAATATACAGCAGCTCAGACGTTTTAACAAATGCCCAGACTTCTGTGCTGAGAAACGGGCCTTATTTCTGAACAGGCATCTTCTTCAAACTAAGAGGCATTTTCGCAACACTTCATCATATCTCTTCTCTATCGACAGATGCAACTTTTTGAATGAATAAACAAACTTAAAAGATACTACTCTTCATTATAACTCTTCATTCTCTATAAATATGCAAAGATTTTTTAGATTAAACTCACCTAATCTTTCTGAATCTTCTATCTATTTTTCTATGCATACTATATTTCCAAGAGCTAACAATATTCATCAATTCTACTTCCTAAAATCAAAGTCTCACATACACATATTACCAAAAGGAGATTATAGGAAGATTTGTATAGAGCAGTCAAAATTTGTGTTTTCTAGAGCACATTCTTGTCATAAAAGAAACTATTGTATCTAGCCTATTCCTCCAGGCAAAGCGAGGGTTGTTTATTACTGAAAGCCGAAGAGGAGCTTCGGCACTAGACGTAGGATGGGAGGTCCAAACCTATATAAAAACTCTGGTGTGATTGTTCTTTACTGTTATACTTTATTTACTATTCATAAGTTAGTATCTTAGTATACTTGCATATTTGATATACATATACGATCCATACTCTCTTTCATTTGGTATCAGAGCAGGATTATTTCAATTCACAGTAACTCGTAATTGAAAAATATGACAAGTACATTTCAAGAAGGACAATCAATTGCACGACCACCACTATTCATAGGTTCAAATTAAACTTACTGGTCTATACGTATGTATTTTTTATGGAAGCAAATGGCTTAGAAATTGGGCAAGCTACACAAGTTAAATATGTAGAACCAGAAACAAATATAAGCACTTGGACAGATGCCCAAAAGACCACAGCAACAAACAATGCTAAGGCTATGAATGTTCTATTTTGTTCACTTGATAAAAACAAATTTTCACGTGTCATGTTATTCACTACAACATATGATATATAGCGTACACTATAAATCACTCATGAAGGCACAAACAAAGCTAAGCAAACAAAGATTTCTATTTTACAAAATCAATTTTACTCATTTAAAATGAAAGAAAACGAAACTATTGGTGACATGTATGCTAGATTTCAAACCATTCGACGTGATCTCATGGAACTTGGAGTTAAATTTACAGATTTTGATTTAGTTACACAAGTCTTAAATTCTTTAACAAATGAATGGGAACGAAAAGTATGTTGATTCATGAGTTTTGATTCATGACACAAGCTTCAGAGATCATACGACGAAATACAAAGAGAATACTATACGAAAGCGACAAAAAGAGAATAAACGTATATTGTGAACTACAAAGGAGACAAGACTACAATCCAGAGATTAGTATGAATATTTTATTTTATTGAGTCTTAGAATATTGTTAAAATCATTCCTCAAGTAGTCACACACACACAAATTGATCCATGTTAATTTATACATATATAAGTGTACACTGTGCAAATAACATCAGGTCGGCTGACCGACCAGGATCCTCGGTCGACCGATCCTGTGTTATGTGCACATGTACTTTCTGTTTTGTGTACGATTTCGAACTCAGCTGACCGGCCAGATTTTCCGGTCGACCGACCAGAGAATAACGGCTAGTTTACTGAAGAGATGCGATCATTTCATGAAGAGGAATGTCCTCTATTTCAAGAGATATGGACACAACTGTTGACTGAAACTCTTCATGAAAGATTATAACTCTTCTACAACTATATAAACATATTCAATTCACTTCTACAATAACCGATTCTTGTTTATATTTCTGAAATCTAATCTCTATTCATTTCTGCAAATAAAAGTTTTCATTCTTAATTAATATCACTAGAATCCTTGTTTTAATTCATATACTTCGATTCTACGTGATTATCTTCCTTCTAAATCTTCACACACATACATACTCTTGAGGATTTGATTATAGGAAAGTTGTACTATCTAAAGACAATCAGTGTTATTCAGAACACATTTGTCAACAAACTATTTGTATTAAGTTGAAGTCCTCTTCGGCTGTTGAGGCGGAAAAATTCCTGTTCGGGTGCTCAGGTGTCGTATACCTATTCCTCCGGGTTAAATGAGGGGTTTAGTTTTAAATCCAGAGGGTATTCTGGGACTGGACGTAGAACGGGAAGTTCGAACCAGTATAAAAATTCCTGGTGTGCTTACTTTAATTTTTACTATACTGCTTTTATATTCCGCACTATTTACAGTATTTCTATTATCTCTCTACTCTGTATTATCATATATCCATATTACACGATCCTTAGTACTACACGTACACTTTCATTTGGTATCAGAGCCTGGTATTCTATCGATCGTCACAACATCATAGAATAATGGCTAGAAAAAGATCCGGTCGAAGTACAGCAAGCAAAAAGCCTGAAACTATTAGAGCAACGACCAATGAGGACTGTAAAAAGGTACTTTCTGATTTACAAATTTCAGTAAAAGATAATAATGAATTAGTTAGTATAAGCAATAAGATTTCAAAGCTTAATTTTATTATTTTAGAAAAGATGAAATCTGTTGAACTTGAAAATGAGAAATTGAAAAACGAGAAGTTAAAATTAGAAAATCAACTTGGTGATTTAAAGAATAATTTTATAACTCTTACAGATTTTCTAGATAAACAAAACACCATATTTGAAAACGAGAGAGAAAAATTTTCAAAAGAAAATTTTGATTTGAAAAGACAAAATGATTTATTACAATCCTCTTTAGATAATTTAGAATCTCAAAATTTCCTTCTCAAAAATGAGAACGGTACGTTAAAAAATGAGATTTCTGAATTAAATGAGAAAATGGATATTTTAAATAATAGTAATATTTCTTTTGAAAATAATAAGTGTGACTTTAAAGCTAAATTTGATAAACTCAACACTGAAGTCACAAAATTTAATAAAGGTCAAAATGATTTAAACATGATTTTATCTAGTTCTAGACCTTTACATAATAAAAATAGTTTAGGATATAATCATAGAAATAGCACTAGATACGCTTTTATGTATAATAAAAATGTTAGTGCTACTACTAAATTTCGAGTAAAGTCGAAATCAAATTTTTATCGAAATTCAAAAACTGCTATGACCAATAATGTTTATAATCTCTCTAGAAGTACAAAATCATTAACGAGAAATATGAATAAAAATTATCTAAGTATTTGGGTTCCTGTTAATTGGAAAAATAGAGAAAAATGCATTAATAATTATTTTGATATGGTAATCAATAATGAAAATTATATTTATAAAGGTACAACCACACCCAAATGGGTATGGTTTCCTAAAAATTAGGAAATTATAAGAATCTTGGGTATCGCATGCTTTAAATGTTCATTGTTTTCTGATACCTTACAAGTAGTAATTATTTTGTTCGATATTGTTAACACTTGTGTGAAATATAATATTTGTTATCATATAAACTCTCCTTTTCGTCAATGACAAAAGGGAGAAAGATATTGCTCTAACACAATTTTCAGAAATAAACAATGTAAGCACAGATTAAGGGGGAGAAAAGTAAGTGTTACCTTAAAACTCTTATTCGTGATGATGCAATGTATGAATGCTTGTTTCTTTTATTGCTATGTTTTGAATATCTATACATGCATCATATTGTTTTACAATTTGCTATTTCATAATTTCAAGTATTCTGTTTTTTTGAACAATATGTCTATTTTTAGATGTTGTGTAGTAAGTAAACATCATTAATATTCCTATTTGGTTTGAGTATGTAATATTTAAACTCGATGTTTTCTTACTTGTGTTAAATGTTCCATATTTTTTCATTATTACATCTAATAAGTATTCCTTTTTGTCGATGACAAAGGGGGAGAAAAATGTATGAAAGCTAACATATTTTTTGCAGAAAAGTCGCCATATATTCAGGGGGAGAATTATAATATAGATAAGTTTTACTTCGTCACATAAGTATTGTCATCAATCAAAAAGGGGGAGAATGTTGATTCATGAGCTTTGATTCATGACACAAGCTTCAGAGATCATACGACGAAATACAAAGAGAATACTATATGAAAGCGACAAAAAGAGAATAAACGTATATTGTGAACTACAAAGAAGACAAGACTACAATCCAGAGATTAGTATGAATATTTTATTTTATTGAGTCTTAGAATATTGTTAAAATCATTCCTCAAGTAGTCACACACACACAAATTGATCCATGTTAATTTATACATATATAAGTGTACACTGTGCAAATAACATCAGGTCGGCTGACCGACCAGGATCCTCGGTCGACCGACCCTGTGTTATGTGCACAGGTACTTTATGTTTTGTGTACGATTTCGAACTCAGCTGACCGGCCAGATTTTCCGGTCGACCGACCAGAGAATAACGGCTAGTTTACTGAAGAGATGCGATCATTTCATGAAGAGGAATGTCCTCTATTTCAAGAGATATGGACACAACTGTTGACTGAAACTCTTCATGAAAGATTATAACTCTTCTACAACTATATAAACATATTCAATTCACTTCTACAATAACCGATTCTTGTTTATATTTCTGAAATCTAATCTCTATTCATTTCTGCAAATAAAAGTTTTCATTCTTAATTAATATCACTAGAATCCTTGTTTTAATTCATATACTTCGATTCTACGTGATTATCTTCCTTCTAAATCTTCACACACATACATACTCTTGAGGATTTGATTATAGGAAAGTTGTACTATCAAAAGACAATCAGTGTTATTCAGAACACATTCGTCAACAAACTATTTGTATTAAGTTGAAGTCCTCTTCGGCTGTTGAGGCGGAAAAATTCCTGTTCGGGTGCTCAGGTGTCGTATACCTATTCCTCCGGGTTAAGTGAGGGGTTTAGTTTAAATCCAAAGGGTATTCTGGGACTGGACGTAGAACGGGAAGTTCGAACCAGTATAAAAATTCCTGGTGTGCTTACTTTAATTTTTACTATACTGCTTTTATATTCCGCACTATTTACAGTATTTCTATTATCTCTCTACTCTGTATTATCATATATCCATATTACACGATCCTTAGTACTACACGTACACTTTCATTTGGTATCAGAGCCTGGTATTCTATCGATCGTCACAACATCATAGAATAATGGCTAGAAAAAGATCCGGTCGAAGTACAACAAGCAAAAAGCCTGAAACTATTAGAGCAACGACCAATGAGGACTGTAAAAAGGTACTTTCTGATTTACAAATTTCAGTAAAAGATAATAATGAATTAGTTAGTATAAGAAATAAGATTTCAAAGCTTAATTTTATTATTTTAGAAAAGATGAAATCTGTTGAACTTGAAAATGAGAAATTGAAAAACGAGAAGTTAAAATTAGAAAATCAACTTGGTGATTTAAAGAATAATTTTATAACTCTTACAGATTTTCTAGATAAACAAAACACCATATTTGAAAACGAGAGAGAAAAATTTTCAAAAGAAAATTTTGATTTGAAAAGACAAAATGATTTATTACAATCCTCTTTAGATAATTTAGAATCTCAAAATTTCCTTCTCAAAAATGAGAACGGTACGTTAAAAAATGAGATTTCTGAATTAAATGAGAAAATGGATATTTTAAATAATAGTAATATTTCTTTTGAAAATAATAAGTGTGACTTTAAAGCTAAATTTGATAAACTCAACACTGAAGTCACAAAATTTAATAAAGGTCAAAATGATTTAAACATGATTTTATCTAGTTCTAGACCTTTACATAATAAAAATAGTTTAGGATATAATCATAGAAATAGCACTAGATACGCTTTTATGTATAATAAAAATGTTAGTGCTACTACTAAATTTCGAGTAAAGTCGAGATCAAATTTTTATCGAAATTCAAAAACTGCTATGACCAATAATGTTTATAATCTCTCTAGAAGTACAAAATCATTAACGAGAAATATGAATAAAAATTATCTAAGTATTTGGGTTCCTGTTAATTGGAAAAATAGAGAAAAATGCATTAATAATTATTTTGATATGGTAATCAATAATGAAAATTATATTTATAAAGGTACAACCACACCCAAATAGGTATGGTTTCCTAAAAATTAGGAAATTATAAGAATCTTGGGTATCGCATGCTTTAAATGTTCATTGTTTTCTGATACCTTACAAGTAGTAATTATTTTGTTCTATATTGTTAACACTTGTGTGAAATATAATATTTGTTATCATATAAACTCTCCTTTTCGTCAATGACAAAGGGGAGAAAGATATTGCTCTAACACAATTTTCAGAAATAAACAATGTAAGCACAGATTAAGGGGGAGAAAAGTAAGTGTTACCTTAAAACTCTTATTTGTGATGATGCAATATATGAATGCTTGTTTCTTTTATTGCTATGTTTTGAATATCTATACATGCATCATATTGTTTTACAATTTGCTATTTCATAATTTCAAGTATTCTGTTTTTTTGAACAATATGTCTATTTTTAGATGTTGTGTAGTAAGTAAACATCATTAATATTCCTATTTGGTTTGAGTATGTAATATTTAAACTCGATGTTTTCTTACTTGTGTTACATGTTCCATATTTTTTCATTATTACATCTAATAAGTATTCCTTTTTGTCGATGACAAAGGGGGAGAAAAATGTATGAAAGCTAACATATCTTTTGCAGAAAAGTCGTAATATATTCAGGGGGAGAATTATAATATAGATAAGTTTTACTTCGTCACATAAGTATTGTCATCAATCAAAAAGGGGGAGAATGTTGATTCATGAGTTTTGATTCATGACACAAGCTTTAGAGATCATACGACGAAATACAAAGAGAATACTATATGAAAGCGACAAAAAGAGAATAAACGTATATTGTGAACTACAAAGGTGACAAGACTACAATCCAGAGATTAGTATGAATATTTTATTTTATTGAGTCTTAGAATATTGTTAAAATCATTCCTCAAGTAGTCACACACACACAAATTGATCCATGTTAATTTATACATATATAAGTATACACTGTGCAAATAACATCAGGTCGGCTGACCGACCAGGATCCTCGGTCGACCGACCCTGTGTTATGTGCACAGGTACTTTCTGTTTTGTGTACGATTTCGAACTCAGCTGACCGGCCAGATTTTCGGTCGACCGACCAGAGAATAACGGCTAGTTTACTAAAGAGATGCGATCATTTCATGAAGAGGAATGTCCTCTATTTCAAGAGATATGGACACAACTGTTGACTGAAACTCTTCATGAAAGATTATAACTCTTCTACAACTATATAAACATATTCAATTCACTTCTACAATAACCGATTCTTGTTTATATTTCTGAAATCTAATCTCTATTCATTTCTGCAAATAAAAGTTTTCATTCTTAATTAATATCACTAGAATCCTTGTTTTAATTCATATACTTCGATTCTACGTGATTATCTTCCTTCTAAATCTTCACACACATACATACTCTTGAGGATTTGATTATAGGAAAGTTGTACTATCAAAAGACAATCAGTGTTATTCAGAACACATTCGTCAACAAACTATTTGTATTAAGTTGAAGTCCTCTTCGGCTGTTGAGGCGGAAAAATTCCTGTTCGGGTGCTCAGGTGTCGTATACCTATTCCTCCGGGTTAAGTGAGGGGTTTAGTTTAAATCCAGAGGGTATTCTGGGACTGGACGTAGAACGGGAAGTTCGAACCAGTATAAAAATTCCTGGTGTGCTTACTTTAATTTTTACTATACTGCTTTTATATTCCGCACTATTTACAGTATTTCTATTATCTCTCTACTCTGTATTATCATATATCCATATTACACGATCCTTAGTACTACACGTACACATTCATTTGGTATCAGAGCCTGGTATTCTATCGATCATCACAACATCATAGAATAATGGCTAGAAAAAGATCCGGTCGAAGTAAAGCAAGCAAAAAGCCTGAAACTATTAGAGCAACGACCAATGAGGACTGTAAAAAGGTACTTTCTGATTTACAAATTTCAGTAAAAGATAATAATGAATTAGTTAGTATAAGCAATAAGATTTCAAAGCTTAATTTTATTATTTTAGAAAAGATGAAATCTGTTGAACTTGAAAATGAGAAATTGAAAAACGAGAAGTTAAAATTAGAAAATCAACTTGGTGATTTAAAGAATAATTTTATAACTCTTACAGATTTTCTAGATAAACAAAACACCATATTTGAAAACGAGAGAGAAAAATTTTCAAAAGAAAATTTTGATTTGAAAAGACAAAATGATTTATTACAATCCTCTTTAGATAATTTAGAATCTCAAAATTTCCTTCTCAAAAATGAGAACGGTACGTTAAAAAATGAGATTTCTGAATTAAATGAGAAAATGGATATTTTAAATAATAGTAATATTTCTTTTGAAAATAATAAGTGTGACTTTAAAGCTAAATTTGATAAACTCAACACTGAAGTCACAAAATTTAATAAAGGTCAAAATGATTTAAACATGATTTTATCTAGTTCTAGACCTTTACATAATAAAAATAGTTTAGGATATAATCATAGAAATAGCACTAGATACGCTTTTATGTATAATAAAAATGTTAGTGCTACTACTAAATTTCGAGTAAAGTCGAAATCAAATTTTTATCGAAATTCAAAAATTGCTATGACCAATAATGTTTATAATCTCTCTAGAAGTACAAAATCATTAACGAGAAATATGAATAAAAATTATCTAAGTATTTGGGTTCCTGTTAATTGGAAAAATAGAGAAAAATGCATTAATAATTATTTTGATATGGTAATCAATAATGAAAATTATATTTATAAAGGTACAACCACACCCAAATGGGTATGGTTTCCTAAAAATTAGGAAATTATAAGAATCTTGGGTATCGCATGCTTTAAATGTTCATTGTTTTCTGATACCTTACAAGTAGTAATTATTTTGTTCGATATTGTTAATACTTGTGTGAAATATAATATTTGTTATCATATAAACTCTCCTTTTCGTCAATGACAAAGGGGAGAAAGATATTGCTCTAACACAATTTTCAGAAATAAACAATGTAAGCACAGATTAAGGGGGAGAAAAGTAAGTGTTACCTTAAAACTCTTATTTGTGATGATGCAATGTATGAATGCTTGTTTCTTTTATTGCTATGTTTTGAATATCTATACATGCATCATATTGTTTTACAATTTGTTATTTCATAATTTCAAGTATTCTGTTTTTTTGAACAATATGTCTATTTTTAGATGTTGTGTAGTAAGTAAACATCATTAATATTCCTATTTGGTTTGAGTATGTAATATTTAAACTCGATATTTTCTTACTTGTGTTACATGTTCCATATTTTTTCATTATTACATCTAATAAGTATTCCTTTTTGTCGATGACAAAGGGGGAGAAAAATGTATGAAAGCTAACATATTTTTTGCAGAAAAGTCGCCATATATTCAGGGGGAGAATTATAATATAGATAAGTTTTACTTCGTCACATAAGTATTGTCATCAATCAAAAAGGGGGAGAATGTTGATTCATGAGCTTTGATTCATGACACAAGCTTCAGAGATCATACGACGAAATACAAAGAGAATACTATATGAAAGCGACAAAAAGAGAATAAACGTATATTGTGAACTACAAAGGAGACAAGACTACAATCCAGAGATTAGTATGAATATTTTATTTTATTGAGTCTTAGAATATTGTTAAAATCATTCCTCAAGTAGTCACACACACACAAATTGATCCATGTTAATTTATACATATATAAGTGTACACTGTGCAAATAACATCAGGTCGGCTGACCGACCAGGATCCTCGGTCGACCGACCCTGTGTTATGTGCACAAGTACTTTCTGTTTTGTGTACGATTTCGAACTCAGCTGACCGGCCAGATTTTCCGGTCGACCGACCAGAGAATAACGGCTAGTTTACTGAAGAGATGCGATCATTTCATGAAGAGGAATGTCCTCTATTTCAAGAGATATGGACACAACTGTTGACTGAAACTCTTCATGAAAGATTATAACTCTTCTACAACTATATAAACATATTCAATTCACTTCTACAATAACTGATTCTTGTTTATACTTCTGAAATCTAATCTCTATTCATTTCTGCAAATAAAAGTTTTCATTCTTAATTAATATCACTAGAATCCTTGTTTTAATTCATATACTTCGATTCTACGTGATTATCTTCCTTCTAAATCTTCACACACATACATACTCTTGAGGATTTGATTATAGGAAAGTTGTACTATCAAAAGACAATCAGTGTTATTCAGAACACATTCGTCAACAAACTATTTGTATTAAGTTGAAGTCCTCTTCGGCTGTTGAGGCGGAAAAATTCCTGTTCGGGTGCTCAGGTGTCGTATACCTATTCCTCCGGGTTAAATGAGGGGTTTAGTTTAAATCCAGAGGGTATTCTGGGACTGGACGTAGAACGGGAAGTTCGAACCAGTATAAAAATTCCTGGTGTGCTTACTTTAATTTTTACTATACTGCTTTTATATTCCGCACTATTTACAGTATTTCTATTATCTCTCTACTCTGTATTATCATATATCCATATTACACGATCCTTAGTACTACACGTACACTTTCATTTGGTATCAGAGCCTGGTATTCTATCGATCGTCACAACATCATAGAATAATGGCTAGAAAAAGATCTGGTCGAAGTACAGCAAGCAAAAAGCCTGAAACTATTAGAGCAACGACCAATGAGGACTGTAAAAAGGTACTTTCTGATTTACAAATTTCAGTAAAAGATAATAATGAATTAGTTAGTATAAGCAATAAGATTTCAAAGCTTAATTTTATTATTTTAGAAAAGATGAAATCTGTTGAACTTGAAAATGAGAAATTGAAAAACGAGAAGTTAAAATTAGAAAATCAACTTGGTGAGTTAAAGAATAATTTTATAACTCTTACAGATTTTCTAGATAAACAAAACACCATATTTGAAAACGAGAGAGAAAAAATTTCAAAAGAAAATTTTGATTTGAAAAGACAAAATGATTTATTACAATCCTCTTTAGATAATTTAGAATCTCAAAATTTCCTTCTCAAAAATGAGAACGGTACGTTAAAAAATGAGATTTCTGAATTAAATGAGAAAATGGATATTTTAAATAATAGTAATATTTCTTTTGAAAATAATAAGTGTGACTTTAAAGCTAAATTTGATAAACTCAACACTGAAGTCACAAAATTTAATAAAGGTCAAAATGATTTAAACATGATTTTATCTAGTTCTAGACCTTTACATAATAAAAATAGTTTAGGATATAATCATAGAAATAGCACTAGATACGCTTTTATGTATAATAAAAATGTTAGTGCTACTACTAAATTTCGAGTAAAGTCGAAATCAAATTTTTATCGAAATTCAAAAACTGCTATGACCAATAATGTTTATAATCTCTCTAGAAGTACAAAATCATTAACGAGAAATATGAATAAAAATTATCTAAGTATTTGGGTTCCTGTTAATTGAAAAAATAGAGAAAAATGCATTAATAATTATTTTGATATGGTAATCAATAATGAAAATTATATTTATAAAGGTACAACCTCACCCAAATGGGTATGGTTTCCTAAAAATTAGGAAATTATAAGAATCTTGGGTATCGCATGCTTTAAATGTTCATTGTTTTCTGATACCTTACAAGTAGTAATTATTTTGTTCTATATTGTTAACACTTGTGTGAAATATAATATTTGTTATCATATAAACTCTCCTTTTCGTCAATGACAAAGGGGAGAAAGATATTGCTCTAACACAATTTTCAGAAATAAACAATGTAAGCACAGATTAAGGGGGAGAAAAGTAAGTGTTACCTTAAAACTCTTATTTGTGATGATGCAATGTATGAATGCTTGTTTCTTTTATTGATATGTTTTTAATATCTATACATGCATCATATTGTTTTACAATTTGCTATTTCATAATTTCAAGTATTCTGTTTTTTTGAACAATATGTCTATTTTTAGATGTTGTGTAGTAAGTAAACATCATTAATATTCCTATTTGGTTTGAGTATGTAATATTTAAACTCGATGTTTTCTTACTTGTGTTACATGTTCCATATTTTTTCATTATTACATCTAATAAGTATTCCTTTTTGTCGATGACAAAGGGGGAGAAAAATGTATGAAAGCTAACATATTTTTTGCAGAAAAGTCGCCATATATTCAGGGGGAGAATTATAATATAGATAAGTTTTACTTCGTCACATAAGTATTGTCATCAATCAAAAAGGGGGAGAATGTTGATTCATGAGCTTTGATTCATGACACAAGTTTCAGAGATCATACGACGAAATACAAAGAGAATACTATATGAAAGCGACAAAAAGAGAATAAACGTATATTGTGAACTACAAAGGAGACAAGACTACAATCCAGAGATTAGTATGAATATTTTATTTTATTGAGTCTTAGAATATTGTTAAAATCATTCCTCAAGTAGTCACACACACACAAATTGATCCATGTTAATTTATACATATATAAGTGTACACTGTGCAAATAACATCAGGTCGGCTGACCGACCAGGATCCTCGGTTGACCGACCCTGTGTTATGTGCACAAGTACTTTCTGTTTTGTGTACGATTTCGAACTCAACTGACCGGCCAGATTTTCCGGTCGACCGACCAGAGAATAACGGCTAGTTTACTGAAGAGATGCGATCATTTCATGAAGAGGAATGTCCTCTATTTCAAGAGATATGGACACAACTGTTGACTGAAACTCTTCATGAAAGATTATAACTCTTCTACAACTATATAAACATATTCAATTCACTTCTACAATAACCGATTCTTGTTTATATTTCTGAAATCCAATCTCTATTCATTTCTGCAAATAAAAGTTTTCATTCTTAATTAATATCACTAGAATCCTTGTTTTAATTCATATACTTCGATTCTACGTGATTATCTTCCTTCTAAATCTTCACACACATACATACTCTTGAGGATTTGATTATAGGAAAGTTGTACTATCAAAAGACAATCAGTGTTATTCAGAACACATTCGTCAACAAACTATTTGTATTAAGTTGAAGTCCTCTTCGGCTGTTGAGGCGGAAAAATTCCTGTTCGGGTGCTCAGGTGTCGTATACCTATTCCTCCGGGTTAAGTGAGGGGTTTAGTTTAAATCCAGAGGGTATTCTGGGACTGGACGTAGAACGGGAAGTTCGAACCAGTATAAAAATTCCTGGTGTGCTTACTTTAATTTTTACTATACTGCTTTTATATTCCGCACTATTTACAGTATTTCTATTATCTCTCTACTCTGTATTATCATATATCCATATTACATGATCCTTAGTACTACACGTACACTTTCATTTGGTATCAGAGCCTGGTATTCTATCGATCGTCACAACATCATAGAATAATGGCTAGAAAAAGATCCGGTCGAAGTACAGCAAGCAAAAAGCCTGAAACTATTAGAGCAACGACCAATGAGGACTGTAAAAAGGTACTTTCTGATTTACAAATTTCAGTAAAAGATAATAATGAATTAGTTAGTATAAGCAATAAGATTTCAAAGCTTAATTTTATTATTTTAGAAAAGATGAAATCTGTTGAACTTGAAAATGAGAAATTGAAAAACGAGAAGTTAAAATTAGAAAATCAACTTGGTGATTTAAAGAATAATTTTATAACTCTTACAGATTTTCTAGATAAATAAAACACCATATTTGAAAACGAGAGAGAAAAATTTTCAAAAGAAAATTTTGATTTGAATAGACAAAATGATTTATTACAATCTTCTTTAGATAATTTAGAATCTCAAAATTTCCTTCTCAAAAATGAGAACGATACGTTAAAAAATGAGATTTCTGAATTAAATGAGAAAATGGATATTTTAAATAATAGTAATATTTCTTTTGAAAATAATAAGTGTGACTTTAAAGCTAAATTTGATAAAATCAACACTGAAGTCACAAAATTTAATAAAGGTCAAAATGATTTAAACATGATTTTATCTAGTTCTAGACCTTTACATAATAAAAATAGTTTAGGATATAATCATAGAAATAGCACTAGATACGCTTTTATGTATAATAAAAATGTTAGTGCTACTACTAAATTTCGAGTAAAGTCGAAATCAATTTTTTATCGAAATTCAAAAACTGCTATGACCAATAATGTTTATAATCTCTCTAGAAGTACAAAATCATTAACGAGAAATATGAATAAAAATTATCTAAGTATTTGGGTTCCTGTTAATTGGAAAAATAGAGAAAAATGCATTAATAATTATTTTGATATGGTAATCAATAATGAAAATTATATTTATAAAGGTACAACCACACCCAAATGGGTATGGTTTCCTAAAAATTAGGAAATTATAAGAATCTTGGGTATCGCATGCTTTAAATGTTCATTGTTTTCTGATACCTTACAAGTAGTAATTATTTTGTTCTATATTGTTAACACTTGTGTGAAATATAATATTTGTTATCATATAAACTCTCCTTTTCGTCAATGACAAAGGGGAGAAAGATATTGCTCTAACACAATTTTCAGAAATAAACAATGTAAGCACAGATTAAGGGGGAGAAAAGTAACTGTTACCTTAAAACTCTTATTTGTGATGATGCAATGTATGAATGCTTGTTTCTTTTATTGCTATGTTTTGAATATCTATACATGCATCATATTGTTTTACAATTTGCTATTTCATAATTTCAAGTATTCTGTGTTTTTGAACAATATGTCTATTTTTAGATGTTGTGTAGTAAGTAAACATCATTAATATTCCTATTTGGTTTGAGTATGTAATATTTAAACTCGATGTTTTCTTACTTGTGTTACATGTTCCATATTTTTTCATTATTACATCTAATAAGTATTCCTTTTTGTCGATGACAAAGGGGGAGAAAAATGTATGAAAGCTAACATATTTTTTGCAGAAAAGTCGCCATATATTCAGGGGGAGAATTATAATATAGATAAGTTTTACTTCGTCACATAAGTATTGTCATCAATCAAAAAGGGGGAGAATGTTGATTCATGAGTTTTGATTCATGACACAAGCTTCAGAGATCATACGACGAAATACAAAGAGAATACTATACGAAAGCGACAAAAAGAGAATAAACGTATATTGTGAACTACAAAGGAGACAAGACTACAATCCAGAGATTAGTATGAATATTTTATTTTATTGAGTCTTAGAATATTGTTAAAATCATTCCTCAAGTAGTCACACACACACAAATTGATCCATGTTAATTTATACATATATAAGTGTACACTGTGCAAATAACATCAGGTCGGCTGACCGACCAGGATCCTCGGTCGACCGACCCTGTGTTATGTGCACATGTACTTTCTGTTTTGTGTACGATTTCGAACTCAGCTGACCGGCCAGATTTTCCGGTCGACCGACCAGAGAATAACGGCTAGTTTACTGAAGAGATGCGATCATTTCATGAAGAGGAATGTCCTCTATTTCAAGAGATATGGACACAACTGTTGACTGAAACTCTTCATGAAAGATTATAACTCTTCTACAACTATATAAACATATTCAATTCACTTCTACAATAACCGATTCTTGTTTATATTTCTGAAATCTAATCTCTATTCATTTCTGCAAATAAAAGTTTTCATTCTTAATTAATATCACTAGAATCCTTGTTTAAATTCATATACTTCGATTCTACGTGATTATCTTCCTTCTAAATCTTCACACACATACATACTCTTGAGGATTTGATTATAGGAAAGTTGTACTATCAAAAGACAATCAGTGTTATTCAGAACACATTCGTCAACAAACTATTTGTATTAAGTTGAAGTCCTCTTCGGCTGTTGAGGCGGAAAAATTCCTGTTCGGGTGCTCAGGTGTCGTATACCTATTCCTCCGGGTCAAGTGAGGGGTTTAGTTTAAATCCAGAGGGTATTCTGGGACTGGACGTAGAACGGGAAGTTCGAACCAGTATAAAAAGTCCTGGTGTGCTTACTTTAATTTTTACTATACTGCTTTTATATTCCGCACTATTTACAGTATTTCTATTATCTCTCTACTCTGTATTATCATATATCCATATTACACGATCCTTAGTACTACACGTACACTTTCATTTGGTATCAGAGCCTGGTATTCTATCGATCATCACAACATCATAGAATAATGGCTAGAAAAAGATCCGGTCGAAGTACAGCAAGCAAAAAGCCTGAAACTATTAGAGCAACGACCAATGAGGACTGTAAAAAGGTACTTTCTGATTTACAAATTTCAGTAAAAGATAATAATGAATTAGTTAGTATAAGCAATAAGATTTCAAAGCTTAATTTTATTATTTTAGAAAAGATGAAATCTGTTGAACTTGAAAATGAGAAATTGAAAAACGAGAAGTTAAAATTAGAAAATCAACTTGGTGATTTAAAGAATAATTTTATAACTCTTACAGATTTTCTAGATAAACAAAACACCATATTTGAAAACGAGAGAGAAAAATTTTCAAAAGAAAATTTTGATTTGAATAGACAAAATGATTTATTACAATCCTCTTTAGATAATTTAGAATCTCAAAATTTCCTTCTCAAAAATGAGAACGATACGTTAAAAAATGAGATTTCTGAATTAAATGAGAAAATGGATATTTTAAATAATAGTAATATTTCTTTTGAAAATAATAAGTGTGACTTTAAATCTAAATTTGATAAACTCAACACTGAAGTCACAAAATTTAATAAAGGTCAAAATGATTTAAACATGATTTTATCTAGTTCTAGACCTTTACATAATAAAAATAGTTTAGGATATAATCATAGAAATAGCACTAGATACGCTTTTATGTATAATAAAAATGTTAGTGCTACTACTAAATTTCGAGTAAAGTCGAAATCAATTTTTTATCGAAATTCAAAAACTGCTATGACCAATAATGTTTATAATCTCTCTAGAAGTACAAAATCATTAACGAGAAATATGAATAAAAATTATCTAAGTATTTGGGTTCCTGTTAATTGGAAAAATAGAGAAAAATGCATTAATAATTATTTTGATATGGTAATCAATAATGAAAATTATATTTATAAAGGTACAACCACACCCAAATGGGTATGGTTTCCTAAAAATTAGGAAATTATAAGAATCTTGGGTATCGCATGCTTTAAATGTTCATTATTTTCTGATACCTTACAAGTAGTAATTATTTTGTTCTATATTGTTAACACTTGTGTGAAATATAATATTTGTTATCATATAAACTCTCCTTTTCGTCAATGACAAAGGGGAGAAAGATATTGCTCTAACACAATTTTCAGAAATAAACAATGTAAGCACAGATTAAGGGGGAGAAAAGTAAGTGTTACCTTAACACTCTTATTTGTGATGATGCAATGTATGAATGCTTGTTTCTTTTATTGCTATGTTTTGAATATCTATACATGCATCATATTGTTTTACAATTTGCTATTTCATAATTTCAAGTATTCTGTTTTTTTGAACAATATGTCTATTTTTAGATGTTGTGTAGTAAGTAAACATCATTAATATTCCTATTTGGTTTGAGTATGTAATATTTAAACTCGATGTTTTCTTACTTGTGTTACATGTTCCATATTTTTTCATTATTACATCTAATAAGTATTCCTTTTTGTCGATGACAAAGGGGGAGAAAAATGTATGAAAGCTAACATATTTTTTGCAGAAAAGTCGCCATATATTCAGGGGGAGAATTATAATATAGATAAGTTTTACTTCGTCACATAAGTATTGTCATCAATCAAAAAGGGGGAGAATGTTGATTCATGAGTTTTGATTCATGACACAAGCTTCAGAGATCATACGACGAAATACAAAGAGAATACTATATGAAAGCGAAAAAAAGAGAATAAACGTATATTGTGAACTACAAAGGAGACAAGACTACAATCCAGAGATTAGTATGAATATTTTATTTTATTGAGTCTTAGAATATTGTTAAAATCATTCCTCAAGTAGTCACACACACACAAATTGATCCATGTTAATTTATACATATATAAGTGTACACTGTGCAAATAACATCAGGTCGGCTGACCGACCAGGATCCTCGGTCGACCGACCCTGTGTTATGTGCACATGTACTTTCTGTTTTGTGTACGATTTCGAACTCAGCTGACCGGCTAGATTTTCCGGTCGACCGACCAGAGAATAACGGCTAGTTTACTGAAGAGATGCGATCATTTCATGAAGAGGAATGTCCTCTATTTCAAGAGATATGGACACAACTGTTGACTGAAACTCTTCATGAAAGATTATAACTCTTCTACAACTATATAAACATATTCAATTCACTTCTACAATAACCGATTCTTGTTTATATTTCTGAAATCTAATCTCTATTCATTTCTGCAAATAAAAGTTTTCATTCTTAATTAATATCACTAGAATCCTTGTTTTAATTCATATACTTCGATTCTACGTGATTATCTTCCTTCTAAATCTTCACACACATACATACTCTTGAGGATTTGATTATAGGAAAGTTGTACTATCAAAAGACAATCAGTGTTATTCAGAACACATTCGTCAACAAACTATTTGTATTAAGTTGAAGTCCTCTTCGGCTGTTGAGGCGGAAAAATTCCTGTTCGGGTGCTCAGGTGTCGTATACCTATTCCTCCGGGTTAAGTGAGGGGTTTAGTTTAAATCCAGAGGGTATTCTGGGACTGGACGTAGAACGGGAAGTTCGAACCAGTATAAAAATTCCTGGTGTGCTTACTTTAATTTTTACTATACTGCTTTTATATTCCGCACTATTTACAGTATTTCTATTATCTCTCTACTCTGTATTATCATATATCCATATTACACGATCCTTAGTACTACACGTACACTTTCATTTGGTATCAGAGCCTGGTATTCTATCGATCGTCACAACATCATAGAATAATGGCTAGAAAAAGATCCGGTCGAAGTATAGCAAGCAAAAAGCCTGAAACTATTAGAGCAACGACCAATGAGGACTGTAAAAAGGTACTTTCTGATTTACAAATTTCAGTAAAAGATAATAATGAATTAGTTAGTATAAGCAATAAGATTTCAAAGCTTAATTTTATTATTTTAGAAAAGATGAAATCTGTTGAACTTGAAAATGAGAAATTGAAAAACGAGAAGTTAAAATTAGAAAATCAACTTGGTGATTTAAAGAATAATTTTATAACTCTTACAGATTTTCTAGATAAACAAAACACCATATTTGAAAACGAGAGAGAAAAATTTTCAAAAGAAAATTTTGATTTGAATAGACAAAATGATTTATTACAATCCTCTTTAGATAATTTAGAATCTCAAAATTTCCTTCTCAAAAATGAGAACGATACGTTAAAAAATGAGATTTCTGAATTAAATGAGAAAATGGATATTTTAAATAATAGTAATATTTCTTTTGAAAATAACAAGTGTGACTTTAAAGCTAAATTTGATAAACTCAACACTGAAGTCACAAAATTTAATAAAGGTCAAAATGATTTAAACATGATTTTATCTAGTTCTAGACCTTTACATAATAAAAATAGTTTAGGATATAATCATAGAAATAGCACTAGATACGCTTTTATGTATAATAAAAATGTTAGTGCTACTACTAAATTTCGAGTAAAGTCGAAATCAAATTTTTATCGAAATTCAAAAACTGCTATGACCAATAATGTTTATAATCTCTCTAGAAGTACAAAATCATTAACGAGAAATATGAATAAAAATTATCTAAGTATTTGGGTTCCTGTTAATTGGAAAAATAGAGAAAAATGCATGAATAATTATTTTGATATGGTAATCAATAATGAAAATTATATTTATAAAGGTACAACCACACCCAAATGGGTATGGTTTCCTAAAAATTAGGAAATTATAAGAATCTTGGGTATCGCATGCTTTAAATGTTCATTGTTTTCTGATACCTTACAAGTAGTAATTATTTTGTTCTATATTGTTAACACTTGTGTGAAATATAATATTTGTTATCATATAAACTCTCCTTTTCGTCAATGACAAAGGGGAGAAAGATATTGCTCTAACACAATTTTTAGAAATAAACAATGTAAGCACAGATTAAGGGGGAGAAAAGTAAGTGTTACCTTAAAACTCTTATTTGTGATGATGCAATGTATGAATGCTTGTTTCTTTTATTGCTATGTTTTGAATATCTATACATGCATCATATTGTTTTACAATTTGCTATTTCATAATTTCAAGTATTCTGTTTGTTTGAACAATATGTCTATTTTTAGACGTTGTGTAGTAAGTAAACATCATTAATATTCCTATTTGGTTTGAGTATGTAATATTTAAACTCGATGTTTTCTTACTTGTGTTACATGTTCCATATTTTTTCATTATTACATCTAATAAGTATTCCTTTTTGTCGATGACAAAGGGGGAGAAAAATGTATGAAAGCTAACATATTTTTTGCAGAAAAGTCGCCATATATTCAAGGGGAGAATTATAATATAGATAAGTTTTACTTCGTCACATAAGTATTGTCATCAATCAAAAAGGGGGAGAATGTTGATTCATGAGTTTTGATTCATGACACAAGCTTCAGAGATCATACGACGAAATACAAAGAGAATACTATATGAAAGCGACAAAAAGAGAATAAACGTATATTGTGAACTACAAAGGAGACAAGACTACAATCCAGAGATTAGTATGAATATTTTATTTTATTGAGTCTTAGAATATTGTTAAAATCATTCCTCAAGTAGTCACACACACACAAATTGATCCATGTTAATTTATACATATATAAGTGTACACTGTGCAAATAACATCAGGTCGGCTGACCGACCAGGATCCTCGGTCGACCGACCATGTGTTATGTGCACATGTACTTTCTGTTTTGTGTACGATTTCTAACTCAGCTGACCGGCCAGATTTTCCGGTCGACCGACCAGAGAATAACGGCTAGTTTACTGAAGAGATGCGATCATTTCATGAAGAGGAATGTCTTCTATTTTAAGAGATATGGACACAACTGTTGACTGAAACTCTTCATGAAAGATTATAACTCTTCTACAACTATATAAACATATTCAATTCACTTCTACAATAACCGATTCTTTTTTATATTTCTGAAATCTAATCTCTATTCATTTCTGCAAATAAAAGTTTTCATTCTTAATTAATATCACTAGAATCCTTGTTTTAATTCATATACTTCGATTCTACGTGATTATCTTCCTTCTAAATCTTCACACACATACATACTCTTGAGGATTTGATTATAGGAAAGTTGTACTATCAAAAGACAATCAGTGTTATTCAGAACACATTCGTCAACAAACTATTTGTATTAAGTTGAAGTCCTCTTCGGCTGTTGAGGCGGAAAAATTCCTGTTCGGGTGCTCAGGTGTCGTATACCTATTCCTCCGGGTTAAGTGAGGGGTTTAGTTTAAATCCAGAGGGTATTCTGGGACTGGACGTAGAACGGGAAGTTCGAACCAGTATAAAAAATTCCTGGTGTGCTTACTTTAATTTTTACTATACTGCTTTTATATTCCGCATTATTTACAGTATTTCTATTATCTCTCTACTCTGTATTATCATATATCCATATTACACGATCCTTAGTACTACACGTACACTTTCAAAGTACTGGCCATTGAAGAAGCAAATGACTTATCTCAACTAAAAGGTGAAGAATTGATAGGGAACTTAATGTCATACGAAGCAAATCTGCTGGCAAGAAAAGAACAAAACGATGAAAAGAAAAATATAGCTTTTCAAGCCAATGATAATAACTCAGACTTAGATGAAGAAGAAATTGTTTTTATTGACAAAAATTACAAGAAATTCAAGAAGATAACAAGATCCCAAAATGGAGGAAATTCAAGTTCGTCCAATCAAACTTCAATCAAATGCTATGCATGTGACAAGGTTGGACACATGAAGAAACAATGCCCAGAGCTTAACAATGACAAAAAGAAAGGCAAGTTTGAAAAATTCAAGAAAAATAAAAGAGCATTTCAAGTAACATGGGATGATTCTGATTCGTCTCATCTTCAGAAAGTGATAGTGAGAGTGACTCAGAACAAGCAAATGTGTGCTTTATGGCAAATATTGAAGAGGTACGATCTGAACTTACTTATGATGAATTCATGGAAATTAGTATTGAATTAGATGACAAATATAGAGAAGCTAAAAATAAAAATAAAGAATGTGTTGCCAAAATTAATCGTTTAGAACTGGAGATAGGATTATTAAAAGATGAAAAAACAATTTTAGAAGAAGAATTAGAAACTTCACAAGAGAAGTATAAGAATGTATCTATTCAAAATGAGTCTTTATTATGTGATATAGGAAAGGTTAAATTAGAAAATGATGAGATTAGAAAAGAAAATGTTGTATTAAAGAACGACGTAGAAACATCAAAATCTAATATTTCTCGTCTTTCCGATAAGTTAGACAAGATTACTAACAATGTTTCTAAATTTAATAAAGGAAAGCAAGACTTGGATAACTTGATTAAAATTTCAAAACCTTTTGGAAATTGAAATGGACTAGGATTTAAGAAATCGTCAATACAGAAAAACTCTAGTTCACTATATAAGAAGTTTAAGAAGTCAGATATTGTAGGAAAGAAACCTAATACTAAAATAATTAAAATATGGATTTTGAAATCCAACAACAAACTAATTAGACAAAAACACATAGATAGTTACCTTAAAAATGTTGTTTATAACAAAAATTATCCTTTTAAGGGTCCCAAACCCATTTGGGTATGACAACTGTCTCTTTCTAACATTTAGGACCCTAACAAAAGGAAAAGGGTACCAACTAAACTGTTTTTATCTTGCAGGTACCCGAAAGAAAATCTAATAACATGGAGAAATGGATACTCGACATGCTCCAAACATATGACCAGAAATATACAGATGTTGTCAAATATAACATACAAAGATGGCGGTACTGTAACGTTTGACGACAATTCAAAAGGATTTGTCATAGGAATTGGAGATGTCATCAACGTTGGTATGTCTACTACTCATGTTATAACAAATGTTCTCCTAGTTAAAAGCTTAAAACATAATCTTTTAAGCATTAGTCAACTTTGTGACAAAGGTTTTAAAATTGATTTTGAAAAAGACAAATGCAATATATATGATCAAGATAAAAATCTTATTTTCGAAGGTTTAAGAAAAAGAAATATCTATGTTTTAATATGAAATTTAATAACTCAAATAATTTATGTCTAGCTGCAAATTTTAATGACCCTTGGATTTGGCACAGAAGATTGTGTCACATAAACTTTAAATCCTTAAACAAACTTGCTAAACACAATTTGGTTAGAGGACTTCCTAGAATAAATTATAAAGTTAAAAATTTATGTGATGCATGTCAATGTGGAAAATTGAAAAAAGTTCTTTTAAATCAAAAAAAGGAATTTCTACCAAACATCTTTTAGAATTATTACACCTTGATTTATTTGGACATACTCAAATAAGATCAATAAATCATAAGAAATATGTATTTGTTATTGTAGATGATTTTTCACGTTATACATGGACATTATTTCTAAAACATAAAGTGAAACTTTTGAAATGTTTAAAATTTTTGCTAAAAGAATTAAAAATCTAATGAATCTTAAAATAAAGAGTATAAGAAGCGATCGTGGAGGTGAATTTGAAAATGTAATTTTCGAAAAATTTTGTAACAAAAAGGGAATTTCACATAATTTCTCATTTCCGCGAACACTACAACAAAATGGTGTTGTCGAAAGAAAAAATCGTACACTACAAGAGTGTGCACGAACTATGCTTAATAGTAGTAATCTTCCAAAGAATTTTTGGGTAGAAGCTGTAGCTACTGCTTATTATGTATTAAATCGCGTTACTTTACGCCCATTAACTAAAAATACTTGTTATGAAATGTTTTTTGGTAAAAAACCACAAGTTTCATATTTTCGAATATTTGGTTCGAAATGTTTTATATTAAACACTAAGGATAATCTTACTTTGATTCAAAAGCCGACGAAGGTATTTTTATTAGATACTCAGACCGAAGGAAAGCTTATATAATATTTAACAAACGTACAAATACTATTGAAGAAAGCTTACACGTTTCCTTTGATGAATTTTTTTCTGTTACTAGAAACAATGACGATGATGAGTTACTACAACCTTCTGAAAATACTTCAAATATACAAAACAATAATGAAAATTTAATTGATAATAATGCAATAAGATCACCACCTCGTATATTGAAAAATCATCCAATTAATAATGTAATTGGTGATTTAAATACAAGGATTTCTACAAGACATCAATTAAATCAAATGAGTCATGTTGCTTTTATTTCAATTTTTGAACCTAAAAATTATAAAGAAGCTTCAAAAGACGAATCATGGATTATAGCAATGCAAGAAGAATTAAATCTATTTAAAAGAAATGAAGTATGGGAACTTGAACCAAGACCCATAGATCAATCTGTAATAGGAACAAAATGGGTATACAAGAATAAAACTGATGAAGATGGAAACATTATACGTAATAAAGCAAGACTAGTAGCTTAAGGATATAATTAAGAGGAAGGCATTGATTTTGAAGAAACTTTTGCTCCAGTTGCTCGTCTAGAGGCAATACGTATGTTACTTGCTTTTGCATGTCATAATAACTTTCGACTTTTTCAAATGGACGTAAAAAGTGCTTTTCTAAATGGTTATATAAAAGAACAAGTATATGTTGAACAACCCCCATTGTTTGTACATGAAAAATTCCCTAAACATGTTTATAAACTAAAAAAGGCACTATACAGTTTAAACAAGCACCTCGTGCTTGGTTCCATGGACTTAAAACCCATTTAATAAATTCAGGTTTTCAAGTTGGAAAAATAGATACAACCTTATTCATAAAAAGAAATCAAAATAATATATTAGTTGTCCAAATATACGTTGATGATATAATATTTGGATCAACAAACGAAGAACTATGTAATGAGTTTTCAGAAATTATGAAAAATGAATTTGAAATGTCACATATGGAAGAATTATTTTTTTCTTAGGATTACAAATTAAACAATTAGAGAATGGTATTTTTATTAATCAAGAAAAATATTGTCAAAATTTATTAAAATGTTTTGGGATGGATAAAACAATTAGTAAACCAACTCCCATGAGTACATCTACACATTTAGGCAAAGATGAAAAAGGTAAAGATTTTGATCAAAAAATGTTTCGAAGTATCATAGGATCTCTTTTATACTTAACGGCTAGTAGACCCGATATTACGATGAGTGTGTGTCTATGTGTATGATTTCAAGCACAACATAAGGACTCACACTATCGAGCAGTTAAACGTATTCTACGATACTTATCTGGGACTTCAAATTATGGACTTTTCTATCCTGAAGATAGCTCTTTTGAACTAGTATTCTACAGCGATGTAGATTTTGGCGGTTGTAGAACTGATAGAAAAAGTACGAGTGGCACCTGTCACTTTATCGGTCAGTCACTAGTTTCGTGGTTTAGTATAAAAAAATTGTGTCTATTTCAACTTGTGAAGCAGAATATATTGTTGCCGCTCTAGCTTGTGCGCAAGTAATATATATGCAACAAACTCTTAGAGATTACGAAAAAATTATACAAATCTACAATCTTTTGTGACAACACTAGTGCTATAAATTTAACAAAAAATCTAGTAAACCATTCAAGAACAAAACATATAGACATTCGTCATCATTTTTTAAGAGATAATGTCGAAAAAGAAATAATAACTCTAGAATTCGTTAGCACCGAAAATCAAATTACCGATATTTTTACAAAACCTCCGAGTGAACAAATATTAATTAAACTCCGTCGTGATCTCGGCATTGTATCCCAACATATGTAAACTAGTTAATCCTCCTACATCAAGTCTTTTATGCTAAAAACATTATAGTTATCTTTCTCTCTGGCTAAAAACCATCAAGTTTTATGACCTTTATTTTTGTTTATCATCTTCTGTTTACCACTACTTTCTTAACAAATAAAACAGACTATCTTTTAAAAATAGAAAACCTCAAACATATATATAGTCGTGAAACTTCATAACAGAACACACTCAAAATTTCTAATCTACATATTTTTCACAACTAAAAGAATTTTTTTTAAATGTTTAATGACCATGACTCAACCTACTCGGCCATTGACTACTCTTCACCCTCATCCGGGAGTACTTATACTTCCCCATCCAAAATTACACCAAAATCATGTCCTTCACTCAATATTATTTCATCTCCCATGTATCACACTGGCTAGTCTCCAAAAGGAAAGAAAGCCAAAAAGGGTATCGATCTACAATCTGCTCCTTTAACGGAAAAGGTTGATGAGATACACCATTACCAACAAGAGATGATGGACTTCAGCGAGAAATGTACTATAAACAACGATGATAGGGAGCTCATCTAAATTTTCTTGAGAAGTGCGTTCTAGCCATCTGTGGTCATTCTCCAACGAAGGATTGTGTGCATTTAAAGTCTCCACGATTAAAGGAAACTCCTCCAAGAATATAGAGGATCACTCCACGACGATTATGGGGTAAAGGAACGTCAAATGAGCAACACAGTCCGATACCACCTTACTGGTCACCTCTACGACCATTAAGTGAGCATACAAAGGTTGAACCAAACTCTTGGGAAAAACCAAACAATTCTTCGACCTCCTCTAAATAAAAATTTGTAAAAGTTTTTTCATTTATTTTGTATTGTCTTATATCAATCAATAAAACAACATTTGTATTACGAAATAATTTTTTTAAACAGACGTCTAAAATTATGCATCAAACGTCTGATTGTAAAAATACATCAGACGAATAAAAAAATACATCAGATGTCTGAAGACAACAACCGGACGTCTATCAATAAACTCTGGAAATTTCTCACCCTTCAGCACACCGTTTGGGTTTACTTATAGACGTCTGTCACAAAACTCCGTTCTTTAAATTTCTACCTCATTTCAGCACATACATCTGAGTGCAATCCCAGATGTCTGATCTTTTTCTCTAGAATATTTACGCCAACATGACAGATGTTTGCATTATCTTCCCAGACATCTGACTGCACTCACTGTCCATAAACCATAAACGCTCAGACGTCTGTCCACTACCTACCAGACGTTTGAACATCGTCTGGACCCCTTTTCCCATTTATCTATAGATCATCTTTTCCTTCCTCTTTTATTTCCATTGGCCATTTCTAGCATCTCTCCCCAAATCCTAAAACCCCAAATCAAATACTTCCTCAAAATTACTCAATTTTAATGGCTCTTAAGCCAAGAAATCCAGTTGCAAAACGCCGCAAGCTGTAATAACCCAGAATTTTGGTAATTTGAAATTGGAATATTTAATTGATTTTAAATATTTAAAAGTTAATTTTTAACTTGAATTTCAAATATAATGATTTATTGGGTAATTTAAAAATTGGAATTTACTTCAATAATATTATCTTGAGTTTTAAGCTTGATAAAAATAATTTAAAGGATTATAAAATCTATATTAATAAGAATGAAGGTAAATTAAATTTTAAATTGGATTTATAAGTGATTTATTCAATTTAAAAAAATAACTTGTTCAAATTGACAAGTGAAAATAGCCTTCCAAGGCACAGTCTTAGAATTCGACGAAACCAGTTCCATTGGATCCGTAATAGTGAATTATTATCGAATTTATAATTTCGTAGCGTTTGGAGTTATCGTTTGGTCGTACAGGATATAAACGCGTTGAAAATAATATCAAAAACTCAATATAATAATTGAGTCCAAAAGGCTATCTTCTCCATACTATCGAATTAGGACTCAAAACCTTTTCCAATGCGTTCAAAATAGGAGTATAACATTATGAATGCCTAGCTGCACGCCTCGATAGGGGTTTGAGATTTTGAGTTGTGTAAATCGAGAAGTTTTAAAATTTAAATAATATAATTATATGTATTGACTTGACTATATTTCCATCAGCTCCTTTACTTCTTTTCAAATCACTATACCATCCCTCTTCAACATGCCAACATCTCGTCATCTTTCTTCTTTTAAACCCATGCAGCTATACAGAATTGAATAAGAAAAAAAATGAAGTGAAGCTTTGAAAAAAAAAATCTCCATATTTACTTCACGAAAAAAATTGAAACAAAATTTAAAAATCATAGTTTGATGAGTACTTCGATCAGATATACTCCTCGTATGATGCAGCCATGTTTGGATAGGTTCGACAGTGATGTCGTGGGTGATTTGATAGTCAGGGTTAGCAACTGTTGAAATTATAAGTCTCGATCATGGAATTTAAGCTCATATTTGGGCTCGTCATCGAATTTAACAACTGCCTGGTGATTTTTGTATGGTGCGATCCACCATTGAGAATCGTGATTTGCAGCAGGTCAATGGGGAACTCGAGTTCATCGCCTTTCGATCTGGGGGTGGGAAGCTATGGCGGAGGGATGCGATCGAACGTGGGGGAGAGGAGTAACATGTGGGTGATCTCGAATTGATCGATGGTGGTCTGGAGGGATCGTGCATGTACATGATTGTGGTCGTGCAAATGGGGTCTGGAGCGAATGATTTGGGGAAGATGATGTTTGGGCTGGGTTTGGTATCATGGGTATGGGCTTCCTTTATTTGAAAATAATATAGTTAGTTTATATAGTTGTTTATAATAGAATCGTTTGAAACTTATAAATCGAATATCTTATTCGTTTTAAATCGAAATCCAACGTTGTTAGTCGCGTTAGGTCCGTGATAGGGAGATCTTTGCTATGGAGTCAACGTGGTTGAGTCTAGAAGTTGCAGAATTTTCAGATAAATTCAAACGCGTTAAGATTAAAACGGGACCAGAACGCGAAAGCGACAATAAAAATCAATGTGAGTAAATCTCACTCATTTTTGGATTGCTAGTTTAATTTAAGTTGTTGAAAATTTAAATTATTGATTGATTGGATGATTTGGTAATTATTATTATCAGTTGAATGTGATATTATATATAGTAGTATATATATTAGTAGTTGGATTGATTATTCCCGCCTATTGGAGCGGATGAGACCCTATGCGCCCCGCATAATAGCGGATGACCCTATATTACCGCGATATCCCACTTTGAAGCAGGATTGGTATTTTTATGTTGTATTAACATATATGGTTGCAGGGAAATAGGTAGGAGGGATCCAACTAGATTCCACAAAAATGTTGGATTAAATTTCATATATAGTGATATAAGATTTGGTTGAATAATCTATAATAGATTATTGTGTGATTTGAAATTATTGGATGCTTTGGTGGCAGTGGCCTATATTTGGTATTTTAAAATACCATAATTATATATATTGAATTTTGAAAGGAAATTAAAAAGAGATTTTTGAAGTAAAATATTTATACAAAATTTGGATGAGTTAAAAGAAATTGATCTGGATATAATAAATAGTTTGACTTAAAATTTGTACTTAACTATTTCGGGATAATGTAAATAGAGATTTTGGAATAATGTATATAAAAGATTTTAAATAATAAAACATAAGCGACATTTGTTTAAGTGTAAAAGTATTTTAAAAATCGAGATTTTAAATAGATTGGGAAAAGAAGTGCATTTGGAAATAAATGTGAAATTGAATATACCGGATCTTAAATAAGGTTTCTTAATTACAAATGGAAATGTAATCGAGATTGGGTTGGGTTTGGAATATAGTTTGGGTTATTTAAGAAATTGATTTATAAAAGGGAAATTAATTTAGAAATAAATTTATAATGGATTTAAGTGATGTGAAACCGTTATAAACTGGAGATGAGACTATGGGATTTATAAACAATGTTTATAAATAAGGTGAAATGTTTATCAGTCGATAAATTGAAGTTATAAATTCACGGTGAGGATTTATAATAAGGTGAGTAAATTGGTTTAAAAAGAAAAAATAGAATTTTCTTTTGAAAATGTAAAAAGGGGATTTACGAAATTGGGACGTAAATCAAATTGGTGATAAATCGAGAGAGATTTATAAAAATTAGATTGGTTATATGGAATTGAAAATTATATTTTTATCGAGAAGTTGGGTTATTTTAAAAAGTGGATTTTAAATTACTAAACTAGGTAATTTAAAAGTGTTTAAAAATATTTCAGAAAGTTAGTTATTTAAATATTTTTAAATTGTCAAATGAATTATAAGTTTTAAAAACAAGTCTTGTAAATCGATTAGAATCTTATAAATAAATTAGAATTAATTATTGTTTCAAAGTTATGTAATATTTTAAATTGTTTAAAGTATATTTAATTATTAATTAAGTTAGTTTATAATGAGTTGATATTAAGTAAATTATTATTTAAGAATTATTCGGTATTATTATTTTAAAAGATAAATTATTCAATATTAATATTATTTTATATAATAACTTTTATTTAAGGGTATTTTCCTAATTAAACTTGGGAATTTATATAGAAATTTTATAAGTATTATTTTGAGAAAATTATTAAATAAAGTTTTCGGAAAGTAATGTTATACTTTCATGGCGTAATCGAAGGCTAAGATTTCCTGCAGTTAAGTTTTGGATATCTCTGGGATAGAGACGTAATCATTGAGCTGTGAATCCATGGTGGATACCACATGGTGCTTTCCATATTTATTTTAAAGGGGTTTTCAAATATATTTTTTGAAAAGAATGTTTAGTGAAAGTACTTACTCCGATAAGATAAGTACATATCTTTTGATAAGAGATTTAATTTATTAAAATTAAATTAAACAAGATTTAGTGTTTTTAGTGGAAAATGAACTCTTTGGTTAAATGATTGTTTATTTGATAGTTAAATAACCGACTATCAAATCTGGACCCAAAACGTAACTTTGGAAATATCTAGGAGAAACATGGGAATTATATGGTACAGTTACCGTCGAAAGGTGCTATACTATACATATAAACTCGTTTCGTTCTTCTAGGATGATGATAAGGAAATCCGTCCACTAACGGTTAGGAGGTGATCTCCGATCTTATTTTCGTCTATTTATTTCCTGAAGAACCGGGATTGAGTTTACCGGAAATATCGAACGTTTTTTTAGAAGAGACCGGGATCGGATAAGTTATCCGAAAACCACTTCGATCCAACGAGTACATTTTCAAAGTGAAGAAAAGAGCATGGAATCGAAGATGGAGCAGTGAAGTGCAAGGGCTAATCGCTAATAATCCTGAGGATGATTCCAAAATGGATATAGTAGGAATAGTGCCTTCGGTTTCGTTCAGACCTAGAACGGAATTGTATGGATGAATGCAATCAGTACATTGTCATTGGAGGACAATGAGCATTCCAAGTATAAATTCCTCAAAAAGGTAATCGTAGCCTCAAGCCTCATCAACCGGAAATGACTGAAAATCAGGGGAGATGCAGCAAGGCTAAGTGGGTCACACCTAATTAGGGTATGTTTACCACCTTTCTAGATACCCTCGGATATTATTACTATAGTGCCCGAAAGAACTCAGAAAGGGTGGGAACGCCTGGGGTGATAGCATATTCGGTACTATCCAGGTTAGGGGTAGTCCGGTCTTGTGTTGTAGGGGATCCCGACGTGGTCCTCGGTACATTTTTCTAGATGTGTACTGTGATAGGTGGTACCCCAGTGCCTAGTCATTCGTATGGAATCCATTCTCCAATACGTGCCTTTACGGTTTTGGTTGTAGAGCCTAGTATGCTGGAATTTAATTAATGTAACAATTTCAACTATTTGAATAAGTATTTGTACCTAGACACTATTATAATATCAGATGATTTTGATATAAAATGTTTTGGTTATCGTAAGTTAAAAACCCGTCATGTTTATGTGTGGCTTTGTCTTATGAGATACCTTTGTTTTTCAAAGGATTTTGATAAATTTAATAATTCAAATTGAATGTGTTTTCTCACACTAGTTTTCCAGACTGACTCGGGTGTTATTTTATTATAATGCTCATGTCAGACCGAGTATTACAGATTCAGGTTAGGATGCCATGGAGCTCAAGAGACGAACTGGATGATAGAGACGTATTCCACGTACTTGATTACATTCCGCTGTGTATTGTATGATGTATATTCAGCATTTGTGAGGACCGGTTATTAAAACTATCCAGTATTGAGTTATTGATTTGTTGTACTCGAATGATGTAATGTATAAGTAACAGTTATAGTTCTTTTTGTATAAAGCATGTTATTATCTATTATATATTGTTTCGCTGCGATTGTGAGATTCTGTGTTGTTATTCTATTTTCTTCTACCTCTTTCTTCTTTTCCTCTAACTATCTGGTATTTTCGGCACTCGATTGCTCGGCATGCTATACAGTGGACGTATTGATGTCGATTTTCGAGGGTCGAAAATCCCGGTCGTGACATTTTGGCATCAGAGTTGAAGGTTAAGCAAGAACCTTGGCTTTGATGGGGTAACTCATTAGAGATAGGGTCAGTTAGTACCCTAGAATGAGTTTGAGTGCGTTAATAGATATGACTATGTATTTGTTAGCGAATATAATTTTTTTATATTGTGTTGATTGATTTATTGAGTGGCTTATGAATTCTGGTCAATACAAGTAATTAACGTTATTGATAGGGTTCTCTAAACACTTGAACAAAATAATTCGAAATGGTATTGTTTTAAAATGGGGTAAATGAAATAATTTTACCCAAATTATTTTTATATATATAAAGGAATAATTTTTCATAAATTATTATAGTTATATATTGTGTGCTTGGTTGTTAGGAAATGATAATATTAACCTTTTATCATTTGTTGTTGTGGTGATTAAAGTTGATATTATAATCAAAAGTTAAGAAATAATTTCGTATAACAAAATGGGATTTTGTACATATGATTTTGTAAATGATATTTATAATTTGATATGAAATTCCAGAAGAATATTTAAATATGATTTGTTTAAAAGGATTTAAAAGTTGGAAATTTGGGAACTTAATTCCCGTTGGTTTTGAAATGTTTTTCAAAGGTTTTGGAAAATAATAGTAATATAATTTGGAGAATATTTTTGAATTGAAATATTTAAAGGGAGTTTTAAAGGAAATAAAGGCACCGAACTCACTTCTGTCGCTGGAAAATAATTTCGGTGATGACTGCAGCATCATCAACGTTCATTTTTGAGTCTCCAAGGGAGGAATCGCTACCTTAATGATTTTCAATTGGAGTTGTTTTGGAAAAATGGTTTTGGTTTGAAATGAAAAAGAATGATTTGATATATTAGGGGAATTTTTTGTATACGTATATATGATTTCTAAAATGATTTGAAATACTTAGAACCAAAAATGTTTAAAAACTCGGGAATTTGATTCCCATGTTTATTGGAAATATGAGAAAATAAGATTGAACTTATAAAATCTGGAAAGCAAAATTGAAATGAATCTTACCTTAAGGTAAGTTAAATAGAGTGGATAAAATTGAATGTGAAAACGGAGACTTAAGAGAAGTTAAATGAAAGTGAGTGTGATAATGAAATAAATTAGTAAAGTAAACTAATTAAATGAAGTGAATTGGAAGAAAATTAGTGAATGGAATATGAATAAGTTGATAACTTATAAAATTTGTAAATTGCAAGGAAGCAATATTTTAAAGTGTTGAATATGAGTGCAAAGGAAGTGAAAATTTGAAATTGAATTGTAGAATAGAAATTTAACTTGAATTAAGTTAAATAAAGTGGGATTGAAAATTTAACCTAAGTTGGACTAAATAAAATAAATTCTTGGGAATAGAATTGATTGAGATTGACATAAATTAGTGGATGGAACTAATTAAAATAATTAGTTAATTGAATATGGTTTGGAATGTTGATTGATAAAAATCAAATGTGAAATTGAAAAAAGTTGAAATTAAATTTGATTAAAATGGGAAAATGAAATTGAACTTGAATTGAAATGGATATAAACTTAAGTTGTGAAGTGGTAATAACCATAAGAACATTTGTATAAAATGTTATAAAGGACTTAAGAAAATTGACGTTAAATTTCTTAAGTGAAATTGGTATTATAGAAATGTACCAAGAAAATAGTGAATGTTGATAGTTGGTTAAAAATGAAATGAATGTGGAATAATTCTTAAATGATATCAGTTTGGGAAGGATATATTAAGTGAATAAAAAATGTGAATAAAGCAATGAAAATAATAATTACGGATGATTAATTATAAGTAAAATGCATAGAATTTGATATAGCTAAGAAATCAATTGAAATAAATACGTAAGTTGTACGTATATTATTTTATTCGCATGATGATTTGATCCAGATTCGAGCATAGAATTTTGAGATAATTTATATCGATCTGAGTTAGGATTTTTCGCTCGATTCTCGACGGTGAACACTGGATATGGGTTTTTGATTGATTCTGGAATTCTCTATCATAGTGAAAGGCTATGCAAGGAGAATGATGGTTTCAAACCAAGAAACCAGATCTGAGTCCGCATTATAGAGTCGTGTGAACGATACTAGTTCGGAAGTGAAATTGTGTGACCAAGTGAGCGATCAGATTTATATTGCATACAGATGATATATGTAAATCGTACGGGCTTAAGTAAAGCAATATTGAAAATTTTGAAAAGGAATAAATAAAATGTTTTTGGAATTAAATGATTGGATATTATTGGTAAGTAAGGTGCATGTATTTAATGGAAAAAGCTAAATTGATACCTTTGGTTTCATAAATAAAAGTGGATTGCCCGACTAAAAGGTACATGTTTAAATTGATGTTTGAATTTGATGGTTTTATGATTGAGCCACTTGGCTTTTATTTTCTTTTGCTGGGTTGAGCCCGTAGTGGCGATTTGTAGTTGTTCGGATCTAGCCGTGCAAATGAGACGCTGGTGAAATTTTACGAAAATTTAAGGAGTTAGAAAATTTTGAAGGAAATTTTTAATAACTAAAATTTGATTTTAGATTATAACTTGAGATGGTTGAGTAAATAATAGTACTTGGAATCTATGGATGAGTTTGGAAATTAGAAAAAGTGATAATGTCTTTTCAATAAATTGATTTTGGAAAGTTGTTTCAGCTGATTGGTTTTGGGAAAATAGTTAATGGGTTTTGGACCATTCTTCTTACCTCGGTAATTTCGAGGACGAAATTCTTTTAAGGGGGAAGAATTTAACAACCCAGAATTTTAGTTATTTGAAATTGGAATATTTGATTGATTTTAAATATTTGAAAGTTAATTTTTAACTTGGATTTAAAATATAATGACTTATTGGGTAATTTAAAAATTCGAATTTACTTAAATAATATTATCTTGAGTTTTAAGCTTGATAAAAATAATTTAAAGGCTTATAAAATTTATATTGATAAGAACGAAGGTAAATTAAATTTTAAGCTGGATTTATAAGTGTTTTATTCAATTTTGAAAAAATAACTTGTTCAAATTGACAAGTGAAAATAGCCTTCCAAGGCATAGTCTCGGAATTCGACAAAACCAGTTCCATTGGATCCGTAATAGTGAATTATTATCGGATTTCTAATTTCGTAGCGTTTGGAGTTATCGTTTGGTCGTACGGGATATAAATGCGTTGAAAATAATATCGAAAATTCAATATAATAATTGGGTCCAAAAGGTTGTCTTCTCCATATGATCGAATTAGGACTCGAAACCTTTTCCACTGCGTTCGGAATAGGGGTATAACAGTATGAACGCCTAGCGGCATGCCTCGATAGGGGTTCAAGATTTTGAGTTGTGTAAATCGAGACGTTTTAAAATTTAAATAATATAATTATATGTATTGACTTGACTATATTTCCATCAGCTCCTTTTCTTCTTTTCAAATCACTGTACCATCCCCCTTTAACATGCTAACATCTCGTCTTCTTTCTCCTTTTAAACCCACGCAGCTGTACAGAATTGAAGAAGAAAAAAATGAAATGAAGCTTTCAAATTTTTTTTTCTCCATCTTTATTTCACGAAAAAAATTGAAACAAATTTTAAAAATCATAGTTTGATGAGTACTTCGATCGGATATACTCCTCGTATGATGCGACCATTTTTGGATAGGTTCGATAGTGATGTCATGGGCGAGTTGATAGCTAGGGTTAGTAACTGTTCAAATTATAAGTCTCGATCATGGAATTTAAGCTCATATTTGGGCTTGTCATCGAATTTAGCTATTGCTTGGTGATTTTTGTGTGGTGCGATCCACAATTGAGAATCGCGATCTACAGCAGGTCGAGGGGGAACTCGAGTTGGTCGCATTTCGATCTGGGGGTGGGAAGCTGTGGCGGAGGGATGCGATCGAACGTGGGGGATAGGAGCGACGTGTGGGTGATCTCGAGTTGACCGATGGTGGCCTGGAGGGATCGTGCAGGTACACTGTTGTGGTAGTGCAAATGGAGTCTGGAGCGAACGATTTGGGGAAGATGATGTTTGGGCCGGGTATGGGCTTCCTTTATTTTATTTAAAAAATATATATAGTTAGTTTATATAGTTGCTTATAATAGAATCGTTTGAAATTTATAAATCGAATATCTTATTCTTTTTAAATCGGAATCCAACGCTATCAGTCATGTTGGGTCCGTAATGGGGAGATCTTTGCTATGGAGTCAACTTGGTTGGTCTAGAGGTTGCAGAATTTTTAGATAAATTCAAACGCGTTCGGATTAAAACGGGACCAGAATGCGAAAGCGACAATAAAAATCAATGTGAGTAAATCTCACTCATTTTTGGATTGCTAGTTTAATTTAAGTTGTTGAAAATTTAAATTATTGGTTGATTGGATGATTTGGTAATTATTATTATCAGTTGAATGTGATATTATATATAGTAGTATATATATTAGTAGTTGGATTGATTATTCCTGCCTACTGGAGCAGATGAGACCCTATGCGCCCCGCATAATAGCGGATGACCCTATATTACTGCGATATCCCACCTTGAAGCGGGATTGGTATTTTTTTGTTTTATTAACATATGTGGTTGCAGGGAAACAGCTTGGAGGGATCCAACTAGATTCCTAAAAAAACGTTGGATTAAATTTCATATATAGTGATATATGATTTGGTTGAATAATCTTTGATAGATTCTTGTGTGATTTGAAATTATTGGATATTTCGGTGGCAGTGGCCTAGATTTTGGTATTTTAAAATACCATAATTATATATATTCAATTTTGAAAGGAAATTAAATAGGGATTTATGAAGTAAAATATTTGTACAAAAATTTGGATGATGTTGTGATACACACATAGCTTCAGTAGTATTAGTAGTATTTCTGTATAACCTTTTGTATATAGTGTTTTGTGCATTCGTTTATTTCAGTTGGCTTGTATATATGTTGTGATAACGCCCAGCCCAATTGTGATATTCTTGTTATTGAATAATGGGCTTGAATGGGCTATTTGATAGGTTGTATAAATACTTCCTTCTTCGTGAATAACATAAGATTTTGGGAGTTCTCTTCATTTCCAGAGCATTTGTTAACATGGTATCAGAGCCATGAATAAATTGATCCCAATTCTTCATCTTAAATTGATTGTTTGATCTTCAAGTCAAATTCATTCTCAAATTTGTTTGAATCAACAGTATGGGGGAAAACAAGGTATTCACGATGCGGTTCAGATGATGCCCAAAATCACTGATCACAAATTGAATAATCAAAACTACTTGAATTGGAGCAAGACGATTCGTCTTTATCTCAGGAGTATTGACAAAGGGAATCATCTACTTGAAGATCCACAGAGTATTGATTCAAAAGAAGAGAAAGATTTGCTGTGGCTACGAGATGATGCTCGCTTATTTCTTCAGATCCGAAACTCGATTGATACCGAGGTAATTGGTTTAGTAGATCATTGTGAATACGTGAAGGAGTTGATGGAATATTTGGAGTTTTTGTACTCTGGAAAAGGTAATTTGACAAGAATGTTTGATGTATGTAAATCATTCTATAGAGCAGAAAAGCAGGAGCAAATGTTAACAAGTTATTTTATGAATTTTAAGAAAGTATATGAGGAATTGAATCTGTTGCTTCCTCTGAGTCCTGATGTTAAAATTCAACAGCAGCAGCGAGAACAAATGGCGATAATGAGTTTTCTTGCGGGATTAACACCTGATTTTGAAGCTGCGAAATCACAAATTTTATCTGGATCTGATGTTACTTCTTTGAAAGAGGTGTTTAGTCGAATTCTACGAACTGAAGGTGTCCAAAATCCAATTACGCCAATTGATAGTGCATTAATTAGTAGTAACAGGAATTATGGATCTCAGAGATCAAGTTCACAATCTGATAACAAGCAATTCTGGAATAATTCTTCAAATAGAGGTGCTCAAGAAAGTAAATCAGGAAATCAAGGGAAGTTTTGTGCTTATTGCAAGAAGCCTGGGCATACGAAGTTTGAGTGCAGGAAATTGCAATATAAAATTTCAATGGCAAATAATAATTCTAACTCAAGTAAAACGGTGCTGATGACTACTGATGAGTATAATAAATATTTGAAATATCAGGAAGGTTTGAAGGACAATACTCAAAGTCAAAATTCTCTTTCAGTCACTACAGTTGCTAAAGCTGCTAATGATGAAAAGCAAACAACTAAGTGGGTCATAGATTCAGGTGCTACTGATCATATGACAGATCTTGTGACGAATCAAGTTATTGGTAAGGGACAACAAAGTGGAGGATTATATACATTCAACGTGACATCTCCTGATCATATCACATGTTCAAGTATTGACTCTGCTCTTAAAGCTCATTATCAGTTAGGGCATCCATCACTTGTATTGCTTAAAAGACTTTGTCCACAATTTAATTCTGTATCTACATTAGATTGTGAGTCTTGTCATTTTGCTAAGCATCATCGTGTAAGTTTGAGTCCTAGAATAAATAAGAGATCTTCATCTGCATTTGATCTAATACATTCAGATATATGGGGACCTTCTTCCACTGTGTCAAAGAAAGGATATAGGTATTTTGTAACGTTTGTGGATGATCATACACGTGTAACTTGGTTGTATCTAATGAAAAATAGATCAGAAATCTTCTCTATATTTTCTATGTTTTGTGCTGAAGTTAAAAATCAGTTTAATGCATCAATCAAAGTTCTAAGGAGTGACAATGCAAAAGAATACATGTCTAGTCAATTTAGTACTTACATGGCTGAGCATGGAATACTTCATGAGACATCATGTGTAGATACAGCAGCACAAAATGGAGTGGCAGAGAGGAAAAATCGACATCTTATTGAAACTACAAGATCACTTCTGTTTCAGATGAATGTTCCTAAAGTATTTTGGGCAGATGCAGTTAGTACAGCATGCTTCTTGATTAACAGAATGCCATCAACAGTATTAGATTATGAGATTCCTATTCAAGTTTTATGTCCAAATAAGACAATATACCCAGTTAAACCCAGAGTTTTTGGTTGTGTTTGCTATGTGAGGGATGTGAACCCACAATTAACTAAACTAGATCCAAAATCATTGAAGTGTGTTTTTGTTGGATATTCGAGACTTCAAAAAGGTTATACATGCTTTTGTCCCAGTCTTCACAAGTATGTGGTATCAATTGATGTAACATTTGTCGAAGATGTACCCTATTTCTCTTCAACAGTTAGTGAAATTGCAAATAAAGAACAGAGACAAAAGGAAGGAAATGAAGAGGAAGATGCTGTATTTTATTATGCTGATCTGTTCCAGGAAGGTAAACAAAATGATGAAGAAAATATTCATGTTGCATAGGAAGATGAAGTGAACATGCAAGCAGATGTTGGTGATGGTTCAAGACAAGGTGCTGATGTTAGTGAGGTTTCAAGACCAGATTCTAAGGTGGATAATCTTCCTATTGCTCTTCGAAAAGGTAAACGTAAATGTACGTATCCTATTTCATCGTATGTGTCAGATGATAAATTAGATCAAGGGGCTTCATATTTTGTATCTAAAATTGACAAAATTATGGTTCCTAAGACTGTGAAGGAAGCACTATCCAAATCTGAGTGGAAAATGGCTATGTTAGAAGAAATTAAAGCATTAGATCAAAATCATACATGGGAGTTAGTTCAATTACCATAAAACCGAAAAGTGATTGGGTGTAAATGGATTTTTAATGTCAAAGTAAATCCAGATGGTTCAATTGCTAGATATAAGGCTCGTTTAGTGGCTAAGGGGTATGCACAGGTCTATGGCACTGATTATTGTGAGACATTCTCCCCTGTAGCTAAAATGACCTCGATTAGGTTGTTTATTTCGTTGGCAGCCACACATAGTTGGAGATTGCATCAGTTAGATATTAAAAACGCTTTCTTACATGGTGATTTGAAAGAAGAGGTGTATATTGAACAGCCACCTGGTTTTGTGGCTCAGGGGGAGGAAAAAAAGGTGTGTAGGCTGAAGAAGAGTTTGTATGGGTTGAAACAGAGCCCAAGAGCGTGGTTTGGCAAGTTTAGTCAACTGATTGAAAATTTTGGTATAGTGAAGAGTAATCTTGATCACTCTGTATTTTATAAAAGTTCACATGAGGGAATAATTCTTTTGGTTGTTTATGTTGATGACATTGTGATAACTGGGAGTGATGAGAAGGGTATTAGTGATCTGAAGAAATTTATTTAAGCTCATTTTCATACTAAAGATTTAGGAGAGCTGAAGTACTTCTTAGGGATTGAAGTAGTCAGAGACAGTGAACATATCTTTATGACACAGAGAAAGTATACGTTAGATTTGCTGTTAGAAACAAAACATACAGATGCAAAGCCATGCACAGCTCCTATGGATATAAATCATGGACTAACAATTGAAGGTGAGTTATTTGATAATCCAGAAATGTATAGAAGGTTAGTTGGCAAGTTGAATTATTTGACAGTGACGAGGCCTGACATAGTTTTTCCAGTTAGTGTGGTTAGCCAGTTCATGAATGCACCTACAGTAAATCATTGGAATGCTCTTAAACAGATTTTGTGCTATTTGAAGGGGACTGTAGGTCAAGGTATTAAGTACAAGAATCATGGTCATAATAAAATAGAGGGATTTACTGACGCTGAATGGGCTGGCTCTAAATCAGATAGGAAGTCAACTTCGGGGTATTGCATGTTTGTTGGAGGTAATCTAGTGTCATGGAAAATTAAAAAACAAACTGTTGTGTCTCGCTCGAGTGCTGAATCAGAGTATCGAGCTATGGCCAACGCAATTTGTGAGTTATTGTGGTTAAGTCACTTGTTAATTGAGCTGAAATTGGATAATGTGACAGCAGTTGACTTATGGTGTGATAATCAAGCAGCTGTTCACATCGCTACCAATCCAGTCTTTCACGAGAGAACGAAGCATATTGAGGTGGACTGTCATTTCATCAGGGAGAAGGTGCAAACTAGATTAGTAACCCTGAAGCATGTTCGATCGAGTGACCAGCTTGCTGATTTGTTCACCAAGGCTTTGAATGGTGCGAGAATTAAACTTTTGTGTAACAAGTTGGGCATGATGAATGAGTATGCACCAACTTGAGGGGGAGTGTTGTGATACACACATAGCTTCAGTAGTATTAGTAGTATTTCTGTATAACCTTTTGTATATAGTGTTTTGTGCATTCGTTTATTTCAGTTGGCTTGTATATATGTTGTGATAACGCCCAGCCCAATTGTGATATTCTTGTTATTGAATAATGGGCTTGAATGGGCTATTTGATAGGTTGTATAAATACTTCCTTCTTCGTGAATAACATAAGATTTTGGGAGTTCTCTTCATTTCCCGAGCATTTGTTAACAGATGAGTTAAAAGAAATTGATCTGTATAAATTAAATAGTTTGACTTAAAATTTGTACTTAACTATTTCGGGATATTGTAAATAGAGATTTTGGAATAATGTATATAAAAGATTTTAAATAATAAAACTTAAGCGGCATTTGTTTAAGTGTAAAAGGATTTTAAAAATCGAGATTTTAAATAGATTGGGAAAAGAAGTGCATTTGGAAATAAATGTGAAATTGAATATACCGGATCTTAAATAAGATTTCTTAATTACAAATGGAAATGTAATCGATATTGGGTTGGGTTTGGAATATAGTTTGGGTTATTTAAGAAATTGATTTATAAAAGGGAAATTAATTTAGAAATCAATTTATAATGGATTTAAGTGATGTGAAACCGTTATAAGCTGGAGATGAGACTATGGGATTTATAAACAATGTTTATAAATAAGGTGAAATGTTTATCAGTCGATAAATTGAAGTTATAAATTCTCGGTGAGGATTTATAATGAGGTGAGTAAATCGGTTTAAAAAGAAAAGATAGATTTTTCTTTTGAAAATGTAAAAAGGGGATTTACGAAATTGGGACGTAAATCAAATTGGTGATAAATCGAGAGAGATTTATAAAAATTAGATTAGTTATATGGAATTGAAAAATATATTTTTATCGAGAAGTTGGGTTATTTGAAAAGAGGATTTTAAATTATTAAACTAGGTAATTTAAAAATGTTTAAAATATTTTAGAAAGTTAGTTATTTAAATATTTTTAAATTGTCAAAATGAATTATAAGTTTTATAAACAAGTCTTGTAAATCGATTAGAATCTTATAAATAAATCAGAATTAATTATCGTTTCAAAGTTATGTAATTATTTTAAATTGTTTAAAGTATATTTAATTATTAATTAAGTTAGTTTATAATGAGTTGATATTAAGTTAATTATTATTTAAGAATTAATCGGTATTATTATTTTAAAAGTTAAATTATTCAATATTAATATTATTTTATATAATAACTTTTATTTAAGGATATTTTCCTACTTGGGAATTTATATAGAAATTTTACAAGTATTATTTTGAGAAAATTATTAAATAAAGTTTTCAGAAAGTATTGGTATACTTTCATGGCGAAATCGGAGGCAGAGATTGCCAGCAGTTAAGTTCTTGATTTCTCTAGGATAGAGACGTAATCATTGAGCTGTGAATCCATGATGGATACCACATGGTGATTTCCATATTTATTTTAAAGGGGTTTTTCAAATATATTTTTTGAAAAGAATGGTTAGTGAACGTACTTACTCCGATAAGATAAGTACATACTTTTTGATAAGAGATTTAATTTATTAAAATTAAATTAAACAAGACTTAGTGTTTTCGGTGGAAAATGAACTCTTTGGTTGAATGATTGTTTATTTGATAGTTAAATAATCGACTATCAAATCTGGACCCAAAACATAACTTTGGAAATATCTAGGAGAAACACGGGAATTATATGGTACAGTTACCATCGGAAGGTGCTATACTGTACGTATAAACTCATTTCATTCTTCTAGGATGACGATAAGGAAATCCGTCCAATAACAGTTAGGAGGTGATCTCCGATATTATTTTCATCTATTTATTTCCTAAAGAACCGAGGTTGAGTTTACCGGAAATATCGAAGGTTGTTTAGAAGAGACCGAGATCGGGTAAGTTATCCGTAAACCACTTCGAACCAACGAGTACGTTTTCAAAGTGAAGACAAGAGCTTGGAATCGAAGATGGAGTAGTGAAGTGCAAGGGATAATCGCTAATAATCCTAAGGATGATTCCAAAATGGATGTAGTAGGAACAGTGCATTCGGTTTCGTTCAGACCCAGAACGGACTTGTATGGATGAATGCTATCAGTACATTATCATTGGAGGACAATGAGAATTCCAAGTACAAATTCCTCAAAAATGTAATCGTAGCCTCAAGCCTCATCAACCGGAAATGACTGAAAATTAGGGGAGATGCAGCAAGGCTAAGTGGGTCGCACCCAATTAAGGTATGTTTATCACCTTTCTAGATACCCTCGGATATTATTACTATGGTGCGCAGAAGAACTTGGAAAGGGTGGGAACACCCGGGGTGATAGCATATTCGGTACTATCCAGGTTAGGGGTAGTCCGGTCTTGTGTTGCAGGGGATCCCGGCATGGTCCTCGATACACTTTTCTAAATGTGTACTGTGATAGGTGGTACCCCAGTGCCTAGTCATTTATGGAATCCATTCTCCAATACATGCCTTTACGGTTTTGGTTGTAGAGCCTAGTATGCTGAAATTTAATTAATGTAACAATTTCGGCTATTTGAATAAGTATTTGTACCTAGACACTATTTTAATATCAGAAGATTTTGATATAAAATGTTTTGGTTATCATAAGGTAAAAAACCCATCGTGTTTATGTGTGGCGTGGTCTTACGAGATACCTTTGGTTTTCAAAGGATTTTAATAACTTTAATAATTCAAATTGAGTGTGTTTTCTCACGCTGGTTTTCCAGACCGACTCGGGTGTTATTTTATTATAATGCTCGGGTTAGACCGAGTATTACAGATTCAGGTTAGGATGCTATAGAGCTCAGGAGATGAGCTGGATGACAGAGATGTATTCCACGTACTTGATTACATTCCGCTGTGTATTGTATGCTGTATATTCAGCATTTGTGAGGACAAGTTATTATAACTGTCCAATATCGAGTTATTGATTTTTTGTACCCGGATGATGTAATGTATAAGTAACAGTTATAGTTCTTTTTGTATAAAGCATGTTATTATCTATTATATATTGTTCCACTGCGATTGTAAGATTCTGTGTTATTGTTCTATTTTCTTCTACCTCTTTCTTCTTTTCCTCTAACGATCTAGTATTTCCGGCACTCGATTGCTCGTCATGCTATATAGTGGACGTATTGATATCGATTTTCGAGGGTCGAAAATCCCGGTCGTGACACAAGCCATCTACAGAGCAAACCTCTCAACATCCCTCCAAAAATTTCTTCACTGATAATCATATTGACAAATGGATTCTTAAAAAGCAAAGCAGGAAACAACTTCTTCAAGAACTTGAGAAGAAGCCATTTCATTCCGGTCTATTTTACCCTCTATGAAGATTTTCTCACTATGACGCTGACAAGCTACTATCAGATGCATGTCCTTTTTACCTAATCAACTATGATAACAATTCGGGTAATATCGACCAACTCGCTGTTTTCCTCTTCTTAATTAATTTATGCTCTATTACCATTTGGAATCCGGCTGATGAACAAAATTGGATATGGACTAGTGCACCACTACAACAACAACAATTAACTCAAAGTCAACCTTCACAGCCTACCAGAGTTTCGACCGCTACATGATATTACTCCGACTCCAAAATACAAGAAGCTAGAATATCCTCAGGTCCGGGAGAGAATTTCCGTGATATTGCACTTCAAAATCATCAACTGCTCTCCTTAAATCACCAGGTGCCTGACAAGAAAATGTCTAGGCTAGAACGTTCCTTTTCTACTCAAATGAAAAAGGTTGAGAAGAAATTAGAAAAGGTTGTTACCACATTAGGAAAAGTTCTTCGAAAGGTTCGTGGTCGTTCTTCATCACAGTCTTCATCTTCACCTTTACCTGCTCCACCACCTGCATCTGTCTTTTCCGCCGAACCTTCTGCAGGAGCAGGGACTTCAGAGGAACCTCCATATTGTCCGGCCAAGGAACACATATGTCTTGACTCTGAAGAGATCGAAGGTTTGTCTCATCATTCCAAAAAACATGATATAACACAAGATCCGCAAGACTATGATTATTACACATCTTTCCAGGGTCTAGCTATTCGAGAGTATGATGAGTATATTGATCAAACTCAGTGGCAACAAGGCACAACAAATGAAGATTCATCCGGTTTTTGGGGATATTATGGGTATCAGTAGATTTGTTCTTTTATTGATTATCATTTCTACTTATGTATCTATTGCTCTTTTTCACTTTCTAGACTATTTGTTGTATTAACACTCTCTCTGTTATGAAGTCTGTGATTCTTTTATTCTTTTTGATAATGTTAAAGGGGGAGAAATATCATCTTACATATTTATAGGGGGAGCAATCGATTCATGAGGAGACATATGTATAGTTGTCATCATCAAAAAGGGGGAGAATGTTAGAACAACTATTATATGGTTTCGATGGCAACAACTATACACACACATATATAAATTTATATACTTTCAGAAAAAGCCTTCAGAGATTAGAAATAGTTCGAAAAGGAGAAGAATCATCAAATTTAAATGATAGTACTATTATTTGTCTAGAAATAATTGCAAAAATCTCCTTTGGTAGTATCGGTATGACTTAAAAAATTTGCACACACACAAAGTTTATAACATTCTAAAATTTCACTTTCGGATGTCTGGCAGTATATATCAGACGTCTGACTTAAGTCACTGGTTTTACAACTGCACAATACACAGACGTCTATAGGTTATGCCCAGATGTCTAAAGATAAGTTCTGGTTAAAAAATATACAACAGCTCAGACGTCTGAACAAATGCCCAGATGTTTGTGCTGCATAACGGGCATTATTTCTGAACAGGCATCTTCTTCAAACAAAGAGGCATTTTCGCAACTCTTCATCATATCTCTTCTCTATCGACAGATGCAACTTTTTGAACGAATAAACTAACTTAAAAGATACTACTCTTCATTATACTCTTCATTCTCTATAAATATGCAAAGATTTTTTAAATTAAACTGACCTAATCTTTCTGAATCTTCTGTCTATTTTTCTTTGCATACTATGTTTCCAAGAGCTAACAATATTCATCAATTCTACTTCCTAAAATCAAAGTCTCACATACACATATTACCAAAAGGAGATTATAGGAAGATTTGTACAGAGCAGTCAAAATTTGTGTTTTCTAGAGCACATTCTTGTCATAAAAGAAACTATGTATCTAGCCTATTCCTCCGGGCGAAGCGAGGGTTGTTTATTACTGAAAGCCGAAGAGGAGCTTCGGGACTAGACATAGGACGTGAGGTCCGAACTAGTATAAAAAATTCTGGTGTGATTGTTCTTTACTGTTATACTTTATTTACCGTTCATAAGTTAGTATCTTAGTATACTTGCATATTTGATATACATATACGATCCATACTCTCTTTCATAAACATCGTTACGACAACCCAAAACATTAGTACAGGGATTTGATTAATTATATATATATATATATAATCCCATATACTGTATAAAACATTTCCTTTCGAAAATCATTTACTATAACAACAGTGTTATAGTCCATGCCTTCCATACTTCCCCGAAAACGTCTATTACAACAATAAATGTTGAAATCTATGTTTTTGATACTTTTCATATTTTAAATTGCTTTTCAAAACTATTTAAACTCCATTTTAAAATATTGCTTTCAAACCGTTCCTTTAAAGATAAACCACTTTTAAAACGATTAACTCCTACCTTAATTTTAACATAAATCATTTCTATATTTATAAAACTATGGCTATAAATCTCCTTTCGATTTTATAAAACTTCTATTTTATAAAATCTTTTTATTTATAAATCATTCTTTTATAAAACTCATTTACCATCAAAATCCACTTCTTTATATATCAAATTTATTTATAAAATTCATTTATAAATCCATTTACTAAACAACTTCAAATCCATTTACAAAACATTCAAAAATTCCGATTATAAATCTATTTCTTTATTTATAAAATATCACTTCTATAAATCATTTTTATAAACTTATTCAAAATATCTATTTAAAAACACTTTTCAAAATAGTAAATCGAAAATACCAATAATCATACTTTTTTATTTGTTCGAAATAAATTCATTTCTTTTAATAATTTAAAAATTATTAAAACATATATATACTTCCAAAATCACTTCGAAATTCTTTTTAAATCAAAATCATATTTTAGCATTTCAAAATACCAAAAAATAATAGCCCATGCTACTATAGTACTAAATAAGTCAAATCATATCAAAATCAATAACATGACATCCAACACATCATATATCAACATATATATGAAAAGTAAAATAAACAGTGGTGAGGAATCCTGTAAGATCCCTCCAACCTATCATCCTGGATCATATATAGAATATAATCATAAAAATATAAATCAACCGCTTCGAGGCGGAATTCGTATACAAAGGGTCATCCGCTTTTACATGGGAACGTAAAAGGGTCTTATCGCTCTAATAGGCGGAAATATATCCAAACTAACTAATAAATATAGTATATCATCCAAACAAGCAACAAATAACATAAATAATTATTCCCACTTATCTAAAAATATAAGCAGGTTAGAGAGGTGAGTTTACTCACAAAAATGGCAGAAATTGCCAAAGCGCTTCGGTTTGAATAATATTAAACGGCGTTCAATCCAACCCAAAATTCCTATTAGCTCCGAATCCATCCAATCTAAGTCCATAGCATAGTACTCACTGATACGATTGCAACGCAACTTGTCGTGCTCGATTTGAACCTCGTACGAACAAGTTATGAATTTATGAACATTCGAGATAATTAAAATTATTATTAACTTAATTAAATAAAAGTTTAAACTTAACCTATCCTTCATCTCCCTCTCGCGCACGCGCATACACTCCAGGCCATGACGTTTTTTTAAACTTCGATCGCTCGTGCTTTCACGTTTGCCGATGCCTCACCATCACGCCGCCACCGCCTCTCGCCTTGCGCCGCCGCTAGCAGCACCACCTTCGCACGCGCGCGAACGCCATCATCGAAACCAAAAAACTACTGACGAATGCAGCTCGATTGCCGCTGCCGTGGTCGACGATCCAACCGCTGATTTGCTTCGTATCGTTGTGCTTTACGTAATCCTAGTTGAAGTCGTTGGCCAATTCAGCCTCTAGAGGCTCCGATTGTTGCTAGCCATTGGATAGTTTAATTTTTAATGGTGGCTGAGAATATTTAAGGGTGAGAGTTTGCAAATGAAAGGAAGTGGATGGCCTTATGTAGAAAAAAATTTACGACACTATTCATCCGTGAAAATTTCGAACTCCAAACGAAGCGTGTCGCCTAACGTTCTATATGTTATACCCCTATTCCGAACAGAATGGAATATATATCGGGAGCCAATTCCACCATAAGCAGAAGATAGCTTTTCAAAATAAAATTATATTAATTTAAATTCCTTTAATAAATTTCTACACATTTCGAACTCGCACGACCAAACGATACGTCCAATCGCCACGAAATTCGACGACGTATAATAATTCACTATTACGGATCCAATGAAACTGGTTTCGTTGAAATGCGAGACAGTGCCCAAAAAGCTATTTTTACACGTTAATTAAAATGAGTAATTTTGAAAGTCAGTTTAAATCACTTTTAAATCAAATTTAAAAGTTTACTATCTTCCTTATTATTCGAATTTAAATCAACTTTCGAAATCATTTTTGTTCACATTAAATTCAAGATTCAATTATTTAAACAATTTCAAATATTAAATTTAACAATTTAATTATCCAATAAATTGCTATATTTGAAATATAAGTTATTTAACTTATAAAAATTAACTTTTCAATATATAAAATCAATTAAATATTCCATTTTCGAATGACTAAAATTTTGATCGCTACATACATCCACCTAGAGCAACATACATCCACCTAGAGCACATATATTTTCATGGCAACATTTTTGTAACAAAAGAAATTCCTTGTTGTTACATGCTACCAATCCCATAGATCTTCACCTTAGTGATCATTTTCTCAATTCAACTTGAAGTTATACAGAGTCCTTAAACACTTAGATAAGATCGCTAACACCTCTAGCAGTTTAGATTAGGTCGCTACCACCTCTCAGCAGTTGGGCCAAGCTGTTCTACAAAGAGAACTCTTTTCCATGGTTGGAGTAGGCCACGTTCTAACATATAACTCCACCATAATGAGAATCCCAAGCTCAAGCCACAGACTAGAGCATACTTAGGTCAATTTTGCATCATGTTGGTCCCCTCGAACCATCGACTCTGATACCATGTTGAAATTTTTGACACCTCCTTGCATCTCCACTATGCGCGCACATCATTTAGTATATAAAGGGCAAGACCACTGAATGAAGCTCTTTTGGTGCCAACATCATGATTGGATATCCTTACATCCCTTTTAGAGTACATAAATTTTCATGACAACATTTATTGTAACAAAAGGAATCCCTTGTTGTTACATAATATCAATCTCATATATGTGCTCATTTTTTCAGAATATCTTACAATGTGGGACTTATCATAATCCAATCTGTGCACCCATTTTAGTACAATACGAGTCACACCTAGTAAGTACGATGTTAATTTAAATGTTCAGTAAAATTTGAAAGGAATAGGCAGACTCTGTTGTAAATTTTTGCTATAAATTATGAGAATTAATAATTTAGGATGAGACTAAAGGTGGTGAGAGATAAACTTTCTATATAACATAATAGAAGATGCATGGTAAAAAAATAGGTAATTTTTAATTTTAAGTAAAAATATGTAGAGTCCAAAAGGAAAGTTGATTTTAAACCTTGAATAATTATGAAAAGATAATAAAGGAAGGAGAGGGAATCTGTAAATGAAGGGTTTAGTTTAACTATTGTGGAAAAGTTCTGATAAGTATTGATTTTAAGAAGCATAAAAGTTTCATTTTATGGCAGTATATTAATTCATACTAACCGAGAAATGAAAATACAAATTATCTCAATTCAATTTCTTACTAAAAGGGAAGATATGATAGATTAAGATATAAATATAAATAAAGGGAAATCTAAAATTATTCCCTGAATCAAGGAGTGCAAAATATGAGATAAGAGTGAATTAGAAAAGAGATATAAATGATTGGATCTTGAATTATATTTTATAATAGAATAGATGCCTTTTTAACTCCTCTTATCCCAATAACTTCTTTATCGATTCCAAAAAAATATAAATGGTAAGAAATTGAATTTCTTAATATAAGAGAATAGATAGAAAAATCCATTTAATAAAACAGTACCAAGTGTATATGATCATATAAATTTAACATAAGTTCTCTATTATTAGAACGTATCCTCACAAATATCAACCCGACGCCTATCACACTTCAAAGTACGTATGCATTGTTGTCTTATAGTGTATTTTCTATGAATTAGAATAAAAAGTCATAAATATAAAATGATAATAAGAGCAAAGAAAACACAAATAAAAAGTTCAAATTACATTATGTTGAAATACAAAATAGTAATATGTAGACATAAATCGAAGGACTGAAACTTAAATGAATAATATAAATAGTAGAACATAATTAAATAAGTACACAAATTGAAAAAAATTAGAATGGATGAGAACTAATACAAAAATGTAATAAGTGCTAAAATAAATTATAAACATGTGTACTAGAGTGTTACAATGGAAGTTGAATCAGAATCCCATCTAATTTTTTCACCACATTTCAGCAATAGACACCTATAACCATAAAAAGACGATTGTAGTAACTTTTCGAAAGAGTTATATCTTTTAATATATATTTTTTTCTAATATTGATTCTATTAAAATGGACCACGTGTTGGAGACTTGCTATTATTCTATTTTTCAAATTAATTTTTTTAAGAAGTAAAACCTAGTTTTTACAAACCTTATTGATATATAACAAATTAAACATTACATACACAAAGCCATGACACATATCACAAATAAAGGAGGAGGAAATTATATAACTCCAGCCAGAGCTATAAGAAAATACGAACTACAAAACAAAAATTGCCACCAAACATAAGAGACTAAAAAACTTAGGACGTCATAGTATATAATGATTGAAGATTTTATTTTAGATGGAGAAGATGAGGAAGTAAAAGTAAAATAGTAAAATTACGAAAGTGGAAGATGTACATATATATAAATAAATGAATTAGGGGTAAAAGGGTATATAGTTATAGGATTATAATGAAATTGATTTGAGGTTTGAAAATAATTATTTAAAGGGTAGGAGAAATTCATAAAAACGAAACCCCACACACACGCACATAGACACACACACACACAAATCAATAGTTGAATTACCTTACATGATATACTATAAGGGAAACGAAAATTAATAATAGTAGTAGGATTAATATAACTAATTTGTAACATTAGCTACCATTAAAAAATTAAGAAAAACAAAGATGAAGTAAGTTTGAACTTCTAAGAAAAGTAAAATCAAAATTTACCAAGAAAATTCAATCCATGGAAGATTGAAGAGAGTGGAATTTATTTATAGCTTAGAAAAGAAAGAAGGTCACATGAATTATGGAAGAATGTTTATTCGGAGAGTAGGAGTTTTTATTTCTAAAATTAAAATGAGAGGAGAAGACTTTAAGATAAATAGATCGAAAGGATATCACATGGAAATTGAAGAAAACTCAAAAGACAGAGTTGAGAATGAAGGAGAGAAGAGGCTTTAGTAGTTTAATAGTATTAACTTTTCAAAAAAGTTATATCTTTCAATTTATTTTTTCTAATATTGATTCTATTAAAATGGACCACGTGTTGGAGACCTAATATTATTATATTTTACAAATTAATTTTTATTAGAGTGAAACCTAATTTTTAAAAACCTTATTAATATATAAAAAATTAAACATTACATACACAAAGCCATGACACATCACAAATGAAGGAAGAGGAAATTATATAACTCTAGCCAGAGCTATAAGAAAATACAAACTACAAAAGGAGAAAAAATTTCCATTAGACACAAGAGGCTAAAAAAACTTAGGAGGTCATAGTATATGAGGATTTAAGTTTTATTGTAGACTGAGAAGATGAGAAAATAAAAGTAAAATGGTAAAATTACAAAAGTCAAAGATGTACATATATATGAATAAATGAATTAGGAGGTGAAAGGGTATACAGTTATAACATTATAATGAAATTGATTTGAGGTTTGACATTAATTATTTGAAGGGTACGAGAAATTCATAAAAAATGAAACCATACATATTCATATAAACATACAAAAATTAATAGTTAAATTACCTTCCATACTATACTATAAGGGCAATGAAAATGAATAATAGTAGCATGATTAATATAACTGATTTGTAACATTACCTACCATTAAGAAATTAAGAAAAAACAAAGACGAAGTAAGTTTGAACTTCTAAGAAAAATAAAATCAAAACTTACTAAGAAAATTCAATATATGGAAGGTTTCAGAAAGTGGAATTTATTTTGTAGCTTAGGAAAGAAAGAATGTTATTCATTGAGAGAGTAGAAGTTTGTATTTCTGAAATTAAAAGGGGAGGAGAAGACTTTAAGAGAAATAGATTGAAAGGATGTCGCATGACAATTAGAGAAAACTCAAACGACAGAGTTAAGAATGAAGGAGAGAAGAAGATTTAGTACTCATGTTTAATAGTATAGTGTAGATAACATATGATATTTTTGTCACCTTTTTGTATTTGGATGTTACAATACAAAATTATATCTAGTTGAGGTTTTATTTTAGTTTGTCTGATTCAATATCCACCAGAATGATTAATTCAAATTTAAGCTCAATTTACTTTTTAAAATGATAATCCAGAAGTTCAATTTAAATAGATTTGGATTTCCCAATTGTTTTACGAGTTTTATAATACTTAATGCTTAAAAAAGGTTAATTTTTAATTTTTGGGTTATATTTTAGAAAATGTAATTGATTCTTTTTAAGTTCTAAATATCGTTATGTTTTAGTTTTGTTTTAAATTCATTTAGCATGCACTTTTCTTGTTATATTGATTCTATCTGGATATTCAAATAATAAACTATTCAGTCTAATTTAATTTATTTGAAATTCACTTTTTATTTTAATTTATATAACTTGTATTTCATCTTTTAGCTAGCAACTTGAAAATCAAATTTTAGTTATTTTATTTAATATACGTATAAAAACCACATCTAACTAAAGTATGAAAATTTTATTTGATTTTACGAAATTCCTACAAATTAATATATTACTTGGGAAATCTAGTCTTCTAATTTATATTTTAATAATTTTACAGTTTTTAGCAAAAAGTTGATCATTTTTTGGTTCTAAAAAAATATTATTTCATAGTTTTATTTAAAAACAATTTTTATTATGTGTTAGTTGTCTTATTATTTTTTTATGCTCTACAAATTAAATGTATTTTCTTGGTTTCAGAATTGGTTATCATTTATGACAGTTTAATATAAAAGTTTAGGGCTCAAACTAGAAATTATTAGAAATTGATATATTAGACATAATTTATAAAATAGCTTGACAAGACTCGAAGTTGACACCTAAGATTTATGTTACATGATAAGGTAGCTAAATAAAAATATAAAAAATATCTTCATTGTAACCCAAAACCCAGATCTCAAAATACATTTTGTAAAATATAAAAAAACGAAAAAATATATATTACAGCATAGGATGATCATATAATGTTGCAATTTATATTGAGTACTAAATATTATAGATTATATCGACTCACAGGAATTCTAAACCATAATCATTCTTTATTAATCAAATCAATAAATTATTATCTCCTTTACAATATATTTCAGCTAAGTCTTTACATTAACGATCTGATCTTCTCTGGCACTCATTGTTTTAACTCAATTTAACACCTCATACTCATCTTAATTTCAAACTTCAAAATGTAATATGTTTATGTAGAATGATTAGACTGAAAATCCATTCACATGTAAACTATAAATTTACGTTCTTTTTAATGATACACATTATACACCCATAAAAAACAAATTTGCGAGAATCAAATTTTAGAAGTTTGAGTTCTTCTAGTAAAGTTTTTTAGTGATTCAAATATGTACACCATAAATTTTAAGATTATATATAATTTGATGATAATATTTCTCCCATGAAAGGTGGTAAATTGTTTCCCTAAAAAGCAACTAAATTTGTCTCATACTCGTAAAGGAATTTAAAATTGTCCCTACAAATAGGCTATAGCACTACAAACCTTACACTACTTTAAATTAGCTTCTAATTGGTTTAAAATTGTCTTAGATTGTTTTTAAACTACTATAATTGTCTACTTTGGCAAGACGGTTAAACTGTTGCCCTAAATGTAGCTATAAAAGAAGCTGTAGCTTCATCTAAGATTGCAAGTCATAAACTGCTTTAAAATTGATTTAAAATGCTTTACAATTGTTTTGAAACTACTTTAGTCTATCTTAGAATGCCTTTAAGCTACAAGAAAAAAGTCACATGTCCCTGTTTTTGATGTTGTTATACAAAAAGTCCCCGCAGAAATGAATATGTAAATTTGGTCCCTATTTTTCAAAAATAAAAAAACGCAAAGTGTCTTGCACTTTTCTGACAGAAAATGCAAGATAACTTGCACTTTTTTAATATGCAATTTAAAATGCTTTACAATTGTTTTGAAACTACTTTAGTCTATCTTAGAATGCCTTTAAGCTATCTTAAAATCGAGTTAAAACTAACTAAATATTGTTTTAAAACAATCTTAATTTTCCTTGAACTATCTCGAACAGTGTTAAATGTTTTGGGTAGAAATGAATTTGTTAACTTAGTTTTGAAATAACACTATACATAATAAACAGTATATACCAGCAGAGTGTTTAAGGGGAATTTTAGCTCGGGTTCTTGCTAAAACTTACTGATACACCCCTCATGTAAAATTCATGCAAACCTAATCCTTTATTTTATAATTACTAGTTGTTTAAATTGGTGTTAATTTTGGTTGTGTAAATTTATTTCTCAATTATTATCAAATTAATACTTTGAATATATCTTAAATGTCAATATTGAATCAAATGCACTCAGAATCAACTGCAATTGCATTTAAAACATATTGCATTTTGACATACAATTGCAAAATAATTGCAACATAGTTAATTGTAGTCATGCTACAATTATTTGTTGGACCAAGTGCATTGGTAGCGGGGCAAGAAAAGAAAGCTAAAAAATTATTTATTAATTTTGCATTAGATCTTATTTCGTGTTTACAGGAATAATTGTTTATACTAACTTGTATAGTGAATATTAGTAAATGGGAGTTTGTTATTTTAATTTAATTACGTTTTTTATCTTTAAAGCTTCAATACACACACGTACGTATGTGTGTGTGTTTTCAATTAAAACCAAAAGGGAAAAAATCATTTTTTTATAACCGAAAATAATATAATCCTTTTTCGTGTGTGTGTATATATATGCATGCAATATTTATATATAGGCCGTGAACAAAAAAAATTGTAATATATATACAAATATTCATATATGTATAACTAAATATTAATGAATATATAATTTATATATATTGATAAAATATTAGTTTAATTTTAACAACTATATTTTTTTGTCGAGAATAAAAATCACAATAAACATATATATAGTTGTATTTGTATGATAGTTGAAAATGAAACTGTACCTTAGATCCCCCGGTTGTCGATGTGTTGTGTGTTTGCTCTTCCTTATCGAATCAATATTCCTTTCTCCCTTTAAGCTTAGCCTGTATATCCTAGCTTCAAGGCTTCTCTTGAGGCTAGGGTTGTAAAATTTTGTATCTTCAGAGTAAGAGGAGGCGAGGCTATTTATAGCCACCAAAAAAAATATAACATCTCTGCATTATCCTCTCTTTTAAATCTAGATCGAATCCAGAGCAAGAGGGTCGGTAAAATCCATCTACTTTTCTCCTTGTATGGCTGACCCCCCCCCCCCCCCCACTCGTGGACTTCCATGATATTGGGCCTAACTAATATACCATTTATTAATTAATCATTTAAGACAATATATTTAGTTAAACTAATATATAACAAATATATTTATTATTTTAATTAATTTTCAAGCCTTAAATAAATAATTAAGTACCATAAATTTAGTACAACATTTTTATTAATTTTTATTATTAATAAATAACATTTATAAAAGAACTCGAAAAATAATTAACAACACCATTATGTTGACTCCTAGGTGCGAACTTGGTCCTTAGTAGTATTTAAACAATATAAATATATTAAACCCTGTACAGACTTTGTTGAAGTAAAATATCGAGTATGAGTTCAGTTGCTTATAGACCATTATGCAAAATCCTAATTTGTAATTTTTATTAAGATACATCTTTGCAGTGCTATTTTGTGCACGTTTTCTTTTCATCATCACTATATCATTAAGATATCTAGAGTTTTGGGCAATGGTCAAAAACTCCAATAACATAGTTAGTAAATTGCATAGCACCACTTTAAAGTCCTTAGTTCAATCTGATAGCATTTATTGATTAACCATTTTACTATGGCTGGTGATTTTGGCTATATGTTGACAACCAATTGTGATACTAACCTTCTACAACAAAGGAGATAAATCCTCTCTTGAGTAGCATTTCACTTCGTGCAGTTTAATGCCTACCTAACTATGGTCTAACATGATCATGATGACATGTGGTTGGCTGTAACCAATTTACAACCTAACTACTTCTGATCTATAGTCATTCTAAGTTCAAAGATCACTGCACCTTGTTACGTGAGATCTTCTATTTGATATAGTTATACTAATCCATAGAATACTCCCATTGAGTCGTTCCATGTTTTTTTGAATAACCATAAGTACATAATCTTTTGGTGTCCCTAACAGTCATGAGTAATTCATTGTCCATCATATGGAAAACGTTACATACACCAGTCTCAATAGTTGCATTGATATCTTTTTTTTGACATATTTTGACCAGTAAAAATTTATAGATGTATTTTGAGTGTTCGATTCAAAACTTATGTTTACGAACACATTCACAACTGTCGATAAGATACATTTCCTAAAGGTGTTTTACTTATTGATGTAAATGTATTCATATAATTAACTATATCACAATATAGCAACACATATAATAGAAAATAAAAGCAATAAACATACGTTATTTAACAAGATTCTTTTATAATAGTTAAGTCATATAATTGGTTACATAATTTAGCCTAGAACACACCCTTAATATATCAATCTCCCACATTCACTTGGGACCAATTATGGAGCCTCATGCTCATACCTTCGATCAGTCTACCTAAATTAGATTGAGAAATGACCTTAGTGAATGGATCTACGATTGTTATCTTTAATATCTACGCTCTTGATTACTATCTCTCCATCACAGATAAACTGTCTTATCATGTGGAACTTGCAAAAGATGTGTCTTGACCTCTTGTGAGCTTGCAGTTCCTTGGCAATTTGAATTTCCGCATTATTATCGTAATACAACAACATAAAACCTTCAATGGTTGGTATCACTCATAGATCTTTAATGAACTTTCTCATCCACACTACTTTTGCAACATCGTTTAAGGTAATGTACTCAACCTCCATGGTCAAATCGGCCACAATTCTTGTTTGGAACTTTTCCAACTAACAGCTCCTCCATTGAAGGTAAACATGAATCCCGAGATCGATTGATTTGATAGAGTTAGGGGTATGCCCTAGAGGCAATTCTGTAATTTATTATAAATTAATTAACTCTATAATTAATTCTCATTCATAATAAAGATTTTTTTCTGTTATATATTTGTTATAATGTGTTATAAATAATAAATATTTAATTAAAATATATTTAAAAGAAAATCCATAAATGGTGTGTTTGTGATAGTAATTACAAATAGTTGTAATCATGAGTATTGTATCACAATATAATAAACATATCATTTTAAATATTCCTAGTCAATATGCATTGAGACCAGATATCGATGCATCCATTGAGACTAGGGTACATAATGCTCTCCAAATGTGGGACAGTGTATTAATCATGACTGCTGGGGCACCAAGGAGTTACATACTGATAGTTATTGGATAACTATGGAATTACTCGCTTGATAGTTTTCCGTTAGTTAATATAACAAAGGTTAAACAGAAAATAACGATGTAACTAATTTATAAAGTTCTATCGACTTGAGAATAATGTTGATCTTCAATATGAAAGTTCCACTTTGATTATAGTCAAATCACGACACGATGTGCATCGAGTGACTATAGTTGGGTCAAGGAAAGTATTGTAAGTGAAACACTATTCAAAAGAGGATTCGTCTCCTCAGTTATATGGGGTTAGTATCATGGTTAACTCAAGTAAACTCATATCAAAATATTTGACCAAAGTAGTTCGATTAATAATAATTCTTATTATTGGAACAAGGATTTCATGTTTGGACTATAGAGTTGAATATGGATAGTATTGGAATTTTGGCCATTACCAAATTTCATAAGTCCAAAATGATATTGTTTGACAAGAGAATTGGTGCAAATAATAGTCACAACTGGTAATACCTAACAAATTAAAATAAGATTTTACCGAAACCAAGTAAGCGATAAATTTGGCCAAAATGCCACACCACTTGCTAAGTGACATGTGAACGTTAATATTCGAACAATTCAATATTACTCGTTGACCAAATTTATACCTAAAGAGTCGCAAAACCAAATCGTTGAATGCTTCTTTACCACATGGTTTAATTAGTTTATAATTGTTATGAATTAATTAATATTTATGAAATATTAGGTATAGAATTTTATTTTGATTTGTTGAACAATATTAATAAATATATCTATAATAGTTTTAAATATATTAATCAATATACGATATCGATACATGTTTAAATTAGATTTAAATGCAATATAATTTGTTTGGGTTTTAAATGGATTAGATAAAAAGGCATGTACATTTCAGCCATAATAGACTAGCATAGGGGCTGTAACACCCCGTAATTTGACGTTAGTTATTTAATTAGTTAGTTGGTTAATTAATTAGGCTCCAAAAATGGAAATTGTGAAAATTATGGAATTTGACCGTGAAACTTGTAGCATTGCATTCGTGGCGAAATTTTGAGCAACTATCATATTAGGAGTTTTGAAATTGGAGCCCAAACGTAGAAGTAATGAAAATAATTAAATAAAAAGAAATTAAGGTTTTTATATTAATTACCCGGGCCTATAGGCCGACCCGTCATTTGAGACGGTCGACCCCAGCGATCGATAGGGTGACCTAGGGGCAGTCAACCAATGGCGACCTGGGGGCTTGTAACGACCCAGTATTTTGAACCATTCAAATCGACAATAATCCACACATGTCTGACTTGAATAATTCAAAATAACAGATTGTAAATAAATTTGGAGCAAATGAAATCAAATACACAGAATCACAGACACAGAACATATCAGAATAACTCGCAGCGGAATATAAAAAAACCATAGTAGTTCATGAAGCTACTATAACAAACTCTCAAAACATAATACATAATATCTGCTTGAAAACATATACAATAGACATCTCAAATAAATAGAAGTTTATTAATACCAGAACTGAAATAGAACAACTGAACTGAAAGGAACAGATAACTAGACAAGCAGAATCTCCAGCGATTCCTAGCTCCAGAAAGAAATCCAAAGCTAAGCTATAAATACTCAGGCTGACCCGAGCGTAAAGTAAAACACAAAACACTCGAGTCAGGACAATATATACTTATATAATGTAAACCAACTCAAGTGAACTGTAGTAGAAATGCACAATAACTCAAAGGATGCTTGGGATCGCCCATCCTTTAAGGATCAGTTAAACTATAAATTAAATACATCCCGTGGTTAAAATTTCAAAATGGTATTTTATACTTCGAAATCAAATATCATTTCAAAATTCAATATCCTTATAAAATCCATTTCAAAATATCAAAATATCATATTTCAAAATAATTTATATTTCGAAACAAATTACTTCATTTTAAATCATAAAAATGAAGTTAGTATATTTAATAATTAAAATTTTTAATTTCCAAAAATTTAACTTTTCAAAGTTCATTCGTTCACTTAAATTAATTAAAACAATGAAATTTCAACTTTCGCAGCATTTAGAAAATGCTACGGAAAGTCACATTTAAAATAGTTCAATTTAACAAAAGACAGCATTTAAAATTCTGTAATATGGTTACATTAGTTTCAAATAAACTTAGTTAAATTCAACCATTATAACATTTACAAAAATGCTATAATAGCCTTTAATTAAATTTAGCCATTTGGTTCATTATTATCAACTACAGCATTTACAAATGTTGTATTATCATTTATATTAGAATTTAATAGCGTTTCAGAAATGCAGTTAACTAACTTCAAATATTCAGTATAATTTCACAAACAATTGTATTTTTATATAAATCATTTTTTTTACTTATAAAATCATATAATTTCACTTTTAAAACAATTATTCAAATACCCTTATATTCATGATTTTATAAAGTTAAAACTCCATTCAAAAATCAAAATTTAATAATAATTCACTTATTAAATTCCAATTTTAAATTATAAATTCATTAAATTAAATTAACTTAACACTTAATTTTAAAATTTCAAAATAACTTAATTCCATTTTTATTTACTTAACTTAAAGTTCACTCTTAAGCCAAATTCACAAATTTCCAATTTTAGTTATATTTCAAAATTTCAACTTAAATATTCATTCATTTCACATTTTAACTTTATTCAAAATCATTAATATAATATAAAAATCATTTAAATTCACTTTAATCCAAATTATCATGAAGTTATCACATTTCATATTTAATTTAAATTCCAATTATCACCCAATTAAAATTTCCCAAAATAACTTACATTTCAAATTTTCTAGTTTTACCAATAATTTATTTCACTTATAAATTTTCAAAAAACCAATAATGCTTACATAAATCATTTTTTTATTTAGTTTAAATCAAATATTATAATATTTACATTTCAAAAATATTTTTAAGATTTTTATAAAAACATATTTTAACAACGGGTCTGTATTTCATTTCTAGTCTAGGTAAAGTGATACGGGTAATATATCATTTCAACCCGTAATTTACAAAGAAAACCCGGGTTTGATCATTTCAAACCCGCAATCCCAAGGAAATGAAAAATAATTGAAAATCATTCAGGCCTATCATTTCAGCCCATAATGATTTTCTCCTATTCTAAAGTCCGTTCGGGTATGTATCATTTCAACCCATAGTGATTCTAATCTAAAAGGAACTTGCAGTGTGATAAACTGATAAAAATAATAGAACAGCATAATATAACAGTAACATATAATATAATAGGTGTTTAAGCATGGGTGAACATCATAAAATCATAACATAGCAAGTGTAACATGATAATGCATTTTACAGATTCAAAAGGGGTCAATTCACTAGTTATATATGTACATATTGTCTGGTGAGAATAACTCACCTGTTAAGCTGGAGATTTGCCAACAAAGCTCACAACACAAAGATTATGAAGGCACGACAACTCTAATACAATTTGAGTGTGGAGAGCAAATCCAATGATATAGATCTTGTGTTACAACCCAAACAAAAATCAAAGCAAACCATAAATTTCAATACACTAGAAATGACATAACTTTTAAATAAAAAGAGATACGAATGCCAAATCTTTTGCCTTGCTTTCTCTATTCTTTTGTCATGGCCTAGGGATGTTTTTGGCTCTGGTTTGAACAAGTTTGGCTCAGGTTTGGTCATGTGTATGCATGGCCTAGGTAGTAGAATATGAGGAGAAAGTTTATATAAAGGAATATGAAGAGTTTAAGGCAAAATTGGTGGGTTTTGTTCACAAAAATGGCTTGGCCATGGGCTTGTGTGGTAAGGTCAGAGAGGTATGGATTAGGTCAGTGGAAGGAAAGGTGTGTGGTGGTCTGGCCAGAGGTGGTGGAGGCGGCCTAAGGTGGTGGTGGTGGTGGAAAATGAAGTGGTGAACAAATAGTGGTCAAACAACATGTTTTTATGGCTTGTGTTGCAATTTTTGTGGAGTTTTGGCATCATGGTGGCTCGGCCTTGGTCAAGACTAGAGGAGTAGCTGGTGGTGATGGCAGGGAAGAGATGTAGGGGGTGGTGGCCGTGGATATGGAGTGGAGGCCATTCAAAGAAGCAAAGAAAACAAGGCAAAATACATGAAAAATGAGAAGAAAAGTGTAAAAAAAGTAGCCATTACCCATAGATTTTTCTTGAAGCCATGAATGAATGAGAAGGTAAAATGTTTTTGGGTGAATGGAGGCTGAAAAATCACGGCTACAAACCAAAAATGCACAGCCAAGATAGTAATTGAGGAGTTATGGCAAATGAAAGGACAAAGGAGATGAAAGGACTTAAGGTAAATAAGCTTTTAAAACTCTTCATATTTCTTTTTCTTTAAATTCAAATAAAACAAAAATAAAATCAGTAAATTGACTTTAAAACCGAAACAAAGTAATATAAAATAAAAATAATTAATTAATTTTAAAGAAAATGGAAAAAGAATATAAGAAATTGCTTAAAAATTGAAAACAGGGTCCAGAAATTACAAATAAATCACTATTGACTTTGGAAAATTAAAAACTTCATTTTAAAAATATTTAAAAAAAAATGTGAAGTAAAATAATTCATTTATATTTTAAAAATGAAATAATTAATTAAATTTAGAGAAATTAGAAAAAGAACTAAAGAAATTGTTTAAAAATTCAAAACAGGACTTAAAATTTACAAATAGAATATCACTAGTTTTAGAAAATTTCTATTTCACTTTAAAACAAATAAAAGGTCAAATAAATAAAATAAATGAGGAACAAAATAAAGTGGGAATGAGAATAAAATAAGATGTAACGATACGGATTTTCGCGCTCGAAAATCGACATCCATACTTTACATCGTACTCGAATGCCGTAGATTCGACCGTTCAAATCCGAGTCGCCGGAGCTTATAACACAATTAAGTAAACAACACAGCGGAATAAAAAGAATATAGACATCCAACATCTGATACAATATCCAGATACAATGATGATACAATGAATATCTATATACATCAGAGATATGATACAACAAATAGCAGCGGAAAAGAAAAATAGATAACTAATATCAACAGCGGATAATCTCCATCTCCAAAGCGCTAAGCCAGATATAGCTCGAACTCCCAATAACGAGGCACAAAGATAAGCAAGTGCAGTCCGATCCAAAGACTGAACTAGCTCCAGATAAATCTACAAATCTGACTATCTGAAAAACCAAACTCTAGACTGCTCGTGTAGAAAAATTTTGAGCATCCAGAGTTTAGGAAAGAAACAATAAACTCCGGATCAGTCATGGGACTGGTGTGAGCAACAAAAACAGTTTATCTTTAAAACAAATAGTAGAGAATTTTAAAGTCAATTCGCAATGCTTTTAGAAAATGAAACTACCATAAGACCTCCCACCACACACACAATGCAAACGCAGACTTGGAGGAGATTTCTTCTTATGTTAGTCAAAGATGCTTACTACGCAAAATCAAATCATTTTTGATATTATTATTAGTGCATAGTGGAAAAACATTTCGAAAGTAGAATATAAATCTTAGCCAGCATAGGTACCATTATATTATGCCTGCTATAGCTGCCTCCTGAGGAGACAGGTTATACAATTGAAATCGTAAAGGCTCGTATTGTTTCTTTGGATTTCCAACAAATGGTCAGGCTAAGGAACTTCCTATCCACGATGGGTACGTCCCTGGAATAGACGACCCGAGAACCTAACCGGATCTCTGCCAACACAAGGCCGGGTTACCTCTGCAAAAATAGGTAACTACTGACACGCGTATGCCATCCCCCGATCGTCACCGATCTTCCCGAGGATCCCCGATTCGCAACAAACCACATAGAAAAAAATAATGCAGTAACCACAGAGGTTAAGTATCTGGGCTCCATACCATGATACCACCTTTATCCAGAAGGAATGACATACACTAAGGGGCGCTACTCCCTAGAACCTTGCTGCATTCGTCCTGTTTCGACCATTTCCGGGGTGTGAGGCTCGACGAAGTCTCGTCCACAAAGCTACGCTTTGTACACAAAGCCATGCTTCGGGTCAAACAAATGATCAACCTATGATCACAAAGATATAAGATCAAACAAATGATCATATCGCAAATGATCAAACATTGATCATCACACAGCAACACTCAGCATGCCACATTACCAAATTGGGATATATCGCTGATAAATTTCAACTACATAACCTCTGAGCTCGTACGTCTCAGAGAAGGGTGTTAAGCTAAGAGAATAAATTCTCCGCCACCAACAGAAATGTATTTGAAAGAAATCAGCTTTATATCTCAAAGTGTAATGTCAGACATGTAACCATACAAGTCTGTTCCGGGATCGAACAGAACCGAAGGCACTTCTTACGAAGCCCTTGCAATTCCGGGTAATTTCCAATCACGTCCGGACTTCCCGTCACAAAAGAGTGATATAAATCTCTATACCGGAGCAACTCAGTGCAGAGACATTCGACAGGTTGTCCTTTCATTTTCGAAAAATATCCGGTCTTCAACACCGGTCTTCAAATGCCATCCATATACGACGTATCACTATTCGGAATGGGTTATATGACACAAATGTCTTTTCCCGGCTAACCCGAATAATGAGCGCAATATTCAAAACATATGGATATTGGGATTTCAATTAAGTCACAACTTATTACCCAAAAATCTTTCTTCAATTGGTTTAAACAAGTTACCATTTTAATCTTTTTAAACAAAAAGATTAAATCCACAAAGTTCACTTAATTTCACAAAGATTCATTCACAGATTTTCCAAATCGATTTCCATTTCAGTTTAATTAATTCGTTAAATCTTTAAATCAAAGATTTAACTCATAGCTTTCAAAACAATTTCATTTCAAATGGTTTAAACAAAACATCATTTTAAATCTGTTAAAAATAGACAGATTTAATTCATAGCTTTTTAAAACAATTCATTCATAACTTGGAAAAATAATTCCAATTCAATCTTGAAATTCCTTTAATTAAACTGGAATTTCATTTCTTATCTGAAAGCTTTTATTCCTTTTAAAACAACAGTTTTCATTTCGGAAATCTGATTCATTTATACAAGTTAAAATCTTTGGGTTAAATCCAAATTCTCAAAATTTTACTTTTAAATGGTTTAACTTTATATAAACACATTTATAACATCTTTTATCCCTAGTTTCAAAATCATAGATTTAATTTCAAACTTGAATTCAAATTTAAATCTAATTATTTAAATTCTCAAAACTCGATTAAGTTATTCAAAATAACTTTTATCGTTGAAATTCTATTTCAAAAGCTTTTCACTTTAAACCCCAAATTTCAAATTTCAAAATCAATTGAAATTAAAATTTCAATTTCAAAAACATCAAATTTAAATTATCTGTGACTTAACCAATTTCCTCGTGAAATCCATATTTGTGTGTGTAAAGGTGTGGTCCAGGGGTTTTACACACAATAGTGCAACATCATCAATCATCACAGATATAACGATAAACGTTATAAACTATAACGCTCATCTTCATTCACAGATCACGGATATATAAATCGCAGATAAGTAAATCACATCACAGATAATTTATCACAGATCACAACATAAATCAGGGTGTATAACAAAACATCATATATCAGGGATGTCAAACAATTTAACATTCAATATAAAATCCAAACATTCATAAGTAAGGTCAAGCATTTAATAGTCATTTATAAACAGGATTAATTAATCGTTTAATCCTAATCAATTCAATTAATTTTCAGTTAAATGAATTAATTATCCAATTCTGATTGATTTATTACAAATCATTAATTACCAATTTATCTAATGATTTTCTTAAATTAATTAACTTGAATTAATCAAAATATCCATAATTAATTACAGTAAGTGATTGGTCCTTAATTACTTTCATTAAGTAATTACATTTAAACAATTTATAATTGATTATCTAAATTAATTAATCTAATCAATTATTAAAATTTAATCACCTTAATCAATACTTAAAAATCCTTAGTTAATTTTCTTCATTAACTAATAACATTTCTTAATCACTTTTCTTAAGAAAATTATCTTAGATTAAATCATCATTTATCATTTCTAATTATAAATTAATTCAAATCATCAATTAACTATTTATCATTCATTTCATTAACTTAAGTAGTTAACTTAATTGTTAGTTAACTTTATACTTAATTTAAATTAATTACTTAAACATTTCTAAGTTAATAAAATGACGTAATTAAAACTTATTAAATTTTTATTTCCAAACTGGGCTTCAAACTACTTGAATTCATAGTTAAACTTTTATTTTAAAACTTAATTTAAACTTGCTTTATATTTTATCTGGAAACCAGATCAGGTTTAAGAATCTGTTCACGATTCTTTTCTTTCTCGAGCCCAGTTCAAAAATTCTTCGAGCCAACATCCCATTTTCCCGAGCCTGCTTCGAGTTCTCCTCCAACCTCATCTGCTTTGAGTTTCCACATCAATAACTTCGAGATCAACTCGAGACAACTCCCAGGATTCACGAGCTAAACTTCATCTTCCCAAACTCAACAGCCCAGCTACACGTTTTCACGCGTGCACGTGCACACGAAGCCCCATCACCTACGGCCACCATCTTGACGCCCAGCAAGTCGACAATGACGTCCTCCCACCATCAAGCTACTCGGCACCTTCGATCGAATCATCAAAACAAATCGAGCTTTCAGCTGCAACCCAGACCTGTAGCCTTCACCATCGGAAAACCCTCCTTCGCCAGTGATCTCGATCGTAAAAACCCCAGCTACTCCTCCCAGAGACACGTCACATCCCTACCTTTCGATCCCCCCACGCGCGATGAGGTCCGATAACGTCCTGGTGACGTGACGATCACTTTTCTGACGTTAACTAAAACATAGCTTAAACCCTAGTTTAGTTCAAATCTCAAACGATGGTGAATTAAAAAATCTTCTTGTATTTTTCCAACAATCTATGATTACCCTAGTATCTCCCTGCCAAAATTCGACTTTTGAAATTTAGCCAATCATTGGAAAATCGATAGAACCCATTATCTATTCACGTCGCAAATGTCACCCTAATACGCAACTAAAAATTCAAATTTTCGTTTTAAAAATCATCATTTTTAAAATAGTTTTAGGTGGTGCAATCCAATCTAGAATTTACGAAATTCGAAATTTGGGTAATCCTTGAATTTTTCACTGTATATTCTATTCCCAAAACATTCATCCCATAACCATACCTATAATTATTTTTAAAATTGATATCACAACATTTTAATCACTTTTCATTTTGAGATTTGTATGTGGTATTGATTGGTTTAAGAGATTTGTATTTTCTTTTTTTCTTTTTTAGCCTGTAAACATTAAAACAGGGATATATATATGTGCCTGTACATACATCTGTTAATCCCTATGTATATATATATATATACACACCTAGGCAGCTATATCATTCAAGCATAATCATACCTTCAATACAAGATCAAACAACAAGAAACAGATCAGATTAAAAAGGGTTGCTCACTTTGGTTTCCTGGAATGAAGACAGAGAACAAGAACAATGAACAGAGAAAGAACAGAGGTAGATTGAGGCTTGAAGGCTGCAGTTTTTATTTTCCTTTACAAACTTGCTTTGTTTTGTTGTTGAACAGCATTCCTTTCTGATAATACTCCTTATTGTTTAAGCTTTGAACTTCCTTTTTTTAAAACTGGAGAATATTTTTGCTGTGATCTTCTAATTGAAATCATCTTGCTTGACTCTCTGGTTTTGATGAATTCATATTGTTTTGTTTGCCTCAGTTTTACTTTACTTTGAAGGAACGAAAATGAACAGGTGAGGATGATATATATAAAAGTGAAGTTGATTATTTGTTTATACAAAGCAGGTACAAGATTTTCCTTATTTTTCTTTTTTTTTAAATCTTTGGCCAGAGATTTTGATATGGAGGCTGAGGTAACTCGTTTGGGGATGCATTTATGAGCTTGTACACATACACATCTTTGCATTTATTAGCTTTGTACCATGTATATATCTCACATACTTCAGCTGTACAAGCTTAAACTTGATTTCGGCTGTGAGCATTGTTTTGGTAGCTGCATTAATTAACATGTACCAGCTTACATTTTCTTTTATTTGTTTCCATCTTATCTCGGCTGATATACTTGCATTAAATGAAATGGTACCCTATACTTCATCCTATTCTTACTTTATGTATATTTGTACAAAGATATTCTATTATCTTTGCTTTCGGCTGGGAAGGTGATTTTTGAGTGCTAACATTTATTTATTTTGACTTGTTCACATGGGAATGTATTTCTATTTGTTTGCTTTGTACTGGGGTATTATCTTTAAGTTTGTACAATGTTTTTACTTTAATACCAAATATTTTGTTCATGTTTATTTCTTGCTTCCCTTTTGTTTTGTTTCGATTACTTTTAAAATACAAGTGAACTTCGAATTTTTATTAAATCTTTCTTTATTATTTTTAATTGTTTTATACTCACTTAATTAAATCATACTTAAATGTATTTTATTATAACATACATTTTAAAATTTTATTTTCTATTTAAGGTTTAATTATCAACATTCACCTAATATTTATTGTCTTATATCTATTTTATAAACTCAAACCATCTTTAACCATCAATTCAAATATATATACATATATTTATCATTTATCTCTAAACCATTTATTTTTAACTTTTAAATCCAAATAGAAATATATATTAAATTTGCTCGTATATACCTAAATATATATATATATATTCAATATATACACATATACTCACATATACACTATTTACAATATTTTAATCTCAAATGATTTATACAGAATATACTTGGATATCGGGGAAACTCGCTCTCAATTTATCAATTAAATTACAAATTTTTATCTAAAATTTATTTAATCATAAATTTAACTCAAGAATTCATTTAATTATAAATTTAAATAAATTTAAATTTCGGGGTCGTGACAAATTTCCCCCCTTAAAAGGATTTCGTCCTCGAAATTCGCAGGCACGAAAACAACACGGAGATAGATTCGAACTCCTATAACTTCTCGAACACTGGATATGGATTTCGAATTCAAGTCGGAATATCTCAGAGTACATACCAATTCGTCCATCTTCGGACTTTGGTATTCAAAAGAAATTACAATAGAATTTCAAATTCGGTTTCAAACGAAATCGTTTTATTAATTTAATTAAATTTAAATTTTCCAATTCAAATTCATTAAGGTTTAAATCAAAAAGCTGATATGAAACTGATGAAGATACGAAGTAAGATCTTCTACAACGATTTGTAGGGCCACCATTACACCGAAACTACTTCTTGTAGCTGGTACGAAGAAATCAAAAGAATTTGGAAAGACGAATCAAAAGATATTGATGGAGAAAGATTGTTTCCACTGTTGCAGGATATTGACCATTTATAGTCGTACTTCCCTGTCCCCTATCTCGTCTTCTTCTTGCACTCATACTCACTATCAGTGGATAGCAAGAGAATTTACTGAGACGTTCAGACGGATATCTTAAGGATACACTCATTCTAGAGTTTACTTCACTCTATCTCTAATGAGCTACTTAATGTGTTACACTCCTGAGCTAAAGTTCAACCCTTAGCTCTGATACCAAATGTAACGATACGGATTTTCGCGCTCGAAAATCGACATCCATACTTTACATCGTACTCGAATGCCGTAGATTCGACCGTTCAAATCCGAGTCGCCGGAGCTTATAACACAATTAAGTAAACAACACAGCGGAATAAAAAGAATATAGACATCCAACATCTGATACAATATCCAGATACAATGATGATACAATGAATATCTATATACATCAGAGATATGATACAACAAATAGCAGCGGAAAAGAAAAATAGATAACTAATATCAACAGCGGATAATCTCCATCTCCAAAGCGCTAAGCCAGATATAGCTCGAACTCCCAATAACGAGGCACAAAGATAAGCAAGTGCAGTCCGATCCAAAGACTGAACTAGCTCCAGATAAATCTACAAATCTGACTATCTGAAAAACCAAACTCTAAACTGCTCGTGTAGAAAAATTTTGAGCATCCAGAGTTTAGGAAAGAAACAATAAACTCCGGATCAGTCATGGGACTGGTGTGAGCAACAAAAACAGTTTATCTTTAAAACAAATAGTAGAGAATTTTAAAGTCAATTCGCAATGCTTTTAGAAAATGAAACTACCATAAGACCTCCCACCACACACACAATGCAAACGCAGACTTGGAGGAGATTTCTTCTTATGTTAGTCAAAGATGCTTACTACGCAAAATCAAATCATTTTTGATATTATTATTAGTGCATAGTGGAAAAACATTTCGAAAGTAGAATATAAATCTTAGCCAGCATAGGTACCATTATATTATGCCTGCTATAGCTGCCTCCTGAGGAGACAGGTTATACAATTGAAATCGTAAAGGCTCGTATTGTTTCTTTGGATTTCCAACAAATGGTCAGGCTAAGGAACTTCCTATCCACGATGGGTACGTCCCTGGAATAGACGACCCGAGAACCTAACCGGATCTCTGCCAACACAAGGCCGGGTTACCTCTGCAAAAATAGGTAACTACTGACACGCGTATGCCATCCCCCGATCGTCACCGATCTTCCCGAGGATCCCCGATTCGCAACAAACCACATAGAAAAAAATAATGCAGTAACCACAGAGGTTAAGTATCTGGGCTCCATACCATGATACCACCTTTATCCAGAAGGAATGACATACACTAAGGGGCGCTACTCCCTAGAACCTTGCTGCATTCGTCCTGTTTCGACCATTTCCGGGGTGTGAGGCTCGACGAAGTCTCGTCCACAAAGCTACGCTTTGTACACAAAGCCATGCTTCGGGTCAAACAAATGATCAACCTATGATCACAAAGATATAAGATCAAACAAATGATCATATCGCAAATGATCAAACATTGATCATCACACAGCAACACTCAGCATGCCACATTACCAAATTGGGATATATCGCTGATAAATTTCAACTACATAACCTCTGAGCTCGTACGTCTCAGAGAAGGGTGTTAAGCTAAGAGAATAAATTCTCCGCCACCAACAGAAATGTATTTGAAAGAAATCAGCTTTATATCTCAAAGTGTAATGTCAGACATGTAACCATACAAGTCTGTTCCGGGATCGAACAGAACCGAAGGCACTTCTTACGAAGCCCTTGCAATTCCGGGTAATTTCCAATCACGTCCGGACTTCCCGTCACAAAAGAGTGATATAAATCTCTATACCGGAGCAACTCAGTGCAGAGACATTCGACAGGTTGTCCTTTCATTTTCGAAAAATATCCGGTCTTCAACACCGGTCTTCAAATGCCATCCATATACGACGTATCACTATTCGGAATGGGTTATATGACACAAATGTCTTTTCCCGGCTAACCCGAATAATGAGCGCAATATTCAAAACATATGGATATTGGGATTTCAATTAAGTCACAACTTATTACCCAAAAATCTTTCTTCAATTGGTTTAAACAAGTTACCATTTTAATCTTTTTAAACAAAAAGATTAAATCCACAAAGTTCACTTAATTTCACAAAGATTCATTCACAGATTTTCCAAATCGATTTCCATTTCAGTTTAATTAATTCGTTAAATCTTTAAATCAAAGATTTAACTCATAGCTTTCAAAACAATTTCATTTCAAATGGTTTAAACAAAACATCATTTTAAATCTGTTAAAAATAGACAGATTTAATTCATAGCTTTTTAAAACAATTCATTCATAACTTGGAAAAATAATTCCAATTCAATCTTGAAATTCCTTTAATTAAACTGGAATTTCATTTCTTATCTGAAAGCTTTTATTCCTTTTAAAACAACAGTTTTCATTTCGGAAATCTGATTCATTTATACAAGTTAAAATCTTTGGGTTAAATCCAAATTCTCAAAATTTTACTTTTAAATGGTTTAACTTTATATAAACACATTTATAACATCTTTTATCCCTAGTTTCAAAATCATAGATTTAATTTCAAACTTGAATTCAAATTTAAATCTAATTATTTAAATTCTCAAAACTCGATTAAGTTATTCAAAATAACTTTTATCGTTGAAATTCTATTTCAAAAGCTTTTCACTTTAAACCCCAAATTTCAAATTTCAAAATCAATTGAAATTAAAATTTCAATTTCAAAAACATCAAATTTAAATTATCTGTGACTTAACCAATTTCCTCGTGAAATCCATATTTGTGTGTGTAAAGGTGTGGTCCAGGGGTTTTACACACAATAGTGCAACATCATCAATCATCACAGATATAACGATAAACGTTATAAACTATAACGCTCATCTTCATTCACAGATCACGGATATATAAATCGCAGATAAGTAAATCACATCACAGATAATTTATCACAGATCACAACATAAATCAGGGTGTATAACAAAACATCATATATCAGGGATGTCAAACAATTTAACATTCAATATAAAATCCAAACATTCATAAGTAAGGTCAAGCATTTAATAGTCATTTATAAACAGGATTAATTAATCGTTTAATCCTAATCAATTCAATTAATTTTCAGTTAAATGAATTAATTATCCAATTCTGATTGATTTATTACAAATCATTAATTACCAATTTATCTAATGATTTTCTTAAATTAATTAACTTGAATTAATCAAAATATCCATAATTAATTACAGTAAGTGATTGGTCCTTAATTACTTTCATTAAGTAATTACATTTAAACAATTTATAATTGATTATCTAAATTAATTAATCTAATCAATTATTAAAATTTAATCACCTTAATCAATACTTAAAAATCCTTAGTTAATTTTCTTCATTAACTAATAACATTTCTTAATCACTTTTCTTAAGAAAATTATCTTAGATTAAATCATCATTTATCATTTCTAATTATAAATTAATTCAAATCATCAATTAACTATTTATCATTCATTTCATTAACTTAAGTAGTTAACTTAATTGTTAGTTAACTTTATACTTAATTTAAATTAATTACTTAAACATTTCTAAGTTAATAAAATGACGTAATTAAAACTTATTAAATTTTTATTTCCAAACTGGGCTTCAAACTACTTGAATTCATAGTTAAACTTTTATTTTAAAACTTAATTTAAACTTGCTTTATATTTTATCTGGAAACCAGATCAGGTTTAAGAATCTGTTCACGATTCTTTTCTTTCTCGAGCCCAGTTCAAAAATTCTTCGAGCCAACATCCCATTTTCCCGAGCCTGCTTCGAGTTCTCCTCCAACCTCATCTGCTTTGAGTTTCCACATCAATAACTTCGAGATCAACTCGAGACAACTCCCAGGATTCACGAGCTAAACTTCATCTTCCCAAACTCAACAGCCCAGCTACACGTTTTCACGCGTGCACGTGCACACGAAGCCCCATCACCTACGGCCACCATCTTGACGCCCAGCAAGTCGACAATGACGTCCTCCCACCATCAAGCTACTCGGCACCTTCGATCGAATCATCAAAACAAATCGAGCTTTCAGCTGCAACCCAGACCTGTAGCCTTCACCATCGGAAAACCCTCCTTCGCCAGTGATCTCGATCGTAAAAACCCCAGCTACTCCTCCCAGAGACACGTCACATCCCTACCTTTCGATCCCCCCACGCGCGATGAGGTCCGATAACGTCCTGGTGACGTGACGATCACTTTTCTGACGTTAACTAAAACATAGCTTAAACCCTAGTTTAGTTCAAATCTCAAACGATGGTGAATTAAAAAATCTTCTTGTATTTTTCCAACAATCTATGATTACCCTAGTATCTCCCTGCCAAAATTCGACTTTTGAAATTTAGCCAATCATTGGAAAATCGATAGAACCCATTATCTATTCACGTCGCAAATGTCACCCTAATACGCAACTAAAAATTCAAATTTTCGTTTTAAAAATCATCATTTTTAAAATAGTTTTAGGTGGTGCAATCCAATCTAGAATTTACGAAATTCGAAATTTGGGTAATCCTTGAATTTTTCACTGTATATTCTATTCCCAAAACATTCATCCCATAACCATACCTATAATTATTTTTAAAATTGATATCACAACATTTTAATCACTTTTCATTTTGAGATTTGTATGTGGTATTGATTGGTTTAAGAGATTTGTATTTTCTTTTTTTCTTTTTTAGCCTGTAAACATTAAAACAGGGATATATATATGTGCCTGTACATACATCTGTTAATCCCTATGTATATATATATATACACACCTAGGCAGCTATATCATTCAAGCATAATCATACCTTCAATACAAGATCAAACAACAAGAAACAGATCAGATTAAAAAGGGTTGCTCACTTTGGTTTCCTGGAATGAAGACAGAGAACAAGAACAATGAACAGAGAAAGAACAGAGGTAGATTGAGGCTTGAAGGCTGCAGTTTTTATTTTCCTTTACAAACTTGCTTTGTTTTGTTGTTGAACAGCATTCCTTTCTGATAATACTCCTTATTGTTTAAGCTTTGAACTTCCTTTTTTTAAAACTGGAGAATATTTTTGCTGTGATCTTCTAATTGAAATCATCTTGCTTGACTCTCTGGTTTTGATGAATTCATATTGTTTTGTTTGCCTCAGTTTTACTTTACTTTGAAGGAACGAAAATGAACAGGTGAGGATGATATATATAAAAGTGAAGTTGATTATTTGTTTATACAAAGCAGGTACAAGATTTTCCTTATTTTTCTTTTTTTTTAAATCTTTGGCCAGAGATTTTGATATGGAGGCTGAGGTAACTCGTTTGGGGCTGCATTTATGAGCTTGTACACATACACATCTTTGCATTTATTAGCTTTGTACCATGTATATATCTCACATACTTCAGCTGTACAAGCTTAAACTTGATTTCGGCTGTGAGCATTGTTTTGGTAGCTGCATTAATTAACATGTACCAGCTTACATTTTCTTTTATTTGTTTCCATCTTATCTCGGCTGATATACTTGCATTAAATGAAATGGTACCCTATACTTCATCCTATTCTTACTTTATGTATATTTGTACAAAGATATTCTATTATCTTTGCTTTCGGCTGGGAAGGTGATTTTTGAGTGCTAACATTTATTTATTTTGACTTGTTCACATGGGAATGTATTTCTATTTGTTTGCTTTGTACTGGGGTATTATCTTTAAGTTTGTACAATGTTTTTACTTTAATACCAAATATTTTGTTCATGTTTATTTCTTGCTTCCCTTTTGTTTTGTTTCGATTACTTTTAAAATACAAGTGAACTTCGAATTTTTATTAAATCTTTCTTTATTATTTTTAATTGTTTTATACTCACTTAATTAAATCATACTTAAATGTATTTTATTATAACATACATTTTAAAATTTTATTTTCTATTTAAGGTTTAATTATCAACATTCACCTAATATTTATTGTCTTATATCTATTTTATAAACTCAAACCATCTTTAACCATCAATTCAAATATATATACATATATTTATCATTTATCTCTAAACCATTTATTTTTAACTTTTAAATCCAAATAGAAATATATATTAAATTTGCTCGTATATACCTAAATATATATATATATATTCAATATATACACATATACTCACATATACACTATTTACAATATTTTAATCTCAAATGATTTATACAGAATATACTTGGATATCGGGGAAACTCGCTCTCAATTTATCAATTAAATTACAAATTTTTATCTAAAATTTATTTAATCATAAATTTAACTCAAGAATTCATTTAATTATAAATTTAAATAAATTTAAATTTCGGGGTCGTGACATAAGATTTTAAGAAAAAAAATAGAAAAATAAATAAAGAATTACTTTAATTAATTGAAACTGGAAATTAGAAATTGTAAGCAAAATACAACTAACACTGGAAAATGTCAATTATACTTTTAAAAATGTTTTAAAACCAAAATATATGCATAACATGTTATTTTACCCATATAAATATAAATTAGAACATTACATGACCAAATAAAATATTATTTATACAATTTAAAATAAACAATTTGTTAAATACAGCAAATTACACACAATATTGAAAAAGGCATAACATTCACATTATAAATCAGATTTCAACGAAACGAAAAGCATTATTCTTAAAATTTTATTTACTTTCATAATAAAAGATAAAATTCAAAATTTCAAACTTTCAAATTTCTAAATTAAAAGTCAAAGTTTGACTATATTGACCAAAATTCACTTTTCTGGAAAATATTCTTTTTAGTCATGTTTGGAATTCTAATTCACATCAAAATCAAAATTTATATTTAAAATAACAAAATTTATTCATTTTAATAAATAAAATAAAGTTTTTAAATCAGGAAATTAAATTAAAGAAATTAATATATATATAATTAAAATAATCACAAAATACAGGGTTGTTACACTCTCCCCCACTCAAATCTTTTCGTCCTCGAAAAGGGATGAGGTACGGAAAACACAGAAAAGATAAAATGGAATAGGATTAAGACAAGATGACAAGAAGATTAAAATTATACCTGATAACTATTGTTATGGGTAAGTTTAATAAGGTGGAGAATAGGAATAGCTAGAAGGGAAAAATAGGACGAAAGACAAGGATGAGCCATTAATTAAAATTGTTGGTTAAAGAGGTAAAATATTTAAAACACTTTAAAATCCTTTAGGAAGGAAAATAACTGATCAAAATATCCTTTATATAATATTTTATCAAAATACTTTTATAACTCGATGTTTCAACAAGTTTATCCTTGTTCCTGTAGACTCTGGTAGTGCGTTGATCAAGCGCAAAACTGGAATTCTCTAGGTACTTAGTAGACCTGTTTCAACACCTAGTGAAAATACTGGGAAAACCTTTAAAAACAGATATGGAAAGTACAATCCAAACAAAAACGAATCAAATCATGGATCGCAGATACACAATGGTTACGCCTGGATCCCCCAGGAAACATCCGTACCTTTTAAGCATTCACTGCCTTGCGAATTTCGCCATGCAACAAACCGGTGGACCGCAGGATACATAAAAATGGTTACGCCTGGATCCCCCAGGAAACATCCATACCCCTTAAGCAATCTCTGCCTTGCGGATTACGCCACTAACACGACCATAGATCGCAGATACACAATGGTTACGCCTGGATCCCCCAGGAAACATCCGTACCTTTTAAGCAATCACTGCCTTACGAATTACGCTATGCAGTCGAGTTCGTAAGACCATCGGTAACGCCATGGAATTCGAAGGACACTCGAGTATCATATCCGGAAAACCAAAAATCAGAGAGAATAATATCGATAGAATGAATCCAAGATGTGGCCACAAATCGGATATCAAGCAGAAGGCACTTTCCATATCTTTATTTCGAAAATATGTATCATATAGTACCTTTTCAAATCACTTTCAAATATCGTACTTATATAATATCCATTATATATAAGATTTCACTTTCAAATTGAGTACCTTTTCAAATCTATAGTTTTCGAATCAATTTCATACTCATACAAATCAATTTTATATAAGTTCGACAACTTCCAAATCAAGTGTTTAGTAACATAAGGTTCTCAAATTTCAATTTGTTTCAATATCAGTTCAATTTCAAAATCATATACAATTTCACCGAATTATTTCTTCTCAAATTAATTATCTTTAGTTTCAACGTTTCCAGAATAATAGATTTAGAAAATAAATCCAAATTTCCAAATCAATAATTTAAGTCAACCAATTCATTTCCAAAATCAAATGTTTTCAAAATCATCTTATACTTACGTAAGGTCCGTCTTATATAAGGATCAAATTTTCCAAAATAAATTTCGTTGTATGAAGAGCCATATGGGATTTGAATATCTTTGCTTTTATAGGTTATATATCTTTGTAATTTAAATTGGAAAAGTAAGCAAAGATATTCTAACCCGACAGCTTTCAATTTCAGCGTCAAAATATATCACTGATATTAGAATATAAGATGTACACACGTCATCATTTCGCAAAATCACATTTGATCGCTCGCTCGATCACACAAGTTCGCTTTCGAACTAGTATTGTCCATTCGATTTCCCTAATGCGGACTTCGATATGGTTTCTCGACTAGAAGCCATCAGTCTCCTTGCATAGCCATATACTATGATAGAGAATTCTAGAATCAAGCCCAAAATCCATATCAAATATTCGCCATCAAGAATCGAATGAAAATCCTAACACGAAATGGTGTAATCCACCTCGAACTTGTGTACTCAAACTTGGATCAAATTAATTATGCGAATAAAACACCATACGTACAACTTATATATTTATTCCAACTTGTTAAATATACAGTTTCATAAAGATGTTACTAAGTTAAAACATTTAAACTAAATTTTATTCAAAATATTTTGAAGACCAAATTCTTTTCAAAGCATTTCGAATCTAAATTTCATATTAGAAAATTTTAAAATTGCCTTATTCATTTACTTAACAAAACAGTTTCAACTTATTTAAATCATATTACTTCATACTTAAACATTCAAAACAAATTTATATACTTTATCAAATTACTTTTCAAAATTTCTTAGCTTTGAAAAGTTAACCTTGATTTGGAAGTGCTCGAACCTTTAAAATAGTTGAAGAAATCATATTTCAATCCAAGAGTTGGAAATCACAATTAAATCAGTAAATCCATTCCAAAAATAGGGTTATATCAAATCAAATCCAAAACTCAAGGACTGAACACCGGCTCATTTCAAATTTTACAAATATATATACATATATCTTTCGAATATCACATCACACTTCGGAATTTGAAATCTAAATTGGTTTCACAAATCAATCGCATAGCAATGCTACCGAAGTGGCCTCTCCCTCACTCAGAAACTCGAAAATCAATGTCGATGATGCGTGCACTCATCACCGAAATTATTTTCCAGCGACACAAGTGAGTTCTGGACTTCCATTTACTTTTAAAACTTCTTTGAAATTCCTTCAAAATCATTAAAACCCATTAAAATCATTGAAACATTACTTATTCGGAAAAATAATTTCAATCATATTATTTATTATTTCAAAATCTTAAAACCAGTTCCAAAATGCCGGAGTTCAATCACTTAAATTCAGATTCAAAACCTTCAGTTATAAATCATTTAATATGAAACCATTTCTTATAAAATTTTCACAATTTCAAATCCTTCCAAAACTTCAAATTCTCATTTTTTTTTAAAGGTATATAATCCTTATCAAAAACATTTCATCTTTATATAAAAATATGGTCATCCTTATCAAAATAAAACTACGATGAATACAAAATTTTTAAAAGACAATCAACCACAAACTTTCCAAGGGACGATTCAAGGATGGATTTCAAAGCAAAACAGAGATTCAAATTTAGAAGGACTCTAATCAAATAGAATTCTAATTCAAAGATAGGCTCAAATGAAGATAAGATAATTAAATTACCAAATACAAGATGGATAAGCCTATATGAATCGCGGGCGACCTTAACCGGTCAACCGTGATTTCAGGAATATAATCGATGCGAAAATCTAAGAAAAATCGACCTTCGATTGCCAAAGATAGAATCTAAATATAGCAGAAGATAGAAAACATCGTAAACCGAGGATACAGAAATCTCCGGTGAATCAATGCCAATTATAATCATTCAAAGATTGGCGGAATCGCCACCCTATAAAGTTCATACAAAGTGGAGTGATGCAATACTCCAAAATCAAAAGAATACAATTAGGGGGGATAGGAATGGATTTCAGAACAAGTGAGCATTCCAAAATTCAAAGGAATCTTATTCGATAAGAATCCAAACGAAGATTAGAGAAATATAACCTATATCGATACAGAAAAATTCCCATTCAAAATTTGGAAAGACTCGAATTCATAACATACGAAAACAGAAGCTTAAATATCTTTAGTTGGACAAATTTAGCTAAGCAAAAGATACAACAGAGTTTACTCAAAGCATCCTAACAAACTACTGATTTTGCCATACCCAAAATAGATTCCTATCAACAAAGGATCTAGATCAATCAAGAGAGAAGTTCAAAATTTTAGAGGATCCTAATCAAAGAAATTACTAACAAGGTGGATACGAAAGGAATGAAGTTTAAGAAATATTTTACTTTCAAAGCAAGGAAATTTATATCAAAATAATCTTTGAAAATTCTTTAAAAATCATTTGAAAATCATTTTATACTTCGAAAATACGTTCTCTCACAAAGAAATGATTCTGAGATTGATTTCACTTATACTAGGGTATTTCTACCCTATCTCTAATGAGTTTTTGCTCCGTAGGCTAAGGTTTGCCTAAAACCAAAGCTCTGATACCAACTATAACGACCCGGTATTTTGGACCATTCAAATCGACAATAATCCACACATGTCTGACTTGAATAATTCAAAATAACAGATTGTAAATAAATTTGGAGCAAATGAAATCAAATACACAGAATCACAGACATAGAACATATCAGAATAACTCGCAGCGGAATATTAAAAAACCATAGTAGTTCATGAAGCTACTATAACAAACTCTCAAAACATAATACATAATATCTGCTTGAAAACATATACAATAGACATCTCAAATAAATAGAAGTTTATTAATACCAGAACTGAAATAGAACAACTGAACTGAAAGGAACAGATAACTAGACAAGCAGAATCTCCAGCGATTCCTAGCTCCAGAAAGAAATCCAAAGCTAAGCTGTAAATACTCAGGCTGACCCGAGCGTAAAGTAAAACACAAAACACTCGAGTCAGGACAATATATACTTATATAATGTAAACCAACTCAAGTGAACTGTAGTAGAAATGCACAATAACTCAAAGGATGCTTGGGATCGCCCATCCTTTAAGGATTAGTTAAACTATAAATTAAATACATCCCGTGGTTAAAATTTCAAAATGGTATTTTATACTTCGAAATCAAATATCATTTCAAAATTCAATATCCTTATAAAATCCATTTCAAAATATCAAAATATCATATTTTAAAATAATTTATATTTCGAAACAAATTACTTCATTTTAAATCATAAAAATGAAGTTAGTATATTTAATAATTAAAATTTTTAATTTCCAAAAATTTAACTTTTCAAAGTTCATTCGTTCACTTAAATTAATTAAAACAATGAAATTTCAACTTTCGCAGCATTTAGAAAATGCTACGGAAAGTCACATTTAAAATAGTTCAATTTAACAAAAGACAGCATTTAAAATTCTGTAATATGGTTACATTAGTTTCAAATAAACTTAGTTAAATTCAACCATTATAACATTTACAAAAATGCTATAATAGCCTTTAATTAAATTTAGCCATTTGGTTCATTATTATCAACTACAGCATTTACAAATGTTGTATTATCATTTATATTAGAATTTAATAGCGTTTCAGAAATGCAGTTAACTAACTTCAAATATTCAGTATAATTTCACAAACAATTGTATTTTTATATAAATCATTTTTTTTACTTATAAAATCATATAATTTCACTTTTAAAACAATTATTCAAATACCCTTATATTCATGATTTTATAAAGTTAAAACTCCATTCAAAAATCAAAATTTAATAATAATTCACTTATTAAATTCCAATTTTAAATTATAAATTCATTAAATTAAATTAACTTAACACTTAATTTTAAAATTTCAAAATAACTTAATTCCATTTTTATTTACTTAACTTAAAGTTCACTCTTAAGCCAAATTCACAAATTTCCAATTTTAGTTATATTTCAAAATTTCAACTTAAATATTCATTCATTTCACATTTTAACTTTATTCAAAATCATTAATATAATATAAAAATCATTTAAATTCACTTTAATCCAAATTATCATGAAGTTATCACATTTCATATTTAATTTAAATTCCAATTATCACCCAATTAAAATTTCCCAAAATAACTTACATTTCAAATTTTCTAGTTTTACCAATAATTTATTTCACTTATAAATTTTCAAAAAACCAATAATGCTTACATAAATCATTTTTTTATTTAGTTTAAATCAAATATTATAATATTTACATTTCAAAAATATTTTTAAGATTTTTATAAAAACATATTTTAACAACGGGTCTGTATTTCATTTCTAGTCTAGGTAAAGTGATACGAGTAATATATCATTTCAACCCGTAATTTACAAAGAAAACCCGGGTTTGATCATTTCAAACCCGCAATCCCAAGGAAATGAAAAATAATTGAAAATCATTCAGGCCTATCATTTCAGCCCATAATGATTTTCTCCTATTCTAAAGTCCGTTCGGGTATGTATCATTTCAACCCATAGTGATTCTAATCTAAAAGGAACTTGCAGTGTGATAAACTGATAAAAATAATAGAACAGCATAATATAACAGTAACATATAATATAATAGGTGTTTAAGCATGGGTGAACATCATAAAATCATAACATAGCAAGTGTAACATGATAATGCATTTTACAGATTCAAAAGGGGTCAATTCACTAGTTATATATGTACATATTGTCTGGTGAGAATAACTCACCTGTTAAGCTGGAGATTTGCCAACAAAGCTCACAACACAAAGATTATGAAGGCACGACAACTCTAATACAATTTGAGTGTGGAGAGCAAATCCAATGATATAGATCTTGTGTTACAACCCAAACAAAAATCAAAGCAAACCATAAATTTCAATACACTAGAAATGACATAACTTTTAAATAAAAAGAGATACGAATGCCAAATCTTTTGCCTTGCTTTCTCTATTCTTTTGTCATGGCCTAGGGATGTTTTTGGCTCTGGTTTGAACAAGTTTGGCTCAGGTTTGGTCATGTGTATGCATGGCCTAGGTAGTAGAATATGAGGAGAAAGTTTATATAAAGGAATATGAAGAGTTTAAGGCAAAATTGGTGGGTTTTGTTCACAAAAATGGCTTGGCCATGGGCTTGTGTGGTAAGGTCAGAGAGGTATGGATCAGGTCAGTGGAAGGAAAGGTGTGTGGTGGTCTGGCCAGAGGTGGTGGAGGCGGCCTAAGGTGGTGGTGGTGGTGGAAAATGAAGTGGTGAACAAATAGTGGTCAAACAACATGTTTTTATGGCTTGTGTTGCAATTTTTGTGGAGTTTTGGCATCATGGTGGCTCGGCCTTGGTCAAGACTAGAGGAGTAGCTGGTGGTGATGGCAGGGAAGAGATGTAGGGGGTGGTGGCCGTGGATATGGAGTGGAGGCCATTCAAAGAAGCAAAGAAAACAAGGCAAAATACATGAAAAATGAGAAGAAAAGTGTAAAAAAAGTAGCCATTACCCATAGATTTTTCTTGAAGCCATGAATGAATGAGAAGGTAAAATGTTTTTTGGTGAATGGAGGCTGAAAAATCACGGCTACAAACCAAAAATGCACAGCCAAGATAGTAATTGAGGAGTTATGGCAAATGAAAGGACAAAGGAGATGAAAGGACTTAAGGTAAATAAGCTTTTAAAACTCTTCATATTTCTTTTTCTTTAAATTCAAATAAAACAAAAATAAAATCAGTAAATTGACTTTAAAACCGAAACAAAGTAATATAAAATAAAAATAATTAATTAATTTTAAAGAAAATGGAAAAAGAATATAAGAAATTGCTTAAAAATTGAAAACAGGGTCCAGAAATTACAAATAAATCACTATTGACTTTGGAAAATTAAAAACTTCATTTTAAAAATATTTAAAAAAAATGTGAAGTAAAATAATTCATTTATATTTTAAAAATGAAATAATTAATTAAATTTAGAGAAATTAGAAAAAGAACTAAAGAAATTGTTTAAAAATTCAAAACAGGACTTAAAATTTACAAATAGAATATCACTAGTTTTAGAAAATTTCTATTTCACTTTAAAACAAATAAAAGGTCAAATAAATAAAATAAATGAGGAACAAAATAAAGTGGGAATGAGAATAAAATAAGATTTTAAGAAAAAAAATAGAAAAATAAATAAAGAATTACTTTAATTAATTGAAACTGGAAATTAGAAATTGTAAGCAAAATACAACTAACACTGGAAAATGTCAATTATACTTTTAAAAATGTTTTAAAACCAAAATATATGCATAACATGTTATTTTACCCATATAAATATAAATTAGAACATTACATGACCAAATAAAATATTATTTATACAATTTAAAATAAACAATTTGTTAAATACAGCAAAATTACACACAATATTGAAAAAGGCATAACATTCACATTATAAATCAGATTTCAACGAAACGAAAAGCATTATTCTTAAAATTTTATTTACTTTCATAATAAAAGATAAAATTCAAAATTTCAAACTTTCAAATTTCTAAATTAAAAGTCAAAGTTTGACTATATTGACCAAAATTCACTTTTCTGGAAAATATTCTTTTTAGTCATGTTTGGAATTCTAATTCACATCAAAATCAAAATTTATATTTAAAATAACAAAATTTATTCATTTTAATAAATAAAATAAAGTTTTTAAATCAGGAAATTAAATTAAAGAAATTAATATATATATAATTAAAATAATCACAAAATACAGGGTTGTTACAGGGCTCCAATAAACCTATGCTGCAACGGACCAGATTTAATATATTCCGACCTAACGGTTCTGGTTGATTATAGCACCTATAAATTCAGGCCTACCCCTCCCTTCTCTTCTCATATTTTTATGGATGCAGTAGCGAAGCTCTGCCATTTCTTCTTCTCCACTTTCTTTTAAATTATAAAGTGAAGATATTTGTATCTATATTCATATAAGTCGGAGAAGAGTAGAAATCTAATAAAAATGAGAAGAGAAGAGAATCAACCATATGTGTATTTGAGGTAATTTATATATTTATATATATTTGTATCTATTTTCTCTCCTTATCCCAAATCTCTTCTCAGATTTGTAATTCTAATGTATGTATATACCCTTTTATACATATCTCTTGGATTCAAAAGAATTTTAAGGTGAATCAAAGGTTCTACTTCAGATCTGGAGATTTGTATCGCTTTTAAAAGGTGAGTGGAAAATTTTATAAATTGTTATAATATGAAAATTATCATGTTAGTGTTTATTTGATTTTTATGCCTAATTGGATAATTGTATATGAGTTGTAGGCAATGAATTGAGTACGATCTAAATATAATAAATATTGCCTACATATTCTTGTTTATGAATTGATTTAGCATTGTATACAACCAGATCTGGAAATTAGTCCTAAAAGTATGAATTTAGAATATTGATTTGAATGAAATTTATTCCAGATCTGAAATAGGTTGTATAATAATGTTATAAATTTGGATTATTACCCTAATTTTATTGGAATGTAAACTTTTCTATGTTTGGAATTGTTGGAATTTAGATCCGTGTAATATTTGTAAATTAGTTTGATTTCTTTCCCTTTTAGAAAGATACAGCATTTGATCTAACAAGGATTTCTAAAAAGAAAAGAGATGTGTAAAGTATGAATTCATTGTATATTACATTCTCAATTTTAGTAATAAAAAGAAATGGTTATTCCTTGTAATTTCAAACAATGTTATCTTTCATATTTTAAAATTAAATCTTTTGTTTTGGCCTAATTTATGGAAATTATAGCGGATAATCTTTTTAGATATGATTCCAACAATTTAACATGGAAAAGTATATTCTAGTGAAGATATATAACTAGACCATATTTAAAAGTAAATATTTGTACATAATTACTGCGCTTATAATAATTAAATAAAAAGCTAATAACGACTCTTACACGTAATATTCGCATAGGATAATTAATTAACGGGAAAAGAATTTAAAAGGTTGTAACTCCAATAAATGGTAATAAATATGGGTGTTGCATAAATTGTTAGGGTAAATGGATTAATAAGACTGATAAAAATGGACCAGATATAAAAGGTTACTAATTTGAAATTTGTAATCATACATAAATGTCTTAGGAAATGTTTGTTGGGATTTTATGGACAAACTGACATTTATGAGCATTAACAGGGATTTATGGGTAGATAAAATTTTAAGGTAAATCTTATTGCCATAAATAAAAAGGGAATTAGTAAGCCGAGTCTAATGTCTACCTAAGATAATATAAGTAAAGACTTAAGATGGTTAATTGGACTTAGTAGGTTAGTGATGCGAGGTCAGTAAAGTCACTCGATGGAAAACTACCCTTCAATTTGAGGCTACCAGCAATCGAGTGCACTTACTTCTAATGTGCGATATCACTAATCATAGGACCCATGACGATGTGAGGATTGGGCTTGCTTTCTTAATTGGAAAGTATTAAATGGTCCAAATTCGAAAATAGGAGCGGTAAGGGATATCTCCAAAGAGGTTCGCTTCTAGTTTGAGGTCTTAACTGGCTGAAGGGTCTGTCTCTCTCCTAAATGGAAGTACTGAAAAACCTAGTGAGATTCCAAATAAATAAACAAGGATGTCTCTAAAGAGGTTTTACTTCAATGTTAAGGTCTTAAGTGGTTGAAGGGTCTGCCTCCCTACCGAAAGAAGTAACCTAATGAGATGCCATATTTATAATTAAAGAGTGATAGTGGATATCTCGGGATGGTTCTCTTCAATTTTGGAGTCTTAAGTGACTGTGGGGTCCTCCTATTTCCTACAAAAGAAGTATTAAGTAACCCAATGAGATTTCAAAGCAATGACAGCTAGATAGTACCATTAATGAGCATGCTTCTGGAAGTAGGTCTTAAGTAATAGGGTCTGCTTATTTTCCACTGGGAAGTATTAAGTGGCTTGGGTACAGTCTCTTACATCTCTAAGGCGATATAATAATAGTACCATTTAGGAGCACGCCTTGGGGATAGGTCTTAAATGATGGGTTCTGCCTTAGTTAAGGTCTTAAATGACCAAAGTCTGCCTATTTTCTAATAAAAGGTATTAAGTGGCTTGGGTACTGTTTATTACATGACTACGATTTTATCGATGATAGATGTGGTGATAGTTGGACATTAAATGTTAGAAGCCTTAAATAGTGGTTAGAGGTTTTGTAGCTAGAACCCACTGACCATTGACAACATTGATAGGAAACCACCTTCGGAATAGGTCTTAAATGACAGGGTCTACCACAATTATGGTCGTAAATTATAGAGTCTGCCCATTTCTCTTTTAAAAGCATTATAGAAGCCTGCTTCATATTTAGAAGTACTAAGTGACTAACGCGTTTGGAAGTATTGGGTGGTTGATATGGCTTTATTAGTATTTCATACCTTGGGAAGGGATAAGTAAGTAATCGTGTGTGCAATGCAAGGTTAGATTAGAATTTCCAACCTTGATGGACATAACAATTAAATAGAAACCTATCGGTATAAGTTTATATTATGGATAGTTTATATTTTCTCAGTCACTAGAACGTTGTTCTGACCCCCTCCTCATTACAACCCACAGGATAGAATTTAGAGGAGCGGGTTACTGGAGCTCGATGTGTTTTGTTGTTGGAGAAGTCTTTTTTCTCTTATGCTCGATGCTGATGTAACAATCTACTATCCAAAGAATGCATTAGTTCCAAAGTAGTGGTCATAATCAGTATTCTTATCCTATTATTGTTTCCGCTATAAGTTTAGATTTCTATCAATCTCTGATAATGCTTATGCTTATTTGCAGGTACCAAATCCAACGATCTGCACTTTGATGGACCTGGGTTTTGATTTTTATCAAAATTTAGGTTATTAAGGTTCAAGTTATTGCATTTGGTATCAGTGCACTAGGTTAGTATATCAGAGGGATTAGGATAAATTGAGAGAATGTATTCATACTTTCCTATCCAGTAATATTATGTTTTTACGTTAGATTCTAAGAGTTCCGACTACAGAAGTAGTTGTAGTTCCACTCTGAAGGAATGGGCAAGGCAACTATGAGTTGGAAATATCTTAGAGCTAATATTTTCATGCCGGCTTTGAAATGCCCTATGGAGTGTTGGCGATGCGTAAAGCGATGTTCATGAAGAGCATGAGTATGACATATGGTTGAATCCTGGAGACTGGAGGTGTTTGACTTGACGGTTGAGATTCTAGATACCTTGTGATTTTGGATTTTGAGTCCCGGTCGGAGACACACAATTATTTCAAATGGATGGGAAATTAGATTATGTATGTTGCAATTCTCCGAAAGCAAGTTTTGCTAGGATGCATTCATTGATCACCTCTTTAATGGAAAACTGGATTTTTATTTGTATAATTAATGTCAATTCCTTGTCTAGGAACCCAAGGGAGAATTATTATGAAGTATATTTTGGAAATGCCTTAGATTTTGAAAAGGGGGTTTTCAAAGGATTTCTTTCCGAAAGATTTATTTTGAGAATTTTGTTTTGGGAAAGTTTTAAAATTTTAAGTTTCAAAGAAACACGCATCCACTAGGTTAGTTGTGTTTAAAAAAAATTGGTTTATAGAAGATTTATTCTTTAAATCCTTAAATGTTTTTATGTACGTAAAGGCTTGATATTGATTTTTTTTTAAGGAAATAGTTTTTAAATTTGGAAAATTAGTGTTTTAAAAAGGTTTTTGGAAACCTTGAAATATTTATATATATAAATTTGTTTTTAAAGGTAAGTTTTGGTATGAAATAGTTTCTGTTATTTAGAAACAAGTATAAAGGAGCATATATTTAGTTCAGTGATTTTTCGGTTTATAAAATCAAGGGTTTTTATATTTTCTCTCTTTAAGGTACGAACAAAATAGGAAAGACATTCAATTTTATTGGGGTATGTAGGTGTTGTTGGTCATAATAGTTTTGCTGAGACTATTGCAATATTGCCAAGGAAGGGTCTACATGGTAAGGTGGACACTGTCGTGTGGAAGCTAGAATATTTCTGGATGGGTTAAGTTGAAGATGGTGTGTGGAACGGTCATAAGAATATTAATTAATTTAACCGGCCCTATTGGGTCCAGGTTCAGGCCATGCCCAAATCTGGGCTAGCGATCGAACGTAGCGGTCAACCGGTTGAATTAAAAGTGGTCGACCGCTTTTTGCAACTAAATTAGTCATAAACACCTAAGAGTAGTTTTTGTAGAGAAATAAGTGAGGAAAAACAAAATTAAATTGAGTAGATGGATTAACAAGTAAAAGAAAATCAACTATAATCAGAGACATATGAATTTATAGTGGTTCGACATTGTATTCCTATGTCCACTTTGAAGATTACCCTTTATTAATCACTTATAAATCTAATTACAGCAGTAGAAAATAGTCAGTACTTGATTACAATAGAGTCTAGAGTAACAAGCAGCGTAATGATCCCTAGAATGACCCATCAGGTTAGTATTTATAGACGAAGTAGACCATGTATCTCTTTGAAATTTCGACCGAGGGACCTACTACTCCACATGGGCCCACTAGAGGGATCGTTTGGCCCAATTCCCAAAGAGGAGGGAGCAGTACCGATCCCATCTTTGGTCGAGTTTTGGGGAGCAATCCCTATAGTGGCTTTCGTATGCAAAAACATGTTTGGCCTCTAATTTTTATGCCATTTGAATCATTGGAACTCGAGTTGTCGCTTGATATTTGATTCAACATGAATTAATGCTTCCTTCTGCCGATCCCTCTCGAGGGGTGTATACCAATCCCTCCAACTTTGTTTATTTGATATGCAATCCCTAGGGTAGGTTCCCTAGGGTCCATATACCTTGCTCTCCAAATTTCATATACTTTGGACTTGTAGATCTCGAGATACTGATTGTTTTCTGCAAAAATGCTCTTGTATTTCGATGTATGCCATCCCTCCTTCATGAAGTATGCTGATTCCTCTCACTGAGCCAATCTATGCCAATCCCTTCCACCTATTGAGCCATATTCCATACTTTGAACATTCTACATTGTACGTCCATCAAATCCATTCAATCCTGACTTTATACGACTATTTGTACTTGACTTCTGGGTTGCACAATCACCGCTCTGGAGTCGTCAGCCTTGATGGCAATCAAATCTAACTCATGCAATCAGTTCGATATAGCCAGGCTAGAATGCCGGATAACACTTGCCCCCCAAAGTACGTCTTGTGATGAAGATGACGTGCTTTGAATCGAAGCAAATTAGAGTCGTCGATAAGGAATCCATCCAGCTTTCTGAATAGCTACTATCCATCTGCTGAATTATTTCTCCAATGTGTTATTTTTCTCATTGATCGTCATGACACTTAGTCGATTTCCAATAGTATAAATCCAAGGCTATACTCCATTAGTTAATATTCATAAGTTTGGTTCCACAAGACTAAAAAATTTTGGTTGTTTGTTCCAGCCTCGAACTTGAAGGGTTCGGGTTTGATTTCAATTTATGTCGATTTCAAAAAATTGAACCTTTAGGCCACAGTGCACGTTCATATACACGTTCTTGTTGCTGGCTCATGAACATGCTCCCACATTCACGGGTCGTCACCAACTTTCCTGCATTTTATATGTACATATTTATAGCCGAACCCTCATAATCATTTTTTTACAGGTACCAGTTCTTTCTATGCCGATCCCTCTTTCTCCTTCTTTTTCTTTTTTATTATCACGTGCTTACAGGGATCGGTAAGCTTTCATGCCGAGCTCTCTTTCCATGCTTCGTGCCAAAGACTTGGCCCGATCCCTTAGTCCATATATATATATATAAAGTAGCTTTCCCACTTCCTTCACCTTTACTTACTTCATTTTCTCATCACTGTCAAAAGCACCAAACCCTTTCTGTTCCCCTGTTCAAACTGAGCCTCCCTTCTCTTCTTCTCCCCATGATTCCAAAACAAATCCTTCTCGTGCTTCAATTCGCCCTTACAAATCATCTTCCTTATACTTTTCATCTCGATCGCCTTCAAGCTATCCGCCAATTCCTTTAACATATAAACACATAGGTGAGCTTTCTTGCTTTATCTTTTGGTTTCATGGTGAGATAAGAGATTATGGAGTTTGACGTGACGATGGAACAATAGTCAAATTTAGAGATGAAACATTGAATATGGATGTGTTCGATAGAGCAAAGGAGGAGGAAGGAGATAGAGTGGAGGATGGATCGGTGTTGGAGGTTTGGATCTATACCGATCCCTCGGCATAGAGGCTTGATGAATACAGGGTGAAGTAGAGGGGTCGGTAGGATTAAGGATCGACAGTTTTAGGTTGAAGAGAGGGATCGGTTGAGTGGCTATGGGATAGGGATCGGTATAAACATAGGGATCGACATAAAGTTAGGGATTGGTATAAACATAGGGGTCGGCATAAAGAGCTCTATGAACTTGTAATATAATCCTACCTTACTTGTTCGGACAGTCGGCACTAATTCACCTCAACGAACTTGGACATATGATGATGATGAATAATAAAACTTGCATATTCACTATTAAACTTGAGATTGAACAATCAAATCCTTGGAACTTTCAACATAGACTAAAAATTTGCATATGGAATTGAACGACAAACTTTACACTTTGATATGCTAATAGTGGATCCCAAAGCTTTTATAAACGATCAATCTTTTTGCTAGTTGAGACTGTCAGCGATGACGGTCACTCTAGTCAATCGAAAGTCCCTATCGATGGCACTTTTATTGAGATCAATATCGATCCCCCTCGGCGCGTTGAGTCATTTAACTTCATTTTTTGATTTTAAGTTGTTTATTTCTGCTATACACTTCACTGCACTGCACTAACTCACACTTAACACGGGGGGGAGGGGGGGTGGGGGGTGGGGGGAGGGGATAGGTAAACTTTTCTAACCTCGATTATCTACTAAGTATAGTTAGCATGGACTCCAGACGCTCAGAGCATTTAGCTGCTATGTCTTCCGAACCGGCCATGCAGTATAGCGTTCCTGAAGCAAAATCAAGCTCTGCGACTATATCTGGCAGGCTTTCTACTAGTCATCAAACCGAACAAATGAAAGTTTCTGGCCCGTCGGTCAACCTTTTTTCAGATGTTCCGGTCCTCCCAGCAGAGGATATAAGTCCTGCCCCAACGCAGGAGAAGATGCCATTCTCCTAGATAACCCGATAAATTCTCAAGCCTCCCGAATTGGCGAGGCTGCCCTTCGCAGGCTATGTTCCATACATGGAATTTCATTTGTAGACATCTTGGTTCCTTCGATAAACGACATGCCTTACTTTCCCCCGGAGGGGTACACGGCGTGTAACAAATTTATGTGCTGGGTCGGATGCGTACCACCCTTCAATTCGTTTATTCGAGAAACGTTGAGATATCTTGGAATAGGTCCCACTCAACTCCATCTGAAAAGCTATGCCTTCCTACATGGAACTTTTTTGCTGTTCATGAGCCTTCTATTTCGCCCGCCAACTCTTGAGGATATAAGGTTCATTTTTAACTTTAAACGGCGGTTAGGAAGTCCTTTCTATGATTTTCTTAAACCTTCACCCAACTGCCAAGTCTTAATGGGCGCTTGGAATAAACTCTCTCTTTTCAAACACGAGTGGTTCTACGTTCAGTGTCCACCTGGTTTTGTAAGGCGATGATTGGAAGGACATAAGTGTTATTTTCATTTCATTCTTAAGTCCGTTAATCTTAGTCATATTCCTGAATCTACTAACATCCAGAATTCCTACAGGTGTCCGCCCACATCCTGAAGGCATTAGTTTTTCAAGAGCGGTCTCTGCTATTCGTGATACCCCTATTAAAGACAGGGACATCAAACTTCTTGTAGCCAATGAGTTATTATCTCTATTCGGGTTGTTGGAAGAGGGTCATAGCATTAGGGCCCCCGAAAGTGCATCATTACCGAGAAACACCGTAGAACAAGAAAGGGATGCTAACAATCCTGTCGTGCCCCTAGTCAAGGGGACTCGGGACGACATTGAAGAAGGTAAAATCAGGGGTGCCCAGATTGATGAGCCTGGAAACACTGGTGTAGGCTCGGATAAAGTGCCTGCGGTCGAATCGTCACGAGACGCGCAACCCCAAACTACAACTAAGAAAAGGAAGAGGTTGGCATACAAACTTCACAGAAGAAAAACCATTAAAATCCCAGAGATTATTATCACTTCGGTTGACGAAGAGTCATCTTCCTAATACATAGAGAGTTCAATGAAAGGATTTTCAAATCTCCAAATCCCCAATGACATTATGATGTATGACTTTCCTAATATCAACATTGGGGGCCTCGACTCTCCCTCAGAAGTGGCGATGGCGTTCTTCCCACTAGTCAAGGAGAAAAAATGCCTATAAGCAAAGCTACAGTTACTGGTCCATCGGGGGGGAACACTAGGACACTCATAATCACATGCACTCCATCGCATGCTTTTCATTTGTCCTTTACATAATAGTTACTTACAAGTCCTCATTTGGTCTTTGTAGGTGAAATAACTCAGTATCATGCTTTTGATAGCTTAAGGGGCTCTTTCACGCATTATGGATTTAGCCGCGGCTCAGAATCTGGCAGGTGTTGGGAAAAAGACGACAGACGGGAGAAAAGCACCATTCAAGGGAATCATCTTCTTCTAAGCGTAAGTCTCAGTCTTAGTCATCTCGCCAAGGAGACCAGCCCAATCTTCCTGTTTACAGTGGAGACCAGCCTTCCTTCCGCGGCCCTCAAATCTCCATATCACATGAGCATCACCCTAGTTCTTCTGGCTCTAGGTAATCGCACGACCACAGGTCGAGCAAGCATCAGCCACTTTCGATCCACCCTTGTCGATCGCTGCTCCTGACACTTCCACAATGGAGAAATTGGCCGAACTTAAGGCCACTTTCCTGAAATTTTGTTTCGATAGGCTTAAATTCCTTTCCACAGTACATATTATCCCGGGGCACGCCAAAGCAAGCTCTCTCGCATGTGTTAACGACATGTTCGTACAATATGAATCATTTCAACACTTAGCGGAAAAAAATCTTTGAAGTGTCAATTGAGCGACAATATGAAATAGATCGTCTCAAGCTAGAGGCGATCCACGATAAAGACATAATCGGACACCAAGATAATGAGCTATCAGAGTTGATAACAAAACTTGCTGAGGCAGAAAAGAGTGCCAAGGAAACATTAGAGGCAGTGAGTCATTTGGAAGCTTCCTATAAGAAAGAACTCGATGATGCCCTCAATCACAATGAGGCGCTTTCTCTAGAAAAGGACTCTTTACAAAAGGAGAAAGATGTCTTAGCCCGCCGCATCGAGGAACTTGAAGAGCTCCTTAAGAAAGAAAAGGAAGAAAAGACCGAGACTCATGAAGAATCACAAAGGTAATGCGAAGAGGCAGCTGAAGCCAGAAGCCAAAAAATTAAACTTGATGAGCAATTTGCCAAAATAGAAGCCTTTAAAGAAGAGGCACGAGAGGAAGGCCGCAAGGAAATGATGGAACAAATTGAAACCCGAGTAGAATATGATAAGAGTCCAGTCGGAATGAAATCGAGGACTTGTTTGATCCACTAATCATCGAATACAATGGCAAAGTCCGCATCCACATTGACTTGAGTTTTCTTAGCGAAGGTTATCTCGAGTCACTTGTTGAAGCCTGGGAGTACATTATTGAGATGAAGAAGACGGAGCTGGGTGAAGCTGAGTTAGATGAAGAGAAATTGGTGCGAGAGATCCTCCGTGGAAATGAACCCTTAGACCTTGTCGCTGCGGGACTCCGATATTTTGATATTTCAGCGCCTTCCGATAAAGCTAAACATATTGCTGGATCCTTGAAAGCCGATCCTAAGGGCCTCTCTTCTTTCCAAGTAGTTGGAGCATCGATTTCCTTTGGCTCGGGGCAAGACTTTAGCTATGATCCATATAAGCTCGGTTATCAATCCAAAGTGCTGACCCCTATTTTGGAAGGGGGCACTCCAGTAATAGCCCAGAGCCAATCGGATGCAGGGATTTCACTTTACTCTCCACTCTACGAGAAGTTTTTTTCTTCATGCCCAATGGTTTTAGGCTTATCTGCTTGTTTTAACAAATGGCCAGGTCTTTCGAGTCCCGCCCAAACTCCTAAAAGCGACGCTGCCGTGGAGCAGTAAGAGAATTATCAGAGATTCCAACGGCCACTGATGTACCGGGGCCCGATGCTCAAGTCATCGGAGCACTCGACGATGATAAGGCTGAAGAACCACTGTCGGTAGATGAATTCGAGGATGTTGTGATTACCGGCACCTCCGAATGCACTAACGAGATTAGTCTGAAGGAGCGTATTGAGAATGAGGAGTTACTGAAGAAAAAGGCTAAAGCTGAGCCCATCGAGGTGGACATTGACAATCCACACCTTATCCTACTACAAGTCATTCCACCTGGTGGGTCAATTCCTAGAGAACCCCTTTTGAGCTTCGAATGCTCTCCTACCAAAGGCGGCAAGGGATCAAGGAAGAGAACTAGCGGAAGTTCAGACAGCACCACTCCCGAAAAATCCAAAAAGGAGAGAAGATCGAAGAAATAGATGTCACTTCGTTTCGGTATGTACATAGTTTGCATAGCTATTTGTTCGTCATGTTCTTTTATTAGTTGTGGTTGTACAGGTATGAATCCCGGTTTTTTGAAATAACTTGCACCATAATTTTGAAACTTATCATGTGAATAAAGTTCTTGTTTTCTGTTGAGCTCTCATGTGAACTGTTATTTAAGTAGTTGAACTATTACTTTCCATTCAATGTACATGTAATTCGTTGTCCATTAATTCTGGTAACAATCCACTAGCTCTATCCTAAGGCCTCCGTGTGGTTGTGGCCTTGAGTCGCATCAAACGCTAGGCTTGAGCCTTGATGTTAGGTCATCGAATTCAATGATTTTGAGTAATTATACCCATGCCCCCAATCTTAGGTTAGCTGAGTTAGATGTTGGACGGTCGAACTTTATCCTTAGCAGGTTCATACTCTTCCTATCGATTTCAGGCCGGAGTTTATGGAATAATGAACAGTTGAACCTCACCCGTTTATTTGTTTATACTCATATCTGCATTCTAGGGATAAGATTTAGTTGATGGGTGGTCGAATCGTACCCAATTTATGTTTGTACTCTAGTCCATACTCTGGGGACTTAAAGTTATTTCGCGAGTGGTCGACTCACACCCGATTTATGTATGTACTCCAGTCTACCTCTGGGGTCTTAGAATTATTTCGTAGAGCAATCAGATTGTACTCTCCTTAATTGATTGATTTGCCCCCAAGGTCCGGGGTTTGATTTAGCGAGTGATCGACCGTGTCACAATCGCTCTTATTTTATTCCAGTCTCATCGTTCGGTAGGATTTATTCGGTCATCAGATGGTCAAGTCATATCAATATCTCATTGTACCATTGGATTATAAATGAGAGTTATCAAATGAAAAATCGGGCCAAGCCCATCTTGTTCTATCCCATTAGGAACTTGCATAATTGACTAATTCCAAACTCCAGGAACCTGTTCGGACATATTGACATCAATCAAAGTTTTGTCATGTAACTAATACATAATGCTACGACAAACATAAATATAAAGGAAGTCCAAAACTTTATTTACTGAATAGAAAGGAATGACATAATCTGTATTATTACATATCTAAAAAAATCAAATGCTAAAGCAAAATCTAAAAGCAAATACAACTGAACGAAGAAGAAATAAACTAAGTGAAATAGCATCGCAAATGCTCGCTATTCCATGCCCTTGGGAGTGTGATGCCATCAACAGTCGCTAGCTTGAAAGTTCCCTCTCCAGGCCTCTATTCAATGACATGTAGTCCTTCCCAGATTGGAATCATGTGCGATGGGGTAGGAAAAACCCTCTTCAAGACAAGATCGTCGGTTTCGAAGGTTCTAGGCCAAACTTTAACGTTCTATTATCGGTCGACTCGGTGTCGATGCGCAGCTGCCCTCAAATCGGCTTCCTTGTGCTTCTCATCTATAAAATCAAGAGATTCCAAGAGGAGATCTTTATTCATTTTGGGATCGTAGTAAGTTACTCGAAGAGAAGGAACTTTGAGCTTAACAGGAATGACGGCTACAGAATTGTAAGCAAGGGCGAATATAGTATGATTAGTTGCGGACTTGTGGGTGGTCCTATAAGCCCATAGTGCTGTAGGGATTTCATCCACCCACTTGCCTCTAGCCTTTTCCAAACACCTCTTTAGAATGGACTTTATGATTTTGTTTACAGCTTCAACCTGTTTATTCACTTGAGGGTGAGCGACTGCTACAAACCTCTTTTCAATATGATAGCTCTGATAGAAGTCTTTGAATTCAACACTGTCGATTGAGTCCCATTATCTGTTACAATAGTTTGTAGGACACCGAAACGACATATGATGTTTCAGACAATAAAGTTGATTACTTTCTTGGTTATGATCGTGGCTAAAGGTTCTGCTTCGGCCCATTTGGTGAAGTATTAAGTCACCTAATGAGATATTTTTCTTAATTGAGGTCATAAATTATAGAGTTTGCCTATTTCTCTTTTAAAAGTAATAAGTAACCTAATGAGATATTTTTTTTTCAATTATAGAGTCTGCCTAAATCATAGAGTATGTCCGTTAGTATTTCGTACCTTGGGAAGGGGTAAGTAATTAATCGTATGTGCAATTCAAGGTAAGGTTAGAATTGCTAACCTTGATGGACATAACAATTAAATGGAAACTTATTGGTATAGGTTTATGTTATGGACAGTTTATATTTTTCCAGTCACCAGAACGTTGTTCTGACCCCCTCCTCATTACAACCCATCGAATAGAATTTAGAGGAACATGTCGCTGGAGCTGGATGTGTTTTGTTATTGGAAATGTCTTCTTTTCTCTTATGCTCGATGCTGATGTGACAATCTGCTATCCAAGGAATACCACTAGGTCCAAGGTAGTGGTCATAATCAGTATCTTTATCCTATTATTGTTTCTGCTGTAAGTTTAGATTTCTATCAATCTCTGATAATGCTCATGCTTATTCCCAAGTACCAAATCTAACAATCTATGCTTTGATGGTGTAATGATCTAGAATTTTAGTCATTTGAATTTGAAATATTTAATTAATTTTAAATATTGACATATTAGTTTTATAAGCCAAACAGCTTAAATTTCAAATATAGTGATTTATTTGAATGTTGGAATTAGTGGATAATTTAATCTTAGATTTTATGTGAATAAAATGGTTTTGAAATCTTATTTAAATTCAGAGTAAATAAGAATGGAGTAGTAAACTTTTAAAAATTAGATTTAAAGGTGGTTTGTTTGGTTTTTAATAATAATTCGTTTTAATTAACATGTGTAAATTATTATTCCGGGGCATTGTCTCGGATTTTAAAGAAATTGGTGCCATTGGAACTGTAATAATAAATTATTGTATGCTGTCGAATTTCATGGCAATCGAGTGTATCGTTTGGTCATGTGAGCTCGAAACGCACAAAAATTAATTAAAGGAATTTAAATTAATGTAATTTGATTTTGGAAAGCTGACTTCTGTATATGATCGAATTAGGTCTCAAGACTAGCTCCATTGAGTTCGAAATTGGAGTATTTAGTATAAAACGCCAGGCGGCATGCCTCGATTGGAATCCGAATATTTTAAGATGCATAAAGTTGGTTGTTTTTTAATTAAATAATAGGATAGTACACCATAGCACATACCCTAGCGACGTTTAGCCCATATTTTCCCCCAAGTTGGCCATGTCTCCATTATGCTCAGCCATATACCTCACGCATCTATACATACGTGAGCGAATAGAGAATTTTGCGTTCGTTTTCCCCATTCAAATTCGTGCTTCAATCCAACGATCCACAATCGTCACGACCACTTCATGCATTATCGGGCCTCGTCGCTAAATAGAAATTGTAGAGATGGGCTAGACAAAGACATTCAATGGTGGAGATCGTCGATGGTGGCTTGTGGCGGCGGCTAGGCGAGTTAAACGGCAGCAGTGTTTATTCGCCGATTGCGGTGATGTGGAGGGTTATTGGCCCATGGACTCTGAAGGGAAAGTGTAGAGAAAGGTGAGGGTGAGGGTGGCCGAAGTTTGGCGGCCAACGATCGACTGTGGTGGCCGTAATCATGAGTTGAATGGAGAAATGCAGCCTCCATGTTTTTGCATCGTGGCAGCGCTACGGTGATCGAGGGAGGCGACGGTGGGGTCTGTGTGTTTGTGGTTGAGGTGGCGTTGACCTGGCAGTTGTCTCGTGATGTCTTATCGGCGGTGGGTGGGACGACATGTAGTTGAACAGAGGGATGGGTTTCGCGTTTTTACACGCATGGACGAGGGAAGAGAGGAATTGGGGGAGGAAATTAGTTTAAACAAGGTGATTAATTAACCTTAATGATGAAATTAAGGATTATTATTATATTAAATAATTCGTGAAATTGTAAATTAAATATCTTTCTCATATTAGATCCAAATTAAACGCGATTAGTCACGTTACGTTCATATTGACGTAAACTACATGATGGAATTTGATTGGTGATAATTGGAGCTAGTAGAAATTTCACGCTAAATCGAACGACGTTCGATTTAGACGAAAACTGGAATGCTATGGCGATAATTGGATTTTTAGTGAGTTAAACTCACTTTTTTGGTTAACCAGTATGTTATATAGTTGATAAAAATTATTGATTGGATGTTTGGATGATTTACTGTTTTATTAATTGGTTTTGTTTTATTCTCGCCCCTGGAGCAGATGACCTTTTATATATACCCACCTAGTAGCGGATGACCCATTTTATATGATTATATACTATTTGTGATGCAAGGGAATAGGTTGGAGGGATCCAACAGGATTCCACACCACTATTGAATTTTATTTATATATATGTGTTGATTATATATGAGTTGCGATGTACGGGAACATGTTAAAGGGATCTCATGGGATTCCTCGCCATTGTTGTATTATTTTCAATAATATTCCTATTATATGAATCATTGAATATCAAACCTGATTGTTTGACACTATTGATTATGACATTGTTATATGTTCAAAACTTAACCCTATAGTGATAGAAAATTAATATCGATATTGGTTAAACGTTGGATAGCAATTGTCCTCAAATTAATATTTTAAAAAATACCATAAATTGCCATTTGAGTTGGAATTCGTTTTTGAGACGGAGAACGATTTAAAATCTGAATGTTGGATTTTCAAATATATTTTGTTTTAAAGGATTTAGTTTCTATTTTACTCCAATCTTATTATATGTCTTTCTAAGTCATTTAGAAATGGTTTAAAGGATTATTTATTTATATTTAATATTGTTTTAAAAGTTATTTCTTTATATTTAATATTGTTTTAAAGTTATTTATCAATATTTTAATATTTTAAAACGTTAATTCTGTAAATAAATAATATGGTTTGAAATTGATGATAATGATTTATTAATAATGTTTTGGAATTAATTATTACTATTTATAATAATGGTAAAGATTAATCATTATTATTTTATTAATAATGTTTTGAAATTATTAATTATTATTTTTGAGATGTTTTGAAGTTAATAATTATTATTTATTTATAATGTTTATTCTTAATAATAATTATTTTATAATAGTGTTTTGAAGTAAATAATTCTTATTTATTTATAAATGTTTTCGAGATTTATAAATAGAGTTTTATAAACGGACTTGATTTTTATAAGAGAAGTTTTATAAATTTTTATGGATTTATAAAAGAGATTATAAATTATTTTTATAAATTATAAAGGGGATTATAAATTATTTAAGAATTTTATAGATAGAAACCATTCTCAGCGTTTGTAAATATACTTTTACAATTGAGACAAGTATATGAGCACATTTTCTAAGTTGTGAAAGTGAAGTGTTTTTGTCAATATTCTTATACCGTTGAGATAAGTATATGGATATTTTCTGAGTATTGAAAATATAGGGATTTGTGAATATATATTTGTAAAAGCATTTTTATACAAGTAATTTACAAAGTGATTTTAATTAATGAAAATATTAATTAAGGAGGCTAGTGGTTGCTTATGTGCTTAACCAATATTAGTTTTCCCTATGGAATTAAATCCCTGATTTGGATGTGTGTTTGTGGATAGTTAAATAACCGACTATCAAATATGGACCCAAAATGTAACATTGGAAATATCTAGGAGAAACACGTGAGTTATATGGCATAGTCATCTCCGATGATGATGTACTGCACATATAAATCTCATTTCATTCTCCTAGGATAAATGATAAGGAAATCCATCCACTAATGGTTAGGAGGTGACCTCCGCTCTTATTTTTGACTATTTATTTTCTAAAGAATCGGATTTTAGTTTACCGGAAACTATAGAATGTTGTTTGTAAGAGACTGAGATCGGATCTGTTCTTCGAAAACCACTTCAATCCAACTTAACCGTTTCGAAGTGAATACATCTTGAAGGTGATAGAATTTAAAGACGGAGCTCCTTGAAATGCAAGGGATGCTTGCTACTAATCCTGAGGGTGATTCCAAAGTGGATGTATTAGAAGCAATGCCTTCGGTTTGTTCATATCTTGAACAACTTGTATGGATGAATGATGGCATTGCATTGTTGCTAAAGGGTGGTGTTAACATTCTAAGTGGGAGGTGCCATATAAAAGGTAAAACGTAGCCTCAAGCCTCATCAATCGGGAATGACTAAAACAGGGGAGATGCGGCAAAGCTAAGTGGGCCGCTCCCATCAGGGTATGATCATCCCTATCTAGAGTCGATATTATCACTCATTTGTATGCTTCGGGGCCCATTAAACAAGGGGTGATCATATTCGGTACTACTAGTCAAGTGGTAGGCCTGTTCTATGTTGGTAGGGGATCCTAGCGAGGTCGTCGGTGTTATTTTAACTAAAGATGCACCGCGAATTCATAATATGGAATCCATTCTCCAATAAGCGCCGTACAGACCTAGTTGTGCCCAACTATGTAGAAATGTGAGATGCAAGCATTTTGGCTATATTCATATTTTACTTTGACCCCTAGACATTATGATAATATCACTGGATTTTCTATAGAAATTTCTTTGGTTATCGTAAGGTAAAAACCCCTCCATGTTTATGTGCAGAGTGGTCTGACGAGATACCTTTATTTGACAGGTTTTGATAAATATTAAATGCCATTTGGGTGTGTTTTTCTCATGCTGGTTTACCAGACTGATCCGGGTGTCTTCTCTTTCAATGCTCGGGTCAGACCGAGCATATTTACAGATTTCTTTGGATGCATTAGGGCTCAGGAGACGAGCTGGAGGACCAAGATGTATCTACGTATTTCTTTGTGTTCCGCTGTATTGTATGTTGGTTGTATTTATCAGTAATTGTAAGGACATGCTGTTATAATTGTCCGGGCTAAAATAGGTTAGTGCACTCTGATTTGTGTATGTATATTAAATTTTTTTTCTTTATGTAAAGATTTGTTGTAAGATTACTCGTGTCGTGTTTAGCTTCTTCTTATCTTCTTTCTTCTTTCTTTTCCCTAACTATCCCCTTTTCCATTCAATTTGAGTGGGTCATGTGTGGTTGATTTTCCGCTTAAACTGTATGGAAAAATGAGTCGTTATAGACGGACTTGGGTTTTTATTTTTGTCGAAATTTAGGCCCATTATGGTGCAGGTAGTTACAGGGGTGGTCATAAGATGGTTAGAGGGATTGGGATTTTAATGGATAAAAGGAAAGAAACGGTAAGAGAGAAATTTGGACCTTGATCCTAACATATCTCCCCATTCTCTCCTCTATTAAAACATCTCAACCCACTCTCATTTATTACTTTTGAGAGCCTTTGTCGTCATTTTTTCTTGTCGAAATTATACTCCATCTCCCATTCTATTTCTAAATCTTAAATTATATAAAACAGTTGCTATTCCATAGATGGTGGTCATCGGTTCAAGAGCTAGCACCTTGCTGGATTGGAAACTAGTTCACGGAGTTGATCTCATTATTTCAATGTATACTAATATGCTTTGGAGATAAGGTAATTTTTTGATTTACCATTATATAATAATATTTAGATAATTTATATATCATATATTATTTATTAGTTAGGTGATGATTCTATTATATCGATATATCGTCACATTCAGAATGGTTGTTTGATTATATACTTGTATCTACTAAATTTTTTATGTATATGCCTTTGATAATCATTGCTCAAAAATTAAAAAAATGATTTTTTACTTAAATTAATTTATATACATTATTAAATTATACCAGCTTCATAATTCAAATATTTATTCTTATTGTACACAAAATATAGTTTTAAAATTTTATACAAACAATTTTAAACTTAATGGACTTTTGGCATAATTAAAATAATTATATATATTTGAATTATTTAATTCTATATATAAATAATATATATATAATATGTTTAAAATATTATAAAAATAAGTTTACATCTAATAACACTTTCGATAAATAATTTTTTTAATTTATATAATAATTTAAATATTTAAATCATAGCTAAAAATAATAGTTGATTTTAAAATCTATTTTAAATATTAAATATTTAATTATTAAAATATCTTTGAAATTTTATTGGAACATTTAAACTTGAAATTTTCTTTCAAACATATTTTTTTATTAATTTTTATTAATTTCCGTATAGAAATCAATATATGTATAAATATATAAAATTAAAAACCAACTTCTAGCGTGAGCATTGTAATAGGCATATATTTATTATATATATATATATCATTTAAGTATACCTATATATATATTTATACTTAAATTGTTTATAAGATATATATATTATATACGTCTATATAAAATAAAAAAATTGATTTTGATTTCAAATTTACAGAAAAATAAATAAATAAATTTTTAATATAATTTTTAGTAATTTCAAATATATACATATGCATATACATATATATGTATATTATAAATCTCATATACATTTATTTATTTATATAATTATGAATAATTTCAATATATATATCTGTGTGTGTGTCTATTTCCAATATTTTGAATACATAAGTGAAGTATATAAACATACATTTGGACGATATATTTGTATACTAGATGAGCTAATATGTATGTTGCGGTGTAAATCACAGTACTTATATACATGCATGTTAAACCTTGCATGGATTATTATTTGACACATGCACACACATATACACATGTATATGACACATGTGTACATACACACACACACACACATATATATATATATATATATATTATAATATTGATTACTTAATACAAAACAATATTATAGATACGAATAAAATAATGATATTGTTTAAAAGGAAATTTAAAAATGTTCTAAATATACTAGAATTCATAGGCCCAATAAAGATCCAAAATGGAAAATAAAATTGAAATTCACCAATTACTTCTGTTGCAGGCTGACCCAGTTCCAACATGAAATCACTTTGAAAACTCAAGTCCGAGTACCCCTTCATAAGAAGTTTGTTGTTTCCATATATTAGAAACAAATCCTTAGTATTTATCAAATACTTTAGGATGAACTTAACTGTTGTCTAATGATTTTCGCTCGGATGTGATTGACGTCGGCTTATAAAATCTAATGCAAAAGCGATATTTAGCCTAGTAATAGCATAGCATACACGATGGATCTTATTGCCAAAGCATTAGGAATCTTACTTATGCACTTTCTCTCCTAATCAGCAGATTAGGCTTGTTTGCACCAAAATTGATCACAAACACCCAGTAGATTGAATGTAGAAAAATAAAGTGAAGAACTAAAATTAAAACAGAGGAAACAAGCAGAAAACAAGAACACGTAAATTTATTATGACAATCTTCCTTTCTTACACATAAAGACGACACTTAATACATTTTTGGTATTCTTGTGCCGATCATTCATGTGTCCAAAAGATAAGTTTCTAGGTAAAGAAATAATATTCAAGAGAAATAAAACACAGATTTCATTACAACATGAGAGTCATACACAACACTACCAAATAGTACATGAAGTTACTCCAAAATATTACATCAAGTTATAACAAGTACTACTCCAAATCCAAGTCTCGAGACAGCTAGATCTGACTGCCCATTAATATTACATAATATACACAACACATCAGAAATAGAAATATAACTACTGGATGCTGGGAGGACTCCTGCTCTATCCTGCTCCAAAATGCTTCTCTAAACTAGACTACTCAGCAACTCAACAAAAATTTGAGTACTCGAGAGTTTAGGGAAAAGAAAATAAATTCCGAGTCAGACATGGGTCTGGTGTGAGTAAAGCATAAAGTTTAACTTTATGAAAACTTTAAACAAAAGTATCTCGTAAGACCACACCACACATAAATACGAACGGGTTTTTACCTTACGATAACCAAAACATTTTATATTAAAATCATCTGATGTTATCATAATGTCTAGATTTAAAGTAAAATATAGAATCTTAGCCGAAATTGTTACATTAATTAAATTCTAGCATACTAGGTCTACAACCAAAAACCAAAGGCTCGTAGCGGATAATGGATTCCAACTATGAAAGGGTAAGGGTCTACCCGCGAATTCGTACACCTCTAGATAAAATGTACGGGAGACTACAACATGTTGCACCTTTTCTACTTAGGACCGGCACTACCCTCTTCTCAAGTAGCACTGAATAAGATCACCTCTTGGTTGCGATCAACAACCATACAGTGGGATCCCGAAGCATACATGGATATCGCTCTAGATTTGGGATGATGATACCCTACTTGGGTGCGACCCACTTAGCCCTGCCGCATGTCCCTGCTTTATTCATTTCCCAGGTGAGAGGCTCGAAGAGGCCACGCTCTTACCATTTCCTCCTAGCAAACCATCTTGGAATGCTAATATTGCCCTCTAAGCAACCAATGCAATACTAGAATTCATCCATATGAGCTGTTCGGGGATCAAATAAACAATCAAAAATTACTATCTTCCATATTGGAATCACCCTCAAGAAGAATAGTATAGCTCCATAGCATACTTCATAACAATCCAACATGAATGTTATTAGTTTGGAGTTGTTCGAAATAATCATATTATCTGAAACCAGCGTCTTCAAACTAAGCGACGATTCCGGCTAACTCAATTTCGGTTCTCTTAGAAGTATGCAAATGTATTCGAGTCCTCATCGGGGTATTCGAACTTACAACGATACTCCTTGAGTCAAAACAGGTCAAGTGATTAATAGCGGGCAATTCGCTATTTAAAGGTGATTATACAAGGTTAATATATAGATAATCATATACTTAATTAAATGTGAAACATTCATGGAAATTAAATCTCCCATGTCTATCATGTTTCCGATATTTCGACCTTATCCTATCTCTCGCATAGAGATAAAATCTAGATCTCGTAGGTAAACGGTCAGCCTACTCATCGGCTTTTGGTGCTAGCTATGTGATGACTTACTTCCCCTACATGTGTCACCACATTACTTGGGTTTGATATTGTTCAAGGTTACTTAAGGGTAAACGACATAGAAATCCCTTGATTAAAACATTTGAATATAGAAAGCCCTTTCGAAAAAAGAATAAACCGATATTTGAAATCAATTGATAATTAAAACTCCCAATATTTATTAATTAGTTAAGTAATCAAATTTAAACCGCCCTTAAATAGTAACTAAACTTAATTAAACCCTAGTCAAAACTTGGTTATCCTTAATCAGAAATTAATTAGTACTAAACCCTTTTTAAATAATAATTAATTAATAATAATAAGTAAATCCATAATTAAATACTTAATTAATAATTAACTTTAATTACTTTACTAATCTTGATTAACTTAATTGATTAATAGTTAAGTATAAACAACTTTTATTAACTAATGATTAGTGCTAATTACCTTAATTAATTAATTAATTATTAAATAATTAATTAATTAAAAACTTACTAGTTACCTTCAATTAACTTAATTAAAGTTAGAGAAACATTTACTATAAAGTTTTTAAGGGTAAACACTTGAATTTTGTAAATTAGTTCGTTTTAACGAACTGCGCGTATAACGACTATCGCTATATGGACCCGTAATTCTAACTTTTTGAAATTTGATTTCCAAGTTATAAAAACTTCAACTTTGAACCCTTATTTTCTTTAAAACATAAAAATGAACTTTTGGAAGCAAATCTAAAGTTTATAACTTAAAAACGTTTCACTGTTGAAAACAAATTCAAACCTTCGATAAAAATGGATTTCTACGTCGCTTTTGGTTAGCTAATCGCTAACTTCATGTCACGAACCCATATGCAACAAATAACTCATTTCAAACACCTTACCATAACATACATCATAGCACTAACATGAGCAATAATATTTTTTCACAATCCCTAACTAGCCTTTTCCGAAAATACAAGATAGAGATTCTTGCCTACTCAAACTTCGGCGTACACAATTATCACCAAATCATTACATAATCAAGCACACATCATATATAACATTCATACACCAATATACATCATAAATTTTCTAACTTTAATAAAGTTAACTAAAGTTTAAAAAGTGATAACTTTACTCACAAAAACGTGCTAAAACAAGGTCAAACTTCACCGAAATTCGAACACGACCTAAACGAACCACATAGCTTTGGATTTTTTGGACCTTGGGTGCTAAAATGGGTTAATATGGCTCGTTCTAAAGGGTTTGGTAGGCTCGGGCAACAAAGAAATGAGGTGATGGGGTATTTTTTGGTGTATATGAAGCTTAGAAGTGGATAGAAGTGATTTAGAGATGTTTTGATGTGGTTTTAGTATATTTTGAATCAGTTTCTTCTTGAAATATTTTTTCTAAGAAGCCATTAGAATAGGTAATAGCAAGAAGAAAAGAAATGAAGAATATGGAGAATGGAATGTAAATGAATTTTGGTGAAGATGGTTGGGTATTTATAGACTAGGAAAATGGGTAAAAGACTATACTACCCTTTATATTAAATAATATATATATATGCATGCATGCTACACCATACCCCTCCACCCTCCTAGCACACGTTGCCCCCACCTCCCTAAATCACGCAACTAAAGCCATGTGTGTGTACTTTAAGTAAGGAGGTATGTATATACATGTATAAGTGTGTGTGTGTGTGTGTATATATGTTTATATTTTAACCATAACTTATCATTTCATCATTAAATATATATACAAGTTAATATATTTTTAAGTGAGATTTATTATCACTAATTATATCATCTAAATGCGTGTACATGGTGCACAAATGTACACAATATTTCTGACAACTTTCCGGTGTCGAAAGGTCGAAATTTCAGAAAACGTTCTTCGGTCACGTTTTCTATTTTTCTATGAACTATCTATATTGGTAAAAAAAATTAAAAACTATTTAATCATAATTAATAACTAATTAAAATAGGTTTATTTGTTAATAAAAATCCATTTATTCATTATTTAAAATATATCTAAATAGCCTATATTAAATTGGTAAAATTCTGGGTTGTTACACTCCCCCCCCCCTCCTAAAAGAAATTTCGGCCTGAAATTAGCAAACAATGAGATAATTCAAACTACGCAAAAATGAATATATTCATATCATAGAACACATACAAAGACATGCACTAAGCATCCATAGCAAATAATCATACACCATACAAATAAACAACCAAATACATCCTAACATCAACTCCAGATAGGCTTTCCGCATATGATCCACCGTCTCCCAAGTACAATCTCGAGGATCCTCGCTCCACTGAACCTTTACTAGCTTCACCACTTTATTCCATAACCTTTTCTCATCTTGGTCAACAATATGAACCGGATGCCTAATCACAGTTAGATTCGGCTCTATCTCCAAATCATCTAGAACTGATGATTCAACAATCAAAGATGGGTCATGAACACTTTTCCTTAAATGGGATACATAAAAAACATTATGGTCTGACAATTTTTCCAGTAACTCAACTCTGTAAGCCAATTCCTCTCCATCACTTTAAATGGTCCAATGTACCTTGGTGCCAATTTTTCAGCTCTTTCGAATCGAACTACTCCTCTAATTGGAGCTATCTTTACAAACACAAAATCGTCGACTCCAAACTCTAAATCCCTTCTTATTTTATCAGCATAACTCTTTTGCCGATCCTGGGCCTCTTTCATTCTTTTCTTAATCAATGCAACTTTTTCAGTAGCCTTTCGGATCATGTCTGGCCCAAGTACTAATCTATCTCCAGTCTCTACCCAACATGTGGGTGATTTGCACGGACGTCCATAGAGTGATTCATAAGGTGATATGTCGATGCTTGCTTATTAACTATTGTTGTTGGAGAACTCAACCAAATGCAGGTGATCTTCCCAAGATCCACCGAAATAAAGAATACAAGCCCCCTAAAGATTTTCCAGAATCCAATTTACCCGCTCCGTCTGTCCACCTTTTTTAGGGCGATAGGCGGTACTTAAGCTCAATTTAGTTCCTAAAGTTGCATGTAGTGCCTTCGAAAACTGACTAGTAAATATTGGGTCTCGATCGCTTATTATACTCACCGGGACTCCATGTAACCTGACTATCTCTCTCATATATATTTTGGCTAACGAAGCTGCGGTCCTTGTTGGTTTCACTGGAATAAAATGTGCACTCTTCGTTAGTCGATCTATGATAACCTATACTCCTTCATTTTCTTTTCTGGTTCTGGGTAAACCTTCAATAAAATCCATTGATATCATTTCCCATTTCCAGTTAGGTATTTCCAAGGGTTGTAATAGTCAGGTTGTCTTTTAATGATCACCTTTGGTTAGTTGACAGTTCGAACATCTGCTAACATAAATCAAGATATCCCTCTTCATCCCTTTCCACCAATACACCCTATTCATATCACGATGCATTTTAGAAACACTTGGATGAATACTCAATTTTAATCGATGAAATTATACAAAAAGTTCATGCCTCATGCCATCGGCATTTGGAACACACAAGCGTCCGTTCATCCTTAAAGTACCTCGGCTATCCATCTTAAAATCCGAACATCTACCCTTTTCAATGCCAGGAATGAGTTCTAATAGAAGACTATCTTCCCTTTGTTTATTAGAAATCCTTTCCAAAAGAGTTGGTTTTACTTCCAAGAGTTCTAAAGCTTCATTTCTTCTCAAAGCGTCTGCCACAACATTCGCTTCCCCTGGCGTATAAAGGATATCCAAATCGTAAGCCACCAAAAACTCTAACCATCTATGCTGCCTCAAGTTAAGATCCTTCTGAGTGAAAAGGTACTTCAAGGACTTGTGATCCGTGAAGAGTTCAAACCTTTCACTTATTTAAAGAAGGAAGTTACTACAAGAATTCCTAAAAGAAAGAAATAGGCTAATCTTTAGAAGGATCCTTACCCAACAAGTAGCGTCTCCACATCTTCAACGTAAAAACCACTTCTAACAACTCCAGATCATGAGTTGCATAGTTTCTCTCATCAGGCTTTAACTGTCTACTTGCGTAGGCTATAACCTCCCTATGTTACATAAGCACTACACCCAAACCCATTATACTAGCATTGGTATAAACCGCCATTCCTTCACCTCCATCAATAATTGCCAAAACTGGCGCTTTAGTCAACCTTTCCTTCAACTCAAGAAACTCTCTCTCACACTTTGGAGCCCATTCAAACTTTACATCTTTCTATGTCAGCTTAGTTAAATGTGAGGCGATCTTAGAACCATCCTTAATAAATGTTCTGTAATATCCTGCCATCCCTATAAAGCTTCTCACTTTCGTGGGAGTTTGGGGTCTCTTAAAGTCCCTAACAGCTGCTACCTTGGCCGGATCCACTGAAATACCATCTCTAGATATAACATGACCAAGATATCTTACTTCCTACTGCCAAAAGTGGCACTTGGAAAACTTTTCCTTTAAAACGTTCTTCCTTAACGTTTCCAATACCACGTCCAAACGGTATTTATGCTCTTCTTCGGTTTTGGAATAGACAAGGATATCATCAATAAAAACCAATACAAACTTATTTAGAATATTTCTAAATACTCGGTTTATTAGATCAACGAAGAATGCAGGTGCATTAGTTAGCCCAAAAGGGATAACCAAACACTCATAGAAAAGTTCTGAATTCCGAAAAGTAGTTAAGGGTATACTATCCTCGGCTACCCATAACTGATGGAAACCTGTAGTAAGGTCTAACTAAGAGAATATCCTAGCTTCATGTAGTTGGTCGAACATATCGTCTATGCGAGGTAATGGGTATTTATTTGGAATGGTTAACTTATTTAGTTCTCTATAATCTACATACAGGCTTAACAAACCATCAGACTTGGCTACAAAAACTACCGGTGATGCCAGTTCGATTTACTTTGTCTAATAAATCCTTTGCTCAACAAATCATCGATTTGATCCCTCAACTCCATCCACTCCCTTATTACCATCTGACACAGGGGTTGGAAAATTGGTCTAACACTGGGAACTAAATCGATATGAAATTCTATTTCCCGATGTGGGGGTAGACTATTAATTGGTTCAAAGGTATCCGAAAATCCGGAAATTTCTAACAACTTCTATCAATTCCAATTCATCTTCAGAAGACTCCAGGTAGTAAAGCAAATTATCTATACATCCATTAGGCTTCCTACCCTTTATATTTTCAAGCACAACCCCGGAACTGGCTTTTAATACTATCCTCCTTTTAATGCAATCTAAAATTGCTCCATTTTTTGACAACCAATCCATACCAAGAATCACGTTAAATCCCCCAAAATCCAAGACAAACAAATTTCAAAAGAAATGGTGTTTTCAAAAATCAATTTGTATGTTTTTACAAATTAAACATAAGTTAGTTGTACCTCCTATAGGCTTTGACACACTTATAGGGGTTTCAACCATTTTCGGTTTAAGCTCTAACTTATCTACTAACTCTTTAGAGATGAAACTATGAGAGGCTCCAGTATCAAATAAAACATGAACCAAAACACCATAAATATGTAAGGTACCTTCTAAAACTCCATTCCCTTTCATGTCCTAAGAAGCGGAGGGCTCATCCTTAATTGTATACACCTTAGCCTGCTCTCCCTTCTTCATCAAAGGACTATCCTTAATCATATGGCCAGGTTGATGACAATTGTAGCAAAGAGTCTTCTGGACTATCGGGGCGACAGCCTTCGCTTGCTAACAATAAGTTGAAATATGTCCCTTCTTCTTAAAATTGTAACAAACGACATTTTTGTACTTGTTTCCCTGATCACTTCCTGCGGGTTATCCTTTACCTTGCTTCTTTTTCCATTTTGGGTTGAATTTTCTCTTATTCGGATTAAAGTTAACCTCACTAATTACTGCTTCTGCTACTGGCTTTGCTTTTAAAAGTTCCTCATACCTATAGGCCATATCAATTAAATCCACAAATGGTTCCTTCACATGCCCAGTCATCTTCTCATGAAACTCCTCTCTCATTCCTGCCACGAACATTTCATTTTTCTTCATTGGAGTATCTATGAGGCCTGGTTCAAAATGGGATAACTCGTTAAATTTTGCCTCATACTCAGTTATTGATAATTCTCCTTGTTTGAGATCCATAAAACTTCTGTATAACTTTGTCTTGCTTGCAGCTGCCATAAACCGCTCTTCGAATACCTCCTTGAATCGGCCCATGAGAATTCATCTTCTGGGGTGCTTGCGGTGAATGACTTCCACCAAGCTATGGCACTTTCCTATAACTGCCATAAAGCCAAGAACCTTTTATGTTCATATGATATGTCTAATCCATTGAAAAAAATTTCGCATGATCTCAACCAAGCTTGAACTTCAATGATTGAATTTGTGCCCTTCAATGGTTTTCCTCCTAAGTTGGTAAAATCCTTGCATAATGCAGCGAAGTTAACCTTGGGCTGAACTAGAGCTACAGCCTCAATTGCTCTTCCACCCCCTTCCAGCATTATGGGTTCTTCGATTAGTGGTTGTGGTACTGCCAGTTCCCCTTCCTTGTCTTCCTCAAGTGCTCATTCTTACTACCTGGATATAGTAAGTTAACTCTTAGAATACTTAGACGAGGTTAACTTAGGGAAAATATCATAAAGCTAGACAAAAAAATGCTGAGCAGAACAACACAGAAATGCACTCTTATAAACTAAACTCATTCTAGGTTACTGCTAACCCTATCTCTAATGGGTTGACCCCAACCAAGGCCTAGGTGTACGCTCAACCTAAGCTTTGATACCATGTGTGATGATATACCTTTCTTACACTTAAAGATGACACTTAATACATCCTTGATATTCTTGTGTCGATCATTCAAGTGTTTGAAAGACAGGTCATGGGGTAAATAAATAATAGTCAAGAGAAATAAAACACAGATTTCATTACAGCATGAGATTCATACACAACACCACCAAATTGTACATGAAGTTACTCCAAAATATTACATCAAGTTACAACAAGTACTACTCCAAATCCAAGTCTCAAGACAGCTAGATTAGACTGCCCATTAATATTACATAATATGCACAATACAACGGAAATACAAATATAACTACTAGATGCTAGGAAGACTACCGCTCCATCCTGCTCCATCCTGCTCCAAAATGCTTCTCTAAATCTAACTACTCGGCTACTCAACAAAAATTTGAGTACCCGAGAGTTTAGAAAAAGAAAAATAAACTCCGGGTCAGATATGGGTCTGGTGTGAGAAAAGCATAAAGTTTAACTTTATAAAAACTTTAAACAAAAGTATCTCGTAAAACCACGCCTCACATAAACACAAACGAGTTTTTACCTTACAATAACCAAAAAAAAATATTAAAATCATCTGATATTATCATAATGTCTAGATTTAAAGTAAAATATAGAATCTTAGCCGAAATTGTTACATTAATTAAATTTTAGCATACTAGGCTCTACAACCAAAAACCGAAGGCTTGTAGCGGATAATGGATTCCAACTATGAAAGGGCAAGGGTTTACCCACCGAATTCATACACCTCTAGATGAAATGCACGGGAGGCTACAACATGTTACACCTCTGATACTTAAGACTAGCACTACCCCCTTCTCGAGTAGCATCGAGTATGATTACCTCTTGGTTGCGATCAACAACAATACAATGGGATCCCGAAACATACATGGATATCGCTCTAGATTTGGAATGATCATACCCTACTTGGATGCGACCCACTTAGCCCTTTCACATGTCCCTGCTTTATTCATTTCCTAGGTGTGAGGCTCGAAGAGGCCATGCTCTTACCATTTCCTCATAGCAAACCATCTTGGAATGCTAATATTGCCCTCCAAGCAACCAATGCAATACTAGCATTCATTCATATGAGTTGTTCTGGGATCAAACATAAAATCACAAATTACTATCTTCCATAGTGGAATCACCCTCAGGAAGAATAGTATAGCTCCATAGCATACTTCATAACGATACTACATGAACGTTATTAGTTTGGTGTGGTCCAGAATAATCATATTATCTGAAACCGACGTTTACAAACTAAGCGACAATTCCGGCTAACTCAATTCTGGTTCTCATAGAAGTATGCAAACGTATTCGAGTTCTCACTGGGGAATTCAAACTCACAACCATAATCCCTGAGTCAAAATAGGTCAAGTGATCAATGGTGGAAAATTCACTATTTAAAGGTGATTATACAAGGTTAATATATAGATAATCATATACTTAATTAAATGTTAAACATTCATGGAAATTAAATCTCATGTTTCCGATATTTCGACCTTGTCCTATCCCTCGCCTAGAGATAAACTGTAGATCTCACAGGTAAATGGTCAACCTACTCATCAGCTTTTAGTGCTAGCTATGGGATGACTTACTTCCCCTACATATGTCACCACATTACTTAGGTTTGATATTTGTTCAAGGTTACTTAAGGGTAAACAACATAGAAATCCCTTGATTAATACATTTGAAAATAGAAAGCCCTTTCGAAAAGAGAATAAATCGATATTTGAAATCAATTAATGATTAAAACTCCCAATCTTTATTAATTAATTAAGTAATCATATTTAAACCTTCGTTAAATAGTAATTAAACTTAATTAAACCCAGATCAAAACTTGGTTATCCTTAATCAAAAATTAATTAGTATTAAACCCTTTTTAAATAATAATTAATTAATAATAATTAATTAATTAATTAATCCTTAATTAAATAATTAATTAATAATTAACTTTAATTACTTTACTAATCATGATTAACTTAATTGATTAATAGTTAAGTATAAACAACTTTTATTAACTAATGATTGGTGCTAACTAACTTAATTAATTAATTAATTATTAAATAAATAAATAATTAAAAACTTACTAATTACCTTTAATTAACTTAATTAAAGTTAGAAAAATATTTACTATAAAGTTTATAAGGGTAAACACTTGAATTTTGTAAATTAGTTCGTTTTAACGAACTACGCGTATAGCGACTATCGCTATACGGACCTGTAATTCTAACTTTTTGAAATTTGATTTCCAAGTTATAAAAGCTTCGACTTTGAACCTTTATTTCCTTCGAAACATAAAAATGAACTTTTGAAAGCAAAACTAAAGTTTAAACTTGAAAACTTTTCACTTTTGAAAACAAATTCAAACCTTCGACAACAATGAAAACGTTTCACTTTTGAAAGCACACATCATATATAACATTCATACACCAATATACATTATAAATTTGCTAACTTTAATAAAGTTAACTAAAGTTTAAAAAGTGATAACTTTACTCACAAAAACATGCTAAAACAAGGTCAAACTTCACCGAAATTCGAACACGACCTAAACGAACCTCCTAGCATTGGAATTTTTGGACCTTGGGTGCTAAAATGGGTTAATATGGCTTGGTCTAAAGGGTTTGGTGGGCTCGACCAACAAGAAATGAGGTGATGGGGTGTTGTTTGGTGTATATGAAGCTTTGAAGTGGATAGAAGTGATTTAGAGATGTTTTGATGTGGTTTTAGTATATTTTGAACCAGTTTCTTCTTGAAATATTTTTTCAAAGAAGCCATTAGAATAGGTAATAGCAAGAAGAAAAGAAATTAAGAATATGGAGAAGGGAATGTAAATGAATTTTGGTGAAGATGGTCGGGTATTTATAGGCTAGGAAAATGGGTAAAAGACTATACTACCCTTTATATTAAATAATATATATGCATGCATGCTACACCATACCCCTCCACCATCCTAGCACACGTTGCCCCACCTCCCTAAATCACGCAACTAAAGCCATGTGTGTGTATTTAAGTAAGGAGGTATGTATGTACATGTGTAAGTTTGTAAATATATATGTTTATATTTTAACCATAACTTGTCATTTCATCATTAAATATATATAAGTTAATATATTATTAAGTGAGATTTATTATCACAAATTATACCATCTAAATGTGTGTACATGGTGCACAAATGTACACAATGTTTCTAACAACTTTCCGGTGTCGAAAGGTCGAAATTTCGGAAAATGTTCTTCGGTCACGTTTTCTATTTTTCTATGAACTATCTATATTAGTAAACAAAATTTTGAAAACTATTTTATCATAATTAATAACTAATTAAAATAGGTTTATTTGTTAATAAAAATCCAATTATTCATTATTTAAAATATATCTAAATAGCCTATATTAAAGTGGTAAAATTCTAGGTTGTTACACTCTCCTCCCCCCCCCCCCCTTAAAAGAAATTTCGACCCGAAATTAGCAAACAATGAGATAATTCAAACTACGCAAAAAGGTATATATTCATACCATAGAACACATACAAAGACATGCACTAAGCATCCATAGCAAATAATCATACACCATACAAACAAACAACCAAATACATCCTAACATCAACTCCGGATAGGCTTTCCGCATATGATCCACCGTCTCCCAAGTACAATCTCGGGGATCCTCGCTCCACTGAACCTTTACCAGCTTCACCACTTTATTCCGTAACCTTTTCTCATCTTGGTCAACAATATGAACCGGATGCCTAATCGCAGTTAGATTCGGCTCTATCTCCAAATCATCTGAAACCGATGATTCAACAATCAAAGATGGGTCATGAACACTTTTCCTTAAATGGGATACATGAAAGACATTATGGTCTGACAATTAGAATAGTTAATGGCAAGAAGAAAATAAATGAAGAATATGGGTAATGGAATGTAAATGAATTTTAGTGAAGATGGTGGGGTATTTATAGGCTAGGAAAATGGGTAAAAGTCTAAACTACCCTTTATATTAAATAATATATATGCATGCATGCTACACCATACCGCTCCACCTTCCTAGCACATGTTTCCCCCACCTCCCTAAATCATGCAACTAAAGCCATGTGTGTGTATTTTAGGTAAAGAGGTACGTATGTTTATGTATAAAAGTGTGTGTGTGTGTGTTTATATTTTTACCATAACTTGTCGTTTCATGATTATATATATATAAGTTAATATATTTTTTAGTGAGATTTATTATCACTAATTATATCATCTAAATGTGTGTACATGGTGCACAACGTTTCCGACAACTTTCTGGTGTCGAAAGGTCGAAATTTCGGAAAACGTTTTTCAGTCACATTTTCTATTTTTCTATGAACTATCTATATTGGTAAACAAATTTTTGAAAACTATTTTACCATCATTAATAACTAATTAAACAGGTTTATTTGTTAATAAAAATCCATTTATTCAATTTTTAAAATACATTTAAATAGCCTATATTAAAGTGGTAAAATTCTGGGTTGTTACATTTATAGTAGATCGGCGTTGATTGCCCACGTCCACTTTGATGAAATTGCTTTATTAATCACTGTTTTTTTAGTACAAGGGGGTCAGATCAGATTGATCCTTAATTACAATGGAATACAAGTAAAATAGCAACATTCAGATCCCTCAAATGAACTTAATGATTTATTATAATTAATAGTAGTGCTCGACGGCACGATTCCAACCCCACTTGTTTCGTCCAATTCTGACAACGTATGAGAGAGATACACATTTTTAAAGATTCACATGAATTGAATATTATAATTAATTACAAGATCTTTTTATAATCAACCTAAGATTAATCATGGCCGTTCATTCTTTACTTCTGGAATCAAGGCCGCACCTCTCTTCTTCTCATTTGCAACCCAAGATAATCATGTACGAATGAAGAAACCCATGAACATGCACAAACTCTTCGATGCCGCACCTCCATCACTCGTCGGGACGTTGATTGGGCGATGCCATTTCGAAGCTCTAGTCACCACGCAACCCTAGCCTAAGTCCGGGTGAGTTCGGCCCTTCCCATGCATAGAAATTTGTGCATGAAACGTAGGTGAACGCGGCGACCTCCTGACCTCCACGCTCCACTAAATCCAATCACCACCGTATGGATTTGAAGATCTCGTAGTGCTCGATATTTTTCTAGTTGAAGTTGTGGCTTGATATTGTGTGAATGAGGAGAGATTGAGGGTGGAAAGGGAGAGTGTTTCAGCCCTTAAATAACAAACGGTGGCTAGGTTAAAAGACTAGGGTTTTCTAAAAGGAACACGTATATATATACGTGAGGACATATTATTTTATTATTATTTTCAAAAAAATTCCGGACGAACAAAGCATGCCACCTGGCGTTTACAATGTTTTACCCTTATTCCGAACACAATGGAACAAGTTTCGAGCCCTAATTCGATCGTATAGAGAAGATTGCTTTTTGGACCTAATTATTATATTGAATTGTCAATATTAATTCAACGCGTTTTTATTCCGTACGACCAAACGATAACTCCAAATGCTACGAAATTTGAAATCCAATAATAATACACTATTACGGATCCAATGGAACTGGTTTCGTTGAAATTCGAGACTGTGCCCTGGAAGGCTATTTTAACGTCTCGATTATGATATAAATTTCCAATTTCTAATTATTCACTTTTAAATCAAATTTTAAATGTTAGCAATCTTCATTGTTATTTAAATAAAATTTACATCAAATTTCGATATCTTTCTCAATCATATTAAATTCAGAATTCAATTATTCAAATAAATTTCCAATATTGAATTTAAACAATTTAATTATCCTATAGATCAATATAAATAAATCATTAAGTTCCAAATAAATTTTTTGATATCAAAATCACTTTATTTCTATCTAAATAATTCACAATCATTATCCAACTTCAGTTATTGATTATAAACACAGTTAATATATATAATTTCATTTCAATGCTCGTTATTGCCAAATCTTCGAAATTAGTTTACTTCAAAATTTTATTCAAGTTCATATCCAATGCTTATATTCAAAATCATTAAATTTGTTTATTTTTAACCATTTTTATTTAATAATTACATTAAATTTTGTAATTTAAAATAGCTAAAAATACGGGTCGTTACAATCTCCCCCAATCAAAACTTTTCACCCTCGAAAAGACGTTAAGTAAAGAATTTAACATTTAATGTATTTTATTCCAAATTATCAACTTATAAAACAATAAAATCTTACTGGAAACTTTTACTATGCTTCCTCTACGCTACTCCGATCGGCTTATAGAATTTACAAGCTAGTTATCCAAACAAGTTATAAAAATTTTAAGACTTCAAATTTTTTCTAACACCCGAATTTACGGAAAATTTCGGCAGAGTCTCCTTTGTGCGGCTCGATCCGAACAACTACAAAATGCCACTGCGAGCCCCAAACCAACAAAGAAAATAAAAGCCAAATGGCTCCATCATAAAACCATCAAATCAAATGACAAAATAAACATGTACCTTTTTTGGGCAATCCAAATTTTTCTTAATTTTGAATACCTGCATCTTATTCACCAATGATATCCTATCATACAATTTAGAATCATTTATATTTTGCATTTTCAATTTCCAATATTTGCTTTACTTAAGCCCATCGATGTACATATATCATCCGTACGCAATATCAAATCTGACCGCTCACTCGATCACACAATTTCACTTCCGAACTAGTATCGTTCACACGACTTTCTAGTGCGGACTCAGATTTGGCTCCTTGATCAGAAACTGTCATTCTCCTTGCATAACCATATACTATGACAGAGAATTCCAAAATCAAATCAAAAATCCATATCCAGTGTTCGCCGTGGAGAATCGAGTGAAAAATCCTAACTCAGATCGATACAAATCATCTTGAAATTCTGTGCTCGAATCTGGATCAAATCGTTATGCGGATAAAATAATAGACATACAACTTACATATTTATTTCTATTGATTCTTAGCTATACCAAATTCCATTCATTCACATTCATTTTCATATTTTCCTTTAATAACAAATTTATTTGTGAAACATTTTATTAATCATCACTTTAGTTTATAATCATTCTATAAAAGTCCGACTTCTTATATGTGACTTTATCTAAGTTTATAGTTATCTCAAAAGTTACAAATTCAATTTCACAATTTCTTTGCAAATTCATATTTAATTCTATAACCAATATACAAAGATATTGTTTGATTCATTTGTCTACTTTCTTAAGCTCACTTACTTATTCCATTTTGTCATCAATCATTTCATAATATACTTAAGTATACAACATTTATTATTACAACCAAATTTCCATTTATATACATTTTAATTCCTTTTAAGTTTTGTTTACTTGTATAATATCCCTTTACGTATCCAAATCATTATTTTAACTTTTTAACATTTGGTAAGTCTTATTATATGTTATTAGAATGCAATTTGGTATTATACGAATTAATCTGATTCATTTTACTTAATTAGAATGTTCACTATTGTAACTTGTTTAAATTTTCTTTACTTTCAATTTAAGGGTAGCAAACTTCAACTCTAAAGTTTCTCAAAACATTTAGCTTAGTTTCTTAATTCACTTATTTTAATAGTTCTAGTTATTAAAATATTTCATTTTCTTTAAATAATTTGAAGATTATTAATTGACAGAACTTAAAAATTTTAAACACCGGGTTCATTTCAAATCATTTTGAAATATGTATGTATACTTATATCCTTTCATATATCAAATCATACTTTTGGAGTTTAAACCAAAATCTGTTTGTCAAAACAATTTTGAAGCGAAGCTTCTCAGAAGTATCCCCCACTTTGAGACTCGAAAATGAACGTCGATGATGCAGCGCAGTCATCACCGAAATTATTTTCCAGCGACAGAAGTGGGGAGTACCAAATTCATTCCTATTAAAAATGCTTTTAAAAATATTTTTCAACTAATATCACTGCATTTTTTTCCAAAACTTTGAAAACCTTTTTTAGAAACATCGAAACTTAAATTTCTCAAATTCTCAATTTTATATTCATTTTACTTACAAATCATATTTTATAAATCACATTTATACCGTTTCATTTTCTTATAATCATATCATAGCTAATAGTTTAAGAATATTGACTAATCCAATAATAAACGATAATGATCCATATTATCATTTCTAACAACCAATTCACACTATATATATACCATAATAATTTCCGAAAATTATTCCTTTATACATAAAATATAATTAGGGTAAAATTATTTCATTTACCCAATTTTAAAACAATACTATATCGAATTGTTCTGTTCAAGTGTTTAGAGATCCCTATCAATAACGTTAATTACTCGTATTGACTAGAATCCATAAGCCACTCAAAAAATCAACTAACACAATATAAAACAATTTTTATACTCACTAACAAATACGCGCTCATATCTATTAATACACTCACTCATTCTAGGGTACTACTGACCCTATCTCTAATGAGTTACCCCACAAAGCTAAGGTTATCGCTAAACCAAAGCTCTGATACCAACTGTAAAAGCTCATACCTTCGTTCCCTTTGAGTAGACAATAAATCACACATGTCCAACTCATATTGAATGGAAATACGAATCTTTAGGGGTTAATTAAGAAAAAAAAGAAGAAACAAACAAAGAATCTCATAGCGGAATGACAAAATATAATAATCAAATAAAAAGTTCATGAAGCTGTTTATATTTTACATTTAATTATAATCTATACAACATTCATCAGAGTTATATATATACATCAGAGATAAATAAATAATGCAGCAGACAACATGATGCAGGACTAATAATAGTAATAATATACCAAATCTTCGTCTTCGTCCTCCATAATAAATATTCAATAAGCTGAAAAACTCAGGGCTGACCCGAGTGTAACGAAAAGACAAAACACTCGAGTCAGGACTAAAATATCCTTATGTAAGTCAAATCAATATCGTATATAACATGAGTGTTATGGCATCAGAGATGTTTACGGGATTTCACATTTCCTATCCATTGTATAACATGCGTGCAATAACTCAAGAGATGTTACGAGATTTTCCATCTCTTAAGGATCCGTCAAAATATTTATATGTAGTAGAATATGCTATATATATAATGTCTAGTCAGTAAAATAAATATTTTTCTTAGCGTTAAGGCTTTACATTAATCCCCCTTAACACGTTTTAAGCATTGTCATACAGTTTGCATTTGACACCACCAGTAGAACGTCAGTAGTCAGGGATGCGCCGTGATACGACAACACTAAACCAAAATCGTATAGGTCTCTTATAAGGATAAAAGTATGAGAAGGCACGTGAGGCAATGCTCAAGGTAGGATACTACCAGTTTACCCTTCTCGGCTGGTGGTAACGCATCATAGCCATGATCGCCCACCGCGTCCAACACTCCCATAAAATCAGAGGGTGTGCACCAATCAATCACAATGTAAATGATGGTAATATGAAGAAGTGCGTCCACTCGGAGTAGCTAGCCCACTTGGCCGGCACGGCTCCTGTTTTAGTCATTACAAATTGGCACAAGTGCCAGGCTAATCCATCATCGTTCACTTTCTTCCAATCCAGCAAATGACACAAAATCCAACCACTTCGTTCTGGATCATCACTCCACGTACACAGTTGTCAAAGTGGTTCCGGTATCGACAGAGAGTATGCCCATATCCAGCTCCGGTCTCTTTAACAACCAAACGTCGTTATACACAACGGTTGGTACTTTTACATTTCGAAAACCGTTCATACTTGATATCAAAATATCATCTTCACTTAAAAATCAAATTCATTTCGAAATCATCATATTTACCCAATAGATACCATTTCATTTCAAAATCCTTTTCGCCTCAATATCACAATTTCGATTCCAAAATCGTTTCGAATTCCAATTTGGGTTATAACTTCGTTTAACCCAATTCGTATTTAAATCCATGATTTAAAAATAACATTCCACTCTTGACCGGTTTGAATTTTTGAAAAATAGTTTGAATAGTTTAAAATAGTTTAAATAATTAAAATAGTTAAAAATAGTGTAAATGGTTAAAATAGTTAAAATAGTTTAAATGGTTAAAATGGTTAAAAATAGTTTAAATGGTTAAGGTAGTTTAATATAAAATAGTTTAAGTATTAAAATGGTTTATATAGCAAAATAATTTGTATATTTAAGAAGATTGCTTTTAAATAGTTTTGTATTAAATAATTTATTTGAAAATAGTTTCAAAGTCTAACCGATTCAATTCCAACTTCCCAATTCAAATCAATTCCAATTTCCATTCAATCGATTAAATTTTGATTTCAATTCAAATCAATTTCAACTTCGATTTCAAATTAATTCAATTCTACTTTCAAATCCAATTAATTCAAATTCAATTTCAATTTATATCGATTTCGAGCTTGATTTTCAAAATATCGATTCAAATCATTTAAATCAAATTATCCTTCAATATTCAATTTAAAATCCCAATCTTCAAATATAATTCAATTCCGAGCTCAATTTCGAAATATCGTTTTTATATCACCTTTACTTAGTAAAATTCAAAGTTTGAATAAAAATCCAATCTTTTAAAAACAAATCAATTTATGAAATTCAATCATATTTCGATTATAACTTCAAAATCTCAACTTCAATTATTTAAACAATTTCGATTACCAAATCAAAACTATAACATTTCGAGCTCAAGTTCGAAAATAATTCGATTTCTATAAATTCAATTTTTATTTCTTTTAAATCAAATCATTTAAATACTTACAAATCAAAAAAAATTAATTTATCCAATCTGGTGTCCGTATATAATTTTCTATCCTATGGCCAAGTGATCAGTTATTTCAATTTAATTTCAAGGATGGATCTATATCATTTCAATCCAAATCATAGTGTCATAGGTATATATCATTTCAACCTATTTCTTAATTTATTCGAAATAATTCAATTTACAGTTTATACTGTAAATAATATACAGGGTGATAATAGGATATATCAGAATAAATAAAATCCAAATCATCCAAAATATCAATCAATAGCATCTATCGCAATCAATCATCCAAACAGTCAATATAATTCACAACAATTTCTTAGTTATTATTATCGGGTATTTTACTGGCAATTAAATTCCAATTTCGGATTTAACTGTCAAATTTAATTTCAACAGTTAATTCAATGACAATTTATCTAACAACGATCAATAAATTTATATTACTTCATAATTTCAAATTTAACTAGCATAAAAATATGCTAGTACGTTGTGAGCGTTTAAAACACTCACCTTGATTTTCAATTTTAAATCAAATCGAATAACATTTAATTTAACCTAAAATTTTAACTAGTTCCAAACAACTCCAAATATATTCCAGAACGTAGTGCTCGATGCCACGATTGCAATACCACTTGTTTCTTCCAATCCTGACAATGTATGAGAGAGATACACAACTTTAAAGATTCACATGAATTAAATATTATAATTAATTACAAGATCTTTTTATAATCAGCCTAAGATTAATCCAGGCCTTTCTTTCTTTGCTTCTGGAATCAAGGCCGCACCTCCCTTCTTCTTGTTTGCATCCCAGGACAATCACGTACGAACGAAGAAACCCATGAACACGCACGAAATCTTCGATGCCACACCTCCATCACTCGTCGAGACATTGATCGGGCGACGCCATTTTGAAGCTCTAGTCATCACGCACCCCTAGCCTAAGTCCGACCGAGCTTGGCCCTTCCCACGCGCAAAAATTTGTGCATGAAATGCAGGTGAATGCGGCGACCTCCTGACCTCCACGCTCCACTAAATCCAATCACCACCGTATGGATTTGAAGATCTCGTAGTGCTCGATATTTTTCTAGTTGAAGTCATGGGTTGATATTGTGTGGATAAGGAGAGATTAAGGGTGAAATGGGAGAGCGTTTCAGCCATTAAACAACAAACGACGGCTAGGTTAAAAGACTTGGGTTTTCTGAAAGGAACGTGTATATATATACGTGAGGACATATTTTATTATTATTTTCAACTTTTTTCCGGACGAACTCCAAACAAAGCATGTCGCCTGGCGTTTACAATGTTTACCCCTATTCCGAACACAATGGAATAAGTTTTGAGCCCCAATTCGATCGTATGGAGAAGATAGCTTTTTGAACCCAATTATTATATTGAATTGTCAATATTAATACAATGCGTTTTTATTCCATACGACCAAACAATAACTCCAGACGGTATGAAAGTTGAAATCCCATAATAATACACTATTATGGATCCAATGGAACTAGTTTCGTCAAAATCCGAGACTGTGCCCCAAAAGGCTATTTTAACGTCTCGATTATGATATAAAATTTCCAATTTCTAATTATTCACTTTTAAATCAAATTTTAAATGTTAACAATTGTTGTTTAAATAAAATTTACATTGACTTTCGATATCATTTTCAATCATATTAAATTCAAAAATCAATTATTCAAATAAATTTTGAATATTGAATTTAAACAATTTAATTATCCTATAGATCAATATAAATAAATCATTAAGTTCTGAATAAATTTTTAGTTATCAACATCATTTTATTTCTATCTAAATAATTCACAATTACTATCCAACTTCAGTTATTGATTATAAACCCAATTAATATATATAATTTTATTTCAATACTCGTTATCGCCAAATCTTCGAAATTAGTTTACTTCAAAATTTTATTCAAGTTCATATCCAATGCTTACATTCAAAATCATTAAATTTGTTTATTTTTTTTACCATTTTTATTTAATAATTACATTAAATTTAATCATTTTAAATGGCTAAAATTACGGGTCGTTACAGAGAGTGACGATTTTGCTAACATGAGCCTCGGAGGATCCGAATCTTCTATTCAAATTGGTGTTGACATTCCTCCAACTAGCATGGGAGAGATTAATCTGGCTAGCAAAGCTGCAGTACCTGGTCCGTTGGTGGGACAGTAGGACACTCATGATCATGTGTATACACCATATAACACCTATTCATCTTAAATTTTGGTGACTCTTATATATCTTTGTTTTATTCGCAGGTTCCATGGGGCTCTCTCGCAACTATGATCGCTTGAAGAAATCATCATATTCTCAGCCGTCTTATTTCAGATCTGGTCGAGGTCCGGACACTGGCCAATAGTCTGGCCAGGAAAGAGAAGGCCATAATGGAAGGGAGGACCGGGACAAAATTCATCAATCTAAGGATTCGTCATCCAGGCACAAGTCAAAGTCCCAGTCTTCTCATCACAAGGGTGCCGATCCACACCCTACCGTCTATAGTAGTATCAAGTCGTTATCTCATGCCCTTACTTCTCTACACTACCCAAGCAACATTTGGGTTCTTCCAGCACCCGGCGATGTTTTGAATGCCAGAGTGGCATAGGAAGTCTTGATACATCTTCTCATAGACAAGGCAAATGGTCCCTCTTAGCTCAACTGCTCTCGATGCCACCGTTGCAGAAAATATGGTCGAGCTTAAGGCCACATTTCCTAAGTTATGTTTTGATGAGTTCAATTTTGTTCCTGCTTTGCATCTGATTCCTCCTGAGGCCAAAGACACAGTGCTCTCTTATGTTAATGATGTTTATGTCTAGCAGGGCAAAATTCAACATGTTGCTAAGAGGATTTCCAAAGTGTCGATGGAAAGGAAGCACGAGATCGATCGCTTAACTCTCGAAGTGATTCATGATATAGACATCATCAAACACTTGGATGAAGAAGTCAATGAGCTAAATACAAAGCTGGCCGATGCTAAGAAAAGAGACAGTGAATCTCCTAAAGTGGTGGAACATTTGATGAAAGTGCATCAAGTTGAACTGGACACCGCTGTTCGCTGCAGTAGCACTTTAGCCCTTGAGAAGGATGCTTTGCATAAGAAAAAGGACACGTTGAAAAAAGATAATGATGCCCTGACCCTCCGTATTCGATAGCTTGAGGAGGATTTTGAGAAGGAAAAACAAGAGAAAGTTGAGGCTCAACTGGAGTCCCAACGATATTGCGAGGAAACCGTCGAGGCTCGCCTGACCAAGATTGAGGCTGATAAAGAACTTGCACAAATAGAGACCCTCAAAGAGGAAGCTAGGGAGGCTAGTCGAGCAGAGAAAAAGGATGACTTTGATCCCCTGCCGATATATTACAATGCAAGTGTCTTCATGAACCGCAACATTCGCTTCCTTGGAGAAGGGTAGCCTGAGTCACTAACCGAAGCCTGAGACTATATTATTGAGTTAAAGAAGAAATCCCTTCCTGGCACTGAGGTTGATGAAGAGCAGCTTATGCATGAAATCTTGTGTGATAAAGAGCCCGACGAACTCAAGGCTACTCGACTTAGTTTACTCTGTGACCCAATGATCACCGAGAAGGGGAAGGATGGCGATAAAGCCTCCGGGTCTGGCTCTCAAGACCCTCTCACAAGTCAAGCAACTCGTGCCTCGGCTTCTCATGCCCTTGAATAGTAGATAGGCTACCATTCGAGGACAATAGGCACTGATCACAGAGTCTACAGTGGTCGCTACTTCATAAACGGTCCAATCCACGGAGACTCCCAACCCATATGCTGAAGTTATAAGGGCTTTGAATGAAGAAAATACCGATGATCATTAGTCCCAAGATGAGACAGATGATGTCATGGTAATCTAAGCCTCTGAGCATATAGATAAACACAGCTTGAAGGAACGCATGGAGAAAGAAGAGCTGGACAAGCAAGCCAAGAGGGAGTGTGCCGAGGTAGATGGCACCCCACTCCAAGTCATACTACCCAGCGATATCGTCCCTGAAAAAGTCGATTCTTCCATATCCCAAAGCGAGACTGCTTCCGGTTTTATCTCTAAAAGCATTTCACTAAGGGTGGCAAGGGTGGAGGAAGGTTGAAGAGGAAAGGCAAGGGTGAGAGCTCCAGTGAGTCTACCCCAAAGAATCCCAAAAGGGACAAGAACTAATCGTTGACTCGGTTCGGGTTATGTATAGCTAAGTAGCTAGTTTCTTTTTGTTAGCCGTGATTGTGCGGGTATAGCCCCTGCTTTTGGTTTCTAGTTCTAGGTATAAACTTGCACTTAGCTTTCCAAGTTTTTACTTGTGAATAAAATCTTCTTTCGTTTTAGTTTAACTTTTGTATGAATTTGTTTAAATGTTCGAGCTATTACATTTTCCATTCGATGTACTTGTAATTTATTGCCCGTCGTTTAAGTTGTGATGGCATTTGGTCGCCCGTTTCTTCGAGCGTTAATTCGATAAGTTCATGTTAAGGCCTCCTTTTGGTCGCGGCCTTAAATTGTACTAAACGTAAGGCGTGAGCCACAGTGTTACACTGTCGGTTAAGTGATTATACTCCTACCCCCAGTCTCGGGTTGACAGAGTTAGCTCATGGACGGACGAATCCCATCCATTATAAGTTTATACTCCTCATGTCAGGCTCAGATTAGAGTTGGTGAATGAATGGTCGAGTCACACTCATTCGCTTTTTTATACTCTTATCCATTCTCTGGGGATCAAAGTTAATCGTTAGGTGGTTAATCACACCCGTTTGATGTTTATACTCCAGCTCACTCTTTTAGGGATTGGAGCTGTTCTAGTAAGTGGTTGAACTGCATTTCTCTTAGTTAGCCCCTTTTTCCCAAGTTTGTAGTAAAAGCCAAAGAGTGGACGGTCTTATCATGCCTAGTTTTGTTTATATTCCTCCCATTAGATCGGGAGAGGAGCTAGATAACAGATGGTCAAGTCACATCCGTTCTATGTTTTATAGTTAGCCCGTCGGATCACATGCGAGATTTAATGGATGAACGTCGAGTCACTTCATTCTGATCAATTCAATAATGGAACCAAGAACTTGGTTGGCACTAGAATCAAAGTACTCGTTGGTCTATATTAGGCATACGTAGATGTAAGTCGGTCGCATTTCACAACTATTATACTACGCACAAACAATTCATAAATATAGAAGAAACTTCAAGTTTTATTGCTAACTGAAGGAGAAAATGAAACAGTCTGCCTTATTATATGGATCTAAAATGCAAAAGCAAATTCTGATGAAATACAAATGAATAAAACAAAATCAAGTGAAATAGCATCGTAGATGTTAGCTATTCCATGCTCTAGCGAGTGCAATGCCATCGACCGTCGTTAGGTTGAAAGTCTCATCTCCAAGCTTCTGACCGATGACATGCGGTCCTTCCCATCTTGGACCCATGTTAATGGGACTAGGAAAGATCCGTTTAGGACGTGATTGCCAGTTTTAAAGGTTCTAGCTTGAACTTTAACGTTGTAGTACCGGGCGACTCGGTGTTGGTGTGCTGCTTTTCTCAAGTCAGCTTCTCCGCGCCTCTCATCGACCATGTCTATGGATTCCAAAAGGAGATCTTTATTTGTTCTGGGGTTATAGTAAGTCACTCGATGAGAAGGGACTTCAAGTTTTATGGGATAACGGCTTTAGAGCCGTAGGCAAATGCAAATAGAGTGTGGCCAGTCACGGACTTGTGGGTGGTTTTGTACACTCATAGAGCTAACGGGAGTTCATCAACCCACTTGCCTCTAACCTTTTCCAAACACTTCTTCAAAATGGATTTTATGATTTTAATAATAGCCTCGACCTATCAATTAGCTTGAAGGTGAGCGACTACCGCAAATCTTTTCTCAATACGATGCCAGCGGCAAAAGTCTTTGAATTCAACACTGTCAAATTGGGTCCCATTGTCAGTTATGATTGCTCGGGGAGACCAAAACGACATATGATGTTTCTAACAACAAAGTTTATTACTTTCTTTATGGAGATCGTGGCCAACGGCTCAGCTTGGGCCCATTTAGTAAAGTATCGACGGCTACGATGGCGTACTTCGCGCCACCTTTGGAAATCGATACCGAGCAGATTATGTCAATACCCCAAGTAGCAAACTGCCATGGACTGACCATTTAAGTCATCTCTATCGGCGGGGCTCTTAGAGAATTTGCGGATATCTGGAACTTGTCGCATCGTCTAGCATAATCAGCTGCATCTCGATTAACAGTTGGCCAATAATAACCATAGCGAAGTATATTCTTCACCAAGGTTTGCGCCTCCGATGTGATCACCACATTCTCCTTCATGGACTTCTCTTAATACTCGCTTGATTTTATCGTTGGAGATACACCAAAGTACAGGAACGAAAAAACCTTTTTTGTACATGAGTCCTTCTTGAAGGATGTATTGTGAAGCTTTACGAAGGACCTGTCATTTTTCTTTCCTCCGTTCGGGAAGGATTCCCCTCTACAAATAATCTTTAATTAGAGCCATCCATGACTCCTTCTCGGGCTCCATCTCTAAGACCCAATATGTCTCCATCTGGTCAATACTCAGAGCATTAAGTATTTCAACTGGGACCAAGCCCATTTACTGTGCATCCCAAGAACTAGCCAGCTTGGCAGTGAGTCAGCATTCTCATTTTGTTCTATAGGGATATGTGTAATAGTGTAATGCTAAAAGTCAGTTAATAGCTCTTGGACCCGGGTGAGGTAAGGAGCAAGTCGCACTCCCTTGGCCTGATATTCTCCTCTGACTTCGTACACGACTAACTGGGAATCACAGAAAATTTTCAAGGCTTGTACTCCTAGCTCTTTAGCAAGTTTGAGCCTAGAGATAAAGGCCTCATGTTCAGCTTTGTTATTGATCACAAGAAAATCGAGTTTAAGGGTATAGCAGATCGAGTGTTCCTCGAGAGTGACTAGTATGATTCCATCGTAAGAACATCGATCGTTAGATGCTCATTTGTGTACATCTTCCATTCAATGGTAGGTTATTCACTGTTTTCAAGAGAGTCATCTTGTGTAGTTAATTCAGGTATGAAGTGTACCAACACGTGTCCCTGGATGGCTCTCTGAGGGAGATAAGTGATATCAAATTGGCTAAATTCGATGTTCCATTTCAGTAACCTTCCGGATGTCTCAGGTCGCTGTAGGACCTGTCGTAACGGCTGGTCAGTGAAGACATTGATGGGGTGAGCTTGAAAATACAGGTGGAACTTCCTTGATGCAATCAGCTGGCAGTATGCGAGCTTCTCCAATTTTGGATAATTTTTTTCAACACTTGTCAGTCACTTGCTAACATAGTATATTGGCTTTTGGATCCGATTCTCTTCGCGCAGCAATGAGGCACTTATGGCATGTATCAACACCGCAAAATAGATATACAAGTCTTCATGATCCAGTGGCTTGGATAAGATAGAGGTCTCTCTAAGTGGTGTACCAAAGCATGAAAAGCGTCAACACAATCCCGTGTCCATGCGAAGTTCCTCTTCCCTCTTTTGGTCAAGTCGAAGAAAGGAATGCACTTATCAATGGCTCTAGAGATGAACCGACTCAGGGCGACGACTGTAACATCCCCCTACTTGGAGGCCCAAAACTAACGGCTACGGATTGCAATCATCCATAGTTATTAATCCTCGACGACCAAATACGTCGGTGTTAGGTTCATTGATACACAGAAACACATGAATATGGGAAAAAATTTAAAACATCAAATAGATTCATATCTCATTTCAAAATATTTCCAATTCATTACATAATCTCATAATCGTCAACCACGTTTGGAGAAAATATATTTGTTACAACATAAGTCAAGAGCGATATATGAAGATGCCCCCTTAGATGATCAGAGTATATATAGGCAATATAACAACTTTTCCATTACAAACAACACAGCGGAATCAAATAAAAGAAAACTCTATATAGCTATCATGCCTCCTGCACATCTCCGAAAGCTTTATTCGTCTAATGAGGTACCTGAAAACCTCAACTCTCAAACTACTCAAAATCAATTGAGTACCCGAAAGTTTAAGGGGAAAACATAAACTTCGAGACATAAGCCTGGTATGAATAATAATCTACCATCTCAAATCATTTAGATATCTAGAAAGACCATGCTGCTTAGCGGAACGGGTTTTCCCCTCACTAGTATCTCAAAACCTTTATAAAACCATATACTGTGCTCCTGCATCCACAATGGTTAAAAATATAGTCATTTCAAAATATTACGATGATATGCAAACATTTTAAAACATACTGGATTCCCCATCCTCTGTTTAAATTGACTAACTGTCATATTTTATAGTTTCTAGGGTCACTATTAACCTATTAGTATTCATGGGCTTACTAATAACCTTTATATAATATATGGACTCCCTATCCCATTTTATAGTTTTTATGGGTGCACTATGAACCTATTGACTCCCTGCCAATTAACTTAATTAATTCATGGGTTCCCCTGAACCTATAGGTGACTCCAATAACTTCTCTCTTATCCTAGTTTTCATTGGTTGACTAGGAACCTAGTGACAAATGTCAATAACTTAATCCGGATATAGTTTTTATGGATGCACTACAAACCAATTGGCCCCTGCCAACCACTATTTATAACATAGTTTTCATGGGATCACTATGAACCTATTGGCAACCCCAATAACTTCCTAGTCATGGTTTTCATGGGTGCACTATGAATTTGTCTCCCTAACAACTTATATTCTTAGGCATCCTATGTTCTGGTCTCTCTGACCTCTTGGATGAAATTCTATTCATCCAGGAGTTCACTTAATTTATATTCACTATTGGGTCAACCTAGATGGTTATTCTGCCCTTTCCCAAAATACAGTTATGGGATTCAAAACAATGTGAACATATTTATATATGAAGAAGCGATCATAATACATAGCAATACTACTCCTGTGGGTTTAATATAAAACATGGTTAATCCCTTAAACCTATTATTTTATCAAGGAAAGCTTCTTCTCAAAATCAATTACAAAACCTTCTTTAATTTATCCATGGGTTTTACCTTTAAAAGTTTGAAATTGGGTAACAAATCCTTTCGACACCTTCGAAACCTTGCTCTCGACTTCATAGGATGACCTCCTTCGAAAGCATTAAAATATACCTTTAAAACATTAGGCTCCTGCCTTTTTAATACTTTAAAACCTTCCTTTCAAAACCTTTCAATTATATTAAAGTATTAACATTTAACTTTAGAAGCATAGCTTCGAAAGCAGTTGAAAGTACCCCTTTCAACACCATTAGAAGTAACCCTTCTGAAATCATTGAATGTCCCCCTTTCTAATGCATTAGGTTTATACTTAAAATATTATTTGGATAAAAGTGAACATAGGCGAAAGCATCTCTTTCGAAACCATCATTTATCATACATAAAAATATTGGGGGAAACATGATGGCGTTGGCACCACCTCTTTCGAAAGCTTTAAACCATTTAAACAAACATTGAAGGACAGCGTCGAAACCCCTTTCGACACCATTGCCTTCGAAACCTTTGGACCCTTTCGAAAGCATTTAGGAAGAAGCTTAAAACATCTTTTAAAACAAACACTACCTCTCGAAAGCATTGATGACTTCAACACCATCGAAAGGCTAAAGAACAGCAGTAGGGTTTCGACTAGGTCGGAACCCCTTCTTTCAAAACATTCTTCCATAAGTAAAGGAATCCATTCGAAAGCAAACTTATGTTAATGGCAACCCTTTCGAGACCTTTTAAAACCTCTTTCGAAACCAATTTCTTCGACTCCTTCGAAGGCTAAAACAAAACAATGGCAGGCGCTTCTCTTTTAAAAACAGACCAAGGTAGCGACCCCTATGAAAGCTATCTTTCAACACCTAACCTTTCACCTTTCTCTAATCCACTTCATACCATCTTTGTGATACCTTGTGTATTAGTTTCGGCTTTGTAGGTTTCGACTGGGTTGAAGGATGAAGCCATGTGTCGAAAGGTACTTCCAAAGAAGGCGTAACCAACTTTTCTGAGTAAACCTGGTTTAATACTACTTAAAGTTAACTTTTCTCTAACTACCTACCATATGTCAACACCAGATTGGTTGCCTTAACTTTTTCAAATTCTTTATCAAAAATTCCAGAAATTCACTTTGATCATGTTAACTAACATACCAAAATTCCAAACCCAAATTCTTAATATATCTTCCAAAATAAATTTATAAACCTAAATAACCATATTTTCCTTTGAAAATTCATAACAATCTTTCCATAGCTTCGAAAATTATCAAAATTGAAACCTTACTCCAAAATCATGTTTTACATAACATAAAATTTTTCCATGGCATTTAAACGTCATTAAAAACTGGTTTTACCCTAAAACCATGTGTAACACTATTTAAACAATCTTGTTAAATTAAACAAATCAATATTCTAGCATATCATCATCCAATTTATCGTAAAAACGAATTTACCCTTCAATTTGAAAACATATGATTAAAAACAAAATAGAGATGGAATTATTATTCTCCTTGATTTAGATAAGGAGATTGGATTGAGATTGATTTCCCCTAAGCTTGATTCTCTAGCTTTTAATTGAATTTCTCTTCTCTTTGATAATGGCTGGCCCTTCATAATATTATTGCTTATGTTTTCAAAATGATGTGAATGAAGAATGAATGGGAGGAATGAAAATATATAAGGGTAAGGGTTATGAGCGACAAATTCCCTATATACCCTTATGTAATTTAATTAACCTAAAACCCCATATTTAAGCCCATTAATTCTTTTATTAGGCATGACCTTAATTAAATTGATTCAAATCTCAACCTCCTTATCACTTAACATTTACATTATTCTATTTAATTAAATCACCTGAATAATGTTATCAAAAATTTGGGGTGTTACAATGACCTTCCCATTTAGGCTTTGCACCTGCTTAATCGTTTACAGTGTTTGGATATCGCTTACCGCATGAATCTTCTCAGGATTGGCCTCAAATCCATAAAAGTTAACGATGAAATCCAAGAACTTCCCTGATGCAATGCCGAAAGAGCATTTCAAGGGGTTGAGTTTCATTCCATATCTTCGGAGAACACTGAATATCTTTGCCAAATCATCGATGTGGTCGTTTGATCGTCACGACTTCACGAGCATATCATCCACATATACTTCCATTGATCGCCCGATCTAGTTTTTAAACATTCGGTTGACCAGTCTTTAATAAGTAGCTCCAGTGTTTTTAAGTCCAAAAGGCATTACAATGTAGCAGTATAATCCGAGATCAATAATGAAGCTGGTTTGTTCCTGGTCTGGGACGTGCATTGGGGTCTGATTGTAACCGGCGTACGCATCCATAAACAAAAGTAGTTCATGTCCAGTGGTAGAGCCTACCAATTGGTCAATCTTTGGAAGTAGAAAGCTGTCCTTCGGGCATGCTTTGTTTAGGTCTGAGTAGTCGACACATGTCCTATACTTCCCATTTGCCTTTCTCACGAGAACTGGGTTAGATACCCATTTTGAGTAGAAGGCGTCATGGATAAACCCATTGTTTTTGAGTTTATCCACCTCCTTCTTAAGTGCAACGGATCTCTTCGGATCCATGTTGCGTCGTTTCTGTTCACCGAGACATGCCTTGGGTCGATACTCAATGCATGGCCCACAATGGTTGGCGAGATCCCACACATGTCGGAATGGGTCCAAGCGAGCACATCAAGGTTTGCCCATGGAAAGCCAGCTTAGTCTTTCATCACCGTTGCACTAAGTTGTGAACTGATATTCAGGACCCATGATGGGTCGTCGTGGCTGACCATGATGTCAATTATCAGCTCTGCGGTTGTAGCCTTGGGTTCTTTAGGCACCTCTTCCTCATCTCTCAGATCTATATCTTTATAGAACCGACTGTGGTGCTCGGTCCAAGGCTCGGACGTTGATTGCTACGATTCATTAGCTTTGATGCAGAGAGACGTCTCCATATTCATTCCTTTTTTCTTTCGCTGAGCATTCCTCAACTCAACAACATAGCAAGCACAGCGGTCCCCGATCTCCATTTATAATTCCCACACCATTCTCCATTGGGAATTTGTGTGTTAAACACCAAGAGGTGTTAGCTGCCTTGAAATCAGCAAGGGCCAGTCGACCCAAAAATGCATTGTACAGAAAGTTCACATCCATCACAACAAACGGCAGCACCCACACTCTCTTACGGTTGTCGTCTCCTAATTCCATCAGTAGCTCGACATAGCATACCGCTTTAGTAGCAATACTGTTAAGGCCATGAATACAGGCTTTGCACGGCTTCAAGTCTTTGGCTTCCAGTAACATCTAGTCATATGACTTCTTGAAAAGGATATTGACTGAACTTTCACAGTCAATCAGGATCTTTCTTACCCAAGCGGAGCCGATCATGGCTGAGATCACCATTGGGTCAATCGTAGGGGCTTCCACCCTGTCTACATCTCTACTTTGAAACACGGCATCATCAGTCATAGTTCTTTGTTGCTTGGCTGCAGCACACATCCTCCACGTTCGAGCAACATTCAATATCAACATGTCTTATAGCATTTACGTAACATTCCATATCGTTCCATCTTTTGTCGACCGGATGTGGTCCTCCAACAATTGTGTTAATGACTAATCTTCCTCATGCCTACCTGGGTTCCTCGGCACTAGACGGAGATTGTACTATATTAGTGTCGAATGTCCCCTGCCCGCCATCCTATGGGACTCTAACATGTTGAGACTTGGTTTTGATTCATGACACGAAGTTATCACTATAACATACAGATTTGACGACTGTTACGACAAAAAGAGAATATATACTACGTGGAGACAAGACATCAAAATCGGTGCATCAATTTTTATTGTTGTTGTTTTGAGTCTTAAGATAATTTTGTTAAGATCTCTCCTCGTTTACGTATATATTAGCTTATATATATAATCTTCTTACTTTCAAATGATTTATACGTATATAAGCATATCAAATATATATATTATCAAAAATTTCTTTTAGAATCATATAATATATATATAAACTTGTGAAAACTGTGCAGTTTGCACAGAAATCACAGGTGCATGAATATACGAATATATGTTTAAAAATTCGTTTGAATATTTAGTCGACTGACCCAGAGGCTCAGTTGACTGAATATCTATAACAGCTATATTTTTTGAAAAGACACGACCGTTTGCGAAGAGTTACGAATCTCTACAAAGAGATTTGGACGCAACGCTTCAACCAGAACTTTTCGTCAATGGTCGCTGCTTTTTAACAACTATAAATACATATCCTAACTTGATTCCAAATTACCGAATTTTCTTATCTTTCTTATCTAACTCTTTTGAATATACTTGGCCCATATTTTCAAATATTCAACATTAACATATTCTAAGAAATATTATTCCTTTCTATTCTTCATAAACTTCAAATATATATATTTATACTCGAGGAGAAGATCATAGGAAGGGTGTACTATAAACAGACTTATCTGTGTTATCATAACACAAAAATTCAAACAATCTTTTGTATTTGTGGAAGTCCTGTTCTGCTGCTCAGGCATGTGAAGCCCTCTTCGGCTGCTGAGGCGAAATCCTATTTCGCTGCTCAAGTCCTTGTTCGGCTGCTCAAGGGTTGTATAGACCTATTCCTCCGGGTTAAGTGAGGGTTATTGTTTTAGTGAAATTCTAAAAGGAGTCTGGGACTGGACGTAGGACGGTGCTTCGAACCAGTATAAAAATCTCTGGTGTTATTTTTATTATACTGCTCTTATATTCCGCACTATTTACTGTATAGCTATCATCACTATATTCTGTATTATCGTATATCCATATTACACGATCCACAACACTCAAATCCAATGGCTCCAAAAAGAAAAGGACAAGCATCTTCCTCTTCCCAACCTCCTTCCGATGACCAAATCCGTCAATGGCTCTTCGACGATACCGCAATTAGACGATGGAGGAGAATGCAAGATTCTTGTATTTTTGAAGGTTCGTTTGTCAAATTTGTTGATTTCTCTCCTTATCATATACAAGAATTGTCTCGTCGTAGCAATTTGGAGTCTTTATTCAATATTGATGATAACAAACACAAAATAAACCAAATCATGGTCAAACTATTCTATGCCAATCTTAATTTAGGTCACCAAAACATTCAAAATCAAGGTGATTGTGTATGGAGTTTAGTTTGTGGAAAACCGGTATTCTTTTCTTTAAATCGAATGGCTCACATCTTAAAATCAGAAAATGAAGGAATTGAATTAAGTAATGTTGATTGTGATATGGTCGTTCGTGATCGTATAAGTCATTTGTTTTTAGAAGATGATATGCGCCAACTCAAATCTATGTCCTTAAGGCCTAAAGCTAGGATTATGCACCGCGCGTTAATGTAAACCATAACTCCAAGAACCGGAAGTTACGAACATGTTTATGAACACAATTTCAAAGCCTTATATGCCATCTTCGGAAATATCAAAGTAAATTGGCTCCTGATAATTCTTGATGAGTTTTTAAGTTTCAACAATGGCCGCATGAATTCCATATATTACGGTGAGTACATTATGCGCTTACTAAAAGAATGTGGGATTCCGGAACTAGACTCACCGGTCTCTACCGTCGGATGTTTAAACTCCCATACTCTACCTTTGATGAATTTACCGGTTGCTCGACCTCCTCCTATCATTTCTTTTGAAGAATGGACTCAATGCCAATTACCTCAAGATCAACCACCACAACAACAAGGCGAAGCATCCCATCCAACTCGCCAAAGATCAACTATTCGTCAACAAGACGAAATTATGATTCCTAATCCAGGCCTTCCTCCACATGAGTCTATTTCCATGATATGTCGTAACCAACAAAATTGTTCAATCATACATCACTAGGGTTGACAAAAGCTTGATAAAGTTAAATGATTCTTCATAAAGTTATGGCAAGCGATCTCGTGTTCATCCGGCACTTCCACGGCTACACTAGGTGATCTGGGCAAACAACCCATCTTCACTTGGTCTTCCTCTTCCGATGATCAAGCGAGTAGTAGCGACAACGGTGGAAATGGAGGCAATAGTGCTAGTCAAAGTTCTCATGGTAATAGGGGTAAGCGTATAATAGAGTAAGTTGTTGCTTCTCTTATGTTCTAAAAACATTAGTCTTTTATTTCAAAACATTTTGGCTTGTACTAAATAGCCAATGCTTTCTTACTATTTCAAAACTCTTGTTTGTGATATTGTAATGAATGAATGTTTGTTTCTTTTTGAATATCTATGAATACATCATACTATTGTTCATGCTCTTTATTCCTTTTTGTCGATGATAAAGGGGGAGAAAAATTATCACTAACATTAAGAATGCAGGATATATATCGTCAAAGATTCAGGGGGAGTAAGTATTTATATTATATACAGTCAAAATCTATATCTATTTACAGGTTGTCATCAATCAAAAAGGGGGAGAATGTTGAGACTTGGTTTTGATTCATGACACGAAGTTATCACTATAACATACAGATTTGACGACTGTTACGACAAAAGAGAATATATACTACATGGAGACAAGACATCAAAATCGATGCATTAATTTTTTTTATTGTTGTTTTGAGTCTTAAGTTAATTTTGTTAAGATCTCTCCTCGTTTACGTATATATTAGCTTGTATATATAATCTTCTTACTTTCAAATGATTTATACATATATAAGCATATGAAATATATATATATATATATATTATCAAAATTTTCTTTTAGAATCATATAATATATATATATATATATAAATCTGTGAAAACTGTGCAGTTTGCATAGAAATTACCAGGTCAGTCGACTAACCTGGTAGGTCAGTCGACTGACCTGATAATTTCTGTGCAACATGCACAGGTGCACGAATATACGAATATATGTTTAAAAATTCGTTTGAATATTTAGTCGACTGACCTAGAGGCTCAGTTGACTGAATATCTATAACAGCTATATTTTTTGAAAAGACACGACCGTTTGCGAAGAGTTACGAATCTCTACAAAGAGATTTGGACGCAACGCTTCAACCAGAACTTTTCGTCAATGGTCGCTGCTTTTTAACAACTATAAATACATATCCTAACTTGATTCCAAATTACCGAATTTTCTTATCTTTCTTATCTAACTCTTTTGAATATACTTGGCCCATATTTTCAAATATTCAACATTAACATATTCTAAGCAATATTATTCCTTTCTATTCTTCATAAACTTCAAATATATATTTATACTTGAGGAGAAGATCATAGGAAGGGTGTACTATAAACAGACTTATCTGTTTTATCAGAACACAAAAATTCAAACAATCTTTTGTATTTGTGGAAGTCCTGTTCTGCTGCTCAGGCATGTGAAGTCCTCTTCAGCTGCTGAGGCAAAATCCTATTTCGCTGCGCAGGTCCTTGTTCGGCTGCTCAAGGGTTGTATAGACCTATTCCTATAGGTTAAGTGAGGGTTATTGTTTTAGTGAAATTCTAGAAGGAGTCTGGGACTAGACGTAGGACGGTTCTTCGAACCAGTATAAAAATCTCTGGTGTTATTTTTATTATACTGCTCTTATATTCCGCAATATTTACTGTATAGCTATCATTACTATATTCTGTATTATCGTATATCCATATTACACGATCCACAGCACACTTTCATAACAAACAGCCGTAACTTTCTTTCACGGATTAACTTTTCAATAACATCACGGAGGTGGTGACATTCATTCATGGTATGGCCATAACTTTCATGGAACCTATATTACTTCCATGTTTGCTTTTTCTTCTCCGTCAATTCTTTCTAAGGTGGTTTTCTGTAATGCATAGTATTACAAGTTGATAGATTAATGTTTTCTAATGATGTGTTTAATGGTGTGTAAGTGTCAAATGTTAGAATCCTTGGCTTCCCTCTCCCAAAATCCCGTCTTCAATCGCGGTTTCTATCACCGCCTCTCTTTTGCTCATTTGGTTTATTCTGAACATTAATTTCAACTTTTCTAGAACTCTCTTCAGACTGTTTCACAGCCATATTACTTTGTATTCCCTTGGCGCTTGGGCCTGCAATATCTTGCTTCCTGGTCCGCTTCACTTCCTCCTTCCTCAGGTACTGAGCCATCTTCGCATAAAAACGGTCCAACATAAAAGAGGCTTTCCTACCAACCAATCGCCAAAATAAGAATCAGGGTCAACTCCCATAGTTAGCGCCACCAGTATTGCATAATCATTTGGATTACTAACTATTATGATAGCCGTATTAAACCTTTTCAGATAATCTTTCAGTGACTCCCTCAGAGCCTGGATCAAGTTGGAGAGGGGCACGACATCTTTGAGGCAAGTAGTGTGCATGCAGATTTACTCCACGAACTTCCTTGCTAATTCATCGAAAGAAGAAATTGACTGTGGTGGCAGCTTAGTGAACCACATGGTCGCAACTCCTTCTAGAAAAAAAGGGAATACATCTGCACTTGACTACATCGGTTGCTCGTGTGGAGTCCATGCGCCACTCGTACATCATGAGATGCTGCTTGGGGTCGGTTTTTCCATATAAGCAGGCATCGTAGGCATATTAAACCTCCATGGATACTTTGCGTGTAAGATGTTGTCAGTGAATGGCGTATGACTCCTGGAGAGTCCCCAATCACTGTTGGTCGGGCCTTGACTGTCTTTCACAAGTTGTCTCACCATAGCCATTAGGTTTGATGTATGGAGAGCCGGTGCCTAGTAATGGTCATGATCCACCTCATGTGAATGACCCGATCCAACGCTTCGGGCCACACCACGTTGCCTTGGATCAGTATGCTTATGATGTTCCATCTAAGCAGCAGTCCTATCATTGTCTCTCAACCGGGTTTCATTCACATTTGCCTGAGCTCCAGCGCCTTGGTCGATCACGATGCATTCGGAGTTAGCTCCTCTAATAGTAGGTAAGTTTCCCCCTTGGTTTGAGGGTTCGGTGCCAATCCCCTTAGAGGGTTCGGTACCCGATCGGTGTGGTCTGGCGATAGTCGATCGCATAGTTTCCCCTTGATGTTCCAGCATCATATGCATTCGTCTTGCGCCATCTGCTTCTGTGTTAGTCGTCAGATGAAGAGGAGCTCTCTGATCCTGAGTATGGAGTAGGCTCCCTCCTTATCTTCCCACGTTGGTCATTCAACTGGTTCATCAGTTCGATATTGGATTGGATTAGCTAATTGAGCTGTTGAAGGCTACCTAATAGTTCCTTCATCGGGACTTCAAAGTTAGCTTTAGTGATGTAATCAGGAGGATCTAGGGCATCATCAGTAGTCGGTTGTATATTCTAGTCAACCTATTGGACGCTGGTACCTTCATTGCCTTCAACAACACGGGAAGTAGTCGACTTCCCTCTGGCCATGGCTAATAGCTTCCTTTTATATCTTCTTCAAATCTGAATAGAAACAGAAACTTGTCGGGAGAAATCTAGACCTATCTCACGAATATGAGAATCCGTACGTAGATGATGAGATCTAATCAAGCTCAAAATTCTTTTCTCAATAAAAGCACCAAAATGTTTGCACTAAAATTGGTCGCAAACACCCAGTAGTCTAAATGTAGAGAAATAAAGTGAAGACTAAAATTAAAACAGAGGAAACAAGCAGAAAATAAGAACGTGTAGATTTATAGTGGTTCGACGTTGATTGCCTACGTTCACTGTGATGAAATTGCTTTATTAATTACTTGTTTTTCTGAGTATAAGGGGATCGGATCAGATTGATCCTTGATTACAATGGAATACAAGAAAAGCAGCAGCGTCCAGATCCATCAAATGAACAACGAACTCTGTATTTATAGGGGTAGACGAATGAATATCTTCCTAAAATTTCACCAGCAGAATCTCATGATATAGGTGAGGCCACCCAAAAAGTTTCATGGCCTAACTCCCAGTATTGGGTGGTCGATGCCGATCGGTCCTAGGAGCCGTATGGTGTCGTGCAATCAGTCATGTGGGTCCCCTTCCTTGCTAGCTTCATGTTTCCATAGTTGTTTGCACAGTTTCCTTCGTGCTATTAGTGATATTGATTGATTCCAGTTAAGTTGAACCGCTGATTCAAGTTGTTCATGGCCATAGTGATAAGATCTGATTCCCTGCATAGGACAAGGGATAGGTACCGATCCCTTACATAGGGGAGGCACTAATCCATACTTAGTATTCCGAAGAGTCTATCTCTTGGTCTTGCTTGATCGTTAATTCATGTTGTTGTCTGTGTTTAATCTCTAAACTCCATGATCACCTTCCTAAACTGCTTGCCTTGTCTACCGTCGATTCTAATTTGTCCAATAGTCTGGATATAGCCGGGTCAAAAGGCCAGATAACAAGACTTTTTTATTAGAAAGAACAATTCCATGTCGCATTAGAATATCATGCATGGAATTTTCCATACCAAACCTTCTTGGTACGATATCTATTAACATTGGTTAGGACAATCCTAATAACCTTCTAGACCAATCTCTATAGACCTTTATACCTAGTATATATGATGGCTCTCCTAAATCTTTTATCGAAAAATTATTGGACAACCAAGCTTCACTGATTGTAATACGATACACTATTTCCAATCAATAGTAAACCATTAACGTATAAAACTAAAAATGTAAAATGTTATTTTGTTCTTTCCTATATGTGCATGCTTTCACTATGTTTTGATTGAAACCAAATGGATTGATTAACTTTCCAAAACATTTATTCCAACTCCTTGATGCTTTCTTAAGGCCATAAATTGATCTTAAGAGTCTACATGCCTTATTGGTCACTCACACTGACTTGAAAATGCTCTGGCTGTGAAATATAAACAGTCACTTCTTAATCGTTGGTTAGAAACACTGTTTTAACATTGATCCACCATATTTGTAACACCCCATAATTTTAATGATAGTTAATTACAATAAAATTAATTAATAATTAGTTACGCCAGAAATAGAAATTTACAAATGTCAGAATTTGGCTATAAAACTTGCACCATTGAGCTCATGGTGATTTTCTGATCAATTTTCATCTTAAATTTTTCCGATCGGCGTTCAAACGAAAAAGTTATTAATGTTTGAATATTTCGAGTCATAAATAATTATATATATATATATAATTAAGAAAATAAATGTAATTAATTAACTTCTGTTAACATTAACGAATACTTAGCCCTTAAGCACGGTTAACGTTAATCATATCTAATAAATATAGTGTAAAATAACGTAATTAGGAAACAAACCAACATTTAACAAAAAATAAATGATCGATCGACCCCTAACTTGGGCCAGTCGATCACCAGCAGTCGACTGGTGGTGGAATAATGGTCGATCGGTTGATGGTGTCGGCTGTGTATTTGCTATAGACCGAACGGCCCGAATTTAAAAGAAAGGAATCTAACTGCTATCGTTCATTCGAACCCCTATAAATATGGGCCTAACCCCTCACATTTCTTCTAATATTTTCTAAAGCACGACGAAGCCCTTTCATTTCATTTCTCCACAATTCTTAAATCTAAATAAATCTATAGTTTACATACGAATATACAAATGGAGAATAACAAAGAATAATAGAGAAAATGAATAGGGTCGAATCACCAAAGCCAAGGAAAAATTATAATTATAAATCCGAATCTAAATTAAATTCTAATCTCTTCTCAGACCTTGATTTCTACTAGATATATGTATGCTTGGGGTATATGTATTCCGATAGGATGAAAAAAAAGAGTCAAACTGAAATAACATGATTAGATCTGGAGATTTGGAAAGCTAAAGGTAAGTGGGAATTATATACTTTTATATAATATTGGATTTATATCATTGTAAATCTGTTCACGTATCCTAAAATTTTCGAGTTGTAGGCTTTAATATATACATGCAATGAATTGTTAAACCATGCCTGCATATTTGGTGAATGGTCAACCTTTATTTAACATTGCATGTATAGTTGAATCTAGAAAGTTAGGGTAAACGTAGTCCCTAAATTAACAAGATTGGTCCCTAAATTAACAAGATTGTACAGTAATACCAGATTTGTTGGTTAAAAGGTATAGGTGATAAATGTGAATGAGAAGTTAATATAAATTGGACTAGGATTTAAGTTATAGTTTAATTCATTGGAATGAAGTGCGTTACAATGCAAATTTATATAAATTCTCTAGTTTTATAGATGATCAAATGTGCCTTTTGAAATAACAAGGAATATGCTAAAACAAATAGATGTATAATAGGTATATTTTTTGTATTTTGTATTGTCTATTTCAATAACTAACAAAAGATAATGAAAGTGACTAAGGATCATATAATATGAAATATTAACTAAACTATTTACTTGTGCAGAATATAAATATAAAAGTAAAAGTAATAAAGTAAATGACACCAGAGATTTTTATATTAGTTCAAACTTCCCGTTCTACGTCCAGTCTCAGACTCCTTCTGGATTTAATCGATACCCTCACTTAACCCGGAGGAACGGGTATTACACTGCCTGAGAAATTTAACATGACTTCAACCACCTAGACAACCGAATAGGATTTCCATCGCCTGAGGATACTACAACGAGACTTCAACTATAAATAATAGAAATGTATTTGATAGAGTATGCTCTTGAATAGAACTGATAAGTCAGTAACATACACCCTTCCTATAATCTTCCCCTTTGTGATATATCGTGTAATTTGTGAAGAAAGGAAGTAATTTTGATCACAAAAAAATTCTTGAATGATCGTGTGATAAAAAATATAAAGAAGTTTGGAATTGAATGCTTGAGAGTTCAATAGTAAAGATAAACAGAACTGCAAACACAATTGATTGTGAAAACAATGAAATAATTTGATTTATATAGAGTTTAATAGTTGCAATCATTCAAGAGAAGAAACGTTGAAAGTCAGGACAACAACTCTTGGTTTTAGAGATGTAACCCTTTAAGAAGAAGAGGTACCTTTTAAGAAAACTAATTGTTATACAGATTCAGCCAGCTGAATTGATGATTTTTTAAATCAGTAAGAAAATAGTTCAATTTAGGCCATTTTCAGCCGGTTGAATATTTTTAGTCAGTCGGCAGAATATTCATCATATTTATGTGCATGTGCATAGATTCAGTCGGCTGAACTAGGTGGTTCAACTGGCTGAATTATAAGTTTGTTGTGTTGATGTTGAAATTTTAATTTCTAAAAAATTATGTGTGTGTGTATACTACATAGAAGAGATTTTAATAACTTCATACCTCTATACATAAACATTATGACTGATAGCGCTTTATAGCGTCAATTCGGTCTTCATTTCAATATAATTGTCTCTTTGTAAAGTTGATATCATTTCTTGCAAAAGTGGTTAGTATATACAATATATACTTGTATAGTTGTCACTATCAAAACATCAAAATACAAGGTTCTAACATTCTCCCCCTTTTTGATGTTGACAACTATATAAGTTCAATTTTAAATTGAGTTATTCTCCCTCTAACTTTATACTCCCCTTATCGATATGGCCTTATTTTATTCTCCTCCTTTGCCGTCGACAAAAAGAAAATAGATATCGGTAGGAGAAATAACAAATTACGAGAAGTAGTATCATATAACATACAATTATTTATCATGTAAGACATTACAGATCGTAGGATACAAAACATCACAGACATGTCACGAAAATACAGTGCAGAATAACATGATAAACAAACACAACATAACAGAAACACAACGATCAAGTTATCACAAATATTACAGCACAAATTGTCTTTAAAGAGTTAAAACATAGAACATAGATAGGAGTCATAAAAAGTTGATGATAAAAACATACCATGATATATAGAATAATCAAAACTCTTGGCTTTCGGGGTCACCTACTTTGTCTTCATCTACCACTTCAGAAGTCGTCCAAGCAAAAGGAGCCGGATTTTCAGTAACTCCAGTTGAAGAGGTAGGATGAATAGCAGACGGTGACGAAGAGCAAGAAAGCTTATCCCAAATCTTGTCCAAGAAGCCTTTGATGGAATTGAACTTTTTGTTGGTTTTTGAAACGTTGTGCACAATTTTGGTCAAACGATGATCGAGCCTACTTTGATTTCAGAATAAGGTAACAAAATCTTGTTTGGAAGAGGCATCCACATTGATTTCTTCAATTTCATTAACATCTTCTTCAGTTTTCGGACCTTGGAAAGAGGAAGTAATGCCAGTGTCATGGGGTTGTGCAATACCTTGGTCACGGTTTGCAACCCATTGTTGAAAAGTAATTATGTCATCGCTTGCAGGATGCTTGGGAAGGCCCATGAGACTTAATATTTTGGAGTTGAGTTCGCTTGTTTTCGTAAACTCGGAATTTGGTATAACTACTCCAAAATTTTGCAAGATACGCATATTATATGCTCCATAATGAATTGTTTTGTAATTTCTTTTATGATTTACAGTTCCAAATTCTTCCAAAATTATCTTACCCTAATTGATAGGTTGAGATGACTAAATCGCATATAGGGCTTGAAAATCCATTTTATAAACCTTTTCATAGCTACCGGTACGAGGTTGAAGCGACCGTATAAGAGCATGATGAATTAACCTAGCTTTTGGACGCAATGCACTAGATTTTAGTTCGGTCATATTGTCGGATAGAAACATGTCAACATCAATTTCATCATTATCTAAGCCTTGAAATGGACATCTTAAAATATGTTCTAAGCGTTGTAGGGGAAGATAAATCTTAACGCCACAAACCATAGTCCAAATATAATCAGTTTCTTTTTTATGGATTTTGATGATCTAGGTTCATATTTACAAAGAAAAGTTTAATTAAAAGAGGGTAAATATTGACATTGTTAGCATCATACCCTATAAGAGAATCAAAATTATTTTCCTCCGTGATTTCCCGAATTGTATATCCATTGAAATCAACGAATTTCATAAAAGTTCCTTCAAAGATTTTTGAATTTTCATGTTGTTGAATCTTGTAACAGTCGTATCATCATGAAGTCATGCCCTAATTTGGTCTTGAGATGGGCCAGTAGAAGTGGAGGCTTGTCTTGCCCTTTTAGGTCTTGGAGCCATTGGTTGTTTTGAGGAGAGATTTGGTGCTAAAGTGAGATTTTTAGGTTTTTGTTTGCTGAAATGAAGGGGGATAAGGAAAGGAAGGGTTGAATAGATATATTGGTTGGTGGAGAATTGAATGGGTGTCTTAAAAGACGCGCTAGTTATTTTAAAAAAACAAAAATTTGATACATCAGCTGGTTGGTAGAACACTTCAGTCAGTTGAATGCTTTAAAATGTAACCAGCAAAGAAATAGGCCAAAAATGGGTCTATTCGGCCTTTTCATTTGAAGATTCAGCCGTCTGAACTAGGACGTTCAACCGGCTGAATCTATTATCTCTGCACTATTTCAGCTTATAACCAAATGTTATCAGGTTATTATATATATATTTAAAAGAGCTTTATTCTCATGTTAAACAATTTTAAACAATTTTATGTAGTAATCAAATTATTTACTATACGGAAACCGTATATATATAAATCTTATGTAGACATTCCAGCGTACAAAATTATTTATTTTTAGAAGGTTCTGATTCTTCTTATGAGCAATCTTTGAACGAATTAGTAATACGAATAGGGATGAGTTTATTTGATGGACCTTTTTCCCATGAATTACGAGGAGGTGTTTTTCTGTAATGAGGCGATTGTCTTTGGATGCTATTTTTTTGTAGGAGGATGACCATAAATTTTCAAGAGCAAATTTCTCAAGTAAACCCAAACGAGCTCCTTCATTTTTCTGTTCATGGTACATTCCACGTTGAACACTGATTATTTCTCGTTGAAAATGATGTATATCATCTATTTGATGTTGAGTAGAAGGTGAACCAAAATCTATGTTCCTTCTGACTCGTTTTCCATTTGGAGTATAGCCAGTGTGATGATTTGGAGAAGGTGTAATGCGTACGGGAACATATATAGGAGTTGAGTTATTTGAAGGTGTTGTAATGGATGAGTTGAAATCAATGGATGAGTACGGAGAATTCTCTTGCGAAGACATTCTTATCTGAAAAGATGATTTTTGTTTTTATATTTATTTCTTCTACACTCATTCTGATCTTATATATATTATTGATTTCTATTTTTAGAAATACTTGGAAAGTTCTTTTTGATCGTAACCTATGAATTATATATATATTCAATGGTTAATATAAAAAAAAATTTCATGACCTTTTATTTGATTTATCTAAAATAGTAGGTTCTAGTGCAAGAGAAGATATGTTTATTTGGTTGAAAATTTTTATGCACTTATTTCTTTATCACCTACGGAAATAAAAAATTTATAATTCTTGTAGAGATACAATTCCAAGTTCTCGTCTTAATTTTATAAAAGTATTTACATTTAATGGTTTGGTGAATATATTTGCTATTTGATTTTCTGAAGGTACGAATTATAAAGAAATAACATCTTTTCCTATATTGTCGTGTAAAAAATAATGTTGAATAGCTATATGTTTGGTGCGTGAATGATTTATTGGATTTTTGGACAAGTTAATGGTACTTGTGTTATCACAATAAATCGTTGATTTAGAGAGATTGATGCCAAAATATTGAAGAGTATGTTGCATATAAATTACTTGTGCACATGCCAAGGCAGGAGAAATATATTCCGCTTCACCTGTTGAGAGGGATACACAATTTTGCTTTTTACTAAACCACGATACTAAGGACTGTCCAATAAAGTAGCATGTACCACTCGTACTCTTTCGGTCCGTTTGACATCCATCGAAGTCAACATCACTGTATGATACTAATTCGAAAGGACATCCTTTCGGATAAAAGAGGCCATACTCTCAAGTGTTGCTTAAGTAGCGCAAAATTCATTTCATGGCTCACAAATGTGATTCTTTAGGATTTTCTTGAAAATATGCACAAAGACATACACTCATCATGATATCGGGACGAATAGCAGTCAAATATAATAAAGAACCAATCATACTCCGATACAGTTTTGATCCATACTTTTACCACTGTTGTCTCGATCGAGATGGACCGTAGTGCTCATTGGAGTTGGTTTTGCAGAAGTGCTCTCCATACCAAAACATTTGATTAAATTATTACAGTTTTTTTCTTGATTTATAAACATACCATTATTTAATTATTTAATTTGTAAACCGACAAAATATAAGAGTTCTCCCATATGTGACATCTCGAATTCACTTTTCATAATGATAGAAAATTCTTTACATAAGTTTTCATTTGTGGAACCAAAAATAATATCATCTACATAAACTTGAATTATTAAAATATCATTCTTATCTTGTTTAATAAAAAGTTTTTAATCAACTTTTCCAATTTTAAAAGCTGAGTTTATAAGATAGCTCTTAGGACGATTATACCAAGCACGGGGTACTTGTTTTAAACCGTATAATGCTTTCTTTAGTTTATAAACACGATTTGGATATTTTTCATGTGTAAACAATGGTGGTTGTTCTACATAAAAATTTTCTTTTATAAAACCATTTAGAAATGTACTTTTTACATCCATTTGATATAATTTAAAATTATGATAACAAGGGAAGGCTAACAAGATACATACTGCTTCTAATCGAGCGACAGTAGAAAATGTTTCTTCATAGTCTATTCCTTCTTCTTGATTGTAGCCTTGAGCGACTAATCTAGCTTTATTACGAGTTATGTTACATTGCTCATCGGCTTTATTTTTAAAAACCCACTTTGCACCAATAACTGTCTGATCACTAGGTCTAGGAACTAAGTCCCAAACTTAGTTTCATTCGAATTGGTTTAGCTCTTCTTGCATAGCTAAAATCCAATGGTCCTAGGTTAAAGCTTCTTTTACATTTTTATGTTCAATGTTATAAATAAAAGCAACATGTCCCATTTGATTTAATTGACTTCTTGTCCTTACATTTGTATTTATTTCTCCAATAATATTTTCGATTGGATGATTGCTTAATACTCTAGGTGGTGAACATATTTCATTTTCAATGGGTAAATTTTCAATATCATTTTCAATAGTTTTTCAATATTTTCATTTTCTGAATTACTTTTTTTGTATTTATTTCATTATCCTCATCATTATTTTTAATTTTTGAATTTTCATCAAAAGAAACATGTACTATTTCTTCTATTATTTTTGTTCTTTTATTATATATTCTATAAGTTTTACTTCGTTCCGAATATCTAATAAATATTCCTCCATCAGATTTTGGATCGAACTTTCCAAGTTCATCTTTTGTATTTAATAAAAACATTTAGAACCAAAATTTTTAAAACAAGATATATTAGGTTTCTTTCCATTGAACAGCTCATATGGTGTGTGTTTAGTTAAGGGACGAAAAGAGACACGATTTAAAACATAGCAGGCAGTTGTTACTGCTTCTGCCCAAAAATGTTTTGGCAAATTACTACCGCTAAGTAAAGTTCTCACGCATTCTTGCAGTGTTCTATTTTTCCTTTCTGCAACTCCATTTTGTTGTGGAGTTCTAGAAAATGACAAATTCCTTTCTTGTTACAATAAATTTCAAATATATCATTATCAAATTCACCACTGTGATCACTTCTAATGTTTTTAAAATTTAAAATTTTGAAATTATGTATTCTATTGGCGAAGATTTTAAAATTTTCAAAAGTACCACTTTTGTTTTTCAAGAAATTTTCCATGTATATCTTGAAAAATCATCTACAATAAGAAATACATACTTCCTTTGATTAATTGATTGAACTTGAGTAGGTCAAAAAAGATCCAAATGTAACAGTTCAAGTGGTTGTGATGTAGAAATAATTTTCTTAGACTTAAATGATGATGTTGTTAGTTTTCCTAATTAACAAGCATCACAAATATTGTTTAGCTTATAATTCATTTTTGGTAATCCTTTTACTAATTTATTTTTAGATGATTTTCTTATAGCTTTGAAATTTATGTGACAAAATCTCTTGTGCCATAACCAAGGATCATTTTCTTTGGGTATTAAACATAAATTTATGTTATGATTAACTTTCATATTTATAACTATATGTTTCTTTTACGATTTCCTTCAAAAATTAAATTTTGATTTTTACCATAAATAATACATTTATCCTTTTCAAAAGTAATTTTGAAATCTTTATCAAAGAGTTGATTAATACTTAAGTGATTATATTTTAAATTCTTAACTAACAGAACATTTGTAATAAGAGGTAAGTTAGATGTACCGTCGTTGCTCACATTTTCTTTGTCGATGATATATCCTTTGGAGTTGTATCCAAATGTGACAGATCCTCCTTCTGAGTAGATAATATTTGTCAATGTTTCTTTATTTCCTGTCATATGTTTTAAGCAACCACTATCAAATATCCATTTTCCTCTTTTGTTTTTTGGTACCTGCAAATAATATAGAAATGATGTTGGTACCCAATTTCTTTTTTTAGGGTCGTAATAGTTAGATCTTACGAAGCCAAACCCATGAGGGTTCAGAATTCCCTTTGTAAACAAAATTATTATTCCTATGAACAGAAGTTATAAAAGATTTTATATAATTATTTCTAATCAAATGATTATTAGTTTTTGAAACCTGAATCTTAATAGATTTTGAATGGGTTGTAGTTATCTTTTGACTAATAGATTTTAAAATAGGCTTTTCAAGACTATTATTTTTCTTCTTAAACTTTGTACATAGAGTGTTATACTGTTTAGAACTAATTTTTACTTTTGTAAATTTGTTATATCCTAGTCCCTTTTTATTAGAAGTAGATTGTGAATTTTTTATAATCGTAGAAAGATTTTCTCTGCCTCTATTAAAGTTAGAAACATTTTTGGTAATATTATATAACTTTATTTTAAGGCTAGTAATGTCTAATTCTAATATTTTTATAGTTGATTTCAACTCATGATTTTCTGTTGATAATGTGTCATTCTTTTCTTTTTTAGACTTTATTTCTGTAACGACCCACCTTTTTGGACAGTTTAAATCGATGATAAACCACACACGTCGGACTCAAACCATTCAAAAGGGAGGATTGTTATAGGGTAAATAAGGAAAAAAATAGAGAAAGAAGAAAAACAAACACAGAATCTCACAGCGGAATGACAAAATATAATAATCAAATAAACAGTTCATCGAGTTTGATGATTGCGACTGGTCTAACTTTGACGATCGATTTCTGTACGTTAAAATGCAATTCTTCAGCGGAGTTAGCACTCTGAGTTCTTTTGTTGCGCACTTGAACAATGAGGACCACCTCATTTCGGTGGAGAAATGGGAACATGCCCACCCCACTCGGAGACCGGAAACGATGTACCTGGGTGTAGATTACGAGAAAGATTTCTACTGCTACAATGAACCCATTCTTCCCAATGACTCAGACGAAGCCAGATTTGATGCTTTGGCTTGCGACCCTGCTACTCTCGCCCCGCTTCCTCCGACCGTCCAACCCCAAGATCCAAGTGGGGTAGACCCTTAGTGCTGGGAGGCTTGGCCGGATGTACTGCATGAAGACCCACTTATTAACCCGGACCTAATCACACCCCTCCAACAACAACCCCAGCCTCTGACCTTGTTCCCAGTCCCTCCAGCTATTGTCCAGGAAGCTTCTCCAGCTCAGCCATTGCCACCCCAGAGGTCTCCACTGATCACTCCAGCCACTGTTCGCAGAAGTTCCAGACTCAACAGAGCTGCCTCCCTCCCTGGTTACTTCTATAAAACTGTTGTTTTTTCTTCAGCAAATAAAAGACTTAATAAAAAAATGGCACGTTGCATGGGTGTGAGTTTGCGTGATGAACACTACACGACCATGCAAGAACTTGAATCGGAGCATTTGTCTCTTTCCCAATGAAATTAATCTCATGGAACGTAAGGGGGTTGGGGGACCCATCTAAAAGGCATGCAATCAGCCTTATTTTATCCCCTCATAAAGCAGACATTCTTTTCCTACAAGAATCCAAATTGATAGACCCGCCACAATCTTTCATTAAACACCTGGGGGGCCCGCTCTAACGGGTTGGGCCCACATAAATGCTGAAGGTTCCAGAGGAGGTATTATTACTGCTTGGAACGAAGCCGTATGGTCCCACTGTCATACCACTGCTCACCCATCCGCATTGCATGTAACTCTGCGCCACATACAATCTGGTACAATCTACTTCTTTACAAACATCTATGGCCCGCAAAGCATTCCTGAGAGAAATGAGCTTTGGGCTAACTGTTTCACCTTTGCCTCCTACCTTAATGGTCCTTGGATAGTTGGCGGCGATTTCAACACCACCAGATCCGCTGAGGAGCGGAACTCCGGCTACTATTCGCAGGACTCTGATTCCTTCAACTCCTTCATTAATTCATGCTCCCTTATTGACCCTCCCATTAGCAATCGCCTTTTCACTTGGTCTAATCGTAGAGCAGATCCGTCCTTAGCAAAACTCGACAGATTTCACTTCAATGCTACATGGGAAGACCTCTACCCCCTCTCCTCGGTCTCTGGCCTTGCTTCGACCATCTCTGATCATTGCCCACTCATCTTGGACACTGGATCTTTGCCCAACATTAAGCGCCCTTTCAGATTTGAGCGTCTTTGGCTCCTGGAACCGTCCTTTGAAAGTTTCATTAAACTTGCCTGGTCCCAACCCACGCAAATCCAATCATCTTCCGCCAGAATTATCTTCAAGCTTCGCTCTCTTAGGAAAATCATCCGGCCATGGGCCAGATCCGTTTGGGGGTCCCTACGTTCGTGTATCTCTTCAACCCAAGACGAGATCTTAGAACTCAATATTCGGGAGGAAGCTCAACCTCTTTCAGATCTTGAATTGACCCGTCTAAGAGATCTGGAATCAAAACTGGATATGCTCGTGAAGCAGGAGGAGATAGGCTGGAAACAACGTTCCAAGGCTAAATGGATTGAGGAAGGGGATAAAAACACCTCTTTCTTCCATTGTCTAGCTAATGGCCGCCGCAGAATCACTTTAATTTCCGAGATTTCCCATAATAACTCTTCCTACACTGACTCCACTGATCACCTTCGCCTTTTCACCAACTACTACCGTAGTATCCTTGGCAAGCAATCCCCAGTTCTCCCTGACATTGATTGGTCCCTCCTATACCCATCCCCATCCCCCATCCCTATTGACCACCCATTCTCGCAAGAGGAAATTTGGGTCGCTTTGAAAGACATGTCCGATGACAAAGCACCCGGCCCAGACGGGTTCGGCCCACTTTTTTTCAAGCATTTCTGGGATACCGTTAAATCCGATATTCTAGACCTATGTGCCGAATTCCAATCCGATCCAGCTGTCATTTCCAGGCTGAACTATGCGAGCATCATCCTCCTCCCCAAATCCCCTGATGCCAACACCCTCTCCGCCTTCCGTCCCATTAGTCTCCTCAACACAACCTTTAAAATCACAACTAAGGTCCTTGCCAGCCGCCTCTAAATAGCTATTGCCCGCCTGATTGGAATTGAGCAGTCAGCCTTCATTCTTGGTAGGAACATCTTGGACTGCGTAGCCACAACTCAAGAAATCATCTCCTTTTGCCACCAGACGGCGACCCCGGGGGTCCTTTTGAAGCTTGATTTTTCTAAGGCATTTGATTCGGTGAATTGGAACTTTATCCTCGAACTTATGAGGCATAGAGGTTTTCCCCCCAGATGGTGCAATTGGATAAATCATATTCTTAGCTCTAGTTTATCCTCTATTTCGATCAACGATATGTCAGGGGGCCACATCAAGTCGGCTCATGGTTTGAGGCAAGGCAATCCTCTCTCGCCCCTTATTTTCGTCTTAGTGGCAGACGTTTTCAACAGGATGATCAAGCTAGCCATATCCAACAACCTCTTCTCTGGCATTAAACTCCCGGATTCCTCTTTATCAGTCTCTAATGTGCAGTTTGTTGATGATACAATCCTATTTGCCTCACCCCATATTGAACACATTCATGGCCTGAAAGTGGCTCTCTACACATTCGAGCTCATTTCCGGCCTCTCTATCAACTTTAGCAAGAGCTCGGTCATTATGTTAGGTAACTCTCTTCATCTTGGCCCACCCATTGCGTCGATGCTTAACTGTAACCTTACGGTATTCCCCTTTTCCTATCTCGGTATCCCACTGCGTCCCACCAAGCTCCATCGATCGGACTGGTCCCCCCTTATCTCTAGAATAGAATCAAGACTACAGAGCTGGAGGGCTCATTCCCTCTCTACAGTCGGCCGCCTTGTCCTCGTCAAATCTGTCCTTTCAGTCATCCCATCTTAATGGATGTCTTTCCACAAACTTCCCTCCTGGGTTATCACCAAAATTGACTCAATCCATAGTACCTTCCTGTGGAACGGTGGTGGCGTCAAAAGGCTCATTAATTGGAGAACCGCCTGTTTGCATCGAAATCAGGGTGGTCTTGGTATCACTAACCTTGCTGTTTTTAACTCCACGCTCCTATCGAAATGGCTCTGGAGACTCCTTACCCCGGGTAACTCTCTCTGGAAAGATTGGATTCTCTCGCTTCATTATCACTCTAATCACCATCTTGTCCTTCACTTCCCTCCTTGTTGTAGGCCTTCTCCATTCTGGGCAGGAGTGCTCCAAACCCTTCCTCGTGTTAGACCGTTTTTTCATGTAGACATTGGTAATGGAATCAACTGCGTTTTTTAGCATGATACTTGGCATAACCAACTTCCTCTCGCAAAATCCTTGCCCCACCTTTTCTCCTACTCGCATTCCCCATCTATCCCGGTTAGGGACTATGTCAATTCCGGTCCTGACTTCCTGTGTCCCCCTTCTCTCTTCGGCTTTGACACCTTTTCCGACCTCATCGCTGCTTCCAGCCTTCTTCAATCTGTTCAGCTCTCCACCCTACCGGATCGCATAGTATGGGCCCCCGCTCCTGCCAGAGGTTTCTCGGTCGCCTCCTGTTACTCCCTCCTCAACAATCCTGGTCGCTTCTTCGCCTTCCCTAGACTTTGGAAATGCCCACTTCCGCCGCGTATCACCTTCTTCCAATGGTGTCTGGCGCATGATCGTATCAACACCAAAGACAGACTTCTCCGCTTGCATATTTCGGTTGACTCGCACTGTGTCTTTTGTTCTAGCCACATTGAAGATATTCCCCATTTGTTTTGGGAATGCGACTTTGCTTACTCTATCTGGGTAGCTTCTAGCGCCCACATTCTGGGCTATATCCCTGTTCCACCTGTCATCTTCGATCACTGGCAATATAACTCCCCCAACCTCCACCTAGACGTCTTTATCTCCCTTTTCTGTTGGAGTTTATGGAAAGAATGTAATGCACTCGTGTTTGATAAACCTAGGAGTCACTTCGACGGTATCTGTAGACGTATAACTTCTCTATTCTCCTCCATTACAGGTCAAAGCTTCTCCGCTCCCTTTAGACTCCGCCTTCCTCAGAGAAGCTCTTCTCCAACCGAATCACAAGGGAGTAGCTCAGCTTTCCCCGTGGGCCAGCAGCAATGGCCTTAGCTGGTAGACACTTGATGTGTTCAGAGCTCTGACATCCATTTTGGTATTTGGTCTTGCTGTTTTTGTATATACTTTCGTACTATCTCGGCTTTATTAGTGGTTTGTATGATTTTTGTGCTTGTGCTATGTGCCATCAATCAGGCCTGTTGATCGAAACATCATTATTATATATATGCTTCTAATCGGCTGTGTAGTGTCACGCCACACACCCGTCTCGCTCAAAAAAAAGTTCATGAAGTTGTTTTACAAACGACATTTGATAACACTTTTACAATATAGAATCGGAGTACATACAACAATCATAAATAATAATGCAGTGAAACAATATCATGTAGTGGAATAAATATAATAAATAATAATAGTACTAAATCTTCGTCTTCGTCCTCCAAAAAAGCAGTCTTCAATACACTGATAAGCTCATACTGACCAGAGCGAATTGAAAAGACAAAACACTCGAGTCAGAACTAAGAGATCTTATGTAAGTTAAATCAACAGTAAATAAATATGAGTGTAACGACATCAGATATGTTTACGAGGTTTGACATCTCCTATCCAGTGTCTAACGTGAGTGCAATAACTTAAGAGATGTTCGGGATTTCCATCTCCTAAGGATCCGTTAAACTATCTACATACATAGTACAATACGCTATTATAATAGTGTCTACAGTAAAGTAAAGTATTAAAATTGCGTTAAGGCGTTACCCATACCCCCCTTAACACATTTTATATATTCCCGTATTTTATACAATACCGTAATTCCTCTATAAACTGGAGGGCGATCAGAGGGCACTCCATAGGCATGGTACAAACCAAACTCGTAGAAGGCGCGATAAGGCATGTGACAAGGCACGTGAGGCAATGCCCAGGGTAGGATACTACCGTTTTGCGGATCCGGACTGGTGGTAATGCATAGCAGCTACTACTGCTCACCTCGGACACACTCCCATAATCAAAATCGAGGGGTGGCCACCAAATCAATTGCAAAGTCATAATATGGTATCAAAGAAATGTGCCCGATAGGAGGAGCGACCTCACTTGGCCCGACATGGCTCTTGTTTTAGCCACATCAAGCTGACTCATGGGTGTCAGGGCTATGTAAATACCTCATACAGAATCATTCGCCAAACCATCCTACTTCATTCTGAAATCTTCACCACATACACAGTTGTTAAAGTGGTTTTCGGTATTGGCAGAGAATATGACAATATCCGATCCTAGTCTCTTTAACAACCAAATGCTTATTTCACACCGGTTGGTTCTTTTACATTTCCAAAAACGATTCATAATTGATATAAAAATATCATATTCAATCAAACCATATCTGTAACGACCCCGGATTTTATATATATATAAATTGATAATTAATTTAGTTTTTGAATAAAAATTGTATTATTAATTGTAAATTGAAGCGAATTTCCCCAATTCAAATAGAATATATATATTAAATCGTATAAATATAAAAATAATTATATAAAGAAATAAAAATAGAATCTCACTTATATCACTAAGTAATAAAGCAAATAAAAAGAAAAGAAACAAAACAAATACATATACATTCAAAAAGAAATACAAATATATAAAGTGTGAAGCTTGCTAAGGAAGCCACCAATTATCTCAAACATGTACAGCTGAAATGAAAGCAAATATATAAGTTGTACAAACTATTAATGCAGCCACCATAAATCACTTCAGCCTCCAAACCAAAGAAAAAATCTCTGATAGTTTTGTACCAAAACCATATCATCACCCTGTACAAAATAACATACCCTGTATACTTCATTTCCATATATCAACTTTTCTCATTCCAGTTTCGTTCCTTGAAGCTGAGAAAACTTGAAGTAATTATCATTTAAACCTTAAACAAAATTCAACTTAAAACAACAACAAAAATCAAGGCAAACCTGAGAATCAAAGAAGACCAGATTTCAACATAAATGGAAGCTCTGTTTCTTCTCCTGGAAAACACTATGAGTTGCATATTTTTTTCTCAAATTTTAAAAGTATAAATTTGTTATTTATCTATATATATATATATATATATATATTTGTGAATAAGCTTGTATATATATACATGATTCTCTGAATCCAAATTGAAAGCTAGAAGTGTTTTGTACAGGCTTACTGTCTGATACTCTGAAAACAAAATTTTGCTTTCAAAAATCATTTCTGCTCAATCTACTTGATGTTTGGACTTGGAATTAAAACAAATGTTGTTTGTTTGACCTTGAATTAACTTTTAAAAATATATTCAAGTTTAAATAACCTGTTGAGGTCTCTGGAAAGCAAGAAATCAAAAGCAAACTCAAAATAAGTTAAAATTTAAATTTCTCAATTCTCGAATTCAGGTATATGAACTGAATTCTCATGCTTTAACATGATTTTTAAAGGAAGAATTATATTTTTTTTGAGTTCGATTTTCAGAGCAGTTCGAGTTTGTTTAAATTTCATTATATGGTCGAATTCTGGAGATCTCGTCGTTGAGGAAGGTCGGGGTTCTTGGGAATGGTAGAGGAGTGATCGGCGTTGCTGGGAAAAATACTCGGAGACGTTATCGATCATCGTGGAAGCGGCGGTGGCGAGTTTCAGTTTCTAAACCTAATTTTACTAAGGCTGAGCAATTCGATTCGTTCGTCCCCGATATTTAATCGAGTGTTTTGAGTTTTTAAGGAATGGTAGTTGGGTGGTAGTCGAGGTCGAGGCCGGAATCGTAGACCTTCAGGTGGTCGGAGCGGCGAGGATGAGGCGATGACAGGTTTGTGGTGGTGTTGTTCTTGTGTTTCCAGGTTCTGGTTCCAGTTTTAACACTCGAATTTTTTTTGAGTTGGAGACGACGATCTGATGATCGAGGTAGGGTGCTTGGATAGTTTCCGATTTGTGGAAGTCATTGTTGATGATCAACGATGGGCGGCGCCACCATGCACGTGCACGGTGGACCTCTTTGTGTTCTGTTGAGTTTGGTTTTGAAGGGGAGTAAGTTACTCGAGTTTTCTCGAGTAAATCGAGTGTTTAGCTCGAAGTAGGGGGTGTGTTGACTCGAAGTATTTTTGCTTAGGGCTTGGGTAGATCTTAGTTTCAGGTTTTAACCTGTTTTGTTTTGAAATTAAAACTAAATTTAAATTTTATAAACCAAGGTCTAAACTGAATTTTAAGTCAAAGTATAAATGGGAATTCAAGTTCAGTTTGAAAATTTTAGTTTAGGAAATAAAGTTTTTAAATTTAAATTGTTTTAATACTTAAAAATGTTAAGTATTGAAAAAGAGATTTGAATTTAAAATGAAATTTAAATTATAAAGTAAAAATTTAAACAAAGTAAAATCAAAATTTGAAACTTGAGTTTAAATCTAACTCTGAATTCGAGATTTTGAAATTAATAAAGTTTTATAAATTTAAATGTTTAAATAAGTTTAAAGGCTAAAGTATTCTTTTAACATGTAAATTTAAAGGTTTTAAACTTTATTAATTTATAAATTGGTATTCATTTTAAATCTTGAAATTTAAAATGAATTTAAAGGAGAATTGAATATAAATGTTTCAACCTATTTATAAGTGATAACAAAATCATTAATAAAAATGAGATTTGTTTTAAGTTAATGAAGATACAATGATAATTTGTAATTCATTAATTATTAAGTTAATTAAAATGGATAATTTATTTATTTAATTAATTAATGATTTGGATTAATTAAATAAGTGATTAGAGGTTTAAATTAATTAATTGAGGTTTAAAGATTAATTAATTAAGGAATTAATTATTTAGAGTAATTAATTGAGTTTAATTAGAATAGTTCAAGTTAATTACTTAAGTTCAAATTAATTTAGAATAATCACTTAACGATTTGGAAAGTATAATTACTTAGAGAAGTAATTAATAGATGATTACTGGATGTAATTAATTGAATGATGATTAGAAATTTGAGTATAACTATTTGTTAGTAATTAAAGGATTAATTAATAATTGTGATTAATTAAGGATAATTAAAGGTTAATTGATTCATTAATTAAGGATGATTAGTTAATAATTAAAGGTTAACTAATAAATGATGAAGGGGAAATTATTTCAAATAATTTGTAATTAAATTATGATAATTAACCCGGATCCGATAATTTGTTCATAAGTAATACATCTGATTTAAATTAATCAGTCGATTAATAAAAAAATTACTTGTGAATATTTGGACTTGACTGAATGGTTGAATTGTTTGATATCCCTGATATGTGATGCTTTGTGATATATCCTGATTTGTGTTGTGACCTGTAATGTAATTTATTTATCTGGGTTTAATGTAATTTATTATCTGTAATATATATATGTGATCTGTGTATGAAAGATAAGCGTTATAGTTTATACCGCTTATCAAATATATTGTTATATTTAATCTGTGATGATTGAATGATGTTGCACTATTGTGTGTGAACCCCTTGGACTACACTCTTACACACACAAATATGGATTTCACGAGGAAATTGGTTAAGTCACAAATGATTTTAAATTTAATGTTTTTGAGACTGAAAATTTAATTTCAATTGATTTTGAAATTGGAAATTGGGGTTTAATATGAAAAGCTTTTGAAAGGAGTTTTAAATATCTTGAAATTTAAATAATTTAATTTGAATTTGAATTCAAAATAAGGAATTGAATTCCATGTTTGAAAATTATGGTTAAGATGTTATAAATGTGTTATATGAATTTAAACCATTTTAAAAGTATGGTTTTGAGAATTTGAATTTAACCCAAGGACTTTAACTCGTATAAATGAATCAGATTTTTCGAAATGAAAACTATTTGTTTTCAAATGATAAAAGCTTTCATATAAGAAATGAAATTCCAATTTAATTAAAAGAATTTCAAGTTTGAAATGAAAGTGGTTTTCCGAGTTATGAATAGATCTTTGTGAAAGATCGTTGAACTTTGTTTTGAAATTGGAAAGGTATACCTTTTGTATAAAAGGTCGAAATGGAATTGTTTTGAAAGCTATGAATTAAATCTTTGTTTTAAAGATTTAATGAGTTAATCCAATTGATTTGGAAAATCTATGAGTAGATCTTTGTGAAACTGGGTGAACTTTGTGAGATGGATCTTTTTATGTAAAAGATTTGAAATGGTAATTTGTTTAAACCATTTAAAAGAAAGACTTTGGGTAATAAGTTGTGACTTAATTGAAATCCCAATATCCATATGTTTTTAAATATTGCGTTCACTATTCGGTTTAGCCGAGAGAGGACTTTGTGTCATATAACCCATTCCGAATAATGATACGACGTATATGGATAGCATTTGAAGACCGGTGGTGAAGATCGGATACTTTTGAAAACGAAAGGATTACCATTGATTGTCTCTACATCGACTGATCCCCAGTATAGAGATTTTAGCACCCTTTGTGATGGGAAGTCCGAACGTGATTAGAAATTATATGGATTTGCAAGGGCTTCTTTGGAAGTGCCTTCGGTTCTGTTCGAACCCAGAACAGACTTGTATGGTTGTATGTCTGACATTACACTTTGAGATATAAAGCTGGTTTCTTTCAAATACATTTTTGTTTGGTGGCGGAGATTTATTCTCTTAGCATAACACCCTTTTCTGATACGTACGAGCTCAGAGGTTATGTAGTTGAAGGTTATCAGTGATATACTCCCAATTTGGTAGTGTGGCATGCTAAGTGTTGATGTGTGTTGCTGATCATTTGTTGATCAAAGCATGGCTTTCGTGTAAAGCGTAGCTTTGTGGACGACACCTCATCGAGCCTCACAAACCGGTAATGGTCGAAACAGGAAAGATGCGGCAAGGTTTCAGGGGTAGCTCCCCTAGGGTATGTCCATTCCTTCTGGAAAAAGGTGGTATCATGGTATGGAGCCCAGATATTTACCTGTGTGGTTGCTCCAATCTCATTTACTGTGTGATTGTTGCTTTGTGCTCGAGGCGCCTCGGATAAAGGTCGCAAACGACCGGGGGTGGAATATCTCAGGTTTACTTCCCAGGAAGGGGGTAACCGGCCTTGTGTTGGCAGAGAGCTAGTTAGTTCTCGGGACGTCCCTCCAGAGGCGTTCCCACGCGGCATAGGAAGTTCCTTAGCCTGACCATTTGTTAGAAAATCCAAAGAAACAATACGAACCTTGTACGGTTTTAGTTGTAGAACCTGCCATTTAAAATGGTAGCTATAGTAGGCATAGTATAATGGTACCTATGATGGCTAAGATTTATATTATATTTTCGAAATGTTTCCTGCACTATGCACTAGTAATAATATCAAAAGAGTTTTTCTTGCGTAGGAAGCATGTTTGACTATCATAAGGAGAAATCTCCTCCAATTCTGCGTTTGCATTGTGTGTGTGGCGGGAGGCCTTATGATAGTTTCATTTTCCAAAAAACATTGCGGATTTCAATGTTAAAAAATTCTTTTGTTGTTTGTTTTAAAGATAGACTGTTTTTGTTACTCATACCAGTCCCATGACTGACCTGGAGTTTATTGTTCCCATCCTAAACTCTGGGTGCCCACAATTTTCCACACGGGCAGTCTAGAGTTTGGTTTTTTAGATAGTCAGGTTTAGTAGATTATTGGGAGCTAGTTCAGTTTTTGGAGTTCATGACTGACGTTGCTTATCTTGGTGCAACGTGATGGTGGTTCGAGCTTGATGTTGGAGTTGTTGGATTCTTTCTCTTTTTCAGATCATTTGGAGTTATCAGTTCTGTTGTTTCCGCTGTAACATCATTATTTGTCTCTGATATTCTTGTATCATATAGATATCATTGTTGTATATCATTCTGGATATTGTATTCATTGGAGTTGTATATGATATCATTCATTTCTTTCTTCCGCTGTGTTGTTGTACTTACTGTGTTATAAGCTCCGGCACGAGTCGAATTTCAACGATAGAATCTGCGACATTCGAGTACAAGTGAAGTACGGGTGTCGATTTTCGAACGCTGAAATTTGGATCGTGACAATATCACTTTCGAAATCATATTCATTTTCCAAATCATATCGACAAAATAAGTTAAATCCTCATTTCAAAATCATCGTAATAAATCAAATATGTCATTTCACTAGAAAATATCATTTTTAAATCCCAACTTAGGTTATAACATCATTTAACCATATTCGCTTTAAATCAAGGATTTAAATATAACCAATTCAACCTTGCTCCGTTTGAAATTTAGAAATATAGTTAAATAGTCATAAATAGTTTAAAATAGTTAAAATACTTTAAAATAATTTAAAATAGTTCAAATGGTTTAAAATAGATTAAATAGTTTTAAAAATATTTTAATAGTTTAGAATAGGTTAAAAATAGTTTAATTTAGTTTAAATAGTTTAAATAGATTAAAATAGTTTAATATAGTTTTAAATAGAATAAAATAGTTTAAAGTAGATTAAAATAAATTAAACTAGTTTAATATATATTTTTAAATAGTTTAAAATAGATTAACATAGATTAAAATAGTTTAAATAGAATAAAATAGTTTAAATTAGATTAAAATAAATTAAAATAGTTTAATATAGTTTTGAATAGTTTTAAATAGATTAACATAGATTAAAATAGTTTAATGGTTTTAAAATAGGTTAAAATAGTTTAAAATAGTTTGATAGTTTGAAAATCTTGATAATCAGGATTTTTAAAATAATACATCATTAAACAGTTTATATTAAAATAATTGATTTGAAATTTATATCAATTTAAACTATTTCTTCCATTTCAACAAATCTAGACCATATCCAAATTTCAACAAAACAAAATTTCTCTTTCAATACAAATTCCCAAAATCATTTAAATTTTGATTTTAAATTCATGTTGAACCATAATTTTTAAAGTCTTCAAATTCATAGATTTTAAATTTTAGATATTCAAACATTTCAATAACTCAATTTCGATAATTTCATTTATATTTCACAATTCAAACTTTTAAATTTAATTTAATTTCTTCAAACAGTTCATTTAAACAAATTCTAATTCCAACATTAAAAGCTTGGATTTTCGAAAATAATTCAGTTTATATAAATCAAATTTTATTTCAAAATATCATTTAACCGAATTCAAATTTTAAGGATTTAAAGTCATTTAATTTAACCAATCCGGTGTCCGTATATAATTTTCTACCCTATGGTCAAGTGATACGGACATATATCATTTCAATCCCCAATAAATTTAAATTTACAGGTACATATCATTTCAATCCACAATCCCAAAATAAATTCGAAGTCCATAAAATCGCTCGGGTTTATCGTTTCAACTCATAACGATTTTTCCATAATCTATAAATCGTTCGAGTATGTATCATTTCAACCCATAGAGATTTTCTATCAATAAACTAAGGGAACTTGTAGTGTTATAACAATGTAAAATATAACATCCAGTCATCCAATATCAACAATTCAAACATCCATCACAATCACCGTTTAAATCAACAAATAAACAATAACAAGTGACTGATTATCAATAACAGGTATTAACTGGCAATTTTAATTTTAATATTAAATTAATGGTGATTAAATTCAATAAAAGTCAGATTTAACTGGAATGACAAATTAAATATACCAAACATCAACCAATCAATTTCAAATCACATCATAAATTCAATTTAACTAACATAAGCTAATTTAGTAGTTGTGAGTGGGTTAAAACACTCACTTTTGATTTGAAATCCAAAATAATGCCCAAAATTCAATAGTCTCAGAATTTTTCCAAACTAGCTCCATAATATCCGGAATTTTGATATGATCCCAACGAAACAAACCGCACAAAAATCCCATCTCGTATGCAAAAGTTATCGATGTTAGAACGACTGAAATTCAAAATAAAAAAATAAACAAATAAACAAATTATCTTACCACATCATCACCCTCTGAACTCAATCGAAACCCTAATGCCTCAACCTAGTAACGCACGCAATCAAACAAGCAACCACCCACGGCCGCCATCGTACAACTCACTACCACGCCGCCTGTAACGACCCCGAATTTTAATTACATTTAAATTGATAATTAAATAAGTTTTTGAATAAAATTTGTGAAATAAAACGATAAATGGATTGCGAGTTTCCCCGATATCCAAGTATATTTGTATAAATTGTTTAAAAATTTAAATTATTGTATATATGAGAATATATATATATGTATTTGAACAGATCTGACTAAATTTGAAATAATATAATATATGTTTGATTTGTGTTTAAATTGTAAATAAATGGTTAATAATAATTTGAATTTATAAATTAAAAAAATATAAGACGATAAATAAAATAAAATGAATACATTAGAAAGATTTAACAACAAATAGAAATGTAATTATATTATAAAGTAGCATGAACACTTGAAAAGAATAAAAATAAATGTTAAGTACATTCATATGTAGCCTGTAAGAAATATGCAAAAAGATAAGTGTGAAAACAAAACAAAAAAATATACCTAAGTATGTAAACAAGTAAAGGCTTCCAATACAAGCCAAGTAACAAATGCAATATCTTTAGCCAACAATTATCTCATATGTTGTAACAGCCGAATGAAAGAAAAGAAGAAAATAAATGTATATTTTGTACAAGCCTAATTAATATATCTGGTACAACTAATTAATGCAAGCACACCAACGATTCACTTCAGCCTCCAAAATGGAAAGAAATATCTCTGATGATGGTACAAAACAATATTAACTTGTACCAATAATAACATCATCCTGTAACCCAATTTCTACTTATCAATTTTCATCAGTTTCGTTCATCTACTTCTGGAGAGAAAACTTAAACAAAACTTCATTTTAAAACAACTCTACAAACCAGATTTATCAAAGATTAAAGGAGAAGCTTCAACTTGAAAATTTCAAAGCCTGTTCAACATAAATGATGAACTCTGTTTCTTTTTCTCTGGAGACTAAGGTGAGCAAACTTTTCAACCCTTACATATTTATATGATTTTGTTTGCATATAATCTATATTGGATATATGTTGTGGAGTAATGTTGTATAGAATAAAATTTTATTTGGATGTCCATATACATATGTAAATCTGTAACTTAAATATATAGATACAGGTATATGTACCTGTTTTTCTGTTACAGGCTAAACAAATTCAAACAAAATTCATATCACCCAAACCAAGCAATATTAGGCTTCGGTTTCAAAATTAAAAGTGATTGAAGTGTTGTAATAAAAATTTTAAACATAAACTCAGGTGGAAATATGGATTCAATATCTTTAAATTTGAATATTACAGTAAAAAGGAAAACATATGTTAAAATTCGAATGTAACAAAATGTTAATTCAATTCTATATCTTGAATCACCTTCAAAAGTTAGGATTTTTAAATTATAAATCTCAAATTTTAGTATTGGTATGAATGAGGATTTGGGAATTTACTGGGAAAGGGATTTTGGGCAATATCAGATGATCACGAGGTCTTTGGTGGTCGGGATCTTGGGTGAAGGTGGAGGTGGTATCAGTAAGTATGGGAAAAATGGTGGAAGTGCTGAACGATCGTCGTGGCAACTGCGGTGAGGAAATTTGGGTTTTTAAACCTAATTTGCGTTAAGCTTCGAATTTTGCTTCGTCAATCGTCGACAGGTGATCGAGTGTGGCGAGGGTTTGGGAAATGGTAGTGGAGAGGAAGTCGAAGCTAGGGCCGAAGGCGGAGGCACTCAGAGGGTCGGAGAATCATGAACGTGGCGTTGACAGGTTTCAAGGTGGAGGGCTTTTGAGTTTTCCAGGTTTCGAATTTTTATTCGAATTCGATCTCGCGTGGGTAACGGAGCTTTGACGATCGTGGATTGGTACAGAGATGGATTTCGACTCGCTCAACGCTGCGGTGATGGTCGGAGATGGGCGGCGACCACGTGCATGTGCACGGTGCAGGTTTGATTCCTGGGAGTGTTGAGTAGTATACTCGAAGGTATGGAACTGAAGGACTCGAAGAAATGGGGAGATGACTCGAAGCAAGTTGATGTTGCCTCGGGTTATTTGGTATGTTTCAAGTTGTATAAGACCTGTCTGCAAATTTAATTTAAAAACAAATTCAGGATGGAATTTAAATTGTGAGATCGATTTAAAAACAAGTTTAAATCCAGTATGAAGTAAAATTTCAAAATAACTTTGGATCTTAAAGTTTTAAAATGAAATTGGATTTTTTTTAAGTAAATTTGTTTCAAACAAATATTTTAAATGTAAAGTTGTAAGTTAAAAATGTAAATTAAAGAAATAATTAAGATAATTTCTTAAAGAAAGTAATTAAGGAAATGTTATTAGTTAATGAAGATAATTAACTAGTGATTGTTAAGTAATTAAATTAATGTGATTAATTTTGATAATTTATTGGGTTTATTAACTAAGATAATCAATCGTAAATTGTTAATTACTAAATGAAAGTAATTAAGGGGTTAATTACAACTTGTAATTTAAATTAGATATTTTGATTAATTTATAAAAGTTAACTGGTAATTAATGATTTATTTGTATGAGATGATTTCTTAATGGTAAGAAATTATTTAGGAAATTGGTTTAAATGTTGATTTAATTAATATGATAAATTAAGAATAATTAATTAATTAAAGTGTTAATTTATATCAAATGATTTGTAAATTTATAAATCAGAATTGGATAAATAATTCTTAAGTGAGTAGTTTAATTGGAATTAAATTTAATTAATTAGGATTAAATAATTGATTAATCCTGGGTATAAATGATTATTAAATGCTTGACCCTGCTTATGAATGATTATATGGTATGCGTTGTCCTGGATTGATTGTCCTATCTGATCTATGACATTTTGTTCTGTGGATTGAGTTGTGTATGATTTATTCATTTATTTACATTGATATATATATCTGTGATCTGTGAATGAAGATGAGCATTATAGTTTATATCGCTCATCAACTATATCCTGTATTTTGATCTGTGATGATTGTATGATGTGCACTATTGTGTGTGAAACCCCTAGACTACACCTTTACACACACAAATATGGATTCCACGTGGAAATCGGTTAAGTCACAGATAATTTAAAATTGAGGTTTTTGAAATTGAAATTTTATTTTCAATTGATTTTGGAAATTGGAAATTTGGGTTTAAAGTGAAAAGCAATTGAAATAGAATTTCAAAGATAAAAGTTATTTTGAATAACTTAATCGAGTTTTGAAAATTTAAATAATTTGATTTAAAATTTGAATTCAAGTTTGAAATTGAATCCTATGATTTGAAACTAGGGATTAAAGATGATATAAATGTGTTTATATAAAGTTAAACCATTTAAAAGTATAATTTTGAGAATTTGAATTTAACCCAAAGACTTTAACTCGTATGAATGAATCAGATTTCCAAAATAAAACTGTTTGTTTTAAAAGAATAAAAGCTTTCAGATAAGCAATGAAATTCCAGTTTAATTAAAGGAATTTCAATATTGAATTGAAAAATGGTTTTCCAAGTTATGAATGAATTGTTTGAAAAGCTATGATTTGAATCTGTTTATTTTTAACAGATTAAAAATAATGATTGGTTTAAATCATTCGAAATGGGATTGTTTTGAAAGCTATAAGTTAAATCTTGTTTTAAAGATTTAACGAGTTAATCAAATTGAAATGGAAATTAATTTGGAAAATCTGTGAATGAATCTTTTGTTTAAAAGATTAAAGTGTGGAAACTGTTTAAACCGTAAAGATGAATCTTTTTGTTTAAAGATTTGAAAATGGTAATTTGTTAAACCATTTGAAAAGAGAAGTTTTGGGTAATAAGTTGTGACTTAATTGAAATCCCAATATCCATATGTTTTTAAATATTACGCTCACTATTCGGTTTAGCCGGGAGAGGACCTTTGGGTCGTATAACCCATTTCGAATATGTGATACGTCGTATATGGATAGCATTTGAAGACCGGTGTTGAAGACCGGATATTTTTGAAAACGGAAGGATTACCGTCGAGTTACTCTGCATCGGCTGATCCCCGATATAGAGGTTTTATCACCCTTAGTGACGGGAAGTCCGGACGTGATTGGAAATTATCCGGATTTGCAAGGGCTTCGTGAGAAGTGCCTTCGGTTCTGTTCGAACCCGGAACAGACTTGTATGGATTGTATGTCTGACATTACACTTTGAGATATAAAGCTGATTTCTTTCAAATACATATCTGTTTGGTGGCGGAGAATTTATTCTCTTAGCTTAACACCCTTCTCTGAGACGTACGAGCTCAGAGGTTATGTAGTTGAAATTTATCAGCGATATATCCCAATTTGGTAATGTGACATGCTAAGTGTTGCTATGTGATAATCAGTGTTTGATCATTTGTGATATGATCATTTGGTTGATCATTTATCTTTGTGATCATAGGTTGATCATCTGTTGACCCAAAGCGTGGCTTTTTGAAAAAGCGTAGCTTTGTGGACGAGACTTCGTCAGGGCCTCACAACCCGGAAATGGTCGAAACAGGAATGTTGCGGCAAGGTTATGAGGGTCGCGCCCTTTAGGGTATGTCATTTCCTTCTGGAAAGGGGTGGTATCATGGTATGGAGCCCAGATACTTACTCATGTGGATACACTTTATTATGTGTGATGTTGGTTTAGAGGCGCCTCGGATAAAGGTCCCAAAGGATCGGGGGATGGCATATTCATGAGTTACCTGTTACAGGGGTAACCCGGCCTTGTTTTGCAGAGAGCAGTTTGTCTCTCGGGACGTCCCGCCAGAGGCGATCCCATGCGGCGGAAGGAAGTTCCTTAGCCTGACCATTTGTTGGAAATCCAAAGAAACAATACGCGACGTGTACGGTTTTAGTTGTATTACCTGCTATGGAATGTGGTGGTAACCTGCTATTGAACATAGTAGCTATAGTAGGCATACGATACTGGTCGTATGTTGGCTAAGATTAATATTATACTTTCGAAATGTTTTCTGCACTATGCACTAATAATAATATCAAAAATGATTTGATTTTGCGTAGTAAGCATCTTTGACTATCATAAGAAGAAATCTCCTCCAATTCTGCGTTTGCATTGTGTGTGTGGCGGGAGGTCTTATGGTAGTTTCATTTTCTAAAAAGCATGGCGGATTTCAATGTTTAAAACCTTTTGTGTTTGTTTAAAGATAAACTGTTTTTGTTGCTCACACCAGTCCCACGACTGATCCGGAGTTTATTGTTCCCTTCCTAAACTCTGGGTGCTCATAATTTTCCACACGAGCAGTCTAGAGTTGGGTTTCTTTTCAGATATTCAGGTTTAGTAGATTATCTGGAGCTAGTTCATTCATCGGAGTTGCTTATCTTGGAGTTGTGGATTCATTCTTGTCTGAAGATCATATTTGGAGTTATCACTTCTATTGATATTGTTCCGCTGCTGTTGTTATCTTTTCTTTTCCGCTGCTATTTCTTGTATCATATCTCTGATGTATATTGATATTCATTGTATCACTCTGTTGTATCAGATATTGTATATCAATTGTATTATTCTTTTCTTCCGCTGTGTTATACTTAATGGTGTTATAGCTCCGGCGAATCGGATTTGAACGGTCGAATCTGCGGCATTCTAGTACAATGTGAAGTACGGATGTTGATTTTCGAGCGGGCAAAACCCGATACGTCACATGTGGTATCAGAGCTAAGGTTGAACTTTAGCTCAGGAGTATAACACGTTAAGTAGCTCATTAGAGATAGAGTGAAGTAAACTCTAGAATGAGTAATTCTCAGATATCCGTTCGAATACCTCAGTAAATTCTCTTGCTATCCACTGATAGTGAGTATGAGTGTAAGAAGAGGACGAGATAGGGGACAGGGGAATACGACTAAAATGGTCAATACTCTGTAACAACAAGGAAACAAATTTTCTCTATCAATCTCTTTTGTTCAACATCTTTTCTCAATTCTTCGATAATTTCTGGTAGATCCAGAAAGAAGATTCGATATATCAATATGGGACAATAAACTCCAGATAGGCCAGACTTGTTTGTTTGGATGTATTGGTTGCATTGGTTGCTTTGATTGTTATAGTTGATAGGTATAATTTAGTTTCTAAACTAAAAGTTTTGAAATCGTATCCATCTATCTATCTATCCTTTGGGTCCGGATATGTTCTACGAATGGTTAGTTATCACTTTGAACTAACCAATGCCATTGTATATTTCGTAGATCTGGATAACCCAAGTATCTTGTGAAGTGTTAAATAGATTCGATCTTTTATCTATTTTTAATATTCTGGTTTGGTAAGCCAAATGCAGAACAGATGTTCAGTTGATTTGATAAATCCTGTTTCATCTATCTTTTTGTCTCCTTGGTAATTTCGAGGACGAAATTCTTTTAAGGGGGGAAGTCTGTAACGACCCCGAATTTTAATTACATTTAAATTGATAATTAAATAAGTTTTTGAATAAAATTTGTGAAATAAAATGATAAATGGATTGCGAGTTTCCCCGATATCCAAGTATATTTGTATAAATTGTTTAAAAATTTAAATTATTGTATATATGAGAATATATATATATATGTATTTGAACAGATCTGACTAAATTTGAAATAATATAATATATGTTTGATTTGTGTTTAAATTGTAAATAAATGGTTAATAATAATTTGAATTTATAAATTAAAAAAATATAAGACGATAAATAAAATAAAATGAATACATTAGAAAGATTTAACAACAAATAGAAATGTAATTATATTATAAAGTAGCATGAACACTTGAAAAGAATAAAAATAAATGTTAAGTACATTCATATGTAGCCTGTAAGAAATATGCAAAAAGATAAGTGTGAAAACAAAACAAAAAAATATACCTAAGTATGTAAACAAGTAAAGGCTTCCAATACAAGCCAAGTAACAAATGCAATATCTTTAGCCAACAATTATCTCATATGTTGTAACAGCCGAATGAAAGAAAAGAAGAAAATAAATGTATATTTTGTACAAGCCTAATTAATATATCTGGTACAACTAATTAATGCAAGCACACCAACGATTCACTTCAGCCTCCAAAATGGAAAGAAATATCTCTGATGATGGTACAAAACAATATTAACTTGTACCAATAATAACATCACCCTGTAACCCAATTTCTACTTATCAATTTTCATCAGTTTCGTTCATCTACTTCTGGAGAGAAAACTTAAAAAAAACTTCATTTTAAAACAACTCTACAAACCAGATTTATCAAAGATTAAAGGAGAAGCTTCAACTTGAAAATTTCAAAGCCTGTTCAACATAAATGATGAACTCTGTTTCTTTTTCTCTGGAGACTAAGGTGAGCAAACTTTTCAACCCTTACATATTTATATGATTTTGTTTGCATATGATCTATATTGGATATATGTTGTGGAGTAATGTTGTATAGAATAAAATTTTATTTGGATGTCCATATACATATGTAAATCTGTAACTTAAATATATAGATACAGGTATATGTACCTGTTTTTCTGTTACAGGCTAAACAAATTCAAACAAAATTCATATCACCCAAACCAAGCAATATTAGACTTCGGTTTCAAAATTAAAAGTGATTGAAGTGTTGTAATACAAATTTTAAACATAAACTCAGGTGGAAATATGGATTCAATATCTTTAAATTTGAATATTACAGTAAAAAGGAAAACATATGTTAAAATTCGAATGTAACAAAATGTTAATTCAATTCTATATCTTGAATCACCTTCAAAAGTTAGGATTTTTAAATTATAAATCTCAAATTTTAGTATTGGTATGAATGAGGATTTGGGAATTTACTGGGAAAGGGATTTTGGGCAATATCAGATGATCACGAGGTCTTTGGTGGTCGGGATCTTGGGTGAAGGTGGAGGTGGTATCAGTAAGTATGGGAAAAATGGTGGAAGTGCTGAACGATCGTCGTGGCAACTGCGGTGAGGAAATTTGGGTTTTTAAACCTAATTTGCATTAAGCTTCGAATTTTACTTCGTCAATCGTCGACAGGTGATCGAGTGTGGCGAGGGTTTGGGAAATGGTAGTGGAGAGGAAGTCGAAGCTAGGGCCGAAGGCGGAGGCACTCAGAGGGTCGGAGAATCATGAACGTGGCGTTGACAGGTTTCAAGGTGGAGGGCTTTTGAGTTTTCCAGGTTTCGAATTTTTATTCGAATTCGATCTCGCGTGGGTAACGGAGCTTTGACGATCGTGGATTGGTACAGAGATGGATTTCGACTCGCTCAACGCTGCGGTGATGGTCGGAGATGGGCGGCGACCACGTGCATGTGCACTGTGCAGGTTTGATTCCTGGGAGTGTTGAGTAGTATACTCGAAGGTATGGAACTGAAGGACTCGAAGAAATGGGGAGATGACTCGAAGCAAGTTGATGTTGCCTCGGGTTATTTGGTATGTTTCAAGTTGTATAAGACCTGTCTGCAAATTTAATTTAAAAACAAATTCAGGATGGAATTTAAATTGTGAGATCGATTTAAAAACAAGTTTAAATCCAGTATGAAGTAAAATTTCAAAATAACTTTGGATCTTAAAGTTTTAAAATGAAATTGGATTTTTTTTAAGTAAATTTGTTTCAAACAAATATTTTAAATGTAAAGTTGTAAGTTAAAAATGTAAATTAAAGAAATAATTAAGATAATTTCTTAAAGAAAGTAATTAAGGAAATGTTATTAGTTAATGAAGATAATTAACTAGTGATTGTTAAGTAATTAAATTAATGTGATTAATTTTGATAATTTATTGGGTTTATTAACTAAGATAATCAATCGTAAATTGTTAATTACTAAATGAAAGTAATTAAGGGGTTAATTACAACTTGTAATTTAAATTAGATATTTTGATTAATTTATAAAAGTTAACTGGTAATTAATGATTTATTTGTATGAGATGATTTCTTAATGGTAAGAAATTATTTAGGAAATTGGTTTAAATGTTGATTTAATTAATATGATAAATTAAGAATAATTAATTAATTAAAGTGTTAATTTATATCAAATGATTTGTAAATTTATAAATCAGAATTGGATAAATAATTCTTAAGTGAGTAGTTTAATTGGAATTAAATTTAATTAATTAGGATTAAATAATTGATTAATCCTGGGTATAAATGATTATTAAATGCTTGACCCTGCTTATGAATGATTATATGGTATGCGTTGTCCTGAATTGATTGTCCTATCTGATCTATGACATTTTGTTCTGTGGATTGAGTTGTGTATGATTTATTCATTTATTTACATTGATATATATATCTGTGATCTGTGAATGAAGATGAGCATTATAGTTTATATCGCTCATCAACTATATCCTGTATTTTGATCTGTGATGATTGTATGATGTGCACTATTGTGTGTGAAACCCCTAGACTACACCTTTACACACACAAATATGGATTCCACGTGGAAATCGGTTAAGTCACAGATAATTTAAAATTGAGGTTTTTGAAATTGAAATTTTATTTTCAATTGATTTTGGAAATTGGAAATTTGGGTTTAAAGTGAAAAGCAATTGAAATAGAATTTCAAAGATAAAAGTTATTTTGAATAACTTAATCGAGTTTTGAAAATTTAAATAATTTGATTTAAAATTTGAATTCAAGTTTGAAATTGAATCCTATGATTTGAAACAAGGGATTAAAGATGATATAAATGTGTTTATATAAAGTTAAACCATTTAAAAGTATAATTTTGAGAATTTGAATTTAACCCAAAGACTTTAACTCGTATGAATGAATCAGATTTCCAAAATAAAACTGTTTGTTTTAAAAGAATAAAAGCTTTCAGATAAGCAATGAAATTCCAGTTTAATTAAAGGAATTTCAATATTGAATTGAAAAATGGTTTTCCAAGTTATGAATGAATTGTTTGAAAAGCTATGATTTGAATCTGTTTATTTTTAACAGATTAAAAATAATGATTGGTTTAAATCATTCGAAATGGGATTGTTTTGAAAGCTATAAGTTAAATCTTGTTTTAAAGATTTAACGAGTTAATCAAATTGAAATGGAAATTAATTTGGAAAATCTGTGAATGAATCTTTTGTTTAAAAGATTAAAGTGTGGAAACTGTTTAAACCGTAAAGATGAATCTTTTTGTTTAAAGATTTGAAAATGGTAATTTGTTAAACCATTTGAAAAGAGAAGTTTTGGGTAATAAGTTGTGACTTAATTGAAATCCCAATATCCATATGTTTTTAAATATTACGCTCACTATTCGGTTTAGCCGGGAGAGGACCTTTGGGTCGTATAACCCATTCCGAATATGTGATACGTCGTATATGGATAGCATTTGAAGACCGGTGTTGAAGACCGGATATTTTTGAAAACGGAAGGATTACCGTCGAGTTACTCTGCATCGGCTGATCCCCGATATAGAGGTTTTATCACCCTTAGTGACGGGAAGTCCGGACGTGATTGGAAATTATCCGGATTTGCAAGGGCTTCGTGAGAAGTGCCTTCGGTTCTGTTCGAACCCGGAACAGACTTGTATGGATTGTATGTCTGACATTACACTTTGAGATATAAAGCTGATTTCTTTCAAATACATATCTGTTTGGTGGCGGAGAATTTATTCTCTTAGCTTAACACCCTTCTCTGAGACGTACGAGCTCAGAGGTTATGTAGTTGAAATTTATCAGCGATATATCCCAATTTGGTAATGTGACATGCTAAGTGTTGCTGTGTGATGATCAGTGTTTGATCATTTGTGATATGATCATTTGGTTGATCATTTATCTTTGTGATCATAGGTTGATCATCTGTTGACCCAAAGCGTGGCTTTTTGAAAAAGCGTAGCTTTGTGGACGAGACTTCGTCAGGGCCTCACAACCCGGAAATGGTCGAAACAGGAATGTTGCGGCAAGGTTATGAGGGTCGCGCCCTTTAGGGTATGTCATTTCCTTCTGGAAAGGGGTGGTATCATGGTATGGAGCCCAGATACTTACTCATGTGGATACACTTTATTATGTGTGATGTTGGTTTAGAGGCGCCTCGGATAAAGGTCCCAAAGGACCGGGGGATGGCATATTCGTGAGTTACCTGTTACAGGGGTAACCCGGCCTTGTTTTGCAGAGAGCAGTTTGTCTCTCGGGACGTCCCGCCAGAGGCGATCCCATGCGGCGGAAGGAAGTTCCTTAGCCTGACCATTTGTTGGAAATCCAAAGAAACAATACGCGATGTGTACGGTTTTAGTTGTATTACCTGCTATGGAATGTGGTGGTAACCTGCTATTGAACATAGTAGCTATAGTAGGCATACGATACTGGTCGTATGTTGGCTAAGATTAATATTATACTTTCGAAATGTTTTCTGCACTATGCACTAATAATAATATCAAAAATGATTTGATTTTGCGTAGTAAGCATCTTTGACTATCATAAGAAGAAATCTCCTCCAATTCTGCGTTTGCATTGTGTGTGTGGCGGGAGGTCTTATGGTAGTTTCATTTTCTAAAAAGCATGGCGGATTTCAATGTTTAAAACCTTTTGTGTTTGTTTAAAGATAAACTGTTTTTGTTGCTCACACCAGTCCCACGACTGACCCGGAGTTTATTGTTCCCTTCCTAACCTCTGGGTGCTCATAATTTTCCACACGAGCAGTCTAGAGTTGGGTTTCTTTTCAGATATTCAGGTTTAGTAGATTATCTGGAGCTAGTTCATTCATCGGAGTTGCTTATCTTGGAGTTGTGGATTCATTCTTGTCTGAAGATCATATTTGGAGTTATCACTTCTATTGATATTGTTCCGCTGCTGTTGTTATCTTTTCTTTTCCGCTGCTATTTCTTGTATCATATCTCTGATGTATATTGATATTCATTGTATCACTCTGTTGTATCAGATATTGTATATCAATTGTATTATTCTTTTCTTCCGCTGTGTTATACTTAATGGTGTTATAGCTCCGGCGAATCGGATTTGAACGGTCGAATCTGCGGCATTCTAGTACAATGTGAAGTACGGATGTTGATTTTCGAGCGGGCAAAACCCGATACGTTACACCGCCCATAGCTAGCCGCGACCAAGTCTACCACCTCGACTGGAACCGCCTCCAACTCTTCGGCCTCCTACGACCCCCATGTCGACGATCGACGCCACCAAACTATCCAGCCGCCGCCACCATCATAAAACCCTAGTTCAATTTTTTTAGGCTGATCCAACCATCAAATGACTAAACGAACTACACCGATGGACTCTGCGCGTCCCTTTCCATGCGATGGTGCCTTCGATTCGACGATCCGTCGACGATGATCAAACTCCAATTGACCGACCGAGAATGTTTTGGCCAATTTGGGACTAAAAAAATCTGATTGCAAAAACGAACAGCAGATTTGAGTTACGCTCGTCGAGAGCTTCGAATCGGTATATAATATGATAGGGTTTTGAGAAGTTTGAATTTGAAATTGGTTTTGAAATTGGATTGGGATTTAGGGTTTCATATTCTGTCGTTTGAGAAGGAGGAACTGGTAGAAGTAATAGTACGTACATAAACAAAAAAAATGAGAAACAATTAGGGTTTATAACAGCCTATATATATGCAGAGTGAAATATAAAGGATGGACCAGATCGATTTGGATTGAAACGATAACAACGACCCGAAAAGCCCGTTTCGTTCCCGAAAAGAAAACGGATCATCTAATATATCGAAATAGATGTTTTCGATATTTTTAAACTCAATGGAACAGGTTTCAAGTCCTAATTCCATTGTATGAAGAAGTTAGCTTTTAAAATCAACTTATTTCAATTGAATTCAATTGATTTCTACGTGTTTCGAGCTCGTACGATCAAACGACAAGTCTGATCGCTACGAAACTTGAAATCCTACAATAATTCACCGTTACGGATCTGATGAAACTAGTTTTGTCGAATTCCGAGACAGTGGCCAAAATGGTTATTTTCACGTTAATTAAATAAATTATTATTAGATTAATTTAATCGCTTTTTCAATTCAAATTTAATAACTAACAAATGTTATCATTTCTGATTTCCTATACACTTATACTCTTTTAAACAAATTCCCATGCCAAATCCAAGTTAAACATTACACTAATTATAGTGTACAATTTCAATTGCAATAAATTCATTAATTAAAATTTTAAATTCCAATAAATTCATTTATTTTGATTTACATCTTTATTATTCAATCCATTATTACTCTATGGATATAATTAACATTGGTTTACATCTTATTACATCAATCTTCTACAATTATCATCTTAATTCACATTAACTGCAATATTTAAGTAGATTAATTGCAATTGATTTCCAATTTAATTTCAACAATTTAAATAAATAGGTGATAAACAACAATTGTTACCTTTGTCTTAATTTGATCACATTTAAAAGTTTATTTTCTACAACAAATGTTATAACCACTTACGCAGCACTGACTCACATTCAATAATAGCCAATTCCAATTAATTACAGATAATTTCTCTTTTTATTACAACATTTGGTTTATTTAATATTTACAATTTATAACCAAATTTTATATTTACAATCATTTCAATTAATTGAAATTACATTAATGTAGTTATCAATTACCTTTTATTAACATCATTTCGTTCCAGTTATTTTCTCATTAATAAATCACAAATTTTAATTTCTTCCAATACTAACACCAACATCTTGTTAAATTAAATATTTTTAATTATCGAAAATTAAGGGTCGTTACAATTTCACTACTTAACATAGTAAGTTGAGAAGAAATATCAAAATAAGATTCTTGTGAAGTAACATGTTCTTCTTTTAAAATTTTCTTTTCATCTCTTAACATGTCAATTTTGATTTCATTTCTATTTAGCCTTTCTAGTGAATCTTTATATTTTCTTAAAATATTTCTTAGTTTATCTAATAATTTGAAATTTATATCAACTAAATCATCAAAAGTAAGATCACTTACATCATTGTTTGAGGCCATAAAGCATACGTTGGCTTGTTCTGAATCACTATCATTGTCGCTGTTTGATGAAGAAGAGGAATCTGAGTCATCTCGTGTAACTAAAAAAGCTTGTTTCTTCTTATATCTATAGCTCTTGCTTTTATAGTTATTTCTATATTTCTTGCGATCTGGACAGTCTTTCTAAATATGCCCCATTTTGTGACATTCATAGCATTTAAGAGTTGAGGATGATGATTTGTTGTTGTTTTTGTTATTTCCAAACCTTTTGTTCTTCCTAAATTTCAGATACTTTTTGAAGTTCTTAGCTATCAACGCCATATCATCTTCATATTCATCAGATTCTTCTTCTTCGGCCCGTAATGCTATTGTTTTTCTATCTTGAGATTGAACACTTTTTGCCTGTAAATTAACTTCATATGACATGAGATTTCCTGTTAACTCTTCCGGTTTTATGGTAGAAATGTCGTTAGCTTCTTCAATTGCTAAGACTTTTCGTTCCTACGCATCCATTAAAGAGTTTAGGATTTTTGAAACAATATCAAAATCAATATATTTTTCTCCTAATGCCAGAAGTGAGTGGTATATATCTTGAAACCTAGAATGCATCTCATTTATGGTTTCATCTTGCTTCATTCTAAAATTCTGAAATTGATTCTTAAGCATAGATGTCTTGCTTTGTTTAACCTTGTTAGTACCTTCATGAGTAACTTTGAGAGTGTGTCAAATTTCATATGTTGAAGTACACATGCTAACTCTATTAAACTCATTTTTATCTAAGGAACAAAACAACATATTCATAGCTTTAGCATTTGCAGTAGATCCTAATTTCTGTGTATTTGACGATTGTGCATAAGGAGTGGTAGGAACAAAATATTCTTGTTGAGTGATATTCTAAGTGTCGTATCCATTTGCTTGCATGTAAATTCTCATCCTAGTTGACCAATAATTATAGTTTAATCCATAAATTAGTGGTGGTCGTGTAGTGGATTTACCGTCAATAAAACTTGATGTTGTATTATTTTCCATATTATTTGAATATCAAAAACTTTGTTACGGCTATATGATAACCTCACTTTGATACCAAATAAAAGTGACTAAGGATCGTGTAATATGAAATATTAACTAAACTGTTTACTTGTGAAGAATATAAATATAAAAGTAAAAGTAATAAAGTAAATAACACCAGATATTTTTATACTGGTTTGAACTTCCCGTTCTACATCCAGTTCCAGACTACTTCTGGATTTAATCGATACCCTCACTTAACCCGGAGGAACAGGTATTACACTGCCTGAGCAACCGAATAAGACTTCAACCGCCTGAGGATACTACAAAAGGACTTCAACTATAAATAGCAGAAATGTATTTGACTGAGTATGCCCTTGAAAAGCACTGATAAGTCAATAATGTACACCCTTCCTATAATCTTCTCCTTTATGGTATATCATGTAATTTTTGAAGTAGGATGGTTGGCGACGATCCTATATGAGGTATATACGTGGACCTGACTCCCATGAGTTAGCTTAAGGTGGCTAAAACAGGAGCAATTGACGGGCCAAGTGAGGTCATTCCTCCGATCGGGCACACTCCTTCGATACTATATTCTGATTTTGCGACTGATTTGGTGGCCACCCTCGATTTTTGATTTGGGAGTGTGTTCCGAGGTGGGCGGTAATAGCTGCTATGCGTTACCACCAGTCCAGAAGGGTAATTGGTATATCTACCCTGGCATTGCCTAATTGTGTCGTGTCACCTACCCTATCGAGACCACTACGAGTTTGTTTTGTACCATACCTATGGAGTGCCCTCTAACGACGTCCAGTATGGACGGGATTACGGTACTGTATAGACTATGGGAATATATAAAAATGTGTTAAGGAGGAAATGGGTAATGCCTTAACGCTATTTTAATAGTTTATCTTACTGTAGACATATTATAATAGCGTATTGTACTACATAGTAGATAGTTTAATGGATCCTTAGGAGATGTGAATCCCGAACATCTCTTAAGTTACTGCACTCACGTTAGACACTGGATAGGAGATGTCAAACCCTGTAAACATCTCCGCCATTTACACTCATATTTATTTACCGTTGGTTTGGCTTATATAAGATCTTTTAGTTCTGACTCGAGTGTTTTGTCTTTTCGATTCGCTCGGGTCAACCTAAGCATTTAGGATTTGAAGACCTTATATCTGGAGGACGAAGAAGAAGATTTGTACTACTATTATTTACTATATTTATTCCACTGCATTCATACAGTTCCGCTGCATTATTTGTTTATCTCTGATATGTGTAACTCTGATTTTGCATTGTATAAGTATAATCAAATGTTTCGTATACAGCTTCATGAACTGTTATTTGATTATTATATTTTGTCATTCCGCTGCGAGATTCTGTTTTGTTTTGTTTTCTATCTCTGCTTTTTCTTATTCACCCCAATAATAATTCGCCCTTCTGTATGGTTTGAGTCGTCATGTGTGTCTGCTTAAAATGTCCAAAAAGGCGGGATGTTACAGTTGGTATCGGAGCTTTGGTTTAGCGATAACCTTAGCCTTGTAGGGTCTGACTCATATTAAATAGGGTAGTAATACCTTAGGATGAGTCTTTGAGTGTGTATATATATGAGAGAGCGTATTTGTTAGTGGTATAAAATGTTTTATAGTGTGTTAATTTGTTCCATTTTGTATTTATAAATTTTGGTCGGTACATAGGACGCTATGACATCAATAGAGATTTTTAAACACTTAATAGGGCAGACCGACACAATATTTGTTTTGAAATATAGGTAAATGAAATAATTTTGCCTATTATATTTTGTATATACAATAATAAATTTTGTAAATGATATATTTTGCTGTAATATATTTGTTTGTTAGGTAGTGAAATTTATAAGTATTGATTGGAAATTTTTTTATTAAGATTTACAAATAAAATGAATATAAACTGAAATTTGAGAACTTAATTTTCGGGATTTTTTAAATTTCTTTCCAATGATTTGGAATATAATATTTGTATTATTTAAAAGTATTTCTGATATAATATTTCAATATAATTTGAAGGAAATGTTTTAAAGTAATTTTGGAAGGAAATGAGTTATGTACTCCCCTCTCTATCGTTGGAAAATAATTTCGGTGATGAGTGCACGCATCATTGACGTTCATTTTCGAGTTTCAAAGTAGGAAGACTGTTGTAGTAGTTTTATTACACATTTATTTTGATGAACACATATTAATTTCAAAATTTAAATGTGGTTGGATATAAAATATATGATTATATATATAAATATATGATTATATATATATTGAAATAATTGAAATAGAACCCGCGGCATTTAGTTCTAAAATTTCCATAACTAGAGATCTCAATTATTGTAATGAAGTAAAATCTTAATAATTGGAACTTCTAAAATAAAAGTAAGGAATTAAATGCTAAATTATAATTGAAATATATAGAAATTGAAATTTGTAACTTGGAAATAAAAGGATATGAAAATAAGAAGGACCTTTATTTACTTAAATGAAATAAGTTAAACTTGTGTAAATTTCAATTTGCATTCTTAAAAACATAACTATAACTTACCAAAAATATTAAAAGTTGAAAATGTTGAGTTTGATATGTAATAGAATATTGTACAAGTAAAACTTAAAGTAATGAAGGTGTTCAATGAAATTCTTTTATAAATAAGAACTATGATATTATAGTTATTATAAACTTAAGTATGAACTTATGCACAAATGAATATTAATGTCTAATTGAAATCAAGTATATAAATTAATTTATGTGAACTAAACTGTAATAAAAGTGTGAAATACTTGAGTAATGAATTCATTGATCATTATAAACAATTGAATGGATATAATTTAGTGAATATTAGGCTCAGGTCCCTAATAAGTTTCAAAATACACAAAAACCCCAGTAAAAAAAAGTATGCAAGTTAGGTCCCTAGAATTAAGTTACTAAGTAATTGCATATAGTTATGCAATTATTCACTGAATAATTGCAGACATTTATGCAATTATATCCAAAAGTTGCATAAATTTATGCAATATTTTCGGTGAATAATTGCGGAAATTTCCGCAATTTTTTTGGTGAATAATTGCGGAATTTTCCGCAAATTTTTGAAAAAATTGCGGAAATTTCTGCAATTTTTTGGTTGATAATTGCGGAAATTTCCGCAATTTTTCAGTGAATAATTGTGGTAATGTCTGCAATTTTTTGATATAATTGCATAAATGTCTGCAATTATTCACTGAATAATTGCATAAGTGTATGCCATTATTCGGTAACTTAATTCTAGGGACCTAATTTACAAACTTTTTTTTACTGGGGTTTTTGTGTATTTTGAAACTTATTAGGGACCTGTGCCAAACTGTCCCTATAATTTATGTAGGAAAGTAATATAAAGTAATGAAAAGAAATTCTCATTAATTAAATAAATAAAATGAATTTAGTAAGTAATGAATGAAATAAATGAAAATAAGTATTAAATGAATGAATGTGAATGAAATAGTCATTGTATGAATGAAATTGATGGAAGGTAAAAATATGAAAAGAAATTTATAAGAGTAAACTTAGATAATGTTTGGAACTTGTTGTTTGTTTTGGCTTTTGGGTTGTTGGGAAAGGATACTTCTAATGGTTTGGGATGTATGAATAATCTGTTGAGTTTTATCTAAGACTGTTGAGTATGTGGTATACTTAATAGTTTATTTGTCATTCTATACGATTTAAAAGTGTCCAAACCCGAACAAACCATTTGTTTGGTTGCTATGGATGTATGTTGGATTTCTTTGATTGCATGTGGTGATATGATGGTTGTATTGTTTGCTTGCAAATGACTATGGTATATTGTGATTGTTTTGTTGACACAAGTTGAAAAAACTTAAAATATTTCTCTTTTATATAATTATTAACATCTTTGGATTATATGAGTGAAATACTGGTTTATGGAAGCAATTGCTACTGCTTTTGGTTTCATAAAATAAGCGTTATTTGCCCGACAAATCGATACGTTCTCGGATTACGGTTTTATAGCGATATTATATTGTTTTCCCACTGTTGGGTTATATTATTTTGAAAAATTATGTGATATATATTGTTTTATTTATATTATTATTTCGCCCAGACCTCTCCGTACAAAGGAGACTCTACCGAAATTTTTCGGAAATTTTGGACTTAGAAAATTTTGAGAAGTGTTTTCCAAACTTTATTTATTTAAGTATAAAAGGATTTAATTGTTATAAATTGATATATTTTATTTAAATTAATTAATTTTGTAAATTTATTTGTTTATAAATTTAATATTTTGAATAAGATATATTGATAACTTAATTCCTTCTTTCCCCTTCTTTTTCCTTTTCGAGGACGAAAAGTTTTGAGTGAGGGAGAGTGTAACGACCCGTGATTTTCGATAATTTAAATTTGTTATTATATAGAGATTTTGGTAATATAATATTGAAGAAATAAAAATTTGTAATTTATTTATGAAATAACAACTAAAATGAAAATAACAATGTTAATCTAAGTCAATTATTAACAATGTGAATGAAACTCCAATTAATTGAAATAATTTAAAATGTTTATTTGGCTATAAAGTGAGTATAAGAAAAACAAATGTGAATATTGAATTAATCAATGGATAATATATAAAATAGATGATAATTGAATGGTATCAGTGTTATATAAGTAATTATAACATTTATTTGTAAGTAATAAAGTTATGAATGTAATTAAAGGCTAATGGTGACAATTATTATAAGTTACCTATTTATTTAGTCCATTAATTTAACTTTGAAATCAATTGCAATTAATTCACTTAATTAGTGCAGTTAAGGTAGGTTAAATTGATAATAGTAAAATATTGATGTAATGAAATATAAAACAATGTTAACCATGTTAGTTGAGTAATAATTGATTGAGTATTAAGTTTGGAATCAAATAAAATCAAATTCATTGGAATTAATTTGTGATTAAATGGGATTAATTGCCGTTGACATTTGAACACTGTATTTATTGAAATAATTAACTCTAAATTGATATGTGAATTTGCTTTTAGTTATTACAAATGTTTAAGGGATCAAGAAAATGATAAAAATCTGCTAGTTTATAAATATTGAATAAAAAGGTGATTAATTTATTTAATATTAATTTATTTAATTAACTGAAATACAGCCATTTTGGCAACTGTCTTGGATTTCAATGAAACCTGTTTCATCAGATTTATAACAATGAATTATTGTAGGATTTTAAGTTTCGTAGCGATCGGACTTGTCGTTTGATCGTACGGACTCGAAACGCCTAGAAATCAATTTAATTGAAATCAATTTGAAATAAGATGATTTTAACATAACTTCTTCATACGATGGAATTAGGACTTGAAACATGTTCCATTGATTTTAAAATTATCGAAAATATCCATTTTGATATATGGGTTGACCCATTTTCGTTCCGGGGTCGAAACGGGCTTTTCGGGTTGTTTATCGTTCAACTTTCCAAACCAATCGAGCCCATTCATTCTATTTGTTCTGTCTATATATATATCGTTATAAACCCTAGCCACTTCTTATTTTCATTTGTCTGTACGTACATTTCCTTCTCAGCTCCTCATTCCAATGGCAGACAAACCCTAATTCCCAAATTTCAAATTCAATTTCAAAACCAAATCAAAAGTTCAAACTCCTCAAACTATATGGAATTATATATCGAGTTGAAGCTCTCGACGAGCGCATCTCAGATCTGTAATTCGTTTTCCAATTTGAACCACTGTTCGTCCAGAAATTGAAGAACTATTCCACCGTTCTTTTTCGTCGCGATCGACTGCAACTGATCGACGAATCGATGATAGCGTATCGAAGAGATTGACGAGGGGTTTGCGTCTAGGCGGTTCGTATGGCGAATCGATGGTTGGATGATCGGTGATAATTTGAACTAGGGTTTAACTTCATGGCAGCTGGGGTGGTTTTTGTGTGAATGACGCGTGGCCGTGGTCGAGTCGAGGGTCGTGGGGAAGCAGTAGGCAGTCGGCGAACGTTTGGGCGAACGTTTGGGCGGCGCTGGTGATCGTTCTCGTGGTGGCGTGTTTTGGATACTCGCGCATTGTTCGGTGTCAGGCTAGGGTTGTTTGAGATGGAACGAAGAGGGACGTGGCACAATAGCATTGGTCTGTTTTTTTTCTTTTTATTTTGTTTTTTTATCGTTTATCTTCTAATGTATATAACTTTTGCATACGGACTCTGATTCACGTGCGGTTTCTTGTGTTGGAATCATATCAAAATTCCGGACATTTTGGCATTGGTTTGGATGGATTCTGAGACTGTTGAATTTTGGGCCTTTATTTGAATTTCAAATCGATTGAAATTCAAAGGTGAGTGTTTTAACCCACTCACAACTTATAAAATTTCTTATGTTTGTTAAATTAAATTTATGATGTGATTATAAATTTATTATGGCTATTTGGTATATTTTAAATCATCATCTCCATTAATTTGAATTTATTTGAATTAAATCGTTATTTAATTTATTATTGAATATAAATTGCCAGTTAAATACCTGTTATTGATTATCGGTTCTATATTGATATTTATTGATTGATTTGGAAGATGATTGTGATGGATGTTGATTGTTGATATTGGATGAATGGATGTTATATTTTATATCGTTATAAACTGCAAGTTCAATATGGGTTGAAATGATACATACCTGAATGATCAATAGATTAAGGAAAAATCGTTATGGGTTGAAATGATAGACTCGAGTGATTTTATGGATTTTATTATTAATTCGGGATTGCGGTTTGAAATGATATATAACCGTATATTTAAATTGCGGATTGAAATGATAAATATCTGTATCACTTGACCCTAGGGTAGAGAATTATATACGGACACCGGTTTGGTTAAATTAAATGATTTTAAAATCCTTAAATTTTGAATTTAATTAAATGATATCTTGAAATAAATTTTGATTTATGTAAATTGAAGTATTATTGGAAAAATCAAGTTTATGATGAAATGTGAAATGGTTTAAAGGAATTGGTTTAAGAAATTAAATTGGAAGTTTAAAGTTAAACTTTTAAGTATAAATGAAATACTATCGAAATTAAGTTATTGAAGTTGTTTGAAAATAACTTTGAAATAATTTGAAATTGAAAGGTTTGGAATTTGGTTTGTTGACTTGGAAATTGAAAATGGTCCAAATGCGTTGAAATGAAATGAATAGTTTAATTTGATATAAATTCCAAATTCATGTTTTAATATAAACTATTTTAAAAAAAAATATTTCAAAATTTCTAATTATTAAGATTTTCAAAGTATGAAACTATTTTAACCTCTATTAATTATATTAAATCATTTTAACCTATTTTAAACCATTTAATTTATTTAATCTAATTAACCTGTTCTGACTTATTTTAAATCTAATTAATCTATTTTAAAGCTACTTAATCTATTTTAATTATATTTAATCTATATTAACTATTTATAATTATTTAAAACTATTTTCTTCTAAATTCCAAACTAAGTAAAATGGATGGGTTTATATTCAAATTCTCGATTCTTTTTAAGTGAATATGGTTAATGATGTTATAACCTAAGTTGGGATTTAAATAATATATTTGGTTTAATTTGATATTTTGATATCAGAGTTTAGCTTATTTTGGAAATATGACTTTTGAAAGGAAATATAATTTCGAACTATGATTTCAAATGTGATATGATTTCAAAGGTGAATATGATTTCGAAAGTAAGTAATGATTTCGAAAGTGATATGATTTGAATTGAATATGATATTTTGATATCAATTATGAAATGATTTTGGAAATGTAGAAGAACCATCCGGTGTGTAATAAGCAATTGGTTGTTAAAGAGACCGAGATCGGATATTGTCATACTCTCTGCCAATACCGAAAACCACTTTGACAACTGTGTACGCGGTGGAGATTCCAGAATGAAGTAGGATGGTTGGCGACGATCCTATATGAGGTATATACATGGACCTGACTCCCATGAGTTAGCTTAAGGTGACTAAAACAGGAGTAATTGACGGGCCAAGTGAGGTCATTCCTTCGATCGGGCACACTCCTTCGATACTATATTCTGACTTAGCGACTGATTTGGTGGCCACCCTCGATTTTTGATTTGGGAGTCTGTTCCGAGGTGGGCGGTAGTAGCTGCTATGCGTTACCACCAGTCTGAAAGTGTAATTGGTATATCTACCATGGAATTGCCTAGTTGTGTCGTGTCACCTACCCTATCGAGATCACTACGAGTTTGTTTTGTACCATACCTATGGAGTGCCCTCTAACGACGTCTAGTACGAACGGGATTACGGTACTGTATAGACTATGGGAATATATAAAAATGTGTTAAGGGGGAAATGGGTAACGCCTTAACGCTATTTTAATAGTTTATCTTACTGTAGACATATTATAATAGCATATTGTACTACATAGTAGATAGTTTAACGGATCCTTAGGAGATGTGAATCCCGAACATCTCTTAAGTTACTGCACTCACGTTAGACACTAGATAGGAGATGTCAAACTCCGTAAACATCTCTGATGCCGTTTACACTCATATTTATTTACCGTTGATTTGACTTACATAAGATCTTTTAGTTCTGACTCGAGTGTTTTGTCTTTTCAATTCGCTCGGGTCAGCCTAAGCATTTCAGGATTTGAAGACCTTATTTCTGGAGGACGAAGACGAAGATTTGTACTACTATTATTTACTATATTTATTCCACTGCATTCATACTGTTCCGTTGCATTATTTGTTTATCTCTGATATGTGCAACTCTGATTTTGCATTGTATAAGTATAATCAAATGTTTTGTATACAGCTTCATGAATGGTTATTTGATTATTATATTTTGTCATTCCACTGCGAGATTCTATTTTGTTTTTTTTCTTTCTCTGCGTTTTCTTATTCACCCCAATAACAATCTGCCCTTCTGTATGGTTTGAGTCGGCATGTGTGTCTGCTTAAAACGTCCAAAAAGGCGGGATGTTACAAAGATGGTAAGAGATAAAAGGGAACAATAAATTGATTTAATAATATAAAGTGAAGGTAGCGATAAAGGATGTTTAAATCTTTTAAGCAAGCGGTAAATGGCACTAAATTAACATTAATGAAATAAGAAGTAAATGCATGAAAAAGTAAAGGAATATTATTAACAGGCTAACATTGGAGGCATGGTAAATAAATAAATATGAATATCTACATACATATACATACATATATATACAAACGTAGCCTCAAATATGCATTTATGACGGGTGTAAATTATTAAAGTTGGCTAATAGCTTAGATCAGATAAGTATGACATAGTCATTCAAATGGGTTGGATGCGAGGTCAGTAGTATTACACAACAGAAATCTGCCCACCGCAAGGGGCTACCAGCAGTTGTGTACATATTATATTGATGTGAGACATATCTAACTGTAGGACCTGTGAGATTATACGTTCACGTATATGTGAAGGGAATACCAAGTAGGATGTTCATCTTAGGTTGAAGTGTTAAAGGATTAGTAGAGTCTGGTTCAACCATTTAGTGGGTAATAAGCAACAAGGGGTATTTCCTAAATTGCATTAGGTAGTCTAAATGAGACGGTGAGCAAGTCTCGGTGCTATGACGTTGTGATTGGTACCAAATAGGGAGTAGGAGCTACTTCATAGGTCAAGAATGTCATCGATCTTGAGCGGTCGGTGGAAAGATGGGAGGTTGGACCTAAACGGACTATGCCTCATAATAGTATAGATTCTGTTTAGGACATGCACTACCTCACATTTGTTTGCTAGTTTGTTCATGATAGGAGGCAAGGATAGATGACCCCTTGATGGAGTCTTTCAAATACGAATAGAATATAGCTAAACTATTGAGACGCCGTTATTAGACACTACGGGGTTCCTTGGTATGCACGAGAGATGAGGACATGATACTACATTGATGTTGGATCCTAATGAGGTGCCGAGTTATGCATACTAGTGGAGATAGTATCTTGGTCCAAAGGGAGACTGTGGTACTTATATATATACGTATGTAGTTATTGTTCGAGTAGATTGGGCGTATCGTATGCATACGTAGAGTCAAGATGACTAAGTAAAATTAAAGACATAGCATGTAATGGAAGGCAATCGGCATAAACTAGTGTTATGCATAAAATGTGTAATTTACCAGTCAACAGAATGTTGTTCTGACCCCTCCTTATTACAACTCATATGATAGCTTTAGAGGGGCAGGTACTGGTACAAGGCAAGAATGATAGAAAGACAGATTTCCTTGTGCATGCTTGATACTGACAAGGACACTAGAGCTCAAAAGTATTAACCTTGGTCAGTAATTATATGCTTATTATACTTTATTATTCCGCTGTGAGTGTATATCGAAAGTGCTCTGATATACATTTTTTGTTTGTAGGATACCAAAACCAATGATCCATACTTTGGTGGACTTTGGTTTTCGATATAGTGAAAATTCGGAACCATTAAGGTGCGGGTTGTCACAATATAACATAGTCATAATAAGCGACGATTGCAAGGAGAATCCGAATTGATTTAAGCATGACAACCATAGAAGACTATAATACCTCATAGATTTCAATATATTTTTATGGGTATTTCATTCAATTTAATTACTAAGGGTTAAAATGTAATTTTTACAAATAAAGGAATTTGAAGACAAGAGTTATTCCATTGCATAGGTCAGATTTTTCTGATCAGTTGTGATGGTAAGAACGTCAAAATCGGAGATCGTATGAAGGAGATACAAATGGGTGATTCTTATATCATTATACATGTTTATTTATTTCATTAGATGAGTTAGATGGGTGAGTCGCATTTAATTAATTAATTTAATTAAAACTATTTTTATTTATTAATTAATTTTCAAAAATTATTTATTAGTTACCTTAAACATTTTAAGACAAATTTACATATAGCATCATATATGTTTTTAATTTAATTAATTAACTTTTTTAACTAATTATTTATTTAATTTATCCAGTTAATTATTAATATAATTTTCAAAAATAATTAATTATTTATCAAATATTTTCAAAAAATATTTTATAACATCCATAAAATTTCTTATATATTTTAAACTTAACCTTTTAAATTAAAATATTATTTACAATTTCAAAACAGATTTTGAAAATTAGCCCAAGGCACAAAATCAATTTGGGCCTTTATATCAGGGGTAACCTTTGGGCTAGGCCAATAGCTAAGTAGGGCAGAGTACTTGATTACTCAAATCCAATCTTCGACACTACTATTCTAGACACCCTACTGAATAGGTAGGCTTTAATAAGTTAGCCCTAATACTACTAATCTAGATCGCATAGGCAATTGAGCTCTGATACCATTGAAGGAACTGAGCCAGCGCGCAGCGGGTTAAATGGGTGAATTTCAAAAAAAACAATTTTAAATCTTATTGGGCCTATGAAGTCTAAATTATATTAGATCGAATCTAAATAATTCTAGATAAAATCTTTATTTTATTTGATTAGTTTATATAAAAGATTTGATTTTATTTATATAATATATATATATATAATGTATATATGAATCAATACACATATACATGTACAATGCACGTGCAACATATAGATGTGTACATGGTTTAATGTGCATGTATATCTTTATTTTATTAGTTTATATAAAAGATTTGATTTTGTTTATATATATATATAATGTATATATGAAAACAATATGCATATACATGTATAATGCACGTGCAACATATAGATGTGTACATGGTTTAATGTGCTTGTATATGAGTGCCGGGATTTACACTACAACGGACACAGTTGCCCCCTTATATACATATTTGTTATCCATAAGTTATATGTTATTTATATGCACAAAAATACACACACACACATACATACACACACAATACATACATACACACACACATATACACTTATTTTATATATTTAGTAATTTTATTAAGTGTTGACAATTTCAAAAGGATTTAAATTAATATCTAAAATATATAAAGATATTTTTTAATTTAAAAACTAGATCTGAATGTAAGTGGAAAAAAAATTCAAGTTTAAATTCAAATTTCAAATGTTCACATGTTAAATACACACACACACACATAAAATAAACATTTAAATCATTTTATATTTAGTTTAAAACTTATTTATAGAATATTAACTAATAAATGCAAACTGCATATGTTTAAAAATTATTTTTTTATTTCGACCAAAAACATTTTTTATAATTTTTTTAATAACACAAATTCGCGTGGATTTTTATGTAAAATTTCCTTTTTATTATAAATTCCATATGAATCCATATAATTTATATATAAAAAAATTTAAACATACATAATAATTTTAAAAGGTTTAAAATATTATAAATTATAACTTGTGTTTTATCATTAATATATATATATGTATGTATGTATGTATGTATGTATAAAAAAAATTCAAATATATATATATATAAGTATATCGTGATAGATGATTTTTATAATATATATACACTAATTACAAAATTCATAGTTAGTTTAATAACTATTTAAAAATCCTTTTTAATTTCGAAATTGGTTTTTTTAATAATGGCTAAAGGTATATGTTTGTATTTAAATGTATATAAAAAAAATTAAATGAACATGTATATATTTGTAAAATCAAATAGTAAATATATATATATATATATTTGAAAATTATATATTTATATATATATTTGAAAATTATATATATATATATAATATATATACTAGAGTATCAACATAAATGAATGTCTATATATTAGGAAATAGATAGAAAATACCAATAGTTGTAGCTTTGGATTGCACCTTGAATATTGAATCAAAATTCCTTAGATCCAATTTATACTCCTCTAGAAATTGCAGCTGACTAGAAGAGAACTAGATTTACATGTATAAATTGAATATTAAATCATTTTCGGCTAGAGGTAAAGTGGGTGAAGGCTCCAAAAAGTCAAGTGAAAATGAGATCTCTCTGTTCACTTGTTCTCTTTTCCAATTCAAACTAGATTTTTTTAATAAAAATCTCATCTCCCCTCACTTGAATGGCCGACCTCTATATGGGCTCAATGGACTCATATACATTTCCCAATCTGATGAGTATTTATTTATTTTAAATCTAATTTTAAATGTTTATCGATATCATATATCGATGCATACATACTTCTGTATAATAATAATTAATATATATTTTAAATTCTTTTAAATACTTTCATGTATATATTATATTTTAAAATAAAATTAAACTGCCTACGGATTTGGTATATTAAAAAATTAGGCCTCGTTTGGTTTTTGAGTTTTCAGTTTTCAACGTGTACTGCAAAATACGAGAAAATGTAAGAAAACGATTTACCATTCTTGGCCATTGTGACGATGGACGGACAACGAAAGAGAAGGATTGTTTTCATTCTTTTGTTATGTCCCAAATCACAAAAAACCAAATAACTTGTTTTCTATTTTATATGTTAATTGCATTTTTGAAAATTGTTTGTTTTCCAACAATACAGACGTGTGCATTTTTTTAGAGGAAAACATAAAACTAAAAACAACAAACCAAACGGGGCTTTATGTATTTTTAAAACTTTTCCATCAAGAAAAATCAACTTATATATATATATATAAACACACAAATATATACGTACATACATACATACATACTAATTCAATAATTTGTATAAATAAATAAATTTTAAATTAAAAATAAAATATATGTGTATGCACATTTCAAATTTAAATTTAAAAAATTAAGATAATATATATATATTACTTGTAATTTTAATTTAAAATTTAAAATAGATATTTACTTAAATATAGATCTGATTTTGAATATTAAATTAACACATGATTTTTAAGATATTAATTCAAAATATTTTGAATTGATCAAAACCATTTAAATAAAAATATACAAATATTATTATATATATGTATGTGTGTGTGTATAATTTTCAAACTAAAACTCTGGACAACAAAGACATATATAAAGGGACAAATATGTACGTTGGGTATAAATCCAAATACCTATAAACGTACATAATAATCATGTACACTATTTATATGCTACACGTGCACTATACACATGAGTATAGTTGGATATACTTAAATTCATTATTTGATTAAATTGGTAAATTAAATAAAATATGATTTTTTTAAATAATATTTTAGATTGGATCTAAATTCAATTAGACTTCATAGCCTCAAATATTATTCAAAATGGTAAAAAGTTTAAATTCATCCATTTAACCCACTTCGACCTAACCTAGTTGCTTTAAATATCATTTAAAAATATAATGTAAATTTTGACTAAATTTATATATTTCAAAATTGGAATTTTAAATCAATATCTAACTTCAAACAGTAAACAATTTCAAATTTAAAATAAGATCTAAGATCCAAATTTAGTAAGTATTTTGAAATTCAAATTTATATTTTTTTATAAAAATATATTAATAAATAAATATTATGCCAAAAATATTATTATTAATATTTAGTTAATGTATGTATGTTTAAAACATTTGATAAAATAAATATTAAATTTAACATATAAATATATAATATATCTCGGTCCAAAAACAAAATTTAAAAATATTTTTAATATATATATATATATATCTGTGGTTTATGTGTTCAAATTCAAAATTATTTTATTATAATTTGATATATATATAAATTATAAATATATGTGTGTGTATGTGTTCAAATTCAAAATTAGTTTTATTATAATTTCACATATTTAAAATATATAGACACACACACACATACATACACACACACGTAAAAAAAATTAATTGCCGAAGAAAAAATAAATATGTATATATATATATATGAATATAAAATTATAAATATTGTTTTGTTTCAATTTAATGTTTATGTAAGTAAATAAATTTATAAACAATGTTTTAAACGTGTAAAAAAAATTAAATTTTGTATTGAAAAAATTTATTTATGTATATATAAATTATTATGATGAAAATACCTTTCATTGTGTGCGCACGCATATGTATATGTATATGTAATTTGTATTATAAAATATGTATTGGATTCAATTTGCAAAATTAATAAATAACTAAACAATTAAAACAACATATTAACGGATCTTGGCACACACAGACATAGATACACACACACGCATATATATAAGTGGTGATATATCTACATATAACCAAGCAATGAATATCACATAATGTAAACAAGAGTATATCATGGGATATGCTGTTTTTGATTCACCTTTTGATATAATCAAACTCATTGGATCTCTCAGATCTGCACCCTTCTCTATAAGAGAGAGGCGTACAAACACCGATAAAACGTTAATTGATCGAACGGATGTTTTTGAGGTAGGAAAATGGAGAGGGAGAGGGATGATGCTTGCGACCTAAACGATAAAAAGAGGGAGGCAAAAAGTTAAACCAAAAACAGTAGTGTTAGGCTTCCTTTTATAGTGAGAGTTTGACCAAAATATCTAGCCCAAAACTCTCCCATACCAAGTTAACATTTGACCTTGCCCACTTCCTTATTTGGCCGACCATACCAAATCCCATAAGTGGACAAAAAACCATTTAAACCCATTAGTAAATTATATTATTTAAATCCAATTTAAATCCTTATCAATATCGTTTCAATATGCACATATATAACTTTTATATATGCACCTAATATATTACTAATAGCACCCTAAACAATTCTGGAGGCAACTTCATTTTACTAAACACCTAAATGCAATAATAATTAATATTTCACAAATATTAACCCATTTTATTAATTTATAACTATTATAAACCAATTAAATCAAGCGGCGTTTGAAAGACTGAATTGATTTAGTTGTACGACTCATAGGTGTGAATTTAGTCAGCGATTAATATACTTTAGCTAGTAGCATGACAGTTTGACTTAATTCATCACTTATAAATCTCATTGATAAAATCCAATTTTACAAATTCAAACAGTACTATTTAGTAATGATTATTTACGCCAATTCTCTTCGTCGACACTATATCATTTTAGGACTTATGGTATTTGGTTTTTGATCAAAACACCAATATCATCCATATTCAACTCGGTTAGTCCATAAACAAGGTCTTTGGTTCAATACTAACATTTATTATTAACCGTACTGCTCTGACTAAAGATTTTGACTTTGAGTTGACTACAGTTGATCGTTATACTAATCTCATACAACCGAGGTGATGAATACCCTATTGATTAGTGTTTCACTACCGATGCTTAAACTCTGAACCAACTATAATCGTTTGATGGATGTCATACCACGATTTAACTATAATCAAAGTGGAGTTTCCACATTGAAGTAATAGTATTCTCAAATCGAAATAACTATGTAATATCGTCACTTTGGGATTTCCCATTTGATCTGGTTGTTATAAGCCAATAGGAAACCCTCAGATGAATCGGTCTATAGTTATCCAATAACTATCCGTACATAACCTCTTGATGCCCCCAGCAACCATGGGTAATACGCTGCTTAACATTTGGAGAGTATTATGTACTCTGATCTCGATGGATGTATCAGTATCCTTTCTTGAAACATCTTGACCAAGAACAATTAAAATAATATGTTACTATTTAATGTGATAAATTTCTCATGATGATAACATTTTGTAATTACTTTCACATAACATGTTATTTAAGGATTTTATATTACCAATATTTAAATCAATTATTTAATTAATATATCACAATATAACAAATATATAATAGAAAAACAAACACCTTTTATTTCGAACCAGATTTTATTAAAAATGAATAATTTATAGTAAATTGCAGAATTGCCCATAGGCATACCTCTAACTCTATAACTAATTGATAAAGAAGAAGAAGAAGAAAGAACAATGTTGTAAACAACACAACTAGGGTAGTATTAGTTAAAGGTACACGCAGTCTCCGCTGTGTAGGGTCATCGTAGTACAAGTATGATACACCTTTAAGCTATATCAACTAGAAACTACACCAGTTCCAAAGACCACACAAAGGACACCTCGAATCTCGTATCATGCTTTCATGCATACATCAAATAATTACGGCTCAACCATTGTTGCAGTACAATGCTTAATCATGCCTTATAAACCAATCGGGAGCTAGGCACGAGCATATTTCAAAGTGACCAACCATAAGACCAAAGGAAAATCTACACCAGGAACCATCCCACTAAACTGAGCTGAACAAAACTCATCAACGCACAACATGGATCTTAGACAGGTGCCGTCATCCAACGACATCGCGCCAATTAACATAACTCAAAACTAAATCATCGCGCCAATTAACTATACTATTATTACTGAGTTAGATTTCAAGAGCTCACAAGCCCCTTAATTATTTTGTGAAATGAACAGTCGTGTTTTTTATTTTGTTTATTCTTTCTATTTGTGCCCAAACCCACTCACGTTTAATTAAAAAAAGTAAGTTACTTCCTGCTTATTTCATAAAACCCTAACTCACAAAATAATGAAGATGAATATCGACCGATATGGAAATCAATGATTGCTTCTCTCCTTCTTTGTCAATATGAAAACTTCTAACTTAATTTTCCTGTTTGCGTATTTCTCCTCCAATCCCCTAATTATTCAGGTAATTTTCAATTCTTTGGATCTGTTGTTTTCGATTTTCAAACCTGATTTAACTCCTTAATTTGTTCGATTTTCTTATGTCTTCATTGTTTGTTTTACCTTCTTAATCTTTGGAACAAACGTAGTTGCTTCATCGGTTTTCTTCATCTATATTTTGGGTATCGTTATCCTTCCTTACTATTCTTTTAATTATTATGTTATTCATATTTAGGATTTGATGATAATTTGGATTGGTTTAATATTTAGAGCAAGTTAATTTGATATTTGGCTGGAACAGTCAGATCTGTTAGATGATTTGAGGTTGCTATAATTAAGGTTACTTCATTGTTTTTTTCTACAAGTAACTATATAGATTATTAATATTTTATACCACGGTTAATTGAAAGACAAAGCGAATGATTTGGGACATGTTCTTTGAATTTATTTTCAATTATAATTTCAACAAAAATGGAAAACCTTAACAATAAAATGGAAAACCTATAACGAAGTGCATTTTGAGCTCAGCCGCTACATAGCAATTAAGGTTTATTTTAATGACTTTTTACTGTGATCATAAGAGATAACTCTATGTAACGAATAAAGAAAAAATAGCTATCTTCATATAAGTATGTTGAATAACAATTGTGGAAGTTCTGAAGTTATAACTAATCTAAGTATTATAAGAATCGACATAGAGATTTACATTTGCTTAAGAAAAAAGAATTTGTGAGACATTAGGAGTTTCTGAGTGCATTCTTTGGTGGTTTGCTGATTTAACAATAAAAATATAGCAATTTTGTCCGTACTAATGTGTGATTTATATTTTGTTTGGTTAGATTATGTTAAACGTCTAAATGAACAAAATTATTTGAATTAGTGCCACCAAGTGATATTATGAATGTGCACTATAACAATAAGACATTATAATACAAGGCGTTCAAAAGAATGTACTATAATTTTGTTTCGAGTAGTACTATTTACCTTCGAGTTCTTGACTATACCATTTTAAGATAGCTTTAGTTATTCAAAATTAATATGTATTTATTTATACCCAAACAAATAGCCTGTCACGTCCTGAAATTTTCGACTTTCGAAAATTCGACATCGATACTCACTTTATCGACTGTCGAGCAATCGAGTGCCGGAAACTCCAATAGTGAGGGTTTAAGAAAAAGAAATAGAAGAAAAGATAGAAGAAAAAGAGAATAGAGAAGAACAACAACACGGAAGGACAACAGAACAGAAACAATATCAGAATCTTACACATCGCAGCGGAACAATATATAATAAATAAACACTAGTCTTTTAAAACAAAGAGCTATATCAGTTTATACATACATCAATCATCAGAGTCATATACAACAATGGACAGTTATATAAACTTGTCCTCATATAGAATACACAGCGGAATAAATACTATCAGATACAAATACTACGTCTCGTCCTCCAGCTTATCTCCAAAGCTCCAGAATATCCAGAATATCCTGATAACATAACTCTAGGCTGTCCGTGTGGAAAATTTGTGGGCACCCAGAGTTTAGAAGGGAACAATAAACTCCGAGTCAGTCATGGTGACTGGTGTGAGATTGTAAAACAGTTATTCTTTAAAATAAACAATAGGATAATTTTAAAGTAAATTTCGCAATGCTTTTGGAAAATGAAACTACCATAAGACCTCCCACCACACACACAATGCAAACGCAGAATTGGAGGAGATTTCTTCTTATGATAGTCAAAGATGCTTACTACGCAAAATCAAATCATTTTTGGATATTATTATTAGTGCATAGTGTAGAAAACATTTCGAAAGTATAATATTAATCTTAGCCAACATACGACCAGTATCGTATGCCTACTATAGCTACCATCTAAACAGTGGTGACCACCGTACGTAAATGGCAGGTTCTACAACTAATACCGTACAAAGTTCGTATTGGAGTTTGGATTTCCAACAAATGGTCAGGCTAAGGAACTTCCTATCCACGATGGGTACGTCCCTGGAATAGACGACCCGAGAACCTAACCGGATCTCTGCCAACACAAGGCCGGGTTACCTCTGCAAAAATAGGTAACTACTGACACGCGTATGCCATCCCCCGATCGTCACCGATCTTCCCGAGGATCCCCGATTTCCAACAAACCACATAGATAATAATGCAGCAACCACATAGGTTAAGTATCTGGGCTCCATACCATGATACCACCTCTATCCAGAAGGAATGACATACACTAAGGGGCGCTACTCCCTAGAACCTTGCTGCATCCTTCCTGTTTCGACCATTTCCGAGGTGTGAGGCTCGACGAAGTCTCGTCCACAAAGCTACGCTTTCTCAAAAAGCCCTGCTTCGGGTCAAACAAAATGATCAACCTATGATCACAAAGATATAAGATCAAACAAATGATCATATCACAAATGATCAAACACTGATCATTTCACAGCAACACTCAGTATGCCACGTTACCAAATTGGGATATATCGCTGATAAATTTCAACTACATAACCTCTGAGCTCGTACGTCTCAGAGAAGGGTGTTAAGCTAAGAGAATAAATTCTCCGCCACCAACAGAAATGTATTTGAAAGGAATCAGCTTTATATCTCAAATTGTAACGTCAGACACACAATCCATACAAGTCTGTTCCGGGATCGAACAGAACCGAAGGCACTTCTCACGAAGCCCTTGCATTTCCGGATAATTTTCAATCACGTAAGGACTTCCCGTCACTAAGGGTGATAAAACCTCTAAATCGAAGATCAGTCGATGTAGAGTAACTCGACGGTGATCCTTCCGTTTTCAAAAATATCCGGTCTTCAACACCGGTCTTCAATTGCGATTCATAACGACGTATCACATATTCGGAATGGGTTATACGACCCCATGGTCCTTTCCCGGCTAACCCGAATAGTGAGCGATTATTCAAAAATAAGTGTGGCATTCAAATTCATCCAATTCACAACAAATACCTATCTAAAGGTAATTATTGATAGTCGGTTATTTAACTATCAATAAAGATGCGCAACATCATCAGATTCCAAATAATTTTCCCAAATTATTTTATCTTCCAAAATATCTTTACTAGATATAAAATTTCCACACTTCAAAATTTCTTCAATATTTATTTTTAAAACGAATCCCCATTTCTTTTTATAAATTCCATAGTGAATTTATACTTATCGAATATCTACCGATATTCGATTTTTCAAATCGATTTCAATATTAAATTTTGATTTATCTTTAAGAAGATAAATTCTCAAAAACATTTCATTTCGTTTTGGAAAACATTCCCATACTTATTTAAAAATAAGTCAGTAATTCACAAATCCATTTATTTTCAACATTTGAAAATATTCGATATACTTAAAATCAAATTAAGTATACATTCATTCTTTAAAGAAATCTATTTTCTATAACAACATCAATTTGAGTCAAAAACGAATGTTACGTAAAACATCGTTACGACGACTCAAAAATCACTAGTATAGGGATTCGAAATTAATATAGATATGTAAATCCCAATACTAGATAAAAACATTTCCTTTCGGAAATCATTTACTATAACAACAGTGTTATAGTCCACCATTTCCTTATTTCTCGAAAACGCCTATTTCAACAAGAACTGTTGAAATCTATGCTTTCGATTCACAATACATTTTAAAACATCTTTAAAATGTTTAACTTCATTTTTAATATCACTTCTTCAAAAACGTATCCATTTTACTTAACAATATATTCACTGTCCAAATCGTGAATATACTTCACTTAACCCTATTTAAATCTTTTCTACACATTTATTTCGAGAATTTTCCACTATCCAAAATCGTGGATAAAATCCCCTTTAACCTTTTAATTTACCAAATCCAATTGATTTCGAATTTATAAAACAACGTTTATAAATTCTATTTCTATTTTCTAACGACTTCAATTTAATAAATCTTCTTTATTAAAAATTCGATCAATATCCCATTTAAAGGCAACAATCCAAGTTACAAGTAAATTTCTTATCAGTCTTTATTCTACAGCTTCATTCATTTTATAACTTCATACTTTATAATCTATGAACTTCAATCTTTATAAATCTATAAACTTCAATCTTTATAAATCTATAAACTTCAAATCTTCACAATCTATAATTCTATAAATCTCATGTCTTCACAATTTATAATTCTATAAATTTCTAACACTTATAGAAACTCGTTTTAAAATTCCAATACTATTAATTGATAAATATCAATTCTGTACATCTTTTATATATATCATTCTTAAATAATTCAAAAGAAATCCAACTTAAACTATTTTATTTATCACTTGACTATTTATTTCAAAATCACCTTTCAGGTATATTTCACAATTTAAAATTTTCATAACTTTAAATTTATAACATTTATTTATTTATTTAAGATAAATAAATTCCAAAATTTAATAAATCGTATACTTTCCAAAAATCACTTCAAAATTCCTTTTAAAGTAAAAATCGTTTATTTTTAAACTTTAAAATTGAACCCGATGATGCAACGCATCAATTAGTTCATCACAACAGTCAATATCATATATCAATATGATAACAGAATATATCAAAATATCTGTAAATAAGTAAATACAATTGAGGAATCCAGTTGGATCCCTCCAACCTGTTTCCCTGCATCCAAAGATGTTAGCACAATACCAATTCCGCTCCAGTACGGAATTATCGCGGTATATGGGTTTTTATAAATCCGCTTACTAACGGCGCAATAGGGTCTCATCCGCTATACGAGGCGGGAAATCATCAATCCAATATATACATATGCCAATATGTATATACTGCTATATATATAGATATATCCTATCATATCTAATAGCACATTCAAACAAATCAATCAATAACTGCAATTCAATATAAATTCTGAGTGAGGAGATCTCACCTTAGCTTTTAATTTGCAATTCCACTTCCATTCTCGACCCAGTTTCTTGATTTATACCTTGTATAAATATTTTACACCATTTATTAATATTTGAACAGGTCGAATAATAAACTTTCATTTTATAGTTTTGATTCATCTATGGTTTCATTTTAATAGTTAAATTAACTGATAGTTTTATTTAAACCAATTTTAATTTCTAAATTTATTTCTTTTCAAATAAATTTTCTTTTTATCTCTTTTAAACCATTTAAAGTACGAATCTTAAATAATCTCTCCAACTATTAAACGAAATTACTCAAAATTTCCTTATTGAAAAATATTTTTAACCACTATAAATTAAATAAGTTAATTTAAACCAAGCTAATAAATTAAAAGTGTATACTTGCATATTTATCTTTCCTCTGAAAATCTTTTGGGTACTTAGAAAAATCAAACAGGTCAACTTAATAATTTTATTTACCAATTCCATTATTTAAAATAACCAATTTCTTTTAACAATTTATTTTCCCAAAACATCTACTGTACATATATATCTATGTATATATTTAAATTCTAATAAAATAAATTCCTTCAAACCTATATGTATCACATTGAAACACAATTGTTTTATATATATATATCACTAACTGCAAAATATTATTAGTTCTATCTTTCTGTTGATTCAGACTAAAAATCAATTTAATAAATTTCCTTACTGTAAATTAAAACATAAATAACTTTAAAATTTTTGTTAAACTTACTGCTTGAAACCGAGCACATCCACTGTTCGACATTCCAGCTATTCCTTCACGATTTAAAGCCTTACTGTTATCGACATTGCCACCCCTCCTGAGTCGCGACCTGCCTTCACCGAGTCGCCACAGACTTGCGATCGAACTCTCCTTGCGCACGCGAGCGCCGCTCGCTCCATCGCGAATCCCCACCACTTCGAGAAACCAGAATCTCGTCGAATCATTGACCGCCGCCTCCTACCAGAGAACACTGCCATCCCCCAATCTTCGGCAACCGCTACACCTCGCCTGAAAGCATCGCGACACCCACACGCTCGCGAACCACCGCGACGTCGCCGTTCTGCCGAGCACCCAGTCCCTCTTGCGAGCACGCGCGACTCATTCCCAGGTCATTGCCGCCTTCGACGATGCGGTCACGATCCCCTTTCCGATTTGAAACGATCGAACCCCAAAATCCCCCAGTCTTGATGCTTCCAACGATTCGCCATTTGATTTAATTTATTGAAGAGGGATCTCGATCGGTTTGTATGCACGAAAGGAAGGGAGGTTTGATTTTAGAGAAAAGGGCTCGCGAATGCAAATTGAACGAATTGATTTTTCTCTGAAATTTTGAGAAGCTCGGCCATTATTATTTCTGAACGATAGATATTTTTTTTTTCTGTTTGAAGCTTCGAGTACAATTTTCTTCGGCTGTGAAATGAAATAAAGGGGAGGAAATGATGACTGCGTGTACGAGTGGAGACAGTGATTTGAAGGAAAGGCAGCTGGATGTTGGGTTGTAGGAGAATAGATATATATCTATTTAATTTAAATTTCAATTCAAAACGTCCGATAAATGCAACTCAAAATCTCAACCTCCAATCGAGGCATGCCGCTAGGCGTTCGTAATGTTATACGCCTATTCCGAATGCGATGGAAAAGGTTTCGAGTTCAAATTTGATCGTATGGAGAAGATAGCTTTTTGGACCAGTTATAATATTAAATCTTCGATTTAATTTTCAGCGCGTTTGCTTATCGTACGGCCAAACGATCACTCCAAACATTACGAAAATTGAAATCCGATAATAATACAATATTACGAATCCAATGGAACTGGTTTCGTCGAATTCCGAGACTGTGCCCCGGAACGCTATTTTTAAATATCGGTTCGAACGATTAAATTCAAAACTGAACAAAACAGTTTCAATTTCAATCCTGACGCTTTTATTATCTTCAGTATACTCAATATAAATTTTCCAAGCCTTCAGATTATTTTAAATCAGCTTAAAACTAAAGATTCAAATTTTTACCCAATTTCGATAATTAAATTCAATAATTTAATCGCCAAATTCATTCTGATATTTGAATTTCAAATTAATCTATCATTCGAATATTTAAACTCAATTAAATATTCATATTTTAAATGTCAAAAATTCAGGGTCGTTACATAGCCTTTTTAAGCACTTATTGTGTGACTGCTGCTATATCGAGTAAGGCAGGTGCAAGTGTAGCTGAAGTAAAAATAGGCTATTTTATAGTACAAAATGGAATCGTTCATTGCCAACTCCCTATTTAAATATCATTCGAATAACAATAAGATCTTTACAACTATGAGCTTAAAATTTTGAAATTAAAATGAATATATAGAGTTGTGTAGTGATATAAAACAACTGTAAGAAACATTGAAGGAAAGCAGTAACAATTTTCCCATAATTAGAAATTTGATGTACTTTGAAGCCATAATTACATGTCAAAGTTAAAGATTTCTTTTGTTAAGCCATGCATTATTAAAACTATTAAAGACAACTTATTTTATATTGCATTTTATTTTAGTATATAATTATGACTAAGAATATTATCAGTTAATTTTATTTCAGCATTTGACATTTTAAAACTAATTTTTACCTTATGTTTAATAGATGATCATATTAAAATTGATTTAAATTTGATGGTACATAGTTTTCCAACATGTTACTATAAACTTCCATGCATTCTTCCTTGCACTATATCATCTGTCATATTTTTATAAATAGAAGTACTGTCCATTAGAAATTTCTATAATATTGCATTCTTTTTATTCAAAATAATCATTTATGCATTTTTTAACTATTATAATCCAATGAATGCAATTTCAAAAAAGATAGTGCACACTACCAATATTGTACTTGGGATGTTTTAACAGCTCTGTATTTATTTACGCTCTTTATGTTAGTTGGAGGATAATAAAATGATGCACAATATATGACAATGTAATGATATTTCACTCTTTTTTTATAAATGTACTATTAGACATCAATCGAAAGCTTGGTTCAACTCAAGTGTATTGGTAGGAGAATGGGAAGAAGTAATCCATGTTTACTTCTGATACGTAATTGTTAGAGATTTATATATTCGCTATAATAAATACTCAATATAGATAATAAGAAGAAAATTGATTAATCAAGCTTGGTGATTTTTAAAGTATCAGCTACCTTAGTAACCATATAATCATATAAGGATGTTTCTCTTTTTAGCCGAACTGGGATGGGAAATTAAGTAGGTTTCTTCAGCGCTGTTTTATTTTCTCATAAAATAATTATATTTATGTATATCAGATTTCGGTATTCATCTTGCAGCTTTGGAATTTAACATAATTGTTCCATTCTTCGTTATTTGCATGCTTTCTGGTGTATATACTTACTACTATCAGGTTGAGCCTTTTTCCTTTACTACAACCAATTTTTTTCTTGGTTTTATGTTTTTATTCTAACTTTTTTGGGTGAATATAACAGCCTTCTTCATTTCTGTTGGCTTTGGTTTATAATTTTTTCCACTGTTTTAAAGAGTCATAGGAAGGATGCAAAACTCTTTTGATTTAGAATATCATGATGATGATTTGTTTCAGGTCATTCTGTAATTCTGTATAGCATAGAAGGGATAATAAGTTAATGATAAGGTACGGTTTTATACGTAAATACTATGTTTATGATTTATCTTAGGCTATTTTTTTATTTTTAGTTTCATGAGTCCTTTATATATCATATAATGTAATTTAGCCGATTAGAAATGTTTGTTTATATAGATTTTTTTTTACGATGTTAAAATTAAAGCATTACTTTATTAAATTCAATCAACAAGCTATAATATTGCACGGGAAAAAGAAAAGAAAACTGGGACATAATATATGATAACTTAAAACCAAAGCCATCTTTTGTGGAAGCACTTGATTGTCATTCTCATCTCCATTTTGCTGTAAACTCTCATGTTTACCATTAGGAGAATTTGTGTAATTATATTTAGGAAGGAATTCTAGAACAGTTCCTATAGTAATGAGTAGGAGTCCAATCATGTATATAGAACTAGAGAAATGCATAATAGACATGTTCTAAAATAACCGGTGCTTAATCCTGATATGAGACTCTCAAGTTTTAACATTTTAACTACGCCATATAGTAATGTAAATGAAATAACCATGAATAACACTTCTCCTAAAACATGCTTCAACGAGTAGAAATAAATTTACTATATTTGCATTAGTGTCACTTTCAAGCTGCTATTTAGTTTGGTTATTGTTTATATAGAGATACTGGGTTCGCCTATTATTAGTTGAGTTCATTGTTGTTAATTTTTCATAAAAAGATATTGGGTGTTCAAGAAACTGATAATAAATGTTATTTCATTAAGTAACACAATGAAACATTATTTATTAAATAACATAAAAGGACAATGTCACTAAATGATTTCTATCTGTTTTAGCATTAGCTATTGACAAATGTATTATTACATTGAATACACAATGGAATACTATTTGTAATGGACATAGCTATCAGATCATTTTTGTTCAATTTACTTCCCTGCTATTAACTTGCAATCATCAGTGCATTCATTAAATGCCCATTTCATTTTTCCTAAACCTATTTTAAAGATTACTAATCAATATAATTTTCTAAAGGTTATTAGCACAACTTAAAGTTGCAATTATGTTTTGGTTGCTCCTGATGCGATAAAACCAATGGTAGTAACATGTAGATGTATTATGAAGAAAGACTTGGAGATTTATTGATAATTAATATGAATTATTTCTTCTTTTTTGAATAATTTATATATGTTAAATATGTGTTAGTATGTTAGCTTTGCTATAAACTATTAAAAATACGTTGGTTCTTTCAATAAATATTATTACAAGATGTTTTTCAATAAATAGCCTACTATGAAATTGTATAACAATTATAATTACATAGAAGCACTGTTATGGAAACTGCATCTTTATAGAAATATGGTTATAATCATGTGAAATATTATTATTCCATACTCATATAACATAGACCATCGTCATATTCAGTTAACAATAATTATTTCAATGATTATGTTATTTGAAAGCTAACCATATACGAAATCAATAATTATAGTGACATTAACTATTAACACTGCATATATTTTATTAAGGGAGAATTAATTTAAAGGACAAAAATTTGTATATTTTTAGCCTCAAGGACACGACCTCAATATTTTAACCACAAGGACAAACATTCTCATAAAAATTATTCATAAGGACAAACATTCTTTCAAAATTAGTCATAAGGACAAACATTCTTCCAAAACTGCCACCGAACTAAAAACTGATACCTAAAAACTGCTACCGATAACTACAAACCGATACCTAAAAACTGTAAAAACTGATACCTAAAGAAAGTTGTTCTTCAGGCTAAAATACTGAAGGTCTGTCCTTGAGGCTAAAATGCTGAGAAATTTTGTCTTTGACAATAATTTCCTGTTTTATTAATTTGTGGAGCGAAGAATCGTAAATTCTATGCATCACTTTTTCCTAAATTAAAACTAAATGTAATTACTCCATAACAGTGTAAATGTGACCACCATTATATTCCACTAGCTATAATTATTTTAATTGATTATGTAAATTAATAGCTAACCATATGGATATTTCATTATCATATAGGTATAAACTATTAATACTATATGTGTTTCATCAATTTACAAACTCAAAGACCTAATAAATTGTTACATCAACTTTAATGATAAATTTGTGACTATCATGATTTATTAAAAAATGATGAAATTAATTTTTTTACTATTTTAATGCAAAATTTATATTTTTGATTTTTTGATGTCCTCTTGTCATCTAACTGGCTTGATATAAAATTTGATCAGACCAGATTAAATCATAATATCATGTATAAACTAATTGCTTTGATTTCTATTATTTTACTGTTGTAAATGAAGTGATAATCCAACAATCACATTCTCTATAGTTTTTTTATCATTTTTTTAAGTATTCTTATTTCATGAGAGGTTTCAATTTTCAAATTCTCCGCTAAAAAGTATAGAAATAACAATAAATAAATTCCTACAAAGATATATGCAACTTAATTTATTGTCATAGCATTCAAGACTAATAATGATGTGATAGTGGACAATGAATGTAAGGTAGTTAATTTGTAGAAATAGATTTATTTTGCCTATTTTCATGCATTATACTTATATTTAACATGTCCTTAAGTATTGATCATATATGACATCAAATGAGGGTGTCTCTTAAACTACTATAACTTGAATAGTTGAAAACATGTTTGCTCGTATATGTAGGGTAATTGGAGTAATGAATATCATGAAGGTGTGTTATCATCCAAGGCAAGCATAAATGGAGCAGGTACAATATCTATTGGATATGCAGCATCGAATATTGTCATGCAAATATGAATGTGTTTGCACAAAAACTGGGCAAACACCTCCAAGTCATAGTAGTAGAGCTGTGAATACTGTTTTCAGTATAGAGCTATTGTTTTATGAATTTTAGTTGCGGCTGATTGAGATAGAAAATCAAGAATGTGCAATAAAGAATAAGTAAAGGACTTAAATGTAAAAAGACACATATTTTATAGTGGTTCGGTCTGAATGTGCCTACATCCACCGTTCCTCTTTTATTATTTCTTTCATATCTGATTACAAGTACAAGCTTTGTATATGAGTAAACTTATAGTTGGAGCTAAGCATTTTCGCTCTCAAAGTTGTCTGTCATTGTTAGTGGAAGCTTACTCTTTTCCATTCATCCATTTTTATGATGCCATATGCCTAGTATTTATAGAGTGAGGTTGTGAGGAGAGGCAGTTGAGTACTTGGCTTCTAGGCTTCGTTTCAACCTTTCTTCCCTTGAAATATGGTTCTGTTGTTGTTCCACTGCTCTAGGATGATAGTTGAATACTATTCTGTTAGCTCGCTTCAGTCGCCCATCCTGACCCTTAAATCTTTAATACCGGACCAGGTAAGCTCATCCCTGTGAATACAAAAAAACAGTGAATCCAGCCCCGGAAGGGCTGGACCAGATATGTCTGGTGGGTCCAGCCCCTGACCAAGTGGGTCCGATGGGTCCAGCCTCGGAAGGGCTGGACCACGTGGGTGCGGCCCTTGACCAGGTGGGTCCGGCCAGGACCGGACCAGGCTGGTCCGGCACCAGAAGGCCGAACCAAGTGGTCCAGCACCAAGGGGGCAGGACTAGGTGGTCCGGCACTGTGCCGGACCTGTTCCGGTCTGGGGCCGGACCAGGTCTGGTCCAGCACTGTGCCTGACCACGGGGTCCGGTCCTAAAGGCCGGACCTATGCGAGTTCGGCACTGCTAGGCCGAACCGGGCCGGAGTCCGGTCCTGCTGGGCCGGACCTTTTGCGCCGGACCGAGCTGGTCCGGCCCTGCTGGGCTGGACCCGTGCGGGTCCATGGGCTGTCGGGCCCTACAAGGCTGGGCATGTGCGGATCCGGTCCTACTGGGCTGGATCTGGCGGGTCCAGCCATGCTGGACTCGACTGGGCTGGACCTGTGTGGATCCAGCCTTGTTGGACTGTACTTGTGCGGGCCTGCTTTTGCAGGATAGGTGCTTTGCTGGTCTAGGCGGGGCCGGACCTTGGCAGAAGGTGGCCTTGTAGGCTTTATTGTCGGACCGTGTGAGGTAAATCTTAGAACGACCATATTTTTCAAACCGTTATTCGGATTGAGACGTGGTTCGGACCTGTGCTAACATCTTGACCTTGCGAACATTTCTAAGCAGCTCTAAGTCTATTCCATAACTCTGATAATTTTTCCTCTGACTTCTCATATTCACTATGCGGTGGGCAAGAATGCCCACAACAGAATGGATTGGACTTTTTGTACTCATTTTATTTGGGATTAAGGTTTTATTTAGTCTATGACCTTCCAGTAATTTTAACTCTATTGGGATATAGTATTTACAATACATAAACTTATAATTCATTTAATATTAAATTCGTAGTTATATTAGATTCTTGAAACTAAAGACATGGCCACTTAGGACTTGAAATTAAGATTATATTATTTTCAAAAATTGTATATTAGTCTTCAATATAAAATAAATTGATATTCATTGCATTTTACAAACTTTTGCGCATGTTTTATTTATACCGATATTTTAGTACGCTACGATGCATCCCATTCATTTTTATATAATTTTGGTAGTGGTTAAAATTTGGAATTAGGAAATTATTGAATTGCATATGATTCAATGTCATATAACTGGTTGCAAATCAATTGACAAATTATGAACGAAATGGTGTTGTCAACACAGAATAAAGAATTTGGAACCCTTTAATTACATAGAGGTACATAAATAATACCTTTTACAATGTGGTTGTTGGTTAAACTTCTTACTACTCCATTTACATAGTTCTAGGAAACTAGATTGTTAATCTCTAAATTTATATAATTGTTGGTGATAATATAATTCTTTTGGTTCTCTTTATTGTTAAATCTATCTTTTTCTTTAGTTACAATTACAAACTTAGATTAGTTGAAATTAACGTTTAAGAATTGATTTTGCTTTTTGTACTTTATCCAAAATCTTGAATGGTTTAACATTTACCAACATACCAGGAGAAATAAATTTGTATATTAATATATTAGTGTGAAGTACTGTAACTAAATATTTGATCAGACCATATGCACTACCTTCTTATGTAAATGGACAAACTAATCTTTAGAAAGTGAGAAATCTAATTCTACTTTTTTTCATAGCAAAAGTTGAATCCACAAAAAGTTTGGATGGAGGCTTTGAAACTTTTTCACATGGTTTATGAGCTTAATATAATAAAATTTGATTTTATTAATACTAATCTTTAACCATTTCTTCAAATGAGTACGTTTTCAATTAGTGAATGTTGTATCAGGTTGCAATAAACTTTTGTTTGATCATAAAACTTCTTCAGTGTTACAGGTAGGTTGAGCTGACTGATGAAAAAATGGGTTTGAAAACATTATTCTTAATTTTGACATCATCAGATTAACGAAGTCCCAGATGTTTTAGTATTGACAAAGTTTATCCTTAGCAGTGTATAGGCATACTACAGACATCATCGGATAGAAAATGGTGCTGCCTCAAAAATTAGTTTATAAGTTTTTGGTACATGCTCTAAAATGGTATTACTGAATCATATTAATGTATGAGGTTAAGCTAATGATTTGATTGTATTGAATGCAATGTACCTTATGACATGGTTAATAACCGTATTGAATGCCAATAGTGACACTCATGTCAAAAGTTGCATTTATCTCTCTCGGTGTCCTATTTCCCAAACATACAACTTCTGGTATAAGTAATCTCATACAACATTAAAACTTACTTTCCCTTTTTTTACTTTGAACTCTTTATTGTATTACGAAGGAGGGGTTATACTTATTGTGATGTGCTAATAGAATAATAATTTTATTATATAATAGCGGTAATGGATGGTGATTAATATTTTGATTGTTTGATTCATAGATCATGGAATTGAAACTCACTGACATTAATTAGTATATGTTCAAAAAAAAAATCTGCATAGAGTATTGTGTCTATTTTTATGAATTTATATTTCACATTGACATATATCTTACATATTGAAAAGTTGTAGCTTTGTTGTAATAACACGTCAGACTATATGGTCTTCATAAGATTAATAACGTATTAATTGCTATATGGATAGATATTGGTTTACAATGATATGTACTTCGATTATATGATTTTGTAATAAAGAATGAAGCTCAGTTGTCCAGAAAGGTTGCTCATTATGTGTAATATATTATAGTGTAATGCATTACATTGTTGTCTGTGATCCAAGTTTTTGCATCTTTCATTCCATTTTAGTTAGCAATCATCAATCTAATATTAACTTTTTTTAGAGGTAGATGATGAAATTAGATATTTATATCCACGCGACTAAAATAGAATTTTATAAACAAAATATTTTACATTGGATTAAAAAATAGTACCGTAAATAATAATTTTCTTCATATGGAACTTAATACTTCAACTTGATTCATTGGTTTATTTACTTGATTTATTTGAAGGATCTTTGTAAACAACATGCATGGTTATATCTTTGCCTTCATGCCACTTTCATGAGCATAAAAAATTAATACATTTATTTTATTGCATTGATTAGAACATAATTTGAAATTTCTACTAAAACAATTGCTATACAAAATCACATTTTGAACAATATCTTAAGCATATGTCAAGAAGTGAGAAATAGTCAATTTAATTGTCGATAATCCTACAATAACACAAAGGTTCAACAACAATTACAAAAATAAATATAGCTACGGCACGTGTGCGAAGCATGGGTTCGCACTAGTTATCATATATAAACCAAATTACTCCACCTAAACTAAAATGGTAATTTGCAGCACATAATTTAAGACAAACCCGATGAAAGACACATGATAGTACCTGACGATGGTGGATGCCTGGAGAATGTTGTTATCAATCCATGTGATGGCATTCATCTACAAAAGGAAATGAATACCATAACAGAAAGGGGACTAAAAAGCGTTTAGCCATAGAATTTTTTTTAAAGGATCGAAACAATGTTAGAATCATAATAGAATTATGTGCTTGAATTACATAACATAAAAGGAAAAGACAGATTTGACCCGTGAAAGTAGAATTCCTTAATATCTGAAACGCATAAATTTATATGTTTTTAATTTTCTACGATTTACCTGTTGACTTGTTCAAAATTAGGTAAAATCCATTTAGGCATTTTAACAAATAGTTAATTTGCTACTTCTTTGTTGTATAAGCACTCAACCATACAATTACTTCTAACATAGGCATTTGAGAAATAGTTAGCCAGCCACTTCCTAATTGTATAGGCATATAGCAATACAATTAGTTCAACTTGGTGTTGTGAGAAGAAAAATCTCACCGACAATGATCATATTTTATGAATTTTTATATTCATGTAAACTCCAATCATTAACCTATGATATTATATGTTCTAACCATTGTGATTGCAGGTTTAGAGTCGGGTATGACTTTCTTTTATTGTTTATAGTAAAATAGTAAATAGGGAAAAACTCATCCCGCTTTGCAATATGGCCCCGCTAAGTATTTATATTGATGTTTTGATGGCTTATGTCATTTACACTTTGCTTTATGTTTGAATCCGTGTTTTTGTTTTTCCCTTAAACTCGGTACTCATCTGAGTAGACCAAGATCCATTTGTCAGATTTATAGGCTTGAGAACAAAAAATCTTTCTCAAGATGTTTTAGAAAGCATACTTTTATTAGCGGGGATTTTCACTTCAAGGGCTTATTTGTACAGGTAATAAGTTTTAAGGACACTATTTCTAAAAAAATAGTTTTAAGGACATTTTACAGGAAAAAGATAAAAGAATTTATCATTTTCAGTTATACAGAAATAATGATAAAAAGATTTATCATTTTCCTGTATAACTTAAAAAGATAAATGAATTTATCATTATCCTGTAAATTGTCCTTAAAACTAATTATTTAGAAGTGTTGCCCTTAAAACTTATTACCCTGAAAATAGAAGCCCTTCAACATAATTTCCACTTTATTAGCTATCTACGATTATTATTTTGGGATATATGATGGGAGATTTTTAATAATCAAATATTTATTACTTTGATCAAACATGTGGGTTCCTTCATATTGATTTATCTATATTTGAACTATATTTATCTTTATAATGGTATATCATTTAGCAAACGGAGAAATAAGGTGTGCAAAACACTTGATAAATGGAATGTTAATTTTGTTGCTTTATTTACTTTGATGTTGATAAAAAGATCTCATTTTGTCCTTGGCAGTTTGCGTGTTTATTTTCAAATCATATCTCAAAATGACGAATATTATAATATACCTATTTTTGATGCTGTTATAACAAAACCGTAGCAATAAATATGTAAATTATATCCTTAATTTTAACAAACATCACACTTAAATTGATCAACTTTAAACAATCAAACTTCTAACAAACATCCACATCCATGAAATAAGCAAGAATGTAACCCATGCATAGGTTAGAAACAACCATCAATGCAGACGGAACAAGTAATAAACTAATAGTAGTAAAGACCATAAGCATTGCGCTTCTCTACAAGAACAATAAGCATCTTATTCTCTAACATATTCAAATAATACACATAACATACAGAGTGTATGTATAGGATACCCAATTATCTTCAAATAATCAAAAATGACTGACTAAATGATTTCATACACTAACGGTGAATGCGCCTTCTCATCGAATTGTCTAGACAGAATGTGCAGATTAGATTAGTGGATCATCATCAGTAATAACCAGAGCAGATTTTTCATCGAATTTTTCTGTTAGCACTACAAAAATGCTCAGTTGTACCCTCTATCAGAAGTATGTAAGATTTTCAACTAGCCAAGTTCCTTGTCTTCTCTTTTTCTGTGAGTCCTAACTGAAGGCTCGGTTTGCTCCCTGCGTGAATCCTCTGACATCACGGTGAGGTCTTGAACTACTTCTGACATTGGTGGCCTGAATTCTGGCTCTTGCTGTAGATAAGAATAGCAAGTTAGTCCCAAGATTTTATATTAAGAGCTGTACATTGTGTAATGTTTAATGCTGCTCAATTCAAGCGTTTAATGTTGAATGATGAAGAAGGGTATTGCTGATCGTATTTTAGATGTGTTCGTTATCAACCAGTATTGTACACATGCTTTGTTTCGAATAAGTTCGATTGTTAAATACTGATTGGTTGCAAAGCTTCAAGGGTGCTCATTTACCATCAAGCTCTTATTGACAGTGAGAACGTTCTAAGTGGAACACAAAAAAAGTGCATTTATAATATAACTAGTCTATGACATGCACGATGTGCACATAGTGCACGAGCTGTAGAGATGCACTACAATATGAAAATTTGTAATTGTATTTATGTATTCTGATGACTGTTGAAACCATGGCACACCAGCGAATCTTATACACACAATTTTAAATATTAGTACCAGTATTCACACACAAATAGAAAAGGAATCATCTTTTTTTCTTCCAAAAAGTTTTTGGTTAAAGAAAACGATAAATTGAAAACAACGTAATTTTGGTATCTCTTTGTTTCGAACCCAAGACCTCCAGAATCTCAATGTATAGCACTCATTTATCATTTAGCATGGGTATTTTTGTAATTTCAAAAACTTCAAATGGATGTATTCTCATTATAGATTAATAGTAGAGATAGGGACGAGCATTAAAAGCTTTCATAAGCATTAAAAGAATGTTTCAAAACTCGATGGTTATAATGTTAAAGTTTGATAAGTCAAAACGGTGTGTGCTATTTTTATGCTAGAAGGTGTGTGAGAGATCTTTTATTTTGGCATTTTTAGTTCTTTTCTTTTTCTACAAGCATTCTTTTTAGCCTATAAAATAGGCATTTAGTCTAATGAAATAAAGGAGAGTATTATTTCTGCATCTTTAATTTTTGTTTCTCTTTGTAATCCAACAAGTGGTATCAGAGCCTTGTGCTCGATTCTTGGTATTTCCACTTACCCACGGCAGTAGCTTTCATGCTTTTGTCCGCCGGGTCTTGTTCTAGTGTGAAAGAATCTTATGATTGAGGATGATTAAGGTTTTATGAGCCGAGCCTGGTGTTGGCAAACACTACTGTTACAGATGAGGCACCGCTGGTAATGGTGTTAGCATGTGAATTAGATGTGGTCAATGTCATATCTTTTAAAAATGACTTGAAGCTGTGTGGGGGTAGACATGATGGCGGTACTCGAGATCGAAATAAACTGCGTAGATTGGTACCACAAGGAGCAGGCTATAGGCGAGGCTCGACAAGGTTATAGATCACCAGAACGAATCTTGTTTTGATGATTTTGCAGCAAGTTGTGGAGAAACATAAGAATGAAAAAAAGAAACAAAAGTTACTGTCTCAGCACACCCAGCTATATATCTCACAAATTAGCATGCCAAACTACATCTAACTACCAATGTAAGTGTAATGAACCAGACGTCGAAATAGCTAAATTTACTGAATTCCCTCCATCTAAATCAGTAATGAATATACCGTGATGATAAGTGTTTGAGGGTGAAGTGCCGATGAAGAGGGTGAAGTGCCGATGAAGAGGGCTGCGTAACCACCATTTGAGATTCACCTTGTTACGTGTTCCTAGCATGCAAGGATTCATCTTTACCAGGCAGAGGTTAGGTTCTAAACGGTTGATTGCTTTGGGATGAGTTGATACTATTTTAGGGATGTTATGTTTGTGTATGTGCATGTGTGGTGTTGTTGGTGCAGTAAGTGCAAAAGATGAGAGAGTGTGTGGGAGCAAGTTGCATAGAGTTTGCACGCTTTTCAATGTTGGTGCTTTGCTTGTGTCCGTTTCTGGGTTTTGTGAATGGGATTAGGCACCATTTTGATGATTGTTAGTTATGATGGTCAAAGAAGCAAACAGACATAAAAGTAGCGGCAGCAAAGTTTTGACAAGAAGACATCGAAGAATGGAATGTATAGATTCATCGGGTATAAGATGGACAATTGGTAGAGTGCTCAAAAGTTTTTTGATGAAATGCCTATTTGAAAATAGGTATATATCTACAGGTGAAGTAGATAGCCATCAATTGAAGTTTGGTTTCATGCCATCCAACAAGCAAGTAAGGAAGAGCCGCAGCTCTAGCTTGTTGAGGGGATGATAGATACAGCAGTATCAAGTAGTGAATCGTTCAATGTGAAGCGGTTGAGCATGTCCTATCAAGTCGTGATCACTGATTGAGATCGATAATGAAAGTAGATGAAACAATCAAGAACCACGGTTCATTAAAGATTGTTTTCGGTACTTGTAAACTGAATGTTTGATATATATTCAGTTCAAGGAATGGTGTAAAAGTTTAATAAGTCAAAACGGTGTATGCTGTTTTTATGCTAGAAGGTGTGTGTGAGATCTTATATTTTGGCATGTTTAGTTCTTTTCTTTTTCTGCAAGCATGTTTTTTAGCCTACATAATAAATGAGTATTATTTCTGCATCTTTAATTTTATGTTTCTCTTCCTAACCCAACATATAAATCGTTACAAAAGATTTTTTTTATAGTAAAGTCTTCATAGGTTTTATCATTACAAAACCCAAAATACTTTTTGCAGTAATGTTTTCAATAGTTATATTCAACAGTAAACGCTCTTTTAATGCAAAACAAATGGACCATGAATGTGTCATTTGAGTCACCTGATATAACATTACCAAAATACATCCCAAAACAAACTGAAATTAAAGAAGAGTTTAGGGAATTTTATATAGTGTTTGGCTTGAAAACAAGTTGTCAAATGGCATATGAAAGGAAGAATGGTTGGAAATCCGTTGACATTCCAACAAAGGGGAAGGGAGAAGATAGTTTTTTATATTCCGCGAAAGGCAAAAAACGAGAAAAAGTCATTTTCACTTTTATATATTAAAATCATTTTTCTGAATCAGCTGTTTTTCAACTACTCGTCTTCCATGCATTTTAAAGTACGCGTTGCAAATGCAAAACACAACTCATTTTCAAACCAAACGATACGCTAGTGTTTTTGTGTTTATGAGACAGGTAATTCATTGTACCTGTACATCAATTCATTTTATTTTTTGTTATTTTAATATATAAATATAGTAAACCTGTGGATTACCGGGACATGGTGTTAAAAAATGAGCTTGCAGAATATCAGGTTCATTTCATACACAGTTCACGGAAAGAAGGTGGGAAAGACTGAGATGGAATAATTCATATCATGAAGCATTCAAATTACGTGCAGTTAGCAGGTAGAGCAAAAGAGTGGGTGCAAAGAAGGTGAGGAAGACAAGACAATCAAAGTGTGTACGCCAATAATGGGCAAATAGAGTTACCTGGATACAGCGACTAATAATGTCTGCAAACTGTGATAGAGATTTTTTGGAACACTTTCCACCGAGAGAAGGATCAACCATTCTAGATAAGTTGTTTATGTCATGAAGTTGAGAACGGGCCCATCTCACTAGATGTTGCTCAGCTCGAGGAAGTGAACTGTATATTTTTGAAATAAATTTAATACATAACATTGTTTCTACTACAACCAGCACTAACAAAGAGAGAAAATGAAATCTTACAAGTTACTTTTACCTGTCAAAGGGTTTGCGGGATGTAAGTAGTTCTAACATGACTACTCCAAAGCTATAAACATCACTCTTCTCGCTATATGATCCAGATTCACTTACTTCTGGAGCTTCATAAGTGAACAATGCACGCATTCTACCTGACAACTGAAATCAAACTATTTTAATGGTGTGAGCATATTGGAGAAGTATGCTTTTTTTTAACATGGTTAATTAGTGCTAACAGGTGTCAGTTTCGGAGATCGAACCCATGACATTTGGTCTTGCAGTCCGAACAATCGACCAACTATGGAGAAGTATACTTCGGTGTTGTACCCACTACAAAGAGCGTGTCTAGGCAAGTGAATAACAAGATGCACTTGTATATTCTAATGGACTCCGATCGCAAAATTTTAGAATTCAATTGATAAATCAAAACTGAATTTAAAATGTGATTTGCAAGTTCATAGATTTATATTTTAATGTGTGTGCACGACTTATATTTTAATATGTGTGTGTGTGTATGCACACAACACACACAGATTTATGTCCATATACACATAATACATGTATATATAGATTAGATTTTAAATATACATACACAAGGTTATCTAGAAATTATGCTTTGTGCAGTTAGTTCATTAAATGACATTTAAACATTTTATAATACTGTTTTTTCCATAACAGAAAATCATATTTCTAAATTTGCTTTTGATGTCCGAGCATATACATCAAAAACCTAAAGTTTAATTTATTTATTTTTCTTGTTCGTTTTTATCTTGTTTTGGAAATAATAAAACTTAAAATTATTAATATTCACTATCCATGCAAGGAGAAGAAACTTTTTTTTTCTAAGCCTCTCTACAGTGGAAAACAATTGTTCTACTATCAGAGTCGGTCACATATGACTTATAAAATAGGTCCTCAACCTTAATTTCCTACTTTCATTGCATATTACTTCTTTCAAGAGTCAAATCCTGATCATGACACAATTTTCGATTTGTTCACCACCTATGCTAACCCTCTACTTAACTTGTTACTACTTGATAAAGAATACAAATTTAACATCATAGTGCACAAAGTTACCTGTGTCACAGAATTGGAGGACAACAATGGAGCAAGGCCGCAATCAGAAATACGCACAGCAAACTTGTCATTAACAAGAATATTGCTTGGTTCAAACTCCTGATGAACAATAGGGGGCTGACATCCCTCATGGAGATACCTGAATGGATGATAAAATTTTAAGTTAAATATCCGACTTCATTGAAAAATGAACACAGTAAGTATAGCCCACATACTCTAGTGCTTTTGCAGCTCCTAGGACAACTTGAAGACGAGCACTCCATGATAGTTTCTTCTTAAGGTCGTCTTCATAATAGAGTATATCATGTAAGGTCTTTTTACTGAAATAGTTATAGACGAGCAGCCTCTGTCCATGCTCTGCAGAATAACCAACTAGCTCTACAATATTAGGATGTTGAAGTTCAGAAATGCTAAGGACAAGATCCAGGAATTCATCTACAGATATTCTCGAGTTAACATTGTCAAGCTTCAAAACTGTCAATAGCTGGATTATAGATAAAAAGGATGAGCACAATTTATGTTAAAGCCATGCATGATGCTAGTACAAAAACATTTGATGATATATAATTCTATGTAACCTAATAGTGCTTAGGATAATACTTATTTCGGTACAAAAATAGGGATAATACTGCAATTTTACGGATATACATTTGCATTTATTATGATGTGATCCATTAAATTAGGAGTAATTAAGAAACGATAGAAATATAGATGGGTAATGGAACTATAAGAGTCTACTGGGGTCTATGTTAAAGTTTGTGTTATAATTGTCAAAATTAAGATACAAGGATAAAGAAGACACTAGAATATATGGGCTCTTGGCTATGTTTACGTATGTGTTGCTTAAGGTCTCAATTAAGTGCAAGCAAGTTTATTGTAATGATCATTACAGTAAAAGCTAAGGTACAATTTTAAAATATAGTTTCTGTTTGCTACACTATCAAAATTCTAACACTTTTCACGTAACCCTGACAAATGTTTTCATCTACATGTGCCACCACAAGCAACGCCGCGTTATCATCTAAATATAAGCAAATCATTTGAACAAATTGATCTCAACTCATACAGATGGTAACATGGATATCATCCACGATAAGGACTGTAGTTGATTATACAGCCCAAAAACCAAGTAAATTTGTACTTCAAAGAAGAAAGAAAAACAAGTCAAAGCAAGGACGACGAGATTGTATTAGCTTAAAGAGAGAGAATACCTTTCCATCAGGGAGCTCGGCCAGGAATACTTTACCCAACCTGCCATCTCTAATTAAATTATCTTCAGCGAAACTATTGGTATACTGCTGAAGTTGTGCGACTGAATAAGAAGCAACTGAAGTAAGTGTATTTTGAATATTAGGAGGTGGTGTACTACTACTGGTTTCAGAAGCGGTGAACGGTTTTACTGTCACTTTTTCTACAGGAAAAGGAATAGGAATAATAGGAGGTGAAGCAGAAGCTGGATGAGGTGGTGGAGGTGGAGGGGGAGGTTGGATCATAAAATCTTCAGACACAGCCCTATTAAGAACATGTTCTTTCTTCTTTTCTGTTTTTTGCATTTGAACTCCTAACAGTTTAAATTATTGTACTGATCAACAAACAAATAAAGTAAACTAAAGCTTTGTGAAACCATAGAAGTTTATAGTTTTTTACCTGTCCCATTCATATTGATTTCAACTTGGTTTCGATCCTCGGAAGCATTCCGAACTAGTAGAGCATCAAATGAAGTGTCAAACAAAGTACGGTTGGTTCCTAAAGTTCTTAAATCTTTAAACATCAATTAAATGGGTTTTTTGTTTTACCTCTCTTGTCATTGGCGTTTGGTCTGCTGTAATTCTCATGACTTTTAGGTTCTTTAGGCCTCACATGTGGGATTATTTCTTGCCTACTTTCTTGATATCTTTCTTTCCTTTCTTGGAATTTTGAAACACAAAAGATAATTACTAGAACTATTACAATTAAAGAAATCACCCCAATAATTACAAATCCAATTATTTTTATTGTTGATGTGCCACTTTTTTTAACAGTGTGGCTAACTTGAGAAGATGGTCCTTCAGTAAAGTTTGACGAACCGGAAGAACTCGAGGAGCTTGAGTTTGAGGAATTTGATGGTGTAAAGTGAGGAGGAGGAGGAACCCTTCGAAAAGGCAATGGAGGTGATAGTTCTGGTGGTGCCACCAAAGGCTCTGACGATGGAGCAATTTCTGTACTATTGATTAAAGGGTTTCCATCCTTCCTGTGCACAGAATAGACATTATTCAATTCCTAAACATCGTTCATATGCATGAGAGTAATAAGTGGTTGATTTACCAGTATTTAATAAAACATTAAAAAAATTGTTTCAAAGTTGATTTCATAAATACAAAACTTCCACATTTCATATTAACTTGTCGAAATTAAGTGCACAAGACATAAGTCACAAAGGAATCTATATGGATCAACCAATACTCGTGTGGTTACTAAATTAGGACATGAACTTGTAATTTTATTACAGTGAAAAAAGTGCCAATTCACGACGAAACATTTTTCCAGGATGACGTATGTATTAAACTGCTATTATAAGTAATGTGTGTTGAACTTGCAGTTCAAACGTGGACAAATCATACACAGAACTGAAGAGCAGTTCGAGAGCTTCACAATGAAAAAAAAAATCGAAGGTAGTTTGGAGCTACAAAATGAAACTTTGAAGCGTTTAAAGAACATTTTAATTTTGGTGCAGAAATTCACAGGCATCCAGAGGGCTAACCGGATTCACAAACATCGCGGTGGAGTGTTGAACATGTGCGATTCAAATATGGGCAGCTATATATATAGAATTGAATAAGACTTTGAGAGCTTCACAACGAAAGAAACCAAAGGTGATTTGGAGCAATATAATGAAAGTTGCATATGTTTAAGAATGAATAATATTTTGATTCTGGTGCAGAAATTCACATCCATAGGGCTAACCAGGTCGACCACTGTCCAGTGGCCTTGCAGTGGTCGACCGATCATACGAACCTACGGGCATTCGAACAGCGGCCCAACCCGTCAACCGCTATCACCCCCACCCCAGCAGGCAACCGATTGCGCATACATAATTGAATCTGGTGGGATTTTAGCTTTGATTTTAGGTTGGGTTTCCTCCAATCTTTGTATTCTCTATTTTTGTTTCTTTGGTGTTTGTCATTTTTATCATTGTCATTGATTAAAGTTATTGTTGGTTTCTAATAACAAACTACATCCTTGGAGCAGCTTACACGATAATAGTGAAGTGGTAACAATGGATTCATATCAAAGCTAGAGTTCTTGCTAATTTTTCTAGAAGTGACATGAATAATTATGGAGTCGCTAAATTTGATGGAAAATGTAAATTTAAAACAAGGAGGTTGAAGATGGAATCGACATTGAAAAGATCATCTTTAAGATAATTTTAACTCTGGATAAACCGGAAGACCTATAGGCTGATGAATTAATTGGAAGAGATGGAAGAATATGCTCCAGTATCCATTCACCTAAGTCTATAAGATGGAGTTTTCAAAGAACATTCTCATAGGAAGAAGGTCAATGAATTATGTGATGCATTCCAGACAACTTATTAGGAAAAGTCTTGATAAACTGTACTGCTCTTCAGCAACAACTATAGTACAGTAGGATTAATCCCCAAGTTATACTTCAGAGCATATGAATACCCTTACTATCTTGATTATGGATTTAAAAGCCATGGATGTTAGTTTAATAAGACGTAAACATTCACCTTGTAAATGTTCATCACCTTTAGCGTATACGGTATTTGTGAACTCCATGATTTTATGGAAGGAGTTTAATTTTTGATGTGAATGTAGGCTTGTATAATGAGGTGTTGAAGGGTAGGTTAGCTACTATGGAAGTGTTGACAGTGATACAAAGGATTTGGTCATTCATGGTAAACAGAAGAACCAAAAGAACCCTGGAGACAGGAAATATATGCATAAGTTCCAAAGTAGATGTTTTGGGAGTATCTGGTTCTTGGAAAGAAGAGAGATAAGGAAAATCTTTAGGTTCAATATCAATTAGTTCGAACATAGATAGTAGTGATGGTGATACATCAACGTTATCCACCAGCAACTCATCTTTTAGGAGTACACGTTGAATGATTGGTTCTGGAGTCGCTTACCACATGACGTCAAATAGAAGTTTTCAGTTATAAGAAGATTGATGACCGAGTTATTCATATAAGGAATGACATCATGTCCTGTTGTGAAAGTTCGGAGTGTGAAACTTAGGATGTTTAATGATGTCGTTAGGACTATCATAGATGTTAGACGGACAAATTCTAATGTTGTATAGGAATTTGTTGTTAGTGGGAGCTTTAAGTAGATTTGGTACGAGAATAGTAGAGGATGGTGTGAAATTTAGTGTGGCGAATAGTTCCTTCGTGGTGATGATGTAGTGAAAAATTGACGATTGATAACAATTCAACACCACGATACGCTGCGGAAGCGATTTCAAATCAAGACCTAGTATTGTCTATTTGAATACCAATGCAATTTAAACTATCAATTATGAGAACACAATCAATAATATGAAAAACAAGAAACACAGAAGATTTAACGTGGTTCGGATATGAAGATCTTACGTCCACGGAGACCCAATAACCCTTTTATTATTATCACCAGAGATTACAAGCCAATACGATGATTAGAGAGATACAATAGATGGAGACTCTCTCTCTAATCAATTACTCAGTTGAAGAGATTAAGAATAGAGCACTCAACATAGAAAACCCCCAATTTTGATTTCGTTAGGGTTTCTATTAATTACAATTATTGGAAATCTGATTAAAACCTAATCTCTTAATTTGGAAGATGATTAGGAGACAATATATAGATGACCTAAATGATCTAGATCATCCATCCACGTCAAAAGAATCTGCACCATCAGTTCAGAAAACCAAGCTTCATAATTTACAAAATTGCCCTTCAAAATTCGGAACTGGAAGCGTAACATTCGTCGCCTCAGACGTCTGACCAAGGGGGTCAGACGTCTGCAGGATGTTTCGGGCAACAATCTGGAATAGGGTCAGACGTCTGACCTGGGTAGGTCAGACGTCTGCAGGAAGTTTCGGGAAGCGACTTGGAACAGTGTCAGACGTCTGACCTGGGTAGGTCAGACGTCTGCAGGATGTTTCAGCTTGCAGAACTTCTCTCTTTTGACATCTCTCCTTCCTCCAACCAACTCCAAAGCTTTCCAATGCATAGCTCTACCGAATCTTCTCTTCAAACACATATATGAATCGCATAAATTCAACACTCCACCTCGATTCAATATATGTATGTCTCATCAACAAAGTATCATAGGGGTTATTGGATCTCGCGCCCAATGGCGCCTAAGCAGCTGGAATCAAATGGATCAAGTTTGAGCAATGCTCAAACTTATCCTTGGGAAGTGGTTTCGTTATCATATCTGAGGGGTTATCTGAAGTATTCACTTTTAACAATTTGATCTTACTCTGTTCTTCCTCCAGCATAAGAAAGAAACCTCTAACATCAATGTGCTTCGTTCGTGAACTATAAGCCTGATTGTGAACAAGATGAATTGCACTCTGACTGTCTGAAAATAGCTCCACGGTCTTCTGCTCCATAAAAAGATCATCCAACAACTGAAGTAAATACAAACCCTCCTTAGTTGCTTCAACAATCGATATCAATTCTGCTTCGGTAGTTGACAAAGCTACAATAGATTGCAGCTTTGATCTCCATGAAATCGAGCCTATGCCAAGTGTAAAAACATATCCCGACACTGACTTCCGTGCATCTCTATCCCCAGCATAATCTGAATCACGGTATCCTCTAAGTGAGATGTCGCCATCCACTCCACCATATAACAAGCCAACAGATGAAGTGCCTCTAAGATACCTAAGTATCTACTTTACTGCTTGCCAATGTTCCTTGCCTGGGTTAGACATATATCGACTTACAACACCCACAGCATGGACCAAATCTGGTCTAGTGCATACCATAGCATACATAAGACTACCAATAGCACTGGAATAAGGTATATCAGCCATATACCTTTTATCTTCTTCCGATGTGGGAGATTGGTCTTTTGACAATTTAAAATGAGAGCCTAATGGAGTACCAACCGGTTTGGCTTTCTCCATTCCAAATCGAGTGAGGACCTTCTCGATGTATTGCGCCTGAGTGAGTTTTAACTCTCTCCGCTTTCTATCTCTACAAATCTCCATACCCAAAATTCTTTGTACTTTTCCCAAATCCTTCATATCAAACTCCTTGCTAAGTTCAGCTTTCAACTCCAAAATTCTTACCATACTCCGAGATGCAATTAACATATCATCAACATATAACAACAGATATATTAAATCATTATCACATCTCTTGAAATAAACGCACTGGTCTTTGAAACTTCTAGAATATCCTTGTGAAAGCATAAACTTATCAAATCTCTTATACCATAGTCTAGGTGACTGTTTTAGTCCATATAGAGATTTGTTAAGTTTACAAACATAGTCAGGCCTGCTACTATCAATGAACCCCTCCGGCTGCCGTAAATAAATTTCTTTATCCAGATCATCATGCAAGAATGCGGTTTTGACATCTAGAACTCCATATCATAATGAGCCACTAATGCCAATAGAATGCGAATGAAGGTATGCCTAACAACTGGAGCAAAATGTCATGATACTCAACTCCATTCTTTTGAACATACCCATTTGCTACTAACCTTGCTTTATATCTGAAATTTCCATTGCCGCCGTCTTTCACTCTATAGATCCACTTACAACCAATAGTTATCTTGTTGGTGGGAAGAGGCACCAAATCTCAAGTATGATTTTTCTGCAAAGATTCAACCTCCTCTTCCATAGCAACTAACCAACTGGAACTGTCAACTGAAACAATAGCGTCTCTATAATCTCTGGGTTCGTCATGGACAACATTCAAAGCATATGTTGCCATGTCATCGAAGTCAACGTCTTCGATGCTCAATCCAACAAAATCATTAAGCCAATTAGGCTTCTTCTGTCTAACAGGTCTGATATCTGAACTAGCTCCACCTTGAGTCTGATCCTCTGTACTAATCTCTGTACTTTCCTCATCAACCATGGTGTCATCGGAAACACCTTCAGAACTTCTATGAAAAGGAACAGTAGATGACTTACTTTGTGTTTGGTATTCTTCATTTGTCCTCTCATTGTCATCTGATGAGGAAGGCTCCACCTTCAACATAGCTTTCTCATCAAAAGTCACATGCCTGCTGGTAACAATCTTCCTGCTAATATGACACCACAATCTATATCCCTTCACTCCTCTTCTGTAACCTAAAAAGATACACTTGCGAGCTCTAGGTTCCAGCTTCCCTCTGCTCTCATGTACGTAAGCTGGACAATCAAACACTTTGAGGAATGAATAGCTAACAGGCTCTCCTTTCCATACTTCTTCTGGGATCTTCATGTCTATGGCGGTAGAAGGTGTGCGGTTGATGAGGAAAGCCGCCATAGATAAAGCTTCTGCCCAAAATCCCTTTTTCAACTTTGCAGTCAATCTGAGGCAACGAGTTCTCTCCAATAATGTCCGATTCATTCTTTCAGCAACTCCATTAGACTGAGGGTCGCCAGGTGTGGTGTAATGCCTCTTGATACCTTCGGACTCACAATAATCGATGAATTCCTGTGATACAAATTCACCGCCGTTATCTGAACGGAGAACTTTCAATTTCTTTCCTGACTGCTTCTCAACTGTAGATTTCCACTTTCGAAACCTGTCAAAAGTTTCACACTTTGACTGTAGAAAATATACCCAAACTTTACGAGAGAAATCATCTATAAATGAAACGAAATACCTAGCTCCACCTAAGGAGGGGCAAGGGGAAGGTCCCCAAACATCTGTGTGAACATACTCTAAGACAGCCTTTGCCTTATGCTCTCCAGTACCAAAAGAAATCTTCGTCTGCTTCCCAAGAACACACTCTTCACAAAAGCCAAGCTTTGAATGATGAACACCATCAATCAAACCTCGCTTTCTCAACTCATCCATGCTGCGCTCACCAATGTGTCCCATCCGTAAATGTCATAATCTGGAAGAGTCTGAATCAACAGAAGTAACCGATGCTGATTCGCCAACTACAGTAGTGCCCTTCAAAAGATAAAGATTTCCTGCCCTTACTCCTTTCATAACTATCATAGAACCCTTTGATATTTTCTTCTCTCCTTCAACTACAATCTTCAAACCAAGCCTACTCAGAGCCCCAATAGATATCAAACTTCTTCTCAAATCAGGTACATGTCTAACATCTGTAATAGTACGAATAACACCGTCAAACATTCTAACCTTCACACTACCAACACCAATCATACGGCAAGAAGCATCATTGCCCATCAGAACTTCTCCTCCATCAATCTCACGGTAAGTGGAGAAACAGTTCCTATCAGGTGTCATATGATAGGATGCGCCAGAATCAATCAGCCATAGGTTGCTCTTCCCAGAAGAGCCAGAAGCTGTGAACACATCGGTATCACTCTTTGTATCTGACTTCTCAGCGGTAGATGCTGAAGCTTGCTTTGGGTCTCTTCTTCTACCTTCAAGCTTGGGACAAGTTGCTACGAAGTGCCCTGGCTTTTTACAATAATTGCAAGTCAATTTATTAGGCCCCCTAGACTGAGACCTTGAATTATTTCGACCTCCACCATATTTTGACTTGCTTTGGCTTCTACCTCTCTGAACAGATAAGCCCTCCGCATCACTGTCTAAGCTAGTGCTTGCTAATCTACCCCTCAACACTTCATTATGAAGTCCAGCTTTAACATCAGATAGGCTAATTTTACTACGACCATAAATCATGAATTAACAAAAGCAATGTACTCCTTAGGCAAGGAACATAAAAGGATTACTGCTTGAGCCTCATCTGTAATTTCAACTTCCGCTGCCTTCAAATTCATTACTAAAGTGGTTAGGGCATCCACATGCCCCATGAGATCAGCTCCAGGCTTCATCTTGTACGAATAGAGTTGTTGTTGCAGAATTATTCTGTTAGTGAGAGACTTATCCTGATATGCATCAGATAATGCATCCCATAATTCCTTTGCCGTTTTCTTTTAAGAAAATTCTCTAAGAACCTCATCTGAAAGACTTAGCTGGATGGTAGTTAGGGCTTCATCTTCAATCTCTTCTAAAATTTCACTATCTAACTCTTTCAGCTTCTCAGGCGCAGAAATTATCTTAAAAGTCTTCTCCTTCTTTAATACGGCATCCATCTTCATCTTCCAAGTTCCAAAGTCTCCCTTTCCATCAAAACGAGTAAGTCCATAATTGACCCCAGATCTACCAATAGATTTACTTGAAGTAGCCATTAATATCCAAACGGAACAATAACACCAGCTCTGATACCAAACTGTAGTGAAAAATTGACGATTGATAACAATTCAACACCACGGTGCGCTGCGGAAGCGATTTCAAATCAAGACCTAGTATTGTCTATTTGAATACCAATGCAATTTAAACTATCAATTATGAGAACACAGTCAACAATATGAAAAACAAGAGACACAGAAGATTTAACGTGGTTCGGATATGAAGATCCTACGTCCACGGAGACCCAATAACCCTTTTATTATTATCACCAGAGATTACAAGCCAATACGATGATTAGAGAGATACAATAGATGGAGACTCTCTCTCTAATCAATTACTCAGTTGAAGAGATTAAGAATAGAGCACTCAAAATAGAAAACCCCTAATTTTGATTTCGTTAGGGTTTCTATTAATTACAATTATTGGAAATCTGATTAAAACCTAATCTCTTAATTTGGAAGATGATTAGGAGACAATATATAGGTGACCTAAATGATCTAGATCATCCATCCACGTCAAAAGAATCTGCACCATCAGTTCAGAAAACCAAGCTCCAGAATTTACAAAATTGCCCTTCAAAATTCGGAACTGGAAGCGTAACATTCGTCGCCTCAGACGTCTGACCAAGGGGGTCAGACGTCTGCAGGATGTTTCGGGCAACAATCTGGAATAGGGTCAGACGTCTGACCTGGGTAGGTCAGACGTCTACAGGAAGTTTCGGGAAGCGACTTGGAACAGTGTCAGACGTCTGACCTGGGTAGGTCAGACGTCTGCAGGATGTTTCAGCTTGCAGAACTTCTCTCTTCTGACATCTCTCCTTCCTCCAACCAACTCCAAAGCTTTCCAATGCATAGCTCTACCGAATCTTCTCTTCAAACACATATATGAATCGCATAAATTCAACAGATGAAAGATTCTGAATTTACAATATTGTGCTTCAGCAAGAGACGGTTTTGATAGTAGTAGTAATTTTTACAAATTCTTATGTTTTAGATTCTACTCAGTTATGTTGATAAGAAAAGATTTGATGTATTGCAGAAGCAGTGGTTAACTGATGGTGTTTAAATCAAAATCTAGCTTTTATTTGGATTGTGTGGTTGGAAGAAGCAGATCACATTTGATGTTGGAAGACTTAAAACAAACAAAAAAATTCAAGAGTGAGTGGGAGGATCCACCCATCTTGTATCTTTAGGTGGAGCCTATTATTTTGTCTTGTTTGTGGATAATATCTTGCAGAAAGTCCAAGTCTATTTCTTGAAGACCAAAACTGAAATATTTGCCGAGTTTTGGAAGTAGTAGACCATGGTATAGGAGCAAGTAAGAAACATTCAAGGATTCTCAAAGGAAGCAATAGTAGTAAATTTGCATCACATGAATTCATTTATTGTAGTTCTGATGATGTTATCAGGGATGTTGATATTTCTACGGAGTCATGGTATGGAGTGGTTTTGAGCATTGTTGTCAAAAATCTTAAAATCGTATGATTTAAATCCCATTTCAAATCGAACCTTTTCCAATTTAAAATTTAAACTTTATGATTTGTGATTTGAATCTCATTTTGATAGCCTTGGTTAGTATGAGTTGGACATTGTCGAAGGGGGATGTGAGCTTAAGATTAACAGATTTGAAAATTGGATTTTGAACGGGTGATATCTATGGGGGGTATTTCTAATCAATCGCACACCTTCTATGATATAGATATAAATATCCCGAAGAAAAAATGAAAAGGTAAGCATTTCATTTGTTAGTGTTTGGTTGTACGACCTATATTTGTGATGAGAAACATGGTAAGGTGAAGCCTATGAGAAGGAACGAAGAAGCATAGGTCATGTGGTGTACAACAACTAGAAGAATTGTGATTAACATGCATCTGACGATAGATGAGAGATCTTTATTGAAGGTGGAACCTCCATCTAGTGATGACATTAGAATGGTAGAAAATTACTAAACACGTTTGAATTCATCAGATTAGTTTCATATTATGAAGATTATTATTGGTATTTCGATGATATCATCGTTGATGAGAAGATTTCAAAGTCTTAAACTCTAGATTGAGCTCGGTTGCAAGCAGTGTCATTTGTTTCAGTTGGTCTTATTAGTGAGGGTAGTAGTACTTGCATCATGCTTAGTGAGGTGCATGATTTCTTTTTTAGACTTGGAAAGAAGGAAAAGTGGAAATTTTGTTTGAGCAATTGCGTCCAAACTTGTAGCTCCTTGAACAGATTTAGGCGCCATGGGACGTAGATTCAACAATTTATTGAGATGTGATGATTTAGCGATATGTGCATATTTAAATCGAAGTGGAGCGTTGAACCTGTGCAATTCAAATATGGGAAAATTATATCTAGAACTGAATAGAACTTCGAGAGCTTCATAATGAAAGAAACCGAAAGTAATTTGGAGCAATAGAGTGAAGGTTGCAAGCTTTTAAAGATTGGATAACATTTCAGATTTGGTGCAGCAATTGTGTCCAAACTTGTATCTCCTTGAACAGATTTAGGCGCCATGGGGCGTAGGTTCAACAATTTATTGAGATGTGATGATTTGGCGAGATGTGCATATTTAATCGAAGTGGAGCGTTGAACCTGTGCAATTCAAATAGGGGGGGGGGGGTGTAGGGTAGTTTTCACAATATTTGTTAATTCACAATAATGTTTCACAAAACTATATACAGAAAGCATGAGCTACAATTTTCAATTATATACACAGGAAAACCGCAAATGCAAACTGAGCATAGAAAAGTAAGAAAATCTTACTTGAAAGTCGGAATGCTCAGAAGCTTCTCAGGTATAGGTCCAGAAAATAGATTGTTCTCTATATTCCTGTCAAACATAATTGACCAATTTTATTTAGCAAGAAGTCCTATTGAATGTCACCTCAACGTTTTATTACAGATTTGATTTCTCCCAAATTTATTTGGGTAGAGTTGTTGATACATAAAGAATAGTAACATGCAAAATTAGACTAAAGGAGGATCAAAGTTCAAATACTACTGGTATAAATTAGTGGCATACATCGCTTGCTAAGAGAAACAAGCAATCTGTAAAGTATACCTTTACTTTCTGTTGGGGGACAAATAATAAACAATTTGAGAGAAGGTTAAGTAATTACAAATCTTTGATGGGCAAGTCTTGCAAAACATCAAGGGTGCCAGAAAGCCGATTATTTTGTACGCGCCTGTAATACAAATATAAAATTAAAACAAAAATCAGATGCTAAATGCCTAAAATATAAAAATAGACTTTCTAAACCAACAGATTATGCAAACAGACACACTTACATGGTTGTTAAAGAAGACAACCCCTCCATCGAAGGTGGAAGTTTACCACTGAAATTGTTTGAAGATAGATCCCTGATCCCAAAAGGAAAAAAAAAGAGTTTAATGAATTATAACATTTGTCAGAAAACAAAATAATATGAATTGTCGAAGGAAAAACAACTTACAAGTTTACTAAACCTGACAGAGACTGGAATGCATCTGGCAACTCTCCACTTAATTGGTTAACATTCAAAGACCTACAATATATCAAGTATGACAGAAAAACGTACTTTAGACACTGAAAGTGCTTACCATAATGAAGTACATAAGATGACGATTTTACATGGCAGAAAGAAGTGTGAGCTTTGACAGAGAAAGTGGAATGCTTCCAGTGAATTGGTTAGCTGAAAGAAAACTGAAGACAAAAAAAGGTGAAAAATGCAGTCAATCAAATGAATATAAATATATTCTCGAACTGATTTATAAGCAGAATAATGTGATAAAAACCTACAGTGAATTGAGTGTAGGAGGCAGACTCTCTGGAATACTTCCACCAATGTTATTATTGCTAAAATCTCTATCAAAACATAAAGAAAAGTGTTCTTTGAGCGAAAATTATTTTTCCACAGATTAATAAGTATTACAATATTATTGTTCAACATAGCATTTTGAGTATAAATCAGTTAATACTGCAACTTACATCACGTTTATTGCAGTAAATTTCCCTAATCCTTCACCCAGTTCTCCTCCCAGATTTGCGCTATTTATAGTTCTATACAAGAAAACACCAAGCAGACTAAAATGAGAGTTCGGTGATAGAGGAAAAAACACTTCATAATTAAGAAAGAATTGCAACAAGGAACTGGAAATTACAGTACATTCCAGTTATATTTGAACCAACACATGTGACACCTTGCCAGTTTTCTAGGCAGGGATCTCCTCCATTTGGTATCCATCCAGGAAGCACAGGTGACCCCAACGCAACATATAGATCATTTATAGCAGCAACTGAATAAAAAATGACTATGTTTAAATAATATTTCAACAATATTCTAGTGCATCTGTAGTTGATATTACATAACAGTGTCCTTCGGAATAGAAGGCATAGTTGCATCATCATTGCTTATACTCGTTATCTTACTTTACCGATAGCGAACAAATATCATCTAATGCTTTTTCTCTATATCTGAGGGAAAAACGTTAGTAGAGACCTTAACTAGCTGATCAAACTACACGCATGTGCTATGTTCTTAATCCCTATTACCGTGTGACTATAAGAAAGGTGATTTCATGTCCATGATGTGACATTGTCACAAGAAAAACAACCATATTAGGGCATCTCCAATGGCTTCAGCCCTGAATATTCAGGGCTGAAGTGGGGAGAAATCCCCAATAGCCATGCGCTCATTTAATGAACGCTTAGCATTGAGCGCCCATTAAATGGGCGCTTAGCATTTAAAAAATTATTTAATCATGGTAATTTCTGGTTGGTTGAATTATTTTAATAAAGTTGGACGTCCATTAAATGGACGCCTAGTGTTAGGCGCTTATTAAATGGACACTTAACACTGAGCGCACATTAAATGGGTGCTCGGCACCAATTCAACTTTCTGAATTGGAAACTGAATATTAACCTTAATATTCAGTTTGAATTGTGCTAGTGGAAAATGAAAACTAAATAATTCAGCTGAATTCGTTGCTATTGGAGATGCCCTTACTGTACTGATATGCTTAACATGAATACATAATAGTTACTGTAGTTTCAAAAGTAGTAATTAACTTGTCATCGGTGGTTTGGGACTTCCTGATGGGAGAAGTCATACATAGTCACTTGCCCACACTTGTTCATAAATTGAGTTTTGTCTAAATCACCAATATCTCACAAAGTGTTTGTTAATGACAAAACCAAGAGCAAGTATATCAAAAAGAAGGTGGTTATTCTACACTTAAAGTTACCAAACGATAAAGGATGTTATGATCTGTTCATTCACCCTGAGCGTTATATATGTCTACAGTGTCCACAAACAATGACAGTCATAAATCAGAACTTCTACGGCTACCTGGACCCAGTTGTAAGAATTCCTAGCAAAGTATCCACAATGCACTAAAACCTAATTCTGTGAACAAGTTGAACAAGTGTTTCAATCATTGGACCAAGGCTAAAGCCCATGATTGATTGAGCAGGCGTCACCGCGTTAGACATAGTAAGGTATATATTAATTTTTAACCGGGATAACATCCCAGGATAACCATGTTTATTGGACTCCTGCTTGCTATTCCTACTTGATATACTACAATAATAGAATTATGCATCCATTGGAGCTGGGATGCCTTTGCCACGAACAACAAAGTGAATGAACTTGCAGTTTAGATCTAAAGGAATCATGCTCGGCGAAATGCTAGTAGCTCAACCAGCACCCTTAGCATTAAATGATTATTTATTATCATTGTTTTATATCTTACACGCAAAACTGCAATCTTAGAAGGGAATGGAAAAAGGAAGAAAATGCAGTGAATTTTTAACTTAAGTCAATGGGTTGGCAGACTGGATTGATATGACAATTCAATATGTTTCAACTGGTTGTAGGTTCATTTGGAATATTTATTTGAAGTGAATGACTTACCTTCAATGGCAACCTCTTTCAGGCAAATACCTTAAAATCTAGTGTCCTGGGTTTTCTATCAACTGTAACTCTTTACGGTACTTGAGAATTGCATTGGTTTGTAGATAAGAATAACTATGTCCAATAGCACATTATTGAGTTTGCTTAGCTAGCATGGTTTTAAACTCATAGATGAAAACCAATGTGAAGAGAAGTATGCATACTGTCCATAGATAAGCCACTACATATTTATTCTTGTAAGTAAAAAAAACTAACCATCTTGCTCATTAGTGAATCCTGATGATGGGATTGCTAAAAACACCATGAAACAAAGCATGGACAATTGTAAGAATCTACTCTTCCTTTTAGTCATTGTCATGGAGTATGAGAAATCAAATCATTCAACTGTTTCCTGAGATTAAACCAAAAAAACATTCATGAGTAATCTTTTATTTAATCCGGGATTCGCTCGGTAAATATCTAAGGTCCAGTTTTGACGTTGCTGGGAATCAATCCCTACACTGTTGGTTGGTGCCGTTTTTTTTGGCAGATGAGCTATTCGTTGTGCTCTCATGGTCATTGAACAGTAAACAGGTCGAGGAAACTCAAGAAAAGAAAAACAGATTACTGTCATTACTTAAATCAGCAAGATGATCATATGTATAAAAATAATGTTAAATATATTACTGTCATTACTTAAATCACTAATACTGCCATAATATAACAAAAATCTCACTTCATTATGTGTTCACTAAAGTAAATAATAATCAAACCGTACTCAGTAATGACTACCAAGTCAAATAATAACCCCAAAAACAATATACTATAAAAAATTAAGCTAACTTGAATAAGCTAAGCATTAGAAAAGTAAGAAAATAAGATAGATCCAGAAACTGCTAGATTATGCAAACAAAAAACGCCACTGAATCAAATAATAAAAAACCAATAGAACACAACTTACAAATTTCCATTCAATCAGCAATGGAGTAAGATGGATTTACCTGAAAAGCTCCTGAAAAAGTTGGATTTGTTAAAAGCTTAGCTCGTAAGCAACATTTTTCCTATAAATAATGATGTAGTAGATCTTTCTTGTAGTGAGGAGAGAGAAATAGAGAAAGGGAGTGGACAGGAAAATGAAGAAGTGTGATGTATAGTGTTGCAAAAGGACAAAATCAAAGATGATTAAAGCGTGAAAATTAAGCGGTTTTTTAAGATTAGGGATAAAATATAACTGTGCAGAGTTTTGATTTTCCATGTTGCTTCTTCCACTTGATTATGACTACTTATAAGGAAAGCATGTGGGTAAAATTCCAAAGAATATGAAATTCTTTATTCATTATGTATATGTCTACTCACTGATGGTTACTTTATTCACTATAGCATGTTTAATTGAGCCAAATGAGTCTGCATGCTCTATGTATATGCGGTTAATTTTGAACCATTTATCACCAAAACAGCTTTGATATAATTTTGATTTGGAATGATAAATAGGATTAAAATTGTACGCTCTTCATTTGGCACAGTTGAGACAGCTAATGTGGGATGAAGACACCTTCTGTATTTTGTTTTGTTATACCACATCGACAGTTTAACCAAGTGCTCTATGCATCTTTCTCCCATCCAAATGTTACTTAAAATAAAATAACATTGTAAAGTATAACTTTTAATTTTAGATTTTGCTAATCAACAATAACATTACGCTCAAACTTTATTAATAAATTTTCAAATATTCATCTATAAAATAAAATGCAAGAAACGATTTTTAAGGTGTCAACAAGAAAGGTTGTTTTTATTTTTCTCCTTTCCTTACTTTTTTGCAGTGCTAAAATTTACGAGTAATTATCTTATTTTTCAATTTTATCCTCTCTACGTATTGCATAAAGATTTACGCACGGACTTTTCTTATGTGGTGAAAAATTGATAAGCGAAAGCGATTTGATCAGGATTACTATTGCATATTTCAATACCAATGCAACTCAAATTCAAATATACAATCACACAAGACAAATAATAGAAATAAGAGAGACACATAAGATAACGTGGTTTGGACATAAGTGTTCTACGTCCACGGAGACCGAACAACCCATTTTTATTACAAGCCAGTTCTATGATTAGAGGTTACAAGATGTGGAGACTTTCTCTAATCAATCACCCAATTGAAGAAATAACATAATAAAGCACTCAAAATAGAAAACCTCCAAATTGATTTAGCTAGGGTTTCTATTAATTGCAATTATTGAAAATCTGATCACACACAATTAGGGAGATGATTAGGAGGCTCATATAGATGCTCTAATTGCTCTAGACCACCGGATTACATCAAAAGAATCTGCACCATCAATAGAGAAGAAACAAACACCAAAATGACGAAACTGCCCTCCAAAGTTCGAATTAGCCAACACCCTGTGAAAATCACGAAGCAACGACTCAGATGTCTGACCTAGAGGGTCATACGTATGACCAAACTCTCAAGATAGAACAATCATCAACAGAGATGTTTGACCAATATGTAGAGTTGCCTGAACAGCAACTCAAACGTCTGACCAAGGGGGTCAGACGTCTGACCAAACTCTCGGGAAAGAACTAGAAGCAACAGAGACGACTAATTACCTGAATTCCTAACACTGATAAAAAATATCTTTTCTTCATATCTTTTGATCACTTCCTCCAATCGACTTCCCGTCTCTTCCTACACGAAGCTCTACACTATATCTTCAATCTAAAGCACTCATAGGCACATATTTGAATCGCATAACAATAACACTCCACCTCGATTCAAATATGTAGGTCTCATCAACAATCAACATAGGGGTTGTTGGGTCTTGTGCCCCATGGTGCTCAAACATTTGAAATCAAATGGATTAAGTTTGAGCAATGCTCAAACTTATCCTTAGAAAGTGACTTTGTCATCATATCTGAAGGATTATCCATAATACTCACATTCACCAACTTGATCTTACTCTGTTCTTCCTCAAGCATAAGGAAGAATCCTCTGACATCAATGTGCTTAGTCCAAAAACTATAGGCTTGATTCTCTACAAGATGAATCGCGCTCTGTCTGTTTGAAAATAGCTCTATTGTTCACTGCACCATTGAAAGATCATCCAATATCTAAAGTAGATACAATCTCTCCTTAGTCGTTTCTACAACCGATACCAACTCGGCCTCGGTGGTCGACAAAGTTACTATGTTGCAGCTCTGATCTCCACGAAATTAAGCCTATGTCAAGTGTAAAAACATAGTCCAACACCGACTTACGGCCATATCTTTCCCCAGCATAATCTGAATCACAGTAACCTCTAAAAGAGATGTAGCCATCTGCTCCACCATACAACATGCCAAATGAAGAAGTGCCACGAAAATATCTGAGAATCCACTTCCCTGCTTACCAATGCTTTTTGCTTGGGTTAGACATATATTGTAATGACCCTAATTTTGACTAACATTGTTTAGAACATTTAATTATATAAATTAAATAAAATAATGTAAAGGGATAAGAAAATTGACATTTGGTAGTTAAGTTTAAGTCGTGCCTTAGTTAATAAACCAACTAGAGAAGCAAAAGACTAGGATAAGAAGGAGGAAAATGATAAGAGCAAAATGAGAATAGTCTTCATTCCTACCCCGTAAACCCTTCTATCTTCATTTCCTTCATTCATTTACACACATACAAACTAAACCTAGAGTGAGGCCGGCCATAGCTAAGGAGAAACAAGAAGGAAATTAAAAGATCAAGAAATCAAAGCTAAAAGAAATCAAGTCTACACTAAATCTCATCTTTCTCATTCAAATCAAGGTGACTAATGAATATACATCTTGCATTTTTGATTTGTTTCAATTTTAATAAACCTATTTCTTTTCCAAGTATTATGCCATGTTTTAGTAGTTTCAAGGATTATATGATTGTTGGTGATTTTTTAGAATTTAAATATGAAATTTAGTGATACATATGAGTTGGAAAACTTATCATATGATACCCAAATGACTTGAGATTTTGATATGATATTAGAAATATCATTTTAGAAGTGGGTTTTAATTTCATAATTTTCCAAGCAAGTATGAATTTTATATGATTTTTCTAAGTGAAGAAATTGGTGGATTTCGGGTTTAAAGTATTAAAAATAATTTTTTTGGCCATGAAATGTTATATGTCGAAGGGTATGATTAAATTGGTTTATTATGATTTTTGGGGATTTTTCCTAAGAGTTTAGGAACAATAAATAAATTGCTTAAGCCTAAATGACTTATTTGTTTAATTAAAATGTTTATAAAATGGGTTAATTGGAAAAATGTTTAGTAATGATCATTGTTAAGTGCGGTAGTTTTTTTTCAAAGAAATTGATAAAGTTTTGCTAGCCAATAAGCTTTTGACAAATTATAGAGATTTGGTGAGAAAAAAACAACTTTTTATAGTAATTTTGCATTTTTCAGAATAATTACAACTTTGCCATGTCGATATTGGCTATATCGAGCCACAACTCACCACATCTTAATGTCATCGATGTGGAACAAAGCAATGCATATGATGTCAACAAGTTTGGCATGAAATGGATTGGCTTTAAACGTCGTCGAGGTCACAATAATAAAGGCAAAGATGTGGACTCGACATAGGCATGTCGATGTTTATACATACCGCATTGTACACCAAGAGGCTTATTGCTGCGCTTTATACTAGAAAGCATATTGTCACATATACATATTAAATGTTTTAACTCGAAGACCCAGATGGTCATCGAGCCTACACCATGTCGCTTTCAACTTGTTGTCGAGCCTAATCTATGCCACATTTAACTTGTCATTGAGCCTAACCCTTGCCGCTTTTTAACTAGTCATCGAGTTTACTCTATGCTGCTTTTAATATTATTATCAAGCCTTGTCATGCCGCTTTTAACTAGTCTTTGAGCCTAACCTATGCTTTTTTATAATCAACGAAATTAACCCATAATCTAAATTTTATATCCTCGATGAGGCGTTGACGCTAATGTTTTCGAGAGTCGCCGAAGTTCAATTTTATAGTTTTTTTAACACTATGAGTTATGAAGTAATAACTTCGACGTCATCCCTATGTATTTTTCAAATAAAAGACTCGACGTGCTTTTGAGTGGGCAAAGATATTGAATGGCGATGACGTCGTCGGGTTTTATAATGTAAAGGTATTACATAGTTTTGGCCTCAATAGCCTAAGTTTTGAGAGGGTCGAAGACCCTGATGATTTCAAGTTTTCGTCAACAATGTTTTGTAAAGCATATATCATGGCATAAGTATTTTGAGTAAAGTAAAGAACCAATGTTTTCCGTGTTTTAAGTATGATTTCAAGGGTTAAATCATTTACAAAGATTTTGTTTTCAAGAAAATATGGATAGGGTAGTTAACCCATAATTTTACTAAAAGAATGACTCGGAAATTAGAAAACCAGATTGAAATGGTGCAGGGTCGCGCCCTATACTTTAGCTAGTAGCCCCTAGCTAATATAAGTCCAAAATTTCAGTGTGTAAGCCTTTATCACGGGTAAGACTATAAGCAGGTTACACACATAAAGTAATACATGGAGTAGAGATAGGTTATTGGAGAGCCCGCGAAACTATTAGGATCAGTTGACCCTGGAAGTAGTAAGTTACAGACATACCGTCCAGTTTTTCCTTAACAGCAAGTTAGAATATTTAATATGTCTGGTAGGCCCGAGTCAGCCATAGGTTTAAGTCAACTTGATAAAACTCTGATGTTGGGACAGATAGTCCACTGATTACCTATTTTACATGTAATTGTATATTGTTTATTATAACTGGTTTGGTTGAAGGATTTTCTTTGCAAATGATCTGCTTTTAAAGGGTATTAGTGAGGGGAAACTTGTTTCGCTAGGCGGCGTGGTCTCACTTGATATTGATAAATTGTGATGTCATATTATTATTCACACCAGGCTTTATATTTGACTCGTTTATGTTTTCCCTTTAAACTCTTGGTTGCTCAAAATTTAATTTGAGTAGGTTGAGAGTAATGGTTTTAAGGTTTAGTAAGTTTTGACGAATAAAGCATCTGAAGATGTGTAAGAGGCAGATCCAACTATGTAGGAGATTATCTATTTATCTATTCCGTTGTGATTGAATGTTGTATGTAATGGCAGATGTTATAACTGTCTATTTAGTAACTCTGATCATCCAAGGGGACATCTTTATATGTCGCTCTTGGCTTATTTTGTAATAATTATATTTATCTGAACCTGCGCAACGTTATGGGATTATGTATCGAATATGAAATGCTGATTTGAAATGTAATGAGAAAAGTTGTTTTGAAAATTGTGTTTGAAATATTTCATATTCTTATGCTTCTGATATTATGGATACCATTAACATTACCTCATTTTATTATAGGAAATTAATACTATAAATGACTACAATATCTGTAGCGGTTAGTTTTGGGCCTCAAAATGGGGGACGTTACAACTTGGTATCAGAGCATAGCTTTATATAAAACTTAAAAGAGTTTTGAACTTAAGAAGATGTTTTAAAATATAATCCAAATGAACCAGAGAATAAGATTGGGGTATGGGATAACGCTATAGTAACGTACTTGTATTTGTTATATATAAGTATAAGCTTCATCTCTATTCTCCCATCTCCCTTAGTCTGTTCTTCTGTGTCTGACTAAGGTTCGAATGCAGATTAAAGGAAAGTAAGATATGGAGGTAGAAAATGGAAGATTGAATCTCGGTGGAGGAAGCACCACAACTAATGGAAATGTTATGCCTAATACTAGGAGAAACCCAGGTCGACAAACAATTGAAATGTAGGTGCAAAAACACCGCAGGTAGATATAGGAGCAATGTATCATTTCTTTGTCAACATGATGCAAGCAAGAGCTTCTGCTGAATTGTAGGTGGAAATGCTGGAGGAGTGAATCAGGAAGCTCAGGTGTCAACAACTATGTTGTGCTGAGTAGGGATTATGCCAGGCTGGGAGGAAAGCCATTTATTAGAACCGAGGATGCAATTGAAGTAGAGAATTTGTTGCTTCATTGTGAGAGGATTTTTGCCGATCTTGGACTGAATGATGAGCAAAAGATAAGATTGGCGTCCAGGCAACTGGAAGGAGCTACGTTGTACTGGTGGAATAGTTTTAGCCGAGGAAACCCTGAATTGGGCGGAATTTAGAAAAAGGTTTGAAGAGAGGTTTATGTTAGAAATCTCTAAGTCTTCCCTGTTGAGAAAGTTTGTTGAGTTGGTGCAAGGAGATATGATGGTGCTAGAGTATGCTACAAGATTTGAGGAGTTGTCCCGGTATGGGTATGCTACCGTGGATACAGTAATTAAGAGGAACAAGAAGTTCATTCAAAGATTGAGACCTGAGCTTTCTATGGCAACTTTGCCACGTCTCAGGGATTCATGTGATGTAATGGTAGAGATAACTTTAAGGAATGAAGAGATGCTCAATGGAGGCTCAAAGTGGGCAAAATTAGAAGAGGAAGTTCTTTCACAAGAAGGGAGCTCTGAAGAGTGGGGCTGCCAAGAAAGGAAAATCTAAGATTATCTGCTATAAGCGTGATAAGAAAGGGCATTACGCAAATAAATGTTGTTCTGGAGGTAGAAAGAAGGTGATAGGAAGGAAGAATATCAAGTGCTTCAATTATGCTAAGATCGATCATTATAAGAACCAGTGCAAGGAACAAGCTAAAGCTGAGAAGGCCAAGGTATATGCATTGGAATCAGCTACCTCAAGACCAACAACTGAGGAGAAGGGAAAGGTTATGATGGAAGGTACCCTTTTGATTCATGGTACACCCGTTAGAGTTCTGTTTGATACCGGTGCATCACATTCTTTCATATCTCATTATTTGATAGATAAGTTTAACCTAGAACCCTCACACCTAGTTACTTCCTTAAGGGTTGCGAATTCGATAGGAGAGTATGCAACTCTTGGGATGAGATGTGATCGGTTAGAGTTTGAATTGTTAGGTCATATATTTGCTTCCAGTTTGCATGTGTTTGATTTCATAGGATTTGAAATTATTTGGGTATGGATTGGTCAAGTAAGTACAATGCTAGGATATTTGTGCTTTGTGCTTTGTTGGGTGTAATGGAGGAGGAAGACGAGTTGAACCGAGTTTCTGTTGTGAGAGAATTCGTAGACATTTTTAAACCGGTAACAGGACTACCGCCGAAATGAGCTATTGAATTTCGGATAGATCTTGTACCGGGAGCTAAACCTGTTAGTAGACCATCAAGTAGGATGACACCTACCGAGATGAAGGAGTTAAAGGTGCAATAGGTTGATTTGGAAGGGAAAAGTTTTATCGAACCAAGCAGTTTACCTTGGGGAGCAGCCGCAGAGTCTGCTAAGAAACTAGACGGATCATTAAGGTTGTGTATCGATTTTTGTAAGTTAAATGAGAAGACGATAAAGAATCGATATCCATTGTCGAAGATTAACGATTTGTTTGATCAGTTGAGTGGAGCCAAAGTACTCTCTCAGTTGGATTTAGCAACAGGGTTCCATCGGCTAAGAGTAGCAAAGGATAGTATTCCCTTGATGGCGTTTAGGACAAGGTAAGATCGTACGAATGGTTAGTAATGTCGTTCGGACTAACTAATGCGCCAGCCTTCTTTGTAGACTTAATGAATCAGATCTTTTGAGAGCATTTGGATAGATTAGTGTTGGTGTTCATAGACGACATGTTGATATATTTCAAGGACGAAAGGGACCATGAAGTTCATTTTAGGATAGTACTTGAGACATTGAGACAACATCAGTTAAAAGCAAAGTTTTCAAAGTGTCATTTTTGAAAGAAGAAGGTGAAGTTTCTTGGTCATGTAGTCTTAGAGAAGGGTTGTCAGTAGATCTAAGTAAGATAGAAGCGGTTAGTAATTGGAAGAGACCCGAGACAGTGTACGAAATAAAGAGTTATCCTGGACTAGCCGGCTATTACCGGAGATTTATTAAGGATTTCTCATGGATAGCAGCACCGATAACTAAGTTGACAAGGAAAGAAGTAGATTATGTTTGGACCGATAAATGTGAGGAGGCATTCCAAAAGTTGAAACATTTATTGACCAATGCGCTGGTGTTAGTTGTCCTAGATAAGAATCAAGATTTAGTAGTACGGATGCATGTGGAACTGGATTAGGAGCTATGTTAATGCAGAGGGGTAAAGTAATTGTCTATGCTTCTCAACTGCTTAGACCGCATGAGGTTAGATATGACTTAGAGTTAGTTGTAGTAGTTTTTGCATTGAAGATGCGGAGACATTACCTTTTGGGAGAGAGATTCGAGTTATTTGCGGATCACAAATCATTAAGATGCTTATTCTCTTAGAAGGAGTTGAATATGAGACAACAGAGATGTTTAGAGTTTATAGCTGCCTATGACTTTGGAATTAAGTACACACCGGGAAAAGGAAACAAAGCAGCTGATGCATTTAGTAGATGACATCAGAATGCAGTGTGAGCTATGATGTTTGAGTGGAAAGATTTAGAGGCATTGACTACATGCGGAGTACAGTTAAGATCTATAGCTAGTTCTAGTCAAGAAACTGCCATGTTAATGATCGAAAGGATTTCTTCTAAGCAAGGAGATGATCCATTACTAGTTGAACGGATTAGAAGGTTAAAGAGTGGAACTGGGATCAATGATTTAAAGGATTTCGGTCTTGACCAAAATGGGTGGTTGAGGAAGAAAGGAAGGTTATGCGTTCCGAACATTGGAGATACAAGGGAGGAAGTTCTTAAGGAATGTCACCAATCCAAGTTCACTATTCATCCCGGAGGAAATAAGATGTATCAAGACATGAAAAGAAGTTTCTTCTAGGAAGGTATGAAGAAGGATGCATGCTTATGGGTAAAGTAGTATTTGAACTGTCAGTAGGTAAAAGCCAAACATCAGAAGCCAAGTGGATTGTTTCAGTCTCCAGATATTCTATTTTGGAAGTGAGATTCTATGTCTATGGATTTCATAGACGGGTTGCCAAGGTTGAATAGAGGGAATGAGAGATATGGGTTATAGTGGACAGATTAACCAAGAGTGCACACTATACCCGTTAAGTCGATTAGGATGGCATCGGTTTTAACTAAGTTATTCACGAAGAATATAGTCAGACTGCACGGGATTCCTAATAGTATAGTAAATGATAGAGATTCCTTATTCACTAGTGAATTCTGGAAGAGTCTATAGGAAGTTTTAGGTACCAAGCTCAAGACGAGTACCGCTTACCATCCCCATACCGATGGGCAAATGAAAAGAGCTAACGAAACCTTAGAAGATTTGTTAAAAGCCCGTGTGCTAGATTTTGGAGGATTGTGGGCAGACCATCTACGCTTAGTCGAGTTTTCATATATAACAATAGTTATAGGGATGACACCATTTGAAGTTTTATACGAAAGACCATGTAAATTTCCTATGTGTTGGCTAGAGACCGAGACAAATTAGTCCTTAATTTAGATATGGTAAGAGAAGCCACAAAAAATATTGAGTTAATTCAGGCTAAAATAAAGGAAGCTCGGTCAAAGTAGAAAAATTATGTAGATAAGAGACGAAAAGACTTAAGAGTTCTCGGTCGGAGATCTGTTTTCATCAAGGTATCACTGATGAAGGGTGTAATAAGATTCAGGAAGTTAGGGAAATTGGCACCGAGGTTTGTTGGACCATTTACTATTGTAGAAAGGATTGGGAAACTCGCTTATAGGATAGAGTTACTGAATAGTTTGGCAGGAGTCCACAATGTTTTCCATATTTCTCATCTAAGGAAGCGTGTTCGAGATCCACATGCTACTATTACCCCGACAGTACTAGAAGATCTAGTAGTGGAACCAGACATGACTATAGTTAGACAGCAAATTCACGTAGTGGTTAGGGATGAGAAGAAGCTAAGAAACAAGATAGCCAGATTAGTAAAAGTCCAGTAGAGTGAGGACGATGGAGATTGCACTTGGGAAACAAAGATCGGGATTAAAGACACTTGTCCTGACTTGTTTGATGGTATGTTTTACCTTTATGTTTGATTGATGTGTGTACCATATCGTAATTTCGAGGACAAAATTCTTTAAGAAGGAGAGTCTGTAATGACCCTAATTTTGACTAAAATTATTTAGAATATTTAATTAGATAAATTAAATTAAATAATGTAATGGGATAAGAAAATTGAGATTTGGTAATTAAGTTTAGGTCGTACCTAGTTAATAAACAAATTAGAGAAGCAAAAGGTTAGGATAAGAAGGAGGAAAATGATAAGGGCAAAATGGGAATAGCCTTCATTCCTACCACTTAAACCCTCTATCTTCATTTCTTCAATCATTTATACACATACAAACTAAACCTAGAGTGAGGCCGACCATAACTAAGGAGAAACGAGAAAGAAACTAAAAGATTAAAGAATCAAAGCTAAAAGAAATCAAGTCTACACCAAATCTCATCTTTCTCACTCAAATCAAGTTGAATAGTGAATATACATATCACGTTTTTGATTTGTTTCGGTTTTAAATGTAAACCCGTTTCTTTTGCAAGTATTATGCCATGTTTTAGTAGTTTGAAGGATTATATGCTTATTGGTGATTTTCTAGAATTTAAATATGAAATTCAGTGATATGTTTGAGTTGGAAAACATATTATATGATACTCAAATGACTTGAGATTTTGATATGATGTTAGAAATATCATTTTAGACGTGGGTTTTTAATTTCAAAATTTTCCAAGCAAGTATTGATTTTATATGATTTTTCTAAATGAAGAAATTGGTGATTTTGGGTTTTAAGTATTAAAAATAAGTTTTTGGCCCTGAAATGTTTGTATGTCGAAGAGTATGATTAAATTGATTTATTATGATTTTTGGCGATGTTTCCTAAGAGGTTAGGAATAATAAATAAATTTCTTAAGTCTAAGGGGGTTGTTTGTTAATGAAAATGTTTATAAAATGGGCTAAATTGCAAAAATGTTTAGTAATGATAATTATTAAGTGCGGTAGTTTTTCTGCAAAAGAAATTGATAAAGCTTTGCTAGCCAATAAGCTTTCGACAAATTATAGAGGTTTGGTGAAAATAAACAAATTTTTATAGTAATTTTACAGTTTTCAGAATAATTAAAACTTTGCCATGTCGATATTGGCTATGCCGAGCCACAACTCACTACATCTTAGTGTCATCGACGCGGAACAAAATAATGCATATGATGTCAATGAGTTTTGCATGAAATGGATTGGTTTTGAACCTCGTCGAGGTCACAGTAATAAAGATGAAGAGGTGGACTCGACATGGGTATGTCGATGTTTATACATGCTGTGTTTTACACCAAGAGGCTTGTTGTCGCGTTTTATGTTGGAAAGCATGTTGCCACATATACTATTCAATGTTTTGACTCGAAGACCCAGATGGTCATCGAGCCTACACCATGCCGCTTTCAACTTGTTATCGAGCCTAATCTATGCCGCATTTAACTTGTCATTGAGCCTAACCCTTGCCGCTTTTAACTAGTCATCGAGTTTACTCTATGTTACTTCTAATATTGTTATTGAGCCTTGTCAATGCCGCTTTTAACTAGTCTTCGAGACCGACCTATGTTTTTTATAGTCATCAAGCTTAACCCATAATCTAAATTTTATACCCTCGATGGGGCATTGATGCTAATGTTTTTTAGAGTCGCCGAAGTTCAATTTTATAGTTTTAACACTATGATATATGAAGTAATAACTTTGACATCATCCCTATGTATTTTTCAAATAAAAGACTCGACATGCTTTTGGGTGGGCAAAGATCTTTAATGGCGACGACGTCGCTGAGTTTTATAATTGTAAATGTATCACATAGTTTTGGCCTGGTGGCCTAAGTTTTGAGAGGGTCAAAGACACCAATGATTTCGAGTTTTCATCAACAATATTTTGTAAAGCATATATCATGGCATAAGTATTTTAAGTAAAGTAAAGGACCAATGTTTTCCTTGTTTTAAGTATGATTTCAAGAGTTAAATCATTTACAAAGATTTTATTTTCAGAGAAATATGGATAGGGTGGTTAGCCCAGAATTTTACTAAAAGAATGACTCGGAGATTAGAAAACCAGATGGGACTGGTGTAGAGTTGCACCCTATACTTTAGCTAGTAACCTCTAGTTAAAATAAGACCAAAATTCCAATGTGTAGGGCTTTGTCACGGGTTAGACTAAAAGCAGGTTACACATAAATAGGAATACACAGAGTATAATAGGTTATTGGTGAGCCCACAAAACCATTAGGATCAATTGACCCTAGAAGTAGTAAGTTACGGATAGACCATTAGGTTATTTAGTAAATCTAATCATCCATGGGGAAATTTTCATACGTCGATCTTGGCGTATTTTGTAATAATTATATTTATCTGAACCTAGGCAACGTCATGGGATTATGTACTGAATATGAAATGCTGATTTGAAATGTAATGAGAAAAGTTGTTTTAGAAATTATGCTTGAAATATTTCATATTGTTGTGATTCTGATATTATGGACACCATTAACATTAACGCATTTTGTCACCGGAAATTAATACTATATATGACTGCAGCACCTGTTGCGGTTAGTTTCGGGCCTCAAAATGGAGGACATTACATATATTGACTCACAACACCCACTACATGGGTCAAATCTGGTCTCGTGCCCATCGGTTTAGCTTTCTTCATACCAAATCGAGCAAGGACCTTCTCGATGTACTGCGCCTGCATGAATCTCAACTCTCTCCGCTTCCTATCTCTGAATATCTCCATTCCCAAAATTCTTTGTGCTTTTTTCAAATCCTTCATATCAAACTCCTTGCTGAGCTCCGCTTCTCTAGACTCATCATGGACAACATTCAATTCATATGTTGTCATATCATCGAAGTCAATGCCTTCGATGCTTAAACTAACAAACTCATCTATCCACCTAGGCTTTCTTCTCTATTTGACATGCCTAGTCTCTGAATGAGCTCCATCTTGAGTCTGATCCTTTGTACCAGCATTTGTACTATCCTCATCAATCACGGTGCCATTAGGAATACCATTTGAACCTTTATGGAAAGAATTTGAAGATGACTTGCCTTGTGTTTGGTATTTTGAATTTGTCCTCATACTGTCATCCGATGAGGAATGCTCCACCTTCAACATAGCATTCTCATCAAAAGTCATATGTCTGCCAATAATAATCTTCTTACTGATAGGACACCACAACCTATAACTCTTCACTCCTCTTCTATAATCTAGAAAGATACACTTGCGAGCTCTAGGTTCCAGCTTTCCTTTGCTCTCCTGTATATAAGCTGGACATCCAAACACTCTGACAAATGAAAAGCTAATAGGCTCTCTTTTCCACACATCTTCATAGATCTTCGTATCTATGGCAGTAGAAGGTATGTGGTTGATGTGGAAAGCCGCCATAGGTGAAGCTTCTGCCCAAAATCTCTTCTTCAACTTAGCAGTCAATCTGAGGCAACGAGTTATCTTTAACAATGTCCAATTCATCCTTTCAGCAATTCCATCAGATCGAGGGTCGCCAGGTGCGGTGTAATGCCTCTTAATGCCTTTAGACTCACAAAAATCGATGAATTCCTGTGATACAAATTCACCGTCATTATTCGAACGGAGAACTTTCAACTTCTTCTCTTACTACTTCTCAACCATAGATTACTACTTTCGAAACTTGGCAAAGGTTTCACTCTTAGACTGTAGGAAATATACCCAAACTTTATAAGAGAAATCATCTATAAATGAAACGAAGTATCTGGCTCCACCCAAGGATGGGCAAGAGGAGGGTCCCCACACATCTGTGTGAACATACTCTAGAATAACTATTGCTTCATGCTCATGTGTCCCCACACTCATTTGAATGTAATTATGGTATTCATAATTCCATAACAGCCAAATCACTTACAGATGTACCGGATCACGAACGGTCCTTAGGCATGCTCTGAGATGGCGATGAACTGCCATAAAGAATGATTTAAAAACTCACTCGAACGTGAAATCTGGCATTAAAGTCCCCTCGGGCACCCGACCTCGAACGGTCACCATTCGCCTCGAACGGCACCCGATCGCGAATGGTCACAATTCGCCTCGAACGGCACCCGACCGTGAACGGTCATAATTCGACTCAAACGGCACCCGACCTCGAACGGTCATACACCGCCCCAAACGGTATACGATCTCGAACAATCGCTTTTCATAATCATGTAAGATTATCAACCTTTTTACAAGTCACTAACAGGATACGAACATCCAGCTTATTTAACTATAAAATACACCTTCCTATTGCAAGGCATGTTTTGGGGGGCAAGTGTTTATCCTGCCTTTTTGCAAGGCCGTGACACCAAAGAAGTGACTGGAAACCGAAGACAATTAATCTTGAAGATCGGTTATACACAGGTTCACTATAGATGCTAACAAATTTTTCCCGAGTCCGGATCGACCTACAATCGATATGGTACGACAAGCAAAGCTATGAAAGCCAACCTCTCAAATTTCAAGTCAATGGGAGTTCGTACGCTTAAGTTACGGATCGATGAAGTTTCATGGGAGGCAAGTGTAGTTCGTACCCAAATAGTTCGTATCCATCGCCTTACCATAGCAATGTTCGTATCCATCAAGTCCCTTCACTATGTGTCCATCCATTTCGTAACTGTAGTCAAGCCGCAATCTCATTCGTATCCATGGAGAGAGCACCAAGTTCGTATCCATCCAGGAAGTTCCCTTCGTATCCATTCAGGGTTTTGTCCTCAGACCATCATCACTTGATCGATACGAACAGAGAAGCTGGCTATCGATACGATAAAGTGAGTCACAATCGACACGAAGAGGTTGGGCGTATAGCAACACGAAGAAAATATAAATGATCGACACGACTAGAAGCACGTTCAAGAGCAAGACTCGGTCACTCGGCATAAAAGGTGGATCGATCCTAAAAGATAGTGACACGTTACCTAGTCAACACGTGCATGCTATCGATACGAAGTGAAGCGACACGAATGGAAGCGATACGAACCCGCTTGCACATTGTAGATCCAAACTTGCATCGATAATATCTCACAATCTACAAGTCCAAATGCCACCAAATTTTCACAGGAGCTTGCGTACAACCTCAAGAATGTCCATGGTCGATCCCAACCCAAAAAGAGCAATTTTGGATCGATACGAATTTGGTATGTATCGATCATGGATCGATTCGAAATGTCAGGGGATCGATTACGTAGGCCCACCCACATAAGAGAAGGAGTCTTCCGAGATCTGGGCGAGATATTTGCAGCCTACACCTATAAATAGCAGTCCAAGAGCTTCAAAAAAGGCATCTTTTGGCTCTTTTACACCGATACTCTGTCAGAATCATTGTTGTAACTCGATTGTACTGTTGCAAACCATTGTAACCAGCGAGCTATAATCAATAAAAACAGCGACTCTTCAAAGTGGACGTAGGCGACAACGTCGAACCATTATAAATCTTGTGTTTCTGCTGCTTTCCTTTTAAATTTTGAGTGTTCTTCATATTTATATTCTCTACATACTTGCTATCTGTGATCGGTGATTGTGAACGAGTGCTTTCATCGGCAATTAGGTGTTTGTGACCAATTTTGGCGCAAACATTTTGGTGCTTTCACTGAGAATTAAACTCAGGAATCCTACAGCTTGGATTTTGAATTTAAAAGCTTAAGGACTTGGATCTAGAAAGCTATGGTGAAGAAATCAGTAAGGAGACCAAGAGCAGAAAGGAGTCAGCATGAAGGGAGTTAGGAGGCTTCCTCGGGAGCGAATCAGGCCTCAGTCTTCATCACTCGAGACGAGATGGAGATGATGATGGAAGCCATGCAGGTAGGAATGCTGAAAAGACAAGAAGAGATGATGCAGAACCTACTCCAGCAGATTGGACAAGCTAGAGTGCAAAATCAAGAAAACGCAACTACAGGGAGCGCTAGAAATAGGGATCAAGGGCCTGGAACAACTAGGATTCAAAATGGAGCGGGACCATCAGGAGTAGTCCACGAGCCAGGGGGCATGCCCCAGAGCATATTGATCCAATCCCAGGCAGGATACCAGGAAGAACTGTGCAACACGGCGTTGATAGAGTAATGGATGCTCGTCCAGGAGAGCAGATTCTAGAATTCCCTCGTGAACTCGGGGGGAGGGGGCATATCGGAAGCATCAGACAAGGACCCCTACTTGATGACAGTGATAGATTGGTGGAGATGGTCATACGAGCCATGAGGGAAGGACTAGTGAATAAAGATCTGGAAGACATGAACAGGAGCCCCTTTGCCCTCGCAATCAGGCAGGCTAGGAACCCACCTGAATTCAAGCTACCAGCACTAGAGATGTACGATGGAAGGACAGATCTTATTGTTCATCTGACGAGGTATATGCGGCATATGGAAGTACTGGGGGCATCAGAGGAAGTCATGGCCTGATGCTTCCCGCTATATTTGACAGACATAGCAGCATTATGGTTCAGGCAACTAGAGAGCGGTTCGATTGGAACATGGATCGAGTTGATTGAAAAGTTAATGAGGCAGTTCAGAGTTCATATATCAAGGCCCAAGAATGTAATGAGTTTGACAATGCTAAAACAGAAAGCAGGGGAGTCTCTGAGGAACTTTTTGACACGATTTAACGCAGCAGCAGCATCGGTGGATCGCCCAGATCCATCCATGGTTTTGATGGCAGCTGTGTCTGGAATAGCTGATGGCACAGAATTCAAGAATTCACTGACAAGGGATCTTCTTATGGATCTAGGAGAGTTTTACCACGAAGCGAAAAGGTTTCTACGGCAGGAGGATGCAAAGGCTGAAGGAGAGGAAGGAGATGAAGTTGAAGCTTATGCAGTTAAAGGCGGAGACCCACCTAGAAAAGATTCGAATAAGGACAAAGGAAAACGAAAGGCAGAGAATAGTTTTGACGAGTCAAGACAGCCGCGAAAGAGGCCAAGATTCACCTCTTATTCGAAGCAAAGCGAGACTTTGGAGTGAATCTATCAAGACACAAGGGGATAGGTTCCCTATCAAAGGCTAATGAGGAGGGATCCAACCAACAATGAAAAGAAATCAGACAAGTATTGCTTATTCCATGACCTAAGCAAACATAGTGTGAACGATTGCAGGCATTTGAGGGATGAAATCGAAGGACATGTCCGGAATGGATTACTATTATAGTATGTGAAGAGGCGAGCAACGATGGTGGAACAGGAGCGGCCGCCATCTGCATCAATTGAGGACGGCTCAGGATCAAGGCATCAGCTTGTCATCAACTGATTGAAATAATGACAAATAAGTCGCAAACTCCGCACTAGCACGGTTAAGCCGCTTACACATGTACCAGATCGCGAACGATCCTCAGGCATGCTCTGAGAGGACTATGAACTACGACAGCGGGGGTGTTTGCACTTTGACATGTCTGTTTTGCTTTTGTTGTTTGTTTTTTGCACTTGAGCTTGATTGATTTGAACATTTCTATTGTAAGACTCATTTGAATGTAATTATGGTATTCATAATTCCATAACGGCCAAATCACTTACAGATGTACCGGATCGCGAATGGTCCTTAGGCATGCTCTAAGATGGCAATGAACTGCCATAACGAATGATTCAGAAACTCACCCGAACGTGAAATCTGGCATTAAAGTCCCCCCGGGCACCCGACCTCGAACGGTCACCATTCGCCTCGAACGGCACCCGATCGCGAATAGTCAGAATTCGCCTCGAACGGCACCCGACCGCAAACGGTCACAATTCGCCTCGAACGGCACCCGACCGCAAACGGTCATAATTCGCGTCGAACGGCATCCGACCTCGAACGGTCATACACCGCCCCGAACGACATACGATCTCGAACGATCGCTTTTGAAAATCATGTTAGATTATCAACCTTTTTACAGGTCACTAACAGGATACAAACATCCAGCTTATTGAACTACAAAACACACCTTCCTATCGCAAGGCATGTTTTGGAAGGCAAGTGTTATCTTGACTTTTTGCAAGGCCATGACACCAAAGAAGTGACTTGAAACCGAAGACAATTAGTCTCGAAGATCGATTATACACAAGTTCGCTATGGATGCGGACAAATTTTGCCCGAGTCCGGATCCACCTACAATCGATATGGTACACCAAGCAAAGCTATGAAAGCCAACGTCTTGAATTTCAAGTCAATCGAAGTTCGTACGCTCAAGTTACGAATCGATGAAGTTTCATAGGAGGCAAGTGCAGTTCGTACCCAAACAGTTCGTATCCATCACCTTACCATAGCAATGTTCATATCCATCGAGTCCCTTCACTTCGTGTCCATCCATTTTGCAACCGTAGCCAAGCCGCAATCTCATTCGTATCCATGGAGAGAGCACCGAGTTCGTATCCATCCTTTACCATCCCTTAGACCATTAAGCACGTAACCATCCATCCAGGAAGTTCCCTTCGTATCCATTTAGGGTTTTGTCCCAGTTCATGTCCATCAGAGAGAGGCAGCCAGATTCATATCGATCATCACTTGATCGATACGAACAGAGAAGCTGGCTATAGATACGAAAAGGAGCATGGGCATCGATGCGAGATCAAGTGAGTCACAATCGACACGAAGAGGTTGGGCCTATAGCGACACGAAGAAAATATAAATGATTGACACGACTAGAAGCACGTTCAAGAACAAGACTCGGTCACTCGACATAAAAGGAGGATCGATCCTAAAAGATAGCGCCACGTCACCTAGTCAACACGTGCATGCTATCGATACGAAGTGAAGCGATACGAATTCGCTTGCACATTGAAGATTCAAACTTGCATCGATCATATCTTACAATCTATAAGTCCAAATGCCACCAAATTTTTGCAGGAACTTGCATACAACCTCAAGAATGTCCATGATCGATCCCAACCCAAAACGAGCAATTTTGGATCGTTACAAATTTGGTATGTATCGATCGTGGATCGAGTCAGAATGTCAGGGGATCGATCACGTGGGCCCACCTACGTGAGAGAAGGAGTCTTCCGAGATTTGGGCGAGATATTTGCAGCTTACACCTATAAATAGCAGTCCAAGAGCTTCAAAAAGGCATATTTTGGCTCTTTTACACCAATACTCTGCCGGAATCATTGTTGTAACTCGATTGTACTGTTGCAAACCTCTGTAACCAGCGAGCTATAATCAATAAAAACAGCGACTCTTCAAAGTGGACGTAGGCTACAACGCCGAACCACTATAAATCTTGTGTTTGTACTGCTTTCCTTTTAAATTTTGAGTGTTCTTCATATTTATATTCTCTACATACTTGCTATCTGTGATCGGTGATTGTGAACGGGTGCTTTCATCGGTAATTGGGTGTTTGTGACCAATTTTGGCGCAAACAGATAATGAATCCCATAAATCATTCACAGTTTTCTTTTGAGAGAATTATCTAAGAACTTCATTTAAAAGACTCAACTGGATTGTTGTAAGAGCTTCATCTTCCATCTCTTTCAAAACAGTTGCCTCAATGTCCTTCAATTTATCAAGCCTAGAAACAATCTTAAAAGTCTTCTTCTTCTTCAACACTGTCCCCATCTTCACCTTCCAAGTTCCAAAATCTCAATTTCCATCAAAACCTGTAACAACATAAGTGATGCCAGATCTACCAATAAACTTTCCGAAAGTAGCCATTAATACTCAAACAGATCAATAACACTAGCTCTGATACCAAACTATGGTGAAAAAATGATGAGCGAAAGTGATTTGAGCAGGATCTAATATTGCCTATTTAAACACTAATGCAACTCAAACATGCAATCACATAAGACAAAAATTAGAAATAAGAGGGACATAAAGATAACATGGTTCGAAAATAAGTATTCTACGCCCACGGAGACCCAACAATCCCTTTTATTCCAATCGCTAGAGATTACAAGCCAATTTTATGATTATAGAGTTGCAAGATATGGAGATTCTCTTTAATCAATCACTCGATTGAAGAAATTAAAAAATAGAGCACTTAAAATAGAAAAATCTCAAACTTTTTAGCTAGAGTTTCTATTAGTTACAATTATTGGAAACCCGATCATACATAATTAGGGAGATGATTAGGAGCCTAATATAGATGCTGTAATTGCCCTAGACCATCAGATCACATCAAAGGAATTTGCACCATCAATAGAGAAGAAATAAACACCGAAATTATGAAACTTCCCTCCAAAATTTGAATTACCAGCGTTCTGTGAAAATCTCGAAGCAGCGACTCAGACGTCTGACCTAGGGAGTCAGACATCTGACCAAACTCTCGAGATGGAACAATCATCAGCAGAGACGTCTGACAGTATGCAGAGTTGTTTGAATAAAAACTCAGACGTTTGATCAAGGGGGTCCGACATGTGACCAAAGTCTCGGGAATGAACTAGAAGCAACATAGACGTCTAATTACCTGAATTCTGGACACTAGCAAAAAATAGCTTCTTTTCTTCATATCTTTTGATCGCTTCCTCCAATCAACTTGCCGTCTTTTCCAACATGAAGCCCTACACCATATCTTCAATCTAAAGCACTCATAGACACATATTTAAATTGCATAACAATAACATCTTACACATACATTGAGAATAAAGCCTAACACCCAAAGTAATGACATACATGGGGAAAAACTACTTGTTTCAAGTAACATTCTTACATTGCTTTAAATGAGAACTGAAATGGATAAGTGACTTAAAAGATAAGGGAAAAATAGTTAGAATCACTAAAAGGTACACAGGGACATTTATTCATCATAGACTTGTTTCAATATAAAAAAGTATTTCGCTGCCTTCCCAAAATACTCTTATCATTCTCATTGCTTCTCAAAGAAAGAACATGCTTCCTCATTCTCTAATTATTATTCCTGCCTAGCTTGGACTGACATACTTCCACCACCATCCGATGTAGTCTATAGTTACTGCATATGTTACACCCAAATTTTCAATGCTTGGACAGGAATAAAGCTATCGAAGGTTCAAAGTCAATAAGTTGTCAAGAATTAAATAATTAAAGCTATTAGGTATCAAAGTGGCAAGCGTTATCGAGCATCAAAGTGGCAAATACTATCGACCGTCAAATTGGAAAGTACTATCGAGTATCAAGATGGAGGAAGCCGTCGAGTGCTAAAAAGTAAAAAGGAACCATCGAAGAGACTCAAGCAACCGAGGTTCAAGATGGAAAGGACTATCACATGATAACTTTAATGCTGTTGAGTATCAAGATAGAATGAACATGAGGCTTTCTAAAGTTAAAAGAATAAAAGCTATTGCATTTAAGCTATCAAGTGTCAACGAGCGAAACTATAGCATGACGAAGAAAGAGGTTATTAGATGCCATGGTAGGAAAAGCTGTCAAGTATTATGATGTAAAGCTACTATATTCCAAAATATAAAGCTATTGATCGAGTACTAAGTTGAGAAGAGCTATCGCATATTAAAAGACATAGCCATCGAGTATTAGGATGTGAAGAGCTATCGCATACCAAAAGATAGAACTAACGAGCATTAGGTTGTGAAGAGCTACCGCATACCCAAGAATAAAGCCATCGCATGCTGGAATATAAAGCTATTGACTAACAAGAATCAACAAGCTATCACATGTCTACAATAGAGCTATCGAGTGCTTAAAATTTACTGTTATCGCACTTTTAAAAAAAAGCACAAAGATATTCAATCATCTATGTGGAAGCTTTTGGTATGTCTAACTATGCCATGTTGTATCAAGTAAACAACATCAAAATGTGCCACATGTCACCTTGACAATGTGTCATGTCTGCAAAATCTCAACTGTTTAGGTTCGATTGGTGTCACACGTCAAAGACTCAATGATACAGTTTTTCTATAAATAGGCATGCACCCCTCACTAATAAGCATGAATTATGAATTGGTCTTCTTCCTCCATTTAATTTTATAACTTCCAAAACTTATAAAGCTTGAATTCAGGACATTCATAGCCACTTAGGTACTCAAATTGTAATGGAGAATTTGTAATAATGGACTTTGACATTTGACTATTTGCATATTAACTTTCTTGACTATTGGACTATAAACATGCTTGGCCAAGGACTTTCTACATTTCCCAAGCATACTTGAACTTACCCATTTGCATATGACTTGAACATAAGTTGGGCCCAATTTTTGGACTAACATTTTTTGGATGCTTTCACTGAAAATTGAATTCAGGATCGATTCTCTCTTAAGGATGTCCATTATGACTATTTCTTAACAAGGATCTTCGGAGTCAAACTTGATTCATTTTACTTCTCATTGGAATACATCACAATTTAGTGAATAACAAGTATCAAACCTGAGGTACTTAGCCCTTCGACCCTTGGTAGAAAAAAGAAAAGTCGCCTAATATAATCTAGACAAATGGAGCTTAAATCCAGTTCATATAGAACAAAAGCCTATGTTTGCTCTAATGATAGAATTGAATAGGGAAGGACCAATTCAGAAGCATAGAAAAAATGAGAAGAGGAGAAATGATCCCTTTGCTCGAATAAGAATGGATATTCAATCCCAGGCTGAAGTGACTATATTTGAAATAGAAATGAACCTTGATTTTGACTGGTTTACTCAAAAATGGAAAAATATAGTTAACGTATCGCTTAGAGAAAATAGCGAATACTCTCAACCTTCAAAAAGGATATTGGGATTGAGTGAAGAGGAAGTCCCAGTCCTTAGAACGCGCAAGGAAGTTACGCTTCTAAAAGATATAAGGGTAAAATTACTATTTCTCATCGTGTTTCGCAAGAAGAAGTTTACTTCCTTATTAAAGAAAGATTGAATTATTGCGAGCCTAAGAAAAGCATAAAAAGGGAAGAAAAACATGGAGAATGTGAATACTGGTATTACCACAAGACCAGTGGGCATAAGACAAATAATTTCAGTACATTAGCTGGGATCATTAAATACTACATGAGACGGGGAGAACTACTGGAATTGTTGAATATGATCTATCAAGAAGTTAAAAGGAGAATAATTAATAATCTGAATAGTAGCACTATACTCTTCTATTGCAACTCCTAATGACATGAGTCAACATTCAAATCACTCTTTAACTTGAAATTCATTTAAATTAATTTGATATTAACAATGTCAAATTTGCAGGTCGTTACTAGCTAGGCCTACACTTATATATCGGATTGGATCTCACTAAAGGATTGATGCAAAATTAATAAAATAATGGATTGATTCGAGAAGGAGGAAAAGTCTAGTCACATAGACCGGTGTTCCATCTGTTGGAACCAACTAGTCCGTAGCGGAAGAAATGGGAGAATTCAAAAAAAATTCTGTATAGGATTTATTGAGGCTATGAAGTCTGAATATATTTTAGATCAAATCTACTAAAGTTTTAAACAAAATATTATTTTATTTAACCTTGTTAAGAAAGGTTTTGAATATTTATATTTTAATCAATATGAGATATTTATATGAAATGAAGTATATCAAATATACTCTTATATGTAAGTGCGTGTAAAGTTACATGTTAAAATTAATGTAGAGAAAGAAACCTTTCGTTTTTCTCTCTTAATTTATATAGTTAATTAAGAGAAGTTTTTTTCTTATTTTGAGAGAGAAACCTTGCATCTCTCTCTTTAATTAAATTGAATGACTTAATAAATAACATCTATAGCCTGATTTATACTAGACATAAATTGTGAGTATATTTAAATATACTGCAGTGTAAAATATGTAAGTGCAACATAGCAAAAAGGTGTACATAGTTAATATATACGTATACAGATGTTGGGATTTGCATTCATAACGTATACATTGCCCATTTATATGCTCAACGGTTGCCATAAAAATAATTTAAACTCATATTGGAATGTTTATATATACATATATCAAAATTAACTTATGTATTAAATGAAATGAATAATTTAATGTTTGAATAGATTTGAAACAAAAGGATTTAAAAGAATGGGTAATGGTGCATTTAAATGGCATTAAAAGAAAACATAAATGTCATTTAAATGGAATTTAAGGAAATGTAAAGATGGAAATCATTTAGCCTTTTTTCATTCTTCCTTAACTTGTTTTCAAAACATTTTAAACTTGTATGTGTGTGTATCAAAATTAATTTACATATTAAATGAAATAAACCATTTAAAGCATTTGAGTAGATTTGACTAAGTCAATAAAATAGATTCAAATTTAAGATCCAAAACATCAAATATTGCCAAGTAAATAATTTTCCAAGTTGAAAATAGTAAAAGTGGTTAAAGATATTTAATATGTAATATATATATGTATATACATACATGCATACATATACATATACATTCATTCATACATACATATATATATATATATATATAATTTTGTAACATAAAAGGTGGCCTAAACAATGTCAACGTTATTTTAAAAGCACAAAATATTTATTACAAAAACATCGTGTGTGAAATATACATATAGTATCAAAGTTATAAATGTTTAAAGTGTGTGTGTATTAAACAAGTAGGCCCCAATTTCTTTTAATGCAAAACTCCAGCAATGATATGTACAACACGTAAAAGATTCAAATATATATTTATATAGCAGATTCAAACGGTTATAAGTGACTACATTTGCACATACAATCATTGTAAAATACGAGGACTATAATTCACACTAAAAATGTGAAGTATAATTAAAATTTAGATTAGATAATTACCGTAAGAAGTAGCCTAAGAAACATACCTTAAAATATACATACATATTCATACATACATACATACATACATACATACATATATACATATATATATATAATTTTGTAACATAAAAGAATTTGCTCTAGACCATCGGATCACATCAAAAGAATTTGCACCATCAATAGAGAAGAAACAAACACTGAAATGATGAAACTTCCCTCCAAAATTCGAATTAGCCAGCACCATGTGAAAATCTCGAAGCAGCGACTCAGACATCTGACCCAGGGGGTCAGACGTTTGACCAAACTCTCGGGATGGAACAATCATCAACAGAGACGTCTGACTAGTATGCAGAGTTATTTGAATAGCAACTCAGGCATCTGATCAAGGGGGTCCGACATTTGACCAAACTCTCGGGAATGAACTAGAAGCAACATAGACGTCTAATTACCTGAATTCCAGACACTAGCAAAAAATAGCTTCTTTTCTTCATATCTTTTGATCACGTCCTCTAATAAACTTGATGTCTCTTCCAACATGAAGCTTTACATCATATCTTCAATCTAAAGCACTTATAGGCACATATTTAAATTGCATGACAGTAACATCTTATACATACATTATGAATAAAGCCCAACACTGAAAGTAATGACATATATGGGAAAAAACTACCTGTTTCAAATAACATTCTTACATTGCTTTAAATGCGAACCGAAATGGATAAGCGACTTAAAAGATAAGGGAAAAATAGTTTGAATCACTAAAAGTTACACAGGGACATTTATTCATCATAGACTTGTTTCAATATAAAAAAGTATTTCGCTACCTTCCCAAAATACTCTTATCATTCTCATTGCTTCTCAAAGAAAGAATATGCTTCCCTGTTCTCTAATTTTTGTTCCTACCCAGCTCGAACCGACATACTTCCACCACCATGCAATGCAGTCTATAGTTACTGCATATGTTACACCCAAATTTTCAATGCTTGGACAGGAATAAAGCTATCGAAGGTTCAAAGTTAATAAGCTATAAAGGATTAAATAGTCAAGCTATTGGTTATAAAAGTGGCAAGCGTTATCGAGCGTCAAAGTGGCAAATACTATCGACTACTAAAGTGGAAAGTGCTATCGAGTATCAAGACGGAGCAAGCTATCGAGTGCTAAAAAGTAAAAAGGAACCATCGCATGCTAAAGACACTCAAGCAATCGAGGTCAAAGATGCAAAGAACTATCACATGACAACTTTAATTTTATTGAGTATTAAGATAGAATGAACATGAGGCTATCGAATGTTAAAAGAATAAAAGCTATCACATATAAGCTATCAAGTGTCAAGGAGCAAAACTATAGCATTACGAAGAAAGAGGCTATCAGATGCCAAGGTAGGAAAAGCTGTCAAGTATCATAATGTAAAGCTAACGCATTCCAAAATATAAAGCTAACGCATTCCAAAATATAAAGCTATCGATCGAGTACTAGGTTGTGAAGAGCTATCGCATACCCAAAGACAAAGCTATCGAGTATTAGGATGTGAAGAGCTATCGCATGCCAAAAGATAGAGATATCGAGTATTAGGTTGTGAAGAACTACTGCATACCCAAAAACAAAGCTATCGCATGTTGGAATATAAAGCTATCGACTGACAAGAATGGACAAGTTATCACATGTCTGCGATAGAGCTATCGATTGCTTAAAATTTGTTGTTATCGCACTTTTAAAAACAAGCACAAAAATATTCAATCATCTATGTGGCAGCTTTTAGTAGGTCTAACTACGCCATGTCATCTCAAAGTAAACAACATCAAAATGTGCCACATGCCACCTCGACAATGTGCCATGTCTACAAAATCTCAACTGTCTAGGTTCGATTGGTGTCACATGTCAAAGACTCAATGGTGCAGTTTTTCTATAAATAGGATTTATTTTATAACTTCCAAAACTTATAAAGCTTGAATTCAGGACATTCATAGCCACTTAGGTACTCAAATTGTAATTGGGACTTTGTAATAAAGGATATTAACATTTGACTATTTGCATATTGACTTTCTCGACTATTGGACTATAAACATGTTTGGCCAAGGAATTTCTACATTGCCCAAGCATACTTGAACTTTCCCACTTGCATATGACTTGAACATAAGTTGGGCCCAATTTTTAGACTAATATTTTTTTGGTGCTTTCACTGAAAATTGAATGCATGATCGATTCTCTTTTAAGGACATCCATTATGACTATTTCTTAACAAGATCTTCGAAGTCGAACTTGATTCATTTTACTTTTCATTGGAATGCATCATAAGTTAGTGTATAACAAGTATTGAACTTGAGGAACTTAGCCCTTCGAACCTTGGTAGAAAAAAGAAAAGTCGCCTAATATAATCTAGACAAATGGAGCTTAAATCCGGTTCATATATAACAAAGCCTATTTTGCTCTAATGATAGAATTGAATAAGGAAGAACTGATTCAGAAGCATAGAAAAAATGAGAAGAGGAGAAATGATCCCTTTGCTCGAATAAGAATGGACATTCAATCCCAGGCTGGAGGGACTATATTTGAAACAGAAATGAACCTTGATTTTGACTGGTTTACTCAGAAATGGAAAAGTATTGGTAACGTATTAGTTAGAGAAAATAGTGAATACTTTCAACCTTCAAAAGGGATATTAGGATTGAGTGAAGAGGAAGTCCCATTCCTTAGAATGAGCAAGGAAGTTACACTTCTAAAAGATCCCAGGGTAAAATTACTATTTCTCATTGTGTTTCACAAGAGGAAGTTTACTTCCTCATTAAAGAAAGATTAAATTATTGGGATCCTAAGAAAAGTATAAAAAGGGAAGACAAACATGGAGAAGTGAATATTGGTATTACCACAAGACCAATAGGCATAAAACTAATAATCTTAGTACATTAGCTGGGATCATTAAATACTACATGAGACGGGGAGAACTACTGGAATTTGTTGAATATGATCCACCAAGAAGTCAAAAGGAGAATAATTAATAATCTTAATAATAGCACTATACACTTCTATTGCAACTCCTAATGACAAGAGTCAACATTCAAATCATTTTTTAACTCGAAATTCTTTTTAATTAAATTGATATTGGCAATGTCAAATTTACAGGTCGTTACTAGCTAGGCCTACACTTATATATCGGATTGGATCTCACTAAAGGATTGATGCAAAATTAATAAAGATAATGGATAGACTCGGGAAGGAGGAAAAGTTTAGTCACATAGACCGATGTTCCATCTGTTAAAACTGACTAGCCCACAGTAGAAGAAATGGGTGAATTTGAAAAAAAATTCTATATATGATTTATTAGCCTTATGAAGTCTAAATAGATTTTAGATCAAATCTACTAAAGTGTAAAATAAAATCTTATTTTATTTAACTTTGTTAAGAAAGGTTTTGAATATTTATATTTTAATCAATATGAGGTATGAGATATTTATATAAAATGGAGTATATAAGTGTGTATAAAGTTACATGTTAAAATTAATCTAGAGAAGGAAACCTTTCATTTTTCTCTCTTAATTTATACGGTTAATTAAGAGAAGATTTTGTCTTATTTGGAGAGTGAAACCTTACATCTTCCTCTTTAATTAAGTTGAACGACTTAGTAAATAATATCTATAACCTGGTTTATACTAGGCATAGATTGTGAGTTTATTTAAATATACTACAGTGTATTAAGTGCAACATGGCAAAAAGGTGTACATAGTTAATATATACGTATATAGATGTTGGGATTTCCATTTATATCGTATACATTGCCCAGTTATATGCTTAACGGTTGTCACAAAAATAATTTAAACTTATATTGGAATGTTTATATATACATATATTAAAATTAACATATGTATTAAATGAAATGAATAATTTAATGTTTGAATAGATTTGAAACAAAAGGATTTAAAAGAATGGGTAATGGTGTATTTAAGTGGCATTAAAAGGAAACGTAAAAGGCATTTAAATGGAATTTAAGGAAATGTAAAGATGGAAATCTTTTAGTCTTCTTTCATTCTTCCTTAACTTGGTTTCAAAACATTTTAAACTTGTATGTGTGTATCAAAATTAATTTACACATTAAATGAAATCAAAATTAATTTACGCAAAAAGGTGTACATAGTTAATATATACGTATACAGATGTTGGGATTTGTATTCATAACGTATACATTGCCCATTTATATGCTCAACGGTTGCCACAAAAATAATTTAAACTCATATTGGAATGTTTATATATACATATATCAAAATTAACGTATGTATTAAATGAAATGAATAATTTAATGTTTGAATAGATTTGAAACAAAAGGATTTAAAAGAATGGGTAATGGTGCATTTAAATGGCATTAAAAGAAAACATAAATGTCATTTAAATGGAATTTAAGGAAATGTAAAGATGGAAATCATTTAGCCTTTTTTCATTCTTCCTTAACTTGTTTTCAAAACATTTTAAACTTGTATGTGTGTGTATCAAAATTAATTTACATATTAAATGAAATAAACCATTTAAAGCATTTGAGTAGATTGGACGAAGTCAATAAAATAGATTCAAATTTAAGATCCAAAACATCAAATATTGCCAAGTAAATAATTTTCCAAGTTAAAAACAGTAAAAGTGGTTAATGATATTTAATATGTAATATATACACACACATACATACATATACATACATACATACATACATATATGTATATATATGTGTGTGTATATATATATATAATTTTATAACATAAAAGGTGGCCTAAATAATGTCATCATTATTTTAAAAGCACAAAATGTTTATTAAAAAGACATCGTGTGTGAAATATACATATAGTATTAAAGTTATCAATGTTTAAAGTGTGTGTGAGTGTATTAAACAATTAGGCCCCAATTTCTTTTACTGCAAAACTCTAGCAATGATATGTGCAACACATAAAAGATTCAAATATATATTTATATATCAGATTCAAACGGTTATAAGTGACAACATTTGCACATATAATCATTGTAAAATACGAGAGATATAATTTACACTGAAAATGCGAAGTTTAATTAAAATTTAGATTAGATAATTACCGTGAGAAGTAGCCTAAGAAACATACCTTAAATGAAGAAATCTTCTCAGATCTCCAAGCTCCACATCGATCCTTGTAAGAGATGGATGAATCACTTAAGTTCCATTATTATTTTTAATGTTTTCATTTGATTTGGAGTTGAAAATTTTGAAAATTTTAATTTTGTTTTCTGCCATGGAAGTTAGAAAAGAGAAGAGAAAAATATGAATGAGAAAGAATGAATTATCTGTAAGAAACGTATTAGTGAATTTGTTTCAATTGAAAGAATAAAATCTTTCTCATTCTTTAACTAAAACTTCCCTAATTAGTTCTCTTGATTACCTCTCTCTCTCCACTCCTCTCTTTTTACATGATATGGTTGAAAAGTGAAATTACATGCCATCAAATCACATAAAATTTTCATAAATCGCTTCATGCTATTATCTTTTATTTAAATCATTTTAAACCTACATCGATATCATTTATCAATATGCGCATATATAACTTTTATAAATGCATTCAAATAATTATAAACAACTCCCAAACATCAGCTAAATTAAATAATAATTAATATTTCTTAATTAAGTAAATCAATTTACAACATTTTATAAATTAATTAAATCATGTGGTTTTTCATAGAATTCATCATTACGGTTGTATGGCTCAAAGGTGGTAATTCAGTCAGTGATTAATATCGAACAATTTGAATATTAACATTCACATGTCACCTTAACTAGTGGTGTGACATTTTGGCTGAATTTTTTGCTTACACATCTTTGGTAAAATCCAATTTTACTTGTTATAAGCGATACCCGGCAGTGATACTTATTTACACCAATTCTCTTCGTTAAAACTATATTACATTAGGATTTATGGAACTTGGCAATGGTCAAAATTCCGATATCGTCAACATTCAACTTTATAGTCCAAACATAAAAGTCCTTGGTTCAATAATAAAAATTATTGTTAACCGAACTATTCTGGCAGGAGACTTTAACTTTGAGTTGACTTTAGTTGACTGTGATACTAACCTCATATAACCGAGGAGACGAATCCCGTATAGTGTTTCAGTTCCAGTGCTTCCACTCGACCAAATTATAGTCGTTCAACGGACCCCGTGCCATGATTTAACTATAAACAAAGCGGAACTTACTTATTAAAGATCAACAATATTCTCAAGTCAAGAGAACCGTGTAATTTTGTCACATCAATATTTACTTTTTAACCTTAGTTATATTAACCAACAGAAAACTATCGAGTGAGTTATTCTGTAGTTGTCCGAAAAATATCAGTACATAACCCCTTGGTGCCTCCCTGCAATTATGAGTAATACACTGACCAACATTTGGAGAGCGTTACGTACTCTAGTCTCAACGGATATATTGATATTCAATCTCGATGCATCTTGACTAGGAATATTTAAAATAGTATGTTTAATTTCATTGTAATAAATTACTTATGTTTACAACACCTTGTAACCATTATTACAAAACATACCATTTATGATTTTTCTATAAAATATACTTTTAATTAAATTAATTAATTAATACAACTTATTATATCAAGTATATAATAGAAAAAAAACATCTTTTATTTCGAACAAGATTGTTTATCAAGTTAGATATATGTGACAAGTTACTTAATTGCCCCTAGGGCATATCCCTAACTCTGTCACTCTCCCACTTGCACTCGGGGTCAATTATGGAATCTCTATCTCATCAATTCAATCAATTTGATGAGAACTGATCGAGTTGGACCTTTCATAATGGATCTTCTATGCTGGTTTAATTATACACTTTGTGAATCAACTCTCTGCGATGTTGATAAACTACTTTTATCATGTAGGACTATTCGAAGTATGTTTTTCAACTTCTAGTGAACTCTTATTATTACATTGTTATCTTACAACAATGACTGGTATTCTTAATACGTGGAATCACTCCTTAGCTTAGTTATAAGTTTGTGTATTTACACACACACACACACTTCGCTTTTATTATGACGCTATTCAAGGCGATGTACGTAATATTTTCATTGAATCAACCATAATGTTTCATATGGAACATTTCCAACTTAATGCTTCTTAACTTGAATTTATTATTGACACGTTATACTCAATATCACTTATGAAATTTGAGTCTGAACGCTCCTTCATGAGGAGTTTGTTGTTTCTGTAAACAATTCTTTAGTATTTCATAAATACATGAGAACATCTCAAACAACTATCTAGTGATATCAATATGGATTTGATATTTTCTTCATGCATCAAATACATAAAAAAAATCACGATATCATAAACAATATAACATGTATACTAATTTCTATTGTCAATGCATAGGAAATCCATTTCACATGTTCCTTATTAAACACTTTAATAAGGTGTTTCTGCATACTGTTTGGGACATTCTCAACGTCCTTTATACTATCTATGAAAGACATCATTTGCAAATCCAACTTCGATTATTAAAACAATCAAAGCAGATTTTAACACAAATATATCATTAACAATCAGCAGTGTGTTGTTTGCTTATGGTTTAGAAATATCTATGTACACTTTAACTTTCTTTCTTATGAACACTCGCTTTCTCTGCATTTTGGCTGACAATCAAACTATTTGATATTTCAATCAAAACAATTGTTCAATTTTGATGCATGTTGAACAACACTTTCGTATTTGTTCTTGGATCATATCCAAAAAACTACAAACTCAATATTTCACCCACTGACTTCGAGATGCTTTGGTTGTTATGTGCAGATTATCAATTCTAAATCAGTATTCAGTATTTTCCATTTTAACACATATGTACCAAAACACAAAGTCGTACCAAGCGATAATTTTGTGAGTAAATCGAATTAACTTGAGCACGTTGAATAACGTAACTATTATGCTAATTTCAACAATTGAAATTTATGAGATTGTTCTTATCAATGTTTCTCATTAAATTCCAACTGCATTAGTCTTGCTCTTAAAGGCACAATTACGGCCAATGCATCACATCCCTTCAGGTACAACTATCAAAATCATATTTTGATACTGTACTTTGGAATCCATTTTGAATTTGCACATCATACCATATCATAGAGTCAATACTTTTTATACCCTAATCGACAACTAAAGATTATCTATTCTCGACATTGATAAGAAACTCATAGTTTCTCTTCAACGTGTTAGAATACTTATTGGACACTTTAATGCGATGTGTTTGTTTATGTGAGGTTAATTTCATTTCAACTCACGTAATCGGTTTTATCTTAAGATCGTATCTAAATCTATTTTAATTCCAATAATTTCTTAAATAAATTTCTTTGCTATGAAGTTGGTATTCCATGAAACAACAATTGTTTCTCCGTGCCACGGAATAGGTATTTATAAACACTTTGTGCCATATATATAATAATGATTTGGTTTTTAGTTTGCAATACTGGCATTCAAAACATAAATTGTTCATCCAATGACAGTCGTTCCCAAACTCCTTTTGGGACGATTCATAAAAGATCCCCCACGTACAATTATTATGTGTAGTCTTACGACTTATACAGCCTGCCAACTCCTTGGCCTAGGATATGTTTGGGTTTCTTATAAATCATTGTCTTGTATGATTTTGTAAACTACTCTTTAGATGAAATTAATTTTAACTTTGTGTACTACTCTTAAGTGCATGACCTTATAGAAGAAGTTAACTCAACTTCACTCACAATTAATCGTACTTTGTTCAACAAAGTTATATCACTCCTTGTCGACACATCATAATGCATTAAAGGAAGGAGTAACTTTTGAGATTGAATCTTTATTCATTTTAGATACGTTCAGAACTCCTTCTAATATACTCAACTATTCGATCAGATCGAATCTTTTTATTTTCTTTTGCACGTTGTTTCATTTACTTCTGAGTTCTGACTTGTATTCTATGAGCTTATCATAGACATACTATCTGTATATCAAATACACATGTTCATGTTTGTGATAACTTATCAGTTAATACAATGAAATACGTGGAGCCATCTTGGAATTAATAGACTTTCGATTGCATACATTTATACGTATCAATCTATATAGTTCATCAACTTTTATGATCGCTCCCACCAAAAGGGTGCATTACCATTTATCGTTTAAGGTATCGTTTACTAGTACCATATGATTCGTAATTGTATAATCAAAGAATTATTTCTCTAAACTTGGCTTAGTCCACAATTCCAAAACAATAGCAAATAATTTAGATACTTCTGTAACTTTCAATGCATCACAAATACCACTATTATAGTATTATTTTATAACGAATGAATTAATTTAAAGGACAAAGATTTGTATATTTTTTGCCTCAAGGACACAACCTCAATATTTTCACCACAAGGACAAACATTCTCCTAAAAATTATTCACAAGGACAAACATTTTCCAAAATTATTCATAAGGACAACAAAACTGCTACCAAGCTAAAAACTGATACCTAAAAACTGCTACCGGTAACTACAAACCGATACCTAAAAACTGCTATTAAAAACTGATACCTAAAGAAAGTTGTCCTTCAGGATAAAATATTGAAGGCCTGTCCTTGAGGCAAAAACGTTGAGAAATTTTGTCCTTGACAATAATTTCCTGTATTCATAATATTCATATTAAAATGAAACTATGTCTATTTTTCAGTCAATGCCGAAAAATAATTATTATTTCATAATAATGTTCGGTATGTTTTACGAAAACAATTTTCGTAACTTGATTCGACCAATATATGTTATATGACATGCTCCCACTATTTCCGCCATTACTGTATTAGAGCATGCAATACGAAGCTCCATTCAATCACTTAATATGGACTATTTATTTCATTTACCGTAACTGGTTTGCAGTCCAGAATTCTCAAATCAAGTATCTTAAATTTAAAGAAATAAATATCATAGAATGTTACCCCGCCTTTTGGTCAAGGCCGAAATATCAACAAATTGGCTAAAAATAATGGATATCAAGATTGGAGATCGATTGGAAACAATGCTATAATCGATACCGTCAAAATTGGACCAAGTGACTTCTCTGCCTAAGTTTCAGCAAGATCTTTGTAGATCTCCACCTATAAATAGAGAGAGCATGGCTCAAGAAAAGGGACCTTCTTCTCTCTGCTCTCCTTTATCTTCAAGCTTGGCTAAACTCTGCCATTTTAGCTATTGAATAGCACTCCATTGTAACAGTAATCACAGTACAAAAGGAATAAAAGGATCAATTCAAAGTGGACGTAGGCCGGAGATAGCCGAACCACTATAAATCTGGTGTCTTTTCTTACTTTCTTTCATTTTACATTTACTATTTCTTCATTTTTACTCTCTACATTATCTGGATTTGTGATCTATGACTGGATATTGAGGATTTGTGTGTAAACACTGGTGCTTTCATTACATTCGGGGTTTGTGACCATTTTTGGTACAAGCAAAATGTGACGCCCCACCTCTATACTCACACTAGCCAAGGACACTACGGGGTAATGTCGTCGACTAGCACGAAGAATAAGGCTGTTGAGGAGCAACCATCTGTGTAATTGCTTTGTGCGAGTACCAATATGTCAGATAATATGACATGCATTTCATTTCAAGAGGAAATCCGACATATTAGTTACAAACTCAAAGCTACCACACAGTGGCTATGTGGCCTTCGGAAACAATTATAGAAATAAGCATAACACAAATCAGTCACAGATATTCATATCACAAAGGCGGAAACAGATATGAATATAACACATAGAAGTGTACATCAAAGTAGTGGTCATACAAGATCCACTAAATCACAAAATAATAGGTACAAGTGCTAGACAAAAGAATAAGTATACATCAAAGAGTCTTTATCTCGAATGTATAAAAGCAAAAACTACTAATCTAAAGTAGTTAGCCAAAAATCAGATGATGGTCCCTGATAAGAAGTCAAGTAGAAGCACCAGAAATACCTTGGTCTGACCTGAGTATTATTTAAGAAGAAAAATAATAAATGGATCAATCTAGCTATAAATATCATATAAGATGAGATAGGATATGAGATATGACAAAAATGTATGATAACTATAAGGTCATACTGTGACAAGTATAGATATTTGATAACAACAAAAATCATACAATATCTCAGGTCAACTCAAACACTAAAAAGAATGTCATATTCTTTAAATTATTCACCAAAACACAAATATTGATAGAGCTTATCAATGCATATCATCAAAATTGGTGAAACACAAATTCTAGAAATCATCAACTAGAAATCCAAAAATCACAAAGAGGGGAAGGCCTGTCACAAATGGGAGCATGAAAACTCACCAACACGTGTATCATAAACGGGTCGCTATCCCATGAACCGAACATCGATGCACCTAAAAAGATACACCCCATGCATAGTCGAACATCGACGCACCTCAAAAGATACGCCCCATGCCTAGTCGAACATCGACGCACCTCAAAAGATACGCCCCATGCACCGACTTATCGAGCCGATTGCTCCATGAACGGTCCAAAGACTATGGGTCGGTAGCCCATAAAAATGAGCAGAAGCTCTATAGATCGGGGTACAGTCCCCCACGCGGACAAAGAGACATCGCACATCGCTAGTCTAAATCACCAAAGGATCATCATTGATCGATAAGTGTAAATTACACTAAGCTAGTAAATAAATGAGTTTAGCTTCATGTCCCATAACCACTGGCTTAACTTAAATTTTTACGAACAAATTGTAGATTTCCACTCGAAAATTGTCACAAGAGTTCAATCGAACAAGTCCAAGAATTAACCGACGAAGTAAACGCAAGCGTTTCATACCACTTGTTTTGCTAAGCCGTTTAATTAGATTTCTCATATGAATGAGGTAAAGGTTTGTATATACTAATAGATTGGAAGACTGTTTAAAAAGCAAGCTTTATATTAAAAATAACGTTGAAATCATTTTTGCGAAAGAGTTTGAGTATTTACTACTAGTATAGAAACCTTTGTATTTTAAAGTGACAAATCACAGAAATGATTGTAAAAACAATATATCACCAAAAATTCACATACGAGAATGTGAATTAAATCCATAAAAATCGATATCAAATCCATCAAATGGATATTCCCAAAAATCCAAAGAAAGAAGTCATCAAAGTCGGTAATAAGTGATAACAACTAACCGGATCAACAAAAATCGATAAAAATTGGAAATCCAATCAAAAACAGCCAAAATAGGCAAAATTGGCAGTTCCAGACGTCTGGTTGAAAATCCAGACCTCTCGATTTAGTTTGTGGAAATATATATTTTCCCTAAAACCTTCCAGACATCTGAAAGGTTGTATCAGACGTTTAACAAGTTGTATCAGACGTCTAAAAGGGTGTACCAGACGTCCAACAGGGTGTACCAGACGTCTGAAAGGTTGTATCAGACGTCTGATTTTGTTCTCTGCATTTTTTCTGCATTTGTCAAAATTTTCTCTTCTCCAGGGTCTATAACCAGACGTCTGGACTTGACCAACCAGACGTCTGGTCACCCGGTCTGGGCAACAATTTGCCTAGGCCATGATGGCCAAAACGATTCGGGAGCGATCAGACGAGCAACGAAGACTAGGGATTTATGCCAAGCGACAACCCGGCCTTATAGGCTCTTCGATACACCCTAAATATCATGTCCAAACATCCATAGTAAGGTTTTCATAAAATTGGACCAAAACACCAAAATTTGAAAAATTCACCAAATCAATTCAAATCAAAAGCAAATGAACATGAATAGATGTTAGGAATTCAAACCTAACAACAATGAAAGTTATAGACGTAGATGTGAGTTCAAAAACTCACCTTTAAACCCAAAAACAACGAATGAGAAGCTCAAAAACAAAGGAAAGATCAACTACTCTTCAACTTGAACTCTAGAAGCTCCAATCTAAGATCATAAGCAAATATTTCCTAAGTCAGGTTATAGGAAATTTCTGAAATTAGAGAGAGATTGAGATGGAGAAGATGAAGAGGATGCTTACCTAAGCTTCTCTTTGATTTATAACTTGAATTTGAATTCCTAAGAGAAACTAGGGCTTAGGAATTTTAATTTCCGCTTCCCACCATTCTTTCTAGGGCTTGAGAGTGTTAGGAAATGTTATGAATGAATGAAGAGGAGTGGAGTGGGAGTTGTTATGTAGAGGAGTTGGGTTCTCTTAGTGGGCTGACCCAAACCAAAGCCCCAAATGAAAATATCAAAATTATACCCAACTCCAAACATATCGATGTTTATACTCAAAAAGGTTGCAAATGCCATTTTGGACTTAATGGAAGTGGTCTCGAGTCCCAATTCGACTGTTTACAAAAAGTAACATTTCGGACTTTAATCCGGTTAACGATGCTATATTTAAATAAAACATTTAAATTTATAATCGTATTATATGCGGGTTGTTACAGACTCCCCTCCTTAAAGAAATTACGTCCTCGCAATACTCAAGAAGAAAATAAAAAGTAACAACCATACAAAGGCATAACAACACAAAAGAAGAAATTTTGAAATGAGAAGTTCACCTTAAAGAGCACGAGAGAGTAAGTCCGGATGTGTTTGCTCGATGAATTCTCTAGATTCCCAAGAGCAATCCTTAGGATTTCAGGACCATTGAACTTTCACAAGCGGAACATCTTTATTTCGAAGGCATTTAACCTACGAAGCAATGATACGAATAGGATGTTGCTCATAAGTCAAATTAGGTGAAACCTCAATTTCTTCAATAACACCGGACTCAAGAATAGAATCGGAATCCATAAGGCATTTCCGTAGTTGAGAAACATGTAACACGTCGTGAATAGCAGAAAATTAAGCCGGTAATAAAAGGCGATAAGCCACGGAACCAATACGTTCGGTGATGGGAAATGGACCAACATATCGAGGTGCTAATTTTCCCGATCGATTGAAATGCACAACACCCTTCATAGGGGAAACACTAATGAACACCAAATTTTTAAGGGCGGAAACAATGGCCGCGAGCACTAGATCATGAGTGGCATATCCAGTCTCGGTAGGCTTTAATTGTATAGAAGTATAAGCGATAACGCCTTCCCTTTTTTGCACGAGAACGACATCCAAACCAATACGACTAGCATCGGTACAAACAATAAAGTCTTCATTCCCTTCGGGAATCACAAGAATAGGAGCATCGGAAAGGAGTTCTTTTAATTGATTCTCTTTCCCGAAAAGCTATGACTTTCAAAATTATAATTAACTTTGTGTAATCATCTTTTAAGAAAAATTTACTTTTTACAAGTCAATTTATTGTGTCTGACTGTCTCATCATAGCGTTTAGGAGATTCCTGTCGATAACGTTGATCATGTGCATCGACCAGAATTCTTAAAGCACTCAATGGGCAAAACAACACAAAATCATCTTCTATATGATAAACATGTCTCTTTGAAATTTTACGAATATTCTTTGTTCGTTTTAAGAACAAAATTCAATCATACTTATAAATATCTTATTAAAAAGATTTGCAAATTTTAAATTGTTGTTTTCATCCATAATCAATGAATACAAGGATGGTCTCATCGAGATATTCGTAGAATACTTGATTTATAAGGTGGATGAAATAAGCTGAACAAACCGAATGACATCACGAGTCACTCATAAGAATCATAACGAGTGCGGAATGCGGTAAATGGGATGCTACCCTCCGCAACTCTTAGTTGATGAAAACCGGTGGCAAGGTCGAGATGAAAAGACCTTAGCACCACTCAATAGACTGCTTAGGTGGTAATCCTAAGACAAGCTCAAAAATACCAGAAAATTCACAAACTACTAGCATAAGAGAAATAACATTTCCCTCATCATATGGGTTTAAAGAATAAAATGATGCCACCGAATTGGAAATCGAAATCATTAAGAAAAATTCAAAAACCTGCTGAACAGATTGAGAATGTTGAAGGTGGATAGTCCGTACGGGACATAGGATATGGGCTTCATAATGATTAAGCCAATCCTTTCCCAAAAATCAATTCCGAAGCCTAAGTAGCACATAACATGAAAATCGGATCGGAAAGTATAATTACATAAAATAATCTCGACATCTTTATAAAGTAAACTGAGTGTTGCGGATCTACCAACCGGATTGGCAATTCTCAGCGAAGTCATCAAACCCATAACATTAAAGAAAAAGTATCAACAAGTTCCTTTGATAAAAAAAGAATGAGATGCACCCGTATCAAAAGAATTCGAATAGGATAATCACAAAACAAAAAAAATACTATCAAGGATAGAATGAGAAATACCTTGACCAAGAGAAGTGTCACTAGGAGTTTGCACAACATTTAGCTTTCCCTCCTTCTTACTTTGAAGTATGGGACACATAGATATATGATGACTCAAAATTTTGCAATAGCGACAATAAAGGGGTTTCAGACACTCATTTGCATAGTGGTCCATAGAACCACAATTGTAGCATTGTCTACGATTAGAGGTAGGAGTCTTTGCTACTGAAGTCTCTTACTTCCTTTTCTTGTTGGGATTGGGGCATTTGAACTTAATAGGCCTCTTCATGTTATTGTTGAAGTTCTGTTTGGAACCCACAACTTCAACATCACTTTCTTTATCGGCCTCTTCAAGTCGAAGAGCGATATCTACAAGCTGATCGAAAGAAACTTCTAGTTTCAGAAGTAATGGCTTTTTGAGGTTCTTATTCAACCCATAGACAAACCTCTGATTTTTCTTCAATGGGGTATTAATATACTCGACCCCATATTTAGAGAGAGATTCAAAAGATGCGACGTAATCCGTCACAGAAGATTCAGCTTGAACAAGGTCAATAAAGCGTCGAGCTAAAGTTACTTTTTCCGCTTCCATCACAAACTTCAACTCGAACCTTTCTCGGAATTGCTCCCAAGTAAGATCTGCTTCAATAGTTTCCGAAATCAAAAGCTTATACCAATATAATGCTCTTTCCTGGAGCATGCTAGAAGCCACTTGGACTCGATGTAGACCCACAAGATTCATGCGAGAAAAGATGCGATCGCATGATCTAAGCCAAGCTTGGATTTCTATAACGCTTTCGGAACACTTGAATGGCCTTCCACCCAAATCGGTATAATCACTGCACAAGCATGCTAACCCAGATTTAGGATGAGTATGTTCTAGAAGGGGCTGACGGCTTGAGCATTATTTACAAGATCTAAAAGCTGTTGGGCAGACAAGAATTCTCCATCTTGAGTAGTAGCACTGGATTGACCGGCATTGGGACGACCAGATTTAATCATTTCTCTTCTTTAAGAAAGGAAAAAAAGAAAGAAGCAAAAAAGGTTATTCTCAGAATGAATATCAAACAAACTTGATTGATAAAACAAGGCACCACAAAAGAAAATAGGATAGAACGGGTCCAATGACTCGAATTAATCGTAAGGCATGATTCCTAAGAGAGACTTAGGACAATGATCCCTGCTAGATTATTCTACATTGTTTTGAAGTTTGGATCTGATACCAAGCGGTGATGCCCCACCTCTATACTCACACTAGCCAAGGACACTACGGGGTAATGCCGTCGACTAGCATGAAAAATAAGGCTGTTGAGGAGCGACCATCTGTGTAATTGCTTTGTGCGAATACCGATATGTCAGATAATATGACATGCATTTCATTTCAAGAGGATATCTGACATATCGGTTACAAACTCAAAGCTACCACATAGTGGCTATGTGGCCTTCGGAAACAATTATAGAAATAAGCATAACACAAATCAGTCACAGAAATTCATATCACAAAGGCAGAAATAGATATGAATATAACACATAGAAGTGTACATCAAAGTAGTGGTCATACAAGATCCACTAAATCACAAAAGAATAGGTAAAAGTGCTAGACAAAAGAATAAGTATACATCAAGGAGTCTTTATCTGTAATGTATAAAAGCAAAAACTACTAATCTAAAGTAGTTAGCCAAAAATCAGATGATGGTCCCTGATAAGAAGTCAAGTAGAAGCACCTGAAATACCTCGATCTGACCCGAGTATTATTTAAGAAGAAAAATAATAAACGGATCAGTCTAGCTATAAATATCATACAAGATGAGATAGGATATGAGATATGACAAAAATGTATGATAACTATAAGGTCATACTGTGACAAGTATAGATATTTGATAACAACGAAAATCATACAATATCTCAGATCAACTCAAACACTAAAAAGCATGTCATATTCTTTAAATTATTCACCAAAACACAAATATTGATAGAGCTTATCAATGCATATCATCAAAATTGGTGAAACACAAATTCTAGAAATCATCAACTAGAAATCCAGAAATCACAAAAAGGGGAAGGCCTGTCACAAACGGGAGCATGAAAACTCACTAACACGTGTATCATAAATGGGTCCATGAACCGAACATCGACGCACCTAAAAAGATACGCCCCATGCACAGTCGAACATCGATGCACCTCAAAAGATACGCCCCCATGCCTAGTCGAACATCGACGCACCTCAAAAGATACGCCCCATGCCTAGTCGAACATCGACGCACCTCAAAAGATACGCCCCATGCACCGACTTATCGAGCCGATTGCTCCATGAATGGTCTAAAGACTATGGGTCGCTAGCCCATAAAAATGAGACGAAGCTCTATAGAACGGGGTACAGTCCCCCACGCGGACAAAGAGACATCACACATCGCTAGTCTAAATCACCAAAGGATCATCATTGATCGATAAGTGTAAATTACACTAAGCTAGTAAATAAATGAGTTTAGCTTCATGTCCCATAACCACTGGCTTAACTTAAATATTTACGAACAAATTGTAGATTTCCACTCGAAAATTGTCACAAGAGTTCAATCGAACAAGTCCAAGAATTAACCGACGAAGTAAACGCAAGCGTTTCATACCACTTGTTTTGCTAAGCCGTTTAATTAGATTTCTCATATGAATGAGGTAAAGGTTTGTATATACTAATAGATTGGAAGACCGTTTTAAAAGCAAGCTTTGTATTAAAAATAACGTTGAAATCATTTTTGCGAAAGAGTTTGAGTATTCACTACTAGTATAGAAACCTTTGTATTTTAAAGTGACAAATCGCAGAAATGATTGTAAAAACAATCTATCACCAAAAATTCACATACGAGAATGTGAATTAAATCCATAAAAATCGATATCAAATCCATCAAATGGATATTCCCAAAAATCCAAAGAAAGAAGTCATCAAAGTCGGTAATAAGTGATAACAACTAACCGGATCAACAAAAATCGATAAAAATTGGAAATCCAATCAAAAACAGCCAAAATAGGCAAAATTGGCAGTTCCAGACGTCTGGTTGAAAATCCAGACCTCTCGATTTAGTTTCTGGAAATATATATTTTCCCTGAAACCTTCCAGACGTCTGAAAGGTTGTATCGGACGGCTGACAAGTTGTATCAGATGTCTGAAAGGGTGTACCAGACGTTTGACAAGGTGTACCAGTCGTCTGAAAGGTTGTATCAGACGTCTGATTTTGTTCTCTGCATTTTTTGTGCATTTGTCAAAAAATTTTCTTCTCCAGGGTCTATAACCAGACGTCTGGACTTGACCAACCAGACGTCTGGTCACCCGGTCTGGGCAACAATTTGCCTAGGCCATGATGGCCAAAACGATTCGGGAGCGATCGGACGAGCAACGAAGACTAGGGATTTATGCCAAGCGACAACCCAGCCTTATAGGCTCTTCGATACACCCCAAATATCACGTCCAAACATCCATAGTAAGGTTTTTATAAAATTGGACCAAAACACCAAAATTTGGAAAATTCACCAAATCAATTCAAATCAAAAGCAAATAAACATGAATAGATGTTAGGAATTCATACCTAACAACAATGAAAGTTATAGATGTAGATGTGAGTTCAAAAACTCACCTTTAAACCCAAAAACAACGAATGAGAAGCTCAAAAACAAAGGAAAGATCAACTACTCTTCAACTTCAACTCTAGAAGCTCCAATCTAAGATCATAAGCAAATATTTTCTAAGTTAGGTTATAGGAAATTTCTGAAATCGGAGAGATATTGAGATGGAGAAGATGAAGAGGATGCTTACCTAAGCTTCTCTTTGATTTATAACTTGAATTTGAATTCCTAAGAGAAACTAGGGCTTAGGAATTTTAATTTCCGCTTCCCACCATTCTTTCTAGGGCTTGAGAGTGTTAGGAAATGTTATGAATGAATGAAGAGGAGTGGAGTGGGAGTTGTTATGTAGAGGAGTTGGGTTCTCTTAGTGGGCTGAAACCCAAACCAAAGCCCCAAATGAAAATATCAAAATTATACTCAACTCTAAACATATCGATGTTTATACTCAAAAAGGTTGCAAACGCCATTTTGGACTTAATGGAAGTGGTCTCGAGTCCCAATTCGACTGTTTACAAAAAGTAACATTTCAGACTTTAATCCGGTTAACGATGCTATATTTAAATAAAACATTTAAATTTATAATCGTGAAATATGCGGGTTGTTACAGACTCCCCTCCTTAAAGAAATTACATCCTCGCAATACTCAAGAAGAAAATAAAAAGTAACAACCATACGAAGGCATAACAACACAAAAGAAGAAATTTTGAAATGAGAAGTTCACCTTAAAGAGCACGAGTGAGTAAGTCCGGATGTGTTTACTCGATGAATTCTCTAGATTCCCAAGAGAAATCCTTAGGATTTGAGGACCATTGAACTTTCACAAGCGAAACATCTTTATTTCGAAGGCATTTAACCTCCGAAGCAATGATACAAATAGGATGTTGCTCATAAGTCAAATTAGGTGAAACCTCAATTTCTTCAATAACACCGGACTCAAGAATAGAATCGGAATCCATAAGGCATTTCCGTAGTTGAGAAACATGGAACACGTCGTGAATAGCAGAAAATTAAGCCGGTAATAAAAGGCGATAAGCCACGGAACTAATACGTTCGGTGATGGGAAATGGACCAACATATCGAGGTGCTAATTTTCCCGATCGACTGAAACGTACAACACCCTTCATAGGGGAAACACTAATGAACACCAAATTTATAAGGGCGAAAACAATGGCCGCGAGCACTAGATCATGAGTGGCATATCCAGTCTCGGTAGGCTTTAATTGTATAGAAGTATAAGCGATAACGCGTTTCTTTTTTTGCATGAGAACGACATCCAAACCAATACGACTAGCATCGGTACAAACAATAAAGTCTTGATTCCCTTCGGGAATCACAAGAATAGGAGCATCGGAAAGGAGTTCTTTTAATTGATTCTCTTTCCCGAAAAGCTATGACTTTCAAAATTATAATTAACTTTGTGTAATCATCTTTTTAGAAAAATTTACTTTTTACAAGTCAATTTATTGTGTCTGACTGTCTCATCATAGTGTTTAGGAGATTGCTGTCGATAACGTTGATCAGGTGCATTGACCAGAATTCTTAAAGCATTCAATGGGTAAAATAACACAAAATCATCTTCTATATGATAAACATGTCTCTTAAAATTTTTACGAATATTCTTTGCTCGTTTTAAGAACAAAATCCAATCATACTTATAAATATCTTATTAAAAAGATTTGCAAATTTTAAATTGTTGTTTTCATCCATAATCAATGAATACAAGGATGGTCTCATCGAGATATTCGTAGAATACTCGATTTATAAGGTGGATGAAATAAGCTGAACAAACCGAATGACATCACGAGTCACTCATAAGAATCATAACGAGTGCAGAATGTGGTAAATGAGATGCTACCCTCCGCAACTCGTAGTTGATGAAAACCGGTGGCAAGGTCGAGATGAAAAGACCTTAGCACCACTCAATAGACCGTTTAGGTGGTAATCCTAAGACAAGCTCAAAAATACCAGAAAATTCACAAACTACTAACATAAGAGAAATAACATTTCCCTCATCATGTGGGTTTAAAGAATAAAATGATGCCACCGAGTTGGAAATCGAAATCATTAAGAAAAAATTAAAAACCCGCTGAACAGATTGAGAATGTCGAAGATGGATAGTCCGCATGGGACATAGGATATGGGCTTCATAATGATTAAGCCAATCCTTTCTCAAAAATCAATTCCGAAGCCTAAGTAGCACATAACATGAAAATCGGATTGGAAAGTACAATTACATAAAATAATCTCGACATCTTTACAAAGTAAACTGAGTGTTGCGGATCTACCAACCGGATTCACAATTCTCAGCGAAGTCATCAAACCCATAATATTAAAGAAAAAGTATCAGCAAGTTCCTTTGATAAAAAAAAGAATGAGATTCACCCGTATCAAAAGAATTCGAATAGGATAATCACGAAACAAAAAAAATACTATCAAGGATAGAATGAGAAATACCTTGACCAAGAGAAGTGTCACTAGGATTTTGCACAACATTTAGCTTTCCCTCCTTCTTACTTTGAAGTATGGGACACGTAGATATATGATAACTCAAACTTTTGCAATAGCGACAATAAAGGGGTTTCGGACACTCATTTGCATAGTGGTCTATAGAACCACAATTGTAGCATTGTCCACGACTAGAGGTAGGAGTCTTTGCTACTGAAGTCTCTTGCTTCCTTTTCTTGTTGGGATTGGGGCCTTTGAACTTAATAGGCCTCTTCATGTTATTGTTGAAGTTCTGTTTGGCACCCACAACTTCAACATCACTTTCTTTATCGGCCTCTTCAAGTCGAAGAGCGATACCTACAAGCTGATCGAAAGAAACTTCTAGTTTCAGAAGTAATGGCTTTTTGAGGTTCTTATTCAACCCATAGACAAACCTATGATTTTTCTTCAATGGGGTATTAATATACTCGACCCCATATTTAGAGAGAGATTCAAAAGATGCGACGTAATCCGTCACAGAAGATTCATCTTGAACAAGGTCAATAAAGCGACGAGCTAAAGTTACTTTTTCCGCTTCTAGCACAAACTTCAACTCGAACCTTTCTCGGAATTGCTCCCAAGTAAGATCTGCTTCAATAGTTTTCGAAATCAAAAGCTCATACCAATCTATTGCTCTTTCCTGGAGCATGCTAGAAGCCACTTGGACTCGATGTAGATCCACAAGATTCATGCGAGAAAAGATGCGATCGCATGATCTAAGCCAAGCTTGGATTTCTATAACGCTTTCGGAACACTTGAATGGCCTTCCCCCCAAATTGGTATAATCTCTGCACAAGCTTGCAAACCCAGATTTAGGATGAGTAGGCTCTGGAATGGGGCTAACGGCTTGAGCATTCTTTACAAGATCTAAAAGCTGCTTGGCAGACATGAATACTCCATCTTGAGGAGTAGCACTGGATTTACCGGCATTGGGACGACCAGATCTAACCATTTCTCTTCTTTAAGAAAGGAAAAAAAGAAAGAAGAAAAAAAGTTATTCTCAGAATGAATATCAAACAAACTTGATTGATAAAACAAGGCATCACAAAAGAAAATAGGTAGAACGGGTCCAATGACTCGAATTAATCCTAAGGCACGATTCCCTAAGAGAGACTTAGGACAATGATCCCTGCTAGAATATTCTACATTGTTCCGAAGTTTGGCTCTGATACCAAGCTGTGATGCCCCACCTCTATACTCACACTAGCCAAGGACACTACGGGGTAATGCCATCGACTAGCATGAAAAATAAGGCTGTTGAGGAGCGACCATCTTTGTAATTGCTTTGTGCGAGTACCGATATGTCAGATAATATGACATGCATTTCATTTCAAGAGGATATCCGACATATCGGTTACAAACTCAAAGATACCACACAGTGGCTATGTGGCATTCGGAAACAATTATAGAAATAAGAATAATACAAATCAGCCACAGATATTCATATCACAAAGGCGGAAACAGATATGAATATAACACATAGAAGTGTACATCAAAGTAGTGGTCATACAAGATCCACTACATCACAAAAGAATAGGTACAAGTGCTAGACAAAAGAATAAGTATACATCAAGGAGTCTCTATCTCGAATGTATAAAAAAAAACTACTAATCTAAAGTAGTTAGCCAAAAATCAGACGATGGTCCCTGATAAGAAGTCAAGTAGAAGCACCTGAAATACCTCGATGTGACCCGAGTGTTATTTAAGAAGAAAAATAATAAACGGATCAGTCTAGCTATAAATATCATATAAGATGAGATAGGATATGATATATGATAAAAATGTATGATAATTATAAGGTCATACTATGATAAGTATATATATTTGATAATAACGAAAATCATACAATATCTTAGATCAACTCAAACACTAAAAAGAATGTCATATTCTTTAAATTATTCACCAAATCATAAATATTGATAGAGCTTATCAATGCATATCATCAAAATTGGTGAAACACAAATTCTAGAAATCATCAACTAGAAATCTAGAAATCACAAAAAGGGGAACCGAACATAAACGGGTCGCTATCCCATGAACCGAACATCGACGCACCTAAAAAGATATGCCCCATGCACAGTCGAACATCGACGCACCTCAAAATATACGCCCCATTCATAGTTGAACATCGATGCACCTCAAAAGATACGTCCCATGCACCGACTTATCGGGCCGATTGCTCCACGAACGGTCCAAAAACCATGGGTCGCTAGCCCATAAAAATGAGTCGAAGCTTTATAGAACGGGGTACAGTCCCCCACGTGGACAAAGAGACATCGCACATCGCTAGTCTAAATCACCAAAGGATCATCATTGATCGATAAGTGTAAATTACACCAAGCTAGTAAATAAATGAGTTTTGCTTCATGTCCCATAACCACCGGCTTAACTTAAATATTTACGAACAAATTGTAGATTTCCACTCGAAAATTGTCACAAGAGTTCAATCGAACAAGTCCAAGAATTAACCGACGAAGTAAACGCAAGCGTTTCATACCACTTGTTTTGCTAAGCCGTTTAATTAGATTTCTCATACGAATGAGGTAAAGGTGTGTATATACTAATAGATTGGAAGACGGTTTTAAAAGAAAGCTTTGTATTAAAAATAACGTTCAAATCATTTTTGCGAAAGAGTTTGAGTATTTAGTACTAGTATAGAAACCTTTGTATTTTAAAGTGAGAAATCACAGAAATGATTGTAAAAACAATCTATCACCAAAAATTCACATACGAGAATGTGAATTAAATCCATAAAAATCGATATCAAATCCATCAAATGGATATTCCCAAAAATCCAAAGAAAGAAGTCATCAAAGTCGGTAATAAGTGATAACAACTAACCGGATCAACAAAAATCGATAAAAATTGGAAATCCAATCAAAAACAGCCAAAATAGGCAAAATTGGCAGTTCCAGACGTCTGGTTGAAAATCCAGACCTCTCGATTTAGTTTCTGGAAATATATATTTTCCCTGAAACCTTCCAGACGTCTGAAAGGTTGTATCGGACGGCTGACAAGTTGTATCAGACGTCTGAAAGGGTGTACAAGACGTTTGACAGGGTGTACCAGTCGTCTGAAAGGTTGTATCAGACGTCTGATTCTGTTCTCTGCATTTTTTCTGCATTTGTCAAATTTTTCTTTTTTCCAAGGTCTATAACCAGACGTCTGGACTTGACCAACCAAATGTCTGGTCACTTGGTCTGGGCAACAATTTGCCTAGGCCATGATGGCCAAAAGGATTCAGGAGCGATCGAACGAGCAACGAAGACTAGGAATTTATGCCAAGCGACAACCCGGCCTTATAGGCTCTTCGATACACCCCAAATATCACGTCTAAACATCCATAGTAAGGTTTTCATAAAATTGGACCAAAACACCAAAATTTGGAAAATTCACAAAATCAATTCAAATCAAAAGCAAATGAACATGAATATATGTTAGGAATTCATACCTAACAACAATAAAAGTTATAGACGTAGATGTGAGTTCAAAAACTCACCTTTAAACCCAAAAACAACGAATGAGAAGCTCAAAAACAAAGGAAAGATCAACTACTCTTCAACTTCAACTCTAGAAGCTCCAATCTAAGATCATAAGCAAATATTTTCTAAGTTAGGTTATAGGAAATTTCTGAAATTGGAGAGAGATTGAGATGGAGAAGATGAAGAGGATGCTTACCTAAGCTTCTCTTTGATTTATAAATTGAATTTGAATTCCTAAGAGAAACTAGGGCTTAGGAATTTTAATTTCCGCTTCCCACCATTCTTTCCAGGGCTTGAGAGTGTTAGGAAATGTTATGAATGATTGAAGAGGAGTGGATAGGGAGTTGTTATGTAGAGGAGTTGGGTTCTCTTAGTGGGCTGAAACCCAAACCAAAGCCCCAAATGAAAATATCAAAATTCTACTCAACTCCAAACATATCGATGTTTATACTCAAAAAGGTTGTAAACGCCATTTTGGAGTCAATGGAAGTGGTCTCGAGTCCCAATTCGACTGTTTACAAAAAGTAACATTTCGGACTTTAATCCGATTAACGATGCTATATTTAAATAAAACATTTAAATATATAATCGTGAAATATGCGGGTTGTTACACAAAAACTACAAAATAGTAAAATAATTAGCTGGAGAGATAGTGAAAGTCGATCGTCATCAACTAACAAATGAGCTAGTAAATGAAAGGGAAGAAGATCACATCGATTTGTTTTTAATAGGAATTATAAATGAACAAGGAAAGAAGAAGAGCTTAATATAAATAATAAACAGGAACCAATTGACATATCAGCCTAAAAATATATATATGGATCAAATTTTAGTTGGCTGGTTGGAATTTAACTTGCATGAATTAAGTCTGAAGCTAAGAACTTGAGTTAGTATCAATAATGTAAATCTAGCATAAATAATGAAACTAAATTGGAAAAGGACATGGGAAAGAGGTGGTGAAAAAGGGTTAGGAAATAAAGTGGCTAAGAATAAGGTTGAGGAAAAAATGATTAGTTTAAGGGAATTATTAAAGAGAGAAGCAATACCGGCGAGGGTAAATGATATTTGTTGTATTTTTCAATTGACATATTTTGTTAAAGATTGAATCAAATACTTAGTTCTCCCCTTATAAAAATAACATGCAATTACTATTTATCCTTAATTTATCTGTCTTTCATTTTTCTTCTAATTTCACATATATTTTCTTCATCATCCCTAAATTTCTTTTGTCTTTTAATTCCAACACCTCATAATTTCGATTTCCATTTAAAAAAATGAAATTGGTAAATTGTAATTTATTTTATAGGAAATTATTGTCAAGGACAAAATTTCTCATAATTTTAGCCTCAAGGACAGACCTTCAATATTTTAGCCTAAAGGACAACTTTCTTTAGGTATCCGTTTTTAGTTATTGATAGCAGTTTTTAGGTATCAGTTTGTATCGGTAGCAGTTTGTAGGTATCAGTTTTTAGTTCAGTAGCAGTTTTAGAAAAATGTTTGTCCTTATGAATAATTTTGGAAGAATGTTTCTCCTTGTGAATAATTTTTACGAAAATATTTGTCCTTGTGGTTAAAATATCGAGGTCGTGTCCTTGAGGCTAAAAATATACAAATTTTTGTCTTTTAAATTAATTCCCCTTTATTTTAATATCCACTAATACAATATAATATGCATAATGATTCGATAAACGTCATATTTAAAACAGAAAAGATTAGGGATGTAGTTCGATTCAAATTGGGTATTGGGAGAGATAGAATAGAAGGAGGAGTGAAAGAGGAGGAAGTAAGAAAATGAGGATGTAATCTAGGTGGAAGGGAGATTAGAACTCAAAATTGAAAGAAGTGGATGAGGGTATTTCTGGGAACACGAAGTATGTTTCTTTAGCTCTAAACAAACTCGCATCTAATTACTCACCCCTTGTACGATGCACTTAGTTTATTTAGCTTAAACATTCAGTAATTAATTTGATGTTATTGATAATATTTTATGCAAGTTATTTGTGTACTTTTTATTTTACTTAGGGTGTCATGAAATTGGTAAATTTATCATTCCATATAATTATCAAGCAATTGATAATCAATGTTGAGTTAGCTATATTGGTATATCTATGTTATCGGTATGATAACGGTAAATTTATCATTATCGACGTTAAACATAATATAAAAAAAATGTCAAAACCAATAGTAACAGTAATTTTATCAATCACGTAAATTGATTTTTTTGGATATTATTAATACTGACAATAAACAGTTTAGAAGATATATTAGATTTTAAAAAGATGTTCATGGTATTATTTACAATGATAACTTCAAAAATTCGAAATTAGTAAAGTTATTAATCCATTTAATTGTTGCGTATAATTTGTGATGCATCAATGATTTTCTTCTATTGCACACGGTTATCATTACAATTACAAGCAAGACTTATGCCGGCTGAAAAGTGCATGAAAAGGTTAAGCTTGATCCATTTTGACAGTTCCATAATTAACATCTGACAATCACAACGCGAAAGCAAAACTACAGCAAACTGGACATCGCTATACGAATTATTATGTGGGATAAACATCGGCGTAGCAAGTTGGATAAGGGATATCATGTACGCGTAGATAACTTGCACACAAAAAATGCTTACCTGGAAACCTATCTTTATTTAATACCAGTCCAATAATTGACTTTGCAGTGAAACTTCTGGGAATTTCGTGAAGTTTGCTTTACAACCGAATTATAACATCATTCAGAGAAGTCGTTGTAATATTTTAATATGATAGACTAAAACAGTATTATTATACATGGCGTCTTCATTCTAGGCTGTATCGATGAAGCTGATGGATGAATTATAAAAGACCTTCAATTCAAGTAATCAAATAAATTGACTGTGTTTAATCCCATCCTTTTCGAATCCTGGTCTTTCGTGGTGAAAAAGACACGGTCCAGTAGTATTTCTTCCTCTGCTTGATGTTGATTCAATTATCACGTAAACAAAGATCATGTTGCGTATCTATACAAAATCGATACACTTAAAAAGGTATCCGTACATCAGATGTTAAATCATTTGACTGTTGATTATAGTGTTCGAGTAATATAAGGCTTGTTCGAACAGCCCGAGTCATGTGTTTTATTTATATTGGGCCCATAAGGCCTGAATGTTTGATTTGGACTAGTCTTGGATTGCATTATCATTACAATTATTTTCGAAAATATTATCCTTATAACTATGATTTCACGAACCAAAGGTCCGTCTTACCAACATGTTAGAGGTTGTTGATTAGTGTAGTTAATTTCACTGGACAGGACTGCCAAGAAGAAACACTAGACGTTCAAAACTAAGAAGCATTAGACGTAGCCCAAGGGCGAGTTCCCAATAAAATTTGACCCGCTTTTGTCATGGGATGCATTCAGAGCTTCCGCTGTCGACTTTCGGCGTTTCCGACCGTTTATTTTAGCCGTCGCCGGCCAACGCAAAAGGCTAAAAGCAAAGTTTTGGGAATCACTCTTCAAAAGTTTCGAAATAAATAAAATAACTCTTCCAGTAACACGTTTTATGATGCACTTCAATAATTATTTCCGATGATTTTTTTGTGTCTGAATATGAATCGGCTCTAAATCGTCTTGGTCTAAGGAGAAATATTTTGAAAATCTGCTGCAGAAAAAAGTACTTTCCATTTTTTATTAGAAATAATAGTGATTTAGTATAGATTTGAACTGTAAAAAAAAGAAAAAAAAGTACTAAAATTAGTTCAAAGAACGTTTCGTGAAGGTCATTACTAAGAAGGGATGAAAACGAAATATGTTTGAAAATAAGGGCGTCCGAAGTATCGAATGGGAGCGGTGCATTCGATGTTAATGGTTAATTTTCTCCAATAATTCTAATTCAATTTTCAATACTTTTTCCAATTCCCCATTCGCATATTCTTTTTACATGTTATTTTCTTAACATAAAAACACATACAATTTTCGTTAAGTTGTTTTTTTTAAAACGCCTCTCTCGTTAATCAAAAAACACACCCTATGAATTGAATATGTTTTATTAATGAATTGGCTTAGGTAGTCGTTGAGTATTTCCAACGCATTATCCGAGTTTGATCCGCCGAGGTTAAAGTTGTATACTCAACCTGAAATATTGATAACATAACCATTAAAAATTAAATAAATTGGGTAGTGATAAATCGAGTTTTCAAACAAATAGTAGAAGAATAATTGTAAATGCCATGATAATAATTGGATTGAATACCAACTAAATCGCATGGAGATGCAACCGTGTACGGTCCTTAGTAATGGCTCAAATTAATAAGGTGGGTATCCTCAAGATTCGGACAATAAAACTTAATCATTAAGCAGGCCTATTCTGGAGTATGTATGTATATTTTGTAGACAGTACGTCGGTCTATGTTCCATTACATTGGGCGGTCCTAAAATTTGTGATGTCTACTTGTGCAGTTTTGCTTCTCTATAGATTTGCCATCTCAAAAACTGAAAATTGATCAAGTAATTTCTGATATTTGTGGTGACGCGAACGTTGTTCTACGTAAACAGCAAGGAAAGGCAGAGAACGCCCACATAATTCGTTCAACCAAAATCGCAAAACTTGAACACTTTAACATCTTTCTTTTGACCAATTGAAATCGTTCGTTTGCGTTTGAACTGAAAGTTTCACTTTTTTCACATGTGGACGAAGATTGAGCTGACGCTAACTACGCGTGTAGGAAAAAGAAACGATAGACGAGGATCACAAGGCACGCCAAACAATGACTCATCATTCGAAATTTATTTAACTAACCGGCCACTATTTGAAATTTACATTTACATGCGAAATAATGTAACATTGTGAATACTACAGTGTGTATGCAACGCATGAACCAACTACGTTCTTTTAGTTTCTTTAGTTTTGAAAATTTTGTAAAAGTCAAATTTGTTATTATTTCCGCTTAAAAAATTTAGATTGTTTCTACCTTCTGCAAAACGACGGTAAAAAACCATAAGATTTTATCTAGGCAACACTAGATGGACAACCTAGATACATTTAACTTTCACACGTTTTTTCTCACAACAGAACATTTGTGACGACCACCAAATATACCTGAAAAGTATACTGCAACGGTACTCGATCAATGTAGAGTGACGGTCAATGGAAAAGTAATAAAACTTTTATCATAATCCGTCGTATATCTTATGGCACATTGAATAAGATATAATGATAGTATAGATATAAGACAATCGAAACAAATAAGTATAACTAAATGAACTAAACTATATAACAAAGTGCATACAGTTCATAGTAGTTATACAATGCAAATGCAGTAGAGTTTATACATCATCAAAATAAACTCAAGGAAATCCATCCCTAATAATAGTCATAAGCACTGTTAAAAGCTCTACAGTGCCGTACAACAGAATAGTGATAAAATCCAAAATATAATATAGATAAGCGATAGCCTCCTGCTCGTCCATTGAATAGCTCCATGCGCTAATCTCATATCTGCCTTCTACTCTACTCATTTAAGAGCCCAAGATAATAAGAAGCAAAACATAAAACCTCGAGACGTATAACAGTCTGGTGTGAATGATAAATAATATCAAAATACTATAAAGTCGATAGCAAAACAGGAACACTGAGTATAAGAAATCAGACTTGATATGTCCTTACATCCAACAAGTTAGCACATAACACTATATATATACTACACTATCTTCACATGGGTGTACTACACTATGTATAAGTTTGGGGTTAGGGTACCTAACTCAGTAGTACCTATATTACAAGACATGCACACAAAACTCACAGCAATCACACTAATCATATTAACATAGCAAACACATAATAAACACACAACAACCATTACTAAGGTTCCACGTGCCGCAACCAACACTAAAGTACAACACCAACACTGCCATCATAATGGTTTTACGTCACCATAACCGTCACTAAGGTTTCTCATCGTCACAATTATCACTAAGGTGCAACACCATCACTACCATCATATAGGTACATCGCCATCACGATCATCACCCAAGTCTCACATCACCATAGCCATCACCAAGGCTTTACATCCCCACTAAGATGCTCTTGGATACCTGATAACTCTTACGACCATAACATAAGTCGACAACACACTACATCACAATTGAATTTGGTGCTCGGTCATATAACATCACATAGGTAATGCCCTCACAAAGGCAGGTTGGACCATCACATATGTCTATTGTACACAGGTGAGCATCCTCACATACCCATGTCCCACAAAACACACATCACATTCAGGGTTATCAATGATCCCTTAGCACACGACTCGATAGTAGGACACACCACATCCCACTCCATCGCTTTACCTCATCGAACGTTCCTCCTTGGACCATCGCTAAGTCCTACCGTTGCTTCCACTTGAAGTACTCGACCCAAACGACTCGCATTCCCTAGGTCAAGCCTAAAGCAACTCCTAAGTATCCTTTACCACATACCGATCATTGTCCCTCGATATCTCGGTACCCAACCGTTGGATTATCTTCGAACCTTTTATGAAGCTTCACTATAATATGCTCTTCCATCCTCGAAAGTTTGGTGTCAATATGAAGAAGTCAAACAAGACGGCTAAGATTATTTTTGGAGATCGATCGATGCCGACTGATTCCACTCATTCTTTAGCCGCTTTTCCCTAGTTGAGCTCGAACTTTTTCACTAAGTTGTCACGGAGTCATACCACACTTACCATAAATCAACCCCAAATATTCTCAAAGTGGCCCTAGGTAAGTTTTGAAGTAGCCCCATGCCAAGCCCGAAGTTGCCAAAAGCTCCCAACTCCATGCACCTTTGCCCGGCTTTTCCCATGCCCGAACCGAGGTTGCAAGGCCACCGGGCCGAAGCTAACCATCGAACATGAATCCATGTTCGACACCCCTACCACCGAACACCATTTTTTGTCCAGCCATAAAACCGGACCGAAGTCGGACCCAAGTTTCTAGCTACTGGCCCGAATCCACCACCAAACACCCATGCATTGAACCAACCTTTTGTTGGCCCCGAGTTGCTGCTGCGTTTTTGCTTCCTCGACCCGAAGTCACCACCAAACCAACTACACTTCCTGCCCATTTTCTGAAAATTCAAATTTCATAACAATTTGATTGCCACACTTGCTGCTTCAACCCACATGCAACACCAGTGCACTGATACGACCTCAGACTTTCTTGAATCGATTCATCAAGGTTTAATTCTATGCTTACATATCTGCTAACCTTCAAGTATCGAATTTGAGAACACATCACAACTCCCTTCACTTGGAAACCCTGGACTATAAAATCAATTATCACCTCCTATTTGCTCCGACGAGCTTTTCCAACCATCTAAACACACAAATACAATGTACAAACAAGTGAACAAACTTCATGTAATGGCAATTCATATCAAAATGCATGCATAGTCTAGCCTAGCATTTATACAAACAACCATACGTCAAAACAACATGTTTATATCACTTTAAATTCGCTTCTATTGTAATTTCCAAATAAAGACGGCATCAAATCATATTTTTAACTTTAAAATGGATTCAAAACATCTCAAAATCTATAGACATATATAATGGGTCTAGGGATGATAAATCACCCAAAAATCAATGAAAAACATGTAATTCGAGGTAGGTTCGAAATGAACAGCAAACATCCAATAAAAAATCATATTTCTAAGTTCGAAATCATTCTAAAAACACATTAAGAACCTATATCAACAACTATAGTAAAGTGAGATAAAATCACACACCTAGGGTGCGTAATCGACAAAAATCACCACAAAAGAGTAGATTCGCTAAAACAAGAGTAGGTCAGAATTTGGGTAGCAGCTACATGGTTTTCAAGGCACAAATTTTAAAATCAAAAAAGCCTCTTGCTAATCTTTTGTCTAATCCCTTTCTAAATAATTAATATTGGTTAATTTTATTGTAAAAATAATGGAGTTTTAGTAGAAGAAGGTCAATGGAGCCAAAGAAAGGTTAGGAGATGTTTAGAGATGTATTTATAGTGATTAGTGACTACTATGGAGGTTGCACTTTATTCTAATTTTGAAATCACTACGAGGCCTAATGATGGGCATAGGTTAATTACCCACTAATCTGCCTAAAGACTACACAAACTTAAAATAGACATATCTCTTAAACGCTAAGTCTAAAAATATATTTTGACCACTCCACGGTTAGCCATCATATCTTTCATTTTTAAGTGATTTGAGACCCTAATTCAGCTCTTATCAAAAATTATATAACTTGTAATATTTTCAAGGTCAAAAATGTCCAATAAAAATTATAAGGGTGAAAAATGTCACTACTCCACGTTACCCAAAGTTATAGCCTCATACGTCCCAATTTGAATTTTAGAATAATATTTTACGATCCTCCTATATGTAAAATACTAGTTGTTAGAACGTTACACATAAATCAAACATAAGAAATAAACCTCACGTAACAAGAGAAAGTAAAATACATTATATGATATACAATAGATGCCTATCAATTATAATACAAGTCATACATAAATCACATACATATGACTATACAGTTGTCTATAAAAAATGTACATGTCCATGTCTAAAATACAACAAGGTATAAAGTAGACAGGTAATAAAAATGAGTATACCATAGTAAATATTTAAATTAACATCCAATTATCTGCTAAATTAAATATCTAACCTGTAAAAAATCCTTGGACCTATCCAAGTTTTATAAGTAAATATAAATCACAGGTTAGACAAGAAAGCCTAGTTTGAGAGAAACCTTAAGAGTACAATGGTAAACATACATATAACTTCACATATCCTATGAGATGTAATAGTGAATTAAAGGACAAATATAATTCACATATGGCAAGATAAATTCTAATGTTTATTTATCTTAAGTCTAAATCCTAATGTATATTTATCTTAAGTCTAAAATTGATGAAGTAAAACGAATTGTCAAGTTATATATGTGTGTGTTGCAAGCATGCGTGCATGCGCGTCCTCAAGTGGATATCGTATATACATATGATTTAAAAAAATTATCCACAAACAAATCAATATATATATATATATATAACACTTAAATGATTACTGTAGCTAAGGCAATGAGACAAATATGAAGGGTCAAATACTAGGATAGCTAAAAAAAGAGCTATTTAATATTTATAATATTAATGTTCAACATATATCGAACTTTAATACTATAAATTAATCATACCTCTTGAAAGAGTGCTATTTCATATCTTATAATATCAATGTTCAATGTGTCTATAAGTTAATCGCAACTCCTGGAAATGTGAACGTCTCCACCAGACATATACGCTACCTTCACTAGCATATGCCACTCAATCCGTCTAATAGATGCAGAAACATCACCAAAAAGATGTATGTTGTGATAACCTTTCTTCACCTTCGATAACCAATATATTTCAAACGGGTAATAGGTTGTACTGGTACCCTGCCGACGGAGGGAAATCGTCAAGGATTTAAATAATGCAATCGATCAATGGATAACATATCTCTCATTGCATAGATAAAATATAATATAAAAAATAGATATAAAACAGACGAGATAGTAATAAAATTAAATAAACCAAAACATCATCGTAGCACAAGTTCATTAGATTATAACCAAAAAATATATATGAGTTTATACATCTCTGATACAACATAAACTACATAATATAAAACCATCTCTATATACAATAAAGTGATAATGGCTCCGTAGCAGTGCACAGCGGAATAAACAATGGTGGCTCTATAAATAAAATATATGAGTAAGCGTAAGCCTCTTGTTCATCCTTCGCACAGCTCCATGTGTTATGCTCATACCCATCGCGCAATTCACTCATTTAAGTGGAGCTAAAAATATAAGAAGCAATGCAAATAATCTCAGGTTAGCTGTGACGCCCCACTCCAAGACCCACATTAGCAAAGAGTATTACTAAGTAACACCATCTGCTAATGCGGAGAATAGAGCTGGTTAGGAGCGACCATCTATAGCCTTGTCTTAATTATCTATTGAATACGCCGACAATTGTCATACCTCCTTGAATTCTTTCTCAAATGGATCGACATATCCAACAAATACTTAATACAAAGCCATAGGTGGCTGAAGGATCTATCAGAATAAAATATAACAACTCAAATGTAATACACATCACAGAACAGTAGGTCATCACATACATTTACACATATCCAGATACAATACAGAGTATACAAAATGATACATGTCAAGTGGTAAAGCAAACCACAATATACAGACGAGTCAAAAGAATATATATCAGAGTTACAACCAAAAAAAGGACTACACAAAAAGCTATAACAAAAAGGAGCTAGCGGAATAGTCTCTGCGGAAGCAAAATAGGCTAAGTCCAATGTACCTAACCTGAAACATCTCGGTCTAACCCGAGTATAAAATACACGGGTCAGTCTAGCTAAACAAATCAGTTAGATAAACTAAATGGTAATGAACATACAAGGTCATAAAGTACCACAAATATATCCAAAAGAGATAACCAAATCATCTAACAAAAGATGAATCATAACAAGCCATCATCGGCAACTCAAATAAACAAAGGATATCATATCCCAAAACAAGCCAAAAGGCAAATAACAAATACCAATAAAGGTAACACAAGTTTCCACAAGGTAATCGCTATATATCGTGTGGTTCAAAGGACCTACACCGAAAGGCGATACTCTAGGGAAATATAAATATCAAGGAAAACAAAAGATGCTCGAGCTCAGTACTGTATAACAAGGATCCACAAGCCCGAAGGCAACAAACTCGAAGGCACAAACCCGAAGGTACAAGCCCGAAGGAAACATACCCGAAGGCAACAAACCCCGAAGGCTCAAGCCTGAAGGGAACAAACCCCAAAGGCAACAAACCCCGAAGGCTCAAGCCCGAAGGCCACAAACCCCGAAGGCAACAAACCCCGAAGGCTCAAGCCCGAAGGCCACAAACCCCGAAGGCAACAAACCCCGAAGGCTCAAGTCCGAAGGCCACAAACCCCGAAGGCAACAAACCGTAGTGGCGAAGCTCCGGAGGCCCAGTACTGGACACCACTAACTGGCGGAATGTGTCACAACTCTCAGAAGGGAACCCGAAAAATGTTAACGTGAGTCCCATACCCCACGTTCGCACTAAACGGTTTACTAACCATTAGCCAATTTCACACTCAAAGCAGTACAAAGTTCACCTCATCTCATCGGTAAACCAGACCCAAAGGTCAAAACGGTCAAACGAATAGATTAGGAATTAACTGAAAAGATAAACACACGTGTTCATAGCATGCGTTTTATTTGATCATTTGATTCTCCTCCCTCTTCGCTCGAAGTGCAAAATTGTGTGTGTGTTTTAAATAGAAATTATAAATTTGAGAAACGAGCTTTTAATACAATTAAAAAGATCATTTTATAAAAACCCGTGTACGAAATCAAAAAGGAATCATCAAAGTCAATAATAAATGATAACAACAAATCGGATAATTACGAATCGATAAAAATTGGAATCCCACACAAAATAGGCAAATTGGGCTGAGACAAGCAGATTCAGACGTTTGAGTTGTATATTTCAAACGTCTGAAACTGGAGCTCGGGCAATACTTTGCCTAGGCCAATGATGGCCAAATCATATCGGAAGCAATCAGATGAGTGACGATGGCTAGGGGTTTACGCCAAACGACTACCCAACCTTAAAGACTCACCAATACACTCCGACCAACATGCCCAAACATCCATATAAGGATTTTTCATAGATTTTGACTTCAAACGCCAAAAAATGGAATATTCATCAAACCAATTCAATTCAAAAGCAAATGGACAAGGAATGTATGTTAGGAATTGCTACCTAACACTATCAAAGATATAGACGTAGATGTGAGATAAAAATCTCACCTTTAAACCCAAAACACAAGAGAGAAGCTATGGAGCAAGGCAAGAACAATCACTCTTCAATTTTAACCCAAGGAGCTTCAATCTAAGCTCAAAAGAAAAACATTTCTAAGTTAGGGTTTAGAACATTTCTGAAATTGAAGAGAAAATGAGGTGGAGAAGATGGAGAGAAGGCTTACCTAAGCTTCTCTTAGATTTTGGAGCAAGAATTTGAGTTTGCAAAGAAAACTAAGGCTTGGAATATCTATTTCCCATTCTCTTCCCCCATTTTCAGTTGAGCTTGAGTTAAAAGAAATGAAATGAGTGTATGGAGAGGAGAGGGGGCTGAGTTAAGGTATAGGATGAGTTGGGTGAAACCCAAACCCAAAAGCCCACTTAGAAAATAGCAAAATTCAACTCGCTCCAAACATATCGAAGCTTATACTAAAAAAAGTCACAAACACCATTTTGAACTCAATGGAAGTGGTCTCGAGTCCAAAATGTTGATTCTCAATTTCATTCCTCATTCATACGTCTGAAATTTCCAAACCAGACGTCTGAATCTGGAAAAATATGAGTTTCCAAATTTCATTCAGACGTCTGAACTGAACGATTCGGACGTCTGAATCTGGAAAAATAGAAGTTTGTCTAGAACAATATTCAGACGTCTGAATCATCCATTTCAGACGTCTGAAAATGGCAATTTTTGCCTTTTTCCTTTCTGGTTTGATTTGAGAAATTTCAGACGTCTAAACGATTCATTTCAGACGTCTGAATCCCTGGTTGATAGTTTTTCCCAAAAAGACACCTCCGAAACTCGATCCATAATGACTCTTCACTAATTCGACTGTTCTTTTACGAATAGTGACTTCTTCGGACTAAAAATCCGACTAACGATGCTATATTTAAATAAAATATTCAAATATACAATCGTAAAATATGCGGGTTGTTACATTAGACAACGATCTGGTATGGGCGGTTTATAAGCCTAAAATAATATATATAAAGTCGATATATCATAAATAAGATCAATATAGTATGGAAAGTCATACTCCACCCGCTCCTGCATCCAACAAGTTAGCACATAAAAACGATATATGTTAATCTACTATCATCAGTATGGGTGTACTACTCCATTTAAGTACATAATAAGGTGTTAGGGAATTAGACTAAATAATACCTACATCACGTAGACAACCATAGCAACCGTAAAACAAACAAACATCAAGCATCTCTCATACTCAGTGCATTTGGATATATGATAATGCAAATGACCAATGTCGTAAGGTCAACAACTACTTAACATCGTAGCTCCATCGATGTTCGAATCCTTGACCACTTAGATGATTAGGAACTAGACCAACATCATAAGTTCATAAGATACAGATCCACTCAAACAATCCACGGCTAGAGTTGCGTATTTTTCCGTCTTACTGGTTTTTCCAACATTTTTTCACGTATTTCTAGGATTTCCTATTTTCGCGTTTTTCCATAAAAAATATTTTGAAAGGAGTTCCTTTTGCTAGCTGATGGAAATCCATGTAAATTTCCACCTTTTCCATGGAAACCTCATTCCTTCAGATTACTTTCTCGATACTTTCTCAACCTTTTTAATTGGGTTTGGCCCATGTAAATTAAGCATTATTTTCACGATATTATCTCCCAGAAAACATTACTGTTCATGAATTTTGTTTTATAATCATGGTTTATTGTATTGTTTCCTAAAAATGAAAATGAATTCATGTAATATATCTATAATTAACTAACTTTATTTAGAATGCATATGTTCTATGAAAAAAGCTTATTATGTTATGATTTATTACTTTTTTTTACGATGTTACAAGTTTTGTTTCTACTATTATGAAATACACCGTACACAAGTCTCAAACATACTATGAAGAAATATCACACATTTGAGCTTCTCTGTTGACTCAAAATTGTACTGCATTTGTGTACTGTGATATATTGGAAACATGGTCACTATAATTGATGTATGCATGACAATATGTGGTTTTGTTTTGGCTGAAATATATTTATTTTTAATATGTTGGGTTAGGTTGTCTACCTGTACTAAGTTTGTATTGTGTTTTGTTGGGTACTTTCAAGTAGGAAGTATATAAAAAATGTAATTGTACATGGAGTAAATATGAAGAAGCTTGTACAAATCATAATTCTAGAGATTGCGACGGTGAAACGATGAATATAATAACCAGTGCAAGTAATGAATCATATAATATTTTGAACCAGGACAATAAATAAAGAATTTGGAACATCAAATGATATATATATATATATATATATATATATATATATATATATTTCAAAACGAACAGTGAATAATATGACATGTGCATTGGTTTTTCAAAGAATATATCGATTTACAAGCGAAGTCGTTGAATCCTTGGTTTTCACATGGGGGACCTAACTCTTTGAATTCTTCTTGCAGTTAATGCTTCTAAAAGAACATTCAAGCCATTCATTATTACTTCCGTAACTGCTTCAAAAAGGACTTTCAAGCTATTCATTGTTGCTTCCACTTGTTTATCAAGGCCAAGTGAAGATAATTTGGGAAAATTGTAACTTAGCTCCGAAAGAACTCCGGTTGTGATGTACTGCACATTACAAATTTCTCTAAGGGGAAAAATGGAATTCCACGTTCCATTCCAAGTTTTCCAATTTCCATCAATCGGAATTCCCTTGTTGATGGAACGAAATTCAGAATAAATCGCATCATTCCATCAATGATCGGAAGAATCAGAAAATGCTACAAATGATACGAAAATATTCCGTACCGACCCCTATCCACGACGAGTGTCCTCAGCTACTCATTCTTTATGAGCATACATCGAAGTCTTTGATCATCAATGATCTCTTGGCTCACGTACCAATATAATAACCCCTTTGTTCCACTCTATAAGTTACCATCATATAAAACTTTCTTGCTCGGACTATCCTAGATGCTTCATCTAGCACTCCATTATAGCCACCGTCGATCAACCATTGTAGCATGAATCGGTACCGATCCATCATGGGTCGGTGCCAGTCCATATATGTAGTCAAACTTGCCTCATAGTTGTCTCCTTTCTCTTCCTTTAGCTTCAAGTACCCCATTTGGTCAAAGTCGATCGATTGATACTGATCCATAATGGATTGGTGCTAATCAATTTGCTTAGCCAAAATTTCATCTTCTTAGCTTGTGATAGATCCCTCCCGCCTTCCTTTCCAAAAATACTAAGTCCTCATCAACTGGCACTGATCGGTACTGATTTATATGAATTACGGCTGACCATCCACTTAGTGAACTTTTCACTAAGTCTTTAGCCTTGCTTTGGAAATTGGTCCATCTTTACTTTGCCTTACTGTTATGATCTATGTGCATCCCTCTCTTGCAAAGTTCAACTCCAAACACTCTAGAGCCAATCCATCAAATTTATTCTACAATTTAAAAAATCCCCGTCCTAGTGCAATCCATCGAAGACTCGGTCGTAAATAGTCTTCCCATGCACTCGAAAGTTCTTCATCCATAGAATAAATCACATCCATAAGTTTTTCATTCATACATACAAACATGCAACAAAACATGAGCAAACAATCATTATATCAAGCATTATAGGTCAATCAATAATTTCTATATACACCTAACATGCATATATAAGTTCACAACATTCGAACATGTGATTCAACCCTTTAAATTCTTCAATACAACATTTGAAATACATACTTAATTTAGATTAGATTTAGAATTCATAGTTTTAGGTTGAAAAATGGATCCAAATTTTTTTTAAACATGTATTTCAACATATAATAGCAAGAGGTTATAAATCAGTCACCAGTCAATGGAACAATGATCAAATTAGCCTCAAATCAACCCAAATCCAAAATAAACAGCAAAGATAGTGAAGTTCCCTTCCAAAAATGATGATTTGATGATCTCTAATGTTTTTTCCATGGAAAGGAAAATAATTAAATCTTTCATTTGAAAGAAGCATCGGGTCCAAAATCCACTTCTATCAAAATTATGGCCTTAGGTTTATGCTTTGAAAATGTCCGCATTTTATTCTTAAGTCCAAAAATGTTGAAATATAGTATTCGCTAAAGTTTTAGCTCTTTTTAAGTTCGTTTGGTTGTGTAAATAATATTTTACTTACCTACCGATGCATGAAAGTGTGAGTCGTTACATTCTCCTCCCTCCCTCTTTAAGAATTTTGGCCCCGAAATTTCAACATCAAACAACATAACTAAATAAACAAGAAAACAGACATGCACAACATCAAAGCATAGCAATCAATCTATACTAACATCCTATCATGTGTATGATACTAGCCATCAAATAAGATGCTAAATGTGATATCAATGCGATAAACGTAATCTCTCCAAGCGAAGAGCTCTAGATAATCGGTCTTCATGCTCTGCTCGGTCTCCCAAGTACTATCACTTTCATTCCCGCTCCAAATGAACCGTTACTAGCTTTACATTATTCCTTCTAAGTTTCTTCATAATATGCTTGGCTATACAAATAGGCTACGAGGTATTGCTACTTCCGGTTCAAAAAATAAGTCATCGAGTTAATCTGGTATAACAATCACACTTGAGTCATGCCCAAACTTTCGAAGATGCGAAACAAGGAAGATGACAGGCACACCCACTATCTTTTGAGGTAAGCTAAATCTATATGCAAGATTCTCAATCCTTTCGAGTATAAAAAAAGATCCAACAAATCTCGATGCCAACTTCCCCTTATCACCGAATCGATCTGCATTTCTTTACAGAGAAATTTTGATAAACGCCATATCGCCAATAAAGAACTATAAATCATGGCTTTTCTCGTCAACATAACTCTTTTATTTGTCTTGTACAGATTTTATTCATTTTTGAATGATCTTAATCTTCTCTAAAGACTCGCTAATCATATTTGGCCCATGGATCGATTTCTTCCCAGTTTTCCACCAACATGAAGGGTTATTGCATGGTTACCCATATATAGCTTCAAACTGTACCATACCAATGCTCAACCGATATCTACTATTGTATGAGAACTCTAATAAATGAAAATGGTCCTCCCATGAGCCTCCAACATCAAGTACGCAAGCTTGCAATATATCTTCTAGTGTATGATTTACCTTCTCTGTCTGATCATCCATTTGTGGTGGTAAGTTGTATTCAAATTCAACTCTATCCCAACGCCTCTTGTAACCTCTTCTAATAATGGGTCTCTATCTCTCATAATTCTCTTTAGTACTTCATGGAATAGTACGCTCCAATACACATACAACTCAATTTATCGACTATAACCCATATACTAGCATACCCTCCTTGAGCCCTTGGTGACCCATCAATGAAATTCCATTGATATTTGCTCAAACTTCCACAATGGAACTTCAAGTGGTTGCAGCAAACTACTCGGTTTCTTCTAATCAACTTTGACTGGCTGCCAATTCATACATTTGGAGATAAATCTCCAGACATCCTTCTTCATTCCTTCCCAATAAAATGTCGGCTTCGCATATGTATACATTTTATTCATCTAGGATGGATAGTCAACTTCGAGTGATGACACTCTCGTAGCACCTCCACTCTAAGTCCGTCTACGTCGGGAATATATGATCTCCCATCTTTACGGAGCCAACTAACTCGGTTAAATCCATATTGCTTCACCTCTTTAGACTCTACTCCTATCCCTAGCTTGGTAATAATCTCTACTAGTCTAGCATCACGCATTCGACTAGTACTGATCCATTCTATAAGAGTAGGTTTAATCGTCAAACTTGTCAACATCTTTGGCTTAAGCTCATATCTAGGTTGAAAATAAAATCTAGCTATATACTTTAATTGCGTCCACTCTAGGAACATAGTTCCCAAGCTAGCTTGTCTTTTGCTCAACGCATCTACGACTGCATTTCCCTTACCAAGTGTATAGGAAATGTCAAAATCATAATGTTAAGAACTCTAACCATCTCTACTATTTTAGTTTAAGGTCATTCTATGATAAAAATATTTCAACGACTTATGGTCAGTGAATAGCTCAAATCTTTATCCCAGCAAGTAATTCCCCCATGCCTCCAATGCAAATATTATAGCGGCTGATTCCAAATCAAGGGTTAGATATCTCATCTTATGCGGTTTCAATTGCCTACTCGCATAAGCGACAACCTTACCTCTTTGCATCAATATCGCCTCAAGTCCAGTACCATATGTATTTGTGTATATTCTCAACTCATCATCCCTGTTTGGAATGACTAACACTAGTTATCTCTTCTATCTCTCCTTCAAACTAATGAACATATGCTTGCACCTCGCATCTCAAGCAAAAGTCTGATTCTTCTATAATTACTCGCTAATCCAAGAAAGTTTCTCACATATGTTGAATTCTTCGATCTTTCCCATTCTTGCACCACTGCTACTTTTGCAGGATCAACAACAATGCTATACTATGAAACAACATGATCCAAGAACCTCACTTCCCTCTCTAGAAGTGACACTTTAGAAACATATCCTTCAACTGATGCTTTCTTAACATCTCAAACACCACTCTCAAATGCATCTTATGTTCCTCTTCTGTCCACGAATAGGCAGGAATATTATTGACAAACACAAGTATGAACTTCTTGAGGTTATCTTTGAAACTTTGATTCATAAGATCAATGAAGTATACCAGTGCATTAATTAGCCCAAACGGCATAAACACCCACTCATAAAATCCCGATGGTGTACGAAATGCTGTAATTGACACACTATCCCTCACTGCTTTCAGCTAGTGAAAACCCATTACCAAATCCATCGGAGAAAACCCCTTCGCTTTGCAAAGCTGATCGAACAAGTCATCTACACGTGGAAAATGATACTTGTTCTTTCTCAGCATTTTGTCCAACTCATAATAATCAATACAAGGTCTTAAAGAGCCATCCACTTTACTAGCGAATTCTACAGGTGCTCCTCATTTAAAAGTACTCTTTTAAATAAATTTCTTCTTCGGTACTCATTTACTTGCACCTCTAGTTCTCGTCGCTCTTTGGGTTCCATCCATCTCAAAGGCATAACAACATGCCTAGCATCCTTCATTGAATTGATATGCAACTCGATCTCTCTATGTTGTGGTAAACCTGTAACCTCCTCAAAAATATCAGGATACTCCTTCGCTATCGATACTGATGACAATTGATCATGCGGGATCTCGAGCGAATATAAAAGGGTAACCATCACTACATCCTTGGGCATGCATTACAACTTTAGCTTACACTCATTATCACTCCCTATCATCACCAATAACCTCTCACAGTCGAGTACTATCCATACCTCTGAAGCTAGTCCATCCCCAAAATAATCCTAAATCTGACAAAACCAAGTACATACAAATCATAAGCAAACATGCATCCATGACTCGTTAAAATAACTTCATAAGAAACCATACTCAAATTAGTTAAACCTCTGGGATTTGACAGTACCAAGGGTCTGTCTACTAGGTCGGATCTTAACTCTAACTATCTACCAGGTCACTAGATATAAACAAATGTGATTCTACCATATACAAAAAAACATGAACATGTATATCATAAATAGAAAACATACCTTGGATTGTGATTCCTTTCCCCTTCTCCTTCGTCGATGGAGCACTTGGTAGGTTAGGAATAACATTCGATGCATAAACCTTTACCATTAGCTTATCCTTTGCTGGTTCTGAACAATCCTTCTTAACGTTCCCAAATTTGTTGCAGTTGAAGCACTTCCATTCTTCACTTTTGTAGCTCTTACTGAGATGTCCTCTTTTTCCATAGTTAAAGAAAGTCAGCTCCCTTTGCCTTTATTTTGACCATCTTTCCCTTGCACATGTTTCTTTCCCTTATTGTTCGAAGGTTGCTTCCTCTGTCCAATTCCTCCTACTTGCAGTTTAGTTTTCTCATTGGGAACATTAGCTAGCTTTGGCTGGGTACAAGCTCCCATGTCTCAAAGCCTTCTCAACTATCTTATCGAAGCGTTTATCAATATGGTTCACTTAGTACTCTCTAAGAGAGTCATTCAAGCCAATAATGAACTTCTCGTTCTTCTTTACTGGAGTGCCAACGAATGACATCCCATATTTTGACAATGAGTCGAACACAACCACATACTCAGACACAAACATATCACCTTGCTTCTGATAAGTAAACTTCCTAAACAAGATGGATTTTTGAGCAGTTGGAATGAACTTCTCCTCAAAGCATGCTATAAACTGATCCCATGTAAACTAGTCGTCGAGAATAGTAGATTTGATTGCATTCTACCAACCCATAGCTCTTCCCCGAAGTTGTCATGAGGCTAATATCTCTTGTAAGCATCTTCCAACTCCAAGTCATCAAAGATATGTTCACAAGTATCTAGTCAGTCCCATAATTCCACAACAGATTTTGTCTCTATGAACAGTTTCCTATAAAGCTACCATATTCCTTATTAAGCTTAGTGATGTCAACTCTAGGCCCTTTCATTTGTTCACAACCTCTAGCTATAGCAACAGAAGCTCATCCTTGGGAATTCTAAATAAATTCATCATCATTTGTGCGAACATAGTTTGCATATCTGGGTTAACAAGTGCCCCCATGCCCGTTCCTGCTTCGACTCTCGATACCAAGATAGTTTGTCTACCAGCTCATAAATGATAATAGCATAAGTGATACTCGTGTGTGTAATGCATCTTACTATACATATACAACATAGTTTTAAAGTTAAAATATAACTACTACGGTCTTACATATATAGATCGATCCATTCTAAGGCATATCTCTTACCTTATCTCTAATGGATTTACCCATCGAGACTAAGGTGATCACTTAACTTAAGCTCGATACCAAGATGTAACAACCTCCCTCCACCTCTATTACCTAATATACTCCAAAATATACAATAGCACCATATTTCGGTCGATGGAGAAATATCGTCTTTAAACAATGCAATTGATCAATGAATAACCTATCATGTATCTCACAATAAGAAAATATAATATCAAATATATATATATAGGTATATATGTATAACATGGGAAACATTAGCATAATCAAATGAGCCAAAACATCATTAGAGCAAATCATAGGTTCATCGGGTAATACATTACAAAATATACGAGTTTGTACATATCCAATACAACATAATATAAAACTGTCTCTATATATACAATAAAGTGCCAATAGCTCCATAGAACTGCACTGCAAAATAAATGGTATTAGTTCCACAAATAGCATATATAAGTAGGTGCATGCCTATTGCTCATATTCTACATAGCTCATTGTGCTATCCTCATACCTTCTCTCAATCTACTCATTTAAGACTACCCGAGAATATAAGAAGCAATGCTAATAACCTTGAGTGAGACATTAGTCTGGTATAAGCGGTCTATAACCCTAAAACGATGTATATATATAAAGTTGATATATCGTAACTAAGAGCAATATGGTATGAAAAGTCATACCTTCCTGCACCTTCATCCAACCGGTTAGAACATAAAAATAACATATGCTAATCTACTATCATCAATATAGATATACTACTCCATTTAAGATACTAGGTATCAGGGTATTAAACTCAATAATACCTACATCACAAAGACAACCATAGCAACCTAGCGACCATCAAACAATCAAACATCAAGCACTCTCGTACTTACAGTGCAATTGGATATATGATAATGAAAATGACCAACGTCATAAAATTAGTGACTACTCAATATTGTGGGTCCATCGATGTTCGGACCCTTTCCTACTCAGATGGAAAGGAACTAGATCAATGTCATAAAGGTAAGAGATTTAGATATACTCAGACAATCTACAGTGAGTGTCCCCAGCCTCTCCTTCTTCATGAGGATACGTCAAAGCCTTTGGTCATCAGTGATCCCTTGGCACACATACCAATAATAAAAACCCCTTGTTATACTCCATAAGTCACCACCATATGAAATTTACCTTCTCGGACGTTCCATAGATGCTTAAACTTACCTGCTCGGATTGTCCCCAGATGCTTTAGTTAGCTCTCTACTGTAGCCACCATCGATCGGCCACTTTAGTATGGATCGTTACTGATCCATCATGCATTTGTGATAGTCCATGTACTTAGTCAATTTTTCCTCCTAGATGACTCCTTTCTCTTCCTCCAGCTTCATGTATCTCATTTTGCCAAACCCGATCGATCCCGACCCATTATGGATCGGTGTCGATCATTTACTTAGCCAAAATTTAATTTTTCTTGGCTTTCAATCAATCCCTTTTGCCTTTCTATCCAAAAATGATATGTCCTCATCAATTGTCATGGATTGGTACCAATGCATATGAATCAGGGCAGATCAATCCACTTAGTGAAATTTTCACTACGTCTTCAACCTTAATTTAGAAATCAATCCACCTTTGTTGTGGATTACTGCTTCGATATTTTTTCATCCCTTTCTTCTAACGATCAATTCTAAATACTGTAGAGCCGATCCATTGAAGTTAAACTATGGTTATAAACTCCCCGTCCTAGTGAAATCCATCTAAGACTTCATCGTAAATAGCCTTCCTATGCACTCAGTAGTTCTCCATCTATGAAGAAATCACCTCCATTCACTCCACGTGAGTGTTTCATCCATACATATAGACATGTAATCACAATAATAGCAAACATTCATCATATCAAGCATTATAAGTCAATTGATCATTTCTACATGCACCTAACATTCATATATAAATTCACAACATTCAAACATTTGATTAAACCATTTAAAAACATCAATACAACATTTGAAATTCATTTTCAAATAAGATCATATTTAGAAATCATAGTTATTAGTTGAAAAATTAATCCAAAACACTTTTTAAATGTATGTTTCAATATATAATAGCAAGATCTTAAAATCCACTCACTTATTAATGGAAAAACGATCTTATAAGCCTCAAATCTGCCCAAATTCGAATGGAACAGCAAAGGTAGTGAATTTCCCTTCCACAAATGATGATTTGATGATCTCTCATATTTTCCCTAAGCTTGATTTCAATATCTCTTGATTTTATCTCAAATAGTAAGTTTTTTGTGGATTAAGTAGAGAAATGATTAATGGTGGTTTAGGATAGTTTTAGGGAGATATAATAATGTTTTGGTGGCTGCTCCAACCTTAGGATTAGCAAAATTTTGAAATTTCTGTATCAGCCCAAATGATGAGCCATTGGGTCATACATAAAACTCTACCTAAATTTGCCTAAACTTAAAGCATTTGTATCTCTCAAATCTTAGGCCAAATTACTATTATCACTCCTTTATGGAAAGGAAAACAAGCAAATATTTCATTCGGAACAAGAATCAGGTCAAATTCCACTTTTATCAAAATTATGACCTTAGTTTTTTGCATTGAAAATATCCGCATTTTATTCTAAAGTCCATAATGTCAATACATGATATTTTCCAAAGTTTTAGCTCTTTTTAAGTTCGTTTGGTTATGTAAATAGTATTTTACTTACCTACGGATGTATAAAAGTTCGAATAGAAACCCACCTTAAAGATTTCAAACCTAATCACACACACACAGATATATATATATATATATATATATATATATATGTGTGTGTGTGTGTGTGTGTGTGTGTGTAGATATCATTATCGAATCTTTCCTTAGTGGAAAAAATAGGAATCACTTCACTAATGTAATTTATACCAAATACATTTTATTTAAAAGGTTATAATATTTCTTCAACAAAAATAATATGATGCTAACGTTCCATATTATATGCAAGGAAAATTGATATTATTGAAGTTTAGAATGAATAAACATATACTATAAACTAAATGTTCCATAACCATATAATTATGCATTCATTGTTTATTTTCATTCTCACAATTTCATATTCATGAAAACACGATTCTTTATTAAATTAAACTCATATGATGTGTAAATTATTATACAAATACATTTGTTTCATTTTTAACTAAAATATGTTTTTCTATATTATTGAACAAATGAGAATTATATAATTTCACTATGAATAAATATAGTCTTACTTCGTATTATAATAGAAGTAAACAGTAACTCAAATTTTCAAATAAATTTGTAGATAAACCATTTTCATAACTAAATATAAGTAAAATAAATTTATAGATAAAATGAAATAGCTTTTTAAACCTTAACTTGTTAAAAGTTTTCAACATCTAATAAATTAAGTTAACACTAATTACGCATTAAAATTTATGTAAGTTGTTAAAAATAAATTTGTTGATAAAATAAAATATCATTATTCCCAATGGATTTAATCAAAGATATATTCAAATTACACATACATACATGCATGCATGCATGCATGCATGCGCGCGCCCACACACGTACACACACATATATCTTCATATAATTATATAAATGTAGAATTTCAGACATATCGATTCAATAGCAAGTTTAAATGGACAAACTATTATAATAGCAAATTAATCCATTTAACACAAGGTCACACATCAAGTACATTATTCAAACAAGCATTCAAATCCAACATGCATCCAAACTTTCATTTTTAACCAAACATGCTTTCTAATGCCGAACTATTAATTCAACAATTTAGCATGGCATTTGATATATATTTGCTAAGTATTTAGGTTAATATATAAAACTATAAACAATGCATTAACATAAAATTTTGATCATATCAAGATTTGTAAACAATTTCCATAAAATTATGCTTTTCCCGTCTACATTGTTCTACTACTTCGGTACATCGTGCATCTTTAAATTTGTGCCTACCTCATCCCCTCTATCATCGCTTATTAACAGAAAATTTTGATTATATCAAGATTTGTAAACAATTTCCATAGAATTATGCTTTTTCCATATGCATTGTTCTACTTCTCTAGTTCATCATGCATCTTTAGATTTGTGCCTACCTCATCCCCTCCGTCATCGCTCTAGTAAAATTATGCTCAAACAAATTCGACCAAGCTCTCACCTTCTACAATCGTGATATCCACTACCTTAGGATGCAACGCAACCAACTGGAGCTCAAGTTACTCTATAGCGCTTGATATTCCATGACACGGCTATTCCAATGCATCGCTACTCACCCACTCCCATGCATGCTAGACTAGCTTGAGCCTCGTTCTATGATGGCTACTCTCGAAAGGTAATGTGAAATTTTAATTTTTTTTAATTTATTTATTTAAGGGATGGAATTTCAGGCTGGGGTTTTCGCTAAGAGATGATTTTAGGATTGGGTTTATGAAGTATGGAAACATATTTATCATAGAATTTTTACAATTTGCCCTCTATCATATTCAAATTCCTTTATCTGAGGCCATGATTCTGATCGAACTAGAAGTGCATGAAAGTTTCATTGTGGTCCTAGGACGAATTAGGAGCTCCTGCTTGAATCCCTTGATATGATCAATGAGAAGCATGAGAAAGCTGATTTGAGAGCTGTTGCTTCCTGGAAGCGAGTAGCTCAATAATATATTGCCAAGATCAAGAATCGGACCTTCGATATCGAAGAGCTCGTCCTTAAACGGATCTTCCCTGGTCCAGTGAACATGGGCCCGAACTAGGAAGGTTTGTACGTGATTGAGCACAAGCTTGGAGATGAAACATTTAAGCTACCAATTATTGATAGAATCTCACTTCCGAGGGCTTGAAATAGTGAATATCTACGATGCTATTTTGCTTAAATGTCTCTTTGTAAATACTTGACTAGGATTTGAAGTGATAATGCAGAGTCTGCCATTCTTGTGAATATAAAATGATTTGGCTTTGGGGATCGATGGAACCGTGTTCTCATTAGCCTAATCGTACGTTGTGGATAACAACAAAACCGAATGTTCTGTATTTTGAAAATGAAGGTGTGTAGGTACCCAAAGATAGGTGCCAATAGACACTCCTGATTCATGATTGGATCTCAGGAATTTAACAATTCCAAGTATCCAGAGATAGATACCAGCAAACTCCTTCAATCCATGATCAGAAGAATGGAGTATAAACATGCTGATATGAATCGTGATGATACCCCTTGCGTTTTCATCTTAAAACCATTACCCGGAGGTAGGCAACCCCTTGACCAATGATCGAGGATAGAAGGGGTCTAAGTCCCTAGCCTAGAGATTGGAAAGGTCAACTTGCGATGCTCAGAGATAGGCATCTCACATATTAAGCCCTAAAGATAGGGCTTATACGATCAATGCCTAAAGTTAGGCGAGATCAAATGCGTACGTTCGGAGATAGACGTTCAAACCACTACTTGAGGTGGATAATCGTGGTTGATGCCCAGAGATAGGCAGGATCGAACATAGATATCCAAAGATAGATATCCAAGACAACGCTTCTTCACAACAAGGAGTGATATAGAAATCCAGCTTTATTACTAATCAAATAGAACCTGACTAGCGATAGTTGAGAAAACTACTAATCTAACCAAGTAGCAATAAGAAATTGCCCATCCACAAACAATTATGATGGATGATTAATATATTTTGATTGAAGTGTAGTCGTAGCTAACATAAAAGCTAAGTAAGACAAAGCACATAGGAAAATGTGATCAAAGTTTGAAAAGAAACAGCTTTATTCATTATTAACAAACTTTTCAAATAGATGTAGGGGTTGCACCCACATAATAATAGCTTATGTGAAAAAGCCAAAAACTACACAAAAGGTAACCTAACGAGAGTTGAACTATGGATGTCTCTTCTTCCTCTTCTTTTTCTTCACCCTAGAGGACTGTGTAGTATGCCTCTTTCCAAACTTTTCGCCTTTTCCTTCCTTAGAAAAATAGCCTTTGGGGTCAGTATCCAAATCATAGTCACTACTCGGAGATTCAAGAGCCTAACTCTGTGTACTGCCAAAGATAAGGGGAGAAGCGGGAATAGTGATTGGCGATATAGGTACCAAAATTGAAATAGGAGGTGGGATATCATCTAACTTTCCTTCTTAATTCTCCCAAGTTTATAGTTTGGAGTTTCTTCTCTTTATGCATTGAAGTCCCGAATATGTGCTCAGTTGGCCCAGTGATAACAAAATCTTTATCCCCATGTATCTTATGCGGATCTCCGGTGATCTCTTCATCCAAAGCATGGATCATTTCAGCACTAGGACCTAGGTTAGGACCCACCAAAGAGACTCGAATCGGGATAGAGGTAAACATGATGATAGATTCAATCATTTTAGCTTGTGCACCCAAAAATAAGCCTCCTTAAGGCAAAGAAGAAAGAGCAGGTTGACCTGAAACTTGAAAAAAAGAAAAGTAGAGATTAGAGACATCCACCGATGTCATGTAAGCCATCTCGAATATAGTTGAGGTTAATAATATACCTCCGGGAGATACAGATTCCATGTGATATGGAGTGCCGATAGAGCCTCCCTCCAAGGTAGGAGACATGACATGCAATTTTCAAAACGATTCGGTACCCATCAAGACAGGCTCTTTAGGATTGTAATGAACATCCAAAGACGATGCCAAAGCAATTGAAATGCTAGAAGTTGCCTTGACAATAGAAATAGCAGTAGAGCTTGGAGGAGGAATAACAGTCTCAGTGACTGATGGCCCCGATGTAAAGGAAGTGGTAGCACCGGAGTAACGACCCGTACCTTAATGGGCCTAAATTCGACAAAAATTGAAACCCAAGTCTATCAAAGCACAGATCGTTGGATTTGGCACCTGCAAATAAGCATGGGCATTATCAGAGATTGATAGAAATCTAAACTCACAGCGGAAACAATAATAGGATAAGAATACTGATTATGACTGCTACCTTGGAATTAATGGTATTCCTTGGATAGTAGATTTTCATATCAGCATCGAGTACGAGAAAAGAAGACTTCTCCAACAACTAAACACATTCAGCTTCAGTGACCTGTTCTTTTAAATCTATCATTTGGGTTGTAATGGGGAGGGGGTTAGAACAACGTTCTGGTGATTGGGAAATATATAAACTGTCCATAACATAAATTTATACAGATTGGTTTCCATTAAATTGTTATGTCTATTAAGGTTAGAAATTCTAATCCAACCTTGCACTGCACACATGATTACTTACCTACCCATTCCCAAGGTACAAAATACCGACGAGGCCTTACCAACCATCCAATACTTCCATACCCGTTTGCCACTTAATACTTCTAAATATGAAGCGGGCTTCTACTATCACCACATAATACTTTTAAAAGCGAAATAGGCAGACTTTTCCATTTAAGACCGCAATCGATGTAGACTCCGTCATTTAATACCTATTCCCAAGTCGACTTCTAACATCATTATTATTGGTCTACTGGTCCTGGCTATAGAAACCTTTGACCACTATCAATGGCCTTATAATTTGTAATAGCCATATTACTAGTGCATCTATCGTTAGTAAAGTCTTAGCAATGTGAGAGACTATACCCAAGCCACTTAATACCTTATTAATAAGGACTAGGCATGTATCTGACCATTTAACACCTATTTATAGGTAGGCCTTTGCCATTTAATACCTAACCCCAAGGCGGACTCCTCACTGGTACTATCTAGCTGACATTGCTTGGAAATCTCATTAAGCTACTTGGTACTTCTTTTATAGGAGAGAGGTGAATCCTAGATCAGTCACTTATTACCTCAAACCCAAAGCGAACCTTACCCGAGATATCCATCACGACTCTTAATTATAAATATGAAATCTCATTAGGCTACTTAGTACTTTTTTATAGGAGAGAGGCGAATCCTAGATCAGTCACTTAGTACCTCAAACCCGAAGCGAACCCTTCCCGAGATATCCATCACCACTCTTAATTATAAATATGATATCTCATTAGTTTACTTCTTTCGGTAGGGAGGCAGTCCCTAAGATAGCCATTTAATACCTCAACACTGCAGTAAAACTTTTTAGAGATATCTCTCACCGCTTCCTAACTCTAGATTTGGACCATTTAATACTTTTAAATTATGAAAGTAAGTCTGATCTCTCATGTCTTCACGAGTCCAAGGATTAGTGATATCTCACATCAGTAGTAAGTGCACCCGACTGCTGGTAGCCACAAAGTGAAGGGCAACCTTTCGTCGAGTGACTCTACTGACCTCGAATCACTAACCTACTGAGTCCAAAAAACTATCCTAAGCCTTTACTTATATTATATTAGGTAGATAATGGACTTATCTTACTAATTTCTCTTTTATTTAAGGCAATAAGATTTATCTTAAATACTTATCTACCCATAAATCCCCTTTTAATGCTCATAAATGTCAATTTGTCCATAAAATCCTAACGGACATTTCCTAAGACATTTATGTATGATTCCTAATTTCAAATCAGTAATCTTCTATAGCTATTCCAATTTTATCTGTCCTTTTTATCCATTTTTCACTATTAATTGTAACTCCCAAATTCTTTTCCATTAATTGGAGTTACAGTCTTTAATTTCCATACTAACCAATTGTAACCCCTAATCTAATCCTATTATTATTTCCCATTAATTGCTCTTTAATTGGGTTACAATCTTTTATTTTCTATTAAATATTGGCAATTCCTAATTTATTACCCATTAAAGGAATTACTGCATTTCCTAATTCTACCCATTCGCTTCCCTAAATATAATAATAACTAACGAACGTTACGCATAAATAACGCACGAATAAACACTATTCTTCTTTATAAACGCGATAAATACGTATAAACTGCCTTATAAAACTACTTACTCCTATCTAAATATATTATAGTCATAAATATTTAACTAGAATATGATCTCCATACTTAATGTGCTAGAATTAGAATCCTTAGGATGATTTTCCGCTATGATTTCCATAAATTAGTTTAACACAAAAAAGAAAGATTGACTCCGTTTGAAATTACAAGGAATAATTTCTTTTTATTTGGAATAAACAATGTAAACTATCGAGAATAAATCTGTACTTTACACATCTCTTTCCTTTTTGTTTGTGGGTATTCCTTTTTAAATCAAACGTTGTCCTTTTGAATGAAAGGTGGAAAAAGTAAATAAATTTATAAAAATCAAATGGATGTTCTTCCCATAAATTAAACTATGGAAAATCTACAACATAGCACAATTTGGACAATAATCCAAAAATCCTATTTTACATCCAACACAGATCTAGAAGAAAAATATACATCATTCAAAATCTAAAATCTTTAGGACTGATTTTCAAATCTAGGTGTAAACATATTTCAAATTAGATCTAAAACAAGTATATGTAGGAAATAGTTTTATGCACTAATTTAAGCCTACAATTCACAAATAAAATTGATTTAGGCATAAAAGTCAAACTTATGCCAAAATAATAGATTTAAAATCAAACAATGTATAAAATCTCCCACCCACCATTTAAAAGCGATCCAAATCTCCACTGAAGTAGAACTTTTAATTCATCTACAAATCCTTTTTAATCCAAGAAATAAGTATAAAAAGGGTATATATATATTAGAATTACATATCTGAGAAGAGATTTGGGATTGGGAGAGAAAGTAGGTACAAATATATAAATATATAAATTACCTCAAATATGCGTATAATTGCTTCTCTTCTCTTTTCCTTTTCATTTGATTTCTATTCTTCTCCAATTTGAATGAATATAAATACAAATATTTCATTTTTATAATTCAGAAAGAACATGGGGTAGAAGAAATGGCTAAACTTCACTGTTGCCTCCAGAATAATATGAGATGAGAAGGAAGGTTTAGACCTGAATTTATAGGCGCAAGAATCAACCATAACCGTCAGATCAAAATATATTAAATGAGGGCCATTGGGCCTAGGCTAACCCTAGCCAACACATAGGGAGCGGTCGACCGCGCTAGGGTCAACCTCCCTTGGTTGACCGCTCATAGTGGCAGGTCGACCTGTGGGCTCAGGTTAATTAATATAAAATGTTAATTTTCCTCTTCGAATTATTTCCATTCTGAATTCATTTTTCATCCGTAACTTTATTGTTTGGACTCCGATCCCAAAACCCCAAATATGAAGTTGCTCAGAATTTCAGTACGTACACAATGATATAAGTTTCGTAGTCAAATTCCATCATTTGTACAAATTCTATTTTTGGAACCTGATTAATTAACTAACTAACTAATTAAATAACTAATGTCAAATTACGGGGTATTACATTCTTCCCCCCTTAAAAAGAATATCATCCTCAAAATTTCACCAACTAAGTCATGGTTTTGGCTCATAATTATCCTAAACTACACAATCAATGAGTGTACAACCAATTTTGCAACCAAATGTGCAAAAATGCACATTGTATTACTATATCTCTACACAGAAAATATTTATACAGAATAATTAAATCGGATCCTCCTATATGAATGCATTTCTTTGAAAATATTTTTGAAAAATATGATGCAAACAACCTATATATATACCGCCAGTTCAATATGTATGCAACTATTGAAAAATATTTTCAACCAAAACCCCCTTACTCCGAATGAAGAGAAGTATGAAGCAACCAATTTTTCATCCAATTCCTACCATCAAAAATCTAATGCGTCAAAAAATCGCTTCCTAAACTTTACTCCTATGTCGGAAAAAGGAATTTAGGTAAAGAATTTAACATTCTTACCACTCTATAATCTTCCTATTTCCGTAGCACTGTGGAATTTTCCCTGCTATCCCGGATTTACTCCAAATTTTCCACCCACAAAATGCATAGGGAGGCTTATTTCAAGCTCTAAAACAGAACTAAGTTTAAAAATAGACTCACACGTGTCGTCAACAAGGTATGAAAATATAAATTCCAAGGTTAAAACAACTTTTTCCTTGTTATCGCTTGCATTTATCGCATCATCGATTCCAATGCACCGCTAAATCTGCAAATTCTAGCTCTATTTGCCTTCCCTATGCTTAACATGTGACCTTCAAAATCAAATATTCCACAAAAATCTTTCTCACTTTTCAAATTTGTAAGTCATTTGAAAAATTAAATCCTAAAATATTTTGACCCACATTTTCTATTGAAATCAAATTTTTGGACAAAAATTCTAAAAATAATTTAAGAGTGAAAAATAACTTAAACCTAAAAACTTTTTTTTTCAAAAGAGAAGCTTTTCAAAATATTTCCTTTTCAAAATTTTTGATAAATTAAGCCATAACTTTAGTCTAGTCGGAAGTCGGTTATGCGCTAAACGCATAAACCACCTTTATCCATAAAACTTGTCATTTTATTTAAAAATGTTATCATGCCCAATTACCCAAAAAAAATTAGCTTTTAAGGAACAGGAGCAATGACCTGTAATACTAAAACAACTTTATCATGTCCTATGCTAAAAAAAATTTCAACTATTCTAGACTTCTAGTCTTATATTGTATTTACTATTAGTTAAGTGTCTTTTATGAGATTTCAATATTTATACTACTTCTTCACTATATATAAGAGCGGTTTGCATGTTCAGAAATAATAACACAGTAAATAAATAGGAATTCATAATATCATGCATGCCTTTTACAAGAGACAACTAACAATTACAACCCAAACAACCAAAAATAAAAGAACAAATGCTAGAAGAGAAAAGACAACAACACTATAAATCCTAAAATAATGCCTACAAACTACGAGATGCCTTGCTTTGTGGCTGGAGCTCGATCCATTGTTGCGACCCTTGAATGGTCGTAGCATGGCGACTATACATCCTGTAACAACCCGAAATTTAAGCTATACTAATTAATTAACGAATTAATTAAATGATAAAATAAATTTGTGAAATTATCAAAATTGAGCCATGGGAGTTACACCATTGTGTCCGTGGTAATTTTGGTTAATTTTCATATATAAAACGTCAAAATCCGAGTTAAGACGAAGAATTTACGGAATATATATATATATATATATATGTATGTATGTATGTATATGTATATATGTATATCTAAGGAGCTAGGTCGACCCTCACATAGGCAAGGTTGACCTATAGGTCGACCCTTGCTAGTGAAGGTCGACAGGTAGGTCGACCCGCCTACCCCAGAATGCATTCTTTTAACGTTGCTTCGTCCAGAACGATTTTAACACGTCATTTTGCAACTTTTGTCCAATCCTGTGCGTTCGTGCTTCCATTCGACGGTTCCTATCGAGCCTATGACGTGGTTGCACCAGATTTAATCTCCAAATCCAACGGTCCGAGATCCATAAGTGACACTATAAATAAGACCATAGGCTTAGCTATTTTTCTCATTCAGATTTTCTCCATCTAGGTTCGCTGCCTAAGGCTGATTCCTAAAAGGAATATTTTTCCGAGGAGAAGATCTTTTTAAATTAAAATACTTTATACCCTTCAAGTTGATCTGGGAAGGTCAAGGGAAGAGCTTAGGACCACATGTGAGTATTTAAGTAATTATTTTAGATTCTTAAGTAATTTAAAATAATAGGGTTTTCAATAGTTGCAGTTTTTCTAAAATTTTGGGATAACCTTTATACAAGTTTATTTACAGTTTAGTTTAAGTAAGTTTTAGACTTGTTTTTAAGTCTATTTCAGTCATTTACAAATTATTTATAGTTAATTATATCTTTTCCAATTATTTACAGTTATTTACAGTATTTACTGTTGTTTATGTTTTATTTACATCTATTATACGTTTGGGATTTCTTCTGTAATTGTGAGTTTCTTTTCAATTTCCCTTTTTTTATGCGAATGGAATAAATAGAATAGAATAAATCGTGAATATGGACTAAATTATAAGAACACTGAATTTACAGAAAATGGGATGTAAAATAAGAAGACTGTAATAAATTGGACTTAGACTGAAATAAGCAAATCTAAGATATTTGCAAGCTTAGTTATAACATATAATTGTAACTAAAAAGAGAAAATAGAAGAAATAGCAAAAGTAGCTTATTTTATACTTATACCTTTGGTTAAGTTAATAAGTAGAAAAATAACACTTAGGTTATAATTAGAGATAACAGAAAAGGCTTATTTTGAGACTTAAATTAAGTTAATAAGAAAATAAAGTAGAAATAACAGAAAAGGCTTATTTTAATAAACTTAGATCTTGGATTAAGTTAATAAGTAAGATATAGAAGATCGGTATTGTTGGCCCAACGGGGTAGTCCTTTACTGATATAGAAGATCTGTATTGTAGGCCCAACGGGGTAGTCCTTTACAGATATAGAGACTTATTTTTATACTAAGTTTATAAGCAAAGACAAAAGTAAGACCCGTACAAGCAGCATTTCCTTTAGGACACGCTTATGCTGAAGTGGTGGTAAATAAAAGGTCAATAAATAGAAGTTCAAATCATGGGGATTTGGACAAGGGGCACAACTAGATTTTGTTTGTTAGATAAGACCCGTACCAACAACATTCCTTTTAGCCAGACACAGGTGGTCTCACAATAGCACAGGTGAGACAAGGGCACGCTTATGCTGGAGCAGTGGTAAATAAGAGGTCAACTGGAGGGTGCAACAGATAGCATGAGCCTAATGGTGGTCGAACATGCGGCCTCAGTGCTGGCTGATAAGTCGTTATTGAGTTCCAAGCGCTTAGTAGGTGTCTTCTACGTAGGGACCAACAGGGTCTAGTCCGCAGTAAGTGTAGGTGTCTTTTGCGTAGGGGCCAACTGGGTCTAGTCCGCATCTTTTGCGTAGGGACCAATGGGTCTAGTACGTGTGTTTTGCGTAGGGGCCAACAGGGTCTAGTCCGCATCTTTTGCATAGGGACCAATGTGTCTAGTCCGCAATAGGCACGGTAGAGATAGATGGCCGATCAAAGGGTAGAATTAGGATTTTAGCCTAATTAAAGTGGGATTAGGAATTCAGCCTAATCAAAGCAATTATCTAAGGAAAGTGCAAACAATCTAATTGAGCTATCTAAGCATAGCAAACAGTTAAACTGTATTTTATTCCAGCTTTATCAATTCTTTTATTTCCTTCTATACTAGAACTGTTGCAAAGTCTATTATCTTTACCTTGCTTAAGAATACTAGTACTTACTTTCATTCATCAGACTTTTAGTTCGACCCACTCCTCTATTTCTCTTTCCCCTCCATAGGCCAGTAGAGGCAGGGATAGTAGATTTCAGATTCCTTTGGAGGTTCAGCCGCGGAGATTTATCTTCATGTATTCTTCTTCTTTTCCAGTTTTCTTTCTTTTGGAGTTTGGATGTTCTGGTACTGTTGAGAGGGATGGTTTTGTTTATGTACTCTGATATGACTAAGATGGTATTTTCTTTTCATAAGACATGCATTGGGTATTTTGAAACACCTTGTATATTTGGTTTTATGACTCTACTTTATGAAGTTTGATTTTGAATAATAAGATTTCTATTTAAATGTTTCCGCTGTTTTATTTATTTTGTCTTGTGAATCTTAGTCTTTGTAAATTTTTAGCTATACCTACAATGTACCACATCTTTTAGTGTGCCTTTTTGGGTATACTAAGGGGTGTGGGGTGTTACATTTGGTATCAGAGCATAAGGTTACAGGATTCCTAAAAATTAGTTTTAAAAAGTAAAGTATTTTCCAAAATGATTTTTTTAAAAGTATTTTTCAGAAAGAAACTCTTAAAAAAAATTCAATTATAAAAGAGTTTTGATAAAAATCCTCTCAAAGTCCAATTCAATCTTCTTTCGATTGTTTCGAGCCTAAATTCCCTTTTCTTTGCATAGTATGGCTAACTGGTTCCATAAGGCTACGGTACCAGAAGTGCAAGGGCAAGTGCCCAATACAACACCGGTTGGTGGAGATCCCGTTAATCCACCTACAGCAGCCAATTTTTCTAAGCTATGCAAGAACTTCACTAGTCTAGGAGGCAGAACATTTTCTGGCACAGAGGATTTCAAGGAGACACGAGCTAGGTTGAAGGATACGGAGCAAATGTGTAGGTTGTTAGGATTGGAGGACCTATAGAGAGTTCAACCTACATCTTGGCAGCTGAAGAGAGAGCTTAATGAGGTTCCTAAGTTAGAAAGCTCTAAGAAGCCGTGGTGGAAGAATAAGAAGGATAAGGACAAGAGGAAAGAAGGAGGACCTCAAAAGCGGATCAAGAAAAGCGGAAAATACAATAGCTGTGGACTGGTTGGTCATTACGCAAGGGACTGTAAGAATAAGATGATGAAGGGAAGGTGTTATAGTTGTGGACAGCTGGGTCACTTAGTAAAGCTTGTCTGCACAGGACGGAGCAGAGAGCAGGCCTACAACGCAAGTACAGGCTTTGGATACAACACCTTCTAGTAGTGGACCGAATCGAGGTAGGAAAGTCTCTGTAGAAGATTTGATCTCTATTTCGGGTTTTTCCTATTCGGACTCTTTCATTTCTAGTTCTTTGGTAAATTGTTTGCACTTAGACATCTCTTTAGTAATAGACCTCATTGTTGTTTCAAACCCATAGGAGGATCGACACACTTGTCTATGATTTGTAGAGGTTTGAAATTTTTTATCCTAGGCACAGAGTTTGATTGTGGCGCCTATGTATTAGGATTCTCGGGGTATTGGATAAATTTTAGGATGGATTGGCTATCCACATATGGAGCTATATTAGACTACGAGAGGAGAGTCGTTAGACTAGAGACATGCAGCGGTAGGACACTCGAGGTTTCTTGCAACCCATAGGGGTCAGTCATGTTGAGCTTCCTTTATTCCCTCGATTCATCATCCGTAGAGTTAGATTCAGTTCCGGTCATCAGAGATTTCCCGGATGTCTTTGAGGACATTAGGGGACTACCCCCTAAAAGAGAGATTAACTTCAGAATCTATTTGAATGACAGTGCTAAGCCAGTAGCATTACCCATGAAACACATGGAACTTAGGGAGAGGAAGGAGTTAAGTAAGCAGATTTGTGAGCTATTGGAGAAAGGCTTCATCAGGAGGAGCATATCTGAGTAGGGAGCACCAGTTGTCTTCGCTACTAAAGCGGATGGTTCCCTTCGACTTTGCATAGACTATAGAGAGTTGAATAAGCTCATGAAGAAGAACCGTTATCCACTTCCTAGGATAGATGATCTTTACGACTAGTTAGTTGGCTCTTTGGTCTTTTCTCAGCTTGATTTAACCACTGGATTTCATCAGCTTTGGGTCGCTGATAATAGCATTGATAAGACGATATTTAGGATACCCGATGGATTCTTTGAGTTGGTGGTTATACCTTTTGGGCTGACCAATGCCCCAGCTTATTTTGTGGATTTGATGAGCCATGTTTTTAGAGATGTCCTAAATAAGTTCGTAGTGGTATTTGTGGACGACAATTTGGTGTTTTCCAAGAGTATGGAGGAGCATGCTGTTCATTTAGAAGAGGTTCTTCATACACTTCGTGTTCATCAGTTGAGGGCAAAGTTCTCGAAGTGTCACTTTTGGCTTAAGGAAGTGTGTTTCTTGGGGCATAGAGAAGGTCAACACATGGAAAGAGTTTAATAAAAAAAATTGTACGTTTAGGTTCAGATTGTAGAAATCCAAAAAGTTGTAGGCAAAGATTGGAGATGTACAATAGATTCAGTTGAAAAGAAGAAAGCCCATGTGTAGATAATTGAAAAAAATTAATTGTTTCGGATAAGTGGATTTAACGGTAGTGCCTTGAAATAAATATAAGTATAAGAGAGGAATAGGAATAAAACACTTTAGTAATGAGATTACCAAAGTTTAGGAAGGGTACTCCTAGGGTAGTAAGAAGAAAATCCACCTTATGTTTAGCCCAATAAAATGAAATTGTTAGAATTGAAAAATTGAAAATTTTCATTGTTAACATTTTAGAGAAAGAAAATATTGGGTATGAAATTTAAATTGTTTTCTTTATATGATGTAAATTTTGTTAAAAGTGAATTTCTTTTTAAAGAATTATAGAGCATATATAGCTCGCTAGTTTCTTTGTAGGTAAACGAAGATTTTAAACATAAAAACCTAGAGTGTATTAAGTATCGGAAGCATAGGTTACAACATTTATTGTTGTAATAGATGTTTTCATAAAAAATAAAGGGGGCATAGACTATAACACTATTGTTATAGTAGGTGACTCCCAAAGGAATTTTTTTACATAGTATGTGAGATTTATTAGTATTAAATCCATACACTGGTATTTTTGGGTTGTAGTAACAGTGTTTTACGCAACATCTGTTTTAACCCAAATAAAAGTGTATTTTAGAGATAATTTCTAAGTATAGAAACAAAATGGTTTGTGAGTATGCTTATTATTTAAATAAGTATGAGGAAATGTTTTCTAGTTATTGATATATTAAAACATTTTTGAAAATGAGTTTTTCTGAAAAGAAAAGTGTAAGTTAAATATTAGGAAATTAATAAATTTCATAGAAATCGCCTACTGAGAATATATATTAAAAATACTTTAATCTATTGGAATGAAATGAATAATGATAAAATTTTCTATGAAACCAAATTATAAATAAAGATGTTGTGTGCAAGTTATAAGGAATACGTGAAAGAGATATACAAGGTATGGGAAACACCATATTTTGTATAGCCTATTTCGAGAGAAAAAAACATAAAATAAGTTCCTTGTAATTTCACATAAACATGAAGTCCTCTTTTAAAGGATTCATAGAAGGTTTTAGCATCAATAATTTCTTATAAGAGAAAGTAGTTCCAATACGTTAAGGTATAAAACCATTAGGTGTAATAAGAAGATGTTTTGAAAACACGTAAGGACATTTTAAAGATATTTTGAAAGAAAAATGGTTTGGTGAAAAAGTAATAAGTTTTTGGAAGCGAAAAACTTAGTAACGATTAAATTTAAAAATCCCAATTTTTATAGAAAGCCGTAAGAATGCAAGTCTAGAAAGATAAAATGTTAGGTAACCAAGCACCTTTGAATTTAATAGAAATTTGAAAATAACACTTTTAAAAGCAAGTTTTTTTTGGGATTTGATGTTTTAAAATTTAGAAGCTTTAGTTTTTGAAATAATAAATACCAAACCAAACTTTTAAATGTGGAGTAGATATGAATCATTTCCTAGGTGTGACGGAAAAAGTGTAAAGCTATATAGGAGATAGCAGTGATTACTTTTAGAAGTAATAATAGAAGTTTCCGTAAAGTATATAAGACACTAGTGAGAACCTAGGATTGTTGCTTCATTTGTGAAGACTATAGAAGAATAGTATGGTGATATTAGAAAGATGGTAAGACACACATGGTTGAGGATGTGTATTCTTGATTTTGGAGGAACTTGGAAGGAGCATCTTCCTTTAGTAGAATTCACATATAATAATAGTTTCAAGCTAGTATTGGAATGGCACCTTTCAAAGCTCTTTATGAAAGTCCGTGCAAGTCACTTTCGTGTTGGTTAGAGTCTACAGAGAGATTTCTACTTGGCCCTGACATGGTTAAAGAGACTTCAGAGAAGATTGATTTGATTAGGAGAGAATACATACCTCTTATCCACATCTCTTTGATAATCAATTTTGAATTTCCTATTTCCATCTTTAGTTTTGAATAGGTTCTTTCCTTTATTATCCTTTGGGAGGGTAGATTTTAGGATTTAACCTATGGTTGGTAGGATTTGATGTAAACATGTTATTAGAACATGTTATGCATGATGGATACTAGTGGTTGCAAGTGGTTGCTAGTGAATGCTAATGGACGCATATACTTACACTAGGCACTATTATCTTTTAGGGATCGGCCTAACTAGGACACTAGAGCATATGCATATGGATGTGTGCGCATTTGCATTTTATTTTATTTTCCATGGTTGTTATAAATGGATGATTATCACATGATTGTTGCATTTGGATGATGATTGTAGCACACATATAGAATTATCAGTTATCATTAGGGAAATTGAATTCATTTGGATACATGGCACATACATGATTGCATAAAAGGAGGTCGACTAAATCAGTAGACCGCCTAATCTTTTGCATTAGTTAGGGAAATTGACACTACACAAATTGCATAAGTATCATAAATCGCATTAGAAAAACTTAAGGACAATGGATGCAATGGATGATGGTTGAGTAGTTGGTTGTAAAACTTGGATGAAAACATGTATTTCATTCTTTTATCCTTATATATTTCAGGGACGAAATCCCTTAAGGAGAGGAGAATGTAACAACCCAAAATTTAAGCAATAGTAATTAATTAACAAATTAATTAAATGATAAAATAACTTTGTGAAATTATGAGAATTGAGCCACGGGAGTCACACCATTGTGTCCATGGTAATTTTCCGGTCAATTTCCATATATAGAACGTCAAAATCCGAGCTAAGATGAAGAAGTTACGGAATAAACAAGAAACGAATATATATATATATGTATATATATATATATATATATATGTATGTATATATATATAAGGGGCTAGGTCGACCCTCACATAGGCAAGGTCGACCTATAGGTCGACCCTTGCTAGTGAAGGTCGACAGGTAGGTCGACCCGCCTACCCCCAAAATGTATTCTTTTAACGTTGCTTCGTCCAAAACGATTTTAACACGTCAGTTTGCAACTTTTGTCCAATCCTGTGCGTTCGTGTTTCCATCCGACGGTTCCTATCGAGCCTATAATGTGGTCGCACCAGATTTAATCTTCAAATCCAACGGTCTGAGATCCACAAGTGACACTATAAATAAGACCCTAGGCCTATCTATTTTTCTCATTCAGATTTTCTCCATCTGGGTTCACTGCCTAAGGCTGGACCCTAAAAGGAATATTTTTTCGAGGAGAAGATCCTTATAGATTAAAATATTTTATACCCTTCATGTGGATCCGGGAAGGCCAAGGGAAGAGCTTAGGACCACAAGTGAGTGTTTAAGTAATTATTTTAGATTCTTGAGTAATTTAAAATAATAGGGTTTCCAATAGTTGTAGTTTTTCTACAATTTTGGGATAAACTTTATACAAGTTTATTTACAGTTTAATTTAGGTAAGTTTTAGACTTGTTTTTCAGTTTATTTTCTTTTAGCTATTCTATTTCAGTCTTTTACAAATTATTTATTGTTAATTATAGCTTTTCCAATTATTTACAGTATTTATGGTTATTTACTATTGTTTATATTTTATTTACATCTATTCTACGTTTGGGATTTCTTCTGTAATTGTCAGTTTCTTTTCTATTTCCCTTTTTTATGTGAATGGAATAAATAGAATAGAATAAATCGCGAATATGGACTAAATTATAAGAACACTGAATTTACAGAAAATGGGATGTAAAATAAGAAGACTGTAATAAATTGGACATAGATTGACATAAGCAAATTTAAGATATTTACAAGCTTAGTTATAACATATAATTGTAACTAAAATGAGAAAATAGAAGAAATAGCAAAAGTAGATACTTAGACCTTGGGTTAAGTTAATAAGCAGAATTATAACACACAGGTTATAATTAGAGATAACAGAAAAGGCTTATTTTAAGACTTAAATTAAGTTAATAAACAAATAAAGCAGAAATAACAGAAGAGGCATATTTTAATAAACTTAGATTTTGGATTAAGTTAATAAGCAAGATATAGATGATCGGTATTGTAGGCCCAACGGGGTAGTCCTTTACTGATATAGAAGATCTATATTGTAGGCCCAATGGGGTAGTCCTTTACAGATATAGAGACTTATTTTTATACTAAGTTAATAAGCAAAGATAAAAGTAAGACCCGTACCAGCAGCATTTCCTTTAGGACACGCTTATGCTGAAGTGGTGGTAAATAAGAGGTCAATAAATAAAAGTTCAAATCATGGGGATTTGGACAAGGGGCGCAACTAGATTTTGTTTGTTAGATAGGACTTGTACCAACAGCATTCCCTTTAGTCAGACACAGGTGGCCTCACAATAGCACAGGTGAGGCAAGGGCACGCTTATGCTGAAGCAGTGGTAAATAAGAGGTCAACAGGAGGGAGCAACAGATAGCGCGAGCCTAATGGTGATCGAGCGTGCGGCCTCAGTGCTGGCTGATAAGTCGTTATTGAGTTCCAAGCGCTTAGTAGGTGTCTTCTGCGTATGGACCAACATGGATTAGTCCGCAGTAGGCGTAGGTGTCTTTTGTGTAGGGGCCAACAGGGTCTAGTCCGCATCTTTTGCGTAGGGACCAATGGGCCTAGTCCGCGTCTTTTGCGTAGGGGCCAATAGGGTCTAGTCCGCATCTTTTGCATAGGGACCAATGGGTCTAGGCCGCAACAGTAGAGATAGATGGCCGATCAAAGGGTAGAATTAGGATTTTAGCCTGATTAAAGTAGGATTAGGAATTCAGCCTAATCAAAGCAGTTATCTAAGGAAAGTGCAAACAATCTAATCGAACTATATAAGCAAAGCAAACAGTTAAACTGTATTTTATTCCAGCTTTATCTTTTCTTTTATTTTCTTCTATTCTAGAACTATTGAAAGTCTATTACCTTTACCTTGCTTAAGAATACTAGTAATTACTTTCATTCACCAGACTTTTAGTCTGACCCGCTCCTCTATTTCCCTTTTCCCCCCATAGACCAGCAGAGGTAGGGATAGTAGATTTTGGATTCCTTTTGAGGTTCAGCTGCAGAGATTTATCTTCATGTATTATTCTTCTTTTCTAGTTTTCTTTCTTTTGGAGTTTGGATGTACTGGTACTGTTGAGAGGGATGGTTTTGTTTATGTACTCTGATATGACTAAGATGGTATTTTCTTTTCATAAGACTGAAGACAGTTGATTCATGAGTTTTGATTCATGACACAAGCTTCAGAGATCATACGACGAATTACAAAGAGAATACTATACGAAAGCGACAAAAAGAGAATAAACGTATATTGTGCACTACAAAGGAGACAAGACTACAATCCAGAGATTAATATGAATATTTTATTATATTGAGTCTTAGAATATTGTTAAAATCATTCCTCAAGTAGTCACACACACACACAAATTGATTTATATTGATTTATACATAAATAAGTGTGCACTGTGCAATTGACAATAGGTCGGCTGACCGACCAGTAACCTCGGTCGACCGATTCTATGTTAAGTGCACAGATATACACTGTTCTATGTACGGTTTTGAAACTCAGCTGACCGGCCAGTTTTCTCGGTCAACCGACCTGAACATAACGGCTAGTTTTCTAAAGAGTTGCGATCGTTCATGAAGAGGAATGTCCTTCAATTCAAGAGATACGGACACAACTTTTGATTGAAACTCTTCATGAAAGATTTTAACTATTCTACAACTATATAAACATGTTCAATTCACTTCTACAATCACCAATTCTTGTTTATAATTCTGAAAATATTCTCTATTATTCTCTGCAATTAAAAAGCATTCATTCACATTCAATATCACTAGAATCCTTGAATAAATTCATATACTTCGATTCTACGTGATTATCTTCCTTCTAAATCTTCACACACATATATACTCTTGAGGATTTGATTATAGGAAAGCTGTACTATCAAAAGACAATCAGTGTTATTTAGAACACATTCGTTAACAAATTATTTGTATTAAGTTGAAGTCCTCTTCGGCTGTTGAGGCGGAAAATTCCTGTTCGGCTGTTCAGGTGTCGTATACCTATTCCTCCGGGTTAAGTGAGGGGTTTAGTTTAAATCCAAAGGGTATTCTGGGACTGGACGTAGAACGGGAAGTTCGAACCAGTATAAAAATTCCTGGTGTGCTTAATTTAATTTTTATTTTACTGCTATTATCAGTTTCCGCATTTATATATCATATTACACGATCCTTAGTACTGCATGTACACTTTCATTTGGTATCGGAGCAAGGTTATCCTATAACCGTCACAAAGTTATTTGATATATATTTCTAGTAATATGGCAACAACACATACTAACGATTTTGACACTAGCACTAATACTAGTTTCACAGAGGGTCAATCAACTTCACGACCTCCACTTTTTAATGGTATAAATTATAATTATTGGTCAACTAGAATGAGAATCTATATGCAATCTAGTGGATTTGATATCTGGAATGTTATACAAAGTGAGTACACAACTCCTACTGGAGAATACTCAACTTGGAGTAACACACAAATACTAGATGCTACATCAAATGCAAAGGCTATGAATATTTTATTTTGTGCATTAGATAGAAATGAATTCAATAGAGTTAGCATGTGCACTTCTGGTTATGAAATTTGGAGAACACTTAAGATAACACATGAAGGAACGAACAAAGTTAAATTAAGCAAAATTTCTATGTTGAAAAATCAATTTGAAAATTTCAAAATGAGGCCAAATGAATCTATAAATGACATGTACTCTAGATTCCAGGATATTTATCATGCTTTACTATCACTAGAACAAAAGTTTACTGATTTTGATGTTGTTACAAAAATCTTAAATTCTTTAACGGATGAATGGGAAAGAAAAGTCCTAGCCATTGAAGAAGCAAGTAATTTGTCAACATTAAAACCAGAAGAATTGATAGGTAATTTAATGTCCTACGAAGTAAATTTGCAGGCAAAAAGAAATGGAGCACAAGAAGAGAAAAATGTGGCATTCCAAGTAGAAAAAGATGATTCCGACTCAGATAATGAAGATATGGCAATGATCGCTAAAAATTTCAAAAAGTTTTTGAAATTCAACATAAACAAATTCAAGGGAAACAAAAACAATTCTAATAGCAGCAAACCATCATCTTCAGCAATGGAATGTTATGAATGTCATAAGAAAGGACACATGAAGAAGGATTGTCCAGAGCGTAAAAAGAATAATTTCAAGAAGGACAAAACCAAACGAAAAGCTTTTTCAGTCACTTGGGACGACACTGACTCATCATCCTCATCAGAGAGTGAAAGTGATAATGAACAAGCAAATGTGTGCTTCATGGCTTCGTCAGACGATGTAAGTGATCTTACTTTTGAAGATTTAATTGAAATTAATTCTGAATTAGTAGATTTAGCAAAGCAACTTAAAAAGAAAAATAAGGAGTTGCAAAGAAAGTTAGATAGGACAGTCTTAGAAGTAGATATGCTGAAAGATGAGAAGAAAATCTTAGAAGAAAAACTTGAAATTTCTCAACAATCAAATTCTAACTTATCTTCTCAAATTTCGTCAATATCTGAAGAACTGGAAATTCAGAAAAATAAAAATGATGTTTTACTTTTCGAAAATAATAGTTTAAACTCTAAGATTAAGGATTTAGAGTTAGAAAAATCTAGTCTTAAAATAAAATTTGATGATATTTCTAAAAATGTATCTAATTTCAATAAAGGAAGAGAGAATCTTTCTAGAATACTTGAAAATTCTCAATCCTCTAACAATAAATCTGGACTAGGATTTAAGAAACAAAATAATTTTGCTAAAAGTAGGATTAATAATATTAAGAAGGATATTAAGAAAACAGTTTACCCAAACACTAAAACCATCAAGATATGGATTCCAAAAACAAATAATATTTTGATAAGGAATAAACATATCAAAATGTTTGTGGAAACTGTTCATAATAACAAGAATTATGTTTATAAAGGGAATTATGAACCCGTATGGGTTTGGCTTCCTAAGATCTAACTCTTAGGACCCTAAAAAGATTGGGTACCAACTTTTTATAAACTTTTTGCAGGTACCACACAAGAAGAGAGGAAAATGGATCTTAGATAGCGGTTTCTCAAAACACATGACTGGAAACAAAGAAATGTTGTCAAACATTATATACTCAAATGGAGGAACAGTCACCTTTGGAGATAACTCAAAAGGATATATCATCGGCAAAGGCGATGTCAGTAGCAACGGTACCTCTAATTTACCTCTCATTACTGATGTTTTATTAGTTAAAAATTTAAAACACAATTTATTAAGTATTAGTCAGCTATGCGATAAAGGTTTTAATATAACTTTTTCAGAAAATAAATGTAATATTTTCGATAAAAATCATAACACTATTTTCGAAGGAAAAAGAGATAAAAACATTTATATCTTAAATATGAATGTTAATAATGATTCAAATTGTGTTTAGTAGCTAAAGAAAACGATTCTTGTCTTTGGCACAAAAGATTTTGTCACATCAATTTTAATACTATCAACAAACTAGCTAAAAACAAATTAGTTAAAGGATTACCCAATATAAAATTCAAAACTAATATATTTTATGATGCATGTAAATTAGGAAAATTAACAAAATCTTCTTTTAAATCAAAAAAGTAATATCTACAGAACAACCACTTGAACTTTTACACATGGATCTATTTGGACCAACTCAAGTGCAGTCTATTAATCATAATAGATATGTATTTGTTATTGTAGATGATTTTTTTAGATATACTTGGATTTTCTTTTTGAAAAATAAAAGTGATACTTTTGATAATTTTAACGTTTTTGTTAAAAGAATTCAAAATATTAAAAGTTTGAAAATTAAAAATATAAGAAGTGATCATGGAGGAGAATTTGAAAATGAAGCTTTTGAACAATTTTGTAACAAGAAAGGTATTAACCATAATTTTTCGTTTCCTACAACACCACAACAAAATGGAGTTGTAGAAAGGAAAAATAGAACGTTACAAAAATGTGCAAGAACTTTATTAAATGGAACCACTTTATCGAAACACTTTTGGGCAGAAGCTGTAGCTACTGCTTGTTATGTATTGAATCGTGTTTCTATTCGACCGTTAACTAAGAATACTCCATATGAACTTCTAAATGGAAGAAAACCAAATATTTCATATCTTAAAGTTTTTGGCTCTAAATGTTTTATTTTAAATACTAAAGATCAACTAGGCAAATTCGATCCAAAATCCGATGAAGGAGTATTCGTTGGATATTCGGAATGAAGCAAAGCTTATCGAATTTATAATAAAAGAACTCAAATTATTAAAGAAAGTTTACATGTTTCATTTGATGAAAATTTTAAAAATATAAATCCAAATATTACTATCGATTCTGATGATGAAACTACTCAGAATGAAAATAGTAATACAAATGAAAATTTTGATATTTCTGAAATTACTGAAAATACAAACATTACTCCTAATATAATAAAATCTCCACTTAGAATTTTACGGGATCATCCTGTACAAAACATAATTGGAGAAGTAAATACGAACGTTAAAACCGGACATCAATTAAATCAAGTTGGTCATGTAGCTTTTCTCTCTAACATAGAACCTAATAATATAAAAGAAGCATCAACTGATGACTACTGGATTCTTGCCATGCAAGAAGAACTAAATCAATTCGAATGAAACGAAGTTTGGGAACTCGTTCCTAGACCTAGTGATCAATCAGTTATTGGTACTAAATGGGTTTTCAAAAATAAAGCAGATGAACTAGGAAATATAACTAGGAATAAAGCTAGATTAGTTGCACAAGGATATAATCAAGAAGAGGGAATTGATTACGAAGAAACGTTTGCTCCAGTCGCCCGACTTGAAGCAATACGAATCTTATTGGCTTTCGCGTGTTTTCATAATTTTAAACTTTATCAATGGATGTTAAAAGTGCTTTTTTAAATGGTTATATAAAAGAAAATGTTTTTGTTGAACAACCACCACTTTTCAATCATGAAAAATATCCAGATCATGTTTATAAACTCAAAAAGGCCCTATACGGTTTAAAACAAGCACCACGTGCTTGGTATGATCGTCTTAAAAGCTATTTATTAGAATCTGGTTTCGAAATAGGTAAAGTCGATCAAACACTTTTTATTAAGAAAACTAAGAAAGATATTTTAATAATTCAAATATATGTTGATGATATTATTTTTGGCTCGACAAATGAAAAGCTATGTCAGGAATTTTCGACTATAATGACAAATGAATTTGAAATGTCCCATATGGGAGAATTGTCATATTTTCTTGGATTACAAATTAAACAAATTGAAAATGGAATTTTTATTAATCAAGAAAAATATTGTTATAATTTAATTAAACGATTCGGTTTGGAAAACACTGCTGCCAAACCAACTACTATGAGCACAACGATTCATCTCGATAGCGATTAGGATGGCAAAAGTGTTGATCAGAAACTATATCGTAGTATGATTGGATCTTTACTATATTTAACAGTGAGTCGACCCGATATAACGATGAGTGTTTGTTTATGTGCTCGATTTCAAGCAAATCCCAAAGAATCACATATGCGAGCAGTTAAACGTATTATTCGTTGTCTAACTAAAACCAAAGATTTCGGGCTATTTTATCCGAAAGAATGTCCTTTTGAATTAGTCTCCTATAGCGATGCTAATTTTGGAGGAAGTCGGACGGATCGAAAAAGTACGAGCGGAACGTGTCATTTCATTGGACGTTCCTTAGTCTCTTGGTTCAGTAAGAAACAAAACTGTGTTTCTTTATCAACGTGTGAAGCAGAATATATATCTGCTGCTTTGGCATGTGCACAAGTCATATACATGCAACAAACACTACAGGATTTTAATTGTCATCTTGAAAAATCTATAATTTATTGTGATAATACTAGTGCAATAAATCTTTCTAAAAATCCGGTCAATCACTCACGAACAAAACACATCGATATTCGTCATCACTTTCTTCGTGATTGTTTGGAAAAAGGATTAATAAATTTAGAATTTATTAATACCGAAAATCAAATTGCTGACATTTTTACTAAACCGCTAAATGAAAATATTTTTATAAAACTTAGACGCGACTTAGGAATAATCTCTTTAAAAGATTTATAAATAAAAATATGCAAAATATTAAAAAACAAAAATTGTTTTATTTCTGACCAAAGTGGAACTCGAACTCATGACCTCTGACTTGCTTGTTAGATGTTGTGTTATAGCTACTTGAGCTATGGGTGTTTCTTGTCTCAGTTTTCTTTAAAGTTTGTTTTATTTGTTTTGGTTTCAGAAAAACTATTTTTAGTTCTAAACTTATAAATCATACATTTACGAACAGCTTTATTGTTAAACTTCTGTGATTATATTTAAAACTAGTTCATATCCACTAATTTTTCAGCAAACAGATGCTTATATATACTACGCTTATTTTTTTAAAGAAAACATATACTAAGAAAGTTTTAAAATCAAAACTTGAAAATGTCTTCAAATAATGACTTCTATAATTCCAAAAACTCCCATCTATCATACACATCTCCAGACGATGATGGTTCCGACCGCATTCCTGAAAACTGCCCTTATCCTACCTTTCCCATGCCTAAACGTATCCTTGACTTTTCTTCTCCGGATAAAGACCCCCGACATGGATGGAAACCATGGGAAAACTCCCATACAGGCTATACAACAGAAAAGAAAAAAGGCAAGAATGCAATGGTAATATCTCCATCAACTAAACAAAAAAATTGATGAAATACATCACTACCAACAACAACAAATGGATATGCAGCGGGAACTCTACTATGAACAAAAAGTCACGGCAAGACATTTAAGTTTTCTAGAAAAGATTGCCATGAAAGTTTGTTCATCAAAGAAGGATGATGTTGCTGAACCTACTTATAGACCTTCATCCTCTTCAAACCCTGTTCAATCCCCAATAGCTCCAAAATGGTCACCTATAGAAGATGTTCCGTCTCCAAACTCATGGGAACGTAGATTTTAACGAACGGTGGCTAAACATTTATATATATATATATATGTTGTTGTTTTTAATAAGGTGTATTAACATAGTGCAATAATAATAAAATTTATATTTCTATAATCTTTTTATTGAAAAACAGTAAAACCGTGCATTTCTAACAGGGTCGGTCGACCGAATACCTGAGTCGGTCAGCCGAACCCATCTCGAAAGTTTCAACTATTCTCAGATAACCCAATCGGTCAGCCGACCCATACTTTCGGTCGACCGAACGTGTATTCTGCTGTTTTTACTTCATATTTGTAACCCATCCATTCACCTTTTCAACCTACCTCTTCACTTTTACTTTCCCAATTTCAGTTTTTACCCTAGCCCCCATTAAAATTTTCTCAAATTTTTATCTTTTTCTCAAAAACAATGGCTCCTAAGAAGAGAACAAAGACTACCGGTGGCTCATCTTCATCAACTCCAGTAGATACTCAAATCGCCTCATGGCTTGTCAATGATGTAGCACTTTAAAGATGGATACAACTTCAAGATGCCAAAATCTTTGAAGAATCATTTGTAAGTTACCCTGATTTCGCTCCCTACGGTATTGAAAATGGCGCTATTGAGAGTGGACTTGATACATTTCTTGATCATAGGAAAAATAATTTGAAAATCAATCATATTATGGTCAAGTTATTTCTAGCAAACCTTAACCTTGTCAATCCGCCGAGAAACACTGATAATTGTATTTGGACATCGGTTTGTGGGACTTTAATTTTCCTTTCCATTGATCGAATTAACCACATTTTGAATGCTCGACCGGGTGGAATTTCATTACACGATGTAGATTGTAATATATCAAGTCGTGACCGGATAAGCCATTTATTTTTCGAAGATGATGCTACAGATTTTAGACAAACATCATCACTTAAACCTAAAGCTCGAATTTTTCATCGTTTCATGATGAAATCTATTGTTCCTAGAGGCGGTTCATATCATCTAGTATATCCCGAAAATTTTAAGGCATTGTATGCTATATGTAGGAAAATACGAGTTAATTGGGCACAACTTCTTATGGACGAATTTCTCTCTTTTAACCAAGGAAAGATGCTCCATATTTATTATGGAGAATACATAATGAGATTGATCAATAGCTTTGTCATCCATGCTCCGGAATTCGAAACCTCCAAAGTCCGTTCTTTTGATTCAAGGACCATAAAACTAATGAAATTGCCTGATGCTCCATCTAGATTTATAAGATTTGACCAATGGAGTGCTACTCCGAGAGAACAACTACGCCGTAGCTATTCGACACCTCAACCATCTACTCATGCTACGGAACGTCTAACCCTCCAATCCTCAATTCAATGACCAACTCCCAGAATTAGTACGGAAGCGGCCATTGATATTTTGTCTCAAAATCAACTAGCCTTGGATGCCCGGCTACGAAAAATCGATGGTCATTTCAAGAAAATCAAGGGCTTCTTCGTGAATTTGTGGGATGCCTTATCATGTACTTCCGAAGCCGGTGCCTCTTATGTTGCTCCCGGAAAAAGACCGGCACCAAATTTCTCTTGGTCTACTTCAGATAACACAAGTTCCGGTACATCGGGAACGTCTATTGTTAGATGTTGTGTAGTAAGTAAACATCATTAATATTCCTATTTTGTTTTGAGTATGTAATATTTAAAACTCGATGTTTTCTTACTTGTGTTACATGTTTCATATTTCTTTTACATATTACATCTAGTAAGTATTCCTTTTTGTCGATGACAAAGGGGGAGAAATATATGAAAGCTAACAAATTTTTTGCAGAAAAGTCGCCATATATTCAGGGGGAGAATTAATATATATATATATATATATATATATATATATACACACTACTTCGTCACATAAGTATTGTCATCAATCAAAAAGGGGGAGAATGTTGATTCATGAGTTCTGGTTCATGACACAAGCTTCAGAGATCATACGACGAATTACAAAGAGAATACTATACGAAAGCGACAAAAAGAGAATAAACGTATATTGTGCACTACAAAGGAGACAAGACTACAATCCAGAGATTAGTATGAATATTTTATTGTATTGAGTCTTAGAATATTGTTAAAATCATTCCTCAAGTAGTCACACACATACACACAAATTGATTTATATTGATTTATACATAAATAAGTGTGCACTGTGCAATTGACAACAGGTCGGCTGACCAACCAGTAACCTCGGCCGACCGACTCTATGTCAAGTGCACAGATATACACTGTTCTATGTACGGTTTTGAAACTCAGCTGACCGGCCAGTTTTCTCGGTCAACCGACCTGAACATAACGGCTAGTTTTCTGAAGAGTTGCGATCGTTCATGAAGAGGAATGTCCTTCAATTCAAGAGATACAGACACAACTTTTGATTGAAACTCTTCATGAAAGATTGTAACTATTCTACAACTATATAAACATGTTCAATTCACTTCTACAATCACCAATTCTTGTTTATAATTCTGAAATCTATTCTCTATTATTCTCTGCAATTAAAAAGCATTCATTCACATTCAATATCACTAGAATCCTTGAATAAATTCATATACTTTGATTCTACGTGATTATCTTCCTTCTAAATCTTCACACACATATATACTCTTGAGGATTTGATTATAGGAAAGCTGTACTATCAAAAGACAATCAGTGTTATTCAGAACACATTCGTCAACAAATTATTTGTATTAAGTTGAAGTCCACTTCGGCTGTTGAGGCGAAAAATTCCTGTTCGGCTGCTCAGGTGTCGTATACCTATTCCTTCGGGTTAAGTGAGGGGTTTAGTTTAAATCCAGAGGGTATTCTGGGACTGGACGTAGAACGGGAAGTTCGAACCAGTATAAAAATTCCTGGTGTGCTTACTTTAATTTTTATTTTACTGCTATTATCAGTTTCCACATTTATATATCATATTACACGATCCTTAGTACTGCACGTACACTTTCAAAGACATGCATTGGGTATTTTGAGACACCTTGTATATTTGGTTTTATGACTCTACTTTATGAAGTTTGATTTTGAATAATAAGATTTCTATTTAAATGTTTCCGCTGTTTTATTTATTTTATCTTATGAATCTTAGTCTCTGTAAGTTTTTAGCTATACCTACAATACACCACATCTTTTAGTGTGCCTTTTTGGGTATACTAAGGGGTGTGAGGTGTTACACATCCAATCTCGTGCCGCTGCCACTGTTGGTGTTGTTAACGGCTTTGGAATTGCCATCTTCCTAAGGAAGTGTCTAATGATGGCAAAAGGAACCTTCTACTAAACTACATCTCCACGGAGGTTCATCCGTATTACCAAAAGGAAAGAGTGGATAGGTGAAAATACGGAAAGTGACTCTGTGGAGTGCTAATCCTTGATCAACAAATTGCATCATAATGTTGCAGGTCTAATTGACGGCGATGCCGTCAATACTAATATAGGTGGTCTTCTACACTATAGGATAAATCCAGTCGTAACTTCTCTCCTTAGGGATGACGTTATGTTGAATGATGCGCACAACCTGATGAGAAGTAAGACGTAGATTATCCATCTTCCAAAAACCGATATCTTGGGAAAAGGTCTGTTGTAAAAAATTTGAGTCGGTCACTTCAAAATCATCCAAGTCCATGTCTTCTATGGAGGCCTCTAAAATCTCAGCGAGATCATCATTAATCAGCTCAATCAAGACACCCTTCACCTCCGAATGAATCAAATTATTGTCTCCATCAAAATTCTATGCCAACATGACATCGAAAAGGCAAATGCAGCATGGGTAACATTCTTGCTCAAAGGTCTCGAAATAGAGAATCGGTGCAAATCCTACCATGACGATTGGCTCTTCTAGCCCAAAAGCGGCGAAATATTATGTTCATTCTGATCCAGCTAAGTGGCCTCTTTAAGATTGAGATCATAATGGTGCGATGAAAAACCGTCAGTGTGAAAAGGTGTCTTGGGCTAAGAAGTGGTCGGAGGGAGGAATTAGGGTTTAGATATGGAGTGGTGGTGGGGCGAGATCTAACAGGCAAAACCAGCATGAAGGGGAGGCGAGGCTGGTGCTCTTAGGGAAAAACGGGGTTACCTAGGGGAGGAACAGAAGAGAGAGGCTAATTGTTTGCGCCAAAATTGGTCACAAACACCCACTTGTCGATGAAAGCACCAGTTCGCAATCACGGATCATAGATAATAAGTATGTAGAGAGATAAGAATGAATAACACTCAGAAAATTCAACAGATCACAGTAAACAACACAGAATTTATAGTGGTTCGGCGATCTTGCCTATGTCCACTTTGAAGTTGATGATTTTATTGATGTTCACTTGATGATTTCAGTTGATTACAACAGATTACAGTCAATAATGATGATTTACAACAGTGAAAGTCGTTAGTAGCAGCATCTATGGAGTTTAGATCTGGATCCGGCAGAGTCTCAGCGTTGGAGAATTCGAAGAAGAAGAAGCCCTTTTTCTATATGCCTTGGGGCTCTATTTATAGGTGTAGGAGGCTGGTATTTTGCTCAGATCTCGGGAGACCCTCTCTGGCACGTGACCAGGTTCGCGCGCCCAAGCCCGTGAAGTTTCGGCCCGATCCGTGATCGATACGAACAGATTTCGTATCGATCAAGATTTCATCCAATGGAGTCAAAATTTGGCGTGGACATTCTTTAGCATGTTGGTAAGCTCCTGTGAAAATTTCATATCATTTGGACTTGTAGATTTGGAGATATGATCGATACAAATTAGGATCTTCGGTTGGCTGTTTCGTTCGACTCCCTTATTTCGACTCGGTCATGTTCGACTCGATGACGTGGCGCTTGAATCTCTGGAATACTCCGCCTTTGATGTCGAGTTAAATGAGTCATTCTTGGACCTTGCCTCGTTCGTATCGAAGTCCGTTGCCCAGTTCGAATCGATCAATAGCTTGTTCCTTCGCATCGATCTGTAGCACGCCTTGATCGAATCGATGGAGGTGGTTTGTTCGTATCGATGATGGTGACTCTGTTCGCATTGATGAAAGGGGCACAGTTCGCATCGTTGATTATGCTCTGTTATGTGGATACGAAGTGGACATTGGATGAGCGAGTCGAAATGTGGCTCTCTGATGGATGCGAAGCGGAGCGAGTCGAAAAGAGGCTCTCTGATGGATGCGAAGTAGAGCGAGTTGAAGTAGACCCTGGTGATCGATGCAGAGTTGATCGAGTCGAACTTGATTGATTCGAACAACGGCTCTGTGATGGAGTCGAACTCGATCGAGTCGAATAATGGCCAGTCTATGGATTCGAACGCAAGGCTATTTCTTATCCAATTTTTCATCGATCATAACTTGAGCATATTAACTCGGATTGACTTGAAATTTGGAACGTTGGCTCTCATAGCTTCGCTTGTCGTGTCATATCAATTTTAGCTTGATCCAGACTTGGACAAAATTCGTCGATATCCATAGTGAACCTTCGTATAACTGATTTTCTAGACGAACTGTCTTTGGTCTCTAGTCAAGTTCTTGGGGTCACGACCTTGCCAAAAGGCGGGATAACATATGCCCCCAAAACATGCCTTGTGATAAGAAGGTGTGTTTTGTAATGCCATAAGCTGGATGTTCATATCCTGTTGATGACCTGCAAAGGAATCTATAGTTTTATCTGACCGCGAATGACGATCATTCGGGATCGTATGTCATTCGGGGTAGTATGTGACCGTTCGGGGTCGGATGCCGTTCGCGGCGAATGATGACCGTTCGCGGTCGGGGTGCCGTTCGAGGCGATCTTTGATCGTTCGCGATCGGGTGCCGTTCGAGGTGAATTGTGATCGTTCGCGGTCGGGTGCCGTTCGAGGCGAATTGTGACCGTTCGCGGTCGGGTGCCGTTCAAGGCGAATTGTGACCGTTCGCGGTCGGGTGTCGTTGGAGGCGAATTGTGACCATTCGCGGTCGGGTGCCATTCGAGGCAAATTGTGACCATTCGTGGTCGGGTGCCATTCGAGGCGAATTGTGACCGTTCGCGGTCGGTTGCCGTTCGAGAAGAATTGTGACCGTTCGCGGTCGGGTGCCGTTCGAGGCGAATTTTGACCGTTCGCGGTCGGGTGCCGTTCGAGGCGAATTGTGTGTGCCCGGGGGGGACTTAGTATTATCAATGTCAGATTTCAAGTTCGAGTGAGTTTCTGAACTATTTGTGGTGGCGGTTTATTGCCATCTCAGAGCATGCCTGAGGACCGTTCGCGATCCCTTACATGTGTAAGTGGCTTAGCCGTTATGGCATCACAAATGGCATACTTTCCATTCAAAATGAGTTTTTCAATAGAAATGTTCAACAAAATCAGGTTCAAACATTAGAAATGGAAAATAAAAGAAAAACAGGGACGTCAAAGTGCAAATACCTACACCGTTGCAATCAGTAGTCGTATCAGAGCATGCCTGAGGATCGTTCGCGGTCCTGTACATGTGTAAATGACTTAATCGTGTTGGTGTGGAGTTTGCTACTTATTTGTCATTATTCCAATCAATTGACGACAAGATGACGCCTCGATCCTGAGCCATCTTCAGTAGGTGCAAGCGGTGGCCGCTCTCGTTCCACCATTGCCGTTCCCCTTATTATATACTGCGATAGTAGTCCATTCCGGATATGTCCCTCAACCTCATCCTTCAAGTGTCTGCAATCATTCGTGCTATGACCATTCAGCTCGTGGAATAGGCAGTACTTGTCTGACCTCCTTTCATTGCAGGTCGGATCCCTTCTCATTGGCCTTCGATAGGGAACCTGCCCCCTAGTATCCTGGTAGATTTTCTCCAGAGTCTCATTCAGCTCCGTATAAGAGGTGAATCTTGGTTCCTTTCGTGGTCGCGTCGGTCCGTCACTATTATCCTCAGCTTTTCGTTTCCCTTTACCAGTTCCTGAATCTGTTTTAAGGGGATTTTCACCCTTGACCGCATAAACATCAACTCCTTCTCCTTCCTCTCTTTCAGCATTTGCATCCTCTAATCGTAAAAATCCTTCAGCCTCATGATAAAATTATCCTAGATCCATAGGGGGATCCCTTGTTAACGAATTCTTGAACTTTATGCCATCAGCTACGCCAGAGACAGCTGCCATCAAAACCATGGATGGATCGGGTCGATCCACCGATGCTGCCGCTACATTGAATCGCGTCAGAAAGTTCCTCAAAGACTCCCCGATTCTTTTCTTCATTGCTGCCAAACTCATCACATTTTTGGGTCTTGAAATGTGAACGTTGAACTGCCTCATGAACCTTTCAGTTAAATTGGTCCATGTTCCAATGGAACTGCTCTCCAGTTGTCTGAACCATAATGCTGCTGTGTCTGCCAGGTACAGTGGGAAGCACCGGGCCATGACCTCCTCCGATGCCCCCAGCACTTCCATGTGCCTCATGTACTTCGTTAGATGAACCGCAAGATCCGTCCTCCTATCATACATGTCCAATGTTGGTAACTTGAATTCTGGTGGATTCCTGGCTTGTCTGATCGTAGGAGCAAAGGGACTCCTATTCACATCCTCCAGATCTTTATTTACTAGTCCGCCTCTCATGGCGCGTATGACCATCTCCGCCAATCTGTCGCTATCTCTAAGTTGTAGTCCTTGTCCGTTGTTTTCGATTTGCCCCCCCCCCCAAGCTCACGAGGGATTCCTGGAATCTGCTCTCCTGGCTGAGCATTCATTTCTCTGTCAACGCGTTGCGCAGTTCCACCTGGTACTCCGCCCGGGATTGGGCTAACATGCTCTGGGTTATTGCCCCTAGCTCTGGCACCGTTCCAGATGGTCCTGCTCCGTTCTGAACTCTGGTTGCCCCTTGATTTTGCGCTCCAAGCTGCCCAATTTGAAGAAGCAAATCCTGGATCATTTCCTCTTGTCTTTTCATCATTGTCTCCATCTCATCCCTGGTGATGAAGATTGATGCCTGATTTGCACCTGAAGAAGCCTCTTGACTCCCTTCATGCTGACTTCTTTCTGGCCTTTGTCTTCTACTTGATTGCCTTGTCATAGCTCTTCAGATCTGAATCTCTAATCCTTCAAACTCAACTTCCAAATGATAGGATTCCTGAATTGGCATTCTCAGTGAAAGCACCAAAATGTTTGCGCCAAAATTGGACACAAACACCCAATTGTCGATGAAAGCACCAGTTTGCAATCACGGATCTCAGATAATAAGTATGTAGAGAGATAAGAATGAAGAACACTCAAAAAATTCAACAGATCACAGTAAACAACACAGAATTTATAGTGGTTCGGCGATCTTGCCTACGTCCACTTTGAAGTTGATGATTTTATTGATGTTCAGTTAATGATTTCAATTGATTACAACAGATTACAGTCAATAATGATGATTTACAGCAGTGAAAGTCGTTAGTAGCAGCAGCTATGGAGTTTAGATCTGGATCCGGCAAAGTCTCGGCGTTGGAGAATTCGAAGAAGAAGAAGCCCTTTTTCTGTATGCCCTGGGGCTCTATTTATAGGTGTAGGAGGCTGGTATTTTGCTCAGATCTCGGGAGACCCTCTCTGGCACGTGACCAGGTCCACACGCCCAAGCCCGTGAAGTTTCGGCCCGATTCGTGATCGATACGAACAGATTTCGTATCGATCAAGATTTCATCCAATGGAGTCGAAATTTGGCGTGGACATTCTTTAGCATGTTCGTAAGCTCCTGTGAAAATTTCATATCATTTGGACTTGTAGATTTGGAGATATGATCGATACAAATTAGGATCTTCGATTGGCTGTTTCGTTCGACTCCCTTATTTCGACTCGGTCATGTTCGACTCGATGACGTGGCGCTTGAATCTCTGGAATACTCCGCCTTTGATGTCGAGTTAAATGAGTCATTCTTGGACCTTGCCTCGTTCGTATCGAAGTCCGTTGCCCAGTTCGAATCGATCAATAGCTTGTTCCTTCGCATCGATCTGTAGCATGCCTTGATCGAATCGATGGAGGTGGTTTGTTCGTATCGATGATGGTGACTCTGTTCGCATCGATGAAAGGGGCACAGTTCGCATCGATGATTATGCTCTGTTATGTGGATACGAAGTGGACATTGGATGAGCGAGTCGAAATGTGGCTCTCTGATGGATGCGAAGCGGAGCGAGTCGAAAAGAGGCTCTCTGATGGATGCGAAGCAGAGCGAGTTGAAGTAGACCCTGGTGATCGATGCAGAGCTGAACGAGTCGAACTTGATCGATTCGAACAGCGGCTCTGTGATGGAGTCGAACTCGATCGAGTCGAATAGTGGCCAGTCTATGGATTCGAACGCGAGGCTATTTCTTATCCAATTTTGCATCGATCATAACTTGAGCATATTAACTCGGATTGACTTGAAATTTGGAACGTTGGCTCTCATAGCTTCGCTTGTCGTGTCATATCAATTTTAGCTTGATCCGGACTTGGACAAAATTCGTCGATATCCATAGTGAACCTGCGTATAACCGATTTTCTAGACGAACTGTCTTTGGTCTCTAGTCAATTTCTTGGTGTCACGACCTTGCCAAAAGGCGGGATAACACTAATACTTAGAGGAGGATGAAGATTGGGTTCGACTTGTTAAGGAAGGAAGAACGAAAGAAGGCAACTGGTAGAATTCAGACGTGCTTTTATAGTCCGTTCTAGATTCAAGTTTTGCCAAAACTCGTTAACTGGTAGACCACTCTAGGTTTACCATTAGGTAGTCAACTGCTAGACAGGTTTTGGGTGTTAATTGAATGTAGACCCAATTAGGGTTAGATTTAAATAATAATAATCATTTTGCGCCTTCTTCTTCGATTCGTCACCATCTGAAAAATTCATGTCCGCATCACGACGGTGTCAAAGCCTACTGCCTAGTCCCGAACCATGCTCTAGAAATTCATAGTAGTCCCAACAAAACTGCTACAATCAACAACAATTCCAAAACCCGAAAATATTCCAGCTGCTATTTCCTGCCTACTTCGCACGTAAATATTTCTTCCAATAGCTAGTGTTACAGTAACACTTCAAACTACATACCCCAATAAAATTGAATGTCATTCCTATTTTATTTGTACCTTAAGGAGAGAAGATTTCAAAAACCTCGATTTTATAAACCGAAAAATCGTTGAGCTAAATACATACTCCGTTATACTTGTTTCAAGATAATAGAAACTATTTCATATCAAAACTTTCCTTAAAAATCAAACTTATATACATACATGCATACATATATATATATATATATATATATATATATATATATTGCAGGGTTTCCAAAAATCTTTTTTTAAACACAAACTTCCCAAATTGGAAAACTATTTTCTTGCCAAAAATCAAAATCAAGCGTTTATTGATATAACTTATAAATATTTAATGATTTAAAAAATTAATCCTTTATAAACTAAAAATTTCTTAACACAACCAACGTAGTAGTATACGTGTTTCTTTGAAAATTAAAATTACAAAACTTTCCCAAAATAAAATTTCTATAATAAATCCTTGGGAAAAGAAATCCTTTGAAAACCCTTTTTCCAACATCTAAGGCATTTCCAAAATATACTTTATAAAAATTCCCTCACAATTTTTAGACTAAGAAATTGAAATAATTATTCAAATAAAAATTCAGTTTGCTTTCAAAGAGGTGATCAATGAATGCACCCTAGCAAAAACTTGCCTCTGGACAATTGCGACACACGGACTCCAATTTCCCGTTCATCTGGAATATATGTGTGTCTCCGACTGGAACTCATTATCAAAATCCAAAATCACAAGGTAGCTAGATTTCAACCATCAAGTCGAACACCTCCTGTCTTCGGGATTCTACCATATGTCATACTCATGATCTTTATCAATAGCACCTTACGCATCGCCATCACTCCATTAGGTACTTCGGAGTCGGCGTGAAAATTTTAACTCTGAGATATTTCCAACCTATAGTTGCTTCACCCATTCCTTCGAAGTGGAACTATAATTACTTCTATAGTCGGAATTTATAAAATCAAATGTAAAAAATATAATAATATTAGATAGGAAAGAACAAATACGTTCTGTTAGTTTATTCTAATTCCTCCAATCTACGAACCTAGGCTCTGATACCAAATTTAACGACCCATACCTTAATGGGCCTAAATTTCGACAAATATCGAAACCCAAGTGCACCAAAGCATAGATCGTTGGATTTGGTATATGCAAATAAGCAGAAGCATTATCAGAGATTAATAAAAATCTAAACTCACGGTAGAAACAAAAATAGGATAAGAATACTGTATGACTACCACCTTGGAATTAATGGTATTCCTTGGATAGTAGATTGTCACATTAGCATCGAGCATGAGAAAAGAAGACTTCTCCAACAACTAAAAACAACCAGCTCTGGTGGTCTGTTCTTTTAAATTTATCATGTGGGTTGTAATGAGGAGGGGGTCAGAACAATGTTCTGGTGACTGGAAAATCTATTAATTGTCCATAACATAAATTTATATCGATTGGTTCCATTTAATTATTATGTCTATTAAGGTTAGCAATTTTAATCTAACCTTGCATTGCACACACGGTTACTTACCCACACATTCCCAAGGTACAAAATACCGACGAAGCCTTATCAACCACTCAATACTTCCATACCCATTACCCACTTAATACTTTTAAATATGAAGTGGGCTTCTACTATTACCACATAATACTTTTAAAAGAGAAATAGGCAGACATTGCCATTTAAGACCTTAATTGAGGTAGACTCTGTCCTTTAAAACCTATTCGCAAGGTGGACTTCTAGCGTCGTCATTATTGGTCTATTGGTCTAAGCTATAGAGACCTTTGACCACTATCTATGGCCTTATAATTTATAATAGCCATACTACTAGCGCATCTATTGTTATTAAAGTCATAGCAATGTGAGAGACCGTACCAAAGCCACTTAATACCTTATTAATAAGGAGTAGGAAGGCCTTTGACCATTTAACACCTATTTATAGGCAAGCATTTGTCATTTAATACCTAACCCCAAGGCGAACTCTTCACTGGTACTATCTAGCTAGCATTGCTTGGAAATCTCATTAGGTTACTTAGTACTTCTTTTATAAGAGAGAGGTAAACCCTAGATCAGCCACTTATTACCTCAAATGCAAAGCAAACCCTTTTCGAAATATCCATCATCACTCTTAATTATAAAAATGGAATCTCATTAAGCTACTTAGTACTTCTTTTATAAGAGAGAGGCGAACCCTAGATCAGTCATTCAGTACCTCAAACTTGAAGCGAACCCTTATCAAGATATCCATCATCACTCTTAATTATAAATATGGAATCTTATTAAGTTACCTCTTTCGGTAAGGAGGCGGGTCCTAAATAGCCACTTAATACCTCAACGCCAATGTAAACCATTTTATAGATATCCCTCACTGCTTCCTAATTCAAGATTTGGACCTTTTGATACTTTTTAATTAAGAAATCAAGTCCAATCTCTCACATCGTCATGGGTCCTAAGATTAGTGATATCTCACATCAGTAGTAAGTGCACCCAACTGCTAGTAGCCTCAAACTGAAGGGCAGTCTTTCACAAACCTTATGAGACGCCTCAGCAACTACAACTTACACAAACCTTATGAGGATGCCCACATGCATCAACAACCTTACAACCAACCTTACATAAGTAGAAAACATAACATATCTCAAACATCCTAAACAGGATATGAGAAATCTAACATCAAGAGTAGCAAACTATCACCATGAAGAACCAAATCAATAGAACTTTCAGAAGAAGGCTCGGAAGAAATCAAGCAGCCAAAAGATTTATGCAAAATACCAAAAAGGCAGACTTACATATGCTAAAGCTAATATATCACAAGCCAGAAACGAATGTTAGCTAAGCACTAGCAAACCCAGATATCACTGTCCACAGCCCTGTACGATGAAGAGAGACATGTGACTACATGGAGCACCACTTCTTGTTGCACAGCAATCCCAGAAATGATGTCATGGAAGAAGTGAATAAAATAGGGCAAGGGACTTGGGGGCAAAAAAACTCAAATAGAACAAAGGGATCCAACAGTAATACAAAAGTCGTCGAAATCAAAACACAAAACTAGTAACAAAAATACCATCACCAAACCCAAAGCAGGAAATCTGTACATGCTCCAGAAAACCCAAAAACACAGTACCTAACATATTCAAGCTTTTGATCCTTGGTCCTCGACCATTTCCATGAACATGAAACAGGCACGGAGGCAAGGCGGATGAACATGGGTCATCTTCAATAATTGTTCCGGCGTCTGTCGGACATCTGGTATGAAGGAGGCAAACGAAGGTCTTCTCAGGCAAGTGGAAGCATTTCCCTATTTATGCTAACATACATAATACACAAACACACACACATAATTAAATTAATAACCTAAGATTTAAGTCGAGGTTCATACTATGCCCGGAATTCGTATCCGATTGACCGTTACTTATTAGAGCGGTCGACCACTTGCTGTCGACCGACTTCAATGAGCCCGTTGACCAGTCGTAATGTTTTTTTATTTTATTTTTCATTTATTTTGTTCATCCACATCTCTATTAATTAGAAACTTCTTTTCTATTAATTAGAAACTTTTAATTCTAGTAAATTGTTAATTATAATGAATCCGAATTTGTAAACCTGCAATTCATAATCATCCAAAACTATGTATTTGATTTCATATACAAATTCATATACAATTTCAATAAATCAACTTAAACTAGGTTTAGCATCAATAGGATATACTAATTCATATTTAGTTTGACAAAAGGTGTATTTAACTTGAATCAATTCTTATCCAACAAGTTTACATTAACCAGATCTAGATTAAAAGTAAGAGATCATTTTTATATAGGTTATAATTGTTGTGAAATTCCCAATCTAAATAACAGTTTTTATAATTTAAATCAAAAAAAATTCTAGATCAAATACGATATAACAAAATCAATTATATGTAAATCTCCAAATTAATTATGAACACACTCACCTCTAAAAATCGATCCCCTCTGTAATACGCTTAAAATCTCCCCCGCTTGGTGTAGAACTCCCCCTTGATTTGATTTAACTTCGTCTCCTTTAATTTCTCTAATTTAATTTTTATTTGGTTTTGAAGAAATTTTGATTTGAGGAGAAAGAGATTTCAGATTTTAGAGAGATGAAGTTTGGATGCGCAGTAAGTGCATTAGGCATATGACAATTAGCCTAGGGTTCTATTTACCGGGCTAAAAACTATCCTCAACCGTAAAATTCAATATTATAAAATCTAGGTCGTTCGGTTGCTCAAAACCCCCACTCAAAAGCTTCGACCGGTCAACCGCTTGCCTTGGAGCAGTCGACCGGTCCGGGTTGAGATGTTGACCGGTGAAGCCTCCTTATTTAATATATTTTCTTTCCTTAATTAGTTGTTTAATTGTTTTGGATTCTCGAATTTTCAAACATTAATAGCATTTTCATACTAGCTTCGATTTCAAAACGTTATGTACGAAAATTATGCAGAAAATCGCTATGAACGCAATGGTGCAAGTTTCGTAGTTAGATTCAAATGATTGTAAATATTTCTTTTTTACCCTTGTTATATTTAAATTTAATTCTTTTATTTAAATTTCCTGTTAAATTTTTGGGGTGTTACATTCTCCCCCCATTAAATGGGATTTCTTCCCCGAAATCTCCAAGGACGGGAAAATGCAACTTGTACGTACGGAAATTAATACATAAAACAATCTACTCATCCATCAACCACCGGCAATCATTATCTTTAGTTCAATTTCTGATGCAATATGTACATGTAGGCATGGAATGCATATAAACCTTACTAATCCAAAGACTAGGCGGTCTCCTGATCTAGTTGAGCTCCTCAAATGCACGTGCTTATGCCATGTATCAAAAATGTATGCAACATCCTATGTCCATATACTGGGAATTCTACATATATGCGCAAACATTCAATCCATATGCAACACCCATATGCATATATCTTAGTAAAATTAAACAAGTGCTGGTGTGAGTGCATGCTAACTCGAAAATAAATTTTACTATGTGTGAAATGATCAATTTAATAAATACATCCATTAGCATCCATCATCAAAAACATGTGCCAATGACACGTTCGCAACCAATTGTCCTTACCTATGGGGTATACTAAGCGAGGACCCAGATACATAACTAGTTTATACTTATTTAACTAAAGCGAAAATGTACCAGAAAAGGCTTTTGTATAGGTAACTCGGATCTTATCCATATGCTGCCATGTACCCTCTACCAGGTCGTCTCTCTACTAGTCTATAACTAGTTTAATTATTTTATTGTGGAGTCGCTTTGTCTCATGCCTAATAATGCGGGTGGGTGCATGGCGAACAAATGACTAACTTATCCACTTTGACTTCTCCTAACTGACACGGTTTTATCACAATAGCCACATCGTATAAACACTTCCGCAAGTGCGACATATGAATAACATTGTGAACTCTTGCCAACCCTCCAGGAATCCCCGCTTCATAGGTTATCTTCCCTACTCTATCCAAAATCGGGAAAGGCCCTACAACTCTCGGTGCTAACTTTTTCGAAGTACCATTCAAATAATGTATCTACGTGGTAAGATGCTTACGTAGACCATGTCGCCCACTATGGACTTCAACTCAGTGTGTCTCCTAGCAGCATATGCTTTCTGCCTATCTTGTGCAGTATTTATCCTTCTATGGATCAAATCCACTTTCTAAGTACTTCTAACTGGATTGTTCTTTCGACTGCACTTATCATTTTTACTATTGGCTTGTATCTTTAATCTAAATTTACGTGCATAAGCAACCCTCTGCAACCCTTGCTACTAACCCAAATAAAATGATGTTAACATGCACCATACTAGGTAACTTGAGCATAAGTATACTGCACCGAAACTATAGCCTTATGCAATCCTCAATGCAAATACACAATGCCTTAAATCCTCCAGTAGTATACCAGATTACTACATCTTTTAGCCACTAAGGTAAGACAACTCGAAAGTGGACGGTGTCCCCTCCCCTAGTATTTTCTACTTGGCTCTTTTGCTACTACTCCATTTCACTTAAGGATATTCAAAACTGGTGATTTCTTAAATTGTTGAAAATACCATAAATTCTTTTCCACTTCGATTTGAATTAAGCTATCTCATTTCGCTTATGATTGGTTTCCGTGATCCTTCAATAATCGTGGTACCTAGGTATCATGTTTATAGTCAATAGGGACTTACCCCAAGTTTTACAAGTAAGTAAATACTCAAATATTCTATTTGGGTAAACTTGGTCTATTTTCCTATTCAAACCTAGCAATTAAAATCCTAAATTTAAAAGAAATTTTAACCTAAAATTATTTTAGCATTGACGGTAATCACCCGAGTGGTACTTCGTTTACATGCAATTGTTATGCAACACAACTATGTATCCTAAGTTAGTCTTTCATAAATTTCCTTAAATGGCCTCCTTCCAATCCGAGGGATGATTAAAAAGAAATCTATTTTCCTTTCCTCCAAATCTTACCTAAAATTTAAAAATCTTATTTTCTACGAAAATTGCCTTCACATTCTCAATGTGTGCAGATAGCAATATATTTTTCTTAATGGAAAACCAAATCCTTGAATTAACCACTCCTTGCACAAACTTGACTCCAATTCCCTTTAGGATATCTATTGTAGTTTGAGCTTCAAAATTTTACCATTCCCTAATGCCATCCCATCCGTAGGACCTTTTCCCCAAAAGTAATTTCTTACCATTTAATTCCAACTATTTTATGGTCGAGACAACTCAATATGGAATAGTGCCTTGCTATTTTAATCTGATAGACATAGTGACCAATACTTAACTAACAGCGTACCCAAAAACTCATCTAGGAACATCTAATATGGATGAAGTCCTAGCCTACTAAACATCTTATAGACAAATAAAATATAATAGGAAACATCTCAGATATAAAACATGCAATACAATAATAACTAAATAAATCACAGAAATCAGAGTACATAGTTCCATACGGTATACGGCATATGTGATAGAGTTGCACATCAAATAATAACTCATAAATAAATTGTTTCTAGATAATAAAGGTATTAGCAAGCTCTATAGTGATGTGCAGCAGAATAGCAAATCATAATAAGGAAATGTAGTAATATGAGAGTATAACCTCCTACCCATCCTCTGTCTAGCTCCATGTGCTCACCAGACTTAATATCCCTAATCTACTCATTTAAGAGTACCCAGAATAATAGGAAGCAAAGCATAAAATTTTGAGTCAGACAACAGTCTGGTTGAGCGGTAGAAAATCTCAAATACTATAAAGTCAATATACTAGGACAAATAGTATGAAAAATCATACCTGACTTATCCCTGCATCCACGGAGTTAGCACATAACACATAATATATGCTACTCTACATTGTAATCATCATGGTGTACTGTACATCAAAGTACTAATGGATGACTAGATATCTACATCAATGACAACCACAACATCCCTACGAAGATAAGGAAATATAGCATCCATCATGCATGCTTACATTCACTTACTCAACGCGTCAGATACATGATAACTCGATCGACTATCATGTCAAGGACTACTCAATGTCCCGGTTCCTCGGTATTCGAATCCATGCCACTCAGTGGGTCAAGAACTAGACTACCCGTCTAATAGGAATCTAAGGTCAACGAACTCTACCTTCTCATCACTAGGTCCTAATGTCAATGGACCCAGTAGCATATATGGTCCAGTTCCTAACGTCAATGAACTCCAACCACACCATCATATACCCTTGCTTCACTAGTACCCATTGAAACCCCAAGTATCATGATCCCTTTGCACGTGTCATCCGTTGTAGAGCTCAACTTGGAACTGTCCTTACAACTACCATTTGAAGTCATCGCGGTTAGGAACTATTCTAGACAACCATCGTTAGTCTTAGAATATCATCATTCGTCCTATAATCTTCCTCCAACAGTTCATTCAATCCGATTTGTAATCACCTATTCTGCATCTCGAGTATAGCTATCCATCGTCGAAGCCATCACTTCCCATCACATAATCATCATCGTCGAATCATGTGTCGTCGTCGTCGAAAATCGTCATCGAACACCATAGTTTGGAATCAACCCGAGCCTTAGCTCGAAAAGGAGGGAGTATGATTTGAAGCACACTCTACATCCCGAGTCACCTGCCTATAGCTTGAAGCACATCTTGGGGTTCATACTCCCCTAGCCCAAAACAAGTCCTAAAGTGACTACATGAATACTTGAGGCAACTTCAACTCCCCATCATCGATCCATGCCTATTACCGAACCATATCCATCGCTGATCCATAACCACCACCGATTCATCCCTATCATCGATCCATGGCCCATCATCGAATCACAACCATCATCGATCCATATCCCATCATCAAACAGTCCCTTGAACCTTTTTCATTTCACGAAGTGTAGCTCCAAGGAACGTGCAAGTGACTTAAAGTGAGACCCGAAGCTATCCTCTATGTGACTTGAAGCAACTCCTACCAAACCCATGCCTCAAACTCTATCCATCTACATGTTACGACCCATACACTTACAAAAGTGACCCAAAGTAAACCCCTCCAAGACTCGAAGCAAACATGTCTAAGGCTTGGAGTATTCCTTTACCGATCCATCAACATCGAACCATCTTCTTTTGCCCATAACTCGAGCTGACAACTCCAAACGACTTGAAACTTGAAATGTAGCTTTAAAGTGTCCTCCTTGACCTGCCCTATGGATCGCAAGTTATTTGGATGATTTGACCTTTATGGGTCATCACTAATCCATGAATTGTTCCTTAAACCAAATCGCTATTCGATTGGCTTTTCCAACCACTCGAACATCATACATTCAAGTAATCATTACATACAATATATCCTAATAAGCATACATACGTACACATCAAAATAAAGCCTAAATCTAAGGATATAAACCATAAGAACAAGGGAGACCCATAAGAATAAGGGAGACACATAAGAACATGATTTTATAAATGTTTGCCAAATCATTTAAAATTTACATATGCGATTAAAGAGGGTTTAAAACATATTTTAGAGTTTAAAAATCATTTTAAAACATCAATTTAAAGTATATAATGACTAATTAGTAAGTGAGAGGTCCTAACCACTCACATAAATCCAAAATAGGTACGACATCCGAGATGAATAGCAGCTCCAAGTGATCTCCAACAGCAAATCTTCAAATCCAAGTGCTAGTTATGCAAATCTCTTTCTAATGACAAGATTTGGCTAATTGAAGTAGGTTTTAGGGTAACCTTTTGGCTTAAAAGTGGTTAATGGAGGTTTTCTCTCTATTTTTGGGAAGTGTGTAATGATGGAGAGAAGTTATATCGGCCCTATCATGATTCTAATCCCGAAATGGCCTTTGGGCCTAACCATTAACTCACTAATTACCCTTTAAGTCATTCAAAATTAAGTGAAACTTCAAACGATAAGTCCGTTTTCCTATTATGACCACTCTATGGAAAGTAAAACCATCATCCTGATCTAATGAAAGTAGTTTTAGATCCTAACTCGGCTCCTATCAAAAGTTATAGGCCATATAATATTTTCAAGGTCAAAATCGTCCGATAAAAATTCCAAGGATGGAAAATATCCCTAGTAGTCAATTCCCAAAGTTATAGAATCGCACAACCCTAAATAAAAACATAACTAATATTTTAGGATCCTCCAATACGTAAAATATGGGTCGTTACATTCTCCATCTTTTGAAAATTTTCCCCTAAAATCCTAAACAAAATCAATAAAATTATCATATCATCCTATTTGTTTTGTTCAGTACTAAAATTTGAAGAACATTTATCAATATATGTCTCTGATTCCTTTTGAACTTTCTAATTTAGATCCAATTCTTCTCCCCAATATCAGATAAAAGATTATCTGATTTCTTATTCCAATTATTACAATCTTTAATAACTTCTTGATCTTTAACCTTCCTCCTCCAAACTTTAATAGTCTTAAAATTTAAATTTCCAGAATTGTTTGTCTTTAGTACCTTTCCTTGCATAATATTATGTTCATTGTAATCACTGTAATCAGTTACTCCAAAATCACTACCAGAAAGCATTTCCGATCTCTCAACCTTACAATTTCCTAAACAATCTTTAGTTTCATGTCCAAAAACATTGCATTTACAACAAATTTTTGGTTTCCAATCATATACAATCTTAACTTGAGGACAACTGTCACCTAAATCATCAATTTCAATATACTGAGGAAGTTCTTGATCAGGAGTTACTTCAATCAAAGCTTTAGCATATTTGAATCTTTTCAATTTTTCTGTACTTTCATCAAGACAGATCAATTTTCCAATATGACAAGCCAACCAATTAATTCCAATTAAAGTCCAAGCAATCAAAGGAATTTTATAAAAATGTACCCAAACTGGGACCTTTTTAATTTGTTCTTGAACATAACAGTATGATGGATTCCATGTTGTTATAATGAACATTTTACCTTTAATGAAGATAGGATCGGATTGCAAGATCTTCATTCTGTCTATATCATCCGAGAAATTGAAGTAAAAATTTTCATTATCAGATTTTATCTAAACTTCACCTTTCAATCTCCAAATACTTCTCCAATATTTTGTCACAGTCAAATAAGAAAGAGAACCATCCAAGAAAAATCCAACCAAATGATCACACCAGTATTTAATTCCTTCTCTTTTAACTTCTTCAGGTAAAGGTTTCGGTAAGCCATCTTTCTTAATATCAAATTGAATAGGCACAAACACTCCAGCATTTCTAGGCTTTTCCTTGAATAGCGATGCCCACTTATTGTCAGTATCAGAAACCATTGTGGAATGTAAAGAACTATTTATCAGCTTAGAATTCGTATTATCAGAAAGGGAAGGAAAGTTCGTATCTGGTAACAATGATGATTGTTTCACATAGTTCAAGCATGATTGAGAAATCAGAGATGAGGGTGGAGGAGGGATCGAAGAAGGCAGAGAAGAGGGAGGAATCGCAGAAGAGGGAGAAGGAGGAATCAGGAAAGAGGGAGGAGGAGGAATCGGGGATGAGGGAGGAGGAGGAATCGGGGAAGAGGGAGGAGGTTTTAAAATAGTGAAAACATCCTTCACAACCAACACTTACGTTTCCGCTCCCTATTTTCAAATTCGCGCACGCAAAAAGACCCAAATACCCTTTATGTTTTTAACTTTTCAAACGTGTATAACTTTATTTACAAAAACCGGATCAACATACCGTTTTCATCAAAAAATCACAAATTTTATGATCTTTAAAATGAGATCCATTGTTGATACCAAAAATTTATATTTGTATTAAAGGTGCAATTATTTCAAATATTTGCAGAAAATTCAGCAAATATTGAACATTTTCGAATTTTTTTTCAAATTTGCAAATAATTGTAGATATTTCTGCAATTATATGGAATAGTTGCAGAAATGTCTGAAACTATTGCATATAGTTGCAGACATTTCTGCAACTGTTGCATATAGTTGCAGAAACACAACTATTGCAAATAGTTGCAGAAATGTCTGCAACTATTGCATATAGTTGCAGAAATTTCTGCAACTATATGGTATAGTTGCAGAAATGTATGCAACTATTGCATATAGTTGCACACATTTCTGCAACTATTGAGTACAATTTCTGCAACTATTCTCAAATACTGCATTATTTCTGCAAATATTCAAAATAGTTGCATTCTTATCAGCAATTATTCATGTAATTGATAAAAAAAGAAAACTACGACAATTATTCATGTAATTATCAACAAAATATGATTTCACAAAGTAGATCGATAAATGGAAACGTTGATTTCAAATATTGGCTGCAATCACAAAACTGCGACAAATAAAATTATCATGCATGCCTAACAATCATATACAAGCATAGGCAACCATCATTCATCAAACATGCATGCATAACAACAAATGAAAAGGGAAACATCCAAGTCTATCCAAGCATGCATGATACTACATTAAGGTATACTTCATGATATCATTAGTGAAAGTAAAAGCGATAAATAGAAAGTCTCACAAAGTAAAGAACTCTAGATAAGCTATCCTCATGCTCTCGTACGTCTCTCAAGTGAAATCGCCTTCACTTTCGCTCTGCTGAACCTTCACTACTTCACTGTCTTCCTCCTAAGTGTCTTCGTATAATGTCCAATGGTACGAATAGGCCTATGAGGTCTAGAAGCCTATGGCTCAACCTCGATATCATCTAGTTGAACCAGTGCGATAGTCATGCCTGAGTCATGCACAAATTTCCGCAAGTGAGCAACATGGAACACATTGTGCACCCTCGCTATTCTTAGAGGTAAGTCGACTCAGTGAGCAAGGTTCTTAATCCTCTCTAGTATCGGCAAAGGACCTATGAATCTCGATGCCAACTTCCCTTTATAACTAAAATGAATTACATTCTTCAATGGAGAGATCTTGACAAATACTAGATCACCGACAAATAACTCCAAACCTCATATCTCTTATCGATGTACCTCTTCTGTCTATCTTGAACAGCTTCATCCATCATTGAATGATCTTGATCTTCTCTAAAGTTTCTCTAGTCATGTCCGACCCAAGTATTAGCTTTTCGCTCGCTTCCCACTAACATGAAAGAGCATTGCACGGTCGACCATATAATGCTTCGAATGATGCTATGACAATGCAGCATTGATAACTGTTGTTTTATGCAAATTCAAAGAGCTGTAAGTGATAATCCGATAAGCCTCCAAAGTCGAGTACACAAGCCCGTAAGAGATCCTCTAAGATATGATTCACTCTCTCAGTTTGGCCGTCGGTTTGAAGGTGATAAGTCATACTCAGATGCAACTATGTCCCCAATGCCTTTAGTAAGCTCTTCCAAAACCCACTAGTGAACAATGGGTCTCGGTCACTCACAATGCTCTTTGACACACCATGTAATCATACTATCCATTTCACATATAATTTTGCTATTTTGTTTACCGTTCTACTTGACATGACGGGTAGAAATCAACCATGTTTGGTCAATCGATATACTATGACCCAAATGCTATTATACACTGCTCGAGTCATCGGCAGTCCATCGATGAAATCCATTAAAACTTGTTCCCACTTCCACTAGGGAACTTCTAACGGTTGCATCATACCACTAGGCTTCTTTTTCTTTGCCTTTACCAACCGGTAGTTCATGCACTTTGAGATGAATGTCCCAACGTCTTTCTTCATCCCTTTCCAATAATAGGTCTACTTATTATCACGGTACATCTTGTTATCCTCGGGATGGATAGTCAATCTCAAATGATGGCACGCTCATAGCACCTCATCCCTTAACCCATCGACATCAGTAAAAAGCAATCTCCTACCTTTACAGAGCCAACCATCCCAGTCAAGTCTGTACTGTCTTGTCTCTTCAGACTCTACTCTAGCTTCGATCTTAGCAATAATCTCAACTAATCTGGCATCATGCCTCTGACTAGTACCGACCTGCTCTATGAGTAGGCCCAATAGTCAAGCTCGTCAATATCTCTGGCTCTAGTTCGCATCTCGATTAGAAATCATAACCATCAATATACTCTAATTGCATCCACTCTAGGAACATAGCTCCCAAGCTGCTATGTCTCCTACTTAATGCATCAACAACTGCATTCCCTTTTCCAGGTGTATATGCAATGTCAAGTCGTAGGAGGCTAGGAACTCTACCTATAGATGCTGACAATGGTTAAGATTCTTCTACTAAAAGAGGTACTTCAATGTTTAATGGTTGGCGAACAGCACGAACGTCTCACCCCAAAGACAGTCCCTCCGGATCTTAGCGCAAACACAATTGCTATTAACTCTAAATCATAGGTCGAGTATTTCTTCTTATGTGGCTTTAGTTGTTGATAAGCATATGCAACAACTTTGCCCCTTTGCATTAATACTGCCCCCAATCCGGTACCACAAACATCAGTGTATACCATCATCTCTTTATTGCCACTCGGAATGGTCAATACTGGTGCACCCATTAACTTTTCTTTCAGACTCATGAATGCATTCTCACATCTCGCATCCCAAGTAAAAGTCTGATTCTTTTTTGTTAACTGAGCCAACGATGCGACTACTTTGGAGCAGTCATGGATGAATCGCCTATAATATTCAGCTAATCCCAAGAAACTTCTTGCATCCATAGCATTTTTGGGTCTAGTCCAATCTTGAACTGCTACAGCTTTTGCAGTGTCCACGACAATTACCTGCTTAGAAACAAAATGACAAAAGAATCTCACTTCCCTCCTCCAGAAGCAAGACTTAGAAAACTTTGATTTCAATCGGTGCTCTCTCAACACCTCAAGCACAATCCTCAAATGCATCTTGTATTCCTCCTCTATCCATGAATAGATGAGAATATAATCGACGAACATAAGAACAAATTTATTTAACTGACCCCTGAAAACACGGTTCATGAGATCAACAAAGTATGTTAGCGTATTGGTTAGCCTGAGTGTCATAACCAACCACTCATAGAATCCAGATGATGTACGAATGATATAATCAGCACACTCTTCTTCGCTGCTCTCAGCTGGTGAAATCTCGTCGCATGATCCGACTAAGAAAATACTCTAAAAGCACGGTGCTAATCGAACAAGTCATCAATATGTGGGAGTGGATACCTTTTCTTCCTCGTTATTTTATTCATCTCACGGTAATCAACACACAATCAAAAGGAGCCATCTGCCTTCGTGGCGAACTTTACAAGCACTCCTCACTTAAAAATACTTATGCGAATGAACCCTGGTCGTTATAGGTCATTCATTTGCACCTCGAGCTCCCGCTACTCTTTAGGTTCCATCCTTCCCAAAGGCATTACTGTTGGTCTAGCATCTTTCACTAAGTCAATATAGAATTCAATCTCTTTGTATGGCGGAACACCAGTCAACTCCTCAAATATGTCCGGATACTCCCTAGCAATAGGCACTGATAACAACTCATCGTGTGGGATATCGAGCGAATATAGAAAGCTAACCATCACCTCATCACCTGGTAGGTATCCTAACACTACTGCCCGCCCATCAACTACATCTATCATCACCAATGACTTCTCACAATTCACCACACTATATATCTACGAAGACAGTCCATACCCAGGATAATACCGAACCCTGCAAAACTCAAAACAAAGAAATCACAATTAATAGAATATCCATGATTTAATAAGACCAAACCACGAAAAAACATACACATGCTAGTGGAGCCTCCAACTATGTTCATCATAATCGAATGTCGGTCAACAATTTTTGGTCTCAATCTCAATCTATCTATCAAATTATTAGATATGAAGGAATGCGAAGCCCGGGTATCAAACAAAACACATATGGGAACATCATAAATGGAAAGCGTATCTTGAATAACGATTCCTTTCCCCTTCTTCTTCGCCGATGGAGCATTCAATGATGTCTGAACGACATTGATAGCGTCCGCTTTCACCACTTGCTTTTGCTTCAACGGCTTTGGATAGTCCTTCTAAATATGTCCAACCTTGTTGCAATTGAAGCATTTCTTTCCCTCGACCCTATAGTCCTGACTAAAGTGGCCTTTCCCCCCACAATTATAACAAGTAGGTCCACCTTTGGGCTTCTTCTTTTGTCCAGCCTTATTCTGGAACCGCTTTCTCTTGTTATTCCATTTCTTCTTGCCTCCTCTGCACGATTATGGCTTTGGCTCTTCTTTAGGAACAATAACTTTCGACTTCAAATATATACTCTTATGCCTCAAGGCCTTTTTGACTACCATTTTAAAAGTCTCATCAATTTAGCCTACGAGCTTCTATCTTAAGTAACCATTCAAGCCAATGAAAAAATTCTCGTTCTTCTTGGATGGAGTGTCTATAAAAGACATCCCATACTTCAATAGGGAGTCGAACTTAGTAATGTACTCAGAAACAGTCATATCCCCTTGCTTTAGATCTGCGAACTTACGGAACAAGACAAACTTCTAAGCTATAGGAATAAACTTTTTTTTGAGTCGGGCTATGAACTAGTCCCATATGAATTGGTCTTTGGGAGTGGAGACCTTAACAGTGTTTCACTAGTTCATGGCTTACCCTTGAAGCTATCAGGAAGCCAATCGCCTTCTCATAGCATCATTTAGTTCGAAGTCATCGAAAATACTTCCGTAGATATTAGGCCAATCCTACACTTCCATCGTCGACTCCATTTCTTGGAGCGGTTTGCCACCTAGACTAGCAATGTCTTTGTTCAGCTTAGTGAAATCAACTCTGGGCGCCTGCACCAAAGCACTACCATCAATTGCAACATTCAAAGCGACTACCTGAGCATTTTGCAGTATGTTCCGCATCATGTTATTGAATATGATCTGCAAGTCAGGATTAATAGCTCCCAAGCTAGCTCTTTCTTTGACTCTAGAGATGGAGTTCCTAGCAGCATCCCTTATTTGACGACTCATCCTTCAATCCATAATAAGGAAAATTAGTCTCTCTAAAAGGGACTCTGCTTAAATAGTACTCTTGTGTGTAGTGCGACTTCATAGTATATATATGCACTACTATATAGTTATGAAAACCGAAATATATAACAAACACATGCTCTCATAAATATACACTCAATCCATTCTAAGGTGAGAACTCCTACCTTATCTCCACTGGACCACGGTATCCCTTAGGTTAAACTATGCAACCTAAGCTTTGAAACTAAATGTGATGATCATCCTACACCACCGGCACCCAATAATGACAATAACCTATAGAGGACATTGTACTCGGTCAATGCAGTTTGATCATCAAGGTTGTAAAAGTAAATCAATCATCATAGAACCTCATATATCTCACAGTGCATCAAATAAAACATAATCGTAGGAATTTTAGATATAAAACATGCGAGATAGTAATAAATGGATGAATTGCAAAAATCAGAGTACACAAATACATACAATATACAACATAGGTAATAACGTTATACATCAAATAATAACTCATAAATAATCTGTATCTAGATAATAAAGGCACTAGCAAGCTACATAGTGCTGTGCAGCGGAATAGAAAATCATAATAAAGTAAATGCAGTAATACGAGAGTATAACCTCCCGCTCGTCCTTTATCCAGCTGCATGTGCTCACCAGACCTGATATCCCTAATATACTCATTTAACAGTATCCAAAATAATAGGAAGCAAAGCATAAAATCCCGAGTCAGACAACAAAATTATGAAGCGGTAGAAAATCTCAAATACTAAAGTCAATATACTAGGACAAATAGTATGAAAAATATATCTGACCTGTCCCTGCATCCACACAGTTAGCATATAAAACAGAATATATGCTACTCTACTTCATAATCATCATGGTGTACTATACATCACTAATAGATGTCTAGATATCTACATCGATGACATCTACGTCGTGTGACATCCCTAGGGAGACAAGCAACCAAAGCAAACATAACATCCATCATCCATCTTCACATTCACTCAATTAGTGCATCAGATATGTGATAACTCGACCGACCATCATGTCAATGACTACTCAACATCTTGGTTCCTCGGTACTTGAATCCATGCCATTCAGCAGCCCAGGAACGAGACTACCTGTTTGATAGTCCAGGATAAGGCAGGTTTTGCGGTCAACGAACTCTACCTCCTCAACACTAGGTCCTAGCATCAACGGACTTTAGTAGCATATGTGATCCAAGTCCTAACGTCAACGGACTTCGACCATACCATCATATACCTTTGCTTCAAGAGTACTCATCGAAACCCTGAGTATCATGATCCCTTTGCATGCATCATCCATTGCAGAGTACATCCTAGAACTGTCCTTACTACTCCTGTCTTAGAATATCATCATTCATCCCATAACATTCCTCTAACAACTCTTTCAATCCAACTTGTAGTCACCTAATCTACGTCTCAAAGTACATCTATTCATCGTCGAAGCCATCACTTCCCATCACAGAATCATTATCAAATGAATCACGCATCGTCGTCATCGAATATCATCACCGAATACCATAGTTTAGTATTGACTCGAGCCTTAGCTCGAAAAGGTGTGAGTATGACTCGAAGCACTCTCCAAGTCCTGAGTCACCCGCCTATAGCTCAAAGCACGTCCCGATCCATGCCTATCACAGAACCATATCCATCATCGATCCATCACCATCACCGATCAATTCCTATCATCGATCCATAGCCCGTCACCGAACCATATCCATCATCGATCTACACCTATCACTCATGCATAGCCCATCACCAAACCATAACCATCACTGGGCCATGCCTATCACCGATCCATAGTTCATCACCAAACCGACCCTTGGACCCTTTTTACTTTCCAAAGTGTAGCTCTAAGTGAACGTGCAAGTGACTCGAAGTGAGACCCGAAGCCATCGCCATGTGACTCAAAGCAACTCCTACCGATCCCACACTTCAAACTCTCTCCATCTACCTTTAGTGACCCATACACTTACATAAGAGACATAAAGTAAATCCCTCTAAGACTCAAAGCAAACACGCCTAAGCCTCGGAGCATTCCTCTACCAATCCATCAACATCAAACCATATTCTTTTGACCATAACTCGATCAGATGAACTCCAAATGACTTGAAGCTTGAAAAATAGCTTTAGGGCGTCCTTCTTGACCTACCCTATGGATTGTAAGTATTTGGATGATTTTGCCTTCATGGATCATAACGGTCCATGACTTGTTCCTAAAACTAAATCATCATTCGATCGGTGTTTCCAACCATTCATACATTCAAGTAATTATTATATACAATATATCCCAATACGCATACATCCATACACATCAAAGTGAAGCCTACATCTAAGGTGTAAACCATAAGAACAAGGAGAACAATAAGAACATGATTTCATGCACATTTTCCAAATCATTTCAAATTCACATATGTGATTAAAGAGGGTTTAAAACATATTTTAGAGTTTAAAATCATTTTAAAACATCAATTTAAGGTGTATAATGACTAATTAGTAAGCGAGAGGTCCTAACAACTCACATATATCCAAAGCAAATCCAAAATAGGCATGAAATCCGAGAAGAACAATAGCTCCAAGTGATCTCCAACATCAAATCTTCAAATCCAAATGCTAATTATGCTAACCTCCTTTTAGTGACAAGATTTGGCTAATTAAAGTATGTTTAGGGTAACTGTTTGGCTTAAGAGTAGTTAATGGAGGTTTTCTCTCTATTTTTTTGAAGTGTGTAATGATGGAGAGTAGTCCCATCAGCCCTATCATGCTAATCCCGAAATGGGCTTTGGGCATAACCATTAAATCAATAATTACCCATTAAGTTGTTCAAAATCAAGTAAAACTTCAAACAGTCACATCTTCCTGATGGTATGTTCGTTTTCCTATTATGACAACTCTACGAAAAGAGAAACCATCATCCCGATATAATGAATGTGGTCTCAGACCCTGATTTAGCTCCTATCAAAATTTATAGGCCATACAAGATTTTCATGGTCAAAATCGTCCGATTAAAATTCAAAGGATGATAAATGTCCTTAATAATCAATTTCCAAAGTTATAGAATCGTACGACCCTAAATAAAAATAATACTAATTTTGCCAATCCTTCGATACATAATATAAGGGTAGTTACAATGAACGAGCCAGTCAATGCTCTCTTCCATGTTGGAGGCATCGACAAACTAATTGACTGACTACCCACGCTATGGTCTCGACTCGTTCGCCCATAACACTGTATGTTCTTGCAGTGGGATGGGGCACTGGTGCTAAGGTAGTGTAGTTACCCATGTTGTAAGGCCAAAACTGACATTCTTAGTGCTGGCTGACTTAAACATCCAAAGTGGCCCTATCAAACAAAGCCATCTTTAAAAACAACCTACAAATGCAACAAGGTGGATCCGCATGGGCACCAGGAAATTTCTAAAAGATGCCCTACCTTTGGCTCATGCCCACCACACAAGAGCAGGGGCAGACTGCCTGAATAAAAGATAAGTTTGTTATGGCTTGTTCCTTGTTTTCCTTATGTTTACTTGTTTGTCAAGATTGTACATAGATGATTGGGTCTACTTGTTTTCTTAACAAGGTCGGGGGTCGCTTGAGCCGCCTGGCATAGAACAAATAAATGTCCTAACATAAGTAAACATGAAAGACGGGTATATATGTGTAATGCTAACAGAAAAGCAAAATGCAAACATAAAATATTTAGACAAACGAATGAGTCAAAAAATAGTTTTCATCTCAAAGGAAAGAGCTTAATACATCAAGAAGAGTTCATTTCATCACAGCCAAAAGTCCATTACAACAACGGGCCTCGCTCGATCAACACACCAACAAAAGAACAAATACTTGAAAAATACAAAAGCATAAGAAGACTACCTATGACTTCGTCCCTCACAAAGGCGAGAGGTGCTCGGTTGTTTATACCAAAAGTTGTTACAAACACCCTAGTAGTTTGGAGAAGAGAATAAAATGAAGAAATTAAATGAAAAACGAGTAAAAATAGTACACAATAATTTATAGTGGTTCAGCTAAGCTTTAGTCTACCTCCACTTAAACTTTGTTAATGATTTCTATAAAGTTTTTACAAGTGAGATTTTATGGATCGGTAGTCTTGGATTGGTGATGATTCAAGAAATTGCTATAACAGTATAGAAATTTAGAATGTAGAAAAATGATCCCGAATTTTACTCTACCACGTTCTCCCCACTTTGTGCATGTTATGAAGAAGGTTTCCTGAATAGAGTGTAGCCAAATCAGTAGGTGAAATCTTAGTTCAGTACTGACCTAAGATCCTTGGTTCAGTGACGAACCATAAGCTGGCTTGTTGAACTCGAGTGTTTAGCTTCTTAAGTTTCGACATGTTGGATCGGTGGCGACCCATTACTTATGACTTGCATTCCCATGTAGTTGCCTTAGAATCTTAGGAGGTGAGAAGCTTGCTTTGATCTTGGTGAAACAAAATGGATCGATATCAAACTTAGAGCCTTATTTCAATACCGAGCCAACACTTGGCTCTGGACTTTCACATTTAGACTTTGTTCTTATGAAGCATTTTGATAAGAGGGTAATCACCATGAATGGTTGATAAATTTATAGCTATGTCTTTGAGCTTCAATTGAATATTGGATTTCTAGATTATAGTTCCCGATTTCTTATTTTTCTATCTGAACATTCGACCGTTTTGATTTATTCAAATAGGACTTGATTAAAAAGCTGGATAACATTCCCTCCCCAAGTCAACCTTGTGTTAACAAGGTATGCTTGGGATTACGAAAGCCATCGATTTCAATTCTATTCTAAATAGATGCCTTTCATTTTCCGAATTGCTTTCATAAAGGAGTACATCTATTCTGGATCGTTATGTTACTTCGAATAGTTTTAGGCTTACATCTTTTGGATAGTACAAGAGTTGAAGCATGTTTGTAACAACCCGTAATTTTTGAGTCTTCGATTTTGAATATTTAATTTATTTAAATATTTGGATTTGAATTTAAATATAATAAAATTTATGTTTTTGAATAACTACCCGATTTTTGGTGACGTACTTTTAATTTAATTTATAGGATTTTTCCATAATTTTTAATTTGGATAATAATTAAATTTTCGTTTGACTTTTTTTTGCGAGAAACGTTGGTATTTTTGAAATTTCACAGAATAAAATAACTAGTATATTTTATTATGTTTTGTGATTGTGTCACATTATTGCGCACGATCGTATTTTTATTTCTGTCGTTCGCAGCTTGTACGCGAACTTGGTATTGTGTAGCGGTGTATCGCAAAAAACTAAATTTTTTAAAACAAAACTTATATATACAGGTTACACACAAAATCACTCTTTGATACCTTTTCAATTGTCCTTGCACTTGCGTATATTTATAGGTTATTAACTTTTCTTTTGTTTGCTTAGACGCAAAGTATTGGGTTATAAAATTTCACACTCGTAGACACATTTTAAAAGGGAAAGGCACGAAAAACAATGAACACACAAAGATAACATATCTTTTCTTTCCTCTCTCTCCAAAAATGAAAGCATGGTAGCATAAAAATGAAACAAATATATACACCGATTTCCATCTTTTCTCTCTACAAATTGAACGTGCGTGAGTGCAAGTGTGTATGTGACCGTGTTTGGTTGTGCCGTGTGAGTGGAGGTGCTGGCGATGACATGGAGTGTCGAGCTGGCATTGCATTGTGCCTGGAAGGTAGTGTTAGCATTGCAAGTGGGAATTTCTAAGAGTGGAAAAAGGTAATCAAGGCCTCATAAGCCTCATAATCCGGTAATAACTAAAATAGGGTATATGCTTCAGAGCTATGTGGTTCGCTACCATTAAGAGCAGTCATTCCTCGATCTAGAATCGATATTTATGGATTTGGTATGTATGCGCATGGGAAGAGTGGGGCCATGGCTGGTGCACATTATTTAGTAACCTTTGTGCTTAAGGAATAATGTAACCGGCTTGTCATTTTAAAGGTGCAGGCCGGCTCAGATTCGTAGGGGGTCCATGTGAGGCCCTTGGTACATTTTTCTAGAGGTGTACTGTGGCAGAAGGTTCCCCTGTAGCCTTGTCATTGATGGAAATCTAATCTATAATACGTGCCCTTATAGATTTAATTGTATACCTATTATATTGGAAAATTAATGTAACAATTTCGGCTATGATTAATATTTATTTTACCCTAGACATTATTATAATATCACAAGATTTCCTATAAAAATGGTCTGGTTAACGTAAGATTAAAACCCGTTCGTGTTTATGTGAGGCATGGTCTTACGAGATACCTTCATTTCTAAAAGGTTTTATAACATTAAGTACTCCATTTGATTGTGTTTCTCACGTTGCTTTTACCAGACTGATCCGGGCGTTATTTTTCTAATAATGCTCGGGTTAGCCCGAGCCCGAGCATATTTTTCAGATTTAGCTGGACACTTTGGTGCTTCAAGTGATGAGCTGGATCCTCCAAGGCGTATTCACATACTTTATCTTTTGATGTTGTTCTTGTCTACTATATCGGCAAATTGTAAGGACATGTTGTAATAACTGTCCAAGCTGATGATATGTTAGTTTTGCTCTGATGATAATATGTATATTAAATTTCTTTTTTTGTAAAGATCGGTTGTATATTATATATTACTCGTCTCATTATGAGATTATGTTCTGTCTTTTTAGCACTTGGATGTTCATCACTTAAATACCGTGGATGTATTAGTGTCGATTTCTAAGGATTGAAAAGGCAGGTCGTTATAGTTGGCATCAAAGCTAAAGGTTAAGCGAGAACCTTGGCCCTGGTGGGGTAAAACTCATTAGAGATGAGGTAAGTAGCACCCTAAATTGAGTTTGGGTGCATATATACATACATATATATATATATATTTACATATATATGAGAGTTTATTTGTTAGTGCTATAAAATTGTTTTATAATATGTTGATTGGTTTGTTGAGTGGCTTATAAGTTTTGGTCGATGCGCATGATCAACATTATCGATAGAGATTCCAAGATACTTGAACAAGACAAACCGTCACAGTATTGTTTTTAAAATAGGTAAATAAATAATTTTACCTAGATTATATTTTATATATAAAAAAATAATTTTCATAAATTGATATAGTAACTTTTGATGTGTTGTCAGGAAATGATAATATTCAGTTATTATCATTTATTGTTTGATTAGTCATGCTCGTCCATTTTAGGAGCATTGACTATTGTTTGTTGATTGGTTGTTTGTGCTTGGATAGTTTGTGAGCATTTATTGTTTAGGGTGAATTAAATACGAACACCTTGTGGATAAGTTTCACAGTTTGACTATAATGCGTTCGGTGGTAATGTTGATTAAAATTTAATTTTTTTAATAAAAGTTGTTTGTTTTATTCTAAACAAAGATGTACATTTGTGAAATAATTTTATATAAGAAAGTGAAAATTTATAAGTACGGTTTATAAATATTTTTATAAGTGAAAAGGAAATTTGTGAATTTGAGAACTTAATTCCAGGTATTTTGAAATTTTGCTTTTCAAAGTTTTGGGAAAAATAATAATAATATTATTTGAAAGTATGGATGAATAGAGATATTTTAATGGGATTTTAAAGGAGATAGGAAGCACTGAACCCACTTCTATTGCTGAAAAATAATAATGATGACGACTATACCATCATCGACGTTCATTTTCGAGTTTCTAAGTGAAGAATTGCTGCCATAGAATTGTTTTGGTAAAAAAAAATTAGTTTTAAATTCCAAAAGCATGATTAGATATAGTAAAGTTATAAGTATATGTTATTATTTCAAATTGAGTTGAAATTAAACCCAGGTATTTATAAGTTCTTAAGTTTTGGTTAAGTTATTACATGGACTCATGAACCCTATCGATTATGAAAGTTTGGTTTGTGCATATCATTTTGATACGTTGTTGGGTAGTTTGCATTTGTTAAAATGAATGAAATTTTAGACGATGTTGGACAATTGGAAACTTCCGAATTGATATAGAAATTAAAGCTAATTGTTTTTGTAAAATTATAAAAAAAATAAGTTTTATGACTTATAAATTTGAGGAGATAGTAAAATTTAAACAAGTCCTAATTTTTTTAAGTATCTTGGTTGAGTAAAACCAAATTTGATATTGTATATATACTCTCAGGATATAGCAGGGTATTATATAAGTTAAACTTAAGTTAAGTTTTTATAAAGTATTTTCATAAATAATTTTTGAAGTAAAAAGAAATTAGTAAGTGAGAACCAATAGAAATAAGTATGTAAGTTATACGTAGATCTTTTCTTTGCATGGTTCTTGATCCAAGATTCGAGTACATGACTTTGAGGTGATTCACACCTATCTGAATAAGGATTTATCACTCGATTCTTGATGGCGAACACTTGATGAGGGCTCTTGATATGTTACCAATGTTTTCTATCATAGTATATGGATATGTAGGGAGAACAGAGGTTTCTAATTAAGAAGCATGATCAGTGTCCGCACTAGGGAATCGGTTGGGCGATACTAGTTCGGAAGAGAAGTTTATGTATTTGAGTAAGTGATCAAATCAGATATTGCATATGTGTGATCTATATACATCGTACGGGCTTATGGCGAATATTAAGTATTTATATGGGCTTAATTTTTCTAGGTTAGATAGTGATGGAATTTCGGGGAAAAAATTCTTTTAAGGGAGGAAGAATGTAACGACATGTAATTTTTAAGTCTTCAAATTTTAATATTTAATTTATTTAAGTATTAGGATTTAAATTTAAATATAATAAAATATATATTTCAAATATCGTGATGTATTTTTAATTTAATTTATAGGTTTTTTCGTAATTTTTAGTTTGGAAAATAATTAAATTTCCCTTTGACGTATTTTACGGCAAACGTTGGTATTTTTGAAATTTCATAAAATAAAATAACTAGTGTATTTTATTATTGTTTTATGATCATGTCGCATTGTTGTACGCGGTCGTATTTTTATTATTGTTGTTCACGGCTTGTACGCGAACGTGGTATTGTGTAGCGGTGCACCGCAAAAAAACTAACTTTTTCAAAACAGAACTTATATATAAACATTATACATACAATCACTCTTTTCATACCTTTTCAATTGTTATTACACTTGCATGATTTATAGGTTATTGACTTTTCTTTTGTATGCTTAGACGTGAAGCATTGGGTTATATATTTTCATATGCATAGACACATTTTAAAAGGGAAAGGCATGGAAAAATGAACACACAAAGATAGCATATCTTTTCTCTCCACTCTCTCCAAAAATGAAAACACATCAGCATGAAAATGAAACAAATATGTACACCGATCTCCATCTTTTCTCTCTGTAAATTGAACATGCGTGAATACAAGTGTGTGTGTGACCGTGTTAGGTTATGCTGTGTGAGTGAAGGTGATGGCGGTGATATGGAGTGTCAAGCTGGCAGTGGCGTGGCCTAGAGGTGAGGCAAAGGGTAGCAGAGCCGACGGAGGTAGTGGGGGAGGCTTGTAGTGGCTAAGGTGGCGGTGCAAGGAGGTGCAAAAGGAGACATGGGTTCGTATTGGATTTGCGGGCTCATGAATTGGAGTGAGGAAGGGAACTGTTCATTCTAGGTTTGGTTGATGGTCTTTGTGTGTTCTTAGACCTGATAAGTAAGTGGTTGTGTTGGAGCTTACATGAGGAGGAACAGAAAGATGAGGGAAAAGAGATAGGAGGAGAGAGGCAGGCATGAGCAGGTAGAAATTTAAAGAGGGGGAGGCGCATGCATGCATGGCCGTATACGTGAAGAGAAGGGGAAGTGTTGGGCTTAGATTGTTGCTTTTAGGTCTGGTAATTTGGGATGAAGCCTATTGGGCTTAGCCTATTTTGGAATGGGTGAGAAATATATAGATTTAGTTGTTTTAATTAAAATAACTCATGTTAAAAAGTTAAACTGTCATATCTTTCTCATTTTAAATCCGTTAACCCACAGATTTTTGTTTTAGACTCGTATTAATGAGTATAACATTATGGTATAACTAGTTGATAGTTTTGATAAAGTGTTAATTTATGATATAATTATAGTGATTGAATATAATTACGTTATTTTAAATAATAACGTAGTTAAATTAATTATACTTCATTGATGTTATCTATTTGGCCAAATAAGATACCGTTTTGTTAAATTAAATTTTATTTCCAAATGTATGGATTAATTAATATTAGATAAGTGATGTATTAACTAATGATTGTGAATTATTGATTTTATTTACATGTATGCTTGCTTGTGTAAATACCAGTGATATGACTTGGAAAGTGAATTAAAAATAAATGTAGCTTGTTTGAGTACCATTATGGTCGCTAAGCCTCTTTCCGAATTTGAAAGGTTATGGATTTAAAGTAAATTCAATTTTATAACAATTTGAATTTAAATGTTTATTTAATTATAAATTATTTTATTTATTTTATTAATAATGTTTAAGTTAATCAATTATTTTGTTAATGATATTTAAGTTAATTAATTATCTTGCTAGTGATGTTTTAAAGTTAGTTAATTAATTGTCGAAAATGGCGGCTCCCTCCATACCCCCTTTTCATGCTCATGTCCCGTCTTTCTCTTCTCACCTCATTTCTGCCATCCCTCTGCCCATCCCTCCTCCATCTTTTATTGTACCTGTTGCCATGCCTTCCGACCACCCTCCTATTATCCCGCTTGATAATCCTACATCCCTTCCTTCTAATCTTTCTTCTTCTTCATTCCCTATCATTTCTCAGGTTAATGAAGCTCTTTCCTCCTCTTTGAATTCTTCTCCACCTAAAGAAGCTTGGACTTCCCTCTTCAAGTGTTTGCCTCAAGATGTAGGGAAGTACACCTGTTCAAGTACCTTTATCGTTACATGGCGATGCTTTAATTCCCCTTCCCAAAGTTATTCGGCCCGGTGCTCATATTTGGAATGAATACGTAATTGATTTCTTCTTAGACAAGCCACTGTCTTATGCTGCAGTGGTTGAACATCTAAAAAAAATTGGAAGCTCCGTGGTAACATCAAGGTAAAATCAGATGGGTCAATATTCATGTTTCTATTATCTGATGAGCATGATAGACAAAGGGTTGTTCATAGTAATCCTATAATGATAAGGAACAAACTGGTCATAATAAAGCAGTGGTATCCTTTGGTCAGTACCGTTTGTGGATAGATTAAGGCTATCCCTATATGGATTCACTTAAATAATATTCCTATTTTTGCATGGTCGCAGTTGGGTATTAATTGGCTACCAATCGATTGAGTAAGCTTACATGCTTAGATGAATCTACTGGAAAATTGGAACGTATTAAATATGAAAAATATTTAATTGAAATATCTCCTAATCAAGAAATTGTAGAGTCTTTTGTAATTCAAACTCCGGATGGATCAAATCAGATAATCAATATGAGCCATCAATGGAAGCCTGAAATATGCATCCAATGTAAAATGTTTGGAGATTCAATTCAGAATTGCAGATGAATGAGATATACAAAAGGAAAGATTATAGATATGGCAACGAAAAAGTCAAAGAAAATTTAGAAGTGAACAAGGTGTTTAATAAAGCCTTTGTCAAAGGGAAAGATGGTAATATGAATAAGTAGGTTTAGAAGAAGGTGGTGAGCTCTAAACAAGTGAGCAGTAGTATAGTTGATACTGGTGTTTAAAGTGAATTGACATAGTAAATGCTAGAAATGAAAAATATGATCAAAATGGGAAGGTAGAAATAGGAAATAATGAAAAAGAGATGGGGAAAAAGTTGATGCTAATAAAACAGTGCCAACTTGTTACATATTTGAAGTTCTTGATGATATGGAAGGGGTGAAATGATTGATGATCAATTGGAGATAGACAGAATTGATCTTGTTAAGGTTACAGATAATTCTAAGATCTCAACAAATGATATGTCCAGTTATAACCCCATTCTTGATATAAACTCTGAAACAAGAAACCTATATGATGTGAATTCAGAAATAAAGAAAAAAGAGACATCATCCATCCCTATCCTGGTGCACCAGACCAATTTAGATGTTTCTGGCTCAATCTCTGTTAAGCCAAATATTTCCTCCTCTAGTAATTCCTGCCTTACAAAGTCACCTTCTAGAAAATCTTCCAATCCTTTGTCTATCCCCATCCTTAATCCTCAGTCTGATACTAATTTCATAACCTCTTCCTTGTTAGATGATGTAATTTCTAAAGGTCATAAAACCATTAATCCTGTATCAATCCTGATGCATGGCAATATTCCTAAGGCTAGTATTCCTATCATCACTAATCCTTGTGCACCTGGTGCATATGAAAACATGCACGCTGATACCTCCTTGCATAATGCAACCACTAATAATATACAATCTCCATTTCCTCGTTTGCTACCCATTAGTGATAAATTCATTTTTGACATCCAAACATCAACAATTTTCCTTCTACTTCTCATAACATATCTCCAATAAAGCCTCTCCCACAAAATGATCAATCTCTTTTTTCATCCTTCCCTCATATCAAAAATAAATATAATAAATGGAAGCCTAAAGCTAGAACCTTAATATCCCAAAATCTTGTTGCAGATTCTTTTTTCCCTTCAAAAGCTACAAAAAGATCTATCTATTCCCCAAACCCATCATGTTTCAACTCTGAAGATGATTCCATTGATGATATCAGTGTTTGTGTAGAAATACTCCATTATCTTCTCATAGAAGGACTAGAAGCTCTCTCAAATCCCTAACATAGTTTGCCAATGATGAACAACATAGCGGCATGGAATATTGAGGGGGCTCACAAAAATTGTAAACTTTCTCAAATCAAAAATCTGATAATGGAACATAAACTATCTCTCATTTCTCTTTCTAATACAAAATTGAACCCTGAACTATCAAATAAAGCTGCTAGATATATTAATCCATCATGGTCCTTCCTAACTAATCATTCTAACGTTCCATATAGTAGATTGTTGATAAATTATGACCCTGGAATTTTTAGACTCAAATTGATTCTTGTTGACAAGCAATTTATACATACTCATGCTTTCCACATCCCTTTATCCACTCTATGTATTTTACTCTCATATATGCTGAAAATTCTATTTCTAAATGGAAACCTCTTCATGATTACCATCCTGATCTCTCTCAGAGTTCTCACCCTTGGATAGTCATTAGAGATTTCAATTGTTCCTTTCTTTCTTCTCATAAATCAGCTAACAATCCTATGTCCTTATCCGATCTTACTCCTCTAAATAATACAATGATCAATGCTTCTCTGATTGATATTACTTCTAATGATTCCTCTTTCTCATGGAATAATAAAAGCAGGCATGGCTTACGCACTCTACCTAAGATTGATCAAGGTTTCTCTAACTTCAAAACAGTTGAAAATTGATTTGCAGAGAGATTTTGAAATTGCAGAGTTTATTTGTAAAAGAAATAATGATTTTATTATATCACAATCTCATTACATTTGAGGTACACATCATATTGTATTTATACAGAGATAATAATGGGCTAAAGCTTGATCTCGGCCCAAAGTGAAAAGAAAAGAAAATAAGTTATACGGTGCAGTTTTGTATAACTAAGATATTTCCCCCGTATCTCATGAGATAAAATATGCTCCAGGGTTACAGCCGCATCTCATATTCTTTCACTCCCCCCCTCAAACCAAAATCTAAGGTTTGCTGCATGTGAACCAATCCTCTCTGCTATTCGAGAAGAAGTGAGAACATACTTGAGTTTGCTGCTTAATTGAGAGCGGAAGACTTGATCATTGACTTCTTTTCTCCCTCTTTTCCCGTATAATTTTGGTTTGAGATCCTGGTGGCTGAGACGATTGACTTTGACTGCTGGTTGAAGAATCCACTCTTGAGGGCTGATTGAGTATAAAGTTCTCTCCTTTTTTCAAGATGAGACTTTGACTTGGATTTCTGATCTTTGAGACAGATTCGAGAGAGCTCCTTTCTCCACAAGAACTTTGATTTGAGGTTCTGGTGTTCGAGACAGGTTCGAAGGAGGTACGATCTATATCTGCATCATGATTGAGGATGTCCTTCACCTTCAGATCCTCTCTGAACCTTATGAAGTTCCTGAATGTCAAAGCCTTGGTAAGAACATCCGCCCTTTGGTAAGTCCCAGGTATGTGATTGACGAGTAATTGACCTTTGAGAATCTGTTCTCGAACGAAATAGATGTCAATTTCTATGTGCTTTGTTCTTGAGTGTAAAACTGGGTTGACAGACATGTATACTATACTTTTGTTATCACACCACAATACTAGTTTGATATTAGATTTGATCTTTAGTTCACTAAGTAAAGATTGAATCCACATAATTTCTGCTGTTGCACTAGCCACACTTCTATATTCAGCTTCAGTGCTGGATCTAGATATAGTTGATTGCTTTTTTGAACACAATGAAACTGGATTATCCCCAATGTATATGCAGTAGCCAGAAATTGATTTCCTGTCATCATGATCTGTTGCCCAATCAGCATCAGAAAACCCCGTCACGTTAAGATTTTTGCATGCCTTTAGAGATAGACCTTAAGTTGCAGTTCCTTTCAGATATTTTAATATCCTCTTTACAGCCTTCCAGTGCTCATTAAGAGGTTCCTGCATGAATTGAGACATTTTGTTAACACTGTATGATATATCATGTCTAGTTATGGTTGCATATTATAATGCTCCCACAACACTTCTATATTGCTTGATGTTAAGTATTGGTTCTCCCCTGTGTTTTGAGAGTTGATGATTACATATCATAGGTGTTGGTGGAGAATTGGGTTCTGCCATATTTGACTCGTACAGTATTTCATTGATGTACTTTCTCTGGCTTAGAATAATTTCTGATTTTGATTTTCTGATAACTTCTATGCCTAAAAAATAATTTAGATCTCCAAGATCTTTGACAGAAAACTGCTTGTCTAGATACTGGACAAGGTCATTGATTGCTGCCTCATCGTTGCCTGTAATAAGTAAGTCATCAACATAAATTAGAATATATATAAAAGATTCTTTATTGATTCTAATGAACAAGGAATTGCTTGATTTTGTGGGCTGATAACCCAATCTAACAAGTGTGGTTTTTAGTTTATCAAACCAGACCCTTGGGGCCTGTTTAAAACCATATATTGCCTTGTTTAGTTTGCACACGTGATTCAACCTTTGATTGTAACCTTGTGGCTGTTCCATGTAGATTTCCTCTTGTAATGTTCCATTTAGGAATGCATTATCGACATCTAGCTGTCTGATTTTCCATTGTTTATGTAGAGCAACAGTGAAAATTATTCTAATAGTAGTTGGCTTAACCATAGGGGAAAATGTTTCATTGAAATCAAATCCATATTGTTGAGTATATCCTTTGGCTACAAGTCTGGCCTTATATCTATTAATAGTCCCATCTGCATTTTTCTTTAACTTATAAGTCCACTTGCAGCCAACGATGTTTTTGTTGTTTGGAAAACAGACTAGGTCCCAGGTTCTATTTTTGATAAGAGCATTATACTCTTCATACATAGCTGTTTTCTCGTTATTGTCCTTTATAGCTTGTTCAAAGTTCTCTGGTTCTTCTGTTGTTCTGATAGCAGTGTAGATTTTTGGTTTGAATATACCACTCTTAGATCTTGTGATCATTGGGTGACCAGACCTAGCCTGTGTAGCCTCAGTGTTTGTTTGATTAGCATTGCTTCTGTCTTGATGTAGTTGAGTATTTGTAGACTCATTACTGTTTTGTTGGCTTTGATTATTTGAGCAGGTAGGAGACTAATTGTGATAGCTGGATTCATCTACTGGTTCATAGCTTGGCTGGTCTGGCGTAGTAAGTTGTGAATCACTAGCACCTGCAGTCCTCTCAGTCTCCTTCTGTTGCCAGATTTTGGAATATACAGGTAAATCAGGTGTAGATGTCCTTGGATTATACACCTTATTGGTTGTCTTCATGTCTAAGTTACCAAAGGGAAATACACGTTCATTGAAAACTACATGTCTACTAATAAAGATTCTTCCCTTATTATCCAGACACTTATACCCTTTCTGATTGTTAGGATAACCTAAGAATGTACATGGTTTTGATCTAAAATCTAATTTATTGGTGTTGTACTGTCTTAAGTTAGGAAAACATAGACATCCAAATGGTTTTAAAACATGATAGTCAGGTTTAGTACTAACTAACTTTTCTATGGGACTTGCACCATTTAGCACTCTTGTTGGCAATCTATTGATTAAGTATACAGCTATATTGAAAGAATCAGGCCAAAATTTTAGTGGTGGGGATGCATGTGCTAAAAGTGTAAGTCCTAACTCCACAGTATGTCTATGTTTCCTTTCTATCAAACCATTTTGTTCAGATGTGTAAGGACATGTAGTTTTATGTATTATCCCCTTATTATTATTGAAATTAGTGAGTGGTTTGAATTTAGTACCCCTATCAGTTTGCATAATTTTGACATGAAGACCTATCTGTTTTTCAACTAAAGTTATGAAATGCAGCACTGCATTGCATGTTTCAGATTTAGTTTTCAAGAAATAAATCCAAGTATGTCTAGAATGTGCATCAATAACAGATATGTAAAATCTATAACCATAATCAGAACTCACTGGAGCAGGACCCCAAATATCTGCAGCAACTAATTCAAGAGGATTAGAGTACACAATAGTAGAATCATTAAAGGCTAATTTGTGACTTTTGCCCATCTGACAATAAGTACAAATATATGGAACATAAATATTTTCAAAAGGAATTTCGTTTTCACTAAGTACTTGTTTAACAACAGTTGCATTAGGGTGCCCCAGCTTGTAATGCCATAAATCAAAATTACTTTTATTCTCTTCTGTTTGATTGACCTCAGTCAGATTACAACTATTTTGCTGTTTTACTGTACTGATGGAGTTAAAAAAATTGAATCTGTAAAGGCCTTTATCAGCATCACCCTGCAAAAGAGTTTCATTAGTCAAAATGTCTTTTACTAAACAATAATTAGGAAAAAAATTTAAAGTAAACATTGTTATCTCTTGCAAATTGGGAAACACTAATGAGATTCTTTTTTATCTTTGGAACTCTTAATAAATTATTCAAGAATAACTGCCTGGCACCTTTGATACAAGCCTTACCAGCATGAGTTATTTTAATAGACTTATCATTGCCCATGCAAATTGATTGTTTACCTTTATACTCTTTATTTCCAAGATTAAGATTGTCAAGATTGCTTGTTAGATGATTAGTTGCTCCAGAATCTGGATACCATGCTTCATCTTGAATATGTTCTTGTTTAGTAATCTGGTTTCTACACATATCTGACTGCCCATTTGGGTCTTGTTGAACTTGTGCTAAGTTTGCACTTGGATTGCCATTCCTCTAATTGTTAGCATTCTGTCATGGCACATAGTTTAAGTTTAATCTGAAGTAGCATTTAGCAGTTGTGTGACCAATTTTTTCACAGATTTGACATCTTGGTTTATTGTTGTTGCTCCATCTTGCTCTGCCTCTTCCCCTTGTAGGCTGACTATTTCTTTGTTGATTCTGTTCTGACTTGTTGCTGTACTGACTTTTGCCTTTGTAATTTGAAGCATAATTGACTGACATATCTAATTCATTGGATTTCTTGTATTCAATTCTTCCTTCATGAGCAAGAAGAATTGAGTGCACATCCTCAATTGAGTGTGTAATTATTTGTGATGATATGACAGCCACTACAGCTTCATACTCTTCACTTAAACCACTTAAGATGATTAAAACTTGTTCAGAGGTAGGAATCTTGTGACATGCTGCTTCAAGAAGATCAATAATGTTTTAATCCTTGTTAGATACTCTCCCATGGTTAGATTATCTTTTTTGATGCTGTGTAATTGTCTCTTATGATGCATAATGTTGGCAGCAGATTGAGAATTAAAAATTCTTTCTACTGTTGACCAGATTCCATTGGATGTCTTGCTTCCAATGACTCGTGGCAGTAGCTTAACACTTATAGATGATAGTAGCCATGTGCAGATTAAGCTATCATGTCTCTGATGTCTTGTGAATTCCTCATTAGTGATAGTTTTGTTTTCTTGGTCAGTTATGAACATGGGTGGAACATTAATGGTGCCAAGAAGAAACTCTTCGAGACCATAGCCTCTAATGGCAGTCTCTACTTGAACTTTCCATAGAAGATAGTTATCTTCTTCAAGGTGTGCAGTAATCAGTTGGTTTTGTGGACTTATCACAGTCCTTATGAGACTTTCAGTGGCATTCTGACGTGAGTTAGATGAAGTACTTGATGTGGAAGAGCTATCATTATCTCCTGCCATGATATCTTGAAAGAAATATGATCAAGAAATGAATCAGAAGTACTTACAGAGTTAGGAGAAATCCAGTTAGAGAAGGAAACAGGTTAGTTACAGCCAGAATTCAAGTGATGAGACTTGACTAATGATTTCTTGGCGAGGTAACAACTTTCTTTATGATTTCTTGATGATTTTCTCGACTCTGATGATGAGTTTTCTGATGAACTTTGTCCTGATTTGCTTGAAATTTGTTCGGTTGCACCCAAGATCTATGATCTTCGGGTATGGCACTGACTTTTACTCAAATGATGAGAACTCTCTGATGAGTGGACTGAATATCAGATGATGATATTGTATCTGATGATAATTCAGATCCAAGAAGCCAAATGAAATGCCGTTAGGCGAGGATGGCTCTGATACCAAGTTGAAAATTGATTTGCAGAGAGATTTCAAAATTGCAGAGTTTATTTGTAAAAGAAATAATGATTTTATTATATCACAGTCTCATTACATTTGAGGTACACCACATATTGTATTTATACAGACATAATAATGGGCTGAAGCTTGATCTCAGCCCAAAGTGAAAAGAAAATAAGTTATACGGTGCGGTTTTGTATAACTAAGATATTGCACCCGTATCTCATGAGATAAAATATGCTCCAGGTTACAGCCTACAGCCGCATCTCATATTCTTTCACTAAAACTCTATCATTTTGGCCTACCATCCAAGTCCATATTCCTATGCCCATTCTATCTGATCATTGTCCCTGTATTCTTTCTTTTGGAGTGGCTGTCATTGACAAAAAGGTAAATTTTAAATTTTTTGATACTTGTACATATGAAAGTGATTTTTTGCAGGTTTACTTTGATGCATGGGCTCTTCATTCCTTTGGTAATCCAATTCTCAAACTTCAAATGAAACCCAAAAATACCAAAAATAGCCTAAAGATCTGGGCTAAAGAGAAATTTGGGAAAACTTTCATCATCTATTCAGGAGGAACTGGAAAACATTCAACAAAAAATCATAAGTTCCTGCTCTGATCCTTCATTATCTACTCTAGAAGCTAAATTATCTCAAAGACCGGAAAATGCATTAAATTATGAGTTAAACATGATCAAATAGAAAAATTGAGAATCATGGGAAATTTATGGGGATTGTAATTCAAAGTTCTATCATGTCTCTTTGAAGATTAAGCAAACAAAAGCCTGCATTTTCAACATTTTTGATATGCAAGGTAATTGTCACTCCAATCCTATTTCTGTTGATACTGCTTTTCTTGATTATTTCAGCTCCTTGCTTAGATCTGATAATGTAGAGCCTTTTGACCCATCCTTTTCATCCACTCTTCCTCCGTCTGTACTTACTAAAGATCAGCAAATATTTCTAACTTCTCTAGTTACTGATGAAGAAATCAAAATTTCTATATTTACTATGAAAAAGGCAGCCTGTGGAGGCTCAAATGGCTTCAACGCTATTTTCTATATTCATTGTTAGCAAATCATGTTTGAGAATGTTCTAAAAGCAATTCATAATTTCTTCAACACAAGCAAAATGCTAAGCTTGATTAACTCAACTAAATTAGCCTTGATCCCTAAGATAGACAACCCCATTAATGTCTCTCAATTCAAACCTATGGCTTGTTGCAACATCATTTACGAAAGCATCTCTAGAATCCTGCCCTCCAGAATGAAATTTTTATGAGTTCTATTATATCTCAAAATCAAGTTGCATTCATCCCTAGCAGAAACATCATGGATAATGTGCTATTGTTTGATGAGTTATTGAATGGATATTAGCCTAAAAATATCTACCCTAGAGCTATAATGAAGATTGACATTAAGAAAGCATTTGATTCGATGAAATGGGATGCCCCGATTTATATATTGAATAAAATGGGCTACCCCTCCAAATTTTCAAATTGGATATATCAATGTATTTCTATAGTTAGATACTCACTGATTTACAATGCCATTCTGTTGGATATTTTAAAGGTATGAAAGGATTGAGACAGGGAGACCCGATCTCTCCATATCTCTTCATCATTGTAATGGAAACTTTAACCTAGGAATTTATTCACCAAGTTAGTATAAAGAATTTTTCTCTCCATCCTAAGTGTAGAAATCCTTTGGTAACTTCACTTGCATTTGCTGATGACTTAATCATCTTCACTAAGCCAACTCTTGAATCCCTATCCTGCATTAAAAAGACATTATATGATTTATCTATATTTTCAAGGCTCGTAAAAATTCTCAGAAATCTCATATTCTACTTGCCGATATCAGAGTCTTTTAAACAACATTGCCTTGATCTAACTCAAATGAACCCTCTTCTAAACAGAAATATGACATACATGGGTGTTCCTTTGGCTACAAGGAAGATAACCATAAGTCAGTGCATTCCTCTGTTTGAGAAGATAAAAAATGTCCTCAACGGATGGCAAATAGATTTGTATCTCAACCTAGGAGACTTGTGATCATCAATTCTCTGATTATAGCAATGTCTGTTTATTAGTCCAGGTCCTTTATTATACCAGTTAAACTATTATCTATGATTAAATCTGCTTGCATTAGATTTTTATGGATAGGTAATATAATTCGTAAAGAGTTGGCTCCTATTACTTTATCTAAGGCTGAAATGCCAAAAAGAAATGGAGGTCTTCGAATCATAAGTTTGCCGGCTTGGAATTATGCAGCTTTCCCTAAACAATTTGATGGCCTTATCAATAAGAAAAATAATTTGTGGTTTAACTGGTCCATGTTGCACAACCTTAAGAATGATGACATATGAATGATTGAAGCTAAGCAAGCTAAGAGCTAGTTTGGAAACTCTTTCTCAATGTTAGGGAACTTCTGCTGCCTAATGCTAAAATGGCTCTACACTCCCATAGTAAAGCAAAATTCTGGACCGTGCCTTGGATTGAAAGAGGTCTAATATTAGAACAATTTTTTACCCATGAAAAAATTCAACAGAGTGGAATTATATAAATACTATTGCTTCTTCATACATCAAAAATGGAAAAATAATTCTGCCGAGATCCTCAATCTCTAGGATATTTTTGCTGTGGGATAAATTCAGTAACTCTTGCTATGTTTTCTTTGCTGTTGAAGCTTATATGTCGATGGATGACATGAAGGAACACTTGATCTCTGTAGTGTACAAAGCCTTAATTGGGGCATCAGATCTTTTGAGTTTTACCTGGTTCAGAAGGGTATGGAACATATTTTCTTCTGAAAAACTCAACTTCATTCTATGGAAGATCGTTAGGAATGCGATAAATACTCAGATTAATCTAGCCTATAAGGGTATTAATATAAACACTCTATGTACCTTCTGCAAATGTAGAGATAAGCATAACCTGCACTTGTATTTTAAATGCCCATACTCATTTTTCTTATAGAAGATCATCAAGGCAAGGGGGTTATAGTCACCCAGTATGGGATAGTTAGACTAAATGAGAAAACATTTACAAGGCTACAAAATGGAATAATTCTCAATCATATCAATTGTTAATTATATTGAAAGTTTTTGTAACGGTCCATTGGAAAGAAAGGAATGAAAGAATTTTCAAGAATAACCATAAGCTAAGGTTAGTATTATACAAGAATGTGTTAGAGTATATGTCAAGCAATGAGAAACTCTTCATTTCCCTATCAGCAAAGAGATTTGGAGGAGTGGAGAGGCTAAGTTTGGGTGTGTTTAGGTTTTATGTTTTCCTGTGTTTTTTTATTTTTTTTTATTTTTTATTTTTGGTGTCTTTGTAATCTCACTGCTTCCTATTTATGCTAGTAAGTGACTGCTTGCTTGTTATAAATAAAGTTGTAGGGACTATTCAACCCCGCTGGATTTGCCAAAAAAAGTTAGTTAATTAATTATTTTGCTAATTAATGATGTTTTAAAGTTAGTTAATTAATTATTTTTTTAATGATGTTTTAAAGCAAGCTACTTAATTAATTTATTAAAGATGTTTAAATTTATTTAATGATATTACTAATGTTGTTAAGAGATATTTAATTATATTATCAATGTTATTTAAATTTATTTAATTATATATTAATGTACTTTTAAGTTAACTGACTTAATTATAGTTTAAGTTAATTAATTAATTTAATTAATAATGGGTTAAGTTAATTGATTATTTTATTAAGGATATTTTAAAGTTAATTAATTATTTATTTATGATGTTTGAAGGAAATTAATTAATTCACTAAGGTGTTTATAAATAATAAATTGTTATAGAAATTTTTTTACTTAATAAATGATATTTTGTAAAGGAGATTGCAAATGATATTTTGTAAAGTAAATTACAAACGATATTTGGTAAAAGTTATTATAAACGATATTATGTAAAGGAGTTTTAAACGGTATTTTTTAAAGGAGGTTTATAGGAGATATTTTAAAGAGAGATTTATAAATGGTAATTTATAAATAAAAAATGGATTTATAAGTAAGGTTTTAAAGATAACGAAGATTTATAAAAGAAGTTTTATAAATTAATTTTAAATTTATAAAAGGATTTGAAATATGGAATGGGTTTATAAAAATGGAAGTTTATAAAAGTGATGAGGTTTAATTTTGAAAAATAATCCTTCTTAATTATGGTGGTACGGAAACATTCTTTCCATACTTAGCATCGAAGGAAAAAGGGTTTGGGTTTATAGTAAGTACTGTTTTAAATGATATTTGTTTGGCCTATTTAAATATGAATTTGGAAAAAAGGAAATCCTCCTTAAGTTTCGTTAATATACTTATACCGTTGAGATAAGTATATGGATATATTTTCTAAGTATTGAACGGAGTATAAGGGGTTTGTAAATGTATATCCTTTGTGAATGTATTTTGAATCAAATAATTTGAAAGAGGTTCAATTAATGAAAAATTAATTAATAGGGGCTTAGTGGTTCCGACATGGAATTTAATCTGTTTGATCGTTTGTTATTTGATAGTTAAATAACCAACTATCAAATCTTGGACAAATATAACTTTGGAAATATCTAAGAGTAACACGGACTTATATGGCACAATCATCTTCGATGATGTTGTACTGTATGTATAAATCTCGTTTTTCTCCTAGGACAAATAATAAGAAAATCCGTCCGTTTAAACGGTTAGGAGGTATTTTCGCTCTTATGTATTGTCAGATTATTTTCAAAAGAACCGAAGTTGAGTTTACGGAACTATCAATTTGGTTTTGGAACGATCGGTAAGCGGGGGAGTGTACTTAAATGAGATGACTCAAAACCGTAGCCACTCCAAAACCAGGTGTGCGTTAGATCCTTTGGAAGAGGTTCGAGATTGGTTTGAGATGATTGAAGACGGAGTTCTTTGAAGTGCAAGGGGTACTTGTTAATAATCCTGAGGGTGATTCCAAAATGGATGTAGTAGAATAAATGCTTGAGTTCGTCATTTTAACTTTGGAAGGTCTTCGACAATCTTTTATTTGAACTGATCAGGTAGGATTTCTTCGCTCGGGACTTCATCCAATTTTTCATTGCACTCCACATTTCTTCATCATGCGAATGGATTACAGTCGATCACAGACTTGTGGGTTGTTTGGTAACCCCAAAGCGCTTGACGTAATTCATCGATCCACTTGCCTTTGGCCTTCGTCGGTCGCTTATTCAGGATGGATTTGATGATTTTGTTCACCGCCTCTACCTATCCATTTGCATATGAATGTGCTATTGCCACAAATCTCTTCTATATCTGATACTTGCTGTAGAAATTTCTTGAATTCGACACTGTTGAATTGGGTTCCATTGTAGGAAATGATTATTTGTGGAATTCTAAATCAGAAAATAATGTTTTTCACTACGAAACCGATCACCTTCTTCATGGTAATTGTGGCGAGCGGTTCCGCATCAACCCATTTTGTAAAATAGTCAACTTCAATAATGGCGTACTTCGCTTCGCCCCTCGTTGTCGGTAGCACACCGATGATGTCAATCCCATATACTACAAATGGCCATGGACTAACCATTTGTTTAATTTTTGTCGATGTGGCTCTAGGAATCTTCATGATTCTTGGTGTCTATTGCATCTTCTGATGCAATCAGCCGCACCTCAGTTGATCGTCGGCTAAAAATATCCGCAGCGAAGAATCTTCCTTGCCAATGTTTGCTCCCGGTGTGATCGCTATAGGCTCCTTCATATTATCCGCAAGGATCTTTTTAGCTTCTTTGTTGGCGATACATTATAGTAGGGGAGCTGAGAATCCTCTTATATATAGTACGTCTTCTTGAACAATAATTTGTGAAGCTTTGTGCATGAGCCTTCTTTGTTCGTTCCTCCTATTCGAGAGAGTTATCCTTTCAGCATGTACTCCTTAATCAGAGTCATCCATGATTCCTTTTCCACTTCAGCTTCCAAGATCCAATTGACATCCATCTAGTCGATGCTTGGAGCTGATAAAACCTCCAGTGGAACCAAACCCATGAGCTGTGCATCCCCGGATCTAACTAGCTTAGCTAGTAAATAAGCCTTTGTGTTCTCCTCCCTGGGGATGTGCATTACCGTATAATATTCAATATCATTGAGTAGTTCTAAGTACTTCATCAAACAAGGGAATAATATTGCTACATTAGGTTGAAATTCTTTCTTCACCTGGAAGACTACTAATTGAGAGTCACTATATATGTAATTTTTAACTCCCAATTCCTTCGCTATCTTAAGCCCTACAATTAGTGCTTCATATTCGACTTCGTTGTTCGTTGCAGCGAACTCAAGTTTCAAAGTGTAACATATAAATTGTTCCACTGGGGTTACTAAGATCACTCCTACCTTGAGCAACACTCGTTAGATGCTCCGTATGTGTAACTTCCATTGAGCATTTTGCCCTATGTCTTCTCCTCTTTATTCATCCTTGGTAGCGAATTCGACAATGAAATCGGCCAATGCCTATCCTTGGATAGCTCTCCTGGGATGATAGGATTGATTTTGTTCAATATTCCACTTCAATAGTCTTCCCTAAGTCTCAGGCCGGTGCAATACCTGTCTGAGAGGTTGGTCAGCCAGCACTTTAAACCCATGAGCTTGAAAGTAGGGACGTAGTTTCTTTGATGCAACCAATAAGCAGTGGGCTAGTTTTTCCAATTTTGGATAATTCCTTTCTGCTCATGTTAATAGCTTGTTGATGAAATATACCGACCTTTTGGACCCTGACTTCTTCACATATAAGGGTAGTGCTAAAATATGAACAAATACCGCCAAATAAACAATTAAATCCTTTACTTCCAAAGGCTTTGATAAGATGGGTGGTCTTTCCAGATGATCAAGCAAGGCCTGAAAGGCATCCTTACATTCCTATGTATAGGCAAAAAAAATTCCCTTTTTGAGGGCATCAGAGAACGGTATACACTTGTCCGTAGCCTTTGAAATAAATCGACTCTACGTAGCTACTTTTCCGTTCAAGCTTTGCACCTCCGTTATTGTTTTTGGGGCTTTGACGTTCCTCAGCGCCTTAATCTGTTCAGGATTGGCTTTTATGCCCTTTGAGTTTACTATGAAACTCAAAAAAATTTCTGATGCGACTCTGAACGAACACTTCATTGGGTTGAGCTTCATGCTGTATCTTCTGAGCACACCAAACATCTCGGATGGGTCTTCCAAATGGTTCGCTAATCGCTGCGACTTCACTAACATATCATCCACGTAGACCTCCATTGTATGCTGGATATGATTCTTGAACATTGAATTTACCAATCTCTGGTAGGTCGCTCCTGCATTATTCAGACCGAACGGCATAACAAGGTAACAATATAGTCCTAGGTCAATGCTGAAGCTAGTGTGTTCTTGATCTGGGTATACATCGGAATTTAGTTATAGCCAGAATAAACATCCATGAAAGATAGCAGTTCATATAGGATCGGGTAATATACGCTAGAAGGGGGTGAATAGGTTATTTAAAAATACTCGGTAAAATTACTGATAAAATATGAAATAGTATACGAAAATGTATATGCATAAAATAAACAGGAAATTATTGTCAAGGACAAAAATTTTCAGCGTTTTTGCCTCAAGGACAGGCCTTCGATATTTTATCCTGAATGACAACTTTCTTTAGGTATCAGTTTTTAGTCATTGATAGCAGTTTTTAGGTATCAGTTTGTAGTTATCGGTAGCAGTTTTTAGGTATCAGTTTTAGCTTGGTAGCAGTTTTGTTGTCCTTATGAATAATTTTGGAAAATATTTGTCCTTATGAATAATTTTTAGGATAATGTTTGTCCTTATGGTAAAAATATTGAGCTTGTGTCCTTGAGGCAAAAAATATACAAATATTTGTCCTTTAAATTAATTCCCCCTAAAATAAAAGGCACAAGGATATACCCAGCTTTGGCCTAACGCCTACTACTGTCCCCAAAGTTATTGCAATAGTTAAATATTCAAATGCTTACAACCGGTAAACTTGAAGGCACTAATAAAAAATACTTTAACTCTATGTGTAACAACCCGCAACCTAATAGGCCCTAATTTAAACAAAATCGAAACCCAAGTCCATTAGGGCATGGATCGTTGGTTTTGGTAAACTATAATAAACATAAGTATATCATAGAGCGATCAATATAAATTTACATCGAAATAGAAAAATATAATATAACATAAATACTGATCGAGACTACTACCTTGAATTAACAGTATGCCTTGGATATCTAATTGCGTTGCTAGCACCGAGAATGAATGAGAAGACTTCACCATCTGTAGTTCCCGTCTTGCATCGGTAGCATGTCCCTCCAAATCTATCATGTGGGTTGTAATGAGGAGGGTATCAGAGCAACGTTCTGGTGACCAAAAACTTACATACTTTATCCATAACACTAATTTATACTGATTGATTCCTATTTAAGTGTTATGGCCACTATTTACTGCTAATCCGTTTAATCATATATGCATGTACGATATGCCTAACCTCCTTTGAGGTAAAACTTTTCAAATGTCCGCACTCATTCATTTCATGTCCATCCCGCTCATGAAAGATGCAAAACTTTCCAGATCTTTTCTCTCAATCAGTGGGTTCTTTTCTTGGAGGCTTCTGATAGGGAATTTGCCCCCTGGTGTCTAGGTATATCCTCTCCAGGGTCTCAGTCGGATCCCTGTAGGAAGAGAATTTCGACACCCTCCTTCATCATTTTGGCTCTCTAAAGTTGTCATCGGTTTCCCTTTTTCCTTTAGTTTTCCAATCCCTGCCTTGGACAGTCCCCTGTCATCCATAACAATAATTTCAGCATCCTCGGCTTCAGCATCTTCCTGACGCAAATATTGCTCAGCTTCATAGTAAAATTCCACAAGATCCATCGGTGGATCCCTCTTCAGTGCAGCTTTGAAGTCGATCTTGCTTGCGACTCCATATACTACCGCCATTAGAATTATTGATGGATCTGGCCTATCGACCTCAGCTGCTGCTGCATTGAACCTTGTCAAATAGTTTCTCAAGGTCTCTCCGGGCCTTTCTTTCACACTTGACAACGTCATCACATTCTTCGGTTACGAGACGTGAACTCTGAATTGTCTTAAGAATTTGCTCACTAGCTCAGTCCACGTGCTAATGGAACCATTCTCCAGCTGTCTGAACCACATTGCCGCCAAATCCATTAAGTATAATGGGAAGCACCGCCCTATTATCTCCTCAGAAGCACCCAACACCTCCATATGTCGGATATATCTCATCGGATGAATCATTGGACCAGTCTTCCCGTCGCACATCTCCAGCGTTGAAAGCTTGAAATCGGGAGGATTTCTCGCATTTCGGATATTAGCAATAAATGGATTCTTGTTCACATCTTCCAAACCATAATTTGGGGTTCTTCTCTAATTAATCTTCTTACCGATTCAGCAATTTGGTTTTCACCATTCAATGAAGGTCTTTGTCCAAAAGCAATATTATGCCTCTGTCCCTGTAGGGGAAATCCGGCACATACTCCACTGGCTGCACATTAGCGTTTTGTCCTACTCTTCCAGTCTCATTCTATCCTTTGTTCCTATGAGATAGCTCTGGCATATATCCCTCCGGTTGTTGCTCATGCACATTCTGATTTGTGTTCCTAGCGCCAGCATTATCTATACCTAGCATCCCAGCAACCACACCAAGATTGCCCCCAAGTATAGTTCTCTTAGTACCGGGTTGATTTGGGTTGGCACCTAGTTGCTCAGTTGGTGGAGGCATTGCTCTTATTTGTTCTGCTCAAACTCCAGATGCTCCTTGCCCTTGATTCTAAATTCCAACAACTTTAGCCATTCCTTGTGGTCCCATCCTTTGGAAGAATCCTTTAAGCATTTCATGTTGTTTAGTTATCACTTCATCTTGCATCTCCTTTATTATTCTCTTTATCTCCTCTTTGGTCACGTAGTTAGACCGATGAGAATTTGAGGACGCCTCTTGGCTGCTCCCAGGCTACGGTTGACTTGCTTCAGGTATAGATTTAGTATTAAGCCTCTTCATCCTCTCCAAATATCATATTCAAACTTGTTTTCAGATCTATCTTTTTTCTCAATGAAAGCACCAAAATGTTAACCCAAAAAATGGATCAACACCTTGGAGTGTGATATGAAAGCACCAGCCCTATTAAAATAGAGAAAATATAATAGAAAATAGCCAAAAAGTAAATGAGAGACAGAGATTTTTACAGTGGTTCGGCTGTTAACCAAGCCTACGTCCACTTTATAACTTTGCTTATTGATTTGATCTTGATAGAGTATGATTACAAAGTGATTGAAGAAGAGTTAGTCATAAGTACAATTGTTAGACAGATTGCAAGTCGTAGAACTACCTAAAGGAACTGCCTTGGTGACTATGGAGTAAAGAAAGAGTTGAAGAAATTACAGGGCTTCCATGTAGTAGTAGCATAAAACCGACCCTTCTCTTAGTTGCTCTTTGGTTTGTATTTATAGTAGTAGAAGCTATATTAGATCAGAAGCCCGCTCCCAGAGAAGTCCAGAAACTAGTCCAAGGCAACATAAGAAATATCGTGACTCCCCGAGTTAAGGGCTAAATTCGATGCCGAATTAAGATCTTTAATTCGTTGCCGAATCAAGGTCCTTAATTCGGTGCTGAATCTAATCCTTAGTCATTTGATGGCCAATTCCTTTTGGGTCGAGTTCCTTGCTTAATCTAGATGCCCTTAATGTAATTTAGTAGATTGTTGATGAGTTTTGATCATCATTCTTCCATGACTTAAATTTTCCTACCGTTTGGTCCGTCACGTCTTCATTCTTGATGATAGGCTCTCTTGAAATCTATGAAACTTCACAAATATGCATAGGAGGACTAGGGATCACTTGTGCCAAGTCTGAATGTGCTAGGACTTGGCACCTATATTCGGTACCGAATTAAGGTCCGTAATTGGGGGATAAATTTAGGTGCTTGGCCCAATCATGGTGAAACTTTCCCGAGTCCTTCTTTTGCCTTTTCTAAGTGCTTTTGTCAAATTTCAAGTCATTCCAATTCTGTCTCAATGTTCTCCTTAATTTGGGATGAATTAAGGTCCTTAATTCGGTGATGAATTTAATTAGTAGGGCCAAACCACTCAAATCTATGAATTTAATTCAAGTCATTTTGACCTAAGTCCTTAATTCGGGATTGATATAAGGCCTTACTTCGGGGGGTTAATCTAAGGCATTCATTCAAGGGTGAATTAAGGACTTAGCCAATTTTTCAACCAAATTTTCTAAGCTCAATTCTCTAGTCCTTTTAACCATGCCTCCAAGTTCTAAGTCGTTTGGTCCATGTTTGAATCTTCTAAGTCTAGTTGAAATCTGCTTTGCTAAAAGCGGGTTAACATATATTATGCTATTAAAATATATTTTTATTTTTAATTAGTAAGTGCGGTTATAGTGTGTGTGTGTGTGTTTTTTTCTATTTCTAACTATTAATTGCTAAACCATAACATTCCTTTCCATGTTTTAATTTATCAGAGCTAACCTTCCAAAAAGGATAACCGTTTAACTTTCCATAAATTAACCAAAAATGAGACCTTTACTTCGTTTGAAATTATAAAGAATTATCTCTTTTCTTTTATTTAAGTAGACAGTGCAAACTACGAGGAAGAACATCCATACTCTAAACATCTCTTTCACTTTAGGTATATTCCTTGTTATTTCAAGCAACACACCTTTTATAAATTTTTGTGGAATTAGATAATTTATGGAAATTACACGGAAAGAGATACAACTAAATTGTACCCCATTCCCAATAAATTAAAATATAGAAATTCATATTCCAAGACAAATTAGGGCAATCTAAACTAATACTAACATTTTAAAACCCAACTATAAATTTGGAATCAACTTTACAACTTTATCAAAATTCAACTTTAACAAATTTAGGGACTGATTTCCAAATTTCCAGATTAGGATGAAAATACCATTCCTATTTCAATTACCCATCTTACAGAATATATAGGCGGTATTCTGATACGTTCATTTTAAGCCTAAACTCATCAGACCTTATATAGGCATAATTATTAAACAAAATTCAACGATATAAATTTCAGTGTTATAAATCATACAATTTCCCACTCACCTTTCTGGCTTTCCAAATCTCCCAAATTCAAATTCATCCCTTTTGTTGACTCCTTTTCCTTTTCAATCCAAAAAATATGTATAATAAGATACATACATACTATTAGAATTACATATCTAAGAAGTGAGTTGGGATTAAGGAAACTATAGATTTATAATAATGAAATTTATCTTTTTCTGCAATATCGATCGCTCCTTCTCTTCTTTTATTTTATTTTCTGCCCTTCTCTGATTATATATATATAATATATATTTTATAATTAATAGAAATAGTGAAGAAGGAAAAATGGCTGAGCTTCACTGCTTTTATTAGAAAATATGATAAGAGAAGGTGGGGGTTAGGTCTGTAGTTATAGGCACTCAAATCTATCATATCCGTTAGATTTAAATAATTAAATATGGACCGTTCGACCAAGGTACAACCCTAGCCTTCACCTTCCCGACTGGTCGACCACCCCTATAAGCAATCGATCCTTAGCGGTCGACCGGTCCAAGTAAAGGGGTCAACCGATGTGGTCCTACATTTATTATTATTTATTTCCTATTTTTCTAATTTAATTATTTTCGTTCTGAAAACTTCAAACGTTGATAACTTCTTCGTTTGAACTCCGATCGCAGAACACCAAACATGAAAGTTTCTCAGAAAATTATCATGAACACAATGACATAACTTTCATGGCCAAATTTCAATGTTTGCTCAAATTCCATTTTGAGCCTTAATAATTATTTATTAATTACTATTAATTTTATGGGGTGTTACACTCTCCCTTAAAAGAATTTCATCCCTGAAATTCCCAAAGGGTTGAATCATGTAACATAACATGCAACTATTCTATCTGTCCAACCAATTTTGCAGTCAAACATGTATAAGTGCATGATTTATCACAACATATATGATATGCATGCTGAATAATTCTAAATCGGCATCTCCTATATGAATGCATTCTTTTAAAAACAATTTTTTAAAATATGATGCAAACAGCCTATATATATATAAATGCTGGTTGTTATATATATATATATGCAAGTTTTAAAAAATAAAAAATCCTTGTTTTTACACAACACTTCCACGAGTAGGAGTATGGTTCAACCAATTTTGCATTCAATCGCTGCCATTTAATACCTAACACATAATTTGTAACTTCTAAAGTTTTGAAAATTAAATTTTCCTAAACCTAAACTCCTATGTCGGAAAAGGAATATAGACGGAGAATTTTAAATTTCCATCCTTTTTTTATACCTATTTTGTTGCAGTTTGGAACCTTCTCTTTTGCCCCCAAAATTTGCCAGTATAATTTAATTAAGGAGGTTTATTTTTGGATGTTAAAATGGAATTATCCTAAATGCAAGTTTTTGTTCATTATCAATAAGGTATGAAAATAGAAACTCCAAAGCTAAAACAACTTTTTCTATTGTTATTCCCTACATTTTATATACAGTCACCTTTGTCGGATAGTAAAATTCATATTCACTAATACATCGAACTTCCCTACACTAAGCATGTGGTAATAGAAAATTGAAAATTTTTCATTTTCTGTTTAAAATCGTTTTCCCCTTTTTAATCAAACTTGCAAATTAGTTTGAAAAATTGAATTCCCAAGAGCATTTAAACACCATTTTTTTTCTAAAGCACTTGTACCCAATTTCTAAAAAGCATTTAAACAAAAAATTACAAAAGCATTCAAACACAATTTTTCAAAACACTTGTCACTCCATCCTTAAAAACAAATCAAGTTATATCTTAATGTAATCAGGACCCATCCAATGAGTTAATGCATATGATTGGCACTATCATTTTGCAGTTAATCTTAGATTTGGAAACCCTTTCCTTTTACTTCTAAACAACGACACACAAGCATATTCATAAATTTTAGCTTTTAAGGCATAAGAGTAGTGACCTGTGATTGCGCAACAACCTTTCCCATTCCTTCGCTTGCTAAAATTTATTTTTTCCAAAATTCTAAAGTTTTTAGGATTCATGCATTCTCTATTTCTAGTTACAACTTCATTTCCTAATTCATCCTATAAACTTCCATCTTTAATTAAATTCTATACATATCGGTCAAAGCTCATCCAAAAAATCAACACAGTGATAAAATAGGAACATATCTTATATTATATCATACGCTTTTTCAAAACCTATAGGGAGACAAATAAAGATTAAAACCCAAATAACCTAAAAGAAACAATTGCTGGAAGCTACCCTCCAACATCAACTGTTGTTAATGATGTTGTGGCTTTATCACTCCTTACTCAATTAAGATGGACATTTCTAGTATGCCATTCAACTATAATACACATGTCTTAAATTACCTCTTTGGCTCCCTATAAATAAGGTCCACCTATTACTTCGATCATTACACTCGATTAGGGATAAATTGTGCATTTCCATACTGCAGTGGATAAGAAATGTAAACTATGCACATTTAAAATGACTCATCAGAAAATTGGCTTGGTGGAATAACTTTTCTACCACCTATCTTGCCTTATTTAACCTCGAGTCAACCAACTTCTTTTATGTGTGTTTGTCATATCATTACTATCTTCTCCAATCATACTACTGCCTTGTTCCAACCAAAATTTCTTGATAGTATTCTCAAACTTTGGTATTTACCTTCTTTATCCTTGATCTTTCATGCAAGTATATCCTAAGACCCGCAAAAGTGTACTCTAATACCATTCCCCATTCACTTAAGGGTCCTTCTTATAGCTTTCACATATGTCTAATCAAACATTGCAGGTTCATTTCAATATTCCTTATAACCAGTGGGGATTCCTTGTTGCTACCCTACGAGCATTCGTAACTATTTTATTCATAGCTTTGATCTTTACCCCGTCTTACCTAGGCAATGATCCATATCTACGCCATATCAAAAATTGGTTTGATTTTTCACACTCTTTAAGAAAATAAAATTTCACAGTCATGAAGTACTTAATCCGAAACTTTTATCTTTGAAAATATAATTTTAAAAACCTTTTTAAAAAACTGCTTGGTTTCCCAAAATGAGCCATGTAGAACTTCCTATTTTAATCAAATTTCCCCTTACAAAGACTTTCTACAATAGAGACTTCTTTAAAAGTAGGATTTTTAACTCAAAACATTTATTTGCGTTCAAAACCCAATTGTAATACCGAAACACATTTTTTTCGAAAACATCTTTAAGCAATGAAAACTGGAGTAGACAAGGATAACTTCCATTCTATTATTTTCCTACTACTCATGTTATTTATGTTTTCAACCTTAGTGGAGATTCTAATAGCAAAAGACGGGGACTTTAAAATGATACTGCATAATTTATGGGAACTACTCATTTCTCATATCATATCCCTATTGTTTATGTCCTGTACTATTTCCAACTAGATTACTAATACAATTTTAAATATAAATTCCCAACACTATTTCTCTTCAAATTTCCTAATACTGCTGCTATTAAAATTTATCCTACCTAAATTGCCTTAAAGCGACTTCTTCTTACATATATATTTTCCTCTTTTATTGTCTTCCCTATTGACTTATTGCAGTGCATTCGTCTACTGCTTTAGTTATTGGGTTTTCTTCAATGAAAAGAGATATGTATAAATCTATTTCAGCTATTTTCTCCATATATTCCTTATAGTGGAATATTCCACATATCTTCACTATCGAAAATTATTACCTTTTACTCTCTTTACCCCATTTCAGTTAAGTACCATTTCCATTTATCCACCCCTTAAAAAGAATTAAAAAAAACAGAATTTCTAAATTTACAAAAATAGAAAAATCGTCGAGCCAAACATACGCTCTCTTTTCCATTCATTTCAAAAACGAAAAATCCCTTTACAATAAACCTTTAAATTGAAAACTTTTGACCTACCAAATTTTAAACTAAGAAACCCAAAATTTACTTACTTTTCAAAACAACAACTTCTCAGTAAATCTGTAACAACCCGCATATTTATCGATTTTATATTTAAATATTTTATCGTTAGTCGGATGTTAGTCCGAAAAGCTACTTTTTGCATACGGTCAAATTAGGACTCGAGACCACCTCCATTGAGTTCAAAATGACGTTTGCGATCTTTTTGAGTGTAAACTTCGATATGTTTGGAGATAGTGAAATTTTCGTCACTTTTTGTGTTGGGCTTTTGGTTTGGGCTGCACCTCTTCTAACTCAGCCCATCTCCTTCCTTCTCTTCATCACTTCATCTACTTGCATCAACTTTGAAGCTTTAGCAAAAATGGTGGAGGGAATAGGAAATTAAAATTCCAAGCTCAAGTTCTTTAGCAAATTCAACATCTAACTCCAAATTCAAAGTGAAGACATTGATTCAAGCTTGTGGTTGATCTTTGCTTTGCCCCCGAGCTTCGTCTTCATCAAATTCCATGAAAAGGTGAGATTTTTGATCTCACATCTTGCCTATGATTGTCATTGGGCTGTTGGGAATGATTCCCTATCACTCTAGCATCAACATTTGCATTTGGTTTGGATTGGATTGGCGAAAAACTTCAATTTTCAGTGTTTTGGTGATTTTTCTAGCACTAGGTCGTTCTGGCCTTCGCTAGGTCGTACGCGAGTTAAGGCATTAGGTCGCGCGCATTGAAAAGTCACTGCCTTCGTATTTCTGTTCGCCTGTGCTAAGTCGTTCACGAGTTAAGTCATAGGTCGTCCACGAGTTAGTGTTTTAGGTCGTCCCCGACCTAACTCCACTAGGTCGTTCCAGGCCTTAAGTCGTAGGTCGCGTGGCACTTTAGGTCGCGTGGCCTTGTTCCCCAGTTAGGTCGTAGGACCTTTTAACTGTTAGGTCGTACAGACCTTAGCTCGTAGCTCGTATTTGAGCTTAAGTCCTAGGTCGTTAGCTCTTAAATCCTAGGTCGTATCTATTTAGGTGCATCTATGTTAGACATTACATGGGACGTATCTTTCTAGTTGCGTCGATGTTTATTTATGCATGGGGCGTATCTTTCTAGGTGCGTCAATGCTAGAGCATGGGTCGTATCTTTCTAGGTGCGTCGATGTTCGACTTTGCATGGGGTGCATCTTTCTAGGTGTATCGATGCTAGACTTTACATGGGGCATATCTTTCTAGTTGCGTCGATGTTTATTTATGCATGGGGCGTATCTTTCTAGGTGCGTCAATGCTAGAGCATGGGTCGTATCTTTCTAGGTGCGTCGATGTTCGACTTTGCATGGGGTGCATCTTTCTAGGTGTATCGATGCTAGACTTTACATGGGGCATATCTTTCTAGGTGCGTCGATGTTCAGTTTATGGGATTGGTCATCCTCTTTTCTTGAGATTTCTGGATTTTATGTTTCACCAGCTTTTACCATTGACATTGATGAGTATGTCATTTTATTGTGGCTTGGTGAATTAAATTAAGAATATGACATTCTTTTAATCTTTGAGAAGATTCTTGTGATAATGATTAATCTCTTGTTGATTATCATTTTCATACTTGTAGTAGTATGCTTTTATGGATATCTTATATGTTCATGCCATATCTCTTGTTCTATATCATTTTATCTGATAATTATAGCTAGACTGATCCGTTTATTATTTTCTTCTTAAATAATACTCGGGTCAGACTGAGATTTTACAGGTGCTTCCTCATGACTTCTTATCTGGAGCCATCCTCTGACTTTTGGCTAACTACTCTAGTTTAGTAGTTTTTTGTTTGTATACATTTGAGATTAGACTCCTTGATGTATACATATTCTATTATCTTGCACTTGTATCTATTCATTTGTGTTATTGTGGATCTTATTTGACCACTACTCTGATGTACACTTTCATGTGTTATATTCATATCTCTTTCCGCCTTTGTGATATGAATTGTCTGTGACTGATTTGTGTTACGTTTATTTCTATATTTGTTTCCGAAGATCATATATATCCACTGTGTGATAGCTTTGTGTTTGTATCGGTATGTCGGATTTCCTCCTTAAAAGATATGCATTCTATTCTATCTGACATATCGGTGCTCGCGCAAAGAAGTTACACGGATGGTCGCTCCTCAACAGCCTTATCCTCCGTGCTAATTGACAGCACTACACCGTAGTGTTCTTGGTTAGCGTGGGTATAAAGGTGGGGCGTCACAGCTTGGTATCAGAGCCAAACTTCGGAACAATGTAGAATAATCTAACAAGGATCATTGTCCTAAGTCTTTCTTAGGAGTCGTGCCTTAGGATTTTATTCGAGTCAATTGGACCCGTTCTATCCTATTTTCTTTTATGATTCCTTGTTTTATCAATCATGATTGTTTGATATTCATTCCGAGAATAACTTTTTCTTCTTCTTTCTTTCTTAAAGAAGAGAAATGGTTAGATCTGGCCGTACCAACGTCGGTCAATCCAGTGCTACTCCTCAGGAGGGAGTATTTATGTCTGCCCAGCAGCTTCTAGATCTTGTTAAGAATGCTCAAGCTATCGGACCCATTCCAGAGCCTACTCATCCTCGATCCGGTTTTGCACGCTTGTGTAGAGATTATACCGATTTGGGTGGAAGGCCATTCCGGGGATCCGAGAGTGTTATTGAAATTCAAGCTTGGCTCAAAACATGCGATCGCATCTTCTCTCGCATGAATCTTATTGATCTCCACCGAGTCCAAGTGGCTTCTAGCATGCTCCAAGAGAGAGCATTGGATTGGTATGAGCTTCTTATTTCTGAAACCGTTGAAGCGGATCTCACTTGGGGGAAATTCCGGGAGAGATTCGAATTGAAATTTGTGCCGGAGGCTGAAAAAGTAACTTTGGCCCGGCGTTTTATCGACCTTGTTCAAGGTGAATCTTCTGTGACGGACTACGTCGCATCTTTCAAATCTCTGTCCAAATATGGGGTTGAATACATCAACACCCCGTTGAAGAAGAACCAGAGATTTGTCTATGGCTTGAATAAGAATCTTAAGAAGCCATTACTCCTGAAACTCGAGGTTTCATTTGATCAGCTTATCGATATCGCTCTTCGTCTTGAAGAGGCCGATAGAGAGAGTAATGTTGAAGTTGTGAGTGCTAAACAAAACTTCAACAACAACATGAAAAGGGCTATTAAGTTTAAAGGCCCCAATCCCAATCCCGACAAGAAAGGGAAGCAACAAATTCCGGTAGCAAAGACTCCTACCTCTAGTCGTGGACGATGCTACAATTGTGATTCTATGGACCACTATGCAAAGGAGTGTCCGCAACCCCTCTATTGTTGCTATTGCAAAAGTTTGAGTCATCATATAACTGCGTGTCCCATACTTCAAGCAAGAAGGAGGGAGAGCTAAAGGTTGTGCAGGCCTCTTCTAGCACTTCTCTTGGTCAAGGTATCCATTCTATCCTTGATGACATTTATTTTGTGATTATCTTATTCGAGTTCTTTTTGATATGGGTTTCATCTCATTATTTTTATATCAAAAGAACTTTGCGATTCTTTTTCTTTAAACATTTCTTGGCTTATGACTTCTTTGAGGATTGTGAATCCGGATTGGTGGATCCGCAACACTCAATTTGTTTTTTTTATTAATGTTGAAATTATTTTATGTGATTTTTCTTTCCGAACCAATTTTTATTTATGCTTCGGAATTGATTTTTGTAAGGATTGACTTAATTTTTATGAAGCCATATCCTTTGTCCCGTGTGGACTATTCATCTTCGACATTTTCAATCTGTTAAGCAGATTTCTGTTTTTCCTTTGAGATTTTGATCCCAATTTGATGGCATCATTTTATTCTTTAAGCTCACATGATGAGGAAGGCGTCATTTCTCTCATTCATGTAGTTTGAGAATTTTCCGGTATTTTTGACTTTATCTTAGGATTATCACCTAAGCAATCTTTTGAGTGGTGATAAGGTCTCTTTTTAGCTCGACCTTGCCACCAATTTTCATTTGCTACGAGTTGCGGGAGTTAGCATTTCATTTACGGCATTCCGCACTCGTTATGAAACTTATGAATGACTTATCATATCATTCAGTTTGTCAAACTATTTCATCTGTTTGATGAATCGAGTATTCTACGATCTCGATGACTCCATTCTTTGATTTTGGATGAAAATAGCAATTTAAAATTTTGCAAATCTTTTTCATAAGATTTATTTATAAGTACAATTGGATTTTTATTCTTTAAGCAAACAAAGAATATTCTTAAAAGTTTTTAAGAAACATGTTTATTATCTTGAAGATGATTTTGTGATTGAATTGCCCATTGAGTGCTTTAAGAATTTTGGTCGATGCGCTTGATCAACGTTATCGATAGGAATTTCCTAAACGCTTTGATGAGACATCAGAAACAGTAAAATGTAAATTTCTCTAGAAAGATTATTACCTAAAGAATATTTGTAATTTTTGGAAAGTTTTAGCTTTTCAGGAAAGAAGATTATTTGAAAGAATTCTTTTCCGCTACTTTTATTCTTGTGATTCCCGATGGGAACCAAGACTTTATCTTTTGTACCAATGCTAATTGTATTGGTTTGGATGTCGTTCTCTTTCTTTTGCTTCTAAATAGTTATAGCCTATCGAGACTAGGTATGCCACTCATGATCTAGTGCTCGCGGCTATTGTTTTCGCTTTTAGAGTTTGGCATCATCATTTTTGGAGGAGAAATTTGTTCTCCACCTCGATCATAAATCTTTGGAATATTTATTTTCTCTTAAGGAACTTCATGTTGACTCGAGTTTCTGGCACCTTATGATCTTGATATTCTTTTTATTCCCAGAAGGGAAATCATGTTGCCAATGCACTTTGTTGTAAGCAACAAGTGGGTGATTCTTTGATGATGTCTGAATGGAATTATCTTTTTATCAAGTCCATCGGACGTTTTGATATACTTCGTTTCATTGAGCTTTATCTCATTTCTTTTATGGCCTAGCGTCCGATGTCCTTTTATGGTGTTCGGTTCATCTGGCGTACCGTTATTGTACTATGCCGTTGTTCCCAGTTATTCGAGTTTCTAGTTTCTTGGGCGTACCGCTTTTGTGCTACGTCGTTGCACCGGTTCAATTTTCTGCTATTCATGACGTTTTCCACGTCTTTTATTTTACGGAAATGCCTTTTGGATTCCGTTTTTTTATTCTTGTGCCCGGTGTTATTGATGAAATTGAAGTTTCACCTAATTTGACTTTTGAGCAACATTCTACTCGCATCATTGCTTCGGAGGCTGAGCACCTTCGAAATAAAGATGTTCTTCTTGTGAAAGTTCTATGGTTCTCAAATCCCAAGGATTGCTCTTGGGGAATCTAGAGAATTCACCAAGCAAACTCGTCCGGGTTTTCTCTTTCATGCTCTTTTTGGTGAACTTCTCATTTCAAATTTTCTTTGGTATTGATATGCTTTTATGGTTGTTACTCTTTTATTTCCATCTTACTTATTGCGAGGACGCAATTTCTTTAAGGAGGGGAGTCTGTAACAACCCGCATATTTATCGATTTTATATTTAAATATTTTATCGTTAGTCGGATGTTAGTCCGAAAAGCTACTTTTTGCATACGGTCAAATTAGGACTCGAGACCACCTCCATTGAGTTCAAAATGACGTTTGCGATCTTTTTGAGTGTAAACTTCGATATGCTTGGAGATAGTGAAATTTTCGTCACTTTTTGTGTTGGGCTTTTGGTTTGGGCTGCACCTCTTCTAACTCAGCCCATCTCCTTCCTTCTCTTCATCACTTCATCTACTTGCATCAACTTTGAAGCTTTAGCAAAAATGGTGGAGGGAATAGGAAATTAAAATTCCAAGCTCAAGTTCTTTAGCAAATTCAACATCTAACTCCAAATTCAAAGTGAAGACATTGATTCAAGCTTGTGGTTGATCTTTGCTTTGCCCCCGAGCTTCGTCTTCATCAAATTCCGTGAAAAGGTGAGATTTTTGATCTCACATCTTGCCTATGATTGTCATTGGACTGTTGGGAATGATTCCCTATCACTCTAGCATCAACATTTGCATTTGGTTTGGATTGGATTGGCGAAAAACTTCAATTTTCAGTGTTTTGGTGATTTTTCTGGCACTAGGTCGTTCTGGCCTTCGCTAGGTCGTACGCGAGTTAAGGCATTAGGTCGCGCGCGTTGAAAAGTCACTGCCTTCGTATTTCTGTTCGCCTGTGCTAAGTCGTTCACGAGTTAAGTCATAGGTCGTCCACGAGTTAGTGTTTTAGGTCGTCCCCGACCTAACTCCACTAGGTCGTTCCAGGCCTTAAGTCGTAGGTCGCGTGGCACTTTAGGTCGCATGGCCTTGTTCCCCAGTTAGGTCGTAGGACCTTTTAACTGTTAGGTCGTACAGACCTTAGCTCGTAGCTCGTATTTGAGCTTAAGTCCTAGGTCGTTAGCTCTTAAATCCTAGGTCGTATCTATTTAGGTGCATCGATGTTAGACATTACATGGGGCGTATCTTTCTAGTTGCGTCGATGTTTATTTATGCATGGGGCGTATCTTTCTAGGTGCGTCAATGCTAGAGCATGGGTCGTATCTTTCTAGGTGCGTCGATGTTCGACTTTGCATGGGGTGCATCTTTCTAGGTGTATCGATGCTAGACATTACATGGGGCGTATCTTTCTAGTTGCATCGATGTTTATTTATGCATGGGGCGTATCTTTCTAGGTGCGTCAATGCTAGAGCATGGGTCGTATCTTTCTAGGTGCGTCGATGTTCGACTTTGCATGGGGTGCATCTTTCTAGGTGTATCGATGCTAGACTTTACATGGGGCATATCTTTCTAGGTGCGTCGATGTTCAGTTTATGGGATTGGTCATCCTCTTTTCTTGAGATTTCTGGATTTTATGTTTCACCAGCTTTTACCATTGACATTGATGAGTATGTCATTTTATTGTGGCTTGGTGAATTAAATTAAGAATATGACATTCTTTTAATCTTTGAGAAGATTCTTGTGATAATGATTAATCTCTTGTTGATTATCATTTTCATACTTGTAGTAGTATGCTTTTATGGATATCTTATATGTTCATGCCATATCTCTTGTTCTATATCATTTTATCTGATAATTATAGCTAGACTGATCCGTTTATTATTTTCTTCTTAAATAATACTCGGGTCAGACTGAGATTTTACAGGTGCTTCCTCATGACTTCTTATCTGGAGCCATCCTCTGACTTTTGGCTAACTACTCTAGTTTAGTAGTTTTTTGTTTGTATACATTTGAGATTAGACTCCTTGATGTATACATATTCTATTATCTTGCACTTGTATCTATTCATTTGTGTTATTGTGGATCTTATTTGACCACTACTCTGATGTACACTTTCATGTGTTATATTCATATCTCTTTCCGCCTTTGTGATATGAATTGTCTGTGACTGATTTGTGTTACGTTTATTTCTATATTTGTTTCCGAAGATCATATATAGCCACTGTGTGATAGCTTTGTGTTTGTATCGGTATGTCGGATTTCCTCCTTAAAAGATATGCATTCTATTCTATCTGACATATCGGTGCTCGCGCAAAGAAGTTACACGGATGGTCGCTCCTCAACAGCCTTATCCTCCGTGCTAATTGACAGCACTACACCGTAGTGTTCTTGGTTAGCGTGGGTATAAAGGTGGGGCGTCACAAAATCCTTTGAAAAACCCATTCGAAACATTTCAAGAAATTTTCAAAAAAAACTTTGTCAAATTCTTTCACATGGGGTTAGACATGGAAATAGACTTTAATCGTCCTTTCTTTTGGACTTTTCTTCTTTTTGCTATACTCTTAACCTCTACTTATTAAGATTATATATTAAAAATCTGGTAATCCTCTTATGGTGATTAGTGTACATCTTGTTGCAAGAACGTGCTCCACTCTTATTATACTTTACTTCCGGATATTTGGAACATATAATTTCTTACTTCCATCTGTCTAGATGAAATGTACGTCTTCAATCGGCAATCCATCAAAATCCACGATCATAAGGCAAAGGCCTAACAAATGAGTCAAATATCATCCAGCTTCAAAAGTCCTTCTATATGTTGTTCTCATGCTCTTCTTGGTCAATGCCTTGTGGTATGGCTTACACTCCATGGGGCAATCAAGGTAGGTGTATAAATTTAACTCTACTCGTTGCTATAACTCATACTTGCTTTATCCATCTTTTAGGAATATGGTCGCAACTACTTCTATGGTCGGAGTTTATAGAGTTTGGCATATAATATATATATATATAATATGTTCACTTAGCATATCCTAATTCCTATGATCGACTAACCTAAGCTCTGATGCCAAATGTAACAATTCGAACCATGATGAGCCCGAATTTCGACTAAATTGAAACCCAAATCCATTAGGGCACAGATTGTTGGTTTTGGTAACTTGTAATAAACATAAGTATATCAGAGAGAGATTGATATAAACTCATTGTGGAATAGAAAAATATAATAGAATATAAATACTGATTAAGGGTACTACGTTGGAATCAATAATATTTCTTGGATATCTAATTGCCTTGCCAGGGCCGAGCATGAATGAGAAGGCTTCACCATCTGCGGTTCCCTCTTGCACCAGTAGCATGTCCCTCTAAATCTATCATGTGGGATACAATGAGGAGGGAGTCAGAACAACATTCTGGTGATTGAAAATTTACATACTTTATCCATAACACCAGTTTATGTTGATTGATTCATATTTAAGTGTTATGTCCATTATTTACAGCTAATCTGTTCAATCCTATATACGCATAAGATATGCCTACATCCTCCGAGGTAGTACAACTTTTTTTTGAATATACTCAGGAGAACCCGGCGGACCAGTAAACTCCTGATGGGAATTAAGTTGTGCTTGTCCCCTTCAACTCATGACAATTATAACCTTCGGGTACTATTTTTTGAGAGAGGTCTAACTATATACATACATATCTATACACCTATATGTTTAGATATTGCACTAGCCAGAAAACCCGACCACTTAATACATCTTGAATAGGGAGGAGGCAGACCCAACGGTCATTTAATACCTCAACCCCGAAACGGGCCCTCCGTAACGTAATCACTAGTCATCGGTTCTAGCTACAAAGGCTGATGAACCCTAGATACGGCTTTACAATATAATTTTCCTATTACTAACGCATCTCAAAGACTCATCTAAGGGTTAACTAGCTCACCTCCGGCAAATAAACAACCAACTAATTAAACTTTGAGGTATGTGCATATCCCATATGGATTCTGCACTAGTAGAAAGCAAAATCCATCAAGGCATAACCTGAGTCTTTTCCACCAACCCTCGGGACGGCTGGTGGTCATAGCCTATATGTCAGCCCTACTACTAAATATCAGTTCGACAACAATACCGACATAGCCCATTAACCTCGCACAGCCAAAATCCCGTTTATATTATCCTAATGTAAGTTAAGGAAAATGGCCATTCCAGTTACTCAATACCTCTTATTAGAAATTAAGCAGACCTCATTTCCTTAAAAGTTGTGGTCCATTTAATACTTCAAATCTGAGGTGATCCCTTGGTATATTTTCCCCTACCTATATGCAACAGCATATACCTTTCCCACGAGTCCTATAGTTGGATTAATCCCACATCGGTAGTAAGTATACACAACTGCTAGTAGCCTTTAGGCGAAGGACAGACTTCTGTTGTGTAACTCTACCGACCTCGCATCCCAACCCACCAAACTAAACCAACCATCCTAATCTTAAATGTTGGGCTAGGCCCACTAATTCACACCCGTTCTTAACATATAATTAAGGTTGTATAATTTTCCGCTTTGAAAATTATATCGCTCTTCAGTATTTAATTCCTATCTTATATTCTTATTTAATATATTCCATAAATATTAATTGTCTGTAATAAATGATCATTATTGTTATAATTGGATAATCTCTAATAAAATTTGTTTATTCCTTCTAATTCAACCTAGTATGCCTATTTCATTTCCTTATAAATGTCATATTAAATCCTTTAACTAGTCTCATTAAACACATTTATGTCCCCATTTAATTTTCCTAACTCCATATTAACTGCACATTTATTCCTTATTAATTTTGGAGTTACTATCTATTTTCCATCTACACCTCCTAATCCTATAATTGCTATGTTATTTATAACTAGACGTTCTAATTATAACTAATGTGAATGTCGACATATATTATGATATATAAATATATTATTATTTTAATCGGTAAGCGCAGTTATACGTGTATATACATACATACATACATACATACATACATATATATATATTCCTATTCTTAACTATTAATTCCTAAACCAGAACATTCCATTCCATGTTTTAATTTATCAAAGCTATACTTTCAAAAAGGATTACCGTTATAACTTTCCATAAATTAACCAAAAGTGAGACCTTTGCTTCGTTTAAAATTACAAAGAATTATCCCTTTTCCTTTATTGAAACGGACAGTACAAACTACGAGGAAAAACATCAGTACTTTACAAATCTCTTTCATTTTTGATATATTCATTATTATTTCAAATAACGCATTTTTTTATACATTTGTGGAATTACATAATTTATGGAAATTACATGGAAATAGATACAACTAAATTTTACCCAATTCTCGATAAATTGAAACATAGAAATTCACATTCCAAGTCAAATTAGGGCAATCTAAATTAATGCTAACATTTTACAACCCAATTATAAATCTGGAATAAACTTTATGACTTTATCAAAATTCAAATTTAACAAATTTAAGGACTGATATCTAAATTTTTATATTAGGGTGAAAATACCATTCTTATTCTAATTACCTATACAAAATATGTAGGCAATATTTCTATACGTTCGTTTTAAGCCTACAGCTCAACGGATCTTACATATGCATAATATTAAATAAAATTAAACGATATAAATTTCAATGTTGTAAATAAATCATATAATTTTCCGCTCACATTTATAGCTTTCCAAATGTCCCAAATCCAAATTCATCCTTTTAGTTGACTCCTTTTTCTTTCCAATCCAAAAGAGTAAGAATTACATATTTGAGAAGAGGTTTGTAGTTAAGGAGAATATAAATTTATAATAATGAAATTTACCTTTTTCCGTAGTATCAATTCGCTCCTTCTCTTCTTCTCTTTTATTTTCCGCCCTACTCCAATTATATATATAATATAATATTTTATAACTAATAGAAATGGTGGAGAATAGAAAATGGAAAAGCTTCATTTCTTTGATTAGAAAATATGAGAAGAGAAGTGTGGAGTTAGGCTTGTAGTTATAGGTGCTCGAATCAATCGTATCCGTTAGATTTAAATAACTAAATCTGGGTTGTTTGACTAAGGTTCAACCCTAGCCGCCACCTTCCTCACCTATAGACTGGCCCAAGTAATGGGGTCGACCGAAGGAGTCCCGCATTTATTATTATTTATTTTCTATTTTTCCTATTTAATTATTTTTGTTTTGAAAACTTCAAACGTTGATAGCTTCTTTATTTGAACACAGATCGCAAAACTCCAAATATAAAAGATGCTTAGAAAATTTCCACGAACATGCAAGTTTCGTGGCCAAATTTTATCGTTTGCTCAAATTTCATTTTTGAGCCATGATAATTATTTATTAATTACCATTAATTTTATGGGTTGTTACACTATGCCTAATAACTCTGTCTGAACTCAATACCCTGAGATCATAATCCCAGAGTTACAACATGTAGCTCCATAAAATGAATTCTAGAATTTAAAAAACAATTGAAAATTACAAAATAATAATTAAATAAGAGTTAAAAGGGTGCACTCCCCTCTCATGTGACTTAGCCACTTCAACAAATAATCTCCTTATTTATTTCCACTTCAAAATAAATTCGATCTCCTCCTAAACTAAATCGGACTTCCAATACAGATTGCTTCGAACTCAAGCCCACCTCATGCCTCTATCAACGTTCTTCCTTCACCTAACTCGAAGCATGTGTAACCACCTGAAATTCGAATACTGCAACCTGGAGTGATATGCCACCGCACAAAGTTTAGAGGTTAACGCGCCTGGTAACGAAAGTCGTCGAGATCTTGGATTTGACGCATTCGTTGGTCAACATAGCTGGAGCGCCACAGTGATGAAGTTGAGTTCACCTGAAAGGTATTGGCATTGCTTGAAATTGAGGAAAAAACTAAAACTTAGGTTGCTTGCTTTCCTTCAAATGGAATTGGGTGTTTGTGTTGTGTTTGTTGCTGATGAAGGGACCGCCTTACCTCTTGTCAGCAGTTGATCTGGAGTTGCTTTCGATCGTTGATGTAGTCGTTTGTCGACGTTATGTTGTTCGAGTATTGGGTAGTGAAGTTGCTTGAATCTGAATTGGATGTTGCACTCACATTTGATCTAATGTTGTACTAGCGTGGTTGTGATGTTGGCATCGAGACCTGCCTTGACTATTTGGAGTCAGATCTAACTGAAGTTTTGGGTGTTGATGGGTGAAGTTTTGGATGAGTTTGTAAAGGAGGCGAGCTTGGTTATGACTTGATTGTGTATGGGAAGAATTTTATGATTCAGGATTGATCAATGGTTGAAAGAGATTAATTTGATTTTGGTTTATTAATGATAATAGAGATGTATTTATTATTGATAATTTTTGTAACGACATGGATTTTCCGTCATTTGATTTTGAATATTTAAATGGTTTTAAATGTTGGATTTGGAATATAAGTTGATTTTGAATATGAAGATTTCGGTTGAAATTGTTGAATGAATTTAAATTTCAAATATAGCGATTTATCGTAATACGAAAATGGTGAATAATTGAAATTTGAGTTGAATAGGAATCGAAACGATTTCTAGTGTTGATATAAATTCTATTTGAATTAGAATTTAGTTAACAAGTTATAAAAACTGAAATTCCAAGTAATTTCGTAGATATTGAAAACAGGAAATTATTGTCAAGGACAAAATTTCTCAGTATTTTAGCCTCAAGGACAGACATTCAGTATTTTAGCCTGAAGGACAACTTTCTTTAGGTATCGATTTTTAGTTATTGATAGCAGTTTTTAGGTATCGGTTTGTAGTTATCGGTAGCAGTTTTTAGGTATCAGTTTTTAGTTCGGTAGCAGATTTGGAAGAATGTTTGTCCTTACGAATAATTTTGGAAAAATGTTTGTCCTTATGATAAATTTTTAGGAGAATGTTTGTCTTTGTGGTTAAAATATTGAAGACGTGTCCTTGAGGCTAAAAATATACAAATTTTTGTCCTTTAAATTAATTCCCACATTTAAAAATCGTCGATTTAATCGACGCGTTAAAATAGCCTTTTGGGGAACAATCTCGAAATTTGACGAAACTAGTTTCATTGGATCCGTAATAGTGTATTATTATCAGATTTCAAATTTCATAGCGTTTGGATTTACCGTTTGGTCGTGCGGTCTGAAAACACCTAGAAATAATTTAATTGAATTTAATTTAAATAGTCGATTTAAAAAGCTATCTTCTACATACGATCGAATTTGGTTCCGAAACTTGTTTCATTGGGTTCGAAATAGCGGTATAATGTTAGGAACGCTAAGTGGCACACCTCAATAGGAGTTCGAGATTTCCCTGTATATAATACAAGATATTTTATATATAAAATAATATATATATATATATATATAAAGTCAAACCCTACTACTCTAACTCGTATATGGGCCGACCTATTTTTTGAAACGCGCCGCCTCTTTCCCAGTTTAAATCGTGTTTACCCTTTTCTTCCCTCTTCAGTTCAAAACGAAATCTTTCATTTATAAAAAATAAAAAAAACTCGAAATCGTATTCGATCAAAATCGAGAAGACTAGAACGGCGAAGGAAGTGCGCCCAGGTGCAGTGACGTTGTTCATGTCAATGGCGATGATGGTCGGAGGGGATTCGTTTAGGGAGCAGTCGTCTTGGGTTTGGTAGCGTTCGCGAGGAGATGACCGAAGTCGAGGCTAGGGCGTGGGTCGCAGTGCTTTGATGGATGTGCGACATGTTGGGAGGGAGGTGGCGGCTGTAGGTCGTGGGTAATGTCGTGTTTAAGGCGAGGCGTTGCAAGTCGCGATTGATGCCAGGAGGAGAGCAACGTTCGTGGCTGCTGGAGAGGAAGCTGAGGCTTGGCTTGGCGTGTAGGGTTTCGGCGAGGTGGTTATTGGCGTGGCGTGGCACTACGGGAGGCTAGGTCGAAGGCAACGATGATGGGTTTTGTCGTTGGCAATGTCATGTTTTGGCATAGCCGAGAAGAAAAGGTCGAGGAGCTTAAGCGGCTTGACTGGGTAAGGAGGGATTTGTTTTTGTTAATTACAATAATAAACTGTTATGATGGATATGTATAAAATTAATTATATTTTATAATTCGTGCATCTTATAAATGCAATATCTAACTCATATAAGGTCCGATTAGGACGAAATAAGCGACATCGTAATCATATCGATGAGTGCTATACAACAAAATTTGGTTGGTATTTTTCGGAGTCAGCTGGGATTTTAGAAAATTTAAAATACGATGTTCGGCAAAAATTAAAAATCAATGTGAGTAAATCTCACTTAATTTGGTTTACTAGTTTAATTTATAGCAATTAAAAATTAATTATTAGATGATTGGTTGAGTTGATATATTATTATCAATTGAATGTTATAATATATATTAGTAGTTGGATATATTTTCCGCCGTTGGAGCTAATGAGACACTATGTGCCCCGCATAATAGCGGATGACCCTATATTACTGCGATATCCCGCCTCAAAGCTTGATTGGTATTTTATGTTATATAACATCTATGCTTGCAGGGAAACGGGTTGGAGAGATCCAACTGGATCCCTCTAATATATTGATTATTTATCATATATAGTGATATATGATATGATTAAATAATCTGTTATGGATTTTTATGTGATTTGATTTATTGGATGCTATTGTAGCACTGCTTTAATTTTGGTATTTTAAATACCATAAATATTATTTTTGAATTTGACGGAATTAAAAGGAGATTTTGGATATAAAAATATTTATGTCGAATTTTGGATTTGTTTTAAAGGAAATAGATTTGGATAAAACAATAATTTGATTTGAAGTTGTACTTAACTATTCATAAAATGTTTTAATCGGAGATTTAAAAATAATTTATATAAAGGATTTTTAACAATGGATTTTTAACAATGGATTTTTAAATGATATTTCTGAATATATGGAAAAGAAGTTGAAATCGATATTAAAAATAGATTTGAAAAATAAATGGGATTTATTAAGAAATGGATGGGTAAAATGAAATTTTATAAATGAAATTAGTTTTATAAACAAGTGAAACTCAAAGGAGTTTATAAATTTATGAACGATGTTTATAAATAATGGAAAATGATACCAATTGATAAATTGGGAATAAAAATTAACGGTGTGAATTTATATCGAGATATGGAAATCGGTTTGGGAAAAAAATAGTGGATTCTATTTTTGAACTGTGAGAATGGTTAGGGAATCGAAATGAAATTGATGTGTAATGAATAGAGAGGGATTTATAAATTGAATTTGGTTAATGGAATTTTAAAAATATATTTTTATCGAGAAGTTAAGTTTTGTTTAAAAAGGGAAATTTTATTTATTAAACTATGTAATTTAAGCTGTTAGAATTGAAATACTTCGAAAAGTGGATTTTTCAAATATCTAATATTCATTGAAATAGATTCTAATTTTAAAAATCAACTTTGTAAACTGATTAGTATTATTTATAAATGAATTTGGAATTAGTTATCGTTGTTTATTTAAAAGGGGTTTTGATATTTTAAATAATTACTTAAATGTGATTTAAAATTTATTTTGATTCTTTAAAATACTTATTTTATAAATGTAGAGTTTTGAAATTTGGTTGAAGTTATTTATAAATACTCTTGAGATTTGTAAATCAGGTTTATTTAAGGAGTGAGATTTTATAAGAGAAATATTATAATGGAATTTTGGAAACTTGAGAAAATATCTAAAATGTTTAGATACGAGAACTTCGAAAATGAATCCGAATTCGTAAAAGAAGTTATAAATTGGTGAATGAGATTTTAAATAAGAAAACTCGATTTTTGGAAATTGTAGAAGGGATTACCAAAATTCCGGAGATTTAGGAAATGAATTATAATGAGTTGTGACTTTACAAAAGGGTTGTAAATGGTTTTATGAAGTTGTAATAAAAGGGATATTTCCTCGTTTGTGAATATACCTATAAAATCGATAAGATATAAATATTTCCTAAGTGTTAAGAAGTAAGTATTTTGGAAAATATATTTATAAATATTTTTCTAAGTATTGGAATAAATGATTTGGGGACGTTTTGACTATGGAAAGGTTATACGAAAATATTTCTAAGTATTGATATGGATTGAAATATCATGTTATGGATATAAGAATTTGAATTTGTTTTCAAATATTGAAATTCTGGAAGAGAATAAATATATATCTTTGCAAAGACATTTTTAAATAAATATTTTGGAAAATTTATAATATGGGCCTAGTGACTGCTTATATGTGTCATTTGATAGTTAAATACCGACTCTCAAATCTAGCCAAATTCGTTAATCGTTTCGAAGAGACCGAGATCAGATTTAATTATCCGAAAACCACTTCGATCCCATTTGAGCATTACGAATTGTGATATCATGAAGATAGTGAAGACGACAAATTTGGAGATTCGGTTTGTTCAGACCTAGAACAACTTGTATGGATGAATGCTATCATTGCATCATTGCCTGGAAGGCAGTGTTAGCATTCCAAGTATGAATGCTATTCTAAAGGTAAAACGTAGCCTCAAGCCTCATCAATCGGGAATGACTAAAACATGATAGATACAGTGTTAACCCGCTTTTTGGCAAGGTCACGGACAGACGGGTTTAGCTTAATTAACTGCATGTTCGTCGAGGCTAGAGCACGATGGATTCGGTCGACTGGATGGATGGATGACGCAACGTGCTTGGAAGATGGAAATATGATTGGATAAAGGTTGATCAATGGTTCGGCATGATGGAGGTTCGGCATAAATGGTTCGTCTGGCATTCACGTTCGAATAGCATTCAAGAGTACTCAGCATGAATAGAGCGTTCGACATACATGAGTGGTTCGGCATGATGGAGGTTCGGCATTCAGTAGCGCTCGGCATCCAGGAGCGCTCGACATTCAGTAGCGCTCGGCATCCAGGAGCGCTCGGCATTTAGAGGCGCTCGGCATTAGAGATTGTTCGGCATGATGGGCGCTCGGCATTAGAAACTGTTCGGCATCAGACATGGTTCGACATGATGGAGGTTCGACATTAAGTATCGTTCGGCATTGAATGGAGCGCTCAGCATAAATCTCGTTCGGCATTGGATGGAGCACTCGGCATAAATCTCGTTCGGCATTGGATGGATCGTTCGGCATTAGGGAGCATTCGGCATTGGATGGGTCGTTCGGCATACCTCACCTCGGTACATTGCACCTCGCACCTCCATACCTCGCACCTCCATACCTTGCACCTCCATACCTCGGTACCTCGCACCTCCGTACCTTGCACCTCCATACCTCGGTACCTCGCACCTCCATACCTCGGTACCTCGCACCTCCATACCTCGGTACCTCGAACCTCCGTACCTCCATACCTCGGCACCTCGCACCTCCATACCTCCATACCTCGCACCTCCATACCTTGGTACCTCGCACCTCCGTACCTCGATACCTCGGTACCTCGCACCTCCCAACGTTCGGCATACCAACTGCTCAGGATCGGTCGACATAATGAAGTAGGGTTCGGCTATGACCTTGATGGGCCCAAACTACTCGGGAGGCCCAACAACCTGGTTTTGCCTATAAATACAGCATGTGGGTCTCCAGATGGGGGGGCTTCTTTCTGCTCTCTTACTTTCTCTTTTCTAAGACTAAAGCAACTCTGTCATTCAGTAACTGTAATCGATTATTACAGCAATAAAAAGCAAACTTCTAAGTGGACGTAGGCCAGAGTTAGCCGAACCACTATAAAATCTGTTGTTCTTTACTGTTTTCATTTTATTTTTGACTGTTCTTCACATTATTACTCTCTACATATACTCTATCTCTGAGCTGTGACTGGTATTTGGTGCTTTCATCTGGATTTGGGTGTAGTGACCAATTTTGGCGCTAACACTTTGGTGCTTTCACTGAGAATTGAAACACTCGAGAATTTTGGAGTTAGAAACTTGGACTCTAGAAAGCAATGGCTAGGCCATCAACAAGAAAGCAAGTGACAGAAAGGGGCAATCAGGAGGGAAGTCAAGAGGCTTCCTCTGGAGCTGCAGCAGGTCAAGCATCCATCTACATCACCAGAGAGGAAATGGAAGTCATGATGAAAAGACAAGAGGAGATGATGCAGGCTCTTCTCAGACAATTTATGCAAGTAGGAAATGCGGGGGCTCAGATCCATGGAGCCAGATCAGAAGCGCTCAACCAGCAAGCAGAGGGAATGGTTCAGCAGGGGGCAACCCCCAATCAACATACAACTAACAATCCGGATGGAGCTGGACTCGGGGGCGCACCATCTGATAATGTTGAACCAGTTCATGGAGGGGTTCCAGCTAACACCACGCAACAGGATGCTGGCAGGAATGTAAGAGCAAGAGATGAGGAGTATGTACTAGAATTCCCTCGGGAACTCGGAGGGCATCCCTTGACGGACAATGCTGGATTAGCTAAGATTATCAGGCAAACTATGCGTGGAGGTTTGACCAATAGAGATTTGGAAGGAGTGAACAGGAGTCCGTTTACTCGTGAAGTCAGAATAACTCGGAATCCACCAGAGTTTAAGCTACCTAACGTGGAGGCATACAATGGCAAGGCTGATCCAACTGATCACTTGATGAGATACACAAGACACATGGAAGTGCTGGGGGCATCGGAGGAAGTTATGGCCCGATGTTTCCTTTTGTACTTAACGGATATAGCTGCTATGTGGTTCAGACAACTAGAAGAAGGATCTATCGGGACATGGACAGAATTGGTGGACAGGTTTTTGAAGCAATTTCGGGTTCATATCAAGAGGCCGAAGAATGTAATGACGTTGACATCAGTAAAGCAAAGGATGGAGGAATCACTCAGGGCTTTCTTAACTCGGTTCAATGCGGAGGTTGCTTCGTTGGATCGACCGGATCCATCGATGGTCCTAATGGCAGCGGTGTCAGGGGTCAGAGAGAATTCAGATTTCAAGGTATCTCTAATACGAGACCCACCAATGGATCTCGGGGAATTCTTTCACAAAGCTGAGAGATTCCTTCGGCAGGAAGATGCATGCTCAGATATGAAATTAAAGGAGGTGAACGCGGCTGATGATGGAGGGCCATCCAGCGGAGGCTTGGATAAAGATAAAGATAAAGGAAAACGGAAGCTGGATGATGATTCAGGAAAAGCTAGGAAGCGGTGGAGAGAGCCAAAATTCTCCACTTACACGGGATTAAACGAGACGTTGGAACGGATATTCATGGAGACTCGGAATCGCCTTCCCTACCGAAGGCCAGCTAGGAGAGAACCTTCGGAACGTGAAAGGGCGTCAGGAAGGCACTGTCTTTTTCACGACTTGGACGGGCATGATACCAACAGCTACAGGCATCTGAAGGACATAATTGAGGAGCATGTAAGGAATGGACAGTTGAGACAATATGTTGGAGCTCGAAATGCAGCGGTGGAACAGGAGCGACCACCGTCCACCTCAAACAACGATGGCACGAGGCCCAGGAATGATGGTCGATTGGTTATCAATTGACAGGGGTAATATGAAATAAGTAGCAAACTTTGAGAAAATGGCCGAGTCACTTACACATGTACGGGGACGGAGATAGCCCCTAGGCATGCTCTAAGATGATGACAAACCGCGATGCTCTAGTTTGTGAAATTTGCCTTTTCTTTTTCGGTTTGGACATTTTCTTTTTCTTGGTTCGGTTTGAACTCCTGGTTTTGTTTGTCTTTTGGTTTTTTCTTTTGGTTTGGACTTTTATTTGAATGATTGATTTCTGGTTTGGATATTGGTTTGGATTTTTGATATGGATTTTTTGTTTCCTGATTTGATCTGTATTTCAAATTGGCTTTTGATTGGATTTTTATCTAGCTTTTGGTAAATGATCGTCAGGTATGGATCATACCTGGCAAGGGGTAAGTCGCTTTGTCCAAGCATGGCAAATCGACTTATTCAGGTCGTCGAGTATGGACTATGCTCGGCAAGGGTCCGGAGAGACCAGGACTCGGCCTAGGACTTAGGCCCCCATGTTATCGGTTACTATTTCAGGTCGTCGAGTATGGACAATGCTCGGCAAGGGTCCAGAGTGACCAGGATTCGGCTTAGGACTTAAGCCACGGTATTATTCGACGTTCAGGGACACTGGACCATGAACACCATGGAATTGTTTAACAATAGGTCGTCAAGTGTGGATTACGCTTGGCAAGAACCCGGAGAGGTTACAGATTTGGATGTTAGCTATGAATAGCTAAGGATTCAGACAAGGAACCGGAGCGGTCCCGGATTCGGATATCAACCCGGAGAGGTCATGGATGTGGTTATTGGTTATTGAAAATGGATGGACTATAACCTGGTTGTCGAGTTCAAATGGATATGGATTTGGTCACTGGATTCGGAATCGGACATCGACTCGGAACAGTCGCGGAAATGGATCAGAATATGGCCGTGGCACTCGGATAAGATGGCTTGGTAATGGATTGGATTATGAATCGGAAAGTATGGATGTGGATAACACACGTACTTAGGATATTGGATTTGAGGCTATTCAAAACACACCTTTCAAAGCAAGGCATGTTTTGGGGGGCAAGTGTTAACCCGCTTTTTGGCAAGGTCACGGACAGACAGGTTTAACTTAATCAACTACATGTTCGTCGAGGCTAGAGTACGATGGATTCGGTCGACTGGATGGATGGATGACGCAACGTGCTTGGAAGATGGAAATATGATTGGATAAAGGTTGATCAATGGTTCGGCATGATGGAGGTTCGGCACAAATGGTTCGTCTGGCATTCACGTTCGAATAGCATTCAAGAGTACTCAGCATGAATAGAGTGTTCGACATACATGAGTGGTTCGGCATGATGGAGGTTCGACATTCAGTAGCGCTCGGCATCCAAGAGCGCTCGACATTCAGTAGCGCTCGGCATCCAGGAGCGCTCGACATTTAGAGGCGCTCGGCATTAGAGATCGTTCGGCATGATGGGCGCTCGGGATTAGAAACTGTTCGGCATCAGACATGGTTCGGCATGATGGAGGTTCGATATTAAGTATCGTTCGGCATTGAATGGAGCGCTCGGCATAAATCTCGTTCGGCATTGGATGGAGCACTCGGCATAAATCTCGTTCGGCATTGGATGGATCGTTCGGCATTAGGGAGTGTTCGGCATTGGATGGGTCGTTCGGCATACCTCACCTCGGTACATTGCACCTCGCACCTCCATACCTCGCACTTCCATACCTTGGTACCTCGCACCTCGGTACCTCGCACCTCCATACCTCGGTACCTCGCACCGCCATACCTCGGTACCTCGCACCTCGGTACCTCCGTACCTCGCACCTCCATACCTCGCACATCCATACCTCGGTACCTCGCACCTCCGTACCTCGGTACCTCGCACCTCCCAACGTTCGGCATACCAACTGCTCAGGATCGGTCGACATAATGAAGTAGGGTTCGGCTATGACCTTGATGGGCCCAAACTATTCGGGAGGCCCAACAACCTGGTTTTGCCTATAAATACAGCATGTGGGTCTCCAGATGGGGGGGCTTCTTTCTCTCTTACTTTCTCTTTTCTAAGGCTAAAGCAACTCTGCCATTCAGTAACTGTAATCGATTATTACAGCAATAAAAAGCAAACTTCTAAGTGGACGTAGGCCAGAGTTAGCCGAACCACTATAAAATCTGTTGTTCTTTACTGCTTTCATCTTATTTTTGACTGTTCTTCACATTATTACTCTCTACATATACTCTATCTCTGAGCTGTGACTGGTATTTGGTGCTTTCATCTGGGTTTGGGTGTAGTGACCAATTTTGGCGCTAACATACAGCAAGGCTAAGTGGATCGCACCCAAGTAGGGTATGTTATCACTTTTCTAGATACCCTCGTATATATTATAATTATGGATATGGTTGTGCATGGAAACGAGAGCGCTCAATTAGGGTGGGAACAGTCGGAGTGATAACATATTCGGTACTATCCAGGTCAGGGGTAGGTTAGTCTTGTGTTGGCAGGGGATCCATGCGAGGTCCTCGGTACATCTTTCTAGAGGTGTACTGTGGCGAGCGGTACCCCAGTAGCTCAGTCATTTTATGGAATCCAATATCCACTACGAGGCTTTACGGTTTTGATTGTAGAACCTAATATGTTGGAATTTAATTAATGTAATAATTTTGGCTATTTTAATAAGTATTTGTACTTAGACACTATTATAATATCACTGGATTTTCTATAAAAGTGTTTTGGTTAGCGTAAGGTAAAAACCCGTCGTATTTATGTGTGGTGTGGTCTTATGAGATACCTTTGTTTTTAAAGGATTTTGATAACAGTAATAATTCAAATTGAGTGTGCTTTCTCGCACTGGTTTTCCAGACTGACTCGGGTGTTTTTTATTATAATACTCTGGTCAGACCGAGTATTACAAATTCAAACCAGGATGCTATGGAAGCTCAGGAGACGAGTTGGAGAATTTTCAGTCGTATATCACGTACTTGATTATATTCTGCTATGGGTATCAGGCTGTATAGTCAGCAACGGTGAGGACAAGTTATAACAACTGTCTATATTGATGTATTGATTGTTGTACTCCAATGATTGTATGAATATTAATTATTACAGTTCCTTTTTGTATAAAGATCTGTATTTATCTATTATATATTATTGCGCTGCAATTGTGAGATTCTGTGTTATTGTTTCTGTTTTCATCTATCTCTTTTCTTCTTCACCCCTAAAGATCTGGTATTTCCGGCACACGATTGCTTGGCATACTATACAATGAACGTATTGATGTCGATTTTCGAGGGTCAAAAATCCATGGGTTGTTACAATTTTGATGTGTAATAGAGCATAGATTATATAGGCTAATGGAGGAGATGTATATGTTGGAAAAAGATATGTGAGTGGATATGTATAAAAAGATATGTATTGTGAAATAATTTGTTTTTCTGTATAGAAAATAACATCCATTTAATGGAAATATATTCCATTGTATCTTCCAGAATATATCGTTTGATTAAGTGTGTATTTCTTTGCTTCTGATCTCTATTTATTTCCCTTCCTTTATATATGCAGCCTTTGATTGTGTTTATATTTCCTTGCTTCTGATTTGTATTTGTTTCACTTTCTTTATATATATATATACAGCCTTTGATTACGTACTTATATATTTCCTACTTCAGATCTTTAATTGTTTCCTTTGATTTGTATATGCAACCTTTTATTATACTAAAATGAAAACTTTTTATACAAACCCTATAAATATACAACTCTAGACAAACACATTAGATAAAACAAAAGTTTTTTAGCATCAAACGGAAATCGTTAATTGCACTATTCCATAATCTCCCCCTTTTGATGATAACAAACATATATTAAAGTTTATAGATAAATACAGATGTATTTTTTGTGTATGAAAGTGATGTGAGAAACTTGATGAATTATAGTTAAGATTCCCCAAAGATGCTCCCCCTATACACATACTCCTCCTATATAAATGTTCTCCTACGCAAATTTTCCTTTTCTAACATGCTCCAAGAACGTGGAATGGTACGGGGTTAAATCAGAAAAGAAAAAATGATTAAAAGTTACACACTTAGAAGAAAAAAGAGAAACACATCTTATATGTTGTCAAATCAATTCCTACACCTCTAAATCTTAACCTCTTTCCTCCTTTTGTTTTTGTCAAAAGTATGAGTTTATAGTTAACAAAGTCAAAGGAAAAAAAATAGTTATGACTTAAGAGTAAAACTATCAAAATCATATATTTCCAGTTTGACATTAGACATAAATTGTAGCACTCATTATTAGTCAAAAACATACCTTAAATGGTGATAACACACAGCCCCCGACACAGCGATCTAAAGCCTAGAGTGACTTTCAGACTCGTGTCGGTGCTAAGAAGTATGAGCTATCGGGTTTTTAAACATTACAAAGACTATGAATATACAGATAAGATCTCAAACATTCTACACTTTCAGATCTCACAATGGAAGAAAATAAAAATATAAGTACTAAAAGTAGGCATTTTAGAAAAACAGTTTCCAAAATACTTAATTCATATACACTGTTTCCAAAGTACAATATTAGTTTGATAGGCATTTAATACAATAAATAGCTACATGAGGAACAACAAAGAATAGTGGAACTCCAATGCTTAGCTTCTTTCTCTACATGTTATGCTAAATCAACTACTATCCTGTCATCCTATGGTGAGGGAAAATGAAAGGAGTGGGCTAGACAAAAATCCGATGAATGAGTTACATCATTAACATACAGTGATCACATGCAATTGCCTAGAGAAAACAAAAGCTTTAAAGTAGTTGTTGAAAATTGCTTTTTATCAAATTCTTTTAATTTTACATTTTAAACAATTGCTTTAAAGCTTTTGTTTTCTTTAGGCAATTGCATGCGATCATTGTATGTTAATGATGTAAATCATTCACCAGACTTTTCTCCGACCTAGTCCTTTCATTTTCCCCCATCACAGGTTGATGGGACAGTAGTAGATTGGCATAATATGTGGACAAAGGAGCTACGCATTAGAGTTCCATTATTCTTCATTGTTCCTCGTGTAGCTATTTATTGAATTAAATGTCTATCAAACTTATATTGTACTTTAGAAACGGTGTATACGAATTAAGTATGGAGATTGTTTTTTCTGAAATGTCTACTTTGAGTAATTTTATTTTTATTTCCTTCCACCATGAAATTTGAAAGTGTAGAATGTCTTAAATCTTATATAGTCTCTGTAAAGTTTGAAAATCCGATAGCTTGTACTTCTTGGCACCAACGCGAGTCCAAAAGTCACCCTGAGCTTTGGATCGCTATGTTGGGAGGTGCATGTTGCCGCAATTGGTATCAGAGCTTAGGTTTAAGATTCCTTAGTAGTTAGGTATGTATTGAGAGAACGTACTTGAATACTTTGAAAAAGAAAATGGTTTTCCAAAAAGTTTTTTGACATGGGTTTCCAAAAAGCATGTATATGTATAGATAAAAGCTTTTCAAAGATTTTACATATATAAAAGTATAACAAGAAAGAACGCAATCACTACTAACTATGGGAAAGTTGAAAATAATTCCTTATCACGGATGGTGAGAATGCGTAATTTTGGTGAGGATGGCTTAGGTGAGGTAGTTAAGAATCTGGACAATAACATCCTAATATGGTTCCGCCAGTATCTCCAAGCGAGGAGACAAGATGAGCCTTTTCTGATCGAGGGAGCATATTTTTATATTTTCTAATATGTATATTCATTAATACGCAAACCCCCTACATATTTTGACTCATAAGGTAGTTGTTAGCTTTTCCCTTATGTAATCAAACAATTGTGAGTTAAAATAAGTGTTAAGAGTGTAACTGCTGGGGTGAAAAATAAATCTTTTGTATTTGTTGTAATTTACGCCACAAACAAATGGTAGTAGCAATTTCCTATACCAACTAGCTGTAGTAAGTAAATTTTGGATTTAAGGGTAAGTAGAAGAAAAGGGATACCCTTGGATCCATATACTAAGAATATGATGTCGATAAGCGTAAGGGGAACATGAAAGAGGGCTTCACAAATTTAAAGCAAATTTCCCCAGTTAAAGTGGAAATCGTATTTTTATATTAGTAGTAGTTGCAAAGACTACTTTTTACTTAAATGTATAGCTATAGTGTTTCTATATTGGAGTTGGACACTGTATTGGAAGATAAACTTAAGTTAACCATCTTTAAAAAGAAGGACGAAAACCCTATGCATTTAAGGCATTGATAAGTATAATTGGGCTTGTGTAAATCAGGTCACTTTTATCTACTCCGATTTAAGTGATAAACCTGTGAAAATGTTTCCTAAAAGTTAGAAATAGTAGATGTATGATATTTTAAAAAGAAAAATAAGTTGGTTTATGATTTTCTATAAAATGATTTGACAAATATTTTGGAGTTTGTTTAAAAACTCGATAGCTTGTACTTCTTGGCACCGATGCGAGTCCGAAAGTCGCCCTAGACTTTGGATCGGTGTGCCAAGAGGAGTGGGTTGTTACACAAATAGAAAGTGGATGTTAAAAATTTTAAAAAAAATTGTTAATTCTATGACATATGGTTCGATCAACAATAAACTCAGCATATGGAAATGTTGTTTTGTTTTTCTAGTGAAGTATTCATATAAGGAGAGTTTTATCCCGAAGTCATTATAAATGATATCAAGATACTTATACCCATAAATTACCGTGAGGTCTCTTAGATGAAGGAAAAAAGCATTGCCTGATGGGTTAATATACACTGATGCTAAAAAAATTTAGCACAGATCGGATACGCTTAGGTAATGTAATTCTACGTCCATACCGCATTCATTTTTCATGAGTAGGCCTTTAACCATTAAATTTCAGATTTTTTATAAAATATTTGATATGTGTTTTACTTTTTATATGGAGCATGTACAAGACTTGTCATCGATACCCGTTATTTTTTTAATAAAATATTACTTCATTCTGGTTTATGTTAATCTTACCCATACATACATAGAATGAAAAAATATGGATCGATAGATTGTGATAGATAAGAATATGTCATGGGATACGTAATAATACAAAATTGAATGTTAGTAGCTCATGCTTAACTTAGACTGTGATATATTATACTAGAATTCTTCTCAAGAGCATAACAGTTTATTTCCCTACAATAATGTAATCATTACTCAAAATTTCGATACGGACAAATAGGTTCAACTCAGTCATATCACATTTTCCATAAGCAAAAAATTTGAGGCAATCTAAGAATATTTTTCTCTTATCTTTAATATTTCAGAAAAAAATCAGAAAGAGTTAGAAAAAAAGTTAGAAAGGAGAAACAAAATAAAAAAATCTAATCCTAATTTTTTGTATTTGCTTTTTATAATACTTCAACAAGAACAAATAAAAATGAAAAGAAAAACAAAGAAGGAAAAGGGAAAAAAATGAACACACAAACATATATCATACTAGTCCATATCCATAATCCCCAAATCTAGGCGTAATCGGGAAAATCTATCTTCTGAAAGAGGTTTCGTAGAGATTTCACCAAGTTGTAAATCAATAGAGATGAACTCAATACAAATGTCCACTTTTGATTATGATTTCAAATGAAATGATGTCTTACATCTATATGTATTAGTACATGAGTGGTGAACAGGATTGCTTGACAGCTCAGTTGCACTTTCACTATCGCATTTTAAGGGAACACGTTGAAGTATTAAGCCAAGTCTAATAAGATTTGTCTCATCTTCAGAATCCGAGCACAATAAATGTCTAAGGAAATATATTCTGTGTAAAAAATGCGACATAACCTTGTTTTTGACTTGACCACAAAACCATTGAATGACATGACATGAAACATGTTCCACAAGTGTTTTCTCTATTCGCAAGACAACCGATATAATTAGCATCGGTATAACCAATTAAATCAAAATTATAACATGAAGGATACCACAATCTAAAATTTTGTGCGTGCAAAGATATCTCAAAATTCGTATTGTGGCTTTTAAATGAGATTCTTTTGAATTTGAAGCTGTGCACAAAGACAAACAAAAAATATGATATTGGGTCTAGAAGCAGTAAGATAGAGAAGAGAGCTAATTGTACGTTGATGTTTCTTCTGATCAACTATGATTCCCTTTTCGTCTTTGTCAAGCTTGGTTGAAGGGCTCATGAAAGTTATAAACGATTTTGCATTCTCAACACCAAATCTTTTCAATGGCTCCTTCACATATTTGATTTGCGAAATAAAAATTCCCTTATTGCTTTGCTTGACTTGAAATCCTAGTAAATACTTTAATTTGCCTACCAAACTCATTTCAAAATTATCCTGCAAGACTTTTTCAAACTTCTCACAGATTTTTCATTAGTAGCACCGTAAATGATGCCATCAATATATATTTGTACAATAAAAAATTCATCATATTCATGTAATAGAAACAAAGTAATGTCAGCATTTCCCTTCTTAAATCTGTTTTCCAATACACATATGCTTAGACACTTATACTAAGCCCTATGAGCTTGTTTGAGACCATATAATGCTTTTTCAAGTTTGTACACATGATTTGAAAATTCATGGCTTTCAAAACTAGTGGGTTGTTCTACATAAACATTTTCTTTCAAATAACCATTTAGAAAGGCATTATTTACATCTATTTGCTTAAGTTTAAAACCTTTAAAACATGCAAAAGCTAGAAAATTTTTAATGGTCTCTAACCTAGCAACTAGGGCAAATGTTTCATCAAAATCAGTGCCTTCTATTTGATTATATCCCTTTTCAATCAATCTAGCTTTATTTTTAATCACATTCCCGGATTCATTAAGTTTATTTGTGAACACCCATTTAGTTCCTACAACAGGATATTCATTTAGTTTAGGAACTAATTTCCAAACATTATTCCTCACAAATTGGTTAAATTCATCTTGCATGGCAATTATCCAACATTCATCACTAAGTGCAACATATATATTCTTTGGTTCGATTTCAAAAATAAAACCACCATGAATATATAAAGCACAAAAAAATTCTATTGAATGAAGAGCATTTTTGTTTACAAGCCATTGGATTACCTATGACCAATTCTGGTGGTTGACTTGATTTGAACTTCTAATTCTCAATTTTCAAACTTGATTTTGATGGCTCAGTAGTGCACGGATCACCTTTATTGTTGTCTTCACCATATCTCTCATTTGCACCATCATTTCCATCATCACTTTTGTCCTTCTCTATGATTGCATCGACATTTGACTCATTAAATTTTACATTGATTGATTCCATAATTGTTTTCAAGTGCTTGTTGAAGATTCAATAAGCTTTGCTCCTTGATGAGTATCCTATAAAAATCACTTCATCAGTTTTGGACTCAAACTTCCCTAGATGATCGCTTATATTAAGAATAAAGCACGGACACCCTAATACCTTGAAATATGCAATGTTAGGTTCCCTTTTGAACCATAATTCATAAGAAATTTTATTAAGGATTGGTCTGATCATTACTCTATTCATTACATGGCATGAAGTATTAACCACCTCTGCCCAAAAAGACAAAGGAAGGCTATATTCATCTAACGTTGATCTAACCAATTCCTGCAATGTACGATTCTTCCTTTCAACTACCCTATTTTGTTGAGGTGTTCGTGGTGTGGGGAATTCTTGTTTAAAACCATTTTATTCATAGAAAATTTCAAAATCCCAATTTTCAAACTCTCCACCTTGATCACTTCTTATAGTTATTATTGAAACACCTTTTTCATTTTGAAAAAGTTTTACAAATTTTGAAAAATAATCGAAAGTTTCAGACTTTTGGCTAGAAAATAAACTCAAGTAAATCTAGAGTAATCATCAATCAACACATAATAATACTTCTTACCACTTAAGCTATCAAAATTATTAGGACCAAACAAATCCAAATGAATCAATTCAAGAACTCTAGAGGTACTCATAGTGTTTTTGGCATGAAAAGATGATCTGTTAAATTCACCTTTGTGCAAGCTTTGCATATTTCATTGTTCTTGAATTTCCATTGTGACAATCCCCTAACTAACACCTTTCTCAATGACTTGTCAATAATCTTACACATATCAACATCGAAAGTTACGCTCGTACCTTTATCATAGAGTTGGCTTATGAAGATGAGATTATGATGTAAATTTTCAATATAAAGAACATCAGTCAAAAAGAAGGCGTTGTTGCCTACTTCACCTTTTCCAACAATCTTACATTTAACATTATTGCCTATAATAAAACTCCAACCTCTATAATCTTATGGGCTAAGGAACTTTGATTTATCACTTGTCATATATTTGGAATAGCCTGAGTCCAAGTACCATTCTTGTCATTCCTTAGCCCGTCGACATACCTATATGTAGGAAGAAAAAATGACCTAGAAACTTCATTGGTGTATTAGCATTTGTAACAGAAGAGTTTAGTAATCCATATGTACCAAGAGAGCCTTTAGGAACCCAAATTTGCCGAACATGATTGCATTTGTTCCTATACCAACATTTATTGAAGTTATGTCCAATTTTACCACAACCTATGCATTTTGGAAATACACTTCTATCACGAGCATTATCAGTTGTGTTTTCTCTATTGTGTTATTTTACCAAAACCAAGTCCTTTTCTATTGCTTGGGTATAGTTGATTTCCCAAAAGCTTATTCAATGACATTCATCTCTAGAAAATTTATTAACTGTTGATTCAAGGGTTTGGACTTTGGATTTAACTGATGTGTTTTCTTCTACTTGCATGGTACATCTATTAATAAAATTTTCTCTCTTTACATCATCGTTATTCATTAAAATCAAAATCACATTTTTAAGAGTTTCACGATTTGTCTTGTATTCATCCAACTCCTTTTCTAAAGACCGACAATTTTCACATTCAAGGTTTTAAGCATATTTAATTTTTTTTCAAATTTAGTTTCTAACCTATCATTTATGTGAAGTAGCTCGGCTTTTTCAGATTTCAATTTTTTATTTTTAAGATTAAGACTATCAATTGTTCCTCTAAGTTCATGACACAATAAGTGTAACGACCCATATTTTACGTATCAAAGGATCGTAAAATATTTGTATTTTATTTATATAAGATCGTATAACTCTAAAATTTTGGAAAATAACTCTTAGGGATATTTTCTACATTTATAATTTTTATCGAATTTCTATATGACCATTTTGACCTTAGAAATCTTGTATGTCCTATAACTTTTGATAGGAGCAGAGTTTGGATCTAAAACCATTCCATTGCATCAAGATGATAATTTCTCATTCCGTAGAGTGGTCATAGTAGTAAAACAGAGTTACTGTTTGAAAGTTATGGCTGTTTTAAGTTTCGACTGCCGTTGGCTTACATTGATAGGTAATTAACTAAGCCAATACATAGGCCTACTAACGAATTTCGGGAATTGTGCTAAGGGGAGACTGTAGGAACTGATCTAAGTTATTTCTATCTTTCCTAAAACAGTTCTAAACCTCCATTAATCATAATTTCATAATAAACTCATCTTTGTCCTACTAATCTTAGCCTAAGTCATTATTAGAGGGCTAATTAGGGAAAGAATTTGTAGACCTATCATTTTGGTATGCAAATTCGGATTTTTGATTGTTTATCTTGGATCCAAGGATTAAAGTGATAATTTTGGGTATTTGGTGAGTGGTTGTTTACCTGCCATTATCCTATGCATGTTTATATAGTTAAATTTGATGTTTTTAACATGACTTTGCTGATAAAATATTTTCTAACTTTAATCGTATTTTTGTAAATGTTGATGGCCAAAATTAAGATGTTTTAAATTGGTTTTAAAATGTTTTACAACCCCTTTTGATCGTATTGGCATGTTATTGTAAAAGCTAGATCTAGAATAGGATTAGCTCGATGTTTATGTTTTGATGAGTTGTATTTGTGTATGGATATATGGATGATATTTCATGTATGTATGTTGTGCTTTGATATAGTTTTCTAGTGCTTTTAGGTAGTAAGAAAAGAGGTGGTCGAATTGGGAAAATCGAAGGCAAAAGTAATTGGAATTGGATGAAACTTGGAGGAGAGACTATGGGGAATAGAGGTTTTAAGTCGCATCAAAATCTTGTTGGTGGAAAGCTCTGGTGATGAGTAGAATTGTAGTTGGTAGGAATCAACTTGGTGGAGTTCTGCTTGGAGTCACGCTTCGAGTAATTAAGTGGAAGGCTCACGGCCGACTTCTGGTACGAAAGAGAAGGCTTGGGGTTCAAGCGATGGCTAAATTTTTTGGTTAAGTAAAGGAATCGGTACCAACCATTCTTCTCGGTGCCAAGCACTAGAAGAGGAAGACTTTAGGAAAGAAGAAGGACCAAATTTTGGCTAAGTAAACAACTCGGTGCCTGGTGGGTTCGGTCGGTGCTGAGTGATTTCTTTTGGCCAGTTCAGGGTGAAACTTCCAAGAGGGAAAGTATAGGCTCTACAGGTCGTTCTGAACGTGTTTGTTTGCTAGCTTGGGGTTTGATGGTGATGTAATGATACAATAATAGGTTTGGAACTTAGGTCATGGAAACTTGATTGTGAATGGAGTTAGGTTCCGATGATGGCGGCTCGATGTTGAAAGGAGTCGTGAGAATGATCATCCACAAAAGGCGGGTTCTAGGAAGGGTAGCTTGTGGATAGGATGTCGAATGGTCTTATCATGGAAAGGAGGAATATGGAATGGTTCCATGAGGATAATGGAAACTAGATAAAGCAAGGAAAGAGCTCAAATACGTATGCTAAGGGATTGTTGATACTCTGAGTGTTTTCTGATGCACTCGAAAGTAGGGGTATAGTGAGTGCACTAATGGGTACTTTATTTGGTTATTCAAGATCAATGGAATGGATCCGTATACCCTGGACCGGTGGAATGGTTCTAGTATCAGCTTCAGGCTAAAGACGAGTACACTGAAAATTGGGATTTCCTTTAATCCCTGGTAGGTGAAAGGTCATATGAGTTATCATATATCTTGAGCACATTGAGTAATGGTAAGGATTGCTTGATGAATGCTATGTTTGGTTTGATTTCTTTCTCACGTAGTCTATCACTCTATGGATGTCACTTAAGGTAGGTATTACAGATAGGGATACTAAGACACCAGTTATTATATTTAGGTTCTAGTGCACTCTTATGATATTGTAGAGTTGCATCATTATGATCGTTATGTGCTAACTCTTTGGTTGCAGGGACATGTCAGGTATGGTTAATATACCCTTGTTCCTTATTATATTGACCTGTAGTATTTTGAGATTCATTTATCGCACACACTAGACTGTTGTCTAACTCGAGGTTTTATGCTTTGCTTCTTGTTTATTGGAAATTCTGAAATGAGTAGACTAGATAGCAAGTCTAGAAGAGATTCAATAGATGTGCAGAGGACGAGCTGGATGGAGCTTTCTCGTATTATATATGGATTACTATGCTTATTCCAATGTGCAACATTGTGGAGATTTGATGGTGTTTGCTTATTATTATGAGACAGTTATTTGAGTTTATTCTACTTTGTATAAACTCCATCACAATGTTGTATAACTCTGTGGATCTATGCTCTGATATTCAGTTCACTTAGTTATTACCGTCTCTTCTGTTTATATCTGTGATGTATATTATATTTTATTCCATGTGCTATAAGATATACGACAGGTTCTTTTTCTTCTTAACCCTTGACAATCTTCCTACATCGATCGGGCATGTCGGCATTGTACTATTCGGTTATATTGGGTGCCGGTGGTGTAAGGTGGTCTTCATATTAAGAGTAAATCTTCATAAGTATAATTTGATACCTTGCTTGAGTCCTCATACTATCATCACGAGTTGAATGTCCCATAAAATATAGGTTTTGTTTGGCTTCATCACTATCAGTGCAGTCTTCTACTCCTTCATCGTCCCAAGTTACAACAAACGCCCTTCTTTTCTTTTTCTTTTTCTTTCCTTCCTCCTTTTGAATCAGTAGACAGTTGGTTTTGATATGACCCGTCTTTCTGCACTTGTAGCAAGTGATTTCTTCATCCAAATTTTTTGAGATCTTGGACTATTTTGACTTGGCCCCTTTCATTTTGTTTGAAGATTTGAAGTTTCTTTTGGACTATTTCCTAAGACCATTCATCAACATTGCTAGCTCAGCGATAGGATTATTTTCATCATCGCTATCAAGAGTGCTGCTAAGCGCAATTGATTTATTTTTGAAGTCTGAATTGTCATGGTCTTCTCTAGCTTTCAGTTCCATTTCATAGGTCATAAGATTTCCAATTAACTCCTTCATGCTTTGTTTGCTTGGACCTTTGCCAAAAAGTTCTTCAAAAGAATTCTCAGTGTTTTGTAAACTAGCTCAACTTCAGTGTACACCTTGTCCAAAGTTCTGGAATTATATACCAAGACTAAGAAGCATCCGTACATCTCTTTTATGCTTTTGTCTTTTAAAATCACAAAAATCTCATATTCATTGTTGAGCAGGGTGAGATGTGATTCCTTGACTTGAGATGTACCTTCATGTGTAACCTCAAAGTGTGCTAGATTTCTTGTGCAGTCAGACAGTGAGAAATTCGATTAAATTCATTTTTATCAAGAGCACAAATAAAGGCATTTATAGCTTTAGCAATTAATGAAAGCGGTTCTTATCAGGTACATCCCATTTGTCCTTACGCTTAGGGAATTCTACGTCATTGATTGTCATCGTAGGTGGTGTATACCCTGTTTCTACTATATCCTAAACTTCGTAGTCAACATGGATCCGATATATTTTCATCCTAGCTTTCTAGTAAGAATAATCAGTACCATTGAACATAGGTGGCCTAGCCATTGACCGACCCTTAGAAAAAACATTATTTGAAACAGACACGACTCTTGAGTAAACCCAGCACCTAGGCTCTAATACCACTTATAGGATCTAGTAATATACACTAGAGGGGGAGGGGGTGAATATGGTATTTAAAAATATTCCGCACAATTACTAATAATATAAAATAGAATACAAAAATGTAAATACAAAATATAAAAGGCACAAGGATATACACAGCTTTGGCCTAATGCCAACTGTTGCCTCCAAAGATATTACTAGAGTAAAATATTCAAATGCTTACAACTAGTAAACTTGTAGATTCTGCTAACAAATACTCTAACTCTATGTCTAATAACTTTGTCTGAACTCAATGTCCTGAGATCAAAATCCCTAAACTACAATACGTAACTCCAAAAAAATTCTAGAATTCAATATACAAATAAAAATAATAAAACAAAAATTAAATAAGAGTTAAAAGGGAGCGCTTCCCTCTCACATGACTTTGCAACTTCAATAAATAATCTCCCAATTTATTTCCTCTACAAAATAAAATTCGATCTCCTCCTAAATAAAATCAGAGCCACCAACATAGATCGCTTTGAACTCAAGCCCACCTCGTGCCGCTGTCAACATCGCTCCTTCACCTAGCTTGATAGCACAAATCGCCACTTGAAATTCGAACGCCGCAACCTAGAGTGATGTCCCTGTCGCACAAAGTATAGAGATTAGCGTCGCCTGGTAACAAAGATACCGACCTCTTGGATTTGATGTAGTCATTGATTAGTGTAGCTGGAGCGTTGTAGTGATGAAGTCGAGTTCGCCTGAAATCTGTCAACATTGCTTGAAATTAAGGCCGAAATTTGAAACCTAGGCTGCTTATTTTCCTTCAACTGGAGTTAGGTGGTTGCGTTGTGTTTGTTGTTGATGAAGGGACCGCCTTGCCTCTTGTCGATAGTAGATCTAGAGTTGCTATTGATGGTTTATGTAGTCGTTGTTGACATTGTGTTGTTCGTGTACTAGGTGGTGAAGTTGCTCGAATTTGAATTAGATGTTGCACTCGCATTTAATCTGATGTTGTACTAGTGTGGCAGTGATGTTGATGTTGAGATGTTGCCTTGATTGTTTGGAATTCGATCTAATTGGAGTTTTAGGTGGTGATGTGTGAAGCTTTGGATGAGTTTGTAAAGGAGGTGAGCTTGGTTATGACTTGATTGTGTATAAAAGGAATTTTATTATTCGTGATTAATCAGTAGTTGAAAGAGATGAATTTGATTTTGGTTTGTTGATGATAATTGAGATGTATTGACTATTGATAATTTTCATGTCTGATGGAGCATTGTTTTATGTAGGCCAATGGAGGAGATGTATATGTATGGCAAAATATATGTGAGAGGATATATAGAGAAATATATGGATTATGAAATAATTCGTTTTCCTGTGTAGAAAATAAAATCCATATAATGGAAAATAAATTATGTTGTGTCTTCTAGAATATATCGTCTGATTGTGTGTATATTTCTTTGCTTTTGATCTCTAGTTATTTCCCTTTCATTATATATACAACCTTTGATTGTGTACATATTTCTTTGCTTCTGATTTGTATTTGTTTCTCTTTCTTTATATATATAGTCTCTAATTGTGTGCTGATTCCTGCTTCAAATCTTTAATTGTTTTATTTTATTTGTATATATATGCAACCTTTTATTGTACTAAAAAGGAAACTTTTTATAAAAATTCTATATGTATACAACACTAGACAAACACATTAGATAAAACAATTATATTTAACATCAAACTAAAATCGTTGATTCCGCTATCCACAGTTCGTGGCCAGCTATTGAATCCACTAGCCGGTCATTCTTCGACAGCGAGAAGCTGGTTTTTGGGCATGCCTTATTCAAGTATGAATAGTCAATACATGTCCACCATTTTCCATTAGGCTTCTTGACAAACACTAGATTGGATACCCATTCAAGGTATAGGGCATCGCGGATAAAGCCATTGGCATTTAGCTTATCCACTTCTTCCTTCAGCACAGTGGATCGCTCTAGCCTAAGCCACATTGTTTTTGTTTCACGGGACGACATTTGGGGTTCACATTCAATGCGTGGCATACTATCTCCTACGATATTCCACACATGTTGGAATGCGACCAGGAAAACACATCCATATTTTTCCAGAGGAACTCTGCCAACTCCTTTTTCATCTTCATACTGAGTTGAGATCCGATCTTTAGGACCTGAGTAGGATTATCCTGATCGACCAAGATGTTGATCGTCAACTCGGCCTGGGCCATCCTTGCATCCTCTGGCTCTTTCCTTGGGTCCATAGCTTCGTGGAATCTGCTATGCCAATCAAGCCAGGGCTTAGGCAGTGGTTGCTACGCATCAATTGACTTGACATAGAGAGTCTTCTTCACACCCTTTCCTTTTCTCGCTTTGCTTCTCTTAACTTCGTGACACAGCACTCACACCCAACATTTTATTCTTATTGAATGACTCCTACCCCATTCACTATAGGAAATTTCATCGTTAGTCAAAATGGGAATCAGGCCACCCGAAAGCTAGCAAGGACCAACCGACCCAAAAAGTCGCTATATGCAGAAAATGTGTCCACCACAACAAAAGTCACAACCCGCATTCTCTTACGGCTATCTTCACCTACAGCCGCAAGCAAGTCACCATGCCCGATAAGCTTTGCAGCCTCCAGTAAATACTTGAATTTGGGACTTACATGGCTTGAGATCCTGGCCATCCATCATCATTTGATCGTAAGCTTTCTTAAATAAGATATTTACTAAATTCACATAGACAATGAGAACTTTCCTCGTAGTAGCTGGCCCAATCATGGCCGTTATCACCAAAGGGTCAAGCGTTAGTGCTTCGATCCCATCCACATCATGGTTCCTAAAAACAACATCGTCGGTTATTATTGTAATTGCTTTTGTCGAAGCTCCACCTTCAATGATAAAACAATTCTCCTACACAACATGTCTCAACGAGCTCTCATACCTTTCCGTCTCATTCCAGCTCTTCTCAGCTGGATGAGGTCCACCATATCGTGTTAATAATTATTCTTTTACCAAGTTTCCTAGGTCATCTTCACTAGGCCCAGCCTGGCCCTATTGGAGCAATTGTCCCTAGGGTTGAGCATTTGCTTGCTCGCCATCCTACGGGACTTTCACATACTACTGTAGTTTCTTTTTCTAGATTAAATCCCTGATCATGTCTCGCAAATGCCTACACTTGTTAGTATTATGGCCGCGTGTCTTATGGAAGTGACAACACATCCTTGATATTTTCTCCTTTCCAATCGACTCCCTTCGAGCTGGCTTTTTATAGTGCTCAGTACCCTACGTCGCAAGGTATAAATTATCAACTGTATCACTCAGCATATGTAATCCTCATGCTTCAGAAACTTAGGATGTTTCTTGAGATCCGATTTCCTACCTCCACCACCCTGATTATTTCTCTTCTGATTATTGATTTTGTTTCCTACATTAACAACATTCCCGGAACTCTCACTGATTTGTTTCACAACCAACCACCTCAGTTGATTGTCTACCACCAGTCTTTCCAACAATCGTAATTTGCCTCTTCTAAGCATAACTACTGAGTTTTTTTTATAGAACTCTTCCATGGTCAGTGGGGGTTTCATTTTCAACCATTTATCGAAATCTGTATTGGGATATATTCCTCTAATGAAGGTCATCAAAGCAATGTCCTCATTGGCATTGCTTACTTTAATCACAGACATGTTAAACCTGCTCAAAAAATCCTTTAAAGATTCTCTAGAATTTTGAAAAATGTTAGACAACGACATCATGTCTTTTGGGCGAGCAGCATGCAACCTAAACTGCTTCATGAACTTTCTAGCTAGCTAATCGAATGAAGATATGGATCTCAGTGGCAGTTGAGTGAACCACATTGTAGCTACTCTTTCCAAAAATATCAGAAAACATCTACAACGCATGGCTTCGGTAGCCCTAGAGCTATCCTTATGCTACTCATACTTTAACAAATGTTGTCTAGGATCAGTAGATCCATTATAAGACGACATTATGGTCATGGTAAACCTTCTGGGGTACTCCTCTCACAATATCTGCTCCACGAACGGGTTCCTACTAGAAGAAGACCCCACTCATCATTACTTCTATGCTGGTTCTCGTTTGCCAGCTTCTTCACCATATTTGTTAAAAAATCAGGTTCTATCGAATCAACCAAATGATGATTATCATGGTCTGCTCCGAGTATTTGGTTTCACAAATAGTCTCGGTTAGTTTCATGATATATATGTTCTCCTGTCTCTGGGTGAGTTGTTCGTCCAGTTGATCCATTTCAACGTTCTCTATGCGAAGAGTCAATAGCAACTGTTTGAATTCCAGCATTTTGGCCATCAATAATCGATCCATCTACCTCATCAACATCATCAGGCAGATCAAAAAATTATCAATATTCAGGACACGTCGTGTCAGTTCGGCATCGACCTGAAGAGATGGTTCGGTACTGACCTATGCACTGCCGCTTTGATCCTTGACCATTCCATTTTTTGATGTTCCAGCGTCTTTCCCCTTCATTCTCTGCTTTCCTTCTCGGTGATTTTTGTCGGATAAAGAGGAGCTATCTTCTTATAAATTGGAAGATGAAAATTAATTCATGTTCCTTCTACGACCTCAAGATAGTTTGGTCATCAAATCCAAGTTTTCTTTCATCTGCTTCATCATATTACTTAGACTTTCAAGCTGCTTATCATTCATTTCTTTCATCATCTTATCTAATTTAACGTTGGTGATCACATCTGATCACTCTGGATTTCAATGATTACGGGCTGAGTAGTTTCCTCTACATGTTGGGATGCAGCATTTTCCGCATCATTGGTAGATTTGGAGGTAGTCGATTTTTCCTTAGAATTTCTTAGAGCCATTGCTTTGGTAGTTCTTGTTATAGACTCTAGCAAAATCTAAATAATCATGGACCTTTGGAACAGAACTCGTTAATATACTTTATGGGTTAAATCAATCCAAAGGTTGAAAATAGATCTAAACAACGAGATGTTGGAGATATCAATGAATGCACAAAAAATTTTATACCAAAAGTTGGCACAAATACTCTAGTAGTTTAGAGTAGAGAATAAACGAAGAAATTAAATGAGAAATAAATAACAACAGTATACAACAATTTGTAGTTTCCTCTACAAAGTTTTTATAAGTGAGATTTTATGGATCGATAGTCTTGGATCGGTTATGATCCCAAAAAATTGCTATAACAGTGCATAAATTTAGAATGCAGAAAAAAGGATCCCAAAAAGGTGTCTCTCATCTCCTATTTATAGATGAAGATCGGCGAATTTTCCTCCATCAGTTCTCCCATGTTCCGAAGAAGGTTTCCTAAAGAAATAGTGGCCAAATCAACAGTGCCATCTTGGTTGGTACCGACCTAAGGTCCTTAGTTCGGTGACGAAGCATAAGTTCGCTGTCACCTTGCTCTTCATGTAAGCAAGCGACCATGTGAAATAGCCCATTGGGGGATGATTTGATCTATCGACAGCCAAAGGATATAGAGGGTTGATGTTCTCACAACCATAGTGGGCCAAAGGGTGGTTTAGATAAAGATTGCCCTCCGTAACTTTGTAGGAGCTCAAATGGATGGTCCATCCAAAAGTGGACGCAGTTTTAGCCATCTACAACCAATAGCAAGATACCTAGATTATTGAACCACCCCAACCTACTCAAAGGCTGATAAGGCTCGGTTGCTAACATTTCATCACATCGCTAGTGCAAGCAACCCATAGCCATGCAGAAAGCCCATTAGAGCCTAAACCTAAAATCAAGGCAGGTCGTGTGGCCCGTACCACTACCAGCTCACCATATGATCCTATTAAAGGGTCTAAGCTCAGTATGTCATCATCCTACTTTATCGGGGAAGGGGGCAGTTCGACAATATTAATAACTCAAAGTTCAATGATGTGCATTTAGGTGTCAACATCAAAACACCGTCATTAATGGCACAATGACGGTCATTAGTCACCATGTACAAAAGTTCATCAGTGCAACGATGATGTTTAGATTAACTCAACAACAGTAAGAAACAAAGAGAAATGGTGTATCAAAACAAAAAGGAAAAAGAAAAGCAATAGCAAAACATTACGAAGCCATCAAAATTTCATCAAAGCATGGTGAAGAGAATAATTAATCGATATTAAAAACACCAACCGATTAAAGTCGAGGTTTGTTGCCATTGAATGAAAATGAAGAAGATGGAGGAAGCTTCTTTTTCTTTGTTAATGGCATAAGTTTTAGAATTCTCAGTGAAGTATGAATAGAAGGGGAAGGGAAGTATTTATAAGCCGGATGGGGAAATGTGAATCAATGGATTAGTCATGTAGGCGGCAATCCATCACGTCTGGAAAAACAAACCGGCTTCACCAATAGCATAGCGACATGAGTAACAGCATTAACTGCTTGATTGACAAGCCCGCCCCCGCACACGAGCATAGACTTCGAGAGCAAAATGTTACTCGTGTTTCTTGCAATTATGGAATGGGTCGGTCTGCATCATTCAACCGGCCTACATGATTGTAGTGGTATGCATCTTGGCTCACCACTTAATCCACAGGCTCCCATAGCCCGACATTTTGGGTCATCCGCACACACCTGGCTCAAGGCAACGAGGCTCCCTCAACTGACTGTCTGCCAGGCTATACCACATGCACAGGTTAAACACCATCCGCATAGATAAATACGGTTGACCATAAAGGAGACCTACTTGTCTACAAAGTGATGTGCACGTAAATATGCATATTTTTACCACCATATTTAATCTATTTAAATTAAATAAATGATCATATTGGGTATTTTAACTTGTTTAAACCAAAATTCAAATTATTTGAAATTGTCACATTCATCTTCATATAGGGGCAAAATGGTCATTTTTATGCATTTATTAAATTGTGAAAATTTACTTGGAATTTTCTATGTTGTTTTGTAGGAAATTTGGTGAATTTTACAAGTGGTTACATGATGATATATGCATGCACAAGAGTGAAGAGAACAAATGAAGATGGAAATAATTCAAAGTGAAGATAATGGAGGACCCCACCTACCCACCTACCTTAATGTACAAATTAGAGGCTAATGCACATGCTTATGGAATTAATGGCTTCATGTACACTTAAATGAGGATTATTTGAAGCTAATGATTACTTGGCCTCCACACTTCCTAAGAGGGGCATTCCCCAAAAATATGAATTAGGGTTTAACACATGTATAAAATCCCCTTATGTTTCATGTAACTTTCTCTCTCTTAGTCTCTCTTAGTTTAGTTTAGGCTCAAAATAAAAAGACAAGCTCTCTTCTCTTTCTCTTTTCATGGCTACTTAGCCACTTTTTATTTCATGTAATTTCTTTTTATACAACTTTAAATACATGCTCTTTTCTTCTTTTCTTGTTTATTTCCTTTCATGTTGTAGTGTAGATTTCTTTTATTTTTCATGCAAGTAGAATAGTAGTTCTCTTTTCATTAGCTTTCATTTTTCTTTTCTTTTGCTTTCATGTTGCTAGCTACATTTGTTGTTTTGATAACAAATATGAGAGGCTAATCCCTTCAATTTAGGGGCAATGAAGCCTCTAATCATGTAGCTTCAACATTTTGATAATTATAGCTCTCTTTTTGTGCTTAATGACAATGCTTGAAGTGGTTTAATTTGTTGTTTTTGTTTTGAATTTGATAGCCTATATTGTTGACACCAAATAGGCTATGCTTAAACAATCACTAACACAAATGCCTCTTCATCAAAATATGATCATGGCATAAGAAAGTGATTTGAAATTAAAATTTGATGGTCTATATTTCTAATTAATAGTTAATAGGCCATACTTAAAATAGATTTCATTTTCAACTTTGTTGTCATTTTCATGAGAGTAGTAAGTGGTTTAAAGGTTGTGTTATAGTTTGATGGCTTATGTTGAGCTAATTAATAGCACAAATGAGCCATACTTATAATAAACACATCATTTAAATTCACTTATGACCAAAAAAGAGAGATCATAATTTCATATTTGGTTGAACTATATGATCTAGAGAGTGGAATTATCTCTAAATTGCCTTCACACTATCATATTTTTATCAATTTTCTTTTGCTAGTTTTCTACATTTTTAGCTAATCACATTTTCAACTTTGGTTAATTTGATTGAATAGAATTTTAAAATCATCAATTCCCTACGGATCGACCCGTATTCGCCACGTACTACAAGTGTACGCCGTGCGCTTGCAGTTATTTTTATTTCTAAATTCGTTCGACGGTTTTCTAAACCGATAGAATTTCCAACGACGAACACAAAGCATCTCTCAATTGTTAACCAGCCCATCCTCCATCCTAATGACTGGCCAGGCCAATAATCGACATCATTGCTCGAACAAGCTGAAACTAAGTTCCTAATGGTTCATGATGGTCGATAGCAGCAGATAGTGGACCAACACATAGCATACCCATCAATCGCTGAGTGGTTCGGTCCTACCAATGTCCCCTACTCGCCTCCTTCATCGACCACCTACACCATTTGAAGATTCCTTGTCCTATCGCAGTAGGATTTGGTCGCCGACACCTTACATTTCTTCTTTTGAAAAAAGAAACTTCGCTTGCTTTACTTCTTTGAAAAAGACTTACACAAACAGCATGTTCATCTAACAAAAGTGTCACTGTACAATAACCATTTCATGCCCTTTGCTGCTATCCTTGCAAAGCGCCACTACAACAACCACTACCTAATCCCATATCACCTGCCCTGCACAAAGAATGCTCAAGGTACAGTCGGCCGGCTACCATAATCTTAGCCATGCAATCCAATTGGCACTCCAGATTGCACACCGGACTGAGCAACATGATCAATGGCTCAGTGTGATTTTAGTAGCTCAACTACATAATCTCAGCTACTTAATATAGATTTAAATAGCAATAAATATACCAAGGCCTTCATTTTCATGGAGGTTAAACAATCTAAGCTCTTAAGCATTGTTATTTCTTATTATTGTCTCTTGTAGTCACATTTATTATAAGAGAAGCAAAGTAATAAAAGATTTTTCATAGTGGACGTAGATCAACATTGATCGAAACACTTTAAAATTGTGTCTTTACTAATTTTGAAAATATTATCTCCTTATTTCCCATTTTATCAAGGTATTAGCAAGCAACATTTGCTAAATATCAATGTTCAATTATAATTTCGAGGTTGGCTATACTTTTTTATTTAACATATATCATTAATAAACCACTATGTTAAAATAATCACCAAAGTGTTAGCTGATAGGTTGAAAACAAAAATGGGTAGTTTAATCAATATATCTCGAACGACTTTCATGAGGGTTACTGCACAAGAATTCATAAACTATTGTAATAGAAACAAAATAACATGTTCTCTAATTAAATTAGATTTTGTTAAAGCTTTTAACTCCATCAATTGGGGATTCCTCCTTGATATTTTAAGAGCTAGAGGTTTCCTCGCTAGATGGATATCCTGGATTGAACTAATTCTAAAAACTAGTGTATCGTCCATCCTAGTTAATGGTATCAAAGGCAATCTAAAAGTGGTCTACGCCAAATAGATTCCCTATCACTATAACTATTTAATTTGGCAACTAATATGTTCACCAATTTTTTTAAACTTGCACTAAATAATAATACACTACCTAAGATGGGCGAAGACTTTATAATTGATGGAGTATCCACTCTCTAATACGTTGATGACACTCTTCTCTTTTGAATACATCTTCTTCATTATATTGTAGTGCTAAAACTAATATTATAAAACTTCAAGCTCCTATTTGAGCTTAGTATTAATTTTCTGAAGAATTTGGTATTAATTCTTAATGATAATTCTAACATCACAATTGATGTGGCCAATACAAAAGAATTCAACATCCAATAAACTATTTTGGTGTCTCGATTAAGCAAACGAAACCGATAAGGTTAACATAAAACCGACTCATTAGAAAGGTAACTACCTCTCAAAAGTGAGTAGAACAACCATAATTAATTCAGTTCTATTAGCAATCCTAATTTACTGGCCATTCTTCTATAGAATAACCGACTGGGTTATTAAAATAATTTATAAAATAAAAAGTAACTTTCTTTAGAAGGGCGAAATAGAGCACCCTAATGTGAATTGTCTCGTTAACTGGGATCAGGTATTCAAATCCAAAAATCAAAGCGGGTTATGTAGAATTAATAAAAAAACTCTAAACATATCTCTCATATGTAAATGGATATGGAAATTTTTAGATGATAAGGAATCAATGTGGAAAGAAATTATATCAAAATTTTATTATAATCGATACTTTAACTTATATATATACACCCCAGAATCATAACATACCATTTTTCTAAAAAGATACCTTTAGTCTTCTCCTTGTATTTAGACTAGGTTGAACTCATACTGGCAACAAAACCTCCTTTCAGAATGATGCATAAATATTTCCTATTGCTTTGAAACAAAAATTCTCCGACCTTTTTCTAGCTTTTAGTAATAAATATGATCTTATTAATGATGTATTTAGTCCACACGATGAATTTAAATGGAACCTTACATTTAATCAAAATCTTATCGAAAATACACTTAGGCAATTCCAAGCACTAATAAAGATAATAGAATACATTAACATGGATGAACAACATCACATCATAGAATGGAGCTGGAATAAAAATAAAAAATACAACTCAAAGTCAATGTATAGTTTTCTAAACTCCCATAGTATTAATTTAACATATTTTAAACCGATATGGAAAGTTTATGTACCACCAAAGCAAAGATACACATGTGATTACATTGCACAACAATTGAATATTATAGACATGTTAAATTCAAAAACTTTAAACCATTACAATGATAATGTGAGCAATTACTATAAGTTAGCCCTCGAAACCACTAAACACTTATACTATGAAAGTCAATACACTCAGTACATCATTAGTAAGATAATCAATATTTTTGGAATTCGTATAAGCTCATATGAATACTATACTAACTTTAAATTTGATTACAACTCCTTACAAGGAAAATTATTAAATATAATTTGTTGAATCATCTCTTAGAAATCGTGGAACCAAAGGAACAAAAGATTATTTAATAATGTATACAAATCATATCTTTAGTACTATAATTTATTGCCTCACACATCCCTTTTTGGGCCGGATGAAACAGACCGGATCCATAATGGAAGATTAGACATACGTAGGGCTAACAATTAGAACTGAGAACCACAAACCCGAACTAAACAGACCCAAGAAGACCCAAACCCAAATCGAACCTGATGGGTCTCGGGTCGGATCTGGTTGATGAAAAATGCCATAAAGACCCGATCAACCCGACCCGAACCAGCCCATCCTGAAAGACCTGCCCAAAACATTGAAGAGTATGTATTTTAAGTGTTATTACCCAACCAGACTTGAATCAAAGCTCAAGTCAGGTTAGGTCTAGGTTTTAAAATGTATAGTTTGGACCCGACAAAACCTGACCCATATGGGATCAAGACCCGCCAAGTCGGATCCAAGGCCATCAAATCGGGTCTAACCGCCACCCTAGGCATAAAAGAATTATACGCATATTAGTTTTTGACATAGAAGACCCACTATTACTCTTAAGTTTGATTGATCCGCCTCTACTACTACAAAATTACAGCACTAATTTGCTGTTGCATAATTTACTACACTCTACTTATTAACATCTCTTCCATTTATTCAAATAAACCCACTTTGCCATCTGAAGTGCTCACTCTCAGTCGAAGTAATCTATTCATCTTATTTCAGACCAAACTGTTAGCAATTGCTTTAAATTTTTGCTATGGATTCTCAGTTCCAGTCTACTTTTTTAGATAATTGTAGCTATGCAGGCATTTAATGTAATGACATGTTGTTGCTACTCCAGTTCTCGCCATTGATGGTGAACTCCTTCTCTTACATTGTTTGACTTGGTTGCTTCAGTTGGGATTCACTCCACTTTTAGTTAATATGGTCACTAGCTTCAGTTTTCATCTTTAGTCTACAACAATACATCAATGTGCATTTCAACATATCATTCAGCTCACATTTGACGGTTTTGATTCAATCTATTTCGGTTCAGCTCATTTGGACTGTTGTGTGCTTGAATACTTCAGACAGTTTAGTCTACTTCATACTAGTACTGTTACAGTTCAGTGCCTATCTTTAAGCTCATCCATAATTTGGACCAGTGTAGTACCTATCGGTGCATATTTCAGTTCACTTTGTTCCAGTTTGGTTGCTAGCTACAACAGCAGTCATTGTTGTAAAAATCCTTCTAGGCCTCCGCCTAGGCGCTAGGCAGGTCTTACCACCACATCTAAGAACCTAAACATGTATACAGATACTAGTTAGGCATTAATTGAAGCTTGATGCCTCGTAAAAACATCTATGTGCTAATTTTGAGGGGTTCTCGCGTCCTTGGCTATTGTCAAGCCCATCCAAACCTCCGGATTTAAAATGTTTATAAATTAATACCAATCCAAATACTAAAATTTTAACCAAAATACATAAATTATAAAAAAAAGCCTATAAACAATTAATCTTAAGTATAAACGATTAATCCCTAGTCTATACTTGCTGTATAGCGTCCACTTAGCGATTTTTACAACCTGACAACATTACGCTATTTATTTTGTCTATTTTCCTCTAACTTTAGCTAGCACTTAGCAACTTCAAACCCTATACTCCAGTTCAGTCTTCATCATTATAGACCAATGTTACGATCGATAGTTCTAGTGTTCGACATCTACATCGTTCGTACGCTACCACTGTTCTACCAAAATCACTTCAGTTTAGCTTTGGAACTTAGTTCACTCATAATTAGAACCCCATATTACTACTGTTTAGACTTTATTTACCATTATAATTCTCCAATTATCATAGTTCAAGTTGGCTTGCTAAGAGTTTGTTCTACCGAAGTTAGTTTCTTCAAAATTCAGAGCCCAAACTACCTTTACTAATGTGGAGACATGCAATAAGCTTCATTCAATGATGTCGTTTCTACTCCTTGCCACAGTTTCCTTAATGTTTTACTCAGTCACTTCACTAGCAGTTTCATTCATAGTAGAGGCATGAATGCGGTGATACCTGGTTCATTTCATCAGCAGCTTACGGATATCTATTCAGTTCTTCATTGCCAATGTTTTTGTCACAACATTTTTACACTTCAACAATATCATCTATCCATGTCTCTAATGTTTTTACTAATGTCATTGCTCCTCTCTATCTGTAGTTAATGCATATTACAGGCTTAAGTTCAATAGTTTTTGCCATGTCTCATCAGCCATGTTGTGCCTCACTAGTTCATTTATTTTAGTGCACACTATAACTTTTCGCACGTTTCAACCTACGCATCGAGTTGGTGCCTTAATCAGCCAGTGGATGCTTCAACTTCCATATCTGATGCATGCTTGGTGCATGATTGGAACAAGTTTATACCAGGTTGCGATATTCAGTTTGTTTCAACCATGCTTCAATCGTTGCTTCAGCCGTGATCCAACCAGCTCTTTTAGTTCAGTATCAATGTATCTTCTACTAGTAGAATTTCACATTTCACGCCTAAGTTTCAGATGTCAATCATGTTTCAACAATGTTTTTATTTACCCATTAGCTTAGATTATCTCAACTATATAGTCTCGTTATACTATATGGTACATCCAGAATTCCCAACTAGCTCAGGTTGTTCATCCACTTATGCTCTCACATCATCTACATCAATTCCAACTTTTATTCTAGCAATGTAGAACAGACAACGCTGACAACAAATAATGCCATTACACAAAAAAATTATTATAAGAGAACTTCCAATAACATTTTAATACCTTTTGTATGCCTATAATAATTGTACTCCAATATTGATATGTATGTAGTTTTTTATCATTTATAACTCCATCTATTGTTGATCATATATTTGATGATCTTGTAGTCATACATGGAGATTTTTTTTAAAAGAAATAAAAAAGAAGAAGGATTAAAACTCTTAGAAAATTGTTTTGATATTTATGCAAAAAAATTGATCTTATTAAGTTTAAATAAGCGATACATCATCTCAAAATACTATAAAACTGTATATAGTAAATAGGGGTATATGGTATAAAGAACCATACCTGACCTGTCCCTGCATCCAAATAGTTAGCACACAACAGTCGATATATGCAAATCTACTATCATAACCATATAAATGTACTACAATCGAAGTACAATGTCTGGTGTTTAGGTAGACGGTCGAAAATACCTACGTCGTATGATACCCTAGAGTGATAACAACCACGAAAAACATAGCATCCATCAAACAACCTTCACCATTACTCATGTGCTTTGGATATATGATAATTCGTATAACATAATCGCAAACCAAGGACCCAATCGAAATCCCAGCTTCATTGGTGCTCGAATCCATGCTACTCCAAAAGGCTAGGAACCAAGCCTACAATCGCAATGCCCAAGGTAATATACTATCACAAGATGCAGACACAATCACAAATCCAGGTTGATATCCCCACATACCCATTCTTTATGAGCACAGTAGAAGCCTCTGAGTTATCAATGATCCCTTTGCATGCGTCTTCATAATGGAACTCAATGTTATTCTATCACGGCTATTTCCACAGTAGGTAATGGTCGCAAATCCCACTCGCAAGCCTCCATCATTGAACTTGCCCTTGTGGATCACCATCATGACTCATATCGTTAATTCATCATCTTCGAAATGCCTCTAGACACCCATCACAAGTCGTAGAGCCATCATATCGAAGTTTCGAAGTTGTTGCCATCGTCGTCGGTGTCGTTAGGTTGAAGCCCTACACCAACGCTTCCTTAGTTGTTGCACGAAATCTAAGGTCATCCCGAGTTGTTTGGAGTTTCCAACTTCACCCCACTTCACCCACAAGGGCCTCGGAACATGCTAGGAAGAAATCGCTAAAGTATCACCGTGCCATGATGGAAATATCTCGACTTTCCAACTCTGTTCGGGTTTGCCCTAGATCCGACCTGAACAGCCCCTCTATTTCCCTAAGTTGAGCCTGAAGCACCTTCCCCAGATAGAAATTCTTATCCGGCTCTTAGCCAAACCACCACCAAACCAATGTAAGAACTGGACAAGGAAATAAAAGAATGACTGATACCAAGGTAGCTCCTTGGTTACGGTTCATTTTCCCTAAATTTGCAATGTCAACAGTTCTTTATGGAAGGGCACCAATGCAAGAACAAAGAATAAGTACATGGAGTGGAATTAGTGAGGACACTCACCGATGTAGGAGTTGGGCTTAGCTTCTATGAAGGAATGAAAGAACACCCAATGGGTTTAGGTTTATGTCACCTTGATGGGTTTTTAATTGGCTTGTAAAACTAATAGGTAATTATCGAACCTATGGAAAATTATTTTGGTTACCAAAATACTTATAGGATGTGTAGATGACCTTAGATATTAACGAATACATTTTATTGATAAAGTGTATAAAATTTTAAATGAATGAATTGGGTAGATTTAGGGATATGTGACACATGATGCCTATTTATGGTTTGTCGTACTTCATATTGAATTTAGTTCTGTAACTATGAATAATCATTGTTGTGCTAATCTATGTGAATGCAGATGAAGGTAGGGTAACTTTCTTTTATTGTTATTAGTAAAATACCAGTGAGAGGAAAACCTATTTTGCTAGATGGCATTGTCTCATTATGTATTGATATTGCTATTTTTTAATGGCTACTATGCTTACACCAGACTTTATGTTTGACCCATAATTCATTATTTTACTCGTTAAACTATCAGGTACTCATTTGTGTATACAAAGAGTTATAGGCAAGGTTTTGCTTGAAGATAAGTAGGGTTTATGGAAGATACCGCGTGAAGTAGAGTATTTTAGCTATCTACTGTATGTTATTACATTAAGTCGAGTAAGGCTTATTATGTCGATGGGTTTTATAACTATCCAATAGTTTTATTCTAATCAAGAGTGATGTCATTTTAATATATCGATCACATTGGTATAATATTATACTTTGTCGTACAATGGGTTTGGTTGGGAAAATGTATAAAGTGATGTGATGTTGTAATGAAATTTTTGTTTAAATGAAAAGTAAATTTGGTTGCTCTGTTTACTTTTTTGTTGAAAAAAACTCGATCTCAATTTATCACTTGGAAATATTGTCGATGATTGAGAAAACTTAATCTTCTAAGGTTTTGCATTGCCTCCTCTAATGGTGGCTGGGTCTTCCTCTCCTCCTTTATTTTCAGGCATTCCGCTTCCTCCAAATGAGCAACCAACAAATGGTTTTGGACACATCCCACCAGATAAAGAAAACACAGAAGGGTTTGTTCCTATTCATTCTATATGTTGGAGGTGTTTTGAATGTTCCTCACAACACTAATACAATTCAAGGGAAACACGTACCGGTTCTAGAGTTAATTCCAAGGCGTGATTTAATATTCACAATAATAGGGAGTTTCTAGGCTTAGCTAATTCTTTTGGGATTGACAATGTACATTCTAGTCAACTAAACAAAGGTTCCCCAACAGCTAATCTTAAAACGTGGAGTTGTGTGGTTGTTGAAAATAAGGTATCTTCTTTTACATCAATAACCTATTTCCCACCACATGTCGTGAACAACCTACAATGTGATAAAGTGAACACTCCCTTGAAAGACAAGGCTAGAGAAAATTGGAATAATTTAATAGTGTTGTATGTTATGGGTCTCAAGCCTTACCACCACTATTTTAGAGTTTATAATCTTAGGGTTTGGAAGCTGAAAGGTGAGTTCCAAATTTACTCTAAATATAATGGGTTTTACATTATTAAATTTGAAGACGTAGAAGATTATATACAATTCTAGCCAACGACAATAATGATGAAGAAATGGTCTCCTAAAATGAAACTTACTAAAGATTTCCTATAATTTATTCCCATATGGGTTAGATTCCCTGGGCTGACATTAAATTTTAGACAGATGAAGGTATCGAGAGAATTGCTTCGATGCTCGACAAACCCATAAAGCTTAACCAAATTACTAAAGGTGTATTTTGAATAACATATGCAAGGGTATTAATAGAAGTGGACTAGAATTTTAAGTATCCAAATGCAGTTCCTATTTTAGACGAGTATGATTCTATTATTTGGCAAGAAGTGATCTATGAATGGAAGCCCACACAATGTACTTCTTGCCATTGTTATGACCATATAGGGAAATATTGCTCTCTGAAAATAGTTTGGATCCCTAAAGTTTTAGAGTCACCCTCTATTAATAATAATGACATGCGCATAGACATTAATCATAGTGAGCAAGTTGAAAATAGTAACTATCATCTATTCAAAAATATTAATAATCAGAATAGCAATCATACTTCACAAGATATCAACCAGTAAATAAATAATGCACAATCCCATATAACACAATCCACAAATTTACAATCAAAAGGCAAATGCAATCTCAAACTTCACAAAAGGACGTAGGTTCAGATGCAAATTACACAAAAGCATGCTCCTCCTCTACAAGTCAAATTAACTTAACCCATATAGTAGGCAATGTCAAAATCACCCCTGAAGACATAATGATCATTAATCGACCTCAGGTTGTAAACTCATCAGATTTGGAAGGAGATTTATCCTTGCAAGGCAATCCAGTATCACCTCCAAATAGTCAGACTTCAAATGCGATGCAAATAGGTCTGAATCCAAGCACTTCCTCCAATGATCATCAAGCAGTATCTGCAGCTGAGGAATCCTCAGTTTCAACCTTGGCAGAAAATCAAATAGAGAGTGATAGTAATAGAATTCATATGAGACAAGCAAGGAAATCTAGGGTAGTAGATTCGTCATTCAACCTTAGTGCTAATGAAGATAAAGACGTGATTGACAATCCTGCATGGGGTAATTATGTTTCTCTACTTGGTGTGAAAGCAGCAAAACTTAAGAAATCGAAAAAGAGTACCATAGCCCCAAACTTCTCCTATTAGGAGCGACACAACTAATTAATGTCGTTATTGGTATGGAATGTGATGAGTCTGAACTCTCTCACTAGGAAACAAGATGTCAAACAACATCTCATTTCCTTTAATATAAACATCATGGGACTAGTAGAACATAAGCTATCCAATGATAATATCTCTAAATTTAGTAAACTTTTAGGTGATGATTGGGAGGTTATTCACAATAATGAATTTGATAATAGAGGCATAATTATGTTACTTTGGAACAAGTCCATTTGGTTAGTGAAGAATGTTACAAAGTCTGACCAACATACTAGCAGTTCTCTGACAAATAAGGGTGGCTTGAACTACTTTCTACCTATAGTATACGCTAACATTCAATATATGAAAGAGCTTAATTATGGATGAACTTATATACAGAGATGGTTAATCCTTCCATGCTTTGGGTTCTTGTAGGAGATTTTAATTATATCCTTAATAATGATGAAAGAGTGACTGCCAATAATTTATTAAATGCAGATGCATATTTTTAGGAATTCGTCCATAACATGGGGTTATGTGAGGTAAGTTATACAGGTAATTTTTTCACTTGGCATGGGGGCATAAATTTCTCCAACCATAGTAGGTTGGACAGGGTTATTTGCAATTTTGAGTTATTAAATAAACTCTCCCACTTTAATGTTACTATGCTTAATCACACTTCTAGTGACCACTCCCCTCGACTCATTAGATTTATTAGCAATTCACCTCGGGATCAAAACAAGCCTTTTAGATTCAATAATGCTTAGTATTCTCTTTTGGGTTATCACCTTATCACCGATACACTTTAAATTTTCACGAAAGCCCAGTTTTTGAGTTAATTAAAAGACTTAAATTGATTAAAAATCATCTCAAAGAATGGAGTGGCAACATTCAAGGAATTAGACAGCAGTGTGATATTATCAGAGAGACTAATAACTCTATTTATTTACAACTGTTAGATAATCCTCATAATGCTAGTTTAATTTAGGCTTGTAGGGAAAATTTATAGCTTTTACAAACTATGCTTAGAGTAGAAGCTATAAAAAGTCATCAAAAATCCAAATCAGATTGGCTTCTTTATGGAGACCAACCAAGCAAAATTTTCCATTCCAGGATGACTAGTAGACAAAACAAACGTTCTATGCATAGTCTGCTGGATGAAAATAGACTCCTCATTTCACACTCTAATAGACTAAAGGGTGAAGCCATTCATTACTTTATACAGATTTACATTGTTGACTCTCCCATTCATCAGTTTTCTAACCATAATTTGATATGGAAAAAGATTCTTGCTGAAAATGCCCAGAGGAATCTTTTATTGCCAATTAACATGGAGGAGGTAAGGAGCACTACATTTTAGATAGATGATAATAGCAGCCCAGGCTTGATGAGTTTAATGCTAAGTTCTATAAGAATCAATGGGAACAAATTAAGGAGAAACTTCTAGCGGTCATGAATTATATCTTTGAAAAAGGGAAATTTACAAAAAAACTAAATAATACTTTCATGCTCTTGTACCAAAATCACATAATGTGAATAATATAAGTGATTATAGGCCTATATCCTACTGCAATGTGTATACAAAATACTAACAAATATAATCTGTAGTAGGATGAAAGGCTTAATGAATGATTTTATTTCACTTAATCAAAATGCTTTTATTCAAGGTCGTAATATTTATGATAGCTCATTATTAGCATATGAAATGGTTAGAAGCTTCAACACGGAAACAAACAGAAATCTTTGTGTTAAGGTGGATTTGCAAAAGGCATACGATAAGATTAACAGAGAATTTATCATTCAAATTATGGTAAAAATGGTTTTTCCTCCTCAATTCACATCCCTCATCGGGTGGTGCATTTCCACACCCTAGTTCTCTATGATCATCAATGGCTCTTCTCAAGGGTTTATAACGAGCAATTAAGGACTCAGACAAGGCGACCCTCCCCCATACTTAATTGCAATAGCCAAGGACTGCATATCCATTAATCTGAACAGTGAGCATTTACAAGGTAATTTAAGCCCATCACACAATATAGATCCAGTGTTGATCTATGCTGGTGATTTGCTTATTTTTTCTAAAGCAACCACTGATAGTGCTTTAATTAAAAAAGTCTTTGATGAAATGGAAAGATTTGTTGGTCTAACTGTTAACACCTCCAAAACTATAGTTTTTTTAGGAAAGGTGTAGCAGTTAAGAACTAGATCTCCTAAACGCTTGAGGTTTAAAGTGGAAGTCTTCCCATTAAATATCTAGGAATTCCCTTATCAGCAGACAAACTTAAGATTTTGAATTGTGGGTAATTACCAGACAAGGTTAATGGTAGACTTGACGCTTGGAGTCACAAGTTCTTAAACAGTAGTGGTAGATTGGAGCTTATTAAGACTACAATCCACCCAATCCTCCAATTTTGGATGCAAGTTTGTCAAATTCCAAAACTATTCTTCACAAAATAGAGCAACAATGCTCCAAGTTCATTTGGAAAGGGAAATATCATAAAGTAAGTTGGGCCACTGTTTGTAAACCAAAGACTGAGGGAGGTCTATGATTGAGAAATCTGGAGGAATTGGACCAAGCTTATGCGATCAAATTAGTCTGGAACTTTCTAAATCATAATACTCTTTGGGCTATGTGGATTCACAATAGATACTGCTTAAAAAGGAATGTTTGGATAGTAAACTTCGATAATAATGTCTCATATACTTGGAAACTTATGCTTCGCATAAGAGAAAAATGCATCAAACTGATTAATAGGAAAATTGCAAATGGCAGAAACACTAGTATGTGGTTTAACCGCTGTATTAAGGGGAAATCTCTATCAAATTTAGTTGGCTTGTCGTATATGGCTCTATTTAATATTCAAGACAAAGAAGTTAGCAACATTATTTATCAAGGGGAATAGGATTTCTCTGGTTCTAACTTGCCAACTAGTGTGTGCAACTCAATTCAGGAAATTAAAATTAACGGTAATAATTGCTAAGATGAGTGGGAGTGGATGGGCAATGAGGGTTAATTTTCTTTAAAATTAGCTTGGGAATTGTCTAGAATACATGGTGGACAACTTGAGTGGTGTAATAGGGTTTGGAATCACTACCGTATGCCTAAAATGTCACTTACTACATACTATGCAATACGTAGTAGACTCCCTACCAAAGATAGAATACAAAATTGGTCTCACATAGATAAACAGTCTATAGTCTATGCAATTCAGAGATAGATTGCAACAAAAATTTGTTTTTCAATTGCAATTATTCAAAATCAATATGGGATAGATTAATTTTTAGTCTGGATCTACAAGTTGTTTGCTCAAATTATTCAAATATCTTTACTACAATAGAAGGATTTGCACAATCTAATCAAGCTAGAAGTTTAAGAAATGACATGAGAGACATTGCCACTACTATGACGGTTTGTCACATTTGGCAAGAACGAAACCTCAGAATTTTCCAGTCCAGATGCATTCCAAGCGAGACTCAATACAAGCTGTTACTCATGGACGTCTGCTTGCTACTATCGAAATCTAAGTTTATGAAAGAGCAATTTCTTCTTTGAAGTTTTTTGTCTGCTACGATTGAGTCGAAGTTAGGAACAGAAGCTGTTGGAATCCATCTCGATACGGGTTAATGAATCAGAAGCCTAGAATTTTTTGTGGAAGCAAGCGAATTAGGGGAAGAATCATCTCACCATTAAAACGTGTGTTAACAGCTGGGGCTTGCAATTATTGAAGACGTGGGTTTTTTTAATGAAGTACTTGGTTTTGTTCAGTTATTAATTTTTTTGCTCTTTGTGGGAGAGGATATATTAGTTGCCTACCCCTATGAGAAGCCTAGTTTTGGTTTTTAGTAGCTATTGTATTGTTCTTATTTTGGATGGTACTACTTCCTTGTACCCAAACTCTATTTTAACTCAAGTTAATAAAGTACCTCTTTCTATAAAAAAAATGCTAGTGATTATTGCAATATCACCGGCGTTCACTTTTTGGTGTTGAAATAAGAGATGTTACTATTTGGTATTGTTCGAGAATTATCAAAGTAGCAAAATTTCTGTTCAAATCAAAAAGCCAGGAAAGAAAAACCCTTATAGGAATAAGGTGACTTTAGAAATAGGAAATAACCCTGGTTTGAATATTAAAGAAAAAAAGTTATTTGAACATGAATGTTGTTGTGGGAATACGCGATTATAACATATTTGTTACTTGTTATAAGTATACACACGTATTATATCTTTTTCTCCTTTTCTTCTATTTCTGGTAAAGACTCGCTGTAAGTGAATACAGCGACAAAAGTGACAACTAGGAGTAGAAGCATCACAGAAGAGAATGCTTTATCATGAATGGAACAATTCTTGTGATGATAGGAGTAGATATTAGAGAAACATCCAACCAAAGGAAGATGGTAGCATTGCACAAAGAAAACGTTGGAATAAATGCTCGAACATTCGAGTTAGAAGCACGAATCTCCCTCGTTTGGATAAGGGTTACAACAAGCTTGGAAGGTGAATGTTATTTTATTCAAATATAAAAATATATAAATTTAACTTTTTATCAAATATAAAAATTTAATTTAATTCAATACAAAAATATTTGAATCACATAACAAAAATTACATACGAGCATTGCGCCACGCGCTTCGCGCGTGAGGAAGACACCTGAATTGTTTTTGTACAAATTGTATCTGTTTAATATGTTTAAAAGAAAATGTTTCCCACAAATATTTAGTCATATTTTTGTGTTGAATCATACGTAGTTAATTTGAATTTTTATTTCTAAGTTGTAATATCTAATTCTTTGTTAGTTTAAAATTTTATTTATATTATTAATTAATAAAAAATGAATTTGTAAAGCTCGTTAGATCCTATTTTAAGTGATATTAAGACCTGTTAAATATTTATAGAGGAAAATTTGATGTGAGATCCTATTTTTAAGTGATACTAAATTTTGATAATCTTTAATAATAGTTGTAATAGCTTTGGTGTCACACTTTTTTGGTATCAACGTGAACTATCAAAAACGTCCATCTATATATTATCAAATCTTAATCGCTTAAAAATATGAACTAATATTAAACTTATTTTACAAATTCAAAAGCCCCTAAAAGTAGGATCTAACAATTAAACATGCTTTACAAATTCAAAAACGCTTCTAAAAATAGGATCTAAAATTAAACTTCCTTTACCAATTCAAAATACTTCTTTACAAATATACAAATTTTAGTATCACTTGAAAATAAAAAATTATTTTTTTTGACCGATTAAACATATACAATTTATAAGGAAAACAATTCACGGGCGAAGCGCGTGCCGTAACACTTATCTATAAAGAAGCATTTTTGGTATTTCATGCTGACAACAGAAGAGTGTGACACCAAATGTATTACAACTATTAATAAAGAAATACATATAAGAGTATTTTTGGAACTTCACGGTCGGACCAAAATTTGTGTTTTTATTCCAACTATTAATAAAGATTTAAAAAGAAATAAAATCAATTTATAACTCATTTATCTTAACAAATTCATTATTCTTTAGAAATACATACTATACTGTTTTTCTATAATATATTGTGTGCAATGGGACGGTTACAAACCGAAAATCATAGCATACAAGTTACTCCTTTCTTATAAATTTCTTTGAACACAATTTTAAACTTCAAAATGGATTAAAACACTTAAAAATGTAGTTCTAGTGTTTGTGCTAAAAATTTACGCAAACTTCTTATTAAGTTTAAAAAGGGGATAAATGGATTGATCCCATATAGTTTCGGCCTAGTAGGTTGTCTATTTGAAATGTAAAATTTGTATTATTTACGTGTCAAAGATGAGAATTAATCACCAAGTCTCATTCTTCGGTGTCCCCGTGGACCAACTAAATCTCCACCATTCATTTATAGTATTTTAAACAGTTAAATAAAAGGAACGTATGGTGAAATTCAATTGATTCGCGAGGACAATGAAAATAGGATCAAGAGATTTGCATCCGTCAAAGATTTCTAGTTCAAATGATTAAGGTGTAGCGCTTTAGACAAACGTTCCAAAGATCATAAATTTGAGTTCTAAACACTCCGGAGTATTTCATTTAAATAAAGTATCAATCACATTATCCAAAAAAATTGTATCATTTATGTATAAAATCATACAACCCCTCCTCAGAAGTGATGAGTATGAAAGAACAAACTGGAATCAATTTAACAACCACGAATAAATCAGATGCCGACTGAGTTTTTATCATCCAAATATTTGCCATAGAACCACATATTTTCTTAGAATTAAAATGGCCGAATTAATAGTAGAAAAAACCACAGATATTAAACATGCGGGTATCATCCACCCGTTCAGATATCCAATTTGTTGCTTTATGAAACAAATTTCTGTCCTATTTTCCGGGCTCGATAGCTTTATTAAAACCTTTATTATAGTTGTTTGCAAGTCCGAAATTTAGAAAATTAAACTTGGAAAACAAAGGCTCGTTCTTTCTTCTTGTTCCTTTTTTAGCCACTCTTCTTTCTTATTTTCTCCAATTCAGACGTACAAAAAACTAGGATAAAGCGAAAACCCAAGAAACTATATTTGAATGGCAACAGCAGCTGTGAATAATATACTATCAGCTTCGCAGAGATTTATACTACCTGTCCCATTTTCAAACTCGAGACCATTCAAAACCCAAACCCTAAAATTCATCTGCAATAACAATATCGATGATAATCTGGGGGATATTCATCATCATCGTCAGCTGAAGAAGAAGAGGTTACCGGTAGCTGTATCGCTTGCGGCGACCGAGGACATAAATGTAATTCCACTTCAAAGCAATGACCGTACAGACCATATCAGTGGCGAAGCAGCAGTAGAAGGAGGCGGTAGAGTGCTTATCTCTTCGTTGGAGTTGGATAGCGGCGGCGGAGGTGGTGGAGGTGACAGTGGTGGATCAGGATCTGATGACTTTTGGAAGATGGCGGATAGGGCGATCAATGCTTCGATCGTATTGGCTGCTGGTACTTTTGCTATTACCAAATCCATCACAATTGACAGCAATTACTGGCATGTTCGTACTCTCTCCTTTTCTTATTTGGGATTTTGTTACTGTTTAATTTTGACCATTTCATTTCTTACGTAGTTTTTTAGTTTCAGAAAAGTGGATATTATCTTATCTGTTAATTAGACATATAATGGTTCCAGACATACTCAAAGCCTCAAAGGACGTCACACTTGAGTAATTTTATTCACAACACTCTTAAACAATACTGGTGTTCCATGAATGTCACCAATTTTTTCTAGCTTTCATCGATTCACTTATTAAACATACAAGTCCCAATGGCACGCGCTAAGCGCGTGCATGAGAAATTTCAGTACAAACAACATATGTTTCAAAAATATAAGACTGTATATTTGGTAGAAAGATATGTGATTTGCATGTGCAAATCAAAATAATTAGTACATACGACATGCGTGAAGCGGTAATGAATAGCGGCGAACCATCAAATAGCGGTGGAGAACAAAGACATAGCAGTGAACAACGGAGAACGGTGGGGAGCGATAGAGTGGCGAGTGGTAGAGAAAGATGGAGTGACAAGTGGTGGAGAACGACAACTAATTTAGAACATGGATGGATTGATTAAAGATCAACAAAAAAAATCATTTTTTATAAGAAATTTCCTAGGATATTTGAAGGATCCACGACTTTTCTAAAATACGATATTTAATGTATACGATATTTAATCTAAATTTGAATCTGTAGATATAGTTGATTCCTAGCTTTGAGGATTTGGTCAAAGATAAAAAAAATCTAATACTGAAATAAATATGGTATATATATTCATACGATCTTAATAGTTCCAGTTTAGTATAGTGTAGAATATTCAACATTTGTATTTGAATACTTTTAGGAATAATTATAGGGTATTTTACCTATTCAAATTTACGTGTAGTATGAAATAAAAATGATTTTAACATATGAACTTATATATCGAGTGTATTTTGGGAGCTTCACCGTCAGACCAAAAAATTGTGTTTCTATTCCAACTATTAATAAAGACGAGTGTTATGGCACGCGCTTTGCGCATAAATTGTTTTCCTTATAAATTGTATATGTTTAAATCAGTCAAAAAATAATAATTTTTTTATTTCAAGTGATTTTAAGATTTGTATATTTGTAAAGAAATATTTTGAATTTGTAAAAGAAGCTTAATTTTAGATTTTATTTTTAGAAGCGTTTTGAATTTGTAAAGTATGTTTAATTGTTAGATCCTACTGTTATGGGCGTTTGAATTTGTAAAAGAAGTTTAATATTAGATCATATTTTTAAGTGACTAAGATTTGATAATATATAGTGGGGTGTTTTTGGTAGTTCACGTCAATACCAAAAAAGTATGAAACCAAAGCTATTACAACTATTATTAAAAATATGTATTATAAAATTATATAAAAATATAGCCAAATGTCATTGGTTCAAGCTCAACCAGTTTCTTAACGCGTGAGAGCATCAACGCTTCTAAATCTTGTTTATTTTTTTTAATTTTTTTATAAGTTCTTCCCAATTAAACTATTATCAAAATAAGTACATTTTTTTAATACATATTTCAATTTTAATCCTCACGAGAAACTTCAAATTAAGAAGGATAAATTTTAAAAATAGGCTCATAAAAACTTACTGCAAAAATAGGCTTTATTGGTAACTTATTACAAAAATAGTTTTGGTTTTCACCATACTAGAATTTGTACATGTTTACTTCTACCGTGCTCATGTACAAATTTTTTTTAAATATCATATATATGCATTTTTAAAGTGCGCATATACAAAAACCTGATCTGTTGATAACATAGTCTATTGTTGTAATAAGTTTTCAACGAACTCTAATTTTTTTATAAGTTTCTTTAACGAGCCTACATTTGAATTTGTTTAATTAAGAGTTTATTCATGGAAAACTAATAAAAAAATTCTTATATTAAACTTATAATAAATAGTTAATTGTAGATGTTTAAAATTTGTTTTTATGTCGAAACATATCATTTTTAGGGTATTGTTAAGGAGACTCCAATTTAGAAGGAGAGTGTCAATTTTTCAATATTATTAAAATTGTTATGAAAAATACAAAATATAGTACTTCCATAACAAAACCAAATATAATTTCGTTATTACCCATGTTATGCAACATTTTAGGTGGTTCCCCACTATTTTTTTTCTTTTAGATCAAGTCCCTCTAAATTTAGCTTGATGGATCATCCATCGTTTTTCTTTTTAGTTCTCTATAGATTGTAGCCGAATTTGTTTTGAATGAGGGTAAAACATTAAATAATTTGATTCGATTTCATTTACCATGTCCTTGTTATGGTGGATTTCAATCGAGACCGCTCAAACTAAAATCCCCAAACGCAGCGGAAAAGCTGGATCGTGATAGATAGTGCAAAACAACCAATCACTCGAAGAATTCAATAAAACCAAATCCAAACACGATCACAATAACACCACAAGCAATAGAGAATAATAAGCAATAACGAAACAATAAATCACACCGATTTATAGTGGTTCCACTAACGTCGCGTTAGTGTACATTCACTTTGAGAGAGATCTTTTATTATCACTAAAAGAGAAGAGTACAAGAGATTGATTACAATGTTCTATTCAATAAGAATCAATGTTTGTGGAGATTAGAATTGAAGACATAGAGTTTTGCCTAAAACCCTAATTAATGGAGGACTAAACCCTAGATTAGATTGCTTCATCCACCTTCCTCTCAGACCTGAAGAGAGTATATATACTAATAGAGAAAACCCTGGCGAAAGACCACTTTGCCCTTCAACAAATCACAAAACAGCTCAGAAAACCCGGTCCAGGAAAAACAGGATAACACTGCCTCAGACGTCTGCCTCAGACGTCTGACCTCAGACGTCTGAGGCCAGGTTCAGTATGGCTGAAACAGACAGGCCCAGACGTCTGGCCAGAGGGACCAGACGTCTGCAGGACCTTTCGGGAAACAGCTTGAACCTCGTCAGACGTCTGACCCTCTCAGCCAGACATCTGACCTCTAACAGCAAACCGGCACCAGACTTTCCCTTCTATCTTCTTCATCCGGACTTCGATTTGCGAACCGTCTTCTCCGACATCAAGCTACATTCATCCTCTTCAATTCTCCATCATATAGTGTCACAAAATTTAACATTCCACCTTGACACTATATCCATCTCCAACACCAATGGTACCATACCATCAACAACCGAGAGCTCCAACTACCAACACTTCTACCTTCAACCAAACATGAATGTTTCCCCAACGGGTTCCGGCACAGCCACCCCCCATTGCACTCCATCAACGAGTTCAGGCACAAAGCCCCCACCCACCAATGAAATGTTGAAAACATCCAACACCGTCTAACCAAAGACAAGAGCACTAGGAGTGTACACTAGCACTACACCAAGAAGATAGAACGGCAATCTCATACCAATACTCTTCCTCATCTACACAAGTATCTCTCTCAACCGTGCCACCCCGTGGCACCTAGCACTTCTCCAAGCGAATCAAGTCCGAGCAATGCTCGAACTTCCCAACCGGCAATGCCTTAGTGAACATATCCGCCGCGTTTTCCTTTGTGTGCACCTTTCGAAGATATACTTGCTTATCCTCATCCATGGCTACCAAGAATGACTCCCTCACTTCTATATGCTTAGTCCGTGAGTTAAAAGCCAAATTCTCCGCCAAGTGAATAACACTTTGGCTATCACATTGAACATCAATGCTATCGTGTTCAAACCCCAAGTCACACAACAATCGCTTCAAATAGAGTGCTTCCTTCGCCGCCTCTACCGCGACTATCAACTCCGCCTCCGTAGTGGATAAAGCTACTACGGTTTGCAATCTCGATCTCCAACTTATGGCCGTACCACCAAGTGTGAAGACATAACTGGAAGTTGACTTTCTCCTATCTCTATCACCGGCGTAGTCCGAATCACAATAACCAACTAAGTTGCAACTCATTTTCCCACTACCGCCAAAAACAAGACCATGAGATGACGTACCCCTAAGGTATCTCAATATGAGCTTCACAGCTTTCCAATGCGATTTTCCCGGATTAGACATGAAACGACTAACCACCCCGACGGCATTTGTTATATCTGGCCTTGTACACACCATAGCGTACATCAAGCTTCCAACCGCACTTGCATATGACACCTTTGCCATATAAGCCTTGTCTTTCTCCAAGATATGTGACCCTTTACTCGAAAGCTTCACATGCAAAGGTAAATGTGTATTTTTCGCCTTTGCATTCTCCATGCTAAACCGACAAAGCACTTTCTTAATGTACTCATTTTGAGTCAATTTCAGCTCAAAACGCTTTCGATCTCTTTCTATTTCCATGCCCAATATCCTCTTTGCTTCTTTAAGATCCTTCATTTCGAATTCCGACTTTAATTGCAATTTCAACTTGTTGATTTCATTCTTGTCCTTCGAAGCAATGAGCATGTCGTTCACATACAAGAGTAAATACACCCAACAATCATTTCCCAACTTCTTGAAATACACACAAACATCCTTGACGCTTCTATTAAAACCGTTTTCAAGCATAAAATGATCAAATCTCTTGTACCATTGTCTAGGTGATTGCTTCAACCCATATAGTGATTTCTTCAACTTGCACACCATATTTGACTTATCATTTACAACAAAACCTTGCGGTTGCTCCATGTAAATGTCTTCATCCAAGTCACCATGCAAGAAGGCGGTCTTCACATCAAGTTGCTCCAACTCCAAGTCGTGAATAGCAACTATGGCAAGTAATATCCGTATGAAAGTATGACGCACGACCGGTGCGAATATCTCATCATACTCCATACCCTTTCTCTGTGCAAACCCCTTAGCCACTAGCCTAGCTTTGTATCTTCCATCGTCCTTCACCTTGTATATCCATTTGCACCCTATAGTACGGTTTCCTTTAGGAAGCGGAACCAAACTCCAAGTTCGATTCTTCATCAATGATTGCATCTCTTCCTCCATGACACAAATCCACTTCGAGCTATCACTCGAATTCATGACGTCATCAAGGTCCATTGGCTCATCTTGGACTACATGAAGCGCATAGTCCAACTTATCACAAAAGCTAAGATAGTTCCAATCACCATATCTTTCGGGTGGTCTTATGGGACGACGCCCAACCCGAGTAGCAATATTTTCACCCAAACTCCTTTCGGTTCCACCTTGAACCGAAACTTCTCTAGACTCGTGTACATCACCAACACTACTAGAGGCACCACGTGGATTTTGTGATGTAACATCAACCGCATCTTTCTCACAAGCATCTTCAACTACTCTACCTCTACCACTTGGACGAAATGGTGGAATAATTTCCTTCTCCTTCGATTCATCACGAACCAAATCCGAAATATCCGATGAGCTCTCATTCTCCTTGAACAATGCCGACTCATCAAAAGTAACATGATGAGAGTTTGTCACCTTCTTCGTTTCCGGATTCCAAATCCGATAGCCTTTCACTCCATCCGTATAGCCAAGCAAGACCCCCTTGAAAGCTCTTGGTTCAAGCTTATCATTACCCGGATCATGCACATAAACCGGACTTCCAAAGACACGAAGATAGCTCAAGTCAATACTCTTACCCTTCCACACTTCCTCCGGAATTTTGTTATCAATAGCCGAGCATGGAATTCGATTAATGATATGCACCGCGGTTGACAAAGCTTCGGCCCAAAATCCCTTAGACAAACCCGATGTCAATCTCAAGCATCGAGCTTTCTCTAGTAGAGTACGATTCATCCTCTCCGCAACTCCATTTGATTGCGGATCTCCCGGTGTAGTAAAATATCTCCGAATCCCATGATGCTTGCAAAACTCTAAGAATTCTCCGGAAACATACTCCCCGCCATTGTCGGACCTAAGAACCTTCAAAGACTTTCCACTCTCATTTTCAACAAGTGCCTTCCATGCTTTGAACTTTGCAAATGCCTCCGACTTAGCCTTCATTACATACACCCAAACTTTACGAGAAAAATCATCTATAAAGGAAATATAATACCTTGCTCCTCCCAAAGAAGCTACCGGTGCCGGTCCCCATACATCCGTGTGCACATACTCAAGAATATTTCTTGAATGTTTTTCTTCATCGAATGATATTTTTGTTTGCTTCCCCAAGACACTCTTCGCAAAACTCCAATTTGTTGAAACTCTCACCATTGATCATCTCCCTCTTCCGAAGAATCTCCAAACTCCTCTCCGAGATATGACCCAACCTCAAATGCCACAACCTTGTCGCATCCAAGCCACGAGAACTATTAACACCTACACAAGTTTCACCTTCTACGGTCTCTCCACGAAGCAAATAAACACCATGAGCCCTAGCACCTTTCATGACCACAAGTGCCCCTTTCGAAACCCGTAAACAATCACTCTCAATAGTGATCTTACATCCAAGAGAATCCAATTGCCCCAAAGAGATAAGAGACTTCCGAAGTCCCGGAACATAGCGTACATTAGTGAGAGTACGAACCACTCCGTCAAACATTCGAATTTGCACGGAACCAATGCCTTGAGACCTACACATAGCACCATTTCCCATAATAATTGAATTTCCCTCTTTAGCAACAAGAGAAGAAAAAAAATTCCTATTAGGCGTCATATGATACGACGCCCCCGAGTCGAGCACCCACTCACTATCGGAAACATCCGATGCTACCGCCGTCAACACATCTACGTCTTCCTCACCAACACCTCTCTCCATCGCTACAGATGAAGATGCTACTTTCCTTTTACCATTCTCCTTGTCCGGACATTCATTTCTCCAATGATCGTGTTTCTTACAAATATAGCACTTGCCTTTCCTTTCCTTTGATTTTCCTCTCCAACCGGGATTCCTTGATTTAGAACGCCCCCGGTTGTCCTTCTTCACATATCTTTCCTTCTCCACAAACAAACCTTGACCATTACCGGCACTACTACCACCAACACTCAATTCCTTCATTTGATATCTCAATTCCTCACTAAGAAGACCCGTCTTGACATCATCTAACGTCAATGTATCTCGGCTATAGATCAAACTATTTGAGAAACTCGTATAACGGTCCGGCAACGAACATAACAATATCATCGCCTTTTGCTCTTCCTCAATCTTCAAATCTACTGCCTTCATCTTCATAAGCAAATCATCAAACACATTCAAATGTGCCTTTAGCGAAGTTCCTTCTTTCATCTTATAGGTGAAAAACGTTCGTAACAAGATCAAACGATTAGTTAGAGACTTCTTCATATACAATTCTTCCAACTTGTCCCAAATACCCTTAGCGGTGGTCTCACCACTAATTTCGGAGATCACATTCTCTCCCATAACAAGTTGAAGTGTAGTAAATGCCCACTCTTCCATTTCTTCTCTCTCGACATCCGAGATGTCCGTCGGCAACAAATGTGTATCAAACACCACTCGATGTACCCGATTCCTCCTTAGAACCGCTTTCATCTTCCATTGCCATTTTTCAAAATCATTATCGCCATTCCACTTGTCGATAACCAATTGCGATCCCGACGCCACATACGACCCACGTACATACGGCGCTATACCACTTGAACTAACCATTGAATTTTCAGAGTTATCCGTTTTCGGCATTTCAACAACCACCTACCAACTCCAAAGCTCTGATGCCAAATGTTATGGTGGATTTCAATCGAGACCGCTCAAACTAAAATCGCCAAACGCAGCGGAAAAGCTGGATCGTGATAGATAGTGCAAAACAACCAATCACTCGAAGAATTCAATAAAACCAAATCCAAACACGATCACAATAACACCACAAGCAATAGAGAATAATAAGCAATAACGAAACAATAAATCACACACCGATTTATAGTGGTTCCACTAACGTCGCGTTAGTGTACATCCACTTTGAGAGAGATCTTTTATTATCACTAAAAGAGAAGAGTACAAGAGATTGATTACAATGTTCTATTCAATAAGACAATGTTTGTGGAGATTAGAATTGAAGAAATAGAGTTTTGCCTAAAACCCTAGATTAGATTGCTTCATCCACTCTCCTCTCAGACCTGAAGAGAGTATATATACTAATAGAGAAAACCCTGGCGAAAGACCACTTTGCCCTTCAACAAATCACAAAACAGCTCAGAAAACCCGGCCCAGGAAAAACAGGATAACACCGCCTCAGACGTCTAACCTCAGACGTCTGAGGCCAGGTTCAGTATGGCTGAAACAGACAGGCCCAGACGTCTGGCCAGAGGGACCAGACGTCTGCAGGACCTTTCGGGAAACAGCTTGAACCTCGTCAGACGTCTGGCCCTCTCAGCCAGACATCTGACCTCTAACAGCAAACCGGCACCAGACTTTCCCTCCTATCTTCTTCCTCCGGACTCCGATTTGCGAACCGTCTTCTCCGACATCAAGCTACATTCATCCTCTTCAATTCTCCATCATATAGTGTCACAAAATTTAACAGTCCTTTTCATAACAATTTTATTTTAGGATAGAATCTCTTTAAAATTATAGCCCCCTTTTGAATTCCTTAAAAAATCATTTATTTTTAAATCACGATAAAGTTTATAATATAACAAAATTTCGTATATGAAAATTATTTTGAACATAATAAGTTAAAATTATTTAATAATTTATTTTGTAGAATTGTTATATTCACTTTGCAATTCAGTTTAAATTTTGGTTTTCACGAGCCAAAGACAATAATTTTGGGCTCCACCAAATGCATAATCACTTAATGTTCACGTGGTTATACAAATATTCTCAAATCACCTTTTAAAAACTTTCTTGGTAATTTATCTATTATCAATTAATAACATACAAATCTTCACATATTTCAATAAGTTTCTAAACAATTTTCAAATTGAAAATTATATTTATAATAAATAAATATTTTGAATGATGAAACTCTAACAAATAACTAATTTAAAATTTAGAAAAGCATCATATTTACAAAACACAATTAGTTTCAAGAAAATTGTAAAAAAAAAGAGGAAAACTAAACAATTTTTGCTAAAATTACTCTATTAAAATGGATTTTTAGTTTTTATAGAAAAATCCTTCGGTTCAGACATAATTAGGCAGCAGCGTAATTCAATTTAATTAAACTAAAAGTAAAAAAATGAATTTCAAATCATTTAAATGATTTTGATTTTTTTAATATTTTGATATCAAACTAGGAATAGGTACAAACAAAGTGCGTACGAATTATAAATTCATTCGCGATTAGAAAGATGAAGATAAATCTAACTATATTCAATAATGAAACTCAAAAAATATGCTAACAGCTTCACTAATCTATATCTATATATAATAAGGATACCTTAATTTGAAGCTTTTAAATTTACAATCTTATCCTTCTTTAGTAATAAAAAAATAACACAAAGAACATTTTGGTAACTCTTTCTTACCCATGTTTTGTTTTACTCTTGCTGCATTAACAATACACTGTAATTTTGATGCAATGTAGCTGTAAAAGATAGAATAATTCATATGTAAACAACTTCTTTTTTTATCATTTGCAACTTTTAAGCATGTTTTTTTCCTATTCATTAGTTGTTGTCGAACCCCCGAAAAAGGCCCGCCTTTACCATGGGAACTTGGGTTACAGCTTCTGGCACAACTTTTTGAAGGGCCTATCAACTTGTGTGTGCATGTATTTGTGTGTGTGTACACGCACACATGTGTGTGTATATTTCCAACAATTGGCTCAGTTGGTTTGTTTGTCTCCGCCAATCGAGATGTCCACTCTGGCCTCTAACATTCCTTTTATACCAATTCACTCTTGTAATATAGATGTTCTCAATACTTTTTTATATGAAATTTAAGTACGTGAACTTATGTTTTGCAGCGTGAAACATGTTTCATTGATCGGGTTTTTTTCTTCCTGAATGTTAAATTCGCTTGAGCCTTACAGTTTCATAATATAAAAAAATTGCATCAATGCCATCTAATAACAATATAAGGTTTATCTGATATTTGATTGTAATACTCAATCAATATTGTATTTTAATTGAATATTATAAGCTACATAGATGAATAATAAGTTTAGTACTACGCCATCGCCGTACTAACTTAATATTCATCTATGTAACTTATAATAAGTTAAAATTTGCTCAAAAAAAAGTTAAGGTCAATCTAAGTGTACTGTTTATAATAAATGTATTATCAACAAACTTATAAATACAAAACTAATAAAAGTAATGATGTTTAGGGACCAATTTATAATTTCGTCCAGGTCCTAGATTTTTGTTGGGCAATCCTACACTCAAATGCATATGAGTAGCCTAAAAGTAGTTTTGGCTGCATATAACTTGTTCTGAAACATGCTCTACACCCATCCACTCACACACATCCAGTAAAAAGAGACATGTAATAAAATATAAAACTATACTCAATAGTGGTGATTGATTAACATTTGAGTGGTCGCCAAACTTTTTTTTTCCTTTTTCTTAACTATCTATATCAATTCTGAGGATATGGTTTTATGTAGAATAATTTAGAGTGTCAAGGCAATACACGTATATGGGTTTTTAGAGTATTTTGATTATAAAACTCGAGTAAATTTGCATTTTAAGTTAAATCCTGTAATTTACACAGATGAAAAATAAGTTAACTTCAATGTATTTGAACTGGTTACAATAATTGAACCACTGATAGATTTATAATTATAGAACTAGTAACGTGCAGACACAGATTTAAGAAATATCTAGTGTGCCCAATGCAATATAATAAATATATGGACTTTTGCCACATTCTATGTGTACAAGTCAAGTAAATTCATATTGTAAATCGAATCATGTACAAAAATGACTAATAAGCTATGTAAAACATTAGTGTACTATCTCTACTAATATAACTATAACTGTCTAACTTGAATTGATCCACATATCATATTTTTCTAATTCGAAATTACCTTCAGCAAAAGGGAAGTAATCCACAAGTATTCTTGATAGCAACTGTCCACACAAGGCAACTTTTTGAACAGGAAAACATAATGAATTGGAAATTTTATTACATGATGTCTAAATTTGATAGGTATAGAACGTGGTTTGGTGTTGGTAAGTTTGGGGTAATCAGAATTGCTTTAATTGGGTGCTTGCAGTCCGAAATTTCCATTGATTTTGTGATGAGTTTGTTTGAGTTTTCATTCAACAATTAGATGAAGAAGTGGAGTTGATGACATTTATACAAAAAGAAGTGAATAAGAGATATTTATGTATAGTTTTATTATGGATGAATTAAGACATATCAAATGAAAACTAAAATAACATATCTATTATTAATTTTCATTTAATTTAACTAAATCTTGTAAATCTATATTTACAACAATTACTTAATCAGAATTTATCCATAATCCACGCTAAAATGTAATTACATAACCTTTTTTTTTAAATTCAAATTATTTATATCTAGGCCATCAATTATATTCACTTGGTATTAATTGTATATGATATTCAATTGATACTTGTACTGTATGATTTTCTGTGCGTATATATGTTTGGAGTTTAGTGCATGCTCTCTCAGAGTATACGCTGGGAGGGAATGTTTTTCTTTTTTTTTTTGGGGGGGGGGGTGTGGACTTTATGATCATATCGTTGATTTGGTTCATGAGTCATTTTTCGGAATCCTCAAATTGCTCCTGCTTTTACAAACAAGGCAACTGTTTTGGGACTCCTTTGCTGGAAGGCGTTAGACAACATGTCTTTTAAAATCAATCAACAGCGCATCCATTTATGTTTGGCCTGCCCTACACTGTAACACTAATTAAGCAGCATAAAGATTTTTTTGGCTACTTATAAGTTGTTTATAACCATGCTCTATGCTTATTTGCTCACATTCACCGTTAATATTACTTAAGTTAGATTCTACTATCAATTCAATACATAAAACTAACACATAACATAAATAATTTTCTCAGTTTAACCACTTCTGTCACATGTGGGTTGATTCAGTGAATCATGTTGAAATATGAACTGCAATATTATAAACATCTTGTAGAAAGAAACTTGTAGGAGTGTGTGTGTGTAAGAGAAACTCAATAGTTGTGTTCCACTAACATATGAGTGGTCGACGTACACTTGTTTGTTTAGATCTGATTTCTGATATGGGCATCAGGAAGAAAATAAACTAAACTCAGTAGTGATGTTCAATTCATTAGTTTGTTTTTCTTTACTATGTATATCAATCCTAAGGTTATGGTTTTATGTGTGGATTATCATTGGTAATATTTTGGTTCTCTTCTTCAAAAAACAATAATATTCTTTTCGAAATAAAAGAACATCAGGACTTTGTTATTTATTCAAATCATTGGTTCGTGTTTGTTTGTTATTATCTTGTGTGTGCTATTATCTCGCAATTGGCCGATTCTGTATAGTTATTTGAAATCAGTTATAAAAAATGGTTGCATGAAAAACTTGTCTGTACTGTTCTGATAGGTTGCTACGTGCATTTTAGATAGTCAGTATCCTAGTGGTTAAATTATTTTTTATTGTTATTTCTGCTTATACAAGAAAGCTTTTGCAATTTCTTTTTCTTTAGTGCAGTTCGTTGCTTTGGTCGTATATAAGATTCCTATTTCTTAAGGCTTAGTTATGTGTAGATTCAGAAGCTATTTGTAACACATAACACACTGGTGCATTACAAAAAAATTCATTTTCAAATTAACCATCTCTGCCACATGAATCAAGTCAACATCTGATGTTTAATTTCTCGATAGTCCTGTGTTTATTGATGGGAGAAGACAATTATTATTATCCATTCTTAATGTTTAGTTGACACCGAGCTGATTACTACGATTTTGTTTTGTTTTGTTTTGTTTGCTAGCCAGTTACATGTAGGATTGTCAACATATACTTTTGGATGTAGATAGTGCCATATCCGCATCCGCATCCGAGATTGTTTTCGGATATTGGATATCCGTGTCTGCTGAGACAGACGGATATAAGATATTATTTTATCCATCGACGATTGATAAATCTGATAACACAAATAAAAATCATTGTTTAGCATAATTTTTTTTTCAATTCCGTAGATTATAGAAGTACAAAAAGAAAACGATAATAAATAATTTTGAGCAGTGAATATCTATTAGAAGCATATAATATAAACCATTAACTTAATAAAATGGTAAGTGCATATACTAAAATACACATAATATAAACTAATTATTCACAAAATCCGAAACGGGTAATTTTTTGGATGCAGATGTCTTCACATCCGCATGCATCCGTTTTTTTTTGGATTTTAGATAAGGATGCGGAAGTATTTCGGATCTTTTGGGTATCCATTGCAGGTTTAGTTACATGTGTCTCCCGAAAGGTTTAAACTACTTAAATGTATATACATTACCAACTTTACACACATCCAATAGCTACTACTCAAGTGATTCCTACACCTAAATGATGATGATTATCAAAACAAATTTCAGTTGATCCTTTAGTTTCATGTCAAAAAAGCCACTCATTATCTGCAAAATGGTTGAATTTTCAGCTGATGCATTCAAGCTTAAGAATGCAATCTATATTCTACATCATAAGTCACAACCATTAAAGAATGTATAATGCCATTGTTGACCAAGAATAAATAGATTGGTCTTTTGAAGAACAAATTTTGAAACGAGTTTGTGCACTTTTAAAGTGCGCAAGCACAAACTTAAAAAAGGAAAAAGTTGAGCAAGCACAAATTCAACAAATTATATTTGCTTACTTTTAAAATGAGCAAGCACAAAATTTTAACTTGTGGCACAAAATATGACCATGTGAAAACAAGATCTAGTTTTGTAATGAATTTGGATGATGCCTATACTTGGAATAAGTTTATTTATTAAGCTTAGTTCCAAAATTTGTCCTTCTTGGAATTAGTATCAAGTATATGGCTAGCATACCGCATTCATATATCATTTTACTACTATTCTCTTCAGCTTATACCCCAGACATATGCTTTCTCATTAGCAAGCGCTGGTCATTTAATCCCCTGCTAGTATGACTTTTCTCATGTATTTGACAAACAAATGGAATTCAAGTTGGGTTGGTTAGTTTTTGGCACAATTTTACATAACTGCTTGTTATCTCAACTTTCAAGTACATTGGGCATATCTCATCAGCCAATTGTATCCACATTCCTTACAATTATATCTACTATTATAGGGTTGGACTATCTATGAAATTATCAAATATGCACCACTACATAACTGGACTGCATATGAAGAGGCATTGAAAACAAATCCTGTGCTTGCTAAGATGATGATAAGTGGAGTGGTCTACTCCATCGGTGATTGGATTGCCCAGGTAAATACAAATTCCTCCCTTGATTTCCAATTTAGATTATATTCGGTATTAATTGATTGCCACACCATATTATGTTTAGATTGCACAGTTTATTTATTCCCACTAAGTTACATTCATATCTTCATGTAGTGTGTTGAAGGAAAGCCTCTGTTTGAGTTTGATCGCACTCGCATGTTCAGATCTGGTCTAGTTGGATTTTCTCTTCATGGTTCCCTTTCGCATTACTACTATTATTTGTGTGAGGTAGGTTTTGGCTTGTTGTTTTCATTATTAATTACTTAATGCATTGAAACTAACAAACGGACCTTCTTTTTGTCTTCAGGCTATTTTTCCATTCCAAGATTGGTGGGTTGTTCCTGCCAAAGTTATGTTTGATCAAACTATATGGGCTGCTATTTGGAACAGCATTTATTTCGTGGTCTTAGGTATCCTACGTTTTGAATCTCCAGTCACCATTTTTACCGAGTTGAAAGCTACTTTTTGGCCTATGCTTACTGTAAGCACTTCTTTTCCTTAGTGAGTTGGCAACATCTTTCTGTTATTGATAACTATAACATGCAATTTCAACTTTGGTCCCCTTAGATGACATCATTCAATATCCTACTCATCGGTGTTCGTTGTTTGTTGTTTGAACCATTGTCAAAATTACATAATTTTCTTTCTTTCAACATTTCATATTCTGTTGCATCTAATCATGTGCATTTACATTGTGCGTGTCATACAGCAATGTTCCACTAAGATATTACTAAATTTACCGCACCCATGTTGAGAAGAAAGTATTCAGCAACTCAGTAATACTTCTTTACAAATAAGAACTAAAACTCTAATTTCAAACGGAGGTTACCTTTTAAATTCCAATTTTATGTTTGTTTTCTGCTCTCTTTTGATCCACCAAAGACAAATACAAAATGCTACAGGTTGAGAATTGCAAAAATTCGTTCTTATAGAATATTAATCAATTTTGACACGTAATTATTAGTAGCAAAAATGCTATTCTTATGCACATGACTAATTGTCAAATATTAAATGATTACAAACTAATTTTTTTCTCTTTCACCTACCAAGTATCACACTTGCGCATGCTCGGCTTGTCATGCGTTAGTACAATACAAGTGAAAGTATAAAAGTAAAATTACATCTAATTTTCCCAGATTAACAAATTGATTATAGTAAATTCTTTTCTACTATACATGTATCATCTAAACAAACTAATTTGGGGTTGCCAGGCTGGATGGAAGCTCTGGCCATTTGCTCACATAATAACATACGGTGTAGTACCAATAGAGCAAAGACTTCTTTGGGTGGATTGTGTGGAGCTTGTGTGGGTCACCATTCTATCAACGTAAGTTTTTGCCATGTAAACTGACTTCTTAACTCAATATTAGTAGAGGATAGTTACAACTTTTTTGTTTTCCAGATTATCAAATGAGAAGTCTGAAGCGAGGCATATAGACGAATCAGCAACAGAGTTGAACTCACAAACTCTTGAGGTAAGGCAGTCGTTTTCTCATTTTACAATTTACTTTTGTTCTGATACTTCATAAATGTCTGTTTGATATTAATAATCTACATTTGCTGGTTCCAGGAGTAGACAAAGAAACTTTGTTAGCCCTTTCAATCAGACTGTACATGATGTTATTAATTCTTGTATATGAAAACGAACCAATTTGTTGTATAGAATGATTATACGAGACAATAAAAGCATATATAATTCATACTATTTGAAGATGATGAGAAGCTCTCAGTTTATAATCAGATGGAACTGGTACTACTCCGTAGGAATTGTAAGCTGCAAGCCTGCAACAATCATTCATCGTTTGTTTAAACAAAAGTAAACAGGCGCATGCTGAATTGGTATGCCTGCAATATACCATTTTGATCATTCATGATTTTACAGTGTACGATAGTCATAGTATCCAGTGTTATGACAAGTTCTGAAACCGGGATTTTTGCATGGAGACCAAAGCAGTGGGACGGACACATCAGCTGCTGTCTCACCTGTAAAAATCTTGGGTTTGAAGCCTAGGATGAATAGCAAAGTCCTCTTTAGATTGAGGTTGATAAAAATACAACTAATTTATAAAATAAAAATCTTAGAGGACCAAAGTAATGTTTCAATGCTATAATTTTGAAAGTAGGGGTGTACACAGGACAGAGATCCCCTTGGTTAGAAGATTGCAGGGGTATCAGTCCATGCAGTTGTATTTCCAAGGTTGGAGTTGCAAGTTACATCCATGTAATAATTATATATATTTACTGGATGATGTTATCGTGTGTACCAAAATCACATCTGATTAATGTATACTAAAAGACTTTAAATGATTGTTTATTCCAGTGGGTCTACTTGAATAAATTGACAATTTAACATGCGTCCTTGGACTATATGTTAACATTTTCCTTATTTATTTGAGAGTTTTTGGGTCAGGGTTATGTAAATAATCAGTATTATTAAGTAACGTCATAAACAAATATTAAAGTCAAAATTCAATTACATAACCATAAAAAATTGATACTTTGTATTATTTAAAATAATATCCAATTCTTTCAAAATACTCTAAATCCAAGGGAATAATGAAAAGGATTTTTTTTCCAGTTTAGCCCAGTTTTTAAAATTTATTATACAAATAGCCTCATTTCAGAAGTTATTTTAATTATAGCTTTGTTTTGATCAGCTCAACGTTGAGTTAGCCAAAGTACACCGACATCATTTCAAACGGCGTCAGTATGTTATTATTATTTTTAGTTTGTGAATGTATGGACGACTTTTCAAAAGTTGTCCATACGTTTTTTTTAATATAGGGGCAACTTATTTTAAAAATAATAATACGGGCGACTTTTGAAAAGTCGCTATTGGAAGATTTCTCAAAAATCGTCCACTTTCCTAAACTACAAAACAACAACCCATTCTCTTCTCTTTCATTCTTAACTTTACCAAAATCTAAACAAAAAACCCAAAACATTCTCCATTACCTTTTTCTCAAATCTCTTACCATTTGCATTAAATACAATCAAAACTTGTGTTTTTAAAGATCTACTTCAACAATTTCAACATCTCCTTACTTCAGATTAGATCAATCAAGGTGTGAATTTGTAAACCCTAGTTTTTTGTTAGATTTGCATTTGAAAATTGTACATTGTTGTACCAATTATTATTGTGGAATGACTCCTAATTTTATTCCAACCATATACTATTTTGATGATGAATTGGCTATTGATCATCAAATGTGTGGAAAGTATGTTGGTGGATCTTACAAACTGACAAAAGTCCGTAAAGGATATAACTTTGAACAGTTAAAATAATCGGTGTACAAAGCAACTAAGATAAAATCGAAGAAGTTTGATATTGATTTAGTTTGCAACTGGCCAACCAATTCTGCATCTAAATCAATAAAAATTGTCGATGACGGTGACATTGAATTAATGTTTTCTGCTGTATCAAAATCTATTGAGTTGTTTGTTGGGAAAAATAGAAAGTTGGTGGTAGAACAATCTATACTGGCACCCGTGGTTAACTATGGTGTTGAAGATTATTCTAGATTGTTGGGGACCATGAATATTTCGCAAGGAATTCCATCTTCTAGTTATAGTAATCCGTCTATGAATGTAGTGCAATATGGGCAACAATAAATGTTTTTCGAATATCCCCCGTTCATGAATTTTCAGCCAATTGTACAATTTAGCTATTCATATCCGATGCAGGATAGTTTTGTACGCACGAGTCAAAGCTAACACATATTTGCTAATTTTTTAAAAGTGGATATTATTCATTGTTTTAGATATGATACAAAATTTTATTTTCATGTGTAGCTTTATTCCACAACAACATCCGATCCAAAATAACGTTGGACCATCGAATGGCCGTATGTCTTGTCTAATGTAGCCCACGACTTTCGATTTATATAATATGAGCTAAAGTAAGTTACGTTTTCCGGTGTTAATGAATTGTGTTGCATTTAATAATCATATTAAAAATATTGTATATTCATATTGCAGCTTTTCAGCACATGGTATTGATACACAATCGAACGTTCAACCAGCAGTTGAATTAGGGGTTCCTAATGTATCCGATGATGATATGGATATAGATGCTGATGTAGATGTACAAGTACATGATGTTCCTACTCTTGATAGCATGATTGCTGTAACCAGATCGGAGAATGATACAACGAGGATCGATAATATGCAAGTAAACAATGATCCACTGAACTTTAATTTTAGAGGCGAAGACGATGTTTGTAGGGATAGTGATCAACTGGACTTGGAGATATCTTTGGATTATGACTTGTGTAATGCACAAATGATGTCTAGATCCATCGTTGCAAATCTGCACTTCAACGATGAAATATTCTCATCGTGTAGTGTTCAAAATGGTTTCAAAGTAGGTATGGTATTTGAGAGCAAATGAAAATTTCTACAACAACTAAATGAATGGTCAATTTTACATGTAGTTTCTTTTAAGCCAAATAGGTCAAACAAAGTAAAATATACTGCCATTTGCAACATCGACTCAAATTGTCCTTGGAGAATACATGCCATAGATTTAAAAAAATCACAATCCGGATGGTGGATTATTAAAAAATATCCAAGCAATCATACTTGCATTAACCTAACAGTTAACTCCAATCATAAGCAAGCTACATCTACTTTTTTGGTTTCGAAGGTCATGCCTTTCGTGAAAGCGGATTTAAACATAACAATTAGAATGGTGCAGGTTTTAATGGAGGAATAACTTTTTATTAAAATTGGTTAAATAAAAGCGTGGAGAGCATTGAGCAAGGCAATTAAACGGATATATGGTGATTGGGCAGAGTCATATTCCAACCTACGATAATATTTTGCTATTGCTAGAACGAATCCAAGTAGTGTTGGACACATAACAACAGATAACTATTGAGTTTGCGATCATGCTTTTTGGGCTTTTGGGTCTTGTATTGAAGGATTTGTACATTGTCAACTTTTGCTTTGCATTGATGGCACACATTTGTATGGCAAATACAAAGGTACCTTACTTGTTGCAAATGCAGTAGATGCAAATGATCATCTTTATCCTTTGGCTTATGCAATTGTTGAAGCAGAATCATGTGATAGTTGGGATTGGTTGTTGCTTGCATGCGAAGGTTCATTCATAGTTTTAATGATTGACGTATTACTTTCGTTTCCGATAGAATGAAAGGTATACCGACAACATTGGAAAACAAATGGAATTACCTCATAAGCATAGATTTTGTGCTAGACATTTGAAAGCAAATTTTCAAGCCGCTGGCTTTAGAGACAAACGTTTAACAGGTTTATTTTATACTGCAGCATATGCTTCGGAGGAGGTTGAGTATCTAAAAATTTGAGAGAAAATTAAGACACCATTATAAGAGCGCACAATTGGATAAAGAGAAGTTTGGTAGGGAAGGAGGAAAACTGGGCTTTGTGTAAGGATGGTGGTGGCCAATTTCATGTTATGACAATTAATGCATCAGAAAGCTTTAACGGTGTACTTAGAGGTGCACGATCGTTACCTATAAAAGCTTTGGTTGTCCGTACCTTCTTCCGATTGGTAGATTATTTTTGTCAAAGAAGAGAGTTTGCTAAGACTACGACATCTTGATTAACTCCAAGGTGAGAAGCAAAGATAGCCGAGAGAGCAGTGAAGCAAGACGTTCAAAGATTGTCCGATTCAGTCAAGTGAAATGGCAAGTAATCCACTACTTTGGTGATGAATTTAAAGTAACAATCGACGGTCACAATTATTCTTGTACATGCAACATCCTGTTACTTCAACAGCTGCCTTGTGCACATGTGATGGCTGCTTGTTCGTCAGTAGTTAATGGTGCGAATAGAGCTCATCATGACTTCGCCTCAACTTGGTACTCGGTCAGAACTACCCGGCGGCTTACAATCAGAATTTTAGCCCGTTCTTGATTAACAGTATTGGAGTGCACACAAAGGACCGATGGTTCTGCCTCCGACAGCTCGTAGAACACTCGAAAGGCCTAGGTCTACAAGAATTAAAGGCACTATGGACGAGATGCAGGCTCCAAAGGAAAATAGGTGCAGCAAACGCGAAGTGCATGACCATAAGAGGAATCGTTGTACTTCAGCAACTTAGCTTTTATTCGTAGTTAGTAGTAACTTACTTTGTTTGTCTTGATATTAGATGTGTTTGTTTGAATCATGTTGTTTGTACAAGCACTTGTTATTCACTTTGTTTGCATTTTTTTGAGAACCTGTGCTATTTGTGTTGTTTGTGTTGGTATTAGATGTGTTTGCTTGAGAACCCAATACAACATACATCAAATTACCATACAATACCATACGATACAATATATGATACAACATACACCAAATTATCAGACAATACCATACAATACAATATATTGTAGGATCGATTTCACCCTAGAGGGGGAGGGGGTGAATAGGGTGATACTATCAATTATAAAAATTATTGCGGAAGTTTATATAAAATAATTGCAACATAGATATAGCAGAATTATAGCAGCACAGATAATAGTCGAATAATAGCAGCACATATAATAGCAGAATAATAGAAAGCAGAAAATAGAACACACAGATTTACCCAGCTTCAGCAAAACCCTGCCTACGTGCTGCCCCCAAGGTTTCTACCAAAAATTAAGTAGTCAGACGCTTACACACGTAAACTCGTGACACCCGCTATCGACTAACCTAACTCTACGCTCAAAACCCTGCCACAACTCAGCCACTGAGTTGCGAATTCTCGAACTACACCACCGTAGTTCGTCCCCTAGTCACACGATTAGTAAATTACAAAAGTTTAAAAAGAAATACAAAATTAAAAACAATTTAAAATACAAAACCCTAAATTAAATAAAATAAAGCCCAAAAGAGATTATAAGTTGCCGACCCAATAAGTAAATTAGGTGATAAAAAAATTGTCCCCTTGATTCTTTTATCAGCCCGACTCCTTGTACTTCGATCTTTGAAAATGACTACTTCTCTTTGTTCGTTCCTTTTCCAGATTTAGGGTTTTACTTTGTTGAAGCCGCCGACTTTTGTTGATTGATCGAATAGGTGATTTCGCGTTGCTTGCTCTTTCGATCGACCGTCTCTTTGAGTTGCACACGGCTGCTTCTCGATTGAGTTCCATTTTGACTTCGGTATGTAATTTATCCTTTTGCTTTACTCGTTAGTTTTTGCTTGAACTCGATAGTTTCTGAAAGCCGATGATGAATGGGTTAAATAGGAATCGAATTCCTATAATTTCGTTCATTTGAATTCTCCTTAATTATTGCTTGGCCGTATGATTTTGATTGAATGTTGGTGATTAAACTTGACTAGTTCAATTCGTATATTATCTCATAGCTTGATTATCACGTCTTCGATTTTGAACTATTCGATTTCTTGATCACCACGGCTCTGACTTTGGTTTGAAACTGCCGTTGACATCGGTTTCTTAACTTTTGATTTGTTCGATTTCCTTAGCCACCATGGTTTTGGTTCTTTGGTATTGACTTGAATTTCTGAGGACTTCGGCATTGCTTTGATATTGAATTACAGTTGTCTTTGACTTGGTTTTGGTTTGAAACTCGAACTCTGTAGCTTGTTGGAATTTGACTTTGATTGTTCGATCACTGTCCTTATTTTTGTAACTGCATTTCCATGGTAATTTTGTTCGAACTGTCCCACGGTTTTGATTTTGGCCTCTGGTAGTTACATTGTTGTTTCACTGTTTAGTACTCGTGCACTTGATATCTTCACCCGTGCATGTCACTTTACTTTATTTTCACTGCCTATATACATGTTTCTTGGTTGCACTCTGGTTTCATGATGTATGTTTGCAGTCTTGCTCATCTGCTTGTATTTGCATGCTTGCTGCTGCTTTGTACATGCTTTGATTCATGTATACTTGATGTCTACATGCTGTCTGGATTAGCTTGTGTACTTATTTGCACTGAGTTTACATTGGTTTCCACTTGTATTCTGGTCTATATGAATTAGTGCTTCTAGTCTGCGCTTGCTCATTCGAGTTGGTATGGCCTTCACTTGATATTGCACTATGTCTGGTTCTACAGTGTCATCTCTGTTATATATCATCATGTGCTTTGAGTAATTTTGGTTTTGTTGCTTTCTGTTGTTGCTTTACTTTGAATCACTCTTGCTGTTTCATTTTGAACTGGTCGACACTGTCGAGGTTGCACCTTTCGATTCAAGTTTGCATTGATACTTCATGCTTTCTGGAACTGCTTTGAGCTCATATATGTGTATACATATATGTGCATATATGTATATATGTTTTTGTGCATATGTAGTTGAAGTGGTAGCCTCGGATTGTGATTTTCTTGAGTCTGACCATAGGTGTTCAATTTGTAGCTGCAGTATCATTTCCACATGTATGTATATATGTGGTTTCATTTTGTACTTGTTCATTTTTGATTTTGACTGGTCGAGTTGTTTTAGTTGTCTTGAGCATTTTATTGAACTTGTACATTTTGATTGCACCTGTGTTGAATCTAGCTTATAGTTCGGGTTTGAATTTGTGCTCGTGTCGTGACTTTATTTGTATTGCACTTGAGTTGAACCAGGCTTTTGATTGGGTTTGACCTTGTGCTCACCTGTCCCTGCAGATTTGTCAAGTGTATATCGGTGTGCACGGCCTTGTGGCATGTACAGTGATACACTGTGCATGTCACAAGCTGTTCGTGTATGATGAATTCAAATTTAAATGATGACGAACAACCCAAATAACCAAGGCAAATAATATTTTCAAAAATACACATTTAATTTTTGTTTACACTACAAAAATTATTTCTTTTTCAATTTTACTGCTTCAGTGTTTATTTTGCAGATCACTCAGATGCTGGATTCAATCTAGAATGGAGTTGAAGATAAATATGAGTGAATGAGTGCTATGTAGTGAGGTGCTATTGTAAATGGTAATTGTATAGTGATGTAATCGAAATTGTGATGTAATCAAAAATTGTAATTGAAAGACTGTATATATATAGTGAGAACTCAAATTTGTACTATTCAAAATTGTAATAAAATATTTGTTTGAATAAAATATATGTTTGAATTTAAATTCTGTGTCATTTATTTTATTCATCAAATATTTATTTAATTATGTGAAAAATAAAATAGCACATTAACAAATACATTTAAATGAATATATATGTTTGTTATCATCAAACAAAAATCATATACTCGCATATTCAACAATCTCCCCCTTTTGATGATAACAAACGTATATTTAAGATTTTGAATTTTATTAAATGTATTTGATCATTCAATTTGCTCCCCCTATTTGAATGCTCCCTCTCTACAAAAAAACTCCCCCTTCATATATGCATGAAAATAAATATTCAAATGAGCCTAGATGCAAGTAGAAAATATTTGACCTTTATTTGCCAAAATCTTAACTTTTCTCTCCCCCTTTTGTTATCAGCAAAAGAGTAATAGTGTTAGAAAAATAGAGATAAAGTGATAGACATTAATACAACATTAATACCGAATCGAGTATAAATATTAAATTTCAATAAAAAAATCAAACAAAAATCATAAATACTCTGTTTGACGCATATTCCACTTTAGAATGATATGGATGATGTCATATAAAACCATATATGTGTGTTTATTTGTGGTATATTTATATCAGGAATTTGAATATCTACTAACCATGCATAACCGTTAGGACTTTTAAATGAGATTAGTAGTATTCCAAATTTTTATTAAAAAATGAATTCAAGTATCTTCTAACCACACATAACCGTGAGGACTTTTAAATGGGATTAGAATCAACTTGTCTATTTAATCAATCAATTTTGATATGCGTTCCATAGATGCATAACCGTGAGGACTTTTAAATGAGTATGGAAGCACATAATCAAAGATTCCAAGTAATTCACCCATGCATAACTGTGAGGACTTTTAAATGAGAGTGAATACTTTAGACGTTTTTATTGCTAAAAATATAATAAGTTGAAAAACGAATTATTTCCCGTTTAAAATACCATATATCGACATACTATATTGGATTTTGATGATTGATGGTCGATAGAAATATGATAGAAATAGAAATGTTCATGGAATTTTTACCACATAATGAAATAAGATAAAGTACCTTGTCGATGTTTACGTCTTTGGTATATGCGAGTCGTAAAAGGAGGACCGAACACTGGTAGCAGTGCTTCTATGAGCGTATGAGAAGGATGGGGTGGTGCGGGTCGTGATCTCTTGTTCTTCCCCAAGATTGTTTGTAAAATACGCTTCACACTAAAGCATTTACCCTTTGAATGCTCCGCTACTTCTTTCGATAGCTCGTCAACCAACTCCAATGCATGGTACATGCTATCTGCCTACCAAAACAAAGTATTTAAAATGTATATAAATTAACTATGCTACGTTAATCGACAACCGTACATACCGCATTCCTCTTAAGTGGAGCTCTAGGAGTGTATGACTTTGTCGCAACAGGAGGTTCTTTGGCACAAAGAACATAGCAGCGTATGATGTTCTAGTATCAAGTATAACATTCTTCGTCCGTTAACGTGATGTCCATTCTTATTGCGTGTGTAGATGGCGATGATTCCATATCTCAATTGCCATATCATACTTGCCAGATGCAATATCAATCCTATAATACGGAGCTTGTTTTGGCAGATGTCGTCGCATACAATTGTCACATCATTATGTCAGGAAGATGATGCACTACATTACTCAACCAAATGAGTAGAACCCATGTTGTCCATAACTAAATTGAAGTAGTGCATAAGTTTGGAAGCTCTCCTAGCACCTTTGTGTATGGGGTCCATGTCATGGAATCATAATCGAGTACATCGAACTCCTTGCGGTAGAACGTAACATTGCGTTTGGGAGACTTCGCCGTGCTCTTCGGTCTTACCTACCTAAAAGAGGAGATACTATGAAATATTGTATCATAATATGTGTATGTAGTCAGATCACGTGGTAAATATACCTAGCACCATACGGTAGAGATAAATCGACATTCGTCCTCTTCATCGATATTCTTCCGACCGAAAGGTATATCCAACACCATAACTGTGAACGTGTTACACTTAAAATTGCAATGTAAATGAACATACATTATAAATGCATATGAAGGGTAATAATGCTAATACCTGTACTAGACCCAAACAACCACCAATGGATGTGTTCTCTAGCAAAGCAAGCCTCATTAGCTCCGTGTATGTATATGCTAGAATTGCACTACCCGACAAATACTGGCGGAAAATATCAAAGCCCTCTATAACTGAAAGCTATCTGAGACAGATATGGTCTTCGAATGATCGTAAATCAAACGTGAAGTGATAATATGCAATATAATGGCTTGAGTGCGCTGCTCAATCTGAATCTCTAAGGCCTCTACTGGAATGTCTTCAGCAAGTTGCTCCCTGAACCATGTAGTAACTATCATCTCATTACCCCAACACTTTTCAGTAGGAGGAGATAGACCTAAGAGCCTCTTGCACAACTCCATGTAATTTATCGGCTCTAGGTTGCTTAACAAAGCACCGTCTATGGGTAAACCAAGCAAAATGACGACATTACTGTAACATTCCATACCTCAATGGGCTTAAATTTCGACAAAAATCGAAACCCAAGTCCATCAAAGGACATATCGTTGGATTTGGTACATGCAAATAAGCATGAGTATTATCAGAGATTGATAGAAATCTAAACTCACAGCAAAAACAATAATAGGATAAGAATACTGATTATGACTACTATTTTGGAATTAATGGTATTCCTTAGGTAACAGGTTGTCACATCAACATCGAGCATGAGAGAAAAAAAGACTTCTCCAATAATAAAACACATCCAGCTTCAGTGACCTGTTTGTAACACCCCTAATTTTTTATAACATTATTCAGAAGATTTAATTAGATAAATTAAATAGAATAATATAAATGTTAAGTGATAAGGGATTGAGATATGAATATAATTAAGGTCGTGCTCAATTTAATTAATTAAATGGGCTTAAAGTTATTAATCTACATAAGGGTATAATGGGAAATTGCCGCACATAACCCCTTACCCACATATATATTTTCGTTCCTCATTTCCATTTTCTCATTCACGTCATTTGGCAAACAAAAAAATAAAAACATAAGAAGAGGAGCGGGCCATAATCAAAGAAAAGAGAAATCAAAGTAAAGCTAGGTATTCAAGCTTAGGGGAAATTAATCTCAATCCAATATCCTTATCTTAATCAAGGTGAATAATCATTCATTCCATCTCTATTGTGTTTTATAATCGTATGTTTTTGGATTTAAGAGTAAATTCGTTTTATGATGATTTGGATGATGATAGGCTTGAATTACAATTTGTTTGATTCAAACAAGAATGTTTAACTAAATTATATGCGGTTTTAGGGAAAAAACCGATTTATGTCGATGTTTAAATGCCATGAATTTTTTTTATGTTGTGTAAAACATGATTTTGGAGTTGGGCAAATGTAACGACCCGGAGTTTTCGAACCCGAAAATTCCAAATAGTTAGGAGAAAAAGAAAAGAGATAGAAGAAGAAACAGAACAAAACACAGATTCTCACATTCGCAGCGGATCAAAATAAAATATCAAATAATAATATCAATTATACAAAGAAATCTGTATCAGTCAATTACATTTTAATATATCAGAGTTACAACATTTCACAATCACTGGACAGTTAAAATAACTCGTCCTAAATAAATAACAATATATCACAGCGGAATACACTCCATACGTTCCTGCCATCCAGCTCGCCTCCTGAGCTCCAGAACGTCCTTACCTGGAAATCTGTAATACTCGGTCTGACCCGAGCATTACACTCGGGTCAGACCGAGTATTACAGATTTCCAGGTAAGGACGTTCTGGAGCTCAGGAGGCGAGCTGGATGGCAGGAACGTATGGAGTGTATTCCGCTATGTATTTGAGAGTTTATTGATAGTAGTTTGGGACAGGTGGATAACTGTCTAGTCTAATTGTAAATGGTTGTAACTCTGATGTATTGAATGTAAATTAACAAATACAGTTTTCTTTGTATAACTGATATTATTATTTGATATTGTATTTTGATCCGTTGCGAATGTGAGAATGTGTGTCTTGTTTTGTTTCTTTCTTCTATCTCTTTTCTTTTTCTCCTAAATATCTGGAATTTTCGGGTTCGAAAATTCCGGGTCGTTACAGTTGGATTTTGATAATTTTCCAAGCTATGGAAATATTACTATGAATTTTCAAAGGATATTATGGTTAATTGGGTCTATAAATTTATTTCGAAAATTATCTTGAGAATTTGGGTCTGAAATTTTTATATGTTAGATAACATGATTAAAGTGAATTTCTGGAATTTTTGGGGATTTTTTCTAAGTAATTTGCTATGAAAATTAAATTATTTTAGAAGGACTTATTTGCATTATTGGTTTTGCTAATGGAAGGGCTTATTTGTTAAAGTAACAATGGTTTGGATCTGAAATTAGCGGTAGTTGTTTTAGTAAAGAATTTAAAAAGTTAAGGCAACCAATCATAAGTTTGCTCGTGGCAGGTTAGTTAGAAAGTGTTTGCTTTAATTAGTATTAAATCAAGTTTATCCAAAAAAAGTTGGTTCAGCCTTCTTTAGAAGTACCGTTCGACTCAGAGCTTCCGCCTTCAATCAAGTCGAAACCCACTCGAAACCAATACACAGGGTTCACTTAGATGGTACATAGTGGATTGGAGAAAGGCAGAAGGCTTTGTGTCGAAAGCATAGCTTCCGATGGGGTCGATATCATTTTGTTGTTTTAAAAGTGAAGCGCATGCCTCTGTTTTAATTAAAGCCTTCAAAGGAGTCAACGCATGTGTTTTCGAAAGAGGTTTTATAAATGCTTTCGAAGGGGTTGCCAATAACTTATGTTTTAAATAAAAAGCTTTTGAACGAGTTTCTTTACTTATAAAATAATGCTTTCGAAAGAAGGTGTTCCGACTTAGTTGAAGCCTTGCTGCCGTTATTTAACCTTTCGATATTGAAGTCATCAATACTTTCAAAAAGCAGTGATGTTTAGAAGATGTTTTAAGGCATTTCCTAAATGCTTTCGAAAGGGTCCAAGGGTTCAGAGGGCAATGTCTTCGAAAGGGGGTTTCGATGCTATCCTTTAGTGTTTGTTTAAATGGTTTGAGGCTTTCAAAAGGGATGGTGCCGATGCCACCAAGTTTTCTCCAATATTTTTGTATGATAAAGGATGGTTTTGAAAGAGATACTTTCGTTTATATTCACTTTGGCCCAAATGATATTTTTAAGTATAAACCCAATGGTTTTGAAAGGGGTACTTTCAATGGTTTTGGAAGAGATACTTCCAATGGTTTCGAAAGGGGTACTTTCAATGGTTTCGAAGCTATACTTCTAAGTGTTATTAAGTAATAATTTATTACATTCGAGAGGTTTTGAAAGAGATATTTTAAAGTGCTTCGAAAGGTAGGGGCCTAATGTTTTGAAAAGAAATTTATATGCTTTCGAAGGAGGTTATCCAGTGAAGTCAAAAGCAAAGTTTTGAAGGTTTCAACAACCTTATTTTTCAACACAAATAACCCAATCTCATTTTTGAAAGAGAACCATGGCATAATTAAATAAAGTGTTTTGAAAAGGAGTTTTTGAAAAAGTTTACTTTGATTGAAAGGTTAAAGGGATTAACCAAGTTATTGTGTATGCTTCTTCATATTTGTATATATTCACATTGTAATGGACCCATAACTGAATTTTGGAGAAGGGAAGAATAACCAATTAGGTCGACCCAATAGTGAATATAAATTAAGTTAACTTCTGAATGAGTAGAATTGCATCTAGGAGGTCAGGAAGATCCGAATATAGAATGCTAAAATATTAAAGGAAGATATTGGCAGAGACCAATAGGTTCTCAGTAAGCCCATGAAAACTATGTATAGGAAAAGATATTGGCAGGGGCCAATAGGTTCTTAGTAAACCCGTGAAAACTATGTATAAATGAAGATGTCATAAAGACAGGTTCATAGTAAGCCCATGAAAACTATGATTTGATACTGGCAGGGACCAGTAGGTTTGTAGTTAGCCCATGAAAACTATATTCAGATTAAGGCACTGACAGATGTCAATAAGTTCCTAGTCAGCCCATGAAAACTAGGATAAGAAGAGAGGATATTGGAGTCACCAATAGGTTCCTGGTCAACTCATGAAAACTAGGATAAGAGTAAAGATATTGGAGTTACCCATAGATTCATAGTGGTCCCATGAAAACTATGTAATTGGACAGGGAGTCCTTATACATTTTACCGGTTATTAGTCAGCCCATGAAAACTATTAGGTTAATAGTAATCCAAGAAACTACAATTGAGACAGATAGTCAAAATGAATGAGGGTGGGTAATCCAGAATTGATTCATTTGTTTTGCATATCATCATATTGTATTGTTTTGAATTATTTTAACCATTGTGGATGCAGGAGCACAGTATATGGTTTTAAAATGGTTTTAGGATACTAGTGCGGGAAAACTCATTCCGCTAAGCGACGTGGTCTCACTAGATATCTAAATGATTTGACATGGTAGATTATTATTCATACTAGGTTTTATGTCTGACTCGAAGTTTATGTTTTCCCTTTAAACTCTTAGGTACTCAATTGATTTTGAGTAGTTTGAGAATTAAGGTTTTCAACTACCTCATTATACGGATAAAGCTTCCGGAGACGTGCAGGAGGCAATAGAGTTCTCTTTTATTTGATTCTGCTGTGTTGTTTTTAATGACAAAGTTGTTATATTGCCTGTATATACTCTGATCATCTAAGGGGGTATCTTCATATGTCGCTCTTGGCGTATGTTGTAATAAATATATTTTCTCTGAACGAGGTTAACGATTGTGGGATTATGTAATGAATTGGAAATGTTTTGAAATGGAATGTGATCTTATTTGATGTTTTAATTTTTTTCCATATTCATGTGTTTCTGTGTATCATTGAATCTAACACTGCCGTATTTGGTCACCGAGGGTTAATAACTATGGATGACTGCAACATCCGTAGCCGTTAGTTTTGGGCCTCCAAGTAGAGGGATGTTACAATTTGGTATCAGAGCATAGGTTTATGAAACTTTAAAAGGAAATTAAACCTAAAAGCTTTTTGAAACATAATCCATGAATCAAAAATATGATCAGGGTTTGGGATAATGCTATAGTAAGTACTTGTATTTGATATATATATATATAAGTACATATTCCCCTCTCTCTTAGACCGTTGTTTTGTATCTTACTAAGGCTTGTATTCTAATTTATGAGAAAGAAGATATGGATGCGGGAAATGGAAGAGGAAATCTCGATGGAGGAAGCACCACAACCAATGGAAATGCTCGACCTAATACCAGGAGGAACCAAGGTCGACAGGCTAATGCTAACCAAAATGCTGATGCCAATGTGGGTGCTGGAAATCCACCAGTAGATATGTAGGCGATGTATCAGTTCTTCATCAATGTGATGCAAGCAGGAGCTGCTGCTGGAGTTGCTGGGAATGTTGGAGGAGCTAATATTGTGGCTCCAGTTGGGAAGAATTATTCTAAGCTGAGCAGAGATTACACCAGTGTTGGTGGGAAACCATTTAAGCGAACATAGGATGCCATAGAAGTAGAGAATTGGCTGTTGCATTGTGAACGTATCTTTGCTGATTTGGGTTTAGATAATGATCAAAAGAGAAAGTTGGCCTCTAGACAGTTGCAAAGGTCAGCACTTCATTAATGGAATAGTGTTACCGCCAGAGTTCCGGAGGAAGAGTTGACATTTGCTGAATTCAGAAGGAGATTTGAACAGAAGTTTCTATCTGAGGTTGCTAAGTCAGCGTTGATGAGAAATTTTATGGATCTAGTTTAGGGAGAGATGTCGGTTATCGAGTGTGCTGCTAAGTTTGATAAGCTGTCTCGATATGGGTATGCTACTATAGACACTGACATCAGAAGGAATAAGAGGTTCATTCGGGGTTTGAGACCTGAGCTTTCAAGAGCAACCATGACACATATCCGTGATCCGTGTAATGTGGTTGTGGAGATGGCAATTCGCCATGAGGAGATGCTTGTTGTGTGTGCTAGAGAGAAACCATTTGAAATTTAGGGTTCGCAGGGAAAGAAAAGAAAGTTCTTTAAGAAGAAGGGAACCCTGAAGGGAGATGCTGCCAAAAAGGCAAAGGCTGATTTAGTTTGCTACAAATGTAACAAAAAAGGTCATTATGAAAATGAGTGTCGGTCAGGCAAGGGGAAGAAGGCTGCAGACAAGAAGAATGTGAAGTGTTTTAACTGTGGTTAAGTTGGGCATTATAAGAACCAGCATCCAGAGCCAATCGGGGCAGACAAGGGAAAGATATTTGTTGTTGGATCATCAGCTAAGCCAACTGTAGCTGATAAAGGAAAGACTATGATGGAAGGTACATTTTTGATTCAGAGTATACCAGTTAGGATACTATTTGATACTGGTGCATCACATTCATTTATATCTCAGTGCTTGGTTGATTGGTTATGCTTAGAACCCACATACCATGTTACTTCCTTAAGGGTTGCGAATCCAATATGAGGGTATGCAACTCTGGGGATGAGATGTGACCAATTAGAACTTGACTTGTTAGGTCATAAGTTTGCATGCAGTTTGTATGTTTTTGATTTCATAGATTTTGGAATCATTTTGGGTATGGATTGGTTGAGAAGGTATAAGGCTAGGATATTCTGCCAGGATGGGGAGATATCACTAAGACACCCTGATAGTCATAACCAAATTATATTCTCCGTGGAGAATTTTTACCAGAGTAGTTGTGCTTTGTTAAGTGCAATGGAAATGGGAGAAGAGCCAAGTTAGGTTTGGGTAGCAAGAGAGTTTGCAGTTGTCTTTGAGCCAGTCACAGGACTACCACCAAAACGAGCTGTTGAATTTCGGATAGATCTTGTGCTAGGAGCTGAACCTGTGAGTAGGCCACCTAGCAGGAAGGAACCTATTGAGATGAAGGAATTGAAGGTGCAGCTAGTGGATCTAGAAGAAAATTGTCAACAAGTGAAAGCCGAACATTAGAAGCCGAGCGGTTGCTTCAGCCTCTAGAGATTCCAGTTTGGAAATGGGATTCGATATCCATGGATTTTATAGACGGGTTGCCTAGGTCAAATAGAGGAAATGAATGTATATGGGCTATAGTGGACAAGTTGACCAAGAGCGCAAATTTCATTCCAGTAAAGTCAACCAGGACGACATCTGTTTTAGCTAAGTTGTTCATGAAGAACATAGTTAGACTTCATGGAGTTCCTAGTAGCATAGTTAGTGATAGAGATGCTTTATTTACTAGCAAATTCTGGAAGAGTCTAGAGGATGTGTTAGGCACAAAGCTCAAGATGAGTACTGCATATCACCTTTACACGGATAGGTAGATAGAGAGAGTCAATAAGGTACTCGAGGATTTGTTGAGACCTTATGTATTGGACTTTGGTGGATCTTGGGAGGATCACCTAAATTTGGTTGAGTTTACCTATAATAATAGCTATCAGACTAGTATAGGAATGATGCCTTTTGAAGCTTTGTATGGAAGGCCATGCAAATAACCAGCATGTTGGTTGGAGACTGGAGACAGATTGGTCTTAGGTCCAGAGTTGGTTAGGGAGGCGTTAGAGAAGATTGAGTTGATCCGAGAAAGGATGAAGGAAGCTCAGTCCAGACAAAAGAGTTACACAAATAAAAGGCGTAAAGACCTAGAGTTCTCAGTTGGAGACAACATTTTCATTAAGGTATCACCGATGAAGGATCTGGTACGGTTCGGAAAGTCAGGGAAACTGGCACCGAGATATGTTGATCCATTCTAGATTATAGAAAGGATTGAAAAGCTCGCATATAGAGTAAAGTTGCCGAGCAGTATGGCAGGTGTTCATAATGTATTTCATGTGTCTCATCTTCACAAGAATGTGCATAATCCAGAGATCACTATTTCTTCGACAGGGTTGGAAGATCTAGTAGTAGAGCCTAATTTGATTTTTGTTAGACAACCAGTTCGGGTTGTAGCGAGAGATGAGAATAAATTGAGGAACAAGACAGTCAAGTTGGTGAAAGTTAAGTGGAGCGACAATGATTCGAGATACTTATCTTGATCTGCTTTGAGGGTATGTCTATATTAGATTTATATAGATATTAGCTAGTCAGGTAGAGTAGTATGGTTGTTAAGAGTCGTTTCAGATGATTGCTATGTTTAGTATTTAGTCCTTATTGAATTTCGAGGACGAAATTCTTTAAGGAGGGGAGCCTGCAACACCCTTAATTTTTGGTAAAATTATTCAGGAGAATTAATTAGATAAATTAAATAGAATAATGTAAATATTAAGTGACAAAGGGATTGAGATATAAATATTAATAGGACCATGCTTAATTTAATTAATTAAATGGGTTTAAAGTTAGTTAATCTACATAAGGGTATAATGGGAAATTGCCGCACATAACCACTTACCCATATATATATTTTCGTTCCTCATTTCCATTTTCTCATTCACGTCATTTGGAAAACAAAAAAATAAAAATGTAAGAAGAGGAGCCAACCATAATCAAAGAGAAGAGAAATCAAAGTAAAGCTAGGGATTCAAGCTTAGGGGAAATTAACCTCAATCCAGTCTCCTTATCTTAATCAAGGTGAATAATAATTTATCCCATCTCTATTTTGTTTTATAATCATATGTTTTCAGATTTAAGGGTAAATTCGTTTTATGATGATTTGGATGATGATATGCTTGAATTACAATTTGTTTGATTTAAACAAGAATGTTTAAATAAAATTATATGCGGTTTCAGGGCAAAACCAGTTTATGTTGATGCTTAAATGCCATGAAATTTTTTTATGTTGTGTAAAACATGATTTTGAAGTTGGGTTTTAATTTCAATAATTTTCCAAGCCATGGAAAGATTACTATGAATTTTCAAAGAAAATTATGGTTAATTAGGTTTATAAATTTATTTCGAAAATTATCTTGAGAATTTGGGTCTGAAATTTTATATATTATATAACATGATTAAAGTGAATTTCTGAAATTTTTGAGGATTTTTCCTAAGTAATTTGCTATGCAAATTAAATTATTTTAGAAGAAGGACTTATTTGCAATATTGGTTTTGCTGAATGGAAGGGCTTATTTGTTAAATTAACCATGGTTTAGATCTGAAATTAGCGGTAGCTTTAGTAAAGAATTTGAAAAGTTAACGTAACCAATCATAAGCATGCACATGGCAGGTTAGTTAGTGTTTGCTTTAATTAGTATTAAATCAAGTTTACCCAGAAAAGTTGGTTCTGCCTTCTTTAGAAGTACCTTTCGACTCAAAGCTTCCGCCTTCAATCAAGTCAAAACCCACTAAGCCGAAATCAATACACAAGGTATCACTTAGATGGTACATAGTGGATTGGAGAAAGGCAGAAGGCTTAGTGTCGAAAGCATAGCTTTCGATGGGGTCGATACCTTTTTGTTGTTTTATAAGTGAAGCGCCTGCCTCTGTTTTAATTAAAGCCTTCGAAGGAGTCGAAATATAAGTTTTCGAAAGAGGTTTTCTAAATGATTTCGAAGGGGTTTCCAATAACTTATGTTTTAAAGAATAAGCTTTCGAATGAGTTTCTTTACTTATAAAATAATGCTTTCGAAAGACGGGGTTCCGACCTAGTCGGAGCCTTGCTGTCGTTCTTTAACCTTTCGAGTGTATTAAAGTCATCAATTCTTTTGAAAGGTAGTGCTTATTTTAAATATGTTTTAAGTCACTTCCTAAATGCTTTCGAAAGGATCCAAGGGTTTCGAAGGTAATGGCTTTGAAAGGGGGTTTCGACGCTATCCTTCAGTGTTTTGTTTAAATGGTTTTTGGCTTTCGAAAGGGATGGTGCCGACACCATCAAGTTTTCTCCAATATCTTTGTGTGATAAAGGATGGTTTTGAAAAAGATACTTTTGTTTATATTCACTTTGACCCAAATGATATTTTTAAGTATAAACCCAATGGTTTCGAAAGGGGTATTTTCAATGGTTTCAGAAGGGATACTTCCAATGGTTTCGAAATGGTACTTTCAATGATTTCGAAGCTATGCTTCTAAGTGTTATTAAGTAATACTGTATTACATCCGAAAGGTTTTTAAATAGATGTTTTAAAGTGTTTCGAAAGGCAGGGGCCTAATGTTTTGAAAAGATATTTATATGCTTTCGAAGGAGGTTATTCAGTGAAGTCGAAAACAAAGTTTTGAAGGCTTCGACAGCCTTAGTTTTCAAAGCAAATAACCCAATCTCATTTTTGAAAGAGAAACATGACATAATTAAATAAAGTGTTTTAAAAAGGAGTTTTGAAGAAGCTTTCTTTGATTAAAAGGTTAAAGGAATTAACTAAGTTATTATGTATGCATCTTCATATATGTATATATTCACATTGTAATGGACCCATAACTGAATTTTGGAGAAGGGAAGAATAACCAGCTAGGTTGACCTAGTAGTGAATGTAAATTAAGTTAACTCCTGAATGAGTAGAATTGCATCCAGGAGGTCAGGAAGACAAGAATATAGGATGCTAAAATATTAAAGGAAGATAACGGTAGGGGCCAATAGGTTCTCAGTAAGCCCATGAAAACTGTGTATAGGAAAAGATATTGGTAGGGTCCAATAGGTTCATAGTAAACCCGTGAAAACTATGTATAAATGAAGATGTCAGAAAGATAGGTTCATAGTAAGCCCATGAAAACCATGATTTGATACTGGCAGGGGCCGGTAGGTTTGTAGTTAGCCCATGAAAACTATATCCGGATTAAGATATTGATAGATGTCAATAGGTTACTAGTCAGCCTTCGAAAACTAGGATAAGAAGTGAGGATATTGGAGTCACCAATAGGTTCATAGTCAACCCACGAAAACTAGGATAAGAGTAAAGATATTGGAGTTACCAATAGGTTCATAGTGATTGCATGAAAACTATGTAATTGGATAGGGAGTCCTTATACATTTTACCGGTTATTAGTCAGTCCATGAAAACTATTAGGTTAATAGTAATCCTAGAAAGTATAGTTGAGACAGATAGTCAAAAAGAATGGGAATGGGTAATCCAGAATTGATTTATTTGTTTTGCATATCATCATATTATATTGTTTTGAATTGTTTTAACCATTGTGGATGCAGGAGCACAATATATGGTGTTAAAAAGGTTTTAGAATACTAGTGAGGGGAAAACCCGTTCCACTAAGCGGCGTGGTCTCGCTATATATCTAAATGATTTGAGATGGTAGATTATTATTCATACCAAGCTTTATGTCTGACTCAAAGTTTATGTTTTCCCCTTAAACTCTCGGGTACTTAATTGATTTTGAGTAGTTTGAGAGTTGAGGTTTTCAAGTACCTCATTAGACGAATAAAGCTTCCGCAGATGTGTAGGAGACACGATAGCTATTTAGAGTTCTCTTTTATTTGATTCCACTGTGTTTTTTGTAATGGCAAAGTTGTTATATTGCCATTATATACTCTGATCATCCAAGGGGCATCTTCATATATTGCTCTTGGCGTATGTTGTAATAAATATATTTTCTCTGAACGTGGTTAACGATTGTAGGATTATGTAATGAATTGGAAATGTTTTGAAATGGAATGTGACCTTGTTTGATGTTTTAATTTTTTTTCCATATTCATGTGTTTTTGTGTATCAATGAATCTAACACCGCCGTATTGGTCATCGAGGATTAATAACTATGGATGACTCCAGCATCCGTAGCCGTTAGTTTTGGGCCTTCAAATAGGGGGATGTTACACTGTTCCTCTAAATCTATCCTGTGGTTGTAATGAGGAGGAGGTCAGAACAACGTTCTAGTGACTAGAAAAACTATAAACTGTCCATAATATAAATTTATATCGATTGGTTTCCAATTAATTGGTATGTAAATTAAGTTTAGTCATTCTAATCTATCCTTGCATTGCACACGCTATTACATACTTACCCCTTCCCTAGGTACAAAATACCGACGAAGCATTATTAACCACCCAATACTTCCAAACCCATTTGCTACTTAATACTTCTAAATATGAAGCGGGCTTTTACAATCACCACAAAATACTTTTAAAAGAGAAACGGGTAGACTCTGCCATATAAGCCTCAATCAAGTTAGGTCCCATCATTTAAGACCTATTCCCAAGGTGGTTTCCTAACAATGTTGTCAATGGTTGGTGGGTTCGAGCTATAAAGACCTCTAACCACTATTTAACGCTTTCAACATTTAATGCCCTACTATTACCGTATCCATCGCTAATAAAATCACAGCCATGTAAGAGACAATATCCAAGCCGCTTAATACCTTTAAAAGGACTAGGCGGACTTCTAACCATTTAATACTTATATTCTAGACAGGTCCTACATCACTTAATACCTATTCCCAAGCGGACTCCTCACTAGTACCATCGTTATTACGACCTTAGCAAATTGAGAGATTGTACGCAATCCACTTAATACCTCGTTAATAAGGATTAGGCAGACCCCTGACCACTTAACACCTATTTATAGATAGGCCTTTGTCATTTAATACCCAACCCCAAGGCGGACTCCTCACTGGTACTATCTACTTGACATCGCTTGGAATCTCACTAAGTTACTTAGTACTTCTTTTTAGGAGAGACGCGAACCCTAGTTCAGTCACTTAATGCCTCAAACCGAAGCGAACCTTCCCGAGATATCCACTATCACTCTTAATTATTAATTTGGAACCTCACTAGGTTACTTCTTTCGGTAGGGAGGCGGACCCTAAAATAGCCACTTAATATCTCAACATTGAAGTAAACCCTCTTAGAGACATCCTTATTTATTTGGGATCTCACTAGGTTACTTAATACTTCCCTTTAGAAGAGAAACGGACCCTACAACCACTTAATTCCTCAAACCAGAAGTGAACCCCTATGAAGATATTTTTCACCGTTCCTAATTCCAAATTTGGACCATTTAATACCTCTTAATTGGGAAAGAGGAGGGCCCTCAAACAACCATTTAATATCTTTGACTCTAAAGCTAGTCTTATCTCTCGCAAAGTCACGGGTCATATGATTAGTGATATCTCGCATCAGTAGTAAGTGCACCCAACTCCTGGTAGCCTCAAAGTGAATGGCAGCCTTCCATCAAGTGATTCTACTGATCTCGCATCACTAACATACTAAGTCTAATTAACTATTCTAAGTCTTTACTTATACTATCTTAGGTTGACATTGGACTTAGCTTAGTAACTCCCTTTTTATTTAAGGCAATAAGATTCACCTTAAATGCTTATCTACCCATAAATCCCCTTCTTATGCTCATAAATGTCAAATTTATCCATAAAATCCTAACAGACATTTCCTAAGTCATTTATGTATGATTACTAATTTCAAAGTAATAACCTTTTTATATCTATTCCATTTTTATCAGTTCCATTAATCCACTTGTCCCTATTAATTGTAACTCTCAACTCATTTCCATTAATTCTCCATTAATTAGAATTACAGTCTTTAATTCCCATACTAACCAATTGTAACACCTTATCTAATCCTATCCATTATTTCTCATTAATTTCCCATTAATTGGGGTTACAATATTTTATTTCCTACTAATTATTGGCAATTACTAACTTATTTCCCATTAGTAGGAATTACTACGTTTCCTAATTATACATATTCTCTTTCCTAAATATAACAATAACTAATGAACGTTAACATAAATACCGCACGAATAAACATTGTTCTTCTTTATTAATACAACAAATACGTATAAACTGCCTAAAACTATCTATTCATAACCAAATATATTCTAGTCATAAAAATGTATCTAAAATATACTTTTCATATTTAATTTGCTGGAATTTAATTCCTTAGGAAAATATTCCGCTATGATTTCCATAAATTAGTTTAACACAAAAAGGAAAGATTTACTACATTTGAAATGACAAGGAATGGTTAATTTCTTTATTTGTTTGGAATAAACAGTGTAAACTACAAAGAATAAATCTATACTTTACACATCTCTTCCTTTTTTGTTTTATTCCTTATTAAATCAAGCGACGCCTTTTTGAATCAAAAGTGGAAAAAGTAAACAAATTTATAAAAATCAAATTGATGTTCTTCCCACAAATTAAACTATGGAAAATCTATAACATAGCTCAAATTTGGGCAATAATCCAAAAATCCTATTTTACACCCTAGTACAGATCTGGAATAAAAATATACAGCATTTAAATTTTAAAATCCTTGGGACTGATATTCAGATCTAGGTGTAAACATATTTCAAATTAGATCTAAAACAAGAATATGAAAGCAATAGTTTTCTACACTAATTTAAGCCTACAAGTCATAAATAAAATTGATTTAGGTATAAAAATAAAACATATGTCAACGTAATAGATTTAAAATCATAAACAATATATAAAATTTTCCACTCACCTTTCAAAAGTGATCCAAATCTCCAGATCTGATGTAGAACCTTAAATTCATCTCCAAATCATTTTTAATCCAAGAAATATGTATAAGTGGGTATACATATACTATAGAATTACAGATACGAGAAGAGATTTTGGATTGGAAGAGAAAATAGATACAAATATATAAATATATAAATTACCTCAAATACGCGTATATTTGATTCTCTTCTCTGCTCTTTTTTACTAGATTTCTATTCTTCTCCAATTTTATGAATATAGATATAAATATCTTATTTCTATAATTTAGAAAAAAGTGGAGAAGAAGAAATGATAGAGCTTTGCTATAGCCTCCAAAAGAATATGAGAAAAGAAGTGACGGTTATACCTGAATTTATAGGCACCAGAATCAAGCAGAACCATTAGATCAAAATATATTAATATGGGCCGTTAGGCCTAGGCTAACCCTAGCCGCCACACATGAAGGGTCGACCGCCCCCTTCCTAGGGGTCGATCGCTCCTATATGCGGGTCGACCTATGTGCTTAGATAATTAATATATAAACGTTAATTTTCTTATTCGAATTATTTTCGTTCCGAATTCGTTTTTTGTCCATAACGTCTTCGTTTGGATTCCGATCATAAAACTCAAATATGAAAGTTGCTCAGAATTTTGCCACGAACGCAATGGTGCAAGGTTTCTTGATCAAACTCCATCGTTTGCACAAATTCCCTTTGGGAGCTTAATTAATTAACTAACTAATTAAATAACAAACGCTAAATTACAGGGTGTTACATTCTTCCCCCCTTAAAAATAATTTTGTCCTCGAAATACCAACAATGACTAAGTCATATTTTTGGCTCCTAATTATCCTAAACTACATAACCAATGATTGTACAACTGATTTTGCAACCAAACATGCACAAATGCATAGTGTATTATTGTATCACCACACATAAAATATATGCGCAGAATGATTCTAAATCGGATCCTCCTATATAAATGCATTTCTTTTAAAAACATTTTTGAAAAAATATGATGCAAACAACCTATATGTACTGGTTGTTCTACATGTATACAGCTTTTTAAGAAATTTTTTCAACCAAAACCCCATACTCCTATGAATAGAAGTATGAAGCAACCAATATTGCATCCAATTCCTACCATCCAAAATCTAATGCGTCGAAAAATCGCTTCCTAAATTTACTCCTATGCCGGAAAAAATAATATAGGTAGAGAATTTAACACTCTTACCACTCTATAATCTTCCTATTTCCGTAGTATAGTGGAAATTTCCTCGCCATCCCGGATTTACTCCAAATTTTCTATGTACAAAAAGCATAAGGAGGCTTATTTTATGCTCTAAAACAGAATTAATTCTAAAAATAGACTCGCGCGCATCGTCGATAATATATGAAAATAGAAATTTCAAGGCTAAAACAACTTTCCCCTTGTTATCGCTTAAATTAATCGCATCATCGATCCTAATGCACCATTAAATTCACAAATTTAACTCCATTTACCTTCCCTTCGTCTAACATGTAGCCTTCAAAATCAAAGATTTCACAAAAAAATATTTCTCACTTTTCAAATTCGTACGTCAAAATAAGATCCCAAAAACATTTAGGCATATTTTCCCTAGAAATCAAATTTTTGGACAAAAACTGTAAATAATTAAGGGTCAAAAATAACTAAAACACAAAATCTTTTTTTTTTATAAGAGACTTTTCAAATGAAGGGGAAACTTTTCAAAATATTTTCTTTTCAAAATTTTTGATAAATCAAGCTACAATTCAGCGTAGTCGGAAGTCGGTTATGCGCTAAACGCATAAACTAAATTCCAAAATTCTACTACTAATCTATACCAATAAAACTTGACATTTTATTTAAAAATATCATCTTGCCCAATTACCCAAAATTTTTAGCTTTTAAGGAACATGAACAATGACCAGTGATACCAAAATAACTTTATCATGTTCTTCACTAAAATTTCCAACTATTTTAAACTTCTAGTCTTATATTGCATTTACTGTTAGTCAAGTGTCTTTACGAGATTCCCATATTTATACCGCTTCTTTACTATGCATATATTAGAGCGGTTCGTATGTTCAGAAACAAGAACACAATAAATAAATATAAACTCATAATATTGTGCATGCCTTTTACAAGAGACAACTAACAGTTATAACCCAAACAACCTGAAAAAAAATAAAAAATGCTGGAAGGAGAAAGACAATAAAACCATAAATCTTAAAATAATACCTACAGACTACGCGATGCCTTGCTCCGCGGTTGGAGCTCGATCCATTGCTGCGTCCCTTAAATGGTCGTAGCATAGGGGCAATGCACCCGATCTCATGCTGTTGGCGCTGCTAGTGTTCCTGACAACTTCGAAATTACCATCCTCCTAAGGAAGGATCTAATGATGGTAGAAGGAACCTTTTACTAAACTGCCTCTTCACGGAGGTTCACCCGTATTACCTAAAGATGGGAGTGGATAGGTGAAAATACAAACAATGACTCTATGGAGTGCTAATCCTTGATCAACAAATTGCATCATATGGATGTGTAATGATCCCAATTTTGACTGAAATTATTTAGAATATTTAATTAGGTAAATTAAATCAAATAATATAGATGGTTAAGGGATTGAGATTTGTATAACTGTAAGGTAACCGTGCCTTAATTAATATATAAACAAAAGAGAATTATAAAGAAGAAAGTAGGAGGAATATAATAAGTGCGAAATAGGAATAGACTATGTACTTATACCCTAACCCTTCTTACCTTCATTCCTTATTCATTTTAAACATTTGCAAACAAAACCAAAACACTTAAAAGCTTGGCCCGCCACCATTAAGGGAAATCAAAAGAAAGATAAGCAAGGATTCAAGTAGGAAGATTAAGCAAATTAATCAAAGAGCAAATCTCAACCTTCTTAACCCCAAGCTAAGGTGAATAATAAATTTACATCTCATTTTTATTGATTCGATTTCTAGTTAAGATCCGAATTGATTTTGCAAAATATATATCATGATATGTTTGTTTAAATGGTTGTATCTACTTGTTGATAATTTATGTTGCTTCATTTAGATTCTATGCTAAGTTTTGATTTGGAAAACCTATTAAATGACATCCAAATGATTTGTGTTTCTAATATATGGTCGGAAACATTATTTATGAAGTGGGTTTCAAGTTTCATAATTGTAACAACACAAAATTTGAGCTAAAATAATTAATTAACGAATTGATTAAATAATAAAATAAGTTTGTGAAAATTTCAGAATTGAGCTACAGGAGTTGCACCATTGGGTCCGTGGCGATTTTCTGATCAATTTCCATTTATAACTTGTCAAAATCCGAGCTAGTATGGAGAAGTTACGAGTGAAATAAGAAATCAGAATTTTATAAGCAAAAACAAAATAATAAAATAAATAGACACTTAGGGGTCGACCTTTGTTTCGGTCAGGTCGACCCGCATACATCATAGGTCGACCCGCACTTCTACCTGGATGCTATTTCGTCCAGGTACGAGCCGATGACGTTAAAACTTGATTTTCGTGAGATCCTGTGCGTTCGTGCTTGCATCCGAGGGTCCCTAGCGAGCCTATGACGTGGATGCACTAGATTAATCTTCAAATCCGACGGCCTGAGATCCCTAAGCCACACTATAAATAGAACCCTAGGCCTAGGTATTTTTCTCATTCAGATTTTCTTCCAATTGGGTTCATTGCCTGAGGCTAAACCCTAAATAGAAAAATTTTCTAGGGAGGAGATCTTTTTAATAAAAATATTCTACACCCTAGAAGTGAATCTAGGAAGGCACATGAATAGAGCTAAGGACCATAGGTGAGTGTTTTGTAATTATTTTAGATTTTTAAGTAATTTAAAATAATAGGGTTCTCAATAATTGTAGTTTTTCTACAATTTTGAGGCAATTTTTATGTAAGTTTATTTACAGTCTATTTTTAAGTAAATTTCAGAAGTTCTTTTCAGTCTGTTTTATTCAACTATTTTAATCAGTTATTTTATTCAATTATTTACGGTTATTTACAGTTATTTACATCTGTTTTAAGTTGAAATTTAGCCTGTAAATGATAGTTTCTTTTTTTAGAGATTTAATCCCTTTTTATGCGAATAAATTAAAAAGAGAAGAATTCGCTAATATGGATTAAAATAGAATAACACTAAATTTATAGAAATCAGATGTAAAATAAGAAAAACTGAAGTAAAAATAGAGATGGAGTGAAATAGGCAAATTTAAGATATTTGCAAACATAATTATAATAAGTGGTTATAACTAAAAAGAGAAAATAGAAGAATAATAGCTGCAAGAAAAATTATAACACAGATTATAATTAGGAAGAAAGAAATAACACAAGAGGCTTATTTTAAAACTTAGATCTTGGATTAAGTTAATAAGCAAATATAGCAGAGATAACAGAAGAGGCTTATTTTAAAACTTAAATCTTGAATTAAGTTAATAAGCAAACATAGAAGTAGGGCCTGTACCGGCAGCATTCCCTTTTAGATCTAGGACTGATGGTCTCATAATAGCAGGTGAGGCTGGGACACGCTTATGCTGATTAGGGTAAATAAGTGGTCCATAGATAGAGGCTCAAATATGGGGATTTGGGCAAGTGGCGCAAAATTAGAATTTTTTTGTTAGGACTAGTACCGGTGCATTCCCTTTCAGGTCTAGGATTGATGGTCTCACAATAGTTAGGTAAGGCTGGGCACGCTTATGCTGATTGGGGTAAATAAGAGGTCAAATAGGGGGCGACAGTTAGTGTGTACTGGCGATGACCGAGCGTGCAGCATCAATTAGGGTAAATAATTCGCTACTGCATCCTACACGCTAAAGAGGTGCCTTTTTGTTGTGGGACCAACAGGATTTGATCAGCTCACTGTGGCACAACAGAGATAGAATCGGCCGATCAAAGGGTAGAATTAGGTTTTCAGCCTAATCAAGATAGCAGTTGAGATAAGATTAGGGTTTCAACCTAATCACATCAATTTAAGACAAGTGCAAACAATCACAATCAAAGTAAATAGTCAAATAGAATCAAAAACAGTATTTTATCCGAGTTTTATCTTTTCTGTATTTTCCTTTCATACTAGAACTATTGCTTAGTCTATTATCTTTATCTTGCTTAGAAATACTAGTAATTATTTTCACTCACCAGACTTGTAGTTTGACCCACTGCTCTATTCCCCCCTTTCCCCCATAGGCCAGCACAGTTGAGTTGATTCAGGTTGCTTTAAGACCTATTCCCGGAGTTTTCTCATTTCAGATGTATTCTTCTGCTTTTCATCTTTTTATTTGGCTTATGATGGATTTGGCACTTGTGAGAGGGATTATTATTATTATTACTACTATTATTGTTACTTTTGTACTCTGATTATGTGAGACTGAGATGTATTTTCAAGAGACATGAGATATTTTGAGTTTTTGAGACATGTTATGTTTTTTATAACTAATTTTGAAATGAAGTTACATTTTGAATGTCAAGTTATTATTTAAATGTTTCCGCTATTTTACTTATTTGTCTTGTTAATCTTAGTCTCTGTGATGCTTTAATTACACCTAAAACGCACCATATCCTTTGGTGTGCCCTTTTTGGGTATACTAAGAGGTGTGGGGTGTTTCACTTAGTATCAGAGCCTAAGGTTATAGGATTTTCAAAAACTTGTTTTAAAAGTAAAGTATTTTTTTTAAAAAGTAACATATCTTCAAACTAAAATTATTTTTCAGAAAGAAACTCTTATTATAGAAATAGTTTTCAAGAATAAAAGAGTTTTTATTAAAATTCCATCAAAGTCTAGTTCAACCTTCTTTCAATTATTTTGAGCCTAAATTTTCTTTTATTTGCATAGTATGGCGAACGCCCAAATCTTCCAGAGGGTGTCCAAATCCCTAGCTAGTTCCGTAGACACTTCCAAGCTACGGCACCAGAGGTGCAAGGACAAGCACCCAATGTGGTACCGACGGGTGGAGGACCCATTAATCCACCTGCAACAGCCAATTTTTCTAAGCTATGCAAGGACTTCGCTAATCTAGGAGGCAAGACATTTTCTGGCATGGAGGATTTTATGGAGACACGACCTTGGTTGAGGAATACGGAGCGGATATTTAGACTGTTAGGATTGGAGGACCGACAAAGAGTTTAGCTTGCATCCTAGCAGCTGAAGGGAGAGGCTTCTTACTGGTGGGAGATTGTAGAGATGAAGGGTAGAGACATTTGTTGGGTTGGATTTCGGGAAAGGTTTGAGAGAAAGTTCTTATCACAAGCCGAGGAAAGCATGCAGTTGGAGAAGTTCATTAGTTTGAAGCAAGGGAATCTTTCGGTAAAGGAGTATATAAATCAGTTTAATGAGTTATCGAGGTTCGGGATGGAACTTGTTAATACACCGCATAAGAAGGCCATCAAGTTTGCTAAAGGTTTGAACCAACCCCTCTAAGCGTTGGCATTGACACATGTACCTATGGGAGCGACGTATGAGTCACTTGTGAAAATGGCTCTCATATCAGATGTTGCTAAGAAAGAAGAGGTTAAGGAAGTTCCTAAATCAGAAAACTCTAAGAAACAGTGGTGGAAGAGCAAAAAGGATAAGGACAAGAAAAAAGGAGGAGGACCTCAGAAGGGACAGATCAAGAAGGGCGAGAAGTGTCATAATTGTGGATTGCTTGGGCATTTCACAAAGGACTGTAAGAAGAACATGATGAAGGGGAGGTGTTACGACTGTGGGCAGCCTGGACACCTTAGTAGAGCTTGTCCTCAAAAGACAGGACAGAGAGCAAGTGCACCTATGGGCAAGTACATGCTTTGGATGCAGCACCTTCTAGTGGTGGACCGGATTGAGGTAGGAAAGTCTCTATAGAAGGTTTGATCTCTATTTCGGATTTTCCTATTCGAACTCTTTTTGACTCCGGACCATCACATTCTTTCATTTCTAGTTCCTTGGTTGATTATTTGCACTTAGATATTTCTCTAGTTTTAGACCCTATAGTTGTTTCAAACCCCATAAGAGGATCGAAACATTTATCCATGATTTGTAGGGGTTTGAAAATTTTTATACTAGGCATAGAGTTTGATTGTGACGCCTATGTACTGGGATTTTCGGGATATGAGATGATTTTGGGGATGGACTGGTCATCCACTTATGGTGCAATATTGGACTACGAGAGGAGAGTCGTTAGACTAGAGACCTTCCTTTATTCCCTTGATTCATCACTAGCAGAGTTAGATTCAGTTCCAGTTGCTAGAGATTTCGCAGATGTTTTTGAGGAGGTTAGGGGACTACCCCCTAGAGAAAGATCGACTTTACGATCTATCCGAATGACAATGCTAAGTCAGTGGCATTGCCCATGAGACACATGGCTCCTAGGGAGAGGAAGGAGTTAAGTAAGTAGATTGGTGAGCTATTGGAGTAAGGCTTCATCAAACGAAGCATATCTGAGTGGGGAGCGCCTGTCGTCTTCGCTACAAAGGCGGACAGTTCCCTTCAACTTTGTGTAGACTATAGAGAGTTGAATAAGCTCACGAAGAAAAACCGTTACCCACTTCCTAGGATAGATGATCTTTCGATCAGTTAGTTGGATTTTCAGTATTTTCTCAGCTTGACTTAGCGACTGGGTTTCATCAGTTTAGGGTCGTTGATGATAGCATCGATAAGACAACATTTAGGACACCCGATGGATTCTTTGAGTGGTTGGTTATGCCGTCTGGGCTGACCAACGCCCCAGCCTATTTCGTAGATTTAATGAGCCGTGTTTTTCGAGATGTCCTAAATAAGTTCGTTGTAGTGTTTCTGGATGATATTCTGGTGTTTTCTAAGAATATGGAAGAGCATGTTATTCATCTTGAGGAGGTTCTTCGTACACTTCATGTTCATCAGTTGAAAGCGAAATTCCTAAAGTGTCACTTTTGGTGTGAGGAGGTCCGTTTCTTGGGGCATTTAGTCTCAAGAAGGGCTTAGCTGTGGATCCTGCTAAGATAGTTGCTGTTCAGGATTAAAAGGCCCTCAAGAATGCTACCGAAGTTAGAAGCTTCCTAGGTTTGGCTGGTTATTATAGGAAGTTTATCAGAGATTTAGCTAAGATTTCAGCACTTGAGGTTAAGCCTACTATCATAGATCAGATTGTCTTAAGGCACCGAGAAGATTCAGAGCTTGAGGATATTTTGGATAAGATTAGCAGAGGAGGGGTCTCTAGACATCTCCAACGTTATTCCATCGGCAGTAAAGGGTGGTTAAAGAGAGATGGAAGACTTTGTGTCCCCCACACTGGTGATTTGATGAGAGCAGTTCTAGTAGAAGCACACCATTCTCGGATGACTATTCATCCAGACGGTGATAAGATGTATAAGGACATGAAGAGAGTGTTTTATTGGAGTGGCATGAAGAAGGATGTAGCATAGTTTGTGGCTAAGTGTCTTGTGTGCAAAAGAGTTAAGGCGGAGCAGTAGAAGCCTGGCGGATTGCTTCAACCACTGGATGTACCCGAATGGAAATGGGATAGTGATTCGATGGACTTCATAGATGGTTTACCCCGATCTAGAAAGGGGAATACCAGTATCTGAGTGATTGTAGATCGTTTGACTAAGAGCGCCCACTTCATTTCGGTCAAGAGTAAGAGGACAGCACCTTATTTGGCATCCATATACGTTCGTGAGATAGTCCGACTTCATGGAGTTCCCTCTAGCATAGTGGGCGGTAGAGACCCTATCTTTACTATCGAGTTTTGGTGAAGCTTGCAAGAGGCTTTAGGGACACAGCTTAGGTTGAGTACAGCCTATCATCCTTAAACGGATGGCCAAACGGAGAGAGTTAATAGAGTTTTTGAGAATGTGCATTCTTGATTTTGGAGGGACTTGGGAGGAGGACCTTCCTTTAGTGGAATTCGCATATAACAATAGTTTTCAGGCTAGCATTGGGGTGGCTCCTTTTGAAGCCTTTTATGGAAGACCTTGCAAGTCGCCTTCGTGTTGGTTAGAGTCTACAGAAAGATTTCTACTTGGTCCCGACATGGTTAGAGAGACTTCAGAAAAGATTGATTTGATTATAAGAAGAATGAAGACGGCCCAAGATAGATAGAAATCCTGTGCAGATAAGCGGAGAAGGGATATTGAGTTCGAGGTAGGAGATTTGGTTTTTATTAATGTATCTCCGCTAAGAAAGGCAGTGAGGTTTAGATCAAGTGGGAAACTTGCTCCCAGATTCGTAGGACCGTTCCCCATTGTGGAAAGGGTAGGGAAGATGGCATATCAGATAAAGCTACCGGAGAGGCTCGCGAGCGTTCATGGTGTTTTTCATGTTTAACATTTGACAAAGTGCTTACATGATTCAGCAGAGGTAGTGGAACCTAGCCTACTTGAGGAAGTTGAGGCAGAGAGAGAAACATCGGTTCGTCGCTTTCCTACTAAGATCGTTGGACATGATATCAAGAAGCTTAGGAATAAGGAAGTCCCTTTGGTTAAGGTGCAGTGGGGAGATAGTATTGAGGACGCTACGTGGGAGGCTAAGGAGAAAATACGTATCTCTTATCTACATCTCTTCGATGGTACATTTTGAATTCCCTATTTCCATCTTTAGTTTTAAATAGGTTCTTTCCTTTAGTATCCTTTGGGAGGATAGATCTTAGGACTTAACCTATGGATGGTAGGACTGAATGTAAACATGTTACTAGAACACGTTATGTATGATGGACATTAGTGGTCGCAATTTTTTGCTAGTGGATTCTAATGGATGCATATGCACACACTAGGCACTATTATCTCTTAGGGATCGACCTAACTAGGTCACTAAAGCATATGCATATGGATGTGTGTGCACTTGCATTTTTATTTTTATTTCTGTAGTTGCTATAATGAGTGATTATCATATGATTATTGCATTTGGATGATGATTGTAGCACGCATGTAGAACTATTAGTTATCATTAGGAAACTTGCATTCATTTGGATACATGGCATGGACATGATTGCATAAAAAGGAGGTCGACTGAATCAGTAGACCGCCTAATCTTTTGCATTAGTTAGGGACAATGACACTACACTATTGCATATAACATAAATTGCATTAGAAAGCTTAAGGACAATGGATGTAATGGATGATGGTTGAATATGTGGTCGTTGAATTTGGATAAAAATATTTATTTCATTCTTCTTGTTTGTACCAAAATTGGGCACAACGTTCTTTGGAAGTTTTTGAAGAGATAAAATGAAGAAATTAAATGGAAAGAGAGGAATTATCTAATAAAAACTCCATATTTCAGATATGAAAATAATTAAAATGCAAGGAGACACAAGAATTTAGAGTGGTTCGGCGTATCGCCTACGTCCACTATGAAGTTGATGGCTTTATTGATCTTTCTTTGATGTTTACAATTGATTTCAGCAAATTACAGCAAATAACAATGATTTGCAGCAGTGAAATTCGTTGGTAGCAGCAGCAACGAAGTTCAGATCTGGATCCGGCAGAGTCTGGGCGTTGGAGATCTCAAAGAAGAAGAAGAACCCCTTTTCTGTTAGCTTTGGGGGTCTATTTATAGGTATAGGAGGCTGATATTTTGCTCAGATCTCGGGAGACCCTCTTTGGCACGTGACCAGGCCCGCACGCCCAAGCCCAAGAAGTTTCAGCCCGATCCGTGATCGATACGAACGAATTTCGACTCGGTCAAGACTTGCTCCGATCGAGTCGAAATTTGGCAGGGACATTCTTCATGTTGTACTTAAGCTGCTGTGAAAATTTCATAGCATTTGGACTTGTAGATCTCGAGATATGATCGATGCAAGTTGGAGTTTTTCCATCCGCGATCGATACGAACGAATTTCGACTCGGTCAAGACTTGCTCCGATCGAGTCGAAATTTGGCAGGAACATTCATCATGTTGTACTTAAGATGCTATGAAAATTTCATAGCATTTGGACTTGTAGATCTCGAGATATGATCGATGCAATTTGGAGTTTTTCCATCCGCGATCGATACGAACGAATTTCGACTCGGTCAAGACTTGCTTCGATCAAGTCAAAATTTGGCAAGAACATTCTTCATGTTGTACTTAAGCTGCTGTGAAAATTTCATAGCATTTGGACATGTAGATCTCGAGATATGATCGATGCAATTTGGAGTTTTTCCATCCGCGATCGGTACGAACGAATTTTGACTCGGTCAAGACTTGCTCTGATCGAGTCAAAATTTGGTAGGAATATTCTTCATGTTGTACTTAAGCTGCTGTGAAAATTTCATAGCATTTGGACTTGTAGATCTCGAGATATGATCGATGCAAGTTGGAGTTTTTCCATCCACGATCGATACGAACGAATTTCGACTCGGTCAAGACTTGCTCCGATTGAGTCGAAATTTGGCAGGAACATTCCTTAGGTCATACTTAAGCTCCTGTTAAAATTTGGTGGCATTTGGACTTGTATATCTCGAGTTATGATCGATGCAAGTTTGGATTTCTCAACCGTGATCGATCAATATCTTGAGCATACGAACTCCGATTGACTTGAAATTTGGAACGTTGGCTCTCATAGCTTTGCTTGTCATGTCATATCAATTTTAGCTCGATATGGGCTCGAAAAAAAAATTCTTCGACATCCATAGTGAGCCTGCGTACAACCGATCTCCAGGATGAACTGCCCTTGGTTTTTAGTCAAGTTCTTGGTGTCACGGCCTTGCCAAAAGGCGGGATAACATTTGCCCCCCAAAGTACGTCTTGTGTGAACATGACGTGCTTTGAAATGCTGCATCCTTCATTCTGAAAAAGTTCTATCTGATTCGTTGAGTAGTTGCTATCTTTTCGTCAAAAGATGTAACCTTCGATTGATTTCCAGTAATATAAATGTTGATTTGTTGACTGCCAATGATTATGTAGTGCATTGTTGTAACTGAGTGTCGAGTGCTAGCGATTTGTTGTTCACTGTTGTAATTGTCATCAGGTAAGCATTCAACTCCTGTAAATTTTGAAAATTGAATGTTAGTCTGTCATACATGTACGTATGTTAACCTGGCTCCCGTTAACGTTTGCACGTTCACGAGTCGTTGTCAAGTTCTTTAGTTTTTATTTGGATTGAGTTTCGTATCGATCCTCTCCTAGATCGAAGTGAAATTCAAGTTGTAACAACGTTCGATGGTTGTTTTGAGTCCTTCCTTTGTATCGATCCTCTCCTGGATCGATCTGGGATGTTGGAATGTATGCTTCGTATCGACGGATACGTCATAATGGGTCTCGGATTGGCGGATACAGGAGTAATGCTTTGTGTCGACGGAGTTGAACGATCTAGACGTAATCATGCAGTGAGGCTTCACAGAGGATATGCCATTTCTCATTCCTTCATTCAAGAAGAATTCCCGATTATGGATAATCTTCGATAGGAGTCATCCATGACTCCTTTTCTAGATCCATCTCCAAGATCTAGTTGATCTTCATATGTCAATGCCTAGAATAATAAGCATTTCAACCGGGACAAAGTCTATTTGTCGTGCATCCCCAGAACTGGCTAGCTTGGCGATTGATTCGGCCTTTTCGTTTAGTTCTCTGAGGATTTGTGTAGTGGTGTAATAGTCGAAGCCGGTTAGTAGCTTTCGGTCCCGGTTGAGATAAGGAGCAAGACGATGCCCCCTAGTCAGATAATCTTCCCTGACTTGGCGTACTACTAACCAGTAATCACATAAGACATGTAAAGTTTACACTTGTAGTTTTCTTGCAAGTTTGAGCGCCAAGGCTTCATACTTAGCTTCGTTATTTGTTGCAGGGAAGTTGAGTTTCAGGGCGTAGCAGATCGTTCGTTCCTCAGGAGTCATTAACGCAACTTCGATGTTAGAAAGCCGATTATTGGAAGTTCCATCGGTGTACGTTCTCCATTGGTTGGACGGTTCTCCAATGTTCTTCGGATAGTCGTCTGATGTGGTGGATTCAGATATGAAGTATGCTAATGTTTGACCATGGAGAGCTCTCCGAGGGAGATAAGTGATATCAAATTGGCTTAGCTTGATACTCCATTTGAGTAAATTTTCAAACATCTAAGGTTTCTATTGGACCTATCGTAATGGCTGGTCGATATAGACGTTAATGGGGTGAGCATGTCAATAGCCAGCCTTCATCATATACTAGTCTTCGGATTCGTTTATCTTCACATAGCATTGCGACGCTTATGGCGTGTGTTGACACGGCCCAATTGATGTATAAATCTTCGTGATCCAAAGGTTTGGGTAAAATGGAAGGTCTCTTTAAGCAATCTATCAGAGCTGCTTGGTTGTCCTCGGTACATGGGTGTCTCTAATTGTCGGAATTTTCTAGAGATTAGTCTTGATTCGATGAGAATTGATGATGAAAACGAAGAATCTTTCTGATGTAATAGTGAAAGAGCATTCTAAAGGATCGAGTTTCATCCTGCATTTTTTGGAGAGCGCTGAATACCTCTGTCAAATCATCGATATGGTCGTTTGATAGCCGTGATTTCACGAGCATATTAACCACATCTACTTTCATCGATCGACCGATATGATTTTTGAATGATCTGCTAATCGTCCTTTGGTAAGTAGCATAAGCACTCTCAAGTTCGAATTTAGGGATTTCAGCGTAGCACTATAGGCCCAGATCAATAACGAGACAGTTGTATTCCTGGTCTAGGACATGCTTCAGTATCCGATTGTATCTGGAGTTTGCATCCATGGATGTGAGTAATTCATGTCTGATGGTCAAGTCCATCAGTTGGTCGATCATTGGAAGTGGAAAGTCGTGCTTTGTCATACCCCATGCAAATCTGAGTAGTTAATGTATGTCCTCCACTCTCTGTTCGTTTTTCTTATAAGTAAAGGATTGGATACTCACTTAAGTTGGAGGGCATCATGGATAAACCCACTGGTTTTGAGCAGATTCGCCTCCTTTTTAAGTGCAACAGATCTCTCCAGATCCATGTCGCATCGTTTTTGTTCACCGAGACATGCCTCGGGTCGACATTTAATGCAGGGTTCTTCATGGCTGGCGGGAGTCCACACACACACACACATATATATATATATATATGAGATCGAGTCCAAGCGAACACATCAAGATTCACCTGAAGTAAAACAGTTGACTCTTTCTTCATCATTGCGCAGAGTTGTGATCTGTTCTACAATACTCGTGATGGGTTGTAGGCGCCTCATGTGTTTATTTGCAATGGTAAATGATCAGGCTTATAAGAATGTTGAATCAAAGGATTAGTAGAATTTAGCCTTGTACTGTATGCTGCTACATAGCTGGCTCCAGCTTTGAGATTGAATTTACTTGTGTTTCTGAATGATGCGCTTTTCATTCAATGTACCTGTGATCCATTGCTCATTGGAAAGGTCAGAATGATGATCAGTCGCCCATAAGTCCTGGTATTGATCTGATGACTCTATCTCTAGGCATCCTTTCGATCGCAACCTAGAGTTGTTATGAATATCAGGCATGGGTCATAGGTTCAAGTTGTCATAGTCAACTCTCGGATAATTACTCTTTTGCCCCCAGTCTCGGGTTGGCGGATGCATTACGCAGACGATCTAGTCTCGTCCTAGCTGTGTCTATACTGTAGTTCAAGCTTTAGAACCAGAGTTGACTGATGAATGGTTGAATCATATTATCTTATCTTCTTGTTCGTGCCCCCAAGTCTGGTGAATATCTCGATAAGTGGTAGGGTAGATAATGTCCGCTTCAATTTTGTATTCTATCCCATTGAACCATGGGATCGAGTTAACCGATGGAAGGCTGAGTCGTGCCTATCCTATATTATGTTCTAGTTCTTTCCTCTTAGCGGGATATATTGTTACTTTGCCAACATTCAGACATAAGCTAGATTCTGGACGGTCAATGACATTCACTTCGCTGCTTATGTCGCCGTACTTTGGGCAAAAACTGAAGAGTGAATCGTCCAATCAGATCCAATGTAGGATTGATGCTTCCCTTGTCGAATTCAGGGTAAGAATCAGTGTGCAGATGTTTAGGTTGCACTTTTTTTGAATTGCTCTTTTAGTTGGATCATGGTAAGAGTCAATGAATGAATGGTCGCGTTGCATTCATTTGGAGTTGGGTGATTAACCATGTCCATTTCGATTTACGTTCTCCCGTCAGATCTAGGGATAAAGTCAGCTCAAATGCAGTCATGTCATGCTTATTTGGTCTCATGCTCTTCTTGATGGATCGAAGGAAGGCGACGAAGGACGAATGGTCAAGTCACACTCATTCGTGGTTTATTCTTCTATCTGTGCTCTGTTGGTCAAAGGTATTCGATGGACGTTCGGTCACATCGATTTGTAGTCGAAGAGGATCGATATTGACCGTTGATTCAACGGCACGATGTAGAATGCTCGGACCTCATTTCCTATCGATCCAATGGTATGATATGAAAGGTGCAGATCGATATTGCCCATCGATCCGACGGTACGATATAATTGGTTGCCCAGAACTTCGGGCATCATTCTGATTGGTTAGCATAAAGGTCTCCTTGTAGTCATTTCCTTAAGTTGTAAAGGACACTAAGCTGGAGATGTAGCGAGTCACCTTTCTCTTCTTTCAGTGATTTGCACTTCTGCCCCCAGTCTTGGGTTAGCAGAGTTAGTTCGTGGATGGTCTAATTGCACCTGTAGTGAGTTTACACTCCTCACATCGAGTTCAGGTCAAAGTTGGTGAATGAATGGTCGAATCTCATTCATTCGTTTGTCTATTCTTGTAGCCACACTTTGGGGATCAGAGTCAGTTGAAGGGCCATTCATCACACCTATTTGATGTTTATACCCCTATCCACACTCTAGGGACTAAGACTTTTAGTAGAAAATGGTCGGACCGCATCTTCCTCAATTAATCCCTCTAGAACTAGTCAATGGCGAAAGTCGAAGTGTGGTCGATCACATTACAACAACTTTAATTTGATGCTTCTCTCACTGAACTGTAGGAAGGAATCGATTGGAAGATGGTTAGGTCACATCCGTCCATGTTGCATGAACAGCCCGTTGGATCATAGGGGAGAGTTAGCGGATGAACGGTCGTGCCACGTTCATTTGCAGTAGAACGGGTAGTCACATCCATTTAGAATTGGACATTCAGCTAGGTTCGTTTTGCGAATTTGCGTCTCCTTGTCGAATCAAGGAAGAAATTTTGTCTTGTGGGGTTGGAGTGCATCCCTATAAAATTATGTTATGGGTCCCGTACCGGAGACAAAAGGTTATGCATGGACGGTTGGGTCATGCCCGCTTAGTGCTGGATGGTCTAATCGCATCCAATTTTGTGTGTTAAGTGTGACCCCGTGTCAGGGGAAGATTGGAAAGCAGACGGTCGAACCACATCCGCTTTTTGTATTACAGAACTTGATGAGGAACCATAGCCGGTAGATGGATAGTCGAATCACATCCCTTTTGGTATTCATATTCCAAACCATGCTTTGAGGACTGGAGTTGGTTTATGGGTTGTTAGTCACACTCATTTGGTGTTTATACTCTAGCCTGCGCTCTCGGGACCGAAGTGAGTTGATGGGAGGTCATTTTCACCCAGTTGGTGTTTATACTCCAGTCCACACTTTGGGGACTTAGAGTTAGTTTATGTTTATACTCCAGTTCGCACTCTGGGAATCTAGAGTTAGTTGATGTTTATACTCCAGTTCGCACTCTGGGAATCTGGAGTTAGTTGATGTTTATACTCCGACTCGCGCTTTGGGAGTTCGGAGTTGATGTTTATACTCCGGTTCGCACTCTGGGAACTCGGAGTTGATGTTTATACTCCGACTCGCGCTCTGGGAGTTCGGAGTTGATGTTTATTCTCCGACTCATGCTCTGGGAGTTCGAAGTTGATGTTTATACTCCGGTTCGCACTCTGGGAACTCAGAGTTGATGTTTATACTCCGACTCGCGCTCTAGGAGTTCGGAGTTGATGTTTATACTCCGGTTCGCACTCTGGGAACTCGGAGTTGATGTTTATACTCTGACTCGCGCTCTGGGAGTTTGGAGTTGATGTTTATACTCCGGTTCGCACTCTGGGAACTCGGAGTTGATGTTTATACTCCGACTCGCGCTCTGGGAGTTCGAAGTTGATGTTTATACTCCGGTTCGCACTCTGGGAACTCGGAGTTATTTAATGTTTATACTCCAGTTCGCGCTATGGGAATCTGGAGTTAGTTGATGTTTATACTCCGGTTCGCACTCTAGGAACTCGGAGTTGATGTTTATACTCCGACTCGCGCTCTGGGAGTTCGGAGTTGATGTTTATACTCCGGTTCGCACTCTGGGAACTCGAAGTTGATGTTTATACTCTGGTTCGCACTCTGGGAACTCGGAGTTGATGTTCATACCCCGACTCGCACTTTGGGAGTTCGGAGTTGATGTTTATACTCCGTTTCGCGCTTTGGGAATCCGGAGTAGAACGAAGGATTGTCGTGCATCAATCCTTTTACGACTTTGATGTGATGGCTTGTCCCTGAGCTCGGGGTTTCACTTAGCGAGTGATCGGTGGGATCCCGATTAACTTCCACTTAAATGCCCCTCAACGAAGGATGAGATTTAGTTTATGGACGGTTGGATCATGTCCATGTTCGTTTAGATTCCACTTTTTCTAAGCCTAAGGAGTATGATTAGTGTTCTGGTAAGCTTTGTGCTCGAGCATAGGAAGGGATGGTCGAACTACATCCACTCTGAGTTGTGTATTTTCCCTTAAGTCGGGTGCAATAATTGGAGAGCAGACAGTCGAGTCACGTCCAATTTATACTTTGCATTCTTTCGATTGAGCTAAGGAAGAGAGTTAAAATGACAGCTCGTGACGGTTAGCGAGTAGGCAGTCAGTCGTTGATGACTTTAAATTGAGGGTTGGCCCCTGATGAAGTCGGTTTAAGGCATGATTGTTTTGCCGAATCACAGACGAAAACTGGGAAGTGAACGGTCAAATCATATCCACTTTAAACACGTGTTCTCAAATAACCCCAAGTGTCTAATGTAGGATTGGATGCATGGATGGTGACGTTGCGTCCACCCTTGGTGTGATTCCGATTTTATTGGGCATCAGAAGAAGCGTAAGTATGTTGGCGAGCTTCAAGTATGAGATGGAGAGTACATTGTTGGGATATATCACTCCAAGTCTTTCCCAGATCTCCAATTAAATTGCATAGGCGGATGAGTGGATGGTCGGTTGCATCTACTTTGTACTAGAGTCTTGACCTTGTCGGTCTCTTCCGTTTTGATGCCTTGCCCCCAGTCAAGTGCATATAGTAGCCGATGAGTGGTTGAACATGCTCATCATGATGATACCTCGATGATTTGAACATAGTCCGCGGAGGTTGTTTTGCACCCAATCTTAAGTACTCGGTTACCTACATCATTTGCAAGTAGTTTAATTCAAATAGGTCATATTTCGCAACGTAAATGAAATTGAATTAGAAATAATTCAAAAGAGATCAGATCAAATCTCATTGATAAGTGAGGCAGCGTCGTATGCCTGCTATTGCACTTCAGTCCAGCCCTTCTCAGTTGGAAGTCTAACGCAAATGGTTCAATTTGATCAAAGTTCTTGATCGATAGGGGTCGGATGTCCCCGGTCCTTTGTTTTATGGGGCTTGCACATATTGTCGGAGCTATCCTTCCCGGAGCAGCCTTATGGCATTGGCGTTTACGGTAGCCATTTAGGAAGGAGGAGTTTTTCGATCTAGAGTATGGAGTAGGTCCCCTCCTTATCTTGCTATGTTGATCTTTCACTTGATTCATCAACTCAAAATTGGCCTAGACACGTTGGTGTAGTTGTCGGCGGCGGTCCACCAGTTCTCTTGTTAAAGTCTGGAAATAAGCGTTGGTGATCAATTCATTTATGGGTATCGGCAGCAACTGGCTGCGGGCTTTGGATAAATTCGTTGGCTGCCAGCTTCTTTATTCACTTCAACGATATGAAAAGTATAACTGGTATATCTAACCGTGATTGACGGTCTTCTCTGAGGAATAAGGGAAGACATCTGCGTTTGATGGCACTCGTCACCCTTGGAGAATTCCACGCGTCACCCTTGGAGAATTCCACGCGTCATTCACACTTCATAAGGTAGTGTCGGGGGTCGTATTTCCACAATAAACCGACATAGTTAACATGTTGAATTTTCATTGGAAGTTCTGCATGTAGGATGGTTTCAACGGATAGGTCTTGACTGGGAAAGATTCTCCAATCGACATTATGATTAGGTACATTTTATTGCCAAGGGGTCTTGTAACACTGGTGAATGATGTATGCATGATTGTCCAACGTTTGAGTGGTTGGTAACGCCGATTGGACGACAAGTTGGTTAAAATTGGCTAATAGATTGTTGTTTATCCCAAACTTTCATCCAGATAGGAGACCTATATAGGGTATTAAGGAAGTCCTCTTGAGGTTGTATGTCATGCTTTTAGTCATGTGGACATGGAATGATTAAGATGCAGGCATTTGAAGATGGTCCAGCGGTGACCAGCTATGTTTTGAGTTGGCAGAGTAGACATTGTAAGGCAGTCGTCATATTAGCCATCGTACCATAGTTGTCAATTCAGGAGTTTAAAAGCTGGTCAATTGGAGGAAGTTGCATTCCACCCATTCCTTGATTGCAACTCAACATTTGTTGTTGTGATCTCCTATGTCTTGTTCAGTCATGGAACAATTAGAAGCACAGATGGAATGTTCCTTCATTAAATTGAGCTTTGAATTCACTATGCGGGTGCTCTCCACTATGCGGGTGCTCTGTGCTTTGAATTCATTAAATTGCTCTTTTTCATTAAATGGAAAGAGAGGAATTATCTAACAAAAACTCCATATTTCAGATATGAAAATAATTAAAATGCAAGGAGACATAAGAATTTAGAGTGGTTCGGCGTATCGCCTATGTCCACTATGAAGTTGATAGCTTTATTGATCTTTCTTTGATGTTTACAATTGATTTCAGCAAATTACAGCGAATAACAATGATTTGCAGCAGTGAAATTCGTTGGTAGCAGCAGCAACGGAGTTCAGATCTAGATCCGGAAGAGTCTGGGCGTTGGAGATCTCAAAGAAGAAGAAGAACCCCTTTTCCATTGGCTTTAGGGGTATATTTATAGGTGTAGGAGGCTGATATTTCGCTCAGATCTCGGGAGACCCTCTCTGGCACGTGACCAGGCCCGCACGCCCAAGCCCGTGAAGTTTCGGCCCGATCCGTGATCGAAACAAACGAATTTCGACTCGGTCAAGACTTGCTCCGATCGAGTCAAAATTTGGCAGGGACATTCTTCATGTTGTACTTAAGCTGCTGTGAAAATTTCATAGCATTTGAACTTGTAGATCTCGAGATATGATCGATGCAATTTGGAGTTTTTCCATCCGCGATCAGTACGAACGAATTTCGACTTGGTCAAGACTTGCTCCGATCGAGTTGAAATTTGGCATGAACATTCTTCATGTTGTACTTAAGCTGCTGTCAAAATTTCATAGCATTTGGACTTGTAGATCTCGAGATATGATCGATGCAAGTTGGAGTTTTTCCATCCGCGATCGGTACGAACGAATTTTGACTCGGTCAAGACTTGCTCTGATCGAGTCGAAATTTGGCAGGAATATTCTTCATGTTGTACTTAAGCTGCTGTGAAAATTTCATAGCATTTGGACTTGTAGATCTCGAGTTATGATCGATGCAAGGTTGGATTTCTCAACCGTGATCGATCAATATCTTGAGCATACGAACTCCGATTGACTTGAAATTTGGAACGTTGGCTCTCATAGCTTTTCTTGTCATGTCATATCAATTTTAGCTCGATATGGGCTCGAAAAAAAAAATCTTCGACATCCATAGTGAGCCTGCGTACAACCGATCTCCAGGATGAACTGCCCTTGGTTTTTAGTCAAGTTCTTGGTGTCACGACCTTGCCAAAAGGTGGAATAACACTTCTATCCTTGGAGATTTCGGGACGAATTCCTTTAAGGAGGGGAGAATGTAACAACCCAAAATTTGAGCTATAATAATTAATTAACGAATTAATTAAATAATTAAATAAATTTGTGAAATTGTCAGAATCGAGCTACGATAGTTGCACCATTGGACCCATGACGATTTTCTGATCAATTTCCATATATAACTTGTCAAAATTCGAGCTAGTATGGAGAAGTTACAAGTGAAACAAGAAATCAGAATTTTATAAGAAAAAATGAAAAAAAATGAAAAAATAGACCTTTAGGGGTCGACCTTTATTTTGGTCAGGTCGACTGATAGATTGACCCCCAAGGTGCTTAGGTCGACCCGTATACATCTTAGGTCGACCCATAGCCGATGACGTTAAAACTTGATTTTCGTGAGATCCTGTGCGTTCGTGCTTGCATCCGAGGGTCCCTAGTGAGCCTATGACGTGGTTGCACCAGATTTAATCTTCAAATCCGACGGCCTGAGATCCCTAAGCCACACTATAAATAGAACCCTAGGCTTAGCTATTTTTCTTATTCAGATTTTCTTCCAATTGGGTTCATTGCCTGAGGCTGAACACTAAATAGAATTTTTTTCTAGGGAGGAGATCTTTTTAATAAAAATATTCTACACCCTAGAAGTGGATCCAGGAAGGCCCAGGAATAGAGCTAAGGACCACAGGTGAGTGTTTTGTATTTTTTTTTGAAGAATGGTCAAACATTTTATTGCTAATGATAAAATCATTACAAACTCTATTTACATAAGAAACAGCCCAACAAAGACGGCCTACAAACAAAAAAATATGCATACCCACAAACGATGCCCTAAACACACTGCGTAAACCTTGCAAACTTGTCTTTTCATGGCGGCTCGTTTTCTCTTCCAGGCAAGTCTTCCTCTCTTTCAACATTAGTGATAAAACTATCAGTGCGTCTGGACAATCTAGAGCTCGCAGCTTCATCTTCTTCTCCATCAATCATGTATCTCGAGAATGATGCTGTGTTTGGGAAATTAGGGTTCAGGGTCAAGGTATGGTTGTCAACTCGCAGAGGTAAAATCTCCCATCTTTCAAAGATATCCTCAAGATTGTTTAGACTATGGCTGAAAAACTTGGATCTATTAATGATGAGGTCACGAACATTGGATTTTATGATATTGCACACCGTGATTTTGTCTATTTTTTCATTGTTAAAAATGATAGAATTCCTGCTTTTCCAAATGAACCAGATAGATGAGCTAAGCGCAGCTATTATGATGTCCTTCTTAATATTGTTAGCAGCAAACTTCTGACTTATGTAGGCAATGGCATCTATGAGAGAAGTATGAAAGTTTCTTTGTGTTATAGGGTCACCCATCATGATTCTGATCCAACACCACACATGCTTAGAAAAGGAACATTTAAAAAATAAATGATTGCAAGTTTCCACTTCTCTTTTGCACAGAACACAAACATCATCTTCAGTCACTCCTTGCATTTTTAATTTGTCCTTTGTAGGTAGGAAACTGAAAATAGCTCTGTATAAACATACATTCATTTTTGGGAGTGAGATGTTATTCCATATGATTTTGTAGTCATTGATTTCCTGTAGCTTGATTCTAAAATCATTCCATACATCATGGAAAGAAAATAGGCCATTTTTACTGCTTATACAAAACCAATAGTCTGCTGTTTTGTCATAATGAAAGGGTACCTGCTTTATTTCCTCACTTATATTACCAAGATATGAGATGTTTTCAGGCCTCCAAATATTTCCAGATATAATTTGCTCTACCTTGTGTTTGTGACCTCTTGTTAATGATAAAGTTTCATGCCCCAGCTTCTCCAATAAAGTTGAACCATTAATCCATGGTATAAACCACAAGCTTGTAGATTTACCATCCACAATTCTTCTATCAATTAGTTTCTGTGCATCTTTTCTGTGGTATAGCATTTTTTTCCAAGTGCATGAGAAATTGTTATTAAAATTAGATTCCCACAGTGTCTCATTATTAGCATATTTCACATTCAGCCACTTAGCACTATATGTTGAATTGTTAAGAGTCTCCCAAATTCTTTTGATGCAGAAAGTAATGTTTATATCTAACAGTTTTTTCAGCCCCATTCCACCTTCAGATTTAACACTTGTAACTGTTTCCCATGGAACCCTACTCTTTTTACCCTTCCAGATAAATTTTTTGCATAACTGATTGATTTTTTGAATAGTTAATCTAGGGAGCATAAAACATTGCATCCAAAAACTGACCATAGGATAAACTACAGCCTTAATCAATTCTATTCTTCCTGGAACTGTGAGAAATTTGCACTCCCAACCTTGCATCTTTTTTAACACTTTGTCAATCAGTTGCTTACAATTTGAGTGTTTGATATATGTCACAGGTAGGGGTAACCCAAGATATCTAACAGGTAATTCTCCTTCTTGAATATCCAGAATGTTAAGTACTTGATCCTTGTTATTACAAAACTTGTTGAAAAATACTTGAGTTTTGAGATTATTCATTTCCAAGCCAGTGACTCTCTTTAATTTCTTGAAACATTTCTTAACAGCTTTAGCTCCAATATCAGTTGCATTTATGAAAATTAACAGATCATCCGCATAAATTAGATGTGTTATGTTAGAATTGTTCTTGATAACTGATTCCATTTTTCCTTAAATAGCTTTAGCATCCATCAACAAAGTGAAATATTCCATGCATAAAGTAAAAAGATAAGGGGATAAGGGATCTCCTTGCCTTAAACCATTGCTGCCATTAAAATATCCCTTATGATATCCTTCAATAGAAAATGAAAAGCTAGGAGAACTTATCATTTCTTGAATAATTTTTACCCATTTAACTGGAAAGTCCATGCTTCTCATCATGTGTAGAATGAAATGTCTGTTTACTGAATCATATGCCTTCTTAAGGTCCACCTTTATGCACATTTTGTTACTACCATGCTTGTTAAAATTTCTGATGTGTTCATGTGCAATTATTATTCCATCTTTAATTTGCCTGTTTGGTAAGTAGGCTGTTTGATTATCAGATATCAATTCTCCAAGCACAAACTTCATTTTGTCACATAACAATTTAGATAAGATTTTGTACAGCATGGAACAACAGGCTATGGGTCTGAAATCTGCAACAGATTCAGGGGTTTTAACCTTAGGGATTAAGGAGATAATGGTGTGATTAATTTCTCTCACAATTCTACCATTGTCAAAGGAAGTCTGCATAGCTTCCAAAAGCGGTTTTTTTAATTCATTCCAATGTCTTTTGTAGAATTTAGCATTAAAACCATCATAGCCTGGAGTAGTATCATTATGCACACTGAAAATAGCTCTTTTCAATTCTTTTTCATCAAATGCAGCAGTAAGAAATTTTTTTCCCCATTCATTTAATTTCCTTTTTGGGGTAATGTTAGGAAACTGATTCATCATGTTGCCTCTATTGTATATGTTTGTAAAAAACTTGACAGCCTCTTCCTCCATCTCCTTTTGAGATTTGAAAACATCTCCATTTCCTTTTACAATGTTGTGGCAGCTATTAACAAATCTCCTATTTGTTTGTTTTGCATAGAAAAATTTAGAACAGCTATCATCCCACTTGATCCATTGACATTTAGATTTTTGTTTGTTATCAATAGCTAACAGCTCCATACTTTTAGCCAGATTCACTTGAGCATCATGCAAATTTTGTGCATTTAAGGAGTTGTGATCTGATTCTAATATCTGTAGAGCAATATTGACCTCTTGCTTGCATTTTGAAACTTGTGACTGTAAATCATTTTTTCCCCTGCACCACTTTTTAATTTCCTTTTTGATGTTTTTCTGCATATGAATAAGGTTGAATAACTGATTTCCTTCAGGGAAAACAAAACACTTCTCAACTGCTTCCTTGTACCCCTCACACATAACCTAGTGATTCATGAATTTAAAGGGTTTTGGACCTTCATAAGTTTGAATGCAATTAAAGTGGAACATAATAGGTACATGATCACTTGTTGATAGTTCTAAATATTTTGCATGAGATTTTTTAAACATGTTCATCCATTCAACATTGCAAAAAAGTCTATCAATCTTTGTAACAATAGTCTTGTTAGGCCCTGATCTCCAAGAAAAATTAACCCCTGAAATACTAGTTTCTTTAACCCCTGCAGAGTTAACAAAATTGTTAAGCTCCTGAATGTTTTTGGTTGACAAATTATTTCCTCCTATTTTCTCCTTCAAAAACCTAACACAGTTAAAATCCCCTATGATGCACCGTGGAGTAATAAAAGTGTTAGCTTCTTTTACTAGTTGTTTCCATAAACTTTTTCTTTCAGATTCAAGGTTTAATGCGTAAATGACAGTAATAATGCATTGGGCCCCTGCAGTGTTATTTAGCATACAAGTAATGTGTTGTTTGCTCATAGAAATTACATAACTGCTCCAAATGTCTGAATTGATCATAATAAGAATTCTGCACTTGTGATGATACTCAATGTTATTTATGCATGTCCATTTACTTCCCCAAGATTCCATATAAAGCTGAAGTTTATTGCTTCTCAACTTATTTTCAACTAAGCAAAAAATAGAAGGTTTTTGTGAAAACACAATATTTTTTACCTCCAAAACATGTGCTGCCTTGTTAAGACCCCGCACATTCCAACACAAGATAGACATTATTTGGATGAGTTTACTTGACTCCTGGTCCTTATAGTAGGAGTCACACTTTCATGGATCACTTTGTTCATTTTCTTTTCTTGAATATTCTTGCCTTTCATATCTGCAATTGCTTTTTCAAATTCAGGGTTAATGGATGTGAGGTTTTTGGGCATATTAATGGGTGAATTATCAGTTGAAGGGTATGTGGGTTTGATACATGATTGAGATAGAGAAGATTCATCCACATTTGAGCCTTTCATGTCTTTTTGCACCTGAAAAGAATTAAGCACTGCAGTTGTTAGATCAGAAACTTGAGAATTTAAATTATTTAAGACATGTTTACTGTGATTTAACAACTCCCTGCTGCAATTTTTCTCGGATGATGATAAAGTGACTGAAACTTTTGTCGATGACGTCAATACATTTGGATCCAGAGTAATATTGCTCATAGGAGGTCCATCTTCAATGTTTTGGATATGAGACAAATCAGAAAGTTGAGTAGAGGATCCCTTTGCAAATGTAGCAGCCATGCTGATTTGTGGAGGCAAACCAGATACTACACATTTTTCTACATCAGCTGATGGCGAGGCCGCAATTACAACTGCAGGCTCCTTCAAAGACTTCTGACAAATCTCAGCATTCACAGCACTCATATCTGATGGAGAAACATCCTTACCCTTAGCTGAATTATTTGTATTTTGATTCATGTGAGCTATATCAACTGTAGTATAAACTGGGGCCTCATCAATTGTAAAAACTTCTGGAGGCAAATCTGTTGCAAAGCATTCTACAGCAACAGTTGATGGCGAGGTTGCAATTGCAACTGCGGGCTCCTTTAAAGACTTCTGAACTGTCTCAACATCCACAGCACTCATATCTGATGGAGAAACATCGTTACCCTTATTAGAATTATTAGTATTTTGATTCCTGTGAGCTTTATCAACTGTTGTATGATCTTGAACATTTGACTCATCAATTGTAGTAACTTCTGCATTGTTATACACTACTCCTTCTGAATTGATTTGAAGAGTTTGCTTATTTGTATTATCTTTTGAAATAATACCCATGCTATTAGTCTCATTATTATTAGTTATAGACTTTAGTATCCATTGCTGCGTAAATGATATAGGGCACTCTTTATCCACATGACCAAAACAAACACAGTTATGACAAACTGGAGGTATAAATTCGTATTCAACATTTTGCATAACAAAATCCCCTCTAGGCAGTTTAATTTGCACTTCTCTTTCAAATTTAAATGACGCATCCACCTCAATAAACAATCTAGCAAAGGCTATTCTGCTCCTGTTTTTAGTTTGTTCGTCCATTGCAATAGGTCTTCCAATGGTGCTAGCAATTTTACACAATGAAATGTGGTTCCAATATGCAAAATTGAGATTAGGAAATCTCACCCAAATAGGAATGGATAATAATAGATCTTTCTCATATTTGATAGTGCTGCTCCACTTCTTCATAATAATGAACTTCCCATCCATCATCCATGGTCCACCTTCTAGTATTTTTTTACAATCTTCTTCCAATTCAAATTGAACCAGATAGAAACCATTGTCTCTAGCAAAAACTTCAAATTTACCTTTTGGAAGCCACGTTCTCCTGATATATGCTTTAAAAAAAATACAGTCTTTTCCCCACCAAATAGATCAGAATAGAATTAGACCACATCTTTTCTGCAGTTAACAACTCCTCCTCTCCAATTATTGCAGTTTTTCTGTCATTAACAATTGCTGGATCGAAGAATTGCATGGTTTCACTTTGTTTCTTTTGCTTAACCAAATCACACCAACTTTTAGGAGTGGCCTTTGAATTAACAGCAAACACACCCGATGTATTGAATCCATTCTTTTTGATGAAAGAATCACGTGATCCAGCATGATAAGACCCAGATCCAGCTGAGAAATTTTGAAACGCGGTGTCCTGTTCTTCATGCGAGAAAAACGGGGATCCACCTTATGCACTTTCGCTGATACGCCTGAAGCCTCCAGCCTCTTCTTCCGGTCTATCACCTTTGTCCATCCCTCTTCCTCTGCTTCCTCCCCTCCGAGATCTGAACTTTGAACGCCGACTGATTGTGACGCCATTTTTAATGTATCTGTTTTGAGTGTTTTGTAATTACTTTAGATTTTTAAGTAATTTAAATAATAGGGTTCTCAATAATTGTAGTTTTTCGACAATTTTGAGGCAATTATTTTGTAAGTTTATTTACAGTCTATTTTTAAGTAAATTTCAGAAGTTCTTTTCAGTCTATTTTATTCAACTATTTTAATCCATTATTTTATTCAATTATTTACAGTTATTTATAGTTATTTACATCTGTTTTAAGTTGGAATTTAGCCTGTAAATGTTAGTTTCTTTTTATAGAGGTTTAATCCCTTTTTACGCAAATAAATTATAAAGAGAAGAATTCGCTAATATGGATTAAAATAGAATAACGCTAAATTTACAGAAATCGGATGTAAAATAAGAAAAACTAAAATAAAAATAGAGATGGACTGAAATAGGCAAATTTAAGATATTTGCAAGCATAATTATAACAAGTGGTTATAATTAGAAAGAGAAAATAAAAGAATAACAGTTGCAAGAACAATTATAACACGGGTTATAATTAGAAAGAAAGAAATAACAGTATTTTAAAACTTAGATCTTGGATTAAGTTAATAAGAAAATATAGCAGAGATAACAGAAGAGTATTATTTTAAAACTTAGATCTTGAATTAAGTTAATAAGCAAACATAGAAGTAGGGTCCGTACCAGCAGCATTCCCTTTCAGATCTAGGACTGAAGGTCTCACAATAGTAGGTGACGCTGGGACATGCTTATGCTGATTAGGGTAATTAAGTTGCCAATAAATAGAGGCTCAAATATGGGGATTTGGGCATGGGGCGCAAAATTAGAATTTATTTGTTAGGGCCAGTACTGGCAGCATTCCCTTTCAGGTATAAGACTGATGGTCTCACAACAGTTTTGTGAGGCTGGGCAGCATTCCCTTTCAGGACTAGGACTGATGGTCTCACGATAGTTAGGTGAGGCTGGGCACGCTTATGCTGATTAGGGTAAATAAGAGGTCAAATAGGGGCCGACAGTTAGTGTGTACCGGCGATGACCGAGCGTGCGGCACCGATTAGGATAAATAATTCGCTACTGCGTCCTACGCGCTAAAGAGGCGTCCTTTTGCTGTGGGACCAACAGGATTAGATCAGCTCACAGTCGCACAACAGAGATAGAATTGGCCGATCAAAGGGTAGAATTAGGATTTCAGCCTAGTCAAGATATCATTTTAGATAGGATTAGGATTTCAACCTAATCACAGCAATTTAAGACAAGTGCAAACAATCATAATCAAACAATCAAACAAAATCAAAAACAGTATTTATACGAGTTTTATCTTTTCTATATTTTCCTTTCATACTAGAACTATTGCTTAGTCTATTATGTTTATCTTTCTTAGAAATGCTAGTAATTGCTTTCACTCACCAAACTTGTAGTCTGACCCACTCCTCTATTTCCCCCTTTTCCCCCCATAGACCAGCAAACTTGAGTTGATTCAAGTTACTTGGAGACCCATTACCGGAGTTTTCTCATTTCAGATGTATTCTTCTGCTTTTTATCCTTTTCATTTGGCTTATGATGGATTTGGCACTTGTGAGAGGGATTATTATTATTATTATTACTATTATTGTTACTTTTGTACTTTGATTATGTGAGACTAAGATGTATTTTCATAAGACATGAGATATTTTGAGTTTTTGAGACATGTTATGTTTTTTATAAATTATTTTGAAATGAAGTTACATTTTGAATGTCAAGTTATTATTTAAATGTTTCCGCTGTTTTTACTTATTTGTCTTGTGAATCTTAGTCCCTATGATACTTTAGCTATACCTATAATGCACAATATCCTTTGGTGTGCCCTTTTTGGGTATACTAAGGGGTGTGGGGTGTTTCAAAAATTTTCTAAGAATTTGTGGATTTATTATGAATTTTCTATGGAAGAAAATAGCTAAAATTGGGGTTAAATTAATTGTAGCAATTATATATTACTATTGGGTCTGAAATTTAAATATGTTAGAAAACATATTAGTGGTAAATTATTGTAATTTTTGGGGAATTTTCCTAAGTATTTTTCTATAGATATAAAATTATTTAAGGTATGAGACTTAAATATTTAATATGTTTTATCAAAGAGAAGGGTTCGTTTTAAATGTTTTAACTGTTAAATTTTGAATTCGGCAGCACTTTTAGAAAATAAAATTTTGAAAAGAAATGGGCAACAATTGTGTTTTGACAAATAAGGCATGTTAGTTGAAATGCAATTACTTTAAAAGATAAAACTGTTTTGTGAAAATTTACTACCTCGCCACTTCTATCTGCAAGCTTTCGACGCCATACATTCGCCAATGACCAAGTCGAAACCAATGCACATGGTATCAAACAGTTGATACATAGTGAATTAGAGAAAGTCAAAAGGTATAGTGTCGAAACCAATATTTCGAAGGGGTAGAAGTTGCTCTTATGAATTTTGAACTATTTTGTTTACAAATGATGATTTTGAAGGGGTTGGAGTTAGCTTTTGAATTAACCAACTTGCTTCTCTTTATGTAAAAAGGGCTTTCGAATGAGTTGCCGCCTTTTGTTTTAAAATAAGCTTTCGAAAGGATAGCTTTGAACACCTAGCTGCCGAATTCTACCTTTCGACCTATTTAAGACTGCTTTTCTTTATAACTTTTAAACAATGGTTTCATAAGGATGCTTTCGCCTTTTCCTTTGACGTCGCTTCTTAAAGCTTTCAAAAGGGTTGGTTTCAAAACCATCCCCTTTCTTTTACTTATGATAAATGCTTTTGAAAGCAATGCTTTCACCATAGTTCTTTGCGACCCTTATTTATATTAAAAGTTAAACTCAAAGGATTCGAAAGGAATGGTTTTACATGATTTCGAAGCTATGTTTCCACAAACTTTTACTTGAACCCAATACTTTCAAAGGTACGCTTTAAGTGAAGAATTTCAATGTTTTCGAAAGACAAGTTTAATGATTTCGAAAGAGGACGTCTAAGGTTTAAATAATGGTTTCAAAAGATATATTTTCAAAAGTTTCGAAGGCATAGTTTTGGCCTTGTGGCCTAAAGCTTTCTAAGTTAAAAGATTATTTAAGTAAAGAAAAGTAAATGATTTCCTTGTTTTATAATGGTATGAATCCAAGGGTAAATCATTTGTAAAGATTATTCGCAAGTAAATAAAGTTTTAATAGGGTAGTTAATCCCAAGGCAGGAAATGAAACATGAATAAGGTAGTTAACCCTAATTTTATGACTTAGATATTAGAAGACCAGATAGGACTGGTGTATGGTCACGCCCTGTACTTTAGCTATTAGCCTCTAGCTAAATTAAGTTCAAAATTCCAGTGTTTAGGGCTTGTCACAGGTGGGACTAAATTGAGGTTACACATAGAAGGGAATATACATAGTAAAGATAGGTTATTGGTAAGCCCGCAAAACCATTAGGTTCGGTTGACCCTAGAAAAAGAATGTAAAGGGCAGTCAGCCCAGTAGTGTGTTTAACAGAAGTTAGATAATTGATTGTGTCTGGTAGGCCCGAGTAAACCAATGGTTAATAGTTAGCCAGATAAAACTATAGCGTGGACAGATAGTCCATTGATTTCCTGATCTTTATGCATATATATATATATATATATATATATATGTGTGTGTGTGTGTGTGTGTGCGCTTTAATTTTTATAACCAATTTGATTACAAGGTTTTGAGTTGCAAAAGATACGCTTTTAAAGGATATTAGTGAGGGGACACTTATTCCGCTAAGTGGCATGGTCTCATTTAATATCTGTAAACCAAGATGTAATAGTATTATTCACACCAGGCTTTATGTCTAACTCGAAGTTTATGTTTTCCCCTTAAACTCTCAAGTGCTCAATATTTAATTTGAGTAGATTGAGAGTTAAGGTTTTTAGGTTTAGTAGGTTGGACGAATAAGCTTCCGAAGACATGCAAGAGGCAAAGTTAGCTATGTAGGAGCTACTTAGTTTTATTTCTGCTGTGATGTATTTATGATAGATATGTTTATTTAATACTCTAATAATCCAAAAGGGTATCTTCATATGTCGCTCTTGGCGTAATTTGTAATAATTATATTTGGTCAAAGCCGAGGAATCGTTTGGATTATGTATCTGAACATGAAATATGGATTTGAAATGTAATCAGAAAAGCTTTTTTCAAATCTATGTTGATCTCATTTAATATTCATGTGCTTCTGATATTATGGATACCATTAACATTACCGTATTTTGTCACCGAAAGTTAATACTATGGATGACTGCAGCATCTGTAGCGCTTAGCTTTGGGCCTCAAGATTGGGTTGTTACAACTTGGTATCAGAGCATAGGTTTATGAAAACTTAAAAATAAAATTTCAAACTTAAAATGATTTTGAAAACATAATCCTAAGGAATTAGAGAAAAGACTGGGGTACCAGATAACGCTATAGCAACGTACTTTTATTTGCTACATATAAGTATACGCTCTATCTCTATTCTCCATCTTTCTTAGGTTGTTCTTCTATATCTTACAAAGGGCTGAATGCAGATTTTAAGGATGTAAGATATGGATGCTAGGAGTAGAAGAGTAGACATTGGTGGAGGAAGCAACACAACCAACGAAAACGCTCGACCCAACAGGAGAAATTCGGGTCGACCAACAAATTCTAATCCAAATGCAAATTCCAATGTAGGTGCAGAAGGCTGTAAGATGATATGGGAGCTATGTATTAGTTCTTTGTTAATATGATGCAGGCGGGAGTTGCTGCAGGATTAGTCGGAGGAAATGTTGAAGGAGGAAATCGGGGTGCTCCGGTGGTCAATAACTATGCAATCTTGAGTAGAGACTATGCCAGGCTTGGAGGAAAGCCGTTTATCAGGACTGAAGACGCAATTGAAGTATAGAATTGGTTACTTCATTGCGAGAGGATTGCTGATTTAGGGCTTAATGATGAGCAGAAGAGGAGGCTTGCTTCTAGATAGTTGCACGAAGCAGCACTATATTGGTGGAACAGTAGTACTGTGGGAGTTAATGAGGAGACCATGACTTGGGCTGAATTTAGAAGGAGGTTTGAGGAAAGATTCATGTCAGAGATTGCTAAGTCAACTCCGCTTAGGAATTTTATGAAGTTGGAGCAAGGGGATATGACTATGCTTGAGTATGCAACCAGATCCGTGAAGCTATCGAGATACAAATATGCTATAGTTGACACGGTTATCAATAGGAATAAGAAATTCATCCACGGGCTGAAACCTGAACTAGCTAAGCCAACTCTGCCACGTATCAAGGATTCATGTGATGTGGTTGTTGAGATGTCTTTGAGACAGGAGGAGATGCTTGCTTTTCATGATGGTAGCTAAGCAGGGGAAGCTCATAGTGGGCGAATTCAGAAGAGAAATTTTTTCCATAAGAAGGGCGCTTAGAAAGGAGAAGCTGCAAACTAATTTAGTTTGCTTTAAGTGTGATAAGAAGGGACACTATGCTCATGAGTGCTGGACAGGTAAAGGGAAGAAAGCTGCTGACAAAAAAGGAGTAAGATGCTTAAATGTGATCAGATTGGACAATATAACAACCAGTGCAAAGAACCAGCCAAGGATGGAAAAGGCAAGATGTTTGCATTGGAACCAGCTACATCAAGACCAATTGCAGAGGAAAAAGGAAAAGCTATATTGGGAGATAGGCTTTTGATTCATGGTATATCAGTTAGAGTTTTATTTGATACTGGTGTATCGCATTCTTTTATATCTCACTGTTTGGTAGATAAGCTTAACCTAGAATCCTCATACCTAGTTACTTCCATAAGGGTTGCGAATATGATAAGAGGTTATGCGACCCTTGGAATGAAATGTGATCACCTAGAGTTTGAATTATCAGGTCATGTATTTTCTTGTAGTTTGCATGTGTTTGATTTCGTAGGGTTTATAATTATTTTGGGTATGGATTGGTTAAGTAAGTACGATGCTAGGATATTTTGCCATGATAGGAAAATATCACTTAAACACCCTAGTTGTAGTGATCAGATTATATACTCCGTAGAAGACCCAGTATTAAGGTAAATGCTTTATTGGGTGTTATGGAGGAAGAAGACGGGTTGAACCGAGTTTTCATTGTTAGAGAATTCGTAGATTTCTTTGAGCCCGTTGTAGGACTGCCATCGAAACAAGCTATTGTGTTTCAGATAGATTTAGTACCGGGAATAAAATCGGTAAGTGGACCACCAAGTAGAATGACGCCTATCGAGATGAAGGAGTTAAATGTGTAGTTGGTGGATTTAGAATGTAAGCATTTTATCAGACCAAGCAGCTCTCCTTGGGGAGCAGCTGCAACGTTTGCAAAAAAACCAGACGGATCGTTAAGGTTATGTATCGATTATCGTAAGTTAAATGAGAAGACGATAAAGAATCAATATCCGTTACCTAGGATTGACGATTTGTTCGACCAGTTGTGTGGAGCCAAAGTATTTTCCCAATTGGATTTGGCAACAAGATTCTGTCAGCTCAGAGTAACAGAGGATAGTATTCCTTTGACGGCGTTTAGAACTAGATATGAATCGTATGAATGGTTAGCTATGTCGTTCGGACTAACTAATGCGCCAGCATTTTTTGTAGATTTGATGAACATGATCTTCCGGGAGCATCTGGACAAATTTGTGCTAGTGTTCATAGATGACATTTAGATATACTCTAAACATGAAAGAGTGCATGAAGTCCATCTTAGAGTGGTGCTTGAGACATTGAGGTAGCATCAATTGAAGGCAAAATTTTCGAAGTGTCATTTTTGGAAGATAGAAGTGAAGTTTCTTGGTCGTGTTGTCTTAGAGAAAGGGTTGTCAGTAGATCCAGCTAAGATCGAGGCAGTGAATAGTTGTAAGAGACCCGAGATGGTGGCTGAGATAAAGAGTTTTCTTGGATTAGCTGGTTATTATCGAAGATTCATTAAGGATTGTTCACGAATAGCGGCACCAATGATTAAGTTAACGCGGAAAGATGCGAATTTTGTCTGAACTGATAAGTATAAAGAAGCATTCCAGAACACTTATTGACTAATGCCCCTTTGTTGGTTGTTCCAAAAGGGAATCAGGACTTAGTACACGGATGCATGTGGAACAGGGTTAGGAGCTGTGTTAATGCAAAGGGGTAAAGTGATTACCTATGCTTCTCAACAGCTCAGATCGCATGAAGTAAGATATCAAATTCATGATTTGGAATTAGCTGTGGTGATTTTCACATTAAAGGTGTGGAGACACTACCTTTTAGGAGAAAGATTCGAGTTATATATGGATCATAAGTCACTGAAGTATTTTATTCTCTTAGAAGGAGTTAAATATGAGACAGTAGAGGTGTTAGAGTTTTTAGCCACTTGTGACTTTGGTATTGAGTACACACCAGGGAAAGGGAATAAGGTGGCAGATGCACTTAGTAGGAAGCATCAAAATGAAGTATTGGCGATGATAATCGAGTGGAAAGATTTAGAAGCATTGAGTACTACATGCGAAGTACAATGGAGATCTAAGAGTAGTTCTAGTCAAGAAACAGCTAGGTTGTTATGTTTATAATTTTGATTGGTGATGATCGAAAGGATTGCATCTAAGCAAGGAGAGGATCCATGATTAGCTGAACGGATCAGCAAGTTGAGGGATGGAACAGAGAGTGATGACTTGAAAGATTTCAGCCTTGACTAGAATGGGTGGTTGAGGAAGAAAGGACGACTATGTGTTCCAAATGTAGGAAACATTAGGAAGGAAGTTCTTGGAGAATGCCATCGTTCAAAGTTCACCATTCATCCAGGAGGAACTAAGATGTATCAGGACATGAAAAGAAGTTTCTTCTTATAAGGTATGAAGAGAGATGTAGGCTTATGGGTGAAGCAGTGTTTGAACTATCAATAGGTAAAAGCCGAACATCATAAACCAAGTGGGTTACTTCAGCCTTTAGATGTTCCAGTTTGAAATGGGATACTATCTCAATGGATTTTATAGATGGATTGCCAAGGTCAAATCGAGGAAATGAAAGTATATGGGTCATATTGGATAGGTTGATCAAGAGTGACCATTTCATTCTAGTTAAGTCAACTAGGACGACACCTGTTTTTGTTAAATTATTCCCAAAGAATGTAGTTAGGCGGCATGGAATTCCTAGTAGTATAGTAAATGACAGAGATTCCTTATTCACTAGCAAGTTCTGGAAGAGTCTATAAGAGACTTGGGTACCAAGCTCAAGATGAGCACCACTTACCATCTGCAGACAGATGGACAAACGAAAAGAGTTAACAAAATCTTAGAGGATTTGTTAAGAGCTTGTATACTAGACTTTGAAGGATCATGGGAAGACCACCTACACTTAGTCGATTTTTCGTATAACAATAGTTATCAGACTAGTATAGGGATGGCATCGTTTGAAGCTTTGTATGGGAGGCCATGCAAATCTCCCGTTCATTGGTTAGAGACCAAAGATAGATCAGTTCTTGGTCTGAATTTGGTTAGGAAAGCTACAGAAAAGATTGAGCAAATTCGAGTTAGAATGAAAGAAGCTCAGTCTAGGCAGAAGAGTTATGCTGATAGAAGAGGAAAGACTTAGAGTTCTCAATCGGAGATCATGTTTCCATCAAGATATCACTGATGAAAGGTGTACTCAGATTCGTAAAATTAGGAAATTGGCACCGTGGTTCATTGTACGATTTCCTATTATAGAAAGAATTGGGAAACTCGCATATAGAGTAGAGTTACCGAAAAGTTTGGTAGGAGTCCACAACGTTTTTCGTATTTCTCATTTAAGGAAGTGTATTTGGGATCCAGAAATTACCATTGCACCAATTGTGTTAGATGATTTAGTAGTGGAACCAGATATGACTATAGTTAGAAAGCCAATTCGTATAGTCGAGAGAGATGAGAAGAAACTAAGGAACAAGACAGTCAGATTAGTCAAAGTCCAGTGGAGTGACAGTGAGAGAGACTGTACTTGGGAAACTGTGAGCACGATTAGAGATACTTATCCCAAGTTATTTCATGGTATGTTTTACCTTTATGTTTGATTTTTATGGGTACCTTATTGTAATTTCGAGGACGAAATTCTTTAAGGAGGGGAGTCTGTAATGACCTTATTTTTAACTGACATTATTTAGGACATTTAATTTGATAAATTAAATGAAATAATGTAGATGGTTAAGGGATTGAGATTTGTATAATCATAAGGCAGTCATGCCTTAAGTAATGTATAAACAAAAGATAATTAAAAAGACGAAAGTAAGAGGAATATGATAAGGGCAAAATAGGAGTAGACTATGTCCTTATACCCTAAACCATCTTTACTTCATTCCTTATTCATTTTAAATATTTGCAAACTAAACCAAAACACTTAAAAGCACGACCGATCACCATTAAGGGAAACCAAAAGGAAGATAAGCAAGGATTCAAGTTAGGAATCTTAAGAAAATGAAACAAAGATCAAATCTCAATCTTCTTAACCCCAAGCTAAGGGAATAATAGATTTACACCTCATTTTTATTGATTTTGGTTTCTAGTTAAGATCCAAATTGATTTTCCAAAATATATGTCATGATATGATTGTTTAATTGGATGTGTACGCTTGTTGATGATTTATGTTGCTTCATATAGAGTTTATGATAAGTTTTGATTTGAAAAACCTATTAAATGACATCCAAATGACTTGCGTTTCTAATATATGGTCGAAAACATTATTTATGAAGTGGCTTTCAAGTTTCATAATTTTCTAAGCATTTGTGGAATTATTATGAATTTTCTATGGAAGAAAATAGCTAATACTGGGTTTAAATTAATTACGGAAATTATATATAACTTTTGGGTATGAAATTTAAATATGTTAGAAAACATATTAGAGGAAATTATGGTAATTTTTTGGGAATTTTCCTAAGTATTTTACTATAGATATAAAATTATTTAAGGTATGAGACTGAAATGTTTTATAGTTTTATCAAAGAGAAGGGCGTCTTTGTTAAATGTTTTAATTGTTAAATTCTGAATTCGGTAGCACTTTTAGAAAAGAAAATTTTGAAAAGAAATGGGCAACCAATTGTATTTTCACAAATAAGGCATGTTAGTTGAAAAGCAATTACTTTAAAAGGCTATAAAATAGTTTTGTTAAAATTTACTACTTCGCCACTTCCATCTTCAAGCTTTTGATGCCATACCTTCGCCCATGACCAAGTCGAAACCAATGAAGATGGTATCAAACAGTTGATACATAGTGAATTGGAGAAATTCTAAAGGTACAGTGTCGAAACCAAGCTTTCGAAGGGGTAGAAGTTGCTCTTATGAACTTTGAACTATTTTGTTTACAAATGATGTTTTCGAAGGGGTTGGAGTTAGCTTTCGACTTAACCAACTTGCCTCTGTTTATATAAAAAGGGCTTTCGAATGAGTTGCTGCTTTTTTTTAAACAAGCTTTCCAAAGGATAGCTTTGAACATATTCGAAACCTAGCTGCCGCATTCTACCTTTCGACCTAGTTAAGGCCAGTTTTCTTTATAACTTTTAAATAATGGTTTCGAAAGGGTGCTTCTGCCTTTTCCTTTGAAGCTACTTCTCAAGGCTTTCGAAAGGGTTGGTTTCGAAACCATCCCCTTTCTATTAGTTACGACAACTGCTTCCGAATGCAATGCTTTCGCCATAGTTTTTTGTGACCCTTTATTAAAAGTTAAACATAAAGGTTTCGAATGGAATGGTTTTAAATGGTTTCAAAGCTATGTTTCCACAAAATTTTACTTGAACCCAATACTTTCGAAAGGTATGCTTTAATTGAAGAATTTCAATGTTTTCGAAAGGTATGTAATATGGGTTTTGAAGGGGAGATCCCCAATGTTTTGGAAATACAAGTTTATTGATTTCGAAAGAGGATGTCTAAGGTTTAAATAATGATTTTGAAAGATCTATTTTCAAAGGTTTTGAAGGCATTGTTTTGGTCTTGTAGCCTAAAGCTTTCCAAGTTAAAAGAGGGTTTTTAACTTACTTTGAAGGGATAGATAATCCCATTGATAAGGTTTCATCAACACTATTTTATGTAAAGTGTGTGTGTGTGTGTATATATATATATATCAAGGCATAAGTGTTTTAAGTAAAGCAAAGTAAATGATTTCCTTGTTTTATAAAAGTACAATTTCAAGGGTAAATCATTTGTAAAGATTATTTACAAGGAAATAAATTTTTAATTGGGTAGTTAACCCTAAGGCAGGAAATGGAACATGAATAGGGTAGTTAATCCTAAGTTTATGACTCAAATTTTAGAAGACCAGATGAGACTGGTGTAGGGTCGCGCCCTATACTTTAGCTATTAGCCCCTAGTTAAAATAAGTCCAATATTCCAGTGTGTAAGGCTTGTCACAGGTGGGACTAAATCAAGGTTACACACAAAAGGGAATATACATAGTAAATAGGTTATTGGTAAGCCCGCAAAACCATTAGGTTCATTGACCCTAGAAAAAGAAAGTTAAGGGCAGTCAGCCCAATAGTGTGTCTAACAGAAGTTAGATAATTGACTGTGTCTGGTAGGCCTGAGTCAGTCAATGGTTAATAATTAGCCATATAAAACTATTGTGTGGACAGATGTTGTAACGACCCACTATTTTGGACCATTCAAATTGACAATAAATCCACACACGTCGAACTTGAATAATTAAAAACAATAGATTGTAAATAAAATTTGGCAAAACTAAGCATATACAGTAAATAAAATAATCACAGATCACAGACACAGAGTAACATAACAATATGCAGCGGAAACAAATGAATAGTAGTTCATGAAGCTACTATATATATAACAGAGTTAAATAAGTTACAACAGATCTCGAATACAATAGTCAAATGCAAGAACCAGAATACATCAATAGAATCAACTGAATATCTGAAAGCTGGATTGATAGCTGGATCTCCAAGCGAAGCTCCAACTCCAAATGCGAGTCTCGAATACTGGTACACTCAGTTGGATCTCCGAGCGTAAAGAAAACACAAAACACTCGAGTCAGGATTAACATTCTTATATCAATAAATCCAACTCAAGTGAAATAACTACTGAAAATACAAGTAACTCAAAGGATGTTTGGGATAACCATCCTTTAAGGATCCGTTAAACTATCTACTATGTAGTAGTGTACGCTAAGTAGATAATGCCTATCAGTAATATAAAGTATCAAAATAGCGTTAAGGCGTTACCATTATCCCCCTTAACACATTTTATATAAGCGTCATAGTCTATACAGCACTGTAAACTCCACCGTAAACTGGTGGGCTATCAGGGAGTACTCCATAGATATAACACAAAACAAATCGTAGTGGTCGTGTATAGGGATACAAGTATGACAAGGCACATGAGGCAATACCCAAGGTAGTGAAACTACCGTTTGCCTGATCCGGACTGGTGAGAACGCATCGCCGCAGCGATCGCAACACCGCGAAACAACACTCCCAAATCAAGGGTGCGCACCAATCAAAAACAAGTAATGAGTAGTTTACGAAGAAGTGTGTCCGCTAGAGGTAGCTAACCTCACTGGCCCGGCACGGCTCCTGTTTAAGTCATTTCCAATTTGACACAAGTGTCAAGGCTATCCATTATCGTTCTCTTTCTTCAAATCCAGCAACGTCATCATTCCAACCACTTCATTCTGGATCACACTCCGCGTATAGTAGTTATTAAAGTGGTTTTCGGTTTGGACAGAGAGTATGTCCCTAACCGATCCCGGACTCTTCAATAACTACGTAATTATTACACCGATTGGTCATTTAATAAACTTTCAAAATAGTTTATATTTCAAAACCAAAATATCATTGCCATTTCAAAACTATATCAATACGATATCACTTCCATTTCAAAACCAAATACGATATCATTTCCATTTCAAATATATCCATTTACAAAATCTTAGTACTTCGAAGTTATAACGCTTTCTAAATCAACACTATGGAAATCATAATGCTTTGGAAATCAAAATTTAGAAATCATAGTGCTTTGGAATCATAACACTTTCCTCTTAACCAGTTTAGATATTAAAATTAGTATATATAATAAAATAGTTTATATAAATAGCTATAAGTTAAAATAGTTTATAATAAAATAATTTATATTAAAATTGATTTATATTAAAATAGTTTATATTAACATAATTTATAAAGTAAAATATCAATAGTTTTAAATATAATTTAAAATTACTTTATAAAATAAAATAGTTTCCTCGACTTTCACAAATCGATTCAAATCAATTCGAGTTCCAAATTCAAATTTAATCAAATCTAAATCACCAATTTCAATTCCGATTCAATTAAACATTTCCAAGTTATATCGATTTCAAATACCGATTTGAACCACAAATAAACCATTTCAATTTCAATATATTTCAAAGCTTCAAATATTCCACATTTCAAAACTAAATTCGATAATTTTATATATATATATATCAATTCACTTTTCTATTATTTAGTTTTAAAATATTTACTTAATTATTTCAATATCATTTGAATACAACTTCAATTTACAAATTTAAATAAACAAAATATCCCATTTAAATTTATATAAATTTGAAATATTCCTTTAAGTCACTTTTAATCAAATTCAAGTTATAAAATATATCTTTAAAATTTCAAATTTAATAGATTTCAAATCAAACTTATTTAAGTATAATTCTTAAATAATTAAAAATTCCAAATCAAATTCAAATTTATCTTTCAACCTGAAATAATCTAAACTCTATATTTGGAAATATAAATTTTACATATATACTTAAACATATTTATATTGATTCAAATCAACTTTATTAAATCAACTTTAATAAATCTTTAAAATCATATTTATTAAAACCATATATTTCTTTCCAAAACCATAGAATCAATTTTCAAAATATTTATATATATAGACCAACGGTGTCTGTATATAATTTTCTACCCTATGGTCAAGTGATACAGATATTTATCATTTCAATCCGTAATTTAAATATATACGGGTATATATATATCATTTCAACCCGTAATCCCAAATTCAATTCAATTGAAAATCGCTTGGGTTTATCATTTCAACCCATAACGATTTTCTCCTATTCTAAAGTCCGTTCGGGTATGTATCATTTCAACCCATAGTGATTCTATACTAAGAGGGAACTTGCAGAGTGATAACAAATATGATAATAATATAACAGGCATATATCATCAATATAAATAACAGATAATGGTGTCAGATGTCACAAGTGAACTGATACAGGTAATATCATATATATAACAGTGTAAATAACTAACATCAGCATATTTCAATTGGCAGATAATGGTGTCAGGTGTCACAGGTGAACTGATACAGGTAATAACATATATATAACAGTGTAAATAACTAACATCAGCATATTTCAATTGACGTTTCAATTGAAATCAAATTTAATAAATAAAAGAACATTAATCGTGAGTGATTGCTCACCTTTCGAGGTTGGAGAGATTTGTTAATGGAATGAGTTTCTAATACAAGCACAATTTCCAAAGTAAAACTAGATTTGCACGAATTTGATGGACAAGCTGATATATATAAGAAATAGACGAAGTCAAATCAAAACTGGATCGATGTAAATGAAAATCAAAACAAAAATATATTATATTATTATTTTGTTAAACCAATATTCAATTCAAATTACATACTATATTCCAAATCATAATACATATTCAAATCACTTTATATAATATTATTTTAGAATCTAAAAGAAACCAAAGTATATATAAACTAAATTGGATAATATCTTATTATATACAAAACAAACAAAATCTAGTTCACCAAAAATCAACATATACTGGCAAGCCACTCACACGTATATATAATATACTGGCATGTGCATATATATATATATAACATTTTGTAAACAAAATATATATATCGTTGTAAATGTATATAACACTGCAAAAATCATTTATATATAATAACTGAATACATTAAATATAAGAAAACAGTTATACCTATCTATACTAACAACTATTACACATACTTATATAAATTAACACATTTATATAAATCTATGAACTACGCCTAAGTATAAAATATGATATATAGTAACGAATTATATAAATATGCAGCTACGTATAAACTGGCAAACAAAACAAAAATAACTAAATATATATACGTACTCACAAAGACATCTACACGGCCGAACAAGATATGGGTAGCTGATCATATATATATATATATAAACTAATATATACCCAATATATAAAATATTATATAATACCAAAGCTGCTGTGCTATAGCTATTTATATACTTACACATATATATACTGACTCGCATGTTTATACGAAACAACATGGAAAAAGCATACTTTAAAACATTATATATAAACAATTATATATATATATTTACTCACAAAAGCTACTACAAATATTGTCAACTAAAGATTTAAAACCAACTATACTTATACTTACATAAATTAATACGTATGAAAACATATATATCTGTATAAAATCGCATACCATAAACAGAACAAAACAAAATATATATGCTCACAATACCCACAAAACTATATATACATGCAGTAAATTATAAAGGTAAACTATATTTATAAACAAATAGACAACAGAACTCAAACTATTATAACTTGGCAAAATTATTTATACTCAGATAAACACACACACACACACATATATATATACCCATACATATAAGAACTTACACTATAATTTCAACATATATATACTAACCGATTATAATATAAAACTAAACTTGTCTATATATAGCTACATATATCTAATCACGACTAATACAATAACCATAAAACAAAAGTTTTATCGACTAATATATATATATATATACCTTCAACAAAGCAAAGGTGGTTTTGGTTCTGTCGATGGCTGCGATGCAGAGCGCGAAGGGTATGAACGAGAAGGCGGTGGTGGATGGTTTGGCCGAAGCGGATGTTGGTGCAGCAAAGGTCGGAGAGGAAGGAGGGGAGAACGATGGTGGCTCGGCCATTTATATGCTGCTCGGTTCTAGGGGTGCTGGAGGGAGGCAATAGGAGGCTCGGCGGCCAATGTTTTAGAGAGGATGTGGAGAAGGAGAGCTTGGAGGGGGAGATCTGGTGCATAGACAACGGCCATGGGTTCTAAAAAAATAAAAATAAATAGATCTGAAGGGAGGAAAGAAGGTCAAGCAAAAAGGAAGCGTGCTCTTTGATATATTAATATATATATTTCAAATGAAACCGAGAGAAAGTGAAGAGGCACATTGAACAGTGGAATAGTAAAGATTAGAAAATAAATTGAACGTTGGGAAAGCGAGTGTCAATCCTTAAATACCCGAAAATATAAAAGCAACGGCTAATTAATTTATACGGTACATAATTCAAAGGTTCAAACGTACCGATACGGTGCGACGTTTTACAGATACCGCCGCGTATCGAACTTCAAAATAAAGAATTGAATATACCGCAGAGATCAGCACAACGAGACGATCAAAGAGGTATACAGATATTAGTGGTACAGTCTAATTATAAAAATTCGAATTTTCTACTAGCGGAAAATGCAGCAAAATCGTAGAAAAATAAGATCGACGGAGCTAAAGAAGTCCGAATTTGGAAAAACGAAAAATGACGTCTCGCTCAGAAGATGGTTTAGAATTTTTCTATTGAAAAATATTCAGGTTTGAAAAACATTTAATTATCATCAATATTAACTGATTGGAATTAGAATGGAATTACACACAAAAATAAACTTCCATATTTTTTGATGAAAATTTACAAGTGGCTATGTTTAAATAGACGCATTCCAAATATTAAATTTTTATTTCAAAATTTTATCGTTTAAAATTTCACAAAATTTCAACTAATTACGTTATTAAAACAGTTAAAATTTACGGGTCGTTACAGATGTTCCATTGATTTCCTGATCTTTATGCATATGTATGTATGTTCTTTAATTGTTACAATCAATTTGATTACAGTGTTTTGAGTTGCAAAAGATACGCTTTTAAAGGATATTAGTGAGAGGAAACCCATTCCACGAAGCAGCGCGGTCTCACTTAATATTAGTAAATCGAGATGTAATAGTATTATTCATACCACGCTTTATGTCTGACTCAAAATTTATATTTTCCCATTAAGCTCTCAGCTGCTTAAAATTTAATTTGAGTAGATTGAGGTTAAGGTTTTCAGGTTTAGTAGGTTGGACAAATAAGCTTCTGAAGACGTGTAGGAGGCAAAATTATCTATGTAGGAGCTACTTAGTTTTATTTCCGTTGTGATGTATTTATGACAGACATGTTTAGTTAGTACTCTGATCATCCAAAGGGGCATCTTCATATGGCGCTCTTGGCGTAATTTGTAATAATTATATTTGATCAAAACCGAGGAATCGTTTGGGATTATGTATCTGAATATGAAATATGGATATGAAATGTAATCAGAAAAGATGTTTACAAATTTGTGTTGATTTTATTTTATATTCATGTGCTTCTGATATTATGGATACCATTAACATTACAATATTTTATCACCGAAAGTTAATACTAAATGACTGCAACATCTGTAGCACTTAGCTTCGTGCCTCGAGATAGGGGTTGGTACAGGGTGTGGGTCCAATTGACGTCAATACCGCCAATACTACTATAGGCGGTCTTCTGCGCCATGGGATAAATCTAGTCGTAACTTCCCGTCTTAGGGATGATGTTGTGCCGAATGATCCATATAATCAGAAGGGTAGTCGGACGTAGATTATCCTTCTTCCAAACACTGACACCTTGGAAAATGATCTATTGTAAAATCTTTGAGTCGGTCACTTTAAAATCATCCAAGTCCGTGTCCTTCGCGAAGGCCTCCAAAATCTCAAGGATATCGTCATTAGTCAGCTCAATTAAGACACCCTTCACCTCCAAACGAATCAAACTATTTCCTCATCCAAATTTCTGCGCCAACATGACATCGAAAACGCAGATGCAGCATGGGTAACATTCCCCCTCAAAATTCTCAAAGCATAGGGTCGGTGCAAATCCAACCGCGACGAATAGCTCTTCCATCCCAAAAACGGTGAAACCTTTTGCTCATTTCGGTCCAGCTAAGTGGCCTCTTGAGGGTTGAGACCATAATGGTGCGAGGAAATACTGGCAATGCAAAAAGATATCTTGGGTTAAGAAGTGGTAGGAGAGAGGAAATAGGATTTAGATTACGAGTGATGGTGGGGCGAGATCTAACGTGCAAAACCAAAACGAGGGGGAGGTAAGGCTGCTGCTCTAAGGGAAAAAGGGCATCGCCTAGGGAAGGAAAGGAAGAGAGAGGCTACTACTTGGATGAGGAGGAGGAGGATGGAGATTGGGTTTGGCTTATTAAGGAAGGAGGAATGAAAGAATGCAATTGGAGAAATTTGGACGTGACTTTTATAGTCCTGTTCCAGATTGAAGTTGTGACCAAACTAATTAACTGTTAGACCACTATAGGTTTACCGCCAGGCGGTCAACCGCTAGACGGGCTTTGGACGTTAATTGAACCTAGACCCAATTAGGGGAGGATTAAATAATAATAATCGTTTTACACCGTCTCCTTTGATTCAACATGATTCGAAAAATTCGTATCCTCATCTCGGTAGTGTCAAAGCCTACCGCCTAGTCCTGAACCATGCTCCAACTATTCATAATAGTCCCAACAAAACTGCTACGACCAATAACAATTCTAAAAACTAAAAAAATACTCCAGTTGCTATTTCTTACCTACTTCGCACGAGAATATTTCTTCCAATAGCTGGTGGTACAATAACACTTCAAACTACGTTACCCGATAAAATTGAATGTCATTGCTATTTTGTCTATACCTTAAAGAGAGAAAATCTAAAAATCTCAACTTTATGAACCGAAAAATCACTGAGTTAAATATATGCTCCTTTATACTTGTTTCTAAATAATAGAAACTATTTTATATCAAAAATTTCCTTAAAAATCAAACTTATATTTACCAAAAATCAAAATTAAGCCTTTACTGATGTATATTAATATTTAAGGATTTCTCCAAAATCTATGGCATTTCCAAAATATCCTTTATAAAAATTCTCTCACGGGTTTTGACTAAGGAACTGATATTAATTATCCAAATAAAAATTCAGTTTGCCATCAAAGAGGTGATCAATGAATGAACCATAGCAAAAACTTGCTTTCAAATGATTGCGACATACATTCTCTAATTTTTTGCCCATTTGGAACAAATGTGTGTCTCCGGTTGGAACTCATCATCAAAATCCAAAATCACGAGGTAGCTAGAATCTCAACCATCAAATCGAACATGACCAGTCTCCAGGATTCTACCATATTTCACACTCATGCTCTTTATTAACAGCATCTTACGCATTGCCAGCGCTTTGTGGGGTACTTCGAAGTCGACGTGAAAATCTTAACTCTAAGATATTTCCAATCCATAGTTACTTTCCCATTTCATCGGAGTGGAACTACAACTACTTCTATAGCCAGAACCTTTATAATCCAGCGTAAAAATATAATATTACTAGATAGGAAAGTACAAATATGTTCTCTCAATTTATCCTAATTCCTTTGATCTATTAACCTAGGCTTTGATACCAAATGTAACAACCCATACCTCAATGGTCCTAAATTTGGATAAAAATCAAAATCCAAGTCCATCAAAGCACAGATCATTGAATGTGGTACTTGCAAATAAGCATGAGCATTATCAGAGATTGATAGAAATCTGAACTCATAGCAGAAACAATAATAGGATAAGAATACTGTGATAGAGTTTGGGGTATGCCCTAGCGGCAATTATGTAATTTATTACATATATCTAACTCGTTGACTAATCATGTTTGAAATAAAGATGTTTCCTTTCTACTATATACTTAATATAATATAGTTATATTAATTAATTAACTAAAAGTGTATTTAATAGAAAATCCATAAATTGTATGTTTTGTGATAGTAGTTGCAAAGTGTTGTAACCGTGAGTAATTTATCACGATAAAAATAAATATACCATTTTAAATGTTCCTAGTCAAGGTGCATCGAGACTGGATATCGATGTATCCGTTGAGACTGGAGCATGTAACGCTCTCTAAATGTTGAGCAGTGTATTACTCATGACTACTAGGGGCACCTAGGGGTTACGCAGTAATAGTTATTGGATAACTATGGAATGACTCATTCGATAGTTTCTATTGATTTATATAACTAAAATCAAACAGAAAATATTAATATGAATAATTTACATCGTTCTTTCGACTTGACGATACTGTGAATCTCAATATGAAAGCTCTGCTTTGATTATAATTAAATCATGGCACGACGTCCATCGAGTGACTATAGTTGGTCAAGTGGAAGTATTGGAAGTGAAGCACTATTCAAGGGAGGATTCGTCTCCTCAGTTATATGAGATTAGTATTACGGTCAACCCAAAGTCAAAATCTCTTGCCAGAGTAGTTCGGTTAATAATGATTGTTATTATTGAACCAAGGACTTTATGGTTGGACTATAGAGCTAAATGTGGACAATGTTGGAATTTTTGACCATTACCAAATTCAATTAGTCTAAAGTGATATAGTTTTGATGAAGAGAATTGGTGCAAATAATTATCATAACAGGGTAACGCGTATTAAATTAAAATAAGATTTTTTTCGAAAATGATTAAGTGATAAATTTGACCATAATGTCATACCACCTGCTAAGTAAAGTGTGAACATTAACGTTCGAATAGTTTGATGTTAATTGTTGGCTGAACTTACACTTTTGAGTCGCATAACTATAATGATGAACACTTTGAATGAACCACGTGATTTAATTAATTTATAAATTGTTGTAAATTAATTAATATTTATGAAATATTAATTATTAAACTTCATTTGATTTGTTTGAATTAGTACTTAATAAAGTATGTCTATAAAAGTTATAAACACACGTATTAATATTCGATATCAATAAAATGTTTAAATTAAATTTAAACAGATTAATTGCTAAGTGGTTTTTGGAATTTTTCATTGTGGCCCACATGCATGATGAAAATAGGGATAGGTTTAAAATGTAATTTGAAAATCTAAAGGTGGAACTTATTAAAAAAGGCAATAAATCTTCTTTTTACGAATCACAAAAATACCATTTAAGAAATGAACTTTGTCCTTTTTGGTTTATTTTATTCTACCGAATATATGAAGAGGATGGAAGAGGATTTAGCGATTTAATTTTGGAATTAAATAAGGAAGGTTTTAAAGGGGGAAATTGAAAAGGTTTTAATGTTTTCTTTTGAAACATATTCTCCCTATACATAAACTAAATGTTAGGTTTATTTGACACACTATACATTTGAAATTAAAAACTTTCCTTTAACTAATTTAAATAAAATAAACGATTTTATTTAGAAATTCTTTAGAAATGTTCTAAATAAATTAGGCTTCATAGGCACAACTAAGATCCAATAGGGTAATTTTTTTGAAATTCATCAATGTCTTCCACTACGGGCTGGCCCAGTTCCTTCAATGGTATCAGAGCTTAATAGGCTATGCAGTCTAAATTAGTCATATTAGGGCTAGCTAATTAAGCTTACCCACTCAGTACGGTTCCTAGAAAGGTAATGTCTAGGATTAGAATTGGGTAATTAAGTACCCTGTCCTACCTGGTTACCTGCCTGGCCTGCAAGGAGATGTGAGCCCAAAGGTTGCCCGTAATAGAAAAGGCCCAACTTTAATTGGACCTTGGACTAATTTTCAAAATGTTTTGAAAATTAAAGTTAAAGATTTTAAATTTAACTGTTAAACTTAAAATAAAATATGTTTATTATAAAAGTTATAATATAACATAATTTTTCAATTTTTTTGTAAAACAATTCATATTAATTTCAAATTTGTTAATAAGATTAATGATGGTAAATTAATTAAATAAGCTAATTAATTAATGAACATGTGTGTGTATTATATATTGAGATATATGTTATGTTGTTTTTAAATTGTTTAAAATAACATAAGTATACATGTATGTATGTACACTGAATTTTGGAATAAATATAATTTAATTTAATAAATTAATTAAATGTTAATTAATTAAAACACACATATATAAGATATATGTGTTATACTATAAAGGTTATAGCATACACTATAAAGGTTGTAGTAGATATGTCTAATATAAAAGTTATATTGGAATATTAATATAAAATTAATTAAAGAGTTAATTAATTAAAATTTATTAAATAAGATTTAGTTAATATAATGTTATACATAAGACTATTATATAAATAATATAAAATATAAAAGTTATACAATAATAAAACTTACATAATATGAATGTATAATTAAATGTGGACCATTAAAGAAACCCTAAATAGACTTAAGGAATAAATACATATGTATATGTACGTATACCATGATTTATGATATGTTTGACACTTGAATCATGAGAGTATTTCATAAGAAATATATTATTCCATAAGTCGATATCACTCGATATAATATATTAAAGATAATGAATCTTTAATATAAAATTGTCCTCTACCATATATATATATTAATAAATTACTTGCATACTCCTTAGTTGTGGAGCAAACTCAAACTAAAGATGTTCCGTGTTGTATTATTAACATATCGAATAGACGAGTTAAAATAACTATATATATATTTGTTGAGCAAACTCAAGGTACATATATTATACTTAGGTCATTGCGATATGGTAGGTATGAGTGAGTAACCTCTTTTGATTTGTTGAGGAAACTCAAGGTCGAAATGAGGTTAGGACAAGGTAACATGGGTTAGGAGCTATATGTGATGCAACCGATAAGGAGTTATCCATCGACCGTGGAGCTATGACTTGTTAAGCAAACTCAAGGTCAGAATTCTAAGACGGACGTGTCGTAATGCCCACTAGCGAAGTCAAAAGACTTCTATGTTTCACTTAGGGTTTTGTGAAACATAAAAGACTAGTGGGTGCCTTATTAGAAAAATAAAATGATAACATTTAACCTATCTATATTGTAAGAACATATGTTATATAATATTATAATAATCTACATTGATAAATTTGTGCACTTAATAGGATTGATAAAATGTTTATCGATTGAGATATACAAATGAAATGAAGATTGACAAATAGAAATATAACATATACCTACCAATAAAAGATTATTGCATATTAACTTTTTAATACCCATGCAAGTGCCTGATATTACAACTACTAAATACATTCGTATTTTGGTCACTTACGCATTTATCTGGTCCAGACCATGTATTACATTATATGAGTTTTGAACTCTAAAAGTAATACAAGACTATGGATATTTGATCTATATACAATCACATATAAATCTTATATGGTGAATGGCTAGAGTTTGTATTGTAAAATATTTCGATGAAATTAGTTTATCCGAAAAACAAAATAAACCTTAGTGCATGATCTAATATTCAATTTGATTGATTACAAAAGGATCATATTGTGTTAACTATAACACTAGACCAGAACTACAAAATAAATCTAAGAACTTGATCACTGAAATGTCAGTTTGATCAGTTTATGCAAAGCGCGACATATTTGATGTTCTTAAAAGTTAAGGATAATCGAATGCGCTTTTGTTAAGGGAACTTTAGTATATTGCAGTAAGGATTTTCTTTTGAATGGTTTCCATTTAGAAAGAAAAATGAATGTACAATAGCAGATGTGATTTAAGATATAGTTGGGACAAAGGGAGTCAACAATCACTTCTTCTTCGTAAAGAAACATCAGAAACAAGAATTGTAGTAATAATAATTGATACTTAACTTTGGAATAAGAAATATGATTTTTATTTTGAAATATATTTTCATATAGAAAGTTGTTTTCTATGATATATATTTCTCTTGAGTGCAAGATATTTGATTGAAGAACTCACCACGGTATACTAAGTGTAGTATGTGAAATAAATAAATCTATATTAAGTGAATGATGGAACTCCGTATATAGTACGCTATTATAGTAATGCCAGAAATAGTGGGAGCGTGCCATATAACACTTATTGATTACATTATATTACGAAAATTGTTTTTGTAAAAGTGCCGAACATTATTTATGAAATAATGACTATTTTTCGGTATCGACTGAGAAATAGACATAGCTATATTTCAATATGAATATTATGGATATTCGTTATGAAATAAAACTATAATGTGGTATTTTTTTATAACAAAAGTGATGCATTGGAAAATACAGAAGTATCTAATATTATTTACAATTATTTTGGAATTGTAAACTAAGCCTTTTGAGAAAATAATTTTATTATATGATTTTGAATCATGTGATACTGGTTAATTATATCTCTAATAATTAAGGGCTATGCACCCATTCAGTGTGGGCATCATAAGAGTTGATGAACTCTTTGGATTGATACATATTAATGTATGCAATCGTAAGTCCATTAATACAAAAATGGTTCCATGTACTTCATCATATTCACCGATGAGTTATTACAGATAGGGAAATATGTATTTTATACACATGTAATATGTCTCTGGTAAACCCATAAAGTATAAAGTAGAAGTAAATAAAATTAAATGCAATAGAAATGATTTGATTTGATCGAATGAGTAAGTATATTGGAAAAGGTTCCGAATGTACCTAAAAATGAATAAAGATTCAATCTCAAAAGTCACTCCTCCATGTGATACAGAATTATGCATCGATCAGGGTTAATCGAACTTTGTTGGACAATGTACAATTAATTATGAGTGAAGTTGTGTTAGTTTCTTTTTATAAGGTTGTGTACTTAAGAATAGTACATAAGGTAAATATTATTTCATCTAAATAACAGTTTACAAAATCACACAAGATAAGGGTTTATAATAAACTCCAACATATCCTAAGCCAAGGATTTTGAAGGTTGTGTGAGTCAAAAGATTGCACGTAATAATTGTTCATGAGGGATCTTGTATGAATCTCTCCAAAAGGATTTTGGGAAAGACTATCATTAGATGACATATGTATGTTTTGAACATAAGTTTTGTAAACTAAAACCAAATCAGTTTATAAATAAAGAAATTCATAAAACGTTTATGAATACTTGTTCTATTGCATTGAGAAACAATTGTTGTTTCAAGAAATACTAACTTCATTGTGAAGGAATTTATTTGACGAATTATTGGTAGTAAAATGGAATTGGATACGATCCATAGATAGAACTGATAAAAATGAGATGAAATTATCTAACCTAAGCAAACACATCGCATTAGAGTCTCTAATAAGTATTCTCGCACATTGAAGAGAAACTATGAGTTTCTTATCAATGTCAAAAATATATAATACTCGGTTGTTTCAATTAAACCATTAAGATTGTTGACTCTATGAAATGGTATGATGCGCAAATCCGAAAGGATTCCAAGTACGCTATCAAAATATGATTTTGGTAGTCGTAACCGAAGGGATGTGATCCATCGACCGCGATTGTGTCTTTATGAGCAAGGCTAATGCAGGTGGAATTTAATGAGCAACGTTGATAAGAATACCCTCGTAAATTTCAATTGTTGAGATTAGCATAATATTCTTGTTATTCAACGTACTCAAGTTATTTCAGTTTTACTCACAAAATTATCGTTTGATAAGACCTAACGTTTTGGTATATGTGTGCTGAAATAGAAAATTCTAAATAATGATTTAGAATAGTCAATTTGCATATAATGATCAATATGTTTCGACGTAAGTGGGAGCGATATAGAGGTTGTGGGTTTTCGAATATGATTCAAGAAATGATACAAAAGTACCATTTTATAAGCATCAAAATTGAATAAGTATTTTAATAGAAATATCAAATAGTTTGATTTTCAATCAAAGTGCATAGGAAACATGTGTTCATTAAGAAAGAATGTTAAAAGGTACATTGATATTCTATAAGTAAACAACACATTATTGATTTTAACAATGTATTTCCGTTAAGTCAACCTTAGTTGTTTTAATACTCAACTTTGGATTGTAAATGATCTCTTTTATTGCGAGTATAGAAGATATTGGGAATGTCCTAAATAATGAACCTTAATAAATTGTTTAATACGAAACATGTGAGATGATTTCCTTATGCATTGGTAATAGGAATTATCATACATTTTATGTTGTCTACAATTTCGTGATTTGTTTATGTATTTGATACATGAACAAATATCAAATCCAAATAGATTTCACTAAATGGTTGTTTGAAGTGTTCTCATGTATTTATGAAATACTATAGAATTGTTTACAGAAGCAAAAACTCCTTATGAAGGAGTGTGCAGACTCAAACATCATAAGTGATATTGAATATAATATGCCAATAATAAATTCAAGTTAAGAATCTTTAAGTTGGAAATGTTCCAAATGAACGATCATGGCTGATTCAATGAAAAAGGCTAAGTATCACCTTGAGTAGCGCCGCAATAAAGCATGCATATATATATATATATATATAAATGCACAAATTTATAACTGAGCCGATTCCAAATGTTGAGAATCCCATAACATTGTTACATGTTAATAATGTCGCGATATAGTTCATAAAAAGAACTTAGAGCTCACTGGTCGAGAGACATACTCTGAATTGTTCCACATGGTAAAACAATTTATCACCATCAGAGTTGATTGACAGAGTAGAAAATTGAAACATAATAGCATATCCGTTCACTGAGGGACTGACCCAATTGGTTTCGAGGAAACTGATTGGAGAAGCAGGAATAAGATTCCATAATTGATCCCAAATGCAAGTGGGAGATTGGTAGAGTTTAGTGTATGCCCTAAGGGCAATTATGTAATTTGTGACATATATCTACCCCGTTGACTAATCTTGTTCAAAATAAAGTGTTTCCATTCTATTATATACTTGATATAATGTAGTTATATAAATAAATTAATTAAAAGTATATTTAATAGAGAATCCATAAATGGTATGTTTTGTGACGGTAGTTACAAAGTGTTGTAATCATGAGTAACTTATCACAATAAAATAAATATACCATTTTAAATGTTCCTAATCAAGATGCATCGAGATTGGATATCGATGTATCCGTTAAGACTACAGTACGTAATGCTCTCCAAATGTTGGGCAGTTTATTACTCATCACTGCTGGGGGCACTTAGGGGTTACATACTAATAGTTACTGGATAATTATGGAATGACTCATTCGATAGTTTTCTGTTAGTTAATATAACTAAGGTCATATAGAAAATATCAATGTGAATAACTTACACAATTCTTTCGACTTGAGAATACTGTGAATCTTCAATATAAAAGCTCTGCTTCGATTATAGTCAATTCATGGCAAGGCGTCCATCGAGTGACTATAGTTGGATCGAGTGGAAGTATTGGAAGTGAAGCACTATTCAAAAGAGGATTTTGAAAGTTACCGTGCTATAGGATTGTGTAATATGGATGTATTTATAAACTACTTCTGCAAAATATAAAATAAGTATGTAAATAAATAAAGTAGTAAAGTAAATGACACCAGTGATTTTTATACTGGTTCGAACTCTCGTTCCACGTCCAGTCCCAGACGCCTTTTGGAATTAAACTAGCGACCCTCACATAACCCGGAGGAATAGGTTTGCACCGCTTGAGCAACTGAATAGGACTTCTATCGCCTAAGCAACCGAATAGGACTTCTACCGCCTGAGCAACCGAACATGACTTCTTTACAAATAAACAGAAGTATCTGACTGTAATATGCTCTTTAAATAGCACTGATAAGTCAATAAAGTACAATCTTCCTATAATCTTTTCCTTTATGATATATAGTGTAATGTGCTTGAAGAATGTGGAAGATAGAGTGATCAACGATCAGAGATTGTATGTATTTTGAGTGCAAATGGAAGAATTAGAGTTTAAGAAATCAAGAAAACTAATAATCAGTGAAATGTTTGTTGGATTCTAGACTCTATTTATAGAGTTTTAAGAGTTGCAATCTTTGATGAATAAGAGCGATGAAAAGGAATGGATGCAACCCTTAAATTAGAAGATGTTTCTCTTCGTTGAAAAGAAGCATCCCTTTAGAAAAATAGCCGTTATCAATAACCAGCCGTCTGAATTTTTCAATTCAGTTATCTGAATCGATTTAAATTCGATGTAGCAAGTAAATATGCCAATTTAGGTCTAATTCAGCCGTTTGAATGTCTTTATTCAACCAGCTGAATCTTCATAAAAATTTATGATTTGATTCAGCAGTAAGCCGCTTGAATGGGGACATTCAGCCAGCTGATTTAAGCCTAAAATGGGCATTTGCATAGTTTTGTGAATGTGTCAGTGTATATATCATATCAGAGAGATTTTAACATAATTCTAATATAATATATAGACTCTAAACAGATATATGACAACTTCATAGCTTTGCGAATCCAAATCTTCAATAAATCTCCTGTATAAATGGTTAGTAAACAAGAATATTGACTTATATAGTTGTCATAATCAAAACACTGAAAATTGAGGTTCTAACAGATTCGTCTCCTCAGTTATATAAGGTTACTATCACGGTCAACTCAAGTCAACCCAAAGTCATATTCTCTGGCCATAGTAGTTCGATTAATAATAATTGTTCTTATTGAACCAAGGACTTTGTGTTTGGACTATAGAGTTGAATGTGGACGATGTTGGAATTTTTAACCATTACCAAATTTAATAAGTCCAAAATGATTTAGTTTTGACGAAGAGAATTGGTGTAGATAATTGTCATAATAGGGTAACGCTTATTAAATCAAAATATGTTTTTTCCGAAAATGAGTAAGCGATAAATTTGGCCATAATGTCACACCACCTGCTAAGTGAAATGTGAACATTAACGTTCGAATAGTTCGACATTAATCGTTGGCTGAATTTACACCTTTGAGCCGCACAACCGTAATGATGGATACTCTGAATGAATTACACGATTTTATTAATCTATAAATTGTTGTAAATTAACTTAATTAATCAATATTTATGAAATATTAATTATTAAACTTCATTTGATTTGTTTGAATTAGTACTTAATAAAGTACATCCATAAAAGTTATAAATGCGCGTATTGACATTCGATATCAATAAAATATTGAAATTGGATTTAAATAGATTAATTGCTAAGTGTTTTTTGGAATTTTTCACTGAGGCCCACATGCATGATGAATAAAGGGATAGGTTTCAAATGTGATTTGAAAATCTAATGGTGGAATTAAAAAAAGAAGAAATAAATCTCCTTTTTATGAATCACTTAAATATCATTTATGAAATGAACTTTGTCCTTTTCTGTTTATTTTATTCTACCGAATATATGAAGAGAATGGAAGAGGATTTGGTGATTTAATTTTGGAATTAAATAAGGAAGGTTTTAAAGGAGAAAATTGAAATAATGTTTTCTTTTGAAACATATTCTCCCTATACATTAACTAAATGTTAGCTGTATTTGACACACTATACATTTAAAATTAAAAACTTCCCTTTAACTAATTTAAATAAAATAAATGATTTTATTTAAAATAATTTTAGAAATGTTCTAAATAAATTAGGCTTCATAGACACAACTAAGATCCAATAGGTTATTTTTTTTTGAAATTCACCAATTTCTTCCGCTACGGGCTAGCCCAGTTTCTTCAATGGAATCAGAGCTCAATAGCCTATGCGGTCTAAATTAGTCATATTAGGGCTAGCTAATTAAGCTCGCACACTTAGTATAGTGCCTAGAACGGTAATGTCTAGAATTGGAATTGCGTAATCAAGTACCCTGTCCTACCTGGTAACCAGCCTGGCCTGCAAGGTGATGTGAGGCGAAAGGTTGCCCCTAATAGAAAAGGCCTAACTTAAATTGGGCCTTGGGCTAATTTTCAAAATGTTTTGAAAATTAAAGTTAAAGATTTTAAATTTAACTATTAAACTTAAAATAAAATATGTTCATTGTAAAAGTTATAATATAACATAATTTCTCAAAATGTTTGAAAAACAATTCATATTAATTTCAAATTTTAAATTCATTAATAAGAATAATAACGGTAAATTAATTAAAAAAATTAATTAACTAGTGAACATGTGTATGTATTATATATTGAGATATATGTTATGTTGTTTTTAAATTGTTTAAAATAACATAAGTATACATGTATGCATGTAAACTGAATTTTGAAATTAATATAATTTAATTAAAATAGTTTAATTAAATAAATAAATTAAAGGTTAATTAATTAATTAAAACACACATATATAAGATATATGTGTTATACTATAAAGGTTATAGCATACACTATAAAGGTTGTAGTAGATATGTCCAATATAAAAGTTATATTGGAATAATAATATAAAATTAATTAAAGAGTTAATTAATTAAAATTAATTAAATAAGATTTAGTTAATATAATGTTATGCATAAGACTATTATATAAATAACATGAAATATAAAAGTTATACAATAATAAAACTTACATAATATGATTGTATAATTAAAGGTGGAACCTTAAAAAAACTCTAAATAGACTTAAGAAATAAATACATACATATATGTATGTATACCGTGATTTAAGATATGTTTGACACTTGAATCATGAGAGTATTTCATAAGAAATACATTATTTCATAAGTCGATATCACTCGATATAATATATTGAAGATAATGAATTTTTAATATAAAATTATTCTCTACCATATATATATATATTATTAAATTACTTGCATACTCCTTAGTTTTTGAGCAAACTCAAGCTAGAGACGTTATGTGTAGTATTATTAATATATCGAAGAGACGAGGTAAGATAAGTATATGTATTTGTTGAGCAAACTCAAGGTACATATATTATACTTAGGCCGCCGCGATATGGTAGGTATGAGTGAATAATCTCTTTCGATTTATTGAGCAAACTCAAGGTCGAAATGAGATTAGGACAAAGTAACATGGGTTAAGAGTTATATGTGAAACAACCGATAAGGGGTTATCCATCGACCGTGGAGCTATGACTTGTTAAGCAAACTCAAGGTAAGAATTCCAAAATGGTTGAGTTAGTTTCTTTCTATAAGGTCATATACTTAAGAATAGTAAACAAGGTTAATATTATTTCATCTACATAATAGTTTAAAAAATTACAGAAGATAAGGGTTTATAAGAAACTCCAACATATCCTAAGCTAAGTAGTTGGCAAGTTGCATGAGTCGAAAGATTGAACGTAATAATTGTTCATGAGGGATCTTCTATGAATCTCCCAAAAGGATTTTGGGAAAGACTATCATTGGATGACATATTTATGTTTTGAACATGTTTTGTAAACTAAAACCAAATCAGTTTTATAAATAAAGAAATTCATAAAACGTTTATGAATATTTGTTCTGTTGCATTAAGAAACAATTGTTGTTTCAAGAAATACCAACTTCATTGTGAAGGAATTTCTTTGAGGAATTATTGGTAGTAAAATGGAATTGGATATGATCCATAGATAGAACTGATTAGTTGAGATGAAATGAAATTAACTAACCTAAGCAAACACATCGCATTAAAGTGTCTAATAAGTATTCTCGTACATTGAGGAGAAACTATGAGTTTCTTATCAATTTCGAAAATATATAATCCTCGGTTGTTTTAATTAAACCATTAAGGGTGTTAACTCTGTGATATGGTATGATGCGCAAATCCAAAAGAATTCCAAGTAGCTATCAAAATATGATTTTGGTAGTCATAACCGAAGGGATGTGATCCATCTACCATGATTGTTTCTTTATGAGCAAGACTAATGCAGTTGGAATTTAATGGACAATGTTGGTAAGAATATCCTTGTTAATTTCAATTGTTGAAATTAGCGTAATAGATTTGTTATTCAACGTACTCAAGTTATTTCAGATTTACTTACAAAATTATCGCTTGATAAGACCCTGTGTTTTGGTATATATGTGCTGAAATAAAAATTCTAAATAATGATTTAGAATAGTCTATTTGCACATAACATCCAAAGTAACTCGAAGTAATTGGGAGCGATATAGAGGTTGTGAATTTTCGAATATGATCCAAGAAATGATACATAAGTATCATTATATAAGTATCAAAATTGAATAAGTATTTTGATAGAAATATCATATAGTTTGATTTTTAATCAAAGTGCAGAGGAAGTGTTTATTCATTAAAAAAGAACGTTAAAAGGTACATTGATATTTCTAAACTATAAGTAAACAACACATTGTTGATTTTAACGATGTACTTATGTTAAGTCAACCTTAGATGTTTTAATACTCAACTTTGGATTGTAAATGATGTCTTTTATAGTGAGTATAGAAAATAGTAGGAATGTCCCAAATCGATATGTAAAGACACCTTTTTAAATTGTTTAATACGGAACATGTGAGATGAGTTCCTTATGCATTGGTAATAGGAATTATCATACATTTTATGTTGTCTACAATATCATGATTTTTTTTTGTATTTAACACATGAAGTAAATATCAAATCCAAATAGATATCACTAAATGGTTGTTTGAAATGTTCTCGTTTATTTACGAAATGCTAGAGAATTGCTTATGGAAACAAAAACTTCTTATGAAGGTGTGTACAGACTCAAACATCATAAGTGATATTGAATATAATATGTCAATAATAAATTTAAGTTAAGAATCTTTAGGTTGGAAATGTTCTAAATGAAAGATCATGGCAGATTCAATGAAAAAGGCTAAGTACATCGCCTTGAATAGCGCTGCAATAAAAGCATGTGTGTGTGTGTATATATAAATATATAAATGCACAAATTCATAACCGAGCCAATTCCAAATGTTAAGAATCCCGTAACATTGTTACATGATAACAATGTTGCGATATAGTTCATAAAAAGAACTTAGAGCCCATTGGAAGTCGAGAGACATAATCCGAATTGTTCCACGTGATAAAATAGTTTATCACCATCGGAGAGAGTTGATTGACAAAGTAGAAAATTGAAACATAATAACATACCCGTTCACTGTGGGACTGACCCAATTGGTTTTGAGAAAACTGATTGGAGAAGTAGGAATAAGATTCTATAATTGACCTCAAGTGCAAGTGGGAGATTGATAGAGTTTGGGGTTTGCTCTAGGGGCAATTATGTAATTTGTTACATATATCTAACTCGTTGACTAATCTTGTTCAAAATAGGTGTTTCCTTTCTGTTATATACTTGATATAATACAGTTATATTAATTAATTAAAAGTATATTTAATAGAAAAATCCAGAAATGGTATTTTGTGATAGTTATTACAAAGTGTTGTAACCATGAGTAATTTATCAAAATAAAAATAAGTATATCATTTTAAATGTTCCTAATCAAGATGCATCGAGACTGGATATCGATGTATCCGTTGAGACTAGAGTACATAACGCTCTCTAAATGTTGGACAGTGTATTACTTATGATTACTAGGGGCACCTAGGGGTTACATACTAATTGTTATTGGATAAGTATGGAATGACTCATTCAATAGTTTTCTGTTGGTTAATATAAATAAGATCAAATGGAAATATCGTTGTGAATAATTTACACAATTCTTTCGACTTGAGAATACTGTGAATATTTAATATAAAAGCTCAGCTTTGATTATAGTCAAATCATGACACAGCGAACATCGAGTGACTATAGTTGGGTCGAGTGGAAGTATTGGAAGTGAAGCACCATTGAAGAGAGGATTCATCTCTTCGGTTATATGTGGTTAGCATCACGGTCAAGTCAAGTCAACCCAAAGTCAAAATCTTTGGCCAGAGTAGTTCAGTTAATAATAATTATTATCATTGAACCAATGACTTTGTATTTGGACTATAGAGTTGAATATGGACGATGTTGGAATTTTTGACCATTACCAAATTCAATAAGTCCAAAGTGATATAGTTTTCACGAAAAGAATTGGTGTAAATAATTATCACAATAGAGTAACGCTTATTAAATTAAAATAAGATTTTTCCGAAAATGAGTAAGCGATAAATTTGGCCATAATGTCACACCACATACTAAGTGAAGTGTGACGTTAACGTTAGAATAGTTCGATATTACTCGCTGATTGAATTTACACATTTGAGTCGCACAACCGTTATGATGGATACTCTGAATGAAGCATACGATTTTATTAATCTATAAATTGTTAAATTAATTAAATTAATTAATATTAATGAAATATTAATTATTAAACTTCATTTGATTTGTTTGAATTAGTACTTAATAAAGTGCGTCTATAAAAGTTATAAACGCCCGTATTGATATTTGATATCAATAAAATATTTAAATAGAATTTAAATAGATCAATTGCTAATTTATTTTTTGGAAATTTTCATTGAGGCCCACATGCATGATGAAAAAAGGAAAAGATTTCAAATGTGATTTGAAAATCTAAAGAATGAATTAAAAAAGGAAATAAATCTTCTTTTTATGAATCACTTAAATGTTATTTATGAAATGAACTTTGTCCTTTTCTCTTTATTTTATTCTACCGAATATATGAAGAGAATGGAAGAGGATTTGGTGATTTAATTTTGGAATTAAATAAGGAAGGTTTTAAAGGAGGAAATTGAAAAGGTTTTAGTGTTTTCCTTTAAAACATATTCTCTCTATACATTAACTAAATGTTAGGTGTATTTCATATACTATACATTTGAAATTAAAAAGTTCCCTTTAACTAATTTAAATAAAATAAATGATTTTATTTAAAACAAATTTAAAAATGTTCTAAATAAATTAGGCTTCATAGGCACAACTAAAATCCAATAGGGTAATTTTTTTTGAAATTCACCCATTTCTTCCGCTGCGGGCAGACCCAGTTACTTCATGCTGATTATGACTACTACATTGGAATTAATGGTAATCCTTGGAAAGCAGATTTTCACATCAGCATCGAGCATGAGAGGAAAAAAAACTTCTCCAACAACTAAACACATCCTTCTCCAATGACATGTTCCTCTAAATATATCCTATGGATTGTAATGAGGAATGGGTCAGAACAACGTTTTGGTGAATAGAAAATCTGTAAACTGTCCATGGCATAAATTTATACAAATTGGTTTCCATTTAATCGTTATGTTTATTAAGGTTAGCAATTCTAATCCAACCTTGCACTGCACACACGATTACTCACATAACCCTTCCTAAGGTACAAAATACTGATGAAGCCTTATCAACCACCCAATACTTTCAAACCCATTTGCCACTTAATACTTCTAAATATTAAGCGGGCTTCTATAATCACCCCAAAATACTTTTAAAAGAGAAATAGACAGACTCAGCCATTTAAGACCTTAATCAAGGTAGATTTCTTCATTTAAGATCTATTCCCAAGGTGGTTTCCTAACAATGTTCTCAATGGTCGTTGGGTCCTAGCTACAAAGACCTCTAACCACCATTTAAGACTTCCAACATTTAATGCCCAACTATTATTGCATCTATCGCCAATAAAATCTTTACCATGTAAGAGACAGTACTCAAGCCGCTTAATAGCTTTAAAAGGACTAGGCGGACTTCTAACCATTTACTACGTTTGAAATTATAAGGAATGAATAATTTCCTTTTTTATTTGGAATAAACAGTGTAAACTACGAAGAATAAATCTATACTTCACGCATCTCTTACTCTTTTGTTTTATTCCTTGTTAGATCAAGCGTCGCTTTTTTGAATCAAAAGCGGAAAAAAGTAAATAAATTTATAAAAATCAAACAGATGTTCTTTTCACAAATTAAACTACAGAAAATCTATAACTTAGCACAAATTTGGGCAATAATCCAAAAATCCTATTTTAAACCCTAATATAGATCTGGACTAAAAATACACAACATTCAAATTCTAAAATCTTTGAGGCTGATACCCAGATCTAGGTGTAAAAATATTTCAAATTAATTCTAAAACAAGAATATGTAGGCAATAGTTTTCTACACTAATTTAAGCCTACAATTCACAAATAAAATTGATTTAGGCATAAAAATCAAATGTACGCCAATAGAATAAATTTGAAATCATAAACAATATATAAATTTTCTCACCCACCTTTTAAAAGTGATCCATATTTCCAGATCTTAAGTGGAATCTTAAATTCATCTCCAAATCTTTTTTAATCCAAGAAATATGTATAAAAGGGTATATACATACATTAGAATTACAGATATGAGAAGAGATTTGGAATTAAAAGATAAAATAGATACAAATATATAAATATATAAATTGCCTCAAATACGCGTATAGTTGATTTTCTTCTCTTCTCATTTTTATTAGATTTCTATTCTTCTCCAATTTGTATGAATATAGATATAAATATCTTATTTTTATAATTTAGAAAAAAAGTGGAGAAGAAGAAATGGTAGAGCTCTTTACTATCTTCAAAAAATATGAGAAGAGAAGGGAGGGTTAGCTTGAATTTATAGGCGCTAGAATCAATCAGAACCGTTAGATTAAAATATTTTAAATGCGGACCGTTGGGCCTAAGCTAACCCTAACCGCTACACACAAAGTGGTCGACCGCCCACTTCCTAGAGGTTGACTGCCCCGTGTCGAGCACTCCTATATGCGGGTCAACATGTGGGCCCTAGATTATAATATATAAACGTTAATTTCCTTATTCGAATTCGTTTTTCGTCCGTAACTTCTTCGTTTAGACCCCGATCACAAAATTCCAAATATGAAAGTTGCTCAGAATTTCACCACGAATGCAATTTTGTACGTTTCATGGTCAAATTCTACCGTTTGCACAAATTCCATTTTTGGAGTTTAATTAATTAATTAACTAATTAAATAACTAACGCCAAATTACGGGGTGTTACAATCACCCAACGTTATGGTCATCTCCCTAGTCCGAAGGTCGAATGTGGACATCTTTGACCTCCATCTATCCACCAAAGCGGTGATAATATGATGATCCAATTGGGTGTACCCTAACCCAAAAATAAGTGAGAGGCTGGCTTGATCGATCAACACTAGTACGGTGGGATGAGATGAAGTCACTTTCCTGTATTTAGACGAGTGATTAATAGTCCCATCTGGAGTAGTGCGCCGTCAGAAAAACGATACGTATAATCAACATCGATGTACATTTCTATTCCATAACAAAGTGTATTACCTCCACTACAAGACACACAGTGTATTCCAACGGAGCCTTCCAACGGCCTCCAACATCCTTGACCAACGGCTTCCAACGTCCAGTGTTTTCTCGTATAATTTATTAGTTAAAAACTGCAGGACGTTGGTAGACGTTGGAAGCAGCCGTTGGCGGCCGTTGAAGGACGTTGCAAAACCGCGAGCAAAACACAAAACATGCTTCTTCTTCCCCCATTTGGCTGAACCCCTATTTCCCTCCAAAATTCCCAATTTTCCTCCAATTCCGCCCCCCAAGCTGCTCCGACGATCAACGGCCCATCCCGACGACTCCAAGCCTCCCTCTCGTCCTCTCTAACTCCCTAATCTCTCAAGAAAAGGTATAAACCCAAATCCCTATATTTAATTAAATTTGTTAAATTAGTGTATTAAATGTTTGTATTGCCTTATTGTATGTATAATCTAGTTTATTGAGGCATAATTTATGTTATTAACTTATGTATTGCAAGATTATATATATTTAAGTTTTTGTTAATAATAGAATAATGTGCATACAATTAGTTTTAGGTTTGTTTGGAAACGTTAGTTGTTAGTGAGCATACAATTAGTTTATGTATTTTAGAAAATTTTAAAAATGATATTTTATATTCATGAAACCCTTAGAGTGTCTTTCGGCCCCGTCTGATAAGTATCGTATATGATCGTTATGTGGATATTCGTTTTTTAACAGAATGGACATCTATATTCACCGTATACAATATTTGTTGGATTTGTCCCTGTATTGGAAAAGTTACGAACACAATAACGTAATTAAATCTCGTAAAACATTTCATTTTAAATGGTTCATAGAATTTCGACAGCGCTTCCTTTATGTTCCCTGTGTACACGCAAATGTGTACTGTTCATGGAACTAAAGCGAAGTGCTGCCGAAATTTTGTTGAATCGTTTAAATTGAAATGATTTACGCGATTTAATTACGTTATTGTATTTGTAATGGGAGGTAGGATGACCCATCGACAAAGTGTCAATTCACCAATAATATTGTTTTAATAAAATGTCAATTTTTTAAATTTATATCGTACTTTTTAATTATATACGTAGGTAAATGGACAATTATTTTACTGATCGAAGCTGGATGTACAAAAAAAGAAGGATCGAAAATGGAGGCTCAATAAGTGAACAGTTTAATAACGGTGTTCGCGTATTTATTGATTTCGCTTTGAGTAATAACAGAAACGATGAAGAAATCCATTGTCCATGTACTAAATGCAAAATGTTAAAGCATTTGATACCGAAAATGGTTAGAGTTCATTTGCGTCAATACGGTTTCGTGCCGAACTATTTGGTTTGGGATCGTCATGGAGAATCGTTAGCATCTACTCATGTACAAGCTGAGTAGGCAGTGTGTACTGAAATTGATACGACGAATCTCGTAGAACATATGGTTGAAGATGCTGCACGGTCAATGTTTCCTGTTCCTCAATTAATTGATGACGATGGTAATGCTGAAGAAGAACCAAATATTGGGGCAAAAAATATATATGATTTATTAGATGCCGCAAAGAAACCCCTTTGAGAAGGCTGCACAAGCGGAATCCAATTATCAGTAACTGCTGAATACATTGCGATGAAATCTAAATACAACTTCACAGAAGCTGGATTTACAACTGTTGTACAAGCTGCGAAACGGCATATGCCTCTCAATAATTTAATGTGCGAAAATCATTATGAAGTAAAAAAAATGATGTCAGCTTTTGGTTTACCGTATCATAAAATAGATACATGTCTAAACGGTTGCATGCTGTTTTGGAAAGAAGATATCAACCTTAGAAATTGTAAAATATGTAATCAAGAAAGGTACAAATCAAGAAAGAAAAAAGGAAAAGAAGTCCCGTATAAACGTATGCATTATTTACCAATTACTCCTAGACTTCAAAGGTTATATGCATCTTCTGTAACCGCGCAACATATAGATGGCATAGTGTTAGAACACGGGAAGAAGGTACGTTAACACACCCAGCTGATGGGGAAGCATGGAAGCATTTTGACCACAAATATCCTGATTTTGCATTCGAGAGTCGTAATGTTCGACTTGGTTTATGTACGGATGGATTTTCACCATTTTCTCAGTTTGGTTCTAAATATTCGTCATGGCCTATAATTGTCACACCTTATAATTTACCTCCATGGATGTGTATGAAAACTCCATATATGTTTCTTACAGTTGTCGTCCCTGGTCCTAATGATCCGACACAAGGAATCGATGTTTATTTACAACCTTTGATTGAAGAATTAAATACACTGTGGTACGAAGGAGTAGAAACATACGATATTTCCAAAAAAAAACTTTCGCATGTATGCTTCTTTGATGTGGACAATCAGCAATTTTCCTGCTTATGCAATGCTTTCAGGTTGGAGTACAGTTGGTCGTCTAGCTTGTCCGTACTGCATGGAAGATACACGAGCATTTTCTTTACCTCATGGAAAGAAAATTTCATGGTTTGACTGTCATCGATGTTTTCTTCATATTAATCATCATTTTAGAAGAGATAAGAAAAACTTTACAGCTAATAGACATGAAACTTTGAGACCACCTACGGTTTGGTCAAGCGAAGATATTTATGAACTTGTAAAGGATTATCCAAAGATACATGAAATTGGAGAACAAATTGAAATTCAAGGTAAATCATCGATTCATAACAGGTGCAAACAAAGCATATTTTGGGAGTTGCCTTATTGGAAAAATCTCCTGATTCGTCATAATATTGACGTGATGCATAATGAGAAAAATGTGTTTGATAATGTTTTTAATACAATTTTGAATGTCAAGGGGAAGACGAAAGATGATTTGAAATCAAGACGTGATATCAAAGTAATATGTAATCGTCCTGAGCTTCATATAAAGCCAAATGACACAAAAAGCCAAAAGCTTGCTATGAGCTAGACAATAATCAAGTTAAAGTACTTTTAAAATGGGTGGAAGGACTAAGATTCCCGGATGGTATATCTTCTAATATTCGTAGATGTGTCGACTATAAGAACAATAAACTTAGCGGGATGAAAAGTCATGATTGTCATGTTATGATGGAAAATTTATTACCCGTCGCTTTTAAAGAACTGTTGCCCGTAAAAGTTTGGACTGTTGTAACAGAACTTACTCTTTTTTATAAAGAGATTTGTTCTACTACATTAAAAGTTGATCGTCTACGTAAACTTGAGGAAGAAATCCCGATATTGCTCTGCAAAATGGAAAAAGTATTTCCTCCAGGTTTTTTCAATGTTATGGAACATTTACCTATTCATCTTCCATTAGAAGCACATCTTCGAGGGCCTGTGCAATATGGATGGATGTATCCATTTGAAAGGTATTTAAATCATCTAAAAAAAAGTGAGACAGAAAGCTCGAGTTGAAGGTTCGATTTTCAAATCATACATCGAAGAAGAAGCTTCGTTTTTTCTCTCTCATTATTTTAGTGACCATGTGAACATATCATTTGAAAGTGCTACACGTAATGATGAAGGCATTGATCAAGAAGATTGTCAAACGACCTTATCAATTTTTAAAAAACAAGGTCGGCATGCTGGTGCTTGTGTGGAAGTATGGTTGGATGATAGAGATTATCATGTTGCACACACATATGTTCTTCTCAACTGTGCTGAAGTTGCACCGTTTGTTAGGTAATTTACTTATATATATATATCATCAACACGTGTGTATACACAAATATATGCACACACGTGTATCTTAATCATAATGCAACATTTGTTATTATATTGCAGTATTTACGAATCACAACATCCTAACGGCGATATCGGCAAAGAATTCGCTTCTTGGTTTTCTAAGTATGTTTTTGATACAACAAATTGTGTTGTAGACGAAGGATTGAAACATTTAGCTATGGGACCAAAAAGGATAGTGAAGACCTATCCAATATTCTTTGTCAATGGATATAAATTTAATACCAAAGAATACGGTGCCGAAAAATTAACTAACAATACTGGTGTATTTGTTAAAGGTAGTGATGATCCAAATGATCATATACATGATTTTTATGGCGTGCTAACCCAGGTTTTGCAATTGACGTATTTCACACGACCCGCGGAAGAAGTATTTTTGTTTAAATGCAACTGGTTCAGCAACGTTCCAAGTTCTGGAATCAACGTGCACCCAAAATATAATCTTATAGAAATAAAACATATTTCGCGTTATTATAAATACGATCCTTTTGTACTTGTCAAACAAGCTCTTCAAGTTTATTATGCTTCTTACCCATCTCTAAGAAGAGATAAAATAGATTGGTCGGCTGTTTTTAAAACAAAGGCAAGGTTTACATTTGATGGACGGAATATTCCCGAAGAACAAGCTTACCAAGCAGATATCGAGGAAAATAGAGGAATAATAATAACCGACGATCAAACAGATTTTGGACCTCTAAACGATGAATCAAATGCATTAATTGAAGCATTTGAGAGTACAGAGGAACAAAATAAAGAGTGCAAAACAGAGTTTGAATCCGAAAATGACGAGGACTGATCAACTATCTACATTTTGAGAAGGTAAATTTATATTTTTTTAATTAAACATTATCCTGTTTTCATTAAAAATGAAATGGTATGCTAATATATGATATGTATCACATCTCGTTTTTACGTTACGCCATACTGTATGTTTTACATATAGTCATTTTATTTTCTGTTATAATGTTTGTTTGTAACATGTATTATATAGGTATGTCGTCACATAGACGTACCAGTGGACATTCTGGGTCTCCCTCTTCCTCACAGAGAGGGCACGCTCGTCCGGACGGTGTTGATGGCGGTGGTCCATCACAGGAGCTACGGCGTCCTATGGTGTGGCTAAAGCCAAAAGCAGATCAAAGGTAAGTATTAAATTTCAAATTAAATTTCATTTTCATACAATCTATTCTGAAAATATATAGTAATCATGAAATATTAAAAAAAATTTCTCTGTTTAAACACAGTGGTTTCTCTTTGGAGCCGACTCAAGTAGTTCTATCTATATCTCGACGGGCGTACATGAGTCGTATGACCGAATGTTGGCCTAAGTGGACATTGATTCCAGATAATGTTAAAGAGACTATTTGGCAGGATTTTTTGGTATGTGACTTTAATATATTAGGAACATGTTATATCAATTCATGTTTACATTATATATAAAAGCTGTATAACTCTTATTTTGTCAAACGTGCAGGCGGAAGTGGATCTTTAGGACGCTGATATTTCAGTCGTATATCGCCACTGGTGCAGCAAAGTCGCAAAGAACTACCGGGAAACAGTAAATAGCTTAAAAACAGCGGGAAAGAAGCCTCAGTGGATGAGCGCAGCTGTGTGGGATGATTTTGTGACATGGTGAGGAAACGAGGAGTTTCAGGTAAATTTATCATATGTTTAATTTAAATTCTTCTACGCAAATACTAACTAGAAATGTTAAACAATTTTTGTTTTTAAATTAAATTTACAGAGGCAGTCGGAGAGGAACTCAGCCAATAGGAGCAAGAACCCTGTCACACATCGTGGTGGTTCCAAGTCATTTCAGCATCACCGAGAGGACTTGGTATATTTATTAATTACGATAATTATTTAAAGATTTTAAGTTCTAAGTTGTAGATAACGTAAACATATATATATAATATATATGTATATGGACATATTTTAGGAGAGACAGCGTGGTGGTGCTTCTGTGAGTTACTGGGATGTTTTCACGCATACTCATGCATTGAGTTAGGTCGACGAAGCAGGCACCGTTTCATACTCCTGGGATCACGATGCCAAAGCGCAGTCCGCATATGTAAGTAACATAATGACTTAACACTTATATAAGTTAATTAAAATAATGTTATCTAAATTCAACTTGTTTTGCATAACAGCAAAAGTTTCAGCAAGCATGGACTTCCATTCTCGAGGGCTCTGGGCGCGACGAGTTGACCGCCGATGAGGAGGACGCTATTTTTGAGTCTGTCATGGATCCAGCGGCATATGGCAGATGCTATGGTTTTGGGAATCAATCGGTAATAACTTTAACTTAAATTTTAAAATAATTATTCTGAATCAACTGTTGCACATTGTGATGGATTATAGTAAACAGGAATTACAATTATTAAACACTGATAATTTAAATTTTATTTACAGGCTAAGACGGCTCAGATTGAGTATCAGAGGGCTCAAGATAAGGAGGAGATTGCACAGCTCAGAGCCCACGTCGCTGCGCTCGAGAAACGCAATATCCGCACCGAAGCCAAGACGAAGGAGCTGAACAGGCGTCTTACGGAGTTTATGGAGCAATACGACCGGTTTCCGTCTTCTGGTGGTTCTGGAGGAGAGTGATTTCAGGTATGATTTGATTTGTTTTGCTATGGACATGTATATTTGGAGAGTGTGCGGATTTGATACATTCTGATGTTTTGGATGTTGGTTTGGATGTGATTTTTGAGATGTTGACGTAGTAATTTGGTTATGGTTGGATGTTGATGTTGGATTGGACGTTTTGTTGGATGTTGATGTTGGATGGTTCTTGTTGTTTTTATTGATTTGTATTGTGTATATTGATTAGTATATATGCTTATTACTTGGATTTACTATTATGATTGATTATATGTGAGATATGCTGTTGTATATGTGCTCGAAATTGAGTTTTTATGAGATATACGATGTTGGAGGTGGCTGGAAGCATGCATTGTTGGTTCTGTTTAAAAAAAAACACCCAGATTTCCAACGTCCACCAACGGCTTATTGGCACATTTATTCCAACATCTTTCAACGTTCTCCATCGGAATTTCCAACGTCTTCCAACGTCTCTCCAATGTCCAATTTGGTCAACATCTTCTACCACGTGGACAAATTGAACATTGGAAGACGTTGGTATAAGCGCGTTGGCTCCGTTGGTGGACGTTGGCCGCCGTTGAAATGTGTACCAACGGCTTTTCCAACGGCTTTCCAACGGCCGCCAACGGCTGACCGCCGTTGGAATCCATTGTGTTTCTTGTAGTGCTCCATCCAAGTGTGGTTGCCCGTTCGATGGTATTCTTGCAAGTACAGTACGCTTCCATCTATCGGTCTAGGTAATATCTCGGAGTAGTCTACACAAAATTCAATTATCTGCTAATCACAAATTCTATTTTAATTATAAAACTAACATGTTAAACATTGTTAACCATATTTTTTGTTAAACAACGTAAAATCAACAAATTTTCGTGTGAAACAAATATTTCTGTGTTAAACAACCAGTTAAACAAGTTCAAAACATTAAATTTATCAAATTTAACAAAACCCTAATCTGTAAAAAAAAAAAGTTGGAGATTGATTGTAGAATTAAAACTTGATGGAGTTCCTATGATGAAGAGCAAACCATGCTTCGAATTGACGATGAAATTTGCAAACAAATTTTGATTTTTGGGAAAAATGGGGAACAATTTTCGTTTTTGCTTTTCTTTTTTAAACGGGTAAAGTGAGAAGGGAATGAGTGGGTGGCTTTTGTTTTGGAGCAGAAAACGATTGAGTGACATTTGAAAAGTCGTTCGCTGGCATTTTTTTTAAAGAACGCATGGATGACTTTTGAAAAGTCGCTCACTATAATTTTTTTAAAATGTATCGTCCATATGATCACAAACCAAAAAAAAGCATACCGGCATCAGTATATTTTGACCAACTCATGGGTGAAATCGCCCAAATAGGGCTTGCGTAGTGTGTTTGAAAAACTGGGCTAAACTGGAAAAAATCCTAACGAAAATTAAATGATGTCAGATAACTTGAACTGTAGTCCCTATGTTACGGGATTGTGCAACTAAAAATGATTTGGAGTACCTAGTAATTTATATTGTTTATCTATACATTATTTTTTCCTATGATTTATTCAAAAGACAATTGACGATCGTGGGGGAAAAAAATGAAAAGCAATTTATAATATTAATATGTCAGAAGACGTAACATTTTGTTAAATATACTTTTTTCTAGATAGTTTGGAACGTAGATGATGCAACCTACAGTGGAAACCACAAAAATTGTACAAATGCAATTACTTTGAACATTTAATTATTTATTTATATGATGGCAAGACGTTTTAATGTTAGTTCGAGAAAAAATAAACGAATAGAAAAAAATTCAAATTATTTTTGGGGATTCTGCTAGCTAGTTGAAAATTTAGGGTTTTCTTCTGCCATGGGAGAAAACAATCTCTCTCTCTTTTCCAAATCCAATCCTTCCCTCTCTCAACCCATTCCTCAAGATAGGCCACCTGAATCTCACATCAGAAAGCCGAATATCATCATAGACAAAGAGGGCTTCCAATTGGTTCAGCCTAGATCGCAAAGAAGATTGCAGCCAAGAAATAATCAGATTCGATCTCAATCAAATGTTGTTCATAGAAAGAAAGAGGATCCAAAGACCAATTCTTTCCAAGAAAGGACCAATCTGATTCAAAGCAGTAAACCACCAACAAAGTTCTCTTTGAATAGAGAACTAGGGCAGAAAACTTGGGCTGATATTGTATCTGGGCAATCAAAGGAACCAAGGGAAGAAGAATGCAGTCTTGAAACCATTGCTCCCATTAAAATCAATAACAAGAAATATGGTATTGTTAAGGAGGCAGTGTGTAAAAGAGCCAAAGAATGCTGGAACAACTCTATTTTGGTCTATGTGGTTAGTAGTAAACCATATTTCTTGTTTTTTAAGGAGTATATTAAAAGAGTTTGGAAACCAAAAGGTGATTTCGAAATCTTCTCAAGGGAAAATGGGTTCTTCCTAATCAAATTTAATGATTCACAAGACTGCAATTCTATTATCCAGAATGGTCCTCACTTCTACAACGGCAAACTCATCATCATGAGAAGGTGGACTGAATCTTTAAAGTTGGACAGAGATCTTCTGTCAACAATGCCGATATGGGTTCGGTTACCCAGCGTAAATCTCAAACTATGGGACAGAGAGGCATTTAGCATCATGGCAAGTTTAATCGGAAAACCCATTAAAATGGATGCAGCAACTACCATGAAGTCGAGATTGAATTATGCTCGACTTCTTGTAGAAGTTTCTGCAACTGATGAACTTCCAAGTGAAATTTGTCTTAATCTTTACAACGGTGAAATCATTACTCAAAGAGTTGAATACGAATGGGTTCCACCAAAGTGTAGTATCTGTAAGTGTTTCGGTCACAATATAGATCAGTGCAACCCGAAACAGGTGTGGATCCCCAAAAAGAATGACAAAGATACAACAATTATTCAAGAAAATATTTCCGAAGTTGCTCAAGAAACGAGAATCAAAGAAGGCAAAAAAATCCAGTATAATGCCCAGGAGGGCAAAGATCGAATCTATCAAGAAGATATCATCTCCGATCAAGAAAATAATAATAGCGAGCTCCCTGACAAAAATAATCAGATCATGGCTATGGAAGTTCATCAGTTAAAAGAAAGTGTTGAAATCTCAAAGGGTATAAATCAGACAAGTATAGAAGAGGGTTTAAAAATGCAGTTCTTTAACTCTGAAACCCCCCATATTTCAGAGCCATGTTTAAATACAGACCAAAATATTACAAAAATAGTCAATAATATTCAACTGCCTTCATATCCGAATCAGGAAACTATAGTTGAGAAGGGATCTTCTTCTACACTTGCTGCAGATACTGAGAGAACGAATAATAGCTCAGTATTGCCTTGCAAGGGTGATCCACCTCCAGAGCAGGCTGCAATGACTGACTGCAATGAGTCAGGTATGCCTTGCACTGCTGCTTTCGATATTTCCTTAATCAAAATTCCAGAATCTGCACAAATGGAGGAAGACGAATCAGAGAAGGGGGATATCATAGAAGAATTTGATTTATCAGAATTACATATTGCTAGAACTAAAGCATCTGGTAAGATAAAGGGAAATAGAGAGAAAAAAGCCTTTAAGCAAAAATATATATCAATAAATCCAGAATGGGATCAAATGTCTTCCAGTTTAAAAGCTAAAGGGACTGTGAATAAAAGGAGAGGTAAAAGTACTATAGTGTCAGGTACGATTTAAACCCATTTTTTATTTTATATATATGTCAATTTTTGCTTGGAATGTTAGGGGGATGAATTCCCCTGCTAAACAATCTAATATCCTGTCTATGATTAATGTTTATAAACCTTCTATAGTTGCTTTAATTGAAAATAAAATGAATGATGAGAACTTTGATAGATTTTGTTTTAAATTGTCCAGAAATTGGAAAGCAATTCACAATAATGATTGTAGCTGTAAAGGTCGAATCATTGTTATGTGGGATTCTAATATTTGGACTAATAATAATATTAAAAAGGATAGCCAATTTATTGATTATAGTTTTGAAAATATTGGGGGCTTTTATTTGCAAGTTACTTGTGTTTATGGTAGCAATTTTGAATTAGAAAGGAATGCTCTTTGGCTAAAACTTAAATCTTTAAATTCTATATATGATTTCCCCTGGATTCTCTTAGGAGATTTCAATACTGTTTTTCATGCTAATGAGAAATTTGGGGGGATTAAAATTCCTCATAATAAATTGGACAGAGTCAATAAATTCTTATTAGAATCTGGCCTAATTGAACCTGTTATCAGTGGTAATAAATATACTTGGAAGTCTGGTCTTGCTAAAAATATTCACTGTAAGTTAGATAGAATTCTGTATAATAAAGACTTTGCTAAAAGTTTTCCTAATAGTGTTTGTTCTACTTTGGAGCAGAATTTAAGTGATCATACCCCTCTTTTGGTTAATCTATTTATGAATAATGAGTTTAATAATAAAGCTCCTCCTTTTCGATTTAAAAATAGCTGGGTGATGGAAGAAGACTATAAATTCTTAATGGAAAACTGTCTTAACTTTTCTTGCAGTGGTTCTAAACAATTTCAATTCTATAGCTTTCTTAAATTCACAAAGAATAATCTCAAAGAGTGGAATAAGAGCAAAGTTTTAAATAACAACAAGATTGATAGTTTGAAAAAAGAGGGTAAATTGTTACAAATGAGTGCTGATAACAACCCTGATGATATTAGTGAAATAAATAAATTTTTTCAAAATCAACAGGAGTTGTCTAATGAAATGTACAAAGAGTCAATTAATGCAAGACAAAAGGCAAAGGTTGATTGGCTCACATTAGGTGATGACTGTTCCAAGTTTTTTTATGCCAAAATGAGTAATAGAAAGCACATTAATAACATTGGCTGCATTATAAATAAAGAGGGTAATTTAGTTAATGCTCATGATAAAGTCTCCTCAGATGCTATTAATTTCTATAAGGATCTTTTTTTCTCTACTGATTTTGAAAAGGTTTTTCCATATATAACCTGTAAAAATATTTTAAACCATAATGCCTCTGAAATCCTATTGGCTCCAGTGAGTCTTGATGAAATTAATTTTATTGTTTTTAATTCTGGAGATAACAAAAGCCCTGGCCCTGATGGTTTTAATGCAAAATTTTATAAAAACAATTGGGATTATATTAGACAACAAGTTTTGGATGTTGTTAATGAGTTTTTTGATAATGGTAAAATTCTAAAAAGTTTAAATCATACTTTCATTACCCTTATTCCAAAAAATAAAAATCCCACTGATATAGGTGATTACAGGCCAATTTCCTGTTGCAACTTTATTTATAAAATTATTGCTAGTGTTCTTAGTAACAGAATTAAAGTGTTTTTGCCTTTTCTGGTTTCAGAAAATCAGAGTGCATTTGTCCCTGGTAGACTTATTTATGAAAACTCTCTCTTAGCTCATGAGATGGTTAGGAAATTTAACACTAAACAGGGTGACAATGTTTGTATAAAAATTGACTTACAGAAAGCATATGATAAGGTAAACAGACATTTTATTCATCATATTATGAATTGTATGGGTTTTCCTAAAAAATTTTGTGATTTGGTGTTTGAATGTATAAATACTCCTACTTTTTCAATTCTGATTCAAGGTAAGGCAGAAGGGTTCATTAAATCTAATAGGGGGTTAAGACAGGGTGACCCCCTATCACCGTATCTTTTTGCTATTGTTATGGAATACTTTTCTATTCTTATGGATATAGAAAGTATTAAAGGTAATGTGCAGCCTATTAACAGAATCCAGCCTTGTGTTAATCATTTGATCTATGCTGATGATCTTATGGTGTTTGTTAAAGCTAATAAAGAGAATGCAATCTCTATTAAATCAATTTTTGATAACTTAAAAAATTATGCTGGTCTTCAACTCAATGTGAATAAATGTAAAGCTTATTTTAGTAAAACTTGTAAGTCTAAAAGAGATTTTTTAAATGTTTTAAATATTGAAGAGGGGTTTCTCCCTATCAAATATCTAGGTCTGCCTCTGTCTACAAATATGATTAAGGATTCAGATTGTTCTATCCTTATTGAAAAAATTCAGGATAGAATGGAGACTTGGTCTTGTAAGTTACTGTCTATTGCTGGAAGGCTTGAACTTATTAAGACAGTGATATATGCTATTATTCTTTACTGGTTACAAACCTTTCAAATCCCAGTTGCATCTATTAAAAAGTTGGAAAATAGATGCGCTGATTTTTTATGGAAAGGTAAATATCATAAAATAAGCTGGGATAATGTATGCAGACCTAAAAGTGAAGGGGGTTTTGGCATTAGAAATATTAAGGATCTCTGTACTACTTGCCATTTAAAATTATTTTGGAGATTCCTAAATTCTGATTCTTTATGGGCTAGATGGATGAGATCTAAATATTTGAAGCATAATAATTTCTGGACTGCTATTCATAAGAGTAATCATTCAAACACTTGGAAACATATTTTAAATAGTAGAGATATTGGAAAACTGATGCTTGAAAGAAAATTTAAAAATGGTCAGGATACAAGTTTATGGTTTGATCCTTGGTTTAAAAATGAGGCTTTTATTAATAGAGTTGGCTGGAATAGCCTTGTGATTTGTGGTGGGTCTAATAACAAAGTTTCAGATATCATTATTAACAATAAATGGCAACCACAAATCCATCCTATTACTAATTCTCATAAAGAAGAAATTTGCAAAATACAATTTGATGAGTTTGCAGAGAATGACTACTGGGAATGGAAAGCTAACTGAAGAGGGAAGTTTTCCTTTAAAGCTTCTTGGAATTTTATTAGAAGCAAATACCCAACAGAAGAGTGGTATCATTGCATTTGGAATAGAGTGAACTGTCCCAAGATGGCATTCTGTACATATTTTGCAGTTAGGAACAGATTGCCAACTTGGGACAGATTAAACAAATGGGGCAATAATAGTAATTCACTCTGCTCCCTATGCAATATTTGTAATGAGAGTTCTAATCATTTATTTTTTGAATGCAGCTACTCCTTTTATATTTGGAATCATATCAAAGCTAATCTGAACATTGTAGATAACAAGCATATGGATCTTATGAATATTATAAAGCTTATCAACGACAAATTCAGATCTAATGATAAAGAGACAGATTTTGCTCACATTCTTCTAACTACAGCAGTGTTCAACTTGTGGAAAGAGAGAAATTTTCGTGTGCACAACAAAGGCAGTAGGAAAAAAGAGCAAATTTGGATAACTATTCTTTCTGAAAGCAAGATAATTTTGCAGAAATCAAAGAAAGTATTCAAAAATCAAACCGATTATACTTCCCTTGCTGATGATTGGTGCTCTGAAGCTGGTAACAAGCATTTAGAAGTGTATCTGAAGCGTTCTAGAAGCTTTCAGACTCCAGAGTATTGGTTTTGCAACAATCATGATTCCGTGGCTCAAACAGTAAGTAGGAACTTGGATATTGCTAAAGACAGTGACTCTTTCTTCAATCAAGCTCCAGATGCAAATAATCCGAACTATACTGAAGAATTTGTTATCTACAGAGATGGTGAGAAGAGAATGTCAGATCTAGGTCGCTGTGACGCTAGATCTAACACCTCTACTCTAGTGACCAACAGATTCAACAGATCCAGTTTCTCGAGCTTCTCGAGCTACTCTAACAACATAAATAGGAGTAGAGGCATGAGAGGAGATATGAACGGTGATTTATCTTACTGGGAGCGTGGAGAATCTAGCAATGGAAAGAAAGGAGAGGAGATAGTTTAGTTCTTAAATCGCCTCCGCCATTCTTTGTTTTCTATTTTTGAGGCGTTGTAATGTCGGCTGATAGATTAGGGTTTGCTCTTTTGAAGAGTGTTGGTTTGTTCGGGTTTCTCTTTTGTTACCCGGTTTACTTTGTAACTATTGGGCTGGGCCTTGTTTTACTTCTCTTCAAAAAAAAAAAAAAACGAATTTAAAAATTGCATGTTTATTGCGTTAGTTGATAATACAACGTTTCAGTGGTTTACATTGTGTTTTTATCATACTTATCATCTCCATAAAATTTGAAATCATTTAAATATCTTTATCACAATGAGAAATGCATTTAAAACAAAATATTTGAAATATATGTTTTAACGATCGTTTTTGTCTTATAATTAAATATGTGAGAACTTCTGGAATGAGATTCGTTTTTTTAAACATTATATTGATAATGTTGGTTAAACATTAACAAAATTTTATAGTTTTGAATAGCATAACTAAAGATATGAATGGAGGGCTATAAAATAAATTAATTTGAATGGTGCAATTAAGTATGGTACTAAAATTTTGTGGCATTCTAAATTGGGTAAACAGAGATGGAGCCTTGACGCTACAGTTAAATCATCTATGGTGCTCTTGGCGTGCAGGTTTGAATCCGGAAATAGTTTCTTCGCAATGTTAGAGAAAGACTGCATACATTATCTAAATTCTGGCTCTTTGCTGCCAATACCATATGCATTAATTGAGTAATAAGTAGTAGATTCCACGAACCCTGTGGATCTGGGTGATTCAATGCAGCTAACAACCTCCAAATAAATAGTAGGGAAACATCTCTGCATTACGCCAGAATGGAAACATCTCTGCATAACCGTGGAATAGATCTGACGGTCCAGCCACACGTTTCTGCAGGTATTTAATTATGTATTGTAGCTCTGAAACATTTAACGGCTGAGGCAAGACAAGCAAGACCTTCGCCTAGGGCAACACCGTCGAACATGACCAAAGAAGCAACAAAATCTCCGATGTGCTTTTAAAATATTGATATGATAAAATAGCGGGACAACTTTTTATCAAAATGACTATTGGTGTATTGGTTTAACGTGTAACTTTCAACCTTACTGTGTCTTTATACTTTTTTTTTGTTTTTTTTTAAATAAAGCAAATAATTATATTCTTAAAACAGCATAAAAAACACTCACTCTGTATCCCTGTCCATGTCTGTACCATGCATGAGGAGGCTCAATGTAGCAAGAGACTTGTGTTGCAATTCCCTATATTTTATTATTATTACTAATATTAGGAACCGTGCTAAGTACATGAGTTTCATCTTTTAACAGTATATTGTTTTGATCTTTTAGCTGCATGAATGTTTATTGATTGTAGGCAGTGCCGGTCAAATAATTTTGCTGCCCAACTCCATTTTTTTTCTTCCATCAAGTAGCTGGAGAAAAGTTGTATAAAACAAACATATATAACTAACATGTACTGCTCCCAACGCAGACTCAAACTAGCACTTCAACCAGACTGGAGATAGAGAACAAGTACCAGCTGAGCTACATAAACTTGTGATCATTATCTAAAATGTAATATAAATAACCACTTGTTGCCATAAATCTATATTGTTGCCCCAGCCCAAAGGGTCTGATTGCATGTTAGTCTCATCACTAAGCATTATTGATAAAAAATTGTTAATTAACGAAACACCCATTGTATTACAATTTTGAAGACTGATGAAATAGAACTAAAAGCACTCACCGTTGAGACTTGAGACCCAAATCCGTCACGACTCACGAGAAGAATGAGTATAAATATCATTAGGGTGGAATGGTAAAATAATGATTTTTGTCAGTGACTGCAAATTAGGCTCCCATAACCGTGGATTTTCGACGCATCTCGGCAGGTATTCACATAAAATGCAATAGTAGTTTTGGACCATTAATTAATCGTATTCTCAAAACAGAATAAATTAAACATTCACTGTGCATCCCTCTCCATGTCTGTTCAATGCATGAGGACCCAAACTAGCAATGGGGCCTTAAATTGCAATTCCGAACGCTCTATCATCATCATCATCATTATTGTTATTATCATTATTGGTTAACAATTTAAATTATACTTGTGAGATTTTTATGCTAACATCTAAAGATATATCAGTAAACTGTCAAGTTTAAGTTCCTAAGTAGAGGTTCCTTGTGTATCCTAAAATTCAAATTAAATGAGGCCAGCGTGCAAATGAAAAGGTCTGCTGTATGTGTAATAAATCGGTATTTCTAACAACCATTTGCAAATGCTGAAACACACAACATTTTCTACCCGTGTTAACCAAATCCACAAGCATAATTGAATATTGTTCCATGCACTGTGTTATTTTTCTTTTCTTTTTCATTTCCACCAGTGCATGCAATTCAAAATTGGAAAAATAATTCAATAAATTTTGCGTCCTGTAGGAAACTTCAGTTGTTATATATAAAAATAAAAAGTGAACATATGCAGCAGCTGACATTTCTGAATGGAGAAGCAGTATTGCGTTACATAAAATAGTATGGATGTTCAAACTGCTATGGATTCAGTTATACTCTTTCTAATATAATAACTCATACAAACAGAGTAAACAAGCATGCAAGGTCTCCACACTGCTTTTACATCAAATAAAAAGTTTCAGGGAGTGGTGCCAGAACCAACATAAGAAGGATTGGGAACTTCATACCCAGTATTAGGAACAAAAGTGTCGTCATTTCCAGGAATATACTGACCGTTGGATGCAGCTGGTCCGCTATGATCAAAATCCCCTACACCACCATTTCCATTAGACCCATCTCCAACTCCATTACCATTTCCATTAGATCCATCTCCAACTCCATTACCATTTCCACCAGTGCCTACACCAAACACAAAACCTGCACCATGCACCGATCCCATGTTCACACCTACTCCACTTAAGCAATCTTTTTCTAACTTGTCGTTGCTTTTGTTTCCTGCAGGGACTGAACGACCTGCAGTGCTTACTATAAAGAAGCACACGATGATGGAGCAGATGATCGAAGAGGTTGAAGCCATTGATGGTTGATTATGATCAGGTTATGGTTATTCTTTATGATATGATGAATATTGTGCAGTTATATGATATGTATATAAGAAGGGAAGTTTATATTTATGAGGTGGATGGGAGTTAAAATAATATGATGGAAAAACTGAATGTTTGGTGAAAGGTTAGGTGCTCATTTATGTTGTATGGAAACATCACTAGTTATATCTTTACCTTGAGAGAACAGTAGGCAATTGTTCATTTACATGGTTAGGTAAAACATAAAATTATTGTCAAGTACAAAATTTCTCAACTTCTCAACGTTTTAGCCTCAAGTACAGACCTTCAGTATTTTAACGGAGAACTTTTTTTAGGTATCAGTTTTTAGTTATTGATAGCAATTTTTAGGTATCAGTTTGTAGTTATCGGTAGCAGTTTTTAAGTATCAGTTTTTAGTTTGGTAGCAGTTTTGGAAGAACGTTTGTCCTTGTTAATAATGTTGGAAGAATGTTTGTCGTTATGATTAATTTTTAGAAAAATGTTTGTTTTTGTAGTTAAAATATTGAGGTCGTGTCCTTAAGGCTAAAAATATATAAATTTTTCTTCTTTAAATTAATTCTTCCTAGGTAAAATTGCACAGAGTAGTGTAGTTGCATATTGCATACGTTTGTATGTAAATGTTACCCTCTGTTCCTCAACTAGGGTAGAATTTTCACCTCTCATATCTTATGGGACATTATGTTACTATTGGACCTCTTACATAGGTTGAGACTGTTCAATTATTGTCATAAATTTTTGTAGCTAGCGGATGTTCGTTGTCTAAGGTTAATTATATGATTGGCTGGCATATAAATGCTGTGCAATGGACCTACAGCATTTGTATATTTTTGTTATTATTGCTTGGGTTCAGCAAATGATATAGAGATACATGTAATCTGTTAATGGTAACGGAAAGATATTTTTCATCCGGCCCCTGTTTTAAAGGTACGTAGATGAAAAACCTTTCTAAAAAACATGTTATAAATTACACACTTCTATATTTGTTTTCATTTTTTCAGAAAAATAAATATGTACTTTTATCGCCTATTTCTACAATCAAAACTAGTTTTTCTGAATTATTTGTGAAAAATTGGAACTATTTGCGTATTTTTTTGCAAATATTTGAAGTGAAAAACTTTAGATCTTTGCAATTTTTCCTGCAAATATGCAAAAATTTAAGAGCAAGATTTTTTAAAACCTGTTTTTAACAATGGACGACTATATATTTTGAAACTTAAAAAAAGGATATTTTATAAAAGTTAATTTTTTTTCCTAAATCATAAATGGTTATGATTAAGAGAAATGCTTCTCTACATGATTGGTAGAGAGTCCATCAATTATTATCTACATATGGTTAATTATTGTCTACTATTCTCCACCAACCAGACGAAGAGTACAAGCACATTCTTCTTTTACGGGTAGCATTCCTACATGATTAATTAGTTCTAGATTTTTAATACCAAGAAGCATATATTCTTATTGTATTTTTAAACACATGGTTCAATAAACAATCGTTTTTTGTTAAGTTTGAATGATAGGGTTAAGTCTGAATGTAACATTATGTTGTATATTTTATTTGATTAGCTTTTATAAGTTTAAAAATTATTTTAATTAGAAATAATGATTAATAATTAATCCAATTATTAATAATAAATAAAGTATAATTAAAAAATAAAAAGTAATAACTGATAAATATTTTTAAATTATTAGTTATTAATTAAATTATAAACAATAAAGAATAACTAAAAATTCATAGTTAATGATCGGTTTAAAAGGTAAATAGGAAAAACTATGCAATACAGGGCAGAAATACAACAATTACGAAATTAAAATACTACAACTACAAAATCAAATACAACTTCAAAATCTAAATAAATCAACTCATCCTGTAATAACCAAAGAGCTTGTAATCTAATCAACCATTTGGTTTGCATTTGTTGAACTCGTATCACTATTCTTTTCCTAAATTGTACCACCATGAATTTGTTGAAAAAGGTTATGTCAATCAACTACATAAAACATATGTATATCTATATTTATAATTTTTTATTATAGCAAAAGTGACTTTATTTAAACAGAGAATCCATTATGATATCTCAGGGCTCGAACGCATGACCTCTAGAACCCTTATCTAAAGCGTTATACCTCTAACTACTTGATATAGATGTCTTTGACAACATCATAACTTTTTTAGCGATACAAAGCACGATTGAATGTTTTCTAACATCTTTTATTAATAAAAAAATAGTTAATATGAAACATTACTAGAGTAAATAGCTTTTCTCTAGTTTTTCCAACATCTTTTACTGACGCCATATCGACACCATGTCGGCTCAACATCAAATTTTTTATTGGTGCCGCTAGGGCATCACAAAGGCATAGTGAATTCTCTATGCCTTAGCGATGTCCCGTTGTATTTACACATTAATTATTCTTTTAAAAAAACCAACTTGGGGTCGCGAGGACATAATCAATTCCATACGTCTTTGTCATGCCATGTGTTTTCCTAAATAAAAAATAATGTGGTATCGCTAAGGCGTATGGAATTCCTAGCGCCTTAGCGACACTCTATATTTCCCTAAATAAAAATTAATTGACGTCATTAAGACGTAGGGAATTATCTACGTCTTAGTGATGCATTACCAGCACCGCCTCTGCTATTTCCTCTCAACCCAGGCTCGATACAATAATTCTTTCCAAAATCAAATTAGTTCAGTCCAAAATTACCTAACCCTAAAAATTTGTCTCCTACTCCTTAGAATTTGCTACATCGCCACACTGTGAACCACCGTACTCTTCACCGCAAGCACCCATCTCTGCCAATCCCTAGCCCATTGTCGTAATATCCACTTCGAGCAACCACCACATCTAGAAACCGCGGCCAATCCAATGTCGCATTGTGCTATGCTGTAAGTACCCTACCATGGCCCTAGCCTCTTCATAGCATCGTATTATGTTGTGCTTCATCATGCTTGGTTGATTTGATTAATTTGCTTTAGATCCATGCTCCATCTACTCAATCTCAGCGTTAATGAAATTTTTATGTGTTGCTTACTAGCAAAATAACTTTAGACATGTAGAAATTGATTATGAAAATTGATTTAGGAAATTTGTTATGGTAACTAATTAGTGAAAATGATTATGGAGATTGGTTGGATTAATATATAGTATTGGATTGGAGTGAATTATCTATGAAATTCCCTTATTCATAACATTGGCCCTTGCGTTTAAAATTCGAGTATTGGTTGTTTATAACTGTTAATTTACGTCATCGAATTTGTGTCATCGAGTTGTTATGTATTATGCATCAAATTATTGTCCAAATCCTTAGGCATAGCAAATTTATTATGTCAACGAATTACTTGTGTCATCAAGTTAATTTAGGCGCTGCTGAATTCTTTTGAAATTATTAGACATATTAATATTAGTCAATTCAAACTTATTTGTAAACTTCCCTGTTATTGCAAGTTTCTTTCCAAAAGAAAATGATATAATATAACTGAAAAAAGAAATACCTTAGAATATTTGGTCTCGTCTGATAGATACTGTATATGATCGTTATATGAAGATTCATTTTTATTATGAAATAGACATCAATATTCAACTCATGCAGTATTTGTGGGATTTTGCCCTATATTGAACATCTTACGAACACACTAACATGTATACATTTCATAAATCGTTTCATGTCAAACAATTCATGAAATTTTGACACTCTTTTCCTTTTGTCCCCTATGTAAGAGCATTGGCGTATAATATGAGAAATAAGTGGAAGTGCAGCTGAAATTTCATTGAATCGTTTGATGTGAAGTGTTTTATGAAATATAAAAATACCATTGTGTTTGTAATGGGATGTAGGTTTATCAATCAACGAAAAAAATGTCAGACTTTATAATAAAAAATAGAAAAATAGAAGAATATTATATTTAGATAAATAATAAAAAATTCATTAATAAAATACTATAAAATCATATTATAACCATCTAAATTCATCTACATTAATCTAAATTCTTGTAATAATTATGAATTTTCAATTAAATAATAATAAGTGTTACAATTTCAATTAAATAGTAATGAATTGTACAGTTTCAATTCCAATTAAATAAATTCATATAATAACTACAGACTCTAGTTAAATAACATTTTAAATTTTTATTGAACCGTTTGGGAATTTATATTGAATGAGTGTTATATATTTAGGTAAATAATGAATTAACCAATAAAAAATTCATCTATGCAGCGAATTCTTTGTAATAACATTTTATAAAATTTATGTTAATCATGCAGTAAAACATGGAACATTTGAAAGTTTGACGAGATTGGATGTACAAAAATGCAGGGAATAAAGGATCAATCCCATTTTCTTTTCTAGTTTTTTTATCGGAATTCATGCCGGTGACATCTTGTAATAGAATAAAAATGATAGATGTTCGATGTCATTGCAAGAAGTGTAGAGCTAAAAAACATCTGGAATACCAAATTGTAGAGATTTATTTGACGAAAATGACATTATGGAAGATAATTATCTACGGAAATTTTATGGTGAAGATTTGAGTACGATTAATATACCGGTTATTGTTGAAGACGAGAACAAAAACGTTAGCATTGATTTTGATGAACCTTGTCCTGGGAATAGAATGATTAAAATGGTTCTTGATGCCGTTGGTCTGAGTATGCGGATGAATTCATCGGATGTAGAGGAAAAACTTAATCCAGAATCTAGATTTTTTTAACTTATTAGAAGTGTCGGAAAGACCACTTTTTAATGGATATCCAATAACATAGTTGGCAACGACATCTAGGTTAGTTGTTATAAAATCCACAAACAACAGTACGCAAAATTTAATAAATGATGTTACCGGTTTGGTTCAAGATGTGATATCATCCGGTTTCCAAACTAGGTTGGCAGAGAATCAGTATTTATCAAATAAACAAGTATCTACATTCGAATTGTCATACGGAAAGATACATGCCGAAGTGGATGCATGCTATATTGGAAGGAAAATATAAATATTTCACAATGTAAATTTTGTACTATAGGAAGATACAAAAAGGAAAAAAAGTAATGGCAAAGGTGTAAATTTAACTTACTTGCATTAGCTTCCACTAGTTCCTAAATTAAAAAGATTGTATGCGTCTTATGTTACTGCAGAGCACATGAGATGAGATAATGAAGGAGTTTGAGAGGAGCGAGTTTTATGTCATCTTTCAGATGGAGAAGCATGGAAACATTTTGCTGAAGAATATCCTGTTTTTCTAAGAAATCCCGAAATATTAGAATTTGTCTGTGCATAGATGGTTTTCAATCTCATATGTAGTACGGTAAAAACTATTCAACTTGGCCAGTTGTTTTGACCCATACATCTTCTTTACTCTCATTGCCCTTTGGACCCGAAAATCCCAAAAAATGGAATAGACGTTTGTTTGCAACCCTTTATTGAGGAGATGAAGAAGTTGTGGATATATAGTGTTGAGAAGAAATAAAAACATAAACTATTTTCTTGTTTATTCTGGATGATAAGTGATTTTATAGAGCATGAAATGCTTTTGGGATGAAGTACTTGTATCGGCCCGCCATTCGTGACATCTGTAACCCATGCACAAATGAACTGGAATTCCATAAGTATCAGAGATGAACATTCGTAAGGTAGCAATTAAAGCAGACATATGATATCTATCACAATACAAACTTAACTATCTCATAGTGGAAAGAATAATTATGATATCAACATAAACATGCAATAAACTAAATGCATATCATATAAACAAGACATAAGATTAAACATCATATTACATAATACTCCTAATGCAAATGGAATCAAAATAACAAATCAATATATATACACACACATATATGTATGTATGTATGTATGTATAGTATATGTATATGTATGTATGTATATTCTCATAATACATACTAGTCTAACATTTCAATAACCCAAAATACCGAATAAATATGATAATAGCGATTACCGGCTATAGCTCAAAAACTTGCCACCAGCTAGTAGAATCTCTCCTCTAAGTCAACCTATTCAAGGAATAGATAACAAAAGATACAACATAGAGAGGATCATATATAAGTCTAGTAAAAATGAAATATCACTAATTTGCACTACTACCAACATGCTAATATATCATGTACAATACCAAATGGTATAATACGAGGTAATAAAACCATTTCTCAATTTGCATCTTCACTTGCATCCAAAAAGTTAGCATATTTCTACTATAGTGCTATGTAATACGTGGTAAGTCTATTAACTACTAACCATCATGAAAACCAAGAACGAATTAACCGTCACACACTAGGCTGGTGGTCCTCAAGTCTCCCAGTAAGGCCAAGACCTGCTAAGTATGGTTATCAATGCAACACCAATACCATGACATTTTAGCGCATCGTTCGCCACTTATAATTGTATCCAACACAAATCAATATTCACGTGCCTAATTGCTACCATTCATTGATCAAGTGGATTTAGGAAAGTAACCTAAGGCCAATGACCCTTGCTACAAAGTAGCCCGAGGTTAATGGCATTGATACCAAGATTAAAAGTTTCTTATATCCAAATCGATGTCGCCTAACACAAGCAATTGAGAAAACCACATCTCATCCGACAAATGGTATATGAATATCAAATCCCAAGGCTATAGTCAATTGACACAGAATTACTCCATATACACAACATCGTATACAATCGTATATCACAATTCTCTGGCCATCTTATCTCGAAGCCATTAGACGACACTATAGAACCACCAAACAAATCAAATCGCATCTCGAATCATCGCCATAGTCTCTATATCTATAGCATCCCCTAATCTAAGGCTCGAAAATAGACACCGATGATGCTGCAGTCATCATCAAAATCATTTTCCAACATAAGTAAATAGAGCAGCTAAATAGTTTTTTCATTACATCAATTCAAATTACAGAATTCATTACTTCATTTTAACCCAATTCGTTGCCCATGCAGGGGTAAACATAAATAGAGTAGTGTCGAGTCCAAAATACGAAGATGTCAACACTACACATAACCAGTTATAAATCCTAGTTTTACACAGCGGAATTTCAAAATAATTTTTATTATAAACAACAAACCTCCTGTTTCGTCTTCGAAATCATTATCCGTCCTTCAAAAGATACCAATCTGATCCATAAACTCAGCCTACTCGAATAAGCACCCATGAGTTTATGAGAAATAATAAAAACACAGGTCAGATATAAAGTCTAGTATGAGTAAAATCATTACCATAATCATCTATAGTGAGACCATGCCGCTAACATGGAAGGGTTTCCCTAACTTTATCATCATAACAAAATAGATCATATCATATGAACAATCATTACATAAGGAGCATCTAGGAGCTTTACATTCAATACATAAGTGCACCCTACACTTTCTATTCATTAATAAATAATGTCATATTTAGATATCCAATCCGAATTAAGTACACCATATACTTAACATCCAATTGTTAACCAAGTCATACAATCATTCATCATCCATTCAATTCACCCAATTTCTTAATTTAGGTGTTCATCATTAAGTTGTCATTAACTTATTTTAGTGATTACCTTTACAATGACCCAGAATTTAATCGATTTGATTTGGGGATATTTAATTTATTTTAAATATTCGATTAATGATTTTTAGTAATTAAATAACTTTCTTATAATTAATAACCGAGGATAGAAAATTTAATTTTTGAAGTTTGTTTATATAAGTAGGTAGCTTGATGGAAAACTGAAAATGTGACCAAAATTCGCTTTTCGGATTTTCATCTTTTTATCAAACTACAAGTTATAGAAAGTTGTTGAACCTTTGTATACATTTTAAACAACATTTAAATGTTAGGTTTGATAGAGTTAGAGGTATGCCCTAGAGGCAATTATGTAATTTGTTACATATATCTAACTCGTTGACCAATCTTGTTCGAAATAAAAGGTATTTTCTTCCTATTATATACTTGATATAATGCGATTATATTAATTAATAAAATTAACTAAAATCTATTTAATAGAAAAATCCATAAATGGTATATTTTGTGATAGTAGTGACAAAGTGTTGTAACCGTGAGTAATTTATCACAACGAAACAAATATACCATTTTAAATGTTCCTAGTCAAGATGCATCGAGACTGGATATCAATGTATCCGTTGAGACTGAAGTACGTAACGCTCTCCAAATGTTGGGCAGTGTATTACTCATGACTACTGAGGGCACCTAGGCGTTACGTACTAATAGTTATTAGATAACTATGGAACGACTCACTCGATAGTTTTCTGTTGGTTAATATAACTAAGGTCAAACAGAAAATATCAATGTGACTTGATTTACACTGTTCTCTCGACTTGAGAATACTGTGGATCTTCAATATGAAAGCTCCACTTTGATTATAGCCAAATCATGTCATGGCATCCATCGACTGACTATAGTTGGGTCGAGTGGAAGTATTGGAAGTTATATGCGGTTAGTATCACAGTCAACTTAAGTCAACTCAAAGTCAAAGTCTCTGGCCAGAGCATTTCGGTTAATAATAATTGTTATTATTGAACCAAGGACTTTGTATTTGGACTATAAAGTTGAATGTGGATGAGGTTGGAATTTTGACCATTACCAAATTCCATAAGTCCAAAGTGATATAGTTTTGATGGAGAGAATTGGTGTAAACAAATGTCACAACCGGGTAACGCTTATTAAACTAAAATTGGATGTTTGCCAAAAATGAGTAAGCAATACATTTGGCCATAATGTCACACCACCTGCTAAATGACGTGTGAACGTTAACATTAGAATAGTTCGATGTTAATCGCCAACCAAATTTATACCCAAGAGTTACACAGCCGAAATGATCAATTCCCTTAAGACCGAACGATTTAATTAGTTTATAATTGTTATAAATTAATTAAATTAATTAATATTTATGAAATATTAATTATAAAATTTGAATATGATTCGAGAAATAAATAATGTTATATATATTTATAACAGTTATAAATATATCGATCGATATACAATATCGACAAGCAATTAAATTAGATTCAATTGCATAGTATTTTGGCTTGAGCTTAGATGGGTTTAGGCCCATTATTAGGGCTGCAAAATTTCGGTTTTGGGAAGATCTAGGGGTGGCTAAAACATAGGGAATTGGCTTGGAGATAATAGGTTGAGATCAAGTGAGAATGGGAAAAAATGTTTTCCTCGTTTCTCTCTAATACAACCCCATATATATAGATATATATATATATATATATATATCTATGTATGTATGTGTGTATATGTATCTCTAAAAATAATGGACTTTTTTGGCCGCCATTACCTTCTACATTGCTGATTAAAACATAGCTCTCAATCCACTTCAAAATTCTCAAATATATTTCAAATTAAAATAATACTATTCGATAGTTAGAGGTCGGTGATTCCGGACTTGCAATCTGACGAATCAAGAACATTAAAAGGAAGGGAAGTCATTGCTTCAACGTGGATTCAAAGGCATCATTAAATTGGTAATTTTAATTCATATTACAATAATTAAATTATATTCTATGATCCTATAATGAGCAATTTCATATCTGTTTAAATATATTTCTACTATATGTTTAGTTAGATGAGATTTTTGTAAGTAGATGTGGTTGTCACAAATCAGTTTGGTTATGTGCATAATTTGTTTATTATACTATTTTATTTATGTATAGACAAATGTTGTTTACTGTACAAAATCAATTTTTGTCATTAATAATTGTTTTATATATATTTATTAATAAATATATATACATACGTATATATATATATATATATATTAGTGTATATTTCTCTCTCATAATAGCATATATGCATATATAAGATATATATATGATTTAAAATTTTTAGTACACTTATTTATATATAATATGAATTTAAAAAATCGGAAATTAATTATTATACATATATCCATATTTTTAAATTAACATTTATTGAATTTTGAATTGTTTATTATATATATAATAATTATTACATTGAAAGTTCAATTGTATATTTAAAAAAATATTATATCATCCAGAAACGTATAGAAAAAATTTAGGATTTTTCAGTAAAGTTTATTATTTTTAATAATTAATATTAATTTGGAAATACTGTTTATGATTTATTAAAAATAATAATTTAATTGAAATATTCTTTAAAAATTTTCGTATCCTTTCATTCATGATCCTAGAATTTTTGAAATTTTAAAATTTGAAATTTTAATAATATATTATTTTATATTAAATAATTATTTCCGAAATCAATGTATTTATCTTTAAAAATAATATTTCAACTTTGAAAAATCTCCAGAATTCTTCTAAGCTCAATTTTATTATCCTATATTTTCGAAAATTGTAGAATTTTGAATTTTTATCAATATATTATTTTATGTTAATTATTTATGGATGAAAACATTATTTTATTCATAATATATACAAATTAAAATACTAAAATTATTATGTTTGTAAAACTAAGTTAATTTTGAATTATAAATAATTTTTAATAATTGTTCTCTCTCTTTCTATGTATATATATATATTTATCTATATATAAATGTTTTATGTTCATATATTATATATAATATATTTATACATACATGTGTGTGTGTATTATAACACATATATATGCACATATTTGGACAACATACATGACATACAAAATGAGCTAATATGTCTGTTGCGATGTAAATCCCAACATCTACATATGGGCATATTATACCTTTCACGGATTATTATGTTACACTTGCACTCACACATATATGTGTATGATACATTTATGTATAAACTAAATCAAATAAAATTAATTTCATATCTTAATATATTTGAATTTAAATAAAATAAATGATTTTATTTAAATGAAATTTAGAAATGTTCTAATTCAGTTAGACTTTATAGGCCCAATAATGATCCAATAGGGTAAATTTTTTGAAATTTACCCATAACTTCCGCTGCGGGCTGGCCCAGTTCCAACAAGGTTAAGTTAAGAAAACATGTATTTTGAAATGTAAAGATAAGTGGATAATATAATAATGGGAATTGACTAAAATATAAAATATATTTAAAATTTGGATATAAAAAGATAAAATTTAAAAGATTCCTTAAGTGTGAAAATTAACTAAAGTACATGGATCATCCTAAGATCCATCATATTTTCAAAGGATTTATACTTTTATGGCTTGGAAAAGATAGAAGGTTGAAAATTTGATTTAAGGGCGTTTTGGATGTTAGCTATCTCTATTTTATTTTTATTTTCATTTATTTATTTAACCTTTTATATATACACTCTTCTCATTTTCCATATTTCATTTTCATCTTCATATTCTCAACTTTAACTTTTTCCACCTTCTCTTCCTTTCTTAGTTTGGAAAAAAAGTCTTATATTTCTAGTTTAAAATTTTGAAATTTAGTGGAAAGTGGAGTTGTGGTTGATTTGCTTAGGAAAAGATTTGATTTTGCCATTTCCAATAATTGTGGAAGGTGAGATCTCTATTCATTGTTTACTATTTTAATGAAATAAATGTCGTGTAAATTTACTTGTAGCTTGGTTGTGATTTTTATAATAGTTCTCATGTTTAAATTAATTGTTTAAAAATCATATTTTATTTGAAAATAAAGGATTGTAAACAAGATGCACACAGAGATATAACATACTGTACATCTTCTTCTTCCTTTCATGTTCTCTGTAAATAAAAATCAAAACTTTCCCATTTACACTCAAAAATCAATATCCTTAAACCAATGAAAATTAGCTCAAGCGACCAACTGTAAATTTGTTCCTTGAGGTCTATAATAATTTTTAAAATTGGTTGCTTGAAATTTTGTTAACTATAGTGGTGGAAATTGTTCGATTTCAATGAGTGTCAAGGAATGGTGGGAATTTGACGATCGAAAAATGGTGAATGGATTATGTGGTTGCGTTCGTCTCTGGAAAACATGATTTTTGAAGCCGTTTACATGATTTTATGGATTGGAGTATTGTCATGAGGTTGGACAATCGGTTTTCGATCATTTGGAATTTTCTGGCGAACTTGAGGTCGAGGGAAGGTACGGTGAAGCTGGAAGTAAGCTTGGGTCATGGTCGAAACAATGGAAGTGGTCATGTGGTCGCTGGTGGTCGGAGTTGCTCAGTCGAGGTCAAGTTAGGGTTTAAGGGTCGTGTTGGTTTGGGGTTCGTAAATCTTGGTGGGGACGGTGGTGTGAGGCATTGAGTCAGTCAAGTCGAAGCTCGAAGATGCGGGGGTGGATGGAGGAGCTGATGGATGTGGTGGCAAGGTCTATCGTTGACCGAGGTGGCGGTGGTAGGCGATAGAATGGGGTGACATTATTACTGGAACGCGTTTTGATTTGGGGTTGAATGGTCGAAATGGGTTTAAGGCCATAGGAGGTGATAGTGAGGATATTGGCGAGTCGAGTGAGGTGATTATGGTTTGTAAGGGTGGTTGGCTCAATGGTCGAAGGACGGAGGCGATGTGCACGTTCGTGCACTTGATTTTGGCTCTAGGCATTTTGAAAATTTTAATTTTGATTTGGGGATTTAAGTCGAGGGAGAAGAAGATTTAGATGAGTGTTTGGGTATTGGGTTTGAGTAGAGTGGAAGTTGGGCCAGGTTTTGGGCCTGAGGAAGTTTGTGTAGTGTAGTAAATTAGTAAATTAAAATATTTAAAAAGGAGTTAAACTTGAAAAATGAATAACTTACTCATTTTGGATCCATTTAACCTGCGATTTCTTACATTAGACTCATATTGAGGAGTACAACACTTCAATATAAATGGTTGATGATTCTAGTGAAGTGTAATTTAATGACAAATGAATAGTGGTAGAAAATAATTACGTAGTTGGTTAATTATATTTATATCACAGTCATTCCATTAGCTTAATAAAACACCGTTCTGCTATATTTAAATTGAGTAGATTATATTGGACATCTGTTTAGCAGAATAAATCCCCGTTCTACTATTTTATTTATTTGGACATTTATTTATATGCCAGTGACTGGGATAAAGTGATGTTGTAACAATCCTCCTTTTCGATCCTCAGGAGTCGAAAACACTAATACATCCATGGTATCCACGTGCCGAACATCCAAATGCCGGAAAGACAGATTATTCAGGTGAAAAAAAAGAAATGATAGAACAGAATCTCACTACGTGACGAGTAATATATAATATACCAATGGTCTTTACAAAAGAAAACTGAACTTTAATATATATACACAAAATCTAAGTAACTAACCTATCATCAGGCTGGACAGTTATAACCGCCTGTCCTCACAATTTGCCGATAAATACAAACGAGAACAAATAGCGGAAGATAAAATACAAAAATACATCTTGGAGAATCCAGCTCATCACTTGAAGCTTCAAAGTGTCTAGCTAAATCTGAAAAATATGCTCGGGCTGACCTGAGCATTATAAGAAAAATAACGTCTGAATCAGTCTGGAAAAACCAACGTGAGGAACACACATCAAATGGATTTTTAATGTTATAAAAACCTTTCAAAATAAAGAATCTCATAAGATCGCGCCGCACATAAACACACATGGGTTTTTACCTTACGATAACCAAATCATTTCATAGGAAATCTTCCGATATTATAATAATGTCCAGGATTTAAAATAAATATTGAATCATAGGCAAAATTGTTACATTAATTAAATTCCAGCATAATAGATATAGAACTAAGTCTGAAAGACACTTATTGGAGATGGATTCCATACAATGACAAGGCCACTGGGATACTGCTTGCCACAATACATCTCTAGAATTTGTGCCAAAGGCCTGACCCCCCGCTAACACAGGATCGGCCTACCCCTTACCAGATAGTACCGAATATTTCATCACCCCGGTTTCCTTGCATCCTTTTCCCGAGAGCTCTCATGCACAACCGCATCCATAAATATAAATATCTAGAAGGGTGATGACAATACCCTAGTGGGTGCGACCCATATAGCCCTGCTGCATATCCCCCTTTCTTCATTCTTGGTTGATGAGGCTTGTAATGATCCGTATTTTTAACGATTGGATATTTAAATATTTAATCGTTAATTAAATGAAGGCCCAAAAATATGATTTTTCCTATAGGGTCGAATCAAGACTCGAGACCACTTCCGTTGAGTTCAGATTGATGTTGCGAATTAAAATGAGTATAAGGATCGCTATATTTCAAGATTGGACAATCGATGCCCGAAACAGTCTTGAAATACGCGAAATTAGCCCTTTGGGGGCACAGTCTCTGATGGAGATGCGGTTAGTGCCGTTGGATCCGGAAAAATGAGCTGATGGACGCAGACGAGTTTCATGGCGATCAGACGCATCATGTGATCGTACGGATTCGAAACGTAGACATTTATTTGAGAATTAAATAAATGGAATAAAATAATATTATATATATCCCCAAATTTGGATCTCCCTTAAAATCTTCATTAGGCATTCACTGTTGCATTCCCAAGGAGAAAATTTATGGCTCCCTCTTCTTAAATCATCTTCAAAAATTAATTTCTTTGAATCCGCTTTACCAAAAATCATGACGTTTAATTTGTTTAGATCGTATGGAAGAGAGTTACGCGATGACCATGGCGGAATTTTGATTTAGCATTGTTGGCCGAGATCGACCTCTTTTCCATGGATCTAGGGTTAGAGATCATCAGAGCTACGGTCTAAGATAGGCGAAACGGAGATCGCTGTTGGATTTCTCTTCGCGAATGACACCTACTTGCAAAATCTCGTCGGATCCGAAGAAGAAATGCAAAATGCATCCATATGAAGCACACATCAAGTCCATTCCTCGAGATCAGGTCGTGCCTTCCAATTCTTGACCGAGTTGCATTCTTTCGATCCCAAGGCGGAGTGCACATGTAGAGAGATGTTTTGGCGAAAGCGGTTCGTGATTTCATCGAGAGACGAGAGAGAATGAAGGAGAGAGAAGATGTGTACAAGTGTGGGTTGTGCACGGCATGTACAGGGAGTGGATTATGATTGGGGAAGATGGATTAGAGAGGTAATTAGTTAATTAGAATTTGTAATTAGTGAATTAATTATTTAAATAATCTCGATCCTTATTTTGGCTATATCTTTTGCATACGAGGTCCATTTTGGACGCCGTTTCTTACGTTGTGCTCGTGATGGTGAGATCTATGTCTTGGCCCTAGTTTGGACAGATTTGGCTAAGGGGAGTGATATTGTCTCTCACTTTACTATGGTTGATTATTTATTGTTATATTGACGCTTGGGAATGTTTTTTGGTTTTAAAACGTGATATTATTATATATACAACAACTATATTTTTATAAAAGAATATATAATTATTTTTAAATGATTTATAAAAAATATCAAATATTTTCCATCATCGTGCCATAGTTAGGGAATTATTAGATTAGATCCATTATTGATGTTATTTCCCACATTAGTCGATATGGATGGATTATTATGTCGTATGTATGACGTTTTGGATGGATATATGGTTGTTTGGATGTATGGATGCATGTTTGATTGTTTGGTTTGTTTGTTAATGATAGAGTTAGGGGTATGCCCTAGGGGCAATTATGTAATTTGGTACATATACCTAACTCGTTGACCAATCTTGTTTGAAATAAAAGGTATTTTATTCCTATTATATACTCGATATACTGTGATTATATTAATTAATTAACTTAATTAAAAGTATATTTAAAAGAAAAATCCATAAATGGTATATTTTGTGACGGTAGTTATAACGATCCGGACTCGGCCTTCGAAAATCGGCACCCGTACTTCAATAGTACTCGAAATGCCATAGATTCAAACGCCAAATCTAGCGCGCCGGAGCTTATAACACCATTAAGTATAACAACACAACGGAATAAAGAAATAGATGATATCATATACAACTCCCATGAATACAATATCCAGAATGATATACAACAATGATATCAATATGATACAACAATATCAGAGATAAATAATGATACAGCGAAAATAACAGAATAGATAACTCCAAATGATCTGAAAAAGAGTATGAGTCACCAACTCCAATATCAAGCTTGAAACACCAACACAATGCTCTAAGATAAGCAACGTCAGTCCATGAACTCCAAGAACTGAACTAGCTCCAACTAGTCTACTAAACCTGAATATCTGAAAAGAAACCCAACTCTAGACTGCCCGTGTGGAAAATTGTGGGCACCCAGAGTTTAGGAAGGGAACAATAAACTCCAGGTCAGTCATGGGACTGGTGTGAGCAACAAAAACAGTTTATCTTTAAAACAAACAACAAAAAAGATTTTAAACATTGAAACCCGCAATGCTTTTGGAAAATGAAACTACCATAAGACCTCCCGCCACACACACAATGCAAACGCAAAATTGGAGGAGATTTCTTCTTATGATAGTCAAACATGCTTACTACGCAAAAGAAAAACTCTTTTGATATTATCACTAGTGCATAGTGCAGAAAACATTTTGAAAGTATAATATTAATCTTAGCCAGCATAGACATTCCGAACTATGCCTACTATAGCTACCATCTAAACAGTGGGGCGCCACCATAAGTAAATGGCAGGTTCTACATCTAATACCGTATAAGATTCGTATTGGAAGGTGGATTTCCAACAAATGGTTAGGCTAAGGAATTTCCTACTGCCAATGGGTACGCCTCTGGATGGACGTCCCGAGAAACCAACCTGGCTCTCTGCCAACACAAGGCCGGGTTACCTCTGGGAATAGGTAACTACTACATGAATATGCCATCCCCCGGTCCTTTGGGACCTTTATCCGAGAGCTCTCTACACCAACATCACACATAATAAATAAAGTGTGTCCACATGAGTAAGTATCTGGGCTCCATACCATGATACCACCCTTTTCCAGAAGGAAATGACATAACCTAAAGGGCGCGACCCTCATAACCTTGCCGCATCATTCCTGTTTCGACCATTTCCGGTCTGTGAGGTTCAATGAGGTCTCGTCCACAAAGCTACGCTTTCCACAAAGCCATGCTTTGATCACAAATGATCAATAAATGATCATCAACACACAGCAACACTCAGCATGCTACATTACCAAATTGGGAGTATATCGCTGATAACCTTCAACTACATAACCTCTGAGCTCGTACGTCTCAGAGAAGGGTGTTAAGCTAAGAGAATAAATTCTCCGCCACCAACAGAAATGTATTTGAAAGAAATCTGCTTTATATCTCAAAATGTAATGTCAGACATGTAACCATACAAGTCTGTTCCGGGTTCGAACAGAACCGAAGGCACTTCCGAAGAAGCCCTTGCAATCCGGGTACTCACAATCCCGATTGGACTTCCCATCACTTAGGGAATCTCTATACCAGGAGCTACCCAGTGCAGAGACAATCGATAGGTTATCCTATCGTTCTCACAAATACCCAATCTTCAACACCGGTCTTCAAATGCTATCCATATACGACGTATCATTATTCGGAATGGGTTATGTGACACAAAGGTCTTCTCCCGGCTAAACCGAATAGTGAGCGTAATACTTTAAAACATATGGATATGGGATTTCAATTAAGTCACAACTTATTACGCAAAACTTTTCTTCAAATGGTTTAAACAAATTACCATTTTAAATATGTTAAAATAAACAGATTCAATTCATAGCTTTCAAAAAGAATTCATTCATAACTGGGAAAACCATTTTTCAATTCAAACTTGAAATTCCTTTAACTTAATTTGGAATTTCATTTCTTATATGAAAGCTTTTATCATTTGAAAACAATAGTTTTCATTTCGGAAAATCTGATTCATTTATACGAGTTAAAGTCTTTGGGTTAAATTCAAATTCCCAAACCAATACTTTTAAATGGTTTAAATTCATATAAACACACTTATAACATTTTTAACCATAATTTCCAAACATGGAATTCAATTCTTCATTTTGAATTTAAATTCAAATTGAATTTCAAAACTAAATCAAGTTATTCAAAAATAACTTTAATCTTTGAAAACACCTTTTCAAAAGCTTTAATATTAAATCCAAATTCATTTCCAAAATCAATTGAAATTAACATTTCAATTTCAAAAATATTAAATTTAAATCATTTGTGACTTAACCGATTTCCACGTGAAATCCATATTTGTGTGTGTATGGTGTAGTCCAGGGGTTTAACACAATAGTCCAACATCATTCAATCATCACAGATCAGAATACAGAAGTATAGTTGATAAGCGGTATAAACTATAATGCTTATCTTTCATTCACAGATCACAGATATATAAATTACAGATAATATATTACATCACAGATAATTAACTACATTACAGATCACACACAAATCAGAATATATCACACAGCATCACAGATCAGGGGATATCAACAATTTAATCATTCAATACAATCCAAACATCCATAAGTAAGATCAATAAATTATCTGATTAATTTAAATCAGATTAATTACTTATGAATATAAATTACTAATCCTGGTTAATTAACATTAATTAATTCACCTTAAATCATTAATTTATTAACCTTTAATTAATTAAAAAATCAACCTTTTAAATTACTTTCATTGAGTAATTAACTATCCTTTAATTACTTACATTTAATTAACCTTTAATTAATTACATTAAGTAATTAACCTTTAAGTAATTATCACATTAAGTAATTATCCTATTAAGTAATTATCCTTTAATTACATACATTAATTAATCACCCTTTAATTAATCAAGACCCTGATTAATTTAAAATAAACCCCTTTATCTTAATTAATTATTTAATCTTCATTTAAACCTTATTAAATAAACCTTTGAAATTAATTATCATTAACATATAAATTAACTAAGATCTTTAAATTAATAATTAAAACATTTACCTTAAACACTCACTTAATTACATCATAAAATTCTTTTAAAACATTTAGGAATTTATTTGATTAATTAACCTAATAATTATTTAAAATCAAAACAATTTAAATTCAAAGACATTTGGGTTCATAATTTAATTCTTTTAATTGTTTTATAAAACTTGATCGATACCTTTATTTAAAACTTGTTCAATTTACTTTGGAACTTGGTTTAACAAATTTGCTTTACACTTGCATTTGCTTTTAAAAGCTGGACAAAATTTACTTTATAACTTTAAAACCTGTTATATTTTTAAACATGGTATCCAACAAAACAAACCCGAGCCAAATCAAACAAAACCCCAAGCCAGATTACAAAATTCCCGAGCCAAACCGTGAGTCATTTTTCTTTTACTTTTTAAAAATTGTTTTGGTTCAAAATTTTAAAATGTGTTACCACTCGCGTACGAACTCGAGAAATCACTCGAGCCCATCACTAAATTTCTCGAGCAGTACGTCCTCGAGATCCATCTTTCTTCTTCCACAACTCAAAACTCCCCAGATACATAATGACACGCGTGCACGTGTACGCCTGAACGATGACGTTCTGACCATCACCGCGACCACCTTCAGATCACCTACGACTTCGCCGATGATCCCTGTAATCCAGATCGACGAGATCATCAGGGAATCGAAAACGAGCTAAAAGAGTGCCTGGAACCCAAAAATACTTCGACCAATACCCCTTCGCCGAAGACGAAACTACCACCGGAACCCTCGTCCTTCCGACCACAACTACGCCACGACCCCAGCAACGTTTTACCCCCAGCACGATCGGCTACAATCCACTATCGACGACGAGATTTCCTCGTGAAAACTCGTTAACAAAACTGGGTCTAAAACCCTATTTTTACATCGTCCATCTTCTCTGGCTATCTAGAATTTATTCCACCATTTTTCTAGAGACCATCACCCCTAAAGCTATCCACGACAGCGATCCCAAGCTTCGAATCGTCGTTGATCGCCGACAATCAACAAAATACCCAAAATTGTTCAACTAAGCATATCTCAATTTATATGACACTAAAAATCATGATTTTAGTGTCTAAATTCATCATTTTCTAAGGCCAATCTAGTCCTGAAATCTAATTCAGAAATTAAGATGATGAATTTTTAAGTCATATTTGGATCATCTCTGTATATGTATATTTCTGTAAAAATTTCTAAATATAAAATTTTTAAACTATTTTTAAAATTGATATTATACTGTAGTGATCATCTTCCATTCAAAGATCAAAGTTTGAATCTGATTGTCGAAGGAGATATGGATTTTCAAATGAAAAAAAATGAAGCCTGAGAAATCAACAGAGAAGAGTATTTATGTATATATATATATATATATATATATATATATATATATATATATATTCACAGAGACATTCACATCCATATATAGAGCAGCTCAGTCACATTCTAGAGTCTCAAAAAGTTTACTCACAGATAAAAGGATTTTGTTTAGAAGTTTGCTCACCTTTTTTTAAACAGAAGACAGAGCACCCAGATTTTTGAAAACAGGCTTTGCATTTGAAAACTGAGAATGTTTTAACTGAAGCTTCCTTCTCTGATTTGTTTTGATGTTTTCAGTTGAATTTTGTTAAAGTTTGAATGATATTAACTTTAGTTTATTCTCAGCTTCAAGGAACGAAACTGAAATGAAGAAAATAATATGTGGAGATGAACTATACAGGGTGATATTTCTTTTATTTGTACAACATAGGACATATATATTCTTAGCTTTGGTGGCTGAAGTGATAAATTTTTGGCTTGCATTAATTAGTTGTACCACATTCATATAATTTTTCTTTCGGCTGTACAATATATGTGAAGATATTTCTTTGTTTTGGTGCTTACATAATATGCTTTGTGTGCTAATATGATATTGCATTTATTACTTGGCTTGTCCTATAAGTAGGGCTGTCAATTTCCAGCACGACCCGAAACACGACTCGAAGATGACACGAAAATTAGCGGGTTTGGGTGACACGATAACACGGGCGGGTCAATTTCGGGTAAACCCGCCATAACCCATTTAATAAACGGGTGGGTTTCAGGTTGACCCGTGAACCTGATTTTGACCCGCCAAACTCGTTTATTATAAAATGTTTTTTAATTTTTTGCAACTTGGGATGTTTTAAAGTTTCTACAGGCTACCCGTTTCATTTCCTCCATTCCTCTACAGACTACAGCTAGGGTTATCACTTTTTTTTAGTTTTCATTTTTAATATTTCGTTCTCCTTTTTTCAACAGCTCAGCCTCGGTGGCGTGTCAAAGTTCGAACTCGCTTAATCGATTGATCTGCTCCGCCTACTTTCCATCCACCGAGTCAATTCATCACCGTCCAACTCGTCATACTCTGGTAAGTGGTAATTTTTTTTATACCAAAATCTTTTCTTTCTTTGTTCATTGTTGTGAATTAATGCTTTATGACCTAGCAGTTTTATAATTTGGTATAATTGTAAATTTGTAATGGGGCAATCTTTGGTTGTGAAGTTATGCTCTATGACCTAGCAGTAATTTGGTACAGGGTAAAATATGAAGAAGTGACTGAGTAGTGAGTGTCGATGCTATATATTTTGAGAATATGAAGTGATTTCAGTTGAGAATATGAACTTAGTAGCAACAGTGGGAAATATTTAGGAGATTCATGTGTATTTGTGTAGGCTAACTAATGGAAAACCACTGCCACAATACAAAATGAAATGAGAATATTCTCTGAAAATAGTATTACACCATGATCATAATATATATACATATAAAACTATTTCAAGTATTTGAACTATAACCAATTGTGCCTCTTGTTTTGACCATCTATTACCACAATCAACTGGTCCAGAATGCCTATTTTGTTCATCTGTTGTAAATAAAGGAAAATAACTCATAATTTATTCATACAAATTATTCTTTTTTGCACATTATATTCATGGCTGGGCAAGTGACATCTCATTAAACCCCTTAGATTTGAGCAACCTGAAGATCAATTTTACTAAAATTATTATTAAAATTATTGTTCACCCAATGCTGTAGACTAAATTATTGGACTTTTGAAGCTAGGAAGACACAACTATCAAAAGGTGACTTGTAGTTGTCTAACTTTGTTTTTCTAAGTTTCACATCATCCTAAACATGTTACTTTTACAATTTTTATTCTTGGATGACAATTTTTTAACAATGATGTTGTGTACAAAAACGAGATTCCAATTGAGAATTCTTTAGATGCAATTACATATTGGGCTTATGAGAGATACTGTACAATTCGAAGATGAGTTAAATGGATCCTTAGATGAATATTTCTTTTAAATAGTTTGATTTAGTGATCATATTATAGGATTTACAAATAAAAAATTCCCAACTGGACTTGATTGTGTTTATATGCATGTAAGTTATGCAAAGTAATATATTCGGTGCATGAAGATTGATATGTTATTGGTTTGTGTTTACTATTCTTCAATTTAACATGCTTTCAAATCTGTCCATGTTTGACTGTTAATTTTAATTTGTGAATCGAGGCTTTAAATTCACATGTTAGGATGATAGATTTGTGTCAACTTCAGTACATTAAGCAAAGTTAAAATCTAGAAATGAATATACAAATTTGATTCAATCTATTATGCGTATAAAAGGTTGGCGTATTTACTAGATGCTAATTTTTTATATTACTGCATGTTTATTCAATAGTCTAGATTACTTAATAAAGTAACACCTTTGATTTACTGGATGCTAATTTTAATTTTTTTTTACATTGTGTTTTTTTCATGTTGGCTAATACAAGTTATCAAGTCATTTTTAATTTGAACTTATTTTAAAAAACATATTGAAAACGACAATTTTATCTGTCTCTACAATGAATTATTGAATTCTTTATTTGGGTACTTATTATATATTTTATAGATGAATTTATTTTATGTTCGGTCATGGCTAACATTGCTTTAGTTTTCTTTTTATACATGGAGAGGATGATGTTTTATACAAATGTAAAGCTATTTTGAGAGGTTTAGAAAGAGAGAGGAGATGGCAAATGTTTCGAGAAAGATGAGTTCAGTTCAACAAATTATCATATTTCCTTTATATCCTGTAATTTTGCATATAGAAAAAATTGTTACTAACTAATGTTTCTGAGATTTTAGATCTTAGGAAAAACACCTATCGCAAACTATTCTTTAGGCCAAAACATGGTTTAGTGTCAAGTATGATAAGACCGACCAGCATAATAGCTTCCTCTTCCATTTCATTTCTTTTTTTGTCCTCATTTTCTTTTGTTTCATGTGAGACTATACAATCTTTCAGAGCTTCTTTTTATTTAATTATTCGCATTGTATCCTGGCTTTTTAAAAAAACAAAAAACAAAACCCTTGCTTGTATGTCTGACAATAATATACAGACAGTGATGGGTTTTGGAAATTGCTTGAGGTGTCTAATGCTACCAGATTAGGATTCTCAAATGTTGGTACATTATAACTTCGTCAATGAATCACTAGTGATGGGTTTTGTTTTTCTTTAATTTTGCAGAAATGAGATGGACCCTTTTACACCAAGCAGTGAGAGTGTTGAACAAATTGGAGATGCCAATATGACAGCATTGGAATTATACAACATAGAAATAAAAAATGCAAGAGATGTTGGTAAGAGACGTAGGAAGCTTACTTCTGAGGTATGGACTAGGTTTGAAATTATTCCCTTGGAAAATGATGGAAAGCAAAGAGCTAAGTGTAGGAAATGTGGTGCTATTTATTTATGTGATAGTACTTATGGCACCGGAAACCTAAAACGTCATATTAAAACTTGTTCCAAAACTACTAATCATGATCTAGGTTAATTGCTTCTAAGTCAGACCGACGGCTCTATTATAACAAGGTCTCTAAATTTGATCCGGATAAGTTTAGAGAATTATTGGTAATGTCAATATTGATGCATGATTTGCCATTTCAATTTGTTGAGTATGCTGGAATTATACAATTATTTTCTTATGTTTGTGTGGATGTTAAGTTGATTCCTAGAAATACCGCTAGAGCTGATGTGATGAAAATGTACCAAAAGGAAAAATTGAAACTTAAAGAAATGTTAGTTTCAATTCCAGGGAGAATTTGTTTGACTTCTGATTTATGGACTTCTATAGCAACTGATGGGTATATTTGTTTGACTGCTCATTTTGTCGATTCTAATTGGATACTTCAAAAAAGAGTGTTAAATTTTAGTTTCATGCCTCCTCCACATACCGGAGTTGCTTTGTCCGAAATTTTTTATAATTTGTTGACTAATTGGGGCATTGACAACAAAATATTTTCCATTACCTTAGACAATGCTAGTGCAAATGATGTATTTGTTAATTTGCTGAAGGAGCAGCTTTTGTTAAGGGAGTCTTTAGTGATGGATGGTGATTTTTTTCACATTAGATGTTGTGCTCATATTCTTAATCTTATAGTGCAAGATGGACTAAAAGTAGTTGATATATGTGTGTCTAAAATTAGAGAGAGCATTAAATATGTAAGAGGTTCACAAGCGAGGAAACAAAATTTTTTAGAGTGCATATCTCATGTATCTTTGGAGTGTAAAAAAGGTTTACGTCAGGATGTTCCTACTAGATGGAATTCCACATTTCTCATGCTTGAGAGTGCTCTTTATTATCAGCGTGCTTTCCGCCATTTATAATTGAGTGATTCTAACTATAAGCACACTCTTTCTCAATCTGAATGGGTGAAAGTGGAAAAAAATTGTAAGTTTTTGAAGGTTTTTTATGATGTGACTTGTCTTTTTTCTGGCTCCAAATATCCTACTGCAAATCTGTATTTTCCTCAAGTATTTGTTGTTCAAGACACTTTGCAAAGAGCTAAGGCTGATGGCGATAGTTTTATGAGTAAGATTGCATGTGGTATGATTGGAAAATTTGAGAAGTATTGGAAGACATACAGTCTTATTCTCTCGATTGCTGTTATTCTAGATCCTAGATATAAGATTAAGTTTGTGGAGTTTTCGTATAAGAGACTTTATGGTGGTGGTTCTGTAGAAATGAACAAAGTTCATGAAACTTTGTTTGCTCTTTTTGAAATTTACATGCATGTGTATGGTAAAAAAACAGATACCGTTTCTAGTAGTCAGAGTCAATCTTCTGCTGGTGATATCTTAGTTTCTAAAGAATGTTTGGATGTTATGAAGGTAAACTTTATATAACGATGCATTAAACTTTACAATTTTTCCTCTTTACACTATTTAGTATTTACTATATCTTACATATATATGTAGGACTTTGACAATTTTGAGAGTGAAGAATTTACCTTTTCTGCTCAAAAAAGTCAATTGGAATTGTACTTTGATGAGCCAAAGTTGGATAGGAAGACAAATTTGGATATTCTTGACTATTGGAAAGCTAATCCGTTTAGATTTCGAGAATTGTCTATTATGGCTCGTGATGTGCTATCCATTCCTATATCTACGTTGCCTCTGAAGCATCATTTAGTGTAGGTGGTCGAGTTCTTGATCAATACCGAAGTGCACTTAAGCCCCAAAGTTGTTGAGGCAATCATATGCACACGAGATTGGATATTTGGAGATGGAGGTTAACTTTCTTACTCTATTTTGTATTTTCTACTGCATAAAATTTGATTTTCTAAAAATTTAATAACTTGACAGGTGCTACTACTTTTCCACCTAATCTTGAAGAGTTAACAGAGGACATTAGCAATTTAGAAATCAGCGCTAACCTCTCTCAAACCGCTGAGTGTTCTTCTAACAATCAACAAATAGATATATGATTATGGACACATATGTTTAACAGTATAAGAGGTACATATTACTTCATATTTTATAATTATAGAATTTGTTTAATTTTTTCTGAAATTATAATTGCATTTTATATAACAAGTAACTTTTTCTGAAACCTTTGTTCCCTTATAATTTTAGCATAGATTAGATTATAAATAAACAAGTAACTTTTGTTCCCTTATAATTTTACACAGAAAGTGAAAACTGAAACCTTAACCTTTTCTGTAACCTTTTCTGATATAGAAATTATACCCTCAAGTTCCCTTATAATTGCATTTTATATAACAAGTAACTTTTGTTCATGTCTTTGACACTTATTTTCAATCATTTTACCTAATATAATTTTAACGGAATGTATTCGCTTTATGATACTAAACTGATCGGTATGGATTTATTTCACTGTTTACTATTTAGAATAATTTTTGTTATAGATTATTCTATAATGGACACATATGACATGGCATAGTATGTTTGATAAGATAATATGCCTTTGTATACTGAACTATTAAACTATTAAACTTTTTCTATATAAACTATTATTGTTTAGTATGTTTAAATAATGAACTTTTTGTATATAAACTTTTTCTATATAAACTATTATTCTATAATGAACTATTTCACTGTTTAGTATGTTTGATAAGATAGTATGTTTGATAAGATAATATGCACAGCAGCACAGGTCCCTATTTCCATATAAACTATTAAACTCTGCTAGGGATTGCTAGTAAACTGATAGTACAGTGAGCGAAAATTGCTGAATTGCAATAGAATTGCTGAAGCTCGCTAGTAATAGAATTGCTGAAGCTTGCTAGTAATAGCACAGGTCCCTTTTTCTATTTCTATCATATGCATTGCAATATAATTGCTGAAGCTCGCTAGTAAACTGATAGTACGGTGAGCGAAAATTCTCTGTTTACTTTTATAGAAACAGACATCCACTGATCAGTGATCATTACCTCTGTAGTGATTAAAAAATAAACAGAAAAATGGAAAATGGATTTATTATACATAAGCTGGAATGGGCATATGTTAAATATTATACCTCTGTAGTCTGTAGTGATCATTACCTATGTCATAGGGAGGAACAGAACACTGTTAAAATTGCCTGCTGGCCATTCATTATACATAACATATGTTAAATTAATAATTAAAATGATAGAATTATTTATTATTCTACATTTTTTACAATTATTGCAGGCAGAGCAGTAAGGCTATGGGTCAAGTTGGGAAGCTTCTATCATATATGCCGAATTGCTTGCAAGATTGTTGCCGTAATGTATTGTCATTGTCATACTGTAGTTGTCATATTATATTTGAATATCATTTTCATGTTGTTTATTGAATATTTGCAAATTTGGAGGGACTATTTAGTGTATTTACGTAGATTTATTTGCTCGAATGTTGTACCATGTTAAAAATTGTGTTACTCTACTCGTATATGCTCATGTATGATGTTATTTTCTTATATTTGATGACCTAGGCTAAATGATCATGTATGAGTTACAATATGTGTAATGTACTAATGTGTATGCTTTTCTTTTACTAAATGCACTTGAAAAGAATTGCTAATTTGGCAAATATTGTGTAAACGGGTTATTGGGTACACGGGTCAACCTGTTTAAATCCGACCCGACACGACCCGTTTAGTTAAACGGGTTACGTGGGTCGGGTCGGGTCAACCCGTTTATAAACGGGTCGGGTTCGGGTTCAGAAAATATGACCCGTTTAATAAACGGGTTGAACCGACCCGATTAAAAAATAACCCGAACCCGATTTGACCCGACCCGACCCCGACCCAACACGACCCATTGATAGCCCTACCTATAAGTTAATATATATCCTCTCTTGATTTTATATTGTGTATACTTATATTCATTCTAAAATAAATACATTCATATATATATACGTGTCTTATTACATCTCTACTTATCTGGTATGCTTTCATAGTATCTCATGTGCTTTATAAAGTTATTATATTTTTAGTATTATCTTAAGTGTTTATGTTATAGTTTACATAACAATAGATTTTATTTAAAATATTATTTGTTGCTAATGTAAATACTCATTTAATTTCTTTTGCTAAGTCTAATTGCTTTATAATGTAAATGGACTCCTATCTTTTTATTTTATCTTTTATGATTTTTATTTGTTTTATCACTTTGCAATGTAAATGAAATTCTATTTTGTACTATTTGGTATTGATTTATTAATATTATATTGAGATTTATTTATTTACCTTATATTTTATAGAACTATATATATTTTCTATAATTTAATCTTATGTATTTTTATATTTATTTCCATCTCAATTATTTATTTCTAAATTTAATACAAATATTTTTATATTCATTTTGTCATATAGGTGAATTTCTATTTTTATTAGTTATTAAATTTTTATCCAATGTATTTATCCTATACTTTTATATCATATATATTTTCATTTTTTTATAAATCATTTGTTTACAATTTAAATTCAAATCAAACACATATACATATATTTATAATTTCAAATTGACTCATATATCACATATACATATATATTCACACATATATATACAATATTTAAATTTAAATGATTTAACACAAATTTATTTGAATTCGGGGAAACTCGTAATCCATTTATCGTTTTATTTCAAAAATTTTATTCACAAATTAATTAATTATTAATTTAAATATATATAAAATTCGGGGTCGTTACAGTAGTTACAAAGTGTTGTAACCGTGAGTAATTTATCACAACGAAACAAATATACCATTTTAAATGTTCCTAGTCAAGATGCATCAAGACTAAATATCGATGTATCCGTTGAGACTGGAGTACATAACGCTCTACAAATGTTGGACAGTGTATTACTCATGACTGTTGGGGCCACCTAGGGGTTACGTACTAATAGTTATTGGATAACAATGGAATGACTCACTTGATAGTTTTCTGTTGGTTAATATAACTATGGTCAAATAGAAAATATCAATGTGACTGATTTACACAGTTCTCCCGACTTGATAATACCGTGGATCTTCAATATGAAAGCTCCGCTTTGATTATAGCCAAATCATGGCATGGCGTCCATCGAGTGACTATAGTTGGGTCGAGTGGAAGTATTGGAAGTGAAGCATTATTCAAAAGAGGATTCGTCTCCTCGGTTATATGCGGTTAGTATCACAGTCAACTCAAAGTCAAAGTCTCTGGCCATAGCATTTCGGTTAATAATAATTGTTATTATTGAACCAAGGACTTTGTATTTGGACCATAAAGTTGAATGTGGACGAGGTTGGAATTTTGACCATTACCAAATTCCTTAAATCCAAAGTGATATAGTTTTGAAGAAAATGAGCAAGCGATAAATTTGACCATAATGTCACACCACCTACTAAGTGATGTGTGAATGTTAACATTAGAATAGATCGATGTTAATCGCTGACCAAATTTACACCTAAGAGTTACACAACCGAAATGATGAATTCCCTTAAGACCGAACGATTTAATTAGTTTATAATTGTTATAAATTAATTAAATTAATTAATATTAATGAAATATTAATTATGAATTTGAATATGATTTGAGAAATAAATAATGTTATATATATTTATAACAGTTATAAATATATCGATCGATATACAATATCGACAAGCGATTAATTAGATTTAATTGCATAGTAATTTGGCTTAGGCTTAGATGTGTTTAAGGCCCATTATTAGGGCTGCAAAATTTCAGTTTTGGGAAGGTCTAGGGGTGGCTAAAACATAAGGAATTGGCTTGGAGATAATGAGTTGAGATCAAGTGAGAATGGGTAAAAAGGTTTTCCTCGTTTCTCTCTAATACAACCATATATATATATATATATATATATATATATTATCTCTAAAAATAATAACTAACCTTTTTTGGCCGCCATTACCTTCTACATTGCTGGTTAAAGCATAGCTCTCAATCCACTCCAAAATTTTCAAATATATTTCTAATTAAAATAATACTATTCGATAGTTAGAGGTCGGTGATTCCGGACTTGCAATCCGACGAATCAATAACAGTAAAAGGAAGGGAAGTTATTGCTTCAATGTGGATTCAAAGGCATCATTAAATTGGTAATTTTAATTCATATTACAGTAATTAAATTATATTATATGATCCTATAATGAGCAATTTCATATCTGTTTAAATATATTGCTAATATATGTTTAGTTAGGTGAGATTTTGTAAGTAGATGTAGTTGTCACAAATCAGTTTGGCTATGTGCATAATTTGTTTATTATACTATTTGATTTATGTATAGACATATGTTGTTTACTGTACAAAATTAATTTTTGTCATTAATAATTGTTTTTCATATATTTATTAATAAATTCATATATATATATATATATTAGTGTATATTTCTCTCTCATAATAGCATATATGCATATAATATATATATGATTTAAAAATTTTAATACACTTATTTATAGATAATATGAATTTACAAATTCGAAAATTAATTATCATACATATATTCATATTTTTAAATTAACATTTATTGAATTTTGAATTGTTTATTATATATAAAATAATTATTACATTATAAATTCAATTTTTTTTCAATATTATATCATTTCAGAAACGTATAAATTTTTTTAGGAATTTTTCGATAAAGTTTATTCTTTTTAATAATTAATATTATTTTGGAAAAACTGTTTATGATTTATTAAAAATACTAATTTAATCGAAAAATTCTACAAAATTTTTCGTAAACTTTCATTCATGATCCTAGAATTTCTAAAATTTTAAAATTTGAATTTTTATTAATATATAATTTTATATTAAATAATTGTTCTCAAAATTAATATATTCGTTTTCAAAAATAATGTTTCAACTTAGAAAAATATCCAGATTTTTCTAAGCTCTATTTTATGATTCTAGATTTTCGAAAATTGTAAAATTTGAATTTTCATCAATAGATTATTTTATGTTAATTATTTATAGATGAAAACATTATTTTATTCATAATATATACAAATTAAAATACTAAAATTATTATATTTGCAAAACTAAGTTAATTTTGAATTATAAATAATATTTAATAATTGTTCCCTCTCTTTCTATATATATATAAATGTTTTATGTTCATATATTATATATAATATATTTATACATACATGTGTGTGTGTGTGTATGTATTTTGTAACTCATATACATGCACATATTTGGACAACATACATGACATACAAAATGAGCTAATATGTCTGTTGCGATGTAAATCTCAATATCTACATATGAGCATATTATACCTTTCATGGATTATTATGTTACACATGCACTCACACATATATGTATATGATACATTTATGTATAAACTAAATCAAATAAAATTAATTTCATATTTTAATATATTTGAATTTAAATAAAATAAATGATTTTATTTAAATGAAATTTAGAAATGTTCTAATTCAGTTAGACTTCATAGGCCCAATAAAGATCCAATAGGGTAATTTGTTTGAAATTCACCCATAACTTCCGCTGCGGGCTGGTCCAGTTCCAACAATGGTATCAGAGCCCAATTGTCTATGCGGTTTAAATTAGTCATATTAGGGCTGACTAATTAAGCTTTCCCACTTAGTACGGTGTCTAGAAATGTAATGTCTTGGATTGGAATTGGGTGATCAAGTACCCTATCCTACCTGGTTACCGGCCTAGCCCGAAAGGTGAAGTGAGCCCAAAGGCTGCTCCTAATAGAAAAGGCCCAACTTAATTTGGGCCTTGGGCTAATTTTCAAAATTGTTTTGAAAATTAATGTTAAAGATTTTAAATTTAATAGTTAAATTTAAAATAAAACACGTTTATTATAAAAAATTATAATACTACATAAGTTTTTAAAATGTTTGAAAGGATAATGATATTTTCAAAATGTTTGAAAAGATTTATATAATAATTTCAAATTTTAAATTTTAAATTTATTAATAAGATTAATAAAATAAATTAAGTAAATATGTTAATTAATTAATGCATATATGCATGTATTATATATGTTGATATATGTTATGTTATTTTAAAATGTTTAAGATAACATAAGTATACATGTATGTATACAAGATAAATTCTGAAATTAATAAATTTTAATAAAATTTGTTTAATTGAATAAATTAATTAAAGGTTAATTAATTAAATAAAATACATATATATATATATATGATATATGTGTCTTACACTATAAAGGTTATAGTATTCACTATAAATATTATAGTAGATATGTCCAATATAAAATTTATATTGGAATACTAATTTAAAATTAATTAAAGAGTTAATTGATTAAAATTAATTAGATAAGATTTAATTAATGATATATTATACGTAAGACTATCATATAAGTAATATGAAATATAAAAGTTATATAACAATAAAACTTATATGATATATGTATAAACTAAATGTGGAATATTAAAGAAACCCAAATAGACTTGAGAAATAAATACATATGTAAATGTACATATACCGTGATTTCTAATGTGTTTGACACTTGAATCGCTGGGGTATTTCATAAGAAATATATTATTCTATAAGTCGATATCACTCAATATATATATATATTGAAGATTATGAATCTTCAACATAATGTTGTCCTCTACCATATATATTAGTAAATTACTTACATACTCCTTAGTTGTTGAGCAAACTCAAGCTAGGGATGTTATGCGTAGTATAACTAATATATTGAACAGATGAGGTAAGATAACTATATGTATTTGTTGAGCAAACTCAAGGTACATATACTATACTTAGGCCATCACGATATGGTAGGTATGAGTGAAAAATCTCTTTCGATTTGTTGAGCAAACTCAAGGTTGAAATGAGATTAGAACAAGGAAAAATGGGTCAGAAGTTGTATGTGATACAACCGATAAGGAGTTATTCATCGTTTGTGGGGCTATGATTTGTTGAGCAAACTCAAGGTCGGAATACCAAAAAAACGAGACCTAACACCCACTAGTGAAGTTGTAAGGCTACTATGTTTCATCTTAGGGTTTGGAGAAACATAAAAGACTAGTGAGAGCCTTATTAGAAAAATGAAATGGTAACATTTAACCTTTCTAATATTGTAAGATCATATGCTATATAATGTTATAATTATCTGCAATGATAAATTTGTGCATTTAATATGATTGATAAAACGTTTGTCAATTAACATATATAAACAAAGTGAATTGAAAGTTAACAAATAGAAATATAATATATAATTACTAATGATTCTAATTGCATGTTATATAATGTTTCTATACCCAGGCAAGTGCCTAATGTCAACTACTTAATACATTCGTAAGTTGGTAACTTATATTTTTATTTGGTTTAGACCATATATTGCATTTTATGAGTTTTTGAACTCTAAATGCAATTCAAGACTATGGATATTTGATCCATGTACTTTCACATATAAATGTTATATGGTGAACAGTCATAGTTTGTGGGGTACGATATTTCGATGAAGTTAGTTCATTCGAAGTAAGACAATAAATAGTATTTTAAGATCATGTATTCAACTTGAATGATTTCAAAAGGATCATATTGTGTTAATGTAACACAAGACCATAAACTATGAGATACATCTAAGAACTGGATCGTTGAAATGTCATCTTGATCGGTTTACATAAAGTGCAACATATTTGATGTCTTAAAGGTTAAGAATAATCGAATGCGCTTATGTAAAAGTTTGTTATGATATTATAGTAAGGTTTTCTTTTGAATAGTTTGACCATTTGAAAGAAAAACGAATGTATAAGAATAAATGTAATTTAAGGTAAAGTTGGAATAAAGAGAATGAATAGTCACTTCTGCTTTATAGAGAAACATTGGAAACAAGAATTGTAATAATAATTGATAGTTAATATTGGAATATGAAATATGGTTTATATTCCGAAATGTATTTTCATATAGAAAATTGTTTTCTATAACATTTATTTCTTTGAGTTCAAGATATTTGATCAAAGAACTCTCCACTGTAAACTAGTTGCAGCATATGAAATAAGTAAACAATATTAACAATATTAAGTGAATGATGGACCTATAAATTTAGTACGCTATTATAGTAATGGCGGAAATAGTAGGAGCGCGCCATATAGCACCTAATGATTGCATCAAATTACGAAAATTGTTTTCGTAAAATGTACCGAACATTATTTGTGAAATAATGTTTATTTTGGTATTGACTGAAAAGTAGATATAACTATATTTCAATATGAGTATTATGAATATTCATTATGAAATAGAACTATATTATGGAATTTTTTGTCATATTAAAAGTGATGCAACAAAAATACATATGTATCTAATATTATTTACAGTTGTTTTGGAATTATATACTAAGCCGTAGTTTTGAGAAATAATTTTACTATATGATTATGAATCATATGATATAGGTTAATTATATCTCAAACAATTAATGGCTATGTACCCATTCAGTGGGAACATCATAAGAGTTGATGAACTCTTTGAATTAATACATATTAGTGTATGCAATCACAAGTCTATTAATACCAAAAGGGTTCCACATACTTTGTTATATTCATCGATGATTTAATTACCAACATGAACATGTGTATTAGATACACATGTAGTAAGTTTATGATAAAATCATAGAATATAAAAGAAAAGTAAATAAAATAACATGCAATAGAATAAAATGATTTGATTTGGTCGAATAAGTGAGTATATTGGAAAGAGTTCCAAATGTACCTAAAAATAAATATAAATTCAATTTTATAAGTCACTCCTCCATGTGATACATAATGATGCATCGATAAGGAGTAATCAGACATTGTTAGACAATTTACGATTAATTGTGAGTGAAGTTGAGTTAGTTTCTTTCTATAAGGTCATGTACTTAAGATTAGTACACAAGGTTGATATTATTTCATCTAAACAATAGTTTACAAAATCATACAAGATAAGGGTTTATAAGAAATCCCAACATATTCTAGGCCAAGAAGTTGGCAGGTTGTACGAGTCGAAAGATTGCACGTAATAATTGTTCATGAGGGATCTTGTATGAATCTCCAAAAGGTTTTTGGAAAGGTCTGTCATCAAATGACACATTTATTTTTTGAACATAATTTTTGTAATCTAAAATCAGTTTTATAAATAAAAAGGTTCATAAAGCGTTTATGAATCCCTATTCTATTTGCACTTAGAAACAATTGTTGTTTCAAGATGTATCAACTTCATTGTGAAGGAATTTCTTTGAGAAATTTTTGGTAGTTAAATGGAATTGTATCCGATCCATAGATAGAACTAATTATATAAGATGAAGTGAAATTAACTAACCTAAATGAACACATAGCATTAGAATGTCTAATAAGTATTCTCGTACATCGAAGAGAAACTATGAGTTTCTTATTAATGTTGAAAATATACATTACCCTCAGTTGTTCAATTAAACCATTAAGATTGTTGACTCTATATGGTATGATGCGCAAATCTGAAAGAATTCCAAGTACGCTATCAAAATATGATTTTGGTGGTCGTAACCAAAGAGACGTAATCCATCGGCCGAGATTGTGTCTTTATTGGAAAGACTAATGTGGTTGGAATTAAATGAGCAATATCGATAAGAATAACATCGCAAATTTTAATTGTTGAAATTAGCATAACAGATTCGGTATTCAACGTGCTCAAGTTAATTCAGATTTACTCACAAAATTATCGCTCGATATGACTTAGTGTTTGGTACTTATGTATTGAAATGGAAAATTCTAAATAATGATTTAGAGTAAGCCGTTTACACATATTAACCAAAAATGCCTCAAAGTCAGTGGAAGCGATATTGAGTTTGTGAGTCTTTGGATATGATCCAAGAAATGATACGAATGTATCATTTTATAAGAATCGAGATTGAATAAGTATTTTGATAGAAATATCAGATAGTTTGATTTTCAATCAAAGTGCAGAGGAAGCGTGTGTTCATAAGAAAGAACGTTAAAAGGTACATTGATATTTCTAAACTATAAGTAAACAACACGTTGTTGATTTTAACAATATGCTTGTGGTAAATTCAACTTTAGTTATTTTAATACTCTATTTTGGATTGTAAATGATATCTTTTATGGTGAGTATAAAAGATATAGGGATTGTCCCAAAACGATATATAAGAGCACCCTATTAAAAGGAGAACATGTATGTTGGATTCCTTATGCATTAGCAATAGGAATTATCATACAGGTTATGTTGTGTATGATATTGTGTTTTGTTTATGTATTTGATACATGGAGCAAATATAAAATCCAAATTGATATCACTAAATGGTTGTTTGAGGTGTTCTCACGTATTTATAAAATACTAGAGAATTGTTTATAGAAACAACGAACTCGTTATGATGGAACGTTTGGACACAAACTTTTATAAGTGATATTGAGTATAACATGTCAATGATAAAATTCAAGCTAAAATCTTTAATTTGAAAATGTTTCAAAATAAAAGTGATTGTGGTCGATTCAATGAAATGTTGAGAACATTAACTTGAATAGCGCTACAATAAACCAATGTACATAAATATAAATGCACAAATTTATAATTGAGCCAAAGGTGATTCCAAATGTTGAGAATCCAATAATACTGTTATAAGATAACAATATCATGAATTGGTCATGATAGAACTTAAAGCTCACTAGAAGTCGAAAGACATACTTCGAATCGTTCCACATGATAAAGGCAGTTTATCACTGCCAGAGATAGTTAATCGAAAAAGTAGATAATTAAAACATAATAGCATACCCATTCACTAAGGGACTGACCTATTTGGTTTTGAGAAAACTGATTGGAGAAGTTGGAATTAGATTCCATAATTGACCCTAAGTGCAAGTGGGAGATTGATAGAGTTAGGGGTATTCCCTAGGGGAAATTATGTAATTGGGTACATATATCTAACTCGTTGACCAATCTTGTTCGAAATAAAAGGTATTTTCTTCCTATTATATACTTGATATAATGTGATTATATTAATTAATTAACTTACTAAAAGTATATTTAACTGAAAAATACATAAATGGTATATTTTGTGATAGTAGTTACAAAGTGTTGTAACCGTGAGTAATTTATCACAACGAAACAAATATACCATTTTAAATGTTCCTAGTCAAGATGCATCGAGACTGGATATCGATGTATCCGTTGAGACTGGAGTACATAACACTCTCCAAATGTTGGGCAGTGTATTACTCATGACCGCTGAGGGCACCTAGGGGTTACGTACTAATAATTATTGGATAACTATGGAACGACTCACTCGATAGTTTTCTGTTGGTTAATATAACTAAGGTCAAACAGAAAATATCGATGTAACTGATTTACACAGTTCTCTCGACTTGAGAATACTTTGAATCTTCAATATGAAAGCTCCGCTTTGATTATAGCCAAATCATGGCATGACGTCCATCGAGTGACTACAGTTGGATCGAGTGGAAGTATTGGAAGTGAAGCACTATTCAAGAGAGGATTCGTCTCCTCAGTTATATGCGGTTAGTATCACAGTCAACTCAAGTCAACTCAAAGTCAAAGTCTCTGGCCAGAGCATTTCGGTTAATAATAATAGTTATTATTGAACCAAGGACTTTGTATTTGGACTATAAAGTTGAATGTGGATGAGGTTGGAATTTTGACCATTACCAAATTCCATAAGTCCAAAGTGATATAGTTTTGACGAAGAGAATTGGTGTAAACAAATGTCACAACCGGTAACGCTTATTAAACAAAAATTGGATTTTACTGAAAATGAGTAAGCGATAAATTTGGTTATAATGTCACACCACCTGCTATGTGACATGTGAACGTTAACATAAGAATAGTTCGATGTTAATCGCTAACCAAATTTACACCCAAGAGTTACACAACCGAAATGATGAATTCCCTTAAGACCGAACGATTTAATTAGTTTATAATTGTTATAAATTAATTAAATTAATTAATATTTATGAAATATTAATTATAATATTTGAATATGATTTGAGAAATAAATAATGTTATATATATTTATAACAGTTATAAATATATCGATCGATATACAATATCGACAAGCGATTAAATTAGATTTAGTTGCATAGTATTTTGGCTTGGGCTTAGATGGGTTTAAGGCCCATCATTAGGGCTGTAAAATTTCGGTTTTGGGAAGGCCTAGGGGAGACTAAAACATAGGGAATTGGCTTGGAGATAATGGATTGAGATCAAGTGAGAGTGGGTAAAAAGGTTTTCCTCCTTTCTCTCTAATACAACCCTATATATATATATATATATATATATATATATATATATATATATATATATCTGTGTGTGTGTGTCTAAAAATAATAACTGACCTTTTTTGGCCGCCATTACCTTCTACATTGCTGGTTAAAACATAGCTCTCAATCCACTCCAAAATTGTCAAATATATTTCAAATTAAAATAATACTATTCAATAGTTAGAGGTCGGTGATTCCGGACTTGCAATCTGATGAATCAAGAACAGTAAAAGGAAGGGAAGTCATTGCTTCAACGTGGATTCAAAGGCATTATTAAATTGGTAATTTTAATTCATATTACAATAATTAAATTATATTCTATGATCCTATAATGAGCAATTTCATATCTGTTTAAATATATTGCTACTATATGTTTAGTTAGGTGAGATTTTGTAAGTAGATTTAGTTGTCACAAATCAGTTTGGTTATGTGCATAATTTTTTTATTATACTATTTGATTTATGTATAGACAAATGTTGTTTACTGTACAAAATTAATTTATGTCATTAATAATTGTTTTATATATATTTATTAATAAATTCATATATATATATATATATATATATCTATATATTAGTGTATATTTCTCTCTCATAATAGCGTATATGCATATATAAGATATATATATGATTTAAAAAATTTAATACACTTATTTATATATAATATGAATTTAAAAATTCGAAAATTAATTATCATACATATATTCATATTTTTAAATTAACATTTATTGAATTTTGAATTGTTTATTATATATAAAATAATTATTACATTAAAAATTAAATTATATATATATTTTTAATATTATATCATTTCTGAAACATATAAAAAAATTTAGGAATTTTTCAATAAAGTTTATTATTTTGGAAAAACTTTTTATGATTTCTTAAAAATAATAATTTAATTGAAAAATTCTTCAAAATTTTTAGTAACCTTTCATTCATGATCCTAGAATTTCTGAAATTTTAAAATTTGATTTTTTTAAAATATATTATTTTATATTAAATAATTATTGTCGAAATCAATATATTTGTTTTCTAAAATAATATTTCAACTTTGAAAAATCTCCAGATTTTTTCTAAGCTCTATTTTATGATCCTAGATTTTCAAAAATTGAAAAATATTAATTTTCATCAATAGATTATTTTATGTTAATTATTTATGGATGAAAACATTATTTTATTCATAATATATACAAATTAAAACACTATAATTATTATGTTTGCAAAACTAAGTTAAATTTGAATTATAAATAATTTTTAATAATTGTTCTCTCTCTTTGTATATATATATATATTTATCTATATATAAATGTTTTATATTCATATATTATATATAATATATTTATACATACTTATGTGTGTGTGTATTTTGTAACACATATACATGCACATATTTGGACAACATACATGACATACAAAATGAGCCAATATGTCTGTTGCGATGTAAAGCCCAACATCTGCATATGGGCATATTATACCTTTCACGGATTATTACGTTACACATGTACTCACACATTGTAACGACCTGGATTTTTGGCACCTGTTATTGGGATAATTAACTAATTTTAATTATTGTATTTTAAAATTTTATAAGTCGAATAAACAAATTCTCTGATATTAAAAATATTTGAATGTATAAATTGATAAAACTATATTTAATTTTAAATTATAAATTTCTGGATATGATAAATTTTATAGATACATGTATGTAAACTCCACCATTTCAAACTTGTGATAAAATATCTATATATCTATATACAAATATATACAAGCTTCATTTTGATGCTTAAAAATATATATAAGTTTATATATGTGTATATATGTTTATAAAAATATTGTATATGCAAGTAAATATATATACATGAATGTATAAGTTTCATAGAGGCAAAAATTTCAAACTTATGACCATATATATATATAAGTAAACGTTTATAAGAAAAATAGTGCATATGGGAATATAAAAATATATATATATATATAGGTAAACATGTGTATATCTAAATGTATAGATGAATATGTATATATATATATATATGTGTGTGTGTGTGTGTGTGTATCTATATATAAGTATATGAAAATATGTATAAATATAAATATATGTGTGTATGATGACAACAATATATATATGGATAGTTATATATGTTTATAAAAGTAGTGTATGTATAAAGATGTAAAATATGAAGTAATATATATATATATATATATATATGTATCCATGTGAATGTATGCATATTTATATATGCATATAAATAAATATATATATAGGAGGCATCATCATAGCAAAACTTCAAATCAAAGCACAAACATTTAATCAAGTCACATAAAAATCAAATCCACATAATAAATCAAGTCAAAGGTGAAATCAAATCAACAAATAGAGAAAAATAAATTAAAAAGAAAATAAAAATTAATGGAACAGGGTAGCCTGTACATGCAAGTTTCAGCCTCCCTATGCATCTGTACAAAGCCACCTTATTGCTTGGACTACACACTTCACTCTTCTATACATACTCGGGTGTTCTTATTTATTCTAAAAAAATTAAAAAAAGAAGAAGAAAACCTGAAGCAGGGAAATACAAGCAAGGCAGTGTTCATCCTTTTTAAAATAGTGAGTAAACATTTAAAACTTTTATTAATACCTAAATATCTAAGATGTAAATGAATACTTGTTATGTCAAGTACATATGGTTATGCATTCATGCCTTGTTATGTGTTTAAGACCTGGTATCTAAGATGTAAAACTGCACTTCTCTCTCTGTCAATTGTTTTTTTTATAAAACGGTTTAGGTTTTAGCTTTGAAAATCAATAACTCAACATTGATTCAGATTTTAAAATTGATTTGTGAACAAAAGTTGCTTGATTTTGAGTATAGATGTCTATGTGTATATATTTTTAACACCTAGAGTCATGTGTTCACACTCGTGTGTTCACTCGCCATGCTCTTTACCCTTCTCACGTAAGCCCGAAAGGCAGTGCATGATCGGTATATCTGGCCTCAGTTTAATTGAGTTAAGTGTATGTATATAAATATTATTTTTAATAACGCCTACAGTCGATAAGTGTTCACACTTGTGTGTTCACTCGCCACGCTCTGTATTCCCCTCACATCAGTCCCTAAGGTAGTGCACGGGTAATATATCTGGCCTCAGTTTACCTGAGTTAGGCATATGTAAATATTATTAATATCAATGAAATTTTCAAGTAAGAGAGAGTAAGCAATTGAAATCCGAGCATTATTTTTACTTATTTGATTTGACTTGTTATTGAAAAGAAATGAAAATACCACTTTGACAAACTTTGATAATCAACTAAGGATCCATTTCATAATTACACCGTGTTATCAACCGAAACAACGAGTTAAACTATTGTCTATTCGTTATGATAACTTGATTTTTATTGGAAGTTTTGACGAGTAAATGATTTAAATTTTCAACACAATGACCAAAACCTATATTTAACTTATGAGTGTCGAATTGAAAGTGAATCCTTCATTTGTAAATATTTTCAAAAACTTGCATTCATCCCATTGTAAATAAATCTTGCACTTTGTAAATATTTTCACTTTGCATTTGGATTTTGTGGGTAGTATCCGCTGAAAACCCTCACGAGACAACACTCGTCCTACTGGAGACACCCAGAGGTTTAACGTCTTGTTACATACGCTCAATGCAATCGTTCTCCCTACAAAAACAGATTTATCCTAGTTTTCCTTTATTCGAGGATGAATAAAAAGATAAGTGTGGGGGTACTTGATGTGCACGTAAATGTGCATATATTTACATCCATATTTTATCTCTTTTTATTTAAATAAACATCATATTTGGGTATTTTTACATGTTGAAACCAAAATTCAATTATTTTCAAACCATCATATTTTCATCTTCATTCAAGGACAAAATGGTCATTTGTGTGCATGTGTTAATTTAAGAATTTTTACTTGGACATTTTTTGATGATTTTTATAGGAATTTGGATACATATGGAAGAGGCTTATATGAAGATACATGCATGCACAAATGAATACAAAGGAAAGAAGAGGGAAATAATTCAAGACCATGAACATGAAGGACCCCACCCACTTGCCTAAATCTACAATTAGAAGCTAATGGACAACTAAGTGGAGGTTAAATCTTCATGCACTTTCAATGAGGGATTAATTAGTGGCTAATGGTTACTTGGTGGCCACACTTTCTAAAGGGCATTTTGGGAAGCTCCCTAAAAATAGAATTAGGGTTTTATGCATGTATAAATAGCCCTCTTATGTACATTTAAATCATCTTCTACTCTTTCATTTTACTTAGGAAATTAAGAGATCAAATTATAAGCTCAATGTTACATGAAATAAAAATGGCTTCCAAGCCTCTTTCTTCTCTCTTTTCTACATATTTTTCTTTGTTTTATTGTTAATGTTTATTTCTATGCTCTCTTTCTCTTAATGTTCATAGCTTAGATTTACATTTATACACTAGTCTAATCAATTTTCTTCTAGTAGTTAATCTTCTTTTTCTTTGTTTATTCTCTACTTACTTTCATTTTCAATGTTGAAACTTACATGTGTTGATTTGATAACACAAATGAGTAGCTAAACCACTACAATTTAGGGGTAATGAAGCTCTCAAATATTATGTAATTTCAACATTTTTTATGATTTATGATCTCTTTGTTTGTGCTTCATGAAAGTGAATTTTGATGCAAGTTTATACAAGTGGGTTTGATAGCTTATATTGCTTATGCAAATGACTATTCTTATTCAACATAAACACAATTTGCATCATCATTTTCTAATCCATTTTTGATTGTGAAATTAAAGTAAAAAGGAAATTTGATGATCTATATTACTAGTTACAATAGTAAATAGATCATACTTAAAATATCTTTTTCTTTGGCTTCATTTTCATGAGAATTATAAGTGGTTTATTTGTTGTATTATAGTTTGATGGTTTGAGTTATGTTAATTAATAACATAAACTAACCATACTTATGATAAATACAACAATATTTCACTTAATATCAAAGCTAGAGATCACAAATTGTTTGTTTGTTGATTTACAAAAATATGAGAGTGGATTTTCCTCTAAATTGTTTTCTAGTTCAATAGTTTTTAAATCACATTTTAATTCTATCTTTAGCCTTTTTTTGGTAGTTAACGATTTCCTCTCCACTTTTGGTTTAATTTGATTGATTAGAAAATTTTAAAATCTCACAATTCCCTGCAGATCGACCCGTACTCGCCACGTACTAACTTTTGTACGCCGTGCGCTTGTGGTAAAATTTTATTTCGAAATTTAATGGAAAATGTTCTATCGATTAGAAAAATGCCGATAAATTTTGAGTGTATATATACGAGAGTGCGTATTTTTTAGTGCTATAAAATGTTTTCTATAGTTTTGAAATGAAATAATTTTTTTTCCTAACATTATATGTTATATATAAGGGAATGAATTTTTTTATAACTAATATAGTTATTTGTAATGTGTTTGTTTCAGGAAATGATAATATTTAATTAATATAATTTATCGTTGATCAGTTGTATTTAGTCAGTTTACAAGCATTGGCTATTATTGTTGATTTAAATTTATGAAATAAACACTAGTTTAATAATGGTATATTAAAGAAAATAAAGTGAATGATTATATGAACATGATTTCTAAGTTTAGTCTTAATAAAGAGAATTTAAACTGAAAATCTAAGAACTAAAATTCCGATGTTTTAGAAATTGGTTTCCTAATATTTTGTAAATAATAGTAATGTTATTCAAAAGTGAATAATTAGGATATTTGTTTATGAAATTGAAATGTTTTGTTGTGAATCTTGCTGTTTTATTGATTGGAAGTTTCAACTATTTGAATAAAATGGAATGTTATGAAATTCTGGATAGTCCAAAATTTTAAAATTAATTTTAGTATTAAAACTTAGTAATTTTGTAAAATTATAAAAGTTGAATTTTATAACCTTAATTGGAAAAGGCAAAATGAGTAAAACAAGATTTGAATTGTTAAAATTTATGTTAAGAAAATGATTTTGAAAGTTTGTATGTAATTTTAGGATGAAATATGGTACTATAAGTGTGAATTTAAGTATTGAGTGTTTGAGTTGAAATTGTGGAGAAAAATGTGTTATAAATTGAGTTAGTTAAATGGTTGTAAAAATGTTTATAAACTTAGTTAAAATTTATGAAATGTGTCATAAATAATTTGAAAAGTAAAAGTGAAAACAAATTGGAATAAATATGTAAGTTGTATTTATATTGTTTTATTCGCATAATTAATTTGATTCGGATTTGAGTACACAAGGTCGAGGAGAATTAAACCATTTCGTGTTAGAATTTTTCATTTGATTCTTGATGGAGAATATTTGATATGGATTTTTGGTCTGATTCTAAAATTCTCTAACATAGTATATAGCTATGCAAGGAGGATGATGGTTTCTAGTCAAGAAACCTTATCAAAGTCCGCACTAGGGAAGTCGAATGAACAATACTAGTTCAAAAGCGAAATTGTGTGATCGAGCGAGCGATTGAATGTGATATTACGTGATGATGACATATGTACATCTTATGTTCTAATATAATTGATATGCTTTGATATTGAAAATGAAAGTTGTTGGGTTGGATATCCTTTGTAATTTAAATTGGAATTTTTTTTATGCAAACCTACTATAAATTCAAAACCATTTTACAAAACTATTTTTATTTTATTTTATGTACAAAATAATTTTTTTTATTTTATCTTATATACAAAAACTATTTTACAAACTATTTTTTTATTTTATCTTATATACAAAAAACAATTTTACAAACAATTTTATATACAAAATTATTTTAGATTCAAAACTTTTCTAAATTCAAAACCTTTTATAAAGCAAAGATGTTCAATCCCATATGGCTTTTTATGCAGCATAATTGATTTTGGAAAATTTTTGATTCTCATATGAGATGGACTTTATATAAGTATAAGGTGATTTTGAAGACTATTGATTTTGGAAGGTACTCGATCTGAAGAGATAAATCTTATATACAACGGAATTTATATAAGAATGACTTGATATATTCGAGACTATTGATTTTGGAAAGTATTCGATCTGAAATGAAATCTTGTATATAATGGAATTTATATAAGTGTGATATTTTAAGTTATGATTTTGATAGGGTACTATATATGGTATGATATATTTTGAAGTAAAAGGTATGGGAAGTACCCTCCGCGAAGAAGTATAGTATGATATGCTTCGACCCAGATGGACTTGGGGAATCCAGGAATGCATTCGACCGAAAAACCCTAATATACTTGGGTGAATTCAGAAATGGATTCGAACCGATATGGTTGTCCAGACTTAAGCTCATGAGTTCCTCGATTTTTTTTAGGGTAGATGGTTCTTTAGTTTACCCAATGGAGATGCTTTCAATCCTGGGACCTGTTGTTTATGGATCTTTCAGGAAGGAAGTGCATCCATTGCGTAAATCATTGGATCAGCGACATACCACTGCAGTAGGGGTCGATAGTCCCTTGTTTACGAAATGGCTATGGTATTTTTCTAGAATCTGAAAGGTGGAAAGATATTCTTTCAAGTTTTGTGTCCATTGCGTAAACACTGGATCAGCAGCGGGCCACTGCTATCGTAACATCATCATTTGACATCAGATTTTGAGCGGTACTTTTCATATCTGTTTTAAGTATTTTCACTGGGTGTTGAAACATGTCTACTAAGTACTTAGAGAATTCTAGTCTTGCGCCTGATCAACGTACGACCAGAGTCAGTAAGAACGAGGATAAACTTGTTAAAACATCGAGTTATAAAGGTATTTTGATAAAAGTATTATATAAAGGATATTTTGATTATTTTTCCCTTTCTTTTCTAAATACTTTAAAATGTTTAAAATATTGTTTATTTATGTACAATATGGTTTAATAGTAAATTATTAGTGTTGTAAATATTGTGAGAACTTATTAATTAAATAAAACATATTTAAAGTTAATGACCTTCCTCCACATCCTTGATGATATCGATAAAGCGACCATCTTCCCCCTTTGTTTGCTTTCAATCTTCTCCAGAAGAGTCGGAGTAACTTCCAAAGGAGCACAAACTACATTCCTGCTTAGAGCATCCGTTACCATGTTTGCTTTTCCCGGTGTATATAGGATACCCAAGTCACATGCCACTAGAAATTTCAATCGTCGCCGTCGCCTCATACTCAGATCCTTTTGTGTGAAAAGATACTTCAAGGACTCATGATCCGTAAAGAGCTTGAACTTTTCACCCAACAAGTAATGCCTCCACATCTTCAATGCAAACACTACAGCTAATAACTCCAAATCATGTGTTGCAGAATTCTTCTCATGAGGCTTCAGTTACCTACTAGCATAAGCAATAACTCTACCGCGATGCATCAAAACTACACCCAATCCTACACCATAGGCATCTGTATATACAATCAATCCTCCACCTCCATCCGAAATAGCTAGGACTAGAGCGCTTGTCAACCTCTTCTTCAACTCTATGAATGCCTTCTCACACTTCGAAGTCCAAACAAACTTCTCATATTTCTTCGTCAACTTGGTCAGATGCGAGGCGATCTTGGAGAAGTCTTGGATGAACCTTCTATAATATTAGGCCAAGCCTAAAAAACTTCCACCTCTATTGGAGTCTGCGGTGTCTTAAAATTCTGAATAACCACTACCTTTGCTGGATCAACCGAAATTCGGTCCCTTGACATAACATGTTTGAGAAACCATACTTCTGACTGCCGAAAATGACACTTATAAAATTTTGCTTTTAAAACATTCTTCCTTAATGTCTCCAGCACCACTTCCAAATGGTGTTTGTGTTCTTCCTCGGTCTTAAAGTAAATAAGAATATCATCTATAAAGACCAACACAAATTTATTTAGCACATCCCTAAAATCTCGATTCATTAGATTTACAAAATAGGTGGGTGCATTGATTAGCTCAAAACGTATAACCAAACACTCGAAGAAACAATCAGGTCCTAAATGCTGTTAGGGGGTATACTATCCTCTGCTATCCTTAACTGGTGAAATCCTGTAGGAAGTTCCATTTGGGATAATACTTTAGCTCCATGAAGTTGGTCAAACATGTCATCTATACGGGGTAAGGGATACTTGTTCTGAATTGTTTGTTTGTTCAACTCCGTAAACCCACACAAAGTCTCGAAGAATCATCAGACTTTGCGACAAAAACTACCTCTGCTCCCCAACTTGAACGACTTGGTCTAATTAGTCCTCTTCTCAACAAATCATCCATCTGATCCCTTAACTCCCTCTTCTCTCTCGGAGCCATTTTATGAATAGGTTGAATAACAGGTTTCTAACCGGGAATTAAGTAAAAATGAAACTCAATATCATGATGTGGAGGTAGAATGTTAACTTCTTCAAAAACATCAAGGAAATCCTTAATAATTTTTATTGTAACGACCCGTATTTTACGGATCGAAAAGTTTGTCAAAATCTGGGATTTTCAGCATTTTCTAGTTGTTTCAGATTTTGGTTGAATATTTGCTAAGTCCTATGTCGTGAACGACTTAGTATAAGTCGTAAGTTGTATACGACTTAGGAGATGGAAGTGACCCAGGGCTTGGAGATAGGTTGTTAGACGACTTAAGAAAGACTAGTGGTTGGTTAGGTCGTAGGCGACCTAAGGGTTAAGTCGTGACCGAGTTATATGTTAGGTCGCGAAGTGGGTTGGGTCACGTGTTAGTTTGGAGAGACCTGTATAATGTTGCGACCTAGAGAGTGAGCGACTTAGGGGCTTACCTATTAAGTCGTTGGGTTGCTTATGTCGTATAGGAAGTAAGTCGCAGGTTGAGGCTTAGGTCGTAGCCGAGTTAAGGATAGTTGGCGACTTATAGGATCGTGACCGAGTTAAGTGATAAGTCGTGAGCGACTTAAGGGAAGTGTGCGACCTAAGGATTTAGCGAGTTAGCGTGTTAGCAACCTAAGGTGTTAGGCCGGCAGCGACCTAAGGAACTAGTGGTTAGCGACCTATAATAGTTCGTGACCTATAGGAGTTAGCGATCTAATTGTTAGCGACCTAAGTTAGGTCGTGAGTTCTGTTGTAGTTAGGTCACATGTTGGCATAAGTTGTTAGGTCGCATAGGTTGGTAGGTCGCGGGGAAGTTAGGTCGCGTATTGTTTTAGGTCGTCACGTGTTAGGTCGCTGAGGAGTTAAGTCATAGCATCTGTTGGTCGCGTGGGTTGCTAAGTTGTTAGGTCGCAAGGTTCTGTCTAAGTGTTAGATCGTACCTGTTGTTAAGTCGCGCGCTTGTGATAGGTCGTGCGCATTAGGTCGTAGGTCGCTGGCAGGTTAAGTCACAGATGCGCATTGTTGTAGGTCGTTAGGCTTAGGTCGGTGGGTTTTAGGTCGGCAAGGTCTTAGGTCGTAGGTCGGAAACGACCTAACTCCGAGCGACTTAGTGTATTTTCAGCTATAAATAGGAGGGGTTGTTCTCACTTTTTGGGATCCGGATTTTGAAGCGACGAAGTGCTGCCATTTTGAGAGCTCGACTTCTACACTTCTTCACTTCTTTTCCCCACTCTAATCTAGTGCTTCCTTTCATCCAAATCGAAGATCAAGATTGAAGATTCAAGAGCTTAGATTGAAGATCTTCATCTTTTCAAAAGAGATTTCTTCGTTTGAAGTGGATTCGTGATAGATCAAGTTTGATTCCTCGCTGTCCAGATCTGAAGCGTGTTGATTAGGGTTTGTTTTGGTGATTTGGTGAGTGGTGATTATCTCTCACACGGATCCAAAGGAGTATATCGGATTGTTGGCTCGATTTGGTGTTAAAATAGTGATTTCCATGCATTTTCTTCATCTTAAGTATAGATCCATATAGATCCATTGTTCATGATGATGTTACATCCATTTTATCATATGTTAACCTATGCAAGTTCATTCATCAAGTTTGTAGAGATATAATTCATGTTTTCATGCTTGTTGGACTTTCAACTCTTTAATTATGAAAATGCCATTATTGTTATAATTGTCTACTTAGATCATATTTGAATGCTTGATTGCTTGGATTAATGTTTGGTTTGATTGATTGTTCTGAATTAGATGATTGATGGTTTGATTTAGACCGAAGATGATTCAAAAGCTAAGGGAAAGGCTCTTGAATTGGGAAAGCTGCTCGTGGCATATGTAGCGGGATGATGAAGCTCTTATGCATAGATTTGATGATGTGATGTTGAGATGAGGCTTTGCGAGGATGTGATGAAGCGAGGCAATCATGTGATGAAGACTTGGTTTAGTCCAGACGGGATCATCCCAAGCATGTTGATAACTCGGTGATATGATTCGAGTTGAAGATAATGGATGGATATGAGAATAGTCGTCGAGGAGGATGACTAGGAGGCTTGGGTCTCATCGTTGTTGAAGGTTCTAGCATGCTCCAAGCAAGAGTACATGGGGACGCCCAAAAGACTAACCGTTGATGGTCGAGTACTCTGGGCAGATTCGATAATCCTAGGCACGAGTCACGACGACGTGCGGGAGTTATGTCTAGAACCGGGGTTTCCATTATCCCTTGATGGACGACTGAAAGAATGTGCCGGTCATTCAATTAACGGTGAAATCGAAGCAAGGATACCAGTGATAGCCGAGTCATGGATGTTTGGTTGTATCGTCATTCGGTCTCAAGAGCGGTATTTCCTGGGTGCTTATCTGACCTTGGTTTTAGACCTTGGGATTTGTACTTGGAAAACATCGCTCTTGACTCGAGTGATAATTGCTTTACTTTAAATTGTATGCTTTGCTATGCTTGCTTCTGCTTAGTGTGTGTCTGGGGGCTATCACTGTAGAACGAGGTTGGAGTGGGAGGGTTGTATTCCTATTTCTTTTCCTTTATGCTCTTTTAGTATGTTGTTAGTTAATCTACTGCTCACTAAGACTGTTGTCTGACTCAAGGCTTTATGTTTTAATTTTTATTGCCTTGGGCTGTTCGTCCATTTTGGGACGGGCAGACTAGGTAGCAGGTGACAGGTGCTGATCTTGCTTTTCACGGTACTGATATCGAAGACGAGCTGGAGTATTGCATATTATTTCTTACTATATGTACTGGATGTTCCGCTGCTTTGTATTCTCTGAGTGATATGTAGTGAGGCTTGTTGTATTGACTATTCAGATGCTTGTATTCAACTATTATGAAGTTTTATATGATGGCATTCTATTCTGTGAAGCTTATATATATATATTTTCTATTGTATTTTGTCTACGCGCTGTGAGTAATACGATAGATTCTGTTGTTTAAATCTACCCTGACAATCGTCCATGGTCGCCTGGCACACTTTACAGCGCACTATTTCTTGATTCGGTGCAGGGGTCATGGGCGGTCGTCACATCTATCGACCCTAACTCTTCCTTGGACGAATCCATTGCATACATGAAACTACTCATTCGCTTGACAGGTTTTTCACATAACACTTTAACATGCTCTCCTCTCCTATTTTGCAATAATATTGTCCTTTCAACATGGTATAGAATAGCTTTATACTTTGATAACTAGTCGATATCGAGTATAACATCAAACCCATTAAAATCCAAAACATACATTTCCTAAAAGAAAAGGTGGGTAAATAAGTAATTTAAGCCTTTTCATAAATCATACAAAGATTAGTTACACCGCCTATGAGGTTAAACACACAGATAGTGGTTTCTACGAATTTACGGGAAAATTGCAATCTACCTACCGATTCTATAGAAATGAAACTATGGGAAGCCCCAGTATCAAACAATACTCGAACAAAAATGTCATCGATAATTTGAGTACCTTCAAGAACTCCTTTCCCATTCATATCCTTTGAGGTTGATCGTTACACCTTAATGGCATAAACCTTGGCTTGCGGACCCTTCTTCATTAGCGGGCAATCCTTTACTATATGTCCTAGTTGGTGACAATTAAAGCAGAGTGTCTTCTGAATCAACAAAGGAAAGAAAAAGAAGAAGAAGGCCTTCGCAGCAACTTGGGATGATGAGGAAGGAGAGGAAGCTTCGAGTGATAGCTCAAAGGAGGCTAACCTATGTCTTACGGCCAGATCAGATTCAGAAGCAGAATCAGATTCAGAAATAAGCCTAGAGCTATATAATGAGGTAAAAAACTATACTTATAAAGATCTTGCTTATTTCTGCATCGATCTTACTAAAAAAGTTGAAGCTCTTGGTTCTAAAAATGAAAAACTGAAATCTGATAAGAAAAAGCTTGTCCATGAAAATTTCAGGCTAGAAACTGAACTTGAAAAAATCCAAAACCAAGAATGTAAAAACTGTAAAGCTTTAGATTCAGAATTATCAAAATTGAAGAATAGCTTCGAGGATATTGAAAATGAAAACCTGAATCTAAAGGAAACTATTGAAACTAGGAAAAAGGATTTTATAAATAGATGCACTTCACTTGTGTCTGAAAACTCCACACTGAAAACCAAAGTCCAAGATCTTGAGAAATCACTGAATAACTTTTCTAGAGGAGAAAAATCATTCAATATGCTATTAGGAAATCAATTGTTTGCTAACAATAGAAAAGGACTAGGCTTTGGAAAAACACAAGTTGAGGATAGTGCTAAAGGAAGGAGTGTCTTTTCTAGATGTGTAAAATGTGGATTTATTGGACATCGTGCTGAAAATTGTAGTCATAGCAACAAGAACACAAAATTTATACAAGTTTGGGTTCCTAGAAATTCTACAAACAATTTTCATGTCTATTGGAACAAAAATGAAAAGACAAAACAAGTTTGGGTTCCAAAGGGATTATTTATTCACAATTATTTTGCCACTAACAACCATGGACCTATAAAAAGGTCACATACATCTTTAACCGTGTAGGTGTGGTGGCAGGCTAAGGAACAATATTAGTGTTATCTGGATTCTGGCTATTCCAAATATACAACGGGCGTCAAATCAACGTTTCTTAGCCTAGTATAAAGGTGACAGATTCACTATGAGCAAACAACGAATGATTATCGTACAGGTAAAACAGGTAGTTGTATTTATTTTCAATCGATAGATAACCGGTAAGAATCTGCACCATAATCTGAATTAAATCAGCCAGTTATGATTGATGATGTTAATTTTGATTTTTAACCAATCATCTTACTTGAAGTAATTGTGATGGTTGACAAAATCTAACTTGCTTGATTTGTGATCTTATATGATTTGATTTTAATCTGTGCTTGAAAATTGATCAACCATTTTCTTCTTGAACTTAATCTGTGTGGTCAAACTATGATTGATTATTGAGTACTCATGCTATAAAAGTGTTTTTAGAAACTAATGAAACTATTGAAACTCACTGATGAAAACTTCAAATTGCTTTAACTGTAATTCTACGGAAGATATACACACTCGCTCTTCATTTGATAAAAGTTTGTGTACGTTTTGTTGACACCGTGGTTTTATTTCTGAAGTTGAACCTGATTCTGTTGAAATGGCTCTTAACTGCTTTTAGACCCCATATTATGTTTTCTGTGTGTTTGTGTGCACGTTTTCATTCTAATTCTAAAGAATCACATTTGAATGCCACTAAACGAAATTTTGAGATATTTTTCACACACACACAAATTTGGACTATGATATCTTTCTTGTGAAAGCTTTAATTTAGTTGGCTATTCTGATGCTGATTATACGGTTCACTGGTTGACAGGAAAAATACTAGTGGGACATGTTTCATGCTAGGACATTCATTAGTTTCATCATTCACTCACGATACACATTGATATGAAACACCATTTTCATAGAAATCACATTTCTAGGGAAGACATTTGCATTAAATTTATTTCAACTGAGAATCAACTTGCTGATATTTTCACAAAACCCCTCCCCGAAGACAGATTTTCCAGATTACGTTTGGATTTGGAGATTATGGAAATTGACTAATCATTATTCAATTTTTGGTTGAAATATTCTTGAATATTTATTTTCAACTTCATTTTCTAGAATTCAAACCTATTTTGGATATCATTCAAAGATTGATTCGAATATGGTATTCAGTAGTGGAAATACGTTTGGCTTATGAAATTTCATAATATAATTAATTTGGTAACTTATTCCACGACCATTTCTATTTCTACCATCTTTCTATCATTCATAATGGTTTTGAAAAATGAGAAGAGTAAATTGCTTTTTAAATTAAAAAGGAAAAATCAAAGAAAATTTTAAAATATTCTTTATGCATCCATTCTCATTTAAAAGTCCTTATGGTTATGCATGGATGGATCATTAGAGGTTATCATCACTCCATTCTCATTTAAAAGTCCTTATGGTTATGCATGGATGGAGCTTGATAACTAATGAGTAACTGCTAATCCCATTTAAAAGTCCTTATGGTTATGCGTGGTTAGTAAGTGCTTATTTTTTTGTGCTTAAATGTCAAATCTTTTTAAAATTATAATAAATAGAAGAAAACATCTCTCTTCTCATTATAAAAACCAAATCATCGATCCATTCTCTAAAATGTGGAAATTGTTATCTTGTTATGATATATTATGGTTTTTCCCTATTTTTTCCATTTGTTTTCCCCTACTGTTTTATTATTTTTTGTCAGTCTTTTGATGATAACAAAAGGGGGAGAAGGAAGAGATTTTGATAAGAAAATAATTATTTCTGGAATATTTATCTACCAAATTTGTTAAATATTGTTAGTTATTTTCTATAGCTCTTTTATTCGTCTGTAATTTCCAAAATCTTCTAAATAGAGAGTGGTCTCAGTTGTAGGGGGAGTATTCATGTAGGGAGAGCATACATGTAGGGGGAGCTAAATATCTCATATTTAAACACATCTACTGGAATTTCAAAATCTTTAATATATGTTTGTCATCATCAAAAGGGGGAGATTGTTTGATGTATGTTTAGTGTTTGATGATAACAAAATATATATATTGAATTATAGATGTGTTTGTAGATTTTATTTTACACATTTACAGATGTTATTTTACACATACAGAAATAAATATAATATTTTATTCAATACAATGTTTACAGTACACTGAGTTCATATTTATAGCTCACTCTCACTCATACACTTTCATTGTTACAATGATTTCCTCACTACATCACTCATACACTCAGTTGTTCTTCTGCATCTGCATTGTCCAGCTTCAGTGTTTGTCTTGTCTCCTGTGTACCTGTATAATTGACAATCTACAGCAGTAATCTGAACAGAAACAAATTTAATTTGCAAAAATATAAAATTTGTTTTTAAAACTATCTCAGATATATGGGTTAACGTCATCATCTTTGATTGTGTAATATCTGTGCATATCAGTATTCATATCAGGGACAGAGAATTACGAGTGGCTGCAGTACACACGTATGCACGTGTGCACTGCCTCGCCAACTCGAGTGCACAAGGTCAAATCTATATCAGATTCAACACAAAGTGCCAATTGACTCGATCAAAATTCAAAGTGTAACTGCAACAAGGCAAATGCATGTACAAGTTCAACAAGACAAGTACAAACTGGACAACAACAAAAGCCACCAATAATGCAACAGTGACATGCACATGTACACAGAAATACAGCATCAAGATCAACATGATCAAGTTCATCAATGTGGTTCAACACAAGGCCAATGAACAGTCAAACCAAAATGCAACATTGCTTCTGAATGTATCAAAACCAATATAGATGAAGATACAGTGGAGCATGTACAGACAGTAGCAACATAACAAACTTCAGAGCACATATGCATGGAGCAAAGGAGACATCTCAAAATGAGCCAGACCACATCATGGAACAGGCAACTACAACAAACAATCACAAAACAAATTCAAGAATGCACAAGTGAACTGATAAATGCAATGCTCAAGTGAAGGGTGAACCAGACTACAAAGACCAAACATCACAATGAAGTGAGGAACAGATTCATAGTGAAATAGTGAATGCACCAACCATCTACAAACAAGTTCAACTACTCAAGTATACACATCACAGTGCACATATGTCAACTATACAAAAGACTCAAGCAGACATGCTATCAAACAGAGGAGTATACAATGAAGCTGCACAGCAACTAAATGTACACAGTAACATGGTCAAGCTACAAGTAATATGTACAAGTCAGGGAAGCAGCTACAGTAAAGATCAAAGTCAGGGTATATGCAGTGGCAACGAAGTCATGAAACATGAACAAATCAGAAAAACAGGAACCATCAAATCGAGCAACAACAAATACATGATCAAATGAAACTATGATATGTATCAGACAGTGTATCATGCAGACCAGAGAACATCAATGGCAAGGTTAGTGCAGAGATATGACAATGTCAAACTACATGCAGTAGCAACAAGGTAATGAAGCCAATGTCAGATGGTCAGAGAACAGTATGGATATATACAGTAGTGAAGATGATCAGAGAAGATCATCGAAGTCACAGCGAAGTCGTATGTTTAAAATCAGTAAAACAAAAAAAAGAGGAAAGTTTTGTTGCCGTGAAAATCAAGAAGGATCGAACATCACAATAATAAAGCCGTGCATCGAAAGGAATTCCCAAAAATACAAAGATTAAAACAGGAAAGTCTCAACAACGTGAAGAGCACGCATATCAAATCAGACGTCTATATAAAGGACCCAAAATCATCATTGACGAAGGTGTGGTGAAGAACAGAAAGTAAAACCCAATCATCACCAACATAAGACTCAAGCAATCAGATATAATCAGAGAAGAATCGATCAAGAAGTATATACCAAGTCGAGATCGTAAGCAAATAAAGCACAAACGAAGCCGAAGTCAAATTCGCCAGAGCTACAACAATCGACGAAGGCGAAGTCCAAATCACAGAGGAACGGGCTAACTGGAAGCAATCGCAAGCAACATCATATAACTCAATTCCAGAGCCGTAGCTTCAATTCCAGATTGAACGAAGCCGTAGCCTCGAATAAGAATCGACAGTGCAACACTCAAATTCCAGAATCGATCAACGGAGGAGCGCGCAAAGCCGAAGCTAAGCACAAGATCGAAACTTCAACCAAAGCCCTAATTTTCAGATCGAAGAAACGAAGAACAAAGCCGCCATTTATTTTTTCCAGAGCAAAGATAAAAGGAACGGGCCGATAATTGTTTAAAGGGGCCGGCCTATTTTCATTTAGGGTTTTAAATTTAGTTTTAATTTGAGTTTATAGGGTTTTAATTTAGGCCAGGTTTTATTGATCTAGTTTTTAGGCCAAATTTATTCTGAGGGCAAAAGTGTTTTAAACTGTCAATCTATATTTTGCCCTGGGGTTAAAACTGTATTTCGTATTTCAATTTGTTTTTCAAAGTCCAGTCAGAGTGAATCACCACCTAGGGTTTAGGTGTTGTTAGATTGTCTAGTTAGAATTAGTTCAGTGAGCAGGGGGCTGCAAGTTTGCAAAGCTCTATAGGCGGGAGCAGAGTTTGCGAGTAAACGAAACTCTATAGGCGGAGCAGGGTGTGCGAGTCTGTAGGAGTGTTTGTGAGCGGGAGCGAGTGTCTGCGAGTCTGTCAGAGTGTTTGTAAGCGGGAGACTGTTTAATTCTAATAGAAATCTGGGAATGCAGCAGTAGGCAGGGGTTGCCGAAGCTGGGTAAATTTTGTGTGTGATTTACTTTACTGCATATTTATTTATCTGCTGTTTGCTTCCGCGTTTAATTTGAGAAAATTTGTGATAACCCTATTCACCCCCCCCCTCTAGGGTTAATCTAGATCCTACAAGTGGTATCAGAGCGAGGTAAATTTTTCTTTAACTCTAGAGTAATGAATCTGTCAAATAATGCTTTTTCTGAGGGGCAATCTATTGCTAGGCCACCGATGTTTAATGGTAATGATTATGCTTACTGGAAAGTTAGGATGAGTATCTATCTTAGTTCTGTTGATTACGATGTTTAGGATATTATTGAAACTGGCTATACACCTCCCACTATAACTATTGGTGATACTGAGATTCCTAAACCTAAGGAGAAGTGGGATGCTAATGATAAGAAATTAAAAACTACAAATGCTAAAGCTATGAATGCTCTGATCTGTGCTCTTGATAAAAATGAATTTAATAGAATTTCTCATTGTAAAACAGCACAGGAAATCTAGCATACTTTGGAAGTGACACATGAAGGAACTTCTCAAGTCAAGGAGTCTCGTCTAGCTCTGTTCAGCAATGAATACGAGAATTTTGTGATGGACAAAGGCAAGAGCATTAAAGACATGTTTGGACGCTTCTCAACCTTGGTATACAATGCTAGAGCGCTTGGAAAAGAATTCTCTAAGGTAGAGCTAATAAGGAAGATACTACGAATCCTACCGATGAACTTTGAGGCAAAAGTCACGGCAATACAAGAATCGAAAGATTTGAGCAAACTGAGCATGGAGGATTTGATCGGAAATCTGATGACGTATGAGCTTGAGTTGAAAGCAAAGGAGGAACGCATCAATTTCGAATCAAAGAAGAAGATGATTGCCTTAAAGAGCAGAGAAGTGAGCGATGATGAAGAAGAAGTTGATCCAATTGAAGGACTTGAAATGATTGTCAACAATCTTAGAAAATGGTCGAAATTCAAGCCATGCAAGAAGAAATCAAGAGATAACAGATCTAAAAATTCTGACAATTCTGAAAATGAATCAATCTGCTATAACTGCAATAAGCCTGGTCACTTCAAACAAAATTGTCCACTTCCCAAAATCAACAAAGGAAAGAAAAAGAAGAAGAAGGCCTTCGCAGCAACTTGGGATGATGAGGAAGGAGAGGAAGCTTCGAGTGATAGCTCAAAGGAGGCTAACCTATGTCTTACGGCCAGATCAGATTCAGAAGCAGAATCAGATTCAGAAATAAGCCTAGAGCTATATAATGAGGTAAAAAACTATACTTATAAAGATCTTGCTTATTTCTGCATCGATCTTACTAAAACAGCTGAAGCTCTTGGTTCTAAAAATGAAAAACTGAAATCTGATAAGAAAAAGCTTGTCCATGAAAATTTCAAGCTAGAAACTGAACTTGAAAAAATCCAAAACCTAGAATGTAAAAACTGTAAAGCTTTAGATTCAGAATTATCAAAATTGAAGAATAGCTTCGAGGATCTTGAAAACGAAAAACCTGAATCTAAAGGAAACTATTGAAACTAGGAAAAAGGATTTTATAAATAGATGCACTTCACTTGTGTCTGAAAACTCCACACTGAAAACCAAAGTCCAAGATCTTGAGAAATCACTGAATAACTTTTCTAGAGGAGAAAAATCATTCAATATGCTGTTAGGAAATCAATTGTTTGCTAACAATAGAAAAGGACTAGGCTTTGGAAAAACACAAGTTGAGGATAGTGCTAAAGGAAGGAGTGTCTTTTCTAGATGTGTAAAATGTGGAATTATTGGACATCGTGCTGAAAATTGTAGTCATAGGAACAAGAACACAAAATTTATACAAGTTTGGGTTCCTAGAAATTCTACAAACAATTTTCATGTCTATTGGAACAAAAATGAAAAGACAAAACAAGTTTGGGTTCCAAAGGGATTATTTATTCACAATTATTTTGCCACTAACAACCATGGACCTATAAAAAGGTCACATACATCTTTAACCGTGTAGGTGTGGTGGCAGGCTAAGGAACAACATTAGTGTTATCTGGATTCTGGCTATTCCAAATATACAACGGGCGTCAAATCAACGTTTCTTAGCCTAGTATAAAGGTGACAGATTCACTATGAGCAAACAACGAATGATTATCGTACAGGTAAAACAGGTAGTTGTATTTATTTTCAATCGATAGATAACCGGTAAGAATCTGCACCATAATCTGAATTAAATCAGCCAGTTATGATTGATGATGTTAATTTTGATTTTTAACCAATCATCTTACTTGAAGTAATTGTGATGGTTGACAAAATCTAACTTGCTTGATTTGTGATCTTATATGATTTGATTTTAATCTGTGCTTGAAAATTGATCAACCATTTTCTTCTTGAACTTAATCTGTGTGGTCAAACTATGATTGATTATTGAGTACTCATGCTATAAAAGTGTTTTTAGAAACTAATGAAACTATTGAAACTTCACTGATGAAAACTTCAAATTGCTTTAACTGTAATTCTACGGAAGATATACACACTCGCTCTTCATTTGATAAAAGTTTGTGTACGTTTTGTTGACACTGTGGTTTTATTTCTGAAGTTGAATCTGATTCTGTTGAAATGGCTCTTAACTGCTTTTAGACCCCATATTATGTTTTCTGTGTGTTTGTGTGCACGTTTTCATTCTAATTCTAAAGAATCACCTTTGAATGCCACTAAACGAAATTTTGAGATATTTTTCACACACACACAAATTTGGACTATGATATCTTTCTTGTGAAAGCTTTAATTTAGTTGGCTATTCTGATGCTGATTATACGGGTTCACTGGTTGACAGGAAAAATACTAGTGGGACATGTTTCATGCTAGAACATTCATTAGTTTCATCATTCACTCACGATACACATTGATATGAAACACCATTTTCATAGAAATCACATTTCTAGGGAAGACATTTGCATTAAATTTATTTCAACTGAGAATCAACTTGCTGATATTTTCACAAAACCCCTCCCCGAAGACAGATTTTCCAGATTACGTTTGGATTTGGAGATTATGGAAATTGACTAATCATTATTCAATTTTTGGTTGAAATATTCTTGAATATTTATTTTCAACTTCATTTTCTAGAATTCAAACCTATTTTGGATATCATTCAAAGATTGATTCGAATATGGTATTCAGTAGTGGAAATACGTTTGGCTTATGAAATTTCATAATATAATTAATTTGGTAACTTATTCCACGACCATTTCTATTTCTACCATCTTTCTATCATTCATAATGGTTTTGAAAAATGAGAAGAGTAAATTGCTTTTTAAATTAAAAAGGAAAAATCAAAGAAAATTTTAAAATATTCTTTATGCATCCATTCTCATTTAAAAGTCCTTATGGTTATGCATGGATGGATCATTAGAGGTTATCATCACTCCATTCTCATTTAAAAGTCCTTATGGTTATGCATGGATGGAGCTTGATAACTAATGAGTAACTGCTAATCCCATTTAAAAGTCCTTATGGTTATGCGTGGTTAGTAAGTGCTTATTTTTTTGTGCTTAAATGTCAAATCTTTTTAAAATTATAATAAATAGAAGAAAACATCTCTCTTCTCATTATAAAAACCAAATCATCGATCCATTCTCTAAAATGTGGAAATTGTTATCTTGTTATGATATATTATGGTTTTTCCCTATTTTTTCCATTTGTTTTCCCCTACTGTTTTATTATTTTTTGTCAGTCTTTTGATGATAACAAAAGGGGGAGAAGGAAGAGATTTTGATAAGAAAATAATTATTTCTGGAATATTTATCTACCAAATTTGTTAAATATTGTTAGTTATTTTCTATAGCTCTTTTATTCGTCTGTAATTTCCAAAATCTTCTAAATAGAGAGTGGTCTCAGTTGTAGGGGGAGTATTCATGTAGGGAGAGCATACATGTAGGGGGAGCTAAATATCTCATATTTAAACACATCTACTGGAATTTCAAAATCTTTAATATATGTTTGTCATCATCAAAAGGGGGAGATTGTTTGATGTATGTTTAGTGTTTGATGATAACAAAATATATATATTGAATTATAGATGTGTTTGTAGATTTTATTTTACACATTTACAGATGTTATTTTACACATACAGAAATAAATATAATATTTTATTCAATACAATGTTTACAGTACACTGAGTTCATATTTATAGCTCACTCTCACTCATACACTTTCATTGTTACAATGATTTCCTCACTACATCACTCATACACTCAGTTGTTCTTCTGCATCTGCATTGTCCAGCTTCAGTGTTTGTCTTGTCTCCTGTGTACCTGTATAATTGACAATCTACAGCAGTAATCTGAACAGAAACAAATTTAATTTGCAAAAATATAAAATTTGTTTTTAAAACTATCTCAGATATATGGGTTAACGTCATCATCTTTGATTGTGTAATATCTGTGCATATCAGTATTCATATCAGGGACAGAGAATTACGAGTGGCTGCAGTACACACGTATGCACGTGTGCACTGCCTCGCCAACTCGAGTGCACAAGGTCAAATCTATATCAGATTCAACACAAAGTGCCAATTGACTCGATCAAAATTCAAAGTGTAACTGCAACAAGGCAAATGCATGTACAAGTTCAACAAGACAAGTACAAACTGGACAACAACAAAAGCCACCAATAATGCAACAGTGACATGCACATGTACACAGAAATACAGCATCAAGATCAACATGATCAAGTTCATCAATGTGGTTCAACACAAGGCCAATGAACAGTCAAACCAAAATGCAACATTGCTTCTGAATGTATCAAAACCAATATAGATGAAGATACAGTGGAGCATGTACAGACAGTAGCAACATAACAAACTTCAGAGCACATATGCATGGAGCAAAGGAGACATCTCAAAATGAGCCAGACCACATCATGGAACAGGCAACTACAACAAACAATCACAAAACAAATTCAAGAATGCACAAGTGAACTGATAAATGCAATGCTCAAGTGAAGGGTGAACCAGACTACAAAGACCAAACATCACAATGAAGTGAGGAACAGATTCATAGTGAAATAGTGAATGCACCAACCATCTACAAACAAGTTCAACTACTCAAGTATACACATCACAGTGCACATATGTCAACTATACAAAAGACTCAAGCAGACATGCTATCAAACAGAGGAGTATACAATGAAGCTGCACAGCAACTAAATGTACACAGTAACATGGTCAAGCTACAAGTAATATGTACAAGTCAGGGAAGCAGCTACAGTAAAGATCAAAGTCAGGGTATATGCAGTGGCAACGAAGTCATGAAACATGAACAAATCAGAAAAACAGGAACCATCAAATCGAGCAACAACAAATACATGATCAAATGAAACTATGATATGTATCAGACAGTGTATCATGCAGACCAGAGAACATCAATGGCAAGGTTAGTGCAGAGATATGACAATGTCAAACTACATGCAGTAGCAACAAGGTAATGAAGCCAATGTCAGATGGTCAGAGAACAGTATGGATATATACAGTAGTGAAGATGATCAGAGAAGATCATCGAAGTCACAGCGAAGTCGTATGTTTAAAATCAGTAAAACAAAAAAAAGAGGAAAGTTTTGTTGCCGTGAAAATCAAGAAGGATCGAACATCACAATAATAAAGCCGTGCATCGAAAGGAATTCCCAAAAATACAAAGATTAAAACAGGAAAGTCTCAACAACGTGAAGAGCACGCATATCAAATCAGACGTCTATATAAAGGACCCAAAATCATCATTGACGAAGGTGTGGTGAAGAACAGAAAGTAAAACCCAATCATCACCAACATAAGACTCAAGCAATCAGATATAATCAGAGAAGAATCGATCAAGAAGTATATACCAAGTCGAGATCGTAAGCAAATAAAGCACAAACGAAGCCGAAGTCAAATTCGCCAGAGCTACAACAATCGACGAAGGCGAAGTCCAAATCACAGAGGAACGGGCTAACTGGAAGCAATCGCAAGCAACATCATATAACTCAATTCCAGAGCCGTAGCTTCAATTCCAGATTGAACGAAGCCGTAGCCTCGAATAAGAATCGACAGTGCAACACTCAAATTCCAGAATCGATCAACGGAGGAGCGCGCAAAGCCGAAGCCAAGCACAAGATCGAAACTTCAACCAAAGCCCTAATTTTCAGATCGAAGAAACGAAGAACAAAGCCGCCATTTATTTTTTCCAGAGCAAAGATAAAAGGAACGGGCCGATAATTGTTTAAAGGGGCCGGCCTATTTTCATTTAGGGTTTTAAATTTAGTTTTAATTTGAGTTTATAGGGTTTTAATTTAGGCCAGGTTTTATTGATCTAGTTTTTAGGCCAAATTTATTCTGAGGGCAAAAGTGTTTTAAACTGTCAATCTATATTTTGCCCTGGGGTTAAAACTGTATTTCGTATTTCAATTTGTTTTTCAAAGTCCAGTCAGAGTGAATCACCACCTAGGGTTTAGGTGTTGTCAGATTGTCTAGTTAGAATTAGTTCAGTGAGCAGGGGGCTGCAAGTTTGCAAAGCTCTATAGGCGGGAGCAGAGTTTGCGAGTAAACAAAACTCTATAGGCGGAGCAGGGTGTGCGAGTCTGTAGGAGTGTTTGTGAGCGGGAGCGAGTGTTTGCGAGTCTGTCAGAGTGTTTGTAAGCGGGAGACTTGTTTGATCAGCTTCACGAAGCTAAGGTGTTTTCTCAGATGGATTTGGCAATGGGATTTCACCAGTTGAGAGTGGCTAAGGATAGTGTGCCGAAGACTGCTTTTCGGACACCATCTGGTTTCTTTGAGTGGCTGGTAATGCCGTTTGGATTGACTAACGCGCCAGCATATTTTGTGGATCTTATGAATAGAGTGTTCAGAGATCAGTTGAACAAGTTCGTACTTGTGTTCGTGGATGATATTCTGATTTATTCCAGAACGGAAGAGGAGCACAAGACGCACTTGCGTATTGTTTTGGAAATCTTGCGGAAACATCAGCTGAAGGCTAAGTTTTCGAAGTGTCACTTCTGGAAGAGTGAAGTGAGGTTCTTAGGCCATGTGATTTCTGGAAATGGAATAGCGGTTGATCCCGCTAAGGTGGCAGCAATCCAGGATTGGGTTAGACCTAAGAATGCATCTGATGTGAGAAGTTTTCTTGGATTAGCAGGATATTATTGACGGTTTATCAAAGACTTCTCCAAGGTAGCTGCACCGTTAACAGGATTGACGAAAAAGAACCAAGTGTTCAGTTGGGATGCTAAGTGTGAGCAAGCTTTCAGAATCCTGAAAGAGAGATTGACGAGTGCTCCTGTTTTGACTATTCCAAGTGAGAATGATGAGATGGTGGTTTACACCGACGCATGTGGTACTGGACTTGGAGCAGTGCTGATGCAGAGGGATAAAGTTGTTGCGTATGCAAGTCGACAACTGAAGCCGCATGAAAGGAATTACCCAACTCATGATTTGGAGTTAGCGGCGATTGTATTTGCTCTGAAGATGTGGAGACATTATCTGTTGGGAGTTCGATTCGAGTTGTTTACGGATCATAAGTCGTTGAAGTATCTTTTCTCCCAAAAGGATTTGAATCTTCGGCAGCAACGTTGGCTGGAGTTTTTGGCATCATATGATTTTGGTATAGCTTATACTCTGGGAAAAGGTAACGCAGTGGCAGATGCGTTAAGTCGAAGACATGCAGGATTGGGAGCCATGTTTTCAGAATGGAAGAATCTCGAGTATCTAGCTGGATTTGACTTCAGGCCCAGATGCGAATTGGAACCTGAGATGTTGGCAAACTTATCAATAAGACCCACTCTTGTGGAAAGGATTGGCAAGGGCCAAAAGCGAGATGATAAGCTTGTCAAGATTATCCGTGAATTGGAATCTGGATTGGATCCAGAAAAGGATAAAGGATTCGAGGTCGATCGAGAGGGTTGGCTTCGGAAGCAAGGACGACTAGTTGTTCCCGATATAGATGAATTGAGGAGTGAAGTTCTGAAGGAAAATCATCACTCGAAGTTGACAATTCATCCAGGTGGAAATAAGATGTATCGGGATATGAAGAGAACCTACTACTGGGAAGGCATGAAGAAGGATGTTGGGAATTTTATTTCCAAGTGTATGAACTGCCAATTGGTAAAAGCCGAACAGAAGAAGCCAAGTGGATTGCTTCAGCCATTAGAAGTTCCTACATGGAAGTGGGAGCAGATATCGATGGATTTTATTGATGGACTACCTAGAACAAGAATGGGAAATGAAGGGATTTGGGTCATTGTAGATCGCCTGACCAAGAGTGCAAGATTCATTCCTGTTCGATCGACTAGGACTGCATCAAAGTTGGCTGAGTTGTATGTTAAGTGGATAGTTCGATTCCATGGTATTCCGAAGAGTATAGTGAGCGATCGAGACCCATTGTTCACTAGTGGATTTTGGAAGAGCTTCCAGGAAGTTTTGGGAACCGAGTTGTGTTTGAGTACAGCTTATCACCCTCAAACAGATGGTCAGACCAAGAGAGTCAACCGAGTTTTGAAAGATCTTCTTAGAGCATGTGTTTTGGACTTCGGAGGATCATGGGAAGATCACCTTCGTTTGGTGGAGTTTGCATACAACAACAGTTACTAGTCTAGTATTGGTATGGCACCGTATGAGGCATTGTATGGAAGACCGTGTAACTCTCCGACATGTTGGTTGGAAACTGGAGAAAAGCTGATACTTGGGCCAGAGATGATTCGGCAGACTTCAGATTGTATAGAGATCATTCGGCAACGAATGAAGGCAGCCCAAGACCGTCAGAAGAGTTATGCCGATAAGCGTCGAAAGGATTTGGAATTCGACGTAGGAGATATGGTTTTTGTGAAGATTTCTCCACTGAAGAATGTTATTCGATTCGGGAAGAAAGGAAAATTGACTCCGAGATTTGTTGGACCATTTCCGATAACCGAGCGAATTGGAAAGCTCGCTTATAGATTGGAATTACCGGAGAAGATGTCGAGTGTGCACAATGTTTTTCATGTATCATATCTACGGAAGTATGTGCACGATTCGAGTGCAGTGGTCTCTGCTGATAGCTGTGAAGATTTCGTAGTTGATCCAGTCGATAGAAGACCTCGTAAGCCGCTTCGTGTTGTGGAAACCGACACGAAACAGCTTAGGAGAAAGGTAGTTAAGTTGCTCAAGATACAATGGAGTGATGATGATAACGACTGTACGTGGGAGGTGGAAGAGAGGATGAAAGCAGCTCATCCTGAACTCTTCAAGGTATGGCCCTAAGGTGTCGTCTCATCTCGCGATATTGTAATTTGTTCTAGTTTTAGAATTCTGTACGCTAAGCTAGAATTGGATGCATGGTTTGTTGATTGCTATGGATGGTAGGCGTACATAATAGTCTTTGATTGCTATGATTGCTTGGAATTTCGGGGGCGAAATTCCTAAGGGGGAGAGAATGTAACGACTCGTATTTTACGGATCGAAAAGTTTGTCAAAATCTGGGATTTTCAGCATTTTCTAGTTGTTTCAGATTTTGGTTGAATATTTGCTAAGTCCTATTCGTGAACGACTTAGTATAAGTCGTAAGTTGTATACGACTTAGGAGATGGAAGTGACCCAGGGCTTGGAGATAGGTTGTTAGACGACTTAAGAAAGACTAGTGGTTGGTTAGGTCGTAGGCGACCTAAGGGTTAAGTCGTGACCGAGTTATATGTTAGGTCGCGAAGTGGTTTGGGTCATGTGTTAGTTTGGAGAGACCTGTATAATGTTCCGACCTAGAGAGTGAGCGACTTAGGGGCTTACCTGTTAAGTCGTTGGGTTGCTTATGTCGTATAGGAAGTAAGTCGCAGGTTGAGGCTTAGGTCGTAGCCGAGCTAAGGATAGTTGGCGACTTATAGGATCGTGACCGAGTTAAGTGATAAGTCGTGAGCGACTTAAGGGAAGTGTGCGACCTAAGGATTTAGCGAGTTAGCAACCTAAGGTGTTAGGCCGGCAGCGACCTAAGGAACTAGTGGTTAGCGACCTATAATAGTTCGCGACCTATAGGAGTTAGCGATCTAATTGTTAGCGACCTAAGTTAGGTCGTGAGTTCTGTTGTAGTTAGGTCACGTGTTGGCATAAGTTGTTAGGTCGCATAGGTTGGTAGGTCGCGGGGAAGTTAGGTCGCGTATTGTTTTAGGTTGTCACGTGTTAGGTCGCTGAGGAGTTAAGTCGTAGCATCTGTTGGTCGCGTGGGTTGCTAAGTTGTTAGGTCGCAAGGTTCTGTCTAAGTGTTAGGTCGTACCTGTTGTTAAGTCGCGCGCTTGTGATAGGTCGTGCGCATTAGGTCGTAGGTCGCTGGCAGGTTAAGTCGCAGATGCGCATTGTTGTAGGTCGTTAGGCTTAGGTCGGTGGGTTTTAGGTCGGCAAGGTCTTAGGTCGTAGGTCGTAGGTCGGAAACGACCTAACTCCGAGTGACTTAGTGTATTTTCAGCTATAAATAGGAGGGGTTGTTCTCACTTTTTGGGATCCGGATTTTGAAGCGACGAAGTGCTGCCATTTCGAGAGCTCGACTTCTACACTTCTTCACTTCTTTTCTCCACTCTAATCTAGTGCTTCCTTTCATCCAAATCGATGATCAAGATTGAAGATTCAAGAGCTTAGATTGAAGATCTTCATCTTTTCAAAAGAGATTTCTTCGTTTGAAGTGGATTCGTGATAGATCAAGTTTGATTCCTCGTTGTCCAGATCTGAAGCGTGTTGATTAGGGTTTGTTTTGGTGATTTGGTGAGTGGTGATTATCTCTCACACGGATCCAAAGGAGTATATCAGATTGTTGGCTCGATTTGGTGTTAAAATAGTGATTTCCATGCATTTTCTTCATCTTAAGTATAGATCCATATAGATCCATTGTTCATGATGATGTTACATCCATTTTATCATATGTTAACCTATGCAAGTTCATTCATCAAGTTTGTAGAGATATAATTCATGTTTTCATGCTTGTTGGACTTTCAACTCTTTAATTACGAAAATGCCATTATTGTTATAATTGTCTACTTAGATCATATTTGAATGATTGATTGCTTGGATTAATGTTTGATTTGATTGATTGTTCTGAATTAGATGATTGATGGTTTGATTTAGACCGAAGATGATTCAAAAGCTAAGGGAAAGGCTCTTGAATTGGGAAAGCTGCTCGTGGCATATGTAGCGGGATGATGAAGCTCTTATGCATAGATTTGATGATGTGATGTTGAGATGAGGCTTTGCGAGGATGTGATGAAGCGAGGCAATCATGTGATGAAGACTTGGTTTAGTCCAGACGGGATCATCCCAAGCATGTTGATAACTCGGTGATATGATTCGAGTTGAAGATAATGGATGGATATGAGAATAGTCGTCGAGGAGGATGACTAGGAGGCTTGGGTCTCATCGTTGTTGAAGGTTCTAGCATGCTCCAAGCAAGAGTACATGGGGACGCCCAAAAGACTAACCGTTGATGGTCGAGTACTCTGGGCAGATTCGATAATCCTAGGCACGAGTCACGACGACGTGCGGGAGTTATGTCTAGAACCGGGGTTTCCATTAGCCCTTGATGGACGGCTGAAAGAATGTGCCGGTCATTCAATTAACGGTGAAATCGAAGCAAGGATAACAGTGATAGCCGAGTCATGGATGTTTGGTTGTATCGTCATTCGGTCTCAAGAGCGGTATTTCCTGGGTGCTTATCTGACCTTGGTTTTAGACCTTGGGATTTGTACTTGGAAAACATCGCTCTTGACTCGAGTGATAATTGCTTTACTTTAAATTGTATGCTTTGCTATGCTTGCTTCTGCTTAGTGTGTGTCTAGGGGCTATCACTGTAGAACGAGGTTGGAGTGGGAGGGTTGTATTCCTATTTCTTTTCCTTTATGCTCTTTTAGTATGTTGTTAGTTAATCTACTGCTCACTAAGACTGTTGTCTGACTCAAGGCTTTATGTTTTAATTCTTATTGCCTTGGGCTGTTCGTCCATTTTGGGACGGGCAGACTAGGTAGCAGGTGACAGGTGCTGATCTTGCTTTTCACGGTACTGATATCGAAGACGAGCTGGAGTATTGCATATTATTTCTTACTATATGTACTGGATGTTCCGCTGCTTTGTATTCTCTGAGTGATATGTAGTGAGGCTTGTTGTATTGACTATTCAGATGCTTGTATTCAACTATTATGAAGTTTTATATGATGGCATTCTATTCTGTGAAGCTTCTATATATATATTTTCTATTGTATTTTGTCTACGCGCTGTGAGTAATACGTTAGATTCTGTTGTTTAAATCTACCCTGACAATCGTCCATGGTCGCCTGGCACACTTTACAGCGCACTATTTCTTGATTCGGTGCAGGGGTCATGGGCGGTCGTCACATCTATCGACCCTAACTCTTCCTTGGACGAATCCATTGCATACATGAAACTACTCATTCGCTTGACAGGTTCTTCACATAACACTTTAACATGCTCTCCTCTCCTATTTTGCAATAATATTGTCCTTCCAACATGGTATAGAATAGCTTTATACTTTGATAACTAGTCGATATCGAGTATAACATCAAACCCATTAAAATCCAAAACATACATTTCCTAAAAGAAAAGGTGGGTAAATAAGTAATTTAAGCCTTTTCATAAATCATACAAAGATTAGTTACACCGCCTATGAGGTTAAACACACAGATAGTGGTTTCTACGAATTTACGGGAAAATTGCAATCTACCTACCGATTCTATAGAAATGAAACTATGGGAAGCCCCAGTATCAAACAATACTCGAACAAAAATGTCATCGATAATTTGAGTACCTTCAAGAACTCCTTTCCCTTTCATATCCTTTGAGGTTGATCGTTACACCTTAATGGCATAAACCTTGGCTTGCGGACCCTTCTTCATTAGCGGGCAATCCTTTACTATATGTCCTAGTTGGTGACAATTAAAGCAGAGTGTCTTCTGAACCATCGAAGAAATAGGTCCTGCTTGCTGCTATTGAACTCTAGAATTCTTACAGAATCTTGCGATATGGCCCTTCTGATTATACACTTATTATAAATATAATCCTTATACTTACTTTCACATGTCTCTCCACCTGACTTTCCTCCCCACTCCTTCTTCCCAGGCTGAGCGAACTTCCTCTTATTCGGGTTGCTATTACTATTGCTTGGTGCTGTCGTTGGCTTCTAGTTCTTAAGAACTTCATACCTCAAGGCCATATCCACTAAGTCCACAAAAGAGCCCTTTAGATGGGCAGTCATCTTCTCCTAAAATACTTCTCTCATCCCCATCACAAAAATCTTATTCTTCTTAAGAGGGGTATCAATCAATTCCAGGCCAAATCGCGACAACTCGTTAAACTTAGTTTCATATTCAGATACCGACAAATCTCCTTGCTTGAGATCTAAGAAACTCCTATACATACGGGCCTTTCCTGCAGTGGGCGTGAACTAGTCCTCAAACACCTCCTAAAATCTAGCCTAAGAAAAATCATCCTCTGAAGCATTCGCTGTAATGGAGTCTCACCATGCTGCAATTCCATCTTGCAACTGCCATGATGCTAAGAAATGCTGCTGCTCATTTGATATATCAAGTCCTTGGAAAATCTTCTCGCGAGAACAAAGCTAATCTTGGACTTCGATAATGGATTCCATGCCCATAAATGTCTTTCGTCTCCGATTAGTATAGTCTTTACATAGAGCTGCAAAGTTCACACGGGGCTGCACTGGTGCTGCCTCTTCAACTACTCCAACTCTTCCAACATTCGGAGCTCGACCGTTGGTGGTCATGGTGCTACTAGCTCCTCTACCTTGTCTTTCTCTAATGCTCATTCTTACTACCTAGATATAATACGATAACTTTAGAATACTTAGATGAGATAATCTTAAGTCAAAAGGGTACTAAACCAAACATATCAAAGCTGGTTGAAATAATTTGAATATATATATATATATATATATATATATATTATAACTAGCGCTCTCATAGACTAAACTCATTCTAGGGTATTACTAGCCCTATCTTTAATGAGTTGACCCCGACCAAGGCCTAGGTGTTAGCTCAACTTAGGCTCTGATACTACTTGTAACGATCAGCCTTTCTTACTCTTAAAGACGACACTTAATACATTCACGGTATTATGTAGTTAAAGCCCCACAAAATCCACACTTTAGCGCTCTTCGACTGCTACGCTATTTCAATTTAGCGCTATTGAATAGTGGATCCGCTTTAAGTCCTATTATTTTCTGCTACACCTGCTAATTCAAGGCTTTTTAGCACCTGCTTTAGCAAAATTAATATACAAAGTTGATTTGACTTTAAACCAAATCAACAAAGCTAGGGCAAAGACTTAATTTTAAGGAATAAGTGCTCAATATAAGTAAGAAATCTATTATAGTCATCAAATCTAACCTGCATAAATCATAATATTTTTTAATTTTTTTTATATAAGATTAAACAATATTTCTTATTCCTACAAAAATGATATGATAATGAGAATAAATTAACTTTAAATATTTGGTTTTATGTCAAATGAAGCCTTTTAACCCTCCGCTATATCCCCACTATAGAACCACTAAGCGCTTTAACTGCACAACCGCAATATTCATGTGCTGATCATCTAAGTGTCCAAAAGACAAGCCATTGGGTAAAAAGAAAGGAAAAGACAAGAAGAGAGAAACACAGAATCTCACATCGCAAGGCAATCATATATAATAGATATAAGATAGTACATTAGGTCACTTCCAAAATGAAATGTCAAAGTCACAACAGGTACCAACATTAGCCAGGGACATTTATAAGTGCCTGCTCCCACAATGCTAATACAAAATATACATACACAGCGAAATAAAATAGATAACTTGATACGACGAAGCCTCATGTTCCATGGTCCTCCAAAATGCATATGTAAGAACCTAGACTACTTGGCTACTCATACAAATTTGAGTACCCAAGGGTTTAAAAGAAAGAAAGAAAAAAATCCGAGTCAGACATGGGTCTAGTGTGTGTAAACTCCAAACAACTAAATTTTTATACTTATAAAATCCTTTAAAAATAATGGTATCTCGTAAGACCTCGCCGCACATAAACACGGACGAGACTTTACCTTATGATAACCAAAACATTTCTATAGAAAATACAATGATACTATAATAATGTATAGGGTTTAAAGTATATATTGAATATAGTCGAAATGGTTACATTAATTACATCCAGCATAATAGGTATGCAATAAGTCCTTAAAGGCACTTATTGGAGAATGGATGTCATCAATGATAGGGCTATAGGGGCACTGCCCATCATAGTACACCTCTAGATAAAATGTACCAAGGTCGAAAACCTTTCGACCCCTGCATGGCAATATCGGCCTACCCCTTGCCGGATAGTTCACGTAAAGTTAGACGGAGTGGAAAAGAAGGTGAGAAATTCTCATCGCTATTTAATTATATTGATTATCAAGTTTAATTGTTATGTTTGATAATCACCATTTGATGATATGGCCTTTTGAATGATTGTTTGAATATGTTGGATGAATAGTAGAGTTATGCTAATATACTCACTTATTGATAATCACTATGCTATGAGAATGGTTGTTATGTTAATGATGAATATTGAAAGTGATTATGCTCATTTTTGATTAAGTAATCCCCTTTGTTAAATAAGACCCAATTTTGGTGATATGAGATACTTTGAAAAAATAAGTCTCTTTTTAAGTGAAATTGAAATTAAAGTTAATGTAAAATAGAATTTGAATTTAAAAGTGAAATTGGATTTGAAATCGAAGTTAAAATTGAAAGTGAAATTGATTTTGAAAATTGAAATTGAAATTTAACATTGAAATTAAGTTTAATTTCAAATTAGAATTGAAATTGAATAGGAATTGGATTTGGAAATTTAATAATAAAATAATATGAATATAATAATATTATAATATGGAAATAGTGAAAATACACTTTAAATACTATAAAAAGTGAAAATTTTGATTTAAAATGATTTGTAATGATTTTATAAGTAATAAAGTTCAATTTGAATGAATTATTTCAAGTATTGAAAAATGAGTCAAAACTAGGCGCGTCGCGCCAAGGTAGTTCGCGATTTCGCGTCGAAAAGTTCTAACAAGTGTACAAAGTGGAATATAGCTTGGAATTCTTCGAGATAAGAAAATTCCACACTATTATATCCATATCTTCTAAATGAAGAAAGAAGATCAAAATTTCATTAAGTAGATTCTGAAATCTGTTCAAAATTTGGGAACCCAAAAATGACAGCTTCAAAGTCAAACAATTTCAAATCCAAATAAATTCCAAATTCTATTCGGTCAATTCAATTCCAATTTCAATTCAAATCAATTTCGACTTCGATTTCAAATTAATTAAAATTCCATTTCAAATCCAATTAATTCAACTTCAATTCATATCGATTTCTGGCTCAAATTTCAAATATCGACTCAAAACGCTGAAATCAAGTTAACCTTCAATATCCAATTTGAAATCCAAATTTCCAAATACTTTTACTAGGTAAAGTTCAAAGTTTGAATAAAAGTCTCATCCTTTTAACCAAATCAATTTCTGACATTTAAATCATAATTCGATTATAACTTAAAAATCCCACACAATTATTTAAACATTTCATTGACCAAATTTAAATTTCAACATTCCGAACTCAGGTTCAAAATAATTTGACCTCAATAAATTCGATATTGATTTCTTTTAAATCAAACTATTAAAATAATTTCAAGTCAAAAATTTCAAATTATTTAATTTAACCAATCCGGTGTCCGTATATAATTTTATATCCTATGGCCAAGTGATTAGTTATTTCAATTAAATTTCAAAGATGGATATATATCATTACAACATATTTCTTACTTCCTTCGAAATAATTCAATTTACACTTTATATACTGTAAATAATACATAGGGTGATAACATGATATACATAACAAATAAACATCCAAACATTCAAATATCAACCAATAGCATCCAGCAAATTCAATCATCCAAACAGACCATATAATTCATGGCAAATTTCATAGTTATCAATATCAGGTAATTTAATTGCAATTAAATTCTAATTTCAATTTGACCCTCGAGTTAAATTTCTAACATTAAATTAAATGACAATATAGGTAACAATTAATTTATCAACAACGACCAATCAAAAATCATATCAGTTCATCAAACCAGTTTAACTAGCATGAGAATATTCTAGTACGTTGTGAGCGTTATAAAACACTAACCTTGAGTTTTCAATTTTAAATCAAATCGAACGACGTTCGATTTAACCTAGAATTTGACGGGCTCCAAGCATTCCCGGATCTGCACTGCAGCGTAGATCTCGTCTCTGCGATTCCGGTGTCGCCAGTTTCGTCCGATTCCGACCTCGTATGCACGAGATATGAGTTTTTAAACATTTTGAATAAAAACTATATAAACTATTTCTTATTTTATTTATTTACAAACCCAAGAAATCTCGGCCGTACATTTAAAATCTCCAGATCAGGGCCGTCCAATGCTTCTTCTTCCCTCAGGCACCTCCTAGTATCTAAGAAACCCATTGCCGATTTTAAAAATCGATTGCCGATCCTACTTCTGATGGCCGGACCCCGATCCAACGAGCTCAACTGACACGTCAACGCCCTCTCGACCCCTGTGCCACGAGCGGCATCGCCACGCGCCCCCGTCACATCAAAATTTGCGAACGAACGCACCACCTACTCGAGCAATTTCAGGCCTCTGCCTCGACTCGTTCGTGATCTCGACCGTATGGATACGATCGTCTCGATGAGCCCTTCGATCTTCGTGTTGAAACTTTTTGATAAAGTTGAAGGATTTGAAGAAAAACGAGGGAGAACGAAAGAGAATATCGGCCATTGGAAGCAAATGCCGGCGGCTACGAGATATAAGCTAGGGTTTGCTGTTGTGAACGCGTATATATACGCGTATAACGAATTATTTTAATATTATTTTCAATTTCAACTGCTTTTTCAAACGCACACCAAACGAAACATGCCGCTAGGCGTTTATAATGTTTTAACCACATTCCGAACACAATGGAATAGGTTTCGGGCCTAATTCGATCGTATGGAGAAGATAGCTTTTTGAATCGAATTAAAATATTAAATTTTCGATATTAATTTCAACGCGTTTATATTTTGTACGACCAAATGGTAACTCCAAACGCTACGAAATTTTAAATCCGATAATAATACACTATTATGGATCCAATGGGACTGGTTTCGTCGAATTCCGAGACTGTGCCCCGAAAGGCTATTTTTACTCGTCGATTATGATATAAAATTTTCAATTTCTAATTATTCACCCTTAAATCAAATTTTAAATGTTAAGAATCTTCATTGTTGTTTAAATAAAATTTACATCAAGTTCCGGTTTCATTTCAATCATATTATATTCAGAATTTAATTATTCAAATATTTGCAATATTAAATTTTAAACAATTTTGATTATTCAAAATTCACTATCTTTGAAATATTTGAAAATGAACTTATAAGATTAAATCTTTAAAACTAATTTTAAATTATAGAACTATTTCCATTATACAGTTATTCAATTCCCGTTATTCAATTATTCAATAAATTTTCAATATTAAATTTAAACAATTTAATTGTTCAATATTCAACAAATTTCAATATTAGATTTTAAATCAATTTTTGTTATCAGTCAATTACTTTATCCACATCCAGTGCATCCAATATTTGTTATTCAACTTTAGTTATTGATTATAAACCCAATTAATATATAAAATTTCATTTCAATTGCAATTGGTTTCCAAATTCCATTCGACTGACTAAATAAACATGTAACTTATAATAATTATCACCATTTACTTTTAATCACACTTTTAATTTTATTATTTACAAACAAGTGTCACAATTACCTATATAATAAAAATTAGATTCCCGTCATAACCAAGTTATAACATTTAGTTATTTCAATTGATTGGAATTTCATTCAATTTGTTAAAACTTAACTTAGACAAATATTGTTGCAATTCATTCTAGTTATTATTATCATAAATAAATTACAAATTTTTAACTCTTCCAACATTAAATCATGAAATCTTATTAAATTAACTATTTTAATTATCGAAAATTTACAGATCGTTACACTCTCCCCCACTCAAAACTTTTCGTCCTCGAAAAGGAAAAAGAAGGGGAAAGGAACTAAGTAAAGAATTCAACATTTGATATATTTTATTCAAAGTTATCAATTTATAAAACAATGAATTTTATTTATAAAGTCGTTACTACACTTCCACTACGCTACTCCGATAAGCTTACGAAATTTTCAAGTTGGTTATCCAAACGAGTTATAAAATTTAAAACTTGAAAATTTTCTAACACTCGTATTTACGAAAAATTTCGGCAGAGTCTCCTTTGCGCGGCTCGATCGGTACATCTACAAAACACCTCTACGGGCCCCAAACCAACGAAAGAAAACAAAAGCCAAGTGGCTCCATCATAAAACCATCAAATCAAATAACAAAATGAACACGTACCTCTTTGTCGGGCAATCCAAATTTCCTTGATTTTAAATACCTGCATCTTATTTATCAATGATATCCAATCATATAATTTAAAATCAATTTATAATTTTCATTTTCAATTTTCAATATTAGCTTTACTTAAACCTGTACGAAGTATATATATCATCCGTATGCAATATCAAATCCGATCACTCTTTCGATCACACAATTTCACTTCCAAACTAGTATCGTTCACACGACTCTCTAGTGCGGACTCAGATTTAGTTCCTTGATCGGAAACTGTTACTCTCATTGCATAGCCATATACTATGATAGAGAATTCCAGAATCAAATCAAAAATCCATATCCAGGGTTCGTCGTCGGGAATCGAGTGAAAAATCCTAACTCGGATCGATATAAATATCTCGAAATTCTGTGCTCGAATCCGGATCAAATCGTTATGCAAATAAAATAATATACGTACAACTTACGTATTAACTTTCAATAGATTTCTATACAATTCATCTACTTTAAATTATTTTACTTACCTTCGTTTCATTTCCAATTAATTATTCACAGACCATTGTTCATATCCTTCATTTACTTAGCATCTATTTCTATATAGCATATTCTTTAATACTATCTTTTCTTAAACATCATTCCATAGAATTTGCCTACTTAAGTTCATTTTAATCATTCCATATATTTAAATTCAATTTAATTTCTTTTTCCATTGATTCTTAGCTATACCAAATTTCCTTTGTTTACCTTTACTTCATATTCATAGTTTCAATTAATAACAAATTTATTTGCGGAACATTTTATTAATCATCACTTTAGTATATATATCATCTCATAAAAGTCTAACTTCTCATATATGACTTTTCTTAGTTAAAGTTATCTTGAAAGTTACAAATTCAATTTTTCAATTTCTTTGCAATTTATATTTATTTCCATAACAATTTACAAGATAATATGCAATTCATTTGTCTATTTTCTTAAGCTCACTTACTTATTCCATTTAGCCATTAATCATTTCATAATATACTTAAGTATATCTACATTTATTGTTACAACTAAATTTCCATTTATGTATATTTTAATTACTTTTAGGTTTTGTTTACTTGTATAATATCTCATTACATATCCAGATCATCATTTACTTTTAACATTTGGTAAGTCATATTATATGTTATTAGAATGCAATTTGGTATTATACAAATTTATAGAATTCATTTTACTTAATTAGAATGTTCACAATTTAACTTGTTTAAATTTTCTTTACCTTTCAATACTTTTCAATTTTAAGAGTTACACTTCAACTCTAAAGTTTCTCAAAACATTTAGCTTAGAGTTTCTTAATCCTCCTACTATATAAGTTCTGGTTATTCATATTTCATTCAAATAATTTAAAGAAAATATTAACTAACAGAACTTAGAAAATTTAAATGCCCGGTTCATTTCAAATCATTTGAAATAAATATATACACTTATATATTTAATATCTCAAATCATACCTTTGGAGTTTAAACCGAAAATCTATTTACCAAACAATTTTGAAGCAAAGCTTCTCAGAAGTCTCCCCACTTTGAGACTCGAAAATGAACGTCGATGATGCTGCGCAGTCATCACCGAAATTATTTTCCAACGACAGAAAAGGGGAGTACCGAATTCATTCCTTCTTAAAAAATCCTTTCAAAATATTTCCCATAAATATTTTTCAACTCATATCACTATACATTTCTCTTCAAATCTTTGAAAAACATTTCAAAATCCCCGGGTCTTAAATTCAATATTTCTCAATTTAAATCTATCTTGATTTATAAGTCCCATTTATAAATTATTCTCACAAAAATTTACTTTCTTAAAACATTCCATAAGTTGTTTTATCATTATTTATTTTGTAATTACCCTTATTTATTAAAATACAACATCCAATTAATGATAACAATCAATATTATCATTCCTAACAACCAAACAAACTGGATGAATCATAATAATTTCTGAAAATTATTTCTTTATATACAAAATATAATTAGGGCAAAATTATTTCATTTACCCAATTTCAAAAGGATACTATGTCGAATTGTTCTGTTCAAGTGTTTAGAGATCCCTATCAATGACGTTAATTACTCGTATTGACCAGAATCCATAAGCCACTCAACAAATCAACCAACACAGTATAAAACAATTTTATATCACTAACAAATACGCTCTCTCATACATATACACTCAGCGACTCATCATAGGGTATTACTACCCTACTTATAAAGAGTCAGACCCCATAAAGCTAAGGTTATCACTAAACCAAAGCTCTGATACCAACTGTAACGACCCACCCTTTTTGGACAGTTTAAAATCGACAGTCAAACACACATGTCTACTCAAACCATTCAAAAGGGAGGATTGTTAATGTGGTAAATAAGAAAATTAGAGAAAAGGAACAAGAAACAACCACAGAATCTCACAGCGGAAAGATAAAATATAATAATCAAATAAACAGTTCATGAAGCTGTTTAATATACTTTTGATTATTATTTATACATCATTTATCAGAGTTATACATATACAACAGAACAAATAAAATAATGCAGCAGACAACATGATGCAAGGATAATAATAGTAATAGTATACCAAATCTTCGTCTTCGCCCTCCAGAATAGATCTTTAATAAGCTGAAAAACTCAGGACTGACCCGAGCGTAATGAAAGGACAAAACACTCGAGTCAGGACTAAAATATCCTTATGTAAGTCAAATCAATCGTAAATATATATGAGTGTGACGGCGTCAGAGATGTTTACCGGATTTGACATCTCCTATCCAGTGTCAACGTGAGTGCAATAACTCAAGAGATGTTACGGGATTTTCTATCTCTTAAGGATCCGTGAAACTATCTACTATGTAGTAAAATACGCTATTATAATATGTCTACAGTAAAGTAAAAGTATTAAAATAGCGTTAAGGCGTTACCCATATTCCCCTTAACACATTTTATATATTCTCATAGTCTATACAGTACCGTAACTCCCCCCGTAAACTGGAGGGCTATCAGAGGGCACTCCAGAGGTATGGTAAAAAACAAACTCGTAGAAGGCGCTCTAGGGCATGTGAACACGGCACATGAGGAAATGCCAGGGTAGATATACCGTTTGCGGATCCGGACTGGTGGTGACGCATAGCAGCTACTACCGCCCACCTCAGAACACACTCTCAAGGCAAATCGAGGGGTGGCCACCAAAACAATCGCAAAAGCAATAGAATGGTATCGAAGAAAGTGTCCGATCGGAGGAATGACCTCACTTGGCCCGGCGTGGCTCTTGATTTTAGTCACATATAAGCTGACTCACGGGAGTCAGGGTCACGTCATACCATATAGAATCACCGCCAAACCATCCTCCTTCATTTCTGGAATCACCACCACGTACACAGTTGTTAAAGTGGTTTTCGGTATCGACAGAGAGTATGCCCATATCCGATCCTGGTCTCTTTAACAACCAAACGCTTATTACACACCGGATGGTTCTTTTACATTTTCAAGATCAATTCATAATTGATATCAAAATATCATATTCGCTTCAAAATCAAATCCATTCAAAATCATCGTATCTACTCAAAATATACGATTCCCATTCAAAATCAATTTCGCCTCCAAATCTCATTTTGATTTCAAAATCGTTTCGAATTTCATTTTAAATAGTTTAAAATAGTTTAAATGATTAAAATGGTTAAAGTACTCTAAAATATTTAAAAATAATAGATTTAAAAATAGTTTTAAATTGAGTTAATATAGTTAAATAGATTTAAAATAGATTAAATATAACTAAATAGGTTAAATAGCTTTGAAATAGACTAAATAGATTTAAAATAAATTAAAATAGGTTAATTAGTTTAAAATAAATTAAATTGGGTTAAGTAGATTTAAAAATAGATTAAAATAAGTTAACATGGTTTAAGATAGGTTGAAATAATCTAATATAGTCAATATAGGTTAAAAATAGTTTAATATAAAATAGTTTAAGTATTTAAGTGGTGTATATAGCAGAACAAATTTGGGAACCCAAAAATGACATAGCTTCAAAGTCAAACAATTTCAAATCCAACTTCCCAATCCAAATAAATTTCAATTTCCATTTGGTCAATTCAATTCCGATTTCAATTCAAATCAATTTCGACTTTGATTTCAAATTAATTAAAATTCCATTTCAAATCCAATTAATTCAACTTCAATTCATATCGATTTCTGGCTCAAATTTCAAATATCGACTCAAAACGCTGAAATCAAGTTAACCTTCAATATCCAATTTGAAATCCAAATTTCCAAATACTTTTACTAGGTAAAGTTCAAAGTTTGAATAAAAGTCTCATCCTTTTAACCAAATCAATTTCTGACATTTAAATCATAATTCGATTATAACTTAAAAATCCCACACAATTATTTAAACATTTCATTGACCAAATTTAAATTTCAACATTCCGAACTCAGGTTCAAAATAATTTGACCTCAATAAATTCGATATTGATTTCTTTTAAATCAAACTATTAAAATAATTTCAAGTCAAAAATTTCAAATTATTTAATTTAACCAATCCGGTGTCCGTATATAATTTTCTATCCTATGGCCAAGTGATCAGTTATTTCAATTAAATTTCAAAGATGGATATATATATCATTTCAACATATTTCTTACTTCCTTCAAAATAATTCAATTTACACTTTATATACTGTAAATAATACACAAGGTGATAACAGGATATACATAACAAATAAACATCCAAACATTCAAATATCAACCAATAGCATCCATCAAATTCAATCATCCAAACAGACCATATAATTCATGGCAAATTTCATAATTATCAATATCAGGTAATTTAATTGCAATTAAATTCTAATTTCAATTTGACCATCGAGTTAAATTTCTAACATTAAATTAAATGACAATATAGGTGACAATTAATTTATCAACAATGACCAATCAAAAATAATATCACTTCATAAAACCAGTTTAACTAGCATGAGAATATTCTAGTACGTTGTGAGCGTTATAAAACACTAACCTTGAGTTTTCAATTTTAAATCAAATCGAACGACGTTCGATTTAACCTAAAATTTGACGGGCTCCAAACATTCTCGGATCTGCACTGCAGCGTAGATCTCGTCTCTGCGATTCCGGCGTCGCCAGTTTTGTCCGATTCCGACCTCGTATGCACGAGATATGAGTTTTTAAACATTTTGAATATAAACTATTTCTTATTTTATTTATTTACAAAACCTAGAAATCTCGGCCGTACATTTCAAATCTCCAGATCAGGGCCGTCCAATTCTTCTTCTTCCCACACACACCTCCCAGTATCTAAGAAACCCATTGCCGATTTTAAAAATCGATTGCTGATCCTACTTCTGATGGCCGGACCCCGATCCAACGAGCCCAACTGACACGTCGACACCCTCTCGACCCCCGTGCCACAAGCGGCATTGCCACGCGCCCCCATCGCTTTGAAATTTGCGAATGAACGCACCACCTACTCGAGCAATTTCAGGCCTCTGCCTCGACTCGTTCGCGATCTCGACCGTATGGATACGATCGTCTCGATGAGCCCTTCGATCTTCGTGTTGAAATTTTTTGATAAAAGTTGAAGGATTTGAAGAAAAACGTGGGAGAACGAAAGAGAATATCGGCCATTGGAAGCAAATGCCGGCGGCTACGAGATATAAGCTAGGGTTTGCTGTTGTGAACGCGTATATATACGCATATAACGAATTATTTTAATATTATTTTCAATTTTAACTGCTTTTTCAAACGAACACCAAACGAAACGTGCCGCTAGGCGTTTATAATGTTTTACCCACATTCCGAATACAATGGAATAGGTTTCGGGCCTAATTCGATCGTATGGAGAAGATTGCATTTTGAATCGAATTAAAATATTAAATTTTTGATATTAATTTCAACGCGTTTATATTTCGTACGACCAAATGGTAACTCCAAACGCTACGAAATTTGAAATCCGATAATAATACACTATTATGGATCCAATGGGACTGGTTTCGTCGAATTCCGAGACTGTGCCCCGAAAGGCTATTTTTACTCGTCGATTATGATATAAAATTTTCAATTTCTAATTATTCACCCTTAAATCAAATTTTAAATGTTAAAAATCTTCATTGTTGTTTAAATAAAATTTACATCAAGTTCCGGTTTCATTTCAATCATATTATATTCAGAATTTAATTATTCAAATATTTGCAATATTAAATTTTAAACGATTTTGATTATTCAAAATTCACTATCTTTGAAATATTTGAAAATGAACTTATAAGATTAAATCTTTAAAACGAATTTTAAATTATAGAACTATTTCCATTATACAGTTATTCAATTCCCATTATTCAATTATTCAATAAATTTTCAATATTAAATTTAAACAATTTAATTGTTCAATATTCAACAAATTTCAATATTAGATTTTAAATCAATTTTTGTTATCAGTCAATTACTTTATTCACATCCAGTACATCCAACATTTGTTATTCAACTTCAGTTATTAATTATAAACCCAGTTAATATATAAAATTTCATTTCAATTGCAATTGGTTTCCAAATTCCATTCGACTAACTAAATAAACATGTAACTTATAATAATTATCACCGTTTACTTTTAATCACACTTATAAGTTTATTATTTACAAACAAGTGTCACAATTACCTATATAATACAAATTAGATTCCCTTCATAACCAAGTTATAACATTTTGGTTATTTCAATTGATTGGAATTTCATTCAATTTGTTAAAAATTAACTTAGACAAATATTATTGCAATTCATTCTAGTTATTATTATCATAAATAAATTACAAATTTTTAATTCTTCCAACATTAAATCATGAAATCTTATTAAATTAACTATTTTAATTATCGAAAATTTACAGGTCGTTGTAGTCCGTAATTTAGGTGGGAGTTAATTAGTCGAAGTCTCGCCGGATTCCAAATTAGTATGAAGAAGTTATTGCAGTTTGAACAAAAAAAATAGCGGCTTCTGCACTAAGCGGAGTTCAAATATGGGGATGTGGTAGCCTGTTATTTTCTAAGTACAACTGTCAGTCTCCATGGAGAATTACAGTGTACGTTCACAAGATGAAGTATCCGAGTGTTTCATATTGTCCGTAATTTAGGTGGGAGTTAATCGGTCGAAGTCTCGCCGGATTACGAGTTAGTATGAAGAAAATATTGCAATCTGAACAAAAAAAATAGCGGCTTCTGCACTAGGCGGAGTTCAAATGTGGGGATGTGGTATCCTGTTATTTTCTAAGTACAACTGTCAGTGCCCATGGAGAACTACAGTGTGCATTCACAAGATGAAGTATCCGAGTGTTCTATATTGTCCATAATTTAGGTGGGAGTTAATTGGTCGAAGTCTCACCGGATTCTGAATTAATATGAAGAAGTTATTACAGTTTGAACAAAAAAATAGCGGCTTCTGCACTAGGCGAAGTTCAAATATGGGGATGTGGCAGCCTGTTATTTTCTAAGTACAACTTTCAGTCCCCATGGAGAACTACAGTGTGCGTTCAGAAGATGAAGTATCCGAGTGTTCCATATTGTCCATAATTTAGGTGGGAGTTAATCTGTTGAAGTCTCGTCGGATTCCGAGTTAGCATGAAGAAAATATAGCGATCTGAACAAAAAAAATAGCGGCTTCTGCATTAGGCGGAGTTCAAATACGGGGATGTGGTAGCCTGTTATTTTCTAAGTACATTTGTCAGTCCACATGGAGAACTACAGTGTGCGTTCACAGGATGAAGTATCTGAGTGTTCCATATTGTCCGTAATTTAGGTGGGAGTTAACCGGTCGAAGTCTCGCCGGATTCCAAATTAGTATGAAGAAGTTATTGCAGTCTGAACAAAAAAAATAGCGGCTTCTGCACTAGGTAGAGTTCAAATATGGGGATGTGGTAGCCTGTTATTTTCTAAGTACAACTGTCAGTCCCCATGGAGAACTACAATGTGCGTTCATAAGATGAAGTATACGAGTGTTCCATATTGTCTGTAATTTAGGTGGGAGTTAATCGGTCGAAGTCTCGCGGGGTTCCGAATTAGTATGAAGAAGTTATTGCAGACTGAACAAAAAAATAGCGGCTTCTGCACTAGGCGGAGTTCAAATATGGGGATGTGGTAGCATGTTATTTTCTAAGTAAACTATCAGTCCCCATGAAGAACTACAGTGTGCGTTCACTAGATGAAGTATCCGAGTGTACCATATTGTTCGTAATTTAGGTGGGAGTTCATCGGTCGAAGATTTGCCTGATTCCGAGTTAGTATGAAGAAGTTATTGCAGTCTGAACAAAAAAAATAGCGGTTTTTTCCTAAGCAGAGTTCAAATATGAGGATGTAGCCTGTTATTTTCTAAGTATAACTATTAGTCACCATGGAGAACTACAGTGAGCGTTGAAGTGGGGATATAGCCTGTTATTTTCTAAGTATAACTGTCAGTCGTCATGGAGAACTACAGTGTGCGTTCACAAGATGAAGTATCCAACTATACCGTATTGTCCGTAATTTAGGTGTGAGTTCATCGGTCGAAGTATCGCCTAATTCCAAGTTAGTATGAAGAAGTTATTGCAGTCTGAACAAAAAAAATAGCGGTTTCTACACTAGGCGGAGTTGAAATATGGGGATGTGGTAGCCTGTTATTTTCTAAGTACAACTGTTAGTCCCCATGGAGAACTACAGTGTGCGTTCATAAGATGAAGTATCCGAGTTTTCCATATTGTCCATAATTTAGGTGGGAGTTAATCTGTCGAAGTCTCGCCGAATTCCGAGTTAGTATGAAGAAAATATAGCAGTCTGAATATAAAAAATAGCAGCTTCTGCACTAGGCGGAGTTCAAATAAGAGGATGTTGTGCCATGTAATTTTCTAAGTAAACTGTCAGTCCCCTGGGAGAACTACAATGTGCGTTCATAATATGAAGTATCCGAGTGTACCATATTGTCTGTAATTTAGGTAGGAGTTCATCGGTCGAAGTTTTGCCTGATTCCGAGTTAGTATGAAGAAGTTATTGCAGTATGAACAAAAAAAATAGCGGTTTCTACCTAGGCGGCGTTCAAATGTGGGGATGCTACTATCAAATCTACTTCCACGGGTACAAATAAAAATGCATGCACATTGTGGTTAAATGCAGGCCCACCTGGGCGTGCATATGTACTCGTATGTAATATGATTATTAAGCGAATATCAAATCAATTTAATATCATTAAATTGTAGTCAAGAGTATTCTCAAGTATTTATGAAATACTAGAGAATTGTTTATGGAAACAATGAACTCCTTATGAATGAGTGTTCGGACTCAAACTTCATAAGTGATATCAATATAATGTGTTAAGGAAATTTGAGTTGGAAATGTTCCAACGGGCATTAGTGGTTGACTTAACTGAAAAGTCGAGTTTATCTCCATGAATAGCACTGCAATAAAAGTAAATTACTTAAATGTACAAATCTATAGTTGAGTTGGAGCTGATTCCAAATGTTGAAAATCTGATGACATTGTATTTTGAAAAAATGTCACCATACAGAACACAAAAGAACCAAGGGCTCACAAGATGTCCAGACACATATTCTCATAATTCCACATGATAAAGATAGTTTATCAACAATGGAGAGATGTTGGCTGACATAGTAGATAGTAAATCAATATATCAGATCCGTTCACTAAGGGACTAATTTGACCAGTTCTGTGACGACCCACAATTCCGTACCCTTTGAGCCGACAAAAGAGAAATACAATATTGCATAAGGAATCATAAAATATTACATAAGAGAAATACAATATTGTAGAATCATAACATATATGATAATTCCAACTACCAATGCATAAGGAATCCATCTCATATTAAATATTTCAATATGGTGCCTGTGTATACATTTGGAACAATCCCAACAACCTTGTAGTTCAAGAAATATTTTTGTACCTCTTTGATATTATTTCTTAAGACACGCTTCCTCTATATTTTGACTGGTAATCAACCTATTTGATGTCTCCATCAAAATTTTGCTCAATTATGATTCTTTGTCAAATGGTAATGTCATATCAATTCTTGGATCTTAGCCAACATTTACAAACTCGGTTATTGCTCCCATTGACATCATGTAACAACCCGTATTTTTGGCCCTTGGGTTCAATGTCTATACCGATAATAACACCTTGAAAGCCAGGAAAGACAAGTCATTGGATATGATAATAAAAAACAAATATAGTTCTAGCTAATAACTTTCAAATCTCACTGTGGAAGGAAAAAAGTATAATATATCAATGGCCTTAATTATTTTATGACACCATAGTGTATCAAAAATGTCATATACATATGTCTTTACAATACCAATAAAACCCAATTCATATACACAATAAAATTCAAATCATAATTGTAACAAGCCGTACCTTAATGGGCCTAAATTTAGACAAAAATCAAAACCCAAGCCGATCAAAGCATAGATCGTTTAATTTGATACCTGGAAATAAGCATGAGCATTATCAGAGATTGATAGAAATCTAAAGTCACAATGGAAACAATAATAGGATAAAAATACTGTTTATGACTACTATAACGACCTAGAATTTGGGTCATTTGAATTTAGAATATTTAATTTATTTTAAATATTGAAAAGTTATTCATTATAAGTTAAATAACTTGAATTTCAAATATAACAATTTATTTGATAAATTAATTGTTAAGTTTAATATTTGAAATTGCTTAAATAATTGAATCATGAATTTTATGTGAATGAAAACGATTTCAAAAGTTGATTTAAATTCTATTTAAATAAGAAGGAAGGTAGTAAACTTTTAAATTTGATTTAAAATTGATATAATTTATTTTAGAAATTGCTCGTTTTAATTTACGTGTAAATATAGCCTTCCGGGGCACAGTCTCGGATTTTAACGAAACTAGTTTTATCGGATCCGTAATAGTGAATTATTAAATGCCGTCGAATTTCATGGTGATTGGACGTATCGTTTGGTCGTGCGAGTTCGAAATGCATAGATATAAATTAAAGGAATTTAATTTAATATAATTCGATTTTGAAAAGTTTTCTGTATATAATGGAATTGGGTCCCGATATATATTCCAGTGTGTTCAGAATAGGGGTATAACATATATAACCCCAGGCGGCACGCTTCGTTTGGAGTTCGAAATTTTCACGGATGAATAGTGCCACGAAATTTTCTATTTAAGGACATCCATTTTCTTCATTTGCAAACCCTAAAAGCTTTAGCCGCCATTAAAACCCTAATACCAACGGCTCATGTTTCTTGACGTAATCGGAGAAAGATTAGGCTAAACGTCCAACATGAAAGTTGAAGAGCTCGGCGAGGGGAGTCGATCCATAGCCGTGGATCATCGATGGACGACGATGGCGGCGGCTATGGGGCGTGTTCACGTGCAGATCGAGCACGGTTCTGAGGTTTCGCGCGATTGCGCGGCGCACGCGTGATGGTAATGGAGGCAGAGTGGCGTGGCGGTGCATTGGTGGAGGTCGGCGGTGAGCTTCGGTCGTGATCGAGCTAGCGGAAAAAAAAGTATGGCCTGGGTTTCAACGTGCACTAGGGAGGGAGAAGAGGGAAGAGGTTTAAATTTTATTAATATTTTAGTTAATTTCAAATTTTATTTTTCAACAGTTCGTTAATTCATAACTCATTCATATGAGGTCCAAACCTAACGCAATGAGTCGCGTTGCGATCGTATCGATGGAGGCTACGTTATGAAATTGGATTGGATGGATTTAGAGCTAGCAGGAAATTTGGACGTTCGTCCAATTTTAATTCAAAACGGAATGTTTTGACGAATTAAAATCAAAATGAGTTAATCTCACCGTTTTGGTTAACCAGGAATATTTTTAGTCAATAAAATTATTTATTGGATGCATGGATATATTATTGTTGATTGTTATTGACTGATTGGCTAATTTACTATACTTATTAGTTGGTTTGGATATTCTCGCCCCTGGAGCGGATGAGACCCTATTATGTTCCTGTGTAAGAGCGGATGACCCTTTTTATACGAATCCCGCTTCGAGGTGGTTGGTTTATATTTTTATGATTATATACTGTATGTGATGCAAGGGGACAGGTTGGAGGGATCCAACAGGATTCCTCACACTGTTGATTTTATTTTCATATATATGGTGATATATGATTTGTTGAATGCCATATTGATGACATTGATATGATTTGCTTAATTAGTGCTTTAGTAGCACCGGGCCTCATTTTTGGTATTTTAAAATACTATAAAATAGTGATTGATTTTGAAAAGTGATTTCAAAGTTATTTTGGAAATTATATATGTTTAAATAATTATTCTTGAATTATTTGAAGATGTAGTTTATTTTAAAATCAAATGTAAGATTTTTGGATATTTATTTATAGTTTTATAAAATATTTTAAATAGAGGTTTTGAATAGTAGATAAAGATTTTTAAGATCTTGTCAGTCTTTTATAATAAATGGATATTGTTTTAAAGGGAAAATAGAAATATTTTGATATGAATATATTAATTACTGATGGAGTGGCTACTGTTCAAGAATATATTAATTACTGTTGTAAGAACAACATAACCTGTTCGATTTTAAATCTTGATTTTGCTAAAGCTTTTGATTCAGTAGATTGGGATTTTCTTGTAGATATTTTTCATGCTAGAGGATTTGGACATAGATGGATTAGTTGGATTTTGACTTTGCTTAAAACTGGAAACTCTAGTATTATGGTTAATGGTATTCTAGGTAATAAAATTCAGTCAAAGAGAGGTTTAAGGCAAGGGGATCCCTTATCACCTTTGTTGTTTAACTTAGCCGCTGATGTTTTTGCTAAAATTATTAAGAGAGCAGTGGATAATGGATCTCTAGGAAGTGTTGGAAATGACATATCGCGTAACGGTATATCGGTTCTGCAATTTGCGGATGATACCTTACTTTTTTCTTCTCATCTTCCTAGACACATTATTACTCTCAAGTTTATTCTTTATAGTTTTGAGCTTTTATCTGGTTTAAAAATTAATTTTGACAAAAGTTCAGTTCTAGTTTTAAATGATTTTGAAAAAGTAGAAAACTTAGTAGCTAATACTCTAAATTGCAATAGTATGAATTTTCCTTTTGAATATATAGGGTTTGTGATTAGACCTACAAAACTCAAGCATGATGATTGGCTTATTATTATTGATAAAATTAAAAATAAGATTTCTAATTGGAATGAGAGATTTCTATCTAGAGCAGGTAGGCTTGTTTTAATAAACTCGGTTTTATCAGCTTTACCGATCTATTGGATGTCTATGCATCTGTTTCCAGATTGGGTTATTGATAAAATCGATAAAATTAGAAGAGATTTCTTATGGAGTGGGGAAAATATTAATAACAGTATAAAATGTCTAGTTAACTAGGAAACTGTTTGTAAAGCTAAAATGGAGGGTGGTTTAGGAGTTATAAATTTGTGCAACATGAATTTGTCTCTTTTAGGTAAATGGCTTTGGAAGTTTAAAGATACAAATGATAACGCTATTTGGAAAGAGATCATTTCCAAATATTATTATAACGGTAATATCAATTTACACCAATTTGATTTTTCTTCTTCCCATAATTTTTCTAATTTTTGGAAAAACATTTTAAAATGTTATGAAAATTTTAACTTAGGAACTAAGACAATAGTACATTCAGGAAATTGTACTTCCTTTTGGCATGATTGTTGGATTTCGATATTTCCTCTTAAGTTTGAATTTAAGGAATTGTATGATATTTGCAACTTTAAGTATGCTTTAATTAAGGAAGTTTATTCTCCGGAAAATGATCCTCCTTGGAATTTCAGTTTTAATAGAATTTTAATAGGTTCTACCCTTAGGCAACTTTCTTTGCTTTATGATAGATTAAAGCTTTATAACATTGATAATGATAATGATTTTATTAGTTGGGAATGGGATAAGAGTAAGAAATATACTCCAAATTCTTTTTATAGATTTATTAATTTTTCGGGTACTTTAAATAACTCTTTTAAATACATGTGGAAATCTAATGCTCCCCCAAAATCAAAAATTCACATGTGGTTAATACTTCATGGAAAACTCAATACAATAGAATTTTTAAAGAGAAAAAACATTCATAATGATAATAAATGTTATTTTGCAATCTACATCTTGAGGACATAAATCATTTATATTATGATTGTTTGGACTCTAATTACATCCTAATTAATACTTTTAAATTTTTTAACTTTAATATTATAAATAAAATTTCGGATTGTGAATTCTACTGGAAAAATTATAGATTCAAATTCAATAAAAATATTAGATTTTTACTAGACACTTTATTTATTATTATTAGTTGGTTTATTTGGTTTGAGAGAAATCAAAGAATTTTTAATAATAATAATAGTCATCTTAACAAATTGATTTTTTCAATTTCTACATTTTGTTTTAATTGGATTTCTAATCCCAAATATAAATTAGCTAAAAATATCCTTTTCAAACGATATCTTAACAAGGTTAGTTATAATATTAACTTTTTTAAACATAACAATAGCTTTTATAGCACTAATAATAGTATTATTAATATTTTTCCAAATTCATATGATAATCTCACCTTAAATCATAGCTTACTTATGATTTAAGATAAATAAGTCTGATCCGCCTCAATTTTTGTTCTAGTCTCTGTTTGGTTTTTGTTTACAGTTTATTCGTTCCTTTAGTTTTTTGTCACATTAGTCTTTTTTAGGTTTTTATTTCATTCCTTATAAATACATATATATGTATATTTATATATAAATATACATATATATATATGTATCATTCTAATTTTTTTCCTAGTCTTGTTTCAGATACAGATTTTGGGAGATTGGGTATCAGGTTCATTTTGCAGGTTTCTCTTGTCTTCAGATTGCTGGATATCAGATTGTAGAGAGGTTATCAGAGCAGAGTTTCTTCATCCAGGACTTCTTGCAGATATCCCCTCAGATATAGGATTCTGCTATCTTCACTATGGAGTACTTTTTCAGGATGTTCTATTTCTCCAGTTTGGCACTCCTTCTTCTTATTCAGAGCATTCAGAGTGGTCTCTCTATTCAGCAGATCCTCTTCAGAGCAGATGCTTTTTCACTTCTTCTGGTTCAGACCTTTGGAGCTTTCTTATTTGTTTGAGTCGTCTCTTAGTGTTTTTGTTTTTTCTCTTTAGCCTTTTTGGTATTTCTAACATTTTAATATCGAGTGATGGCCATGCCGGAACTTGATATTGAGGTGCGATGGGTGGTGGCCTTGCCGGAACTCATCTTAGGAGTACCTGAGATTAGCTATATATATTTTTGCTCTTGTTTCCTGCCAGGCATGTTGGCAGCTCCTTATGTTCATGTTATATATATATATATATTCACATGTGTGCTCTCCTTTATGCGTAGAGGATCACACATTTTTCTCAAAAAAGAATATTTATTAACCATTTTATATAAAATGATGTATATACATAGGTACATATATTATAATTTATTTATAAAGGTAAAATTTACAAATTTGATAATTTATAAAGGTGATATTTTACAAAGAAAGTGAAGATTTGTAAAATAGTATTTTCGTTAGTAAAAGTATGGATTTATAAATGGTGTTTATAAATAAAAGGGAATACATTATCATAAGATAGATTTGGAAAAAAATATAGATCAAATAGAGGATTTATTATAAGATGTGGAATGATATTTTAGAAAATAGTTAATTCTATTTTGGAAATTTAAAATCAGGGTAGATTTGGGGTTGTTAAACGATATTTTATAAATTGAAAGAAATTTATACCTATGGGAGCAAGGTTAAAAATGGTTGAACTTATGTTTGAATGAATTTTATAAATAAGTGAGATTTATAAAGGGATTAAGTTATGGATGAGGTTCACAAAAATAAAAGGATTTTATGAAAAGAAGTTTCATAAAATAAAGAGTATAAATATAGTTTTATAAATACGGAAATGATTATATGGAAAGTTAAGAATGGATTTTTATCAAGGGAATATAATTATGTTTTAAAAATTGTTTATTAATATTAATACTGTTCAAAAGTGGTTTATCAATATTTTAATATTTTAAAAAGTTTATTATTTAAAATTATTAGTATGATTTGAAATTAATGTTAATTATTTATCAGTAAGGCTTTGGAAAATTATTATTATTATTTATAAAAATGTTAAAGATAAATTATTATAGTTTATTTAAGAATGTTTTGGAAATTATTAGTTATTATTTTAAGATGTTTTAAAGTTAGTATTAATTTATTTATAATGTTATTAGTATATAGTAGTATTTAAAGGAAAACGTTAAATTTTATTTAAATGTTTTCGACATTTATAAATAGGGTTTTATAAAAAGATGTGGATTATAAAAGGAATCTTATAATATGTTTTGGAAAACGAAAAGGGAAGGTTGGTTGAAGGATAAAAGAGTTTTATAAATAGTTTAAGATATTTATAAAAGGATTTTAGAAATGGGTTTATAGATTTATAAAAGGAGTTTGTTAAATGGTTTTGTGAATTCATAACGGAGTTTATAAATGATATAGAATTGTATGAAAGAGAATCTTCTTTAGTGTTGGTGAATATACTTATACCGTTGAGTTAAGTATATGGGTATTTTTCAAGTATTGAAAATATAAGGGTTTGTGAATGAATCTTTGTAAAAGTATTTTGGTATAAATATTTACAAAGTGATTTCAGTTAATGGAAGGATTTGTTAAGAAGGCCTAGTGTTGCTTGGTGCTTAACCAAAGTTGGTTTTCACTATGGAATTAAATCCCCGATTGAATGTTGTTATTCGATAGTGAAATAACCGATTATCGAAATTGGACCTTAATCGTAACTTTGAAAATATCTAGGAGAAACACGTGAGTTATTTGGCACAGTCATCTCCGATGATGTTATACTGTGCGTATAAATCTCATTTCGTTCACCTAGGACAATGATAAGGAAATCCATCCATTAACGGTTAGGAGGTGATCTCCAATCTTATCTTTGACTATTTATTTCCTAAATAATCGGGGATGAGTTTACCAAGAATTATCGAAAAGTTGTTTTGAAGAGACCGTGATCGAGTATATTATCCGAAAATCACCTCGATCCAACAAATGTGTTTCGAAGTGAAGACATTTTGAAGATGATGGAATTTGAAGACGGAGCTCTCAAGTGTTTCATTCATTCCCAGAACAGACTTGTATGGATGAATGCTAGTATTGCATTGTTGCTTGGAGGGCACTATTAGCATTCCAAGTAGGAAATGCTATGTAAAGGTAAAACTTACCTCAAGCCTCATCAACCGGGAATGACTAAAACATGGGAGATGCAGCAAGGCTAAGTGGGTTGCTCCCAAGTAGGGTATGATCATCCCCATCTAGAGTCGCTATTATCTCTTAAATTGTATGCTTTGGGGCCCAAAACGGGGTGATCATATTCGGTACTATCCAGTAAGTGGTAGGCCGGTTCTGTCAAATGATCCAGGCGAGGTCCTCGGTGTTATTTTATCTAGAGATGCACCGTGACGGGCGGTACTTCAGTAGCTCCGTCATTGTATGGAATCCATTCTCCAATACGAGCCTTTACGGTCTTATTTGTATACCTATTATGCTAGAATTTAATTAATGTAACAATTTCGGCTATGATGAATAAGTATTTGTATCCTAGACACTATTATAATATCAGAGGATTTCATATGAAATGTTTTGGTTATCGTAAGGTAAAAAACCGTCCCTGTTTATGTGCAGCGTGGTCTTACGAGATACCTTTGATTTTTGAAAGGTTTCTATAACTTTAAAAGTTCATTTGGGTGTGTTTTCCTCATGTTGGTTTTCCAGACTGACTCGGGTGTTGTTTTATTATAATGCTTGAGGTCAGACCGAGCATATTACAGATTTAGTTTGAATGCTTTGGAGCTTCGGGAGATGAGCTAGAGTCTCGGAGACGTATTCACGTATATGGTTATTTTTCCGTTGTTTTGTTATTGAAATCATCAGCATTTGTGATGACAGGTTGTTATAACTGTCCAAGCTGATGATTAGGATTATTGTTGTACTCTGACGGATGTATGTATATAACAGTTTCTCTTTTGTAAGATCATTGATATTATATTATATATTGTTCCGCTATGATTGTGAGATTCTATGTTGTTTTAATTTCTTTCTTCTTCTCTTCTCTTCTCTTCTTCTTTCTTCTTTCTTTCTGTAACGACCCAGATTTTGGTCGTTTGATTTTGAATATTTAAGTGGTCTTAAATATTGAATTTATAATATAAGTTGATTTTTAGAGATGAAGATTTTAATTGAAAAAACTTTGAAATGAATTTAAAATTCCAAATATAGTGATTTAATTAATAAATTTAATTGTTGATTTAATAATTGAAAATTTAAAATTCCAAATATAGTTAGTAAGATTTTAAAACTGAAATTTTGAGCGATTTCGTAAATTTTGGAAATCATCGATTTAAATCGACTCGTTAAAATAGCAATCCGGGGCACAGTCTCGTAATTTGATGAAACTAGTTCCATTGGGTCCAATATAGTGTATTATTATCCGATTCCAAATTTCACAGTGGTTGGAGTTATCGTTTGATCGTACGGGATATAAACGCGTTGAAATTTATATCGAAATTTAATATAATAATTGGGTCCAAAAAGCTATCTTCTCCATACGATCAAATTAGGACTCGAAACCTTTTCCATTGCGTTCAGAATAGGGTTATAGCATTATGAACACCTTGCGGCATGCCTCCATAGGGGTTCAAACCTCCGTTATACGAAAAGTGGGATATTTGGAATAAAAATAATATATATATATTCAAGTCAAAGTCAAAATCATGGTCGTCATCCTCAGTTGAAACGTATACGTTTCCTTTACCTTTTCAAACACACTATCCCCTTTTAAACTCGTGTTCCCCCTTCCTCTCTGCTTGATTAAAATCGTGAACTTTCCCCCCTTTCTCCATCTTTAATAACCGAACTCAGTTCAAATTTGAAATCGCGTTCGACTTTCCTCTCCTCTTCAATTCAAACGCACGTGAGAAAAGAAAAAAAAATCACGTTTCCAGTTTCTAATACGAAATCGATCCATACGTACAAAAATATATCTGAAGGAGAATTAAATCGCAACGGGTCGCAATGCTTGGCCGAAATCAGGCGCACGTATGGGGGAAAGGGCGGCATCGTCGTTGGTGGCGAAAACTCCGTAATCGAGTGATAAGGGGTGTCGTGATTTATGGCTAGAGGGGTGTGAGCAGGTAGCATCGCGATTGAAGCCAAGAGGAGCTCGAGTCAGTCGAGGCTGAGGCGCGATGGGAGGTTGTTGGTTGGGGGTTCGCCTAGGGTTTTTCAGACATCATCGTCTTGAGCGATTTCTAGCAGTAGTCAAAGAAAACGAGGAGTCGAACATGGAATGTAGTACACGATGTCGAAGTCGCATACAAGCGAGGAGGTTGTTGTCGCGATGTTTGAGGCTGCGATGGTTCAGAAAAAGAAGGCGCGGTCGTCAGTGGACACGCACGTCGAGGCGGAGAGGTTGAACGATGTCGAGGGTTTGAGTGCAGTCGTGGCTCGAGATGCAGTTGGAAATTGGGTGAGGTATTCGCTGTTTAAAATTTAAATTTCATAGTTGGTTAATCAATTAAGAATTTATATTGAGTTAGTCAATGAAATTAATAAAAAAATCCTTGCGAGGTACCAAAAATCGCTAATTATAATCTGGGATTAATTGGAGATTTTTTCCGAGGAAGCTATTAATTAAAAATCGGAACGGATTGCAAATTAAAAATCAAGGTGAGCACATCTCACTCTTTTTGGATCGCGGTAGTTAATTTAAAATAATTAAAACAAAATTTGGATGTTTCGTTGAATTTATAAAATTGTTATCTGTTGAATGATGTTGTGTATATATATATAGTAGTATATATATAGTAGTATATATATCAGTATTTGGAGTGATATTCCCGCACATTATAGAAGATGAGACCCTATGCGCCCCGCATAATAGCGGATGACCCTATATACCGCGATATCCCCCTCGAAGTGGGATTGATATTTTTTTATGTTGTATTAACATCTGTGGATGCAAAGAAACAGGTTGGAGAGATCCAACTGGATTCCTAAAAAAAATATTGATTAATTTTCATATATAGTGATATATGATTAGTGTGAATAATCTGTTCTAGATTATCACTATGATATTGAATTATTAAATGCTAAAATAGCACGGACCTTAAATTTGGTATTTTAAATACCATAAATAGTTATTTTTGAAATTTTAAGAAATTAAAAAAAGATATTTTGAATATAAAAATATTTATAGGGAAATTTAGATTATTTTAAAGGAAATTAAGTGGAAAGAAAATATATATAATTTGATTTGGGTTATACTTAACTATTCGAAATTTGTTTAAGTAGAGGTTTTTTAAATAAAGTTATATAAAGGAATTTGAAAATGATATTTTGAAAGTATAGGAAGGAGTTGAAATCGATATTAAAAATAGATTTGAAATAAAAAAAATGGAATTTATTAAGAGATTTATAAAAATGAAATTGTATAAATAAAAATTGGTTTTATAAATAAGTGAAACTCAAAGGAGTTTATAAATTTATAAACGGTGTTTATAAATAAGGAAAATGATGGTCAGTTGATAAATTGTAAATATAAGTTTACGATGTGAATTTATATCGAGTTATGGGAATCATTTTGGTAAAGAAATAGCGGAATCTATTTTTGAATGTGAGAATAGTGGTAAAGTTGAGATATAATTGATGTGATACGAATCGAGAGGGATTTATAAACTGAATTTGACAATATTGGATTTTTTTTAAAATAATTTTTTGTTGAGAATTTAAATTTTTGTAAAAATGGGATTTTTAATTACTATGCTATATAACTTAAACTATTATTTAGATTAGAATATTCTGAAAGGCTAGTTATTATAATATTTAATATTTATTGAAATAAATTCTAATTTTATTAATCAACTTTGTAAATTAATCAGTTATTTAAAAATGATTTGGAAATGAGTTATTGATGTTATTTAAAATGTTTTGATATTTTAATTTACTTAAACATATTTTAAAATAAACTATTATTCTTTAAAAATACTTATTATATATATATAGTTTTAAAGGATTGAATTTATTTATAAATCCTCTCGAGATTGGAAGCGAAGTTTGTTAAACGAGTATGATTTTAGAAGAAGAATCTTATAGTGAGATTTTGGGAGCTTAAAGAAAATTTCCAAATTGTTTAAAATTCGAGAAATTCGGAAAATGAACTAGAATTCATAAAAAGAGGTTAGAAACGGGCACTTGGATTTATAGACAAGTGCACTCGACTTTGGAAATATTAGGGGGGTTTACAAATAAAATTTGTAAAGAATCGGAGAATAGGAAATAAATGGACTACTCCTTGAATATTGGAAATAAAAGATCTTAGGGAAGATGCTTTTAAATATCCCTAAGTATTGGACGGGAAGAATTTGGAAATATTTAACTTCGAGATTTTAATTATAGAAATATTTTCAAAGGGATGGATTATAATTGGAAGCGAGGAAAATATTCTAAGTATTGAAGTGACTTGAAAATATCCTGTTAAGGACATAAGAACTTGAGTTTGATATCCACTAGTAAATTATTGGAAGGGTTTGAATATATATATATATATATATCTTATAAAGATATTTTGGAAATATTTTTGGAAATTTATAATAAGGCCAGATGATTGCTTTGATAGTTAAATAACCGACTATCAATATTGGCCAATTTCGTTAATCGTTTCGAAGAGACCAGGATCATATTTAATTATCTGAGAACCACTTCGATCCGGTTTAAACGTAACGAATGAATACCATGAAGATGATGAAGACGGTGATTCAGTTAGTCCAGACCCATGAAAACTTGTATGGACGAATGCTATCAGAACATCATCATTGGAGGACGATGAGCATTCTAAGTAAAATTGTTCTTGAAAGGTAACACTTAGCCTCGAACCTCATCAACCAGGAATGACTAAAACAGGGGAGATGCAGTAAGGCTAAGTGGGTCGCACCCAAGTAGGGTATGTTATCACTTTTCTATATGTCCTCGGAAACCTTTATATTATGGATATGGTTGTGCATGAAAGAAGGAGCTCTTGATAGTAAGGGTGGGAACACCCGGGGTGATAACACATTCGGTCTATCCAGGTTAGGGGTAGGCCGGTCTTGTGTAGCAGGGGATCCCGGCGATGGTCCTCGGTATATTGTTCTAGAGGTGTACTGTGATGGGCGGTACCCTATTGGCCTAGTCATTCGTTGGAATCCATTCTCTAATACGAGCTTACGGTTTTGTTTGTAGAGCCTAGTATGATGGAATTTAATTAATGTAACAATTTCAGCTATTTGAATAAGTATTTGTACTTAGACAATATTATAATATCAGAGGATTTGATATAAAATGTTTTGGTTATCGTAAGGGAAAAACCCGTCGTGTTTATGTGTGACGCGGTCTTACGAGATACCTTTGTTTTTTTTCAAAGGATTTTTGATAACTATAATAACTCAAATTGAGTGTGTTTTCTCACGTTGGTTTTCCAGACTGACTCGGGTGTTATTTTATTATAATGCTCGGGTCAGACTGAGTATTATAGATTCAGGATAGAATGCTATGGAGCTTAGGAGGCAAGCTGGAGGAGTAGAGACGTATCCCCGTACATGATTTATATTTCCACTATATGAGGACAAGTTATTATAACTGTCCAGTTTGATGTATTGATTGTTGTACTATGATGATTGTAAGTATAAACAAATACATATTCTTTTGTATAAAACTTGATTATTATATATTATATTTTTGTTCCGCTGCGCTTGTGAGTTTCTGTACTGTTGTTTATTTTTCTTCTACCTCTTTCTTCTTCTTCCCCATAGTTATTCGCTCTTTCGTACAATTTGGGTTGAACATGAGTGATTTATTATCAACTCAAAGGGTACGGAACTACGGGTCGCTACACTTTCCCTTAACTATCTGTCTTTCCATTCGATTTGGATTGAACATGTGTGGTTTAGTGTCAGCTTGGATTGTACGGAAAAGCAGGTTGTTACAGCTACTACCTTGGAATTAATGGTATTACCTAGATAGCAGACTGTTGCATCAACATCGAGCATGAGAGAAAAGAAGGCTTCTCCAACAACTAAACACATTCAGCTCCAGTGACTTGTTCTTCTAAATCTATCATGTGGGTTGCAATGAGGAGCGGGTCAAAACAACGTTCTGGTGACTGGAAAATCTATAAACTGTCCATAACATAAATTTATACCAATTGGTTTTCATTTAATTGTTATGCCTATTAAGGTTAGCAATTCTAATCTAACCTTGCATTGCACACACGATTACTTAACTACCCATTCCCAAGGTACAAAATACCGATGAAGCCTTATCAACCACCCAATACTTCCATACCCATTTGTCACTTAATACTTCTAAATATGAAGTGGGCTTCTATTATCATCACATAATACTTTAAAAGAGAAATAGGTAGACTTTTCCATTTAAGACCCCAATCGAGGTAGACTCCGTAAATTAAGACATATTCTCAAGGCGGACTTCTAGCGTCGTCATTACTGGTCTATTGGTCCTAACTACAGAGACCTTTGACCATTATATATGGTCTTACAATTCATAATAGCCATACCGCTAGTGCATCTATCGTTATTAAACTCTTAGCAATGTGAAAGACTCTACTGAAGCCATTTAAGACCTCATTAATAAGGACTAGGTAGGTCTCTGACCATTTAACATCTATTTATAGATAGGTCTTTTCCATTTAATACCTAACCCCAAGGCGGACTCCTCACTGGTACTATCTAGCTTGACATTGCTTGGAAATCTCATTGGGCTACTTAATACTTATTTTATAGGAAAGAAGAGGACCTTACAGCCGCTTAATACCTCAAACCTAAAGCGAATACCTCTCCCGAGCTATCCAGTATCATGCTTATAAATATGGAATCTAATTAGATTACTTCTTTTGGTAGGGAGGCGGGCCTCAAGATAACCACTTAATACCTCAACATTGAAGTAAACCTTTTTAGAGATATTCCTCACCGCTTCTAATTCCAAATTTGGACCATTTAATACTTTTCACTTAAGAAAGTAGGTCCAATCTCTCATGCCTTTGCGGGTCCTAGGATTAGTGATATCTCACATCAGTAGTAAGTGCACCCGACTGCTTGTAGCCTTAAAGTGAAGGGATATCGTCCGTCGAGTGACTACTGACTTTGCATCACTAACCCACTAAGTCCAATTAACAACCCTTTACTTATAATATCTTAGGTAGACATTGGACTTAGTTTACTAATTCCCTTTTTATGTAAGGCAATAAGATTTACCTTATACACTTATCTACCCATAAATCCCCTTTTAATACTCATAAATATCAATTTGCCCATAAAACCCTAACGGACATTTCCCTAGACATTTATGTATGATTACTAATTTCAAATTAGTAACCTTTTATGTCCACTCCATTTTTATCAGTCCCATTAATCTACTTGTCCCTGTTAACTATAATTGTTAATTTAACACTATCCATTATTTCTCATTAATTGTCCATTAATTTAGGTTGCAATCTTTCATTTCCTATTAATTAATTAATAGGAATTCCTAATTTATTTTCCATTAATATGAATTACTACCTTTTCTAATTCTTACTATTCACTTCCCTAAATATAATAATAACTAACGAATGTCACACACGAATAAACACCGTTCTTCTTTATTAATGCGATAAATACCTATAAACTGCCTAATAAGACTACCTATTCATAACCAAATAAATATAGTCATAAATATGTAACTCGAATATGCTTTTAATATTTAATTTGCTGGAAGTAAATTCCTTAAGAAGATTTTACGCTATTATTTCCATAAATTGGTCCAGCACAAAAAGGAAAGATTGACTGCATTTGAAATGACAAGGATGGATAATTTCTTATTCCTTTTTAAATCAAACGTCATCCTTTTGATTGAAAAGTGGAAAAAGTAAACAAATTTATTAAAATCAAATGGATGTTCTTCCTACAAATTAAACTATGGAAAATTTACAACATAGCACAAATTGGGCAATAATCCAAAAATCCTATTTTACACCCAAGTACAGATCTGGAATAAAAATATACAACATTCAAATTCTAAAATCTTTAGGACTGATTTCCAGATCTAGGTGTAAACATATTTCTAAGATAGATCTAAGATAAGAATATATAGGCAATAGTTTTCTACACTAATTTGAGCCTATAACTCACAAATAAAATTGATTTAGGCACAAAATCAAACGTATGCCAATGTAATAGATTTAAAATCATAAACAAAATATATACTTTCTCACCCACATTTTAAAAGCTATCTAAATCTCCAGATCTAAAGTAGAACCTTAAATTCATCTCTGAATCCTTTTAATCTAAGAAATATGTATAAAAAGGGTATATAAATACATTAGAATTATAGTTTTGAGAAGAGATTTGGGATTGGAAGAGAAAATAGATACAAATATATAAATTACCTCAAATATGCGTATAGTTGATTCTCTGCTCTTCTCATTTTCATTTAATTTCTATTCTTCTCCAATTTGTATGAATATAAGTATAAATATCTTATATTTATAATTTAGAAAGAAAGTAGAGAAGAAGAAATGGCAAAACTTCATTGCTCTATTCAGAAAAATATGAGAAGAGAAGGAAGGGTTAGACCTGAATTTATAGACGTTAGTATCAACCGGAATCATAAGATTTAAAATCCGGACCATATATGGCCTAGGATTACTGGAGCCACCACATAGAGGTGGGTCGACCACCCCCTATCAACTGCTTATATACGGGGCTCGACCTGTATGCCCAAGCAATTTTAGTTAATTTTCTTATTTTAATTATTTTCATTTCGAATTCGTTTTTTGTCCGTAACTTCTTCGTTTGGACTCCGATCGCAAAACTCTAAATATGAAAGTTGCTCGGAATTTTGACACGAATGCAATGGTATAAGTTTCATGGTCAAATTCCATTATTTTCACAAATTTCATTTTGGAGCTAAATTAACTAACTAACTAACTAATTAAATAACTAGCGCCAAATTACAGAGTGTTACATTCTTCCCCCTTTAAAAAGAGTTTTGTCCTCGAAATTTCACTAATGCCTAAGTCATGGTTTGGCTCATAATTATCCGAAACTACACAACCAATGAGTGTACAACCAATTTTGTAACCAAACGTGCATAAGCGCATAGTGTATTACTGTATCGCCACATAGAAAATACGTATACAGAATAATTCTAAATCGCATCCTCCTATATGAATGCATTTCATTGAAAACTTTTCTGAAAAATATGATGCAAAAAACCTATATTTATACTGGCAGTTCTATATGTATGTAGCTTTTGAAAAATCTTTTCGACCAAAAACAGCATACTCTTACGAATAGTAATATGAAACAACCAATTTTTCATTCAATTCCTACCATCCAAAAACCTACTGCGTCGAAAAATCGCTTCCTAAACTTTACTCCTATACCAAAAATGGAATTTAAGTGAAAAATTTAACATTCTTACCACTCTATAATCTTCCTATTCCCATAGTACAGTGGAAATTTCCTCACCATCCTGGATTTACTCTAAATATTCCATGCACAAAACGCATAACGAGGTTTATTTTCAGGCTCTAAAACAGATTTGAGTCTAAAAATAGACTCGCGCGCGTCGTCGATAAAGTATGGAAATAGAAATTCCAAGTCTAAAATAGATTTTCCCTTATTATCGCTTTCATTTATCACATCGTTGATCTTAATGCACCGCTAAATCCGCAAATTCTAACTCTATTTGCCTTCCCTATGCTTAACGTGTAGCCTTCAAAATCAAATATTTCACAAAAATCTTTCTCACTTTTCAAATTTGTATGTATTTGAAAAATAAAATTCCAAAATAGTTAGACGCACATTTTCCCTTGAAATCAAATTTTTGGAGAAAAATTCTAAAAATAATTTAAGAGCCATAAATAACTAAAACCTAAATTTTTTTTTCAAAAGAGAAGCTTTTCAAAAATTTTGATAAATTAAGCCGCAATTTCAGCGTAGTCGAAAGTCGGTTATGCGCTAAATGCATAAACCAAATTCTAAATTTCTACAACTAATCTTTACTTATAAGACTTGACATTTTATAAAAATGTCATCCTATCCAATTACCCAATTTTTTTTATCTTTTAAGGAACATGATCAATGTCCCATGATACCAAAACAACTTTATCATGTCCTTCATTGAAAATTTCCAACTATTCTAAACTTGCAGTCTTATATTGCATTGACTTTTAGATAAGTGTCTTTTATGAGATTTTCATATTTGTACTGCTTCTTCACTATGCGTATATAAGAGCGGTTTCCATGTCCAGAACACGGTAAATAAATAAGAGCTCATAATATCATGCATGCCTTTTACAAGAGACAACTAACAGTTACAACCCAAATAACCTAAAATAAAAAAACAAATGTTGGAAGAGAAAAGACAACAACGCCATAAATCCTAAAATAATGCCTACAGATTACGAGTTACCTTGCTACACGGTTGGAGCTTGATCCATTGTTGTGACCTTGAATGGTTCTAGAATGGCGGCTATGTACCCAATCTCGTGCCGCTGGCGCTGCTGGTGTTACCGACGGCTTTGGAATTGCCATCTTCTTAAGAAAGTATCTAATGATGGAAGAAGGAACCTTCTGCTAAACTACCTCCCTACGGAGATTCACTCGTATTACCTAAAGACAAGAGTGGATAGATGAAACTACGGAATGTGGCTCTTTGGAGTGCTAATCCTTGATCAACAAATTACATCATAAGGGTGCAGGTCCAATTGACGACGATACTGCTAATAGTAGCATAGGTGGTCTTCCGCACCATGGGATAAATATGATCGCAACATTCATCTTAGGGATGATGTTATGCTGAATGATGCACACAACCTGACGGGCAATCAGACGTAGATTATCCGTCTTAAAAACACTAACATCCTGGGAAAAGATCTGCTGTAAAATCTTTGATCGGTCACTTTAAAATGATCCAAGTCCGCGTCCTTCGCCGAGGCCTTAAAATCTCAGTGAGATCATCATTAGTCAGCTCAATTAAGACACCCTTCACCTCCGAACAAATCAAACTATTGCCTCCATCGAAATTCTACGCCAATAGGACATCAAAATGACAGATGTAGCATAAGTAACATTCATGCTCAAAGGTTTTGAAGCAGAGGATCGGTGCAAATCCTTCCATGATGAATAGCTCTTCCAGCCCAAAAGCGATGAAATCTTTTGCTTATTCCGGTCTAGCCAAGTGGCATCTTGAGGGGTGAGACCATAATGGTGCAAGGAAAAATCGATAGTGCGAAAAGGTGTCTTGGGATAAGAAGTGGTCGGAGAGAGGAAATAAGGTTTAGATCTGGATTGGTGCTGGGGCGAGATCTAACGTGCAAAACCAGAATAAAGGGAAGACGAGGTTGTTGCTCCAAGGAAAAAATGGCGTTGCCTAGGGGAGGAACGGAAGAGAGAGGCTGATACTTGGAGGAGGAGGAGGATGGAGCTTGGGTTCGGCTTGTTGAGGAAGGAGGAATGAAAGAAGGCAACTACGGGAATTTGGATGCAACTTTTTTAGTCTCGCTCTAGGTTCAAATTGTGCGAAAATTCGTTCTGGTATAACACTCTAGGTTTACCGCTAGCTGGTCAACCGCTAGATGGGTTTTGGTCATTATTCAACCTAGACCCAATTAGGGTCGGATTAAATAATAACAATCATCTCGCGCTGTCCCCTTCGATTTGACATGATCCGAAAAATTTCTATCATCATCATAGTGGTGTTAAAGCCTACCGCCTAATCCCAAACCATGCTCCAGCAATTCACAATAGTCCTAACAAAACTGCTGTGACCAATAACAATTCCAAAAACTCGAAAATATTCCAGTTGCTATTTCCTGCTTACTTCGCACAAAATTATTTCTTCCAATAGTTGGTGGTACAACAATACTTCAAACTACATACCCCAATAAATTAAAATGTCATTCCTTTTTTGTCTGTATCTTAAAGAGAGAAGATTTTAAAAACCTTGAATTTATAAACTGAAAAACCACTAAGCTAAATACATGCTCCTTTATACTTGTTTCTAAATAATAGAAACTGTTTCATACCAAAACTTCCCTTAAAATCAAACTTATATATATATATATTAGGGTTTCCAAAAACCTTCTTTTTAACACACAAATTTCCCAAATTGGAAAACTATTTCTTTGCCAAAAATCAAAATCAAGCCTTTACTGATATATACATATATAAATATTTAAGGATTTCAAAAATTAATCTTTTATAAACTAAAAATTTCTTAACACGACCAACGTGGTAGTATACATGTTTCTTTGAAAATTAAAATTTCAAAACTTTCCCAAAACAAAATTTCCAAAATAAATCCTTAAGAAAAGAAATCGTTTGAAAACCCTTTTTCCAAAATCTAAGATATTTCCAAAACATACTTTATAAAAATTGTCTCACAGGTTTTAGACTAAGGAATTGAAATTAATTATTCAAATAAAAAATACGGTTTATTATCAAAGAGGTGATCAGTAAATGCACCCTAGCAAAAACTTGCCTCCGGACAATTGCAACATACAGACTCTAATTTCCCCCCTATTTGGAATAAATGTGTGCCTTCGACTAGAAATCATCATCAAAATCCAAAATCAAGGGTAGCTAGAATCTCAACCATCAAGTCGAACACCTCCAGTCTTTAGGATTCTGCCATATATCGTACTCATGCTCTTCATTATCAGCGCCTAATGCATCGCTAGCACTCCGTTGGGTACTTAGGAGTCGGTTTGAAAATCTTAACTCTAAGATATTCCACTTATAATTGCTTTGCTCATTCCTTCGGAGTAGAACTACAACTACTTCCATGGTCAAAATTCTTAGAATCTAGCGTAAAAATATAATAATACTAGATAGGAAAGTATGAATACGTTCCCTCAATTTATACTAATTTCTCTGATCTACTAACCTAAACTCTAAGACCAAATGTAAGAAATCATGCCTTAATGGGCCTAAATTTTGACCAAAAACGAAACCTAAGTCCATCAAAGCACATATCATTAGATTTGGTACACGTAAATAAGCATGAACATTATCAGAGATTAATAGAAATCTAAACTCATAGCGGGAACAATAATAGGATAAGAGTATTGATTATGACTACTACCTTGGAATTAGTGGTATTCCTTGAATAGAAAAATGTCACATAAGCATCGAGCATAAGAGAAAAGAAGACTTCTCCAACAACTAAACACATCTAGCTCCAATGACATGTTCCTCTAAATCTATCCAGTGGGTTGTAATGAGGAGGAGGTTAGAACAACGTTATGGTGACTAGAAAATCTATAAACTGTCTATAACATAAATTTATATCGATTGGCTTCCATTTAATTATTATGCTATTAAGGTTAGAAATTCTAATCTAGCCTTGCATTGCACACACGATTACTTAACTACTCATTCCCAAGGTACAAAATACTGATGAAGCCTTATCAACCACCCAATACTTCCATACCCATGTTCCACTTAATACTTCTAAATATGAAGCGGGTTTCTACTATCACCACATAAAACTTTTAAAAGAGAAATAGACAGACTTTGCCATTTAAGACCCCGATCGAGGTAGACTCCGTCAATTAAGACCTATTCCCAAGGCGGACTTCTAGCATCGTTATTATTAGTCTATTGATCCTAACTACAGAAACCTTTGACCATTATATATGGCCTTACAATTCATAATAGCCATACCACTAGCACATCTATCGTTATTAAAGTCCTAGTAATGCGAGAGACTATACCTAAGCCACATAATACCTCATTAATAAGGACTAAGCAGGCCTCTGACCATTTAAAATCTATTTATAGGTAGGCCTTTGCCATTTAATATCTAACCACAAGGCGGACTCCTCACTATTGCTACCTAGTTGAAATTGCTTGGAAATCTCATTGGGATACTTAATACTTCTTTTATAGGAAAGTGACGGATCTTATAGACGCTTAATACCTCAAACCTGAAGCAAACCACTCTCGAGATATCCATTATCACTCTTATAAATATGGAATCTCATTAGATTACTTCTTTCGGTAGGGAGGGAGGCCCAAAGATAGTCACTTAATACCTCAACGCTAAAGTAAACCTTTTTAGAGATATCCCTCACCGCGTCTAATTCCAAATTTGGACCATTTAATACTTTTCAATTAAGAAAGTAGGTCCAATCACTCACGCCATCACGGGTCCTAGGATTAGTGATATTCACATTAGTAGTAAGTGCACCTGACTGCTGGTAGCCTCAAAGTGAATGGCAGTCTTCCATCGAGTGACTTTACTGACCTTGCATTACTAACCCACTAAGTTCAATTAACTATCCTAAGCCTTTACTTATATTATCTTAGGTAGACATTGGACTTAGCTTACTGATTCCCTTTTTATTTAAGCAATAAGATTTACCTTAAATACTTATCTACCCATAAATCTTATTTTAATGCTCATAAATGTCAATTTGTCCATAAAATCCTAACGGACATTTACTAGACATTTATGTATGATTACTAATTTCAATTTAGTGACCTTTTATGTCTATTCCATTTTTATCACTCCCATTAATCCAATTGTCCCATTGCCCATTAATTTAGGTTGCAATCTTTCATTTCCTATTAATTAATTAATAGGAATTCCTAATTATTTCCCATTAATAAGAATTACTATCTTTTCTAATTTTAACTATTCACTTCCCTATATATAATAATAACTAACGAACGTTACACATAAACAACGCACAAATAATTGTTGTTCTTCTTTATTAATATAGTATATACGTATAAACTGCCTAACAAAACTACCTATTCATAACCAAATATATTCTAGTCATAAATATGTAATTAGAATATGCTTTCCATATTTAATTTGTTGGAACTAAATTCCTTAGGAAGATTTTCCGCTATAATTTCCGTAATTGGTTTAACACAAAAAGGAAAGATTGACTCCGTTTGAAATTATAAGGAACAGATAATTTCTTATTCCTTTTTAAATCAAACGCCGCCCTTTTGAATAAAAGTGGAAAAAGTAAACAAATTTATAAAAATCAAACAGATGTTTTTCCCATAAATTAAACTATGGAAAATCTACCACATAACACAAATTAAGCAATAATCCAAAAATCCTATTTTACACCCAAGTACAGATCTGGAATAAAAAAATATAATATTCAAATTCTAAGATCTTTGGGACTGATTTCCAAATCTAGGTGTAAACATATTTCTAAGACAGATCAAAGATAAGAATATGTTGGCAATAGTTTTCTACACTAGTGAGCCTACAATTCACAAATAAAATCGATTTAGGCATAAAACTCAAACGTATGCTTATGGAATATATTTAAAATCATAAATAATATATATAATTTCCCACTCACCTTTTAAAAGCAACCCAAATCCCCAGATCTGAAGTAGAACCTTAAATTCATCTCCATGTCCTTTTTAATCCAAGAAATATATATAAAATAAGTATATACATACATTAGGATTATTGATCTGAGAAGAGATTTGGGATTGAGAGAGAAAATAGATACAAGTATATAAATATATAAATTACCTCGAATACGCGTATAGTTGATTCTCTTCTCTTCTCCTTTTCATTTGATTTTTATTCTTCTCCAGTTTGTATGAATATAAATACAAATATCTTATTTTTGTAATTTAGAAAGAAAGTGGAGAAGAAGAAATGGCAGAGCTTTATTGCTCCATTCAGAAAATTATGAGAAGAGAAGAGAGGGTTAGGCCGGATTTTATAATTGCTAGAATCAACCAGAGACGCAGATTTAAAATCTGGGCCGTATATGGCCTAGGGTTACTAGAGCCGCCACATAGAGGCGGGTCGACCGCCCCCTACCTAGGGGTCGACCACCCTCTATCGATCGCTTATACATGGCGGTCGACCTGTGGGCCCAGATAATTTTAGTTAATTTTCTTATTTTAATTATTTTCATTTTGAATTTGTTTTTCATCCGAAACTTCTTCATTTGGACTCCGATCGCAAAACTCCAAGAATGAAAGTTGCTTAGAATTTTGCCACAAATGCAATGGTGCAAGTTTCACGGTCAAATTCCATCGTTTGCAAAAATTCCATTTTTGAAGCTAAATTAGTTAACCGACTAACTAATTAAATAACTAACGCCAAATTACGGGGTATTACAATAAAACTATTTACATTATTTACAATATGTACAATAAGATACACATCTCCTGTACCATCTTGACTCCATGCTCCATCAACCTAGTGATATAAATAAAGAGGAAAAATAGGAGTGAGTCACTCATAAGCCTGAGTGAGTGAGCCATACTTGCTCCAATATACCACAGAGATACTACTATGACATGATAAAAGTCTAACATCTCGGTCTCCACGTCTCTAACATAAAAGCTTATACTGCTTATTTGACAAGCCATACTTCGCCATCTGCGATACACTATCATGTCATCAAACTAAACCAAGTTGGATTCGTGTCCTATACCCGATTTAAGCGCTACAGACCGATTAACGTCCACGTCGAAATCATGAAAATGGACACACATCTCGAACCCGCCTAAATCGCTACAAGATTGCTTAACATCCATGCCTCAATAATAAATGGACTCGTCCTAGAACACACGCCTCATGCGCATCAGGTATGCTTACAGTGCCCTCCACTTTGGGCCCATCTTACATGCTACAAGAAAGCTTGCATCCTGGACCCACTTACTTGCACTATAGGATCATCATTTAGGTCTCCTCCTTATGCCACAATATTGTTCACATACCTACCAACCATGAATACTTCCATCAATACATAACTACTTGAACGAATTACATACAACGATCACAAAACAAAGAAATACATATCAACTTCTTAGCATCGAATCCACCTTCCAAGTAGCTTCAATACACTCCACAAAGCTCGATGACACCTCTCCATTCCATTATGATCAGCATGATTGGGTGTAGGTTCAACAAGACCCAATCTGGCTTTGACCGATGCATCAGTCCATAATGGACCGGTCGACCAGTCCGCGCACTGCTGGGCGCATGGTCACAGTTTTCCGCCATTTCATCACGTCATTTTGCCTATAGTCACCTCCAATTGTCTATTATCTATCCCCAATACCTAGTACTACATTTCTGTATTGAATTAGGGTTAAACATCACAAGATTTCATGTCGTATTCATCAAATTCTAAGAAAAGACCGTCTACGTTAAATTTGTTCATTGTTCATCATCCCTTCCCAAACTCCATATGGTCATATCAGATATTACATACGGATGATCCATGCACATCATACGGGCTTAATTATATGTATATTATGTTTTGAGGAAACCACATTTGGATGTGTGTGCGATATTTTGCCATTATTACTATGTGTGTGTAGTTAGCTATGGTTTTATTATTGGTGTTTGTGTTACTAAATAGTGTTTTAGCACACACTTGCTTTTTTATACTTACATTGATGGCGTATTACTGATAGTTGATAATTAGTATATATGAGTGTGTGTGTGTGTGTGTATATGTTGTGATTGGCCTATTTGATGTTTGGGTTTGACATTGTGTGTTGTCAAATGTTTGTATTATTTAATGGATAAGTATGTTATTATTTTTATTACCTCATATTTATAATGATTGATTAGATTGGTTTAGTAAGAGTAGTGTTTTTTGCTTGCATTGAGTGTGGTAGTTGCAGTGGTTGCATTGGTTGTGATGGTTTCATAGATGCCATGGTTGTTAGGTGCTAACGTCTATTTGGATGTAGGGGATGAGCGGGAAATAGAACCATGCAGGCTTGATCCCCTAAAAGGGGTACGTCGACAGTCTTTTCCTATGCAATAGTTATTGACCCCATGGCCTAGTTTATAGAGTAAGGTGCAGTTCAAACATAGTTGAAATCTTTTTCCTTTTTATTTATATATATATGTACATGTGTGAAGTTGCAAGTAGGAGCAAAAGAGGAAATGAGAAGGTGGATGAAAGCTATATCATGGATAGTTGATTTGGTATACACTTTTATATTGGTTTTATATTGTCCATGAGTTATTAATCATTAATGTATTGAAATGGGAGTTGATGTGATAAGTGTTGTAAAATAATGGCATTATGGAGTTAATGTTCATTTATCTTATGACTGATTTCGTTGTGAGGCTTTCTTTTATTTTCATGGTTTTGAAATTTTTTTAACGATCCATTAGTTTTAATATCAGAAATTAGTTGCAATCGTATTGTGGGTTAATAGTGTAGAATGAAAGAGCGTTCTTATTTGTACATTTTGTGTGTATTGGTTGTGTGTGTAAAAACCATTACCTCATCCTAAGATGTTAGTAAGTTATAGTGACCTTTGAGTGGAAAATAAATACTATAGGAATGGATACGATAAGCACTAATAGGAGGGCTAAATGTTGGTTATACCCAAAGTGGTACACATATGACATTAAAACGTAACATTAAAAAGTGGATCTATTTTTATGAAAGTTCGATTTGAAAGGTTGTATTAAAAATATACATTTTGGATTCTGAAAGGTATTCTATTTAAGAAGTAAAAACATATGTTTTAGACTTAAAGTGATTTACCAGAGTTTTAAAAAGATGAAAATAAATATTTGACTTGATAAAAATTTGTTTTGAGGATGCTTTGCGAAAAAGGCTATTTTAGTAAAAAGATATTGGAATATAGGAAAAAAATACTTTTGAGAAGTTATTTTAATGGGGATAACATTTGAAAGTATTTTTGTTAGAAATGTTTTGAAAAATATCCTTTTGGAATAAAGAGTGAGGGGAACATTTTTATTTGAGAGAAAATGTTTTGTTTAAATGAATATCCTTGAAATTTGAAAAGCTTTTGTGTGGAAGCGAATTCTAATTATAATTATTTTTATGTAAAGAACACTTTTGATAAATGGTGTTTGAAGGGAAAACATTTTTGTTAAAAATAGAATTTTGATTGGAAGAGTATCCAATTTTTAAAAGAGAATGTTTTATTAAAAATATGTGTAAAGATGTCCCTTTTTTTGAAAAAAATAGATGTATTGTAAAATATCATTAGAATTTTTGAGAAAAAATTTTGGGAATTTTTTTACAAGGATGGAAATAATTTGATTCAAAAGTGGATTTTTGAAAAGAAAAGAAGTAAAATATTTTGTTTGAATAAAATTCTAGAAGTATTGTTTATTTAGAAAGCTCTGTTTGAAGATTGTAAAAACTAAACTGGGTGTTATGGAATGTGGGGATGACTTCTGATGCGAGTTTTAAGTTTTTCCAAAACCCATTTTGATGACGTAAATTTTTTTATGCCTATTTTTTGTGGCTTACTCTAATGGATTGTAGGGATGTCTAGTTATTCCCTTTTGGAGAAAGAGTAGGGATACAAGGTTATGATTACCCATTTTGGTGTATGAGGTTGAGATATTTACTTTAGTAGTAATTGTTCATTTTAGTTGGATTGCTTGTGTTGTTCAATTGCTTGTCGATAGTAGTTGTATTAGTTTGACTGTTTCTTTTGACTTCATTTATTTTATTGTCTATATCATGACTTTTTTGGATTACATTATTCTATTTATATTGTATTATTATTGTTTACTTGTTTGACAATGTTTGCTCGTTAGTTTATGTTATGCATTTTTAAGGTGATTCTTTTGGTTGCATAATAGTTTTATGGATTGTTTATTTTGCTTCAATCCGCTTAACTGTTGGTTGCTTGTTGTTTGCCTTGTTAAGGTTGTATACATTGTATGGTAGGATACATTGCCTGTTAGTGTTAATAATCTTATAACAAGGTAGTTACCCAATGCTAACTTTATGAGGGATGTGCATTGGTTTAACTAATTAGATGATAAGGGATATATTTGGATCAGTCATGGTGGATGACGTGAGATTTTCTCTTGTAGTCTTCGAGCGGTGCCTTGGGGAAATGGTGGTTTTCTCATAAGGATATGCTTAGAGCCAAGTGAGGTGTTTTGAACTTCAATGTATCAATGGTATGAATCGTTTTAGGTCAAGTACTTTGGATCGGAAGTGTATGTGGACTTGGCAGCGTCCGAGGAGGAACAAGAAGAGTGTATGTAGGCTTATAGGCACGTTCAACAAGGTGAAGTGATGTGGTGGTACGTGATGTGTTCTGAATCGAGTCCTGTGCTGAAGGGATCACTGATAACTGTAGATGTGGTAGGTATTTTGTAGGCCAAGGGTATATGGATCCCTCACCTATGTACCCTGGACCTTGTAATAGTCCAGCCTGCCTTGGTGATGGTACGTGATTGGACACCAAATCCAATTGCGACGTGGTGTGTCGCTAACCTTGGTGCAAGTTATCAGGTATTTTAACGCATCTTGGTGATGATGCGTGACCGTGGTGATGGTCGGGATGAAGTGACATCTTGGTAATGATGCAAAACCTTGGTGATGGTCAGAAAGAAGTGACATCTTAGTAATGACGTAAAGCCTTGGTGATGGCCATGGTGATGAGAGACCTTGGTGATGGTTGTACGAATAGTCATATATTAGAGAACATCTTAGTAGTGATGCAAGACCTTAGTGGTGGTCTAATCCGCCTTAGTGGTGGCGAGGAGTGTTCGGTATCGGATCTTATTGACGGTCTAGTTCACCTTAGTGATGGCAATGGGCTACTTTAGGCTTTGGTGAGGCTGTAGTGTTAAGTAGTTACTGATCTTAGTGATGGTCGTAAGGTTCATTATGTATCCCATTGTATTTAGTATGAGACTTTAGTTGTGGTTTATACTTTATGAGGGATGTGCATTGGTAGTTCACACATGTATTTTATTCGTTTGTATGCTATTGTGATGCCGATACCCTATTGTTTTGAGTCTTTGTGCGTTATTTTGGCGAGCTATACTGATTGTTGATCCATGTATTTATTTGTGCATGCATGTAATACCCCAAGATTTTGAGGAAAATTCTTTTAAATAAATGATTAAAATTCTGGGGGAAAATCAGAATTATTAAATAGGTGGGATTTTCAGTGGTGCAAGGTTGTGTGCATGTGTGCACGTGCACACTAGTTATGGCACTAAGAGAAAATCCAGAATTCCTGAATGATAAAACAAGGAAGGAAAACATTTAGATAAAATGTTTTAAATAAAGGAAATATAGACCTAGACATGAGTATTAAAAATTCCTGAGGATGTGTGTATATATATATATCAATATATATGCCTATGTATGACTTGTCTGAAAATTAAGGCAGGAGAAAACATTGATTTATAATGAATAAGTGAAATTTTTATTTGAATAATAGGTGTAGAAATGCACATAAGTATGCACATGTTTTCTGCAAATAAAAGGTTAAAGTTAAATTAACACCCATAGTTGTATAAATGTATATTTATATCCAGATATTATTTGAGCAGAAAATAAATAAAGGAAGCACTAAAACAGTAAGAACCAAAGTGCAAGAAAGAAAATGTATATAGGCAGAAAATAGAAAGTCACACCATTATCATGTTTGAAGTAAATATAATAAAAATACTTAAAGTTATCACTTTCTGAAAAGAAAGGAAAATAGGCACAATTTAGTCTTGTTTTAAAATATTGGCCGGGACATTAAGGGTTAGGAGGGAAGGAATATGCAATGCCAAATGCATGATTCTGGTCTGGGCTAAAATAGGGATTTTGCATCACCCAAAACCCTAGACAGAACCCTTATTTAAACCAAGAGCCCAATCAGAAAACTGCTCTCTCACTAATTAATTAACCTAAGGAAGAAGAGGAAGATAAGGCTAAAGATTGAGGGGTTTTCTGGTTTAAATTTGTATAAGCATTTAGGTGAGTATCCTCACTCATATACATGGCATTAAGACCTGGGATTAGGCAGCCAAGCTTTTATATGTTATATTTTGCATGTTTTGATTTACAAACTATGTTGGCTGCTGATGGTTTCATGAATGTTTGATGAGATATGATCTGCTATGCTGGATGTTTAACTTTGTTGTTCTATTTTCATCTCTGTATATTATACTAAAACCTTAAGGAACATATATCAGAGTATTTGTAACTAGTTTGAATAATGGCTTAAGACAAAGAATGAAAAGATAAAGAAAACTATGAGCTGCATATACATTGGTATGGTGCTGAGGCTTGAAATAATTGGTTAAGGGTGCAATGGAGTTTTTCTCTATAAGTGCTGAGCCCTAAACTAAAAAGAAATTTACAAGCCTAAAAACTATGTTTAAACAAGATTGAAAATCTGGCTAAATATAGTTGCTTGCAAAATCAAAATAAACTCAATAGAGCCATGTATTTATTCTCAGTTGCAAACATTCTGGTATATGCTTGAATAGGGTGTTTATATGCTAAATAATGTGAGATGGAATGACTGGGGTGTTATACCTCTAGAAAGTAACCTTTATCTTGCTTGCAATATTATGTCTGCAAGGTAACTAGTATGTTCCATGAGTACAGGTGGTATGTACACCTAGCTATCATTGATAGAATGAACCTAAATACACTTAGTGATGTAACTAAGGATTTTGTGCCAAGAAGGCTGCTGGAATGCTTGTCCTATTTGAAGTAGACAAGTTGGCACATGGCTTGTTTAAGTCCTGAGATCTTTGTGCCATAATGTTAATTAGTTCATGGCAATGTGTCCCTTGATTCCTTATAGCAGATGAGGCCAGGAATTTATAAGAGAAAGAAAAGGCAACCTGGTAGTTCCAGATAGAAGTTGTTTTGTTGCATATGTTTGCTCTTATGTATTGTACATGATAATACCTGTCAAGTATGCAAAGTATGTTTATGCTGTATTCTTAGCTTAATATCATGGATATGTTAGAAATGCTCACACCAGATCATAGATCTGACCCTTATTGCTCATGGCACATGGGGGTGTCTCATTTATAATGGGGCAGCCACTAATGCTTTTGCAGGTTATGATGGAGCTAAGTAAGCAAGATTAAAAAGATATGGATTAGAGGATGCTAAGATAATTAGAGATAAAAGCTAAAATGAGTTAATTTATGCATGTATTCCCTGACTAATATGGCTATCTAAATGTATTAAGTAGGAAGAACTTGTAAGTGACATGTGCTATGTTGTTTCTGGTTATTTCTGATTTGGTATGTACTAAGGATATTGATGTTAAACTGATTTGAAAACCTATTTGCTAAAGTTGTTTTGATTTGGAGGAAAAACCTGGATTTCATAGGCATGATCATTTTATGATAATTTCAGTTAATCCTGAGTTCTTTTAAAAAGAATATAGATATACAGAAAATAATATTGGGAAAACCCAGAAAAGAATTAAACTGCTATATCTTCAATTTATGAAATTGACATAAGTCCAGATGCAAGAAAAGTGTTATACCCTGGAAATGTATTTTTTTTAAAGGAGAAGTATGATTAGGAAGAATGATATATATCTGATCACAAAATGTCTGATTCATACAAATATATATACATGCTTTTGAAAAGGAAAGGTATCAATGTTTTGTGTATAATCTGGGTTTTAAAAATGCAAACAAAAGACTGGCCAGGGTAACCATATGGTTAGGCCATAGGTCAGGCCAAATGTTTCACTTCAAATCAATGAAGTAAGGGAACAATTGAGCTCAGTTTTCTGGAAAAAGAACAAAAACACTGACATGTACATGTATATCTGTGTACATGTTGATATTGGGCAAAAATATAAATGTAAATTCTTAAGGCAGTTGTAAGAATGGGTTTAAACATAGTTATGCAAGAAAAATTGTTTTGTATGTTAGGTTATAGGCAAAAATTAAATATATATGTACAATTATAGGTAAGTATCAGATTTCAGCCATACAGGAGAAAATAAAAAGAAAAACAAAAATTGTGTTTGAACCGACCAGCATAGTACTCGAACCAGTGACCTTGTATGAATAAGTTAGGCGCGTTTCCATTACGCCTAGATGTTGCTTGTGTTCTCTTAGGATCCACTTTCTTTTAACCTGAGTTTGATAATATTCAGACTTTAAGACAATCATCTATATTATGAGCTTGCTTTCCACTGATAATTGCTTGGTTATTTCTTAATTATAAATAACAGTCTAAGGTACATATTTCCAGTGGACACAATAGTCAAAACTCAGGATACAATAAGTTTTAATTTAAAAGGGGAATTTATCACATTTTTGCAAATTCAAAAAGGATTTCTACTTATTATCATGCTCTGATTCAAGTAGAATATAACATAGATATCTTCATATATGTATGTTAAAAATGATTTAGAATTAAAACAATATTTCTATATTGTGAAAGATCCTGGATATATTTTTGTTTATTAGAAAAAGAAAATGACCCTGGGATATATATATATATATATTTGTAATAGATGATATATCTATATATCAAAAAAAAAAAATCACCAATAAAATTAGTGTGTAAATAGGAGGGTCTTTTCATTTGGTATCAGAGCTATGTTTTAATTAACATAGCAAAATGTTTGTATGCTTATGTTTATACTAGGTTGTTTGTATATTTGACTGTTTATAAGTATTCCCTGAATGTATGTATGTGTGTGCATGTGACATACACAATGATTAAATAGGAAAGATACAATCAATTTAAAAATTAAAGCTAAGTGTTATAAACTAATAAGATGAAATACATATACTTTTAGAAATATGGTAGGAAGAGGGTCTCATCATCAAGGAGGATCTAGCACACCACAAATGCTTGACATGCAGGAATTTGTGAGAGTTTTGAGAGATGGAATTGGGCACAGACCTGAGAACCCACATGAGGAGCTCTCCAAGTTAGTGAAGACTTATACCAACTTGGGAGGCAAGAGCTTTGAAGGAACTGAAAGTGTAATGGAGATTCAAGCATGGCTGAGGACATTAGAGAGGATCTTCACTGATATGCAACTAGATGACCAAAGGAAGAGGCAAGTGGCCTCAAGGCAATTAAAAGGTGCAGCTTTGAGTTGGTGGGAGGTGATCATAGCTGGCCGGAATGAAAATGATATTAATTGGAATCAATTTAAGGAGATGTTAGAGGCAAGGTTTGTTCCAGCCTCAGCAAAAACCACTTTACTTGAGGAGTTCATCAAGCTTAGACAGGGGACTATGAATGTCACAGAATACACCCAGAAGTTTGAGGGATTGTCAACCTATGGGGCAATGTTAGTGGCTGATGAAGCATCCAAAAATGATAGATACATCAAGGGATTGAACCCAGGGCTTAGCAGGGCTATACTACCTTATGCTGACAGAACTTTTGATCAAGTGATAGATTTGGCTCTGAAGATTGAGCAGCATGACAAGGAAAGAGATAAGTTCAGGAACTTCAAAAACAATAGCAACAAGAAGAACAAAGGGAAGTACCACCCTTATGATAAGAAGAAAGGAGAGGCAGATGGTAAGAAGGCAGTAGATGCAAAACCCAATGAAGCTAAAAGAAAAATAGTTTGCAACCATTGTGGGAAAGAAGGCCATATAAAGCCAAGATGCCCAGAGCTTAAAGGGGGAGCTTTCAAATGCTATCTATGTGGGAAGGAAGGGCATATGAAAAGAAATTGCCCAGATTACAAGCAACAAGGGAAAGTAGCAAACCTGGAAGGTAGGGGCAAGGCCATAATTGAGGCAAATGCTGAAAACCATGGTCAAGTGGAAGGTACACTATTTATTTGTACCATACCTTTAGCTGTAATATATGATACCGGGGCAACCCACTCACTCATTTCCCATGAAATAGTTAAAAGGTTGAAAATGAACTGCAAATTGGCTGAAATACCTCTGTTAATACAAAGCCCTTTAGGAAGTTCTAGTGTATTAGATATGATTTGTGTGGATGTGAATTTGAACATAGGGGGAAACACATTTGTTTCCAATTTATATGTTCTAAATTTCCCAAATATAGGAGTTATATTAGGGGCAGATTGGCTAAGACAATTCAAAGCCATAATTGACCTGGATACATCCACCATTTCACTACAAAATTCTAAAGGCCAAAGGGTTACAATTCTATGTGAATCTATCAAAGAAAACAGTCTAAATCATTTAATTGAATTAGAAAATAATCCCAAGGAAATAGCTATTGATGAAATCCCCATAGTTAAAGAATACTTGGATGTATTTGGGGAAGTAAAAGGTGTCCCACACCATAGACCTGTTGAATTCCAGATTAACCTTATGCCTGGGGCTAGCCCAGTTATCAAAAAGCCTACAAGGATGGGGCCAAGTGAATTAAAAGAGCTAAAGAACCAGCTGGAAGAATTAGAAGCCAAGGGGTTTATAAGGCCAAGTAATTCATGCTGGGGTGCTCCTGTAGTATTTGTTAAAAAGCATGATGGTACTTTAAGAATGTGTATAGATTACAGAGAATTAAACAAAGTAACCATCAAAAACAAATACCCATTACCCAGGATAGATGATCTCTTTGATCAACTCAGTGGAGCTAAAGTGTTTTCTAGGCTAGACTTGGCATCTGGGTTTCATCAGATGAAGGTTGAGGAATCAAGTATTAAATATACAGCATTCAACACAAGATATGGTTTGTATGAATTTCTGGTTATGCCATTTGGGCTAACAAATGCCCCTTCTTACTTTGTAGACCTAATGAATAGGATATTCAGAGATTACTTAGACAAGTTTGTTCTGATTTTTATAGATGATATTCTAATCTACTCTAAAACAATAGAGGAACATGAGAACCACTTACATTTGGTCTTATCTAGATTAAGAGAAAAAGATTTGAAAGCAAAGTTCTCTAAGTGTGTGTTCTGGCAAAAGGAAGTACACTTTCTTGGACATGTTGTCTCTGCTAGAGGAATTTCTGTAAACCCTAATAAGATAGTAGTAATCCAAGCATGGAAGAAGCCTAACAATGTTAGTGAAGTTAGGTCATTCATGGGGATGGCAGGATACTATAGGAGGTTCATACAAGGATTTTCTAAAATAGCAATGCCACTCACTAACCTGACTAGGAAGAACCAAAAGTTTATATGGACTGATAAGTGTGAACAAGCTTTCACCCAGATCAAGGAGGCTTTGGTAAAATCACCAGTGTTGAGAGTACCAGAAGGCAATGAGGGATTGGTTGTATATACAGATGCATGTGGGTCAGGGCTAGGGGCTGTGTTGATGCAGCAAGATCAGGTCATAGCCTATGCATCTAGACAACTAAAACCCCATGAAACAAGATATGCAACTCATGATCTTGAGTTGGCAGCAGTAGTTTATGCCTTAAAGCTCTGGAGGCATTATTTATTGGGTGCAAAGTTCATTTTATACACTGATCACAAGGCCTTAAAATATCTCTTTTCACAAAAAGATTTAAATATGAGACAACACAGATGGGTTGAATTTCTTGCTGCTTATGACTTAGATATACTTTATACACCAGGCAAGGCTAATAAAGTGGCAGATGCATTGAGTAGGCAGCATGCAAAAATGGCCATGTTAATGATGAAGGAGTTTAGAGATTTGACCATACTCACTGATTTGGAAATAGATGAGAACAGTGGGATAAGTATGGAGATAATTGAGGAAGAAAAGAGTAAAGGAAGGTTAAGTTTAATTACTTTACAATCAAATTTGGCCTTGAAGGTGGCAAAAGTGCAAGAAGAAGATCAAGACTTAGCAGAAAAGAGGTCTCTCCTATTAAAGAAGGAGGAAGTGAAGGATTATCACATAGATGTAAAAGGATACTTAAGGTACAAGGGAAGGATATGTGTCCCAAACATCATAGAATTGAAAGAAGAAATCCTTAATGAGTACCATAGGAGCAAATATTCAATACATCCAGGCAGCACCAAAATGTACCAAAACTTAAAAAGGGACTATTGGTGGAAGGGAATGAAGTCTGATGTAGCCAGATATGTTGCTAAGTGCATAGTTTGTCAACAAATAAAAGCTGAGACCCAAAGACCTTCAGGGTTATTGCAGCCACTTAGCATACCACAGTGGAAGTGGGAAGACATATCTATGGATTTCATAGATGGCCTTCCTAGATCCAAGAGGGGAAATACAAGTATTTGGGTGATTGTAGATAGGCTGACTAAAGTAGCCCACTTCATACCAGTGAAAGCAGACAGAAATGCACCTAGGTTAGCCCAAATTTTTATGAGAGAAGTGGTAAAACTGCATGGTGTTCCTAAAACTATAGTGAGTGATAGGGATACAATCTTCACTTCAAGATTCTGGAAAAGCTTCCAAGAAGCTATGGGGAGTGAATTGTGCCTAAGCACTGCTTATCACCCCCAATCAGATGGGCAAACAGAAGTGGTAAACAAGATTTTAGAGGATTTGCTTAGGGCATGTGTGTTAGACTTTGGAGGAAATTGGGAGGACCACCTCCATTTGGCTGAGTTCACATACAATAATAGCCACCAAAGCACAATTGGAATGGCACCCTTTGAAGCCCTATATGGAAAGCCATGTCTATCACCTATGTGTTGGGCTGAGGCAGGAGAGAAAGCTATCCTAGGGCCAGAATATGTCAAAGACATCACAGAGAAAATAGGACTGGTGAGAAAGAGGATGGCAGTAGCTCAAGATAGGCAAAAGAAGTATGCTGATGCAAAGAGGAAGTCAGTGGAATTCAAAGTAGGTGATTATGTCTTTATTAAGGTTTCACCAATGAAGAAAGTCTTGAGATTTGGCAAGCAGGGGAAACTCAGACCCAGATATGTTGGACCATACAAGATTTTGGAAAGGATAGGCTCACTAGCCTATAAGCTGGAGCTTCCAGAGAAGATGAGTGCAATGCACAATGTGTTTCATGTGTCACAACTAAGGAGATGGGTACATGACAAGGAGGAAATCTTAGAAAAGCCTACTGAAGTTCAGATTAATCCAGATCTAATCTATGAGAAAGAGCCAGTGGGAATTGTGGCAAGGGAAGAAAAGAAATTAAGAAACAAGACATTGAAGCTTGTAAAAATTCAATGGAGTATAAATCCTAGTGATTGTACTTGGGAGCTAGAGGATAAAATCAGGATGGATTACCCTAGGATCTTTGCAAATTTAAAAGGTAAATTCTTAGTTTACTAAGAAAGTTTGATATGTATGATAGACAGTAACTATTTGAATTGCTCATGCATATTTGAATAATTTTTCCCCTAAGAAAGTAGAAGTACTCAAAGAAAATGTTGCAAATTGTGAGGGCACAATTCCTAAAAGGAGGGGTGATTGTAATACCCCAAGATTTTGAGGAAAATTCTTTTAAATAAATGATTAAAATTCTGGGGGAAAATCAGAATTATTAAATAGGTGGGATTTTCAGTGGTGCAAGGTTGTGTGCATGTGTGCACGTGCACACTAGTTATGGCACTAAGAGAAAATCCAGAATTCCTGAATGATAAAACAAGGAAGGAAAACATTTAGATAAAATGTTTTAAATAAAGGAAATATAGACCTAGACATGAGTATTAAAAATTCCTGAGGATGTGTGTATATATATATATCAATATATATGCCTATGTATGACTTGTCTGAAAATTAAGGCAGGAGAAAACATTGATTTATAATGAATAAGTGAAATTTTTATTTGAATAATAGGTGTAGAAATGCACATAAGCATGCACATGTTTTCTGCAAATAAAAGGTTAAAGTTAAATTAACACCCATAGTTGTATAAATGTATATTTATATCCAGATATTATTTGAGCAGAAAATAAATAAAGGAAGCACTAAAACAGTAAGAACCAAAGTGCAAGAAAGAAAATGTATATAGGCAGAAAATAGAAAGTCACACCATTATCATGTTTGAAGTAAATATAATAAAAATACTTAAAGTTATCACTTTCTGAAAAGAAAGGAAAATAGGCACAATTTAGTCTTGTTTTAAAATATTGGCCGGGACATTAAGGGTTAGGAGGGAAGGAATATGCAATGCCAAATGCATGATTCTGGTCTGGGCTAAAATAGGGATTTTGCATCACCCAAAACCCTAGACAGAACCCTTATTTAAACCAAGAGCCCAATCAGAAAACTGCTCTCTCACTAATTAATTAACCTAAGGAAGAAGAGGAAGATAAGGCTAAAGATTGAGGGGTTTTCTGGTTTAAATTTGTATAAGCATTTAGGTGAGTATCCTCACTCATATACATGGCATTAAGACCTGGGATTAGGCAGCCAAGCTTTTATATGTTATATTTTGCATGTTTTGATTTACAAACTATGTTGGCTGCTGATGGTTTCATGAATGTTTGATGAGATATGATCTGCTATGCTGGATGTTTAACTTTGTTGTTCTATTTTCATCTCTGTATATTATACTAAAACCTTAAGGAACATATATCAGAGTATTTGTAACTAGTTTGAATAATGGCTTAAGACAAAGAATGAAAAGATAAAGAAAACTATGAGCTGCATATACATTGGTATGGTGCTGAGGCTTGAAATAATTGGTTAAGGGTGCAATGGAGTTTTTCTCTATAAGTGCTGAGCCCTAAACTAAAAAGAAATTTACAAGCCTAAAAACTATGTTTAAACAAGATTGAAAATCTGGCTAAATATAGTTGCTTGCAAAATCAAAATAAACTCAATAGAGCCATGTATTTATTCTCAGTTGCAAACATTCTGGTATATGCTTGAATAGGGTGTTTATATGCTAAATAATGTGAGATGGAATGACTGGGGTGTTATACCTCTAGAAAGTAACCTTTATCTTGCTTGCAATATTATGTCTGCAAGGTAACTAGTATGTTTCATGAGTACAGGTGGTATGTACACCTAGCTATCATTGATAGAATGAACCTAAATACACTTAGTGATGTAACTAAGGATTTTGTGCCAAGAAGGCTACTGGAATGCTTGTCCTATTTGAAGTAGACAAGTTGGCACATGGCTTGTTTAAGTCCTGAGATCTTTGTGCCATAATGTTAATTAGTTCATGGCAATGTGTCCCTTGATTCCTTATAGCAGATGAGGCCAGGAATTTATAAGAGAAAGAAAAGGCAACCTAGTAGTTCCAGATAGAAGTTGTTTTGTTGCATATGTTTGCTCTTATGTATTGTACATGATAATACCTGTCAAGTATGCAAAGTATGTTTATGCTGTATTCTTAGCTTAATATCATGGATATGTTAGAAATGCTCACACCAGATCATAGATCTGACCCTTATTGCTCATGGCACATGGGGGTGTCTCATTTATAATGGGGCAGCCACTAATGCTTTTGCAGGTTATGATGGAGCTAAGTAAGCAAGATTAAAAAGATATGGATTAGAGGATGCTAAGATAATTAGAGATAAAAGCTAAAATGAGTTAATTTATGCATGTATTCCCTGACTAATATGGCTATCTAAATGTATTAAGTAGGAAGAACTTGTAAGTGACATGTGCTATGTTGTTTCTGGTTATTTCTGATTTGGTATGTACTAAGGATATTGATGTTAAACTGATTTGAAAACCTATTTGCTAAAGTTGTTTTGATTTGGAGGAAAAACCTGGATTTCATAGGCATGATCATTTTATGATAATTTCAGTTAATCCTGAGTTCTTTTAAAAAGAATATAGATATACAGAAAATAATATTGGGAAAACCCAGAAAAGAATTAAACTGCTATATCTTCAATTTATGAAATTGACATAAGTCCAGATGCAAGAAAAGTGTTATACCCTGGAAATGTATTTTTTTTAAAGGAGAAGTATGATTAGGAAGAATGATATATATCTGATCACAAAATGTCTGATTCATACAAATATATATACATGCTTTTGAAAAGGAAAGGTATCAATGTTTTGTGTATAATCTGGGTTTTAAAAATGCAAACAAAAGACTGGCCAGGGTAACCATATGGTTAGGCCATAGGTCAGGCCAAATGTTTCACTTCAAATCAATGAAGTAAGGGAACAATTGAGCTCAGTTTTCTGGAAAAAGAACAAAAACACTGACATGTACATGTATATCTGTGTACATGTTGATATTGGGCAAAAATATAAATGTAAATTCTTAAGGCAGTTGTAAGAATGGGTTTAAACATAGTTATGCAAGAAAAATTGTTTTGTATGTTAGGTTATAGGCAAAAATTAAATATATATGTACAATTATAGGTAAGTATCAGATTTCAGCCATACAGGAGAAAATAAAAAGAAAAACAAAAATTGTGTTTGAACCGACCAGCATAGTACTCGAACCAGTGACCTTGTATGAATAAGTTAGGCGCGTTTCCATTACGCCTAGATGTTGCTTGTGTTCTCTTAGGATCCACTTTCTTTTAACCTGAGTTTGATAATATTCAGACTTTAAGACAATCATCTATATTATGAGCTTGCTTTCCACTGATAATTGCTTGGTTATTTCTTAATTATAAATAACAGTCTAAGGTACATATTTCCAGTGGACACAATAGTCAAAACTCAGGATACAATAAGTTTTAATTTAAAAGGGGAATTTATCACATTTTTGCAAATTCAAAAAGGATTTCTACTTATTATCATGCTCTGATTCAAGTAGAATATAACATAGATATCTTCATATATGTATGTTAAAAATGATTTAGAATTAAAACAATATTTCTATATTGTGAAAGATCCTGGATATATTTTTGTTTATTAGAAAAAGAAAATGACCCTGGGATATATATATATATATATTTGTAATAGATGATATATCTATATATCAAAAAAAAAAAATCACCAATAAAATTAGTGTGTAAATAGGAGGGTCTTTTCAATGCATGTTGTGGCCTGTGCATGGAGTTGATATATGGTTTAGATTGTTTCGCCTTTGTTGATGGGGTGTTATTTACATACTATAGTTTGAATAACATGGATAAAGAAATGTGTATGGTACTATAGTATGTGTGTTCATTATTGTGAATGAGTTGTTGTGTGTCATGGTTGATTGTGTGGTGCAAATGTCATGTAATACATCGAAGATAGTTGATTACGAATAGTATTATTCCCCGTATTATGTGGTTAAACCCGTAATGATGATTTATTGATTTAGTTAGGGTTGTATTCGAAAAACTATGTGGGTGTAATTCTTTTAAGGGAAGAAGAATGTAATAACCTGCAAATTTGACACTACAAAATATTAAATGAATTAAAACTGAATTTTTAATAAAAGAGTGAATTAGGTATCGTGTTTACAACCATTGTGAAGGTCTTTCCAAGACAATTAGTTTGATACATAGTTTTGATGCTTTTTGGAGTTAAGGTTTGCAAAATAGAGGCGTTATGGTGTTTAAATAACATAAGTAGTTGTTTCGGGCCAAATCGAATAAACAACCCATAACCTGGCCTAACGACTCTACAAATGAGGCAACGGAACCCTAGCTGTCACATCCATCTTTAGTTTTCTTCCCTAATCCTGAAATCAACACTAATTCTCTCCAATGGTGATTAGCAAATTAATTAAAAGTGATTAGAATCTAAAATGACTAAACCCTATCAATTTATATATGGATTCGAAGCTCTCGATGAGGCGAAGAGAAATCTGAGATTTGTCTTTCCACACGACACTCTGGTTGGCCAAAAATTAATGAACAAGTCTCGGCCGCTAAAATTAGGGTTTTCGATTCAACGATGAATTGGTGATTATTGGTTGATCGGATAGTGTAGGCTTGAAGAGGACGATTAGTGGAGTTCATATGTATGGTTGAAAAAACGAATTAGGGGTTTTATTAGCCAAAAATTGATGATAAACGATCGGAATTGTGCTCATGGCAACAACGATTTTCGACGAACTAGGGGCTGGCGACGGTTTGCTTTAATGGTGGCGGGCTTGGTGGCGTAGCAGATGGGCTCTTATGGGATTGTGGGGCAACGTGGAAGTGGCGATATCAAAGGGAAGTTGGCAGTTGAGATGAACAAGTGAGAGACAGGTTTTGAGAAGGTACTACTTACACTTTTTATTATTTTTAATTGTTAAATTACCATATTACTCTTGTAATTTCTAACCTTCATATCTTGTGCATACAAACTCCGATTCAAGCATTGTTTCTTCCATTGGACTCGTGGTGAAATTCCAAACGAGATGACACTTACTAAGTTTAGATACTGTTGAAAAAAGAATATTGGTACAGTTAATTTAATTTAATTAATTGAATCTTAAAATATTGAATGCACATCCATCGATGAAAAATTATAATTATTGATCTTAGTTTTAACATATTGGTGATTATTTGGATATTGCCAATATTTTTGATATGTTGGACCATGTTGACTATTTATTGTTGATTAGTGTATTATTGGGTATTTAACTATAATCAATTATGGATTGAATCTGGATGAACTTGGTTAACAAAACGAAGATTAGATAAATAAACGATAAATACGGAATCTACGGATTGTGTACGATGTTTGTAAATAATAATGGTTTAGTGAATTTAATGAAATTAATAGGAGAAGCTTAATAAGGTTATTATTTATGAATATCTAGAGAAATAGATAAATAATAATGGAAAATATATTTTTAAACAAGAATTGGAAAGTTAACTATTATTATTTAATAAAAGGAGATTTTATAAATAATAATGTGGTTTTTGTGAAAATTACGTTGTTTTGGGTTAGCGATAAGTTGTAATAAACCAGGTTTTGAATATATAAAGAGATTCAATATTTATATTATTATTTTGACTTAAAATAATAATATTATTACATTGAAAAGTAATTTGATGAAAATTATCATTTTCGATGGAAAATAGGATTTTTAAGAAATTTGGATTAATGAGCCTACAATAAAGTATTTTGAAATATATTATCATTTTGGGAGAATTTTTTTTGAGGTAAATAAAAGGTGCTTTTATAATAAACAATAATAAAATGATTCTATACTTAAGAGAAAACAATGGTCGTAAATATAATGTTTTTAATGGATGTATATGTGATTAATAGTTGATTTTATTTAACACATATTGTAACGACCCACCATTTCGTATAGTTTAAGCGGCCAATAAACCACACATGACCTACTCAAATTGAACGGAAAGGCGTATAGTTAGGGAAAAGAAAGAAGATAGAGGAACTAAACAATACAAAATCTCACAACATGAAAAGCAGATTTATAAAACACAAAGTATTTGCAAAAGGAAATCATCTTTATTATTTTCACACACACACACACATACACACATATATCCAAATCAGAGTACACTAGCCTATTTCCATTCCGGACAGTTATAGCAACCTGCCCTTACAAATTTGATAAACACAGCAAACAGACCCAAGAATACAAAACAACGGAAGAATATAAGATATGCGAATACGTCTTGGAGAATCTAGCTCATCTTCTGAAAGCTCCAAAGAATCCAGCTAAACCTGGAAATATGCTCGGTCTGACCCAAGCATTATAGGAAAACAACGCCCAGGTCAGTTTGGTAAAACCAGCGTGAGAAACTCAAATCACGAGGAATTTTATTTATTATAGCTTGTAAAATCCTTTAAAATCAAAGGCATCTCATAAGATGACGCCGCACATAAACACGGATGGGTTTTTACCTTACGAGAACTAAAACCTTATATCAAAAAATCTAGTGATATTATAATAATGTCTAAGGGTGAAAATAATAATAATCAAGTAGTTGTGATGCTCATGAGTGTACATCACAATAATACTAGGTATATAATCAAAAACCGATAAGACACGTTCGCTAATTGTGTAGGATTTCCATGGAGGTGCCCTCAGTACTTCGAGAAACGGTCCTCCTGCAAAAGGATCAGAGATATCCTTCCGAAATAGCATACATCCCTAGTGATGTACCATAGAAAAAACATAGCTGGTCTCGCTAAGACCGAGTGCATCGCCCCATGCATGTATAAAACTGTAGGTAACGTCTACGTGGAGACAACTACACCTTATGGGTTTGCCAACCCTACTGGTCATGCCTCCTATCTCTGGTTTTAGTAATTTCCGCTGGTGAGACTACGTCCGGTGTTCCAGCTCATGCACCGTCATCAAAACAGATCATGGAATTCCATATGGATTCCAATACCCCAATGAGTCCCGGAATCACACATGGATTCCCACATCTCAAATAGATTTTGGAATCACACACGGATTCCCATACCCTCAACGGGTTCGGAACCACACATGATTTCAAAATCTCAATATATCACGAAACTCCTCCATAGAACCATATATGGCACCACAAGAAAATGTTCAATTAATAACAAGGAGGGATAGCATGAAAACTTGACTTGCTATGGTTAGTTAATTGGCAGCCATGTAGGTTAAAACACAGCTGGTGCTCACGCAATTATTAAGAAAATGAAAAAATTGGCGGTACAATTATACTCTTCCCTCCTTCATATTTCTATTCCGCCAAGAACCCCTCTTTTAACTTCACTTCCAAAATCCAAAATTACGAGACCCGCTAACTTACCCTCTTCACTGGGAAATCCATAAATTTCATGACCTTTTGTCCATTGCCTGCTAACGCTTGATTCCTCAACATTGCTAAATCATGATTTTTCAACTTTGTAGAAGCTCAATTCTTCAACTTTGCTGAAGTGTGATTCCTCTACTTCGCTGAAGCGCCTTCTTGGATACCGAACTTGACACTTCTAGTTATAATTTTCAATTTATGCTTTTTTAATGGAACGTTGACTGTGGGTATTGATTAATTCCCCAAATTTGAAATGGTTGATGGTTAAATATTCTTAGGGGGCTGAGGTGAGAGCTGCGCTTAGGTTGTATGCAAATCTCATTGCTTTATTGGGTTTGTTACTCTATTGTTGCAGATTTACTACTAACGGTGGGTAATAGATTTAAAAATTTGATTTTGTGATGTTTTTAGGCAAATTTTCATTGTCATTTTTGTAGATTTGATTAATTTGTTGAAATAGTTTGGTAAGAATATGAATTGGTATTACAGTACTCCCCATGTAATGTTTAATATAATTCCTTAGTCTCACACAACTTGATATTCAATTATTTTGGCTTTTTTAAGTTCTTGGTGAAATACTGACTAATATTTTTTTGATTGAAATACCTACTGATATTACAGTATGTTTTTCACATTTTTGGAAAGAATAAGAACGAAAGCAAATAAAACATCATTTGGTTACACATTAAAACTTGCGTTGACTTGTAATCACAATCATTTATAAAGTCGGTTAGTTTTTTTATTATTAATATTTTTTTGGATAATCTGTATAATTGTAAAAGGGGAGCAGAAGCTTTTACAAAGAGAAAATGAATTTCCACTTAGGTGTATGTATTTTCTCAAGGTTAAACCTTACTACTGTTTTAATAGATATTAACTATGTGATTTAGCAATTTTAAAAACTATGAAAGATATTTGTTTGGTAGAAATTTACCTAGCATGGTATTAAGTAAGTTAAGCATTGTTTCTCTTAAGTTTCATATCAGTGAAGTTAATTTTCTTTTACTTTAATCCTTTTCCTATGTTAAAGTATCGCTTAAATAATGATGTTTGCATTCATAAATACACAGTCAGCTTTTGGAAACTAATTACACTGTAATCATAGTTAGTCATTATTCTTTTTAATGTTTATAAATACAATGCTTAATAATTGATTATTGTCCTAAATCACGGCATACGGTAATATTGAAATACATGTAACATTCCACAATACATGTGGATCATCTCATGAAAGTGGATGATATTCTATCTATAGAACATGGGAATCACGTTAGTTCCCATGACACATGAGTAATAATGATACTAGTGCTACCCTAGTCAAAATGAATGTCTTAGTTTAAATTTTTTGTTAATTTTGTTGGGGATAAGTTGGATAACTTTGAATATATTACCAACCGAAACCTTTGATAGAAATGTCTGAAATTGAAAATGTTGTAATTAAGTGATGATATTTTTAAGGTTTTGATGCAGTCCCAAACCTCAATAACACCATTCATCTACATACGAAAGGGTCATGGAAGCAAATCTAGTTTTCTGCATTGGTAACAGGGTCCAATATGGGCTCATGTCAATGGCTTCCAACATGAAGCTTTGTTAGTGAAACTTGCAACCTAAATATGCCCAACCAAATACACTCTCAAACTTAGCATTGCTTTAACAAATTGCTGTGAGCTAATGAGCAATACAAACATGCCATTGTCTATTTTGATTGTAGTTGTTTAACTGTAAATTGCAATAACAATGTAAAGTGGAAATCTTCACTCATGTTTCTGGTTTGTTGTAAAGTGTCTTTTATATACGTAATGCACATTCAATATATAGCCTATTTATCTGAAATGTTTTAAATTCTTACTAGGGGACGCATTAACCAGACAATTGAAAAGGAAAGAAGAGGATTTCAAGGAGAAATACATGCATTGTTTTGCTATGAAGGATAAGGTAGACAATATTGCGGCTTTGTTTATAATTCAATGCCACTTGATATAGTTACAGTTCATAAAAATGCTCCTTTATTATTTTGCTTCATGTGCTCTCCAGAGTCCGGAGCACAATTATGTTTTCTGCTCATTTCGCTTATGCTTTCCCTACTACCTTAACTTTCATCACCACAGGATGCTCTCTGAAATAGTTACTAAAAAGCAAATAGCTAGGTAGACGATACCTAGTGTATAATGTCACAAATTTAGTCTTGTTGAGTCGTAATCAGCACTGATAGCAGATGCGATTGATTTTTTTCTTTGAAGCAATAGCATGTGTAGCCTTTGAAAATAATGGATGTTTCCTCCTGTATTTGATGTTTTTTTTGTTTGATGGGGGCAGGGGGGTGTATGTTCTTCGATATGTCGTGGGTTATACATGATGATTTTATGACCAGTTTGCATTTTAAATGGATTGGTTTTATTGTATTTTCTGTCATAATTTTTCTTAATGTAGGTGGATTCAGAACAATGATTATTGGAAGGGCCGATATTGGAAATATGCTTGGTGGCATTGGTTATTTTTATGGTCAGTCAAAAATTTCCTTACCTAAAGGCTTGAAAGTAAGTTGATTTTTTTGTTGGATTAAGTTTTTTAGCAAAAGCAAGCCAACTATAAATATTATTCACACAATGTTGGATTTGTATATTGTATGCACTTGGTTTAATGATCAAGTTCCGAAAATAGTTTTTTCCAGTAATGAAGGTAAGCTTGCATACATCTTGCCGGTAGAGTGGGTATGCAATTTGCTCTTCTACAACATCATTCTAGATTTGCTTCAGTCATATCTGATGTTATATCTTAGATTCTTTGAGTTGGTTTGTGGGATGAAGGCTTCCATCAACTTATTATTTGATTAGTTGCCTATTGCCTTTGTTTACACAATATTCACCCACGCACAAGTACACATAAATGAATAATTGAGAAACGATGAGGGGATTTAAGTGTATAAAAATTATTTTGGATCAGGTACAATTAAACATAAATGTTAGGCCATAACAATTTATGAATATTCAAGATTCCACGATTAAAAACCTGTGTCCATATCGTGAAGTTGGTTTAAAATTTTATGAGTTATCATTCATGTACAATGTAAGCATGTAATATAGTAATTTACACTAAAAGTTTGTGTATTTTACATTACAAAAAGCACAGGAGCGCAAGCTTATAGACATTAGTATAACATTGCATATGTAAACATAGCACACATGTATTATTGTTTTACCATGTACGTTGTTTTTATCTATAAATAGGGAGTCAGATCTACAAAGAGATGCTGAAGTTGCTGCCGCCTCTTATAGTCTTCCTTTGCGAGATTCCTTTGCTATATGGAAGATTCCAACGTTATCAAGTTTTATACAAACTTAACATGATTAACTAAAAGTTTATAAAAATTAACTAATTCTTATAAAATTTAACTTAGTTATATAAAAATTAACTAAAATTATTTAACTAATTTATAAACTAAGTCTTATAAATATTCAACTAAGTTAATTGAGTTTTATAAAAATTAATTAAAGGATATAAAAATTAACTAAGTTAGTGTTTAACGGCAAAATTTCTATTAAATTAGAAAACCGCCGATAAATTTTGAAATAAAATAATACCGCAAGCGCACGACGTACTATCATAGTACGTAGTGAGTACGGGTCGATCCGCAGGGAATTTTATATTTTAAATTTCTATTCAATCAAATTAAACCAAGAATTTGAAGAGTGTGAAGCTAAAAATGTAGAAAAATGTTAAAAAGAAAGTGAGAAAAATATGAGAATAAATGAAAATTTAGAGATAATTCCACTCTCTCTATCATATAGTGCAACAAAACATGAAATTATTATCTCTCCTTTTTAGTCATTAGTAAGTTTAATTGATGTTCTTATCATAAGTATGGCCCATTTGTGCTACTAATTAGCTCAACATAAGCCATCAAACTATAACACGCCATTTAAACTAATTTTCAACTTTCATGAAAAACGACAACACTTTGAAAGCAAAATCTATTTTAAGTATGGTCTATTAACTATTAATTAGAAATATAGACCATCAAATTTCAATTTCAAAATTCACTTCTTTGCCATAATCATATTTAGACGAAGAGGAAATTTTTGTTTATGATTGTTTAAGCATAGCCTACTTGGTATGAACAACATAGACTATCAAATTCATCATGAAACATTAAATCACATCAACATTCATTTAAGCACAAAAGAGAGCAATAATTATCAAAATGTTGAAGCTACATGATTAGAGGCTTCATTACCCCTAAATTGAAGGGATTAGCTTCTCATTTGTGTTATCATATCAACACTTGTAGCTTGCAACTTGAAATAAACCAGGGTAAAAAGGGAGAAAAATGAAAAGAAAAGCTAAGTAAAAAGAAGTAAACACTAATCTACTTGCATGAATAATAAACTACACTACTAACATAAGAAGAGAAGCATGTGAATGAAAAGAAAGCACTAATTAACATTGCATAAAAGAAAGGAAAGTTACATGAAAGAAATGGCTAAGTAGCCATGAAAAAGAAAAGAGAAGGGCTTTTTTTTTGTTTTTTTGCCTAAAACTAACTAAGAGGAAGAGAAGGGTTACATGAAGATATGGGGTATTTATACAAGTTAGAAACCCTAATTCATTTTTTTGGGGAATGCCCAAAATATCCTTGAAATAGTGTGGCCACCAAGTAATCATTAGCATGTCTTAATCCCCCACTTAAGTGTACATGAAGCTTTAATGACCTTTTAGCATGTGCATTAGCTCAAGGTAAGTGGGTAGGTGGGTTCCTCCATGTTCATGAGTTTGAATTATTTTCATCTTCATTTGCTTTGTTTCCTTTTGTGCATGCATATCTTCATGAAGCCACTTGTATTTGAATTTAAATTCCTACAAAACAACATAGAAATTTTCAATTAAATTTTAGAAAATTACACTACGCCATAGATGGCCTATTGCAATGAAATTACAAGGTGTTGCTAGCTACAATGTAACGATAGCTATGCTGTTTTTTGTCTATTGCAACATTCACTTCAATGTGTTAGCATAGATATTAGCAAAATGTTGCAGTAGCTATAAATATATTCAAATTAAAAAAATTAATAAAATTTTACACCTCAGCGATCCACACCATCATTTAAAACAAAATCTCAACCATCAATCCACACCATCAATCCACACCTTAGCAATTTCCATTTCCCCCTTTACTTTTCTTTCTCGTTCCCCTCCATGTGAAAATTAGGGCACGCGATTTTTCTTTCTCGTTCCTCTCTGTGAAAACTAGGGCACTCGATTCCAGTTGCTTTGATGCTCTGATTGATCGAATCTAGTGTGAGAAACGTTCCTGGTAGCTTGCTCCTTCGTTCTCCTTGATTGATTGCTCGAATTGCTTTGGCTTCGTCGTCGGGTGCGATGTGATATTATTTGGTATGTTTTCTGTCTTCTGGTTTACTTGATTATTCTCGATTTTGGTTACACTCGCACGCTTTTGTCGATGATGAATTAGGATTTATTTATATGCTTTATTTCTTATAATCTTGAGTTTAATCTTTCTGTTGGACTTTGAGAAATCTGGTATGTTGGATTGCGATGATGTATTGGTATGTTGGATTTTGGTTCACTGGCTTGATTTTGCTTTGCCGATGATGAATTGCGATGTGATATTATTTGGTATGTTGGATTTTGGTTCACTGGCTTGTTTTTGATTTCTGATCTGAGCTTGTTAGCTCCTTTCTACTGCATTTGTTAAACCAGAACTTGAACCTTTGTTAAACTTGTTCACATACCTTTGTACCTTGCTCACATACCTTTATGCCTGATGCATTCACTGTTTTTGCTTGATGGGCTGCCTATGTGTACTGCTGTGTTTCTTGCACTGGCTTGTCTACATTTTGCTGAACCTGGTTCTTGTTTGTTTTGTTGGTTGCTTGGCCCTGAGTTGAATCCAGTCGATGACTCGGGTTTGACCTTGTGCCGTGTCCATTTTTCTTGGTTTGTCTACATATCTGGCTGCACTTGAGTATGAACTTGCACTTGAGTAGTTGCACTTGAGTAGTTTCTTGTACCAAGCCTTATGATGCATGTATGTTCATTCATGTACATGCATTTCTTGGTCATGTTATGTTGCTTGCTGTGTTGAGTACTACTTTGTGCACTTGGCTTCTCCTTTGTGCATTTTTGCCTGAACTGTTGCTTGCTGTCTTCCATACTGTCTTGTATCCATGTGTTGCATTCATGTTTGGCTTATGCACTTGTGAATAGCTGACTTGTGCACTGTTTTGCTACTGCACTGGTTTTTCTGCCATGTCCATTTTTGTGGGAATTTTCAATCGTCCATGAGATAAAAAATGGGAAACGGCCTTGTGATATATGCAGTGATACACTGTGTATATCACAGGTTGTCCGTGCAAATATTTGGTATCTGTCAGAAAAAAATATGAAAAGAAACAACCCAAATACCTGAGGCAAATAATATAACAAAAATATTTTTATTTTCTGTTCGAGTTAAATATTATTTTCCAGATTACTGCTTTTGAATTATATGTGATAGGTATTGAAGACTGGACAGCTGGATACAAGCTTGAAGATAGAGTCAAATCAAATGTGCATGAGCTTGAAGACAGGTTTCAAAGAAGGCTCGATCTTCCGAAATCGGATGAATCGGGCGGTGCCCCGGACCCCCGCCGGGACTGCGGTGCCCCGGACACCCGCCGGCGCTGCGCCCGGACCCGCTTCTCGGCTCGCCTTCGGCTCGGCACTCGGCTCGCCTTCGGCTCGACACTCAGCTCGTCATATATTTGTCAGTGTCGGTGTCTGTATAAATTGAAACTGCATATGTAATGAGAGAACTGAGTGATGTAGTGAGGAATATCTGTATATGTAAATATCAGTGTTATATATCATTGAATTGTAAAATAGTGGAGTCAGGAATTTGTACTATTTCAAATGTTGAAATAAAATATTTATTTAAATAAATTACTGTTTGAATATCAAATTCTGTGCAATAGCATTTTATTAAATAAATATTTATTTCTATTAAAAAATCAAATATGCTCTACATTGTGGGCCCCACAAATTCAGAAAGTTAATATTTATAGCAACATTTTGGAATGTTGGTACAGACACCTATGGATGTTGCTATAGACCCAAATATGGTTCTATTGCAACAATATTTCTTATGTTGCCTTAGATAGTCAAAATGTTGCCTTTGAGGTCTGCGGCAACGCGGCAAAATGCATCACCGAGAAAGTGTTGCCTTTGCCCTTTTTTAGCCTACAGCAACATTTTTTGGCACTTCCTGCATCACTTCTTTGGTGTTGCAGTATGCAATCTATGGCGTAGTGTTAATATATGCACAAAAATGACCATTTTGCCATTGGATGAAGATGAATATGTGACGATTTGAAATAATTTGAATTTTTGGTTTAATCAAGTTAAAATGCCCAATATGATCCTTTATTTAATTTAAATAGATTAAATATGGTTGTAAAAATATGCACATTTACGTGCACATCAAATACCCCCACACTTATCTTTTTATTCATCCTCGAATAAACTAAAACTAAGATAAATCCATTTTCGTAGGGAGCATGATTGCATTGAGCGTATGCAACAAGCCGTTAAACCTCTGGGTGTTTCCAGTAGGACGAGTGTTGTCTCGTGAGGGTTTTCAGTAGATACTACCCACAAAATCCAAATGCAGGATGAAAATATTTACAAAATGCAAGATTTATTTACAAAGAGATGAATGCGAATTTTTGAAAATATTTACAAATGAAGAATTTATTTTTAAATTAACATGAATAAGTTAAATATAAGTTTTGGTCATTATCTTGAAAATTTAAGTCATTTATTCGTCAAAATTTCCAACAAAAATTAAGTTATCATAACAAATAGAAAATAGTTTAACTCGTTGTTTCGGTCGATAATACAGTGTAACTATGAAATGGTCCTTAGTTGATTATCAAAGTTTGTCAAAGTGGTATTTTCATTTCTTTTCAATAACAAGTCAAATCAAACAAGTTAAAATAGTTCTTGGATTTCATTTGCTTACTCTCTCTATTTTTTTTTGAAAATTTTATTGATATTTACAATATTTACGTATGCCTAACTCAGATAAACTAAGGCCAGATATATTACCCGTGCACTGCCTTGCGAACTTATGTGAGGGGAATACAGAGCGTGGCGAGTGAACACACAAGTATGAACACTTATTGACTGTAGGCGTTATTTATAAAATATATTTTTTAAATACACACACACCTAACTCAGATAAACTGAGGCTAGATATACCGATCGTGCACTGCCTTTCGGGCTTACGTGAGAAGGGTACAGAGCATGGCGAGTGAACACACGAGTGTGAACACATGACTCTAGGTGTTTATTAAAAATATATACAAGAAATATTTTTGTTTATTTTTTTGTTTTTTTTGAGATTTTTTTTGAAGAGAGAGTTCTGCAAAATCATCTTAGCACCATTTAAATTAGAAGACAAAAAAAATGTTATATCCTTTTATTTGAATTCACCACTTTTTAAAACAAAGATTTTCAATTAGGATATTTCATAATTACATGTATGAACCTTCCTATATACTAGTTAAACTATTATTATTTGTAATCAAACTTCATTTTTATTTTTATTAAGACAAATAAATTTTCAAAAATTTTAATTTAATTACCCAAAACCATATATTTATCTTATAGTGTTTCTTTTAAAAATAAGTCAAAATGCTTAAGAAAACATTTTTTTAAGATTTTTTAAAATTTTTATTTTGAGTTTTTTTCTTTAGTTTTGGAAAGAGAATGCAAAAATAAACCATGAAAAATTTAAAATGAAAATGATGAGACTCCCCCACACTTGATTTTGGCTGTGTCCCCACAGTCAGCCAAAGTGAAAGGAGAAAAATAAAACAACAAAAAGATGACCTATATTTCCATGAAAACGAAAAGATCATTATTTACAAGGGTTCAGAAAGTATATTGTCAAAAAGTAAATGAAATGGTCTTCCAAAGACCGATTCATTAGTCTCGTCAAGTATGCAAGACACGGCTTAAGCTCGAAAAACCAAACCGTAAAAGATTTCGAAGTTGAACGTTGATTTGATAAAACGAATGTCGTTTTATTAAAAATCGTACGAATTGTTTTATTTTCGATGATTTTTGGCATTGATAAAACAATTGGTTGAAGTTCAAGTTTATTTTCACCAAATTGAAATTCAAGCTGTTCATAGAAAAATTCTTTAGAATTATTGATTTCAAAATCAAAATGGTGATTTAAATCTTCCCCATCAGAATTCGACAACTCGTTTTTGAAAAGTCCAAAGAAACCGTGTTCATTGAATTCGTCTTCCTTATTTAGATATCAATAACTTAATCGCATATATTAAATTCAAAATCCAAAGTTGTTGTATTCAAATTTTTGAAATCAAGAAAAGGAAGATTGAATTTTAAATTTGGTTCCACACCCTCAAAAGAATTGAAATCCAACTCAATTACCAAATTTTCAACAACTTCGTTAAGAGTGTCATTTTCAGTTTCGAAAGTTGTTATCTGAAAATCATCAATTGTGGTAAAAGATGGATTATTATTTGACTCGTCACACGTTGGGATTTGATTTTGTTTATCAGGTTGTTTCATATATGTTTCAAACAACGAATCCATGCGATCATTGCAGATTTCGTCCATTTGTTTTACAAAATACAATTTGTAATTATTAACTTGAGAATTTCAATTTGGATTTGTTGAGGACAAAAGTTTTCAATCGTATCGTGGTCGAGATTATTCCCATTGCCAAAATCATTTAAAAAGTTGTTTCCATTTTCATTTTGACTTTGAAACTCGTTTTGAAGTTCGAAATTGAATTGGCGTGGGTTATACTCGAAGTCATTTGAATTTTGAAGTGAATTCAATTCTTGATTATTTTGAAAATTTGGATTTGAGTTATCGCACAAATATGAATTACACAAATCATTTATACTTTGATTTTGTTGTGTAGAGAGTTCAAGTAAAAATGAAATGTTATTTTCAAGAGTCGAGGGTTGGTCATTGTTTTAAAGTTTTGTGGTTCAAAATTTGAATCGTTTAAACAATAGTTGTTGTTGAAATATCCATAAGAATTTGGTGTGAAATTATATGGATTATATTGATTTTCACAACTATCGTAGAATTCATGTGAATATGGAAATTCAGACATTTTCAAGAATGTTTTTGGGTTTTTTTTATAAAGAAAAAATATTTACAAATTCAATTTATTTTTCAAAATGGAAAATTGATTTTTGTTTTGTTTTTGGATTTTCAAATTTTTTTTTGAAAAGGTTATATATATATATTTTATTTTTTATAAGAAAAAAAAACTAACTCAATTTTTTTTTTGATTGAAAAATAAATTTCAAAAGAAAGGATTTTTTAAAAAAACTAAGTTAAGAAATATTTACAATTTTTTTAGTTTTGGATTTTGATTTTTTTTGAAAAGATTTTTTATAATTTTTTGGATTTTTGATTTTGATTTAAAAAAATTGAAAAGGAAAAGGAATATTTACAATTTTTTTAAGTTTTGGATTCTAAATTTTTTTTATATTTGCATGAACTAATGCAACTAAATGAATGCAAGGTTATAATTACAAATTATTTATCCTAAGTTAACCCAAATTGTATAATCACACTTTGTCTTAGATCAACAAGATAGTTCTCAGCCAGGTAACAGACAGGATTTATCGGTGCACCACAAATCACCATAGCAATGCAGCCGAAGGTTTAAGTACCTTCAGAGAAACAATTCAGTATAATATTTACGAATCACCGTAATATTTATAAACGATTATTGCTCTGTCATAGCCTAGACACTGAGAAATTAAATTGTTCAAAGAAGACAAATTGTTAATATACAATTAAGTGTTATCGATGTCTAACCGTTATTATTAATCAAAATATAGGATGAAATGCAAACAAGAAATTAAACGTGTATTAACAATGCAACTACGAATGGATTTTTGTTTTAGTTTTTGAAATTTTTTTTTGGATTTTTGGAATTTTTTGTTTATATCTAAATACAAATGCAAGCAATCAGCAATGCAAGGCAAATAAAAATGATAGATATGGAATAAAAGCAGCAAATTTTTTATAAGCAAGCAAGCAAAGCATTTTTTTTGCAAGCATTTCCTCCTTTTGATCTTCTGCTTTTGCAACCTAACAAAGGAATCGAACAAGATATATACAATAATATTTTAAAAAAACCAAATGAAAATAAAGCCAAACAAAATTACTTACTATTCAATTGTCTACAAAAAAAATTAAATAAACAAAACAGTCCAAAGCCTAAATGGCCCAAAACAATTTGAAAGAAAAAAACCACCTCCTTTTTTCTAAGACAAAGTATGCCGCAACAGTCTTCTTCAATTAAACTAGATTCCCGTTTCACAATTGTTAGCGCCAAAATTGGTCACTAACCCCCAAATCCAGATGAAAGCACCAAATACCAATCACAGCTCAGAGATAAAATGTATGTAGAGAGTAATAATGTGAAGAACAGTTAAAACTGAAATGAAAGCAGTAAAGAACAACAGATTTTATAGTGGTTCGGCTAACTCCGCCCTACGTCCACTCCAGAAGTTTGCTTTTTATTGCTGTAATAATCGATTACAGTTACAAAACGGCAGAGTTGCCTTAGCCTTAGAAAAGAGAAAGTGAGAGAGCAGAAAGAAGATCCCCTTTTACTGTGCCTCTGCCTCTCTATTTATAGACAAAGATGGGTTGGACTTCCCTGGTGGGCCTGGTAGCCGAGTACCTCAGCCCAAATGGAGTAGTCTCCATATGTCGAACCATAGATGCCGAACGCTGAATGCCGAACAAGGTGTGAATGCCGAACGATCTCCTCATGCCAAACGTTGGGAGGTGCGAGGTACCGAGGTATCGAGGTACGAAGGTGCGAGGTACCAAGATATGGAGGTGCGAGGTACCAAGATATGGAGGTGCGAGGTATGGAGGTGCGAGGTATGGAGGTGCGGAGTATGGAGGTGTGAGATATGGAGGTGCGAGGTGAGGTATGCCGAACGACCCATCCAATGCCGAACGCTCCTTGATGCCGAACGATCCATCCAATGCCGAACGCTCCTTGATGCCGAACGATCCATCCAATGCCGAACGTCTCCAGATGCCGAACGTTGGTTAATGCCGAGCGCTCCATCCAATGCCGAACGTCTCCAGATGCCGAACGTTGGTTAATGCCGAGCGCTCCATCAAATGCCGAACGACGAACTCTCTATGCCGAACGCTCGTCCAATGCCGAACAAGATTTATGCCGAACACTCCATCCAATGCCGATCGTCGATCTCTCTATGCCGAACGCTCGTCCAGTGTCGAACATTCCTCTATGCCAAACGATCCTTCTAATGCCGAGCACTCGTTCAGTGCCGAACGATCCCTCTATGTCGAACGACGATCTCTCTATGCCGAACAGTCTTCAACGTCGAACCATCCCAATGCCGAACGTCATCTGCCAAACTGCCTATCATCATTTTAAACCGAACCCATCATACTTTAGTCTCGATAGTTGTGAAGTTGTTTAAGTTAAATCCGTCTGTCCGCGGCCTTGCCAAAAGGCGGGTTAACACTTGCCCCCCAAAACATGCCTTGCTATGAAAGGTGTGTTTTGAATAGCCTCAAGTCCAATATCCCAAGTATGTATGTTATCCACATCCATACTTTCCGATTCATAACCCAATCCATTACCAAGCCATCTTATCCGAGTACCACGGCCATATCTTGATCCATTTCCGCGACTGTTCCGAGTCGATGTCTGATTCTTATCCAGTAACCAAGTCCTTACCCAATTCCACATCCATCTGAACCCGACTACCGAGTTCCAATCCATCCATATCCAATAACCTATAACCATATCCATGACCTCTCCGGGTCGATATCCAAATCCGGGACCGCTCCGGGTCCTTGTCTGAATCCTTAGCTATTCATAGCCAATATCCAAATCCGTAACCTCTCCGGGTTCTTGCCAAGCGCAATCCACACTTGACGACCTACGTTAAGTAATTCCATGGTGTTCATGGTTCAGTGTCCCTGAACGTCGAAGAATGCCGTGGCTTAAGTCCTAAGCCGAATCCTGGTCACTCCGGACTCTTGCCGAACATAGTCCATACTTGACGACCTAAAATAGTAATCGATAATATATGGCCTAAGTCCTAGGCCGAATCATGGTCTCTTCGGACCCTTGCCGAGCATAGTCCATACTCGACGACCTTTTAGCCAAAATCCAGAGAAAATCCAATCAAAATCCGATCCGAAATCCAAATCCAAAATAGAAAACCAGAAACCCATATCGAAAATCCATACCAAAAAACAAACATCCAAACCAGAATCCAAACCAGAAAATGAGCAAAACAGGGAGTTCAAACCAAACTCCAAAACCAAACCAGAAAAAGCAAATGTCCAAGTCAAAGGAAAAAACAGATTTCGCAAACCCGGGCGTTTCGGTAAGCCATCATCTCAGAGCATGCCTGAGGGTTATCTCCGACCCCGTACATGAGTAAGTGAATTAACCGTTTGCCCGGAGTTTGTTACTTATTCCAAACCATCAAGATTAGTTGATGACCAATCGGCCACCATTCCTGGGCCTCATGCCCTCATCATTCAAGGTAGGCGGTGGCTGCTCCTGTTCCACCGCCGCATTCCAAGTTCCGACATACTATCGCAACTGACCATTCCTTATATGCTCCTCGATTATGTCCTTCAAATGCCGGCAGCTGTTAGTGTCATGCCCGTCCAGGTCATGAAAAAGACAGTGCCTTCCTGATGCCCTTTCATGTTCTGTGGGTTCCCTCCTCGATGGCCTTCGATAGGGAAGGCGATCTCGAGTATCTAAGAAAATCCGCTCTAACGTTGCGTTCAATCCTGTGTAAGTGGAGAACTTTGGTTCTCCCCAGCGCTTCCTTTTCCCTTTATCCTTGCCCCCACCCGAGCTTTCGTCGGGTAGTCCTCCATCCTTAGTCATGTTTACTTCCTTTGACCTCATGTCCAAACATGCATCCTCTTGTCGAAGAAATATTTCAGCTTCATGAAATAATTCCCCAAGATCCAACGGTGGGTCCCGTACCAATGATACTTTGAAATCCGAGTTATCTCTGACTCCTAATACCGCAGCCATCAGAACCATTGATGGATCTGGCCGATCCACCGAAGCAACTGCTGCATTAAACTGAGTTAAGAATGTCCTGAGCGATTCATCTGCCCCCTGTTTGACTGACGTTAGCGTCATCACGTTCTTTGGCCTTTTTATGTGAACTCGAAACTGACTTAAGAACTTGTCCACCAGTTCTGTCCATGTTCCAATGGATCCATCCTCCAGTTGTCTAAACCACATAGCAGCAATTTCAGTTAAGTACAGGGGAAACATCGGGCCATAACCTCCTCCGTTGCCCCCAGCACTTCCATATGCCTAGTGTACCTCATCAAGTGGTCGGTGGGATCCGTCTTCCCGTCGTATACTTCCAGAGTGGGTAGTTTGAAATCGGACGGATTCCTAGCTGTCCTGATGTTCCGGGTAAACGGACTTTTGTTAACTCCCTCTGAATCCCTGTTTGTCAGACCTCCGTGAATAGTCCGCCTGATAATGTCAGCCAATCCAGTGTTTCCAACCAATCCAGACTGCCCCCCAAGTCCCCGAGGAAATTCTGCACATATTCTTCATCACGTACTCCTGTATTCCTATCGATGCCAGGCCGCGTAGCGTTATCCGGTATCCCTCCATGAACTGGTCCAGCATCACCTGGTGGTGTGCCCCCGAGTCTAGGTCCATCTAGATTGTTAACTGTTTGTTGATTGGGAGCTGCCCCCTACTGATTCACTCCATCTGTCCGTTGGTTGAGTTCCTCTGGTCCAGCTCCACGATCTTGAGCAACTGCAGTTCCTGGTTGTCCAAATTGCCTAAGAAGAGCCTGCATCATCTCCTCTTGCCGTTTCATCATCTGCTCTTGCATAGAATTCATCATCACTTGCATCTCATCCCGAGTTATGTAGATGGATGCATGACCCTCTCCAGCTCCAGAAGATGCCGCTTGACTTCCTTCCTGATTGCTCCTTTCCACTGCTTGCTTCCTCGTTGGTGGTCTTGCCATTGCTTTCTAAGATCCAAGTTCCTAACTCCAAAATTCCTGATTGTTTCAATTTCTCAGTGAAAGCACCAAAGTGTTAGCGCCAAAATTGGTCACTAACCCCCAAATCCAGATGAAAGCACCAAATACCAATCACAGCTCAGAGATAGAATGTATGTAGAGAGTAATAATGTGAAGAACAGTTAAAACTGAAATGAAAGCAGTAAAGAACAACAGATTTTATAGTGGTTCGGCTAACTCCGCCCTACGTCCACTCCAGAAGTTTGCTTTTTATTGCTGTAATAATCGATTACAGTTACAAAATGGCAGAGTTGCCTTAGCCTTAGAAAAGAGAAAGTGAGAAAGCAGAAAGAAGATCCCCTTTTACTGTGCCCCTGCCTCTCTATTTATAGACAAAGATGGGTTGGACTTCCCTGGTGGGCCTGGTAGCCGAGTACCTCAGCCCAAATGGAGTGGTCTCCATATGCCGAACCATAGATGCCGAACGCTGAATGCCGAACAAGGTGTGAATGCCGAACGATCTCCTCATGCCGAACGTTGGGAGGTGTGAGGTACCGAGGTATCGAGGTACGGAGGTGCGAGGTATGGAGGTACCAAGATATGGAGGTGCGAGGTATGGAGGTGCGAGGTATGGAGGTGCGGAGTATGGAGGTGCGAGATATGGAGGTGCGAGGTGAGGTATGCCGAACGACCCATCCAATGCCGAACGCTCCTTGATGCCGAACGATCCATCCAATGCCGAACGCTCCTTAATGCCGAACGATCCATCCAATGCCGAACGTCTCCAGATGCCGAACGTTGGTTAATGCCGAGCGCTCCATCCAATGCCGAACGTCTCCAGATGCCGAACGTTGGTTAATGCCGAGCGCTCCATCCAATGCCGAACGACGAACTCTCTATGCCGAACGCTCGTCCAGTGCCGAACAAGATTTATGCCGAACACTCCATCCAATGCCGAACGTCGATCTCTCTATGCCAAACGCTCGTCCAGTGTCGAACATTCCTCTATGCCAAACGATCCTTCTAATGCCGAGCACTCGTTCAGTGCTGAACGATCCCTCTATGTCGAACGACGATCTCTCTATGCCGAACAGCCTTCAACGCCGAACCATCCCAATGCCGAACGTCATCTGCCAAACTGCCTATCATCATTTTAAACCGAACCCATCTTACTTTAGTCTCGATAGTTGTGAAGTTGTTTAAGTTAAATCCGTCTGTCCGCGGCCTTGCCAAAAGGCGGGTTAACAACAATAAAAAAAATCTCCACTTCAAATAGCAGAATCAAAAATCGACCAACCAAATTCGATTTCTTTTAAAGTCGACATTTGGAATTGTTGTTGATTTTGATTGCGTGTTTGGGTTCGATGGCGTTTGGGAAGGTTGGCGGTTTTAATTGCAAGCGATTGAGATGTCGAAGGTTGCGGTTCATGGGTGGGTGGTTTTGGGTCGCGCGGTGGTCGATGTTCTGGTTGGCGATTTGGTTCGATTGTATTGTGGTCAGTGGTGTGTTAGATTTGAATTCGGTCAAAATTGGATTGGGGATTGGTTGTAGCAGTGATTGTTTGAGTGAAGGTCGAGGCTGTCGCGATTGAAGGGGGGTTGAACTGCTGGTCTTGATTGTTCGATGATTGTTTAGGTGAATTCGTGGTGGTTTGTAGTGTTCAATTTTGGGTTTTGTGTAGTTTGTGATGGTGAGGCAGGCTGCAAAGGTTTATGATGAGAGGTGAGAAGTTGTAGTTTGTATGGTCAGATGGCATGAAAGCAGATGGATGGTGATGTTGTTATGGTTGGATGGATGTGATTGGAAATGTTATGAAGTGTTGGGTGTTTGATATCTGTTGCAGTGATGTTTGAGTAATTTGAATTGTAGCTGCAATTTGAATTTGAGCAAGTTTGGGTAAGTATGCAGTAAGTAGAATTGAAGTCGCATGCAATTAGCAGTAGTGGAAGAGGTAATGAATTTGAACAGAGAAGGAGGAAGAAGTAGGGGGAGTTCGGTCTTTTCTGATGAAGTGTTGGCAGTTGTTAGGTGTTGGGGTGGTGATGTACTAGAGGCAGAAAAGAGGACTATTATGGTGATGAAGTGAGGAATTGGTTTGTGATCACAGTAGAAAAATTGTAAGATGCTTTGTTATGTGCACTAGGTTATGATCACAGTAGTAAAAATTGTAAGTGGATTGTGTGCACTGGGTGGAAATTTGGAGTGGTGAAGGGTTTGAAGAGGAGGGTGACAATGAATGTGCATGTAAATGTTGAAGTTAAATACTCAGTGATGGTGCTTGTTTGTGGAGTGTTTGTATATGGAAGTTGAATGATCAGTGGTTGCTATCTGGTGAAGTAGGTGATCAGAGAAGTATGGGGTGTATTGATGAAAATATGAGATGAAGTAGTTGATTGTAGAGTATATGACAGTGTGTAGAGCAGTAAATCAGTTTGTTGTATTTGTGATTTGCGGTGAGGTTGCAAGTGCACTGTGGGTTTAAAGGTAATGAAAGAGTGATGTGAGATGAAGTTTGAAATGTGGAAGAATTTCAGTTCAAAGATGATAAGGTTTGGAAGTGCAATATGACAGTGGTTATAGCAAGTAGCTGTGCACTGGAGTGCTGTTGATGGTTTGGTATGAAGCTATTTGTATTAGTGTGCACAGTGCACAGATGTTTATGTGCACTTTATAGCAGTTGCAGAAGTTTTGATGGAGTGGTTTTTGTGAAATGGATCTTGTTAGGGTGTATGTTTGGAGAATATGCAAATGGGTTGTTTGAACAGAGATGACGAGGTAATGTGATTGGAAGTACGACTGGGTTGTGTATGGGCAGACAGTTGTAGTTGAGGAGCAGTGTTGAAGTTGAGGAGGAATGTGACTGGGTGGTTGCAGAAGTGTTTTTGATGGTTTGTGGATTGTTGGCAATGCTTGTTGTCAGGGGTGCAAGTGGTGAGAAGTGGAGAGTAGCAGTTGTAGTAGAAGAAAGGGTATGGAGGCACAGTTTGTATGGAGTCGCGGAAGAGCACAGAGAGGTAGTGGTGGGTCTATGGCAGCGCAGGGTAAATTTTTTTTAAATAGAAATTGAAAATGTATAAAATTGCAAATGTGCATGAAATGAAATGTAATTTAAATGTAACAAAATTGAAGAAAAAATGAAATGCAATGTTCTATGTTTTTTTCTAATGAAGATTGTTTTTTTTAAATATGCAAATGCAAATGCCACTAGAAAACAAGAGATGCACACAAACAAATGCAAGAACAAATCACACAAACACACAAATTTTTTTACAAATAAACACACAAAACAAACACACAATAAAATCAAACGAAAATAATTTGAAGAATAGAAAATCAAAATCAAAGCAATTCCTCGACAACGGCGCCAAAAACTTGTTTAACGGCGAAATTTCTATTGAATTAGAAAACCGCCGATAAATTTTGAAATAAAATAATACCGCAAGCGCACGACGTACTATCGTAGTACGTAGTGAGTATGGGTCGATCCGTAGGGAATTTTAGATTTTAAATTTCTATTCAATCAAATTAAACCAAGAATTTGAAGAGTGTGAAACTAAAAATGTAGAAAAATGTCAAAAAGAAAGTGAGAATAATATGAGAATAAATGAAAATTTAGAGATAATTCCACTCTCTCTATCATATAGTTCAACAAAACATGAAATTATTATCTCTCTTTTTTAGTCATTAGTAAGTTTAATTGATGTGCTTATCATAAGTATGGCCCATTTGTGCTATTAATTAGCTCAACATAAGCCATCAAACTATAACACGCCATTTAAACTATTTTTCAACTCTCATAAAAAAGTACAACAAGTTGAAAGCAAAATCTATTTTAAGTATGGTCTATTAACTATTAATTAGAAGTATAGACCATCAAATTTCAATTTCAACATTCACTTCTTTGCCATAATCATATTTAGATGAAGAGGCTATTTTTGTTTGTGATTGTTTAAGCATAGCCTATTTGTTATGAACAACATAGACTATCAAATTCATCATGAAACAATAAATCACATCAACATTCATTTAAGCACAAAAGAGAGCAATAATTATCAAAATGTTGAAGCTACATGATTAGAGGCTTCATTACCCCTAAATTGAAGGGATTAGCCTCTCATTTGTGTTATCATATCTACACTTGTAGCTTGCAACTTGAAATAAAACAAGAGTAAAAAGAGAGCAAAATGAAAAGAAAAGCTAAGTAAAAAGAAGTAAACACTAATCTACTTGCATGAATAATAAACTACACTACTAACATAAGAAGAGAAGCATGTGAATGAAAAGAAAGCACTAATTAACATTGTATAAAAGAAAGGAAAGTTACATGAAAGAATTGGCTAAGTAGACATGAAAAAGAAAAGAGAAGGGCTTTGTTTTTTTATTTTTTGCCTAAAACTAACTAAGAGGAAGAGAAGGGTTACATGAAGATATGGGATATTTATACAAGTTAGAAACCCTAATTCATTTTTTTGGGGAATGCCCAAAATACCCTTGAAGTAGTGTAGCCACCAAGTAAAAATTAGCATGTCTTAATCCCCCACTTAAATGTACATGAAGTTTTAATGGCCTTTTAGCATGTGCATTAGCACCTAATTTAAAATCAAGGTAAGTGGGTAGGTGGGGTCCTCCATGTTCATGAGTTTGAATTTTTTTCATCTTCATTTGCTTTGTTTCCTTTTGTGCATGCATATATTCATGAAGCCACTTGTATTTGAATTTAAATTCCTGAAAAACAACATAGAAATTTTCAATTAAATTTTAGAAAATTAATATATGCACAAAAATGACCATTTTGCCCTTGGATGAAGATGAATATGTGACGATTTGAAATAATTTGAATTTTTGGTTTAAACAAGTTAAAACACCCAATATGATCATTTATTTAATTTTAATAGATTAAATATGCTTGTAAAAATATGCACATTTACGTGCACATCAGTTATATAAAAATTAACTAAATTGAGTTTTATAAAAATCAACAAAATTTAAATTTTTTTAATTAAATTAACTAAAGTTTATGAAAATTAATTTAGTTTTATAAAAATCATGCTCTCTATTTTGAAATCTTTATTAAATTTTTATAAAAATTAACTAAGTTTTATAAAAATTATCTAATTTTTATAAAAATTAACTAAGTTAACTATGTTTTATAAAAATTAATTAAGTTTATAAAAATTAACAAAATTTAAAAGAATAGTAATTATATAATATATAATAATAATACTAGTAGTAATAAAATAATATTATAATAATAATATAATAATAATAAACTAACTAAGTTTAAAATAAGTAACTAAATTAATTAAGTTTTATAATAATTAATAAGCTAACTGTTTTAATAAAAATCGACTAAGTTTTATAAAAATTATCTACTTTTTATAAAAATTAACTAAGTTAACTAAGTTTTATAAAAATTAATCAAGTTTATAAAAAGTAACTAAATTTAGAAGAATAATAATAATATAATATAATAATAATAGTAATAAAATAATATAATAGTATTAATATATATGATAATAATAAAAATAACAACAGCAATAACAAATTAACTTATGTAATTGGAATTGCAAGGTAGATATGTATGTAGTGGTATTCTGTTCTACGGTTTAATGTTAGTTCCCCAGAGGCATGTAACATAAGACGTAGAACTTCGTAGTAAACAAAATAAATAAATGAAGCAGAGTGGAGTATATAGTTTGAGTTTGAAAGTATGTGTTTATTTATTTGCTTAAAGTGCATATTAAATGAATTTGGTTACTTCGTGCTTTGTTTTGCTGTTTTTGACTAATATCCTCTATTGAGTACACTTTTCAACTAGAGGAAGATATGCAATATAAATATAGGGATAGTTAATTGTAAATATTTGATGGTTTAAAATAAAAGTAATTTTCCACTAGAACATGTAATCAGGACAAGTTTATGATTCCTGTACATAAGTTTAGCCACAAATTCATTGAATTTGGTCTTGCATCGATGCAAGTAAGCTATATTATGGATGCATTAATTATCTCTTTTCTGCTGTGCAGTAAATTTAACCAAAACTTCAACTTGGTGTTTGGTTTTCACTTTGATAACTAGATTTGCTGATAAGCAAATAATGAAGTTACAAGAGACTTCAGATGAGATACCAGATGGATGTACTCCTCACATCGCCAGTGTCTGAATGCATGGCAAACTTGTAGATTCTAGGAAGCCAGGAGATAGAGTTGAGGTAATAAACTGGTTAGCGATACTGTCTCGTCTTATTTTGTCTTATGGTAATAAACTTGCTATTGTCATCCTTAATTTTCAGTCTAGTATTGATTCATATAAGAAAAGTGATATGCATATTCAAAAGACTAGTATCACTTGAGCTTGCTACTCAGTTGCAGTTTGCAACTGAGCACAAAGTTCAGTTTTATGCTCAGTTGCAAAATCCAACTGACCAGAGGTCTTGCTCATGTACTTCAAAATCAAATCAAACACGAAAAGCTAACTCCTAGTTAACTAAAATAAATTGCCTGCATCCAATGATTTTCATCATTCGAAATAAATATCTTATATCCCATTAGTATTTTTTGGGTTTCATAGAGCCAGTGAAGCTTGTAAACCTACATAGATCATTCTGAATTAAGTTAAGAATTGAAATTATAAAGTAAATAATTAAATTATATACTGTTGAATATGCAAGTATACGATTTTTGTTTGATGATAATAAACAAATATATATATTCATTTAAATGTGTTTGTTATTGTACTATTTTATTTTCACATAACTAAATAAATATTTGCTGAATAAAATAAATAACACAAAATTTAAATTCAAACAAATATTTTATTCAAATAGGTATTTTATTAGAATTTTGAATAGTACAAATTTGTGCTCTCACTATATATACAAAATTCACATAACTTTCCTTACTACATATCACTCATTCACTCGTGTTTGATCTTCAATTCCAACTTGAATCCAGCATTTGAATTATCTACAAAGTAAACACTGATGCAGTAAAATTGAAAAAGAAATATTTGTGTAGTGTAAAATAAAATGTGTATTTTGAAAATGTTATTTGCCTCAGTTATTTGGGTTGTTCGTCATCATATTCATTTTTGAATTCATCATACACGAACAGCTTGTGACATTCACAGTGTATCACTGTACATGCTACAAGGCCGTGCACACCGATATACACTCGATAAAACTACAGGGACAGGTGGGCACAAGGTCAAACCTAATCACAAGCTAGGTTCAACACAAGTGCAATAAAAATAAAGTCACCACATGAGCACAAGGTCAAACCCGAGCTATAAGCTGGATTCAACTCAGGTGCAATACCAAAAACAAATCCAGAGGAATGTGTACACAAAACTTCAGACTGTAAACAACACAAGTATAAAGTGATGTACACATGAAGTCAGCAACAACAGAGGCTAGACAGTCCAATCAGACTTGAGTACACAAGAAAACATAGTAGCATGGTCAGATATAGACCAGATACAAATGGTCATGCGCAAAACAATGGAAGAATTTCAATATGCAAGCAAACTACTTGATTGCACAGACTAACGAACACACTTGAACAAGACTATTATGAATCAGATTGCACATATGCAAGACAAATTCCAAAATTACAATGAACCGGTACAATGCAAACCAGGATGAACTCAACCAAGACAAGTATACATATGTTAAGATATCAAGTGAACCATAAATAGACTCATCTGAATACAATGCCAGAGGCTACCAAGGCCAGAGGTGACATCAATATACATGTCGACCAGGCAGCAAAAAAGAACAAAAAAGCAAATCCATATTTCAATCAAAGCAAAATAACAATGAATGGAAACTTACAACCCGAACAACTATCAATACATCAGGTGCAGTCACAAAGTAACACAGTGTTGAAATAGAGACCAGAGGCACACTGGAATATACAATGCAACAAAGTGCACTGTACAAACTAATGAACACGCGTCAACCGAAGACACAATGCTATAGAGACCAGAGAACCAAGCACATATGCACTGACAACACTACATCAAGACTTCAAGACCACATTCATATGAAACCATTGACAAGACACAATACAATATCAAGTGCGTAGACTTGTCTGGACTCAATGCATATGAACATGTACTCGATAAAATTCAGAGCTCATATGCAACTCAGACCGCAATGACTTGGGGAGCAACATGTGTATATATATATATATATGCTACAACAATGAGCAGTCGAGACAGACCACACAACCAAATGAGTCAACACTAACATGAAGTGCAAACTAGGATATGCATACATGAATAAACATTACAGTTCGAAATCAAGTCAAAGCAGTTTTTTTTGTTTCTCAAATTGATCAAGCCGAAGAAGTCAGAGAGAAATACAGATGAACAAAGTCAAAGAACATCAGTAATTTCAAATCTGAACATGTCAAGTGCCAAAGTCAAATCCAATTGAACAAGTCAGTGCCGAAATCAAAATACAATCAAAATTCAAAAGACCGAAATTGTGATATCCCGGAATTTTTGGACAATATCAATTTAATAATCTGTTTAAATATTTAAATTGATTTGATAATCTTTATTAAAAATGTTTAAATTGGTTTAATAATCTAATTAAATAAATATTTATTTAGTGAATTTTATCTTTTAAAAATTAATAAAATGATTTCTATTTATAATGTATATATATGTGTGTGTATATTGTAAATAGATAAGCTTTGGTTTGAAATTTAACAAATAAATAAAATCTTGTTTTTAAATTTCTAATATACATTTTTATAGCTTGGAAATTATGATTTATTTAATATTAAGCTTTTCAAAGCTATTTAAACAAATAACTATATGGTTTTAAATAAGATTAATAATAAGGTTTATTTTATTTTCTTTTTAAATATTGCTTAATAAATATGATTTAAGAGTATATATATATAAGTTTAAAATACAATTTACATATGATATGTTAATTCATTTAGTAATAGTAGTAATTTATAATCTCTTTTATAAATTATTTAAAATTGACCTAATTGATATTTTTTAAACAATATTAATAATGTATTGTTTTATATATAGATATAAATAGAATTTAATAAAATAGGATTGTTATTTCAAATTGAATGTGTTGTTATAAATTGGATTTTTAAATTTAATTTGGATTTGAATTTTGGTTTAATTTTGAAATTCAAAAGAATAGATATTTTGAAATATTTTGGATTTAAATTATATGAATAAGATTTGATTTGTAAAAAAATTGGTTTTTATTTTATTTTCTTTTAAAGGAATTCATATATGTATTTAGATAAGTATTTATAAATTAGTAAATTAAGAATAAAAGCTTATTATTAATATTTAAAATAGTATAAAAATGCATTATTACAAGTGTTTAATTTTAAAGCATATTGTTAACATGTGTAAGATAATTGCAAATGAATTTGACAAATGTTGATAATTTGGGCAAGTGTCATTGTTTTATTTTTCATTTTCTTTAATTTTAAATAAATCCTAATAAATCTATATAAACATACATCTCCCCTCTCTTCTATTTCTTTCCTTATCTTCTCATTTTCAAAGTAAGAAACTTCAGCCTGTAACAAATTCTCAAAACAACCTGTAACTCAAAAACTTCCACAAACCATAGATTTATCAAAATCTAAAACATGTTAACCATTTTCAAAAATCAAAACCAAGCCTGTAAACATCTTCTTCAAAACTGAGACAAAAGCCTGCAAGCAAACCTGAGATTTATTAAAAAGCAAGATCATTTCAGTACAAGCTAAAACATCTCAGCAACAAAAGATTTCAAGTCTCCAATCAAAGAAGCAAAGGCAATTCAAGTTTATAAATCAAAGTTTTAAAGTTTCAAAGGCTATTTCAAAAAAATAAAGCTTTGTTCATTTGCATGCCTGGTGAGTAACATCATTTTTAAAAAAACATAAGTATTGAATATCTGTTTGCATGTGGATTACTAGGAATGAGTATGCTTTGTATGTATATATATTGGTGAATTTTCTTTGTATATATGAATTCATATATGTGTGCTTGTTGTGTATCTGTTCTTGCCTATTCTGGTTTTAAAGCTAAGAATTTGGTAAAAATTCCATTATCACTTGATCTGATCTTTATTAGGATTTCAGATTCAAACAAAAGTTGTTTGTTTCAGTCTAAATTAATGTTTAAAAATTTAATTAAGTTAAAATAAACATGAATGTCTTTAGAAACTAGAAACAACAGTGTATGTTTAAGACAAGTGAAAATTTAAGTATCTTAATTTATCAAGACAGGTTTATAAACTAAAACCTTATACAAAAACTTGATTTTTAAAAGAGAAATCATAATTTTTAGCACTAAATTGAAGGAGAAGTTGGAGTTTGATCAAATTTGGAGTTTTGGGTGGGTTCTGACGATCTAGGTGATCAGGGAAGATGTGGTTCTCACTGGAGGTAGCTGAATGATGGGTGAGGTCGGGAAAAATAGCAGAAGTGATGGAAGGTCACTGTGGCGGTGATGGATGGTCAGTAAAGCCTGTAAACCTAATTTTGGCAAGGTCGGGTGTTTGTAATCTTCTCAGCATCTAGGGTGGATCGAGTGCCACCAGGCTTTGGGAATTGGAAGCAAGGATGTCGTCGAGGGCGTGGCCGGAATTTCTGATACTCTGATGATCGGAGGAGTGAGCACGAGTGATTTCCAGGCTTTGAGTTTCCTGTTCCTGGTTGTGATGGGTTACTCGAATTCGTTTTCGAGATACTGTTGATATTATGGTGATCGAGTTTGGGTACGAGGGTGAACGTCGACATGTGGGGATCGTCGTGGATGGCCGGAGTTGATCAGAGTCACCGTGCATGTGCACGGTGCATGCTTGTACCTGGTAGAGTTTGGGTTTAAACAGAGGAGTGGTACTCAAGTTTTTCTCGAGTTGATCACGTGAGTGACTCGAAGTATATAGGGTTTTGACTCAGGGAAAATTGAGATGGGCTCGGGTCATTTGGTGATTACAAGTTTTAGAATCTGACAAGGGTTTTAAAATTTAAAATGAGTTTAAAAATTTGAAAGCAGGATTTAAACCAAGTTTTAAATCAAGTTTTCATATGGGTTTACGTTAAATTTGTATCCTAGATTTGAGATAAATAAAGTTTTATAAAAATAAAGGTTTTAATAAATTTAAAATGTTTAAAGTATAAAACTCTTAAAGTTTCTTTTTAAATAATAAATGTTTATTTAACATTGGATTTAAAAGTTTTTAAATTGGTTAAATTTTTAAGTATTTGAAAGCTTTAAATTGAAATGAAATTTAAAGGAAAATTTAAAAGCAAAAGGTTTCAATGTATTTGAAAATGATAATTAAGTCATTTATAAGAAATGATTTATCTTAAATATAATTAAGAATTAAAGAGTTGATTCATTAAATCAATAAGGTAATAAAGGATAATTTAATAATTTAATTAATTAATGATTTAGTGTTAATTAACTAAATAATTAGGATTATAAGTTAATTAATTAAGGGTTAATTAATTTGAAATTAAGGATCATTAATTAGATAAGTATAGATTATTAATAAATGATTAGGAATTAATCAATCGAGTGATTAAAGATTATATAAGCAATTAATTAAGTAATTAGAGATTAATTAATTGGTAATTAAGAATTAATTAATTTGTAATTAATAATGGTTGATTTAAGTTTAATTACTTAAGGAATGTAAGTAAAGAATTGTTAATAATTAATGAGAGATCATTAACTAGGGATTATTAAATAATTAATTAATGTGATTAATTTTGATAATCAATTAGATTAATTAATTAATGATAATCATTTATGAAATTGGTTAAGTATAATTACTTAATGAAAATATTTAAGAGATTACATGCTCATTGTAATTAATTTAGTTTAATAAGATTAGTTTAAGCTATCTAATTAAGTTTAACTAATTTAAGATAATCACTTGGTGATTTGATAAGTATAATTACTTAAATGTAATTAATGAAGTGTAATTATTTAGAGAAGTAATTAAAGATAATTACTGGATGTAATTGACTAAAGATGATTTAATAATGAAAGTAATTTGAGTTTAATTACTTTGTATAATTAATCAAAGGATTAATTAAAAGATAATTAATTAAGAAGTAATTAATTTATGTAATGAAGTAATTAAGGGAAGTTAATTACTGGATGAGATTAATCAAAGGTGATTAATAAATGTGATTAATTAAAGATTAATTATTAAATGTAATTAATTTAAATGGAGTAATTAATTAAAGAAGTAATTAAGGATCATTAATTAATATAATTAATGATGTAATTAAGAGTTGATTAATTTAAACTAATTAATCAAAAATAAGTGATTAAAGTAATTAATTAATTGTAATTAATTAAGGATTAATGTAATTAAGTATAGTTAATTAATTAATGAAGTAATTAAAGATAAATTACTGTAATGGTTTAAGATAATTAATTTGTGAAATTAATTAAGGATTAATTACTTAAAGTAATTAAAGGATAATTAATCAGGAATGATTAATTAAGATGGATACTTAGAGTATGATTAATTAATTTGTTTAATTAATGATTAAGTAAGCATGATTTAAAAGTAATTGAAGTAATTAATGTAATTCATTTGAGATAATTAAATTAATTAGTGATAGTATGATTGCTTATGGATGGCTAAATGATATTGAATGCTTTGCATTGTTTGATATCTCTGATGAGATATGTGCTGATTTATGTTATGGATGTTTTGGTTGAATTGTAATGATATTGTGAATTATCTATCTGTGTGTATATAGATAAAGAATTGAATTGTTTTAACTTTAAAACAACTTGGCCTTAAAAGATACGTTTTGGATTTCGATGAGACTGGGATCGGGTTTCCAGATTTGGATATCCGAATACCACATCGATCCAAATTAACGATAGATCGTGAATCTCAAGTGAAGATGAAGATTCAGAGTGCAAGGGTTATTGTCGTTAACTCTGAGGGTGATTCCAAAATGAGTGTAACGAGATAATGCCTTCGGTTTCGTTCGAACTCGGAACGAACTTGTATGGATTGAATGCTTTCAGAACATAGTCAGGTGGACGATGAGCATTCTAAGTGATGTGTTCTGATTAAAGGTAATCGTAGCCTCAAGCCTCATCGACCGGGAATGGCTAAAACAGGGGAGGTGCAGCAAGGCTTCGTGGGTAGCACCCACTGAGAGTAAGGTCATCCCTGTCTAGAAGTTCCTTTTATTCGGCTTAGTGGGCAGTTGGCGACGGCCATCTGTGGGGTGATTTTATTCGGAATTATCCAGTAAGGGATAGTTCCGGCCTTGTGTTACAGGGGAGCGGGCGTACTCCTCGGTATATTGATCTAGGCCACGTACTGTGACGGGTGGTACCCCAGTAGCCCTGCCATTGTATGGAATCCAATCTCCAATAAGCGCCGTACGTATTAGTTGTGCCCAACTATGTTGGAACGTCAGATGTAATCATTCCAGCTATTTCTGTATTTTACTTGAAAACCCTAGACCCTATTGTAATATAACTCGATTTCCTATCAAATGTTTTGGTTAGCGTAAGGTAAAAACTTACCTATGTTTATGTGTGGGGAGTCTTACGCGATACCTTTTGTTTTCAAAGGATTTTCAAAGTTAAGCAACTTTAACCTGTTACTCACAGCAGACCCATGTCTGACCCAAGTGTTTATTTTCTGTTTTATAAACTCTTGGGTACTCAAATTTTTACGAGTAGCCAAGGGATTCAGGTTATCTTTGACGAATTGTGGAGGAGCAATGGAGCAGGAGGCTTCAGCGTTGTAGATATATATAGTAGTTCCGCTGTGTTGATCTTTGTATTGATCTCTGTATTGTATTGAGTTGTAATAACTAGACAGGTGTTTATAACTGTCTAGTATGTGATGTATAATCTGTGTAACTCTGATAGTCATGGTATATTATGTAATACTTATGTTATTAATATAATTTATTCGTTCCGCTGTTGAGATTCTGATGTTGTTTCTTTCTCTCTTCTCTTCTTTTCTCTTTTCTATCCCTTTCTTTCTTATTAATGATCCGTCATTCTGTGGAATGAATGGCGAGTCGTTACAGTGGTATCAGAGCAATTGGTTGAGATAATACCTAGGCTCTGGAGTGGTGTCTATCTTGAGAGAGCGTATTTGTAATTTTAAATATATATATATATATATATCTACCTATTTGTTGGGTTACCTGTTCGGGTTCTCCAATATGAGTTCTAAAGGTAGATGAGGTAGTGGTGTGTGTAACACAACTACCAATGGTTGGAGTTTGAATGTTTGAGGTTGGAAGTGTATCTGTCGAGACTGTAGGCCTAATACCGTCTCGAGTGAGCTTTGTTATGGTGTAAGAATTTCACAAATCTCTGAAGGAAACCTGTTAAGGTTCAGAGTCCATCTTTGAAGTGCAAGTTTGGATGAGTAGAGTTGGATCTGTCGGTTGAGCAGAAGCAAGTAATGGTATCTTGGCAACCTTAGAAAGAAGTAGCTGTGTGATGAGACACAGTGACTATGGATGTTTCCGAAGATGTTTTCTTTGGAACAAGTTTAAGGAAGTGTGTATGTTTCGGTGTTGTGGCTGAGTTCAGCATGGTGTTTCTGTTTGGTTTGAGGTCCGAGTTTCTCGAAGAGCTTTGGATAAGGAAGTCTTTGGCATCTGTGGCAGCGTTGCAGCTCAGAAGTGTTCTGTGTGCCAGCAAGGAGGTCTTTGGCTAAGCATTTTCCTAGAGGTGAAGTTCAGAAGCAGTAGAGTGGATCCATTTCTTCGATGGATTGGATAGTTAAGTATGAGCTGTTCTGATTTGTTAAGAGAGAACAGTTTTCTTTGGAATTAGGATGGGTGGATCGCAAAAGTGACTTGCGATAGTTGAATGTTCTCTTGTGTTATCAGAGATTTTCCGGATGTCTTCAGGGAAGTCAGAGGTTTGCTTTAGCTTCTGGAGATTGAGTTTTCGTATCGACTGGGATTCCAAGAGTAATACCGGTGGTTCAGCTTAGTAAAAGGATGGTTCCTAGAGAGATAGTTTGGTGAAGCAGCTCAAGTTTTCGTGGAACTTCTGAGTTTTCTTTTATGGATCTGTTGAACCATTTTTCTGGGATGTGTTGTCCAGTCTGTGCTTGTGTTCTTCATCAACATTTTCATTCTACTCCAGATCAGAGTTGTGCAACGAAAGCAGTTTGGCGAGTGCTCCTGTTTGACTTTTCCGGATAGGAGAAGTTAGTTCAGTCTTCTGATGTTTGTGAGTAGAGTTTGTTCTTGGTCTTGGTTGATCTTGAGAGGATCATTTTGTTGGGTTATTTCTGGTCCAGCATGTTTCGAGGAGCATCAGCGAAGGTTGAGCTGATCAGGAAGGATCTGTAGACAGCCCAGGATTAACAGAAGGATTTTGTGGATAAGAGAAGGAGGAATTTGGAATTTGAAGTTGGAGACTTCGTTGTTGTTGAGGTTTTCTCTGGTTAAAGGAGCAATAAGATAGGGTAAGTTGGGAAGCTAGCTCCGAGGAATATTGGATCTTTCTGTGTTCTTGTAAGGATAAGTGTTTGGTCTTCAAGGTTGAATTGCCAGTTTGGATAACTGGGATTCAATGTGTTTCACGTATCTCTGAGGGAGTACGTATTTGATCTATCTCTGGTTTAGGAACCAGCAGTTCAGGAGGATTTGGTTGTTGAGTCAGACTCGTCTATAGTCTGATATCCTATTTAGTTCTGTAGATCTAGATGAGTAGGAGCTCTATAGCTTAGTAGTATTGATTGTTTGGATTCTGTAGAGCGAGTATCCCGGTATTTATACTTGGGAAACTCTAGGGAATTCTATCTAGAATTTTGTCTGGATAGTTATAATTGTTTGATTGGGTGAATTGGTTGCTATGGTTGTTAGCATATGATTGATAATATATGCTTGTGGTTTAAAATTAAAATCTTTAATGAGATTATTAAATTACCTTTGTTTTAAATTTCGGGGACGAAATTCTTTTAAGGGGGGAGGAATGTGATATCCCGGAATTTTTGGACAATATCAATTTAATAATCTGTTTAAATAATTAAATTGATTTGATAATCTTTATTAAAAATGTTTAAATTGGTTTAATAATCTAATTAAATAAATATTTAATTAGTGAATTTTATCTTTTAAAAATTAATAAAATGGTTTCTATTTATAATGTATATATATATGTGTGTGTGTATATATTGTAAATAGATAAGCTTTGGTTTGAAATTTAACAAATAAATAAAATCTTGTTTTTAAATTTCTAATATACATTTTTATAGTTTGGAAATTATGATTTATTTAATATTAATCTTTTCAAAGCTATTTAAACAAATAGCTATATGGTTTTAAATAAGATTAATAATAAGGTTTATTTTATTTTCTTTTTAAATATTGCTTAATAAATATGATTTAAGAGTATATATATAAGTTTAAAATACAATTTACATATGATATGTTAATTCATTTAGTAATAGTAGTAATTTATAATCTCTTTTATAAATTATTTAAAATTGACCAAATTGATATATTTTTTAAACAATATTAATAATGTATTGTTTTATATATAGATATAAATAGACTTTAATAAAATAGGATTGTTATTTCAAATTGAACGTGTTGTTATAAATTGACTTTAAATTGGATTTCTAAATTTAATTTGGATTTGAATTTTGGTTTAATTTTGAAGTTCAAAAGAATAGAAATTTTGAAATATTTTGGATTCAAATTATATGAATAAGATTTGATTTGTAAAAAAATTGGTTTTTATTTTCTTTTCTTTTAAAGGAATTCATATATGTATTTAGATAAGTATTTATAAATTAGTAAATTAAGAATAAAAGCTTATTATTAATATTTAAAATAACATAAAAATGCATTATTACAAGTGTTTAATTTTAAAGCATATTGTTAACATGTGTAAGATAATTGCAAATGAATTTGACAAATGTTGATAATTTGGGCAAGTGTCATTGTTTTATTTTTCATTTTCTTTAATTTTAAATAAATCCTAATAAATCTATATAAACATACATCTCCCCTCTCTTCTATTTCTTTCCTTATCTTCTCATTTTCAAAGTAAGAAACTTCAGCCTGTAACAAATTCTCAAAACAACCTGTAACTCAAAAACTTCCACAAACCATAGATTTATCAAAATCTAAAACCTGTTAACAATTTTCAAAAATCAAAATCAAGCCTGTAAACATCTTCTTCAAAACTGAGACAAAAGCCTGCAAGCAAACCTGAGATTTATTAAAAAGCAAGATCATTTCAGTACAAGCTAAAACATCTCAGCAACAAAAGATTTCAAGTCTCCAATCAAAGAAGCAAAGGCAATTCAAGTTTATAAATCAAAGTTTTAAAGTTTCAAAGGCTATTTCAAAAAAATAAAGCTCTGTTCATTTGCATGCTTGGTGAGTAACATCACTTTTAAAAAAAACATAAGTATTGAATATCTGTTTGCATGTGGATTACTAGGAGTGAGTATGCTTTGTATGTATATATATTGGTGAATTTTTTTTGTATATATGAATGCATATATGTGTGCTTGTTGTGTATCTGTTCTTGCCTATTCCTGGTTTTAAAGCTAAGAATTTGGTAAAAATTCCATTATCACTTGATCTAATCTTTATTAGGATTTCAGATTCAAACAAAAGTTGTTTGTTTCAGTCTAAATTAATGTTTAAAAATTTAATTAAGTTAAAATAAACATGAATGTCTCTAGAAACTAGAAACAACAGTGTATGTTTAAGACAAGTGAAAATTTAAGTATCTTAATTTATCAAGTCAGGTTTATAAAATAAAACCTTATACAAAAACTTGATTTTTAAAAGAGAAATCATAATTTTTAGCACTAAATTGAAGGAGAAGTTGGAGTTTGATCAGATTTGGAGTTTTGGGTGGGTTCTGACGATCTTGGTGATCCGGGAAGATGTGGTTCTCACTGGAGGTAGTTGAATGATGGGTGAGGTCGGGAAAAATAGCAGAAGTGATGGAAGGTCACTGTGGCAGTGATGGATGGTCAGTAAAGCCTGTAAACCTAATTTTGGCAAGGTCGGGAGTTTGTAATCTTCTCAGCATCTAGGATGGATCGAGTGCCACCAGGCTTTGGGAATTGGAAGCAAGGATTTCGTCGAGGGCGTGGCCGGAATTTCTGATACTCTGATGATCAGAGGAGTGAGCACGAGTGATTTCCAGGCTTTGAGTTTCCTGTTCCTGGTTGTGATGGGTTACTCGAATTCGTTTTCGAGATACTATTGATATTATGGTGATCGAGTTTGGGTACGAGGGTGAACGTCGACATGTGGGGATCGTCATGGATGGCCGGAGTTGATCAGAGTCACCGTGCATGTGCACGGTGCATGCTTGTAACTGGTAGAGTTTGGGTTTAAACAGAGGAGTGGTACTCAAGTTTTTCTCGAGTTGATCGCGTGAGTGACTCGAAGTTTATAGGGTTTTGACTCGGGGAAAATTGAGATGGGCTCGGGTCATTTAGTGATTACAAGTTTTAGAATCTGACGGGGGTTTTAAAAATTAAAATGAGTTTAAAAATTTGAAAGCAGGATTTAAACCAAGTTTTAAATCAAGTTTTCATATGGGTTCAAGTTAAATTTGTATCCTAGATTTGAGATAAATAAAGTTTTATAAAAATAAAGGTTTTAATAAATTTAAAATGTTTAAAGTATAAAACTCTTAAAGTTTCTTTTTAAATAATAAATGTTTATTTAACATTGGATTTAAAAGTTTTTAAATTGGTTAAATTTTTAAGTATTTGAAATCTTTAAATTGAAATGAAATTTATAGGAAAGTTTAAAAGCAAAAGGTTTCAATGTATTTGAAAATGATAATTAAGTCATTTATAAGAAATGATTTATCTTAAATATAATTAAGAATTAAAGAGTTGATTCATTAAATCAATAAGGTAATAAAGGATAATTTAATAATTTAATTAATTAATGATTTAGTGTTAATTAATTAAATAATTAGGATTATAAGTTAATTAATTAAGGGTTAATTAATTTGAAATTAAGGATCATTAATTAGATATGTATAGATTATTAATAAATGATTAGGAATTAATTAATCGAGTGATTAAAGATTAATTAAGAAATTAATTAAGTAATTAGAGATTAATTAATTGGTAATTAAGAATTAATTAATTTGTAATTAATAATGGTTGATTTAAGTTTAATTACTTAAGGAATGTAAGTAAAGAATTGTTAATAATTAATGAGAGATCATTAACTAGGGAATAATTATTAAATAATTAATTAATGTGATTAATTTTGATAATCAATTAGATTAATTAATTAATGATAATCATTTATGAAATTGGTTAAGTATAATTACTTAATGAAAATATTTAAGAGATTACATGCTCATTGTAATTAATTTAGTTTAATAAGATTAGTTTATGTTATCTAATTAAGTTTAACTAATTTAAGATAATCACTTGGTGATTTGATAAGTATAATTACTTAAATGTAATTAATGAAGTGTAATTATTTAGAGAAGTAATTAAAGATAATTACTGGATGTAATTGACTGAAGATGATTTAATAATGAAAGTAATTTGAGTTTAATTACTTTGTATAATTAATCAAAGGATTAATTAAAAGATAATTAATTAAGAAGTAATTAATTTATGTAATGAAGTAATTAAGGGAAGTTAATTACTGGATGAGATTAATCAAAGGTGATTAATAAATGATGATGTAATTAAGAGTTGATTAATTAATATAATTAATGATGTAATTAAGAGTTGATTAATTTAAACTAATTAATCAAAAATAGGTGATTAAAGTAATTAATTAATTGTAATTAATTAAGGATTAATGTAATTAAGTATAGTTAATTAATTAATGAAGTAATTAAAGATAAATTACTGTAATGGTTTAAGATAATTAATTTGTGAAATTAATTAAGGATTAATTACTTAAAGTAATTAAAGGATAATTAATCAGGAATGATTAATTAAGATGGATACTTAGAGTATGATTAATTAATTTTTTTAATTAATGATTAAGTAAGCAGAATTTAAAAGTAATTGAAGTAATTAATGTAATTCATTTGAGATAATTAAATTAATTAGTGATAGTATGATTGCTTATGGATGGCTAAATGATATTGAATGCTTTGCATTCTTTGATATCTCTGATGAGATATGTGCTGTCTATGTTATGGATGTTTTGGTTGAATTGTAATGATATTGTGAATTATCTATCTGTGTGTATATAGATAAAGAATTGAATTGTTTTAACTTTAAAACAACTTGGCCTTAAAAGATACATTTTGGATTTCGATGAGACCGGGATCGGGTTTCCAGATTTGGATATTCGAATACCACATCGATCCAAATTAACGATAGATCATGAATCTCAAGTGAAGATGAAGATTCAGAGTGCAAGGGTTATTGTCGTTAACTCTGAGGGTGATTCCAAAATGAGTGTAACGAGATAATGCCTTCGGTTTCGTTCGAACCCGGAACGAACTTGTATGGATTAAATGCTTTCAGAACATCGTCAGGTGGACGATGAGCATTCTAAGTGATGTGTTCTGATTAAAGGTAATTGTAGCCTCAAGTCTCATCAACCGGGAATGGATAAAACAGGGGAGGTGTAGCAAGGCTTCGTGGGTAGCACCCACTGAGAGTAAGGTCATCCCTGTCTAGAAGTTCCTTTTTTTTCGGCTTAGTGGGCAGTTGGCGACGGCCATCTGTGGGGTGATTTTATTCGGAATTATCCAGTAAGAGATAGTTCCGGCCTTGTGTTGCAAATGAGCGGGCGTACTCCTCGGTACGTTGATCTAGGCCACGTACTGTGACGGACGGTACCCCAGTAGCCCTGCCATTGTATGGAATCCAATCTCCAATAAGCGCCGTACGTATTAGTTGTGCCCAACTATGTTGGAACGTGAGATGTAAGCATTCCAACTATTTCTGTATTTTACTTGAAAACCCTAGACCCTATTGTAATATAACTGGATTTCCTATCAAATGTTTTGGTTAGCGTAAGGTAAAAACTTACCCATGTTTATGTGTGGGGAGTCTTACGTGATACCTTTTGTTTTCAAAGGATTTTCAAAGTTAAGCAACTTTAACCTGTTACTCACACCAGACCCATGTCTGACCCAAGTGTTTATTTTCTGTTTTATAAACTCTTGGGTACCCAAATTTTTACGGGTAGCCAAGGGATTCAGGTTAGCTTTGACGAATTGTGGAGGATCAATGGAGCAGGAGGCTTCAGCGTTGTAGATATATATAGTAGTTCCGCTGTGTTGATCTTTGTATTGATCTCTGTATTGTATTGAGTTGTAATAACTAGATAGGTGTTTATAACTGTCTAGTATGTGATGTATAATCTGTGTAACTCTGATAGTCATTGTATATTATGTAATACTTATGTTATTAATATAATTTATTCATTCTGCTATTGAGATTCTGATGTTGTTTCTTTCTCTCTTCTCTTCTTTTCTCTTTTCTATCCCTTTCTTTCTTATTAATGATGCGTCATTCTGTGGAATGAATGGCGGGTCGTTACAGAAATCAAAGGAGCAAAAAGAACGGAACCAAATTCAAGGCAAATGCAAGCCGTGGTGACCAAAGTAGCACATCAGAAAATATACGAATTGAACTAGTCTAATCAAATCGTATGCACTCAAGCAAAATCGAACGGCAGAAAAAATTATTAGACAATTTCATACGAACGAAAATAAAGGGAATCGATCCCTACTTAAACCGTTAACATCATCGGTATATAGCAATCGAGTTCAAGCATATCAAACAAGAATAAATAAATCAAAATCACATACCAATTCAATTCAAACTCGACTCGTTGAAGCAGCCGTTTGCAAATCGAAGAGATAATCGATCAACCGAGCAATCGACACGAAGGCATCTATTTGATCGATCAACTGAAATCGGCAAAGCCCTAATTTATTTTGAAAGAGGAACGTCCGATCTCGAGCAAAGGAAAGAGGAAGTTTTTTTTCACAGAGCAAAATGGGCCGAAGAAATAATATAAGAAAAAGGGGAGGATCGGAGATTGACAAACATAAAAAGATAAAGGATTTCCTTTTATTCTATTTTGGGCCGGCATATTTAATTTCTTTTGGGCTTTTAATTTTAAAATTAGGGTTTTATTGTTTTTGAGTTGTTTTTATTTTGTATTTCTCTTTTAAACGTTTGTAAATTCTAGTCGTGTGAGTAGGGGACGAACTACGGTGGTGTTGTTCAAGAATTCGCAACTCAGTGGCTGAGTTGTAGTAGGGGTTTGAGCCTAGAGTTAGGTTAGTCGATAGCGGGTGTCGCCAGTTTATGTGTGTAAGATTCCGACTACTTAATTTCTAGTAGAAACCTTGGGGGCAGCACGTATGCAGGGTTTTGTCCAAGTTGGGTAAATCTGTGTTGTTCTATTTCTGCTTTTAATATTCTGCTATTATCTATGCTGCTATTATTCTGCTATTATCAGTGCTGCAATTATTTTCTATATTTCCACATTAAATTTTTATAATTATTAGTATCACCCTATTCACCCCACTCTAGGGTGAAATCGATCCTACATATGGTATCAAAGCTAGGAACAAAAGCCAATTTTTGTTTTAAAATTTTTATTTTTCAAAAACAAATATTGTTTTAAATATTTGATTTTTCTTTTTAAATGGATTCTTTTAATAATGCTTTTGCTGAGGGTCAGTCCATAGTCAGACCACCAATGTTCAATGGTGAATATGCTTACTGGAAAAATAGAATGAATTTTTTTTGAAAACCATTGATGCTTGGAATATTGTTGAGATGGGTTATAGGACACTAACTATAGTGGTAGATAATCAGGAAATAGATAAACCGATGGATCAATGGACAGATCTTGAAAATAAACTACAGAATGCTAATGCTAAATGTAACGACCCGTAAATTTAACCGGTTTTAATAACGTTATTAATTGAAATTTAGGAAATTTTAAACGATAAAATTTAGAAATATAAATATGATATTTGGAATGCGTCTAATTAAACATAGCAACTGGTAAATTTTTGTCCGAAAATATGAAAATTTATTTCGTGCCTAAATTTACTTCAATTTAATCAGTTAAAAAACGATGAAAATAAAATGTTTCCGAAACCTAAATATTTTTACGTAGAAAAATTCTAAACCATCTTCTGAGCAAGATGTCATTTTGTAGTTTTTCCAAATTCGGACATCTTTGGCTCCGTCGATCTTATTTTTGAGCGTTTTTCTTGCATTTTCCGCTATTAGAAAATTCAAATTTTATAATTCAAATCGTGCCACTGATATTTTATGCCGTTTGATCGTCTCGTCATGCTGATCTCTGCGATATATTCAATTCTGTGTTTTGAAGTCCGGTACGTGGCGAAAACCACGAAGTAGTTAATCGCATCGGTACCCGTTTTGAGTCCTTTCATTTTTGAGACCTTTTGTTTCCCTCGTCTATTCATTTTCTATCGTGGTAGCTGTCAGCCACTTATTCATTATGAAAGTTCACTTGAAAAGATGTTAGAAAATGAGTAGCCGACCATTGAATTAAAGTGCACGTCTAAAACTTTTTCGGTTCCTCATTTCACGTTCATTTCTTTTGCCTGACTTATCATTTTCTTCTCCCTCATTTCTCTCTTGCTTCTCTACATCTTCCTTCTGCAAAATTATTACAGTAAGATGCCTTCCTCTTTTACATTTTTCCCATTCTTCTCTAATAATTCTCTTCCTCTTCTCCTTACATATCATCATTGCCAGTCAACCCTTGCTCGGCCTTCCACTCATTAATCACCGCCTGCGACTCAGCCACTCTCTCCTCGCCTTCAACTCGTAGTCACCACCGAACCCGACGCCACTGCGCTAGCAGTCATCCCACCGCCTAATGCCCAACCAAGCACGAACCCAGCGTGTCCTCTCCCCTCACCGGCATGGCAACCCGCCTGTCCTTCACTCCACATCCAACCGTAGCCTTCCCTCTGTCCTCCTCCCCTCCATGACCGAGCACGACCACCCTCCGACCCAGTCCCTCTTCCACCTTCACTGCCTCACCGAGCAACCTATTCCCCTACCTGAGCCCTCCGGTGTAGCTCCGACTTGAGCACCTTGCACCTTCAGCCGCCTCACATGAACCCCACCTTTCCACTTCGCTCCTCCTCATCGAAGCCACTGCACCTCTCGATAGCACCCCTCACCCCTTGCTTGCTGACCCAGGCCGAGCTCCATAGCTTCGACACTCCTCCTTTTACCTTACATCAGGCTCTGTCATTTGGGTATATATCATCTTATATATATATTGTTATCCTTCATATATATAATTTATCTATAGTTATAGTTACAGTATTAGTTTATGTTCATATAGTTATAATATGTTCATATATTGGTTCATAGTTATAGTTATAATATGTTCATATATTGGTTTATGTAGTGGGTTTATATAAGTGTTATATTCAAAATGTTGGTTTTAGTCCATGAGTATATATATAGTTGTTTTATGTTGTTTTGGTCTGCATACTATATGAAGTTTCGAATGATGATAATTGTTTTGTAAGTTTTGATTTTTAAATTGTATATATAATGGTAGTATGTATTGTATAAGGAAGTCATATTAGTAGCCATGTACATGTACACCAGTTTATATGTTTTCAAAGGTCAATGCATGTCTGTTTATGTATATATAAATAAAGTAAGTTATAATGAGTAAATTTGCATATAGTAGCACTCGCCTATCGTTTATATATATTCATATAATAATAGGTTAACTTTATATATATATATATAACCGGTTTAGTGTTTTGTGGTATCTAAGTCTGGTATATGTCACATATATTACATGCGAACATATGTTGGTTTGCTGTTGGATTTATATGAATATGGGTAAGTTTTAAATCTGAAATTGCTATTTATTTTTATATGTATATAAATTATTTGTCTACCAAGAGATTTATATTCGAGTATATAATAATGTATGGGCATACTTTGACAAGTTATATAACTCATATGTTCTGTTTCTTCCATATATATATTTTTTATATTAATGATATATCATGTAGGTCTGCATATTTTGCTTGCATACATTTTTCGTTCTCTCTGCATTTGTATATTGTTGATATTAGAGATCTATTTGGTGATGTAATACCTGATTGTATGTTGATATGTTTTAAAAGGAAATTTGCATGTTTATTCTTTTCTGAACATCAGTTAGACTTCACGTTCACGATATCATATCTCACTCATGTTTTATCGGAATGGGTTGATTTTATTTTTAAAAAAGAGTCGAAGTTACCTAGTTTATGCCTGTCAAATTTCAGCAAAATCCGACATCGTTTGATTAGTGGTCGAGGATCTGGAAGTTAGACCCAGGCAGCTGTTCTTTTATACTTGAAATTATTTTACACTGCTGTAAACATGACCTGAGCTCATGTTTGACGCATTGTATCTCTTCCGTCTTACGTCGGAATACAGTGATTCTTTTTTTGTTGGAAATATTGAGTTTTCTATTTTATGTTTACGAATTTTCAGCTTCATGCGAGGTCATTTGATCCTCTGTTTCTCATTTGGAAGTTAGACCCAGGCAGCTGTTCTTTTGTACTTAGAAATTATTTTACACTGCTGCAAACATGGCCTGAGTCTATGTTCGTGCCATCGTAACTTTTCTCGTCTCTTGTCCAAAACAAGTGAATCTTTTGCAGTTTAAAATACAAGTTTTGATCTTTATTCATACCAAATTTCAGACCATTTCGATCTCGGTAGCACATAGAATTATATTGTTAAACTTTGACGCAGGACATGTTTTATTTGTTGCTATGTTGAATGTTTTGATTTGATTTCATCAATTTTTGTTATCAACTTTGATCGTTGAATTCGTGCCGATTTGTTTTGCTTGGATTCGTAACTCAATCTCTATGCCCGTATCAGTGTGCGTATCCGTGTCATCTTCTCGTGCATCTCTAGCCTCGAAAGGTGAGCAACCACTCACGATTAATGTTCTTATATTTCAATTGAAATATGCTGCTGTTAGTTATTTATATTGCTATATCTATGCCATCATCTGTATCTGTTCACCTGTGACACCTGACATCATTATCTGTTATTTATATTGATATATATATGCCATCATCTGTATCTGTTCACCTATGACATCTGACACCCTTATCTGTTATTTATACTGATGATATATGCCCGTTACCATTGTTATATTATTATCATATCTGTTATCACTCTGCAAGTTCCCTATTAGTATAGTATCACTATGGGTTGAAATGATACATACCCGAACGGACTTTAGAATAGGAGAAAATCGTTATGGGTTGAAATGATAAACCCAAGCGATTTTCAAATTAAATTGAATTTGGGATTTCGGGTTGAAAAGATATATACCCGAATATATTTTAAATTGCGGATTGAAATGATGAATATCCGTATCACTTGACCATAGGATAGAAAATTTATATATAGACACCGTTGGTCTATATATAAATGTTTTGAAAACATTTCTACGGTTTGAAAGAAATATATGGTTTTAATAAATAATGATTTTAAAGATTTATTAAAGTTGATTTAATAAAGTTGATTTGAATCAATATGAAATATGTTTAAGTATTTATGAAAAAAATTTATTTTTAAAATATAGAATTTATAATGTTTCAGGTTGAAAGATAAATTTTAATTGATTTGGAATTCTTAATTATTTAAGAATTATACTTAAATAAGTTGATTTGAAATCTATTAAATTTAAAATTCTAAGATATGTTTTATAACTTGAATTAATTAAGAAGTGGCTTAAATGAATATTTCAAACTTATATAAATTTAAATGGGATATTTTTTCTATATAAATTTGTAAATTGAAGTTGTATTTTGATGTATTGAAATGATTAAAGAAATATTTCAGAAACTAAATGTAATGAAATTAAATTGGGACATAAATTGAATTATCGAATTTAGTTTGAAATGTCGAATATTTAAACTTTGAAATATATTGAAATTGAAACGGTTTATTTATGGTTCAAATAGGCATTTGAAATCGATAATTTGAAAGGGTTTATTGAGAAACTAAATTGAATTGAAATTGATGATTTGAGATTTAATTAAATTTTAATTTTGGAATTCGAGTTTATGTGAATTGATTTGTGAAATTTGAGGAAGCTATTTTTATATAAAGTATTTAAACTATATCTAAAACTATTTATATTTTTGCTTTATAAATTTTAATATAAATTATTTTAATATAAATCATTTTCAATATAAATTATTTTATTTTAACTTATAACTATTTTATATAAACTATTTTATTTTATAAACTATTTTTCTATATATACAAATTTTAATATCTAAACTGTTTAAGAGGAAAGTGTTAGGATTTCAAAGTGTTATGAATTTCAAGTTTTGATTTCTAAAGTGTTATGATTTTAAAAAGACTTATGAGTTCGAAAGCGATATAACTTTGGAAAGTGATATGATTTTGGAAATGGATTTATTTAAAGTGAAAGTGATATCGTATTGATATGGTTTTGAAATGGCAATGATATGTCGGTTTTTGAAATATAACTATTTTGAAATTTTATTAAATGACCATCGGTGTAATAATACGTAGTTATTAAAGAGACCGGGATCGGATATGGACATACTCTCTGTCGATACCGAAACCATTTTAATAACTAATATACGCGGAGTGTTGATCCAGAATGAAGTGGATGGTTTGATGAACGCGTTGACTGAAGAAAGAGAACGATATTGGATGACCCCTGACATGACTAAAACAGGAGCCGCGCCGGGCCATTGAGGATCGCCATCTCTAGCGGACACACTTCTTCGATACCATATCTATTACTTTTGTGATTCGATTTGGGTGCACCCCTTGATTTGGGAGTGTTGTTTCGCGGTGTTGGGGTAGTAGCTGCTATGCCCAACATCAGTACGGATCAGGCAACTACTAGTATCCTAGTTGGTATCGCCTCATGTACCTTGTCATACTGATTATCCTATTCGCAACCACTACGATTTTGGTTTGTACCTTTAGTATATGGATTGCCCTCTGGTGACTTCCGGTTTTGGGGAAACTACGGTCTTGTATATGCTCTTGGGAATAAAAATGTGTTAAGGGTGGAATGGGCCATGACTTAACGCTATTTTGATATCGTACTTTACTGATTAGACATTATCTACTTAGCGTATTCTACTGTATATATAGATAGTTTAATGGATCCTTAGAGGATGGTTATCCCAAACATCCTTTGAGTCACTTGTATTTCAGTCGTTATTTCACTTGAGTTGGATTTATTGATATAAGAATGTTAATCCTGACTCGAGTGTTTTGTGTTTTCTTTACGCTCGGGTCAGACTGAGTGATACAGTATTCGAGACTCACCTTTGGAGTTGGAGCTTCGCTTGGAGATCCAGCTATCTATCCAGCTTCCAATTATTCAGTTGATTCCAGTGATGTATTCAGATCTTGTATTTGACTATTGTATTGAGATATCTATGTATTCGAGACCTCTGTTGTATCTTGTTTAACTCTATTATATATATATGGTAGCTTCATGAACTACTATTCTTTTATTTCCGCTGCATTATTGTTATATTAATCTGTGTCTGTGATCTGTGATTATTTATTTATTGTATATGCTAAGTTTTGTCAATTTAAATCAACAATCTATTGTTTTGAATTATTCAAGTCGGACATGTGTGGATTTATTGTCGATTTGAATGGTCCAAAATAGTGGTTCGTTACAGTTGGTATCAGAGCTTTGGTAGCTCTAGGCAAAACTTGGCATATAGGGTAAATGTATTTACAGAATCACTCTCATTCGAGTTTCAATTTCTTCCTTTTGACTCGATTCCTTCAAAATTTTGGAACATTCCCTACGGTTCCAAAATCCATTCATGTCCCTCACTATTCGTCTTCTTTCGATTCTGGAGCATCCCAAAACTCCACTTTGAATGACCTTTATAATGAATCGGCGGTCTCGCCAAACTTCGAATGATTTGTAAAGGGGTGAAACTCCTTTACAATAGGCATTGATTTACCGGAGATTTCTGTATCCTCGGTTTACGATGCTATCTATCTCCTGCTATACCTGAATTTTATTTCTTGAGATCGCATGTCGATTTACCTCGGAATTCTACAACGATCTTATTCTTGAAGTCACGGTCGACCCGGTTAAGGTTGCCCGCGATTTATATAAAGTTATCAATCTTCCTACTTTGCTATTAATCATCATATCTTGTTTCGAACTTATCTTCGAACCAAATTTCTCTTTGATTTAAGTCCATCAAATTTGAAACCCTATCCTTATTTTGAAAATTCATTCATGTATCGTCGAGCAAAGAAATGTATGTGTAAATTAATATATAAACGCTTTAAATATATGCTGTGTTGTTTGAGTTGTTGAGGTTGATTTGGGTTTCCGATCGATTCGTCTGATCAACGCTATCGATAGGATTTCCAAAACACCTGAGCAGAGCAAACTGACACAATGTTGTTTTCAAATCTGGAAAATTAAATAAAGTTTGTATGATTTTACTATATATATAAGTATGAAATTTTCTTTAACCAAACTGTAATAAATTAATTGTTGGAGTGATAATATTTGATTATCAATTATTGTTTTGTAAACAATTGACTATTGCAATATAAATAATTGAAGTTATAAACTTGGCTATAATGCAAATTTTAAATCTGAAATGTATTTAAATCAAGAATTTGAGAATTTGATTTCCGGTGATTTCAACTTTGGTTTTAAAGTGTATATTATTAAAGGTATTTCAAATAGAAACCGTTTTCAAAGAATTTTAAAATGTTGAAATCAGTACTCTTCTCTTTTGTCGCTGGAAAATAATTTCGGTGATGACTGCAGCGTCATCGACATTCATTTTCGAGTTTCGAAGTGGAGAGACCATTCTGTAGCTTTACTACGGTTTTGTTTTGGAAAAAAATTATTTTGATTTGAATTATATATATATGGGTATATTATTTTAAATTTAATTTGGATTAATATATATAGTATACACATAATTATCTCTAAAAGGTTTGGAAATTTAATTTGATTTGAATTTCTGTGGTATGGCTTGATTTATTATATATATAAAGATAAAATTTTGATCTGATATATACTATATATATTTATCTCAAAATTGTTGAAGTAAATCGGAGATTTAAATTCTTAAGTTTATGATTTAAAGATGATTTCAATTATAAACCGAAGCCAAAATTTTTGGATAAATATTTAAACTTGAGATGATTGAATTTGAAAATTTTATTTGTATAGTACTAAATTGCATTTCAATATAACTTACCTAAATTATTCAGAAGTTAAAATGTAATTGGATAATATACAATATAAAATGATTTCATAAATAAAATTTGAGTGGTTATAATAGATGTTATACACTTAAATTTTAATTATAAAATGTTAATAGAGATAAATAGAATAATAAGATAATTGAAAAATAAATTTTGTTTTGAAGGAATTAATAAATTGAAATTAGATCAACTTATGGAAATACCTTGAATTTAAAATCAATTAATGAATATAAATTAATTTAAATTGAAATTTATATGGTTTAAATTAATTTATATGATTTAAATATATGTGATAAAATATATTACGTGGAACAAATTTAATAATAATTTGGAATAAAGGGATTAAATTTGTTGAATAAAATATGAGTATAATAAATGATTATACAAATTGATGATTTAGAAATTGTTAATTGAAGATGACTAGATAATAAGATAATGAATTTAGAAATAGATAGATTAATTTAACTTAAGTGAACTAAAAGGATTTAACCAAATTGTTAAATATTAATTAATTTAAATTGAAATTTTTATGGTTTGAATTAATTGTTTTACTTGTATTCCAATCTATTTTCTTTCTGGTTGTTTCTATTCTCCTACCTCCTTCCTTTTTGGGGACGAAAAGTTTTGAGTGGGGGAGAATGTAACGACCCGTAAATTTAACCGGTTTTAATAACGTTATTAATTGAAATTTAGGAAATTTTAAACGATAAAATTTTGAAATATAAATATGATATTTGGAATGCGTCTAATTAAACATAGCAACTGGTAAATTTTCGTCCGAAAATATGAAAATTTATTTCGCGCGTAAATTTACTTCAATTTAATCAGTTAAAAAGTGATGAAAATAAAATGTTTCTGAAACCTAAATATTTTTACGTAGAAAAATTCTAAACCATCTTCTAAGCAAGATGTCAGTTTGTAGTTTTTCCAAATTCGGACATCTTTGGCTCCGTCGATCTTATTTTTCAGCGTTTTTCTTGCATTTTCCGCTATTAGAAAATTCGAATTTTATAATTCAAATCGTGCCACTGATATTTTATACCGTTTTGATCATCTCGTCATGCTGATCTCTGCGATATATTCAATTCTGTGTTTTGAAGTCCGGTACGTGGCGAAAACCACGAAGTAGTTAATCGCATCGGTACCCGTTTTGAGTCCTTTCATTTCTGAGACCTTTTATTTCCCTCGTCTATTCATTTTCTATCGTGCTAGATGTCAGCCACTTATTCATTATGAAAGTTCACTTGAAAAGAGGTTAGAAAATGAGTAGCCGACCATTGAATTAAAGTGCACGTCTAAAACTTTTTGGGTTCCTCATTTCACGTTCATTTCTTTTGCCTTACTTATCATTTTCTTCTCCCTCATTTCTCTCTTGCTTCTCTACATCTTCCTTCTGCAAAATTATTACAGTAAGATGCCTTCCTTTTTTCATTTTTCTCATTCTTCTCTAATAATTCTCTTCCTCTTCTCCTTACATATCATCATTGCCAGCCAACCCTTGCTCGGCCTTCCACTCATTAATCACCGCCTGCGACTCAGCCACTCTCTCCTTGCCTTCAACTCGTAGTCACCACCGAACCCGACCCCACTGCGCTAGCAGTCATCCCACCGCCTAATGACCAACCAAGCACAAACCCAGCGTGTCCTCTCCCCTCACCGGCATGGCAACCCGCCTGTCCTTCACTCCACATCCAACCGCAGCCTTCCCTCTGTCCTCCTCCCCTCCATGACCGAGCACGACCACCCTCCGACCCAGTCCCTCTTCCACCTTCACTGCCTCACCGAGCAACCTATTCCCCTACCTGAGCCCTCCGGTGTAGCTCCGACTTGAGCACCTTGCACCTTCAGCCGCCTCACATGAACCCCACCTTTCCACTTCGCTCCTCCTCATCGAAGCCACTGCACCTCTCGATAGCACCCCTCACCCCTTGCTTGCTGACCCAGGCCGAGCTCTATAGCTTCGACACTCCTCCTTTTACCTTACATCAGGCTCTGTCATTTGGGTATATATCATCTTATATATATATTGTTATCCTTCATATATATAATTTATCTATAGTTATAGTTACAGTATTAGTTTATGTTCGTATAGTTATAATATGTTCATATATTGGTTCATAGTTATAGTTATAATATGTTCATATATTGGTTTATGTAGTGGGTTTATATAAGTGTTATATTCAAAATGTTGGTTTTAGTCCATGAGTATATATATAGTTGTTTTATCTTGTTTTGGTCTGCATACTATATGAAGTTTCGAATGATGATAATTGTTTTGTAAGTTTTGATTTTTAAATTGTATATATAATGGCAGTATGTATTGTATAAGGAAGTCATATTAGTAGCCATGTACATGTACACCAGTTTATATGTTTTCAAAGGTCAATGCATGTCTGTTTATGTATATATAAATAAAGTAAGTTATAATGAGTAAATTTGCATATAGTAGCACTCGCCTATCGTTTATATATATTCATATAATAATAGGTTAACTTTATATATATATATATAACCAGTTTAGTGTTTTGTGGTATCTAAGTCTGGTATATGTCACATATATTACATGCGAACATATGTTGGTTTGCTGTTGGATTTATATGAATATGGGTAAGTTTTAAATCTGAAATTGCTATTTATTTTTATATGTATTTAAATTATTTGTCTACCAAGAGATTTATGTTCGAGTATATAATAATGTATGGGCATACTTTGACAAGTTATATAACTCATATGTTCTGTTTCTTCCATATATATATTTTTTATATTAATGATATATCATGTAGGTCTGCATATTTTGCTTGCATACATTTTTCGTTCTCTCTGCATTTGTATATTGTTGATATTAGAGATCTATTTGGTGATGTAATACCCGATTGTATGTTGATATGTTTTAAAAGGAAATTTGCATGTTTATTCTTTTCTGAACATCAGTTAGACTTCACGTTCACGATATCATATCTCACTCATGTTTTATCGAAATGGGTTGATTTTATTTTTAAAAAAGAGTCGAAGTTACCTAGTTTATGCCTGTCAAATTTCAGCAAAATCCGACATCGTTTGATTAGTGGTCGAGGATCTGGAAGTTAGACCCAGGCAGCTGTTCTTTTATACTTGAAATTATTTTACACTGCTGTAAACACGACCTGAGCTCATGTTTGACGCATCGTATCTCTTCCGTCTTACGTCGGAATACAGTGATTCTTTTTTTGTTGGAAAGAATGAGTTTTCTGTTTTATGTTTACGAATTTTCAGCTTCATGCGAGGTCATTTGATCCTCTGTTTCTCATTTGGAAGTTAGACCCAGGCAGCTGTTCTTTTGTACTTAGAAATTATTTTACACTGCTGCAAACATGGCCTGAGTCTATGTTCGTGACATCGTAACTTTTCTCGTCTCTTGTCCAAAACAAGTGAATCTTTTGCAGTTTAAAATACAAGTTTTGATCTTTATTCATACCAAATTTCAGACCATTTCGATCTCGGTAGCACATAGAATTATATTGTTAAACTTTGACGCAGGACATGTTTTATTTGTTGCTATGTTGAATGTTTTGATTTGATTTCATCAATTTTTGTTATCAGCTTTGATCGTTGAATTCGTGCCGATTTGTTTTGCTTGGATTTGTAACTCAATCTCTATGTCCGTATCAGTGTGCGTATCCGTGTCATCTTCTCGTGCATCTCTAGCCTCGAAAGGTGAGCAACCACTCACGATTAATGTTCTTATATTTATTAAATTTGATTTCAATTGAAACGACAATTGAAATATGCTGTTGTTAGTTATTTATATTGCTATATCTATGCCATCATCTGTATTTATTTAAAAATTATTTATGTATTAGTTATAATTCAATTGAATGATAATTTTTCATTTAATTACCATTTATATATTCGTAAAACATTAAATACGAGTTTTATATGCTATTTTAAAGCCATCCGTTATATCCCGCTATATCCTCGCTGTATCTCCGCTATGACTTTTTGCACCTCCACCGCTTTGAATCTACCGAGCGCTTTAACTGCACAGGTCCGGATCAGACAACTACTAGTATCCTAGTTGGTATCGCCTCATGTACCTTGTCATACTGATTATCCTATTCGCGGCCACTACGATTTTGGTTTATACCTTTAGTATATGGATTGCCCTCTGGTGACTTCCGGTTTTGGGGAAACTACGGTCTTGTATATGCTCTTGGGAATAAAAATGTGTTAAGGGTGGAATGGGCCATGACTTAACGCTATTTTGATATCGTACTTTACTGATTAGACATTATCTACTTAGCGTATTCTACTGTATATATAGATAGTTTAATGGATCCTTAGAGGATGGTTATCCCAAACATCCATTGAGTCACTTGTATTTCAGTCGTTATTTCACTTGAGTTGGATTTATTGATATAAGAATGTTAATCCTGACTCGAGTGTTTTGTGTTTTCTTTACGCTCGGGTCAGACTGAGTGATACAGTATTCGAGACTCACCTTTGGAGTTGGAGCTTCGCTTGGAGATCCAGCTATCTATCCAGCTTCCAGTTATTCAGTTGATTCCAATGATGTATTCAGATCTTGTATTTGACTATTTTATTGAGATATCTATGTATTCGAGACCTCTGTTGTATCTTGTTTAACTCTATTATATATATATATGGTAGCTTCCTAAACTACTATTCTTTTATTTCCGCTGCATTATTGTTATATTACTCTGTGTCTGTGATCTGTGATTATTTATTTATTGTATATGCTAAGTTTTGTCAATTTAAATCAACAATCTATTGTTTTGAATTATTCAAGTCGGACATGTGTGGATTTATTGTCGATTTGAATGGTCCAAAATAGTGGGTCGTTACACTAAAGCTATGAATTCTATTATTTGTTCATTGGATCAAATTGAATTTAATCATGTCTCACATTGTCTAACTGCGTAGGAAATCTGGCACACACTTGAAGTGACTTATGAAGGAACATCTCAAGTCAAAGAATCTCGCCTTGCCATGCTTAGTAGTGAATACAAGAACTTTACAATGGCTAAGGATGAAAATGTCAAAGAGATGTATGGACGACTTTCCAATCTCATATACAAATCAAAAGCTCTTGGAAAATCATACGCAGAGTTGGAAATAGTCCGAAAAATCCTCAGAGTCCTTCCACGAAATTTTGAAGCCAAAGTCACTGCCATTCAAGAATCAAAGGATTTGAAACAAATCAAAGTTGAAGAACTCATCGGAAATCTCACCACTTATGAGCTAGAAATAAAATTCAAGGAAGAACTCGAAGGAGGTGATACTCGAAAGAAATCAATAGCTCTTAAAGGAACAACGGAAAGTGATGATGATGATGATGGAGCAGCTGAGCTAGCACTACTAATAAAGATTTTCCAAAAGTGGAACTGCAAATACGGAAATCCAGCTCTAAATCAACAATTGAAAAGTAGAATAGTCAAAGCACTGGACAACTCAGAAGAACAGGAGATCATTTTTCACAAGTGCAATAAACCTAGTCATATCAAGCCCAATTGTCCTCAGAATCGATTCAGCCAAGGAAAGAAACCGAAAAGGAGAAGTTTTGCAACCACTTGGGATGAAACCGATGAAGATGATAAAAGCACTAGCAGTGAGAGTGAAAAAGCAGATTTGTGCCTTCGAGGTGATATAACTGACAGTGATGATGACGAGCCAAGCGAGGTATCAAAACTTACTCACTCAGAACTACTTATATATTTTCACAAAGTAAATGGCTATTTTGAACGACTTAGGGAGAAATACGCTAAAATTGAATCATAAAGAGATACTTTGATAGATTTAAATAAACAGCTTGATCAATTGGTTAAAAACTATCAAACAAAGAGCCTTAAGTGTGATAAGTGTCCATCACTTGAAGAAGAAATTAAAAAATCATAAATTAAAATTAAATCACTTGAAAATGAAATTTTGATTCTGAAAGAAAGTGAAAACACGAGGAGAGAAAATTCTATTAAAAAGTGCACACAATTATTGAATGAAAATGAATCTCTCAAAACACAAGTCCAACAATTGTCTACAACTTTAGGAAAATTTTCCAAAGGAGAAAGATCGTTAAATATGTTGTTAGGGAAACAAACTGTTACTGTTAGACAAGGACTTGGGTATAATCAATCTGAACGTGTTAATCAAGTCAATTCAAAGTGCATGAATTATGGAAAAAATGGACACAATCACAATAATTGCTGGTATAGACCCAAACACATGAAAACCATTCCAATTTAGGTTCCAAAAGGCACAAATATAAAATCCCTTAAAGTCAAACAAATCTGGGTGCCAAAAGGAACAAATATAAATAGTCTTGGGTCTACTCAAACATATTTTTCAAAATCATTTGCCACTAACAACCATGGACCTATAAAAACAAATAGGTCATAAAAATCTTTTCTCGTGTAGGTGTAGTGACAGGCTAAGGAACAACAACAGTGTTACCTGGATTCTGGCTGTTCCAGGCACACAACGGGCAACAAATCAAAGTTCCTTAGCCTAGTATAAAGGTGGCAGAATCACAATGGGCAACAACGAAAAATTATCGTAAAGGTAAAATAGGTAACGATATATTTATTTTGAATGATTTATTAAATGTGAAAATCTGCACCATAATCTGATTTAAATCAGCCAGTTATGTGATAATGAATGTTGATTATGATTCTGATTTATGCAAAAGTTGTTTTCCAATTATTCTTTTATGCTAAGAACACTATAGGTACTTCTAGAGTCTTTGAACTACTTCATATAGATTTGTTTGGACTAATGATGGTGTTTTATTGTTTAATGATTACTCATGATACATGTGGATATATTTGTTTATTTTGGATATGACACCATTTTCACTAGTTGCTTATTTGCATGACTTCAATTCAAATCCAAAAGAATTTCATTTAAAAACTATAAAAAGATTTTTTTAAGGCATTTGTTGCAACTTCACGGTCTAGTCTATAACATCCAACCAATGATAATCTTGAGTCAAAGGGAAATTCGGATGCAGATTACGCTGGTAATCTAGTTGGTAGAAAAATTACTAGTGGAACGTGATTTATGTTGAGACATTCAGTAGTTGCATCGTTTTCAAAGAAAATATCTGCATATTTTTCATTTTAATTGATTTTCAGTTAGCAGACATTTTTCTTATAAAACCCCTTCCAAAAAATAGTTTTTGTTGACCTTGTTTCAGATTAGTCATTTTAGAAAATTCGTTTTTATAATTATTTTTGGATTTGATCTTAAATGACTATATTTACTAATCTGACTCCCTACTGATTATCGAAAAGATAAATAGTGATTGAAAAAGTGATGAGTGTTGATATTCATCATATATTATAACTTGAGACAGTGTATTTTGTAAATTTCTTTAGAAATTTAAACAAGATTTATAATAACTTTTGATGGGTAAAATTTCCATGACCATCTCTATTTCTATCATATTTCTAACGACCATCACTCATCAAAATCCAATATAGTATGTCAATATGTGGTATTTTAAGCAGGAAATTATTTGTTTTTTTAATAAAAACATCCAAAGTATTCACTCTCATTTAAAAGTCCTCACGGTTATGCATGGATGAATTACTTGAGATATTTGTGTATGTGCTTGCATGCTCATTTAAAAGTCCTCACGATTATGCATGTATGGAACACATATCAAAATTGGTTATTAAAATAGACGAGTTGATTCTAATCCCAATTAAAAGTCCTCATGGTTATGCGTGGTTAGAAGATACTTGAAATTTGTTTTTAATTTTTTTTTGGGAATACTACTAATCTCATTTAAAAGTCCTAACGGTTATGCATGGTTAGTATATATTCAAATTTCTGATATAAAGATACAACAAATAGACACAACTATATGGTTTTATTTGTCGACATCACCCCTATCATTCTAAAGTGGAATATGTGCCTAAGAGAGTATTTATGATTTTTGTTTGATTTTTTATTGAAATTTAATATTTATACTTTATTGGGTATTAATGTTGTATTAACGTCTATCATTTTATCTATATTTTTCTAACACTATTACTCTTTTGTTGATAACAAAGGGGGAGAGAGAAGTTAAGATTTTGGTTGACAAATAATTCAAGTCATATTTTTTATTTGCATATTTGCATCTAGGTTCATTTGCATATTTTTATTTATTTTCATGCATATATGAAGGGGGAGCTTTGTTGTAGAGAGGGAGCATTCAAATAAGGGGAGGAAATAGAATCATCAAATACATTTAATATATTCAAAATCTTAAGTATATGTTTGTTATCATCAAAAGGGGGAGATTGTTGAATATGCAAGTATATGATTTTTGTTTGATGATAATAAACATATATATATATATATATTCATTTAAATGTATTTGTTATTGTACTATTTTATTTTCACATAATTAAATAAATATTTGTTGAATAAAATAAATAACATAGAATTTAAATTCAAACAAATATTTTATTAAAGTTTTGAATAGTACAAATTTGTGCTCTCACTATATATACAAAATTTACATAACTTTCCTCACTATATATCACTCATTCACTCGTATTTGATCTTCAACTCTATTCCAACTTGAATCCAGCATCTGAATTATCTGCAAAGTAAACACGAACGCAGTAAAATTGAAAAAGAAATATTTGTGCAGTGTAAAATAAAATGTGTATTTTGAAAATGTTATTTGCCCAAGTTATTTGGGTTGTTCGGCATCATATTCATTTTTGAATTCATCATACACGAATAGCTTGTGACATGCACAGTGTATCACTGTACATGCCACAAGGCCGTGCACACCGATATACACTTGATAAAACTGCAGGGACAGGTGAGCACAAGGTCAAACCCAATCAAAAGCTAGGTTCAACACAAGTGCAATAAAAATAAAGTCAAGCACAAGGTCAAACCCGAGCTATAAGCTGGATTCAACTCAGGTGCAATACCAAAAACAAATCCAGAGGAATGTGTACACAAAACTTCAGACTGTAAACAACACAGGTATAAAGTGATGTACACATGAAGTCAGCAACAACAGAGGCTAGATAGTCCAACCAGACTTGAGTACATAAGAAAACATAGTAGCATGGTCAGATATAGACCAGATACAAATGGTTGTGTGCAAAACAATGGAAGGAGTTCAATATGCAAGCAAACTACTTGATTGCACACACTAACGAACACACTTGAACAAGACTACAATGAATCAGATTGCACATATGCAAGACAAATTCCAAAATCACAATGAACTAATACAATGCAAACCAGGATGAACTCAACCAAGACAAGTATAAATATAAAGATATCAAGTGAACCATAAATATACTCATATGAATACAATGACCAGAGGCTACCAAAGCCAGAGGTGACATCAATATACATGTCGACCAGGCAGCAAACAAGAACAAAAAAGCAACTCCATATTTCAATCGAAGAAAAATAACAAGGAATGGAAACTTATAACATGAACAACTACCAATACATCAGGTGCAGTCACAAAGTAACACAGTGTTGAAATAAAGACCAGAGGCACACTGGAATATACAGTGCAACAAAGTGCACAGTACAGACTAATGAACATGCTTCAACCGAAGACTCAATGCTACAGAGACCAGAGAACCAAACACTTATGCACTGACAACACTACATCAAGACTTCAAGACCACATTCATATGAAACCATGACAAGACACAATACAATATCAAGTGCACATAATTGTCTGGACTCAATGCATATGAACATGTACTCGATAAAATTCAGAGCTCGTATGCAACTCAGACTGCAATGACAAAGTGAGGAGAAGCATGTATGTGTGTATATATATATATATATACTACAACAATGAGCAGTCGAGACAGACCACACAACCAAATGAGTCAACACTAACATGAAGTGCAAACTAGGATAGGCATATATGAATAAACATTGCAGTTCGAAATCAAGTCAGAGCAGTTTTTTTTTGTTTCTCAAATTGATCAAGCCGAAGAAGTCAGAGAGAAATACAGATGAAAAAAGTCAAAGCACATCAAGAATTTCAAATCTGAACATGTCAAGTGCCAAAGTCAAATCCAATTGAACAAGTCAGTGCCGAAATCAAAATACAATCAAAATTCAAAAGGCCGAAATCAAAGGAGCAAAAAGAACGGAACCAAATTCAAGGCAAATGCAAGTCGTGGTGACCAAGGTAGCACATTAGAAAATATACGAATTGAACTAGTCTAATCAAATCGTATGCACTCAAGCAAAATCGAACGTCAGAAAAAATTATCAGACGAATTCATACGAACGAAAATAAAGGGAATCGATTCCTATTTAAACCGTTAACATCATCGGCATATAGCAATCGAGTTCAAGCATATCGAACGAGAATAAATAAAGCAAAATCACATACCAATTCAATTCGAACTCGACTCGTTGAAGCAGCCATTCGCAAATCGAAGAGACAATCGATCAACTGAGCAATCAACACGAAGACGTCTATTTGGTCAATCAACTGAAATTGGCAAAGCCCTAATTTATTTTGAAAGAGGAACGTACGATCTTGAGCAAAGGAAAGAGGTAGTTTTTTTTCATAGAGCAAAATAGGCCGAAGAAATAATATAAGAAAAAGGGGAAGATCGAAGATTGACAAGCATAAAAAGATAAAGTACTTCCTTTTATTCTATTTTGGGCCGGCATATTTAATTTTTTTTGGGCTTCTAATTTTAAAATTAGGGTTTTATTGTTTTTGAGTTGTTTTTATTTTGTATTTCTCTTTTAAACATTTGTAAATTCTAGTCGTGTGACTTGGGGACGAACTACGGTGGTGTAATTCGAGAATTCGCAACTCAGTGGCCGAGTTGTGGCAGGGTTTTGAGCATAGAGCTAGGTTAGTCGATAGCAGGTGTCGCGAGTTTACGTGTGTAAGAATCCGACTACTTAATTTCTAGTAGAAACCTTGAGGGCAGCACGTAGGTAGGGTTTTGCCGAAGCTAGGTAAATCTGTGCTGTTCTATTTCTGCTTTTAATATTATGCTATTATCTGTGCTGCTATTATTCTGCTATTATATGTGCTACAATTATTTTATATATTTCCGCATTAAATTTTTATAATTATTAGTATCACCCTATTCACCCCCTCTAGGGTGAAATCGATCCTACATATACATATATATAATTAACTAAATTATATACATATATATTAATTAAATTATATGTATATATATTGAAGTTTTTAAATTATAAACATATTTATTAATTAAATTATATATATATATATTGAATTATATATGAATTAATTATATTTTGTCTGAATTACGTATGATTTAATATAAATTAATTGTTTATCGAAATTTAACTAATGAATTTTTATAAAAATTAACTAAGTTTACAAAAATGAGCCAACTTCTAAAAAAACGATGTTAAGCAAGTTTTATTAAAATCAAACACATTTATGAAAATTAAACACATTTATAAAAACTAAATAAGTTTTGCAAATTTTTAACTAATTTTTATAATGAAATAACCAATTTTATAAAAGATAATCAAGTTTTATAAAAATTCCACTAAGTTAAGTAAAAATTTATAAATCACGATAGCTTACTAATTAAACTAGTAATTTGAACGTTTCTTCTTCATGACGCTTTGTAGCCTTGCATCTACCACTATTAACCATTTGATAATACTAAAGTTTACAATGACTAAGTCATAGTGATGCGAGGCCAGCCAACATGTGGCATCAAATCTTTACTGGATGATGAAGCTGTTACTGTAGGTGGAACTAACCATAGCCATGCGACAAAAGATTTGGCCGATTCAATCGCTGTAGGAAACTTTCCAGAATGGAAGTTGTTCATTCAAACTACTGACCCTGACTACGAAGATAGGTTCGATTTTGATCCGCTTGATGTGACGAAGACATGGCCAGAAGATATAATCCCATTACAGCCAGTTGGTTTCCTGGTGCTGAATAAAAACATCGATAACTTCTTCACAGAGAATGAACAGCTTGCTTTTTGTCCTTCACTTGTGGTGCCTGGTATTTACTATTTAGATGATAAGATGCTGTAGACTAGGATTTTCTCATATTCTGATACCTAGAGGTACAAGCTTGGTCCAAACTATTTGATGCTACCAGCCAATGCTACCAAGGCTGCTCATCACAATAATCATCATGAGGGATTGATGAATTTTATGCACAGAGATGAAGAGGTTAGCTTTCCACTTTTGCTATTTTTTTTAATGCATGCATACGAATTGCATTAAATTATGCGGTATTATTGCAGGTGAACTATTTCCCTTCAAGGTACGAACCTGTTCGTCATGCAGAGAGGTACCCGATCCATTAAATGTTTTTAATGCAAGGCATGAGAAAGTAAGTACCTCGGTTATAATTGTGTATATTCAGCTTATCATAAAGATTTATATTTACAAATCTTTAGAACTAAGATACTCTCATGTCCATAATTTCTTTCCTGTAATGTTACATGGTGGCCACTTTTCCCCTTTGTATCCCAACTCCTAGAATGGTAGAGTACTTTGAACGGAATGAACATTTCTTAACAGTAGATTTGCAGGATTAGAATTCTTTACTCTTAGGTTATCACAAACAATCCATCTACGTAGTTAACAGTGCATAACACTAGTAAAAGAAAAAGTAATAGGTCTTGGAAAATATGCCCATGCTAAGTGCGTAATTCATTCATACTAGTGCGAACCCGTGCTTCGCACACGGATGTTGAAAAAATATTGTTGTTGCATAGGTCATATCCAAATGTATAAGAAATTTAATACGGTGGTAATGAAAAAACATTGTTGAACGATAGTGTTACATCATGAATAACAATTTGGTAGGATAAAGAATACATAGATATATTTGGTTATGATAATCACAATTAAAATCGAACAAAACAATTACAGTGGATATGTTAAAGTTCACAGACTATTTAGAGGATAATGTGTTAAAATTTATCCGCTAATGCATAGATATATTCACTGTGGCATATAACGCTAATGTTGTTGCTTTTGCAATTACACAGCTGCTTCAATGTGCATAGATATAGTTGAAGTATTCACTGTGAACTGCAGACACAAAGACACAGTGCAGTTCGATTCAATTAAATAAGTAACAAAAGTTTTTTGCAATGGGGAGAAATATAGTAATAGGATGAAATTTGTAAACAGTCAGGAAAAGTATTTGTCAACAGCTGAAAAAGGGAGCAAAAGAAAAAAGAAAAAAGCAATAGATGTAGTACAGGGGAAAAGTAGTAAAACAGAAGATTCAATTGAAATAGAAATGATGATGCAATAAGAAAATAACATGGGTTCCAATATAAATTACTATTGTTCACTGAATCTGATCTATGTCGATGCAGGGTACAAACACGGCATACAGCTGGTCGCAGTAACCAATATTTAAAAATATCCAAAACATACAGAAGAGAACAATTGTGAGAAGTCCATTCATTTTTTAGCCTCAGAAATAACTGCTAGCAACGCGTGTATGATATTGGCTTGATCGCAAATAGGTAATGTTTTCTTGATCTTAATAGATGCATTACATCAGTCAATTATTTTAACCATTGAAGGTATTTATACCTGCAGCCAAAAAAGGCAAAAGTGTCATTGATGCAGTATTATTACTAAATTCTCTCACTGCTCGTCTGACCTATTAACTATATATAATAATCAAACTATGACTACATAATCATCTATACAAAGATACATTCATCAATTGTTTTCTAAAAGTTTTCCGACGGTGGTGGTGCAAGTGATTTTAGAATTTACTGCAAAAAATAAAAAATAAACTCTTTTAGGTGGTTATCAACATTATTCTCACTACAACACATGTTTTGACCCAGCACTTAAACTGTGCATCTACCTTAAGCCCGAATACAACAACTTATATGCTTATTGTATTATTGATCATCGTAATTGTAAACGAAATTGAGTAAACCTAGCCAAATTATGTTATTAAACCTGGAAGCAATGTATTAAATGTTGAGCTGCACGGTTGAATCAAGCATTAATTATGTGAAGTCATTATTTAATCATCTCAAGCTATCAAAAATCAAAATTCATTTTTCAATTATATTTTCATAATGCGGTTAAATAACTATCGTTAACATCAAACAAAATTATTACTACAGCTAAATTAGTATTGCATCACACAAATGCAGTTAAAATATTCAAAAACAATAATTCCAAAAATACTGCAAAATAATAACCACTTTTTCTTAATGCATTTAAATTTTAACTACAGTAAGCTCGAATAAATAATCGCATACAACCAAAATTATTACTGCATCACATAAATATAGCTGAAATATTCAATTTCTACCATGCATAATTCAAAATTGTCATTAAATTATAACTGCATTTTATTAATGTAGTTAAATTTTAATTGTATTAAGATTGAATAAATTCCTGAAATGTAGCCAAATTTATTACTTCATCACATAAATGTGGTTAAAAATCCTCAAATATAGTTAAATTTACCAAAAACTTGCTGGTAAATTATAATTGCATTTTCTTAATTTCATTAATTTATAACTGTTTTAAAATTGAATAAAATTATCAAATATAGTCAAAATCATCAATAGTAAATGCAATAAAAAAAATGCTAACATAGTTAAATTAATTCAAAAAATGCCTATAAATTATTACACCATTTTTTGATGGGGTTAAATTATAACTGCACTAAGTTTGAATACTATCAAACAAAATCAAGATTATTACTTTATTACATAATGTAGTTACAATATTCAAAGGCAACCATAATTGTATAATTCAAAAAAAATATTCCTTTCAAATATGTTAAAAGATAATAAATACATTATAATAATCTAGGTAAAACTACTATGTAATGTTTATGATCATCATAATAATGCTGTTACAGAAACGCGGGACACAGCGGTGACACAAAATAATTGTGCAATTAAAGCTGCTATATAAAATTATGATTTTAAAAAATTTATTTTTAGCTATCAACAATGGATATCATTGAAAAGCAAATTAAATTTGAGATTTAATAGTAAAAACGATTCTTAAATCCAACCAATATAGAAAAAGTTATCACATTTTAAAGTTTGTAATATAAAGAAATTAAAAATGTAACTGTTCAGTTGCCAAATTTCAAGGGTGTCTGTGTGAGCTTGAAATTCAACTCACTAATAATAATATAGTATAGATATAATGTGTCATTATTTTGCATCATAGTTATTCCCTTTACTTTGCTACGAGCCAAACGTGTTCAGATACGGTGCACTTATCATTGGTTTGCGCAAGGCTCATAGAGTGGAGGAGGGAAATGTGATACAAAGATAAAAAGTGATGAATCATAGAAATATTGGTACGAAGGTGAGTGAGCATATCAACATGTGTTTGAGGCTTTTTACTTAGATAATTTAGAAAAAGCTTAAATAAAAAGTGAGCTTTGTAAAATGCATATTTTGAGATGTAGTAAATTGACTTAAATGACATTTGAGTGACTACAACATAATTGACTTGTATCCACGTGAGAAATAAAATATTGTACACTAGTAATATATAAGTAATAATTTAACACGCTTCTCATTTGATTTTTGTTTATTACATTAGAATAATGCCAACTCTAGTGGCAAGTAGTAGAGTGGAACCTAAATGAATTATTATATAAACTAAAAAAAGACAAGATTTACAATGAAATCCACCTTGTACATTCAGTAGCTCATAAAGAATAATCCATATTTGTTCCTTTGATTTTTTTAGCAAGGCTCTTTATTCATTTGAGAAGCTATGTGTCTCTATTTTTATTTATATACGCATTTAAGGAGATAATTTATTTGAAGAATACTCGAGTTAGAGTTTCAGGTATTCTTCTATCTTCTTGAAAAATGCTACCGGTGTCTCATAATAATAATACTTGTATTGCTTTCTGATTGTTTGCACAAAAAATGGACAAACACCTCAAAGTCGTATGATTTGGTAGATCTTATGTTGTTCTTAGTGATTTGAGTGATTTATGCAAATATATGAAAAGCAGGGGCTAAACTGTAAAAAGACACGCAGATTTATAGTGGTTCAGCCAGAATGTGCCTACGTCCACTTTATATGTTATTTCTCTTCTCTTGTTTAGATTACAAGTACAAAGCTTTGATACAAGTAAAAGAAAGTTGTTTGAAAGTTCTCTCCATGCTTGAGCTCTCAAACTTGTCCCTATTGTTGTACCCCTGCCCCTCTTTTTATAGAGTGAGGCTGGGGGTAGGGATCTTGGATGTATACGGCTGCTGATGGGCCTGGGCTGACGCGATCTGGCCTGGTAGTGTTGGTTCGGAATGTCTTGGTCCGGTAGTGGTAGGAGTAGATTGGTCCGGCAGTGGTAGGAGACGATTGGGTGTTTGGTTCGGTGGTGAGGGCGTAGCTTGGTCCGGTGGTGAGTGAGTGGGTGTCTGGTTCGGCAGTACCTCCTTTGCCTTTGATTCAGCTGGTATGGAAATAAGGTTGGCTTGTTGTAGTTTGGATGGTGGCTAGTCCGGTAGTGGAGTTGGTCCGACAGTGGGACTTTGGTGGAGCTGGTCCGGTAGTATCTCGCTCAACACTTGGAGTTGGTCCGGCAGTGGGACTTTGGTGGAGCTGGTCTGGTAGTATCTCGCTCAACACTTGGAGTTAGTCCGGCAGTGGGACTTTGGTGGAGCTGGTCCGGTAGTATCTCGCTCAACACTTTGGAGTTGGTCCGGCAGTGGGACTTTGGTGGAGCTGGTCCGGTAGTATCTCGCTCAACACTTGCCCCCCAAAGTAGGGCATGTGCATGCACGTGTTCTGCTTTGTTTTGGGTTATCTGATTTGGTCATCCTCATCCGGCTCCTAGTGCCGAACCAGTTGTTCGGGGGTTCACCTTCGCCTATAAGTAAGGGCCTAGGGCTTCCATCATCTACTACCGAACGAGAGAGCCGAATCAGCTCTTATTGCTAAGTTAATCATATCGTCGAACCAGACGCGTAGCCGAATCAGGTGACTACCGGATGGACCTTTTTTTTTACCGAATGAACATAAAGTTTAATACCGATTGGACCTTATCCTGAGGAAGCCGAATGAATCTGATACCTAGAAATGCCGAATGGAGATTTCGTACTTGAATCGCCGAATCGAGATTTTGCACTTGAATTACCGAAATGAAACTCGTATTTCGAATTACAAGTGAGATTCCAAACTACATTGTCCGTATGCTTTAACGATGTGCTTTCTTGTGTCTGCAGATAAATGTCTCGAAAAGCAGAAACTCGATCAGATAAAAAGAAGTCCCAGGGCGAAGGAGAATCTTCCGCAGTGCCCCCTGCTCAGCCAGGACCGGAACGTCATGGATCTACCCCGAGATCACTAATGGACGGGTACGGCCCTCAGGAGCTTCTGAACTCCCCGCCCGATTGCTTTCCCAGCTCCCTTAAGGAAGAGCAGCTTGATGTCATCTCCCGTTCTTTTGAAATTGATAGGGCGCGCATGCTATTGCCAGGGAGAGAAGTTATGCCATATGACCCTCCCGAAGGGTACTTTGCCTACAGCAGATACCACTGTATGTGTGGTGCCATCCCGCCTCTTTATGCTTGGGTACTCAGCTTTCTTACATATCTAAAGGTGGCCCCATTCCAGCTTCAACCCAACTCTTATACTATATTGGTGAGCCTCTTTGTCATCTTTCAGAGGAAGCATGGGCGTGCTCCTTCCAACCGGGAGATCCGGTACTTATATAATCTGAGGGGCTATAAGAAGGGGTCCCCATACATCAGCTTGGAGTCAGCTGTAACCTTCAAGCCGGTCTTGGATCTGTATTCTAAGTACAACATGTTCAAGAAGGAGTGGTTCTTCGTCAGGGATGACTCTGTTTCTATTCGGCGTTTCACCTCTGGATGTAAGTCGATGCTTTGTTTATAATTTCCATTCTGGTTGCGATGCTTCTTCTCATACGTTTTCATTTTTTGCTAGCGACAGGTGGCTTTGCGGTTGTGGAGACTGATCGCCTGGTTCAGATGGCGGCTGAGATAGAAGCTATCCCCGGGAGAGATAGATCGGCTGCTTACCTGATCAGAAATGCGACTCTTCTGGAGTATAATTTGATCCTTCCACAACAGTCAGTAGTCAAGTAGAGAGAAACGGCGGAGGACAGGGTGGCTGCTCAAGCTAAGGGAGGTGTCACAGTAGAGAGTGGCAAGAGGAAACCTTTCTCAAAATCTCCAATGGTCGGAGGTAAGAAGCTTAAGAAATCGGATGGTCCTTCCCCCAGCACTTGTCCACTTACTCCGAGGAAGGAAGATGTGGAGGAGGAGAGAGGTGAGGGTAGAGATGACCGGGAAGGTGGTGATGGTGGCGATGGCATCGGGGCCTTGCTTCCTGGGCAAGCAGGCGAGATTCAGGAGTGGACGGATGATGCATTCCACCAAGCTTTCGAGGGGCTGGACGGAGAACCGGCTTTGGTAGAGAAATCCGGGAAAGCTGACAAGGCCGGGACCGGTGCAAGCGAGTCTTCTCAGACTATTCCAGCCAAGGTGGCTCCGATGACTCAAGGTGAACTTTTGACTCCTGCAGGCTCCATTTATGATAGGGACTTAGGAATATTTTATGATCCGCTCCCGTCCTGGAATGAAATCCAGGACTCATTGCAGTATCCTACTCCTCCCCAGGGTTTGTATAACTAATGTGTTTCCTTTCTTCTTTTAACTTTTAATTTATCGCGTTTCTCGAATTATGGATCAATGTAAGCTTGTGACACTTGTTCTTCATATCAGGAGCAGGTAAAACGGCCAAGGCCTCAGATCTTCGGCACAAGCTTGAACAATACAAGCTCTCCAAAGCTTCCGCCAAGCCGAAGACTTCGACCCACCGTTCCGGGGATGTAGTCGGCTACCGTCCTCTTCTCGGGGTTATTGAAGAGGGTATTCAAAAGAAAAAAAGGAGTCATCCCTTATCCGAACCTTCACTTGGTCCTCAGCCCCCAGTTCAGCCACTTCATGATATCACGGAGGAGGATACTGAGTTCGCACTCTCTCCGCACCCGTCTGAAAATCCTACCGTTACTCAGATTGATCGTCCTGGCTTGGCTCGTAATCCATTTGCGGGTCATCCTGATCTGGATCCAAGTTCCCATGATATTACCTTTGACGAGGTTACCGGGGAGCACCTTCTTCCCCGCAATCCCATGGTACGGGTGCTTGATGAGGCCAAGTCCTTAGATCTCGATTTACTTACTACTCGGATAGTTACCATGGGAGAGGAGGCCAAGGCTAACATTGATCGGGTGGCGGAGGGGACTAGGAAGCTGATGGGGCATCATGCCCGGCTAGTTAAGGCTGGAGAGGAGATTGGGAGTGCCAACATTCGACTACGATTGATGGTTTCGGACCAGGCCAAACAACTTGCTGATCAGGCCATTCAGATTTCTCAACATGAGGCTGCCTCCGGGCGGTTGAGGAAGACTATGGAGGAGGCTAGTAAGGCGGAATTGCGGAAGATGGAGGCTGCCTGCAAGGAGCAGATAAATATGGCCATCTCGACAGTGGACGAGGTTCGGAGGGCGGATCTCGAGCAGGTAGAGGAGCTGTCGGGGAAGCTTGAAGCTGTAGAGCTTGCTCAGGTCAGGCTAAAGGAGGAGATGGAGGTGATGAGGAGGTCCCTTCAGGCTGACTGCTCGCGATACCGACTGGAGAGAGATGCTGCCATTGCAAGGCTATCGGTTTCTGAGGCTCGTATAAGAGAGTTTGAGGAAAATGAGGGGATGATGGATGATATGCTGCAGGATATGTACTTTCGCATTTGGAAGCAGGGCAACTTATCTTGGATGGACGACTACCCCCGCGTTATGGCTAGGATTTACCTCAAGGCTTTAGAGGAGGCCAAGGCTGAGGCAGATAAGGAGGGTGGAGCGGCCTTTAGGATGGATGCGGTAACCGCTCAGTTCACCAAGGAGGAGAAGATAGCGGTGAAGGAGGGGATGCGGTTGTTTGCAGCTGAGGAGGCAGGCGTGGAAGTAGGGGATGACGACCAAGATGATCAAGGGGAAGTTGCTGGTAACCTTTTCTTCTTTAGTTTCTTCTTTTGTTAACTCTGTTTTCTCATCACTAATGATTCCATTCTCTGACCGAACAGGTGGGCAACAGGATAAGGTCAATACTCCGACGCAGTCGGCTCCCTGATTGGACTTGGAAAATTCTTTTTGTGGACTTGACATGGTTGTATATGTTAGTCTTAAAACAGTAGAGTAACTCTTAGGTTGTAATTTTTGCTACTTGTAATAAATAGCTCTATTCTTGATGTGTAATTCTTTAACTTAAGCTGATTTTGTCGTCTTTTGAATGTTTTTGCTATTTTGACATGTCGTATGAGAAATATAGCTATGCATATTCTTGTAATTAAATTGTGTTTGATGTCATAATTTCATGACTTGCAATGTTAGCGTGAGGTGTGAATAAATTATAGTCATATATGAAGGAAGGAAATACCGCCCTTTATATTTTGCTTGTAGATGGAAGCTTTGACTATCCTGTGTGACCGAGTAAGGGACGCGGTCCAGTATCTTGCTGTGAGTATCTGCTTCTATTAGCGAGCGTCTCTTGTTCTGTGTCCTGTACTTCAGAGATTGTTACAGAGGATAGGAGAAAAGTTTCTTAAGTAAAATTGAAATATGTGAAATAGTAAAACTTCCAATCACGGAAGGCCTTCGATGTGCTTAAGTTCGTGGCAAACGGGCTTTGTAGTCACTTTCCCTAGCTGTGGGTCTTGGAGACATTTGTCACCCATCTTACGCCTCCGCGGGGAGTTAATTCTTTTTTACCACAGCCGCACTTAAGACACATCGGAGCCGAGATCGCGCGCAGTAACTACCCGGGCCATTATGGCCCGTATTCATGGGTATTATTCGATTTACTGTGGCCGGCTAGCGTGGGTGCCGATCGTCAACCATGAACTGCCCCTGGCTGGCCACACCTTATGTTGGGGCTTATAGTTGGTTCACAGTTGTCGGCGAGCCGAACGCCGTAATGAGCTGCCTCGGCTATAATCGGCCTTCTCGGTGGCTTATAATCGGCTCATTACAGTTGGCTTTAAGGGCCGTCGCGAGCAATGAGTTAACCCACAGCAGAGGGATGCTGGAGTGAAAGTGTCTCATTGGCGAGGGCATAGATTCGCATAGTACCTGTTAGGTCTTGTCCAGATGAAGTTGTGCTGTGGAGTGCCTCGAATTGAAATGCTGTATGCACAGGATTTTTTCCAACAGAAAAGGATAAAGTTAACAAGCAGCCAAGATATAAAGGAACAAGTTAAAAAAGTGACAAGGTTTTTTAAAGTGGTTCGGCACGAAAATGCCTACGTCCACTGATTCTCTTTGTTAATTCACTTCATATGGGCAATACAAGTTAAGAAAAGTATCGACGGAGGTGTTGGATGTTCCATGCCCTCTGGAACACCTCTCCGTCCACTATTGACAAAATATAAGCTCCGTTGTGGAGATCTTTATGAATTACATATGGTCTATCCCAGATTGGGTCTAGCGCTCCGGGGCGAGGGAAGATTCGCTTGAGGACAAGATCCCCTTCTTATAAGGTACGATGCTTGACTTTGGAGTTGTATTATGCCGCCACTTTTTGTTTGTGGGCTGCTGCTTTAAGGATTGCATCATTTCTTCTCTCTTCAACTAGATCCAAAGACATGTGAAGGAGTTCTTCGTTCTCTTCTGGGTTATAGTGGATCCTACGGTGGGAAGGCACAATGATTTCAACTGGGAGCATAGCCTCCGATTCGTATGCCAAAGAGAAAGGAGTGTGCCCCGTCGATGTTCTGAAAGATGTGCGATAGGCCCATAGTACCGTAGGAAGTTCATCCACCCAAGCACCCTTTGACTTTTCGAGCTTCTTTTTTATTAGAGTTTTCAGAATTTTGTAGACGGCTTCGACTTGTCCGTTTGCCTGGGGATACGCTACGGATGAGAAGCTTTTGTGAATTCCGTGCTCTTGGCACCAGTTGGCGAATTCCTCGCTGTCAAACTGAAGCCCATTGTCTGATATGATTTTGAGTGGGACTCCGTGCCTGCACAGAACATTTTTGATCAAGAAGTTAATAACTTTTGCTGAAGATACTTTATTCAGAGGTTCCGCTTCCACCCATTTGGTGAAATAGTCGACTGCCACTATAGCATATTTGGCCCCGCCTCGGCCCATTGGTAGCTCGCCGATTAAGTCAATTCCCCATATTGCGAAGGGCCAAGGGCCAAGGGCTGGTCATTTGAGTAATCTCAGTTGTTGGTAACCGCGGAATCTTAGCAAACTTCTGGCATCTGTCACACTTTTTGACAAAATCTAAGGCGTCCTTGCTTAAGGTGGGCCAGAAATATCCATACCGGAGTATCTTTTTTGCTAATGTTTGCCCTCCGGTGTGATCTCCGCAGCTTACCTGATGAATGTTGAATAAGATTTCCTTGGCTTCCCTCCCAGCGACACACCTTAATAACGGGTTAGAGAATCCACGCCTATAGAGGATGTCTTCTTGTATTGTGTAGCGGGAGGCTTTCCTCAAGATTTTCTTGACTTCGTTGCGCCCGTTGGGTAGTGTGCCACTTTGTAGGTAGTCTCAGATGGGAGTCATCCAAGTTGCTTCTTCGGTTGCAGCTATCAGATTTACTTGCTCAAAACTTGGGGTCAGTTGCTTTGAGATGGTTACTGCTCCGAAGATGGCGATGTCTCTCATACTTGCTTGCTTTGCCAATTCGTCGACCTCTTGGTTCTCTTCTCGAGGGATGTGTTTGACTAAGTAGTGGTCCAATCGGCTGAGAAGTAACTTGGTCTTCTTTAAATATGCTATGAGTCGTTCTTCTCGAGCTTGGAATTCTCCTAGTATTTGATTAACAATAAGTTGAGAATCGCTGTGAAGACACAAAGAATTGGCTCCGATTTCTACGGCAAGTTCTAGTCCGGCTATCACTGCTTCATATTCTGCGTCGTTGTTGGTGGCAGCGAACTCCAACCTTATAGCATAGTGCAGTTTGTTTCCCCTGGGAGTGATTATTACCACACCTGCCCCCGAGCCTTGTTCGTTCGATGCACCATCCACAAAGAGATTCCACTTGATGTCTTCTGCTATTTCCAATTGCTCCTTATCTTCGTTGGTAGTGAATTCTGCAATGAAATCAGCCATGGCTTGTCCCTTGATGGCGGTGCGAGGGTGATAGGTGATATCATACTGACTTAGTTCGATGCACCATTTAAGTAGTCGCCCAGAAGTGTCGGGACGGTGGAGTACCTGCCTCAGCGGCTGATCGATCAGAACTTTGATGGAATGGGACTGGAAGTAGTGACGCAGTTTCCGGGATGTGATTAGTAAACAGTATGCTAGCTTCTCAAGTTTAGGATATCTGACTTATGCCCCCGTAAACCTCTTACTGACGAAGTAAACTGGCCGCTGTGTGCGGTTGTCTTCCCTTACCAAGGCAGCGCTTAGGGCGTGAGATGACACAATAAGGTATATGTATAATTCTTCGCCTTCGCTTGGAGTCGAGAGTACCGGTGGTTTCTGGAGGTGTTCGATTAAGTTAAGGAAAGCGGTCAGGCATTCGTCGGTCCATTCGAACTTTCCTTTGTCTTTCTTTAGAGCTTCGAAAAAGGGGACACACTTGTTCGTTGCTTTGGAGATGAATCAGCTTAGGGCGGTCACTTTTCCATTCAGGCATTGCATTTCCTTCCGAGTGGAAGGTATCTTGATATCCCTTAGTGCTCGTACTTGTTTAGGGTTTGCTTCAATCCCTTTGGCATGGACGATGAATGCTAAGAACTTTCCTGATGACACTCCGAAGGAGCATTTTAGAGGATTCAACTTCATTCCATACTGTCGAAGTACTTGAAACATCTCGCCTAGGTGGCTTACGTGATCGTCGGCTTTCCTTGACTTTACCAACATGTCATCCACGTATACTTCCATAGTTTGCCCTATTAGCCCCGCAAACATCTTGTTGACGAGGCGCTGGTAGGTGGCTCCTGCATTTTTAAGTCCGAAGGGCATTACCTTATAGCAGTATAAACGCCGGTCGGTGATGAAACTAGTGTGGTCTTGGTCGGGAGCATGCATAGGAATTTGGTTATACCCTGAGTATGCGTCCATAAAAGATAAGAGCTCGTGCCCGGCTGTGCTGTCTACAAGCTGGTCGATTCGGGGAAGTGGGAAGCAATCCTTTGGGCAAGCGTCGTTTAGGTTGGAAAAGTCAATGCATGTTCGCCACTTCCCATTAGCCTTCTTTAACAGTACTGGGTTAGCGATCCATTCCGGGTAGACGGCTTCTCGTATGAAGTCATTGGCGAGCAGATTCTTTACTTCTTCGTCGAGGGCTGCTGACCGCTCTGCCCCCATACTTCTCTTTTTTTGTTTTACGGACGCCTTGGTTGGATCAATGTTTAATACGTGGCATGCTATGTCGGGGGAGATTCCGGTCATGTCAGCGTGTGACCATGCGAATACATCCAAGTTGTGGCGGAGAAAATCGATGCGTTGTTCCTTCAACTCTGCTTTTAGTTGGGACCCAATTTTCAACAGTCTACTTGAGTCGTGCTTGTCTACAGATACAAACTCCATAGCCTCTGCAGGCTCGGCGGTGGCCCCCTCCCCTTTGTCCCTAGGGTCTAATTCATTGAAAGGGTCGCTGGTATATCGAAGAGGAGGGGCTTTCTTTAGTTGCTACGCTTCTAGACTTTTCGTGCAGAGGGCAACCTCTACACCCTTCCCTTTATCCTTCCTGTGGTTGTTGCGTAGTTCAGTCACATAGCAGTCTCGAGCAATATCCTGGTCTCCTTCTACTTCCCCTACTCCATTGTCCGTTGGAAATTTCATTTTTAGGCACCATGGGGCTAGGACAATTTGAAAGTCAGACAAGGCTGGCCTTCCTAAGAAGGCGTTATAGGACGAATGGTTTTCTATTAGCACAAACGTCTGTTTTCGTACAACGGAGCGGGGATGGCTTCCAATCTCAACAAAGAGGTCTAGTTGCCCGAGGGGCATCTTCACATCTCCAGTGAAACCGTGTAGTGGTTTATCGCAGGGAGATACATCCTTCATTGATAATTTCATTTTGTCGAATGCATGTTTGAACAGGATGTTCACTGAGCTTCCAGTGTCTACTAAGAGTCGGTAAACTTCGGCGGGACCGAGCCGGGCAGAGATAACCATGGGATCCACGTGAGGGTACTGCCTTCCTTCCAGGTCACGCTTACCGAATGTGATGTCATCACTTTCTTTCCGTTTCGGGTGGCGTTCTTCTATAACCGAATTGACACAGTCTTTACTGTCTCTAAGCGACTTTCCATATATTTCCATCTCTTTCCAGCTCTTGTCTGCGATGTGCGGTCCTCCTGAGATGGTATGGACCACTATCTTCTCTTGACTAGAGCCGCTAGCGTTGCGGTTTCCTCTGCCGGTCTCTGGTGAGGGTAGCCTTGGATTTTCATTGGCAGGAGCTGGAGCCCTGTCCTGACTTTTTACATAACGTTCCAGTTTCTTCCTTCTAATGTGTTCCTCAATCAGATCCCGGAGATGATGACATTCATTGGTATCATGCTCGTGAGATTCGTGAAAGCGGCAGAACTTTCCAGATTTCTGCGCGTTATCTGATTCCTTCTTGTATGGTGGGCGTTTGTATCTAACTTCGCCTTGGGTGGCAAGGAAGATATTTTCGACGGTCTCGTTCAAAGGAGTGTAAGTGTCGAATCTTGGTCCAGGCCGATATAGGCGCTTTTCTCCCTTCTTGCCCCCAGCATTGTCTCTGGAATCATTTCTTCGAACGTCCCTTGCTACAGCAGGGGCGTTGCTGTGAGTTGCCTTATTCTGTTGTCCTGACTGCCCCTCAACGGCAGCATCCTTAAGCCTCATATATTTCCCGGCTTCATGGAAGAAATCGGGTAAAGTAGCTGGTTTTTCTTTCGTCAACCTTCTAGCAAATTTAGTGTCCGGATGCACACCACTACAGAGGGCCATTAGGATAAGCTTCTCATCGGCATCTTGGACCGCGGCTGCTGCGGCATTGAATCGGGTTAGGTAATTTTGCAGTTTCTCTCCAGGTTTCTGTTTGACGCTGGATAAGGAATAAGCGTCCTTAGGTTGTTCCACATGGATGCGGAACTGACTGATAAACTTTTCTTTCAACATTTCCCACGAGCTGATGGATCCCTGGGGTAGATGACAGAACCAGGAGGTAGCGAGATCTGCTAAGAAGAGCGGAAAGCATTTGCACAGTACTCCCTCTGTCGCTCCACTCATGAGCATATGTTGTGTGTACCTCTGTAAGTGTACAATGGGGTCGGAGGTTCCTTTGTAAGGTTCCATTGTTGGCATCTCCATTCTCGGGGAGGGATAGCAATTTCGATATTCGGGCGAAAGGGCTGGTTACCCTAGCGCTTATCCCTCGATCTCTTTGCTCCCGTTGGACGCACTCTCTGAATAAGCGTGCCATCCTTTCATCAGAATTTTGAGCAGATAGAAATGAGTTTGGTTCTGTTCTGCGGGATTGATTCCGTCCAGATGTCCTGTAGGGATGGTATCGTCTATCATTCCTCATATTTTCCAGTGGCTGCCTTTGATCTTTTGGGAGCATGCTAAGGTCAGCTACAGTTGGTCCTTGCCTTGATCTTCCCCTGCTGGGTTCTGATCTAAGCACTTCCTCGGGTCCAACTTCGGGCTGGACTCTAGCTCGGCCCCGTTCACTGGCGTTTCCGTGGTTAGGCAGTATGATGGGCTCAGCTACAGTTGACCTTCGTCCAGTACCTCCCCTGTTGGGTTCGGTACCAAAGGTTTCCTCAGGCCTAACTTCGGGCTGTGCTCGATCTCGGCTCCTACCATGGCTACTTCTGCCGTTAGCTCCTTCGAAGAAGGAAGACCTTTGTTGTCTCTGAGATCCTCCAGACTGGGACTCGCCCCATGATTCAGTGTTGCGGTTGGATTCTTCAGCATCCCTTAAGCGTGACATGAGATGGTCCACCAAGGCTTCCTGCTGGGACGTGAAGCGGTTAGTTACTTCAACCACAACCCTGTCTAAATCTGCCCTAGTAATTGCTGCGAGCTGTTCTATGGCAGGAGGGGTCGGATTAGCCTGTCCTTCATTTGTTACTGCTGCTGGAGGAGGACGATTTACTTGATTCGTGACAGCTGGATCTGGAAGACTGCTGGATGCGATGTTTTTTCCTTTGTTAACATCTTTTCTTGGTTTGGGAGGCATGTTTTCCAAGTGGCGAACAAAGCTGTTAGGAAAAATGTTAAGTGGATGAAGCTGAAGCTTCGAGCTTCTAGCTCTCAATGAAAGCACCAAAAATGTTTGCACAAAAAATGGACAAACACCTCAAAGTCGTATGATTTGGTAGATCTTATGTTGTTCTTAGTGATTTGAGTGATTTATGCAAATATATGAAAAGCAGGGGCTAAACTGTAAAAAGACACGCAGATTTATAGTGGTTCAGCCAAAATGTGCCTACGTCCACTTTATATGTTATTTCTCTTCTCTTGTTTAGATTACAAGTACAAAGCTTTAATACAAGTAAAAGAAAGTTGTTTGAAAGTTCTCTCCATGCTTGAGCTCTCAAACTTGTCCCCATTGTTGTACCCCTGCCCCTCTATTTATAGAGTGAGGCTGGGGGTAGGGGTCTTGGATGTATACGGCTGCTGATGGGCCTGGGATGACGCGATCTGGCCTGGTAGTGTTGGTTCGGAATGTCTTGGTCCGGTAGTGGTAGGAGTAGATTGGTCCGGCAGTGGTAGGAGACGATTGGGTGTTCGTTTCGGTGGTGAGGGCGTAGCTTGGTCCGGTGGTGAGTGAGTGGGTGTCTGGTTCGGTAGTACCTCCTTTGCCTTTGATTCGGCTGGTATGGAAATAAGGTTGGCTTGTTGTAGTTTGGAGGGTGGCTGGTCCGGTAGTGGAGTTGGTCCGGCAGTGGGACTTTGGTGGAGCTGGTCCGGTAGTATCTTGCTCAACACTTGGAGTTGGTCCGGCAGTGGGACTTTGGTGGAGTTGGTCCGGTAGTATCTCGCTCAACACTTGGAGTTGGTCCGGCAGTGGGACATTGGTGGAGCTGGTCCTGTAGTGTCTCGCTCAACACTTGGAGTTGGTCCGGCAGTGGGACTTTGGTAGAGCTGGTCTGGTAGTATCTCGCTCAACACTGATATATCTTGGTTTTTCTTCCTTTTGAAGTGTTTAGAATTTGGGTAATGAATTTTGAAAGTGTTTCTCTCTGTCTCAGAACAAAGAGATGATTCACTTGTTGATTAAATCTCTTCTATATCTTGTGAAATATACTTATTCAACTGCGAAATCACTGTGTTTTCATGTTTGAACTTGTAGGAAATAACTCTAAGAATGATAGCTTAAATTAATGTCTATTTCATACTATTTATAACCAAATTTGATATAGTTTTACATTGTTTCTGACTAAATTTCACAATGTTTCACTATTTCAGAACCAAGAGATGAAGATGTGAATTGAACAAAATATATTAGCAAGAGAATCAAACAAAGTAAAGGCCTAGTCTTTGCATTCAAGAATGAAGCCGAAGTAGCTTGAGTGTGGTTTCCAAATAGTGATCCAACTGAGATGGTTGTGGCTCGTGTATTCGAAGATATTTGCAACAAGCATTTTAAATTGATTTCAGTTCTTGAAGATGCCTCACTGAAAAGGACTTCATTGTGTTGGCCACATATGAGGTATGTAACGACTACTTTATTGTCAAAAGATGAACAAAATTAAAAGTCCTTAGCGAGAGTAGATATTTCATTAATTGTAAATATATAAAAATAAGTCTGGAGATATTCACCTCTCCATTGGCTACAAATTTAGAGATATTCACCTCTTGATATGAATAATATTACTTTGTTGTTAATGCTCAAGTTTTCATTCTTACATTTAGACTAAGTTTATACTTTATATGTTCAAAGCTTTATATAAAATGCGCAAACAACCCACTTAGAAGAAACAAGAATTTATCCATTTATAACACTACCAGATTGCTATAAATAACAAAAGTTGGATTTTACTCACTATGTTAGTACATGAGATATCATTAATTTCAGAAACTAAAAGATAACTCTTTTATAAATTTGCACCTAATAATTCCCTATATTTTTCTATATAGATACACAAAACATTACTTTGTTATACGGAAGATTGCTAAGTTTATAAAAATAACTAAGATCATTAAATTTAACTAATTTTTATGATAGCTAACCAAGTTTTATAAACATTTAACTAAATTAACCAAGTTTACACAATTTAGCTAAGGTTTATAAAAATTAACCGAGTTCTATAACAATCAAATAAGATGATAAAATTAACCATGTTTTATATTTTTTTTTAACTAAATTAACTATGTTTCTAAAGAATTTATTAAGTTCCATAAATATTTAGCTATGTTAATTAAATTAACTAAATTTATTAAAATAAACTAAGTTTCATAAAATCATATATTGTCATTTAAAAGTCCCATTTTATCTACATTTGATGTTGAAACCATGTTGTTTAGTACTTATACATTTCTACATTTATGACTAACATACGCACGTATGTGCTTCTTTTTGACAGGGTTTGTATGATGCTTTTGAGGTTGCTACATGATGCCGCACTCTTTCTCCTTCAAATCGGTCATGCTTGCATTGATGTATTGTCTATCGACGTTCATACATCTTTATTTTTAGTATGTATCATTTTGGTTAGCTACAGTTGTATGTATTGTTACTTTTGGTCATAAATATTTATATGCTTAATACTGCATGTATGAAATATTATGGATATATATAAATATATATTTTGTGGTTTTGCTTATGACTCCATTTGATTACGTACATTACAATGTGATAAGTGTGGTTTTTTGAATTGTTATAATATATTAGTTGAAATAAGTTTAGTAGAATTGAAAATTTAAAGCTTGAATGTATATGGCAATAAAACAAATGCAATGGAAATTTTTTATAGCGTTTTAATTATGCTACGAAAAGAAAAATTGTTACAGCTTTCATATACTATAGCATTATGCTAGTGCTCTACAAAATATTCTACAAGGATTAAAGAGTATTCTTAGCAAAAAGTGTGCTACAATAGATAATAATGAATTCTATAGTGTTTCAACGCGTAATAAAAGATTGACATAATATTTCCGCAGCGTTTTTAGTCGCTATAATAATATGGCATGTCAACATATTATAGCAATTAAATGATGTCATAATTGTTAGTATCATAAAACACAACTCTGTGTAAAAGTTCTATAGCAAGCTTCGAAACGCTATAGAAAAGTAGTTGTACCTATACGTCTAGTCTAAGATGACAACAAAAACGCTGTCAAAAGTCCGTTTCCCATTGCAATTTTGAAACGCTATTGTATCTATCAGACTTATTACAACCTTTTGATATATGGCGTTTATAGAAACACTATAAAAGGCTTTAATAGCGGTTTTTAAACGCAATAAAAAGGTTTGTTTATTGTAGTGTGGTTTTGGTGTGGTTACGGTTTTTGAGTCATCTCTTACAAGTACACCCTTCCGCTTCCCGTGCACTCCATAAACTAATCGTCGATTTTCCGGAATGCTCAATACCGTTTCTTCAGGAAATAATCAGACAGTACATAAGAGCGGGGATCAGTCCCTAACTATTTAAGTGGATGGATCTCCTTATCATTTACCCTAGAAGAACAAAACAATTTTATAAATACAGTATAACACCACTGATGGTAACTGTACCATATAATTTTCGTGTTTCCCCTAGATATTTTTAGAGTTAAAATCCTTCGGTGTTAAGTAGGGAATACTTTCGTACCACCAAAATTAAGAAGGATTACATATTTAGGCCAAGATTTGATAGTCAGTTATTTAACTACCAAATAAACAAATATTTATAACAAAGATCACATTTCTCATGGAAATCACTAAGCCTCTTAGATTAATCTTCCATTAATTTAAAATCATCTTTCAAATATTTATTAAAATATTCATATACTTATCTCACCGGTATAAGTATATTCACAACCCATTTCTTTCAAAAATACTTGAAAAATTTTGAAAATAGATATGGAAAGCACGAATATTCCGTATAAAACATGGATCGGAGTTTACTCAATGGTTATGTCGCCATCCCAGCGAATCCATAGTAAAATGTAGGAAATCCCCGTCCCTAAAATTACGCCATGAAAATAAACCATTTCTTTCCAAATTCTTTATTTTATAAATATCTCCAAATCTATTTATAAAGCTTCTTTATAAATCTCCAATTTATTTATAAAACATTATTAATAATTGTCCAAGTTTAAGTTAAGAAAAATACTCTTTTATAAATCTTAAACCATTATAAAACTTCCCCCTTTAGGTCACTAAAACCCGTTTATAAATTTCCTTTCATGAATCATTAAAATCCAACTTCTTTACCAATTCCAAAATTTCCTTCCAATTTATAAACCTTTTTTACAAATTCTTTGGTTTAAATAAAACCCCTATTAAAATCTTTCTCTTAATAAACCTTTATTGAAAGTGTATATGGATCGATAATATAGTTAAACTACTACTAGCAAGTGCGGAATTATAAATAATAGTAAATGGCAGTAATAAAAAAGACACCAGGGATTTTTATACTGGTTCGAACTTCTCGTTCTACGTCCAGTCCCAGACTCCTTCTGGAATTTCTCTAACAACCCTCACTTAACCCGGAGGAACAGGTATTACACCGCCTGAGCAACCGAATAGGACTTTTCCGCCTAAGCAACCGAATAGGACTTCAAATACAATCTGGTAAATTGTTTCTTGACTTGTGTGTTCTTTGAATAACACGAATATAGTCAATGTAGTACACCCTTCCTATAATCTTCTTGATATGATGATTTGAATGTGCAAAAGATAGGAAGTAGAGATTGAAAATCGCTTGTGATTATGATAATACAAAGCAAGTATAGATAGAAAGAATTGGTTCTTGAAATAGTGGATTTTCATATCTATTTATAGTATTGAATAGTTTTAATTCAATAGTTGCAACTATTAGAAGGAGTGCAACTGTTGGTGAAGAAGACAACTCTTCAAAATTTGAATTTTCATGAAGAGATGCTTCAGTTCGTCAAGTTCAGATGTCTGAGAAAAATAGTCAGATGGCTAAGTAAGTTTAAAAAGTCAAATAGGCAGAAGAAACAAATTTCAGTGAATTTAGACGTCTGTTTATTTAATTTAGACGTCTGTCTTTATGACAGATGTCTGTATTAAATTATCAGACGTCTGTCATTGATGACAGATGGCTAAATAAAATTTCAGATGTATGAATTTGTACTGATTTGTTCCTCTTCTTTATTTTAGTGATTCTGAACTTGAGAAATTTTTGAAAATACTTTTATGTCTATAAAAAGATATTTTATATTTGTAGAACATGTTTTCCAAAAACTATTTGTGTGTGTGTGTGTGTGTTATCATCATATCAGAGATTGTACAAAAATATCTATCCGGAAATAATAATCAGTATACTAGAAAGCTTGAGCTTAGTTTGTTGACGATATGATAATAGCTTTTCTTTGTAGATTCCTACAAGAATATTTGACATCATAGTATATATTTTGAAATATATAGTTGTCACATTAAAATCGAAGAAGGCAGGTTCCAACATTCTCCCCCTTTTTGATGATGACAACTATATAATTCAACGGTTAGTATAACCATACTTTTTGCTCCCCCTGTCAATATGACCAGTTTATATAGCAGAATGATTAATATTTCTCCCCCTTTGTCATTAACAAAAAGGAATTTGGAAAGGGTTTTGTTAGAAATGTGATGATAAAACACATTGTTGAATAGCAATATGAACTTTGTTCAGAACATACCAGTGATAAAATTTTGTTGTGGAAGAGTCAGAATATTTGGAGTATAAAAACTGATTTGAACATATGTTTGAACAGGTTCCACATCTTAATATACTAAACAAAGAGAAACAGTGATATAGGACAGAAATACATATTTATAAAAAGATATAGAACATAAGAATAAATTACTTAAGTCACATAACAGACGTCTGATGTTCTATAGAAAATAAAAAAAATTTGAAAAAATTAAGAGAGTTAGACGTCTAAAAAATTATAACAGATGGCTAAGTATGATGACAGACGTTTGAAAAGTTTTGTTCAGACGGCTCAGAGGTCTAAAATTGAAACAGAGAGTAAAAAACATTTTGAACTAAAATCAGACGTCTGAAAATTTTATGTTAGACGTCTATATTGGAGAACAGACATCTGTTATTTTCAAACAGACGGATAATTTTATAACAGAAAATTTGAAACTTTTTATACTTAATTTAGACGTCTGTGATAAATGCTTCAGACATCTGTGTGGCTGAAAAACAGTAAAAGAAGGTGTTTTACAGACGTCTGTTGAAAAAGTATAGACGTCTGTATGTCTGATGATGAATGTTTTTGCTTAGTTTAAAGATAAAAAAAATTCAAATATTTATTTATTTTGAAAAATACAAAGCAAACATGAATAACCAAATCAACATACAATTATATATATATTATCTACTTAGGAGTCTTTGGAGTTTTTGGAGACTTCGGAGACTTCCCTTTGGATGATTCGTGTTGATTTTGTTCATCAGACTGTTTAATGGGAGACCATTGAGGCTGACGATCCCACGAATTTGGGGAAACATGAGGACGTTGAGGTGAATGAATATGTGCATTTGTGTTGATCGGAGATGAACCACATATTTTTGCAGCACAACGTTCAAGAAAACTGAGTCGTCTACCATGACTCTTTTGCTCAAAATACATTTCACACTGAAGATTAAGTGTTTCCCTCTGATAGTGATGTAAGTCATCTATCTTTTCCTTAGTAGTTGGAGATGGAAATAAATTTCTTCGCGTGCGTTTATTTTCTGGCGTATACCCCGTATGATGACTTTGTGGTGGACATATCGGAATATAAGCTGGAGTTGGAGTTGGAAGTTCGGAAGACCCAGAACTAGGTGTTTCAAAATCTGAAGAATAATTTAATTTTAACCAGGAAAAAAATATGTGTGGATAAAAACAAGTTTTTTATATTAACCTTTAAATAAAAACAGAATTGAGTTGAGGTAAACTTCATAAATTTTTGAAAGAGATAATTCCAAGTTCTCATCTCAATTTTACAAAAGTGTTTTCATTTAATGGTTTGGTAAAAATATCTGCTAATTGATTTTCCGAAGATACGAATTCTAGATTGATTATATCTTTTTCAATATTATCACGAAGAAAATGATGATGAATATCAATATGTTTTGTCCGTGAATGATTTACTAGATTTTTAGATAAATTAATAGCACTAGAATTATCATAGAAGATTGTAGATTTAGATAATTTAAAACCAAAATCTTGAAGAGTTTGTTGCATATAAATTACTTGAGCACATGCCAAAGCTGCAGATATATATTCTGCTTCACAAGTAGAAAGTGATACGCAATTTTGTTTCTTACTGAACCAAGATACTAGAGACCGTCCAATGAAGTGACAAGTCCCACTTGTACTTTTTCTATCCGTCCGACTTCCTCCAAAATCAGCATCACTATATGACACTAATTCAAAAGGACATTCTTTCGGATAAAATAGTCCAAAATCTTTGGTTTTGTTGAGATAACGTAAAATACGTTTCACTGCTCTAATGTGTGATTCTTTATGATCGGCTTGAAATCGTGCACACAAACAAACGCTCATCATTATATCGGGTCTACTAGCGGTTAAATATAATAATGATCCAATCATACTTCGATATAATTTTTGGTCTACACTCTTGCCATTTTCATCTTTTTCAAGATGTATGGTTGTACTCATAGGAGTTGATTTGGCAGAAGTATTTTCCATACCAAAGCGTTTGATTAAATTATTACAATATTTTTCTTGATTTATAAAAATGCCATTATTAACTTGTTTAATTTGAAGTCCAAGAAAATATGTTAATTCTCCCATGTGAGACATTTCAAATTCATTTGTCATTATTTTAGAAAATTCTTGACATAATTTATCATTAGTTGATCCAAAAATAATATCATCTACATAAATTTGAACAATTAAAATATCATGTTTCTTTTTCTTAATAAAAAGAGTTTGATCAACCTTTCCAATTTCAAAACCAGAGTCGATTAAATAACTTTTTAAACGATCATACCAAGCACGAGGTGCTTGTTTTAAACCGTATAAAGCCTTTTTAAGTTTATTGTTTGCACAAAAAATGGACAAACACCTCAAAGTTGTATGATTTAGTAGATCTTGTGTTGTTCTTAGTGATTTGGGTGATTTATGCAAATATATGAAAAACAGGGGCTAAACTGTAAAAAAGACACGCAGATTTATAGTGGTTCTGCCAGAATGTGCCTACGCCCACTTTATAGGTTATTTCTCTTCTCTTATTTTGATTACAAGTACAAAGCTTTGATACAAGTAAAAGAAAGTTGTTTGAAAGTTCTCTCCGTGCTTGAGCTCTCAAACTTGTCCCCCATTGTTGTACCCCTGCCCCTCTATTTATAGAGTGAGGCTGGGGGTAGGGGTCATGGATGTATATAACAGCTGGTGGGCCTGGGCTGACGCGACCTGGCCTGGTATTGTTGGTCCGGGAGGAGCATGGTTCGGAACGTCTCGGTCCGGTGGCAGCTGGTTCGGTAGGATGGAGTTGGTCCGGTAGGAGCATGGTTCGGTAGGAGCATGGTGGAAGTGAGTTGATCTGGTATTGCTGTTGGTCCGGTAGGAGCATGGTCCGGTAGGAGCATGGTGGAAGTGAGTTGGTCCGGTATTGCTGTTGGTCCGGTAGGAGCATGGTGGAAGTGAGTTGGTCCGGTATTGCTGTTGGTCCGGTGACTCAGTGATAGGGGATGGTTCGGCAGTGGAGTTCTAGATGGTTCGGTAGGCCCCTGATCCGGCAGTGGCTCGGTGCAGTTTTTGGTTCGGCATCGCTCGGAGATGCGTTGATTCGGTTGTAGGATGGTTTGGCCAAAGATCACATAACACTTGCCCCCCCAAAGTAGGGCATGTGTATGCACAGGGCATGCTTTGTTTAAGCCTGGTCGTCCTTGTTCGGTCCTGCGTGCCGAATGGATTGGTTCGGTGGCCACTCCTTTGCCTATAAATATGGGAGCTATGCCACCATTGTTTCCTTACTGTCTGAGATAGCCGAACCGACTAATTGCCGAATCAAAATTCCTACCCTTTGCCGAATCAGTTGTGTTAGCCGAACCAGGTGTGACTTTTTTACTGCCGGATGAACTTTTATATTATAATACCGAATGAACCTTCATACTATACTACCGAATGGACTTCTATACTATAATACCGAATGAACTTCTATACTATAATACCGAATGAACTTTCATACTGCACTACCGAATGGACTTCTATACTATAATACCGAATGAACTTCTATACTATAATACCGAATGAACTTTTGACTCCTGTAGGCTCCATTTATGATAGGGGCTTAGGAATATTTTATGATCCGCTCCCATCCTTGAATGAAATCCAGGACTCATTGCAGTATCCTACTCCTCCCCAGGGTTTGTATAACAGATGTGTTTCCTTTCTTCTTTTAACTTTTAATATACCGCGTTTCTTGAATTATGGATCAATGTAGGCTTGTGACACTTGTTCTTTATATCAGGAGCAGGTAAAACGGCCAAGGCCTCAGACCTTCGGCACAGGCTTGAACAATACAAGCTCTCCAAAGCTTTCGCCAAGCCGAAGACTCCGACCCACCGTTCCGGGGATGTAGTCGACTACCGTCCTCTTCTCGGGGTTATTGAAGAGGGTATTCAGAAGAGAAAGAGGAGTCATCCCTTATCCGAACCTTCACTCGGTCCCCAGCCCCCAATTCAGCCCCTTCATGATATCACAGAGGAGGATACTGAGTTTGCAGCCTCTCCGCACCTGTCTGAAAATCCTACCGTCACTCGGATTGATCGTCCTGACTTGGTTCGGAATCCATTTGCGGGTCATCCTGACCTAGATCCAAGTTCCCATGATATTACTTTTGACGAGGTTACCGGTGAGCACCTTCTTCCCCGCAATCCCATGGTACAGGTGCTTGACGAGGCTAAGTCCTTAGATCTCGATTTACTTACTACTCGGATAATTACCATGGGAGACGAGGCCAAGGCTAATTTTGATCGGGTGGCGGAGGAGACTAGGAAGCTGATGGGGCATCATGCCCGGCTGGTTAAGGCTGGAGAGGAGATTGGGAGTGCCAACATCCGACTATGATTGGTGGTTTCGGATCAGGCCAAACAGCTCGCTGATCAGGCCATTCAGATTTCTCAACATGAGGTTGCTTCTGGACGACTAAAGAAAACCATGGAAGAGGCCAGCCGGGCCGAACTGTGGAAAATGGAAGCTACTTGCAAAGAACGGATTGACATGGCTATTGCCACGGTGGACGAGGTTCGGAAAGCGGATCTTGAGCAGGTAGAGGAGTTGTCCAGGAAACTTGAGGCTGCAGAGCTCGCTCAAGCCAAGTTGAGGGAGGAGATGGAGGCAATGCGGGAATCCCTTCTGGTTGACTGCTCGAGATACCGATTGGAGAGAGATGCTGCCGTTGAAAGGTTGTCGGCTTCCGAGGCCCGGATGAGGGAGTTTGAGGAGAATGAGGGGATGATGGATGAAATGCTTCAGGACATGTACTTCCGAACTTGGAAGTAGGGCAACCTATCCTGGATGGATGATTATCCTAGGGTCATGGCTAAGGTTTATCTTCGGGCTCTGGAGGAGGCTAAAGCGGATGCGGATAAAGAGGGTGGCGTGGCCTTTAGCATGGATGTGGTCACTGCCCAGTTTACCAAGGAGGAGAATGTAGCGGTGAAGGAGGGTATGCGGTTGCTTGCTGCTGAGGAGGCAGGTGTGCAAGTAGAGGATGACGACCAGGATGGCCAAGAAGCAGGTGCTGGTAAGTCTTCCTTTTTTAGTTTCCCCATTAACTTGGTTGCTTCTCACTAATGAATCCTTTCTCTGTCTGGACAGGTGGGCAACAGGACAAGGATAAAACTCCAATGCAGTCGGCCCCTTGATTATACCTGGAAAAACTCTTTTTGTGGATTTGACAGGGTTGTATATGTCAGTCTTAAAATAGTAAAGTAATTTTTAGGTTGTAATATTTTGCTACTTGTAATAAATAGCTCTATTCTTGACGTGTAATTCTTTGACTTAAGCTGATTTTGTCGTCTTCTGAATGTTTATTGCTATTTTGACATGTCGTATGAGAAATATAGCTATGTAACTAAATTGTGTTTGACGTCAGGTTCTTGTTTAAAACATAATTTCATGACTTGCAATGTTAGCGTGTGGTGTGAACAAATTATAGTCAAGTATTTGTACAAAAGAAGAAAATACCGCCTTCCATGTTCTAATTGTAGATGGCAGTCTTGAATATCTCGTATGACCGAGCAAGGAACGCAGTTGAATGCCCTGCCATCCAATTGTGAGTCCCTACACCCATTGGCGAGTATCTCCTACTCTGTATCCTGTACTTTAGGGATTGTTATAGAGGATAGGAGTGAAGTTTCTTAAGTAAAATTGAAATATGTGAAAAAGTAAAACTTACAATCATGGAAGGCCTTCGATGTGCTTAAGTTCGTGGCAAACGGGTTTTGTAGTCACTTTCCCTAGCTGTGGGTCTTGGAGACATTTGTCACCCATCTTACGCCTCCGCGGGGAGTTAATTCTTTTTTACCACAGCCGCACTTAAGACACATCGGAGCCGAGATCGCGCACAGCAACTACCCGGGCCATTATGGCCCGCAATCGTGGGTATTATTCGATTCACTGTGGCCGGCTAGCGTGGGTGCCGATCGTCAACTGTGAACTGCCCCTGGCTGGCCACACCTTATGTTGGGGCTTATAGTCGGTTCACAGTCGCCGGCGAGCCTAACGCCGTAATAAGCTGCCTCGGCTATAGTCGGCCTTCTCGGTGGCTTATAATCGGCTCATTACAGTTGGCTTTGAGGGCCGTCGCGAGCAATGAGTTAACCCGCAGCAGAGGGATGCCGGAGCAAAAGTGTCTCATTGGCGAGGGCATAGATTCGCATAGTACCTGTTTAGGTCTTGTCCAGGTGAAGTTGTGTTGTGAAGTGCTTTGAATAGAAATGCTATATGCTCAGGATTTTGTTCAACAGAAAAGGATAAAGTTAACAAGCAGCCAAGATACAAAGGATCAAGTTAAAAAAGAGACAAGGTTTTTTAAAGTGGTTCGGCATGAAAATGCCTACGTCCACTGATTCTCTTTGTTAATTCACTTCATATGGGCAATACAAGTTAAGAAAAGTATCGACGGAGGTGTTGGATGTTCCATGCCCTCTGGAACACCTCTCCGTCCACTGTTGACAAAATATAGGCTCCGTTGTGGAGATCTTTATGAATTACATATGGTCCATCCCAGATTGGATCTAGTGCTCCGGGACGAGGGAAGATTCGCTTGAGGACAAGATCCCCTTCTTGTAAGGTACGATGCTTGACTTTGGAGTTGTATTGTGCCGCCACTTTTTGTTTGTGGGCTGCTGTTTTAAGGACTGCATCATTTCTTCTCTCCTCAACTAGATCCAAAGACATGTGGAGGAGTTCTTCATTCTCTTCTGGGTTATAGTGGATCCTACGGTGGGAAGGCACAATGGTTTCAACCGGGAACATAGCCTCCGATACGTATGCCAAAGAGAAAGGAGTGTGCCCCGTTGATGTTCTGAAAGATGTGCGGTAGGCCCACAGTGCCGTAGGGAGTTCATCCACCCAAGCGCCCTTTGACTTTTCGAGCTTCTTTTTTATTAGAGTTTTCAGAATTTTGTTGACGGCTTCGACTTGTCCGTTGGCCTGGGGATACGCTACGGATGAGAAGCTTTTGTGAATTCCGTGCTCTTGGCACCAGTTGGCGAATTCCTCGCTGTCAAACAGAAACCCAGAAGTGTCGGGCCGATGGAGTACCTGCCTCAGTGGTTGATCGGTCAGAACTTTGATGGAATGGGACTGGAAGTAGTGACGCAGTTTCCGTGACGTGATTAGTAAACAGTATGCTAGCTTCTCAAGTTTAGGATATCTGACTTCTGCCCCCGTAAACCTTTTGCTGACGAAGTAAACTGGCCGCTGCATGTGTTTGTCTTCCCTTACCAAGGCAGCGCTTAGGACGTGAGATGACACAGCAAGGTATAGGTATAATTCTTCGCCTTCGCTTGGAGTCGAGAGTACCGGTGGTTTCTGGAGGTGTTCGATTAAGTTAAGGAAAGCGGTTAAGCATTCGTCAGTCCATTCGAACTTTCCTTTGTTTTTCTTTAGAGCTTCGAAGAAGGGAACGCATTTGTCCGTTGCCTTGGAGATGAATCGGCTTAGGGCAGCCACTTTTCCATTCAAACTTTGCATTTCCTTCCGAGTGGAAGGTATCTTGATATCCCTTAGCGCTCGGACTTGTTCAGGGTTTGCTTCAATCCCTCTGGCATGGACGATGAATCCTAAGAACTTCCCTGACGACACTCCAAAGGAGCACTTTAGTGGATTCAACTTCATTCCATACTGTCGAAGTACCTGGAACATCTCGCCTAGGTGGCTTACGTGATCTTTGGCTTTCCTTGACTTTACCAGCATGTCATCCACATATACTTCCATAGTTTGTCCTATTAGCCCTGCAAACATCTTGTTGACAAGGCGTTGGTAGGTAGCTCCTGCATTTTTAAGTCCGAAAGGCATTACCTTATAGCAGTATAAACCCCGGTCGGTGATGAAACTAGTGTGGTCTTGGTCGGGAGCATGCATAGGGATTTGGTTATATCCTGAGTATGCGTCCATAAAAGATAGGAGCTCGTGCCCGGCTGTGCCGTCTACAAGTTGATCGATTCGGGGAAGTGGGAAGCAATCCTTTGGGCAGGCGTCGTTTAGGTTGGAAAAGTCAATGCAGGTTCGCAACTTCCCATTAGCCTTCTTTACCAGTACCGGGTTGGCGATCCATTCCGGGTAAATAGCTTCTCGTATGAAGTCATTGGCGAGTAGGTTCTTTACTTCTTCATCGAGGGCTGCTGATCGTTCTGCCCCCATACTTCTCTTTCTTTGTTTTACGGGTGCCTTGGTAGGATCAATGTTTAATATGTGGCATGCTATATCGGAGGAGATTCCGATCATGTCAGCGTGTGACCATGCGAATACATCCAAGTTGTGGCGGAGAAAATCGATGAGTTGTTCCTTTAATTCGGCTTTTAGTCGGGACCCAATTTTCAATAGTCTACTTGAGTCGTGCTTGTCTATAGATATAAACTCCATAGCCTTTGCAGGCTCGGTGGTGGCCTCCTCCTCTTTGTCCCTAGGGTCTAATTCGTTGAAAGGGTCGCTGGTATATCGAAGAGGAGGGGCTTTCTTTAGTTGCTATGCTTCTAGACTTTTCGTGCAGAGGGCAATCTCTACACCCTTCCCTTTATCCTTCCTGTGGTTGTTGCGAAGTTCAGTCACATAGCAGTCTCGAGCAACGTCCTGGTCTCCTTCTACTTCCCCTACTCCATTGTCCGTTGGAAATTTCATCTTCAGACACCATGGGGCTAGGACAATTTGGAAGTCAGACAAGGCTGGCCTTCCTAAGAAGGCATTGTAGGCCGAATGGTTTTCTATTAGCACAAATGTCTGTTTCCGTACAACGGAGCGGGGATGGCTTCCAATCTCAACAAAGAGGTCCAGTTGCCCGAGAGGCATCTTCACATCTCCAGTGAAACCGTGTAGTGGTTTATCGCAGGGAGATACATCCTTTATTGATAGCTTCATCTTGTCGAATGCGTGTTTGAACAGGATGTTTACTGAGCTTCCAGTGTCTACCAGGATTCGGTAAACTTCGGCGGGACCGAGTCGGGCAGAGATAACCATGGGATCCATGTGAGGGTACTGCCTTCCTTCTAGGTCACGCTTACCGAATGTGATGTCATCACTTTCTTTCCGCTTTGGGTGGCGCTCTTCTATAACCGAATTGACACAGTCTTTATTGTCTCTAAGCGACTTTCCATATCTCTCCATCTCTTTCCAGCTTCTGTCTGCGATGTGCGGTCCTCCTGAGATGGTATGGACCACTATCTTTTCTTGGCTGGAGCTGCTAGCGTTGCGGTTTCCTCTGCCGGCGTCCGGTGAGGGTAGCCTTGGGTTTTCATTGGCAGAAGCTGGAGTCCTGTCCTGACTTTTTACATAACGTTCCATTTTCTTCCTTCTGATGTGTTCCTCAATCAGATCTCGGAGATGATGGCATTCGTTGGTATCATGCCCGAGAGATTCGTGGAAGCGGCAGAACTTTCCAGACTTCTGTGCGTTATCTGATTCCTTCTTGTATGGTGGGCGTTTGTATCTAACTTCGCCTTAGGTGGCAAGGAAGATATTTTCGACGGTCTCGTTCAAAGGAGTGTAAGTGTCGAATCTCGGTCCTGGCCGATATAGGCGCTTTTCTCCCTTCTTGCCCCCAGCATTGTCTCTGGAATCATTTCTTCGAACGTCCCTTGCCACAACAGGGGCGTTGCTATGGGTTGTCTTATTTTGCTGTCCTGTCTGCCCCTCAACGGCAGCATCCTCAAGCCTCATGTATTTCCCGGCTTCATGGAAGAAATCGGGTAAAGTAGCTGGTTTTTCTTTTGTCAACCTTCTAGCAAATTTAGTGTCCGGATGCACACCACTACAGAGGGCCATTAGGATAAGCTTCTCATCAGCATCTTGGACTGCGGCTGCTGCGGCGTTGAATCTGGTTAGGTATTGCTGCAGCTTCTCTCCAGGTTTCTGTTTGACGCTGGATAAGAAATAAGCGTCCTTAGGTTGCTCCACATGAATGCAGAACTGACTGATAAATTTTTCTTTCAACATTTCCCACGAGCTAATGGATCCCTGGGGTAGATGACAGAACCAGGAGGTAGCAAGATCTGCTAAGAAGAGCGGAAAGCATTTGCACAGTACTCCCTCTGTCGCCCCACTCATGAGCATATGCTGCGTGTACCTCTGTAAGTGTACAACGGGGTCGGAGGTTCCTTTGTAGGGTTCCATTGTTGGCATCTTCCATTCTCGGGGGGTGATAGCAATTTCGATATTGCGGGCGAAAGGGCTGGTTACCCTAGCGCCTATCCCTCGATCTCTTTGCTCCCGTTGGACACACTCTCTGAATAAGCGTGCCATCCTTTCATCAGAATTTGGAGCAGATAGAAATGAGTTTGGTTCTGTTCTGTGGGATTGATTCCGTCCAGATGACCTGTAGGGATGGTATCGTCTATCATTCCTCATATTTTCCAATGGCTGCCTTTGATCTTCTGGGAGCATGCTAGGGTCAGCTACAGTTGGCCCTTGCCTTGATCTTCCCCTGCCGGGTTCTGATCTAAGCACTTCCTCGGGTCCAACTTCGGGCTGGACTCTAGCTCGGCCCCGTTCACTGGCGTTTCCGTGGTTAGGCAGTATGACAGGCTCAGCTACAGTTGACCTCCGTCCGGTACCTCCCCCGTTGGGTTCGGTACCAAACGTTTCCTCAGGCCTAACTTCGGGCTGTGCTCGGTCTCGGCTCCTACCATGGCTACTTCTGCCGTTAGCTCCTTCGAAGAAGGAAGATCTTTGTTGTCTCTGAGATCCTCTAGACTGGGACTCGCCCCATGATTCAGTGTTGCGGTTGGATTCTTCAGCGTCCCTTAAGCGTGACATGAGATGGTCCACCAAGGCTTCCTGCTGGGATGTGAAGCGGTTAGTTACTTCAACCACAACTTTGTCCAAATCTGCCCTAGTAATTGCTGTAGGCTGTTCTGTGGTAGGAGTGGTTGGGTTAGCCTGTCCTTCATTTGTTACTGCTGCCGGAGGAGGACGATTTACTTGATTCGTGACAGTTGGATCTGGAAGACTGCTGGATGCGATGTTTTTTCCTTTGTTAACATCTTTTCTCTGTTTGGGAGGCATGTTTTCCAAGTAGCGAACGATGCTGTTAGGAAAACTGTTAAGTGGATGAAGCTGAAGCTTCGAGCTTCTAGTTCTCAGTGAAAGCACCAAAAATGGACAAACACCTCAAAGTTGTATGATTTAGTAGATCTTGTGTTGTTCTTAGTGATTTGGGTGATTTATGCAAATATATGAAAAACAGGGGCTAAACTGTAAAAAAGACACGCAGATTTATAGTGGTTCAGCCAGAATGTGCCTACGTCCACTTTATATGTTATTTCTCTTCTCTTATTTTGATTACAAGTACAAAGCTTTGATACAAGTAAAAGAAAGTTGTTTGAAAGTTCTCTCCGTGCTTGAGCTCTCAAACTTGTCCCCCATTGTTGTACCCCTGCCCCTCTATTTATAGAGTGAGGCTGGGGGTAGGGGTCATGGATGTATATAACAGCTGGTGGGCCTGGGCTGACGCGACCTGGCCTGGTATTGTTGGTCCGGGAGGAGCATGGTTCGGAACGTCTCGGTCCGGTGGCAGCTGGTTCGGTAGGATGGAGTTGGTCCGGTAGGAGCATGGTTCGGTAGGAGCATGGTGGAAGTGAGTTGATCCGGTATTGCTGTTGGTCCGGTAGGAGCATGGTCCGGTAGGAGCATGGTGGAAGTGAGTTGGTCCGGTATTGCTGTTGGTCCGGTGACTCGGTGATAGGGGATGGTTCGGCAGTGGAGTTCTAGATGGTTCGGTAGGCCCCTGATCCGGCAGTGGCTCGGTGCAGTTTTTGGTTCGGCATCGCTCGGAGATGCGTTGATTCGGTTGTAGGATGGTTTGGCCAAAGATCACATAACATTTATAAACATGGTCTGGAAATTGTTCGTGTATAAACAAGGGAGGTTGTTCAACATAAACATTTTCTTTAATAAATCCATTTAAAAATGCACTTTTAACATCCATTTGATATAATTTGAAATCATGAAAGCAAGCATAGGCTAATAGGATTTGTATTGCTTCTAATCTTGCGACAGGAGCAAACGTTTCTTCATAGTCAATTCCTTCTTCCTGATTATATCATTGTGCAACTAATCTAGCTTTATTTCTAGTGATATTACCATTTTCATCAGCTTTATTTTTAAAAACCCATTTAGTGCCAATAACTGATTGATCATTCGGTCGTGGAACTAAATCCCAAACGTTATTTCCTTCGAATTGGTTTAGTTCTTCTTGCATCGCAATAATCCAATAATCATCAGTTGAGGCTTCCCTAATATTTTTAGGTTCTATATTAGAAAGAAAAGCTATATGACCCATTTGATTTAGTTGATTCCTTGTTTTAACTCTTTCATCAATTTCTCCTATTATATTTTGAATAGGATGATCTTTTAAAATTCTTGGTGGGGATTTTAATTCAGTTTCAATTTGATTTATAGAAGAAGTATTGTCAGGTGCATTGTTGTCAAAAGTAGAGTTTGAATTTATTACAATGTCTTCATCATCATTTGTTTTAATTTTGAAATTTTCATCAAATGATACATGAAGTGTTTCTTCAATAGATTTAGTTCTTATATTATAGATTCTATATGCTTTGCTTCGTTCTGAATATCCGATGAATATACATTCATCCGATTTTGGATAAAATTTTCCTAATTGATCTTTCGTATTTAAGGCAAAACATTTAGAACCAAAAAATTTAAAGTAAGATATATTAGGTTTTCTACCGATGAAGAGTTCTTATGGAGTATGTTTAGTTAAAGGTCGAATAGAGACACGATTTAGGACATAACAAGCAGTAGCAACAGCTTCTGCCCAAAATTGTTTTGGAAGAGTGGTTCCATTCAATAAAGTCCTAGCACATTCTTGAAGTGTTCTATTTTTACGTTCAACAACTCCATTTTGTTGAGGCGTTCTTGGAAATGAAAAGTTATGAAATATTCCTTTCTTATTACAAACTTCTCAAACATTTCATTTTCAAATTCACCTCCATGATCACTTCTAATGTTTTTAATTTTTAGATTTTTAATATTTTGAATACGTTTAGCAAAGATTTTGAAATTTTCAAATGTATCACTTTTGTTTTTCATAAATAAAGTCCAAGTATATCTAGAGAAGTCATCAAACATTACAAAAACATATCTATTGTGATTAATAGATTGAGTCTGAGTTGGTCCAAATAAGTCTAGATGTAACAACTCAAGAGGTTGTAATGTTGAGATGATCTTCTTAGATTTAAAAGAAGATTTAGTTAGCTTTCCTAGTTGACAAGCATCACAAATGCTATTTACCTTAAAATTCATTTTAGGTAATCCTTTTACTAAATTGTTTTTGGATAATTTATTAATAGCTTTGAAATTTATATGACAAAATCTTTTATGCCATAGCCAAGGATCATTTTCTTTGACTAATAAGCACATATTTGTATTATGATTTATTTTCATATTCAAAATATAAATATTACGATCTCTTACTCCTTCGAAAATAATATTTTTGTTATGATAAAAAATATTGCATTTATTTTCAGAAAATACTATGTTAAAACCTTTATCACATAATTGACTAATATTTAGTAAGTTATGTTTTAAATTTTTAACTAATAAGACATTTGTAATAAGAGGTAAATTAGATGTACCGTCATTGCTCACATCGCCTTTGCCAATGATGTAACCTTTGGAATTATCTCCAAAAGTGACAGATCCTCCATCTGAGTAGATAATGTTAGTTAACATATTTTTATCGCCTGTCATGTGTTTTGAGCAACCACTGTCTAGAATCCATTTTCCTCTTTTCTTAATCGGTACCTGCAAAAAATATTGAAATTCTATTGGTACCCACTTCCTCAGTTAGGGTCCTAAGGGTTAAATCTTAGGAAGCCAAACCCAGTTGGGTTTAGAGTTCCCTTTAAAAATAAAATTTTCATTCTTATGTACAGACATAATGAAAGATTTAATGTAGTTTTTCCTAATCAAATTATTATTAGTTTTTGGAACCCAAATCATAATTGATTTTGGATGAATAACTTTTGAAGAAGCTTTTTGAGTAGATATAGATTCCTTTTTCTTAAAATTAGTATATAAAGAATCATTATTTTTAGAATACTTTTGTATTGGTTTTTTATATCCTAACCCCTTTTTATTTGAACAGGTTTGAGAGTTCTCAATTATTTTAGAGAGACTCTCTCTTCCACTATTAAATTTAGAAACGTTTTTAGAAATATTTTCCAGTTTTGTTTTAAGATTTGATACTTCTATATCAAGTGTTTTAATATTAGAGTTTAAATCATAATTCTCTTTTGTTAATTTAACATTCTCATATTTCAGTCTTGCTATTTCACTTCTTAAATCAGTGAATTGAGATGTTATATTAACATAAGATTCTTGAGATTTTACTAACTCTTCCTCCAATATTTTGTTTTCATCTTTTAACATGTCAGTTTCTATTTCAGTTCTATTTAATTTTCCTAAAGCATCTTTATATTTACTCTTTAGGATTCTAAGTTTATCTAACAATTCAGAGTTTATTTCTATTAAATCGTCAAAAGTTAGATCACTTACATCATCATTTGTTGCCATAAAACAAACGTTGGCTTGTTCTGAATCACTGTCATTATCACTGTCTGACGAAGAAGATTCTGTATCATCCCATGTAACTGAGAAGGCTTGTTTCTTTTTATATTTGTCCTTTTTGAGATTATTTTCTTTCTTCCGATCAGGACAATCTTTCTTTATGTGGCCCTTCTTGTGACATTCGTAGCATTCAAGAGATAAGCTTGATGGCTTATTAAAACCCTTGTTATTTTCAAATTTATTACCCTTTTTGAATTTTAAAAACTTTTTGAAATTCTTAGCTATAAATGCCATATCATCTTCTGATTCATAGTCTTCTTTTTCTGCTTGAAAAGCGATAGTTTTCTTGTCCTGTGCTTGTGCTCGTCTTGCCTGTAAATTTACTTCATAGGACATTAGATTTCCTATTAACTTTTCTGTTTTTATGGTTGAAACATCATTAGCTTCCTCGATAGCTAAGACTTTTCGTTCCCATTCATCAGTTAAAGAGTTAAGGATTTTTGATACAACATCAGATTCAGTAAAAGTAACTTCTAAAGCTAAAAGTGAGTGATAAATATCCTGGAATCTAGAGTACATTTCACTAATACTTTCTCCTTGTTTCATCCTAAAATTTTGAAATTGGTTTTTAAGCATAGAAATCTTGCTTTGTTTTACTTTATTTGTTCCTTCGTGTGTAACCTTAAGAGTATTCCAAATTTCATATCCAATTTTACAGATACTAACTCGATTGAATTCATTTTTGTCTAAAGCGCAAAATAACATGTTCATTGCTTTTGCATTTGCAGTAGTAGCATCTAGTTTTTGGGTATTAGACCATGTAGCATACTCTGTAGTAGGAATATGATATTCAGTTTGAATGATATTCCAGGTTTCAAATCCACTTGCTTGCATAAAAATTCTCATTCTAGTTGACCAATAACTATAATTTAATCCATTAAACAATGGTGGTCGTGTAGTGGCTTGTCCCTCAGTAAAACTGTTGCTAGTGTTATTGTCCATATTAAAAAATAATCAGATAACTGTGTTATAATTATGTGATGACCTCGCTCTGATACCAAATGAAAGTGTATATGGATCGATAATATAGTTAAACTACTACTAGCAAGTGCGGAATTATAAATAATAGTAAATGGCAGTAATAAAAAAGACACCAGGGATTTTTATACTGGTTCGAACTTCTCGTTCTACGTCCAGTCCCAGACTCCTTCTGGAATTTCTCTAACAACCCTCACTTAACCCGGAGGAACAGGTATTACACCGCCTGAGCAACCGAACAGGACTTTTCCGCCTAAGCAACCGAATAGGACTTCAAATACAATTTGGTAAATTGTTTCTTGACTTGTGTGTTCTTTGAATAACACGAATATAGTCAATGTAGTACACCCTTCCTATAATCTTCTTGATATGATGATTTGAATGTGCAAAAGATAGGAAGTAGAGATTGAAAATCACTTGTGATTATGATAATACAAAGCAAGTATAGATAGAAAGAATTGGTTCTTGAAATAGTGGATTTTCATCTCTATTTATAGTATTGAATAGTTTTAATTCAATAGTTGCAACTATTAGAAGGAGTGCAACTGTTGGTGAAGAAGACAACTCTTCAAAATTTGAATTTTCATGAAGAGATGCTTCAGTTCGTCAAGTTCAGATGTCTGAGAAAAATATTCAGATGGCTAAGTAAGTTTAAAAAGTCAAATAGGCAGAAGAAACAAATTTCAGTGAATTTAGACGTCTGTTTATTTAATTTAGACGTCTGTTTATTTAATTTAGACGTCTGTCTTTATGACAGATGTCTGTATTAAATTATCAGACGTCTGTCATTGATGACAGATGGCTAAATAAAATTTCAGATGTCTGAATTTGCACTGATTTGTTCCTCTTCTTTTTTTTAGTGATTCTAAACTTGAGAAATTTTTGAAAATACTTTTATGTCTATAAAAAGATATTTTATATTTGTAGAACATGTTTTCCAAAAACTATTTGTGTGTGTGTGTTATCATCATATCAGAGATTGTACAAAAATATCTAACCAGAAATAATAATCAGTATACTAGAAAGCTTGAGCTTAGTTTGTTGACGATATGATAATAGCTTTTCTTTGTAGATTCCTGCAAGAATATTTGACATCATAGTATATAGTTTGAAATATATAGTTGTCACATTAAAATCGAAGAAGGCAGGTTCCAACATTTATAAGAATCTTTCCATTTTAGACGATTCCCTTTATAATAAACGGTTTATTATTCTTAGCCCTCTTCTTATAACACCATTTATTATCCAAAACCCTTTTTATTTAACTATCTTTAAACCTCATTTGAACAATAACTTTATAAAAACACTAATATTATATGGAATTAACTTTAACCAATGTTATAATATATTAACCTAAAAATATAATTAAATAATTAAATAAAATTAACTTATAAATAATAATTAACTTTGAAATCAGATTGTTATAAAATAACTTTAATTAAATAATTAATTAACTTTAAACAAATAATTACAATATAATTAAACATTTTTAAAACAATAACTAAATAACTTGGAAAAATATTCTTAATTAACTTTATGAAATACTTTAAAGAATCATAAAATAATTAACCTTTTATTATCATTAAAACAATAATAAATTATCCTTTAAAACATTATTAATAAATAATAATCATCCTTTAAATCTTATTAATATACAATAATCATTTTTAAAACCTTATTAATAAATTATAAATATTCTTAAATAACTTTAATTCAGTAATTAACTTGCAAATTTTAGAGAGAGGCTTCGTGACCATTATGGTACTTAAATAAGCTACCATTTAATTTAACTAACTATCTAGGTTAATTACTGTTATTTACTTAATCAACAATTATGTAAATCAATCAACAATTATCCATCAGGGTTTAACACAACACTTACTTCATAATGATTAAATTGGCATACCAATTTACATCATACAATTAGATGTCCAAAATTATAAAATAGCAGAATGAGAATTTGTTCTTCTAACGGATGTCAATTTACACTACACGGTTAAATTAGCAGAATGATGATTTATTTCGCTAAACAAGTTGTCCAAATAAATATGATTAACGGAACAGTGCTTTATTCCGTTAAACATGTGTCATTAGTGAAATATATTTAACTAACTACGTAATTAACTAAATTAACGTAATTATAATCAGTAGGTATTTATTTATCATAAAATTATATTACATCCAAACAACCAACAATTTGTACTATAGCATAATACTTGTCAACACGAGTCCAAAGCAAAAAGAATCGGTTTAAACGGATTTAAAACGAGCTAGATATCACGTTTTAAAAATTCACATATTTAATTTTTAAAACAACTAACTTTTAAATAATTACTCACCATAAAGCTTTTGGGCCCAAAGCCCACTTGGCCAAAGCCCACTTGCCCAAACCCCAAACCCACCTACAATAGGTCATCTTCCCCAACGTTCCTCACTCCCTTTTCCAGTAACCATTAATTTTTGTGCACGGATACACGTACATATGCACGCACCATCCAAGTGGCCAATGTCCAAACCATGCTCACTCACTAACTCCTCACCTCCACCTCATCGCACTACACCCTCGCTTGGAGCCCCGACCTTCCCCCCTCGTGATCTGACCGATAACCCAAATAAAAGAAATCGCGTACAGGGCAAAATTAGTGTGACACTTTTATGCGCCAAACTCCACCAAATTTCACCACGACGTAGCACTCTCCAAGCCCGACAGCACATCACCCTCCGATTTTCCCATCAACGGTCCTAGCTCCGTGGATCCTTAAACCTAGTTATGAACAACCACTAATCATCGGCACATAATTGCGCCGAAACTTCACAAAAAATCGTACATCGCCATACGATCCCAACGACACATACGACATCGATCAATTCGTAGCGAATCGAGAGAATTAACTTTTTTAAGTTTAAGAACATATTCACTCCCTTACTGATATTTGATGATTACTTGGTCATTACACGACGAAATCTCAAGCAACGAATTTCTAAAAATAATAGAGGCCGATACAAACGACTTTCATTTAGGTCGCTAAGGCTAAAACTCAACGGTGTGAGGTAGATTGATTTTTGAAATCATGGGAAGATGATTTTTCTTATATTTAACAATAACAGAGAGTCAAAACATACTCCAGTAACCAATTTAAACCCAAATTGTTGCTCTTTTTCTTATTTTCTTATTTAACATAGAGCATACATATATTTAAACCAAAATCCCACATAATTGTAGTTGTACCCATCATTTAGCATCATCAGGGAAATAACCAATAGGAAAAAGAGTATCTCACCTTCCACATCTTTAACTTTCCAGAGCAAATCAAAGCTAAGTTTTAGTTTGTGATTTTCTTTTCTTCCTTTAATACTTGAGTGGAAATTAAAAAATATATAAACTGCTTAGGCAAGAGCTTAAACGTGAATAACCTGATGGTAGTAGATATATATATATATATATATATATATGTGTGTGTGTGTGTGTGTGTGTAAGGAGAAAGAGAACAAGAATGAATATAGATTTCTTTCCAACGTCATTATTTCCTTGGCCACCAAAGTTCTTCCTTGCAACAAAATGGTGGCCGATGAGGTTAATTTGTTGGCTAATAATGTGTGCTTAAGCAACTTTTTTATCTACTACATTAAATTAAGGTCATTTTAAGTTTTAAACATGTTTTTGCTATTTACCATTCTTTTTTTCAAAATGAAATGTTCCACTTGGAAAAATGTAAGTGTTTTTAAATATATACACAAAGGCATTTTTGATCTTTTAAAATTTTTTGTTCGATAAAAGCTAAAAATCCGAAAAACGGGTTTCGGTCACATTTTCAGTTTTTCTTCAGACTAATAAAAAAAATTTCTATAACAATTTTTTTTAAACTATTTCACCATCGTTATTGACCATTTAAAAAAGTTTTTTAGTTTGATTAAAGACCCTATTATTTTAATATTTAAATTAAATATTCACAACTCAAGGCGGCAAAACTCCAGGTCATTACACTTATGTTGTCTTATGATGATGAAATTGCATTTAGATGTGTGTGATATTATGCCATTAGTACTACGTGTGTAGTTAAACTATGGTTTTATTGTTGGTGTTTGGGTTACTAATATAGTGGTTCAATATACATTTGATTAGTTTATACTTGCATTGATTGTGTATTACTAATAGTTGATAATTAGTATATATGAGTGTGTGTGTGTGTATGTTGGGATTGGCCTATTTGATGTTTGGGGTTAACATTCCGTATTGTCTAATATTTGTAATGTTTAATGGTTTAATGGGCTATTATTGTTATTACTCCATATTTATGATGATTGATTGGAATTGTTTAGTAAGAATGGTATTTCCTACTTGCATTGAATGTGTTGGCCGCATCGGTTCCATTGGTTTTGATGGTTGCATGGATGCTATGGTTTCTATATGCCAACCACTATTTGGATGCAGGAGAAGAGCATGAAACAGAACCACGTAGGCTTGATCCTCCAAGAAGGGTACATAGGCAGCATTTTCCTATGCAATAGTTGTCGAGCCTATGGCCGTAGTATATAAGGTTAGGCATTGTCCAAACATAGTTGAAGTCTTTTCCCCTTTTATTATATATATATATATATGTATGGATGTGAAGTTGCGGATATGAGCAAAAGGGAGAATGTAATGGTGGATGAAGGCTATATCATAGATATATGATTTGGTATATTCTCTTATACCATTTTTATATTGTCTATGAGTTATTGATAATTGATGTATTGAGATGGAAATTAATGTGATAAATGTTGTAAAATAATTGCATTATAGAGTTAATGTTCATTTATTATGATGACTAATTTCATTGTGAGGCTTTCTTTTATATCGTAGCTATGAAATTTTAAATTGTAAAACAAACGATCCACTACTTTAAATATCATGAAACTAGTTGCAATCGTATTTTATAGCATTCGTAATTACTTTTAGATTTTGAAACTAGTGAGGCGTTACAACATACTGGCATATTGGACATTATAACAACAGACCTAATTCAATATCAAGCTAATAATCTAAAATAAAAATGTTATGCTTACCCTTACTTTCCTAATGATTTGCACACTTTGATTCAAGACCCAAACTAATAAACACAACCAAAAATCAACTCTAATAGTTTCTAACTTGATATTAAATTACATTAAAAACTTAAATAAATACACATATGAATGATATAAAAGGATATAGACCGGTTTGGAGCTTCAGCACCTTGAATTCCATTAAAATCCCTTGAATTTTTATCTACAAATTGAAACCCTAGCTTAGTTAGTGATGTGTGTTATTTTCCTTAGGTTAAAAGCTTTAGAAATGAAGATAAGAGAAATGATATGGATAAGGATGGGTGTTGATAAGGATATGGCCTAAGTAAGGGAATATGGGTTGGGTTATTAGGCTTAGAAAGATTTAGGCCCACGGAAATAAAGAAAATGAATTTTCCTTTTCTTAGTAAAGCAACCATACAATTTTTTCAGTTTTTTTAATCCTTTAAACACTAAATAATTTCATTTAAGCCATTACAAAAAATTTCCCAATTGTATTACTTCCGCAAGTAATTTTTCAATGGTCAAAGTACTACTTTTAACCCTTAAATAAATTAATAAAATTCTTATTTATTTCACAAATTTACTTTTAATTTTACAAATGTATTTTATTTTATAAATACAAATTTTAAATAACTTTTAAATTCACAAAATACAATTGAAATATCAAATTTGTATTTTCATTTGATATTTCTTTTTTAAGTTCAAATTAAACTCAAAAATCTACTTTATTGAATTAGATTCAATAAAATTCTCAAAAATACATTTTTCATTGTATTTATTTTATTTAGCTCCATATTGGGATGTTAAACTGTGGCAGTCAACTATAGCCGGTAGTGTAGCGAATGATGGCTTGTGAAGATTGTATTTGGAGGTCAAAATCAGGCGATGACGGTTGTATTTGATTTGGTGGAAGTCGTTAATTTTTTATCTTGGTCCCTGAATTTTTATTGGTTAAAAATTAAACCATGAATCTTCTAACCATCATATCTTTCACATAAAAACTCTGTTTCATGCATAGTTTGTTTCGTTGGACTTCTTGTTGAATTTCAGACATTTTGGCGTTTGGTTTGCTGCCTTTTTGAGCTATTTGTGAAAGTTTTTTGGGATGATTAAATAATTCAATTATTTGCATATTACAAATATGAAAGGAATATCTCTCGATGAAAGTAATCATTAGTTGATATGTTATACTCTTTTTGGCGATTGTTTGATTGTTGAGATGGTTCGATGTGTTTTGGTTGCTTATCTATTCAAAGTGTTGCAATGTTGAATGATGATATTTCACAGTAATTGATCATTGATTTAGGAAAATAGTTAACTAATAGAAAATATGTGAAATTGTGTAATTTGGCAAAAACGGATAGAAGGTAAGATTATTTATGGATTTTCAGTGATGTTTGTAAATTATAGTGATTTAACAAATTAAATTGAAATATATAATAAGGTTATTTTTTATGTATTTCTAGGGAAATTCGTAAATAATAAGAAAAATCCATTTTAAATCTAAATTGGAAAATTATTGTTATTTATGAAATAAAATGAGATTTAAGAAATAAAAATAAAATTTTTGTGAAGACTGTATTTTTTTTGGCAAGCCCAACCGGTTTTTAAAGTGGACCGTCCACTTTTCATTATAACCAATAATGAGTACATACAAACACAGGTGATAGGCAGATAGCCTATCAACTCTAAACATATTACAAAGCTTTAGCCACAATTAATCAGCCTAGAAAAAACTAGACATACACCATGCAGGGTGTAACACTGAAAAGAAGGCTAACAACCAAATACAACACAATCTACACACTGCACTCCACTAAGACAAAACAACTCTGACGGCTGCCTAGGAAGTCCCAAGCTTACAAACTGGACTTTGCAAGCAAAAGAAACACAATACTCACACAAGTTGCACAAAATCAAGATGACAAGCAGCAGTAACCAAGGAGAATATATCATAGAGAAACTAACAACTACCTTTTCCAACAGCCCAAAGTAACCCACCGCCAGATCCCTTGCAAGGCCAAAGTGTTAGCTGTGACAGGAAACGAAACGAAAGCCTCAAGACTAACAACAAAGGACCCACACCTAATCCCGAGCTGACTTCAAAGGAGAAAAAAACTTATGAAACCCAGAAATGCCAGAAGCACGTCGGAGTACGATCATTAACCAGCACCTAAGCTCTAACTGCCGCAGTGAGGAGGTAGAAAGGTCAAGCTTCTGAGGCAGACTTAGGAGAAACATAGGCAATTCACAATCAAAATCAGGGAGGCAAAAGATAAGAGAACTCAAATAGGATGAGAATGCACTGAATCTCGACATTGAAGACACAGATTGGAAGCACAAGGCAAAACCGGAGGCAGGAAAGGGATGGGATTTAGAAAAGGCGAGAGGAAGCGTGACCAGCAGCGGTGGAGAAAACTAGGTTAGAGGAGGGGAGATCGAAGAAAATAAAGGGGGAAACAGATGAAAACATGGATTAGAAGAGAGGCGGTGGGGTGAAAACTCTAGTCCCCATTGATGCTGGAGAAAGCTTCTCGATATAGTATTAGTGTAAATAAAATGAGTGAAGACTGTATTGTTTTAAGTAAATAATAATATAGTTAATTTTATGGAGCTTATGGAAAAAATAATAATAATAATATTATTATTATTATTGTTGTTGTTGTTGTTGTTGTTTGAGTAATAAAATAAGAGACATCTTACGATAATAATAACAACAAGAACAAAAATGTGTTTTCTAAAGTATTTTGAGTTAAGTTATTACTATTTTGAGGTAAAAAAAAAGATTTTTGAGTTTAAAAATGGAATATTAGGATTTTTGAGTTAAATAGTAAGAAATTGGCTGTGAAAGAAAAAAAGGGAGATTTGAGAATACATTATTATTTTAACGTAAAATTTATTGGGATACATACATACATATATTCATATACATATATTATTAACGTGAAACTATAGTGTTTGCCATTGATATATATGTATGTATATCAATGTATGTATGTATGTATTCAAATAAATTTTACGTTAAAATAATAATGTATTCTCAAATCTCACTTGTTTCTTTCACAGTATATATATCAATGGCAAACACTATAGTCATATGTTTTTTTGTATTTAATATAAATGCATATTACAAAGGCAATTATATGCATACCAATATATATATAAACTATATATATACAGTTATATATGTATATATATATACTAATAATATTCAGCCATAATCAAAATGTGTGTGTAAATATATAATCATTTGTTTACTAGCTTATCTATTTAGGGTTATTTGAAATATATATTTAATGAATTATTACACACATAAGCGCGCGTGCGCACACACATGGGTATTTAGTTAATTATTTTCGAAAATGTATATTTGTGCTTACATTTAGGTAAAATATATTTTAGGTAATGCGTATGAGATACATTTTCTATTAGATAGGGCCTTCATTTATGTTTAATATAACACGATATGTAATTACTCCTTTTGGTCAATATCTAATTCAAAATATTAGGATCACAAATTGATTCAAATTTAAAATAAACTCGATATTATGAAATATCTAATATATTTTTTGAAGAAGGTACTTTTATTGCTAAAGGGAATAGAATGATACAATAGAGCTCGGCCCAACAAAATAAAACAAAACCGGCCCATTGAAAATAACGTGAAAAAAGCTATTTAAGGAAAGAACCTATGTTTGATTACCCGAAATAGTTTATTACTAAAAATAGACACCGCCATAAAAATTGAGCAAATTACCATCAGAAAAGATGATAATACGAGCTGATAGGAGCCGCAAGTGCTAAACTTACATCACTTCACTCTTTTGGAGGAGAAGCGTCAACTCGTTCATCGACTTAACTTATGCTAGGATTTTGGGGAAAAAGGTTATGTTGAATCAGGAGGATTGGCTTTGATATCAAAAGGAATATCCCAAAGATCAATCGCTTTAGAATACTGTAACAAGTTGCTTTCTTTTTTCTTTAATTTGAGCATAAATATTCTTAGGTATATCTTGATCTATTTGCAGATGGTGAATTTATCTTTCTGTTTGCTGGTAAAGATTTTAACATTTCGTTCTTTCCAAATAGTCCAAATTGCTATTGAAGTTATTAATCTAATGATGTCTCTGTATCTGTCTTTACTGTTGAAGTTTTGGATGAAATATTCGATTTCGTTTTGTAGAGAGTAACTGCTGCTTGTTTACAAACCTGATTTGAGTTTACATCAGCTAAAAATATAAGTAGTGTAGTTGCAGTTGAAAAATAGGTGGTTGGTGTCTTCTAAATTCCGGTTGTACAACACACACTTATCATTTTCAAATATGACATGCCTTTGGATGAGATTCTGTTTAGTTAAAAGCCTATTGGTAATGGCTTTATATAAACAAATTCTCATTTTTGGGAAATGAATTTTGTCCCACAAGAACTTGTTCCAGTTGACATTAATGTAATTAGTTTGATGAGGTCAATTGCAGATTTGAAAGAATAATTACCATTTGCATCATTTAATCAATGCCAGCAGTCATTATTGCTTTGATAAATCATGGTTTGCTGTATTACATCAAATAGAGAAACTATTTGAAGTAAATTACTTAGTTTCCATTCACCATTGTAAACTATGTTGTAGACTTTAAGTTCATCGCTTCCCAATAATTCCAATGAATTATGACCTAACTTGTCAAGAAGTTTAGACACATTGATCCATGGATCAAACAACAAACTATTAGCATGACCATCAACTATTTTTCTCTCCATATCTTCAAAGAAGTTTGCTTAAACCTAACATTCTTTTCCAGTTACATGATTGTGAAGCATTAATAGAACAATCCCAAAAGTAATCTTGCTGTAAATATTTATTTCTCATCCATTTAGACCAAATTGTGTTTTTATTCTGAAATTCCATACCATTTTAAGTCCACATACTTTGTTGATTTCTTGATAATTGTATAAGCCCATACCTCCCTCTGATTTTCTTTGGCATATGATTTTCTAGGGAATTTTACTAAATTTTCTTTCCTACATAAAATCAGAACACATTTTAGTAATCTTATTCAGCACAATAGTAGGGATTTTAAAATTTTGGCTCTAAAACATTACTAGAAGATGAATGGTGGACTGAATAAGTTCAATCCTACCAGCCATGCTTAAGCATTTGCATTCCTATCTTTCTATACTAATTCTGATTTTGTCAATTAAATTCTTGCAAGCATCAACTTTAAGATACTGACTAGATAAAGGAAGACCTAAATATTTAACAGGAAGATCTCCTTCTTGTATGCCCAATATGTTACATATTTCATCTTTGTGACAATAGACTTTACTTAAAAGGATTTTTGGTTTTGACACATTCATTTGTTATCCTACAAATTTTTGTATTTTCTCAATGACTTTTTTTAATAGCATTGGCTGGTTCGCAATCAGCTTTGCAGAAAATGTGTAGATCATCTGCGTATATTAAATGTGTAAGGTTAGGCTCAACTTTATGAATAGGTTTGATATTTCCACTGTTGACTTTTAAATCCACGAGAATAGTAAAATACTCTATAATAATAGTGAAAAGATAAGGGTAAAAGGGATCCTGTGACGCCCCACTCCGAGAGCCTCATTAACAAAGAGTATTATATGGATAATACCGTCTGCTAATGCGGACAATAGAGTATAATGGAAGCGACCATGTGTAGTCTTACTTTAACTATCTACTGAACACGCCGAAAAGTGGTTTTTATCATCTCATGTGGTTCGACAAGTTCAATAAATACTTAAAGCAAAACTACAATGGCTATATGATCTATCAGAACAAAATGTAACAACTCAATGTAATATACATCACAGAACAGCGGATCATCATAAACACATTTACTGATACAAAGTAGAGTATACAAAATGATACATGTCTAGTGGTATAGCAAACCACAATATACAGACAGGACGAACGAATATAAATATCAGAGTTACAATAGATAAGGACTACACAAAAAGCTAAGACAAAAAGGAGCTAGCGGAATAGTCCATGCGGAAGCAAAAGAGGCTAAGTCCAAAGCACCTAACCTGAAACATCTCGGTCTGACCCGAGTATAAAATACACGGGTCAGTCTAGCTAAAAAAATCAGTTAGATAAACTGAACAACAATAAACCTGCAAGGTTACAAAGTATAACAAATATCTCAAAAAGAGATAACACAATCATCTAACACAAGATGAACATAACAAAGCAAGCCTCATATCATCGGCATCTCAAATAAACAAAGGATATCATATCCCAAATCAAGCCAAAAGGCAAATAACAAATACCAAGGAAGGTACACAAGTTCAACTAGATGATCGCTACATATCATGCGGCTCAAAAAGACCAACAACGAAAGGCGATGCACTAGGGAATATACATATCAATCAAAACAACAAAAGGTGCTCGAGCTTAGTACTGTATAAACAAGGATCCATAAGCCCGACGGCTCCAAACCCAATATCACCCATGCGGCTCAAAAAGACCAACATCGGAAGCGATACTATAGGGCAACAACAATCCCAAATATCTATTGAGCCGGGGCAAAGGACCAACTCCAAAGCGATATTAAAGGCAACAAGCCAGAAGGAGACAGTCCGAAGACACTATCCCAAAGGCAACAAACCGTAGTGGTGAAGGTACGGAGGCCCAGTACTGGACACCACTAACTGGCGGAATGTGTCACAACTCTTTAAAAGGAACCCGAAAAGTGTTAACGCGAGTCCCATAACCACTCGTTCGCACTAAATGGTTTACTATCCATTAGCCAATTTCACACTCAAAGCATTACAATGTTTACCTCATCTCATCGGTAAACTAGACACAAAGGTCAAAACGATCAATCGAATAGGTCGGGGATTAATCGGAAAGGTGAACGCGCGGATTCATGGTTCGTGTTTTACCTAACCATTTAATCTCCTTTCCACTTCGTTCGAAGTGCAAAATTGTGTGTGTTTAAATAGAAATTTATAAAGCGGAGAGGGGAGCTTTTAATATGATTTAGAGGGATTATTTATAAAAACCGTTAATGAAGTCAAAGGTAAGTTATCAAAGCCAAAGATGCAATATCAACCACTAAGAACCAACTTGGATCGATAAAATTTGGAAAACCAATCAAAATGAGCAAAAATAGGAAAAATAGGGAAAATAGGAGCAGGTCGGTCGGCCGTTATCAGAGCTCGGTCGACCGGACACTGTTCTGAAAAATTCTCGGGAAGCAGGTCGGTTGACCGGACTTCCTGGTCGGTCAGCCGGAGCCAAAATTCCTGCAATCCCAAAACAGAGGCTGGGAAGTGCTCAAGTAGCAGGTCGGTCGACCGGACCCTGCATTCGGTCGGCCGGAGCCTGATTTCCAGCACTTCTTTCCCTATCAATGAATACCAATTCTTTCCAAATCAAAAGCAATAGCACATGAATACTTGTTAGGAATTCATACCCAACATCGATGATATCAAGAGAGGTAGATGTGAGTTCAAAACTCACCTTTTTACACACAAGCAAAGAAGAAGAAGCTCAATTGCAAGGAGAAGACCAACCAATCTCCACTTCAACTCAACAAGCTTCAATCTAAGATCAAAACAAGTATTTTCCTAAATTTAGGTTTAGAAATTTCTGAGATTGAAGAGAGAAAGAGATAGAGAAGATGAAGAGGAGGCTTACCAATAGCTTCTACTTGATTTTGGAGTAAGAATTTGAGTTTGCAAGAGGAACTAGGGTTTGCAATTTCTATTTCCTCTTCCCTTCCACCATTTTCAGTTTGACTTAGGCTTAAGAAATGAAAAGGAGTGAATGGAAGAAGAGAAGGGCTGAGTTGGTGTATATGAGTTAGCTAGTGGGCTGAACCCAAGCCCAAAACCCAATAGAAAAAGTAGCAGAAATCGACTTACTCCAAACATGTCAAAGCTTATACTCAAAAAGATCGCAAACGACATTTTGAACTCAATGGAAGTGGTCTCGAGTCCCAATTCGACCGTTTGCAAAAAGTAGCTTTTGGACTATAATCCGACAAACGACGATATATTTAAATAAAATATTTAAATATTCAACCGATAAATATGCGGGTTGTTACAGACTCCCCTCCTTAAGAAATTGCGTCCTCGCAATTCTTAAGAAGAAAATAAAGAGTAACAACCAAAAACATATCAACACATAAGAAGAACAGAATAAGAAGTTCACCATAAAGTGCACGAAAGGATAAGCCCGAACTTGCTTGCTCAGAGAATTCTATTGATTCCTAAGCTCAAAATAATTCAGAACACCGACGTGGTAAAAACAATACGTCAAATGGACCGAAGCTCAACAAATGAAGTGCAACAAAACGTCCAATGAACTTGGTAAAAAGATCATTCCATTCGGACATCAACAGAGAAACAATCACTTGTTGCTTACAACTAAATGCATTGGCAACACGATCCCCCTTTCAGGAATAAAAAGAATGAGAGTATCAGAAAAGATTTCTTTTTAAATAATCTACTTTCCCGAAAAGCTAATACTTTCCAAAAATCATAATTATCTTTATGTAATTATCTTTCTAGAAAAATTTTCTTATTTCAAATCAATTTATTGTGTCAAATTGTCTCATCAAAGTATTTAGGAGATTCCTATCGATAACGTTGATCAAGCGCATCAACCAGAATTCTTAAAGCACTCAATGGGCAATACAATCACAAAATCATCTTCTATATGATAAACATGTTTCTAAAAACTTTTAAAAATTCTCTTTGTTTGTTTTAAGAACAAAAATCCCATTTAAACTTATAAATAAATCTTATGAAAAAGATTTGCAAAAATTTTTAATTGTTAATTTCCATCCAAAACCAATAAATACTAAAATGGAATCATCGATATATTCACAGAATACTCGATTCATAAAATGGATGAAATGAGCTAGACAAACTGAATGACATAATAAATCATTCATAAGAATCACAACGAGTGCGGAATGCGGTAAGTAGAATGCTAACTTCCGCAACTTGTAGCCAAATGTAAACTGGTGGTAAGGTCGAGCTAAAAAGACCTTAACACTACTCAAAAGATTGCTTAGGTAATAATCCTAAGACAAGACCAAAATACCAGAAAATTCTCAAACTACAAAAATGAGAGAAACAACACTTTCCTCATCATGAGGGCTTACAGAATAAAATGATGCCATCAAATTGGAATCAAAATCACAAAGGAAGATAATTCAATATGGAATACTACGGAATTTAAATGCATTCCTAGACGTATTCCCAAAGTAGAAGGAATAGAGGGACACGACAATTCAAAGATTTGCATCACTTATTACACTCTGATGTATCGAATATGTGCTTCTATTCTGTGTTTATCATACTTTGTTCTGAACTCAGCTCTGATACCAAGCTGTGACGCCCCACTCCGAGAGCCTCATTAACAAAGAGTATTATATGGATAATACCGTCTGCTAATGCGGACAATAGAGTATAATGGAAACGACCATGTGTAGTCTTACTTTAACTATCTACTGAACTCGCCGAAAAGTGGTTTTTATCATCTCATGTGGTTCGACAAGTTCAATAAATACTTAAAGAAAAACTACAATGGCTATAGGATCTATCAGAACAAAATGTAACAACTCAATGTAATATACATCACAGAACAGCGGATCATCATAAACACATTTACTGATACAAAGCAGAGTATACAAAATGATACATGTCTAGTGGTATAGCAAACCACAATATACAGACAGGACGAACGAATATAAATATCAGAGTTACAATAGATAAGGACTACACAAAAAGCTAAGACAAAAAGGAGCTAGCGGAATAGTCCATGCGGAAGCAAAAGAGGCTAAGTCCAAAGCACCTAACCTGAAACATCTCGGTCTGACCCGAGTATAAAATACACGGGTCAGTCTAGCTAAAAAAATCAGTTAGATAAACTGAACAACAATAAACCTGCAAGGTTACAAAGTATAACAAATATCTCAAAAAGAGATAACACAATCATCTAACACAAGATGAACATAACAAAGTAAGCCTCATATCATCGGCTTCTCAAATAAACAAAGGATATCATATCCCAAATCAAGCCAAAAGGCAAATAACAAATACCAATGAAGGTACACAAGTTCCACTAGATGATCGCTACATATCATGCGACTCAAAAAGACCAACAACGAAAGGCGATGCACTAGGGAATATACATATAAATCAAAACAACAAAAGATGCTCGAGCTCAGTACTGTATAAACAAGGATCCATAAGCCCCAAGGCTCCAAACCCAATATCACCCATGCGGCTCAAAAAGACCAACATCGGAAGCGATACTATAGGGCAACAACAATCCTAAATATCTCTTGAGCCGGGGCAAAGGACCAACTCCAAAGCGATATTAAAGGCAACAAGCCAGAAGGAGACAGTCCGAAGACAGTGTCCCAAAGGCAACAAACCGTAGTGGTGAAGGTCCGGAGGCCCAGTACTGGACACCACTAACTGGCGGAATGTGTCACAACTCTTGAAAAGGAACCTGAAAAGTGTTAACGCGAGTCCCATAACCACTCGTTCACACTAAACCGTTTACTATCCATTAGCCAATTTCACACTCAAAGCATTACAATGTTTACCTCATCTCATCGGTAAACTAGACACAAAGGTCAAAACGATCAATCAAATAGGTCGGGGATTAATCGGAAAGGTGAACGCGCGGATTCATGGTCCGTGTTTTACCTAACCATTTAATCTCCTTTCCACTTCGTTCGAAGTGCAAAATTGTGTGTGTTTAAATAGAAATTTATAAAGCGGAGAGGGGAGCTTTTAATATGATTTAGAGGGATTATTTATAAAAACCGTGAATGAAGTCAAAGGTAAGTTATCAAAGCCAAAGATGCAACATCAACCACTAAGAACCAACCTGGATCGATAAAATTTGGAAAACCAATCAAAATGAGCAAAAATAGGCAAAACAGGGAAAATAGGAGCAGGTCGGTCGGCCGTTATCAGAGCTTGGTCGACCGGACACTGTTCTGAAAAATTCTCGGGAAGCAGGTCGGTTGATCGGACTTCCTGGTCGGTCAGCCGGAGCCAAAATTCCTGCACTCCCAAAACAGAGGCCAGGAAGTGCTCAAGTAGCAGGTCGGTCGACCGGACCCTGCATTCGGTCGGCCGGAGCCTGATTTCCAGCACTTCTTTCCCTATCAATGAATACCAATTCTTTCCAAATCAAAAGCAATAGCACATGAATACTTGTTAGGAATTCATACCCAACATCGATGATATCAAGAGAGGTAGATGTGAGTTCAAAACTCAACTTTTTACACACAAGCAAAGAAGAAGAAGCTCAATTGCAAGGAGAAGACCAACCAATCTCCACTTCAACTCAACAAGCTTCAATCTAAGATCAAAACAAGTATTTTCCTAAATTTAGGTTTAGAAATTTCTGAGATTGAAGAGAGAAAGAGATAGAGAAGATGAAGAGGAGGCTTACCAATAGCTTCTACTTGATTTTGGAGTAAGAATTTGAGTTTGCAAGAGGAACTAGGGTTTGCAATTTCTATTTCCTCTTCCCTTCCACCATTTTCAGTTTGACTTGGGCTTAAGAAATGAAAAGGAGTGAATGGAAGAAGAGAAGGGCTGAGTTGGTGTATATGAGTTAGCTAGTGGGCTGAACCCAAGCCCAAAACCCAATAGAAAAAGTAGCAAAATCGACTTACTCCAAACATGTCGAAGCTTATACTCAAAAAGATCGCAAACGGCATTTTGAACTCAATGGAAGTGGTCTCGAGTCTCAATTCGACCGTTTGCAAAAAGTAGCTTTTCGGACTATAATCCGACAAACGACGATATATTTAAATAAAATATTTAAATATTCAACCGATAAATATGCGGGTTGTTACAGACTCCCCTCCTTAAGAAATTGCGTCCTCGCAATTCTTAAGAAAAAAAAAAGTAACAACCAAAAACATATCAACACATAAGAAGAACAGAATAAGAAGTTCACCATAAAGTGCACGAAAGGATAAGCCCGAACTTGCTTGCTCAGAGAATTCTATTGATTCCTAAGCTCAAAATAATTCGGAACACCGACGTGGTAAAAACAATATGTCAAATGGACCGAAGCTCAACAAATGAAGTGCAACAAAACGTCCGATGAACTTGGTAAAAAGATCATTCCATTCGGACATCAACAGAGAAACAATCACTTGTTGCTTACAACTAAATGCATTGGCAACACGATCCCCCTTTCGGGAATAAAAAGAATGAGAGTATCAGAAAAGATTTCTTTTTAAATAATCTACTTTCCCGAAAAGCTAATACTTTCCAAAAATCATAATTATCTTTATGTAATTATCTTTCTAGAAAAATTTTCTTATTTCAAATCAATTTATTGTGTCAAATTGTCTCATCAAAGTATTTAGGAGATTCCTATCGATAACGTTGATCAAGCGCATCGACCAGAATTCTTAAAGCACTCAATTGGCAATACAATCACAAAATCATCTTACTATATGATAAACATGTTTCTAAAAACTTTTAAAAATTCTCTTTGTTTGTTTTAAGAAAAAAAATCCCATTTAAACTTATAAATAAATCTTATGAAAAAGATTTGCAAAAATTTTAAATTGTTAATTTCCATCCAAAACCAATAAATACTAAAATGGAATCATCGAGATATTCACAGAATACTCGATTCATAAAATGGATTAAATGAGCTAGACAAACTGAATGACATAATAAATCATTCATAAGAATCACAACGAGTGCGGAATGCGGTAAATAGAATGCTAACTTCCGCAACTCGTAGCCAAATGAAAACCGGTGGTAAGGTCGAGCTAAAAAGACCTTAACACTACTCAAAAGATTGCTTAGATAATAATCCTTAGACAAGACCAAAATACCAGAAAATTCTCAAACTACAAGAATGAGAGAAACAACACTTTCCTCATCATGAGGGCTTACAGAATAAAATGATGCCATCAAATTGGAATCAAAATCACAAAGGAAGATAATTCAATATGGAATACTACGGAATTTAAATGCATTCCTAGACGTATTCCCAAAGTAGAAGGAATAGAGGGACACGACAATTCAAAGATTTGCATCACTTATTACACTCTGATGTATCGAATATGTGCTTCTATTCTGTGTTTATCATACTTTGTTCTGAACTCAGCTCTGATACCAAGCTGTGACGCCCCACTCCGAGAGCCTCATTAACAAAGAGTATTATATGGATAATACCGTCTGCTAATGCGAACAATAGTATAATGGAAGCGACCATGTGTAGTCTTCCTTTAACTATCTACTAAACACGCCGAAAAGTGGTTTTTATCATCTCATGTGGTTCGACAAGTTCAATAAATACTTAAAGAAAAACTACAATGGCTATAGGATCTATCAGAACAAAATGTAACAACTCAAAGTAATATACATCACAGAACAGCGGATCATCATAAACACATTTACTGATACAAAGCAGAGTATACAAAATGATACATGTCTAGTGGTATAGCAAACCACAATATACAGACAGGACGAACGAATATAAATATCAGAGTTACAATAGATAAGGACTACACAAAAAGCTAAGACAAAAAGGAGCTAGCGGGATAGTCCATGCGGAAGCAAAAGAGGCTAAGTCCAAAGCACCTAACCTGAAACATCTCGGTCTGACCCGAGTATAAAATACACGGGTCAGTCTAGCTAAACAAATCAGTTAGATGAACTGAACAACAATAAACCTGCAAGGTTACAAAGTATAACAAATATCTCAAAAAGAGATAACACAATCATCTAACACAAGATGAACATAACAAAGCAAGCCTCATATCATCGGCATCTCAAATAAACAAAGGATATCATATCCCAAATCAAGCCAAAAGGCAAATAACAAATACCAATGAAGGTACACAAGTTCCACTAGATGATCGCTACATATCATGCGGCTCAAAATGACCAACAACGAAAGGCGATGCACTAGGGAATATACATATCAATCAAAACAACAAAAGATGCTCGAGCTCAGTACTGTATAAACAAGGATCCATAAGCCCGAAGGCTCCAAACCCAATATCACCCATGCGGCTCAAAAAGACCAACATTGGAAGCGATACTATAGGGCAACAACAATCCTAAATATCTCTTGAGCCAGGGCAAAGGACCAACTCCAAAGCGATATTAAAGGAAACAAGCCAGAAGGAGACAGTCCGAAGACACTATCCCAAAGGCAACAAACCGTAGTGGTGAAGGTCCGGAGGCACAGTACTGGACACCACTAACTGGCGGAATGTGTCACAACTCTTGAAAAGGAACCCGAAAAGTGTTAACGCGAGTCCCATAACCACTCGTTTGCACTAAACGGTTTACTATCCATTAGCAAATTTCACACTCAAAGCATTACAATGTTTACCTCATCTCATCGGTAAACTAGACACAAAGGTCAAAACGATCAATCGAATAGGTCGGGGATTAATCGGAAAGGTAAACCGCGGATTCATGGTCCGTGTTTTACCTAACCATTTAATCTCCTTTCCACTTCGTTCGAAGTGCAAAATTGTGTGTGTTTAAATAGAAATTTATAAAGCGGAGAGGGGAGCTTTTAATATGATTTAGAGGGATTATTTATAAAAACCGTGAATGAAGTCAAAGGTAAGTTATCAAAGCCAAAGATGCAATATCAACCACTAAGAACCAACCTGGATCGATAAAATTTGGAAAACCAATCAAAATGAGCAAAAATAGGCAAAACAGGAAAAATAGGAGCAGGTCGGTCGGCCGTTATCAGAGCTCGGTCGACCGGACACTGTTCTGAAAAATTCTCGGGAAGAAGGTCAGTTGACCGGACTTCCTGGTCGGTCAGCCGGAGCCAAAATTCCTGCACTCCCAAAACAGAGGCCGGGAAGTGCTCAAGTAGCAGGTCGGTCGACCGGACCCTGCATTCGGTCGGCCGGAGCCTGATTTCCAGCACTTCTTGCCCTATCAATGAATACCAATTCTTTCCAAATCAAAAGCAATAGCACATGAATACTTGTTAGGAATTCATACCCAACACCAATGATATCAAGAGAGGTAGATGTGAGTTCAAAACTCACCTTTTTACACACAAGCAAAGAAGAAGAAGCTCAATTGCAAGGAGAAGACCAACCAATCTCCACTTCAACTCAACAAGCTTCAATCTAAGATCAAAACAAGTATTTTCCTAAATTTAGGTTTAGAAATTTCTGAGATTGAAGAGAGAAAGAGATAGAGAAGATGAAGAGGAGGCTTACCAATAGCTTCTACTTGATTTTGGAGTAAGAATTTGAGTTTGCAAGAGGAACTAGGGTTTGCAATTTCTATTTCCTCTTCCGTTCCACCATTTTCAGTTTGACTTGGGCTTAAGAAATGAAAAGGAGTGAATGGAAGAAGAGAAGGGCTGAGTTGGTGTATATGAGTTAGCTAGTGGGCTGAACCCAAGCCCAAAACCCAATAGAAAAAGTAGCAAAAATCGACTTACTCCAAACATGTCGAAGCTTATACTCAAAAAGATCGCAAATGGCATTTTGAACTCAATGGAAGTGGTCTCGAGTCCCAATTCGACCGTTTGCAAAAAGTAGCTTTTCGGACTATAATCCGACAAACGACGATATATTTAAATAAAATATTTAAATATTCAACCGATAAATATGCGGGTTGTTACAGATCCCCTTGTCTGATACCATTACTGCTATGAAAATGACCCTTGGGAATTCCTTTGTATAATACTGAAAAAGAAATGGTGTTGATCATTTCTTTGATAATAGTTATCAATTTTTCTGAAAAGTCCATTTGATGCATCATGTGAACAATAAATCCCTATTGACGGAATCGTAGGCTTTTTTGATGTCAACTTTAATGTACGTTCTACTAGCACTAGTAGAATTAAAGCCCCTAACTTGCTCATGTGCTAACATTATTCCTTTTGCTATTTTTCTTTCTGGTATGTAAGCATGCTAGTTTTCTGATACAAGAAGCTTTAGAGTGGTTTTTAATCTGCAACACAAAACTTTGGACAACATTATATATATAATTACAGCAAGCAATGGCCTGTGATCATTCATGGATTTTGATTGATTTTTTTGGGAATAAGGGCTAAAAATGTGTGATTTATTTCTTTAATGATTTTACCTTCATCATAACAACTTTGCATTGCATCAAGAAAACATTGTTTGAGTTTATGCCAACGCAAATGATAAAATTTGGAAGAAAAACCATCATGACCAGGAGCTTTATTTTCATGAATACTAAATACTGCATATTTCAGTTCTTGTAACAACCCATTCTTTAATGGGCCTAAATTAAGGGTGTTCCTTCAATAGCAGATTGTCACATCAGCATCGAGCATGAGAGAAAGAAGACTCTCCAACAATAAAGCACATCCAACTCTAGTGGCCTATTCCTCTAAATCTATTATGTGGGTTGTAATAAGGAGGGGGGTCAGAACAACGTTCTGTGACTAGAAAAATACAAACTGTCCATAACATGAACTTATAACAATTGGTTTCCATTTAATTGTTATATCCATTTAGGTTAGCAGTTCTAATCTTACCTTGCATTGCACACACGATTACATAATTACCCCTTCCTAAGGTACGAAATACTAATGAAGCCATATCAGCCACCCAATACTTCCAAACCTATTAGCCACTTAATACTTATAAATATGAAGCGAGCTTCTATAATACTTTTAAGAGAGAAAAAGGGAGACTCTGTCATTTACGACCATAATTGAGGTAGACCCTACCATTTAAGACCGATTCCCAAGGTGGTTTCCTAACAATGTTGTCAATGGTAAGTGGATCCTAGCTACAAGATCTCTAACCACTATTTAAGGCTTCTGACATTTAATGTCCAACTATTACCGCATTTATCGCGAATAAAATCATAGTCATGTAATAAATAGTACCCAAGCCACTAAAGACCTATCCGCAAGACGTGCTGCTAAATGGTACTATTATTATTTCGGCTTTAGCAATGTAAGAAATTGTACCCAAGCCACTTAATACTTCCCAGTGGAAAATAGGTAGACCCTGTCATTTAAGACCTACTTCCAGAAGCATGCTCCTCAATGGTACAATCTAGCTGTCATTGCTTGGAAATCTCATTGGGCTACTTAATACTTCTTTTATAGGAAAGAGGAGGACTTTATAGTCACCTAGACCCCAAACCTGAAGCGAAGCCTTCCCGAGATATGCACTCTCACTCTTTAATTATAAATATGGCATTCATTAGGTTACTTCTTTCGGTAGGGAGGCTGACCCTTCAGCCACTTAAGACCTTAGCATTGAAATAAACCATTTTTAGATACATCCATATTTATTTATTTGGAATCTCACTAGGTTACTTAGTACTTCCATTTAGGAGAGAGGCGGACCCTTCAGCCACTTAAGACATCAAACAAGAAGCGAACCACAATGGAGATATCCCTCATCGCTCCTAATTCCAAATTTGGACCATTTAATACTTTCCAATTAAGAAAGCAAGCCCAATCCCTCATGCTATCATAAGTTGTTGGATTAGTGATATCTCACATTAGTAATAAGTACACCCGACTGCTGGTAGCCTCAAAGTGAAGGGCAGTCTTCTGTAGAGTGACTCTACTGATCTCATATCACTAATCTACTAAGTCCAATTAACCATCCTAAGTCTTTATTTATATTATCTTAGGTAGACATTGAACTTAGCTTACTAATTCCCTTTTTATTTAAGGCAATAAGATTTACCTCAAATATTTAGCTACCCACAAATCCTCGTTTAATGCTCATAAATGTTAATTTGTCCATAAATCCTTATAGACATTTCCTAATACATTTATGTATGATTACTCACTTCAAATTAGTAACCTTATATATCTATTCCATTTTTATAATTCAACTTCTTTATTTGTCAGTCCCATTAATCCATTTACCCTATCAAATTATCGCAACTCCCATATTTATTACCATTTATTGGAGTTACAACCTTTTAAATTCTTTTCTCATCAGTTAATTATCCTAACGAGAATTGTCGTTATTATCTTTTTATTTAATTATTATAAGCGCAGTAATTACGTATAAATATTTACTTTAATTAAATGTGTTCTAGTTATATACCTTCATTACAATATACTTTTCCATGTTCAATTGTTATAATCATATCTAAAAAGATTATCCGTTATAATTTCCATAAATTAGTCCAAAACAAAAGATTTAACTTTAAAATGTAAAAGATTGCATCGGTTGAAATTACAAGGAATAATCATTTCTTTTTATTATTGAAATAGACAGTGTAAACTACAATGAATTCATACTCTACACGTCTCTTTCGCTTTCTATTTGCATCAATTCCAAACGCTATATCTTTCTAAAACGGAAAGAAATCAAACTAATTTACAAATATTAAATGGATCCAAATTCCAACAATTTCAAATACATAAAAGTTTACATTCTAACAAGATTTGGGTAATAATCCAAATTTAAAACATTATTATACAACCTAATTTAGATCTGAAATAAATTTCATTCAAATTAATATTCTAAATTCATACTTTTGGGGCTGATTTTCAAATCATGCTGTATATAAGGCTAAATCAATTCATAAACAAGAATATGTAGGCGATATTTATTATATTCAGATCGTATTCAATTCATTTCCTACAACTCATATAAAATTATCCAATTAGGCATAAAAATCAAATAAACACCAATGGGATAATTTTCATAACAATCTATAAAAATTCCCACTCACCTTTTAAAAACGATCCAAATATCCAGATCTGAAGTAGTACCTTTGATTCATCTCCAAATCCTTTTTAATTCAAGAGATATGTATAAAATGGTATATACACATATTAGAATTACAGATTTGAGAAGAGGTTTGGGGTAGGGAGAGAAAATGGATACAAATATATAAATTACCTTAAAATACGCATATGGTTGCTTCTGTTCTCTTCTCCTTTTTATTAGATTTCTACTCTTCTCTAATTTGGATGAATATAGATATAAATATCTTATCTTTTACAAATTATAAAGAAAGTGGGGAAGAAGAAATGGTAGAACTTCGCTACTGCCTCCATAAAAATATGAGAAGAGAAGGAAGGGTAAGGCCTGAATTTATAGGCACTAGAATCAACCAGAACCGTTCGATCGAAATATATTAAATCCGGGTCGTTGCGGCCTAGGTTTATTAGAGCCGCCAGGTTGCCACTGGTCGACTGCCTTTAGGTGACCGGTCGACTGTCCCCAATGATGGGTCGGCCTATGGGCCCGGGTAATTAATACAAAAACGTTAATTATTTCTTATTTAATTATTTTCATTTCGAATTCGTTTTTCATTCGTAACTTCTTCGTTTGGACTCCGATCACAAAACTCCAAATATGATGTTGCTCAGACTTTTGCCACAGACGCAATGGTGCACGTTTCGTGGTCAAATTCCAACGTTTGCACAAATTTCATTTTTGGAGCCTAATTAATTAACTAACTAATTAAATAATTAACGCAAAATTAAGAGGTGATACATTCTCCCCGCCCCCCCACCCTTAAAAAAAATTTCGTCCTCGAGTGCATAGTGTATAAGTGTACAACAATGAGTGTACAATAATTTTGCAACCAAATGTGCAAAAATGCATAGTGTATTACTGTATCGTCATACATAAAATATGTGTGTAGAATGATTATAAATTGCACTGTAACAACCCACTATTTTGGGCCATTCAAATAGACAATAAATCCACACATGTCGGACTTGAATAATTCAAAATAATATATTGTAATTGAAATTTTGGCAAAACTCAGCATATACAGTAAATAAATAATCACAGATCACAAACACAGTAATATAACAATAATGCAGCGGAAACAAAAGAATAGTAGTTCATGAAGCTACTATATATATATAACAGAGTTAAACAAGATACAACAGAAGTCTCGAATACAATAGTCAAATACAAGATCAGAATACATCACTGGAATCAACTGAATATCTAAAAGCTGGATAGATAGCTGGATCTCCAAGCAAAGCTCCAACTCCAAAGGTGAGTCTCGAATGCTGTATCACTCAGTCTGACCCGAGCATAAAGAAAACACAAAACACTCGAGTCAAGATTAACATTCTTATATCAATAAATCCAACTCAAGTGAAATAACGACTGAAATACAAGTAACTCAAGGGATGTTTGGGATAACCATCCTCTAAGGATCCATTAAACTATCTACTATGTAGCAGTGTACGCTAAGTAGATAATGCCTATCAGTAATATAAAGTATCAAAATAGCGTTAAGACGTTACCATTATCCCCTTAACAAATTTTATATAAGCATCATAGTCTATACAGCACTGTAAACTCCACCGTAAACTGGTGGGCTATCAGGGAGTACTCCATATGTATAACACAAAACAAATCGTAGTGGTCGCGTATAGGGATACAAGTATGACAAGGCACATGAGGCAATACCCAAGGTAGTGAAACTACCGTTTATCTGATCCGGACTGGTGAGAACGCATCGCCGCAACGATCGCAACACAGCGAAACAACGCTCCCAATTCAAGGGTGCGCACCAATCAAAAACAAGTAATGAGTAGTTTACGAAGAAGTGTGTCCGCTAGAGGTAGCTAACCTCACTAGCCCGGCACGGCTCCTGTTTAAGTCATTTCCAATTTGACACAAGTGTCAAGGTTATCCATTATCATTCTCTTTCTTCAAATCCAGCAATGTCATCATTCCAACCACTTCATTCTGGATCACACTCCGCGTATAATAGTTATTAAAGTGGTTTTCGGTTTGGACAGAGAGTATGTCCCTAACCGATCCCGGACTCTTCAATAACTACGTAATTATTACACCGATTGGTCATTTAATAAACTTTCAAAATAATTTATATTTCAAAACCGAAATATCATTGCCATTTCAAAACCATATCAATACGATATCAATTTCACTTCAAATAAATCCATTTCCAAAATCATATCACTTTCCAAAGTTATATCGCTTTCGAAATCGTAAGTCTTTAAAAAATCAAAACACTTTGGAAATCAAAACCTTGAAATTCATAACACTTTGAAACTATAGTTTGAAATCACAACATTTTGGAATTCATAACACTTTCCTCTTAAACAGTTTAGATATTAAAATTAGTGTATATAATAAAATAGTTTATAAAATAAAAATAGTTTATATAAAATAGTTATAAGTTAAAATAGTTTATAATAAAATAATATATATTGAAAATGATTTATATAAAATAGTTTATATTAAAATAATTTATAATGTAAAATATAAATAGTTGTAGATATAGTTTAAAAGTTCTTTATAAAATAAAATAGCTTCCACAAATTCACAAATCGATTCAAATTATCTCGACTTCCAAATTCAACTTAATTCAATCTCAATCCATAAATCTCAACTCAATTCAATTTCTCAATAAATCATTTCAAATTATAACGATTTCAAATACAGATTTGAAACACAAAATAAACCATTAAATTTCAATATATTTCAAAGCTTTAAATATTCCACATTTCAAAAACTAAATTTGATAATTTCATTTATATCTCAATTTAATTTCATTACATTTAGTTTCTGAGATATTTCTTTAATCATTTCAATACATCCTAAATAAAACTTCAATTTACAAATTTATATAAACAAAATATCCCATTTAAATTTATATAAGTTTGAAATATTCATTTAAGCCACTTTTTAATCAAATTCAAGTTATAAAACATATCTTAAAATTTCAAATTTAATAGATTTCAAATCAAACTTATTTAAGTATAATTATTAAATAATTAAGAATTCCAAATCAATTTCAAATTTATCTTTCAACTTGAAACATTATAAACTCTATATTTGAAAATATAAATTGTACATAAATACTCAAACATATTTTTATATTGATTCAAATCAACTTTAATAAATCTTTAAAATCAATATTTATTAAAACCATATATTTCTTTCCAAAACCATAGAAATCATTTCTAAAATATTTATATATAGACCAACGATGTCTGTATAAAATTTTCTATCATATGGTCAAGTGATACGAATATTTATCATTTCAATCCGCAATTTAAAATATATTCGGGTATATATCTTTTCAACCCGAAATCCCAAATTCAATTCAATGAAAATTGCTTGGGTTTATCATTCCAACCCATAACGATTTTCTCATATTCTACAGATCGTTCGGGTATGTATCATTTCAACCCATAGTGAATTCTATACTAACAGGGAACTTGCAGAGTGATAACAGATATGATAATAATATAACAAACATATATCATCAATATAAATAACAGATAATGGTGTCGGGTGTCACGGGTGAACAGTTACAGATAATAGCATATATATAGCAATATAAATAGCAGATAATGGTGTCAGATGTCACAGGTGAACAGATACAGATGGTGGCATATATAGCAATATAAATAACAGATAATGGTGTCAGATGTCATAGGTTAACAGATACAGATAATGGCATATATATAGCAATATAAATAACTAACAGCAGCATATTTCAATTGTCGTTTCAATTGAAATCAAATTTAATAAATATAAGAACATTAATCGTGAGTGATTGCTCACCTTTCGAGGCTGGAGATATTTGAAAATGAACAGAGCTACGGATTCAAGCACAAATTCCGAAACGAAGCTGAATTGGTACGAATTTGACTGACAAGCTGAAAATACGAACAGATGAAATAAATAAGAACCGGGCCGATGAAGAGAATTAGTATAATGAACTTATATATATAACAATATATAAATATCTAGAACATATTCGAAATACAATCACATTTAGATTGAATATATATATATATATATATCTCAAATCATTGTTTTAAATTAAACACCTATATAATATAAAATTTTAAAATCAAACGCAAGTGTACTCATGTGTAGTATAATACTAAAATTTTATACAACATATAATATACAATATTAATAGGGGCTTGTACATACATATCAAATAAGATTCACAACAGATAGTATAACGAAATCAGAAGCCTGTACATATAACAAAAATCATATATAGTTTATAAACTAATATAACTAGTATACAACTTGTATATAAAAGAAAACAAACATATAATACCGTAACTTTATGAAATATATATATTAGCCCAATACTTATAAACAACATATGACATTAGGAAACCAATACACACATTACTGCATTTATATTAACATAACCTATATACGCTAAAATTTAAATATCCATGCAGACTCAAACAACACTAACATCTAATATACATAAACAACTTTCAACTATATATATGTATATATATAAAAAAAAAGCTGTGCAGACCATTATGCTGAGTACATACAAACTAATATACATAGATCTCATATATCACAACATTTAACTTGCTATACGTATACTGTATATACGAATTTAATACATAAAATATACAACGGCCTATAAATATATAAATATAGATAGCCTACATACACGACTCTACATGCATAACTAGAACAAAATTTTAAAATATATAACATATATATTGTACTTTAAAATAGACATATTGTAACAGCCACCCCAGATTTGTATATTACTATACTATATAGACTAAACAAAAAGAAATCTATATGTATTCTTAAATCTTTCATAGCAACAGATAAATCATCTAAGACATATATAATTACTGTAAAAAGAAGTCTGCAGCACGTGTATATATAAAGAATCTATTATAAACTAATATTCATTTGTAACAGCCGAGTAAAACTAATACTCTATATATATATATACTAACTTTATCAACATCATATAAACTCATACGTATATCTTGGTAAAAACATGAAGACTATCACCCATATATATATATATATATTGTAAACATAATACATATACATAGGGACGTATATATGATTTAAACTTATACATAACTAACGTATTAAATTACAACAGTATATATATAACGGAACCCAACAATATATGTATGCATTATATATACATAGACTACCGACAACATGGCTTATGGCCAGTAAATAACCATATAAACCCATATGTTAAAATATATATAACAGATATTATACCTTCAATCGAATATAATATATAATACCACGATCCATAGAGAAGACGGGAGGAAAGAGACGGAAAACAGACCAGATTTCTGAGGCCTGTTGGAGGAGCAATTCAGTCAATGGCTTGCGCCTTGGTGGCTCGGCTGCAACCAAAGGGAAGAAAGAAGAGTGCTGAGTGCGGTGAAGTCGAGATTGGAGGGTGATGCTTCGGTTGTTTGTGCCTTCGGCTGGTGGTTAGCGAAAGGAAACAGAGGAGTTGAAGCCTAGGTTGATCTCTCTCGGTCATGGGAAGAGATCTGGAAGTTGCTTTTGTGGTGCTCGGGAAAATAATACCGGAAGCCAACAGTTGTTTTATATTTATTGTTTTGGAAATGAATAAAGCAACAAAAAAAAATATGAATACGAAGCAACTTATTTTGAATGGACGAAAGTGCAAAAGTCATACGTTGAGTTCAATAAAATTAAAGACCATTGGCTGATTGAATTATGCGGTAAGCAATTGAAGGAACAAAGGATACAAGAGTTCTAATACGGAACCGATACAGGTTCACAGATTCCGTTACGTACCAGACTTCAAAACACAATTAAAGATACCGCAGTGACCAGCACGATGAAACGATCAAAACGGTATACAGATATCAGTGGTACGATTGAATTATAAAAATTCGAATTTTCTACTAGCGGAAAATATAGCAAAAACACAGAAAAATAAGATCGACGGAGCTAACGAAGTCCGAATTTGAAAAAACGAAAAATGACGTCTTAGTCAGAAGATGAATTAGAATTTTTCTATGTAAAAATATTCAGGTTTGGAAAACATTTTATTATCATCAATTTTAACTGATATAAATTGGAATAAAATTATACTAGAAAATAAACTTTCAAATTATCTGATGAAAATTTACCAGTTGCTATGATTAATTAGACGCATTCCAAATATCAAATTTTTATTTCAAAATTTTATCGTTTAAAATTTCACAAAATTTCAACTAATTATGTTATTAAAATAGTTAAAATTTACGGGTTGTTATACTCTCCCCCACTCAAAACTTTTCGTCCTCGAAAAGGAAGGAGGCAGAAGAATAGAAACAACCAGAAAGAAAATAGATTGGAATACAAGTAAAACAATTAATTTAAACCATATAGATTTCAATTTAAATTAATTAATATCTAATAATTTGGTTAAATCCCTTTGAGTTCACTTAAGTTAAATCAATCTACCTATTTCTAAATTCATTATCTTATTATCTAGTCATCCTCAATTAACAATTTCTAAATCATCAATTTGTATAATCATTTATTGTACTCATATTTTATTCAACAAATTTAATTCTTTTATTCCAAATTATTATTAAGTTTATTCCACTTAATATATCTTATTACATATATTTAAACCATATAAATTTCAATTTAAATTAATTTATATTCAATAATTGGTTTAAATTTAAGGTATTTCCATAAGTTGATCTAATTTCAATTTGTTAATTCTTTCAGAACAAAATTTATTATATTCATCTAATTCAATTAACTTATTATTCTATCATCTTTATTAGCATTTTTTTAATTAAAATCTAAGTGTATAACATTTATTATAAACACTCAAATTATATTTATAAAATCATTTTATATTGTATATTATCCAATTACATTTTAACTTCTGAATAATTTTGGTAAGTTATATTAAAATGCAATTTAGTATAGGGGTCCATTTTTAACCCCGCTGGCCTTGCCAAAAAATGCAATTTAGTACTGTACAAATAAAATTTTCAAATTCAATTATTTCAAGTTTAAATATTTATCCAAAATTTTTGACTTCAGTTTATAATTGAAATCATCTTTAAATCATAAACTTAAGAATTTAAATCTCCGATTTACTTCAAACAATTTTGAGATAAATACATATAGTATATATCAGATCAAAATTAATTTATATATATATATAATAAATTAGGTCATACCACAGAAATTCAAATCAAATTCAATTTCCAAAACAAAAGTGTAGCAAAGCTACTGAATGGTCTCTTCACTTCGAAACTCGAAAATGAATGTCGATGATGTGGCCGTCATCATCGAAATTATTTTCCAGCGACAAAAGAGAAGAGTACTGATTTAAACATTTTAAAATTCTTTGAAAATCATTTATATTCAAAAATACTTTAAATTACACACATTTAAAACTTTAAACCAAAGTTTGAAATCATCGGAAATTAAATTCTCAAATTTCTGATTAAATTCATTTAAATTTCAAATCAATTTATAAACCAAGTTTATAAATTCATTTAGAATAATAAATGATAATCAAATATTATCATTTCAAACAACCAATTTAATTAACTATTTAATTCCAGAAAATCCTATACTTATATATATATATATGTAATATAATATAATCATACGAATTTATTCAATTTACCAAATTTGAAAATAATATTGTGTTAGTTTTCTCTATTCAAGTGTTTTGGAAATCCTATCGATAGCGTTGATCAGACGAATCGATCGAAAACCCAAATCAACATCAACAACTCAAACAACACAATATATAAAACATTTTAATATTAATTACAAATACACTCCCTCACTCGGATATCCTTGAATGGATTTCAAAACAAAGATAGAGATTCAGATTAGAGAAACTCTAACTAAAAGAATTCAACTAAAAGGTAGACTCGATAGAAGATAATTGAGTTTTCAAACAGAAGATGGACAAACTTATATAAATCGCGGGTAACCTTAACCGGGTCAACCGTGATTCCAAGAATAAATTCGATGTAGAATTCTGCGACAAATCGACATTCGATCGCCAGAGATAGAATTCGGGTATAGCAAAAGATAACAGCATCGTAAACCAAGGATATAGAAATCTTTGGTGAATCAATGCTGGTTGTACAGGAGTTTCACTCTTTTACAAATTATTCAGATATTGGCGAGACCGCCAATTTATTATAGAGATCATTCGAAATGAATTATGGGATACTCCAGAGTTAAAAAGACACGAATAGGGAGACACGATTGGACTTTGGAACCGAAGGGAACGTTCCAAAATTCAAAGAAACCGAGTCAAAGAAGAAGGAATTCAAGCTCGAATGAACGTGATTCTGTAATTGAATTTACTCTATATGCTGAGCTTTGGCCAAAAACCAGAGCTCTGGTTCCAACTGTAACAACCCACTATTTTGGGCCACTCAAATCGAAAATAAATCCACACATGTCGGACTTGAATAATTCAAAATAATATATTATAATTGCAATTTTGGCAAAACTCACCATATATAGTAAATAAATAATCACAGATCACAGACACAGTAATATAACAATAATGCAGTGGAAACAAAACAATAGTATTTCATGAAGCTACTATATATATATAACAGAGTTAAACAAGATACAACAGAAGTCTCGAATACAATAGTCAAATACAAGATCAGAATACATCACTGGAATCAACTGAATATCTGAAAGCTGGATAGATAGCTGGATCTCCAAGCAAAGCTCCAACTCCAAAGGTGAGTCTCGAATGCTGTATCACTCAGTCTGACCCGAGCGTAAAGAAAACACAAAACACTCGAGTCAAGATTAACGTTCTTATATCAATAAATCCAACTCAAGTGAAATAACGACTGAAATACAAGTAACTCAAGGGATGTTTGGGATAACCATCCTCTAAGGATCCATTAAACTATCTACTATGTAGCAGTGTACGCTAAGTAGATAATGCCTATCAGTAATATAAAGTATCAAAATAGCGTTAAGGCGTTACCATTATCCCCCTTAACAAATTTTATATAAGCATCATAGTCTATACAGCACTGTAAACTCCACCGTAAACTGGTGGGATATCAGGGAGTACTCCATAGGTATAAAACAAAACAAATCGTAGTGGTCGCGTATAGGGATACAAGTATGACAAGGCACATGAGGCAATACCCAAGGTAGTGAAACTACCGTTTGCCTGATCCGGACTGGTGAGAATGCATCGCCGCAACGATCGCAACACAGCGAAAAAACACTCCCAATTCAAGGGTGCGCACCAATCAAAAACAAGTAATGAGTAGTTTACGAAGAAGTGTGTCCGCTAGAGGTAGCTAACCTCACTAGCCTGGCACGACTCCTGTTTAAGTCATTTCCAATTTGACACAAGTGTCAAGGTTATCCATTATCATTCTCTTTCTTCAAATCCAGCAATGTCATCATTCCAACCACTTCATTCTGGATCACACTCCACGTATAATAGTTATTAAAGTGGTTTTCGGTTTGGACAGAGAGTATGTCCCTAACCGATCCCGGACTCTTCAATAACTACGTAATTATTACACCGATTGGTCATTTAATAAACTTTCAAAATAATTTATATTTCAAAACCAAAATATCATTGCCATTTCAAAACCATATCAATACGATATCAATTTCACTTCAAATAAATCCATTTCCAAAATCATATCACTTTCCAAAGTTATATCGCTTTCGAAATCGTAAGTCTTTAAAAAATCAAAACACTTTGGAAATCAAAACCTTGGAATTCATAACACTTTGAAACTATAGTTTGAAAAAGTAAAATATAAATAGTTATAGATATAGTTTAAAAGTTCTTTATAAAATAAAATAGCTTCCACAAATTCACAAATCGATTCAAATTATCTCGACTTCCAAATTCAACTTAATTCAATCTCAATCCATAAATCTCAACTCAATTCAATTTCTCAATAAATCATTTCGAATTATAACGATTTCAAATACAGATTTGAAACACAAAATAAACCATTAAATTTCAATATATTTCAAAGCTTTAAATATTCCACATTTCAAAAACTAAATTTGATAATTCCATTTATATCTCAATTTAATTTCATTACATTTAGTTTCTGAGATATTTCTTTAATCATTTCAATACATCCTAAATACAACTTCAATTTACAAATTTATATAAACAAAATATCCCATTTAAATTTATATAAGTTTGAAATATTCATTTAAGCCACTTTTTAATCAAATTCAAGTTATAAAACATATCTTAAAATTTCAAATTTAATAGATTTCAAATCAAACTTATTTAAGTATAATTATTAAATAATTAAGAATTCCAAATTAATTTCAAATTTATCTTTCAACCTGAAACATTATAAACTCTATATTTGAAAATATAAATTGTACATAAATACTCAAACATATTTTTATATTGATTCAAATCAACTTTAATAAATCTTTAAAATCAATATTTATTAAAACCATATATTTCTTTCCAAAACCATAGAAATCATTTCTAAAATATTTATATATAGACCAACGGTGTCTGTATAAAATTTTCTACCATATGGTCAAGTGATACGAATATTTATCATTTCAATCCGCAATTTAAAATATATTCGGGTATATATCTTTTCAACCCGAAATCCCAAATTCAATTCAATGAAAATTGCTTGGGTTTATCATTCCAACCCATAACGATTTTCTCATATTCTACAGATCGTTCGGGTATGTATCATTTCAACCCATAGTGAATTCTATACTAACAGGGAACTTGCAGAGTGATAACAGATATGATAATAATATAACAAACATATATCATCAATATAAATAACAGATAGTGGTGTCGGGTGTCACAGGTGAACAGATACAGATAATAGCATATATATAGCAATATAAATAGCAGATAATGGTGTCAGATGTCACAGGTGAACAGATACAGATGGTGGCATATATATAGCAATATAAATAACAGATAATGGTGCCAGATGTCACAGGTTAACAGATACGGATAATGACATATATATAGCAATATAAATAACTAACAGCAGCATATTTCAATTGTCGTTTCAATTGAAATCAAATTTAATAAATATAAGAACATTAATCGTGAGTGATTGCTCACCTTTCGAGGCTAGAGATATTTGAAAATGAACAGAGCTACGGATTCAAGCACAAATTCCGAAACGAAGCTGAATTGGTATGAATTTGACTAACAAGCTGAAAATACGAACAGATGAAATAAATAAGAACCGGTCCGATGAAGAGAATTAGTATAGTGAACTTATATATATAACAATATATAAATATCTAGAACATATTCTAAATACAAACACATTTAGATTGAATATATATATATATATATATATATATCTCAAATCATTGTTTTAAATTAAAAAACCTATATAATATAAAATTTTAAAATCAAACTCAAGTGTACTCATGTGTAGTATAATACTAAATTTTTATACAACATATAATATACAATATTAATAGGGGCTTGTTCATACATATCAAATAAGATTCACAACAGATAATATACCTTCAATCGAATATAATATATAATACCACGATCCATAGAGAAGACGGGAGGAAAGAGATGAAAAACAGAACAGATTTCCGAGGCCTGTTGGAGGAGCAATTCAGTCAATGGCTTGCGCCTTGGTGGCTCGGCTGCAACCAAAGGGAAGAAAGAAGAGGGCTGAGTGTAGTGAAGTCAAGATTGGAGGGTGATGCTTCGGTTGTCTGTGCCTTCGGCTGGTGGTTAGTGAAAGGAAACGGAGGAGTTGAAGCCTAGGTTGATCTCTCTCGGTTATGGGAAGAGATCTGGAAGTTGCTTTTGTGGTGCTCGGGAAAATAATACCAGAAGCCAACAGTTGTTTTATATTTATTGTTTTGGAAATGAATAAAGCAACAAAAAAAAAGATGAATACGAAGCAACTTATTTTGAACGGACGGAAGTGCTAAAGTCATACGTTGAGTTCAATAAAATTAAAGACCATTGGCTGATTGAATTATGCGGTAAGCAATTGAAGGAACAAAGGATACAAGAGTTCTAACACGGAACCGATACAGATTCACAGATTCCGTTACGTACCAGACTTCAAAACACAGAATTAAAGATACCGCAGAGATCAGCACGATGAAATGACCAAAACGGTATACAGATATCAGTGGTACGATTGAATTATAAAAATTCGAATTTTCTACTAGCGGAAAATGTAGCAAAAACGCAGAAAAATAAGATCGACGGAGCTAACGAAGTCCGAATTTGGAAAAACGAAAAATGACGTCTTAGTCAGAAGATGAATTAGATTTTTTCTATGTAAAAATATTCAGGTTTGGAAAACATTTTATTATCATCAATTTTAACTGATATAAATTGGAATAAAATTATACTAGAAAATAAACTTTCAAATTATTTGATGAAAATTTACCAGTTGCTATGATTAATTAGACGCATTCCAAATATCAAATTTTTATTTCAAAATTTTATCGTTTAAAATTTCACAAAATTTCAACTAATTATGTTATTAAAACAGTTAAAATTTACGGGTCGTTACAGATCCCCTATATGAATGCATTTCTTTTGAAAACATTCTTGAAAATATGATGCTAACTACCTACATGTATACTGGCAGTTCTACATGTATGCAACTTTTTGAAAAATCTTTTCAACCCGAACCCCCATACTTCTATAGATAGAAGTATGAAGCAACCAATTTTTGCATCCACTTCCTATCATCCAATAATCTAACGCATCGAAAAATCGCTTCCTAAACTTTGCTCCTATGCCGGAAAAAGAAATTTAGGAGGAGAATTTAACATTCTTACCACACTATGATCTTTGTATTCCCGTAATACAGTGAAAATTTCTTCGTTGCTCTGGATTTACTCCAAATTTTCCACGCACAAAATGCATAATGAGACTTATTTTCAAGCTATAAAATGGAATTAAGTCTAAAAATTGACTTGCGCGCATCGTCGACAAGCTATGAAAATAGAAATTCGAAGACTAAAACAGCTTTTTCCTTGTTATTGCTTGCATTTATCGCATCGTCGACCTTAATGCACCGCTAAATTCGCAAATTCAAACTCTATTTGCCTTCCCTACACCTAACATGTGGCCTTCAAAATCAAAGTTTTCACAAAAATCTTTCTCACTTTTCAAATTTATACGTCATTAAGAAAATAAAATCCCAAAATATTTAGACACATATTTTCCTTGAAATAAAATTTTGAACAAAAACTCTAAAAATAATTTAAGAGTAAAAAATAACTAAAACACAAAACTTTTTCTTACTTTCCTTTTTTTATTTAAAGGGGAACTTTTCAAATATAGTGGAAATTTTTTTCAAAATATTTTCCTTCTGAAAAAGTTTGATAAATCAAACCACACTTTTAGCATAGTCGAAAGTCGGTTATGTGTTTGGCGCATAAACCAAATTCCAAAATTCTATAACTAACCTTTACCTGGAAATTTGACATTTTATTTAAAAATGTCAACACATCTATTATTCAAAAAAATTAGCTTTTAAGGAACATGAGCAATGACTCGCGATATCAAAATAACTTTGTCATGTCCTTCGCTAAAATTTCCAACCATTCTAAACTTCCAGTCTTACATTGCATTTATTGTTAGTTAATTGTTTTTATGAGATTCCCATATTTATATTGTTTCTCTATATGCATATATAGGAGCGGTTCGCATATCCAAAAATGATAACACAAAAAATGAATAGAAACTCATAATATCATGCGTGCCTTTTATAAGAGACAACTAACAGTTTTACAACCCAACAACCAAAAAAGAAAAGAAAAAATGCTAGAAATTAAAAGATACAACAATTCTAAATAAAACACCGCCTAAGAACTGTGATAAGGTCTTGATCCGCGACTGGATCTTGAACCATTATCGCGACCGTAGAATGGTCGTAGCATGGCGGTTATGCAACCAATCTCACGCCCTTGGTGCTGCTGCTCCATCTTAATCTCACGGAGCTCTACCTGAACCCGACAGATATCAGCAAGCTCAGGAATCATGTATCCCTTGGTGACCTACGATATCCCCTGTTGCTGGTGCTGCGGCTCTCATGGCTATACATGTGGTGTGGCAGGCGACAAAGGAGTATTCATTCTCTTAATGGTGGTCTGATCGATGGTGGAAAGGACCTTCCTTACTACTGGCTCTCCGCTCAAATTTACCCCGTAATGCCTAAACACTCGAGCGAGCAAGTGGCAATATGGAAAGTGAGTCCTCGACGTACCAACTCCCTGATCGACCATATGGAGCATCAGGACATGAGCCCAATTGACGGCTACGCCGCCAATTATAGCATAGGCGGCTTTCCGCATTGAGGTGTAGATCTGATCAGGGCTCCTCGTCTTTGGAATGATATTGTGCTGAATGATGTACACGACGATACTGGCCACCGGTGCAAATTATCGGTCCTCCAATCACTAGGGCTGTTATGGTAACGGTAAATTTACCATTACCATACCATTACCAGCCAATCGGTTACCATTTTCGAGTGAAATCGGTATACCAGTTTAATCGGTATGGTAACGGTAAATTTACCATTTTCTACGGTAAATCATCGGTAACATTTCTTCAATACCAGCGGTAACGGTAATTTTACCAGTCAATTTATAATACATGTATATTCATGTAACATGCTTTATTATAGGCATTTAGAACCAAAAAAATGATTAAATTTAGTTTATAAAGCAGGTGAAATAATGTTAAATACACTTCACTTCTTTCTCATTTACGTCTTTTATTAAGTAACACTATAAATTGTATAATAAAGTACCGTTATGGTGTGAATACGTGTTATGTTACTAATCTTTTTTAGGCAAACGGTAATTTACCATTACCAGTGTAACCGTTACCAGATTATCGGTATACCAGTCTTCGGTATACCAGCCTATCGGTAACGGTAACGGTAAGCAATTTTCGTTTACCAGTAAAAATGGTACGGTAACGGTATTTGTGAAATGGTAACGGTAACCATTACCATAACAGCCCTACCAATCACCGACATTTCTAGAAACGATCTGCTATAGAATCTCAAAATCAGTCATCTCTATGTCATCCAAATCTGTGCCTACAGTAGATATATCCAAGATGCCAGTGAGATCATCATCTGACATCTCAATCCGAGTTCCCTTCACCTCGGACTCAATGCAGCTATTGCATCATCGAAATTCTGCGCCATCTGTGCAACGAAAAGACGGATGTAGACCGGTAATATTCCCGCTCATAAGTCTCAAAACAGAGGATCAGTGCAAGTCCTGCCACGACAAAAAAGCTAAATCAAAGTTCGTCATTCCGAGATAGTGGCGATCTTTCGCTCACTCTAGTCAAGCCAAGCGGCTTCTTGCGGAGTGAGGTCGGGATGAAGAGAAGAAGAGCCACCGATATGTGGCGGTGCCATGGACTGAGAGGTGGTTGGAAAAGGGGGAAAATGGTTTAGATCCATAGTAGTGGTAGGGCAAGATCTGATGCACAAGGATTTTGGCGTCGGTTGGTGGAGGAATGGAGGAGAGAGGCCTTGGTTAAGCGGAGGAAGGGGGAGGTGGAATTGGGTTTGACTATGAAAAATTAAAGAGAAGGAAGAGAATAAGAGGGGTGCGGCGATTGAAGGTTTGGACTTGACTTATAGTCGCGTTCCAGGTTCGGGTTCAACCCGAATCCACCTAGCGGTCGACCGATATTAGGTCAACCGATCGACCGCTACAATCGATCACTAGCCTAGATTTTGGCACGACCTAAACCTAGACCTAATAGGGCTAGTTAAATTAATTAATATTCTTATGACCATTCTGCACACCATCTTCAGCTTAACCTATCTAGAAAAATTCTGCTTTCCACTGACGGTATCCACCTTACCATGTAGACCCTTCCTTGGCTAGTTCAATAGCATCAACAAAACTGTTGCGACTAACAACACTTACAAAAACCCAAAAATATTTCAGTTGCTATTTCTTGCCTACTTCACATGGAAATATTTCTTCCAATAGCTGGTGGGTTTAACAACACTTCAAACTACATACCCCAATAAAGTAGAATGTCATTCCTATTTTGTCCGTACCTTTAAGAGAGAAAATATAAAAACCTTCGATGTTATAAATCGAAAAATCACTGAGCTAAGTATATGCTCCTTTATACTTGTTTCTAAATAACAGAAACCATTTCATACCAAATCCCTTAAAATTAAAACTTATATATATACATATATATGTATATATATTTCAGGGTTTCCAAATACATTTCTAACACACAAAACTTCCCAAATTCGGAAAACTATTTTCTTTCCAAAAGTCAATATTATATATACATATAAATATTTAAGGATTTAAAGAATTAGTCTTTTATAAACTAAAATTTGTTAACATGACCAATCTAGTGGCATACGTGTTTTTTTGAAAACTAAAATTTCAAACCTTTCCCAAAATAAAATTTCCAAAGTAAATCTTTGGGAAAGAAATCCTTTGAAAACCCTTTTCCCAAAATCTAAGGCATTTCCAAAATATACTCTATAAAAATTCTCTCACAGTTTTAGACTAAGGAATTGATATTAATTATTTAAATAAAAATCTGATTTGCCATCAAAGAGGTGATCAACGAATGCACCATAGCAAAACTTGCTTTCGACATACGGACTCTAATTTCTTATTCATCTGGAATAATTGTGTGCCTCCGACTGGAACTCAAAATCCAAAATCACAAGGTAGCTAGAATCTCAACCATCAAGTCGAACACGTCCAGTCTTTGGGATTCAGCCATATGTCGTACTCATGCTCTTCATCAACAACGCTTTATGCATCGACAGCACTCCATGGGGCACTTCAAAGTCAGCGTGAAAATCTTAGCTCTAAGATATTTCCATTTCATAGTTTCTTTGCCCATTTCTTTGGAGTGGAACTACAACTATTTCTATAGTCGGAACTCTTAGAATCTAGTGTAAAAATATAATATTACTAGAAAGGAAAGTATGAATACATTCTCTTAATTTATCCTAATCCCTCTGATCTACTAACCTAGTGCTCCGATACCAAATGTAACAACCCACACCTTAATGGGCCTCAATTTCGACAAAAATTAAAATCCATGTCCATCAAAGCACAGATCGTTGGATGTGGTACCTGCAAATAAGAAAGAGCATTATCAGAGTTTGATAGAAATCTAAACTCATAGCGAAAACAATAATAGGATAAAAATACCGACTATTACTACTACCTAGGAATTAATGGTGTTTCTTGGATAGCAGATTATCACATCAGCATTGATCATGAGAGAAAGAAGGCTCTCCAACAATAAAGCACATCCAGCTCCAGTGACCTATTCCTCTAAATTTATCCCGTGAATTGTGATGAGGAGGGGGTTAGAAAAACGCTCTAATGACTGGAAAAACTTAAGCTCTCCATAACATAAACTTATACCGATGGGTTTCCATTTAATTGTTATGTCCATTTAGGTTAGCAATTCGAATCTAACCTTGCTTTGCACACACGATTACATACTTATCCCTTCCCAAGGTGCAAAATGTTAATGAAGCCATATCAACCACCCAATACTTCCAAACCCATTAGCCACTTAATACTGCTAAATATGGAGCGGGATTCTATAATACTTTTAAGAGAGAAATAAGAAGACTCTGTCATTTACGATCTTAATTGAGGTAGACCCCGTCATTTAAGACCTATTCCCAAGGTAGTTTCCTAACAATGTTGTCAGTGGTCAGTGGATCCTAGCTACAAGACCTCTAACCACTATTTAAGGGTTCTGACATTTAATGAACAACTATTACCGCATTTATCATTGATAAAATCGTAGTCATGTAATAAACAGTACCCAAGCCACTTAATACTTTATTATTAGAAAATAGGAAGACTCTGGTCACTTAAACCTTAACTAAGGCAGACCCCATCATTTAAGACCTATCCCCAAGCCGTGCTCCTAAATGGTACTATTATTATTTTGGCTTTAGCAATGTAAGAGACTGTACCCAAGCCACTTAATACTTTCTAGTGGAAAATAGGTAGACCACATCATTTAAGACCTACTTCCAGAAGTGTGCTCCTCAATGGTACTGTCTAGCTGTTATTGCTTGGAAATCTCGTTGGGCTAATTAATACTTCTTCTATAGAAAATAGGAGGACTTTATAGTCACTTAAAACCCCAAACCTAAAGTGAACCCTTCCCGAGATATCCACTTTCACTCTTTAATTATAAATATGACATCTCATTAGGTTACTTCTTTCGGTAGGGAGGTGGACCCTTTAGCCACTTAAGACCTCAACACTGAAGTAAACCCATTTTAGAGACATCCTTATTTATTTATTTATTTGGAATCTCACAAGCTTACTTAATACTTCCATTTAGGAGAGCGGCGGACCCTTCAGCCACTTAAGACCTCAAACTAGAAGCGAACCCCTATGGAGATATACTTCACCGCTCCTAATTCCAAATTTGGACCATTTAATAATTTCTAATTAATAAAGCAAGCCCAATCTCTCATGTCGTCATAGGTCGTTGGATTAGTGATATCTCACATCAGTAGTAAGTACACCTGACTGTTGTTAGCCTCAAAGTGAAGGGCAGTCTTCCATCGGGTGACTCTACTGACCTCGCATCACTAACCTACTAAGTCCAATTAACCATCCTAAGTCTTTATTACTATTATCTTAAGTAGACATTGAACTTAGCTTACTAATTCCCTTTTTATTTAAGGTAATAATATTTACCTTAAATATTCAGCTACCGATAAATCCTCGTTTAATGCTCATAAATGTCAATTTGTCCATAAAATCCTATCTGACATTTCCTAAGACATTTATGTATGATTACTCACTTCAAATTAGTAACCTTTTATATCTATTCTTTTTTTATCAATTCAACTTCTTTAGTTATCATTCCCATTAATTCATTTGCCCTATCAAATTATTGCAACTCCCATATTTATTACCATTTATTGGAGTTACAACCTTTTAAATTCTTTTCTCATTAGTTAATTATCCTAACACGAATATTACACGCAAGCATCGTTATTATCCTTTTATTTAATTATTATAAGCGTAGTAATTATGTACAAATATTAACTTTTATTAGATGTGTTATAGTTATATACCATTATTAGAATATACTTTTCCATGTTGAATTATTTGCATATCTAAAAAGATTATCCGTTTTCCATAAATTAGTCCAAAATAGAAGATTCAACTTTATAATGTAAAAGATTGCATTGTTTAAAATTAGAAGGAATAATCATTTCTTTTTATTATTAAAATAGACAGTATAAGTTACAACGAATACATACTATACACATCCCTTTCTCTTTCTATTTGCATCTATTTCTTATAGATCAAACGCAGTATCTTTCTAAAAGGGAAATAAATCGGACAAATTTACAAATATTAAATGGATCTAAATTCCAACAATTCCAAATACAGAAAAGTTTACATTCTAACAAGATTAGGGTAATAATCCAAATTTATAACATTATTATACAACCTATTTAAGATCTGGAATAAATTTCATTCAAATTAATAATCTAATTTCATTATTATACAACCTATTTAAGACCACATAGCCCCACCTCTATACTCACACTAACCAAGGACACTACGGAAGAATGCCGTCAACTAGCACGAAGAATAAGGCTATGGAGGAGCAACCATCTGTGTAATTGCTTTGTGTGAGTACCGATACGTCAGATAATATAACTTACGTTTCATTTCAAGAGAAAATCCGACATATCCAATACAAACTCAAAGCTACTAAACAGTGGTTATGTGGTCTTCGGAAACAAATATAGAAATAAGCATAACATAAATCAGTCACAGATGTTCATATCTCAAAGGCGGAAACAGATATGAATATAACACATAGAAGTGTAAATCAGAGTAGTGGTCAAACAAGATCCACAATATCACAAAAGAATAGATACAAGTGCAAGACAAAAGAATATTTATACATCAAGGAGTCTCTATCTCAAATGTATAACAACAAAAACTACCAATCTAATGTAGTTAGATAAAAGTCAGAAGATGATCCTAGATAAGGAGTCAAGCAGAAGTACCTGTAACATCTCGGTTTGACCCGAGTATTATTTAATAAGAAAATAATAAACGGATCAGTCTAGCTATAAATATCAGATAAAATGAGATAGAATATGAGATATGACAAATACATATGATAACAATAATGCCATACTGTGACAAGTATACATTTAACAACAACAAAAATCATACAATATCTCAAAAATTTTGTAACATAAAAAAGAATGCCATATTCTTTATTTTATTCACCAAACCACAAATATTGACAAACATATCAATGCCAATCGCAAAAGCTGGTGAAACACAAATTCTAGAAATCATCAATTAGAAATCCAGAAATCACAAACGGGAGCATGAAAACTCACCAACATGTGCATCACAAACATCGACGCATCTAGAAAGATATGCCCCATGCATAAATAGACATCGATGGACGCACCTAGAAAGATACGCCCCATGCATAAAAAAACATCGACGCACCTAGAAAGATACGCCCCATGCACAAACAAACATCGACGCACCTAGAAAGATATGCCCCATGCATAAACAAACATCGACGCACCTAGAAAGATACGCCCCATGCATAAAAAAACATCGACGCACTTAGAAAGATACGCCCCGTGCATAATCAAACATCGACGCACCTAGAAAGATACGCCCCATGCTCCGACATGTCGAGCTGATTGCTCCATGAACGGTCCAAAGACCAGGGGTCGCTAGCCCATAAAAGAAATGAGACGAAGCTCAATAAAACGAGGTACAGTCCCCCACGTGGACAAAGAGACATCGCACGTCGCTAGTCTAAACCACAAAATGATCATCATCGATCTTCAAGAAGTGTCGATTACACTAAGCTAGTAAATAAATGAGTTTAGCTTCATGTCCCATAACCACTGGCTTAAATTAAATATTTACGAACAAATTGTAGATTTCCACTCAAAAGTTGTCACAAGATTTTCAATCGAACAAGTGCAAAAATTAACCGACGAAGTAAACGCAAGTGTTTCATACCACTTGTTTTACTAAGCCGTTTAATTAGATTTCTCATACGAACGAGGTAAAGGTTTGTATATACTAATAGATTGGAAAACGGTTTTATAAACGAGCTTTGTATTAAAAACAGAGTTGAAATCATCTTTGTAAAAGAGTTTGAATAGTTACTACTAGTATAGAAACCTTTGTAATATAAAGTGACAAGTCATAGAAACGATTGTAGAAACAATCAATCACCAAAAATTCACATACGCAGACGTGAATCAAATCCAAAGAAATCGATACTGAATCCATCAATAATGGATGTCGCCAAAAACCCCAAAAAAGAAATTATCAAAGTCAACTAATGTGATAACAACTAATCGGAGAAAGGAGAATCGATCAAAAATTGGAAATCCACACAAATTTGCCTAAAATAGGCAAAATAAACATTTTCCAGAATCAGTCGACTAGACTACAAGGTCAGTCGACTGACACAGACATGGAAACACTCGGTTTCCAGGCTCAGTCGACTGGCTCAGTTTGTCAGTCGACTGATACAGACTTGGAAACACTCGGTTTCCAAGCTCAGTCGACTGACTCAGTGTGTCAGTCGACTGATACATGGGAAGAGAATTTTCTGCCCCTTGGTTCAGTCGACTGACCTCCTAGTTCAGTCGACTGAACCTGCTTCATCAGCAGTTTCAGCCTAGCCCCCTTGTGGGGCAAAATCTATACCACGGAATGGAAGCGAACGAGCGAGCAACAACGACTAGGGATTTACGCCAAGCGATAACCCAGCCTTCTATGGCCCTCCGAAACACCCCACTAACGTGTTTAAACATCAAAGATTGGATTTTTAAAGATTTGACCTCAAAACACCAAAAATTGGAATATTCACCAATTCAATTCAAATCAAAAGCAAATGAACATAAATAAGTGTTAGGAATTCATACCTAACAACAATGATATCTATAGAAGTGATGTGAGTTCAAAAACTCACCTTTAAACCCAAAAACACAAGAGAGAAGCTATAGAGCAAGGCAAGAACCATCACTCTTCAATTTTAACCCAAGAAGCTTCAATCTAAGCTCAAAAGAAAAACATTTCCTAAGTTAGGGTTTAGGAAATTTCTAAAATTGAACAGGAAATGAGATGGAGAAGATGAAGAGGATGCTTACCTATGCTTCTCTTAGGTTTTGGAGCTATAACTTGAGTTTGCAAATGAATCTAGGGCTTAGAAAATTCTAATTCCTTTTCTCTTCCCCCATTTTTCTAAAGCTTAAAGTGTTAGGAAATGATAGTGTATGAAGAGGAGAGGGGGTGGAGTAGGGATATAAGATGAGTTGGGTTAGTGGGCTGAAACCCAAACCCAAGCCCAAAGCCCTAAGTGAAAATGTCGAAATTTTACTCAACTCCAAACATATCGATGTTTATACTCAAAAAGGTCGCAAACGCCATTTTGAACTCAATGGAAGTGGTCTCGAGTTCTAATTCGATCATTTGCAAAAATTAGCATTTCGGACTTAAATCCGACTAACGATGCTATATTTAAATAAAACATTAAAATATACAATCGTAAAATATGTGGGTTGTTACAGACTCCCCTCCTTAAAGAAATTGCGTCCTCGCAATAACTAAGAGGAGAAATAAAAGTAACAAGCATAAAAGCATATCAACACAAAAGAAAATTTGAAATAAGAAGTTCACCATAAAGAGCACGAAAGAGTAAGTCCGGATGTGTTTGCTCATAAGTTAAATTAGGTGAAACTTCAATTTCCTCAATAACACCGGGCTCAGGAATAAAATCAGAATCCCTAAGGCATTTCCATAGATGAGAGACGTGGAAGACGTCATAAATAGCAGAAAATTGAGCCGGGGAAACGATGTAGTTCAATAATGGTACGCCCGAGGAACCCGTAACTCAAATAACTTGGAACAACGACCTAATACAATAACGGTACGTCAGATGAACCTGTCAAAAAGATCATTCCATTCGGACATCATCAAAGAAACAACCATTTGTTGTTTACGACTAAAGGCATTGGTAACATGATTTCCCTTTTCAAAGTATAGAGAATATCATGATCATAAGATGCAAGGAACTCGAACCAACATTATTGACGCAAATTAAGTTCCTTTTGAGAAAAATAAATGCTCCAAAGATTTATGTTTGGTGTAGAGAACAAATTTCTCTCCCAAAAATAATGACGCCAAATTTCTAAAAGCGAAAACAATAGCCACGAGCACTACATCATGAGTGGAATACCTAGCCTCGACAGGCTTTAATTGTATAGAAGCATAAGTGATAGCACGTTCCCTTTTTGCAAGAGAACGACACCCAAACCAATACGACTAGCATCAGTACAAACAGTGAAGTTTTGGTTCCCTTCGGAAATCATAAGAATAGGAGTATCGGAAAAGAGTTCTTTTAATTGATCCTCTTTCCCGAAGAGCTAAAACTTTCAAAATTACAATTAACTTTATGTAATCATCTTTTTAGAAAAAATTACTTATTACAAGTCAATTTACTGTGTCTGTCTGTCTGTCTCATCATAGCGTTTAGGAGATTCCTATCAATAACGTTGATCAAGCGCATCGACCAGAATTCTTAAAGCACTCAATGGGCAAAATAACACGAAATCATCTTTTATATGATAAACATGTCACTTATGAAATTTACAAATAGTCTTTGCTCGTTTTAAGAACAAAATCCAATCATACTTATAAATATCTTATTAGAAAGATTTGCAAATTTTAAATTGTTGTTTTCATCCATAATCAATAAATACAAAGATAAACTTATCGAGATATTCATAGAATACTCGATTCATAAAATGGATGAGATAAGGTAGAAGGTTCGTCAAACCGAATGACATAACGAACCACTCACAAGAATCATAACGAGTGCGAAATGCGGTAAGTGGAATGCTACCTTCCGCAACTCGTAGCTGATAAAAAAACCAGTGGCAAGGTCGAGCTGAAAAGTCCTTAGCACCACTCAATAGATTGCTTAGGTGATAATCCTAAGACAAGCTCAAAGGTACCGGGAAATTCTCGAACTACTCGAATGAGGGGAATAACATCTTCCTCAACAAGTGGGTCTAGGGAATAAAATGATGCCACCAAATTGGAATCAAAATCATTAAGAAAAGAATAGAAATCTGCTTAACAGATTAAGAATGTTGAAGATGGATAATCCACTCGGGACATGAGATATGGCTTTATAATAATTGAGCCAATCCTTTCAAAAAAATCAATTCTAAAACCTAAGTAGCACGTAACATGCAAATCGGATCGGAAAGCATAATCACATAAAATAATCTTGACATTTTTACAAAGTAAACTGAGTGTTGTGGATTCGCCAACCGGATTAGCAAATCTCAGTGAAGTCATTAAGCCCAAAATATTTAAAGAAAAAGAATCAACAAGTTCTTTTGATATAAAAATAATGAGATGAACCCATATCAACAAGAACTCGAATAGGATAATCACAAAACAAATATCATCAAGGACTGGATGAGAAATACCTTGACCAAGAGAAGTGTCACTAAGAGCTTGCACAACATTAATCTTTTCCCTCCTTCTTGCTTTGAAGTATGGGACACGCAGATATATGATGACTCAAACTTTTGCAATAGCGACAATAAAGAGGTTTCGAACACTCCTTTGCATAGTGGTCCATGGAACCACAATTGTAGCATTGTCCATGACTAGAGGTAGGAGTCTTTGATACCGTAGTTTCTTGCTTCCCTTTCTTGTTGGGATTGGGGACTTTGAACATAATAGGCCTCTTCATGTTATAGTTGAAGTTCTGTTTGGCATGCACAACTTCAACATCACTTTCTTTATCGGCCTCTTCAAGTCGAAGAGCGATATCTATAAGCTGATCGAAAGAAATTTATAGTTTCAGAAGTAAAAGCTTTTTAAGGTTCTTATTCAACCCATAGACAAATCTATGATTTTTCTTCAATGGGGCATTAATATATTCGACCCCATATTTAGAGAGAGATTCAAAAGATGCGACGTAATCCATCACAGAAGATTCACCTTGAACAAGGGCAATAAAGCGTCGGGCTAAAGTTACTTTTTCGACTTCCGGCACAAACTTCAATTCGAACCTTTCCCGGAATTGCTCCCATGTAAGATCCGCATCAATAATTTCCAAAATCAAAAGCTCATACCAATCTAATGCTCTTTCTTGGAGCATGCTAGAAGCCACTTGGACTTGAAGTGAATCAATAAGATCCATGCGGGAAAAGATGCGATCGCATGATCTAAGCCAAGCTTGGATTTCTATAACACTTTCAGATCCCTTGAATGGTCTTCCACTAAAAGCGGTATAATCTTTGCACAAGCGTGCGAACCCGGATTTAGGGTGAGTAGGCGCTGGAGCGGGTCCGGCAGCTTGGGCATTGTTCACAAGATCTAAAAGTTGTTGAGTAGACATAAATACTCCATCCTGAGGAGTAGCACGGGATTGACCGGCGCTGTGACGGCCTGGTTTAACCATTTCTCTTCTTTAAGAAAAAAAGAAAGAAGAGGAAAAAGGTTATTCTCAAAATGAATATCAAACAAACTTGATTGATAAAACAAGGCATCATAAAAGAAATTAGGATAGAACGGGTCTTAAGACTCGAATAAATTCCTAAGGCACGACTCCTAAGAAGGACTTAGGACGATGATCCTTGCTAGATTATTCTACATTGTTCCGAAGTTTGGCTCTGATACCATGCTGTGACGCCCCACCTCTATACTCACACTAAACAAGGACACTACGGAGTAATGCTGTCAACTAGCACGAAGAATAAGGCTGTTGAGGAGCGACCATCTGTGTAATCGCTTTGTGCGAGTACCGATATGTCAGATAATATAACTTACGTTTCATTTTAAGAGGAAATCCGACATATCCAATACAAACTCAAAGCTACTACACAGTGGCTATGTGGTCTTTGGAAACAAATATAGAAATAAGCATAACATAAATCAGTCACAGATGTTCATATCTCAAAGGCAGAAACATATATGAATATAACACATAGAAGTGTAAATAGAGTAGTGGTCAAACAAGATCCACAATATCACAAAAGAATAGATACAACTGCTAGACAAAAGAATATGTATACATCAAAGAGTCTCTATCGCAAATGTATAACAACAAAAACTACCAATCTAATGTAGTTAGACAAAAGTCAGAAGATGATCCTAAATAAGGAGTCAAGCAGAAGCACCTGTAACATCTCAGTCTGACCCGAGTATTATTTAATAAGAAAATAATAAACGGATCAGTCTAGCTATAAATATCAGATAAAATGAGATAGAATAAGAGATATGACAAATACGTATGATAACAATAATGCCATATTGTGACAAGTATACATTTAACAACAACAAAAATCATACAATATCTCAAAAATCTCATAACATCAAAAAGAATGCCATATTCTTTATTTTATTCACCAAACCACAAATATTGACAAACATATCAATGCCAATCGCAAAAGTTGGTGAAACACAAATTCTAGAAATCATCAATTAGAAATCCAGAAATCACAAAGGGGGAGGCCTATCACAAACGGGAGCATGAAAACTCACCAACATGTGCATCACAAACATCGACGCATCTAGAAAGATACACCCCATGCATAAATAGACATCGATGCACCTAGAAAGATACGCCCCATGCACAAACAAACATCGACGCACCTAGAAAGATACATCCCATGCATAAACAAACATCGACGCACCTAGAAAGATACGCCCCATGCATAATCAAACATCGACGCACCTAGAAAGATACGCCCCATGCATAAACAAACATCGACGCACCTAGAAAGATACCCCCCATGCATAATCAAACATCGACGCACCTAGAAAGATACGCCCCATGCTCCGACTTATCGAGCCGATTGCTCCACGAACGGTCTAAAGACCAGGGGTTGCTAGCCCATAAAAGAAATAAGACAAAGCTCAATAAAACGAGGTACAGTCCCCCACTTGGACAAAGAGACATCACGCATCGCTAGTCTAAACCACAAAATGATCATCATCGATCTTCAAGAAGTGTCGATTACACTAAGCTAGTAAATAAATGAGTTTAGCTTGTCCCATAACCACTGGCTTAACTTAAATATTTATAAACAAATTGTAGATTTCCACTCAAAAGTTGTCACAAGATTTTCAATCGAACAAGTCCAAAAATTAACCGACGAAGTAAATGCAAGCGTTTCATATCACTTGTTTTACTAAGCCGTTTAATTAGATTTCTCATACGAATGAGGTAAAGGTTTGTATATACTAATAGATTGGAAAACGTATTTATAAACGAGCTTTGTATTAAAAATAGAGTTGAAATCATCTTCGTAAAAGAGTTTGAATATTTCATACTAGTATAGAAACCTTTGTAATTTAAAGTGACAAGTCACAGAAATGATTGTAGAAACAATCAATCACCAAAAATTCACATACGAAGACGTTAATCAAATCCAAAGAAATCGATACCGAATCCATCAATAATGGATGTCGCCAAAAATCCCGAAAAAGAAATTATCAAAGTCAACTAAAGTGATAATAACTAATCGGAGAAAGGAGAATCGATCAAAAATTGGAAATCCATACAAATTTGCCTAAAATAGGCAAAATAAACATTTCCCAAAATTAGTCGATTGGACTACAGGGTCAGTCGACTGACACAGACCTGGAAACACTCGGTTTTCAGGCTCAGTCGACTGACTCAATGTGTCAGTCGACTGATGCAGACCTGGAAACACTCGGTTTCCAGGCTCAGTCAACCGACTCAGTGTGTCAGTCAACTAATATAGGGGTAGAGAATTTTATGCCCCTTGTTCAGTCGACTGACCTCCTGGTTCAGTCGACTGAACCTGCTTCATCAGCAGTTTCAGCCTAGCCCCCTTGTGGGGCAAAATCTATAACACGGAACGGAAGCGAACGAGCGAGCAAGAACGACTAGGGATTTACGTCAAGCGACAACCCAGCCTTCTATGGCCCTCCGAAACACCCCACTAACGTGTTCAAACATCAAAGATTGGATTTTTAAAGATTTGACCTCAAAACACCAAAAATTGGAATATTCACCAATTCAATTCAAATCAAAAGCAAATGAACATAAATAAGTGTTACGAATTCATACCTAACAACAATGATATCTATAGAAGTAGATGTGAGTTCAAAAAGTCACCTTTAAACCCAAAAACACAAGAGAGAAGCTATAGAGCAAGGCAAGAACAATCACTCATCAGTTTTAACCCAAGAAGCTTCAATCTAAGCTCAAAAGAAAAACATTTCCTAAGTTAGGGTTTAGGAAATTTCTGAAATTGAAGAGGAAATGAGATGGAGAAGATGAAGAGGATGATTACCTAAGCTTCTCTTAGGTTTTGGAGCTAGAACTTGAGTTTGCAAATGAATCTAGGGCTTAGGAATTTCTAATTCCTTTTCTCTTTCCCCATTTTTCTAAAGCTTGAAGTGTTAGGAAATGATAGTGTATGAAGAGGAGAGGGGATGGAGTAGGGATATAAGATGAGTTGGGTTAGTGGGCTGAAACCCAAACCCAAGCCCAAAGCCCTAAGTGAAAATATCAAAATTTTACTCAACTCCAAACATATCGATGTTTATACTCAAAAAGGTCGCAAACGTTATTTTGAACTCAATGGAAGTGGTCTCAAGTTCTAATTCAACCGTTTGCAAAAAGTAGCATTTCAGACTTAAATCCGATTAACGATGATATATTTAAATAAAACATTTAAATATACAATCGAAAAATATGCCGGTTGTTACAGACTCTCCAATTAAAGAAATTGCATCCTCGCAATAATTAAGAGGAGAAATAAAAGTAACAACCATAAAAGCATATCAACACAAAAGAAAATTTGAAATAAGAAGTTCACCATAAAGAGCACGAAAGAGTAAGTCCGGATGTGTTTGCTCATAAGTTAAATTAGGTGAAACTTCAATTTCCTCAACAACACCGGGCTCAAGAATAAAATCGGAATCCCTAAGGCATTTCCATAGATGAGAGATGTGGAAGACGTCATAAATAGCAGAAAATTGAGCCGGGGCAACGACGTAGTTCAATAACGGTACGCCCGAGGAACCCGTAACTCAAATAACTTGGAACAACGACGTAATACAATAATGGTACGTCAGATGGACCTGTCAAAAAGATCATTCCATTCGGACATCATCAAAGAAACAACCATTTGTTGTTTACGACTAAAGGCATTGGCAACACGATTTCCCTTTTCAAAGTATAGAGAATATCAAGCTCATAAGATGCAAGGAACTCGAGCCAACGTTGTTGACGCAAATTAAGTTCCTTTTGAGAAAAATAAATACTCCAAAGATTTATGATCGGTGTAGAGAACAAATTTCTCTCCCAAAAATAATGATGCCAAATTTCTAAAAGCGAAAACAATAGCCACGAGCACTAGATCATGAGTGGCATACCTAGTCTCGACATGCTTTAATTGTATAGAAGCATAAGTGATGGCACGTTCCCTTTTTGCAAGAGAACGTCACCCAAACCAATACGACTAGCATCGGTACAAACAGTGAAGTTTTGGTTCCCCTCGGGAATCACAAGAATAGGAGTATCGGAAAAGAGTTCTTTTAATTGATCCTCTTTCCCGAAGAGCTAAAACTTTCAAAATTACAATTAACTTTATGTAATCATCTTTTTAGAAAATTTACTTATTACAAGTCAATTTACTGTGTCTGTCTGTCTCATCATAGCGTTTAGGAGATTCCTATCGATAACGTTGATCAAGCGCATCGACCAGAATTCTTAAAGCACTCAATGGGCAAAATAACACGAAATCATCTTTTATATGATACACATGTCACTTATGAAATTTACAAATTGTTAGCACCAAAATTGGTCACTAACCTCGTTCAGAAAGATTGTGTAGAGATATAAGTGATGAAAGCAAATTAAACAGAGAAGACAATCCTAATTCAAGTGCAGAAAGTAAGAACACCAAATTTATAGTGGTTCGGCGTAATTGCCTACGTCCACTTTGCTCAACTTTATTGATTTCCTTTATGGTTGATTACAAATACAATTCGTGAATCAAATGCTTGAATGAAGTTGTTTGAGTAGAGAAGATGAGTCTTGAAAATGGCAGAGTCTCCCCGTATTTTCTCTCCCAAAAAAGGATCCATTTCACTGTGACCCTGCCCCTCTATTTATAGGCAAATATGGGCTGGACTTCCCAAGCGGGCTTGTTAGCCGAACGTTCGAGCCCAGGTGCTGTGTGCCGAACCAGGTACGCCGAACGCTTCTGTGCCGAACGGTCCTTCCCATGCCGAACGGTCCTTCCCATGCCGAACGGTGCTCCTGGTGTATGGGAAGTGTGGGGTGATTGCAGTGAAGCCGAGCGTATCCCCCTTTGAAGCTTTTGACCAACCAATGTATGTAGTTCGAACGTTCTCGTTGCCGAGTTATCCTACCGCCGAGCTCCACTGACGCCGAGTACCGTGGGATGCCGGACACTAGTCGACGCCGAGCATAGGTTGTTGCCGAGTGCTCTCCTTGATGCCGAGTAGCTTGTTATGCCGAGCAGTCTTGACGCCGAGTACCCTGTTATGCCGAGCAGTCTTGACACCGAGTAGTCTCGATGCCGAGCGTTCTTGTATGCCGAGCAGCCTTGATGCCGAGCACCCTTGTGTGCTGAGTAGTCTCGATGCCGAGCACCATTGTATGCCGAACGCTAGCGCCGAGCATTGGTTGTCGCCGAGTGCCAGTTGACGCCGAGTTCCATTGGGATGCCGAGTGCTCCTGGATGTCAAACGCTTCGCCGAACACTCCTGGATGCCGGACACTCTCTGATGCCGGACACTCTCTGATGCCGGTCACTCTCTGATGCCGGACACTCTCTGATGCCGGTCACACTCTGATGTCGGACACTCTCTGATGCCGGACACTCTCTGATGCCGGTCACTCTCTGATGCCGATCACTCTCTGATGCCGATCACTCTCTGATGCCGAGTTGAACTGGATGCCGAGTACTAGTTGCCTGGTCAAATCTCCAGGAAACACAAATATTCTTTGCTCGTTTTAAGAACAAAATCCAATCATACTTATAAATATCTTATTAAAAAGATTTGCAAATTTTAAATTGTTGTTTTCATCCATAATCAATAAATACAAAGATAAACTTATCGAGATATTCATAGAATACTCAATTCATAAAATGGATGAGATAAGGTAGAAGGTTCGTCAAACCGAATGACATAACGAACCACTCACAAGAATCATAACGAGTGCGAAATGCGGTAAGTGGAATGCTACCTTCCGCAACTCGTAGCTGATAAAAAACCGGTGGCAAGGTCGAGCTGAAAAGTCCTTAGCACCACTCAATAGATTGCTTAGGTGATAATCCTAAGACATGCTCAAAGATACCGGGAAATTCTCGAACTACTCGAATGAGGGGAATAACATCTTCCTCAACAAGTGGGTCTAGGGAATAAAAAGATGTCACCAAATTGGAATCGAAATCATTAAGAAAAAAATAGAAATCTGCTTAACAGATTGCGAATGTTGAAGATGGATAATCCTCTCGGGACATGAGATATGGCTTTATAATAATTGAGCCAATCCTTTCACAAAAAATCAATTCCGAAACCTAAGTTGCACCTAACATGCAAATCGGATCGGAAAGAATAATCACATAAAATAATCTCGACATTTTTACAAAGTAAACTGAGTGTTGCGGATCCGCCAATCGGATTAGCAAATCTCAGTGAAGTCATCAAGCCCAAAATATTTAAAGAAAAAGAATCAACAAGTTCTTTTGATATAAAAATAATGAGATGAACCCATATCAACAAGAACTCGAATAGGATAATCACAAAACAAATATCATCAAGGACTGGATGAGAAATACCTTGACCAAGAGAAGTGTCACTAAGAGCTTGCACAACATTAAGCTTTTCCCTCCTTCTTTCTTTGAAGTATGGGACACGCAGATATATGATGACTCAAACTTTTGCAATAGCGACAATAAAGAGGTTTCGAACACCCCTTTGCATAATGGTCCGTGGAACCACAATTGTAGCATTGTCCATGACTAGAGGTAGGAGTCTTTGCTACCGTAGTTTCTTGCTTCCCTTTCTTGTTGGGATTGGGGGCTTTGAACATAATAGGCCTCTTCATGTTATTGTTGAAGTTCCGTTTGGCATGCACAACTTCAACATCACTTTCTTTATCGGCCTCTTCAAGTCGAAGAGCGATATCTATAAGCTGATCGAAAGAAACTTCTAGTTTCAGAAGTAAAGGCTTTTTAAGGTTCTTATTCAACCCATAGACAAATCTTTGATTTTTCTTCAATGGGGTATTAATATATTCGACCCCATATTTAGAGAGAGATTCAAAAGATGCAACGTAATCCATCATAGAAGATTCACCTTGAACAAGGTCAATAAAGCGTCGGGCTAAAGTTACTTTTTCGGCTTCCGGCACATACTTCAATTCGAACCTTTCCCGGAATTGCTCCCAAGTAAGATCCGCTTCAATAATTTCCAAAATCAAAAGCTCACACCAATCTAATGCTCTTTCTTGGAGCATGCTAGAAGCCACTTGGACTCGAAGTGAATCAATAAGATCCATGCAGGAGAAGATGCGATCGCATGATCTAAGCCAAGCTTGGATTTCTATAACACTTTCGAATCCCTTGATTGGCCTTCCACCCAAAGCGGTATAATCTTTGCACAAGCGTGCAAACCCGGATTTAGGTTGAGTAGGCGCTGGAGCGGGTTCGACAGCTTGGGCATTGTTCACAAGATCTAAAAGTTGTTGAGCAGACATAAATACTCCATCCTGAGGAGTAGCACTGGATTGACCGGCGCTGGGACGACCTGGTCTAACCATTTCTCTTCTTTAAAAAAAAAGAAAGAAGAGGAAAAAGGTTATTCTCAAAATGAATATCAAACAAACTTGATTGATAAAACAAGGCATCATAAAAGAAATTAGGATAGAACGGGTCCTAAGACTCGAATAAAATCCTAAGGCACGACTCCTAAGAAGGACTTAGGACGATGATCCTTGCTAGATTATTCTACATTGTTTCGAAGTTTGGCTCTAATACCATGCTGTGATGCCCACCTCTATACTCACACTAACCCAGGACACTACGGAGTAATGTCGTCAACTAGCACGAAGAATAAGGCTGTTGAGGAGCGACCATCTGTGTAATCGCTTTGTGCGAGTACCGATATGTCAGATAATATAACTTACGTTTCATTTCAAGAGGAAATCCGATATATCCAATACAAACTCAAAGCTACTACACAATGGCTATGTGGTCTTTGGAAACAAATATAGAAATAAGCATAACATAAATCAGTCACAGATGTTCATATCTCAAAGGCGGAAACAGATATGAATATAACACATAGAAGTGTAAATCAGAGTAGTAGTCAAACAAGATCCACAATATCACAAAAGAATAGATACAAGTGCTAGATAAAATAATATGTATACATCAAGGAGTCTCTATCTCAAATGTATAACAACAAAAACTACCAATCTAACGTAGTTAGACAAAAGTTAGAAGATGATCCCAGATAAGGAGTCAAGCAGAAGCACCTGTAACATCTCGGTCTGACCCGAGTATTATTTAATAAGAAAATAATAAACGGATCAGTCTAGCTATAAATATCAGATAAAATGAGATAGAATAAGAGATATGACCAATACATATGATAACAATAATGCCATACTGTGACAAGTGTACATTTAACAACAACAAAAATTATACTGGAGCAGGGCTTGAGGGTGTCGCTGAGTCGAGCTCAGCAAGGGGGGTTCGTGGGTGGTGGAAGTTCGATGAGTTGGGATGCGGTTTGGCATGTTAGTGACATGGCATACACGTTTTTGGTGTATAGATGGTTGAAGTTGAATGGAGGAAAGTTGATTTGGGAAGATGGCTCCTGTAGCATGCAGATGTGGGCTGGAAGTTGGGCCAGGTCTTGTGCTGTCGGGCTTTGGGGTGAGATTCTTGATTTATTTGTTTTAAATATTATAAACTAAGTGTTAACTTTGAAAAACTATGTCTCCTCCATTTTAAATCTGTTTAACCCATAGAGTTTTGCGTTAGATTCGTATTGATGGGTACAACATATGGTATAACTTGTTGATAGTTTAGATGAAGTATAATTTGATGATACTATAATAGTGATTGAATTTAATTACGTTGTTTAAATATTAACGTAGTTAAATTGAGTATACTTCATTGTTGTTATCTATTTGGTCAAATAAACACACTGCTATTATCAATGGAATAAATTATTTTGGACATTTAGTTAGTACAATAAAACATCGTTCCGCTATAATTAAATTGAATAGATTATTGATGACATTTGTTTAGCAAAATAAATCCCTATCCTACTATTATATTAGTTTGGACATTTATTTATATGCCAGTTAATTGATGTGTGGATTAATTGATATTGGATAAGTGATGGATTAGCTAGTGATTGTGAATTATTGATTTTTTGTACATATATGCTTACTTATGTAAATACCAGTAATATGACTTGGAAAGTTAAAAATAAATGGTAGCCTGTTTAAGTACCATAATGGTCGCTAAGCCTCTTTTTGAATTTGAAAGGTTATGGATTCAAATTAACTTAAAATAATATAACAATTTGAGGTTAAAAATTAATTAATTATTTTATTAATGATGTTTTAAAGATAATTAATTATTTTATTAATGATTTTTTAAAGTTAATTTATTATTTATTAATGATGTTTTAAAGTTAATTAACTTTTTATCAATGATGTTTAAAAGTTAATTAATTATTTTATTAGTGATGTTTTAAAGTTAATTAATTATTTTATTAACGATGTTTTATTCTATTAATGGTGTTTTAAAGTTATTTATTTATTTATTTATGATGTTTAAAGGTAATTTATTAAATTAATAAAGGTGTTTATAAATAATAAATGGTTTTATAAAAGGGATTTTACTTAATAACAAGGATTTATTTAAAAGGAGATTTATGAATAATATTTTGTAAAAGGGATCTATAAACGATATTTTGTAAAGGAGTTTTATAAGTGATATTTGTAAGAGAGATTTAAAAATGGTAATTTCTAAATAAAAGAATGGATTTATAAGATTTATAGAAATAGGTTTTGGATTTATAAAAGGATTTTATAGAGGATTATAAAGTATTTTTATAAAGAAGTTTATAAATAATAAATTGATTTATATAAGTAATTTTATAAATACTTACAGAGATTTATAAAGGGAGTTTATTAAATCATTTTAGAGATTTATAAAAAGAGCTTTATAAACTTGGAGATTTATAAAAGTACTTATAAATATGGAATGGGTTTATAAAAAAGGAATTTTATGGAAGAAATGAGATTGATTTCCATATATGATTTTATAAATTATGGTGGTATGGAAACATATTTTCATACTTAACACCAAAGAGGAAATCTTTCTCGGTGTTTGGTGGATATACTTATATCATTGATAAGTATATGAATAAATTTTCTAAGTAGTGAAAGTGTAGTGTTTTGTGGATATACTTATACCGTTGAGATAAATATATAGATATTTTTTTTATGTATGCGATAGAGTAAAGGGTTTGTGAATATATCTTTTTTAAAGGTATTTTAAATGCAAGTATTTATAAAGTGATTTTAATTAATGAAAGATCAATTAAAAAGGGCTTAGTGGTTTACATGGGAAATTAAATTTATGTTTGATTGTTTGTTTATTTGATAGTTAAATAATCGACTATCAAATCTTGATCAAATATAACTCTTGAAATATCTAGAAGAAACACGAGAATTATATGATATAGTTATTTTCGATGATGCTATACCTTACTTATAAACTCATGTGTTCTTCTAGGACAAATGATAAGGAAATCTGTCCTCTTAAACGGTTATGAGGTGATCTCCGGTCTTACGTATTGCATGATTATTTCCATAAGAAATGGAGTTGAATTTATCGGAACTATCGATTTGGTTTTGGAGCGATCAGTAAGCGAGGGAGTGTACTTATATGAGATGACATGAAACCATAACCGCTCCAAAACTATATGGGTGTTCTACACTTTGAAAGCGATTAGAGACAGGTTCAAGAAGATGGGATCAAAGACGGAGTTCTTTGAAGTGCAAAGGATTCTTGCTACTAATCCCAAGGGTGATTCCAAAATAGATGTAATAGAAGTAGTGCCTTCAATTTGTTCATATCCTGAACAACTTGTATGGATGAATGCTGGCATTGCTGTAACGACCTGGGATTTCGAACCATTCAAATCGACAACCATCCACTTAAGTCAGACTTGAATTGGTCAGAACTAGAGATTGTTAATTTATATTTGGCAAAACTTAGCATATACAGTAAATAAAATCAATCACAGAATCACAGACATAGAGTAATACAACAATAAGCAGCGGAATAGATAAATAGTAGTTCATGAAGCTACTATATAAACAACAGAGTCTGAAATAAAATACAACAGAATCTCCAATACAAATGAATCTCTAATACATAAGCCACTGACAAGTCTGAACATAAATGACTGGAATAAACTGAAATAACTGAATGATGGATAGATAGATCTTCAACAAAGCTCCAATCTCCAATGGAGAGTCTCAAATGCTGTGACACTTAGTCTGACCCGAGCATAAAGAAAAACACAAAACACTCGAGTCAGGATTAACATTCTTATACCAGTAAATTTCAACTCAAGTGAAATGTCAACTGAAATACAAGTAACTTAAAGGATGTTTGGGATTTTTATCCTCTAAGGATCCGTGGAACTATCTACTATGTAGTATTATACGCTATTATAATATGTCTACTTGTAAAGTAAAGTATTAAAATAGCATTAAGGCATTACCCACATCCCCCTTAACATATTTTATATATTCCCGTAGTCTATATAGTACCGTAAGCTCCACCAAACTGGTGGTTTACTCAAAGGGCACTCCAGAGGTACGGTACAAATCAAACTCGTAGAAGGCGCGATAAGGCATGTGACAAGGCAACCGTTTTGCGGATCCGGACTAGTGGTAACGCATAGCAGCTACTACCGCCCACCTCAAGACACACTCCCAAATCAAAGGTGCACCCAATCAAATCATAAAGTAATAGAATGGTATCGAAGAAATGTGCCCGATCGAAGGAATGACCTCACTTGGCCCAGCATGGCTCCTGTTTTAAACACATCAAGCTGACTCGCGGGAGTCTGGGCTTCGTTAATACCTCATATAGAATCGTCGCAAAATCATCCTACTTCGTTCTAGAATCTCCACTACGTACACAGTTGTTAAAGTGGTTTTCGAAATTGGCAGAGAGTATGACAATATTCGATCCCGGTCTCTTTAACAACCAAACGCTTATTTCACACCGTGGTCATTTTATAAAATCGCTTTTATTATCATTTTAAACAGTTCATACTTCGTATCAAAATATCATATTCATTTCAATCCCATATCACTTTCGAAATCAATATTTACTTTCGAAATCATTTCCACTTGCGAAATCATATCACTTTAAATCATATTTACTACAAAAAATCATAACCACAAATTAGGTTAAACTATCATATCAAAATATTCGCATTTAAATCCATTAATCAAAATCATAACAGTTCCAACTTTAGATTAATATATATATATATATATATATATTTAAAATTGTTTATAAATTGAAAATAATTTATATTTAAAAACAAGATATATATTAAAATAGTTTATATACTAAAACTAGGTTATAGATAATATATATATATATATATATTTGTAAATTGGTAAACTTTATTAAGGCACTACGGCCCAGATCCAAAATCAGCCCATGTTGAACAAAACAAAGTACAAAGTACAAAAAGTTCCGACATAAACTGAACCCTTTCCAAAAATAAACTAAACTTCCTCCCTAACAAAATAGTCATGGAGGCTGAAACTGATAGCTCGTTCCTGGGATTTCTTGCTCTGGAAAGCTCCGATCCACTTCTGCAGCATGAACTTCGTCTTGTGCCTGCCTGTTATTAATCTTCCTTTTAATCCTCTTAAGAATTATCTGCATGTCCCCAATTGCTAATTTATTTACTTCCGTTTCTTTTTTGTACTTGCTCTGGAAAATTCTTCGATTCCTTTCCTTCCATATGCTCCAAACAGTCACAGTGATGGCGATTTTGTTCAGCTTGGATTCAACGTCTTTATCGCTTCCTCTCCGAGTCAGGTACTCTACTTGTTCAACTAAGTTGTTAGAATGAGGGATTATGTTTAAGTACTTGTTGCACGAGATCCACACCGAATTAGCGAAATTACATTCGAAGAATAAATGTTCGTGCGTTTCTAAACTCTGATTGCATAGGATACATTCAGTTTCGTTGATCACTCCCCATTTCGATAATCTATCTCTTGTCGGTAGTCTCTTCAGAATTGCTTTGTATGCTGTGAAAGCCATTTTTGGGTTATTAACATGATCCCATATGATTTTGCACCATGATGCCTGTAATATCCCGGAAATTTGGGACAATATCAATTTAATAATCTGTTTAAATAATTAAATTGATTGATAATTTTTAATAATAAATATTTAAATTGATTTAATAATCTAATTAAATGAATATTTAATTAGTGAATTTATCCTTTAAAAAAATTAATAAGATTATTTCTATTTATAATGTATATACAATTGTATATATTGTAAATGGATAAGCTTGGATTTGGAATTTAAATAATAAATAAAATCTTGTTTTAAATTTCTAATATATATATATTGATAGTTTGGAGATTTGGATTTATTTAATATTAGCTTTTCAAAGTTATTTAAAATAAATATCTATATGGTTTTAAATAAGATTTATAATAAGGTTTAATTTATTTTCTTTTTAAAATATTGTTAATAAATATGATTTAAGAGTATATATAAGTTTAAAATACCATTTATATATGATATGTTAATTCATTTAATAAATAGTAGTAATTTATAATCTCTTTTATAAATTATTTTAAAATTGATTAATGAGTTATTTTCAAACAATATTAATAGTATATTTTTTTTTAAATAAATAGACCTTAATAAAATAAGGTTGTTATTTTCAAATTGAATGTGTTGTTTTAAATTGACTTTAAATTGGATTTTAAATATAATTTGAGTTTGAATGTAAATTAGTTTTGAAAATCAAAGGTAGATATTTTAAAATATTTGGATTCAAAAATACATGTATAAGCTTTTATTTATACATATACAATTGATTTTATTTTCTTTTAAAAGTAATTTATAAATAGAGAAGTATTTAAGTAAAGAAAGAAAAAGCTTTTATCTACATTTAAAATAAATATAAACTAACTAAAAAGACATGTGTTAGTTCCTAAGGCTTTAATATAATATGTGTTATAAGATTAAGGCATAAGAAAGACAAGTGTCAATCTTTTTAATTTCCATTTTTCTTTTGTTTTAATAAATCATTTTTACTTGTATATACATCTATCTCTTATCCTCATTTTTTTTCTTTTCTATCTTCTTCAATTCAAAAGACAAAAGACTTCAGCCTATTTTCAAAAACCAAAATCTGAAGTATACTCAAACAAAATTCTCAAAAACTAAATCTGCAACTTAAAGCATCTTTTCAAAACAAAAATTCCCAGAAGAAAAGCAAATCTGTAAAAATCTCTCAAACCAGAAACTTCTTCAAACCGTAATTCATTTTCAAACCATTAGCCTGCAATCTCTTCTTCAAAAGCCTGTAAAACTTCTTCTTCAATCCCTGTAATGCATTTGCAATCTGGAAATAAGAATCTGGAAAACAAGTCTTCTGTCTACATTCATTTTCAAATCTGGAAGCCTGCATTTCTTCAAATCTGGAACAAGCAATAACCTGGAATCTAAAGCATTATCTCAACAAGATAATGACGTGCATGCAAGTTTCTAAAGCCAATATTCAAGTTTAAAAGTTTTAAAGGGCAAAGGCAATTCCAGTTTTAAAATTCAAAAGCAGTTTCAAAAGATATGCTCGGTTCATTCTCAAAATCTGGTGAGTAACACCTTTTCTTAAAAGCTTAAGTATCTTAATCTGGTTGCATGTAAATTCTGGAATAAAAGCATGTTAGTGTGTTTGTTTATTTATGAAATTTTTGTGTATAGTTGGATGTATTGATGTGTGCATGTTTGTTGTCTCTGTGACATCTCTGTTCTTAGTTTTAAAACTAAGATTTTCAATGAAATTCAATTCCTCTTTATCTAAGCCTTGTTAGGATCTAAGTTCTAAACTTAAGTTGGTTGTATTATCATAAAGTAAATTTTAAAATTTGATTTAAGTGAAAATAAATTTAGAAGCTCACTGGAAACCATGAATAACAGAGTAGAATAAGTAAAAGTGGAAAATTCAAACTTCTAAATTCATAAATTCAGGAATATCAATGGAATACTTGAACCAAATCATGAATTTTAAAACTAAAATTAGGATTTTTAGAATTAGGAGTTGAGAGCAATTCATGTTTGAACTGGAAAGGGAAAATTTGAATTTTCTGGTGATCTGTTTGATCTTGGAGGTTGAGTTTACTTCCGTAGGTGGAGAAGTGATCTATGAGGATGGGAAAATTATCAGTTTTGGTAAATTTCAATTTAGTAATGACGATTTTAAATTTGAAGCTTTGGAACCCTAGTTTTACTGGGTTACAATTTTTGCGTGAGTTCGAGTTCATCTGGTGATCGAGTTGGTTGGGGTTTTGGGCACTGGAAGATGGTGGGTTGACGGGGTCTTCGCCGGAGTTTCAAAGGAAATGGTGGTCGGAGTTTTAAGGGGAGAACGTTGACAGGTTTTGGGTTTTGCTCTAGTTTCCATGACAGGAAGCTCGATTTCGAGTGGGAAGATGGTTCGAGTTGCTGGTGATCAGGATCATGAGGGATGGTCGTGGATGAGATGCTGGCGTGGTCATCGATGATCGGAGGTGATCATCTCGTGTGTGCACGTGAATGAGTATCAGCGTGTCAGTGTTTTGTTTGGCTTAGCAGAGGAGGTCGCGAATTTTTCTCGAGTAAAGTGCGTGAGTGACTCGAAGTCGTGCTCGTGATTGTTGGGATCTGGCTCGAGTTGTTTCCAGGGGAAACCTCGTATGGGTTATAACAGTTTTTAGAAATAAAATAGAAGGAAAAACTCGAAGGGATACTCGGGGGTTTTCAACTTTTTCTCGGGTATTTTGTGATATGGCTCGGGTAAGTTGAATAGTTACAGGTTTTAAAGCCTGTGTGTTTTTAAATTTTAAAATTGATTTAAAATTTGAAAACAGAAATTTAAACTTAAATCCCAGTTGTAAAAATAAATAAGTTTTTATTTTAATATTTAAACATCTTTAAATGTTTAAAGTATAGTTTAAAAGAATTTTTAAATTAAATAAATTGGTTTTAAAATCTTGTAAATTTCTTTTATAAATGTTAAGTGTTCTTAACATTTGTTTTAAAAAGATTTTGTATATTTGATTTAAATATTGGTTAAAGTTAAATTGTAATCTATTTTAAATCTTTTAATTTAAAATGAATTAAAAGAAAAGATTTTAAAGAAAAATGTTTTAAAGACTTTTGTTAATAATAACTAAAGTAGTTAAAGGTTAATTCTTTAGTTCAGAAAGTAATTAAGATTTAATTTTATAGGAGTAATTAAATTAATAAGGTAATTAAAGAATGATTGATAATTTAATTAATTAATTGGTAAGTAAGAGTTTATCAAGTTGTTTTAATAATTGATTAAAGATTAATTACCTAAAGAAATAATTAAAGAATTTTTATTAATTAACGAGGGATCATTAATTAAGGGTTATTAAATAATTAATTAATATGATTGATTTTGATAATCAATTAGATTAATTAATCATTATGAAATTAGTTAAGTATAATTACTTAATGGAAGTAATTAAGGTAATTAATTACTTAAGGTAATTAATTTAATAAATTTGATTTAGTTAAATTTATTAATTGAATTAATTTAAGATAATCACTTGATTATGTGATAAGTATAATTACTTAAATGTAATTAGTGAAATGTAATTACTTAGGAAGTAATTAAAGATAATTACTGGATGTAATTAAATGGAGATAATGAAAGTAATTTGAGTTAATTACTTAGAATAATTAATCAAGGGATTAATAAAAATAATAATTAATTAATGAGTAATTAATTTATGGAAGAGTAATTAAGGGAAGTTAATTACTAAATGAAATTAATCAAAGGTGATTAATAAATATGGTTTAATTTAAGATTAATTATTAAATGTAATTAATTTAAATGGAGTAATTAGGGATTATTAATTAATATAATTAATAATGTAATTAAAGGTTGATTAATTAAGATTAATTAATCAATAATAAATGATTAAAGTAATTAATTAATTGTACTTAATTAAGGATTAATGTAATTAAGTATAATTAATTAATTAATGAAGTAATTTAAGATTAATTACTGAATGGTTTAAGATAATTAATTTGTGAAATTAATTAAGTATTAATTACTTAAAGTAATTAAAGTATAATTAATCATGAATGATTAATTAAGATGATACTATTAATTAAGATGATACTTAAAGTATGATTAATTAATTGGTTTAATTAATAATTAAGTAAGCAGGATTTATAAAATGAAGCAATTAATTTAATTCACTTTAAATTGATTAGAGATGATATAAATCATTACTTATGATGGATGAGTAGTATTAAATGCTTTGCATTGTTGATATCTCTGATAAGAGATATACTGATCTATGATATAGATGTTGGTTGGATTAAAATGATAATATGAATTATCTGTTTGGATGATAATATGGATTATCTATTATCTATCTGTGTGTAGTATAGATAAGAATTGAATTGTTTTAACTTTAAAACAACTTGGCCTTAAAAGATACGTTTTGGATTTCGATGAGACCGGGATCGGGTTTCCGTATACCGGGATGCCAGGCCTGGAGACCCGAATACCACATCGATCCAAATTTACGATAGGTCGTGAATCTCAAGTGAAGATGAAGATTCAAAGTGCAAGGGTTATTGTCGTTAACTCTGAGGGTGATTCCAACACGAGTGTAACGAGATAATGCCTTCGGTTTCGTTCGAACCCGGAACGAACTTGTATGGATCGAATGCTTTCAAAACATCGTCAGGTGGACGATGAGCATTCTAAGTGATGTTCTGATTTAAAGGTAAATCGTGACCTCAAGCCTCATCAAACCGGAAATGGCTAAAACAGGGGAGGTGCAGCAAGGCTTCGTGGGTAGCACCCACTGAGAGTAAGGTCATCCCTGTCTAGAGAAGTTCCTTTTATTTCGGCTTAGTGGTGCAGTTGGCGACGGCCATCTGTGGGGTGATTTTATTCGGGATTATCCAGTAAGGGATGGTTCCGGCTTTGTGTTGCAGGGGATTGGGAGTGATCCTCGGTACGGTGATCTAGGCCCCGTACTGTGATGAGCGGTACCCCGGTAGCTCTGCCATTGTATGGAAATCCAAATTCCAATAAGTGATAACGGACTTGATTGTATACTTATGTATGCTGGAATTTAATAATGTAACAATTTCGGCTATTTCATATTTATTTGAAAACCTTAGACCCTATCATAATACAATCGAATTTCCTATCAATGTTTTGGTTAGCGTAAGGTAAAAACTTACCCATGTTTATTTGTGGGGAGTCTTACGTGATACCTTTTCTTTCAAAAGGTTTTGAAGTTAAACAAGTTTAACCTGTTACTCACACCAGACCCATGTTTGAACCAAGTTGTTTATTTCTGTTTTATAAACTCTTGGGTACTCAAATTTTTACGAGTAGCCAAGGGATTCAGGTTTAGCTTTGACGAATTGGGAGGAGCAATGGAGCAGGAGGCTTCGGCGTTCGTAGATATAGTATTCCGCTGTGTTGATATCTGTGTTAGAGTCTTGTATTGTATTTGAGTTGTAATATCTAGACAGATGTTTATAACTGTCTAGTATGTGTTGTATAGTTGTGTAAACTCTGATAAGTGTTTTATACTATGTAATAGTTTCTTTATGTTATTAATATAATTTATTCATTCCGCTGTGAGATCGTTGTTGTTGTTTCTTCTTTCTTCTCTTCTTTTCTATTTTCTACCCCTTTCTTTCTTATTAATGATGCGTCATTCTGTGGAATGAGTGGCGGGTCGTTACAGTTGGTATCGGAGCCAGGTTGAGCGAATGCCTAAGCTTTTGGTTAAGTGAATATCAGAACACTAGGTTAAGTGAATACCTAGGTTCGGAAGGATTGTTCATTAGAGACAGGATCTGTAGCAACCTGTTTGAGTGTATATATATATATACGAGAGCGCGTATTTGTTAGTTATATAAAATGATTTTATATTGTGTTAATTGATCGGTTAAGTGGTATATGGATTCTGGTCAATACGAGTAGCTAACGTTATTGATAGGGATCTCTAAACACTTGGACCAGGCCAATGGACACAATATTGTTTTAAAAAGGGAAGGTGAAATAGTTTTACCCAGATATAATTTCTATATAGAAAAAGTATCATTTTAAATATATATGGTATTTGTAATGATTGGTTGAGATGATAATAATTTATCATCTAGGAATAGGAGTCTGAGAGTGGAGGTTGGAAGTGTATTTGTCGAGACTGTAAACCTAATACCGTCTCAAGTGAACTTTGCAATTGTAAGGATTTCACAATCTCTGAAGGAAACCTGTTAAGGTTCGGAGTCCATCTTCTAAGTTGGATGAGTAGAATTTGGATCTGTCGGTTGAACAGAAGCGAGTGATAGAATCTTGGTATCTTCTGGAAGAAGTAGCTGTGTGATAAGACGCGGTGAATATGGATATTCCGAAGATGTTTTCTTTGGAACAGGTTAATGAAGTGTGTCTGTTTCGGTGTTGTGGCTGAGTCCAGCATGGTGCCTCTGTTTGGTTTGGGTTCGAGTTTCTCGAAGAGCTTTGGATTGAGAAGTCTTTGGCATCTGTGGCAGCAGTGCAGCTCGGAGTGTTCTGTATTGGCAGGAAGTTTTCTGGCTGAGTAGTTTTTCTGAAGGTGGAGTTCAGAAGAAGTAGAGTATATCCATTTCTTCGATGGATTGGATAGATAAGTATGAGCTGTTCTGATTTGTAAAGATAGAACAGTTTTATTTGGATTTGGCTGGGTTGATCGCAAAAGTGACTTGCGATAGTTTGAGTATTCTCTTGAGTTATCCGAGATTTTCTGGGATGTGTTGTCCAGTCTGTGTTTGTGTTCATCATCAGCATTTTCATTCTCTCCAGATCAGAGTGGTGCAGCAGAAGCAGTTTGGCGAGTGCTCTTGTTGTCTTTTCCAGATAGGAGAAGTTAGTTCGATCTTCTAATGTTTGGTAGTAGAGTTGTGTTTTGGATTATTGGTAGATCTTGAGAGGATCATTCTGTTGAGTTGTTTTTGGTTCTGTTTATTTCTAAAAGCATCAGCAAAGGTTGAGTTGATCAGGAAAGATCTGTAGACAGCTCAGGATCGTTTGAAGGATTTTGTGGATAAGAGACGAAGGAATTTGAAATTCGAAGTTGGAGACTTCGTGGTCGTGAAGTTTTTCTCTGGTTAAAGGGAGCTATAAGATTGGGTAAGTCTGGGAAGTTAGCTCCGAGTTATTTTGGATCTTTTCTGTGATCTAATTTGGATAAGTACTTTGATCTACAAGGTTGAATTGTCAGTTTGGATAACTGGAATTCATTGTGTTTTACGTATCTCTGAGGGAGTACGTATATGATCTATCTCTGGTTTTGGAACCAGCAGTTCTGGAGTATTTGGTTGTAGAGTCAGACTCGTCTGTAGTCTGATATCTTGTTTAGTTCTGTAGATCTAGATGAGTAGAAGCTCTATAGCTTAGTAGTATTGATTTCTGTAGAACGAGTATTCCGGTTTATATATATACTTGGGGAAACTCGAGGAAATTCTATCCAGAATTTTTTCTGGATAGTTAAAATTGTTTGATTGGATAAATTGGTTGCTATGGTTGTTAGCATATGGATGATAATATATGTTTGTGATTTAAAGAGATTATTAAATTACCTTTGTTTTAAATTTCGGGGACGAAATTATTTTAAGGGGGAAGGAATGTAATATCCCGGAAATTTGGGACAATATCAATTTAATAATCTGTTTAAATAATTAAATTGATTGATAATTTTTAATAATAAATATTTAAATTGATTAAATAATCTAATTAAATGAATATTTAATTAGTGAATTTATCCTTTAAAAAAATTAATAAGATTATTTCTATTTATAATGTATATACAATTGTATATATTGTAAATGGATAAGCTTGGATTTGGAATTTAAATAATAAATAAAATCTTGTTTTAAATTTCTAATATATATATATTGATAGTTTGGAGATTTGGATTTATTTAATATTAGCTTTTCAAAGTTATTTAAAATAAATATCTATATGGTTTTAAATAAGATTTATAATAAGGTTTAATTTATTTTCTTTTTAAAATATTGTTAATAAATATGATTTAAGAGTATATATAAGTTTAAAATACCATTTATATATGATATGTTAATTCATTTAATAAATAGTAGTAATTTATAATCTCTTTTATAAATTATTTTAAAATTGATTAATGAGTTATTTTCAAACAATATTAATAGTATATTGTTTTTAAATAAATAGACCTTAATAAAATAAGGTTGTTATTTTCAAATTGAATGTGTTGTTTTAAATTGACTTTAAATTGGATTTTAAATATAATTTGAGTTTGAATGTAAATTAGTTTTGAAAATCAAAGGTAGATATTTTAAAATATTTGGATTCAAAAATACATGTATAAGCTTTTATTTATACATATACAATTGATTTTATTTTCTTTTAAAAGTAATTTATAAATAGAGAAGTATTTAAGTAAAGAAAGAAAAAGCTTTTATCTACATTTAAAATAAATATAAACTAACTAAAAAGACATGTGTTAGTTCCTAAGGCTTTAATATAATATGTGTTATAAGATTAAGGCATAAGAAAGACAAGTGTCAATCTTTTTAATTTCCATTTTTCTTTTGTTTTAATAAATCATTTTTACTTATATATACATCTATCTCTTATCCTCATTTTTTTTCTTTTCTATCTTCTTCAATTCAAAAGACAAAAGACTTCAGCCTATTTTCAAAAACCAAAATCTGAAGTATACTCAAACAAAATTCTCAAAAACTAAATCTGCAACTTAAAGCATCTTTTCAAAACAAAAATTCCCAGAAGAAAAGCAAATCTGTAAAAATCTCTCAAACCAGAAACTTCTTCAAACCGTAATTCATTTTCAAACCATTAGCCTGCAATCTCTTCTTCAAAAGCCTGTAAAACTTCTTCTTCAATCCCTGTAATGCATTTGCAATCTGGAAATAAGAATCTGGAAAACAAGTCTTCTGTCTACATTCATTTTCAAATCTGGAAGCCTGCATTTCTTCAAATCTGGAACAAGCAATAACCTGGAATCTAAAGCATTATCTCAACAAGATAATGACGTGCATGCAAGTTTCTAAAGCCAATATTCAAGTTTAAAAGTTTTAAAGGGCAAAGGCAATTCCAGTTTTAAAATTCAAAAGCAGTTTCAAAAGATATGCTCGGTTCATTCTCAAAATCTGGTGAGTAACACCTTTTCTTAAAAGCTTAAGTATCTTAATCTGGTTGCATGTAAATTCTGGAATAAAAGCATGTTAGTGTGTTTGTTTATTTATGAAATTTTTGTGTATAGTTGGATGTATTGATGTGTGCATGTTTGTTGTCTCTGTGACATCTCTGTTCTTAGTTTTAAAACTAAGATTTTCAATGAAATTCAATTCCTCTTTATCTAAGCCTTGTTAGGATCTAAGTTCTAAACTTAAGTTGGTTGTATTATCATAAAGTAAATTTTAAAATTTGATTTAAGTGAAAATAAATTTAGAAGCTCACTGGAAACCATGAATAACAGAGTAGAATAAGTAAAAGTGGAAAATTCAATCTTCTAAATTCATAAATTCAGGAATATCAATGGAATACTTGAACCAAATCATGAATTTTAAAACTAAAATTAGGATTTTTAGAATTAGGAGTTGAGAGCAATTCATGTTTGAACTGGAAAGGGAAAATTTGAATTTTCTGGTGATCTGTTTGATCTTGGAGGTTGAGTTTACTTCCGTAGGTGGAGAAGTGATCTATGAGGATGGGAAAATTATCAGTTTTGGTAAATTTCAATTTAGTAATGACGATTTTAAATTTGAAGCTTTGGAACCCTAGTTTTACTGGGTTACAATTTTTGCGTGAGTTCGAGTTCATCTGGTGATCGAGTTGGTTGGGGTTTTGGGCACTGGAAGATGGTGGGTTGACGGGGTCTTCGCCGGAGTTTCAAAGGAAATGGTGGTCGGAGTTTTAAGGGGAGAACGTTGACAGGTTTTGGGTTTTGCTCTAGTTTCCATGACAGGAAGCTCGATTTCGAGTGGGAAGATGGTTCGAGTTGCTGGTGATCAGGATCATGAGGGATGGTCGTGGATGAGATGCTGGCGTGGTCATCGATGATCGGAGGTGATCATCTCGTGTGTGCACGTGAATGAGTATCAGCGTGTCAGTGTTTTGTTTGGCTTAGCAGAGGAGGTCGCGAATTTTTCTCGAGTAAAGTGCGTGAGTGACTCGAAGTCATGCTCGTGATTGTTGGGATCTGGCTCGAGTTGTTTCCAGGGGAAACCTCGTATGGGTTATAACAGTTTTTAGAAATAAAATAGAAGGAAAAACTCGAAGGGATACTCGGGGGTTTTCAACTTTTTCTCGGGTATTTTGTGATATGGCTCGGGTAAGTTGAATAGTTACAGGTTTTAAAGCCTGTGTGTTTTTAAATTTTAAAATTGATTTAAAATTTGAAAACAGAAATTTAAACTTAAATCCCAGTTGTAAAAATAAATAAGTTTTTATTTTAATATTTAAACATCTTTAAATGTTTAAAGTATAGTTTAAAAGAATTTTTAAATTAAATAAATTGGTTTTAAAATCTTGTAAATTTCTTTTATAAATGTTAAGTGTTCTTAACATTTGTTTTAAAAAGATTTTGTATATTTGATTTAAATATTGGTTAAAGTTAAATTGTAATCTATTTTAAATCTTTTAATTTAAAATGAATTAAAAGAAAAGATTTTAAAGAAAAATGTTTTAAAGACTTTTGTTAATAATAACTAAAGTAGTTAAAGGTTAATTCTTTAGTTCAGAAAGTAATTAAGATTTAATTTTATAGGAGTAATTAAATTAATAAGGTAATTAAAGAATGATTGATAATTTAATTAATTAATTGGTAAGTAAGAGTTTATCAAGTTGTTTTAATAATTGATTAAAGATTAATTACCTAAAGAAATAATTAAAGAATTTTTATTAATTAACGAGGGATCATTAATTAAGGGTTATTAAATAATTAATTAATATGATTGATTTTGATAATCAATTAGATTAATTAATCATTATGAAATTAGTTAAGTATAATTACTTAATGGAAGTAATTAAGGTAATTAATTACTTAAGGTAATTAATTTAATAAATTTGATTTAGTTAAATTTATTAATTGAATTAATTTAAGATAATCACTTGATTATGTGATAAGTATAATTACTTAAATGTAATTAGTGAAATGTAATTACTTAGGAAGTAATTAAAGATAATTACTGGATGTAATTAAATGGAGATAATGAAAGTAATTTGAGTTAATTACTTAGAATAATTAATCAAGGGATTAATAAAAAAAATAATTAATTAATGAGTAATTAATTTATGGAAGAGTAATTAAGGGAAGTTAATTACTAAATGAAATTAATCAAAGGTGATTAATAAATATGGTTTAATTTAAGATTAATTATTAAATGTAATTAATTTAAATGGAGTAATTAGGGATTATTAATTAATATAATTAATAATGTAATTAAAGGTTGATTAATTAAGATTAATTAATCAATAATAAATGATTAAAGTAATTAATTAATTGTACTTAATTAAGGATTAATGTAATTAAGTATAATTAATTAATTAATGAAGTAATTTAAGATTAATTACTGAATGGTTTAAGATAATTAATTTGTGAAATTAATTAAGTATTAATTACTTAAAGTAATTAAAGTATAATTAATCATGAATGATTAATTAAGATGATACTATTAATTAAGATGATACTTAAAGTATGATTAATTAATTGGTTTAATTAATAATTAAGTAAGCAGGATTTATAAAATGAAGCAATTAATTTAATTCACTTTAAATTGATTAGAGATGATATAAATCATTACTTATGATGGATGAGTAGTATTAAATGCTTTGCATTGTTGATATCTCTGATAAGAGATATACTGATCTATGATATAGATGTTGGTTGGATTAAAATGATAATATGAATTATCTGTTTGGATGATAATATGGATTATCTATTATCTATCTGTGTGTAGTATAGATAAGAATTGAATTGTTTTAACTTTAAAACAACTTGGCCTTAAAAGATACGTTTTGGATTTCGATGAGACCGGGATCGGGTTTCCGTATACCGGGATGCCAGGCCTGAAGACCCGAATACCACATCGATCCAAATTTACGATAGGTCGTGAATCTCAAGTGAAGATGAAGATTCAAAGTGCAAGGGTTATTGTCGTTAACTCTGAGGGTGATTCCATCACGAGTGTAACGAGATAATGCCTTCGGTTTCGTTCGAACCCGGAACGAACTTGTATGGATCGAATGCTTTCAAAACATCGTCAGGTGGACGATGAGCATTCTAAGTGATGTTCTGATTTAAAGGTAAATCGTGACCTCAAGCCTCATCAAACCGGAAATGGCTAAAACAGGGGAGGTGCAGCAAGGCTTCGTGGGTAGCACCCACTGAGAGTAAGGTCATCCCTGTCTAGAGAAGTTCCTTTTATTTCGGCTTAGTGGTGCAGTTGGCGACGGCCATCTGTGGGGTGATTTTATTCGGGATTATCCAGTAAGGGATGGTTCCGGCTTTGTGTTGCAGGGGATTGGGAGTGATCCTCGGTACGGTGATCTAGGCCCCGTACTGTGATGAGCGGTACCCCGGTAGCTCTGCCATTGTATGGAAATCCAAATTCCAATAAGTGATAACGGACTTGATTGTATACTTATGTATGCTGGAATTTAATAATGTAACAATTTCGGCTATTTCATATTTATTTGAAAACCTTAGACCCTATCATAATACAATCGAATTTCCTATCAATGTTTTGGTTAGCGTAAGGTAAAAACTTACCCATGTTTATTTGTGGGGAGTCTTACGTGATACCTTTTCTTTCAAAAGGTTTTGAAGTTAAACAAGTTTAACCTGTTACTCACACCAGACCCATGTTTGACCCAAGTTGTTTATTTCTGTTTTATAAACTCTTGGGTACTCAAATTTTTACGAGTAGCCAAGGGATTCAGGTTTAGCTTTGACGAATTGGGAGGAGCAATGGAGCAGGAGGCTTCGGCGTTCGTAGATATAGTATTCCGCTGTGTTGATATCTGTGTTAGAGTCTTGTATTGTATTTGAGTTGTAATATCTAGACAGATGTTTATAACTGTCTAGTATGTGTTGTATAGTTGTGTAAACTCTGATAAGTGTTTTATACTATGTAATAGTTTCTTTATGTTATTAATATAATTTATTCATTCCGTTGTGAGATCGTTGTTGTTGTTTCTTCTTTCTTCTCTTCTTTTCTATTTTCTACCCCTTTCTTTTTTATTAATGATGCGTCATTCTGTGGAATGAGTGGCGGGTCGTTACAATGCCTTGCTATCTTTTTGCCTAATTTCTTCCCATGTAGCCTTAGTAGAAAATTCATTGCCAGTAGGCTTCCAGACCCAGACATCCATATCTCTGCCATAGTAGATAGACATATATTGAATGACTTCCTTTTTATCTTGATTTATTGGTAGAGAGGAGTAGTCCCAACTATTATTCTTTATCAGATCTTTCACTTTAGTCTTTGGGCAACCAAAATCAGAGAAAGTGTGTATACCCAGTAAATCAATTAGTGATTCACCTTGTATCCAAGGATCACTCCATAAATCAGTATCCTGCCCATTAGCTATTTCTCGAGTACACAGTGAAGCTAGTGTGTCTCTTCTTTTTAAGATTGCCTTCCAGTTTGCTGAAGCATTATTATCCATAGGCATTTGCCAGAAATTCCCTTTAATGTACCTCCTTCTCATCCAATTCCCCCACAGTCCTTTACCATTGATAATTTTCCAGGCTTGTTTGAGAGTATGCACAGCTCTCATATCCCTAAGTCTTTTGAGACCCACACCCCCTTCATCTTTAGGCCTACATAAATTATCGTATTTTATTTTGTGTAATCCACCCTTCCAAATGAAATCAGCACAATTTTTTTCAATTTTTTGGATGGAAGCATTAGGAAGTTGGAATATTTTCATCCAGAAGTTGACTTTAGAGTGAATCACAGTGTGAACCAGCTCTATACGACCTGCAAGAGAAAGCATTCTGGAGTTCCAGCCTTGCATTCTATCCCTAATTGAAGAGATGAGAACTGCACATTCCCTATCTGTAATCTTATTGGAAGATAGCGGAATCCCTAAGTATTTGACTGGCAAAATTCCTTCTTTCACTTTTAGGGTATCCATCACCTCAGCTCTACTTCTACAAGTTTTGTTAAAATAGCACTTGATTTTCTGTTCATTCAGTTTTAATCCAGCACACTAGTCTAATTTATTGAAGATTTCTTTGATAGCTGTAGCTGCTTCCTTGTTGGATTTGATACAAATGATCAAGTCATCTGCATATAGTAAGTGACTTACAGTAGGCTGGAAATTAAATATGGTCTGAATTATCTTGTGATGTGTAGCCAACTCCATTTGTAAGGTAAAGTATTCCATGGCAGTTGCAAACAAATAAGGGAAAAGAGGATCACCCTGCCGAATGCCTCTGTTGGATCCAAAGAATCCTTTTGGTATGCCCTTAATCAAGATAGAGAAGGTAGGTGTAGATATACATTCATTAATTAGATTCACAAATTTTGGAGGAAATCCCATAGCATTAAGCATGTGGATAATAAATTATCTACTAATTCTATCATATGCTTTGTGAAGATCTACCTTTAGACAGAATTTGTCTATGCCTGGTTTATTGAAATTCCTTACCAATTCATGTGCCATGAGCGAATTTTGAGAGATGCTCCTACCCTTTATGAAAGCACTTTGACACTCGGAAATGAGATCAGGTAAAATCAGCTTCATCCTATTGCATAGAATCTTGCTTAGAATTTTGTATATCACGTTACAGTAGGCAATAGGCCGGTAGTCTTCAATTCTTGAAGGATTATCAACTTTTGGAATGATGCAGATGAATGTGTGATTGATTTCTTTAGGAAATTTTCCTGTTTGTAAAATCTCCTGCATAGCTGAAACAACTTGATCTTTCAGGTCACACCAGTGGTGAATGAAGAATTTGGAACCGAATCCGTCGGGTCCTGGACTGGAGTCAATGTGGATGGAATGAAGTGCTTCCAGAACCTCAGCTTTAGCAATCTGCCTTGTCAGCATCCTTTTACCATGGGAATTAACCTGCCTCCTGCAATGTATGGTTGGTAAGTTAGTACATACTTCACCATTAAACAATTCGTTATAGTACTTGATTGCTTGTTCTTCAAACTCTGCATCATTAGTTGTTTAATTTCCATCCTGATTTATGATTTGTATGTTATTATTCTTGTTATTACGAATGGCCATCTTTGCGTAAAAGAATTTAGTGCATTCATCCCCTTCAGTTAGCCATTTTTCCTTTGCTTTTTGTTTGAGTTCAGTAGCTTTAGATTTGAAAGCTTCTTTTAAGTTGCTTTGGTTTAAATAGTAGTTATGCCACGTGTTTTCATCATCTACACCATTCTCTATCATATCCAGAAGGGCTTCACTGTTCCCCTGAAGCTTGGATATCAGATCTCCTTCCTTCGGTCTACATCTGTTCCACTTCTTTAAGTGAATTTTGGCCTTTTTAATGAGATGAATCAATTTATAGCACTGGGAGCCCTCAACCATTTATAATTCATTGAATTTTATAGCTTCTTGATATCCTTCAATACCATGCCAATGATTACAGTATCTGAAAGGCTTACCTTTGACGGCCAACCCCTTATCTACCAGGTCAACAAGTATAGGGCTATGATCACTAGTGGATGGGGGAAGAATGCTTACTTTGATATTAGACAACATAGTGATACACTTGACATTAACCAGCACTCTATCTAACCTGCATGAATTTTTTTTATTTTCACCACTTCTCCATGTATATTTCAGGCCACTGTGGACTGGCTCGAGCAACCCTGTATCTAATATGCAATTGTTGAATTCCTTAAGTTTGGATACTCTCATGGTAAGACCCCCTTTTTTCTCCTCCGCTCTAAGTACTGAATTGAAATCACCTAGTGCAATCCAAGGATTATTATTGTGTTTACCTATATCCTTGATAGCTTGCCACATCTTAGTTCTTTGAGATGCCAAATTGCTGGCATAGACACAGCTTAGAGTTATTTTTAGACCACCCATATTAATAGCTTCTACTGTTATATGTTGATCATCTTTCTGTTGAAGGCTAATGTTCCAACTTAGTTTATTCCATAATAATAGAATACGACCTTTGCCACCTACATCATTGTTATGCATAAATGACCAATCCTCTCCCAGAGATTCAGTGAAAAAGGATAAATTTTCATCATTGAATTTATTTTCCAAAATACTTATGATAGCAGGAGAATAAGATCTCCTCAGATTTAAGAGGTCTAAACGTCTAACATATATATATATATATATATATATATATATATATATATATATATATATATATATATCGAAAATAGTTTCAAGTTAGAATTATTTCTTCCAAATTTCACAATCAATTCAGATTCTCATTAAAACCATTTCAGTTTATTTCGATTTCAAATCCAGGGTTGAACTAACCCTTCAAATTCAATAGGTTTCAAGGTAAATATTCAAACAATTTACAATATCTCAATTTGATGAATTTCATATATATTTGAAAATTCAACTTTAACTTTATTTAAATTCGAAAATATTCATTTTATCATTTTCATAAACATTTAAATAAAATCCCAGATTACAAACTTAAATCAAAATTAAAATATTAAGTATCTAACTTAAATTTATTTAATTCTGAAATATTCACTTAATCACCTTTTATAAACATTTAAATAAAATATAAAATTCAAACTTAAATCAAATTTAAATATTCAATTTCAATTTTTATTTTAAATTTGAATATATTCTTTTAATCACCTTACTCAAAATAAGATCATAAAGTTATGAAATCATATTCTTAAAATCTCAAAATCAATAAGTTCGAATCCATTCTTATTTATATCCAATTCTTAAACAAATAATATTTCAAATCAATTCCAATTTATCTTTCCAACCATACTTTATTAAATTTATTACAAAATCTATTTTTTTAATATTAATGTAATTTTATATAAATACTTAAACATATTGTATATATACTAATTAAATTAAATTTTATTAAATTAAATCTTTATATTAAATCTTATTTTATATATTTTTAAAATAATAAAATTATAAGTAAAATCTCAAAAATTATATTTTCAAAATTAACTTATAAATTTAAAATTTCCAAAACATATAGTTTTAAAAATCTAAATTTTACACATATATAAAAATAACATTTATATATTATATTTAAAAATCAATAATTATTAAAACCCATATATTTCCTTTCAAAACTTTGGAAATCATTTTCAAAATATAGACCAACGGTGTCCGTCTATAATTTTCTATCCTATGGTCAACTGATATGGATATTTATCATTTCAATTCGCAATTTAAATATTTACGGGTATATATCATTACAACCCATAATCCCAAAATTCCAAATCAATTAAAATCGCTTGGGTTTTATCATTCAAACCATAACGATTTTCCCCTAATCTATAAGATCGTTCGGGTATGTATCATTTGAACCCATAGGGATTTCTAAACTAACAGGGAATTTGAAGAGTGAGAACAAATATGATAATAATATAATATATCAACAACATGCATATCAAATCAATAACAAATTTAAATATAATATATATAACAGGTTATGGTGTCATATGTCATAGGTAAACAAGTGCAGATAATGGCATATCATATTTAACAATTAAATAACTAACAATTCAAATTAAACAACATATTTAAATTGTCATTTCATATGAATTAAATTTACTAAATATAAGAATGTTAATCGTGAGTGATTGCTCACCTTTCGAGGCTGGAGTAAAAATGAGAATAAGATGCGACGTTTTGCGGATACAGACACGACTAGTGCACATGGATCATAACAACGGATCTGGACATCAACGAGCAAAGCAAAGCTAGTGAACTAGAATTTGATGAACTCGATGGAAACAAATATATAAAATCTTTGAAAATCTAAAATTTACTCACATTTTCAAAATAAAATTATATTATATTTTAAAACCTATATTCAATTTAAAACACGTATTTAAACAAAATCTTCATATATTATATTTTAAAATCAATATTTAATTTAAAACACCTTAAAATCAAAATCTTTATATATAATATTTCAGTCATCTTTTTTTTCTTAAAAACATATCCAATAAATCAATATATATATATATATTCCAAAACAATTTTTAAAATCAAAATCCTTTTTTTTATAAAGGAGAAGGGCAAGTATAATGGTGGACGAGAAACTTTCACAGAGACAACAATCTATATCGACCTAGATCGGGCTGCGAGCTGTTAAAGGGGTGTTTGGCGGTCAGGCTAAAGGCTGTTAGGTAAAGGCTGCTGACTGGCTCGGAGTTGGAGAGAAATGGTGAAGGGAAAAAGGCGGCTGCAGTCGATGGAGTTGAGAGGCTGGAAGGGTGGAAGTGGTGGTCGGTGGTGGCTTTGCGGATGTGCACGGATGGCCAAGACTGCCATAGTGGCTGTGTGGTGAGTAGAAGGGTGGCGGAGAAAGGATGGGTTAAAGGGATGGATCGGTAGGCAGGCTCTGGCGTATGGCTGCTATGCGCGGCGGGCAGAGAAGGTGGAAGACTCCATGGTGATGGAGGGATGACGTGGAGAAATGGAGCAGAGGTGGTCGTGCAGTTCAAAATCAAACACGTTTGATGGGAGAGGGAGTGTGGAAGCTAGGCTCGAGGGTGATGTTGTACAGATCGGCTGACGTGTGGTGTTGGCTTGTGTGCAGAGGAGATAAGGCGTGGGTGGAAGGGCTCGGTGATGGGGAAGGGGTAGGCGGTTGGAGATGGGTCAAGAGAGAGTGAAGCAGAGATGCACGAGCAGGTTAGCATAAATGATTACATAAGCTTCAGCAAATTATATTATGAACTCCATTTAATTTCTCTAAAGAAAACGATGAACAGGGCTTTGTATTATATATAATTTTCTTTTCTACAGAATGAAACCAAAAGAAGGATGATGAATACGAGGGTTATATATTGAACAGGTTGGATTGCAAGAGTCAAAACGATTGAATTTCAGAAAATAAATTCTACTGGCTATTTGAATTACACGATGGATAAATGAATAGCCATTGGGAAACCAAAAGGTTCAAAACGGTACCAGTACGGCTAACCGTTTTGTTGTTTTCGCCGCGTGTCTGTCATTGAAATGCACAAATAAATATACTACGAAGATTAGCACGACGAGACGAACAAAATGTTTGTCCATAGGATAGTGGTTTTGATGACAACAACTATAGAAGTGTTATAAAATATATATGTGCAGGAAATCTATATGCAGGTATCAACAAAAGAAGACTGTACAGTAAAGAAGACAAAATTGATGAAGACAAAGATCAAGAGTTCAAGATTGAAGACTCATGAGATTCAAGATATTCAAGAGTTCAAGACAAATAATATAGTTAGGTTAGATATTTGTTAAAACTCCTTGAAAGCACTATCTTTCTTTTTTATCCAATTTACTCGTGGAATGGAATCCACTTCGTTCTTGTTAAAGGGATGGAACCCTAGTGAGATGGAACTCACGAAATATCTAGTGGAACGGATAGTAGCCCTATTTTGTTATCCACTAATTTTGATTCAAAATGATTTTCAAAATTATCTCTTGTTTTATAAAATGATTTTCAAATATTCCTTTTCAAAAGAAAAACCTTCGTTCACATTTCCAAAAATGTTTTAGCCTCAAAATCATATTTATCATTTTGTTATATTTTGATTTCAAAATTGTCCTTGATATTTTAGCCTCAAAATCTATTTTAATATTATATTTACTTTAGTTTATTTACTTTGATTTTAAATATATTTTAGTATATATGCATATATACATTCATAAGTATTTCTACTTCTAAATACCTTCTACAAATACATAGAGTCCATTTGAATAAAGTTGCATATGTTTTAAATCATCATTTTCAAAGTAAAGCAAATCATCATTTTTACTAGACCATGTCGACATCCTATTTACTCGTCATGTCGACATGCTTTCCATTATAGCAAAGGTTGTTTTCAAAAGAAGTGTCTATTCGCTTAAACCTCTTCGAATGGACACATCCATTCATTCTCTATAAATAGAGACTGTTATGGACGTTTTCCAGTAACAACTTTCATTAGTATCTCTCCTCTTTATTCTCTTATCTTATTTTCTAATCATCCTATCCATATTCTGCCGAAATCTTAAGTGAATCAAACCCGAATATCTCTAGTTTGATTCTCTGCCACTCTCTTCAAAGAATCTCAGTGCTTATCAGAGTTATAGATACATTTGTACTCAAAGAAACTTGTGTAGGGTTATAAAGGTGTGATCGTGTCCTTGGAAATCGATCGGGTGAACTTGTGTCCTGTGAATCAAGTGGTTCTACCCAGAGACCTGAGAATCTGGAGGGTGTACCTCGTTGCCTTGGAATCGAGGGATTGTAATCTAGATTATTATTGAATAGAAAGCCGTACGAGTTGTGCGGGACTGGATGTAGGGTAACACCGAACCAGTATAAAATTCCTGGTGTGTTCTTTCCTTTACTTGCTTTTTATTTTTGCATTTGTTTGTGATTCTGTGATTTGATCTGTGATTGTGTATTTGCATTAAGTTAGTTAATTCAATTTAAATCAAAGAAGTTTTAAAGAAATTCTTAAAACACTATTCACCCCCCCTCTAGTGTTAAATAGCCTTAAGATCATCTTCCGCGTCCCTTTCATTTGGTATCAGAGCAAGTTTGTCAAAGTATTCATAACCTGATTTTTGAAAAGTAACAATGGCTACCAACACTGGTATTTCTAGTTCATTTGTAGAGGGTCAGTCCACTGCCAGACCACCACTTTTCAATGGCAGTAACTATGCATATTGGGCATGTAGAATGAAGATATATTTACAATCCATTAGTTTAGAAACATGGAATATGACACAAACCGAATACACTGAGCCCACAACTGATTTTGCTCAATGGACGACCGTTCAAAGAGAAGTGGCTCAAAACAATTCAAAAGCCATGAATATTTTATTTTGTTCACTAGATAGAAATGAATTTAATAGGGTATCTGTTTGTAAAACTGCATATGAAATCTGGAAAACTCTGCAAGTTACTCATGAAGGAACAAGCAAAGTTAAACAGACCAAAATTTCTATTCTTACTAATCAATTTCAATTATTTAAGATGTTGCCTAGTGAATCTATTCCAGATATGTATAGTCGTTTTCAGGATATTGTTCATTCACTAGTATCTCTGGGAAAAGCAATCTCCGAAGAAGATCAAGTCAGGAAAATTCTGAATTCACTCACTCCAGAATGGGATTTGAAGACACTGGCGATTGAAGAAGCAAATAACATCAGTACCTTGAAGATTGATGAATTAATTGGAAATCTGATGTCATATGAAGTTCAAATTCAGGGAAGAAGGGAGAATAAGTCATCAGAAAAAAAGTCCATTGCCTTTAATGCACTAACTGGCGAATCAGACTCTAGTGATGATGATGAAGAAATAGCCTTCATGACAAGAAACTTTCGAAAATTCTTGAAGTATAGAAAAATGAATAATCACAAGAGAAAAAGTTTTGGAAATAACACTGAATCACTCAACAATATCAAATGCTTCAATTGCAATGAGTTTGGTCATTATCAAAGAGACTGTCCACATCAAGAAAAGCAAACTCCTCAATCATACAAAGAATATTCAAAGAAAAGAAAGAAAGCATTTGCAGCAACACTGGATGATTCAGATACGTCCTCAAGTGATGATGAACAGAAAACAGAATTGGCAAATATGTGTTTTATGACAACTCAGAATTCAGATAATCAGGATGATATGGAACTCAAACAAGGTACACATTTACTATTTTAATTGGTTGAAAATTGGTTGCTTAGAATAGTTTATTAGTTAAGTATATAATTGATTTTATTAACTTAAAATTTTTTAAATATCTTTTAAAAAAATTTATAAAATATTATTTTTATATATTTTCTGTATAATATATTTTCAAGATATATTCAGACAATAATCATAATATATATATAAGTATATATATATATATATAAATATATAAATCTTGTACATGCTTGAAATCATTTTTGCAAAATCTGATGTGCATGTCGACATGGCACTTATTGGTAATGTCGACATACCTGTAGCAAATCAGATTTCTAAATTTGAATTCAAAATTCAAATTTCCCTCCACCTTTTAACTAACTCCTATGTTCTGAATAGTTATGACTCTTTGACCAGAGAATCCACCTATTCAACCTCTTTATATCTATCTTCTATCAACACTTATCTCCATCTTCAATTCAAATTCAAAACAACTTTTATCTTCAAACACTCTTATCTCTTCAAAAATGGCATCCACTAGCAACGTAGCCGGAATGAGGCTGTCAAAAGCCACCAAAGATCATCTCTACAATAATAGAGATGCCATACTTGCATACATTAATTATGCAACTTATGGAAAAGTTCATTCGGGTAGTTTTGCTATTTTTAATGACTTCGCTTCTTATGAAATTGATGCTCTCTTTCAAAACAATGGTATTCTAAGCTTGGTTGACAATAACCAAAATGATTTTGTTTGCTATCCAAACCTTGTCAAAATGTTTTATGCAAATTTAAATCGTGGTTTTTATAATGGAAGGGATGATGAAGTGTGGAGTAGTGTCAAGGGGACACAAATTGTTTTGGATACCGATGTTTTAGGAACCATACTTGAGTGTAAAAGTACCGGTTCCAATCTTTCTTCTTTTGAAATCGAGGAAACCGATCGTGAAACTTTTCACAATATTTTTGAGGAAGAAATGGATTTCAAAAACAAATTTTTTCGACCAAAATCTCGTATTGTTAATCTTCTCCTTCAACGCACTATTACTCCGAGATCGGGAAATTATAATAACCCGACTCAAAAAGTGTGTAAGGCTCTTTTTGCAATTTTTGGAAATTATGATATTAATTGGGCACAAGTTATCTTGGATGAATTTCGACACAAAAACTTGGATTCGGGAGAGAATGCTTTATATCATGGAATATACCTAACTAGAATTTTTAATTACTTTGGAGTGGATATGAGAGGTGAAGAATTCTTTCCACGAAAGGTTTTTAATCATTCCAATATTTCACTTATGAAAATTCCGCACGTGTTTCAACCATACGAAACACTAACGGAAAAAGAAGCACGATTGGGGTATGAGGAAATGCAAGAAGATGAGGAGGAAGAAGAAGAAGAGGAAAAGGAGGAAGAAGAAGGTGAGGAAGAAGAAGAAGAGGAAGAAAGTGAAGAAACTTCCTTAGAGAGTATTGATTTTCCCACACGACCATCAAACAAGACTCTCCTTCACAATCAACGAGTGATTGTGAAAAATCAAAAAGCTCTCAAACACTCCGTAAACAAAAAATTGGACAAAATGTCCAATACTATGAACAAGTTCTTCTCCAAAGTCAACAAGAAGCTCAATATCTCATCATCTTCATCCTCATCTACTAGTTTCTAGAGTTTACTTTTTGTATATCAATGAAATTTGGTATATTGAAAGTTGTATCTTTATGTTTTCTCTATGAAATTCATGTACTTCTCTGTTCTAGTATGAAATGAAGCTTATTCTCTGTTTATCTTACTGTTACTCTTATTTATATCAAGTAATATATATATAAATCATATGTATATACACTGAAAATTCAAAAATAAGATGTGCAAAATCTGCTATGTATGTCGACATACTGTATAGAGGTCATGTCGACATATACTGGTAATATTCTGAATGGACATTTCAATTTGAAATTCAAAATAACTCCTTATGTCTATTCATTTCAAACGACTTTCCTGTCAATTTAAGTCCTATTTTCTTCCAGAAAACTTCTCATAACTTCTCTCTACTCTTATCTACTTATTTCCTTCTTACTTATCGTCAAAATGGCTTCATCCTCTTCAAATCTAAGTGATAATCTTGAAGAGACTCTCAAATCCTTCAAAGATATTCTTACTTTTATTCTACGAAATCAGAGGCACTTAGAACTGAGTCAAATGCAGATGATAAAGGAACAAGAAAGGCATTTCGATGCACTACGATGGATGATCTCTGCTCTCAACAAAGAGGATCTCCAAGTAAATCCACCGAAGACATTGCTCCAGGACGATGAAGATTGGGAAGTAATCAAAGCGGATCCCATCTTTGGAAAAGAGGGATGGGTTGAATTTCCACGTAACATTTAACTTGTTTGATTTGGTTTAAAATTGATTTGATTTGAAATACTTGATTTGGTTTTAAACATGGTTGATTTATGATAACTTACCATATTGATTATGTAATAATACATAAATAGGTGTGCTTATGTTTGATTGATTTGTCTATTTATTGTATGCATTTTCTTTTCATTTAACAGTTATGTATATAGTGATATGAATAAAATAATATGTGGTTACACTTATTATTCTCATTCTTATATTACTCATATATATCATTCTGAGTATACAATATTTAGCATTGTTATATCTAGTTTTAGTATTATTAATGATAACACTATCATTAATATCATAGATTTAGGGGGAGTTAGTGTCATATTTTTTGTTGATGACAAAGGGGGAGAAGTATAAAATAGGTTAGTTAGGCATAGATTAAGGGGGAGTTATTAGATTTAGGGGGAGTTATAAGGAGAATATAAATATTTTATAAACAAAGGTTGTCATCATCAAAAAGGGGGAGAATGTTAGTCCATAGGATAGTGGTTTTGATGACAACAACTATAGAAGTGTTATAAAATATATATGTGCAGGAAATCTACATGCAGGTATCAACAAAAGAAGACTGTACAGTAAAGAAGACAAAATTGATGAAGACAAAGATCAAGAGTTCAAGATTGAAGACTCATGAGATTCAAGATATTCAAGAGTTCAAGACAAATAATATAGTTAGGTTAGATATTTGTTAAAACTCCTTGAAAGCACTATCATTCTTTTTTATCCAATTTACTCGTGGAATGGAATCCACTTCGTTCTTGTTAAAGGGATGGAACCCTAGTGAGATGGAACTCACGAAATATCTAGTGGAACGGATAGTAGCCCTATTTTGTTATCCACTAATTTTGATTCAAAATGATTTTCAAAATTATCTCTTGTTTTATAAAATGATTTTCAAATATTCCTTTTCAAAAGAAAAACCTTCGTTCACATTTCCAAAAATGTTTTAGCCTCAAAATCATATTTATCATTTTGTTATATTTTGATTTCAAAATTGTCCTTGATATTTTAGCCTCAAAATCTATTTTAATATTATATTTACTTTAGTTTATTTACTTTGATTTTAAATATATTTTAGTATATATACATATATACATTCATAAGTATTTCTACTTCTAAATACCTTCTACAAATACATAGAGTCCATTTGAATAAAGTTGCATATGTTTTAAATCATCATTTTCAAAGTAAAGCAAATCATCATTTTTACTAGAGCATGTCGACATCCTATTTACTCGTCATGTCGACATGCTTTCCGTTATAGCAAAGGTTGTTTTCAAAAGAAGTGTCTATTCGCTTAAACCTCTTCGAATGGACACATCCATTCATTCTCTATAAATAGAGACTGTTATGGACGTTTTCCAGTAACAACTTTCATTAGTATCTCTCCTCTTTATTCTCTTATCTTATTTTCTAATCATCCTATCCATATTCTACCGAAATCTTAAGTGAATCAAACCAGAATATCTCTAGTTCGATTCTCTGCCACTCTCTTTAAAGAATCTCAGTGCTTATCAGAGTTATAGATACATTTGTACTCAAAGAAACTTGTGTAGGGTTATAAAGGTGTGATCGTGTCCTTGGAAATCGATCGGGTGAACTTGTGTCCTGTGAATCAAGTGGTTCTACCCAGAGACCTGAGAATCTGGAGGGTGTACCTCGTTGCCTTGGAATCGAGGGATTGTAATCTAGATTATTATTGAATAGAAAGCCGTACGAGTTGTGCGGGACTGGATGTAGGGTAACACCGAACCAGTATAAAATTCCTGGTGTGTTCTTTCCTTTACTTGCTTTTTATTTTTGCATTTGTTTGTGATTCTGTGATTTGATCTGTGATTGTGTATTTGCATTAAGTTAGTTAATTCAATTTAAATCAAAGAAGTTTTAAAGAAATTCTTAAAACACTATTCACCCCCCTCTAGTGTTAAATAGCCTTAAGATCATCTTCCGCGTCCCTTTCACAAAATGGTACATAGATATCAGCGATACGACCAAACTATCAAAAGTCGATATTCGCTGCCAAACTACAGCTAATTCGCCGAAAATAAGATAAACGGGGCTAGAGCAGTCCAAATTTGGCGAAACGAAATATGATGTCTCACTCATAAAATGATTTACAATTTTATTTTATAAAAATATTCAGATTTTGAAAATATTTAATTTTCATCACATTAACTAATTTTAAATTGAAATTGAAAATTACATAAAAAAACTAACTTTCAAATTTTTTGAGGAAAATCTGTCATTCGCTATGCTTTAATAGACGCATACCAAATATCAAATTTTCATTGCCAAATTTTATTGTTTAATTTCATGAAATTTTTTGTTAATTACGTTATAAAAATCATTAAAATTTCCAGGTCGTTACACTCTCCCCCACTCAAAACTTTTTGTCCCCGAAAAGGAACGAGATATGAGAATAGAAACAACCAAAGAATAAGATAAATTTAAAGCACATGGTGCCAGACACAACAATTAATTCAAAACCATAAGAATTTCATTAGTTTTTAAATTGATTAATATTTAACAAATTTTGGTTTCAATCCAATTTATTTAATCAATAAATATTCATTCGATTGATTTGTTTTCAATTTAATAACATTTTTTACAAAATTTTCTTTCAAAATAAATTTATTTTATTCACTCATTTATTTAATCCATTCGACCTTACTTAAGTTAGTTCCAATTTATAATTCAACTTTAACTATTTTTAAGTTCATATCCATTTACTTAAATAGCATCTTCTTTTTTTTCTCAATTTATTTTAATAACATATCTTGCAACATTGATTAAGTGTATAACCACTCAATTTTATTTATAAATTCCTTATCAAAATTTCATTTTTGAACATCTTATTACTTATATTTATTATTGTATTATTTAATCACATTCAAACCTTTTCCATGTAAGTTTTATTAATGTTTTGAATGTAATTAAACATTATACAAATTTTCCTTTATTTACAACATTTCAATTAAGCAAAATTTAGTTTGAACATTTTTATTGTTTAAATTTTTCTTGTATAACCTTCAATTACAATTCACATTCATTATAACTTTTTGAATAACCAGGTAAGTTATATATATGTTTTAGAATGCAATTGAGTATTATACAAATAATCTTATCATATTTCAACTATTTCAATTATTTCAATTCCATTCTCATTTTAGCCACTCCAATTATTCAAAATTTTTACTTCATTTCAATAATTGAAATCCATCACTTAATATAAACTGAAGAGTTAAATTTCACTACTACAAAACATGCCATTTGCATCGCCTCATTTGAACCGGTTGAAGTAAAAACTGATGCAAATAGAACTATTTGCATCAGTTCTGTCTTAATAACCGATGCAATTGGTATGTGGAAAGCAATAGGTAATAAAAAAATCAAATTTGCATCAGTTGTCACCAACAACCGATGCAAATACGTCGATGCAAATAGTTTTAGTCGCATCGGTTGTAAAGTCAACCGATGCAACTACGTTAATTTGCATCCCTTACCAACATATGTTTTAACAGCAGACAAATACAAACAACAAAACGGGTATGCGAAAACAACCCGCAACCCACGCTCAAACCCTACACTACAAAATGAATGTAACTGAGAATAACATCAGTTTAATAAAACCCAAATCTCCAAACACGCTACTTTCATAATTCATGGCGGCACTCAAAAATAGATTAACTCACAATTTCTCAACCCAATTTTCTCAGAAAACAAAATTCAATCGCAACCCAAATCAAATTTTGGGAGTCCTCGCCGTGTTCGATTCGAGTTGCCCATGTTCCAAGCCAATCGAATTTTGGTATGTGAATTGTAATTATCTTCATTTTTTTGGTTTTTAGATCATCTGTTTCAATTTTAGGATTGTTGTCTGACGTTTTAAAAGCCTAATTTTTAGCGTATTGGTTATGTGCAATTCATGTAGTTGATTATTTGGGGTTTATTATCTAATCTTACAATCTGGATTCATGCTTCAAGGAATGCATGTTTCGCAGATCATTATATTTACTAGTTAATTGATACAATGAATTCGCTCGAATCAGTTGCTACAAAAGACGATTTATTCATATTATTGATTTGATTTGATACTTCGCGTAGTATCATAACTGTCTTAATATCAATTATGGACATGCTACAATTTCTTAGACATTTTGGTCAACTGGTTGTATTGTGTTGACGCTGAACATTTTTTGTTGTTTTATAGAGGAGGAAATCAATAGATTTGGATCTTTCTCCGCTAGAAAACTGGAAGCAAGTAGAAAATGAATTCATTCTCGGTTATAACCATTTAGCCATTGGATATTAAGATCCCATGTTTTACTTCAATGTTCATTTATTTCTTGTTAAACACGAACAGTGGATGGATATACTTGTATACTATTTTGGTTTAAATGATCTAATAGTTCAACGGATGATAAGTTTTCCTTGACTACTTTTGGGGAGAATCAGATCACCTCTCAAAGTTTCCTGTTCCAAGCATTTATTACTTTCACTCATTTACTTTATTGGTCTTTCCTCAAAAAGTTGTATGTATGTTTCTAATACATTATTGGTTGGGATAATTCATAAACTCTCTAGGTATCTCAGAGTTGTACAATGTTCTGGCAAGGAAAAAAATTTAGATAGTGTTTGGTTTGTTATTTTTAGTTTTGGGTTTTCGACCATACAAAAATTCATACGACCATTTATATAATTCTTAGTTTTGGGTTACCTTAGCTTTTAGGAAAACAGTGAATAATTTTTCCTAAATGATGCATAATATACTATGAATGTCTAAAATAATCTTTAACTCAAACATAGACTAATTAGTTCATTTTCATGACATTTTGGTTCCTGATCTTTTGTTGTTTTTCATGTGAATAGCTGCGGTTGCATGGGATGCAGGAAAACCTCTTGTGATGGAAGAGGTGGAGGTAAATTTTTGGTATAATAATATGATATACGCCTATCTTTTATTTGCATACGCCTATCTTTTATTTGCCGGGTTTATGTGCCCACCTGCCAAATTATCAACAGTGTAAATCCTTTTGTATAGACTAAAATATTCCATGTTAAGTACGTGGGTGTTAAATAACAGTGGTTGTACGTACCGGAGATTCCAGCAGTGCAGTAAACGAGGGCGAAGATCATGCCACCGAAAGCCCAGGCGATTCCTTGAATGCCAACAGTGGAGCACTTGGACTTAGATTTGACCATGCCCATGACTGTGAGCACGGATATGTACAGGAAGAGGAAGGTGGCGATGAACTCGGCGATTCCTGCTCTGTAGAAGGACCATGACTTGAGCTCGGCGGGCTCAAAGAAAGGAGCAGGTGGCGGTTCCTTGTAGTCTCTACCAACTGGGACTTGAGCTGCTGTTCCTATTGGCTGCCTTTCTGGGTACTTGTTTGCTCCCACGCTAACATCTTCTTCTTTCCCTTTCATTCCTTTCTTTTGTTTTTGTGTTTTTGGTTCTTTTTGGTGTTTGGTAGGATGAATTTAATGGGGATGTGGGTAGGGTTTTTATAGAGGGATGCGTTATATTTTTATGTTCGTTTGGAAGAATGATAAGGTTGTTTGTTAAAGTGATAGGGTTGATTAATCAAAAATTAGTTTGATTAATCAGAATGGGATATAGTAAACAATTGATAAGGCAAATGATTACGACTATTGCATATTTTACCTCTATATAAATGTATATTTGCACGTCTTAATTAAACACCAACAAATTTTTTTCTGAATAATTTCATATTATAATGAGAATAGAACTGTTATTTTTCATTTTTCAGAAAGGTGAAAAGGCTTAGGGGTTCAACGTTACTTTCACCCTTATAAAAACTGGTGAATACTAGCCACACATGCAATATGGGATGGAAACTGGGTACGATGCTGTTAACTAAGGAAGCACAGATACGTATAATTGTTGCAAATAAAAGATAGGCATATGCAGTATGTAATTCATAGGAAAAGTTATATTTTTGTAGCAATACATATGATATAACACATTTAGCTGTATGTAGAGTTTGGTACTTGTATAACCACAATGTAGATTATTTCGTTGCCAATGCGTACTAATTGGTATAGTGACTGTATGAGTTCACGTGGAGGTAAATTTTTGGTATAATAATATGGTGACCTTCAAGTTCTGTTATCATTCTATTTGTTCAGTTGAAAATAATTAAGGAAAAAAAATCAATGGAGGCATAAGATTAGAACATGCAAAATAGTATTAAGTTTCAAGATAATGGTTTACAATATACTCAGAACGTATGATCACATGCTAATTGTCTAACGTAGTTCAATTCAGTTGTAGCTGACATGAAATATTCTTGAATTGTAGAAATAAGGTTAGTTTAGAGGTAAAAATGAATTAGTATAAATATTCTTGATTTGTAGTTATCTTGTCTTTCTTTCCTAGATGGTGCTGGGTATTTGATTGAATGATCAAGGATTTGGGTTTTCAGAGCAGATAACCAGAAGGGTAAAAAAACATGGTGTAAACATAGGATAAATGGAACATGCAAATAATAGACTTTTGTAGGATTTGTAAACCTGAAAGACATCAGGTGCATTGCACTTTGTTACTAAATAGACAAAAATGTAGAACTCAATTTTTATATCAATAACTTTTCAACCCACGATATTTAATATGTGTTGCAATGTTCAGTTTGTGTCATCTCTTTTTTAAGAATTTCGAGCTTACTGAGATAGAAACTGCTATAAAATGTAGGTTCATTTCAACTTTCGTGATGGAAGTTTTGAGTTTCAGATGCCTTCAACTTGTACTGTAGTCATTCAGGTTCTTCCTCAAATGCTTTTGTATTGCAATATAGACTGTCTTATGTGTACATACCAAAACAAAATCTAATTTAACTGCTTCAAATAACAGACTATTTCTATGAATGCACAAGGAAAAACCGACTTCTAACTGGTTTACAAATCATATCTAATAAAATTTACCTTTTTGCTGCAAATTATTTAATGCTGTTCATATGGTATATAGGAATCAGAGAAAGGCCACTAGCATATTCCTATCACAGACAAGCATGACTCTAGTAACAGAAGGATTTGGTTATGCGTAACATATCCACGCACACGCACATCCTGCTTAGAAATCAATAGCAGTAATCAACGACGAGGCCACCTCCACCAAATTAGAAATCATCAACAAGTAAAAATGATGGATTTATTTTTTAAACCAACCTCCACAAGTTCAGCAATCTCACAGACCATAGAATAAGCAAAACACCATCATACTACCGTGATCGAATCAGAAACCATTTCTATCTTTATCATTAGCTATGCATCCAGATCCGAGAATCCTAGCTTGCAACTTCCACCACATCACTTTGCACATTTTTGTGCATATGTTCACTGATTCAACTTCATCACTGCTTCATACATCAACTGCATCCTCTTCATACAAACCATTTCCATTAACTCCTCTATCCCCTGCCCATTGCACATCACGACTTCAGCCATACCTCTGGCCATACCACCGTGCACATCCACCTGACTGTACACTTCTTTGCATTATTGTGCATCAAGGCAGTAGTGTATCAGGCAAGCTTGGTTTTTATGTATGAAATGTTGACAACGAAAGGGTAGTTGATGCACTTGTTCAGGTGTTTGATATGTTTAGGTGTTGTATATGAGACAGTGGTTCAGGCTGCTGGTCAAGGGAGCAGGACAAGTTGCAGTGGTGAGAAGGGGATGAGATGTTGTTGTATGTGGTTGATGAAGGAGCAAGGTATGTTTGATATAAGTGCTTAGTGGTGGTTACTGACTGAAGTGAAGGATTGGTGTAGGAATGGTTTTAGCAACTATGGGGTTTTGGTTGTAAGTAATGTGTTGACAGTTGATGATTGTGAGTTTGCGATGTTGTTATGTAGAGGGGAGAGTTGTGTTTGGTGATGATGTATAGATGACAGTGGTATATGTTATTCAGTTTAATTTGGTATTATGTTATTCAGTTTAGTTTGGTGATGATGTATAGATTATTAACACTTTAATTGATATATGTTTATTTTGGTATTATGTTATTCAGTTTGTATTTGCCATCAAATTTAATTTTGAATGATTGTAATATTGCATGCAATAATTGTTTCTTATAATATAGAGGGATTAGTTTGCATCGGTTTTTAACAACAACCTATGCAACAAGTTCCTTTGTTGCATCAGTTTTCATTACAATCGATGCAACATGTTCCTTTGTTGCAACCGTATTTTGCATCAGTTGTTAGTAACAACCGATGCAAAAAGGACTGTTTTGCATCAGTTTTAGAACTGATGCAAAACTGTTAAGCCTGTTGCATCGGTTGCATGTGCATCGGTTGTAGAACTGATGCAACAAGGGGGTTAACAACTGATGCAAATGGCCTGTTTTGTAGTAGTGTTTCCGGTTTCCCTTCAAACCATTTTGAAATAAATATATACATACATAAATACATACATACATACATACATACATATACATATATATATATTATACATCAAATCATACTCAAGAAATTCAAATCAAATCCATTTTTCCAAACAAAAGTGTAGCAAAGCTACTAAGTGGTCTCTCTACTTTGAGACTCGAAAATGAATGTCGATGATGCTGCCGTCATCACCGAAATTATTTTCTAGCGATAAAGAGGAGAGTACTAACTTACCTCCTTTAAAATTATTTGAAAACAAATTCCATTCAAAAATACTTTCAAATAATATAATTTTTTTTAAACTTTGAAAACCAAATTTAGAGAGCACCGGAAATTTAATTCTCAAATCTTTAATTTAAATTCATTTCATTTGCAAATCGGATTTTATAAACCATGTTTAAAATTTTTATCTTCTTATAACATACAAAATAGTTAATGGTTTTGGAATGTTCACAAAACAATAAATGATAATCTAATATTAATATTTCTAACAACCAATTCATTTAACTGTCTTATATCAAAAAACTATACTCTTATATATAAAATATAATCATACATAAAATAATTTCATTTTCAAATTCAAAAATAGTATTGTGTCAGTTTGCTCTGTTCAAGTGTTTTGGATTTCCTATCGATTATGTTGGCCAAACGAATCGATCAAAACCCAAAATTCAAACTTAACAACTCAAACAACACAATATAAAACAATTTATATTAATTACAAATGTGCTCCAGGATGATTCAAAAATGGATTACAGAACAAGGATAGATATTCAAATATAGAGGGACCCTAATCAAATAGAATTCTAACTAAGAAGATAGGCTCGAAGGGAAGATAGAATAATCAATTAATCGCGGTGACCTTAACCGGGTCAACCGAGACTAAGATTTGGGGAACATCGCGGAATTCACGATTCATAAGATCGATGAAGGAGGCAGAAGCGTTGGTTAATCCAAGGGAATGACTAACCATTCATAGAAACCATTCGTCCGGGAGGAAGGATAGCAGGTCAAGCTTCAGGAATAAGATCGATGCGGAATTCAATTTTCCCTCTTGGGGAGAAGAGAACCGACTTCACCAAATCATCAGGATAATCCATGACTATCAGGTGGATACAAGATCACTAGGCTGAGAATCGAGCGAAAAGATAAAACTGCCTGCAACATCCTGAGGCATTCGACATTTGATTATAAGAGAATTACCCAGGTCGTCTACTAGAGAAACGGTTCGGGCTTAACAAGAGATAACAGCATCAAAACCCGAGGATGTAAAAATCTCCGATGAATTGACGCCTATTGTAAAGGAGTTTCACCCCTTTACAAATAATTCAAAGGCTGGTCAGACCACAGTGGGATTATTCATACATAAGGATGAAGTTGCCAATTGAGGTTGAAGCTATGGGATGCTCTAATATCAAAAGAACCCGAATAGGACAAAACAAGAATGGATTTCAAAACAAAAAGGGAGTTCCATAATTCAAAGGAAATCTGAATCAAAGAGAAAGAAATTAAAGCTCGAACGAAGGTAATTTTGTAATTATTTTACTCCATATCCTAAGTTTTGCCTAAACTAGAGCTCTGATACCACTTGTAACGACATGGGATTTCGAACTGTTCAAATCGACAATCATCCACTCAAGTCAGACTTGAATTGCTCAGAACCACAGATTGTTAATTTATATTTGGCAAAATTTAGCATATACAGTAAATGAAATTAATCACAGAATCACAGACATAAAGTAATACAACAATAAGTAGCATAATAGATAAATAGTGGTTCATGAAGCTACTATATAAACAACAAAGTCTGAAACAAAATACAACAAAATCTCCAATACAAATGAATCTCTAATACATAAGCCACTGACAAGTCTGAACATAAATGACTGGAATAAACTGAAATAACCAAAAGCTGGATAGATAGATCTTCAACAAAGCTCCAAATCTCCAAAGGTAAGTCTCAAATGTTGTGACACTCAGTCTGACCCGAGCATAAAGAAAAACACAAAATACTCGAGTCAGGATTAACATTCTTATACCAGTAAATTTCAACTCAAGTGAAAAGTCAACTGAAATACAAGTAACTTAAAGGATGTTTGGGATTTCCATCCTCTAAGGATCCATGGAACTATCTACTATGTAGTAATATACACTATTATAATATGTCTAGCAGTAAAGTATTAAAATAGCGTTAAGGCGTTACCCATATCCCCCTTAACACATTTTATATATTCCGGTAGTCTATACAGTACCGTAAGCTCCACCAAACCGGTGGTTTACTCAGAGGGAACTCTATAGGTACGGTACAAACCAAACTCGTAGAAGGCGCGATAAGGCATGTGACAAGGCACGCGAGGCAATGCCTAGGGTAGGATTCTACCGTTTTGCGGATCCGAACTGGTGGTAATGCATAGCAGCTACTACCGCCCACCTCGAGACACACTCCCAAAACAGAGGTGCACCCAATCAAATCTCAAAGTAATAGAATGGTATCGAAGAAATGTGCCCGGTCGGAGGAATGACTTCACCTGGCTCGGCGTGGCTCCTGTTTCAGCTACATCAAGCTGACTCGCGGGAGCTGGGGCTTCGTTAATACATCATATAAAATTATCGTCAAACCATCCTACTTCATTCTGGAATCTCCACCACGTATACAGTTGTTAAAGTGGTTTTCAGAATTAGCAGAGAGTGTGACAATATCTGATCCCGGTCTCTTTAATAGTCAAACGCTTATTTCACACCATGGTCATTTTATAAAATCGCTTTTATAATCATTTGAAACAGTTCATACTTCATATCAAAATATCATATTCATTTCAAACCCATATCACTTTCGAAATCAATATTTTCTTTCGAAATCATTTCCACTTTCGAAACCATATCACTTTAAATCATATTTACTACAAAAAATCATAACCACAAAATAGGTTAAACTATCATATCAAAATATTCGCATTTAAATCCATTGATCAAAATCATAACGGTTCCCCTTTAGATTAAAAAATATACATTTAAAATTGTTTATAAATTGAAAATAGTTTATATTTAAAAACAGGATATATATTAAAATAGTTTCTACACTAAAAATAGGTTATAGATAAAATATAATATATATATATATATATATATATCGAAAATAGTTTCAAGTTAGAATTATTTCTTCCAAATTTCACAATCAATTCAGATTCTCATTAAAACCATTTCAGTTTATTTCGATTTCAAATCCAGGGTTGAACTAACCCTTCAAATTGAATAGGTTTCAAGGTAAATATTCAAACAATTTACAATATCTCAATTTGATGAATTTCATTTATATTTCAAAATTCAACTTTAACTTTATTTAAATTCGAAATATTCATTTTATCATTTTCATAAGCATTTAAATAAAATCCCAGATTACAAATTTAAATCAAAATTAAAATATTAAGTATCTAACTTAAATTTATTTAATTCTAAAATATTCACTTAATCACCTTTTATGAACATTTAGATAAAATCTCAAATTCAAACTTAAATCAAATTTAAATATACAATTTCAATTTTTATTTTAGATTTGAATATATTATTTTAATCACCTTACTCAAAATAAGATCATAAAGATATGAAATCATATTCTTAAAATCTCAAAATCAATAATTCAAATCCATTATTATTTATATCCAATTCTTAAACAAATAATATTTCAAATCAATTCAAATTTATCTTTCCAACCATACTTTATAAAATTTATTACAAAATCTATTTTTTTAAATATTAATGTAATTTTATATAAATACTTAAACATATTATATATATACTAATTAAATTAAATTTTATTAAATTAAATCTTTATATTAAATATTATTTTATATATTTTTAAAATAATAAAATTATAAGTAAAATCTCAAAAATTATATTTTCAAAACTCACTTATAAATTTAAAATTTCCAAAACCTATAGTTTTAAAAATCTGAATTTTACAATTATATAAAAATAACATTTATATATTATATTTAAAAATCAATATTTATTAAAACCCATATATTTCCTTTCAAAACTTTGGAATCATTTTCAAAATATAGACCAACGGTGTCCGTATATAATTTTCTATCTTATGGTCAAATGATACAGATATTTATCATTTCAATCCGTAGTTTAAATATTTACGGGTATATATCATTTCAACCTGCAATCCCAAAATTCAAAATCAATGAAATTCGCTTGGGTTTTATCATTTCAACCCATAACGATTTTCCCCTAATATATAAGATCATTCAGGTATGTATCATTTCAACCCATATGGATTTCTAAACTAACAGGGAACTTGAAGAGTGAGAACAAATATGATAATAATATAACATATCAACAACATGCATATCTCATTAGTAACAAATTTAAATATAATATATATAACAGGTTATGGTGTCATATGTCATATGTAAACAAGTGCAGATATTGGCATATCATATTTAACAATTAAATAACTAACAATTCAAATTAAACAACATATTTCAATTGTTATTTCATATGAATTAAATTTACTAAAATAAGAATGTTAATCGTGAGTGATTGCTCACCTTTCGAGGCTAGAGGAAAAATGAGAACAAGATGCGATGATCCGCAGATACAAACACGACTAGTGCACATGGATCACAACAACGGATCTGGACAGCGACGAGCAAAGAAAAGCTAGTGAACTAGAATTTGATGAACTCGATGAAAACAAATATATAAAATCTTTGAAAATCTAAAATTAACTCACATTTTCAAAATAAAATTATATTCTATTTTAAAACCAATATTCAATTAAAAACACGCATTTAAAAAAAATCTTTATATATTATATTTTAAAATCAATATTTAATTTAAAACACCTTAAAATCAAAATCTTTATATATAATATTTCAATCTTCTTTTTTTTCTTAAAAACACATCCAATAAATCAATATATATATATATATTCCAAAGCAATTTTTAAAATCAAAATCTCTTTTTTCTTATAAAGGAGAAGAGCAAGTATACTGGTGGACGAGCAAGCATTCACAGAGACAACAATCTATATCAACCTAGATCGGGTTGCGAGTTGTTGAAGGGGTGTTTGGCGGTCAAGCTAAAGGCTGTCAGGTGAAGGCTGCTGACTGGCTCGGAGTTGGAGAGAAATGGTGAAGGGGAAAAGGCGGCTGCAGTCGATGGAGTTGAGAGGCTGGAAGGGTGGAAGTGGTGGTCGGTGGTGGCTGTTCGGATGTGCACAGAGGGCCAAGGTTGCCATAATGGCTGTGTGGCAAGTAGCATGGTGGCAAAGAAAGGATGGGTTGAAGGGATGTATCGGTAGGTAGGCTTTGGCGTATGGCTGCTATGGGCGGCGGGCAGAGAAGGTGGAAGACTCGGTGGTGATGGAGGGCTGACGTGGAGAAATGGAGCGGAGGTGGTCATGCAATTCAAAAGCAAACACGTTTGATGGGAGAGGGAGTGTGGAAGGTAGGCTCGAGGGTGATGTTGTACGGATCGGCTGATGTGTGGTGTTGGCTTGCATGCGGAGGAGATAAGGCGTGGTTGGAAGGGCTCGGTGATGGGGAAGGGGTAGGCGGTTGGAGATGGGTCGACAGAGAGTGAAGCGGAGATGCACGAGCAGGTTAGCATAAATGATTACATAAGCTTCAGCAAATTATATTATGAACTCCATTTATTTTCTCTAAAGCAAACGATGAACAGGGCTTTGTATTATATATATTTCTTTTCTACACAATGAAACCAAAAGAAGGGTGATGAATACGAGCGTTATATATTGAACAGGTTGGATTGCATGAGTCAAAACGATTGAATTTCAGAAAATAAATGCTAATGGCTATTTGAGTTACACGATGGATAAATGAATAACCATTGGGAAACCAAAAGGTTCAAAACGGTACCTGTACAGCTAACCGTTTTGTCGATTTCGCCGCGTACCTGTCACTGAAATGCACAAATAAATATACTATGAAGATCAGCACGACGAGACGAATAGAACGGTACACAGATATCAGCAATACAACCAAACTATCAAAAGTCGATATTCACTACCAAACTACAGCTAATTCGCCGAAAATAAGATAAACGGGGCTAGAGCATTCCAAATTTGGCGAAACGAAATATGATGTCTCACTCATAAAATGATTTACAATTTTATTATATAAAAATATTTAGATTTTGAAAATATTTAATTTTCATCACATTAACTTATTTTAAATTGAAATTGAAAATTACACAATAGAACTAACTTTCAAATTTTCTGATGAAAATCTGCCATTCGCTATGCTTCAATAGACGCATACCAAATATCAAATTTTTATTGCCAATTTTTTTTTTTAATTTCATGAAAAATTTAGTTAATTACGTTATAAAAATCGTTAAAATTTCCAGGTTGTTACAATTGCATTATTGCCCAGAGGGCAGTGTTAGCATTCCAAGTGGAAATTGCTAGGAGGAAAAGGTAAAAGCATAACTTCACAAGCCTCACAACCCGGTAATCGCTAAAATAGGAGATGCCCGTAGAGCTATATGGTGAGCTACCATTAGGAGCATCATTCCTCGATCTAGATTCGATTTTATGGTCTTTGGTGCACGCGTAGGGTGACCGTGGGGCAATGTTACAGCCTCGGTGCTCGAGGGGTGATGTAATCTGGTATGTCATGTTAAAGGGGTAGTAGGCTCTATCTTGGCAGAGAGTCTATGTGTTGCCCTTGGGTACATTTTATCTAGAAGTGTACTGTACGGAAGGTAGTCCCTTACCTTATCATGTTGGAATCCATTCTCTAATACGTACCTTATGGCTTTAGTTGTAGAACTAGTACTGTTAAATGTAATTATGGGTAACTTTTCTAGATATTTTATATATTTATTTTCAACCCTTAGACATTATTATAATATCACTGGATTTTCTATTGAAATGTTCTGGTATCGTAAGGTAAAAACCCTTTCGTGTTTATGTGCGGTGTGGTCTTACGAGATGCCTTTATTTTTGAAGAGTTTTATAAATATAGAAATCCAAATGATTTGATTGAGTTTTCTCACACTGGTTTATCAGACTAATCCGGGCATTATTTTCTTACAATGCTCGGGTCAGCTCGAGCATATTTGCAGATTTAGCTGGATGCTTTAGAGCTTCAGGAGATGAGCTAGATGCCTTCAAGTTGTATTCCCGTATTTTATCTTCTTCTATTTTCTTGTTCTGTTTTTATCAGCAATTGTAAGGGCAGGTTGTTATAACCGTCCGGGCTGATGATAGGTTAATACTCAGAGGTTATATGTATGTTAAAGGTTTTCTTTTGTAATGATCATTGGTGTATTATATATTTCTCGTCACGTTGTGAGATTCTGTTTTGTCTTTTCTTTTCTTTCACCCCAACAATTTATCTTTCTGGCACTTAGATGCTCGGCACGTGAATACCGTGGATGTATTTGTGTCGACTTTTGAGGGTTAAAATGGCAGGTCGTTACAAGCGGTATTAGATCTTAGGTTGAGCGAACACCCAGGCTTCGGTGGGGTAGACTCATTAGAGATAGGATTAATAATATCCTAGAATGAGTTTGAGTGTATTATATAAGTGCGCATATTTGTTAGTGCTATAAAATTGTTTTATATTGTGTTGATTTTTCTATTGAGTGGTTTATGGATTCTGGTCGACGTGCCTGATCAACGTTGTCCATTGGGGTTTCTAAACACTTGAACAAGGCAAACCAATATAATATCATTTTAAAATTGGTAAATGAATTAATTTTACGTAGAATTATATTTTATACATAAAGGAGTAATTTCTAAAGATTTATGATATGTATTTTGTTAGGAAATGATAATATTCAATTATTGTTTGATTGGTTATGCTCGACCAATTTATGAGCTGTTTTACCTTTTCACTGCATGGGCGGGGTAGATAGTAATCGTGGGAACATTAAATACGAACACCTTGTGAATTAAGTTTCACAGTTTGACTATAAGGCGTTCGGTGAATAATGTATGGTTAAATTTTAATTTTAATAAAAGGTTTTATTTTAATTTAAACAAAAATGTACATTTGTGAAATGATTTTATATAAGAAAGTTAAATTATATAAGTCTGGTTTATAAATAAAAATGATTTAAAGCTGAGAATTTGAGAACTTAAATCTGGGTATTTTGAAAATAGTTTTTCAAAATTTTTCACAAAGTATTTATGAATAAAAATATTTTAAAAGGATTTTAAAAGAGATAGAAAGCACCGAACTCACGTCTATCGTTGGAAAATAATTCGGCTGATGACTTCAGCATCATCGACGTTCATTTTCGAGTTTCTAAGTGGGGAATGCTACCATAGGAATTTGCTATAGAGTTGTTTTGGGAAAACAAATTTTGTTTTAAATTCCAAAAGTATGATTTGATATACAAAACGGAGATATGTATATTATATATTATTCCAAATTGATTTGAAATAAAACCCGGTGTTTAGTTCTTAAGTTTTTAGTGAAGTGATATTACAGACTCATGTATTCTATACAACAGGGTAGTTTGGTTTGTTCATCTCATTTTGATGTTGTTTAGTAGTTTCCATTCACTGAAATAAAATGGAATTTTCGACGATTTTGGACGGTAAAAAACTTTCGAATTGATATAGAAATTGAAGCTAAGTGTTTTGTCGAAAATGTAGAAGTATAGTTTTTATAACTCTAGAATGAAAAAAATAGTAAGTTAAAATAGTTTTAAGTTGTCGAATATACCGGCTAAGTAAAACAAATATGATATTGTATATACTCTCAGGATATAGTAGAGTATTATACAAGTTAAAACTTAAGTTAAGTTTTATTAAAATGTTTTCATAAATAATTTTAGAAGTAAAAAGAAGTTGGTATAAGTAACAGCCAATAAGAATAAGTACGTAAGTTGTATATAGATCATTCCTTTGCATGGTTCTCGATCCAAGATTTGATTACATGACTTTGAGGTGATTCACACCGGTCCGAATAAGGATTTATCACTCGATTCTTGACGGTGAACACTTGGTGAGGGTTCTTGATATGGAACCAAATTTTTCTATCATAGTATATGGCTATGCAAAGAGAATGGCGGTTCCTAATCAAGGAGTCTGATCGAAGTCCGCCCTGGGAAAGTCGGATGAGCGATACTAGTTCGAAGAGAAGTTATGTATTCGAATAAGTGATCAAATCAGATATTGCGTATGGATGATCTATATACATCGTACGGACTTAAAAAAATATTAAGTATTTATGTGGGCTTATTTTTCTCTGGGTTTGATAGTAATGAAATTTCAGGGATGAAATTCTTTTAAGGGGGAAGAATGTAACGATCCAGAATCTTAACATTTTGAATGAGAATAGTTAATTTATTTAAATATTTAAATTTAATTCAAATTTAATAAATAATTAGAAATCAATTTTTAAAAAAACGACTTGATTTTTAATGAGGTATTATTTAAATGAATTTATAGGATTTTTCCATAATTTATAATTTGGAAAATAATTAAATTTTCATTTGACGTATTTTACGGCAAACAATGGTATTTTTGAAATTTCACATAATAAAATAACTAGTGTATTTTATTATTGTTTTGGGATTGTGAAACATTTCTATGCGCGATCGTATTTTTATTTCAGTCGTTCGCAGTCTGCACACGAATGGGATATCATATAGCAGAGTACCGCAAATCTTCTTTTCAATTTTTTTTCAAAATCAAATCAAAATTTGAAATTTTCAACTTGATTTAACGTGATTTGATTTGGAAGAGATGGCTAGGGTGGAGTGTGGGTTTTGGCTAGCTTGACTTGAAGAAATGAAATTTGTGTGGTTATAAGTCTTCATCAATACTTCGCTTCACCTTCATTTTCATTTCACTTCTCATTCTTTTTTTCCTTCTTTTTATTTTTCTTCCTCTACAAATGAAATCAAAGCCCTCTAGTTCAAAATTCAATATCTCTACAACCATTCGATATCAGCCAAATCTTCCAACATGAAAGTTGTTCGTTGTCATCGCTTTTATTTTCTAAAAAATAACCACTCACCATTTAGTCAAGTGTGGTGGTAGAGGCCATTCGATTACATTAATGGTCAACTGTTGGTGAAAATTTGACGATCACGAAAAGGACAACGGAGGGTACAGTTGGATTCGTATCGTCGACAAATATTTTTTAGAGATAGTCGCTTGATTTTAAGGAGTGAGATTTTTTCACGGTGGAGAGATGATCGTTTTTCGATCATCTTAAAATTTCTGGCGATGTGGTGGTCTAGGGGAGGAGCGGCTGCACTAGGAGGAAGGTCAAGACTTGTTGGAGGTGATAGAGGCGGTTGGGGTGACTCCGGTGGTCAGAGGAAGCCAGGAGAGGTCGATTAGGGTTTAGGCATTCTGTTTTGTTAGGTTTGGTCATCTCTGCGCTAGCGATGGAGGGAGAAGCCAGTGGGATGCGGGTTAGCCAGAAGGTGTTGCAGTGGGTCGTGGTTCAAGCGATGATGGTGTCATGGGCGATAAATGATCAGAGCGGCCATGATGGGAGGTTGAACGAGGCGTTGATGTTTCCTGGGGCATTAGAATTTGAGATGAATGGTCGAATTTGGGTGTGGATGATCGGAGCAGGCGTCGAAGGTGTTGCTCAGTCGAGCTCGGAAAAGGGGGTACGTGAGTGGTGGAAGTTCAGTGTGTTGGCATGCGGTTTGGCATGTTAGTGGCACGACGTACATGTTTTTCGTGTACAGCTGGGTGAAGTCTAATTAGGGAAAATTGATTTAGGAAGATGGATCTTGTTAGCATGCAGATGCAGGCTAGGAGTTGGGCCAGGTCTTGTGTTGTTGGGCCTGAGTGAGAAACTTTATTTATTTGTTTTAAATATTATAAACTAAGTACCTCTCTGTACCTCTGTACCTCAAGAGTTACAACTACCAATGCCTCCCTCTTTATGACAAGATAACTGCTATCATAAACCGCTAGGCCAACAAATTTCTTTCTCAAGTAGGTATGCTTGTCCTTATTAAAGAAGTTAGTTTTTCTATGATGGTGTATTGGGCTAGGTCTTTTATTATCCCCTTAAAGCTTTTGAAAATGGTAAGAAGTGCCATGCTAAGGTTTTTCTGGAATGTAGCATTCATTTTAGGAAAACTGTGCCATGTTCTTTCTCCAAGTTTGAGAAACCAAAAAACAAGGGTGGTCTTGGAATATTTAACATCGAAAAATGGAACAAGGTAGGTTCCAGTTTTCTCTTTAATGCATTGCTTTGTAGGCATGATAGTATTTGGGTTGACTGGTCTTGGAGACATAATATAGGAAGCAAACTTTTTTGGTCCATGGAGGTCCCCCCAAATTGCAGCTGGATATGGAGGAAAATGCTTGATTTGAAGTACATTCATCCCTTATCTTAAATTTTCTCTCTCAGCTAATAGCTTAAAAAGTTTATGGACTGACCCATGGATGGATTATGGCTTGATTTTATCAACCAAGTTGTCTCCTTAGCAGATTATTTAGTCTGAAATCAACAGGAATGCATTAGCTTTTGATTATATTGTTAATGGCATCCTTCAGATACCATACTCCAGCAATCAAGTCATTAGAGCCTTGTGGAATAGGATAAATGGTATTTCTTACCTACCTGCTGAAACTGATTCATTTCTTTGGAATGATAATTCTCATGCCATTTCAATGGGTTACAATCTCCTTACAAACTTAAATGATATGCCTAACTTCTTGTGGTCCGAAGTTATATGGAATGTGCACTCTCGCAGCAAAGACAATCTTATTATGTGGAAGATTTTGATGAATGACACGATGATTTCCTATGGCATGTAAGTTGATCTCCTATGTGCTTTATGCAATTCTCATGCTAAGAGTACCCAACATCTGTTTTTTGAATGCTCTGATCTTTATGTTTCTAAGGGTTAGGCTGATGGGGAAGGTTTGTAGGCAGAATGTGTCAGGCGTTTCTATAATTGAAGGGGACTTGATTTATAAGGTAACTAAATGGAGGGAAGATGATTGTATTTTTCTATTCTTTAGTTTAAAGAAATACTTGAAACTTGTTTGGGAGGAAAGGAATCTAAGATGTTTTGATGAGAAGTCGAGAAGTCTGTAGTTTTATGGAATGTGCTGAAAAATGAAATTGCATGAGCGATGAGGTTAAGTAACCATGCTTTTTCTGTTGATCAACTGGATATTTGGATGTAGCCGTTCTATATTCTCTTTTGTTTTCTTTCCAGTGTGCTTGTTTTTTGATTCCTTCTCAGTTTTCCTTTGTGTGATTGTTTCCATGTTTTAGAGCATGTTCTAAGACATGTTTTTTTATTTTTATTTTGCAATACAAACTAGTAGGGGACCGGTCAACTCTGCTAGTTTTGCTAAAAAAAATATATTATAAACTAAGTGTTAACTTTGAAAAACTATGTCTCCTCCATTTTAAATCCATTTAATCTAAAGATTTTTGTGTTAGACTCGTATTGACGAGTGCAACACTATGGTATAACTTGTTGATTGTTGAATGAAGTATAATTTTATGATATTATAATAGTGATTGTATTTAATTATGTTGTTTAAATAATAACGTAGTTAAATCAAGTATACTTCATTTGTTTTATCTATTTGGCCAAATAAAATACCGTTCTGCTATTATAAATGGAATATATTATTTTGGACGTCTATTTAGCAGAATAAAACACCGTTATGCTATAATTAAATTGAATAGATTATTGATGACATCTGTTTAGCAGAATAAATTTATGTCTGCTATTATATTAGTTTGGACATTTATTCATATGTCAATTAATTAACATTTGGATTAATTAATATTGGATAATTGATGGATTAGCTAGTGATTATGAATTGTTGATTTTATTTATATATATGCTTGCTTATGTAAATACCGGCAATATGACTTGGAAAGCGAATTAAAAATAAATGGTAGCTTGTTTAAGTATCATAATTGTCGATAAACCTCTTTTCAAATTTGAAAGGTTATGGATTTAAATTAACTTAAATTTTGTTACATTTGAGATTAAAAGTTAATTAATTATTTTACGAATGATGTTTTAAAGTTAATTAATTATTTTATTAATGATGTTTTAAAGTTAATTAATTATTTTATTAATGATGTTTTAAAGTTATTTATTTATTTATTTATGATGTTTAAAGGTGATTTACTAATTTAATAAAGGGTTTATAAATAATAAATTGTTTTATAAAAGGGATTTTACTTAATAAAAAGGATTTATTTAAAAGAAGATTTACAAATGATATTTTGTAAAGGGGGTTTGTAAACGATAATTGGTAAAGGAGTTTTATAAGTGATATTTATAAGAGAGATATAAAAATGGTAATTTATAAGTGATATTTTAATAAAACATAACGAAGATTTGTGTTAAATATATAAGATTTATAAAAATGGGGCATGGATTTATAAATGGATTTTATAAAAGATTTTTATAAAGAAGTTTATAAATAATAAATTTATTTATAAAAGGAGTTATATAAATAATTTTAGAGATTTGTAAAGGGAGTTTATTAAATAATTTTAGAGATTTATAAAAAGAGTTTTATAAATTTGGAGATTTTTAAAAGGACTTGTAAATATGGAAAGGGTTTATAAAAATGATTTTTATGAAAGAAATTAGATAGATTTCCATAAATGAACTTTATAAACTATGGTGGTATGGAAACATCTTTTCATACTTAACACCAAAAAGGAAATCTTTCTCAGTGTTTGGTGAATATACTTATACCATTGAGATAAGTGTATGGATACATTTTCTAAGTAGTGAAAGCGTAGTGTTTTGTGGATATACTATTACCAATGACATAAGTATATGGATATTTTTCTAAGTATGGGAAAGAGTAAAGGGTTTGTGAATATATCTTTTGTAAAGGTATTTTAAATGCAAGTATTTATAAAGTGATTTTAATTAAAGATGGGTTAGTGGTTTCCAATGGAAATTAAATCTATGTTTGGCTATTTGTTTATTTGATAGTTTTAAATAACCGACTATTAAATCTTGACCAAATATAACTCTTGAAATATCTAGAAGAAACACGAGAATTATATGGTATAGTTATCTTCAATGATGCTACCGTACATATAAACTCGTGTGTTCTTCTAGGAAAATGATATGGAAATCTGTTTGCTTAAACGTTTAGGAGGTGATCTCCGTTCTTATGTATTGCCTGATTATTCCCAAAAGAACCGGAGTTGATTTTAGCGAAACTATCGATTTGGTTTCAGAGCGATTGGTACGCAGGGGAGTGTACTTATATGAGATGACATGAAATTGTAACCACTCCAAAACCATATGCACGTTCTATGATTTGGAAGAGATTCGAGATTGGTTTGAGATGATGGGATCGAAGACGGAGTTCTTTGAAGTGCAAGGCTACTTGCTACTAATTCCGAGGGTGATTCCAAATTAGATGTAATAGAAGTAGTGCCTTCAGTTTGTTCATATCCTGAACAACTTGTATGGATGAATGCTAGCATTGCATTATTGCCTGGAGGGCGGTGTTAGCATTCCAAATTGGAATTGCTGGGAGGAAAAGGTAAAAGCGCAACCTCACAAGCTTCACAAGCTGGTAATGGCTGAAATAGGGGATGCCCACAGAGCTATGTGGTGAGCTACCATTAGGAGCATCATTCCTTGATCTTGATTCGATTTTATGGATCTTGGTGTGCATGCAGGGTGACCACGGGACAATGTTGCAGCCTCGGTGCCCAAGGGGTGATGTAATCCGGTATGTCATGTTAAAGGGGCAGCTGGCTCTGTCTTGGCAGAGGGTCCATGTGTTGCCGGGTACATTTTATCAGGTGTACTGCATGGAAAGTAGTCCCTTACCTTGTCATGTTGAAATCTACTCTCCAACACGTGCCTTACGGTTTTAGTTATGGAACTAGTACTGTTTAATGTAATTATAGGTAACTATTCCAGATATTTTATATATTTATTTTTAACTCGTAGACATTATTATAATATCACTGGATTTTCTATTGAAATGTCTTGGTCACTGTAGGGTAAAAAACCGTCTGTGTTTATGTGCAGCGTGGTCTTATGAGATGCCTTTGTTTTTGAAGAGATTTACAAAATAGAAATCCATACGACTTGATTGATTTTTCTCATGCTTGTTTACTAGGCTGATACGGACGTTGTTTTCTTATGATGCTCAGGTCATCTCGAGCATTTCTAGATTTAGCTGGATGCTTTGAAGCTTCAGGAGACGAGCTGGATGCCTTCAAGTCGTATTCCTGTATTTTATCTTCCGCTGTTTTCTAGTTCTGTTCTTATCAGCAATTGTAAGGGCAGGTTGTTATGACGGTCGGGGCTGATGATAGGTTAGTAGTTTGAGGTTGTATGTATATTAAAGGTTTTCTTTTGTAAAGATCATTGGTGTATTATATATTTCTTAGCACGTTGTGAGACTATGTTCTGTCTTTTCTTTTACCCCAACAATTTATCATTTCGACACTAAGATGCTCGACAAGTGAATACCGTTGATATATTTATGTCGACTTTTGAGGGTTGAAATGGAATGTCATTACAAGTGGTATCTGATCTTAGGTTGAGCGAACATCTAGGCTTTAGTGGAGTAGACTCATAATCTTTCCATAATCTCACATTATGAGCCTCCCCTAAGTTTATCCATAATCTTTCCAAAGAGGTCATCAATTTTGTTGGGGAGTTTTTTAAATTTCTTGCTAAAGGATCTTTTATGTTTCTTTTGATTGTTTGGATGCTTTTCTTGGTTTCTACACAAGTCCCTTGAGTATGCCCACTCCTTTGTTCAAAGCTCTTAAGGGATGTATCTTCTTCCTTATCTTTCTCTCTTTGTACATGTGTCATTTTGGGAATTCCAACAATTTGTTTAATCAATACAAATTGTGACCCGGATCTTGCAGATATTTCGATTCCAATCAACGGTGACGTTATAGCTTCAATCCGATTGATTCTTAACAAATTAGTATCCGCAATTTCTCCTTCCTCCTCTTAAATTTCCACGTCTTCTCTTTCAATTTCCTCTTGCTCCTCTCTAGCCATCCTTTGGTCTTTTTCCGTAAGAGTTTCATAAGGTATAAACTCATATGGAATGCGCATAAGCGAAAGGTCCTTTTTATTAAAAACCTTTCTACGAGTGGTAATTTCACCACTTAAATCAATTTTGAAACAGTGAAAATTCTAGTTAAATACAGTCATGGTAAAGTGCATTCTCATGTTTTTTAACCTTCTTAGGCACAAAATCCGACAAAATAACACTCGCCCGATTAACATTACTGGCAAAAATAGTATGAAGAATTTATAAACTTTATTTATAAGAAGATTACAGTTGCCCGTTCTTGGAGTTATATTTCATTGCAAGATAAGGCTAAAAAGCCTTGCTCCTGGCCTAAGGTTTTACCCCTTAACTCCATTTCCATATATCTTCAAAAAGATCATGTAAAACATTGCAGTTTTCTCCCAGTCTAAAAGAATTAAAATCTTCTCCTTCAAATCTACACCCAAGTTTTGTTCCGAGCATTTCGGCATTCAAAACAATATGGGTGCCATTAACACTACTCTAAATTTCATCTTCTCATCCAATATAAAACTTCCATTCAAATTTGCATAAAATATCTTAACAAGCTCAGGAAAACAAACATAATCATTTTCTAAGAAAGATGTAAGACTAAAGATTTCATTTTCAATTCCAAATATTTCTAAATTATATGAAGCAAAATCACTAAATTGACAAATCTACCTGAAAACACTTTTGCATGCTTAGCCTAATCAAGATAATTTTCAATTAAATCCTTCGCATTGAAGAGATAATTGCTAATTATCTTTGAAATTCTTGGAGTGCATTCGTGGCTTTTAGTTTGCGATCAACTGGTGTTTGTTCATCTTTTTTTGGTAGCACAAATCTGCATTTTCTATTTCTGAGTCCACTACAAGAAAATCAGCCTATGGTAGCGCATAAAAACGCTACGATAACTTATGGTAGCATTTTAGAGAACGTCGTTATATGGCAGCAACTAAAAATCCAGGACTTTATGTTGCGTTTAACCCAAACGCTACCGAAAGGAATCTTTTTGCAGCATGCACAAAACGCAACCAAAAATATTTATTGTAGATCTTATAAAATGCCAGCAAAAGGTTACAATGCCATTAAAAAGTACCATCTCCTACGACAAAATATTTTATTAGCATTTTTTAAACGCCACAATATATATATTTTGTAGCATATATTTTGCCGCATATTCTTTTTTATAGCATTTATTAAACGTCGTTAAAATTTGTTGATTTTTTGTGCAGATTCGTATTGCTATTATAGTTTGTTCAGATTCCACTTCATTTTTTTCACAACATATATATTATATAGTAATAATTAACATATTTCAACATGAAACCAATAATCACTCATATAACTATCATATTCAAATAACCGAAAAACACATTAATCACATCATGAAATATGATATATAGATAATTCAATATAAAATATTTTAAAGAAAATAACCATTTTCCTATAAAATCAATAATCGTGTAAATACAGTACCAATTCACTACTAACAAAATTTTATAATATAGATTATGATTAAAGGCAAATATCAATTCAATGCTGCAGCTGATCATTTCTTCAGAAAAGCTTGTACTTAAAGACAAGTATAATAATCAACAATGAGAACTTGTATAAAAATATTCTAAAAAATATGGTACATAACTAGTCTAAACTGCATTATATAATATAGATGATAATTAAATGAACCAGTGCTTATGTACCTATAGACTTTGTTGAAAGTCTTGCGGATCGTATATATGTTACTAATGTGCAAGTGTACTAACAGTATAGCAAAGATATAAGTAGATATGTAAATGTAAGAAGAAGAAAAAACGATCACACCAGAGTTTTTATACTGGTTCGGACCTCCCGTCCTACGTCCAGTCCCGAAGCTCCCCTTCGGTATTTCACTAACCAAATACCCTCGCTGCACCCGGAAAAACAGGTCTTTTTACAATAGAGTTTTCTTTGACAATCTTGTGTTCTGATCAACACTGATATTGACTGATAATACAAATCTTCCTATAATCTCCTTTGAGTGATTGTGTATGTGTGAGCACATATTTGAGGAAGAATATAACCAATATAAATAGTGGTTATAGTTTTGATTTGATAATATTAGAAATTAGGTTTCAGAAATCAACTTGGTAATAATAATTCAAGAGAGTAGAAATCAGTAAGTTGAGTGAGTAAATCTCAAATCAATTTGATAGTATTTATAGAATTTGAAGAGTTATGATTTAAAGAGAAGTGACTGGAAACCATTGGTGAAAGGTTGCAACTGTTTGAAGAAGAAGAACGTTTGTTTAAAGTTTTGCAACCTTTCAGAATATAGTCGTTTATTAAAAAAATGTTCGTCACCAGACGTTTGCAGGAAAGCTTAGACGTTTGGAGTTTGTTTTAGAGAATTTCCTGAAACTTACTGCAGACGTTTGAGTATATACTGCAGATGTCTGGAGTATGTTATTTCCAGAATTTATAATGTGTTGTGCGTGTCACTTCATTGGAGATTGTACAATAATTCTATATACTACTTACACATTTGTTTACAGAATAATCTCCTTGTAATCTTCAAATCATAGATCTTTGACGTGATGAATATCTTGAATACCTGCATATGTTAATAAATATGTATATATATAATATTGTATAGTTGTTGTCATTGAAACCATAGAATGGAGGTTCTAACATTCTCCCCCTTTTTGATGATGACAACTATACAATATTTTGTTAGAGATATGAACATATATACTCCCCCTAAATATGTTATCTCCCCCTGAATATGTGCAAATATATTTTCTCCCCCTTTGTCAGAATCAAAACAGAATGAATGCACACAAATATGACATAAAACAAATAGTTTAAATAACATAGATGCAGACAAGTTTCAAAGTTAATACATATGAAATGCAGAAAAATGAAAGAAATATAGAAACATATTATTCTCCTTCATAGAAGAATGCCCCTCCATAGCCTCCATAAGAAGAACCATAATATGAATAAGGATCATATGTTAATCTAAATTCTATTCTGGTTCGGATAATGAGCAAATTCCTAAGTTTCTTCTTAGTTTAATAAAAGTCATTTCATTCAATGGTTTAGTAAAAATGTCTGCAATTTGATTTTCAGTACTTACATATTCTAAGTTGATTGTTCCTTTTTCGACATTATCTCTTTAGAAATGATGTCTTATATCAATATGTTTTGTTCTAGAATGATTTATTGGATTTTTAGATAAATTAATTGCACTTGTATTATTACAATAAATTATAGAATTATTTAATTGACTACCGTAGTCTTGTAATGTCTGTTGCATGTATATTACTTGAGCACATGCTAAAGCGGCAGAAATGTACTCAGCTTCACAAGTAGACAAAGACACACAATTTTGTTTCTTGCTAAACCATGAAACTAGTGATTGACCTAAAAATGACATGTACCACTAGTACTTTTTCTATCCATTTTGCATCCACCAAAGTCTGCATCACTATAAGATACGAGTTCGAATGGATTATTTTTCGGATAGAACAAGCCGTAATCCGTTGTATTTGTTAAATAGCGAAGAATATGTTTTATTGCACGATGATGTGATTCTTTTGGTTGTGCTTGAAAGCGTGCACATAAACATACACTCATCATTATATCGGGTCGACTGGCAGTTAAATAAAGAAGAGATCCTATCATACTTCTAAAAAGTTTTTGATCAAAATCTTTGCCATTTTTATCTTTATCCAAGTGAGTAGTGGTACTCATTGGTGTTGGTTTACTAGAATTTTTACTCATACCAAAACGATTTAATAAATCTTTACAGTATTTTTCTTGATTTAGAAAAATTCCATTTTCTAGTTGTTTTATTTGTAATCTTAAGAAAAAATTTAATTCTCCCATATGTGACATTTCAAATTCGTTAGTCATTATTTGAGAAAATTCTTTACATAAAAGTTCATTTGTTGATCCAAAAATTATATCATCAACATAAATTTGTACTATTAAAATATCATTTTTCTTTTTCTTAATAAACAATGTTGTGTCAATTTTACCAATTTGAAAACTGGATTTTAATAAATGAGATTTTAAGCGATCATACCAAGCTCGAGGTGCTTGTTTTAAACCATATAGTGCTTTATTAAGTTTAAAAACATGATTCGGGAATTTTTCATGAACAAACAATGGGGGTTGTTCAACATAAACATTTTCTTTTATAAAACCATTTAAGAAAGCGCTTTTAAGATCCATTTGAAAAAGTTTAATATTATTATGACAAGCAAAAGCAAGTAAGATTTGTATTGCTTCGAGACGAGCTACTGGTGCAAAGGTTTCTTCATAATCAATTCCTTCTTCTTGGTTGTAACCTTGTACGACTAGTCTTGCCTTATTTCGAACGATATTACCGTGTTCATCTGCTTTATTTTTGAAAACCCATTTTGTACCAATCTGTGCAGTTAATGCCCCGCTATTACCCCACTATAACCTCGCTATATCTCATAGCGGATTTCTACCGCTACGATTTTTCCATATAGCCCCAAAATATAGCCTTTTCGCTTTATGCCCCGCTATTTCTGCTATATCCTGTTATTCCCGCTATATTCCGCTATTTCCGCTATATCTTCTTTAATAAAATGAATTGAAAAATTGCATTTATACATTATAAAAATTATGAAACTAGTTTATTTGATTTAATTTTTAATATATTTTTAGAAATGAAAATACTCTAATATTCTACTAAATTCAATTATGTTATATAACAGTTTTATGTTTATTTAAAGTATATTCGCACATGTTTTTATTTAAAATTATTTATGTATTAATTATAATTCAATTGAATGATATTTTTTCATTTAATTACCATTTATATATTTGAAAAAACATTAAGTATGAGTTTTATATGGTATTTTAGAGCCATCCGCTATATCCCGCTATATCCTCGCTGTATCCCCGCTATGACTTTTTGCACCTCCACCGCTTTGAATCCGCCGAGCGCTTTAACTGCACAGGTACCAATTACAGATTGATCACTTGGTCGGGGTGTAAGTTCCCAAACATTATTTCGTTCAAATTGATTTAATTCCTCTTGCATTGCTAAAATCCAAGAATCATCATTAGATGCTTCTTTATAGTTTCTAGGTTCAAAGTTAGATATAAACGCTACTTTGTGATAAAGTTGGAATTTCTTCATCGTCATTTTCGATTTAATAGAAAAGTCTTCATCGAAGGATACATGTAAACTTTCTTCTATTATATTTGTTCGTTTATTAAAGATTCGATATGCTTTACTTCTATCAGAATATCCAATAAATATTCCTTCATCTACTTTTGCATCGAATTTTCAAAGATGATCTTTTGTGTTTAGTATAAAACATTTTGAACCAAATACTCTAAAATATGTTATTTTTGGTTTTCTTTTATAAAACATTTCATAACACGTGTGTTTAGTCATAGGTCTTAAAGTTACACGATTTAAGACATAGCATGCCGTTACGACTGCTTCTGCCCAAAAATTCTTTGGTAAATCGCTACTATTTAATAGTGTCCGTGCACATTCTTGTAAAGTACGATTTTTTCTTTCAACAACACCATTTTGCTGTGGTGTTCGGGGAAAGGAGAAATTATGACTAATACCCTTTTTATTACAAAAATTTGTAAATAATTCATTTTCAAATTCTCCACCATGATCACTTCGTATATTTTTAATTTTTAAATCCGTTGAGGTTTTAATTCTTTTAGCAAAAATTTTAAACATTTCGAAAGTATCACTTTTATGTTTTAAGAATAAAGTCCAAGTATATCTTGAATAATCATCCACAATAACAAAAACGTATTTACTATGATTTATAGATCGTACTTGAGTTGGTCCAAATAAGTCTAAATGAAGTAATTCAAGTGGTTGTTTAGTGGAAATTTCCTTTTTAGATTTAAAATAGCTTTTAGTTAATTTGCCAAGTTGACATGAGTCACAAAGATTTTTAACTTTAAAATCGATCTTAGGTAAACCTCTAACTAATTCATGTTTAGCTAATTTATTGATATTTTTGAAGTTTACATGACAAAAGCGTCTATGCCATAACCATGGATCATCATGATTAGCTGCTAAGCATACATCATTTTTATGATTAATATTCATATTTAGAACATAAATATTTCGTTTTCTAAATCCTTCAAATATTAAACTTTTATTTTGATCATAGATGTTGCACTTATCTTTTTCAAAATCAATTTTAAAACCATTATCACATATTTGACTAATACTAAGAAGGTTATGTTTTAAATTTTCTACTAGTAAAACATTTGTAATTATAGGAGATGTAGATATACCTAGATTGATGACTTCACCAATGCCAATGACGAATCCTTTGGAATTATCTCCGAATGTTACTGTTCCGCCATCTATATTTTTGATATTTGTAAGCATGGCTTTATTTCCCGTCATGTGCTTGGAACATCCACTATCTAGTATCCACTTCTCTTTTCCCTTACTCTTATTTTTGAGTACCTGCAAAAAATAAATAATAATTTAATTGGTACCCACTTCCTCCGTTAGGGTCCTAAGGGTTAGTAGGGGAAGGTAGCCATACCCATGATGGTTTGGGACCTTTAAACAAATAATTATTATTATGAACTACTTTTTCAAAATATTCATTTATAAATTTCTTTCTAATCAAATTATTATTTGTTTTTGGAATCCATATTTTACTATTTTTAGATTTGTTGCTTTTATGAAATACCCTTGATTTCTTAAAGTTAGTGTAGAGAGAACTATACTTAGTTGTAGCATTCAAATTTTGTTTCTTGGTTTTGACTTGACTTTTAACAAATCCTAATCCATTTTTATTTCCTGATGGTTTAGAATTTTTAATTAAACTTTCTAAATTTTGTTTCCCTTTATTAAATTTTGAAACATTATTTGTTATTTTTTCTAAATTATTTTTCAAGTTAGATATTTCAATATTGTCAGATTCTATCTTTTTTTTAAATCAATATTTTCTTTTAGAATAACATCCTTTGTAATTACTTCTTTTTGTAACTCATGATTTAAATCAGAATTAATTGTAGACAATTTTTTACATTCATCTTTAGCTAATTCTAATTCTTCTTCTAGAATTGTTTTCTCATCTTTTAACATTCCGATTTCTAATTCTAATCGAGCAAATTTTCCTTTATATTCTTTGATCAATTTTTTTGATTCTCTAAATTTATCGTCTAATTCCATACTTATTTCAAGTAGTTCATTATAAGATAAATCGGAAAGTACCTCATTAGTGTTAGCCATAAAGCAAACATTTGCTTGTTCAGAATCACTCTCACTATCTGATGATGATGAGTCAGAATCGTCCCATGTTACTTGAAATGCTCTCTTCTTTTTCTTGAAATCGAATTTGTTCTTTCTTTTATCATTGTTACCTTAAGGACAATCCTTCTTCATATGTCCGAGCTTATCACATCCAAAGCATTTGATTGAAGTTAGATAAGTTGTTTTTGAATTTGAATTTCCTCCGTTTCAAAACTTTGTCATTTGCTTGAATTTCTAGAATTTGTTGTAGTTCTTTGCTATGAATACAATTTCATCTTCTTCGAGATCTGAATTTTCATCATTGGCTTGAAAAGCAATATTTTTCTTTTCTTGATTTGCTTCTTTTCATGCCTGCAGTTAGCTTCGTATGACATCAAATTTCCTATTAATTCTTCAACTTTGAGTTCGGAAAGATTATTAGCTTCTTCGATAACCAAAACTTTTCTTTCCCATTCAGTAGTCAAAGAATTTAAAATTCGAGTAACTAGTTCAAATTGAGTAAATTTTACTCATAGAGCCATAAGATCATGTTGTATAGTTTGAAATCTCATGTACATATTACTTATAGTCTCATTGGTTTTCATTTTGAATGATGAAAACTGATTTTGTAGAATTGAAATCTTTGTTTGTTTAACTTTTGTAGTTCCTTCATGAGTAACTTGAAGTGCATGCCATATATCATATGAAGTGGTGCATAACATAACTCTAGAAAATTCATTTTTATCAAGAGAACAAAATAAAAGATTCATAGCTTTTGCATTATTTCCAACTAAGAGTATTTGTGCTTCTGTCCATGTGTTTCTAGCAGTGGTTGGTGCTTCAAATCTAGTTTGAGTTGTTTCCCAAACATCTAGACTATTAGACTCCATAAAAATACGCATACGTGTAGACCAATATGCATAATTTGAACCAGTGAATAGTGGAGGACGTGCAGTAGATTGACCTTCTTGAAAAGTACTTGCCATATTAGTGATAATTCAACTACATGTTACTGTAACTTGAATTGAACTAAGCTCTGATACCAAATGAAAGTCTTGTGGATCGTATATATGTTACTAATGTGCAAGTGTACTAACAGTATAGCAAAGATATAAGCAGATATGTAAATGTAAGAAGAAGAAGAAAACGATCACACCAGAGTTTTTATACTGGTTCGTACCTCCCGTCCTACGTCCAGTCCCGAAGCTCTCCTTCGATATTTCACTAACCAAATACCCTCGCTTCACCCAGAGGAACATGTCTTTTTACAATAGAGTTTTCTTTGACAATCTTGTGTTCTGATCAACACTAATATTGACTGATAATACAAATCTTCCTATAATTTCCTTTGAGTGATTGTGTAAGTGTGAGCACAGATTTGAGGAAGAATATAACCAATATAAATAGTGGTTATAGTTTTGATTTGAGAATATTAGAAATTAGGTTTTAGAAATCAACTTGATAATAATAATTCAAGAGAGTAGAAATCAGTAAGTTGAGTGAGTAAATCTCAAATCAATTTGATGGTATTTATAGAATTTGAAGAGTTATGATTTAAAGAGAAGTGACTGGAAACCATTGGTGAATGGTTGCAACTGTTTGAAGAAGAAGAACGTTTGTTTAAAGTTTCGCAACCTTTCAGAATATAGCCATTTATTAAAAAATGTTCGTCACCAGACGTTTGCAGGAAAGCTCAGACGTCTGGAGTTTGTTTCAGATAATTTCCTGAAACTTACTACAGACGTCTGAGTATATACTGCAGACGTCTGGAGTATGTTATTTCCATAATTTATAATGTGTTGTGCGTGTCACTTCTTGGAGATTGTACAATAATTCTATATACTACTTACACATTTGTTTACAGAATAATCTCCTTGTAATCTTCAAATCATAGCTCTTTGACGTGATGAATATCTTGAATACCTGCATATGTTAATATATATGTATATATAATATTGTATAATTATTGTCATTGAAACCATAGAATGGAGGTTCCAACATTTGTCAGTGCTTATTTCACATTATTCGAAAAATAATGTACTGTGATCTTATATGTAGTATTTGAGGGGAAATCCATATATTTCATACCACCATTGAAGGCTCAGAAATTTCCGCAAATTCCCCATAACAATTATCCAGCATAACCATGATGTCTGGCTTTTGCCTCTGTAAAAGAACTGATAATTACATGGTTAAGGTTAGGGTTCGATTCCTACCATACGCTTCCATATCCTATATAAATTTACCAGGAGCTATGGGGGCTTGTATCAGCAGACGGCTTTACTATACCCTCCTCAGGAGTTTACCGACCCGCCGGGTTCTCATGGGTTATCAAAAAAGAAAAACTTTGGAACTATAAATATTAGATTGGTAGCATTGAAATGTTTGAACCAACATCATGTTATTCTTCTATACGTTTAATTGACTATTAGAAATATATCTGCTTTTGTAATTTGTAGTGATATGTTAAGGAAAGTTATAGTTCTATTGGTGCTAATCCAATATAAATCTATTTTAATCACTTATAATTATGATATCATTCCTACCTTAAATTTGAAACTCATACACTTTGGTAAACAATGTTAATGAAATGCCTACCTTAAAATACTACAAAGAAACTAGAGGAAAAACTGTCGTTGGACACAATGAACAAGAATCAGTTATAATAATTGAAAGAAGTGTATGAAAGGATTTGGTGTTAAAATACAAATTCATCACATTGGTAGAACCAAAGTGTCAAATATTGTTTCTTACAAGGCCACGATGTTGTTTCAAGAAAGAGATCATTATTTGTATGTCAAGCTCATGCAAGTGAAATGCATCCAAGGTACCATCAAAGATAACCATCCCTAAAATGAAGTATTAAACATTGCCTTCCGAAACCATTACACATTGCCTTCCGAAACCATATGAAAAACCTTTCCTTTCAAACTTATTCAAAACCATTGGAAAAACATTTCCTTTAGACCTTTCGAAACCATTAGAAAATAGTACCATTCGACTCCTTCGAAACCCTTTGGGGAACCATCCCTTCAAAACTATTTTCAAAACCTTTCGAAAGCATTAAACCTTTTAAAACTCAAACCTTTCGAAAGCACTTGGGTTCAATTTAAAACATGTAGAAAACACCTTTCGAAATCATTTAATTCGAAACCCTCCTCTTTCGAAACCATTAGGTTGTTATTTAAAAATCACTAAGGGTCCCAAACAACAGGGTCGAATGCTCACCTTTTCGAAAGCTATAATTTAAGTAATAAAGTGATGGTTTCGAAACCACCCCCTTCCGAAAGCATTGGAGAAGCGACATGGTTTTTATAAAACAAAACAGTCCACTTCGAAAGCTCTGTTTCGAAAGGTAAGAAGCGGTAGTATAGGCTTCGACATAGTCGGAAGCTATCATTCAAAAACAAAGGTACAACTATTTCAAAACCATTAACTTAGTCGAGAGCACTAAGTTGAAAGCTATTACTTAGAACAGAGGTGCAACCTTAAAACCTTTACTCTAAATCAGTTGATCTAGTCAGAAGCCAACTAAGTCGAAAGCATCTTAGTCGAAAGCAAAGCAAATGTTTTTCTCTTTTAAAACATAAATGCGCTTCAACCCATTGGTTTCGATTCTTACCTTTCGCCTGTGTCCAATTCGCTGTGTACCAACAAGTTGATACTATGTGCATTGGTGTGAGGAAGTAGGCGTAGGGTCTTTGTCGAAAGCTACCTGGACGGAACCAAAATAGGCGAAACACACTTTCAACATGAATTTCTGATTTAAAACCTTTTTAAGTAAACTTTTTAACTAACCCGCCTTGTTTGTAAAACTCTTATTGGTTTCTAACTTTTATTTTCTAAAAGTACTTCCATAATTCCAGAATTTATTATCTAAATCATTTGCAAAATACCCCTTCTCCTTAATTAAATATATAAAACATTTAAGTCCCATACCTTAAATAATTTTATATATTCATCAAAACTCTTTGGAAAATTCTACAAAAATTCCAGAAAATCCAATTAAATATGTTTTCTAACATAAATAAATTTCAAACCCAAATAATTATTTATTTAACCATAAATAATTTATAACCCAATAAATCATTTTCTTCACTAGAAAATTAATATAAAACACACATTAATTCAGAAAATTATGAAAATTGAAAACTATCTCTAGAATAACATTTCTGGTCCATATCTAAAATCACAAGGCATTTGGATGTCATTAAATAGGGTTTTCACATCAAAACTTGTCCAAAAATCTATATGAACAAGCATAAATCATCAACATGTATATATAAACATTTTTCTCTTCAAAATCATGACTAAATCATGTAAGATAAACTTGGATTTCATCTTAAAACCGAAAACATATAGAAAAGTGAGATGTAGTCATTATTCGCCTTAGCTTTGTGATTAGGATGTGAGATTTGATCTTTAATTAATTGGTTTGATTCTTCCTCTTGAAAAACCTAGCTTATCTTCTCTTGAGATTGAAAATGGGGGCCGGCCTTAGTGTATTTTCATTTGAGAATGATGAAGTGAACGTGTGTTTGATTTCCTAAGGGTTTAGGGTATAAGTTTAATCATTTTCCTATTTTTCCCTTCCTTATTTCCTAACACTTAAGTCCATATTAGTTCTTTTATTTATTCATTAGCATGGCTCGGTTAACCCTTAATATTTAATCACAAATCCCAATCCATAATCAACACATTATTTTATTTTATTTAACTAATTAAATATCCTAAATAATGTCACTAAAAATATAGGGTGTTACAATCTCACCTCCTTAAATAATTTCATCCTCGAAATTACGATAAGGAACACAACAAACAATCAAAGGTAAAACATACCATCAAACAAATCATGATAAACGTTTCTAATCCTGCTCTCAGTCTCCCAAGTACAGTCCCTAACATCGTCACTCCACTGGACTTTCACTAATCTGACTGTCTTGTTCCTTAACTTCTTCTCATCTCTCTCGACTACCTGGATAGACTTCCTGGCTATAGTCATGTTTGGTTCCACTACTAAATCTTCTAACACAGTCGGTGCTACAGTAGTGTCTGGATCCCTGACACATTTCCTCAAATGAGATACATGAAAAACATCGTGGACTCCTGTTAAACTACTCAGTAACTCTACTCTATACGCGAGTTTCCTGATCCTTTCTAAAATAGGAAATGGTCCAACGAACCTCGGTGCTAACTTCCCCGTCTTCCCGAACCCGATAACACCTTTCATTGGCGATACTTTGACGAAAACATGATCTCCAACAGAGAATTCTAAATCTTTTCGTCTTTTATCTGCATAGCTTTTCTGCCTAGACCGAGCTTCCTTCATTCTCACCCTTATCAGATTAATCTTTGCTACAGCCTCTTTTACCAAATCAGGACCAAGAATCAATCTATCCCCGGTCTCTAACCAACATGCAGGGGATTTGCATGGTCTTCCATACAAAGCCTCAAACGGTGCCATTCCTATACTAGTCTGATAACTATTGTTATACGAAAACTCAACTAAGTGTAGGTGGTCTTCCCATGATCCCCTGAAGTCTAATACACAAACTCGTAACAAGTCCTCCAAGATCTTGTTAACTCTTTCCGTCTGCCCATCGGTCTGTGGATGGTAAACGGTACTCATTTTGAGCTTGGTTCCCAAAGCTTCCTGTAGACTCTTCCAGAATTCACTAGTAAACAAAGAATCCCTATCACTAATAATACTACTAGGAATTCCGTGTAGTCTAACCACATTCTTCATAAATAACTTAGCCAATACAGGTGCCGTCCTATTTGCCTTAACCAGAATGAAATGGGCACTCTTGGTCAGTCTGTCCACTATGACACATATACTTTCATTCCCTCTATTAGATCTCGGCAACCCGTCAATAAAATCCAGAGAAATGGAATTCAACTTCCATACTGGGATATCCAATGGCTGAAGTAATCCCCTCGGCTTCTGATGTTCGGCTTTTACCTACTGATAGTTCAAACACTGTTTCACCCATAAGCCAACATCCCTCTTCATGCCTTCCCAGAAGAAACTTCTCTTCATATCTTGATACATCTTCGTTCCTCCTGGATGGATACTGAACTTTGAACGATGGCATTCCTCCAAGACTTCCTTAAGTCTCCCACATTCGGAACACATAATCTGCCCTTCTTTCTCAGCCATCCGTTTTGGTCAAGACGGAAATCCTTTAAGTCATCACTCTCCATTCCTTCCCTTAACTTTCTGATCCGTTCAACCAAAACTGGATCCTCCTCATGTTTAGAAGCTATCTTCTCAATCAATACTGTTCGGACTTCCAAACAAGACAACCTAGTAGATCCTCCACTAGATTCAGCCTCGGATCTCTACAGTACTCTACAAGCTGATAATGCTTTTAAGTCTTTCCATTCCGCTATCAAAGCTAATATTGCATTCTGATGCCTTCTACTAAGTGCACCTACAACCTTGTTTCCTTTTCCAGGTGTGTACTCTATTCCAAAATCATAAGCGGCTAGAAACTCCAACCACCTTTGTTTTCTCATATTCAGCTCCTTTTGAGAGAACAAGAACTTCAACGACTTATGATATGTATAAAGCTCAAACCTTTCTCCCAAAAGGTAATTCCTCCACACCATCAACGCAAATATAACTGCAGCTAACTCCAAGTCATGCGTAGGATACCTAATCTCATGCGGTCTAAGCTGTCTAGAAGCATAGGCAATTACTTTACCCCTTTGCATTAGTACAGCTCCCAACTAGTACAACACACATCAGTATAAACAACTAAATCTTGATCCCCCTCCAAAACCACTAACACAGGTGCATGGGCCAACAAGTGCTTCAAGCTCTGAAATGCTTCCTCACACTTATCGTTCCATACAAACTTTACATCCGTTCGTATTAGCTTAGTCATCAGCGCTACAATTCGCGAGAAATCCTTTATAAACCATCGATAATATCCCGCTAATCCAAGGAAACTTCTTTTCACAGTTACCGTTTCTAGTCTTTTCCAATTGTTAACGACTTCGATCTTTTCTGGATCAACTGACAATCCTTTCTCCGAAACCACGTGACCAAGAAATTTCACTTCCTTCCTCCAAAAATGGCACTTTGAAAACTTTGCCTTTAGCCGATGCTGCCTCAGCGTCTCCAGCATAACTCTAAGATGAACTTCATGCTCCTTCTCATCCTTAGAGTATACTAGAATATCACCTATAAAAACCAACATGAATATATCCAAGTGCTCCTGAAAGATTCGATTCATCAAATCTACAAAGAATGCCGGTGCAGTAGTGAGTCCGAACGGCATAACTAACCATTCGTATGACATGTATCTCATCCTGAATGCCGTTAAACGTATACTATCTTCCGCTACTCTAAGATGATGAAATCCTGTCGCCAGATCCAACTGAGAGAATATCTTAGCCTCACTCAACTGATCGAACAAATCGTCAATTCTCGGCAATGGATATCGATTCTTTATCATCTTCTCATTCAGCTTATGATAATCGATACATAACCTTAATGATCCGTCCGCCTTCTTAGCAAATACTACGGGTGCTCCCCAAGGTGAGCTACTCAGTCTAATAAAACTCTTGCCATCCAAATCCACCAACTGCGCCTTCAACTCCCTCATTTATGTAGGGATCATCCTGCTTGGCGGCCTACTAACCGGTTCTGCTCCAGGCACCAAATCAATTCGAAACTCAATGGCTCGTTACAGCGGCAATCTAACTACCGGCTCGAAGACATCCGCGAATTCTCTAACTACGAAGACGCAATTCAACTCATCTTCCAACTTTATAACACCCAACAAAGCATTTACCTCACAACTGGGGTTTTCTACGGTATAAACTATCTGATCTCTATAATCTGGGTGTCTAAGTGATATTTTCCTATTTAGGCAAAATATCCTATCATCATAATTACTTAACCAATCCATACCCAATATAATTCCAAACCCAAAAAAATCAAATACATGCAAACTTCAAACAAAAGTGTAACCTAGCAAGTCAAACTCTAAGTGGTCACACTTCATCCCAAGCGTCACATACCCTCCTATCGGATTTGCAATCCTTAAGGAAGTAACAAAATATGTGAGTTCTAGGTTAAGTTTATCTACCAAACATGGAGATATAAAAGAATGAGATGCACCAGCATCAAATAAAACGCTAACAGATGTATCATGGATTTGAAGCGTACCTCCTAACACAACCTTTCCCTTCTCCTGCGCTGTCGGATTTGACGTAGCATGCTCCAATGCAAACACTTGGCCTTTATCCCTTTTTGCTGGCTCTTTGCACTGGTTCTAGTAGTGCTCAATTTGATCACAGTTAAAACATCTAATCCCTTTCTTCTCGGCAGCCTTCTTTCCTTTGCCTGTCCGGCACTCATGGGCATAATGGCCATTCTTGTCACACTTATAGCAGACCACCTCAGAATTTCCTTTCTTTGCTGCACCTCCTTTCTGAGCATTATTTTGTGTGAAAAACTTCCTCTTCTGGCCCTGTCCGACCTGGACCTCTTTCTCCGTCTTCTTCTCTAAGCAAGCTAACATCTCTTCATGTCTCAATGCCATTTCCACCACCACATCAAACAGATCTCTGATGTGCGGTAAAGTAGCCCTAGCCAACTTCGGCTTCAAACCTCTAATAAACTTTTCATTTCTTTTCAACGCTGTATCAACAGTGGCATACCCATACCGGGCTAACTCTTCGGATCTACTAACATATTCCAGAACTGACATTTCTCCTTGTTCCAGCTCAGAAAACTTCCTGACCAAGACAGACTGCACCATTACTGACATGAACCCTTCTTGAAACCTCCTCGTATACTCCACCCATGTCATAGTCTCTTCATCCACACCAGCAGTTACAGTGTTCCACCAAAACAAAGCATCTCCTTGAAGCTGTCTTAAAGCAAGTCTCCTTTTCTGCTCGCTATTAAGCCCTAGGTAAGCAAAAATCCTCTCGCAATGTAGCAGACAGTTTTCTACTTCGATAGCATCCTCCATCCCAATAAACGGCTTCCCTCCAAGCCTAATGTAATCTCTGCTCAAGTTAGCATACTGATTAACCATCGGAGTTTCCTAAACTCCTCCTCCAGCAGCATTACCTCCAACAACTCCAGCTGCAATTCCAGCTTTCATCATGTTTATGAAAAACTGATACATGGCTTCCATGTCCACTTAGGGAACCCCATCACCAACATTCTCAACCTAAGCCTGACAACTTCTAGCATTTGGTTGGGCATTTCAATTTGTGGTGGTGTTGTCTCCTCCTAGATTGAATCTGCCTCTTCTTCCGTCCATATCTTTATTCAAGCCTTATGAGATACAGAAGAATAGCCTAACAAAGATAGGAGTCTAGAGATAAAGCATATACTTATATATAGCAAATACAAGTACGTTGCTATAGCGTTATCCCATACCCCAATCCTATATCTAATTGCTAAGGATTATGTTTTCAAAATCATTTTTAGTTAAAGTATTTCATAAACATATGCTCTGATACCAAGTTGTAACATCCCCTATCTAGAGGTCTAAAGCTAAGCGCTACAGATGCTGCAGTCACCTATAGTACTAACTTCCAACGACTAAATACGGCTATGTTAATGGTATCTATAATATCAGAAGCACTTGAATATGAAACAAAGCACAGGTTTCAAAATAATATTTTTAGTTACATTTCAAAACAGATGTTCCATATTCGGGTTACATAATCCCAAAACGTTTCCCAGGCAATTGATGCAGGCCAAGCCATAATTTTCCAAGGCTTAAGTCGTGACCGACTTAACAAAGTTGAAGGCATAAGTCGTGACCGACTTAATAGAATTGAAGACATAAGTCGTGACCGACTTAGCGAAGGCCTTAAGTCGTCCCAACGACCTATTGTAACTCGGCAACGACTTGGTGAAGACTTGCAAGTTAACAAGTTCCTTAAGTCGCCTGAACGACCTAACGAAGCAGATCTAAGTCGTCTACGACTTAACTCGAGCGGGTCACGACCTAAGGAAGAAGCGGATCTAAGTCGGCTACGACTTAAGGGAAATGTTTTAAGTCGTCCACGACTTAAGGAAAAGAGGCTACGACTTAAAAGCCTAAGTCGTCCACGACTTAGTAAAGTGGAAATAGAAGATATAAGTCGTCCACGACTTAACAAGAATGATAATGGTGGAGCGAGTTATACTGAAGAAGAAAATCAACGACTTAAGATAAGTCGTCTACGACCTACGACTTAGTTAAGTCGTCTGGATTCCTTAAGTCGGATACTGGGTTAAGTCGTTGAAGTTTTATCTCATAAGTCGTCCAAGCTTAAGCCGCTTGAAGATGCTGCTGTGATATGTGTCTAAGTCGTTACCGACTTAAGTTGAGTCGTATGTTGTTTGTTTTTCTTGAATCGTATACTTTGTAAATAAGATGTATTGTATTTTTAGGTCGTACCAGGTTAGGTCGGCCACGATTGTGAGTCGTTGTATGTTGTAACTATTGATTCAGAGTTATTGATAAGTCGTAAGTCATGTACTGGGTAAGTCGTAAGTCGGAGGCTATAAGTCGGAACCGACTTAAGAGTTGATGTAATTTTTGTTGTAAAGTTGAACGTCTATAAATAGGCCGAGTGTCACATTTGTAATGGTCTAGTTGATTTGAAATAAAACTCTTGTTTTGTTAGCTTTGTGCTTTCACCAAATTGGTAGTCGAGTGTAATCTCCTATCTCCTCTTTCGGTTAATCGAGTGCGCTCGATTCAACGACTGCAGAAGCCGATTCACGAAATCTAGTGCGCTAGATCAACGTGCAAAGAATTGCAGATCTTTGAACCCGGTATCGTGCGCGATCAACGAGTTCGGGATAGCTAGAATTCGGTATCTTCGGATCAATGAATTTGGGCATTTCAGTATTCATCAATCCACCGATTGCAACTTTCATCGATCTATATTGTTTTGTATAATCCGCTGCGTCTGTTTTGGTATCAGAGCTTGTTTTAGCCAATCATAGCTAAATCGAGTGCTTGGAGCCAATCATCTTGAAGAATTTGAAGTCGAAGTATAGATTTGAACAAGGCCGAGAGCAACTAGTTGAAGTGTGTGCATACTTTTGAAGTTTGGAGATCGGAACTATATTTTTTTGAAGTTGTGTTCATCGTGTTCATCATATTTTTTTCAACAAGAGTGAAGATTTCAATCCATATCATTATGGATCAAAGTTCGAATTGTGTTTGAATTTTGAAGTGTTGAAGAGTTTTGGCCGAGCTAAGCAAGGAAGACCGTGTATACCATTTTGAAAGTGTTAGCCGAGAATTGAAGAGTTTGTAAAGTTTCAAGTCATGCCGCCAAGAAGAGCTAATCGTCACCAAAACATAGAAGCTTTGTATCGAAGAGAAGAAGCTGATGAGATGGAGCAAAGAATCAATGAAAACTTTAGTGAAAAGCTTAATGAAGGAAGTGGTCGACTAGAGAAGATGATGTTGGAAATGAATCAAAATCAGAGAAGGGTTTCACCTGAATCTAATCATGGAAGAAGTAGAGTTTCACCGCATTCCAATCGAGAGAGAAGTAATGATAATGACCATAGAAGTGTGAGCCGAGAAAGTAGAAGAAATGTTGGTGGAAGAAGTGAGGGTAGTAGAGATGTTAGTGGTCAGAATCGACATCGTTATACATCTGATTTTGAAGAGGAGTTTGACGGAGGTAGTGTTCGAGGACAAGGACGAGATCAGGGAAGAAATTACTCTGAGTATGATCACAAGTGGGAATCTGGTATGAAGACTGAAATTCCAGAATTCAAAGGTGGTATGCAAGCTGAGGAGTTTCTAGATTGGGTGGCTAATGTTGAAGAGATTTTTGACTTCAAAGAAGTTCCAGAACATCGTAGAGTGAAGTTGGTTGCTACAAGGTTGAGGGGTCGAGCTTTGGCGTGGTGGCAGCAAACCAAACTTACACGTGAACGAATGGGAAAGTCAAAAATTGAATCTTGGGAGAAGATGAAGAAATTGATGAAAGCAACATTCTTACCTTACAATTACCAATCTCTGATGTATCAACGTTTGCAGAATTTGATGCAGGGCACAAAGACTGTTAATGATTATGCGGATGAGTTTTACCAGCTTATTGCGAGGAATGATATTATAGAAACGGAAGAGCAGCTGACATCTAGATTCATTGGGGGGTTGTGAATGCAGATTCAAGATATAGTTAACATGTTTGATCCTAGATCTGCGGCAGAAGCACACCAGAAGGCGTTGGCTTGGGAGAAACAAGGACGACGAGGAGGTGGTGTGTTTACTAATTCCAATAATCAAGCGAAGGGTGTTAGTGGGAGTTCTTATGTTTCTAAACCTATCAGTAGACCAGTGGTGAAGGAGGCTGAGAAGGAAAAGGTTAACAATGGTTTCAAATGTTACAATTGTCAGGAATTGGGTCATAAAAGCAATGAGTGTCCAAAGCCGAAGAAACGAACTATGATTGCTGAACTTGAAGGTAAGGATGGAGAATATTCTAGTCCAGTTGAGGAGGATGAACAGGATATTGCATCAGGAGATGAAGGTTGTAATCTAATGCTGAGGAGATCATGTTTGACACCGAAGCAGGAAGAAGCTAGTTGGTTGAGGAGTAATATCTTTCAGTCGACATGCACTATACTGGGAAAGGTGTGTAAATTTGTGATTGATGCAGGGAGCTGTGACAATATCATTTCAACCGAGGCTGTAACAAAGTTGAAATTGAAGACAGAGAAACATCCGAATCCATATAAGTTAGCATGGTTGAGAAAAGGAGGAGAAGTAAAAGTGGATAGACGAGTTCGTGTTCCATTCTCTATTGGGAAGAAATACAAAGACGAGATCTGGTGTGATGTAGTAGAGATGGATGTTTGCCACTTACTATTGGGAAGACCATGGAAGTATGATCGAGCAGTACATCATGACGGTTGGACCAATAGCTACAGTTTTATGTTTGAAGGTACGAAGAGTATCTTAGTTCCAAAGAAGAGACCACAAGGAGAAAGTAAGTCGGAAGAGATTGAAGAGCTAAAAACTTTGTTATCTTTAAAGGAGTTTGTTAAGGAGATTGAAGAGGAGCCTGAGGTATTCTTGTTGATTGGGCGTGAGAGCAGTGAAGAGGTGGAAATTCCAGAAGAAGCGAAACCAGTTTTGAAAGAATTTGAGGATGTATTTCCAGATGAGTTACCGAAGGAGTTACCACCACTGAGAGACATTCAACATCAAATTGATCTGGTTCCGGGAGCAATGTTGCCACATAAACCACATTATCGAATGAGTCCGAAGGAACATGAAGAGTTGCGGAGGCAGGTAGAGGAATTGCTTGAACAGGGGCGTGTGTAGGAGAGTTTAAGTCCTTGTGCTGTACCAGCTTTATTGGTACCCAAAAAGGATGGAACATGGAGGATGTGCACAGATAGTAGAGCATTGAATAAGATCACAGTCAGATATAGATTTCCAATGCCGAGGTTGGATGACTTACTAGATCAATTGAGCAGAGCTACTATTTTTTTCGAAGATTGATTTGAAGAGCGGATATCATCAAATTCGTATTAGGCCAGGGGATGAGTGGAAGACTGCTTTTAAAACCAGGGAGGGTCTATACGAATGGTTGGTAATGCCATTTGGCTTATCAAATGCACCAAGTACTTTCATGAGGGTAATGAATCAGATATTTAGACCATTCATTGGAAAGTTTGTGGTGGTGTATTTCAATGATATTCTCATATACAGTGGAAGTCCAGAGGAACATTTGAATCATCTGAAAGAAGTGTTGATGGTACTACGACAAGAACAATTTTATGCTGCTACAAAGAAATGCGTGTTCATGACGCATAGTGTTTTATTTTTGGGGTATGTCGTATCAGAAGAAGGAATACAGGTTGACCAAAGTAAAGTCGAAGCAATTAGAGATTGGCCGCAACCTAAGACGATAACGGAAGTTCGGAGTTTTCACAGGTTGGCTTCATTCTATCGGCGGTTTATTCCACACTTTAGCAGTGTAATGGCACCTGTTACGGATTGCATGAAGGGTAAATAGTTTGCATGGACAGAGGAAGTAGGGGATGCTTTTGGGAAGATCAAGGAGTTGCTGACGTCTGCACCAATCCTAGTGTTGCCTGATTTTCAGTTGTTGTTTGAATTACACACTGACGCATCAAAGGTTGGAATTAGAGGGGTATTGAGTCAGAGGGGACGTCATATCGCCTATTTCAGTGAAAAGTTGTCAGGAGCGAATATGAGATATAGTACCTATGATGTGGAATTTTATGCTGTTGTGCAAGCTATTAAACACTGGAGACACTATCTATTTCAGAAAGAGTTTGTTCTTTACACTGATCATGAGGCGTTGAAGCATTTACAAGGGCAAGACAAAATTTCAACGAGACATGCATCGTGGATTGCATATCTGCAACAGTTTACTTTTGTTGTTAAACACAAATCGGGAGTGACGAATCGTGTTGCAGATGCGTTGAGCAGAAGGAATCATTTGTTAACTACAATGAAGGTTGAAGTGACGGGATTTGATATGCTACCAGAATTATTTGTTGAAGATCCTTACTTTATGAAGTTTGTAGATAAAGTCAAGAATGGGGAGACGGAGGAGTTTATGATGGTAGATGGTTTTCTATTCAAGGGAAATCGATTGTGCATACCTGATTGTAGTTTGAGAATGAAGATTGTAAAAGAGCTACATGAAGAAGGACATGTTGGGAGAGACCGTACATTACAGTTGATTTCACAGTCTTACTTTTGGCCATCGATGAGGAAAGAGGTGGAGAGGTTTATGGAGCAATGTCATATCTATCAGGTTTCGAAAGGAACTGCAACTAATGCTGGGTTATATATGCCGTTACCTATACCAACTAAACCATGGGTTGATATGAGTATGGACTTTGTGTTGGGATTACTGAGAACACAGCGTGGTAATTATTCCATTTATGTGGTGGTTGACCGATTTTCGAAAATGCCACATTTCATTGCTTGTAAGAAGACGACGGATGCTGTTCATGTTGCGCAGTTGTTTTTCAAAGAGATATATCGACTTCATGGATTGCCAGAATCGATTGTGTCGGACAGGGATACTCGTTTTCTAAGTCATTTTTGGCAAAGTTTGTGGAAGATGGTGGGAATGAAATTGAACTTTAGTAGCGCTTATCATCCGCAAACGGATGGACAGACCGAGGTTGTGAACAGATCATTGGGGAATTTGTTGAGATGTCTTGTGCAAGACAATCTGAAGAGTTGGGACATGAAGTTATGCCAGGCAGAGTTTGCTCATAATCATGCAGTGAACCGTAGTACGGGTTTCAGTCCATTTCAGATAGTATATTCAAGCTTACCGAAGGGACCGTTGGATTTAACGGTCATACCACAACCAAAGAAGACAGTCAAGCAAGCTGCTGATTTTGTTGAAGGATTGACAGTGTGTCATAGAATCTTTCAAGAACGATTGGAAAAGGAAAATGAGAAATACAAACGATCTGCAGACTTGAAGCGAAGAAATGTTGAATTTAATGAAGGTGATTGGGTTTATGCAGTGTTAACAAAGGATCGTTTTTCGGTGGGCACTTATAACAAATTGAAAGCCAGAAAAATTGGTCCTGTAGAAATCGTCAAACGGATTAATGAAAATGCTTATAAATTGAAGCTGCCGGAGGGTGTGTACACGTCAGACGTATTCAATGTTAAGCATCTCATACCTTATCACGGGGATGAGCGTATTGCGGGGGAGGAAAGTGCAAATTCGAGGACGAATTTCTTTCAACCAGGGGAGGATGATGCAGGCCAAGCCATAATTTTCCAAGGCTTAAGTCGTGACCGACTTAACAAAGTTGAAGGCATAAGTCGTGACCAACTTAATAGAATTGAAGACATAAGTCGTGACCGACTTAGCGAAGGCCTTAAGTCGTCCCAACGATCTATTGTAACTCGGCAACGACTTGGTGAAGACTTGCGAGTTAACAAGTTCCTTAAGTCGCCTGAACGACCTAACGAAGCAGATCTAAGTCGTCTACGACTTAACTCGAGCGGGTCACGACCTAAGAAAGAAGCGGATCTAAGTCGGCTACGACTTAAGGGAAATGTTTTAAGTCATCCACGACTTAAGGAAAATGGGCGACGACTTAAAAGCCTAAGTCGTCCATGGCTTAGTAAAGCGGAAATAGAAGATATAAGTCGTCCACGACTTAACGAGAATGATAAAGGTGGAGCGAGTTATACTGAAGAAGAAAATCAACGACTTAAGATAAGTCGTCTACGACCTACGACTTAGTTAAGTCGTCTGGATTCCTTAAGTCGGATACTGGGTTAAGTCGTTGAAGTTTTATCTCATAAGTCGTCCAAGCTTAAGCCGCGTGAAGATGCTGCTGTGATATGTGTCTAAGTCGTTACCGACTTAAGTTGAGTCGTGTGTTGTTTGTTTTTCTTGAATCGTGTACTTTGTAAATAAGATGTATTGTATTTTTAGGTCGTACCAGGTTAGGTCGGCCACGATTGTGAGTCATTGTATGTTGTAACTGTTGAATCGGAGTTATTGATAAGTCGTAAGTCATGTACTAGGTAAGTCGTAAGTCGGAGGCTATAAGTCGGAACCGACTTAAGAGTTGATGTAATTTCTGTTGTAAAGTTGAACGTCTATAAATAGGCCGAGTGTCACATTTGTAATGGTCTAGTTGATTTGAAATAAAACTCTTGTTTTGTTAGCTTTGTGCTTTCACCAAATTGGTAGTCGAGTGTAATCTCCTATCTCCTCTTTCGGTTAATCGAGTGCGCTCGATTCAACGACTGCAGAAGCCGATTCACGGAATCTAGTGCGCTAGATCAACGTGCGAAGAATCGCAGATCTTTGAACCCGATATCGTGCGCGATCAACGAGTTCGGGATAGCTAGAATTCGGTATCTTCGGATCAACGAATTTGGGCATTTCAGTATTCATCAATCCACCGATTGCAACTTTCATCGATCTACATTGTTTTGTATAATCCGCTGCGTCAGCAATGATAAAATATACTTATTACGAAATACGCCAAGAGCGACATATGAAGATGCCCCCTTGGATGATCAGTCATATAGTCATAATTGACTTAATACATACACAGCGGAAATTAACATAAAACGAAGAACTACAACTCCTAAATAGCTATCCGTTAGCCTCCTACTTTCCTCCAGTAGCTTTATTTGTCATCCTACTAAAACCTGAAAGAACCTCAACCCTCAGCCTACTCAAATCAATTTTGAGCACCCGAGAGTTTAAGGGGAAAACATAAACTTCGAGACATAAAGCCTGGTGTTAATAATATTATACATCCCGGTTATTAATGTTAAGTGAGACCACGCCACCTAGCGGAACGGGTTTTCCCTCACTAACATCCTTTTAAAACATATATTTTGCAAGTCTTTTCCAGCAACCAAAACTGGTTAAAACTGTAAATCATTATTATGTAAGCATACATATCAGGTAACAAATGGACCATCTGTCCGAATACTATAGTTTTGTTTGGTTTACTATTAACCTTTGGCTGACTCGGGCCTACCAAACAAAATAACAAAATTTATCTAACATCTGTTAGACACGCCTCTTCTAGACGATCTGTCCTTAACTATATGTTAAACACTTCTTTTATGGATGGTCTGTCCCAAACTTAACATCTCCCAGGGTCACCTGATCTTAATGGTTTTACGGGCTCACCAATAACTTATCTATATACAAATATATATTCCCTTCTATGTGTAATCATAATTTTAGTCTTACCTATGACAAAGCCCTACACACTGGAATTTTGGACTAAATTAGTTGGGGCCGATAACTAATGTATATGGCGCGACCTTATACCAGTTCCATTTGGTATTCTAATCTCTGAGTCATTTTCACTTTGGGATCACCTCCCATAAGTTTCCTTGAAAACCTTTATAAAATGATCTTTAAATCAAACTTACACAAGGAAAATAGAAAAACTCTATGCTTTTCTCAAAATCACCTTGCCATGCTATATATACTTTACTCAAATCTTTGTTGATGAAAACCTTTAAACAATTGAAAGTACCCCTTTTGAACCTATTGAAAGTACCCCTTTCAAAACCATGTAAAACCCTTTCTTTTATCTAGGCCAAAAGGCCAAACCTTCCTTTCGAAACCATTCATATAACCTTTCAAAACCAATGAAATTCCTTTTCCTTCGAAAGCTAAAAACCTTAGACATCTCTCTTTAAAACCATTAAACATTGCCTTCTGAAACGATCAGAAAAATCTTTCCTTTCAAACTTATTCAAAACCATTGGAAAAACCTTTCCTTTAGACCTTTCGAAACCATTAGAAAATAGTACCATTCGACTCCTTCGAAACCCTTTGGGGAACCGCCCCTTCGAAACTATTTTCAAAAGCATTAAACCTTTTAAAACTCAAACCTTTTGAAAGCACTTGGGTTTAATTTAAAACATGTAGAAAACACCTTTCGAAATCATTTAATTCGAAACCCTCCTCTTTTGAAACCATTAGGTTGTTCTTTAAAATTCACTAAGGGTCACAAGCAACATGGTCAAAAGTTAACCCTTTCGAAAGCTTTAATTTAAGTAAGAAAGTGATGGTGTCGAAACCACCCCCTACCGAAAGCATTGGAGAAGCGGTAGGGTTTTTATAAAACGAAACAGTCCCCTTCGAAAGCTCTGTTTTGAAAGGTAGGAAGCGGTAGTATAGGCTTTGACATAGTCGGAAGCTATCATTTAAAAACAAAGGTGCAACTATTTCAAAACTATTAACTTAGTCGAGAGCACTAAGTCGAAAGCTATTACATAGAACACATGCGCAACCTTAAAACCTTTACTTTAAATCAATTGATCTAGTCGGAAGCTAACTAAGTCGGAAGCATCTTAGTCGAAAGCAAAGCAGATGCTTTTCTCTTTTAAAACATAAAGGCGCTTCAACCCCTTGGTTTCGATTCTTATCTTTCGCTTGTGTCCAATTCACTGTGTACCAACAGGTTGATACTATGTGCACTGGTGTGAGGAAGTAGGCATAGGGTCTTAGTCGAAAGCTACCTGGGTGGAACCAAGATAGGCGAAACACACTTTCAACATGAATTTCTGATTTAAAACCTTTTTAAGTAAACTTTTTAACTAACCTGCTTCGTTTGTAAAACTCTTATTGGTTACTAACTTTTCGTTTCTAAAAGTACTGCCATAATTCCAGAATTTATTTATCTAAATCATTTGCAAAATACCCCTTCTCCTTAATTAAATATATAAAACATTTAAGTCCCATACCTTAAATAATTTTATATATTTGGAAAATTCTACAAAAATTCTAGAAAATCCAATTAAATATGTTTTCTAACATAAATAAATTTCAGATCCAAATAATTATTTATTTAACCGTAAATAATTTATAACCCAATAAATCATTTTCTTCACTAGAAAAATAATATAAAATCCACATTAATTCAAAAAAATATGAAAATTGAGATCCATCTCTAGAATAATATTTCTGGTCTATATCTAAAATCACAAGGCATTTGGATGTCATTAAATAGGATTTCGACATCAAAACATGTCAAAAAATCTATATGAACAAGCATAAATCATCAACATGTATATATAAACATTTTGCTCTTCAAAATCATGGCTAAATCATGTAAGATAAACTTGGATTTCATCTTAAAACCGAAAACATATAGAAAAGTGAGATGTAGTCATTATTCACCTTAGCTTTGTGATTAGGATGTGGGATTTGATCTTGATTAATTAGTTTGATTCTTCCTCTTGAAAACCTAGCTTTATCTTCTCTTGAGATTGAAAATGGTGGCCGACATTAGTGTATTTTCGTTTGAGAATAATGTAGTGAACGTGTGTTTGATATCCTAAGGGCTTAGGGTATAAGTTTGATCATTTTGCTATTTTCCCTTCCTTATTTCCTAACACTTAACTCCATATTAGTTCTTTTATTTATTCGTTAGCATGACTCGGCTACTCCTTAATCTTTAATAACAAATCTCAATCCATAATCAACACATTATTTTATTTTATTTAACTAATTAAATATCCTTAATAATGTCACTAAATATATGGGGTGTTACACATGATTTCAGTTTTCACATAACATGCCAAATTGATTATAAATTGGTTTAGTTTGTACTATAAATTCAAATTTGTACACATAGTGGGGATGCTTTTTTACTAGAAGAATACTGTATGCAATACAAAGAAAATTCAGTAGTATTACTATCAGGATGTCATCGAATGAGCTACTATTTTGCTCTAGGTAGCTTCATATCCATCATGCTTGAAAAGTATATAAACTGTTACATGAGGCAGTCGGTAATGCTAAAACTGAAGATAAATACATCTTGTTTGGGACTGGGGTGACTCAACTTCTTAATGGATTGATCGTTTCACTTTCACCAAATGTTACCGATGATCCATCTGCTCCTACAAAAAATGTTATTGCTTATGCTCCTTATTACCCTGTAAGAAATAAGAATATAGCAAACCCTGGTTATTGTATGCAATTTAAAAGTAAATTAGAGTATGTAACTTGAACTCAAGTGCTTAGGGATGATAAATATTAACCCATTTCTACCTACATTTTGCACATGCATATACCACTTTGTTATTATGTGCCCACCAAAAATTATAATGGAATTCAAACAACAGTACTAATAAACTATCTCTAAAACTAGTTCATCCATCCATAATTTTACAAATGATGAACATATGGATAGTCATTTCATAAGGTAAATACTAATATGAATGGTTTAGGAATAATATTCTTTTTCCTATGTTGTACAAGTGTTTAGGACTCAAAACCGAATTTATTAATTTCAAAGGATATAAATGGAAAGGAGATGCTTCAAATTATGTAAATGCAACCTCTCCACAAAATTTCATTGGAATGGTGACTTCACTGATCCTTAAGGTTGTTTACGACATTCAATAATTAATGACTCTTTGGCCATTTATAATTATGTTTACTATTGGCCTCAATATACAGCAATTAAATATACCGTAGATGAAGACGAGCTATAATTATTCAAGTCACGAGAGACTGAAGATACGCATTTATCTTTAGCAGCAAATCGGTTATGTAGTGTAACATCTCGCCTTTTTGTACGCTTTAAGCAGACACACATGCCAACTCAAACCATACAGAAGGACAGATTGTTATTTGGGGTAAATAAGAAAAAGAGAAAGAAATAAAAAAACAAACCAGAATATCGCAGCGGAATGACAAAATATAATAATCAAATAACGGTTCATGAAGCTGTTTACAAAAAATTTGATTATATTTATACAATACATAATCAGAGTTACACATATCAGAGATAAACAAATAATGTAGCGGAACAACATGAATGTGGTGGAATAAATATAGTAAATAATAGTAGTACAAATCTTCATCTTCGTCCTCCAGAAATAAGGTCTTCAAATCCTGAAATGCTCAGGCTGACCCGAGCGAATTGAAAAAACAAAACACTCGAGTCAGAACTAAAAGATCTTATATAAGTTAAATCAACGGTAAATAAATAATGAGTGGAATGGCGTCGGAGATGTTTACGGGGTTTGACATCACCTATCTAGTGTCTAATGTGTGTGCAGTAACTTAAGAGATGTTCGGGATTCACATCTCCTAACGATCCTTAAACTATCTACTATGTAGTACAATACGCTATTATAATATGTCTACAGTAATATAAACTATTAAAATAGTGTTAAGGCGTTACATTTTCCCCCTTAACACATTTTTATTTCCCATAGTCTATACAGTATCGTAATCCCACCCGTATTGGATGCCGTCAGAGGGCACTCCATAGGTATGGTACAAACCAAACTCGTAGAAGGCGCGCTAGGGTAGGTGACACGACACAACTAGGCAATGCTAGGGTAGATATACCAATTACACATCCGGACTATTGGTAACGCATAGCTGCAACTACCGCCCAACTCGAAACACACTCCCAAGTAAAAATCTAAGGGTGGCCACCAAATAAATCAAAAGTCAGAATATTGTATCGATGGAATGTGTCCGATCGGAGGGGCTACCTCACTTGGCCTGGAATCGCTCCTGTTTTAGCCACCTTATGCTAACTCACGGGAGTTAGGTCCATGTAAATATACCTTTAGGATCATCACCACCATCCTACTTTATTTTGGAATCTCCACCGCATACACAGTTGTCAAAATGGTTTTCGGTATTGGCAGAGAGTATGACAACATTCGATCCCGGTCTCTTTAACAACCAATCGCTTATTACACACCGGATGGTTCTTTTACATTTCCAAAATCGTTTCATAATTGATATCAAAATATCATATTCAATTCAAACCATATCACTTTCGAAATCATTACTTACTTTCGAAATCATATTCACCTTTGAAATCATATCGCATTTGAAATCATAGTTTGATAATTTTATTTCCTTTCAAAAGTCATATTCACAATTTATACCAAATTTTCGTATTCTCAAAACCATAATATTTTCGAAGTCATATTCACTTTAAAAATCGAGAACTTGAATATAAACCCATCCATTTTACTTTGTTTGGAATTTGGAAGAAAGTAGTTTAAATAGTTATAAATAGTTAAAATACTCCAAAATAGTTTGATTCTAGGTAAATTACCTTTAAATTGATTTAAGATAGTTCAATAGATTTAATTTAGATTAAATATAATTAAATAGATTAAATAGCTTAAAATAGATTAATTAGATTTAAAATAAATTATAATGGTTTAATTAGTTTAAAATAAATTAAATTGGTTTAAAATAGTCAAATAATTTATATAGTTAATATTAGTTAAATAGTTTAATAAATTTGAAAATCTTAATAATTATAAATATATTTTAAAACAGTTTATATTAAAATATGAGTTTGGAATTTATATCAGTTTAAACTACTCATTTCATTTCAACATATTTGGACCATTTCAAATTTCCAAATCGATAAACCAAATTTCAATAAACTATCGAATTTCATATCGTTTAAACCCATGTTCAAAATATCAATACGGATTACTCCAACTTCAACATATTTCAAAGTTATTTTCAAACAAATTCAATCACTCAATTTCGATAGAATTTCATTTATACATAAAAGTTCAACTTTAAACTTCTGATTTACATGTCTCTCTTAAGTAGGGTATTAAATAAAGAAATCTAGGGTTTTCTTCTACCATGGGAGAAAACAAATTTCCTCAAAATCCAATCTAATCCTCCTCTCTCTCGTCCTTCTCCTCAGGATAGGCCACTTGAATCTCATTTCAAAAAGTCGAATAGTGTCATCATTGATAACGAGGGCTTCCTATTTGTTCAGCCAAGATCACAAAGAAGATATCAGCCTAGAAATGATCAAGTCCGGTCTCATATTAATGATGATCAAAGGAAAAAGGAGGGCCAGATGACCAACTCCTTTCAGGATAAGACCAAACTGATGCAAATCAGAAAGCCGACAAAGTTCTCTTCAAATAAAGAACTAGGACATAAATCCTGGGCTGGCATCATCGCAGAGCAATCAAAGGAACCAAGGGATGAAGAATGCAGTCTTGAAACCATTTCTCCTATTCAAATCAGCAATAAGAAATATGGTGTGGTAAAGGAGGCAGTATGTAAAAGATCCATGGAGTGTTGGAATAACTCCATTTTGGTTTATGTGGTTAGTAGCAAACCATATTTCTTGTTTTTCAAAGAATATATAAAAAGAGTATGGAAACCGAAAGGCAAATTGGAAATCTAATCCAGAGAAAATGGGTTTTTTCTAATCAAATTTAATGATTCTCAGGACTGCAATTCTATTATTTAGAATGGCCCTTATTTTTACAATGGCAAGCTCATCATCATGAGAAGATGGACTGAATCATTAAAGTTGGACAGAGATCTTCTGTCAACTATGCCGATATGGGTTAGATTACCCAGTGTAAACCTCAAGCTATTGGATAGAGAGGCGGTTAGTATTATGGCGAGTATTATCGGAAAACCCATAAAAATGGACGCAGCAACAACCATGAAGACGAGATTGAATTACGCTCGGCTTCTTGTGGAAGTTTCTGTGACTGATGAACTTCCACATGAAATCTGTCTCAATCTTTATAATGGTGAAGTCATAACACAAAAAGTCGAATATGAATGGGTTCCACCAAAGTGTAACATCTGTAAGTGTTTCGGTCACACTAGAGAGCAATGCAACCCGAAACAGATGTGGATCCCCAAAAATAGTGATAAAGATAGAGTTATTACTCAATAAAATAGATCTGAAATGATTCAGGAAATGAGTATCAGTAAAGGCACAAAAAACCAATCAAGAACCCAAAAGGACAAAGATCGAATCTATCAAGAAGATATCATCTTCGATCAAGAAAATAATATAAGAGAGCTCACTAACTAAAGTGATCAGATCACGGCAATGGAAGTTCATCAGCCAAAAGGATATGAAGAAAAATCAAATGTTCCGATTCCGACTAATACAGAGGAGGGTAAAAATAAAAAGTTCTTTAACTCTGAAATCCCCATATTTCAGAGTCATGTTTAATTACAGACCATTATGTTACAAAAATAGTCAACAATCTTCATCAGAATACAAGCCCGAACCAGGAAATTGATATCGAGAAGGGATCTTCTTCTAAGCTTGCTGCAGATGTTGAGAGAATGAATTGCAATAACTCAACATTGCCTCGCAAGTGTGATCCTCCTCCAGAGCAGGCTGTAGTGACTGACTGTAATGAGTCAGCCATGCCTCACACAGCTTCGTTTGATATTTCCTTAATCAAGATTCCAGAATCTGCACAAATGGAGGAAGATGAATCTGAGAAGGTTGATAACATAGAAGAATTCGACTTATCAGAACTACATATTGCCAAAACAAAAGCATCCGGTAAGCTAAAGAGCAGCAAAGAGAAGAAAGCATTCAAGCAAAAATACATTTCGATCAATCCAGAATGGGACCAAATGTCTACCAGATTGAAAGCTAAGGGTGTTGATAATAAAAGGAGAGGTAAAGGCACTATAGTGTCAGGTACCATTTAAATTTCTTATGTTTATTATTAGATATATATGACTTTATGTGCTTGGAATGTCAGGGGGATGAACACCCCTGTAAAACAATCTGATATCCTTTATATGATTAATGTTTACAAATCTTAAATTATTGCTTTAATTGAGAATAAAATGAATGATGAGAATTTTGAAAGATTTTGCCTTAAAATGTCCAGTAATTGGAAAAAGCTATTTATAACAATGATTGTGGTTGTAAAGGTAGAATCATTGTTATTTGGGATTCTAATATCTGGACTAATATAAACATAAACAAAGATAGTCAATTTATAGATTACAGTTTTAAAAACATTGGAGGTTTTTCTTTGCAAGTTACTAGTGTATATGGCAGTAATTTTGAGAAAGAAAGAAATGTTTTATGGCAAAAACTTAAATCTCTAAATTCCATATATGATTTCCCCTGGATTGTGTTAGGGGATTTTAATACAATCTTTCATGTTAATGAAAAATTTGGAGGAATTAAAATCCCTCAAAATAAATTGGATAGGGTTAATAAATTTCTATTAGAAACTGGTCTTATGGAACCAATTATCAGTGGGAACAAATTTACATGGAAATCTGGAATAGCTAAAAATATTCATTGCAAATTAGATAGGATTTTGTATAACAAAGATTTTTTAAAAAGATTTCCTGTAACGACCCTGAGATTTTGAACAAATTAAATTGGGAATGTTTAATTATTTTTAAATATTTGAACGACGATTTAATTTGAATCCCGAATATAATTCAGAATTTGGCGATTAAATTTTATAATTTAATCTATTGAACTGGATAAAAATTTGAATCTTCAATTTTAAGCTGAAGAAAAATATTTCGAAAGCTTTTAAAATTCGTATTGATATTACTGAAGATAACAGAAGCTTTAGGAGTAAAGTGTTCAGTTTGAAATTAGATTGTTCGAACCGATATTTAAAAATAGTCATTTTTCAAACAGTCTCGGAATTCGACGAAACCAGTTCCATTGGGTCCGGAATGTTGTATTTTTGCCGGATTTCAATTTTCGTAATTTTCGGTGTTTATATGTGAGCACACGACGTGTAAACGCATCGGAATTTATTCGAATTCAGATTTAAATTTAAATTTAAATTTAAAGACATCAGCCACGTTATCTTCCCTTTTATCACGCCAAATATCACGGGAGAAGATCGTGCAGCCCATACCCTTTCGTTTCAAATACTCCCTTCTCAGTTCAAATGGAAACGAGAAATCGAAATTAAAAATGGCCGACACTTCCCCTCTTCTATTTAATTCCCAAACACGTTCCTATCCAAAGAAATCTTTTCCCCCTCCCAATCTTTTATCTGCTCGAACGAAATTTATTTCGTTCTTCAATCGCGCTAAAAAAAAAAATTTCGCGTTCCTCTTCCTTCGATTTAAAATCGCGACTGCAGTTAGGAAATCGGCGAGCTTGAGGGGAGAGCGTCGACGTGGGAGGCTTGGTCGAGCTCGAGTCTGAGGTGGGTTCGAATGCGGTGACGTGCGCGATGGAGGCACTCAGGCGATGTCGCGATGCGACTGGGTGCACGGGGGAGAGCGTCGAGGTCGCGATGGTGGAGATTTAGGGCTTCTGGTGGGGTTTCGCGATGGCTGTAGGGTCGTTGTCGACGTTGAGGTGGCGTGGAGTTCGCGACGTCTAGGGCTTCGCATCGTCTGTCAGTGGGATTCGAGCAGACAGTTGAGATCGGCATTTGATTTTAGGGAAGGAGCCAAATTTTGTGGTCGAGACAGGGTTGATGGCAGATGCGTTTGCGAGCACACAGAGGAGAACGGCGAGCAGTAGTTTCGTCGTGGTGGGGATGCTGGTGATCGCCTGGAGCTTGCATACGATCTCGTGTGAACAGAACAGTAAGGTATATAGGTACAATTTATTCGTTTTAATCTGATATATATGTATATGGATATGTACAGAAAGAATAAATAAATAATAGATACGGTGAATTATTTGTTTTACTAATCTACTTAATTATTTTAGTTACCAAAAATAATTTATTAAAAGAAGTTGGTCTTAAATTTAATTTGTTTAGTTAAATAAAATTTTTAAAGGAGAAATTTAATAATTAGTTTGAAATAAATCAAGGGTTAAATTATTTTGTTTAGGAGAAATAAGTTTAAAAGTAAAGTATAAATGTATTGTTAAATTGATTTATCTAAAACTATTTAGATTTCTAGAGGAAAATATATATAAAGGAGATTTATTTTTAAATATAAAATTTTGAGTTAAATAAAGTTATTTATTGATTTGGTATCAAAATATAATGACCGACGAATCGAAATTATCAAATGAAAATTTATTATTCGATTTGTTCAAATATTAATAAAATTGTATAATTGCTTATACAAGGTTAAACTGTGAAGAAACAAGTTGGATTCAAAATGGATTGCAAAATAAAAAGCTAAGGTGAGATTTTCTCACTCGAAGGAAAATTTTGATTTGCAGTTATTGATTGATTTGTTTGAATGTGCTATTAGATATGATAGGATATATCTATATATATAGCAGTATATACATATTGGCATATGTATATATTGGATTGATTGATTCCCGCCTTGTATAGCGGATGAGACCCTATTGCGCCGTTAGTAAGCGGATTTTTATAAAACCCATATACCGCGATAATTCCGTACTGGAGCGGAATTGGTATTGTGCTAACGTCTTTGGATGCAGGGAAACAGGTTGGAGGGATCCAACTGGACCCCTCACATTGATTGAATTTATTTCTATTGTGATATGAATTTGTGAATGATTATAGTGATGCTATTAATCATATTGATATCTGGAAATTGTTTGAAAGCTAAAATTTAGCTGAATGGATGTTTTGACATCATTGGATTCCAAAGATAAACGAAATTGAATTTTTGAAATTCAAGAAGAAAATTTCTAAGTGAATCAATTTTTAGAAATTGAATAAATTTGAAGAAAAGAATTTAAAAGTATAAAAGTTGTTTTTATAATCGTATCGAATAAATTCCAGAATAAAGTGAAAATGCTAAATAAATGGATTTCATAAAACAGTGATTTTAAATTGAAGAAATTAATTTAAATTTGGATTTTTAAATAGATTGAAAGAAACGATTGAAATTTATTTTCTTAAAAAGGAATTTATTTAAAAGAAGATAAGTTGGAAATTCAGTTTGAAATTTAATTGGTAAATTGAAATAAGTTGTGAAATCAATGTAAAATGATTTCAATTTGAAGAATCCATTTAAAAATGGAATATTGAATGATTTGAGAAAAATAAGGAATTTATTTAGTGGTGATAAATAAATTTAGAAATCAATATTGAAATTGATTTGATATTGAAGTTCTTATAAATAAAATTGGAATTTACAAATGCTGTTTATAAATACGAAATCACTTATTTTGATAAGTAAAATATAGAAGTTAATAAAAAGAAGATTTATAAGTCGAGGTTGTTATTAAAATAGAAATGGAATTTATAGACGTGTTTATAAATTCGAAATAGATTGAATTGGATAAATTTATTTATAGAAGATTTTTAAAGAAAAGATATATTCACAACTCTGGACCGTGAATATATTATTGAATAAAATGGATTCATTTTTGAAGAAGTGATATTTTAAAATGAAGTTAAATTGTTTTTAACGATGTTTTAAAATGTATTATGAATCGAAAGCATAGATTTCAACATACTTGTTGAAATAGGCGTTTTCGAGAAATTTAAGGAAATGGTGGACTATAACACTGTTGTTATAGTAAATTGTTTCCGAAAGGAAATTTTTTTATGTAGTATTGGGATTTATAAATATCTATCTTAATTTTCAAATCCCTATACTAGTGGTTTTGAGTCGTCGTAACGATGTTTTACGTAACATTCGTTTTGACTCAAATAAATGTCGTCAAAGTAAATGATTTCCTTAAAGAATGAAACATATACTTAATTTGATTTAAGTATATCGAATATTTTCCAAGTGTTGAAAATAAATGATTTGTGAAATACTTATTATTAAATAAGTATAGAAATGTTTTCCAAAATGAAATGAAACGTTTTGAGAATTTATCTTTGAAAAGATAAATTGAAATTGAATATTGAAAACGATTTGAAAATCGTATATCAGTAGATATTTTTGAAATATAAATTCACTATGGAATTTATAAAAGAAAGGGAAACTGTTTAGAAAAATAAACGTTGATTTATTTTTGAAGGGTGGAAAATTTTATATCTAGTAAAGATATTTTTGGAAGATGAAATAATTTGGAAAATTATTTGGAATCTGATGATGTTGCGCATCTTATTTGATAGTTAAATAACCGACTATCAATAATTACCTTTAGATAGGTATTTGTTGTGAATTGGATGAATTTGGATGCCACACTTATTTTTGAATAATCGCTCACTATTCGGGTTAGCCAGGAAAGGACCATGGGGTCGTATAACCCATTCCGAATATGTGATACGTCGTTATGAATTGCATTTGAAGACCGGTGTCGAAGACCGGATATTTTTGAAAACGGAAGGATTACCGTCGAGTTACTCTACATCGACTGATCTTCGATTTAGAGGTTTTATCACCCTTAGTGACGGGAAGTCCTGACGTGATTAGAAAATTATCCGGAAATGCAAGGGCTTCGTGAGAAGTGCCTTCGGTTCTGTTCGATCCCGGAACAGACTTGTATGGATTGTGTGTCTGACGTTACAATTTGAGATATAAAGCTGATTTCTTTCAAATACATTTCTGTTGGTGGCGGAGAATTTATTCTCTTAGCTTAACACCCTTCTCTGAGACGTACGAGCTCAGAGGTTATGTAGTTGAAATTTATCAGCGATATATCCCAATTTGGTAACGTGGCATACTAAGTGTTGCTGTGAAATGATCAGTGTTTGATCATTTGCGATATGATCATTTGTTTGATCTTATATCTTTGTGATCATAGGTTGATCATTTTGTTTGACCCAAAGCAGGGCTTTTTGAGAAAGCGTAGCTTTGTGGACAAGACTTCATCGAGCCTCACACCCCGGAAATGGTCGAAATAGGACGAATGCGGCAAGGTTCTAGGGAGTAGCGCCCCTTAGTGTATGTCATTCCTTCTGGATAAAGGTGGTATCATGGTATGGAGCCCAGATACTTAACCTCTGTGGTTACTGCATTATTTTTCTATGTGGTTTGTTGGAAATCGGGGATCCTCGGGAAGATCGGTGACGATCGGGGGATGGCATACGCGTGTCAGTAGTTACCTATTTTTGCAGAGGTAACCCGGCCTTGTGTTGGCAGAGATCCGGTTAGGTTCTCGGGTCGTCTATTCCAGGGACGTACCCATCGTGGATAGGAAGTTCCTTAGCTTGACCATTTGTTGGAAATCCAAAGAAACAATACGTGACTTGTACGGTTTTAGTTGTAGAACCTGCCATCTAATATGGCAGCTATAGCAAGCATACTATAATGGTACCTATGCTGGCTAAGATTTATATTCTACTTTCGAAATGTTTTCCACTATGCACTAATAATAATATCAAAAATGATTTGATTTTGCGTAGTAAGCATCTTTGACTATCATAAGAAGAAATCTCCTCCAAGTCTGCGTTTGCATTGTGTGTGTGGTGGGAGGTCTTATGGTAGTTTCATTTTCCAAAAGCATTGCGAATTTACTTTAAAAATATCCCCTTGTTGTTTTTAAAGATAAACTGTTTTACGATCTCACACCAGTCACCATGACTGACTCGGAGTTTATTGTTCCCTTCTAAACTCTGGGTGCCCACCAATTTCCACACGGGCAGCCTAGAGTTATATTATCAGGATATTCTGGATATTCTGGAGCTTTGGAGATAAGCTGGATGACGAGACGTAGTATTTGTATCTAATAGTATTTATTCCGCTGTGTATTCTGTATGAGGACAAGTTATATAACTGTCCATTGTTGTTTATTAACTCTGATGATATGATGTGATGTAATGTAATAACAGATATAATTCTTTTGTTTTTAAATGATATTCATTTATCTATTATATATTGTTCCGCTGCGATATGTGAGATTCTGATATTGTTTTTCTGTTTCTGTTGTTGTTCTGTTGTTCTTCTTCTTTCTTCTTCTGTTCTCTTCTTCTGCCTTTTTCTTCTTTCTAAAACCCTCACTATTGGAAATTCCGGCGTTCGATTTATCGGCAGTCGATAAAGTGAGTATCGATGTCGAATTTTCAAAAGTCGAAAATTTCGGTATGTGACAGCGTGGTATCAGAGCATATGGTTAAGCGACAACCCTGCTCTGTTGGGTGTTACTCATTAGAAATAGAGTCAGCAGTACTCTAGGATGAGTTGAGTGTAATAATAGATATGAGCGCGTATTTGTTAGTTAATATAAAAATTGTTTTATATTGTGATGATTGGTTTATTGAGTGGTATATGAACCTTCGTCGGCACAGTCTTGCAAAACTGTATCGAAGGGGTTTCTAAACACTCGAATAGAACAATTCGGCACAGTATTGTTTTGAATAGGGTGAATGAGATAATTTTACCCAAAACTATTTTTGTGTAGAAAAGAAATGTTTTCTATGAAATATTATAGTATATGGTTGCATGGATGTTAGAAGTGATAATATTAATCTATTACTATTGAAATTGAATAAGAAATTAAAATCGTAACTCCAAGATTTAAGAAATAAATTCATATACGAATGAAATTTAAGAATGTAAATTATAAATGTGAATTATAATTTAAAACGGAATTCCAGAGAAGTTTTTGGAAATGTTTTGAAAAGAATTTGAAAATTTTGGAAATTTGGAAAGTTTAAATCATTTTTGATTTGAAAATGAATTTCAAAGGGTTTGAAAAGTATTTTGGAGAGTTGAAAAGCTCTAAACTCTTTTCGGTCGCTGGAAAATAACTTCGGTAATGACTGCAGCATTATCAATGTTCATTTTCGGGTTTCCAGAAGAGGAATTGCTGCCAAATTGTTTTAAATGGAAGTTGTTTGAAAATTTGGGTTTTGTTTTAGAAATTCAAAGGATAATTTGAATTATTTTCGAAAATAGTTTTGAAAATGTTAGTAAGACTCTGGAATAGAATTCAAGAAGGTAATTGAAAAATTAAAATTCAATAATGGAATGAAATTGTGAATATGAATTTATAATTGAAAATAGAATTCTAATGGAACGAAATTGTAAAGTGAAAGTATAAATGATTGTATAAATCGGAATGTAAGTAAGTTGAAGACTTATAAATATTTGAAATTTGATTGAAAATGAGATTCAAATCGAAATGAATAAATGTGTGAATAAATAAATTTGAAATTTCAAGTGCAAGAAAATGAAATTGAAAGTTAAAATTCATTTTGAATTTGAAAGTAAATAAAATGGGAATTGAACTTGATTTGTGAAAAAAATGAAGTGAAGTATTAAACTCAAATTAGTAAGTGAAGCTAATTGATTATTGACCAAATGGATAAGGTTTGAACGAATTAAAATTCAATGATTATAAATGAAGATAAATTGAATTCCAATAGAATTGAAAATGTGAATTACAAGTTCAAATGAATGTGAAATGAAGAATTGAATGAAATTGAATATGTAACTTCAATAGCGAATTTAAAAAGGATAAAAGAAGTATATATTGAAAATTTGTAATCGAATTTGCAAAATGATTGAATGCTGTAACTAGATATAATGGCTAGTAGGATATACAGGTGTATAAAGGGATTGGAAAATTTATTTCACAGACAATTCGAATTGCTCTGAAAAGGTATGTATTTGAATTATAATATGAGTTCTTGATGATTTCTTGTCTAGCCGCTTGGCTTTTTCTTTTTCTTTTTGAAATCTGAGAGTCCGTAGGGACGTTTTGTAGTCGTACCGTATCAGCCGCGCAAAGGAGACGCTAGCGAAATTTTTCGAAAATTTCGAGTGTTAGAAAATTTTTGAGAAAATTTGAAAGTTTAAATTTGAATTTGAATTTAAATTTGAATTTGGAAGTAAACAATATTGTTTGAAAATTATGAAAGTGTTTAGAATGTAGTTGGGTTAATAACAAATCTTTAGTAGAAAGATTTGTTTCGATAATTTGATAAGAACTATTGAATTGTGAAAAAGAGTAGACGAGTTAAGGACATTTTTTTCCTAACTTGTAATTTCGAGGACGAAATTCTTTTAAGGAGGGAAGTCTGTAACGACCCTGAGATTTTGAACAAATTAAATTGGGAATGTTTAATTAATTTTAAATATTTGAACGACGATTTAATTTGAATCCCGAATATAATTCAGAATTTGGCGATTAAATTTTATAATTTAATCTATTGAACTGGATAAAAATTTGAATCTTCAATTTTAAGCTGAAGAAAAATATTTCGAAAGCTTTTAAAATTCGTATTGATATTACTGAAGATAACAGAAGCTTCAGAATCGAATTTAGGAGTAAAGTGTTCAGTTTGAAATTAGATTGTTCGAACCGATATTTAAAAATAGTCATTTTTCAAACAGTCTCGAAATTCGACGAAACCAGTTCCATTGGGTCCGGAATGTTGTATTTTTGCCGGATTTCAATTTTCGTAATTTTCGGTGTTTATATGTGAGCACACGACGTGTAAACGCATCGGAATTTATTCGAATTCAGATTTAAATTTAAATTTAAATTTAAAGACATCAGCCACGTTATCTTCCCTTTTATCACGCCAAATATCACGGGAGAAGATCGTGCAGCCCATACCCTTTCGTTTCAAATACTCCCTTCTCAGTTCAAATGGAAACGAGAAATCGAAATTAAAAATGGCCGACACTTCCCCTCTTCTATTTAATTCCCAAACACGTTCCTATCCAAAGAAATCTTTTCCCCCTCCCAATCTTTTATCTGCTCGAACAAAATTTATTTCGTTCTTCAATCGCGCTAAAAAAAAAATTTCGCGTTCCTCTTCCTTCGATTTAAAATCGCGACTGCAGTTAGGAAATCGGCGAGCTTGAGGGGAGAGCGTCGACGTGGGAGGCTTGGTCGAGCTCGAGTCTGAGGTGGGTTCGAATGCGGTGACGTGCGCGATGGAGGCACTCAGGCGATGTCGCGATGCGACTGGGTGCACGGGGGAGAGCGTCGAGGTCGCGATGGTGGAGATTTAGGGCTTCTGGTGGGGTTTCGCGATGGCTGTAGGGTCGTTGTCGACGTTGAGGTGGCGTGGAGTTCGCGACGTCTAGGGCTTCGCATCGTCTGTCAGTGGGATTCGAGCAGACAGTTGAGACCGGCATTTGATTTTAGGGAAGGAGCCAAATTTCGTGGTCGAGACAGGGTTGATGGCAGATGCGTTCGCGAGCACACAGAGGAGAACGGCGAGCAGTAGTTTCGTCGTGGTGGGGATGCTGGTGATCGCCTGGAGCTTGCATACGATCTCGTGTGAACAGAACAGTAAGGTATATAGGTACAATTTATTCGTTTTAATCTGATATATATGTATATGGATATGTACAGAAAGAATAAATAAATAATAGATACGGTGAATTATTTGTTTTACTAATCTACTTAATTATTTTAGTTACCAAAAATAATTTATTAAAAGAAGTTGGTCTTAAATTTAATTTGTTTAGTTAAATAAAATTTTTAAAGGAGAAATTTAATAATTAGTTTGAAATAAATCAAGGGTTAAATTATTTTGTTTAGGAGAAATAAGTTTAAAAGTAAAGTATAAATGTATTGTTAAATTGATTTATCTAAAACTATTTAGATTTCTAAAGGAAAATATATATAAAGGAGATTTATTTTTAAATATAAAATTTTGAGTTAAATAAAGTTATTTATTGATTTGGTATCAAAATAAAATGACCGGCGAATCGAAATTATCAAATGAAAATTTATTATTCGATTTGTTCAAATATTAATAAAATTGTATAATTGCTTATACAAGGTTAAACTGTGAAGAAACAAGTTGGATTCAAAATGGATTGCAAAATAAAAAGCTAAGGTGAGATTTTCTCACTCGAAGGAAAATTTTGATTTGCAGTTATTGATTGATTTGTTTGAATGTGCTATTAGATATGATAGGATATATCTATATATATAGCAGTATATACATATTGGCATATGTATATATTGGATTGATTGATTCCCGCCTTGTATAGCGGATGAGACCCTATTGCGCCGTTAGTAAGCGGATTTTTATAAAACCCATATACCGCGATAATTCCGTACTGGAGCGGAATTGGTATTGTGCTAACGTCTTTGGATGCAGGGAAACAGGTTGGAGGGATCCAACTGGACCCCTCACATTGATTGAATTTATTTCTATTGTGATATGAATTTGTGAATGATTATAGTGATGCTATTAATCATATTGATATCTGGAAATTGTTTGAAAGCTAAAATTTAGCTGAATGGATGTTTTGACATCATTGGATTCCAAAGATAAACGAAATTGAATTTTTGAAATTCAAGAAGAAAATTTCTAAGTGAATCAATTTTTAGAAATTGAATAAATTTGAAGAAAAGAATTTAAAAGTATAAAAGTTGTTTTTATAATCGTATCGAATAAATTCCAGAATAAAGTGAAAATGCTAAATAAATGGATTTCATAAAACAGTGATTTTAAATTGAAGAAATTAATTTAAATTTGGATTTTTAAATAGATTGAAAGAAACGATTGAAATTTATTTTCTTAAAAAGGAATTTATTTAAAAGAAGATAAGTTGGAAATTCAGTTTGAAATTTAATTGGTAAATTGAAATAAGTTGTGAAATCAATGTAAAATGATTTCAATTTGAAGAATCCATTTAAAAATGGAATATTGAATGATTTGAGAAAATTAAGGAATTTATTTAGTGGTGATAAATAAATTTAGAAATCAATATTGAAATTGATTTGATATTGAAGTTCTTATAAATAAAATTGGAATTTACAAATGCTGTTTATAAATACGAAATCACTTATTTTGATAAGTAAAATATAGAAGTTAATAAAAAGAAGATTTATAAGTCGAGGTTGTTATTAAAATAGAAATGTAATTTATAGACGTGTTTTGTAATACCCCAAGATTTTGAGGAAAATTCTTTTAAATAAATGATTAAAATTCTGGAGGGAAAATCAGAATTATTATATAGGTGGGATTTTCAGTGGTGCAAGGTTGTGTGCATGTGTGCACGTGCACACTAGTTATGGCACTAAGAGAAAATCCAGAATTCCTGAATAATAAAACAAGGAAGGAAAACATTTAGATAAAATGTTTTAAAAAAAAAAGGAAATATAGACCTAGACATGAATATTAAAAATTCCTGAGGATGTGTGTATATATATACACATATATCTATATATATGCCTATGTATGACTTGTCTGAAAATTAAGACAGAAGAGAACATTGATTTAAAATGAATAAGTGAAATTTTATTTGAATAATAGGTGTAGAAATGCACATAAGTATGCACATGTTTTCTGCAAATAAAAGGTTAAAGTTAAATTAACACCTATAGTTGTATAAATGTATATATATATCCAAATATTATTTGAGCAGAAAATTAATAAAGGAATCACTAAAACAGTAAGAACCAAAGTGCAAGAAAGCAAATGTACATAGGCAGAAAATAGAAAGTCACACCATTATCATGTTTGAGGTAAATATAATAAAAATACTTAAAGTAATCACTTTCTGAAAAGAAAAGAAAATGAGCACAATATAGCCTTATTTTAAAATATTGGCCGGGACATTAAGGGTTAGGAAGGAGGGAATATGCAATGCCAAATGCATGATTCTAGTCTGGGCTAAAATAGGGATTTTGCATCACCCAAAACCCTAGATAGAACCCTTATTTAAACCAAGAGCCCAATCAGAAAACTGCTCTCTCACTAATTAATTAACCTAAGGAAGAAGAGGAAGATAAGGCTAAAGATTTGAAGGGTTTTCTGGTTTAAGCTTGTTTAAGCATTTAGGTGAGTATCCTCACTCATATACATGGCATTAAGACCTGGGATTAGGCAGCCAAGCTTTTATATGCTATATTTTGCATGTTTTGATTTACAAACTATGTTGGCTACTGATGGTTACATGAATGCTTGATGAGATATGATCTGCTATGATGGATGTGTAACTTTGTTGTTCTATTTTCATCTCTGTATGTTATACCAAAACCTTAAAGAACATATAATAGAGTATTTGTAACTAGTCTGAATCATGGCTTAAGACAAAGAATGAAAAAGAAAACTATGAGCTGCATATACATTGGTATGGTGCTGAGGCTTGAAGTAATTGGTTAAGGGTGCAATGGAGTCTTTCTCTATAAGTGCTGAGCCCTAAACTAAACAGAAATTTACAAGCCTAAAAACTATGTTTAAACAAGATTGAAAATCTGGCTAAACATAGTTGCTTGCAAAATCAAAATAAACCCAATAGAGCCATGCATTTATTCTCAGTTGCAAACATTCTGGTATATGCTTGAATAGGGTGTTTATATGCTAAATAATGTGAGATGGAATGACTGGGGTGTTATACCTCTAGAAAGTAACCTTTAACTTGCTTACAATATTATGTCTGCAAGGTAACTAGTATGCTTCATGAGTACAGGTGGTATGTACACCTAGCTATCATTGATAGAATGAACATAAATACACTTAGTGATATAACTAAGGATTTTGTGCCAAGAAGGCTGCTGGAATGCTTGTCCTATTTGAAGTAGACAAGTTGGCACATGGCTTGTTTAAGTCCTGAGATCTTTGTGCCATAATGTTAATTAGTTCATGGCAATGTGCCCCTTTGATTCCTTATAGCAGATGAGGCCAGGAATTTATAAGAAAAAGAAAAGGCAACCTTAGTAGTTCCAGATAAAAGTTGTTTTAATGCATATGTTTGCTCTTATGTATTGTATATGAGAATACCTGTCAAGTATGCAAAGTATATTTATGCTGTATCCTTAGCTTAATATCATGGATATGTTAGAAATACTCACACCAGATCATAGATCTGACCCTTATTGCTCATGGCACATGGGGGTGTCTCATTTATAATGGGGCAGCCACTAATGCTTTTGCAGGTTGTGATGGAGCTAAGTAAGCAAGATTAAAATGATATGGAATAGAGGATGCTAAGATAATTAGAAATAAAAGCTAGAATGTGTTAATTCATGCATGTATTCCCTGATTGATATGGCTATCTAAATGTATTAAGTAGGAAGAACTTGAAAGAGACATGTGCTATGTTGTTTCTGGTTATTTCTGATTTGGTATGAACTAAGAATATTGATGTTGAACTGATTTGAAAACCTATTTGCTAAGGTTGTTTTGATTTAGAGGAAAAACCTGGATTTTATAAGCATAGTCATTTTATGTTGATTTCAGTTAATCCTGAGTTCTTTCAAAAAGAATATAGATATACAGAAAATTATATTGGGAATACCCAGAAAAGAATTAAACTGCTATATCTTCAATTTATGATATTGACATAAGTCCAAATGCAAGAAAAAGTGTTTATACCCTGAAGATGTATTTTTAAAAGAGAAGTATGGTTAGGAAGAATGATATATATCTGATCACAAGGTGCCTGATTCATACAAATATATACACATGCTTTTGAAAAGGAGAGGTATCAATGTTTTGTGTATAATCTGGGTTGTAAAAATGCAAACAAAAGAATGGCCAGGGTGACCACATGGTTAGGCCATAGGTTAGGCCAAATGTTTCACTTCAAATCAATGAAGTAAGGGAACATTTGAGCTCAGTTTTCTGGAAAATGAACAAAGACACTGACATGTACATGTATATCTGTGTACATGTTGATTTTGGGCAAAAATATAAATGTAAATTCTTAAAACAGTTGAAAGAATGGGTTTTAAAAATAGTTATGCAAGAAGAATTGTTTTGTATGTTAGGTTATAGGCAAAAATTGAATATATATATATACAAATATAGGTAGGTATCAGATTTCTAACTATACAGGAGAAAAATAAAAAGAAAACCAAAAATTGTGTTTGAACCGACCAGCATAGCACTCGAACTCGTGACCTTGAATGTATAAGTTAGGCGCGTTTCCATTACGCCTAGATGTTGCTTGTGTTCACTTATGATCCACTTTCTTTTAACCTGAGTTTGATACTATCCAGACTTTAAGAAAATCATCTATATTATAAGCTTGCTTTCCACTGATTATTGCTTGATCATTTCTTAATTATAATAACAGCCTAAGGTACATATTTCCAGTGGACACTATAGTCAAAGATCAGGATACAATAAGTTTTTCTTTTAAAAAGGGAATTTATCACATTTTTGCAAATTTAAAAAGGATTTCCACTTATTATCATGCTCTGATTCAAGTAGAATATAACATAGATATCTTCATATATGTATGTTAAAAATGATTTAGAATTAAAACAATATTTTTATATTGTGAAAGATCCTGGATATATTTTTGTTTATTAGAGAAAGAAAATGACCCTGGAAAATATATTTATAATGGATGATATATCTATATACCATCTAAAAAAAAATCACTAATAAAATTAGTGTGTAAATAGGAGGGTCATTTCATTTGGTATCAGAGCTATGTTTCAATTAACATAGCAAAATGTTTGTATGTTTATGTTTATACTAGGTTTGTTTGTATATTTGACTGTTTATAAGTATTTCCCTGAATGTATGTATGTGTGTGCATGTGACATACACAATGATTATATAGGAAAGATGCAACCAATTTAAAATTAAAGCTAAGTGTTATAAACTAATAAGATGAAATACATATACTTTTAGAAATATGGTAGGAAGAGGGTCTCATCATCAAGGAGGATCTAGCACACCACAAATGCTTGACATGCAGGAATTTGTGAGAGTTTTGAGAGATGGAATTGGGCACAGACCTGAGAACCCACATGAGGAGCTCTCCAAGTTAGTGAAGACTTATACCAACTTGGGAGGCAAGAGCTTTGAAGGAACTGAAAGTGTAATGGAGATTCAAGCATGGCTGAGGACATTAGAGAGGATCTTCACTGATATGCAACTAGATGACCAAAGGAAGAGGCAAGTGGCCTCAAGGCAATTAAAAGGTGCAGCTTTGAGTTGGTGGGAGGTGATCATAGCTGGCCGGAATGAAAATGATATTAATTGGAATCAATTTAAGGAGATGTTAGAGGCAAGGTTTGTTCCAGCCTCAGCAAAAACCACTTTACTTGAGGAGTTCATCAAACTTAGACTGGGGACTATGAATGTCACAGAATACACCCAGAAGTTTGAGGGATTGTCAACCTATGGGGCAATGTTAGTGGCTGATGAAGCATCCAAAAATGATAGATACATCAAGGGATTGAACCCAGGGCTTAGCAGGGCTATACTACCTTATGCTGACAGAACTTTTGATCAAGTGATAGATTTGGCTCTGAAGATTGAGCAGCATGACAAGGAAAGAGATAAGTTTAGGAGCTTCAAAAACAATAGCAACAAGAAGAACAAAGGGAAGTACCATCCTTATGATAAGAAGAAAGGAGAGGCAGATGGTAAGAAGGCAGTAGATGCAAAGCCCAATGAAGCCAAAAGGAAAATAGTTTGCAACCATTGTGGGAAAGAAGGCCATATTAAGCCAAGATGCCCAGAGCTTAAAGGGGGAGCTTTCAAATGCTATCTATGTGGGAAGGAAGGGCATATGAAAAGAAATTGCCCAGAATACAAGCAACAAGGGAAAGTGGCAAACCTGGAAGGTAGGGGCAAGGCCATAATTGAGGCTAATGCTGAAAACCATGGTCAAGTGGAAGGTACACTATTTATTTGTACCATACCTTTAGCTGTAATATATGATACCGGGGCAACCCACTCACTCATTTCCCATGAAATAGTTAAAAGGTTGAAAATGAACTGCAATTTGGCTGAAATACCTCTGTTAATACAAAGCCCTTTAGGAAGTTCTAGTGTATTAGATATGGTTTGTGTGGATGTGAATCTGAACATAGGGGGAAACACATTTGTTTCCAATTTATATGTTCTAAATTTCCCAAATATAGGAGTTATATTAGGGGCAGATTGGCTAAGACAATTCAAAGCCATAATTGACCTAGATGCATCCACCATCTCACTACAAAATTCTAAAGGCCAAAGGGTTACAATTCTATGTGAACCTATCAAAGAAAACAGTCTAAATCATTTAATTGAATTAGAAAATAATCCCAAGGAAATAGCTATTAATGAAATCCCCATAGTTAAAGAATACTTGGATGTATTTGGGGAAGTAAAAGGTGTCTCACACCATAGACCTGTTGAATTCCAGATTAACCTTATGCCTGGGGCTAGCCCAGTTATCAAAAAGCCTACAAGGATGGGGCCAAGTGAATTAAAGGAGCTAAAGAACCAGCTGGAAGAATTAGAAGCCAAGGGGTTTATAAGGCCAAGTAATTCATGCTGGGGTGCTCCTGTAGTATTTGTTAAAAAGCATGATGGTACTTTAAGAATGTGTATAGATTATAGAGAATTAAACAAAGTAACCATCAAAAACAAATACCCATTACCCAGGATAGATGATCTCTTTGATCAACTCAGTGGAGCTAAAGTGTTTTCTAGGCTAGACTTGGCATCTGGGTTTCATCAGATGAAGGTTGAGGAATCAAGTGTTAAATATACAGCATTCAACACAAGATATGGATTGTATGAGTTTCTGGTTATGCCATTTGGGCTAACAAATGCCCCTTCTTACTTTGTAGACCTAATGAATAGGATATTCAGAGATTACTTAGACAAGTTTGTTCTGATTTTTATATATGACATTCTAATCTACTCTAAAACAATAGAGGAACATGAGAACCACTTACATTTGGTCTTATCTAGATTAAGAGAAAAAGATTTGAAAGCAAAATTCTCTAAGTGTGTGTTTTGGCAAGAGGAAGTACACTTTCTTGGACATGTTGTCTCTGCTAGGGGAATTTCTGTAAACCCCAATAAGATAGTAGCAATCCAAGCATGGAAGAAGCCTAACAATGTTAGTGAAGTAAGGTCATTCATGGGGATGGCAGGATACTATAGGAGGTTCATACAAGGATTTTCTAAAATAGCAATGCCACTCACTAACCTGACTAGGAAGAACCAAAAGTTTATATGGACTGATAAGTGTGAACAAGCTTTCACCCAGATCAAGGAGGCTTTGGTAAAATCACCAGTGTTGAGAGTACCAGAGGGCAATGAGGGATTAGTTGTATATACAGATGCATGTGGGTCAGGGCTAGGGGCTGTGTTGATGCAGCAAGATCAGGTAATAGCCTATGCATCTAGACAACTAAAACCCCATGAAACTAGATATGCAACTCATGATCTTGAGTTGGCAGCAGTAGTTTATGCCTTGAAGCTTTGGAGGCATTACTTATTAGGTGCAAAGTTCATTTTATACACTGATCACAAGGCCTTAAAGTATCTCTTTTCACAGAAAGATTTAAATATGAGACAACACAGATGGGTTGAATTTCTTGCTGCTTATGACTTAGATATACTTTATACACCAGGCAAGGCTAATAAAGTGGCAGATGCATTGAGTAGGCAGCATGCAAAAGTGGCCATGTTGATGATGGAGGAGTTTAGAGACTTGACCATGCTCACTGATTTGGAAATAGATGAGAGCAGTGGGATGAGTATGGAAATAATTGAGGAAGAAAGGAGTAAAGGAAGGTTAAGTTTAATTACTTTACAATCAAACTTGGCCTTGAAGGTGGCAAAAATGCAAGAAGAAGATCAAGACTTAGCAGAAAAGAGGTCTCTCCTATTAAAGAAGGAGGAAGTGAAGGATTATCACATTGATGTAAAAGGATACTTAAGGTACAAGGGAAGGATATGTGTCCCAAACATCATAGAATTGAAAGAAGAAATCCTTAATGAGTACCATAGAAGCAAATATTCCATACATCCAGGCAGCACCAAAATGTACCAAAACTTAAAAAGGGACTATTGGTGGAAGGGAATGAAGTCTAATGTAGCTAGATATGTTGCTAGGTGTATGGTTTGTCAACAAATAAAAGCTGAGACCCAAAGACCTTCAGGGTTGTTGCAGCCACTTAGCATACCACAGTGGAAGTGGGAAGACATATCTATGGATTTCATAGATGGCCTTCCTAGATCCAAGAGGGGAAATACAAGTATTTGGGTGATTGTAGATAGGCTGACTAAAGTAGCCCACTTCATACCAGTGAAAGCAGACAGAAATGCACCTAGGTTAGCCCAAACTTTTATGAGAGAAGTGGTAAAACTGCATGGTGTTCCTAAAACTATAGTGAGTGATAGGGATACAATCTTCACTTCAAGATTCTGGAAGAGCTTCCAAGAAGCTATGGGGAGTGAATTGTGCCTAAGCACTGCTTATCACCCCCAATCAGATGGGCAAACAGAAGTGGTAAACAAGATTTTAGAGGATTTGCTTAGAGCATGTGTGTTAGACTTTGGAGCAAATTGGGAGGACCACCTCCATTTGGCTGAGTTCACATACAATAATAGCCACCAGAGCACAATTGGAATGGCACCCTTTGAAGCCCTATATGGAAAGCCATGTCTATCACCTATGTGTTGGGCTGAGGCAGGAGAGAAAGCTATCCTAGGGCCAGAATATGTCAAGGACATCACAGAGAAAATAGGACTGGTGAGAAAGAGGATGGCAGTAGCTCAAGATAGGCAAAAGAAGTATGCTGATGCAAAGAGGAAGTCAGTGGAATTCAAAGTAGGTGATTATGTCTTCATTAAGGTTTCACCAATGAAGAAAGTCTTGAGATTTGGCAAGCAAGGGAAACTCAGACCCAGATATGTTGGACCATACAAGATTTTGGAAAGGATAGGCTCACTAGCCTATAAGCTGGAGCTTCCAGAGAAGATGAGTGCAATGCACAATGTGTTTCATGTGTCACAACTAAGGAGATGGGTACATGACAAGGAGGAAATCTTAGAAAAGCCTACTGAAGTTCAGATTAATCCAGATCTAATCTATGAGAAAGAGCCAGTGGGAATTGTGGCAAGGGAAGAAAAGAAATTAAGAAACAAGACATTGAAGCTTGTAAAGATTCAATGGAGTATAGATCCTAGTGATTGTACTTGGGAGCTAGAGGATAAAATCAGGATGGATTACCCTAGGCTCTTTGCAAATTTAAAAGGTAAATTCTTAGATTACTAAGAAAGTTTGATATGTATGATAGACAGTGACTAATTGAATTGCTCATGCATATTTGAATAATTTTCCTAAGAAAGTAGGAGTACTCAAAGAATATGTTGCAAATTGTGAGGGCACAATTCCTAAAAGAAGGGGTGATTGTAATACCCCAAGATTTTGAGGAAAATTCTTTTAAATAAATGATTAAAATTCTGGGGGGAAAATCAGAATTATTATATAGGTGGGATTTTCAGTGGTGCAAGGTTGTGTGCATGTGTGCACGTGCACACTAGTTATGGCACTAAGAGAAAATCCAGAATTCCTGAATAATAAAACAAGGAAGGAAAACATTTAGATAAAATGTTTTAAAAAAAAAAGGAAATATAGACCTAGACATGAATATTAAAAATTCCTGAGGATGTGTGTATATATATACACATATATCTATATATATGCCTATGTATGACTTGTCTGAAAATTAAGACAGAAGAGAACATTGATTTAAAATGAATAAGTGAAATTTTATTTGAATAATAGGTGTAGAAATGCACATAAGTATGCACATGTTTTCTGCAAATAAAAGGTTAAAGTTAAATTAACACCTATAGTTGTATAAATGTATATATATATCCAGATATTATTTGAGCAGAAAATTAATAAAGGAATCACTAAAACAGTAAGAACCAAAGTGCAAGAAAGCAAATGTACATAGGCAGAAAATAGAAAGTCACACCATTATCATGTTTGAGGTAAATATAATAAAAATACTTAAAGTAATCACTTTCTGAAAAGAAAAGAAAATGAGCACAATATAGCCTTATTTTAAAATATTGGCCGGGACATTAAGGGTTAGGAAGGAGGGAATATGCAATGCCAAATGCATGATTCTGGTCTGGGCTAAAATAGGGATTTTGCATCACCCAAAACCCTAGATAGAACCCTTATTTAAACCAAGAGCCCAATCAGAAAACTGCTCTCTCACTAATTAATTAACCTAAGGAAGAAGAGGAAGATAAGGCTAAAGATTTGAAGGGTTTTCTGGTTTAAGCTTGTGTAAGCATTTAGGTGAGTATCCTCACTCATATACATGGCATTAAGACCTGGGATTAGGCAGCCAAGCTTTTATATGCTATATTTTGCATGTTTTGATTTACAAACTATGTTGGCTACTGATGGTTACATGAATGCTTGATGAGATATGATCTGCTATGATGGATGTGTAACTTTGTTGTTCTATTTTCATCTCTGTATGTTATACCAAAACCTTAAAGAACATATAATAGAGTATTTGTAACTAGTCTGAATCATGGCTTAAGACAAAGAATGAAAAAGAAAACTATGAGCTGCATATACATTGGTATGGTGCTGAGGCTTGAAGTAATTGGTTAAGGGTGCAATGGAGTCTTTCTCTATAAGTGCTGAGCCCTAAACTAAACAGAAATTTACAAGCCTAAAAACTATGTTTAAACAAGATTGAAAATCTGGCTAAACATAGTTGCTTGCAAAATCAAAATAAACCCAATAGAGCCATGCATTTATTCTCAGTTGCAAACATTCTGGTATATGCTTGAATAGGGTGTTTATATGCTAAATAATGTGAGATGGAATGACTGGGGTGTTATACCTCTAAAAAGTAACCTTTAACTTGCTTACAATATTATGTCTGCAAGGTAACTAGTATGCTTCATGAGTACAGGTGGTATGTACACCTAGCTATCATTGATAGAATGAACATAAATACACTTAGTGATATAACTAAGGATTTTGTGCCAAGAAGGCTGCTGGAATGCTTGTCCTATTTGAAGTAGACAAGTTGGCACATGGCTTGTTTAAGTCCTGAGATCTTTGTGCCATAATGTTAATTAGTTCATGGCAATGTGCCCCTTTGATTCCTTATAGCAGATGAGGCCAGGAATTTATAAGAAAAAGAAAAGGCAACCTTAGTAGTTCCAGATAAAAGTTGTTTTAATGCATATGTTTGCTCTTATGTATTGTATATGAGAATACCTGTCAAGTATGCAAAGTATATTTATGCTGTATCCTTAGCTTAATATCATGGATATGTTAGAAATACTCACACCAGATCATAGATCTGACCCTTATTGCTCATGGCACATGGGGGTGTCTCATTTATAATGGGGCAGCCACTAATGCTTTTGCAGGTTGTGATGGAGCTAAGTAAGCAAGATTAAAATGATATGGAATAGAGGATGCTAAGATAATTAGAAATAAAAGCTAGAATGTGTTAATTCATGCATGTATTCCCTGATTGATATGGCTATCTAAATGTATTAAGTAGGAAGAACTTGAAAGAGACATGTGCTATGTTGTTTCTGGTTATTTCTGATTTGGTATGAACTAAGAATATTGATGTTGAACTGATTTGAAAACCTATTTGCTAAGGTTGTTTTGATTTAGAGGAAAAACCTGGATTTTATAAGCATAGTCATTTTATGTTGATTTCAGTTAATCCTGAGTTCTTTCAAAAAGAATATAGATATACAGAAAATTATATTGGGAATACCCAGAAAAGAATTAAACTGCTATATCTTCAATTTATGATATTGACATAAGTCCAAATGCAAGAAAAAGTGTTTATACCCTGAAGATGTATTTTTAAAAGAGAAGTATGGTTAGGAAGAATGATATATATCTGATCACAAGGTGCCTGATTCATACAAATATATACACATGCTTTTGAAAAGGAGAGGTATCAATGTTTTGTGTATAATCTGGGTTGTAAAAATGCAAACAAAAGAATGGCCAGGGTGACCACATGGTTAGGCCATAGGTTAGGCCAAATGTTTCACTTCAAATCAATGAAGTAAGGGAACATTTGAGCTCAGTTTTCTGGAAAATGAACAAAGACACTGACATGTACATGTATATCTGTGTACATGTTGATTTTGGGCAAAAATATAAATGTAAATTCTTAAAACAGTTGAAAGAATGGGTTTTAAAAATAGTTATGCAAGAAGAATTGTTTTGTATGTTAGGTTATAGGCAAAAATTGAATATATATATACAAATATAGGTAGGTATCAGATTTCTAACTATATAGGAGAAAAATAAAAAGAAAACCAAAAATTGTGTTTGAACCGACCAGCATAGCACTCGAACTCATGACCTTGAATGTATAAGTTAGGCGCGTTTCCATTACGCCTAGATGTTGCTTGTGTTCACTTATGATCCACTTTCTTTTAACCTGAGTTTGATACTATCCAGACTTTAAGAAAATCATCTATATTATAAGCTTGCTTTCCACTGATTATTGCTTGATCATTTCTTAATTATAATAACAGCCTAAGGTACATATTTCCAGTGGACACTATAGTCAAAGATCAGGATACAATAAGTTTTTCTTTTAAAAAGGGAATTTATCACATTTTTTCAAATTTAAAAAGGATTTCCAGTTATTATCATGCTCTGATTCAAGTAGAATATAACATAGATATCTTCATATATGTATGTTAAAAATGATTTAGAATTAAAACAATATTTTTATATTGTGAAAGATCCTGGATATATTTTTGTTTATTAGAGAAAGAAAATGACCCTGGAAAATATATTTATAATGGATGATATATCTATATACCATCTAAAAAAAATCACTAATAAAATTAGTGTGTAAATAGGAGGGTCATTTCATGTTTATAAATTCGAAATAGATTGAATTGGATAAATTTATTTATAGAAGATTTTTAAAGAAAAGATATATTCACAACTCTGGACCGTGAATATATTATTGAATAAAATGGATTCATTTTTGAAGAAGTGATATTTTAAAATGAAGTTAAATTGTTTTTAACGATGTTTTAAAATGTATTATGAATCAAAAGCATAGATTTCAACATACTTGTTGAAATAGGCGTTTTCGAGAAATTTAAGGAAATGGTGGACTATAACACTGTTGTTATAGTAAATGGTTTCCGAAAGCAAATGTTTTTATGTAGTATTGGGATTTATAAATATCTATCTTAATTTTCAAATCCCTATACTAGTGGTTTTGAGTCGTCGTAACGATGTTTTACGTAACATTCGTTTTGACTCAAATAAATGTCGTCAAAGTAAATGATTTCCTTAAAGAATGAAACATATACTTAATTTGATTTAAGTATATCGAATATTTTCCAAGTGTTGAAAATAAATGATTTGTGAAATACTTATTATTAAATAAGTATAGAAATGTTTTCCAAAATGAAATGAAACGTTTTGAGAATTTATCTTTGAAAAGATAAATTGAAATTGAATATTGAAAACGATTTGAAAATCGTATATCAGTAGATATTTTTGAAATATAAATTCACTATGGAATTTATAAAAGAAAGGGAAACTGTTTAGAAAAATAAACGTTGATTTATTTTTGAAGGGTGGAAAATTTTATATCTAGTAAAGATATTTTTGGAAGATGAAATAATTTGGAAAATTATTTGGAATCTGATGATGTTGCGCATCTTATTTGATAGTTAAATAACCGACTATCAATAATTACCTTTAGATAGGTATTTGTTGTGAATTGGATGAATTTGGATGCCACACTTATTTTTGAATAATCGCTCACTATTCGGGTTAGCCGGGAAAGGACCATGGGGTCATATAACCCATTCCGAATATGTGATACGTCGTTATGAATTGCATTTGAAGACCGGTGTCGAAGACCGGGTATTTTTGAAAACGGAAGGATTACCGTCGAGTTACTCTACATCGACTGATCTTCGATTTAGAGGTTTTATCACCCTTAGTGACGGGAAGTCCTGACGTGATTAGAAAATTATCCGGAAATGCAAGGGCTTCGTGAGAAGTGCCTTCGGTTCTGTTCGATCCCGGAACAGACTTGTATGGATTGTGTGTCTGACGTTACAATTTGAGATATAAAGCTGATTTCTTTCAAATACATTTCTTTTGGTGGCGGAGAATTTATTCTCTTAGCTTAACACCCTTCTCTAAGACGTACGAGCTCAGAGGTTATGTAGTTGAAATTTATCAGCGATATATCCCAATTTGGTAACGTGGCATACTAAGTGTTGCTGTGAAATGATCAGTGTTTGATCATTTGCGATATGATCATTTGTTTGATCTTATATCTTTGTGATCATAGGTTGATCATTTTGTTTGACCCAAAGCAGGGCTTTTTGAGAAAGCGTAGCTTTGTGGACGAGACTTCATCGAGCCTCACACCCCGGAAATGGTCGAAACAGGACGAATGCGGCAAGGTTCTAGGGAGTAGCGCCCCTTAGTGTATGTCATTCCTTCTGGATAAAGGTGGTATCATGGTATGGAGCCCAGATACTTAACCTCTGTGGTTACTGCATTATTTTTCTATGTGGTTTGTTGGAAATCGGGGATCCTCGGGAAGATCGGTGACGATCGGGGGATGGCATACGCGTGTCAGTAGTTACCTATTTTTGCAGAGGTAACCCGGCCTTGTGTTGGCAGAGATCCGGTTAGGTTCTCGGGTCGTCTATTCCAGGGACGTACCCATCGTGGATAGGAAGTTCCTTAGCCTGACCATTTGTTGGAAATCCAAAGAAACAATACGTGACTTGTACGGTTTTAGTTGTAGAACCTGCCATCTAATATGGCAGCTATAGCAAGCATACTATAATGGTACCTATGCTGGCTAAGATTTATATTCTACTTTCGAAATGTTTTCCACTATGCACTAATAATAATATCAAAAATGATTTGATTTTGCGTAGTAAGCATCTTTGACTATCATAAGAAGAAATCTCCTCCAAGTCTGCGTTTGCATTGTGTGTGTGGTGGGAGGTCTTATGGTAGTTTCATTTTCCAAAAGCATTGCGAATTTACTTTAAAAATATCCCCTTGTTGTTTTTAAAGATAAACTGTTTTACGATCTCACACCAGTCACCATGACTGACTCGGAGTTTATTGTTCCCTTCTAAACTCTGGGTGCCCACCAATTTCCACACGGGCAGCCTAGAGTTATATTATCAGGATATTCTGGATATTCTGGAGCTTTGGAGATAAGCTGGATGACGAGACGTAGTATTTGTATCTAATAGTATTTATTCCGCTGTGTATTCTGTATGAGGACAAGTTATATAACTGTCCATTGTTGTTTATTAACTCTGATGATATGATGTGATGTAATGTAATAACAGATATAATTCTTTTGTTTTTAAATGATATTCATTTATCTATTATATATTGTTCCGCTGCGATATGTGAGATTCTGATATTGTTTTTCTGTTTCTGTTGTTGTTCTGTTGTTCTTCTTCTTTCTTCTTCTGTTCTCTTCTTCTGCCTTTTTCTTCTTTCTAAAACCCTCACTATTGGAAATTCCGGCGTTCGATTTATCGACAGTCGATAAAGTGAGTATCGATGTCGAATTTTCGAAAGTCGAAAATTTCGGTATGTGACATTTCCTAATTGTATTTGTTCCACTTTAGAACAAAACTTAAGTGATCACACTCCTTTATTGGTTAAACTTTTTGTCAATGGTGAATTTAATAGTAAAGTTCCTCCTTTTAGATTCAAAAATAGCTGGGTTTTTGAAGAAGATTATAAAACTTTAATGGAAAACAGTCTTAATTTTTCTTGTGAAGGAACTAAGCAGTATCAGTTTTATATGTTTTTGAAATACACTAAAAATAATCTTAAAAACTGGAACAATAATAACTATATGAATAAAAATAAGATTATTGGATTGAGAAAAGAAGGTAAACTTTTACAGCTGAGTTCTGATAATAAGCCTGATGATATCTGTACAATTAATAAAAATTTTCAAAATCAAAATGAGTTGTCTAGTGAATTGCATAAAGAATCTGTTAATGCTAGACAAAAAGCAAAGGTTGATTGGCTTACTTTAGGTGATGACTGCACCAAATTCTTTTATGCTAAAATGAGTAATAGAAAACACTTAAATAATATAAGTTGTATTATAGATAAAGAGGGTAATTTATCTAATGCATATGATAAAGTTACTACAGAAGCTATCAACTTTTATAAGGAACTTTATTTTTCTAAAATTACTGAAAAGGAATTTCCTCATATAACCTGTAAAAATATTTTAAATCATAATGCATCTGAAATCTTGCTTGCTCCTGTAAGTTTAGATAAGATAAAATTTATTGTTTTTAATGCTAGGGATAACAAAAGTCCTGGCCCTGATGGGTTCAATGCAAAAAAAATTAAAAATAATTGGGATAATATTAAACAGCAGGTGCTGGAAGTGGTTAAAGAATTTATGGACAAAGGAAAAATTCTCAAAAGTTTAAATCACACATTCATTACCCTTATTCCAAAAACTAAAAATCCCACTGATATTGGTAATTATAGATGTATTTCTTGCTGCAACTTTATTTACAAAATTATTGCTAATGTCCTTAGTAATAGAATAAAAGTGTTTTTGCCTTTTCTTATTTCTGAAAATCAGAGCGCATTTGTACCTGGTGGCTTATCTATGAAAACTCACTTTTAGCACATGAGATGGTCAGAAAATTCAACGCAAAACAGGGTGAAAATGTATGTATTAAAATTGACTTACAAAAAGCATATGATAAGGTAAACATATACTTTATTCATCATATTATTAAATGCATGGATTTTCCTATAAAGTTTTGTGATTTGGTGTTTGAATGTATTAACACTCCTACCTTTTCTATTCTGATTCAAGGAAGGGAAAAAGGGTTTATTAAGAGTAACAGGGGTTTAAGACAGGGTGACCCCTTATCACCTTATCTTTTTGCTATTGTTATGGAGTATTTTTCTATTCTTATGGAAATAGAGAATATTAAAGGTAATGTTCACCCTATAAACAGAATTCAGCCCTGTATTAACCATCTGATTTATGCTGATGATCTCATGGTGTTTATAAAAGCTAATAAAGATAATGCAGACTCTATAAAAACAATTTTTGATAACTTAAAAACTTATGCTGGGCTTCAACTTAATGTTAATAAATGTAAAGCTTATTTTAGTAAGTCTTGTAAGTACAAAAAAGAATTTTTAAATGTATTACAAATAGCAGAGGGATTTCTTCCAATCAAATATTTAGGTCTGCCTCTTTCTACAAATCAGATTAAGGATTCAGATTGTTTTATTCTATTTGAAAAAATCCAAGAATGAATGGAGACTTGGTCTTGTAAGTTACTTTCCATTGCTGGAAGACTTGAACTTATTAAGACTGTGATTTATGCTATTATCTTATACTAGCTACAAACGTTTCATATCCCAGCTGCATCTATTAAAAAATTGGAAAGTAGATGCGCTGACTTTTTATGGAGAGGTAAGTATCACAAAATTAGTTGGGAAAATGTGTGCAGACCTAAAAATGAAGGGGGTCTTGGCATTAGAAGTATTAAGGACCTGTGTATTACTTGCCACTTAAAATTATTTTGGAGATTTCGTAATTCAGACTCTATGTGGGCTAGATGGATGAGATCCAAGTATTTGAAACACAAATTTTTTTGGACTTATGTGCATAACCGTAACCAATCGAATACTTGGAAGCAAATATTAATTGTAGGGAAATTGGTAAATCATTACTTGAAAGAAAATTTAAGAGTGGTAAAGAAACCAGTTTATGGTTTGATCCATGGTTTAAAAATGAGGCTTTTATAAATAAGGTTTGGTGGAATAGTTTAGTTATATGTGGTGGATCAAATGATAAAGTATCTTATATCATTGTAAATAATAAGTGGCAACCACAATTACACCCTATTACTAACCCCCATAAAGTTGAAATATGCAAAATTCAATTTGATATTTATGCAGAGAATGACTACTGGGAATGGAAAGCAAGCAACAGAGGGAAGTTTTCTTTTAAAGCAACTTGTAATTTTATTAGAAACAAATTCCCAACAGAAGAGTGGTATCATTGCATATGGAATAAAGTGAACTGTCCCAAGATGACATTTTGTACATATTTTGCAATTAAGAACAGACTGCCAACTTGGGATAGACTTAATAAATGGGGCAATAATATAAATTCACTTTGTTCCTTGTGCAGTTACTCCTACTTTATCTGGAATCAAATCAAAGCTACTCTGGGTATAGATCACAACAGGCAAATGGATCCGATGCATATTATCAAAATGATCAACAACAAATTCAGATCTAAGTCTAAGGAAACAGATTATGCTAACATTCTATTAACTACTGCAGTGTTCAATTTGTGGAAAGAAAGATTTTTGCGAGTGCACAACAAAGGCAGCAGAAATAAAGAGCAAGTTTGGTTAATTATTAGTACTGATAGTAAGATTATTCTTTAAAAGTCTAATAAAATAATTAAAAACCAAACCAAGTTCGCTTCCCTTGCTGATGACTGGAGTTCTGAAGATGGAAGCAAACATTTAGAAGCTTATCTTTTGCATTCGAAAAGCTTACAGATCGACAATCATGTTGACAGTATAATTCGAGAGTCGTGCTTCATCAACCAGCAAGGACTTGCTGATAAGACTGATCATATCTGCTTCCATGAGACCAAAAACAATTACTTTAGCTCACAACAAGCTCCAGCCATCAACTTCTCGAGTATCAGAGCTAACTGGAGTAGTAACAGCAATTCGAGAATGGCATCGTTAGATCTAGGTCGCGATGACGCTAGATCTAACAACTCACTGTATTTCAGAAACAATGTTAGAGTTTTGAGTAATTTGGAGAGCGGTAGGGGTATGAGAAAAGGGTTTAACGATGCTTTATCTTACTGGGAGCGTGGTGAAACTAGTGGTTTAAAGAAAGACGGAGATTTAGCGAAGATTTGATGAGCATCGTCCGCCATTTTCAATCTCTTTCTGATTGCTTCGTAGAGATTAGAGATTAGGGTTTAGTTATGTCGGCTACCCTAGGCGAGGATATGTATTGTTGTGGCTTCGGGTTTATTTTGTACCCGATCTTTTTTGTCTGGGCTGGGCCCAATTTAACTATCTTCAAAAAAATAAACTTCCAATTTACTTTCTTAAAGAAATTCCTTTTTAAACCAATTCGCATTTCAACACAAACTTGATTTTTCAATAATACTTCAATTTACATAAATCAAATTTTATTTCAAAACATCAATTGATTAAATTCAAAAATTTAAGGATTTTAAAATCATTTAATTTATCCAATCCGGGGTCCGTATATAATTTTCTACCCTAGGGTCAAGTGATATGGATATTTATCATTTCAATCCGCAATTTAAACATTTTACGATTGTATATCATTTCAAACCGCAATCCCGAAATAAATAAAAATCCATAACGAACTTGCAGTTTATAACGGTATAAATACAACATCCATTCACAATCATAATCCATCACAATCATCATCCATCACAATCAATATCCATCACAATCATCATCCATCACAATCATCATCCAAATCAATCAATAAATATCAATATAGAACTAATAATCAATAACGGGTATTAAACTGGCAATTTATATTCAATAATAAATTAAATAACGATTTTATTCAAATAAATTCAAATTAACTGGAACGATAATTCAAAATATACCAAACAGTCATAAATAAATTCCTAATCACATCATAAATTAAATTTAACAAACATAAGAAATTTTAGAAGTTGTGAGTGGGTTGAAACACTCACCTTTGAATTTAAATTGTATTTAAATCCAATTTAAGCCCAAAATTCAAACAGTCTCAGAATTCATCCAAACAAACGTCAAAATGTTAGAGATTACAATACGATCCCAACACAAGAAACCGCGCGTGAATCAGACCTCGTATGCAAAAGTTATGCGTTATAGAACGATTTGAAAATTTAAATATAATAATAATTAAATAAAGAAGGGAAACACGTCACCTAATCAACCACGTCAATAACAGGAAAGAATGCTCCAAACCCTAGTACTATTCATGCGCTCCTACCTCGTTCGAATAGCAACCTGGCCCCCACCAGTAAGTCATCTTTGACCAACGACTACCCACGTCACGTTCGACTTCACCCAGATCCAAGGCCATAGCAGCGACGCCCACGCCAGCCCGACCTCACCGTGACGACGTTGCCCCCTCCGGTGGTCCCCCCTTGCTCACGCCGCAGCAAATATCTATAACCCTAATCAAATTTTTAAGGCCAATCTAGCCGTCACTTCGACGAACAAACCACCCCGATGCACTGCATGCGGCGATCTCTACAGCCCAGTGTCTCCAATTTGTCGATCAAGCGAAGTCGATCACGACACAAAGGACGGCCGAGAATTGCTCTTCAATTTCTGGACAGATAGAGGCTCAAATTGGAAAACGAATTACAGATTTGAGATGCGCTCGTCGAGAACTTCAGATCGATATAGTTTGTGGAGTTTGAAATTTTGATTTGAATTTGATTTTGAAATTGAATTGAGAAGTTCATTTGGTTTGTCTGCCATGGAGAAGGAGGAGAAGATTGAAATGTACGTACAAACAATAATGAAAATAAGAAATGACCTATGGTTTATAACAGGTTATTTATAGGAAAGCTGAGATAGAAAAGAATGGACCAGATTGATTTGGATTGGAACGATAAACGACCCGAAAAGCCCGTTCTGTCTCCGGAACGAAAATGGGAAATCCCGTATATCAAAATAGATGTTTTCAAATATTTTAAACTCAATGTAACAGGTTTTAAGTCTTAATTCCATCGTATTAAGAAGTTGCGTTAAAATCAGCTTATTTCAAATTGATTTCAATTGATTTTAATTAAATTGATTTCTAGGCGTTTCGAGTCCGTACGATCAAACGACAAGTCCGATCGCTAAGAAACTTGAAATGCTACCATAATTCACTGTTACAGATCCGATGAAACAAGTTTCGTCGAAATCCGAGCCAGTGGCCAAAATGGCTATTTCCACATTAATTAAATAAATTAATATTAAATTAATTAAATCACATTTTCAGTTTAAATTTTAATAATTTACAACTTCTATCATTTTTGATTTCTTAATCACTTACAATAGTTTAAACAAATTTAGATGTCAATTTAAAGTTGATTAATCCATCAATTTCACTGTTTAATTTCAATTTCATTAAATTCAGAAATTATAAATTAAATTTTCAATAATTCAATTTAATTGATCATTCATCCTATTATTCAATCCATTATTATCAAATGGATGAAATTAACATTGGTTCATGATTTATTACGTTAATATTCTCAAATTTCATCTTAATTTTCATTAACGTAACATTTAAATATTTAATTTCATTTTATTGCAATTAATCCAATTATTATAGTATAAATTCCAATAAATTGATAAATCTTTATTTCTATTCTTTTAATTCAACAAATTGTCATAATATGAATAAAATTAATATTATTTCCAATTATTACCTTACTTACACGAACATAACATTTAATTTAGATTTATTGCATTTGATTACCAATTTAATTTAACAGGTTAAATAAATAGATAACTTATACTAATTGTCACAATTAACCATTAACCATATTTGTAAGTTTATTACTTACAAGTGAATGTTGAAATCACTTACATAATACTGATTTTATTCAATTACCATTTATTATGCTAGTTCATAAGTTTATACAACATTTGCATTTATTTACTTACATTCAATTTATAACCAAGTTATAACATTTACATTATTTCAATAAATTGGAATTTCATTTCAATTGTTAATAATTAACTTAAATTAACATTATCAACTTTCATTCTAGTTATTATTTCATAAATAAATCTCAATTTTTTTATTTCTTCCAAAATTAAATCATAAAATCTTATTAAATTAGCAATTTTAATTATCGAAAATTTACGGGTCGTTACATGTAGTATATAGGCTAGTGGGATTATATTCATTTAGCCCAAAACCATGTAAATGCTTATTAGCATAACTGTTATATAAGCTGCCACTATGTAACAGACTTAATGATATAATTCGAAAGCTTGGCTTCTCATTTTGTACAACCCAAACATCTTTTTGAAATATCAAGATAAATCATTCTATACTGCAGATCTTATATGGTATTAGAGCCATCATAGCCTAACGACATAATATTTTCTTGAATATCATCAGAATTATCATCACTTGATAATTCAGGAAGCTTAAGATCTCATCAGCACAGTTTCATCATTTGAGATCTAGAATTTGAAAGTGCTTATCTAAAGAAAAGCAAGTGCCTGGCCATTAGAATCTTTGCAAGAGACTGGCTGCATCAAGTTTTCGTTCAGAAAAGCAAAATCAAATTCAATTCAAGAAAATCATCAGAATGTCATCAAAACATCAAAGAAAAGTGTCTTGCCTGAAAAACCCATCATCAAAAATCAATCATTTGAGTTAGTAGCCGTACATAACTGTTTCTTAAAGATTTATTATATGTTCTTGATTTTCTTAAAGCCCTCAGTAACATTTCTTACATCAGAATTATTCTTTTTCTTTAAATTTTCTTCAAATCCTGAAGCATCATCATGGCAAACGGCTTTTCAACATCAACAACCACCAATTTTGATCAAACAGCTACTGAGAACCTCATTAAAACTGTCATTAGCCCTTAGAGTCAATTGATTACATCTCACTTAGAAGAAGATAATTATCTTCTTTGGAAAGTACAGGTTGAGACAACTGTCAGGGACCATGGGCTCGAAGATTTCCTTCTTGGCACTCATACTATTCCACCAAGTTGTATCACTAATGAGGAAAACAAAACTTTCAGTAATCCAGAATTCACAAAGTATCAAAGGCAAGATAGTGTAATTTGTTCATGGTTACTATCATCAGTAAGTGTTAAATTATTGCCACAAGTTATTGGAAGTAAATCAGCGCATGGAATTCGGTCAACAATTGAAAGAATTTTCAATTCTCAATCTACTACCAAGGTAATGCATTACAAGAGACAATTACACAGTATTAGAAAGAATAATTAATCTATGGGAGAATATCTTGCAAAAATTAAAACAACATGTGATTTACTTGAAGCAGCTGGACATAAGGTTTCAGCATCTGAACCAGTGTTAATTACCTTGAGTGGTTTAAGTGAAGAATGTGAAGATGTTGTAGCAGTCATATCATCACAAAGAATTACACCATCAGTTGGATGTACACTCAATACTTCTTTCCCATGAAGGAAGACTAGAATCAAGAAACCCATAGATCCAAACATATCAAATTATGCAGCAAATTATAAAGGCAAGAACCAATACAACAACCAAGGAGATCAACTATATCAAAGAGGAAATCCACTAGTTAGAGGTAGAGGCAGAGAAAGATGGAATATTAACTACAGATCAAAGTGTCAAATATGTGAGAAAATTGGACAAACTGCTCCAAAATGCTATTTTAGACTCAATATGAATTATACTCCAGGTCAGAGTTCAACCAATCAGAGAAATGGAAACTTTAGTGCAAATATGGTACAAGTTAACAAGACTCAAGCAACCAGCTAAGTAGCAACAAAGAAAACAATCAAAATGACATCATCGGACCTGAACATGCTTTTGATGAGAGTTCGTACCCAGATTCAGGAGCAACTAACCACATCACCAATAATCTGGATAATCTAAATCGAAGCAACAAGGACTACAAAGATAATAAATCCATACACATGGGAAATGGTGAGGCTATTAAGATTACACACATTGGAATTGCTTGTATCAAAGGTGAAAGAAAACTATATCTTAATAATTTACTGATGGTACCACAGATAAAGAAAAATCTCATAAGTGTATCACAGTTTGCAAGTGATAACAATGTCTACTTTAAATTTTACCCTGAATATTATTTGGTTAAAGACATACCAACTAAGGAAATTTTATTGCAGGGTGAGGCTGTGAAGGGTTTGTATATATTTAACCTTGTTGATTCCAAAAATTCCAATTCTGGTAAAACTGTTGAAAGTTGTAATTTTTCTGAACTAACTCAAACTGAAAAGAAATTGAGTAAGTTTGATGTATGGCATTTCAAGCTAGGTCATCCTACTGTAAACATTGTGAAAAAGTTCTCCCTTTGATAATGTTACTCTACCATACGTTTGTACTTATTGCCAAATGGGTAAAAGTCATAAATTAGCATTCACTAATTCCTTAACTAAATATGATAAACCATTGGAATTGATAGCCACTGATCTATGGAGTCCCGCTCCAGTTAATTCTGATTATGGATATAGATACTACATATCATTTGTAGATGCATATTCTAGATATATTTGGATATATTTTTTGAAGGCAAAATCTGAAACATATCATACAGTAATACATTTGATTACACAAGTTGAGAAACAGACCAATTATCAAGTCAAAACTATTCAAACTGATGGTGGTACAGAATTCAAAACACTCAACAACTATTTTAGTAAGAAAGGAATAGTTCATAGGACAACATGTTCTTATACTTCTGAGCAAATGGTTTAGTAGAGAGAAAACATAGGCATGTAGTTGAATCAAGTTTAACACTCCTTGCTCAAGCTAATTTATCTCTAAAATTCTGGCCCGATTCCTTTAGTACCGCAGTTTATATAACTAATAGATTGCCAACTAAATTACTAAACGATAAAAGCCCAATAGAAAAGTTATTTAAAATAAAACCCGAATATGAAAGTTTAAAAACCTTTGGTTACCTATTTTTTCCCTATAGAAGACCATACAATACTTACAAATTGAATTTTGGATCTACACTATGCACTTTCCTAGGGTATGCCTCAAATCAAAAAGGTTACAAGTGTATTGATAGTAATGGTAAAATATTTGTAAGTAGACATGTTGTATTCAATGAGCATATCTTTCCTTATTCTGATTTGAGCATTAAAACAACAAAAAAGATTTATAATCCAAAAGTCTCAATACCACCCATACCTCTGCATCCAACTGAATGGGCTCAAGAAGAAACAGAGAGGAACATGGTAAACTCTGCTCCACAACACACATTGTTCTCAGAACCAGGTCAAGCCGAGTCATCTGGTCCACCTAACAATACAACAAGTCCAATACGAAGTATGAGTCATCATGAATCATAGGACAATTCAGATCAAAGCACAGAACCACCCCGCAATGAAACTCGAGTCAGAACTGAACATCATATGATCACTAGGTCAAAGAGTGGTATATTCAAGCCAAGACATATACATCAACAATATCTGATGAGCCAAAAACATTTGATCAAGCAATTAAAGACAAAAACTGGAAAGTTGTAATGAATGATGAATACAATGCTCTCATTAAAAACAAGACATCGAGTCTAGTTTTACCACCTGAGGATAAAAACATAGTGGGTTGCAAGTGGACACACAAGTTAAAAAGGAACCCAGATGGTATAATTGCCAGATATAAAGCAAGATTGGTGGCAAAGGGATATACACAAGAGCATGGTTTCGGCTTCAATGAAACATTCTCACCAGTGGTTAAACCAACAACTATCAGGGTCATCGTTACAATAGCACTGTATAAAAACTGAAGTATCAGGCAATTAGATGTGAACAATGCCTTTCTTAATGGAGAGTTGAAAGAGGAAGTGTATATGGAACAGCCACCAGGCTATAGGCAAGACAAAAATTATGTGTGCAAATTAAATAAAGCCATATATGTCCCAAACAAGCACCAAAAGTGTGGTTTGACAAACTGAAAACCACCTTATGTAACATGGGTTTTCAATCAACCAAATCAGACAACCCATTATTTACAAAAAAATGATCCTGTTATCATTTACATACTAATATATGTTGATGATTTAATTTTAATAGGTAACAGTGAAATAGAGATCAACAAAATCATTCAATATCTGGACAAGTAATTTTCAATCAAGGATCTTGGTCATATAAATTACTTATTAGGGATTGAAGCTAAAAGGAGATCTAACACTGAAATTATACTATGTCAGACCAAATACATCAGGGAATTGCTGGACAAGTCAAAGATGATGAAAGCCAATCCTCAACCAACACCAATGATAAGCAATCAACATCTTTCTAAAAACAGGGGAGAAGTCATGTTTAATGACAAAAAATATAGAAGTCTAGTTGGTGCATTACAATATGTTACCATAACTAGATCTAATGTTTCATTTAGTATTAATAAAGTTTGTCAATTTTTGCAGAGACCTCTGGACCAACACTGAAAAGCAGTTAAGAGAATACTGAGATACTTAAAGGAACGACAGACTATGGAGTAAAATTAAAGAAAAGCAAACATCTTAATATAACTGGCTATGTAGATACAGACTATGCCACTGACCCCGATGACAGAAGATCAACAACAGACTACTGCATATACATTAGTGATAACCCAGTATCATGGTGCTCAAAGAAGCAGCGCACAATATCTTGATCAAGCACAGAGGTAGAATATCGAAGTATAGCAAGTGCACCCGCCGAAATTATGTGGATTCAATCACTAATGTATGAATTGCAAGTGAACACAAATAGCAAATCAACATTGTGGTGTGATAATCTAAACATAGTATACTTATCAGCCAATCCAGTACTTCATTCAAGAACAAAACACATAGAAATCGATCTATATTTTGTAAAAGGACAGATTTGAAAGGAAAGCTTCAAGTTAACCACAAAACTGCCACTTACCAATTCGTTGATATCTTGACAAAAGCATTTACAGCAAGAAATTTTGTGCGCTTTAGAAAAGAATTAAAGGTTGAGCAAAACATCAGCAAACCTGGTGAAGATTCAAGCAACAACTACTCAAAGATTTGATAACAAAACATGCTGAAGTCTGAGAAGCCTCGCTAATATTATTGAATGTAAAAAACATACGAAGATTTGAAGAAATTTGTGACCATAATTTTAATCGTGCAAAGAGGAGGCTCAGAATTGGGAACCCTAACCCTAACCGATTTGAGAGGGGAAGTTAGAATTATTCAAGTGATGAGAGACTGAAGATACACAGTTATCTTTAGCAGCAAATCAGTTATGTGGTATGCAGGCTAGTAGGCTTATATTCATTTAGCCCAAAACCATGTAAATGCAACAGACTTAATGATATAATTCGAAAGCTTCCCTTCTCATTTTGTACAACCCAAACATCTTTCTAAAATATCAAGACAAATCATTCTATGCTACAGATCTTATAAGATGTTATGTTGGTTTCTATGTCCAAGTTACCAGACACTCTGGAAGTCGCTTCGGGTATGTTCATTAGTACATCAGTTTCACATTAATTATTTCCTTCACTACTTAATTCAAATAGAATTTGGTTCAGGGTTTTAAAGCACCTTTAATCAATAGTATTGTCAGTGAAGGAAAGATATCAGGTTAATTTTTTCATATGTAATTTGAAACACTGGCTCAAACAGTGCATAATTTGCACGACCATGATTTGTATTTATGCTCAACTTTTATGCACTTAAGAATGATTTCGACAATATTAATACTTGATTAAAAATATTACATTTGATCAATTGAAAATGATACATTCATTTAATCCTATTATACATCATAATATTTACATTTATATGTAGGTAGGCGCTGATCAAGGATGAGAAAGTGTACAATAAGTAAACAGACTACGTAACACGTAATTCTGAGGAAACATCCCACCATACACAACTTCGAACTCTAAAACTCATAAAGGAAGTTTTATCAAAAATAAATACAAAAAAGGGTATCATGAATGACATTAATGAATTTGGTTACCAGACTTTGAGAAAAAGATGGATTGAACTAAACAATCTGGTATCATCCTCTGACTGATTCACTACAAAAGCTCTCTCATGTATTGCAATTACTTTAATAAAGTTAAGAGTTCCCTCCCCATGTAAGTATATGGTTTTTATTATGCTAGTTTACACCATTACAGCACAGAATTATCATAAATTTACCTAATATAATTATACATTGGATATTAGCTTATGGATTGTTGAAGCGTGAATGGGCAGAAGACACTGATTGTGAAGAAGTACTTAGAAATGGCCAAATTAAAACTCAAAGTTGTAAGGACCCGATTCTTTGACTTTCGAAAATCGACATCGATACGTCCACTGTATCAACTACCGAGCTAACGAATGCCGGAAAATCGAATACTTAGGGTTTAAAAGAAGAGGTAGAAGAAAAGATAGAAGAAAAAGAGAAGAAGAACAACAGAACAACATCAGAAACAGAAACAATATCAGAATCTCACATATCGCAGCGGAACAATATATAATAGATAATCACTAGTCTTTTATAAGCAAAGAACTATATCAGTTTATACATACATCAATCAGAGTCAATATACAACTTAATACAATAATGGACAGTTATATAAACTTGTCCTCATATAGAATACACAGCGGAATAATACAAAGTATAGGTGATACGTTTCGCCATCCAGCTTGCTTCCAAAGCTCCAGAATATCCAGAATATCCTGATAACATAACTCTAGGCTGCCCGTGTGGAAATTGGTGGGCACCCAGAGTTTAGAAGGGAAACAATAAACTCCGAGTCGGTCATGGTTACTGGTGTGAGATCGTAAAACAGTTTATCTTTAAAAGACAACAAAGGAATATTTTAAAATAGATTCGCAATGCTTTTGGAAAATGAAACTACCATAAGACCTCCCGCCACACACACAATGCAAACGCAAAATTGGAGGAGATTTCTTCTTATGATAGTCAAAGATGCTTACTACACAAAAATCAAATCCTTTTTTATATTATTATTAGTGCATAGTGTAGAAAACATTTCGAAAGTAGAATATAAATCTTAGCCAGCATAGGTACCATTATAGTATGCCTACTATAGCTGCCATATTAGATGGCAGGTTCTACAACTAAAACCGTACAAGGCTCGTATTGTTTCTTTGGATTTCCAACAAATGGTCAGGCGAAGGAACTTCCTGTGCCACGAAGGAATGCCCCTGGAATGACGTCCCGAGAACCTAACCGGATCTCTGCCAACACAAGGCCGAGTTACCTCTGCAAAAATAGGTAACTACTGACATGCGTATGCCATCCCCCGATCGTAACCGATCTTCCCGAGGATCCTCGATTCGCAACAACCACATAATAAGCAGTATCAACATAGGTTAAATATCTGGGCTCCATACCATGATACCACCTCTATCCAGAAGGAATGACATACACTAAGGGGCGCTACTCCCTAGAACCTTGCTGCATCCTTCCTGTTTTGACCATTTTCGGGGTGTGAGGATCGACGAAGTCTCGTCCACAAAGCTACGCTTTGTCACAAAGCCATGCTTCGGGTCAAACAAATGATCAAAGAATTGATCACAAAGATAAATGATCAAACAAATGATCCTATCACAAATGATCAAACAATGATCATTTCATAGCAACACTCAGCATGCCACATTACCAAATTGGGAGTATATCGCTGATAAATTTCAACTACACAACCTCTGAGCTCGTATGTCTCAGAGAAGGGTGTTAAGCTAATAGAATAAATTCTCCGCCACCAACAGATATGTATTTGAAAGAAATCAGCTTTATATCTCAATTTGTAACGTCAGACACACAACCATACAAGTCTGTTCCGGGATCGAACAGAACCGAATGCACTTCTCACGAAGCCCTTGCAAACTCGTCTACTATTTTTCAACATCCAATAGTTTTATCAATTTATCAAACCAAATCTTTCTACTAAAGATTCGTTATCAATTCAACTAAATTTCCAACTTCAATTATAAGTTTAAACAACATTGTTTACTTCAAAATTCAAATTCAAATTTAAATCGAATTTTAAACTTCCAAAAATTTTCTCAAAATTTTCTAACACTCAAAATTTTCGAAAAATTTCGCCAGCGTCTCCTTTGCGCGGCTAACACGGCACGACTACAAAACGTCCCTACGGACTCTCAGATTTCAAAAAGAAAAGAAAAAGCCAAGCGGCTAGACAAGAAAATCATCAAACCTCATATTGAAATTCAAATACTTACCTTTTGTCGAGCAATTCAAATTTATCTTTGAAATCAAATCCCAATTTTCTTTATAACACCTGTATGCTATTTGACAATCATATCTAATCTATTTCAAACCCATTTTGCACATTTCATTACAAAATTTCCAATATAAACTGCTTATACATTTTTACTTCACTATTGAAGTTACATATCTAATTTCATTCAATTTTACATTTCAAATTTCATTTGAATTCAATTTACAATTCCAATCTAATTTGGATTCAATTTAACTTCTGAATATTGAATTTATCAATTATCTTTAGTTCACTTCAAACTAATCTTAAAACTTCATTTTATTTCACACAATTCAAATTTGTTTTCAACATTCAATTTCAATTCCAGTTTTATTCTTTTGTTCATTCCCATATTTTATTTTCAATTCACTATTTTGGTTTATAACCACTTATATTAAACTGGATTTCCAATTCCATATGAATTTTAATTCGTCTTTCATTTATAATTATTCAATCCAATTCAATGCTTACAAATTCAAAATGAATTTCAACTTTCAATTTCACTGCATTCAAATTTATTCACTTATACTTACTTTTATTTAACTCCATCTTTTAAGTTAAATTTATTCTATCAAAATTCAAATTGTATAAGTTATCAACATAATAATATTTCATAAATATTTTTATATAGTATTCCAGAGTCTTTTCAACCATTCAAAAATCATTTTTGAAAACAATTCAAATTATCCTTTGAATTTCCAAAATAAAACCCAAATTTTCCAAACAACTTCCATTTAAAATAATTTGGCAGCAATTCCTCTTTTGGAAACCCGAAAATGAACATCGATGATGCTGCAGTCATTACCGAAGTTATTTTCCAGCGACCAAAAAGAGTTTAGAGCTTTTATCCCTTCAGAATACTTTTCAAAACCTTTGAAATTCATTTTCAACTCCAAAAAGGATTTAAACTTTCCAAATCTCCAAAATTTTCAAATACTTTTCAAAACATTTCCAAACACTTCTCTGGAATTTCGTTTCAAATTACAAATCACATTTAAAATTTATATTCACAATTTTTATTCATATATGAATTCATTTCTTTATGCTTCCAATTCACATTTATAATTTACATTCTTAAATTTCATTTGTATGTGAATTTATTTCTTAACTTTGGAGTTATGATTTCAATTTCCTATTCAATTTCAATAATAATGATAACATTTCAATATTATTACTTCCTAACAAACAAGCATCCATATACTATGATAATTCATAGAAAATTATTTCCTTTTCTATACAAAAATAGTTTTGGGTAAAATTATCTCATTTACCCTATTTAAAACAATACTGTGTCGGTTTATCTTGTTTAGAGTTTAGAAACCCCTATCGATTCCAGTTAGCTAGACTGCACCGACCAGAATTCATAAACAATCAACCGATAAGTCAACGCAATACAAAACAATTTCATATTCACTAAAAAATACGCACTCGTATCTATTATTACACTCAACTCATTCTAGAGTACTACTGACTCTATCTCTAATGAGTAACACCCAACAGAGCAGGGTTGTCGCTTAACCATATGCTCTGATACCACGTTGTAAGGACCCAATTCTTCGACTTTCGAAAATCGACATCGATACGTCCACTGTATCAACTGCCGAGCAAACAAATGCCGGAAAACCGAATACTTAGGGTTTAAAAGAAGAGGTAGAAGAAAAGATAGAAGAAAAAGAGAAGAAGAACAACAGAACAACATCAGAAACGGAAACAATATCAGAATCTCACATATCGCAGCGGAACAATATATAATAGATAATCACTAGTCTTTTATAAGCAAAGAACTATATCAGTTTATACATACATCAATCAGAGTCAATATACAACTTAATACAACAATTGACAGTTATATAAACTTGTCCTCATACAGAATACACAGCGGAATAATACAAAGTATATGTGATACGTTTCGCCATCCAGCTTGCTTCCAAAGCTCCAGAATATCAAGAATATCCTGATAACATAACTCTAGGCTGCCCGTGTGGAAATTGGTGGGCACCCAGAGTTTAGAAGGGAAACAATAAACTCCGAGTCAGTCATGGTGACTGGTGTGAGATCGTAAAACAGTTTATCTTTAAAAGACAACAAAGGAATATTTTAAAATAGATTCGCAATGCTTTTTGAAAATGAAACTACCATAAGACCTCCCGCCACACACACAATGCAAACGCAGAATTGGAGGAGATTTCTTCTTATGATAGTCAAAGATGCTTACTACGCAAAAATCAAATCCTTTTTGATATTATTATTAGTGCATAGTGTAGAAAACATTTCGAAAGTAGAATATAAATCTTAGCCAGCATAGGTACCATTATAGTATGCCTACTATAGCTGCCATATTAGATGGCAGGTTCTACAACTAAAACCGTACAAGGCTCGTATTGTTTCTTTGGATTTCCAACAAATGGTCAGGCCAAGGAACTTCCTGTGCCATGAAGGAATGCCCCTGGAATGACGTCCCGAGAACCTAACCGGATCTCTGCCAACACAAGGCCGGGTTACCTCTGCAAAAATAGGTAACTACTGACATGCGTATGCCATCCCCCGATCGTAACCGATCTTCCCGAGGATCCTCGATTCGCAACAACCACATAATAAGCAGCATCAACATAGGTTAAGTATCTGGGCTCCATACCATGATACCACCTCTATCCAGAAGGAATGACATACACTAAGGGGCGCTACTCCCTAGAACCTTGCTGCATCCTTCCTATTTTGACCATTTTCGGGGCGTGAGGCTCGACGAAGTCTCGTCCACAAAGCTACGCTTTGTCACAAAGTCATGCTTCGGGTCAAACAAATGATCAAAGAATTGATCACAAAGATAAATGATCAAACAAATGATCCTATCACAAATGATCAAACAATGATCATTTCACAGCAACACTCAGCATGCCACGTTACCAAATTGGGAGTATATCACTGATAAATTTCAACTACACAACCTCTGAGCTCGTACGTCTCAGAGAAGGGTGTTAAGCTAAGAGAATAAATTCTCCGCCACCAATAGATATGTATTTGAAAGAAATCAGCTTTATATCTCAATTTGTAACGTCAGACACACAACCATACAAGTCTGTTCCGGGATCGAACAGAACCGAAGGCACTTCTCACGAAGCCCTTGCAAATCCGGATAATTTTCTAATCACGTCCGGACTTCCCGTCACTAAGGGTGATAAAACCTCTAAATCGGAGATCAGCCGATGTAGAGTAACTCGACGGTAATCCTTCCGTTTTCAAAAATATCCAGTCTTCAACACCGGTCATCAAATGCAATTCATAACGACGTATCACATATTCGGAATGGGTTATACGACCCCATGGTCCTTTCCCGGCTAACCCGAATAGTGAGCGCTTATTCAAAAATAAGTGTGGCATTCAAATTCATCCAATTCACAACAAATACCCATTCAAGGTAATTATTGATAGTCGGTTATTTAACTATCAATAAAGATGCGCAACATCATCAAATTCCAAATAATTTTCCAAATTATTTATTTCCCAAAAATATCTTTACCAGATATATAATTTTCCACACTTAACCATTTGAAAACAATTTCAAATCAATTTCCACATTTCAATTTATCTTTGAAGATAAATCTCAAAATAGTTCATTTCATATTGGAAAAGCATTCCCATACTTATTTAAAAATAAGTAATTCACAAATCATTTATTTTCAACACTTGGAAAATATTCGATATACTTAAATCAAAATTAAGTATAAATTCATTCTTTAAGGAAATCATTTACTATAACAACATCTATTTGAGTCAAAACGAATGTTACGTAAAACATCGTTACGACGACTCCAAAATCACTAGTATAAGGATTCGAAATTTAGATAGATATATATAAATCCCAATACTATATAAAACATTTCCTTTCGGAAATCATTTACTATAACAACAGTGTTATAGTCCACCATTTCCTTATTTCTCGAAAACGTCTATTTCAACAATGGATGTTGAAATCTATGGTTTCGATATTTAACACATTTTTAAAACATCGTTAAAACAATTAACTTCATTTTCTTAAATGTCACTTCAAAAACGTATCCATTTTACTTAATAATATATTCACTGTCCAAAATCGTGAATATATTTCACTAACCAAATTTCAATCTTTTCTACACATTTATTTCAAGAATTATCCATTATCCAAAATCGTGGATAAAATTCCCTTAATAACCTTCTATATTAAATTCATCAAATTTGATGAATTTTTGAATTTATACAACAACGTTTATAAATTCTATTTTTATTTTCTATAACAACTTCGATTTATAAATCTCCTTTTTTTAACTTCTATAATTCACTTATCAAAATAAGTGATTTCGAATTTATAAAACAACGTTTATAAATCACATTTATACTTTATAACGATTTCAACTTATAAAAATCATTTTTTATTAGCAAATTCTATTCATGTCCCATCTAAGTGCAAAAATCTAATTTATAAGTAAATTACTTATAAATCTTTTATTTTACATCTATTCATTTTATACTTCACAATTTATAAATCTATAAATTTCATTCACTTACGAATTCCATTAATATTTCATTTTTAACACTAATAAAAACTTGTTTTATAATTCCAAAAATTTTAATTTTTATAGATATCAATTTTATAAATCTTTTATATAAAACGTTTAAAATAATTCAAAAATCTTAATTTAAGTAAACCAATTCTTTTAATAATTTACAAAACGTTATTTTAAAGCTTATATAACTCCAAAATCATACTTAGGTACTATTTTCCAAAAATATCACTTTTATAACAATAAACTTATAATGTTTATTTATTTTCACAATTCAGATTTTAATAAAACGTATACTTTCAAAAATTACTTTACAAATCTCATTTAAAATCAACATCGTCATTTTTAAATTTCAAAAAAAATGAATCCGATGATGAAACACACAAATTTGTCAATCACGACATCCAATATCATATATCAACATCCGATAACAGAATACATCACAATATCTGTAAATAAATAATATTGGTGAGGAATCCAGTTGGATCCCTCCAACCTTTTTCCCTGCATCCACAGACGTTAGCACAATACCAATTCCACTTCGAGGTGGAATATCGCGGTATATGGGTTTTTATAAAAATCATCCGCTTACTAACGGCGTAATAGGGTCTCATCCGCTATACAATGCGGGAAATCAATCAATCCAATATATACATATGCCAATATGTATATATTGCTATATATAGATATATCCTACTATATCTAATATCACATGCAAATAGTAATCAATCAAATCAATAACTGAAAAATCCAATTTTCATTCGAGTGAGAAAATCTCACCTTTGATTTTATTTTTAATTTGCAGTCCATTACCATTCCAGTTTGGTTTATTCATTTTAGACCTTGTACGACAATTATACAATTTATTAAAATTCGAAGTAATTGAATAACAAATTTCCATTTGAAATTTTATTTAATTCACCAGTGATTTTATTTTAAACTAGTACTTTTAATTTTAAACCAATTTCTTTTAAATAAATTTAAGAAATAAATTGTCTTAACAACTTACTGTTAAATAAAAAATAATCTTCTTTCCCAAACCATATCTATATACATTTAAATTCTAATAAAATAAATTCCTTCAACCCTATATGTATCAAATTAAAACACAATTGTTTTATATATATATCTCTAACTGTGAAATATTATTAGTTTTATCTGTAAAATAAAAACAGTATTTACTGTAAAATTTTAAAGCTGCTTAAAATAACATTATCTTTTTGAATCAACATTTTTAAAAATTTCTGTTTAATATAAAATTAACCTCCCAAATCAGTAAGCTATTTAACAGCATAGTGTTTCTAGTTAATAAACTTAATCACCCAAATTTTAAATAAATAATTTAGCTAGCCTAATTTACATTCACTGTAAATAAAGTTAACAAAGTTAACTCGAATACCTCACAACGAACAGGAAGCCAAATCAACGGACTTCAACTCAAAATCCAAACGGCGCCTCGACAAGCTTATCCCCGCGACAATCTACTTCTCCTTCCTCTGACGAACGCGCACCCACGAACCACATTGCCTGCCGTACTCACCAGGCGACTCGCGAACATTACCGCGACCTCGTCGCGAATGCTGCTCGATTCCCCATGACGAAATCGAAGTCGATGCCGTACTCCGCGACCACGTCTCTCGACCATACCCAGATGCCCTTCCTTCGAACGCGAGAACATTGATGAGCCCCTCCAACCTTCGCCTTCCAATTGCGAACGAAACTCGCGAATTTGTATGTATTTTCTTCGATTTAGAACTGCTGGCCCTTTGATTTGAATGAGAGGAGGGAAAGTGATGAAGAGAAGCTTGGCATTAATTTTATTTATTGAACGAATTCGATTTGTTTTGAGACGAACGGCCATTGCTAAAATCTATTTTTGTCTGCCTCGTTTGGAAATTATTGCCGCGTGCATTTTAAAAAGAAAAAGGAGAGACAGGAGAACATGGGTTGCACGACTTCATTTCGTGATTTCAGGCGTAATCTTAGGCGTGATTAAAGGATGATGATGTTGACCAATTTAAATTTTAAATTTAAATTGAATTCAATTAAATTTCAACACGTTTATACGTCGTGTGCTCACATAACAACTCCAAATGCTACAAAATTTGAAATTCGGTAATAATTCAATATTGCGGATCCAATGGAACTAGTTTCGTCGAATTTCGAGACTGTGCCTCGGACGGCTATTTTTAAATATCGATTCGAATGATATAATTTCAAAACTGATCAAATAAATTTCAAATTCGATTTTGAAGCTTCAGTTATCTTCAGTATTATCAATACGAATTTTAAAAGCTTTTGAAATATTTTTCTTCAGCTTAAAACTGAAGATTCAAATTTTTATTCAATTCAATAGATTAAATTTATAATTTAATCACCAAATTCAAAGTTATATTGAGGATTCAAATTAAATCATCATTCAAATATTTAAAATTAATTAAATATTTTCAATTTAATTTGTTCAAAATTCTGGGTCGTTACAAAAGTGGTGCACTTTTTGAAGCTGATAGTCCTTATACCAGATTGAGTCTAACACTTTGGTTTTACAAATTAGTGTTGCACGCGATATTTCCCCCAAATTTTCTCTCTCAACATAATGTTATAATCTAATTATTCTAAAAACTATATGATGCTATGAAAATTGTTATTAAGATTTTAAATTGATAATGCATTCTCTAGGTACTACTGTCCTTAATACATTTGAATATTTTGTCAATAAATGAAATATGTATTGATTACATTTTAGTCTGAATCATAAGAAAATCAAACAATATATTTTTCACTTACCGCAGGTTGTGCCAGTTATGTAATATCCAGTCCTTAACCGCATGGATATCCTTACATTTGCAGAACACTTCAAAAGCTAAATAGCAGATAGGTTGCTGAATGAGACATAAAGTACTCAGCTGTTATAAAAATTTCAACACAATGGACTGTTATACGTCTAGTATACCAAAACAGAGAATAAATAATTATAAACTCGTCTCACAAGTTTATAAATCTGATTTCCACTACTCTGGAATTCTGTATTAGATTATTTGAACAATAAGTATGTTGTAATAAATTTACAACAACAACGTTATACTAATTCAAGAAATAGAACAACTAGGAAACAGAAAGATTGTAGAATAATGTATATGAATATACAAATAAACTAGAAATCTAACCGTATAGCGTCTGAGGTTTGTAGTAACAATTTCCTTAAGAATTTTATTTCAAATTCTCCCAAGATACAACAGACGTAATCTGCACGAGATTGTGATGTGTATGATCTTCTGTGTGATAGGACTGAATATGATTTTAAGAGATGAAGAGATAGAAGAGATAATACGGTTTGAAAAAAAATGAGTGAGGAAAGTGATCAGGTTTCCTCCTTATTTATAGCCGAATTCCCAACGGCTGCATCCGTTGAGAAAAGTCGCATCTCTTCATTTGCAACGTCAAAAAAGCGTTACTGTTCGCAACAGTCACTTCCTTTCATTTGCAACGCTCCAGAACTGTTGCTGTTTGCAACAGTCGCGTCCATTCATTTGCAACGGTCCAGAACCGTTGCTGTTTAAAACGTCGCGTCTCTTCATCGTTCAAATTCGAAAATCTGCATCTATTCATATTCAAACAGTAAAACTGTTCACTTTTATTTACCAAAAATATAACCGGGTCGGGTCCGCTCTTATTGGACCCACACCCGGCCCGGTTCAGTCGGACGGCGGGCGGCGGCGCGCACACGTGTGTTAGTCCATGGCCATATAGGTCCTCCCCCTCGCACAAAATATACTTGACCCAAAGGGCCAATATAGGGGATGAGAGTATATAATATATACAAGAAAATGGACATATTTTTGGTGATGTGGGATATATCTCATTCACCATCTAAAAGAAATTCCCACAATCCCCCACATGAATGATGATATATCTCTCCCCCACACAAAGTGTAATATCACACACTTCATATGAAAATAATGCTATATCGAGGATAAGTAGATATTTCACTTTGAACTTTCCCTAGTTAAAACTTATCGGATATACTTGGCTAATCGGTGAATTATTTCACCTTGAACCATCAGCCGTTATTGTATAACCAGACAATAAGCTTTACAAAGCATTATTTCCCTTCACATCCAATCTCTTGGTTGTGTTCATTTTGGTCCTGAACACTTTTTGGTTCTACGAGTGTTTATAGAGAATAAAAGCCTTTAATATTCTCATAGAGCCAACCCAGCTCACACTAACATAGATGATCGCAACCATTAAGAGTATCCTACATATACCCCACTTGTTATTTTCAAGGTATGGTCATCATTAAAAAACTTAGTTTAATCCTTTTAATACTTCTATAGGCATGCATTTATATTGTGCACCATAGGAATGGAGTTGGACTATATCTAAGCAAATGCATTACGTCTTGAGTTACTCAGAACTGGTTTGCCTATTGATCCTAGTCCTTGGGATCTCTAGTCGCTAGGATAGGTTTCCGTATAAGATAACTCTTGGTGGCTTAGGCTTTTAAACCCATTCCCCTCGATGCGCAGTCAATTTTCTCTCTTGATAAACCTTTAGTAAATGGATCCGCTAGGTTATCATTTGTTCTCACATAATCTATGGAAATAGTTCCATTTGAGAGTAACTGCCTAACTGTGTTATGGCGTCGACGAATGTGTCGTGACTTTCCATTATACACAAAGTTGTACGCTCTGCTTAGCGCAGCCTGGTTATCACAGTGTATGCATATGGCCGGTACAAGTTTAGGCCAAAATGGAATATCTTCTAAAAAATGACGAAGCCATTCTGCTTCTTCGCCTGCTTTATCTAAAGCGATGAACTCTGATTCCATAGTGGATCGAGCTATGCATGTTTGTTTAGTAGATTTCCATGACACTGCTGCCCCTACTAAGGTAAATACATAACCACTTGTTAATTTTGATTCCTCTGAATCAGCAATCCAGTTTGCATCACTATATCCTTCTAAGACGGTAGGATATTTTCCATAATGTAAGGAATAATTTATGGTATTTTTTAAATATCCAAGCACTCTCATTAGTGCTTTCCAGTGTTCCTTTCCTGGATTGCTTGTATACCTGCTCAGTCGACTTACTGCATAAGCTATATCTGGTCTTGTGCAATTTATGAGATACATAAGACATCCTATTACACGAGAGTATTCCAGTTGCATTACACTCTCATTAGTGTTTTTATGCAGTACTTCTGATGGATTAAAAGGTGTTCTCACTCTTTTAATTCCATAGTCTTGGAATTTTTCAATCACTTTGTCTACATAGTGTGACTGAGACAATTCAATTCCATTAGGTATTCTTATTATTTTGATTCCCAAAATAACGTCTGCAACTCCTAAGTCTTTAATATCGAAATTGCTAATTAACATCTTCTTTATGGTCTCTATTACCTGAGTATTTGGACCAAATATTAACATATCGTCTACATATAAACAAATCATCACATATGATTGTCCAACTTGTTTATAATAAACACATTTATCACATTCATTTATACAAAAACCATTTCTCATCATGAAACTATCAAATTTTGCGTGCCATTGTTTTGGAGCTTGTTTTAGTCCGTATAATGATTTTACTAATCTACAGACTTTGTTTTCATTTCCTTTGGAAACAAAACCTTCAGGTTGCTCCATGTAGATTTCCTCATCGAGATCTCCATTTAAGAATGTTGTCTTTACATCCATTTGATGAATTTCTAGATTATAGATCGATGTAATTGCTATTAGCATTCTTATAGAGGTTATTCGTGTTACCGGCGAATATGTATTAAAGAAGTCTACTCCTTCTTTTTGACGATATCCTTTGGCTACTAATCTGGCTTTATACTTGTCGATAGAGCCATCTGCTTTCATTTTCTTTTTGAAAATTCATTTGCAGCCAATAGGTTTTATTCCAGGTGGAATATCAACAATTTCCCAAGTTTTATTACTTAGAATTGAATCAATCTCACTTTGGATTGCTTCTTTCCAACATGAAGATTCAGAAGATGACATTGCTTCCTTGTACGTTTGAGGTTCATGTTCTAACACATATGTGAAAAAATCCAAACCAAATGTCTTGGAAGTCCTAGCTCTTACGCTTCTTCTTGGTTCAACTTCCTCAATCTCATGATGAGTTTCATCTTCATGTGAATTGCTTGATTCTTCTCTTGTCCTTTTAGGGACATTATTCCCTTCATTCCTTTTGTGCGGAAACACGTCTTCAAAGAATGAGGCATCTCTTGATTCCATGATTGTATTTACATGAACATCAGCTATATCAGACTTGAATACCAAAAATCTATAGGCACTGCTATTTTGGGCTGGCCCTAGATAGTAACAATCTACTGTTTTTGGTCCAAGTTTGACTTTCTTGGGAGGCGGAACTGGAACTTTTGCCAAGCACCCCCACACTTTGAGGTATTTAAAACTTGGTTTGTGTCCTTTCCATAACTCATATGGAATTGTTCCTGTTTTATTGTGAGGGACTTTGTTTAATATGTGATTAGACATATTTAAGGCTTCCCCCCACAAGTTCGTCGGTAGACCAGAGGTTAAAAGCATGGCATTAATCATGTCTTTTAACGTTCTGTTATTCTTCTCGGCTACACCATTTTGTTGTGGTGAATATGGAGCTGTTGTTTGATGAATTATACCATTTTCGGCACAGAACTGTTCAAATGGTGATTCATATTCTCCACCTCGATCAGATCTCAATATCTTGATCTTTTTTTTAAACTAATTTTCTACCTCAGCCTTGTACTTTATAAATGATGTAATTGCTTCATCTTTACTATTTAAAAGATATACATAGCAATATCGCGTATAATCGTCAATAAACGTGATAAAGTACTTTTTCCCACCTCTTGTAGGTAATGATTTAAAATCACATAAATCTGTATGAACCAAACCTAGTGGTTCGGTGCTTTTATCAATAGATTGAAATGGTTTTTTAACCATTTTTGCTTCTACACATGTCTCACATTTGTAGTTCTTATCTACTTGGAATTTCGGAATTAATCTCAAGTTTGATAATGTTTTCATTTTTCAGAAGTTTACGTGTCCAAATCTATCATGCCATAGTAAAATTTCATGCTCAAGCAAGTAAGAAACTTCAATTTTATTAATAGCACAATCAGAATACATAGTTTTATTGTCGATAACAGCTACATTTGCCTTAAATAGGCCATCACATAAATATCCCCTTCCGATATACATTCCAGCTTTGGACAGAACCATCTTGTCTGACTCGAACACCATTTTGAATCCTTTCTTTGATAGTACTGAACCAGAGATCAAATTCTTGCGTATGTCTGGAACGTGCAGCACGTCATTCAATTTGACAGTTTTTCCAGAAGTAAACTTCAGGATTACTATGCCACTGCCTTCGATCATGGATACTGCAGAATTACCCATGTAGAGTTTTTCTTCGTGATCAAATTTCTGGTATGTAGAAAACATTGATTTGTCAGAGCAAACATGACGAGTAGCGCCTGTGTCTACCCACCATTGGTTAGGATTCTAAACCAAATTGCATTCAGATATAACTGTTGAAAAATTAGACTCGTCCACTTCCATGTTGTCCACCATATTTGCCTCTAAGTTGCGTTCCTTCTTGTTTCTGCAATCTCTGGCAGCATGTCCAACCTTTCCACAAACCCAACATTCGCCATTGAACTTCTTGGTTTTCTTGTCGTCTTTTGGTTTGTTTTCAGGCGCTTTCCTTTTCTTTTGGAAATTCTTCTTTTTGTTTTTGGTCTTTGACTCTTCAGCCACAAATGCCTCCTCGCTTTGTTTTGTAACTCCGCGGTTATCTACTTCAATTTTGAGTCTGACAATAAGATCTTCTAAGGAAATTTCCTTTTTCTTATGTTTCAGATAGTTGCGGTAGTCTCTCCAAGATGGTGGTAATTTCCCTGTTATCGCTTCAACAAGGAACGACTCTCAAACTTGATGTCCTTCTGCTTCAAGTTGATGAATAATAATTTGGAGTTCCTGCACTTGACTAATTACAGATTTGGAGTCCACCATTTTATATTCCATAAATTTATCCACGATAAATTTCTTCAAACTGACATTCTGCATTTTGTACTTATATGCAAGTGCAGTCCATAAGGATTTTGCTGTCTGGTTTGGCTGATATACTTTATATAGTATTCTATCCAGACAATTCAGAATGTAGTTTCGGCACAGGAAGTCCGAATGCTCCCATGAATCAATTGTGAGAAAAATAGCTGCGTCTTTTTCTCTAGTTTGTCCGTCTTTAGGATTTGGTTCATCCTCCTCGATGCACTTCTGCAGCCCTAATGTGGTGAGATAAAATAGCATTTGATTTTGCCATGTTATAAAATCCTCACCATCTCCTTTGAACGGATCAGGCCTGTTGTGAGTAGTAGCCTTTGTTGATAGTTCAACTGTTGCCATCTCTGTTTTAGCAAGAAAACAGAAAAATTCTTAAGATGTTATACGTCTAGTATACCAAAACAGAGAATAAATAATTATAAACTCGTCTCACAAGTTTATAAATCTGATTTCCACTACTCTGGAATTCTGTATTAGATTATTTGAACAATAAGTATGTTGTAATAAATTTACAACAACAACGTTATACTAATTCAAGAAATAGCACAACTAGGAAACGGAAAGGTTGTAGAATAATGTATATGAATATACAAATAAACTAGAAATCTAACCGTATAGCGTTTGAGGCTTGTAGTAACAATTTCCTTAAGAATTTTATTTCAAAATTCTCCCAAGATACAACAGACGTAATCTGCACGAGATTGTGATGTGTATGATCTTCTGTGTGATAGGACTGAATATGATTTTAAGAGATGAAGAGATAATTCGGTTTGAAAAAAAATGAGTGAGGAATGTGATCAGATTTCCTCCTTATTTATAGCTGAATTCCCAACGGCTGCATCCGTTGAGAAAAGTCGCATCTCTTCATTTGCAACGTCAAAAAAGCGTTACTGTTCGCAATAGTCACTTCCTTTCATTTGCAACGCTCCAGAACTGTTGTTGTTTGCAACAGTCACGTCCGTTCATTTGCAACGGTCCAGAACCGTTGCTGTTTAAAACGTCGCGTCTCTTCATCGTTCAAATTCGAAAATCCGCATCTATTCATATTCAAACAATAAAACTGTTCACTTTTGTTTACCAAAAATATAATCGGGTCGGGTCCGCTCTTATTGGACCCGCACCCGGCCCAGCCCGGTTCGGTCGGGCGAACGGGCGGGTGTGTTAGTCCATGGCCATATAGGTCCTCCCCCTCGCACAAAATATACTTGACCCTAAGGGCCAATATAGGGGATGAGAGTATATAATATATACAAGAAAATGGACATATTTTGGGTGTTGTGAGATATATCTCATTCACCATCTAAAAGGAATTCCAACATGGACGAATTGATTTCTTCCAAGATAAGCTTATATGTGACATGGCTAATGCTGATCAAGTCACTAACATAGAACGCGTGTTTATTTGTAAGTTTTCGCCCATTTCTATAATGTCAGCAATTAGAGGCGGAGGCACATACGACATGGGGAGGTCACGTGACCCCGCCAGAAATTCTTAAATTATAACGCTTTTCGTGGAAATAAACCCTAGCTCAAAAAGACTGTCGAAATCGCTTTCAACCTCCAGCTTCATCGTCGCGTCCAATCATCTCAAAATTCCAGCGAAGTTCGTTGCCTCTATCTCTGTGGATGCCTCCATCTATCTAAGCAACAAAATGGGTAATTCAATTTTTTGGTTAAATTGGGTAGTTTGATATATTGTTTGATGAGTTTGGGCTATTTGTTTCATTTGTTTAAAGCTTGACGGAATAGGCTTTGTTTCACTTTAATAAATTTGGTTTGTTGTTTCAAATTGTCGTATGGATTTGAGGTGATTTAGTTTTCTGTAGCATTGTTGAATACAAAATAATGAAATTCTGAGTTTGTTAAAGTTTTAAGTTTGAGTTTTAATTTTTGATTTTTTAGAAAATGTTTGAAACTAGTTTACTTTTGGTGACTTTAACAAGGTTAGAAAGCCATTAACATGATCTGAAAACACGGTTGAAACTAATTTTAACTGAAAATACTTAATAAATATGGACAGTAAAATGAATTTTCGTTTCATATTAACATGGTTTTTAATTTCGAAACTGAAAGTGATTTTACCATGATTTCAAATCAAAATTGGTTTTAGCATAGTTTGCAGGTTGAAATTACGTAATAAAATTAGTAATTTTCATTCCATGAGTGGAATTATTTAAGGAGAATTCATTTGAATCATTCATTGTTTCATTAGAGTTATTACCGTATCAACTATTTTGTTATGATTATTACATAAATGGCTGCGAATGCTTTTGTGATTATTTGAATAGTTGACAAAAATATACGGAGCCACTACCCATGATTCTATAAGTATTTGTATTTGTGACCACGCCAACCAAAAATCCTGGCTATGCCACTGTTAGCAATCGAAACCAAAAAAGGCTTATAAAACTATAGTAGCAGGATTAATTATGAACAAACACGCACGTGCGCACAAATACATGTGTGTCTATACATACATACATATACATATATATAAATGCATACATACATACATACATACGAACATATGTATGTATCCAATCTTCCATCATTTTAATAAAATAGATCAAAAATATTTTCATGAAACCTGCATAGCTTGTAGATCAGTAGGTCCATGATGAACGGTTGACTATGCATGATGAGTTCATGTGTGTTTAGATAAGAAAAAGGTCGTGAAGCCTCATTTTTAAATTTCTACAGCATCATACGAGGGTGATATGGGCATAAAACTAATGCAGCTAAATGATGCGACTTACCTATCAATGAGCCAAAGTACTCCATCTCTAACCCCTAGAACTACAAGGGGTCCCATAGGACGTTTCTGCTCGAGAGGGAACCGAGTAAGTGCAACAGAAACCCCTCCACCTGCAACATAATACTTTTTGAATATAATGTTGCTGTTTTAACCAAGTGAGTGCATTTCAATGTACAAATTGTATCGTTATTTTCAAAAAATCTAAAAAAAATATGATTTGAATCTATGTTTGAGTTGAGTCTCTTTAATTTGAATTCAACTCTAGAATTCCAACTAAAACCTCAATTCACAGTTTTATTCATTACTATTCTCTTCAAAAACATAAATTATTGCCATAAAACAAATTTTGATGTTTTCACATACGTACGTTTCATTTAATAACTGCCAGTGACCACATGTAATACTAGTAAGATGTAATACTCCAATGCATACATTAGAATATGAATGTTTGGAGTGTATGATGTAGATTAAGTTTTGATTTTAAAGTTAAATTTTACAGTTCGAATCCTACTTTGAAAACTTTAGATTGTACAACAGTTGAAGTAGGGATGAACAGACCTGAGAGCTTATAAGATTTTATGATTTACTATGAAATGTGATATTGCAGAATTGATACACATGAAGAAGAAGTGAAATTGATTGTATACTTATACTTGATCTCTGTTAAATTGCTTGTATTTATAGAAATTGCATAATACGAATTAAAATACATTTGGGTTGTACATGGGTCGTTTAGACTCATGTTATATTTGATGACCCGCTTTACTTTTGAGATAAAATATGTTCTTGTGTAGACAACTGCTCATTTCTAACTCCCCCATCAAATCGACATTAGGGTTTGAGATTGCTCTTCCCAAATTTGAGCCGCCACTTCAATCGATCAAAATTGCCTTAGAAAATCACCTCAATTCTTTAGATTCTCTTAGATCCTATATAGATTCGTAGCTTAATGATGTGAGGGTTGCTTATGGCAGCTCGAATCTTTACTTGTTTGAATCTGTGACTTTGAGTTCCTGGCTCAAGTCTCCGTGTGACTTGTTTCTGCTTTGTTCAACTTTAAACTCACTTCGAAAGTGAGTAAAGTTTATTACTATAAGTGCTTTTGTTAATGCATCAGCAACTTGTTAAGTGGAAAGTATATGATTTACTTAAAGCTTTCCTTTTGAAATCTGCTCTCGAACAAAATACAAATATATTTCTATATGTTATGTCCTTGAATGAAGAACATGATTTGTAGATAAGTACACTGCACTTAAGTGATCATACCATAATGTTGATTTGATATCTGTATCTGCTCTTAATTCATGCATTAGTGACTGAATCCACATTATTTCGGTAGTTGCATTAGCTATACTCCTATATTCAGCATCCATGGTGGATCTAGAGATTGTAGGCTACTTCTTTGAACACCACGATACTGGATTATCTCCAATATATACAGTATCCTGATGTAGATCTCCTATCAATAGGATCTAATGCCCAGTCAGCATCTTCATATCCAGTTATATTGAGATTCTTGCTTGTTTTTAGTGTTATCCGTAGTCTGATGTCCCTTTTAGATATCTTAGAATTCTTTTGACAGCTTTCCAATGTTCGTCCAAAGGTTTTTGCATAAATTTGCAAACTTTATTAACACTAAATGAAATATCAGGTCTAGTTATGGTTACATACAGCAATGCACCGACTAGACTTCTATATTATTTATCATTAAATATGGCTTCTCCCCTATTTTTAGAAAGAGGTTGATTGCTTATCATTGGTATTGGTTGAGGATTTTCTCCTTCCATTTGTGACTTGATTAAAAGTTCTCTGATATACTTGTTTGGACATAGAATAATTTCTGTATCTGATTTCCTTTTAGCTTCCATCCCCAGAAAATAGTTCAGCTGACCAAAGTCTTTGATTGAAAACTGGATATCCAAATGCTGAATGATGTTGTTGATTTTTGTATCATTATCACCTATAATAATTACATCATCAACATATATCAGTATATAGATAGTGGCAGCTTTATTAATCTTAATGAATAATGAATTGTCTGATTTGGTAGACTGAAATCCCATATTACATAATGTGGCTTTTCGGTTTATCAAACCAAACTCTTAGAGCCTATTTTAGACCATATATAGCTTTGTTTAATCTGCATACATAATTCTTATTTTGTGCATAACCAAGTGGTTCTTCCATATATACTTTCTCTTGTAGAACACCATTTAACAATGCATTGTTGACATCTAACCGTCCGATATTCCACTTTATGTATAATGCTATGGTTAGAATGATTCTAATAGTTATTAGCTTGACTACCAGTGAGAATGTTTTATTAAAGTCAAAGCCATGCTCTTGAGTATATCCTTTTGCAACTAATCTTGCTTTATATCTTGCCGCTGTTTCATCTGATTTTTTCTTTAGCTTGTAAGTCCACTTGCATCTAACTATATTTTTGTGCTCTGGTGGATGAACCAAGTCCCATATTTTATTTCTCATGAGTGCATTATATTCTTCATCCATGGCTGATTTCCAGTTTTTGTCCTTAACTGCTTGATTAATTGTTTCTAGTTCTTGCGTTGTTGTTGTTGCAGTGTAGATCTTTGGTTTAAATATTCCACCTTTTGATCTTGTCACCATATGATGTCTAGTTTTGACTTGTGGTTTAGTGTGTAGTAGTGTTGCATTGCTGACTTGATCAGTATTGTCTAGTGTTTGGCTTTGCTGATTATCTGAATAATCTTCATTGATGCTTTGTGTCTGATCATTTGTGCATATAGGTGACTGGTTGAAATGATTAGAAGATTCTTTAGATCCATGACCTGGTTCACTGGACACTGTGAGTTGTGGTTCTGAGATTCCTATTGTCTTCTCAACCTCCGATTGATTCCATACATCTGAATGCATAGGTATGGCTGGAATTGATATCTTTGGGTTGTATATCTTTTGTGTTGTCTTTATACCTGTGCTAATAAAAGGGAATACTTTTTCATTAAAAACAACATATCTGCTTATAATTATCTTTTCATTACTGTCAAGACATTTGTATCACTTCTACTTTGTTCCATACCCTAAAAAAGTACATGGTAATGATCTGAAACTTAGTTTATGAGAATTGTATTGGACTTGTCCCCTTTAGTACCTTTGTCGGCAATCTATTTATTAGATATACTACTGTACTAAAGGAGTCCGGCTAAAATTTTAGAGGTAGTGATGCTTGAGCAAGTAAAGTAAGACCAGTCTCAACTATGTGTCTATATTTTCTTTCAATTAAGCCATTTTTTTAATATATGTGGACCAGTAGTTCGATGCACTATTCCCTTATCTAGAAAGAATTTACTAAGTGACTTATACTCAGTACCACCATCACTTTGAATGATATTAACACGATGGTTAGTTTTCCCTTCAACTTGTGTTACAAAATATAATATTGCATTATATGCTTCTGACTTTGTTTTCAGGAAATAAATCCACGTATATCTAGTGTATGCATCAAGAAATGATATATATTATATGTTTAACCATAGTCGGAACTGATGGATGTTGGGCCCCAGAGATCAGTTGCAACCAACTCCAATGGCTTACTATATTATGTTCGTGAGTCTGCAAAAGCCAGTTTATGGCTTTCGCCCATTTGATAATAAGTACAAACATATGGTAAGACAAGATTATTAAATGAAATTCTATTTTTTGTAAGAACCTGTTTTACTTTGGCCAAGTTTGTAATGCCATAGATCAAAGACATTTCTGTTTCTTTCTATTTGTGATACTTCAAAAAATTACAACACTTTACTTTCTTTACAGGATTTTTGCAATTTACCGGATTAAACTTGTATAATCCTTTGACTGCATTATCCTGCAAAATAATTTCTTTAGTTAGTATGTCTTTAACTAAACAATACTTAGGATAAAATTCAAAATAGACATTATTGTCATTTGAAAATTGTGATACAGTCATAAGATTCTTCTTTATACTTGGTACTCTTAATAGATTATTGACATATAACTGTCTTCCACTTTTGATATAAACATTACCTATATGAGTAATCTTAATAGTCTCACCATTTCCCATGCATATTGACTATTTATCTCTATATTCCTTGTTGCCGAGATTTAAATTGTCAAGATTGCTTGTGATGTGATTGGTTGCTACTGAATCAAGGTACCGGGCTTCATCTTGAATGTGTTCAGGCTTGGTAATCTCACTTAGATGATGATTTCTATTATTGTTTGATTGATTATTTGAATCTTGGTTCACTTGTGCTAAGTTTGCACTGAGATTTCCACTTCTTTGATTATTTGAGTTCTGGCCTGGTACAATTAACATTGAATCTGAAATAACAATTTGAAGCAGTATGTCCCATTTTCTCACATATTTGACACTTTGGTCTATTACCGTTATTCCACCTTCCTCTGCCTCTTGCTCTAACTGATTGATTTCATCTTTGATATGGCTAATCAGTTTTGTTGTTGTATTAACCCTTGCCTTTGTAGTTTGCTGCATAGTTGATAGACCTTATCTGAACCTATGAGTTTCTTAAGATCAATCCTTCCTTCATGTGCAAGAAGGGTTTAATGCAAGTACTCTATAGATGGTATGGTTTCTTTAGAAGGTATAACTACTACTACCGCTTCATATTCCTCTCTTAGACCATTTAGAATAGTTAAGACTTGTTCAGTATCAGAAATTTTATGCCCAGTTGCCTCTAGCAAATCACATGTAGTCTTGATCTTTGTTAGATATTCTCTCATAGTTTGGGTGTCCTTTCTAGAATTCTATAACTGTCTCTTATAATGCATAACTTTGGCAGTTGATTGTGTATTTAATATCCTTTCAACTGTTGTCCAAATTTAATTTGCTGTTTTGCACCCAATAACTTATGGTAGCAACTTAATACTTATTGAAGATAACAGCCATGAACTTATTAAGCTATCTTGCCTTTGATATTTTACAAATTCTTCATTACCGACTGTCTTGTTTCTTGATTAGTAGTGAATCGAGGTGGAATGGAAAGTGTACCAAGAATGAACCCTTTAAGGCCATAAGCTATGACAGCAGTTTCAATCTGAAGTTTCCATAGAAAATGGTTATCTTCTTTTAAATGGGTAGTAATCGGTTGGCTTTGAGGACTTACAACAGTCTTGATGAGATTTTCTGGGGCTGTGGTTATTTGCTGAGGGTTAGATGAATCATCTGAAGTGGCAGAACTACATGTTAAAGCTTCTTTGATTCAAAAAGGACTTGAAAGTTCAGAACTTTTCAGATACAAGAAATGCTTTTAAATTACAGGACGATCAGGTATGTTGCAGCCAAATCTATATGATGAAGTTGTTCTGATAGATTTCTAGCGAGGCATTTACTTTCTTGCTGTTTTGATGGATTCTTTGAATTCTAAATTTGATTTTCTGATTCTTTTCTGGTATGGAATTTTTTTATCCACTTGAAATCTATTGTAGCCAAATAATTTCTTGGCAAGACACTGATTTCTTTGAAGCAAATTCTTCAATACCCAAATGATGAAATTGCTCTGGTGGGTAATTTGATTACCAAATGATGATTTCTCTCTGATGGTTAATCATAATTACAATCCTTCACATGTAGATTGAATTCTGTTAAGCTTTCTTGCTTTGATACCATTTAAGATTTTATGATTTATTATAAAATGTGATATTGTAGAATTGATACATGTGAAGAAGAAGTGAAATTGATTGTATATTCATACTTGATCTCTGTTACATTGCTTGTATTTATAGCATTTGCATAATACGAATTAAAATACATTTGGGTTGTAAATGGGCTGTTTAGTTTCCGATTGATTCGATGACCCACTTTCTTTTGAGATAAAATATGTTCTCGTGCAGACAGCTGGTTATTTCTAACTATGATTAAAACTAATTCCTCAGCTACCCACAATCGCCCAGCCTTCTCCTTACATCACCTACTTTCGTTGCTGCCTCTACATGCTTGCTCACCTCCTTCAGATCCATGTGTAACAACAGGTCATCATCATCGCTCTCGCATGATTAGCCATCGACATCGTCCATTCCGTCGCACGAGCTTCCCAGACTCGGTTGTGTCACTAACATCCATGTGCCCAACACAAGGTCGCACACTTGTTACGCGACCTCCAACCCAGCCAAGCTCACATCATGTCAGCCTCTCTCTTTCCTAATCGCACCGTAGTCTCTCCCCTCTTTCAACCGTGTTAATTTTTTTTCAGTTTGCACGTATGATTTTAATTATGGCTTCGTTAAGGATTTAGGATAATAAAAATGTTAATTGTAACAAGGGAGAAAAAAGAGGGACCGAATTAAAATTTTACAAAAATTTCAGAAAACATGGATGGAATAAGTTGGCGGCGTTTATTTTTTTAATTGTTCTAAATGACTAGCAGTTGCATTTAACATTAAAATGGTACTAACTAAGCAACTAATAGCAACTTTTCTTTGTAGTGGTCACTGCTGCTTGATGTAGAGTCTGAATCGTCCCATATTGCATTGTATGCCTGTTTCCTCTTTTTGTTGAGCGAAACTGTGTTGGAAGAGAACTTTGATTTCTTTTGATTTGGACAGTCCCTTTGAAAGTGTCCAGTTTGGTTGCATCCAAAGAATTTGATGGTATCTTTGCTCCCTAGTTTGTTTGGGTTTCCATCAGTCCTTCTGAATTTGTTTCTTTTTCAATACTTCAGGAATTTTTTGAAATCCTAGTCATAAACGCCATTTTCTCGTTTTCATCTTATCCTTCATTTCCATGAGTAGCGTTGAATGCCATGTTTTCTTCTCACCTGATTGGCTTTCCTTTATGCCCTGTAATTGAACTTCATATGACATCAAATTACCTATTATATCTTCTACTTCCATTATACTACTATCATTGGCTTCTTCTATGACCAAAGTCTTCTGGTCTCATTCACTTGTAAGTAAATTAAGAATCTTTCGGACTTGGATCTCTTTAGTGTATTCATTTCCTAATAAAATCAAAGCTTGTAATATATCTTGAAATCTATAATGCATGTCCGAAATAGACTCATTTGGTTTCATTTTAAATAATTGAAATTGGTTAATTAACATAGAAATCTTAGTTTGTTTAACCTTGCTAGTGTCTTAATTTGTAACTTGCGTTTTGCTCCATATTTCATATGCATACTACATACAAAACTCTATTAAATTCATTTTTCTCTAGTAAATAGAACAATATATTCATAGCTTTTGAGTTTCTAAGTGCTTGTCCCTTTCGCTTCTTTGTCCGCTAAGTGTATGCAGTCTTGGATTCCCTACACTCGCTTTGGGTAATATTCCAAATTTCAAAGCTATTAGATTTTTGTAAATAAATTTTCATTCTACATGACTAGTATGCATAGTTACTAGCATTAAAATGTGGGGCTCTCACAGTTGATTGACCTTCTACAAAGTGTTAAAAAGTGTGTTACTAGTGTTAGTAGCTGTTAATGAGATTTTTTGTCCCAAAAACACCCAATTATTTTTATTGAAGTAACCACGACACTGAATGCTTTCGTAGCTAGGAATCAGCAAAATTAAGTGATATTAAAATTTTCTTTAAAGGGAGTAATTGTGTTTCTGTAATGCTTACACAATTATAAGGAGAAATATTCAAAATCTTTTGAAGAGTCTCTATCCAATTCGTTAAGCGGTACATTCTAATTTTAATACTAAAAGTGGAAAATTAAAGTACTGAATGCAATAAATGATATAGAGAGTTTTTGTGGTTTAGATGTTCATGAATCCTACGTCCGTGGGATGATGTCCGTATCTTCTCTTTTCATTCTTAGTATAACTGAAAAATGGCAGAGAGTATAATTTTGATTTCAATGTCAAAAAGAGTAAAGTCTAGAAAATTATCCTCCTTTCTGCTATAATTCCCTATTCATTTATAGTGCATAGAGATTCAAATAAATCACCGACGTCCATCTTCCACTCTTTTGATTTCTGCCTTTGGATTATGCCATGTGTCAATCATTTGTCTTACCGATTTACTGTACATGGATTGCTAACATGGCCTTAGGCGAGAAACCGTGATTTGAGTTGATGAATTTTAAACTTATGTAGGAAGCTTGAAATTGAAGTGGGAAAACCCAATTTTTTATAGACCACGACTTGAAGATTTCATAAAGCAACAAGACAATGAACTACACATATGTGTAGCCGAAGCCGCAATCAGAAACTGACCCCCATTGTGAAAAAACAACGTAGTTATTAGCACTCCAAGGATTCGATATCATGAATGGGCCATTAGGGACTACACCTTCATAATTACATAAGCTGGCGATATTACATAGCATTTGAACTGTGTCGATCCTCTTGAAGTTGTACTGCACTATTCCATCCACAATAACAACAAAGCACAACGTTAGTTGTAATTGGGGCCAAGCCATATGGCTCGGTAAATAAGACCACGCCGCCAGTTTGAAGGATGGTCATATTGCCTGAAACTATTCTGAGTTTTTCTTATCAATAGAAGACTGGGCCATCGCCTTTGTATTTAAGTTGTGTCTAAGGAATTTGAGAATCATGTCAAGGTTTCGTGGCTTGCCTTTGAGGAATGTAAATTAGCCTATGGTTGTGGAGCAGTTTTGCTATATTGTCTCATCCTTTATGTCATTGTATTTGTGGGAAGTATTCTTTAGAATTGCGGCGTTGTTTTGTCATTTCAACATCAAATCTAGATGGCAGCTCATCCTGGTTGCTTCAGTGTCAATGTAAGATTGCGGCACAACCTCCAACTTAAATGTTAGTCTAAGATTGTGGCACATGCCTATTGCATATGATTGCTTTAAGGATGGTGCCACAGTTCTATATCTTTAGTATTTCTTTCGGAGCTGTAGCACAGTTTCTACATCCAGTTGTTATTTAAAGATTGTACCGCAGTTCTAACTTATTTAGGGTTATTTTAGGACTATAGCACAACTTTCATATTTGGTTCTTGAATGTTGGTCGCAGTTCTGTCTATTGAAGTAAATATTAGGACTCTAGTGCATCCCTATACCTTATGGTTGACTTAGGATACCAGAGTAATATTACGGCGTCAAAGCTGCGCTCAAAGGAACGATGTAGTACTATCTGGATTTTCCTTTTTTGTCTTTCCTTCCTCATCGTAGTCTAAATTTCATCGTGGGAGCAGTTCTTTTGGGTCAAGTGCTTTCATCAATTTGACTTTACAAGTATTTGGAAAATATGGGTGTACACTTCCCCCCTTGTCTGCACCAAATGAGGATCGGTGTGGACTTGTCTTTGTCTCATATTTTTCTGTAACCCATCACTTCTCACTTTTCTCTCTCTTCTTTTCAAATCCATAATGTCTATATCACCGCTTACATTCAATACCCGACTATACATGTTTATTTTCTATTGGTCGATTTTTCTGAAAAAGCAACCTCTTTAGTCTTTTCGTTTCCTAAGAAAATCTATGTGGGTTCTTGTGTTAATCTCCCATGTCATTGATCAATCAACGTTTTGGGGTTTTTTTTTCATCATTTTGATTTCATGGCTGAGATTCAAATTGAGGTGAGTATATGTTCTTCTCCTTCTTCTTTATTTCTCTATATGCTCTCAAAAACCTTAATTTCCAATCCCATCTCTTTCAATAAACTATCTCTCTTTTAAACAAAAGTAAGGTTATTCATTTTCTTTTTGTTTCTTCCTTTATACCTTAGTGGTAGCCGGTAATCAATCTAGTGTTTTCCTTATGAAATCTTCTTCTATCAATGGGACCACTTCTCTCTTATCCCTGCCATCTAGAATAATCGAATTAGGAAAAATAAAGGGTATTCTGGATATTTTGGGTTCGAGGGTTATGTAGGTAGGGTATCTGAAACTCATGAACATATTCACTACCCCTAAATGGCTTCATTTCTATTACTTCTGAGCATATTCGATGTGGGCTTTATCTTCCTACCAATCAAATTCTTTGCGAACGGCTATCTACCATTGGTATCGCCCCATTCAAATTGCTCCATTTCTTATTAAATGCTGATCACAACTTTTATTTTTATGCGGAGAAGAGCTCTCCTGCTTCATATGAGGAATTTCAATTCCTATTCGATATTCATAAGAGTCCTTTTGAGGTGATTTTATGTTTTATTACACCTAGGCAAAGAAGTCGATTCTTACGTCTGTTCCTTGAAAAATCTAGAAATGGAACGATCGATATTTTTTTATTTTGAATTTAGATAAGTTCCCTTCTTTCTTCCAATCACATCCTAATCGACCTATCTTTTTCAATCAGGGTACTAGGTCATTCGTATCTCGTAGGAAGGACATCATGGGCTTGGGTGAAGAGAAGAGGAAAACAAAGTCGTTTTTTACTGAGCTGTTACCACAAAAGTACAATTTTCTACGTACTAGGCATAACTTCTCTCACTATATCTCCCCTCCTTGATTATGGATGAATCTAGGGGTATAACTCGATAGGATGGACCATGCAATTATATTTAATAGTCCTTAACAAAGATAAGTACTAATCCTAGATCCTATTTACATAAGTAAAATGGCTGGTGGGGTTTTTGATGCATTTCATATTGATTCCCCATTAAAGAAATTGGAGACAATGAAGAAGAAGAGGGGAGAGAAGAGGAGAAAAGATGGTGCCGAATCCTCTGACCAACCTCTTAAGAAACCTCATGTGTCTCCTTCTCTTCCTTCCTCAGAAATACTTCCTATCTCACCTCTCCGGTCCTTCCGCGACCCAAGCATCGCTTCTTACCCTTACACGAGGGTACTGTCATTGATCTTGTTGAGAGGATAGGGTGTATTGCTTTGGATAGTTTATCCCACATCGCCTCTGCCCCCACAATCTTATCCCATTGCTCTTCTATTTCTTGCAGTCTCCTTCTTTGAGCTTGTTACTGAGCTTGAAAGGACTTGGACCTATGTAAGTGCCTTATATTCTTTACTTACTTAATGATGATTTGTTTTGCAAACTCTCATCTTGTTTATGTCTGCTTTACAATAGATGTGGCTTTGGCATCCGAGGCTCGGAAGAGGGCTGTGGATGAACAGGTCTCATCTGCTGCTCAGATTGCTAAGCTTGAGGAAGACCTCGTTGTGGCAGCCTCTGAGAAGACATAGAGTAAATGAAGAGCTTAGGGCTTAATGAGAGAAAGCAGAAAGGCCATGTGGGTGGCAAAGGCGGTAGAGGAGACTTTGAAGTTGAAGGGTCAGGAGTTGGAAGGGAAGGAAAAAACATGTAGCACCCTACGTTTTTAGGTTGGTTAATAAAAAAGAAATTAATTAATAAATAGTCAACAGTGAAAATAGTTTTTTGCAAATGTCAGAATTTGGCTACGAAACTTGTACTATTGTGTTCGTGACAGTTTTCTGATCAATTTTCATATATAATGTTTTTCGATCGTAGTTCAAACAGAAAAGTTATTAATGTTTAAAGTTTTAGCGTAAGAAATAATTATATAAGTTAATATGGTAATAAAATCAATTAACGCTAATTGGTAATGTTAATGGAGATTTAAATGTTAATATTAAACTGAAATCTCAGAGAATTTATAAAAAAAAAGAATTGAAGGAGATCAATTAATAAAGGAAACAAATAGAGAGAATCAATCGAACAAAGGAAATAAGCAAACAAAATAAATCAACGTTCAAAATTCACCAAAAATATGATATATGGGTCGACCCAATGGGGCCTAACGTCGACCATGAGTGGTCGACCTAGGCTAGGTCATGGCCGACCCACGATTTGAATTGTATGGCAGTAAATTTTAGCCGTATGGCCCAGATTTAAAATAGTTTGATCAAACGGTTGGCATTGGTTTGAACCTCTATAAATTAAAACCTATTGCCTCACTTCCGACACAAAATTTTCTAATGAGCACAGAAGCTCTATTACCATCTCTTCTCCTCCAGAATTCTAGATTCATTGAAGTTGATTTAGTTTGTACGTATACACTTTGGGGAGAATATAAGTTGATAGAGAATAGGAAATAGGTTCAAATCTGGTTCTGATTAATAAATTAATCTTAATCTCTTCTCTCTAACCCAAATTCTAATAGATCTGTATGTAAATGTTATTTGTGAATCTGAAAGGGAGTCAAAGTGGAAAATACAAATAACAGAGGTTATATCTGGATTAGATCTGGAGATTTGGTAATGCTTAGGAAGGTGAGTGGGAATATTATATGTTTTTATATAATACTAGATTATATCATTGAAGATCTAGTCTTAGATGCGAGATAAATTAAATTTAAATTGCAAATACATTCATGAATAAGAAATGTTGAATTGGTTAAACTTGGCTATGAAATTTATGTTGATCAATCAATGCTTTCCTATTATGAAAACTAGTTTGGAATTTTATATGAAATTGATACTGAATTACATAATGATTAGAATTGGTACTTTTACGTCGGATATGAATTTAATGAATCTAAAGTAATGTGCAATGATTAGGAATTTATATTTATTCGACGAACATGAATTGAATGAAATCTTATTGAAATGGGTAATGATTAGGAATTTGTTTTTATTTGACGGATATGAATTTAGTTGATATGTGTAACGACCTAGAATTTTAGTGATTTAAAATTGGAATATTTAATAGATCTTAAATATTTAAAAGTTAATTTTATAGATTTAATAGCCTGAATTTCAAATATAATGATTTATTGGATAAATTAATTGTTTAATTTAATAATTGAAATCGTTTAAATAAATGAATATTGGGTTTTAAGCTGGATAAAAATAGTTTGAAGGCTTATAAAATTTATATGAATAAGAATGAAGATAATAGAAACTTTTAAAATTGATTCAAAAGTGATTTAGCTAATTTTTAAAATATATCGTTTAAATTAACATATAAAAATAGCCTTCCGGGGCACAGTCTCAGATTTTGACAAAACCAGTTTCATTGGATTCATAATAGTGTATTATTATCGGATTTCAAATTTTGTAGCATTTGGAGTTATCGTTGGTCGTACGGGATAGAAATGCTTTCAAATTAATATCGAAAATTTAATATTATAATTGGGTTCAAAAAGCTATCTTCTACATACAATCGAATTGTGGCTCGAGACTAGTTCCATTTCGTTTAGAATAGGGGTATAACATTAGGAACACCAGGAGGCACGTCTCGATAGGAGTTCGCGATTTGTAGCTGCTTTAAACGATATATTTGTAATTAGATAATATTTTTAAATTGTTTAAAGTAAAAAACACAGCCATTTTTCTATCTCTTCAGCTCCCTACTCTGAAAATAGGCAACTCTACTCCTGTGCTATTCCCCTCGTTCTCTTCCTTTTTAAATGCAACAAGAAAATAAATTTGGGAAACTTTAAAAATCAAAATCAAGTAATATACTTCATGAATAATTGGAAAACCAGTTTTAAAAATCTTATTTTTGCATGGGCTTTGATCTGGTATGCTCGAGTGGGGTGCAACATCACTTTTAAGGTGATCGACGTTTGGGCAATGAAGCTAGGGTTGAAGATTGATTTTAGTTTTGAGGTCGATGTGGGATTTGGATGGCGTATTTGAGTTCATGAGGGGCAAAGGCATCGACGACCGCATTTTGGATGGATTTCGATTAGCTTTGGCCATCGCGACATTGTATAGTCGCGCGTGAGCACGAGCAGGTCGCGACTTGTAGATGGAGATCGGACGCGTGGTGGTGGTGACGTACAGGTGCAGTTTTTGAAGAGGAGTGTAGCGGAGTCGACGGATTCGAGTTTCGACCAGCCTAGCTCCATGTTAGTTGATGTCGTGCACGGCAGTTTAGGTTTCTTTGGTGTTCTTCGTGCACAGGGGAAAAATATGGAGAAGGGGGAAGGAGTTATGTTGGGCCGGGCTTTGATATAGGGTGGGTAGTTAAATGATATGTAAATTGTTTATAAAATTTTAAATTTATAATCGTTTAGTTAAAAATTGCATAACTTGTCCATACGAGGAAGAATCGAGGCACGGATTTTTTCGTTGCGCTCGTATCGAGGAAAGCTTTGTAATTTGAGCTTGTTTGGATGGATTTGGATATTGGGGAAATTTGGGCTAAAATCGGACGTTGTCCGGTTTTAGTTCCAAACTGAAATGCTTCGGCGACAATAGAAAATAAATATGAGTAAATCTCACCCATTTGGATTACTGGATTTAATTTATAATAATTAAAATTATGAATGATTGGTTGAATTGATATATTATTATCAGTTGAATATTATATTATATATAGTAGTGTATATATATAGTAGTTGGATATATTCCCACCGTTGGAGCGGATGAGACACTATGCGGCCTGCATTATAGCGGATGATACTATATTAACGCGATATCCCGCCTCGTGGTGGGATTGGTATTTTATGTTGTATAACATCTGTGGTTGCAGGGAAACATGTTGGAGGGATCCAACTGGATTTTTAACACCCCTTAAAAATGGTAATAATAGTCCCACATCGTGGAAAAACACTATGAAGTGGGTGCTTATATACCAAAGCCTTCACCTCATAACAACATCGAGGCCTTTTGAGGAACAAAACCCCACACCTTGCCTTGGCCCATGAGGCGGAGGTGACTAAGTTGGGGACAAAATCTGCGTTAGGTGAGGTGCGGGCTATTACAATGGTATCAGAGCCATACCTAGCCGGAATTATGGTCTGTACGTTTTACAGCCATGACGCCTGGGTGGTGCTGTGTTCATGAGCCAACGAGGGCATTGGGATCTAAAGGGGGGATATTGTAACACCCCCTAAAAATGGGAATAATAGTCCCACATCGTGGAAAAACACTATGAAGTGGGTGCTTATATACCAAAGCCTTCACCTCATAACAACGTCGAGGCCTATTTAGGAACAAAACCCCACACCTTGGCTTGGCCCATGAGGCGGAGGTGACTAAGTTGGGGACAATATCTGCGTTAGGTGTGGTGCGGGCTGTTACAGGATTCCTCAAAATTGTTGATTTTTATTTCATATATAGTAATATATGATGTGTTTGAATAGTCTGGGATAGATTATGATGTGATTTGAATTTATTGGATGCTATAGTAGCACTGGCCTTGATTTTCGTATTATAAATACCATAAATAATATTTTTGAATTTAAAAAGAAAATTCAAAGGCGATTTTGGAAATAAGAATAATTATATTGAATTTTGGAATTATTTAAAAGAAAATTGATTTGGATCAAATAAACGATTTGATTTTGGATATTTATTTAGCTATTTCGTAAAATGGTTTCAAATAGAGAATTTTAAATTGGGAATTTTTAAATAATGTATTTTAAATAAGATTCTTAAAATATGAAATGGAGTCGAAATCGAGTGATTGGTTTTGGAATATAGTTTGGGTTATTTAAGAAATAGATTTATAAATGGATTTTTAATTAGAAATCGATGTATAAATAGATTTTTGTAATATAAACCTGTATAAACTGGGAATGAGTTTATGGAAATTTATAAACAATGTTTATAAATAAAGTGAAATGATTTTCATTTGATAAATAGGAAATATAAATTCACGGTGAAAATTTATAATGAGATAGGGTAATCGGTTTAAAAAGGAAATGGTAAATTCTATTTTTGGAATGTGAAAAAGGTTATGAAATAGGGAATGTGGTCGATGTGTATAAATCAAGAGAGATTTATAAATTGGAATTGGTTATATTGAAATTCTAAAAAAATTATATTTTTATCGAGGAACTAGGTTTGTTTTAAAAAGAGGATTTTTTAATTATTAAATCATGTAATTTAAAACTGTTTTAGCATTGAAATATTTCAGAAAGTTAGTTATTTAAATATTTAAGTTTGTTGAAATGAATTCTAAGTTTTATAAACAAGTTTTTGAAAAGCAATTAGAAATTTTATAAATGAATTGGAATTAGTTATTGACGTTTATTTTAAAAGTGCTTTGATATTTTAAATAATTATTTAACCATGTTTTTGAAATTATTATATATATGGTTTTAAAGTAAGTAATTGCAATTTATTTATAAATACTCTCGAGATTTGTAAATGTGATTTTATTTAACGGATGTGATTTTATATGAGGAATCTTATAAAGGAATTTAGAAACTTAAGAGATTTGAGAAAAGTAAATTTCCAAATTGTTTAGATACGAGAACTTCGAAATTGAATTTGAATTCATTAAAGGAGTTATAAATTGTTAGTTGGATTATAAATAAGTATAATCGATAATTTTTGGAAGTTGTAAAAGGAAATTAATAGAATTCCGGAGGTTTATGAGATAAGTACGAAATATTTCCTAAGTATGAATATTAGGAATGATTTTGGGAAATAGACTTATAATGTTTTTCCTAAGTATTGGAATTAAAAGGTTTGGAGATATTTTAGCGACGAATGATTCATATAGAAATATTTTTCTAAGTTATAAGTTGGATTTGGAATATTTCTAAGTGTTAATATGGGTTAGAATATCCTATTATGGATTTAAGTATTTGAAATCGTTTTCAAATATTGAAATATTGAAATAGATTTGAATATATATCTTTGTAAAGATATTTGAAATAAATGTTTGAAAGATTTATAATATGGCCTGGTGACTGCTTATGTGTGTATTTTGATAGTTAAATAACCGACTATCAAATCTAGCCAAATTCGTTGATCGTTTCGAAGAGACTGGGATAATATTTAATTATCCAAAACCACTTCGATCCGATTTGTGCATTACGAATTGTGATATCGTGAAGATAATGAAGATGGTGATTTGGGAGATTTGGTTTGTTAAGACCCAAAACAATTTGTATGGATGAATGCTATTAGCACATTGTTATTGGAGGGCAATGAGCATTCTAAGTCTAAATTTCTTGAAAGGTATCGTAGCCTCAAGCCTCATCAACTGGGAAATGACCAAAACAGGGCATGCAGCAGGGCTAAGTGGGTCGCTCCCATTAGGGTATGTCATCTTTTTTCTAGATTACCCTATATTATTATGGATTTGGTTGTGCATGAGAGATCTCGATTAAGGTCGGAGGATCGGGATGATGACATATTTGGTACTAGTAGTCAAGTGCTAGGCCGGTTCTGTGTGGCAGGGTACAAGATGTTCTTATCAGATCCGGGTGCATTTATCTAGAGATGCACTCATCAAAGGTAGTTCCTTACCTGGTTATAGTATGGAATCCATTCTCCAATAAGCGCTGTACGGTTTTGATTGTGCCCAACTATGTTAGAATGTGAGATGCAAGCATTTCAGCTATTTTAATATGTATTTGTACGTAGACACTATTATAATATCATAGGATTTTTATATGAAAGTGTTTTTGGTTATCGTAAGGTATAAACCCGTCATTTTTATGTGTGGCGTGGTCTTACGAGATACCGTTGTCTTTTAAAAGGATTTTCTAAAATAATTAAATTCAAATTGAGTGTGTTTTCTCACGCTGGTTTTCCATACTGACTCGATTGTTATTTTATTATAATGCTCGAATCAGACCGAGTATTACAGATTCAGGTTAGAATGCTATGGAGCTCAGGAGACGGGCTGGATGACAGAGACGTATTCCATGTACTTGATTTATATTCTGCTGTGTGTGTATGCTATATATTCAGCACTTGTGGGGACAAGTTATTATAACTGTCCAGATTGATTGTTGACTGTTGTACTATGATGTTTGTATATATATTACAGTTTAGTTTCTTTGTATAAAGATCTGTTATTATATATTATATTTTGTTTTGCTGCGATTGTGAGATTCTGTGTTATTGTTTTCTGTTTTTCTTCTATCTTTCTTCTTCGTCACCCCTAACAATTCTCCTTTTTGTTCAATTTGAGTTGACATGTGCGGTTTATTGTCATTTTAGACTGTACAAAAAAGTGGGTCGTTACACGTGGTATCAGAGCTGAAGGTTAAGCGAGAACCTTGGCTTTGGTAGGGTAACTCATTAGAGATAGGGTCAGTATCACCCTAGAATGAGTTCCAGTGTATATATATGAGCTCGTATTTGTTAGTGATATAAAAAATTATTTTATATTGTGTTGGTTGATCTATTGAGTGGCTTATGGATTCTGGTCAATACGAGTAATTAACGATATTGATAGGGATCTCTAAACACTTGAATAGAGCAATTCGACATAGTACCTTTTGAAATTGGGTAAATGAAATAATTTTACCTGGATTATATTTTATATATAAAGGAATAATTTTTCAAAAAATTATTATGGTAGATATGGTGTGCTTGGTTGTTAGAGAATGATAATATTTTATTGTTGTCTGTGGTCAAATAAAGATTGATATGATAATACAAGTAAGAATAACAATTAAAGAATGACTTCATATAACCAAAGTGAGGGTATATGAATATATAGTTTATAAATGTGATTTATAAATTGAAAGGAAATGATATTTCGCAAGTATATTATAAATATGGTTTACAAAAGCAGTTTATAAATTAAATGGGTTTAAAGGCTGGAAATTTAAATCCTGTTGGTTTGGAAATTTGTTTTCAAAGGGTTTTGGGGAAAATAATAGAGATATTAATTGGAAAATATTTTTGAAATATTTTTAAAGGGTTTTAAAGGAAATAAAAGCACCGAACTCACTTCGGTCGTTGGAAAATAATTTCAGTGATGACTGCAGCATCATCGACGTTCATTTTCGAGTTTCCAAGAGAGGAATTGCTACCATGGAATTTTGTTTTAGTAAAACTTGTTTTGATTTTGGGAATTCAAATGAATGAATTGATATATCAGGGATTGTGTGTATATAAATACATACATACATACATATATATATATATATATATGATTTCAAATTGATTTGAAATACTTTAGAACGAGGTGTTTAAACTCTGAGAATTTTCATTGAGTATTTAATAAAAATATAGGAAAATAAGTTTTATGACTTATAAATTTCGAGAATTAATAAGAGAAAACAATGTTTTGAATTGTTGAATGTGGATGGATAAAATTGAATGATGAAATTGGAAAATGGAACTGAATTTGATTAAAATGGATATAGACTTAAGTTGTATAAAATGTTTTAAAATGAACTTTAGTAAACAAATTCTATGGAATGATGTTTAAGTGATAATAGTACTAAGGGATATACTATGTAAAGAAGTAAATAGTGATTGTCAATAAGTGTAATGAAGTAAGTATGTAGTGAGATGTGTTAAACATTGAATTTGGAGGAATAATTCTTAAATGATATTCAGGATGGAAAGGATATACTAAGAAAACAAGGGAATGTGAATAAAGAAATGTGAATGGTGATTGTGAATAAGTGAATATATATGAAATGAAGGTGAATAAAAGGAATTTGGTGTAGCTAAGAAGTCAATTTGAAATAAATACGTAAGTTGTATGTATATTGTTTATTCGCATGTCGGTTTGACTTGATTCGAGTACATGATTTCGAGATGATTTATATTGATCCGAGTTAGGATTTTACACTTGATTCTCGACGGCGAACACTGGATATGGATTTTTGATTGATTCTGGGATTCTCTATCATAGTATATGGCTATGCAAGGAGAATAACGATTTTTGATCAAGGAACCTGATCTGAGTCCGCACTAGAGAGTCGTGTGAGCGATACTGGTTTGGAAGTGAAATTGTGTAGTCAAGTGAGCAATCAGATTGGATGTTGCGTACAAATGATATATGTACATCGTACGGGCTTAAGTGAAGAAAATATTGGAAATTCAAAATGCAGAATAATATGATTATGAATTATATGTTTGGATATCACTGATATAAAAGATGCATGTATTTAAAAGAAAAAGCAAACTTGATGCCTTGGTTTCATAAGAAAAAAAAATAGATTTTCCGACAAAAAAGTATGTGTTAAAATTGTTGTTTGATTGATGGTTTTATGGTCGAGCCACTTGGCTTTTGTTTTCTTTTGTTGGTCTGGGCCCGTAGTGGCGATATGTAGTTGTTCTGATCTAGCCGTGCAAAGGAGACGCTGACGAAATTTTTCGAAAATTTAAAGAGTTAGAAATTTTTTAATAACTAAAAAATTGATTTTTGAGTTATAACCTGAAAGGAGGATATGGATAATATTATTTGGAATCTATGGATGAATTTGGAAATTTGTTAAAAGTAATGACAAGGTTTCAACAAATTTATTTTGGGAAGTTAAAGACTTAAAAAGGGGTTTGGAAAAGTTATTCCAACTAATTGGTTATAAACAAAAATAAGGGTTTAGGCACTTTTCCTATCTTGGCAATTTCGGGGACGAAATTCTTTTAAGGGGGGAAGAATGTAACGACCCATAATTTTAGTGATTTGAAATTGGAATATTTAATTGATCTTAAATATTTAAAAGTTAATTTTATAGATTTAATAGCTTGAATGTCAAATCTAATGATTTATTGGATAATTTAATTGTTTAATTTAATAATTGAAAATCGTTTAAATAACTGAATATTGGGTTTTAAGCTGGATAAAAATAGTTTGAAGCCTTATTAAATTTATATGAACAAGAATGAAGATAATAGAAACTTTTAAAATTGATTCAAAAGTGATTTGGCTAATTTTTAAAATATCTTGTTTAAATTAACATATAAAAATAGCCTTCCGGGGCACAGTCTCGGATTTCGACGAAACTAGTGTTATTGGATCTGTAATAGTGTATTATTATCGGATTTTAAATTTCGTAGCATTTGGAGTTATCATTTGGTCGTACGGGATAGAAACGTGTTGAAATTAATTTTGAAAATTTAATATTATAATTGGGTTCAAAAGGCTATCTTCAGCATATGATCGAATTAGGGCTCGAGACTAGTTCCATTTCATTCGGAATAGGGGTATAACATTAGGAACGCCAAGCGGCACGCCTCAATAGGAGTTCGGGATTTTAAGCTGCTTTAAACGAGATATTTGTAATTAGATAATATTTTTAAATTGCTTAAAGTCAAAAACACAGCCATTTTTCTATCTCTTCAGCCCCCTACTAAGAAAATAGGCAACTCTACTCCTGTGCTATTCCCCTCGTTCTCTTCCTTTTTAAACGCGGCAAGAAAATAAATTTGGGAAACTTTAAAAATAAAATCCAGTAATATACTTCATGAATAATTCGAAAACCAGTTTTAAAAATCTTGTTTATGCATGGGCTTCAATCTGGTATGCTCGAGTGGGGTGTAGCAACGCTTTTAAGGTGATCGACGTTTGGGCAGTGAAGTTAGGGTTGAAGATTGATTTTGATTTTGAGGTGGTGTGGGATTTGGGTGGCGTATTTGAGTTCGTGAGGGGGAAAGGCATCGACGACCACATTTTGGTTGGATTTCAATTAGCTTTGGCCATCACGACATTGTATAGTCACGCGTGAGCACGAGCAGGTCGTGACTTGTAGATGGAGACCGGACGCGTGGTGGTGGTGACGTATTGGTGCAGTTTTTGAAGAGGAGTGTAGCGGAGTCGACGTATTCGAGTTTCGACCACCCTAGCTCCGTGTTAGTTGATGTCGTGCATGGCAGTTTGGGTTTCTCTGGTGTTCTTCATGCACAAGGGAAAAATATGGAGAAGGGGGAAGGAGTTATATTGGGTCGGGCTTTGATATAGAGTGGGTAGTGAAATTATATGTAAATTGTTTATAAACTTTTAAATTTATAATCATTTAATTAAAAATTGTGTAACTTGTCCATTCGAGGTCGAATCGAGGCACGGATTTTTGTGTTCTGCTCGTATCGAGGAAAGCTTCACAATGGAGCTGGTTTGGATGGATTTGGAGACTGGGGAAATTTGGGCTAAAATTGGACGTCGTCCGGTTTTAGTTCCAAACCGAAACGCTTCGATGACAATAGAAAATAAATGTGAGTAAATCTCACTCATTTGGATTACTAGATTTAATTTATAATAATTAAAATTAATTATTGGATGATTGGTTGAATTAATATATTATTATCCTTTGAATATTATATTATATATAGTAGTGTATATATATAGTAGTTGAAAATATTCCCGCCGTTGGAGCGGATGAGACACTATGCGCCCTGCGATGACCCTATATTACCGCGATATCTCGCCTCGAAGCGGGATTGGTATTTTATGTTGTATAACATCTGCGGTTGCAGGGAAACAGGTTAGAGAGATCCAATTGGATTCCTCAAAATTGTTGATTTTTATTTCATATATAGTAATATATGATGTGTTTGAATAGTCTGGGATAGATTATGATGTGATTTTAATTTATTGGATACTATAGTAGCACTGGCCTTGATTTCGGTATTATAAATATTTTTGAATTTATAAAGGAAATTTAAAGGCGATTTTGGAAATGAGAATAATTATATTGAATTTTAGAATTATTTAAAAGGAAATTGATTTGGATAAAATAAACGATTTTATTTTGGATATTTATTTAGCTATTTCGTAAAATGGTTTCAAATAGAGATTTTTAAATTGGGAATTTTTAAACAATGGATTTTAAATAAGATTCCTAAAAATATGAAATGGAGTCGAAATCGAGATTTGATTGGTTTTGGAATATTGTTTGGGTTATTTAAGAAATAGATTTATAAATGGAATTTTAATTAGAAATCGATTTATAAATAGATTTTTGTAATATAAACCTGTATAAACTGGGAATGAGTTTGTGGAAATTTATAAACAATATTTATAAATAAAGTGAAATGATTTTCATTTAATAAATAGGATATGTAAATTCACGGTGAAAATTTATAATGAGATAGGGTAATCGGTTTAAAAAGGAAATGGTAGATTCTATTTTTGGAATGTGAAAAAGGTTATGAAATGGGGAACGTGGTCGATGTGTATAAATCAAGAGAGATTTATAAATTGGAATTGGTTATATTGAAATTCTATAAAAATTATATTTTTATCGAGGAACTAGGTTTATTTTTAAAAGAGGATAACTATGTAATTTAAAACTTTTTCAACATTGAAATATTTTAGAAAGTTAGTTATTTAAATATTTAAATTTGTTGAAATGAATTCTAAGTTTTATAAAAAAGTTTTTGAAAAGCGATTAGACATTTTATAAATGAATTGGAATTAGATATTGACGTTTATTTTGAAAGTACTTTGATATTTTAAATAATTATTTAACAATGTTTTTGAAATTATTATTATATATATGGTTTTAAAGTAAGTAATTGCAATTTATTTATAAATACTCTCGAGATTTGTAAATGGGATTTTATTTAATGGATGTGATTTTATAAGAGGAATCTTATAATGGAATTCCAAAACTTAAGAGATTTGAGAAAAGTAAATTTCCAAATTGTTCAGATACGGGAACTTCGAAATTGAATCTGAATTCATTAAATTAGTTATAAATTGTTAGTTGGATTATAAATAAGTATAATCGATAATTTTTGGAAATTGTAAATGGAAATTAATAGAATTTCGGTGGTTTATGGGATTGAAAGTCTATATTATGGTGGATTGATTATACAAATGACAAGTATATGACTAATTTAAACTATAATGTAACAATAGTAAAGTATGTAAATAAGAATAATCACACCAGGGATTTTATACTGGTTCGGACCTCCCGTCCTACGTCCAGTCCCGAAGCTCCTCTTCGGAATTTCCTTTCACCAAATATCCCTCACTTCACCCGGAGGAACAGGTTTATAATAGCAGAGTTTTCTATTTCAAGAGTGTGTACTCTATTACACGGATTTTGACTATATAGTACAATTGAACTTCCTATATCTCTTGAATGATTGAATACAATATTGTTCGAGAGAGTATGGAAGTGTATGATCTCAGATTTGCAGATTTGATAGCAAGTAGATGGTTAGAACAAGAGATGTTCAAGATAGAGAGTCGAGTAAATTAGTTGAGTTTTTTGATCCTTCTTGATTCTTGTTTATATAGTTGTAGAAGGTTGCTTCTAGTAGTTACATCTCTTCCCTTTCAGTCTAGAGTCGTCACTGTTCACTGGTGAAGAGTTGTGGAGGAGAGATGGAGTTGTGTCTCTTCGGAGATGACAGTTGTAATTTGAATTTTCTACCCCGAGCCCAGTTTCGAGACGTCTGAATGGTGTTTTCAGACGTCTGAGAACCTTTTATTATTTTTGTTCATCTTCTACGTTCAGACGTCTAAAGTTATGCATTCAGACGTCTGAACCCATTAAGTGATGTTCACCTGGGTTTATTCTTGAGTGTATCTCTCTTCGATCTTCGTGAAACTTTGTAAATGAATCTCTTCAGTGCTTTAGTCATCGTCTTGTCACAGTAGTGGTTTGTCTTGCTTTGTATTTGTATCTGTATTGTTGTATGATATATATATGATTTTCATTGTATAGTTGTCATCGTCGAAACCGTAAACTAAGGGTTCTAACATTCTCTTCTTTTTGATGATGACAACTATATAATGTACTTAGATAATAATTACAGAAAGGTTCTCCCCTTCAATATGATCTCCCCCTATAGATGTGCATATAAATTTTTCACCCCCTTTGTCATTATAAAAAATAATCGAAAAATTATAAAAATAATGCAGAACCAAGTATGATGTGCATACATAATTATATTACTAACAAAAAGTTTATGATTACATCATTAAGCACATCAAAAAAGAGGAATATTGATAGTGTCTTACCAGAAATTTGATAAGGGAGTTAATTACAACAAAATATTTACCTTATGAAGTTATGGTAGTTCATCACGAGAGGAGTCTAATTTCCCTTTCCCTTTATCGCCGGTTTTTAGCGATGTGTGAGGAGATTGAGAAGGTGTAGACTAGTCAGAAGAAGGTTGATGGACTTGTTGAAGTGCATTATTAAGTTTGGAAACCACTGAAACGAGAGATTCTTCAACTTTGGAAAGCCTTGTGGACAACGTGAGATCAAGCTTTGCTATTTGTTTACCAAGGATAATTTGATTTCTTGATAGGAGCACTTGGTTTTGTAAGGTTAAGTGAGCAATATTCTCATTAGCATGAAGCTGAGTTCATGCTTCCAATATCTCCATATCGGAGTGATATTCAAACGAGGAAGGAAGAGGTGGAGATGGTTTCCTTAGTAGTTCAACATCACCTTCTTCTTGTTGTTGTTGAGGAGGAGGAGGTTGATCTTATGCATTTTTCCATTCTAGAAAAAGTTATATAAGATGGTGGTTCCTCCAGCAAATGCATAAGATTGAAATATTTTGTTCCACTATATTTGGTAGGTAACTCCTCAAAAGCAGAAATGTACGATGGGATGTTTAGTGCTATGAAAATTCGCATAATATAAGTCGGGTAAATGATTGTATGGCGAGATCTCTTCCAAAAACCCTTTAGTTCATTGAAAATGAACTGAGCCCAATTGATCTTAGTTCGACTAAATAGTGCATATAGTGCTTTGTGTTCAAGATCAGTAATTTGTTCATGGCTACCTAATCGAGGGATAATGGTATTTATAAGCATTCAGGTAAGGAGCCTAGCACGTGGCCTAAGGAATTTGGATGAAAATTGAAGCATTCGATTTTCCCATAATTGATGAGTAATAGTATCACGAGGTTTGAATTGCATGTCCTCCATTTCAGATAAATTTTGACCCGTATAAGAGCACTCTAAGAATCGTCCAATTATACCGGGGGTTAACTTGATTGTTTTCCCATAGACACTCGTCCATAACCAATCTTCATCATTCTCAGTAGTCCATACTGATGGACTATCCAGATTAGAGTAAAAAAGATATATAGCTAGTTGATCGATAGAAACATCGTTGGCATTAAAAGAGATAAGGGTTTTCAATTCACCTTGATCACATATGTCGTCCATATCATATGAAGGAAATTTGATTAGACTATAGAAAGGTTCTAGATGCATCTTCTTAATCTTCAAGTCGTTAAATCATCGTATATTTGTTGGATTCTGAAATAACCAATTGTTGATTTGAGTATCAGTCACCATCAATGGTTGAGAGGAAGATCCTTCTCCATGCGTCCTTTTCTTAATTCCCATAGTTTTAGTTCGTAGTGGCATTGATTTGAAGGGAAATTCGATTTTAGAGATTCTGAGTGAAATAATTTTTAATTTGGAAATGAATTGAAATGATGAAATAGTGGCTGATCGATCAGGTATAGGGTTTGAAAAAAACTGTCGTTTCCCTTTCCAGACGTCTGAAAAAGTAGATCGGACGTTTGGAGATGTCTAAATTAGAAACAGAAAGTAAAGTCACACGTCTGGAATCAAAACTCAAACGTCTGGAAAGTTTTAATGTGAGACAGAGAGTGATTTCAGACTTCTGAACTTGAGTTCAAATGTCTGGGAACATATAATTTGTTCCAGATTCTTAGTTCAGACGTCTAGAATCTATTTCAGACGTCTGAAAACTCCAGATTAGCTTTTTCTTGAGAGTATTGTAAAAAAAACTTTATTTATTGAATAGAATACAATATAATACAAACAAATATATATGTATATAATCGTCTCCAAACGTCATAGTTTATTTTTCTTGGTTCCATTCCTGACGATCCCATGAATTCAGTTTTGCCTGGGTATTTTCTTTTGATGCTCGTATTGGTGACCAAGAAGGAGGTATTGGATGGAAATGTCCTTCAGATGTTCCTTCTCCCCATAATCTTCATGGAGTTATGTGATGAGAACGCGAAGGAGTTTCTATGAGACGAGGAGAGTGTGCATGAACACAATCCTTAGTAGGAGAATGTCCACAGATGGCAAGAATGCATTTTTCCAGAATGTTTAAATGTGCTCCCTGGTGTCGTTGTTCGTAATACATTTCTCGTTGTAAATCCATAATTTCTTTTTGATAATGATGGATTTCATCTGCTTTTTCCGAAAGAGAGGACGAGGGAAGATTCATATTATGTTTGGCCTTCTTCCCTTTTGGAGAAAAACCTGTATGATATGATGGTGAGGGCATAATGTGGAGAGATGGAGATGATTTTGGAGTTGTTTTGGCGGGAGATGTGTATGTACTCCCATATGAGGGGGATGAAAAATCGATGGTAGAGTAAGTGGAATTGTGATCAGATGACATGTTTTATGATTTTGATTAATATATTGCAGAAGAAGTTTGTACCGTGGTTTTGTTTGAAAATTATATGTATATATAAGAGTAGGAATTTGCTATTTTAATCATTCCATTTGTTTTAGTTTGTTAAATTTCTTATGGTGTTTAGAGAAAGTGTCTGATCCATAGATTATGAGAGGTATAAAATAAATATTATTTTGTTTTATAATTTTATTCATGTTTCTATACAGTTAGTTCATGGATTAAAACTGGTTAATCAATGAAGTGAAAATTTAGTATTAGTTGTTAAGATCATTAAGAGAACATATTCCTAAATCACGCCGTAGTTTAACAAACGTCTGTTCATTTAGTGGTTTTGTGAATATCTGCTATTTGATTCTCAGTATTTACATATTCTAATGTAATAGTTCCTTTTTCGACATTATCTCTTAAGAAATGATGTCTTATATCTATATGTTTAGTTCTAGAGTGATTTACTGGTTTTTTAGATAGATTGATTGCGCTAGTGTTATCACAATAAATTGGGGATTTTTCAATTATTTTTCCAAAATCTTTTAAGGTTTGTTGCATGTAAATTACTTGTGCACATGCTAATGCCGCTGAAATATATTCGGCTTCACAAGTGGATAGAGAAACACAATTTTGTTTTTTTACTAAACCATGAGACGAGAGATTGTCCAATGAAGTGACATGTTCCACTAGTACTTTTTCTATCCATTTTGCATCCTCCAAAATCCGCATCGCTATATGATACAAGTGCGAAGAAAGATCCTTTTGGATAGAATAGTCCATAGTTTTTCGTGTTAGATAAATATCTCAAAATACGTTTAACGGCTCTTTGATGAGATTCTTTTGGTTTTGCTTGAAAACGTGCACAAAGACAAACACTCATCGATATATCGGGTCGACTTGCGATTAAATATAATAACGAACCAATCATACTCCAATATATTTTTTCTTCAAAATTTTCTCCGTTTTCATCTTTATCAAGATGAACCGTAGTACTCATAGGAGTAGGTTTACTAGATGTTTTATCCATACCGAAACGTTTTAATAGTTCATCGCAATATTTTTCTTAATGTATAAAGATACCATTTTCTAGTTATTTTATTTGTAATCCTAAAAAGAAATTTAACTCTCCCATGTGTGACATTTCAAATTCATTTTTCATTATATTAGAAAATTATACACATAAATTTTCATTAGTTGATCCAAATATGATATCATCGACATAAATTTGAATAACTAAAATATCATTATTTTATCTTTTAATAAATAAAGTCGTGCTAATTTTACCAATTTGAAATCCTGATGAGATTAAATGAGTTTTAAGCCTATTGTACCATGCTCTAGGGGCTTGTTTTAACCCATATAATGCTTTATTTAATTTAAAAACCTGATTTGGAAATTTTTTATGTTCAAATAATGGTGGTTGTTCAACATAAACATTTTCTTTGATAAAACCATTCAAAAATGCACTTTTGGCATCCATTTGATATAATTTAAAATTGTTATGACAAGCAAAAGCGAGTAGAGTTCGTATAGCTTCTAATCTAGCTACAGGTGCAAAAGTTTCATCGTAATCAATTCCTTCTTCTTGATTATATCCATGTGCTACTAAACGTGCTTTATTTTGAACTATATTTCAGGTTTCATCGGCTTTTTTTTTAAATACCCATTTAGTTCCAATGACAGATTGATCTTCCGGTCTTGGAATGAGTTCCCAAACATTATTTCGTTCGAATTGATTTAATTCTTCTTGCATAGCTAATATCCAAAAATCATCTTTAGAAGCTTCTTTATAGTTCTTTGTTTTAAAATTTGAAATGAATGCAACATGACTTATTTGATTAAGTTGATTTCGAGTTACTCTAGAATTTAAATCTCCAATAATGTTATCTATAGGATGATTCTTTAAAATCCTAGGAGGTAAAGCTAGAGTATTATTTTGATCAATAGCTTCATTATTATTGTGAGGTGTGTTAGAAGAATCATTTGGATGTATTTCTTCTTCGTCATTAATTTGTGTAGTTACAAAATTTTCATCAAAAGAAACATGTAAAAAATTTTCTAATATTTGTCCTTTTGTTATAAATTCTATAAGCTTTGCTACGATCCGAATAGCCAACAAATATTCCTTCATCGGCCTTAGGATCAAACTTTCCTAGGTTGTCTTTAGTATTTAATATGAAACATTTTGATCCAAACGTTCTAAAATATGATACTTTAGGTTTCTTACCAAAAAATATTTCATAAAAAGTGTTTTTTGTCATTGGTCGTAGTGTCACTCTATTCAAAACATAACAAGCCGTGGCAATAGCTTCAGCCCAAAAATGTTTTGGAAGATTACTACTATTTAATATTGTTCTTGCACATTCTTGTAATGTTCAATTTTTCTATTCAACTACACCATTTTGTTGTGGTGTACGTGGAATTGAGAAATTATGATTAATTCCCTTTTTATTGCAAAAATTTGTAAAAAGTTCTTTTTCGAATCTCCTCCGTGATCACTGCAAATATTTTTAATTTTCAAATTCATTTGATTTTTAATTCTTTTTGCAAAAATTTTAAACATACCAAAAGTGTCACTTTTATGTTTTAAAAACAAAGTCCATGTATATCTTGAAAAATCATCAACAATTACAAAAACATACTTGTTATGATTTATTGATCATACCTGAGTAAGACCAAATAAATCTAAATGCAACAATTCTAATGGTTGTTTTTTTGAAATATTATTTTTAGATTTAAAAGAACTCCTTTTTAATTTTCCAATTTGACATGCATCACACAAATTGTCTATTTTATAATTTATTTTTGGTAAACCTCTAACTAGTTCATGTTTTGATAATTTATTTATAAATTTGAAATTCATGTGACAAAATCGTTTATGCCATAGCCATGGATCATCAAGTTTACCAGTCAAGCATAAATCAGAATTTTGTTTTATATTCATATTCAAAATATAAATATTTTTATTTCGAAATCCTTCAAATAATAAATTTTTATTATTATCAAATATATTGCATCGATTTTTCTCGAAATTTATTTGAAAACCTTTATCACATAATTGACTAATGCTAAGTAAAATATGTTTTAAATTTTCTACTAATAAAACATTAGAAATAATAGGAGAGTTAGATATACCGATGTTTATGACTTCTCCAATTCCAATGACATATCCTTTTGAGTTGTCTCCAAAGGTTACGGTGCCTCCATCGATATATTTTATATTTGAGAGCATCTTGGCATTCGCGGTCATATGTTTTGAGCATCCACTATCGAGTATCCATTTCTCCTTGATTTTATTTTTGGGTACCTACAAAACAAAAAATTATTCAAATGGTACCCACTTCTTTTATTAGGGTCCTAAATGTTAGGAGGGGAGGGTAGCCATACCCAAGTGGGTTTGGGTCCTTTAAAAACATAATTATTATTAAATACTACACTTGATAAAAAGCTATCAATATGTTTTTGTCTAATTAACTTATTATTAGACTTTGGTATCCAAATTTTTATATTTTTATATTTTACATCTTTACTTAACTTTGGTGTCTTTTTGAAACTTTGATACAAGATACTTTGCTTTATAGTATTACCTTTTTTCTTTTCTGAATTCTTTTCAAATCCCAAACCATTTTGATTACCAGAAGGTTTCGAAATTTTAATTAAATTATCTAGATCTTGTTTTCCTTTGTTAAACTTTGAAACATTGTTAGTAATTTTTTCTAGTTTATCCTTTAATTCACAAATTTCAGTTTTTGAAATTTCTATACTACTTTTTAGTTCAATATTTTCCTTAATCAAATTATTATTCTCAAGTTTTAACCAATCTATTTCACTAAGTTGTGTATCATATTCGATAGACTTTTTACACTTTTCTTGTGAAATCTCCAATCCTTCATCTAAAATAACTTTTTCATCCTTTAATAATCCAATTTCTAGTTTTAATCGATTTATTTTGGCTAGGTGTTCTTTATTTAATTTTTTGATTTGTCTAAACTTATCATCAAGTTCCATACTTAATTCTGATAGTTCATTATAGCTAAGTTCAGGACATACCTCATCAGTGTTAGCCATAAAACATACATTAGCTTGTTCTCCATCGCTATCACTATCACTATCAGAAGATGATGATGAATAAGAATCGTCCCAAGTGACTTTAAAAGCTCTTTTCTTCTTAAATTTCTCGAATTTGTTCTTTTTCTCATTGTTGCGTTTAGGACAATCTTTCTTCATGTGTCTGTATTGATCACATTCATAGCACTTGATTTGAGATAGATTTGTTGTATTGGACTTCCCTTCTTTTTGGAATTTGGTTATTTTTCTAAATTTCTTGAATTTGTTGTAATTCTTGGCAATGAAAACTATCTCTTATTTATCCAAATCTGAGTCATCATTCTTTGCTTGAAATGCTATGTTCTTCTTTTCAACATTTTGTTCTTTTCTTGCCTGTAAGTTAGCTTCATAGGACATTAAATTTCCTATCAACTCTTCAACCTTGAGAGTAGAAAGATTATTAGCTTCTTCAATAGTTAATACCTTCCGTTCCCAATCCGATGTTAAAGAGTTGAGTATTCGAGAAACTAAATCAAAATCAGTAAACTTAACTCCTAATGCCATAAGATCATGTTGAATAGTTTGAAATTTAGAATACATGTCAACAATAGTCTCATTTTGCTTCATTTTGAATGAGGAGAATTGGTTTTGCAAAATTGAAATCTTAGTTTGTTTGACCTTTGTTGTACCTTCATGTGTAATTTGTAAGGTACGCCAAATGTCAAACGCAATGGTACAAACATGACACGTGAAAATTCATTTTTATCTAGAGAGCAAAATAAAACATTTATAGCTTTAGCATTGTTTGAGGCTATGGTCTTTTGTGCATCGGTCCATGTGCTCATAGTAGTGTCAGGTGTTCATATTTATTTTGTGTAGCAGACCATATTTCTAGACCATTGGCTTCCATAAAAATACGCATACGGGTTGACCAATATGCATAGTTGGAGCCATTAAATAGAGGGGGGACGTGCGGTAGATTGACCTTCTTGAAAGATACTTGCCATATTAGTGATTCAAAAACTTGTTACTGTACTTTTGATCAAACGAATCTCTGATACCAATTGAAAGTCTATATTATGGTGGATCGATTTTACAAATGACAAGTATATGACTAATTTAAACTATAGTGTAACAATAGTAAAGTATGTAAATACGAATAATCACACCAGGGATTTTATACTAGTTCGGACCTCCCGTCCTACGTCCAGTCCCGAAGCTCCTCTTCGGAATTTCCTTTCACCAAATAACCCTCACTTCACCCGGAGGAACAAGTTTACAATAGCAGAGTTTTCTATTTCAAGAGTGTGTAATCTATTACACAGATTTTGACTATATAGTACAATTGAACTTCCTATATCTCTTGAATGATTGAATACAATATTGTTTGAGAGAGTATGGAAGTGTATGATCTCATATTTGCAAATTTGATAGCAAGTAGATGGTTAGAACAAGAGATGATCAAGGTAGAGAGTCGAGTAAATTAGTCGAGTTTTTTGATCCTTCTTGATTCTTGTTTATATAGTTGTAGAAGGTTGCTTCTAGTAGTTACATCTCTTCCCTTTTAGTCTAGAGTCGTCACTGTTCACTGGTGAAGAGTTTTGGAGGAGAGATGGAGTTGTGTCTCTACGGAGATGACAGGTGTAATTTGAATTTTCTGCCCCGAGCCCAGTTTCAGATGTCTGAATGGTGTTTTCAGACGTCTGAGAACCTTTTATTATTTTTGTTCATCTTCTACGTTCAAACGTCTAAAGTTCTGCATTCAGCCGCCTGAACCTGTTAAGTGATGTTCTCCTGGGTTTATTCTTGAGTGTATCTCTCTTCGATCTTCGTGCAAATTTGTAGATGAATCTCTTCAGTGATTTAGTCATCGTCTTGTCATAGTAGTGGTTTGTCTTGCTTTGTATTTGTATCTGTATAGTTGTATGATATATATATGATTTCCATTGTATAGTTGTCATCGTCGAAACCGTAAACTAAGGGTTCTAACATGGATAAGTATGGAATATTTCCTAAGTATGAATATTAGGAATGATTTTGGGAAATAGACTTATAATGTTTTTCCTAAGTATTGGAATTAAAAGGTTTTGGAGATATTTTAGCGACAAAAAGATTCATACATAAATATTTTTCGAAGTAATGAAATATAAGTTGGATTTGGAATATTTCTAAGTGTTGATATGGGTTAGAATATCCTATTATGGATTTAAGTATTTGAAATCGTTTTCAAATATTGAAATATTGAAAGAGATTTGAGTATATATCTTTGTAAAGATATTTGAAATAAATGTTTGAAAGATTAAAAATATGGCCTAGTGACTGCTTATGTGTGTAATTTGATAGTTAAATAACCGACTATCAAATCTGGCCAAATTCGTTGATCGTTCCAACGAGACCGAGATCAGATTTAATTATCCAAAACCATTTTGATTCGATTTGTGCATTATGAATTATGATATCGTGAAGATAATGAAGATGGTGATTTTGGAGATTTAGTTTGTTCAGACCCAGAAGAACTTGTATGGATGAATGCTATCAGCACATTGTCATTGGAGGGCAATGAGCATTCTAAGTGTAAATTTCTTGAAAGGTAATTGTAGTCTCAAGCCTCATCAATAGGGAAATGACCAAAACAGGGCATGAGCAGGGCTAAGTGGGTCGCTTCTATTAGGGTATGTCATCATCTTTATAGATTACCCTATATTATTATGGATTTGGTTGTGCATGAGAGATCTCGATTAAGGTCGGAGGACCGGGATGATGACATATTCGGTACTAGTAGTCAAGTGCTAGGCCGCTTCTATGTGGCAGGGTACAAGATGTTCTTGTCAGACCCAGGTGCATTGATCTCGAGATGCACTCATTGGAGGTAGATCGTTACTTGGTCATAATATGGAATCCATTCTCCAATAAGCGTCGTACGGTTTTGATTGTGCCCAACTATGTTGGAATGTGAGATGCAAGCATTTCAGCTATTTTAATAAGTATTTGTACTTAGACACTATTATAACATCACAGGATTTTTATATAAAAGTGTTTTTGGTTATCGTAAAGTAAAAACCGTCATTTTTATGTATGGCGTGGTCATGAGATACCTTTTTTCTTTCAAAAGGATTTTCGAAAATAATTAAATTCAAATTGAGTGTGTTTTCTCACGCTGGTTTTCCAAACTGACTCGGGTGTTATTTTATTATAATGCTCTGGTCAGACTGAGTATTACAGATTCAGGTTAGGATGCTATGGAGTTCAGGAGACGAGCTGGATGATAGAGACATATTCCACGTACTTGATTTATATTCCGTTGTGTGTGTATGCTGTATATTCAGCACTTGTGAGGACAAATTATTATAATTGTCCAGATTGTTTGTTGACTGCTGTACTCTGATGATTGTATATATATTACAGTTCAGTTTCTTTGTATAAAGATCTATTATTATATATTATATTTTGTTCCGCTGCGATTGTGAGATTCTGTGTTATTGTTTTATGTTTTTCTTCTATCTTTCTTCTTCTTTACCCTTAAAAATTCGCCTTTTTGTTAAATTTGAGTTGACATGTGCGGTTTATTGTTAGCTAAGACTGTACTGAAAAGTGGGTCGTTACAATATGAAAATTTATTTTGATCTTTAGGGTTTCTGTGATATTTTATGCATTGAATCTTGGAACGTTGCAATTATATTTCTGCATATTATTAAGTTTAAAATAATTAAAAGTGTAAAGTACACTTGATTTTGGAAAGTGACAAATCTCGGTAGTACTTATGTGATCTATTATATTTTAATTATTCCACTGTAAGTTATTTCGTTAGAGCTCTGATATGCATTCTATTGTTTTATTTGCAGGATACCAAACTAACGATCCATGCTTTGGCGAAGTTGGGTTTTCGATTTAGCGAAAAGTCAGGCTCACTAAGGTGCAAATAGTTGTATTTGGTATCAGAGCATAAGTTGGTTGATCTTGGAAAGTTAGGAAATGTTGAGACGTATTTTATTTTTTTCTATAAATATGATGTACGTTAAATCCTAATAATCCTAGTTATAGAATAGTTACATATGGAAATTCCTTAAGCTGGATGGTACATGACTCCTTAGTTGGGCCTTGATAGCCTAATGATTCTAGATCCCCATATGATTGCTGATTTATGATGTACAATAGGTCCAGATAAATGAAAAATAATAATCTATATGTTATAGGTGGTGGGAGATGGGGAAGTTCCTAAAGAAGGGTGTGAAATGATCACTCCTATTTCAATATTAAGAAAGGAACAAGTTAGAAAGTTGAAGAAAGGTTGTTCTTAAGGAAACAGTTAGATATCCATTTTGAGTCCAACCCAAATGAAAATAGTTTTACAAGTTAAGACAAATATATAATTGATATATTTGAAAAGGTAAAGAAGCAAATATTGGATTTTAGAGGAAAATATATGATATTGGATTTTGGAAAAATATTTATGTAATAAAAGTTTCGTTTGAAGTTAAACTGAAAAGTTTCCATAAAATGGATTTATAAAAGCAATTTGTTTGAGAAGAAAATTGTTAGGGCATATATAGCTCGCTAGTTTCTTTGTAAAGAAAGAAAAGCGTAAATATGAAGTTCTAATAGAAATAAAGATTTGTAGATGTTATTCGGCATTCTAGCCCGGCTATTTCAAACTGATTGCACGAGTTAGATTCGATTGCCGTCAATTCCGACGAATCCAGAGTGATGATTGTGGGACCCAGAAGTCAAGTACAAATGATCATATAAAGTCAGGATTGAATGGATTTGACGGATGTACAATGTAGAATGCTCAAAGTATGGAATAAGGCTTAATGGATGGAAGGGATCACCATAGATTGGCTGAGAGGGATCGACATACTTCATGAAGGAGGGATCGACGCACCTAAAAGCACAAGGGCATTTTAAGGAAAACAATCCATATCTCAAGATCTATAAATCCAATCCCCATGAAGTTTGAGGAGCAAGATAGATGGACCCTAGGGATTGCACATTAAAAGGGCAATGTTAGAGGGATCGGCATGTATCCCTTTGAAGGGATCGACAGAGAGTAGTGCGCAAGTAATGCTGAATCAAAGGTAAAGTAATAACTCGAGTTCATGTGATCCAAATGACGTGAAAATTGGAGGTCATACATATTTTGCATGATGAAGCCACTGTAGGGATCGCTCCCCAAAATTCAACCAAAGAAGGAGTCGGTATAGATCCATATGCATTGGGAATTGAGCCTAGCGATCCCTTTAGTGAGCCCATTTGGACTAGAAGGTCCTTCAGCCGAAATTTCAGAGAGATACGTGGTCGTCTTCACCTATAAATACTGGCCTGATGGGTCCTTCTGGGGATCTTTATGCTACTTGTTACTCTAGACTCTATTGTAATCAAGTATTTGCTTTTCTCTACTGTTGTAATCAGGTTTATAAGTGATTAATAAAGTATAATCTTCAAAGTGGACGTAGGCATACAATGTCGAACCACTATAAATTTCCATGTCACTGATTTAGTTAATTCTCTGTTACTTGTTAATCCATCTACTCAGTTTAATTTTGTTTTTCTTCACTTATTTCTCTACAAAAAATTATTCTTGGGTGTTTTGTGACCAATTTAGTTGCAAACATTTTAGTACTTTCTCTGAGAAACTTGATTCTTAGTTCATTAGGATCCCTTTGTTGCTACTGGATTGGCTAAATCCCCCAAAGGAGATTTGCAGTTATTTTCAAGAAGTTGCTTATACTACTCGGATTTGTAGAAATCTAAGCAAAGCTATCGATAATGGTGAGAAACACTAGATCTACTTCTTTGAACATGGAAGTAAATGAGAATACTAGCATCCAGTAAGGAGACCCAAGCAATCAACCAACAAATGTGAATGCTGAACCGGTTGAAGTTCAGAATCCTATTGATTCTATTACAAGACCTAAATTTCATAATTTAATGAGAGAGCTGATGGAGAGCCGTTAACAATTAAATCAATAAATTTAGACCAATATCAACTTGATGAACTAATTCAATCAGCAGAAGCGAGGGAAAGATAGGAGAGACCCACTCCATACTCGGCATTAGAGAGTTTTAGCTCATTAGACGAGTATCACATGCATAGGCATCGCAGAACAGACGAATATCGCACAAAAACTTCGGGGCATCAACTGGCAGACCATTGTGGTCTACCAGGATCGATCGTGTCTGATCCCTCCATATGAATCGGTACCGACCTCTCCACTAGAAAGGGGATCCATCCATGCCTATGGAAATCAAGTTGGAGCTAGTACGGTTGGTTTGGGTACTGGAGTTCAATTAAATGTTGACCAAGCTCTTCCCTAGAATGACGATGAAATTAATTTACAAGACACACATAAGGAACATGGTAAACCAAGAAGGCGTGAAACGGCCCACAGACATCGACCGGACCATTCACGTGAGGTGAAGCACGACCATCACTTGACACGAACCATCCAAACCCCGGACTTATCGGCAATGGTCAGACAGTTGGTGAGAGAGAGCCAGGGCTTGACTAAGGATGATCGGGGAATCTCGAGATGCCATACCCCATTCACTGATAATGTTCCACATGTAGAGTATCCGAGGAGGTTCAACATGCCATCAATGTCCACCTACGAGGGAAAAACCGACTTTAGGCAGCATATCATGAGATACGAACGGCTGATGGATTCTGCGCGAGCGGATGATGCGACCAGGTGTAGATGATTTCTCATAACTCTCTCTGGAATCGCAACGATGTGGTTCATATGATTACCCCCAGGATCGATTTTCAGATTTAATGATTTAACAACAAAGTTTGTGGATCAGTTCTGGATGCACGCAACCCGTCCCAAGGACGTGATGTCCCTATCTAGTGTGATTCAGGCTCCAGGAGAATCATTGAAGGATTATTTGAAGAGATTTCATATAGCTGTTATGGAAATCTGTAATCCAAATCACTACGCGATATTGATGGTTGTGATGAGAGGGATAGACCTATTATCCGATTACGGCCATTGGTTAGCCAGTAAGCCACCCATGATGTTGGAACGCTTTTACGCAAAGGCAGCTCAGTATTTAAGAAAGGAGGAAGCTAGATCTTCTAGAAAGAAGAATGTTGCAAGGCCAAGTGGAGAGGGAGTACAGAGTAACATTGCAATAAAGCAGTCTGATGAAAGTTCTGGAAAAGTTCAAGTGAATGTCTAGAATAAGCTGAATCAGCAAAAGAAAGGCGGAGATAGGGGCCGAGAACGAAGGAGGGATTCTGGAAGAGGGAAGCCTAGGATTTTGATGTATGATACTTACACGCCGTTGAATACGTCCTTGGAGAATATCTATCTGTCTACTTGCAATACCGTGCAGTATAGGAAGCCGCCTCCAAAAGAATTAACAAAGAAGTAGAAACAAACCAGAAATATTGTCGGTTTCACGAGTGCTATGGGCACAACACAAATGAATGCAGGCATCTCCAGGATGTTATAGAAAAATTGATTCGAGAAAGAATTTTACAACAGTTTGTGAAAGCCTCACAGGATGGAGGGCGGGGGACATCTTACCCCAACCGAGGACAAGCACCACGAAGGGCTTAGGAGTCCGCGCGAACTGGTGGAAGATTGGTAATCAATACAATAATCAGAGGTCCTCATCCGGTTGATAAAAGTTGTCCTAAGATGGAATGTTACGTTAGTGCGATTAAGCATGTGGATTTTGAATGCTATTTGAATACGAAAGATGGAGCTCCTGCAAAACAACAACCTAGGATGGCGGATGATATTGTGTTTAGGAACAGAGATGCAGACAAGGTAGAAGCTCTGACTATTGACCCAATGGTCATTTCGGCTATGATCGGCCCCGCTTTGGCGAGAAGGATATTAATTGATTGTAGAAGTTCAGTGAATATAATTTTCAAAAAACCAATGATTAGATGAAAATGGAAGGTAAGGATTTAAAGCTGTCTAAAGCCCACATACATGGTTTTAACGGCATTGCAACTAAAGCCATTAGTTATGTTGAACTACCCGTGGAGTTGGGAGAAGGTGACCGTAGGAGAGTGCGGATCTTGCAATTTGTTGTTTTGGATGTTGACTCTCCATACAATGTTTTACTAGGCCAACCGACCTTAGCTGAGTTCCGGGTAGCTCTTGCTCCATGGTTTTTGACTCTGAAGTTTCCGATAGATAATGATGTTGGATTTGTTCATGGCGATCAGGCGACTGGACGTACCTGTTATGTAGTTGAGTTGAGGAATGCTCAACGCAAGGAGAAAGGTAAGGGCATGGACAAGTCAGTCTGCATCCAAGCTGCTGAAGATTGACAACTAGCGCCTGAGCCTTGGCTCGGGCGCCACAGTCGTGTCTATCGAGATATAAATTCGAGGGATGATGAGGAGGAGCCTAAATAGACCAAGGCTGCACCGACTGAGCTGACGGTTGACATCACGGTTAGCAACGATGACCTATCACGGGTCATAAAGATCGAATCATAGCTCAACCCCCCCCATGATGAAAGAACTTGTTGGATGTCTCCGAGCGAATCTAGACATGTTCGCTTGGACTCATTCTGACATGTGTGGAATCTCGCCTGCCATTGCTAGCCATGCATTGAATGTCGACCCGAGGCACGTCCCGGTGAAGCAAAAAAGACGCAGCATTGATCCCGAGAGATCTGTCGCTCTTAAAGAGGAGGTGGATAGACTCAAAGACAATGGATTTATCTACGACGCCCTCTACCCTAAATGGGTATCTAATCTTGTACTTGTGAAATAAGCAAATGGGAAATGGAGAACATGTGTTGATTATTCATATTTGAACAGGGCGTGTCCAAAAGACAGTTTTCCCCTTTCGAGGATCGACCAGCTGGTGGATTCAACCGCGGGACACGAATTACTACCTTTCATGGATGCGTACTAGGGATATAACCAAATCCCTGCATATTCCCGATCAGGAGCACACCAATTTCATTACCGATGTTGGATTATATTTCTATGCGGTGATGCCGTTTGGACTAAAGAATGCAGGAGCGACTTATCAGCACTTAGTCAATAGGATGTTTAAAGACCAGATTGGAAAAACAATGGAAGTGTATGCGGATGATATGCTCGTGAATTCACGATGATCAAATGACCACATTAGAGACTTGGCAGAAAAGTTTAACATCCTCTGACATTATAATATGAAAATTAATCCTTTGACGTGTTCTTTTGGTGTTTCATCAGGAAAATTCTTGGGCTTTATTGTTAACGCCCACAGAATAGAAGCTAATCCCGAGAAGATTCAGGTTATCTATGATATCCAAGTGTCAAAGACCATTAAACAAGTACAAAGTCTGAATGGGAAAGTTGGTACCTTAAGCCAGTTTATTTCCAGAGCTATCAAAAAATGCATTCCTTTCTGTGACTTGATTGGGAAAGGGAAAAGAAACTTCGAATGGACACAGGATTGTAAAGACGCATTTCAAGCTTTCGTAAACAACTTGGAGAGGCCTCCTATCCTATCGAAGCTAGTGGATCATAAAGATTAATATATCTATTTAGCCATGTCGATATACACTATAAGTACCGCATTTCTTCGTGAGGAGGATCGAATCTGGAGGCCGGTGTATTACGTTAGCAAACGATATATGGGAGATAAAAGGAACTATCAAAAAATAGGGAAACTGGCATACTGCTTGCTAATTGCATCACAAAAGCTTCGTCTGTACTTCCAGGCACACCTGATCAAAGTTTACACCCACCAGCCATTGCGACAGTCCTACAGCGACCTGAGACGTCTGGGAGGTTGCTCAAGTGGAATATCGAGCTCAGTCAATTCGATATCACTTATCTCCCTCGGAGGGCTATCCAGGGTTAGGAACTGGTAGATTTTATAGCATAGTTCACTACACAGGATGATTCCCTGGAGAGCAATGAAATCCCTACTGTATGGTGGAGATTGTATACTGATGGAGCATCCAATTATCATTGTTCTGGAGCTGGAGTTGTGCTTGTAACTCCCAAAGATCGGTCAATATGGTATGCTCTAAAGCTTGATTTCCCAGCAACAAACAATGAAGTTGAGTATGAAGCTCTGATTGCTTGACTAAAACTCGCTAGAGAACTCAGAATAAAGTCTTTTGAATTTTTTTGCAATTCATAGTTGGTAGTGTACCAAGCCAGGGGAGATTATAAAGCTAAAGGACAACGGCTTGCTCCATACCGTACCCAAGTCCAAAAGTTGTTGGCTGAATTTGAGTACTATGATATTTCACATATTCCACGGGATCGAAACAGAGAGGCTGATTCATTGACAAAGTTTGCTAGCACCGGCGATGCACATCAGATGGGCCTGGTTCCGGTCGAAGTATTAAATGCCCTAAGTATAAACATGATAGAAATCTATCGGACCGTGGAGCCTGAGAGAGAACCGTGGATGACTTCGATAAAAAACTATTTGCTACATGGAGCCCTTCCAAATCGAAGAAATGAAAAGCGACAAGTCCTTTGTAAAGCTTCATGATATGTCATACAAGGAGAAATTGTGTACATAAAAGGTTTCTCTATTCCCCTACTCCAGTGTGTCACTTATGATGAGATAAAACGTGTCCTTAAAGAAGTTCATGAAGGGGAATGTGGCGATCACACTTGAGGGCAGACTCTTGCAAAAAAATACTCCGTTATGGGTATTACTGGTCGACTGTTAATCGAGAAGCTACTGATTATGTAAGGCGATGTGAGAAGTGTCAAATATATGCAAAAGTTCAAAGAGCTCCGCCAACAGAAATCACACAAATGGTCAGTCCATGGCCGTTCGCCATGTGGGTTATTGATATTGTCGGTTTCTTACCAATCTCTAAAGGTGGTGCAAAGTACACTATCATTGCGGTTGATTACTTCACCTAATGGGCCAAAGCAAAACTTTTAGCCATGATCACAACCAAGAAAGTAATCAACTTCATTGTTCGAAACATCATATGTCATTTCGGTCTCCCATGAACTATTGTAACAGATAATGGGACTCAATCCGATAGTGCTGAATTCAAAGACTTCTATGGAAGGTACCGTATTGAAAAAAGATTTGCAGCGGTCGCTCACCCTCAGGCAAATACATAGGTTGAAGCTGTAAAAAAAACCATAGTACATTCTGAAGAAGCGTTCAGAGAGGGCTAGAGAAAATTGGGTGGATGAACTCCTAACAACATCATGGGCTTACGGGACCACCCATAAGTCCACGACTAGCCATACTCCATTTGCCCTTGCTTACGGTTCCAGAGCCGTCATTCCTGTTGAGCTTTAAGTTCCTTCTTATCGAGTGACTTACTATGATCCCAAAATGAATAAATATCTCCTTTTGGAATCTCTTGACTTTATAGATGAGAAGCACGAGAAAGTCGATCTGAGTGCAGCTGCGCATCGACACCGAATCGCCCGATATTACAACATTAAAGTCCGACCGAGAAACTTTGAAATCGGCGATCTCGTCCTGAAATGGGTTTTTCCTACCCTATCGTAAGTTCCAATTTAGGAAGGACCATATGTCATTGAACAGAGGCTTGGAGAGGGAACTTTCAAGCTAGCAACTGTTGATGGCATCACACTCCCATGGGCATGGAATAGCGAGCATTCACGACGCTATTTCACTTAGTTTATTTCTTTTTCATTTAATTGTATTTGCTTTTAGAATTTGCTTTAGCATTTGATTTTCCAGACATGTAATAAGACAGATTATGTTATTCCTTTCCATTTAGCAAATAAATTTCGGACTTCTTTTATATTTATGTTTGATGTAGCATTATGTATTAGTTACATGACGAAACTGATTTATGTCGATATGTTCGAACAGGTTCCCAGAGTTTGGAATTAATCAATCGTGCTAGTTTCCTAATAGGACTAAATAAGATGAGCTTGGTCCGCTTGTGCATTTGACAACTCCCGTTCATAATCCAACGGATGGGATACACAATGAGGAATAGATGTGACTTGACCATTTGATAATTGAATAAATCCTACCGAACGATGGAATTGAAATAAAATAAGAGCGACTGTGACACAACCGATCGCTTACCAAATTAAAGCTCTGACCCCCGGGGCAAATCAATCAATTATGGAGAGTACGATCCGACTGCTCTCCAAAATAACTCTAATTCCCTAGAGTGCGAACTGGAGTATAAACATAAATCAGGTGTGATTCGACCACTCACAAAATAACACTATGTCCCTAGAGTGCGAACTGGAGTGTGAACATAAATCGGGTGTGATTCGATCACCTGTGAAATAACTCCAAGTCCTCGGAGTGTAGACTGGAGTATAAACATAAATTGGGTGTGATTCGACCACCCATTAACTAACTCTTATCCTTAGAGTGCGGATATCAGTATAAATAGATAGATGAGTGAGGTTTAACCATTCACTATTCCATGAGCTTCGACCTGTAATCGAAAGGAAGGGTATAAACCTGCTAAGGATGGAGTTCGACCATTCAATGTCTAACCCCGCTAACCTAAGACTGGGGGCATGAGTATAGTTACTCAAAACAGCTAAATTCGACGGTGTGATGCTAAGGCTTAATCCTAGCTTTTGATATGACTCAAGGCCACAACCACATGGAAGCCTTGGGATAGAGCTAGTGGATTGTTACCAGAATTAAAGAACAACGAATTACAAGTACATTGAATGGAAAGTAATAGTTCAACTATTTGAATAACAGTTCACACGGGAGCTCAACAGAAAACAAAAACTTTTATTCACATGATAAGTTCCAAAATTGTGGTACAAGTTATTTCAAAAAACCGGGAGTCATACCCGTAAAACCACAACTAATTAAAGAAAATGATGAACAAACAACTATGCAAACTATATACACATCGAGCCGAAGTGACGGGTATTTCTTCGATCTTCTCTCCTTCTTGGATTTTCGGGAGTGGTGCTATCTGCGCTTCCACAAGTTCTCTTCCTTGATCCCTTACCGCCTTTGGCCGGAGAACGTACGAAGCTTAGAAGGAGTTCTTTGGGAATCGACCCATCGGGAGGAATGATTTTTTAGTGGGATAAGGTGTGGATCATCAATGTCCACCTCGGTGGGCTCAGCTCTGTGCAGTTAAAGCGCTCGGTGGATTCAATGCGGTAGAGGTGCAAAAAGTCATAGCGGGGATGTAGCGAAGATATAGCACGATATATCGGATTACTCTAAAATAGCATATAAATCCCATACTTGTTGTTTTTACAAATATATAGATAGTAATTATGTGAAAAATTAACATTCAATTGAATTATAATTAATACAAAAATAATTTTAAATAAAAATATGTGCAAATGTATTGTAAATGAACGTAAAACTGTTATATAACTTAATTTAATTTAGTAGAATATTAGAGTATTATCATTTCTAAACATATATAAAAAATTCAATGAAATTAATTAATTTCATAATTTTTATAGCGTATAAATATCATTTTTCAATCCAATTTTTTATAGAAGATATAGCGGAAATAGCGGAATATAGCGGAAATAACGGGATATAGCGGAAATAGCGGGGATTAAAGCGGAAAGGCTATATGTTGGGGATATATGGAAAAATCGTAGCGGTAGGAATCTGCTATAAGATATATCGGAGTTATAGCGGGGATATAGCGGGGCATTAACTGCACAGGCTCAGCTTTGGCCTTTTTCTTCAACAACTCCTCCTTCTCAATACGCTCCTTCAGGCTTATCTCATCAGTCCGTTCAGAGGTGCTGGTAATCACAACATCATCAGATTTATCCACCAGCAGTGGATCTTCAACCTTATCATCATCGAGTGCTCCGATGACTTAAGCATCGGGCCCCGATACATCAGTGGCTGCCAGAATTTCTGTTAGTTTCTCTTGTTTCTCCATAACAGGGTCACTTTTAGGAGTTTGATCGGGACCCGGATGACCTACATATTGGTTAAAACAAGGAGATAAGCCGCAAACCATTGGGCGCGAAGGACAAAACCTCTCATAGAGTGTATAGTAATATGGTATACCTGCATCTGGCTGGCTCTCGGTTGTTGCTGAGGTGCCCCCATCCAAAATAGGGACCAGCACTTTGGATTGATAACCGGGCTTATCTGGATCATATCTCAAGTCTTGCCCCAGATCGAAGGAAACCGATGCTCTGGCCTCTTGGAAAGAAAGGAGGTCCTTAGGATCAGATCCTGAGGATCCAACAATATGTTTCCCTTTATCGAAAGGCGTCGAAGTATGAAAATATCGGAGTCTCGCGGCGACAAGATCTAAGGGTTCATTTCCATGGAGGATCTCCCGCACCAATTTCTCTTCATCCAACTCTATTTTCACCTAGCTCCCTCTTTTTCATCTCAATGATGCACTCCCAGGCTTTAGCAAGTGACTCGAGATAACCTTCGCCAAGAAAACTCAAGTCATGGTGGATGAGGACTTTGGCGTTGTATTCGATGTTGTGCAGTTAATGCCCCGCTATATCCCTGCTATAACTCCGATATATCTTATAGCGGATTCCTACCGCTACGATTTTTTCATATATCCCCAACATATAGCCTTTCCGCTTTAATCCCCGCTATTTCCGCTATATCCCGTTATTTCCGCTATATTCCGCTATTTCCGCTATATCTTCTATAAAAAATTGGATTGAAAAATGATATTTATACACTATAAAAATTATGAAATTAATTAAATTCATTGAATTTTTTATATATGTTTAGAAATGATAATACTCTAATATTCTACTAAATTAAATTAAGTTATATAACAGTTTTACGTTCATTTACAATACATTTGCACATATTTTTATTTAAAATTATTTTTGTATTAATTATAATTCAGTTGAATGTTAATTTTTCACATAATTACTATCTATATATTTGTAAATCAACAAGTATGGGATTTATATGCTATTTTAGAGTAATTCGATATATCCCGCTATATCTTGGCTACATCCCCACTATGACTTTTTGCACCTCTACCGCATTGAATCCACCGAGCGCTTTAACTGCACAGATTCGATGATCGGTGGATCAAACAAGTCCTTGATTTCATTCCGACCGGACTCCTTAGCATCTTCTACTCGGGTTTCAATTTGTTCGTTCATCTCCTTGCAGCCTTCCTCTCATGCCTCCTCATTAAGGGCTTCTATTTTGGTGAATTGCTCGTCAAGTTTAATTTTCAGGCTCCTGGCTTCAACAGCCTCTTCGTAGCACCTTTGTGATTCTTCATGAGCCTCAATCTTCTCTTCCCTTTCTTTTTCGAGAAACTCCTCAAGTTCCTCGACATGGCGGGCCAAGACATCTTTTTCCTTTTGCAAGGAGTCCTTTTCAAGAGTGAGTGCCTTGCTGGGATTGAGGGCATCATCGAATTCATTCTTATGTGAAGCTTCCAAACGACTCACTGCCTTTGATGTTTCCTTGGCACCCTTTTCTGTCTCAGCAAGTTTTGTTGTCAACTTTGATAGTTCATTATCTTAGTGTTTGATTATGTCTTTATCGTGTATTGCCTCTAGTTTGAGACGATCAATTTCATATTGTCGCTCGATTGACACTTCAGATATTTTTTCCGCTAAGTGTTGAAACAATTCATGCTGCATAAACACGTCATTAACACATGCGAGAGAGCTTGCTTTGGCGTGCCCCGGGATCATATGTGTTATAGGAAGGAATTTAAGCCCATCAAAACAGATTTTCGGGAAAGTGGCCTTAAGTTCGGAACAATTACTCCGCTGTAGAAGTGTCACAAGCAACAGTTGGCAAGGATGGATTGGAAGTGGCAATTGGATGCTTGCTCGGTCTACGGTCATGGGATTACCTAGAGCTAGATGAACCAGAGTGCTGCTCATGTGATGTGATAATTTGAGAGCCGTGGAAGGGAGGCTGGTCTCCGCTATAAATAGGAAAACTGGGCTGACCTTCCTGGTGAGATGTCCGAGACAGGGATTTGCGCTTGGAAGAGGAAGATTCCCTTGAATGATATCTTTTTCCTGTCTTTCATTTTTCTCCTTGCGCCTGCCAGATTCTGAGTCGCGGCTAGATCGATAATGCGTCGAAGAGCCCCTTAAGCGATCAAAAGCCGGAAACTAAGTCATTGCACCTGCAAAGACCAAATAAGAATGTGATGCGAAGGATTGATGATGAGCATGTAGTGAAGTGCACATGGTTATGAGTGTCCTAGTGTTCCCTCCTAACAGACTAGTAGCTGTAGCCTTGCTTATAGATGTTTTCTCTCCTCTATCGGTAGGAAGGATGACTTCACCACTCTAGGTAGGAGAATTAAGTTCCTTGATATTGATGTTTGGAAAGTCGTAGGTCATAATATCATCAGGAATTTGGAGATTTGAAAATCCTTTCATTGAACTTTCTAAGTGTTGGGAAGATGATTCTTCATCAACAGAAGTGATAACAAGCTCCGGATCTTTAATGGTTTTTCTTCTGTAAAGTTTGTATGCCAATCTCTTCCTTTTCTTAGTTGGAGTTTAGGGTTGTGCATCTCATGATGATTCAACCATAGGCGTTTTACCCGGGCCTACACTACACTAGTGTTGCCCGGCTCATCGATCTGAGCACCCATGATTTCGCCCTCTTCAATGTCATCCTGAGTCCCCTCGACTGAAGACATGACAGGATTGTTGGCATCCTTTCTTGCTCCGCGACGTTTCTCGGTAATGTTGCACTTTCGGGGAGCCCAATGCCTCGACCCTCTTCCGATAGCCCGAATAAAGATAATAACTCATCGGTTACGAGAAGTTTGATGTCCCTGTCTTCGATGGGGGTAGCGCAAATAGCGGAGATCGCTCTTGAAAAACTAATGCCTTTAGGGCGTGGGCGAACACCTGTAGGGATTCCTGATGTTAGTAGATTCAAAAATATGACTTGGATTAACAGACTTTAGAATGAAGTGAAAATAACACTAACGTCCTTCTAACCATCGCCTTGTAAAGCCAAGTGGACACCGAACATTGAACCACTTGTGTTTGAACAGAGAGATTTTATTCCAAGCGCCTGTTAAGACTTGATAGTGAGGTAAAGGTTCAAGAAAAATGTAGGATGGACTTCATGACCGCCGTTTAAAGTTGTAAATGAATCTTATGTCCTCGGGAGTTGGCGGGCGAAATAGAATGCTCATGAATACCAAAAAAGTTCCATGTAGGAAGGCGTAACTATTCAGATGGAGTTGAGTGGGAGCTATTCCAAGATATCTTAACATTTATCGAATAAACGAATTGAAGGGTGGTACGCATACGACCCATCATATTAATTTGTTACATGCCGTGTATCCCTCCGGGGGCAGGTGAGGCTTGTTGTTTATCGAAGGAACTAGGACGTCTACAAATGGAATTCCATGTATGGAACATAGGCTGCAAAGAGCAGCCTCACCAATCCGGGAGGCTTGAGAATCTATCGGGTTATCTAAGAGAATGACACCTTTACTGCGTTGGGAGCAGGGCTTATATTCTTCACTTGAAGGACCGGAACATCTGAAAAAAGGTTGACCGATGGACCAAAAACTTCCGTTTCTTCGGCTTGATGACTAAGAGAAAGTCTACCAAATATAGTCGCATAGCTTGATTTTGCTTCAGAATCGATATGTTGCATAGCCAGTTCGGAAGACAGAACAGCTAAACGCTTTGAGCGTCTGAAGTCCATGTTAGCTATACTCAGTAGATAATCGAGAAATAAACGGCTTAAAATTATAAAATGAAGTTAAATGACAAGACTTTGAATTCCAACCAAAGTGACCGTCATTGCTGACCATCTCAACTGGCAAAAGGATTGATTGGTTGTAAAAGCTTTAGGATCAACTGTCAGCATATCAAAGTGTAAAGTTTGCCATTCAAGTCCATATGCAAGTTTTTAGTCTATGTTGAAAGTTCCAAGGATTTGATGTTCAATCTTAAGTTCAATAGTGAATATGCAAGTTTTACTATTCGTCATCATCATATGTCCAAGTTCATTACGGTAAATTAGTGGTGGTTGTCCGAACACATAAGGTTAGATTAGATTACAGGTTCAAAGAACTCTTATTGTCGATCCCTATGTTCATGTCGATCACTAACTTTATATCGATCCCTATGGATATACCAATCCCTATCCCATAGCCTCTCAACCGATCCCTCTCTTCAACCTAAAATCACCAATCCCTTTCCTTCTACGAATCCCACCGATCCCTCTCTGTATCGACCCCGGATTTTATATAGATTTAAATTAATAATTAAATGAATTTTTGAATTAAAATAGTGAAATAAAACTGTAAATTGAAGCGAGTTTCCCCGGATCAAATTTATTCTATATAAATCATTTAATTTAAAATTGTAAATATTGTATATGGATATATATGAGTAAATTTGAATTTATATATATATGTATGTATATATTGGATTTGAAATTAAATCGTAAATGAATGGTTTAATAATAATAAATAATAGAGTATAAATAGAAATAAATTAGAAGAAATTTAACAACATATTAAAATATGGAATTTCATTTATATTCCAAAGTAGTAAGGCCAAAACAAATATAAGTAGGCAGACAAGTTAGAAACCAAACAAACAAAATACAAAGGATGAAATACTTTCAAGTGTGAACTAACCAAGAAGTAAGAAATACAAATAAATATCTATCAAACATAAACAACAAATATGAACGAGTACACCTGCAAAATGAAAAGACAAAAGTATATAAGAGTGTTTGCAAATGGAAACATAAGTACATACGAAATAAAAAGTATGACAATGTTAATTAATGCAAGGTACTATCGGCCTCCAATTTGAAATAAAAATCACTGACCATTGTATAAAAATATCACTTTGTATTGTACAACAAACAATATAATACCCTGTACAAAATGAATACCCAGTGAGCTCATTTTCTTTATCAAGCCTTCCTCATATCAGCTCGTTCAATTACAACTGAGAAAACATCTGAAGTAAAAAGAAAAAAAATCATCATACAACTTGAAACAATTAAAACAACAATTCAAAAGCTTCAGCTGGTATTTTTCTTTCAAGTTTGGGGTGACATAAGAAGGCTCTGTTTTCTTTCTGGAAACAAGGTGAGCAACTCTTCTTATTTACCTGTGAGGAATCCTTCATTTTCTTTTATCAGATACATATATAGAAGTCTGCTTGTTAATTGCTTCTCTGTTTTTGTTCCAGTTCTTCAGTTTAGCTTAAATTTCTTTTCTCTAGAACTAGTTGCTGTTAGGACTTACATTACAAACTAAGGATGTTGGATTTAACATAGATTAAGGTTAAAATTTGAATTAAGTCAAACAAAAGCTTGGTTGCCTCTGTAAACCAAAAACTAGAAACAGAGTCATCTCTATTTATTTATTTTTATTTTTTTTCAAACCAGAAAAATAAAAGCAAGTTCAGAAATTTAACTTAAGGATTTCAAACATCAAAATTTAAGACTTCAGCTTCATATTTAGAGCTTCTGGAATAAATGTTCAAGGTGAGAACCCTTATCTCGAAAACTGGATGGTTATTACTCTGTTAAACAAAGAATGTTTATGTTCTTTGCTGTTTCAAAATGTCCTATCTTTAATTCTAGTTTAAATATGATGATTTTGTGAACTACGTAAATATTCAATTACCAGTATAGTTTAAGTTAAAAGTAGTTCGTGAACTCAGTTTGCTGTGTAGTTAATAAATGATGGGTTTTACAGTAAATACCATATATTAGTGGAAATTTAATGTTCTTAGTACAAGGATTCGAGCATGCGGTTTTGATCCTTGCGTGAAAATATGAATTTTAGTGATAAAATTGTAATTTTTAGTGGGCTATATTTTGGGAAATAAGTAGATGAACGGATTTCGTTCAAAAATATATTTCAGTCGACCTCGTCGACGAGAGACGATGTGGCTTGCTCTGTAAGGTGCTGGTGGTCATCAGGGAGAGATCGACCAAGGCGGAATTTTCAATTTGGCCTTTGGTTGTGCGTGCGAGCTGCTTTTAGGGTTTAAGGGTTGCTCAGCTTGGGTGAAGTCGCGAAGGTCTAGCGATACGGAGGCGAGACCGGAAGAGGTGATTTTTGGCAGAGAGGTAGGGTGGCGGAAGGGCTTCCGATCGGTGAAGGCGGCGAGGGAATCAACGGTTTATGGTGGGTGCAGTTCATCGGCGGAAGGTGGTAGGTGAATTTCCGGGTTTTTGTAGGTCCAGGGAATGGGTCGATCTCGTTTAGAAGCGTGGTAGGCTTCGGCAAGGTGGCAATTGAATCAAGGGACTAAGTGCGACTCGTTGGTGATGCCGCGGCGGTGAGATGGTCGCTGGTGGTGGTGTGTACGTGCACAGTGTGCACGGGCGTGTGCGTGGAATTACTGGGCTGGGTGGAGTAAATAAGGCAATCGGGTTTGGCTCTGGCGCGCGCCGTGTTTGAGAAGCAGGAGATGATCGATTAACTGTTGTTGAGTGATCGGAGATGATCTCCGGTGAGGCGTCAAAATTTTGGTATTTTGGGAGGGATGCTATTGTCTGGAAGTTCAAGAGAGTAGAAGAAGAAGTATACGGGAAGAAAGAGAGGGGAAGACTCGAGTGATACTCGAGTAAACGAGGATTATTTCTCGGGTTTTCATTTTAAGTGACAGCCTATTAAAAGTTGGGAGTTAATCATCTTAATCAATTTTCTTAGTATTGATGATTTAAATAAAGGCTTAATAAATTAAGCTAAGATATTATGACAAGTGTAATTAATCAAGTAAATGCTTAACAAAGTTTGAAAATCTTAATTAATATTTTAATTAAGTAGTTAATATAAGGTAAGTTTTAAATTTAATTAAAATTAAAGTTTTCAAGTGGAAATAATTTAATTTTCAAAGTTTAAGGGAGACTTTAAAAATGTTAATTAAAATAAATAATTTTTATTAATTAGTTGCTTTGAAAAGTGATGAAGAATGATAATTTGTAATTAAATTATGATAATTAACCCGGATTAATAAATTGATACATCTGATTTAAATTAATCAGTTGATAAATAAATTCACTTGTGAGTGTTTAGATTCTATTGAATGTTGAATTGTTTGATGTCCCTTATTGTGATGCTTTGTGTTACATTCTGATTTTTGTTGTGATCTGTAGTATATTTAATTATCTGTGCTGTAATTTATATATCTGTGATCTGTGCATGAACGATAAGCGTTATAGTTTATATCGCTTATCAACTATATCTTGTATTTTGATCTGTGATGATTCATCGGGTTGCACTATTGTGTTAAACCCCTGGACCACACTTTTACACACACAAATATGGATTTCACGTGGAAATCGGTTAAGTCACAGATAATTTAAATTTGATATTTTTGAAATTGAAATTTTATTTTCAATTGATTTTGAAATTGGAAATTTGGGGTTTTAAGTGAAAAGCTCTTGAAATGGAATTTCAAATATAAAAGTTATCTTGAATAACTTAATCGAGTTTTGAAATTTAAATAGTTAGATTTAAATTTGGATTCAAGTTTGAAATTAAATCTATGATTTGGAAACTAGGGATAAAAGATGATATAAATGTGTTTGTATGAATTAAACCATTTTAAAGTATTAATTTGGGAATTTGAATTTAAACCAAGGATTTCAACTCGTATGGATGAATCAGATTTCCAAATTGAAAACTGTTGTTTTCAAATGATAAAAGCTTTTAGATAAGAAAAGAAATTCCAATTTAGGTAAAGGAATTTCAAGTGAATTGAAAAATGGATTTTCCAAGTTATGAATGAATTCTTTTTGAAAGCTATGAATTAAATCTGTTATTTTCAACAGATTTAAAATGATGATTTGAAATGAAATTGTTTTGAAAGCTATAAGTTAAATCTTTGATTTAAAGATTTAACGAGTTAACCGAATTGAAATGGAAAAATCGATGTGGAAAATCTGTGAATGAATCTTTGTGAAATTAAGTAAACTTTATGAATTGAATCTTTTTGTTTAAAAGATTAAAATGGTAATTTGTTTAAACCATTTGAAGAAAGATTTTGGGTAATAAGTTGTGACTTAATTGAAATCCCAATATCCATATGTTTTTAAAAATTGCGCTCGTTATTCGGTTTAGCCGGGAGAGGACCTTTGTGTCATATAACCCATTCCGAATAGTGATACGTCGTATATGGATCGCATTTGAAGACCGGTGGTGAAGACCGGATATTTGCGAAAACGAAAGGACAACTCGTCGAATGTCTCTGCATCGACTGACCCCGATATAGAGATTTTATCACCCTTTGTGATGGGAAGTCCGGACGGGATCGTGAATACCCAGATTTGCAAGGGCTTCGTAAGAAGTGCCTTCGGTTCTGTTCGAACCCGGAACAGACTTGTATGGATTGTATGTCTGACATTACACTTTGAGATATAAAGCTGATTTCTTTCAAATACATTTCTGTTGGTGGCGGAGAATTTATTCTCTTAGCTTAACACCCTTCTCTGAGACGTACGAGCTCAGAGGTTATGTAGTTGAAATTTATCAGCGATATATCCCAATTTGGTAATGTGACATGCTGAGTGTAGCTGTGTGATGATCATCGTTTGATCATTTGTGATATGATCATTTGTTTGATCATTTATCTTTGTGATCATAGGTTGATCATCTGTTGACCCAAAGCATGGCTTTGTGACAAAGCGTAGCTTTGTGGACGAGACTTCGTCAGGGCCTCACAACTCGGAAATGGTCGAAAAAGGAATGTTGCGGCAAGGTTATGAGGGTCGCGCCCTTTAGGGTATGTCATTTCCTTCTGGAAAGGGGTGGTATCATGGTATGGAGCCCAGATACTTACTCATGTGGATACACCTTCTTTATGATGTGTGATGATGGTTACGAGCGCTCGGATAAAGGTCCCAAAGGACCGGGAGGTGGCATATTCGTGAGTTACCTGTTACAGGGGTAACCCGGCTTTGTTGGCAGAGAGCAGTTTGTCTCTCGGGACGTCCAGCCAGAGGCGATCCCATGCGGCGGAAGGAAGTTCCTTAGCCTGACCATTTGTTGGCAAATCCATTTCCCAATACGGAACCTTGTACGGTTTTAGTTGTAGAACCTGCCATCTAATATGGTAGCTATAGTAGGCATAGTATAATGGTACCTATGCTGGCTAAGATTAATATTATACTTTCGAAATGTTTTCTGCACTATGCACTAATAATAATAATCCAATGATTTTGCGTAGTAAGCATCTTTGACTATCATAAGAAGAAATCTCCTCCAATTCTGCGTTTGCATTGTGTGTGTGGCGGGAGGTCTTATGGTAGTTTCATTTTCCAAAAGCATTGCGGATTTCAATGTTTAAAATTCTTTTGCTGTTGTTTTAAAGATAAACTGTTTTTGTTGCTCACACCAGTCCCATGACTGATCCGGAGTTTATTGTTCCCTTCCTAAACTCTGGGTGCCCACTATTTTCCACACGGGCAGTCTAGAGTTGGGTTTCTTTTCAGATATTCAGGTTTAGTAGATTATCTGGAGCTAGTTCATTCATCGGAGTTTCTTATCTTGGAGTTGTGGATTCATTCTTGTCTGAAGATCATTTTGGAGTTATCACTTCTATTGATATTGTTCCGCTGCTGATGTTATCTTTTCTTTTCCGCTGCTATTTGTTGTATCATATCTCTGATGTATATTGATATTCATTGTATCACTCTGTTGTATCAGATATTGTATATCAATGTATTATTCTTTTTATTCCGCTGTGTTATTTACTTAATGTTGTTATAGCTCCGGCGAATCGGATTTGAACGGTCGAATCTGCGGCATTCTAGTACAATGTGAAGTACGGATGTTGATTTTCGAGCGGGCAAAACCCGATACGTCACATGTGGTATCAGAGCTAAGGGTTGAACTTTAGCTCAGGAGTATAACATGTTAAGTAGCTCATTAGAGATAGGGTGAAGTAAACTCTAGAATGAGTAATCCTTAAGATATCTGTCCGTATGCCTCAGTAAATTCTCTTACTATTCAGCGATAGTGAGTATGAGTGCAAGAAGAGGATGAGATAGGGGACACAGGGAAATACGACTGTAAATGGTCAATATCCTGTAACAACAAGGAAATAATCTTTTCTCTATCAATCTCTTTTGTTCAGCATTTTTTCTCAATTCTTCGATAATTTCTGGTGAATCCAGAAAGGAAATTCGATATATCAATATGGGACAATAAACTCCAGATAGGCCAGAATTGTTTGTTTGGATGAATTGGTTGCTTTGATTGCTATGGCTGATAGGTATACTTTAATTCTAAACTGAAAGTTTCGAAATTGTATCCATATATCTATCTATTCTTTGGGTCCGGATATATTCTACGAATGGTTAGTTATCACTTCAAACTAACCGATGCCACTGTATATTTCGTAGATCTGGATAACCCGAGTATTTTGTTGATTGTTAAACAGATTCGTTCTCGTATCTGATTTTGATATTCTGATTTGGTAAGCCAAATGCAGAATAGATGTTTAGTTTGATTAAATGAAACATTCTTCATCTGTCTTTGTTTCGTGCCTGCGAATTTCGAGGACGAAATTCTTTTAAGGGGGGAAGTCTGTAACGACCCCGGATTTTATATAGATTTAAATTAATAATTAAATGAATTTTTGAATTAAAATAGTGAAATAAAACTGTAAATTGAAGCGAGTTTCCCCGGATCAAATTTATTCTATATAAATCATTTAATTTAAAATTGTAAATATTGTATATGGATATATATGAGTAAATTTGAATTTATATATATATGTATGTATATATTGGATTTGAAATTAAATCGTAAATGAATGGTTTAATAATAATAAATAATAGAGTATAAATAGAAATAAATTAGAAGAAATTTAACAACATATTAAAATATGGAATTTCATTTATATTCCAAAGTAGTAAGGCCAAAACAAATATAAGTAGGCAGACAAGTTAGAAACCAAACAAACAAAATACAAAGGATGAAATACTTTCAAGTGTGAACTAACCAAGAAGTAAGAAATACAAATAAATATCTATCAAACATAAACAACAAATATGAACGAGTACACCTGCAAAATGAAAAGACAAAAGTATATAAGAGTGTTTGCAAATGGAAACATAAGTACATACGAAATAAAAAGTATGACAATGTTAATTAATGCAAGGTACTATCGGCCTCCAATTTGAAATAAAAATCACTGACCATTGTATAAAAATATCACTTTGTATTGTACAACAAACATTATAATACCCTGTACAAAATGAATACCCAGTGAGCTCATTTTCTTTATCAAGCCTTCCTCATATCAGCTCGTTCAATTACAACTGAGAAAACATCTGAAGTAAAAAGAAAAAAAAATCATCATACAACTTGAAACAATTAAAACAACAATTCAAAAGCTTCAGCTGGTATTTTTCTTTCAAGTTTGGGGTGACATAAGAAGGCTCTGTTTTCTTTCTGGAAACAAGGTGAGCAACTCTTCTTATTTACCTGTGAGGAATCCTTCATTTTCTTTTATCAGATACATATATAGAAGTCTGCTTGTTAATTGCTTCTCTGTTTTTGTTCCAGTTCTTCAGTGTAGCTTAAATTTCTTTTCTCTAGAACTAGTTGCTGTTAGGACTTACATTACAAACTAAGGATGTTGGATTTAACATAGATTAAGGTTAAAATTTGAATTAAGTCAAACAAAAGCTTGGTTACCTCTGTAAACCAAAAACTAGAAACAGAGTCATCTCTATTTATTTATTTTTATTTTTTTTCAAACCAGAAAAATAAAAGCAAGTTCAGAAATTTAACTTAAGGATTTCAAACATCAAAATTTAAGACTTCAGCTTCATATTTAGAGCTTCTGGAATAAATGTTCAAGGTGAGAACCCTTATCTCGAAAACTGGATGGTTATTACTCTGTTAAACAAAGAATGTTTATGTTCTTTGCTGTTTCAAAATGTCCTATCTTTAATTCTAGTTTAAATATGATGATTTTGTGAACTACGTAAATATTCAATTACCAGTATAGTTTAAGTTAAAAGTAGTTTGTGAACTCAGTTTGCTGTGTAGTTAATAAATGATGGGTTTTACAGTAAATACCATATATTAGTGAAAATTTAATGTTCTTAGTACAAGGATTCGAGCATGCGGTTTTGATCCTTGCGTGAAAATATGAATTTTAGTGATAAAATTGTAGTTTTTAGTGGGCTATATTTTGGGAAATAAGTAGATGAACGGATTTCGTTCAAAAATATATTTCAGTCGACCTCGTCGACGAGAGACGATGTGGCTTGCTCTGTAAGGTGCTGGTGGTCATCAGGGAGAGATCGACCGAGGCGGAATTTTCAATTTGGCCTTTGGTTATGCGTGCGAGCTGCTTTTATGGTTTAAGGGTTGCTCAGCTTGGGTGAAGTCGCGAAGGTCTAGCGATACGGAGGCGAGACCGGAAGAGGTGATTTTTGGCAGAGAGGTAGGGTGGCGGAAGGGCTTCCGATCGGTGAAGGCGGCGAGGGAATCAACGGTTTATGGTGGGTGCAGTTCATCGGCGGAAGGTGGTAGGTGAATTTCCGGGTTTCTGTAGGTCCAGGGAATGGGTCGATCTCGTTTAGAAGCATGGTAGGCTTCGGCAAGGTGGCAATTGAATCAAGGGACTAAGTGCGACTCGTTGGTGATGCCGCGGCGGTGAGATGGTCGTTGATGGTGGTGTGTACGTGCACAGTGTGCACGGGCGTGTGCGTGGAATTACTGGGCTGGGTGGAGTAAATAAGGCAATCGGGTTTGGCTCTGGCTCGCGCCGTGTTTGAGAAGCAGGAGATGATCGATTAACTGTTGTTGAGTGATCGGAGATGATCTCCGGTGAGGCGTCAAAATTTTGGTATTTTGGGAGGGATGCTATTGTCTGGAAGTTCAAGAGAGTAGAAGAAGAAGTATACGGGAAGAAAGAGAGGGGAAGACTCGAGCGATACTCGAGTAAACGAGGATTATTTCTCGGGTTTTCATTTTAAGTGACAGCCTATTAAAAGTTGGGAGTTAATCATCTTAATCAATTTTCTTAGTATTGATGATTTAAATAAAGGCTTAATAAATTAAGCTAAGACATTATGACAAGTGTAATTAATCAAGTAAATGCTTAACAAAGTTTAAAAATCTTAATTAATATTTTAATTAAGTAGTTAATATAAGGTAAGTTTTAAATTTAATTAAAATTAAAGTTTTCAAGTGGAAATAATTTAATTTTCAAAGTTTAAGGGAGACTTTAAAAATGTTAATTAAAATAAATAATTTTTATTAATTAGTTGCTTTGAAAAGTGATGAAGAATGATAATTTGTAATTAAATTATGATAATTAACCCAGATTAATAAATTGATACATCTGATTTAAATTAATCAGTTGATAAATAAATTCACTTGTGAGTGTTTAGATTCTATTGAATGTTGAATTGTTTGATGTCCCTGATTGTGATGCTTTGTGTTACATTCTGATTTTTGTTGTGATCTGTAGTATATTTGATTATCTGTACTGTAATTTATATATCTGTGATCTGTGCATGAACGATAAGCGTTATAGTTTATATCGCTTATCAACTATATCTTGTATTTTGATCTGTGATGATTCATCGGGTTGCACTATTGTGTTAAACCCCTGGACCACACTTTTACACACACAAATATGGATTTCACGTGGAAATCGGTTAAGTCACAGATAATTTAAATTTGATATTTTTGAAATTGAAATTTTATTTTCAATTGATTTTGAAATTGGAAATTTGGGGTTTTAAGTGAAAAGCTCTTGAAATGGAATTTCAAATATAAAAGTTATCTTGAATAACTTAATCGAGTTTTGAAATTTAAATAGTTAGATTTAAATTTGGATTCAAGTTTGAAATTAAATCTATGATTTGGAAACTAGGGATAAAAGATGATATAAATGTGTTTGTATGAATTAAACCATTTTAAAGTATTAATTTGGGAATTTGAATTTAAACCAAGGATTTCAACTCGTATGGATGAATCAGATTTCCAAATTGAAAACTGTTGTTTTCAAATGATAAAAGCTTTTAGATAAGAAAAGAAATTCCAATTTAGGTAAAGGAATTTCAAGTGAATTGAAAAATGGATTTTTCAAGTTATGAATGAATTCTTTTTGAAAGCTATGAATTAAATCTGTTATTTTCAACAGATTTAAAATGATGATTTGAAATGAAATTGTTTTGAAAGCTATAAGTTAAATCTTTGATTTAAAGATTTAACGAGTTAACCGAATTGAAATGGAAAAATCGATGTGGAAAATCTGTGAATGAATCTTTGTGAAATTAAGTAAACTTTATGAATTGAATCTTTTTGTTTAAAAGATTAAAATGGTAATTTGTTTAAACCATTTGAAGAAAGATTTTGGGTAATAGGTTGTGACTTAATTGAAATCCCAATATCCATATGTTTTTAAAAATTGCGCTCGTTATTCGGTTTAGCCGGGAGAGGACCTTTGTGTCATATAACCCATTCCGAATAGTGATACGTCGTATATGGATCGCATTTGAAGACCGGTGGTGAAGACCGGATATTTGCGAAAACGAAAGGACAACTCGTAGAATGTCTCTGCATCGACTGGCCCCGATATAGAGATTTTATCACCCTTTGTGATGGGAAGTCCGGACGGGATCGTGAATACCCAGATTTGCAAGGGCTTCGTAAGAAGTGCCTTCGGTTCTGTTCGAACCCGGAACAGACTTGTATGGATTGTATGTCTGACATTACACTTTGAGATATAAAGCTGATTTCTTTCAAATACATTTCTGTTGGTAGCGGAGAATTTATTCTCTTAGCTTAACACCCTTCTCTGAGACGTACGAGCTCAGAGGTTATGTAGTTGAAATTTATCAGCGATATATCCCAATTTGGTAATGTGACATGCTGAATGTAGCTGTGTGATGATCATCGTTTGATCATTTGTGATATGATCATTTGTTTGATCATTTATCTTTGTGATCATAGGTTGATCATCTGTTGACCCAAAGCATGGCTTTGTGACAAAGCGTAGCTTTGTGGACGAGACTTCGTCAGGGCCTCACAACCCGGAAATGGTCGAAACAGGAATGTTGCGGCAAGGTTATGAGGGTCGTGCCCTTTAGGGTATGTCATTTCCTTCTGGAAAGGGGTGGTATCATGGTATGGAGCCCAGATACTTACTCATGTGGATACACCTTCTTTATGATGTGTGATGATGGTTACGAGCGCTCGGATAAAGGTCCCAAAGGACCGGGAGGTGGCATATTCGTGAGTTACCTGTTACAGGGGTAACCCGGCTTTGTTGGCAGAGAGTAGTTTGTCTCTCGGGACGTCCAGCCAGAGGCGATCCCATGCGGCGGAAGGAAGTTCCTTAGCCTGACCATTTGTTGGCAAATCCATTTCCCAATACGGAACCTTGTACGGTTTTAGTTGTAGAACCTGCCATCTAATATGGTAGCTATAGTAGGCATAGTATAATGGTACCTATGCTGGCTAAGATTAATATTATACTTTCGAAATGTTTTCTGCACTATGCACTAATAATAATAATCCAATGATTTTGCGTAGTAAGCATCTTTGACTATCATAAGAAGAAATCTCCTCCAATTCTGCGTTTGCATTGTGTGTGTGGCGGGAGGTCTTATGGTAGTTTCATTTTCCAAAAGCATTGCGGATTTCAATGTTTAAAATTCTTTTGCTGTTGTTTTAAAGATAAACTGTTTTTGTTGCTCACACCAGTCCCATGACTGATCCGGAGTTTATTGTTCCCTTCCTAAACTCTGGGTGCCCACTATTTTCCACACGGGCAGTCTAGAGTTGGGTTTCTTTTCAGATATTCAGGTTTAGTAGATTATCTGGAGCTAGTTCATTCATCGGAGTTTCTTATCTTGGAGTTGTGGATTCATTCTTGTCTGAAGATCATTTTGGAGTTATCACTTCTATTGATATTGTTCCGCTGCTGATGTTATCTTTTCTTTTCCGCTGCTATTTGTTGTATCATATCTCTGATGTATATTGATATTCATTGTATCACTCTGTTGTATCAGATATTGTATATCAATGTATTATTCTTTTTATTCCGCTGTGTTATTTACTTAATGTTGTTATAGCTCCGGCGAATCGGATTTGAACGGTCGAATCTGCGGCATTCTAGTACAATGTGAAGTACGGATGTTGATTTTCGAGCGGGCAAAACCCGATACGTCACATGTGGTATCAGAGCTAAGGGTTGAACTTTAGCTCAGGAGTATAACATGTTAAGTAGCTCATTAGAGATAGGGTGAAGTAAACTCTAGAATGAGTAATCCTTAAGATATCTGTCCGTATGCCTCAGTAAATTCTCTTACTATTCAGCGATAGTGAGTATGAGTGCAAGAAGAGGATGAGATAGGGGACACAGGGAAATACGACTGTAAATGGTCAATATCCTGTAACAACAAGGAAATAATCTTTTCTCTATCAATCTCTTTTGTTCAGCATTTTTTCTCAATTCTTCGATAATTTCTGGTGAATCCAGAAAGGAAATTCGATATATCAATATGGGACAATAAACTCCAGATAGGCCAGAATTGTTTGTTTGGATGAATTGGTTGCTTTGATTGCTATGGCTGATAGGTATACTTTAATTCTAAACTGAAAGTTTCGAAATTGTATCCATATATCTATCTATTCTTTGGGTCCGGATATATTCTACGAATGGTTAGTTATCACTTCAAACTAACCGATGCCACTGTATATTTCGTAGATCTGGATAACCCGAGTATTTTGTTGATTGTTAAACAGATTCGTTCTCGTATCTGATTTTGATATTCTGATTTGGTAAGCCAAATGCAGAATAGATGTTTAGTTTGATTAAATGAAACATTCTTCATCTGTCTTTGTTTCGTGCCTGCGAATTTCGAGGACGAAATTCTTTTAAGGGGGGAAGTCTGTAACGACCCCGGATTTTATATAGATTTAAATTAATAATTAAATGAATTTTTGAATTAAAATAGTGAAATAAAAATGTAAATTGAAGCGAGTTTCCCCGGATCAAATTTATTCTATATAAATCATTTAATTTAAAATTGTAAATATTGTATATGGATATATATGAGTAAATTTGAATTTATATATATATGTATGTATATATTGGATTTGAAATTAAATCGTAAATGAATGGTTTAATAATAATAAATAATAGAGTATAAATAGAAATAAATTAGAAGAAATTTAACAACATATTAAAATATGGAATTTCATTTATATTCCAAAGTAGTAAGGCCAAAACAAATATAAGTAGGCAGACAAGTTAGAAACCAAACAAACAAAATACAAAGGATGAAATACTTTCAAGTGTGAACTAACCAAGAAGTAAGAAATACAAATAAATATCTATCAAACATAAACAACAAATATGAACGAGTACACCTGCAAAATGAAAAGACAAAAGTATATAAGAGTGTTTGCAAATGGAAACATAAGTACATACGAAATAAAAAGTATGACAATGTTAATTAATGCAAGGTACTATCGGCCTCCAATTTGAAATAAAAATCACTGACCATTGTATAAAAATATCACTTTGTATTGTACAACAAACATTATAATACCCTGTACAAAATGAATACCCAGTGAGCTCATTTTCTTTATCAAGCCTTCCTCATATCAGCTCGTTCAATTACAACTGAGAAAACATCTGAAGTAAAAAGAAAAAAAAATCATCATACAACTTGAAACAATTAAAACAACAATTCAAAAGCTTCAGCTGGTATTTTTCTTTCAAGTTTGGGGTGACATAAGAAGGCTCTGTTTTCTTTCTGGAAACAAGGTGAGCAACTCTTCTTATTTACCTGTGAGGAATCCTTCATTTTCTTTTATCAGATACATATATAGAAGTCTGCTTGTTAATTGCTTCTCTGTTTTTGTTCCAGTTCTTCAGTGTAGCTTAAATTTCTTTTCTCTAGAACTAGTTGCTGTTAGGACTTACATTACAAACTAAGGATGTTGGATTTAACATAGATTAAGGTTAAAATTTGAATTAAGTCAAACAAAAGCTTGGTTGCCTCTGTAAACCAAAAACTAGAAACAGAGTCATCTCTATTTATTTATTTTTATTTTTTTTCAAACCAGAAAAATAAAAGCAAGTTCAGAAATTTAACTTAAGGATTTCAAACATCAAAATTTAAGACTTCAGCTTCATATTTAGAGCTTCTGGAATAAATGTTCAAGGTGAGAACCCTTATCTCGAAAACTGGATGGTTATTACTCTGTTAAACAAAGAATGTTTATGTTCTTTGCTGTTTCAAAATGTCCTATCTTTAATTCTAGTTTAAATATGATGATTTTGTGAACTACGTAAATATTCAATTACCAGTATAGTTTAAGTTAAAAGTAGTTTGTGAACTCAGTTTGCTGTGTAGTTAATAAATGATGGGTTTTACAGTAAATACCATATATTAGTGAAAATTTAATGTTCTTAGTACAAGGATTCGAGCATGCGGTTTTGATCCTTGCGTGAAAATATGAATTTTAGTGATAAAATTGTAGTTTTTAGTGGGCTATATTTTGGGAAATAAGTAGATGAACGGATTTCGTTCAAAAATATATTTCAGTCGACCTCGTCGACGAGAGACGATGTGGCTTGCTCTGTAAGGTGCTGGTGGTCATCAGGGAGAGATCGACCGAGGCGGAATTTTCAATTTGGCCTTTGGTTGTGCGTGCGAGCTGCTTTTAGGGTTTAAGGGTTGCTCAGCTTGGGTGAAGTCGCGAAGGTCTAGCGATACGGAGGCGAGACCGGAAGAGGTGATTTTTGGCAGAGAGGTAGGGTGGCGGAAGGGCTTCCGATCGGTGAAGGCGGCGAGGGAATCAACGGTTTATGGTGGGTGCAGTTCATCGGCGGAAGGTGGTAGGTGAATTTCCGGGTTTCTGTAGGTCCAGGGAATGGGTCGATCTCGTTTAGAAGCGTGGTAGGCTTCGGAAAGGTGGCAATTGAATCAAGGGACTAAGTGCGACTCGTTGGTGATGCCGCGGCGGTGAGATGGTCGCTGATGGTGGTGTGTACGTGCACAGTGTGCACGGGCGTGTGCGTGGAATTACTGGGCTGGGTGGAGTAAATAAGGCAATCGGGTTTGGCTCTGGCTCGCGCCGTGTTTGAGAAGCAGGAGATGATCGATTAACTGTTGTTGAGTGATCGGAGATGATCTCCGGTGAGGCGTCAAAATTTTGGTATTTTGGGAGGGATGCTATTGTCTGGAAGTTCAAGAGAGTAGAAGAAGAAGTATACGGGAAGAAAGAGAGGGGAAGACTCGAGCGATACTCGAGTAAACGAGGATTATTTCTCGGGTTTTCATTTTAAGTGACAGCCTATTAAAAGTTGGGAGTTAATCATCTTAATCAATTTTCTTAGTATTGATGATTTAAATAAAGGCTTAATAAATTAAGCTAAGACATTATGACAAGTGTAATTAATCAAGTAAATGCTTAACAAAGTTTAAAAATCTTAATTAATATTTTAATTAAGTAGTTAATATAAGGTAAGTTTTAAATTTAATTAAAATTAAAGTTTTCAAGTGGAAATAATTTAATTTTCAAAGTTTAAGGGAGACTTTAAAAATGTTAATTAAAATAAATAATTTTTATTAATTAGTTGCTTTGAAAAGTGATGAAGAATGATAATTTGTAATTAAATTATGATAATTAACCCAGATTAATAAATTGATACATCTGATTTAAATTAATCAGTTGATAAATAAATTCACTTGTGAGTGTTTAGATTCTATTGAATGTTGAATTGTTTGATGTCCCTGATTGTGATGCTTTGTGTTACATTCTGATTTTTGTTGTGATCTGTAGTATATTTGATTATCTGTGCTGTAATTTATATATCTGTGATCTGTGCATGAACGATAAGCGTTATAGTTTATATCGCTTATCAACTATATCTTGTATTTTGATCTGTGATGATTCATCGGGTTGCAATATTGTGTTAAACCCCTGGACCACACTTTTACACACACAAATATGGATTTCACGTGGAAATCGGTTAAGTCACAGATAATTTAAATTTGATATTTTTGAAATTGAAATTTTATTTTCAATTGATTTTGAAATTGGAAATTTGGGGTTTTAAGTGAAAAGCTCTTGAAATGGAATTTCAAATATAAAAGTTATCTTGAATAACTTAATCGAGTTTTGAAATTTAAATAGTTAGATTTAAATTTGGATTCAAGTTTGAAATTAAATCTATGATTTGGAAACTAGGGATAAAAGATGATATAAATGTGTTTGTATGAATTAAACCATTTTAAAGTATTAATTTGGGAATTTGAATTTAAACCAAGGATTTCAACTCGTATGGATGAATCAGATTTCCAAATTGAAAACTGTTGTTTTCAAATGATAAAAGCTTTTAGATAAGAAAAGAAATTCCAATTTAGGTAAAGGAATTTCAAGTGAATTGAAAAATGGATTTTCCAAGTTATGAATGAATTCTTTTTGAAAGCTATGAATTAAATCTGTTATTTTCAACAGATTTAAAATGATGATTTGAAATGAAATTGTTTTGAAAGCTATAAGTTAAATCTTTGATTTAAAGATTTAACGAGTTAACCGAATTGAAATGGAAAAATCGATGTGGAAAATCTGTGAATGAATCTTTGTGAAATTAAGTAAAATTTATGAATTGAATCTTTTTGTTTAAAAGATTAAAATGGTAATTTGTTTAAACCATTTGAAGAAAGATTTTGGGTAATAGGTTGTGACTTAATTGAAATCCCAATATCCATATGTTTTTAAAAATTGCGCTCGTTATTCGGTTTAGCCGGGAGAGGACCTTTGTGTCATATAACCCATTCCGAATAGTGATACGTCGTATATGGATCGCATTTGAAGACCGGTGGTGAAGACCGGATATTTGCGAAAACGAAAGGACAACTCGTCGAATGTCTCTGCATCGACTGGCCCCGATATAGAGATTTTATCACCCTTTGTGATGGGAAGTCCGGACGGGATCGTGAATACCCAGATTTGCAAGGGCTTCGTAAGAAGTGCCTTCGGTTCTGTTCGAACCCGGAACAGACTTGTATGGATTGTATGTCTGACATTACACTTTGAGATATAAAGCTGATTTCTTTCAAATACATTTCTGTTGGTAGCGGAGAATTTATTCTCTTAGCTTAACACCCTTCTCTGAGACGTACGAGCTCAGAGGTTATGTAGTTGAAATTTATCAGCGATATATCCCAATTTGGTAATGTGACATGCTGAATGTAGCTGTGTGATGATCATCGTTTGATCATTTGTGATATGATCATTTGTTTGATCATTTATCTTTGTGATCATAGGTTGATCATCTGTTGACCCAAAGCATGGCTTTGTGACAAAGCGTAGCTTTGTGGACGAGACTTCGTCAGGGCCTCACAACCCGGAAATGGTCGAAACAGGAATGTTGCGGCAAGGTTATGAGGGTCGTGCCCTTTAGGGTATGTCATTTCCTTCTGGAAAGGGGTGGTATCATGGTATGGAGCCCAGATACTTACTCATGTGGATACACCTTCTTTATGATGTGTGATGATGGTTACGAGCGCTCGGATAAAGGTCCCAAAGGACCGGGAGGTGGCATATTCGTGAGTTACCTGTTACAGGGGTAACCCGGCTTTGTTGGCAGAGAGCAGTTTGTCTCTCGGGACGTCCAGCCAGAGGCGATCCCATGCGGCGGAAGGAAGTTCCTTAGCCTGACCATTTGTTGGCAAATCCATTTCCCAATACGGAACCTTGTACGGTTTTAGTTGTAGAACCTGCCATCTAATATGGTAGCTATAGTAGGCATAGTATAATGGTACCTATGCTGGCTAAGATTAATATTATACTTTCGAAATGTTTTCTGCACTATGCACTAATAATAATAATCCAATGATTTTGCGTAGTAAGCATCTTTGACTATCATAAGAAGAAATCTCCTCCAATTCTGCGTTTGCATTGTGTGTGTGGCGGGAGGTCTTATGGTAGTTTCATTTTCCAAAAGCATTGCGGATTTCAATGTTTAAAATTCTTTTGCTGTTGTTTTAAAGATAAACTGTTTTTGTTGCTCACACCAGTCCCATGACTGATCCGGAGTTTATTGTTCCCTTCCTAAACTCTGGGTGCCCACTATTTTCCACACGGGCAGTCTAGAGTTGGGTTTCTTTTCAGATATTCAGGTTTAGTAGATTATCTGGAGCTAGTTCATTCATCGGAGTTTCTTATCTTGGAGTTGTGGATTCATTCTTGTCTGAAGATCATTTTGGAGTTATCACTTCTATTGATATTGTTCCGCTGCTGATGTTATCTTTTCTTTTCCGCTGCTATTTGTTGTATCATATCTCTGATGTATATTGATATTCATTGTATCACTCTGTTGTATCAGATATTGTATATCAATGTATTATTCTTTTTATTCCGCTGTGTTATTTACTTAATGTTGTTATAGCTCCGGCGAATCGGATTTGAACGGTCGAATCTGCGGCATTCTAGTACAATGTGAAGTACGGATGTTGATTTTCGAGCGGGCAAAACCCGATACGTCACATGTGGTATCAGAGCTAAGGGTTGAACTTTAGCTCAGGAGTATAACATGTTAAGTAGCTCATTAGAGATAGGGTGAAGTAAACTCTAGAATGAGTAATCCTTAAGATATCTGTCCGTATGCCTCAGTAAATTCTCTTACTATTCAGCGATAGTGAGTATGAGTGCAAGAAGAGGATGAGATAGGGGACACAGGGAAATACGACTGTAAATGGTCAATATCCTGTAACAACAAGGAAATAATCTTTTCTCTATCAATCTCTTTTGTTCAGCATTTTTTCTCAATTCTTCGATAATTTCTGGTGAATCCAGAAAGGAAATTCGATATATCAATATGGGACAATAAACTCCAGATAGGCCAGAATTGTTTGTTTGGATGAATTGGTTGCTTTGATTGCTATGGCTGATAGGTATACTTTAATTCTAAACTGAAAGTTTCGAAATTGTATCCATATATCTATCTATTCTTTGGGTCCGGATATATTCTACGAATGGTTAGTTATCACTTCAAACTAACCGATGCCACTGTATATTTCGTAGATCTGGATAACCCGAGTATTTTTTTGATTGTTAAACAGATTCGTTCTCGTATCTGATTTTGATATTCTGATTTGGTAAGCCAAATGCAGAATAGATGTTTAGTTTGATTAAATGAAACATTCTTCATCTGTCTTTGTTTCGTGCCTGCGAATTTCGAGGACGAAATTCTTTTAAGGGGGGAAGTCTGTAACGACCCCGGATTTTATATAGATTTAAATTAATAATTAAATGAATTTTTGAATTAAAATAGTGAAATAAAACTGTAAATTGAAGCGAGTTTCCCCGGATCAAATTTATTCTATATAAATCATTTAATTTAAAATTGTAAATATTGTATATGGATATATATGAGTAAATTTGAATTTATATATATATGTATGTATATATTGGATTTGAAATTAAATCGTAAATGAATGGTTTAATAATAATAAATAATAGAGTATAAATAGAAATAAATTAGAAGAAATTTAACAACATATTAAAATATGGAATTTCATTTATATTCCAAAGTAGTAAGGCCAAAACAAATATAAGTAGGCAGACAAGTTAGAAACCAAACAAACAAAATACAAAGGATGAAATACTTTCAAGTGTGAACTAACCAAGAAGTAAGAAATACAAATAAATATCTATCAAACATAAACAACAAATATGAACGAGTACACCTGCAAAATGAAAAGACAAAAGTATATAAGAGTGTTTGCAAATGGAAACATAAGTACATACGAAATAAAAAGTATGACAATGTTAATTAATGCAAGGTACTATCGGCCTCCAATTTGAAATAAAAATCACTGACCATTGTATAAAAATATCACTTTGTATTGTACAACAAACATTATAATACCCTGTACAAAATGAATACCCAGTGAGCTCATTTTCTTTATCAAGCCTTCCTCATATCAGCTCGTTCAATTACAACTGAGAAAACATCTGAAGTAAAAAGAAAAAAAAATCATCATACAACTTGAAACAATTAAAACAACAATTCAAAAGCTTCAGCTGGTATTTTTCTTTCAAGTTTGGGGTGACATAAGAAGGCTCTGTTTTCTTTCTAGAAACAAGGTGAGCAACTCTTCTTATTTACCTGTGAGGAATCCTTCATTTTCTTTTATCAGATACATATATAGAAGTCTGCTTGTTAATTGCTTCTCTGTTTTTGTTCCAGTTCTTCAGTGTAGCTTAAATTTCTTTTCTCTAGAACTAGTTGCTGTTAGGACTTACATTACAAACTAAGGATGTTGGATTTAACATAGATTAAGGTTAAAATTTGAATTAAGTCAAACAAAAGCTTGGTTGCCTCTGTAAACCAAAAACTAGAAACAGAGTCATCTCTATTTATTTATTTTTATTTTTTTTCAAACCAGAAAAATAAAAGCAAGTTCAGAAATTTAACTTAAGGATTTCAAACATCAAAATTTAAGACTTCAGCTTCATATTTAGAGCTTCTGGAATAAATGTTCAAGGTGAGAACCCTTATCTCGAAAACTGGATGGTTATTACTCTGTTAAACAAAGAATGTTTATGTTCTTTGCTGTTTCAAAATGTCCTATCTTTAATTCTAGTTTAAATATGATGATTTTGTGAACTACGTAAATATTCAATTACCAGTATAGTTTAAGTTAAAAGTAGTTTGTGAACTCAGTTTGCTGTGTAGTTAATAAATGATGGGTTTTACAGTAAATACCATATATTAGTGAAAATTTAATGTTCTTAGTACAAGGATTCGAGCATGCGGTTTTGATCCTTGCGTGAAAATATGAATTTTAGTGATAAAATTGTAATTTTTAGTGGGCTATATTTTGGGAAATAAGTAGATGAACGGATTTCGTTCAAAAATATATTTCAGTCGACCTCGTCGACGAGAGACGATGTGGCTTGCTCTGTAAGGTGCTGGTGGTCATCAGGGAGAGATCGACCGAGGCGGAATTTTCAATTTGGCCTTTGGTTGTGCGTGCGAGCTGCTTTTAGGGTTTAAGGGTTGCTCAGCTTGGGTGAAGTCGCGAAGGTCTAGCGATACGGAGGCGAGACCGGAAGAGGTGATTTTTGGCAGAGAGGTAGGGTGGCGGAAGGGCTTCCGATCGGTGAAGGCGGCGAGGGAATCAACGGTTTATGGTGGGTGCAGTTCATCGGCGGAAGGTGGTAGGTGAATTTTCGGGTTTCTGTAGGTCCAGGGAATGGGTCGATCTCGTTTAGAAGCGTGGTAGGCTTCGGCAAGGTGGCAATTGAATCAAGGGACTAAGTGCGACTCGTTGGTGATGCCGCGGCGGTGAGATGGTCGCTGGTGGTGGTGTGTACGTGTACAGTGTGCACGGGCGTGTGCGTGGAATTACTGGGCTGGGTGGAGTAAATAAGGCAATCGGGTTTGGCTCTGGCTCGCGCCGTGTTTGAGAAGCAGGAGATGATCGATTAACTGTTGTTGAGTGATCGGAGATGATCTCCGGTGAGGCGTCAAAATTTTGGTATTTTGGGAGGGATGCTATTGTCTGGAAGTTCAAGAGAGTAGAAGAAGAAGTATACGGGAAGAAAGAGAGGGGAAGACTCGAGCGATACTCGAGTAAACGAGGATTATTTCTCGGGTTTTCATTTTAAGTGACAGCCTATTAAAAGTTGGGAGTTAATCATCTTAATCAATTTTCTTAGTATTGATGATTTAAATAAAGGCTTAATAAATTAAGCTAAGATATTATGACAAGTGTAATTAATCAAGTAAATGCTTAACAAAGTTTGAAAATCTTAATTAATATTTTAATTAAGTAGTTAATATAAGGTAAGTTTTAAATTTAATTAAAATTAAATTTTTCAAGTGGAAATAATTTAATTTTCAAAGTTTAAGGGAGACTTTAAAAATGTTAATTAAAATAAATAATTTTTATTAATTAGTTGCTTTGAAAAGTGATGAAGAATGATAATTTGTAATTAAATTATGATAATTAACCCGGATTAATAAATTGATACATCTGATTTAAATTAATCAGTTGATAAATAAATTCACTTGTGAGTGTTTAGATTCTATTGAATGTTGAATTGTTTGATGTCCCTGATTGTGATGCTTTGTGTTACATTCTGATTTTTGTTGTGATCTGTAGTATATTTGATTATCTGTGCTGTAATTTATATATCTGTGATCTGTGCATGAACGATAAGCGTTATAGTTTATATCGCTTATCAACTATATCTTGTATTTTGATCTGTGATGATTCATCGGGTTGCACTATTGTGTTAAACCCCTGGACCACACTTTTACACACACAAATATGGATTTCACGTGGAAATCGGTTAAGTCACAGATAATTTAAATTTGATATTTTTGAAATTGAAATTTTATTTTCAATTGATTTTGAAATTGGAAATTTGGGGTTTTAAGTGAAAAGCTCTTGAAATGGAATTTCAAATATAAAAGTTATCTTGAATAACTTAATCGAGTTTTGAAATTTAAATAGTTAGATTTAAATTTGGATTCAAGTTTGAAATTAAATCTATGATTTGGAAACTAGGGATAAAAGATGATATAAATGTGTTTGTATGAATTAAACCATTTTAAAGTATTAATTTGGGAATTTGAATTTAAACCAAGGATTTCAACTCGTATGGATGAATCAGATTTCCAAATTGAAAACTGTTGTTTTCAAATGATAAAAGCTTTTAGATAAGAAAAGAAATTCCAATTTAGGTAAAGGAATTTCAAGTGAATTGAAAAATGGATTTTCCAAGTTATGAATGAATTCTTTTTGAAAGCTATGAATTAAATCTGTTATTTTCAACAGATTTAAAATGATGATTTGAAATGAAATTGTTTTGAAAGCTATAAGTTAAATCTTTGATTTAAAGATTTAACGAGTTAACCGAATTGAAATGGAAAAATCGATGTGGAAAATCTGTGAATGAATCTTTGTGAAATTAAGTAAACTTTATGAATTGAATCTTTTTGTTTAAAAGATTAAAATGGTAATTTGTTTAAACCATTTGAAGAAAGATTTTGGGTAATAAGTTGTGACTTAATTGAAATCCCAATATCCATATGTTTTTAAAAATTGCGCTCGTTATTCGGTTTAGCCGGGAGAGGACCTTTGTGTCATATAACCCATTCCGAATAGTGATACGTCGTATATGGATCGCATTTGAAGACCGGTGGTGAAGAACGGATATTTGCGAAAACGAAAGGACAACTCGTCGAATGTCTCTGCATCGACTGGCCCCGATATAGAGATTTTATCACCCTTTGTGATGGGAAGTCCGGACGGGATCGTGAATACCCAGATTTGCAAGGGCTTCGTAAGAAGTGCCTTCGGTTCTGTTCGAACCCGGAACAGACTTGTATGGATTGTATGTCTGACATTACACTTTGAGATATAAAGCTGATTTCTTTCAAATACATTTCTGTTGGTGGCGGAGAATTTATTCTCTTAGCTTAACACCCTTCTCTGAGACGTACGAGCTCAGAGGTTATGTAGTTGAAATTTATCAGCGATATATCCCAATTTGGTAATGTGACATGCTGAGTGTAGCTGTTGGATGATCATCGTTTGATCATTTGTGATATGATCATTTGTTTGATCATTTATCTTTGTGATCATAGGTTGATCATCTGTTGACCCAAAGCATGGCTTTGTGACAAAGCGTAGCTTTGTGGACGAGACTTCGTCAGGGCCTCACAACCCGGAAATGGTCGAAACAGGAATGTTGCGGCAAGGTTATGAGGGTCGCGCCCTTTAGGGTATGTCATTTCCTTCTGGAAAGGGGTGGTATCATGGTATGGAGCCCAGATACTTACTCATGTGGATACACCTTCTTTATGATGTGTGATGATGGTTACGAGCGCTCGGATAAAGGTCCCAAAGGACCGGGAGGTGGCATATTCGTGAATTACCTGTTACAGGGGTAACCCGGCTTTGTTGGCAGAGAGCAGTTTGTCTCTCGGGACGTCCAGCCAGAGGCGATCCCATGCGGCGGAAGGAAGTTCCTTAGCCTGACCATTTGTTGGCAAATCCATTTCCCAATACGGAACCTTGTACGGTTTTAGTTGTAGAACCTGCCATCTAATATGGTAGCTATAGTAGGCATAGTATAATGGTACCTATGCTGGCTAAGATTAATATTATACTTTCGAAATGTTTTCTTCACTATGCACTAATAATAATAATCCAATGATTTTGCGTAGTAAGCATCTTTGACTATCATAAGAAGAAATCTCCTCCAATTCTGCGTTTGCATTGTGTGTGTGGCGGGAGGTCTTATGGTAGTTTCATTTTCCAAAAGCATTGCGGATTTCAATGTTTAAAATTCTTTTGCTGTTGCTTTAAAGATAAACTGTTTTTGTTGCTCACACCAGTCCCATGACTGATCCGGAGTTTATTGTTCCCTTCCTAAACTCTGGGTGCCCACTATTTTCCACACGGGCAGTCTAGAGTTGGGTTTCTTTTCAGATATTCAGGTTTAGTAGATTATCTGGAGCTAGTTCATTCATCGGAGTTTCTTATCTTGGAGTTGTGGATTCATTCTTGTCTGAAGATCATTTTGGAGTTATCACTTCTATTGATATTGTTCCGCTGCTGATGTTATCTTTTCTTTTCCGCTGCTATTTGTTGTATCATATCTCTGATGTATATTGATATTCATTGTATCACTCTGTTGTATCAGATATTGTATATCAATGTATTATTCTTTTTATTCCGCTGTGTTATTTACTTAATGTTGTTATAGCTCCGGCGAATCGGATTTGAACGGTCGAATCTGCGGCATTCTAGTACAATGTGAAGTACGGATGTTGATTTTCGAGCGGGCAAAACCCGATACGTCACACTCTCACACAACAAACACTACCGACCCCTAATCCTACCGATCCCTCTACTTCACCCTCTACTCATCAAGCATCTATGCCGAAGAATTGGCATAGATTCAAACCTCCAACAGCGATCCCTCCTCCACTCTATCTTCCTCCTCCTTTATCATCCCTTCTTCCTTCTCCTTATTTATTTTGCTAAACCCTATCCACCAATGATTCATCTTCTCTAGGCCACTTCTATTACAGTATCATCACAGCCTCGAGCTCCATCAAAATCATTAATGACACAGAATCCCCTATCTCACCATGAAACCAGAAGATGAAGTCAAGAGGGATCACCTACGTGGGAATATGTTAATGGAATTGGCAAGAAGTTCAAAGGTGATCGAAATGGAAAGTATAGGGAAGATAGTTTGTAAGGGTGGATTGAAACATGAGAAGGATTTTTTTTGGAGTTGTGAGGAGAATAGGCGAAGGGAGGCTCAGTTTGAACAGGGGAATGAAGAGGGTTCAGTGCTTTGGATGGAAACGAGAAAATAAAGTAAGTAAAAGTGAAGGAAGTTGGAAAGTTACTTTATATATATATATATATATGGACTGAGGGATCGGCCTAAATCTTTGGCAAGAAGCATGGAGAGGGGGTCGGTATGAAAGCTTACAGATCCCTGTTAGCATGAACCCAAAAAAGGGGTCGGCATATATGTATGTCGATCCCTACAAATGCTTTTTTTAACAAAAAAAAGGAAGAGAAAGAGAGAGAGAGAGAGATCAACTAAACACATGCCGATCCCAACAAAAAATGAAATGAATGATGAAATGATGGATGAAAAAAAAGAAATGATGATGATTATGAGGGTTCAACCATAAACATATACATATAAAATGGAGGAAAGTAGGCGACGACCAATGAACATGTGAACACGTCCAGGAGCCAACAATAAGAACGTGTGTATGAACGTGTACATGTGTAACCCAAAGGTTCATTTTTTTTGAAATCGACAGAAATTGAAATCAAACTTGAAGCCTTCAAATTCGAGGTTGGAACAAATAGCCAAAACTTGTTAGCCTTATGGAACCAAACTTATGAATATTCACTAATAGAGTATAGCCTTGCATTTGTACTATTGGAAATCGACCAAGTGTCATGACGATCGATGAGAGAAATAACGCCTTGGAGAAATAGTTCAACAGATGGATAGCAGCAATTCAAAAAGTTGGATGGATTTCTTATCGACGACTCTAATTTTCTTCGATTTAAAGCACGTCATGTTCATCACAAGACATACTTTAGGGGGCAAGTGTTATTCGACATTCTAGCATGGCTATTTCAAACTGATTGCACGAGTTAGATTTAATTGACATTAAGGCCAACGAATCCAGAGTGATGATTGTGGGACCCAGAAGTCAAGTACAAATGATCATATAAAGTCAGGATTAAATGGATTTGATGGATCTATAATGTAGAATGCTCAAAGTATGGAATATGGCTCAATGGATAGAAGGGAACGGTATAGATTGGCTCATTGAGAGGGATCGGCATACTTCATGAAGGAGGGATCGGTGCACCTAAAAGCACACGAGCATTTTTGTGGAAAACAATCCATATCTCATGATCTACAAATCCAATCCTTATGAAGTTTGAGGAGCAAGATTGATGGACCCTAGGGAACCTACCCTAGTGATCGCACATCAAAAGGACAATGTTGGCGGGATCAGCATGTATTCCTTGGAATGGATCGGCAAAGAGCAGTGCATAAGTAATGTTAAATCCAAGATCAAGCAATAACACGAGTTCAAGTGATCCAAATGACGTGAAAGTTGGAGCTCAAACATATTTTTGCATGATGAAGCCACTGTAGGGATCGCTCCCCAAAATTCAACCAAAGAAAGGATTGGTACCGATCATTACACATTGGGAATTGGGCCTAGCGATCCCTCTAATGGACCCATGCGGATTAGAAGGTCCTTCAGCCAAAATTTCAAAGAGATACATGGTCGCCTTCACCTATAAATAGTGGCCTGATGGGTCCTTCTAGGGATCCTTACGCTGCTTATTACACTAGACTCTATTGTAATCTAAGTATTTGCTTTTTTCTACTAGTGTAATCAGGTTTATAAGTGATTATTAAAGGATAATCTTCAAAGTGGACGTAGACATACAACGCCGAACCCCTATAAATTTCTATGTCTTTGATTATAGTTAAATCTCTGTTACTTGTTAATCCATCTACTCAATTTAATTTGTTTTTTTTCACCTCTCTACAAAAAAACTATTCTCGGGTGTTTGTGACTAATTTAGTTGCAAAAATTAGAAATTTAAAAATTTTCCATGAAGGAAATTTAATAGAAAGCTAGTTCTTTTTAAAGAAAAATAGTGGAGCAATATAACTTGTGAGTTTTCTGTACTAAAAATTTTTAGTTTGTAAAATTTTTTTATGGTTGGACAATAGGAAGTGATATAAGTTTGGAATATAGGTAAACAGTACAGAAACGATGATTCGGAACCTTAAAACAAAGCTGTAGGCGAACGTATTACAATGGTTCAAGTAAGGAGATAGTAAATTAAAAGAAAAACAATTGGAATAAGTGTAGTTTAATAGAGGAGTTGAATAGTAGAAAAGTTATGAAATATAAATAGAAACGAGATTTGATTTATCGTAATTAGGTTCGAATTTGACATATTTTAATTCATTAGAATGAAAGGAGATAACAATATAAGTTTCCATGGATCAATCAAGTTACAAATAAAGATGTTTTGTTCGAAACAACAAGTAATGTAAATGTAAAGAAAGAGATGTACAAAATATGGGAAATCCCTTATTTTGTAATGTCTATTTCAATAAAGAAATGAAGTATAATTCCTTGTAATCTCATACAAAATATAAATTCTCTCTTTGATTCATAGGGAATTATAGCTTTAACAATTCCTCTTGAAGGGGAAAGTAGTTCCTATGCATTAAAGTATAGGATCCTTAAGCATAATAAAAAGTGTAGTAATTATAAATTATGTAGGAGATCATGAATTTTTTTTGCTAGTAATCTAATTTAAAGCAATAAAGGAAGTTAAAGGCAGAATAAAGAAAAATGGACAATCCCCATTATTGTGTGCACTTCAAGTATATTTAAAAGTCCGCATAAAGTGAGAGTTGTTCTTGCCTACTCTGGTTTTATTGTTTAAATTTTATAAAAGATTGTTTTGGAAAAACTACAAAGTGCATTTTTAGAAAACAATGGTTTGGTGTAACGAATAAGTTTCTGAAGGAAAAACTTAATAAATAGTTTGAATAAAAATCTTAATTTTTAATAAGTATTAAAAAGATCTTTAAAAAGAAAAGGTTGATTTGAAAAAAAGGAAGAAACTTTTAACTAAATTTTGTTAATGTTAACTGGGTTTTTATCCAAGCAGAAACCAATAGAAGTTAGAATATTGAGACAAAGATGAATCAACTTAAAATCTTGGAGGCACACTTAGAGAGGGAAAAGAAATAGCTTAAGAAAGTTTCACTCAAAAACATGCAAAGGAGAGAGGTTGTTACGACTTCATCATGTCGATGGTGACTCCTCTTGGCTTCGTATTTCCCATCAAACTTTACACAAGTCATTCTTTACTTCTCCTATGCTTACTCAAGGAATTTCCAAGGGTTTTGAATAACCAATTATCAGAGTTGAGGAGTTAGCAGCTATAAACAGTAGAACAAGCTAAAGGATGAAGGAACTATCACCAATATCAACCTACTACTTATGGAAACAACAAGACACGCCTCAAAACGAAGTAGGAAGCAAAACACAAAAGAGCTCAAGGTAATTGGAGTTAACTACACATGTCAGCACCGGCATGAGAGGTCGTTACTTACATGTCATGTCAACTCGGTAGCACGTGCGACTTTGCATTCACTTTCAGGCCTTCATCTGGACTCTGTGCCAACTCTCCTTCTGGCCCAATACAGCTGCTACCCCTATAGATACAAATTATAAAGTAACTAAAATAGGATCTGGTTTCTGCTATCACTATGCAAAATCTCCATCTCTTCTTCATCTCCTTCCTCAAGGCAATAGTCACCAAGGCATCTACTTTAGGAAATTCTAGGACTTAGAATCGGTCTAACCACTATACTTGTGACTTATTCTCTGTAACGACCCGTAATTTTAACTAGTTTAAATTATTAAATTTAGTATAATTTTTGAATTAAAATGGTTAAAAATAAAATTTAATGATTTATTAATGTAATTTATTGATATGAACTTAGACAAAATTTTAAATAACAAAATTCGATATGAGAAAAAAATGATTAACTGATTTTAAAATATTGGAATATAAAATTTTATAAGTCGAATAGATAAATTTTATGATATTTGAAATATCTGAATCTATAAATTTTGGAAACTAAAATAAATTAAAACGTGAGTTTCTGAATATCATAAAATAGATATATATGTATATGTACTCCACCATTTCAAAACTTATGATGAAAAATAATATATAAGTATGTATATAGGTATATATCTGTATATGTAAATAAATATACATATATATATGCATACATTTATAATCTTCATGATGGTAAATTTCAAATTTATGATTATATATATATGGGTATATGTAATAAAAGTAATGCATATGAAAATATGTATAAATGTAAATATGATAAAGTAAATATGTATATTGTATATGTATGCATATCTATATCTATATATAAATGTATTTATGGTAAAAAATAGTGTATACAAAATTATATATAGATATATACATGTAAAAGCTTCATGATGATAAACTCCTAACTTTTGATGATATATATGTATAAGTGAATGTAAATATGGCGAGGATATGTATGTAAGTGTAATATATCCATATATATGTATGTATATATTATACAAGAAGCATCATGATGAAAAACTTTAAGCCACACATGAAATCAAATCACCATAATAAATCAAATCACTCAAGATAAATCAAGTCTAGCTCAAAAATCAAATCAGCCCAAAAGCAAAAAGAAAATAAAAATTAATGAAAAATGTAAAGCGTGTAAACATCTCAGCCTCCCTTTTGTTGAAATGTTCCCCTCCCATTCTATATATATAAAGAGAGCCTAGCCTTGCCTTATTCATTTGTTCACACCTAAAATAAAAAGAAAAGAAACAAAGATCTGCCATCAAACTAAAGAAAATAATTAAAAGCTTGAAGCAGGAGTATAAAAAGAGCAGCAGTTCATCACATTTTAAACTGTGAGTAAAACAACTTACATTTGTAAACATGATATTTCTTTATATATATATATATATCTGTGTGTGTGAGATATGAATGAATCATGGATATATGGATAGTATATATGTGTTGAATCTATGAATGTTTTTATATGGTCAGTTCCACCCATCATCAGAACACTGTGCTTCTTCTTATTTTTCCCTGTTAAGGTCATTTGATAAAATAGTTAAAAACTTTAAACTTTAAAAATCAATAACTTCACAACCACTTAGTTTTAAAACTTAATTCCAAACAAAAATTGTTTATTTTTTAGTATGGATTATTTTAAAATTGATTTCATGCATTTTCATCAAGTGGAGGAAGACAAAATCCCATTTTACAGTGAGGGGTTCAACATGGATGAAAATTAAATTTCATAATGTAATAAATGCATTGCACAGTTGTGTTTGTTGTTGGAAAACATGAATTTTAAGGGTGGTTTGAAGATTTTTAGTGGTGTGAGGGTGGAGGGATTTAGAAATGATCAAAATTCGGTGTAGAGGCAAATTGTGGCGATCTGGGCGATTTCACGCAAAGGGATTCAGCTTGGAGGAGCGGTGATTGATGCGGCACCTAGGAAAAATAACAAGGAAAATTTTAGTTTAGGGGATAGGCTGGAAGGGCGGCTTTAGGGTTTAAGGTGGTTTGTGTTTGGGTCTCGGTTGCGTGGTGATGTATAAGAGAAGGGGAAGAAGGGGGCGTGCGGTCTAGGGGGAATTGGAGAGGAGGTTGAGGTGAAGTGATGGGCGAAGTCTGGTGGGTGATGGAGGATCGTGGAGGCGAGGCGTTTTAGGTGGGTGCGGTGGTTCCAGTTTTCTGTGAGCGGTTCAAAATTCGAACGAGTGTTTTGCCGTGAGTTCCAAGGGGTCGAGTGTGGTGCAGTGGTCATGGGTGACATGTGGAGATGGTCGTCGGCGAAGGGCGTCGAACGGAGCAGGTGTGTACGTGACACGTACATGCACGGCTTGGACTTCGTGTGGTTCAATTGAATAGTTGAGAGGAGGAAAAGAAAACTAGAAAGGATGAGAAGGGGATTGGTTTGGGCTATGTTGGGTGGGCCGGGTCTTATTTGGCTTGGGCTATTTGTGGTGGGTCGGGTCTTGTTTGGTTTGGGCTGGAAGGTTTTTACAAAAAACAAATGGAATTTATTTTATACTTAATAACCTATAAAGTTTAAACTCTATTTTCTTATTCATTTAAAATAAAATCGAAGAGCAAATTTTTTCGTCAGGATCCTATCGTCGAATATTTCCTTCTGAACTAATATTGTCGAAGTCTATGCAATGTGAAAATTCAATGATTATAATATCTAGAGTGAATGAATAAGTAATTTCTTATTTAATTAATTATATGTTAATCAATCAATTAATTATTAAGTGATTTGTTTAATTTTAATTAATTAAGAATAAATTATTTTACTTTATTTCTTTGATTAACAAGTAATTTGGATTAAACTATATAATTCGACTCAATTATTTGAAACTAATTCAATTCTGAACTATAAACGGATTTAATATCAATTATAAATCGTTGATTGAGTTAATGATCTATGTTAACTAAAATTGTTCTTAGATATTGCTTTCGATTATCTGATGTCTGTGCCATTTAGTAGCCAAACAAATTAAAGAAGTTAGAATAAAATGCTGACACGTTTTATTGGAAGTAAATCGACTTATACTGATCACTGTTCTGAATTTCCGAAAATGTGATGATTACAAGAAAATTAATTTCGGTGGAACGATCATGATAAAATAAACGTTTGGAATGAATTTCCATATGTGAATACTGATACCTTGATTGTAGAATTGTTTATTTTAAATAACTTGGCCTATAAAATTTATTGCTTGGATTCGATAAGGCCGGAATCGGATATCTGCATTATCCGGAACCACTGCGATCCAATAACCACCATGAACCTTTACAGTTTTGATTATAGAGTCTAGTATGCCGGAATTTAATTAATTTAACAAATTCGGCTATTTTATTAAGTATTTTGTACTTAGACACTATTATAATATCATGGGATTTTCTATAAAAATGTTTTCGTTATCGTAAGAGAAAAACCCATCTTGTTTATGTATGACGCGGTCTTACGAGATACCTTTGTTTTTCAAAGGATTTTAATAACTTATGTAATTCAAATTAAGTGTGTTTACTCACGCTGGTTTTCCAGACTGACTCGGGTGTTACTTTATTGTAATGCTCGGGTCAGACCGAGTATTACAGATTCAAGTTAGGATGCTTTGGAGTTCAGGAGACGAGCTGGATGGTAGAGACGTATTACGCGTACTTATTCCACTGTGTTTGTAGGATGTATATTCAGCACTTTTGAGGACAAGTTATTATAACTATCCAGATTTCTATGTTGATGGTTATATCTGATAATTTGTATGTATATTAACAGTTACATTTTTCTTGTATAAAAATCTGTTATTATATATTATATTTTGTTCCACTGCGATTGTGATATTCTGTGTATTGTTTTTGTTTCTTCTTCTATCTTTTTCTTCTTAACTCCTAATGATTTGGTATTTCCGGCACTCGATTGCTCGGCATTCTATACAGTGAAAGTATTAGTGTCGATTTTCAAGGGTCGAAAATCCAGGTCATTGCATGTGGTATCAGAGCTAAATGTTAAGCGAGAACCTTGGCTTTGGTCTGGATTACTCATTAGAGATAGGGTCAGTAGTACCCTAGAATGGGTCTGAGTGTATATACGTATAAGAGAGAGCATATTTGTTAGTGATATAAAAATATTTTGATATTAATAATTGAAATGATTTTAACTTGGATTTTATATTGAATATAAAAGAATGAATTTTATAAACTGATAAAATCAATCGTGATTGTTGCTGATGATTGGATGTTATCTCTTTGTTGATTGATTGTTTGATTAATATGGATGTGCATATTATCGCTTATTGATTGATGAGTCATGCTCGGCCAGTCTATGAGCATCGACTATTGGCTATTGATTTGAGCATTCGACTAGTGTTAGAAAATTTTGGTTTTTGGAAAATATTTAACCAATTGAGAAACTGCATGTTTAACATGGATTTTGAAGTGAATATATATTTGAATTTCCCCCTATATTATTTTAAAGAGTAATTGATACCATTTGAAAGTGATATATGAAATATGGTTTATCTAGACATGGTTAATAAATAAACAAAAAGTTATTCAAACTGAAAATTTGCTAGTTTGGATTCCGGGAGATTTTGAAATTTCTTTAAGAATATAATAGTATAATTTGAAATTATTTTCAGAATAAAACTTTTATAAATGGTTTCAAAGTGATCTCAAAAAGGGATTTTTAAAAAATTTAAAAGAAATGTTTTCAAAACGATTTTCAAAATGATTTCAAAGAAAATAAACTTTAGCAGCTTTGCTACTCGATTGTTTAATGAAATTGATTTGATTCAAATCCCTGAAGTATGATTTGATATTCGAAAGATATACGTATATATCTATTTGAAATGAACCCGGTGATCAATTCTCGAGTTTCAAATTGAATGATATTATGAATGCATGTATCCTATACATTAGAATTGATTGATGGATTATGCATCTTGTTGAGATGATTGATTGCCAATTCCAATTTTGAATTGGAATTTTATTTTTCCAACCATTCTGAATAGTTGAACACTTCCAAATTGAGAATTAATTTTCAAAGCTAAGAATTTTTGGAAAGTATATATAGTTAGTTTTGAAAATTTTAAAATAAAAACTAATGGAAGTTGAACAAGTTTTAAAAAGCTAAATATTTCGATAAGTAAATTGTATAAGCCTATTTTGTATTATTTAAGTATGAAATTTGTTTTGAAATGTTTTCAATGAAATTTTGCTTTAAGAAATATTTCTGAATAATAAAGGGATAAGAAAAAAAACTTATTTATTCTACAAATTTATTTTAAAAGTAGTTTTGACTTATAAAACCTTATTTATTTGCAAAATGATTTTTGAAGGCAAATTTTAATTATGTACAAATGTGAAATCTAGTTTTGAAAAGCTTTTATGATGAAATTGTTTAAGAAATGTTTTTAAAATAAAATAATAATTTATAATAATAATAACAAAATAAAATAATAAAAAACTTATAAGGTAAGTTATGTATAAAGGATTTTTGTAAAGTATTTGATTTTGAAAAGAGATTGTGGTTTTGAAACTTAGTTACTTACAAAGTGATTTAGAAAGAAAGTTGATTTTATATAGATATGACTTTATGTAAATATGAAACTGAAGTAAATTTTGAAAACTGATGATTGGAACTTTAAAATATATTAATATTGAATAATATTCAATTTGAAAAATGATTGTTGAAATCATATATGAATTTGAAGCTGAACCGATATTTGAAAGTGATTGATTTCAAGAACCTTTCACTATATAAAAATGTTGATTTGGAAGTTTTCGAACTTATATAAAATGAATTGTATAAGTATGAAGTTATTTCGAAAACTATTGATTTTGAAAGGTACTCGATTTGAAAAGCGAAGATCTTATATATAACAGAATTTATATAAGTATGATTTTGAAGTGATGATTTGAAAAGGTACTATGTATAGTATGATATACATTTTGAAATTGAAGATATGGAAAGTACCTTCTGCTTGATTATCCGCTTTATGGCCACATTGTGGATACATTCTATCGATTTTATTGATTGATTTAGGTCGTTCGGACACAAATTCATGAGTTTCTTCAAATTCCATAGCGTAACCTATGGTCTTATGTAATATCCCGGAAATTTTAACAATATCAATTTAATAATCTGTTAAATAATTAAATTGATATTGATGATCTTTGATAATAAAATTTGAATTTAATTTAATAATCTAATTAAATAAGTATCAAATATGTTATTTTCAAATAATAAGTATAATGTATTATTTTTATAAATAAGAATGGATTTTAAAAGACTATGGAATTGTTATATTTTTAAATTGATAAGTAGTTATATAAGTGTATATATATATAACTTAATTTTTAAATTGAATCTTAGAATTTAAATTGATTTGGATTTAGAATATTTGTATAACTTTTATTTATAAATATAATTAGTTTGTTTGTCTAAAAAGTGATTTATATATATAGATAAGTGTTTAAATAAATAAGAAAAGGACTTTTTATTTACTTTTAAAATAAATAGAAATATGAGTAATTACTTAAATGACAAGTGTCATTATCCTAAGGCTTCATTTTAACATGTGTTAATTTATTAACTACTCAATGTGACAAATGTCAAATTTTAGTTTTATTTTTCTTTTACTTTTAATAAACTACCAATTAACTTATATAAGCATATAACTCTCCTCTATTTCTTCCCTTATTTTTCCATTCTCTAAGTTTTCAGCCTGAGACAAATTTTCAACAATCTGTAATTTGATCTTCCTCTCAAAATTAATCAATAACCAACTACTCAAAACCAAAACACTAAATCCCTGTAATTCATTTCTTCATAAGCCTGTTTTCTTTTCAAGTCTGAAAGCCTATATCATTCTTCAATTAGTAATCAAATCCCTCAATCTCCAAAACAACCTGTAATTCACTATCTAAATGAAAACAATGCCTGCAACATTTTCTTCAATCTGAAAACAAAGGCCTGTCCTTCTTTTCAAAATCTAGAATTTGTCTGGAAGCAAGAAATCTGTTAAAAGCAAGTAAACTGGAATCTAAAACAACATCTCAACAATACAATATAATAGAGCATGCATGCAAGTTTTCTAGTAAGCAAATCAGTTTTCAAAAGCAAAAGCTCTTCAGATTTGTAGCTCTGTTCTCTGCTTTTTAAAACTGGTGAGTAAATTTTATTTTAAAAACAGTTTTTTTAACATGATCCTAAAAATTGTTGTTAGTGGTAAATGTAGCAGTAATATAGTTTAAAATATTAAATGTGTTGGATGTGAATGATTGCATATATATATAAAGATGAAACTGTGGAAATATTTATGCATGTGTAGATATTGTTTCTCTGTTCATCATTTTAGTAAGTAAGCTTTCAACTGTTAAGATAAATTCGTCAGTATTTACTTATGTATGTGATAAGTAATGGCAGGAATGTGATTGTATGGATGTATAGATGTATATTGTTTGGAAATATAGTTGAATCACTGAAAGATCATCTGCATGCCTGTATATATATATAGATACATCTGTTCTTGGTTTACAGACCAAAAATTTAATCAAAGAAATCAATTCCTCTTCTTATGAATCAATATAGATTAGGATGTTTATAGGACTTATGTTTGGATTAACTAAACCTTATTTTTTTTAATAATTAAAAATGAAATTAGTTAGTGTCTCGTTGTGAATTTGGAAATTACAGCAAAATGTATTATATAAAGAAAATCAACCATTTTAATTTCAAGTTTAAATATTGAAATCTAATTTATTAGTAAAAGTTAGGATTTTTGAGATAAATATCAAGATTTTTAATGTGATGGATGTTGAGATCCGGCGAGTTGAACGGGAAGCATGTTTTGGGTGGTTTCTGGCGATTGGTACGATGAACGTCATCGAGGTCATGGTCGAAGTTGGCTGGAGGATGGACGATCACGAGAAAAATACGATTGTATTTTATTATGGAACGTGGTGGTCGGAATTTGATGATCTAGGGTTCCAGGGCAGTTGGGAACGATGATGTTCTCGAAGCTTTCGCGATGGCCATGGGGGATCGGAGGTGATCGCGACGGGGGGAATCGATGCGTGGGATGGTGATGAAGCTTCATTCGGGATGGCGTGGATGATCTTGAACGAGATCGTCAGAGCGAGGCGTTTTTGGTCGAGATGTTGGGTTCCAGGAAGTTGCTCATTGCTCGATTTTGATTCTCTGGTATATTTGTCGATCTGGGTGTTAGAGTTGCTCGATAAGGTCGTCGTAGATACGTTGAGGGTGGTGAGGTTGGTCGGAGATGGCCAGTTCAGGTGTACACGTACACACGTGTATGTATGTATCTGTTGTTGTTCGATAGATTGGGGAAGAAGAAGAATGTTGGGTCGAGCTCGAGTTTTTCGTGGGTTTTCTCGAAGCGGTGGAGGATCGTGAGTTACTCGAGTGTGGTCTCGGGTATTGGGTTGTTTAGCTCGGGTAATTGATGATTTGTCTCGGGTCTGAAGAATTGAGTTAAAAACAGTTTTAACTTTTAAAATAAATCAAGTTTTATGTAAAACAATTTTTGTTGATAACTAGTTCTTTGTTAATAATAGATGTTCTTTAACATTTGATATAAAAATGTTTTTAAACTTGTTTAAATGATGTTAAGTTTAATTTGTAATTATTTTGAGATCTTTAATTTGAAATGTATTAAAGGAAAAATTTAAAAGTAAAATGTTTCAAAGCTTTTATTAATGATAATAAGTAATTAAGGTCTAATGATATAGGAGTCATTAAATTAAATAGGTAATTAAAGGTTTAAACTAATTAATTAATGATTAAGATTAATTAATTAGAATAATTAATTTGTAATTAAGGATTATAAATTAGAATATTAATTAATGATTAAGAATTAATTAATAAAGTAATTAAATATTAATTAAGTTATGGTTAACACTTAATTAATTAAATAAATTAGATTAATTAATTGGTTATTGAGATTTATTAATTTAGAATTAATAATAATTAATATAAGTTAATTACTTAAGGAAAGTAATTAAATAATAGTTAATGAAGTCATTAACTATGGATTATTAAATAATTAATTAATGTGATTAATTTTAATAAATAATTTGATTAATTAATTTAAAGACAATCAATTATAGAATTTGTTTAAATGAATTTCTTAATGGAAGTAATTAAGAAATTAATTACTCATTGTAATTAATTATGTTAAATTGATTTAGTTTAAGTTAATTAATTAAGTTTAATTAATTTAGAATAATCAAGAGATGATTTGATAATAATTACTTAATGTAATTATTAAGGTAAGATTATTTAGGGAGTAAATAATAAGATAATTACTGGAAGTAATTAGTTGAATAAATGATTTTATTAATAGAAGTAATTTGAGTTAATTACTTTGAATAATTAATCAAGGGATTAATTAAGAAATTAATTAAAGAGTAATTAATTTAGTTAATGAAAATTAATTACTGATTGAAGATTAATCAAGGGTGATTAATAAATGTTGTTTAATTAAAGGTTAATTACTTAATGTAATTAATTTAATTAAGTAATTAATAATTAAGTTGTAATTAAGGATCATTAATTAATATAATTAATGATGTAATTAAGATTGGTTAATTAAGTAATAATTAATAAATGAAGTAATTAATCAATGTAATTAATTAAGGATTAATGTAATTAATTATAGTTGATTAAGTTAATTAATTTTAGTAAATTAATTAATGAAGTAATTAAAGGTTAATTACTATAAGTGGTTAAGGATAATTAATTTAAGTAATTAATTGAGAATAAATTACTTGAATGTAATCAAAAGATAATTAATCAAGATGATTAATTGAAATGAATTATTAGAGGATAATTAATTAATTGATTGTAATTAATTAATGGTTAAGTAAGATGGATTTATAAAATGAAGTAATTAATTTAATTCAATTTAAATTAATTTAAGATGATATAAATCATTACTTATGAATGGGTGTTAGAATTGGAATGCTTTGCATTGATTGATATCTCTGATGAGATATCTGCTGTGTGATATGGATGTTAGTTGAATTGTGATGATAATATGGATTATCTGTTATATTGATAATGTTGATTATCTATTATGAATTATCTTTCTATGTGTATAAAGATAATGAATTGAATTGTTTTAACCTTTAAAACAACTTGGCCCTTAAAAGATACGTTTTGGATTTCGATGAGACCGGGATCGGGTTTCCGTATACCGGTATTCCAGGTCTGGAGACCCGAATACCACATCGATCCAAATTTACGATAGGTCGTGAATCTCAAGTGAAGATGAAGATTCAGAGTGCAAGGGTTATTGTCGTTAACTCTGAGGGTGATTCCAAAACGAGTGTAACAAGATAATGCCTTCGGTTTCGTTCGAACCCGGAACGAACTTGTATGGATTGAATGCTTTCAGCACATCGTCAGGCGGACGATGAGCATTCTAAGTGATATGTTCTGATTAAAGGTAATCGTAACCTCAAGCCTCACAAACCGGGAATGGCTAAAACAGGGGAGGTGCAGCAAGGTTAGTGGGTAGCACCCAAGTAGGACAAGGTTACCTCTGTCTAGATGTCCCTTTCTATTTTCGACTTAGTGGTGCGGTTGCTGATCCCAACCGTGAGGTATCTTGTGCGGGAATTATCCAGTAAGGGATGTTCCGACCTTGTGTTGCAGGGGATTGGGAGTGATCCTCGGTACGGTGATCTAGGCCACGTACTGTGACGGGCGGTACCCCAGTAGCCCTGCCATTGTATGGAAACCCATTCTTCCTACGTGCCCTTACGGTTTTGATTGTATAACCCACTTTGTGGCTAGTATGCTGGAATTTAATAATGTAACAATTTCAGCTATTTCATATTTATTTGAAAACCCTAGACCCTATTATAATATAACTGGATTTCCTATCAAATGTTTTGGTTAGCGTAAGGTAAAAACTTACCCATGTTTATTTGTGGGGAGTCTTACGTGATACCTTTTCTTTCTAAAGGTTTGAAGTTAAGCAAGTTTAACCTGTTACTCACACCAGACCCATGTCTGACCCAAGTTGTTTATTTCTGTTTTATAAACTCTTGGGTACTCAAATTTTTACGAGTAGCCAAGGGAATTCAGGTTAGCTTTGACAAATTGTGGAGGAGCAATGGAGCAGGAGGCTTCAGCGTTGTAGATATATATAGTAGTTCCGCTGTGTCTGTATCTCTGTAGTGTATTGAGTTGTAATGTCTAGACAGATGTTATAACTGTCTAGTAAGTGATGTATATGCTGTGTAACTCTGTAAAGTGTTGTATACTATGTAATAGTATATGTTATTAATATAATTTATTCGTTCCGCTGTGAGATCGTTGTTGTTGTTTCTTTCTTTCTTCTCTTCTTTTCTATTTTCTACCCCTTTCTTTCTTACTGTCGATGCGACTTTCCGGGAGTGGAAAGCCGGGTCGTCACATCTTACGACCTCGGCTGCATAGCAAAATTTGCAGGGCTGTGAAGGCTTACGGTTACGGATGTTTCCTGGAGGACCCAGATGAAACCATTGTGTAACTACGATCTATGGTTGTTTTCGGCATAATCCACCTGGGCAGAGCGATTTCCCTGAGATACGAATGTTTCTTAGGGGAACCAGGCGAAATTATTGTGTATTTGTGGTCCACATGGCGTAATTCGAGGGGGCAGATGATTTCCTTGAGTCTATGGGTGATTGCGATGTAACCACCAGTGTTACTATTAAGTAGACTATGATCCATGCGAGTGTTTGGCATAGCAAAATTCGTAGAGTAGTGATTGTTCACGGGTACGGATGTTACCTGGGGGATCCAAGTGAAACCATTGTGTATCTGCGATCTATGGTTGTTTTGGATGTCATGGCGTAAGACGTAGGGCAATGGCTGCCTAAAGTCACCTAAGGCCGCGTCGCTCTGTCCTCTCGACTTAGTGAGAGAGCGACCTTAGGGACTACGTTCCATGATGATCCCGTTCGTTTGATTTCGGTGATTGGATTGTACTTTCCATATCTATTTTTAAATGTTTTCCAAGTATTTTCACTGAGTGTTGAAACGGGTTTACTAAGTACTTAGAGATTTCTAGTCTTGCGCCTGATCAACGTATTACTAGATTCTGTATGAACAAGGATAAACTTGTGGAAACATCGAGTTATTAAAAGTATTTTCGATATAAAAGCATTTCGTTATAAAATAATTTTAACAAAGAAAATTTTTCAAGCATTTAAAGTTTGAATATAAAAACCACTCGAATTATTTATTGGTGTAATTAAGAAACCAATAGAATAAATACGTAAGTTGTATATATACCATTCTAATTGCATTTACAGTTTTAATTCACATTTGAATACACGATTTTAAGGTAATTCATACCTATCTAATTTAGGATTGTTCACTCGATTCTCGACGATGAACACTGATATGGATTTTTGATACGAATATGAAGTTCTCTATCATAGTTTATTACCATGCAGGGAGGACGAAAGTTCTAATCAAGAAGTCGGATTAGAGTCCGCACTAGAGTAGTCGGGTTACCAATACTAGTTCGGAAAATAAAATTGCATATTCAAATAAGAAATCAAAATTGGTATACGTACGAATGGTATATATATATCGTATGGATTCTAATAAAATGATTATATGCTATGGATGTTAGCTATATTATTTCTTGGTTAGGATTGCTATGCTGTTTGGTTGCATGTAGTTTGACATCATCCTTATTAGTTGCATTACATTTATGTGTTGCACATAGTTGTATTAATGATTCTTATGTTTTATAAGTTGATTATTGTGAGTAAAATATATCGTATGTTAAATTTCTTATTTCGTTCCTTTTCAAGGACGAAAAGTTTTGAGTGGCGGAGATTGTAACGACCCGTAATTTTAACTAGTTTAAATTATTAAATTTAATATAATTTTTGAATTAAAATGGTTAAAAATAAAAGTTAATGATTCATTAATGTAATTTATTGATACGAACTTAGATAAAATTTTAAATAACAAAATTCGATATGAGAAAAAAATGATTAACTGATTCTAAAATATTGGAACAAATATTTTTATAAGTCGAATAGATAAATTTTCTGATATTTGAAATATCTGAATCTATAAATTTTGGAAACTATAATAAATTAAAACGTGGGTTTCTGAATATGATAAAATAGATATATATGTATATGTACTCCACCATTTCAAAACTTATGATGAAAAATAATATATAAGTATGTATATATGTGTATATGTGTATATGTAAATATATATATATATATATATGCATACATTTATAAACTTCATAATGGTAAATTTCAAATTTATGATTATATATATGGGTATATGTAATAAAAGTAATGCATATGAAAATATGTATAAATGTAAATATGATAAAGTAAATATGTATATTGTATATGTATGCATTTCTATATCTATATATAAATGTATTTATGGTAAAAAATAGTGTATACAAAATTATATATAGATATATACATGTAAAAGCTTCATGATGATAAACTCCTAACTTTTGATGATATATATGTATAAGTGAATGTAAATATGGCGAGGATATGTATATAAGTGTAATATATCCATATATATATGTATGTATATATTATACAAGAAGCATCATGATGAAAAACTTCAAGTCAAGCCACACATGAAATCAAATCACCATAATAAATCAAATCACTCAAGATAAATCAAGTCTAGCTCAAAAATCAAATCAGCCCAAAAGCAAAAAGAAAATAAAAATAAAATAAATGAAAAATGTAAAGCCCGAAAATATCTCAGCCTCCCTTTTGTTGAAATGTTCCCCTCCCATTCTATATATATAAGAGAGCCTAGCCTTGCCTTATTCATTTGTTTACACCTAAAATTAAAAAAAAAGATCTGCCATCAAACAAAAGAAAAGAATTAAAAGCTTGAACCATGAGTATAAACAGAGCAGTAGTTCATCACATTTTAAACAGTGAGTAAAACAACTTACATTTGTAAACATGGTATTTCTTTTTATATATATGTGTGATATGAATGAATCATGGATATATGGCTAGTATATATGAGTTGAATCTATAAATGTATGTATATGGTCAGTTCCACCCATCATCAGAACACTGTGCTTTTTCTTATTTTTCCATGTTAAGGTCATTTGATAAAACAGTTAAAAATTTTAAACTTTAAAAATCAATAACTTCACAGCCACCTAGTTTTAAAACTTAATTCCAAACAAAAATTGTTTATTTTTGAGTATGGATTATTTTAAAATTGATTTCATGCATTTACATCAAGTGGAGGAAGAGAAAATCCCATTTTACAATGAGGGGTTCAACATGGACGAAAATTAAATTTCATAATGTAATAAATGCATTGCACAGTTGTGTTTGTTGTTGGACAACATGAATTTTAAGGGTGGTTTGAAGATTTTTAGTGGTGTGAGGGTGGAGGGATTTGGAGATGATCGAAATTGGGTGTAGCGGCAAATTGTGGCGATCTGGGCGATTTTAGGCAAAGGGGTTCGACGTGGAGGAGCGGTGATTGATGCGACACCTAGGAAAAATAACGAGGCAAATTTTAGTTTAGGGAATAGGTTGGTCGAGGTGGCTTTAGGGTTGAAGGTGGTTTGTGTTTGGGTCTCGGTTGCATGGCAATGGCGAAGAGAAGGGGAAGAAAGGGGCGTGCGATCCCGGGGGAATTGGAAGAGGAGGTTGAGGCGAAGCGATGGGCGAAGTCTGGTGGGTGATGGAGGATTGTGGAGGTGAGTCGAGGCATTTTAGGTGGGCGCGGTGGTTCCAGTTTTCGGTGAGTGGTTTGAAATTCGAACGAGTGTTTTGCCATGAGTTTCAGGGGGTTGAGTGCGGTGCGGTGGTCATGGGTGACGTGTCGGGATGGTCGGCGACGAGGAGCATCGACCGAAGCAAGTGTGTACGTGTACATGTACGTGCACGGCTTGGTCTTCATGCGGTTCAATTGAATAGTTGAGAGGAGGAAAAGAAAACTGTAAAGGAGGAGAAGGGGATTGGTTTGGGATATTTTGGGTGGGTCGGGTCTTGTTTGGTTTGGGCTATTTTGGGTATGCCTAGTCTTGTTTGGTTTGGACTGGAAGGTTTTAAAAAGAAAATGGAATTTATTTTATACTTAATAACCTATAAAGTTTAAACTCTATTTTCTTATTCATTTAAAATCAAATCGACGAGAAATTTTTTGCATCAGGATCTTATCGTCGAATATTTCCTTCTGATCTAATATTGTCGAATCCATGCAATGTGAAAATTTAATGATTATAATATCTAGCACCAGGTTCCTCCGCTCAATAGGATAATGTCACTAAAGGAGAGCTTAATCAAATGGTTAATGTGCTTAACTAGAAAATGGTCGATAGCCAAATGGCTCTCATGAATAAGATCGATGCTTTCCTATGCTACAACCACTAAGTGCTCTGAGAGCTAGACAAGAAACTACAGCTGGTATGGACCAAAAGAATTCTTCTTTTTCGGGCTTGAACATGAGGAACTGCAAAAAAAGCATAAGGAGGTTGTTGATAGAGATGTAGGATTTGTAGTAGAAGGAAACAAATATACTCCTCCTACTGGAAAATAGCCTGCGGCAGACCGAAATTTTAGAGTGAACACTCCTCCAGTAAACAACAAAATGTTTATTTCTAACTCTAAATATGACATGCAACTTCATGATGATAGATTGGAACCGAACGCTGATGTAAATAGGCATAATGTCAGAAATGCAGTTAAAACTGCCCCGGTAAGACCAACCGTTCGCCAAAGGGTCCCTACAGGAGTTGTTCTCCCGGAAAATGGAGAACCTAGGCTTCAATAGGAAAACCAAGACTGTTTGCAGAGTCAAATACTCGGCATAGCCCTTAACAACTGACCTGTAGACCACCATGCTAGCGAGGATTATATCGCTGACATGGTCAAATGGTTAATGGAGGAGAGTAGGGGTAGAAAGGACGAAGACCGGGGTTCCAAGCCAAGTTGAACCTCATTCACTGAAAACGCTCAATAAGAATAATACCCTATGAAGTTCACTATACCGACTATGTCATCATATAACGGAACAACGGACCCTAAACAACACTTTTACAAATATGAGTGGCATATGGATGGAGCTAGGGCGACAGATGCTATCTGCTATAGATGTTTCTCTATCTTCTTGGAAGGAGTTACTTCTATGTGGTTTACTAGACCTGCACCAAGGTCTATTTCCACTTTCGACGAATTAGCAAAAAAGTTTCTAGAGCAGTTTAGACTCCATACCGCACGACTAAAAGACGCGATGTCTTTATCTAGCTTTCTTCAAGGACCCAATTAGTTACTGAATCTTTCATAAACCTGTTCAACATCGTAGTTACTGAGGTAAGCAATCCAAAGGAGGATATGAATTTTATGGTTTTGGTCCAAGCCATTCACCCGGATACGAATTTAAGTAGATGGATTAAAATTAAACAACCTACTACATTAAGGAATTCCATCGAAAGGCAAACCAGTTTCTAAGACTGAAAGAAGCAAGTATAGTCGAAGGCAAAACTGTTAGTGAGCAACCAAAGGAAATGGTTTAGAGCAATGCCGCAGTTAAGCAAAATTGAAACAATTCTGGGGCTATAACTGGAAAGGATTCGAATCAGCAGAAGAGGAATCAGAACTCTGGTAGGCACGATGGGAACGGGAAATATCTAAGAAATCTCAGACCCGAGGATTATACGTCGTTGAATAACAGCTTAGAAAACATCTACCTTGCCACTCAGGGAACTAAGCGATACAACAAACCGCCCAAGTGGGAAGCATCTACACAACGAAATAAATTGGGGAAGTTTTGCCGCTTTCATGTGACTCACGGGCATGGCACAAATGATTGTCAGCATCTGAAGGACCTAATTGAGAAAGGGGCATTTCATCAGAAGGACAAACTTTGCAGTCCAATTAGTTTTTAGGACACACATTCAAAGAAATTACTTTCAAGGCCAAAGTCAGCAGAATAATTACTTTCAAGGACAAAGTCAGCAGTCCAATTACTTTCAAGGACATAATTTCATAGGTTTTAGGCCCTAGAAACTAATTATTTTACGTTTTGTCCTTGAAAGTAATTATTTTAGTTGTGTGTCTTAGAAACTAATTCCACTTGCTAAAGAGGCCCATGTGGCTAATTTCCACATTGAGAAACTGATAAGGAATAACAAACTTCAACAATATGTGAAGAAATTGCAGAATTTAAACCAACCCGCTGGATCCCAAGTTCCGAGCAATCAGGGAAATCAATCTTGACCTAGTGAAGAAGGGCCTCGTCGGATTGATCAGAGACTCGTCATAAGTATCATCACTGGAGGACCTCACCTAACATAGAAGAGTTGGGGCAAGATGGAGCGATCTTTTAGTTCTTTGAAGCATGCTCCCAAGGAAACTTGTTATGCCATTGAAGATGAAGCCCTGATCAAATAATAAAAGTTGATAAACGATGATATCGTATTTGTAACAACCCATAAATTTTAAACGGTTTGAATAACTTATTTAATTGAATTTGTAAGAAATTTTAAATAATAATATTTTGAAATAAAAATTTAATGTTTGGATTACGTAAAATTAAATATAAGTAGTTAAATTAGATTTTTATTTGATTTTAATACGAAATTAATATTTGTATTTGTTGAAATCTTTCCATTAAGGAAAGAGAATGTATTAAAATGAACATTTAATTTGGTAGTTAACATAATGATATTTTATTTATAAGTAAATTATAAATTAATAGGTAGAGAATTAATAGGTAACATATAAATTAATAGGTAGAGAATAAATAAGTAACATATAAATTAATAGGCATAGAATAAATAAGTAACGTATAAATTTAGATACGTTACTTTTTGTATAAATTTAGCGTATATTGTACTAACTATATGAAAAATATATATGAACAATGCATTCAATATTGTTTAAAAATCTTATTTTAAAATCTAATCTTTATACATATTTTAATTTATTTCCTCTATCCATCCATGCCATTTCAAAAGTTGAAACGTATAAAATACTATACGTTATTTCGCATTCATTGATTTCTTTTATTTATATAAACTTTATATTCGTTGCACGTTACATTCATTTATTTGACCGGTCCTTTCCTTCCAAATTTCGTGCGTTACTAACCAATGCTCCATATTTATTTGCCTTAATAATTCAGCTAAATTTAAGGATCACCGTTGCTTTTACATTTTGTTTATATCACCTTTCCCCTATTTTAGCCGGTTGCATTTGATATTTCCTTGATTTAAGCTTTCTAACTTTTAAATTTCCACTACTCTATATTTATTTCTGTACGTTTATCTTTGCTTGAATTTCTCTGTCCATTCCTTTTTCCATTTTAATATCCTTCATTTCCAAACTCATTACGTGCTCTCCAAACAAACAAAAATTTATTTCTTTAAACGTATAGCTGTTACTTTTCCATCATCTCAGTTTATTTTCAAATTGATACGTTACCTCTGGTCTATCTGTCTATTCCTTTTAGCATTCCTCAATTTTAAGCAAATAATTTTCCCAATTCACGTTTGAAACGTTTCTATTCCTGGCTATTAATATAATTGAAATCAGTGTCTTTTGCTTAAGTTATGGCATACGTTCAAAGCATAAATTATTCTCAGCTAAATTTTAGCCATTTCTATCTTTATTTCTTGCCACTTTAAACAAAATTTCTTTCCACTTTATCAATGTGGGGCTTCTCTTATAAATACAAATCACTCGTACATACCCTACTCCATATCAATAGACCTTCATCTCCTCTCTTGCGTGTGAAGCTTCTTCTGTAGGTAAATGGCTGCACTAATTAATTTTTTTTCTTCTTCTTTTTCATCCTTTTCTTTTGTTTTCTTATTGTTTATATTGCTTTTCCTTTATTTTAAGCACAACATGTTTTTCTCTATATTTTTTTACATGTTTTGATTTTCAATGTAACATAAAAGTTTATAATTTACACGTATATATATATATATATATATATTTAAAAAGGATCTCTTTATATTAAGGTTACATGGTATTTGGAGAAGTATGTTTAAACTATTTTGTCACTTTTCTTTATATTTTACAGTCCCCGTCCTAGGAGCATTTGATTGTTGGCTATACATTTTGGGTCTAAGTATTTACATTTAAAAGATAATGTTTAAATTTATGTAAAGGAAGGCAAAATTTTGATGTATAAACTGGGATAGTTTAACATAAATAGGCAAGGCCATCATTAATTCATACTTTCTATTTTCATCAGTTTTGGTTTATGCATTTAGTAATGCTAACTAAGCTATATATATATTGAATAACAAGTGTTTATAGCTTTCTTTGTCGCAGTTAATATAAGTTATGTTGAAAATGGGTCTCAACATTGTTTTTCTTTAAACTTGCATGTGTTTATGTACATTTCAATATGAAAGTTACAATATTTATTTCATATTTTATTACATTTGATTTTTAATACAAAACAATGATTTTTCTTACATACGTATTTTGTTTTGATATTGGTCTTAAAAAGAAATATTAATTTAATAAGAAAATAATATATTTATTTTGATTTACATATGTATATGTGCTTTAAATGGATATTGTTTTCAAATTCTCTTATACCAATTTTCTTCATCAAACCCGGTTCTAATTTGATTCCGTCGATTCCTGTTATCAGCTTTGTCCGTCGTGCCCGTTTTCTCCATCGAATCGTATCCATCTAGCGTCGCTTGGAATTCGTAGCTCGTTCCCTTGTCAAATCTATTTAGCCTCGAAAGGTGAGCAATCACTCACGATTAACGTTCTTATATTTATTAAATTTGATTTCAATTGAAACGATAATTGAAATATGCTGCTGTAGTCATTTAAATTGTTATAGATGCTATTATCTATAACTGTTCACTTATGGGATATGACACCATATCCTATTCTTTATATTTATTTTTAATGATATATGCCTGTTGTTATTATTTTCATATCTGTTATCACTCTGCAAGTTCCCTGTTAGTACAGAAATCACTATGGGTTGAAATGATACATACCCGAACGGACTTTAGAATAGGAGAATTTTGTTATGGGTTGAAATGATAGACCCAAGCGATTTTCATTTAATTAAGTTTGGGATTACGGGTTGAAATGATATCCACCCGTATATATTTAGTGTACGGATTGAAATGATAAATATCCGTAGCACTTGACTATATGATAGGAAAAATACATACAGACACCGATGGTCCATATATAAATATTTTGGAAATAATTTCTATGATTTTGGAAAGAAATATATGGGTTAATAAATTTTGATTCTTAAGATGTATAAAAATGGAAATTTTATATATAGATTTAGTAGTAATATTTGATAAATTAGATTGATTTAATACATATAATGTGGTTAAGTATACAAGTAAATCTATGTTTCAAATAGATTTTCTTGTAATATATTGAAAAATTAAGATTGGGAGATAAATTTGGGTTTATTAAAAATGGTATTTAAATAAGGACCTATTTAATTAAATCAATTTGAAATTATTGAATGGGAAATTTAAAGGTATGATTGTATAACTGGATTTTTGATTTAAGTGATTTAATGTATATTTCACGTTTAAATAAATTAAAGTATTATTGAGTAAAATGTAATTTAAGGTTACTTAAATGATATTGAATCTAATGAGGGAGTATTTCAAGACTAATTAATAATGAGGTTAAATCGAGATCTATATGAAATATATTGAACATTTAAATATTTAAGCCTTGAACTATATTGGAATTTAAATGGTTTATTTTGAGATCAGATCTGTATTTTAAATTAATATAGTTGAATTTGATATTTAGAAACTAAATTGAATTGAAGTGAAAATTTAGGTTGAATTAAAACTTGAAATTGTTGTTTAGGAAACTAAATTGAATAAAATTTAGTTTGAAACGTTGAATACTTAAAGTTTTGAAATATATTGAAATATAAATGGGTATTTTGTGATTTCACATCCGAATTTGAGATCGATAAAATTTAAGTGGTTAATTTAGGGATTGAGTTGAATTTAAATTGATAAATTGAGATTGAATGGGAAGGTCGGGTTGAAACGATTTGTTAAGTTGAGGAAATTGAAAATACTTTACTTTATAAATTATTTAATGTATAGAAATACTATTTTGGGAAATATAGAGATATTTGAAATGAAAATGATATTGGTTTTGAAGTATAAATGACCACGGTGTTATAGTGTATATTTCTACCTTGTAGATAGTTCTATGGACCCTTAGAGGATGGTTATCCCAACATCCTTTAAGTTATTTGTATTTCAGTTGATATTTCACTTGGGTTGGATTTATTTATATAAGAATGTTAATCCTGACTCGAGTGTTTTGTGTTTTGCTTTACGCTCCGGTCAGACTGAGTAATACAGCCTATTGAGACTCACCTTTGGAGTTTGGAGCTTCGTTTGGAGATCCAACTATCGATTCAGCTTTCAGCTTTTCCAGCCGATTTGTTTAGAGAAGTCATCTGCTTGTACTGAAGACTTCACTGTATTTGAGATATTCTTATGTATTTTATTTTCTAACTCTGATGTATATAGTAGCTTCATGAACTACTATCCTTTTATCTATTCCGCTGCATTATTCTACTCTGTGTCTATGATCTGTGATTGATTTATTTACTGTATATGCTATGCTTTGCCAAATTTTAAATTAAAAATTCGGTATTTTGAATTATTCAAGTCAGATATGTATGGTTTTATTATCAATTTGAATGGTCCAAAATAGCAGGTCGTTACAGTATTCTAAAACTGAGATACTGAAGGTATAGAGGCTCTAACTCTCGACCCAATGGGAAGATCGCAGCATTTAGTCACTTCATATCCAAAGCAACGGATAAGTGTATACTATTCTTCAACGCATTGAAGAAGTGTAAGAAGAACTTCAAATGGAATTAAGACTGCCAAACAACATTTAAGGAACTACTTCGATACATGGAAACACCGCCTATTCTATCTAAACCATAAAATGGAGAAGATCTATTCATCTACTTAGCAGTGTCTTCCCATGCGTTAAGTGCAGCACTTGTGCATGAGGAGGGTAGGATTCAACGACCCGTTTGCTACATCAGCCATTCCCTGGAGCTGAACGAAGCTAACGGAAGTTAGAAAAGTTAGCGTACTGCTTGTTGATAGAATTAAGGAAGATGCGGCCTCATATCCAAGTTCACCCCTATCAAGGTGTTGACAGATCAACCCTTGAAGTAGATAATTTACCGACCTGAGACTTCAGGATGACTTCTGAAGTGGAATATTGAGTTAAGCTAGTACGATGTTATTTATCATCCTCGGAGAGCGATTAACGAGTAGGCATTGGCAGACTTCATCGTCGAGTTCACAATTCAGAATGATGTGGAGGCGGACAGAGCAGTTGTAGCATCATAATGAAAATTGTTTGTCGATAGTGCATTAAACAAATTATGCTCAGGAGTAGGATTTTTGCTTGAAACTCTCGAAGGGCGGTCGATTTGTTATGCTCTAAGGTTAGAATTCTCTGCTACTAACAACGAGGCAGAGTATGAGACATTAATAGGAGGGCTGAAGATTGTGAAGGAACTGGAAATTAAAGCTCTCCATATATACAGCGACTCTTAGTTAGTTGTCTCTCAAGTGAAATGAGAGTATCAAGCTAAGGGGAAGAACCTCGCCCTTTACCTATCGAAAGCATGGGAATTGCTCAACTATATCGAGCACTACATGATAACTCATATTCCCAGGGAACGGGATGTGAAGGCCCATCACTTCACTAAACTGGCAAATTCTGGGGACGCACAGTCGCTAGGACTAATTCTAGTGGAAGTACTGTCGGCTCCAAGCATAGATTAGATGGATGTTGACTGGATTCTGAAAACCACAAAAGAGGATAAATCATGGATGACATCGATTAAGGACTACCTACTAAGAGGAATACACCTGAGGGATCAGAATGAATGAAAGAAGCTCCTTTAAAGGCACCATGATTCATAATGCAGGATGGAGTACTATGCCAAAGAGTATTCTCCGCTCCCTTACTCAGGTTATGACGAAAAATGTAGACAAGAAAATCCTCATGGAAATTCACGAAGGCGGTTGAAGTGACCACACTGGGGCAAACATTGGCAAAAAAGGCTCTCCGCTATGGATATTTCTGGCCAACAATAAACTATGATGCGGCAAACTATTCTAGGCGGTGCGATTGATGCCAGAAATTTGCTAAGATACCACGAACCCTATCTATGGAACTTACATAAATGGTCAGTCCATGGCCGTTTGCAGTATGGGGGATTGGTCTAATCGGCATGTTACCAATAGCAAAGGAAGGAACTAAATATGCCATCGTTGTAGTTGATTACTTTATAAAATGGGCCGAAGCGGAACTGCTTTCCACGATTACTACTAAAAATGTAATTAACTTTGTAACTAAAAACATTATTTGCAGGTTTGGAGTACCATAGAAAATCATCACGGATAATGGAACTCGATTCGAGAGTGCCGAATTCAAAGACTTCTGCAAGTGTTACTGGATCGAAAAGAACTTTTCCACGGTAGCGTAACAGTAGGCAAACAGGTAAGTGGAGGAAGTGAGCAAAATCATCAAATCCACCATAAAGAAACGACTGACAAAAGCTAAAGGAAATTAGGTTGATGAGCTTTCGCTTGCGCTATGGGCTTACAGGACGATGCATAAGTTTATGACTAGATACTCCCCTTCCGCCTTAGCTTATGGTTCAGAAGTTATGATACCAGTGGAACTAGAAGTCCCTCTCATCATAGAAGACATTTTAGTCAAAGAGAAAATGAGCAACTACTGCTCGAATCACTTGACCAGATCGATGAGAAGAGGGAGGAAGCTGAGCTTTAGATTGCTGCTTACCAAAAAAGAGTGGCAAGACACTTCAATGCCAAGGTTCAAAGTGGGAGATCTCATCCTGAATTGGATTTTCCCGAGCACGGGATTACTTGGCCCAAATTGGGAAGGACCCTATGTGATCGGCCATAACTTGGAGACAGAACATTCAAGCTGACGACGGTCCATGGAATTCTGATTCTTCGTGCTTGGAACGGCGACTCGTTGTGGCACTACTATATTTAATACTTATCTATGTATTTTCTATTTTCCTAAACAAGCCATCCAGGGACACTAGGCGCATTGTAAATAGGCAGAACTTGCCTTTCCATCCTTTAATAATATATCTCGCTTATTGAACCAACAGAATTGCGTTCTTATAAGAAAACCGCCAAGTCGACGGGGAAAATTGACTCAAACCGCTGGATCGATAGGGAAAATCGATCCATGCCTTCTAAGAACCAATGTTGCTTCGATAAGCCGAGAGCCCCATCTCCTTATTTGCGGCCTATAAGCCGAACATCGCTGCTTGAACTGATGGAACTGTGTTCAAGTACGCAATACTCCCTGTGCGCTGCCAATATGTCGCATGTCGCTGCTTGAACCGATGGAACCGTGTTCAAGTATGCAATACACCTTGTGCACCGCCAACAAGCCGCATGTCGCTACTTGGACTAATGGAACCACATCCAAGTACGCAAAACCCCTCGTGTGCCATCAATAAGCTACATGTCCCTTCTAGAACCGATGGAACTGCATTCTTGCATGCAACACACATTCTACATGACTTAGAAAATACTTCCCAAATCTTGAATGAGAACTATGGACCCTCAAATCGCCCCATCGATGGGAAAATCAATTCGAAAGTTCCTAAGTACTAGTGTTTCCCCGACAATATAGAGAAATCCTTTTATTCTCTAATAATCGATGTTACCCCGGTAACACCGAGAGCACATCCAAATTTCCTAAGTACTTGACCTATTCGAAAGTTTTCAGTGATAGAAACCGATATGCGAACAGGATCTCAAAAATGAACTTAGAAAATTCTGGTCAGAGTCAAGGAACAAAATGTTTGGAATCGAGCATCAAAGCAATGGGTTCTCGGAGATAGGAGCCCACCGCACGACCCAAACTGGAGGAAACCAAACGAGTTAATCAGAACAATCGATCTCTATCCAATTGCTTGAACCTTGAATTTGAAGTAAAGAACCCTATAAAGTAGGTGGCATACATACACGAACACATGATCGAGACAGGCTAAACCGAGATACACCACAGTTCTGTTACGCCGAACATAGTATTTTGGCAAATCATAACAGAGCTAAGTAATATAATATGCTAAATAACTGCAGAAATACCATTTACATGCACAAAGTTACAGTAAATAAAGATATGGTACAAACACGGAGTATATGATATAGGAAATTGCAATCCAGGCAATTGTATTATATACACAAGCAGTCATTTACAGACAAGAACGGTACATAGAATGCATGCAAAGTACATAGGAGAGATTACAATATAAATGATAATATTTCATTACTATTGTAATTTTATGTACAGACTCAACAAACAGCGGGGGCCATTCCCACTCAACACTGGCCAGTTTCAAACATCACACAACAAAAAACCAAACAAAACAAAAGTATAGACTCTGTACTTATACAGAGTTGGTCGACTCAAAAAACATACAATAACATAAATGCTCCACTCCACTGGAACTCGGTCACATCATCATTTCTTTCCACCATGGCCACCTTTATCATCCTTGCCTGGACGAATTGGTATATTCTTCCTCTTGCTTTCCTTGCCAAGGACAATGACACCCTCCAAGGATGTAGAATCTCCTCTCGTGGTAGGGCCGAACCCCTCAGAACCTACTATAACGGGGCCTCCATCTATTGACCTCCGGAACTTGATTGTAGTCGGAGTCTTGTGCTTCGCTTCCTCCTTCTCCTTCTTCACCTGCAGTCTCTTCTTTTCCTTCTGAAGTCTCCCTACCTTCGTCTCCTTATTATTCGGGTCTGAATCATCGGTCACTACCACTTCTTATTCACGAGACACAGAGATGTCCTCTGGTTCTACAGTGCCGCTATTTGCTCAGAATATGGGCCAGTCTTGGAGTTTGAGACAGGAATTATACCTGAAGCCACTGTAGAGACAATGGTGGAAGCGGTAAAGATAGTAGAGGCTCCTGAGCCCTGTGTAGCTGGAGGAGGAGTGGAGGATATAGTTGACCTACAAGTTGGGAAACATAGTTGTATAGTTTAGTAAAGGACTCCAGAGTGAACTAGAGCTTTTGGAGTATTGGAGAAACGAGTGAAATACCTGAATTGGGAGTTTGTTCGTGAACCTGAACTTCAAAATCCCCTGCTCCGGTCCCCATTTCGGTGGGTTGCTCGAAAGTTTGAGGAAAGTATGGCTTACACAAAGCTTTAGAAGATGGATGCGTTCGAGCGGCTTTTGAGCTGACAACTGTAGACACCGGAATGGTTGTTGCTTGCCCTTAAGATTTACGATTAGATATTTCACCCTGACTCGAAGAGCTTGGGTCAGCAAGAGCATTAGCGGTGGCATCAGCAGCGTCCTTCTTTATCTCTTCTTGTAGAATCTCCTTACCAGCCGCCAGGAGGTCTAGGTCCTCATAATTGAGATAAGTCGCCATTAACTCTTCTTCAAATTGCATATCCCCGGCTTGCTCTAATCTAATTAATACTTCTTCCCAAACCATAGCGAGAATTCGAGGATAATCCCGATCCACTTTAAACTACCCTTCTTCATAACATTAAACGTATATGGATGGAGCACGCTAGCATCCATCTGGCTCATCGCTTCATCATGCTCCTCTTAAAGGTCCGCGAGCTCCAATCGTGTGACAAAATGGTCGATCTCGGCCTCCCATTAATCGGATGCAATCTGTTTTTCTCTTTGGCCAGTCTTGCATTCTCCTTGTGGAGTCGAGTGAGTTCGGCAGCCTACTTAACAATGGTGGAAGCTTGTTCGATAATAGTTTGGTCCCGAGCCTTGACAACCTGCTCTCTTTTAGTGACTTGCTCTTTTAGTTTGATGGACTCCTTATGAGCTTCTTTCAGTTAGAAGCATGTCACTGGCAGCTTTTCCCTTCAAGGCCGCGTCTCTCGGTCTTCAACTGAGCTATCTCATTGTCACAATTCTTAATTACTCTGTCGTGAGCATCCCTTTTTGCCTTGAACAAATGAATTTCCTTGTAGTTAATACGATTAACGTCAAAAAGGGCTCGTACAAGACTCTGCCACTCGAACCCAGCATTCAAGTCCTAACGGATAGCCTACAGATTCTAGAGGGAAGTAGCTCTATTAGTGAGCTTTATGTTGTTTCGAATTTAACCCCATGGAAGAACAGATGTGGAAAAGCAGGTTGAAGCTAGGGTGGACTCGGTGGAAGCAAGTACTTCTTGCCTCGACTAGAAGAAGCAAGAGTAGCTAAAATAGTTAAGGCCTGAGAGGATGGAATTTTTTGCATCGTGGGTGTGGGGATGAGCAATGGACTACAAGGTATCACGGCGGTCATGAGAATCCCTATGGCGCTTGTGCATATCGTTGGGGCATCACCATTATTGTCCCTTTTTCTCTTCTCTCCCCTCTCATACTCTCTCTCCAAGTGGAAGGCCTCATCATCTTTTCTTTTCCTCCTCTCCTCGTCAATTTTGTGATAAATGCGATGGCTGGCTTCTGGAGTTTAATCCCTGTAAGAGGCAGTATGTTGACGCAATTGATGGTATAGTGCACGACCCGTGGAACCTGAAATGAAAAGAAAAGTGAAGTTAACTCTAGAATTCTAAAACCTAACTCGATGCAGAAATGTGTGTCTGTGATCCTAAGGTGGAGTGTGTGGTGCCGATGACCCCCTATATGCTCTACAAACCATATCAACATGGATTCAGAGTTGGAGTACAACCACCTTTGCTTATAAAGGCACTAGAAAATATATCGATATGTGTGCCAATCTCGCTTATCATCTCACTAATTGAGAAATCGCCAAATTCATTCAAGTGAATGAAGGCGTCTTTACGAAAATTAGAGCACGACGTATCTCCAATAAGAGTTTCAACAGCTTGACCTCCAATTCATTGAGGAATTTCAGCAGTTAGTTGTTCTTGAGAAGAAATGGGAAGCTCAGGACATAGCTCCGCGGTAGTTTGCAGTTCCAAAAAAGGTAGGTGAGGGAGAGTAGGGCTCATTCCGGGTGACTCGCTGAATGACTCCTCCCCTTCCTCGCTAGTATGGTAATCATTATCATCGTCATCAGACTTATACTCCTCTTCACCGACAGCCGACTCTTTTCCAGACCTCCTCACGAATCCCACGTCCTCCTCCAAGATCATCGACATTATAACACCATTTCCCTCGGCATCATCTCCCACAAGCTCATCAGCCCATATCCCGATAGATTCTTCCTCATGATCCCCTGTAGGCTCATCAGCATCTGTATCAACAGTCCCATCTTCATGTTTATCTCATGATCCGCTTTCTTCCTCTTCCTTTTGAGGACCATCATTAGAGCCACGAGTGGGGGCAGTGGAATGGGTGAATGATCTATAACTGCTCCATGTGAGAATTTTGTGTCGGCTATTCTTCATGGCTTGAGCAGTCCATATTCTTGTAAGTTTATGTTCGTCAAAAGAAAATGACAGTATGTTGGCTCACTCTAATGGCCTTTAAGTCTTCAAGCATTCTCTTATGTTCCAGTTTCTTAACCCATTTTGGAATACCTATGGGGACATATATTAAGTTAGAGACATAGAGATTCCAATGTAGGAAAGGCCGATGGATTGAAACTTACTTCCTCTTAACCGGAAGCGATTGAACTCTTTTAGACAACGTACGAATAAATATTCATTTTTAAAGCAGGAACGCTTGTTATAGAGGTTCTCAATGACCTTAAAACTTGTCCAAGCCTCAATAATCATGAAAGAGTGGCACTCCTTTCTCCTCTTAAACTTTAGAAGGTATGTGAGCTCGTTGGATTGTAAAGTGTGGCTAAATCTTCGCATTAATAGGATATATAATGAACTCAACAAGCCATGTCCATTTGGAGGAACTTGAAATGGCACTAGCCCAATTTCTCCTAGAAAACTCTTTAAGAAAGCATTAAAAGAAGGGATGACATCGCTAAGATGCATATAACGACTATAGACTGTAAAGCCAAGAGGGGGTGGGAAAATTCATCTCCTAGCAGAAAATGAACATCTTTTTCGAGAATGCTATGTTGCAAGTAAATGTTCTTAAGCATTTTCACTATCAAAATGGAAGGGCTCATTCCAACAAATAATTTATAATCAACCCTAGAGGCAACGGGCATAGAAGGGGGTCGATCTTTACTATCCGACCCACAGACTCGGAGGTCATAGGTTGGTTGGTTGCAATCAGAACGAATGGTGAAACTGGAGCAGTATTGGATGTAGCTTCAGAAGGTGTAGATGATCCTTCACCAGGTTTGAGGTGAGACGATTGACGAGTAATTCTTTTTTTTTAGAATAATTGACGAGTAATTCTAAATAGGAGAACTTGGCGTTTAACACAGTCAAGTAAATTTAACTTAGGATAAAAGAACTCGTGTGATCAAAACCGGAATCCAAAAGAAATCGACGTATGTTGACCGATTAGATTCTGAGAGGTTATGGGGCAGACGTAGTGTGTTATATACATAGAGTGTGTCCAATGTCCCAAGCACTGAAAACGAACCATCATATGTATATAACTTGCTCGTGTTTGAAAAACAAGTCCCATCGCATCTTGAAATTTCTTCTTTCTTAAACATACCTATTATCAATTTAGAGTCGATAACGGATCCGTTGTCCAGAGTGATGTGGAAAATCTTTCTTTTCAAGATCACTGGAAGTGCAGGGATAGAAAAGCGATGTGGTAAAGTAAATCAATACGACCGATTCCAAAACGAATCTTTATATTGGAGTCTATTCGATGAACAGGACTTACCTAATTTCACGAAGAAGACAATTGAAGTCAAAAATCAAGCTTTACTCCAGTATCTTACGTGCACAAATAGGACAAACCCTAATTTTATCACTAGTTAAACATGTAAGAAACCGAATACCTCCTATTGAATTGAAGTCAGCCAAGTCAACTTAATCTCTTCCATTATCACCACCTTACAATCCACCAATGCCTACCTTCAAATCAAATCAAACCACAAATCGGCACCTAGGGTTTCAGTCTTAGGTCTAGACAGAGAGTTGGAGAAGCGCTTCTAGAGGTAGTGGCGGTACTAGGTGGTGGCGAATTGCTTGAAGAGGCGGCGGCACTTAATGGTACAAAGGAGTAGGTCGGCAGTGGTAATAGCTGATGGGTGAAATAAAGTCGGCACTTAGAGGAGTTGGCAGAAAATAATGTAAAGATATGAAGGCGTGAAGGAGAGGAGGAATGAATGAATAAAAGAAAATTTCAATTTTTATCTCAAGTCCTCATGTCAGTACTGACATGAATAAGTTGGTGCCGACATGTCGTGTTTCCCCCAATCTTGGCCAAAATTCCATCACTAAGGATCTATTCGACAATGTAGCAAAGCATGTGGATTTTCGTATGTGGTTTACATTGCCAATGTCGAGTAGAAAAAGAATTACAATTCAAGCTAGTGCAGACATTTAACAAAAATCAGTTAATTGAAGTCAAGTAAAACAGCATCTCGAGATGACATTCAAACAATTAATTGGAATTCGTAGGATAGGAATCCAATACTTATCTCGATCTAAAGCACATGTTGTTTTCAACAAAAGAATACTCTTGGGGTCAAATGTTAATTGGGTTTTTATCCATGCAGAAATCAATAGAAGTTAGAACATCGAGATGAAGACGAAAAGACTTAAAATCTTGGAGGCACAATCAGATAAGGCAAAGGAATAGCTTAGGAAAGTTTCACTCAAAAACATGCAAAGGAAAGAGGACAGTACCAACTTCATCAAGTCGGTGGTGACTCCTCTTGGCTCCGTATTTCCCAATCAAACTTTACACCAGTCATTCTCTACTTCTCCTATCTTGCTCATGGAATTTTCAAGGGTTTTGAACAACCAATTATCAGAGTTGAAGAGTTAGCAATTTGAACAATAGAACAAGCTAAGGGATGAAGGAACTATCACAAATATCAACCAACTACATATGGAAACGACACCGGACACCTCAAAACAGAATAGGAAGCACAACACATAAGAGCTTAAGGTAATTGGAGTTAACTACACATGTCGGCACCGACATGAGAGGTCTGTACTGACATGTCATGTCAACTCGGTAGCATGTGCGACTTTGCGTACACCTTCGAGCCTTTATTTGGACTCTACGCCAGCTCTCCTTTTGGCCTAATATGACTACTACCCCTATAAATACAAATCATAAGGCAGCTAAAACAGGATTTGGTTTCTGTTATTACTAAGCGGAAGCTTTGTCTCTTCTTCATCTCCTTTCCCTACACAATAGTCACCAAGGCAACTACTTTAGGTAATTCTAGGACTTAGAGTCGGTCCAACCCCTATACTTGTGGCTTATTCTCCCTTAAGCCCTTTGTATCTTAATAAAATCTATAAGCAACAAAGCTATAAAGTGGACGTAGGCTAAAGATTGCTGAACCACTATAAAATCATGTGCCTCTCTTTCTTATTGCTATTTGTTTCCCTTTACTTTACTATTACCTACTAGATCTAGTTCTTAAGGGTTTCCTACAATCTATTCTTGGATATTGATCCAATTTTAGCGTTAACAATTAGCATTCTCTCTTCGGTTTAAATGAATAAGTTAAATTTAAAATTGTAGATTAAAGTTTTTATATGGTTAAAACACCAAGTATTTTTGAATTTAATAAAGGGTTTTAAGTTGTACTTTTAATGACAATGGTTTTGGGATTAAGTGTTTTCAAAGAAATTTGAAGTTTCTATTTTTTTTGAAAAAAATGTAAAGACCAAACCAAGATTATAAATATGGATTAGATAAGAATTAGTGCCTACGAGGATGGGGTAGAGGATAAGGCTATGAAGAAGATAGCAATGGTTACTCATGGAATAGTGATAAGGAACCCCATAGAGTGTATAGGATTATGGTAAGAACCTAGGAATACTTTGTTAGACATTAGTGTAATATTAGAGAATACCATCAAGGAATTTGGATTAAAACAAGATGGTAACAAAGGATTATGAATAGGCAAACACTCATGGAGGATACTGACTAACTCAAAGTTAAGGTATGAGGATTTCAGAAGAATGACATGTTAAGAAAGTTCCATTCAAATCAGAAGCGAAAGAGCCACAACATCGTTAGTGTTAGTTGATGTTGTAGGGTAACTTCCAGCAATTATTCTAGTTAAGTTGGGTTGTAAGCATTAGTTGTTTTTATTGGGGTAAAAGCGCGTACATCATTATAGGAAATGTTCATTTTATGTGTATTCTATGTGGAACGCTATGTTATGGGATAACAATAAAGATAAGCAAATTTCAGAAAAGACAATCAACTAATGCGAAAGAAAAGAAAATATTAGAGACCGGAAGTTAAGAAATAAATTAAGAAAATTTATTTAAATACCACTAAAACAGAAATGGAATTTCGGCAAGCGGAGGACAGGGGAGGAATATTGAGTAGCCACTAGTCAATGTCTCTATATCTTAAAGGCGGGAATTTATAATTATTGAACTTGGTTGCTGGTTGCTATTATAAATAAATGAAAAGTTTTTAGAACTTGAAATTTACAACGTAAATTAAAAAAAAGTCCACTATGGACATTGGATTATTAGCTAAACCCCGATTTTTTGAGATGTGAAAAATTTTGTTTTGAAAAACTAATACATAAGTACACATTTGAAAAATAAAACTCTCTACAAAATGCTTTGAAAGATTTTTAGGTTTAAAATTTTTATGAATATTTTAGAGAGTAATATAAACATATTTTCGAATTGAAAAGGAAGAAACTTTCAAATTTAGGAAATGCCACATACTTGATATTGGAGAATAGCTAACAAATTGGTTAATATAGATTTTACTTTGCTACAGAAATGACAATAAAATAAAATACAGTTGGAAATAATGGAGAAAGCTGCTATAGATAGGGAATCACTTTCTTTGTATCTTGTTGGTAACAAAAGGTTGATTTCTGAAATTAACCTTATTTTAAAATTTTAAATTTGAAAATAAATGTTTACTTATGTGGACCGTACTTGGAAAAGTTAGAAAAGAATTAAGGGCAAAAAAGAAGATTCTAAGGTACAGTGGAAAAATGGTAATTAAGAGAAAGATAAAAATATGGAATTTTTCATTCAAACCCATATCCACACATAAGAAAATGGGTTTAGAAAACTAGAATTTTTTGAATTTGGATGTTAGCAAAGGTGTGCTAACATTTTGGATGATAGGAATTGAGTGCAAAATTGGTTGAACCCTACTTCTATTCTTAGAAGTGTAGGAAAATTTAGATGTAAAAACAAGTTTTTGGTTTCAAAAGTTGCATACATGTAGAACTGCCAGTATATTTTGCACTATATTTTCAAAAACTGTTTTAAAAGATGCATTTATATAGGAGGTGCCAATTTAGAATTGCTCAGTTTGCGTATCATATATGTTGTGATACACCATGCACCATACATGATTTTTGCAAAATTGTTGGCACACTCATGATTTGTTAGTTTAGAATGGATGTGTGATATGTTGCATGATCGAGTCCTTGAAAAATTTCGATGCCAAAATTCTTTTAAGGGGTAGAATGTAACACCCCGAGTTTTACGTTAATTAATAAAAAAAAAGAAATTAATTAATAAATAGTAAATAGTGAAAAATAGAATTTTTGCAAACATCAACATTTGACTATGAGATTTGCACCATTGTGTTCGTAGTGATTTTCTGATCAATTTTCGTAAATAATGTTTTTCGATCAGAGTTCAAACGGAAAAGTTATTAATGCTTGAAGTTTTAGCGTCAGAAATAATTATATACGTAAATATGGTAATAAACTTAATTAATGCTAATTGATAATGTTAATGGAGATTTAAGTGTTAATGTTAAACTAAAATCTTAGAGAATTTATAAAAAAAATGGAAAGAATTGAAGGAGATCAATTAATAGAGGAAACAAATAGAGAGAATTAATTACACGAAGGAAATAGATAAACAAAATCAATCAACAATCAAAATTCAAAACAAAAATACGCTAAATGGGTCGACCCAAGAGGGTCTCTGATCTACCATGAGCGGTCGACCTAGGCTAGTTACCGGGCAACCTGCGATCTAAATTGTGTGACGATAAATTTTGGCCGTATGGCCTAGATTTAAAATAGTTGGATCCGATAGTTAGCACTGAATTGTACCTCTATAAATTAAGACCTAGGGCCTCACTTCCAACTCATAATTATCTAATGAGTGCAGAAGATCTGTCACTTTCTCTTCTCCTCTAGAATTCTGGATTCATAGAAATAGATTTAATTTGCACGTATACACTTTAGGGAAGAATAAAAGATGATAGAGAATAGGAAATAGGTTCAAATCAAGTCGCTACATCAAAGGTAAACTATGAATCTAGTTTTAATAAATCTTCTCTCTGATCCAAATTCTAATAGATTTGTATATAAATGTTATTTGTGAATCTAAATAAGGAGTCAAAATGGAAAATACAGATAATAAGAAATGTTGAAGAGGTTAAAGTTGCCTATGTAATTTATGTTGATAAATTAACACTTTCCTATTATGAAAACTAAATTGGAATTTTATATAAAACTGATACCGAATTGCGTAATGATAAGAATTGGCATTTTTACATTGAATATGAATTTAATGAATCCAAAGTAATTATAATGATTAGGAATTTATATTTATTCGGCGAACATGAATCGGATGAAATCTTAATGAAATGCGTAATGATTAGGAATTTGTTTTTATTTGATGGATATGAATTTAGTTGAAATGAAAATTTATTTAGATCTTTAGGGTTTTTGTGATATTTTAATGCATTGGAACCTAGAATGTTGCAAGTAGATTTCCGCATATTATTAAGTTTAAAATAAATAAAAGTATGATGTTTAGAGTAACAAGGAATATATATATATATGTATATATGTAGAAAAAAAAGAGATGTACAAAACAAGGATAATCACCGTGTTTTCTACCGTCTATTACAAGAAAAAAAAAGATAATTCCTTGTAATTACAAAACACCACACAAATATCTTCTCTTTTTGATAAGATATGAAAATTTACCGTGTTAACATTTATTAAGTAGAGGTTTAGTTCCAATATATTAAAATGTAGTAAATAACAAAAGTTGAACATTAAGATATGAATGAAATAAAAATTCCAATAAGATGGAAAGTAATGAAAAAGAAAGTACGGGAAATAGGAATGAAGAAGAAGAAATAGGGAATAAAATGGGAATATAAATAAAAGATGGAACTAATGAAAAAATGGGGAATGATATTAGGATTTTGATAAAAGAAGCGATAAATGAATTTGAAGAAGAAAAGTTAAACACATAATAAAATAAAGACCTATGGTTAACTATAAGAACTGTAGAGGCAATGAAGGTAAAAGAATGTAAGAATGAGAACATATATGTATAAAAGATATGTATATAATTAGCCTTGAATATGCGTTTATGACGGGTATGAAATGTTATAAATTAATGTATAATTTATATGAAGAAAGTGACAAAAAGGTCATTAGAGTATGTTGGAATGTGAGGTCGGTAGGGTTACACAACAGAAGTACGCCTACCGTAAGGGGCTATCAGCAGACGTATAACATCATACTTATGTGAGACATGTTCGACAATAAGACCCGTGGAGAGTATACTCTTGCGTATAGATGAAGGGTACCCTCAGGATAGAGTAGTTTGCTTCAAATTTATTTTAGAGGAGGATATTACCTTGATTGCTCTAGGCAATCTAAATGAATGATGAGCGGGATCGTGCACTATGCATTGAGTGTTGGAACCAAATTTAGAGGTAGAGTTGTCATAGGGCGAGAATGTCATCAGTCCCGAGCGACTAACAGAAAGGATAGGGTTACACCTAGCGGATCTTCGTCTATAGCCTACAAGGGTGGACCATGCTGGGTCATGCACCGCCACAGTTCTTTGCTAGTATATTTGATAAAGGCAAGGCTAGTTAACTCATAACGAGATTCCTTTTAAGCATAAATGGGGTGGTTAGTGGAGCCGAGTCCACGTTAGGAAGCAGAAAAAGTAGAAAATCCCCAAAGAGGATATGGCGAAATGTATGAAAGGCCATTGGAAAGAGTACAGCGAAATGTATGAAAGGCTGTCATTAAGTACAATAGGGCTTCCTCGAGTTATACGATAACAAGATCATGATACAGTGAGGCGTTGGATCCTGTCGGTATGTTGAACGAGTGATACTAGTGGGGATAGTATCTAGGTCCATTAGGGGACAACGGGATGCACACATACATAATTATAAATCTACGGAAAGTAGATTGGAATGGTTCGTACACGAATATGGAGACGAGATGACTAATAAAATATAAAAAGACATAACGTGAGATAGTGAACAATCGGCATAGAATAGTATTATGTATAAGATGCATAATTTACCAGTCACCAGAACATTGTTCTAACCCCATCCTCATTACAACCCACATGATAGTTAGAAGGACAGGTACTGGTGCTTAGCGTGTTCAGTGCTGACAAGGACACTTAATCTTGGGGAGTGTGAAATCTTGGTCAGTAATTATGTGATATATTATATTTCAATTATTCCACTGTAAGTTATTTTGTTAAAGCGCCGATATGTATTCTTTTGTTTTATTTGTAGAATACCAAACCAATGATCAGTGCTTTGGTGGACTTGGATTTTCCATTTAGCGAAAATTTAGGCCCACTGGGTTGCGAGTAATTACAAAACATTGGAGGAGAAAGAGAAGGAGCTAGAGGAGTCTGAGGATAGGCTCGAGAGGATCACTTGCCCTATGCTTTTCAAGATGTATGCCGCGGTTAAGCACTAATTTTTTACCGATCGCCTGGGTGATACTGCTGCTGAGGTTGATCTTAACTTCCTAGGGGACGCTGAAGATTGACGATGCCCTTGCCTATTACAGAGCCGAGAGAGCTAAGGAGACGGATAAGAGTGATGCTTCCTTCTCTACTTCCCAAGACATCTTTCTGCGACAAGATAATGAAGCTGCATTGTCTAAGCGGACCGAGGTCACCTCCGCCTGCCAACCTTATGTAATCACTTGATCTTTTGTGAAAAATATTTCTCTGTCTCTTTTGTTTTTTAGAATCTATCAGTATGTAATGAAATGAATTTTTTTCCCAGTTTTGTTGCAACCAATTTTCTTTAGTTGTCCTACCATGTTGTTATTGTACTATGAATGACCATGTTATTTTAATTTATTTATTTCTCATAGTCTTCTAAGGAAGTAGTTTTTACCAAACTCTTGAAGGAGAGCATGAAAAAATTTCAAACTAAAACTATAGATCGTCTTTGTCTTAGTGCTGCTGTAATTTGTAGGCAATAGAACGAGTTAGATGAGGCATTTACGCAACTTAAAGAAGAATCACAAGAGTTGCTTTTCAAAATTGATCAAATAGATAAATAAAAGAAGGCACTTGGTGACTTCGTAATGCATTACTGGCATTATAACTTAAAGAGCGGTTCTTTTCCTCCTGACAGTCCTCATTTGGAATAGTTTAGGATTAGGCTTAGGAATTTAAGTAAGGAGTGTGCGCCGTGTATTATTGTTATATATATAGTCATATAAACCTGGCCTTATGTGATACGTCTTTCTAAACTTAGCTTTATGTAATTTGGTTTCTATTGAAATAAATTCTAGTTACTATCAATTAGGTTGATTCTCTTCTTCCTTGTGGGCATCCCTCCGAGTTTATCGAAGTATTTGAATACAATGCACATGTGGTTCCCACTATCTACGGTCTGGATGGCTTAAGCATACCTAAATTTGAGGTTGTAGCTATGGTTTCTACTACAACCTTAGAGGAAAAGAACTTTCAACTAACACCTACTAACGAAAGGCTGAATGAGATTTGAAGAATGCTCTTTCAGACTTTGAAAAATCTAAGGTTGTGCACGAGCACTAGCACCAATATAATATCAAACTGCGCACTAAGCTTGAGGCTACAAATTCAAAGGTTGTTGAACTGTAGCAAACGCTGAAGGAAAGTGAAGCGCTTATGGGATTGTCTATGAAGAGGAGATTAAGGGATTGAGAAAAACCATAGATATCTTGTCACTTCAGGCTGCTCAAGATTATGACGAGAAGGGTGGCGCCAAAGAAGGAGAGGATGTCAAGTAACTTAACACAGGTGCGGACCCTGCTCCTCCTACAAGCATAGACACCATGTTGGTAGATGTGTGGAAGAGGAAGATGGAACTACACTTTCAAGGTAAACTTGAAGAATTGGAAGCTTACTATAAGCAGCAGATAGAGCGACTAGAGTCGAAGGTGCTTCCTCATACACACAGGAAGGGGTGGAAAGCGGATGCTCTCAAATATTTTAGTGGTTTTTCTAAGGACTTGAAAACAACAGGAGTTGAGTTAATAAAGACTTTAGAACAGATGAAGGAGACTGCTATACTTATGGCTTACGATCTCAAAGATCGATTTCTAGAAGATTAGGCTGTCTCCAGTATCGTGATGGTATATGTTAACACACCAGGGCAGGGTCAACTAGATGATCTCGAAGAGAAGTTTAGAAGTGAGAATATTAGATGTATGATGGTGCATATTTCTTTGCAACAAGCTATAGCAGTTTTGAATTATTTTTACCCTATTCTTGATTTGAGTTTTCTCTATAATAAAGAAGTTTTTAAGGTGACCGTGGAGGAACCGATGGACTCATGAACAGGTACCAACTTCGACCCTAGGAAGACTTTTCGCATTAGAACGGACCGACCTTTCGCAAGCATCCCTTAGACTTGATACTTTATAACTGTAGCGGTATTTTGGGACTTATACTTTTGTAGGAACATGTTATAGAAAACATTTTTTGTTGTTATGAAAATAGCTATAAGGATACAGTGTAAATTGAAAACTCTTCTAAATGAGTATAAGTACCTTGTGAGCTTTAGCTTGTGTGCACTTCCTTTTAATTTTGTTCATTTGGAGTTGCTTGATTTCCAACTTTGCATCTGTCTTTGGTTCATGCGCTCGGCATGGGAATGTCCCATTATTTGGGAGCAGACGGTTTTGAATGTGAAGTCGGGTCATGAATTTACAACATATTTTTATCCATGTGCATGGTTTTTTATACTGGCTTAGGTCGTTTAATATCCTTATGTCTAGTGTACTTATTTAGCTGAGAAGCAGAGGCTGAGAAGCCAAGTTGTCTAAGTTACAACTCAATGTTGTTAGTTATGTGTGTGAAATTAACATAGAAATTTTTTTACACCAGTACGGGCCATTTAACATAGAATTTTTTTTATCCTTACGTCTAGTGTAATTGTATTACTACTTTTCATAATAATTACAGTGTTTGTTGTTTTTCTATCTGTTATTCGGGTATTTAACGCAGCAGAATCCAGAGTAAGTCGAGAAAACTCCATCGAGTTAGAATAGCTCAAAAGTCAATCGAAGGGACTAGAACAAGGAGCCAAATGCAACTAACAAAAACATCATCATCAAAACAAAGCGACATGCAACGAGACTACATGAACAATGTAGATACAAAGCAACAAAATCATGCCAGACATCAAAGCCCAGAAAAAGTCTAATTGCATGGATCGCTAGCGATCCATACACTATGGATCGCCAACGATCCATACTTCATCACTGGGTCGCTAAGGCACATGGGAAGCAAAGATAGCCAAAATATGCGAAGTGTATGGATCACTAGCGATCCATACACCATGGATCACCAACGATTTGTACTAGTTCATGGACTCTTGGCGAGCTAACTAGGCGAAGAAGTAAAAGAGGAGCTAAGTGATTGGTTCGCACGCGAGCAAAATCTATGGATTGCTAGCGATCCATAGTTTTGGCTCGGGTCGCGAGCCGAGCTTCGTTGCATTCTCCAAAGTCCATCTGCAATCAGTCAGTGAACAAACCTGGCCTAGAGTGTGACGCTCCACCTCTATACTCACACTAGCCAAGGACACTACGGGGTAATGCCGTCGACTAGTACGAAGAATAAGGCTGTTGAGGCGCGACCAACTGCGTAATTGCTTTATGCGAGTACTGATATGTCAGATAGTATGCCATATATTTCATTTCAAGAGGAAATCTGACATATCAAATACAAACTCAAAGCTACTACACAGTGGCTATGTGGCCTTCGGAAACAAATATAAAATAAGCATAACATAAATCAGTCACAGATATTCGTATCACAAAGGCGGAAACAGATATGAATATAACACATAGAAGTGTGCATCAAAGTAGTGGTCATACAAGATCCACTACATCACAAAAGATTAGATACAAGTGCTAAGCAAAAGAATATGTATACATCAAGGAGTCTTTATTTCAAATGTATAAAAGCAAAAACTATTAAGCTAAAGTAGTTGGCCAAAAGTCAGAAGCTAGCCCCTGCTAAGAGGTCAAATGGAAGCACCTGTAACTCCAAGGTTTTACCCAAGTATTATTTAAGAAGAAAAATAATAAACGGATCAATCTATCTATAAATATCATATAAGATGAGATAAGATAAGAGATACAACAAAAATATATGATAACAATAATGCCATACTTTGACAAGCATACATTTGATAACAACAAAAATCATACAATACCTCAAATCATCTCAAATATCCAAAAAGAATATCACATTCTTAGCTTATTCACCAAACCACAAATATTGACAAAACATATCAATGTCAATCGCAAAAATTGGTGAAACACAAATTCTAGAAGTCCATAATAGAAAATCCAGAAAACACAAAAAAGGGGGAGGCCTAAAATAAACGGGATGTTATCCCATGGGATGCTAACCCATAAAATGAGCTGAACATCGATGTACCTAAAAAGATATGCCTCATGCACAGTCGAACATCGATGCACCTAAAAAGATATGCCCCATGCATAAATGAACATCGACGCACCTAGAAAGATACGCCCCATGCACAGTCGAACATCGACGTACCTAAAAGATACGCCCCATGCACAGTCGAACATCGATGCACCTAAAAGATACGCCCCATGCACCGACTCATTGAGCCGATTGCTCTACGAACGTTCAAAAGACCATGCGTCGCTAGCCCACCAACTTGAGCCGAAGCTCCATAGAATAAGTGTAAATTACACCAAGCTAGTAAATAAATGAGTTTAGCTTCATGTCCCATAACCACTCGCTTAACTTAAATATTTACGAACAAATTGTAGATTTCCACTCGAAGATTGTCACGAGATTTCAATCGAACAAGTCCAAAACTTAACCGACGAAGTAAATGCAAGCGTTTCATACCACTTATTTTGCTAAGCCGTTTAATTAGATTTATCATACGAATGAGGTAAAGGTTTGTATATACTAATAGATTGGAAAACGGTTTTAAAAACGAGCTTTGTATTAAAAATAGTGTTGAAATCGGTTTTGTGAAAGAGTTTTTAGTATTCACTACTAGTATAAAAACCTTTGTATTTTAAAGTGACAAATCACAGAAATGATTGTAAAAACAATCTATCACCAAAAATCCACATTCGACGATGTGAATTAAAACCATGAAAATCGATATCAAATCAATCAAATGAATATTCCCAAAGATATAGAAAAGAAGTCATCAAAGTCGATAATAAATGACAACAACTAATCGAATCAACAAAAATCGATAAGAAAATGGAAATTTGCACAAAAATAGGCAAAATGGGCAAAAACCAACAGGACCAGACATCTAGTTGGATTAGCCAGACGTCTGACCTGGGGTTCTGCCATTTTCTTTTTATTTTTCCTTTTCTGTAAAATCTCCAAAACCCCTAACCAGATGTGACCGGTTGAACCAGACGTCTGACCGGTTGAACCAGACGTCTGATTCTTTTATCTGCCATTTTATTTTCTGAGTTCTTCAACCAGACGTCTGGTCACCTGGACCTGTGCAGAATTTGCCTAGGCCAATGATGGCCAAAACGATTCGAAAGCGATCAGACGAGCGACGGAGACTAGGGATTTATGTCAAGCGACAACCCAGCCTTATAGGCTCTTCGATACACCCCAAACAACATGTCCAAACATCGAAGATAGGATTTAAAGATTTTGACTTCAAAACACCAACATTTGGAAAATTCACCAAATCAATTCAAATCAAAAGCAAATGAACATGAAATAGATGTTAGGAATTCATACCTAACAACTATCAAAGGTATAAACATAGATGTGAGTTCAAAAACTCACCTTTAAACCCAAAACAACGAATGAGAAGCTTTAAAACAAGGCAAGATCAATCTCTCCTCCACTTAACTTCAAGAACCCTTAATTTATGATCAAATGCAAATATTACCTAAATTAGGTTATAGGATTTTCTGGAAATTGGAGAGAGATTGAGGTGGTGAAGAAGAAGAGGATGCTTACCTAAGCTTCTCTTTGATTTTGGAGCTTGCATCTTGAATTTCCTAGTAATCTGGGGTTTAGGAATTTTAATTTCCCTTTCTTTCCCCCATTTTCCTTTAGCTTGAGTGTTAGGAAATAGTAGAATGAATGAATGAAGTGGGGGTGGAGTGTTAGGGTATTTTGTTGGGTTAGTGGGCTGAAACCCCAAACCCAAAGCCCAATAGAAAAATAGCAAAATTCTAATCAACTCCAAACATATCGATGTTTATACTCAAAAAGGTCGCAAACGCCATTTTGGACTCAATGAAAGTGGTCTCGAGTCCAGATTCGACTGTTTACAGAAATTCACATTTCAGACTTTAAATTCAACTAACGATGCTATATTTAAATAAATCATTTAAATTTATAATCGTAAAATATGCGGGTTATTACAGACTCCCCTTCTTAAATAAATTGCATCCTCGCAATACTTAAGAAGAAAACAAAGAGTAACAACCATTCTAAGGCATATCAACACACAAGAAAATTTTGAAGTGAGAAGTTCACCATGAGGAGCACGAGAGAGTAAGTCCATATGTGTTCGCTCAATGTATTCTCTTAATTCCCAAGAGCAATCCTTAGGATTTGAGGACCATTGAACTTTCACAAGTGGGACATCTTTATTTCGAAGGCGTTTAACCTTCGTATCAATGATACGAATAGGATGTTTCTCATAAGTCAAATTAGGCGAAACTTCAATTTCTTCAAAAACACCGGGTTAAGAATCGAATCAGAATCTCTAAGGCATTTCCGAAGTTGAGAGATGTGGAATACGTCATGAATAGCAGAAAATTGAGCCGGTAATAAAAGGCGATAAGCTATGGAACCAATGCGTTCGGTGATGGGAAATGGACCAATATATCGAGGTGCTAATTTTTTCGATCGACTGAAATGCACAACATCCTTCATAGGTAAAACACGAATGAACACCAAATTCTAAGAGCAGAAACAATGGCCGCGATCACTAGATCATGAGTGGCATATCCAGTCTCGGCAGGCTTTAATTGTATAGAAGTATAAGCGATAAAGCGTTCCCTTTTTGCATGAGAACAACACCCAAACCAATAAGACTAGCATCGGTACAAACAGTGAAGTCTTGGTTCCCTTTAGGAATCACAAGAATAGGAGCATCGGAAAGGAGTTCTTTTAAATGATCCTCTTTCCCGAAAAGCTTAAAACATTCAAAATTATAATCAACTTTGTGTAATCATTTTTTTAGAAAATTTAACTTATTACAGGTCAATTTACTATGTCTGACTGTCTCATTATAGCGTTTAGGAGATTCCTATCGATAACGTTGATCAGGCGCATCGACCAGAATTCTTAAAGCACTCAATGGGCAATGCAACAAAAATCATCTTCTATATGATAAACATGTCTCTTTAAAAAATTTACGAATATTCTTTGCTCGTTTTAAGAACAAAATCCAAATATACTTATAAATATCTTATTTAAAAGATTTGCAAATTTTAAATTGCTGTTTTCACCCATAATCAATGAATACAAGGGCAGACTCATCGAGATATTCGTAGAATACTCGATTAGTAAGATGGATGAAATAAGCTAGAAGGTTCGTCAAACCGAATGACATAACGAACCACTCATAAGAATCATAACAAGTGCGGAATGCGGTAAGGGGAACCCTACCCTCCGCAACTCATAGCTGATGAAAGCCGGCGGCAAGGTCGAGCTGAAAAGACCTTAGCACCACTCAATAGATTGCTTAGGTGATAATCCTAAGACAAGCTCAAATATACCTGGAAATTCACAAACTACTTTAATGAGGGAAATAACATCTTCCTCATCATGTGGGTCTAGAGAATAAAATGATGCCACCAAATTGGAATCGAAATCATTAAGAAAGATAGAAATCTGCTTAACAGATTGAGGATGTCGAAGATGGTTAGTCCTCTTGGGACATAGGATGTGGGCTTCATAATGATTAAGCCAATCCATTCCCAAAATCATTCCGAAACCTAAGTAGCGCATAACATGCAAATCGGCTCGGAAAGTATAATCACATAAAATAATCTCGACATTTTTTACAAAGTAAACTGAGTGTTGCGGATCAATCAATTGAATTCGCAATTCTCAATGAAGTCATCAAGCCCATAATATTTAAAGAAAAAGAATCAACAAGTTCTTTTGATATAAAATAATGAGATGAACCGTATCAAAAAGAACTCGAATAGGATAATCACAAAACAAATTAAAACAATCAAGGACTAAATGAGAAATACCTTGACCAAGAGAAGTATCACTAGGAGCTTGCACAACATTTAGCTTTCCCTCCTTCTTGCTTTGAAGTATGGGACACGCAGATATATGATGACTCAAACTTTTGCAATAGCGACAATAAAGGGGTTTCGGACACTCATTTGCATAGTGGTCAATAGAACCACAATTGTAGCATTGTCCACGACTAGAGGTATGAGTCTTTGCTACCAAAGTTTCTTGCTTCCCTTTCTTGTTGGGATTGGGGCCTTTGATTTTAATAGACCTCTTCATGTTATTGTTGAAGTTCTGTTTGGCACCCACAACTTCAACATCACTTTCTTTATCGGCCTCTTCAAGTCGAAAAGCAATATCTACAAGCTGATCGAAAGAAACTTCTAGTTTAAGAAGTAAAGGCTTTTTGAGGTTCTTATTCAACCATAGACAAACCTCTGATTTTTCTTCAATGGGGTATTAATATACTCGACCCCATATTTAGAGAGAGATTCAAAAGATGCGACGTAATCCATCACAGAAGATTCACCTTGAACAAGGTCAATAAAGCGTCGAGCTAAAGATACTTTTTCAGCTTCCGGCACAAACTTTAACTCGAACCTTTTCCGGAATTGCTCCCAAGTAAGATCCGCTTCAATAATTTCCGAGATCAAAAGCTTATACCATTCTAATGCTCTCTCCTGGAGCATGCTAGAAGCCACTTGGACTCGATGTAGATTCACAAGATTCATGCGAGAAAAGATGTGATGGCATGTTCTAAGCCAAGCTTGGATTTCTATAATGCTTTCAGAACCCTTAAATGGCCTTCCACCCAAATCGGTATAATCTCTACACAATCGTGCGAACCTAAATTTAGGGTGAGAAGGCTCTGGAATGGGTCCGACGGCTTGAGCATTCTTTACAAGATCCAAAAGCTGTTGGGCAGACATAAATACACCATCCTGAGGAGTAGCACTGGATTGACCGGCGTTGGGACGACCATGTCTAACCATTTCTCTTCTTTAAGAAAGAAACAAAGAAGAGGAAAAAGGTTATTCTCAGAATGAATATCAAACAAACTTGATTGATAAAACAAGGTATCACAAAAGAAAATAGGATAGAACGGGTCCAATAACTCGAATTAAATCCTAAGGCACGATTCCTAAGAGAGACTTAGGACGATGATCATTGCTAGATTATTCTACATTGTTCCGAAGTTTGGCTCTGATACCAAGCTGTGACGCCCCACCTCTATACTCACACTAGCCAAGGACACTATGGGCTAATGCCGTCGACTAGCATGAAGAATAAGGTTGTTGAGGAGCGACCATCTGTGTAATTGCTTTATGCGAGTACTGATATGTAAGATAGTTTGCCATATATTTCATTTCAAGAGGAAATCTGACATATCAAATACAAACTCAAAGCTACTACACAATGGCTATGTGGCCTTCGGAAACAAATACAAATTAAGCATAACATAAATCAGTCATGGATATTCATATCACAAAGGCGGAAACAGATATGAATATAACACATATAAGTGTATATCAAAGTAGTGGTCATACAAGATCCACTACATCACAAAAGAATAGATACAAGTGCTAAGCAAAAGAATATGTATACATCAAGAAGTCTCTATCTCAAATGTATAAAAGCAGAAACTACTAAGCGAAAGTAGTTAGCCAAAAGTCAGAAGCTATCCCCTGCTAAGAGGTCAAGTGGAAGCACCTGTAACACCTCGGTCAGACCCGAGTATTATTTAAGAAGAAAAATAATAAACGGATCAGTCTAGCTATAAATATCATATAAGATGAGATAGGATAAGAGATACAACAAAAATATATGATAACAATAATGCCATACTTTGACAAGCATACATTTGATAACACTAAAAATCATACAATATCTCAAATCATCTCAAATATCTAAAAAGAATATCACATTCTTAGCTTATTCACCAAACCCCAAATATTGACAAAACATATCAATGTCAATCGCAAAAATTGGTGAAACACAAATTCCAGAAATCCATAATAGAAAATCCAGAAAACACAAAAAAGGGGGAGGCCTAACATAAACGGGATGTTATCCCATGGGTCGTAACCCATAAAATGAGCTGAACATTGACGCACCTAAAAAGATACACCTCATGCACAGTCAAAAATCGACGCACCTAAAAAGGTACGCCCCATGCATAAACGAACATCGACACACCTAGAAAGATACGCCCTATGTATAGTCGAACATCGACGCACCTAAAAGATACGCACCATGCACAGTCGAACATCGACGCACCTAAAAGATACGCCCCATGCACCGACTCATTGAGCCGATTGCTCCATGAACGGTCAAAATACCATGGGTCGCTACCCCACCAAATTGAGCCGAAGCTCCATAGAATAAGTGTAAATTACACCAAGCTAGTAAATAAATGAGTTTAGCTTCATGTCCCATAACCACTGGCTTAACTTAAATATTTACGAACAAATTGTAGATTTCCACTCGAAGATTGTCACGAGATTTCAATCGAACAAGTCCAAAATTAACCGACGAAGTAAACGCAAGCATTTCATACCACTTATTTTGCTAAGCCGTTTAATTAGATTTCTCATACGAATGAGGTAAAGGTTTGTATATACTAATAGATTGGAAAACGGTTTTAAAAATGAGCTTTGTATTAAAAATAGTGTTGAAATCATTTTTGTGAAAGAGTTTTTAGTATTTACTACTAGTATAAAAACCTTTGTATTTTAAAGTGACAAATCACAGAAATGATTGTAAAAACAATCTATCACCAAAAATCCACATTCGACGACGTGAATTAAAACCATGAAAATCGATATCAAATCCATCAAATGGATTTCCCAAAGATACATAAAAGAAGTCATCAAAGTCGATAATAAATGACAAAAACTAATCGGATCAACAAAAATCGATAAGAAAATGGAAACTCGCACAAAAATAGGCAAAATGGGCAAAAACCAACAGGACCAGACGTCTGGTTGGATTGGCCAAACGTCTGACCTGGGGTTCTGCCATTTTCTTTTTATTTTTCCTTTTCTGTAAAATCTCCAGAACCCCTAACCTGACGTCTGACCGGTTGAACCAAACGTCTGATTCTTTTGTCTGCCATTTTATTTTCAGCATTCGTTATATAATTTTTCCAGGGACCCCTACCAGACGTTTGAGTTCTTCAACCAGACGTCTGGTCACCTGGACCTGTGCAGAATTTGCCTAGGCCAATGATGGCCAAAACGATTCGAAAGCGAGCAGACGAGCGACGGAGACTAGGGATTTATGTCAAGCGACAACCCAGCCTTATAGGCTCTTCGATACACCCCAAACAACATGTCCAAACATCCAAGATATGATTTTTAAAGATTTTGACTTCAAAACACCAAAATTTGGAAAATTCACCAAATCAATTCAAATCAAAAGCAAATGAACATGAAAAAGATGTTAGGAATTCATACCTAACAGCTATCAAATGTATAGACATAGATGTGAGTTCAAAAACTCACCTTTAAACCAAAAAACAACGAATGAGAAGCTTTCAAACAAGGCAAGAACAATCTCTCCTCCACTTAACTTCAAGAACCCTCAATCTATGATCAAATGCTAATATTACCTAAATTAGGTTATAGGATTTTCAAGAAATTGGAGAGAGATTAAGGTGGAGAAGAAGAAGAGGATGCTTACTTAAGTTTCTCTTTGATTTTGGAGCTTGAATCTTGAATTTCATAGTAATTTAGGGTTTAGGAATTTTAATTTCCCTTTCTTTCCCTCATTTTCCTTTAGCTTGAGTGTTAGGAAATAATAGAATGAATGAATGAAGAGGGGTGGAGTGTTAGGGTATTTTTTTGGGTTTGTGGGCTGAAACCCCAAACCCAAAGCCCAATAGAAAAATAGCAAAATTCTAATCAACTCCAAACATATCGATGTTTATACTCAAAAAGGTCGCAAACGCCGTTTTGGACTCAATGGAAGTGATCTCGAGTCTAGATTCAACCATTTACAGAAAGTCACATTTCAGACTTTAAATTCAACTAACGATGCTATATTTAAATAAATCATTTAAATATATAATCGTAAAATAAGCGGGTTGTTACATAGAAACTCTCCAGTCTCTATAAATACCATCCTACCTGCAACACAAACGGGATCTTCTTCAGACTAGTTGTTGAAGCTTTGCTGGAAACTTTCTTCACTCTCTACCTCCCTCACAACAATTTCCAAAGGGATTCACTGTGATTCTCCAGTGGGTTCCAACTTTGGGGATTCAATCTAGCTAAGGATAATCAAAAGCCTTGTAACCAAACACTACTTGCAACAACAATCAGTCTACAATAAAACTATAAAGTGGACGTAGGCTTCATTAACAGGCGAACCACTATAAAAATTCCTTGTCTTCTTTCTTTTACTGTCTTTTTCTATACCTATTATCTGTGTTATTACTCTGTCAGAACAGGACTTGTGCTTTCGCACTCAAACCAGGGTGTTGATCCATTTTTTGGGTTAACAATTTGGTGCTTCCACTGAGAATGAACTTAGGCTTAGATCTAGCTATCTACTTTGGATCAGATAGGTTCAAACGTTAGATCATCAATCTCTGCTTAGAAGGTTTGCTGTTGAGAACAGAAGAACCAACCAAGAAGGATCGGAGAAAAAACAAGAAAACACATGCTAAGGTGATGGGTCTCTAGCAATCCATCTCCTATGGATCGCTAGCGATCTATATGGTTAGCTCGTGGGTCCACCAATCCCCTTGCATCATGATCCAATAACAGTCCAATGCAACCGGCGTATGGATCATCATTAAAACAAGGCAACAAGCTATGAAATTAGATGGAAAACATCAACATTAGATAGTAGACGCGTTCCAAAAGTCAAAGCTCAGAAATCAACTAAGTACATGGATCGCTAGCGATCCATACCTTTTCACAAGACCGCCATAATCTCCAGAGAGCAAAGTCCAATAATATTCTAAGTATATGGATCACCAGCGATCCATATGCTATGTTATGGATCGCTAGCGATCCATACCGTTTCATTGATTTGTAGCGACCTACATAGAAGAAGATGGGAGAAGGATGCTAAGGGGTTGGCTCGCTTTCCAACATACTTTTTGGACCGCCAGCGATCCATTAAATTGGCTCGGGTCGCAATGCTTTCTCCAGTGAATCAGCTTAACGGAAGTGTCGCAACATATACCATCTTGGTCGTTCGAAAGAGATATAATCAATTACAAGGCCAAGTTCCCATAGGATATGCTGAGCACTCTCGACTGACCAGTTTCGAATCCCAACATGGAGCTCCTATCAAGAATGGTCGTCGTCAAAAATCATCAAAAGTCATCAGAATGGTCATTAAAAAACTCACTTCAGGATTGACTCGAAGTCAAACTCGAGTAATTGTCCATTTGACTCGAAGCAGATTCTGGAACACTTGACTTGAAGTCGAACTCGGATAATCACCCATTTGACTCGAAGTAAACCTAGGAAATTCTGTCCCGAAATTTGACTGGGGTAAAACCAAGATTTTCTCCAAGCAAACATGCAAATGGCTCCAAGCAATGTTTGTCACCAACCCAGAACATCAAATTCTATGACTCCAAGCGAATCATGTGCTGACTCCAAGCAAATGGCAAAATTTCTCGGGTCAGACTCCAAGTAAAATACCACCAATCCATCAATGCCGATCCATCATCTTTTTCCCATAACTCAAACGTGCTAACTCCGAATACCTTGAAATTTGGAATGCAACCTTGTGGGGCCTTCTTTGTCACCCCAGAATGATCTCACCTAGTTTCAAAAATTTTGGGGTCGTCATTGTTCCATGACCCCATCATAAGTGATTTGTCGTTCAATCGGCATTTCCAATCATGCATATATCATTCTCAAGCAATATAAACAGCCGTAACTTGAAAACGGACCGATCTGACAACGATTAGAGCATCTTCCCCAATCGAAACCCATTCACCGAAGCCGTTCAACATGCAGAATATCCAAAGAATTATATCATGCCAACTATACCTTTTATACAACTATACAACAGATTCGAAATTGCTTCTTTACAGGTATGACTAGCAAATGGACGAAGCGAGAGCGATGGATGTAGTATGCTGCAAGGCCCTCAGGAATCATTAAAGGATGAAACAACCTGCTACCCTGGAAGAATTCCATGGGAAGGCAAACCGGTTCTAAAGACTAGAAGTAGTGCAATTAGAAGAAGCCAAACCCAGCAGTGTGCCAAAGAACATACCAAACGGTGAAGGAGCTACAGGACCTCAGGGACCTTCTGCCCAAGCAAGGTTACTAAGACCCAGTAGAAAAGCGCCCTAGCTAACTGACGAAATCAGATGAAAAGATGATTATCAAATAACACTCTAGCTAGTTAGAAACTAAGGAATGGGACAACATCCTAAAGCGATGCCTTCTCATCTATCCTTGTCTACTCTCCTTTTCCAAATGAGTCATACCAGGACACTATGGGCATTGCAGACAGCAGGACGAAAGAAATGCTTCTATGCCCTCGATGAGCCATGTCAATCCCCTTTTTGAGAACCGACGTTGCTGGTGGCGTCGAGAAGTTTTGTCCAAAGGATCATCGAACAAATAGATCCAACACCTTAGCCTACAGGAACCGACAAAACTGCGTTCATAATAACTACCCGTCGGATCGACGGAAGCAAATTGACTCAAACCGCTGGATTGGTGGAACCCAATCCTTGCCTTCTAAAAACCGATGTTGCTCCGGCAACATCGGGAAGGCCCAAAATTACACTCCTCACATTGCCCAAAGATAGGTAATACCGAAGAGTACCAAAACCCACGCATTTCATAAGCCATGCCAAAACATACACTCCTCACATTGTCCGAAGATAGGCAACACCGAGGAGCATGAAAAGCCTTGCATTTCATAAGCCGCGTCAAAACATACACTCCTCACGTTACCCAAAGATAGGCAACGCCGAGAAGTACCAAAAGCTGCACACTAAATTTCAAAATACCAACTCCTCACGTTGCCCGAAGATAGGCAACACCGAGGAGTACAAAAAGCCGCCCACTTCATAAGCCGCGCACTAAATTTCAAAATACCAACTCCTCACGTTGCCCGAAGCTAGGTAACACCGAGGAGTATGAAAGCCGCGCAGTAAATTTCAAAATACCAACTCCTCACGTTGCCCGAAGATAGGCAACACTGAGGAGTACAAAAGGCCGCATGCTCCATAAGCCGCGCACTAAATTTCAAAATACCAACTCCTCACGTTGCCGGAAGATAGGCAACACTGAGGAATACAAAAAGCCGCACACTTCATAAGCCACGCACTAAATTTCAAAACACCAACTCCTCACGTTGCCCGAAGATAGACAACACCGAGGAGTACAAAAAGCCACACACTTCATAAGCCGCACACTAAATTTCAAAATACCAACTCCTCACGTTGCTCGAAGACAGGCAACACCGATGAGTATGAATGTCGCGCATTCCATAAGCCGCATACTAACTCTTAAAAATTGCACTTCTCACGTTGCCCGAAGATAGGCAACACTGAGGAGTACAAAAATCCACTCACTCCATAAGCCGAGCATTAAATTTCAAAATACCAACTCCTCACGTTGCCTGAAGATAGGCAATACCGAGGAGTACAAAAAGCCGTGCACTTCATAAGTCGTGCACTAAATTTCAAAATACCAACTCCTCACGTTGCTCGAAGATAGGCAACACCGAGGGGTACAATAATCCACGCAATTCATAAGCCGCGCAATAAATTTCAAAATACCAACTACTCACGTTGCCCGAAGATAGGCGACACCGAGGAGTGTGAAAGCCGCGCATTCCACAAGTCGCGCACTAACTCTTAAAAATTGCACTCCTCACGTTGCCCGAAGATAGGCAACATCGAGGAGTACAAAAAGCCTTGCACTTCATAAGCCGCGCACTAAATTTCAAAATATCAACTCTTCACGTTGCCCAAAGATAGGCAGCACCGAGGAGTATGAAAGCCGTGCACTCCATAAGTCGTGCACTGACTCTTAAAACTTAAACTCCACATGTTGCCCGAAGATAGGCAACATCGAGAAACACTAAAACCGTTCCGGACCGATGGGTCATATCAGCCCCAAAAGCCATGCATTTCATAAGCTACGCATTAACTCCCAAAGCCGTGAAATCATGCTCCTATAACATAAACTCCTCGCATTGTCCGAAGATAGGCAACACCGAGGAGCGCCAAAACTGTTCTGAACCGATGGGACATATCGATCCTAAAATCTACGCATCCCGTAAGCCACACACACTTTCAAGCCCCGAAATCGCCCTATCAATGCCATGGAACTTATCCATACAGGAATAACCAGAATCAAGCCACTCCAACCAAACGAGTTGTGGAGAGACCATGGATACAGTTCAACCGTGCCAACAGCTCTATGGCATGGGGGACAACGCACACACTTGAATAGCCATAAGAAAGGCCGAGACTAATAATACCACAATTTTGTTATGCCCGATCAAAAATTCTAGCATTCTAACAACCGTGAATTTAATGACCTAGCTAGTGCAACAAACGAAATACTAGCATAGTACTTGCCCACTTCTTTCCAACTACTATATTACCGCTCTTGGTAACCAATTCCTCTTCCTCTTAGACCGTATGCCAGTTAAAGACCCATTCACTAAAGGCAGTTTGGACCAAGAGCTAAGAGTCATGCCCTGAACTCCCATAGGCTCTTTCTTCAATCCATCTTCATGTGGTCAGCTATAGATCTCTCCACCATGGTATCCCGATCTATTTGGATGTGTACATCTTCCAGAAACATGGAAGGATCATCAAAGCCATGGTTACCCGAACCAAATTCCACTCCTGTTTAGGTTTAATACCGCCATTCAGGTTACGGAAAAAGAAGACTTCCACCTAGAGAATCATGCCTTTTTGATGACAAGAAATTCTGAAAGAAAAATCGTGGATCCACAATGTTTATACTGGACTTGGTATACTAGCCCTATTCTCTCAACTTATGCTTAACACTTTCAAGTAAAAGTTAGCTTTCTTTCTAGGCACAAAAATGGCTAGAAAGAAAGTCAAGTAATTAGACGAACTAACTGTTTAGCTTCTTGAACTAATAAAACCGTGTTCATGCAAGCAACCTGTTGAGTCGACGGGGTCAAATCGACTCGAAAATCATTGTTTAGCTGCTTGGACCGGTCAAACTACGCCCAAGTATGCTCCATTAACTCGCTGAGTCGAAGAAAGCGAATCAACTCAAACCTCCAACTCCTAAATTTCCCGAAGATTGGGAACGTCGAGAAGTTCCAAATCGTTTCGAATCAACGGGTTTTATCGATCCGATGAGCCGCGCATTTCGTAAGCCGCGCGCAACCCTTAAAGCCATGCATCCCATAAGTCGCGCACTCTCATAAGCCGCGCCACCCATAAGGCACGCACTACCAGAAGCTGTGCATCTTGTAAGCCACATACTCTCATAAATCACTCATCTCATAAGCTGCACAAACACTTCTCAATGTCACTCCGGCATTGTTACCGGACCGTTAAAATTATCTAAGTATCAGTGTTGTCGTGACAACACCAGAAAACTTGTTTATTTCAGGGTTAACAAGAACCGATCCCTACCGCCCAAAAGGACCGACATTGCTCTAGCAATGCCACAAAGTTTCCAAACCAAGATTTTAACAAAGAATTTCGATCTTTGACCAAAATGTCTAAAGTTAAGACTTTCAAATCATGAGCTCCCAAAGATAGGAGCTGCGACACAACTTTCACGGAGGGCATCTAGAGAGATGCCCAGAACATCAAGTCTTGCACCAAGTGTTTGGAGTAATCAGCCCCGTGGACCGGCGACACATAACACACTAACACTTGGTCAGGACAAAAACTCATTCCATGGTTCTGTTACGCTGAACAGAGAATTTCGGCAATCGCAACAAAACTAAACAGTATAGTAGGTTGGACGAATGTGGAATTAAAAAGGAAACTGCTCCAACTTGCTAGACATCGAAATTGCCTCAGCAACATCAAGAACTCCATACTGTCATATCGACAAGAAAATCGAACTCATTAAAATTCACCATCGCTCGAAAATAAGCAATGAAAGGAGGGACTTACCATCGACCAGATTTAGATAATGATGGAAGACGTTTCCAGAATCAAGTCATCGACCCAGCGGATTCCAAAGACAGAAGCAGGTGCTCGAATAAGGTCTCAAACCCTAACTTGTAAAAAAACCAGCTGTTATCCAAAGGCAGACAATGGCAAGGAGAGAACGTTAAAAATTGAGCAGCTAAATCATTGATTCTCGAAGATTGAAACCAATGAATAATGTTGATATCCACAACAATGCAATTAGTCTAGCATAATGCATATGGCTTGAAACAAGCAAGATTAAGTGTCACAGATTCAAGACAAACACTACCGAACCCTACCGGTCTATGATTAGTATAGGAATGAACGCGGTCATACCAGTGGCAATGTAATGACTTGCTCCACTATTTCATATTTTCTATAAGAACCTAGAGTTTGACACCTAGAAGTGAAGGGTCCTGCCCAAAAATGAAGGGTTCCGCAGATAGTCGTCAGATCATAACAAAAACTGGTGGGAGGAAGTTCGATTTTTCGTGAATAAGAATAACTATGGAATTGGTTAAGCAACAACCTTGCATCTCCAAGGGTAATACTTGACAGTTATAAACAAAGCTAGGTAGCGGAAATGCCTGGGACTCTCACCCTTCCAGAACATGGCATATGCTAGATTTAAGCAACGTTGAGAAAACACCCACATTGGGTTAAAAGGAATCTACTCAACTCTACAGGATCAGATGAATGATGCAACCCTCACCAACATGACTTTAACACTGCCCAAAGATAGGCAGCACTAAGAAAATACTTCTACAATCCAATCATCGAAGTGATAGTTTTCGAAGGCCGAAACTAGTACCCAACTTGATTAAGAGCACCGCCGAATCGACGAGAAAATCGATCCTAACCTCCTGAGTGTCGGTGTTGCCTCGCCAACGCCAAGGCCTTCTTTTATCTTTTAAGTACTGGTGTTGCCCTGGCAACGCCGGGAAAATTTTCTATTTCCTAAGTACCAGCGTTGCCCCGGCAATGCTAGGAAACTTTATATTTCATAAGTATCAGCGTTATCCAGGCAACTCCGGGAAACATTCTACTCACTAAGTACCGGTATTGCCCTGGCAATGCCAGGAAAACTTTATTCTACAGGGCTCATAAGAAACACTCATCGTGGTGAACCATCGATGCACTAGCTTCCGGAGATAGAAGTGGTCCTCAACTGAGTTTCTACCTTCTCTTCAGAAAACTATTGTTGCCCAATGACAGGCAATGACCGAAAGACATATCCTTTCATAGGTCAGCCGGATGGTTTGACCTTTCATCATAGGAATCAGCCACTGCACATGAATAAAGCAGCGTCGAAAGGAAATCCCAGGATTGAATTGCCCGTGTACTAATTTCTAGGGATGAAAGTTGTTGCACAACCGAATTTCCTAAATTCAACTTAAAAAGAATTTAGACATAGCCAAAAGATAGGTAGCCTCGAGGAAATGTTGTTTAGAACCAACCAGCTAGGTTATCAATTCCTAAAGACAGGAATTGGCATATAAACAGGATTTCCATGATGACAACAATCAAGCAAAGCATGCACAACTAAGGACATGTAGGGACAATCACGGAAGGTCAGAACTAAAACCATTGGACTTCCGCAATCCTAGAATGAGATTGAGAGCCAGACCAAGGGCAATCGAATCATGTGTCCTAAACCTCTCCATCTCTCACAATCACCCAAATATAGGCGCTCGAAATAGCTAGTCCCTCGAGCAGGGATAGACGCACAAATACTTGATCGAAAGAAATGTTGCAAAGTCCAAACACAAATAACCGTGAGGTTGGTTAGATAATGGTTCTGTATCACAAAAGAGAGCATTCTAGCAACAAAATCACCAATGAAGAAAATGAAGGATTTAACGTTCAGAAGTCAACCGTCGCTCATAGTCTGGCAATGACGAGAAAGATCGATGACCTACTCAAGGTCTAACTAGATCATTTGGTTCCAACTTGCGGGAATATGCCATTACCTGAAGTTTGGTGATGCTAAGAAGAAACTCTCAAAATGAAACTATCGATACATCGGCTTTCGAAAATAGAAGCAAAAGCTTGATCGACTCTTTAATCCTACCTTCTGGAACCTTATGTTATTCGAAGGTCCACAACACCAAGAAAAAATCCATAGGTTTGAGTCATCCGTACATGAGTTTGCGAAGATAGAAACCAACACATGATTAGGATCTCAACGTTGGACTCAGAAGAATATACTTTAGCAAAAGATGCCAGAAACGCATCTTTCTAATGCCTACTGACATCATTCCAAAAACTCAAATCTTAGGATCAAGCAATAAAGTCCCTAGTTTCTAAAGATAGGAGCTATCGTGTCAATTAAACTGGGGCAATCAAACTTATTGCTTAGGAGACCTAACCTCCCAAAACGTATTGGTTCAGTAGTCAAAGTAATCAGCCCTACGGGATAAGGCATTTACACCAACGCTTTGTCAAACGAGCTCAGCTGAGCATGAACTCGACTGAATATAAATAAGAACAGTCGCGAAACTGGATAGACCAAGCTACCTCATAGTTCTATAAAAAGCAATTCTCAAAGATGAGGAATTAAGCCAATAGTCCTTTGAGACAGAAGCTAGTGTGCAGGTCGAATTCCAAAAACCACAAAGGAAGGATATTCGCGATTGAATAACTCATGCACTAGTTTCTGAAGACTGAAGATGTGCCTAATCGAACTTCAACCACAACTCTATAAGGGCAGTTGTGCCTTGTAATTTACATGTAATCGATCATCCCAATATGACAGGAATAATAAGCGAAGCCTAAGTTGCGAAGGACCCAGCTTCGAGAGGAGTGGAAGTCCATCCGCTAGACTAAAGATTGGAAGACCAAAAAGTTACTTTCAACAACAAAACTTGGCATTCAACCCTGTCAGGTATGTTTTAATTTAAATAATATCCTCGTATAACCAACATCCGGAATCCAAAGGAAGTCGCCGTATGTTGACCAGTCGGGTTCTGAACATTGACCGGAGCAGATGCAGTGTGTTATCCACCAAAGAAGAGTCCAGTATCCCGAATACTGCAGACAAATAGTCTAGTGTAGAAAGCTTGTTTACTTTTGAAAAACAATCCATATCGTCCTTTGAAATTCTCTCTTCCACACTTATCCGTCATCGATCAACGACCGATAATGGGGCCGCTGTCCGAAGCGACGCGGAAAGCTTTTCTTCTCAGGATCACTGGAGTACAAAAACAGGAAGAAGATACGATTGAATCATCCACTATATCCAATTTTGGAATAAGTCACCGCATTGGAACTCAAAAACATCGACGGGAGCTTAACCAAGTTCTCAAAAAGAAACAATTAAAGACAAAGAGCGAGACTTCGCTCCAGAACGGCGTGCAATCGTTTGAGGCAAAACTTAGCTTCACCGCTGTCGAATTAAATCTATATAGGACAACTCCAAACCTACATCATGCACCCACTTACCAACCTAAACCCTCGCGTAAACGACGAAGCAAAGAATGCATCGTCAATACCAAGAATTGAAATTCAGATCGAAATCAAAAAACGAATGGCTATCAGAAGTCAAGCAATTGAGAACAACATCTTGAGGTGGACTATGACAATTCACATCGAAAATTCAACAGTCAAAGCCAAATTTGCATGGTAACCTCGACACGATCAACTAGATATCACAAAATAAAAACTCAAAAGAAGTTACTTCCAAAGCACGCCTTGTTTTCAACGAAGGCATACTCTAGGGGGCAAATGTTATATGGGTTTTTAACCCAGCAGAATCCAGAGGAAGTCTAGAGAACTCCATCGAGTCAGAATAGCTCAAAAGCCAATCGAAGGGACTAGAACAAGGAGCCAAACACAACTAACAAAAACATCGTGATCAAAACAAAGCGACATGCAATGAGACTACACGAACAACGTCGATACAAAGCAACAAAAGCATTCCAGATATCAAAGCCTAGAAAAAGTCTGAGTGCATGGATCGCTAGCGATCCATACACTATGGATTGCCAGCGATCCATACTTCATCACTAGGTCGCTAAGGCACATGGGAAGTGAAGAAAGCCAAAATATGCTAAGTGTATAGATCGCTAGCGATCCATACACCATGGATCGCCAACGATCCAAACTTGTTAATGGACTCTTGGCAAGCTAACTAGGCGAAGAAGGAAAAGAGGAGCTAAGTGATTGGCTAGCACACGAGCTAAATCTATGGATCGCTAGCGATCCGTAGACCATGGATCGCTAGCGATCCATGGTTTTGGTTCGGGTCGTGAGCTGAGCTTCGTTTCATTCTCCTAAGTCCATATACAAGTAGTCAATGAACAGGCCTAGCCCAGAAACTCTCCAGTCACTATAAATACCATCCTACCTGCAACACAAACGGGATCTTCTCTGGACTGGTTGCTGAAGCTCTGTTGGAAACTTTCTTCACTCTCTACCTCGCTCACAACAATCTCCAAATGGATTCACTCTGATTCTCCATTGGATTCCAACTTTGGGGATTCAATCTAGCTAAGGATAATCAAAAGCCTTTTAACCAAACACTACTTGTAACAACAATCAGTCAAATAATAAAACTATAAAGTGGACGTAGGCTTCATTAACAGGCAAACCACTATAAAAGTTCCTTGTCTTCTTTCTTTTACTCTCTTTTTTTGTACCTATTATCTGTGTTATTGCTCTGTCAGAACAGGGCTGGTGCTTTCACACTCTAACCAAGGTGTTGATCCATTTTTTAGGTTAACACTATACAAATAACAATGCTTATACAAAGTAAGGCCTAAGATGCTCAGAATTCCAAGTTCTTGGAATTAGATTTTCATCAGGTATTGAGAGTTGATATGCCTCATTAGCTAAGACTTCTGCTACAACCAAAGGACCTTCCCAATAGGACCCAGAGCTCCATCTATCGAGTCCTTAGTGTTAGCTACTACTATACATAGTACTAGGTCTCCCTTATTGAAGTTTCTCTCCTTAAGCCTAGAATTGTAATTCTTTGCCATCCTTTGTCGGTATGCGGTTGACTGGATTGCCGCCTCATCTCTTCTCTCTTGAATAAGATCGAGAGCAGCTTCTTTTAACTCCATGTTCGGTTCTTCCATATATGATATTCTTCTGTGTGATGGAACCTTTGTTTCAACTGGGAGTATCGCTTCATAGCCATAGATTAAGGAGAAAGGTGTAGGCCAATTAGAGATATGGATGAGGTTCTTTAAGCCCATAGTGATAAAGATAACTCCTCCGCCCATTTTCCTTTGGCATTTTGTAGTCTTTTCTTGAGAAGTTTCTTGATGGTTTTGTTTGCTGCTTCGACTTGCCCGTTCGCCTATGGAGGTGTGATAGAGGAGAAAATCTTTATTATTCCATTCCTTTCACAAAGCTCCATGAATTCCTTACTTTCAAATTGGGTTCCATTATCAGAAACTATTTTATAGGGGATTCCAAACCTAGTAATCATGTTCCTATCAACAAAAGTGACCATCTCTTTTACAGCGATTGTAGCTAAGGGTTCGGCTTCTACCTTCTTGGTGAAGTAGTCTATTTCCACCATAACATACTTTGCCCCTCCTTTCGACATGGGAATTTGTCCTACCAAATCTATGCCATATATATTGAATGACCATGGGCTGGCTAATAGGATAAGCTCATGGGAAGGTAGTCTTGGGATACTGGAAAATCTTTAACGTCCAATGCTTTTTCTCACATACTCCTATGCATCTTGAAGTGTAGTGGGCCAGTAGTAACTGAAAGGGAGTGCGGATTAAGGATCTTAAGGCTAATTTAACACTAGAGGGAGGGGGGTGAATAGTGTTTAATGGATTCTATGAGTTATATGGACTAAATCAAAATTATGACACAAACAAATGCAGAACTTAATCACAGAAGAATCACAGAATCAAACACAGATGCAGAAAGTAAATAAAAAGCAGTAAAAGGAAAGAACACACCGGATTTTATACTGGTTCGGAGTTACCCTACATCCAATCCAATACCAAGGCAGAACAACTCATACAAATTTTTATTATACCAAAGTCGAGATTACAATCCTCAGTTTCTAAAGGCCTTGAGGTACCCTCCTGTCTCACGAGTTCGGGGAAAACTCTCTTAATTTACGGGCCACAAGATTACCCAATTGATTTCCAGGCACAACCACACCTTATAGAGAGACTCGATAAAATTTTGATTACAAATTGATCCTATAACTCTAAATAGCACTTTGACCTTCGAGAGAGGGTTGAGAACCAAACAAGAATGAGATTCTAATTTGATTCACTAGAGAATTCGGCAGAATTTTGGCACGATCTTAAAAATATGAAAATTGTAGAATATGGATTTGTGGAGAAGAAGGAGTGAAGAAAATATGAAATTAGTTAGTTAAAAAATTCGGTTGTGAAGGCTATTTATAGAGCACCAACAGTCATAACCATTCATGAAGAAATTTAAACAAATAGACACTTCTTTTGAAAATTAAAACTTTTGAATTCAACGGCCACCATGTCGACATGGGGTATCCCATGATGTCGACATCCCTATGTTAAAAATAATATAATTTTTTTTTGAAAATGGTATTGAAATAAAAACAAAATGAAATGACTCTGGAGTAAAATAAACTAATTTTACTATGTATTAAATCACAAAAACAAAGAATATTTTAAGGCTAAAACATCTAATTGAAAATCATTTGAAAAGATAATTTGAAGGCTGAAATATTTTGAAAAGCAGTTTTGAAAATCATTTTGAAAAACCATTTTGAAGTAGTTTTGCAAGCTTCTTCCTGCAGAATATCTCATCACATCAGGACTCGAGAACTTGTACAAAACCAGGATGTCCGTGGGTTTGTAAGCACTTATCGTAGGTTTGTAAGATACTTGTCGTGGATTTGTAAGCCACTAAGAAGGTAGAAATGGGTTCCATCCCAAATGAAATTCAGAATGAAGATTTCCGTGCTATTATGAAGTTTTAACAATAAACCAGACACTTATCTTGAAATCTTGATCTTGATAATCATGAGTCTTCAAACTTGATTTATTCATTCTTGATCTTTATACTGTACAGTCTTCAATAATCAGTACCTGCCTTATATATATCCTGCATAATAACATTCATATATATCTAGACAATAGTGTTAGTATATAAGTTATAATAAAATAAGTTACAAAGGTTGTTGTCATCAAAATCATTGTCTCCAGTTCCTAACAATCTCCCCCTTTTTGATGATGACAACCTTACAAAATATACTTACCACTTCGATCATACCATAACTCCCCCTTACACCAACAACTCCCCTTTACTCCAAGCCTACTATTTTATATAACTTCTCCCCCTTTGTCATCAACAAAACAATAACCTATAAACCTTGAACTTAATTGAAAATGAGATAAACAAACATATGACATAAGAATAATAACCATGTATGAGTTAAATATAACATCCTAAGTTAAATGGAACTCAAGATTTTATACACCAAAGATTGTTTTTAGAAGAACATAAATTAAGAAAACACTTTATATAGAAATTAACAAATTAATATATAATCAAGAAAGAGAAAAACGAAAAACGAAAAACGCTTAACGAGGACCCTTAACTATTGGTGATTTATGGACCGAACAATTTGGATAATGGAGACAAAAGTTTCCACGTTGTTCGACCAAGTTCCCATTAGCGTCAAAAAGGACCTTTTCAACACAAATCACGCCATCGTCTTCGTCCATATAAACATATGGATTCGGAGAGGGTGTTATTCTTCTTGATCCTCTTGTTGTTCTTCCATAGGCTCTTCTTCTTCAGAATCCATGGCTTGTGATGATTCTTCGATGATAATGGGAATGGCATGGTTATCCATAAGGAATTTTGTAAATTCCTAAGAATTGTTCTCTAGCCATTCGCAGTTGACTCACTTGAAAATCCGTCATCATTTGAAGCAAATCTTTCATCTTCTCTTGTAATTTGATGACTCGTACGTGTGTGGAACGTTGAAAAGGGCCAGAATGAGGAGAAGTGGGTGAAGAAGGTTCATTATTAGAAGAGGAAGCCATTAATTTACTGTTTTAGAAGTTTATTACAGAGAATAGAACAAAGGAAAGGAGTAAAAGTCGAAATATATAAATATATAACCAAATAACTAATTTTAGAGGGAAATTTAAATTTGAAAATCTCGGCTTGTATGTCGACATAGGGGGACGGGTCATGTCGACATGCCCAGTTCAATTTTTGAGAAATTTTTATTTATATTAATTATTAACTATACTTGTTTTATTTATAATTTATATTTCAGTTAATGAACATATACCGAATTCTCTTCTAAATTTAGTAAAGTTTTGTTCATTTAATGGTTTGGTTAATATATCAGCAATTTGCGTTTCAGTATTACTATATTCAAGAGTTATGACTTCTTTACTTATATTATCTCTAAGAAAATGATGTCTAATATCAATATTTTTTGTTCTAGCTTGATGAGTTGGATTTTTAGATAAGTTTATTGCACTAGTATTATCACAATAAATTGGTGATTTAGTTATAGTTAACCCAAAATCTTTTAAAGTTTGTTGCATATATATAACTTGAAATTATTGTAATTTGGGAAAGCAAGTAGAATCCTGATAGCTTCTAGTCTTGCTACGGGTTCAAATGTTTTGTCATAATCAATTCCTTCTTCTTGACAATAACCTTGCGCGACTAAACGAGCTTTATTTCTCACGACCTCACCAAGTTCATTCATTTTATTTTTATAAACCCATTTTGTTCCAATTATACTTTTATCCTCAGGTCTAGGAACAAGTTCCCAAACATCATTTCTAGTGAACTGATTCAATTCTTCTTGCATAGCAAGAATCCATGAATTATCAGATGATGCTTCCTTTGGATTTTTAGGTTCAATAGTTGATATAAAAGCTACATTACCCATACAATTTAGTTGATTTCTTGTTTTAACTATGATTCAATATTTCCTAGTATATTTTCTACAGGATGATCTTTTAATAGTCTAATTCTTTTATTAGGTTGAATAATTTCACAATTAGTTTCATTAGGTTCATTATTTAAAGTTACAAAATCTTCTTCATCTTCTATTTGTACAGTATCTTTAAAATTTTCATCAAAAGATACATGCATTGTTTCTTCAATAGTATTAGTTCTTAAATTATAAACTCTAAAATCTTTACTTCTATTAGAATATCCGATAAAGATACCTTTGTCGGATTTAGTATCAAATTTATCTAAATTATCTTTTGTATTAAGAATAAAACACTTACTACCAAAAACTTTAAAATAGCTACTATGGGTTTCTTATTGTAAAGTAATTCATATGGTGTTTTATTAGTTAATGGTTTAATTAAAATCCTATTTAATATATAACAAGCTGTAGCGACTGCTTTAGCCCAAAAGTTTTTAGGTAAGTTACTATCAGAAAGTATTGTTCTAGCACACTCTTGAATCGTTCTATTCTTACGTTCTACCACTCCGTTTTGTTGTGGAGTTCTTGGAAAAGAGAAATTATGAGTGATCCCTTTTTTATTACAGAAATTCTCAAAATTTTCATTTTCAAATTCTCCACCGTGATCACTAGGAATAGTTTTTATTTTTAAAGAAAATTGATTTTGAATTCTTTTAGCAAAATTCTTAAATAATTCAAAAGCATCACTTTTAAGTTTAAGAAAAATTATCCAAGTATATCTAGAATAATCATCTACAATTACAAAAACATAATTATTATGATTAATTGATTGAACTTGAGATGGACCACATAAATCTAAATGAAGTAATTCTAGAGGTTTAGAAGTAGAAATCATATCTTTTAATTTAAATGAACTTTTCTTAAGGTTTCCTAATTGGAAAGCATCACACATACTATCTACTTTAAAGTTTAACTTGGAAAGACCTCTAACTAAGTCAAGTTTTGATAACCTAGATAACAGTTTGAAATTTAAATGACCAAATCTTTTATGCCAAATCCAAGGGTCACTTGTATTAGCCAAAAGACATAAGTTATCATCTGAAACTTTCATACTAAGGATGTAAATGTTTTTCTTCCTAATTCCTTCAAAGATAATATTTGACTTATTATCTTCGATGTGACACTTATCTTTTCCAAATTTAATTTTAAATCCTTTTTCACATAGTTGACTTATACTAAGCAGATTATGTTTTAAATTCCTAACTAGCAAAATATCAGAAATAAGAGGAGTGTTAGAATTACCGACATTGCCGATGCCAATCACATATCCTTTTGAGTTATCTCCAAAGTTGACCAATCCACCATCTTGATATATAATGTCATTGAGTATCTCGGGATTTCCAGTCATATGCCTTGAACAACCACTATCAAGTATCCATTTATCTTTCTCAATTTGCACAGTTTGTCCATTGGTTGTTGATTCTTCAAAATCCATGTAACATGTCTGTTCCTGCATAACAAACCAATTCGGTAGATAACTTGATTTTACATAAAAACTATATGCAGACCTATGATACTTTGATGAAATACATAGATTCAAACTAGTATTAACAAAATTTTCTAAAAATGCCATTTTCAACTTTTCAAGTTTCAGATTATGAAAACTATGAAAACCTATGCTCTGATACCAATTGAAAGGGAGTGTGGATTAAGGATCTTAAGGCTAATTTAACCTTAGAGGGGGGATGAATAGTGTTTAATGGATTCAATAACTTATACGGACTAAATTAAAATTATGACACAAAAAAATGCAGAACTTAATCACAAAACAATCACAGAATCAAACACAGATGCATAAAGTAAATAAAAAGCAGTAAAAGGAAAGAACACACCGGATTTTATACTGGTTCGGAGTTACCCTACATCCAGTCCTGTACCAAGGCAGAACACCTCATACAGATTTTTATTATACCAAAGTCGAGATTACAATCCTCGGTTTCTAAAGGCCTTGAAGTACCCTCCTGTCTCACGAGTCCGGGGCAAACTCTCTTGATTTACGGGCCACAAGATTACCCAATTGATTTCCAGGCACAACCACACCTTATAGAGAGACTCGATAAACTTTTGATTACAAATTGTTCCTATAACTCTGAATAGCACTTTGATCTTCGAGAGAGGGTAGAGAACCAAATAAGAATGTGATTCTAATTTGAGTGACTTGAGAATTCGGCAGAATTTCAGCACGATCTTAAAAATATGAAAATTTTAGAATATGGATTTGTGGAGAAGGAGTGAAGAAAATATGAAATTAGTTAGTTAAAATATTCGTTTGTGAAGGCTATTTATAGAGCACCAAATAGTCATAACCATTCGTGAAGAGATTTAAACGAATAGACACTTCTTTTGAAAATTGAAACTTTTGAATTCAACGGCCACCATGTCGACATGGGGTTTCCCATGATGTCGACATCCTTATGTTAAAAATAATATAAAATTTTGTTTTGAAAATGGTATTGAAATGAAAACAAAATGAAATGACTCTGGAGTAAAATAAACTAATTTTACTATGTTTTAAAACACAAAAACAAAGAATATTTTAAGGCTAAAACATCTATTTGAAAATCATTTGAAAAGATAATTTGAAGGCTAAAATATTTTGAAAAGCAGTTTTGAAAATCGTTTAAAAAACCATTTTGAAGTAGTTTTGCAAGCTTCTTCCTGCAAAATATCTCATCACATCAGGACTCGAGAACTTGTACAAAACCAGGATGTTCGTGGGTTTGTAAGCCACTTGTCGTAGGTTTGTAAGCTACTTGTCGTGGGTTTGTAAGCCACTAAGAAGGTAGAAATGGGTTCCATCCCAAATGAAATTCGGAATTATGATTTCATGCTATTATGAAGTTTTTACAATAAACTTGACACTTACCTTGAAACCTTGATCTTGAAACTCATGAGTCTTCAAACTTGATTTCTTCATTCTTGATCTTCATACCGTAAAGTTTTTAATAATCGGTACATGCCTTATGTATATCTTGCATAATAACATTCATATATATCTAGACAATAGTGTTAGTATATAAGTTATAATAAAATAAGTTACAAAGGTTGTTGTCATCAAAACCACTATCTCCAGTTCCTATCTCCCCCTTTTTTATGATGACAACCTTATAACATATACTTACCACTTCGACCATACCATAACTCCCCCTTACACCAACAACCCCCCCTTACTCCAAGCTTACTATTTTATATAACTTCTCCCCCTTTGTCATCAACAAAACAATAACCTATAAACCTTGAACTTAATAGAAAATGAGATAAACAAACATATGACATAAGAATAATAACTATGTATGAGTTAAATATAGCATCCTAAGTTAAATGGAATTCAAGATTTTATACACCAAAGATTGTTTTTAGAAGAACATTAATTAAGAAAACACTTTATATACAAATTGACAAATTAATATACAATCAAGAAAGAGAAAAACGAAAAACGAAAAACGCTTAACGAGGACCCTTAACTATTAGTGATTTATGGACAGAACAATTTGGATAATGGAGACAAAAGTTTCCACGTTGTTTGACCAAGTTCCCATTAGCGTAAAAAAGGACCTTTCCAACACAAATCATGCCATCTTCTTCGTCCATATGAACATCTGGATTCAGCAGAGGATGTTCTTATTCTTGATCCTCTTGTGGTTCTTCCATAGGCTCTTCTTTTTCAGAATCCATGGCTTGTGACAATTCTTCGATGATAATGGGATTAGCATGGTTATCCATAAGGAATTTTTGTAAATTCCTAAGAATTCTGCCTTGCCTATCTTGTTCTTTAGCCATTCGCAGTTGATTCACTTGAATTTCCGTCATCATTTGAAGCAAATCATTCATCTTCTCTTGTAATTTGATGACTCAAACGTGTGTGGAACGTTGAAAAGGGCCAGAATGAGGAGAAGTGGGTGAAGAAGGTTCATTATTAGAAGAGGAAGCCATTAATTTACCATTTTAGAAGTTTATTACAGAGAATAGAACGGAGGAAAGGAGTAAAAGTCGAAATATATAAATATATAACCAAATAACTAATTTTAGAGGGAAATTTAAATTTGAAAATATCGGCCTGTATGTCGACATAGGGGGATGGGTCATGTCGACATGCCCAGTTCAATTTTTGAGAAATTTTTATTTATATTAATTATTAACTATACTTGTATTATTTATAATTTATATTTCAGTTAATGAACATATACCTAATTCTCTTCTAAATTTAGTAAAGTTTTGTTCATTTAATAGTTTGGTTAATATATCAGCAATTTGTTTTTCAGTATTAATATATTCGAGAGTTATGACTTCTTTACTTATATTATCTCTAAAAAAATGATGTCTAATATCAATATTTTTTGTTCTAGCATGATGAGTTGGATTTTTAGGTAAGTTTATTGCACTAGTATTATCACAATAAATTGGTGATTTAGTTATAGTTAATCCAAAATCTTTTAAAGTTTGTTGCATATATATAACTTGAAATTATTGTAATTTGCGAAAGCAAGTAGAATAATGATAGCTTCTAGTCTTTCTACGGGTGCAAAGGTTTCGTCTTAATCAATTCCTTCTTCTTGACAATAACCTTGCGCGACGAAACGAGCTTTATTTCTCACGACCTCACCAATTCATTCATTTTATTTTTATAAACCCATTTTGTTCCAATTATACTTTTATCCTCAGGTCTAGGAACAAGTTCCCAAACATCATTTCTGGTGAACTGATTCAATTCTTCTTGCATAGTAAGAATCCATGAATCATCAGATGATGCTTCCTTTGGATTTTTAGGTTCAATAGTTGATATAAAAGCTACATTAATCATACTATTTAGTTGATTTCTTGTTTTAACTATAGATTCAATATTTCATAGTATATTTTCTACAGGATGATCTTTTAATAATCTAATTCTTTTATTAGGTTGAATAATTTCACAATTAGTTTCATTAGGTTCATTATTTAAAGTTACAAAATCTTCTTCATCTTCTATTTGTACAGTATCTTTAAAATTTTCATCAAAAGATACATGCATCGTTTCTTCAATAGTGTTAGTACTTAAATTATAAACTCTAAAAGCTTTACTTCTATTAGAATATCCGATAAAGATACCTTTGTCAGATTTAGGTTCAAATTTATCTAAATTATCTTTTGTATTAAGAATAAAACACTTACTACCAAAATATTTAAAATAAGCTATTATGGGTTTCTTATTGTAAAGTAATTCATATGGCGTTTTATTAGTTAATGGTCTAATTAAAATCATATTTAATATATAACAAGCTGTAGCGACTGATTCAGCCCAAAAGTTTTTAGGTAAGTTACTATCAGAAAGTATTGTTCTAGAACACTCTTGAATCGTTCTATTCTTACGTTCTACCACTCCTTTTTGTTGTGGAGTTCTTGGAAAAGAGAAATTATGAGTGATTCCTTTTTAATTATAGAAATTCTATAAATTTTCATTTTCAAATTCTCCACCGTGATCACTACGAATAGTTTTTATTTTTAAAGAAAATTGATTTTGAATTCTTTTAGCAAAATTCTTAAATAATTCAAAAGCATCACTTTTAAGTTTAAGAAAAATTATCCAAGTATATCTAGAATAATCATCTACGCTTACAAAAACATATTTATTGTGATTAATTGATTGAGCTTGAGATGGACCAAATAAATCTAAATGAAGTAATTCTAGAGGTTTAGAAGTAGAAATCATATCTTTTAATTTAAATGAAATTTTCTTAAGTTTTCCTAATTGGCAAGCATCACATATACTATCTACTTTAAAGTTTAACTTGGGAAGACCTCTAACTAAGTCAAGTTTTGGTAACCTAGATAACAGTTTGAAATTTAAATGACCAAATCTTTTATGCCAAATCCAAGGGTCACTTATATTAGCCAAAAGACATAAGTTATCATTTGAAACTTTCATACTAAGGATGTAAATGTTTTTCTTCCTAATTCCTTCAAAGATAATATTTGACTTATTATCTTCGATGTCACAGTTATCTTTTCCAAATTTAATTTTAAATCCTTTATCACTTAGTTGACTTATACTAAGCAGATTATGTTTTAAAATCCTAACTAGCAAAATATCATAAATAAGAGGAGTTTTAGAATTACTGACATTGCCGATGCCAATCACATATCCTTTTGAGTTGTCTCCAAAGTTGACCAATCAACCATCTTGATATATAATGTCATTGAGTATCTCGGGATTTCCAGTCATATGCCTTGAACGGCCACTATCAAGTATCCATTTATCTTTCTCAATTTGCACAGTTTGTCCATTGGTTGTTGATTCTTCAAAAGCCATGTAACATGTCTGTTCCTGTATAACAAACCAATTCGGTATATAACTTGATTTTACATAAAAACTATATGCAGACCTATGATACTTTGATGAAATGCATAGATTCAAACTAGTATTAACAAAATTTTCTAAAAATGCCATTTTCAACTTTTCAAGTTTCAGATTATGAAAACTATGAAAACCTATGCTCTGATACCAATTGAAAGGGAGTGCGGATTAAAGATCTTAAGGCTAATTTAACAGTAGAGGTGGGGTGAATAGTGTTTAATGGATTCTATGACTTATATGGACTAAATTAAAATTATGACAAAAACAAATGCAAAACTTAATCATAGAACAATCACAGAATCAAACACAGATGCAGAAACTAAATAAAAAGCAGTAAAAGGAAAGAACACATTGGATTTTATACTGGTTCGAAGTTACCCTACATCCAGACCTGTACCAAGGCAGAACACCTCATACAGATATTTATTATACCAAAGTCGAGATTACAATCCTCAGTTTCTAAAGGCCTTGATATACCCTCCTGTCTCATGAGTCCGGGGCAAACTCTCTTGATTTACGGGCCACAAGATTACCCAATTGATTTCCAGGCACAACCACACCTTATAGGGAGACTCGATAAAATTTTGATTACAAATTGATCCTATAACTCTGAATAGCACTTTGATCTTCGAGAGAGGGTAGAGAACCAAACAAGAATGAGATTCTAATTTGATTCACTTGAGAATTCGGTAGAATTTCGGCACGATCTTAAAAATATGAAAATTTTAGAATATGGATTTGTGGAGAAGGAGTGAAGAAAATATGAAATTAGTTAGTTAAAAAATTCGTTTGTGAAGGCTATTTATAGAGCACCAACAATCATAACCATTCATGAAGAGATTTAAACGAACAGACACTTCTTTTGAAAATTGAAACTTTTTAATTCAACGGCCACCATGTCGACATGGGGTATCCCATGATGTCGACATCTCTATGTTAAAAATAATATAAAATTTTGTTTTGAAAATGGTATTGAAATGAAAAAAAAATGAAATGACTCTGGAGTAAAATAAACTAATTTTACTATGTTTTAAAACACAAAAACAAAGAATATTTTAAGGCTAAAACATCTATTTGAAAATCATTTGAATAGATAATTTGAAGGCTAAAATATTTTGAAAAGCAATTTTGAAAATCGTTTTGAAAAACCATTTTGAAGTAGTTTTGCAAGCTTCTTCCTGCAGAATATCTCATCACATCAGGACTCGAGAACTTGTACAAAACCAGGATGTTCGTGGGTTTGTAAGCCACTTAGCTTGTCGTAGGTTTGTAAGCTACTTGTCATGGGTTTGTAAGCCACTAAGAAGGTAGAAATGGGTTCCATCCCAAATGAAATTCGGAATGAAGATTTCCGTGCTATTATGAAGTTTTAACAATAAACTAGACACTTATCTTGAAATCTTGATCTTGATACTCATGAGTCTTCAAACTTGATTTCTTCATTCTTAATCTTTATACCGTACAGTCTTCAATAATCAGTACTTGTCTTATATATATCCTGCATAATAACATTCATATATATCTAGACAATAGTGTTAGTATATAAGTTTTAATAAAATAAGTTACAAAGGTTGTTGTCATCAAAACCACTATCTCTAGTTCCTAACAGTAACTGTGTCTTAGCACCTTCTTTGCTAGCTTGACTCCTCCAGAGTTATTTCCACATTGCCCTTCATGTATTTCGCCCAATATTCATATCTCTTCTTCTTTGAAAAGACATCTAAGATGAGAAGTAGAGCATCATCTCTCGTATAATATACCATCAAAGAAGGAAACCATGGAGCTTTATATCTTATTTTCCAAGATTCATTCTTGTTTCGAGGTTGAACTCAATTTATCAAGAATTTTTTGATAGGGGCCAACCACGAGTCTTTCTCCATCTGCTGAAGGATAGGCATAGGTGGAAGCTGCTCTTAATTTTTCAGTCGTTTCTTAGTTCTGAGCTTCTCTGACCATTAGTCGCTGTGCTTTAGTCAGGACCAGTATTTGGTTGGCCTCAGTGATGCTTGGTTCGGCTTAATGTCTTATTGGGATTGCTTTCATTTCCTAAGCTACTTTAGTGCTAGCAAGTTTGGCTAACAAGTCCGTGGAAGAATTGTTCTCGCGTGTTATTTTCTTTATATCAAATTGATCAAACTGCTCTAGCAAATTTTTGGATAGTTCTACATATTTTGGCTAAGGTTGGCTCTTTTGCTTAGTAATTCTCCTACACTTGATTTACAACTAATTGGGAATCACTATGAATTTTAATATGAGTTACTTTCATTACTTGAACCATCCTTAAAACCGTGAGGAGAGATTCATATTCTACTCATTATTGGTAGCTTTGAACCCAAGCTACACTACCTCCATACAATTTCTACTCATTTGGGGTGATCAATACATGTCTGATCCATGCCTCCTATTCATTGATGCCTCATACATGATTAATTGCTAGAATTGTGGAGTCGACATCCCTTCCTCGGATCGTGGCTCAATGGGGGCATTCCACAATGAAATCCGCTGGTGCTTGTCCTTTGATTGCTTTCCTTAGGCATTAAGAGATATCATAGTGGCTAAGTTTCATTGCCTATTTTAGCAAGCGACCCAAAGTCTCAAGATTTTGCACTATATGCTTCATCAATTTGTCTGTAAGGACATTGATGAGATCGCTTGGAACTATTACCACAATTTTCTTGCTGTAAGGAGCAGGTTTTAGGCAAACTTTTCGATGGATGAGTAGTTGAGTTCCACGCTAGACAAGCACTTGCTTGTAAAGTATATAGGCCTTTGGGTTCCTTCATCTTCTCGAACCACTACAGCATTAACAACTTTATCGATTACAGCTAAATATACATATATGTCCTCACCTGTTTCCGGTTTTGAGAGGATAGGAGTACTGATCGGATGATCCTTTTGATTTTGAAATGCTATTTTGCATTCCTCAGTCCATTCGGAGTTTTGTCCCTTTTTCACTTGGTCAAAGAATGGTATAGATTTGTCAGTTGGTTTAGAAATGAATCTGCTTAGAGCTGCCACTCTATCATTTAGGCTCATGGTATCTTTTGGCTTCTCCGGAACATCCATCTTCCTTATGGCCTTAATCTACTCCAGGTTTGCTTCAATACCGCCGGAGCTTACTATGTACCCCAGGAATGTTCCCGAATGAATGGCAAAAGTACAATTCACAGGATTTAACTTCAAGCTATACTACCTTAAAACGTCAAAGGTTTCCTCCAAATCTTGGACATGACTTGGTGCTGCTTTCGACTTAACTAGCATGTCATCTACGTATACTTCAATGTTTTTACTAATCTAATCCGAGGACATCATATTAACTAACCTTTGGTAGGTTACACCGGCGTTTTTGAGCCTGAACGACATGACCTTGTAGTAGCATAAGCCTTTGTCCATCATAAAACTAGTATGCTCCTGATCTGGCTCAAACATGGCTATCTGATTGTAACCCGAGTATGCATATATGAACGAGAGCAGCTCATATCCACTAATTGCATCTACTAATTGATCAGTTCTAGGTAGAGGAAAGCTATCCTTTGGGCAGGCCTTATTGAGGTTTGTGTAGTCTACACAAGTACTCCATTACCCATTGAAATTCTTCACAAGAATAGGGTTGAAGATCCATATTGGGTAATACACTTCTCTGATGAACCCATTCGCCTTCAACTTCTTAACTTCTTCATATAGAGCATTATACCTTTCCTGATCCGGAGTCCTACGCTTTTTCCTGACTGGATAAACACTGGGATCGATGTTGAGTGCATGGAGAATGATAGCTAGTGCTATCCCTACCATGTCTGAGTGGGCCAAAGAACAAACGTCTATTGATATCTTAAGGAGATCTATCAACTATATTCTGGCTTTTGCACTGAGGTTTTTTCCTATCTTGAGAACTTTCAAAGGATGTTTAGGATCAATTTGTATATCTTTCAGATCATCTAATGACTTCAACTCTCTCTATGTTTCCCTTAATCTCAGATCTATTTCACTTTTTTCTTTAGGCCAGGAAGTTGCTGAGAAAGCCCATCTCTGAGCTTCTTTGGAAAAATACTATGCGTAGACCGAGTTATACTCATCGATGCCGATCATGTGCATGTACTCCCTCTATTTCTTCCTTACTAATGTTATGGTTGTAAAATGACCAGTTTCAACATCAGTCTTGGTACTTTATACCGCTGTAGTTATTGTAACTGGCTTGATTTCCTTTTTATTATCATCATCATAATTATTAGAAGAGACAATATAATAGTTTTAAACAATTTACTAAAATTGAGATTTACATTGTATAATTCTCTAGCTAACAATTATTCCGCTCTAATTAACAAAATCCAAGTAGGAGTATGGAACTTCATAATCAAGTCTTTTTGAGAAATTACAACCCCCATGTCAATTAGTGCCGGCCTTCCTAAAAATGCATTGTATTAATAACCAGGAAGCTTGCATAGAATGATTTGTGAAGAGGGCAGTTTCAATGGTGACGAAAAGGCGGGCTGTAACATCCCATATTTTGAGGCCCAAAAATAAGCACTACTGATGCTGCAGTTATCAATAGTATTATTCTCCAATAACAAAATGAGATCAGTTAATAGTATCGTTAACATCAGAAGCACATGAATATGAAAAAAATAATTAAAACACGTTTCATTAATAATTTCCATACTCATTACATAATCCCAAAACGTTGCCTAGGTTTAGATAAAATATAATTATTATAAAATACTCCAAGAGCGACATATCAAGATGCCTCCTTGGTTGATCCGAGTTTACAACAAGACAGATTCAACTTCTGCCATTACATACATTCAAACAAAATGATAACATCACAGCGGACGTAAATAGACTCCTATATAGCTAGCTCCACATCCTGCATGTCTTCGGAAGCTTTGTTTTTCAAACCTAAAAACCTTACTCTTGAACTAATCAAATGATCACCCGAGAGATAAAGTGAAAATACAAAAACTTCGGGTTAGGAAAAAGTCTGGTGTGAATAATAATATTCCATCTTGATAATAGATATCTAGCGATACCATGTCGTTCAACGGAACGAGTTTTCCCCTCACTAATATCATCTATAAATATGTTAGTCACAATCATGCTCCTGCAATCACAATGATTAAAAAAACATTAAATAATCAAATGCGTGCATGGTACTTGGGTAATCATGACAAATCTGTCTCAATCAATTGACTGTCTATCCCTACTTCATAGTTTTCGTAGAGTTACTACAAAACCTATATGGCTGACTCGGGCCTACCATATATACCAAATTCTCTAACTTGCCGTTAGAAAGATACTGGACTGTCCCTCGAAACACAATCATCTTAGTGTTAACTTGACTATCGTTAATCTCATATTTTTGCTAGGCTCACTATGAACCTAATGGTTTTGCAGGCCAAGAAATAACATATCTAAGTTATAGATTCCTTTCAGTGCGTAAACCTACTTTTAGTTTTACCCTTAACAAAGCCCAGCACACTGTATGGACTAATGTCAACTAAGGCCTAACAGTTAAAGTATAGGGCACTACCCTACACCACTCCCAATCTGGTTCTCTATTCTTTAATCCTTGAGTCAATTTATCCTATCACATTTTATCTAATAGTGGTAAGAATAATAATTTCACTAGTAAAATTATAGGCTAATTACCCTCTTTATTTTCTTGAATACACAATTTTTTATTAATGATTTAACCCTTGATATCACACTTAAAACAAAGAAATTATAGCCCTTTATTTTATCCAAAATATTATGCCAAGATTTATCCTTTTATAAAATAGCTTCCATTAACTTTGAAATCAATTCGAGGTTGTTGCACCTCTAAACCCTTAGGTTATGAAGCCACACAATAAAGCTAGGTGGATTGGTAAAGCGCGACATTTATATTGCCGACATGGGTTGTGTTTGCACAAAAAATGGGCAAACACCTCCAAGTCGTATGATTTAGTCGATTTTATGTTGTTTTTAGTGATCTGGGTGATTTATGCAAATATGTAAAAAGCAGGGACTAAACTGTAAAAGACACAGATTTATAGTGGTTCGGCCATAATGTGCCTACTTCCACTTTTTATATTATTCTCCTTTCTTGTTCAGATTACAAGTACAAAGCTTTGATACAAGTATATGAAAGTTGTTTGAAAGTTCTATCCGTGCTTGAGCTCTCAAACTTGTCCCTCATTGTTGTACCCCTACCCCTCTATTTATAGAGTGAGGCTGGGGGTAGGGGTCTTGGATGTATATAGCTGCTGGTGGGCCTAGGCTGGTGCAATTTGGCCTGGCCAGGTTGGTTCGGCAACGCCTTGGTTCAGAGGTGGTTGGAGTGGCTTTGGTTCGAAAGTATGTTGGTTCGGCAGTGGCTTCCCCTACCTCTAGTTCGGGAGTGGATGGAGGTAGCTGGTCCGGTAGTGGATTGGTTCGGCATTGGCTTCCCCTGCCTCTGGTTCGGCAGTGGATGGAGGTAGCTGGTCTAGTAGTGGATTGGCTCGGCAGTGGCTTCCCCTGCCTCTGGTTCGGTAGTGGATGGAGGTAGCTGGTCCGGTAGTGGATTGGCTCGGCAGTGGCTTCCCCTGCCTCTGGTTCGGCAGTGGATGGAGGTAGCTGGTCCGGTAGTGGATTGGTTCGGTAGACAGTTGGTCCGGCAGTGGTGGAAACGCACCCAACATTTGCCCCCCAAAGTGGGGCATATGCCAGCATATGTCTCACTTTGGTTTAGGTCATTCGGTTTCAAGTGTCGAACCGGTTGGTTCGGTCGTCCATATTTTCCTATAAGTAGGAGCCTCATGCCCCTGTTATTCCGTATTATCCAAACCAAAATTTTTGCCTTCGCCAAACCAAACGATCACCGAACCACACCTCAACTGCCGGACCAGGTGAGGCCCTCTTTTGCCGGATGAGCTTTCGCTTGGTCTTACCGAATGGACACGGGGATTCCGAGTGCCGAATGAATAAATTGTTCTTGATTTACCGAATGGACTAGGGGTTTCCGAGTGCCGAATGAACTAAACTGTCTTGACTTACCGAATGAATCCGGGAGTCTGAGTGCCGAATAACCTTTCGGCGTTGAACTATCGAATGCACTCCTATGTTTTGTGTTGAGCGTGTTTCCATCTCCTACCGATCCAACACTCTTCCCACGCAGAGCCGAACCAGTCCTTGTTCCACTACCTGCCGAATCAGAGCAAGTTGCCTCTACCGAACCATCTCCTTCCTCATGACTACCGAACCATCACCCAAGACCAATGATGCCGGACCAACCTCTACGGAACCATCACCCAAGACCAATGATGTCGTACCAACCTCTACCGAACCATCTCCCAAGACCAATGATGCCAGACCAACCTCTACCGAACCAACCTACTCCACCCATCGCCGAACCAAAGCACCACCGGATCACTCACCACCGGATCAAGTTCCACCGGACCAAGGCGTACTGAACCAACACTGCCAGGCCAGATCGCACCAGCCCAGGCCCACCAGCAGCTATATACATCCAAGACCCCTTCCCCCAGCCTCACTCTATAAATAGAGGGGCAGGGGTACAACAATGGCGAACAAGTTGGAGAGCTCAAGCACGGATAGAACTCTCAAACAACTTTCTTTTACTGGTATCAAAGCTTTGTACTTGTAATCTGAACAAGAAAGGAGAAATAATATATAAAGTGGACGTAGGCACATTCTGGTTGAACCACTATAAATCCGAGTGTCTTTTACACTTTAGTCCTTGCTTTTTACATATTTGCATAAATCTCCCAAATCACTAAAAACAACGTAAAATCAACTAAATCATACGACTTGGAGGTGTTTGCCCATTTTTTGTGCAAACATTTTTGGTGCTTTCACTGAGAGCTAGAAGCTCGAAGCTTCAGCTTCTTCCACTTAACCTTTTTCCTAACAGCATCGTTCATTGCTTGGAAAACATGCCTCCCAAGCAAAAGAAAGATGTTAACAAAGGAAAAAACATCGCAACCAGCAGTCTTCCAGATCCAGTGGTCACAGATCAAGTAAATCGTCCCCCTGCAGCAGCGGTACCAAATGAAGGTCAGGCAAGTCCGACCACCCCTGCCGCAGAACAACTGGCAGCAATTACTAGGGCAGATCTAGACAGGGTTGTGGCTGAAGTGACTAACCGCTTCACGTCCCAGCAGGAAGCCTTGGTGGACCATCTCATGTCACGCTTAAGGGATGCTGAAGAGTCCAACCGCAACACTGAATCATGGGGTGAGTCCCAGTCTGGAGGATCTCAGAGACAACAAAGATCTCCCTTCTTCGGAGGAGCTAACGGCAGAAGCGGCCATGGTAGGAGCCGAGATCGAGCACAGCCCAAAGTTAGGCCTGAGGAAACGCTTGGAACTGAACCCAACGGGGGAGGTACTGGGCGGAGGTCAACTATAGCTGAGCCGGTTGTACTGCCTAACCACGGAAACACCAATGAACGGGGCCGAGCTAGAGTCCAGCCCGAAGTTGGACCCGAGGAAGTGCTTAGATCAGAACCCAGCAGGGGAAGATCAAGGCAAGGGCCAACTATAGCTGACCCTAGCATGCTCCCAGAAGACCAAAGGCAGCCATTGGAAAATATGAGGAATGATAGACGATACCATCCCTACAGGTCATCTGGACGGAATCAATCCCACAGAACAGAACCGAACTCGTTTCTATCTGCTCCAAATTCTGATGAAAGGATGGCACACTTGTTCAGAGAGTGCGTCCAACGGGATCAAAGAGATCGAGGGATAGGCGCTAGGGTAACCAGCCCTTTCGCCCGCAATATTGAAATCGCTATCACCCCCCGAGAATGGAAAATGCCAACAATGGAACCTTACAAAGGAACCTCTGACCCCGTTGTACACTTGCAGAGATACACACACCATATGCTCATGAGCGGGGCAACAGAGGGAGTACTGTGCAAATGCTTTCCACTATTCTTAGCAGATCTAGCTACCTCCTGGTTCTTCCATCTACCCCAAGGATCCATCAACTCATGGGAGATGTTGAAAGAAAAGTTTATCAGCCAGTTCCGCATTCATGTGGAACAACCCAAGGACGCTTATTCCTTATCCAGTGTCAAACAGAAACCTGGAGAGAAGCTGCAGCAATACCTAACCCGATTCAATGCCGCAGCGGCCGCAGTCCAAGATGCCGATGAGATGCTTATCCTAATGGCCCTCTGTAGTGGTGTGCATCCGGATACTAAATTTGCTAGAAGATTGACAAAAGAAAAACCAGCTACTTTACCCGATTTCTTCCATGAAGCCGGGAAATATATGAGGCTTGAAGATGCTGCCACTGAGGGGCAGTCGGGGCAACACAATAAGGCAGCTCACGGCAACACGCCCGCTGCAGCGAAGGACGTTCGAAGAAATGATTCTAGAGACAATGCTGGGAGCAAGAAGGGAGAAAAGCGCCTATATCGGCCAGGACCGAGATTCAACACTTACACTCCTTTGAATGAAACCATTGAAAACATCTTCCTTGCCACCCAAGACGAAGTTAGATACAAACGCCCACTATACAAGAAGGAATCAGATAACGCACAAAAATCTAGAAAGTTCTGCCGCTTCCACGAATCTCATGGGCATGACACCAATGAATGCCATCATCTCCGGGACTTGATTGAAGAACACATCAGAAGGAAGAGACTGGAACGCTATGTAAAAGGTCAGAACAGGATTCCAGCTCTTGCCAATGAGAACCCAAGGCTACCCTCACCAGAGACAGGCAAAGGAAATCGCAACACTAGCGGCTCCAGTCAAGAGAAGATAGTGGTCCATACCATCTCGGGAGGACCGCACATCGCCGACAAAAGCTGGGCAGAAATGGAAAGATATGGAAAGTCGCTTAGAAACAACGAAGACTGTGTTAATTCTGTTATAGAAGAAACCACCCAAAGCGGAAAGAGAGTGATGACATCACATTCAGTAGGCGTGACCTAGAGGGAAGGCAGTACCCTCACATGGATCCCATGGTTATCTCTGCCCGGCTCGGTCCAGCCGAAGTTTTCCGAATTCTAGTAGACATTGGAAGCTCAGTAAATATCTTATTCAAGCATGCATTCGACAAAATGAAACTATCAATAAAGGACGTTTCTCCCTGCAATAAACCACTACACGGTTTCACTGGAGATGCGAAGATGCCCCTCGGGCAACTAGACCTCTTTGTTGAAATTGGAAGTCATCCCCGCTCCGTTGTGCGGAAACAGACATTTGTGCTGATAGAAAACCACTCGGCCTACAACGCCTTCTTAGGAAGGACAGCCTTGTCTGACTTCCAAATTGTCCTGGCCCCATGGTGCCTAAAGATGAAATTTCCAACGGACAATGGAGTAGGGGAAGTAGAAGGAGACCAGGACGTTGCTCGAGACTGCTATGTTACTGAACTTCGCAACAACCACAGGAAGGATAAAGGGAAGAGTGTAGAGGTTGCCCTCTGCACAAAAAGTTTGGAAGCATAGCAACTAAAGAAGGCCCCTCCTCTTCGATATACCAGCGATCCTTTCAATGAATTAGACCCTAGGGACAAAGAGGAGGAGGCCACCGCCGAGCCTGCAGAGGCTATGGAATTTGTATCTATAGACAAACATGACTCGAGTAGACTATTGAAAATCGGGTCCCAACTAAAAGCAGAGTTGAAGGAATAACTCATTGACTTTCTCCGCCACAACTTGGATGTATTTGCATGGTCACATGCTGACATGACCGGAATCTCCCCTGACATAGCATGCCACGTGCTAAACATTGATCCTACCAAGGCGCCCGTAAAACAAAAAAAGAGAAGCATGGGGGCAGAATGATCAGCAGCCCTCGATGAAGAAGTAAGGAATCTACTGACCAATGACTTCATACGAGAAGCCATCTACCCAGAGTGGATCGCCAACCCGGTGCTGGTAAAGAAGGCTAATGGGAAGTGGCGAACATGCATTGACTTCTCCAACTTAAATGACGCCTGCTCGAAGGATTACTTCCCACTTCCCCGAATCGATCAACTTGTAGACAACACAACCGGGCACAAACTCTTATCTTTCATGGACGCATACTCAGGATACAACCAAATTCCCATGCATGCTCCCGATCAAGACCACACTAGTTTCATCACTGACCGGGGATTGTACTGCTACAAGGTAATGCCTTTCGGACTTAAAAACGCAGGAGCCACCTACCAGCGCCTCGTCAACAAGATGTTTGCAGGGCTAATAGGACAAACTATGGAAGTGTATGTGGATGACATGCTGGTAAAGTCAAGGAAAGCCGACGATCACGTAAACCACCTGGGCGAGATGTTTCGAGTACTTCGCCAATATGGAATGAAACTTAATCCTCTAAAATGCTCCTTCGGAGTATCATTATGAAAGTTCTTGGGATTCATCGTCCATGCCAGAGGAATTGAAGCAAACCCCGAACAGGTCCGAGCTTTAAAAGATATCAAAATACCCTCCACTCGAAAGGAAATGCAAAGCCTGAATGGGAAAGTGGCCGCCCTAAGCCGATTCATCTCCAAAGCTACGGACAAGTGTGTCCCCTTCTTCGAAGCTCTAAAGAAAGACAAAGGAAAGTTCGAATGGACTGACGAATGCTTAACAGCTTTCCTTAATTTAATCGAACACCTCCAGAAACCGCTGGTACTCTCGACTCCAAACGAAGGCGAAGAGTTATACATCTACCTTGCTGTATCGTCTCATGCTCTAAGCACTGCTTTGGTAAGAGAAGACGACCGCACGCAGCGGCCAGTATACTTTGTAAGTAAGAAGTTTACAGGGGCAGAAGTCAGAATCCTAAACTTGAGAAACTAGCATACTGTCTACTAATCGCATCACGAAAACTGCGACACTATTTTCAATCCCATTCCATTAGAGTTCTGACCGATCAACCACTGAGGCAGGTACTCCATCGTCCCGACACTTCTGGGCGACTACTTAGATGGTGCATCAAACGAACAAGGCTCGTGGGCAGGTGTGGTAATAATCACTCCCAGGGGAACTAAGCTGCACTATGCTATAAGGTTGGAATTCGCTACTGTAACGACCCGATATTTTCAACCATTCGCATCCATTAAAAGTGTATAGGCAGACACTCATGCCGGAGTTGAATTGCTCAAAATACTGCGTTGTAAATAAAATTTGGCAAATCTCAGAATATACAGTAAATAAATATAATCACAGATCACAGACACAGAGTAAAATAATGCAGTGGAAGTAAAAGAAATAGTAGTTCATGAAGCTACTATATAAATATATCAGAGTTACATGAGATATAACAGAAGAAATAGAATACAACAAAACTCTCAATATAATAACCAAGTACAAGCTGAGTAGAACAACAGAATTGAAATAGATAAGACATGACAAGCAGATAATCTCCAGCGATTCAAATCTCCAAGAGAGTGGAAATCCAAATCTGTGAATAACTCAGGCTGACCCGAGCATAAAGCAAAACACAAAACACTTGAGTCAGGACAATATATACTTATATAATGTAAACCAACTCAAGCGAACTGTAATAAGGGTACAAGGAACTTAGAAGATGCTTGGGACCGCCCATCCTCTAAGGATCCGTTAAACTATTTACTATATAGTAATATACGCTATATACAGTAGTGTCTAATCAGTAAAGTATAATCATATAGAAAATAGCGTTAAGGGGATGGAGAACCTTAACGCGGTCGGATCTTAAAATCATAATCGTAGTAAAGCTCGATATGGTAGGTGACACGGCACAACTAGGCAATGCTAGGGTAGATATACCAATTACGCACACGGACTGATGGAGCGCATAGCAGCCACTACCGTCCACCTCGAACAACACTCCCAAATCGGAGGATGGCCATCTAATCAATCACAAGTAAGAGTATAATATCGAAGAAATGTGTCCGAGAAGAGGTGCTACCTCACTGGTCCGAGATCGCTCCTGTTTTAGCCATCTTATGCCAACTCACGGGAGTTGGGTCCACGTAACATACCTTAAGAACGTCGCCACCATCCTACTTCATTCTGGAATCTTCACCGCGTACACGGTTGTCAAAGTGGTTTTCGGTATCGACAGAGAGTATGTCCATATCCGATCCCGGTCTCTTTGCCAACCAATCGTTATTATAACCCGTGGTTATAACATTTAAAAACAATACTTTACTTCAAAATAAAATATTATTTCAAACCATATCTTTATCAAAATAAAGATTAAATCAATTCCAAACCATTTCCATATATTTAAATTTTCATATAATTTCAATACTTCATTTCAAATCATTTTAATATAATAAAATATCATATCCTTACAAAACTTCATTTCAAATCATTTTAATAAAATAAAATATCCTATCAGTTCAAATCCAAATATTCAACTTTAAATACCTTTTAAATTCAAAGATATCGTTCATTTACTATCATTTCAAATCACCTTTAAATAGTTTATATTCCAATCAAAATAATTCATTTAAACCTTTTAAAAGTGTAATTATTATATTTTCAAATCAAGTATTCAATTTCCAAAGTTTCAAACCATTCTGAGTTCGTTTACTAAGTCAAAAACCCTAATTATTAAAATTTCAGCATTTCACAGCATTTAAAAACAACTGCTATAAGTTATATTTGAAAACATTTTTAATTCAGCAAAGACAGCACTTAAAACTGCTGTTAAAACTCAGTTTTAGTTGATTTATAGTTCAAAACAGAAAAGACAGCATTTCAGAAGTGCTGCAGTAGTTCAGATTTCAAAACAAGTGTTAAATTTGATTTCAACATAGACTGCAGACCATTATAGCATTTCCAGAGAATGCTATAATAGGCCTGAGTTCAATATTAGCCTATAAGTTCAACTACAGCAACTACAACATTCCAGAGATGCTGTAATAGCTCCTTTTTACACAATTTTAGTTCAAAACAGAATCTATAGCATTTCTGAATGCTATTAAAAGTTATTTTCAGGTGTTATGTATTTCCAGCAATTAAATAACTTTAATTTAAAACACATAAACATTTTTAAAATCATATTTTAACATTTAAAATGTTCATTTACATATCATTTAACATATATCTTTTCACAATAAATTTCTTATAATCAAATCCAATTTTCAAAAATTTACTTAATAAATTTTAGTGTAAAAGTGTCCAATTCTTCACATTTCAACAAATAAACTTAACACTTCAAATTTAAATTACCCTTTCACAATTTAACTAAATTTCCAATTTTATTTAATTAACTTAAACCTTTAATTAAAACCAAATTTCACATTTCCTAGTCAAGTTATATTTTAAAAGATCACTTTTAAACATTCATTTATTTAACCACTTAAACTAATAGAAAAATCAATAATACTTTAATAAATCGCTTAAATTCAAATTTAATCAAATTATCATATTTACCATTTTCCAAATATAATTAAATTTTCATTTTATTTATATAACTTAAATATCATTTTTAACCAAAATTCCAAATTTCCAACTTAAGTTATATTTCAAAAATCCAGTTAAACCATTCATTAATTACATTTTAACACATAGAAAAATCATAATTTCTTTAATTCAAAATATTTCAAAATCTGTTTAAATCAAATTTCATAAATTTATATTTTTAAAATACTTAAAAATATTCAAAACACTTTATAAAATAACCACGGGCCTGTATATAGTTTTCTAGCCTAGGTCAAGTGATACTGATATGTATCATTTCAATCCGTAGTTTAAAAAGAAAAATCCGGGTTCTATCATTTCAAACCCGCAATCCCAAGTTAAAATAAATTAAATAAAAACCATTCAGGCCTATCATTTCAGCCCATAACGATTTTTCTCTATTCTAAAGTCCGTTCGGGTATGTATCATTTCAACCCATAGTGATTCTAGTCTACATGGAACTTGCAATGGTGATAACTGATATAAATAACATAATAACATTAAATAACAGTAACATATGATATAACAGGTGTATAAACATCATATGATCATAACATAGTCAAGTATAACATGATAATATATTTCTACAGATTCACAGGGTGTCAATTTACTAGTTATATAGGTACATATTGTCTGGTGAGAATAACTCACCTGTTTGTGCTGGAGATATCAAAACCAATGACACAATGAAAACAAAAGCTCAATGACAAGACTACGGACTTGAGTGGAGAGCGAATCCAATCTACAACTCTTGTGTACAACCCAAAACAAACAATCAAAACAGCAAAATTCAATACGACTTTAAAATGCAATATCATTGAAATAAAAGGAGATACGACTACGCAGTCTTTTGCTTTGCCTTCTCTATTGTTTGGTATGGCTTTGGGGTCTGATGTGGTTCAGATGTGGTCAAGTTTTGGGTCAGGTTTGGGCTAACATAGCTCGGGTTCAAGGCAAGACAAGGTGGAGTTTGTACATGAGGAGGTGATGTGGTTTTGAAGTCAACTAGGTGGTTTTTGGTCAAAACAAGGGCTCGACCATGGGGATTGGGCTCAGCCTGTGGTGTGTCATGACTGGATAGAGGTGGGGAGGGGTGTGTCGAGAGGTCAAGGGAGTGGTGGCGGCTATGGTGGTGGTTTGGGTGGTGGTTGAAGTGGATGAGCATGTAGAGGTGAAATAAGCATGGATCTAGGCATCTAGGTTGTAGTTTGAGGGGTTTGGCCATCAAGGGGGTTCGGCCATGGTCAGATCTGGTGGGGTAGATGGTGGTGGTGGTCTGGAAGAGATGGAAGGAGGTGGTGGCCGTGGAACAAGGGGGAGAGGCCGATCTAAACAAGGGATAAAACAAGGCAAAATTGCATAGAAAAAGTAAGAAAAAAGAGTAGAAAGAAAAGAGGGATTTACCTAATTTTTTTCAAGATGGAGGCCATGACTTTTTTTTAGGGTTTTGGAGCTTGAAAATTCGTGAATAACAGGAGGAAGACGGCTGGAAAAAAAGGAATGAGGAATAGTTAGGGTTGATTGGTGAAAGGTTAGGTTAAAACGTAAAAAAAGTGGACTATAAAAGCCCATAGGAAGATAGAAGGTTTAGGGCCTTTCATATTACTTTATTTTATTTTTATTACTTTATATTTATGGAAAAAATAATAATCCCAGATAAAATTTCGAAATTTTATCAAAATATAATAGTTTATATAAATATTTATCAATCATATAAAGTTAAATTAAGAAAATAGCTAAAAATAGTAAATTAGTCTAGAAAATTTGAAATTGAATAGAATAAATTTTGGAAAAATTCATATGAGCTTGTAATATATTTATAAACATAAATAATAACATAAAATAAAAATATATTCACAAAATAAATATATAAAATTTAATTTAAATATAATTTTAAATGAAGAAAATAGCAGAAAATAAGAAAACAGCCTTTAAAAATAGGAAATCAACACAGTAAACATTGGAAAAATTCTATTATTATTTTTGAAATATTTAGAGATGAAAATATACATAAATTAACATATTTACACATATTAAATAGAATATAAGAAAGAAAAATATGATTTATAAAATTTAAAATAGGCAAAATTGCACAATAAAACAAATTATACTAAAAATTGAAATGTACATACCTTTTACATTTTAACTCCGTTTCCAACGAAACAAAAAGCAGTATTCAAGTTATTAAATCTATTGTCATAATAAAAGATAAAATTTATAATTTAAAATATTTAAAATTTAAATTTAAAAGTCAAAGTTTGACTATTTGACCAAAATTCACAATTTTTGGAAATATTAAATTTAGTCATATTTGGAATTCTAATCCACATCAAAATCAAAGTTTATACTTAAAATAACAAAATTTATTCTTTTTCATAAATAAAGCTTTTGAATTTGGAAAAAATCAATTTAAAAATATTTGAAATATACAGGGTTGTTACACTCTCCCCCACTCAAAACTTTTCATCCTCGAAAAGGAACGAGGTACGGGAAAGCACAGAAAAAGATAGAATGAAATAAGATTAAAATAAGATGATAAGAAGATTGGAATTACACCTGATAACTATTGTTATAGGTAAGTTTAACAAGATGGAGGTGATCAAATCAAGAATATAAGCACGAAAAAGATCCTCTAGAGTCTGAATCACCCTTTTCCCTTGACCGACGGTCTATGAATGGAAAAACAGTGTTCAGATCCAGATGAGTAACAAATATTATCAAAGATTATAGAAAGATTTCTAAACAGACTTGTATAAGCAATAACCTTCCCATTCTGTAACAAGATAAGAGAAATAAGGACAACCAAAAGATAGTTTGAAAAAAAAATAAGATAATAAATTTGAGACTATAATGCTTTGAAATCATAACAATTTAGGGATGTTTATCATTTGGAAATCATACTACTAAAATCATAACACTTTGGAAATGTTATTCAAAAAAAAACATAATACTTAGAAAATCATAACATCTTTTTTTTTAAATAATCTTTATTTAAACCATTTTAATTCAAGGTCAAATAATATTCATTTTAAAGTTGTAACATTTCTAAGTTCATTCAATTATAAAATTTCCAAAACATTGTATTTTCAAAATAGCAGCACTTATAAAATGCTATAGTAGATATATTAGTATTTCAAATCAGTTTAATTTCAGAAATATTTATTTAGATATCATTTAACTTATGACTTATTAAAACAAACCTTTATGAATGGAATATCCAATTTAAACTATACTTCGTTTATTAAGTCAAAAGTTCACTATTTTACTTAACTCTTAATTTAACACATGACCTAACACTTTATTTTAAAATACCCATTTCACAAATAGATATTCCTTTAATAAGTTACACTTAAAATTTCCATTTAAAAACCAAATTCTCAATTATCAAGTTTTAGTGATGTTAAAATACATTTTAACTATTTAAATCATAATTATTCATTTTTCAAGACATATCAATTTCATAAATAAAATATTTATCATAGCAAATATAACAATCAAATTTCTTTAAACATTTATTCATTTAGACGTCAATTAAACTATGAATTCAAGTTAAATAAACTTTATTACAAAATGTCCAATTCAAATGTATTTTTTTTACTTTATCTATCCAAAGATACATTATTTATTATACAACATATTCATTTCAAGAAATAACTTTTATTGAAATTCCTAGGTTAGACTTAAGGTTCCATATTAAATCAAATTTGATTATTAAGTTATTTAAATAAAATCTCTTTAAATCCCTTTTTCACTATTTACCTCTGTTAATCTTTTATAACTAAAATTTAAGTGTATAACATTTATTATAACCACTCAAATTTTATTTATAAAAATCCTTTCTATATTGTATATTATCCAATTTCATATTCAACTTCTGTGTAATTTTGGTAAGTTATATTGGAATGAAATTATGTGTTATACAAGTAAAACTTTCCAATTCAATTATCTCAAGTTTGAATCATTTATCCAAATTTTTTATTTTTCTTTTTATAATTGAAATTATTCTTTAAGAAGAAAAAAATATAAGAATTAATTTCCGATTTCCTTTAAACCAGTTAGAGATAAATAAATATATGTACATAATATGTCAAATCAATTTAAATCATATATCTATATATATTATAAATCAAATCATATTTAGAAATTCAAATAAATTAAATCTTTCAAAACAAAGCTGTAGTAAGACTACATAACGGTCTCTTCAGTTCTAAACTCGAAAATGAATGTCGATGATGCTGCAGTCATCACCGAAATTATTTTCCAGCGACAAAGAGAAGAGCACTAAATTTTTAAACTTTAAAATCCTTTAGAAACATATTTCTACTTAGAAATACTTTAAATAATATATCCTTTTACAACTTTAAACACAAGGTTTGAAATCCATCGGAAATTAAATTCTTAAATTTCTTGTTTTAAATTCATTTAGTTCCCAAATAAATTTATAAACAACTATTTATAAATTCATTTATAGAACTATAAATGATAAGTTCCATAAATTTACTTATATCTCAAAATTTATTTCATTAACCAAATTTTAAAATAATATTGTGTCAGTTTGTTCTGTCAAAGTGTTTTAGAAATCCTATCGATAGCGTTGATCAGACGAATCGATCGGAAACCCAATTCAACATCAACAACTCAAACAACACCATATTTAAACATTTTAATTTTTAAATATTAGTTTACAAATACACTATACAGGAATTGATTTTCAAAGAAGGATAGAGATTCAAATTTGGTTAACTCAAATCAAATGAAATTCTGATTTGAAAATAAGTTGGAACAAGGATGAAATGATTAGATAACAGAATAGGAAGATGGATAAGCTTATATAAATCACGGGCAACCTTAACCGGGTCAACCGTGACTTAAAGAATAAGATCGATGAGGATTTCTAGGGTAAATCTACATTCGACCTCAAGAGATAGAGTTTGGGATAGTAAGCGATATTAGCATCTAAACCGAGGATATAAAATCTTTGGTGAATCGATGCTATTGTAAAGGAGTTTCACCCCTTTACAAGAAAATTAGAATATTGGCGAGACCGCCAATTCACTTCAAAGATCATTCGAAGTGGAGTTATGAGATACTCCAGAATCAAAAGAAGATGAATAGTGAGGATCAATAATGGATTTTGGAACCGCAGGGAACGTTCCAAATTTCAAAGGAAATCGAATCAAAAGGAAGAGATTCAAACTCGAACGAAAGTGATTCTGTAAATAAATTTACCATACATTCTAAGTTTTGCCTCAAAGCCAAAGCTCTGATACCAACTGTAACGACCCGATATTTTCAACCATTCGCATCCATTATAAGTGTATAGGCAGACACTCATGCCGGAGTTGAATTGCTCAAAATACCGCGTTGTAAATAAAATTTGGCAAATCTCAGAATATACAGTAAATAAATATAATCACAGATCACAGACATAGAGTAAAATAATGCAGCGGAAGTAAAAGAAATAGTAGTTCATGAAGCTACTATATAAATATATCAGAGTTACATGAGATATAACAGAAGAAATAGAATACAACAAAAGTCTCAATATAATAACCAAGTACAAGCTGAGTAGAACAACGGAATTGAAATAGATAGGACATGACAAACAGATAATCTCCAGCGATTCAAATCTCCAAGAGAGTGGAAATCCAAATCTGTGAATAACTCAGGCTGACCCGAGCGTAAAGCAAAACACAAAACACTCGAGTCAGGACAATATATACTTATATAATGTAAACCAACTCAAGCGAACTGTAATAAGGGTACAAGTAACTTAGAAGATGCTTGGGACCGCCCATCCTCTAAGGATCCGTTAAACTATTTACTATATAGTAATATACGCTATATACAGTAGTGTCTAATCAGTAAAGTATAATCATATAGAAAATAGCGTTAAGGGGATGGAGAACCTTAACGTGGTCGGATCTTAAAATCATAATCGTAGTAAAGCTCGATATGGTAGGTGACACGGCACAACTAGGCAATGCTAGGGTAGATATACCAATTACGCACATGGACTGATGGAGCGCATAGCAGCCACTACCGTCCACCTCGAACAACACTCCCAAATCGGAGGATGGCCATCTAATCAATCACAAGTAAGAGTATAATATCGAAGAAATGTGTCCGAGAAGAGGTGCTACCTCACTGGTCCGAGATCGCTCCTGTTTTAGCCACCTTATGCCAACTCACGGGAGTTGGGTCCACGTAACATACCTTAAGAACGTCGCCACCATCCTACTTCATTCTGGAATCTCTACCGCGTACACGGTTGTCAAAGTGGTTTTCGGTATCGACAGAGAGTATGTCCATATCCGATCCCGGTCTCTTTGCCAACCAATCGTTATTATAACCCGTGGTTATAACTTTTAAAAACAATACTTTACTTCAAAATAAAATATCATTTCAAAACCATATCTTTATCAAAATAAAGATTAAATCAATTCCAAACCATTTCCATATATTTAAATTTTCATATCATTTCAAAACTTCATTTCAAATCATTTTAATATAATAAAATATCATATCCTTACAAAACTTCATTTCAAATCATTTTAATAAAATAAAATATCATATCCTTACAAAACTTCATTTCAAATCATTTTAATAAAATAAAATATCCTATCAGTTCAAATCCAAATATTCAACTTTAAATACCTTTTAAATTCAAAGATATCGTTCATTTACTGTCATTTCAAATCACCTTTAAATAGTTTATATTCCAATCAAAATAATTCATTTAAACCTTTTAAAAGTGTAGTTATTATATTTTCAAATCAAGTATTCAATTTCCAAAGTTTCAAACCATTCTGAGTTCGTTTACTAAGTCAAAAACCCTAATTATTAAAATTTCAGCATTTCACAGCATTTAAAAACAACTGCTATAAGTTATATTTGAAAACATTTTTAATTCAGCAAAGACAGCACTTAAAACTGCTGTTAAAACTCAGTTTTAGTTGAATTATAGTTCAAAACAGAAAAGACAGCATTTCAGAAGTGCCGCGGTAGTTCAGATTTCAAAACAAAGGTTAAATTTGATTTCAACATAGACTGCAGACCATTATAGCATTTCCAGAGAATGCTATAATAGGCCTGAGTTCAATATTAGCCTATAAGTTCAACTACAGCAACTACAGCATTCCAGAGATGCTGTAATAGCTCCTTTTTACACAATTTTAGTTCAAAACAGAATCTATAGCATTTCTTAATGCTATTAAAAGTTAATTTCAGGTGTTAGTGTATTTCCAGCAATTAAATAACTTTAATTTAAAACACATAAACATTTTTAAAATCATATTTTAACATTTAAAATGTTCATTTACATATCATTTAACATATATCTTTTCACAATAAATTTCTTATAATCAAATCCAATTTTCAACAATTTACTTAATAAATTTTAGTGTAAAAGTGTCCAATTCTTCACATTTCTACAAATAAACTTAACACTTCAAATTTAAATTACCATTTCACAATTTAACTAAATTTCCAATTTTATTTAAGTAACTTAAACCTTTAATTAAAACCAAATTTCACATTTCCTAGTCAAGTTATATTTTAAAAGATCACTTTTAAACATTCATTTATTTAACCACTTAAACTCATAGAAAAATCAATAATACTTTAATAAATCGCTTAAATTCAAATTTAATCAAATTATCATATTTACCATTTTCCAAATATAATTAAATTTTCATTTTATTTATATAACTTAAATATCATTTTTAACCAAAATTCCAAATTTCCAACTTAAGTTATATTTCAAAAATCCAGTTAAACAATTCATTAATTACATTTTTAACACATAGAAAAATCATAATTTCTTTAATTAAAAATATTTCAAAATCTGTTTAAATCAAATTTCATAAATTTATATTTTTAAAATACTTAAAAATATTCAAAACACTTTATAAAATAACCACGTGCCTGTATATAGTTTTCTAGCCTAGGTCAAGTGATACGGATATGTATCATTTCAATCCGTAGTTTAAAAAGAAAAATCTGGGTTCTATCATTTCAAACCCGCAATCCCAAGTTAAAATAAATTAAATAAAAACCATTCAGGCCTAACATTTCAGCCCATAACGATTTTTCCCTATTCTAAAGTCCGTTCGGGTATGTATCATTTCAACCCATAGTGATTCTAGTCTACAGGGAACTTGCAATGGTGATAACTGATATAAATAACATAATAACATTAAATAACAGTAACATATGATATAACAGGTGTATAAACATCATATGATCATAACATAGTCAAGTATAACATGATAATATATTTCTACAGATTCACAGGGTGTCAATTTACTAGTTATATAGGTACATATTGTCTGGTGAGAATAACTCACCTGTTTGTGCTGGAGATATCAAAACCAATGACACAATGGAAACAAAAGCACAATGACAAGACTACGGACTTGAGTGGAGAGCGAATCCAATCTACAACTCTTGTGTACAACCCCAAACAAACAATCAAAACAGCAAAATTCAATATGACTTTAAAATGCAATATCATTGAAATAAAAGGAGATATGACTACGCAGTCTTTTGCTTTGCCATCTCTATTGTTTGGTATGGCTTTGGGGTCTGATGTGGTTCAGATGTGGTCAAGTTTTGGGTCAGGTTTGGGCTAACATAGCTCGGGTTCAAGGCAAGACAAGGTGGAGTTTGTACATGAGGAGGTGATGTGGTTTTGAAGGCAACTAGGTGGTTTTTGGTCAAAACAAGGGCTCGACCATGGGGATTGGGCTCGGCCTGTGGTGTGTCATGACTAGACAGAGGTGGGGAGAGGTGTGTCAAGAGGTCAGGGGACTGGTGGCGGCTATGGTGGTGGTTTGGGTGGTGGTTGAAGTGGATGAGCATGTAGAGGTGAAATAAGCATGGATCTAGGCATCTAGGTTGTAGTTTGAGGGGTTTGGCCATCAAGGGGGTTTGGCCATGGTCAGATCTGGTGGGGTAGATGGTGGTGGTGGTCTGGAAGAGATGGAAGGAGGTGGTGGCCGTGGAACAAGGGGGAGAGGCCGATCTAAACATGGGAGAAAACAAGGCAAAATTGCATAGAAAAAGTAAGAAAAAAAAGTAGAAAGAAAAGAGGGATTTACCTAATTTTTTTCAAGATGGAGGCCATGACTTTTTTTAGGGTTTTGGAGCTTGAAAATTCGTGAATAACAGGAGGAAGACGGCTGTAAAAAAAGGAATGAGGAATAGTTAGGGTTAATTGGTGAAAGGTTAGGTTAAAACGTAAAAAAAGTGGACTATAAAAGCCCATAGGAAGATAGAAGGTTTAGGGCCTTTCATATTACTTTATTTTATTTTTATAACTTTATATTTCTGGAAAAAATAATAATCCCAGATAAAATTTCGAAATTTTATCAAAATATAATAGTTTATATAAATATTTATCAATCATATAAAGTTAAATTAAGAAAATAGCTAAAAATAGTAAACTAGTCTAGAAAATTTGAAATTGAATAGAATAAATTTTGGAAAAATTCATATGAGCTTGTAATATATTTATAAACATAAATAATAACATAAAATAAAAATATATTCACAAAATAAATATATATAATTTAATTTAAATATAATTTTAAATGAAGAAAATAGCAGAAAATAAGAAAACAGCCTTTAAATATAGGAAATCAACACAGTAAACATTGGAAATATTCTATTATTATTTTTGAAATATTTAGAGATGAAAATATACATAAATTAACATATTGACACATATTAAATAGTATATAAGAAAGAAAAATATGATTTATAAAATTTAAAATAGGCAAAATTGCACAATAAAACAAATTATACTAAAAATTGAAATGTACATAACTTTTACATTTTAACTCCGTTTCCAACGAAACGAAAAGCAGTATTCAAGTTATTAAATCTATTGTCATAATAAAAGATAAAATTTATAATTTCAAATATTTAAAATTTAAATTTAAAAGTCAAAGTTTGACTATTTGACCAAAATTCACAATTTTTGGAAATATTAAATTTAGTCATATTTGGAATTCTAATCCACATCAAAATTAAAATTTATACTTAAAATAACAAAATTTATTCTTTTTCATAAATAAAGCTTTTGAATCTGGAAAAAATCAATTTAAAAATATTTGAAAAATACAGGGTTGTTACAGCTGCCACCAACAACGATGCAGAGTATGAAGCAGTGATAGCTGGATTAGAACTTGCCTTAGAAATCGGAGCCAATTCTTTGTGTCTTCATAGCGAATCTTAACTTATTGTTAATCAAATACTAGGAGAATTCCAGGCTCGAGGAGAACGACTCATAGCATATTTAAAGAAGACCAAGTTACTTCTCAATCGATTGGACCACTACTTCGTCAAACACATCCCTCGAGAAGAAAACCAAGAGGCCGATGAATTGGCGAAGCAAGCTAGCATGAGAGATGGCGCTATTTCCGGAGCAGTAGCCATCTCAAAGCAACTGACCCCAAGTTTTGAGCAAGTGAATCTGACAGCTGCAACCGAAGAAGCAACTTGGATGACTCCCATCCGAGACTACTTACAAAGTGGCACACTACCCAACGGGCGTAACGAAGTCAAAAAATCTTGAGGAAAGCTTCCCGCTACACAATACAAGAGGACACCCTCTATCGGCGCGGCTTCTCTAACCCCTTATTAAGGTCTGTCGTTGGAAGGGAAGCCAAGGAAATCTTATCCAACATTCATCAAGGAAGCTGCGGAGATCACACCGGAGGGCAGACTTTGGCAAAAAAGATACTCCGATATGGATATTTCTGGCCCACCTTAAGAAAGAACGCCTTAGATTTCGTCAGAAAATGTGACAAATGCTAGAAGTTTGCTAAGATTCCATGGCTACCAACAACTGAGATTACTCAAATGACCAGCCCTTGGCCCTTCGCAGTATGGGGAATTGACTTAATCGGCGAACTGCCAATGGGCCGAGGCGGGGCCAAATATGCTATAGTGGCAGTCGACTATTTCACCAAATGGGTGGAAGCAGAACCCCTGAATAAAGTATCTTCAGCAAAAGTTATTAACTTCTTGATCAAAAATGTTCTATGCAGGTACAGAGTCCCATTCAAAATTATATCAGACAATGGACTTCAGTTTGACAGCGAGGAGTTCGCCAACTGGTGCCAAGAGCACGGAATTCACAAAAGCTTCTCATCCGTAGCTTATCCCCAGGAAAACGGACAAGTCGAAGCCGTCAACAAAATTCTGAAAACCCTAATCAAAAAGAAACTCGAAAAGTCAAAGGGCTCTTGGGTGGATGAACTCCCTACGGCACTACGGGCCTATCGCACATCTTTCAGAACATCAACGGGGCATACTCCTTTCTCTTTGGCATACGGATCGGAGGCTATGCTCCCAGTTGAAACCATCGTGCCTTCCCACCGTAGGATCCACTATAACCCAGAAGAGAACGAAGAACTCCTTCACATGTCTTTGGATCTAATTGAGGAGAGAAGAAATGATGCAGCCCTCAAAGCAGCAGCCCACAAGCAAAAAGTGGCAGCACAATACAACTCCAAAGTCAAGCGTCGTACCTTACAAGAAGGAGATCTTGTCCTCAAGTGAATCTTCCCTCGCCCTGGGGCACTAGATCCAATCTGGGATGGACCATATGTAATTCATAAAGATCTCCACAATGGAGCTTATATTTTGTCAACAGTGGACGGAGAAGTGTTCCAGAGGGCATGGAACATCCAACACCTTCGTCGATACTTTTCTTAACCTGTACTGCCCATATGAAGTAAATTAACAAAGAAAATCAGTGGACGTAGGCATTTTCATGCCGAACCACTTTAAAAAACCTTGTCTCTTTTTTAACTTGTTTCTTTATATCTTAGCTGCTTGTTAAATTTATCCTTTTATGTTGGACAAAATCCTGTGCATATAGCATTTCCATTCAAGGCACTTCACAGCGCGACTTCACCTGGACAAGACCTAACAGGTACTATGCGAATCTATGCCCTCGCCAATGAGAAACTTTTGCTCCGGTATCCCTCTGCCGCGGGTTAACTCATTGCTCGCGACGGCCCTTAAAGACAACTGTAATGAGCCGATTATAAGCCACCAAGAAGGCCGACTATAGCCAAGGCAGCTCATTACGGCGTTCGGCTCGCCGGCAACTGTGAACCTACTTTAAGCCCCAACATAAGGTGTGGCCTGCCAGGGGTAGTTCACGGTTGATGATCGGCACCCACGCTAGCCGGCCACAGTAAATCGAATAATACCCATGATTACGGGCCATAATGGCCCGTGTAGTTACTGTGCGCGATCTCGGCTCCGATGTGTCTTAAGTACGGCTGTGGTAAAAAATATTAACTCCCCGCGGAGGCGTAAGATGGGTGACAAATGTCTCCAAGACCCACAGCTAGGGAAAGTGACTACAAAACCCGTTTGCCACGAACTTAAGCACATCGAAGGCCTTCCATGATTGGAAGTTTTACTATTTCTCATATTTCAATCTTATTTAAAAGACTATTCTCCTATCCTCTGTAACAATCCCTAAAGTACAGGACACAGAATGGGAGACATTCGCTAATGGAAGCGGATACTCACAACAAGACACTGGACTGCATTCCATACTCGGTCACACAAGACATTCAAAGCTGCCATCTACAAGCAAAATATGAAGGGCGGTATTTCCTTCTTTCATGTCTAATCAAGGAGCCGGCTGCATCGGAGTTTTATCCTTGTCCTGTTGCCCACCTGTCCGGTCAAAGAAGGAATTCATTAATGATAAGCAACCAAGTTAACAGGAAAGACTAGACAGGAAGACTTACCAGCATCTGCTCCTTGATCATCTTGATCATCATCCTCTACTTGCACACCAGCCTCCTCAGCTGCAAGCAACCGCATGCCCTCCTTCACCGCCGCCTTCTCCTCCTTGGTAAACTGGGCAGTAACCACATCCATCCTGAAGGCTACGCCACCCTCCTTATCCGCCTCAGCCTTGGCCTCCTCTAGAGCCCTGAGATAGATCCTGGCCATAACCCGGGGGTAATCGTCCATCCAATACAAGTTACCCTTCCTCCAAGTACGGAAGTACATATCCTGGAGCATCTCATCCATCATCCCCTCGTTCTCCTCAAACTCCCTCATCCGGACCTCAGAAGCCCGCAGCTTTGCAATGACAGCATCCCTCTCCGATCGATACCGTAAACGGTCAGCCTGAAGGAACCTCCTCATCGCCTCCATCTCCTCCTTTAACTTGGCCTGAGCAAGCTCCGCGGCCTCAAGTCTCCCCGATAGTTCCTCTACCCGCTCGAGGTCCGCTTGTCGAACCTCATCCACCATGGCAATGGCCATGTCAATCTGCTCCTTACAGACGGCCTCCATCTTCCGCAACTCTGCCCTACTGGCCTCTTCCATAGTCTTCCTCAATTGTCTGGATGCAGCCTCATGATGAGAGATTTGGATGGCTTGGTCGGCAAGTTGTTTAGCCTGGTCGGAAACCATCAACCGTAGCCGAATGTTGGAACTCCCTATCTCTTCCCCAGCCTTGACCAGTCGGGCGTGGTGCCCCATCAATTTCCTGGTCTCCTCAGCAACCCAGTCAATATTTGCCTTAGCCTCATCCCCCAGAGTTACAACCCGGGTAGTAACCAAATCAAGGTCCAGGGACTTAGCTTCGTCAAGCACCCGTACCATAGGATTGCGAGGGAGAAGATGCTCACCAGTAACCTCATCAAAGGAGATGTCATGAGATGCCGGGTCCAGGTCCGGATGACCCGCAAACGGATTGCGAACTAAGCCAAGGTGATCTATCGGGGTGACGGTCGGATTCTCAAGCAGATGTGGGGAAGGTATAAACTCGGTGTCCTCCTCCTCAATATCATGAATAGGCTGGAGAGGGGCTGGAGGGTCAGGAAGAGATTCAAACGTAGATCGACTCCTCTTCCTCTTTTGCATGTCTTCTTCAATAACCCCAAGAAGAGGACGATAGCCGACTACGTCTCCAGGACGGTTAGTAGGAGGCTTCGGCTTGGCAGAAGCTTTAAGGAGTTTGTATTGTTCAAACCTGTGTCAAAGATCTGAGGTCTTGGCCGTTTTGCCCGCTCCTGGAATAGAAATCAAGTGTCACCAGCATGCATTGAGCCATCATTCGAGAATTAAAAAATAGAGAGAAATTCACCTTGAACCGCAGAAGTTGCCTCGGTAGAAGCACTCCCGGAAGATAAATCGACGCCGGTCCCAACCTTATCAGCTTTCTTGGACTTCTCCGTTTCCTCCAACTCTTCAAAGGCTTGGCGGAGAGCGTCATCCGTCCACTCTTGGATCACACCCGCCTGCCCAGGAGGCAAAGCCCCGGTGCCATCACCGCCCTGCCCTTCGCTACCATCATCGCCATGACGATCACCGTCACCTTCTCCACCGCTTCCGCTCTCCGCCTCACCTCCATCATCCTTGCCTTTTTTCCCCTCCACTTTATCCTCCTCCTGAATATCTGGATGTGTGCTGGGAGAGGGTCCATCAGACTTCTTGAGTTTCCTCCCCCCAGCGACTGGATGCGCCGAGAAGGGTCTCCTTTTGCCGCTCTTCGCCGTGGCCCCTCTTGTGGCTTTGGCAGCCCTCTCCTCCGCCGTGTCTTTCTGCTTGACCACAGACTGATGTGGTAGGATCAGGTTGTGCCCTAGAAGTGTGGCGTTCCTAATCAAATAAGAGGCTGACCTATCCCTTCCCGTGATGGCTTCTATTTCCGCAGCCATCTGAACCAGGCGGTCATTCTCTACGACCGCAAAGCCACCTGTCGCTAGCAAGAAATAAAAACACATGAGAAGAAGCATTGCAGTCAGAACAGAAATCATGAATAAACTTCGACTTACAGCCTGAGGTGAAGCAACAGATGGAAACAGAGTCATCCTTGACAAAAAAAACCATTCTTTCTTAAACATGCTGAACTTCGAATATAAGTCTAGGACCGGCTAGAAAGATACGGCTGATTCCAAGCTGATGTATGGAGACCCCTTCTTATAGCCTCTCAAGTTGTACAAATACCGAATCTCCCGGTTGGAGGGAGGACGCCCGTATCTCCTTTGGAAAATGACAAACAGGCTCACCAGAATGGCGTAGGAGTTAGGCTGAAGCTGGAATGGAGCCACCTTCAGATATGTGACAAAGCTGACTATCCAGGCATTGAGAGGCGGGATGGCACCGCACATACAGTAATTCCTGCTGTAAGCAAAGTAGCCTTCAAGGGGGTCATACGGCATCACTCCTTCCCCCGGCAATAGCATGCGTGCTCTGTCAATCCCAAAGGAGCGAGAAATAACATCAAGCTGCTCGCCTTTGAGTGAGCTAGGGAAACAATCAGGAGGTGAGTTCAGAAGCTCCTGAGGACCATATCCATCTACCAATGATCTCGGGATGGGCCCATAACGTCCCGGTCCTGACTGGACTGGGGGCACGGCGGAAGGCTCTTCTCTGTCCTGGGATTTCTTCTTTTCTGATCGGGTTTCAACTTTATGAGACATTTATCTGCAACATAAGAAAGTATAAGAGTATGTAGTCTGGAACTTCACTCGTAATTCAAAACATAAAAGCTCATTCGATAAAACAGAGTCATCAGTTTCATTCGGTACTTAAGGACCCTTGCCCATTCGGTAAATCAAAGTCATCGGTTTCATCTGGTACTTAAGGTCCCTTGCCCATTCGATAAAACAGAGTCATCAGTTTCATTCGGTACTTAAGAACCCTTGCCCATTCAGTAAATCAAAGTCATCGGTTTCATCCGGTACTTAATGTCCCTTGCCCATTCGGTAAATCAAGGTCATCAGTTTCATCCGGTACTTGCTCATTCGGTAAATCAAAGTCAAAAAAAAGGGAGAGAGAGCCATTCGGTGAGGGAAGGCTAAATCACCTGATTCGGTATTCTAACACGATTCGGCAGTAGGTTTGAGTCAGCAAGGAAATCTGGTTCGACTATCCCTCTTGGTAAGGAAAAAACCGTAACTCGAAGCCCCTACTTATAGGCAAATATCAACAATCGGACCAATGGGTTCGGCACACAGGACCGGATAAGAATTCCCCCAAGCTAACTGGCCTCAAACAAAGCGCGACATATGCTGACATATGCCCCACTTTGGAGGGCAAATGTTGAGCGTGTTTCCATCTCCTACCGATCCAACACTCTTCCCACGCAGAGCCGAACCAGTCCTTGTTCCACTACCTACCGAATCAGAGCAAGATGCCTCTACCGAACCATCTCCTTCCTCATGACTACCGAACCATCACCCAAGACCAATGATGCCGGACCAACCTCTACCGAACCATCACCCAAGACCAATGATGCCGGACCAACCTCTACCGAACCATCTCCCAAGACCAATGATGTCGGACCAACCTCTACCGAACCAACCTACTCCACTCATCGCCGAACCAAAGCACCACCGGATCACTCACAACCGGACTAAGTTCCACCGGACCAAGGCGTACCGAACCAACACTGCCAGGCCAGATCGCACCAGCCCAAGCCCACCAGCAGCTATATACATCCAAGACCCCTGCCCCCAGCCTCACTCTATAAATAGAGGGGCAGGGGTACAACAATGACGAACAAGTTGGAGAGCTCAAGCACGGATAGAACTCTCAAACAACTTTCTTTTACTGGTATCAAAGCTTTGTACTTGTAATCTGAACAAGAAAGGAGAAATAATATATAAAGTGGACGTAGGCACATTCTGGCTGAACCACTATAAATCCGCGTGTCTTTTACACTTTAGCCCTTGCTTTTTACATATTTGCATAAATCTCCCAAATCACTAAAAACAACGTAAAATCAACTAAATCATACGACTTGGAGGTGTTTGCCCATTTTTTGTGCAAACATTTTGAATCACGAGTGAAACTCCAGTCTGCATACACTTGCTTGTTTTTATCTCTACATCCTTTGTTTTAACGATGTACTCTTTTGTGTTGCAGATAATGTCTCATAAAGTTGAAACCCGATCAGAAAAGAAGAAATCCCAGGACAAAGAAGATCCTTCCGCAGTGCCCTCAGCTCAGCCAGGACCGGGACGTCATGGGCCCACCCCGAGGTCACTAGTAGATGGGTACGGCCCTTAGGAGCTTCTGAACTCAGCTCCTGACTGTTTCCCTAGCTCTCTCAAAGGCGAGCAGCTTGATGTTATTTCTCGCTCCTTTGGGATTGACAGAGCGCGTATGCTATTGCCGGGGGAGGGAGTGATGCCATATAATCCCGCCGAAGGATATTTCGCCTATAGTCGGTACCATTGTATGTGTGGGGCCATTCCCCCGATCAATGCTTGGATAATCAGCTTCATCACCTACTTGAAGGTGGCTCCATTTCAGCTTCAGCCTAACTCCTACGCCATCCTGGTGAGTCTGTTTGTCATCTTCCAGAGGAGATACGGGCGTCCTCCCTCCAACCGAGAGATCCGGTATTTGTACAATTTGAGAGGCTATAAGAAGGGGTCTCCATACATCAGCCTGGAATCCGCTGTATCTTTCAAGCCAGTCCTGGACTTATATTCGAAGTTCAGCATGTTTAAGAAAGAATGGTTTTTCGTTAAGGATGACTCTGTTTCCATCCGTCGCTTCACCTCTGGTTGTAAGTTGAAGCTTATTTATGATTTCTGTTCTGACTGCAATGCTTCTTCTCATGTGCTTTTATTTCTTGCTAGCGACAGGTGGCTTTGCGGTCGTGGAGAACGATCGCCTGGTTCAGATGGCTGTGGAAATAGAAGCTATTTCGGGAAGGGATAGGTCGGCTTCTTACTTGATCAGGAATGCTACACTTTCTGGGGCACAACCTGATTCTACCACATCATTCCGTGGTCAAGCAGAGAGACACGGCGGATGAGAGGGCTGCCAAAGCTCCAAAAGGGGCTATGGCAAAGAGCAGCAAAAGGAGACCCTTCTCAACACATCCAATCGCCGGGGGGAAGAAACTCAGGAAGTCCGACGGACCCTCCCCCAGCACATGTCCAGATGTTTCGGAGGAGGAAAATGTGGAGGAGGAAAGAGGCGGGGATGAAGGCGGTGAGGCGGAGAGTGGAAGTGGTAAAGAAGGCGACGGTGATCGTCACGGCGATGATGGTGGCGAAGGACAGGGCGGTGATGGCACCGGGGCTTTGCCTCCTGGGCAAGCAGGCATGATTCAAGAGTGGACAAATGATGCTCTCCGCCAAGCCTTCGAAGAGTTGGAGGAAGGACCGGCCTTGGCGGAGAAGCCCAAGAAAGCTGGTAAGGTCGGGACTGGCGTCGATTTATCTTCCGGGAGTGCTTCTACTGAGGCAACTTCTGCAATTCAAGGTGAATTTCTCTTTATTCTTTTTAATTCTTGAATGATGGCTCAATGCATGCTGGTGACACTTGGCTTTCATTCCAGGAGCGGGCAAAATGGCCAAGACCTCAGATCTTCGGCACAGGCTTGAACAATACAGACTTCTCAAAGCTTCTGTCAAACCAAAGCCTTCGACTAACCGTCCTGGAGATGTAGTCGGCTACCGTCCCCTTCTTGGAGTTATCGAAGAGGATATTCAAAGGAAGAAGAGGAGTCGCTCCTTGTTCGGATCTTCACCTGGTCCTCTGCCCCCACTCCAGCCTATTCACGATATCACGGAGGGGGATACTGAGTTCATACCTTCTCCGCATCCGTCTGAAAATCCTACCATCACCCCGATAGATCACCTTGGCTTGGCTCATAATCCGTTTGCGGGTCATCCAGATTTGGACCCGGCTTCTCATGATATCTCCTTCGACGAGGCTACTGGTGAACACCTTCTCCCTCGCAATCCTATGGTACGGGTGCTTGATGAGGCTAAGTCCCTGGATCTTGATTTGCTTACCACTCGAGTTGTGACCCTAGGGGATGAAGCTAAGGCGAACATCGACCGGGTTGCCGAGGAAACCAAGAAGCTAATGGGGCATCATGCCCGACTGGTCAAGGCTGGGGAGGAAATCGGGAGCGCCAATATTCGACTACGGTTAATTGTTTCTGACCAGGCTAAGCAACTCGCCAATCAAGCCAATTTCTCAACACGAGGCCGCATCCAGGCAACTGAAGAATACTATGGAAGAGGCCAGCAGGGCAGAGTTGCAAAAAATGGAGGCCGCCTGCAAGGAGCGAATTGACATGGCCATTGCAACGGTGGATGAGGTTCGACAAGCAGACCTCGAGCGGGCACAGGAATTATCGGGGAGACTTGAGGCCGCGGAGTTTGCTCAGTCTAGGTTGAAGGAGGAGATGGAGGCGATGAGGATATCCTTTCAGGCTGACCGCTCACGATATTGATCGGAGAGGGATGCTGCCATTGCAAAGCTGCGTGCTTCTGAGGCCCGAATGAGGGAGCTTGAGGAAAACGAGGGGATGATGGATGAGATGCTCCAGGATATGTATTTCCGCACTTGGAAACAGGGTGACTTATCCTGGATGGATGATTACCCCCGAGTTATGGCCAGGATTTATCTCAGGGCTCTGGAGGAGGCTAGGGCTGATGCAGATAAAGAGGGTGGCGCGGTCTTTAGAATGGATGTGGTCACCGCCCAGTTTACCAAGGAGGAGAAGGTGGCGGTGAAGGAGGGTATGCGGCTGCTTGCCGCTGAGGAGGCAGGTGTGCAAGTAGAGGATGATGATCAGGATGGTCAGGAAGCGGGCGCTGGTAAGTCTTCCCTTCTAGTCTTTCCGTTAATTTGGTTGCTTATCACTAATGAATTCTTTCTTTGACCGGACAGGTGGGCAACAGGACAAGGGTAAAGCTCCGACGCAGCCGGCTCCTTGATTTGACCTGGATATCTTTTTGTGGACTTGACATTGTTGTATATGTTAGTCTCAAAACAGTAACGTAACTTTTAGGTTGTAATTATGTTACTTGTAATAAACAACATTATTCTTGACGTGTAATTTTTTAACTTTAGCTGATTCTGTCGTATTTGAATGCTTTTGTTATTTTGACATGTTGTATGAGAAATGTAGTTATGCATATGCTTGTAATTCAGTTGTGTTTGATGTCAAGTTCTTGCTTAAAACATAATTTCATGTCTTGCAATGTTAGTGTGGTGTGTGAATAAATTATAGCCGCATATTTATACACGGAAGAAGAAAATAGCGCCCTTCATATTTTACTTGTAGATGGCAGCTTTGAATGTCTTGTGTGACTGAGTATGGAATGCGGCCTAGTGTCCTGTTGTGAGTTCCCACTCCCATTAGGGAATGTCTCCTATTCTGTGTCCTGTACTTTAGGGATCGTTATAGAGGATATGAGGAAAGTTTTTTAAATAAAATTGAAATATGGGAAATAGTAAAACTTCCAATCACGGAAGGCCTTCGATGTGCTTAAGTTCATGGCAAACGGACTTTGTAGTCACTTTCCCTAGCTGTGGGTCTTGGAGACATTTGTCACCCATCTTACGCCTCCGCGGGGAGTTAATCTTTTTTACCACAGCCGTACTTAAGACACATCGGAGCCGAGATCGCGCACAGTAACTACCCGGGCCATTATGGCCCGTAATCGTGGGTATTATTCGATTTACTGTGTCCGGCTAGAGTGGGTGCTGATCGTCAACCGTAAACTACCCCTGGCTGGCCACACCTTATGTTGGGGCTTAAAGTAGGTTCACAGTTGCCGACGAGCCGAACGCCGTAATGAGCTGTCTTGGCTATGTCGGCCTTCTCGGTGGCTTATAATCGGCTCATTATAGTTGGCTTTGAGGGCCGTCGCGAGCAATGAGTTAACCCGCAGCAGAGGGATGCCGGAGCAAAAGTTTCTCATTGGCGAGGGCATAGATTCGTATAGTACCTGTTAGGTCTCGTCCAGGAGAAGTCGCGCTATGGAGCGCCTTGAATGAAAATGCTATTTGCATAGGGTTTTGTTCAAAAAGGATAAAGTTAACAAGTAGCCAAGATATAAAGGAACAAGTTAAAAAAGAGGCAAGGTTTTTAAAGTGGTTCGGCATGAAAATGCCTACGTCCACTGATTCTCTTTGTTAATTCACTTCATATGGGCAGTAGAAGTTAAGAAAAGTATCGACGAAGGTGTTGAATGTTCCATGCCCTCTGGAACACCTCCCTGTCTACTGTTGACAAAATATAAGCTCCATTGTGGGGATCTTTATGAATTACATATGGTCCGTCCCAGATTGGATCTAGTGCTCCGGGGCGCGAGAAGATTCGCTTGAGGACAAGATCTCCCTCTTGTAAGCTACGATGCTTGACTTTGGAGTTGTATTGCGCTGCCACTTTTTGCTTGTGAGCTGATGTTTTGAGTGCTGCATCGTTTCTTCTCTCTTCAATTAGATCCAAAGACATATGGAGGAGTTCTTCGTTTTCTTCTGGGTTATAGTGGATCCTACGGTGGGAAGGCACTATAGTTTCAACTGGGAGCATAGCCTCCGATCCGTATGCCAAAGAGAAAGGAGTATGCCTCATTGATGTTCTGAAAGATGTGTGATAGGCCCACAGTGCTGTAGGAAGTTCATCCACCCAAGTTCCTTTTGACTTTTCGAGTTTCTTTTTTATTAGAGTTTTGAGAATTTTGTTGACGGCTTTGACTTGTCCGTTTCCCCGGGAATAAGCTACGGATGAGAAGCTTTTGTGAATTCCGTGCTCTTGGCACCAGTTGGCGAACTCCTCGCTGTCAAACTGAAGTCCATTGTCCGATATGATTTTGAATGGAACTCCGTACCTGCATAGAACATTTTTGATCAAGAAGTTAATAACTTTTGCTGAAGATACTTTATTTAGGGGTTCTGCTTCCACCGATTTGGTGAAATAGTCGACTGCCACTGCAGCATATTTGGCCCCGCCTCGGCCCATTGGCAGTTCGCCAATCAAGTCAATCCCCCAAACTGCAAAGGGCCAAGGGCTGGTCATTTGAGTAATCTCAGTTGTTGGTAGCCGCAGAATCTTAGCAAACTTTTGACATCTATCACATTTTCTGACGAAATATATGGCGTCCTTGCTTAAGGTGGGCCAGAAATATCCATATCGGAGTATCTTTTTTGCCAAAGTCTGCCCTCCAGTGTGATCTCTGCAGCTTCCTTGATGGATGTTGGATAAGATTTCCTTGGCTTCCCTTCCAGCGACACACCTTAATAAGGGGTTAGAGAAGCCGCGCCGATAGAGGATGCCTTCTTGTATTGTGTAGCGGGAAGCTTTCCTCAAGATTTTCTTGACTTCGTTACGCCCGTTGGGTAGTGTGCCGCTTTGTAAGTAGTCTCGGATGGGAGTCATCCAAGTTGCTTCTTCGGTTGCAGCTATCAGATTCACTTGCTCAAAACTTGGGGTCAGTTGCTTTGAGATGGCTACTGCTCCGGAAATAGCGCCGTCTCTCATGCTAGCTTGCTTCGCCAGTTCGTCGGCCTCTTGGTTCTCTTCCCGAGGGATGTGTTTGATTAAATAGCGATCCAATCGATTGAGAAGCAACTTGGTATTCTTTAAATATGCCATGAGTCGTTCTTCTCGAGCCTAGAATTCTCCTAGTATTTGATTTACAATAAGTTGAGAATCGCTATGAAGACACAAAGAATTGGCTCCGATTTCTAAGGCAAGTTCTAATCCAGCTATCACTGCTTCATACTCTGCATCGTTGTTGGTGGCAGCGAATTCCAACCTTATAGCATAGTGTAGCTTATTTCCCCTGGGAGTGATTATTACCACACCTGCCCCCGAGCCTTGTTCATTTGACGCACCATTCACAAAGAGATTCCACTTGATGTCTTCTACTATTTCCGATTGCTCCTTACCTTTGTTGGTAGTGATTTCGGCAATGAAATCGGCCATGGCTTGTCCCTTGATGGCGGTGCGAGGATGGTAGGTGATATCATATTGACTTAGTTCAATGCACCATTTAAGTAGTCGCCCAGAAGTGTCGGGACGATGGAGTACCTGCCTCAGTGGTTGATCGGTCAGAACTCTGATGGAATGGGACTGGAAGTAGTGACGCAGTTTCCATGATGTGATTAGCAAACAGTACGCTAGTTTCTCAAGTTTAGGATATCTGGCTTCCGCCCCTGTAAACCTCTTGCTTACGAAGTATACTGGCCGATGCGTGCGTTCGTCTTCTCTAACCAATGCAGCGCTTAGAGCATGAGATGACACAGCAAGGTATAGGTATAGCTCTTCGCCTTTGTTCGGAGTTGAGAGTACTGGTGGTCTCTAGAGGTGTTCGATTAAGTTAAGGAAAGCTGTTAAGTATTCGTCAGTCCATTCGAATTTTCCTTTCTCTTTCTTTAGAGCTTCGAAGAAGGGGATGCATTTGTCGGTCGCTTTGGAGATGAATCTGCTCAGGGCGGCCACCTTCCCATTTAGGCTCTGCATTTCCTTTCGGGTAGAAGGTATCCTGATATCTTTCAGAGCTCGGACTTGTTCAGGGTTTGCTTCAATCCCTCTGGCATGGACGATGAATCCTAGAAACTTTCCTGATGATACTCCGAAGGAGCACTTTAGGGGATTCACCTTCATTCCATATTGGCGAAGTACTTGAAACATTTCATCCAGGTGGCTTACGTGATCGTCGGCTCCCCTTGACTTTACCAACATGTCATCCACCTAAACTTCCATAGTTTGTCCTATTAGCCCTGCAAACATCTTGTTGACAAGGCGCTGATAGGTGGCCCCTGCGTTTTTAAGTCCAAAAGGCATTACCTTGTAGCAGTACAATCCCCGATCAGTGATGAAACTAGTGTGGTCTTGATCGGGAGCATGCATAGGAATTTGGTTATATCCTGAGTATGCATCCATAAAAGATAAGAGTTCGTGCCCGGCTGTGCTGTCCACAAGCTGATCGATTCGGGGAAGTGGGAAGCAATCCTTTGGGCAGGCGTCATTTAAGTTGGAGAAGTCAATGCAAGTTCGCCACTTCCCATTAGCCTTCTTTACCAGCACCGGGTTGGCGATCCACTCTGGGTAGATGGCTTCTCGTATGAAGTCATTGGCAAGTAGGTTCTTTACTTCTTCATCGAGGGCTGCTGATCGTTCTGCCCCCATACTTCTCTTTTTCTGTTTTACTGGCGCCCTGGTAGGATCAATGTTTAGTATGTGGCATGCTATGTCAGGGGAGATTCCGGTCATGTCAGCGTGTGACCATGCAAATACATCCAAGTTGTGGCGGAGAAAATCAATGAGTTGTTCCTTCAATTCTGCTTTTAGTTGGGACCCGACTTTCAATAGTCTACTCGAGTCATGTCGGTCTACAGATACAAATTCCATAGCCTCTGCAGGCTCGGCGGTGGCCTCCTCCTCTTTGTCCCTGGGGTCTAATTCATTGAAAGGGTCGCTGGTATATCGAAGAGGAGGGGCTTTCTTTAGTTGCTATGCTTCCAAACTTTTTGTGCAGAGGGCAGTCTCTGCACTTTTCCCTATATCCTTCCTGCGGTTATTGCAGAGTTCAGTTACATAGCAATCTCGAGCGATAACCTGATCTCCCTCTACTTCACCTATTCCATTGTCCGTTGGAAATTTCATCTTCAGGCACCATGGGGCCAGGACAATTTGGAAGTCATACAAGGCTGGCCTTCCTAAGAAGGCGTTGTAGGCCGAGTGGTTTTCTATCAGCACAAATGTCTGTTTCCGCACAACGGAGCGGGGATGACTTCCAATTTCAACAAAGAGGTCCAGTTGACCGAGGGGCATCTTCGCATCTCCAGTGAAACCGTGTAGTGGTTTATTGCAGGGAGAAACATCCTTTATTGACAGTTTCATTTTGTCGAATGCATGCTTGAATAGGATATTTACTGAGCTTCCAGTGTCTACTAGAATTCGGAAAACTTCGGCTGGACCGAGCCGGGCAGAGAAAACCATGGGATCCATGTGAGGGTACTGCCTCCCCTCTAGGTCACGCCTACTAAATGTGATGTCATCACTCTCTTTTCGCTTCGGGTGGCATTCTTCTATAACAGAGTTAACGCAGTCTTCATTGTTTCTAAGTGACTTTCCATATCTTTCCATCTCTGCCCAGCTTCTGTCGGCGATGTGTGGTCCTCCCGAGATGGTATGGACCACTATCTTCTCTTGACTAGAGCCGCTAGTGTTGCGGTTTCCTCTGCCTATCTCTGGGGAGGGTAGCCTTGGGTTCTCATTGGCAAGAGCTGGAGTCCTGTTCTGACCTTTTACATAGCGTTCCAGTCTCTTCCTTCTGATGTGCTCTTCAATCAAGTCCCGGAGATGATGGCTTTTTGCACCAAAAATGGTCACAAACCCCAAGTGTAGTGAAAGCACCAGCGTATGAATATAGATCAACAATATTCACACACAAACCACAGATCTAAGCAAGTAACAAGCAGCAATCAAGAAATAATGAATAGTGACACACGATTTATAGTGGTTCGGCTATCTCCGACCTACGTCTACTTTAAGGTTTTTATGATTTTATTGCTCGATGTTTGAAGATTACAATTTCGTGTGTTGTATTACAACTGATTTTCTGAGCTAAGTCTGAATCTAAGGCAATAGTGGTGATCAGGAGTAAATCTGGCAGAATCTGGGCGCTCTTTAGCTCTCGAAATTGTCCGACCCCTTTTTGAATGACCTGGGGGTCTATTTATAGGTGTGGAAGGCTGATATTTCGCCTAAATTGAAGGGAGACCAGTTCTGGCACGTGAGGGGGCCCACATGCCCGCTTTTTGGAAATTCGGGCCCACTTTGGGATCGATTCGAAGTTACGTTCGAATCGATCAAGAAATTGTCCAACTGAGGTGAAATTTGGTTAGAACATTCCTCAACATGTATGCAAGCTCCTCTGAAAATTTCATACCATTTGGACTTGTAGATCTCAAGATATGATCGATTCAAGTTGTGGTTTTTAGTGAGGGTTGTTGCGTTCGAATCCATTGGTTCGAATCCACTTCCTTCGACTCGATCGGTCACGTGCGCATCGATGACGTGTCGTGAAATCCCAGGGCTGATCCACCTTTTTTGCCGTGTTGAACGCTTCTTTCCTGGATACGCGCTTCGCATCCATACCTTGTGTCCAGTTCACATCCGTGATTCGAATCCATTACTTCGTGTCCATCTCCTTCGACTCGATCAAGTTATGTGCGTGTTTCCCTGACTTGTGCATACTTCCAATTCGTATCCATCGATCTTATTCGTATCGATCCTAGGAGCATGCTTCGAATCGATCGATTCGAGCATACCCTAACCCGATGGATTCGAACTCTCCTTGACCTCATCGATTCGAAGCATTATACTCTGTCTTGATCGATTCGAACATGTTGTCCCAGAGCAAACGACTGAATCCATCTTCATCGATACGAACCGTATCGATTCGAAGTGCGATGAACTTCAATCGATTCGAACCTTCATCAATTCGAACCAGCATCCATCGATGCGAAGTACATCGATTCGAACCGTGCTTTGTGTATTTTAATCCATTCATATTTTGTGTGTACGAACTCCGATTAACCTGAAATTTGAAATGTAGCCTCTCCTAGTCCTCATCATCATCTCCAATCGATTCCGTCCTGATCGGAGTTCGGCCAAATTTTGACGATATCCATTGCAGCCTTATTTCCAAGTGAACTCCAACCCTGATATCCATCCTTTCTTGTCGATTTGTTTGGTATTCCGGCTTTGACCAAAATGCGGGATAACATTTGCCCCCCAAAACATGCCTTGTGATAAGAAGGCGTGTTTTGAATAGTTCCGTATCTTATATCCAAAGTCCATAGCCATATCATCCAAGTGCATCATCCTTGACTGCTCGGAGTCGATGCCCAACTCCAAACCCAATAACCAAAGCCTTAGCCAAATCCATATCCGTTTGAACCCGACGACCGAATCCTAATCCATCCTTATCCAATAGCCAATAACCAAATCCAGGACCTCTCCGGGTCGATATCCAAATCCATAACCTCTCTGGGCTCTTTCCAAGCGCTATCCTCACCTGACGACCGTGGTCCAGTGTCCCTGGACGTTGAGCTAACCTCTCCGGGTTCTTTCCAAGTGCAATCCACACCTGACGACCGTGGTCCAGTGTCCCTGGACGTTGAGCTAACCTCTCCGGGTTCTTGCCAAGCGCAATCCACACCTGACGACCGTGGTCCAGTGTCCCTGGACGTAAGTAATGCCATGGCTTATGTCCTAAGCCGAATCCTGGTCGCTCCGGACCCTTGCCGAGCATAGTCCATACTCGACGACCGTGGTCCACTGTCCCTGGACGTAAGTAATGCCATGGCTTAAGTCCTAAGCCGAGTCCTGGTCGCTTCGGACCCGTGTTGAGCATAGTCCATACTCAACGACCTAAAACAATAATCGATAATAGGGGGCCTAAGTCCTAGGCCGAATCCTGGTCACTCCGGACCCTTGCCGAGCATAGTCCATACTCGACGACCTGAATGAGTCACTTTACCGCGTTCGGGCAGAACGACTCACCCCTTGCCAGGCATAATCCATACCTGACGACCGTTTATCAAAAACCAAAAAGAATCCAATCAAGATCCAATCCAAAATCCAAATCAAATCGGAAAACCAGAAATCCATATCAAAAATCGGAATCATCATCCAAAATGGAGAACAATCATCCGAATGAATGCCAAAACCAGAAAAACAAGCAAAATCAGGAGTTCAATCCAAACTCCAAAAACCAAACCAGAAAACTAAGTGTCCAATCCAAAAACAAAAGACAGATTTCGCAAACCATGGCTTTGCGGTTTATCATCACTCAGAGCATGCCTAGGGGCTATCTCCGTCCCCATACATGTGTAAATGACTCGGTTGCTCGCCAATGGTTTGTTACTTATTTCATATTATCCTGATCAATTGATGACCAATCGACCATTATTCCTGTGCCTCATATCCTCATGGTTTGAGGTAGGCGGTGGTTGCTCCTGCTCCACCGCTGCATTCCGAGCCCCAACATACTGCCTCAACTGTCCATTCCTCACATGCTCCTCAATTATGTCCTTTAGGTGCCTGCAGCTGTTGGTATCATGCCCGTCCAAATCGTGTAAGAGACAATGCTTTCCTGATGCCCTCTCCCGCTCGGATGGTTCTCTCCTAGCCGGCCTCCGGTAAGGAAGGCGATTCCGAGTTTCCATGTATATCCGCTCTAGTGTCTCGTTTAATTCTGTGTATGTGGAAAACCTTGGATCCTTCCATCGCTTCCTATCTTTTTCAGAGTTTTCTTCCAGCTTCCTTTTTCCTTTATCTTTATCTGAGCTTCCGTCGGATGGTCCTCCACCCCCGGTCACATTCACCTCCTTTAGCTTTAAATCCATACATGCGTCTTCTTGCCGAAGAAATCTTTCAGCTTCGTGAAAGAATTCCCCGAGATCCAGTGGTGGGTCTCGTACTAAAGATACCTTAAAATCTGAATCCTCTCTAACTCCCGACACTGCCGCCATCAAAACCATCGATGGATCCGGCCGATCCACCGAAGAAACCGCCGCATTAAATCGAGTTAAAAATGCTCTAAGCGATTCATCCGTTCTTTGCTTTACCGATGTTAACGTCATCACGTTCTTAGGTCTTTTGATATGAACCCGAAACTGTCCCAAAAACCTGTCCACCAATTCCCTCCAATTCCTGATAGATCCTTCCTCCAGCTGCCTAAACCACATTGCCGCTAGGTCTGTCAAGTATAAAGGGAAACATCTGGCCATCACTTCCTCCGATGCCCCCAGCACTTCCATGTGTCTAGTTTATCTCATTAAGTGATCAGTCGGGTCAGCCTTGCCATTATACGCTTCCACGCTAGGTAACTTGAACTTAGGTGGATTTTGAGCTATCCTGATTTCCCGAGCGAACGGACTCCTGTTCACTCCTTCCAAATCTCTATTGGTCAAACCTCCACGCATAGTCTTCCTAATGATTTCCATTAATCCAGCGTTGCCTATTAGGGGTTGCCCCCCATGCTCCCAATGGAACTCCGGCACATATTCTTCATGTGGCTCATTAGCCGCGACGTTGGCCCTAGCCTGCTGAACTCCTTCCAAAGGTCCTTCTGCGTTGGATCCTGTGGGCCTGCCCCCAAGCCCTTGTTGATTGCCTTCCGATTCTGTATTCTGTCCTCCATTAGGTTCCGCAACCCTAGTTCCTTGTTCCGCATTTGCAGCCGCTATAGTTGGTCCAAGGTTCTGTGTTCCTGCAGCTCTTATCTGCTCGAAGAAAGTCTGCATCATATCCTGTTGACTCTTCAGCAACCTCTCATGTAATGAATTCGCCATAGCTTCCATTTCGTCTCTGGTAATGTAGATCGAAGCATGTCCTTCTCCAGCACCAGAGGATGCCTCTTGACTTCCTCCCTGTTGGCTTCTCTCAGCTCTTTGCCTTCTACTTGTTTGTCGAGTCATTGTCTTTCAAATCTAAACTTCAATCCGATGTAGCGGGTGCTAGTCCTTCTCAGTGAAAGCACCAAAGTGTTTGCACCAAAAATGGTCACAAACCCCAAGTGTAGTGAAAGCACCAACGTATGAATACAGATCAACAATATTCACACACAAACCACAGATCTAAGCAAGTAACAAGCAACAATCAAGAAATAATGAATAGTGACACACGATTTTTAGTGGTTCGGCTATCTCCGGCCTATGTCCACTTCAAGGTTTTTATGATTTTATTGCTCGATGTTTGAAGATTACAATTTCGTGTGTTGTATTACAACTGATTTTCTGAGCTAAGTCTGAATCTAAGGCAACAGTGGTGATCAGGAGTAAATCTGGCAGAATCTGGGCGCTCTTTAGCTCTCAAAATTGTCCGACCCCCTTTCTGAATGACCTGGGGGTCTATTTATAGGTGTAGGAGGCTGATATTTCGCCTAAATTGAAGGGAGACCAGTTCTGGCACGTGAGGGGGCCCACATGCCTGCTTTCTGGAAATCCGGGCCCACTTTGGGATCGATTCGAAGCTACGTTCGAATCGATCAAGAAATTGTCCAATTGAGGTGAAATTTGGTGAGAACATTCCTCAACATGTATGCAAGCTCCTCTGAAAATTTCATACCATTTGGACTTGTAGATCTCAAGATATGATCGATTCAAGTTGTGGTTTTTAGTGAGGGCTGTTGCGTTCGAATCCATTGGTTCGAATCCACTTCCTTCGACTCGATCGGTCACGTGCGCATCGATGACGTGTCGCGAAATCCCAGGGCTGATCCACCTTTTTTTCCATGTTGTTCTTCTTTCCTGGATACGCGCTTCGCATCCATACCTTGTGTCCAGTTCACATCCGTGATTCGAATCCATTACTTCGTGTCCATCTCCTTCGACTCGATCAAGTTATGTGCGTGTTTCCCTGACTTGTGCATACTTCCAATTTGTATCCATCGATCTTATTCGTATCGATCCTAGGAGCATGCTTCGAATCGATCTCGTCGAATCGATCGATTCGAACATACCCTAACCCGATGGATTCGAACTCTCCTTGACCTCATCGATTCGAAGCATTATACTCTGTCTTGATCGATTTGAACATGTTGTCCCAAAGCAAACGACTGAATCCATCTTCATCGATACGAACCGTATCGATACGAAGTGCAATGAACTTCAATCGATTCGAACCTTCATCAATTCGAACCAGCATCCATCGATGCGAAGTACATCGATTCGAACCGTGCTTTGTGTATTTTAATCCATTCATATTTTGTGTGTACGAACTCCGATTAACCTGAAATTTGAAATGTAGCCTCTCCTAGTCCTCATCATCATCTCCAATCGATTCCGTCCTGATCGGAGCTCGGCCAAATTTTGACGATATCCATTGCAGCCTTGTTTCCAAGTGAACTCCAACCCTGATATCCATCCTTTCTTGTCGATTTGTTTGGTATTCCGGCTTTGACCAAAATGCGGGATAACAATGGCATTCATTGGTATCATGCCCATGAGATTCGTGGAAGCGGCAGAACTTTCCAGACTTAAGTGCGTTATCTGATTCCTTCTTGTATGGTGGGCGTTTGTATCTAACTTCGTCTTGGGTGGCAAGGAAGATGTTTTCGACGGTTTCATTCAAAGGGGTGTAAGTGTCGAATCTCGGTCCTGGCCGATATAGGCGCTTTTCTCCCTTCTTGCCCCCAGCATTGTCTCTAGAATCATTTCTTCGAATGTCCTTTGCTACAGCGGGCGTGTTGCCGTGAGCTGCATTATTTTGTTGCCCTGACTGCCCCTCAGTGGCAGCGTCTTCAAGCCTCATATATTTCCCGGCTTCATGGAAGAAATCGGGTAAAGTAGCTGGTTTTTCTTTTGTCAATCTTCTAGAAAATTTAGTATCCAGATGCACACCACTACAGAGGGCCATTAAGATAAGCTTCTCATCGGCATCTTGGACTGCGGCCGCTGCGGCATTGAATCGGGTTAGGTATTGCTGCAGCTTCTCTCCAGGTTTCTATTTGATACTGGATAAGGAATAAGCGTCCTTGGGTTGTTCCACATGAATGCGGAACTGGCTGATAAACTTTTCTTTCAGCATCTCCCACGAGCTGATGGATCCTTGGGGTAGATGACAGAACCAGGAGGTAGCTAGATCTGCTAAGAATAGTGGAAAGCAATTGCACAGTACTCCCTCTGTTGCTCCACTCATGAGCATATGCTGTGTGTATCTCTGTAAGTGTACAACGGGGTCAGAGGTTCCTTTGTAAGGTTCCATTGTTGGCATTTTCCATTCTCGGGGGGTGATGGCAATTTCGATATTGTGGGCGAAGGGGCTAGTTACCCTAGCGCCTATCCCTCGATCTCTTTGATCCCGTTGGACGCACTCTCTGAACAAGCGTGCCATCCTTTCATTAGAATTTGGAGCAGATAGAAATGAGTTCGGTTCTTCTCTGTGGGACTGATTCCGTCCAGATGACCTGTAGGGATGGTATCGTCGATCATTCTTGATATTTTCCAGTGACTGTCTTTGGTCTTCTAGGAGCATGCTAGGGTCAGCTACAGTTGGCCCTTGCCTTGATCTTCCCTTGCTGGGTTCTGATCTAAGCACTTCCTCGGGTCCAACTTCGGGCTGGACTCTAGCTTGGCCCCGTTCACTTGTGTTTCCGTGGTTAGGCAGTACGACAGGCTCGGCTATAGTTGACCTCCGCCCGGTACCTCCCCCGTTGGGTTCGGTTCCAAGTGTTTCCTCAGGTCTAACTTCGGGCTGAGCTCGGTCTCGACTCCTACCATGGCCGCTTCTGTCGTTTGCTCCTTCGAAGAAGGAAGATCTTTGTTGTCTCTGAGATCCTTCAGACTGGGACTCACCCCATGATTCAGTGTTGCGGTTGGACTCTTCAACATCCCTTAAGCGTGACATGAGTTGGTCCACCAAGGCTTCCTGCTGGGATGTGAAGCGGTTAGTCACTTCAGCCACAACCCTGTCTAGATCTGCCCTAGTAATTGTTGCTGGCTGTTCTGTGGCAGGGGTTGTCGGATTTGCCTGACCTTCATTTGGTACTGCTGCTGGAAGGGGACGATTTACTTGATCGGTGACCACTGGATCTGGAAGACTGATGGTTGCGATGTTTTTTCCTTTGTTAACATCTTTCTTCTGCTTGGGAGGCATGTCTCCCAAGTAATGCGCAACGCTGATAGGAAGAAAGTTAAGTGGGAGAAGCTGAAGTCCGGGGTTCAGCGTTCTCAGTGAAAGCACCAAAAATGTTTGCATAAAAAATGGGCAAACACCTCCAAGTCATAAGATTTTGTCGATTTTATGTTGTTTTTAGTGATCTGGGTAATTTATGCAAATATGTAAAAAGCAGGGACTAAATTGTAAAAGACACACAGATTTATAGTGGTTCGGCCAGAATGTGCCTACGTCCACTTTTTATATTATTTCTCCTTTCTTGTTCAGATTACAAGTACAAAGCTTTGATACAAGTATATGAAAGTTGTTTGAAAGTTCTATCCGTGCTTGAGCTCTCAAACTTATCCCTCATTGTTGTACCCCTACCCCTCTATTTATAGAGTGAGGCTGAGGGTAGGGGTCTTGGATGTATATAGCTGCTGGTGGGCCTGGGCTGGTGCAATCTGGCCTGGCCAGGTTGGTTCGGCAACGCCTTGGTTCAGAGGTGGTTGGAGTAGCTTTGGTTCGGAAGTATGTTGGTTCGGCAGTGGCTTCCCCTACCTCTAGTTCGGGAGTGGATGGAGGTAGCTGGTCCGGTAGTGGATTGGTTCGGCATTGGCTTCCCCTGCCTCTGGTTCGGCAGTGGATGGAGGTAGCTGGTCCGATAGTGGATTGGCTCGGCAGTGGCTTCCCCTGCCTCTGGTTCGGCAGTGGATGGAGGTAGCTGGTCCGGTAGTGGATTGGCTCGGCAGTGGCTTCCCCTGCCTCTGGTTCGGCAGTGGATGGAGGTAGCTGGTCCGGTAGTGGATTGGTTCGGTAGACAGTTGGTCCGGCAGTGGTGGAAACGCACCCAACAGGTTGTTGCGCCCCTCTATACCAAAATCATCTTAAAGCATTCTAATTTATAAAACAGTAGGCCATAGAGCCAAAATCATTTATGTCGCATAGTATGCGAGATAGGTTGCCAAAGCTATGAAGTATAAAATTTGATTTGCATAAAACAAAGGATTCCATCCTTATAAATAGGAATGTCGACATTGATGTCCTTCGACATCATCGTTTTTAAAATAACTGAAATCAATTTTGTAAAGCTAGGCTACTATGCTGCTTATAAAAGTTTGTCCGAATTGAAAACTAGCAGCACTACTACCTCAATTATTAATGTCGAACTTTAGATTGGTGGCATTATTGCCATTTAATATCAATGTCGGTAACATATATATGCAGCATCTTGGCCAAAGCCTAGTTGATATCGGAATAGAAACAAGCAGCATCATTGCCTCAATAATTTTATCTTGGAGATAATATTAGTAGCATCACTGTGGTCAATACAAGTATTAAGCCTTTATAGCCTAATAAATTCATATAGAATCATAAATACTTGGAAAAAATCTACAAAATCACAATACATCGTAATTAATGTATTCTTTAACATATAAAAATTTTGAGATCTAAAACATTATTTAATTATCTTTAATAATTAAAACCCAAAATAAGTCATTTTCCTCACATAGAAAATTCATAAAATATTCATACTTTCTTGAAAAATTATGAAATTAAAAACCGACTTCTAAAATAATGTTACGAGTATCATATTCAAATTCCAAGTCAATTGGATGGCATAAACTAGGATTTCACTCTTAAAACCTATTAAATAGTTCCATAACAAATCCAATAATTCGTCATTCAAGCATATACTCAACTAATTAATCATAATATGGCATAATAACAACATATGATTTGAGTTTAGGCATAAAACCAAAATAAAAAATCAATAGTGAGATGGATAACTATTATTCGCCTTGATTAGATAAAGAAATTGAGATTTAAGTGTTGATTTGATCACCCTAAGCTTTATCCTTTGATTTCCTAGCTTTTTCTCTTCTTAGATCTCTAGCAATGGCCGGTCTCTCTTCTCTATTTTGTTTGTATGCAATGTTATGAAATGAGGATAATGAGAGAATAAGGGTTTGAGTTAGGAAATAAGGATATATTCCCATTTTTCCCTTCATATTATTCCGCCTTCCTTTCTATGGTTTAATTAATCTTAACCAATTAATCAAGGAACGACCAATTTAATTATCGATCTCATTCTCCTTGTGTCAATACATTATTTTTATTTTATTTATCTAATCAAATATCTTAAATAGTGTTAATCAAAATTAGGGATGTTACAGACTCCCCTCCTTAAAGAATTTCGTTCTCGAAATTACAATAAGATATAACAAACATATAACACAGGTATAAAATGTACCACCAAAACAAATCAGAACAAGTGTCTCTAATCCTATCCTCCGTCTCCTAAGTACATTCTCTCTTGTCGTCAGTCCACTGGACCATCACTAATCTGATTGTCTTATTTCTTAACTTCTTCTCATACTTAGCCACAATACGAAGTGGTTGCCTAACAATAGTCATGTCCGGTTCCACCACTAAGTCTTCCAATGAGGTTAGAGTGATAATAGTCTCTAGATCACGAATACACTTCCTAAGATGAGAAACATGAAAAACATTGTGGATTCCCACCAAACTACTCGGTAACTCTATCTGATAAGCAAGTTTTCTTATCCTTTCTGTAATAGGAAATGGTCTAACATACCTCGGTGCCAATTTCCCTCACTTTCCAATCAGATTACACCCTTCTTCGGTGAAGCCTTGATAAAAACATGATCTCCAACTAAGAACTCCAAGTCCTTATGTCTCTTATCTGCATAACTTTTCTGCCTATATTGAGCTTCCTTCATTTTTACTTGGATCAACTCAATATTTTCTGTAGCTTCTCTTACCATATCTGGAACAAGAATTAATCTATATTCGGTCTCTAACCAACATACTAGAGATTTACATGGCCTTCCCTACAAAGCTTCAAAAGGTGTTACCCTTATACTGATCTGATAACTATTGTTATTGAACATTCAACTAAGTGTACATAGTCTTCCCATGATCCTCCAAAATCTAACACACAAGCCCTTAACAGATCTTCTAATATTTTGTTAACTCTTTCCATTTGTCCATCTATCAGTGAATGATAAGTTGTACTCATCTTGAGCTTGGTGCCCAAAACCTTTTGCAGACTCTTCCAGAATTCGCTAGGGAATAAAGAATCTCTATCGCTGACTATACTAGTAGGAATCCCATGCAGTATGATAATATTCTTCATAAATAACTTGGCCAAAACAGGTGTCGTCCTTGTTGACTTAACGAGAATGAAATGTGTACTCTTTGTTAGTCTATCCACTATAACCCAAATACTATCATTTCTCCTATTCGACCTTGGCAACCTGTCAATGAAATCCATAGATATAAAATCTCATTTCTACACTGGTATATCTAAAGGATGAAGCAAACCACTTGGCTCCTGATGCTCAACTTTCACTTGTTGGCAATTTAGATATTGCTTTACCCATAAGCCAACATCCCTTTTCATACATTCCCAGGTTGAATGGTAAACTTTGGTCAATGACACTCCCTAAGAACATCATTCCTTAAGTCTCCGACTTCTGGAACACACAATCATCCCTTCTTTCTCAACCATCCATTTTGGTTAAGATAAAAATCTTTCAAATCATCAATCTCAGCTCCAACTTTGAGTCTTCTGATTCATTCAGCAAATATTAGACGATCTCTTCATTTAGAACCAATCCTTTCGATCATTACCCGTCGAACTTCTAAACATGACAACATAGCAGTATGCTGATTAGAACTAGCCGTCAACCTTAACCGCATACTACAAGTAGTCAATGTTTCTAAATCTTTCCATTCCACCAACATTGCTAATACCGCATTCTGATGTTTTCTGCTATGTGCATCAGCTACCTTGTTTCCTTTCCCTGGCATATACTCAATACCAAAAACATAAGCTGCTTTGTCTCTAACCACCTCTGCTGTGACATATTCAGCTCCTTCTGGGAGAATAAATATCTCAAAGACTTGTGATCCGTAAATAACTCGAATCTTTCTCCTAAAAGGTAATATCAACACACTTTCAAAGAAAAGATTACAGCTGCTAACTCTAAATCATGAGTCAAATATCTAACTTCATGTGGTCTGAGTTGTCGAGAAGTAAAGGAAATCACTTTACACCTTTTGCATTAACACAACTCCTAATCATGTTCCACATGCATCGGTATACACCACCAAATCTTGATTCCCATCCGGAACAACTAACATGGGCGCATTGGTTAATAGATGTTTTAGCTTTGGGAATGCCTCCTCACATTTATCGGTCCAAACATACTTCACATTCTTTCTTGTTAGTTTAGTCATCGGAAGGTCCCTTCCAGTTATTAACAGCCTTAATCTTAGCTACATCTACCAACAACCCTTTTTCTGAGACTCCATGACCAAGAAACTTCACTTCTTTCTTCCAAAAATGACATTTCGAAAACTACGCTTTTAATTGATATTGCCTCAATGTCTCAAGCACTATTCTGAGGCGAGTCTCATGATCTCGCTCAATCCTATAATATATAAGGATGTCATCTATAAATACTAACATGAATCTATCCAAATGCTCTCGAAAGACCTGGTTCATAAAATCTACAAAGAAAGTGGGTGCATTAGTCAACCTAAATGGCATCACTAACCATTTGTAGGAACCATATTTTATTCAATACCTCGTCAGAGGAATATTGTGCTTCGCCACTTATAATTGATGGAACCTTGTCGCCAAATCCAATAGGGAAAATATTTTGGCTTCACTCAACCGATCAAATAAATCATGTATTCTTGGCAAGGGATATCTATTCTTTAACGTATTCTCGTTTAGCTTAAGGTAATCGATACATATTCTCAACGACCCGTCTGGTTTTTTCATGAACACCATGACCGCTCTCCGAGGCGAGTTGCTTAATCTAATAAAATTATTTCCTTCTAAGTCCACTAGCCGCACCTTTAATTCCTTCATCTCGATAGGTGTCATTCTGTTAGGTGGTCTACATACGGGTTTAGCTTCAAGTACAAGATCTACTCGAAACTCAATAACTCATTTCGGCTGTAATCCTATTACTGGCTCAAAGATATCTGCAAATCTCTATTGACAAAAACTTGATTCAACTCGTTTTCCTCCTCCATTGCACCTAATAAATCACAAACATCAAAGTTTGAGTTCTCTACTGAGTATATAATTCGATCGCTACTCTCGGTTGGTTTGGGAGATGGGAGATGGGAACCAAAGGACTGTGTCCGGGCAGGTTCGAATCCCAGCGCCAAACCATCAGTGGGAGTTTCAACGTTACGCATCCGTGTGCGACGACTAAATAAAAGCGGGGTAGACACACGGCGTGGGGTTTACTTAAGTGAGTATCAATGAATACCATGATCTTAAGGTTCCCCATGATCTCAAAAAAAAAAAAAAAATTCGATCGCTACTATTATGGTGTCTTAGTTATATTTTCCTATCTCGGCAAAATATCCTTGCTTCATATTTGCTTACCCAATTCATACCCAATATAATTCCAAAGCCCAAAATCAGACACATGCAAACTGTAGGAACATATATACCCTAACAATTCCTACTCTAAATGGTCACTTCTCATCCCAAGAGTTGCATACCCTCCTATCAATCGCAACCCTTAAGGAAGTAACAGTGTATGATGGTTCTAAACTAAGCTTATCTACCAAACAATGAAAGATAAAAGAATGTGATGCACCAGTATCAAACAATACTCTAACAGGTATGTCATGAATCAAAAGTGTACCTCCCATCACAACCATTCCTTTCTCCTTTGCTATTGGTCTCGAGGTAGACAGTTCCAAGGAAAACACTTTTCCTTTCTCAACCTTAGCTAGTTCTCTTCACTGATTTTTGTAATGCTTTAACGACCCGTATTTTACGTATCGTAGAATCGTAAAATATTGTTATTTAATTCATATGAGGCTGCATGACTCTATAGCTTTGAAAAATTCCTAATACTGACATTTCCTATATGTAGAATTTTTCTAGATGATTTTATCCTAGAAGGCGTGTATCGGCTATAACTTTTGATAGGAGCCGAATTAGCATTCGCAACCAGTTCCATTGGAAAATTTTGATGGTTTTTCTTTTTTAGAGTGGTCGTACAAACGATTTGGAGCTTCTTCCTAGGAGATATAGATATTTGAAGATTTGACTTTGGTTGGTGCTAGGCATGCTCGAAGCTCAGATCGGTGGTGTTGGCCCGGAGCTTTTGGGGGGGGGGCGGTCTTTTGCCTATAAATAGGTGATCCATCCTTCCCCAAATCATTCTTTTCCTACCACTTCCCGTTCAAGCCTCAACCTCTATTTGTGAAGCTTGGTCTGACAATGGTCGGTCTGCAGGTGGGGGTCGGTGACCAATTGTGGAAACTTGGTTAGTTAGTGGTGGCTCAGTGGCCGGTCGGTCAAACCTATTTGGCAAGCGAGGGGTATGGCTCAGTGGCTCAGCTCCCGCTTGGATTTCAACTGCGTCTGAATCTTGTAATAGTGGATTTCCAAAGGTTTTGCGATTTTTGGCCTGGTTCCTAGCCTTTCGGGATGGCATGGATTCGAGCACCAACAGAGCTCGGTTTACGATTGGGTCCTTGGTTTAAGATTGTGCCATACAAGTTATCATATACCCAACGCACGCATGTGATGGTCATGAAGCGGGGTGATGCTTCGACAAAGTGAAATTGAAACTTCAACAAGATGACACTACAGGTGAAGTTAGATGTCGAGGGATGTTCCAAACATTGATGGATCGATGTGAGTCAGTATAGTTCACTACTTCGGGTGGAAAGTATATATACGGCCTTGGTGATGTCTGAGGAGGCATAATCGACAAGGTGAAGCAATGTAGTGGAGCATGAGATATTTCGGATCAAGTCAGATTTTGAAGGGATTGTCGATAACTCTAGATAGGATGGTTCTTCTTAAGGGCGGGGATATGTGAGGATGCTTACCTATGTACCATGGACTTTGAGACAGTCTGGCTTGTCCTGAGAGGACAATACCTATGAGATAGTATCCAAAAGAACACCAGATCTAATTACGGCATGAGATGCCGCCGACCTGAGAGGTTGTAGAGTGATTTATCATGTATCCAAGAGACCTTGAGAATGTAATAATTAATGAGGACGGACTTTGAGAAAGTCATGGTGGCATGAGACTCCAGGGATGATCATGATGGGGTGAGACATCGGAAATGGTTATATTGAAGTGAGACTTCGGGGATTTGAAGGAGGTCATGGTGGAGCGAGGCTTCGAGAATAATCGAGTGGAGCGAGACCTTAATGATGGCTGTAAGAGTTGTCAGGTATCCGAAGGCATCTTGGTGATGATGCGAGACTTTAATGATGATCAGGATATAGTTTCATCTTGGTAACGATGCGAGGCCTTGGTAATGGCTATGGTTATGTGAGACCTTGGTGGTGATTCGATTCTCCTTGGTGGTGGCAAGAAATGTTCGATGCAAGACCTTAGTGGTGGTCTAATCGACTAAGTAGTGGCGAGAGATGTATAGTATAAGACCTTGGTGATGTCGTAGTTCGCCTTAGTGATGGTAATGAGCTATTTTACGCTTTGGTGAGGCTATAGTGTAAAGTAATTATCGATCTCTGTGATGGTCATATGGATTTTTGTGTATCCAATTGTGTGCTTAGCGAAAGACCTTAGTGGGGGTTTATACTTTCGACCATATGTGTGATCAGCATAGGAGTTTGCACACGTATTTTATTTGTTGGTATGCTAATGTGAGGATGACATCCTATTGCTTTGAGTAGGATACATGCTAGCTTGTGAGTCTAAGGAGAGCATGAGGACCGCTTGCCCCAGGCTCTTTACTTGGATGATTGGCCATATTGATGAGACCTTTGGGAGGGTTATGGAGAATGCTTTAAAGCACGAGAGCCTATACTTGGAACCAAAAGCTGAGGTTGTTATTTCTAAAGGAGGGCCAAAGCCACAGGTGAGCGGGGGAGGCAAGAGAAAGTGGAACAACAATGGCATGGGAGAAGAAGCAACCTTGGGAAGGAGAGGACCAGAAGAAGTGCTTCCACTATGATAGGACTGGGCACATGAAGAGACATTTTCTGGAACCATTGAGGAATAAACAAGTTGTGTCTGCTTATGCTTTGAATTCTGTTCTAGCTTCATTGAGTGCTCCATCGATGAAGGAGAAAGGTAAGAACGTAGTTATCCGAGGTATGCTTTATGTTTGTGTTATACCTATATGTGTTTTATTTGATATCGATATGTTAGACCCTTTTATCCAGTGACTTAGTGAGCAGATTAGGGTAGTTCCCTAAGCCATTGGCAAACCTATGGTTGTTTCAAACTTGGTGATGATTCGATTAGCTTAGGTGTGGTTCGTTGAGACTTAAAGTATTGAGTCATGGATGCGTGTTTACTTGTGATCGTTTTGTTTGGGTTCGTTAAGTTTGATATCATTTGGGATGGAATGGTTAAAGGGATACAGGGATATGGTGAATGGAGAGGAGTTGAGAGTGATGATTGGGATAGGATGAGTGTAGAGGCTAGAACTGGACTGTGCACCTGAGAGGGTATAGTTATGGTTAGCCTGGCATGTTCTCTTGGGAACCTGCAAGGGGATTCGTCATCGTTACCCATGAGAGGGATATATTCGAATGTTGTTAGATCATTGATGTGTAAAGGGATTGAGTTCCATATCGACTTAGGACTAGAGTTTTGTCTTTGAGGAAGGTGGTACTCGAAGAGTGAGATGGACTAGAAAAGAAAGTGGAAGACCTGTGGAGAAAGAGGGTACTTTGTAGGAGTATATCCAGGTGTGGAGTGCCTACAGTATCCATATAGTAAGCGGATGATTTTTGGAGATATAGTGGAGTATCAGAAGCTTGGTGGGCTTATACTAGTGTTCATGGGTGATATTCTTGTCTTCTAGCAGGAAGGGAGCACATGACGCACTTTGGAGTTGTGTAGGTGGTATTACGGATATGTACTAGCCAAGGTGTCGCGTTTCTATGGAAGATAGGACTTGAGTGCATTGCTAATGGATGATAGGCATGCATTGTAGATGTGTTTAACTTTACCTTGTTTGTGTTGGGATTTCATGGGCGAAATTCCTAAAGGGGGAGAGTGTAACGACCTATATTATACATATTGAAGGATCATAGAATATTGTTATTTAATTCATATAAGGTAAATTTTCTATCCTATGGTCAAGCGATACTGATATTTATCATTTCAATCCGCAATTTAAATATCTACGGGTATATATCATTTCAACCCGCAATCCCAAAATTTAAAATCAATGAAAATCGCTTGGGATTATCATTTCAACCCATAACGATTTTCTCCTATTCTACAAGATCGTTCGGGTATGTATCATTTCAACCCATAGGGAATTCTAAACTAACATGGAACTTGCAGAGTGAGAACTGATATGATAATAATATAACATATCAATAAAAGGCATATATCACCAGTGATAGATTAAATAAATATAAACAACAGGATATGGTGTCATATGTCACAGGTGAACAATTACAGATAATAACATATCATATATGGCAATTAAATAACTAGCAACATCATATTTTAATTGTCGTTTCAAGTGAAATCAAATTTAATAAATATAGGAATGTTAATTGTGAGTGATTGCTCATCTTTCGAGGCTAGAGATGAATGAGAATGAGATGAGTTACGAATCCAAGCACGATTAACATTCTTATATTTATTAAATTTGATTTCACTTGAAACGACAATTGAAATATGCTGTTGCTAGTTATTTAATTGCCATATATGATATGTTATTATCTGTAATTGTTCACTTGTGACATATGACACCATATCCTATTGTTTATATTTATTTAATCTATCACTGATGATATATGCCTGTTATTGATATGTTATATTATTCTCATATCTATTCTCACTTTGCAAGTTCCCTGTTAGTTTAGAATTCCCTATGGATTGAAATGAAACATACCCGAACGATCTTGTAGAATAGGAGAAAATTATTATGGGTTGAAATGATAAACCCAAGCTATTTTCATTGATTTTAAATTTTGGGATTGCGGGTTGAAATGATATATACCCGTAGATATTTAAATTGCGGATTGAAATTATAAATATCTGTATCACTTGACCATAGGATAGAAAATTATATATAGACCAAACTCTATAGCTTTGGAAAATGCCTATTAGTGACATTTCCGATCTCTAGAATTTTTCTAGACGATTTTATCCCTAGAAGGCATGTATCGGCTATAACTTTTGATAGGTGCCGAATTGGCTTCCGAGACCACATCCGTTGGAAAGTTATAATGGTTTTCCTTTCCATAAAGCGGTTACAATGGAGATTTGGAGCTTCTGCCTAGGAGATATAGCTGTTTAAAGATTTGACTTTGGTTAGTACTAGGCATGCTCGAGGCTCAATTCAATGGTGTTGGTCCGGAGCTTCTAAAAGGGGTGCTTGGTGTTTTGTCTATAAATAGGTGAGACATCCTTCCACAAATCATTCTTTTCCTACCACTTCCCATTCAAGCCTCAACCTCCATTGTTGAAGCTTGGTTCGATATTGGTTGGTCGGCAGGTGGCGGGTTGGCGGTCGGTTGTGGAAACTTGGTCGGCTGGTGGTGGCCCCTTGGCCGGTCGGTGAAACCTTTTTGGCGACGGGGGGATCGATGGCCAAGCAGGGTGGCATGGTCGGTCACCAAGTATTGAAAATGTGGTCGGTGGCCGAGTGCTAGAATGTAGTCGGTGGTCGAGTGGTGAAATTGGGTCGGTGGTAGGTCCTGGAAACTAGGTCGGCAAGTGGAGGGTCAGTGGTCGGTCTCAGAAACCTGGTTGGTAGATGGTGGGTCGGTGGTTGGCAAGGGAGCATTGTCGGTGGTTCGGCAACCGAGTATGGGACTCGGTTCGGCATTGGGACTTGCTCAGCCTACATGTTCTGCTTGGCTCAGCTTGCATGCTTTGCTTGGCTCGGTTAGGAGTTGGGCTAATAGTAGTGGAGCACGAGGTTTAGCTACAGACCTTGGGCATGGTATGGATGAGCTGCGAGGCAGGGTGAGATCTTTGATGAGTTGATAGGGAGTAAGGATGGATGACTCAGGGATGGCTCTCGATGGCTTTGGACTCCGGGCAGCGACTAGTGAGGAAGTGGCATGATGCTTCGACGATGATGACGTGATGGCTACTGGATTTTGGTACGATAACTCTATGACTTATGATGGGCGTCCAAGGGCATTCCAAATGGGCGAGTTCCGCATGGTAGCTCGTAGGGTAGAACATGACATTGTGATGCTCGTGAGTAGGACATGGAAGTTTGTGTGTATCCATGTGTTTGGACGTCTACAAGTGTCCTATTCCTAGACATCTATATGGACAATGAGTTAAGCACCTGGATGAGAGAGGCTAGGCTATGTGACGGATGCTATGCTTATTGTGTGCTTGGTTCACCGTGACATACCCCTATACCCCATATTTTCCACTTGTAAAAGTGGTTTAGCATATATTGCGTTTATGTGCTAACTCTTTGGATGCAGGGACATGTCAGGTATGGTTCTGCTTACCCTATATGATATTTACTATTGTTACTACGCAGTGTGTAGTTGGTTGTTGTGAACATTGTATACTGATATGGTGGATTATTACCTTTGGTGATTTGGTGGTTGCGTAGGAGTAGTGTTTCCTGCTTACATTGATTGCATTGGTTGCGATGGTTGCAAATGGATACATTGATTGCATTGATTGCAATGGTTGCATTAGTTGCATTAGCTATGATGAATGCAAATGGTTGCATGTATGTTATGGTTGTTATATGCCAATGACTATTTGGATGCAGGAGAAGAGCATGAATTAGAACTACGTGGGCTTGATCCCCTAAAGGGGACATATGTAGTCTTTTTCTATGCAATTGCCACTAGATCCCTTAAGTTGGGATATGGTGTATAGAAATTGGCACAGTTCAAAAATAGTTGAAACATTTATACTTTTTATTCTTTGTGTGTGTACAGGCGTGAAGTTATAGGCAGGAGCAGAAGAGGAAATGGAAAGTGGATGTAGGCTATGTCATGGGTAGCTGGTTGGCTTTGCCTTTTATTCTACTGTTTTGTTGATGTTGGATTTTGCTGTGCAGTACTGTGGAGCTATGATGGTACTCTTATTTTTAGAGATAGTGTTCGAGTTTATTTTGGAGATGTATAAACTCTTTATTTTAGTTCTTGTATAGTTTGTGAACCTATTGCATTTTGATGTTCTAATTTACGATTCAGTTGATTATATCACTATCTCGCCTATTTTACATCTATGTTATATTATTTTTGATCCGCAGACTATGAGATGTTCTATAGGTTCTGCATTTGATCTTATTTTCCTTTTAATCCTTGACAATCGTCCTACATCGGTCAGGTACGACAACAACGCACTATTATATGAGTTTTGGGTGTTGGGTGTAGGGCGGTTGTCACAAATGCCATATCTAGTCACAGTTGAAGCACTTAATGACCTTATTTCCAATGACCTTCTTTCTCTGATTGGTTTGACACTCATAGGAAAAATGCCTTTCCTTGTCACACTTGAAGCAGACAATATCAGTTTTTCCTTTCTTGGCAGCTCCACCCTTCTAAGCTCCCTTTTTCTAAAAGAACTTTCTTTTCTAACTTTAATCACCCCGAGCCTCTGCCGGCTTTCTATTACTAGACAGCAAAAGCATATCTTTGTTCCTCAATGCTATTTCCACTACTACATTACAAGGGTCTCTAAAATGCAGTAATATTTCTTTGGTAAGCTCTGGTTTCAATCCTCTAATGAACTTTTCATTCCTCTTGATTATCGTATCCACGGTGACATATCCATACCTGGAAAGCTCCTCAAATCTGGTCGCATACTCAAGCAATGACATATCACCTTGTTCCAACTCATCAAACTTTCTTAGCAAAGTTGACTTGGCTATTTTAGACATGAATCCCTTTTAAAATCTTTTCCTAAACTCAGCCCAAGTCAAGTTTGAAAATCTTGTGGATCGTATATTATATAACTTGTGTATAATATGCAAGTGTATAAGTTAATGCTATTGTACACAATAAATAGTAAAGTATAAAAAGTGTGCAAACCAGAGTTTTTATACTTGTTCGGACCTCCCGTCCTACGTCTAGTCCCGATGCTCCCCTTCGGTATTTCCTTTAAACAAATTACCCTTACTTCGCCTGGAGGAATAAGCTAATACAAAAGTATATATGACAATCTTATGTTCCAAATAACACAGTTTTTGACTTATAGTACAAATCTTCCTTTGATCTCCTTTGAGTATATGAATATGAATGCTTTGAGTTGTAGGAAGTGGTTTAACCAGAATTATATTTTGGTTATAATAGACTGAATTAATAGACTGTATACGCAAGAAAGTGTTTAGAAATTAAGAGAGGAAATAATGAATTAATTCAAGTTTTGTTGATTTCTACATCTCAATCAAAGTAGTATTTATAGATTCAAAAGGGTGCAGATGAAGAGTTGTTGCTATCTGTGAAGATCTATTCATTTTAATGGCTGCAACCTTTCGATGAAAGGTGATTTATTTTTGTTTCAAACTAAAGTGTATTTTTAAAATTGGCCATTTTTACATATGACAGACGTCTGTGGCTTTAGAAAATTTTAACCCAAGAATTGTCACAAACGTCTATGGTTTTATTTCAGACGTCTGTAGGTAATAAAAACAGTTTTCTAACTTAATTTTAATGCATATGAAATAGAGTATGATTGTGTAAGCATATATACTCAAGGAGACCTTACAATAATTTATCTAAGACTCTTTTATAGTATAATAACCTTACTAATATTAGTATGGTCAATGAATCTTTGTTTCTCTTTGAGTCCCAATATCTTCGAGCATGGTGTCTTCTTGTAGCATATACCTGTAATATTGATAAGGTCTATATATATATATGATTGTGTAGTTTTTATCATTGAAACATATACTGGAGGTTCTAACAATCTCACCCTTTTTGATGATGACAACTATACAATCAATAATCAACTATACAATCAAAAAATGGAAGTATTATTATGTTTGTCTCCCCTTATGTTATGTTTGTCTCCCCCTATGTATATGCATAAATTTCTCCCCCTTTTACATTATCAAAATGGAGGGAAACGATATAAGATACGGAGATATTAAATAGACATAGTATGTTATACATTAAGATCATGGAAAATCAAATATGGAAGTTCAAATAAAATTAGAGACAGTTGTAGCAGAAGATGTAAATAGTGAAACAAAGAAGCATAAGAATATATAATTGCAAAATAAAAGAAAATTCTAATTGTACTGATTTTTTGAGTAAGATAAACCCCCATAGTTCTCATAGTATTCCCAATAAGAAGATGGATCCTGCTCGTATGTGCCCGGCCATTGTGTTTGGCCATTGTACTCCTCATCTTCGTGATTTGAAAACCCTTGAAATGCCATGTACGATTGTTGTTGAAAATGCGGAGTACCAGACACGTACATGTCCTCACTATCTTCTTCTTCTTCCTTAGGTAATGCGTGAATAGGAGTCTTCCCTTGGTCACCTTTATCGTGAGACGTACCTTCGGGCGAGGCTTGAGAGCGATAAATTGGTGTTTGAGCCCGAGGTGGAGGTGTTAGTGAAGGCGAGGATGATGAATGAGAAGATGATCGACCACATACTTTGCGCATAACTTTTCCTAAAGTGGAGACTACTTTTTCCAAAGTCTTCTCCATTTTTGTCATCCTTGTGGAGAAAGAACATTCCAATCTAGTCATCTTTCTGTTTAAAGCTCGCTGGTTAGCCATGATTATCTTTTGGTTTTTAAGTGCCAAATCACGAAAAGTTTCGTTTTACATTGGTTCAATGCGAGCTTCTTGTATTTCAGAGTCCGAATAATATTCGGTAGCATGAGTAGAGGAAGTTGGTTATTGTGAAGAATGAGGTGAGTAAGTCTACTGAGGAGCGCTAGTCGGAGGAGGACCATGATGTTCATTTTAATGCTATTGTAGAGTCCATTGGTTGAAGGGGATGATACAAGGTGGGGTTTTGGAAGTTGCATCAAGGATATATATATCGTGGACCACTATCTTTTGTTGGAATTTCTTCATATTGTGATAAGTACGAAGGAACTCCAAGATCTTGCAAGAAGCGCATTATGTACGGAGCATATACAATTAAGCGACAATGCGGAGTCTAAAAACCTTTAATTTGGCCATGAATAAATTTTGCCCAATTTACCGGTAGGCGACCAAATTTGCATACAAAGCTCGATGGTCATTGAGGTAAATTTGCTCATGGCTACCTAGACGTGGAATGATTGTGTTGATTATCATTCGATTTAGTAGTCTAGCATATCGGAATAGGTAAATGGATTTCCATTGGGGCATCATATCTTCCCATATTTGATGGGTAACTTCATCTCTAGGTAAAAGAGTATGATCCGGTATATCCGTTAAGTCAATTCCCTCATAAGAACATCCTACTATACGGCCAACTGTATATACATCAATTTTAATTTATTTTCCATAAACATTTGACCACAACCAACCATCCTCATTTCCTGATTCCAAATCTTTGTACTACATAAAATAGAATAGAAAAGGTAAATAGCCAGAGGATCGTTAATTACCTTGTTTGCATCATAGCTAATTAGATTGCAGCAACCGGCATCCGTAGTTATTCCTAGAATTTCATATTCTCACACATTTCCAAGGCGATAGAAGGGACCAGAGTGGATTTTCTTTTTGGAAAGAACCTCAAATCGATTGAGGGTGGTAGGGTTGTTGTGAAGCCATTGGTTTATGTGAGCTTGTGTAACCGAGGTTTGAGAGGTGGAGGAAGATTGACCTTGTTTTTTCTTTTTAGAGACGGTCATCTTCTTAGGAGCCATTGATTGATGAATTTGAAGGTTTTGGAGGCTAGGGTTTCAGAAATCAGGAATTGAAATGGAGGTAAAAGTGAAGAATGGGGTAAATTTGTTTATATATGGCTGTTGAAAATTTATGGCCAGAGCAGCGAATAACGTCTGTGAGGGAGTCACAAACGTCTGTAACTTCGGTAAAAATGAATCAGAAAGATTCGACAGACGTCTGTGAGGTTTCCATAGAAGTCTGTGGTTATAAGAAAACTAAACAGAGAGTTTTGACAGACATATGTGAACTCCCATGGATGTCTATGAACTCCCACGGACGTCTGTGGCTACAAAAAAATTTCTCGTAACTTTTTACAGACGTCTATTGTAAATGCATAGATGTCTATGGTTTGTTATGAAATATGGGGAAATTTCAAATAGCAATGAAAGGTTATTGAAATTTTAATACAATAAAACAATACACATACCAAAAATTAACAAAAAAACTTAATTTATATGATGCATAGCATAAGTTTATTTTTTGTCGGAGAATTTAGAATTGTTGATTTGTTGTATATCCCATGAATTTGGTTCAATTTTTGTATTGTCAATTAACTGTTTCAGTGGAGACCAACTCGGACGGGCTGGAGTGTCAATCCAAGCTTAGTTTGATGGTACCGGTTTGCATAGATTTCTTGAAGTAATGTTATGCGCTTTTTTAGGAGTTTCTTGTGATCGAGGAGATTTCTGATGTATGCAATTTTTTGTTGGTGAATGACCACAAATTGCTAGAATACATTTTTCAAGAAAATTTAGATGAAATCCTTGACTCATTGCTTGTAATACATTTCACATTGAACGCCTATCATTTCTTGTTGATAGTGATATATTTCATCGACTTTGTTGGTCAGAGATGTTGATTGCAGATCAATTGAACGTTTGGCTTTCTTTTCTTTAGAAGGAAAGCCAATGTGGTATGTAGGTGATGCAACAATGTTTAGAGAGGCTGACCGCACTGATGTAGGTGTGGATTTAGTTGGTGATACATAAGTGCTATCTGATGAGGGGAATTTATAGTCGACAGTTGAATAGGTGAAGTCATGATCGGAAGGCATTTTTATGTATTATTTGTTTTAATAATCTATTTGTGTTTATTTGTTTTTAGGTAGAAGATAAGTTGAATTTATAAGATAAGGTTTTGCTATACTTAGAAATAGGTTGAGGAACATGAGTTAAGCCATAAAAATTTAATAGAGAGTAGTTAGTTTTTTTAAATGGTTGTTATTAGTTTATTATTTTATGTGGTTGTTATTAATTCTAAGTGTATAAAACCAACTTTGTAGTTGAAAGTCTATATGAGCTATTTCTACAAATTTTAGTGAACAAAATATTATTTCTACAAATTTAGATAACCAATTCATTGTACGAAAAAATTCCTAGATCCTATCTCAACTTAATAAAAGTTAGTTCACTTAACGCTTTTGTAAAAATATCACCTATTTGATTTTCGGTATTAACAAATTCAAGAGTTATTATTTCTTTTTCAACGTTATCTCTTAGAAAATGGTGACGAATATCGATATGTTTTGTTCGTGAATGATTAATTGGATTCTTAGATAAATTTATAGCACTAGTATTATCGCAATATATTGGAGATTTGTTTATTATTTTTCTATAGTCTTTAAGTGTTTGTTCCATATATATATATTACTTAAGCGTAAGCTAAGGCAACAGAAATATATTCGGCTTCACATGTCGAAAGAGAAACACAATTTTGCTTTTTACTAAACCACGAGACTAACGATTGACCAATAAAGTGACATGTGCCACTTGTGCTTTTTCTATCTGATTTACATTCACCAAAATCCACATCACTATAAGATACAAGTTCAAACGAACTGCCTTTTGGATAAAATAGACCATAATCTTTAGTGTTGGTTAAATATTGTAAAATCCGTTTGACCGCCCGATGATGTGATTCCTTAAGTTGTGCTTGAAATCTTGCACATAAACAAACACTCATCATAATATCTGGTCTAATAGCTGTTAAGTATAGTAAAGATCCTATCATGCTTCGATATAGTTTTTGATCGAACACTTTTCCATGTTCATCTTTGTCTAGATGATTAGTAGTACTCATTGGAGTGGGTTTACTTGATGTATTAACCATTCCAAAACGTTTTAGTAATTCTTTACAGTATTTTTCTTGATTTATGAAAATTCCATTATTTAATTGTTTTATTTGTAATCCTAAAAAGAAATTCAATTCACCCATATGAGACATTTCAAATTCGTTTGTCATTATTGTAGAAAATTCATTACATAAATTTTCGCTAGTAGATCCAAATACAATATCATTAACATAAATTTGAACATTTAATATATCTTTTTGTTCTCTTTTAATAAATAATGTTGTATCTGTTTTACCAATTTGAAAACCGTAATTTATTAAATGTGATTTTAATCGATCATACTAAGCACGAGGTGCTTGTTTTAAACCATATAACGCCTTTTTAAGTTTAAAAACATGATATGGATATTTTTAATGAACAAATAGTGGTGGTTGTTCAACGTAATCATTTTCTTTTATAAAACCGATCAAGAAAGCACTTTTAACATCCATTTGAAATAGCTTAAAATTATGATGACACATAAAAGCAAGTAATATTCTTATGGCTTCAAGACGTGCCACAGGTGCAAAAGTCTCTTCATAATTAATTCCTTCTTCTTGATTGTATACCTGTGCCACTAATCTTGCTTTATTATGTATAATACCATTTTCGTCTGCTTTGTTTTTAAATACCCATTTTGTTCCAATTACTGATTGATCGTTTGGCTTTGTACTAGTTCCCAAACATTATTTCGTTCAAATTGATTAAGTTCTTCTTGCATTGCTAAAATCTAGAATTCATCATTTGATGCTTCCTTGTAATTTTCTGGTTCAAGATTAGATATAAATGCTACATTACTCATTTGCTTTATTTGTCTTCTAGTCGATACTTGTTATCTAGATTTCCAATATGTTATTAATATGATGATCTTTCAAAATACGGGGTGGTGATTTCAAACCACTGTTCTTTTGATTACCTTTATTATTTTCAATTATAATTTCAATGGATTTATTTTTATTAGGGTTAAAAATTTCTTCGTCATCTTTATTTATATTTTTAAAGTCTTCATCAAACGAGACATGAAGACTTTCCTCTATAACATTTGTTCGTTTGTTAAAAATTCTGTATGCTTTACTTTGATCGAAATATCCAACAAATATTTCTTCATTGGTTTTGGATCGAATTTACCAAGATTATCGTTTATATTTAGACTAAAGCATTTTGATCCAAATATTTGAAAATATGATACTTTTGGTTTCTTTTTGTAGAGTATTTCATAACATGTATTTTTAGTCATTGGTCTAAGAGTTACACGATTTAATACATAACATGCAGCAGTAACTGCTTCGGCCCAAAAATTCTTTGGTAAGTCACTGCCATTTAGGAGAATTCGAGCACATTCTTGCAAGGTGCGATTTTTTCTTTCAACTACTCCGTTTTGTTGTGGTGTTCATGGAAATGAAAAATTATGGCTAATTCCCTTTTTATTACAAATTTTTTTAAATAATTCATTTTCAAATTCTCCACCGTGATCAGTTCTTATACTTTTGATTTTTAAATCCATTCGAGTCTTTATTCGTTTAGCAAAAATTTTAAACATTTCGAATGCATCAATTTTATGATTTGAAAATAGTGTCCAAGTATATCTTGAACAATCATCTACAATTACAAAAACATATTTATTGTGATTTATCGAACGTACTTGAGTTGGACCAAATAAGTCCAAATGAAGTAACAAGAGCTTGTTTAGTAGAGATTTCCTTTTTAGAGTTAAACGAGCTTTCCTTTAGTTTCTAAGTTAACATGCATCGCGTAGATTTTTAACATTGAAATTTATTTTGGGTAACCCTCTTACCAAATTGTTTTTAGCTAATTTGTTTATATATTTGAAATCTATGTGACAAAATATTTTATGCCATATCCATGGATCATCATGATTTGCAATTAAGCATAAATCGTTATTATGATTAATATTCATGTTTAGAATATAAATATTTCGATTTCTTGTTCCTTCAAAAATTAAAGTTTTATTTTGATCAAAGATATTGCATTTATCTTTTTTCAAAATCAATTCTAAATCCTTTATCGCGTAATTGACTTATACTAAGTAAATTATGTTTTAAGTTTTTACTAATAATACATTTGAAATAATAGGAGAAGTAGATATACCGACATTGGTGATGTTTCCAATCCCAATAACATATCCTTTGGAACTATCCTCCAAAGTGACCGTGCCACCGTCCATGTAAGTGATGTTTGATAGCATGTGCGCATTTCCCGCCATATGTTTGGAGCATCCGCTATCGGGTATCCATTTCTCCTTATTATTAATTTTGTTTTTAGGTACTTGCAAAATAATAAGAAGTTTTAACTGGTACCCACTTTCTTCGTTAGGGTCCTATGTGTTAGTAGGATAAGGTAGTCATACCCATGAGGGTTTGGAACCTTTAGAGTTGTAATTTTCGTTATGAACTATATCTTTTAAATATACATCTATGTGTTTTTGTCTAATCAATTTGTTATTTGTTTTAGGAATCCATATTTTAATCATTTTTGTTCCCTTATTTTCATATTTAGATTTTGTTTTTCTAAAATTTGTATATAATGTACTATACTTCTTAAATCCTTGATTATTATTAAAAACCAAATTATTTCTTGAATGTTTATGATTTTTTTTGTTAAATCCTAATACCTTCCTATTTCCTGATGGTTTTGAAATCTTTATCAAATTTTCTAGATTTTGTTTTCCTTTATTAAATTTCAAAACATTATTAGTAATTTTATCTAATTTATTTTTGAGACCAGAAGTCTCTATATTAGCTAATTCTAATTTTTTTTTCAATTCATACTTTTCCTTTTTAAGTTTATAATTCTCTATTCTGTTATTCTCTGTATCAGGTGTTAGAGTAGCATTTTGAGATGATAATTTTTTACATTCTTTTTGAGCTAATTCTAATTCTTCTTCTAAAATAGTTTTCTCATCTTTTAACAATCCAATTTCTAATTCAGCTCTATTTAATTTTCCCACATTTTCTTTATTTAATTTTTTTAATTCTCTATACTTGTCATCTAATTCTATACTAATTTCAAGAATTTCATCATATGTTAATTCAGGACATACCTCATCTGTGCTAGCCATGAAGCAAACATTTGCTTATTCCGAGACACTGTCGCTATTACATAAAGAGGAAGAGTCGGGGTCATCCCAAGTTACTTGAAATGCTCTTCACTTTTTCTTGAATTTTTTTTTTATCATTGTTGAGTAGTGGACAGTCCTTCTTCATATGGCAAAATTTATCACACCCGAAGCATTTCATTGATGTTTGATTTGAGGAATTTGTGTTGCTGTTGTTTTGAAATTTCGTCATCTTTTAAAATTCTCAAACTTGTTTTAATTTTTGGCGATGAAAACAATCTCATCTTCTTCCAAGTCGGAGTTATCATTATTTTCCTAAAATGCGATGTTTTTCATTTCTTGATTTTGTTCTTTTCTTGCCTCTAATTAGCTTTATACGACATCAAATTTCCTATTAACTCTTCGACTTTGAGTTGAGAAAGAATGTTAGCTTCTTCAATGGCTAAAACTTTTCTTTCCTTTTCGTTTGTTAGAGAGTTCAAAATTCATGTGACTAAATCAAAATCAGTGAATTTAACTCCTAATGCCATAAGATCGTGTTGTATAGTTTGAAATCTAGCATACGTGTTGATAATTGATTCATTTGATTTCATTTTAAAAGATGAAAATTGATTTTGTAGAATAGAAATGTTTTTTGCTTAACTTTATTTGTGCCTTCATGGGTAATTTGTAATGTATGCCATATATCATAAGCAGTAGTGCAAAGCATGATTCCTGAAAAATTCATTTTTATCGAGTGAGCAAAATAATACATTCATAGCTTTGGCATTGTTAGATGCCTCTGCTTTTTGTGCATTAGTCTATGTGCCAATGTTGGTGTGATCAGGTGCTTCATATTTATTTTGAGTTGCTAGCCTTATTTCTAATCTATTTGCTTCTATAAAAATTTGCATGCATGTTGACCAATAAGCATAATTAGAACCAGTAAATAGTGGAGGACGAGTAGTTGATTGACCTTCTTGAAATGTTCTTGCCATTTTAATGATTTAATTACATGTTACTGTAGATTGAAATAACCTTGCTCTGATACCAATTGAAAATCTTGTGGATCGTATATTATCTAACTTGTGTATAATATGCAAGTGTATAAGTTAATGTTATAGTAGACAATAAATAGTAAAGTATAAAAAGCGTGCAAACCAGAGTTTTTATACTGGTTCGGACCTCCCATCCTACGTCCAGTCCCGAAGCTCCCCTTTAGTATTTCCTTTAAACAAATTACCCTCGCTTCGCCTAGAGGAATAGGCTAATACAAAAGTATCTCTAACAATCTTGTGTTCCAAATAACACAGTTTTTGACTTATAGTACAAATCTTCCTATGATCTCGTTTGAGTATATGAATATGAATGCTTTGAGTTGTAGGAAGTGGTTTAACCAAAATTATATTTTGGCTATAATTGATTGAGAGTATGTGAACAATGTATATGCAAGAAAGTGTATAGAAATCAAGAGACACTACGCCATAGATGGCCTATTGCAACGAAAATACAAGATGTTGCTAGCTACAATGTAACGATAGCTATGCTGATTTTTGTCTATTACAACATTAGCTTCAGGATGGTAGCATAGATATCAACACTATGTTGTAGTAGCTATAGATTATAAAAATATTATAAAAAATGAGTGCGGGCTGAAAAAAAAGCGGGCTAAAATAATTTTTAATGCGGGAAGCAAAAACAAAGCGGCAAAAGTAACAAAATATTGAAGGGTTTCACACAAACACTTAACAAAATGCCCGCCCCGTTCTCTTTTATTTCCTGATTTGCTTTTGCTCTGTAAAAAAATGCCGGCCTCGTCTCCTCTTCGATCTAAAATTAGGGTTCCATAATAGAGTCGCCGCTTGTCGTATTGATTGTCGATGCTTCAATTTCTTTCTTTGATCAATTGGATTGTTCGCGGCTTCTTCAATTTAGTCGAGTATGATTGTTATAACTGGTACGTGATTTTACTTTTCAATTTGCCTATGCTCGACTTGATTCGAGTAGAATGGTTATTCTTTGTTGCTTGAACTCGAATGATTTCTCTGCCAATGATGTTGAACCTTTATATAGGGTTCGAATCCCTTTATTTTCCTTCGTTTGAATTTATTTGAATTCGTCAATTGATTTATCTCGGCCATTAATTTCGTATGGATGTTGATGATGATTACTGACTTGTTCAATTCGTATATATTTTGATTTCTTGCTTCTCACAGCTCGTTTGATTTCGTGGCCACCACGGCTTGATTTTCGGTTGACTTCGTATTCTCTGATTTTCTGAATATCACGTCTTTGGGTTTCTGCATTTGAACTTAACATTGTTTATTCATGTTAACATAACTTGACTTGTTCGATTCCTTGCCTTTGACTCTGGTTGTCACAGCTCTGACTTGATACACTTACTTGTATTTTGCTTTTTCATGACTTGATAAATTCATGTTATATGTCACAGTTGCATTTACTTGTGTACATGGTAGTCTTGGCCGAGTCTGGTGCTTGAATTTTGTCTTGGTTCCTGTAAGATTGTAGTTGTCTTTGACTTGATGCTTGATCACTTGTAGTTGCCGTAGTGTTGCAGTCTTGTTTATGTTTGCTGATGATGCTCTGACTATTGAGGCAGTGTCATTGATATTCGAGTTGTTGTGCATTGTATACACATGTGTTCATATATGTGCTCCATTGTATATTTGTAATCTCTGAACACTTCAGTCGGGTCTGGTTGCTTCATATGCATTGATCTTGAGTTGTTTTCATGTTGCATTTGTTTATATGTATGCTTGATTTGTAACCTTGTCTCATTTGCATATGATGCTTAGTACTTTGATCCCTGTTTCATTCTTTAACCACCAAGTGTTGTGTCTGGTTTGAACTCACTTTTGTGACCCGCTTCTCTGGTCTGTTCCATTTCACTGGTTTGGTGATGCTGGTTTCTTGTCTCTCTCTTGTGCATGCCTGAACTACTTTGTTCATGTATTGCTTGGACTTTACTGATTTGAGGTTGCCTATGACCTTTGTACTACGGTACCACTTTACTTGTATCCTGTGCACTGTTGTACCTATTGCTTTTGTTGTTCCTTCTATTCTTTGATCTCATATTCATATATACTGACCTGAACTGATCATTGAAATGCATTGCCTTGCCTTTGTTGGTTTGTGTATTTGCTAGAGTATTGATTTGAGCCGTTTTGTTGGTTCTTGATCATTTCAAGTTTATTTTTGAAATTGTACTTGAGTTGAATCCAGTTTCAAAACTCGGGTTTGACCTTGTGCTCGCGTCGTGATGTTATCTGTATTTCACTTGAGTTGAACCCGGCTTTTAATTTGGGTTTGACCTTGTGCTCACCTGTCCCTGTAGATTTATCAAGTGTATATCGGTGTGCACGGCCTTGTGGCATGTACAGTGATACACTGTGCATGTCACAAGCTGTTCGTGTATGATGAATTCAGAATTAAATGATGACGAACAACCCAAATAACTGAGGCAAATAATATTTTCAAAATCTCATTTTATTTTATACTGCAAAAATATTTTATTTTCAATTTTACTACGTCCATGTATATTTTTGCAGATAGCTCAGATGCTGGATTCAATCTGGAATAAAGTTGAAGATAAATACGAGTGAGAGTGAATTGTAGTGAGGTGCAAATGTAAATGGGAAATTGTGATGTAATCAAAATTGTATTGTAATTGAAATTGTATATATATAATGAGAGCTTGAATTTGTACTATTCAAAATTGTAATAAATATTTGTTTGAATAAAATATCCGTTTTAATTTAAATTCCGTGTTATTTATTTTATTCAGCAAATATTTATTTAATCTGTGAAAATAAAATAGTACATTAATGAATACATTTAAATGAATATATATATATATATGTTTATTATCATCAAACAAAAATCATATAGTCGCATATTCAATAGGTTCCGTAAAGGTGGGCCACAGAATTAGTGGGCCCCACAATGTGGGCCCACATGTTGGGGACCAGATTGTAGGGCCCACTTTTTAGTAAATTTGGTACCTGTGGCAACAACAGAACCGATGTTGCCCTAGGGCCGGAAAGATGTTGCCTTTGACTCTAGGGCAATGCGGCAAAATGCATCACCGAGAAAGTGTTGCCTTTGCCCTTTTTTAGCCTACAGCAACATTTTTTGGCACTTCCTACATCACTTCTTGGGTGTTGCAGTATGCAATCTATGGCATAGTGAGAGGAAAGAATGAATTAATTCAAGTTTTTTTTATTTCTACATCTCAACCAAAGTAGTATTTATAGATTCAAAAGGGTGCATATGAAGATTTGTTACTATCTGAGAAGATCTATTCATTTTAATGGCTGCAAACTTTCGATGAAAGGTGATATCTTTTTATTTTAAACTGAGCTGTCTTTTCAAAATTGGTAGTTTTTACATATGGCAGACGTCTGTGGTAAAACCTCAGATGTCTGTCACACACGTCTATGGGTAATAAAAATAGTTTTCTAACATAATTTTGATGCATATGAAATAAAGTATGATTGTGTATGCATATATACTCAAGGAGATCTTAACAATAATTTATCTAAGATTCTTTTATAGTAGAATAACCTTACTAACAGTAGTGTGGTCAATGAATCTTCATTTCTCTTTGAGTCTCAATATCTTCGAGCATGGTGTCTTCTTGTAGCATATACCTGTAATCTTGATAAGGTCTACATATATATATATATATGATTATGTAGTTGTTATCATTGATACATAAACTGGAGTTTATAACAATGTTCTCCTAAGATACCCCTACAGTTGCACTATTCCACCAGTACAACACAGCTTCTTGCAATTGCCTGGATTCCAATCTCTTCTTCTTCTCATCATTAGGTCTAAATTAGCAAAATTCCTTTCATGGTGCAACAGCCAATTCTCAACTTTGATAGCATCCTCCATTCCAATAAATGGCTTTCCTCCGAGTCTTTCATAATCCCGACTCGGCATAGCATAATTGTTGACAACAAAACTTCAGGATTTGCACTTCCAGCATTACCACCAACTAATCCAGCTGTAACTCCAACTCGGACCATGTTGACAAAGAACTGGTACATAGCTCCCGTATCAACCGACGGTATTCCAGCATCCACACTAACAACTGCTTGTCAACTCGAATTCCTCCTGGTGTTGGGCCTGACATTTCCATTGGTTGTGGGGTTTCCTCCACTGAGATTCACCCTTCGGTTTCCTACCTTCATATCTACCTTTCCTTAAATCTGCATTCAAAATTAGTAAAATACGAAAGAACGGTCTAAGAGATTGGGAAGAATAGAGATAAGATATATACTTATATATAGAAAATACAAGTACGTTACTATAACGTTATCCTATACCCCAATCTCATTCTTTAATTCATTAGGATTATGTTTTTAAAAGCTCTTTTAAAGTTAAAATGTAACGACCCGGAATTTTCGACCCCGAAAATTCGACACTAATACGTTCACTGTAGAAGTGCCGAGCAATCGAATGCCGGAAATCCCAGATTGTTAGGGTAAAGAAGAAAAAGAGGTAGAAGAAGAAACAGAAAACAACAGCACAGAATCTCACAATCGCAGCGAATCAAAATATAATATACAAATAGCAGCATTTACACAAGAAAGCTGTAAATGTTGAATTACATACAATATATCAGAGTACAACAAAACTGGACAGTTGTAACAACTTGTCCCAGACTACTATCAATACAATCTCAAATACACAACGAAATATACTCCATACGCTCCTGCCATCCAGCTCGCCACCTGAGCTTCAGAATGTCCTAACTTGAAGATCTGTAATACTCGGTCTGACCCGAGCATTACAATAAAGTAACACCCGAGTCAGGCTGGAAACCAGCGTGAGTAAACCCATTTAAATTGAAATACTAAGGTTATAAAGCTTCTTTGAAATCCCGGGTAACTCGTACCTCACTACGAGTTCTTATCTTATTAAAGCCAACACTTATTTCACAAGATAATATCTAAGTACCGTTACTTAGTTTCAATGGTCTAGATTACTTAATTTATTCCATTCCAGCCTATTTGATTCCATAATCAAATCTATAAAGAATTATAGATTACTAATCGAAGTGGTTCCGGGTATCGCTGATATCTGATCCCGGTCTCTTCGAATTCAATACCATCTTTTTAAGCCAAGTTGTTTAAGTATAAACAATTCAATTTAACTTCAGAATGTCATATTATCACAGCAATTCCATCACAGATAAATAACTCATATTTATCATAGTTCAACCAAAACATTTCATATCACAGAACATTACAAAGTACATACCAGAGTTAATAACAATCAAAGGTATTCAATACAATTTAATCATCCATAAGTAAGATTAATTAGTCACACCATTTCTAATTAATTAAATTTAATCACAAAATAAATTAAATTAATTACTTCTAAATCCTGCTTAATTTACATTAATTAATTACAAACCATTTATTATTATTATTAATTAATTATTGACATTAATTAATTATCCTTTAAACATTAATTAATTATCCTTTAATCATTAATTAATTATCCTTTAAACATTAATTAATTATCCTTCAAACATTAATTAATTATCCTTTAAACATTAATTATCATTTAAATTTCATTTTTGAAAACACTTAGGAATTAATTTAATTAATTAACTAATATATGATTATTTGAAATCAAAACAATTTAAATTCAAAATCATTTGACTTATAATTTATATTTTTGAACTTGTTTTGAAAACTTGATCACACTTTGCTTTGAAAGCTTGTTTAATATTTTGCTTTGAAAACTTGTTAACTACCAAAGGAAAAAACTGAGCCAACTAAAGAAAATACCCGAGCTAAACTCGAGCTAAAATCTCATCACTATCTTCGAGACAACTCGCGACTGACTCGAGCAATACCCGAGCAACATCCCTCTTCTTCCCCGATGCCAGACAACACAGATACGCCTGGACACTTGTGCACGTGCACACTGCTTCGCCAACGGTCTGACCAACTTCGCCATCACCCACTGGTCACCGACCACCTACCCGAGCATCCCGACCACCCAGAACCCCAAACCACCATGTAGAACAAAATCGAACAAATTCGAAAACCCATCAGATTGAAACCCGATTACCCAAGCACCTCGCATCGCCACCTCCATCCATCTGAACCAACGTGCTCACACCGATAACTACGCCAGACCTTCCTCTTCCTTTTCCCCCACCTCCGAGCCAACTCAAAACCATCGCGACGTCGCACAGCCCTCGCAATCATCGTCGACCTAAACGATACCTTAAACCCTATATCGACGTCGTTCGTTCACCATGATGGTATGAAAATCCAGAGTCCATTTTTCCCTTGATCCTCGACACACGAGCTACCTCCAGCATCAAGCACGACACTCAACCTCCCTCTAATCGTCGAGAATCGATGAAAATGCAAACTTCGTTCAACTCGAGAAATCTCCACAATCACAAAGTTAAAAATCATGATATTATTATCAAAATTCATCATTTTCGAAAACGAATCTAATTATGTAATCAAAACATGAAATTCAAACAATCGATTTTCTGACTTTAATCGATTTTCACTGTTCTTTCTTGTTTTCTAACTAATTACTCAATATATTCACTTGAAAATATTTTTAAAAATGATATTATATCCATACAAACATTTTTCCTTTAATGATCATAGTCTAAAATTGTTTAGATGAAGAGATATGAATTTATTTAAAGTGTTCTTGCCTGTTACACAAAACAGAGGCATGTATATACATATACACAGACATGCATGCACAATCAACTCATACATATATACATGCAAGCATATTCATACATTCATGCAAACATTTCACAACATAACTACAAGGATTTATCACATGCATCAGGTTATAAAACAGATTTAACTTTTAAAAGTGATGTTTACTCACTGTATTACGAACAGAGAAGCCTGTAAATGCTTTGATCTTTGAAACAGCAACTAGATTAAGTTGAAATTTGAATCTTGAATTGCTTGATTAACTGAGTTGATCTTTGCTTTAGCTTTAGGTTGAAATTTGAAACAGTCAGATTTTCTTTTGGTTTTAGTTTTGGAAGATGAAAGAAAAAGAATTGAGAAAAGAGAAATGAATATGCAGCCTGGTTTTCTCTAAACACTTTATAATTTATATTTCAACTTTAAAAGAAAACTAATGCCACTTGTAATTGCATGTTATACAAAAACTACAAATGTCAAAAAATTTATTTATTTATGCTTATGTTTTATATTTATATATATACAAACTATATCTTATTTCATGTAGTTTTAAAAGAAAGTATATTAATCTTTTTTTAAATCCTACTTTAAACTTAAACTATTATATTTTAAATTAATAAATATTTATCTTATGTGAATTTTTGATATATATATATATTCACACCTTTACAAACTTCCATATATTCTACTTCTCATGGCATATATATATATATATATACATACACACACTTATATACTTGTATATGTATACACTTAAAATTTTCAACATTTATTATAGTTTCAAATCCATTTATATATCCATATATTTTTAACTACCAGAATTTTATTTTTTCAACTAAATAAAATCAGTATCTCAATAGTTTAAAATCAGTTAATTATCCAATTATCCGATGTCCAAAAATCCGTGTTATCACATAAAAATTGTTTTGGTTTTACATAAACCTTTTCTCTGATACCAAGTTGTAACATCCCTCATTCTAAGGTCCGAAAATAAGAGCTACTGATGTTTCAATCATCAATAGTATTATTCTCCGGTGACAAAATTAGATCAATTAATAGTACCAGTAACATCAGAAGCATATGATTATGAAAAATAAAATTTAAAATACATTTCATTAATAATTTTCATATTCATTACATAATACCAAAATTTTGCCTGGGTTTAGATAAATTATAATTATTACAAAATACTCCAAGAGTGACATATGAAGGTGCCCCTTGATTGATCAGAGTTTACTACTAGACAGATTCAACTTCTGCCATTACGTACATTCAAAAAAAAATTGAAAACACAACAGACATAAATAGGCTCCTATATAGCTAGCTCCACTTCCTGCACGTCTTCAGAAGCTTTATTCGTCAAACCTAATAGTTGGAGACCTTCTCGAACTACTCAAATGAGCATCCGAGTGTTAATGTGGAAAAACAAAAACTTCGGGTTAGACAAAAAGTCTAGTGCGAATAATAATGTCATCTCGATAATAGATATCTAGTGAGACCACACCGCTAAGTGGAACGGGTTTCCCCTTCACTAGTATCATTTGTAAATATGTTAGTCACAATCATGCTCCTACAATAACAATGATTAAACGAACATAAAATAATCAAATGCATGCATACTACATGGGTAGTCTTGACTAATCTGTCTCAATTAATTGACTGTTTGTCCCTACTTCATAGTTTTCCTAGGGTTATTACAAACCTATATGGCTAACTTGGGCCTACCATATATACCAAATTTTCTAACTTACTTTTAGAAGGAAACTAGACTGTCCGTCCAAATATAATCATCTTAGTGGTAACCTGACTGTTTGTCAATCTCATATTTTTACTAGGCTCACTATGAACCTAATGGTTTTGCAGGCCAATCAATAACCTATTTAAGTTATAGATTACTTTCGATGCATAAACCTACTTTAGTTTTACCCTTAAGAAAGAACTACACACTGGAATTGTGGACTAATGTCAACTAAGGGCTAACAATTGAAGTATAGGGCGGTGCCCTACATCAGTCTCATTATCTAGTTTTCTATTCTCTAATCCGGGAGTTAATTTATCCTATCACGATTTATGTAATGGTGATAAGAACAATAATTTCACTAGTAAAATTCGGGGCTAATTACCCTCTTTATTTCCTAGAATACACAATTCTTTGTTAATGATTTAACCCTTGAAATTATACTTAAAACAAGCACATTATCGCCTTTTATTTTATCCAAAATATTATGCCAAGATATATGCTTTTATAAAATAGCTTTCATTAACTTTGAAATCAATTTGAGGTTGTCGCACCTCTAAAACCTTATGCTATGAAGTCATACAATAAAGCTAGTTGAATTAATAAATTGCGACATTTATATTGTTGACATGGGTTATCACACCCCTCTATATGAAAATCATGTTAAAGCATTCTTATTTATAAAACATAAGGCCATAGGGCCAAAATCATTTATGTTGCATAGCATGCAATATGGGTTACCGAAACTATGAAGTATAAATTTTGATTTGCATAAAACAAAGGCTTCCAGCCCTATAAATTGGAATGTCGATATTGATGTCCTTCGACGTCATTGTTTTTAAAACAATTGAAATCAGTTTCATAAAGCTAGGCTACTATTCCGCTTATAAAAGATTGCCGGAATTGAAAACTAGCGGAATTATTGCCTCAATTATTAATGTCGAACTTAAGATTGGCGGCATCATTGCCATTTAATATCAATATCAAAAACAAATATATGCGGCATCATCTCCAAAACATAGTTGATATCAAAATAGAAACAGACAGTATCATTGCCTCAATAAATTTATCTCGAAGGTAATACTAGCGATATCATTGTCGCCGATATAAACATATGCCGCATTGTTGCCATTACTTAAGGGTTGACGATATAAAACATGTGATATCAAAATTTAAGGAGTTAATATTGAAAACTAGTGGAATCATTAATCCTGACATAGATAGGGGCGACATTGATAGCCGTGGCATAAATGGACTTTGACATTGATTAATAACGACCTGACAATTTTTTAATTAACATAAAAACTGGTTTATTTCTTTTAAAAGCAATTTCTTTTCACCAACTCCAATCCTTTGTCAAATTGCTATTGGATAATAAACTTCTTTATCAAATACTTTTCAGAAAAAATTTATAGATCATAATTATCATTCCTAAAATAATTTGCAAACCATTAAACTTATATTATTATTTTAGTACAATCATTAAGCCTTTCTAGCATAATAAGTTCATATAAAATCACACACACTTGGGAAAAATCCCTAAAAATCACAATAAACTAGAATTTATCATATTCTTTAACATATAAAAAATTCAGACAAAAAGCATTATTATTTATTTTAAATAATTAAAAACCTGAAATAAATCATTTTCCTCACTTAGGAAATGCATAAAATATTCATACTTGCTTGGAAATTTATGAAATTAATAATCCACTTCTAAAAGTAATGTTATGAACATCATATCCTAATTTCAAGTCAATTGGATGTTATAAACTAGGTTTTCACTTTTAAAACCTATTAAATAATTCTATAATAAATTCAATAATTCATCATTCAAGCATATAATCAAACAATCAATCATAACATGGCATAATAACGACATATGATTTGGGTTTAGGTGTAAAACTGAAATAAACAAGCAATAGTGATATGGATAAATATTATTTAAATTAATTTGATAAAGAGATTGAGGTTTAAGCGTTGATTTGATCCCCCTAAGCTTTAGCTTTTAATTTTCTAGCGTTTTCTCTTCTTAGATCACTTGCAATGGCCGGCCTCTCTTCTGTATTTCGTTTGTATGCAATGTTATGAAATGAGCATAATGAGAGAATAAGGGTTTGAGTTAGGATATAAGGAACTATTCCCAATTTAACCATTCACATTATTCCTTCTTACTTTCTACGGTTTAATTAATTATATTAACCAATTAATCAAGGCACGACCAATTTGATTATCAATCTGATTCTCCTTATGTTAATACATTATTTTATTTTATTTAACTAATTAAATATCATAAATAGTGTTAATCAGAATTAAGGGTGTTACACGTGCTTACCCGATAGGAACAGTCGTAGTATTATTGAAGCCATAAATAGGTTCGGGGCCTGGGTTTAATGCATCCGCTGAATGCTTCATCTTGTCAAATGCAGATTTGAAAATGATGTTAACACAACTCCTTGAATCCATAAAGACTTTCTTCATGGTGTAGTTTGAGATCTACACCGTAATGTAACGACCGTAAATTAATCGCTTTATATTTGAATATTTAAATCATTTTTAAATATTTAAATAATGAATTTTAATAAAAAAATAAACATCTTTTGAATAATAATTAATGATGGTAAAATCATATTCAAATTTTTTTTACCAATATAGTTAGTTTATATAAAAATAGAAAATGTTACTTTTATCCTGCCTTTTGGCAAGGCCGTGACACCAAGAACTTGACTAGAAACCAATGACGGTTCATCTTAAAGATCGGTTATATGCAGGCTCACTATGGATATCGATGCATTTTGTCCGAGTCCGAATCAAGCTACAATCGACAAGACACGACGAGCGAAGCAATGGAAGTCAACGTTCCAAATTTCAAGTCAATCTGAGTTCGTATGCTCAAGTTATGATCGATGCAAGTTGTAGGAAATAATCCCACTTTCGTATCCATCATCGCACCCCGGTTCGAATCCATCACTTTCGTATCGATCAGAGCGGCAGCGACCTCGCATCCATCCTAGAGCCTCAGTTCGACTCGATCTCGTTCGAATCCATGAAGTAACCACAATTTGTATCCATCAGAGGAATATGCCTCGTTCGTATCGATCGGCCATTCTCCTGTTCGCATCGATCAGCTGATCTCTTGTTCGAATCGATCAGCTACCCTCTATTCGTATCCATCGAGCATTGCACTATTCGTATCCATCACAATGTTGCTTGTTCGTATCCATCAAGTCGAAGTGACTTTGATCGATACGAACAAGGGTTCCCTTCATCGATGCGAACAGAGCCACCATCATCGATACGACCAAGCCACCTCCATCGATTCGAACAAGGCATGCTACAGATCAAAACGAAAGAGCAAGCTGTTGATCGACTCGAACTAGACAGCGGACTTCGATATGAACGAGGCGAAGTTCAAGGACGACTTGGTCAACTCGGCGAAGAAAGTGGATCGATACGAAGAATGCATGCCACGTCACCACCTGGTCACACGCAACCATCGATTCGAAATAATCGAGTCGAACTGGTCGATTCGAACGAAACAGCCTACCGAGTAACTCCAATTCGAATCGATCATAACTCGAGATCCACAAGTCCAAATGCTATGAAATTTTCATAGAAGCTTACGCGCATGCTAAGAATGTTCACACCAAATTTCGACTCCATTGGACGCAATCTTGATCGATACGAAATTCGTTCGTATCGATCACGGATCGGGCCGAAACTTCACAGGCTTGGTCGCGTGGGCCCACTCACGTGCCAGAAGAAGTCTCCCGAGATCTGAGCGAAATATCAACCTCCTACACCTATAAATAGACCCCCAGGGCTTACAGAAAAGGGATCTTTTGATGCTCCAACGCCCAGACTCTGCCGAATTCGATTCCGTACTCCATTACTGCTGTTGCAAACGAATTTTACTACTGTAATTCATTGTTATCTGTTGTAACCCGCTGCAATCAATTGTAATCATCAAAGAAACATCAATAAAGCGACCAATTTCATAGTCGACGTAGGCAATACGTCGAACCACTCTAAATTCTTGTGTTTCTGTGCATTTTTATCATTCTCATATCTGGTTTTTGGAGTTTTTGTTAGATAATCCTCTTTTTCCATTTAATTTCTTCATTTTATCTCTTCAAAAACTTCCGAAGAGTGTTGTGCCCATTTTTGGTACAAACACTTTGGTGCTTTCATTGAGAAAAAACCCGATTTTTCTTCTACTCTTTGGATCTGCTATCGATACCGGATTGCATAAATCCAAGAAGAAGATCCAGATCTCAGACCTTGAAGCCCTTCCATTCTATTCAGATTTGCGTCAGATCTAGAAAAGGACTTCATCAATTCATCATGGTATGCACACGAACTGCTTCTATCGCTGCTGATCAAGAAGGACGGGACAGACAGAATCCCGTGCAATTGCCTCCATCCGGCCAAGATGCCGCCGGACCTTCAGATCCATCAGGCCCGGTTACTAGACAAGAGTTTCAGATGCTACTTCAAGAGTTAACCCAGAGTCGGCAACAACTTACTGAACAACTACGCGCCAACACAGAGTTGACCAACCAACTGAATCGCCAAAGGCGCAGAAGATCCAAAATAGATCAAGCTTCTTACTCTTCCACCGAAAGTTCAGCCTCATCTGATGATCATCACCGATCCACATGCCCACGGCTGGATGTAAGCTACACCCAGGCCACGGGACACCAACCTGCCTTGAATCTTGGAAAACCAAGGACGGGACCATCCACTAGTCATCACACCGGACCTTTATCCCGAGGGGATGCCGCTCCTTACCATGTCATAGGAAACCTCGCTACCACCACCACTACCGAACAAAGAGTAGATGCTAGAAATCAAGATGATCTGCATCGTCACCGACGAGATCATACTCCAGAACCTTAAGTCCCTGAAAATGTTGAACCAAGGAGGCTAGTCACGGACCGTCGACCGTGTCCGGTCCAGACTCGCGCTATGGAACCCGACCATACCTTGGCACAACATCCTCCAAATATCCAAATGTCGGATATACCGGTGATGATTCGTCGATGATCCGTGAAAGTCAGGGCCTCACTAATGACGACTGGGGAATCTCCCGGAGTCATACCCCTTTCACTGATGACATATTATATGCTGAACCACCTCGGCGCTTCAGGATGCCAACTTTGCCAGTTTATGAAGGGAATTCTGATCCAAATCAACACATCCTGAAGTATGAATGGCTGATGAATGCTGTGAGAGCTGATGATGCAGTAAAATGCCGTAGTTTCCCCATTTCCCTGGGGGCATTGCTACTATGTGGTTTACTCGTTTACCACCACGATCCATTTCTAATTTTGACCAGATGGCCACCAAGTATGTTGAACAATTCCGTATGCACGTAGCGAGGCCAAAAGATGTTAATACTCTATCTAGTGTCACTCAAGCTCCCGGAGAAACACTCAGACGTTACTTGGAGTGATTTCATGCTGCGTGTGCAGAAATAAGCAATCCCAATGACAACTCTATCCTGATGGCATTAACTAAGGGGATTGATACTGATTCCGAGTTCGAAAATTGATTAGCTAGAAAGCCGCCCGCGTCATTGGACCGTTTCTATTCCAAGGCAGCCCAATTCTTGAGAAGGGAGGATGCGAAACAGTCTAGGAAGTAGTATGACGCAGGACCCGGCGTTGAAGGAATTCAGAGTAACATCGCAGTTAAACAATTCGGGGAGAGTTCCGGAAAAGTTCAGTTGAATATACAAAACAAACAGAACCACCAGAGGGACAGTGGAAATCAAGGTAAAAAATGAGATCAGAATTGTGGTCCACGGCGTAGAGCTCCCATGTTCGATAATTATACTCCATTGAATACGTCGTTGGAAAATGTGTATTTACAGACCTATAATACCATGCAATACAAGAAACCTGCCCCGAAGCCGTCAACAGAAAGACAGGTCCAAATAGGAAAGTTTTGTAGATTCCATGAAAGTTATGGCCATAATACGAATGAGTGTCGTCATTTACAAGATCTCATTGAAAAACTGATACGTGAACGAAAGTTGGATCAGTATGTGCGGGCGCCGAAGTCAGGAGGTATGGGTCCATCGAATCAGAATCATGCACCAAATCAAGAAAGGAAAGAGGAACCCGCTCGAACTGGTGGGAGGTTGGTTATTAATACAATAAGTGGTAGTCCTCATCCAGCATACCGAAGCTGGAAGGAAATGGCTTCGTATGCCAGCTCTATCAGGCATACAGACTTCGAGTGTTATAGTAGTTTTGATTAAGGGGCTCCGGCCAAACAACAGAAGACGATGATTGATGACATCGTATTCAGAGATAGAGATGCTGATAAAGTCGAAGCCCCCATTATCGATCCACTGGTCATCTCAGCTCAAGTGGGTCCTGCTTGGATGAAGAGGATCTTAGTTGACAGTGAAAGCTCTGTGAATATTTTGTTTACACCAGCTTACGACCAAATGAAAATGGAAGCCAAAGACTTGAAACCTTGTCAGTCCCGAATCCACGGTTTCAATGGGAGCGCTACTATACCCACTGGAGTAGTGGAACTACCAGTGGAGTTGGGAGTTGGAGAACGCTGGAGAGTCCGGATGTTACAGTTCGTTGTGTTGGACATAGACTCCCCTAATAATGCTTTCTTGGGCCGACCGGCCCTCGCTGAATTCAGGGCAGCCATTGCCCAGTGGTGTTTGACTTTAAAGTTTCCCACTGATCGTGGAGTGGGAATCATTCAAGGAGATCAGGCTGCTGGGAGAGCCTGTTATGTTGCCGAGCTGCGGGAGGCACATCGAAAGGAGAAAGGAAAGGGCGTAGAGGAATCTCTCTGCCTCCGCTTTGCTGATAATTGACAATTAATGCCTGGGCCTAGGCACGGGCACCCCAGCCAGTTCCAAAGGGATCTTGACCCAAGAGAGACTGAAGATGAAGGAGAATCTAGAGAAAGTCAAGCATCCCTGGTCGAACTAACGATCGATGTCCCAATTGACAATGATGATGATTCGAAAATGATAAAGATTGGGTCTCAGCTAAGCCAGCAAACCCAAGAAGAATTGGTTGAGTTTTTACGGGCGAATCTTGACGTATTCGCTTGGACGCATTCTGATATGTGTGGATCTCGCCGGACATCGCGAGCCACACTCTGAATATTGACCCGCGGCATGTCCCGGTCAAACAAAAAAGGTGTGGTATGGATCCAGAGAGATCTGCCGCCCTTAAAGAAGAAGTAGAAAAGCTTAAAGCAAACGGGTTCATTCGTGATGCGCTATACCCCGAATGGGTGTCGAATCCCGTGCTCGTCCGAAAGTCGAACGGAAAATGGAGAACATGTGTCGATTACTCCGATCTGAATAAAGCTTGTCCTAAAGACAGTTTCCCGCTTCCCAGAATTGATCAGCTCGTAGATTCAACAACTGGACATGAACTCTTATCCTTCATGGACGCATATTCTGGCTACAATCAGATACCAATGCATTTACCTGATCAAGAACGTAACAGCTTCGCAACCAATCTGGGACTTTATTACTACAAAGTCATGCCATTCGGACTCAAGAATGCCGGGGCTACTTATCAACGATTGGTCAATCGGATGTTTGCCAATCAAATCGGGAAAACCATGGAAGTATATGTAGACGACATGCTTGTGAAGTCACGATTTTCCACCGACCATATTAAAGACCTGGAAACTATGTTCAACATACTTCGAGAATACAGAATGAAGCTCAACCCACTGAAATGTCATTTTGGAGTTGCATCCGAAAAATTCCTTGGGTTTATCGTCAATACTCGAGGAATTGAAGCCAATCCTGAAAAGATCGGGGCAATCAGAAATCTTGAAACTCCAAAAAATATAAAGCAAGTCCAGAGTCTCAATGGGAAAGTAGCAGCATTGAGTAGGTTCATTTCAAAGTCCACCGAAAAATGCATTCCCTTCTTCGATCTGATCCGAAAAGGAAAACGTAACTTTGAATGGACCGCAGAGTGTGAGGGCGCATTCTAAGCACTAATTCAGCATCTATCCACACCACCTATCCTATCAAAGCCTATTGATCATGAGAAGTTGTACGTTTACTTGGCGATATCAGAAAACGCTATCAGCGCTGCATTAATTCGAGAAGAAGATAGGATACAGAAGCCAGTGTACTACATTAGCAAACGATTGGCTGGAACTGAGAGGAATTATCCAAAACTAGAGAAGTTGGCTTATTTCCTTGTTATTGCATCAAGGAAGCTTCGTCCATATTTCCAGGCACATCATATTATTGTTTATACCGACCAGCCGTTACGACAGGTCCTTACTTGGCCCGAGACGTCTGGTAGGTTACTCAAGTGGAACATTGAACTGAGCCAGTTTGATATTACTTATACTCCAAGGCGAACCATTCAAGGACAAGTCCTAGCTGATTTCATAGCTGAATTTACCATTCCAGAGGACTTGCCCAAAACCAGTGAATCTCCCGAATACGTCTGGAGGCTGTACACTGATGGTGCATCAAACGACCGGTGTTCGGGCGCTGGTGTTGTACTTGAAACCCCCGAAGGCCGATCTATATGTTATGCTTTAAAGTTCGATTTTCATGCAACCAATAATGAAGTTGAATATGAAGCCCTCTTAGCTGGACTAAAACTTGCCAGAGATTTGAGAATTATCGCTGTGGAAATTTATTGTGATTCACAATTAGTTGTGTGTCAAGTTCGGGGAGAATATCAAGCGAGAGATCGGAGGCTGGCTGCCTACTTAGCTCGAGTTCAGGAAATACTGAATCAGTTTGATTATTATGCCATTTATTATATACCTCGAGAACGTAATCAGAAAGCCGATTCATTGGCGAAGTTAGCCAGCACAGGTGAAGCTCAGCAAATGGGACTCATTCGATCCCGTAGAGACGTTAACTTCCCCAAGTATTGACTGGGCAGAAGCAGATTGGGTATGTGAAACTGTTCTCGATAAGGAGTCATGGATGGCTCCATTCAGAAATTACCTTGAGCACGGAACCCTGCCGGAGCGCAGGAGTGAGAAGAGACAAGTCCTTCAGAAGGCCTCACGATTCACCATCCAGAAAGGAATCATGTATAGAAGAGGGTACTCTGTCCCTTTACTCCGGTGTATCGCTCATGATGAAATTAAACGAGTATTACACGATGTACACGAGGGAGAATGTAGCGATCACACCGCGGGGCAATCGCTAGCCAAGAAAATACTTCAATACGGATATTATTGGCCGAATGTGAACCGCGATGCGTCGGATTATGCAAGGAAATGTGATAAATGTCAAAAGCATGCTCGAATTCCTAGAGCCCCACCTACCGAGATAATGCAAATGGTCAGCCCATGGCCGTTCGCAATATGGGGCATCAACATCATTGGTGCTCTACCTCTGGCAAAAGGTGGTGCGAAATACGCCATCGTCGTAGTTGATTACTTTACAAAGTGGGCTGAAGTTGAACCTCTTGCTACCATAACGACGAAAAAAGTAATCAACTTTGTAGTCCGCAACATTATTTATCGATTCGGTCTCCCACACACCATTATTACTGACAACGGAACCCAATTCGACAGTGCTGAATTTAAAGATTTCTGCAAATGGTTTCACATTCAAAAGAAATTCTCTGCAGTTGCACACTCTCAGGCGAACGGACAGGTCGAAGCGGTCAATAAAGTTATAAAGTCCATTCTGAAAAAACGACTGGAAAAGGTCGGGGGTAAGTGGGTCGATGATCTTCCTATGGCTTTCTGGGCTTACCGAACAACCCACAAGTCCGCGACCGGTCACGCTCCAGTCTCTCTCTCTTATGGTTCAGAAGCTGTTATTCCAGTCGAGCTAGAAGTACCATCTCATCGTGTGACATACTATGACCAGAAGGCAAATGCTATATTACTTGCCGAATCTCTCGATTTATTAGATGAGAAGCGTGAAGAGGCTGATTTGAGGGCAGCCGCGTATCGAAGTCGAGTCGCCCGATTGTACAACGCCAAGGTCCGCCCGCGAACCTTTGAACTAGGCGATCTCATCCTGGAAAGAATCTATTCGGTTCCTTCGCATATGAAGCCAACATGGGAAGGACCGTATGTTATTGAATGAAGGCTCGGAGATGGCACATTAAAATTATTGACCGTTGACGGTCTTACTCTGCCAAGAGCCTGGAATAGCGAGAGTCTTCGTCGCTACTACACATGACAGGCTATGTTTATTCATTTAGTTTATTTTCCATTTGCAATTTGTTTCTGCATTTAGAAATTAGAATTTGTAATAAGGCAACTGACTTTGCCATATTTTCTTATTTCAGCAATAAAATGCAATCTCTTCGAGCCAGAGTTGTGATTTACTTGAAATACTTCATATGAACATCACCATGCATGGAGAGCTAAGTTTCACCATACGGTGGGATTTATTCAAATAGAGAGTGACTGTGATGCAACCGGTCGTGAAACCCGAGCTCGGGGACAAGCCATCACACCAAAGTCAAAAAAAAGGATTGATGCACGACAATCCTTCACTCTACTCCAGATTCCCAGAGTGCGAACTGGAGTATAAAAATACGTCTACGAAGAGGGTGATCCGTTCGCCTAACGACTTCATCCGTATCTGAACCAAGTTTGAGGAGGGTGGACCCGTCCATCTAACTACCTCACTTATTGACTCAAGGTGGATGTGATCCAACCATCCACGATCCTGATACACCTTTCGTTTCCAGAGTGCGAGCGAAATCCAAAAACATGCAGCAGATGTGACTGACCGTCTGTTCACCAACTCCGAACTCCCAAAGTGCGAGTCGGAGTATAAACATTAACTCCGAATTCCCAGAGTGTGAAACGGAGTATAAATACCAACTCCGAACTCCCAGAGTGTGAGTTGGAGTATAAACATTAACTCTGAAATCCCAGAGTGCGAGTCAGAGTATAAACATCAACTCCGAGTTCCTAGAGCGTGAATTGGAGTATAAATATCAACTCCGAAATCCCAGAGTGTGAGTCGGAGTATAAACATCGACTCCAAGTCCCCAGAGCGCGGACATATAATCAAAACTTAAACCGGTGTAACCGACCACCAGTGAAGAAATGAAAATCCCCAGAGTGCGGATATGATCATCGATAATTAAACGAGTGGGGTTGAACCACTCAATCCCCATTTGTCCCGAACATCCGTTCAGCGGCACTAGACTCAACGTGTTATAAGTGAAATGCAATCGCTGGCTGATGTTATACAACTCATCCCCGAGACTGGGGGCAGGACTTAAGCGTCGACCATTGACTGAAGCGGTACGACGTCAAAATTCAACTCACTTCCCGGTCGTAAGCCGTGTTCGCGGTTTCCGGACCTGGCAAACAAAAACAAACTTGACTCGAAAGCTGAAACTTCACAAGTGCGTTTCAGATATTGAAACACTTAGGCAAATGCACTATAATTAAGAAGAAGCCAAAAAGAAAAGTTTCATTTCTACTTTCTGTGAAAGAATTCCATATATAAGTTTACTCCAAAAAATCCTTCTGGCAGGGGCCGAACCCGCATCTATACACGGCCAACAAAATAAAAGTCAAAATAAACCGAGTAAGCGTGTCTAATCTTTCTTCTTCCTCGGCTTTTTTTTCAGTGTAGACCCGCTGGAGCCGCCACTACCTTTCCTCTTTGAGCCTTTACTTTTCGGTGGTCGGTCTCGATATCATTCTGAGCGGAGCTGGGCCAGGTGTCGCTATTCCACCTCCAAAACTGCCACCACGACCCGCTGCTTCCATTTCAACGTCGATTTCGGCCAATATCTCTTCTTCAGTAACCGCTCGAGCCTCGCTGGGAGCATCAGTAGTTGGCATCGAAGAACTTGTAGCAGGAGCGCCTCCACCCATAACAAATGGCAGGTCGGCAAGAGGATCACCATGATGGCGAAAGAGTTCCTCCATCAACTGCTCATCAAAAACAAGTGAGCTCCCCTGCATTTCGTCAAGTGGCGCAGTAACAGTTACAGTGGTCGCTTCGGTCACAATAGCCTCCTGCGTCTGATATGATTCTTGAGTGACAGGAGGCACGACCGGTGCAGCATCAATCACTGAACAAAAAATAAGAGAACTGTTAGAACTTAATTCGAGTGAAGATTTCGACTTAAGACAGATATGTGGAATGTTCAGAATACCTTCCTCAATTTGACTTGTAGGCGGCTAAACGGCTTCAGCAACTTGCTCTGTAGCCGGAGACATCTGCGGCTGATCCGGATTGTAGGCAGGAACGGCTTGGGGATCAACTACAGGCACGGGTTTAGGCTGGGTTGACATGGGAATTTCAAGACTTGCGTCGTCGTGTTCAACCCCAGAGCTTTCTCTTATTTCCAGGTGCTGGGTGCCGGGTCTCTCCTTCTCATAAGAAATCACAGTCTCATGGAGAATCTTCCTCTCATCCTCATTCAGTAGACGATTCTCGAGCTTGAACTCATCAACAGACTCACCCAGATGCACCGCTTTCTCCTCCTCAACCAACCGGCCCTAGGCGTTATATAGATGCCTCAACACGTTGGCGTTGTAAACGACAAGAAGATCTTCAATATCGGCTTCTAGCCTGGACTCGGTCGATTTCACCTTCTCCTCGACTCAGTCTCCACCTTGCGAACCTTAGCCATGGCCGCATCCCGTTCGCCCCAAAGCAAGACAGCCTGTTCGCATGCCTCCTGGGCTGCGTTGTTCGCATCATCCCTTTCCTTGGCCATGTAAGAGAATTTGGCCTTAAGCTCGTTGAGTTCCTTGACCGCCGCATCCCGTTCGGCGGTGACTGTAGTATTTCGGTGGCCCATCTCCTCCACCAAGGCAACGTGTGTCTGCCTCAACCTATCCATCGCCATGGTCGCTTCATCAGCTGTTTTGGTGGCCTCAATTTCAGATTTTCGAGAAGACTCAGCATCGGTGTTGAGCACCTGGATGATTCTGTCCTTTTGAGCAAGTTCAGACTCCATCTTCTCAATCGCTTTGGCTCGCTCAAAGGCCACCTTGGAAGCTTTCTCAGCAGTCTTCACCCACTCTCTATACTGGGTGTAGACGTCATGAATGTAATCATGCATCGTGTTTTCCACCCCTGACGGAATTCTCTTTAAATGAGGGGGGAAGACGTAGCTGTCGAAGCATATGTTCGGGATCTCCTTCCTCAGTTGAGCAATTTTAATAGCCCCTTCCTCCGTGGGCTCAGTAATGGCCTACTCTGCAATTATGGAGGGCACGGTTTCAACTCGCTGGTGATGAGCTTCAGGTCTAGAAGCGTGAGAAGATGGTCTGTGTCGTGGAGGCTCAGGTGGATGTGAAGTTTGAAAAGGAGGTGGAGATGGGATTCTAGGAGGTGGAGAGCGAGACCTAGATCGATGTCTATATTCTCTGTCCATGTCCCGCTCGTACCTCTCTTGATTAGAGTACCCGCGATCGCGGTCTCTATTCGAATCTCTCTTGCGGGAATCATAGTAAGAAGAAGAAGACTTTCGAGCAGAGCGAAGGCTCCCCAACATTGATCCTCTCCCAGACATTGTACCTGAAAATGAGAAACGAAGGAAAAGTTAGTGATTTCTTGGGTTGGACGATTTACAGTTATGAATCATGTAGTGCAGTGAAGTGTATGTATATGCAACCCCCCGACCAACCGGAAATGTCGACCGTACTCATAGCAAGCGACCCGCTCAGCTCAAGAGCATTGTCAAGCTCCTCCATCCCGGTGTCGTGTTCAAATGACACATAATCCGAAATCGGAATATCAGCAAGCCCTTCAAAAGGATTCTCTACTTGCCGGGAAGGAGCCTTCGAAATTCTAATCCCCGGGACGGGAAAAGACATAACCATGGATTTCAATCTCACGGATTTAGAATGCTTATGAGAAACTGCCTTGCTTTTTCTCCTTCCTTCTGAATCTTGAAAACTGGAAGAAGGCCCAGCTTGGAGTTCGTTATCAGTGGGCGTTCTCTTCGGATCAACTTCTTCAGCTATTACGACTCCATGCGCTTTTCGTTTCAACCGCTTCTTCGAGACCGTTCTAAGTGTCCCTTCCAACCTTATGCTTTGCTTCCGTTCAATCAGCCCGACAATTCTTAGGTTTCTGTCGGTCAGAACCAAGTCAATGTTCCTCTCTTCACCCGGAACTTCTTGGAAGATCCGAACTAACTCTCTGAAATATCCACCATCGGGTCGTGAGATTGCGGCTATAAAAGAAGAGAAGTATGTCAGTTTTGAAAACGATTACTATTATCCCGATAATTCATGAGAAGGAGTGCAACACTTACGTCTATCCAACCATCGCCTAGCGAATCCAGGGGGCATCAAATGTAGACCCATTCCGTTTTAAATTAACTCAGCCTTCCCCAGGACCCCGTTACTATTTGGCAGTTCCTAACCGCTTCCAAGAATGTGAAAGAAGGGCTATCTCCGCGGCTCTTGATGTTGAAGAGATATCTAATCTCGATCGTCTTTGGTGGTCGAAAGAGAATTTCCATAAACAGAATGAAAGTGCTATTCAACAAGGCGTATCCATTGGGGTGTAGCTGGGACGGGGCGATTCCAAGGAATGACAACATTTCCCTTATGTACTGATTAAATGGTGGAAGTGTCCCCGCCGTGCAAGCATGACGATTGAAAACAGTAAACCCCTCCGGGGGAGCATGCGGTCTATCATCTGGCCCTGGCAGTAATACGTCATCGAGCGACAGACCATGTCCTAAGCATATCTATCCCAGCATATCTTCGGAAATGCCGGACGACACAGAGTCTTGTGGACGACAAATGAACCGGGCACCTGGAAACTCGTCCGGTGCTGGATCTATGACTTCGGCTTCGATGGCCGGTATCTCGATTATTGGAGGGATTGAACCTTGAACTTCCTGCTGTTGTGAACTTGAAGGTTCCATGACTAACTAACTTATGAGAAATCATCATTAGACAAAAATAATGCTCGCGCTTCCCCCAGTGTGAAGTGTGTGAATGTGCTGTGTAGTGCAGTGCTGTGAAGTACTTGAAAAGATTCAACAGAATTAGAGAAAATGTCTGAACGATGAGACTTCGAAATTCAATTGGAGTGACCGTCATTGATGACCGTCACAACCGTACCACCTAGATTTCGGAGACCGATCCGGGTTAAAGTTCGTTAAAAGTTTATTAGAATCCTTTCAAATTACAATTCCATCGACGAGCTTCGCAAGACAGTCAGATATGCCATTCTAAGGTCGAGTCCAATTATGCAAGTTTGAAGCTCATCGGAGTCAGTTTTTCAAGTGGGCAAGAAGCTACAAGTTTTTTAAGGTTCGATTCGTATCGGTCACAAAAAGTCCAGTTCGTAACGATAATTCGTATCCATCTGCATGCGAGTTCGAATCGGTTAAGCTAAAGACTTCGAATCGATCCGGGGTGATCATTTCGTATCGATCAGGACCAGCAACTTCGTATCGGTCGAATCTTTTGATTTCGTATCGATCAGGACCAGCAACTTCGTATCGATCGAATCTTTTGATTTCGTATCGATCAGGGCCCATTAACTTCGCATTGATCAGGTTGTAACGGAGTTCGTATCCACCACAAACATGCTTTGTACCCGTGTCGATTTGAAGTGATGGAAGCAGAATCATGAGGTCAACGATCGATACGAAGTCACATAAGGGAGGATCGATGCGAAATCCTAATTTTTCTAATCCTCGATCAATGTGAAATTCAGACTGAACAATTGCTTCATCTTTTTCCTCACTCCTTCTTCCCAAAATGGCCGTGACGCCATTCCTTTCCTCCTTCAACCATGCTCCAAACCAACTTCGATCTCAACACCGCTGAAGGTCGGTTGCATGTGTGTATGAATTAATGGTGGGATTCGAATCTCGTCATTCGTGATACGAATTTGTTGACATATTACCTAATTACAACGGCTGATTGGAGAGATTGAGAGGTTGATTCGATTCGAAGACAAGCGGTTTTCCTTTTCCAAGTCTTTGGAGCGATACGAAGACGAAGCGCAAAAGAAAAAAGTAAAAAACGGCTAAGTCCACATTATTTATATGGACTCGAGTGTGAGAGGAAGAAACGATTCGCCTCCCATTGAACTCGACCGGTTGCAAAAATGTCACCATGGGATCGATTCAAATGAACTATTCGTATCCATCCACTCGATTTTCATCGATACGAAATCTGTAACAGGCATTTTTCTGAATCACCAAGGTCCATCGATACGAGACTATTGTTCGTATCCATTGCTTCCAACTCCATCCACAATTCATCGAGGCTAACTCCACTGTTCGAATCCATTAAATCATGACTTCCAGAGGCCAATATTTATCGATACGAATGCATATTTCGTATCCATCTTTGCGACCCACACCTCGATTCTAGAATGAAGACCACTGCAATGAAGTCCACCGAAGTTCGTTACGATCGATATGAGCGATCGTTTCATATCCATCGAACCTCACATCCATCGATGCGAAATGTTCATTTCAAATCCATCAATACGATGTATACCGATGCAAAGACAATATTTCAACCCTTTACATTGATTCAGGAGAGGATCGATACGAAGGAACATTCAAAGATAACCATCGAGTGTTGTTACAATTCAAATCTCACATTGGTTCAGGAGAGGATCGATACGGAATTCAATACAAGATAAACTGACAACGACTCGTGAACGTGAAAACATCAACGAGAGTCAGATTAACATATATGCATATATGTCGGTCTAATATTCAATTTTTGACATTCACAGGAATTGGATACTTATCTTATAATGATTACAACAACAAATAGCTAATCACCAGCATACAGAAAACAGTTGCAACAATACGGGGTACAACAGTTGACAGTCAACAGTTTGCATTACTGAGGAAATCGGTCAAAGATTACAACTTTCAGCGAAAAGACGATTGCTGTTCGGAATGAAGGTTGCAACTTTTCAAAGCACGTCATGTTTCCACAAGATGTACTTTGGGGGGCAAATGTTATCCCGCCTTCTGGCAAGGCCGGGACACCAAGAACTTGACTAGAAACCAATGACAGTTCGTCTTAAAGATCGGTTATACGCAGGCTCACTATGGATATCGATGAATTTTGTCCGAGTCCGAATCAAGCTACAATCGACAAGACACGACGAGCGAAGCAATGGAAGTCAACGTTCCAAATTTCAAGTCAATCCGAGTTCATATGCTCAAGTTATGATCGATGCAAGTTGAAGGAAATAATCCCACTTTCGTATCCATCATCGAACCCCGGTTCGAATCCATCACTTTCGTATCAATTAGAGCGGCAGCGACCTCGCATCCATCCTAGAGCCTTAGTTTGACTCGATCTCGTTCGAATCCATGAATTAACCGTAATTCGTATCCATCATAGGAATATGCCTCATTCGTATCAATCGGCCATTCTCTTGTTCGCATCGATCAGCTGATCTCTTGTTCGAATCGATCAGCTACCCTCTGTTCGTATCCATCGAGCATTGCACTATTCATATCCATCACAATGTTGCTTGTTCGTATCCATCAGGTCGAAGTGACTTTTATCGATACTAACATGGGCTACCTTCATCGATGCAAATAGAGCCACCATCATCGATACGACCAAGCCACCTCCATCGATTCGAACAAGGCATGCTACAGATCGATACGAAAGAGCAAGCTATTGATCGACTCGAACTAGACAGCGGACTTCGATATGAACGAGGCGAAGTTCAAGGACGACTCGGTCAACTCGGCGAAGAAAGTGGATCGATACGAAGAATGTGCGCCACGTCACCACCTGGTCACACGCAACCATCGATTCGAAATAATCGAGTCGAACTGGTCGATTCGAACGAAACAGCCTACCGAGTAACTCCAATTCGAATCGATCATAACTCAAGATCCATAAGTCCAAATGCTATGAAATTTTCATAGAAGCTTACACGCATGCTAAAGAATGTTCACACCAAATTTCGACTCCATTGGACGCAATCTTGATCGATACGAAATTCGTTTGTATCGATCACGGATCGGGCCGAAACTTCACAGGCTTGGTCGCGTGGGCCCACTCACGTGCCAGAAGAAGTCCCCCGAGATCTGAGCGAAATATCAACCTCCTACACCTATAAATAGACCCCCAGGGCTTATAGAAAAGGGATCTTTTGACGCTCCAACGCCTAGACTCTGCCGAATACGATTCCGTACTCCATTACTGCTGCTGCAAACGAATTTTACTACTGTAATTCATTGTTATCTACTGTAACCCACTACAATCAATTGTAATCATCAAAGAAACATCAATAAAGCGACCAATTTCATAGTGGACGTAGGCAATATGCCGAACCACTCTAAATTCTTGTGTTTCTGTGCATTTTTATCATTCTCATATCTGTTTTTTGGAGTTTTTGTTAGATAATCCTCTTTTCCATTTAATTTCTTCATTTTATCTCTTCAAAAACTTCCGAAGAGTATTGTGCCCATTTTTGGTACAAACAGTTACCGAAAAACAATTTCCAAAATTTCGACTTTTCGGCATCGTAAAAGTCATCAAAAACATTGTGCACATTTGTATCAACATGCACACATTTATATATGTTAGGATTAGTATAATAAAACACACTAAAATATATTAACATATACATATGAATACTTAAGCATGGATGTGACATATTATGTTATAAAAGCATATATTTACATATAAACAAACTTATATGTATACAAATCATCTCCATACCCTAAGTACGTACACACAGAAGGAGTAGCATGATTTAAGGAGGTAGGAGTGAGGGGGTAACGTATGCTAGGGGTGGGAGAGGCATGGTGTAGCATGCATGAGATTGTAATATTGTATGCTAAGGGTATTTTGGTAAATTCTAGTTTTCTATGCTTATAAATACCGGTACCTCTTCATAATTTCCAGTTTACAAATCCTCCTTCTTCATTTCCTACTTCTCTCTTCATTTTCTTCATTTATATATCCATGGCTTCCATATTGAGGTTCATGGCATAAAACACTTGTTCTTCCACTTCCATCCACTTAAAACTAGCTTATTCCTTCTCTACTTCACTCTACATTCAGACAAGACCTATAACTCCCCATTTTGAGCCAATGATGAGCCATAACAGCCCATGGCCGAACCCAAACAGTCCACATATGGTCCAAAAGTACAAGCTTTGGTGATTAGGAAGTGTAGTTCGAGCGTTGGCAAGACCTGTAGCGATTCGACTTCGTTTGGTTACATTTTTGTGAGTAAAACTCACCCTTATAACCAAAGTTTCTAAACTATTTTAATGCTCATATTATTGGCCTATGAATGATTGTTGTATATGTTTAGTGATGGTTTGGTAATTGGTTTGGTTCATGTTGCAAATGGTTGTCGCATTTGGAAGTTAGTTTGCATGTAGTAAGCGATATGAAAAGTTAATGGCTAAAGTTAACTATATTATTAGAAAATGTATGATATATGTTGTATTATTGTAAATCACCAAGTATATATGTTCACACCCTTTCTATGTGATGTTTTGATGTATTGCAATGACATATACTTGATTTCCGAACTGCCCGTATAGCGATAGTCACTATATCGGTGCTTACGGAAAAGTTCACTTTATCGAAACTATTTGGTTGCATTATCATGCTTGGAATTATTTGGCAAGTTAAGCGAGTTTTTAATTAATGATGTTTTCAAAAATAATTAATTATTTTAATAATGATTATTTAATTTAATTAAATATTTAACTAATAAGGATTAAGGTTAACTAATTACTTAGTTAATGATGTGTTTTAAATTTAACTAATTACTCGGTTAATGATTGTTTAAATTAATTAATCATTTTATTTAATGATATTTAAGGATAATTAACCTTTTAGTAATGATGGATTAAAGTTAATTAATCAATGAATTAATGATGTTTTAAATTCATCAATCTTTTTAATTAATGGCATTTCAAGTTAATCAACTTGTTTTAACTTCCCTTTAATGATGTTTATAATTAATAAATCATTTTTAAGTAATGAGATGTAATTATTGATTAATCTAATAAATTATATTTAAATATTACTAGTTAATTGAGTTAATGATGTTTTAAAGGTAATTTATCCTTTTAATTAAAGGTGTTAGAAGTTAATTTATCAGCTTAATTAATGAAGTTTCAAAGTGAATTTATCAAAGTAACAAGAATGTTTTGACTTTGTTATTCATTTTTATTAATGATAATAAATTATTTAGTTATTTAATTTAATTAATTATAATTAATTTTTAATTAAATTAATGGTGTTTAAAAGTGATTAACTTCTTTTGGACCAATGGGCATTGAAGTAAATTCATCAACTGAATTAATGAAGTTTTAAAGTTAATTAAGCAATATAATAAGGATGTGTTTAAGTTATTAAATCCTTTTTATAATGATGTTTTAAAGTTAGTGAACTCTTTTAACAAAGTGTTTTAAAGCTAATACTTGTAATACGAAGCCAAGCACGAATTTGGTTTTCAAAAGAAAAGGTTTGATTCGTTTATGGAAATGAATTAATTTCCGTAAAGCGATATCATTTATATGGAAACAATTTATTTGTATACTTAACACTAAACGTCGATGACGTAGGCTTGTTGCTATTCCAAAAGTAGGAAGGGCCGTGAGACAGGAATTTGAAGTAACACTATCTTGACTTGTCCAACATTATTGTTAACCCAGGAATAGTACAAGTTTCAATTCAACGAGTGGTGATGGGTATACAAGACTTAATTTTCCTATACGATCGTTTTATATCCTCGATAGGTGGTTCCTCAGCTATAGGTTACCTTAGCTTCTTTATTATTGTCATTCTAAGATGATTTGTTGCTTCGTTGAGCTTTGTTATCCTTTGTCGGAAATGACTAAATCAAAGCACGCGTTTTTGGGGGCCAAGTTATGTGGGGTTACTCCCATTAGGGTATTTTCACATCTCATCTAGATTGGATTTAGTTTTGTGCATTTAGATGTGAAATGCTTGGATTCTCGGTAATGATTGGCAGGGTTCGGCTTGGAGTTCCCGGGGTTTTCAAGTATATTTCTAGAGGTATACTTCTTTTAAGGGGGATGCACCCTCCTAATCATTTGTTAGAAAATTTTCCTTTCCTTATTTGATTCTAACCTTCAAATTGTTTTTCTGTAATTGCAACAGGAGGAGTCAACCACTCTTCATGATGTTTAATTATAGGTTTTGTTCATTCTATTAAGTTTGGACTGTTATCTTGTTTTATCCATTCTGTCCAGTTTGGATACTATTTAGACCATTTCCACTCTTTCAAGTATGGATTTTATACTATTTTTTTCCATCATCTATATGTCGATATGTTTCCTATTATTCTTTTCCATTCTTATGTTTGGTTGTTGTTTATATGAGAGAAAACATGTTCCGCATTAGCTGCGTGGTTACATATATTATTGTTAAATACGCTTACTTTTGTTTCAGAGTTTTACTCATAGCAGACATATTGTTTCACCTGAGTTGTATATTTTCGCTAAACTCTTGGGTACTCAATTATATTTGAGTAGTCCAAGAATAACAGGTTTTTCTTTGGAACTCATTGAAGACGATGATCGAGCAGGCGGCTCCTTAGTTATCTAGTTATTTCTCTCCACTGTATGATTATGAAGATGTATTTTGTATCTAAAATGACAAGTCAAAATGTATAACTGCAAATCTGTTAGATGTAGTACTTTTGTTTAACTCCGATAGCTCCATGTAAGGAGTAACCTTTTGTACTATATCATTTTGTATTATGTAACCATTCTGTTGTGAGGTTTTTTCTATTCTGTCTTGTTCTGTTCTTTATTTTTTCCCATGACATCTTTCAGACACTTGGGCAACAGTATTCATGGATGTATTAAGTGTCATTTCCAGGAGTCAGCAAGGTGGGTCATCACAGACGGTATTAGAGCTTAGGTTTAGCGAACCCCTAAGCCCTGGTGGGGTAAACTCTTTAAGGATGGGATTATAATGTCCTAGGATAAGTTTGAGAGTATAAATATATAAATTGAGTGCGTATTTGTTAGTGCTATAAAATTGTTTTATATTATGTTGTTTGATCCGTTGAGTGGATTATGGATTATAGTCAATGTGTTTGATCAGCTTTATCGATAGGGATTCCTAAACACTTGAACATACTTACCGATACAGTATTGTTTTAAAATGGTAAATAAAATAATTTTACCTAGGAATATATTTTATATATACAAGAATGATTTTCAAAATTAATATAGTGTATTGATGAGTTGATTATTAGAGGTTGATAATATTTTATTATTATCATTTAGGATTTATTTAGTTATGCTCGTCAAGTTTGAGCATTAACTATTGTTAAATAAGTCCATAAGAAATTTTCCTTGGTAAGGTATAGGTTAGGTAAATAGGAATTAGGGAACCTTGAGAACGAACCGCATGTGAATTAAATTTCACAGTTTGACTATAAGGTGTACGGCGAAAGGGTTAAGTTAAAAGTCATCTTTTAATAGTGTTAAGCTGAATGTAAAATTTTAATAAAAAGTTCTTTAATATAATCTAAATAAGGATAAATATTTGAGAAAATTTAATTATAACGAAGGAGAATTATTTAAATGTGAGTTTAACTCACATTCAAATTTGCTATATCATATCTATGATGCTATAAACTATTGTTGATTTCTTGGATGATAGTCAGATTTGTTTGATTGATTGTTTAATTGAAATTAATCTAGATATTCCATTTAAATTGTTTAAGTGTCATTATAGCAATTTTCGCTATACCGTCATTTATTGAACATCATCCATAAACCCTTGTATGTGTGTTTGAACTTGAGCTTGTGCTTTCACAAATGTAGAAGTTTAAAATTCATTAATAATTTTAATTAATGGTATTTTAAATTAATTAATCATTTTAACTAATGACTTTGGAATTAATTAACCAATTTAATTAATGATGTTAAAAATTGGTTAATCTTTTGATTTAATGAGATTTGAATTTAATTAGATTAATTTAAGTAATGATATTGAACTTTGATTAATCGTTTTTGTTTAAATTTAATGAATTATTTTAACTAATAGTGTTTGAAATTTTGTTAATCATTTTAATTAATGATGTTTGAATTTAACTAATTCATTTTAATAAATGATATTTGAAATGTAATTAATCATTTTAACTAATGATCATTTGAATCTAATTAATTATTTTTAATTAATAGTATGTAAATTTTATAAATCATTTTTGTTAATGATAGTTGAGATTAATTATTCATTTTAATTAATGATTATTTGAATTTAATAAATCATTTGATAAATGAGATTTTAAGTTGATAAATTGATTTAGTGTTTAAAGTGAATCAACTTATTTAAATAAAGGTTTTAATAGTAAATTTATCGATTTAATGAAAGTGTTTTAGAGGTAGTTAACTATTTTATTAAAAATAATTGGTTTGTTTATTAAAGGAAATTATGAATTTGATTAATTATCTTTTGGGATAATTAATATTGTTTAAATTTAAATAAGAGGATTATAAATCATCCCCAGGACGATTAACTTTGTTTTAAATTTATAAATGGTATTTAAATTGTTTTATTTTCCTTTGGAATAATAAATATTGTTTTAAATTTATAAATGATGGCTTTTAAATGAGAAATTGTTTTAGGTTTATAGTAAACGATGTTTTAATGAATTTTTTTTACCCTTGTTTTAATATACTTAGTATTATATATTTGTCTCTTAAAAAGGACATTTTAAAGAGTTTTTTGAAAGTTTAAATCCCGGAATTTGTTCGAAATGGTTTCAAAAGATTTTGAGAAGAATTAATAGTGGTATTATTTAGAAATATTTCTAAAATATAAATATTTTGGAAAAGTAATTTTAAATGGAATGTATTTTCTATGGGATAATTCGAGGAAAAACATTTCGGTTAGTTTTGTGGTAATCTGAATAATCTTCTAAGTTACGATCGGAAGTTAGCTTAGGTGAACGTTGTGGAGTACTTAGTAAATTATTCTCTTTATAATTGTACGATCGAAATGAGTCCAAATCCGAACGATCCTAAAGTGAGTTTTAGTAAATAAAATTGTTTAAATTATTTCATAAAATAAATATATGTTGTATGCTTAATTTTTTTTTAAGTTCTCTAAAAGGGAATTGATTTCCAAATAAAAAGTATTTTTGATAAAAGATTATTTTGATAAGTGAATTTTTACCCTTAGATAAGATAAAAGATAATTTAACACTGATTTAAATGGGTTAGATTGGATAGGAAGGTTTTGATAACATTGTTTTATCAAAACCATATATATTATTTAAGCGTCTAAGCAGTGTAAACAAATTGGTGTTATTGGACCAGTCCATAAACATCATTCATTATAACACCCTAAGGTAAAAAGTGTAGGAAGGTTTTAATAGACATTGTTTTATTAAAACCATAGCTTTTGTTTAAAACATGTAAGTGGTGTAAACTATTTGCTGGTTCAACCCATGAACATCGTCCATTTTAACACTCTAAGTTAAAAAGGTCGAGAGGTTGACTCAGTTTTAAAAGACCCAAATTTTGATTAGATCTTCACCTAAATTATAAAAAGCAAAATAAATTTTATTTTTTGTATATAGTCTTAGGATTTAGAAGGGTATTATATAAGTAAATAAAGTGAAATAAGTTATTATTTGATGTTTTATAAAGAAATGACTTTATAAAATATTTTTAAACTTAGGTGAAAATTTATGAAATAATTCATAAACAATTTTGGTATTGAATAAAATACTAAATGCAAATTTAAGCGATTTAGAAATATTAGTATAATTAAGAAACCAAGAATTTTAGAAAGTGACTTTCAATTTTGTCTAAAGGAGCATGGGTAATTCTCTAAGCAATAACCAAAGGCTGATGAGCAAAATGGTAAGCTTAGGAAATTATGTATATTCTTAGGAAATCAAGAAAGTTTTAAACATAAGTTAAGATTTGTTTGTTAGTCATTTGACGTTTTAAATCATGTTGAGTGTTAGATTTTTCCTTTATGGAATTTGATTGATTGATAGTGTTAGTTTATTCGTTTACGGAAATTTAATTGATTTGATTGATTGATTATGTGGTCTTATATACCATAGTTTATAAAGTTAAAATTTATAAACTAAGGTTTTTGAATTTGTTGTTTATTAGGACTTAAAATCCCGGTACTTTTGAAAAAGTGATTTTGAAATAATAATGAAAATATCATTTTGAAAAAAAAAATATTGATGAAGTGTTATTGTTCCAAATGTTTAAAAAGAATATTTTTTTAAGTAGTTTTCCAAATAATTTTTTATGACTAAATTTGGGTAATTGGGGTTTTCTGATTCAGGAGGCTCGATGAGTATATTTACTCTAGTGTTGTTTTAGGAGGAATCGGAACATTGGATGCTCCATGTTGTTTTATTCTAGAGTTATACCATGCTTCAGTTGGGAGAGCCCTCTCCTTGTCATAATTAATTTTTTGTTTTGATTTGTTTCTCGTAGAAGGAATTTGAAAAATATATTTTGAATATAAAACCCAGGCATTTAGTTCTAAATTTTGGAAGTATTCGAAAAATGTTGGATGCATAGCATTTATTATAGAACATTCTTTTTATTTTGTTGCATATGTTTGTTACATCACTTTTGGTTGCATCATGTTACCTGATTGCATATGGTTGTTATAGTGTTTATATTACATATGTTTATGATAGAAATAATATAGCTAAGGAAAATATAACTAATCAGATTTACTGAAAACTAAGTAAGTAAATTGATTTTTCTTAGGTTGGTTATTACTTCTTCCACTCCATAATAATTTCGGGGACGAAGTTCTTCTAAGGAGGGAGAGCGTAACAACCCGTAAATTAATTGTTTTGTATTTGAAAATTTAAATCATTTTTAAATATTTAAATAATGGATTTTAATAACTAAATAAACATCTTTTAAATAATAATTAATTAAGTTAAAATCATTTTCAAATTTTTTTTACCAATATAGTTCGTTTAAATAAAAATAGAAAATATGACCGAAAAACGTTTTCCGAAATTTCGACTTTTCGGCATCGTAAAAGTCATCGAAAACGTCATGTACATTTGTATCAACATGCACACATTTATATGTGTTAGGATTAGTAATAATAAAACACACTTAAATATATTAACATATATGTTTCCTGGAGATTTGACCAGGCAACTAGTGCTCGGCATCAGGTAGTGCTCGGCATTAGGTAGCACTCGGCATCAGGTAGTACTCGGCACCCAGTAGAACTCGGCGACAGGAGTACTCGGCGTAGTACTCGACATCCAGTAGAACTCGGCGACAGGAGTACTCGGCGTAGTGCTCGACATCCAGTAGAACTCGGCGTAGTGCTCGACATCCAGTAGAACTCGGCGACAGGAGTACTCGGCGTAGTACTCGGCATCCAGTAGAACTCGGCGACAGGAGTACTTGGCGTAGTACTCGACATCCAGTAGAACTCGGTGACAGGAGTACTCGGCGACAGGAGTACTTGGCATAGTACTCGACATCCAGTAGAACTCGGTGACAGGAGTACTCGGCGTAGTGCTCGACATCAAGTAGAACTCGGCGATAATATACTCGGCATCCAGAGGCACGTTCGGCCTCGACTGACAACCATTCTGCACTTCCCGCACATCAAACATACCGTTCGACATAGAAAGGATCGTTCGGCATTATGGTGTTCGGCATATCTGGTTCGGCATGCAGCGACCACTATGCTTGGGCTAGAGTGTTCGTATACCAAGCCCACCTGGGAAGTCCAGTCCATCTTTGTCTATAAATAGAGGGGCAGGGTCACAGTGAAGAGGGATCCTTTTTTGGGAGAGAAAACACCGGGGAGACTCTGCCATTTTCAAGACTCATCTTCTCTACTTAACAACTTCATTCAAAAATTTGATTCACGAATTGTATTTGTAATCAACCAAAAAGAAGATCAATAAAGTTTAACCTCAAAGTGGACGTAGGCAATTACGCTGAACCACTATAAATTTGGTGTTCTTACTTTCTGTATTTAGATTAGCACTGTCTTCTCTGTTTAATTTGATTTCATCACTTATATCTCTTCACAATCTTCTTCTACGAGGTTAGTGACCAATTTTGGTGCTAACACTTTGGTGCTTTCACCGAGAATCGAATTCTCAGACCTCAAGGATCTGCTTTGAAGCTACTGGATTGAACAAATCCCCCAAAGAAGATCCGACTCACTGATAGGACATCCGTTGATTCTACTCAAAGTTCATACCAATAACTCTACAATGGCAAGACCACGTACCAGGTCAGCTTCTCATAATGCGGATGCCCGCGAGACAGCTAGCGTGCAACAAACAGGACCTAGCAATCAACCAGCAATTCCGGGTAAAGGAATTGCCGCCCATGACCAAACTTCAGTTGTCGCCAGAATAGAGTTCAACGACTTGATGAGAGAGCTCAGGAAAAGCAGGAGACAACTAGGAGAGCAGATGCAAGCTAACGCCAACCTGATGGCACAACTCACTCAACAGCAGCAACAGAATGCTGGGGGCAATCCCGCTCCTTATTCCTCATCTGACAGCTCTACTTCCTCTGATGAACCTCCCAGGCGCAGACGCCGCAAGACTGAAGCTGCTGTTCAAACAGCTAGAGACCGTGACCAAGCAAGAGCTGGAAACTTCAGGACAGGAGTACAAATGGAGGCTGAAGGCCCAGACCATCAGAACGCTCCAGAAAAGGCGTAGGCCGAACGCTCCAGAAAAGGCGTATGTCGAATGCTCCAGAAAAGGTGCATGCCGAACGCTCCAGAAAAGGCGTAGGCCGAACGCTCTAGAAAAGGCGTATGCCGAACGCTCCAGAAAAGGCGTAGGCCGAACGCTCTTCCAGGCCGAACATACCTCTAGGCCGAACGCTCTTCCAGGCCGAACATACCACTAGGCCGAACACTCTTCTAGGCCGACCATACCTCTACACCGATCCACTTTGGCCGAACAGCTTTGGCCGAACCACTCCAGGCCGATCCACTTTGGCCGAACAGCCTTGGCCGAACAGCTTTGGCCGAACCACTCCAGACCGATCCACTTTGGCCGAACAACTTTGGCCGAACCACTCCAGACCGATCCACTTTGGCCGAACAGCTTTGGTCGAACCACTCCAGGCCGATCCACTCTGCCGAACAGCCTTGTGCCGAATAGCTTTGGCTGAGCCACGTGCCAACACCGAACGCCCCAATGCCGAACGGTACTTTTGTATGACCGAACGGTACTTCTGTGCCAAACGAAGTATCCAGACCGATCCATGCACTGTATACCGATCTCTCTCTCAAAAAACAATCTGACTAGTCCATATACAAAAAATATAAATATATGGATCGGGTACGACCCTTATTTTCAAAAAAAAAATCTTTTTCGGGTACGACCCGAATTTCCAAAAAAGAGGCTAAAAAAAAATTTCGGGGGCAGGCCCCCCGAACCCTAGCCGCAGCGCAGTGCCTCCGGATAATGAGTTCAAAACTCAACTTAGTAAAGGAACATTCTATCCACTTCCCTGACATCCCATGATCGACCAGGGCATAGAGGATCTAGCGGCAGCTTATGAACGGCATCAAGGAACGAACAAGCAACCGCTATTCAAGCGGTACTCCCAAAGGTTGGAGAACATAGATGATATGACTCTAGCAAACGCCAAGATGACTCCAAGCAAACCAATGCTCTAAGCAATTTATTCCAAATACTAACAAGGGTATCATACTGATCGCGTTTGAGGAAAGTCGACCTCCAGATATATTTTGGCAGCTAGTTAGCTAAAGAGCCTCCTACGACTATGGATCATTTCTTTTACAAAATAAATCAGAACTAAAGTGAGGAGGAGTGGAGCAGACTAAGAAAAATAACAATGAAGGCCCGTTGGCTAAGGATGTAGATCCCAGTAGCCGAAACAAGACTTCAGAATTCAGCTCATATGCTCTTTGAAAGATTCAATTGACAACCTCTACTTGAAGACTCACGACTCGGAGTGATACTAGAAACCAACCTCGAGAGAGTACACCAAAGTCTAAAGAAAATCAGGGGAATGTTGTATATTCCCAGATGCTCACCGATCCTAACACGGGCGATTACAAACACCTTCGAGGTGTGATCGAAAAGATGACCTGGAAAGGAAAGCTTCAATAGTATGTAAAAGTCCTGTAGAATTGCGGGCAGCGAATATCTGATGCCTATTAATAAAGGGCTATGATTATCAATTGGACGGTTGACGGCCGACATCCCTTTGAAAGGAGCCAAGGGCAGAGTCGAATAGCGAGCACACGATGCTACTTCACATATCAATGAGATTTACCATAATCTTCTTTGAATTATTTCCATTTCCATCTCTATTTCAATTGTTCTATGAACTACGAATAGCTTGAACTAAACTACTTTCAAAACGATGTAGGTGAACAGGTACTCAGATTTGGTTGCCAACCAATCTACGCAGACCGTGATCGGACGTATGGAGTTACATCTGGACGAGCATAATCCTATCGCTCATCATCAACCATATGCCTTTGATTTGGGGCTATGGATTAAATACAATGTACAACATCACGATGCATGGAGAGCTGAATTCCATCCTGCAAGTGGAATTTATTCAAGTAGAGAGCGGCTGCGATAGGCCGGCCACTTGCTAAGTGAAACTCGAGCTCGGGGGCAAGCCATCACATCATGGCTAAAAATGGGTTGATACACGACGATCCTTCGCACAACTCCATACTCCCAGAGTGCGAGACGGAGTATAAACATTAATCAACTCCGTATTTCCAGAGTGCAAGACGGAGTATAAACATCTACTCAACTCCGTACTCCCAGAGTGCGTGACGGAGTATAAACATACATCAACTCCATACTCATCCCCGAAACTGGGGGCAGAACCAAAGCAAAGCATGCTAGTTGAACATTTGTCTAAAAGAAGGTTGCAACGAAACGATTAAGAGACGACTGTCAAGCAATCAACTGAACGGAAATATTCAGCAAGAAAGACTACTGTTTTTCAAAGCACGTCATGTTTACACAAGACGTCCTTTAGGGGGCAAATGTTATCCCGCCTTTTGGAAAGGCCGTAACACCAAGGACTTGATTAGAAACCAGTGACAGTTCCTCTTGGAGATCGGTTACACAAAGGCTCACTATGGATATCGATGGATTTTGTCCGAGTCTGGATCGAGCCACGATTAACAAGACATAACAATCAAAGCCAGGGAAGCCAATGTTCCAAGTTTCAAGACGATCCGAGTTCGTATGCTCAACTTATGATCGATTCGAACAACCGACCATCCATCCATCAACCTCCACATTTGACTTGGAGACCTAAACTGCTTGGAATGAATATGGCCCGATCATCCACGCCAATCGAGTCATAGAACAAAGTTCGACAAAATATAGATACACCTCATGAAGCTCAGTGACGCCGGGATCCGTCAAAAGTGGACGTGATTTGATCATCTACACATCAAATCCTACCCTGAACACGAAAGGTTGTTCGAAAGCCCAACTTGAAGTAGCTATGGTAGACTGCGTACTCGCTAACCATCACTATCAATATATGGACACGACTGCACCTTGGAACATATGCAACTTACTTTGTCTACTCAACAATCTATTATCCTTATTTTCTAGAAGGAGATACAGAGCAAATTGTAACAGATTTGGCTATCTAACCCAATATGGATGTGATTCAACCATCTGTCATATACCTCCTTCCTTGACTTGATTGGAAGAGCTATAATCACCAAGCGGACGAGAATCAATCGTCCATTTTTCAAATTTCGTCCCTCATCCTGGGGGGCAGAATCTCATTCCGTGAGCAAACGTGGTTCGATTGTTCATTCGACGACATTAGCCTCGATACAGTAGATGAATACAAATTAAAGAATGGAAATACGACTGCTCTCAACTTAAAACCTCCAAGTCCCCAGAGTGCGGACTGGAGTACTCTAAGTCCCCAAAGCGTGGACTAGAGTATAAATGACTTAAACCTCCATGTCCCCAGAGTGCGGACTGGAGTACTCTAAGTCCCCAAAGCGCGGACTAGAGTATAAATGACTTAAACCTCCATGTCCCCAGAGTGCGGACTGGAGTACTCTAAGTCCCCAGAGCGCGAACTAGAGTATAAATGACTTAAACCTCCAAGTCCCCAGAGTGTGGACTGGAGTACTCTAAGTCCCCAGAGCGCGGACTAGAGTATAAACGACTTAAACCTCCAAGTCCCCAGAGCGCGGACTGGAGTACTCTAAGTCCCCAGAGCGTGGACTAGAGTATAAACGACTTAAACCTCCAAGTCCCCAGAGCGCGGACTGGAGTACTCTAAGTCCCCAGAGCGTGGACTAGAGTATAAACGACTTAAACCTCCAAGTCCCTAGAGCGCGGACTGGAGTACTCTAAGTCCCCAGAGCGTGGACTAGAGTATAAACGACTTAAACCTCCAAGTCCCCAGAGCGCGGACTGGAGTACTCTAACTCCCCAGAGCGCGGACTAGAGTATAAACGACTTAAACCTCCAAGTCCCCAGAGCGCGGACTGGAGTACTCTAAGTCCTTAGAGCGCGGACTAGAGTATAAATGACTTAAACCTCCAAGTCCCCAGAGCACGGACTGGAGTACTCTAAGTCCCCAGAGCGTGGACTAGAGTATAAACGACTTAAACCTCCAAGTCCCCAGAGCGCGGACTGGAGTACTCTAAGTCCCCAATGCGTGGACTAGAGTATAAACGACTTAAACCTCCAAGTCCCCAGAGCGCGGACTGGAGTACTCTAAGTCCCCAGAGCGTGGACTAGAGTGTAAACGACTTAAACCTCCAAGTCCCCAGAGCGCGGACTGGAGTACTCTAAGTCCCCAGAGCGTGGACTAGAGTATAAACGACTTAAACCTCCAAGTCCCCAGAGCGCGGACTGGAGTACTCTAAGTCCCCACAGCGTGGACTAGAGTGTAAATGACTTAAACCTCCAAGTCCCCAGAGCGCGGACTGGAGTACTCTAAGTCCCTAGAGCGTGGACTAGAGTATAAACGACTTAAACCTCCAAGTCCCTAGAGCGCGGACTGGAGTACTCTAAGTCCCTAGAGTGCGGACTAGAGTATAAATGACTTAAACCTCCAAGTCCCCAGAGTGCGGACTGGAGTACTCTAACTCCCCAGAGTGCAGACTCGAATATAAGCGAATCGGATCTCCAAGTTCCCTGAATATGAACTATGACACAGATGACTTGAATTTGTCAAATCCCTGACATACGGGCTAAAAAGTATTCTAAGTGCTCGAAGCACAGAATGGAAGTTCAACGACTCCCGAAGAGTTTCCGAGTTATATGAAGATGGACTGAGAAGTCTATGTTACTCACAACTGCTTGGATTAAAGTCACAATCACAAAGAAAACTGAACAATAAGAGTCTTTTGTAAGACAGAAAAAGGAACTAAACCTTATTCAGAAATGAGTTTCTATTACAACCCCTCCAAAGTTCGGAGTCGACATTTTATTTATAAGGACTAAGGAAATAGATGAAAATAATTACATGACTTAAACTAACTCTCGTTGAACGAGGATAGTAGTCACTTCTTGTGCTTCTTCAACTTCTTTCCAAACGGCTCCTATCCAGAGCATTTACCCTTGGTACTCTTCTTTGATAGAGGGGTAGCAACTGAAGGAGTACGGGGGCCTTCCATTGGCTTGGACCCGCCAGGGAGGATGACCTTCAACGGCTTGTTCAAAGGATCGTCCAAGTCCACAACTCGGGGCTCTACTATTACCTTGACTGTCTCCTCCTTCTCTATCTCGAGCCATTCCTCCATGCTCAATTCGGATGTGTGCTCAGAGGCGCTTGTAATTTCTACTTCATAACCCCCGTCGGTAGGAGAGGAGGTTTCAGACTTGTCTTCATCAAGCGCTCCGATCACCTGAGCGTATGGACCAGGAGCCTCCTTTGCGTGAGTGGCTTCACTTGTTTTCTCCCCCACTTCCTTGGCGACATCGCTCCTCGGAGTGGGCTCGGGGTCAGAACGGCCTGCACAAAATCATGGAAAACGAGCATTAGAATGCAATAGTCCTGCATAAAGAATAACGAATTTCGAAATCTTATAGAGAATCTTAAAGAGAATCTTAAAGAGAAGGATTATCTACCAGGTTTAGGCAAACTCTCAGCCATCCGGGGGGTCTCACCCTCTGGAACGGGAGACAGAATGCGGACTAAAGTACTCTAAGTCCCTGAGTGCGGACTAGAGTATAAATGACTCAAAAACCTCTACGTCCCCAGAGTGCGGACTAAAGTACTCTCAGTCCTCAAAGCATGGACTAGATTATAGACAACTTTAGAAAAATCCCTAAATCCCAGAAGCGGACCAGATTACTCTAAGTTCCCAGAGTGCGAACTAGAGTATAAACGAATTGACGAAAATCTCTACGTCTCGAACTGTGGACTAAAGCATAAACCGTTCGACAAATCTCTAAGTCCCCGGAGCGTGGACCGAAGCATGAACACAAATTGGACGTGAGTCAACCGGAGGGAGAATAACACTAAGTCACCAGAATGCAGAGTGGTGTATAAACATCGATAAATAGGCGAGTGGATTCCGACCATTTTCTATTCCGTAAACTTCGGCCTGGGATCGACAGGAGGATTATTAACCCGCTGAGGATGGAGTTCGACCGTCCAACTAATGACCTGGCCAAATCAATGCTGGGGGCAGGGGTACAAAACACCAAAAAGCCGAATACGACAGCTTACTATAGACCTAGCATGGCGTTCTTTATAACTTGAGGCAGCGACTGCAGGGAGGCCTCAATACAGAACCAATCGAAATGGCATCCAAAGCTACGAGCAACCTACTATATCATACCTCAGACCAAGGGTCAATGTTGATCCGCACCAAGCACATACGAATGTGACTCGGATGTTTGTTTTTTTTTTTGAAAAACTATGACCCCCAGAGTATGGAAAGGAGGGTAAACCACGAATACTTGGTCAAAAAAAAAATTCTCCAGCACCCTCGTTCAATTCGTCAGGAGGAGTATGAAACCGGATGAGCATAACCCGACTGCATTTGTAGCCAACTTTACCCCGAGATCTGATTACAGAGCATGAACCAAAGTGGACGTGGATGACCATCCACTGTCCAAATTACGCCCTAAAACTTACATGGCATCGAAGTATTCCTCTTGGAATGAAAAACCACGATAAAATCCAAGATAGGCGAGACCTAGTCTCCTATCGACTGACATGATCCCACGATTCAACGGGAAAGAGAGTAAAGCTAAAGTGGGCGTGGCTGGCCTTCCTACTTATCGGTATATGCCCCAGACCTGGGGGCACGAGCGAGAAGCAAGATGAATGTGAACCGACTATTCACCAATCACCTCTATGTCTTTGGAGTTTAGGTGAAAACATAAACATAGCTAAGACGAGACTCAACCGTCCATGCAGTACATTTAACAACCCGAGACTGGGAGAAGACGCATGGTCATCCAAAAACTGGCTACGATAGCTTAGTATTAAAACTTATATATAGTGCTTACAGCTACTCAAGGCAACGACCGAAAGGATGCCTAGAGATAGAATCGTTAAATCAATACCTTAGCTCATGGGCAATTGACTTTCACTCCAACCCGAAGGACGAGTAAAGAATCATGAATGCATTAAATAGAAAGTGCGTTACTCGAATGCACAAGCAAATTCAAACTCATAGCAAGATCCAGCTATACAGTTCCATGCCACTCGAGGCCAACCCCTACTCGACGTTTCCTTCAACGTGCTTTTAAGCCTGATCTTTGGCCATTTGCAGATAATCAATTAGAGCATTCAGAGCCCTTCATTATTTGACTTAACAACTCATGACAAGACTCAAGGATTCGACCAGAGTAACCATCAACATTGACCGTCCCAACCATATTTCACATTGAATGTTATGCAAAATAGTTACATCTTTACTCAAAGAATCTGGGATGGCACCTGCTAAGCTGACGGTCGACATTACAGCCAGCCATGGCGACCCTTTCCGGGTGTTGAATATCGGATCACAGCTCAGTGCAGTGATGATAAAAGAATTAGTTGGATTTTTCTGAATAAATGATGATATGTTCCCTTGGACCCATTCTGACATGCATATGTGATTTCATTAACTATCGCGAGCCATGCATTGAATATCAACCCGAAGCTACAAAAGCTAGCACAATCTCTATTGATTTCATCACGAAGAACTCTTAACCACGACCAAGATGAAGAAAATAATCAACTTCTTTATCCGTAACGTCATCTGTCCTTATGACCTTCCATGATCCATTATAACTGCAAATGGACAGGTTGAAGCTGTGAACAAAATCATAGAGTCTGTACTGAAGAGAGGTTTGGAAAACTCCTCAAGTGGCTGATTGCAACCCTTATTTCACAGAAAATACAAACAAGGAATCGCGATTGAATTGCAATTAAACTAGATGGAGTTGGCGACGACTTATACGCATCCGAGAGCCAATGGCAAGAACATGTACCCGAACGTGCATGTGTACGTCCGAAAAAGTATGACTTCTTGAAATCAACAGAAATTGAATCCTCACTAAGGGTTATTAAGAGAAGACTAGATCAGATAGCCGAAGCCTAATAGCTTTGCAGAATCAGACACGGATAACCACTGATATTCTCAAGAAGGCATCTCCATTAGAATTTATTCAAGGATTTGAAACGAGACATGGAGGATACATAGTTCAAAGCGTATTACGTGCAGTCACGTAATACACTTTGGGGGGCAAGTGTTTCTTGGAGATTTGACCAGGCAACTAGTGCTCGGCATCAGGTAGTGCTCGGCATTAGGTAGCACTCGGCATCAGGTAGTACTCGGCGCCCAGTAGAACTCGGCGACAGGAGTACTCGGCGTAGTACTCGACATCCAGTAGAACTCGGCGACAGGAGTACTCGGCGACAGGAGTACTCGGCGTAGTGCTCGGCATCCAGTAGAACTCGGCGACAGGAGTACTCGGCGTAGTACTCGACATCCAGTAGAACTCGGTGACAGGAGTACTCGGCGTAGTGCTCGACATCAAGTAGAACTCGGCGATAGTAGTACTCGGCATCCAGAGGCACGTTCGGCCTCGACTGACAACCATTCTGCACTTCCCGCACATCAAACATACCGTTCGGCATAGAAAGGATCGTTCGGCATTATGGTGTTCGGCATATCTGGTTCGGCATGCAGCGACCACTATGCTTGGGCTAGAGTGTTCGTATACCAAGCCCACCTGGGAAGTCCAGCCCATCTTTGTCTATAAATAGAGGGGCAGGGTCACAGTGAAGAGGGATCCTTTTTTGGGAGAGAAAACACCGGGGAGACTCTGCCATTTTCAAGACTCATCTTCTCTACTTAACAACTTCATTCAAACATTTGATTCACGAATTGTATTTGTAATCAACCAAAAAGAAGATCAATAAAGTTTAACCTCAAAGTGGACGTAGGCAATTACGCTGAACCACTATAAATTTGGTGTTCTTACTTTCTGTATTTAGATTAGCACTGTCTTCTCTGTTTAATTCGATTTCATCACTTATATCTCTTCACAATCTTCTTCTACGAGGTTAGTGACCAATTTTGGTGCTAACAATATACATATTAATACTTTAGCATGGATGTGACATATTATGTTATAAAAGGCATATATATAAACTTATATGTATACAAATCATCTCCATACCCTAAGTACGTACACATGGAAGGAGTAGCATGATTTCTGGATGTAGGAGTGAGGGGGTAACGTGTGCCAGGGTTGGAGAGGCATGGTGTAGCATCCATGAGATTATATTATTTTATGATAAGGGTATTTTGGTAAATTCTAGTTTTCTACGATTATAAATACCACTACCTCTTCATAATTTCCACTTTACAAATCCTCCTTCTTCATTTCCTACTTCTCTCTTCATTTTCTTTATTTATATTTCCATGGCTTCTATACTGAAGTTCATGGCATAAAACGCCCGTTCTTCCACTTCCGTCCACTTAAAACTAGCTTATTCCTTCTCTACTTCACTCTATATTCAATCAAGACCCATAACCCCTCATTTTTAGCCAAGGCCGAGCCACAACAGCTCATGGACGAACCAAGAAAGTTTACATATGGCCCAAAAGTACGAGCTTTGGTGATAGGAAGTGTAGTTCGAGTGTTGGCAAGATCCTGTAGCGATTCGACTTCGTTTGGTTACATTTTTGTGAGTAAAACTCCACCCTTATAGCCAAAGTTTCTAAACTATTTTAAAGCTCATATTATTGACCTATGAATGCGTGTTGTATATTTGTAGTGATGGCTTGGTATTTTGTTTGGCTCATGTTGCAAAAAGCTGTCGCATTTGGAAGTTAGTTTGCATGTATTAAGCGATATGAAAAGTTAGTGGCTAAAGTTAACTATATTGTGAGCAAATATTTGATATATGTTGTATTATTGTAAATCACCATGTATATATGTTCATACCCGTGCTATGTGATGTTTAGATGTATTGCAATGACATATACTTGATTTCCGAACTGCCCGTATAGCGATAGTCGCTATATCGGCACTTACAGAAAAGTTCACTTTATCGAAACTATTTGGCTTCATTATCGTGCTTGGAATTATTTTATAAGTTAAGCAAGTTTTTGATTAATGATGTTTTCAAAAATAATTAATAATTTTAATAATGATCATTTAATTTAATTAATGAATTATCTAATTAATAAGGATTAAGGTTAACTAATTACTTAGTTAATGATGTGTTTTAAATTTAACTAATTACTTGGTAATGATTGTTTAAATTAATTAATCATTTTATTTAATGATGTTTAAGGATAATTAATCTTTTAATAATGATGGATTAAAATTAATTAGTCAATGAATTAATGATGTTTTTAAATTAATTAATCTTTTTAATTAACGACTTTTCAAGTTAATCAACTAGTTTTAACTTTAATTAATCTTCCCTTTAATGATGTTTATAATTAATAAATCATTTTTAAATAATGAGACTTAACTATTGATTAATTTAATTTATTATATTTAAATATTACTAGTTAATTAAATTAATCATGTTTTAAAGGTAATTTATCCTTTTAATTAAAGGTATTTGAAGTTAATTTATCAGCTTAATTAATGAAGTTTCAAAGTGAATTTATCAAAGTAACAAGGATGTTTTGACTTTGTTATTTATTTCAGTTAATGATAGTAAATTATGTAATTATTTAATTTAATTAATTATAATTAATTTTTAATTAAACTAATGGTGTTTAAAAGTGATTAACTTCTTTTGGATTAAAGGCCATTGAAGTATATTCATCAACTGAATTAGTGAACTTTTAAAGTTAATTAATCAATATAATAAGGATGTATTTAAGTTATTAAATCCTTTTTATAATGATGTTTTAAAGTTAATGATGTGCACGTAAAAGTGCATATTTTTACTTCCATATTAAATCTGATTTAATTAAATAAATGAGCATATAGGGTATTTTACATGTTTAAACCAAAATTTATATTATTTTCAAATCATCATTTATTCTTCTTCATATAGAGGCAAAATGATCATTTTTGTGTATGATTTAATTTGAAAAAATTTACTTGGACATTTTAATGTTGTTTTGTAAGAATGTAAGGGAATATTGGAAGTGGCTTCATGTATGCATGCATGCACAAAGGTTGGAAGACAAAGAAATGAAGAAATAAAAGATTTCATGAAATCATGGAGGACCCCACCTACCCACTAACCATGAACTACAATTAAGATCTAATGCACATGTTAGTGGGGATTAAAATCACAAGCACATTTAATGGATGATTAATTTCATGCTAATGATTACTTGGAGGTTACTTTTTCTAAAGGGCAATTTGGGTAGCTCCCTAAAATATGGATTAGGATTTTAGGCATGTATAAATAACCCTCTTATGTTCATGTAATTGAGTTTTAATCTTCTTATCATATTATATGAGTTGTAGCCACAAAATTAAATAAGAAATAAAATGGCTTCCTAAGCCTATTCTTCTTCTTTTTCTACTTGCTATTATTTTATGCTCATTTTTATTTACATGCTTTCTTCTATTTCATGTTAGTAGATTAGCTTTCTTTTCATTGCAATTAGTTTTATTTTTTGTGCAAGTAGTTTAGTTCTCTTTTATTTTAATTAGCTTGCATTTTCCTTGCTTTTTAATGTTGAAATTTATATGTGTTGAAATGATAACACAAATGAGAAGCTAAATCCCTTCAATTTAGGGGTAATGAAGCTCTCTAAAATTATGCAGATTCAACATATGTTATTATTTATTATCTCTTTTTATTCTTCATGAAAAGTTAGATTATGATTTAAGTTTATTAGAGAATTTGATAGCCTATGTTATAATCACAAATGAGCTATGCTTAATCCAACATAAACACAATTTACATCATCATCTAACTAAGTGATTTTGATATTGGAATTAAAATAAAATCAAAATTTGATGATCTATGTTACTTATAAAAAAACAAATAGTAAATAGATCATGCTTAAAATAGATTTTGTTTTAGTTTCATGTTCAATTTCATGACATTAGATAAGTTGTTTTAGTGTTGTATTAAAGTTTGATGGTTTAAGTTATGTTAATTAATAACATAAATAAACCATACTTATGATAAATACATCACCAATTCTACTTAGATCAAGCTGAGAGATCGTAGATTGATTTTGTGTTGATTTATATGAGAGTTTGAGAGTGGATTTGCCTCTAAATTGTCTTTTAATATCATATTTTTAATTACTTTTATTTGTAGTTTGTTCTTGCATTTCTTTTTAGTTTAGAACAAAAATTGAGAATTTAGGCTAATTTGATTGAGTAGAGTTTAAATTAATTCAATTCCCTGCAGATCGAACCGTACTCGCCACGTACTAAAATTGTACGACGTGCGCTTACTGTTATTTTTATTACATTTTTCGACGATTTTCTAACCGATAGAAAATTCGTCGTCAAACAAGTTTTTGGTGTCGTTGCCCGGGATAGATTTGATTTTAGTCTTACTCTTCGAATTATTTTTTATTTGATTTTATTGTGTGTTAATTTTGTATGTTGAATTGCATATTTAAAAAAATTTGTGTTGTGTGTTTGTGTGATTTTTGTTTTTATTTGATTTGTGTCTTGTTGATTTTCTATTTTCATTTCTATTTTTAAATAAATATTATTTATATTTGCATTTACATTGTCAATTACATTTAATTTTTTTTTTTTACAAAACTGCTCAACCTCCATCCATTATGCACTTCTCTATGCACTGTGCACTGTCCACATTTTCAATCTTACTTCTCTATTACATAACCTCCTCTCTATTTTCACTTCATCACCATCTAACACATCAGTGCACATCCTCCTGCAACTCATTGCAGCAACCACAGTTCAACTCCCCTCTGCCTGAATTACCCCATCATCACATTCCTGTCAACTGCTCTGTCTTCTGTCACCCTTCACAACCTCCTTCCTGCCTCTGACCAACTTTCCAATCCACAAACCATCTTACCAAACTCCTCACCTTAAACTGCTGCTACACCAATCACCAACAATACAGAACTATCCACTACCACTACCACAGTTTCATTCAACATTCATCACAAAAACCACCACACTGTAACTACCCAGTTATTTCATCCACATATAATCATCATCCACCTGCCAACTTCATTAATCAACCAAGCAATACCCCCAACCCTCTTCACTTCTGTCTGCACCATCCATCTTCCCACATTTCCATCAACACTTCTCTGTGCATCAACTAAAACATATCTCTGTGCATATCTCTACAAATCATCTTGCCTCATCACAGCCACTACCATATCAACATAAACTGCACATACTTCTCTATTTCATTCCCAAAAAAACTTCATCATTCATATCACTGCCTCATTCCTAAAAAAACTGCACATACAACAACCACATTGCATATCTCTGCACCATAACAAAACCGCACATCCTTCAAAACTTCCATATATGCCTTCTCAATCATACTTCAACAATCTACAACTACTTTCTCAAACATACATACCATACATCATACTTTGTACATTATACATACATCATACTTCTCAATCAAACTGTGCTACCAACCACCATTCTCCATTGCCATACTGCCTCTCCATCCATCACACTTCTACAAGTCACTAACCATCATCTCTATCATTCACAAAATTGTGCATCTTCTTCCCATCCTTCATATCACTTCTGCTAACCTCGCGACAGCACTTACACCATCAACATTCACCAACTGCCTCTGTTCAGCAGCTCCACTGCAACCTACCACTGAACAAAGTACCATCAAACCGCTACCACCACACTTCATACTTACCACTACATATCACTGCCTTGCCACTAAATATCAACAACAAACACCACTTCAACTACCACCTATCAACACATACAAACTCTACCACCATCAACCTTCCACTATGCCATAACATTACTGTTGTTACCATCTACCACTGCACACCAACCTGCATACGTCCTCATAGCCCTCTGCATATTTCAAACCAGCAAACAATCTCCATCAACACACATACAACCTGCACACATATTTCAATCTTTTCTCAACAACTTCAACATTAGAGCAACTTCAACAAAACACACTCCTTCACTGTCAGAAACAACAATCCTTCACATCATTCACCCTGCTTCAACAAACATTCAACAACCCTTGCCTTCTACCACTTCAACAAAAACCATACTTCACTTCTTAACCGCCAAAACCCATCAGCCTACAAGTTCACACATTTCCAATCACTCTAGTTCACTGCTACCTCACCAATCACTTTCAACTACAACTGCAAACAAAGCCTGCAAACCAACCATCCACCCTCTACGACCATCTACATCTACTTCAGTGCTTCAACACGCGCCTGCCGATCACAACACCCCACCCGAACCTCCTAAACATCGAACTTGAACCACTCAGAAATCACCCAAAACCCATTCTACCAGCACTTGTATCCTCCCTGTCTCCATCTTCATCCAAATCGCCACTTCATCAATCATGGTTGTGACTCAATTCACCTCACCAATTACCTGCCGCAGCCATCCAATTCAATTACCACCGAGCTTCCAAAACAAGCAACCATAATCAACTCTAAACCAATCGCCCACTTCCCACCCGATCCTCGATTCAATAGTTTTTTTTCTTTCTGTGATTGCCTTTTCAATTTTGATTTCGCCTTCTTTTTATTTACAGAGGAATAAAGGATAAGGTTGATCGAGTTTTACAGAGAAAATGGTTTAAAAAAAGGAAAACGTATTTGGGTCTATGGGTTGATTTCAGTTTCTAAAAAAAAAGAAACAAATTTGTTTAGTTGCCTTTATTTAGTTTTGTCTTATCCTTAAAATAAATTATTTACCCTTGTTTCTCTTCTCTCCATCTCATTTAAAAAAAATTGTTTTAATCTTCATTTGCTTTCATTTGTGTTAGTATTTGTTCTCATTTAAAGGTTGCGAAAGTAGAAGGAAACAAATTGCGCTGCTCTGCTTGCTTGCTTAAAAAAATCGCCGATTTAAAATAAATTGCTAATAATTCTGTACACTCTAGTATCATGCTCTCATCTCTTATTTTTATTTGCTTTGCATTGTTGGTTGATTACATTTTATAAAAAAAATTCAAAAACAAAACCAAATTCATTCGTAGTTGCATTGTTAATACACGTTTAATTTCAGTTGTGCATTCATCTCATCTTATTTTTATTTTCTAAGGGAAAGACCCAAATCCACATAAGATGGGGGATTTCATCACCCCTTCCTTGGCCCACAAATTACATATCATCATAGAATTTGCTAAAATAACGATTAGACTTTTGACTTAAGGGAGTCGCGAGCTCACCTAGGGCTTAATTGTATCTTGACAAGTTGTCTTCTTTGAATAATTTATTTTCTTGGTGTCTAGGCTACGACAGAGCAATAATCATTTATAAATATTATGGTGATTCGTAAATATTAATAGTGATTATTTTTTTGAAGCTACTTAAACATTCGGCTGCATTTCTATGGTGATTCATGGTGCACCGATAACTCCTGTTTGTTACCTAGCTAAGAAATATTTTGTTGAATTAAGACAAAGTGTGATTATACAATTTTGGGTTAGGAGCTACTAAGGACATAAAATTTGTAATTAAGCCTTGCATTTATTTAATTGCATTAGTTCATGCATATTTAAAAAGAAAACGGAAAAAAAACAACAAAATCCAAAACTAAAAAAACATTGTACATTTTACTTAACTTAGTTCTTGTTAAATCCAAAATCCAAAAAAAATCCTTTTGAATCTTTTCATTTGAAAATTTTCAATCAAAATCAAAAATCCAAAAAAAAAACAAACATTTTTACTTAAGTTGTTTTTTTTCAGAAAAAAATAAAAAAAAATACAATCTTTTTAAATATATATATATATATATATATATATATATATATATATATATATATAAAGAGAAAAATTTTTGAAAATCGAAAAAAACAAAACAAAAATCAAATCTCACTTTTGAAAAATAAATGATTTTTGGTAAATATTTTCCCTTTTAAAAAAAATATAAAAAAAAGACAAATTTTCACTTCATTTTCCAAACCTTGCTTTCCTCTTAACTCAATTCTATCTTCTTTCTCTTCCTTTATTCTTCTCACTAGTGCATGAGTATTTGGACTCGTGACACTTCTACGAATCATTGGACTCATGACCCTTCTACGAATCGTTTAACTCGAACAAACGATCCTCCTGCAATGGCAAACGAGAACGCCCCTCGAACTCTCATCGATAGAATCTTTACTGATAGAGTTTCTATTCTTTCTTGTATCACATTACCCGCCCCAACGGGTAATCATTTAAAAATTCATTCCAATCATATTGTCACGCTTCCGAAATTTGGCAATTTTGAACATGATGACCTATACATTTTCTTAACGAAATTCGAACAAGTTTGCATAACCATTAAACTCCAACAACTTAGTGACGACTGAATCAAACTCCGATTAATTATATTTGCTCTTGCTGATTACGCTGAAAAATGGTTGTATAGCTTACCATCAAACTCGGTTAAAACTTGCGAAGAATTCGTTAAAGTTTTCTTAAAAAAGTTTTACCCCTTGGAAGAAAACAACTAAAATTCGAAACGAGATCATAAATTTTCATCAATTCAGGGGATAACCATTCAGAAAATATTTTGAATGATTTAAAGAGCTTTTGATAAAATGTCCACAACGTAATTTCGAAAAATGGACTCTTTGCCAAATCATATATGATGGACTTGAAAATAGCTCGCGAACCATGCTTGAATCGATATACCAAGGCAATTTTCTCGCCCAACATCACGACGATGCTTGGAAATTCCTTGAAAACATAGTCGAAAAGTCATCCCAATGGGAACGTTCTAACGAAAAATCAATTTACTCACGATTGAGCACACACTCGATGGGATCATATTTGGCTTTGGAAGCTAAAATCGATGCAATGATTAATAAATTCGACAACATTTTCCCATCCAACCAAATGAACCAAGTTTCACCACTAATGTGTTATAAATGCAACGATCCAAATCACATTGTCGATCAGTGCCCTAATTCGATGGAATAACTCAATGCTTTCAATAAGGTTAAAAATGACCCGTTTTCTCCAACTTATAGTCCTGGTTGGAGAAATCATCCGAACTTTGCTTGGAACCAAAATAATCCCAACACGAATTTGGTTTATCCTAATTTTCAAGCATTTCCGATCAATGCTTCGAATCCCCCCTTCAACCAAATCATTTTCAACAAAATCTTGCAGGTCCGTCTCAAAATCAACCGCAACAATCTTTCGCTCCCCAAGACTATAAACGATTAAGTTCACCTAAGAAAAGTCTTGAAACTTTGGCTAAAGCAACCACCCAAAGCCTCCAATCAAATAGTAATTTGCAAAATTTGTTAACCTAGTACATGCAAAATACGAGTCAATCAATTACGAAACTTGAAATGCAAATGAGTCAATTAGCCACATTTGTAAGTGAACGTGAACGAGGCACATTCCCAAGTCAGCCAATTCTGAATCTAACAAATCAAACAACGAATTCGAATCAGGCCCATGTTGTTCAAGATTGCAACGTAACCCAAATGAATGCTATCACGACTTTGCATTTTGGTAAACAAATCGATAATCAAGTCATTAATCCAAATGATTTACCGAAAACCCCTCTCGACACTTCTAAAACAATAAACGAATATGAACATAACATTGAGCCAAACATTGAATCAAATTCTAATCCAAATTCTTCTTCTACTCAAGTAGACCCACCTACTGAGTATCGTGTTCCATTTCCACATCGTCTTCGACCAAAGAAACACTCTGACCAAATGGAAAAGATGTTGGAAATTTTTAAACAAGTCAAAGTAAGCATTCCGCTTCTTGATATCGTTCAATAAGTTCCAACTTACGCTAAGTTTCTCAAGGATTGCGTACCCAAAAACGACACACTCATGTACCGAAGAAAGTTTTCTTAGCCGCCGGACTTAGCAAAGTCTTGTCCCAATCAATTCCTGTTAAATACAAAGATCCTGGATGTCCGACGATCTCGTGCACGATAGGAGACAAAACGATTAACAAGCGCTTACTCGATATGCATACGAGTGTCAATTTGATTCCTTATTTCGTTTATCAGCAACTTGGCTTGGGTGAACTAAAACCGATGAAAGTAACTCTTCATTTGCCAATCATTAAATAAGAAACCCGTGGGAGAAATCAAGGACGTACTCATCAAAATCGGTCAATTCATATTCCCCGTCGATTTCATCGTTTTTGAGACTCAACCCGTGAATAATCCAATGAGTCAAATTCCATTGATTCTAGGCCGACCTTTCTTGGCTACTTCAAATGCTCTCATCAATTATCGAAACGGTTCGATGAAAATTTCTTTTGGAAACATGACTTTGGATCTTAACATCTTCAACCTTGAAAATCAATCGAACGAACCACATGACCAAACATTGGAAGTTGCTCCATTCAATAAAATTCTGATAACGAAACAGTTGACTTAAACCACAAACGCAATACCGAATACGAACAACTATTTCAAGACGAGCCTAACGAAATTGAAAATGTGCTTCCTTTTGAACCCCTTAACGTTGAATCAGAACTTCAACCGAATTCGTTGATTGAGCAACCCCCAAGATTGGACCTCAAAGCCCTTCCCGATCACCTTAAGTACGCATACTTAGATGACAACGAAACGTTTCCCCTCATAATTTCTACAACTCTCTCTCTTGATCAAGAAGCTTCCTTACTTTCAATTCTGTCGAAAAACAAAGAAGCGATTGGATGGTCAATCACCAATATAAAGGGAATTAGTCCCACTCTTTTTTAACATCATATCCATTTAATTAACAATGCCAAGCCTGTTCGTGACGCGCAACGAAGGCTTTACCCAAAAATGAAGGATACGGTTCATGACGAAATTCTTAAACTCCTGGATAACGGAATCATATACCAAGTCTCTGATAGTTCGTGGGTTAGCCCAATTCATATCGTGCCAAAAAAGTCTCGACTTACCGTTATCACGAACTACTCAAACGAACTCATTCCAACTCGTACTCAAGCGGGTTAGCGTGTTTGCATTGATTATCGAAAACTAAATGCTACAACACGTACAGATAATTTACCTCTTCCTTTCATCGACCAAATGCTTGAACGTTTAGCCGGCCACGAATTCTATTGCTTTCTTAATGGTTATTCCGGCTATAACCTAATTCCAATCGCTCCTGAAGATCAAGAAAAATGACTTTCATGTGTCCCTTTCGTACTTCTTGTAACAACCCGCAATTTTATGATTATATATTTAAATATAGCATCGTTAATCGGATTAAAATCTGAAATGTGACCTTTTGTAAACAGTCGAATCTGTCGGGACCACTTTCATTGAGTTCAAAACGACGTTTACAACTTATTTAAGTATAAACATTGCTATGTTAGGAGTTGATTAGGATTTTGGTATTTTCATTTGGGCTTTGGGTTGTGTTCAAGCCCATTAACCTAATAAAAGAACCCAAACCTTCTACCAAATACCTCCCACTCCACTCCTCTTCATTCATTCCATTTCTAATTTCCTAATACACTCAAGCCCTAGGAAAAATGGTGAGAAGAGGAAACTAAATTCCTAAGCCCTAGTTCTCTTAGATAATTCAAATTCAAGTTCTAAAATCAAGGAGAAGCTTAGGTAAGCATCCTCTTCATCTTCTCCATCTTAATCCCTCTTCAATTCTTGATTTTTCCTATAACCTAACTTAGGAAAAACTTTGTATTTGATAATAGATTGGAGGTTCTAGAGGTGTAGTGAAGAGGAATTGGTCTAAGTTTGTTTTAGAGCTTCTCATTTCTTGTTTCTGAATTTAAAGGTGAGTTCTTGAACTCACATCTATGTCTATGGCTTTCATTGTTGTTAGGTATGAATTCCTAACATCTATTTCATGTACAATTGCTTTTGATTTGAATTGGATTGGTGAATTTTCCAATTTTGGTTTTGAAGTCAAAATTTATGAAATTCCTACTATGGATGTTTGGACATGTTATTTGGGGTGTACCGAAGAGCCTATACGGTTGGGTTACCGTTTGGCATAAATCCCTAGCCTCCATCGCTCATCCAATCGCTTTCGAATTGGTTTGGCCATCATTGGCCTAAGCAAATTCTGCCCAGGCCCTGGCAACCAGACATCTGGTTGAAATTTCCAAACGTCTGGTAGGGGGTTCTAGATAAAAATAAAAAATAACGACCACAGGAAAAATGGCAGAGCCTAGGGTAAGACGTATGGTCAAACCAACCAACCGTCTCGTCCTGTTGAATTTTTTCCAATTTGCCTGTTTTTATGCGAATTTCCATTTCTTATCGATTTTTGTTGATCCGGTTAGTTGTTGTCATTTATTATCAACTTTGATGACTTCTTTTCTAGATTTTGGGAATATCCATTTGATGGATTTGATATCGATTTTCATGGATTTAATTCACATCGTCGAATATGGATTTTTGGTGATAGATTGTTTTTACAATCGTTTCTATGATTTGTCACTTTAAAATACAAAGGTTTCTATACTAGTAGTAAATACTCAAACTCTTTCACAAAAATGATTTCAACATTACTTTTAATACAAAGCTCGTTTTTAAAACCATTTTCCAATCTATTAGTATATACAAACCTTTACCTCATTCGTATGAGAAATCTAATTAAACGACTTAGCAAAACAAGTGGTATGAAACACTTGCATTTACTTCGTCGGTTAATTCTTGGACTTGTTCAATTGAAATCTCGTGACAATTTTCGAGTGGAAATCTACAATCTGTTCGTAAATATTTAAGTTAAGCTAGTGGTTATGGGACATGAAGCCTAACTCATTTATTTATTAGCTTAGTGTAATTTACACTTATTGATCAATGATGATCATATTGTGATTTAGACTAGTGATGTGTGATGTCTCTTTGTCTGCGTGGGGGACTAAACCCCATTTCGGTGGAGCTTCGGCTCAATTTGGTGGTGTAGCGACCCATGGTCTTTTGACCGTTTCGGTGGAGCTTCAGCTCAATTTGGTGGGCTAGCGACCATGGAATAGCGTTCCGTTTGTGTTAGGCCTCCCCCTTTGTGTTTTCTGGATTTCTAATTATTGATTTCTAGAATTTGTGTTTCACCAATTTTTGTGATTTGCATTGATCTACTTTGTCAATATTTGAGGTTTGGTGAATATGATATTCTTTTCTTGGTATTTGAGAAAACTTGTGATATGTTATGATTTTCATTGTTATCAAATATATACTTCTCACAGCATGGTATTATTGTTATCATTTTTTTCCATATCTCTTATCCAATCTCATTTTACATGATAATTATAGCTAGACTGATCCGTTTATTATTTTTCTTCTTAAATAATACTCGGGTCAGACCGAGGTGTTTTAGGTGCTTCCACTTGACTTCTTAGCAGGAATCATCTTTTGACTTTTTGCTAACTACTTTAGCTTAGTAGTTTTTGTCTTCCATGTATACTAGATAGAGAATCTTTGATGTATACTTATTCTTTTGTGTAGTACATGTACCTATTATTTTGGCTTGTAGTGGATCTTGTATGACCACTACTATGATGTTCACTTCTATGTGTTATATTCATATCTGTTTCCGCCTTAGTGATATGAATATCTATGACTGATTTTGTGTTATGCTTATTTTATATTTGTTTCCGAAGGCCACATAGCCACTGTGTAGTAGATTTGAGTTTGTATTTGATATGTTAGATTTCCTCTTGAAATGAAATGCATGACATACTATTTGACATATCGGTACTCGCACAAAGCCAATTACACATATGTACGCTCCTCAACAGCCTTATTCTTCGTACTAATTGACGGCATTACCCAGTAGTGTCCTTGATTAGTGTGAGTATAGAGGTGGGGCATCATAGCTTGGTATCGGAGCCAAACTTTGGAACAATTTAGAATAATCTAGCAACGATCATTGTCCTAAGTCTCTCTTAGGAATCATGCCATAGGATTAATTCGAGACTTAAGGCCCGTTCTATCCTATTTTCTTTTATGATGCCTTGTATTATCAATCAAGTTTGTTTGGTATTCATTCCGAGAATAACCTTTTTCTTTTCTTTCTTTCTTTCTTAAAGAAGAGAAATGGTTAGACCTGGCCGTCCTAGCGCCGGTCAATCCAGTGCTACTCCTCAGGATGGCGTATTCATGTCTGCCCAATAGCTTTTGGATCTTGTAAAGAATGCCCAAGCCGTAGAACCCATTCCTGAGCCTACTCATCCTAAATCTGGGTTTGCACGCCTGTGCAGTGATTATACCAATTTGGGTGGAAGGCCATTCAAGGGTTCCGAAAGCATTATAGAAGTCCAAGCTTGGCTTAGAACATGCGATCGCATCTTTTCTCGCATGAATCTTGTGGATCTACATCGAGTCCAAGTGGCTTCTAGCATGCTCCAGGAGAGAGCATTAGATTGGTATGAGCTTTTGGTTTCGGAAATTGTTGAAGTGGATCTTACTTGGGAGCAATTCCGGAAAAGGTTCGAGTTAAAGTTTGTGCCAGAAGCTGAAAAAGTAACTTTAGCCCAATGCTTTATTGACCTTATTCAAGGTGAATCTTTTGTGACGGATTACGTCGCATCATTTGAATCCCTCTCTAAATATGGGGTCGAGTATATTAATATCCCATTGAAGAAGAATCAAAGGTTTACTATGGTTTGAATAAGAACCTCAAAAAGGCTTTACTTTTGAAACTAGAAGTCCCTTTCGATCAGCTTGTAGATATCGCTCTTCGACTTGAAGAGGCCGATAAAGAAAGTGATGGTGAAGTTGGGGTTTCCAAATAGAACTTCAATAACAACAAGAAGAGGCGTCCCGATAATAAGCTCAAATTAATCCTAATAAGAAAGGGAAGCAAGCAACTTCGGTAGCAAAGACTCCTACCCTTAATCGTAGAGAATGCTACAATTGTGGATCTAAGGACCACTATGCAAATAAGTGTCTGAAGCCCCTTACTTGTCGCTATTGCAAAAGTTCAGGTCATCCTAAATCTTCATGTCCCAAACTTCAAAGCAAGAAAGAGGGAAAGCTGAATGTTGTGCAAGCCCCTAGTAACACTTCTCTTTTTCAAAGTATTTCTCATTCTATCCTTGATGGCATTATTATGTTTCATGATCATCCTATTTGAGTTCTTTTTGATACAGGTGTATCTCACTCTTTTATATCAAAAGAACTTGTTGATACTTTTTCTTTAAATGTTATGGGCTTGACAACTTCATTACGAATTGCGAATCCAGTTGGTGGATCCGCAACACTCAGTTTATTTTGTAAGGATGTTGAAATTATCCTATGTGATTATGCTTTCCATGCCGATTTGCATGTTATGCGTTACTTAGGTTTCATAATGATTTTGGGAATGGATTGACTTAATTGTTATGAAGCCCACATCCTATGTCCCGAGAGGACTATCCATCTTCGACATCCTCAATTTGTTAAGCAGATTACTATTGTTCTTAAAGATTCAGATTCCAATTCGGTAGCATCCTTATATTCTCTAAACCCGCATGATGATGATGATGATGATGATGAAGATGTCATTTCCCTCATTCACGTTGTTTGTGAATTTCCCGACATCTTTGAGCCCGTTTTAGGATTACCACCTAAGCGAGCAATTGAGTTCAAAATTAATCTAATCCCTAGAGCTCTACATATCACTCGTCCTCCTTATCATATGTCCAATAAGGAAAATAAGGAGATGCGTAAACAAGTATCCGAATTGGAAGCAAAATAGTTTATTCGTTCTAGTTCCTCTCCTTGGGGAGCTTCAGCTATCTTTTTAAAGAAATCTGATGGTACACTTAGGCTTTGCGTTGACTACCGCAAGCTTAATGATCTCACCATCAAGAATAAATATCCCTTGCCTCGGATTAATGATCTTTTCGATCGACTTAGCGATGCCAGATTCTTTTCACAGTTAGAATTAGCAACCGGTTTTCATCAGCTTCATATTGCAGAGGATAGCATTCCTTTGACATCGTTCTGTACTCGTTATGGAACTTATGAATGGATTGTTATGCCATTTGGTTTAACGAATGCTCTAGCTTATTTCGTTGACCTTATGAATTGAGTTTTCAAAGACTTCCTCGATCGATTTGTTCTCATCTTTATTGATGATATTCTTGTTTATTATAAAACCGAGGAAGAGCATGAAAAACATCTTCGAATTGTGCTGGAAACCCTTAGGAGCAATCAATTGAAAGAAAAATTCTATGTGCCACTTTTGGCAATCCCATGTGAAATTTTTAGGATATATTATTTCAGAATTTAGAATTTCCATGGATCCTTCAAAGATTGAGGTGATTCAAAATTGGAAGAGACCGGAGAGTGTGACGGAAATTCGTAGCTTTCTTGGATTGGTGGGCTATTACCGTCGGTTCATAAAAGACTTTTCTTAAATTTCCATGCCTCTTACTAGTTTTACAAAGAAGGGAGTTAAGTACATTTGGTCGGACAAATGTGAAGCTGCTTTTCAGAAATTAAAAGAACTCCTTTTCGATGCTCCTATTCTTATGATTCCCGAAGGAAACCAAGACTTGATTGTTTATACCGATGCTAGTTGTGTTAGTTTGGGAGTCGTTCTCATGCAAAGGGAACATGTTATCGCTTATGCTTCTAGGCAATTAAAGCCTGCCGAGACTAGATATGCCACTCATGATTTAGAGCTCGCGGCCATTGTTTTCGCCCTTAGAATTTGGCATCATTATCTTTTGAGAGAGAAATTTGTTCTCTACACTGATCATAAATCTTTGAAGTATTTGTTCTCTCAAAAGAAACTTAATTGGCGTCAACAACGTTGGCTTGAATTTCTTTCATCTTATGATCTTGATGTCCTTTATACTCCCAGAAAAGGAAATCGTGTTGCCTATGCCCTTAGTCGTAAGCAACAAGTGGTTGTTTCCATGATGATATCTGAATGGAATGATCTCGAGACTTTGTCCACTTGTGAGATTCGAGATAGTGAATCTGATTCACGTTCATCTCTTGTTTTATGTAGCCTTGAGGCTCATTCATCTCTTTTAGACCGCATTCTTGAAGCTTAAAAGCATGATCCTGAATTGGCTCGTCTTAGCCAAAGTTGTAGGGATAGAAATATTGATGGTCTGAAAGATTTGAAATCGATGCTCGTGGAGGCATTCGAAAATTTGGTAGACTTATTATGCCAAATATTAGTGATCTTCGTAAGGATATTTTAGAAGATTCTCATCGTTCTAAATTTACCATTCATCCCGGTAGTAGTAAAATGTACGCGGACATGAAGTGATTTTATTATTGGGATGGAATGAAATCGGATATTGCTAACTTCATTAAGCATTGCATGACTTGCCAACTCATTAAGGCCGAGCATCAAAGGCCCGGTGGGTTATTGCAACCTTTAGACATTCTCGTTCGGAAGTGGGATCAAATTTCCATGGACTTTATTGACATTCTTCCATGTTCTTGTTCTGGTCATGACGGTCATTGGGTGATAGTAGATAGACTTACAAAATCCATCCATTTTCTTCCCGTTCGGTCCAGCCGGACCGTACCTCTTTTGGCCAAACTTTATGTTAAAGAAATTGTTAAACTGCATGGAGTTCCTACTTCTATTATTAGCGATCATGATCCATTATTTACTAGTGGATTTTGGAAGGGTCTTCAAAAAGCTTTGGGAACGAAGCTTCGTTTTAGCACCGCTTATCATCCTCAGTCTGATGGAGAAACAGAGCGTGTGAATCAAACTTTTGAAGGTCTCCTTCGTGCTTGTGTTCTTGATTTTGGTGGAAGTTGGGAAGATCATATTTCTCTTGTTGAGTTTTCTTATAATAATAGCTTCCAATCTAGTATTATTATGGCACCTTTCGAGGCACTCTACGGAAGGCCATGCCGATCCCCTTCGTGTTGGCTTGAAACCGGTGAGGAGCTGGTTTTAGGTACAGATTTTATTTGTGATGCCATAGAAAAGATTGACCTTATTCATCATAGGATGAAAGAAGCTCAAAGTAGACAAAAATCCTATGCCGATAACCGAAGAAGGAATTTAGAATTTTCTGTGGGAGATTTGGTTCATTCGAGTTTCACCTATGAAGGGTGTTGTGCGTTTCAGTTGATCAGGAAAATTAGCACCTCGATATATTGGCCCATTTCCCATCACCGAACGCATTGGTTCCGTGGCTTATCGCCTTTTATTACCGGCTCAATTTTCTGCTATTCATGACGTATTCCACGTTTCTCAACTACGAAAATGCCTTAGAGATTCTGATTCTATTCTTGGGCCCGGTGTTATTGAAGAAATTGAAGTTTCACCTAATTTGATTTATGAGCAACATCCTATTCGTATCATTGCTACGGAGGTTAAACACCTTCTTAATAAAGATGTTCAGCTTGTGAAAGTTCAATGGTCCGCAAATCCTAAGGATTGTTCTTGGGAATCCAGAGAATTCATCGAGCGAACACATCCAGACTTACTCTCTCGTGCTCCTTAAGGTGAACTTCTCACTTCAAAATTTTCTTTCGTGTTGTTATGCCTTAGAGTGGTTGTTACTCTTTATTTTCTTCTTAAGTATTGCGAGGACGCAATTTCTTTAAGGAGGGGAGTCTGTAACAACCCGCAATTTTACAATTATATATTTAAATATAGAATCGTTAGTCGGATTAAAATCCGAAATGTGACTTTTTGTAAACAGTCGAATCCGAACTCGAGACCACTTTCATTGAGTTCAAACGACGTTTACAACTTATTTAAGTATAAACATTGCTATGTTTGGAGTTGATTAGGATTTTGGTATTTTCATTTGGGCTTTGGGTTGTTTCTAGCCCATTAACCCAATAAAAGAACCCAAACCTTCTACCAAATATCTCCCACTCCACTCCTCTTCATTCATCCCATTTCTAATTTCCTAATACACTCAAGCCCTAGGAAAAATGGTGGGAAGAGGAAACTAAATTCCTAAGCCCTAGTTCTCTTAGGAAATTCAAATTCAAGTTCTAAAATCAATGGAGAAGCTTAGGTAAGCATCCTCTTCATTTTCTCCATCTTAATCCCTCTTCAACTCTTGATTTTTCATATAACCTAACTTACGAATTTTTTTGCATTTGATAACAGATTGGAGGTTCTAGAGGTGTAGTGAAGAGGAATTGGACTAAGCTTGTTTTAGAGCTTCTCGTTTCTTGTTTTTGAATTTAAAGATGAGTTCTTGAACTCACATCTATGTCTATAGCTTTCATTGTTGTTAGATATGAATTCCTAACATCTGTTTCATGTTCAATTGCTTTTGATTTGAATTAGTTTGGTGAATTTTCCAATTTTGGTTTTGAAGTCAAAATTTATGAAAATCCTACTATGGATGTTTGGACATGTTATTTGGGGTGTATCGAAGAGCCTACAGTGCTGGGTTGTCGTTTGGCATAAATCCCTATCCTCCATCGCTCGTCCGATCACTTCCGAATTGATTTGGCCATCATTGGCCTAAAAAAATTCTGCCCAGGCCTAGGCAACCAGACGTCTGGTTGAAATTTCCAAACGTCTAGTAGGGGGTTGTAGATAAAAATTAAAAATAACGACCATAGGAAAAAATGGCAGAGCCTAGGGTCAGACGTCTGGTCAAATCAACCAGACGTCTGGTCCTGTTGAATTTTTGCCAATTTGCCTGTTTTTATGCGAATTTCCATTTCTTATCGATTTTTGTTGATCCGGTTAGTTGTCATTTATTATCAACTTTGATGACTTCTTTTCTGGATTTTAAGGAACATCCATTTGATGGATTTGATATCGATTTATGGATGTAATTCATGTCGTCGAATGTGGATTTTTGGTGATAGATTGTTTTTACAATCGTTTCTATGATTTGTCACTTTAAAATACAAAGGTTTCTATACTAGTAGTAAATACTCAAACTCTTTCGCAAAAATGATTTCAACATTACTTTTAATACAAAGCTCGTTTTTAAAACCGTTTTCCAATCTATTAGTATATACAAACCTTTACCTCATTCGTATGAGAAATCCAATTAAACGACTTAGCAAAACAAGTGGTATGAAACGCTTGCGTTTACTTCGTCGGTTATTCTTGGACTTGTTCGATTGAAATCTCGTGACAATTTTCGATTGGAAATCTACAATCTGTTCGTAAATATTTAATTTAAGCTAGTGGTTATGGGACATGAAGCCTAACTCATTTATTTACTAGCTTAGTGTAATTTACACTTATTGGTCAATGATGATCATTTTGTGATTTAGACTAGCGATGTGCGATGTCTCTTTGTCTGCGTGGGGATTAAACCCCATTTTGGTAGAGCTTCGGCTCAATTTGGTGGGGTAGCAACCCATGGTCTTTTGACTGGTTCGGTGGAGCTTAGGCTTAATTTGGTGGGTTAGCGACCATGGAATAGCGGTTTGTGATACACGTGTTGCTGAGTTTTCATGCTCCCGTTTGTGATAGGCCTCCCCCTTTGTGTTTTTTGGATTTCTAATTATTGATTTCTAGAATTTGTGTTTCACCAATTTTTGTGATTTGCATTGATATGTTTTGTCAATATTTGAGGTTTGGTGAATAAGCTAAAGAATTTGGTTTTCTTTTTTTGGTATTTGAGAAAACTTGAGATATTGTATGATTTTCAATGTTATCAAATATATACTTCTCACAACATGGTATTATTGTTATCATACATTTTTGTCATATCTCTTATTCTATCTCCTCTTACATGATAATTATAGCTACACTGATCCGTTTTTTATTTTTCTTCTTAAATAATACTCGAGTCAGACTGAGGTGTTTCAGGAACTTGCACTTGACTTCTTAGCAGGGATTATTTTCTGACTTTTGGCTAACTACTTTAGCTTAGTAGTTTTTGTCTTTCACGTATACGAGATAGAGACTCTTTGATATATATTTATTCCTTTCTGTAGTACATGTACCTATTCTTTTGGCTTGTAGTGGATCTTGTATGACCACTGCTATGATGTTCACTTCTATGTGTTATATTCATATCTGTTTCCGCCTTAGTGAAATGAATATCTGTGACTGATTTTGTGTTATGCTTATTTTATATTTTTTTCTGAAGGCCACATAGCCACTATGTAGTAGCTTTGAGTTTGTATTTGATATGTTAGATTTCCTCTTGAAATGAAATGCATGACATACTATTTGACATATCGGTACTCGCACAAAGCAATTACACAGATGGTCGGTCCTCAACAACCTTATTCTTCGTACTAATTGACGACATTACCCAGTAGTGTTCTTGGTTAGTGTGAGTATAGAGGTGGGGCGTCACACTTCTGATTATCGACATATGCCATTTGGCCTTTGCAACGCTCCTGTGACGTTTCAAAGATGCATGGTCAGCATCTTTTCCAATATGATCGAATGCTTTCTTTAAGTATTTATGGATGATTTTTCCATCTTTGGAAACTCTTTTTTCAAGTGCTTTACACCATCTTAAGTTGGTTTATAGACGTTGCAAGGACAAGCATTTAACGTTAAACTGGGAAATATGCCATTTTATGGTCAAACACGACATTGTTCTTGGGCATGTCACTTCAAACAAGGGCATCGAGGTAGATAAAGCGAAAGTTGATGTAATTGCGAATCTACCCATCCCAAATCGGTCAAGGGCATTCATTCATTTCTTGGACACGCTGGTTTTTATCGACGTTTTATGAAAGACTTTGGTAAAATTGCTAGACCTCTTACGACTCTTCTTGGAAAAGATGTTCCATTTGACTTCAATTCTGACTGTGTTTCCGCTTTCGAACGTCTCAAAAACGAACTCATTTCCGTTCCTATCATTTGCTCACCCAATTGGGATCTTCCTTTTGAAATAATGTGTGACGCTTCTAACTTTGCAGTTGGTGCTGTCTTAGGACAATGCATCAAAAAAATTCTTCATGTCATCTACTACACTAGTATGACTCTAAACGATGCTCAACTCAATTACACAACCACTAAAAAAGAGCTTCTAGCTGTAGTCTTGGCGCTCGAAAAGTTTCGACCTTATCTGATTGGCTCACACATTATTGTTTACACTGAGTGCTCCACTCATAGATACCTTTTCGCTAAAAAAGATGCTAAGTCTCATTTGATCCATTGGATCCTTTTACTCTAAGAATTTGACCTTATGATCAAAGACAAAAAAGGATCTGACAATGTCATTGCTGATCATTTGTCACGTCTTTCGGACAGACCACCTTCTTTACCGATCAACGAGAACTTTCCCTAGAACAACTCCTTTTTGTTTCTGTCAATCCATGGTATGCCAACATAGTGAACTATCTAGTCACTAAGGAACCTCCTTCATTTTGGTCGAAACAAGATAAATATAAATTTCTTTCCCAAGTTAAGTACTTCTATTGGGATGATATATGCTTGTTTAAATACAGTTCCAACCAAATCATTCGACGTTGCATTCTGGATTGCGAAATCAAAAGTGTTCTTTCATTTTGTTATGACCAAGCATGTGGCGGTCACTTCGTTCCGATGAAAATCGTGGAAAAGGTGCTTCAATGTGGTTTTTACTAGCCCACTCTTTTCAAAGACTCATTTGAATTTTGTAAAACATGTAAGCGCTATCAAATGGTAGGAAGAATCTCTCAAAGAAACATGATGCCTCTGAACCCCATTCTTACGATCGAAATTTTTTATGTTTGGGGTATTGACTTTACGGGACCATTCCCAAACTCTTTTGGAAATATGTACATTCTCCTTGCTGTCGATTACGTATCCAAATGGGTTGAAGCCGTTCCATGTAAAACCAATGACAATAGAATTGTTGTGAAATTCCTTAAAGAAAACATCTTTTCGAGGTTCGGCATACCTCGCACAATAATAAGCGATAACGGAACCCATTTTTGCAATCGATTGTTTAAAACTCTAATGAAGAAATACGCGATAAACCACAAGCTATCCACTCCTTACCATCCTCAAACTTGTGGTCAAGTTGAAGTTTCAAACCGCCAAATCAAACAAATCTTGGAGAAAACCGTTAATACAAATTGTAAAGATTGGTCTAAAAAATTAACGGATGCGCTTTGTGTTAGTCCATGAGTTGATGGTTTTGATGACAACAACCTTAGAATAAGATTATAAAATATAAATACTAACATTATAGTTTAGATATATATGTATATGCAGGATTAACCATGCATGTACCAAGAATGAAGACGGTACAGTATAGAGATTTAAGATATCAAGATTGAAGACTCATGAGTATCAAGATTATCAAGAGTTCAAGATTTCAAGAAAAGTATTGAGTCTAGAATTATGTTAAAACTTTATAATAGCACTGAAATCTTCACTCCAATTTTCTTTTGGGATGGAACCAATTTCTACCTTTTTAGTAGCTTACAAACCCACGACAAGTAGCTTACAAACCTACGACAAGTGGCTTACAAACCCACGAACATCCTGGTTTTGTACAAGTTCTCGGGTCCTGACATGATGAGATATTCTGCAGGAAGAAGCTTGCAAAACTACTTCAAAATGATTTTCAAAACTACTTCGGAATGATTTTCAAAATTGCTTTTCAAAATGTTTTAGCCTTAAAAACTATCTTTTCAAATGATTTTAAAAAAGATGTTTTAGCCTTAAATAATCTTGTTTTTAAACTTCGTTTGTTTTAAACTATCTTTTAATTATAATATATTTATACTTAGATTTAAATATAAAATTATAGTAAAATTATATATATATATTGTTCTCTATATTATCTATGTATTTTATCAATAGTCAAGTATATTTATAAAGTTTAAAATAGTTTTAATATAAGATAAAGGTTATTTTCAAAGAAAATCAAAACATCAAATTTTCCTTTGGGATGTCGACATGCCCTAGTGCCCCATGTCGACATAGTGTTAGTTAGTTTTAAAATTTGAATTTCAAAAGAAGTGTCGATTCGCCATAACCTTTCACGAATGGACATGACTGTTGTTCTTCTATAAATAAGGGTTAGTTTCAACGAATTTTATATCAGATTTTCTAGTTTTTCACTTCTCTTCTTCTTCCACATTTTCTTATTCAAAATTCTATCATCACTCTGCCGAAATCAACATTGAATCTAACTAGATCATCTCTGGTTTGATTCTCTATCACTATCTCAACAAGATCCAAGTGCTATTCAGAGTTATAGGCTTCTTTGTACTCTATCTAGCGAGAAAAGGTGTGATTGTAGCCTTGGAAATCAATCAAGCGAGAAAAGGTGTGATTGTAGCCTTGGAAATCAATTGGGTGAACTTGTTGCCCTAGAAATCAAGTATCTCTACCCAGAGGATTGTGATTCTGGAGGGTGTACCTCGTAGCCTTGAAACCGAGGGTTGTAATTGTTGAATTACTTTTGAAAGGAAATGCATACTTAGTTGTGCGGGACTGGTTGTAGGGTTACCCCGAACCAGTATAAAATCCGGTGTGTTCTTTCCTTTACTGCATTTACTTTATTTCTGCATCTGTGTTTGTTTCTGTGATTATATCTGTGTCTGAATATTGCATACATTTGTGTTCAAATTAACATAAACTCAAAAAGAATTAGTAATTTCTTAATAACACTATTCACCCACCCTCTAGTGTTATTCCTAGCCTTAAGATCCATATTCCACATTCCACACATTTGGTATCAGAGTAAGGTTTTCAAAAGTTCATAATCTGATTTTTGAAAATTTTTCAAAATGGCTACCAACACTGATATTGTTATTAACACTAGTATTCCTGTCACTAGTTCATTTGTAGAAGGTTAGTCTACTGCCAGACCACCACTTTTTAATGGCAGTAACTATGCATATTGGGCATGTAGGACGAAAATATATTTACAATCTATAGGATTAGATACTTGGAATATCACACAAATTGAATATTTTGAGCCCACAACTAATTTTGCACAGTGGACCACTGAGCAAAAGACTGTTGCACAAAATAATTCTAAAGCAATGAATATCTATTTTGTTCACTTGATAGGAATGAATTTAATAGAGTGTCAGTTTGTAAGTCTGCATATGAAATCTGGAAAACTTTGCAAGTGCCTAATGAAGGAACAAGCAAAGTTAAACAGACCAAAATTTCCATGCTCACAAATCAGTTTCAGTTATTTAAAATGAATACTAATGAGTCTATTTCAGATATGTATAGTCGATTTCAAGATATTGTGCATTCTTTAATATCCTTGGGAAAGGTATTTTCGGAAGAAGATCAAGTCAGAAAAATTTTGAATTCTCTCACTCCAGAATGGGATCAGAAGACACTTGCAATTAAAGAGGCAAATGACATCAGTACTTTAAAGATAGAATAATTGATTGGAAATCTAATGTCATTTGAAGTTCAAATGATCGGGAGAAGAGAAAGCAAAGCATCTGAAAAGAAATCAATGGCATTCAATGCATTAACCGACAGACCAGACTCAAACAGTGATAATGATGAAGAGATAGCATTTATGACCAGGAATTTTCGGAAATTTCTGAAATATAGAAAGATGAATAATCTCAAGAGAAACAACTATAAGAATTCTGGAAATCAGAATGCAGTGCCAAACAATGTCAAATGTTTCAACTGTGATGAACCAGGCCATATCAAAAGAGACTGTCCGTATCCAGAAAGGCAGAATCCTCCTATAAACAATGATTCAGTAAAGAAACGGAAGCGTGCATTTACTGCTACTCTAGATGACTTAGACTCGTCCTCAAGCGATGATGATCAGAAGACAGATAACTCAAATTTGAGTTTCACGGCAGTTCACGACTTCAACAAATTCAAGGAAACGGATTCAAAAAAAGGTACACATTTACAATACAATTGATTGAAATTGCATGCTTAGAATTAGATGATTGATTTCTTGATTGATTGATTTTGAATTGGTGTGTTGATTGAATTTTAAATTTTTTTTTATATAATTTTATTATTATTTTACTTTTATTATTTTTTAATAATATAATAATAGATTTTTTGGAATATACTATAATATTCCAAATATATATATAGACATTAAAATAATAAGTATATATATATATATTAGAATTCTTAGGAAAAATAAACCATAGAAATTCATAGGCATATGTCGACATGGTCCCTACCCTGATGTCGACATAGGTACTAGAATTTGAAATTCAAAATTTGAATTCAAATGGTTGAATTTCCCTCCACCTTTTCACTTCATTCAATAGAACTCTCCATGAGATTCATAGTTGCATTACTTATAGCTTCCTTGTTCGTAGACAAAGCTGATTCGGAATTTCTTTCATTTCAAGCATAACTTGGATCCGTGCGCTTCATATTAGCCTGGAGTTCGCTCCCAGCAATATAACCATCCCTACCCTATCACGTCAATCCCACAAGCCTCTTATCCATTCTCGTTCGATCGCTGCGGGGAGCAAGTCAAAATAGAAAAACTCCTATTGGGTTTAGGGATAATCAGGCTCGAACTAATGACTTCCACCACATCAAGGTGACACTTCTGAAAATGCATCTTTTGACCAGAGAACATGTCTTTCAAAAATCTATTTATTCACTATCTTTTATCACAACTTTTCACTTTCATTTTCAAATTCATACTCTCTCTTCAAAACTTCAAGCTCTCCACTCTCTACTTTAATGGCTTCTTCAAGCAACCCCTCCACCATGAGACTTTCTAGAAACTTGAAAGAGCAACTACTCAATAATACGGAGGCAATAAAAGCATACATCAATTATGCTAATTATGGAAAAGTCCATCCCGGAAAGTTTGCTATTTTTCAAGATTTTGCTTCCTATGAAATTGATACTCTTTTTGCAAACAATCAAATTCTTAGTCTTGTTGATTCTTCTCAAAATGATTTTGTTTGTTACCCAAATCTTGTTAAAATTTTCTATGCAAATCTCCATCGATAATTTTATGAAGGAAATGATAATGAAATTTGGAGTAGTGTCAAAGGCACTAAAATTGTTTTGAATTGTGATCTTTTGGGTACCATTCTCAATTGCAAAAACACGGGAATGGATCTTTTTAGTTTTCAAATCGATGAACATGATCGTGAGACATTTCATCATATTTTTGAAGGAGATGAAAACTTTAAATTTAAAAACCGAAACTTTCGTCCTAAAGCAAGAATTGTCAATCTTCTTTTACAACATACTTTGACCCCAAGATCAGGAAATTTTAACAATCCTACTTCAAAAGTGTGCAAAGCACTTTTTGCTATTTTCGGAAATTATGATATCAATTGGGCGCAAGTTATTTTGGATGAACTTCGTCCTAAAAATTTTTAAATGGGAGAAAACACTTTATACCATGGAATTTACCTTACTTGGATTTTCAACTATTTTGGAGTAAATTACAAAGGAGAAGAATTTATTTCGAGAAAAGTTTTTAATATCTCAAACATTTCTCTCATGAAAATTCCATATGTATTTCAACCTTATGAGACTCTTGCCGAAAAGGAAGAGTGTTTGGCTCATGAAGAAATGGAAGAGGAGGAAGAGGAAGAAGGAGAAGAAGGGGATGAAATGGAAATAGAAGAAGAAGAAGAAGGTGAAACATCCCTAGAAAGTATTGAATATCCATCCAATCCTACCAACAAAACCCTTCTCAAAAACCAAAAGATTATTGTTGAGAATCAGCGGGTTCTTAAAAGATCCGTTAGTAAGAAGTTGGACAAAATATCATCCAAGATGAACAAGTTTTTCTCCAAAGTCAGCAAGAAACTTGGATTATCTTCATCTTCATCATCCTCTAACTAGTTTTATATTTTCATATCATGTCGAATTAGTTTAAGTTTGTTTTAATTTGAGTGTTTATGTAGTTCTTTATGATTAATCATTGTATCACTCTTTTATGCAATGAAATTGAATTTCCTTTCTGTTATCTAGCTTATCTTATCTCTTGAATAAATGTTAGTATATTATATAAATATATATATATATATACACAATTATTCACAAAATCAAAATTACCATCAAATTTCACTGCCGTATGTCGACATACCCCCCTTGACCATGTTGACATATACTGGTCAGAAATGACACTTCATTTTGAATTTGAAATTTGAATAACTACCTTGTGTCTATTCATTTCAAACGAATTTCTACACCTATATATACCCATTTCTTCCAGAATTCATTACTAAATATTATTTCTTATCTATTCTATCTCTCATTCTTCTCACAATTTCAAAAATGGCTAATCCAATTCATAACTTATCCGAGAATCTTGAAGAAACTCTTAATTCATTCAAGAATATTCTCTCGTTCATTCTTCGTAACCAGTGACACTTAGAATTGAGTCAAATGCAGATGATCAAGGAACAAGAAAGGCATTTCGAGGCAATTCGATGGATGATTTCTTCCCTGCACAAGGATGATAACGAAGCACATCCTCCTGTCTCTCTCACAAATGACAATGAAAATTGGGATGCCATCAAAGCATACCCTATTTTCAGAGAAGAAGGATGGGTGGAAGTTCCCCGTAACACTTAATTTGTTTGCTTTATTTAATTACTTTGTTTGAATTGATTGTTTTGATTGAAATTGGTTGTTTTGATTGATTTGATTAATACTTGGTGTGGTTTGATGATTGTATAAATATACATTGCTATAATCGTTGATTGAATATCATGTCTATTTGTATAGTTATTTCTTAGTATACTCTATTATATAGTTTATTAATGCAGGTACTTAATTACAAGAATGAGGGGGAGTTTTATAGTTTGGGGTTAGTTTGTTTTTGTTGATGACAAAGGGGGAGAAATATAAAATAGGAGAGTTAGGCATAGATTAAGGGGGAGTTATTAGATTTAGGGGGAGTCAATAGGATAAAAGTAATATTTTATAAACAAAGGTTGTCATCATAAAAAGGGGGGAGATTGTTAGTCCATGAGTTGATGGTTTTGATGACAACAACCTTAGAATAAGATTATAAAATATAAATACTAACATTATAGTTTAGATATATATGTATATGCAGGATTTAACCATGCAGGTACCAAGAATGAAGACTGTACAGTATAGAGATTCAAGATATCAAGATTGAAGACTCATGAGTATCAAGATTATCAAGAGTTCAAGATTTCAAGATAAGTATTGAGTCTAGAATTATGTTAAAACTTCATAATAGCACTGAAATCTTCACTCCAATTTTCTTTTGGGATGGAACCCATTTCTACCTTTTTAGTGGCTTACAAACCCACGACAAGTAGCTTACAAACCTACGACAAGTGGCTTACAAACCCACGAACATCCTGGTTTTGTACAAGTTCTCGAGTCCTGATATGATGAGATATTCTGCAGGAAGAAGCTTGCAGAACTAATTCAAAATGATTTTCAAAACTACTTCGGAATGATTTTCAAAATTGCTTTTCAAAATGTTTTAGCCTTAAAAACTATCTTTTCAAATGATTTTAAAAAAGATGTTTTAGCCTTAAATATTCTTGTTTTTAAACTTCGTTTGTTTTAAACTATCTTTTAATTATAATATATTTATACTTAGATTTTAATATAAAATTATAGTAAAATTATATATATATTGTTCTCTATATTTATCTATGTATTTTATCAATAGTCAAGTATATTTATAAAGTTTAAAATAGTTTTAATATAAGATAAAGGTTATTTTCAAAGAAAATCAAAACATCAAATTTTCCTTTGGGATGTCGACATGCCCTAGTACCCCATGTCGACATAGTGTCAGTTAGTTTCAAAATTTGAATTTCAAAAGAAGTGTCTATTCGCCATAACCTTTCACGAATGGACATGACTGTTATTCTTCTATAAATAGGGGTTAGTTTCAACGAATTTTATATCAGATTTTCTAGTTTTTCACTTCTCTTCTTCTTCCACATTTTCTTATTCAAAATTCTATCATCACTCTGCCGAAATCAACATTGAATCTAACTAGATCATCTCTGGTTTGATTCTCTATCACTATCTCAACAAGATCCAAGTGCTATTCAGAGTTATAGGCTTCTTTGTAATCTATCTAGCGATAAAAGGTGTGATTGTAGCCTTGGAAATCAATCAAGCGAGAAAAAGTGTGATTGTAGCCTTGGAAATCAATTGGGTGAACTTGTTGCCCCGGAAATCAAGTATCTCTACCCAAAGGATTGTGATTCCGGAGAGTGTACCTCGTAGCCTTGAAACCGAGGGTTGTAATTGTTGAATTGCTTTTGAAAGGAAATCCGTACTTAGTTGTGCGGGACTGGATGTAGGGTTACCCCGAACCAGTATAAAATCCGATGTGTTCTTTCCTTTACTGCATTTACTTTATTTCTGCATCTGTGTTTGTTCCTGTGATTATATCTGTGTCTGAATATTGCATACATTTGTGTTCAAATTAACATAAACTCAAAAAGAATTATTAATTTCTTAATAACACTATTCACCCCCTCTAGTGTTATTCCTAGCCTTAAGATCCATATTCCACATTCCTCACACTTTGGGCTTACCGTACTGCTTTTAAAACTAACCTTGGGACGTCCCTAGTTCATTTAGTTTCCGGGAAAGCATGCCATTTACCAGTTGAAATCTAACATAAAGTGTTGTGGGCACTTAAGAACTTAAACTTTGATCTTTAAAAGCTGGCGAAAACGGAAAATTGCAAATCAATGAATTAGAAGAGATTAGGAATAACGCTTATGGAAACGAGAAAATTTACAAAGAAAGGACAAAAGTTTTTCATGACAAGTCTATCCTAAGAAAAAAGTTTTTGCCAAACCAAAAATTTATTTTGTATGACCATATACTTCACTTATTCCACTAGGAAATTAAAATCAAGGTCGACCAGACCATTTGTGGTTCGGACTATTTTTCCACACGGTTGAATAGAAATAGAAAACCCTAGGGATGGAACAATTTTCAAAGGCAGTGGTCATCGCTTGAAACCATACTTGGAATTACCAAGTAATCGAGAGGAGGAGCTCATGATTCTTCATGAGCCAAGCTATGTTTAGTAAGAAATGTTAACACTCTTTTGTAAATATGTACATATTTTTCCCCGTTACACTCATTATATCATTCATTAACTGTGGGGACACGGTCAAGATTAAGTGTGGGGGAGAGTCTCATGTTCATTTTTGACTTTTCATGGTTTATTTTTTGCATTTTCTTTCCAAAACTCAAAACTTAAAAAAAATCCCAAATTTTTTTTTCTTTTTAGCATATTGATGTACTTTTAGAGAAACACTATGGGATAAGTATATGTTTTGGTTATTAAATTGAAATTTTTGAAAATTTATTTGTCTCAACAAAAATAAAAATAAAGTTTGATTACAAGTAACTATGGTTTAATTAGTATATAGGAAGGTTCATGGGTGTTAATCATCAAGTATATCCTAATTGTAAATCTTTTATTAAAAGTGTGGTTGATTTAAAGTAAAGACGATAACATTTTTAATCTTCTAAGTTAAGTGGTGCTAAGATGATTTTTCAAAACTCTCTCTTCATAAAAAAACATCAAAGGAAAAAAATGGTTTGTGAAAATAAGAAACACCTAAAGTCATGTGTTAACATGTAGGTGGGTACACTCGCCACACTCTGTACTCTTCTTACGTAAGTCCGAATGGTAGTGCAGAATCGGTATATCTAAGTTAGGTGTATGTAAATAGCTTTAATAAAAATAACCACCTAGAGTCATGTATTCATACGCAAGTGTGTACACTCGCCACGTTTTGTACTCTTATCACGTAAGTCCGAAAGGTAGTGCATGATCGGTATATTTGGCCTCAGTTTATCCGAGTCAGGTGTGTAAATAATAATAATGTTAATACTTTTCAAAAATATAGAGAGAGCAAGCAATTGAAATCCAAGCACTATTTTCATTTAGTTGATTCGACTTGTTATTCAAAAGAAATAAAAATACCACTTTGAAAAACTTTGATAATTAACTAAGGGTCCATTTCATAGCTGCACTATGTTATCAACCAAAACAACTAGCTAAACTAGAAGTCTAATTGTGATGATAACTTAATTTTTGTTGGAGGTTTTGACGAGTAAAAGGATTTAAATTTCTTGATAATGACCAAAACTTATATTTAACTTCTTCGTGTCAATTTAAAAGTAAATTCTTCATTTGTAAATATTTTCAAAAACTTGCATTCATATCTTTGTAAATAAATCTTGCATTGAGGAATTTTTCATGTTGCATTTGGATTTTGTGGATAATATCCGCTGAAAACCCTCGAGAGATAACACTCGTCCTACTAGGGATACCTAGAGGTTTAACGGTTTGTTGCATATGCTCAATGCAATCGTGTTTCCAAAGAAAACAGATTTAACTTAGTTTTAATTTATTCGAGGACGAATAAAAAGATAAGTGTGGAGGTATTTGATGTGCACGTAAAAGTGCATATTTTTACTTCCATATTTAGTCTAATTTAATTAAATAAATGAGCATATAGGGTATTTACATGTTTAAACCAAAATTTAAATTATTTCAAATCATCATTTATTCATCTTCATATAGGGGCAAAATGGTCATTTTGTGTATGATTTAATTTGAGAAAATTTACTTGGACATTTTAATGTTGTTTTGTAGGAATTTGAGGGAATATTGGAAGTGGCTACATGTATGCATGCATGCACAAAGGTTGGAAGACAAAGGAATGAATAAATAAAAGAATTCATCAAATCATAGAGGACCCACCTACCCACTAACCATGAACTACAATTTAAGAGCTAATGCACATGTTAGTGGGGATTAAAGTCACATGCACATTTAATGGAGGATTAATTTCATGCTAATGATTACTTGGAGGTTACATTTCCTAAAGGCCATTTTGAGTAGCTTCCTAAAATATGGGATAGGGTTTTAAGCATGTATAAATAACCTGCTTATGTTCATGTAATGGAATTTTAATCTTCTTATCATATTATATGAGTTGTAGCCAAAAAATTAAATGAGAAATAAAATGGCTTTCTAAGCCTCTTCTTCTTCTTTTTCTACTTGCTATTATTTTATGCTCATTTTTATTTACATGCCTTCTTCTATTTCATGTTAGTAGATTAGCTTTCTTTTCATTGCAATTAGTTTTATTTTTTATGCAAGTATTTTAGTTCTCTTTTATTTAATTAGCTTGCATTTTCCTTTCTTTTTAATGTTGAAATTTACATGTATTGAAATGATAACACAAATGAGAAGCTAAATCCCTTCAATTTGGGGGTAATGAAGCTCTCTAAAATTATGTAGATTCAACATATGTTATTATTTATGATCTCTTTTTATGCTTCATGAAAAGTTAGATTATGATGTAAGTTTATTAGGGCATTTGATAGCCTATGTTGTAATCACAAATGGGCTATGCTTAATCCAACATAAACACAATTTACATCATCATCTAACTAAGTGATTTTGATCATGGAACTAAAATAAAATCAAAATTTGATGATCTATGTTACTAATCAGAAAACAAATAGTAAATAGATCATGCTTAAAATAGATTTTATTTTAGTTTCATATTCACTTTCATGACATTAGATAAGTGGTTTTAGTGTTGTATTAAAGTTTGATGGTTTAAGTTATTGTTAGCACCAAAATTGGTCACTAACCTCGTAGAGAAAGATTGTGTAGAGATTTAAGTGATGAAAGTAAATTAAACAGAGAAGACAATGCTAATCTAACTGCAGAAAGTAAGAACACCAAATTTATAGTAGTTCAGCGTAATTGCCTACGTCCACTTTGAGGTTAAACTTTATTGATCTTCCTTAGAGTTGATTACAAATACAATTCGTGAATCAAATGCTTAAATGAAGTTGTTTAAGTAGAGAAGATGAGTCTCGAAAATGGCAGAGTCTCCCCAATGTTCTCTCTCCAAAAAAGGATCCCTTTCACTATGACCCTGCCCCTCTATTTATAGGCAAATATGGGCTGGACTTCCCAAATGGGCTGGATGGCCGAACACTCTAGCCCCAGTAAAGTGGTCGCTGCATGCCGATCCTGGTATGCCGAACGCTCTGATGCCGAACAGTCCTTCTATGCCGAACGGTACGCTGGATGTGTGGGAAGTGCATGATGATTGTCAGTTGAGGCCGAACGTGTCTCTATCTGAAGCCCTTGAACGAACAATGCATGCAGGCCGAACGACATTGTTGCCTTGAGTAGTTGTGCATGCTGAATGTCTTCTGGATGCCGAGTACTCCCGTTGTCGAGTACTACGCCGAGTACCTTGGGATGCCGAGTACTCCCGTTGCCGAGCACTACGCCGAGTACCATGGGACGCCGAGTACTCTTGTTGCCAGGTTCAACTTGATGCCGAGCGCTCTCGTTGCCGAGTACTCTTGTTGCCAGGTTCAACTTGATGCCGAGCTCTCTCGTTGCCGAGTTCTCCTTGATGCCGAGCGCTCTTGTATGCCGAGCAGTCTTGTATGCCGAGCACTCTTGTATGCCGAGCAGTCTTGTATGTCGAGCACTCTTGTATGCCGAGCACTCTTGTTGCCGAGTATTGGTTGGCGCCGAGTGCTCTATACGCCGAACACTATGGATGCTGTGTACTTCGCCGAACACTCCTGGATGCCAAGTGCGTCGCCGGACACCACTGGATGCCGGGCACTCTGAGATGCCGAGTGTCACCTAATGCCGAGCACTAGTTGCCTGGTCAAATCTCCAGGAAACACTTGCCCCCCAAAGTGTATTGCGTGGCAGAACGTGATGCGCTTTGAGTCTGGTTCAATTTTCCTTGATGATGCTTTCTCGAGCATGCCTGTGACGGAAATGCGTGACGAACGTGGTTTGGACGCCGAACGGTACGTTCGAAGCCGAACAGCCCTCATGTGCCGAACGGTACTTCGTTTTGATGCCGATCACTCTGGTATTGACCGGTTCTACCGGGTATAGCCTTTTCAACTTCTACCTCCCTCTATATAACCAGGTCCTTCCCGTCCCTTCTCCTTTACCTTTTCATTTCTGTCACTCTTCCAAGATTTCTAACCTTCTCTAGTCGAACAGATTTACAACTTGAACATTCCTTCCTAAGCTCCTAACTGCAATCTAGGTACTGCTCCTCGTATAACTCGAATAAGTTTCAAATGAGATGGTCAAGTTTTTCGTGTAGAAAGCTTTCGAGCAGGTTGCCCTCATTGTCGAACGATAATGCGAGGCGTGGAGGAAGGATTTGTTGTGTTTGCACATGTGGCTATTGTATTTAGCTCCATCGCGCCGAACCAAAGTCAAAAAAGAAGGAGAAGGAAAACGTTGGAGGTGGTAAGGGTGTTGGATGGCATAGCTATGGTTCGGCGTATGTTGTCATGCGCCGAATGATAGAGGCTGCCGAATAGTATTTCGTCTGAATAAACTAAGGTCGAACACGCGCTAGAACGCCGAACAACAACTTAGCCGAACGAACTCTGGTTGTCGAACACACTTAGACGCCGAACTGTATCAATGCCGAACGTCATAAATATTGAGCAACTGACATGCCGAACCATGTTTAGGCCGAACAATACAATTGCCGAACAGAACTTAGATCGAGCAAAACAACACCGAACATTGTACTTAGGCCGAACATTTTGAATGCCGAACAGAACCTTTAACTGGACAATGACTTAACCGAACGAGGCCTTTAGCCGAACAAGGCCTTTAGCCGAACACTTGACAATGACTTAACCGAACAAACATACATGCTGATCTATTCTTAGGACGAACAATGCAATTGTCGAACAACATTTAAATGCCGAACAGTTATAAATGTCAAACTAGACTTAAGCCGGATACTTCATAAATTACTTGTTTTCTAGATCTGGAACTGCTACCACCACCAGGCGGGCTCTTTGAGACGGTCAGCGATGACGGTCTTCGAAGGCAACGATTCGAAGCTCATTTTTATATCTTTGAAATCTTATTGCTTGTACACAATTGCTTGCACTAGTTCACACACCACGTGGGGGGAAAACTAGTGTTGCTAATTCTAACGTTCAACGTTTTTTAAGTATAGTTCTCTCAAGCACTTAGCCAGGTTCGTTATTTATTTGGGATGTCAAGAAAATCTAGCTCCGCCACTAAATCCGACAGGCCTGGGCCGTCATCAAGGCAAGGAGCCGTTGATACTTCTAATCTGTCGACTTCTCCTGCTCATAACTTGGCAGCTGATGCTCTGGAGGCAACAATCTTACTAGACAATCCGATCGATTCACAAGCCTCGAAGATCAACGAAGCTGCTCTGCGACGGATATGCTCCATTCATGGGATTCCTTTTGCCGACGTGTTAGTTCCTTCGAGACACGATCGTCCTCATCTGCCCCCAATCGGGTACACTACCTGCAACAAGTTCATGTGCTGGATGGGCAACGTGCCTCCGTTCAATTTATTTCTCTGGGATGTTCTGTAGTACATAGACATAGCTCCATTGTAGCTGCACCCGAACGGCCATGCATTTCTATATGGGACTTACTTACTTTTCATGGCCGTCTTCTCCAGACCTCCAATCGCCGGTGATATCAGATACATTTATATGTTCAAGAGACGGAAAGACAGTCCTTCCTTTATGTTCCTCGAGCCATACCACAAATGCCAGATCTTGACAGGGGCATGTAGTAAATTCGCCATATACAAACAGGAATGTTTCTATGTGCGCTGCCCTTCTGGTTTCGCTAGGAGATGGGTTGAAGGTAGTAAGTCTCTCTGTTGAGTCACTATTCGTATTTAATCGGAGTCATGCTTTTCCTAACTCTTCATTTCATCTTTTCAGGTATCAACCTGCGTCCGGAAGGCCGAGGATATTCTGAGGCTGTTGAAGCCATTAGAGCTCTTCCTGCTGAGGATCGAGACATCCGGACTATCATTTCAAATGAATCGCTGTCGGGGTTTGGCTTGCTAGCCCCTGGTCGTCGGATCAGCCTTCCAGAAGGTGTCACCATTCCCAAACCTTCGTCCGGTAAAGGGAAAAAACAGGCCGGATCGTCGTCGCGCCGCACTCCCGATACGCATGGAGAAGGTGAGCGCAGAGAAGATGATGTTCCTAAGACTCAAGGCGAGAACGTGGGTCCCGCTTGGAATCCGGCAATCGAGGTTCAAGATATTGAGACGTCATCCTCCCCTTCGAAGGGGAAGAAGAAGTTAAAACATACAGTTCAAAAGGAGAAAGTTGGTGGAACTTCAAAAGTTACGCCTATCCCGCCTGAGAAAGAGGCTTCTTCGCAGCATCTGGAAAGTTCCTTGAGGGGTCTATCGAACCTTTCTATTCCCGAAGACATACTTAATTACGGGTTTGATGATCCTGAAGCCCTCAAATTTTCTTCGCCCGTTAGAGGCAATGCGGGAGTTCAACTCCCGGTCCAAGGAGACAACACCCAGATTAGTAAAGATAAACGAACTGGTTCGTCGGGGGGAGCACTAGGACACACACACACATATGCATTCCATCATACACTTCAAGTTTTTCCTCATCTCACAGACTTTTCTTAACTCGTTGTTATCTCCATTCTTTGCAGGTGATATGGGGCGTTCTCACAGACTCGATCGTCTTCAGGGCTCTTATGTATTTCATCACTCTGGACGGGATTCTGGTACAGGCAGACGTAGGGACAGAGGTGATTATGAAGATAGGGACAATCGTCCCCGCGAGTCGTCTCACCGCAAGAAGGCACACTCTCAATCTTCCCAGTCCCGTGATCTTCCTCCTCCAACTGAGCCGGATAGGGAGAAGTCTTTACAGAAGGGTTATCAATCTGATGCTCCTCGAGAACAACATTCCAGTTCATCGAGTACAAGGCAAGTCCGAGAGCAACGGAAAAGAGCGGAATTCTCAAAGCCTCCTCCTCCTACTCCTGCGGTGGACCCAACTGTTGCGGAAAAGATGGTCGATCTTAAGGCCAAGTTTCCAAAAATTTGCTTCGACGGTCTGAAGTTCCTCCCGGCCATTCATCATATTCCTGGGCATGTGAAACAGAGTGCCATTGCCTGCAATAACGACGTCAATGTTCAACATGACGCGTTTGTGCACTTGGTGGAGAAGATCTCGGAAGTATCCGTTGAGCGTCAACACGAGATTGATCGTCTGAATCTGGAGGCCGGCAGCGATAAGAAAATCATCAAACTCCAAGACGAAGAGCTTGCTTCGTATAAGTCGAAGCTGGAAGCCGCTGAATAAAGCGCAAAAGATACTGCTGAGGCAGTTACTCGTTTAGAGGCAGCTCACAAAAAAGAGCTTGACGAAGCAGTCCAGCGCAGCGGTGCCCTCGCCCTAGAAAAAGAATCTGTCCAAAAAGAAAAGGACGCGCTCGCCACCAAAGTCAAAGAGCTGAAAGAATTACTCTCCAAGGAGGAGGATAAGGTAGCTGCTCAAGAAGAATCACAATGATACTGTGATGAGATCGTTGCTACCCGACTCCTAAAAACAAAGCTCGATGACGAACTCACTGGGGTTGAGAAAATGAAGGATGAGGCCCGTGAGGAGGGCAAAAGAAAGGCTATAGAGGAGATTGACTCTCTCCTCGAGGCGGCCGCGGAAGCCGGCAGGGAAGAGGTCAAAAGCATGTTTGACCCGTTGATTGCTGAATACAGAGCCCACGTCCTCATGCATCGCGACTTAACATTCTTGGGTGACGGCTACCTAGAGTCCCTAGCCGAGGCCTGGGAAACTTTGATAAGGATTAGGAAGATCGAGTCAGGCTCCGAAGAGGTCGATGAGGAAGCCCTGGTGAAGGAGTTCCTTAGGGGGAATGAGCCATCGGATTTATCCGCAGCATTGGCACTTTACATCAAAGGCTCTCCCCTTCCAAAAGAGAAAGATGGTGAAGCTGGCCCATCTGGGGTTAATATTACTGCTCTTCATACTGCTGCTCAATCTGCTGCCCAATCGGCCGGTAGGCCGACACTTGATCCATTCGAGCAGCATGTTGGTTATGACCCCGAAGACCCTGGGCTCGGTGCTCATGTGCTATCACCTATCCTGGAGGGTGAAACCCCACGCGCCACCGATAGCCAACTGGAACCCGGTAGGAAATTCTTCTTTCTCTAGAAGTTGAAAGATCCCGTCTTTTTTCAACAGTGGCTACTCGTTCTAACGCTCATTCTTTATGTTTTCGTGCAGGTTGTTCTGACGCCGAGCAAACTCCGAGGAGCGATGACGCCAAGGAGGAGGCAGGGAAAACAAGCGATGCTGTCCACGCGGGAGTACTCCCTGGTCCCGATGCTCAGGTGATCGGGGCGCTGGATGATGATAAGCTCGACGCTTCATTTCCTGTCGAAGGGGATGATGAAATTGAAATCACCGGCGCCATTGAGCATACCTCGCATATGAGCATGAAGGACCGCCTTGCCGAAGAGGAGAAGAAAAAGGCCGAGGTCAAAGTTGAACCTGGAATCCTGGAACTTACCGACCCGCGGAACAGACCTTTGAAAATCATCCTCCCGGGCAGGTCCAAACCGCTAGATGTTCCGTCTCCTACTCCTGACTCCGCTTCCTTAGCAAGCAAGAAGTCCAAGAAAAGGCGTGAGGGAGAGGAGTCATCGGAAAAGACGAAGGAAGACAAGAAGAAGAAATCGAAGAAATGATCGATATACTCGTTCAACGAGCTTCTTGCTTAAGTCTTGTAATTGCTTTTATCTTCCGTAGCTTGTAGTTTGTATAGACAGGTCTGGATTTTGTAGGAGTGATCATGTAATCCCATTTTGAACTTATTGAATAAAGTTTAGTTTCTTTTTGTTTGAATGATTCTCTTGTCTTTCTTTGGTTTGCTGACTAATTGTAGCCATAACTCAAGTTCTTATGAGTTGCATTATCTCCCGGTCCATTCTCGTGTTGTTCAAACATTTCTGGACATGGCGTACTTCTCGTCCCGCATATCTCGAGTACTTGGACTTTTTGCTGACTCTGTGCTCCGGGGACTTGGAGACTTGAAACCGTTTATACTCTAGTTTGCGCTCTGGGGACTTAGAGTACCCCGCTCCGCGCTCTGGGGATTCGGAGATTTGAAATCGTTTATACTCTAGTCCGCGCTCTGGGGACTTAGAGTACTCCGCTCCGCACTCTGGGGATTCAGAGATTTGAAATCGTTTATACTCTAGTCCGCGCTCGAGGGACTTAGAGTACTCCGCTCCGCGCTCCGGGGACTTGGAGACTTGAAACCGTTTATACTCTAGTCCGCGCTCTGGGGACTTAGAGTACTCCGCTCCGCACTCTGGGGATTCGGAGATTTGAAATCGTTTATACTCTAGTCCGCGCTCTGGGGACTTAGAGTACTCCGCTCCGCACTCTGGGGATTCGGAGATTTGAAATCGTTTATACTCTAGTCCGCGCTCTGGGGACTTAGAGTACTCCGCTCCGCACTCTGGGGATTCGAAGATTTGAAATCGTTTATACTCTAGTCCGCGCTCTGGGGACTTAGAGTACTCCGCTCCGCACTCTGGGGATTCAGAGATTTGAAATCGTTTATACTCTAGTCCGCACTCTGGGGACTTAGAGTACTCCGCTCCGCACTCTGGGGATTCGGAGATTTGAAATCGTTTATACTCTAGTCCGCGCTCTGGGGACTTAGATTACTCCGCTCCGCACTCTGGGGATTCATAGATTTTGAAATCGTTTATACTCTAGTCCGCGCTCTGGGGACTTAGAGTACCCTGCTCCGCGCTCTGGGGATTCGGAGATTTGAAATCGTTTATACTCTAGTCCGCGCTCTGGGGACTTAGAGTACTCCGCTCCGCACTCTGGGGATTCGGAGATTTGAAATCGTTTATACTCTAGTCCGCGCTCTAGGGACTTAGAGTACTCCGCTCCGCACTCTGGGGATTCGAAGATTTGAAATCGTTTATACTCTAGTCCGCGCTCTGGGGACTTAGAGTACTCCGCTCCGCACTCTGGGGATTCGGAGATTTTGAAATCGTTTATACTCTAGTCCACGCTCTGGGGACTTAGAGTACTCCGCTCCGCACTCTGGGGATTCGGAGATTTTGAAATCGTTTATACTCTAGTCCGCGCTCTGGGGACTTAGAGTACTCCGCTCCGCACTCTGGGGATTCGGAGATTCGTATTCGTTTATACGAGTCCATACGTCGTACAAGATAATGTAGTTCGTCATTCAATTACGAGATATAGAAACGTTAGTGATTCATGGAAGGTACGGCTTCAAGCCTTTATTAATGAAAATCAACTAAACTGTTCGATTACAACTTTTTAAAAAGAAACTAAGTTATTACTGAATGGAAAGATGCAGGAAATAACAGTGCTTAAAACAAGAAACGAAACATGCTAAATGTAATAGTGCCGCAGATGTTCACTGTTCCATGCTCGGGGGAGTGTCGTGCCATCAACGGTTGCTAGCTTGAATGTTCCCTCTCCAAGCTTCCGTTCAATGGCGTACGGACCTTCCCGGCTGGGATTCATACGTGATGGTACCGGGAAAACTCGTTTCAGAACGAGATCACCCACATCAAAGATCCTTGGGTGGACTCTGCCGTCGTAGTAGCGCTTGACTCGGTGCCTATGCGCTGCCGCCCTTAATTCGGCTTCTTCATGCTTTTCATCGATGCAGTCCAGTGATTCCAACAAGAGATTCTGGTTCGTCTTGGGATCATAGTATGTCACTCGGTGTGATGGAACTTCAATTTCCACGGGTATAACGGCTTCAGAGCCGTATGCCAAGGCGAATGGAGTGTGGCCGGTCGCGGACTTGTGGGTAGTTCTATACGCCCATAATGCTGTCGGGAGTTCATCTACCCACTTGCCTCCGACCTTCTCCAGACGCTTCTTCAGTATGGACTTGATTATTTTGTTGATGGCCTCGACTTGCCCGTTAGCTTTCGGGTGTGCCACGGCGGCGAACTTCTTCTCGATGCCATATTTTAAACAGAACTCTTTGAACTCTCTGCTTTCAAATTGCGTCCCGTTGTCCGGAATGATGGTGTGTGGAAGGCCAAAGCGGCATATAATGTTTCGTACAACGAAGTTAATGACCTTCTTAGAGGTGATTGTGGCCAAAGGTTCTGCCTCAGCCCATTTTGTGAAATAGTCGACTGCAACTATCGCATATTTCGCGCCACCTTTGGATATAGGCAAAGAGCCGATTATGTCGATTCCCCAGATCGCAAATGGCCAGGGACTAATCATTTGTGTGAGTTCCGTTGATGGAGCCCTCGGGATTTTCGCATATCTTTGACACTTGTCGCATTTTCTTGCGTAGTCCGCGGCGTCCCGGTTTACGGTGGGCCAGTAATATCCATAGCGGAGGATCTTCTTTGCTAGCGTTTGCCCCCCAGTATGGTCGCCACATTCCCCTTCGTGAACCTCTCTTAAGACCCGCTTTGTCTCATCATGAGCGATGCATCGCAATAATGGGACTGAGAATCCTTTTCGGTACATCGACCCATCCTGCATTACGTATCGCGCGGCCTTTCGAAGGACCTGCCGTCTTTCGCTTCTTTTTTTTGGTAAAGCCCCGGTCGTTAGGTACAGTTTGAATGGGGTTATCCACGATTCCTTCTCGATTCTTGTCTCCAACACGAGATCGACTTTCATCCCGTCTATGCTCGGGGCATGCAAGACTTCGACGGGATACAATCCCATTTGTTGCGCATCGCCGGTACTTGCAAACTTAGCCAATAAGTCGGCTTCTTTGTTCTGTTCGCGCGGGATATGTGAAATGTCATAACGTTCAAGATTTGATAGTAGCTCTTGGACCTGAACGAGGTACGGAGCAAGCTTTCGTCCCTTTGCTTGGTAGTCCCCCCGTACTTAGTAAACCACCAACTGTGAGTCACAAAAGATTTCGACTGATTCGATTCCGAGTTCTCTGATGAGCTTCAAGCCAGCGATCAGTGCTTCATATTCGGCTTCGTTATTTGTAGCCGGGAAGTCGAGCTTCAGGGCATAACGGATTGATCGGTTTTACGGAGTTATAAGAACTACGCTCGCGCCGGAGCAACGGTCGTTTGATGCACCGTCAGTGTATAATTTCCATCGAACGGGGGGAATGATGTCGTCGTCCTCCGGTTTGATGGGTATGGTAAACTCAGCGATGAAATCCGCTAATGCTTGCCCTCGGATGGCTCTCCGCGGTAAGTATGCGATATCGAATTGGCTCAACTCGATGTTCCATCTTAGCAATCTTCCAGAAGTTTCCGGCCGTTGGAGTACTTGCCTCAGGGGTTGATCGGTATAAACGTCGATTGAATGTGCTTGAAAGTATGGGCGAAGCTTTCGTGATGCAATCACCAAGCAATAAGCCAATTTCTCGATTTTAGGGTAATTCCTCTCTGCCCCTGTTAAACGCTTGCTAACATAATACACCGGCTTCTGGACTCGATCCTCCTCACGAACCAATGCAGCACTTATCGCATGCGGGGATACAACCAAGTATACGTACAACATCTCGTGGTCAACTGGTTTTGCTAGCATTGGTGGACTCTCCAGATGCCTCACCAGATTCCGGAATGCTTCCTCACAACTAGACGTCCATTCAAAATTTCTCTTCCCTTTCTTTATGATATCGAAGAATGGGATGCACTTGTCAGTTGCCCTAGATATAAATCGACTTAGCACAACTACTTTTCCGTTCAAGCTTTGTACTTGCTTTATAGTCCTGGGCGCTTGCACATCTCGAATAGCTTGGATTTTTTCTGGGTTGGCTTCGATTCCCCTAGCATTGACGATGAATCCCAAAAACTTCCCTGATGCAACGCCGAATGAGCACTTCAGAGGGTTGATCTTCATCCCGTAAAACCTGAGTATGTCGAACATCTCAGCCAAGTCTCGAATGTGGTCATTTGACCGTCGTGACTTCACGAGCATGTCATCCACATAGACTTCCATCGTTCTACCCAGCTAATCCTTGAACATTCGATTCACTAAACGCTGGTAAGTTGCTCCTGCGTTCTTCAATCCAAAGGGCATCACTACATAGCAATACAGCCCGACATTTGTAACGAAGCTGGTGTGTTCTTGGTCCAGAATATGCATCGGGATTTGGTTGTACCCTGAGTACGCGTCCATGAATGACAGCAGCTCGTGTCCTGCGGTGGAGTCGACCAACTGATCGATCCTAGGCAGCGGGAAACTGTCCTTAGGGCATGCTTTGTTCAAGTCGGAATAATCTACGCAAGTCCTCCATTTCCCATTCGCCTTTTTTACTAGCACGGGGTTGGATACCCACTCAGGGTAGAGGGCGTCGCGGACGAACCCATTTGCTTTGAGTTTGTCCACCTCCTCTCCGAGAGCGGCGGACCTCTCCGGATCCATTCCTCTCCTTTTTTGTTTAACTGGGACGTATTTCGGGTCTATGTTCAACATATGACTCGTGATGGCGGGAGAAATCCCACACATATCAGAATGCGTCCAGGCGAAAACATCAAGATTCGCCCGGAGGAAGTCGCTAAGGTCTTCAGTCATCTCGGGACCAAGTTGTGATCCGATTTTCAGAATTCGCGAAGGGTCATCACGACTAACTGAGATGTCAATTGTTAATTCAGCCGGTGCCGCCTTCTCTTCCCTGGGTTTCTCATCGTCGTCTCTCGGATCTATATCTCCGAAGATCCGAGAACTATGCCCGAGCCAGGGCCCGTGCACTACTTGTCAATTATCCGCATTAAGGATGCGGACGGGATTGTCCGCAACCTTTCCCTTCTCCCTCCGATGGGCTTCTCGGAGCTCAGCCACATAACAGGAACGACCAGCTGCTTGGTCGCCATGAACAATACCTACTCCTTTGTCAGTTGGGAACTTCAAAGTTAAACACCACGGGGCCAATGCTGCCCTAAACTCAGCCAGGGCCGGCCGGCCCAAGAAAACATTATATGGAGAATCCACATCCAAAACTACGAAGGGTAGAATTCACACCCTCCGACGCTCGCCTTGCCCCAGTTCAACTGGTAACTCAACGTACCCCACGGCGTCGGTTGCTGCACCGTTAAAGCCGTGTATACGAGCCTTGGACGGTTTCAGGTCTTTTGTTTCTAGTTTCATTTGATCGTAAGCCTTCTTGAAGATGATGTTGACTGAACTTCCACAATCAATCAGAATTCTTTTCACATATGCTGGTCCGATCGTTGCAGATATGACCATGGGGTCGATGGTCGGAGCCTCTATCTGATCAGCATCTCTACTTCTGAACACAATATCGTCTATCATTACGCGCTGCTGCTTAGCAGGGGCCCCGTCCTCCGTGTTCGAACAGCACTCAAAATCTGCATGCTTCAGGGAACTTGCATATCGCTCCATCTCTTGCCAATTCTTATCTGCGGGGTGAGGTCCGCCGATAATTGTATTTATGACTAGTCTACCTACGGTTCGGGTAGGCTCCTCGGGATGATGCGGAGCTAGTGCACGACCTGGGTTGGACGTTCATTGTCCTCCTTCCTGAGGATCCTTCACAAATTCTTGCAATTTCTTCTGCCTAATCAACTTTTCAATAGCGTCGTGTAGGTGTCTACACTCCTCCGTATTGTGCCCATAAGTCTCATGGAAGCGACAATATTTCCCGGTCCGTTTTTGTTCCTCGGTCGATTCTTTCGGACGTGGCTTTCTGTATTAAAAAGTATTGCAAGTGGATAGGTAAATGTCCTCAAGTGGCACGTTTAGCGGAGTATACTCGCTGTAGCTTGGAATTCTCGACTTCCACTTCCCCGCTTCTTTTCTTTTCCCTTGACTCCTTCCTCCGGACTCCTTGGGTTGCCCAGGCTTGTTCTGGACATTGACCTGGACCTTTCCCGAGCTGTCTCCAAACTACTTCACAGCAATGTTGCTCTTTATTGATTCTTGGACAGGTCCTGGCGCCTTATCCCGTCGTACCCACCTAGCTTCCTCTCTTCTTATGAACTGGTGTGCCTTTGAGTAGAAACGCTCTAGCGTAGCCGGAGGTTTTCCTGCCAGCCAGTCTCCAAACTTAGAGTCTGGATCCACACCTCTCATTACAGCCATCAGAATTGCATGGTCGTTGGGATTACTGACTTCAGTTGCTGCAACGTGGAATCTTTGCAAATATTCCTTCAACGACTCCCCAGGATTTTGGATTACACTTGATAGAGACATCACGTCCTTTGGGCGCGTAGTGTGTATCCTGAACTGCTTAATAAACTTCTTTGCCAACTCCTCAAAATTTGATACGGATCGCGGAGGAAGTCGGGTGAACCACATAGTAGCGATCCCAGATAGAGTAATCGGATAGCACCTACACTTGGTGGCATCATTCGCTCTAGCTGAATCCATCATCCATTCGTACCTCATGACGTGCTGTGTGGGGTCAGTCCTCCCTTCATACGCAGGGATAGTAGGCATACTAAACTTCCTGGGGTACAACGCTTGCAACACAACATCCGTGAACGGAGTATGACTTCTTGACACTCCCCAATCATCATTCGATAACCCCTGATTTTCCTTCATCAACTGCCTGATCATGGCTGTCAGATCTGGTGTCTGTATGGAAGGCGGAAGGTTAGTGTCTGTTCTACGCGCCTATCCATGCTGATGCCTCCTCTCCTGGCGGTCTGCCAATCATGCGTCTTGAGGTTCGACATCGTTAGCATTTTGATGATCCGGGCCTCTGTCCTCTATCTGTACCCCAGTCCTGAAGTTTCCAGCTCTTGCTTGGTCACGGTCTCCAGTTTTTTGAACAGCAGCTTCTGCTCGTGTAGCGTCAGTCTTGCGGCGTCTGCGCTTGGGAGGTCATCAGAGGAAGTTGAACTGTCAGATGAAGAGTAAGGAGCGGGATTGCCCCCAGCATTCTGTTGCTGCTGTTGAGTGAGTTGTGCCATCAGGTTGGCGTTAGCTTGCATCTGCTCTTCTAGTTGTCTCCTGCTTTCCCTGAGTTCTCTCATCAAGTCATTGAACTCTATTCTGGTGACAATTGGAGTCTGTTCTTGAGCGGCAATTCCTGCACTCGAAATCGCTGGTTGATTGCTAGGTCCTGCTTGTTGCACACTAGCAGTTTCGTGGGCATCCGCATTATGAGAAGCTGACCTGATACGTGGTCTTTCCATTGTAGAGTTATGAGCTCTGAGTAGAATCAACGGATGTCCTATCAGTGTGTCGGATCTTCTTTGGGGGATTTGTTCAATCCAGTAGCTTCAAAGCAGATCATTGAGGTCTGAGAATTCAATTCTCAGTGAAAGCACCAAAGTGTTAGCACCAAAATTGGTCACTAACCTCGTAGAGAAAGATTGTGTAGAGATTTAAGTGATGAAAGTAAATTAAACAGAGAAGACAATGCTAATCTAACTGCAGAAAGTAAGAACACCAAATTTATAGTGGTTCAGCGTAATTGTCTACGTCCACTTTGAGGTTAAACTTTATTGATCTTCCTTAGAGTTGATTACAAATACAATTCGTGAATCAAATGCTTGAATGAAGTTGTTTAAGTAGAGAAGATGAGTCTCGAAAATGGAAGAGTCTCCCCAGTGTTCTCTCTCCAAAAAAGGATCCCTTTCACTGTGACCCTGCCCCTCTATTTATAGGAAAATATGGGCTGGACTTCCCAAATGGGCTGGATGGCCGAACACTCTAGCCCCAGTACAGTGGTCGCTGCATGCCGAACGCTCTGATGCCGAACAGTCCTTCTATGCCGAACGGTATGCTGGATGTGTGGGAAGTGCAGGATGATTGTCAGTTGAGGCCGAACGTGTCTCTATCTGAAGCCCTTGAACGAACAATGCATGCAGGCCGAACGACATTGTTGCCTTGAGTAGTTGTGCATGCTGAATGTCTTCTGGATGCCGAGTACTCCCGTTGCCGAGTACTACGCCGAGTACCTTAGGATGCCGAGTACTCCCGTTGCCGAGCACTACGCCGAGTACCATGGGACGCCGAGTACTCTTGTTGCCAGGTTCAACTTGATGCCGAGCGCTCTCGTTGCCGAGTTCTCCTTGATGCCGAGCGCTCTTGTATGCCGAGCAGTCTTGTATGCCGAGCACTCTTGTATGCCGAGCAGTCTTGTATGTCGAGCAGTCTTGTATGCCGAGCACTCTTGTTGCCGAGTATTGGTTGGCGCCGAGTGCTCTATACGCCGAACACTATGGATGCTGTGTACTTCGCCGAACACTCCTGGATGCCAAGTGCGTCGCCGAACACCACTGGATGCCGGGCACTCTGAGATGCCGAGTGTCACTTAATGCCGAGCACTAGTTGCCTGGTCAAATCTCCAGGAAACAGTTATGTTAATTAATAACATAAATTGGCTACACTTATGATAAATACATCACTAATTCTACTTAAATCAAGATGAGAGATCATAGAATGATTTTGTGTTGATTTATGTGAGAGTATGAGAGTGGATTTGCCTCTAAATTGTCTTTTAATCTCATATTTTTAATCACTTTTATTTGTAGTTCTTGCATTTCCTTTTAGTTTAAAACAAACTTGAGAATTTGGGCTAATTTGATTGAGTAGAATTTAAATTAATTCAATTTCCTGCAAATCGACATGTACTCGCCACGTACTAAAATTTTACACCATGCGCTTGCGGTTATTTTTATTACATTTTTCGGCGATTTTCTAACCGATAGAAAATTTGTCGTCAAACAGTTAGTGAACTCTTTTAACAAAGTATTTTAAAGCTAATACTGTAATATGAAACCATGCACGAATTTGGTTTTTCAAAGAAAAAGTTTGATTCATTTACGGAAATGAGTTAATTTCCGTAAAGGATATCACTTATATGGAAATGATTTATTTGTATACTTAACACTTAATGTCGAAGACGTAGACTTGTTGCTATGCCAAAAGTTAAGTGTAACAACCCGGGATTTGCATTACCAATTAATAAATAAAAGTTAGGTTTTTTTATTTATTTTAATGAAGCATAAAAGGATTTGGAATAATAAAATTTATTATTTGAAAAGGCTATTTTAATTAAATGGGAAATATGGGATTTTAAAATGAGGATAAAATGTTATTTTTGGAAAGTTAAATATTTGAGGAGGGATTTTAAAATGGGTTTGGATAAGAAAAAATGAGTTTTATAAACATATATGAACACTTAGACTAATTTTTGGAAACATGTAAATAACTCTCTTCTTATTGGGTTACAAAACCTAACCCAATAACCCACCCTAAACCTCCTCTATAAATTATCTCATACTCTCATAACCTCATTCATTCAACCCTAATCAAAACCCTAATCATTTCCTAAAGCTTCCATAACAAAAATGGCCTCCATGCTTAGGAAAGCTCCATCCTCTCTTATATTGGCTTAAGCTAGTTAAAGTAAGGGAAGGTAATGCAAAAACCCTCTTGTAATCCATTTCTAACTCTCTTTAATTTCTGGAAATCATGTTGTAACTCTTGGTTTTATGTGTTTTGGTATTTTTCTAGCTCCTTGATCATCATCTCTTAGCTTTGGTTAGTGCCATATAGGTTTTTGTTCTTTTGCTTGAGAGGAATACTAGGTAAACCCTCTCATAATCTATGTATAAGCATCTCTTAATTTCTGAAATTATTTTGTAATCCTCTTTTTTTTTTGTATATTTAGATTGTGAAACTCTTTGATCTTCTTTTCATTGCTTGGGAAAGCTTATTCTGTACCCTATAACTTTTATGTTTTGTGCTTTGCCTAACTTTGAGGTTTGAATGGTCGAAATCATGCTTGTTTGTCGCTGACCTGACAACAAACTACAGGGTTGATAAAATAAAAACCTGAAATTGATTTGGCCATAAGTTACTCGTTTCTTATCCAAATCTAATAATTTTGGATGTTCTGGAAAGCTTAGATTTAGAGCTAAAACTTTCATGTTTTGAGTTTCATGAAATTTCGAAGTTAATTTGGTCAAAAATGTGCATTCTTACAACTGTCCCGAGAGCACAACGACAGTGATATAAAATTTAGATCCGAGAATTGTTTTAGTCATAGAATTTTCATCTCTGGTTGGAATTTGACGATCTTGGTCATTCCGGAAAGCTTAGAAACTAAGCTACAACTTTCATTTTATTCATTTTGCCATAATTTGAAGTTTACTATGCCAAAATTGTGGTTTTTCATCTCTGGCCAGTTAGTGCATAGCTATAGGCCTTAAGTCTCTTTTCTCCCGTTGTTTTCAGCGTAGAACCCCGACTTTGCGACGCCATCCCGGGCTCGTCCTTCGTTGGATTTCATCGTTTTTGGTCTCGTTAAAAAGATGAGATCGAGATCTTTAACCATGCAAAGTTTGGTTTAGATCTGGGTGCATTAGATACTTCGTTTCTATTGCCGAAGTAGCACCCATAAACTGTTTGACAATAGTGATCATTTTCAGTTATCGTCGGACCAACTTTGAAACATTATCGTTTCTTCGTTTCAAGTCGAAACCGAACGATTCTTATTGCATATCAAAGTAGGAGTACTTTCCTAAGCTCCTGCAAATTTTCATCAAGATCTGAGTTCATGTGACTCTTTGACCATGTCGTCGAAGTGGGACCTTTACACTGTTTTGACACAGTAAAGTTTTGTGATTTTTGTCTGACTTTGAGACGACTCCGTTTCTTCGTTTCAAGTCGGAATTTCCCGATTCTTTTTGCAGTTTGGAGCAGGGATGTTGGACTATATACCTACCAATTTTCATGCCATTCGGATTCATTTTGCTAGTCCGAATAAATTTCCGAACTTGGGTTCGCGTCATTTTTGGACTATTTTCCAACACTTAGAATATTTTCAGTGATTTTCTGGTTTTATTGATTTCTTTGAGATTTGTCTCTAGATTTCGTACACGGGTTTTATGAATTATTTTCAAAGGATTTTTCACTCCTAAATGGCTTTCGAAATTATTATATAATATTATTTTTAATTATTAAATTAATTACTCCATAATAGGAGAGTTTTCAAAAGCTGTTTTAAAGTGATTTCAAAATCAATTATAAATCCGTTTCGCACCATTATTTTCTATAATAAAAATCTCACACTCACTTTTTAGCACGTCGAGCGAAGTGGAAAGGTTCTTAAACGGTTAGGAAATCTCCGGCCTATGGAACCGTGTGTATTTTCTTTCCGGTTAATCCCCGACCTATTCGATTGATCGTTTTGACCTTTGGGTCTAGTTTACCGATGATACGAGGTGGACTTTTTATTGTTTGGAGTGTGAGCTTGGTATTGGTTAGGAAACCGTTTAGTGCAAACGTGGGGTATGAGACTCATTGTTAACACTTTACGGGTTCCTCTCCAAGAAGTTAGTGACACATTAGCCTCTGGGCGGCCAGTACTGGACCTCTGGGTCACCACGCCTCTGGGCAACCGTCTCTGGACACCTGCTCTATGGAGCAGTTTATTTTTCGGCGTGCGCCTCTGGGCCTTTATCCTTCTGGGAAGGATCTTGCCGTCTCGCGCGTTCCGCATCTATGCGAGTGATCGATCACAACTCTACAGTACTTGGAAACAACGACTCTGGTCGGTGCACGTGCAATATTGGTATTATTTGATGATTTTTATATCCATTCGAGTACCGCCATTCAGTGTTGGTTCTATGGAACCATACGATGTAAGTGCGATTACCTTGTGGATTCACAGTGTCTCTAGACACTGCTTTTCAGTGTTTGATTTCATTGACTTTTCAGTATATCCCCATTGCTCTTTGGAGCATCGATCTTTGCTTGGGCATTGATTACAGACTCTGGTCAGTCTTGGGATTATTGCCTATGGGCATCTTTTTATAGCTTTGGCTACGCCGATGGTATGAGGCGATTTTATTTATTCTACACTTTGCTGTTGATTTCTCTTTGGAGATTTTTATTGTTTATTGATGATTAGGGATCGTCATTATATTCATGTGGTTCATAATATACTTCTCTTTGGATAAGTACTGTTTTATTTATGTACCGCATTATTATATATCTCAGTTATTACTGATTGTTTAGCTAGCCTGACCCGAGTGTTTTCGCTTGGGTCAGACCGAGTTGTTTCAGGTTAGGTCTCTGGATTTAGCTACTCTGTGCTTCCGCTTTGGACTTATCTGCTATGCTTTTGAGATAGCTTATCTTAGTGCCCGCCTTATGTTATTATTCAGACTTTGATATGTACATATTTTTGACTCACATGTGTGAGTAGTGGCTTTGTACCCACTTATGATATTTGGATCTGTATTGACGATGTATTGTCCTGGGATTTTATATCTGTTATGTGATTCTGTTCTTTGATGTTTTATCATTTTATTACTATGCTTATTCTGATAGATCTTTAGCCATTGTAATTTCGTTATAAATATTTATTGAATATGTCGAACCACTTGAAAAAAAAGCTAGATACCACCCTTTCGACGTATTCAGTAGATAGTTATAGCTTGATTACAAATGGTCGCTTTCACTATACTCTATTCTCCGCTTTAACAGACGGTATTACTCCCGTAATACTCTTTGTTACAGTGGGTCTCGGAGTGGGGCGTTACAGCTTGGTATCAAAGCCTGGTTTCAGGAATAAGCATAATAAACACAGAACAGATACACTTAGTACAATACATTTTAAATTAGATCCGAATTAAATCAAATCCCTTCCTTAGGTTTATTGATAGATAAGTTAGGAATATGTATAGGAATCCGTTATATTCCGTAGTATTCCTTAATTAATTATCTATCATTGAATCATGTCTAACTCTAATTCCCGTTACGACATGTTTGACCAATTGAGCGGTGCGAAGGTCTTCTCTCAGCTTGACCTTTCCACCGGATTCTATCAGCTACGAGTCGTGGAAGACAGCATTCCTCTTACAGCATTTCGCACTCGTTATGGTTCTTTTGAGTGGTTGGTCATGCCGTTCGGCTTGACGAACGCTCCGGCTTTCTTTGTCGATCTTATGAATCGAGTATTCCGGGAATACATCGATAGATTCGTTCTGGTTTTCATCGACGATATTCTTATTTATTCTAGATCCGAGGCAGAGCATGCTCATCATTTGCGGATCGTCTTGGATACTCTTCGTCAGCATCAGCTTAAGGCCAAGCTCTCCAAGTGCCATTTTTGGGAGAGTAAGGTCAAGTTCTTGGGCCATATTGTATCATCTGAGGGTATTTCCGTCGATCCTGCCAAGATCGAAGCTATTCAGAATTGGAATCAGCCCGAGAACGTTCATGATATTCGCAGCTTCCTTGGGCCGGCGGGTTATTACCGTCGGTTTATCAAGGATTTCTCTCGAGTTGCACTTCCCCTCATGACTCTGACTCGTAAGGGGGTTCGTTTTATTTGGTCTGATAAGTGTGAAGCTTCCTTTCAGCGACTGAAGGAACTTCTCACCCATGCTCCTATTCTTGTGGTTCCTGAGAGTAACCAGGATCTTGTTGTTTACACCGATGCTTGTGGTAGCGGCCTCGGTGCTATGCTTATGCAGAAGGATCGGGTAGTTGCTTACGCTTCTAGGCAGCTACGTCCGAATGAGGTTCGCTATCCTACTCATGATCTTGAGTTAGCTGCTATCGTCTTTGCCTTGAAGACGTGGCGTCATTATCTATTGGGCGAACGTTTCATTCTCTACACCGATCACAAGTCGCTGAAGTATCTTTTCAGCCAGAGAGATCTCAATATGAGGCAGCAGCGATGGCTTGAGTTTCTCACCTCATATGACTTAGATATTCAGTATACCCCTAGCAAGGGTAATCGTGTGGCTGATGCACTCAGTCGCAAACACTCGGCAGTAGTTTCTATGATGATAGCCGAGTGGGATATTCTTGAGACTCTTTCTATGTGTGATATTCAAAATCGAGCTCCGTCTTCTGATTCTCAGATCTTGTCATTCAGCTTGGAAGCTCGACCTATTCTATTGGATCGCATTGCCCATGCTTAGCGGCAAGATCCAGACTTGTTGCGATATATTCATCTCCTTGAGTCGGGATCCAGTGATGAGACATTGTTGGATTATTCTATTGATTCTCATCGGTGTCTTCGCAGGAAGAACCGTATTTTGGTACCATCTGATTTATCACTTAGGCATGACATTCTGGACGAGTGTCATCGCACTAAGTACACCATCCATCCCGGCTCGAGCAAGATGTATGCCGATATGTGTCGGGTATATTATTGGGAAGGGTTGAAGAGTGATGTTGCAAGTTATGTAAGCCGTTGCATGACTTGTCAACAGATCAAAGCTGAGCATCAGCATCCATCTGGTCTTCTTCAACCGCTAGAGATTCCATTGTGGAAATGAGATAAGATATCCATGGATTTTATTGACGGTCTGCCTCGATCGAGGTCAGGTCATACTTCTATTTGGGTCATAGTCGATCGCTTGATCAAATCAGCTCATTTCATTCCTATTAAGTCCACTCGGACTGCTCCTCAGCTTGCCAAGCTATATGTGAAGGAAGTCGTTCGACTTCATGGTATTCCTAGCTCTATCGTCTGTGATCGAGACACTATCTTTACTAGTCACTTCTGGAAGTGCCTACAGTCAGCTTTGGGCTCAAAGCTGAATCTCTCGACTGCTTATCATCCTCAGACCGACGGTCAGACGGAGAGGGTGAATCATGTTTTAGAGGATCTTTTGCGCTGTTGTATTCTGGATTTCGGAGGTAGTTGGGAGGATCACTTACCGCTTGTAGAGTTCTCCTACAAAAACAGCTTTCAGTCTAGTATTGGCATGGCTCCTTTCGAGGCTCTTTACGGAAGGCCATGCCGTTCTCCTGCGTGTTGGTTAGAATCTGGCGAGAAGCTCCTTCTTGGTCCAGATTCAGTTCGGGAATCTTCGGAGAAGATATTCTTATTCGTCAGAGAATGAAAGAGGCGTAGAACCGCCAGAAATCCTGCGCGGACAACCGTAGGAAGCCTCTTGAGTTCTCCATTGGCGATTCTGTCTTTATTCGAGTCTCTCCCATGAAGGGGGTTGTGCGTTTCAGCTCTACCGGGAAGTTGGCTCCTCGCTGTGTTGGACCATTTCCTATTACAGAACGCATTGGCCCCGTTGCTTATCGTGTGGATCTACCTGCTCACTTCTCTGGAATACACGACGTGTTCCATGTTTCCCAGCTTCGCATGTGTGTCCGCGATCCTGATTCTATCATTGAGCCACATGCTGTGCCTGATTTAGAGATCTTACCTGATTTATCTTTGGAGCAGCAACCTTTTCGTGTGCTTGATTTGGAGGTTAGACGCCTTCGCAACAAAGAGGTTCCACTTGTGAAGATTCAATGGTCACCGAATCCTAAGGACTGCACTTGGGAGACCAGAGAATCTATCGAACGCTCTTATCCTGGCTTTCTCCCATCTTCTTCTGCAGGTGAGAATTCTCTATTGTATCTCTATCACTTCTTTTGTGGATTTGACGTTATAGATGACATCTATCTTAAGGAATTGCGGGGACACAATTTTCTTAAGGGGGGAGTCTGTAACAACCCGGGATTTGCATTACCAATTAATAAATAAAAGTTAGGTTTTTTTATTTATTTTAATGAAGCATAAAAGGATTTGGAATAATAAAATTTATTATTTGAAAAGGCTATTTTAATTAAATGGGAAATATGGGATTTTAAAATGAGGATAAAATGTTATTTTTGGAAAGTTAAATATTTGAGGAGAGATTTTAAAATCGGTTTGGATAAGAAAAAATGAGTTTTATAAACATATATGAACACTTAGACTAATTTTTGGAAACATGTAAATAACTCTCTTCTTATTGGGTTACAAAACCTAACCCAATAACCCACCCTAAACCTCCTCTATAAATTATCTCATACTCTCATAACCTCATTCATTCAACCCTAATCAAAACCCTAATCATTTCTAAAGCTTTCATAACAAAATTGGCCTACATGCTTAGAAAAGCTCCATCCTCTCTTATATTGGCTTAAGCTAGTTAAAGTAAGGGAAGGTAATGCAAAAACCCTCTTGTAATCCATTTCTAACTCTCTTTAATTTCTGGAAATCATGTTGTAACTCTTGGTTTTAGGTGTTTTGGTATTTTTCTAGTTCCTTGATCATCATCTCTTAGCTTTGGTTAGTGCCATATAGGTGTTTGTTCTTTTGCTTGAGAGGAATACTAGGTAAACCCTCTCCTAATCTATGTATAAGCATCTCTTAATTTCTGAAATTATTTTGTAATTCTCTTTTTTTTGTGCATTTAGATTGTGAAACTCTTTGATCTTCTTTTCATTGCTTGGGAAAGAGGTAATATATGCTAGCTGAAATTATAATTAGTTTATTGCTGTTAGTAAATTAGGCATATCTCATTCATCTTAAATCGGAATTAAGATTTTCTTGAAGTTCTGGAAAGCTTATTCTGTACCCTATAACTTTTATGTTTTGTGCTTTGCCTAACTTTGAGGTTTGTATGGTCGAAATCATGCTTGTTTGTCGCTGAACTGACAACAAACTACAGGGTTGATAAAATAAAAACCTGAAATTGATTTGGCCATAAGTTACTCGTGTCTTATCCAAATGTAATAATTTTGGATGTTCTCGAAAGCTTAGATTTAGAGCTAAAACTGTCATGTTTTGAGTTTCATGAAATTTTGAAGTTAATTTGGTCAAAAATGTGCATTCTTACAACTGTCCCGAGAGCACAACGACAGTGATATAAAATTTAGATCCGAGAATTGTTTTAGTCATAGAATTTTCATCTCTGGTCGGAATTTGACGATCTTGGTCATTCCGGAAAGCTTAGAAACTTAGCTAAAACTTTCATTTTATTCATTTTGCCAGAATTTGAAGTTTACTATGCCAAAATTGTAGTTTTTCATCTCTGGCCAGTTAGTGCATAGCTATAGGCCTTAAGTCTCTTTTCTCCCGTTGTTTTCAGCGTAGAACCCCGACTTTGCGACGCCATCCCGGGCTCGTCCTTTGTCGGATTTCATCGTTTTTGGTCTCGTTAAAAAGATGAGATCGAGATCTTTAACCATGCAAAGTTTGGTTTAGATCTGGGTGCATTAGATACTTCGTTTCTATTGCCGATTAGCACCCAGAAACTGTTTTACAATAGTGATCATTTTCAGTTATCGTCGGACCAACTTTGAAACATTGTCGTTTCTTCGTTTCAAGTCAAAACCGAACGATTCTTGTTGCATATCAAAGTAGGAGTACTTTCCTAAGCTCCTGCAAATTTTCAACATGATCTGAGTTCATGTGACTCTTCGACCATGTCGTCGAAGTGGGACCTTTACACTGTTTTGACACAGTAAAGTTTTGTGATTTTTGTCCGACTTTGAGACGACGCCGTTTCTTCGTTTCAAGTCGGAATTTCCCGATTCTTTTTGCAGTTTGGAACAAGGATGTTGGACTATATACCTACCAATTTTCATGCCATTCGGATTCATTTTGCTGGTCCGAATAATTTTCCGAACTTGGGTTCGCGTCATTTTTGGACTATTTTCCAACACTTAGAATATTTTCAGTGATTTTCTGGTTTTATTGATTTCTTTGAGATTTGTCTCTAGATTTCGTACACGGGTTTTATGAATTATTTTTAAAGGATTTTTCACTCCTAAATGGCTTTCGAAATTATTATATAATATTATTTTTAATTATTAAATTAATTACTCCATAATAGGAGAGTTTTCAAAAGCTGTTTTAAAGTGATTTCAAAATCAATTATAAATCCGTTTCGCACCATTATTTTCTATAATAAAAATCTCACACTCACTTTTTAGCACATCGAGCGAAGTGGAAAGGTGCTTAAACGGTTAGGAAATCTCCGGCCTATGGAACCGTGTGTATTTTCTTTCCGGTTAATCCCCGACCTATTCGATTGATCGTTTTGACCTTTGGGTCTAGTTTACCGATGATACGAGGTGAACTTTTTATTGTTTGGAGTGTGAGCTTGCTATTGGTAAGGAAACCGTTTAGTGCAAACGTGGGGTATGGGACTCATTGTTAACACTTTACGGGTTCCTCTCCAAGAAGTTAGTGACACATTAGCCTCTGGGCGGCCAGTACTGGACCTCTGGGTCACCACGCCTTTGGGCAACCGTCTCTGGACACCTGCTCTATGGAGCAGTTTATTTTTCGGTGTGCGCCTCTGGGCCTTTATCCTTCTGGGAAGGATCTCGCCGTCTCGCGCGTTCCGCATCTGTGCGAGTGATCGATCACAACTCTATAGTACTTGGAAACAACGACTCTGGTCGGTGCACGTGCAATATTGGTATTATTTGATGATTTTTATATCCATTCGAGTACCTCCATTCAGTGTTGGTTCTATGGAACCATACGATATAAGTGCGATTACCTTGTGGATTCACAGTGTCTCTAGACACTGCTTTTCAGTGTTTGATTTCATTGACTTTTCAGTATATCCCCATTGCTCTTTGGAGCATCGATCTTTGCTTGGGCATTGATTACAGACTCTGGTCACTCTTGGGATTATTGCCTATGGGCATCTTTTTATAGCTTTGGCTACGCCGATGATATGAGGCAATTTTATTTATTCTACACTTTGGTGTTGATTTCTCTTTGGAGATTTTTATTGTTTATTGATGATTAGGGATCGTCATTATATTCATGTGGTTCATAATATACTTCTCTTTGGATAAGTACTGTTTTATTTATGTACCGCATTATTATATATCTCAGTTATTACTGATTGTTTAGCTAGCCTGACCCGAGTGTTTTCGCTCGGGTCAGACCGAGTTGTTTCATGTTAGGTCTCTGGACTTAGCTACTCTGTGCTTCCGCTTTGGACTTATCTACTATGCTTTTGAGATAGCTTATCTTAGTGTCTGCCTTATGTTATTATTCATACTTTGATATGTACATATTTTTGACTCACATGTGTGAGCGGTGGCTTTATACCCACTTATGATATTTGGATCTGTATTGACGATGTATTGTCCTGGGATTTTATATCTGTTATGTGATTTTGTTCTGTGATGTTTTATCATTTTATTACTGTTAGCACCAAAATTGGTCACTAACCTCGTAGAAGAAGATTGTGAAGAGATATAAGTGATGAAATCAAATTAAACAGAGAAGACAGTGCTAATCTAAATACAGAAAGTAAGAACACCAAATTTATAGTGGTACAGCGTAATTGCCTACGTCCACTTTGAGATTAAACTTTATTGATCTTCTTTATAGTTGATTACAGATACAATTCGTGAATCAAATGCTTGAATGAAGTTGTTAAGTAGAGAAGATGAGTCTTGAAAATGGCAGAGTCTCCCCGGTGTTTTCTCTCCAAAAAAGGATCCATTTCACTGTGACCCTGCCCCTCTATTTATAGGCAAATATGGGCTGGACTTCCCAAGTGGGCTGGATAGCCGAACGCTCAAGCCCCAATGCAGTGGTCGTTGTATGCCGAACCAGGCGTGCCGAACGCTCTATGCCGAACCATTCCTTCTATGCCGAACGGTGTGTTGGTGTCGTGGGAAGTGTAAGATGGTTGTCTGTCGAGGCCGAACGTGCCTCCATCTTAAGCTCTTGAACGAACGGTGTATGCATGCCGAACGATACTGGTATCTTGAGTAGTTGTGCATACTGAATGTCTTCTGGATGTCGAGTATTACGCCGAACACCATGGGATGCCGAGTACTCCTGTTGCCGAGCAGTCTCGATGCCGAGTGCTCTTGTATGCCGAGCAGCCTCGATGCCGAGCGCCCTTGTATGCCGAGCAGCCTCGATGCCGAGCGCCCTTGTATGCCGTGCACTCTCTGACGTCGAGTTCCACTGGATGCCGAGCGCTACGCCGAGTACTCCTGGATGTCAAGTGCTTCGCCGAACACTCCTGGATGTTAAGTGCCTCACCGAACACTACTGGATGCCGGTCACTCTCTGATGCCGAGTTCCACTGGATGCCGAGTACTAGTTACCTGGTCAAATCTACAGGAAACACTTGCCCCCCAAAGTGTATCGCGTGGCCGAACGTGATGCGCTTTGAATCTGGTACAATTTACCTCGGAGGTACCTTCTCGAGAATGTTAGTGAAGGAGGTGCAAGACGAACGAGATTTGGATGCCGAACGATACGCTCGAAGCCGAACGTACCTCGTGTGCCGAACGATACACTGCTATGATGCCGAACGCTTCGGTGTTGACCGGTTCTACCGGGTATAGCCTCTTCAACTTCTACCTCCCTCTATATAACCAGGTCCTTCCCGTCTCTTTTCCTTTTACGCCTTCTTTTCTGTCATTCCTAGAGACTTGCAATTCTTGCCATCTTATCAGATTTGAGACCTAATTGATCCTTACTCAACTTCGACTTTCGAACTAGGTATCAATCCTTCTGTGATTAGATTACTTCAACACAAGACTTAGGTTGTTTTCATGGGAAACGTGACCTTTCTATGATCGTATAATATGCGTCGAGCAGAAATGGCTCGCATGCTTGGAGTTGTTTAGTTAGGGCTAGCTCCTTCGTGCCGAACAAGACTGGAAGGAAAAGAAAGATGGGATGCTGAACGGTGTAGTCTTCGCCGGGCGATCTGTCCCTGTCGTTCGGCGCAGATGGAGAGGGTGTAAGGTGGAGTTGAAATCGTGGTGGAGCGCCACTTTTAGCCGAACGATAACCCAAACCGAACAGTCTTGAATGCCGAACGGTATCAATGCTGGGAAATTACTAAAATGTAGAGCAATAACTTAGCCGAACGATAACCCAAGCCGAACAATTGACATGCCGAACATTGAATTCAGCCGAACAATACAATTGCCGAACACTCTTTAGACCGAGCAAAACACAGCCGAACACTATACTTAGGACGAACAATCTTGAATGCCGAACAGAACTCTTAGCAGGACAACGCCTTAACCGAACGAGACCTTTAGCCGAACGCTCGACACGCTCGACACGCCGAGCAAACATACATGCTGACCTATACTTAGGACGAACAATACAATTGCCGATCATTACTTCAATGCCGAACAGTATAAATGTCAAACTACACTTAGGCCGGTTACTTTAGAAATCACATGTCTTCTGAATCTGGAACTGTAATCGCCTCAAAGCAAGCTTTTTGAGACGGTCAGCGATGACGGTCTTCAAAGGCGATGATTCGAAGCTAATCATTATATCTTTAAAAAACCTTTAGATTCTTATCGCCTGTACACAATTGCCTGCACTAGTTCACACACCACGTGGGGGGAAAACTCGTGTTGCTAATTCTAACGTTCAACGTTTTTTAAGTATAGTTCTCTCAAGCACTTAGCCAGGTTCACTATTTATTCGGGATGTCGAGAAAGTCTAGCTCTGCCACCATATCTGACAGGCCTGGGCCGTCAGCAAGGCAAGGAGCCGCTGATACTTCTAACCCGTCAACTTCTCCCGCTCATAACTTGGCGCCTGATGCTCTGGAGGCAACCATCTTACTAGACAATCCGATCGATTCTCAAGCCTCGAAGATCAACGAAGCTGCTTTGCGACAGATATGCTCTATTCACGGGATTCCTTTTGCCAACGTGTTAGTTCCTTCAAGACACGATCGCCCTCATCTGCCCCCAGTCGGGTACACTACCTGCAACAAGTTTATGTGTTGGATGGGCAGCGTGCCTCTATTTAACTTATTTCTCCGGGATGTACTGCAGTACATAGACATAGCTCCGTCGCAGCTGCACCCGAACGGCCATGCGTTTCTATATGGGACTTATCTACTTTTCATGGCTGTCTTCTCCAGACCTCCAACCGCCGGTGATATCAGATATATTTACATGTTCAAGAGACGGAAAGACGGTCCTTCTTTTATGTTCCTCGAGCCATACCACAAATGCCAGATCTTGACAGGGGCCTGTAGCAAATTCGCCCTGTACAAACAGGAATGGTTCTATGTGCGCTGCCCTTCTGGTTTCGCTAGGAGATGGGTTGAAGGCAGTAAGTCTCTCTGCTTAATCGCTATTCGTATTTAATTGGAGTCATGCTTTTCCTAACTCTTCATTTCATCCTTTCAGGTATCAACCCGCGTCCGGAAGGCCGAGGATATTCTGAGGCTGTTGAAGCCATTAGAGCTCTTCCTACTGAGGATCGAGACATCCGGACTATCATCTCAAATGAATCGCTGTCGGGGTTTGGCTTGCTAGCCCCTGGTCGTCGGATCAGCCTTCCAGAAGGTGTTACCATTCCCAAACCTCCGTCCGGTAAAGGGAAAAAACTTGCCGGATCGTCGTCGCGCCGCGCTCCCGATACGCACGGAGAAAGCGAGCGTAGAGAGGATGATGCTCCCGAGACTCAGGGCGAGAACGTGGGTCTCGCTTGGAATCCGACAATCGAAGTTCAGGATATCGAGACATCATCCTCCCCTTCGAAGGGAAAGAAGAAGTTGAAATATATGGTTCAAAAGGAGAAAGTTGGTGGCACCTCAAAAGTCACACTTATTCCGCCTGAGAAAGAGGCTTCCTCACAGCATCTGGAAAGTTCTCTGAGGGGTCTGTCCAACCTGTCCATCCCCGATGATTTACTTAATTACGGGTTCGATGATCCTGAAGCTCTCAAATTCTCTTCGCCCGCTAGAGGCAATGTAGGAGTTCAACTCCCGGCTCAAGGAGACAACACTCCGATTAGCAAAGATAAACGAACGGGTCCGTCGGGGGAACACTAGGACACACACGCACATGCGCATTCCATATTATACTTCAAGTCTTTTTAATTCGTGAATTCTCCTTAACTCGTTGTTATCTCCATTCTTTGCAGGTGATATGGGTCGCTCTCACGAACTTGATCGCCTTCAGGGGTCTTCTATATTCCATCACTCCGGACGGGATTCCGGTTCAGGCAGACGCAGGGACCGAGGTGATTATGAAGATAGGGACAATCGTCCTCGTGAGTCGTCTCACCACAAGAAAGCACACTCTCAATCTTCCCAGTCCCGCGATCTTCCTCCTCCAACTGAGCCGGATAAAGAGAAATCTTCGCAGAAGGGTTATCAGTCTGATGATGCTCGAGAACAACATTCCAGTTCATCGAGTACGAGGCAAGTTCGAGAGCAGCGTAAAAGAACGGAATTCTCAAAGCCTCCTCCTCGTATTCCTGCAGTGGACCCAACTGTTGCGGAGAAAATGGTCGACCTTAAGGCCAAGTTTCCGAAAATCTGTTTTGACGGCTTGAAATTTCTCCCAGCCATCCATCACATTCCCGGGCACGTGAAGCAAAGTGCCATTGCCTGCAACAACGACGTCTATGTTCAACATGACTCGTTCGTGCACTTGGTGGAGAAGATCTCGGAAGTATCCGTCGAGCATCAACACGAGATCGACCGTCTGAATCTGGAGGCTGACAGCGATAAGAAAATCATCAAACTCCAAGATGAAGTGCTCGCTTCGTATAAGTCAAAGCTAGAAGCCGCTGAACAAAGCGCAAAAATACTGCCGAGGCAGTTACTCGTTTAGAGGTGGCTCACAAAAAAGAGCTTGACGAAGCAGTCCAGCGCAGCGGTGCCCTCGCCCTAGAAAAAGACTCTGTCCAAAAAGAAAGGGACGCGCTCGCTACTCAAGTCAAAGAGCTGAAAGAACTACTCTCCAAGGAGAAAGAAGACAAAATAGCTGCTCAAGAAGAATCACAGCGATATTGTGATGAGATTGTTGCTACCCGACTCCTGAAGACAAAGCTCGACGACAAACTTGCCGGGGTCGAGAAAATGAAGGATGAGGCCCGTGAGGAGGGTAAAAGAGTGGCTGTGGAGGAGATTGATTCTCGCCTTGAGGCGGCCGCAGAGGCTGGCAGGGAAGAGGTCAAAAGTATGTTTGACCCATTGATCGCCGAGTACGGAGCCCGCATCCTTATGCACCGTGACTTAACATTCTTGGGCGACGGCTACCTCGAATCCCTGGCTGAGGCATGGGAAACTCTGATAAAGATCAGGAAGGTCGAGTCAGGCTCCGAAGAGGTCGACGAGGATGCATTGGTGAAGGAGTTCCTGAGGGGGAATGAGCCATCGGACTTATCCGCAGCATTGGCACTTTATAGCAAAGGCTCTTCCCCTCCGAAAGAGAAGAATGACGAAGCTGGCCCGTCTGGGGCCGATGCTACTACTCCTCACATTGCCGCTCCTTACGCTGCTCAATCGGCCGGTCGGCCAACACTTGATCCATTCGAGCAGCATGCTAGTTATGATCCCGAAGATCCCGGGCTTAGAGTTCATGTGCTATCACCTATCCTGGAGGGTGAAACCCCTCGTGCCACCGATAGCCAACCGGACCCTGGTAGGAAATTCTTCTTTCTCTAGAAGTTGAAGAGTTCCCGTCATTTTTCAGCAGTGGCTATTCATTCTAATGCTCATTCCTTATGTTTTCGTGCAGGTTGTTCTGACGCCGAGCCAACTCCGAGGAGCGATGACGCCAAGGAGGAAGCAGAGAAAACAAGCGACGTTGCTCACGCAGGAGTAACTCCCGGTCCAGACGCTCAAGTGATCGGGGCGCTTGATGATGACAAACTTGATACTTCGTCTCCTGTCGAAGGAAGCGATGAAATTAAAATCACTGGCGCCTCTGAGCATACTTCAGAGATGAGCATGAAGGACCGTCTTGCCGACGAGGAGAAGAGAAAAGTCAAAGTCAAAGTCGAGTCTGAAATACTGGAACTCACTGACCCGCGGAACAGACCTTTGAAAATCATTCTCCCGGGCAGGTTCAAACCACTAGATGTTCCGTCTCCTACTCCTGACTTCGTTTCCCTAGCAAGCAAAAAGTCCAAGAAAAAGCATGAGGGAGAGGAGCCATCGGAAACATCAAAGGAAGACAAAAAGAAGAAGTCGAAGAAATAATCGATACACTCGTTCAACGAGTTTTTTGCTTAAGTCTTGTAATTGCTTTTATCTTCCACAACTTGCAGTTTGTATAGAGAGGTCTGAATTTTGTAGGAGTCATCATGTATCCCCATTTTGGACTTATCGAATAAAATTTTAGTTTCTTTATTGCTTGAATGATTCTCTTGTCTTTCTTTGGTTTGTTGACTAATTGTAGCCATAACTCAAGTTCTCAAGAGTTGCATTATCTCCCGGTCCGTTCTCGAGTACTTGGACATTCTCCGACTCTGTGCTCTGGGAACTCGGAGATTTGAGATCGATTATACTCTAGTCCACGCTCTGGGGACTTAGAGTACTCCGCTCCGCATTCTGGGGACTCGGAGATTTGAAGTCGTTTATACTCTAGTCCGCGCTCTGGGGACTTAGAGTACTCCGATCCGCGCTCTGGGGATTCGGAGATTTGGAATCGTTTATACTCTAGTCCGCGCTCTGGGGACTTAGAGTACTCCGATCCGCGCTTTGGGGATTCGGAGATTTGAAGTCGTTTATACTCTAGTCCGCGCTCTGGGGACTTAGAGTACTCCGATCCGCGCTCTGGGGATTCGGAGATTTGGAATCGTTTATACTCTAGTCCGCGCTCTGGGGACTTAGAGTACTCCGATCCGCGCTCTGGGGATTCGGAGATTTGGAATCGTTTATACTCTAGTCCGCGCTCTGGGGACTTAGAGTACTCCGATCCGCGCTCTGGGGATTCGGAGATTTGAAATCGTTTATACTCTAGTCCGCGCTCTGGGGACTTAGAGTACTCCGCTCCACATTCTGGGGATTCGGAGATTTGAAGTCGTTTATACTCTAGTCTGCGCTCTGGGGACTTAGAGTACTCCGATCCGCGCTCTGGGGATTCGGAGATTTGAAATCGTTTATACTCTAGTCCGCGCTCTGGGGACTTAGAGTACTCCGCTCCGCATTCTGGGGATTCGGAGATTTGAAGTCGTTTATACTCTAGTCCGCGCTCTGGTGACTTAGAGTACTCCGATCCGCGCTCTGGGGATTCGGAGATTTGGAATCGTTTATACTCTAGTCCGCGCTCTGGGGACTTAGAGTACTCCGATCCGCGCTCTGGTGATTCGAAGATTTGGAATCGTTCATACGAGTCTGTATGTCGTGCAGGATAATGTAATTTATCATCCAATTAAGAGATATAGAAACTTCATAGAAAATATGGCTTCAAGCCTTTATTAATGAAAATCAACTAAATTGCTTGATTACAACTTTAGAAGGAAACTGAGTCATTATTGAATGGAAACATGCAGGAAACAACAGTGCCTACAACAAGAAAGGAAAACATGCTAAATGTAATAGTGCCGCAAATGTTCACTGTTCCATGCTCGGGGGAGTGTCGCGCCATCAACGGTCGTTAGCTTGAATGTTCCTTCTTCAAGCTTCCGTTCAATGGCGTATGGACCTTCCCAGCTGGGATTCATGCGTGACGGTACCGGGAAGACTCGTTTCAGAACGAGATCACCCACATCAAAGACTCTTGGGCGGACTCTGCCGTCGTAGTAACACTTGACTCGATGTCTGTGCGCCGCCGCCCTTAATTCAGCTTCTTCTCGCTTTTCGTCGATGCAGTTCAGCGATTCCAGGAAGAGGTTTTGGTTCGTCTTGGGCTCATAGTATGTCACCCGGTGCGATGGAACTTCAAGCTCCACGGGTATAACGACCTCAGAGCCGTATGCCAAGGCGAATGGAGTGTGGCCGGTCGCGGACGTGTGGGTAGTTCTATACGCCCATAATGCTGTCGGGAGCTCATCTACCCACTTGCCTCCAACCTTCTCCAGACGCTTCTTCAATATGGACTTGATTATTTTGTTAACGGCCTCGACTTGTCCGTTAGCTTTTGGGTGTGCAACGGCGGCGAACTTTTTCTCGATGCCGTACTTTAAACAGAACTCTTTGAACTCTCTACTTTCAAATTGCATTCCGTTGTCTGTAATGATGGTGCGTGGAAGGCCAAAGCGGCATATAATGTTTCGTACAACGAAGTTAATGACCTTCTTAGAGGTGATAGTGGCCAAAGGTTCTGCCTCAGCCCATTTCGTGAAATAGTCGACTGCAACTATTGCATATTTCGCACCACCTTTAGATAAAGGCAAAGAGCCGATTATGTCGATTCCCCAGATCGCAAATGGCCAGGGACTGATCATTTGTGTGAGTTCCGTTGATGGAGCCCTCGGGATTTTTGCATATCTTTGACACTTGTCGCATTTTCTTGCGTAGTCCGCGGCATCCCGGTTTACGGTGGGCCAGTAATATCCATAGCGGAGGATCTTCTTTGCTAGCGTTTGCCCCCCAGTATGGTCGCCGCATTCCCCTTCGTGAACTTCTCTCAAGAATCGCTTTGTTTCATCATGAGTGATGCACCGTAATAATGGGACCGAGAATCCTTTTCGATACATGGACCCATCCTGCATTACGTATCGCGCGGCCTTTCGAAGGACCTACCGTCTTTCGCTTCTTTTTTCTGGTAAAGCCCCGGTCGTCAGGTATAGTTTGAATGGGGTTATCCATGATTCCTTCTCGATTTCTGTTCCCAGTATGCGATCGACTTCCATTTCGTCTATGCTCGGGGCATGCAAGACTTCGACGGGATACAATCCCATTTGTTGCGCATCGTCGGTACTCGCGAACTTAGCCAATAAGTCGGCTTCTTTGTTCTGTTTGCGCGGGATATGTGAGATGTCATAACGCTCAAGATTTGATAGTAGTTCTTGGACCTGAATGAGGTACGGAGCAAGCTTTCGTCCCTTTGCTTGGTAGTCTCCCCGTACTTGGTAAACCACCAACTGCGAGTCACAAAAGATTTCGACTGATTCGATCCCGAGTTCCCTGATGAGCTTCAAGCCAGCGATCAGTGCTTCATATTCGGCTTCGTTATTTGTAGCCGGGAAATCGAGCTTCGGGGCATAACAGATCGATCGGTTTTCCGGAGTTACAAGAACTACGCCCGCGCCGGAGCAACGGTCGTTTGATGCACCGTCAGTGTATAATTTCCATCGAACGGGGGGAATGGTGTCGTGATCGTCCGGTTTGATGGGTATGGTAAATTCGGCGATGAAGTCTGCTAACGCTTGCCCTCGGATGGCTCTCCGTGGTAAGTACGCGATATCGAATTGGCTCAACTCGATGTTCCATCTTAGCAATCTTCCAGAAGTTTCCGGCCGTTGGAGTACTTGCCTCAGGGGTTGATCGGAATAAACACCGATTGAATGTGCTTGAAAGTACGGGCGAAGCTTTCGTGATGGAATCACCAAGCAATAAGCCAATTTCTCTATTTTAGGGTAATTCCTCTCGGTCCTTGTTAAACGTTTGCTAACATAATACACCGGCTTTTGGACTCGATCCTCCTCTCGTACCAAAGCCGCACTTATCGCATGTGGGGATACAACCAAGTATACGTACAACATCTCATGGTCAACTGGTTTTGATAGCATTGGTGGGCTCTCCAGATGCCTCACCAGATTCTGGAATGCTTCCACACAGCTGGACGTCCATTCAAAATTTCTCTTTCCTTTCTTTATTATGTCAAAGAACGGGATGCACTTGTCAGTTGCCTTGGATATAAATCGACTCAGCGCAGCTACTTTTCCGTTCAAGCTCTGTACCTGCTTTATATTCCTGGGCGCTTGTACATCTCGAATAGCTTGGACCTTTTCTGGGTTGGCCTCGATTCCCCTAGCGTTGACGATGAATCCCAAAAACTTCCCTGATGCAACGCCGAAAGAACACTTCAACGGGTTAATCTTCATGCCATAAAACCTGAGTATGTCGAACATTTCAGCCAAGTCTTGAATGTGGTCGTTTGACCGTCGTGACTTCACGAGCATGTCATCCACATAGACTTCCATGGTTTTACCCAGCTGGTCCTTGAACATTCGATTCACCAGACGTTGGTAAGTTGCTCCAGCATTCTTCAATCCAAAGGGCATCACTACATAGCAATACAGTCCGACATTTGTAACGAAGCTGGTGTGTTCTTGGTCCGGAATATGCATTGGGATTTGGTTGTATCCTGAGTACGCATCCATGAATGACAGTAACTCGTGTCCTGCGGTGGAATCGACCAACTGATCGATCCTAGGCAACGGGAAACTGTCCTTAGGGCATGCTTTGTTCAAGTCGGAATAATCTACGCAAGTCCTCCATTTCCCATTCGCCTTCTTTACTAGCACGGGGTTGGAGACCCATTCCGGGTAGAGGGCGTCGCGGACGAACCCATTTGCTTTGAGTTTGTCCACCTCCTCTCCAAGAGCGGCGGATCTCTCCGGATCCATTCCTCTCCTTTTTTGCTTGACTGGGACGTATTTCGGGTCTATGTTCAACATATGACTCGTGATGGCGGGAGAAATCCCACACATATCAGAATGCGTCCAGGCGAAAACATCAAGGTTCGCCCGAAGGAAGTCGCTAAGGTCTTCAGTCATTGCGGGGCCTAGCTGTGATCCGATCTTCAGTATTCGCGAAGGGTCGTCATGGCTAACTGAAATGTCAATTGTTAATTCAGCCGGTGCCGCCTTCTCTTCCCTGGCTTTCTCATCGTCGTCTCTCGGATCTTTATCTCCGTAGATCCGAGAACTATGCCCGAGCCAGGGCTCGGGCATTACTTGTCAATTATCCGCATTGAGGATGCGGACGGGATTGTCCGCAACCTTTCCCTTCTCCCTCCGGTGGTCCTCTCGGAGCTCGTCCACATAACAGGAACGACCAGCTGCTTGGTCGCCGTGAACAATGCCTACTCCCTTGTCAGTCGGGAACTTCAAGGTTAAACACCACGGGGCTAACGCTGCCCTAAACTCCGCCAGGGCCGGCCGGCCCAAGAAAACGTTATATGGAGAGTCCACATCCAAAACTACAAAGGGTAGAATTCGCACTCTCCGACGCTCGCCTTGTCCCAGTTCAACTGGTAACTCGACATATCCCACTGCATCAGTTGCAGCACCGTTAAAGCCGTGGATACGAGCTTTGGATGGTTTCAAGTCTTTTGTTTCTAGCTTCATTTGATCGTAGGCCTTCTTGAAGATGATGTTGACTGAACTTCCAGAATCAATCAGAATTCTTTTTACGTATGCTGGTCCGATCGTTGCAGATATGACCATGGGGTCGATGGTCGGAGCCTCTACCTAATCAGCGTCTCTGCTTCTGAACACAATATCGTCTGTCATTACGCGCTGCTGCTTAGCAGGGGCTCCGTCCTCCATGTTCGAACAACACTCAAAATCTGCATGCTTCAAGGAATTTGCATATCGCTCCATCTCCTGCCAATTCTTATCCGCGGGGTGAGGCCCGCCGATTATTGTATTTATGACCAGTCTACCAACGGTCCGGGCAGGCTCCTCGGGATGACGTGGAGCTGGTGCACGACCTGGGTTGGATGTTCCCTGTCCTCCTTCTTGTGTATCCTTCACAAATTCTTGCAATTTCTTCTGCCTGATCAACTTCTCGATAGCGTCGTGAAAGTGTCTACATTCTTCCGTATTGTGTCCATAAGTCTCATGGAAGCGACAATATTTCCCGGTCTGCTTCTGTTCTTCAGTTGATTCTTTTGGACGTGGTTTTCTATATTGAAAAGTATTGCAGGTGGATAGGTAAATGTTTTCAAGTGGGGCGTTTAGCGGAGTGTACTCGCTGTAGCTTGGAATTCTCGACTTCCACTTTCCTGCTTCTTTTCTTTTCCCTTGACTCCTTCCTCCGGATTCCTTGGGTTGCCCAGGTTTGTTCTGGACGTTGACTTGGACCTTTCCCGAGCTGTCTCCGGATTGCTTCACAGCAATGTTGCTTTTTATTGACTCTTGGATAGGCCCTGGCGCCTTATCTCGTCGTACCCACCTAGCTTCCTCTCTTCTTATGAACTGGTGTGCCTTAGAGTAGAAACGCTCTAGCGTAGCTGGAGGTTTTCCTGCCAGCCAGTCTCCAAACTCAGAGTCTGGATCCACACCTCTCATTACAGCCATCAGAATTGCATGGTCATTGGGGTTACTGACTTCAGTTGCTGCTACGTGGAATCTTTGCAAATATTCCTTCAACGACTCCCCAGGATTTTGGATTACACTTGACAGAGACATCATGTCCTTTGGGCGCGTAGTGTGTATCTTGAACTGCTCAATAAACTTCTTTGCCAACTCCTCGAAATTTGATACGGATCGCGGAGGAAGTCGGGTGAACCACATAGTAGCGATCCCAGATAGAGTAATCAGAAAGCACCTACACTTGGTGGCATCATTCGCTCTGGCTGAATCCATCATCCATTTGTACCTCATGACATGTTGTCTAGGGTCAGTCTTTCCTTCATATGCAGGAATAGTAGGCATACTAAACTTCCTGGGGTACGCCGCTTGTAACACAACATCCGTGAACGGAGTATGACTTCTTGACACTCCCCAATCATCATTTGATAAGCCCTGATTCTCTTTCATCAATTGCCTGATCATGGCTGTCAGATCGGGCGTCTGTATGGAAGGCGGAAGGTTGGAGTCTGTTCTACGCGCCTGTCCATGCTGATGCCTCCTCTCTTGGAGATCTGCCAATCGTGCATCTTGAGGTTCGACATCGTTAGCATTTTGATGATCTGGGCCTCTATCTTCCATCTGTATCCCGGTCCTGAAGCTTCCAGCTCTTGCTTGGTCGCGGTCTCCAGCTGTTCGAACAGCAGCATCTGCCCGCGCAGCATCAGTCTTACGGCGTCTGCGCCTGGGAGGTTCATCAGATGAAGTAGAGCTGTCAGATGAGGAGTAAGCAGCGGGATTGCCCCCAGCGTTCTGTTGCTGCTGTTGAGTAAGTTGTGCCATCAGGTTGGCATTGGCTTGCATCTTCTCTCCTAGTTGTCTCCTACTTTCCCTGAGCTCTCTCATCAAGTCGTTGAACTCTATTCTGGTGACAACTGGAGTTTGGTCCTGAGTGGCAACTCCTGTATTTGGAATTGCTGGTTGATTGCTAGGCCCTGCTTGTTGCACGCTAGCAGTCTCATGGGCATCCGCATTGTGAGAAGCTGACCTGGTACGTGGTCTTGCCATCGTAGAGTTATTGGTATGAACTCTGAGTAGAATCAACGGATGTCCTATCAGTGAGTCGGATCTTCTTTGGGGGATTTGTTCAATCCAGTAGCTTCAAAGCAGATCCTTGAGGTCTGAGAATTCAATTCTCAGTGAAAGCACCGAAGTGTTAGCACCAAAATTGGTCACTAACCTTGTAGAAGAAGATTATGAAGAGATATAAGTGATGAAATCAAATTAAACAGAGAAGACAGTGCTAATCTAAATACAGAAAGTAAGAACACCAAATTTATAGTGGTTCAGCGAAATTGCCTACGTCCACTTTGAGGTTAAACTTTATTGATCTTCTTTATAGTTGATTACAGATACAATTCGTGAATCAAATGCTTGAATGAAGTTGTTAAGTAGAGAAGATGAGTCTTGAAAATGGCAGAGTCTCCCCGGTGTTTTCTCTCCAAAAAAGGATCCATTTCACTGTGACCCCGCCCCTCTATTTATAGGCAAATATGGGCTGGACTTCCCAAGTGGGCTGGATAGCCGAACGCTCAAGCCCCAATGCAGTGGTCGCTGTATGCCGAACCAGGCGTGCCGAACGCTCTGTGCCGAACCATTCCTTCTATGCCGAACGGTGTGTTGGTGTCGTGGGAAGTGTAGGATGGTTGTCTGTCGAGGCCGAACGTGCCTCCATCTCAAGCTCTTGAACGAACGGTGTATGCATGCCGAACGATACTGGTATCTTGAGTAGTTGTGCATACTGAATGTCTTCTGGATGTCGAGTATTACGCCGAACACCATGGGATGCCGAGTACTCCTGTTGCCGAGCAGTCTCGATGCCGAGTGCTCTTGTATGCCGAGCAGCCTCGATGCCGAGCACCCTTGTATGCCGAGCAGCCTCGATGCCGAGCGCCCTTGTATGCCGTGCACTCTCTGACGCCGAGTTCCACTGGATGCCGAGCGCTACGCCGAGTACTCCTGGATGTCAAGTGCTTCGCCGAACACTCCTGGATGTTAAGTGCCTCGCCGAACACTACTGGATGCCGGTCACTCTCTGTTGCCGAGTTCCACTGGATGCCGAGTACTACGCCGAGTACTCCTGGATGTCAAGTGCTTCGCCGAACACTCCTGGATGTTAAGTGCCTCGCCGAACACTACTGGATGCCGGTCACTCTCTGATGCCAAGTTCCACTGGATGCCGAGTATTAGTTACCTGGTCAAATCTCCAGGAAACAATTACTATGCTTATTCTGATAGATCTTTAGCCATTGTAATTTCGTTATAAATATTTATTGAATATGTCGAACCACTTGAAAAAAAAATAGATACCACCCTTTCGACGTATTCAGTAGATAGTTATAGCTTGATTACAAATGGTCGCTTCCACTATACTCTATTCTCCGCTTTAACAGACGGTATTACTCCCGTAATACTCTTTGTTACAGTTGGTCTCGGAGTGGGGCGTTACATTAAGAAGGGTCGTGAGACATGACTTTGAGGTAACACTACCTTTACTTGTCCGACATTATTGTTAATCTAGGAATAATACAAATTTGAATTCAATGATTGGTGATGGGTATATAGCACTTAATTTCCATACACGATCGTTTTATATCCTCGATAGTTGGTTCCCCAGCTATCGTTTACCTCGGCTTCTTTATTATAGTCATTCTAAGACGATTTGTTGCTCTATTGAGCTTTGTTATCCTTTGTCGGAAATGACTAAATCATAGCGCGTGTTTTTGGGGGCCAATTTTTGTGGGGTTGCTCTCATTAGGGTATTTTCACATCTCATCCAAATTGGATTCGGTTTTGCGCATTTAGATGTGAAATGCTCGGATTCTCGGTAAGGATTGGCGGGGTTCGGCTTGGAGTTCCTGGCGTTTTCAAATATATTTCTAGAGGTATACTTCTTTTAAGGGGGATGCACCCTCTTAGTCATTTGTTGGAAAAAAATTTCTTTCCTTATTTGATTTGAACCTAAGAGTTGTTTTCTATAAACCCAATGGGAAGAGTCTACCACTCTTCATGATGTTTAATTGTAAGTTTTGTCCATTCTATCAAGTTTGGACTGTTATCTTGTTTTTTCCATTCTGTCTAGTTTGGTTTTTATTCAGACTATTTCCATTCTTTCTAGTCTGGATCTTTATACTATTTTTTCCCATCATCTCTGTGTGGGTTCATTTCCTATTGTTCTTTTCCATTCTTATGTTTGATTGTTGTTTATGTGGGAGAAAACTCGTTCCTCATTAGCGGTGTAACGCCCCACCCCGAGACCCACATTAACAAAGAGAATTACAAGGTATTTCTGTTTACTAATGCGGAGAATAGATCTGGTTAAGGGCGACCATCATAGTCTTGCATTAGATAAGAGCAAAGTATATCGATTTAGTATTCATCATTTTTTTTTCATTTTATATCTAGAGTTCGACATACTTAATTCCTATCTAATACACTACTATGGTGGCTACAAGATCAATTCAGAAACAAAATATGATAACAATAACAATCTTAAGTCACAAAACAGCAACACAGATAATATACATATACACGTACATCAAATGTAATACAACATGCCACAAGTGGTATTCAACCACAATATATACATACATCCCCACAAAAGAATAGATACATCACAACGTTCCAAAGAAAAAGGCTACAACAACAAAACTAAGCCATATCCAAAGCGATGGTGAAATCCAAAAGGTAAAGCTAGCATAGGTCCAAAAGCTAACCTGTAACTCGGTCTGACCCGAGTAATAAATACACGGGTCAGGCTAACTAGAACTTGATATTAGCAAAAGATAAAGGAATATAAGTGCATAAGGGAGACATTCCTTTAAAAATAAAGGAATGATATAGGTAAAGTCTAATAATACAACTAAGAATAAGTATTCCATAAAGGCTCAAAGTTAATCACATGATAAGGTTTAACATGGCATAGATGTTTCACATTCAACGGCTATACAATGTAAGTGAACATAAGCAACATGTAAGTCATAAGTGAAATCATCAAAATCTCCAAATCAAAACTCATAAAAATTCCTCGGATTGGCCAAATCTCATTTACATGCCGAAGCGATGTTGCACGTGTCATCCCACCGATACTATATATATATTAGGTACCTCTCCCAGATGACCGAAGTCGTAAATCCTAGACGATCGAAGTCATAAATCCCTAACGATCGAAGTCGTAATCCCAGATGACCCGAAGGTCTATAGTACTGGCAATCCCAGAATGTGTCACAAACTCATAGATAGGAACCCAAAAAGTGTTAACGTGCGTCCCATACCACACGTTCGCACTAAACGGTTTACTAACCGCTAGTTAATGTCACATTAGAAAACAGAAATCATCATAAAATCTCAAAACTTGGAAAACTCAGACTCACCTCATCTCATTGGCAAGTAAAACACTATAACGGGTTCTCATAGATCATACTCCTAGAATAGGAGATCTCAAACCACAACCCGCCAAATATTGGCCTTCCCAAATAATTCCTAAAGATAGGAATTATAATCTCAAAAACTCACCATAAATTAGCCAAATAACTCAGAAATCAATAACCCAGATAGTTTCAATCGTACAAGTCCGGAATTAACCAATAAAGTAAACTCACGTGTCCCATACCACGTGTTTTACTAAACCATTTCATTCTCTTTCTCATACGTCCGAAAAGTGTAAAATAATGTATATTATTTATAAAATAATTTACTTGAGAAAATGGGATTTTAAAATAATTTTTTGAAATCATTTGAAGACATTTTATTGAAAATTCTACTTGAATATATTTAAAACACTTTGAAATAATTTAATAAAAATTTGAAAATATTTTATAATAAAGATTTCAAAAACCAAATTATTTAGAAATTTTCTCAAAATTTATTTGGAACAAATATTGCTTGAACTCGAAGAAATACAAGGGAAATACACTAAATCGATATTCAAATTCAAATCGAATTTAATTCAAGTTTTTGAATTCCAAATTCCTCCAAATCTCGGCTAATCCATTGATGGATATCATAGCCCATAGTCATCATCAAATCATCTTAAATTTTGCATTAGAAATGAGCCACGAAAACATAGAATAAGACAAGCATATAAGGAAAAAAGGCTCAGATCAAAAGGAAGTAGGCTTACGTACCTGGGACAACTGGGGTCGACACAGACTAGTAGCCAGGTCAACTGCCAGGTCGACCCGGAGACTGCTGAGTCGACCCTGGCTATGGAATTTATTCCCTGGTAGTTTTCTGCTTCGTATTGAACTTTTAGAGATCATTTCACATAGCAAACAGATGAATTAAGGACTGAAATTTGACATGCAATAAGTTTAACAACCAAAAACCACTCCGGAAAAGATCCATCAGCAATTCAAGTGAAAATCAAAGAGATATTAGTGCTCAAAGTAGCAACCGGAAATAAGAAATTCAAAAAACAACAACAGATAACAATATATGTACAGAATTTGTTTCCAGCAACCAATTTTTACAGGCAAAGCGATTTTTAGCTAGAAATTGTGAGATTTTACACTCCCCTTGATGATTTAGCAGCAATTTAGAATGCAAGAAGTGAACTTTGGTGAAGATAGAAGCCCTAAGAACCTATAGAAGCTTGAAAACCGTCATGCAAAACAACAGAACAAATTACAAACAATTCATTTCAAGTTCTAAGAATTTTTTATTGAAATCTTTAAGTATTGGTAGAGATTACCTTGTATACTTTCTAGTTTGATGATTATCTTCTTTATTTTGCAGTAGATTTGGTGAAAATTGGATTTATTTTGAGGCATACATTAATTTACTCTATTTTCTTTTACTGTGAATTACTTTGAGAAGAAGGAGATGAAACTAACGTACTGTTAGTTTTTTCTCATACCAGAAGCCTCTAGATGATGGGCTTTGGGTCCCATTCCAAACCCTATTAAGTCCAAAGCCAAAATACTTAAAGAAAATATAAAACCATAAGCACATTTTCTCCTATTTAACACTATATACACTTATTTCTTCATTTTAAAGTCATACAAAATGCATACATCTTATTTGTATGGAATAAAATTGTTAGTGTAACAAAATAAATTTTATTTCAACAATAAAAAGTTATTTTTACAAATCAAACCTTATTTTAAACAATATTTGACAATTTACTCAATTTACACTAATTTATTACAAAAACACTATTTTCAATCCAACAATTTGTACAAAAATTGTTTTCTTGTCAAATAAATTACCATAAATCATTTTAACTCTTTTTAATCATCAAAATATTATTTTCAAACAATATTTCAACTTTTATTTTAATAACACACTTATTATCTTCATATTTTTCATTTTAAATTCAATAAATGATTAATATTGACAATGTTTTCCAATATTGTTGTATTTACCCAAATAAAATTACAATCTGATTATTTTCTACTCAAATTCTCAAAATAAAGTTTTTAAAACTTTATTTTCATTACTTTAGATTTATTTCAACAATTTAACATTGAAATAAATCACCTAATTAATTTATTAGCTCCAAACTAATAAATACCTAATATTTCAATTTATTTAAACCAAATACTTATCCAACCAATATTTAATCCCAAATAAACAAAATAAAGTTCCAAACTTTATTTTTCCCATTTTATTTACAAAATTCATTATTTATTCCAAATAAACAATTTAATTTTCCAATTATATTTTAATTTACAATATTAAATTATAACTTCCGTTAAAATTTAATATATATATATATAGGTAATCTCCAAACCAAGGTTGTTACAGATTCCCCCCTTAACAAAATTGCGTCCTCGTAATTTCTAGAGAAGAGTTTGTATTCAACACATTTATTTCATCATTCAAAGGAAGGAATACAAGCACGAGATCAAAATTCCTCACTCTCTACTCAATACGAAAGAAGACTAAGATAAAATTGCTCGGTAAATTCAATTATTCTCCTAAGGACAAATACTAGGATTTGCGGACCATTGAATTCTTGAGCAATGCATCATGATTTCGAAAGTATCTCACTTTCGAAACAAAACACAACGGGTGCTACCCAAAGTCTATCGAAGGAGAATGATTTCACAAAAGTTTCTCGAATAGAGTTGGAATTTAGCATTGCTTTATCCGAACTCCAACCACAAAATTATGATTTTCCGTAGGTCACTACGGAAGGAGTCATACTGATACTAAGATAACAACAATTGAGGTAAGAAAACCCAATGAGAGGTGGTTACTTCAAAGATCACCTTACTCAAACGACCGTAAAATGCTAGTCGTTGGACTATTGCGCTAAGGCAAGACAATCATGAGGAACACAATAGTTATAAATTTTAATTTACAATCAAAATTTATTAGAGTTCGAAATTCATTATCTTAAAAACCATAATCTAAATTTTTGTTTACAATCAAACTTCTTAAAGTTCCAAAACTCGGTGCCTTTAAATTAGAAATCTCAATTTTTAGCACTTGAAAATTTTCCAAACTCCTTCCTATAGTTCTTATAAAATGACAAATAATTTCAAACACTTATTCCCCTTTTTATTCCAAAATTAAATTTTTGAAAGATTTTTTTTTTATAATTTCATTTCAACAATTCTTAAGATAAAATTTTAAAATTTACTACTCTTTATTTTCAAAATACCCAAATTCTCATAACAAACTCCATCTATAACATGTATAACTTATTTTAAAATATTCAATAAACATTTATTCTTTAAACAAAGTATTATCTCATCATTTCAACAAAAAACATAACTATATTCAAACTCATACATTTCAATTATCATAATGGAACTACCTCGTCCCTCCTTCGAGCGCTAAAACTGTTAATGAGATTTTTCATCCTAAAAATAGCGAAGTATTTTTATTGAAGTAACCACGATATTGAATGCTTTAGTGGCTAGGAATAAGCAAAATTAAGTGATACTAAAATTGCCTGAGTAATTATATTGCTGTAATGCTTACACAATTATAAGGAGAAATATTCGAAACTTTATAAAGAGTCTCTATATAATTTGTTAAGCGATACATTCTAATTTTAACACTAAAAACATGAAAAGTAAAGTAAAGTACTAAAAGTAGTAAATAACACAAAGAATTTACATCGTTCGGATGTTAAAGAATCCTGCATCCATTGGAAAATTTCATTATCTTCTCTTTTCATTCTTAGCAAATGTGAAAAAATGGCAGATAGTACAATTTTAATTTTAGTGTCAAAAAATAGTAAAGTCCGAAAAATCCTTCTTTCTGCTACAGTTCCATATTTATTTATAGTACATAGAGACTCACACAGATCACTAACGTCCACCTTCTGCTCTTTGATTTCTGCCTCTGGATTATGCTATGTGTCAATCATTGGTCTTGCTAATTAATGGTACACATATTGCTAACATGGCCTTAGGCGCAAAACCATGATTGAGTTGACATATTTTGAACTGAGGCGGAAGCTTGAAATTGAAGTAGGAAAACCAAATTTCAAATAGATCACAAGTTGAAGATTTCATAAAGCCACAAACCAATGGACTACACACATGTGTAGGCGAAACCACAATGAGAAACTGACCCTGTTTTAAAAAATGGCATAGTTATTAACACTCATGTGTTTCACTATCGTGAATGGGCCATTGAGGGCTGCGCCTTCATAATTACACAGGATGATGATATTACACAGCATTTGAACTACATTGACTGTCTTGAAGCTGCACTACTATGTTCCAACTAAAATAACAACAAAAGTTAGTGGTAATCGGGGCCAAGCTGTATGGCTTAGTAAATAAGACTGTGCCGCCATTTTGAAGGATGGTCATATCGCATGAACCTATTCTGAGCTGTTCTTATCAATAGAAGACCGTGCCACCGCCTTCATATTTAAGTTGTGTCTAAGGAATTTGGGAATGATGTCATGGCTTCTTGGCTTGCCTTTGAGGAACGTAGATTAGCTTATGGTTGTGGAGCAGTTTTACCCTATTGCTTCATCATTTGAGTCAATGTATTTGTGGGAACTATTCTTTAGAATTTCTATGTTGTTATATCATTTCAATGTCAAATCAAGATGGTGGTGCATCTTGATTGCTTCAATCTCAATATAAGATTGCAGCAATCTCTGTAACTTAAATGTTAGTTTAAGATTGTGGTGCATCCTTATTGCATATTATTGCTTTAAGGATGGTGCCACAATTCTATATCTTTAGTATTGCTTTTGAAGCTATAGCAGTTCTAACTTATTTAGGGTTACTTTTATGACCGCAAAGCATCTTTCATATTTGGTTCTTGAAGGTCAGTCATAGTTCTGTCTATTGAAGTAAATATTAGGATTCCAGTGTAGTCCCAATACCCTATGGTTGACTCAAGATACCGAAGTAATATTACAGTGTCGAAACTGTGCTCAAAGGAATGGCACGGTACTATCTGGATTTTCTTTTGTCTCTTTCCTTCCTCATCGTAGTCCAACTTTCATCAAGGGAGTAGTTACTTTATTTCCTGTGCTTTCATCAATTTGCCTTTACAAGTATTTGGAAAATATGGATGTAATAGTAGCCATTAAAATATTCAAAAATCAGATTATGTGTTTTTGAAAACCGTGTGCTCTGATACCAAATGTGGATGGGGTGATGATAGGTGTGATAACCAAATCCATACTACAGCAGAATGGATCTTAAGGCTATTTTAAACTAAAAGGGGGATGAATAGTGTATTTAAAATATTTATCAATATACTTGCAAATTTCAAACTTCATCAAAGAAAATACAAACATAGGGACTAATATAATCATAGAACAATCAGATAATCATAAGTAAATGTAGTAAATGTAAAGACAAAGAAGACACCAAGAATTTTATACTGGTTCGAATTCCCAATCCTACATCTAATTCTGTACCCCATATAGAATTTCACTAATCATGTCTTGACTTTAAATCAGGCTTTAAATGTCCTTTGCACCTCTTGACTTTGACTAAGGTAGCAAGGACACCTATTGGAATTTAACTTGGGTAACCAACACACCCTATGGAATTTGATCTAAGTAACTAAAACACATATCATGTCTCTGTGCAACACCCCACCTTTATGCCAATATTACCCAAGAATATTATAAGTAATATTGTTGAGTAATATAGAGAATAGTGCTGGATAGAAGCGATCATCCATGTCTATTCCCTTGGGCTAACACTGTCACGTGATCTTTTACCTCATGATAAAATATAAAGATGTGAAAAGTCTCTACCAAAGCAATAAACACGTTGGCTAATAAAATCAGAATAATATATCACATAATATATAACACAGAATCACATATCATAACAGAAATATAACACAGACCAAATATCAATCTATAGTGTGAGTCTACAAAAGGAAATACTATAACCACAAATACATACATATACAAATAGACTATGATAGGTTTCAAAATATACATGACACATAATGCAACACCCTAGGATTTTTCTGGAAATAAATAAAGAAATATAATCAAAATATAAGAATTAGCATAAAAGGAGAATTTTCACAAACGTCTGAATTTGAATATAGAGCTAGTACCATTGTGTCCGTAGCGATTTTCTGGACAACTTTCGTATATAAATTTTTGAAATCCGAGCTAAAACGAAAAAGTTATAAAGGTTTAAATAATAAAGGAATTAAAAAGAAAAATATAAAGATAATTAACTATTATTAGACCCAGGTCGACCATGGGCGGTCGACGTGGCCCCAAGGGTCATCGACCCGACCTAGTGTTGACTTGAAGGTCGCAATTTTAAGTCACTTCGTTTCATGTGTGTGTAATGATTTCGTGTGAGCGATTACCCTATAAATTGATAGCTTAGGTTAGTCTAAAATTAAACCCGTATTCTCTCAATTACAGCGAAGCTCTGCCAAAATAAAGCCCCGTTGTGTTCGTAGCGATTTTCTAGATAATTTTCGTATGTAATGTTTTTAAATCTGAGCTAGTATGAAAAGTTATCAACGTTTGAAATTTTAGAAGTGAAATTAATTAAACAGTTAATTAAGGAAAGAAATATTAAATAAGGAAAGCTCCACCAGTCGACACCAGTAGTTGGACTGGTCGACCCTTAGCGGTCAACCACTCCAATCCAAGTAGTCAATCGGTCATTGCTTTCAGTGAAGGGTTTGGGTAGTTGAAACGGCTCAGATATTATAATATTTTATCGTACAATTATGTTTGCTTTCTGCCTCAATAAATAATAATGTAACCCTAAACCCTAATTCATTAGTAGTAAGTAGTACATCCAAACTCTATCCATATCTCTATCTCCTTTAAAACAAATCTCTCAAATGAAAATTTATTTAAAACCAAATTAAAAATAAAATCAAGAGATTAAGAAATTAAATCAAACCAAGGAGAGTTCTACATCAAGCAAAAGCAACTACAAGCATATCAAGGAAGGGATAGCCTTATGGAGGTGAGTGGGTTCATAATTAGTAAGATGAATACATGTAATTAGCTTTGTTATACCCTATTTGATATAGAATCATTTAATTTAAATTAGAAAGACTATTTATTTAGATTGGGTATTTCACATCAATTATAACTCATATGAATATGATCCCTTTCTATTAAGATCTGGTTATTGTAAATCTATTGGATAAGAATTGATCCGACATGAATACATCCTTTGTGTCAAATTAAGTATGAGCTGATGTTAACCCGCCTTTTGGCAAGGCCGTAAACATGAGGATCTAACTAAATCGATTGCTCGGTTATCGAGGCCGGAATACAACGGATTTGATTCAACTGGATGGATAGAAGATCAGTCACGGATGATAATCATCATTATGAAGCCGGGATTCGACATAGTCGACGGGAAAAGTCGCGGGATACTGGAAATATGTTTTCCGACAAAAGTCGAGTCATTTCGGATTGCCTGGAGTTTACTTTGAGTCGCACTTGGTCTTGCTTTGGGTTTTTGAGAGAGTTGCTTCGGGTCAGGCAGAGCTGTGCTTCGAAACGCTTGGGGTCGGTAGGTTTTTGAGGGATCGGTGTATTCTTCGGGTCGGCAAGGCGCAAACTTCGGATCGGCATCTCTATTGCTCTGGGTCGGCAGGAATTAAGGGATCGGCATCATATTGGGTAGGAATGTTTTGGTTTACTCCAGGTCGATACCTCTTCCACTTTGGGTCGGCAGATTGGAAAGGGATCGACATGTTGAAGTCTTGGGATCGGCATATTGAATGGGATTGGCTACTTCGGGTCATAGCTCACCTGACTCCGGGTCGGTGACGCAGTCTCGATTTGGGGTCAGCAATAGGTTAAGGGGTCGGCGTAGGAGTCTGGGCGAGCAGGTCGGCAATAAAGCTTAGGCGTCAGTACTTATATTGCTTCAAGTCACGAAGCATGTTACTTCGAGCATTGAGCCATCTACTTCAGGTCGGTCATTGCATTTCTTCGGGTCGGCTAAAAGGGATTGGGTCGGTGTTAATGCATCAGGTCAGCATGTCAGCTATACAGGATTGGTCGTGATAAAGGGTATAGGTCCGGCTATGGTTTTGGCGGGCCCGGATTACTCAGGAAGCCCAGTAACTTGGGTTTTGCCTATAAATACAACAGGCTGGGCTTCAGAAAAAGGATCTTCATTCTGTTTCCCTTCATCTTCTCCACTAAGGCTACTCTGTCATTATTGTTTTAAAAACTCCAGTTGTAACTGTAATTGATTCCGATATCAATAAAAAGGACATTTCTAGAGTGGACGTAGGCCAGAGTCAGCCGAACCACTTTAAATCCTTTGTTATTACTGCTTTCTTTTTAATTTTTATTGTTTATCATATTTATACTCTCTACATACACTCTATCTGTTATCTGTGACTGTTAGTTGGTGCTTTCATCTGCGTTTGGGTGTTAGTGACCAGTTTTGGCACTAACATTTTGGTGCTTTCACTGAGAAAGCTAGCACTCGGGGATTCTAAAGCTTGGATTTTGGATTTAAAGACTTAGGGACTTGGATTCTGGAAATTATAGCAAAACAATCAACCAGGAGACAGAGAACGGAAAGGAGTCGGCAAGAAGGAAGTCGGGAGGCTTCCTCTAGAGCTAATCAGGCCTCAATCTATATTACAAGGGACGAGATGGAAGCGATGCTAAAGAGGCAAGAGGACATGATACAGAACCTACTCCGACAGGTTGGACAAGTTGGAGTGCAAATTCAAGGGAATGGACCAACCGCAGTTGCTGGCAATGTAGAGCCAGGAGTCGGAGCTGCAAAAATTTCTAGAGGTTAGATTCAGAACCAGAATGGAGAGATTGAAGGAAATCAGCAAAGGCCTGAGGGCAGACCCTCGGGATTGGATGCTGGAAGGACTGTGAATGAAGCTCAACGAGCTGGGACCAACGTGAACGTGAATGAGCAACATGAAGAGTACTACCCAGAATATCCTCCAGGACATGGAGGGCAGGGTGGAGATGTAAAAAGGGGGCCACCTCCGGATGAAGACGAGCGGATGGCTGGATTGGTAAGAAGGATTATGAGAGGAGGACTACCGAACAGAGGCTTGGATGAAGTCAGTTGGAGTCCATTCACTCCGAATATCAGAAATGCAAGGAACCCTCCAGAATTCAAACTGCCAACACTGAAGGCCTATGATGGAAAATCAGACCCAACTCTGCATGTAACCAGATACATCAGACATATAGAAGTGTTGGGGTGCATCTGAGGAGGTATTGGCAAGATGTTTCCCTTTACACTTGACAGATTTGGTTGCGCTTTTGTTCAGGCAGCTAGAGAATGGATCGATCAGAACATAGGGCGAGCTAATGGAATGCTTCATGAGACAGTTCAGGGTCCACATGACATGACCCAAGAATCTAATGGCACTGGCATCAATGAAGCAGAGGACATGAGAGTCCGTGAGAGGTTTTCTAATGCGATTCAATGCAGTTGTAGCTTCAGTAGATCGCCCAGATCGATCAATGATCTTGATGGTGGTGGTAGCGGGGATTGCTGAAGGCATTGAGTTTAAGGATTCATTGGCACGGGATGCACCATAGGATCTTGGAGAGTTCTATCATGAGGCAAAAAGATTCATTCGGTTAGAGGATTCACGCGTTGAAAGGCAAGAGATAAATGCCGTGCAAGGCGAAGGAACGTTTGGATAAGGACGTGGGATGGATGAAGGAAAGCACAAGCAAGACGATGGATATGGTTGTTCTGACAAATGGAGGAGAGGTCGGGAACCCAAATTTGCGACGTACATGGACCCGACAGATAATCTAGAATGGATTTATTTGGATACACGGGGGCAGCTCCCCTATCGAAAACCACCCAGGAGGGATCCCACAGAACGGGAGCGTAGGAGCGGGAAGTACTACCTATTCCATGAGCTGGAAGGACATGCCACGGATGAATGCGGCCACTTGAAGGACGTGGTGGAGGAACAAGTCAGGAGTGGTAGATTGCCACAGTATGTGAGGGACCAGACGAGAGCTGTAGAACATAAGCAACTACGGCCTGGATCAAACAAGAACGACCCTGGATTGGGGTCACGACTCGTCATCCGCTGATCGTGATGGCAAGGGCCGAGTTCAGGATTTGGACTCCGGTCATCGAATAATTTTTTCTGATTTTAAAAAATAAAGTAACTATGCCACCTACACATGTAAGGGAACCAGAGCGATCCTCAGGCATCCTCTGAGATGGTAATACGCTACCCTGCCCGGAGAGGAAACATTTTGTTTTTTTTTTCTGTTTTTCTCATTGGACATTTGGAACTTGGATTTAATAAATGAATTTGGATTTTACGAAACAAATCCCTAACCGGAGAGCGGGATGGATATTGGAATTTAATCGCTTAATGTTCAGGGATACTGAACCGGAGTACAGGGAGTGACGCCGTTGCGCCGGAGAGCGACATGATCGGCTCGCTCGTCGTTGTTTTCCCTTCACCGGAGAGTAATAGGATGGGATCCAGCAAGAGCCCAGAGAGGATATAATTGGTCTAGGACTTAGGCCATGACATCACTTAATGTTCAGAGATACTGAACCGGAGTGCACGGAGCGACGCCACTTCGCTAGAGAGCGATAGGGTCAGCCCGCTCATCATTGTTTCCCCTTTACCAGAGATGACAGGATGGGATCTAGCAAGAGCCTGGAGTGGCTGTAATCGATCTAGGACTTAGGCCATGGCATCACTTAATGTTCAAGGATATTGAACCGGAGTGCAGGGAGTGACCCCGCTTCGCCGGAGAGCGATAGGATCGGCTCACTCGACGTTGTTTCCCCTTCACCGAAGAGTGACAGGATGGGATCCAGTAAGAGCCCGGAGAGGCTGTGATCGATCTAGGAGGATCAGGGCATCGCTTAATGTTCAGGGATACTGAGTGCAAGGGATAGGTAGCTTCGCCGGAGCGCGACAGGATCTGCCTATTCAATCGCTATGTTTGGATCAAGCTTAGCAAGGGTCCAGAGAGACCGTCAACGATCCGGAGAGATCGTAGGATTCGATTACCGACTTCCAAGATATGATATGGATTCTGATAGTGACTTCAAACAGCTAAGGATTTGGCTAAGGACTCGGAATGGTCCCAGATTTGGATTTGGACCCGACGAGGTCCCGGATTTGGATTACAGGACCCGGAGAGGTCCCGGGCTTGGACAAAATGATCCGGAGAGATCGTGGATTCGGTCAATGGATTTGGAATGAATTAGGAATTGGATAGCGACTCAGAACAGTCACGGATTTGGCTATCAGATTTGGATGGAATTGTTTGACAATGGATTGGATTGTGGATCAGATGATACGGCTATAGATGGAATTGGGACTTTTGATATCGGATTTAAGGCTGGGGGAATTAATTTAAAGGGCAAAAATTTGTATATTTTTAGCCTCAAGGACACGACCTCAATATTTTAACCACAAGGACAAACATTCTCCTAAAAATTATTCATAAGGACAAACATTCTTCCAAAATTATTCATAAGGACAAACATTCTTTCAAAACTACTACCGAACCAAAAACTAATACCTAAAAACTGCTACCGATAACTACAAACTGATACCTAAAAACTGCTATCAATAACTAAAAACTGATACCTAAAGAAAGTTGTCCTTCAGGCTAAAATAATGAAGGTCTGTCCTTAAGGCTAAAACGTTGAGAAATTTTGTCCTTGACAATAATTTCCTGTTTAAAGCTATTCAAAACACACCTTCTAATAGCAAGGCGTGTTTTAGGGGGCAAATGTTAACCCGCCTTTTGGCAAGGCCGTAGACATGCGGATTTAACTAAATCGATTGCTCGATTATCGAGGCCGGAATACGACAGGTTTGATTCGACTGGATGGATAGACGATCAATCATAAATGACGATCATGATTATGAAGCCGAGATTCGGCATAGTCGATGGAAAAAAGTCACGGGATACTGGAAATATAGGTTTCGACAAAAGTCGAGTCATTTCGGATTGCCTAGAGTTTACTTCAAGTCGCACTTGGGCTTGCTTCGGGTTTTTAAGAGAGTTGCTTCGGGTCAGGTAGAGCTGTGCTTCGAGGCGCTTGGGGTCGGTAGGTTTTTAAGGGATCAGTGTATTCTTCGGGTCGGCAAGGTGCAAACTTTGGATCGGCATCTTTGTTGCTCCGGGTCGGCAGGAATTAAGGGATCGACATCATATTGGGTCGGCATGTTTTGGTTTACTCCGGGTCGGTACCTCTTCCACTTCGGGTAGGCAGCTTGGAAAGGGATCGGCATGTTGAAGTCTTGGGATCAGCATATTGAATGGGATCGGCTACTTCGGGTCATAGCTCACCTGACTCCGGATCAGTACCATAGTCTCGAGTTGGGGTCGGCGATAGGTTAAGGGGTTGGCGTAGGACTTTTGGCGAGCAGGTCGGCAACAAAGCTTAGGGGTTGGTACATATATTGCTTCGAGTCACGAAGCACGTTACTTCGAGTCATTGAGCCATCCACTCCGGGTCGATCATTGCATTTCATCGGGTCGGCTAAAAGGGATCGGGTCGGTGTTAATGCATCAGGTCAGCATGTCAGCTATACAGGATCGGTCGTGATAAAGGGTATGGGTCCGGCTATGGTTTTGGCGGGCCCGGATCACTCAGGAAGCCCAGTAACTCGGGTTTTACCTATAAATACAGCAGGCGGGGCTTCAGAAAAGGGATCTTCATTATGTTTCCCTTCATCTTCTCCACTAAGGCTACTCTACCATTATTGTTTTAAAAACTCCGGATGGTAACTATAATTGATTCTGATATCAATAAAAAGGAAATTTCTGGAGTGGACATAGGCCGGAGTCAGGTGAACCACTATAAATCCTTTTTTATTGTTGCTTTCTTTTTAATTTTTATTGTTCTTCATATTTATACTCTCTACATACAGTCCGTAGGTGCGGCGCAGTGGAAAAGAGGTTTGGGTTCTGGTAAAAAGACCCAAGTTCGATTCCTACCATGCACTTCCCTATCCTATATAAATTTACCCGGGGGTATGGGGGCTTGGATCGACGGACGGCTTTACTATACCCTCCTCAAGAGTTTACCGGTCCGCCTGGTTCTCCTGGGTTTTCAAAAAAAAAACTCTCTACATACACTCTATCTGTTATCTGTGACTGCTAGTTGGTGCTTTCATCTGTGTTTGGGTGTTAGTGACCAATTTTGGCACTAATAATTGATATAACCTTGTTCATGTTAGACCTAAGTTAAGTTGATTTACTGAAATTGAATATGAAGTTTTTGGCGACTATGGATTGTGGATTTACAAAATTGGGTTTATTGTAATTTAAAGTTTATTGTAATTAAAAATTGTAACTAATATAGAAGAAGATGAAAATAATAATTGGAAAATAAATAAATAAAACACTATGACCGGTCGAGATGCTTACTGCAGTTAGTTGACAACAAGCAGTCTACCACTTTAGTGACCACGGTTAACGAATTCTAGGCATAGTATGAACCTCGACCTAAGGCCTGGGTTATTGATTTGATTGTATATTATATATATATATATATATATATGGATTTAAGTATAAGTAGGGGAATTAGCTCCCTAGGTTTGCGACTCTTGGACGTTACGAGAATAGATTAATGCGTGTGTAGGCAACAAGGTCATGACACTATTTATTCGGCAGAGCCGATTTTTGACTAGGGCGATAAAATCGCAAATTGCACTAACAAGAGGTTCTATGGTGTACGCACACTGATGATGATGCTTGGCGAAGTGTGTGTCCCGGCACTAACGAGATTTCCTTGGTATGTGCGGTGGTGTAGACATGATACTGCGTTGTTAATGGATCCCGACACGGAGCGATAAGAGGCGTTACGTTACCACTGAGAGGTGAACATGGATGCAGCGACCTTGAGACGTATCCGGTGTGAGTCGGCATTACGGGCTCCCCCTCACTGCGTAAATATGATACGTGTAGTCGTAATTTGGGAATGTTGTTCCAAGGCTAATATTATAGGTGATCCTATTTTGGAGTAGTTCCAGTAGCGTTCACAGATCCATAGTTCACTTTGAGGTTCGATCAGTTGTTCTACCCTAGTATATGCCTTCACAAGATGTTAGTGTAGGTGTGTTTAAAACTATACCCTTTAGATAAATTAAACTAGTGATTCATAGACACAAGTAGGACATCCTATGTGACAGGTTATAAATGAAGTCAATTGCATATGATCACCATATATTTATGATGTAACCCATTCACCAGACTTTTGTCTAACCAACTCATTTACTTTTTTTCCTCCACCATATTAGGATAAGGCAGTAGGTGATAGGCCCATAGATTAGTACATGGAGAGGAGAGCTTGGCATTGGAGTTGCTTTTTATTTTCCATTGCTCTCCATGTAACTATTTATCATACTTAGTACTTATCAAACTATATGATGTATTTCTACATACTCTAGATTTTACCACGTACTTTTTTTAGACTATGTTATCTGATATATTTTCTAAGATGGTTATTTTTATATTTATATTTTATTTCCTTCCACCATGAGATCTAAAAGTATAAAATGTCTTAAATTTTATTCTTTTTTTTAATCTCTGTAATGTTTAATAACCCAATAACTCATACTTCTTGATGCCGACGCGGGTATGAAAGCCACCCTAGGCTTAGGTCGGTGTGTTAGGAGGTGTGGATTATCACACTTGATATCAGACCCTATGTTTAAAATTACTTAGGAGTTAGGTGCATATTGAGAGAATGTACTTGATAAATTTAAAAAAATTCTTTGGAAAGGTTTTAAAAAGTTTTTCAAAATGGGATTTTACAGTATATATATATATATATATGTATGTATGTATATATATGTATGTATGTATGTATAGATAAAAATTTATTCAAAGGATTGATATATGAATATAATACGATACTGTTTTCCCTTATTCTTGCTAGCGCTATATGTGGAAAAGTTGCTAATAAATTCCTAATCACAAATACAGAGGATAAGCGATCCTACTGGTTGCAACTCAGGTGATGCAGCTGAAATATTGGGTGTGAACGTTCAATTTGGTTCCTTTGGTATCTGCAAGTAAGAGGACAAGCCGAGCATAACCCTAATAGGGGACCTACAGAGCAGGCATCTTGTGTAGATCCAACCCATCCACCTGCCACTAATTTTCCAAGCTATATAAGGACACTGCGAGTCTAGAAGGGAAGCTATATATGGGGACCGAGTCGTATGTGGACTCGAAGGCATGGATCCGCACTTATGAGAGGATTTTTGGATTAATGGGTCTTAAAGATGATGTAAGGAGACAACTTGCCACCTGGCATTTATCGGGAAAGGCTTTGAATTGGTGGGATATAGTAGTGGCAGAGACCGATGAGGGGGAGATTACTTAGGGAGCATTTTGACATGAAGTTTCTTTCCAAGACAGAGGAGGAAGTACAGTTGGAGAAGTTCATGCACTTGCATCAGGGAGAGATGTCAGTAAGAGAATATCTCAATCAGTTCAATGAGATGGCTAGGTTTGTTTTGAAGCTAATAAATACCCCTTGGAAGAAAGCTCTGAATTTTGCGAAGGGGCCGAATCAACCTCTTTAAGATTTGGTCCTTAGTCATATTCCATGGTTGCGACTTTTGAAGGTTTGGTAGAGATGGCCTTGCTGAATACCATTTCAAAGGAGGAAGTAAAGAGTGAGCCTAAGAAGACAGAAGAGAAGACACCATAAAAAAATCAGGGAAGATTAAAAAGTAGGATATGCAATGTAGGAGATGTGGTAAGAAGGGGCATTTTGCAAGGGAGTGCAAGACATCAATCTCGAAGATCAAGTGTTACAACTGCAATCAATTCTGGCACATGAGGCGGGAGTGTCCAGCACCGTAGAAGACCTCTACCCAAGTGGTTTCAACTTATGCATTGGATGATGTTCCCAGCTCGAGTGCACCTTCAGTAGCAGACAAAGGGAAGAAGGGCATAATTGAAGGTATATTAACTTTATCTGATTTACCTATTCGAACCTTATTTGACACTAGGACATCACACTCTTTTATCTCGAGTAGACTTTTAGATGAGTGGTACTTAGGCACTAGCATAGTTATAGGCTCTATAGTTGCATCAAACCCTGTTAGAGGATCGACTTATTTAACTATGATATGTAGGGGTTTGAAATAGTTTATTTTGGGAGTCGAGTTCGATTGTGATGCTTTTGTTTTGGGATTTTTTGGGTTTGGATTGATTTTAGGTATGGACTAGGTGACCATGTATGGGGTGATCTTAGACTATTCCAGGAAGGTTGTTAGGTTGGATAATTGTAGTGGATGTAGTCTAGAGGTTTATACTGATCCTATAGGTTCAGTTATGTTGAGTAACATATATTCTTTAGGCCTATCACATGATGAGTTAGATTCAGTACTAGAAGTTAAATACTATCCATATATCTTTTCCAAGGTCACTGGTCTTCCACCCTAGAGAAAGATCGAGTTTCGAAATTTTCTAGTGGAGAACGCCAGACCTATTGCCTTAGCCTTGAGGCACATGACTACTAAAGACAGACGCGAGATGAATAAGCAAGTGAATGGGCTATTGAAGAAGGGCTTTCATTTGGAGGATTATTTCAGAGTGGGGAGCACCAGTTGTCTTTGCTATCAAGACGGATGGTTTCTGAGACTTTGCATCAATTATCGTGAGTTGAATAAGCTGAAAAAGAAGAATCGTTTTCCATTACCCTATATAGACGATCTCTTTGACTAGTTGGTTGGACTGAAGGTGTTCAATTAACTTGACTTGGCTCTTGGATCCCATCAGTTGCGTGTAGCCAAGGATAGTATTCGAGAGACTGCTTTCCGTACACCAAACAAACTATATGAGTGGTTAGTCAAGCCCTTTGGACTAACCGATGCACCCACCTAGTTTGTTGATCTAATGAGCCGAGTTTTTAGAGAGTTTCTTAATAACTTCATGGTGGAATTTGTTGATGACATATTAGTCAATTAGAAAAGAGAGGAGAAACACATGTTGCATCTAAAAGTGCTCAATACACTCTGTGGGCATAAGTCTAAAGCGAAGTTTTCCAAATGTAACTTTTCACGGAAGAAGGTATGCTTTTTGAGACACATTGTCTTTGAGAGTGGGCTAGCGGTCAATCCTAGTAAAGTTGCTGTAGTACAGAATTGGCATGTGCCAAAGAATACCATTGAAGTAGGGAGTTTTCTTGATTTGGTGGGCTACTATAGGAAGTTTTAGGAACTTTACTAAATTCTTTGCCTCTGACCTGCCTTATCAAGAAGAATTAGGTTTTCTCGTGGGACTCGAAGTGTGAAGATGCTTTTATCAAGCTGAAGGAGGCGTTTACTAGTGCACATTTGTAGTATTACCCAATGGTATGAAGACATTCGCAGTGTATACCGATGCTTGCGGTATGGGGTTGGGCACGGTCTTGATGCAGGAAGGTAGAGTGGTGAGTTATGCTAATCGATGGTCGAAAGTCCATGAGAGAAACTATCATACCCATGATTCTGAGTTAACAGCCATTATCTTTGCACTAAAGTCATGGAGATACTACCTATTAGGAGAGAGATTTGAGCTGTATATGGATCATAAGTCTCTGAAGTATTTATTCTCCCAGAAGGAATTAAATTGATGACCATAGAGGTTGATGGAGTTTTGGCATCATATGACTTCGATATCTCTTATACTCCGGGCAAAGGAAATGTTGCAGTTGGTGTGTTGAGTAATAAGCATTCGGTGTTGAGTCCAATTTTCTTAAAGTGGAGGCACATGGAGTTTTTTCTACATTCTATTTTTGACCATCGTCGGACATCGCTCCGGGATTGTTTGATGCTTTGGATGTGCAACCTAGAGTTAGGGACCACAATGGGTTGAGTCAAAAGCACGATAAGAAATTAGCAGATATTTTTGGGAAGCTTAGTAGAGGAGAGCAGTCAAGTCATTTGAGGCATTATACCATTGACTCGAAGGGGTGGTTATAGAGGGATGGTAGATTATGTGTTTATCTCATTATGGATTTGATTGAAATGGTACTAGCCAAGTCCCTTCATTCTAGGATGACCATTCATTCTGAAGGAGAAAAACTACCATCACATGAAGAGATTCTTTTATGGGCTTTGCGTGAAGTGGCACGATGCATAGTATGCAACCCGATGTATGACTTTCCAGTGGGTAAAGGCAGAGTAGAAGATGTCAAGAGGATTATTACAGCAATTAGATATTCCAGAGTGGAAGTGGGTGAGTGTTTCTACGGATTTCATCGATGGATTTCCTAGGAGTAGGATGAGGAATGAGAGTATTTAGTTCATAGGACTGACTGACCAAATGCGCTCATTTTGTTCCAGTTAGGAGTATGAGGAATGCTGCGTCTTTGGTGACACTATACATGAGGGGGTTAGTTAGGTTACATGGAGTTCCTTCTACCATCGTTAGCGTATGAGATCCACTTTTCACCAATGAGTTTTGAAGGAGTCTACAAGAGGCTTTAGGCGGTGAGTTGAGTTTTAGCATCGCTTATCATCCATAAACAAACGGACGGATGAAGAGGGTGAACAGGGTGCTGGAGGACTTGCTTCAGACGTGTATCTTGAGGCTTTAGGAGGATCACTTTTCATTAGTGGAGTTTACCTATAATAATATTTATCGGGCGAGTATTAGGAAGGCACCGTTTGAGGCGTTACACGGAAGGCCCTGTAGATCACCGTCATATTGGTGGGACAGTACATAGAATTATTCTTGAATCAGATATGGTGAGGTAGACATAAGAGAAGGTAGATTTGATCTGTAGGAGGATAAAAACCGTGTAGGATAGACAAAAGTCTTACGCCGGCAGGAGATGTACGGAGTTGGAGTTCGTAGTGGGCAACATGGTTTTTGTGAAGGTCTCACCGCTTAGACATGTCATAAGATTTGGTAGTTTGATAAAGTTAGCACTGAGGTTTGTAGAGACTTTTCAATCACTGGTAGAGTAGGGAAGTTAGCATATAGAGTGAACCTTCCTGAGAAGTTAGTGCGAGTGCACGACGTTTTTCATGTGTCAAACTTGCGAAAGTGTCTATACAATACAACCGCTATAGTCGAGCCTAGTCAACTAGAGGAAGTGGATGTTGAGAGGGAGTCACTTGTTCGTCATGCACCAACTCGTATTCTTGATCAGGGTACAAAGCGACTCCGTAATAAAGTTATAAACCTTGTTAAGTTCCAGTGGGGAGACAATCCAGCGAAGAGTACATGAGAGCCTGGGGAGAAGATATGAGCTACCCATCCAGAACTCTTTTTTGATATGTTTCCATTTTAGTTAAATAAGTATAAATTACGTATGTGTTTAGGTTCTAGCTTAGTATACCCCATAGGTAGGGATAACTGGATGTAAGGATTGGTTGCGACTGTGTCATTAGGACATGTTTTGGATGATGGATGCTACTGTTTTTTTATTAAATATATCTTTACACACTTAGGAAAATATGTTCTAGAGTTAGCATACATGCACACCGTCATTTGTTTTATTTTACTAAGTTAGATGCATGTGTGTGACGACCCACATTTCGGAAGGTTTAAATCGACAATAATCCACACATGTCCAACTCAAACAATCCGGAACATAGATAATCAATGGGGTTAATCAAGAAGAATAAGAAAAGAAAAAAACAAACACAAAATCTCGTGGGGGAATGACAAAATATAATAATCAAATAAACGGTTCATGAAGCTGTTATACTTTACATTTGATTTACAACATTTATCAGAGTTATAAATACAATAGAGTAATAGAATAATGTAGTGGAACAAACAATGTGGTGAAATAATACTAGTAGTAATAATATACCAATCTTCGTCTTCATCCTCTAGAAAATATGATCTTCAAGGCACTGAAAACTCAGGGCTGACCCGAGGGTAATGAAAAGACAAAACACTCGAGTCAGGACTAAAATATCCTTATGTGAGTCAAATCAAAATCACATATAACAAGAGTGTAATAGCATTACAGATGTTTACGGGGTTTCACATCTCCTATCCAGTGTATAACGTGCGTGCAATAACTCAAGAGATGTTGCGGGATTCTCCATCTCTTAAGGATCCGTCAAAATATTTATATAGTAGAATACGCTATATACGTAATGTCTAATCAGTAAAATAAATATTTTTCTTAGCGTTAAGGCTTTACATTAATCCTCTTTAACACGTTTTTAAGCATTTTCGTACAGTTTGCATATAACGCCCCAGTAGCAAGTTGAGGGATAGGGATGTGCCGTGATACGACAACACTAAACCAAACTCGTAGTGGTCTTATATAGGGATAAAAGTATGACCAGGCAAGTGAGGCAATGCCCATGGTAGGATACTACAAGTTCGGATCGCAGGGCTGGTGGTAACACATCGTAGCCATGATCGCCCACCGCGTCCATCCATCCCATACCGAGTCAAAAGGAGGTCATCCAAAATCAAGGCACACTAATCGAAACCAACATCAAAAGTAATAGTATGGACCAAGTCCAAGAAAAAAAATCAAAGAACGGATGTCCGCTAGGGGTAGCTAGCTCACTTGGCCCCGTCAAGCCATTCTGTTTTAGTCATTTCCAATTGGCACAAGTGCTGGGGTCTATCCATCATCGTTCTCTTACTTCAAATCTAGCGAACGTACACCAAATCCAACCATTTCATTCTGGAGTCTCCTCCACGTACACAGTTGTTAAAGTGGTTCCAATATTGACAAAGAGTATGCCAATAAGAGGCCTCGGTCTCTTTAACAACCAAACGTCATTTTACACACCAGTTAGTACTTCTACATTTCGAAAACAATTCATACTTGATATCAAAATATCATATTCGCTTCAAAATCAATTTCATTTCAAAGTATCATATTTTCTTCAAAATATCTTATTCAGTTCGATATGTCATTTTCACTTGAAAATATCATTTCATTCAAATTTCCATTTCAAATTTCAACTTAGGTTATAACTTAATTTTAACCACATTCGTATTTAAATCAACGATTTAAATATAAACATTCCAACTCTGCATAGTTTGAATGTTTTTAGAAAATAGTTTGAATAATTTTAAATAGTTTAAAATATTAAAATAAGTTATATTTTAAATGATTTGAAAATTAAAATAAGTTGGAAATTCTAAAAAGATGAATTTTTAAAACAGTTTATAGGAAATAGTTTATAGTGGAAATAATTTCAAATTAAAAACCGTTTCTTCCTATTTCCAATAAATCCGGACTTAGGTCCGAATTTTTAAATCAAACTAATACAATTTCAAATCTTCCAATTAAGATCATCTTAAATCTCAAATCCATTCAAATCAATTCAATTTTGATTTTAATTCAAATCAATTTCAATTCCAATATCAATTCAAATTAATTCAATTTTGATTTCAATTTGAATCAGCGATTCGATTCAATAGTTTAAATTTCAATTCAATTTTATTTTTAAACCATTTCAATTTATATCAGTTCCGAGTTCGATTTCAAAATAACGATTTAAATCACTTAAATCAATTTAAACTTCAATATTCAATTTAAGGTTCAAATCTTTAAAATAATTTGATTCCGTGCTAAAATTTAAAATATCCATTTAAATCCCTTTTACTTGGAAATATTTCAAAGTTCGAATAAAACTTCAAATCATTTAAAACAAATTAATTTCCATCATCCAAATGATTTCCAAATTATATCCTCAAAATTTTAATTTCGATTCTTTAAACAATTCCTGTTAGCAAATTTCAATTTCAACATTCCGAGCTCGAGTTCGAAAATAATTCAATTTCCATAAATCAATTGTTTATTCCTTTAAAACGATATCATTTAAATAATTTCAAAACCAAGAATTTTAAAGCCATTTAATTTAACCAATCCGGTGTCCGTATATAATTTTCTATCATATGGCCAAGTGAATAGTTATTTCGATTTTAATTTTAAGGATGAATATATATCATTTCAATCCAAAATAAATGTCATAGGTATATATCATTTCAACATATTTCTTAATTTATTCGAAATAGTTCAAATAACAGTTCATATATTGTCAAGTAATATACAGGGTGATAACAGGGATATATATAAATAAATAATCATCCAATCATCCAAAATATCAACCAGTAGCCATCCATCACAATCAACATCCAAATCAGTCAAAATATCACAACAGTTAACCAGTTATCAATAATCGGGGATTTAACTAGCAATTCAATTTTAATTTCAAATTGAACTGTTGTTTGCACAAAAAATGGACAAACACCTCAAAGTCGTATGATTTAGTAGATATTATGTGGTTCTTAGTGATTTGGGTGATTTATGCAAATATATAAAAAGCAGGGGCTAAACTGTCAAAAGACACGCAGATTTATAGTGGTTCAGCCAGAATGTGCCTACGTCCACTTCATATGTTATTTCTCTTCTCTTGTTTAGATTACAAGTACAAAGCTTTGATACAAGTAAAAGAAAGTTGTTTGAAAGTTCTATCCGTGCTTGAGCTCTCAAACTTGTCCCCCATTGTTGTACCCCTGCCCCTCTATTGATAGAGTGAGGCTGGGGGTAGGGGTCTTGGAGGTATATAGCAGCTGGCGGGCCTGGGCTGACGTAATCTGGCCTGGTGGATCTGATCCGGTTTCCTTTGGTTCGATGGTGAGATGAGTGGTCCGGTGGTGAGATGTGTTGCTTCGTTCGGTGGAGACTTCATTCGGTGGATAGGTTTGGTCCGGTGGGGAGTTGGTCCGGCATAGGCTGGTTCGGTGGAGGTTGGTCTGGTCGTAGGTTGATCTGGTGGAGATTGGTTTGGTCGTAGGTTGATCCGGTGGAGATTGGTTCGGCAAGCAATGGAGTGGTAGGTTGCGAATTGGTTCGGTTGTGAGTGGGATGTGCGTTGACTCGGCAGTGAGTGGAGTTGGTTGGAGTTCGATTTGGCGGGACCTGGTCCGGTGGTGGAGAAAATACACCCACACTTGCCCCCAAAAGTGGGGCATATGCCAGCATATGCCATGCTTTGTTATCTAGATAGCCCCATTTGGTCCAAAGTGTCGAACCGTTTGGTCCGGTCACCTCATGCTCGTCTATAAGTACGGGCTTCACGCCACCGTTTTTCCTCATCAGCCGAACTACTCCCTTGTCTTTGCCGAATCACAGTGCTAGCCGAACCAAAGTCTTCGCCGAATCAGGTGAGGGTCTACTCTGCCGAATGTCCTTTTGTCCTTGGACTGCCGAACGAGGTTTGCTCAGTTTTACAGAATGGAACTTGGGTCTTAAATGCCGGATGAAACTCTGGTATAGGGAGTACCGAATGAACCTTGGGCTTGAATGCCGGATGAAACTCTGGTATAGGGAGTACCGAATGAACCTTGGGCTTGAATGCCGGATGAAACTCTGGTATAGGGAGTACCGAATGAACCTTGGGCTTGAATGCCGAATGAAACTCTGGTATTGGGAGTACCGAATGAACCTTGGGCTTGAATGCCTTTAAATCGCAAACGAAAACCCCAGATTGTGCGCACTCGCTTGTCTGTATTTTTACCTTTCCTTGTTCTAATAATGTGCTTTTCTTGTGTTGCAGATAAATGTCTCGAAAAGCAGAAACTCGATCGGATAAAAAGAAGTCCCAGGGCGAAGGAGAATCTTCCGCAGTGCCCCCTGCTCAGCCAGGACCGGAACGTCACGGAACTGCCCCGAGATCGCTGGTGGACGGGTACAGCCCTCAGGAGCTTCTGAACTCCCCGCCTGATTGCTTTCCCAGCTCCCTCAAGGAGGAGCAGCTTGATGTCATCTCTCGTTCTTTCGGAAATGACAGAGCGCGCATGCTGTTGCCAGGGAGAGAAGTTATGCCATATGACCCTCCTGAAGGGTACTTTGCCTACAGCAGATACCACTGCATGTGCGGTGCCATCCTGTCTCTTAATGCTTGGGTAGTCAGCTTTCTTACATATCTAAAGGTGGCCCCATTCCAGCTTCAGCCCAATTCCTATACTATATTGGTGAGCCTCTTTGTCATCTTTCAAAGGAAGTATGGGCGTGCTCCTTCCAACCGGGAGATCCGGTACTTATAAAATCTGAGAGGCTATAAGAAGGGGTCCCCATACATCAGCTTGGAGTCAGCTGTAACCTTCAAGCCGGTCTTGGATCTGTATTCTAAGTACAACATGTTCAAGAAGGAGTGGTTCTTCATCAGGGACGACTCTGTTTCTATTCGGGGTTTCACTTCTGGATGTAAGTCGACGCTTTATTTATAACTTCTATTCTGGTTGCGACGATTCTTCTCATACGTTTTCATTTTTTGCTAGCGACAGGTGGCTTTGCGGTTGTGGAGACTGATCGCCTGGTTCAGATGGCGGCCGAGATTGAAGCTATCCCCGGGAGAGATAGATCAGCTGCTTACCTGATCAGAAATGCGACCCTTCTGGAGTATAATTTGATCCTTCCACAGCAGTCAGTAGTCAAGCAGAGGGAAACGGCGGAGGAGAGGGCGGCTGCTCAAGCTAAGGGAGGTGTCACAGTAGAGAGTGGTAAGAGGAAACCTCTCGTTGTCGAAGGTAAGAAACTTAAGAAGTCGGATGGTCCTTCCCCCATCACTTGTCCAATTACTCAGGGGGAGGAAGATGTGGAGGAGGAGAGAGGTGAGGGTGGAGATGACAGGAAAGGTGGTGATGGTGGCGATGACATCGGGGCCTTGCTTCCTGGGCAAGCAGGCGAGATTCAGGAGTGGACGGATGATGCATTCCGCCAAGCTTTCGGGGGGATGGACGGAGAATCGGCTTCGGTAGAGAAATCCGGGAAAGTTGACAAGGCCGAGACCGGTGCAAGCGTGTCTTCCCAGACTATTCCAGCCAAGGTGGTTCCGACGACTCAAGGTGAACTTTTGACTTCTGCAGGCTCCATTCATGATAAGGACTTAGGAATATTTTATGATCCGCTCCCATCCTGGAACGAAATCCAGGACTTATTGCAGTATCCTACTCCTCCCCAGGGTTTGTATAACAGATGTGTTTCCCCTTTTTTTTAACTTTTAATTTAATGCGTTTCTTGAATTATGGATCAATGTAAGCTTGTGACACTTGTTCTTCATATCAGGAGCAGGTAAAACGGCCAAGGCCTCAGAGCTTTGGCACAGGCTTGAACAATACAAGCTCTCCAAAGCTTCCGCCAAGCCGAAGCCTTCGACCCACCATTCCGGGGATGTAGTTGGCTACCGTCCTCTTCTCGGGGTTATTGAAGAGGGTATTCAAAAGAGAAAGAGGAGTCATCCCTTATCTGAACCTTCACTTGGTCCTCAGCCCCCAGTTCAGCCTCTTCACGATATCACGGAGGAGGATACTGAGTTCGCACTCTCTCCGCACCCGTCTGAAAATCCCACCGCTACTCAGATTGATCGTCCTAGCTTGGCTCGTAATCCATTTGCGGGTCATCCTGATCTGGATCCAAGTTCCTATGATATTACCTTCGACGAGGTTACCGGTGAGCACCTTCTTCCCCGCAATCCCATGGTACGGGTGCTTGATGAGGCTAAGTCCTTAGATCTTGATTTACTTACCACTCGGATAGTTACCATAGGAGACAAGGCCAAGGCTAATATTGATCGGGTGGCGGAGGAGACTAGGAAGCTGATGGGGCATCATGCCCGGCTGGTAAAGGCTGGAGAGGAGATTGGGAGTGCCAACATCCGACTACGATTGATGGTTTCGGACCAGGCCAAACAGCTTTCTGATCAGGCCATTCAGATTTCTCAGCATGAGGCTGCCTCCGGGCGGTTGAGGAAGACCATGGAGGAGGCTAGTAAGGCGGAATTGCGGAAGATGGTCGTTCGGCATTGGATGGAGCGCTCGGCATAAATCTCGTTCGGCAAGTGTTAACCCGCCTTTTGGCAAGGCCGCGGACAGACGGATTTAACTTAAACAACTTCACAACTATCGAGACTAAAGTATGATGGATTCGGTTTAAAATGATGAAGTTCACTTGAATATGTCGTTGGGAAAAGGAGTGGAGAAACTACATGGCTCGACCTAGGCAGTTTGGAATATATCGCTCGGCATTGGGATGGTTCGGCGTTGGAGGCTATTCGGCATAGAGAGATCGTCGTTCGACATAAAGGGATCGTTCGGCACTGAACGAGTGCTCGGCATTAGAAGGATCGTTCGGCATAGAGGAATGTTCGGCACTGGATGAGTGTTCGGCATAGAGAGATCGTCGTTCGGCATTGGATGGAGCGCTCGGCATAAATCTCGTTCGGCATCTGGAGACGTTCGGCATTGGATGGATCGTTCGGCATCAAGGAGCGTTCGGCATTGGATGGGTCGTTCGGCATACCTCACCTCGCTCGACATTGCACCTCGCACCTCCATACCTCGCACCTCCATATCTTGGTACCTCGCACCTCCATACCTCAGTACCTCGCACCTCCATACCTCGGTACCTCGCACCTCCATACCTTTGTACCTCGCACCTCCCAACGTTCGGCATGAGGAGATCATTCGGCATTCACGCCTTGTTCGGCATTTAGCGTTCGGCATCTATGGTTCGGCATATGGAGACCACTCCATTTGGGCTGAGGTACTCGGCTGCCAGGCCCACCAGGGAAGTCCAACCCATCTTTGTCTATAAATAGAGAGGCAGGGGCACAGTAAAAGAGGATCTTCTTTCTGCTCTCTTACTTTCTCTTTTCTAAGGCTAAGGCAACTCTGCCATTTTGTAACTGTAATCGATTATTACAGCAATAAAAAGCAAACTTCTGGAGTGGACGTAGGTCGGAGTTAGCCGAACCACTACAAAATCTGTTGTTCTTTACTGCTTTCATTTCAGTTTTAACTGTTCTTCACATTATTACTCTCTACATACATTCTATCTCTGAGCTGTGATTGGTATTTGGTGCTTTCATCTGGATTTGGGGGTTAGTGACCAATTTTGGCGCTAACACTTTGGTGCTTTCACTGAGAATTGAAACGCTCAGGAATTTTGGAGTTAGGAACTTAGATCTTAGAAAGCAATGGCAAGACCACCAACGAAGAGGCAAGCAGTGGAAAGGAGCAATCAGGAAGGAAGTCAAGCGGCATCTTCTGGAGCTGGAGAGGGTCATGCATCCATCTACATAACTCGGGACGAGATGCAAGTGATGATGAATTCTATGCAAGAGCATATGATGAAACGGCAAGAGGAGATGATGCAGGCTCTTCTTAGGCAATTTGGACAACCAGGAACTGCAGTTGCTCAAGATCGTGGAGCTGGACCAGAGGAACTCAACCAACGGACAGATGGAGTGAATCAGCAGGGGGCAGCTCCCAATCAACAAACAGTTAACAATCTAGATGGACCTAGACTCGGGGGCACACCACCAGGTGATGCTGGACCAGTTCATGGAGGGATACCGGATAACGCTACGTGGCCTGGCATCGATAGGAATACAGGAGTACGTGATGAAGAATATGTGCCAGAATTTCCTCGAGGACTTGGGGGGCAGTCTGGATTGGTTGGAAACACTGGATTGGCTGACATTATCAGGCGGACTATTCGTGGAGGTCTGACAAACAGGGATTCAGAGGGAGTTAACAAAAGTCCGTTTACCCGGAACATCAAGACAGCTAGGAATCCGTCCGATTTCAAACTACCCACTCTGGAAGTATACAACTGGAAGACGGATCCCACCGACCACTTGATGAGATACACTAGGCATATGGAAGTGCTGGGGGCAACGGAGGAGGTTATGGCCCGATGTTTCCCCTTGTACTTCACTGAAATTGTTGCTATGTGGTTTAGACAGCTGGAGGATGGATCCATTGGAACATGGACAGAACTGGTGGACAAGTTCTTAAGTCAGTTTCGAGTTCACATAAAAAGGCCAAAGAACGTGATGACGCTAACGTCAGTCAAACAAGGGGCAGATGAATCGCTCAGGACATTCTTAACTCGATTTAATGCAGCAGTTGCTTCGGTGGATCGTCCAGATCCATCAATGGTTCTGATGGCTGCGGTATCAGGAGTCAGAGACAACTCAGATTTCAAAGTATCATTGGTACGGGACCCACCGTTGGATCTTGGGGAATTCTTTCATGAAGCTGAAAGGTTTCTTCGACAAGAGGATGCATGTTTGGACATGAGGTCAAAGGAAGTAAACATGACTAAGGATGGAGGACTACCCGACGAAAGCTCAGGTGGGGGCAAGGATAAAGGGAAAAGGAAGCGCTGGGGAGAACCAAAGTTCTCCACTTACACAGGATTAAACGCAACGTTAGAGCGGATTTTCTTAGATACTCGAGATCGCCTTTCTTATCGAAGGCCAGCAAGGAGGGAACCCTCAGAACGAGAAAGGGCGTCAGGAAGGCAGTGTCTTTTTCATGACCTGGACGGGCATGACACTAACAGCTGCCGGCATTTGAAGGACATAATCGAGGAGCATATAAGGAATGGTCAATTGCGACAGTATGTCGGAACTCGGAATGCGGCGGTGGAACAGGAGCAGCCACCGCCTGCCTTGAACGACGAGGGTATGAGGCCCAGGAATGGTGGCCGATTGGTCATCAACTAATCTTGATGGTTTGGAATAAGTAACAAACTCCGGGCAAACGGTTAAATCACTTACTCATGTACGGGGTCGGAGATAACCCTCAGGCATGCTCTAAGATGATTGCTTACCGAAACGCCCGAGTTTGCGAAATCTGTTTTTTCCTTTGACTTGGACATTTGCTTTTTCTGGTTTGGTTTTGGAGTTTGGTTTGAACTCCCTGTTTTTCTCGTTTTCTGGTTTGAATTCTGGTTTGGATGTTTGTTTTTTGGTATGGATTTTCGATATGGGTTTCTGTTTTTCTATTTTGGATTTGGATTTCGGATCGGATTTTGATTGGATTTTCTCTGGATTTTGGCTAAAAGGTCGTCGAGTATGGACTATGCTCGGCAAGGGTCCGAAGAGACCAGGATTCGGCCTAGGACTTAGGCCATATATTATCGGTTACTATTTCAGATCGTCGAGTATGGTTTATGCTCGGCAAGGGTCCGGAGTGACCAGGATTCGGCTTAGGACTTAAGCCATGGCATTCTTCGACGTTCAGGGACACTGAACCAAGAACACCATGGAATTACTTAACATAGGTCGTCAAGTGTGGATTGCGCTTGGCAAGAACCCGAAGAGGTTACGGATTTGGATATTGGCTATGGATAGCTAAGGATTCGGACAAGGACCCGGAGCGGTGCCGGATTTGGATATCGACCCGGAGAGGTCATGGATATGGTTATAGGTTATTGGATATGGATGGATTGGAACTCGGTAGTCGGGTTCAGATGGATGTGGAATTGGGTAAGGACTTGGTTACTGGATAAGAATCAGACATCGACTCGGAACAGTCGCGGAAATGGATCAAGATATGGCCGTGGTACTCGGATAAGATGGCTTGGTAATGGATTGGGTTATGAATCGGAAAGTATGGATGTGGATAACATACATACTTGGGATATTGGACTTGAGGCTATTCAAAACACACCTTTCACAGCAAGGCATGTTTTGGGGGGCAAGTGTTAACCCGCCTTTTGGCAAGGCCGCGGACAGACGGATTTAACTTAAACAACTTCACAACTATCGAGACTAAAGTATGATGGATTCGGTTTAAAATGATGAAGTTCACTTGAATATGTCATTGGGAAAAGGAGTGGAGAAACTACATGGCTCGACCTAGGCAGTTTGGCAGATATCGCTCGGCATTGGGATGGTTCGGCGTTGGAGGCTGTTCGGCATAGAGAGATCGTCGTTCGACATAGAGGGATCGTTCGGCACTGAACGAGTGCTCGGCATTAGAAGGATCGTTCGGCATAGAGGAATGTTCGGCACTGGACGAGCGTTCGGCATAGAGACATCGTCGTTCGGCATTGGATGGAGCGCTCGGCATAAATCTCGTTCGGCATCTGGAGACGTTCGGCATTGGATGGATCGTTCGGCATCAAGGAGCGTTCGGCATTGGATGGGTCGTTCGGCATACCTCACCTCGCTCGACATTGCACCTCGCACCTCTATACCTCGCACCTCCATATCTTGGTACCTCGCACCTCCATACCTCAGTACCTCGCACCTCCATACCTTTGTACCTCGCACCTCCCAACGTTCGGCATGAGGAGATCGTTCGGCATTCACGCCTTGTTCGGCATTCAGCGTTCGGCATCTATGGTTCGGCATATGGAGACCACTCCATTTGGGCCGAGGTACTCGGCTGCCAGGCCCACCAGGGAAGTCCAACCCATCTTTGTCTATAAATAGAGAGGCAGGGGCACAGTAAAAGAGGATCTTCTTTCTGCTCTCTTACTTTCTCTTTTCTAAGGCTAAGGCAACTCTGCCATTTTGTAACTGTAATCGATTATTACAGCAATAAAAAGCAAACTTCTGGAGTGGACGTAGGCCGGAGTTAGCCGAACCACTATAAAATCTGTTGTTCTTTACTGCTTTCATTTCAGTTTTAACTGTTCTTCACATTATTACTCTCTACATACATTCTATCTCTGAGCTGTGATTGGTATTTGGTGCTTTCATCTGGATTTGGGGGTTAGTGACCAATTTTGGCGCTAACAATGGAGGCTACCTGCAAGGAGCAGATAAATATGGCCATCTCGACAGTGGACGAGGTTCGGAGGGCGGATCTTGAGCAGGTAGAGGAGCTGTCGGGGAAGCTTGAAGTCGCAGAGCTTGCTCAGGTCAGGCTAAAGGAGGAGATGGAGGCGATGAGGAGGTCCCTTCAGGCTGACTGCTCGCGATACCGACTGGAAAGGGATGCTGCCATTGCAAGGCTATCGGTTTCTGAGGCTCGTATGAGGGAGTTTGAGGAAAATGAGGGGATGATGGATGATATGCTCCAGGATATGTACTTTCGCATTTGGAAACAGGGCAACTTATCTTGGATGCACGACTACCCCCGGGTTATGGCTAGGATTTACCTCAGGGCTTTAGAGGAGGCCAAGGCTGAGGCGGACAAGGAGGGTGGAGCGGCCTTTAGGATGGATGCGGTTACCGCTCAGTTCACCAAGGAGGAGAAGATAGCGGTGAAGGAGGGGATGCGGTTGTTTGCGGTTGAAGAGGTAGGTGTGGAAGTAGGGGATGACGACCAAGACGATCAAGGGGAAGTTGCTGGTAACCTCTTCTTCATTAGTTTCTTCTTTCGTTAACTCTGTTGCTTATCACTAATGATTTCTCTTCTTGCCTGATCAGGCGGTCAACACCAACAAGACAAGGGTAAAGATCCAATGCAGCCAGCTCCCTGATTCGACCTGGATGTTTCTTTTGGTTGACTCGATACTGTTACACATGTTGGTTTTGAAACAGTAACATGGCTTTCAAGTTATAATGGTGCTACTTGTAATAAGAGATTTGATTTTCGGCATGTAATTCTTAACTTATGATAATTTCGTTATATATGGATGTTTTTTGTAGTCTTAACGTGCTGAATAAGAAATATAGCTATGTGTGTACTTGTGATTCAGTGGTATTTGATGCTAAGTTCCTGCTTAAAGTATAATTTCATATCTTGTAATACTAACGTGATGTGCGAATAAACTATAGCTATGTTTTTAGGCACACAAAAATAAAATACCGTCCCTCCTGCTTTTGTTGTAGACGGCGGCTTTAGCGTGACTGAGTATGAAAATGTGGTCGAGTGCCCGGCCATCCGGTCTCATTTGCGAATGCCTCCTATTCTGTGACATGTGCTTTAGGGATCGTTATAGAGGATAAGAGGAAAAAATAGAATGGAAATATAGGAAATAGTAAAAACTTCCAATCACGGAAGGCCGTCGATGTGCTTAAGTTCGTGGCAAACAGGTTTTGTAGTCACTTTCCCTAGCTGTGGGTCTTGGAGACATTTGTCACCCATCTTACGCCTCCGCGGGGAGTTAATTCTTTTTTACCTCAGCCGTACTTAAGGCACATCGGAGCCAAGATCGCGCACAGTAACTACCCGAGCCATTATGGCCCGTAATCGTGGGTATTATTCGATTTACCGTGGCCGGCTAGCGTGGGTGCCGATCGTCAACCGTGAACTGCCCCTGGCTGGCCACACCTTTTGTTGGGGCTTATAGTCGGTTCACGGTTGCCGACGAGCCGAACGCCGTAATGAGCTGCCTCGGCTATAGTCGGCCTTCTCGGTGGCTTATAATCGGCTCATTACAGTTGGCTTTAAGGGCCGTCGCGATCAATGAGTTAACCCGAAGCAGAGAGGTGCTGGAGCAAAAGTGTCACAATGGCGAGGGCATAGATTCGCATAGTACCTGTCAGGTCTTGTCCAGGTGAAGTTGCGCTGTGGAGTGCTTTGAATTGAAACGCTGTATGCATAGGATTTTGTTCAACAGAAAAGGATAAAGTTAACAAGCAGCCAAGATATAAAGGAACAAGTTAAAAAAGAGACAAGGTTTTTTAAAGTGGTTCGGCACGAAAATGCCTATGTCCACTGATTCTCTTTGTTAATTCACTTCATATGGGCAATACAAGTTAAGAAAAGTATCGACGGAGGTGTTGGATGTTCCATGCCCTCTGGAACACCTCTCCGTCCACTGTTGACAAAATATAGGCTCCGTTGTGGAGATCTTTATGAATTACATATGGTCCATCCCAGATTGGGTCTAGCGCTCCGGGGCGAGGGAAGATTCGCTTGAGGAAAAGATCCCCTTCTTGTAAGGTACGATGCTTGACTTTGGAGTTGTATTGTGCCGCCACTTTTTGTTTGTGGGCTGCTGCTTTAAGGACTGCATCATTTCTTCTCTCCTCAACTAGATCCAAAGACATGTGAAGGAGTTCTTCGTTCTCTTCTGGGTTATAGTGGATCCTACGGTGGGAAGGCACAATGGTTTCAACTGGGAGCATAGCCTCCGATCCGTATGCCAAAGAGAAAGGAGTGTGCCCCGTTGATGTTCTGAAAGATGTGCGATAGGCCCATAGTGCCGTAGGAAGTTCATCCACCCAAGCGCCCTTTGACTTTTCGAGCTTCTTTTTTATTAGAGTTTTCAGAATTTTGTTGACAGCTTCGACTTGCCCGTTTGCCTGGGGATACGCTACGGATGAGAAGCTTTTGTGAATTCCGTGCTCTTGGCACCAGTTGGCGAATTCCTCGCCGTCAAACTGAAGTCCATTGTCTGATATGATTTTGAGTGGGACTCCGTACCTGCACAGAACATTTTTGATCAAGAAGTTAATAACTTTTGCTGAAGATACTTTATTCAGAGGTTCCGCTTCCACCCATTTGGTGAAGTAGTCGACCGCCACTATAGCGTATTTGGCCCCGCCTCGGCCCATTGGTAGTTCGCCGATTAAGTCAATTCCCCATACTGCAAAGGGCCAAGGGCTAGTCATTTGAGTAATCTCAGTCGTTGGTAGCCGTGGAATCTTAGCAAACTTCTGGCATCTGTCACACTTTTTGACGAAATTCAAGGCGTCCTTGCTTAAGGTGGGCCAGAAGTATCCATATCGGAGTGTCTTTTTTGCTAATGTTTGTCATCCGGTGTGATCTCCGCAGCTTCCTTGATGAATGTTGGATAAGATTTCCCTGGCTTCCCTCCCAGCGACACACCTTAATAACGGGTTAGAGAATCCGCGTCGATAGAGGATGTCTTCTTGTATTGTGTAGCGGGAAGCTTTTCTCAAGATTTTCTTGACTTCGTTACGCCCGTTGGGTAGTGTGTCGTTTTGTAAGTAGTCTTGGATGGGAGTCATCCAAGTTGCCTCTTTGGTTGCAGCTATCAGATTCACTTGCTCAAAACTTGGGGTCAGTTGCTTTGAGATGGTTACTGCCCCGAAGATGGCGCTGTCTCTCACACTTGCTTGCTTTGCCAATTCGTCGGCCTCTTGGTTCTCTTCCCGAGGAATGTGTTTGACTAAGTAGTGGTCCAATCGGCTGAGAAGTAACTTGGTCTTTTTTAAATATTCTATGAGTCGTTCTTCTCGAGCTTGGAATTCTCCTAGTATTTGATTAACAATAAGTTGAGAATCGTTGTGAAGACACAAAGAATTGGCTCCGATTTCTACGGCAAGTTCTAGTCCGGCTATCACTGCTTCATATTCTGCATCGTTGTTGGTGGCAGCGAACTCCAACCTTATAGCATAGTGCAGTTTGTTTCCCCTGGGAGTGATTATTACCACACCTGCCACCGAGCCTTATTCGTTCGACGCACCATCCACAAAGAGATTCCACTTGATGTCTTCTGCTATTTCCAATTGCTCCTTATCTTCGTTGGTAGTGAATTCTGCAATGAAATCAGCCATGGCTTGTCCCTTGATGGCGGTGCGAGGGTGATAGGTGATATCATACTGACTTAGTTCGATGCACCATTTAAGTAGTCGCCCAGAAGTGTCGGGACGACGGAGTACCTGCCTCAGTGGCTGATCGGTTAGAACTTTGATGGAATGGGACTGGAAGTAGTGACGCAGTTTCCGGGATGTGATTAGTAAACAGTATGCTAGCTTCTCAATTTTAGGATATCTGACTTCTGCCCCCGTAAACCTCTTACTGACGAAGTAAACTGGCCGCTGGGTGCGGTTGTCTTCCCTTACCAAGGCAGCGCTTAGGGCGTGAGATGACACAGCAAGGTATAGGTATAATTCTTCGCCTTCGCTTGGAGTCGAGAGTACCGGTGGTTTCTGGAGGTGTTCGATTAAGTTAAGGAAAGCGGTCAGGCATTCGTCGGTCCATTCGAACTTTCCTTTGTCTTTCTTTAGAGCTTCGAAAAAGGGGACACACTTGTCCGTTGCTTTGGAGATGAATCGGCTTAGGGCGGCCACTTTTCCATTCAGGCTTTGCATTTCCTTTCGAGTGGAAGGTATCTTGATATCCCTTAGCGCTCGGACTTGTTCAGGGTTTGCTTCAATCCATCTGGCATGGACGTTGAATCCTAAGAACTTTCCTGATGACACTCCGAAGGAGCATTTTAGAGGATTCAACTTCATTCCATACTGTCGAAGTACTTGAAACATCTCGCCTAGGTGGCTTACGTGATCGTCGGCTTTTCTTGACTTTACCAGCATGTCATCCACGTATACTTCCATAGTTTTCCCTATCAGCCCCGCAAACATCTTGTTGACGAGGCGCTGGTAGGTGGCTCCTGCATTTTTAAGTCCGAAGGGCATTACCTTATAGCAGTATAAACCCCGGTCGGTGATGAAACTAGTGTGGTCTTGGTCGGGAGCATGCATAGGAATTTGGTTATACCCTGAGTATGCGTCCATAAAAGATAAGAGCTCGTGCCCGGCTGTGCTGTCTACAAGCTGGTCGATTCGGGGAAGTGGAAAGCAATCCTTTGGGCAGGCGTCGTTTAGGTTGGAAAAGTCAATGCATGTTCGCCACTTCCCATTAGCCTTCTTTACAAGCACTGGGTTAGCGATCCATTCCGGGTAGATGGCTTCTCGTATGAAGTCATTGGCGAGCAGATTCTTTACTTCTTCGTTGAGGGCTGCTGACCGCTCTGCCCCCATACTTCTCTTTTTTTGTTTTACGGGCGCCTTGGTAGGATCAATGTTTAATACGTGGCATGCTATGTCGGGGGAGATTCCGGTCATGTCAGCGTGTGACCACGCGAATACATCCAAGTTGTGGCGGAGAAAATCGATGAGTTGTTCCTTCAACTCTGCTTTTAGTTGGGACCCAATTTTCAATAGTCTACTTGAGTCGTGCTTGTCTACAGATACAAACTCCATAGCCTCTGCAGGCTCGGCGGTGGCCTCCTCTCCTTTGTCCCTAGGGTCTAATTCATTGAAAGGGTTGCTGGTATATCGAAGAGGAGGGGCTTTCTTTAGTTGCTATGCTTCTAGACTTTTCGTGCAGAGGGCAACCTCTACACCCTTCCCTTTATCCTTCCTGTGGTTGTTGCGAAGTTCAGTCACATAGCAGTCTCGAGCAACGTCCTGGTCTCCTTCTACTTCCCCTACTCCATTGTCCGTTGGAAATTTCATTTTTAGGCACCATGGGGCTAGGACAATTTGGAATTCAGACAAGGCTGGCCTTCCTAAGAAGGCGTTATAGGCCCAATGGTTTTCTATTAGCACAAACGTCTGTTTTCGTACAATGGAGCGGGGATGGCTTCAAATCTCAACAAAGAGGTCTAGTTGCTCGAGGGGCATCTTCGCATCTCCAGTGAAACCGTGTAGTGGTTTATCGCAGGGAGATACATCCTTCATTGATAATTTCATTTTGTCGAATGCATGTTTGAACAGGATGTTCACTGAGCTTCCAGTGTCTACTAAGATTCGGTAAACTTCGGCGGGACCGAGCCGGGCAGAGATAACCATGGGACCCATGTGAGGGTATTGCCTTCCTTCCAGGTCACGCTTACCGAATGTGATATCATCACTTTCTTTCCGTTTCGGGTGGCGTTCTTCTATTACCGAATTGACACAGTCTTTACTGTCTCTAAGCGACTTTCCATATCTTTCCATTTCTTTCCAACTCTTGTCTGCGATGTGCGGTCCTCCTGAGATGGTATGGACCACTATCTTCTCTTGACTAGAGCCGCTAGCGTTGCGGTTTCCTCTGCCGGTCTCTGGTGAGGGTGGCCTTGGGTTTTCATTGGCAGGAGCTGGAGTCCTGTCCTGACTTTTTACATAGCGTTCCAGTTTCTTCCTTCTGATGTGTTCCTCAATCAGATCCCGGAGATGATGGCATTCATTGGTATCATGCCCGTGAGATTCGTGGAAGCGACAGAACTTTCCGGACTTCTGTGCGTTATCTGATTCCTTCTTGTATGGTGGGCGTTTGTATCTAACTTCGCCTTGGGTGGCAAGGAAGATATTTTCGACGGCTCGTTCAAAGGAGTGTAAGTGTCAAATCTCGGTCCAGGCCGATATAGGCGCTTTTCTCCCTTCTTTCCCCCAGCATTGTCTCTGGAATCATTTCTTCGAACGTCCCTTGCCACAATAGGGGCGTTGCTGTGAGTTGCCTTATTTTGCTGTCCTGACTGCCCCTCAACGGCAGCATCCTCAAGCCTCATATATTTCCCGGCTTCATGGAAGAAATCGGGTAAAGTAGCTGGTTTTTCTTTCGTCAACCTTCTAGCAAATTTAGTGTCCGGATGCACACCACTACAGAGGGCCATTAGGATAAGCTTCTCATCGGCATCTTGGACCGCGGCTGCTGCGGCATTGAATCGGGTTAGGTATTGCTGTAGTTTCTCTCCAGGTTTCTGTTTGACGCTGGATAAGGAATAAGCGTCCTTAGGTTGTTCCACATGGATGCGGAACTGACTGATAAACTTTTCTTTCAACATTTCCCACGAGCTGATGGATCCCTGGGGTAGATGACAGAACCAGGAGGTAGCGAGATCTGCTAAGAAGAGCGGAAAGCATTTGCACAGTACTCCCTCTGTCGCTCCACTCATGAGCATATGTTGTGTGTACCTCTGTAAGTGTACAACGGGGTCGGAGGTTCCTTTGTAAGGTTTCATTGTTGGCATCTTCCATTCTCGGGGAGTGATAGCAATTTTGATATTGCGGGCGAAAGGGCTGGTTACCCTAGCGCCTATCCCTCGATCTCTTTGCTCCCGTTGGACGCACTCTCTGAATAAGCGTGCCATCCTTTCATCAGAATTTGGAGCAGATACAAATGAGTTTGGTTCTGTTCTATGGGATTGATTCCGTCCAGATGACCTGTAGGGATGGTATCGTCTATCATTCCTCATATTTTCTAATGGCTGCCTTTGATCTTCTGGGAGCATGCTAGGGTCAGCTACAGTTGGCCGTTGCCTTGATCTTCCCCTGCTGGGTTCTGATCTAAGCACTTCCTCGGGTCCAACTTCGGGCTAGACTCTAGCTCGGCCCCGTTCACTGGCGTTTCCGTGGTTAGGCAATATGACAAGCTCAGCTACAGTTGACCTTCGCCCGGTACCTCCCCCATTGGGTTCGGTACCAAACGTTTCCTCAGGCCTAACTTCGGGCTGTGCTCGATCTCGGCTCCTACCATGGCTACTTCTACCGTTAACTCCTTCGAAGAAGGAAGATCTTTGTTGTCTCTGAGATCCTCCAGACTGGGACTCGCCCCATGATTCAGTGTTGCGATTGGACTCTTCAGCATCCCTTAAGCGTGACATGAGATGGTCCACCAAGGCTTCTTGCTGGGACGTGAAGCGGTTAGTTACTTCAACCACAACCCTGTCCAAATCTGCCCTAGTAATTGCTGCGGGCTGTTCTGTGGCAGGAGTGGTCGGATTAGCCTGTCCTTCATTTGTTACTGCTACTGGAGGAGGACGATTTACTTGATTCGTGGCAGCTGGATCCGGAAGACTGCTGGATGCGATGTTTTTTCCTTTGTTAACATCTTTTCTCTGTTTGGGAGGCATGTTTTCCAAGTGGCGAACGATGCTGTTAGGAAAAATGTTAAGTGGATGAAGCTGAAGCTTCGAGCTTCTAGCTCTCAATGAAAGCACCAAAAATGTTTGCACAAAAAATGGACAAACACCTCAAAGTCGTATGATTTAGTAGATCTTATGTGGTTCTTAGTGATTTGGGTGATTTATGCAAATATATAAAAAGCAGGGGCTAAACTGTAAAAAGACACGCAGATTTATAGTGGTTCAGCCAGAATGTGCCTACGTCCACTTCATATGTTATTTCTCTTCTCTTGTTTAGATTACAAGTACAAAGCTTTGATACAAGTAAAAGAAAGTTGTTTGAAAGTTCTCTCCGTGCTTGAGCTCTCAAACTTGTCCCCCATTGTTGTACCCCTGCCCCTCTATTTATAGAGTGAGGCTGGGGGTAGGGGTCTTGGAGGTATATAGCAGCTGGCGGGCCTAGGCTGACGTAATCCGGCCTGGTGGATCTGGTCCGGTTTCCTTTGTTTCGGTGTTGAGATGAGTGGTCCGGTGGTGAGATGTGTTGCTTCGTTCGGTGGAGATTTCATTCGGTGGATAGGTTTGGTCCGGTGGGGAGTTGGTCCGGCATAGGCTGGTTCGGTGGAGGTTGGTCTGGTCGTAGGTTGATCCGGTGGAGATTGGTTTGGTCGTAGGTTGTTCCGGTGGAGATTGGTTCGGCAAGCAATGGAGTGGTAGGTTGCGAATTGGTTCGGTTGTGAGTGGGATGTGCATTGATTCGGCAGTGAGTGGAGTTGGTTGGAGTTCGATTTGGCGGGACCTGGTCCAGTGGTGGAGAAAATACACCCACAACTGTCAAATTAAATTTCTATCAGTTCAATTCATATGTCAATTTTAAATGTCAATTAAATTAACAATCAACAGTCAATAAAATAAATCACTACATAAATTCAATTTAACTAAAATAAAAATATTTCAATACTTCGTGAGCGTTTAAAACACTCACCTTTATTTGAAACTGAAAATTTTCAGATTTAAATAATTACGAATTCAATTCCATATCGTAGAAGACTCCGATAACGAACCCAACGCGACTTGTTCGCTGGAATAGGACCTCGCATGAAAAGTTATGCTATTTATAAACATTCGTTAATTAAATTATAATTAACTAAGATAATTAACCAAGTCATTAAATTAAACCTGCTCGAAATCATGTTCCCTCTCTCAGCTCAACCATCCAGGTAAGCGCCAACCCAACCACGCGAATAACTTTTACGCGCGTGCACAACCCCAGAGGCCGCGGAGCCCGCCACCAGATGTGCCTCAGCCTGCTCCACCTCCACCTCAAACGTGGACCCCTCCAGTGCCACCATTTACGCACGGTTCGAGAAAAACCGCCACTACTTCGTGCTCGAATCTTAGTGAATTCGAGGTGATTCGCCTCAATCCAACCGCACAGCATGTAGATCTCGATGAGATCTACACTTTTCCTTTTGGTGGCATTTGGTTTTAATGAGTGGATGAAGAGAGATCGAGAGGGGAAGACGGATGAATTTCGGCCACGAACGAGAATAAAGTGGCTATTCATTTTGTTAGAGTTTCGCGAAAATGAATGAGACGCAGCCTTATATAAATTTCCGGTCCGATTCATCCACGAAAATTCCGAACTCTATACGAAGCATGTCGCCTGGCGTTCTGTATTTTATACCCCTATTCTGAACACAATGGAATATGTATTGGGAGCCAATTTCATCATATTCAGAAGATAGCTTTTCAAAATCGAATTATTTTAATTCAATTCCTTTAATTATTTTCTACGCGTTTCAAGCTCGCACGGCCAAACGATAAGTCCAATCGCTACGAAACTTGAATTCCTATAAAAATTCACTATTACGGATTCGATGAAACTGGTTTCATCAAAATCCGAGATAGTGCCCAAAAAGACTATTTTACACGTTAATTAAAAAAGAAAATTTCCAAAATAAATTTATTCACTTTTAAATTCAATTTTAAAAGTTAACAATCTTCATTCTTATTTAAATAAAATTAAATCAACTTTCGACATTATTTTCGTTCATTTAAATTCAGGATTCAATTATTTAAATAATTTTCGATATTAAATATAAATAATTTAATTATCCAATAAATCGCTATATTTGAAATATAAGTTATTTAATTTATAAAATTTAACTTTTAAAACGAATTCAAATAATAAAACAACTACTTCCGTTTTACAGTAATTCAGCTATTCAATAAATGTTTTCTTATTTATTAAATTTATACTTATCAAAATACTATTTCATATAAATAAACATATGCTTTTACTTTTAATAACATTTATTCAATTCTTAATTAGCTCAACATTGATTACTTCAATTTCTATTATCAAACAATTATTCTATTTTTATCTAATAATTCAACATTTATTATTCAACCCCAGCTATTGATTATAAACACATTCAATGCATATAATTTTATTTCAATACTTGTTATTGCCTAGATCTTCAAAGTTGGTTATTTCAAATTTTATTCAAGTTCATATTAAATAAATTGCATAAATAAAACATAAATTTCTATTTCCAACCATTTTTATTCAATAATCATAATAATTCAATAATTTAAAATAGTTAAAAATACCGGTTGTTGCAATCTCCCCCACTCAAAACTTTTCGTCCTCAAAAAGGGGTTAAGTAAGGAATTTAACATATGATATATTTTACTCAAAATAATCAACATATAAAACATCAAAATCTTATTTACAAAACCTTTACTACACTTCCACTATGCCACTTCGATACTTGCTTACGAAAATTACAACTTATTTATAAAAACAAGTTATAAAATTTTCAAATATCAAAATTTTTCTAGCACCCGAATTTATGAAAAATTTCGGCAGCGTCTCCTTTGCGCGGCTCGACCGTAAAAATTTACAATACAAATATACCAAATATACATCTCATCTCAATGGTGAGGCATCCCGTAGGGAAAAATATAAAAGTGTGGCGTGTAATCCAAGATAAGTACCTTATTATTATTAATATTAATACGAGCGAGTTCACTCATATTAAGCAAGCAAAAGCAAATCAAACGGCGTATGCGTCCAAATGGTCTTCGTATGTACCTATCTCAACTCGATTTAGAATATTAGTTGCATATAAAAGGATATAGAAACATGTATGAGTTTAATAGAATTATATAACATGAATTTTTGAATCCAAACCATAAACACGAGCACAAATACACAACATAACAATAATATGCACCCAAAGCAGTAATAACAACGATTTACAACAAAAGAAATCATCTAACGAATAATATTCATCCAATTAATTCAAACTATATCAATTTACATTATCCAATGTCCATAGTTAATTTATACACTATCATCTCTTATTAACATTCATTCTTTATTAACATTCAATTGGTTTGCTTTAAATTTATTAACATTTGATTTGTTTACCTTCAATTTATTCGCATCTATTTCATTTACATTCGATTTATTCAAATTTCAATTATTTTACTTTTTGTTTAAAACATTTCATATCAATTCATTTATGGACCATTTTATAAATCATTACATTTAATCTTATTTAAGTGAAATTTTATTTCATTGCCACTTAAACTTAAGTGTATCAACATTTGTTTATTTAACATTCACTTATTTCATATTCAATTAGTTAACATTCAATGTATTAAAACTCATTTCATTTGCATTTAATTTATTTACATTCGATTTAAATCAAATTCAATTACTCGCATAAATTTTAGTTACTCCCATTTATTCTCATTCAATCTCTTTCACACCCAAATTGCATTTCATTTTATAATTCAAGTTCGTATTCATTCTATTAATTCATTTTATAGCTTAAGTGGAATTAATTCACTTTACTAATTCATCTAGTTCCATTCAAATCAAATTCAATTCATTTAATATTTATTAAGTTAAACTTTATTTCATTTAATTCATTACTCGGTTTATTTAACTTTATTTAAGTTAAAAAAAATCTTTTCTTATCATTCACATTCAACAAATTTAAATTTGTTTTTCGCTTAGTATTTCTAACATCTATAGGTTATATAAACTTATTCAATTAAATTTTTTTTCATTATTTACCTAATTTATTTCAAATACAATTCACATTTATTTAAGCTTTCTTGAGTTAAACTTCATTTTATTTACTTCATTTCACTAACTCAATTTATTTAACATTTCTTAGGTTAATTCTTTTTTTTTCATATCTCAAATTCAAATTTTCTTTTGTTTGCTTATCCAAAATGTTCGAGCGTTTTTAAAATTCGGTCTTACTTTCCTGTTCAAATTCATAAGTTATAAACTTATTTCTTATCTATACTATTTTCAATTTATAAGTTCAAAAACTATTTTCATATATTTATCAAATCATAATTGGAATTTTTTTTCACAATCAGACTTGTTTTAACCGGAAATAACTTTCTTTTGGTAGCAATTCTCACTCGGAAACTCGAAAATGAATACTAGCTATGCTACAGTCATCCCCAGAATTATTTTCCAGCGACTAAAGCGAGTTCAATGCTTTTATTTCTTTTAAAAATCTGTTCAAAATATAATTCTAACCAAAACACTTTCAAATAATATTATTATTAGTTTTAAAGGCTTTGAAAACAATTTTGAAAGCAACGGGATTTAAATTCCAAAATTCTCAGCTTTTAAATCCTTTCTATTTATAAGCTATATCATAAGTATAATTATACAATTTCATTACCTTATTATGAAAACATTTCGTTAATTTACAACTTTGTTATCTCCAACAATTCTTATTAAAGTTGGATTTTAATTCAAGTTAATTATCGAACGCTTCGTGAAGTAGAGTTCACCAAGTATTCATTTTAGTTTAATTCAACCAATAATCGATGATAACTAAATATTATCATCTCCTAACAAATAACATTCATTAATAATCATACAGGTTTATGAACATTATCATTTTTTATATAAAATATATAATTTAGGTAAAATTATTTCATTTACCCTATTTTAAAATAATATTATGTCACTTGCCTTATTTAAGGGTTTAGAAACCCCTATCGATAACATGGCGTCCTACACACCGACCAGAATTCATAAACAACTCAACAGATAAGCAAACACAATATAAAACAATTTTAAAACACTAACAAGTACGCACACTCATACACACACACACACTCAAACAAACTAATTCTAGGGTATTAATACCCTATCTCTAATGAGTCAAACCCCACAAAGCTAAGGTTATCGCTAAACCAAAGCTCTAATACCAACCATGACGACCCATATTTCAAAAGGTTTAAATCGAAAATAATCCACACATGTCCAACTCAAACAATCCAGAATATAGATAATCAATGGGGTTGATTAAGAAGAATAAGAAAAGAAGAAAACAAACACAGAATCTCACAGCGTAATGACAAAATATAATAATCAAATAAACAGTTCATGAAGCTGTTTATACTATACATTTGATTAAGATTTTACAACATTTATCAGAGTTATAAATACAACAAAATAATAGAATAATGCAAGGGAACAAACAATGTGGTGAAATAATACTAGTAATAATAATATACTAATCTTCGTCTTCGTCCTCAAGAAAATATGATCTCCAAGGCGCTGAAAACTCAAGGCTGACTCGAGCGTAATGAAAAGACAAAACACTCCAGTTAGGACAAAAATATCCTTATGTGAGTCAAATCAATATCACATATAATAGGAGTGTAATAGCGTCAGAGATGTTTATGGGGTTTCAATCTCCTATCCAGTGTATAACGTGCATGCAATAACTCAAGAGATGTTACCGGATTTTCCATCTCTTAAGGATCCGTTAAAATATTTATATATAGTAGAATACGTTATATATGTAATGTCTAATTATAAATATTTTTCTTAGTGTTATGGCTTTACATTAATCCCCCTTAATGCGTTTTTAAGCATTTTCGTACAGTTTGCATATAACGCCCCAGTAGCACGTCGGGGGATAGGGATGTGTCGTGATACGTGTAACAACCTGCATATTCTACGATTGTATATTTAAATATTTTATTTAAATATAGCATCGTTAGTCGGATTGAAGTCCAAAATGTCACTTTTTGCAAACGGTCGAATTGGGACTCGAGACCACTTCCATTGAGTCCAAAATGGCGTTTGCAACTTTTTTGAGTATAAGCTTCGATATGTTTGGAGTAAGTTGAATTTGGCTATTTTCTATTGGGCTTTGGGTTTGGGTTTCACCCCAACTCACTCTATAACCTAACTCAGCCCCTCTCTTCATCCATTCATTCTCATTTCATTTCTTTAAACTCAAGCACAACTGAAAATGGGGAGAGGAATGAGAAATTAGAATTCAAAACCCTAGTTCCTCTTGCAAACTCAAATTCTTGCTCCAAATCCAAGAGAAGCTTTGGTAAGCACCCTCTTCATCTTCTCCATCTCATTTCCTCTTCGATTTCTAAAATTTCCTAAACCCCAACTTAGGAAATATTTGTTCTTGAGCTTAGATTGAAGCTCCTTAGGTTATAATTGAAGAGTGATTGTTCTTGCCTTGCTCTATATCTTCTCTCTTGAGTTTTTAGGTTAAAAGGTGAGTTTTGAACTCACATCCACTTCTATAGATATCATTGTTGTTAGGTATGAATTCCTAATACTTATCTATGTCCGTTTGCTTTTGATTTGAATTGAATTGGTGAATATTCCAATTTTTGTGTTTTGGTCCAATTTTATGAAAATCCTCTTGTGGATGTTTGGACTTTGATGTTTAGGGTGTATCGAAGAGCCTATAAGGTCGGGTTGTCGTTTGGCATAAATCCTTGGTCGTCATTGCTCGATCGATCACTCCCGAATTGTTTTGGCCATCATGACCTAGGCAAACTGTTGCCCAGACCAGGTCTTCAGACGTCTGAAATGCAAGTTCAGACGTCTGGTTTTAAACCTGGAGCAAAAGTTTATACGGAGGAAATTTATAAAAATGGCAGAAAAAAGAGTCAGACGTCTGAAACAACCTTTCAGACGTCTGAAACACCCTTTTAGACTTTTGAACCACCCTGGCTGACATCTGAAGCCACCCTCCAGACATCTGGATAGTTTCTGAATTTCCAGAACCTAAATCCAGACGTCTGGATTGACCCCCAGACGTCTGGGATTGCCTATTTTTGCCTATTTGCCTATTTTTGGTTGAATTTCCATTGTTTAATCGATTCGTGTTGATCCAATTAGTTGTTATTGCATTCTTTGACTTTGATGATTCCTTTTTGACTTAGTACACGGGTTTTTATAAAATGATCTTTTTTAAATTGTTTTAAAAGCTCGTTTCCCCGATTTATAATTTCTATTTAAAACACACACTTTTGCACTCCGAGCGAAGGGGGAGGAGAATTAAATGATTAGATAAAATGCGTGCTATGAACATGTGCGTTCATCTTTTTAGTTAATTCCTAATCTATTCGTTTGACCGTTTTGACCTTTGGGTCTGGTTTACCGATGAGATGAGGTGAACTTTGTACTGCTTTGAGTGTGAAATTGGCTAACGGTTAGTAAACCGTTTAGTGCGAACGTGTGGTATGGGACTCACGTTAACATTTTTCGGGTTCCTATTTGAGAGTTGTGACACATTCCGCCAGTTAGTGGTGTCCAGTACTGGGCCTTCGGACCTTCACCACTACGGTTTGTTGCCTTTGGGGTTTGTTTCCTTTTGGCGTTGCCTTCGGGGTTTGTTGCCTTCGGGGTTTGTTACCTTCGGGCTTGAGCCTTCGGGGTTTGTTGCCTTCGGGGTTCGTTGCCTTCGAGGGTTTGTTGCCTTCGGGCTTGAGCCTTCGGGTATGTTGCCTTCGGGCTTGTACCTTCGGGTTTGTGCCTTCGGGTTTGTTGCCTTCGGGTTTGTGGATCCTTTTTATACAGTACCGAGCTCGAGCATCTTTTGTTTCTTTGACTATTATATTTCCCTAGTGTATCGCCCTTCGGTGTAGGTTCTTTGAACCACACGATATATAGCGATTACCTTGTGGAAACTTGTGTTACCTTTGTTGGTATTTGTTATTGCCTTTTGGCTTGTTTTGGAATATGGTATCCTTTGTTTATTTGAGTTGCCAATGATATGAGGCTTGTTATGATTCATCTTTTGTTAGATGATTTGGTTATCACTTTTGGAGATATTTGTGGTACTTTATGATCTTGTGTGTTCATTATCATTTAGTTGATCTAACTAATTTGTTTAGCTAGACTGACCCGAGTATTTTATACTCGGGTCAGACCGAGATGTTTCAGGTTAGGTACATTGGACTTAGCCTATTTTGCTTCCGCATAGACTATTCCGCTAGCTCCTTTTTGTTATAGCTTTTTGAGTAGTCCTTTTTGTCTGTAACTCTGATATGTACTCTATTGACTCGCCTGTATATTGTGGTTTGCTTTACCACTTGACATGTATCATTTTGTAAACTCTGTGATGTATCTATATATGTGAAAATGTATGTGATGATCCACTGTTCTGTGATGTGTATTACATTCGAGTTGTTATATTGTATTCTGATAGATCCCTAAGCCACTTATGGCTTTGTATTAAGTATGTATTGGATATGTCGATCCATTTAAGTAAGAAGTGGCATTGTCGGCGTATTCAATAGATAATTAAGGCAAGGCTTTAGATAGTCGCTCCTAACCAGCTCTATTCTCCGCATTAGCAGATGGTGTTACCTTGTAATACTCTTTGCTAATGTGGGTCTCGGAGTGGGGCATTACAGCTTGGTATCGGAGCTGAGTTCAGAACAAAATATGATAAACATAGAACAGAGACACATATTACGGTACATCAAAGTGTAGTACGAATATTACGAATCTTTGAATCATCGTGCCATAGGAATTAATTCGAGTCATCGTACCGTTCTATCCTATTTTCTTTTTATGATGCCTTGTTTTATCCATCATGTTTGTTTGATATTCATTTTGAGAATAACCTTTTTCCTCTTCTGTCCTTTTTCTTTCTTTCTTAAAGAAGAAGAGATGGTTAGATCTGGCAGTCCCAACGCCGGTCAATCCAGTAGTCCTTCTCTGGATGGCTTATTTATGACTGCTCAACAACTTTTGGATCTTGTAAAGAATCAAAGGTTTATCTGTGTTTTAGAAAACAACGCCGAAAAGGTTTTACCTCTGAAATTAGAAGTGCCTTTCGACCAGTTTGTAAATATCGCTCTTCGATTTGAAGAGGCCGATAAAGATAATGATGTTGAAGTTGTGGATGCCAAACAAAACTTCAACATCAACGGGAAGAGGCATATTAAGTTCAAAAGTCCTAATCCCAACAAAAAAGGGAAGCAGAAATTTTTCCCTTCCAAGAAGAAAAAGCCTGTTGAATCTGGTTCTTGTTAAAGTTAGTGCTTCAAAGTAATTAGTGTTGGATAATTTGTTGCAAGTTTACTTAGTCTTTGTTTTATTTAAATAATTCCTAGTCTATAGGTTGAATGCATATTTAGTGGATGAATCCTAGTCTATAGGTTGAATGCATATTTAGTGGATGACGTGAGCTACTTTCATGAATCTAGTTAGGTGCTTGTAAGGCTATATATGCCTTAGTTCTATTTCAAGTGATTAATTGAAGGCATTAGTTTTTTTTTGTTCCAACATTACTATCTTTCTCTCTCTCTTAATTTCCAACATGGTATCAGAGCCAAATGATCCTTAAGGCTTGTGAGGTTAACAAAAATTGTGAGTATTCTTCCAATGTCTACTTTAAACAAATTTTCAATTTCCATTCCTCTATTCAAAGAAGAAAATTATCAATCATGGGCTATCAAAATGAAATCATATCTTAAAGCTTTAAGTTTATGGGATGTCATTGAGAGTGATATTGATCCCACTCCTCTTCCACAAAATCCAACAGCCACCCAAGTCAAAAAATATGATGAAGAAATGGCGAGAAAGCCAAGGGCACTTTCGTGTTTACATGGGGCCGTGTCGGAAGAAATTTTCACAACTATTATGGGTTGTGAATCTCCCAAAGAAGCATGGGAGAAAATCAAAGAGGATTATGAAGGAAATCACCAAACAAAATTAATGCAAATTTTGAATCTTAAGCGGGAGTTAGAAATAATGGGAATGAAAAGTAATGAAGGTGTTAAGGAGTATGGGAGTCGGTTGATGTCCGTTGTAAACCAAATCAAGCTACTTGGTGGAGAATTTACTAGCCAAAGGGTGGTGGACAAACTTCTTGTCACTCTTTCAGAAAAGTATGAAGGTAAAATTTCTTCACTTGAAGATACTAAAGATTTGTCTAAGTTAACATTTTCAGAATTGATCAATTCACTCCATGCGGTGGATCAAAGGAGGGCCATGAGAAATGAAGACGGTGAAAACAATAGTGAAAAAGCTCTTATAGAAAAGTTTTCTAATCAAAAGATGAAAGGCAAATCCCTCCAATGCAACAATTTTCACAAAATTGGTCATGAGGAAAATGATTGTTGGCATAAGGGAAAACCTAAGTGTTTCAACTGTCAAAAATTTGGGCATATGGCAAGGAATTGTAGGTTCAAAGACGAAGAGCAAGAGAACATGGCACAAGTGGCCGTGGAAGAGAATTTATTTTAGAGTTGTGGGTGAGATGTGCAGCATGGAGAGAAGTGCTCCAATATTCAAATAGTAGAGTTGATGAGAAGTGCTTCAACAATTGAAGGTGATGAGAAGTGCATCACAAATCGAAGAGAAATGCTTCGTTTATTATCTCAATAACTTTGAAGCAAGGGGGTGTGTTAAAGTTAGTGCTTCAAAGTAATTAGTGTTAGATAATTTGTTGCAAGTTTACTTAGTCTTTGTTTTATTTAAATAATTCCTAGTCTATAGGTTGAATGCATATTTAGTGGATGAATCCTAGTCTATAGGTTGAATGCATATTTAGTGGATGACGTGAGCTACTTTCACGAATCTAGTTAGGTGCTTGTAAAGCTATATATGCCTTAGTTCTATTTCAAGTGATTAATTAAAAAATGCAGTAGTTTTTTTTTGTTCCAACATTACTATCTTTCTCTCTCTCTTAATTTCCAACAGTCCTAACTCTCAATCTACTGGAACACCTTCCATTCGGAAGTGTTTCAATTGTGGTTCTCCTGATCATATGATTCGAGATTGTCCTAAGCCTCTCTTCTGCCGTTATTGCAAGAAGGAAGGCCATCATATTTCCATCTGCCCTACTGCTCCTGCTAGTGCCAAGCCTGGCAAGCTTTATGTTGCTAAAGCTTCTGGAGGTTCCTCTCAGCCCAGAGGTAATTCTCCTTCTATCCTTGATGGCATTATTTTATTTCGTGATCTTCCTATTTGGTTTCTTTTGATATGGGTGCGTCCCACTCTTTTATATCAAAAGAACTTATTGAATCTTTTTCTTTAAATATTATGGGTTGGATGACTTCGCTGAGAATTGCGAATCCGGTTGGTGGATCCGCAACACTCAGTTTGTTTCTTTTAACAATGTCGAGATTATTATATTTGTGATTATTCTTTTCGAGCCGATTTGCATGTTATGTGTTATTTAGGCTTCGAAACTGATTTTTGGGATAGGATTGGCTTAATTATTATGAAGGCCATATCCTATGTCCAATGTGGACTATTTATCTTCGACATCTTCAATTTGTTAAGCAGATTTCTTTTATTCTTAATGATTTAGATTTCTAAATTCGGTGATATCATTTTAATTCTTTAAACTCACTTGATGAGGAAAGTGTTATTTCTCTCATTCAAGTAGTTTGTGAATTTTCTGGGATATTTGAGCTTGTCTTAGGATTATCACCTAAGCAATCTTTTGAGTGGTGCTAAGGTCTTTTCAGCTCGACCTTGCCATCGGTTTTCATCAACTACGAGTTGCGGAAGGTAGCATCCTCTTACCGCGTTCCGCACTCGTTATGATTTTTGTGTTTGGTTCGTTATGTAATTCGGTATGACGAACCTTCTACCTTATTTCATCCATCTTATGAATCGAGTATTCTACAAATATCTCGATTAGTTTATCCTTATATTTATTGATTATGGATGAAGATAACAATTTAAAATTTGCAAATCTTTTTAATGAGATATTTGTAAAAATGATTGGGTTTTGTTCTTAAAACGGGCAAAGAATAATTGTAAATTTTATAAGAGACATGATTATCATATAGAAAATGATTTTGGTGTTGTTTTGCCCATTGAGTGCTTTAAGAATTCTGGTCGATGCGCTTGATCAACGTTATCGATAGGAATCTCCTAAACGCTATGATGAGACGGTTAGACACAATAAATTGACTTGTAATAAGTAAATTTTTCTAAAAAGATGATTACATAAAGTTAATTATAATTTTGAAAGTCTTAGCTTTTCGGGAAAGAGAATCGATTAAAGGAACTCTTTTTCGATGCTTTTATTCTTGCGATTCCCGAAGGGAATCAAGACTTTATTGTTTGTACCGATACTAGTCGTATTGGTTTTGGTGTCATTCTCTTGCAAAGGGGAATGTGTTATCGCATTTTCTTCTTGACAATTAAAGCTTGTCGAGACTAGATATGCCATTCATGATCTGGTGCTCGCGGCTATTGTTGTCGCTCTTAGAATTTGGTTCATTATCTTTTGGGAGAGAAATTTGTTCTCCACTCCGATCATAAATCTTTGAAATATTTGTTTTCACAAAAAGGAACTCAATTTGCGTCAACAACGTTGGCTCGAGTTCCATGCATCTTATGATCTTGTTATTCTTTGTACTCCAGAAAAGGGTAATCGTGTTGCCGATGCCCTTAAGCCGAGAGCAACAAGCGGATATTTCTTTGTTGATATTCGAATGGAGTGATCTCAAGACTTTACCCACTGGTGAGATTCAAGATCGTGAATCCGATTCATGTTCATCTCTTATTTTGTGTAGCCTTGAGGCTCGTCCTTCTCTTTTGGACTATACCTCTTTTGGCCGAACTCTATGTCATGTTATATTGCATGAAGTTCCTACTTCTATTGTTAGCAATCGTGATCCATTACTTTTCTAGTGGATTTTTGGTAAAGTCTTCAAAAACTTTGGGAACAAAGCTTAATTCTAGCACCGCTTATTATCCTCAGTCCGATGGACAAACCGAGCGTGTGAATCAAACTCTTGAAGATCTTCTTCGTGCATGTATTCTTGATTTTGATGGAAGTTGGGAAAATCGTATTTCTCTTCTTGGGTTTTCGTCCCATAATAGCTTCCAATCTAGAATGGGTATGGCACCTTTCGAGGCACTCTACGGAAGGCCATGCTGATTCCCTTCGTGTTGGCTTGAAGTCGGTGAGAAACTAGTTTTAGGTCTAGTTTTTATTGGTATTCATTTATGTTTCACCTTTGATGGGTAATGTGCATTTCAGTTGATCGGCAAAGTTAGCACCTCGATATGTTGGTCCATTTCCCATCACTGAACGCATTGTTTCCGTGGCTTATCACCTCTTTTAGTACCGACTCAATTCTTTTACTATTCTTGACGTTTTCCACGTCTCTCAACTACAGAAATACCTTAGGGGTTCCGATTTTTATTCTTGAGTCCAGTGTAATTGAGAAAACAGAAGTTTCACCAAATTTGACTTATGAGCAACATTCTATTCGTATCATTACTTCGGAGGTTAAACGCCTTCGAAATAAAGATGTTCTTCTTGTGAAAGTTCAATGGCCCTCAAATCCTAAGGTTTTCTCTTGGGAATCTTGAGAATTCATCAAGCAAACACGTCCGGACTTACTCTTTCGTGCTCTTTATGGTGGACTTCTTATTTCACATTTTCTTTGTGTCGATATGCTTTTATGGTTGTTACTCTTTATTTTCTTCTTAAGTATTGCGAGGACGCAATTTCTTTAAGGAGGGGAGTCTGTAACAACCCGCATATTCTACGATTGTATATTTAAATATTTTATTTAAATATAGCATCGTTAGTCGGATTAAAGTCCGAAATGTCACTTTTTGCAAACGGTCGAATTGGGACTCGAGACCACTTCCATTAAGTCCAAATGGCGTTTGCGACTTTTTTGAGTATAAGCTTCGATATGTTTGGAGTAAGTTGAATTTGGCTATTTTCTATTGGACTTTGGATTTGGGTTTCACCCCAACTCACTCTATAAACTAACTCAGCCCCTCTCTTCATCCATTCATTCTCATTTCATTTCTTTAAACTCAAGCACAACTGAAAATGGGGAGAGGAATGAGAAATTAGAATTCAAAACCCTAGTTCCTCTTGCAAACTCAAATTCTTGCTCCAAATCCAAGAGAAGCTTTGGTAAGCACCCTCTTCATCTTCTCCATCTCATTTCCTCTTCGATTTCTGAAATTTCCTAAACCCTAACTTAGGAAATATTTGTTCTTGAGCTTAGATTGAAGCTCCTTGGGTTATAATTGAAGAGTGATTGTTCTTGCCTTGCTCTATAGCTTCTCTCTTGAGTTTTTGGGTTAAAAGGTGAGTTTTGAACTCACATCCACTTCTATAGATATCATTGTTGTTAGGTATGAATTCCTAACACTTATCTATGTCTGTTTGCTTTTGATTTGAATTGAATTGGTGAATATTCCAATTTTTGTGTTTTGTTCCAATTTTATGAAAATCCTCTTGTGGATGTTTGGACTTTGATGTTTAGGGTGTATCGAAGAGGCTATAAGGTCGGGTTGTCGTTTGGCGTAAATCCTTGGTCGTTATTGCTCGATCGATCGCTCTCGAATCGTTTTGGCCATCATGGCCTAGGCAAACTGTTGCCCAGACCAGGTCTTCAGACGTCTGAAATGCAAGTTCAGACCTCTGGTTTTAAACTTGGAGCAAAAGTTTATACGGCGGAAATTTATAAAAATGGCAGAAAATAGAGTCAGACGTCTGAAACAACCTTTCAGACGTCTGAAACACCCTTTCAGACGTTTGAACCACCCTGTCAGACGTCTGAAGCCACCCTCCAGACGTCTGTATGGTTTTTGAATTTCCAGAATCTAAATCCAGACGTCTGGATTGACCCCCAAACGTCTGGGATTGCCTATTTTTGCTTATTTTTGATTGAATTTCCATTGTTTAATCGATTCGTGTTGATCCAATTAGTTGTTATTGCATTCTTTGACTTTGATGAATCCTTTTTGACTTCATACACGGGTTTTTATAAAATAATCTTTTTTAAATTGTTTTAAAAGCTCGTTTCCCCGATTTATAATTTCTATTTAAAACACACACTTTTGCACTTCGAGCAAAGAGGGAGAAGAATTAAATGATTAGGTAAAACGCGTGCTATGAACACGTGCGTTCATCTTTTTAGTTAATTCCTAATCTATTTGTTTGACCGTTTTGACCTTTGGGTCTGGTTAACCGATGAGATGAGGTGAACTTTGTATTGCTTTGAGTGTGAAATTGGCTAACGGGTAGTAAACCGTTTAGTGCGAACGTGTGGTATGGGACTCACGTTAATATTTTTCGGGTTCCTTTCTGTGAGTTATGACACATTCCGCCAGTTAGTGGTGTCCAGTACTGGGCCTTCGGACCTTCACCACTACGGTTTGTTGCCTTCGGGGTTTGTTGCCTTCGGGGTTTGTTGCCTTCGGGCTTGAGCCCTCGGGGTTTGTTGCCTTTTGGCATTGCCTTCAGGGTTTGTTGCCTTCGGGCTTGAGCCTTCGGGGTTTGTTGCCTTCGGGGTTTGTTGCCTTCGGGTATGTTGCCTTCGGGCTTGTACCTTCGGGTTTGTGCCTTCGGGTTTGTTGCCTTCGGGTTTGTGGATCCTTGTTATACAGTACTGAGCTCGAGTATCTTTTGTTTCTTTGACTATTATATTTCCATAGTGTATCGCCCTTCGGTGTAGGTTCTTTGAACCACACGATATATAGCAATTACCTTGTGGAAACTTGTGTTACCTTTGTTGGTATTTGTTATTGCCTTTTGGCTTGTTTTGGGATATGGTATCCTTTGTTTATTTGAGTTGCCAATGATATGAGGCTTGTTATGATTCATCTTTTGTTAGATGATTTGGTTATCACTTTTGGAGATATTTGTGGTACTTTATGATCTTGTGTGTTCATTATCATTTAGTTTATCTAACTGATTTGTTTAGCTAGACTGACCCGGGTATTTTATACTCGGGTCAGACCAAGATGTTTCAGGTTAGGTACATTGGACTTAGCCTATTTTGCTTCCGCATGGACTATTCCTCTAGCTCCTTTTTGTTATAGCTTTTTGAGTAGTCCTTTTTGTCTGTAACTCTGATATGTACTCTATTGACTCGTCTGTATATTGTGGTTTGCTTTACCACTTAACATGTATCATTTTGTAAACTCTGTGATGTATCTATATATGTGAAAATGTATGTGATGATCCACTGTTCTGTGATGTGTATTACATTCGAGTTGTTATATTTTATTCTAATAGATCCCTCAGCCACCTATGGCTTTGTATTAAGTATGTATTGGATATGTCGATCCATTTAAGTAAGAAGTGGCATTGTCGGCGTATTCAATAGATAATTAAGACAAGGCTATATATGGTCGCTCCTAACCAGCTCTATTCTCCGCATTAGCAGACGGTGTTACCTTGTAATACTCTTTGGTAATGTGGGTCTCGGAGTGGGGCGTTACAATACGACAACACTAAACTAAACTCGTAGTGGTCTCGTCTAGGGATAAAAGTATGACAAGGCGCGTGAGGCAATGCCCAAGGTAGGATACTACCAGTTCGGGTCATAGGGTTGGTGGTAACGCATCATAGCCACGATCGTCCACCACGTCCATCCATCCCATATCGAGTGAAAGGTAGGACATCCCAAATAAAGGTGCACCAATCGAAACCAACATCAAAAGAAATAGTATGGACCAAGTCCAAGAAGAACATCGAAGAACGGATGTTCGCAAGGGGTAGCTAGCCCACTTGGCCATGTCAAGACGTCATGTTTTAGTCATTTCAAATTGGCACAAGTGTCGGGGTCTACCCATCATCGTTCTCTTTCTTCAAATCCAGCAAATGTACGCCTAATCCAACCACTTCATTCTGGAGTCTCCTCCATGTACACAGTTGTTAAATTGGTTCCAATATTGACAGAGAGTATGCCAATAAGAGGCCCCGGTCTCTTTAACAACCAAACGTCGTTTTACACACCGGTTGGTACTTTTATATTTCGAAAACAATTCATATTTGATATCAAAATATCATATTCGCTTCAAAATCATTTTCATTTCAAAGTATCATATTTACTTCAAAATATCTTATTCATATCGATATGTCATTTTCACTTGAAAATATCATTTCATTCAAATTTCCATTTCGAATTTCAACTTAGGTTATAACTTCATTTTAACCACATTCGTATTTAAATCAAGATTTAAACATAAACATTCTAACTCTACACAGTTTGAATTTTTTTAGAAAATAGTTTGAATAATTTTAAATAGTTTAAAATATTAAAATAGGTTATATTTTAAATGATTTGAAAATTTAAATAACTTGGAAGTTCTAAAAAGAAGAATTTTTAAAACAGTTTATAGGAAATAGTTTATAGTGGAAATAATTTCAAATTCAAAACTGTTTTTTCCCATTTCGAATAAATCTGGACTCAGGTCCAAATTTTAAATCAAACTGATTCAATTTCAAATCTTCCAATTCAGATCATCTTAAATGTCAAATTCATTCAAATCAATTCAATTTCGATTTTAATTTCAATTCCAATATCAATTCAAATTAATTCAATTTCGATTTCAATTCGAATCAACGATTGGATTCAATGGTTTAAATTTCAATTCAATTCTAATTTTTAAACCATTTCAATTTATGTCAATTTCGAGTTCGATTTCAAAATACCGATTTAAATCACTTAAATCAATTTAAACTTCAATATTCAATTTAAGGTTCAAATCTTTTAAAATAATTCAATTTCGAGCTCAAATTTGAAATATCCATTTAAATCCCTTTTACTTGGCAATATTTTAAAGTTCGAATAAAACTTCAAATCATTTAAAACAAATTAATTTCCATCATCCAAATGATTTCCCAATTATAACCTCAAAATTTCAAATTCGATTCTTCAAACAATTCCTGTTAACAAATTTCAACTTCAACATTTCGAGCTCGAGTTCGAAAATAATTCAATTTCCATAAATCAATTGTTTATTCCCTTAAAAACGATATCATTTAAATAATTTCAAAATCAAGAATTTTAAAACCATTTAATTTAACTAATCCTGTGTCCGTATATAATTTTATACCTATGGCCAAGTGATTAGTGTTTCGATTTTAATTTAAGGGATGGATATATATATCATTACAATCCAGAATAAATGTCATAGGTATATATCATTTCAACCTATTTCTTAATTTATTTTTGGCAAAGCCAGCGGGGTTGAATGGACCCCTACCATAATTATTATTAACAAAAGGAGGATTACAAGATATTACAACAAGGAAAACACCAAAAACAAGGGGTCAACTCAAAAGAAAGGGAACAGTTATAAAGATCTAATAATAGAGAGGACCATTACATGGTTAGAGGTAGCTTGCCCTTTAAACACCCTAGTGTTCCTCTCCATCCAAATGAAGTACAAAGCCTTCTTAAAGATTCTTAGTAACAAGCAATCTCTTTCATTCTTCCATCTTGTAGCCTTGAAAATATTGTACCATTCCATGGTGGAACTACATACTGGCCTTTGAAACCCAAAATGAAGTAACAGCTTATTCCAAATATGAAAACATAACTCACATTCAAAGAACAAGTGTGACACAGTCTCAACTCTAGTACCACAAAATAAGCAGATATCACTTTGAATAATACCATAGGACTTAAGTTTATGTAAAGTAAGGATACCATTTTTTAGAACTTTCCACATGAAAATGTTTTCCTTTGGCACAGAATGAGAGTCCCAAGTTCTGGAAGACCATAAAAAGGGAGGATACTCATCAGTGGAATCAAGAGCAGCATACATAGTATGAAGAGTATGAACCTTCTCATTCCAAGAAACATGATGATTGCTAACATTATATAGCTGATTCTGAATAATATTCCAAGTAGCTCTAATCACAGAAGAACTGCAGTAGGGTAAAGAAACATTCCCATCAGCCCAGTATCTCTCAACAGATGCATTATCATTAATGCCAGAGATAAGTCTAGATTCATACTCAATATCATTACCCAGAATGACACCTTTAGCAGACCATGGGTCATACCAAAAAGATATGTTAGCAATGTCTTTCATTCTCCTCTGGACCATAGGGAGGAAAATAACCCTGCTTCTCAAGATATTCCTCCAAGTCCAACTACGGTCAGATGGAGTAGGAATAATCCAGAAATTATTATCACGGATGAGATAGTTTCTACACCAAGAAGCCCACAAATTATTATCATGCCTCAGAATTTTGTCAATTCTAGAAGACAGGGTAGCAAAGTTCTATTTCTTGATATTTATAATTCCATGACCACCTTTATCAAAAGAACAACATATATGTCGAAAGGCAATTGGAATCATTTTCTTGGAGAATGGGTTAGCATGCCAAAGAAAATGATTCAAGGCAGAGTTAATCATGCTAATAAGTTTGGCTGGAAGGATGAATATTCTGGCATAATAAACACACATGGATATAGCAACAGACTTAACAATAACTAGCCTTCCTGCCATAGAGAACTTTGAGCTCTTCCAACTAGATAACTTAGCAGTAACTTTTTCAAACAGTTGTAGGCATTGATAAGTTCTTATTCTAGAAGTACACAGGGGAATACCAAGATATGATTCATTTTCACTAAAAGGGGAGAGACCTGTCATTGCATACAATATTCCTTTATCTTCATCAGGCAAGCCAGCAATGAACAATCTAGATTTACTTCTGTCAATGGTAAGGCCAGTCAAGTCCTGAAAGGAAGCTAGAACATTTAATACCCCACTAATAAAGTTATAAGTTGGCTTGGTGAAAAGGAGTAGGTCATCAGCAAACAGAAGAGTGGAAATACCATTTTTCTTGCACAATGGATGATAATCAAAAAGATTATTACACATAGCAGCAGTACATAGAGAAGTGAGCAATTCCATGACACATATAAAAAGGTAGGGAGAGATTGGATCACCTTGTCTAATTCCTTGAGTAGCTCCAAAGTATCCAAATGTGAAGCCATTAATACTAAGGGAGTAGTTAACTGTAGAAATGCATGTATATATACAACATAGGAAGGGGACAGGGAAGTTCATCTTATGAAGAATGTAAATAACAGATTTCCACTGAATAGAATCATAGGCCTTTTGAATGTCTAATTTAAGAACACATCTAGGGGATATGAGACTCCTGCTGTAGCCCCTCAGAAGCTCAAAAGCAAGCAGGATATTGTCAGTGATGTCACGACCGGGAAGAAAAGCACTTTGATTAGCAGAGATTAAACCATCCATAGTGATTTTCATTCTAGCAGTCAATATACGAGATATGCATTTATAGATCACATTACAACAAGCAATAGGTCTAAATTGGTTTACTGATATAGGATGGCCAGTTTTAGGAATCAGAGCTAACTTGGTAGCATTAATGCTAGATATTAACTTACTATGCTTGAAAAAATTCTTTATTGCTTTAGTCACATCATTACCAATAATATCCCCCATCAGGACCCGGAGAGCTATTAGAATTCATACCAAAGATAGACTGCTTAGTTTCATCCTCAGTGATCTCCTTGATTAAGTCAGATCCCATGGCATCAGAAATGGAAGGAAAGTGATGGGAAGTAAATTGATCCAGAGAAATGGAAGGAGTTAAAGGATTACCAAGATTAAACTGAAAGTAATCCAAAAAAGCTTCATGAACAGATTCATGAGTATCACAAGGCAAACCATGCATATCAAGGATGGAAGATATATTTTCAGAAGACTTTTGAATTTTTAATGATTTATAAAATGAGGATGTATTTTTATCACCATTCAAAAGCCAATCATGTTTGGATTTTTGCTTTGCCATGATATTTTCTTCAACAAGAGCTTTAGAGAGGTCCTTCAGTAAAGAAGTCTCAAGAGCAGTCAGATGAGGCTGATCATTACTTCTTTGGATATGAAGTTGAATTTGATATAATTTTTCACGAATTGCAGCTGACATACTATTACCATTGCCAAAAGCTTGCTGAGCCCACTTCTTTAAAATAATCTTCAGATGCTTGAGCCTAGCCTGCAAAATAAACATAGGGTTGCCAAAAATATGAGACTTCCAGTTATCTTTAACAATACTTAAGAAATCAGGGTGCTTAGACCAAATATTAAAAAATGAAAAGGAGGAACGCCTTCTCACAGGATCCTTGCCCCATTCAATAATAAGAGGAGAATGATCATATAAGGATGGAGGGGGAATATTGGTGGAAAGATTAGGCCATTTGAGAATAGCGGAATAGTTCATATAAACTCTATCAAGTTTACAGAAGGTTCTCTTTCCAGTTCTACTCGAGTTATTCCAAGTGAAAAAAGCTCCTCTAGCAGGGGAAGGAATAAGGTTTGCATCATAGATAGCTTTGTTGAGGGGACGAGTCTGATTATAGGTTAAAGGAGTACCACCACTTTTCTCAGAAGATAATTGCACAAAGTTCCAATCACCAAGACAAAGCCAAGGCAGACTAGTCTGATGAAGAGATGGAAGGATATCAAGAAAAGTTTGCCTCTGAGAAGCATTGTTATCAGCATAAACAGTAGTAAGAAGAAAGGAAGTGGAGGACGGGATGTGAAAACTCTCAGAATGAATGAATTGCCTATGAACAGTGATTGGAGAGAGAGTGAAGATTGAGGGATTCCATATGATTAATAGCCTACCAAAAGGAGCTTGAGAAAGATTATGGATTAAGCTCCAGCCATGTCTAATAATGGAAGCAGCATTGATAGTAGAACTATGATTGAGTTTTGTTTCAGCAATAGCCATAAGATTGATTTTGTGAGAAGAAATAAGATTAGAGATTTCCAATTGCTTGACAATGGAGTTAGCACCTCTAATGTTCCAAAAGCCTATATTTCCAGTCATTATGATATTAATGTTGAAGATGCTCTGGTTTTAACCCCAGAAGAAGGATTTTCCATGTTATGTTGAGACAACATATTCAAACCAATTTGTTTAAAGGGAAAATTCATCCCATTATCTAGGTCAGTTGAGGAGTTACTATTGGATTTCTTTGGTCGACCTTTCTTTCTTTTAGATGAGGAGTCTGGAATTGAAGATTGGGGATGCTGGAGAATATTTGGATTAGCTGAAGAAACAGAATTAAGTAAGTCATTGAAGATTGGACTTGGAAGAGAAAGGGAGGAGTATGGAGAAGCTTGTGATACATAAGAGGGAGTAGAAGTAAGAGGCTGATTAATAAGAGCAATAGGAGATGAGCAGGTATTATCTGAAGGTAAAGTGTGCATGTCAGGGCATGGATTATCATTGTGCATGTCAGTAGAGTGAAAATTGTGATGAACTTCATCACCACCTTCAGTAATTTCCTGTAGCACTGAGAAGGCATTGTGAGTAGACACCATTTCAAATTCAGATTGCATATCAACAATATTACCATGCAGTACTTCATTATTATCAGAACATATTGTTTCCATTTGAATAACTCCAGTTTTACTTATAGTATTACACTTATCAGCCAAGGTGGGAAAAGCAGGTTGCTTCATACCATCATTTTGAATAACCAATTGCTGACTCGTAGTGGAATTTTCATTACCATTATTTCCAGTTATGTTACCTTCCAACAAAGTCACAGTTATTATTTTATTTTGATCAATACCAATTTGTCCAGCATCATCTTCATTCCTTATATTTACAAGAGCCTCAGCAGAAGGGTTATCATCAATAATTTTTTTCATCTTAATATTATTACTTATCTCCCTATCTACTTTTCTCCAGATGCCCTGTTTTAACTCTCCTTTTGCCTCTCACATGAAACACCCTTTTATCTTTATCATCTTGTGTATCTTCTTTATCCTTGATTATCTCATCAGAAATTTCATTTCTTTTATCAGAGTTCACATGTGTTCCTCCATCAGGCAGTTTTTTATTCTTCTCACACTGTTCTGTTGCATGACCAAAAACTTTACATGTAACACAGATTAGAGGTTTCCATGAATATTCTATCAAAATATTGGGGCAAGATTCATCACCAACAGCTATAAATTTAGGAAGTTCTTTGTCAGGCGACACTTCAATTAAACATTTTGCATATTCAAATCTTTTCATTCTTTCAGTATTCTCATCATAGCAAACAAGCCTTCCAAGATGACAGGCTATCCAGTTGATGCCTAGCAGGGACCATAACATTATTGGAATTCTATAGAAGTGAACCCAAATTGGCAAAGATTTAACTACAGCCTGAGCTGAGGAGAGGGACGGGTTCCATTTAGAAATAATAAACATTTGACCTCTAATAAACATGGGATCTCTATGAAGAACCATGTTTTTATCTTCCTCCGAGGCAAATTTAAAAAAATAGTTTTGTTTATCAAAGAAGATTTCATAGGAGCCTTTGAGATTCCAAGACTTTTGGAGATGAGCTTTAACAGCCATATAGTTCACATTACCAACCAAAAAAGATCCAACTAGGCATTCCGACCAAGCTTTAATGCCTTCATTCAACACTTCCTGAGGTGGAGTAATGGGAGTTCCAGAGTAAGCAATATCAAAGTGAGTAGGGACATACAAACCAGCATTCCTTGGCTTCGTATTGAAAAGAGAGGACCATGACATAGATGGAGAATAAGAAGTATTGGACCCAATGGAGGGAAAGTGATCATGTGAAGGTAATGAAGAAGAAGGAGGAATAGGCAGAGCAGGGATTAGAGGAGAAGGAAGAGGAGATGGAGGGTCATCAGGCAATGGTGGAGGAGGAGGGACTGGAGGTGAAGGGGCCGACAACTGGTCAATTGAAGGACAAGAGAGAAAGGCAGGGGCAGAAGGAATGGTTGTAGCAGAAAAAGGTACAGGGGGGATGGGGGAAGGACACCATGAGAAGACATGAGAAAAGAGAGGACAAGGAATGAAAAGCGTGATTTCTTAATTTATTTGAAATAGTTCAAATAACAGTTTATATACTGTCAAGTAATATATAGGGTGATAACAGGGATATATATAAATAAATAAACATCCAATCATCCAAAATATCAACCAATAGCCATCCATCACAATCAACATCCAAATCGGTAAAAATATCACAACAATTAACCAGTTACCAATAATCGGGGTTAAAAATAATCGGGGTTTTAACTACCAATTCAATTTCAATTTCAAATTGAACTGTCAAATTAAATTTCTATTAGTTTAATTCATATGTCAATTTTAAATGTTAGTTAAATTACCAATCAACAGTCAATAAAATAAACCACTTCATAAATTCAATTTAACTAACATAAAAATATTTCAGTACTTCGTGAGCGTTTAAAACACTCACCTTTATTTGAAACTGAAAATTTTTAGATTTAAATAATTACGAATCCAATTCCATATCATAGAAGACTCCGATACGAACCCAACGCGACTCGTTTCACTTGAATCGAACCTTGCATGAAAAAGTTATGCAATTTATAAACATTCGATAATCAAATTATAATTAACTAAGATAATTAACCAAGTCATTAACTTAAACCTGCTCAAAATCATGTTCCCTCTCTCAGCTCAACCGTCCAGGTACGTGACAACCCAACCACGCGAATGACTTCGATGCGCGCGCACAATCCTAGAGACCGCCGAAGTTTGATCGGAGCCTGCCAACAGATGCGCCTCAGCCTACTCCACCTCTGCCTCAAGCGCGGCCCCCTCCGGCGCCACCATCTATACGCAATTCGAGAAAAACTGCGACAACTTCGTGCTCGGATCTTGGTGAATTCGTGGCAATTCGCCTCGATCCAACCGCACTACATGTAGATCTCGATGAGATCTACACTTTTCCTTTAGTGGCATTTGATTTTGATGAGTGGATGAAGAGAAATTGAGAGGAGAAGATGGATGACTTCGACCATTAACGAGAATGAAGCGACTGCGCGTTTAGTCAGGGTTTCGCGAAAATGAACGAGACATGGCCTTATATAAATTTCCGGCCCGATTCATCCGCGAAAATTTTGAACTTCAAACGAAGCGCATCGCCTGGCGTTCTATATGCTATACCCATATTCCAAACACAATGGAATATGTGTCGAGAGCCAATTCCATCATATTCAGAAGATAACTTTTCAAAATCGAATTATTTTAATTCAATTCCTTTAATTAATTTCTACGCATTTCAAGTTCGCACGGCCAAACGATAAGTCTGATCGCTGCGAAACTTGAAATCCTATAATAATTCACTATTATGGATCCGATGAAACTGGTTTCATCGAAATCTGAGACAATGCCCAAAAAGACTCTTATTACACGTTAATTAAAACAAGAAATTTTCCAAAATAAATTTATTCACTTTTAAATTCAATTTTAAAAGTTATCAATCTTCATTCTTGTTTAAATAAAATTTAAATCAACTTACGACATCATTTTCATTCATATTAAATTCAGGAAACATTTTTCAATATTAAATTTAAACAATTTAATTATCCAATAAATCGCTATATTTGAAATATAGTTATTTAACTTATAAAGTTTAACTTTTAAATGAATTCAAATAATAAAACAACTACTTCTGTTTTACAGTAATTCAGCTATTCAATGAATGTTTTCTTATTTATTAAATTTATATTTATTAAAATACTACTTCATATAAATAAACTTATGCTTATACTTTTAATAACATTTATTCGATTCTTAATTAGCTCGACATTGATAATTCAATTTCTATTATCAAACAATTATTTTATTTTCATCTAATAATTCAACATTTATTTTTCAATCCCAGCTATTGATTATAAACACATTCAATACATAGAATTTCATTTCAATACTAGTAATTGCGTAGATCTTCGAAATTGGTTATTTCAAATTTTATTCAAGTTCATATTAATAAATTGCATAAATAAAACGTTAATTTCTATTTCCAACCATTTTTATTCAATAATTATATTAAATTCAATAATTTAACATAGTTAAAAATATGGGTCGTTACAATGTGGTTGCTACATATGGATTGAATGGTTATGCATACATGTAGAATTACCAATATATTTACTTAGGATGTTTCATACATTTTGAATTCATGGCATAAGCACTTGTATTTTAGGAGGTCACTAGATCAGGAGACCGTTTAATTTTTGCATTTGTGTAAGTTCATATGCATTCCATGCCTACATGTACATATTGCATTATAAATTAAACTAAGGACAATGATTGCCACTGGTTGACAGATGAGTAGATGGTTGTAAGCATTAACTTCTGAATGTACAAGTTGCATTTTTCCCGTCTTTGGATATTTCAGGGACGAAATCCTTTTAAGCGAGGAGAATGTAACACTCCAAGAAAAATTTAACCGAAAATTTAATAAAAGAATTAAATTTAAATACAAGGGTAAAAATATTTTCTTTACAAACTTCTGCATCTAGTTATGAAACTTGCACGGTTGCATTCATAGTGATTTTTTAGACAATTTTGATATATAATATTTTGAAATCGGAGCTAGTATGAAAAATTTATTAACGTTTGAATATTCAGAAATGAAATTAATTAAACAATTAGTTAAGGAAAAAATATTAAATAAGGTAAGCTACATTAGTCGACACCAGTGGTTGGACCGGTCGACCATTAGCGGCCGACCGCTCCAAACCAAGCGGTCGACTGGCCACGCTTTCAGCGAAGGGTTTGGGTAGGCCGAACGGCCTGGATTTGATAATATTTGATTGTATGATTCTGGTTTCTTTCTACCCCTATAAATAAGACTATAACCCTAAGCCCTAATTCATTAGCAGTAAGCAGTATGTTCAAACTCTACCCAAATCCCTCTCTCCTTTAGAACAAATTACTCAAATCAAAATTTCTTTAAAACCAAATTTAAATTTAAATCAAGAGATTGAAGAAGAAGAAATTAAATCAAACAATAGAGAGTTCTACATCAAGCGAAGGCAATTCCAAGCGTATTAAGGACAAGATAACTTTTTAGAGGCGACAGGGTTCATAATTAGTAAGATGATTTACATGTAATTAGCTTTCTTATATCCTATCTGATCTAGGATCATTTAATTTAAATTAAAAACACTGTTTATTTAGATTGAGTATTTCACAGCAATTATAACTCATATAAATATGATCCCTTTCTTTTAATCTAGATCTACTTATGGTAAATTTGTTGAATAAGATTTGATTCAAGTTGAATACACCCTTTTCTTAAATTAAATATGAATTGATATAACCCTATTGATGCTAAACCAAAGTTAAGTTGATTTACTAAAATCGAATATGAAGTTTTGGGCGATTGTGGATTGTAGATTTACAAAAAGTGAGTTCATTATAATTGATAGTTTATTGTAATTAAAAATAATAATTAACAGAGAAGAAGGCAAACAAATTAAATGAAAAATAAATAAATAAAATACGATGACCGGTCGATAGGCTCACTAAAGCCGGTCGATAGCAAGTGGTCGACTGCTCCTGTGACCAACGTTCGACCGGTTAATAAATTTTGGGTGCAATATAAACCTCGACCTAAGACCCAGTTATTAATTTAATTGTATACATTATATATATATGGATGTTAGTATAAGTAGGGAAATTAGCTCCCTAGGATTGTGACTCTTAGACGTGAAGGGACCAGATAGATGCATGTGCAGGCAACAAGACCTAGTCACTACTTATTCAATAAGGTCGATTTTCAACTGGAGAGATTCTATCGTAAATTGCACCCACAGGAGGTTCTGTGGTGCATGAGCATACTGACGATGATGTCTGTAGAAGTGTGGCACGACACTTACGGGAGTTCCTTGGTATGCACGACGACGCAGACGTGGCACTGTTTTGTTGATGGATCTCGGCACAGTGCGATAAGAGACATTATGTTACCATTGAGAGATGGAGAGGGATGCAGCGACCTTGAGATGTCTTTGGGTGAGTCGGCATTACAAGTTCCCCCTTAATGTGTAAATATGATACATGTAGACGTAATTTAGGAATGTGGTCCCAAGGCTGATATTGTAGGCGATCCTATGTTAGAGTAGCTCCAGTAGCAATTAGCCGATCCTTAGCACACTTTGAGGTTCGATCAGTTATTCAACCCTAGTGTAAGCCATTACAAAATTTTAGTGCAGGTGTGTTTAAAATTATACCCCTCAGATAAATTAAACTAGTGATTCATAGACACAAGCAGGACACCTTAGATCACATAGGTTATAAACAAAGTCAATTGCATGTGATCACCATATATTAATGATGTAACTCACTCATCATACTTTTATTTGACCCATTCATTTCCTTTCTTTTTCCCCCACCATAAGAGGACAGGGCAGTAGGTGATAGGCCCAGAGATTAGTACTTAGAGAGGCAAGCTTAGATTGGAGTTTCTTTTTATTTTCCCTTACTCTATACGTAACTATTTATCATACTTAGTACTTATTGGACTATATGTTGTATTTTTGTATACTCTGGATTTGACTACGTACTATTTCGAGACTATTTTTCTGAGATGGTTATTGTATTTATATTTTATTTCCTTCCGCTGCAAGATCTGAAAGTGTAGAATGTCTTAAATTGTCTTATTTTATTTCTAAACCGTGTAATGTTTAATAACCTGATACTCGTACTTCTTAACACCAATGTGGGTCCGAAAATCACCCTAGGCTTTGGATCGGTGTGTTAGGAGGCGTAGGTTGTCACAATTATAGTAGGGATTAACTTGTTATGAAATTTAACATTTAGGTATCCGTAGAGTTGTAAATGAAGATGTTTAGATAGTTGCTGGTATTTCTTTTAAGTGGTATGAAACCGCTCATATGTACCATTTTCCATGTAGAGAGCATGAGCATACAACTTTAGACTTTACTATGCTTACTGGAATTAGCATAGGAGTGGCTTGATTTTTGTCGCTTCTATATTACAATAAACCGCGTGTTTATGACCTCTTTCGTCATTTTGACTCCACACCAAGTGTAATTTACCAAATAAACACTATTATTAGAATAAGTGGAATTACAAATTACATTAATAGCATACTCACGACATATGCATCAAATAATGACTTAGAACTTGCTTAATTATTTGCGTTATATTTTATTCGCACCTTGTTCTTTAGTAATTGCATCAGTAGTGTGCAAGTTAGTTTCTTGCTTTTCTACTTTTGGTAGTTATCGGTATCTTCGTGAGAGATGTTGGAGATAGTTAGATGTTGATGAGGTCATTCCTAATGGTCCATACCCCTAAACATACCATTGTATGGTTTACAGTATGTATTGGTTTACTGCAGCAAGAGATGAGGATTGGTGGCCAATGGAGGAAATCATCATTATTGGACCATCATACAAAGAATTTTGACATAGATTTTATGCAACATCTGGTGATTCCATTACTCATTCAACCTTGATAGATTTGGTTAGACCAACTGCTATTCATCATTGGATAATACCTCAAGTTATTGATTATCTCACACGGTGTAGTTAAGGGTATCGTAAATCGGATCAAGTTTTAAGTGCTAATTATTTTAGTTGTTGTTCATTTGGGGTTAACTGGTATGTTGATGTATTTCATCATCCTGCACACTTTACCCTGATCCTACTAAGATATTATACGTTGATTTATAAGATTTGTGGTGGAACTCCACCATGTTGGATATATAGAGCATTGGCGTAGCATTAAATATTATGCGGATATGTTATGCCGATAGGGCGAGCAAGTGGAAAGTGATATCTTGTACACAGACACATTCACATGTGTAGGCATAGGTTCAGGTAGTAAAGGCATACTATCGGTATCAGGTAGAGGCATAAGCACATGCATAGGCTCGTCTATAGGTTGAGCTAGAGGTAGAGCAGAAGAGATTTTCGGATTATATGATGTACTCTAATCAATTGTCTGAGAGAGATGATGACGAGTCACGTTGTTGTAGGTTACATCCACTTAGAGATAATTAGGTTCATGTTGTATGTACTTTGATTTATGTACCCATGATGTATTATGTACTTTGATTCAAGAATTATATACATCGATTCATGTTTTATATACTCTGATTCATGTTTTATGTAGATTCATGTTTGCACTATATGTTTTACTTTTCATGTACTTTCATTCTTGTATGTTGTGAGAATGATCGTTTTTCCAATGCACTCAAGTGTATTAAGTATTAAGTCCTTTAGGCACTATTTAGTTGTATTCTCTCATACTATAGTGATTATTGAATTGTTGCAATCATGTTATTTAGCTTATTATACTGCCATGCAATGAGTCATAGTCAATTAGTGATTTGTAGTCTCATGTATTGTAACCATTATTAAGATGTTGCAATCATGTTATTAGCTTAGCATAACCATCCAAGTAACGAGTCAAAGTTAGTTGGTGAATTGTCTACTCACGTACTATATCCATTATTGAGTTATTGCATTCATGTTACAACTCCCATAAGTGGTGTAGTCCCCCAGCCCGGAGCTACTTTACCATATTCTGAATTCAATGGTTTCAATAAACTCCCTACAATAGTTTGTCTTGGCCTAGATCTAGAACTACCCTCAACGGTTTGTAGCCATAAATCCTATTTAATCATTGGTTGAGATCAGTTGACTTTGTATATTATTCCGTTGTAATTGTAAATAAATAAACGATCTTATCGTAGATCCATTGTGATCTTGAAATTTTCTAAAAATGGAAATAGCAACCTTAGTCGCCATCTTCATATCTCAGCATTCAATGTGTATTCCTGAATAATCTCATTTTTCAATTATTCAATCATTTCATTTTAGCAAGTTCAACGTTAGCCAGATTAGTCAACATTTATATGTTTCGATGCAACAACAAGATGTTATTTGTAACAAGTAGTTTTGTTGGTTGGTTAATTGGTCACATTTTATACATGAAATGGGTTGGATTGGTATTATTCTGGGTACGACAAAATCATTTGATTCGATCTAATAAGTACCTTGTGTCAGAATTGAGAAATTCTATGGCTGACAATCACTTATTCACAAACTTCGTGTGGGGCTAATAGTTTTCATTTCCCATCTCATGGAAAACCCTTTTCGCTCCGCTTAGCCCTATCCCCTTCTAGGGGTATTTTAGTGATAGGTTCTATAGGAAATGGACGATCCTGTTTGGTCAAAAACCTAGTGGCAAACTCCTATGTTCCTTTCATTACGGCATTTTTGAACAAGTTCCTTTTGAGGCCTAGTACTCCATGGATAGTTCCAATTGTATAGTAACAATGATCACTTTTAGCGCGAATTGTTTGTATAGGAACCCTACCTTCTCTGATCCATTCAACACATGCAATTTTTTTCCGTCAATACATCCTGCAATTTTTATTTGAATTCCTTTTGTATCTATTTTATCAGTTAATTCAATAGCTCTTTTCATTGCCTTTCGAAATGAAACTCTATTTCTTAATTGAGAAGTCATATATTCTGCAAGAATATTGGGGTCTCCATAAGGTTTTTCTATTCGTGTGATAGCAATGTTGATTTTTCAGTTCACAGAACGAAATTCTTTTTGTACATTCATCTGTAATTCTTCGATTCCTCGTGTTCGGCTCCTATTTATTTGTTATCTGTGTTACGGCAAATGTTCTATGGATATAATTTTTTCAATGTTCTAAACTCAAATCTCATGGATTCTGGACCACGAGAACTATTTGTTTCAAATTGTATCCTTTTACCCGTAATAGGAATTGGTATTTATCCCGATTTCGTTCTTTCTTTATCGGGTTCTAATGCACGAGATCTTGTAGCACTTATCAATGAGGCCCTATCAATTAGTATTACACAGAAGAAATCAATTATAGAAACTAATACAATTAGATCTGCTCTTCATAGACAAACTTAGGATTTGCGATCCCAGGTAAGATCGGTTCAGGATCATGGGGTCTTTTTCTATCAGATAGGAAGGGCTGTTGCACAAAATGTACTTCTAAGTAATTGCCCTATAGATCCTATATCTATCTATATAAAGAAGAAATCATGTAAGGAAGGAGATTCCTATTTGTACAAATGGTACTTTAAACTTGGAACGAGCATGAAGAAATTAACGATACTTCTTTATCTTTTGAGTTGTTCTACCGGATTGGTCGCTCAAGATCTTTGGTCTTCACCCAGACCCGGATCCGGTGAAAAAAATAGGAAGCGCCGAATTCTTGTTGATCAAAAAAATGAAATATGTATTTCTGTAAACTTCCTTAAACCTACTTTGCTTTGTTTTTTATTTCTAGTATTTTTGTGAGATCTATGGAATTCATTACTTGTATTCCATTTTTAGTACTAAGCACTAGCCAATGGGCATACAAAAACAAAGGAAGAAGATACAAGACAAGGGCTGGATAAATGAAATGAAAGGAACAGTCTAGTGGGGGCAGCCAACTCTCCATGAGGTAACTGTATGATTTTCCAAGGTAAAAGAGCTCCAGACCAATTAGAAACAAAAATAAATAAGAACATGGTTCCAATAAAGGGAACCCAAGGCCCATATTCTTCTCCAATCTGAGTTTTACTCAAGTCTCGAATAAATTCAAGAACGTATTCAAAGCAATTCTGCCCGTCGGTAGGAATAGTTTGTGGATTCCGAACAGTTATGATAACTGACCCTAATAAGATAGCAATTACTACCCAAGAAGTGATAAGTACTTGAGCATGAATTTGTAAAGAAAGACCAGATCGGCTCATTCTGCCATAAGTACCTTCATATTTCGCTGAGTAGGATTCGACAATGGACTTGAGTCAGTGATTCGAAAACTTCCTTTCCTCAATCTTGATTCACATAGAAATTAAGAAATTCTTATAATACCGATGAAATTGGATAAACCCGACTTCCTAAGGAAGGACGTCTATTATCTTAGCACACTACCAAGTGATGATTCATAGTCCGTTAGTAATTTGTATCCTCACATGTTGTAGCCATTATTAAATTGTTTCAATCATGTAATTTAGCTTAGCATACTACCAATCAAGGGTCATAGTCGGTCAGTGACTTGTCGTACTATAGCTGTAACAACCTGCACCTTAATGGATCCGAATTTCGACTAAATCAAAACCCAAGTCCTTTAGATATGGATCGTTGGTTTTAGTAACCTGTAATAAACATAAGTATATCGAAGAGTTATCTACACAAACTTACAGTAGAATAGAAAAATACAATCAAACATATATGCTGACTAAGGCTACTACATTGGAATTAGTATTATTCTTTTAGTATCTGATTACCTTGTCAGCAACGAGCATGAACAAGAAGACTTCACCATCTACAGTTCCCGTCTTGCACCAGTAGTCCATCCCTCTAAATCTATTACATAGGTTGCAATAAGGAGGGGGTCAGAGCAACGTTCTAGTGATTGGAAAATTACCGATAACTAATTTATATCGACTGATTTCTATTTAAGTGTTATCTTCATTATTCACGGCTATTCCATGTAATTTCCATCTTTGCATATGATATAACTAACCTTCTCCTGGGGGGTGTAGATATGCCCATATACATAAATATCTAAACGATGTACAATCCAAAAGAAAACCCTCAACCACTCAATACTTCTTAAATACGGAAGAGGCAAACCCAACGACCATTTAATACCACAACCCCAAAGCGGCCACTACGCAACGTAATCGCTAGTCAATCGGTTCGTGCTATAGAGACTGATAACCCCTAGATACGTCTTCATAATTTAATTATCGTATTAGTAACGCATCTCAAAAACTTATCTAAGGGTTAACTAGCCCACGTCCGACAAATAAATGACTAGCTAATTAAACTTTGATGTCTGCGTGTATCCTATAAAGACTTTACACTAGTAGAAAGCGAAATCCATCGGGACATAATTCAAGTTTTTGTTAATGACCGCTCAGAACTGCTGGTGGTCATAGGAAATATGCCAGCTCTACCACTAAATACCGGAACAACAACAGTACTGGCGTAGTCCGTAGACCTCCCACAGTCAAAATACCGTTCAAATTAACCTAATGTAAGTCAAGGAAAATGCACATTCTAGTTACTTAATACCTCTTGTTGGTGAAGCAGACCCCATTCCCCTATTAGGTACCATCGTAGGATATTTAAGACTTCTTAAATAGAGAGGAAGTAGACCCAACAGCCATTAATAACTTCCACCTTGAAGTAAACCCTTTAACATCACTAAAGGTACCGAGCCATTTAATACTTCAAATCTGAGGCGAACCCTTGATATATTTTCCCTAACTATACGCAAATGAATATCCCTTCCCCACGGCTCATAGGGTTGGAGAAGTCCTACATCAGTAGTAAGCATACACAACTGCTAGTAGCCTCTAAGTGAAGGGAATACTTCTTTTATGCAACTCTACTCTTGCATCCCAACTCTTACTAAACCAAACCAATCATCCTAGGCCTAAATATTGGGTTAGGCCCACTAATTCACGCTTGTCCTAAACATATTATTAAGGCTATATAATTTCCTACTATGAAAATTATACTGCATCCTAGCATTTAATTTTTATTGTATACGCTTATTACATATATTCTCTATTTCCCTCTTACGTCCCATAAATGTGAATTGTCCATAATAAAGGGTTATTATTATTCAAACTGGACAATCACCAATGACATTTATTTATTAGTTCTAATTTAACCTTTTGTGCCTATTTCATTTCCCCATAAGTGCCATATTAAGCTCCTTAACTAGTCTCAATAAAAGCATTTATATCTTCATTTAATTTCTATAACTCTCTATTAACTGCACATTTATTGCCCTACTAATTTTGGAGTTACAATCTCTTTTTCATCTATAACTTCTAGTCCTATAATTTACTAGACTATTAATAACTAGTCGTCCCAATTATAACTAATACAAATATCACCGTATATTATGCTATATATATATATATATTTAATCGGTAGGCATGGTTATACATACATCCATACATACATATATATATGTATGCATGTTCTTATTTCTAACTCATTAATTCCTATGCTTAGGAATTCCATAACATACTAATATGTACATTCTGTGAGGAACGTTTATTTCTACATTTTAATATATTAGAGCTATCCTTCTCAAAAAGGAATACAGTTATAACTTATCATAAATTACCCAAAAGTGAGATTTTTGGTCTGTTTGAAATTAGAAGGAATTATCTCTTTTCTTTTATTGAAATATACAGTGCAAGCTATGGAAGAGAACGTTCGTACTTTACACGTCCCTTTCCTTTTTGGTATATTTCTTGTTATTTCAAACGATGCACTTTTATACATAGTTGTGGAATTAGATAATTTATGGAAATTACATGGAAATAGATACTACTAAATTATACCAAAAACGCTCTCAATAAATTAAAACATTGAAATTCACATTCCAATTCAAATTAGGGCAATCTAAATCAATACTAACAATTTTCACCCCAATTATCATATATTTGTAATCAATCTTGCAATCTTAGCAACATTCTACTTTAACAAATCTAGGACTAATTTCCAATTTTCCAAAGTAGCATGTAATTATCATTCTTATTCATATTACCAAACTTAAAGAATATGCATCGATATTTACATTGAATACGTTCTTCGTAAGCCTACAACTCAACAGATCTTGCATATGTATAATAATTAAATAAAACTCAATGATATAAATTTTAATATTATAAATAAATCATGTAATTTCCCACTCGCCTTTCTGGTTTTCAAATCTACCAAATCTAAATTCATCCCTTTAATTTAACTCCTTTTCCCATTTTCAATCCAAAAATATGTATAATGAGATATGTACATATGATTAGAATTACATATCTAAGAAGAGATTTAGGTTAAGTGGAATATATATTTATAATTATGAAATTTACATTTTTTCGTAGTATCAATCTACTCCTTTTTTCCTTCTTTTTTATTTTCTGCCCTTCTTCGATTTGTGTATATATAATACAATATTTTATAATTAATAGAAATAGTGGAGGACGGAAAATGGTTGAGCTTCACTACTTTGATCAGAAAATATGAGAAGAAAAGTAAGGGGCTAGGCCTGTATTTATAGGCACTCGAATCGTTTGTATCCATTAGATTTAAAATAATTAAATCCGAGCCGTTCGGCCAAGGTTCAACCCTAAACACCACTCGACAACCGACCGACCGCACCCTAATAGGAGGTCGACCGCTAGCGGTCAACCGGTAGGATCCACACACTTATAATTATTTAATTTCTTTTGTTCCTTTAAATTATTTTCATTTTGAAAACTTCAAACGCTGATGACTTATTCATTTGAACTCTATTGCAAAACATTAATATGTGGAAGTTGCTCAAAATATCGCAACGAACACAATGTTGCAAGTTTCATAACCAAATTTTGATGTTTGCTTAAATTTTATTTTTTAAGCCTTATTAATTATTTATTAATTACCATCAATTTTACGTGGTGTTATAGTAGCCATTATTGAGTTGTTGCAATATTATAAATATTACCTTCCAAATGGTCTTTTATCATGCAAATACTCACTTCTCGAATTCAACATTCCAAAATTGTGGATTGTAGCCACTTTCACTTCATTCATCATAATCCTACAAAGGTCCTTTAAACTACAATGTCCCTCCAAATCCGTCATCTTTTGAACCACCGACCGAGTGGTATGTCGGTATACAAGAAAGACGTTATGAATATTTAAAAGAGGATGAGAGGAGTTACAAAGCTTAGAATAGAAAAGGAAGAGAAAAGACGATATGGAGAATAACGAAGAATTTAACAAAGACGTAGACAAAAAAGACAAGAACATCGTAATCAGCAACCTGAAATAATAATATCGAGGAGTTCATTTTCGAATGCTTACGCATACCATAACCAAATGATATTGTTAAGCTACCAGGTTCGTTGAATGATATCGACATTTTAAAACTGCCCTACTTATTCTTGAATGTGGAAAATGGTTTTTCATTGAATGTATAGTATTAAGTCTGTAATCATTCATCGAATGGGCTATTAACTTGTGGATAAAATATACCCGAAATGGAGAACATTAATCCGACTTTAGGGTCCTAAGAAATGATAAGGAATTATATTTCATAGATAAAGTGGAAAGCTATAGAAAGAAAATTGAATGTACATTCAGGGTTTTGCAAGCAAGGTTTCAGATTCTATGAAATCTTGTCTGATTTCATGACATTCGAGTTCTTTCCGAGATTGTGTATACATGCACAATAATTCATAACTTGGTTTTAGAGGATGAAAGAGGAGGGTACAAAAATAAATGAAACAATTTCCCTGACATTTTCAAAGGCTAAAAAACAAGATCCCATTAGAACCAGAACTCGATTGAGGAGTATATCGCAATAATAAAGCATATTAAAGAGCAAGTAGGGCATTTTGCATTATGTGATCATCTAGTTGACCACCTATGGGCACACAAAGGGATAAATGGTAGGACAATGTAGTAGTAAGATGTATGAGTAAAGCTAAGTAAATTGTTGGATATGTTAATAATGTTTTATTGGGAAGTAGTATTTGGAGTTGTATGATTGTTTATTACTTATGCAAATTATATCAAACAAAGATTCATAACTTTGGTTTTGCCAATAGGGTTGGCTTAGTTGATTGATAGTCTAACTACGAGATTAAAGGTTACAAGTTTGATCCCTGAGATTGACACTTGTTGGCATTAAAGAAACTTATTAAAAAAAGATTCTTACCTTTGAATACAAAACATAAATTAAATGAAAATAAAAGTACAAATACAACATAGTTCATAAAAAAGAACAAACAATGGACTACATAAATATAACAAGGATCAAACAAACACTAATGGACCATAAAACCAATCTCCAGTGACCATCTCTGGAACCACCGCTTTAAATTCAGTTTCCTCTTTCTTTTTGATAAAATTCTAGTTCTTCATTAAACATGTTTTATTACAATAGAGAGAGCTTTTCGAAGTCGCAAATAGTAAGTTTAATCTTGATCTTCTCCCTATGCTTAGCTTCCTTTCATGCTTCTACTACTCTTTATATCATACAATCTTGTATAAACATTTGCTGAAATTCATTTCTTGATCGAAGACAATTTCTCTACAAAGTTTCCTACTTTTTCCGATATCCAAGATAAACTTATCACGTGCCTCCAAAAATTTTGTGAACTCTATATTCATTGTTCCATATGAATTGATTTGTTTCTACAAATGGCTCCGAAATATTGATGATCTTTCCTTGGAGCTGGACATATTACTTGGAGTAGAATCAAAGTAGTTCATTCTCCTAGCGTTGTTCTAGATGAAATTATTTGGATTCTTTCACTTTGGAAGAGATGATAGCAGTTCAATGAACTCTTAAAACCTAAATGGGCGATCGTACTAAAGATAATAAGCCTTACGAGTCTCTTTTATCTGTAACATATCAAAAATAGATGAATAACTACACATACTCATAGCTTTAGATAAAAATGTTAAGCACACTTACAATATAGGGGAAGCATCACTTCTTTACCTTTGTTCTAGTTTAGACAATATTGCCAAATGATTTTGGCATGTAGGGTTCATGGCTCGATAACCTCCTCTCAACGAAGCCTAAGTTCTTAGCATTTTTTCTAACAAATAATAGAAATTAGCAAATTTTTGCTAAAACTTCTCGCCTTTCTTGCTATTCCCTATGATATTGTCATTTGAAATCATAATTCAAGCTTTTACAAGCATTACATGTTGTTCAGGAGTAAATTATAATTATTTTTTCCTCGCTTCAGTCAATTCTACTTCATTTTCGACAGTCTCAATAACTTCTTCGATGTCTTTAATTCTATTGAAAGTTGTACCCCTTCAAATTGATTCTTATTACGAAGTCCTCCAAGTATACCGCTTAAAGATTTCCACTTTCTTTTCTTTTTATTCTTATTTTACTTGGGGTTTGGATTAATTGAGTGCAACATCCTACCTCTATACCCATGCTACCAAAGAGTATTACTAGGCAATATTGTCTGATAATATGGAGAATGAGGCGATATTGGGCTTATATACGAGAATATTCCCTTAGACTAGTGCTGGTATGTTTTTAAAAAATCGAATAAACAACTCACCACTACATACGAAGTATCGGCACAAAACAATAAACATATGCCCGTTCTGGATAAAACTATAAACAATATAAAACATAAACATAGAGAACACAGAGTTATGAAATATAGCGATAATATATATTAAAGATATACACAAGTCCAAGTGAGATACAAACAAGCCAAAATCCCACTATCTCAAAAATAAATACTATGTATTGCCAATATACATCCCCATGTCACCATTATACAATAGAACTCATAAAAAATAATGATATACAATATAAAACTCTATCCTTCATCTGTACCCAACATCCACAAACCGGTCATCATGTCCCAGAACCTGAAAATGTCTCGGACTGACCCGAGTATTATATAAATACACACTAGTCAGACTATGTCTAAAATGCGGTTGTCAATATATTGCAATAATAGTATCACATCACAGAACTATGGACAAGTAATATCACCCATATAAAAGTCATGTCAAACTACATACTAGGTGTATAATGTCAAATGGGAAACAATCCATGCATCCAAATATCATCAAGTATAAGAGATCATAAACAACATAGGACATGCTCTCCGCAATGCCCAAGATACTCTCAGATAATCGTAAAGTAGACGCACCCAGATCCATCATAATCAACACACATAATACATACAAAAACAATCATCCAAATCATACATGTAAGAAATTTGAATATGGCATACCCTAGGTAGCCGTGGTCATCTCTTAGATAACCATAAAGATAGGAACATGGTCTAACTCTATGCTCTCAACAACTCTGGCTATACTTGATAGATATACATTCCTATAAACAATCAAGGAAATCTATAATCACATAAGGATCATCTAGACATTTAGCCTCATAGTAATTGTCTTGGCTCTCAACCAATGAAATAATCATATGGTCTTTCAGACTTCACATATCTTCTCAACTCTCAATATCATAGATAATCAACTGGACTCTTAGTCCGATGGGCTCTCAGCTCCAAAATAACTATATCGGCATCAGTCTCAATAAATGATTTGAACACCTTTTAGCCAAATCTATAATGATCTCATATAGGTGAATAAGTAGTGTTGTAACAACCTGCATATTTTTACGATAATATATTTAAATGATTTATTTAAATATAGCATCGTTAGTTGAATTTAAAAGTCCAAAACGTGACTTTTCATAAACGGTCGAATCCGGACTCGAGACCACTTCCATTGAGCCCAAAATGGCGTTCGCGGCCTTTTTGAGTATAAACATCGATATGTTTGGAATTTAGTAGAATTTTTCTATTTTTCTATTGGGCTTTGGGTTTGGGTTTCAGCCCACTAACCTAACAATGTAACCCCAACTCCTCTACAATAACAACTCCCACTCCACTCCTCTTCATTCATTCATAACATTCCCTAATACTCTCAAGCCCTAGAAAGAATGGTGGGAAGAGGAAATTAAAATTCCTAAGCCCTAGTTTCTCTTAGGAATTCAAATTCAAGTTATAAATCAAAGAGAAACTTAGGTAAGAATCCTTTTCATCTTCTCCATCTCAATCTCTCTTCAATTTTCAGAAATTCCTATAACTTAACTTAGGAAATTCATTTCATTTGATAATAGATTGAAGATTCTAGATGTGTTGTTGAAGAGAAATCAATCTTAGCTTGTTTTAGAGCTTCTCATTTCTATATTTGAGTTTAAAGGTGAGTTCTTGAACTCACATCTATGTCTATAGCTTTCATTGTTGTTAGGTATGAATTCCTAACATCTATTTCATGTTCATTTGCTTTTGATTTGAATTGATTTGGTTAATTTTTCAAATTTTGGTGTTTTGAAGTCAAAATCTTTAATAATCCTATCTTGGATGTTTGGATATGTTGTTTGGGGTGTATCGAAGAGCCTATAAGGCTGGGTTGTCGCTTGGCATAATTTCCTAGCCTCCATCGCTCGTTCGATCGCCTCCGGTTTGGATTTTGCCCTTTTTGGGCTAGGTTGATTTTTGCCTAGCAGGAAATTTCAGACGTCTGGATTGAAAATCCAGACGTCCGGTTGAAAAATCCAAACGTCTGGAATTGGTCCGTGGAAAGAGAAAAAAGGCAGAGGCAAAATCCAAACGTCTGGAAATCCAACCAGACGTTTGGTTAGTGGTTCAGACGTCTGGTTGGTAATTTTAAACGTCTGGTTCTGTGTAGTTTTGCCTATTTTGGTTGTTTTTGAGTGGATTTCCAATTTTTATCGATTTTTGTTGATTCGGTTAGTTGTTGTCAATTATTATCGACTTTGATGACTTTATTTATGGATTTTTGGGAATATCCATTTGATTGGGATTTGATATCGATTTTTATGGTTGGAATTCACGTCGTCGAATGTGGATTTTTGGTGATAGATTGTTTTTACAATCATTTCTGTGATTTGTCACTTTTAATACAAAGGTTTCTATACTAGTAGTAAATACTCAAACTCTTTCACAAAAATGATTTCAACGTTATTTTTAATACAAAGCTCGTTTTTAAAACCGTTTTCCAATCTATTAGTATATACAAACCTTTACCTCATTCGTATGAGAAATCTAATTAAACGACTTAGCAAAACAAGTGGTATGAAACGCTTGCGTTTACTTCGTCGATTAATTCTCGGACTTGTTCGATTGAACTCTTGTGACAATTTTTGAGTGGAGACCTACAATCTGTTCGTAAATATTTAAGTTAAGCCAATGGTTATGGAACATGAAGCTAAACTCATTTATTTACTAGCTTAGTTTAATTTACACTTCTTATTGATCAATGGTGTGTGAGGAATGCGGAATATGGATCTTAGGCTAGAATGAACACTAAAGGGGGGGTGAATAGTGTTTATAAGAAATTACTAAATCTTTTTGAGTTATTGTTGATTTGTACACAAATGTATGCAATATTCAGACACAGATATAATCACAGAATCAAACACAGATGAATAAATAAAGTAAATGCAGTAAAGGAAAGAACACACCGGATTTTATACTGGTTCGGAGTTACCCTACATCCAGTCCCGCACAACTAAGTACAGATTTCCTTTCAAAAGCAATTCAACAATTACAACCCTCGATTTCAAGGCCACGAGGTACACCCTCCAGAATCACAATCCTCTGGGTAGAGATACTTGATTTCTGGGCAACAAGTTCACCCAATTGATTTCTCAAGGCTACAGTCACACCTTTTCTCACTTGATTGATTTCCAAGGCTACAATCACACCTTTTACTCTATTGATTACAAAGAAAGCCTATAACTCTGAATAACACTAAGGATCTTGATGAGATAGTGACAGAGAATCAAACCAGAGATTATCTAGTTAGATTCAATGTTGATTTTGGCAGAGTAATGGTAAGAATATGTATAAAGAAATGTGGAAGAAGAAGAGAAGTGAAAAACCAGAAAATCTATATTCAAATTCGTTGAAACTAACCCTTATTTATAGAAGAACAACAGCCATGTCCATTCGTGAAAGGTTATGGCGAATAGACACTTCTTTTGAAATTCAAATTTTTGAATCTAACTGTCACTATGTCGACATGGGGTACTAGGGCATGTCGACATCCCAAAGCATTTTTTGAAGATTTGATTTTCTTTGAAAATAACCTTTATCTTATATAAAAAACTATTTAAACTTTATAAATATACTTGACTATAGATAAAATACATAGATAAATATAGAGAATAATATATATATAATTTTACTACAATTTTATATTTAAATCTAAGTATAAATATATTATAATTAAAAGATAGTTTTAAACAAACGAAGTTTAAAACAAGAGTTTATTAAAAACAAAAACAAAGAATATTTTAAGGCTAAAACATCCTTTTGAAAATCATTTGAAAAGATAATTTTTAAGGCTAAAACATTTTGAAATGCAGTTTTGAAAATCATTCTGAAGTAGTTTTGAAAATCATTTTGAAGTAGTTTTGCAAGCTTCTTCCTGCAGAATATCTCATCACATCAGGACTCGAGAACTTGTACAAAACCAGGATGTTCGTGGGTTTGTAAGCCACTTGTCGTATGTTTGTAAGCTACTTGTCGTGGGTTTGTAAGCCACTAAAAATGTAGAAATGGGTTCCATCCCAAAAGAAAAATGGAGTGAAGATTTCAGTGCTATTATGAAGTTTTAACATAATTCTAGACTCAATACTTATCTTGAAATCTTGAACTCTTGATAATCTTGATATTCTTGATACTCATGAGTCTTCAATCTTGATATCTTGAATCTCTATACTGTACAGTCTTCATTCTTGGTACCTGCATGGTTAAATCCTGCATATACATATATATATCTAAACTATAATGTTAGTATTTATATTTTATAATCTTATTCTAAGGTTGTTGTGATCAAAACCATCATCTCAAGGACTAACATGGTGATCATTTTATGATTTAGACTAACGATGTCTCTTTGTCCGCGTGGGGGACTATACCCCGTTCTATTGAGCTTCGTCTCTTTTTTTATAGACTAGCGACCTATGAGTTTTATGGAGTTCGGTTCATCGGGCGTAACGCTGTACTACGTCGTTGTTCCAGATTATTTGAGTTTCAGGTTCATCGTGCATAACGTTGTACTACGTCGTTGTTCCGGATTATTTGAGTTTCAGGTTCAACGGGCATTTCGCTATACTACGTCGTTGTTCCGGCTCATTGGAGTTTCAGGTTCCTCGGGCGTAACGCTGTACTACGTCGTGGCACCGGCTCTATGGTTAGCGACTATTGGATAGCGACCTGTTTGCGATACACGTGTTGGTGAGTTTTCATGCTCCCGTTTGTGAAAGGCCTCCCCCTTTGTGATTTCTGGATTTCTAATTGTTGATTTCTGGAATCTGTGTTTCACCAATTTTAGCGATTGGCATTGATATGTTTTGTCAATATTTGAGGTTTGGTGAATAAGCTAAAGAATGTGATATTCTTTTTGGATATTTGAGATGATTTGAGATATTGTATGATTTTTGTTGTTATCAAATGTACGTTGGTCAAAGTATGGCATTATTGTTATCATATATTTTTGTTGTATCTCTTATCATATCTCATCTTACATGATATTTATAGCTAGACTTATCCGTTTATTATTTTTCTTCTTAAATAATACTCGGGTCAGACCGAGGTGTTTCGGGTGCTTCCACTTGACTTCTTAGCAGGGACTAGCTTCTGACTTTTGGCTAACTACTTTAGCTCAATGGTTTTTGTTTTTATACATTCGAGATAGAGACTCCTTGATGTATACATATTCTTTTGTCTAACACTTGTACCTATTCTTTTGTTATGTAGTGGATCTTGGATGACCACTACTTTGATGTACACTTCTGTGTGTTATATTCATATATGTTTCCGCCTTAGTGATATGAATATCTGTGACTGATTTTTGTTATGCTTATTTCTATATTTGTTTATGAACGCCACATAGCCACTGTATGGTAGCTTTGAGTTTGTTTTGATATGTCAGATTTCCTCTTGAAATAAAATGCATGTCATAGTACCTGACATATCGGTACTCGCACAAAGCAATTACACAGATGGTCGCTCCTCAACAGCCTTATTCTTCGCGCTAGTCGACGGCATTACCTCGTAGTGTCCTTGGCTAGTGTGAGTATAGAGGTGGGGCGTCACAAGTGTCTATATCAATAATAACCAGACGGGAGACTAACAGTTCTGAGCCTGTTCCAAGACCCTTCCTCATGCGCTCTCAGCTCTACTCCTATAGTCATATGTTACCTCTACGGCCATCGTGACCCAATATCCATCAAATGCACGACTATGCTATGTAATGGTCATAACCCTACAAGTTCCCCAATGGTAACCGACTATTGGCCTAAGTGACACGAGGCAGTGGCTTGAAGCTATATATACATCAAAGGTGTGTCACAGATTTAGGGAGTAACCCCGCAATTAGGCCGCTGGAATGGTACTAGCCAATCTGGTTTACTCTACAACATATATAGTAGGAGTATACACAATAAATAGACACTCTTATAGCTTACTGCCTACTCACTTTCAGTTCGCATCACCATAAATACCCCATAGTCATGACCCTATCAAGTGACATCTACTTATAGAAAGCAATCGAACAAGTATCAATTCGGGTGTGCTCTATACCATCCAGTGTTACTCGAACGTTTACTCGATATTCATAGACTATACTCGCCTATTATTCTATATAACGAGTCCAAAAAACCATAACACTACAACATAAATACCCTAATACAATGCCCTTTTTACAACGGGCATTGGTTGCCCGTTGTAATAGAAGGCTATTACAATGGTCCATTCATGCCCGTTGTAAAAGATGTCATATACAACACCCTTTTTACAACGGGCATCGGTTGCCCGTTGTAATAGAAGGCTATTACAACAGTCCATTCAGGCCCGTTGTAATAGGTGCCAATTTTACAACGGGCTAAAAGCAACCGTTGTAATAGGTGCCAATCAAAACCCTAATTTTCAATTAAAAAGCAAGGCCGACCCTTTTTCCTTTTATTTCATTCTCTATTGCTTTGTAAAAATGTTGGCCACGATCTTCTTTTCATGGCCTTTTCATATATTCTCAAAATCGATTTCCACAATCTCTTTTTCATATATTCAGAAGAAGTCGATTTCCACAATCTCCTTTTCATATATTCTCAAAATCGAATTTCGAGATTGATTACTGAGGTTGGAATTGCGATTTTGGGTTGTGTGAATTGGTCGCGATGGGGTAATGTGGTGGTTTTGAAGGCTGCGGTGGTTTCGGTTGCTGATTTGGGGAGATGGTGGAATCGCATTGATGGTCGATTTGGGTGTTGCCGCCGCTTGGTTCGCGATGGAGTTTCTGGTTTTGGTATTGGTGGTTCACGGTGATGATTTGCAGAGGGATAGTGCGATTTGCAGAGGGATGGTTTGAATATGGAGTAGGAAAAATGGTCTCACTTTGAGGATGTTTCTCCATAAACAACTATAAGACAATGGTATGTCTAAGGTACATAACAGTTTTCTTTTAATGTAATGCTGTTTTAGCCAATTGATGAGTAAAGTATCTTTAGACTGAAGTAAGTGATCCATGTATTTCGAGATAGAAGCCTTGCTCCATACCTGTTAGTCAAAAATACAAATCCCCCTTTGTTCTTTTAGTAATCTAATTTTATGATATGTTATAGAAATGAGTATGTGTGAGTAAGGACTCCTATGCCATAGATAATGGTTGAATGCTCTTTCTATAAATTTAGTAGCTTAGTGGATAGACCAAAATGTGATGACCAATTAGTTGTCATTACAATTACAACAAAGGTTATGATAGTGATTCTACCTGAAGTATGAGTTGTTTATTTGGCCATTCAACAGGTTTAGGTATGATCTTTTCAAAAGAGGCATACATTAATGAACTATAATTCTTGAAGCAGTCAATGGTACTAAATAAGACGAGCTAAGAGGTATTTTTGTAAAACCTAAGTGTAGTAAAATCTTATTCTTAGCCTCCTTATTTAGTCCATCTACCAACAAACTAGTGTTTAAAGATTTATTATTTATAGATTTATTATTTAGCTTAATGAAAATAAGAATGTCATTAGCAAAACTTAAACTAGTGATTCTCTTACTCTTGTGTATAGGATGTTGATCAAATTGTTTCACTAAAGCAGACTGTTGAGTAACTCCATAGCTAATATGTATAAGTAAGCAGATAAGGGTCCCCTTGTCTAACACTTCTTTTACCCTTAAAATACCCATATGCAGCACCGTTACTAGAAATAGATAATGTAAGGGTTGAAATGCATACATAAATTCAAGTAGTAAATGACATTGGTATGTTCATTTTAAAGTCACATTGCTTTGATTCTGAAAGCATTGTCTCCCTTAACTTGTTGTTGTCTTACTGCAACTAAAAGTAATAGAATCTCCTATCAACAAGTTATAATTTTTTTTGAGAACGATTTAGGGTTTAGTGTTTTGTTGAGAAGCAGGAAAGACACGGAAACAGAAATTAAAAAAAAGAAGTAAATGGTGGATATGAATGGATGCGCACGGTACTTGATAGGGTGGTTGAATAAATGGATGAGTTATGTTAATGTGGTGTGTGCAAATAGTAGCGGTGATTGGAACGTATCCACTTAGCAGCGTATGATTCATTGATCATCAGTATCTAGTTTAATCTTCAACATAAATGCGGCACTACAACTTTGCTTCTGGTTTTATGCTGAGATCATCATGCATTTGTGTATTTGTTTGTAATTTTTAGTTTGTATTTCATTTTAGTAAAGGATCAATTCTGTTTTCTTTTTCATTATTTTTGAAAAATAAAAACAGAAAACAGTAAAAGAAAACGGAAAATATTTTCAGCAGCCGTAATACTATTTCAGCCGGCTGATAAAGCCTGATTTTTAGTGAGACAATAATCCAGCAAAGACTGTTTTGTTGTAGTGTCACCAAACCGTTTCTTCTATTGCAGGCACTATTGAGTAGGAACATTTACAAATTTTGAAATGATTTTTTGAGTAAAGGCAGTGTATAGTTTAATATGCTTGAGTTAACCATGTTTTAAATTGATCGATACAGATATTTGGCTCCAGAAGCTTTTATGCATGGATTGGTTAGTGAGAAAACCGATGTATTTGCATATGGAGTTTTGCTGCTTGAGTTAATTACAGGACGTCATGCTGTTGACTCTTCTCAAAAGTACCTTGTCAATTCGGTACAATATTATTACTATCAACATTTATCCTTGGTGTTTATAAAAACTTTGAGCTTACACTTAGAGCCTGGTAAAATAATGCATATGTAATTTATCATAGATGATATTTAGCATTTTGAAGATGAGCCACAATTTAAGATAAGCAAAATTTAGGTAGACTAGAAGTTTTTTATACATACACATGTTGACATGAACATATATCAATTAGGATCACATATATCAATAAAGATTTGTTACAGCTCTCTTTCGCTACATCCCATTCTATACCCCTTCGTATTTTAGAGCTACACAATTTGAAGTGATATGAAACTCTGAGAATGTTCTATCTACACTATGCATATCATATCCCAAAAAAAGGTCATTTTGAAACTTTTAATAAGTTTTTAATGCTAAGTTAAAATGATCTTGTGTCCCCGAATTGTGCATGCAATAATATATCTACAAATTTTCATTTGATTTCAACGTGTATTCATACACAGGTGAAGCCATTACTTGAATCGAACAACCTGAATGAACTTGTTGATCCCTCCTTCAGGGATGACTATGATTCTGAAGAATTGAAGAGGGCAGTTTCAACTGCTTCATTGTGTATCCATCAGCTTTCCGCAGAAAGACCTCCAATGAATTTGGTAATTATCATGAATAGCTAGTATATATAGCCAATATTCCATTTTAGATTAATTTTTTTACAACAGTTTCTAGCATTTGGTAATCCACAATATATATTGGTATGGAACCTCTATTTACTAGACAGGCTTTGGTTGATTTCACAAAAACAAAAATAAAATTAAGATTTACAATGTGTGTAAATATTACTGCCTTTATAACTGGTATTATTTAGGACATTATCTAATATACACAGTTATTTGTATAAACATCATTATGATTTTATTTGTTTCAAGCAAATTGGTGTGAAGCAAATATTTCATCATCATCTAAGTTTATATGTTTTTTGATGTAGAAGTATATGTGGAAAATTAAAAATAAAATGTGATATTACATACAAAAATAGTAATTTAATTGACAAACACTACACCAAAACAGGCAAATCCTAACATTTATAAGTGTTATAAATTATTTCAGTAACACTTTGTAGGTGTTACTAATGGACTGTGAGGAATGAAGCGGCCAAATTTGTGACACTTATAAGTGTTACGAACATACGTATTACTAACGCTTATAAGTGTTGGTACAGAAATATGCGGTAACGCTTATAAGTGTTGGTACAGAAATATCCGGTAATGCTTATAAGTGTTGGAAAATGATTATTTAGTAACAATTAATATTTAATTCTTAAAACAAATGAATATAATATCTCATAAATGATGATGTCCATATCATATATAATTCATCATATCAATTCAATATGAAGTCTAAAATGCTTCCATATCTCAAATGCAACAATATCATATTTAGATAATACTATAGTACGAGCTACAAACTTTCCAATTTCAAAATAACACAATATCATATCCAAATTTCAAAATACCACAATATCATATCCAAATTACAATAGAATTTTAGATACTGCGAAGACGAAACACAGGCCATATCACAAAGCCCCCATCTGAAAATTCACAAAGCTTGTGGTGCCCATTTTAAGGACCATCGTAAATTGGTGCTTCCGGTTCTAAAACTTCTGTTATCCAAACAACTTTCTCAATATTTGGAACTATCTCTCTGAAATGACACATAGTTTGTGTTCCAATATAAGCTTTTGCTACATCCTTCTTCGTATCCTGTGATAGTAGCATTACAAATTGTTTACCTCTTGTAGATGATCCAACATCATTTGACGGAATAGTAGCAACTCCAATATTCGAAGGAGATTTATTCAAGTTAGAAGCGGTTTCAGTCATAGGCGTCACATTACCACCATTAAGATTTTGTTGTAACCCCGGTACCATAGTTAAGAAAGATGAAGCAAATGATTTAAGAGCCTCATTGATTTGGCTCGACACTTGATTCGCCACTTGATTTGCAACTTGATTTGCCACTTGGTTTTGTAATTCCGATGACCATTGACGAAAATCTTCATTTTTATTCTTATCGGCAATTGCTTTTGAAGCTTGCATCAACTTTACTTATTTTGCAGAGGAAGTGGAGCTAATTGTATGACAATAGTTTTTCTTTCTATCGGACCCAAAAACTTTAGAGATGAGAATTCTGACTTGGATTTAGCTTTATTGTGCTTTCTAGTAATTCAATTCGGTTTCTAACTTGGATTACACAAAACCTTCGAACAAATTTGGGAGGTTACAACATTCGATTACTTGGATTACACAAAACCTTCGATTCGAGTATTTTATTATAATTAAAATTTTCTAATATCAAAAATAGGGTTGTTACAACATTCTTTAAAAAAATTTGGGAAATGATTACTATATTGTTTGATTCTGTTACTTATCTTGTGAGAAGCAAAATTTGTTTTTAAGTAAAATTTAGTATTGAAAATGTAGTGTTCTTATTAAGGTTTATCCTAATTTTTCAATGACTAATGATTTTAGGTTTCTTTTTTATTTTTCTGGTGAATTTTAATCCAGATGGAATTGGATTTCGATGCTATGCACATGAGCAAAAATTTTAAATTTGGGGGCGTCTGAGTTTCTTTTTATTTTTGGACATAAATAAAATATTACATATATGAAGATATGCTTAGTTAATAAGAATTCATGTTGCTTTTAATTCATTTACCTTAGAATCATTCAGACTAACCAATAAATAAAGATATGCAATCTGGAATAGTTCTATACATTAACTGAAAAAAATAAAACTTGTATTTGGTGATTTTGCATTTACAGGTTAAAAGAAAAGTGATAGCAATGCCCTGGTCTTGTATTTGTTTGCAATGGATACTATGTCAAAAGATGGAGAAAGTTTAGATGGTAGCATGTTGGCATTAGATCGAACTATTGATCAGCCTATGGAGGAAGAGGCAGGTAGCTCTAACCATGCATATATAAAGAAGGTACAATACAATACATTCTGCCTATTATTCATTTGAAAATCTAGGTAATCTGGCTAGTCCCCTGTGTCTTAGGAGGAGTATTTTTTATCATCACATTCTGATCAGTTATTAGCAAGATGAATTATCCCTGTGAAGGTTTGAGCCTCAAATATTTATTTTCATTTCTTTGTTTTGCCATATGAGCTATCCTTTGGCAACCCTTTTCCAATAATTGTTTGTTTTTGTGTCAATCAGTCTTAATTAACATAGGAGTTAAAGAGATAGCTCTTCTATTTTTATTTTTATTTTTCCTCAGAAAGGCTGCCATATAATGTTTTTGGCATCATGATATTAATGATGTTTTCTTCTATTCAGTTTTAAGGTTATTTATCCCTCTTTTCACTGCTGAAGATATTGTTTTATGTCATGATGCAAACTCCTCTTTTTCATGCTAAGCTTGGTAAAGACACTCAACATTTAGTTCCTATATTTTACTATCTGTTGGTTTTATATTTTAATATATAATATTGTACACAGTAGTATTTTGAATTGGTTTTGCATACTGCACATATCCATTTGAAGTAGTCTAATTTATGTTTTAGAATTTTTTTAAGTTGAACCTCCTGCGTGTTAAATGTAAATCTAAAGAAGTGCATTTTCTCATCCAAGTAGTTGTGATAGTAAATATGTAGAACTTGAGCATTTTCCGTGACACTGTTAGAATTATTGATATGTTAAGTACAGTGAATGGCAATACTCTATTTCAGTATCCATCAAAAATTGAAATTTGAATATATATTTTGTCTTCAGTCATACGACATAACATGATTTATAACATATTTTGGGCAGGAATATTCAACTTTACTATTGTTAAAGCTTGCTTATCAAAGCCTAGGAGTTGTTTTTGGTTCATCTACAACTTGTTTTTTTGTACTCTTGCCCTTTTTGTTTAGCTGTTGTGTCTTACTACCTTGGTACACTCTGGTTATCGTTTCAGTTGTTGTGCATCTCTGTTGGTTTGCTTAGTCTGGACCTTGAATATGCTTCATTTTGATGTTGAAAAATAACTATCAGGTTTGAAATCTACAAATGCTAATTAATTAAGTTGAACAATGAAAAAATAAAAATGCACTTGATGAAAACAGTTTGCAGTTTGCACCTCCACACTTTCACGGACAGTTGGAGGTTCTTCTTAAAATCTGAGTACGATACTCAATTTTAAATCTGAGTACAAACTATACTCAGTTTTAAAAACTGAGTACAAAGTTGAGTACTCAGTTTTAAAACCGAGTACAAACCCCGGTTTTAAAATCTAGACATTGTATAATACTTAATGCATTGTAATTGATTATAATCCATTTTCCTAATGATAAATCAAAATTTCTCAACCTGATTGCTATCAACATTTTTATTGTTTAATTATTTTCCTTCAAATTCAGCCTTTTTCTTTTTTTATAATTAACAGCAAGTGCTTTGAATTAACCTTGGTCATAAAATATTTACTTGTATTATATTACAGAGACATCTCATTTATAAAAACACCATTACTAATGAAATGACGTGCATTTAATAAAGAATAAATGACTGATGTCCAAAAGTTTACCTATTTTAACAAAATTAATTGGTGACAACAGACTTCAATCTCAATGACATATCGCTTTTACGACATTCAAAGTTAAAATAGGAATACCACCTCAGAAAATAGTACAATGTAGTTATTAATTTTCTTTGCTTGGGTACTAAAAATTGACCATCACACCTTACAGGTGCTTTCAAGCTCTTCAGTTGAAAATTTAACGCAAAGCAAGCGAGATTTGGCAAAATTAACATGTGTTGAGTATGAAATGATAGATTAAGGCAAAATTAACATGTGGAAATAGTATATAAAAAAAGTGTTGCATCAATTTTTTGTGTTGAGTATGAAATGATAGATTAAGGAAAAATTAACATGTGGAAACAGTAAAATCATTTTTTGGTTTTCTGTGTTGTTAAGGTTTTAGACAGTATAATACTAACATCAGTAATTGGCATAAAGTGTTGCATCTATTTTGTAGAAAAAAACTGCTCAATTTGTGCTTCCCCTTAACCTCCTCAAAATGTGAATAAATCATTAACAACCTGATTAGATATAAGAAAATGTAGATCGTATAGGATAGTAACATCAAGCGATCAATGGTAAACTTATCAGCTTCACTATAGTTTCTTGTCATATTTTCATAGTGTAATAGGATCAAGAAGCAGCTGAGGAAACCAGGCTATCGAGTCAGTCCTAGATGTATGAATACCTTGTTAATTTACTTGCAAAACTCTCAATTATACTTGTGTCGTACCATTGCCAAACACATGATAGTAAACATTGAACTTTATTGGGTATTATGCAGGCATTAGTTGAAGCAGCGGAGGAAAGACAAAAGGAAAACTCTAGTGTCAATGGTAGCAATGGAAGTAGAAGTTTTGAAGATTTTGAGAATGATCTCATTGCTAAAGTGTTTGGAAAGCAGAAAAGAAAAAACTATTGTTGTGCAATTAGCTCTAAATCGACTATGAAGCAAGTGTTTGGAAAGAAGCACCTATGAAGCACCACAAAATGGTAATTACAAGCTATTTGATATAATTGATGGAGGTTTTGTTATTTGGCCTGAGTGTCGTGTTCGTTGTTTGTAGGATCTAGAATTTATTTTGAAGTAATGTTAGAACTTGTAATATTTTGATTTCTTACTCTTTAGTTATGTATGATGAACTTGTGAAATTTCGAATCTTCCTTTAATTTGTTGTCAAATATTTGTGCAATTTAAGTTGTATGTTTGGATGCGTAATTGCTTATTGTTATCGAAATTCTGTAATTTTTGATATGTATGTACCTACTGTATTATAATAGACAATTCTGTAGTGTAAATGCTAGAAAAAATGCAGCTCTACATGGTTTGGTAGCTGTAACGAACATATTCGTTACTAAAGACGAAATTTATAACGAGCATAGTCGTTACTATTGATGAAATTTGTAACGAACAAGTGCGTTGCTAATGATGAAATTTGTAATGGACAAGGTCGTGATAATTTAGAATGACAACCCCTTCTTCCACCATGAAAGGGGAAACTAAGTAACGGAAAATACCCGTTACAAACCGATATAACTAATAACAAACTATTTCGTTACAAAAATTTAGATTTCTAACGACAAAGTCCGTTGGTAAGTGATATATCTAATAACGGGTAGAGGCCGTTATAAATATTTGTAACGACATACCTCACGCCTGTACCGCTCACGACTATATCTGTTATAAATTTCATTTGTAACGACTATATTCGTTACAAATACACCTTTTTGGTGTAGTGTTGTGATGAAGTAGGTGTTGGGTTTGAATATACCGAAGGTTTATGGTTGTTGTTGTTGTTTCGAACAGTGTAGTGGTGGGAGTTTGAATGGCCGAGGAGGATTTTGTATGTTGAAGTTGGTCAGGTATATGTGCAGAAATGGTTGATGGGAAGTTGTAGTTGCTTGGATGGTTGTTGAAATTTGAAGTGTTTGAGTTTGGTTCAAGTGCATCAATTGTATGTGTGTGGGGTGTTTGAGGAAAGTAATTGTCAATTTGGCAGTGAGGTTGGTTTGTTGTTCGAGCACTTCAGTGGTCTGGAGCAAGTAGTGGATAGTAGTTGGTTTAATGTTGTGCTGTGAAGTATGTGAATTGCATGCAAGTTGGGGATGTATGACTTAGGGTGTTAATGCTTTATGTATTTGGCATGTAAACTTATCTAACATTTTGGAGTGTTAGAATTCTATGACTCTACTTTTTAGTCTTTTCGTATGTGATTTTAATTATTTTACGACAATATTTAGTATTAGTATGGATGTATTGCATGGATGATGCTGTAATTTTTTAAAATTTGCATTAATTTTGCAACGGGCAATGTGAGTTGTTATATGAACTTTTTACAACGGTCAATGCATGTTGTGAAACAGGCTATGCAACTAGTATGGTTAGTCTGTTGCAACGGGTTATGGCCGTTGTATTATAGTCTATTACAACGGTCATAACCCGTTGTAAAAAGGTATACTGCAACGTGCTTTGCCCGTTGTAAAATGTGGTGGATCTATTACAACGAGGCCTATTACAACGGGCACATGCCCGTTGCGAAAACCATATTACAACGGGCATTGCCCGTTGTAAAAAGACTGTTTTGTTGTAGTGTAAAAGTATTACTGAAATTATCATTTCAAATGGTATTACTAATCCGTTCACTCAGATTTCTCGTTACACAGAACTAGTACAAACATGACACATACATATTTATTTAGAAAGTGATATAGATATATTTATTTATCATACATATCTATAATTAACAAAAGCATTTATAGATTTTAAATATTTAAAATACTAATTCCTCAACCTTTTATAAATTTAAATAATAATTTAATATTCACAAATTACCTTTGAAAACTAATTTCTATCCTTTAAACCTTAAAAAATAGCTTTTAAAATCAAATATAGCTCATAATAATCATTTCTTAATTTTTTATAATTAAATACGATTTTTTCTAAATTAAATTTTTAATATTCAAATCAATTTCTTTTTATGCCAAATCCATAAATTATATTTTCAAAACTTTACATTATATTCAAAATTTATGAAATATACTTTGAAATTTGTAAAATAATAATTAGAAATCATTACATATTTTTCTAGAATTTTATAGGATTTTGATAGACTTTTTAAAAATCAAAAGCTAAATTTTTATTAAATAACCACTATCTAAATTAAGCAATTAATAATTGAATTAAATAAAACTTTTCATAAAATAATTTCATATTTACAATTCATCGAACTTTTTCTTTCCAAACATATTTTGTAAAAACTTATTTTGTTTTAAAAATATGATATCTTTTTTTCCCTATTTTTCCTTATATATAGGGGGTGGCACAAGTGGTCAACCACCAAGGGTCGACGTCTTCTCTTTGAGTGGTCAACCATTCAAAGAGAGGGGTCGACTGCTTGGGTGAAACCTGGAGCATGTAGCTTCGGATTTTTCCCACTGTCGATGTCGTTCATTCTATGTTAAACCCAATTCCATGCACAGACCTAAGCACATATCCATACACACACATACATGAACATCATGAATCAAAGGCATAAGTGAAGCTTCCAATTCATAGTAAATGGGTTAAACTAAACTCATTTTATACCCTAACAACAATTCAATTTTAACAATGAATCTAGACATCGATTTTGTAAGTGGAAAACACCCACCTTAGCTTATGAAAGCTCTATTCTTCCATTTACCGTAAATGCTATGCAACACTAGATCACCTGCTCAAAATCTGACTTTGATGGGGGTGTGGAATCATGTTGAGAAGCTTGGATTTATGTTTCAAAACATTTAGGATTTTATTTGATTTTATATTGATTTTTGAAAAAAGAGGGGTTAAGGGTTCATAATCGTGTATTAGTGGAGAATGGGAAAGGAGCTTACGGTTGGAAAATGAAACAAGACAAGTATCTTCTAAACTTTTCATGAAGCAAAGAAAGGTGGACAATTTTCTTAAGTGAGGGAATGGGCCTAATGGGCTTCATTTTGTTCATATTTGCATTCTTTTTTTCCTTTTTATTTCTCCTTCACAAGTCGATTTATCCATGATAATCTTGTTAAATTATTAAATAAAATCCATATTTATCTTCAATAAACATTTATCACCATTACAAAAGAATCCATAATTATTTCTCATAATTTAATGTATTTACATAATTACTTCTATATTTTCGCATTTAAGCTTATTTATTAAATATTCAGAAATCTCCTTATTTGAATAAAATAACTTTTTCTTTTAAAAAAAATAACTTATAGTTTTATTTACTATCAACTCTAAACATTGTAAAATATTTCATTCACTTTTAATAAAATTTCAAATTTAAAATATCAACATTTATCAATATAGTTAAATTCATCATTTGTAAATAATTCACAGCTTTTAAAATATTTGTCGCAAAAATGATTTATTAACAAATTCCCCTTTTTATTAATTATATCACTATTATTAATTTTAATTAATTGCTTCTCAACATCGGGTTGTTATATTTGGTTTCTTTCATTCCTTCGTAGTCATCTTCATCCTTGTCTCCGTCCGGTCCAACTTCTTTCATTTCCGCATCTTCTTGCTCTTCATCAACACTTTCATCTTTGACATCATCGGTTCTTGAGACATTATGGGCATATTAAAAACTGTCTTCCTAGCTTTAGCATAACATCTCAATCACGAGAATTTAGTTGTTGTGTACTATAAGTAGATGATGTTGTTGGTCACCTTATGTCATCAAAGACGTGAACGACGCATGAGTATTCGTACTGTGAGTGAACACAAAATTGATGAGGGGTGGGTTTGTATTAGTATGGTTGTGGCGTAGTGAAACGATAGTATAGCCGTTAACGAGGGATGTTAGGTAAAGCGTTGTGAAGATAAGACTGAGAACAATGGACAATTGACAGGGCATATAACAATATTCATGTTGTGGTAGAAGTATTTGTTGTTGATTAAGAGGATGAACACCTCGATAATCAGAGAAAGAAAAGTTTGTTGCTAAAGTGTGAGGAGCATAAGTTTTTTTGACTTTGGTGTTGTTGCTTGTGGATTTTTTACCGGATGACAACATGGTTTAGTATTTGGTGAAATTGAGTAGTAAAAGAAGAATGTTGTTGAAGAATGTTAATGTTGTGGATGAAATAGTTGTGGTATAATTTGTAGGAGGGGAAAAAATATTGGGAAGGTCATTGGAGCGAGATTTAAAATGGCAAAGGCTTTATTGTTCTAATAGAATGACAAAGAGTTTATCATTTTATTTTAAAAAGAAAACTACTTTTGTTTTATCTACTAGTCCTTATTTAGTTCACTAGCTGCAGAGATGTGTTGACCTAGCCACAGAAAATCGAACAAGTTATATCATAGTGCACTATGTCTAGTTCAGTTCAACTGAACAAGTAATTTTTGGTTACGCTTAAAGAAAAATGCTAGTAAATACAAGATGTTCTCTGATACTACACCCAATTATGAAAAATACAGGGACTGAAAAAAAGAAAAAAAAATAGATAAAAAGAGGAAGAGAAAGAAAGAATGAAAAGAAAAGAAAACGACAGACAGATAAATGTATACCAATAGAGTGATAAAATTGTTTTGCAGTCACATGCTTTAGCATGTTTTTGTTCCTCTTCCTATTTTCAGACTTGGAGTACGACCAAGAACAACAAATTGATTTGTTTCAAGTTACAATACCACAAAACTCAGATACATAAAAGCATATGTGAACAATGCAGGCTTTCTCAATAAGTTCGAAAATGCACACATATCATTTGACTAGTACATGAACAGTTTGGAACTTTAATTTTCTACGTGAAAATCCACCATTCACAAAAGTCTGCTAAAAACATTTGTTTTTGGGGAGGCAGTAGTAAAGATGGTTTGATCTGTTTCTTGTAAAAGAAGGAGATGAACGGTTGGTATCCCGACACGTGGAAGGATTCTTTGTTGAGAAGGAGAGGCACCATTTTGTTATTATCTGTCAATTTTTTGCTCGACACACAAGGTGAAAGTGAAGCAAGCCAACGTCATGGAATATATATTATGATCGTTTTGTTTTTGTATAGTGCAGTTATGCTTGGTTTACAATCGCCTAAATTGCAATTGTGAAGTGATTTAAATAAAGGTATCATTATCAGGGTTGCATAATAATGGAAATGAGTGATTAATTATGCTGGATTTGAGGGTGGATGAGACTGAGAGATAAGAAAGCCCATTAAGAATTTGTCCCTAAAAGAGCCAGATATTTTCATTCAGTGTCATCCAAATCATCTCTACTTCTATCTATATTTACAATAGAATTCATAGTGTAGAAAATGACAGCAGCCAAAAGGTCAATAGATAGCATCAATTCTTTTATTTTGTTTGTTACTTTAGGTTTCTTTCAATTTCAGTTTCAAGTCCATTTTATTTTCATTACTTAAGAAGAAGATTAAGAGAGAATTGGATCGACATCGAAATCAAAATCAAAGTAGAGTTTTATCTATAAATTTGAATAGTTAGATCAATGATCTAGTAATACAACTCAACCAACACATGTAGCAGTCTTTTAAAACTTCCAAATATCTGCTAAAATACTCCATTTTTTCTAACTATTTTTTTTTCTTTTCTTAGAGAGTTAAATTATTGGATGAATATGTGATTTGATTTTCATTGTAAACAGTTTCTCTGGTGTTAATATTGGTAAGATTGTGTATAATTTACTCATAACAGACGTCACTTAAGTGGAAATCTTGTGCATTAAGTAGAAGGAGAAAATATGCTTTGACATTCAAGTTAATGTTGATCCATATTCGTAACTATATTTTTTATTTTGTGGTAATCAGTGTTTATGCATGCTCAAGCAGTGTATTCTAAACACAACGGTGGCATAAAAAACATTTCATCAAGGGGCAGTCATATATCATTTAGGTTTGTGCGCACCTCTAGGTCATTTTTTTATGCATATCAAATTATGTAATATGTAACAAAACTAAGACCTGGACTCACCAACTTGAGGTTGCAAATGAAGAATATATCGCTTGCACTTCAAATATATCATGGTACCCATGTCATACATTACAAGATGTATATATGTACATCATACAAGCATACAAATGTATCTAGAAGTTAAACCGTAATTAAACAAATGTCAAGCCTATGTATCAAACAAACCTCAAAACATATAAAAACATGCACGTAGATGCACGCATATACCTGTCTCTTATACATGTACCATACATGCAGACAGATATTCATATACCATTAACATTCACAATGATTCAAGAATTCCAGTACTTCATCCCAGGTTGGCTACCAGGTTGGCGAAAGACAGCAGTGCTACCAAGAAACAAACTGCTGTGAACGTTGCTATAATTATCTGCAGGAATATGGCTTTGCCCAAGCAACGTCTCTATGGTATTTGCACCCTCATTGTTATTAGTGTTATAGTTGCTGCTGCTGTTGTTTCCACTATTGTTGTTGCTGTTGTTGTTGCTGTACGTCTGGAAAACCCGTTTACCAGGGGCAGTATCGTCAATGCACCAGTACGGAGACTGCAGTGCCCGCTTCGTGATAGAGTTGGTGCTTGAGCTGTGTATCACCGTGTCGTTATTGGGATTATTCGTGTGATTAGCGGTGTTGTTGCTGCTGTTGTTGTTTGTGAGGAAGCCTTCTAAGAAGGTTTCGTCGTTTTCTAGGAGAGCCGTGTAGTTGCCGGTGCTCTGCTGCTGTACTTGCATCTGCCTTATGCTGTGATCCATGTTATTTGAATCTTGTATCAGCAACCTCTGTGTGTTATTACTCATGCTGTTGTTCATGCCCCCTCCACTGCCACTGTTGTTTTTCTTGTATATTCGACATAGCACCCAATCATCCAACTAAAATTATCATCCAAAACATAAATAAATAAAACCAAATATCCAGTTTAGGTTAACATTATGTATAATAAATAAAATTAGATGATCGCATACTCTCTTTTTTTCCCTAACCAAGTACTTAGATCGTAGAACAAATTAGTACTACAAGCCTTAGGTAGTATACAACATATATGTCAATATATGTTCGAATCACGCTACGTAAGTTTCGAAACTGTGATTTTTCGAACCAAAATCGAAGCATTTAACCATTGGGACAGTGGTGTTGGTCGGATGATTGCATACTCCTTTAAAGATTGTTCTTGGATACTCTAATAATTTTTGATTAATTAAAGTTTGAACGTTTTAGTAAAATGATTGCGAAACAGGTCGCAAGTTCGAACTTCAAAATCAACAGCCTGTAACAAATTCTTGAAATATATGTTTATCATGTACATATTTTATTAAAATTTACAAATGAACCTTGGTTTTCTTTAATTACAAAAAAGTTCAAAGGCTCTCATAAATCTAGTTCATTTTATTAAAGTACAAAAATAAATGAAGTAATGACTCAAAAAGTAACCAAAATTTGAGCTAAAATCACCTATCATTTTTTATTGATTCTTTTCCTTATTTTTTTCTAGTTTATTGCTCTAACATGTGGAGTTACAAATTTTTTGAAATTAAATAGCGTTTGATGTCAATGACGTAATCTATGTTCCTGCCAGGGTGTAAAGTTTTAAATCTCTAACCTCAAATTTCTAAATTAGCTGTTTATTGAATATAAAATGAATGGAAGCGATTCATTATTTATGGAACATAGAATTTGGATATAGAAGATCTAATGAGCTTGAATACAATACTTAAGTTTTTAACCAAAGCCAATAATCTAATTTCCACAATGATAACGTACCCTGAGAGATGCCTTTTTGTTGTTCCCATGATGATGCGGCGGGCGTGTACCAACAGCAGCAGAACCCGACCCGTCTACAAGTCGATATTCATGCATGATCCAGTTAGTCTTGATCCCTTTCGGAGGCTTCCCTCCATAGAAAACCAGGGCCTTCTTCACACCAACCTTCTTCATCTGCCCAGCAGACGCCGAACAGCCTCCAGAATCACCTACGGAGCTCATTATTGGCTTATCCGTCCCTGTCGCCTTCCAATATCCTGATGTTGCTGCTCGGTTGGGCCTTGCTCCGTTAGGGTACTTCCTGTCCCTTGGACTGAAGAAGTACCACTCCTGCTCTCCAAAGCTTGCCTTGCCTAAAACAGAATAGTGAGCTTACACCTCCATCATTTTTATGAGTATATCATAAACAAATATTCACTTACCTGGAAGTTCCCAGGGGTCGAACTTGTACAGATCGACCTCAGCGATGATGGACACAGGAAGAGGGACAGAGGCGGCTTTTCTTTTCAGATAGTGGACTACCAGCTCTTCATCGGTCGGATGGAACCGGAATCCAGGCGGCAGTTGCGGCTGTGCAGGCTGCAACTGTGGATGTGGCTGTGGCGGTGCTGGTGGGCCTGTGGATGAGTCCGTGCTCTCCATCTATGCTTCTTTTCAAATGCTGGTCCCTTTTATTGTTTATGATATTAATGGTTGAAGTTGATTATCATGTGTTTGTATTGTATATATAGTGTAAGGAGGAAAAAAATGGAAGAGGCAACAGCTGCTGAAAGTGATGATGGGAGGTGTGTGTGAATGAAATGGGTGTGTGTGTTTTTTATTTTTGTTCTCTTCTATTATTATGTTCTGTTGTATCCTTGTCTCATTTTATCTAACTCTGCAAAGTGTGGGTCTGACTAACGTCATTCAGGTGTTTTATTTCTCTCTGTCAATAATGCATAATAAAACCAAAAACTCTTACATTTAATACAAACCAAGTGTTTGCTTAAGAAAAAAGCATGCATGTCACATGAATAGTTTAGTCGGGGAACCAAGGTTTTGTGGTGTTGATACAGAATCATATATCTGATATTAAGTATATTTAGATTAAGCTTGTTTTAGCTCAGATTCATCTACTGTACGTCTTTGATATGATGAAATACCGAAAGTGAGCAATTTGAAAGCGCCATATCATATGATATCAATAAGTAGGCCTTAGGCTAACCGTTTGATTGTTTACAACCGTGTATTTATGAAGGTCTGTAGGCAGCATTGGTATCAGTCAACTTAGTTATCAGCTCTCAGGACTGAAGTACTGTATATGAGTGGTAAAATAACGTATGAATTAATTCTGAATATAACTTCTTCTTCTTTTTTTTCCTTCCTTGAGTCAAATTTGTGTTTGTAGGGATATCACGCATTTGTTGTGGAGGGTGTTGAATTGTGTTGTTATTTAGCAATGATGATGATGGGATGATATTAGTGCAACATGAGCGAGATTTAGGGTGCATGCATCCACGCATGCGTTAATTTTTTTTTTCTCCCATTTTTTTCTTCTTCTTGTTTTTTTTTTTCCTTTTTCCTTTTTATTTATTTATTTCTGTATGCATGATATCAATATTTTGAAGATTTTTCCTTAATTTATTAACCTCGACTGAGGTCGAGGTTTATTTCACATGTTTGAAGATGAGTGCAATATCGATGCCTGAATTCACAAGCTACACCCATGGTGGCTAAGTACAATCTGTTTGCACGTGTACGGCACATGAGGTTTTCAGTATGATGAAGACTGCAGAAAATTACAAGGTACGAATGGAAAAGGAAATCATGATCGATGGCCAAGCATGTTCGGTTGAGCATCTAAATGCTACCAAGGCCCAGATCATCATAGTATTTCAACTTTTAGAATGATTCTATCAATTCAAAGATAACCAAAACAATATTACAACTATTGAGATTAGTCCTACATCAACTATACTAAGGGATCATTTTTCACCTACCTAATTGATTTTGTGATATTATATGATTCTCTAACCAATTACCACAGCAAGTTTAATTTGTGTATGCTTAGCTGTTTCACTTACATCATACGGTATTGATGTCCACATTTGTGATTCATGATACGCCATATGTACGGAGGACGTGTTGAGCTTAATCTCGCATTGAGTCATTTATAAAATAATTTTTAAATAACTACTTTCTAGTAGTATGTGAGTACAGAATTCACTAATCAAAGTTTGCTAGTTAAATACAAACTAAAATAGAAAAGCTGAAAATCAGTTATTAAGGAAGATACTATTAACATCCACCTAAATACCTTATGTCATCCATTTAACCTCTCATCCAATCAAATACTCCTCACTTATCTAAACTAACTTTTTCATCATATTCTTATTCACTCAAAGCCATAACTAGACTTCCTCTCTCTCTCTTTCTTCAAAGAATGGAATTGATACATATGTACCAATTTCTCCACAAGTGACCTTTTTTTTCAATTGATGATTAATCAATGCATATGAATTCAACTAATTTGGTTGAGACTAAGTTATTATAGACTTATTAATTGTAAGTAAATTTTCTATTTTTTTGTGAACCGTGTACACCTAACTAAGATCAACATGGTAACGACTAATGTGCAGCTCAAATTCGAAGTTATGGTAGAATATAGTAGAAAACCTACATCACAATTTCGATCAAAAATATCCAATCATTAATACTTTTGTTATTGTTTAAATAAAGAAACAAAATAAACGATGAAGCTAATTGTAATAGAAAACAATATGATATAGTTGAATATAATTATTTGTCATTATCCATTTCATAGACAATTAACGATAGCACAAAAGTATTGATTTAAATGCATATCCTAAATATACTTAAATATCCTAACTCATCAATTTCTAATATGAAATTGATAAAATATTTTTAGTTATGTTGTTCATCTCACTTTTTTCTACCATTTAGTTGACGGATGACAGAATTAAAAATAATTATGTTTGAGGATTAGACGTTATTTTATTTCTATGTTGCTCTCAGTTATGCATAACCGACCTTAAGTCTTCCGGATCCATTTTTAAGTTTAATTTGGGTTTGTGAAGTCGGTTTTACTATTTAATTTCATTAAATGTTTAAGTGACTTTATAGTAAGTTTTAGGTGGGCGTAAATGGTACAACCCATTATTAAACATTTATCTAAAAAATTCATCGATACACAAAAAAGAATGTAAATGGTCTCACTATCCATGTGTGGATGATAAATGTTGTATTCTTTAGGATAATCACTGTAAAGACCCGCTTTTCCGTACCCTTTGAACCGACAATAAAACACACATGTCCAACTCAAATTGCACGAACAAGCGGATCTTTAGGGGGTGAAAAAGAAAATAAATACAGAACAGAATCTCACACGAATGGAATAACATATAATATTGAACAATAATCTTTACAGCGGAAAATTTTAAAATGCATATATCAGAGTCTAACCTAAATTCAGCTTGGACAGTTATAAACATCTGTCCTTACAAATGCTGATAAACATCAAATAACTACAGCGGATAATAGAATACATCCATACGTAGATGAATATTTACAACCTCTGGAAACTCCAACCGTCTTCAACTAATCCTGAAACTACATGGATCTGACCCGAGTATTGAAAATACCTAGATCAGGCTTGATAAACGAGCGTGAGAAACCTCAGATATTAAATGACAGTGTCATATATCAGCCTTGGAAATAAAATCCTTTGAACAGAAAGAGTATCTCATAAAACCACGCCCACACATAAACACAGATGGGTTTTTCCCTTATGATAACTAAAACATTTTTATATCAAAACATTTTATATTATTTCTAATGACATTCTTTGAAAACATTTACAAATAAACTTATTAATCTTAGCCGAAATTGTTACCATTATTAAATTCCGGATACTAGGCTCTACAAATAAATCCGAAGGCACTTATCGGAGAATGGATTCCATACAAATGACAAGGTAAGGGACTACCTTCCGTACAATACACCTTTAGACGGATGCACCTAGGGAGCGGATATTGCCCGTCTAAACCAACACAGAACCGGCCTACCTCTTTGCTGGATAGTACCGAATATGACATCACCCCGGTTGTTACCGACCTTTAACGGGATCCCGAGTTATACATTAACCACATACTTAGACATGTGTAGAGTATTTAGAAGGGTGATGACATCTCCTAATGGGAGCGACCCACTAAGCCCTGTTGCTTCTACCATGTTTCTGTCATTTTCGGGTGATGAGGCCTGAGGCAACGATTACCTTTTCGCATAGCACAAATTTCTTCCACTTTGAATGTCACATTATCATTCCATATTCACATGACTGGTCTCAACAAATATATAACTTCTTGAGCTCGTATATCTCGTGAAATGGTGATAAGCGAAGAGAAGGTGTCTTCTCCGCCACCGACTGATATACATTTTATAGAGATCACTCAATGTAATTTAGAATGCAAGGACAAACACTCGTCCATACAAGTTTGTTCTGGGACTGAACGAAACTGTAGGTACTTTCCTCGACCCATTACTAGGCGAGAAGTCCTTGTGGTTCTGAGATTTTTCATAACAAAGAGACCACTGCTATAATAAGTAAATTGGGAGTTTATCCCCAATTAATCAACAAGCAGTCTTTCGTTATTATTCGTCTCAATATCTCCGTCTTCAACACAGCTTCATTCTTCGAACACGTGGATTGGTTCGAAGTGGTTTTCGGATAACAAACACCCAAATCCGACCCTGGTTCCTTCGAAATCCAATTATCGATAAAAAGGTAAATATGAGTATACAGGATTTATTAAGCCTCTTTTCTCTTTAATTCTTTTGGTTAATTACAAATCCCTTTTTAATCTTAGAGCAATTCTAAGTTAATTCACTTATTACTTGGGAAAACATTTCATATTTTCTTACTTATCATCGATCTAGAATTTCTTAACTTTTAAATGGGTCAAAAACAATGTTATTTAAGACATTGTTACTATAAACCCAAAAATCAATCTTAGAAAACATTATTGAGTAAATAGGATCATGGAAATCATTCTAATTTTACTCAACATCAACCGTATTCAACAAGTGCTATGGGTGGAATAATAGTGAGATCACCTTTTAAATTCCACGAATAGGATGAGTTCCCTCTTCAGAATTTAATATCAAATATAAGAAGATTATCTCTATGCAATCCAAGTTGTAGTTTATTCATTTTGGAGATTGCTTAAGTTTTGGATAATACTAATCTTCTTTTATTTTAGAAAAACTTAATATAATCTTTTTAGAGCATCCGGGCTTTCCCTTCGATCTGTTCCACCCCTCACCTAAGAAGAGAAAACATAAGCCAGGTAAGTTCAGGGCACTGGTTGCTCCAGTCCTAACCTTAGTTAAATACCTTGTTTTATCTTCTCAGATCTCACAAGCGGGAAAAATATACTAGTCGTTTCCGCATACTTAATTATTGGCTTTCATTTTGGAATTGATTATAAAAATTCCAAATTATCATTTAAATGCTTAATTATCCTTTTAAAAACATTCATAAATTATTCTAGGGAAAATCATTAAGTTTAAACTTATACTTCAAAAGTTATAGCATTCGTAGTAGAAAAGTGCTGCGAAATGTGCTATATAAGCCTATTTGATTCAAACAACTTTTTTAATATTTGAAAATTCATATTTTTCCATTCGAATCTCTTTTAAACTATTTAAATAGATTTATCAAATATATTCCATATTTTTCCCTAATTACAAACGTCCATTTAAAAAGATTTTCCGTTATGGTCACTTAACTGCAAAAGCGTGATTTTTCTAGAAAATTGATTTGGACATAATTCAAAATCTACAAAACGAAATCTTGATTTTCTTTTTCTATTTGAAAATTGTGCTATAATAGACCGGACATTTCTTGTTTTGAAGAAATCCGAGCTATACTTCACTCTATACACTCATTTGAACTTTTCGGTACGAAATCGTGAACTGTTGTTACGCGACACGCCTAGTTTTAACTTGATTTACGATATTTTAAATAAATTCTCTAAATTGAATATAGTTACTTATAAAAACATTACAAATCATTTCAAATCGATATTTCCAATTTTTAAAGTATTAAAATTATATTTTTCACTATTCTCATATTATAATATTATTATATTCCTATTATTTTAATATTAATTTTAAAATCCAATTTCAATTCAATTTCAATTCTAACTTCAAATTTAAATTAATTAAAACTTAGATTTCAAATCTATTTTCCATTCAAATTCAAATTTCAACCTTAATCCCAATTTCAATTTTCAAAATCGATTTCAATTTCACTATTCATCTCAATTTCACTTTTCATTTCAAATTAAATTCCAATTTCGATTTTGATTTCGATTTCAATTTCAATTACACTTCAATTCCAATTTGATTTTATTTTCAAAATCCAAATTTGATTTTTTTTCTCACTATTTACAAAGAGGCTTTATAATTCCAACATATACCATATTAACAAAATTGTTCGTACTTAACAAAGGGGTTACTTAATCAATAATTAGCATAATTACTTCCAATATCCATCATTAACATAAAATCCATTCTCATAGCATAGTAATTATCAATAAGTGGGTATATTAGCATAACTCTACTATTCATTCAACATATCCAAATAATCAATCAAACATCCATATCATCAAATAGTGATTGTCTAACATAACAATTAAGCTCGATAATCAATATAAATAGCGATGAGAATTTCTCACCTTCATTTTCACTCCATCTAACTTTACGTGAACTAGGGTGCTCCTTCCTGAACGTCTCGAATTCCCTATTTCCTTTCCTTTTCTTTTTCTCTTCTCTTTTTTTCTTCTTTATTTATTTATTTGTTGCATGGGTATAGGCTCGGCTAGGGGGTGTGGCTTAGTTATGGGGCGGGTACGTGGGTTTGAGGAGGGTGTATGGGTGTTTGGTGGTGGGTAGGTGGGGTTTTGGTCTCGAGTTTGGTGTGGAGGAGGCGTGTAGGGGTGTATGGTGCTGGGTGTGTAGGTTTGTGGCTCGGGTTGGGTGCTTAGGTGACAGGTGTGGGTTTTAGGGGGTGTACGGGGGTGTATGAGCTCGGGTTTGGTGCGTGTGGAGGTTGTAGAGGTGGTAGAAGCTTGGAGACGGTGAATGGCTTGAAGATGGAAGAAGAATGGAGGAAGAGAGCAAGTGTTTGTGATTTTTGGAATGAAGATAAAGTGGAGTTTGGCCTTGTATTTATAGTTGGAGTTTGTGTGGTAAATGACCTGACTAACCTTCTCATTTTTGTATTTAAATATACACCTTTACTTAAGTATGATAAGAGAGATTTGATATGCATTAATGGTGATGTTAAAGATATGAATCATTGTTCTCTTTTCTTTCTCAGATTTTGAACTTAAAAAGAAGACTTTTTCCTTGATTAGATTTGCATTAAATGGATCTGTAAGAGTGCATAAATGGCAAACATATGTGTCATTAATTCCTTTAGTTTGCTATCTTTTCATACTTCATTTTGCTTGAATTCTATGTGTATAAGTTCCATCTTAAATAAGAGAAAAGAAGTATGTGTAATGATGTTGTTTCTTAAGCTTATTTAAATTCCGTTTTGTCAAATCATGCCTATTAAACATTTTTATCAATTTTCTTTTATTTAATTTATAAAAAGTGAAAATTTGATTTTTAAGATGTAAATGAAAGGGTTGTATAGTTTGTAAAATTGTATTATATAAGTTATAAAATGAACATGTGCATTCAACATTGCGACGACTTGTTACAGTTGAAAACAACGTTGTTATTGACAAATTTTACAGCCAAAATTTGACGTTTTTGCTAAACTATATATTAAAGTAAACCAAACTTAAAAATTAATTTTCTATTATAATAAATGAATTAAAACAAGTTTATCTAGGTTAAAATCTCATATCGTTAGGGTTAATATCAAAATATTGAATTTTGAAGTTGCATTGAAAAAAATGTGACAAATTTTGAATATTTTTGTAAAACGATTATAAACATATTTATAAACCCTTTAATGTATTTCTATGATCGTTACTAAGTGATTTTTATATTGTTTAACTTTTCAAATAAATATTTAAACCCATTTATTTAAGCATTTATTTATTTTTAACAAAACTTAACTTTTGCTGATTTGTTCTAAAATCCAAATTTTATACTTTTTAATTATGAACTATAAGAATAAATAATTTCTCCATTAATATTTATTATATATAACATATTTACTTAAGCTTTAACCCTCTTAATAAACAAAATCTCTCATTTTCGAAGTAGCGAAATTACGGGTCGTTACAATCACATTATTTTTCGAGGTAAAATTTATTATTCCTTGGTGAAGTCTTTCTATCAACAAGGTACATGAGAAGGTCTATCATTGTACCCCATTCCACACTATGTAGTGATGCTTGAGATTCGAGAACCTTGATATTTCGTTGTCGGACATTTCGCACTATGTATACTTATCTTCATTAATGTATATAGCACATTCCGCACTATGTAATGATGTTCAAAGAGAACGAATCTTGAGGCATACGATCATGTTACAACATCCCGTAGTATGTAGTTTTGTTTGGAAAATTCTAAGAGTAAAGAACAAACCAAAGATAAACTCGCTAGACCCTAATTAGGGTTGTCAATGAGAAATATGAAATCCGACTATATCTGTATCCATATCCAAAATATAAAAACTTATCCAAAATTTGAAAAAAAGGATATGAATGCGGATATGGAAACATCCTCATTCGATAATTATTCATCCGGTTTTTATCATGATTATAGTTTGTTTTATGTATTTTAGTACATAAAATGATTGTCATTTACTATTTTATCTAGCTAAAAAAAATTAATATATGTATAAAAATCAATATTTGCTGCTTAAAATTATTTTTCTTAACATATTTATTGTTTTTATATTTTTAGTACTAAAATGGTATATTAGTTGGGAACTGGTCGAAGAATATTCAATAATTATCAAATATCTGTCCACGTATACGAATATGTATATGCAATATCCGAAAATGATTTTGGATACGGATACAGATATGACACTGTTTAAATCCTTACCCCCCGCCCGACGGTTTACAAGCCTAACCCTAATCGAAGAACTTAATACTGCAACACCCTACCCCTATATTCATACTACCAAAGAGTATGTGTAACACCGCACCTTTATACCCATATTACCCAAGAGTATTACAAAGTAATATTGTCGAGTAACATGGAGAATGATGAGATGTGGGTGTTTCCTGGATAGAACAATGCAAAAATAACATCACCTTATACAAACAAATCTCATCGTACTCTAACGGAATCAAATAATGTATATAACACATTTTAATATTTCATACAATATTCGAATTAATTTTATACATTTCAAGCCATTAAATTAAAATATACAACTATATCAATTTCTAGTACATGTGTATACAAAAATACGTTGAGTGAATTCACCCATCACCTCGTATCCAAAAGTATGTCAATTGAAACCTGCAAATAATCTTCGGTCTGACCCGAGGATTGTCGAATAAAAACAAACCTTGAGTTATGCTATTTCTAGCCATGAGTTCATAGACCATAATAAAACTTTATAACATTCTCCATGATACAAGAAGTCACAAAGTAAACCAAAATTATATTTCAGAGATTAAAATGAACTTGAGCATAGGTAAAGAATAGAAATATTCATCTTAAAAATAAATTCTAATCATTGATCTTTTGCAAACAATTCGCATCAAGGACAAAATCTTTGTAAATCCACTATTTGAGGGTCAAAACAAAATATATTTAAACAATTTTGCCACCAATAGTTCGAAAATGAGTTGACAATAACATATTCAAATTTCAGAATTTACAAAATTTTCTACAATTTGTTATGAATTTCTAACCAACAGGCGTTTTCTGTTCGGATTTTCCATATAAGGCTTGCCGAAATTACCATATTTAGCATATCAAAACTCAATGAAAATTCATGAAATTTTTAAAAGAGGTGTTGGAATATATCAGGAACAAAATATCAAAATTTATGAATTTTTAAGCTTTATATGAATTAAATACGAATTTTATAGTGAAGAATGTTTAAAATCATAGAATTTCTCAAAACACAAGCACATCGGAAAATATCATCACCAATCAAGTTTGCAACCATATAAATATAATATATGCATAATAAATGGAGTTAAGGGTATATGAAACCCACCAAAACAATTTTAAACAATAATAATTTTATTTGATACCCGAAATCACTTTTTGAACAAACATCTTCTTTTGTTATTTATAAACAAGAAAATAAACCTTACTCTAGCAATTGTTTACCATCCACACTTGATCAAAATGCAATCTTCTTCATAATTAATGGTGTTGCTTAGTGTTGAGAGCAACATAATTTAATTTGGAATTTTAGGGATTTTATTTTTATTTATTTGATATTTAGAAGAGGGATGGGTTTTGAAATAAATTATGCTTCCTAAAGAAGAGAATGAAAATGAAGAAGGGACTTAAACTTGAAATGCTTAAGTGAAGAATGGAGATAAATCTAGACAAAGAATTTTTTAGATATAGGTTCATGAAGCAAAAGTTGGGCTTGGACCTTATAAATATCCTAACCCATTATATTTCTTTCGTCTCTTCTTTTGTTTCCTTTTCTACTAACTGCATTTAACACTACTAATTTCAAATTCAAAGATAAAAATCATATTTATATCACTTAAGTGATTACATAACATTATGAAATTTTATAGAATTTGTATTCTATAAAATTTTTGATTAACTCAAGTTTTAATTTAAACCTCCACTAAAAATTATTTCTTACTCAATTCCATTTTAATTATTTAAATTCAATTATAAACTTTAATTAGCCGCTTCTTAAAATCCACGGTTGTTATAGTATGACTAGGTAATACTATCTAATAATACAGAGAATAAGGGAATATTGTGCCTACACACATGAATATTCTCTTGGGCTAACACCGGTACATATCCCAAATCATATAACACTTACCATTATGTACATGGTATTGACACAGAGCAATAAACACATGTGGTTTTCAAAATAGAACAGTGCACAATACATAATAGTAAGCAGATATTACAGAGTCATAGCGCAATGATACAATATAATACATCAATAGTACCATGTCTTATTGGGAATACAAAATGCTAGTACATCATCCACGGTCAACAAATATACACATTATAGCCCATACATGACATAATAATACATCATATATATATGAGGCTACAAAATACATAAAGGTATAGTAAATCTTGCTATATAAACTAGCCTCACAAATGCCCAAGTAAGTAAACTAATCTACTTTGTCACTAATCATGATATGCCTTGGATTGACCCGTGTATATAATACAAGGATCAGACTATGTCTAAAATGTCATGTCAATATATGATGAAACTTGAATGGTATAACTATTTATACCTAATAAGTATGAATCAACCTCTCATTTACATTTATCATATATATTCTACCATCCACAAATCACAAAACAGAATAACCAACACGTAAGGTCAATGCTTCATCCATTCAACCAACCACACAATATCAGAATACACCACACAAACTCACATCCACTAACACATAGTGCAAATACGTGGATTAATCATACTTTGGACACACAGTCTCATGTACAACCTCAAATCAACAACATCAAAACAAGCAAGATATATAGGTTGGGTAAGTCCATTTATACATATCAAAATCAGATGGAAGACTGTCAGCCACTCGCTTTCTTCAGGAGCCTACACACGTGCCTGTCTGGCACTGCTTTTACAATCTTTAGTTACCTTGACACGACCATCTTGACTCGGCATCCATCGATTGCTAGACTATGCTAAGCATTGATCATGACCCTGCAAGTGCCCCAAATGGCAATAAACTGCTGGCATATGTAACGTGGGGTAAAAGCACACAGCAGTAGCACAACTATATAACACAAGGTATGTTACGGATCAAGGGCACGACCCATGATCGGGCTGCTAGGATGGATATTAACCTAATCTGGTTTACTCCTCACCAAAACAAAATGAGTACTCTATAAGATAGACTTCCCAATCTATAAATAAATAGGCACACAACCATGCTAACCACATCGAGCGTCTCATCAGCACACATGAATACAATACCTTAGCATTACTAATCTTCGTCCAAGTGTCGTCTACTCACAATGAATAACCGAACAAATATCAACTATGGTCCCATACCATCGTGTGTTACTCATTTTTTTACTCAAAATAAACAACACTCACTCCATGTAATACAATATTCTATATAACAAGTCTAAAGAATAACCGAAGAAATATTATTGAAAGTTTCATACTATATAGTACTAAAACTCCATTTATTCTCTTTCCTCATTACAAAAAAATGTAATCACACAACATCCCAATCTACTTGCGAAGGTATTTAATTTATAAGAAAATTCTATTTAATTTATAATGAATTTATAAGTGAAAGTATAATATTTCTTTTATTGTTTCAAAATAGGGATTTTTAATCAACAAAATAGGTTTTTTCCTAATCACTTCTTATTTCAACAAATCTAGAAAAATACTTTAAAAGCATGTAATAATTATTAAAAACATTTCTACAATTTTATAATATTATATAAACCATTAATGACATTTCAAACCAAGAATCAAATTTTATTTTATTTAAATGAATAAAAATTCTCTTATTTTATTTTTGTTGCAAATGAACTCTTTTTCCCAAATAATTCCATTTTAAGAAAACTTCTCATTTTTTCTTTTTAAATATTTTTTATTTTTATTTTAAAATTTCTTAAAATAAAAATGCAATGCGGCTAAAACCTGGTACGATATGCTCCAAGCCAGGTCGACCGCCCATAGAGGAGGGGGTCGACCGCCCAGGTCAAGCTTGGAGCAATCGTTTAAGGATTTTGCCCCACTCATGGTCACCATTTGTCCACCGTTCCCCTATCCCCCTTGGCGTAAACCCACTTCTGCCACACCATACAACATCTAATTCACACTCCAATTCAGGTAATGATTAGCATCTAATGAAAGCATACAAGGAGTTTGAGTGTTTAGGGTAATGGGTTCATCTTAGTTTCATTAACGGAGCAAGCACCATTTAATGACAGAGCCATTCAAGCACAATCAAAAATCAATAAGGCATTCACACATCACACATTGCATAAAAACATAGATATGTGAATGAAATATAACTCACGTCAAGTAGTAGCAATATCCTTGCTCTAGAAAGCTTCACCTCCTTCTTCCTCTCTTTCTCCACTTACTGTAAATTTCCAAAGCAGCTAGAAACTTGAGTAAAACTCCAACTTCTTATTCTCTAGTGGTATAGTTGAATGATGAGAAGGATATATTTTGATATTACAATTTTAGAGAATTAATTTCTATTTTATTTGGATTTTTGAAATGAAAGCTAGGGTTTTAATTTTTTTCCCCTTCTTGGAGATGAAGTTGCTACAAGATAAGGAAAAAATGATTACGGGGTGAAAATTTGTAAGCTAATGTGAAGCTTCTAGATCACTCAAGAGCATCGGGGGGAAACAAAAATAGCTTAAGTAAGAGTTTTGGGTCAAATGGACTCATTTTCATTCTTTTATTTATACATTTCCCTCTCTTCCCTTTTTATAAATAAAATTTCCACTTCATTCAAATTAATAAAAATTTCTAAGTAAAAGCCATATTTACTTCCCACAAATGTTTAACTAACCTTCCATATTTTTATATCAATTATTTTCCTTAATTTAATCCATTTACATAATTATTTCTATAATTTCTCTTTTAAGCCCATTTACAAAGACAAATTTATAAACTCCTTTTCTAAATGAAATAAAAATCATTTCCCTTTTGAAATAAATTCCTGATTTTATTTATTTTTAATATTTAACTTTATAAAAATTAATTAACCATTTTTAATATGATTTAAAAATCATTTTAACTTTTAAAAATGACTATACTACTTATAAAAATTGAATATCACCCAAATAAAATATTTCTTCCCTTTTAATTAATTAAATCTTCATTATCAAATCCTAATTAATAACTTTTTAACTATAGGTTGTTAAAGACTCCCCCTTGAGAAAATTGTGTCTTCGCAATTTCTTCTTAGGGAAAATCTATAACTTAACTAATAACTTCTAACTTATCTACACAATATGCTATTTAAATAAATATAAATCAAACAAAACAAAGAAAGCAAACAAGACATAGTAGACTCATGAGCATGAAGGAGTAACCTAGGATAAGTTCGTGCAATGCGCTCTCTAATCTCCCAGGTACAATCCAACGGTTTGTTGGACCATTGCACCTTCACTCATGGACCCTCCTACTCCTATGCTATCGGACCTCCGAGTCACCTATATGAATAGGATGTTTCACATAAGTTAAATCTGGAGAAATATGAAACTCCTTAATGTGCCTTGACTCCAAAACTATCTCGGTATTCCTCAAACACTTCCTTAAATGAGAAATATGGAAGACATGATGAATACTAGAGAACTAATTAGGAAGAGCAACTCGACATGCAACTAATCTTGACTAGGAATATTTAAAATGATGTTTATTATATTATGATGAAATACTCATGATTACAACTATTTTTAATTACTATCACAAACATGCAATTATGGATTTTCTATTGAATATACATATGAAATAATTAATTAATGCTAAAATATTATAACAAACATATATAAGGAAGAAAACATATGAACGAGAACTAATTAGAGAGTTTGTAACATCTCGTATCTGGAGGCCAAAAGCAAAGTGCTACAGATGCTGTAGTCATCCATAGTATTAAATTCTGGTGACAAAATACGGTAATGATAATGGTATCCATAATATCAGAAGCACATGAATATGAACAAAATCATAGATTTCAAAAACAACGTTTTGCTGATTACATTTCAAAACAATAATTCATATCCATGTTACATAATCCCTTAATGTTTCACAGGTAATGATTAAATATATCATTACAAAAATATGCCAAGAGCGACATATGACGATGCCCCATTGGTTAATCAAAGCAATATAGTCATATCTGACTTAATATACACAACAAAATCAAAACAAAATGATACTGCAAATCCTAATTAGCTACCCATCAGCCACTTGCTCGTCTTCGGATGCTTTATTCGCCAAAAGACTAAAACCTGAAAACCTCAACCCTCAGCCTACTCAAATCAATTTTGAGTACCCGAGGGTTTAAGGTGAAACAAAAACTTTGAGTCAGACATAAAGCCTGGTGTGAATAATTCTGTTACATCTCGATTTACTGACATTAAGTGAGACCATGCCACTTAGCGGAACGGGTTTCCCCTCACTTATATCCTCTTTAAAACATATATTTTACAAATCCTTTCCTACAACCAAACTGGTTAATCAAACTGATTATATCAAAATAGCAATATCCTTTATGCTAATAAATGGACTATCTGTTCGTAAAACAGGTAATAAATGAGCTATCTGCCCACAATATAATAGCAAGGTCCATTATGCTACAAATAGACTATCTGTCCACACAACTGGGTCGACTGCCCGCAAACTGGAATAACTGTCCGAAATCTAGGCTAACTGCCTGCAAAATGGACTAACTGTCCGAATTATTATCTTAGGGTTAACTACGCTTTAAGTTTTACTTGAAAACCTTTTCAAAATGATTTAGTCCTTCAAATCATACACATACAAGGAAAATATATTTTTAGCTTTACTCTAAGCTATTTTGCCATGTTATATACACTTTACTCAAAATAATGTTGATGAGATTTAATAAGGATTAACTATCCTTCCAAAATAAGTTAAAACCCTTTTTAAAATTGAAACCCATCTCTAAAATATTATTTATGACCTTTGTAAAAATTCTCAAGGCATTTGGATGTCATTTTATAGGGTTTTCACCTTAAAACTTATCATAAAATCCATATGAACATACCTAAATCATCAACATGTATATATAATCATTCCATCTTTCCAAATCATGGCAAATCAATGCAAAATATTCGACAATCATCTAAAAATCGAAAATACAATCAAAATGAGATGTAAACATTATTCACCTTAGCTTTAGAGATTATAGAGATTGAGATGCGAATAGATTTGATTTGAATTAGCTTCTTCCTAGCTTTTCTTCCTCTTTTCCTTGTTAATGGTGGCCGGCCCCTTATTTTAAAATTTGAGAATGAAAAATGAACGTGTAAAATTTTACACGGCCAAGGTTTGGAGGATATAGGAATGGCCTCTTTCCTATTTTACCCCTCTTCTATTTCAAGTTAACTCTTATTTTAATTCATGGTTAAATGGCACGGCTACACCATAATTAAAATCAAATCTCAATCCCCTGATCAACACATTTTTTTATTCAATTTAACTAATTAAATATTATAAATAATGTTACCAAAAATCTGGGGTGTTACAGACTCTCCTCCTTAAAGAATTTCGTCCTCGAAATTACGATAAGGTATACAACAAATCAAACAAGAAGGTAAAACGTACCATCAAACAAGTTAGGATAAGTATCTCTAATCATGCTCTCAATCTCCCAAGTATAGTCCCTATCATCGTCGCTCCACTAGACTTTGACTAATCTGACCGTCTTGGTTCTAAGCCTCTTCTCATCTCTCGCAATAATACGAATAGGCTTCTTCACTATAGTCAAATCTGGTTCTACCACTAAATCATCTAGCACAGTCGGTGCAATAGTAGTCTTTAACACACTTTCCGAGATGAGAAACATGAAAAACATCGTGGACTCCTGCCAAACTGCTCGGTAACTCGACTTTATATGCGAGTTTCCAGATCCTCTCAAAAATAGGAAAAGGTCCAACGAATCTCGGAGCTAACTTCCCCAATTTCACAAATCTAACCACACCCTTCAACGGTGACACTTGGAAGAAAAGCTGGTCTCCAACTGAGAAATCTAGATATTTCCGTCTCTTATCTGCATAACTCATTTTCCTAGACTAAGCCTCCTTCATTCTAGACCGAATGACCTTAATCTTTTCCGCAGCTTCTCTGACTAAATCTGGACCAAGAACCAACCTATCCCCAGTCTCTAGCCAACAAATGAAAGATTTGCATAGTCTTCCATACAAAGCTTTAAACGATGTCATCCCAATACTAGTCTAATAACTGTTGTTATACGAAAACTCGACTAAACGCTGACGATCTTCCCATGATCCCCCGAAATCTAGAACACAATCTCTCAACAAATCTTCCAAGATCTTGTTAACTCTTTCCGTTTGCCCATCCGTCTGCGGATGGTAAGCGGTACTCATCTTGAGCTTGGTTCCCAAAACCTCCTGTAGACTCTTCCAGAATTCGCTAGTGAACAAAGGATCTCTATCACTAACTATGCTACCAGGAATTCCATGCAGTCTAACCACATTCTTCAGGAATAACCTTGCCAAAACAGGTACCGTTTTGGTTGACCTAACTGGAATGAAATGGGCACTCTTGGTCAATCTGTCCACTATGACCCATATACTATCATTTCCTCTGTTCGACCTTGGCAACCCATCAATAAAATCCATGGAGATAGAATCTCACTTCCATACTGGAATATCTAATGGCTAAAGCAACTCACTTGGTTTCTGGTGTTCGGCCTTTGCCTACTGGCAAATCATGCACTGCTCCACACACAACCCAATATCCCGCTTCATACCTTCCCAGAAGAAACTCCTCTTCATATCTTGATATATCTTAGTACCTCCTGGGTGAATAGAAAACTTTGAACGATAACATTCCTCTAAGACTTCTTTCCTTATGTTTCCTACACTCCGAACACATAATCTTCCTTTCTTTCTCAACCTCCCATTCTGGTCAAGACTAGAATCTTTCAAGTCATCGCTCTCGGTTTCTTCTCTTAGCTTCCTGATACGCTCGGCTAACACCGGATCCTTCATCTGTTTAGAAGCAATCTTTTCGATCAACACTAGTCAAACTTCCAAATAAGATAATATAACTGTATATCCGCTAGACCCATCCTCGGATCTCCATTGCACTCTGCAATCTACTAATGCTTCCAAATCTTTCCACTCAGCAATCATCGCTAATACTGCATTCTGATATTTCCTGCTAAGTGCATCTGTAACCTTGTTGCCTTTCCCTAGTGTGCACTCAATTCCAAAATCATAAACAACAATAAACTCTAACCACCTCTGATGTCTTATGTTCAACTCCTTTTGAGAGAACAAATACTTTAGCGACTTATGATCTGTATATAATTCAAACCTTTCTCCCAAAAGGTAATGTCTCTATACCTTCAATGCAAAAATCACTACAGCCAATCCCAAATCATGCGTAAGATATCTGAACTCATATGGTCTAAGATGCCTAGAAGCATAGGCAATCACTTTACCCATCTGCATCAGCACAACTCATAATCCTATTCCACACGCATCGGTGTAAACCACCAAATTCGGATTCCCTACCGGAATAACCAAAATAGGTGCATGGGTCAATAAGTGTTTCAAACTGTGGAATGCTTCTTCACACTTATTGGTCCACACAAACTTTACATCCTTTCTTGTCAGCTTGGTCATCGGGGCCGCTATCCCCGAAAAATCATTAATGAATCTCCGATAATAACCAGCCAACCCAAGGAAACTCTTTATCTCTGTCACTGTCTCGGGTCTCTTCCAACTATTCACCGCTTCAATCTTAGTCGGATCTACTGAAAACCCTTCCTCTAAGACTACATGACCAAGAAACTTCACTTCTTTCTTCCAGAAATGACATTTCGAGGACTTCGCCTTCTGCTGATGCTGCCTTAACGTCTCAAGCACCACTCTAAGATGAACTTCACGCTCTCTTTCATCCTTAGAGTAAATCAACATATCATCTATGAAAACTAATACGAACCTATCCAAGTGCTCTCGGAACACCCGGTTCATCAAATCCACAAAGAAAGCTGGCGCATTAGTCAATCCGAACGGCATAACTAACCATTCGTACGACCCATGTCTGGTCCTAAACGCTGTCAATGGTATACTATCCTCGGTTACCTTGAGCCGATGGAAGCCTGTCGCTAAATCCAAATGTGAAAATACCTTGGCTCCACTCAACTGGTTTAAATAATCATCAATTCTCGGCAATGGATATCGATTCTTTATCGTTCTCTCATTCAACTTACGATAATCGATACGTAGCCTTAACGATCCATCCGGCTTCTTAGCAAACACTGCGGCTGCTCCCCATAGCGAACTACTCGGCCTGATAAAATTCTTGCCTTCTAAATCCACCAACTGCACCATTAACTCCCTCATCTCTGAAGGGGTCATCCTGCTTGGCGGTCTACTCACTGGTTCTGTTCCCGGAACCAAATCTATCTGAAACACAATGGCTCGTTTCGGCGGCAATCCAACTACAGGCTCAAAAACATCTGTGAATTCTCTAACCACGAAAACACGACTCAACTCATCTTCCGATTCCATAGCACCCAATAAAGCATACATCCCACCGCAAGTACCATCTACGGTATAAACTATCTAATCACTACAATCTGGATGTCTAAGAGATATTTTCCTATCCTGGCAAAATATCCTAACATCGTACTCATGTAACTAATCCATCCCAAGAATAATCCTGAACCCAACAAAATCAAACACATGCAAACTGCAAACAAAAGTATGACCTAACAAGTCAAGCTTTAACTGATCACATCTCAACCCTAGAGTTGCATACCCTCCTATTGGATTCGCAACCAGTAAGAAAGTAACTAAATAAGTGGGTTCTAGGTTAAGCTTATCTATCAAACATCTAGATATAAAAGAATGTGATGCACCGGTATCAAATAGAACGCTAACAGTCATACCATGAATCCGAAATGTACCTCCCAAGACTACCTTTCCTTTTACCTGAGCTGTTGGCGTAGAAGCAGCAGGTTCCAATGCATACACCTTGCCCTTTCCATCCTTTGTGGGCTCCTTGCACTGGCTCTTATAATGGCCAATCTGGTCATAGTTGAAGCACCTGACACCCTTCTTTCTAGCTTCCTTAGCCTTTCCAACACGAAACTCATTAGCAAAGTTCCCCTTCATATCACATTTAGAACAGACAATCTTAGACTTCCTCTTCTTAGCTGCTCCACCCTTCTGAGCACCTTTCTTAGGAAAGAACTTCCTCTTCTGATTCTGCCCGACCTGGACTTCTTTAGCCTTACTCTTCTCTAGAGAATCAAGCAACTCCTCATGCCTTAAGGCCATCTCTACAACAAAGTCAAAAGGATCTCTAATATAAGGTAATGTGGCCCTAGCTAACTCAGGCTTCAACCCCTTAATGAACTTCTCATTCCTCTTCATGACTGTATCCACAGAAGCGTACTCATATCGGGCCAACTCCTCGAACTTTCTAACATACTCCAGGACTGACATCCCCCTGCTCTAACTCAGCAAACTTCCTGATCAGAGCTGACTGTGCCATTATAAACATAAACCTCTCTTGGAACCTTCTCTTGAAATCTTCCCAAGTCATAGTTTCCTCATCCACCGCCGCAGTCACACTATTCCACCAGAATAGAGATGCTCTCTGAAGCTGCCTAGATGAAAACCTCCACTTCTGCTCATCATTGAGCCCTAAATCTGCAAAAATCCTTTCGCAGTGCAACAACCAATTTTCTACTTCAATGGCATCCTTTGTTCCAACAAATGGCTTCCCTCCAAGCTTGGTGTAATCTCCACTCAGCTTATCATACTGGTTAACTACCGAAACTTCCGAAACCCTTGCTCCTACAACATTTCCTCCTAACACTCCAACTGCAACTCCCGCTGTAACAACCCGTATATTTGGACCATTTAAATTGACAATAATCCGCACATGTCAACTTAAATAATAAAAAACACGAATCATTATGGGATTATAAATACATAAATGTAAATGAGAATCAATACAACATCACAGACACAAAACAGTCATAGAATAATGCAGCGGAAAATACATCGTCATAATAGCAGTTCATGAAGCTACTACATGAAATACAACAATGTCTCAACATAAAGTGACTGAAAGAAAATACATAAATGTCCAACAGACTAGGACATTAATACAGGAATAGAAATAGACTGATAAAGATAAATGCTAAGCCTTTAGCATCTTCAACCAACCTTGATCAGCAAACTGGATAACTTCAGACTGACCCGAGCATATACAAAAAGAAACACTCGAGTCAGGACTCAAAATCTTATACAAGAAAATCAAGTGCAAGGGAAAAAGTCCATAACTTAAAGATGAATAAAATAAACATCTCTAAGGATCCGATAAACTATCTATATATATAATAGAATACGATATGTAGATAATGTCTAATCAGTAAAGTACGATATTAGAATAGCGTTAAGGCGTTACCATAATCCCCCTTAACACATTTTATTCCCAAGAGCATATACAAGACCGTAGTTTCCACAAAACCGGAAGTCACCAGAGGGCAATCCATATACTAAAGGTACAAACCAAAACGTAGTGGTCGCGAATAGGATAATCAGTATGACAAGGTACATGAGGCGATACCAACTAGGATACTAGTAGTTGCGTGATCCGGACTGATGTTGAGCATAGCCAGCAGCTACCTCAACATCGCGAAACAACACTCCCAAATCAAGGGGTGCACCCAAATCGAATCACATAAGTAATAGATATGGTATCGAAGAAGTGTGTCCGCTAGAGGTGGCAAACCTCAATGGCCCAGCGCGGCTCCTGTTTTAGTCATGTCAGGGGTCATCCAATATCGTTCTCTTTCTTCAGTCAACGCGTTCACCAACCCATCCACTTCATTATGGATCAACACTCCACGTATAATAGTTATTAAAGTGGTTTTCGGTATCGACAGAGAGTATGTCCATTCCCGATCCCGGTCTCTTTAATAACTACGTATTTATTACTCGATGGTCGGTTAAATTAAAGTTTAAACAAATCAAAGTCCAAAAATCAAGGTGCAAATTTGACTTCCAAAATTTGACATTTCACGATTTAAATTTTATTTCAGATAATTAAAAAAAAACATACTTCCAAATGCAATTTTAGTTCAAACATTTGAGTTAACAATAATTAAACATTCAAGTTCAATTTAATAAGAGCTAAATTTCGCTTAATTTTTTTTTCATAATCAATGAATTCAATTTAATGGTCGATTTAGTTCGAATCATTAAATCAAATTCTATTTATTTCAATTCATATTCACATTCATCGTTACATTAAATGTAATCCTAAATTTGATTAAATCAATTTCATTAACCAAATTCCTTTTTATCAAAACTTCATTTGATTTATTTACCAATTCAATTAAATTTCTATTTAAAGAAATCCATTTCCATTTATTTGGTTCAATGATCTACACATCACAAATAAGTTATTTCTGAGTTGCAAATCAACTCAATCCATATTCCATTTACAATGTCCGGATTTGATTAATTCATTAAATTTAAAATCATTTAAATTTAAATTATCACTAAATTAAATCCATAAAACTTTAATTAGTTTTGTATTCCACTTAAGTCAAATTTTTCTTAATCTCAAATTAAATTTATAACAAGTTTCCAATCTATTTAACTAAAATTGAGTTTAAATCTAAATCTAACAAATCTAATAAAATTTTAAATTATTAAATTCTAGAACTTACTTGTTTCTAAATCTCCTTTCAATTAAATTTGCCAATTCATTTTATTCAATTAAATAGGTTTATTAATCCGTTTCAATTAAATCCCTTAATTTATTTCAATTTCAAAATGATTTTTTTTTGTGGACCAATCGGGTTTCTTATTTTTAATTATCTATCCTTGGCCAAATTGTTTAATTGGGTATTTATCATTTCAACCCAATATCATTCAATATAAAACAAAGCAAAGCAAAGGGAACTTGTAGTGTGATAATTGGGATGGTGTCAAAGTAAATAAACAAGCAATTGCAACCATACATAACAATTAATTAAATAATCCCAAAATAATCGTATTAACTTACATTTGTTATTTATGCAAATTAATATAATTATTCCTAGAATCCACACTATCGTTTCATGCAGATTAAAGATTATTACATTATGGTTTTCACTCGGTGTCTATTATCAAATTACTACATCAATCATACATTCAATGGTTCAAAGTGAGGTTAACGCTATTTCTACGTGTCGATTTATTTAACATTTAAAGGGGTCAAGTTCAATATATATGATCCATTTTAAATTGTTAAATATCCTATATCAATTTAATTTCATATTAAATTTCACTTATATTAACAATCAAATTCAACATAACATAACAAATTTTAGTGTCATGACTTTTTACCATAAACTAACATCAGATCACAGTTCAACACGTTAAATCAAATTAAACGATACATGGCGTCAATTTAGAAATTTAAATATTAATAATATTAAATTTTCAACTTGTATAGAAATTAATAGTTTATTTCGACAAATTTTTAACAGTCAACACATTAATATCCAAATTAATATTCACAACAATTGATCACTTGATTATCATAGCATAATAGATTTTTGAATCGTGAATGAAATATTCACCTTGCGTGGTTAGAGAAGATGACGAAATACGAAGACGAATAGATAAGAGACACTAACAAGCACGATGCAAACAAACACAAACTGCAATCAAACAAATAATTAATCAACAATTTGTTTATTGCAATATATATCAATTGAATATATATATATATATATAAACCATACCAAACAACGAAGCAAGATAGATTCGACAAGCGGGATGGAAATAGCTTATGCCTCCGGATCAATAGCAGGAGCTGGAATAAAACACAGTAAAACACTATAGGTGAGCAACCAGAATTTCAAAGTTATATACTGCTTCATAGTATAACAGTTTCATATATATATTTATATTAATATATATAAAATAAAGCAACAGTTTTTTTAAGAAAATTTTCTGCATGAACTACACAAACAGAGACTTCGGGTTCCGGATTTTGTACGAAGGAGGCTTCGGCCGTGGTCAGGCCGGGGGTGTTGAGAGTCGGAGAGGAGCAGTTCGCCAGAGGCACGGTGGGTTGGCGTCAGGTGAGGTCGGGTCTGGAAGAGGATGGTGGCAGCGGGGACACGGGATGGACGTGGGTGGGCTCGGGCGGACGTGGGCGATGCGGGCAGTTGGTGGCGTGACGGACTATGTTAGTGGGCCCCGGGGGAGGTGGAGCAGGTGGCGTGGCGGAGGGATAGGCGAAGTGGGTGGTGGGACGCGGAGACGGGCTATGGGCAGTGGGACGCGGAGAGGCGGAGCGGGTGGCGTGGCGGAGGCGGAGCAGGTGGCATGGCGGAGGCTGGCGAAGTGGCACTGGCGGAGGCGGAGCAGGTGGCGTGGCGGTGGCGGGCGAAGTGGCAGTGGCGGAGGCGAGCTGTGGTAGTGGCGAATGGGTTGAGAGGGGAGCATTTCGTGAGTTCACATTTTCTGGAGGGAGACAGAAAGTATAAAAGAATTATGAAGAGGAGGGAGAGAGAGAGTACGTACCAGAGAAGTGAGCAATTACAGAAGTGAGTAATTAATGAAAGCGAGGTAGCAGATATATACAGAGAGGTTTAGAGTCCTAAGGTCAATGCAATGATGTCCTCGGTAAACATGATGGCTATTAGGTTCCTTAGAGAGCTGAATGGTCAAGGACTCCTAGAATTCTGAACAGTGTAGAAAGTTGGGTACCGGTTTGCGCTACGTAACGGACCAGTTTGTACTCCGTTAAACAATTATAATTCGCAACGCCGAACTCCGATTGACACAAATAAATATACCGTTTTGATCAGCGCGACAAGGTGAACCCAACGGTATATAAATATCAGTGGTATGATTAAATTATAAAAATTCGAAATTTTCTATTACGGAGAATGCAACAAAAACACAGAAGAATAAGATCGACGGAGCTAAAGATGTCCGAATTTTGAAAAACGAAAAATGACGTCTCCGTCAGAAGATGTTTTAGAATTTTTCTATGTAAAAATATTCAGGTTCGGAAGATAAATTTTTTACACGTTTTAAAAATGAACCGACGTGCAATAAAACGTGGACGAATTTTACTACGGTATTTTACGACGAAACTTTGCCCATAGCTATAACCATCTAGGCGCAATTTATAGACAAAGTTTGGACACTAATTGAAATCATATGTAAGTTCCACATTTTATATTAAAATAATGGATTTAAATTTTTTTAAATTGGGTCGAAAATTCAGGGTCGTTACATTCTCCCCCACTCAAAACTTTTCGTCCTCGAAAAGAAATGACACGGTGAAGTAAGAATGAAGTAAGCAGAAAAGTCAAGATAGCTCTTAAGAAAATTGGATTTATACCTTAAATCAGTAATTCGGGGTTTGAATCCCGTATACTATCCTCAGTTTCCCATGTGCAATCTCGCTCATATGCACTCCACTGGACTTTGACGAGATTTACAGACTTCCTTCTTAGTTGCTTTGTCTCACGATCGACTATGTCTTCTTTCGATAGTCAAATCTGGCTCAATATCTACTTCATCTAACTGAGAAATAGGAATGGTCATGGATGGATCACGCACGACTTTCTAAGGATGAGAAACATGGAATACGTTGTGCGCGCCCTTAAATTTCGCTAGTAATGCAACTCTATAAGCTAGTGTACCGATTCTCTCGGTGATAGTGAATGGTCCAACAAATCTAGGAGCAAGCTTCCCTCTACGACCAAATCGAATAACATTCTTCAAAGGTAATACCTTCGGAAATACCTCATCCCCAACCTGGAATTCCAAATCTCTTCTACGCCTATCTACATAGCTCTTCTGCCTTTCCTATGCGGTCTTCATCTTCTTTCTGATCTCATTTACCTTCTCGGATGCCTCCATAATCATATCTGGGCCAAGAACTAATCGATCACCAGGCTCAATCCAACAAGCTGGTGATTTGAATGGTCGTCCATATAAAGCTTCGAACGGTGCCATATCGATAGTTGCCTGAATATAAAGGTGGTTAAATTCCAATTCCAATTTGCTTGTTCAAATTGAAAATTTTGACATACCTGATAACTGTTATTATAAGTGAATTCAACCAAATGGAGATGGTCTTCCCAAGATCCACCGAAATCAATTATGCAAGCTCGGAGCAGATCCTCCAAAATCTGATTCACTCTTTTAGTTTGGCCATCTGTTTGAGGATGATAAGTTGTGCTCAGATTCAGTTTAGTGCCTAAGATGTTCTGAAATGCCTTCCAGAATTTACTAGTGAATATAGGGTCTCGATCGCATACAATACTAGATGGAACCCTATGAAGTCTAACAATCTCTCTCATATAAATCTCAGCCAAACTCGAAGTAGTACGAGTGGTCTTTACAGGAATAAAATGAGCAGATTTGGTCAACCTATCAACAATCACCCATATACTCTCGTTACCTTTTCTAGTCCTCGGTAATCCATCGATGAAATCCATAGAAATCTGATCCCATTTCCAACAAGGAATCTCTAGGGGTTGAAGTAAACCGGCAGTCTTCTGGTGATCGGCCTTGACTTGTTGGCAAGTGGTGCATCTACTGACATATATAGAAATATCCCTCTTCATCCCACTCCACCAATATAATGCTTCATATTATGATACATCTTAGTGACACTAGGATGAAATGAAAGTGATGACTGATGGTTCTCTCTAAGCACTTCTTGTCTCAATCCATCGACATTAGGAACAAAAATACGGTTGTCGATCCTTAGAACTCCATTACTATCTACTTGTGCCTCCACTTTACTGTCAACATTTCCGACTCTACCAAGAACTAACTCCTTCATACGATAGAGCAAAGTGTCCTCATATTGTTTAGCTTTGATGCGATCCATAAAAGATGGAGAGATGACAAGCTGAAATAACATGCCTTCAACAAGATTACAGCAAGACAATGCTTTGATGCGGCTCAAAGCATCTGCTACGACATTTGATTTTCCCGGAGTATAAGTAATGTCGAGATCATATGCAGCTAAGAATTCAAGCCATCGGACTTGACTCTGGTTCAAATCCTTCTGAGAAAAGATATACCTCAAGGACTTATAATCAGTGAATAATTCGAATTTTGTTCCCAAAAGATGATGCCTCCATAGTTTCAAAGCAAATACAACGGCAAGAAGCTCAAGATCATGTGTGGCATAGTTTAATTCATGGGTCTTCAACTGACGACCCGCATAAGCAATAACCTTTCCATTTTGCATAAGAACAGCGCCTAAACCTTCCCGGCAAGCATCTGTGTAGACAGTTAATCCTTCACTTCCATCGATAACCGCAAGAACTGGGGCTGAAGTTAACTTGCGCTTCAACTCATTAAAAGCTGATCCACACTTCTCACTCCAAATAAACTTAACATCCTTCCGAGTTAAAGCAGTAAGTGGGGCAGAAATCCGGGCAAAGTGCTCAATAAATTGGCGATAATAACCTGCTAAGCCCAAGAAACTACGGATATCTGTAGGAGTTTTAGGAGTCTCCCAATCCTGTAGATTAATTGATTCAAATTAGCAAGAGATAAGATTATTTGAATAGAAACACGAATAAGATAGAACTTACATTGATTATGGCGATCTTAGCTGGATCGACCGAAATCCCATTTTCAGAAACAATATGGCCAAGGAATCTCACTTCGTCTCACCAGAAGTGGCATTTAGAGAACTTGGCTTTAAGCTGATGGTTTCGGAGAGTTTCCAGAACATAACAGAGATGTGTTTCATGCTCTTTCTCGTCTTTGGAGAAGACGAGAATATCATCAATGAATACAAGAACAAACTTGTTAAGGACATCGCGAAAGACTCGATTCATCAAGTCGACGAAATAAGCAGGTGCGTTGGTCAAACCGAATGGCATAACCAACCATTCATAGAATCCATTCTCGATACAGAAAGCTGTCTTATGGATACTATCTTCTGCTACTCTGAGTTGGTGGAACCCAGTGGCTAGATCAAGTTGTGAGAAGACTTTAGCTCCATGGAGCTGATCGAATAAATCGTTGATGCGAGGCATCAGATAACGATTCTTGAGAGTGCGTTTGTTTAGTTCTCTGTAATCAACACACATGCGAAGAGATCCATCTGATTTGGTGACAAATACAACTGTGGCTCCCCATTCAGAACAACTTCTCCTTATCAAACCCTTAGCAAATAGATCATCAATTTGAGCTTTTAGTTTAGCTTTTTCTTTAGGAGCCATCCTTCGGTGTGGGAGAACTACGGGAGTAGCTCTAGGAATAAGATCAATGCGGAAATCAATTTCCCGTTTAGGCGGTAGAGAGTTGACCTCTCCAAATACATCAGGAAATTGCTGAACAATAGGAGTGGAGTCAAGATCATCCGGGTGAGCATCAAGAGAGAATATGAAGCTTCCGGCATATTTCTGAGGTGATTTACATTCAATGACAAGTGGTAGACCCTTGTCACTGACTAGAGAAACAGAACGAGCTTTGCAAGAAATAACAGCGTCGAATTTTCTTAACCAATCGGCACCTAACAAGATGTCAAATGCTTCGAAGCCAAGCACATAAAAATTCCAAGTGAATCGATATCTTCCATACATAAGTACAATCTCATTACAAATTCCACTAAGGGTGGAAAGTCCTCCAATAGGGTTGGAGAAACATAAGGAAGTAGTGGTAAAAGTAGGTTCTAATTTGAGTTTACTACAAAGATCAATAGATATGAAGCTATGGGAAGCGCCAGTGTCGAATAATACTCTAATAGGTAAATCATGTAATGAAAAAGTACACCGTAAGGTACCTTGGTCATCCTGGGCGGGTGGTGCAGAGGGTGCAGGTGTGGTGATAGCAAATACTCCAGAAGTGGTGCCACGCTTATGCATTGGGAAGTCTTTCTTGAAATGTCCAGGCTGGAGGCAAACATGGCATAAATCTCTCCTAGACATAGAAGGTGGTGGGACAGCAGCTCCGGTAGATGGATAGCTATTTGCATAATGGCCCTTCTTATCGCATTTGAAGCAAGTGATATTAGCAAGGTCGATTGGGCTTTTCTGGGCGTATCCCAATCCAGTAGTCTTCTGCCAAGCTTTCTTTTGTTGATCAAAGTTCATCTTCCTCTTTCTGGGCTGGCTAGAAGAGGGCTGAGTAGGAGTGGCCTTGGCAGTAGGTCCCTTAGGCTTCGACTCATATCTAAGAGCATAGTCAACAAGCTCTGTGAAGGTGCAGTGGGTGTGGCCAGTAAGCAAGTCATAATATTCTGGTCTAGCTCCCAAAATGAATTTCTCGTTCTTCAGAAGTGGCGTATCGATCAAACCAGGTCCAAACTTGGAGAGTTCGTTGAATTTCCTCTCATACTCAGAAAAGGTCATACTGCCTTGCTTAAGATCCATGAAAGCTCTATAAAGTTGGGTTTTCCCAGCAGTTGGCATCCATTGTGCCGAGAAAGTATCCCTAATCCAACAGATGGACTAGATTAATAACATTCCAAAGATTTAAAGCAGAATTTATGTTACGAAATCCAAACAAATTTATACCTAAACTGGGCTCAGGTGATGGTGTTCTCCTCGATACGAGAAGTAACTGATTCCCACCAATCTTGTGCGGCATCCTGAAGTTGCCAGGCAGCAAGCTGACGCTTCTGAGCATCAGTGATCTCTAGACCAGAAAATATCTTCTCTAAGCCTTTAAGCCATTGCTGAGCCTCGATAATGTTCTCGGATCCAGAAAACTTAATACCTCCAAGCTGTGTATACTCCTTACTAAGAGTGGTGAATTTGACTGGAGCTGGTGCGGCAGGTGCAGCCTGAGCAGGACCATTGCCTCTTCCTCCCCTATTGTTTCTTCTGGTACCCATCCTGAAATGCCAAAAGAGATTTTTAGAACCAAGCATAGAAAAATCATAGAATTTTAAGGAAAGTCTAATCAACGAATCAATAAGGAGTTTGAATTGAAAGGATATGGATTTTGAATTGATTCTCCTCATTCTAGGGTATTACTACCCTATCTCTAACGAGTGTTTATAACCTCAAACTAAGGTTTTTAGGGAAACCAAAGCTCTGATACCAACTGTAACAACCCGTATATTTGGACCATTTAAATTGACAATAATCCACACATGTCAACTTAAATAATACAAAACACGAATCATTATGGGATTATAAATACATAAATGTAAATGAGAATCAATACAACATCACAGACATAGAACAGTCACAGAATAATGCAGCGGAAAATACATCGTCATAATAGCAGTTCATGAAGCTACTACATGAAATACAACAATGTCTTAACATAAAGTGACTGAAAGAAAATACATAAATGTCCAACAGATCAGGACATCAATACAGGAATAGAAATAGACTGATAAAGATAAATGCTAAGCCTTCAGCATCTTCAACCAACCATGATCAGCAAAATGGATATCTTCAGACTGACCCGAGCATATACAAAAAGAAACACTCGAGTCAGGGTTCAAAATCTTATACAAGAAAATCAAGTTCAAGGGAAAAAGTCCATAACTTAAAGATGAATAAAATAAACATCTCTAAGGATCCGATAAACTATCTATATATACAATAGAATACGATATGTAGATAATGTCTAATCAGTAAAGTACGATATTAGAATAGCGTTAAGGCGTTACCATAATCCCCCTTAACACATTTTATTCCCAAGAGCATATACAAGACCGTAGTTTCCCCAAAACCGGAAGTCACCAAAGGGCAATCCATATACTAAAGGTACAAACCAAAACGTAGTGGACGCGAATAGGATAATCAGTATGACAAGGTACATGAGGCGATACCAACTGGGATACTAGTAGTTGCGTGATCCGGACTGATGTTGAGCATAGCCAGCAGCTACCTTAACATCGCGAAACAACACTGCCAAATCAAGGGGTGCACCCAAATCGAATCACATAAGTAATAGATATGGTATCGAAGAAGTGTGTCCGCTAGAGGTGGCGAACCTCAATGGCCCAGCGCGGCTCCTGTTTTAGTCATGTCAGGGGTCGTCCAATATCGTTCTCTTTCTTCAGTCAACGCGTTCACCAACCCATCCACTTAATTCTGGATCAACACTCCGTGTATAATAGTTATTAAAGTGGTTTTCGGTATCGACAGAGAGTACGTCCATTCTTGATCCCAGTCTCTTTAATAACTACGTATTTATTACCCGATGGTCGGTTAAATTAAAGTTTAAACAAATCAAAGTCCAAAAATCAAGGTGCAAATTTGACTTCCAAAATTTGACATTTCATGATTTAAATTTTATTTCAGATATTTTAAAAAAAACATACTTCCAAATGCAATTTTAGTTCAAACATTTGAGTTAACAATAATTAAACATTCAAGTTCAATTTAATAAGAGCAAAATTTTGCTTATTAAATTTAGTTCATAATCAATGAATTCAATTTAATGGTCAATTTAGTTCGAATCATTAAATCAAATTCTATTTATTTCAATTCATATTCACATTCATCGTTACATTAAATGTAATCCTAAATTTGATTAAATCAATTTCATTAACCAAATTCCTTTTTATCAAAACTTCATTTGATTTATTTACCAATTCAATTAAATTTCTATTTAAAGAAATCCATTTCCATTTATTTGGTTCAATGATCTACACATTAAAAATAAGTTATTTCCGAGTTGCAAATCAACTCAATCCATATTCCGTTTACAATGTCCGGATTTGATTAATTCATTAAATTTAAATTATCACTAAATTAAATCCATAAAACTTTAGTTAGTTTTGTATTCCACTTAAGTCAAATTTTTATTAATCTCAAATTAAATTTATAACAAGTTTCCAATCTATTTAACTAAAACCGAGTTTAAATCTAAATCTAACAAATCTAATAAATTTTTAAATTATTAAATTCTAGAACTTACTTGTTTCTAAATCTCCTTTCAATTAAATTTGCCAATTCATTTTATTCAATTAAATAGGTTTATTAATCCGTTTCAATTAAATCCATTAATTTATTTCAATTTCAAAATGATTTTTTTTTTGTGGACCAATCGGGTTTCTTATTTTTAATTATCTATCCTAGGCCAAATTGTTTAATTGGGTATTTATCATTTCAACCCAATATCATTCAATATAAAACAAAGCATAGCAAAGGGAACTTGCAGTGTGATAACTGGGATGGTGTCAAAGTAAATAAACAAGCAATTGCAACCATACATAACAATTTATTAAATAATCCCGAGATAGTCGTATTAACTTACATTTGTTATTTATGCAAATTAATATAGTTATTCCTAGAATCCACACTATCGTTTCATGCAGATTAAAGATTATTACATTATGGTTTTCACTCGGTGTCTATTATCAAATTACTACATCAATCATACATTCAATGGTTCAAAGTGAGGTTAACGCTATTTCTACATGTCAATTTATTTAACATTTAAAGGGGTCAAGTTCAACATATATGATCCATTTTAAATTGTTAACTATCCTATATCAATTAAATTTCATATTAAATTTCACTTATATTAACAATCAAATTCAACATCACATAAAAAAATTTAGTGTCATGACTTTTTACCATAAACTAACATCAGATCACAGTTTAACACGTTAAATCAAATTAAACGATACATGGCGTCAATTTAGAAATTTAAATATTAATAATATTAAATTTTCAACTTGTATAGAAATTAACAGTTTATTTCGACAAATTTTTAACAATCAACACGTTAATATCCAAATTAATATTCACAACAATTTATCACTTGATTATCATGGCATAATAGATTTTTGAGTCGTGAATGAAATATTCACCTTACGTGGTTAGAGAAGATGACGAAATACGAAGACGAATAGATAAGAGACACTAACAAGCACGATGCAAACGAACACAAACTGCAATCAAACAAATAATTAATCAACAATTTGTTTATTGCAATATATATCAATTGAATATATATATATATATAAACCATACCAAACAACAAAGCAAGATAGATTCGACAAGCGGGATGGAAATAGCTTATGCCTCCGGATCAATAGCAGGAGCTGGAATAAAACACAGTAAAACACTATAGGTGAGCAACCAGAATTTCAAAGTTATATACTGCTTCATAATATAACAGTTTCATATATATATTTATATTAACATATATAAAATAAAGCAACAGTTTTTTAAGAAAATTTTCTGCATGAACTACACAAACAGAGACTTCGGGTTCCGGATTTTGTACGAAGGAGGCTTCGGCCGTGGTCAGGCCGTGGGGTGTTGAGAGTCGGAGAGGAGCAGTTTGCCAGAGGCGCAGTGGGTTGGCATCAAGTGAGGTCGGGTCTGGAAGCGGATGGTGGCAGCGGGGACATGGGCTGGACGTGGGTGGGCTCGGGCGGACGTGGGCGATGCGGGCAGTGGGTGGCGTGACGTACTGTGTTAGTGGGCCGCGGTGGAGGCGGAGCAGGTGGCGTGGCGGAGGGATAGGCGAAGTGGGTGGTGGGACGCGGAGGGCATTGCGGGTGGCGTGGCGGAGGCGGAGCTGGTGGCGTGGCAGAGGCGGGCGAAGTGGCAGTGGCGGAGCAGGTGGCATGGCGGAGGCGGGCGAAGTGGCAGTGGCGGAGGCGAGCTGTGGTAGTGGCGAATGGGTGGAGAGGGGAGCATTTCATGAGTTCACATTTTCTAGAGGGAGACAGAATGTATAAAAGAATTATGAAGAGGAGGGAGAGAGAGTACGTACCAGAGAAGTGAGCAATTACGGAAGTGAGTAATTAATGAAAGCGAGGTAGCAGATATATACAGAGAGGTTTACAGAGAGGTTTAGAGTCCCAAGGTCAATGCAATGATGTCCTCGGTAAACGTGATGGCTATTAGGTTCCTTAGAGAGCTGAATGGTCAAGGACTCCTAGAATTCTGAACAGTGTAGAAAGTTGGGTACCGGTTTGCGCTACGTAACGGACCAGTTTGTACTCCGTTAAACAATTATAATTCGCAACGCCGAACTCCGATTGACACAAATAAATATACCGTTTTGATCAGCGCGACAAGGTGAACCCAACGGTATATAAATATCAGTGGTATGATTAAATTATAAAAATTCGAAATTTTCTATTACGGAGAATGTAGCAAAAACACAGAAGAATAAGATCGACGGAGCTAAAGATGTCCGAATTTTGAAAAACGAAAAATGACGTCTCCGTCAGAAGATGTTTTAGAATTTTTCTATGTAAAAATATTCAGGTTCGAAAGATAAATTTTTTACACGTTTTAAAAATGAACCGACGTGCAATAAAACGTGGACGAATTTTACTACGGTATTTTACGACGAAACTTTACCCATAGCTATAACCATCTAGGCGCAATTTATAGACAAAGTTTGGACACTAATTGAAATCATATGTAAGTTCCACATTTTATATTAAAATAATGGATTTAAATTTTTTTAAATTGGGTCGAAAATTCAGGGTCGTTACACCCGCCTCTATCATATTCCTGAAAAACTGATACATAGCTTGCATTCCAACCTACGGAATTCAACACCCACATTCTCTGCTTGTGCCTGATCTTGACCTCTTCTCACACTAGGCCTGGCATTCATATTTTTGCCTTCCCTTCCTGGGTTAACTCTTCCTCTTCTACCTTCCATATCTGTATTCAAATCTTATGAGATACAAAAAAATAACCTAACAAGGATATGAGACTAGAGATAAAGCGTATACTTATATTTAGCAAATACAAGTACGTTACTATAGCGTTATCCCATACCCCAATCTTACTCTAATTCCTTAGGATTATGTTTTAAAATCATTTTTTAGTTTAATGTTTTTCATAAACCATGCTCTGATCCAAGTTGTAACATCTCGTATCTAGAGGCCAAAAGCTAAGCTACAGATGCTGCAGTCATCCATAGTATTAACTTCTGGTGATAATGATAATGGTATCCATAATATAAGAAGCACACGACTATGAACAACATCACAGATTTCAAAAACAAAATTTTTCTAATTACATTTCAAAAAAATAATTCATATCCATGTTACATAATCCCTTAACGTTTCCCCGAAAATGATTAAATATATCATTACAAAAATATGCCAAAATCGACATATGACGATGCCCCCTTGGTTGATCAAAGCAATATAGTCATATCTGACTTAATATACACGGCGGAATCAAAACAAAATGATACTGCAAATCCTAATTAGCTATCCGTCAGCCACCTGCTCGTCTTCGGATGCTATATTCGCTAAAAGACTAAAACCTGAAAACCTCAATCCTTAGCCTACTCAAATCAATTTTGAGTACCCGAGAGTTTAAGGGGAAACATAAAATTCGAGTCAGACATAAAACCTGGTGTGAATAATTCTATTACATCTCGGTTTACTGATATTAAGTGAGACCACGCCGCTTAGCGGAACAGGTTTCCTCTCACTTATATCCTCTTTAAAACATATATTTTGCAAATCCTTATTTGCAACCAAACTGGTTAATCAAAATGATCATATCAAAATAGCAATATCCTTTATGCTGATAAATGGACTATCTGTCCGTAAAACAGGTAATATGTGAGCTATCTGCCCATAATATAATAGTAAGGTCCATTCTTCTACAAATGGACTATCTGTCCATACAACTGGGCTGACTGCCCGCAAATTGGACTAACTGTCCGAAATCTAGGCTGATTGCCTCCAAAATGGACTAACTGTCCGAATTATTATCTTAGGGTTAACTACCCTTTAAATTTTCCTTGAAAACCTCTTTAAAATGATTTAGTCCTTCAAATCATACATATACAAGGAAAATATTTTTTTAACTTTACTCTAAGCTATTTTGCCATGTTATATACACTTTACTCAAAATAATGTTGATGAGATTTAATAAGGATTAACTATCCTTCCAAAAAATATTAAAACCTTTTTTAACTTGAAAATACTTGGGCTATATTGCCTATTCAATACATTCGAAATCTTTTTTTAAAACTTTTTAAAAACTCTTTTCGAAACCCTTGAACGTAACCCCTTCGAAACCATTGAAAGACCCTTTTGAAATCATTAAATATACCCTTTCAAAAACATTGGAAAAACCTTTCCTTTCTTTTCTTTGAAAGCTTCAAAATATCAGACATCCCCCTTTAAAACTTTTAAATATTGCCATTCGAAAACATAGGAAAAACCTTCCTTTCAATCCTTTCGAAACCCTAGGGAACCACCCCTTTCGAAACCATTCGTTAAAACCTTTCGAAACAGTAAAAACTCAATCCTTTTGAAAGCACTTTGGGTTCAATTTAAAACATGTGGAAACCTTTCGAAACCATTCAAAAATGTCTCGGTCAAAACCCTTTGAATTATGCCTTGTAACAACCCTTAAAATTTCGAAAATTAAAAATGTTAATTTAATAAGATTTCATGGTTTAATGTTGGAAGAATTAAAAATTTGAAATTTATGTATGGTAATAATAACTAGAATGAATTGCAGCAAATTTCATCTAAGTTAATTATTTATGAATTGAATGAAATCCCAAATCAAATTGAAATAATATATAGTCAATGGTAACGGAATGAAGTTGTGTTATATAGGAAATTGTGACACTTGCTTGTAAATAATAAAATTTTAAGTGCGATTAAAAGTTAATGGTGATAATTATGTAAGTTACCTATTCATTTAGTTAGTCGAATTGAATTTGGGAACCAATTGCAATTGAAATGAAATTTTATATATTAGTTGAGTGCATTTCTAACTGAAGTTAAATAATAATGTGGAATTCATTTGATGAAATAAAGTAATCGACCGATAACGAAAATTTATTTAAAAATCCAATATTGAAATCCGTCAAATATTGAACAATTAAATTGTTTAAATTTAATATTTGGAATTTATTGAACAATTGAATAACGGGAATTGAATAACCGTTTAATGGAAATGGTTGTTCTATAATTGGAATTTGTTTCAAAAGTTAATTTTATAAGTTCGTTTTGAATATTTCAAAAGATAGTGATTTAAGAATAATCAAATTTGTTTAAATTTATTATTACAAATGTTTGAATAATTAAATTCCGAATTTGATATGATTAATTTGATATTGAAATTTAATATATGAAAATAGAGTGAATAACTGAAATTTGATTTAATATGATTCAAATTGGTTTCCAAAGTGAATATAAGTTATATTTGGATTATAATAGAGTTAATAAGATTTTTTTTTAAAATTGGAACTATAAGAAATTTTGTAAATTTTGAAAAGTCGTCGATTTAATCGACGAGTAAAAATAGCCTTCCGGGGCACAATCTTGGAATTCGACGAAACTAGTTCCATTGGATCCGTAATAGTGTATTATTATCGGATTTCAAATGTTGTAGCAATCGGAGTTGCCATTTGACTGTGGCAGCTGAAAACGTTTAGAAATTCATCTAATCGGTTTAATTTAAAATCGATCGTTTATTTCCATAACTCACACAAACGATCGAATTAGCCTCCAAAACATGTTCCATTGTGTTCGGAAGGCGGGTAAAATCTTACGAATGCCTGTCGGCACGTCTATTTTCGAGTTCGTTCAGAAAAGTTGAATATATTAATAAAATAATGTTATAATACGTATATATATTTACGTTCAGAGTGAAACCCTAATCTCATTCGTGGCCGCCGTTTGTTTTGTTTTAATGGCCGAAATCGTCCCATTTTGTTCCTCAATTATCTCTTGATCAAATCAATATTTTTTAAAACTTCCTACACAAAGATCGAAGAGCTCATCGAGACGATCGTATCCATACGGTTGAGATCGTGAACGAGTCGAGGCTGAGGCTTGAAATTGCTCGAGTTGATGGTACGTTTGTTCGCATTTTTCGAAGAAAAGGGGACGCGTGGCGATGCCGCTCATGGCACGGGGGTCGAGTGGGCTGAGACGCGTTCGGTGGTGGTCTCCGATCGAAGTCGAGGTGAAGGGTGGAGGAGCAGCGATCAGTTGAGGGTGCGTGTGTTGGGTTTCTTCGTGTTCGACTTTGCCTGTACGCGTTTGGAAGGGAAGCTTTGCGAGCGGCTACTATTTTCTAGATCTTAGATCTACGGCTGTGATTTTCTAATCGGACGAAACTTTTTGCGTTGGAATCGTGGTGACGAGCTCTACGTCATGGAATTGATTTGGAGACGTTTGAAGCTAACTAAAATTTCAGGTTAGATCGAACGTCGTTCGATTGATTTGAAATTGAAAACCAAGGTGAGTGTTTTATAACGCTCACAATGTACTGAATATCTTTATGGTAGTTAAATTTGATATTATGAAGTGATATGAATTTTATTTGGCGTTGTTTGATAAAATTTAATTGTCATATAGATTGTCATTTGAATTCACCGTTGAAAATTTATTTGACAGTCAAATTGAAATTAAAATTGAATTGCGATTAAATTACCTGACATTGATAACTATGAAATTGCCGTGAATTGTATTGTCTATTGGATGATGTATTTCGATGGATGCTATTGGTTGATATTTAAATGTTTGGGTGATTATTTGTATATATATATCATGCTATACATACATATGACACTGTAATTTGGTTTAAGTGATATATATTCATCCCTGACATTTAATTGAAATAAATAATCACCTGGCCATAGAATAGAAAATTATATACGGACACCGGATTTGTTAAATTAATAATTTTAAAAATCGTTGATTTGGAATTCATTTAAATGTTTTGATTTAAAAGTTATAAATAAAATCAATTTATAGAAATCGAATTTATCGCAAATTGAGTTTGGAATGTTGAAGTAAATTTTGGTTAAAAGAAATTGCTTAATAATTTAAGTTGAGACTTTGAAATTTAAAATTGGGATATGATTGAATTTCGAAAATTTATTTGTTTTAAAGATTGAACATTATTTCGAGCTTTGAGTATTACTAAGTAAAAGTGATATAAAAATGATATTTCGAAATTGAGCTTGAAATTGAATCATATTTGAATTTGGATTTAAAATTGAATATTGAAGGATAAATTTTGTTAAGTGTTATAAATTGATATTTCAAAAAAAAAAATCAAGCTCCAAATCGATATAAATTGAAATTGAATTAATTGAAGGTGAATGTAGAATTGAATTAATTTGAAGTCAAAGTTGACATTGATTTGAATTGAAATCGAAATTGAATCGGTAGAATGGAAATTGAAATTGATTTGAATTGGGAAGTTATAATTGAAATGGTTTGGTTTTGAAGATGTTTCATTTTTGTTTCCAAATTTCTCCGTTATATAAACCATCTTTAAATACTTAAACTATTTTAATCTATTTTAAATCTACTTAACCCAATTTAAATTATTTTAAACTAATTTATCTATTTGAAATCCATTTAAAGATTTTAAGTATGTTAACTATTTTAATTATTTAAAACTACTTTTAAACTACTTAAAACTATTTTCTAAAGTTTTAAGCTGGTCAATAAGGTTAAATGTTTATATTTAAATCTTGAATTTAAATACGAATTGGGTTAAATGAAGTTGCAACCTAAATTGAAATTCGAAATGATTTTGAAATCGAAATGAGATATTGAGGCGAAAATGATTTTGAAATCGAAATGAGATATTGAGGCGAAAATGATTTTGAAATCGAAATGAGATAGTGAGGCAAAAATGATTTTGAAATCGAAATAAGATATTGAGGCGAAAAAATTATTTTGAAACGGAATCTTACATCTTGAATAGATATGATGAGATTTGAAATGGATTTGATTTTGAAGCGAATATGATATTTTGATATCAATTTTGAATCGATTTGAAATGTAAAAGAGCCATCGGTGTAATAATACGTAGTTATTAAAGAGACCGGGATCGGATATGGACATACTCTCTGTCGATACCGAAAACCACTTTAATAACTATTATACGCGGAGTGTTGATCCAGAATGAAGTGGATGGTTTGGTGAACGCGTTGACTGAAGAAAGGGAACAATATTGGATGACCCCTGACATGACTAAAACAGGAGCCGCGCCGGGCCATTGAGGTTCGCCACCTCTAGCGGACACATTTCTTCGTTACCATATCTATTACTGTTGTGATTCGATTTGGGTGCACCCCTCGATTATGGGAGTGTCGTTTCGCGGTGTTGGGGTAGTAGCTGCTATGCCCAACATCAGTTCGGATCATGCAACTACTAGTATCCTAATTGGTATCGCCTCATGTACCTTGTCATACTGATTATCCTATTCGCGACCACTACGTTTTGGTTTGTACCTTTAGTATATGGATTGCCCTCTGGTGACTTCCGGTTTTGGGGAAACTACGGTCTTGTATATGCTCTTGGGAATAAAAATGTTTTAAGGGTGGAATGGGCCATGGCTTAACGCTAGTTTGATATTTTACTTTATGATAGACATTATTGTATATAGCGTATTCTATTATATAGTAGATAGTTTAACGGATCCTTAAGAGATGGAAAATCCTGTAACATCTCTTGAGTTATTGCACTCACGTTGACACTGGATAGGAGATGTCAAACCCCGTGAACATCTCTGACGCCGTTGCATTCATATTTATTTATGATTGATTAACTTACATAAGGATGTTTTAGTCCTGACTCAAGTGTTTTGTCTTTTCATTACGCTCGGGTCAGTCCTGAGTTTTTCAGCTTATTGAAGATCTATTCTGGAGGACGAAGACGAAGATTTGGTATACTATTACTATTATTATCCTTGCATCATGCTGTCTGCTGCAAAATTTTATTTGTTCTGTTGTATATGTATAACTCTGATAAATGATGTATAAATGATAATCAAAAGTATATTAAACAGCTTCATGAACTGTTTATTTGATTATTATGTTTTATCTTTCCGCTGCGAGATTCTGTGATTGTTTCTTGTTCCTTTTCTCTTCTTTTCTTATTTACCCCATTAACAATCCTCCCTTTTGAATGGTTTGAGTTGACATGTGTGTTTGATTTGTCGATTTAAACTGTCCAAAAAGGCGGGTCGTTACAGTTGGTATCAGAGCTTTGGTTTAGCGATAACCTTAGCTTTGTGGGGTCCGACTCTTTATGAATAGGGTAGTAATACCCTATGATGAGTCGCTGAGTGTGTGTATGAGAGAGCATATTTGTTTGTGACATAAAATTATTTTATATTGTGTTGGTTGATTTGTTGAGTGGCTTATGGATTCTGGTCAATACGAGTAATTAACGTCATTGATATGGGTCTCTAAACACTTGAACAGAACAATTCGACATAGTATTGTTTTGAAATTGGGTAAATGAAATAATTTTTCCCTAATTATATTTTATATATAAAGAAATAATTTTTAGAAATTATTATGATTCATCCAGTTTGTTTGGTTGTTAGAAAGGATAATATGGATGGTCATCATAAATGCTATATTGTGTTTTAATAAATAAGGTATTACAAAATAAATAATGATAAAACAATTTATAGAATGTTTTAAGAAAGTAAAATTTTGTAAGAATAATTTATAAATGTGACTTATAAATCAAGATAGATTTAAATTGAGAAATATTGAGTTTAAGACCCAGAGATTTTGAAAATGGTTTTCAAAACTTTGAAGAAAAATATGTAGTGATGTTAGTTGAAAAATATTTATGGGAAATATTTTGAAAGGAGTTTTTTTAATAAATTCATTACTCCTCTCTTATGTCGCTAGAAAATAATTTCGATGATGACTGCGCAGCATCATCGACGTTCATTTTCGAGTCTCAAAGAGTAGGAGACTTATGCGAAGCTTTGCTTTGCTTCGAAACTATTTTGAAAAATGCATTTTGGTTTAAACTCCAAAAGTATGATTTGATATATATAAGATATAAATGCATATATTTTTATTTTCAAATGATTTGAGATGAACCGGGCATTTAAATTTCTAAGTTCTGTTAATTAATATTTTCAAAATATTTGAATGAAATGTGAATAATCAGAACTTATATAATAAGAGAATTAAAAAAAACTCTAAGCTAAATGTTTTGAGAAACTTTAGAATTGAAATGTAACTCTTAAAATTGAAAAGTATTGAAAGGTAAAGAAAATATAGACAAGTTAAAAATTGTGAACATTCTAATTTAGTAAAATGAATTCTAAATTTGTTTAATACCACATTGCATTCTAATAACATATAATATGACTTACCAAACGTTAAAAAGTTAAAAGAATGATTTAGAGATGTAATGAGATATTATACAAGTAAGCAAAACCTAAAAGTAATTGAAATATACAAGTAAGCAAAACTTAAAAGTAATTAAAATGTATATAAATGGAAATTTGGTTGTGATAAAAATGTTATATACTTAAGTATAATATGAAATGATGAATGGCTAAATGGAATAAGTAAGTAGAATTTAAGGAAGCAGACAAATGAACTAAATAATATCTTTGTAAATTTGTTATAGAATTGAATATAAATTTGCAAAGAAATCGTGAAATTGAAATTTGTAGCTTTTGAGGTAATTATAAACTTAGATAAAGTCCAACTTCTTATATATGACTTTTATAGGATGGTTAATAAACTAAAGTGTGGTTAATAAAATGTTCCACAAATAAATATGTTATTAACTGAAATTATGAAAATGAAGTACATTATTAACTGAAATTATGAAATGAAGTAAATGTAAACAAATGGATTTGGTATAGCTAAGAATAAATGGAAAATGAAATTGAATTTAATTAAAATTGTATAGAATGTTTAAAATGGATATGCTAAGTAATTAAGGGATGAATAATGCATTATGAATAATTAATTGTAAATGAAATGAAGGTAAGTAAATAAATTGAATATATTCAAATTGTATATGAATCTATTGAAAGTTAATACGTAAGTTGTACGTATATTATTTTATTCGCATAACAATTTGATCTGAATTTGAGCCCAAAATTTTGAGATAATTTATATCGATCCAAGTTAGGATTTTTCACTCAATTCTTGACGGCGAACCCTGGATATGGATTTTTGATTTGATTCTAGAATTCTCTATCATAGTATATGGCTATGCAAGGAGAATAACAGTTTCCGATCAAGGAACCAAATCCGAGTCCGCAATAGAGAGTCGCGTGAACGATACTAGTTTGGAAGCGAAATTGTGTGATCAAATGAGTGATCAGATTTGATATTGCGTACGGATGGTATATGTACTTCGTACAGATTTAAGTAAAGCTAATATTGAAAATTGAAATGCAAATTATAAATTGATTTTAAATTATATGATTTGATATCAGTGATAAATAAGATGCAGGTATTTAAATCAAGGAAATTGGTTTGCCCAACAAAAAGGTACATGTTTATTTTGTCATTGGATTTGGTGATTTTTGATTGGAGCCACTTGCCTTTTGTTTTCTTTTGTTGGTTTGGGGCCTGTAGAGGCGTTTTGTAGCTGTACCGATCGAGCCGCGCAAAGGAGACTCTGCCGAAATTTTTCGTAAATTCGGGTGTTAGAAAATTTTCGAGTTTTAAAATTTTTATAACTTGTTTTGATAACTAACTTTTAAATTTAGAAAGCCATTCGGAGTAACTTAGTGGAAGTGTAGTAATGATTTATAAATGGAATTTCATTGATTTATAAGTTGATAATTTTGAATAAAATATATCAAATGTTGAATTCTTTACTTAGTTTCTTTTCCCTTCTTTTTTCTTTTCGAGGACGAAAAGTTTTGAGTGAGGGAGAGTGTAACGACCCGTAAAATTTCAAAAATTAAAAATGTTAATTTAATAAGATTTCATGGTTTAATGTTGGAAGAATTAAAAATTTGAAATTTATTTATGGTAATAATAACTAGAATGAATTGCAGCAAATTTCATCTAAGTTAATTATTTATGAATTGAATGAAATCCCAAATCAAATTGAAATAATATATAGTCAATGGTAACGGAATGAAGTTGTGTTATATAGGAAATTGTGACACTTTCTTGTAAATAATAAAATTTTAAGTGCGATTAAAAGTTAATGGTGATAATTATGTAAGTTACCTATTCATTTAGTTAGTCGAATTGAATTTGGGAACCAATTGCAATTGAAATGAAATTTTATATATTAGTTGAGTGCATTATTTCTAACTAAAGTTAAATAATAATGTGGAATTCATTTGATGAAATAAAGTAATCGACTGATAACGAAAATTTATTTAAAAATCCAATATTGAAATCCGTCAAATATTGAACAATTAAATTGTTTAAATTTAATATTTGGAATTTATTGAACAATTGAATAACCGTTTAATGGAAATGGTTGTTCTATAATTGGAATTTGTTTCAAAAGTTAATTTTATAAGTTCGTTTTGAATATTTCAAAAGATAGTGATTTAAGAATAATCAAATTTGTTTAAATTTATTATTACAAATGTTTGAATAATTAAATTCCGAATTTGATATGATTAATTTGATATTGAAATTTAATATATGAAAATAGAGTGAATAACTGAAATTGATTTAATATGATTCAAATTGGTTTCCAAAGTGAATATAAGTTATATTTGGATTATAATAGAGTTAATAAGATTTTTTTTTAAATTGGAACTTTAAGAAATTTTGTAAATTTTGAAAAGTCGTCGATTTAATCGACGAGTAAAAATAGCCTTCCGGGGCACAATCTCAGAATTCGACGAAACCAGTTCCATTTGATCCGTAATAGTGTATTATTATTGGATTTCAAATTTCGTAGCAATCGGAGTTGCCATTTGACTGTGGCAGCTGAAAACGTTTAGAAATTCATCTAATCGGTTTAATTTAAAATCGATCGTTTATTTCCATAACTCACACAGACGATCGAATTAGCCTCCGAAACATGTTCCATTGTGTTCGGAAGGCGGGTAAAACCTTACAAATGCCTGTTGGCACGTCTATTTTCGAGTTTGTTCAGAAAAGTTGAATGTATTAATAAAATAATGTTATAATACGTATATATTTACGTTCAGAGTGAAACCCTAATCTCATTCGTGGCCGCTGTTTGTTTTGTTTTAATGGCTGAAATCGTCCCATTTTGTTCCTCAATTATCTCTTGATCAAATCAATATTTTCGAAAACTTCCTACACGAAGATCGAAGAGCTCATCGAGACGATCGTATCCATACGGTTGAGATTGTGAACGAGTCGGGGCTGAGGCCTGAAATTGCTCGAGTTGATGGTACGTTTGTTCACATTTTTCGAAGAAAAGGGAACGCGTGGTGATGCCGCTCGTGGCACGGGGGTCGAGTGGGCTGAGACGCGTTCGGTGGTGGTCTCCGATCGAAGTCGAGGTGAAGGGTGGAGGAGCAGCGATCGGTTGAGGGTGCGTGTGTTGGGTTTCTTCGTGTTCGACTTTGCCTGTACGCGTTTGGAAGGGAAGCTTTGCGAGCGGCTATTATTTTCTGGATCTTAGATCTATGGCTGTGATTTTCTAATCGGACGAAACTTTTTGCGTTGGAATCGTGGTGACGAGCTCTACGTCATGGAATTGATTTGGAGACGTTTGAAGCTAACTAAAATTTCAGGTTAGATCGAACGTCGTTCGATTTGATTTGGAATTGAAAACCAAGGTGAGTGTTTTATAACGCTCACAATGTACTGAATATCTTTATGGTAGTTAAATTTGATATTATGAAGTGATATGAATTTTATTTGGCATTGTTTGATAAAATTTAATTGTCATATAGATTGTCATTTGAATTCACCGTTGAAAATTTATTTGACAGTCAAATTGAAATTAAAATTGAATTGCGATTAAATTGCCTGACATTGATAACTATGAAATTGCCGTGAATTGTATTGTCTATTGGATGATGTATTTCGATGGATGCTATTGGTTGATATTTAAATGTTTGGGTGTTTATTTGTATATATATATATATCCTGTTATACATACATCTGACACTGTGATTTGGTTTAAGTGATATATATTCATCCCTTACATTTAATTGAAATAAATAATCACCTAGCCATAGAATAGAAAATTATATACGGACATCGGATTGGTTAAATTAATAATTTTAAAAATCGTTGATTTGGAATTCATTTAAATGTTTTGATTTAAAAGTTATAAATAAAATCAATTTATAGAAATCGAATTTATCGCAAATTGAGTTTGGAATGTTGAAATAAATTTTGGTTAAAAGAAATTGCTTAATAATTTAAGTTGAGACTTTGAAATTTAAAATTGGGATATGATTGAATTTCGAAAATTTATTTGTTTTAAAGATTGAACATTATTTCGAGCTTTGAGTATTACTAAGTAAAAGTGATATAAAAATGATATTTCGAAATTGAGCTTGAAATTGAATCATATTTGAATTTGGATTTAAAATTGAATATTGAAGGATAAATTTTGTTAAGTGTTATAAATTGATATTTCAAAAAAAAAATCAAGCTCCAAATCGGTATAAATTGAAATTGAATTAATTGGAAGTCAAAGTTGACATTGATTTGAATTGAAATCGAAATCGAATCGGTAGAATGGAAATTGAAATTGATTTGAATTGGGAAGTTATAATTGAAATGGTTTGGTTTTGAAGATGTTTCATTTTTGTTTCCAAATTTCTCTGTTATATAAACCATCTTTAAATACTTAAACTATTTTAATCTATTTTAAATCTACTTAAACCAATTTAAATTATTTTAAACTAATTTATCTATTTGAAATCCATTTAAAGATTTTAAGTATGTTAACTATTTTAATTATTTAAAACTACTTTTAAACTACTTAAAACTATTTTCTAAAGTTTCAAGCTGGTCAATAAGGTTAAATGTTTATATTTAAATCTTGAATTTAAATACGAATTGGGTTAAATGAAGTTGCAACCTAAATTGAAATTCGAAATGATTTTGAAATCGAAATGAGATATTGAGGCGAAAATGATTTTGAAATCAAAATGAGATATTGAGGCGAAAATGATTTTGAAATCGAAATGAGATATTGAGGCAAAAATGATTTTTGAAATCGAAATGAGATATTGAGGCAAGAAAATGATTTTGAAACGGAATCTTACATCTTGAATAGATATGATGATATTTGAAATGGATTTGATTTTGGAGCGAATATGATATTTTGATATCAATTTTGAATCAATTTGAAATGTAAAAGAGCCATCGGTGTAATAATACGTAGTTATTAAAGAGACCGGGATCGGATATGGACATACTCTCTATCGATACCGAAAACCACTTTAATAACTATTATACGCGGAGTGTTGATCCAGAATGAAGTGGATGGTTTGGTGAACGCGTTGACTGAAGAAAGAGAACGATATTGGATGACCCCTGACATGACTAAAACAGGAGCCGCGTCGGGCCATTGAGGTTCGCCACCTCTAGCGGACACACTTCTTCGTTACCATATCTATTACTGTTGTGATTCGATTTGGGTGCACCCCTCAATTATGGGAGTGTCGTTTCGCGGTGTTGGGGTAGTAGCTGCTATGCCCAACATCAGTCTGGATCACGCAACTACTAGTATCCTAGTTGGTATCGCCTCATGTACCTTGTCATACTGATTATCCTATTTGCGACCACTACGTTTTGGTTTGTACCTTTAGTATATGGATTGCCCTCTGGTGACTTCCGGTTTTGGGGAAACTACGGTCTTGTATATGATCTTGGTAATAAAAATGTGTTAAGGGTGGAATGGGCCATGGCTTAACGCTAGTTTGATATTTTACTTTATGATAGACATTATTGTATATAGCGTATTCTATTATATAGTAGATAGTTTAACGGATCCTTAAGAGATGGAAAATCCCGTAACATCTCTTGAGTTATTGCACTCACGTTGACACTGGATAGGAGATGTCAAACCCCGTGAACATCTCTGACGCCGTTGCATTCATATTTATTTACGATTGATTAACTTACATAAGGATGTTTTAGTCCTGACTCGAGTGTTTTGTCTTTTCATTACGCTCGGATCAGTCCTGAGTTTTTCAGCTTATTGAAGATCTATTTTGGAGGACGAAGACGAAGATTTGGTATACTATTACTATTATTATCCTTGCATCATGCTGTCTGCTGCAAAATTTTATTTGTTCTGTTGTATATGTATAACTCTGATAAATGATGTATAAATGATAATCAAAAGTATATTAAACAGCTTCATGAACTGTTTATTTGATTATTATATTTTATCTTTCTGCTGCGAGATTCTGTGATTGTTTCTTGTTCCTTTTCTCTTCTTTTCTTATTTACCCCATTAACAATCCTCCCTTTTGAATGGTTTGAGTTGACATGTGTGTTTTATTTGTCAATTTAAAGTGTCCAAAAAGGCGGGTCGTTACATGCCTTCAACTAGAGCAAATGGATAAGAAACCCATTAAAGTCGAAAGCATCTGTTTCGAAACCATTTAAAACTGTCTCTTTTGAAACCAATTTGGGTTTTACTTTACTTATAGAAAAAGGGTCTTAAAACATTCAAGTCGAAAGCTACTGCTTCAAAACCATTTCCTAAGTAATGAAGTGATGATGTCAAAACCATCGCTACGAAATCCTTGGAGAGGTGGTCGGGTTTTTTAGAAAACAAAACAACCCCTTCAAAACCATCTGAGTCGAAAGGTAAAAGGTGGCAGCAAAAGGGTTTCGACTTAGTCAAAGCAATTATTTAAAAATAGAGGCGCAACCCAATCGAAACCATTTCCTTTAAATCATTTGACCTGGTCGAAAGCTACTTAGTCGAAAGCCATTTAGTCGAAAGCAAGTAGGCATGTTTCTTTAATTTAAAAACAAAGAACTGCCTCAACCCCTTCGAAACCCCTGGTTTTGACTCCATACCTTCTACCTACATCCAATTCACTACATACCAGTAAACTAATACCATGTGCATTGGTTTTCACTGTGTCGGAAGTGAAGCTGAGGAGGTGGAACCTGGTGCCGACGGTGTCAAAATAGTGAAAAACATGTAGCGAATAGTTCTTTTCACCTAACCTGCTTTATGTGTCTAATTATGATTTGTTGCCTCTTTCTTTACTAATAAAAGTACTACACTTTGTCAAAATTGCTGCTGACTTTCCAGACTTTAAAATTTAAATCATTTTACAAAAAGCCCCTTTCCCTCTTTTAATTATATAAAACATTTCAGTCCCAGACCTTAAATAATTTTATATAACCCTTAAAACACTTAGGAAAAATCTACAAAAATTCCAGAAAATCTCTTTTAATATGTTTTCCAACATATAAAAATTTCAGACCCAAATCTTTTATTATTTAACTGAAAATAATTATTAACCCAAATTAACATTTTCTTCACTAGAAAATTCATATAAATTCCACATAATTTCAAAAAAAAATTAAAATTGAAATCCATCTCTAAAATATTATCTATGACCTTCACAAAAATTCTCAAGGCATTTGGATGTCATTTTATAAGGTTTTCACCTTAAAAATTATCATAAAACCTATATGAATATACATAAATCATCAACATGTATGTAAAATCATTCCATCATTCAAAATCATGGCAAATCAATGAAAAATATTCGGCAATCATCTAAAAACTGAAAATACAATCAAATGAGATGTAAACATTATTCATCTTAGCTTTAGAGATTATAGAGATTGAGATGTGAATAGATTTGATTTGAATTAGCTTCTTCGTAGCTTTTCTTCCTCTTTTCCTTGTTAATGGTGGCCAGCCCCTTATTTTAAAATTTGAGAATCAAAAATGAACATGTAAAATTTTACACAGCCAAGGTTTGGAGGATATAGGAGTGGCCTCTTTTCTATTTTACCCCTCCTCTATTTCAAGTTAACTCTTATTTTAATTCATGGTTAAATGACACGGTTACACCTTAATTAAAATCAAATCTCAATCCCCTAATCAACACATTATTTTATCTAATTTAACTAATTAAATATTCTAAATAATGTTACCAAAAATCTAGGGTGTTACAGAGTTAATAATCTACAAAAAATTACAGAATTGTCTATAGGGCATACCCATAAGTTTATCAATATTATATCAAGTATATAATAGAAAGAAAAACACCTTTTATTTTCAACAAGATTTTATTACAGAATTAATTATTTTGCAGTGAATTATAGAATTTCCCCTATGGCATACCCATAACTTTATCATCTTGAGCCAACAAGAAGGTGATAGACACGTTTATCATATAGAGCCTCAAACGGTGTAATGCCAATGCTGGATTTGTAGTTGTTGTTGTAAGCAAACACAACCAAATAGATATCTTCCTCCCTGCTACCACCTAAATAAAGAACACAAGAATAAATAAAGTCTTCAAAGACCTGGTTAACTCGCTCCATCTGATCATCAATCTACATATGATATGTTGTATTGAAGTTCAGCTTCATACCTAAAGATGATCGAAGACTCTTCCAGAAGCCACCGGCGAATAATGGATCACGACTATGCACAATGGCACTACGGATACCATGAAGTCTCATTGTCTCCTTCATATAAATCTTGGTCAAATATGTAGTAGTCCTACTTGATTTACCGGTATGAAATGTTCCGATCTCGATCAACTATTACCCAAATGCTATCACGGCCATTCCTAGATTGATGTAGGCCATCCACAAAATCCATGGACACCTAAAAAGATCACAACATTAATGAAATCCTTAATATATCACATAAAAGGATTTATGTAAGTGAAATATCGAATAATTTAAGTCCACTAATACCTGATCCTACTTCCAAAGAAGAATTTCCAATGGCTGAAGAAGTCTTTTAGGTCTTTGATGTTTAGATTTAACAAGTTGACAAGTCATACATCCCTTCACATACTTGCCAATATCCCGCTTCATTCCTTCCCGATAATAAAGACGCTTCATATCCATATACATCTTACTTCCTCCAGGGTGAATGGTATAGCAAGAACGATGACAACCATCCATCACCTCCTTACACAACAATCCAAATCATGAACAACAAGTTTATCCCTTCTCTGTAAGCAACCATGAGAATCAAGAGCATAACAAACCATATCATCTCCATCATCACCAGACTCCAATCTCTGAATAAGACCAAGAGTAGTCAAATCTCTCCTCTAAGCATCAACAATCCAATTAATCAAAGATGGTTAGGCTACAAGACTAGCTAAATTATGCCCGAACGAACAATTAAATATCTATCATGGATATCACACATAGAAAGAAACTTAAGGTACTTCCACTATGCTATCATCATGGAAACGACTTCCTGATGCTTCCTGCTCAATGCATCGGCTACTTTATTCCCCTTCCCATTGGAGTACTGAATCTCAAAGTCATAGGCTGCAAGAAACTCAAGTTAATGCCGCTACCTCATGTTGTGTTCTTTTAAGTGAACAAATACTTCAGTGACTTATGATTTGTATAAAGAAAAAATCTCTCACCAAGAAAATAATGTCCCATATCTTTAATGGAAAGGTAATGGCGGCAAGCTCAAAATCAAGAGTGGCGTAAATGACTTTATTAGGCCTCAACTATCTAGATGCATATGCAACCGCTCTACCCCTCTATATAAGAATTGCTCCAAATCCAGAACAACATGAATCAGTAAATACTTCAAGGTCCTGGTTCCTTTTGGTACAACAAGAATGGGTGCATGAGTAAGCACCTCCTTTAGCTTTTGAAAAGCTCCTCCACATCTATCTATCCATCGAAACTTAACTCTCTTCCTTGTGAGATTAATAAGAGGTAATACTATAAGACCTCGTAAAATTACGATAATTAATAAACAATTAGTAAAGTTCCAAAAATGGAATTTGAGCAAACATTGGGATTTAGCTATGAAACTTGCAACACTATGTTCATGGCAATTTTCTTAGCAACTTTCATATTTAGAGTTTTGCGATTGGAGTTCAAATTAAGAAGTAATTAGCATTTGAAGTTTTTGAAGCAAAAATAATTAATAATGAGAAAAAGAAATAAATAATGTTGAATCTGAAACTCACCTGCCAACCCCCTCCTTAGGTCAGTCGACTGCTAGTGGTCAACCGCATATAGAGGAGCGGTCGACCGCTCTTGCTATAGCGGCTAGGGTTTGAACCTTGGCTCAATGATCCAAATTTAATTATTTTAATCGAATGGATACGGTTGATTCGAACGCCTATAAATACATGACAAACTCCTCACTTCTCTTCTCATATTTTCTGATCAACGTAGCGAAGCTCTGCCATTTTCCCTTCTCCACTATTTCTAAAAATTATAATTTTTTTATTTATATAAGTCAGAGAAGGGCGGAAAATAAAAGAGAAGAAGCAAATCAACATTACGAAAGAAAAGGGTACATTTTTATAGTTATAAATCTATATTCCCCTTAATCCCAAATCTCTTCTCAAATCTTTAGTTTTAAAAGTACGTATATACCTAGTTATACATATTCTTTTGGATTGAAAAGGAGAAGGAGTCAAACCAAAGGAATGAATTCAGATTAAGATTTGGAAAGCTTAAAAGGTGAGTGGGAAATTATATAATTTATTTATAACATTGAAATTTATATCGTTGAGCTTGTTTAATTATTATGCCTATGTTAGATTTATCGACTTGCGGGCTTAGATGAACGTAGTTAGTTGAGACCCTACCTACATACTCCTCAAGTTAGGAATTTGGAATAGTATGTATAACCTAATCTGGAAATTTGAAATCGGTCCCAAATATTTATTATTGTAGCATGTTTGTAACGTTGTAAAGTTCTTTTCAGATTTATAATTGGGTGTAAATTAGGTTTCCCTAGTTGACTTGGAATGTGAATTTTTACATTTTAATTTATTGGGAGCGGGGTACAATTCAGTTGTGTTTATATCCATGTAATCTCCATGAATTATCCAATTCCATAAAATTTGTGAAAAGTACACATTTGAAATAATAAGGAATATACTAAAAATGAATGGGATGTGTAAAGTATAGAGGTTCTTCTTTATAGTTTACACTGTCAATTTCAATAAAAGAAAAAAAAGACAGTTCCTTGTAATTTCAAATGGAGTCAGGCTCATTTTTGGGTAATTTATGGAAAGTTATAATGGTACTCCTTTTTAGGAGGATAGCTCTAATAAATTAAAATATAGGAATTTATGTTCTTCACAGAATTTACATGCAAGTGTATGTTCTGAAATTCCAAAGTATGGGAATTATTGTGTTAAGAATAGGAATACACACACACACACACAAAAGTAAAACCACGTCTTTTGATTAGTATGTAAATATTTATACCGTAATTAATAATATGCTTAGGTATTCGTATTAGTTCTAGTTAGGACGATCAGTTATTAATAGTTTAGTAATTATAGGACTGGGAAGTTGAAAAAGGAAGGAGTGGTAATTCCAAAATTTATGGATAAAATTACATATATAATGGGCAATAAATTTATAGTCAAAAGGGATTTAAAGGAATTAAACAAGAATTGATTTGAGAATGTAATGTGGCATATATAGGGAAACTGAATATGCATAATTGGTTGATTTTGAAATGAGCAAATAAATATCATTCGAGATTGTCCTATTTTGATATTACTGACCATTCATCAAGGACAATTGACATTTATTAGATATAAGAAGGAAAAGAGGAATATAGGGAATAAGCATATAAAATAGGAATAATTATGCAGCGAACAAGTAAGAGTTAATACTAGTGAAAACACGTAGAAGGCAATATAATTTTCATAGTAGAAAATTATATAGCCTTAATTATACGCTTAGAATGAACATTAAGTAGTGGGCTTAGCCCAACATTTAAGCTAAGGATGATTGGTCTGGTTCTGTGGGTTAGGATGCGAGGTCAGAGGAGTTACACAACAGAAGTCTGCCCTTCATCTAGAGGCTGCCAGTAGTTATGTATACTTGCTACTGATGTGCGACATCTCCAACCATAGGACTCACGGGGAAGGGATACACGTTTATGTATAGGTAGGGGAAAATATATTAAGAGTTCGCCTTAGATTTGAAGTATTAAATGACCCGGTACTTTTGGGGAAATGGGCACTTTTATCTCTAATAATAGGTATTAGTTAACTAAAAGGGGCATTTTCCTTGACTTACATTAGGTTAGTTTAAATGGGATTTTAGTTGTGAAAGTTGGCGGACTATATAAGTATTGTTGTTGAACATGTATTTAGTAGTAGGGCTGGCATATAGGTTGTGACCACCAACGGTCCCAAGCGGTCGGTATCAAAGACTCGAGTTATGCCCTAATAGATTTCACTTCCTACTCGTGTAGAATCCATATGGGATACGCAAAGACCTCAAATTTTATTTAATTATTTGTTTGTTGTTTGTTATGTGGAGGTGGGCTAGTTATCCTTTAAATGAGTCTTTGAGATGTGTTAGTAATACATTAATTAAATTATAAAGCCATATCTAATGGTCATCAGTCTCTGTAGCTAGAACCAATTGACTAGCATTTACATTACGGAGGGCCCGCTTTGAGGAGTGAGGTATTGAATGGTCGTTGGGTCTGCCTCCTCCCTATTTAAAAAGTATTAAGTGGCTGGGGGTTTTGGGTAGTATACGTTTAGATATATATGTATGTTGGCACATATATATAGTTATACCTCGGAGAAAGTTAGGCATACCATACGCGCACATAGGATTGAATGGATTAGGTATAAATTATAGACATAACACTTAAATGGAAATCAATCATCGTAAATTAGTGTTATAGGTAAAGTATGAAACTTTCCCATCACTAGAACGTTTTTCTAATCCCCTTCTTATTACAACTCATATGATAGATTTAGAGGTACATGCTACTGGTGGAAGGCAGAAACAGTGGATGGTGAAGTCATCTCACTCATGCTCAACGCTGGCTAGGCAAATAGATACTCAAGGAATAATATTGATTCCAATGTAGTAGCCTCAGTCAGTACTTATGTTCTATTATATTTTTCAGTTCAACTATAAGTTTATATTGATAGCATTCCGATATACTTATGTTTATTACATATTACAAAATCCAACGAATGGTTTGTACCTTGATGGACTTAGGTTTCAATTTAGTCGAACTTTGGGCCCATTAAGGTATGGATTGTTACAAAAAAGTCTTTGAGAAATCTTTTATAAAGCACTAACAATAACTAGCTAAGCCCAAAAAACTTTTAATCTCTGTAACTATCTCTGGCCACTTCCAATTTTTAATAACTCTACTTTAGTTGGATTAATAGAAATACCAGCCTCTGGTACTATGTGGCCTAAGAACTTCATCTCCTTCTTCCAAAAATGGCATTTAGAGAACTTGCTTTTAACTAATTCCACCTAAATGTCTCTAGAACAACTCAGAGATGTTGCTCATGCTCTACCTCTGACTTGGAATAGAAAAATATGTCATCAATGAATGCCAAAAAAAACTTATCAGAAAAAATTCTAAAAATCATGTTCATTAGATCAATCAATTACGCAGGCACATTTGCCAATCCAAATGGCATTATAAGCCACTCATAAGAGCCATATCTAGTTTGAAAGTTGTCAGTACAATACTATTGATGTGCACGTGAATGTGCATATATTTACATCCATATTTTAACTATTATTATTTAAATAAATATCATATTTGGGTATTTTAACATGTTTAAAACCAAAATTCAATCATTTTCAAATCATTATATATTCATCAACATATAGGGGCAAAATAGACATTTTTGTGCATGTGTCAATTTGAGAATTTTTACTTGGACATTTTTTTATGATTTTTATAGAAATTTGGATGCATATGGAAGATGCTTTATGAAGATACATGCATGCACAAATGAATACAAAGAAATGAAGAGGGAAATAATTCAAGCTCATGATCATGGAGGACCCCATCCACTTACCTAAATCTACAATTAGAAGCTAATGGACAACTAAGTGGAGGTTAAAGCTTCATGCACATTCAATGATGGATTAATTAGTGGCTAATGGTTACTTGGTGGCCACACTTCCTAAAGGGCATTTTGGGAAGTACCCTAAAAATTGAATTGGGGTTTTATGCATGTATAAATAGTCCTCTTATGTACATGTAAATATCTTCTACTCTCTTATTTTACTTAGGAAATTAGCAAGTTGTAAACACAAATCAAAGTGAAATAAAAATGGCTTCCTAAGCCTTCTCTTTTCTACATGCTTCTCTTTACTTTTATGCTTATGCTTATTTCTATGCTCTTCTCTTTTCTTTATTAGTAGATTAGATTTACATTCATGCAAGTAGTGTAGCTTTAATTTTTATGCAAAAGTTAGCAGTTAATATCTTTTTCATCCTTTGCTTAGTTTCTATTTCTTTACTTTTTAATGTTGAAATTTACAAGTGTTGATTTGATAACACAAATGAGCTAAACCCCTTCAATTTAAGGGTAATGAAGCGCTCTAACTTTATGTAATTTCAACATTTTTATAATTTATGATCTCTTTTATTTGTGCTTTATGAAATTGAATTTTGATGTAAGTTTATACAAGTGGGTTTGATAGCTTATGTTGCATATGAAAATGAGCTATTCTTATTCAACATAAACACAATTTACATCATCATTTGCTAATTGATTTTTTATTTTGAAATGGAAGTAAAAACAAAATTTGATGATCTATATTACTAATTACAATAGTAAATAGATCATACTTAAAATAGCTTTTGCTTTGGCTTCATTTTCATAAAATTTATAAGTGGTTTATTTGTTGTATTATAGTTTGATGGTTTAAGTTATGTTAATTAATAACATAAATAAACCATACTTATGATAAATGCAACAATTATTTCACTTAATATCAAAACTAGAGATCATAAATTATTTGTTTGTTGATTCACAAAAATATGAGAGTGGATTTGCCTCTAAATTGTTCTCTAATCTCATAGTTTTTAATCTCATTTTAATTCTAGTTTTAGCTTCATTTGCTTGTAGTCAACAATTTCCTCTCCATTTGGTATAATTTGATTGAATTGATTTTTAAAATCTAACAATTCTCTGCGGATCGACCCGTACTCGTCACATACTAACTTTTGTACGCCGTGCGCTTGCGGTTAACTTTATTTCAAAATTTATCGGCGATTTTCTAAACCGATAGAAAATTTGCCGTTAAACAAGTTTTTGGCGCCGTTGCCAGGGAGTTGTTTTGATTTTAATTTTCTATTCTTCGAATTATTTTTCTTTTTATTTTTAGTGTGCGTTTGTTTTGTGTGTTAATTTGCACTAAAAAAATTGTGTGCGTTTGTGGTTTTATTTTTGTTTTCGATTTGTGTGCATGTTATAGTTTTCCATTAGCATTGCATATTATATTTTTAAAAATAAACATACACAATTTCAAACAAAAATATTTTTATTCCATTTGCATCACATTTACATTTTCTATCTTGATTTTACAAGTTTCTTATTTTTTGTTACAAAAAAAATACAAAAACAATACACTCTTCACTGCACACAGTGCACACCGCCTCCATCCCCTCTGTCAACATACAAGTGCTTTCCTACAACTACACAACCATCAAAATCCCCTACATACAAGTGCCATTCCCCCAAACCATTACATCCACCTACCACGTCAACCCAATACATTACTCTGTCCCTACCATCTACCAAACAACATACTCCATTCTACCACATCCAGTTGCCTGTCCACTATATCACACAGCAATGCTACTCATATCAGTGCACCAAAACACACTTCATTCACAGTTCTTCCAAAGCCATTTACCACATCACTTCTAACCATCAAAACCACTTCTTCAACCGAAACTGCTACCATCTCAGCCCTATCTTAAACTCTAGTTCCAACTGAACCCGCATCCACACCCAAGCAACTACAGCAATCCCCAATCACCATATCAACCATACTCCACAAAATTCACACGCGACCACTGACATTACAAACATCACAAGCTCAACATCACAAGCTCCACCACACTTCACAAGCCTGCTCCTCACGCAACAGAATTGACATTGATTTCTACCTTCGGCTCCTCACTCCAAAACGCCTTCAAACCATATACAACTACAGTACTCGATTTCCTATACAACTCCATCAACATCATAAAAAACCACACACTGCTGCCTTTCTCAAACAAACCACTATCAATTGCCTTACGTACATCCACAGACCAAGCATCATACTTCCTCCGACCCCTCATCCTCCGGCTCCTCAGCAATACAGAGCCCATTTCCCACTTCAAACACCCTTGAATCCATATACAACCTGATCATCAAGACCTTTGCATCATTTAGACACTTCTACAACAACTGACTACACTTCCATCCATTTCACACCACAACTATAATTCCATATCATCAGTAACTTCACCTTGCTTGACCACTGCCTCTGTACATATCACCTCTTCCCTCAACATTACCAGTTCAACTCCACAAACATCACCTCAAACACTTTTGCTTTGCCAGACTTCACCACCCAAATCGACTGCAGCCACATCGCGAACCAAGCACATCAAACCCACTAGTATCACTCAAGTCGAACAGTGCCATTGCCTCACGCAAATCAAACCACAGCCTCAAATACATCTCCTCTTCCCTCCTCCTCACTGTCAAATACCACCATCAACACCACTCATTGTTAACCAAACTGCTGCACTAACCCATTACCACAAAACTTTAACAAAACTGCAGTTCCTCCATCAACTTCCTGCTTCATATCAACATATGCCACTTGCCAAAAAAACCCAACTTGGAACTCGAAATCACTCGACAAACTCGCGACTTCTGATAACCACCGCTCAATCTCCCACAATCATAGTAGTTCCTGCGAACCCGCGCCTGAAGCAATCACCCACCACCGTGAACCAACCGCGACATCAAATGCAGATGAAATTGGAAATTGTAATTTTGGTTTTGACAACGTGATTTTGGTTTTGAGGAGATCGTGGAAATCAATTTTTGTTCGGAGCAATAGACTTCTTTTGATTTAATTTTTGAACGAGAAATCAATTTCGCTTGATCCAATTTGTTTTCAGATAGTTGATTTTCTTCTTCGTGTTATTAATATTGGGTTTAGGCCAGGCTCAGTTGTTTTGTGAATATTGTTTTGAAATTTGCTTTGAGAATTGGTCTTGTGTTAATTTGGTTTGTTTTCATTTTTTTTTTGTTTTATTAAAAAAAATTAGGTTTGTTTGTTTTGCTTTCTTTTAATTTCGTTATTTTTTCATCCTTTTGTTTTTGTTTTGGTCTTCCTTCTCTTTAGAAAAAAAAATTGAATTTTAAATTGGTTTTGTTTTATTTTAATTTGCTTTTAAATTCCATCCTTATAAAAAATATATGTATATATCTTGTTCAATTGTTTTGTTTATTTTTATTTTCCATTTGTTTTACTTTTTTTTTAAAACTGTATATATATCTTATTCTATGTTTAGGTTGCCAAAGCAGATTGGAAGAGTTGCTTGCTTCACATAGCTTGCCAAGAGAAATAGCTCGCTTGGTTGCTTAAAAAAATTTCCGTTTTAAAAAAAATATTTGCTAAATAATCTGCATGCTCTGGTATTGTGCTTTAATCTCTAGTTTTATTTTGATTTGCATTGTTGGTTGCTTGCATTTGCATTTATATAAAACAAAATTTCAAAATCCAAAAACAAAAACAAACTTCATTTTAGTTGCATTGTAAATTCACGTTTAATTTTTGTTTTGTATTCATCTCATCTTGTTTTATTCTCTAAGGGAAATACTCCAATTCACATAAGGTGGGGGATTTCATCACCCTTTCCTTAGCCCACAAATCGCATTTCATCGTAGAATTTGACTAATAATAAAGGTTAGACCTTCGACTTAAGGGTGTCGCGAGCTCACCTAGGGCTTAATTGTATCTTCACAATTGTTTTCTTTGAATAATTTTATTTCTTTATGTCTAGGCTATGGCAGAGTAATAACCATTTATAAATATTACAGTGATTCGTAAATATTATAGTGGTTGTTCTTCTGAAGGTACTTAAACCTTCGGCTGCATAGCTATGGTGATTCGTGGTGCACCGATAACTCCTGCCCGTTACCTGGTTGAGAAATATTTTTGTTGATTTAAGACAAAATGTGATTATACAATTTTGGGTTAGGAGCTACTAAGGATAGAAACTGTAATTAAGTCCTTTACATTCATTTAGTTGCATTAGTTCATGCATATTTAAAAAAAACCAAAAATCCAAAAAACAATTTGTAAATTTTACTTAAGTTGGTTTTTAATCCCAAAAAAAAAATCCCTTTTCCTTTCCTTTGAAAATTTTCAATCAAAAAAAAAATTCAAAAAAATATATATAATCTTTTCAAAAACAAAAGAAAAATTTGAAACTTCAAAAACAAAAACAGAAATCAAATTTCTCTTTTCTAAAAAAAAATCCTTTTGGTAAATATTTGAAAATTCAAGAACAAAAAAAAATTACAAAAACAAAAACTTATAAAAATTTGAAAAGAAAAAAAAAGAATCAAACTTCTCTTTTGAAAAATAAATTTCACTTAGTAAATAGTTTCCTTTCTTTTTTTAAAAAAAAACAAAACAAAAACAAAAACAATTTTTCACTTCATTTTCCAAATCTTGTTTCATTCTCCAAACTCGATTCTAACTTCTTTCTCTTCTCAAATTTCACTTGTGCATCAGTACTTGGACTCGGGACACAACAACAAATCGTTGGACTCGCGACTCAACAACTAATCATTTAACTCGAACAGACGATCCTCCCAAAATGGCGAACGAGAACGCCCCTCGAACTCTCATGGATAGAATCTTTCCCAATAGAGTTTCTATTCCATCTTGCATCACGTTACCCGCCCCTATGGGTAACCATTTCGATATTCACTCGAACCATATTGCCACACCTCCAAAATTTGGCAATTTCAAGCATGATGACCCATACATTTTCTTGACGAAATTCGAACAAGTTTGTGCAACCATTAAACTCCAACAACTTTCCGATGAAGGAATCAAACTTCGATTAATTCCATTCGCTCTTACGGATTACGCTGAAAAATGGTTGTACAGCTTACCATCGAACTCGATTAAAACTTGGGAAAAATTCATAAAAGCTTTCTTAAAAAAGTTCTACCCCTTGGAAAAAACGAGTAGAATCCGAAACGAAATTGTAAATTTTCATCAATTCAAGGGAGAACCATTCAGAAAATATTTTAAAAAATTCAAAGAGCTTTTGATAAAATGTCCATACCATAATTTCGAAAAATGGACGATTTGCCAAATCTTATACGATGGACTAGAAAACATCTCACGAACCATGCTCGAATCAATGTGCCAAGGCAACTTTCTTACCCAACATCACGACGATGCTTGGCAATCTATTGAAAACCTCACCGAAAAATCATCCCAATGGGAACGTTCGAACGAAAAATCAATTTACTCACGATCGAGTGCACACTCGATAGGATCTTCTTTTGCTTTGGAAGCTAAGATCAACGCAATGATTAAAAAATTCGATAACGTTTTCTCATCGAATAAAATGAACCAAGCTTCCCAACCAATGTGTTATAAATGAAATGATCCTAATCATATAGTAGATCAGTGCCCCAATTCTGTCAAACAAATCAATGCTTTCAATAAAGCCAAAAATGACCCATTTTCTCCAACGTATAACCCTGGCTGGAGAAATCATCCAAATTTTTCTTGGAACCAAAACAATCCCAACACGAATACGGTTCGTCCAAATTTTCAAGCATTCCCGAATAATGCTTCGAATCCTCTCCTCCAGCCCAACAATTTTCAACCAAACTTTGCGGGTCCGTCTCATAATCAACCGCAACAATCAAATTTTCAACCAAATTCCGCTCATCTTCCCCAAGACGGTAAACGTTTAAGTTCACTTGAGAAAACTCTTGAAACATTGGCTAAAGCAACTACTCAAAGCCTTCAATCAAATAGCAATTTGCAAAATTTATTGACCTCATATATGCAAAACACAAACCAATCGATTGCAAAACTTGAAATGCAAATGAGTCAATTAGCCACGTCTGTAAGTGAATGTGAACGAGGAACATTCCCAAGCCAGCTCCTTCGAAATCCCAGAAATCAAAACGCAAATTCAAATCAAGCCCATGTTGTTCAAGATAGCAACGTCACCCAATTGAATGCTATAACAACTTTACGTTCCGGTAAACAAATCGATAATCAAGTCGTTAACCCAAACGATTTACCGGAAACCTCTCTCGACACTTCTAAAACTACGAACGAATCTGACCAAAACGTGGAGCCAAACGTTGAATCGAATTCCAATAAAAATTCTTCTTCTACTCGAGTAGACCCGCCTACCGAGTATCATGTTCCATTTCCACATCGTCTTCGACCAAAGAAACACTCGGACCGAATGGAAAAGATGTTGGAAAATTTTAAACAAGTCAAAGTTAACATTCCACTTCTTGACATCGTTCAGCAAGTCCCAACGTACGTGAAATTTCTTAAGGACTTGTGTACCCAAAAGCGACACACTCAAGTGCCCAAAAAAGTCTTCTTAGCCGCCAGCTTGAGTGAAGTCTTGTCCCAATCCATGCCCGTAAAATACAAAGATTCTGGCTGCCCTACGATTTCGCGTACAATTGGAGACAAGACGATTAACAAATGTTTGATTGATTTAGGCGCGAGTGTCAACTTGATTCCATACTCCGTGTACGAATAATTAGGCTTAGGTGAGCTCAAACCCACAAAAGTCACGCTTCAGTTCGCCGATCGTTCCATTAAGAAGCCCGTGGGAGAAATCGAGGATGCGCTCATTCGAGTAGGGCAATTCATATTCCCCGTTGATTTTATCATTCTTGAAAAACAACCCGTGACAAATCCCACGAGTCAAATTCCATTGATTTTAGGCTGACCATTCTTAGACACCTCAAATGCCTTAATCAATTGTCGTAACGGTTCGATGAAAATCTCTTTTGGAAACATGACTTTGGATCTCAACATTTTCAATCTTGAAAGCCAATCAAATGAACCTCGTAACCAAACACTGGAAGTTAGTGCCATTCACGAAAATTTTGAAAACGAGACTCTTGACCTTAACGACGAACGCGAAGCTGAATACGAAAAATTGTTTCACAAAATTCCCAACGTAATTGAATACACTCTTCCCTTTGAATCGCTTCAAGTTGAGTCCGAATCTTAACTCAATTCTTTGATCGAGCAACTCCCTAAGTTGGACCTCAAACCACTTCCCGATCACCTTAAGAACGCATACTTAGGTGAAAACGAAACTTGTCCTGTCATAATTTCTAACGATCTTTCTCTTAACCAAGAAGCTTATCTTCTCTCTATTCTTTCAAAAAACAAGGAAGCGATTGGATGGTCGATTACCGATATTAAGGGATTTAGTCCCGCTCTTGTTCAACATCGCATCCATTTAATCGACGATGCCAAGCCTGTTCATGACGCGCAACGAAGGCTTAATCCAAAAATGAAAGATGCGGTGCGTGATGAAATTCTTAAACTTCTCGACAACGGAATCATTTACCCAATCTCTGATAGTTCATGGGTTAGCCCAATTCACGTTGTACCGAAAAGGTATGGGCTAACCGTTGTCAAGAATGATTCAAATGAACTTATTCCTACTCAAACTCGAACTGGTTGGCGTGTTTGCGTTGACTATCGAAAACTAAATGCCACAACACGTAAAGATCACTTCCCTCTTCCTTTCATTGACCAAATGCTCGAACGTTTAGTCGGCGACGAATTCTACTACTTCCTTGATGGTTATTCCGGCTATAACCAAATTCCAATCGCTCCTGAAGATCAAGAGAAAATGACTTTCACGGTCCATTCGGTACCTTTGCTTATCGATGTATGCCATTCGGACTTTGTAACACTCCTGCTATTTTCCAACGATGCATGGTTGGCATTTTTTCCGACATGATTGAACACTTTCTAGAAGTTTTTATGGATGATTTCTCTATCTTTGGTGATTCTTTTTCCCAATGTTTACATCATTTCGAGTTGGTTTTAAATTGATGTAAAGAACAACATTTGACTTTGAATTGGGAAAAAGAACACTTTATGGTCAAACAAGGAATAATCCTTGGACATATCATCTCAAATAAAGGCACTGAAATAGATAAAGCGAAAGTCGATGTAATTACAAATCTACCCATTCCCAAATCTGTTAAGGACATTCGATCATTTTTAAGACACGTTGGCTTTTACCGACGCTTTGTGAAAGACTTTAGCAAAATCGCTCGTCCTTTGACGACTCTTCTTCGAAAAGATGTTCCTTTTGAATTTAACTCTGATTGTATCTCTTCTTTCGAACGTCTCAAAAACAAACTCATTTCTGCTCCAATCATTTGCGCACCCAATTGGGATCTCTCATTTGAAATAATGTGTGACGCTTCTAAATTTGCGGTTGGTGCTGTCTTAGGACAGCGCATCAACAAAATCCTTCATGTCATTTACTACGCGAGTATGACTTTGAACGACACTCAACTCAACTACACAACAACCGAAAAAGAGCTTCTAGCTGTCGTTTTTGCGCTTGAAAAGTTTCGACCTTACTTGATAGGTTCACACATCACGGTCTACATTGACCATACTGCTCTTCGATACCTTTTTGCCAAAAAGGATGCTAAATCCCGTTTGATTCGTTGGATCCTTTTACTTTAAGAATTTGACCTTACAATCAAAGACAAAAAAGGATCCGATAATGTCATAGCCAATCACTTCTCTCGTCTTCCGAACGCACCATCTTCTTTGCCAATCAATGAAAACTTCCCCGATGAACAACTTCTTTCAAATTCTATCGATCCAAGGTACGTTGATATAGTGAACTACTTAGTCACTAAAGAAACTCCCTCATCTTGGTCCAAATAGGACAAATGCAAATTCATGTCCCAAGTGAAATATTTCTATTGGGATGATCCACACTTGTTCAAATATTGTCCCGACCAAATCATCTAACGTTGCATTCCGGATAATGAGATTAGGAGTGTTCTTTCGTTTTGCCACGATCAAGCGTGCGGTGGACATTTCGGTCCTCGAAAAACTGCGGAAAAGGTGCTTCAGTGGGGTTTATATTGGCCTTCTCTTTTTAAAGACTCATTCGAATTTTGCAAAACTTGTGATCAATGTTAAATGCTTGGATGAATTTCTCGACGAGATATGATGCCTCTAAACCTCATTCTTACGATCAAAATCTTTGATGTTTGGGGTATCGACTTTATGGGACCTTTTCCCAATTCTTTTGGAAACTTTTATATCCTTCTCGCTGTCAATTACGTCTCAAAATGGGTCAAAGCCGTTCCTTGCAAAACCAATGACCATAGAATTGTTGTGAAATTTCTCAAAGAAAACATCTTTTCGAGGTTCGGCACACCTCGCACAATAATCAGTGATAATGGGACCCATTTTTGCAACCGTTCTTTTGGAACTTTAATGAAAAAATACTCGATAACCCACAAGTTATCCACTCCGTATCATCCTCAGACTTGTGGCCAAGTTGAAGTTTCAAATCTTCATATAAAACAACTCTTGGAGAAAACTGTCAACAAAAATCGAAAAGATTGGTCTCAGAAATTGACCGACGCGCTTTGGGCTTACCAAATTGCTTTTAAAAATAACATTGGGATGTCCCCATTTCGTTTAGTTTACGGTAAAGCTTGCCATTTACCCGTTGAAATCGAACACAAAGTGTTATGGGCAATAAAGAACTTAAACTTTAATCTTGAGAAAGCTGGCAAAAACCGAAAACTACAACTCAACGAACTAGAAGAACTTAGGAATGACGCGTATGAAAACGAGAAAATTTACAAAGAAAGAACAAATTTTTTTCATGACAAGTCAATCCTAAGGAAAACATGTTCGCCTAACCAGAAAGTTCTTTTATATGACTCAAGACTTTATTTATTCCCTAGGAAACTTAAATCAAGATGGACCGGACCATTTGTGGTACGAACCATTTTTCCACATGGTGCCGCAGAAATAGAAAACCCCAGGGTTGGATCGATTTTCAAAGTCAATGGTCATCGTTTGAAACCTTTCTTGGAATTGCCAAGTAACCAAGAGGAGGAGCTCATGATTCTTCATGAGCCAAGCTACGTTTAGTAAAAATGTTAACCCTCTTTTGTAAATATGTACATATTTTCCCTGTTACACTCATTATATCATGCACTTACTGTGGGGACACAGTAAAAATTAAGTGTGGGGGTCTCATTTTCATTTTTTTAAGTTTTATGGCGTTTTTGAATTTTCATTTTCTTTTAACTCAAAAAAAAATCAAAATTTCTAAATCCTAAAAACATTTTCTTTTTAGCATTTTGATTTATTTTTGAAGAAACACTATAGGATAAGTATAAGTTTTGGTTAATAAATTGAAATTTTTGAAAATTTATTTGTCTTAACAAAAATAAAAATGAAGTTTGATTACAAATAACAATGGTTTAACTAGTATATAGGAAGGTTCATATGTGTTAATTATGAAGTATATTCTAATTGAAAATCTTTGTTTAAAAAGTGGTAAATTTAAAGTAAAGGATATAACATTTTTATCTTCTAAGTTAAATGGTGTTAAGATGATTTTGCAAAACTCTTTCTCTTTTCTAAAAAAAACATTTATATATATGTATATATTTTTAACACCTAGAGTCATGTGTTCACACTCGTGTGTTCACTCGCTATGCTCTGTACCCTTCTCACGTAAGCCCGAAAGCAATGCACGATCGGTATATCTGGCCACAGTTTATCTGAGTTAAGTGTATGTATATAAAAATTCTTTTTAATAATGCCTATAGTCGATAAGTGTTCACACTTGTGTGTTCACTCGCCACTTTCTGTATTCCCCTCATATCAGTCCGCTAGGCAGTGCACGGGTAATATATCTAGCCTCAGTTTACTTGAGTTAGGCATATGTAAATATTATTAATATCAATAAAATTTTCAAATAAGAGAGAGTATGCAATTGAAATCTAAGCACTATTTTTACTTGTTTGATTTAACTTGTTATTGAAAAGAAATGAAAATACCACTTTGACAAACTTTGATAATCAACTAAGGATCCATTTCATAATTTCATTGTGTTATCAACCGAAACAACTAGCCAAACTATAGTCTACCTGTTATGACAACTTAATTTTTGTTGAAAACTTTGACAAGTAAAAGGACTTAAATTTCTTGATAATGACCAGAACTTATATTTAACTTATTAGTGTCGATTTGAAAGTAAATCCTTCATTTGTAAATACTTTCAAAAACTTGCATTCAGCCCATTGTAAATAAATCTTGCATTTTGTAAATGTTTTCACTTTGCATTTGGATTTTGTGGATAGTATCCGCTGAAAACCCTCACGAGACAACAGTCGTCCTACTGGGGACACCCATATTTAACGGCTTGTTGCATACGCTCAATGCAATCGTGCTCCCTACGAAAACGGATTTATCTTAATTTTCCTTTATTCGAGGACGAATTAAAAGATAAGTGTGGGGGTATCTGATGTGCACGTAAATGTGCATATATTTGCATCCATATTTTATCTATTTATTTAAATAAATGTCATATTTGGGTATTTTAACATGTTTAAAACCAAAATTCAATCATTTTCAAATCATCATATATTCATCTACATACAGGGGCAAAATAGTCATTTTTGTGCATGTGTCAATTTGAGAATTTTTACTTGGACATTTTTTTATGATTTTTATAGAAATTTGGATGCATATGAAAGAGGCTTTTATGAAGATACATGCATGCACAAATGAATACAAAGGAATTAAGAGGGAAATAATTCAAGCTCATGATCATGGAGGACCCCACCCACTTACCTAAATCTACAATTAGAAGCTAATGGACAACTAAGTGGAGGTTAAAGCTTTATGCACATATAATGATGGATTAATTAGTGGCTAATGGTTACTTGGTGGCCACACTTCCTAAATGGCATTTTAGGAAGTACCCTAAAAATTGAATTAGGGTTTTATGCATGTATAAATAGCCCTCTTATGTACATGTAAATATCTTCTACTCTCTTATTTTACATAGAAAATTAGCAAGTTGTAAACACAAATCAACGTGAAATAAAAATGGCTTTCTAAGCCTTCTTCTTTCTACATGCTTATTTTGCAGGATCGATTTCCCCCTAGAGGGGGGGGGGTGAATAGGGTGATACTATCAATTATAAAATTTAATGCGAAAATATATAAAATAATTTTCAAAACAGATAATAGCAGAATAATAGCAGCACATAGCAGAATATTAAAAGCATAAGTGTGGTTGAAGTGTTTGCACTGCTGTTGTCTTCATTTGGCCTTGTAGAAGTCTTGCATTTACCATGCTTGATTATGTACATTTGAGCTAGACATGTGTGTTGTTTACTGTAGCCACCTCAGTTTTGTATTGTTCGAGCCAGTGCATTTGTGTCATCACTGCTGCCATTGATATTTGAGTCTGCTACACCATGTAGTAGCCTTGCTTGCATATCAGGTTGCTCTGTTTTAATTTGATCTTTTTTTAGCTTGCTTGTGCACACTTGAGTTTGTATTGGTAATCATGTGAAATGCTGTCATGTGTACATTTTGTATAATCATTGAAGTCTGGTTTCTGCTTCATTGTTTCTTGTGCACTCATGGTTCTTCAAGTGTACTTTGTTTTTGTATTGCACCTGAGTTGAACCGAGCTTTGGCTCGGGTTTGACCTTGTGCTCATATCGTGACTTTATTTGTATTGCACTTGAGTTGAACCTAGCTTTGGCTCGGGTTTGACCTTGTGCTCACATATCCCTGCATTTTTATCAAGTGTACATCGGTGTGCACGGCCATGTGGCATGTACAGTGATACACTGTGCATGTCATGGGTTGTTTGTGTATGATGAATTCAAAATAAATATGATGACGAACAACCCAAATAACTAAGGCATATAATATTTTCAAAAACACATTTTATTTTTCACTGCAAAAATATTTCTCTTTCAATTTTACCGCGTTAGTGTTTATTTTTCAGATAACTCAGATGCTGGATCCAGGCTGGAGCAGAGTTGAAGATAAAATACGAGTGAATGAGTAATATGTAGTGAGGTGCAAATGTAAATTAAAAATTATGATCAAAAATTGTATATATATAGTGAGAGCCCAAATTTGTACTATTCAAAATTGTAATAAAATATTTGTTTGAATAAAATATCTGTTTGAATTTAAATTCTGTGTTACTTAGTTTATTCAGCAAATATTTATTTAATTATGTGAAAATAAAATAGTATAATAAAAAATACATTTAAATGAATATATATATATATATATATGTTTATTATCATCAAACAAAGATCATATACTTGCATATTCAACAATCTCCCCCTTTTGATGATAGCAAACATATATTTAAGATTTTGAATTTGTTAAATGTATTCGATCATTCAATTTGCTCCCCCTTTTTGAATGCTCCCACTATACACAAAGCTCCCCATTCATATATGCATGAAAATAAATAAAAATATGCAAATGAACCTAGATGCAAATAGAAAATACAAAATAAAATATTTGACCTTTATTTAACAAAATCTTAACTTTTCTCTCCCCCTTTTGTTATCAGCAAAAGAGTAATAGTGTTAGAAAAATAGAGATAAAGTGATAGACACTAATATGATATTAATTCCCAATCGAGTATAAATATTAAATTTCAATAAAAAATCAAACAAAAATCATAAATACTTTGTTAGGCGCATATTCCACTTTAGAATGATAGGGATGACGTCGGTATATAAAACCATATAGTTGTGTCAATTTGTGGTATATTTATATCACGAATTTGAATATCTACTAACCATGCATAACCGTTAGGACTTTTAGATGAGATTAATAGTATTCCAAATTAAAAAAAATGAATTCAAGTATCTTCTAACCACGCATAACCGTAAGGAATTTTAAATGGGATTAGAATCAACTTGTCTATTTAATTAATCAATTTTCATATGTGTTCCATACATGCATAACCATGAGGACTTTTAAATAAGCATGGAAGAACATAATCAAAAATTCCAAGTAATTCACACATGCATAACCGTGAGGACTTTTAAATGAGAGTAAATACTTTGGATGTTTTTATTGCTAAAAATATAATAAAATGAAAAACGAATAATTCCCCATTTAAAATACCACATATTGACATACTATATTGGATTTTGATGAGCGATGGTCGTTAGAAATATGATAGCAATAGAGATGGTCATGGAATTTTTACCCATCAAAAGTTATTATAAATCTTGCTTAAAGTTTTTAAAGAAATTTACTAAATATACTGTTTCAAGTTATAATATATGATCAATATCAACACTCATCACTTTTTCAATCACTATTTATCTTTTCGATAATCAGTAGGGAGTCAGATTAGTTAATGTAGTCATTTAAGATCAAATCCAAAAATAATTATAAAATCAAATTTTCAAAAATGACTAATCTGAAACAAGTTCAACAAAAACTATTTTCTGGAAGGGGTTTTATAAAAAAGAAAATGTCTAATTGAAAATCATTTGAAATGAAATATATGCAGATATCTTCTCTGAAAATGTGATGCAACTCATGAATGTCTCAACATAAAACTCGTTCCACTAATACTTTTTCTGTTAACTAGACTACCAGTGTCACCTGCATCTGAATTCCCCTTTAACTCAAGGTTATCATTAGATAGATATCATTTCAAATAATTAAAATAAGTGAAAATCAATTTTTTGTAAGGGGGTTTTGTGAAATTAAAATCAGCCTTTTGACTTTGTCGAAACCATTATGAGCAGAAGTCAAAGGACAAGTGAAGAAAGTTCCAGCTAAACCTTTCGAAGGAGTCGAAGGGATGCTACCATCAAAGTATGGAAGCTTCAAAACCTTTCGAAGGCTTTGGAAGGTCTCTACAACAAAGGTCCAGTGAGTTCATACCTTTCGAAGGAGACAAAGGAGTCGAAAGCACCCTTCCACCTTCAATAGCCACCTTTTGACCGGGTCATTTCATATGCATGATGACCTTTCGATTAAGTCAAAGCAGCACCTTCCGAAGACAATGAGAACAGCTACTTGCATTTGCGCCAAACCTTTCGACACCAAAGGTTTCGCCTTTGTTTAAACTATGTGAAAGCAAACATTGTCCAGGACAACCCCTTCGAAAGCTATGGTAAGCCTTTCGAACTAGTCAAAACTAGTGTGATTTAGGAGGGTTCCGCATCAGATCAGAAACAAGTGCTCAGGCGTAACCAACATCATTGAAACCATTGAACAATACCTATCGACAGAGTCGAAAGCACTTACAAGGCAATACGAAGTAGAGAGGCACAACCCTTCCTTTCGATAAAGATGAAGCATACTTAAGTCATTCGACAACCACCTTTCGACTAAGTCGGAAACATCAAGGTCGAAAGGTGCTGACCCACATCTATAAATAAGACCCAAAGGGTCACGTTTTGGGGATCCGATCCCTCTCATTCCAAACTTGTATTTCTTTAATCAAAAGTGTTGTAAGCCTAATTAGAAGATTAATTTGGGGATTTGAAGTAATAAAGTCATCTTTTGTTTATGAAAGGGAAGTTTCAAGTATTTTAGATTAATTATCATTTTATCAAAGTTCTTGTCAGTTTCACACTTGTGTTTCAGGATCCGCCTTCATCGAAAGGCCACCATTGACATAGTCGGAACCAAGCAAGATTTAAACAACTTCAAGTTCATACTTCAAGTAACCTTCCACTGAGTTTTAGCTTTTGACAAGGTCGAAGCCAAGACACAACTTACTTAATCCTTTAACTAGTACAAGGAACTTGAGGTTCCGGCTTTCGACAAGGTCGAAACCTATCACCGAAACATTGTAACTTGGGATTACTAACTCAAACCTAAGAAGGTTAAGTTCACTGCTTTTGACGGAGTCAAAACCCCTACCTTAGATTCCTAGATCAAGTTTTAACACCTAATCCACCTTGCTTTCGACAGAGTCGGAACCTCTGTATCAGATTCTAGGATAAAGTCCCAGCCAATCAATAACCAAAGCTTTTGACAAGGTCAAACCCAGCTAAGAGAAACCTTATCCAGGGTATTACATCTATTACAAAAATGAGAGCTTTTGAAAGAGAATCTACGCTTACTCTATTTGGTCGAAAGGTCATTAAGCATTGAAACCCACCCTTTCGACCGAGTCAAAAGGTCAATCAGGTTAACTTCTGTCTACTAAAGCCTGTTTGAAAGGAAATCTAAGAAGGATACATTCCTTCCTTTCTACACCATTTGCCTAAAGAATAATCTCCATTCCTTACCACAACTTTGGGGTGTTGACAAGAAATCTTGTTAATAGAAATTGATTAGAATTTCGCCACAAAAGCAACGAGATAACTTCCGTGGTCAAATTATGAATTTTGCAAAATTTCCACTTTTAACCTTATCTCATTTAATTAATTTATCCATTTTATTCATTTCTTATTGATTTTTATAGGGTGTTATATGCTTCTCCTTAAAAGGATTTTGTCCTCAAAATCCTTCCAATGGGCAAACAGTGTAACGCGCAATAAACATCCATGTTATACAACTAAGTTGTCTACAAAACCATCTACTCTACCAAAAGTGCAATGTGGTTATATATGCAAACATACTATAGCTGAGTTCAGTCATAGTGTGAATGCAAGTATCGTGACATATAGGCATGTATACAAACATCCTAAACATGCGAAAATTATTCTATACGAGTGCAAAAGTGAGAGTAATAGTGTAGCAATTGTCTCATACCATCCAATCTAGCAACCATGATGCAACCAAAACCTAATTTTGGAGAGAAAATTTTACCAGTGAAAAGCTTAAGATGAGAAGTCATCATGCTTTCCGTTAGGTTCTTCCCTCATTGCACTCTAACCAACCTAATTTCTTCATTACCGAGTTTCTTAATTCCATGCTCCACACTGCTAGAGGTGGCACAGGATGCTATTGGCTCCATCTTAATATCCCCCAACTGATTAGGCACTACCACAGTAACCGTGCTATGAAGGTATTTCCTACAGTGTGAAATGTGAAAAACGTTACAGGCTCCTGCCAACTTATCTGGTAGCTCAAAGTGGTAAGCAAGTTTTCCTCTTCTTTATAAAATTGGGGAAGTCCTAACAAATCTTTGGTGCCAACTCTCCCGACTTTCCAAATCTCACGACCTTTCCATGAGGGGAAACTTCATAAACACCATATTCCCTACTTTAAATTCTAACTCTTTTCTTTGCTTATCTGCACATGATTTCTGGCGACCTTGTGCGGTCTTCATTCGCTGCGTAATTAATTCTATCCTTTTCATTTTAGCACGTCAAACACCCAGTGGCGAATTCTGTCACCTTATTCTTTATCCCTATCCCATAGAAAATTCTCTTCATATTCCTGTTCATCTTGTCCCCGCCGAGGTGAAGGGTCATCGTTGAATGGTGTCGCTTTGCAAGCTAAAATTTAATTTTTCCAAAATACTAAATTTTTTGGGATTAAAGCATCCTTTATTCCCAATCTAATTTCCTCATTAACTTCCAATCTTACTTACATTTTATCACCTGTCAAGCGTCCATATGAAATTTCCTTATTTACACTGTTTTTCAATATGTATATATTTATCTAGTGGTCTAGTCCCATTCATAAAATCAACAAAGCTATAAAACATGAACATATCTTATGTTATATCATGCGCTTTTCCAATAACCTAAGAGAGACAGCTAGCGATAACAATATCAAAAATTCTAAAATAAAATTTTGCTAGAAGTTGCAATTTATCTTTAACTGGTGTAAATAATGTTGTGGTCCTAACAGTCCTTACTCAATTAAGATGGACACTTCTAATATGTCATTCCACTATCACCTACCTTCCTTAATTTTCCTTCTTGATTTCTAACAAATATGGTCCATTTATTGCTTTAGTTAATATACCCTTAATAATTGATCATTAATGTCAAAATTGGACCATCTCTAATCAATCCTCATTTAAATATTTTCAAAAACACATTTTATTTTTCACTGCAAAAATATTTCTCTTTCAATTTTACCGCGTTAGTGTTTATTTTTCAGATAACTCAGATGCTGGATCCAGGCTGGAGCAGAGTTGAAGATAAAATACAAGTGAATGAGTAATATGTAGTGAGGTGCAAATGTAAATTAAAAATTATGATCAAAAATTGTATATATATAGTGAGAGCCCAAATTTGTACTATTCAAAATTGTAATAAAATATTTGTTTGAATAAAATATCTGTTTGAATTTAAATTCTGTGTTACTTAGTTTATTCAGCAAATATTTATTTAATTATGTGAAAATAAAATAGTACAATAAAAAATACATTTAAATGAATATATATATATATATATATGTTTATTATTATCAAACAAAGATCATATACTTGCATATTCAACAATCTCCCCCTTTTGATGATAGCAAACATATATTTAAGATTTTGAATTTGTTAAATGTATTCGATCATTCAATTTGCTCCCCCTTTTTGAATGCTCCCACTATACACAAAGCTCCCCATTCATATATGCATGAAAATAAATAAAAATATGCAAATGAACCTAGATGCAAATAGAAAATACAAAATAAAATATTTGACCTTTATTTGACAAAATCTTAACTTTTCTCTCCCCCTTTTGTTATCAGCAAAAGAGTAATAGTGTTAGAAAAATAGAGATAAAGTGATAGACACTAATATGATATTAATTCCCAATCGAGTATAAATATTAAATTTCAATAAAAAATCAAACAAAAATCATAAATACTTTGTTAGGCGCATATTCCACTTTAGAATGATAGGGATGACGTCGGTATATAAAACCATATAGTTGTGTCAATTTGTGGTATATTTATATCACGAATTTGAATATCTACTAACCATGCATAACCGTTAGGACTTTTAGATGAGATTAATAGTATTCCAAATTAAAAAAAAATGAATTCAAGTATCTTCTAACCACGCATAACCGTAAGGAATTTTAAATGGGATTAGAATCAACTTGTCTATTTAATTAATCAATTTTCATATGTGTTCCATACATGCATAACCATGAGGACTTTTAAATAAGCATGGAAGAACATAATCAAAAATTCCAAGTAATTCACACATGCATAACCGTGAGGACTTTTAAATGAGAGTAAATACTTTGGATGTTTTTATTGCTAAAAATATAATAAAATGAAAAACGAATAATTCCCCATTTAAAATACCACATATTGACATACTATATTGGATTTTGATGAGCGATGGTCGTTAGAAATATGATAGCAATAGAGATGGTCATGGAATTTTTACCCATCAAAAGTTATTATAAATCTTGCTTAAAGTTTTTAAAGAAATTTACTAAATATACTGTTTCAAGTTATAATATATGATCAATATCAACACTCATCACTTTTTCAATCACTATTTATCTTTTCGATAATCAGTAGGGAGTCAGATTAGTTAATGTAGTCATTTAAGATCAAATCCAAAAATAATTATAAAATCAAATTTTCAAAAATGACTAATCTGAAACAAGTTCAACAAAAACTATTTTCTGGAAGGGGTTTTATAAAAAAGAAAATGTCTAATTGAAAATCATTTGAAATGAAATATATGCAGATATCTTCTCTGAAAATGTGATGCAACTCATGAATGTCTCAACATAAAACTCGTTCCACTAATACTTTTTCTGTCAACTAGACTACCAGTGTCACCTGCATCTGAATTCCCCTTTAACTCAAGGTTATCATTAGATAGATATCATTTCAAATAATTAAAATAAGTGAAAATCAATTTTTTGTAAGGGGGTTTTGTGAAATTAAAATCAGCCTTTTGACTTTGTCGAAACCATTATGAGCAGAAGTCAAAGGACAAGTGAAGAAAGTTCCAGCTAAACCTTTCGAAGGAGTCGAAGGGATGCTACCATCAAAGTATGGAAGCTTCAAAACCTTTCGAAGGCTTTGGAAGGTCTCTACAACAAAGGTCCAGTGAGTTCATACCTTTCGAAGGAGACAAAGGAGTCGAAAGCACCCTTCCACCTTCAATAGCCACCTTTTGACCGGGTCATTTCATATGCATGATGACCTTTCGATTAAGTCAAAGCAGCACCTTCCGAAGACAATGAGAACAGCTACTTGCATTTGCGCCAAACCTTTCGACACCAAAGGTTTCGCCTTTGTTTAAACTATGTGAAAGCAAACATTGTCCAGGACAACCCCTTCGAAAGCTATGGTAAGCCTTTCGAACTGGTCGAAACTAGTGTGATTTAGGAGGGTTCCGCATCAGATCAGAAACAAGTGCTTAGGCGTAACCAACATCATTGAAACCATTGAACAATACCTATCGACAGAGTCGAAAGCACTTACAAGGCAATACGAAGTAGAGAGGCACAACCCTTCCTTTCGATAAAGATGAAGCATACTTAAGTCATTCGACAACCACCTTTCGACTAAGTCGGAAGCATCAAGGTCGAAAGGTGCTGACCCACATCTATAAATAAGACCCAAAGGGTCACGTTTTGGGGATCCGATCCCTCTCATTCCAAACTTGTATTTCTTTAATCAAAAGTGTTGTAAGCCTAATTAGAAGATTAATTTGGGGATTTGAAGTAATAAAGTCATCTTTTGTTTATGAAAGGGAAGTTTCAAGTATTTTAGATTAATTATCATTTTATCAAAGTTCTTGTCAGTTTCACACTTGTGTTTCAGGATCCGCCTTCATCGAAAGGCCACCATTGACACAGTCGGAACCAAGCGAGATTTAAACAACTTCAAGTTCATACTTCAAGTAACCTTCCACTGAGTTTTAGCTTTTGACAAGGTCGAAGCCAAGACACAACTTACTTAATCCTTTAACTAGTACAAGGAACTTGAGGTTCCGGCTTTCGACAAGGTCGAAACCTATCACCGAAACATTGTAACTTGGGATTACTAACTCAAACCTAAAAAGGTTAAGTTCACTGCTTTTGACGGAGTCAAAACCCCTACCTTAGATTCCTAGATCAAGTTTTAACACCTAATCCACCTTGCTTTCGACAGAGTCGGAACCTCTGTATCAGATTCTAGGATAAAGTCCCAGCCAATCAATAACCAAAGCTTTTGACAAGGTCAAACCCAGCTAAGAGAAACCTTATCCAGGGTATTACATCTATTACAAAAATGAGAGCTTTTGAAAGAGAATCTACGCTTACTCTATTTGGTCGAAAGGTCATTAAGCATTGAAACCCACCCTTTCGACCGAGTCAAAAGGTCAATCAGGTTAACTTCTGTCTACTAAAGCCTGTTTGAAAGGAAATCTAAGAAGGATACATTCCTTCCTTTCTACACCATTTGCCTAAAGAATAATCTCCATTCCTTACCACAACTTTGGGGTGTTGACAAGAAATCTTGTTAATAGAAATTGATTAGAATTTCGCCACAAAAGCAACGAGATAACTTCCGTGGTCAAATTATGAATTTTGCAAAATTTCCACTTTTAACCTTATCTCATTTAATTAATTTATCCATTTTATTCATTTCTTATTGATTTTTATAGGGTGTTATATGCTTCTCCTTAAAAGGATTTTGTCCTCAAAATCCTTCCAATGGGCCAACAGTGTAACGCGCAATAAACATCCATGTTATACAACTAAGTTGTCTACAAAACCATCTACTCTACCAAAAGTGCAATGTGGTTATATATGCAAACATACTATAGCTGAGTTCAGTCATAGTGTGAATGCAGGTATCGTGACATATAGGCATGTATACAAACATCCTAAACATGCGAAAATTATTCTATACGAGTGCAAAAGTGAGAGTAATAGTGTAGCAATTGTCTCATACCATCCAATCTAGCAACCATGATGCAACCAAAACCTAATTTTGGAGAGAAAATTTTACCAGTGAAAAGCTTAAGATGAGAAGTCATCATGCTTTCCGTTAGGTTCTTCCCTCATTGCACTCTAACCAACCTAATTTCTTCATTACCGAGTTTCTTAATTCCATGCTCCACACTGCTAGAGGTGGCACAGGATGCTATTGGCTCCATCTTAATATCCCCCAACTGATTAGGCACTACCACAGTAACCGTGCTATGAAGGTATTTCCTACAGTGTGAAATGTGAAAAACGTTACAGGCTCCTGCCAACTTATCTGGTAGCTCAAAGTGGTAAGCAAGTTTTCCTCTTCTTTATAAAATTGGGGAAGTCCTAACAAATCTTTGGTGCCAACTCTCCCGACTTTCCAAATCTCACGACCTTTCCATGAGGGGAAACTTCATAAACACCATATTCCCTACTTTAAATTCTAACTCTTTTCTTTGCTTATCTGCACATGATTTCTGGCGACCTTGTGCGGTCTTCATTCGCTGCGTAATTAATTCTATCCTTTTCATTTTAGCACGTCAAACACCCAGTGGCGAATTCTGTCACCTTATTCTTTATCCCTATCCCATAGAAAATTCTCTTCATATTCCTGTTCATCTTGTCCCCGCCGAGGTGAAGGGTCATCGTTGAATGGTGTCGCTTCGCAAGCTAAAATTTAATTTTTCCAAAATACTAAATTTTTTGGGATTAAAGCATCCTTTATTCCCAATCTAATTTCCTCATTAACTTCCAATCTTACTTACATTTTATCACCTGTCAAGCGTCCATATGAAATTTCCTTATTTACACTGTTTTTCAATATGTATATATTTATCTAGTGGTCTAGTCCCATTCATAAAATCAACAAAGCTATAAAACATGAACATATCTTATGTTATATCATGCGCTTTTCCAATAACCTAAGAGAGACAGCTAGCGATAACAATATCAAAAATTCTAAAATAAAATTTTGCTAGAAGTTGCAATTTATCTTTAACTGGTGTAAATAATGTTGTGGTCCTAACAGTCCTTACTCAATTAAGATGGACACTTCTAATATGTCATTCCACTATCACCTACCTTCCTTAATTTTCCTTCTTGATTTCTAACAAATATGGTCCATTTATTGCTTTAGTTAATATACCCTTAATAATTGATCATTAATGTCAAAATTGGACCATCTCTAATCAATCCTCATTTAAATCCCTTTAATCTTTTTACCGGTTTCAAAATCCATTTGTTAGGCCGATTCAAATACTTCATCAATAAAAGATGGAACCTAGTGCATGGGTTCCCGCATAATAGCTGGCTCTAGGGAGGTCGATAATATACGCAGCCTTTCCGTCGCATTGCGAAGAGGCTCCATTAATGCTATATTAAATTCCTTAATCAATCCCTATATAATTCTTTTAAATTCCCTTTAGTTGCAAATTTATCACCCCATTAAATTTATAATTAATGTACATAAATCCTAATATGTTAATTACTAACTAATATGTATATGGTCGTAAATTACGCTATTTATATATTTCTATTTTTATATGTTAAGCGTGGTTATACGTGTCTATATATTAATTTCTAAACTAGAACATTCCTTTCTACATTTTAATTTATCAAAGCTATCCTTCTAAAAAGAATTACCATTTTTTTCCATAAATTAAGCAAAGTGAAATCTTTGCTTCGTTTGAAACTACAAGGAATTATTTCTTTTCTTTTTAACAAAATAGACAGTGTAAACTATGGAAAAGAATATCCATATCTTACATATCTCTTTCTTTTTGGGTATATCCCTTGTTAATTCAAACGACATGCTTTTATACATATTTTGGAGTTGGATAATTTATGGAACTTACATAGAACTCGCTCCAAATAAATCAAAACATAGAAATTTACATCCTGAGTCAATAAGGCAACCTAACTTACAACCCAATTATAAATCTTGACAATCTTCACAACATTACCAATATTCTACAATTAAAAATCTAGGACTGATTTCCAGATCACGTTGTACATACTATTTCTATTTTACATATATCTTAAAACCCTTACACCGCCTTACCTAGGTAGTGTTCCCTATCTACTCCATAAATTTTTTTATTAGTTCTTACCATTCTTAAAGCTAAAATTTCAAAATTATAAAGTACCTTATTTGAAACCTTTACCTTTAAAAATATAAACTTGAAAATCCATTTTCCTAATTTTCAAAAATTATGTTGTTCTCAAAATGAGTTACGGAAAATTTTCTTTTTTCTAACCAACTTTTCCTTTTTAAGACTTTCGACAACAAAGATTTATTTCTTTAAAAGTTGAACATTTAATTCAAAACTCAATTATTAAACCAAACTATTATTAAATCAAAAATTGCTTAATTCCATAAAGAAGCAAAATAATTTCTCTTCTCAAAATCTTTCTAAAAGATACAAAGTAATTTTCAGTAAATTGTTTCATACAAACAAACTTATTACATTAAATTTAAAATCAACATTTATTACACCATGAAACTATGGTCTATACATATGAAAAGTTCATTGTTTCAAAGATATTTCTACTTACAAGACAATTATTTTAGTAGATTTCAAACCGCAATCCATTCACATGCATCTCAAATTTCTAATTTCAAGTTGTTATATTGTCCCAAAGATATACATTAACATCTATTACTTTATTACTCAAAATATATTGTCACTTAACTAAATACTTTTTAAAACTTTGTTTAAATTTATTTAAACTCGTATACTCTTTATCAATCTTAATTTATTTCTTTTTCATTACCATTTTAAGTTCAATAATATTTTATTCTAATTTAAACAAATTCTAAATAGAAAAATAAATAATTAAAATTCTAGTCCTTACATAAATGCTTTTCCTTATAACATACACAAAAGTATCCTTACTCATTTTATTAATTATCATCATTTAATTTCATCCAATTGTAAAAAAACATCTTCTACGACCTTAAATAATGAAAAGTGGAGTAGATAAGGATAAGTTTTATCCTATTAATTTCTAACTAAATTACTGACCCTATTTAATATAAATCCTAGTGCTATTTCTATCCAAATCTCTCAATATTGCCTCTATTTATTTTTCTCTTAACTAATCGGCTCCTACTTCAGTTGTTATTCTCCGTATTTTCCTTATACGGAAATTCCTCCTATCTTAGTTATTCTTATCCTTCTATTTTGTATTCCTAAATTTAATTGAGTTCCATTTTCATTTATTCACCCTTTTAGAAAGAATTCTTTTTAGAAAAAGGAACTTCCAAAGTTATGAAATAGAAAAAAAATCATCAAGTCCATCCTACACTCTATTTTACATTTATTTTAAAAATGAAGAATCCCTTTCTCTAAAAATCAAAAACTTTTTGATTCGACCAAATTTAAACTAGATTTCAAAAATGAAAAATCCTTTTTTAATTAAAAATATTTGACTCAACAAATTTTTAAATTATGAATTTCCAAATTTCCTTATTTATTTTTTTCGAAACAACAACTTCTCAATAAATCCTTTGAAAAACTTATTCAAAATATTACAAGGAATTTTCCAATTTTTTTTATCAAATTCTTTCCCATGGTGTTGGATTTAAAAATTGACTTTAATTGTCCTTTCTATTGAACATTCCTTCTTCCCTACTCAATCTTCATAAAAATATGATTATCTTCTTGTGGTGATTAATGTATACCTTCTTATGGAAGCTTGTTTCAGTCCTTCTTTGCATCTTACTTTTGGAGGTTTACAAATATATTGCCTTATAATATTTAATTACTACCTAACATGTTTATTTGCTATTTCTATAAATCTCAATTATCCATAATAAATGATTATTTTCCTAACAGATAATTTTTAAAGGCATTTATTTATTTCAATTTTTACCTATTATGCCTTCCTTATCTCTCAGTAATTTACCCTAATAGTATCTTTAATTAGTCTATATATCCTTATTAAATTCTTGTAACTCCATATTTATTGCACATTTGTAACCTTATTAACTTAGGAGTTACAATATTTTCCATCTACGTTTCCTGAGGTAGTATCATATGCTGAAGTAAAGATCCGCCTAATGTTTTTACATACGTTTAAAATTAGTGTATATATTTATATTTAGTAGGATTTTTGAAGAACATTTCCAAAAATAACAAGTACACCTCTAACACTCTAACATGTATACCTACCCCCATTGATCGGGTAACCTAAGCTCTAATACCAAACATAACAACCCGCTCTAAAATAAACTTAAATTTCGACCCAAAAAAGGCCCATCGAAATTTAGACCCATTCCAAAGCTGGCTGTTGGTTGGTATAAAGAACAATACATAACTATTTATCTACACATTCAAAACTTACAATGGAAGGATAAACTATGATAATAGAAACGATACCCATTTCATTTAAAATTTAAATGTCATATAAACTAATAATAACTGTTACATATCCTGGTACATCATTTTTAAATACAATAGTTTCCAATGGGTACATCTGAAAATAACACGGATAGATAAATAGATAGATTGCTACAAGCTTACTCCATGCTTTCACCTTCAACATCATTATCTTTCCAAACCTATATTGTAATGAGGAGGGAGTCAGAACAACATATGTCTGGTGAATAAAATCTCGAGCCTTACTATTAATTCTTGGGCAGTATAATATAAATAGAAATATGTCTTACGTATTCTATCTACATCATAAGTCTTTTCAAATATAAGCCCAAAGGCTTTTCGTAAACATAAATAAATATGCTTTCAAAACATAACCCCATAGCCAACTTGCTATCATCCCAATGACCCGTATCTATCGTCCATAATGTCCTATCAATGTAAGAGATAATACTCAAGTCACATAGTACCTTCTAATGCGAATTAGGCAGACCCCGACCATTTAATATGTTAATTAAGGCAGGTCCATGTCATTTACTACCTATGAACCTAAGGCTGACTCTTCACTAGTAACTATCTGGCTGACATTGCACAGAATCTCTTTAGCCACTTAATACTTCCTATTAAAGTGGGCCCTATCCTGAGATGTCCTCTATCGTGCTTAACCCATAATCCCAACCATTTACTACTTCCTACATAGGGAAGAGGTGGGCCCTCACACAACCACTTAATACTTTCAATCCTTGAAGTAGGTTCTTCGTATTATGACCCGTACCCCACAGTGACATCTCACATTAGCAGATTAGCTGGGCAGATTTAGCCTACAGAATTTGGTACAATCTCTAATCAACTTTAGTTATTTATTATAGGCTATGTCTCACATCCGTCCCAAAGTCACACTGTTGGTAGCCAGATTAGCTGGGCAGACTCCCGTGTGCTTTTGAATGACCTCGCATCCTTATAACTTAGCCATAATCTATAACACTCTCTGCACATATTATTACACATCTCACCATTTCCATAATCAAGGCCTTATAAGAAATCTTTCTTATTTCGCCTATGATATTAATTATTTACCTAAGGGGGATTTAATAAAATTAATAACATGTTCAACTAGGCAATTATACGTTATAATTATACATTAATTATGCTAACATATATTGATACATGCCTAGTAATTTCTAAGCGTGCGGAATTTACATCCTAAACTAAGCGTTTAAATATCAAATCTTTCAACAATTATACATGTCTTATCCTATATTATCAACAACACCAAAATTCCAATATCTATATCCTAAAATTTCAATCAATAGACTTGTATACAATAAAATTTAAATTCAAGTTATTACATCAAATAATGAAATATATTGATAATAGAAACTTATAATCTTCATTTTACGCTCTATTCGACTTTTTTTCACATAAAAATAAGCAAAGGAATTTCTATGTAATTCATGAGAATAAGCGATGCAAATTACAAATAAAATTCATATCTTACATAATATTCCATAATCAAAACCCTTTAACTAGGCTCAAAGAAAAAGAATGAGAAGTGGAATAGAAGGTAAATTATCAAAACTGCAAATCTACACAATTTCATTATTTTGACATAAATAATTGAGATTCCAATATAAAATTAACACTTCGCATTGAAGGAGTTTTGTGGCTTTATAATATGATGTTTTCGCAAATCAAAACTCTCTAAGGCATATTCAAACCTAATTATACTAATCAATTAGTAAAATAGATAAGCTAATATTTTCACTCATAGTATATCCTTAGCTTTGCCTCCTTTGGATTTGATATGCCTTTAACAATCTCTACCAGATCTCTTCCTTTTGATACACACAAACACACACACACACACATACATACAACAATGGATTTATATATATAAGTTAGATTCAAAAAATTGGAGAAGAATAGGTTGGGAAAATAAATAGAAAACAAAATAGATATATATGATTTCTTACTTGAAATCCTAATGGAGTTTTTCTGAATCTATGAAGAGCCTAACTGATGGAGCTTTGCTAGAGTCCCGAAATATTTTGTGAATAAAAGTGAGGGGGCTAGGCTCCTAGTTATAGTGATTGAAATGCGCCAGAACCGTTGGATTAAGGTCGATTAACAATAATAGAATTTGGTACGTTAAATATCTAAAAACCCTAGCCACCACTTAACAACACAGGTCGATCGCCACTACCCATCGGTCGATCGCCAGCGATCGACTAGTCCAAGGTGAGCGGTCGACCTATACATGCTATTTTGGGAAGATTTTGTGCCGTTGCTTTTTAATTTATTTTCTTCCATGATTATTATTTAACATTAACGTTATTTTTAACGTTTACTTAACCCCCAAGTCTAATCACTGTTAACTTTCAAATTTCAAATTTAAGAATTATTTAATTATTTTGATTAGATCTCTATTTAAATTATTTTAAATTTGAAAACTTCAAATGTCCATAACTTTTTCGTTTGTGCTATGGTTTTTGAACATCTTATATGAAAATTGATCAAAATTTCGCCACGAACGAAAACGTCTTAAATTTGTGGTAAAATTCCGAATTTTGTAAAAAATATATTTTTAGCCTTATCTTCTTTAATTAATTTATCCATTTTATTTATTTCTTATTAATCTTTACGGGGTGTTACATATGATCGGCACTAGTTGAGCTGACGGTTAAAGTTTCGATCGATATGGATGATCCTACTTGGGCTCTTAAGAACACATCACAAATCAATGCAAGATTGAGGAAGGAACTAGTCGGTTTTCTATGAACAAACTTGGATGTGTTTGCTTGGATGCATTTATATATGTGTGGTATATCGTTGAAGATAGCGTGCCATTCATCGAATGTAGACCTGAAATATCCACCAGTAAAGCAAAAGAGACACTGTCTGGGTCCTGAGTGATCCACTGCATTGAAGGAGGAAGTTAATAAGCTAAAAGCGAATGGATTTATTTGCGATGCTTTGTACCTTAAATGTGTATTGAACCCCATGTTCATTAAGAAAGCAAACGGAAAGTGGCAGACGTGTATTGATTATTCGAATCTAGATAAATCATGCCCAAAGGATAGTTTCCCTTTACCTAGGATTGACCAGCTGGTAGATAATACCGCATGACACGAGTTACTCTCACTCATAGATGTGTATTCTAGTTGTAACCAAATAACGATGCACATTTCAGATCAGAAGCACACAAGCTTTATAATGGATATAGGATTATACTATTACCGGGTAATGTCATTCAGTCTAAAGAACACAGGAGCTACTTACCAGAGATTAGTGAATTCCATGTTGAGGAATCATATTAGATGGACGATCGAGGTGTATGTGGATGATATGCCGTGAAGTCACGGCTATCAAGGAACTACATGGCTGATCTTTCAAGGATGTTCATGGTACTATGGAAGTACGAAATGAAGTTGAATCCATTGAAATGCTCATTTGAAGTTTCATCGTGGAAATTTCTAGGATTTATCGAGAGTTCGAGAAGCATTGAGGCTAATCTGGAGCAGATTAATGCCTTGAGGACCGTAGCTGCCCCAACCATGAAGAAGGAGTTGCATGGTTTAAATGGGAAGGTTGCCACATTGAGTTGGTTTATCTTAAAGGCGATGGATAAATGTATATCATTCTTTAATGCCCTTCAAATGAGGAAGAAGAATTTTGGATGGACAAAGGAATGTCAGGATGCTTTCGAGAAATTATCGAGGCACATGGAAACACCATCAGTTCTATCCAAACCATTAGACAGAGGGGATTGGTTTATCTATTTGGTAGTGTCTACTCATGCACTAAGTGCAACATTAGTACGTAAGAAGGAAAGGATTCAAAAGCTAGTTTATTATATCCATAAGCAGTTCACCAATGTCGAAAAGAACCATCCAAAATTGGAGAAACTTGCTTATTGCTTGCTGATTGAGTCAAGGAAGTTGTGCTATATTTTCAAGCTCATCCAATTAAGATGCTTACAGATCAAACTTTGAAGCATGTATTGTGCTGACCTGAAACTTTGGGAAGGTTGCTAAAGTGGAATATCTAACTGAGCTAGTACGATATCAATTACCATCCGAGAAAGGCAATAAACGGACAAGCATTAGCAGATTTCATTGTCATGTTTACCACATAGGATGGTGAAGAGGAAGACGATATGGTCATACTTTGTCAATGGAAACTATTTGTAGATGGAGCTTCTAATGAGCACAGTTCTAGGGTAGAGTAGTACTCGTGACTCTAGAAGGATAACTAATTTGTTATGTATTGAAGCTGGAGATCCCCACGACAAACAACGAGGCTAAGTATGAAGCATTAATAGCAGGACTCATGATAGCAAAGGAACTAAGGGTAAGGATGCTGCATATATTCAGTGACTCCCAGTTGGTGGTTTGTTAGGAAAAAAAGGATTCCAGGCTAAGGGTATGAGACTCGCCCTTTACATGACAAAGACATTGGAACTGCTGGATGATATAAAACATTACACGATTATGCATATCCCTAGAGAGAAGAATGCAAAGTCTGATTCACTGGCCAAGTTAGCTATACACAATTGTTGGGATTAGTTCCAGTGGAGGTGTTATCAGCTTCAAGTATCGACCAAATGGATGTCGATTGGATTTTGAAGGTCGAAGAGAATGAGTCATGGATAACTCTTATCAAGGACTATTTGCTTAAGGGAGCTCTCGAGAGGAAATAATGAACGATAGAAACTCCTTCGTAAAGTACCGTAGTTTGTAATGTAAGGAAGTGTGCTTTACAAAAGAGGATTCTCGACCCCTATGTTTTGGTATGTAACCAAGGATGAGGCTAGAAAAATCCTTATGGATGTCCATGAGGATAGCTATGGTGATCAAATCAAAAGGGAAACATTAGCGAAGAAGATACTTTGTGTTATTCGGGTTTTAACCAAGCAGCTTTCAAACGTATATAGATGTCAGGACGAAGACAAAACAATTTACGGACTTATGAACATGCTTGGAAGAACAATAGAAATGGACTCAAGAATTTGGAGCATGATTGAAGCTAAGTAAACAACCCAGTACTGTGTTGATCTACTCGATACCAACCACTATTTCTGCCCTCTATGGGCCTCTGAAGCCATAGCTCATGAGTTGATGGCTTGAGTGATTATTTTGGGGTATATTTCTCAAGGAATAGGCAAACAACTCCAAGGAAGTTCTGAAGGAAAGTAGACAAGCACAAATGATATCATAACCTCTTGAAAATCACATGATCTCTAAGGAAACTTACTCGGATTACGATGGAATAAAGATAGAAGACCAAAGGAGAGAAGGAGTAGTCCCCCCTCTAAAAATCAAGCCGGTACTAACCACTTCTGGTTGGTACCGAGTCGATTTTATAGCCTAGGGGACTCCGTCTTCTCCTTCTGCATTCTCGAATCTGGATCTAGACCTAATACTACATAGATTCGCGACTCTACTAGACGGTTTCCTATAAAATATAGCACATATGGCATTTGGGAAAGAGCTATTGGCTTTTTATTCTCTTCATCTTCTTTCTCCCCTCACCATAGTCACTAGGGAAGTCATTATTGGTTGTTCTAGGCTGTAAGGACTTGTCAATCCCTTGTACTAGTGACTTACAATCCATAAATCAATAAAACTACAGAGGACTTAGACCAAAAATTATCGAACCACTTTAAAAATCTTAGCGTTCTCTCTATTTACTTATTATTTTTTGCTAGATCTCAATTTATTTTAGCTTGTTTTGGATGCTGTGTCATTTTTAGGCTTAACATTTTGGTGCATTCATCGAGAATGGAGATTCTTAGACATATATCTTACTTTCTATTTTGAATTGGAGCATCTAGAGGTTAGATCTAGTAGATTTTCATTAAGGTACTTGAAGGTTTTGCATACAAGAATCAATGGCACCTAAGAGATCTAGAAGACCATCTAGACCAGTAGCTGGTGCAAATGAAGAAGCTTCTTATCATATGGAGGTTAGAAACTAGCAAGCGTTGACAGGACCATTTGCTTCTTAGGAGATGGTTACAAGAGTGGAGTATGACAAAATAATCTAGGAGTTGAATTAGAAGAAGATCGATAGTCAGAAAGCTCTATGGGAAAGGATGGGCGCTAGCATAGCTCTACTGACCTAGCAGTTGCTAAGAACTAAGAGAAGTAGGAGTGAAATTCACCTGCCGGATCTAAGGAAGAGAACTCATCTATTACTAGTCAAAATAGAAGAAATAGAAAGAAAAAGAGAAAGAAAAGACTATTAGGGAAACATGGGGAGTCCCTCAAATGGAATTCAACTCAGTAATGACCAAAATTAGCCCGGTATAGAGATGAATTTGGCACTTTGAGGGACGAGGAGCTGAGACTGTGGACTTGTCTTATTCAAAGGATGATCTACAGCATGATGGTGATGATTATGAGCTTGATGTTGGAGTTTAAGGTATTGGAATGCAAGCAACCACTACAGAGCCAATCATGCAACAGAAAAGACTTGAAGGAGTGGTTCTTCGAGAGACTGAAGAACCTAGACACCAATGAGCAAACCGTGACAGTTTGTAGAGTCAAACGCTCGGCGCAGCTCCTGACAGTCGATCTTTAAAGTTCCAAGCTAGCGAGGAGTATTTAACAAGTATGATTAAGTGGTTGGTGGAAGAAATAAATGGATAAAGAATGAGAAATGGGGTTTCATACCGAAAAGAACTCCATTCATAGAGAACATTCTCAGAAAGGAGTATCCGAGGAGGTTTACGATGCCGACAATGCCATTATACAATGGGACCACCGATCCCAAGCGGCACTTGTTTAAGTATCAACAACACATGGATGGTTCCAGGGCGACAGATGCTATATGGTGTAGGTATTTTCCCATCTTTCTAGAAGGTGTTGCATCGATGGGGTTTACCTGTCTCTCGTCAAAACCCATATCAACTTTTGATGCGTTGGTGAAGAAGCTTATGGAGAAATTTAGGCTCCATATAGCTCGGCCTAAGGACGAAATGTCTTTGTTGAGTCTTTCTCGAGGGTCTAAGGAGTCTCTGAAGGGATTCTTAAACAGGTTTCTTGTTGCAGTAACGGAAGTTAACAATCCAAATATAGATTTGGTGTTTATAGAATTGGTTCAGGGAATGCATCCGGACATGGACTTTGGTAAATGGTTAAAGATGAAATAACTAATGACTATAGAGGAATTCCACTAGAAGGCCAATTAGTCCTTGCATTTGGAAGAAGCGAGTCGGGCTGTTGGAATGGCTGATGGTGGAAAATCAAAAGAGGTGATTCAAAGCAACATGGAAGTTAAGAAGACTGGTGAGAGTTCTAGTAATATGGTTATAAATGTTGGAAATTCGAATAATCAAAAGAAAAGGAATCAGGGCTCTAGTGGTAGGAAGAATAAATCCAATAAGCGTCAAAGGAATATGGGGCCTGATGAGCACGCATATGTTAACCCACCTTTTTGCCAAGGCAATATACAGGCGAATCTAACCCAACAAACTTCACGATTATCGAGGTCGAAGAGTCCATAGCGATGATTGTGGGACCCAGAAATCAAGTACAGAAAATAACATGAAGTCAAGATTGAATGGAATTGATAGATATTTAAGGAAAAATGTTCGAAGTATGGAATATGGTTTAACACAAAGGAGCAAGTGCATTTCGATAGAAAACAATTAATAACTCAACAATCACAAGGGGGATCGAAGTGAAACTCTATGAGCAGGAAGAGGGGACCCTAGGAAGTTCACCCTAGGGATCGTACCCCAAAACATGCAACTTGAAGGGATCGGTACCGATCCCTCCATAGGGTTCGGTACTCTTCCCTTATAGGTATCCACTATATTCAATTCTACCAGTGATTGGTCAACATCTACATGTCCAATTGACATGAAACTTGGGGGATAAGCTAATTACAACATGTGAAACAGTCCATAGGGATCACATATCATTTGTAGTAAGTTGGAGGGATCAGTAGCTATCCCTCCACAGGGATCAGTTATAATCAACCTTCACAACACATTGCAACAAAGAGTGATCAATAACTCTAGTTCTACTAATCCAGTTGGCGTGAAATTGGAGGCTAAGCATAATACAACATAGAGAAGCTCCTTTAGGGATCGCATGGCATTTGGAAGAGATTGGAGGGATCGGTACCTATCCCTCTAGAGGGATTGGCAGAAATCAGAATTCAAGCAACGCTGCTTCACATAAAATGCGATATCTCACAAACCATATGTCAGAATTGCATGAAATTTGGGGAGCATGTAGCTAAAATTATGGGGCAACCCTCATATGGATCATATCCCATTTTGACACACTAATAGGGATTGGTACCGATCCTTATTGTAGGCCCCAATGGGTGTGGAAATTTTTGGATGGCCTCGTCTTAATCTTCCGAACCTTCTGTCAAAATTTCAGCCCGATCCGTGCATGTCTCCCCTTATAAATACAGCAGGCATGGCGTTAGAAAAAGGATCTTCTTTCTACTTCTCTTTATCATCAACCTAGGCTACACTCTACAAATTTTATTCTTGGATTTCGGATTGCAATTGTAAACAAACTTCATTATAATAAAAAGGATTATTTGAAAGTGGACATATGCCGAAGTTAGCTGAATCGCTATAAATCTTGTCTCTTTTTACTTGCTTTCTGATTGTTTGAATTTCGTTCTTCATTTACTTCTTTTCATATTTCTATGATTGGATTGGATATTGGTACTTTTACATAATTGGGTGTTTGTGGCCAATTTTGATACCAACATTTTGGTGCTTTCACTGAGAGAGCTAGCTCTCGCGGATTTGGAGTTCAGATTTGGGATCAATTAGAGAGCTTGGATTTGGAGCAATGGTGAGACAGTCAACTAGGAGACAAGCAGCAGATATGAGTCATCATGAAGGGAGTCATGAGGTTTCCTCAGAACCTAGAGCTAATCAAACATTTGTCTACAACACCAGAGATGAAATGGGAACAATGATGGACGCTACACATGAACGGATGCTGAAGGGACAAGAGGAGATGATGCATAATCTAATTCGACAGATCTGACAGGATGGAGCCGTAGGAGCTGCTAGAATGCAAATCTAAGGAGTTGGAACGATAGGGAGTACTAGAGCTATGGATCAAGGAGTTGAGGTGGCAAGATTCGTTGGACATCAAAACTGGGAGCATGTAGACGGAGCTATTGGACAAAGGAGTGGAACAAAGTAGCCGGGGGCAGTCCTCGGCCATCTTAGATGGATGGAAACGATCCCCAAAGACCAGGGGGTATGCCACCGGGTCTGGTCGATCGTGATGCTCGAGGATCTATGGTCAATCCTATGGAGCTTGGTGCGAATCAGAATTTGGATGCTCGTCCAGAGGAATACGTCCTAGAATTCCCTCGTAGACTCGGAGGGCAGCTTGGACATAATGATAGGAGACTACCACTGGAAGACCATGATGGGTTTGCAGAGATGATCAGGCGAGCTATGCATGGTGGATTAGTGAATAAGAATCTGGAGGATGTAAATAGAAGTGCATTCGCTCCTAATATCAGGAATGCTAGGAATCTACCAAAATTCAAACTAACAACACTAGAAGCTTATGATGGAAAGTCCGATCCAACTATGCATATGATAAGGTATATACGGGACATGGAAGTACTGGGGGCTTCAGAAGAAGTCCTGGAACGATGCTTCCCTACGTACTTAACGGATATAGCTATGCTATGGTTTATACAATTGGAGAGCGTATCTATTAGCACATAGGTAGAATTGGTCGAAAGATTTATGAAGCAGTTTCGGGTTCACATTACGTGATCCAAGAATGTGATGAAATTGACATTAGTAAAGCAGTGGGCAGGAGAAGCACTCAAGAATTTCTTATCCAAGTTCAATGCGGTAGTTGTTTCGGTGGATCGACCAGATCCATCGATGGTTTTGATGGCGGCAGTGTTAGGAGTTGCAGATAATTCAAATTTTAAGATATCACTGATATGGTATCCACTGATGGATCTCGGGGGATTATACCATGAAGCAGAGAGGTTTCTACGACAAGAAGATGCGAAAGCTGATAAAGAGGCAATGGAAGTTAATATGATACAGGGTGGAGAACAGCCCGGTGAAAGCTCAGGAAAGGACAAGGTTAAACAGAACATGGATAATAGCTTCGATAGATCCAAGCGACAGAGTGGGGAACCTAAATTCTCTTCTTATTTGGAATTGAATGAAACCGTAGAATAGATATATCTAGATACTCGAGGGTCCTTCCATATCCGAGGCTGGCAAGGAGGGAACCCTCCGAATGCGAACAGACATCAAGAAAGCGCTGCCTATTCCATGAGTTGAATGAGAATAATACAAATGACTGCAGGCATTTAAAGAATATCATTGAGAAACATGTGAGGAATGGTCAATTACGACAATACATATGGACTTGGGCTGCGGCGGTGGAACAGGAGCGGCCACTGTCCACCTCGAATGAAAGTGGCACTGGATCAAGGCATCATCATCAACTTGTCATCAATTGATCGGGATGGTATGGAATAAGTAACAAACTCCATAGTAGGACGGCTAAGTCATTTACACATGTATAGGATCGAGGATGGTACCTAGACATGCTCTGAGATGATGATAAGCCGTAGTGCTTGGGTTTGTAAAATTAGTTTTTCTTTTTCTTATTTTTTCTTCGTGTTTGCTTCAAACTCTGGTTTATTGGTTGTACAGACTCTTATTTTATATTATGGCAAATGGACTTAGGAATGTTTAAATTTGGATCAATGTAATAGATAACACAGGTCGTCAGGTATGGACTATGCCTGGCAAGGGGTAGGTCGCTTCGCTAGAACGCGATGGATCAGCCTACTCAGGTCGTCGAGTATGGATTGTGCTCAGTAAGGATCCGGAGAGATCAAGGTCGTCAGTTATGGACTATGCCTGGCAAGGTGTAGGTTGCTTCACTCGAACGTGATGGATCGGCCTACTCAGGTCATTGAGTATGGATTGTGCTCAGCGAGGTTCCGGAAAGATCAAGGTCGTCAGGTATGGACTATGCCTGGCAAGGAGTAGGTCACTTCGCTCAAACGCGACGGATCAGCCTACTTAAGTCATCGAATATGGACTGTGTTCGGTAAGGATCCGGTGAGATCGAGGCCTTGGATTTGGCAAATGATTCGGTAAGATCATAGATTTGGCTATTGGCTTTGGATAGATATGGATTCGGCTAAGGATTTGGAATGTATTCGGAATTGGATATCGACTCAAAATAGTCATGGATCTCACTAACGATCTGGAGAGATCGTGGATTTGGATTGGCAATGGATTAGATTCTGGATTGGAAAATACGACTATCAATGGATCGTGGATTTCAAAATTTGGATTTATGGCAATTCAAAACATACTTTCCTACCGTAGGGCATGTTTTGGGGGGCAAAGTGTTAACCCACTTTTTGCCAAGGCTGTATACATGTGGATTTAACCCAACAAACTTCATGATTATCAAGGCCGATGAGTCTAGAACGATGATTATGGGACGTAGAAATCTAGTACAGATAAAAACATGAAGTCAAAATTGAATGGAATTGATAGATATGTAAGCCAGAATGTTCGAAGTATGGAATATGGTTCAACACATAAGAGTAGGTGCATTTCGATAGAAAACAATTAATAACTCAACAACCACAAGAGGGATCGAAGTGAAACTCTACGAGCAGGAGGAGGGGACCCTAGGAAGTTCACCCTAGGGATCGCACCCCAAAACATGCAACTTGAGGGGATCAGTACCGATCCCTCCATAGAGATCGGTATTCTTCCCTTATAGGGATCCAGTATATTCAATTCTAGCAGTGATTGGTCAATATCTGAACATCTACACATCCAATTGACATGAAACATGGAGGACAAGCTAATTACAAAATTTGGAACACAACATATAGGGATCGCATATCATTTGGAGCAAGTTGTAGGGACCGGTACCCATCCCTCCATAGGGATCGGCTATAATCAGCCTTCACAACATATTGCAACAAAGATTGATCAATAACTCGAGTTCTACTAATCCAATTTGCATGAAACTTGGAGGCTAAGTATAATACAACATGGAGAGGCTCCTTTAGGGATCGTATAACATTTGGAAGAGATTGGAGGGATCGGTAACTATCCTTCTAGAGGGATCGGTAGAAATCAGAATTCAAGCAACACTACTTCACAGAAAATGCGATATCTCACAAACTGTACGTCGGAATTGCACGTAATTTGGGGAGCAGGTAGCTAATATCCTATGGTACCCCTCATAAGGATCGTAGCCCATTTGGATACAGAATAGGGATAATTACCGATCCCTATTGTGGGCCCCAATGGGCTTAGAAATTTTTGGATGGCCTCGTCTTGGTCTCCCGAACCTTTTATCAAAATTTTAGCTCGATCCGTGTACGTGTTCCCTTATAAATATAGTAAGCATGGCATCATAAAAGGAATCTTTTTTCCGCTTCTCTTTATCTTCAACATAGGCTACACTCTGCCAATTTTATTCTTGGATTTTGGATTATAATTTTAAACAAACTTCCGTATAATAAAAAGGATTATTTAGAAGTGGACATAGGCCGAAGTTAGCCGAACCACTATAAATCTTGTCTCTTTTTACTTGCTTTTTGATTGTTTTAATTTTGTTCTTCATTTATTTCTCCTCATATTTTTGTGATTGGATTGGGTATTGGTACTTTTAGATAATTGGGTATTGGTGACCAATTTTGATACCAACAACGTATGACGACCGCCCTCCACCTCCAGTACCCAATATAGATGTATAACGCGTTATGGAGGTACCCAGCTGATGCAGGATGGTAGCCAACAGTGTAAAGTAGAGAAAAATTAAACACAGAACCTGTAAAACATCTCACAGTGCATAGACAAAATATTATATATATATATATATAATAACATAGATGTAAAACAGGCAAGACGGTGATATAATCAAATGAACCATAAATAAGAATATCAGAGTGTATCATGTTCACAGACTGTAAAAAAAACTAAATTAAAGAGTTTATATATCTCAAATCTCCAAAATAAACTTTGTAAATATCTTTCAAAATAGAAGTACTGACATAGCTCCATAGCACTGCACAGTAGAATATAAGCGATTGTAAGCTCCAAAGTATAGATATGTGCAAGCGTTCCTTCTCGTACTCCTTACAACTCTATGTACTATCCAGACATATTATCCCTAATTTACTCATTTAAGAGCACCCTATATAATAAGAAGCAAAGCATAAAACCTCAGGTCAGACAACAGTCAAGGGTGAGCGAGATATCATCTCAAAATACTATAAAATCCATATATAGTGAATAGGGTATAAGGTATGAACAACCATACTTGACCTATCCCTGCATCCAAAGAGTTAGCACATAAACACAATATATGCTAAACTACAATCACAAGTGGAAAATATGGGGTTTTAGGGTATCACACAGCATATCAAGCACATATCAAACATAGCATCCATTCACATAACCTCGCATCTCTCACTCAAGTAGTTCAGATATATGATAACTCTTTCAGATGCTCAACTCATTGCCCACGTAGATGGAAGAGGATTAGACAGATGAAGACGTCCAAAATTTGGGTACACACAAACTACCCTATCCTAACAATGAGCATCACAACCACAAAGTCATCCATTAATCCCTTAGCACACCTACCAATAGTAAAACTACCTCACAGATGTTCAACAAATGCCCAAGTAAATGGCTAAGGACTGAACACACATAGATGTCCAAACACATAGGTACACGCAGACTACCTTGGGTACACGTAGACAGCCCTTTCCTACTCATGAGAATCACAACCTCATGTTCTACTCTACAAGCTATAATGTAGAACTCCTCCTTTGGGTCATCACCATATGCCATAGTCACTCGTCACATCGAGTCTTCGAAATCGTCCAACTTCCTCTGTTTTCATCCCAAAGTCATATGGAGTCATCTATGGTTCCTCCATCCTTACCCTGAGCCAACTCCCAAGACCACCAAGCAACCCTATGTCTTGCTATGAAGCCAATGCCTCAAAAAACTTCCCACATGTTCTGTTCGGCATCCCTCATATAGTGGAACCCACACGAGCCGAACAATATTTCCTGTTTGGCTCCTCATCGCCGAACCAAGAACCTACCGAGCAGGATTTCCTATCCGGTCCTCCATTGCTAAACCAAATGCCATGGGATAGGATTTCCTATTCAGTATTTCCGCTACCGAGCCAAGCTTATACTAGACATGAATTCCTACTTGTTTTTCCACCACCAAGCAGCCATGGACCTAGCCAGCACCTTCTCTTCCTAAAGCCAACTACCGAGCCATCCAATACCGGACCAAGCCTCACTAAACTATATCATATAGGACCAAGCTCATCTGAACCAGAAAATGTAGCTCCTTAAGCACATCAACTTCACGCTGATTCCACCGCTATACTCAACACTTCGACCCTCATGTATCGCCTATGCAACGGTACAACCCCAAATACTCTATAGCATATCCATCGAAGTCCTATTTTACGATTTCTACCTATTGTTCGATCCGATGAGCGTTTTCAACACTACATGCATACAAACAAACACCATACATCGCGCCCATTCCATCGCTACAAGCATACAAACAAACATCAACATTGCGCCGATTCCACCACTATACTCAACACTTCAACCCTCATGCATTGCCTTTGCAGTGATACGACTCCAAATGCTCTGTACCATATCCGTCGAAGTCTGACTTCACGGTTCCTACTTCTTGTTTGCTCTAATGAACGTTTTCAACCATGCAAGATACAAACAAACACCATACATGCACCGAACAACATTGAAACATATAAATCACACAATCAATCATAGCAATCATTTTACAAGGTGCCTACAACATAGCCTAACATATATCAAGGCAAACATATATCCAAATATCATGTTTAGAACTCCAAAAATCCATTTATTCACGTTTTTACTACAAATAGGATTTTAAAACATCAATAAAACATAATTTAAACTTCACAAATGGATCCAAAACATGTTAAAACCTGTATATACATATATAATAAGGTGATTGATCACTCACCAAAACCTCTAAAATCCAAGTTTTTCACGCAAATCGATGCAAATCCAAAAGTGAATAGCAAAAATATAATTTTCCCTCCCCAAAAATAGATTTGAAGATCTCTGATGAATCCCTTTGCTAATCTAGCCTTAATCAATGATTTAGACTTGATTTGAAGGAAAAAAGAGAAAGTTTTGGGTAGAGAATGGGTTAACAGGAGCTTAGATCTGTTTAAGAAGTGGTAAAAGTGACTTGGGTGGTGGTTTAGCCTATTATAGCCTCCAAACCTGAAATGGGTTACTGGGCTTGCCCTTAAACCCTATAATTACCCACTAAGATGCTCTAAAAACTATCAATCTTCAAATACCCATATCTTCTAGCCAAAAATTCCAAATTACTAATTGTCCACTCTACGAAAGGGGAAACCATTATATCTTTCCAATGGAAGTGCTCTCAGATGCTAATTAAGCTTCTATCAAAAGTTATAGTCATTACAAGTTTCCAAGGGTAGATTCGTTTGGAAAAATTATAAATATAGGAAATGTCACCAGTAGACATTTCCCAAAGTTATAAGTCATACACCTCATACAAATTTAAAAACAATATTTTATGATCCTCCAAGACGTAAAATACGAATCGTTACAACATGCCTCTTAATGGCACATTGGAGAATATATAACTCGTTACGGAAGGAACAGAATGATATAAAAGGTCGTCTATGAAGGAGGCGACTGAAGAGCAAAGACGCTCTGGAAAGTACTATCATTTTCACGAAACTCATGGACACATCTTGAACGAGTCTCGACATTAGAGAAATTTTATCGGGGAATTGATACAGAAGAAAAGTTACAACAGTATGTTAGAGATCCGCATGAAAGTAGATAAAATACTAGACCCCAAGGGACGAATGCCCAAGGGAACCATCCTGGACCCAGCGGAGAAGGGCCTAGGTGCACTGATGGAAGGTCAGTTACAATTACAATAACATGAGGACCCCATCCAGCAGAGAAAAGTTGGAGGGAAATGGAGCGGTGCACGAGCTTGTTAAGGCATGCACCGCATGAGATTTTCTTTTTCATAGAGGATGGAACTCCGGCTAAGCAACAAAGGAACTGACGATATTGTATTTAGGAATATGGATTCTGATGGAGTCAAAGCACCAACCTTCGACCCCATGGTGATTTCGGCTATTGTTTGCCCTATTATTATGCGCCAAGTTTTGGTGGATAATGGAAGCTCAGTGAATATCTTCTTTAAAAGGACATTTGACTAAATACAAATCAGTATAAAGGACATTAAGCCTTCTAAATGCAGGATTCATAGATTTACTGGTGAGTCGAAACAATCGATCGAGATAATTGGTTTATCGGTTGAGTATGGTGATGGAGACTGAAAGGTTGTGTAGGTCTAAATGTTTGTTAAAGTAGATGAGTATTCGACGTATAACACCTTTATAGGCCAACCGACCTTAGCATATTTTAGAATAGCACTGGCTCCTTGGTGTTTAATGATGAAATTCTCCATAGAGAACGAGGTCGGATCTGTAAGAGAAGACCAAAGCACTGGAAGGGATGTTATGTTGCTGAGCTAAGAGAAGTAAAGCAACGAGAGAAATGCAAGAATGTAGAGAGTCTCTCTACATTAAGAACTCGGAAGTGTAGCAATTAAAACCCAAGTCCTGGCTCAGGAACCATAACAAGTTCGATAAGTCTATGGATCGTAGGAAAAGTAAGAGGAAGTGTGGCAAGCACCAACTAAACCGATGGTTAACTTTCTAGTCGATATAGATGATCCTTCTCGGACTCTTAAAATTGTATCTCAGTTCAGCACTGGACTAAGGAAGGAACTGGTTAATTTCCTTTAAGGGAATTTGTACGTATTTGCGTGGACACATTCAAATATGTTTGGGTATCATTGGGTAGCATGTCACGCACTGAATGTGGATCCAAGGTTTCCACCAGTGAAGCAAAAAAGATGTAGTTTGGGTCTGGAGCAATCCGTGCATTAAATAAAGAAGTAGATAAGCTGATGGCAAATAGCTTTATTTGCGATGCTTTATACCCGAAGTAGGTATCAAACCCTGTATTGGTCAAGAAATCAAATGGAAGGTGGAGAACGTGTATTGACTATTTTGACTTGAATAAAACATGCCTCAAGGATAGCTTTCCAATGCATAGGATTGACCTATTGGTAGATGGAACCGCAGGACATGAGTTGCTCTCATTTATGGATGCTTATTCAGGCTATAACTAAATACCGATGCATATACCGGATCAGGGGCACACTAGGTTTATAACGGATTTAAGATTGTACTATTACCAAGTAATGCTATTCAATTTGAAGAATGCAAGAGCTAGGTATCAGAGGTTAGTTGATTCTATGTTCAAAAAAAATTAGACGAACGATGGAATTGCACATGGATGATATGCTCATGAAATCATGACTGTCGAGGAATCACATGGACAATCTTTCGGAGATGTTCGAGGTATCGCGGAAGTACGGAATGAAGTTGAATCCATTAAAATGCTCTTTTAGAGTTGCATCGAGGAAGTTTTTAGGATTCATCATGAATTCAAGCGGCATTGAGGCTAATTTAGAATAGATTAACGCCTTAAGGAATGTAAGAATACTGACCACGAAGAAGGAGTTGCAAAGCTTAATTGGAAAGGTTGTCGCTTTGAGTTAGTTTCTCTCAAGGGAAACAAACAAATGCATAGCATTCTTCGATGCCCTAAAAATGGGTAAGAAGAATTCCGAATGGAATGAGGATTGTGAGAACGCCTTCGAGGAGTTACTAAGGAATATGGAAACACCACTAGTTTTATCCAAACTATTGGACAGAGAGGAATTTTTCATTTATTTGGCGGTATCTACGCACACACTAAGTGCAGCACTAGTACGCGAGAAGGCAAGGATTCAAAGGCCAGACTATTATATCAACAAGCAGTTTACTAGAGCTAAGAAAACTTACCCGAAGTAGGAGAAACTTTCCTATTGCTTGTTGATTGCATCGAGGAAGTTACAGCCGTATTTCCAGGCTCATCTGATTAAGGTGTTAATAGATCGGCACTTGAAACGGGTGTTGTATCGACCCGAGACCTCGGGAGATTAGTGAAATGGAATATTGAACTAAGCTAGTATGATACCACTTAACATCCGAGGAGAGCGATAAATGGGTAGGAGTTGGCAGACTTCATCGTTGAGTTTACCACACAAGAAGGTGAAGAGAAGGATGATGTGATCACACTTCCTCATTGAAAATTGTTTATGGATGGAGCTTCAAATGAACATAATTATGGTGCAGATGTAGTGCTTGTAACTTTGGAGGGACGATCGATTAATAATGCCTTGAAGTAGGAATTTACCGCAACTAACAACGATGCAGAGTATGAGGCGTTGGTAGCGATGTTGAGGATAGAAAAGGAATGGGGGATAAGGATGCTGTCAATATTCAATGATTCCCAATTGGTGGTTTATCAAGTAAGGAAGGAATACCAAGCTAAGAGTGTGAGACTTGCTCCTTGCCTGACCAAAGCATTGGAACTGTTGGATGATACAGAGCATTATATGATTACACTCATCCCCAAAGAGGAAAATACAAAAGCCAATTCATTGGTCAAGTTGGCTAGTTCTGTTGAAGCATAGGTGATGGGTGTGGTTCTAATAGAGGTTTTGATGGCTTCAGCTATCGACCGGATGGACATCGAGTAGATTTTGGAAATCTTGGAGGAAAAGGAGTCATGGATGACTTCGATCTTGCTTAAGGAAATTCTTCCGAGAGATAGAAATGAATGGAAGAAACTCCTTTGAAAAGCACCATGGTTCATGATGCTAGAAGGAGTCCTATAAATAAGAGGATTCTCTACCCCTTTAATTAGGTGCATAACCAAGGATTAAACTAGGAAAATCCTCATGGAGATACATGAGGGTAGCGGTGGTAACCATAACAAGGGGCAGACACTAGCAAAAAATGTACTTCACTATGGATATTTCTGGCCAACAATAAATCGGGAAACACTGATTACACCAAACGATGCGATTATTGTTAAATAGTTGCAAAGAAACCAAGAGCCCCATCGACATAACTTACACAAATGGTCAGCCCGTGACCATTTACGGTTTGGGGGATTGATACTATCGGTTGCTACTGATGAACAAGGAGGAGCTAAGTATGCTATAGTTATGGTGGATTATTTCATGAAGTGGGCCGAAGTAGAAACCCTTACTATGATTACAATGAAAAAGGTAATCAACTTCATGATGAAAAACACCATCTGTAGGTTCAGAGTACCTCAGAAAATCATAACAGATAACGGAACTCAACTTTGAAGTATCGATTTCAAGGATTTCTACAACTGGTACAAAATTGAAAAAAGCTTTTTGATGGTAGCAAATCCATAGGCGAACGGATAAGTGGAGGCATTGAATAAAATCACCAAGTCCACCTTGAAGAAACAATTAACAAAAGCCAAGGGCAACTGGGTCAACGAGCTTCCACTGGCATTGTAGGCTTATAGGGCAACCCATGGCATTGTAGGCTTATAGGGCAACCCATAAGTCTGCGATTGGACATATGTCGTTCACTTTGACATACAGATCGAAGGTTATGATCTCGATAGAATTGGAGATCCCTTCTCAGCTTAAAAGGTTTAATGATCCAAAGTTAAATATGGAACTCTTTCTTTAGTCCCTCGATTTGGTTGGTGAGAAAAGGGAGTAAGTGGAATTAAGGGTAGCCGCTCACTAGAAAAGAGTAGCATGACATTTTAACACCAAGGTCCAGAACCATACCTTCAAGGAAGGAGATATCATTTTGATACGAGTTCTCCTACGTACCAAGGTGCTTGGTCTGAATTGGTAAGGTCCTTATCTAATCGAGTAAAAGTTTGGAGATGGAACGTTCAAGCTAGCCACTGTTAAAGGAATCTCAATTCTGCTTGCATGGAATAGCGACTTACTATGCCACTTAATTTAATTTAATTTAATTTACTTTCTGCAAACAAGCCAACCAAGAATTCTAGGGACATGTAATAAGGCAGGACTTGCTACATTATCCGTTGATAAATAAAAGTTAGCTTCCTGAACCAATGGAACCGTGTTCTTGTAAGCAAAATCCTATATTATGCGGTTAGCGGTTATTCAGGAACAAACTCCTTTGGCCCAGTATTAGAATCAAACGAAAAAGTTATTGACATTTGAAGTTTTGAAATCAAAAATAATTATATATGTAATAAAGGAAATAAATAATAATTAGCCGACGTTAATTTCAAACGGTTAAACTTAACTGCAGCTTAAACATTAAGAAAATTATAACCAGAATTAAATTATCTTGATCAAATAAACAAAAAATAAAATTAAAAAGTCAATTAATGTATAAATATATATATTTAAAAGCCACACGGTCGACCCAGAATACATCATGGTCGACCGGTAGCGGTCTACCATGTTGGTTTAGGGGTCGACCATGGGTTTTCTAAAATCACAATAAACTGAGGCAAGAATTGTCTGGATTTCACATAGTTTAATTGCATGGCTTGCAATAATTTGAACCCCTATAAATATAGACCTAGACCCCTACTTCCAAACTCATATTTTTTAACAAACGCGAAAGCTCTGCCACTTTCTATTCTGTAAAAATGTCTAAATTCTTAAATTAGTTTAGTTATACGTATATACATAATTAGAGGGTTGTAAAGGATGATAGAGAAGGGAAATAAGGTCAATCAAATCGTCCAAGCAAAGGTAAACTGTAAATCCGGATCTCAATTTCAAATCAATATAAATCTCTTTTCTAATCTAAAATTATAATAGATCTATATACGCTTGTAGTGTATAAATCCAAATTGGGAGAAAAGGGAGTCAGAGTGGAATAAGGGATTGGATATGGAGATTTGAAATGCTTTAAAAGGTGAGTGTGAATATTATATGCTTTTACATAATACTAGATTATATTGTGCAAATCTATTCCTATATGCCTATAATTTTAATTGGGGTTGTAGGCTAAATTTATAAATATGAAACTGAAATTGGAAAACCCTACCTAAATATTCTGTATCTGTTAACTTGTTATATTTACAACTTATATGAATGTGAACCTGGAAAATGTTTAGGATATTTACAGTTCCTAAATTCATTAATGAGAAATATGAAACTATGACATGGGGGAATAGTCGATAGGTTTGTTAGTAATGATTTTACTATGCAACAGAAGTTGAAGTAAAATAAATGGAATCTTTTCCTATATACCTTGTCGATAGGCAAACAAAAAGTTGAATTTTGAAATAAACCATGTTTCAAAATTTTAAGATCTAAAATAAAATTTACTTATGCGGACTATACTTATGCAAAGTGGAAGAGAATTACAGGCAAAAAAGAAGGTTCCAAGGTACAGTGGCAATAGGGCACGTAAGAAAATGATGTAAATGTGGAATTTTCAATCTGAACCCTCAACATTAGAATATAGGTTTAGAAAACTTGGATTTTTTTTAATAATTGGATGTTAGTAATGGTGTGTTATGATTTTGGATGATATTAATTGGATGAAAAAATTGTTGAACAATATTTCCATTCGTGCAAATATGGGAAATTTTGGATGTAAAAACAAGTTTTTAATTTTCACAATTTGCATACATATAGAACTACAAGTTTCTTTAGGTTGTTTGCATCATATTTTCAAAACTGATTAAAGAATGCATTCATTTAGAATGCACTGATTTAGAATTGCTCAGCATGCATAAATAATGCACGGCTTTCACTGATTTGAACCCCTATAAATATAGACTTAGACCTCCACTTCTAAACTCATATTTTCTAATGGACACGAAAGGTATGCCACCTTCTCTTCTCCACAAATTTCTAAATTTTAAATTAGTTCTAATTAGACGTATATACATAATTGGAAGATTGTAGAAGATAATAGAGAAGGGAAATAGGGTCAAATCCACTTGTCAAAGCTGAAGTAAACTGTATAAATCCAAATCTCTTTTCTAATCTAAAATTCTAATAGATCTATCTACGCTTGTAGTGTATAGATCCAAATTGGGAGAAAATGAAGTCAGAGTGGAATCGAAGATTAGATTTGGAGATTTGGAATGCTTAAACAGGTGAGTGGGTATATTATATGCTTTTATATATAATTAGATTGTATCCTCAAAATCTATTTCTATATGCCTATAATGTTAATCAGAGCTGTATGCCAAATTTATAAACTTGAAAATGAAATTGTAAACCTTTGCCTACATATTATGTATTTATTAACTTGCTATATTTACATGTTATAGGAATGTAAAATTGAAAATGTTTAGGATATTTGCAGTTCCTAAATTCATTATTGAGAAATACGAAACTATGAATTTGTTTGAAATATGATAATAATATATTGGTATTTTGAACGAATAATAAAAATGTAAAATTAATAAATTACATTAAGGTTTTAGGGGTTTAACTGGTATTTTAATTTGTCGACATTCAGAATATTGCAAGGTAAATTTCTATACATTATCAAGTTTAAAACAAATAAAAATGCATTGTTTGAAATGACAGGAATACACTTAAAAAGAAAAGGCTGTACAAAATACAAATATTTTTCGTATTTTATACTGTCTATTTCAAATGATGAAAAGATAATTCTTTATAATTCCAAACACTACACAAATCTTCCTCTTCGGATAAGATATAGAAACTTATAGTGTTAACATTTTTATGACAGAAACGTAGTTCCAACGCATTAAAATACAGAGAACCCCCAAGCGTTAAATAGAGAGATATAAACAATCGATAAGGACATTATAAAATGAAAAGAAATGTGATACCAATAAAAAATGGAAAATAAAAATAAATAAATTAAAGAATAAGTAAGGGTGAATAAAAGGGTAGAAAGGGAATAGAGATAGAAAATTGGAAAAAGGATTAAAAGAATAGGAAATGATATTATGAACTTATTAAAAAGGAAACTGGTCGATAATCATGAAGCGAGAAAGATATAAACGCATGATGAAGTAAAAGACTTAGAGTCAATAGTGAACTGTAGTGGCATGATGATTAAGTAAGAATGAATGAATATATATAAGTGACACACACACACATATAAGTAGATTCAAGTATGCGATTATGATGGGTGTGAACTATTAAAGTTAATAGATGATTGTATGAATAGAATGACATTAGTCATTATAGTAGGTTGGAATGCGAGGTCATAGTATAACATAATAGAAGTCGGCCCACCGCAAGTGACTACTAGCAGTTGTGTAACATTATACTGATCAGTGACATATCCAACCACACGACCCGTGGAGAGTATACGCTTGCGTATAGATGAAGGAATACCTCCAATAGGTAGATGAGTCCGCTTCAAAAAATAGAAAAGAGGGGGGTATTGCCATGATTGCAATAGGCAGTCTAAATGGGATGGTGAACGGGATTTGGCACTATACAGCATGTGTTGGGTACTAATTCAAGAGTAGGACTATCATAGGGTGAGAATGTCATCATTCCTTAGCGGTCAATGGAAAAGACAGGGTTACACCTAACTGGTCTACTCCTCCTTCTATAGTAGGCCAAGTAAGGTAATGCACCACCACTACTGTTTGCTAGTTTGTTGGTTAGGGCAAGGCTAGTTAAGCCATAAAGAGATCATTCAAAATGGATAGGGGGTCCGTGGAGCCAAGTCCATAATGGAAGCAGACAAAGTAGTAATTTCTAAAGTGATAGAGTACAGAAAAATATTTGAAATGTCATCATTAGGCATAACAGGAGTTTCTGGGTATGCGCGACGACAGGATCGTGATATGGCCAAGGTGATGGAATCTGATGGGCTGCGGATTTGGGGATAGTATCCAGGTCCAATGGGGGACTGTGGTACTTATGTGTATATATATAAACGTAGCTATAATCTACAATGGGTAGATGGGACGTATCGTATGCGGATGTGAAGTCGAGATGACTAATTAAATATTAAAAGACATAACAAGTGATAGAGAACAATCAGCATAAACCAATGTTATGTATAAAGTGTATAATTTTTCCAATCACTAGAATGTTGTTCTAAACCCCTCCTCATTACAACCCATGGGATTTCTTGAAGGATAGGTACTGGTACTAGGAGTATACGGTGCTGATTAGGACACTCGACCTTGGAAGTGTTAAATCTTGGTCAGTAGTTATGTTACTTATTATATTTTATTTATTCTCCTCTAACTTGTATCATTAATGATCTGATATGAATTCATTGTTTTACTTGTAGATACCAAACCACCGACTCGTATTTTGATTGACTTGGATTTTCGATTTCACAGAAATTCAGGCCCATTGGGGTGCAGGTTGTTCCATTTGGTATTAGAGCATAGGTTAGTCGATATAGAAAAATTAGGAAACATCACGGGAACATATTTGTATTTTGTCTATAAATATATTGTATGCCAAAATCCTTTAATTTCTGACTACATAGTAGTTCCAACCATACCCTGAAATATGGGTAAGTCGATTATGGGTCGGAATAATGGAAGAAGTTGAAGATGTACACTTACCTCGATTACCTGGGAATTAGGTCATGTGGAAAGGCATTGACTTATAAAGAGCATGAGTATAACATATGGAAGTTTCTTGAAGCTAGATGTACGTGACTCCCTAGTTGGACTCCCGATAGCCCAATGATTATAGATCCCTGTGTGATGCTGATTAATAATGTATAGAAGGTCCAAGTAAGGGGAAAATAAGAACTCATATGTTGTAGATATCTGGAAACAATGGAGTTTCTGAATGAATGTGTGAAGTAGTCGCCCCAAGTTGATAGTCGAAATTTCAATATTGGAAAGAAGACAGGTTAGTAAGTTGAAGAAGAAAGGTCCAAATTAATGGATGAATGAAAATCCACTCCGAGTTCGATCCCATATAAAAGAAATTAATATAAAAGTTAAAATGATTTTAATATATAAGTTTGAGAATATATATATATATATATATAATATTTGAAATGAGTTTCAAAGGTAATTTGAAAGTAGAAAACCCCTGTTTTTTGTAAAGTAAATATTAAATTTTTGAAAAATATAAAATAATTATTATATTAAATAGAAAGTTTCAGTGGAAAATTTAAAATTTGTTGGATTGGAAATAATAGTAAATGTGTTTTAATAAAGAGGTTAATTCTTTTGAAAAAATATAGTAGAGCGTATGTAGCTCGTTGATTTTTCTAAGATGAAATTTCTTTAAAGTTGAAACATTCTTTTTAGGGGTGGTACAAGTTGAAATGGGGTAAAAGGAATGGGAAAAGGGTTAGAACCCGGAAATAAAATAGAAGGCGAATGCACTACAATGGTTCAATTAAGGAGATAGTAAGTTGAGAGTAGAACTATATAATTATAAGCCATTTAAATAAGAGTAGTTTGGGTAGAAGAAAACATTAATATTAGGGATTTATATAAAATAATGTTAATAATTAGAAATAACATTTGGAGAATATATTAAAACATGCTTGGAGCGACATAGGAAAATAAAGGCAAACCAACCACTTTCCATTGTTGTGCGCATTTGTTGCAAATACCTTTTAAAAGTTCCCCTCATATGATATTAGAAACTCTACCAAGGATTGGAAGTGGAGACGGTATGAGTGATAAGAAAATGATAAAGTGAGAGTTGTTCTTATCTACTCTAGTTTTATTGTTTAAAAATTATAAAGGATGTTTAGAAATACTGTAAAGTATATTTTTGAAAAAAATGCTTTGGTATAATGATTGAATTTTTAAAGAAAAAATAATAAATGGTTTGAGTAAAAATCCCAATTTTTAAGAAGTAAAAGTTAAAAAAAGTCTTTAAAAGGAAAAGAACTTCTAAAAATCTAATTATAGTTTTGAAAGTTAAGATACAAAGTTACTTTTGAATTTTTTAAAAAGTTTTTAAGTTGTACTTTTAAAGATAAAAGTTTTGGGATTAAAATAATTCAAAAATTTTAAGCTTTAATTATTGAAGAAAAATCAGCGAAGATCAAATCAAAATTTTAAATATGGAGTAGATAGGAATGACTGCCTAGGTAAGATGGGATAAAAGGTAAGGCTCTGAAGAAATAGCGATGACGACTCATAGGGTAGCAATAAGGAATCCCAATTGAGTGTAAAGAACATTGGTGAGGACCTAGGAATGATTTGATAAACATGTGTGCATGCCATAAGAAGAACCTTAAAAGGAATGGCGAATGGGATTAAAGTACACTTCTACGAGTTCTATGGTATGCTTGTAGGGAAGACCAAGAGTAAAGGAAGTAAATACCAAGATTTGAGAGTACTATCAAGAAATTGGGATTAAAAGAAGATAGTAATAGAGGGTAATGAGATGACAAACACACATAGAGGACATCATAGACTCAAAACTAAGGAAGATATGATGGGGGCAGAAAAGTTATTCTGCCAAACCAGTTGCCAATAAGTTATTTAAATGGTACATAGTTTGTATTTCTTACCCATTATAGTTTGGGAAGATGCACAATTTGTTCCATAATTTGATATGGAAATGGAAGTAAGGGATGAACCTTATTCATCAAAATCCATAAAGGAAAGTTAAAATATGCGGGTTGGAGAATGATGGTGAAAGTGCTACTAAGGATCGTAATATGGAATAGTAACTAAGTTATCTACTAGTGCGGAATATGAATATAAAAGGTAAATAGTAAAGTAGATGACACCAGGGATTTTTATACTGGTTTGAACTCCCGTTCTACGTCCAGTCCCAGACTCCTTTTGGAATTTTAACTATGAACCCTCTATTAACCTGGAGGAATAGGTATTACACCGCCTAAGCAACCGAACAGGACTTCTACCGCTTAGACAACTGAATAGGACTTCTACCGCCTGAGCAACCGAACAGTACTTCAACAATACAATGATATTTCTTGACTGATTGTGCTATGTAGATAGCACGAATATGTCTTTAGAGTACATTCTTCCTATAATCTTCTCCTTTGTGCTATATAGTGTAGTACGTTAAGATTGGAAGTAATTTGAATCACAAATAAAATTGTGCTTGAATGTGCAAGTGATTTGAATGCGTTTATGAAAGCAAATGGCAGAAATTTGATACAAGAATATAGAATAGATTCGGAGAATTAAGTTGTTAAAACAATTGAGTTGAAGGCTATTTATAGAGTTAAAAAGATGTAATCATTCTTGAAAAGGTTCGACCAAGAGATACAGAAACAACTGTTGGATTAAAAGTTGTGTCTATTCATTGAAAGAAGGTGACCGTTCAGAAAATAGCTGTTATGAATATTTAGTCGACTGGTGAAAGAAATTCAATCGACTAAACATTCAAAAAATTCGAAATTTAAATTTATTCTGAAAAGACACCTGTTTCAGTCGACTGAATGGGTGTGTTTAGTCGACTGAACCTTCAAAATAATTTGTGCACCTTTGCATGTTTCAGTCGACTGCACACCCCTATTTAGTCGACTGAAACAGGTGTTTTCTGCCTAGTAAACTTCTTTTTGAAAGCAATTTGTTTACAAACTTAATATAATCAAATCTTACCGTGTGTATATGATTTTGAATATGATTTAAAGTATGTGTGCATGCATATACCACTGAGGGGAGATTTTAAAAATTATTAACTACTAATTAGAATATAGACAAACCAATTATAAACATTGAAACTTCTTTTTGAAATCTTTGGTCTTCGATCTATCGTCAAGTAGAATAGTATCTTCTCCTGCAAATTTTGTTAGTTCATATAATATATACTTATATAGTTGTCACAATCAAAACATCAAAATACAAGGTTCTAATAGAAGGCACGTTAGAAAGGTCCATAAGTAGTAGTAGTAGTTTGTAGCTAGAAGTAGTAGTACTTGTGTTTCCTTTAAGCAATTGCTTTTCTTTTAGTTGGGTTGTATATATTTGTTGTTTTAATAGCGCGTACGATGTTATGAAAATGTTCCATTTTATGTGTTTTCTGTGCATGTCCCATAACCACTGGCTTAACTTAAATATTCACGAACAAATTGTAGATTTCCACTCGAAAATTGTCACATGAGTTCAATCGAACAAGTCTAAGAATTAACCGACAAAGTAAACGCAAGCGTTTCATACCACTTGTTTTGCTAAGCCGTTTAATTAGGTTTCTCATACGAATGAGGTAAAGGTTTGTATACACTACTAGATTGGAAAACGGTTTTATAAACGAGATTTGTATTAAAAATAGAGTTGGAATCATCTTTGTGAAAGAGTTTGAATATCTACTACTAGTATAGAAACCTTTGTATTTTTAAAGTGACAAATCACAGAAATGATTGTAGAAACAATCAGTCACCAAAATCCACATTCGACGACATGAATTAAAACCATAAAATTCGATACCGAATCCATCAAAATGGATGTTTCCAAAAATCCCGTAAAAAGAAGTCATCAAAGTCGATAAATGATAACAACAAATCGGATCATCAAGAATCGATTAAAAATCGGAAACCCACACGAAACTGCCTAAATTAGGCAAAAATGCAAATTTCCTAGATTTAGTCGACTAGACTGTAGGGTCAGTCGACTGATTCATGCCTAGAAACTCTTGGGTTTCAGGTTCAGTCGACTAACCATATACGTCCGTCGACTGACACAGGGACAGAAGCTTTCTGTCTCCTAGTTCAGTCGACTGAACTATAAGGTCATTCGACTGACACAGGGGCAGGAAGTTTTCTGCTCCCAGATTCAATCGACTGACCTTACCATTCAGTCGACTGAACTGCCATTTGCAGTATTTTCAGCCTATCCCAAGAAGGGGAAAAAATCCAAACGGAAGTGATTGGACGAGAAACGGAGACTAGGGATTTATGCCAAGCGACAACCCAGCCTTAAAGGCTCTTCGATACACCCCAAATATCAATGTCCAAACATCCATAGAAGGATTTTCATAAAATTGGACCAAAACACCAAAATTTGGAAAATTCACCAAATCAATTCAAATCAAAAGCAAATGAATATGCACAAGTGTTAGGAATTCATACCTAACAACAAGGAAAGTTATAGACGTAGATGTGAGTTAAATAACTCACCTTTTAAACCCAAAACAACAAATAAGAAGCTCTAGAACAAGCAAAGATTGACTTCTCTTCAACAACACCTCTAGAATCTTCAATCTATTATCAAAGGTGAAGTTTTTCCTAAGTTAGGTGATAGGAATTTCTAAAAATTGAAGAGGGATTGAGATGGAGAAGATGAAGAGGATGCTTACCTAAGCTTCTCTTGGATTTTGGACTTGAATTTGTATTTCCTAAACAAACTAGGGTTTTTGGAATTCTAATTTCCAATCTCTTCCCCCATTTTTACTTTAGCTTGAGTGTTAGGAAATAGAATGAGTGAATGGATGAAGAGTAGAGGAGTTAGGGCTATTTTTTAGGTTGGTGGGCTAAAACCCAAACCCAAAGCCCTAAATGAAAATATCAAAATTTTACCCAACTCCAAACATATCGATGTTTATACTTAAAAAGGTCGCAAATGCCATTTTGGACTCAATGGAAGTGGTCTCAAGTCCTAATTCGACTGTTTGCAAAAAGTGATATTTCGGACTTAAATCCGACTAACGATGCTATATTTAAATAAAACATCTGAATATACAATCGTAAAATATGCGAGTTGTTACAGACTCCCCTCCTTAAAGAAATTGCATCCTCGCAATACTTAAGAAAAAGAAATAAAAACTAACAAACATACAAAGGCATAACAACACAAAAAGAAGAAATTTTGAAATGAGAAGTTCACCTTAAGGAGCACGAGAGAGTAAGTCCGGATGTGTTTGCTCGATGAATTCTCTGGATTCCCAAGAGCAATCCTTAGGATTTGAGGACCATTGAACTTTCACAAGAGGTACATCTTTATTTCAAAGTTGTTTAATCTCCGTAGCAATGATACGAATATGATGTTGCTCATAAGTCAAATTAGGCGAAACTTCAATTTCTTCAATAACACCGGGCTCAAGAATGGAATCGGAATCTCGAAGGCATTTCCGTAGTTGAGAGACGTGGAATACGTCATGAATAGCAGAAAATTGAGCCGGAACTAAAAGGCGATAAGCCATGAAACCAATGCGTTCGGTGATGGGAAACGGTCCAATATATTGAGGTGCTAATTTTCCCGATTGACTGAAACGCACAACATCCTTCATAGGTGAAACACAAATAAACACAAAATCTCCTACAGAAAATTCTAATTTCCTTCTTCGGTTATCGGCATAGGATTTTTGTCTACTTTGAGCTTCTTTCATCCTATGACGAATAAGGTCAATCTTTTCTGTGGCATCCCGAATAAAATCTGGACCTAAAACCAGCTTCTCACCGGCCTCAAGCCAACACAAAGGAGATCGGCATGGCCTTCCGTATAGTGCCTCGAAAGGTGCCATACCAATACTAGATTGGAAGCTATTATTATAGGAAAACTCAACAAGAGAAATATGGTCTTCCCAACTTCCACCAAATCAAGAACACATGCACGAAGGAGATCTTCAAGAGTTTGATTCACACGCTCGGTTTGTCCATCGGACTGAGGATGATAAGCGGTTCTAAAATTAAGCTTCGTTCCCAAAGCTTTTTGAAGACCTTTCCAAAATTCACTAGTAAATAATGGATCACGATCACTAACAATAGAAGTAGGAACTCCATGTAATTTAACAATTTCCTTGACATAGAGTTTAGCCAAAACAGGTACGGTCCGATTGGACCGAATGGGTATAAAATGGGCGGACTTTGTAAGTCTATCTACTATCACCCATAGGCTATCGTGACCCGAACGAGAACGGGGTAGACCGTCAATAAAGCCCATGGAAATTTGATCCCACTTCCAAACGGGAATGTCCAAAGGTTGCAATAACCCACCGGGCCTTTGATGCTCGGCCTTTACGAGTTGGCAAGTCATGCAACGCTTAATAAAGTTAGCAATATCATATTTCTTTCCATCCCAATAATAAAGTCACTTCATGTCTGCATACATTTTACTATTTCCGGGATGAATGGTAAATTTAGAACGGTGAGAATCTTCTAAAACGTCTTTACGAAGATCACAAATATTTGGCACGATAAGTCTACCAAATTTTCGGATACCACCACGAGCATCAATATCAAAGTCTTTCAAACCTTCAATATCAATTTTATCCCTACAACTTTGGCTAAGAAGAACCAATTCGGGATCATGCTTTTGAGCTTCAGGAATGCGGTCTAAAAGAGAAGGATGAGCCTCAAGGCTACACAAAACAGGAGATGAACATGAATCAGATTCATGGTCTCGAATCTCACAAGTGGATAAAGTCTCGAGATCATTCCATTCGTATATCATCATAGAAACAACCGCTTTTTGCTTTCGGCTAAGGGCATCGGCAACACGATTTCCCTTTCCAGGAGTATAAAGAATATCAAGATCATAAGAAGCAAGGAACTCGAGCCAATGCTGTTGACGCAAATTAAGTTCCTTTTGAGAAAATAAATACTTCAAAGATTTATGATCGGTGTAGAGAACAAATTTCTCTCCCAAAAGATAATGACGCCAAATTCTAAGGGAGAAAACAATAGCCGCGAGCTCTGAATCATGAGTGGAATATCTAGTCTCGGCAGGCTTTAATTGCCTAGAAGCATAAGCGATAACATGTTTCCTTTGCATGAGAACGACACCCAAACCAACACGACTAGCATCGGTATAAACAATCAAATCTTAGTTTCCTTCGGGAATCACAAGAATAGGAGCATTGGAAAGGAGTTCTTTTAATTTATGAAATGAAGCTTCACATTTGTCTGACAAAATGTATTTAACTCCCTTCTTTGTCAAATTAGTAAGAGGTACGGAAATTTTAGAAAAGTCTTTTATGAACCGTTGGTAATAGCCCGCCAATCCAAGGAAGCTACGAATTTCCATCACACTCTCCGGTCTCTTCCAATTTTGAATCGCTTCAATCTTTGAAGGATCCATGGAAATTCTGGATTCAGAAATAATATGCCCCAAAAATTTCACACGAGATTGCTAAAAGTGGCATTTAGAAAATTTTGCTTTCAATTGGTTGCTCCTAAGAGTTTCCAACACAATCCGAAGATGATTTTCATGCTCTTCCTCGGTTTTAGAATAAACAAGAATATCATCGATAAAGATGAGAACAAATCGATCGAGGAAGTCTTTGAAAACTCAATTCATAAGGTCAATGAAATAAGCTGGAGCATTCGTCAAACAAAATGGCATAACAAGCCATTCATAAGATCCATAATGAGTTCGGAATGATGTCAAAGGAATACTATCCTCTGCAATACAGAGCTGATGAAAATTTGTTGCTAAGTCTAACCATGAAAAGACTTTAGCACCGCTAAGTTGATCGAATAGATCATCAATCCGAGGTAAGGGATATTTATTCTTGATGCTGAGATCATTAAACTTGCGGTAGTCAATGCAAAGCCTAAGTGTACCATCAGATTTTTTCGCAAAAATAGCCGAAGCTCCCCATGGAGAGGAACTAGAACGAATAAACTTTTTTCCTTCCAATTCGGATAATTGATTACGCATCTCCTCATTTTCCTTATTGGACATACGATAAGGAGGACGAGTAATAGGTAGATCTCCAAGGATTAGATTAATTCTAAACTCAATTGCTCGCTTAGGTCGTAATCCTAATACGGGCTCAAATATATCAGAAAATTCACGAACAATGTGAATGAGAGAAATAACATCTTCCTCATCATCATTATCGTCATCATGAGGATTTAGAGAATACAAGGATGCTTGGAAATTGGAATCTGAATCTTTAAGAACAAGAGAAATCTGCTTAACAGATTGAGGATGTCGAAGATATATAGTCCGCTCAGGACATAGGATATGGGCTTCATAACGGTTAAGCCAATCAATTCCCAAAATCATTCCGAAACCATGGTAACACATAACATGCAAATTGGCACGGAAAGAGTAATCACATAAAATAATCTAGACATCTTTACAAAGTAAACTGAGTGTTGCGGATCCACCAACCGGATTCGCAATTCTCAATGAAGTCATCAAGCCAATAACATTCAAAGACAAAGCATCAACAAGTTCTTTTGATATAAAAGAGTGAGATGCACCCGTATCAAAAAGAACTCGAATAGGAAGGTCACGAAATATAATAATGCCATCAATGATAGAATGAGAAATACCTTGACCAAGAGAAGTGTTAGTAGGGGCTTGCACAACATTTAACTTGCCTTCCTTCTTGCTTTGAAGTTTGGGACATAAAGATATAGTATGACCCGAACTTTTGCAATAGCGACAAGTAAGAGACTTCGGACACTTGTTTGCATAATGGTCCTTAGAACCATAATTGTAACATTCTCCAAGACTAGAGGTAGGAGTCTTTGCTACCGAAGTTGCTTGCTTCCTTTTCTTGTTGGGATTAGGCTTGAACTTAAAAGACCTCTTCTTATTGATGTTTTGTTTGGCTTCAACATCACTTTCTTTATCGGCCTCTTCGAGTCGAAGAGCGATATCAACAAGCTGATCGAAAGAAACTTCTAGGTTTAGAAGTAATGGCTTTTTGAAATTCTTATTCAACCCATAGACAAATCTCGGATTTTTCTTCAATGGGGTATTAATATACTCGACCCCATATTTAGATAGAGATTCGAAATATGCGACATAATCCGTCACAGAAGATTCACCTTGAACAAGGTCAATAAAGCGTCGAGCTAGAGATACTTTTTCAAACTTCGGCACAAATTTCAACTCGAACCTTCCTCAGAATTGCTCCTAAGTAAGATCCGCTTCAATAATTTCCAAGATCAAAAGCTCATACCAATCTAATGCTCTCTCCTGGAGCATACTAGAAGCCACTTGGACTCGATGAAGATCAATAAGGTTCATGCGGGAGAAGATGCAATCGAATGTTCTAATCCAAGCTTTGGACTTCTATAACGCTTTTGGGACCTTTGAAAGGCCTTCCACCCAAGTTGGTGTAATCACTGCACAAGCATGCAAAACCAGATTTAGGATGAGTAGGCTCTGGAATGGGTCCGATAGCTTGAGCATTTTTCACAAGATCTAGAAGTTGCTGAGCAGACAAAAATACTCCGTCCAGAGGAGTAGCACTATATTGACCGGCGCTGGGACGTCCTGGTCTAACTATTTCTCTTCTTTAAGAAAGAAAGAAGAGGAAAAAGGTTATTTACAGAATTAATATCAAACAAACTTGATTGATTAAACAAGGCATCATAAAAAGAAATAGGATAGAACGATACGAAGACTCGAATTAAATCCTATGGCACGATTCCTAAGAAAGACTTAGGACAATGATCCTTGCTATATTATTCTACATTATTTCGAAGTTTGGCTCTGATATCAAGCTATGATGCCCCACCTCTATACTTACACTAGCCAAGGACACTACTGAGTAATGCCATCGACTAGCACGAAGAATAAGGCTGTTGAGGAGCGACCATCTGTGTAATTGCTTTGTGCGAGTACCGATATGTCAAATAATATAACTTACATTTCATTTCAAGAGGAAATCCGACATATCGAATACAAACTCAAATCTACAACACAGTTGCTATGTGGACTTCGGAAATAAATATATAAATAAACATAATACAAATCAGTCACAGATATTCATATCACAAAGGCGGAAACAGATATGAATATAACACATAGAAGTGTACATCAAAGTATTGGTCAAACAAGGTCCACTACATCACAAAAGAATAGATACAAGTGCTAGACAAAAGAATAAGTATACATCAAGGAGTCTTTATCTCAAATGTATACTAACAAAAACTACTATGCTAAGGTAGTTAGCCAAAAGTCAGTAGAAGGACCCTGATAAGAAGTCAAGCAGGAGCACCTGGAATACCTTGGTCTGACCCGAGTATTATTTAAGAAGAAAATAATAAATGGATCAGTCTAGCGATAAATATCATATAAAATGAGATGGGATAAGAGATATGACAAAAACGTATGATAACAATAATGCCATACTGCGACAAGTATACATCAAATAACAACAAAAATCATACAATATCCCAAATCATCTCAAACATCCAAAAAGAATCGCATTCTTTAAATTATTCACCAAAAACACAAATAATTGATAGAGCTCATCAATGCCTATCATCAAAATTGGTGAAACACAAATTCTAGAAATCATCAACTAGAAATCCAGAAATCACAAAGGGGGGAAGGCCTATCACAAACGGGAGCATGAAAACTCACCGGCACGTGCATCACAAACGGAACGCTATTCCATGGTCGCTAACCATCAATTTTGAGCCGAAACTCCACAAACGGCTCGAAGACCATGGGTCGCTAGCCCACCAATTTTGAATTGAAACTCCACAAACGGGGTTTAACGCCCACACAAACAAAGAGACATCGCACATCGCTAGTCTAAATCACAAAATGATCATCATCGATCAATAAAAAGTGTGAATCACACTAAGCTAGTAAATATAAGAGTTTAGCTTCATGTCCCATAACCACTGGCTTAACTTAAATATTTACGAACAAATTGTAGATTTCCACTCGAAAATTGTCACAAGAGTTCAATCGAACAAGTCCAAGAATTAACCGACGAAGTAAATGCAAGCGTTCATACCACTTGTTTTGCTAAGTCGTTTAATTAGATTTCTCATACGAATGAGGTAAAGGTTTGTATATACTAATAGATTGGAAAACGGTTTTATAAACGAGATTTGTATTAAAAATAGAGTTGGAATCATCTTTGTGAAAGAGTTTGAATATCTACTACTAGTATAGAAACCTTTGTATTTTTAAAGTGACAAATCATAGAAATGATTGTAGAAACAACCAGTCACCAAAATCCACATTCGACGATGTGAATTAAAACCATAAAAATCGATATTGAATCCATCAAAATGGATATTTCCAAAAATCCTGAAAAAAGAAGTCTTCGAAGTCGATAAATGATAACAACAAATCGGATCATCAAGAATCGATTAAAAATTGGAAACCCACACGAAACTGCCTATAATAGGCAAAAATGCAAATTTTCTAGATTCAGTCGACTGATTCATGCCTAGAAACTCTCGGGTTTCAGGTTCAGTCGACTGACCATATACGTCAGTCGACTGACATAGGGACATAAGCTTTTTGTCTCCTGGTTCAGTCAACTGAACTATATGGTCAGTCGACTGACACAGGAGTAGGAAGTTTTCTGCTCCCAGATTCAGTCGACTGACCTTACTATTCAGTCGACTGAACTGCCATTTGTAGTATTTTCAGCCTAGCCCAAGAAGGGGCAAAAATCCAAACGGAAGTGATCAGACGAGCAATGGAGACTAGGGATTTATGCCAAGTGACAACCCAGCCTTAAAGGCTCTTCGATACACCCCAAATATCAATGTCCAAACATCCATAGAAGGATTTTCATAAAATTGGACCAAAACACAAAAATTTGGAAAAATTCACCAAATCAATTCAAATCAAAAGCAAATGAATATGCACAAGTGTTAGGAATTCATACCTAACAACAAAGAAAGTTATAGACGTAGATGTGAGTTAAAGAACTCACCTTTTACACCCAAAACAACAAATGAGAAGCTCTAGAACAAGCAAAGATTGACTTCTCTTCAACAACACCTCTAGAATCTTCAATCTATTATCAAAGGTGAAGTTTTTCCTAAGTTAGGTGATAGGAATTTCTGAAAATTGAAGAGGGATTGAGATGGAGAAGATGAAGAGGATGCTTACCTAAGCTTCTCTTGGATTTTGGACTTGAATTTGTATTTCCTAAACAAACTAGGGGTTTTGGAATTCTAATTTCCAATCTCTTCCCCCATTTTTACTTTAGCTTGAATGTTAGGAAATAGAATGAGTGAATGGATGAAGTGTAGAGGAGTTAGGGTTATTTGTTAGGTTGTTGGGTTGAAACCCAAACCCAAAGCCCTAAATGAAAATATCAAAATTTTACTCAACTCCAAACATATCGATGTTTATACTCAAAAAGGTTGCAAATGCCATTTTGGACTCAATGGAAGTGGTCTTGAGTCCTAATTCGACTGTTTGCAAAAAGTGACATTTCGGACTTAAATCCGACAAACGATGCTATATTTAAATAAAACATTTAAATATACAATCGTAAAATATTCGGGTTGTTGCAATAAATTTCAGCAGGCGAAGGACAGGGAAGTTTGCTACGGAGCCATGGATCAATGTCTCTGTACCTTAAAAGTTGAAATTTGTAAATGAACTTATGTGCTTGTTGTTATTATTAATAAAAGAAAAGTTTTTAAAAATTTGAAATTTATTGCGTAGGTAGATAGAGTCCACTATGGACGTTAAATTATTGACTAGATCCCAATTTTATGTTGGCATAATTTGTATACTTTTGAAATATTTGTTTAAAGTGGTTGATTTTTGAAAAATAAATAAAGAAAATAAAATACCTTTATAAAAAAATTTGTGATGAAAATTTTAAAATTAACTTTTTTTACTGATTTTTCAAAAGTTGTATAAAATGATTTTTGGAGCAAAAAAAGGAAGGAATTTTCAAATTTTGGAAATGTCGCATACTTGGTATGGGGGAATACTCGGTAGGTTGGTTAGTAAAGATTTTACCGTACGGCAGAAGTGGCAGTAAAATAAAATCGATCAGCGCTAGAAAATTGTTTTTGCTATGTAATCTTTCCTTATATACCTAGTCGATTGGCAAACAAAATGTGACGCCCCACCTCTATACTCACACTAGCCAAGGACAGTACGAGGTAATATTGTCGACTAGCACGAATAATAAGGCTATTGAGGAGCGACCATCCGTGTAATTGGTTTGAGCGAGAACCGATACGTCAAATAGTATGTCATGCATTTCATTTCGAGGGGAAATCCGACATATCCAATCCAAACTCAAATCTACTACACAGTGGCTAAGTGGCCTTCGGAATCAAGATAAAATAAACATAACATAAAATCAGTCATAGATATTCATATCACTAAAGCGGAAATAGATATGAATATAACACATAGAAGTGAACATCATAGTAGTGGTCATACAAGATCCACCACATCACAAAAGAATAGGTACAAGTGCTTCTCAAAAGAATATGTATACATCAAGGAGTCTCTATCTCGAATGTATAAAAACAAAAACTACTAAGCTAAAGTAGTTAGCCAAAAGTCATAAGCTAGTCCCTACTAAGAAGTCAAGTGGAAGCACCTGAAACACCTCGGTCTGACCCGAGTATTATTTAAGAAGAAAAATAATAAACGGATCAGTCTAGCTATAATTATCATTTAAGATGAGATAGGATAAGAGATATGACAAATATATTTGATAACAACAAAAATCATATAATATCTCAAGTCTCCTCAAATACCCAAAAAGAATATCATATTCTTTAGCTTATTCACCAAACCTCAAATATTGACAAAACATATCAATGCAAATCGCAAAATTGGTGAAACATAAATTCCAGAAATCCATAATTAAAAATCCAAATAACATAAAAGGAGGATGCCTATCATAAACGGGAGCATGAAAACTCACAAACACGTGTATCATAAACGGGATGCTATCCCATGGGTTGCTAACCCATGAAAATACGGGGTACAGTCCCCCCTGGGGACGAATGAGCCGAACATCGACGCACCCTAAAAGATACACCTCATGCACAGACTCATTGAGCCGATTGCTCCTCGAACGGTCAAAAGACCATGGTCTCTACCCCACCAAATTGAGCCGAAGCTCCATCGAAATGGGGTTTAGTCCCCCACGTGGACAAAGAGACATCGCACATCGCTAGTCTAAATCAAAAAATGATCATCATTGATCAATAAGTGTAAATTACACTAAGCTAGTAAATAAATAAGTTAGGCTTCATGTCCCATAACCACTGACTTAACTTAAATATTTACGAAAAGATTGTAGATTTCCACTCGAAAATTGTCATGAGATTTGAATCGAACAAGTCCAAGAATTAACCGACGAAGTAAACGCAAGCGTTTCATACCACTTGTTTTGCTAAGTTGTTTAATTAGATTTCTTATATGAATGAGGTAAAGGTTTGCATATACTAATAGATTGGAAAATAGTTTTAAAAATGAGCTTTGTATTAAAAGAAATGTTGAAATCATTTTTGTTAAAGGGTTTGAGTATTTACTACTAGTATAAAAACCTTTGTATTTTAAAGTGACAAATCATCGAAACGATTGTAAAAACAATCTATCACCAAAAATCCACATTTCAATAACGTGAATCAAAGCCATGGAAATCAATATCAAATCCATCAAATGGAAACACAAACAATCCAGAAAAGGAGTCATCAAAGTCGGTATTGATTGACAATAGCTATTCGGATCGTCAAAGATCGATAAAAATTGGAAATCCACTCAAAAATAGGCAAGTAGGAAAAATTTAACAGGACCAGACGTTTGGTTAGTTTGACCAGATGTCTGACCCTAGGCTCTGCCATTTTTTCTGTGTTCGTTATTTTTTTCCAGAAGCCCCTACCAGACGTCTGGTAGGTTCAACCAGACGTCTAGTTGCCTGAGTTGGGCAGAAATTTGCCTAGGCCAATGATGGCCAAATCAATTCAGAGGCGATCGGATGAGTGATGGAAGCTAGGGATTTACGCCAAGCGACAACCCAGCCCTGTAGGCTCTTCGATACACCCCAACAACATGTCCAAAGATTCAAGATAGGATCTTTAAAGATTTTGACTTCAAAATACCAAATTTGGGAAATTCGCCAAAACAATTCAAATCAAAAGCAATTGAACATGAAATAGATGTTAGGAATTCATACCTAACAACAATGAAAGCTATAGACATAGATGTCAGTTCAAGAACTCACCTTTAAATTCAAAAACAAGAAATGAGAAGCTCTAAAACAAGCTTAGACCAATTCCTCTTCACTACACCTCTAGAATATTCAATCTATTATCAAATGCAAAGTTTTTCATAAGTTAGGTTATAGGAAAAATCAAGAATTGAAGAGGGATCGAGATGGAGAAGATGAAGAGGATGCTTACCTAAGCTTCTCCTTGATTTTAAAACTTGAATTTGAATAGAGAACTAGGGCTTAGGAATTTAGTTTCCTCTTCCCGCCATTTTTCCTAGGGCTTGAGTGTATTAGGAAATTAAAAATGGAATAAATGAATAGGAGTGGAGTGGGAGGTATTTGGTAGAAGGTTTGGGTTCTTTTATTGGGTTAATGGGCTAGAACACAACCCAAAGCCCAAATGAAAATACCAAAATCCTAATCAACTCCAAACATAGCAATGTTTATACTCAAACATGTTGTAAATTCCGTTTTGAACTCAATGAAAGTGGTCTCGAGTCCGGATTCGACTGTTTACAAAAAGTCACATTTCTGAATTTAATCCAACTAACGATGCTATATTTAAATAAAACATTTAAATATATAATCGTAAAATTGCAGGTTGTTACTGACTCCCCTCCTTAAAGAAATTGCGTCCTCCCAACACCGTAAGGAGGACGAGAGAGTAAATCCAGATGTGTTCGCTCGATGAATTCTCTGGATTCCCCATAACAATCCTTAGGATTCAAGGACTATTGAACTTTCACAAGCGGAATATCTTTATTACGAAGGTGTTTAATCTCCATAGCAATGAGGCGATTAGGATGTTGCTCATAAGTCAAATTAGGTGAAACCTCAAATTCTTCAATAACACTAGGCTCAAGAATAAAGTCAGAATCCCTAAGGCATTTCCGTAGTTGAGAAAACTGGAATACGTCATGAATAGCAGAAAATTGAGCCGGTAATAAAAGGCGATAAGCCACGGAACCAATGCGTTCGGTGATGGGAAATGGGTCAATATATCGAGGTGCTAATTTTCCCGAACGACTAAAACGCACAACACTCTTCATAGGTGAAACACGAATAAATACCAAATCTCCCACAGAAAATTCTAATTTCCTTCTTCGGTTATCGACATAGGATTTTTGTCTACTTTGAGCTTCTTTCATCCTATGACGAATAAGGTCAATCTTTTCTGTGGAATCATGAATAAAATCTGGACCTAAAACCAGCTTCTCACGGGCTTTAAGCCAACATGAAGGAGATCGGTATGACCTTCCGTAGAGTGCCTTGAAAGGTGCCATACCAATACTAGATTGGAAGCTAGTATTATAAGAAAACTCGACAAGGGAATATGATCTTCCCAACTTCCACCAAAATCAAGAACTTAAGCACGAAGGAGATCTTCAAGAGTTTGATTCACACGCTCTGTTTGTCCATCGAACTGAGGATGATAAGCGTTCTAAAATTAAGCTTCGTTCCCAAAGCTTTTTGAAGACCCTTCCAAAATCCACTAGTAAATAATGGATAACGATTGCTAATAATAGAAGTAGGAACTCCATGTTATTTATCAATTTCTTTAACATAGAGTTTAGCCAAAAGAGATATGGTTTGGTTGGACCGAACGGGAAGAAAATGGGCATATTTTGTAAGTCTGTCTACAATCACCCATGGACTGTCATGACCGGAACGAGAACGGGGAGGACCGTCAATAAAGTCTATGGAGACTTGATCCCACTTCCAAATGGGAATGTCCAAAGGTTGCAATAACCCACCAGGCCTTTGATGCTCGGCCTTTATGAGTTGGCAAGTCATGCAACACTTAATAAAGTTAGCAATATCAGATTTCATTCCATCCCAATAATAAAGTCGCTTCATGTCCGCATACATTTTACTACTACCGGGATGAATGGTAAATTTAGAACAATGAGAATCTTCTAAATTGTCTTTACGAAGATCACTAATATTTGGCACAATAAGTCTACCAAATTTTCGAATGCCTCCACGAGCATAGATTTCAAAGTCTTTCAGACCATCAATATTATTTTTATCCCTACAATCTTTGGCTAAGATGAGCCAATTCGGGATTGTACTTTTCAGTTTCAAGGATGCGGTCTAAAAGAGAAGGATGAGCCTCAAGGCTACATAAAACAAGAGATGAACACGAATCAGATTCACGATCTTGAATCTCACAAGTGGACAAAGTCTCGAGATCATTCCATTCGGATATCATCATGGAAACAACTGCTTGTTGCTTACGACTAAGAGCATCGGCAACACGATTTCCCTTTCCTGGAGTATAAAGAATATCAAGATCATAAGATGCAAGGAATTCGAGCCAACGTTGTTGATGCAAATTAAGTTCCTTTTGAGAAAATAAATACTTCAAAGATTTATGATCGGTGTACAGAACAAATTTCTCTCCCAATAGATAATGACGCCAAATTCTAAGGGCGAAAAAAATGGCCACGAGCTCTAAATCATGAGTGGCATATTTAGTCTCGGCAGGCTTTAATTGTCTTGAAGCATAAGCAATAACACGTTCCCTTTTGCATGAGAATGGCACCCAAACCAATAAGACTAGCATCGGTATAAACAGTGAAGTCTTAGTTCCCTTTGGGAATCACAAGAATAGGAGCATCGGAAATGAGTTCTTTTAATTTCTGAAAAGCAGCTTGTATGCTAAATCGCTTATTTCATGATCCACTTTTCCGAAAAGCTAAGACATTCAAAATTATGATTAAATTTATGTAACCATCTTTTAAAAAAAACATTTACTTATTACAAGTCAATTTACTGTGTCTGACTGTCTTATCATAGCGTTTAGGAGACTCCTATCGATAACGTTGATCAGGCGCATCGACCAGAATTCTTAAAGCACTCAATGGGCAATACAACACAAAATCATCTTATATATGATAAACATGTCTCTTAAAATTTTTACGAATATTCTTTGCTCGTTTTAAGAACAAAATCCAATTATACTTATAAATATACCTTGTTAGAAAGATTTGCAATTTTAAATTGTTGTTTTCTCCCATGATCAATGAATAAAAGGATGGACCCATCGAGATATTCATAGAATACTCGATTCATAAGATGGATGAAATAAGCTGGAGGGTTCGTCAAACCGATTGACATAACGAGCCACTCATAAGAATCATAACGAGTGCAGAATGCGGTAAGTGGAACGCTATCCTCTGCAACTCGTAGCTGATGAAAACCGATGGCAAGGTCGAGCTGAAAAGACCTTAGCACCACTCAATTGATCGCTTGGGTGGTAATCCTAAGACAGGCTCAAAGATATCGGGAAATTCACGAACTACTTGAATAAGGGAAATAACATCTTCCTCATCATGTGGGTTTAAAGAATTAAATGATGCCACTGAATAGGAATCGAAATCATTAAGAACAATAGAAATCTGCTTAACAGATTGAGGATGTCGAAGATGGATAGTCCTCTCGGGATGTAGGATATGGGCTTCATAACAATTAAGCCAATCCTTTCCCAAAATCAATTCCGAAACCTAAGTAGCGCATAACATGCAAATCAGATCGGAAAGCATAATCACATAAAATAATCTCGACATTTTTACAAAGTACCGAGTGTTGCGGATCCACCAATCGGATTCGCAATTCTCAGTGAAGTCATCAAACCCATAACACTAGAAGCTTGCGCAACTTTCAGCTTTCCCTCTTTCTTGTTTTTAAGTCTGGGACATGAAGATATAAGATGACCCGAACTTTTGCAATAATGACAAGAAATGGGCCTAGGACACCTATATTTGCATAGTGGTCCTTAGAATTACAATTGTAGCATACTCCACGAGTAGGGGTAGGAGTCTTTGCTACCGAAGTTTCCTGCTTCCCTTTCTTGTTGGGACTATGGCTTTTGAACTTAATATGCCTCTTCTTGTTGTTATTGAGGCTCTTTTTGGCACCTCCATCATCACTTCCTTTATCGGCCTCTTCAAGTCGAAGAGTGATATCTACAAGCTGGTCGAAAGGCACTTCTAATTTCAGAGGTAAAACCTTTTTTGGGGTTCTTATTCAAAGCATAGATAAACCTTTGATTCTTTACAAGATCCAAAAGTTGTTGGGAGGACATGAATACGCCATTCAGAGGAGGACCAATGGATTGACCAGCGCTAGGACTGCCAGGTCTAACCATCTCTCTTCTTTAAGAAAGAAAGAAAGAACGAAGAGGAAAAATGTTATTCTCAGAATGAATTCAAATAAGCTTGATTGGTAAAACAAAGCATCATAAAAGAAAATAGGATAGAACGGGTCCTAAAACTCGGATTAAATCCTAAGGCACGATTCCTAAGAGAGGCGTAAGACAATGATTCTTGTCATAATATTCTATGTTGTTCTGAAGTTTGGCTCTGATACCAAGTTGTGACGCCCCACCTCTATACTCACACTAGCCAAGGACACTACGGGGTAATGCTGTCGACTAGCATGAAGAATAAGGCTGTTGAGGAGCGACTATCTGTGTAATTGGTTTGAGCGAGAACCGATACGTCAGATAGTATGTCATGCATTTCATTTCAAGAGGAATCCGACATATCCAATCCAAACTCAAATCTACTACACAGTGACTAAGTGGCCTTTGGAATCAAGATAAAATAAACATAACATAAAATCAGTCATAGATATTCATATCACTATGGCGGAAACATAAATGAATATAACACATTGAAGTGAACATCATAGTAGCGGTCATACAAGATCCACCACATCACAAAAGAATAGGTAAAAGTGCTTCTCAAAAGAATATGTATACATCTAGGAGTCTCTATCTCGAATGTATAAAAATAAAAACTACTAAGCTAAAGTAGTTAGCCAAAAGTCAGAAGCTAGTCCCTGATAAGAAGTCAAGTGCAAGCACCTGAAACACCTCGGTCTGACCCGAGTATTATTTAAGAAGAAAAATAACAAACAGATCAGTCTAGCTATAATTATCATGTAAGATGAGATAGGATAAGAGATATGACAAATATATTTGATAACAACAAAAATCATACAATATCTCAAGTCTCCTCAAATACCCAAAAAGAATATCATATTCTTTAGCTTATTCACCAAACTCAAATATTGACAAAACATATCAATGCAAATCGTAAAAATTGGTGAAACATAAATTCTAGAAATCTATAATTAAAAATCCAGAAAACATAAAAGGGGGAGGCCTATCATAAACGGGAGCATGAAAACTCACCAATACGTGTATCATAAATGGGACGCTACCCATGGGTCACTAACCCATGAAAATACGGGGTACAATCCCCCCTAGGGGACGAATAAACTGAACATCGACGCACCATAAAAGATACGCCTCATTCACAGACTCATTGAGCCGATTGCTCCTCGAACGGTCAAAAGACCATGGTCACTACCTCACCAAATTGAGCCAAAGCTCCACCGAAACGTGGTTTAGTCCCCCACACGGACAAAGAGACATCGCACATCGCTAATCTAAATTACAAAATGATCGTCATTGATCAGTAAATGTAAATTAACTAAGCTAGTAAATAAATGAGTTAGGCTTCATGTCCTATAACCACTAGCTTAACTTAAATATTTACGAACAGATTGTAGATTTCCTGTAACAACCCGCATATTTTACGATTGAATATTTAAATATTTTATTTAAATATAGAATCGTTAATCAGATTGAAGTCCGAAAAGCTACTTTTTGCAAACAGTCGAACTAGGACTCGAGACCATTTCCATTGAGTCCAAAATGGCGTTTGCAACTTTTTTGAGTATAAGTATCGATATGTTTGGAGTAAGTTGAATTTTGCTATTTTCTGTTGGGCTTTTTGGGTTTGGGTTTCAACCCTACTTATTACTCTAACTCAGCCCTCTCTTCAACCATTCACTCTCATTTCATTCCTTTCTCTAGCTCAACTGATAATGGGGAAAAACGATTGGAAATAGAAATTCAAAACCCTAGTTTCCTTTTGCAAGCTTCAATTCTTGCTCCAAAATCAAGGCGAAGCTTAGGTAAGCATCTCCTTCATCTTCTCCATCTCATTTCCTCTTCGATTTCTGAAATGTTCTAAACCCTAACTTAGGAAATGTTTTCTTTTGAGCTTAGATTGAAGCTCATTGGGTTGAAATTGAAGAGTGATTGTTCTAGCTTTGCTTTGTAGCTTCTCTCGTGTGTTTTTGGGATTAAAGGTGAGTTTTGAACTCACATCTACTTCTCTTGATATCATTGAAGTTAGGTATGAATTCCTAACACTTAATTATGTTCATTTGCTTTTGATATGAAATGGTTTTATGAATATGCCAATTTTTGGTGTTTTGAAGTCAAATCTTTAAAAATCCTAGCGTTGTTGTTTGAACATGCTTTAGGTGGTGTTTCGGAGAGTCTATAAGGCTGGGTTGTCGCTTGGCATAAATCCTTAGTCTTCGTCGCTTATCCGATCGCTTCCGTTTTGGATTTTCGCCCTTTTTGGGCTAGGCTGATTTTTGCCTACTTGGAAATTTCAGACGTCTGGATTCAAATTCAAACGTCTGGTTGAAAAATTCAGACGTCTGGAATTGGTCCCTGGAAAACGCAAAAAAGGCAGAGGAAAAATCGAGGCGTTTGGAAATCCAACCAGATGTCTGGTTGGAATTTCAGACGTTTGAAATGTGCAGTTTTGCCTATTTTGGGCCAGAACCTAGGGCCAGACGTCTGGATCAACCCCACAAACGTCTGGAACTGTTCACTTTTCCTATTTTGGGCTGTTTTGAGTGGATTTTCCATTTTAATCGATTCATGTTGATCCAATTAGTTGTTATTGCATTCTTTGACTTTGATGATTCTTTTTAGATTTCGTACACGGCTTTTTATAAAGTGATCTTTTAAATTGTATTAAAAGCTCCTTCTCCAATTTATAATTTCTATTTAAAACACACACAACTTTGCACTTCGAGCGAAGAGGGAGGAGAATTAAATGATTAAATAAAACGCGTGCAATGAACACGTGTGTTTATCTTTTCGGTTAATTCCTAATCTATTCGTTTGACCGTTTTGGCCTTTGGGTCTGGTTTACCGATGAGATGAGGTGAACTTTGTACTGCTTTGAGTGTGAAATTGACTAATGGTTAGTAAACTGTTTAGTGCGAACGTGTGGTATGGGACTCACGTTAACATTTTTCGGGTTCCTTTCTGAGAATTGTGACACATTCCGCTAGTTATTGGTGTCCAGTACTGGGCCTTCGGACCTTCACCACTATGGTTTGTTGCCTTCGGGGTTTGTTGCCTTCGGACTTGAGCCTTCGGGGTTTGTTGCCTTCGGGGTTTGTGGCCTTCGGGCTTGAACCTTCGGGGTTAGTTGCCTTCGAGCTTGAGCCTTCGGGGTTTGTTGCCTTTGGGGTTTGTGGCCTTCGGGCTTGAACCTTCGCGGTTTGTTTCCTTGGGGTATGTTGCCTTCGGGCTTGTGCCTTCGGGTTTGTGCCTTCGGGTTTGTTGCCTTCGGGTTTGTGGATCCTTGTTATACAGTACTGAGCTCGAGCATCTTTTATTTTCTTTGACTATTATATTTCCCTAGTGTATCGCCCTTCGGTGTAGGTTCTTTGAACCACACGATATATAGCGACTACCTTGTGGAAACTTGTGTTACCTTTGTTGGTATTTGTTATTGTCTTTTGGCTTGTTTTGGGATATGGTATCCTTTGTTTATTTGAGTTGCCGATGATATGAGGCTTGTTATGATTCATCTTATGTTAGATGATTTGGTTATCTCTTTTGGAGACATTTGTGGTACTTTATGATTTTGTATGTTCATTATCATTAGTATATCTAACTGATTTGTTTAGCTAGACTGACCCGTGAATTTTATACTCGGGTCAGACCGAGATGTTTCAGGTTATGTACATTGGACTTAGCCTATTTTGCTTCCGCATGGACTATTCCGCTAGTTCCTTTTTGTTATAGCTTTTTGTGTAGTCCTTTCTGACTTTAACTCTGGTATGTATTCTATTGACTCGCCTGTATATTGTGGTTTGCTTTACCACTTGACATGTATCATTTTGTAAACTCTGTGATGTATTTGTATGTGTGAAAATGTATGTGATGATCTACTGTTCTGTGATGTGTATTACATTTGAGTTGTTATATTTTATTCTTATAGATCCTCAGCTACCTATGGCTTTGTATTAAGTATTTATTGGATATGTCGATCCATTTAAGTAAGAAGTGGCATTGTCGGCATATTCAATAGATAATTAAGACGAGGCTACAGATGGTCACTCCTAACCAGCTCTATTCTCCACATTAGCAGATGGTGTTACCTTGTAATACTCTTTGCTAATGTGGGTCTCGGAGTGGGGCGTTACAGCTTGGTATCATAGCTGAGTTCAGAACAAAATATGATAAACATAGAACAGAGACACATATTACGGTACATCAAAGTGTAGTACGAATGTTACGAATCTTTGAATCATCGTGCCATAGGAATTAATTCGAGTCTTCGTACCATTCTATCCTATTTTCTTTTTATGATGCCTTGTTTATTAATCATGTTTGTTTGATATTCATTTTGAGAATAACCTTTTTCCTCTTATGTCTTTATCTTTCTTTCTTAAAGAAGAAGAGATGGTTAGATCCGTCTGTCCCAACGTCGGTCAATCCAGTAGTCCATCTCTGGATGGCGTATTTATGACTGCTCAAGAACTTTTGGGCCCTGTAAAGAATCAAGGGTTTATCTGTGCTTTAGGTAAGAACCCCGAAAAGGTTTTACCACTGAAATTAGAAGTGCCTTTCGACCAGTTAGTAGATATCGCTCTTCGACTTGAAGAGGCCGATAAAGATAATGATGTTGAAGTTGTGGATGCCAAACAAAACTTCAACGTCAACGGGAAGAGGCATATCAAGTTCAAAAGTCCTAATCCCAACAAAAAAAGGAAATAGGAATTTTCCCCTTCCAAGAAGAAAAAGCCTGTTGGATCTGGTTCTAACTCTCAATCTGCTGAAACACCTTCCATTTGGAAGTGTTTCAATTGTGGTTCTCCTAATCATATGATCCGAGATTGTCCTAAGCCTTTCTTCTGCCGTTATTGCAAGAAGGAAGGTCATCGTATTTCTACCTGTCCTACTGCTCCTGCTAGTGCCAAGTCTAGCAAGCTTTATGTTGCTAAAGCTTCTTGAGGTTCCTCTCCGCCCAGAGGTAATTCTCCTTCTATCCTTGAAGGCATTATTATGTTGTGTGATCATTCTATTTGATTTCTTTTGATACGAGTGCCTCCCGCTCTTTTATATCAAAAGAACTTGTTGATTCTTTTCTTTAAATAGTTTGGGTTTGATGACTTCGCTGAGAATTGCGAATCCGGTTGGTGGATCCACAACACTCAGTTTGCTTTGTTCAAATGTCGAGATTATTTTTGTGATTATTCTTTTCGAGCTGATTTGCATATTATGCATTATTTAGGCTTCGAAATTGATTTTTGGGAAAGGATTGGCTTAATTATTATGAAGGCCATATCCTATGTCCAATATGGACTATTTATCTTCGACATCTTCAATCTGTGAAGCAGAATTCTTTTGTTCTTAATGATTCCGATTTCCAAATTCAGTGTTATCATTTTAATTCTTTAAACCTATGGGATGAGGAGAATATTATTTCTCTCATTCAAGTAGTTTGTGAATTTTCCGGAATATATTTGAGCTTGTCTTAGGATTATCACCTAAGCAATCTATTGAGTGGTGCTAAGGTCTTTTCATCTCGATCTTGCCGCCGGTTTTCATCAGCTACGAGTTGCGGAAGGTAGCATCCTCTTACCGCATTACGCACTCGCTGTGATTTTTGTGTTAGGTTCGTTATGTCATTCGGTATGACGAACCTTCTACCTTATTTCATCCATTTTGTGAATCGAGTATTCTACGAATATCTCGATTAGTTTATCCCTATATTAATTAATTATGGGTGAAAATAACAAATTTAAAATTTGCAAATCTCTTTAATAAGATATTTTTAAGTATGATTGGGTTTTGTTATTAAAACGAGCAAAGAATATTTGTAAAATTTTTAAGAGACATGGTTATCATATATAAGATAATTTTGTGTTGTTTTGCCCATTGAGTGCTTTAAGAATTCTGGTCGATGCGCTTGATCAACGTTATCGATAGGAATCTCCTAAACGCTTTGATGAGACAGTTAGACACGGTAAATTCTTGTAAAAAGTTAATTTTTCTAAAAAGATGTATATATATAAAGTTAATTATGATTTTGAAAACCTTAGCATTTCGGAAAAGGGAATCGATCAAAGGAACTCTTTTCCGATGCTTTTATTCTTGCGGTTCCCGAAGGAAACCAAGATTTTATTGTTTGTACTGATACTAGTCGTATTGGTTTTGGTGTCATTCTCTTGCAAAGGGGAATGTGTTATCGCATTTGCTTCTTGCCAATTAAAGCTTGTCGAGACTAGATATGCCATTCATGATCTGGTGCTCGTGGCTATTGTTTTCGCTCTTAGAATTTGGTTCATTATCTTTTAGGAGAGAAATTTGTTCTCTGCACCGATCATAAATCTTTGAAGTATTTGTTTTCTCAAAAAGGAACTCAATTTGCGTCAACAACGTTGGCTCGAGTTCCTTGCATCTTATGATCTTGATCTTCTTTGTACTCTGGAAAAGGGTAATCATATTGCCGATGCCCTTAGCCGAGAGCAGCAAGCGGTTGTTTCCATGATGATATCTGAATGGAGTGATCTCGAGACTTTATCCACTTGTGAGATTCGAGATCGTGAATCCAATTCATGTTCATCTCTTGTTTTGTGTAGCCTTGAGGCTCGTCCTTCTCTTTTTGACTATACCTCTTTTGGCTGAACTATATGTCCTGTTATATTGCATGGAGTTCCTACTTCTATTGTGAGCAATCGTGATCCATTGTTTTTCTAGTGGATTTTTGTAGAGTCTTCAAAAGCTTTGGGAACAAAGCTTAGTTTTAGCACCGCTTATCATCCTCAATCCGATAGATAAACCAAGCGTGTGAATCAACTCTTGAAGATCTCTTTCGTGCATGTGTTCTTGTTTTTGGTGGAAGTTGGGAAGATCATATTTCTCTTGTTGAGTTTTCTTCCTATAATAGCTTCCAATCTTGTATTGGTATGGCACCTTTCGAGGCACTCTACGGAAGGCCGTGCCGATTTCCTTTGTGTTGGCTTGAAGCCGGTGAGAAGCTGGTTTAGGTCCAGATTTTTTTTTGGTATTCATTCATGTTTCACCTTTGATGGGTGTTGTGCGTCTCAATCGATCGGGAAAATTAGCACCTCGATATGTTGGTCCATTCCCCATCACCGAACGCATTGTTTCCGTGGCTTATCACCTCTTTTATTACCGGCTCAATTCTTTTGCTATTCTTGACGTTTTCCACGTCTCTCAACTACGGAAATACCTTAGGGATTCTGATTCTGTTCTTGAACCCGGTGTAATTGAAGAAATTGAAGTTTCACCAAATTTGACTTATGAGCAACATTCTATTCGTATCATTACTTCGGAGGTTGAACGCCTTCGAAATAAAGATGTTCTTCTTGTGAAAGTTCTATGGTCCTCAAATCCTAAGGATTGCTCCTGGGAATCTTTAGAATCCATTGAGCAAACACATCCGGACTTACTCTTTCGTGCTCTTTCTAGTGAACTTCTTATTTCAAATCTTCTTTTGTGTTGATATGCTTTTATGGTTGTTACTCTTTATTTTCTTCTTAAGTATTGCGAGGATGCAATTTCTTTAAGGAGGGGAGTTTGTAACAACCCGCATATTTTACGTTTGAATATTTAAATATAGAATCGTTAATCGGATGAAGTCTGAAAAGCTACTTTTTGCAAACAGTCGAACTAGGACTCGAGACCATTTCCATTGAGTCCAAAATGGCGTTTGCGACTTTTTTGAGTATAAGCATCGATATGTTTGGAGTAAGTTGAATTTTGCTATTTTCTGTTGGGCTTTTTGAGTTTGGGTTTCGACCCTACTTATTACTCTAACTCAGCCCCTCTCTTCAACCATTCACTCTCATTTCATTTCTTTCTCTAGCTCAACTGATAATGGGGGAAAAAGATTGGAAATAGAAATTCAAAACCCTAGTTTCCATTTGCAAGCTTTAATTCTTGCTCCAAAATCAAGGCGAAGCTTAGGTAAGCATCTCCTTCATCTTCTCCATCTCATTTCCTCTTCGATTTCTGAAATGTTCTAAACCCTAAATTTGGAAATGTTTTCTTTTGAGCTTAGATTGAAGCTCATTGGGTTGAAATTAAAGAGTGATTGTTCTAGCTTTGCTTTGTAGCTTCTCTCTTGTGTTTTTGGGATTAAAGGTGAGTTTTGAACTCACATCTACTTCTCTAGATATCATTGATGTTAGGTATGAATTCCTAACACTTAATGATGTTCATTTGCTTTTGATATGAATTGGTTTTATGAATATGCCAATTTTTGGTGTTTTGAAGTCAAATCTTTAAAAATCCTAGCTTTGTTGTTTGAACATGCTTTAGGTGGTGTTTCGGAGAGTCTATAAGACTAGGTTGTCTCTTGGCATAAATCCCTAGTCTTCGTCGCTCGTCCGATCACTTCCGTTTTGGATTTTCGCCCTTTTTGGGCTAGGCTGATTTTTGCCTACCAGGAAATTTCATATGTCTAGATTGAATTTCAGACGTCTGGATTCAAATTCAGATGTCTGGTTGAAAAATTCAGACGTTTGGAATTGGTCCTTGGAAAACGCAAAAAAGGCAGAGGAAAAATCCAAACGTCTGAAAATCCAATTCAGACGTCTGAAATTCCAACCAGACGTCTGGTTGGAATTTCAGACGTCTGAAATGTGCAGTTTTGCCTATTTTGGGCCAGAACCTAGGGCCAGACGTCTAGATCAACCCGCCAGACGTCTGGAATTGTTCACTTTGCCTATTTTGGGCTGTTTTGAGTGGATTTTCCATTTTAATCGATTCGTGTTGATCCAATTAGTTGTTATTGCATTCTTGGACTTTAATGATTCTTTTTAGATTTCATACACGGGTTTTTATAAAGTGATCTTTTAAATTGTATTAAAAGCTCATTCTCCAATTTATAATTTCTATTTAAAACACACACAACTTTGCACTTCGAGTGAAGATGGAGGAGAATTAAATGATTAAATAAAACGCGTGCAATGAACACGTGCATTTATCTTTTCAGTTAATTTCTAATCTATTCGTTTGACCGTTTTGACCTTTGGGTCTGGTTTACCGATGAGATGAGGTGAACTTTGTACTGCTTTGAGTGTGAAATTGACTAATGGTTAATAAACCGTTTAGTGCGAACGTGTGGTATGGGACTCACGTTAACATTTTTCGGGTTCCTTTCTGAGAGTTGCGACACATTCCGCCAGTAAGTGGTGTCCAGTACTGGGCCTTCGGACCTTCACCACTACGGTTTGTTGCCTTCGGGGTTTGTTGCCTTCGGGCTTGAGCCTTCGGGGTTTATGGCCTTCGGGCTTGAACCTTCGGGGTTTGTTGCCTTCAGGCTTAAGCCTTCGGGGTTTGTTGCCTTCGGGCTTGAACCTTCGGGGTTTGTTGCCTTCGGTTATGTTGCCTTCGGGCTTGTGCCTTCGGGTTTGTGGATCCTTGTTATACAGTACTGAGCTCGAGCATCTTTTGTTTTCTTTGACTATTATATTTCCCTAGTGTATCGCCCTTCGGTGTAGGTTCTTTGAACCACACGATATATAGCGACTACCTTGTGGAAACTTGTGTTACCTTTGTTGGTATTTGTTATTGTCTTTTGGCGTGTTTTGGGATATGGTATCCTTTGTTTATTTGAGTTGCCGATGATATGAGGCTTGTTATGATTCATCTTATGTTAGATGATTTGGTTATCTCTTTTGGAGACATTTGTGGTACTTTATTATTTTGTATGTTCATTATCATTAGTATATCTAACTGATTTATTTAGCTAGACTGACCCGTGTATTTTATACTCGGGTCAGACCGAGATGTTTCAAGTTAGGTACATTGGACTTAGCCTATTTTGCTTCCGCATGGACTATTCCGCTAGTTCCTTTTTGTTATAGCTTTTTGTGTAGTCCTTTCTGACTGTAACTCTGATATGTATTCTATTGACTCGCCTGTATATTGTGGTTTGCTTTACCACTTGACATGTATCATTTTGTAAACTCTGTGATGTATCTATATGTGTGAAAATGTATGTGATGATCTATTGTTCTGTGATGTGTATTACATTTGAGTTGTTATATTTTATTCTGATAGATCCTCAGCCACCTATGGCTTTGTATTAAATATTTATTGGATATGTCGATCCATTTAAGTAAGAAGTGGCATTGTCGGCGTATTCAATAGATAATTAAGACGAGGCTATAGATGGTCGCTCCTAACCAGCTCTATTCTCCGCATTAGCAGACGGTGTTACCTTGTAATACTCTTTGCTAATGTGGGTCTCGGAGTGGGGCGTTACATTTCCACTCGAAAATTGTCATGAGATTTCAATCGAACAAGTCCAAGAATTAACCGTGAAGTAAACACAAGCGTTTCATACCACTTGTTTTGCTAAGTCGTTTAATTGGATTTCTCATTCGAATGAGGTAAAGGTTTGTATATACTAATAGATTGGAAAACGATTTTAAAAACGAGCTTTGTATTAAAAGTAATGTTGAAATCATTTTTGTGAAAGAGTTTGAGTATTTACTACTAGTATAGAAACTTTTGTATTTTCAAGTGACAAATCATAGAAACGATTGTAAAAACAATCTATCACCAAAAATCCACATTTCAATAACGTGAATCAAAACCATGGAAATTGATATCAAATCCATCAAATGGAAACACCAAAATCTAGAAGAAAAAAGTCATCAAAGTCGGTATTGATTGACAATAACTATTCGGATTGTCAAAGATCGATAAAAATTGGAAATCCACTCAAAAATGGGCAAATAGGAAAAATTTAACAGCACCAGACATCTAGTTAGTTTGACCAGACGTCTGACCCTAAGCTTTGCCATTTTTTTATGTGTTCGTTATTTTGTTTTGCAGAAGCCCCTACCAGACGCTTGGTATGTTCAACCAGACGTTTGGTTGCCTGAGCTGGGCATAAATTTGCCAAGGCCAATGATGGCCAAATCAATTCGGAGGCAATCGGACGAGCGATGGAGGCTAGGGATTTATGCCAAGCGACAACCCAGCCCTATAGGCTCTTCGATACACCCTAAACAACATGTCCAAACTTCAAGATAGGATCTTTAAAGATTTTGACTTCAAAATACCAAAATTGGGAAATTCGCCAAACCAATTTAAATCAAAAGCAATTGAACATGAAATAGATGTTAGGAATTCATATCTAACAACAATGAAAGCTATAGACATAGATGTGAGTTCAAGAACTCACCTTTAAATTCAAAAACAAGAAATGAGAAGCTCTAAAACAAGCTTAGACCAATTCCTCTTCACTACACCTCTAAAATCTTCAATCTATTATCAAATGCAAATTTTTTCCTAAGTTGGGTTATAGGAAAAAACAAGAATTGAAGAGGGATTGAGATGGAGAAGATGAAGAGGATGCTTACCTAAGTGTCCCCTTGATTTTAGAACTTGAATTTGAATTTCCTAAGAAAACTAGGGCTTAGTAATTTAGTTTCCTTTTTCCCACCATTTTTCGTAGGGCTTGAGTGTATTAGGAAATTAGAAATGGAATAAATGAAGAGGAGTGGAGTGGGAGGTATTTGGTAGAAGGTTTGGGTTCTTTTATTGGGTTAATGGGCTAGAACATAACCCAAAGCCCAAATGAAAATACCAAAATCCTAAGCAACTCCAAACATAGCAATGTTTATACTCAAACATGTTGTAAATGCCATTTTGAACTCAATAAAAGTGGTCTCGAGTCTGGATTCGACTGTTTACAAAAAGTCACATTTCGGAATTTAATCCAACTAACGATGTTATATTTAAATAAAACTGTTTGTACCAAAAATGGGCACAACACTCTTCGGAAGTTTTTGAAGAGATAAAAGTGAAGAATGAAAATTAAAACCGTGGATTATCTAACAAAAACTCCAAATAACAGAAAGTAAATTACAAAGACAAGCGATTTAGAGTGGTTCGGCGTTTTGCCTACGTCCACTATGAAATTTGATGGTTTTATTGCTCGATACTTGAAGATTACAATTCTTTATGCTGTAATACAACTGAATTTATATGCTAAGTCTCGATCTAAAGCAGCGGCGGTGTTCTGGAGTAAATCTGGCAGAATCTGGGCGCTCTTCAGTCCTTAGAATTCTCCGACCCCTTTTCTGAATGACTAGGGGCTCTATTTATAGGTGTAGGAGGCTGATATTTCGCCTAAAATGAGGGGAGACCAGTTCTGGTACGTCAGGGGGCCCACATGGCCGAAATCTGGAGATCCGGGCCCACTTTGGGATCGATTCGACCCTTGGTTCGAATCGATCAAGAAATCATCCAATCGAGCTGAAATTTGGCGTGGACATTCTTCATCATGTGCTTAAGCTTCTGTGAAAATTTCATGGCATTTGGATTTGTAGAACTTGAGTTATGATCGATTCAAGATTGCACTTTCGGTGAAGATGGTGGTTCGAATCGACCCCTTCGAATCGATAGGGTCGAATCGATGCCAGGTGTATGTGCGCGGTGATGTGGCGCACGCTTTTCTCGAGTTGATCCGGTTTTTCCTTCGAGTTTTACTGGGTCGACTCCTGAGTTTTAGCCGCGTTTACTTGGTGGACTCGAGACGTTGGATTCGAAGGCTCTCCTCCTTCGAATCGATGGAACAGGAGCTTGTTCGAATCGATCAGGATATGCTACTGTGGATCGATTCGAAGCTGTCTCATTATGGGGGATTCGAAGGAAATGGAATCGAAGGCATATTCCTTCGACTCGATCGAATAGATATTTTCTATGTATCGATCAAGGCAGGCCTCCGGTCGATTGATACGAAGGCTTCCCAGTTGATGGATTCGAAGATGGTCGTGGGATGGAGTCGAAGCTTATTCAATTGCATGGATTCGAAGGAGCTTTCCCTCGATGGACTCGAACACAGGTTTGCTCGATGGAGTCGAAGCAAGGGAGGTTCGATGGAGTCGAATAAAGGTTGTCCCATGGATTCGAACTATCGCATTTCGAGGATGGATTCGAGACAAGGCTCTGGGCCAATGGATTCGAAGCAAGGCTCTGGGCCAATGGATTCGAAGCAAGGACTTGCTTTATGGATTCGAACTGAAGCATACTTCTTCCATTTTCCAATGACGATAGCTTGAGCATACGAACTCGGATTGCTCCGAAATTCGGAACGTTGGTTTCTACTGCTTTACTTGACGTGTCCTATCAATTGTAGCCCAATCCGGACTCAGGCAAAATTCGTCGATATTTGTAGCCGTCCAACAATCATCCAAAGCTGAGGGCGTATGATCTTGTCTTTTCCCAGTCAGTTCCTTGGTATCTCGGCCTTGCCAAAAGGCGGGATAACAAAAACATTTAAATATATAATCGTAAAATTGTGGGTGTTACACAAAAAGTTGATTTTTGAAATAAACCCTGTTTAAAAATTTTATGATCTAAAATAAAATTTACTTATGTAGACTGTACTCGGAAAAGTGGATGAGGATTGGAGGAAAAAGAGAAGATTCTAAAGTACAGTAGAAAAAGGGTACATAAGCGAAGGATGGAAATGTGGAATTCCATCTAGACTCTTTTCCGACATAAGAATATAAGCTTAGAAAATTGAATTTTTATAAAAATTGGATGTTAGCAATAGTGTGCAAGGATTTTGAAAGGTAGAAATTGGATGAAAGATTTGTTGAACTATATTTCCATTCGTGGAAGTATGAGAAAATTTGGGTGTAAATACAAGTTTTTGATTTTCAAAATTTGCATACATATAGAACTGCCAATATATATTTAGTTTGTTTGTATCATATTTTCAAAATTGTTTTAAAGAATGCATTCATACACGAGGCACCGATTTAGAACAGCATGCACATCATATATGTTGTGAAACACCATGCACTTGTACACGATTGGTTGCAAAATTGGTTGCATGCTAATTGATTTGTTTGTTTTGTATGGTTGTGCAGTTAATGCCTCGCTATTACCCCGCATAACCCTACTATAACCCATAGCGGATTTCTGCCACTATGATTTCACCAAATAGCCTTAAAATTAGTCTTTCCACTTTAAGTCCCGATTTTCGATATATCTCGTTATTCCCGCCATATTCCGCTATTTCTGCTATATCTTCTTTAAAAGGAATGAATTGAAAAATGACATTCATACATTATAAAAATTATGAATTTAATTATTTTAATTGAATTTTTTAACATATTTTCAGAAAACAATACTCTAATATTTTACTAAATTTAATTAAGTTAAATAACAGTTTACGTTTATTTACATATATTTATGTTTGCACCCAAATGGTCACAAACTCCCAAGAATAGTTTTTGTAGAGAAGTAAATGAAGAAAAGTAAAATTAAAATGAGTAAACGAATAACTAAGCAATAAAGAATAAGCAGGAATCAAAGTTACAGAGATTTATTGTGGTTCGGCATTGTATGCCTACGTCCACTTTGAAGATTATCCTTTATTACTCTCTTGTGAATCAAATTACAACAGTAAAACAAAGCTAGCTCTTGATTATAATGAAATTTAGAGTAACAAGCAGCGTAAAGGTCTTGAAAATGAACAAATAGGTTTGTATTTATAGGGTGAGATGACGAGATATTTCGCTAAGATTTCAGCAGAAGGCTCTCCAGGTCCATAGGGGCCCACTATAACGATCGGTGGTCCTGACTCGACATTTTGGAACGATCGATACAAATTATACCGATCATTATTTTTTCTTTCGATTGCCATGCGATCATTTATGGAGGGTCCCACATGCCTCTAGACCTTGCTCCTAAAATATGAAGTCATTCTAAGCTATAGATTGTGAGATACCCATCGATCTTTGTCGAACATGGCACCTTGGCAATCTTATACCGATTGTTGCGAACGATCGGTAGTAAACGACTAGTGAAAATGAAATTTTATGAATTATGTTCAACGATCATTCTTGTAGGCTCCACTCTTCAATATATTGATGTCCTGAAGGTTTCAAATGAATTAGCCTTGTGGATTTTGAGATATCGATCAATCTTCGCTGATTTGAGCTGTTTAATGGATCGTTCCCGATCGATCCATATAAATTCTTGCTTTGTCCATAACTCGAGCATATGAACCCCGATCGACTTGAAACTTGGAATGTAGCTTCATAGGGCTATGCTTTTCACTCCATATCGGTTGCACCTTGATTGGGTCCCGATCCGGATCTGCTCGACCATCGTCCATGGTACTGTATACAAGTGATTCTCAAGGCTGGTAACCATCCGTTTCTAGCCAAGTTAATGATATTACGGTGTTGCTTAAAGGCGAGATAACAATTTACACACATTATTATTTAAAATTAAATATGTATTAAATATAATTAAATTCAATGTTAATTTTTCATTTAATTACCGTTTATATATTTGTAAAAATATTAAGTACGAGTTTTATATGTTTTTTAGAATCATCTGATATATCCCTGCTATATCCTGTATCTCCCTATGACTTTTTGCAATTCTACTGCATTGAATCCGCTGAGCGCTTTAAGTGTAGAGTATGGTTGTATGTTATGTTACATTGTTCAGTCTTTGAGGAATTTTGGGGACAGAAATCTTTTAAGGGGGAAAATGTAACACCTCATAATTTTATGACAAATAATTTAAAATAAATTAATTAATAAATGATAACGTCGAAAAATAGAATTTTTACAAACATCAGAATTCATCTATGAAACTTGCATCATTGGGTTCGTGGTGAGTTTTTGATCAATTTTCATATATAAATTTTCCTGATCGGAGTTCAGACGAAAAAGTTATTGTCGTTTGAAGTTTTGGAATTATAATAATTATATATGCAATTAAGTAAAAAAATAATAATTAACCGACGTTAATATCAAATAGTTAAACTTAACGGCAGCTTAAACGTTAAGAAAATTATAACAAGAATTAAATTATCTCGATCAAACAAACAAGGAATAAAATTAACAAAACTAGTGAGCACACAAATACATCGATTTAAAAGCCATACGGTCGACCAAAAATACACCACCATCGTCCGGTAGCGGTCGACCGTGTAAGTCGCGGTCGACCATGGGTTTTCTGAAATCACAATAAACCAAGGCCAGAACAGCTAGGATTTCACACTGTTTAATCGCATGGTTGCACTGATTTGAACCCCTATAAGTATAGTCCTCGACCCCTACATCTAGACTCATATTTTCTAATGGACGTGGAAGCTCTGCCACTTTCTCTTCTCGGCAAATTTCTAAATTCTTAAATTAGTTCAAGTTATAAATATATACGCAATTGGAGGATTGTAGAAGATGATAGAGAAGGGAAATAAAGTCAAATCAAATCGTTAGAGCCGAGGTAAACTATAAATCCGGATCTTAATTTCTATTCAAATCCAAATCTCTTTTCTAATCTTAAATTCTAATAGATCTGTATATGCTTGGGTATTTATATCCAAATTGGGAGAAAAGGGAGTCAGAGTGGAATCAAGGATTAGATCTGGAGATTTGGAATGCTTAAAAAGGTGAGTGAATATTATATGCTTTTATATAATATAATATTATATCGTGCAAATCTATTCCTATATGCCTATAATGTTAATTAAAGTTGTAGGCTAAATTTAGAAATATGAATATGAAATTGGAGAATCCTGCTTACATATTCTGTATCTGTTAACTTTTTATACTTACATGCTATATGGTTGTAAACCTTGAAAATGTTTAGGATATTTGGAGTTCCTGAATTCATTATTGAGAAATATGAAACTATGAGTTTTTTTTCAGATATGATAATAATAGATTGGTATTTTGAACGAAGAATAAGAATGTAAAATAAAGAAATTACATTAAGGTTTTAGGGGTTTAAGTGGTATTTTAATTCATTGGAATTTACAATGTCGCAAGGTGAATTTCTATACATTATCAAGTTTTAAAACAAATAAAAATGCATTATTTGAAATGAAAAGGAATACACCTAAAAAGAAAGAGATGCCAAAATATGGATATTTACTATATTTTGTACTGTCTATTTGAAACAATGAAAAGATAATTCTTTATAATTCCAAACAACACACAAATCTTCCTCTTTGGATAAGATTTAGAACTTAGAGTGTTAACATTTATATGACAGAAATGTAGTTCCAACACATTAAAATGCAGAGAACCCCAAACCGTTAAATAGAGAGATATAAACACGATAAGAACATTCTAAAATGAAAAAAAACATGATACCAAGAAAAATGGAAATTAAATAAAAGGAAATTAAAGGATAGGTAAGTTGAATAAAAAGTTAAAAAGAAAATAGAGATAGAAAATGGGAAATAGGATAAAAAGAATAGAAAATGATATTATGAGTCTATTAAAAAGGAAAGCGGTAAATAATCATAAACCAAGAAAGATATAAACGCATAATGAAGTAAAAGACATAGGGTCAACAGTGAACTATAGAGGCAAGATAATTATGTAAGAATGAATGAATATATATAAGATATATTTAAGTAGCCTCAAGTATTCATTTATCACGGATGTGAACAATGAAAGTTAATAGATAATTGTATGAATAGATTGACATTAGTCATTAGAGTAGGTTGGAATGCGAGGTCAGTAGTGTTACAAAATAATAGTCTGCCCACCGCAAGAGGCTACCAAGAATTGTCTAACATTATACTTATCCGGGACATATCCAACCATAGAACCCGTGGAAAGTATACACTTGCGTATAGATGAAGGAATACTTCCAATAGATAAAGGAGTCTTTTTCAAAAATAGAAAAGATGGGGGTATTGTCGTGATTGCAATAGGCAATCTAAATGGGATGGTGAATGGGATCAAGCACTATGCAGCATGTGTTGGTACCAAATCAAGAGTAGGGCTGTCATAAGATGAGAACGTCATCAGTCCTTAGTGGTCAACAGGAATGCAGGTTACACCTAACTGGTCTTTGCCTCCTACTATGGTAGGCCAATTTGGGTAATGCACCACCATAGTTGTTTGCTAGTTTGTTTGTTAGGGCAAGGTTAGTTAACCCATAAAGAGATCTTTCAAAATGGATATGATAGTCCGTGGAGCCGAGTCCACAAAAGAAAGTAGACAAAGTTGTAAATCCCCAAAGCGAGATATAGTATGGCAAAATATTTTAAAAGCCATCATTTAGCACTATGAGAGTTCTTCGGTTTGTGCATCGACCGGATCGTGATACGGCGAGGGAAATGGATCCTAACGAGGTGCTGATTTGGTGATACTAATGGGGATATTATCTAGGTCCAATGAGGGACCATGGCACTTATATATATGAATGTAGCTATAATCTATGATGGGTAGATGGGACGTATCGTATGCGGACATGGAGTCGAGACAACTAATTAAATATTAAAAGACATAATAGGTGATAAAGAACAATCGACATAAACCGGTGTAATGTATAAAGTGTGTAATTTTTCCAATCACCAGAATGTTGTTCTGACCCTTTCCTCATTACAACCCAGGGGATATCTTAAAGGACATGTATTGGTACTAGGCTTATAAAGGACATTAGACCTTGGAAGTGTCAAATCTTGGTCATTAGTTGTGTGACTTATTATAAATTATTTATTTCAATGTGACTTGTCTCGTTAGTGCTCTGATATGCATTCATTGTTTTATTTATTGGATACCAAAGCAATGATTCGTGTTTTGGTGGACTTAGGTTTTCAATTTAACGGAAATTCAATCCCACTAGGGTGCGAGTTATTACAATAATTTCAAGGGTTGATCGGATAGTTCAACCCTACATGCTTAGGTACTCAGAAAAAGGTACCAGCTTATTTGGACTAGGATTTGGACCGAGGAGAGTAAACACAGGGATTGATCGGATAATTCAACTCGATCATTAGGTATTGACTATTGCCAGGAATTAGGCATCATTAAGAAGGAATGTCAAGGATAAGGCGACTAAAGCGCCAGTTTCTGGAGATAGAAACTGGTGCGCTGTTAAAATTCTAACAACCACACTTGCAGCCCGGCAGGGTACACCAAGCTGAGGTTAGGCGAGTACTATCGACGGATACTCTCAATCAACACCCATAGCTAGGTGAGAATAGGAGCGGATGCTCGACAGTAGGCATCCCAAAGCATAGGTTATCATATATTTGAACTAGTGTATGACTAAGACCTTCGCGCCTGTGCTTGCGACCTAACGGAACACGCTTAACCGAGGATAAGCGAGGATAGTCGTCAAAGGCTGAAAACATGTACTATCGAATTCCTCCGATCTAGGATCATGATCGAAAAAGTATAATCATATTGGAGGCAATCAGATAATTTTCCCCATATGATTAAAACATCGATCAATACTCTAAAAAAGGTGAGGTCGGAGAACAATGCCCCGATTTTAGCATTTAGAGCTACAAGCCTCGGAAACAGAACTCGTTATGTGATAAAACTTAATAGAAATTATGATTTCAGTCATGGCGTAACATGATACACTTTGCCAAGGTCTATTAGTGTGAACTTATAGATAGTACCAATCATGCCTAATTTGTCGGCGAGATTAGGAATGTCGGGAGACAAGCGTTCAAGCGGTTGTTCCCTGAGATAGGAATCGCACGGAACTTGGATTATTATAACTTGTTAATCGTCCAAGGAAACTTGACCTAAAGGAAACAAGAATAACCGCAGAGTTGGTTAACAACCATAGTTTTGTTTAGCCAAATGGAGCACTTTGGCAACTAAAAACAGGACTAAGTAACGTAATATAAGTAAAGCAATTGCATGAACTTTATTTATATGCATAGAGTTGCGATAAATAAAAGCATTACCTGGAAACCAATATATATAATATGGACAAATTGCAACACAGGCAATTATATTGTATATGTAGGCAATTGTATATAGGCAAGTGCAGAGTATATAAGTGCGAAAAAGTAAATGGAACAGAGATTACAAAAGAAACGTAGTGTTTCATTACTTTAATATTTTTGCATCAAGGTTCAAGAAGGCCGCCTCCACATGAATGCGGCCTATATACAACAAAAGGAAAACAAAAAGGTACATCCCAAATAGACTAGCAGAAACTATCTTACCTTCCACATAATCAAGAGGCCTATTTTGGCCCTTATCGTCTTTATGTGTGATACCTCCTAAATGGGTAGCGTCGCCTTCGGAAATAGTGATGGCGGGAATTTCAAAAAGGCCGGAAGGAAGCTCGGAAGTCTCTGTAATAGCACTAACGCTGCTGCTCTTTGGAGGATGGATAATAAGAGAAGGAATACAAGAAGAAGATTTTGGCTCTTTGGAACTAGAAGGCTTATCAAGACCAGGCTCAAGTTTAATCATAACCTTAGAAAGATCAATATTCAGTCTCTCCACTATGGTGATTTGGTCAGTCGGGTTTATAGTGCTAGTAATAGTAACATCTTCCTCCAGGGACAAAGAAACGTCCTCCAAGTTCTCTAAAGCGACTATCTTCTTGGAGTCGGATCTTGGGCTGGAACTGGAAAAAGGAACATGAGAGACGAGTTTAGTAGAAATAGAGGTTGATGCGGCTAATATTGATGTAAAGCCTAGACCTCGAGTAGTCAGTGGAGGAAGAGGAAGATGTGGATGATCTACATTTTGATGAATATAGTGGTAAAGGTTAGAGACGAACTCAAGCGAGAACTAAAGTTTCTCGAAATCTGATGAAATAAAGGATATACCTTCGACCAGACTCATTATAGAACAGGAGATTTAGCCCTTCGAATGAATGCTGCATTGGATTGATGATGAAGGGGGAAATATAAAGCTTAATGGTGACGGCTGTGGAATTTAGAATTGCTTCGGTGACCACAGAGCTGTCCTCCTTAATAGCACGAATAACCACTATAAGCTCCTCAAATTTTGGAATTGGCGATTCTACCTGACCAGATGCACTTGTGTCGATAAGAGCTTCAACGGTGGGATATTCCACGGCCAAGATAGCCTTTCCCTCTTCATGTTATGCTATATCGTTCGTGTCGAGGTATTTGGCTATTAATACATCTTTGGTTTGGCCTTCACCGGTCACCTCTACTCGGAGCAATACTCCTTCTTGGGCATCGGCAAGAGTGACGACCTAAGTGCTACCCAACCACTTTAGACTTGTATTGAACAACGTTGACAAAAATTGTTGAAGTGGTCTTGAGTTCCTCTCGCTCTTTGGCCTTTTTCTCTTTGAGCTCCTTTAGATTGTGCACAGTGATGGAATATTTAACTTCAATATCCAGCTTCTTGGATTTTGCTAATAGAAAACTCTTCTTGAGCTTTTCTTTCTCTGCAAGGAGCCTCTGTATCTCAACTGCCTGATCATCAATTATTTTATCCCTGGACTGGATAGTTTCATCCTTCATGGTAAGGGCCAAATCTGTTTCAGCAAGCTGCACTTTTAAGGTGGCATTGTCCTCATAGGACGTCTTTAGCAAATCCTTATGCATGATCTTTGTATTGGTGTGTGCTCTCCTCATCTCCTCCATCAGGCAGTCGGTTTTGGCCTTAGAGTTCAAAGCCGTATCTCTCTCTACTCCCATCTTTTATAAATCTACCTTATACCCCTCTATTATACTATTGTAAGTCCTTTTTTAATGTTCAAATGACTGGATGCTCATTTAATTGATTTGGTTAACCTTAAAGAGGGCAGGAGTAAGATTCTTCCACTCATAATCTTGATTAATGAGCTCCTGGATCCATTGGGTCTTCTGGTCTGCTTCTTCCTTAGGAATATTCTTGATGTCACGGTCAAACATGACACCAGTTAGGTAGAGGTCAGGGAAAGCGGCCTGCATGCAGGTTGATAGAGCTGTAGTAGATGTTCTAGGAGCAATGATTCCTTTGGAATGAGGAGGAATGGTGGTAGTCAAGGAATAAAAGGTTGGAGTTTGTCAGTATGTAGAGAACTGCAGCTGAGATTAGGGTAAAGGAACATCAAAGGAAGAACCACGATGATCATGTGAGTCCTTATGCCTTTTTCCATGGTCTTAAGGTGCTTTTCTTTGCTTTGCCTTTTCTTTCGGTCCCTCTTAGCCTGATAGTTTTCTTTCACTTTTCGCTCTTTCTCCTTTCTTTGGAATCTCTCTTCTTCTTTTTCTTTATGACCCCGATAACTAGAATGGAGTAATTCAAGAGTGCATCTTCTCTCTTCACTGATGCCATATTAAAGGTTATCATTTCTCTCTCTACCGATGGTACATGAAGCAAGAGAAAAGATCATGTAAGTTCTGGAATTTTAGGATTCAAGTGAATGCAAAGAACGTGTGTTTGTGGTCTTAAAGGTGTATAGAGTGTCAGTGCCCCTTAAGTACTGTACAGACTATGTTCGGAAGCAAATAAAGATGGTCTCGCCTCCTTCAGCTAGGAAATCCCCGGATGGGAAGCTAAAGCTTGGAGAATCTTCGTTGAGAAGACCAACGATTGGAACGTCAAAGTTACTCAACGAGGCGAAGATATCATCAAAAGAGCTAGCTAAAGGGGTCACCTTGGCTAATGGCGATGCACTTGTTTCTATAGATTTCTTGGGAGATTTAATGATAAATGTTTCGAATAAGGTGAGGCAGAAAGTTTGGTGCCTTCTGGAGATGTTTCGCTGTATGACTCGCCTCCCTCTGAACTCATGTCGTAGTCATTGTCGCCTCCCTTATTGCTTTCTTTTCCTCCTTCTTTTTATATTCTTTACCCTCTCTTTTTCCTTCCCTATCACTTCATTCTGGCATTTGCATTCCAGCTCCTTCATCTCCTTCTCTTAAAATTTCATAAGCAGCGGGCTCTTCTACTGCTCTATCGGTAGGTTTATCAACATTTGTGATACCAGATGGACCTTCAACTTTCCCTTGAAGATTATCACCTGTAACAACCCGTAAATTTTCAATAAATTAAATTGTTAATTTAATTAAATTTTGTTATTTAATATTGGGAAAAACAGAAATTTGTGATTTATTAAGGGAAATTAATAAATAGAATGAAATGGAATAAGGTTAAATTAAGAAAAGGATAACCTTTTATGGAAGTTTAATTAATTGAAATAATGTAAATGTTATACTTGGTTATAAAACTGAATGTAAGAAACAAATGTAAATATTTAATTTTGGTATGAAATAGATAGTTAATGGTAATTGAATAAAATCAGTATTTTATAAGGATTGTAACATTTGTTTGTGAATAATGAATTCATAAGTGTAATTAAAAATTACGGTAACAGTTGTTATAAGTTACCTGTTTATTTGGTCTATTAAATTAAAATGGGAAATCAATTAGAATTAAATGAAATTTAATGTTACATTAATGAGATTAAGACAATAATTGCAAAATATGAATGTAATAAGATGAATGGAAATGTTAGTTTATTTCATAAAGTAATAATGGATTTAATAAAAAGAATGGAAATCAAGATTTATCAATTTGTTGGAATTTAAATTGTAATAGTTGAAATTTGTGCAATTAAATGAAATTAATTATAACGAAAAGTGAAAGGAAGATGAAATGGGAAATTATTAATGTATTAGGATATAAACCAATGTTAATTGTACTATTGAGATGACAATTGATTGAATAACAGGATTTAAAATCAAATAAATGGATTTATTGGAATTTCAATTGATAATTTATGAATTTACTAAAATTGAAATTAAATAAGGTAATTGGTAAATTAATTAACTTTGAATTGACATCTAAATTTGTTTAAATTATTATAAGTGATTATGAAATCAAAAATGATAAAATTTGTTAATTATGGAATTGAAATTGAAAATTTGATTTAATTAATTTAATATTAATTTATTAATTTATTTAATTAACTGAAATATAGCCATTTTGGCAACTGTCTCGAATTTCGACGAAACCAGTTTCATCGGATCCGTAATGGTGAATTATTGTAGGATTTAAAGTTTCGAAACGATCGGAGTTGTAATTTGATCGTACGGGCTCGAAATGCCTTGAAATCAATTTAATTCAAATCAATTGAAATCAATTTGAAATAAGCTGATTTTGGCATAACTTCTTCATACGTTGGAATTAGGACTTGAAACCTGTTCCATTGAATTTAAAATATTTGAAAGCATCTATTTTGATATATGGGTTGACCCATTTTCATTCCGGAGTCGAAACGGGCTTTTCGGGCCATTTATTGTTCAACGTTATAATCAAATCTTGTCCATTCATCTCAATTCTGACCTACCTATAAAGACCTCATTATAAACCATAGTATTCCTCAACTCAGTTTGTTTGTACGTACAATTTCATTTGTTCCTCTCTTTCCAATGGCAGACAAACTAAATAAACTTCTCAATTCAATTTCAAAATCAAATTCAAATCAAAATGTCAAACTCCACAAATTGTATCAAATAATATATCGATTTGAAGCTCTCGAGGAGCGCAAGTCAGATCTATAGTTTGTTTTTGGATCTGGGTTGCTGTGTGGCCAGAACGGGGTGAATTATTCTCGGCTGTCCTTTGATGGTTGTTGGTTTCGACGGTTGATCTTCTACAAGGAGTCGATCGGGGGTTACTGCATCGTAGAGGGCTTCGTGAGTTGTTGATCTCTCGATTTTATGTTCGCTAGAGGGGTCGGGATCGCCATAATTTGGCTCGAGGAGGCGAACGGTGGCGTGGCCACCGAAGGGAGGCGGAGAGTCACGCGACTCTGGTGCAGGCGCAGTTTGACGTGGGCAATCCATTGGCGCAGGCTGATCTGCGTGAAGATCGACGAGGGGACGGTGAAAAATTGGAAAAGGGTGGCGTAGGTGGTGGCTCCATTACTGGTTCGAGCACGAGAAAGGGTAGGGTTCAGTTTCATTCTGGTGATGTGGAAATCCTTTTGTAATATTTATTTGTTTTAAAATTTATTTTATCCAATGTTCTGATATACATAACTTTTATATGCGAGGTCCGTTTCACGTGCGGTTCGATCCGCTGGGATCGTATCAAAATTCCTGATGTTTTGACGTTGGTTTAGGCAAATTTGGAGATTGTTTGAATTTTGGGCTTAAATTGGATTTAAATTCGATTTAAATTCAAAGGTGAGTGTTTTAACCCACTCACAACTTCTAAAATTTCTTATGTTTGTTAAATAAAATTATGATGTGATTAGAAATTTATTTATGACCGTTTGGTATATTTTAAATCATCATCTCAGTTAATTTGAATTTATTTGAATTAAATCATTATTTAATTTATTATTGAATATAAATTGCCAGTTAAATACCTGTTATTGATTATCAGTTCTATATTGATATTTATTGATTGATTTGGACGATGTTTGTGATGAATGCTTGATTGTTGATATTGGATGAATGGATGTTTTATTTTATATCGTTATAAACTACAAGTTCACTATGGGTTGAAATGATACATACCCGAATGATCAATAGATTAAGGAAAAATCGTTATGGGTTTAAATGATAGATCCGAGCGATTTTATGGATTTGATATTTTTTGGATTGCAGATTGAAATGATATATATCCGTAAATACAAAAATTTTAAAATCGCGGATTGAAATGATAAATATCCGTATCACTTGACCCTAGGGTAGAGAATTATATACAGACACCGGATTTGTTAAATTTAAATGATTTTGAATCCTTAAATTTTGCATTGAATTAAATGATATTTTTGAAATAAAATTTCGGTTATATAAATCGAATTTTTATCGAATTTCGAGTTTTATATTAAAATCGAATTGTTTTGAAAGATTTGTTGAAGGAATAAAATTGAAATTTTATAGTGAATTTGAAATATAAGTGAAGTTTATCAAAATTGAGTTATTAAAAATCGTTGAAGTATAACTTTGAAATATATTGAAATTGGAGCAATCAAATCATTGTTTTAACATGGATTTAAGCGATATTGAATTTAATATTTATTTAGAATTCTGAATTGGAAAATGCGAAATTGGTTTCCGAGACATTGCAATGGTCAAAAATGTGTTGTAATGAAATGAATAGTTTAATTTGATATTAATTCCAAATTCATGTTTTAATATAAACTGTTTTAAAATTATATATTTTCAAAATTTCTAATTATTAAGATTTCAAAGTATTAAACTATTTTAACCTGTATTAATTATATTAAATCATTTTAACCTGTTTTAAACCATTTAATTTATTTAAACTAATTAACCTGTTTTAACTTATTTTAAATCTAATTAATCTATTTTAAAGCTATTTAATCTATTTTAATTATATATAATCTATTTTAAATCTATATTACTATTTATAACTATTTAAACTATTTAAACTATTTTCTTCTAAATTCCAAACTAAGTAAAATGGATGGGTTTATATTCAAATTCTCAATTTTTAAGTGAATATGTTTAATGATGTTATAACCTAAGTTGTGATTTAAATAACGTATTTGGTTTAATATGATATTTTGAAATGAGAGTTTAGTCTATTTTGGAAATATGACTTTTGAAAGGAAATATAATTTCGAACTATGATTTCAAATGCAATATGATTTCAAAGTTGAATATGATTTCGAAAGTAAGTAATGATTTCGAAAATGATATGATTTGAACTGAATATGATATTTTGATATCAATTATGAAATGATTTTTGGAAATGTAAAAGAACCATCCGTTGTGTAATAAGCGATTGGTTGTTAAAGAGACCGGGATCAGATATTGTCATATTCTCTATCGATATCGAAAACCACATGGACAACTGTGTACATGGTGGAGATTCCAGAATGAAGTAGGATAGTTGGCAACGATCCTATATGAGGTATATACGTGGACCCGACTCCCGTGAGTTGGCTTAAGGTGGCTAAAACAGGAGCAATCAACAGGCTAAGTGAGGTCATTCCTCTGATCGGGCACATTCCATCGATACTATATTCTGACTTTGCGATTTATTTGGTGGCCACCCTCGATTTGTTTTTGATTCGGGAGTGTGTTCCGAGGTGGGCGGTAGTAGCTGTTATGCGTTGCCACCGGTCCGGAAGTATAATTGGTATATCTACATTGGCATTGCCTAGTTGTGCCGTGTCACCTACCATAGCGCGCCATCTACGAGTTTGGTTTGTATCATACCTATGGAGAGCCCTCTGACGACACCCAGTTTACGGGTGGGATTACGGTACTGTATAGACTATGGGAAATAAAAATGTGTTAAGGGGGAAAATGTAAAGCCTTAACGCTATTTTAATAGTTTATATTACTGTAGACATATTATAATATCGTATTGTACTACATAGTAGATAGTTTAACGGATCCTTAGGAGATGTGAATCCCGAACATCTCTTAAGTTACTGCACTCACGTTAGACACTGGATAGGAGATGTAAAACCCCGTAAACATCTCCGACGCCGTTCCACTCATATTTATTTATTTACCGTTGATTTAACTCACATAAGATCTTTTAGTTCTAACTCGAGTGTTTTGTCTTTTCAATTCGCTTGGGTCAGCCTGAGCATTTCAGGATTTGAAGACCTTATTCCTGGAGGACGAAGACGAAGATTTGTACTACTATTATTTACTATATTTATTCCACTACATTCATACTGTTCCGATGAATTATTTATTTATCTCTGATATGTGTAACTCTGATTTTGTATTGTATAAGTATAATCAAATATTTTGTATACAGCTTCATGAACTGTTATTTGATTATTATATTTGTCATTCCGCTACGAGATTCTGTTTTGTTTTTTTCTTTCTCTGCTTTTCTTATTCACCCCAATTACAATCCTCCCTTATGTATGGTTTGAGTTGGCACGTGTGTCTACTTAAAGCGTATAAAAAGGCGGGATGTTACATCACTGGAGCTACAAGCGGGTGTTGAAGATTGGTAGGGCATTCTTGAACTTCTCGGTAGAGTCGTTGTAGAAACAAATGAATGATTAGGATGTAATAGACTGCACCAACGAAGGTGCTTGTTTGTCAGGAGGTATGCAGTGGTGCAGTGTAGGAAGCTGACTCTCTTAAGAGTTTTTAAGGTTTCAGCATGTTCTTCATTACTATCTCGAGTAGGAATATCTTCCAAGCAATTGAATCAAAGCTTAAATGATTAGATGGTAGAAATGCAAGTGAGGGAAGAGAGAAAGGGAAAGACTCTTAATGCCAGAAAGCCAAGGTCGGTTAAAGCCATATGGACAGCGAATGAAGAAATATTCGTTCTTGAAATACGAACGCTTATTATGGAGCTTTTCAACGACCATGCATCTACACCAGGCCTCGATGATCATAAAGGATGGTCAATCATGCCTTTGTTTAAAGCTCAAAATGTGGGTGAACTCTTGGAAGTTTGGAGGTCATCGGAGTTGGTTCATGAATAGCACATATAAGGAGCTCAGTAGTGCATATCCATTGGGATGGAGCTAACAATAGTTCTTGGAGAATCGTGTGCAGAAACAGATTAAAAGATGTTACGATGCCACTTAAGCACATGTATCTTTTGCAAGCAGTATAACCTATTAAAGGATTATGCGCTCATTGGCCGTTAGTAGGAAGCAATACATCGCCTTCAGGAATTCTGTGTTGTCACAAATGTTCTGAAGCATTTTAGGGGTAAGAATCGTCAACATTTGTTCAAGCGAGTCATTCAAAACTCTTACGCCAATATATTCATTTAAAGGAGGAGGTTGTTCCTAAATTGGTTCTACTGAAATAATTATTCTTTGCAATTCAGCGGTAATTGAACACTTAGGCCTGGAAGTCATTGGAGTTAAAGCCTTAGTAGTGGTGGGCCTAACTTCCAGAGAAGTTGATGGTCCGGTGCTAGTATGGAGTATGGGAGAATGGCGAGTCATTCTGGATAGGAAAATTTAGTGTTCAACATAGTTAGGTATGTTTTACTTTGGAATTTTATTCTAAATACGATGCTATGTGACCGACGCTCAGAAAGCAGCGAATATCAATGCATGTTGACCAATCGGATTTTGAATGTTGATCGGGATAAGTGAAAGTATTAATCTATGCAGTGTGAGTCATGTGTCTTTTACACAATGAACGAATAAGCAAAGAGCTCGCTCGTCTAGAAAAATAAGCCACGTCACATGAAGAAATTATGCATCAGATTTTTCGCATTATCGTCAGATAATCAATAAATAATCTATAACGGAACTGATATCTGGAGTGACATGGAAGTTTTTCACTTACAGGAACACAGGAAGTGCAAAAGTTGAAAACGCTATGCAATGGAACAATTCAGATATTTGAACATGTTCAATATGACCGTTCTTTGTGAAAAAACTATCCTATTAACATTTGAACGGCGATAGGTTATTGACTAATTCTTGAAAGGGGTTAGCCAAAGAACTTCGGAATGCAAAATCTTAGGGTAAAGGAAACTAAGCACTCCTCAGGAATAACCCAAGTATACCCTAGGTTGAACCCTAGTTCATCCTTGGCAAATCCAAGAAATGCCTTAGGATAGCCTAGCCTTTGCTTTGACCAACCTCTTATCAGAACCATTCGAATCACCACCACCAACATCAATCGCCATAACATGGGAGCACTGTCAACCTTGGTTGATCGAGATCTGGATTCATCCTAAAAGGAGAAGGAGCTCGATGGCGAGTCCTTATGAACGAACAACGGCAGTCAAGGCAAGTATCTGGTGGAAATGGCATTTTTCGGGAGATGGTGGCGGCATTGAGAGGATGATGGCCATCGATTCATGATGGAGGAGTGGCTTTGGAAAGAGATTGGCAGCAGCCTGGAAAGCGAGGTAATCGATAGAAGCAAAGGCTCGATCATGAAACAAAAATGTAAGGAATTTTTTTTATAAGTACTGATTATATATACTACTCGGTAACTAAGTAGAAGGACTTGGACCGAGCAGATCAACTCCGTACCGAGATGAATTCTTGGTCAAAAAGTTGGGAAAATCAATGGAAAAGAAATGCATACCTGGTTAAGGCGTGAAGCGATCTCTAGCGTGCGGATCTCGTCTTACCGTTGAGAATGGAATTTCTACTACTTAAAGTAGTTGAACATATACCCATGGAATAGAGACAACGTTTTGAAGCAACTCTTGAATAACCAATGGATATACAGAGATGGTAGTGAATGCTTGTCTAGTTTCAAAGCATGCTTTATTACCAACAGAAGCATACTCTAGGGGCAAGTGTTATCTGGCTTTTTAATCAAGCCGCTTTCTAACAAATCTGGATGTCACTATGAAGACGAAACAACTCAAGGACTAGGTAACCGCTTAGAAGAACAATAGGAATGGACTCAAGAATTTGGAGCATGATTGAAGCTAAGTAAAAAACTAGATACCGAGCTAATCTACACGATACTGACCAATATTTCTACCATCTATAGGTCCCTGAAGCTATGGCTCATGAGTTGATGGCTTGAGTAATTATCTTAGGGTATATTTCTCAAGGAATAGGGAAACAAATCCAAGGAAGTTCTGAAGGAAAGTACACAAGTACAAGTGATATCAGAACCTCTTGAAAATTACATGACTTCTAAGGAAAAGTACTCGGGGAATGATGGAATAAAGAAGACCAAAGGAGTGCAGAAAGAGTAGGTACCCTTCCAAAAATCAGGTCGACATTGACCACTTTAGGTCAGTATTGAGTTGATTTTATAGCCCAAAGGACTCTGTCTTCCTCGCCTGCATTCTCGGATCTGGATCTGGTATTTCATAGATTCGCGACTCTACTAGACGGTTTCCATATAAATATAGCACCTATGGCATTTGGGAAAGGACTTTTGGCTTTTCTTTCTTTTCATCTTATATCTCTCCTCACCATAGTCACTAAGGAAGTCATTGTTGGCTATTCTAGGCTATAAGAACTTGTCAAATCCTTGTACTAGTGACTTACAATCCATAAATCAATAAAACTATAGTGGATGTAGGCCACAAATTGCTGAATCACATTAAAATGTTGGTGTTCTCTATATTTACTTACTTTTTTTGCTAGATCTCACTTTATTTCTGGTTGTTTTGGGTTTTGTGCCATTTTTAGGCTCAACACTTTGCTATGATATTTTTGGCCAACAATAAACAGAGACGCTGCTGAATATACCAAATGGTGTTACCAATGCCGGAGGTTTGCGAAAATCCCAACAGACCTGTCTACAAAGCTTTAGCAAATAGTAGCCCATGGCCATTTGCGGTTTGGGGAATTGAAATAATCGATGTGCTACCGATGTTGAAACGAGGAGTTAAATACGCAACAGTTGTGGTGGATTACTTCACAAAGTGGGCAGAAGTGACATCACTTGCCACGATTACAATGAAAATGGTGAACAACTTTGTGACAAGGAATATTATCGATAGATTTAGAATACCATAGAAAATTATAATGGATATTGGAACTTAGTTTGCAAGTATCGAGTTCAAGGATTTTTGCAACTAGTACAAGATAAAAAAAGCATATCGGTAGTAGCACATCCACAAGCGAATGGATATATGGAGGAGGTAAATAAAATCATCAAGTCAATCTTGAAAAAAACCATTAACTAAAGCTAAGGGCGTTCGGGTTGAAGAGCTTCCATTGGAATTGTGGGCTTATGGAATAACTCATAAGTCTGCGACTGGACATACACCATTTGCTTTAGCCTACGAATCATGGGTTGTGATTCTGATTGAACCGGAAGTCCTTTCTCATTGGAAAAGTAATTACAACCCCAAGGTCAATAAGGAACTTTTACGTGAATCTCTCAATTCAATTGATGAAAAACAAGAAGAGGTAGAATTACGGGTAGCTGCTCACTAGAAAAGAGTAGCACGGAATTTCAACTCCAAGGTCTGGAACTGTACCTTTGAGTTAAGGGATCTCATTTTGAAATGTGTTCTCCTGAGTATGCGGCGCTTGGTCTGAATTGGGAAGGTCCTTATGCGATCGAACATAAGCTTAGAGATAGAACTTTCAAGCTGGCTACAGTTGATGGAATCCCGATTCCATGGGCATGGAAGAGTGACTTATTATGACCCTATTTTACTTAGTTTTATTTATTTTATTTTCCCCAATTAAGATACCCAAGGATTATGGAGGCAATGCAATAAGGCATAACTTGCCACATTTTTCATTTGTCAATAAAATCCTATATTATGTGATTAGTAGTGCAATCGGGTACCCGAAGATAGGTACCGACTGCTTTCATCCAGGATCAGGAAAAAAGATTATAATCATAAGAGTCAACCGGATAATTTAACCGTATCCCTTCAGTATTGACTATTGCCCAAAAATAGGCAAGGTCAGTAAGGAATATATGGACTCAGGTAGCTAAAAGCGCTAGCTTCCAAAGATAGAGACTAGTGCGTGGATGGAAATTTAACGACCATGCATGTGGTCGTGCAGGATATGCTAGGCCAAGGATGAGCGAGGATGGTCAACGGATACTCTTGGTCAACAGCTGGAGATAGTGAGATTGAGGGTGGATGCTCAGAGATAGGCATCTAAAAGCACTAGTTCTCGGATATAGAACTGGTGTACGACCAGGATTTTATTGACTGTATTTTCGGCCCAGCAAGAAATGCTCGACGAAGGATAAGTGAGGATGGTCAATAATTGCTCTCCATCAACACCCGAGAACAAGTGAGTTGAAAGCTGGGACCCGGAAATAGGTATTGCAAGACTTATCCATTTCGGATCAGGACCAGGAGAGTACAATCGAAATGGGGCAATTGGATGATTTGTCCTACGTTGTTAACTTTTGAACGATGCTCGAAGTTAGGCCAGATCAGAAATGATGCCTGTATTCTGGAATATGGAATGACAAGTCCAGGAGATAGGACTCGGTATGAGGTGAAATTACAAAGGGTATGGTTTCCCTCATGGCCTAGCGGGACACATTTGGTCGAAGTTGAGTGGTGGAAATATATGTATAATATCGATCACGCTCGAATATTGGATAGATTAGAGACGTCAGGATACGAACGTCCAAATAGCTGTTCCTCGAAAATAAGGAATAACATGAAACTCGGATTATTTAGAACTGGTTATTGGTTAGCAAAAACTCGGCCCGGAAAAAATAGGAATAACAACTAAGTTGGTTAAATAATGTTTCTTTAGCCAAACAAAAACACTTTGGAGACGACAAAACAGGACTGGATAATTGGATACAACTAAAGGAAATTGCAAGAATTTTAATTATATTACAAAGCTACAATAAGTAAGAGCATTGCACAGAGACATGCAGGTATCACATGGATAAATTGCAGTACAAGCAGTTATATTATATATGCAGGCAGTTGTATATAGGCATGAATAACATATAAAGTATGGAAATGTAAACTGAATAGAGATTGAAATGGAAAAAAATTCTTTAATTACATCTAAGCTTTATATATAATGAAAGCGGGGGCGGGTCCTGCATAACCATGGCATATGAACAATAGGAGAACAAAAAACACAAACCAAAACGAGAAAATATGAAATTGTCTCGTCATAACGTAAAGCTAACAAAGGAGCCTAATTCTTGTATGACTTCTTTTTCTTTACACCATTGCTACCCAAGCTATCATAAGGAATCTTTTGGCCTTTGTCACCCTTCGGTGTGCACCTTCGGATGGAATGGTGTCTCCTTCAGTCATGGTGGTGGTAGGATCTTCGAAACGGTCAATGGGAGGCTCGGATGTCTATCGTAGTGCCGGTGCTACTGCCCTTTGAAGGCCTAGAGGTGATAGGAAGGATTCTCGCATAAGGCTTCAGCTCCTCAGTGCTAGAAAGTTTCACAAGTCTAGGATGGTTTTGATTTTTACATTGGAAACGTTAATATTCAGCTTTTCTACTATATACATAGAACCAGTCGGGCCTGAGACGCTTGTTATGGTAATGTCTTCCCCCAAGGATTGAGAAGCATCGTCTAATCCCACCAAAGCTACAGTTCTCTCTGTGTCAGAACCAAAAATGGAACTGGATGGATGGCTTGGGATGACTAGTCCCACGGTTATGAATGTAGACTCAATAATAATTATAGTAGGGACTAAGCCCTGAGCAATTGGCAGCGAAGGAAGTGAATGAGAAGGATGACCCGTGAGTTCACAAATAGAGAAGTAAGGATTAGTTACGATTTCGGGCGCGAACTGGAGGACCTCAAACACGGGTGAAATAAGAGGTATACCTTTGCCGGATTGAGTCTCCTTAGCAGGAGATATGGCAATCTTACCCTCCTCCAAGGTCGATAGGATAGGCTAAGAGATGGAAATAGGAATGTATGGCTCGATCGAGGTAGTTGCTGCAGAAATTGGAATAATTTGGGTGGCCTCGAAGTTGGTGCCATCAAATGATGGAATCTTTACTACAGACTCTTGGGATTTTGGAGATGGAGATTCTACGTGGCCCAATGCACTTGGACCAAAATGGGCTTCAGTAACAACTTTAGCAGTGGCGGTGTCCTAAGCAGCCAGGATTACCCTTCCCTCTAGTTTCAAGATATCTTTGACATCTTGGTACTTAAATTTTAGCTCATCCTCGGTGTGGCCTTTACTGGATGTCTCTATATGGCATAGTACCTCTTCCCAGGCATAAGCGAGTAACGAATATATACTTCCCAACCACTTCAAGTTCTTATATCGGATGACCTTGGCAAAAACTTGTTGAACGGTGGAGTTCAATTCTTCTTTTTCTTTGGCGCACTGCTCCTCTAGCTTGTTTAGATCATGCACAACTACAACATGGTTGACTTGGGCTTCCAATGTCTCTTCTTTCAAAGGATCAAGGTAGAATCAAGCATTTCATTTTTGACACGGAGCTCCTGGATCTCGGCTTCTTTGTCGTTAATGGCTTAAGCTTTTTATAAGAGGGTTAGGTCCTTGGATGTTAGCTACGTTTTGAGAGTAGCATTATCTTCATGAGAAGTTTTTATAATATTCTTGATCATAGTCTGGACCCGATTGTGAGCATGTTTCTTCTCTTCAACTAAGCTTTTGGCCTTCGTCTCAGATTCTAGAGCCGCATTCCTCTCTTTTTCAACCTTTTTCAAATCCCTCTTATACCCTTCTATGAGATATCATAGGTTTTCTTCTTTGATCAAATGATTGGATGTTCATTTGATTAATTCGATTGACATTGGAGAGGCCAAAGAAAAATTTCTTCCATTCATAACCTTGGTCAATAAGCTCTTGGATTCCTCCAACCCAATGGTTCGCCTCTTTTTTATGAATGTCTTTGAGGACAAGGTCAAATACAACCCCAGTCAATCAAAGATTTAGGAAGGCAACTTGCATATGGCTCAACGGGCTAGAGGAGTAGCTGGACTAACATAAACATCTTTGGATTGAGGGGGAAGAGGAACGGTGGAAGTCAAAGAAAGTGATGCTAGAATTTGTTGCTGTGAAAGGAGTTGTGGTTGGGATCGAGCGGAGGAATGCTAGAAGAGGAACCATGGCGGTCACATGGATCTTTATGTCTCTTCCCATGATTGTAGAACTGTTTCTCTTTAGCTTGCCTCCTTTTCCCATCTCTTTCCACTTGGCAGTCGCTTTTCGCCTTGCATTTTCTCTCTTTTCAATGGGCCCTTTCTTCTTCCATTTCTCATGCTCTCACCAAAAGCTAAAGTGAGGTGGATATGGATTAGGAGTACGTTTCCTTTCCTCGAAAATGCCATGATGAAGATAGCAGATTCGGTATCCGCCTATTGTACCTGAAGTAAAAGAAAGTATCGTATTAGCTTTGAACGTTGGAATGTGAGCGAATACAAGGAATGTGTGTTCATGATCCTAGAAGTGTATGGAGTGTTAGTGTCCTCTTAAGTACTCTACGGAATGTGTTTGGAAGAAAGTAAAGACGAAGTCTCGCCTCTTTGGGCAAGGATGCACTTAGAGGGGAAGCTGAAGCTTGAAGAGCCCTCCTTAAGAGATCAGCAATCAAAATATCGAAGTCACTCGGCGAGCCCAAAATTTCTTTCATAGAACCAACTGGAGGAGTCACCGCGGCTGTTGGTGCCGTGCTTGGTTCTACAGTTTTCTGAGAAGTTTTAATGATTATTCATTTCGGGTGCAGTGAGGTAGGAAGATCAGTGCCCTCTAGAGATGTCTCTCTATACGACTCGTCTCCTCCTTTATCGGGATCCTCGTTATTGCCATTTTCTTTATCTCCTCCTTTTTCTTCTTCTCTCTTTTTCCCTTCTTCCTCTCTTATTCCTCCCTCCACATGGATCATTTCCATTTTAACTCTTTCTTCTACCACTGCTTGTAATTTACCCACATCATGTACTTCCGTTGTTCTATCAATGGATTCATCAATGTTCATAGTGCCATATGGGCCTCCAACACCCCCTTGGATGTCTTCACTAGAACTGCGAATTAGGAAGACATCCTAGTTGGCTTCCTCGAACTACATGGTGGAGGATCAACAAAGCGGTAAGGATGTAAAAGGTTGCATCGACGAAGATTCTCGTTTGTTTGGAGACAAGTGGTATAGCGATATCGGATGTGGATTCTCTTGAGGGTTTAAAGAGTTTCATAATGTTCTACGCTCATGTCTTGAGCAGAAATATCTGTGAAGAAAGGAGATTAAAAGTTAAACACTTGGACCTCGAAAATTCAAGCATGGGAAATAATGGAAAGGAAGAAATCTTACTTCCAAAGAGCTAAAGCCTTTTGAACCGTGTATGACGACCCACCTTCCTGACCCTTGAGAACGACTTACACAACCTCGGTGTTCATGTACCATTGCCGAAGTATCCGAAAGATGAGTCGTCGTGGAGTAAAATAAAAGAATAGATTAGAGCAGAACCAATTTTTTTTACAATGGAACAGTTACGTATAATACAAAAGTAATATAGTATATTAGGTTACTCCTAACATGGAGTTATCAGAGTTACATAAAAGTTCTACTACTATCAGCCTAGGCAATAATACATCTTGCCTTTATACTTGCTAATACAAAATACATGCATAATTAATATATATAACAGCGAAAATAGATAACTAGATAGATAAGGAGCCTCTTGCTCGACCATCATCTTCAAAGAGCCCAAAGAAACCTGCTACTCTCGGACTACTCAAATATAATTGAGTACCCGAGAGTTTATGGAAAACAAACAACTCAGGTCAGATAATATGTCTAGTATGAACAAAAACTCTAAACAAAAGGGTGGAATAAACATAATATGTCAGACCACACCGCCAACTACGGAACTGGTTTTCCTTCAGAATAACAACATTCAATTGCAAAAATGAATACAAATAATTAAACATGGCGAAGTGCTCACAGCACTTCCCGATGCAATTAAGAAAGAGGTAAATTAAAAAAATGGAATCAAATGAAAGGAAAAGGGAAATTTTTTAATAAATGACTAGGAGAGTGCCCCCCTCACCGAAAGTATACCACTTGAATATACTTGAGAACTATGATGGCTCTCGGGAACTCCAAGCCAAACCCCGCCAACCTTTATCGAGTATTCGAGTATTTCACATCTTATTGCATATATAACCGAAACCGACCTAGAGTAGATGTGAAAGTACCCTAATGGGAGCAACCTCACATAACTTGGCCCCTACTCACGCTTTGGTTTTAGTCATTTCCGACAAAGTTCACAACGCTAAAATGAGAAAAAAATCATCTTGGAATTGACGATACACAATGGAGAAAGCTGAATTGATAGTCAATAAATCAACTATCAAGGATAATTAAAAATGATCGTATATGGACAATAAATCTCATATTCCTCTACTACTCGTCGATTTCAAACTAGTACTATTTCTTGGTTAAAAATGAAGTCAGGAAAGTGAAGGTAGTTGAAATGACCCTCCTATTTCCACCCTAATTTCATAAGGATTTTTTTTTTAAGAGATGATATATAGATATATCATTCATTACAAATATATTTTCCCAGGGTCATTTTCTTTCTCCAATAAACAAAATATATCCAGGATCAAGATAACTTACCAATATAAATATATCAGTGTATTACTAATAATATACACATACATATGAAGATGTATGTGTTCCTCTTGTTTATATTCAGAGTATATACTTTATTTATTTTTTTATTTGTTGTACAAGAACATTCTGTTTGATTTAGATTTTAGCAATTCAGATTAATTGATTTTTGACCATAGAATCCACTGGAAACATGTACTTTAGTCTGTTATTCTAATTAAGAAATGATCAAGTAATAATCAGTGGAAAACAAGCTTTTAATATGGATGATGGTGTAAAAGTCTGTATAGTATCAAACTCAGGTTAAAAGAAAGTGGATCATAAGTGAACACAAGCAACATCTAGGCGTAATGGAAACGCGCCTAACTTATACATGAGAGGTCACGAGTTCGAGTGCTATGCTGGTCGGTTCAAACACAATTTTTGTTTTTCTTTTTATTTTTCTCCTGTATGGTTAGAAATCTGATATCTACCTATATCTGCACATATATATTTAATTTTTTTTGCCTATAATCTAACATACAAAACAGTATTTCTTACTTTATTATTTTTGATACCCATTCCTACAACTGTTCTAGGAATTTGGGTTTATATTTTTGCCCAAACATCAACATGTACACAGATATACATGTACATGTCCATATCTTTGCTCATTTTCCAGAAAACTGGGTTCAAATGGTTCCTTGCTTCATTGATTTGAAGTGAACAATTTGCCTGACCTATGGTCTAACCAGTTTACATTGCTTATCTGTCTTAAACTTTTAAAGATGATTGTGGTGAAACAATTGCTAAATGTACTAAGCTTTTGAAATGCATTTTTATTTTCAAAATACAATTTATCATGATCAACCAATACATCATTTATTTGAAGCTGGTTAACTCATGTATCCTGTATCTGCTACACACTAGTTCAAAGCAATGGAGATACCATTCATTGCATTCTGTCTGAAGCCTTTAAAAACATTTTACTTTTCTCAATACGATTCAGAAATGAATTCAAACTTATTTACAAAGCATTTCAGTAAAAAGAAACTAAAATCCTTTTAAGTTTACTTCTAGCTAAATCCAGATTTATTCTATAACTCAGTGCTCTGTTATGTCTCAAGATTAACTAATACATAATATAAATTATGCAAAACAGTAGCTCACCTACATATGCATATTTCTTTTCCAAGCATCCATATCAATACTTAAGATCATTTCCTTGTTTCCCACTCAGATATTTCTTTTAGATTTTAAACCTTAGTGCATAACAATATATTTAACATGATACAACTAGTCCATCTAACCATAATAGAATTCATTACATGACTGGAAATCTTAGAAACATAAAAATTTTCCTGAATACATGCAGATATAATCAATTTAAGCTCTTATTGAAACTAGCTAGCATGTTCATTCACTCCTCCATAATAGCCATAACTTCATTTTTACTTAGTGCCTGGGTTACCTGAAAGAGCATGAGTGGCTGCCTCATTTTAAAATGAGACACCCCATATGCCATGAGCAAACAAGGGTCAGATCTATGATCTGGTATGAGTAACATCAATACATTCATGATATTAAGCAATAGAGAATATAAGAGCACCAATTAGTTATTTAAGCAAATTCCTGCAATCAATTACTTTAACATAGTATAATTAAGTTGATTCAGGTATGATATATTCATTTATCATTCTTACACTTGCATACATAATCATGCAAACATAATTATCTATTTGCAACAATTGCATTCACTGGAACCATCTTGGTTCCATACCATTCAACCTAAGAAATATCCATATTCCTATTTCTTCATTTACAGGTTGTATAATTCAATTTAAATCCCTGCTTCATCTGCTATTAAGGAATCACGGGGACACATTGCAATGAACTAGTTCACAACATTGCACAAAGATCTCAGGGCTTAAACAAACCATGTGCCAACTTGCATACTTCAAATATGACAAGCATTCCAGCAGCCTTCTTGGCCTCCCCTTCCTTAGTTTATTTACTAGCGTATTGACTTAAATCCTATCATCAAATATGCTAAGTGAACATGTCACTACAAACATGGAAACATCCATAATCTTTCCTAGCATAATTCTCCTCAGAAATAAGCAGACAGTTATTTCCTAAATGGGGTCAATATGTCTTGATCTCAGTAAGATATAAGAATATTTTCAACTGTAAAAGAGGCATGGCATGTTCTTATTATATTGATCTACAAGCCTTTATGATTGATTCAGATTCAAGATCTGGTTCAATCATAATTTTAGCTTGTGAGTTTCTTTTTTTTTTTGATTTGATTAAGGGCTCAGCACTTAGAAAATTTCTATTGCACCCTTAACATTTTTCTTCTCAAGCTCAGCACTTATACCAAGTATAATGCAGCTCCCAACATTTTTTGTAAAGTTTCCATGCCATAGATCTATAACAGTTGAGAGTATTCTCTATATAATTTTAAGATCCTAGACTTTAACACTTATGAGTATAAATAAAACAGTATGATACACATCCAAAGACAAATGTCTCAACCAATCAAAGATCATCAAAATCATCCATATTAAATCATATCAGATTTAAAATAAGACATCCAAAAAGCATTGATTAAATCATATACATCAAAACCAGAAATATATAAATGGCAATATAAAAAGTGGCTGCCTCATCTCAGGTCTTAATGCCATGAACTCAGTGAGGTTACTCACCTAAATATTTCTTCTTATTAATCCAGAAAATCCTTGTATGAGTGTTTTCTCCTTCCTTCCAATATTTTTCTTCTTTTCTTATTTTTGTGCAGCTCGGGGTAAAGATAATTCTACTGGCTAAAACTGCCTATTTATATGCATTTTTTCCACTAGGGTTTTGTTAAAACAGAATTCCATTTCTGTCCTGGCTAGCATCATGCATTTTTCATTCATAATACCCCGGCCATATTAACCAATTTAAAGGCTGCATTTTCTTTCTTTTACTTTTCAGAAAATGGCCACTCACCTAGTCATGTTAAAAGTGTGACTATCATATTTTATATTTTAATTATTCCTGAGAATCCCCTTTGCTATTTTTGCCTACACAAGCATATTGACTTGTATCACATTTCATGTCATTTTAATGTTATAGTTTCACTTGCTTATATATATATATACTTTTCAGTACTTAAAAATGTATATTTGTATACATATCTTATCTAGGCTTATTTAATTCCTCTTTAATTTCAGAAACATATGCACCTATATGTATACAGGTTTACAAATCCTTATAATATATATATATATGTATAATTTTCTTTTCTGGGTTTTAAATAAAATCTGTTTACTGATTTAAAGTAAAACTTACTTTTCTTATTTTCTAAGATGATCCATATAATTCCAGAAATCAAATATCCATGTTGCAAAATCATGTTTGTATTGCTTTTTAATTCTTGTTTTAAATCCAAGAAATCTGGAGTTCTTCCTTGTGCCATTTCAGTTTGCACGTGCACACATATACTTGCACACTATTTATTCCAGAAATTTCACCATATTTAAATCTAAATATTTCAAAAATTAAATCATTTTACAAAAATGATTTTTCACAAAATTTTGGGGTATTACATTCACCCCTCCTTTTAGGAATTGTGTCCTCACAATTTTTCTAACATTTATATCAAGCATCATTTTCTTTTCTGAAAACTTATCAAACATATGCATAAGCAAACAAATTCAACCATATCAACCATGCATAACAAATTTTTCCAGAAAAAAAAAATTATTACCTTTTAATTTGCAAAAAGCTTAGGATAATCCATTCTAGTCTTATCCTCTAACTCCCATGTGCAGTCATTAGGATCACTACTCCACTGGATCTTAACTAGTTTCAAGGTTTTGCTCCTTAATTTCTTTTCTTCCTTGGCTATAATCCCCACTGGTTCTTTTTCATAAACCAAGTCAGGATTTATTTGAATTTTGGTAGGCTCTTCCAAAATGTCTTCTTTATCATGTACCCATCTTCTAAGTTGGGACACATGAAAAACATTATGCATTGCTTTCATTTCCTCTGGTAGTTCTAATTTGTAAGCCAATGAACCAATTCTTTCCAGAATTTTATAGGGTCCAACATACCTTGGTGTAAGCTTACCTTGCTTGCCAAATCTCTTGACTTTCTTCATAGGTGAAATCTTGATGAAAACAAAGTCTCCCACTTCATATTCCACTTGCTTTCTCTTCCTATCTGCAAATTTCTTTTGCCTATCTTGAGCTGCTGCTATTCTTTTTCTTATTAACCCAATTTTCTCTGTAGTTTCTTTGACATATTCAGGTCCAAGAACAGCCCTTTCTCCAGTCTCTACCCAGCATATAGGTGATAAACATGGCTTGCCATATAAGGCTTCAAATGGTGCCATCCCTATGGTGCTTTGGTAACTGTTATTGTATGTGAATTCAGCTAGATGGAGGTGGTCTTCCTAGTTGCCTCCAAAGTCCAGTGTGCATGCTCTCAACAAATCCTCTAAGACTTTGTTCACCACCTCAGTTTGACCATCTGATTGTGGATGGTAGGCAGTGCTTAAGCACAATTCACTCCCCATGGCCTCTTGAAAACTTTTCCAAAACCTTGAGGTGAAGATGGTATCCCTATTACTCACAATGGTTTTGGGTATGCCATGCAACCTTACTACCTCTTTCATGAATATTTGAGCCAATTTTGGAGCATTTCTTTCTGTTTTAACTGGGATAAAATGTGCTACCTTAGTTAGCCTATCCACTATTACCCATATACTTGTGTTTCCCTTCTTAGATCTAGGCAGACCATCTATGAAATCCATAGATATATCCTCCCACTTCCACTGTGGTATACTAAGGGGTTGCAACAGTCCTGATGGCCTTTGTGTCTCTGCCTTGACTTGTTGGCAAGTCATGCACCTTGCAACATATCTGGCCACATCTGACTTCATCCCCTTCCACCAAAGATTTCTTTTCAAATTTTGATACATCTTGGTGCTACCTGGGTGTATGGAGTACTTACTCCTATGGTACTCATTTAATATTTCCTCCTTCAATTCTATATTTTCTGGAACACATATCCTATTTTTATTCCTTAAATAACCATTTTTATCAATTTGATAATTTATTACTTCCTCCCCTTTTGATATGAGCATTTTCTTTTCCACCATGTTTAGGTCTTGTTCCTGCATTTTCCCAATCTTAAGAAGTAAATCTGATTGCAGAGATATCATACTTAATTTCCCTTTACCTTCACCTTCTTCAATGGACATCATTTGTACCCCACTGTTTTCCTCAATTTCCAAATCAGTAAGTATAGACAAATCCTTAAATTCTTCCATCATCAACATGGCTACTTTGGCATGTTGTCTACTCAAGGCATCTGCAACTTTATTTGCCTTGCCTGGTGTATACAGTATATCCAGATCATAGGCAGCTAGGAACTCTACCCATCTATGTTGCCTCATGTTCAAATCTTTTTGTGAGAATAAATATTTCAGTGCCTTATGATCAGTGTACAAAATGAATTTGGCACCTAACAAATAATGTCTCCAAAGTTTCAAAGCATACACAACTGCTGCTAGTTCAAGATCATGGGTTGCATATCTGGTTTCATGTTGCTTTAATTGCCTAGATGCATAGGCTACCACCTGGTCTTGCTGCATCAACACAGCCCCTAACCCAGAGCCACTTGCATCAGTGTACACAACCAAATTTTCATTTCCTTCTGGCACTCTCAATACTGGTGCATTAATCAGAGCTTCCTTTATTTTGATAAAAGCTTGCTCACATTTTTCTGTCCATACAAAGGCTTGGTTCTTTCTAGTTAAATTGGTAAGTGGTGATGATATTTTTGAGAAATCTTTTATAAATCTCCTATAATATCCTGCCATCCCCATAAATGATCTAATCTCACTGATGGTGCTAGGCCTTTTCCATGCTTGGATTGCCACTACCTTATTAGGGTTTACTGATATTCCTTTGGCAGAGATAACATGCCCAAGAAAATGCACTTCTTCTTTCCAAAATGCACATTTTGAAAATTTTGCCTTTAAATCATTTTCCCTTAGCCTTGACAAAACTAAATGCAAATGATTTTTATGCTCTTCCACTGTCTTGGAATAAATCAAAATGTCATCAATGAAAATCAGTACAAACTTGTCTAAATAATCTCTAAATATTCTATTCATTAAATCAACAAAATATGAAGGAGCATTTGTCAAACCAAATGGCATAACCAAAAATTCATATAAGCCATATCTTGTGTTAAATGTAGTATACTTAACACTTGAGTCTTCAACCTTCATTTGATGGAATCCTGATGCTAAGTCTAGCCTAGAAAATATTTTAGCTTCACTGAGTTGGTCAAAGAGATCATCTATTCTAGGCAATGGGTATTTATTCTTGATGGTTACTTTATTTAGTTCCCTGTAATCTATGCACATTCTCAAGGTACCATCATGTTTTCTTACAAACACTACTGGAGAACCCCAGCAGGAATTGCTTGGCCTTATAAATCCCTTGCCTTCTAATTCTTCCAACTGATTTTTCAATTCTTTCAGTTCACTTGGCCCCATTCTATAAGGTTTCTTGATTATTGGACTTGCTCCTGGAATGAGATTAATTTGGAACTCAACTGGTCTATGGTGTGGAACACCCTTAACTTCCCCAAACACATCCAAGTATTCATTAACTATGGAAATTTCTTCAATGGTTAGTTCACTCAGATCTTTTTCTAAGTCAACTAAATGATACAATTTCCCTTCCTTAGCTACTTCACATAGAACTGTGATCCTCTGGCCTCTAGAATTTTGCAATGATATGGTGGATGAGTCTAAATTAATTATGGCTTTAAATTGCCTTAACCAATCTACCCCCAACATAACCCCTATATTTGGGTAATTTAAAACATATAAATTGGAAATAAAAATATTTCCTCCTATGTTTAACTCCACATCCACACAATTCATGTTCAAAACACTAGAACTCCCTAGGGGACTTTGTACAAGCAATGGGGTTTTAACCAATATGCAGTTTAATTTTAACACTTTAACTAATTCATAGGAAATCAAAGAGTGTGTTGCTCCAGTATCATATACTACTGGTATGGGTATGGCACAAATGAGTAATGTACCTTCCACTTGGCCATGATTTTCAGCATCAATTTTCACTGCAGATTTGCCTTTACCTTCCAAAGTTGCCAATTTCCCTTGCTGTTTATTCTCAGGACAGTTCCTCTTCATATGCCCCTCTTTCCCACATAGGTAGCATTTGAAGGCTCCTCCTTTTAACTCTAGGCACCTTGGTTTGATGTGTCCTTCTTTACCACAATGATGGCAAACCAATTTCTTCTTAGTATCATTGGCTTTTGTGTCTTTACTCTTCCTGTTGTCTGCCTCCTCCTTCTTTTTATCATAAGGGTGATATCTTCCCTTATCCTTCTTGTTGTTGCTCTTAAAATTCCTATATTTCTCTCTTTCTTTGTCATGTTGTTCCAGTTTCAAGGCCAGATCAATTACTTGATCAAATGTTCTATCTGCATATGGTAGCATAGCTCTGCTAAGTCCTGGGTTCAGTCCTTTTATATACCTATCATTTTTGGATGCTTCATCTGCCACTAGCATTGCTCCATAATTGGATAGCCCCTCAAACTTTTGAGTGTATTCAGTGACATTCAAAGTTCCCTGCCTAAGTTTGATAAATTCTTCAAGCAAAATGGTCTTGGCTGATGCTGGTACAAATCTTGCCTCCAACATCTCCTTGAACTGATTCCTAGTGATTTCATTTTCATTTCTTCCAGCTATGATCACCTCCCACCAGCTTAAAGCTACCCCTTTCAGTTGTCTAGAAGCTACTTGCCTCTTCCTTTGGTCATCCAACTGCATGTCATTGAAAATCCTATCAAGTGTTCTCAACCATGCTTGAATTTCCATCACACTCTCAGTTCCTTCAAAACTCTTGCCTCCCAAATTGGAATAAGTCTTCAGTAGTTTTGAAAGCTCTTCATGTGGGTTCTCAGGCCTATGCCCAATTCCATCTCTTAAAACCCTCACAAATTCTTGCATATCAAGCATTTGAGGTGCACTGGGTCCTGCATTGTGATGAGATCCTCTTCCTACCATGGTCTGCTAACTAAATTCTGGGTAAAGGGTATTAGTATATTATGAGTACTTCTATAATTTCTATTTTCTTATCTAAATTATTTCATCCAAAACAAACAGACATAATACATTTCTATAATACTTAACAATCAATGCAACCAAGTGCTCTGATACCAACTGAAATGACCCTCCTATTTCCACCCTAATTTCATAAGGATTTTTTTTTAAGAGATGATATATAGATATATCATTCATTACAAATATATTTTCCCAGGGTCATTTTCTTTCTCCAATAAACAAAATATATCCAGGATCAAGATAACTTACCAATATAAATATATCAGTGTATTACTAATAATATACACATACATATGAAGATGTATGTGTTCCTCTTGTTTATATTCAGAGTATATACTTTATTTTTTTTTATTTGTTGTACAAGAACATTCTGTTTGATTTAGATTTTAGCAATTCAGATTAATTGATTTTTGACCATAGAATCCACTGGAAACATGTACTTTAGTCTGTTATTCTAATTAAGAAATGATCAAGTAATAATCAGTGGAAAACAAGCTTTTAATATGGATGATGGTGTAAAAGTCTGTATAGTATCAAACTCAGGTTAAAAGAAAGTGGATCATAAGTGAACACAAGCAACATCTAGGCGTAATGGAAACGCGCCTAACTTATACATGAGAGGTCACGAGTTCGAGTGCTATGCTGGTCGGTTCAAACACAATTTTTGTTTTTCTTTTTATTTTTCTCCTGTATGGTTAGAAATCTGATATCTACCTATATCTGCACATATATATTTAATTTTTTTTGCCTATAATCTAACATACAAAACAGTATTTCTTACTTTATTATTTTTGATACCCATTCCTACAACTGTTCTAGGAATTTGGGTTTATATTTTTGCCCAAACATCAACATGTACACAGATATACATGTACATGTCCATATCTTTGCTCATTTTCCAGAAAACTGGGTTCAAATGGTTCCTTGCTTCATTGATTTGAAGTGAACAATTTGCCTGACCTATGGTCTAACCAGTTTACATTGCTTATCTGTCTTAAACTTTTAAAGATGATTGTGGTGAAACAATTGCTAAATGTACTAAGCTTTTGAAATGCATTTTTATTTTCAAAATACAATTTATCATGATCAACCAATACATCATTTATTTGAAGCTGGTTAACTCATGTATCCTGTATCTGCTACACACTAGTTCAAAGCAATGGAGATACCATTCATTGCATTATGTCTGAAGCCTTTAAAAACATTTTATTTTTCTCAATACGATTCAGAAATGAATTCAAACTTATTTACAAAGCATTTCAGTAAAAAGAAACTAAAATCCTTTTAAGTTTACTTCTAGCTAAATCCAGATTTATTCTATAACTCAGTGCTCTGTTATGTCTCAAGATTAACTAATACATAATATAAATTATGCAAAACAGTAGCTCACCTACATATGCATATTTCTTTTCCAAGCATCCATATCAATACTTAAGATCATTTCCTTGTTTCCCACTCAGATATTTCTTTTAGATTTTAAACCTTAGTGCATAACAATATATTTAACATGATACAACTAGTCCATCTAACCATAATAGAATTCATTACATGACTGGAAATCTTAGAAACATAAAATTTTTCCTGAATACATGCAGATATAATCAATTTAAGCTCTTATTGAAACTAGCTAGCATGTTCATTCACTCCTCCATAATAGCCATAACTTCATTTTTACTTAGTGCCTGGGTTACCTGAAAGAGCATGAGTGGCTGCCTCATTTTAAAATGAGACACCCCATATGCCATGAGCAAACAAGGGTCAGATCTATGATCTGGTATGAGTAACATCAATACATTCATGATATTAAGCAATAGAGAATATAAGAGCACCAATTAGTTATTTAAGCAAATTCCTGCAATCAATTACTTTAACATAGTATAATTAAGTTGATTCAGGTATGATATATTCATTTATCATTCTTACACTTGCATACATAATCATGCAAACATAATTATCTATTTGCAACAATTGCATTCACTGGAACCATCTTGGTTCCATACCATTCAACCTAAGAAATATCCATATTCCTATTTCTTCATTTACAGGTTGTATAATTCAATTTAAATCCCTGCCTCATCTGCTATTAAGGAATCACGGGGACACATTGCAATGAACTAGTTCACAACATTGCACAAAGATCTCAGGGCTTAAACAAACCATGTGCCAACTTGCATACTTCAAATATGACAAGCATTCCAGCAGCCTTCTTGGCCTCCCCTTCCCTAGTTTATTTACTAGCGTATTGACTTAAATCCTATCATCAAATATGCTAAGTGAACATGTCACTACAAACATGGAAACATCCATAATCTTTCCTAGCATAATTCTCCTCAGAAATAAGCAGACAGTTATTTCCTAAATGGGGTCAATATGTCTTGATCTCAGTAAGATATAAGAATATTTTCAACTGTAAAAGAGGCATGGCATGTTCTTATTATATTGATCTACAAGCCTTTATGATTGATTCAGATTCAAGATCTGGTTCAATCATAATTTTAGCTTGTGAGTTTCTTTTTTTTTTTTTTTGATTTGATTAAGGGCTCAGCACTTAGAAAATTTCTATTGCACCCTTAACATTTTTCTTCTCAAGCTCAGCACTTATACCAAGTATAATGCAGCTCCCAACATTTTTTGTAAAGTTTCCATGCCATAGATCTATAACAGTTGAGAGTATTCTCTATATAATTTTAAGATCCTAGACTTTAACACTTATGAGTATAAATAAAACAGTATGATACACATCCAAAGACAAATGTCTCAACCAATCAAAGATCATCAAAATCATCCATATTAAATCATATCAGATTTAAAATAAGACATCCAAAAAGCATTGATTAAATCATATACATCAAAACCAGAAATATATAAATGGCAATATAAAAAGTGGCTGCCTCATCTCAGGTCTTAATGCCATGAACTCAGTGAGGTTACTCACCTAAATATTTCTTCTTATTAATCCAGAAAATCCTTGTATGAGTGTTTTCTCCTTCCTTCCAATATTTTTCTTCTTTTCTTATTTTTGTGCAGCTCGGGGTAAAGATAATTCTACTGGCTAAAACTGCCTATTTATATGCATTTTTTCCACTAGGGTTTTGTTAAAACAGAATTCCATTTCTGTCCTGGCTAGCATCATGCATTTTTCATTCATAATACCCCGGCCATATTAACCAATTTAAAGGCTGCATTTTCTTTCTTTTACTTTTCAGAAAATGGCCACTCACCTAGTCATGTTAAAAGTGTGACTATCCTATTTTATATTTTAATTATTCCTGAGAATCCCCTTTGCTATTTTTGCCTACACAAGCATATTGACTTGTATCACATTTCATGTCATTTTAATGTTATAGTTTCACTTGCTTATATATATATATATACTTTTCAGTACTTAAAAATGTATATTTGTATACATATCTTATCTAGGCTTATTTAATTCCTCTTTAATTTCAGAAACATATGCACCTATATGTATACAGGTTTACAAATCCTTATAATATATATATATATATATGTATAATTTTCTTTTCTGGGTTTTAAATAAAATCTGTTTACTGATTTAAAGTAAAACTTACTTTTCTTATTTTCTAAGATGATCCATATAATTCCAGAAATCAAATATCCATGTTGCAAAATCATGTTTGTATTGCTTTTTAATTCTTGTTTTAAATCCAAGAAATCTGGAGTTCTTCCTTGTGCCATTTCAGTTTGCACGTGCACACATATACTTGCACACTATTTATTCCAGAAATTTCACCATATTTAAATCTAAATATTTCAAAAATTAAATCATTTTACAAAAATGATTTTTCACAAAATTTTGGGGTATTACAGTAGTATTACCTCTAGGCATTACCTTGACGACATTTTTAACTTTCAAGATAGTGACACATTTCCATACCTCGATGTTTAGTCTTAAGAGTATGATTAAATCCTTTCTATGTAAGCGATATCAGATTACGGAAAATTAAATTTCTTATTCTTTTCGTAACCGAATCAAACTTTTAACTTTTAAAACCGAACTTGTGTTGGCATTTCACATTTCAAAATTAGCGTTAAACAACTTTATCAAAATGGTTGATATTCTTTAATCACAAATCGATTACTTCAGTATCATTATTTAAAATGATCAATTAACTTTAATTAATGATTAATTATTTCAAACATTTTTATTTAAAATAATTAATTTTCTTTAATCTTGATTATTTACTTCAAAACAACACTGTTTAAAATGATTAATTAACTTTAATCATCCTTGATTAAATGATTTATTAGTTTTAAAACATCATTATTAGAATAATTAATTAACCCTTAAACATATTTATTAAAATGATTAATTAATTTTTAGTATCTTTATTAAAATGATTAAATATATTTAAAACATTATTATTGATGTGATTAATTAATCTCAAAATACCATTAACAAAATGATTAATTAACTTTAATTCATCATTAATTAAATAATTAATTAGCCTTAAACATCATTAGTCAAGATGATTAATTAATTTTAAAAACATCATTAAGAAAATGATTAATTAATCTTAATCACATCATTATTTAAATAATTAATTAACCTAAATCATCATTATTTAAATTGATTTATTAAATTTAAAATATCATTATTAAAATAATTAATTAACCTTGAACCATCATTATAAAAATTATTAATTAAAATTTAACCATTATTATTAAAGTAATTAATTAATATTGTAAAACCAGAACATAAGTTTTAAACCAGAGATTCCAAAAAAGATGTTTTTCAAAAGTGCCGATATAGCGATAGTCACTATGCGGGCACTTCCGTAAATGCTTTTCACATGTCATTTATTTATCCAAGCATCATATTGTATAGCTTGGGCATTTTAACAAAAGTAAATAAAAATTTATACAACATATAGATCAGCACTTGTAAACAAGAACATAACTTTCTTTCCAACTATCCTGATGTCAACTTTTCAAGGTGGTTAACTAGCCAACACATCCAACATATTTAGCACATACAAACATAAACAAATAACATGTATTTCCATTAATATAGCAAAGGTTAAAACTTTATTTAAAAAGGTGAGAATTTGCTCACCAAAATGCAACCAAATCAAATCAAACTTCAACCAAACTTGAACCCGACACACGGACGGAGCTTCCTTCTATAAAAACTCAACTTTAAGACCTAGATAGGGTCCATATGGTTCATCCATAAGATGTATGGGGCTCGACCATGGTGGGTTTGAGGGAGTATGGATCTTGTTTTCGAAGAGAGGAGGTGTAGAGAAAAAAGAAGCAAACTTTAGTGATTTTATTTAAGAAAGAAGTGGACAGAGAATGGATTTTTGAAACTTTAAAACTAAGAAGCCGTTAACAAGCTTTTCAAAAGCTTAAGGAAGAAAATGAAAAGATGAGAATAAAGAAACCAAGCTTCCTTTCTGAAGTGAATGTAGATGTATATTTATAGGATAACAAAGATTCAAAGAGAAGCTATCCAAAATAAGGCTTTTAAGAGAAACTAAGAGAATTGTTTTTTTATAAGCATCCTTTTTATGCCTTCTCCCAGAAGGCACTATCAAGGCTTCACCAAGAAGACATTACTAAGTCTTCTTCAAGAAGAATGACACTACTATCTCTTTTTGAAGAAGGCACTACTATGTCTTCTTCAAGAAGGCACTACTTTAATTAATTTGCTTAGGAAGTTAGATGATTTAAAAACTAGTAATTTTTTCTTATGCTACCATACAAGTGTACAATTATTTAAACAACTTTTATTAACACGGTTGAGGTTTAACAAAATGTTTTTCGGTCGCATTTTTCATATTTCTTCCAAATATACACTTTTGTAAACATATATCAAAAACTCAATTTTACTAACTTTATTAAATAAAAATGAGTTATTTAAGCTTTTAAAATTCATTAATTAAATATTTTGAAATTAATTAAATATTCACAAATCAAAGCGATAAAATTTTGGGTCGTTACATCCTCCCCTTCTTACAAGAAATTTCGTCCCCCAAATTTAACATACACATTTGAAGATATCCAAACAACCCAAATGATATCATTAACTCAAATAGGTACAAAGAAATTGACTCCACCACAACCAGTGAGTACACGAAAAGACATTACAACATATAGACAACTATGACAACAACTCAGGATACGCATCTCTAATATAATCCTCGGTTTTCCAAGTACAATCTCGATCATCCTCACTCCACTACACCTTAACAAGATTCACTTCCTTCATCCTCAATCGCTTTATATCTCGATTGATGATATAGATAGGCTGCCAAAGAACAGTTAGGTTAGGCTGAACTTCCAAATCAACTTGTTATGCCATGTGATGCCCCTCCCTGAGACTCGCACTAACAAAGAATTTAATACAGTAATATTGTCAGCTAGTGCAGAGAATAGGGCTAGTTAGGAGCGACAATCTATGAATTTTACTTTAAGAAAGCATTGACACATCGACTAATATACTATACATTTCTAGAATCAAGTGGAATCAACATATACAATTCAAGTCCAGATCAACGTATACATTTCTAGAATCAAGGAGTGACAAACGGGTCGATTGGTAGCACCATAATATAGCTTGGACATCAAGTCCAAATCGCAACCGGTGCACCGGTTGGACCAACCGGTCAACCGGTCGGCTCACCTGAACTAATGTCCATGAGATTCTAGCGACTCCCCGTCGATTCGTTTTCGCTTATTTCTCCGGCATTGCTTGCCTAATGACCCAAGGTACTGAATATATAGTCATGCAAGCATATAGACATGAATAAATGGATGAAATGCAAGATTTCACAAAGTGGTTTCAATAAAAAGCAAAGACAATTCATATTGCCAAGTAATTCGACAAAATTTGGGATCATAAACACTTCTAGAATGAAACACAATAATGTAACAGCAACTACATCTAATTTAAGCATAGAAATTGTGAGATAAACTCACCTATACATACTAGGAATGGAAGATTAGACTTAGAATCTCCTATGCCTTTCTAATTTAACCCAAACCTAGGCTATGAATAAAGATTAGATAGGAATTGATCAAAATCAAAAATAAAAATTGAATTAAATTCCTAATTAAATGCATAGAAAGGTAGAAGAGATTACCTCTTACCAATATTCACTAGAATTGATTAAAAGCCCACTTATTGACAATTTTATTATGGAAATTTGGGAATTAGGGTTTTGGACTTGGAGAAATTTTGATATTTTCGGTTCGGCGATGAAACTAGAAATGAGATATAAATATACGTATGTTTCTATCTCTCTTGATTCTCTAGTTTGAGATAAATGGGTTAGAGTATGGATCCATTAACCAAGTGTTACTAATTTTCCTATAATCAAAGTGTTGCTAATTTGCATTATTACAGTTAATACTTTATATACATTAATTTGATTAAAACAATGTTCTAATTTATCTAACATTGATTTCTACAATTTTCCCAAAATGAATAATATGTAAAAATTTCATTTGAATCAATATTGAAATATTTTATCAAAATGAAATACAACTTTTAAAATGAAAAGTTATTCTCCATATTTTTAATAAAATAACCATTATTTGAGAAATCATATTTCAAACAATGAATTTATTTCCATATAATTTATTTATTCATTTTTCTTCAAATTATTCTTATATTATTAAATATAAGAAATAACCAAAAAAAGGAAAATTCAATAAACTCTTAATTTATTCTCATTCTAAGTCCATCTAAAATTTGTAAACACAATAGTCATAAATTCCCCAAATTTATTCAATTAATTAATTAAAAACAATTAAACCATATTTTAAATGTTAATTCTAGGTAATCTCAACCAAGGTTGTTACCGACTTCCCATTTATAAAAATTGTGTCTCCGCAATTTCCCTTAAGGGAAAGTTAATAACATTACAACTATGCATCTATCAAAAGAGGATAAAATCATAAGCATGAATTAATTCAAAGTTAGAGTCTCCCAACCAATGAGCACAAGAAAATATCTCAGGATGTGTTCGCTCGATAAACTCTCAAGTTCTACAAGAATAGTCCTTAGGACCATCGGGCCATAGGACATAGATGAGCAAAATATCTTTATCTCAAAGGTGCTTAACCTCCGATGCAAAATAGATTGAGATCTCAAGTGCAACAAGGATTCTAGGCCCAAAAAAAATAGAATCAGAATCCCTAAAGTGTTTCCAAGGTTGAAACACATGAAGGACAACACGAATGCTAGAGAATTAGACTGGTAAGTAAACTCGGTAAGCAATAGGGCCACTACACTTAATGGTTGGGTATGGTTCCATATATCAAAAAACTATTATCCCAAACTGACTGAAATACTAGTCATTCCACAACGAAGAAACATGAATAAAAATTTGATTTCCAATAAAAAATTTCAAGATCTTTTTAAAGGATTCACAAATAGAGTTGGGACTTAAGATCAACTAATTTCCCAGACTTAAGCTTACAAAAGAGTGGTTGATGGGATCTTCCAAATAAAGTCTTGGAAGGAACCATACCGATGCTGAGCTGGAAACTATCAATACTAGGAAAAATTCAATCAAGATAGATATGACTCTCCTAGCTTCTACCCGAGTTAAACTAAAATCATGAGGTATATTTTAAGATTTTATCAGCATTTAAATCTCTTAGAAGCTCTTCATTATATTTTTACCCCATGAAATTCAATTTTTGTTCAATACTTATTTAAGATATACTCAAATAATTTATTTGTGTTCTCAAAAGAATTTCTAGTCTTTTATATCCAGATCTCACTATAGGTTACCCCTATAACTTGTTTAAAGGATTTTAAAATTTTAAAAAATTCCACCCTCATTCAATCAAACAAAGGTTCTTAGATGTAAATTTCTAAACAATTTTTTAACCCAAATTTCACATCACTATTTTATTAAAAGTAGTTTCTTTTAAATTGCATCCTACTCATTTTTGTATTGAGTAAACTGTTAATTAGTTTGTAATTTGAAAGATTCAAAATATATAACTTATTCTAAAGTATTCATATTATTTAACTACATTTCCTTTATAGTTTTACACTACAAATTTCATTTCAAAATGAAGATTGCACTTTACCAAAGAAATCCTAATTATCTTTCTTTGCTAAATATTTATTTCCCAAATAATGAAACTTACTCTAGTTATTTTCAAACTTAGTGTTATGTTTTGATAACTTGAAGATTTTCCGAAATAGGTTTTGTGGTTAAAGTCCTTAAAGTCCAGCCATTAAATTTTACCTAGGCACTTCACCTTTATTGCATAGCATGTATATAAATCAATAAGATCCTCCAATTAGATCTTATCCTATTCAAGAATTTACCAATTAAATTTTCCATTGTCGTTTATTGATAAAATAAAAGAATTAGCTTCCTAGAAATTATTATAATAACCAAGTCTCCAAAAATTCATTTTCCATCCGAAAATCATTAACAATTTCTCATCTTTTGAAATTCCTACAAAATATTTCAAAATCCTAGATTATTTTTATTTTGAAATAAATCCTGACCTTAATGCAAGTTTGAATCTTTAGATATTACCTAATTTTAAGGTTGAATTAGTACATATATATACGCACACACACAATACATATGTATCCTACGGATTCAATTCACTAATCTCTTCTTAGGAGTGTGTTCAATTTCCACTTAATTTTTAATTAATATTCAAGAAATAAATAAATCCATAAAGTCATTTCTACAAATTTTTATTTCGAATACAATTAGAGATAGTGTCCAAACTTACATATTATTTAACCTACGTTTATTCATTCAGAATTGGTTCCCAATTGATTTTACATAAAAGAATCGTGCTTCTCTTTAGCTTTTGCCGACTTAGCTATTTAAGAATTTACACTTATGTGTTTATACTTAAATTATATTTCAAAGCTTAACCAAAGCATACCTCTAAAGGATCTATCGGCCCCCAGCTGAATACCAAAAGGAAATATACTCTAAAGTGCCACATACTATCACTTTCAGTAATCACTAGAATTTGACCAAAACATCCAATATAGTTTGGTGAAATTTAAATATTTACTAGAAGCTAGTAAATCTCACTTGTTAAGAATACCACTGGAAAAATCTGAACTACATTCCCCTTAGGATCTATCGATCCCACCGAACACCGAAAGAGAATACAATCCTAAAGTATTAAATACTTCCTAATAGCAATTACAAGAATTTAACCAAGGTATTTCTTACTACCCGATGAAATTCGAGTACTCACTAATGGGCTAGTAATTTCCACTCAAACATTATATTCAAGGAGTTATACTATATTCGATGAAGCGCTACTCAAGGGCATTTAAATCAATTGGTTACACAAAGTCGATTATTAGTACTTCCCCGCATTATAGAACTAAGGCTCTCAAAACATTTTTCCTTATAAGATTATAATTTAGAAATCTGATGACATGCTATAGAAAATGATTTCTAAATATTATTTATCTTTATTGATATTTCTATTCTTTCTATATTATCGAAATACCCTTTTATTTCCAAAAACTTAATATATAATTATAATTATATACCTTTATATGCATATCCAAATATCCTTTTATTTTAATCCACATCAGTTTCAAAATGTTTTTATTCCTTTTTGAATTAACATATTTCTAAAAAAATATGATTTTTCAAAACACTTATTTTAATGAAATCCTATGTCGAATTGTCTCGTTTGAATGTTTAGGAATTCCTATCGAGTACGTTGGCCAAATGTGCACAACCAGAATCCTTAAATCATCTAGCGAGCAATTAAACATCCATTGATATATGTACTTCAAAATTCACTTCTCAAGTAAGGAATATTTATAACTTTATATATAGTCGAGTTAATGCATATAATAAAAAACTTATAATCATCACCATTAAACATGTTATAGAAAACTTATAGGATGGTATTTTCTAATTGGGCGATGAATTCATAAAAAAAATTGTGGAAATTAGCCACAAGGGCCTCTTTAGTAAGTGGAATTAGTTTCTAGGACACACAACTGAAATAATTAGTTTCAAGGACAAAACATAAAATAATTAGTTTCTAGGGCCTAAAAACCTATGAACTTATGTCCTTGAAAGTATTTGGACTGCTGACTTTGTCCTTGAAAGTAATTATTCTGCTGACTTTGGCCTTGAAAGTAATTTCTTTAAATGTGTGTCCTAGAAACTAATTGGACTGCATAGTTTGTCCTTCTGGTGAAATGCCCCTAAAAAATTATTAATAAAACTCTTTGTTCATATTTTTTTTAATTGGTAATCAACTACCAAAACTATCTCCATTTCCAATTGACTAATGTTTTTATAATTATAAGATTTGATCCTTGTTATTTGTGTACCCAAGAAATTCAATTTCTCATGCGGTGATTTCCAATATGAAGATACCGTAAGGTTCAATTATTAACCTTCAAATAAAATTCTAATTATTAAGGAATATTCTTAATTGAATTAGAATTATCATTAGGAATCTTATGTAAACATACATTCAATCAACCAATCAAGTCAATCCCAAACCTATTGGATAATGTGCTTAGCGGAAACATCCGTACGCTTCCGCTGTGTGATTCTTATCATAAAAGGATCAACAACAAACTTAATGGTTTGCTGGGGCGGACAAAGTACTATGTCCCAACTGGGCACACTGGATTGCCCAATACAAGAATGAGTGACTCAACCACTAGCCAACTACATTTCCAGAATGGAAACGATTGGATCAAGGATTACCTGAGAAGCACATGATTCGATAATAGGAACATCAAAGAGTGGGAGTGAAGGAAAACGTTCCTAGAATCCCAAAAGACACTTTTTTTATCTACTCCATGAACTCCTAATGGACGGTCTCTAAGACTTAGCTAGGCAAAGATTTATGTCCGTAATAACATATTTTGTTCTAAACACAGCTCAGATACCAATCTATGATGCCCCACCTCGAGACCAGCACTAACAAAGAATATTACATAGTAATATTGTCGGCTAGTGCAGAGAATAGGGTTGGTTAGGATTGACCATCAGTGAATTTTACTTTAAGCGAACATTGACACATTGACTAATGTACTATACATTTGTAGAATCAAGTGGAATCGACGTATACAATTGAGGCGTAAAACAAAACTACAATGGCTATAAAAAATTCAAAACAACATACTATAGTATACAAATCACAGAACCATAAATCAGTCACAGCGAAATATAATAGATACAAGTCTGAACGATACATAATAGATACATGATGTAGACTACATATATACAAAGTGCTACATCTCAAATTGAATATGTACACAAAAGGAGTCTAATCTCAATACAAAATACAATGTGATGTCAAATATATACATAAGATGACAAAAGAGAACTGTTAGATAACATGTAAGATATCCACTCTAAAGCCTCAAGTCGAAGGACCTGAAACATCTCGGTCTGACCAGAGTATTATAAAATAATAAACGGGTCAGTCTAGACTAAAGTAAATGAGTTAGCACAATAATGAAGGGTAAAGTGATGTAGACCTCAAATATGATTATAAAGTTAAGCACTCACAAATATTGTGCATACCTAAACAACTTCAAATGTGAAATCACCTAATGATCAAAATCAAATAGCTTCTTAAAAGAAAAACCCAAAAATGATTTTGTGCAAACATAAATAACATCAAATTCCATAAATCACAATTAGAAATTCAGAAAATCTCATAAAAGGGGGATAGGTGTCAATCTCCAAGATTGGTTAATAAATTCACCTATATGCATGTAACTCCAAGATAGACGTATATGTCTATAACATCAAAATAGGTTTGAGACCTATAAACATCCAGATAAGATCGAGTCCTATAAACCTCGAGATAGGAAAGAGTCCTATAAAACATCAAGAATGAGTCCTTTAAACATCAAGATATGAATTATTCCTATAAATCCAGGTTAGTTACGAGACCTATAACATCAGGATAGGTACGAGACCTATAACATCAAGATAGGAACAAGTCCTATAAACATCGAGATATAAGTGTTATATACTTTCATATAGCAACTGAATAAGTAACATTTATGAGTCCCATACCACACGTGTTTACCCAAACGTTTACTATTGATAATAAACTCCACTCATGTGTAGTAATGGTTCGGTCGAAAAAGTCTGGAAATTAACTGGTAAAATAAACGCGAGCGTTCCATACCACTCATTTTATTCAACTGTTTAAGTTAGTTCCTCATCCGATCGATATTGTATGATTTATAAAATATTTTTCTTTCCAAATAATTCTTATAATTATTGCTTTACAGCGGAAATATATATATATATATATAATTCTAAAATCCTTTATATATATTAGATTAATATTTAAAATGATTTTTCTAAAACTATTTATCCTTGAAATCGGTCTTTTCATAAATTTGGTTTGAAAACGTGCATAAAAATGTGCATTGCTTCTCTAGATCCATAGAACATGTCTATGACATAAAACCACTAAACGAATTCAACAATTCATAATCAAAATCCGGAAATATCAATGAAATCGATATGAAAAGAATCATCAAAAGTCAAGCAATCAGTCTCCAGGAGTCAACATGGGTAAACGAGTGACAAACTGGTCAATCGGCAGCACCGGAATATGACCTGGACATGAAGTCTAGATCACAACCAGTGCACCAGTTGGATTAACCCGTCCACCGATCTGTTCTCCTGGACTGACGTCTAGGCGATTCTGGCGATTCCCCATCGATCCGTTTTTGCTTGTTTCTCTAGTGTTGCTTCCCTAATGACCTGAGTTACTGAATATGTAGTCATGCAAGCATATAGACATGTATAAATGGAATAAATGCAAGATTTTACAATGTGGTTTCAGTAAACAGCAAACATAATTCATATTACCAAGTAATTCAATAACAATTTGAGATCATAAACACTTCTAGAATAAGCACAATCTATAACAACAAATACATCTAATTTAAGTCTAGAAATTATGAGATAAACTCACCTAAACAAACCTGGAATGGAAGATTAGAACTTAGAATCTCCAATGTCTTTCTAATTCAACCCCAATCTAGGCTATGAACAAATATAAGATAGGAATTGATCAAAATTGGAAATAAGAATTGAATTAAACCCCTAATTAGATGCATAGAAAGGTAGAAGAGATTATCTCTTATCAATATTCACTAGAATTGATAACAAGTCCCTTGATTGAAATCTTTAATTTGGGAATTAGAGTTTTGGACTTAAGGAAATTATGATATTCTGGTTTCGGTGAAGAAATGAGAAATGAGAAAAAAAATATACGTATGTTTCTATTTCTCTTGATTCTTTAGTTTGGGATAAATGGGTTAGGGTATGGATCCATTAGCCAAGTGTTACTCATTTTCCTAAAACCAAAGAGTTGCTAATTTGCATTGTTACAGTTACACTTTATAAATACTAGTTTTATTAAAATAATATTCTAATTTAACTAACATTGATTTCTACAAATTTTCCCAAAATGAATAATATTTCAAAATCTCACTTTTATCAATATTGAAATATTTTATCAAAATTAAAAATAACTTTTAAAATGAAAAGTTATTTCCATATTTTTAATAAAATAACTGTTAATTGAGAAATCATATTTCAAACAATGAATTTATTTCCATACAATTTATTTGTTCATTATCTCTAATTTGTTCTTATATTATTGAATATAAGAAATAACTACAAAAGGAAAATTCAATAAATTCTCAATTTATTCTCTTTCCAAGTCCTTTTAAAATTTGAAAACACAATAGTCATAAATTCCCCAAATTTATTCAATTAATTAATTAAAAATAATTAAACCATATTTTAAATTTTAATTCTAGGTAATCTCGACCAGGGTTGTTACATGCCGATTCTACTATCGTTGAAGGGTCGTGCACTTACTTACGTAAATGAGATGCGTGAAATACATTACGTACATCCGATAGTCTATCTGGTAACTTCACTTTATAAGCAAGTCTACCAATCCGGTCCAGGATGGGAAAAGGGCCAATAAATCGAGGGGCAAGCTTCTCTGACTTCCAAAACCTCACAACACTCTTTAACGGAGAAACCTTCACAACACTAAATCTCCCACATAGAGCTCTAGATCCATGTGCCTCCGATCCACATAACATTTCTGTTGATATTGCGCTTTTTTCATTTTCCTTCTGATATCAGCTACCTTCTCACTTGCTTCTAAGATCATGTCGGGTCCAAGGACAGCCCTATCACCAAACTCCACCCAACATGAAGGGGAACGACACAGACGACCATAAAGAGCTTCAAAAGGGGCCATGCCGATACTTGCCTAATAGCTGTTGTTGCAAGTGAACTCGACTAAGGGTTAATATTCTTATTCTAACTATTAATCCCTAAACCAGGAACATTTTCTTTTATGTTTTAATATATCAAAGCTATCCTTCTAAAAAGGATTACCATTATAACTTTCCATAAATTAACCAAAAGTGAGACATTTGCTTCGTTTGAAATTACAAAGAATTATCTCTTTTCTTTATTGAAATAGACAGTGCAAACCATGGGGAAGAACATCCGTACTTTACACATCTCTTTAATTTGTGGTATATTCCTTATTATTTCAAACGAAGAACTTTTTATATATTTGTTGAATTAGATAATTTATGGAAACTACATGGAAATGCATACAATTAAATTATATCCATATTGCTCCCAATAAATTAAAGCATAGAAATTCAAATTCCAAATCAAATTAGAGAAATATATTTTAAGATATAAATTACATCCAGTTAACCTAAATCTGGGATAAATCTTACAATCTTATCAACATTCCACTTTAACGAATTTAGGGACTAATTCCAAACTTACAAATTAAGGTATCATTCCTATTTCAATTACCCAACTTAAAGGATATGTAGGCGAGATTTCTGTTGAATACGTTCTTTCTAAGCCTACAACTCAATAGATTTAGCATACGAGATAAATTTCAATGTTATATATAAATCATATAATTTTCCACTCACCTTTCAAGCTTTCCAAATCTTCCATATACGAATTCATCCCTTTAATTGAATCATTTCCCATTCTAATCCAAAACAATATGTATACCATGATATATACAAACTATTAGAATTAAAGATCTGAGAAAAGATTTGTTGTTAAGGGGAATATATATTTATAATTATGAAGTTTACATTTTTCGCAGTATCAATTCGCTCCTTCTCTTTTTCTCTTTTATTTTCTACCCTTCTCTGATTGTATATAAAAAATATAAAATTTTATAATTAATAGAGATAGTGAGAAGAGAAAATGTCAAAGCTCCAATGCTTTAATCAGAAAATATGAGAAGAGAAGTGAGGGGTTAGGCGTGTATTTATAGGCACTCGAATCAATCGTATCCTTAAAATAATTAAATTTGGCCCATTCAACAAAGGTTCAATCCTTGTCGCTAGTACTTGACTTTTGACTTCTCCTCTATAGGTGATTGACCGACCTAAAGAGTGGGGTCGATCGGTGAAGTCCCGCATTTACTATTATTTATTTCCTATTTTCCATTTTTGATTATTTTCAATTGACGCCAAAAGTGGCACGATACCCAAATATGACCTACTGTAGGATTAGATATAGTAAAAATAACAAGAAAATGCAGAAGTAAGAAAAGTACAAAGACATAAGATTTTTATAGTGGTTTGGCTATCTCTTGCCTACATCTGCTTTATAGTTTTATTAATCATGGATTTGACAAAGAATATGAGTCACTTGTACAAGGGATTAACAAGTTCCTAAACTTGAAACTGCCAATAGTCTCTGCCTAGCTAACTATTGTAAAGGAGAGACCGGAGATGAAGGAGCAGAGTCTAGGATAAGAGTGAATATCTCCTTTAGTCATTGTAGGGTTGATATTTATAGAGAAACATGTGCACAAGTCCAAAAGCCCGCTTGCAGTGAAGTCTAGAAGCAAGCCCAATGTGGTACAAGTGAGCGCGTGGGGCCCCATAAAAGCCTCTCGGTACCAAGAAAAACCTCTCGAAACCTAGTGATTTTTCCTTGTGCAAAGTTCCCTTTGTCACTTGTGTCATCCTTCTATCTCTGGTTTGATGTGTTTCAAGCTCTTTTCCATAGACTTTGACTTGATTTCGACAACTCTCTCGATAACACTTGAACTACCCTACTTTCTTTGCTTTCTTCTCATCAGCCTTGAGAATTGCTCGTCCAAACTCTGAGAAAAGCACTTTACCATGAGAGGTTGGAGAAGTGTATAAAGTGTAAGGAGTTTGTGTGGCCTCAACAGGAAAAGAAACCTCTTGGTATCGAGAGGAAAGCTATTGGTACCAAGTGATGTACTTAGCTCCAAAAGTGATGGATTTTCTTATGTTCGTTCCTCTTTCCCTTCTGATCGTGTTTCCAAGTTCTTCAGTCGTTTTTCCTTCGTCTTGACCTTCTACTTGCGGTTGAATTCTGCTTGCTTAAAATCTGGTTAACACTTACCCTCCGCAATTTGCTTTTGTTGAATGTTGTTTTCATTTGGTAGATATTCCTCCAACCGCTTTGCATAGTTGTAAATACATTCATGCTAAGAATCAGATCTACACTCCGGCCATCAAATCTACAATTTGGAAAAGCATGCTCTCTATTCACTGTGTTTTCTGCAAGATTTTGGGGAGGAAATAACTCTTCGTATTGAGAGGTTCCTCATTTACCGAGACCTTTGGTCTCCTGCAAACTCTTATATAAGTCTTTCGGGACTTAGCCAAATTTCACTCTTTCATCTTTCTTCATGCCAACCTGTTTCCATCAAGACGATTCCTCTAGCCACCAACTTCCCTAACCTTCAACCTTCACATGCTTGCTTTTCACCTCTGTGAACTCCAATGACACTCGACAATCCCAGCAACCGCCGATCACCGACTTCACACTGTCTCCCAATCACTGCCGCCTTACTTCTCATTACGCTTTAAAGAGGCTCTCGGGCCTGAGATCCGAACTTTAACCGATGTGTCCAATTATAATTTGGTAGAGATAGTTGAAATCTTGGTTGCACTTGACCTATGGTGAACTAGGGTTTTTCCTAGGTCGTGTGCAGGCCATTCCGAAGACAAGTCTAACTTTGTGACTTTGGCTATCTCTTGTCAAAAAATAGCTAAGCTCTTGTCATCATTTAAGTTCCAGCAGTATGGATTATCACAAGAATGGTCACACTGGATGATTCCATCTTACCACTTTTCCTTGTTATTGCACTTCCTGTGTTCATGAAAATAAAGGCTTCCACGTCACTCTGGACAACGGCTCCGTTATTGTTTATTCATCGATAACAGGTAAGTTTCGACATATAGTTTTAATGCGGCTCATTTTTCTAGCACGAGCGAACTATCTACACAAGATGGTCGTTCGTCATGTATAAGACATGGGACTCACACTACATATATTAACACTTCTCACTTGTCCTGGTCGACGTTCAGAATCCAATTCGTCAACACATCGACATCCTTTGGATTCTGAGCGTTGGTCACACAGACTTATTATTCAAAATAAAACATACCTGACCGTATTGAATGCCAAGTTCTATTGCCTAGAATGACTCGCCAATCGCCTCGATTCAAGTCTGATGAAGGCACATCCACCCTTCCTAAAGCCATATCCTCTACAGCTCAGGCTTTGCTAACTACTCCCGCTGGTCCGATCGTCCTGTTACATTAGAATTACAAGGCTCAATGGTTCTAGTAGAGCATGTAGAGAATAAATTGCCTCCTTTGAATAAGTTTATAGGTCCGAGAAGATTAGACGATCTGCCAAAGGAAGTGCCACAATACTGACGGTTAGAGTGCTCCAAAACATTTGTCATCAGCATAGAAGCCCCGAAGATGACGTTCTTCTCCCCACTAGGTTCGAGTTTGCACATAACCCCCCAAAAGGATATATAGCTTGAAATCAGTACATATGCTTAAGTGGTGCCATCCCACCTTTCAATCCTTTTCTTTTGATGGTCCTCCAAGAACTTGGGCTGGCTCCATCCCAAATACATGCAAACGGATATGCTCTTCCGAGTTCTCACTACATCCTCTTCATGAATCGGTTCAACCGAGCTCCGACTTTTCGCAAACTCACTTATTTACTTCATAAGAAAATGCAGGAGTCTCCATCATATATGATAATTGAAGCCTGGTGCCAGAGTAAGATCATCGAGAGGCTTCACAATAAATGCTCGTACTTCAAAAATGAGTATTCTGCATACATTGCTCGTATAGATTTAATAGATTCTGGTTATCAGGAAGTAGGTTTCCTTTCTTTTGTCCTTACATACTTGGATTTCTTTAACTCAAGTTATCAACATGATGTTTATTTCCTTATAGACATTTTCGCTCAAGATGACCATGAGGAGTATGAGACTACGCTCAAGGGCCTTCAAGAAGTTAGGTTTCAGCAATGCAATGTTGCATTCCTTCTAGCGAATAAAAACTTATGATGGTGCGGTTTGCAAAGCCCAAGTAGATTTGATGTTTCTGATTCACCTGCTCCAAACGGCTCCAGAACACCTGCATGAACCACCCGTTATGCTTGTAGCTCTAGCGAGACTCTACAAGGGAAGGCTGAAGGTCCATCGAGCATAACACATGCAAAGGAGCCCGTAGAAAGAGGAGTTGAAGGGACAGCTCTGGGAACCAGGCTGCAGCCTATCCCCTAGGAAAGTGAGGGAATCGAAGGAGAGAAGGGAAGGAACTAATGGTTGAAAAGGAGGAAAAGAGTGTCGATGACGATAGTGATTACCATGCTATTGCGGAAGGTGACTAGTCATTCGTTGAGGCATCCACTGAAGCACTCGAGCTTCCTCCTTCACCCCATCTGGAGCTAATTGTTGTTGAAAATCCTGAGGCTCCTAAGGGGCCTACCATATTGCCTTTAGGTGAAACAACTCCTCGAAGTCGCTTTCTTAGCGATGTCTTTACCAGTTTGAGCAATTTTGACATTTCTATTATCGATTTTCTTGCCGAAGGAGCTCCTGACTTCAATTTCTCTTTCGGAGTTAATATCGATGAAGGTGGCAAGACTCAATCTTTACGCCCATGTCAACATGGTCTAAAGAGTTCTTAGAGGTTCATCGACACCATTTTACACTTCACTAGGGCATGCACATGCATTCTTGCATTCCTCTATTTTCTGAAGTCCCAATTCTTATACTATCTTTTTCTTGTTTCAGGTTCCATAGGTTGTGATAGATATGGAGCTCTTTCACACAAGGAAGATGAGTATAAAGGGAAGACACCTGATCCTTATCCACCTCGCTTCAACTATCAGGGTTGTCGTGAGATCGAGGAGGAAAGACGAAGAAGGAAAGAGCGGGAGGCGGACAATGCCAGAAGAGGGTTTTTCACGTGATCCAGCAAAATGACCAAGGGGACCGTTTGATCATCATGTTATTGTGCTTTGAATTGCATTCTTCTTCTCAGCAATAGGTTCTCGCTTCTCAATCTTTAACGACTATTGCTCCTCTTCATTCTAAAGGGGTTTCTACTTCTATTACTCCTCTTGCTCCTAGTCTGTCATGCCTGTATGCTCCATTTCTAGGTCTCTTCATTCATGGTATAAAGTTCGATAAGGACTTTGAAGATGTCCCAAAAGAAGTTGCAGATAGAGATGCCCGGAATGTCCAAAAGCATATCGATTGAGGGTATGAGTGGAAACGTTTGTGCCAAGCCCTCGCCAAAGTCAATGAAATTAACTATTCAAACATTAATTCCTTCAATTTCAAGAAAGAGACATTCGAGTGAATCATCAAGGTATGGGAGGAGGACTTGATAAAGGTTAAAGAGAGGGGTACGCAGCTCTTAAAGCTCAAGCCAGTTTTGACAATTTGAGGGAGGATATGAAAAGGGCTCACGAACGTGTTGAGATCATGATGTAGAATGAGTTGAAAGTTTCTCATGAAGAGGGTGACGAGTTGAAAAAGCAAGTTGTCGAGATAGACCTAGCCCTCACTGAAAAGGATAAGATCATTCAGGCTAGGGACGAGACTATTAGCGAGCATGCCTACGAATTGCAAAGACTGAGAGAGGAGAAAGGAAAACTCATTGATGAATTGCTCTCGTTGAAGGTTGCCAAACTAGACGTTGATCTTACTCCACTATGGTTGAGTTAAAGGAACTCGAAGAAAATAGGGCTAAGAAAAGGGAGGAGATGAGCCTTAACCTTCCACACTTATATTCCAATGTCATTTTACATAAGAATCTGAAGTGGCTAGGAGATGCTTATCCCGAGACTCTCGTTGACGCCTGGAAAGAGGTGTTACGACGACTTGCAATGTTTGGGGACAACCTCTCCGAAGAAGAGCTCATGGTTAAGTACCTCAATGCCGAGGATATTAAAAAGCTTGTGGAGGGAAAGGCCATCCTTACTATGGAGGACATGGCTGCCGTTGCTCAGGCTCTCGCGAACCCAAGTTTTTCGGGTCTGCACGAATCACTTACTTCGAAATGAAGAGCTCCTAGTGATTATTCCTATATCCAAGGGGTTAGTTTTGAAACCACTCGTGTGATTACAACTTTTGAAGCATCAACTTTTGTCGAACCTGACATTCCCCTCTTCGTGGATCGATCTGAGGACTGAAAAGGAGGAATTCATCAAATCCTATATGGAGCGATGTCCAGGCTCATGTATATCTCTTACTTAGCTAGTGTTTTAAAAGATTCGATTCTCTGGTGAATCCATTGTTGATCTTTACTGTGTTGTTTGTCAACTTATTGGTCAACCACATTTTCCTCTTTCGCTTCTAGTCACGGAATTCTTAGGATCTACAACTATCTTCAACGCATCTATTCCTATCTCCTTGGGACTTGTCGCTTCGATCTTGCCTTCCAATTCTGTGCTTGGTTCTGATTCCCAGAAGATTGCAGCCTTGGAAGTGATAGAGGATGTTTCTATGTCATAGGAAGAAGACATCACGAATGCCGGTGCTACATATCTAATGAGTCATATTGCAATGGCGAAGAGATTAAGGTTGATTTTGAGAAAATCAAGGTGGACTTCGAGCCTGACACCGCAAACCCCGCATATTCGAATCCTTCAAGCCCCACATCTAAGATTCCTTTAACTAAGATTAGACCACCCAAGACCAAGCCTTCTAAAGTCCCAGGTGAGAAATTTGAAGATCCTTCCCTCGAAACCGAGGTTGAAAATCCCCAATGTAAGATAATCAAGGGGAAGCCAAAGCTTAGGATGTGACAGAGTGGAAAGAGAGGGAAGAGCCAGTAAAGAATGCTTGAAGATTACCGGTGTGGTTGCATGTGTTTGTTTAGTGTTGTTGGGCTTGTACTTTGGTTTTTCTTTGTGTCAAACAGGCCGTGTTTGTGCGGGAGCGGCCCCTCTATATTTTGTACATAAAGGATGAAGTAATGAAAGGGTTTCTTTTTGCCTTGTAATCTCCGTTCCATTTACTTTTCGGCACCTTTATGTAATATTTTTGTTTATACATAACTGCCTATGTATATAACATAACTGCCTATGTATATAACATAACTGCCTATACTGCAATTATATATGTCTATTTCTATGCAATGTGCTTATTTACTACAGCTCTGCGCATATAAATAATATGCCTACAATTGCTTAGGTTGTATTCTAAACTTAGCCTTGTTTATAACTGCTAAAGTGCTCCATTTGGAGAATTAGAACCACTACATAACCAACTTTATGGCTATTTTTGGTTGAGTTTCTTTAAACCAGTTGGTAATGGCGAGTAATTCTAGCTCCGTGCTACTCCTAATTGTTGTGGAATAGCGGTTGGAATATTCCTATTCTTTTCTATTAGACTTCGCTATGTATTTCTCCCTATTAGTGGGATTCATCATCATGAATGCCAAACTCTGGGCATTATCCGGATAAAAATTCCAAGGGTAAATCATGCAATTGCCCTAAATCCAAGTGTTCTTTCCCTATCCCGATCCAGGATCATGAAGGCATGATAACGCTGCTTTCGATTCTTCACAACCATCTTTGCTTATCCTTGATCGAGCGAGTTCTGCCCGGTTACCAGTGCTGTCGTTAAAATTTGATTGGACGCTAGTTTCAATTTCTGAAAACTAGTTGTTTGACTATTTGATCCTAAAAATTTCTCCTTGACACTGTCCGTCTCCGAGCAACATCAGATTCCTACAAGTCAGGATTGATTTATCCAATCGTTTTCAACCGGTTGGGTCGAGTTATTCGACCGACCCAAAGTCTCCATCTTCCTTGTGTTGCTTATCTTCGAACAACTCCAGATTTGCAAGGATTAAAGTTCTCCTTCCAGGAATTGCCAATCTTTAGGCAATGCCGAGTACCTATTAGTCGGGATCGATTCCTCTGCTTGACCCTGCATAGTTATTCCTGTTAAATATCAGGAAGCATCAATTGTAATATTTATTTCCTATTTATGTATCCTTTTCGTGAACCAAATCATGCTTATGAGACCAGTTTACCCAACTTTTGAATTTCGAGCATTAGTAAGAGTTAACGAATGTAGGGAAAATTATTCCTTTTCCCTTAGCCCGTTTATGCTCTCCTTATCCTGATCCTGGATCCCTGTTTTGGGTTCTTCACGACTACCCTCACTCGTCCTTAACTGAGCGCGTCTCGCTAGGCCGCTAACATGGTCGTGGAAACCTAGTTCATACGTCGATTCCCATCTCCAAGAATTGACGGTTTAATTAACTAATTCCTTCTTTGGTGCAGCCAGACTCTGTGCAGCAACAAACTCCTGCAATTTTCGGATGAACTATCCGATTGATTTTTGTATGGGTTTTCCTTCCCGATGTTGCAAGTCCTCGAGCAACGCTAAATTCTTGGAGGTTGAAGTTTTACTATCATGATGTTGCCAGTCTTTGGGAAATGTCAAATTCATGAAGGTTAGAGTTTTACTAGACATTGCCTGTCTCTGGACAATGCCAAATTCGTGAAGGTTGGAGTGGGAAACCCTCTAATTGTCGCCTATCTATAGGCAAGACGAATTCCAAATATTTGGTTGAATAGGGAAACCTTCTTTTCGTTGCCTATCTTCAGGAATCACGAATTCCTAAAGGTAGTGATTCTCCTTCCCAACATTTCCTATCTTTGAGCAATGCCAGATTCTTGGAGGTTAAGGTTTGGACCTTCCCGACGTTGCCTATCCCTGGGAAACGCCGATTTTTTAAGGCTGAGGGTCGTTTCTCCCATCGATCTAGTGGTTTGGACCTTCCCGACGCCGCTTTTCTCTAGGTAACGCCGATTCTTAGAAGGTTGAGCATAGATTTTCCCCATCGAGTCGGCGGTTTAAACCTTCCCGAAATCGCCTGTATTTGGGAAACGGCGGTTCTTAGAAGGTTGGTGGTCGATTTTTCCCGTTGACTCGGTGGTTTGGACCTTCCCGACATAGCCTGTCTCCAGGCAGTGCTAGTTCTCAGTAGGTTGAGGGTCGATTTTCCCCTTCAACCCGATGGCTTAGACCTTCCTGACATCGCCTATCTCCAGGCAATGCCATTTTTTAGAAGGTTGGGGGTCGATTTTCCCCATCAAGCCAATGGTTTGGACCTTCCCCATGTTGCCTATCTCTGGCCAACGTCAATTTTAGAAAGGTTGGAGGTCGATTTTTCCCATCAATCTGGCGGTTTGGACCTTCCCGACGTCACCTATCTCCAGACAATGCCAATTCATTGAAAGATGAGGGCTGATTTTCCCCATCGACCCAGCAGTTTGGACCTTCCCGACGTTGCCTATCTCCGAGCAACGTCGGTTCTCAGAAGGTTGGGGATTGATTTGTCTAATTGACCTCTAGGCAGATACTCCTTGTCCATTATCCAAGGTCAAACGAGTACGCTCCCAGTCGTACTGTTGATCATGCGACATGAGGGTCTTTCTTGCGAGAAAACAGCTCCATTGGTTCAAGAAGCCAACTTAATTCACGAACAGGAGAAATGGCAAGTCCTACCTTAGTTTATTGGCCCCAGCGTCCTTAAGTGGCCATCTAGTGCAGCAAGTCGCTCCGAACCTGGACTGCATCTTTTCTCTTTCTTCTGTCGCATAGCCTTTCTAGGCTCAGAAACATTACATTACCGTCCTATAGTCCCGTTAATGAGTGAATAGATCGTTGGAAGATGAGATCTATCCTTTGGGCAATCTTCGTTCAAGTTTGAATAGTTGATGCATGCTTGCCATTTTCTATTCGGTTTGACTAACACAGGATTCGATATCCATTCTGGGTAAAGAGTGTTGCAGATGAAGCCATTAGCAAACAGCTTATCTACTTCTTCCCTCAATGCAGTGGACCGTTCTAGACCTGGACTGTGCTTTTTTTGCTTTACTGGTATAAACTGTGGGTTGATTTTTAGTGTGTGACACACTATATCCGACGATATCGCATATATATCCAAATGCATTCGAGCAAATATGTCCAAGATTCCTCGGAGGAAATTAACCAATTCATTAAGGGTCGATCTGGTTTTCGAAGAAAGCCTTGTGAACCACATCGATGCAACTTCTTCCAAGAAGATGGGAAAGTATCTATATCGAACAATATATGTTGCTCTAGTACCATCCATGTGCCATCTGCACTTAAGTAAGTGCTGCCTAGGATCAGTAGCTTTGTTATACGATGGCATTATTGGCATCGTAAACTTCCTAGGATACTCTTCTTTTAGGATATTTCCCGCGAGTGGAGTTCTACTTTGTGCAAAACCTCAATCTTCACTCTCCCTTCCTTTTCTTTCCTTCACCAACCACTAAACCATAACGGCTACATATTCCTTACTGACACGGTATTCCGAAGGTTGACTACCTGGGGATGCACCAAGTGTTTGGCTCTGCAAACAATCTTGGCTTGCCTGCTGACGTCTAGGATCTCCTATCTCTGAGAGAACCACTCCTTCGGTATTCCGTCGAAGTGTGGCTGGTTTTGCTGTGGCTGTTTGAACTTCATCTTCAATGTGGAACTCATAATCGTCACTATCAAGCTACATGCCATCATTAGAGTCAAAAACCTACATTGCATCGATTATCTATCCCCCTTGCTCTCTTAAATTCCTTGCGGTACCGAGAGGTTACCTCTTAGCACCGAGTGGCTTTCTTATGAGGGGAGATTTCCACTTCCTCCTGCAAGTCTTTCAGCAATTCTAGTAGCTCCTTTCCTCTGTTTTTGCTTTCCTTCTCTGCTGTTTTGGATAGAAACAAAGGGGTTTTCTCATTCCATTCCTTTCTATTCCTCCTGGTTTTCTAAGTTAGCAATGCTTCTATATTATCCATCAAAGCTTTTTGAGTATCCACCATCTTTCCTGCAATAGATTATCGAATACAATTCTTGTAGCCATATATGTTGAGCAGATGAGCCTGTTATCGGTTGTTGGTTACTAATTTCAACTAAGTGAGCATTCCTTTCATTACCGCTAACTATAGCTCTAGATGCTGATCTTCCTCTTCTAGGCACCATTGATTCCTAGTAACAATCTTCCAAATTCCATAAGCATAACTTCTAGATCTAACCATTGGATATCTCCAAATTCAAAGTAGCAAGCTAAATCTAACTCTGAGTTCAAATCTTAGTGAAAGCACTAAAATTTTGATGCCAAAAGTGGCACAACACCCAAATATGACCTACTGTAGGATTAGATCTAGTAAAAATAACAAGAAAATGCAGAAAAGCATAGAAAAGTAGAGAGAACAAGAATTTATAGTGGTCCGGTAATCTTTGGCCTACGTCCACTTTATGGTTTTGTTGATTATGGATTTAAGAGAGAATTTGAGTTACTAGTACAAGGGATTGACAAGTTCCTAAGTTGGAACTGCCAATTGTCTCTGCCTAGGTGACTATTGTGAGGGAGAGATTAGAGATGAAGGAGAAGAGTCTAGGATCAGAGTGAAGAACCTTCTTTAGTTGCAACTGGGTTGATATTTATAGAGAAATAGGTGTACAGGTTCAGAATCCCTCTTACAGTAAAGTACAGAAGCAAGCCAAATGACGAACAAGGGAGCACGTGGGGACCAGTGGCCATAAAAACCTCTCGGTACCGAGGGAAACCTCTAGAAACCGAGTGATTTTTCCTTGTGCAAAGTTGCCTCTTTCACTTGTGTCATCCTTCTATCTCCTATTAGATTCATTTCAAGCACTTTTCCATAGACTTTGAGTTGATTCTGATGACTCTTCTAATAGCACTTGAACTATCCTACTTTCTTCTCATCAATCTTGAGAACTGCTCATCCAAACTTTGGGAAAAGCACTTTACCATAAGAGGTTGGAGAAGAGTATGAAGTATAAGGAGTTTGTGTGGCCTCAATAGGAAAAGAAACCTCTAGGTACTAAAAGGAAATCTATCGGTACCGAGTGGTGTACTTAGCTCCAAAAGTGATGGCTTTTCTTATGTTCAGTTCTCTTTCTCTTCTATCCATATAACAAAACAAAATATTCATGGCTTTAGAATTACTTTGTGCAACTGCCTTTTGGTCAGCAGTCCATTATGAAATCGGTCTGGGGATCAGTGTACTCATTTTTTGTGATATTCCAAATATCTAAACCAATTAACTGTAAATATATTTTCATTATACATGACTAATATATGTAATTGCATACATTAAAAGTGGGGGTCTAGCAGTAGATTGTCCTTCGACAAAGGAGTTATTAACAAGTGAATTAACAGTGCTAATAATAGTATTACTAATAGTGTTATTAGCTATTAAAACATTTAAAAAATCAAGATTATGAATACATTGAAAACCAATGCTATGATACCAAAAGCAGGATTACGGAAGATGGATCTTAATGCTAAGTTAACACTAGAGGATGGTGAATAGTGTTTACTGAGTTTTATGAATCTTTTTAAACTTTTTTAAGATTATAATTAAACAATTAGAATCAATAATCACAGATACAAACACAGACATATATAAATGCAGTAAAAGTAGAAAGTAAAGTGTTGGAGGGATAACATCAGGAATTTTTAGACTGGTTCAGAGTTACCATACATCTAGTCCTGTACAATTTCTTGTACAGATTTCTTTTCAAATATCAAAGTCAATATAATCTCAATTTCAAGGCTATGAGACACACCTTCTAGAATTTCCGAGCTTTGGGTACACTCACACTGGATTTAGACGGGACACCAGCACACCCACATGGATTTCTAGGACACCAAGCACACCCACTTTATTCAAATGGGACACAAGCACACCCACTTGGATTTCAAGGACACCAAGCACATCACAAATTATAAGGGTATGATTTGGTAGATTTTATAGACTCGGTTCTTGATCTTGAGTACAAATGATCCTATAACCTCTTGAATAGCACTTTGATCGTGATTTGAGTGCGAGAGATGATAGAGATCAGAGAGTAATCAATAGAGAATCAAATCAATGGAGTTTGGATTTGATTCTGATTGAACTTGAGAAGAGTTTGAGTATAATTTCTTTTAAAAAACAAGAGAGTAAAAGGAGGAAAGAAATATAAGAAAGTAGTTAACCAAATTTCGTTGGTTTAACCTCTATTCATAGAGGAACAACAGTCATATCCATTCGCGAAGAGATATGACAAAAAGACACTTCCATTTAAAATTTGAAAATTTGAAATCTATAGTCCATATGTCGACATATGGCATTAGAATATGTCGACATATGCTTTGAAAATTTGAAAAAACTCTTTTAAAAATTTGTTTTGAATATATTAAGTTTTGTATGATATTTTAATACATTTTAAAATCATTTAAACATAGTTTATACATTTTTAATTATAATAAAACTTGAGAAAACTTTATAGAGTTATTTTGAAATATTTTAAATATACAAAGGATTTAATTATGAATTTCTTTTGAAAATAATATATATGAAGCATAATGAATATACATTTAAACACAAAGTCATAACAGATGTTATAATATACTTATAAATATTTAGAAAGCATAAAACTAAAACTATAACATGGTATAGTAGATTTAAAAGTATATTATGAAATAAAATACTTAAAAACTTAATTACTTAATATATAATTATAAGATTAAAAAGTAAGAGATCATTTGGAAGCCATTTTGAAAATAAGAATTCTTTTAAAATCATTTTTGAAATTCAGAATATTTAAAAACAGGAAATAGATTTTAAAACCTTTAAGAAAAATGAGAAGAGAGCTCAAAGAAGTGCTTTTGGGGTTTAAAAATAATAATTTTTGACGCTATAACTTATCTGGATATCTTGATTTCTTTAATACTCATGATTCTTCAATCTCTAACTCTTTAATCTCTATATCAGCCTCTTGAATATGCTCTTGATACTGTAAAGTCTTCTTAATCAACAACTGTCTAATATCCTGCACTATATACTTTATATAACTTGATAAAAACATAGTATCTATATTTTATATGACATCATATGGTTGTTGTCATCAAAATTAATGCCTAAGGTAATAACAATCTCCCACTTTTTGACGATGACAACCATGTTTATAAAATATGATATAAACCCCCTAAGTAATAAAAAAAACCCTTTACTCTATAGCCGGGCATTTTTATATTTCTCCCCCTTTGTCGTCAACAAAAATATAACCAAAACTCCCTTTAACTAAGGTACTATATGATATATATAAAAGGAATAAGAATGATATATAAGATTATAATGTAAATAAGAAGTGATAACATAATACAATTTTATTAATCACACCAATACATTACATAAATATTGTTAATCCAGACCAAAGTCAATACAAATCAATCCAATAAACAAATCAATCCAAACAAATCAATCTAATCCAATAAGTTTATACACACCAATCCATATTTCTTACTAATATACAAATTTATTTTAAAAACTATATATATTATGACTAACCAACTGATCTTAGACTTCCCTAAGAACTTCTACCCAACAATTAGAACCGTAAATTGGATCCACTTTGATGACATTCTAATCGTCATCTTCTTTGTTGATGGCATACTCAAGATTATTGGTAATTGGTTCATCTTTGTTAAGGGAAGAAATCATCCATCGAAAGTTAAAATGCTTTTCCTGTTCTTTTATCATCTGCATTTGACTTAATTCTAAGCGTCTTTAATTTATAAGGATATTCTTGAATGATTGTAGAGTTTGTTCAACATTTTCACACAATTTTTGATGTGGAGAAGCCATTATTAAAATGATAAGTTTGTAAATGAAAATGGAGAAGAAAGAGATTGAAAATAATGATTTTCTAGAGCGAACAGGTATATGTAGGGGTAAGAAGTCATTTGAAATGAGTAGGTGTTTGGTAGTTATTTTATTTTTAAATTTGAAAATTTTGAAATCTGGCCGTTGTACGTTGACATACATGGTAGCATATGTCAATATATGTTCCATAAATTTCAATACTATCTTATTTGGCTATACTATTATATTTGACCTGTACTACTATACTTGTATGACTTTCAGGAGACAAATAACAACGTTTAACAACAAGAAATAAGATTTCATTGATAATAAAGGAAGATTACATGGAATCCAAAGATAAACATAAACGACACACGGAATGAAAACTAGAACAGTCCAAATTAGAAACTAGGAAAAATAGATAAACAATTAAGAAGAACTAGATGAAGATGAAGCTTTTCCACTAATCTTTCGAATGATTTTTCAAGGTATTTGTCTACTTTGCTGGAAAGAGAAGTGAATTTCTTAGAAAAAAGATCACTTAAGCTTCTTTGTATTTAAAACAATCTTCTCTTGATTTTTGTGAAGATCTTTGTTGGAAGAATGAGATGGAATTTTGATACTTTCCAATGAAGTATCTTCTTACTCTTCTTGTTCTTCCTCCTCAACTTTCATTTCTTCTCCTTCCTCTTCCTCCTCTTCGCTTATTTCATGCTCCGTTTCCCAAGCCAATCTTTGTCCTTTTCCACTAGTGTTTCATAAGGCTCGAATATGGGTGAAATTTGCATGAGAGATGTTAGCCTCGTCGAAAACTTTTCGAGGAATGGTTTCTTCTCCTTTTAGGTCAACATCAAAATATGTGAATACTCTAGTAAGATACACACCATGAAATAGTGTGTTCTCATGCCTAGAGTGATTCTTAGGAAAAATTTCATCCAAAATAACTTGTGACCAATTTATGTCGTAGTGACCATAAATGACAAAAAGGGCATTGAAAACTTTTTGAGATGGGTTATTATAATTTCCCATCCTCGGAGTTATATTTTTTTTGCAAAAGAAGACTTAAATTCTTGCTTTAGGATGCAATTTTTATTTTTGAACTCAAAATCATCACTACTTTCAAAAATTTCATGAAAAACTTCACGATTTTGAATACCAATTTTAAAATTTGAAAGGTTCGTTCCACTAGTTTGCATCCGAGAATGTCATCTAAAGTTTCACAATTTAAAACAATTGGTGTTCTTTTCACACGACTCCACACTTCTCTTTCATTTCTTTCATAAAATTTCCATTTCAAGTTTCCGTAAAGCATTTTTACCAAATTTTAATAACATACGAAATTATTTTGGGAAGCATCTATTAAACTAAGAATTCCATTTTGCAAACAAAGATTACAAAGACCATAATTGGGAAAAACATCAAAAATAGAAAATCTATCGGAAGAGACTTTTTCGAAAGACATATACTCCTTATAGGCTTATATGGCTTCTTTGCCCTGAAAAATAAAACCTTTTGTTTTCTTAGAAAGCCTCATAGTTGATGGAGTGTTTCTTAAGGAAGCCATTGAAGAATAGTTTGAAAAGATAAGAGAGATAATGAATTTTTGAATTTGAAAATAAAAGTGAAATGAATTGATTGAGATAGTATAATTAAATACAGAATCAATGGAGATGTTCTTTGGTCAAGAGACACCTTTTCAGGACATTGGGGTTGGTGAATAGGTGGAGGGAAATTCATATTTTGAATTTGAATTTCAAAATCGAGTGCATATGTCGACATATACATATTGGGTAGGTCGACATACATCATGTGATTTTCAAAAAGAGGAATTGAATTAGAGATTCCTATATATATAATTATTCTATAATTATTACTAATATATATTCACAGTAAATAATTTAAGAATTATCTTATACACATACGCACATACATATATATATATATATTATATTAATTCAAAATTATAAATAAATATTAATATAATTATATATATACACATACATACTATATTTATTCAATATTATTATTAATCTATATGTTATTCCTAACAATCAAAAGCAATCAAAAAAATTGGGGGAACTAATTTATAAGACAAAAATTTGTATATTTTTAGCCTCAAGGACACGACCTCAATATTTTAACCACAAGGACAAACATTTTTCTAAAAATTATTGATAAGGACAAACATTCTTTAAAAATTATTCATAAGGACAAACATTCTTCTAAAACTGCTACCGAACTAAAAATTGATACATAAAAACTGCTACCGATAACTACAAACTGATACCTAAAAACTGCTATCAATAACTAAAAACTGATACCTAAAGAAAGTTGTCCTTTAGGCTAAAATACTGAAGGTCTGTCCTTGAGGCTAAAACGCTGAGAAATTCTATCCTTGACAATAATTTCCTGAAAAAAATTCCATTCAAATTTTTAATTTCAAATTTAAACACGGACCTATTTTTGATCCATTTCTTCGAACTATTCTGAATTCGTTATTACTATGAAGCACATATTGACATTCTCTGTATATGGTTCATTATCACTTAAGGAAGTGTCTTAATCATCAAACGTCGTAGTATAAGCCCTTCTCCTTTTTCTGGCCAAACCAGTATTTGGTGAGTTTTTCGGTTTCTCTAGATGTGGACAGTCTCTCTACATATGGCCAAGTTCATTGCAATTAAAACATCTAACAACATTTCCACTTCCAGTTCTGCTTCCTGGATTATATTATCATCTTTCTGTATTTTAGAAATTTTCTAAAATTTTTTGTCATGAAGGAGATTTCCTCATCATCATCGTTGTAAGAATCTAGATCATCTGTTGTGGCATTGAAAGCGATGGATTTCTTCTCTATTGCCTTGCTTTCTCTCCTGCCTTTCATTTGTGCTTCAAATGACATTAAATTTTCAATTAACTCTTCAATTTTCAGAGTGCTAATGTCATTAGCCTCTTCAATCGCAAGAGTCTTTTGGTCCCATTCAAGAGTAAGCGAATTGAGGATTTTCTATTTGATCCTCTTTAGAAAAACTTTTACCCAATGCAATTAGTGAGTGAACTATATCTTGAAATCTACTATACATATCAAAAATTGACCCATTTGAACTTTTATTAAATAATTGGAACCGATTAGTTAACAAAGAAATTTTGGCATGTTTGACTTGACTAGTGCCTTCACGTGTAACTTGTAGTGTTCTCCATATTTCAAATGTAGACTTATAGACAGATACGCTACTAAATTCATTTCTATCCACTGAACAAAACAAAATATTCATGGCTTTAGAATTACTTTGTGCAACTACCTTTTGGCAGAGTCCATTGTGAAAATTCAATCTGGTGCTCAATGTACTCGTTTTGTTTGATATTCTAAATATCTATACTAATTCACTATAAATATATTTTCATTCTACATGACCAATATGTGTAATTATTGCCATTAAAAAGTGGGGGTCTAGCAGTATATTGTGCTTCGACGGAGGAATTACTACTAAGTGAATTAACATTAAATGTAGGATTGTAGAAGATGGATCTTAAGGCTAATCTAACACTAAAGAGGGGCGAATAGTGTTTACTGAGTTTTATGAATCTTGTTGAATTATTTTAAGATTATAACTAAACAATGTAGAATCAACAATCACAAATGCAAACACAGATAAATATGAATGCATCAAAAGCAAAAAGTAAAGTGCTGGACATATCACACCATGAATTTTTATACTGGTTCGAAGTTACCCTACATCTTGTAACAACCCTGTATGTTGTGATTATTTTAATTATATATTTTAATTACTTTAATTTAATTTCCTGATTTAAAAACTTTATTTTATTTATTTAAATTAGATAATTTTGTTATTTTAAATATAAATTGTGTTTTGAATGTGAATTATAATTTCAAACATGAATAAATAAGATATTTTCCAGAAATGTGAATTTTGGTCAATATAGTCAAACTTGACTTTTAATATAAAAATATAAAATGATAAAATTTTGAATTTTATCTTTTATTATGAAAGTAAATAAAATTTCAAGAATAATGCTTTTCGTTTCGTTGAAATCTGATTTATAATGTGAAAGTTATGCCCTTTTAAATATTGTGTGTAATTTGCTGTATTTAACAAAGATTGTTTATTTTAAATTATATAAATAATATTTTTATTTGGTCATGTAATGTTCTAATTTATATTTATATGGGTAAAATAACATGTTATGTATATATTTTGGTTTTAAAACATTTTTCAAAGTGCAATAAACATTTTCCAATGTCAGTTGTATTCTGTTTATAATTTCTAATTTCCAGTTTCATTTAATTAAAGAAATTCTTTATTTATTTTATATTTTCTTAAAATATTATTTTATTTTCATTTCCACTTTATTTTTTTCAGCATTTATTTTATTTACTTGACTTTTTATTTGTTTAGAAGTGTTGTTATAATTTTTCCAAAGTTAAGTGTATTGGGTTTCTATTTTTAAATGCTAGTTTCAATATATTAGCTATTTTCTTAATTATTTTCTATTTTTCCTTAAAATAATTATTTATTTTCTTTTTCCACTTTATTTGGATCAGCTTTTTATTTTTATTTACTGAAATTTATTTGTTTATTTTGTATAAATAGATTTGGAAATTCAAAGAGACAAGTCTCGTCACTTGCTTGTGACTTTTCGATTGCTTGACCTTTCATTTGCTTGCCTCTTCCTTTTCCTGGTGACCTTCCACTTTCCCTCACCTTTAGTCGTGCATTTCTAAGTGATATTCACGTGGAAAAACTTCCCACCTCATCTCCATTCACGGCTACTTTCACTTGAAGAAAAAAAAGTAAGTCATGGCTCCTCTTTTCTCTCATTTTCTTCTTCTTTCTTCATTGTTTGCCTAGTTAATTCACATGTTTGCTCGGCCTCACCTCCACCAACCACCACCATCCTCTCCACCATCACCAGCCACAGCAACCATCAACCTCTCCTCTGACCACCACCTCAGGCCGTGACCTCCATATGACCAAAGCACCACAAACTTTGCAAAAATTTCCACAAAACACTACATAGCCAAGCCTATCTTCATTATCTCCTCCATATTTCACCTTGGCGACCTCCCCTTGCTCCACCACCACCATAACTTGATCTCTGGCCATCACTTGACCTCTGTCCAGATCTGGAGCAAGCATGGTCGAGCCCAAACAATGACTAGGCCGAGCCTAGTGTGCACCAAAACCACTCCTTTTGGCCTTGACTTTTTGTCTTCTTCATGTGTAACTCCTACCAACATCATTCCATTGTTTTGCCTTCTTTTTGCTGACCATTGGATGAGTATTTCAGGTATAGACCTGATCATGGCTGAGCCAAATGATGTCAGGGCTGAACTACAAGACCCCTAGGTCGAGCACATAAATGGTGAAAGCATGGTCAAGTCATTCTATTCCTTTGTTGCTTCTTATCTTCATTATTTCAACATTGTTTTGTGTTGAATATTTATGTTTATATTGTCTTGTTTTCGTTATTGTTTATAAGATAAATATCAAGGCTCTCTATTCATTCAAATCAAAAGTTATGTTGTATCGTGCTTGTCCTGCTTTCTGGAATCTATTCTGTGGGTTTTGATCGCTAACTCCAGCGTAAAAAGGTGAGTAAATCTCACCTGACATTTATACTTACGCAAATGTGAATTGACAACAATTGAATGTGTAGAATATTATATATGATGTTATAACTGCCTATGATTATTAATCATATGATGTTAAACCTGTTATTTTACCTGTCATATTATCTGTTACTGTTATTTATTGTTAAACAGTTCATTTATACATGTTTATCACACTACAAGTTCCCTGTAGATAAGATTCACTATGGGTTGAAATGATACATACCCGAACGGACTTTAGAATAGGGAAAAATCGTTATGGACTGAAATGATAGGCCTGAACGGTTTTTATTTAATTTATTTTAACTTGGGATTGCGGGTTTGAAATGATAGAACCCGGATTTTTTCTTTTTAAACTACGGATTGAAATGATACATATCCATATCACTTGACCTAGGTTAGAAAACTATATACAGGCCTGTGTTTATTTTTATAAAGTATTTTAAATATTTTTAAAAGTGTAAAATTATGAAAATTTGATTTAAATTGGATTTTTAATGTTTAAATAAAGAAATTTGGATTTTTCTAGAAGTTAAAAATGTAATTTAAATGAATGGTAAAAGTGAATTTTTGAAATATAACTTAAGTTTGGAAATTTGGAATTCTGGTTTTAAAATGATATTTAAGTTATATAAATAAAATGGAAATTTAATTATATTTGGAAAATGGTAAATATGATAATTTTATTTAAATTTGAATTTAAATAATATAATAAAGTATTATTGATTTTTCTATGAACTAAAATGGTTAAATTAATGAATGCTTAAATGTGTAATTTTAAAATATAACTTGACTTGGAAATGGGAAATTTGGTTTTAATTAAAGGTTTAAATTAATTAAATAAATTCGAAATTTAGTTTAATTTGTGAAATGGTAATTTGAAAATGTAAGTGTTAATAAATTGTAAAAGGTAAATGGGAAAATTGTACATTTGAATTTGTTAAGTAAAATTATTGGAACATTTGACTTTATTGTAAAGTTTACTTTATAAAAATCATAAGTTAAAAGAGTATTTTTAATGAACATTTTTGAATGTTAAAAATATGATTTTTATAATATTTAAATGGTTAAATTGAAGTTTATTATTTGCTGGAAATACACTAAAATCTGGAAAATACTTTTAATAGCATTCAGAAATGTTATGATTTCTGTAAATGAACTAAAACTTAAATAAGAGGCTATTACGGCAGTTCTGTAATGCTGTAGTTGCTGAAGTAAAGTAAATGGCTAAAAACTTAATAAACGCATATTACAGCAGTTCTGTAAATGCTGTAGTGGTCTGCTGTCTTTGCTGAATTTAATTAACACCTTTAATTTGAAACCTGAGCTATTATAGCATTTCTGGAAATGTTGTCTTGGCTGTTTTAAACTAAATTTCAACTAAACTGAGATTTAACAGCAGTTTTAAAATGCTGTCTTTGCTGAATTAAAATGTTTTCAAGAATAACTTATAACAGCTTTTATGAATGCTGTGAAAAGCCGAAATTTTCAATGTTTATGGTTTTTAACTTAGTAAATGAACTCAGAATAGTTTAAAACTTTGGAAATTGAATACTTGATTTGAATGTATAATAATTACTCTTTTAAATGGTTTAGATGAATTATTTTGATTGAAATATAAACTATTTAAAAGGTGACTTGAAATGATAATAAATGAATGATATCTTTGAATTTAAAAGGTATTTAAAGTTGAATATTTGGATTTGAACTCAAATGATGATTTGATAATGGAGTTTTGAAAAGATATATGATATTTTGATATATTAAATGATTTGAAATGAAGTTTTGAAAAGATATGATATTTTGATATATTAAATTATTTGAAATGAAGTTATTGAAAAGATATGATATTTTGAAATATTAAATGATTTGAAATGAAGTTTTGAAATGATACGATGTTTTGATATATTAAAATGATTTGAAATGAAGTTTTGGAAAGATATGATATTTTGATATATTGAAATGATTTGAAATGAAGTTTTGAAAAGATATGATATTTTGATATATTAAATGATTTGAAATGAAGTTTTTGAAAAGATACGATATTTTGATATATTAAATGATTTGAAATGAAGTTTTGAAATGATACGATGTTTTGATATATTAAAATGATTTGAAATGAAGTTTTGGAAAGAAATGATAATTTGATATATTGAAATGATTTGAAACGAAGTTTTGAAATGATATGATATTTTAAATATATTGAAATGGTTTGGAATTGATTTAATCTTTATTTTGATAAAGATTTGGATTTGAAATGATATTCTATTTTGAAGTATAAAATATTATTTTAAAATTATAACCACGGGTTATAATAACGATTGGTTGTTAAAGAGACCGGGATCAGGTATGGACATACTCTCTGTCGATACCGAAAACCACTTTAACAACTGTGTACGCGGTGGAGTTTCTAGAATGCAGTAGGATGGTGGCGATGATCCTAAGGTATATACGTGGACCCAACTCCCGTGAGTTGGCATAAGGTGGCTAAAACAGGAGCGATCTCGGGCCAATGAGGTAGCACCTCTTATCGGACGCACTTCTTCGATACCATTCTATTACTTTGTGATTGTTTGGGTGCACCCCTTGATTTGGAAGTGTTGTTCGAGGTGGAGCGGTAGTGGCTGCTACGCGTTTCCATCAGTCCGTGTGCGTAATTGGTATATCTACCCTGGCATTGCCTTATGTGCCGTGTCACCTACCATATCGAGCTTTACTACGAGTTGTGATTTGTCCCGTAGCCTGTGGTGTATCGAGGGTAGCCCCCATTTTGGGAGTATGCTAATACTGGATAGACTACTGGGACTATTACGTGTTAAGGTGGAAAATGTAAAGCCTTAATGCTATTTAAAAGTATGTTTATTTTATATTAGACATTATTATTATAATAGCGAATATTACTACATAGTAGATAGTTTAACGGATCCTTAAAGAATGGGCAATCCTAAGCATTCTTTAAGTTACTTGTACTTTTACTACAGTTCACTTGAGTTGGTTTACATTGTATAAGTATGTATGTCCTGACTCGAGTGTTTGTATTTTTATTTACGCTCGGGTTAGCCTGAGTATTCACAGATTTGGATTCCACTTTTTGGAGATTGGAATCGCTGGCGATTATCTTCTTATGTAGTTTTATCTATCTCAGTTATGTTGTTCTATTCAGCTTGTACTTGGTTATCATATTGAGACTTCTGTTGTACTTTATTTCTTCTGTTGTATCTTATTTAACTCTGATATATTTACCTAGTAGCTTCATGAACTACTATTTCTTTTACTTCCGTTGTACTTCTTACTCTATGTCTGGATCTTTGATTATTTATTTACTGTATATTCTGAGATTTGCCAAATTTTATTTACAACGCGGTATTTTGAGTAATTCAAGTCCGACATGTGCGGATGCGAATGGTTGAAAATATCGGGTCGTTACAGTTGGTATCAGAGCTTTGATTTTAGGCAAACTCTGCATATAGAGTAAATTTAATTACAGAATCACTTTCGTTCGAACTTGAATTCCTTCTTCTTCGATTCGGTTTCCTTTGAATTTTGGAACGTTCCCTTCGGTTCCAAGTCCATTCATGTCCTCCCTTATTCGTGTCTTCTTGATTTTGGAGTATCCCATAACTCCACTTCGAATGATCTTTGTAATAAATCGGTGGTCTCGCCAACCTCTGAATGACTTGTAAAGGGGTGAAACTCCTTTACAAAAAGCATTGATTCACCAAAGATTTCTATATCCTCGGTTTAGATGCTAGTATCTCTTATTATTCCGAATTCTATCTCTTGAGATCGAATGTAGATTTACCCCAGAAAATCCACAACGATCTTATTCTTTTAGTTACGGTTGACCCGGTTAAGGTTGCCCGCGATTTATATAGGCTTATCCATACTCCCTATTCTGTTGTTTAATCATCTTATCTTTTGTCTCCAACTTATATTCAAATCAGAGTTCTCTTTGATTTGAGTCCATCAAATCTGAATCCCTATCCTTATTTTGAAAATTAATCTTGTATTTGAAATTTTATATTTTAAAGATGTTTTATATATTATGTTGTTTGGGTTGTTGATATTGATTTGGGCTTCCGATCGGTTCGTCTGATCAACGCTATCGATAGGATCTCCAAAACACTTGAACAGAGCAAACTGACATAATATGGTTTTTAAATTTAGTAGATGGGTAAATTTTGTATAATTATTATATGTATAAGGTTAATTTTTCTGAATTTTGATAATTAATGGAATTGGGTGTTAAGAAATAATATTTAACTTTGCATGTATTTTATAATCATTGGCTTTAGTTTCATATCTAAATAATTAAACATGGTTATAAATTAATTTGGAAATTTAAATGGATTTAAATGAAGAATGTGAGAATTTAATTTTCGATGATTTCGAACTTTGTTTTGAAAGTTTTAAAAGGATTTATTATTTAAAAGTATTTCTAGTAGAAATTGTTTCAAAGGATTTTTAAATCAGTGCTCTTTTCTTTATCGCTGGAAAATAATTTCGGTGATGACTGCAGCATCATCGACATTCATTTTCGGGTTTCGGAGTGAAGAGACTATTCTGTAGCTTTGCTACAGTTTTATTTTGAAATTTAATTGATTTGAATTTCTAAATATGACTTGACTTATATTATATAGATATATGATTTAAATTTGAATCGATATATATTATGTATGTATATATATACTTATTTCTAAATAGTTTGAAGTTAATCGAAAATTTAAATTCTTAAATTTTATCTTATAGGATAATTTCAATTATAAAAGGAAAGCAAGGTTTGAATAAATATGTAAACTCGAATATTGAAATTGAAGAATTTATTTGTATAATATTCTATTACTTTCCAATATAACTTACCTATAATGATTCAGAAGTTGAATATGTAATTGGATAAAATACAAAATAAAGAGAATTTTAATAAATAAAACTTAAGTGGTTATAATAAATGTTACACACTTAAATTTTATTTATAAAGGATCAATAGAGGTAAATAGAATAAAAGGTTAATTGAATAATTTACAATATAATGATATTTAAAAAGAATTTATAAATAAATTGAAATAGTTATAATAAGTGAAATACACTTAATATATATAGGATTTGATATATTAAGTGGAATAAATTTAATTTTAATTAGGAATGAAGAAGAATTAAATTTATTGAATACATTATGAGTATAATAAATTATTTTTTTTCAAATCCATGATCTTAGAAATTTGTTAAATTAAGAAAATTGGATGATAAGATAATGAAATTTGAGTTAGTTAAGATTTATTTAACTTGTGTAAAATTAATTATCAATTTAAGTTGAAAATTCCATGGTTTCAAACTTATTATCTTATTTTGTTTTTCAAACCATCTCTTAGTTTTCCTTATTTTCCTTATCTTCTTTTGTTTTCAAATTATCTTTTGGATGTCCTTATTTTCCCTCATCTTGCTACAGAATGGGAAGGCTATTTCTTATACCAGTCTGTTTAGAAATCTTTCCATAATCTTTGATAATCTTTAGTACTAATTTTGAATCTGAGCACTGCTTGCCATCCACAGACCGTCGGTCAAACGGAAATGGGTGAATCAAATTCTAGAGGATCTTTTTCCGTGCTTATGCTCTTGATTCTAGAGGATCTTGGGAAGATCATCTCAACCTTGTTATGCATACCTATAATAACAGTTATCAGGTACAATTTCAATCTTCTTGTCATCTTATCTTAATCTTATTTCATTTTATATTTTCTGTGCTTTCCCGTACCTCATTCCTTTTCGGGGATGAAAAGTTTTGAGTGGGGGAGAGTGTAACAACCCTGTATTTTATGATTATTTTCATTATATATTTTAATTACTTTAATTTAATTTCCTGATTTAAAAACTTTATTTTATTTATTTAAATTAGATAATTTTGTTATTTTAAATATAAATTGTGTTTTGAATGTGAATTATAATTTCAAACATGAATACATAAGATATTTTCCAGAAATGTGAATTTTGGTCAATATAGTCAAACTTTGACTTTTAATATAAAAATATAAAATGATGAAATTTTGAATTTTATCTTTTATGATGATAGTAAATAAAATTTCAAGAATACTGCTTTTCGTTTCGTCGAAATCTGATTTATAGTGTGAAAGTTATGCCCTTTTAAATATTGTGTGTAATTTGTTGTATTTAACAAAAATTGTTTATTTTAAATTATATAAATAATATTTTTATTTGGTCATGTAATGTTCTAATTTATATTTATATGGGTAAAATAACATGTTATGTATATATTTTGGTTTTAAAACATTTTTCAAAGTGCAATAAACATTTTCCAATGTTAGTTGTGTTCTGTTTATAATTTCTAATTTCCAGTTTCATTTAATTAAAGAAATTCTTTATTTATTTTCTATATTCTTAAAATCTTATTTTATTTTCATTTCCACTTTATTTTGTTCAGCATTTATTTTATTTACTTGACTTTTTATTTGTTTAGAAGTGTTGTTATAATTTTTCCAAAGTTAAGTGTATTGGGTTTCTATTTTTAAATGCTAGTTTCAATATATTAGCTATTTTCTTAATTATTTTCTATTTTTCCTTAAAATAATTATTTATTTTCTTTTTCCACTTTATTTGGTTCAGATTTTTATTTTATTTACTGAAATTTATTTGTTTATTTTGTATAAATAGATTAGGAAATTCAAAGAGACAAGTCTCTTCATTTGCTTGTGACTTTTCGATTGTTTGACCTTTCATTTGCTTGCCTCTTCCTTTTCCTGGTGACCTTCCACTTTCCCTCACCTTTAGCCATGCATTTCTAAGTGATATTCACGTGGAAAAACTTCCCACCTCATCTCCATTCACGGCTACTTTCACTTGAAGAAAAAAAGTAAGTCATGGCTCCTCTTTTCTCTCATTTTCTTCTTCTTTCTTCATTGTTTTGCCTAGTTCATTCACATGTTTGCTCGGCCTCACCTCCACCAACCACCACCATCCTCTCCACATCACCAGCCACAACAACCATCAGCCTCTCCTCTGACCACCACCTCAGGCCGTGACCTCGATATGACCAAAGCACCACAAACTTTGCAAAAATTTCCACAAAACACTACATAGCCAAGCCTATCTTCACTATCTCCTCCATATTTCACCTTGGCCACCTCCCATTGCTCCACCACCACCATAACCTGATCTCTGGCCATCATTTGACCTCTGTCCAGATCTGGAGCAAGCATGGCCGAGCCCAAACAATGACTAGGCCGAGCCTAGTGTGCACCAAAACCACTCCTTTTGGCTTTGACTCTTTGTCTTCTTCATGTGTAACTCCATCCATCATCATTCCATTGTTTTGCCTTCTTTTTACTGACCATTGGATGAGTATATCAGGTCTAGACCTGATCATGGCTGAGCCAAATGATGTAAGGGCTGAACTACAATACCCCTAGGTCGAGCATATAAATGGTGAAAGCATGGTCAAGTCATTTTATTCCTCTGTTGCTTCTTATCTTCATTGTTTCAACATTGTTTTGTGTTGAATATTTATGTGTATATTGTCTTGTTTTTGTTATTGTTTACAAGATAAATATCAAGGCTCTCTATTCATTCAAATCAAAAGTCGTGTTGTATCGTGTTTGTCGTGCTTTCTGGAATCTATTCTGTGTGTTTTGATCGCTAACTCCAGCGTAAAAAGGTGAGTAAATCTCACCTGACATTTATACTTATGCAAATGTGAATTGACAACAATTGAATGTGTAGAATATTATATATGATGTTATAACTGCCTATGATTATTAATTATATGATGTTAAACCTGTTATTTTACTTGTCATATTATCTGTTACTGTTATTTATTGTTAAACTGTTCATTTATACCTGTTTATCACACTGCAAGTTCCCTGTAGATTAGATTCACTATGGGTTGAAATGATACATACCCGAACGGACTTTAGAATAGGGAAAATTCGTTATGGACTGAAATGATAGGCCTGAACGGTTTTTATTTAATTTATTTTAACTTGGGATTGCGGGTTTGAAATGATAGAACCCGGATTTTTGCTTTTTAAACTACGGATTGAAATACTACGTATCTGTATCACTTGACCTAGGTTAGAAAACTATATACAGGCCCGTGGTTATTTTTATAAAGTATTTTGAATATTTTAAATATTTTTAAAAGTGTAAAATTATGAAAATTTGATTTAAATTGTATTTTTAATGTTTAAATAAAAAATTTGGATTTTTCTAGAAGTTAAAAATGTAATTTAAATAAATGGTAAAAGTGAATTTTTGAAATATAACTTAAGTTTGGAAATTTGGAATTTTGGTTTTAAAATGATATTTAAGTTATATAAATAAAATGGAAATTTAATTATATTTGGAAAATGGTAAATATGTTAATTTGATTTAAATTTGAATTTAAATAATATAATAAAGTATTATTGATTTTTCTATAAACTAAAATGGTTAAATTAATGAATGCTTAAATGTGTAATTTTAAAATATAACTTGCCTTGGAAATGGGAAATTTGGTTTTAATTAAAGGTTTAAATTAATTAAATAAATTCGAAATTTAGTTTAATTTGTGAAATGGTAATTTGAAAATGTAAGTGTTAATAAATTGTAAAAGGTAAATGGGAAAATTGTACATTTGAATTTGTTAAGTAAAATTATTGGAACATTTGACTTTATTGTAAAGTTTACTTTATAAAAATCATAAGTTAAAAGAGTATTTTTAATGAACATTTTTGAATGTGAAAAATATGATTTTTATAATATTTAAATGGTTAAATTGAAGTTTATTATTTGCTGGAAATACACTAAAATCTGGAGAATACTTTTAATAGCATTCAGAAATGTTATGATTTCTGTAAATGAACTAAAACTTAAATAAGAGGCTATTACGGCAGTTCTGTAATGCTGTAGTTGCTGAAGTAAAGTAAAAGGCTAAAAACTTAATAAACGTCTATTACAGCAGTTCTGTAAATGCTGTAGTGGTCTGCTGTCTTTGCTGAATTTAATTAAAACCTTTAATTTGAAACCTGAGCTATTATAGCATTTCTGGAAATGCTGTCTTGGCTGTTTTAAACTAAATTTCAACTAAACTGAGATTTAACAGCAGTTTTAAAATGCTGTCTTTGCTGAATTAAAATGTTATCAAGAATAACTTATAACAGCTTTTATGAATGCTGTGAAAGGCTGAAATTTTCAATGTTTATGGTTTTTAACTTAGTAAATGAACTCAGAATAGTTTAAAACTTTGGAAATTGAATACTTGATTTGAAAGTAAAATAATTACGCTTTTAAATGGTTTAGATGAATTATTTTGATTGAAATATAAACTATTTAAAAGGTGACTTGAAATGATAATAAATGAATGATATCTTTGAATTTAAAAGGTATTTAAAGTTGAATATTTGGATTTGAACTCAAATGATGATTTGATAATGGAGTTTTGAAAAGATATATGATATTTTGATATATTAAATGATTCGAAATGAAGTTTTGATAAGATATGATATTTTGATATATTAAATGATTTGAAATGAAGTTATTGAAAAGATATGATATTTTGATATATTAAATGATTTGAAATGAAGTTTTGAAATGATACGATGTTTTGATATATTAAAATGATTTGAAATAAAGTTTTGGAAAGATATGATATTTTGATATATTGAAATGAAGTTTTGAAAAGATATGATATTTTGATATATTAAATGATTTGAAATGAAGTTTTTGAAAAGATATGATATTTTGATATATTAAATGATTTGAAATGAAGTTTTGAAATGATATGATGTTTTGATATATTAAAATGATTTGAAATGAAGTTTTGGAAAGATATGATATTTTGATATATTGAAATGATTTGAAATGAAGTTTTGAAATGATATGATATTTTAAATATATTGAAATGGTTTGGAATATATTTAACATTTATTTTGATAAAGATTTGGATTTGAAATGATATTCTATTTTGAAGTATAAAATATTATTTTAAAATTATAACCACGGGTTATAATAACGATTGGTTGTTAAAGAGACCGGGATCAGGTATGGACATACTCTCTGTTGATACCGAAAACCACTTTAACAACTGTGTACGCGGTGGAGTTTCCAGAATGTAGTAGGATGGTGGCGACGATCCCAAGGTATATACGTGGACCCAACTCCTATGAGTTGGCATAAGGTGGCTAAAACAAGAGCGATCTCGGGCCAATGAGGTAGCACCTCTTATCGGACGCACTTCTTCGATACCATTCTATTACTTTGTGATTGTTTGGGTGCACCCCTTGATTTGGAAGTGTTGTTCAAGGTGGATCGGTAGTGGCTGGTATGCGTTTCCATCAGTCCGTGTGCGTAATTGGTATATCTACCCTGGCATTGCTTTGTGTGCCGTGTCACCTACCATATCGAGCTTTACTACGAGTTGTGATTTGTCCCGTAGCCTGTGGAGTATCGAGGGTAGCCCCCATTTTGGGAGCATGCTAATACTGGATAGACTACTAGGACTATTACGTGTTAAGGTGGAAAATGTAAAGCCTTAATGCTATTTAAAAGTATGTTTATTTTATATTAGACATTATTATTATAATAGCGAATATTACTACATAGTAGATAGTTTAACGGATCCTTAAAGAATGGGCAATCCCAAGCATTCTTTAAGTTACTTGTACTTTTGCTACAGTTCACTTGAGTTGGTTTACATTGTATAAGTATGTATGTCCTGACTCGAGTGTTTGTATTTTTATTTACGCTCGGGTTAGCTTGAGTATTCACAGATTTGGATTCCACTTTCTGGAGATTGGAATCGCTAGAGATTATCTGCTTATCTAGTTTTATCTATCTCAGTTCTGTTGTTCTATTCAGCTTGTACTTGGTTATCATATTGAGACTTCTGTTGTACTTTATTTCTTCTGTTGTATCTTATTTAACTCTGATATATTTACCTAGTAGCTTCATGAACTACTATTTCTTTTACTTCCGCTGCACTTCTTACTTTGTGTCTGTGATATGTGATTATTTATTTATTGTATATTCTGAGATTTGCCAAATTTTATTTACAACGCGGTATTTTGAGAAATTCAAGTCCGACATGTGCGGATTCGAATGGTTGAAAATATCGGGTCGTTACAGTTGGTATCAGAGCTTTGATTTTAGGCAAACTCTGCATATGGAGTAAATTTAATTACAGAATCACTTTCGTTCGAACTTGAATTCCTTCTTCTTCGATTCGGTTTCCTTTGAATTTTGGAACGTTCCCTTCGGTTCCAAGTCCATTCCTGTCCTCCCCTATTCGTGTCTTCTTGATTTTGGAGTATCCCATAACTCCACTTCGAATGATCTCTGTAATAAATCGGCGGTCTCGCCAACCTCTGAATGACTTGTAAAGGGGTGAAACTCCTTTACAAAAAGCATTGATTCACCAAAGATTTCTATATCCTCGGTTTAGATGCCAGTATCTCTTATTATTCCGAATTCTATCTCTTGAGATCGAATGTAGATTTACCCCAGAAAATCCACAACGATCTTATTCTTTTAGTCACGGTTGACCCGGTTAAGGTTGCCAGCGATTTATATAGGCTTATCCATACTCCCTATTCTGTTGTTTAATCATCTTATCTTTTGTCTCCAACTTATATTCAAATCAGAGTTCTCCTTGATTTGAGTCCATCAAATCTGAATCCCTATCCTTATTTTGAAAATTAATCTTGTATTTGAAATTTTATATTTTAAAGATGTTTTATATATTGTGTTGTTTGGGTTGTTGATATTGATTTGGGTTTCCGATCGGTTCGTCTGATCAACGCTATCGATAGGATCTCCAAAACACTTGAACAGAGCAAACTGACATAATATGGTTTTTAAATTTAGTAGATGGATAAATTTTGTATAATTATTATATGTATAAGGTTAATTTTTTTGAATTTTGATAATTAATGGAATTGGGTGTTAAGAAATAATATTTAACTTTGCATGTATTTTATAATCATTGGCTTTAGTTTCATATCTAAATAATTAAACATGGTTATAAATTAATTTGGAAATTTAAATGGATTTAAATCAAGAATGTGAGAATTTAATTTTCGATGATTTCGAACTTTGTTTTGAAAGTTTTAAAAGGATTTATTATATAAAAGTATTTCTAGTAGAAATCGTTTCAAAGGATTTTTAAATCAGTGCTCTTTTCTTTGTCCCTGGAAAATAATTTCGGTGATGACTGCAGCATCATCGACATTCATTTTCGGGTTTCGGAATGAAGAGACTATTCTGTAGCTTTGCTACAGTTTTGCTTTGAAATTTAATTGATTTGAATTTCTAAATATGACTTGACTTATATTATATAGATATATGATTTAAATTTGAATCGATATATATTATGTGTGTATATATATACTTATTTCTAAATAGTTTGAAGTTAATCGGAAATTTAAATTCTTAAATTTTATCTTAAAGGATAATTTCAATTATAAAAGGAAAGCAAGGTTTGAATAAATATGTAAACTCGAATAATTGAAATTGAAGAATTTATTTGTATAATATTCTATTACATTCCAATATAACTTACCTAAATGATTCAGAAGTTGAATATATAATTGGATAAAATACAAAATAAAGAGAATTTTTATAAATAAAACTTAAGTGGTTATAATAAATGTTACACACTTAAATTTTATTTATAAAGGATCAATAGAGGTAAATAGAATAAAAAGGTTAATTGAATAATTTACAATATAATGATAGTTGGACAGGACACTAGCACACCTACTTGGATTTCTAGGACACAAGCACACCCACTTTATTCAGATGGAACACAAGCATACCCACTTGGATTTCAAGGACACCAAGCATACCACAAAGTATATGAGTATGATTTGATAGATTTTACAGACTCGGTTTCTTGATCTTGAGTACAAACGATCCTGTAACCTCTTGAATAGCACTTTGATCGTGACTTGAGTGAGAGGGATGATAGAGATCAAAGAGTAGTCAATAGAGAATCAAATCAATGGAGTATGGATTTGATTCTGGTTGAATTTAAGAAGAGTCTGAGTATAATTTCTTTTAGAAAACAAGATAATAAAAAGAGGAGAGGAATATAAGAAAGTAGTTAGCCAAATTTCGTTGGTTTAACCTCTATTTATAGAGGAACAATTGCCATATCCATTCACGAAGAGATATGAAAAAAAGACACTTCCATTTAAAATTTGAAATTTTGAAATCTGTAGTCCATATGTTGACATATGGCATCAGAATATGTCGACATACCATTTGAAAATTTGAAAAACTCTTTTTAAAATTTGTTTTGAATATATAAGTTTTGTAAGATATTTTGATACATTGTAAAATCATATAAACATAGTTTATACATATTTTAATTATAATAAAACTTAAGAAAACTTTACAAAATTATTTGAAATATTTTAAATACATAATTGATTTAAATAAGATATTTTTTTTTGAAAATAATATATATGAAATATAAGTGAATATACATATAAAAACAGTCATAACACATGTTGTAATATACTTATATATATCTAGAAAGCATAAAATTAAAATTATTACATAGTATAATATATTTAAAAGTATATTAAGAAATAAAATACTTAAAGACTTAATTACCTAGTATATAATTATAAGATCAAAAAGTAAGAGATTATTTGAAAGCCATCTTGAAAATAGGAATTCCTTTTAAACGTTTTTGAAATTCAGATTTAAAAACAGAAAATAAAATTTAATACCGTTAATAAAAATGAGAAGAGAGATCAAAGAAGTGCTATCAGGTTTTTAACAAAATAATCTACGACTCTATAACATATCTGGATATCTTGATTTCTTAAATACTCAAGAGTCTTAAATCTTTAACTCTTGAATCTCTATATCAGCCTCTTAAATCTGCTCTTGGTACTGTACGGTCTTCTTAATCAACACCTGTATAATATTTTGCACTATAATATATATATAAATATATAACTTGATAAAAACATTAATATTTATATTTTATATTATGTCATATGGTTGTTGTCATCAAAACTAATGCCTAAGGTACTAACAAGGAGTACGGTTCAACCAATTTGCATCCAATTCCTACCATCTAATACATAACACGTAATTTCCAACATCCAAAAATCTTGAAAAGTCAGTTTTCTAAATCTATACTCATATTCCAGAAAAGGAATTTAGATGGAGAATTTTACATTTCCACTCTTTTTTTGGGTACCTATTTCGTTGTACCATGGAATCCTCTCTTTTTCCCCTAAATCTTATCCAATTCTCCCAAGTACAATATACATAAGGAGGTTTATTTTTGGATGTTAAAACAAAATTATTCTAAATGCATGTTTTGTTCACTATTAACAAGATATCAAAATAGAAATTCCAAAGCTAAAACAATTTTTTCCCTTTATATTCCTTATGTTTTGTATACTATCTCCCTTGTCGGACAATAAAACTCATATTTACTAACATATCGACTTTTCCTACGCTAAGAATGCGGCATTAGAAAATTTGATATTTTCATTCTTTATTAAAAATCCTTTTCCCTTTACAATCAAACTTGCAAAATAGTTTGAATAATCGAATTCCCAAAAGCATTTCAAAAGCACTTGAACAAAATTTTCCAAAAGCATTTGAATCTAACTTCTCAAAAGCATTTAAACAACAATTTTCAAAAGCATCTGAACGCAGTCCTTTCAAAACATTTGAACACAACTTTTCGAAAACATTTGCCTCTCCATCCTTAAAATTAAATCAAGCCACAAAGTAACACAATCGGGACTCCTTCAATGAGTTAATGCATATGATTGACCCTAGCATTGTGTAGTTAATCTTAGATTTTTGAGAACCTTCCCTCTTATTTCAAATCAATAATAACACACAAGCCTATTTATAAATTTTAGCTTTCAAGGCATAGGAATTGTGACACATGATTTGAAAACAACCTTTATCTACCCTACGCTTGCTAAAATTTATTTTCCCAAAATTCTAAAGATTTTGGGATTTGAGCATTCTTTATTTCTTATTGCGAACCCAATTTCCTAATCTGGAACTTTCAGTCTTAATTACATTCATCGCTATTTAAGTATCCTTATGAGATTTCCTTATTTACACCATTTTCAAATATATGTAGCGTTCAAAGCTCATTCAAACCATCAACACAGTAAAAATATAGGAACATATCTCATATCATATCGTATGCTTTTCAATATCGAAGAAAGACAACTAGTGATTACGACCCAAATTAACTAAAAATACAATTGTTGGAAGCTGTCATTCAGCAACAATTGGTGTTAACAATGTTGTGGCTCTTTCACTCCTTACTCAATTAAGGTGGACATTTCTAGTATGCCATTTAACTATAATCCATATCCCTTAATTTACCTCTTTGTCTCCCATTAAATTAATTCCATCCATTACTTCAATCACTAAACCCGATTATGGAATAAATTGTACATTCCCGTACTACAGTGGGTAAGTAATATAAACTATGCACATTTAGAATAACTCATCGAAAAATCTATTGACAGTATTCTCTATGTGTGTTTGCCATCTCGTTACCTTCTTTAATCTTGAGTCAACCAACATCCTCTATGTGTGTTTGCCATCTCATTACCTTCTTTACACATCTTATTACAATCAAAATCTATTGACAGTATTCTCAAGCATTGATATTTACTTTCCTTATCCTTGATCTTTCGTGCAAGTAGACCATAGGACTCACAAAACTGTACTTTGATACCGTTCTCCATTCCTTCAAGGATTCTTCTTATGGCTTCCACACATCTTTAATAAAATATTCCTAGGTTCATACCAATATTCCTTATATTTAACGCGGATTTCTTATTGCTTCCCTATGAGCTTTATTCATAGCTTAAACATTTACCCCATCCTACCTAGGCAGTCATCTATATCTACTCCATATCAAAATTTGGTTTGGCATTCACCACTCTTTATAAAACTAAAACTTCACAAACTTGATGTGCTTTGAATCGAGACAAGTCAGGATCGCTGTAGAAGATTCCATTATGTGCTTTGAATAGTCGTTATCCTTCCCGCGGATTGCCTCTGTGAAGAGTTATGTGCATAGCTTTTCATCGCGATGCTTGACCAGTATCCAGTGTTATAAATTTGGAGAGTGCTTACTCGATCTATTTTTCTGAGCTTAGTTCCATTGAGCTTGTTGATTGAAATAGTAGATCTCGGTTATCTAGACTGGTTTCTTTTCTTTTGAATGTCTCAAGTAAGAGTTCGATTTCCATCGATTCTAGAAATTATATATCGGTTATGTCGTTGGCTCTCAAGCTTGTTTGTATGCCTATGGACCGTTGCAAACTTCTCCTGGATTATAATTACAAGTTGTTTTTGGGCTAGTCTGATGATGAAATGATCCTAGCTATTTCACCTAATTTTTACTAGGATATTTTTTTTACATCAATAATTTCCTAGAGTCATTTAGCCATTCCACTAAATTATACAGGATCCTAATTTTCTACTAATATATTTATATCAGTTCATTAATAAATATATTCACATACATATGAAGATGTATGTGACCCTCTTGCTTGGATCAGAGTGTTGTTTAGCAAGAGTGCATCCTGATTGAATTTGAATATCTAATCAACCAATACATAGCTCATTTTCCATTCCTATTGATATTTGAGTCAGGGTAATGAATCTCATAATCATATGCAATCTATACTTAGTAATTTTTGACCATTCCTATAGTGATTGTCTGTTAGTTTGAGATAGTGAGGTGATCTCAGATTATATAGCAAGCCACCATAATTTTAATTTAATTATTTGGTATTTGATTAAAGCCAAAAAGGAAAATGATATACTCATTTATCATTTTCAACACAAGTTATTTTATCACAAATTTCTTTACTTATAACCAAGTCAGTTGAGTAATTCTTTCATAATCTATATAGTTGTATTTTTCTTAACCAAATTTATTCCCTAATCCCTGAGTTACCTCAGCTTGCATCTAATTTACAGGTTGCTTTACTGGATTTAGAGAATCCAGATTTTATGGTCACTTAACAACAGTAGTAATTAAGTAATATGTGTGCATATCAGCTATATTGTGCTCTCTAGACTAAGAAAGCTTCTCAAAAATAAAAGAGAATTGCTCAAGTATTTGAAAATGTCTTTGTACTTGCATTTGCAAAGAAAGCTTCAGATTTTACAAATGCACTTTCAAACTTTACACTCAAAAACTCCGGTCATCTTGATCAACCCAGACCTCACTATTTCTGAAGTGGGTTAACCCCATGACTAGATCATCAAAACACTAGTGCCTGGCTATTGCAATGTGAATTAAGATTTAAGATACTTGGAAAATCTCTTAGAACATGTACACCTCTTTATAAAATGCACAAATATTTATATATATATATAGTCTTCTTTTAACAAAACACTTCTGCATATTATTTCTAAATTCTTGAAATATTACTTCTAGCTAAAAATTCAGATTTTTAACCTTCAAACTTAAAGTTTTAAGTGACTTGAAATTAACTAATACAGTATGTGTATATACATATCCATTTCTCAAATACAGGCATATATCATTTACAGATTTCCACCATAATACTCAAATATACTTTCTTGCATAGATTCAACTAAGTCTTTGGTTAATCCCAAACTTAATACATTACTAGATTCAATTAAAACAACTAAATAAATCCAAACATTCAAGATCATTACATAACAACCAAAGCATAACTATAAAAACTTCCCAGATTACATGCAAATAATTCATTCTAAGTTCTTATTTAATTCTAATTTAGCATGCTTATCCAATCATTCTCATTAGCCATAGCAGCTTCCTATTTAGAACCAGCATTCCCTGAAAGAGCATTAGAGGCTGCCCCATTTTAAATGAGACACCCCAGATGCCATAAGCAAACAAGGGTCAGATACAAGATCTGGTATGAGCAATATCAAAAATTCCATGATATTAAGTAAATAAGTGAGACATAAACATTTTGTATAAGTTGGCATAGCTTCTTTGATCAATTTGCATGTCTTGTTTATGATATATTGTGCATATATGATCAGTATTTAAGACTAATCATGTACACACATTCAACTATGCAAACATGCCTTTCAAATAGAAATATTCAGGAGCTATCATAGCTCCAGTCCAACCAACCTAGGAATAACACAAGTTCCTACTTCATCAATTTAAGGTTGCATTTACCAAATTAATTCCTAGCCTCATCTGCCATAAAGGAATCACGGGGACACATTGCAATAAAATAATTCACAATATTGCACAAAGATCTCAGGGCTTAAACAAGCCATGTGCCAACTTGCATACTTTAAATACAACAAGCATTCCAGCAGTCTTCTTGGCTTACAATCCTCAGTTTATTTACTAAGTGTTCATGTTTGATCCTATCATGAGATAGCTAGGTGATTGAATCACATTGTACATGAAACATTACATAAAACTCACAAGCATAATTCAAAAACAAGCTAACAATCATATCCAGGGGAAATCATATTTTCAAATATTTTGGCTTAAAGAAAATACAAGAATATTTACAACTGGGAATAAAGACTAGGCATGTGGATTATTATTGTTTCATAAGCAACCATGTTTGAACTAAATTCAAGATCTAGCTTAAACAAGATTCTGGCTCATGGGTTTTCTATTTGATCAAGGGTTCAGCACTTTTGGATATTTCCATTGCAACCTTGAATCTTTCATTTGAGCCTCAGCACTTACACAAGTGTAATGCAACTCATATACATTTTGATTTCTATATTTTCCATGCCATATCTAAACCAGTTACAAGTATTCTCTATTTACTTTCATGATTTCATACTTTAACATTTCTGGGTGTAACCAAACAGAGCAAAATACTCAAACATCAAGGCAATCAAAAGCATTCATAAACACCCATTAAAGCATCCATTAGAACCATAATAATAAAATCAGAAATGTGTAGAAAATAACATAAACTTGGCTGCCTCATAACAGGACTTAATGCCATGGGTTTAGTGAGATTACTCACTGAAAAATGCTTCTCTTGCTTAATCCAGAAAAGAAACCTTTTAAAACTTGCTTTTCTGCTTGCAAATATTTGACTTCTTTGTTTTCTTAAATGTCTTGGGTAGCAAATGATTTTTCTGGTTTATACTTGGATTTATAAGAGAGGTTTTCTAGGGTTTTATCATTGTAAAATCCCATTCCTACCCTGGCCAAGACTCATGAATTTTGCATTTCAGATTTGTTTATTTTTCTCCCTTAATACCCCGGCCATATGTGATACTTACTCCCCTTTTTCGTTTCCAGAATATTATTATATTCTTCTTAGGTCATGATAATTGTGTGACATTGTCACTTGTTTATTTTCTAAAAATCCTCCTTTCTATTTTCTGCCTAAAGCAATTGTTTTGCTTGTAATTTTTCTTTTGCTATTTTAGTGTTACACTTTCCCTTGCTTATTTCTTTTTAATATTTTCAGTACTTATAGAAATGTATATTTGTATACATATCTTATCTAGGCTTATTTAATTCCTCCTTAATTTCAGAAACATATGCACCTATATGTGCATACAGGTTTTCAAATCCTTGTAACATATTTTTTTTTCCTGGGTTTTAAATAAAATCTGTTTACTGAATTCAAAACAAAACCTACTTTTCTTATTTTCTGGGATGATTCATATAATTCCAGAAATCAAATATCCATATCATAAAATCATGTTTGTAATGCTTTTTAATTCTTGTTTTAAATTCAAGAAATCTGGAGTTCTTCCTTGTGCCATATCAGTGTGCACGTGCACACATGCACACACACTTGCACACAATTAATTCCATATATTCCTATACAAATAAATTCATATATTTCAAAATCCAACCAAAAATAAGATTCCATGAATTTCTGGGGCATTACAATCACCCCACCTTTTTTAGGAATTGTGTCCACACAATTTTCTCATTTTGACTTTAAACATTTCCAGATTTTTATAAAATCTATCAAACATTGCATAAGCAAACAATTCAGTCAAAACAACCATACATATTAAACTTTTTAGAAATTTTGATTTTACCTTCCACTGCAAAAAGCTTAGGGTAATCCATCTTTATCTTATCCTCTAACTCCTATGTACAATCATTAGGGTCTAGGCTCCATTGAACCTTTACCAATTTCAGAGTTTTGCTTCTCAACTTCTTTTCCTCTTTAGCTAAAATCCCCACTGGTTCTTTCTCATAGACCAAATCAGGATTTATTTGAACTTGAGTTGGTTTCTCTAGAATTTCCTCTTTATCATGCACCCATCTCCTAAGTTGTGATACATGAAATACATTGTGCATTGCACTCATCTCTTCTGGTAGCTCCAACTTGTATGCTAATGAACCTACTCTTTCCAAAATCTTGTAGGGTCCAACATACCTCGGGGTAAGTTTTCCCTGCTTGCCAAATCTCAACACCTTCTTCATAGGTGAAACTTTGATGAAAACATAATCACCAACTTCATATTCTAGCCGCTTCCTCCTTACATCTGCAAACTTCTTTTGCCTATCTTGAGCTGCTGCCATTCTTCTCCTCACAAGTTCAATTTTCTCTGTAGTTTCTTTAACATACTCAGGCCCTAAGACAGCCTTTTCTCCTGCTTCAACCCAACATATTGGTGACAAACATGGTTTGCCATACAAGGCTTCAAATGGTGCCATGCCTATGGTGCTTTGATAACTATTGTTATATGTAAATTCAGCCAAATGGAGGTGATCTTCCCAATTGCCTCCAAAGTCCAATGCACATGCCCTCAACAAATCCTCCAAAACTTTATTTATTACTTCAGTTTGACCATCTGATTGGGGGTGGTATGCAGTACTCAAACATAATTCACTCCCCATGGCTTCTTGAAAGCTCTTCCAAAATCTGGATGTAAAGATTGTGTCCTTATCACTCACTATAGTCTTAGGAATTCCATGCAACCTTACTACTTCTTTCATGAATATTTGAGCTAGTTTAGGTGCATTTCTTTCTACCTTCACTGGTATAAAGTGTGCCACTTTAGTCAATCTATCAACTACTACCCAAATGCTTGTATTTCCTCTCTTTGATCTAGGCAGACCATCTATGAAATCCATAGATATATCTTCCCACTTCCACTGTGGTATGCTTAGAGGTTGTAATAGGCCTGAGGGTCTCTGGGTTTCTGCTTTGACTTGTTGGCAAGTCATACACTTTGCAACATGTTTGGCCACATCAGTTTTCATCCCTCTCCACCAATAATCCCTCTTCAAGTTTTGGTACATCTTGGTGCTGCCTGGATGTATAGAATATTTGGTCCTATGATATTCATTAAGTATCTCTTCCTTCAATCCTATATCCTTTGGAACACATATCCTACCTTTATTCCTTAAGTAACCATTCTTATCAGTGTGGTAGTTTTCTACTTCTTCTCCTTTTTCTATTAGAGTTTTCTTTTCTAATAAATCTGGATCTTCCTCTTGCATTTTCCCCACTTTCAAAATTAAATCTGATTGCAAAGTTATCAAACTTAATTTTCCTCTACTCCCTTCTTCAATCATCTTCATGTTTACCTCACTGTTTTCCTCAATTTCCAAATCAGTAAGTAGAGATAAATTTCTAAACTCTTCTATCATTAACATGGCTACTTTTGCATGCTGCCTGCTCAAAGCATCTACAACCTTATTAGCTTTTCCTGGTGTATAAAGTATGTCTAAATCATATGCTGCTAGAAACTCAACCCATCTATGCTGCCTCATATTCAAATCTTTTTGTGAAAAGAGATATTTTAAAGCTTTATGGTCAGTGTATAAAGTAAACTTAGCACCTAGCAGATAATGTCTCCAGAGCTTTAATGCATATACCACTGCTGCCAACTCAAGATCATGGGTTGCATACCTTGATTCATGTGGCTTCAATTGTCTTGATGCATAGGCTATAACTTGATCTTGCTGCATCAATACAGCTCCTAGCCCAGAACCACTTGCATCAGTATAAACAATCAAATCCTCATTTCCTTCTCGTACTCTCAACACTGGTGCATTGACCAAAGCCTCCTTGATTTTACTAAAGGCTTGTTCACATTTCTCAGTCCATATAAAGGGTTTGTTCTTTCTAGTTAGGTTGGTAAGAGTTGATGACATCTTAGAAAAATCTTTTATAAATCTTCTGTAATACCCTGCCATTCCCATAAATGACCTAACTTCTCCTACTGTGCTTGGCCTTTTCCATGATTGGATAGCCACAATTTTATTGGGGTTCACTGAAATGCCTTTGGCAGATATAACATGCCCAAGGAAATGCACTTCTTCTTTCCAAAATGCACACTTAGAAAATTTTTCTTTTAAATCTTTTTCTCTTAATCTAGACAAAACAAGGTGTAAGTGATTTTCATGTTCCTCTACTGTTTTAGAATAAATCCAAATATCATCAATAAAAATCAATACAAACTTGTCTAAATAATCCCTGAATATCCTATTCATCAAGTCTACAAAATATGATGGGGCATTTGTCAACCCAAATGGCATGACAAGAAACTCATATAGACCATACCTAGTGTTAAAGGATGTATACTTAACACTTGAGTTCTCAACCTTCATCTGATGGAATCCAGATGCCAGGTCTAATCTAGAAAATATTTTTGCTCCACTAAGTTGATCAAAAAGATCATCAATTCTAGGTAAGGGGTACTTGTTTTTGATAGTGACTTTGTTTAGCTCCCTGTAATCTATGCACATTCTTAAAGTACCATCATGTTTCCTTACAAACACTACTGGAGCACCCCAGCATGAATTACTTGGTCTTATAAATCCTTTGCTTTCCAATTCTTCTAACTGTTTCTTCAATTCCTTCAACTCACTTGGCCCCATTCTAGTGGGTTTCTTAATAATTGGACTGGCTCCTGGTATGAGACTAATCTGAAATTCCACTGGTCTGTGGTGTGGAACACCCTTAACTTCTCCAAACACATCTAAGTATTTGTTAATTATGGGGATTTCTTCAAGAGAAGGCTCACTGGAATCCTTATTTAAGTCAATCAAGTGATATAATTTTCTTTCTTTGGCTATTTCACACAAAATTGTGATTCTTTGACCTCTAGAATTTTGTAATGATATGGTGGATGAGTCTAAATTAATTATGGCTTTGTATTGCCTCAACCAGTCTACACCCAATATAACACCTATATTTGGGTAATTTAAAACATACAAATTGGAAATAAAAACAGTTCCTCCTATGTTTAATTCCACATCCACACAAATCATGTTTAAAACCCTAGAACTTCCCAATGGGCTTTGCACTAACAAAGGGGTTTCAACCAGTATGCAATTTAATTTAAGCAATGCAACTACTTCATGGGAAATCAGAGAATGTGTTGCCCATGTATCATACACTACTGATATATGTAGGGTACAAATAAATAAGGTACCTTCCACTTGACCATGGTTTTCTACAATAGCCTCTACTGTGGATTTGCTTTTGCTCTCCAAACTTGCTAGCTTCCCTTGCTGTTTATACTCCAGGCAATTTCTCTTGATATGTCCCTCCTTACCACATAGGTAGCATTTGAAAGCTCCTCCCTTCAATTCTGGGCACCTTGGTTTGATATGTCCTTCTTTTCCACAATGATGACATGTTATTTTCCTCTTTGTATCAGTGGTCTTAGTATCATTGGTCTTCTTGCTTTCTGTCTCCTCCTTCTTTTTGTCATAGGGGTGATATCTTCCCTTATTTTTCTTATTATTGTTATTCTTAAAACTCCTATACTTCTCCCTTTCCTTGTCATGTTGCTCAAATTTTAAGGCCAGATCAATGACTTGATCAAAAGTTTTATCTACATATGGCAACATAGCCCTACTAAGTCCTGGGTTTAAACCCTTAATATACCTATCATTCTTTGATGCCTCATCAGTCACAAGCATAGCTCCATACTTAGACAAGCCCTCAAACCTATGAGTATACTCAGTCACATTAAAGGTTCCCTGCCTAAGTCTGATGAATTCTTCAAGCAATAGAGTTTTGGCTGATGCTGGAACAAATCTAGCTTCCAACATCTCCTTGAATTGATTCCAAGTGATTTCATTCTCAATCCTCCCAGCTATGACTACCTCCCACCAGCTTAAAGCCACACCTTTCAGTTGTTTTGAGGCCACTTGCCTCTTCCTTTGATCATCCAATTGCATGTCATTGAAAATTCTATCCAGTGTTCTCAACCATGCTTGAATTTCCATCACATTTTTAGTCCCTTCAAAGCTCTTGCCTCCTAAATTGGTATAAGTCTTTAATAGTTTTGAAAGTTCCTCATGTGGGTTCTCAAGTCTCTGCCCTACTCCATCCCTTAAAGCCCTCATAAAGTCTTGCATATCAAGCATTTGTGGTGCACTTGATCCTGCATTGTGATGAGATCCTCTTCCTACCATGATTGGATAACTAGAGTATGGGGTAGATAGGGTTAGTTTATCATGAGCATTTTTCTTTTGCCATAACTTTCTATCTGTATTATTATTTTACTCAAACAAACAACCAGTTCATACATATGGTTATAATACTTCAATCAATCAATACAATCATTCTTAGATATGTACAGTTTTAACATAGCTCAGATACCAAATGAAATGACCCTAGCTATTTCACCTAATTTTTACTAGGATTTTTTTTTACATCAATAATTTCCTAGAGTCATTTAGCCTTTCCACTAAATTATCCAGGATCCTAATTTTCTACTAATATATTTATATCAGTTCATTAATAAATATATTCACATACATATGAAGATGTATGTGACCCTCTTGTTTGGATCAGAGTGTTGTTTAGCAAGAGTGCATCCTGATTGAATTTGAATATCTAATCAACCAATACATAGCTCATTTTCCATTCCTATTGATATTTGAGTCAGGGTAATGAATCTCATAATCATATGCAATCTATACTTAGTAATTTTTGACCATTCCTATAGTGATTGTCTGTTAGTTTGAGATAGTGAGGTGATCTCAGATTATATAGCAAGCCACCATAATTTTGGTTTAATTATTTGGTATTTGATTAAAGCCAGAAAGGAAAATGATATACTCATTTATCATTTTCAACACAAGTTATTTTATCACAAATTTCTTTACTTATAACCAAGTCAGTTGAGTAATTCTTTCATAATCTATATAGTTGTATTTTTCTTAACCAAATTTATTCCCTAATCCCTGAGTTACCTCAGCTTGCATCTAATTTACAGGTTGCTTTACTGGATTTAGAGAATCCAGATTTTATGGTCACTTAACAACAGTAGTAATTAAGTAATATGTGTGCATATCAACTGTATTGTGCTAACTAGACTAAGAAAGCTTCTCAAAAATAAAAGAGAATTGCTCAAGTATCTGAAAATGTCTTTGTACTTGCATTTGCAAAGAAAGCTTCAGATTTTACAAATGCACTTTCAAACTTTACACTCAAAAACTCCGGTCATCTTGATCAACCCAGACCTCACTATTTCTGAAGTGGGTTAACCCCATGACTAGATCATCAAAACACTAGTGCCTGGCTATTGCAATGTGAATTAAGATTTAAGATACTTGGAAAATCTCTTAGAACATGTACACCTCTTTATAAAATGCACAAATATTTATTTATATATATAGTCTTCTTTTAACAAAACACTTCTGCATATTATTTCTAAATTCTTGAAATATTACTTCTAGCTAAAAATTCAGATTTTTAACCTTCAAACTTAAAGTTTTAAGTGACTTGAAATTAACTAATACAGTATGTGTATATACATATCCATTTCTCAAATACAGGCATATATCATTTACAGATTTCCACCATAATACTCAAATATACTTTCTTGCATAGATTCAACTAAGTCTTTGGTTAATCCCAAACTTAATACATTACTAGATTCAATTAAAACAACTAAATAAATCCAAACATTCAAGATCATTACATAACAACCAAAGCATAACTATAAAAACTTCCCAGATTACATGCAAATAATTCATTCTAAGTTCTTATTTAATTCTAATTTAGCATGCTTATCCAATCATTCTCATTAGCCATAGCAGCTTCCTATTTAGAACCAGCATTCCCTGAAAGAGCATTAGAGGCTGCCCCATTTTAAATGAGACACCCCAGATGCCATAAGCAAACAAGGGTCAGATACAAGATCTGGTATGAGCAATATCAAAAATTCCATGATATTAAGTAAATAAGTGAGACATAAACATTTTGTATAAGTTGGCATAGCTTCTTTGATCAATTTGCATGTCTTGTTTATGATATATTGTGCATATATGATCAGTATTTAAGACTAATCATGTACACACATTCAACTATGCAAACATGCCTTTCAAATAGAAATATTCAGGAGCTATCATAGCTCCAGTCCAACCAACCTAGGAATAACACAAGTTCCTACTTCATCAATTTAAGGTTGCATTTACCAAATTAATTCCTAGCCTCATCTGCCATAAAGGAATCACGGGGACACATTGCAATAAAATAATTCACAATATTGCACAAAGATCTCAGGGCTTAAACAAGCCATGTGCCAACTTGCATACTTTAAATACAACAAGCATTCCAGCAGTCTTCTTGGCTTACAATCCTTAGTTTATTTACTAAGTGTTCATGTTTGATCCTATCATGAGATAGCTAGGTGACTGAATCACATTGTACATGAAACATTACATAAAACTCACAAGCATAATTCAAAAACAAGCTAACAATCATATCCAGGGGAAATCATATTTTCAAATATTTAGGCTTAAAGAAAATTCAAGAATATTTACAACTGGGAATAAAGACTAGGCATGTGGATTATTATTGTTTCATAAGCAACCATGTTTGAACTAAATTCAAGATCTAGCTTAAACAAGATTTCTGGCTCATGGGTTTTCTATTTGATCAAGGGTTCAGCACTTTTGGATATTTCCATTGCAACCTTGAATCTTTCATTTGAGCCTCAGCACTTACACAAGTGTAATGCAACTCATATACATTTTGATTTCTATATTTTCCATGCCATATCTAAACCAGTTACAAGTATTCTCTATTTACTTTCATGATTTCATACTTTAACATTTCTGGGTGTAACCAAACAGAGCAAAATACTCAAGCATCAAGGCAATCAAAAGCATTCATAAACACCCATTAAAGCATCCATTAGAACCATAATAATAAAATCAGAAATGTGTAGAAAATAACATAAACTTGGCTGCCTCATAACAGGACTTAATGCCATGGGTTTAGTGAGATTACTCACTGAAAAATGCTTCTCTTGCTTAATCCAGAAAAGAAACCTTTTAAAACTTGCTTTTCTGCTTGCAAATATTTTACTTCTTTGTTTTCTTAAATGTCTTCGGTAGCAAATGATTTTTCTGGTTTATACTTGGATTTATAAGAGAGGTTTTCTAGGGTTTTATCATTGTAAAATCCCATTCCTACCCTGGCCAAGACTCATGCATTTTGCATTTCAGATTTGTTTATTTTTCTCCCTTAATACCCCGGCCATATGTGATTCTTACTCCCCTTTTTCTTTTCCAGAATATTATTATATTCTTCTTAGGTCATGATAATTGTGTGACATTGTCACTTGTTTATTTTCTAAAAATACTCCTTTCTATTTTCTGCCTAAAGCAATTGTTTTGCTTGTAATTTGTCTTTTGCTATTTTAGTGTTGCACTTTCCCTTGCTTATTTCTTTTTAATATTTTCAGTACTTACAGAAATGTATATTTGTATACATATCTTATCTAGGCTTATTTAATTCCTCCTTAATTTCAGAAACATATGCACCTATATGTGCATACAGGTTTTCAAATCCTTGTAACATATTTTTTTTCCTGGGTTTTAAATAAAATCTGTTTACTGAATTTAAAACAAAACCTACTTTTCTTATTTTCTGGGATGATTCATATAATTCCAGAAATCAAATATCCATATCACAAAATCATGTTTGTAATGCTTTTTAATTCTTGTTTTAAATTCAAAAAATCTAGAGTTCTTCCTTGTGCCATATCAGTGTGCACGTGCACACATGCACACACACTTGCACACAATTAATTCCATATATTCCTATATGATGCAGCTAAGCCCAGAGATGAAGTCCTAAGTCATCCACGAGCTAAAGCTAACACAGAAGATATAAGTCGTATATGACTTAAGGGCAATGTTGTGAGTCGTCCACGAGTTAAAGCTAACGAGGGAAATATAAGTCGTAACCGACTTATAGAAACATGCATGAGTCGGGACCGACTCAAGTGGGGAGAAGGCCTAAGTCGTGACCGACTTAAGGAAACAGACATGAGTCGCACGAGTCGTCTACGACTTAACGAAGGCGAGGAGATAAGTCTTCAACGACTCAAGAAGAATAATACAGGAGGAACAGCTCGAATGAAGAATGCACAAGTGTTAAGTCAGATACGACTTAAGGCAGATGATAAGTCGGCACCGAGTTACGACTCAGTTAAGTCGTACCATCTTATGTCGACGAAGCCTGAAGACCGTTAATTCTTCTGCCGAGTTAATCTCCATCGCTAGTCTGGGATGCCGCATGTTTTTAAGTCGCTGATGCTGTTGCCGTTGATTCTTCTGCCGAGTTAATCCCTGCCGTTATTTGTTGAGTCGTAAGTCGTATCAAGTTAATGTGTTGTAACTGTTTTGTTGTTAGGTCGCAACTTTTTTAAGTCGTGAGTCATTTGTAATATACATGTATGTGGAGTCGCCTTTGTTTTAAGTCGTCTGCCGCTTGTAAGTCGTGTGCTTCTGAGTCATAGGTCGGAAGGAATCTTAAGTCGTAAGTCGGAAAGGGTTATAAGTCGGAGCCGACTTAGGAGTTGGGAATATTTTGTAATGCGTGAGTTGTAGCCTATAAATAGGCAAGTGGTTTCATTTGTAAGGGTTGTTGTTTATTGAATAAAATTCTCTTTTGATTGCTGTGTGCTTTCATCTAAATTGGTAGTTGAGTGTAATCTCCTATCTCCTCTTTCGGTTAATCGAGTGCGCTCGATTCAACGATTGTAGAAGCCGATTCGCGGAATCAAGTGCGCTTGATCAACGCTTGAAGAATTGAAGATCTTTGAACCCGGTATCGTGCGCGATCAATGAGTTCGGGATAGCTAGAATTCGGTATCTTCGGATCAACGAATTTGGCCATTTCAGTATCTTTCAATCCATCGATTACTACTTTCACCGATTGAAGATTGTTTTGTTTAATCTGCTGCGTCAGATTTTGGTATCAGAGCTTGTTTTAGCCAATCATAGCTAAATCGAGACTTGGAGCCTATTCATTTTGAAGTTGAAGTGATAGCCGAGAGCTTGAGGTGTTGAGCCGTGATCAAGTTGAAGTGTTCGACTTTGTATTGAAGTTGTTTGATCGGATTTGAGTGGGAGGCCGAAACTTTGTCCATCGTGTTCATCGCGATTTGCAACAAAGTGGAAGTTTTCGATCCGTTTCATTTTGGATCAAAGTCCGAAAAGTGTTTGAATTTTGAAGTGTTGAAGTGTTTGTAAAGATTTCAAGTATGCCGCCAAGAAGAGCTAATCGCCACCAAAACGTAGAAGCTTTGTATCGAAGAGAAGAAGCTGATGTGATGGAGCAAAGAATCAATGAAAACTTTAGTGAAAAGCTTAACGAAGGAATTGGCCGGTTAGAGAAGCTTATGACGGAGATGAATCAAAATCGGAGAAGGGTTTCACCTGAATCTAACCATGGGGGTAGTAGAGTCTCGCCACATTCCAATCGAGACAGAAGTGTTGAAAATGATCAAGGGCGTGGGAGGAACGTTAATGATCGTGAACGGAGGAATGTAGATAGAAGGGATGATGGTGGTAGACGAGAAGGTAGTAGAGATGTGGGTGGACGAGATAGACAACGATATACATCTGATTTTGAAGAGGAGTATGATGGTGGTAGTGTTCGAGGACAAGGATGAGGACAAGGATGAGGACAAGGAAGAAATCACTCTGAGTATGATCACAAGTGGGAGTCGGGGATGAAGACTGAAATTCCTGAATTCAAAGGTGGTATGCAAGCAGAGGAGTTTCTAGATTGGGTAGCTAATGTTGAAGAGATTTTTGACTTCAAAGAAGTTCCAGAACATCGTAGAGTGAAGTTGGTTGCTACAAGGTTGAGTGGTAGAGCTTTAGCATGGTGGCAGCAAACCAAACTTACACGTGAACGAATGGGAAAGTCAAAAGTTGAATCTTGGGAGAAGATGAAGAAATTGATGAAAGCAACGTTCTTACCTTACAATTATCAATCTTTGATGTATCAACGTTTGCAGAACTTGAGGCAAGGGACGAAATCTGTGAATGACTATGCTGACGAATTTTATCAACTGATTGCCAGGAATGATATTATGGAGACAGAAGAACAATTGACAGCCAGATTTGTTGGGGGGTTGCGAATGCAGATTCAGGATATGGTTAACATGTTTGATCCTAGATCTGTAGCGGAAGCACATCAGAAAGCGTTGGCTTGGGAGAAACAGGGACGACGAGGAAGTGGTGTGTTTACTAATTCTAACAATCAAGTGAAGGGTGTTGGTGGGAATTCTAATGTTTCTAAACCTATCAGTAGGCCAGTAGCGAAGGGCTGAGAAGACAAAGGTTAACAACGGTTTCAAATGTTACGATTGTCAGGAATTTGGTCACAAAAGTAGCGAATGTCTAAAGCCGAAGAAGAGAGCTATGATAGCGGAGGTTGAGGATGAGGATGGAGAAGCTGAATGTTCCAATTCACCACCTGATGAGGTGGAAGAAGAAGTGTCGGGAGACGAAGGTTATAATCTCATGATGAAGAGGTCATGTTTAACACCAAAGCAAGAGGAGGATTGTAGTTGGTTGAGGAGCAATATTTTTCAGTCAACATGTACTATTCTGGGGAAAGTTTGTAAATTTGTTATTGATGCTGGAAGCTGTGATAATATAATTTCTTTCGAGGCTGTGAGGAAGTTGGCATTGAAGACTGAGAAACATCCGAAGCCATACAAGCTAGCTTGGTTAAGGAAAGGCGGGGAGGTGAAGGTTGGACGAAGGGCTCGTGTGAAATTTTCAATTGGAAAGAAATACAAAGATGAAATCTGGTGCGATGTGGTAGATATGGATGTCTGTCATTTGTTGCTGGGAAGACCGTGGCAGTATGATAGAGCAGTACAACATGATGGGCGTACCAACAGTTACAGTTTCATGTTTGAAGGCACAAAGATTACTCTAGTTCCAAAGAAGCGACAACAGGAGGAAAACAAGTTGGAGGAGATTGAAGAGCTCAAAACTTTGTTATCTTTGAAGGAGTTTGTGAAGGAAGTAGAGGAGGAGCCTGAAGTATTTTTATTGATTGGGCGTGAGAGCAAAGAAGAGGTTGAAATTCCGGAAGAAGCAAAGCCAGTTTTGAAAAAATTTGACGATGTATTTCCAGAGGAGTTACCAACGGAATTGCCACCGTTGAGGGATATTCAACATCAGATAGATCTTGTTCCAGGTGCTGTGTTGCCACACAGACCACATTATCGAATGAGTCCGAAGGAACATGAAGAGTTGCGGAGGCAGGTAGAAGAATTGCTTGAACAGGGGCGTGTGCAGGAGAGTTTAAGTCCTTGTGTTGTACCAGCTTTAATGGTACCCAAAAAGGATGGAACGTGGAGGATGTGCACTGACAGTCGAGCATTGAATAAGATTACTGTGAGATATAGATTTCTGATGCCGAGGCTTGATGATTTATTGGATCAGATCAGTTGGTCCGTAATCTTTTCTAAGATTGACTTGAAGAGCGGTTATCATCAGATTCGCATTAGACCAGGGGACGAATGGAAGACAGCATTCAAGACGAGGGAAGGTCTATATGAATGGTTGGTTATGCCATTTGGCTTATCAAATGCACCGAGTACTTTCATGAGGGTGATGAATCAAATTTTTCGACCATTCATTGGGAAGTTTGTGGTGGTGTACTTCGATGATATTCTGATATATATTGGAAGTCCGGAGGAACATTTGAATCATCTGAGAGAAGTGCTAATGGTACTGCGACAAGAACAATTTTATGCTGCAACGAAGAAATGCGTGTTCATGACACATAGTGTTTTATTTCTGGGGTATGTTGTGTCGGAAGAAGGAATACAGGTTGACCAAAGTAAAGTCGAAGCGATTAGAGATTGGCCGCAACCCAAGACGATAACAGAATTTCGTAGTTTTCACGGGTTGGCTTCATTCTATCGAAGGTTTATTCCACACTTTAGTAGTGTGATGGCGCCTGTTACTGATTGTATGAAGGGTAAACAGTTTTCATGGACGGAGGAAGCAGGAGTTGCTTTTGAACGAGTCAAGGAGTTGTTGACGACAGCACCAATTCTAGCATTACCTGATTTTCAGTTGTTGTTTGAATTACATACTGATGCATCGAAGGTTGGAGGGGTGTTGAGTCAGAGAGGGAGACCAATTGCATACTTTAGTGAGAAGTTGTCAGGAGCGAAGATGAGATATAGTACATATGATGTGGAGCTTTATGCTGTTGTGCAAGCTATCAAACACTGGAGACATTATCTATTTCAGAAAGAGTTTGTTCTCTACACTGATCACGAGGCCTTGAAGCATTTACAAGGGCAAGACAAGATTTCAGCGAGACATGCATCGTGGATTGCATATCTGCAACAATTTACTTTTGTTGTTAAACACAAGTCAGGGGTGACAAATCGTGTGGCTGATGCTTTGAGTAGGAGGAATCATTTGTTGACAACAATGAAGGTTGAAGTGACGGGGTTTGACATGTTACCAGAATTATTTGACAATGATCCTTATTTTGCAAAGTTTGTTGATAAAGTCAAGGATGGGGAGACGGATGAGTTTATAATGATAGATGGTTTTCTGTTCAAAGGAAATCGATTGTGCATACCGGAGGGTAGTTTGAGAATGAAGATCGTAAAAGAACTACATGAAGAAGGACATGTTGGGAGAGACCGTACATTACAGTTGATTTCACAGTCTTACTTTTGGCCATCGATGAGGAAAGAGGTGGAGAGGTTTGTGGAGCGTTGTCATATTTGTCAGGTTTCGAAAGGAACTGCGACTAATGCTGGTTTATATATGCCGTTACCCGTGCCTGTAAAACCATGGGTGGATATAAGTATGGATTTTGTTTTGGGTTTGCCTAGAACTCAGAGGGGAAATGATTCTATATTCGTTGTGGTGGACAGATTTTCGAAGATGGCACATTTTATTGCTTGTAAGAAGACGGCGGATGCTGTTCATGTTGCTCAGTTGTTTTTCAAGGAGATCTATCGACTTCATGGATTGCCAGAATCTATTGTGTCGGATAGAGATACTCGATTTCTGAGTCACTTTTGGTTGAGTTTGTGGAAAATGGTGGGAACGAAGCTGAAGTTTAGTAGTGCTTATCATCCGCAAACGGATGGACAGACCGAGGTTGTGAACAGATCATTGGGGAATTTGCTGAGGTGTCTTGTACAAGATAATCTGAAGAGTTGGGATGTGAAGTTAAGCCAGGCAGAGTTTGCCCATAATCATGCTGTAAATCGAAGTACTAGATTTACCCCAGAAAATCCACAACGATCTTATTCTTTTAGTTACGGTTGACCCGGTTAAGGTTGCCCGCGATTTATATAGGCTTATCCATACTCCCTATTCTGTTGTTTAATCATCTTATCTTTTGTCTCCAACTTATATTCAAATCAGAGTTCTCTTTGATTTGAGTCCATCAAATCTGAATCCCTATCCTTATTTTGAAAATTAATCTTGTATTTGAAATTTTATATTTTAAAGATGTTTTATATATTATGTTGTTTGGGTTGTTGATATTGATTTGGGCTTCCGATCGGTTCGTCTGATCAACGCTATCGATAGGATCTCCGAAACACTTGAACAGAGCAAACTGACATAATATGGTTTTTAAATTTAGTAGATGGGTAAATTTTGTATAATTATTATATGTATAAGGTTAATTTTTCTGAATTTTGATAATTAATGGAATTGGGTGTTAAGAAATAATATTTAACTTTGCATGTATTTTATAATCATTGGCTTTAGTTTCATATCTAAATAATTAAACATGGTTATAAATTAATTTGGAAATTTAAATGGATTTAAATGAAGAATGTGAGAATTTAATTTTCGATGATTTCGAACTTTGTTTTGAAAGTTTTAAAAGGATTTATTATTTAAAAGTATTTCTAGTAGAAATTGTTTCAAAGGATTTTTAAATCAGTGCTCTTTTCTTTATCGCTGGAAAATAATTTCGGTGATGACTGCAGCATCATCGACATTCATTTTCGGGTTTCGGAGTGAAGAGACTATTCTGTAGCTTTGCTACAGTTTTACTTTGAAATTTAATTGATTTGAATTTCTAAATATGACTTGACTTATATTATATAGATATATGATTTAAATTTGAATCGATATATATTATGTATGTATATATATACTTATTTCTAAATAGTTTGAAGTTAATCGAAAATTTAAATTCTTAAATTTTATCTTATAGGATAATTTCAATTATAAAAGGAAAGCAAGGTTTGAATAAATATGTAAACTCGAATATTGAAATTGAAGAATTTATTTGTATAATATTCTATTACTTTCCAATATAACTTACCTATAATGATTCAGAAGTTGAATATGTAATTGGATAAAATACAAAATAAAGAGAATTTTAATAAATAAAACTTAAGTGGTTATAATAAATGTTACACACTTAAATTTTATTTATAAAGGATCAATAGAGGTAAATAGAATAAAAGGTTAATTGAATAATTTACAATATAATGATATTTAAAAAGAATTTATAAATAAATTGAAATAGTTATAATAAGTGAAATACACTTAATATATATAGGATTTGATATATTAAGTGGAATAAATTTAATTTTAATTAGGAATGTATAAGAATTAAATTTATTGAATACATTATGAGTATAATAAATTATTTTTTTTCAAATCCATGATCTTAGAAATTTGTTAAATTAAGAAAATTGGATGATAAGATAATGAAATTTGAGTTAGTTAAGATTTATTTAACTTGTGTAAAATTAATTATCAATTTAAGTTGAAAATTCCATGGTTTCAAACTTATTATCTTATTTTGTTTTTCAAACCATCTCTTAGTTTTCCTTATCTTCTTTTGTTTTCAAATTATCTTTTGGATGTCCTTATTTTCCCTCATCTTGCTACAGAATGGGAAGGCTATTTCTTATACCAGTCTGTTTAGAAATCTTTCCATAATCTTTGATAATCTTTAGTACTAATTTTGAATCTGAGCACTGCTTGCCATCCACAGACCGTCGGTCAAACGGAAATGGGTGAATCAAATTCTAGAGGATCTTTTTCCGTGCTTATGCTCTTGATTCTAGAGGATCTTGGGAAGATCATCTCAACCTTGTTATGCATACCTATAATAACAGTTATCAGGTACAATTTCAATCTTCTTGTCATCTTATCTTAATCTTATTTCATTTTATATTTTCTGTGCTTTCCCGTACCTCATTCCTTTTCGGGGATGAAAAGTTTTGAGTGGGGGAGAGTGTAACAACCCTGTATTTTATGATTATTTTCATTATATATTTTAATTACTTTAATTTAATTTCCTGATTTAAAAACTTTATTTTATTTATTTAAATTAGATAATTTTGTTATTTTAAATATAAATTGTGTTTTGAATGTGAATTATAATTTCAAACATGAATAAATAAGATATTTTCCAGAAATGTGAATTTTGGTCAATATAGTCAAACTTTGACTTTTAATATAAAAATATAAAATGATGAAATTTTGAATTTTATCTTTTATGATGAAAGTAAATAAAATTTCAAGAATACTGCTTTTCGTTTCGTCGAAATCTGATTTATAGTGTGAAAGTTATGCCCTTTTAAATATTGTGTGTAATTTGTTGTATTTAACAAAAATTGTTTATTTTAAATTATATAAATAATATTTTTATTTGGTCATGTAATGTTCTAATTTATATTTATATGGGTAAAATAACATGTTATGTATATATTTTGGTTTTAAAACATTTTTCAAAGTGCAATAAACATTTTCCAATGTTAGTTGTGTTCTGTTTATAATTTCTAATTTCCAGTTTCATTTAATTAAAGAAATTCTTTATTTATTTTCTATATTCTTAAAATCTTATTTTATTTTCATTTCCACTTTATTTTGTTCAGCATTTATTTTATTTACTTGACTTTTTATTTGTTTAGAAGTGTTGTTATAATTTTTCCAAAGTTAAGTGTATTGGGTTTCTATTTTTAAATGCTAGTTTCAATATATTAGCTATTTTCTTAATTATTTTCTATTTTTCCTTAAAATAATTATTTATTTTCTTTTTCCACTTTATTTGGTTCAGATTTTTATTTTATTTACTGAAATTTATTTGTTTATTTTGTATAAATAGATTAGGAAATTCAAAGAGACAAGTCTCTTCATTTGCTTGTGACTTTTCGATTGTTTGACCTTTCATTTGCTTGTCTCTTCCTTTTCCTGGTGACCTTCCACTTTCCCTCACCTTTAGCCATGCATTTCTAAGTGATATTCACGTGGAAAAACTTCCCACCTCATCTCCATTCACGGCTACTTTCACTTGAAGAAAAAAAGTAAGTCATGGCTCCTCTTTTCTCTCATTTTCTTCTTCTTTCTTCATTGTTTTGCCTAGTTCATTCACATGTTTGCTCGGCCTCACCTCCACCAACCACCACCATCCTCTCCACATCACCAGCCACAACAACCATCAGCCTCTCCTCTGACCACCACCTCAGGCCGTGACCTCGATATGACCAAAGCACCACAAACTTTGCAAAAATTTCCACAAAACACTACATAGCCAAGCCTATCTTCACTATCTCCTCCATATTTCACCTTGGCCACCTCCCATTGCTCCACCACCACCATAACCTGATCTCTGGCCATCATTTGACCTCTGTCCAGATCTGGAGCAAGCATGGCCGAGCCCAAACAATGACTAGGCCGAGCCTAGTGTGCACCAAAACCACTCCTTTTGGCTTTGACTCTTTGTCTTCTTCATGTGTAACTCCATCCATCATCATTCCATTGTTTTGCCTTCTTTTTACTGACCATTGGATGAGTATATCAGGTCTAGACCTGATCATGGCTGAGCCAAATGATGTAAGGGCTGAACTACAATACCCCTAGGTCGAGCATATAAATGGTGAAAGCATGGTCAAGTCATTTTATTCCTCTGTTGCTTCTTATCTTCATTGTTTCAACATTGTTTTGTGTTGAATATTTATGTGTATATTGTCTTGTTTTTGTTATTGTTTACAAGATAAATATCAAGGCTCTCTATTCATTCAAATCAAAAGTCGTGTTGTATCGTGTTTGTCGTGCTTTCTGGAATCTATTCTGTGTGTTTTGATCGCTAACTCCAGCGTAAAAAGGTGAGTAAATCTCACCTGACATTTATACTTATGCAAATGTGAATTGACAACAATTGAATGTGTAGAATATTATATATGATGTTATAACTGCCTATGATTATTAATTATATGATGTTAAACCTGTTATTTTACTTGTCATATTATCTGTTACTGTTATTTATTGTTAAACTGTTCATTTATACCTGTTTATCACACTGCAAGTTCCCTGTAGATTAGATTCACTATGGGTTGAAATGATACATACCCGAACGGACTTTAGAATAGGGAAAATTCGTTATGGACTGAAATGATAGACCTGAACGGTTTTTATTTAATTTATTTTAACTTGGGATTGCGGGTTTGAAATGATAGAACCCGGATTTTTGCTTTTTAAACTACGGATTGAAATACTACGTATCTGTATCACTTGACCTAGGTTAGAAAACTATATACAGGCCCGTGGTTATTTTTATAAAGTATTTTGAATATTTTAAATATTTTTAAAAGTGTAAAATTATGAAAATTTGATTTAAATTGTATTTTTAATGTTTAAATAAAAAATTTGGATTTTTCTAGAAGTTAAAAATGTAATTTAAATAAATGGTAAAAGTGAATTTTTGAAATATAACTTAAGTTTGGAAATTTGGAATTTTGGTTTTAAAATGATATTTAAGTTATATAAATAAAATGGAAATTTAATTATATTTGGAAAATGGTAAATATGTTAATTTGATTTAAATTTGAATTTAAATAATATAATAAAGTATTATTGATTTTTCTATAAACTAAAATGGTTAAATTAATGAATGCTTAAATGTGTAATTTTAAAATATAACTTGACTTGGAAATCGGAAATTTGGTTTTAATTAAAGGTTTAAATTAATTAAATAAATTCGAAATTTAGTTTAATTTGTGAAATGGTAATTTGAAAATGTAAGTGTTAATAAATTGTAAAAGGTAAATGGGAAAATTGTACATTTGAATTTGTTAAGTAAAATTATTGGAACATTTGACTTTATTGTAAAGTTTACTTTATAAAAATCATAAGTTAAAAGAGTATTTTTAATGAACATTTTTGAATGTGAAAAATATGATTTTTATAATATTTAAATGGTTAAATTGAAGTTTATTATTTGCTGGAAATACACTAAAATCTGGAGAATACTTTTAATAGCATTCAGAAATGTTATGATTTCTGTAAATGAACTAAAACTTAAATAAGAGGCTATTACGGCAGTTCTGTAATGCTGTAGTTGCTGAAGTAAAGTAAAAGGCTAAAAACTTAATAAACGTCTATTACAGCAGTTCTGTAAATGCTGTAGTGGTCTGCTGTCTTTGCTGAATTTAATTAAAACCTTTAATTTGAAACCTGAGCTATTATAGCATTTCTGGAAATGCTGTCTTGGCTGTTTTAAACTAAATTTCAACTAAACTGAGATTTAACAGCAGTTTTAAAATGCTGTCTTTGCTGAATTAAAATGTTATCAAGAATAACTTATAACAGCTTTTATGAATGCTGTGAAAGGCTGAAATTTTCAATGTTTATGGTTTTTAACTTAGTAAATGAACTCAGAATAGTTTAAAACTTTGGAAATTGAATACTTGATTTGAAAGTAAAATAATTACGCTTTTAAATGGTTTAGATGAATTATTTTGATTGAAATATAAACTATTTAAAAGGTGACTTGAAATGATAATAAATGAATGATATCTTTGAATTTAAAAGGTATTTAAAGTTGAATATTTGGATTTGAACTCAAATGATGATTTGATAATGGAGTTTTGAAAAGATATATGATATTTTGATATATTAAATGATTCGAAATGAAGTTTTGATAAGATATGATATTTTGATATATTAAATGATTTGAAATGAAGTTATTGAAAAGATATGATATTTTGATATATTAAATGATTTGAAATGAAGTTTTGAAATGATACGATGTTTTGATATATTAAAATGATTTGAAATAAAGTTTTGGAAAGATATGATATTTTGATATATTGAAATGAAGTTTTGAAAAGATATGATATTTTGATATATTAAATGATTTGAAATGAAGTTTTTGAAAAGATATGATATTTTGATATATTAAATGATTTGAAATGAAGTTTTGAAATGATATGATGTTTTGATATATTAAAATGATTTGAAATGAAGTTTTGGAAAGATATGATATTTTGATATATTGAAATGATTTGAATTGAAGTTTTGAAATGATATGATATTTTAAATATATTGAAATGGTTTGGAATATATTTAACATTTATTTTGATAAAGATTTGGATTTGAAATGATATTCTATTTTGAAGTATAAAATATTATTTTAAAATTATAACCACGGGTTATAATAACGATTGGTTGTTAAAGAGACCGGGATCAGGTATGGACATACTCTCTGTTGATACCGAAAACCACTTTAACAACTGTGTACGCGGTGGAGTTTCCAGAATGTAGTAGGATGGTGGCGACGATCCCAAGGTATATACGTGGACCCAACTCCTATGAGTTGGCATAAGGTGGCTAAAACAAGAGCGATCTCGGGCCAATGAGGTAGCACCTCTTATCGGACGCACTTCTTCGATACCATTCTATTACTTTGTGATTGTTTGGGTGCACCCCTTGATTTGGAAGTGTTGTTCAAGGTGGATCGGTAGTGGCTGGTATGCGTTTCCATCAGTCCGTGTGCGTAATTGGTATATCTACCCTGGCATTGCTTTGTGTGCCGTGTCACCTACCATATCGAGCTTTACTACGAGTTGTGATTTGTCCCGTAGCCTGTGGAGTATCGAGGGTAGCCCCCATTTTGGGAGCATGCTAATACTGGATAGACTACTAGGACTATTACGTGTTAAGGTGGAAAATGTAAAGCCTTAATGCTATTTAAAAGTATGTTTATTTTATATTAGACATTATTATTATAATAGCGAATATTACTACATAGTAGATAGTTTAACGGATCCTTAAAGAATGGGCAATCCCAAGCATTCTTTAAGTTACTTGTACTTTTGCTACAGTTCACTTGAGTTGGTTTACATTGTATAAGTATGTATGTCCTGACTCGAGTGTTTGTATTTTTATTTACGCTCGGGTTAGCTTGAGTATTCACAGATTTGGATTCCACTTTCTGGAGATTGGAATCGCTAGAGATTATCTGCTTATCTAGTTTTATCTATCTCAGTTCTGTTGTTCTATTCAGCTTGTACTTGGTTATCATATTGAGACTTCTGTTGTACTTTATTTCTTCTGTTGTATCTTATTTAACTCTGATATATTTACCTAGTAGCTTCATGAACTACTATTTCTTTTACTTCCGCTGCACTTCTTACTTTGTGTCTGTGATATGTGATTATTTATTTATTGTATATTCTGAGATTTGCCAAATTTTATTTACAACGCGGTATTTTGAGAAATTCAAGTCCGACATGTGCGGATTCGAATGGTTGAAAATATCGGGTCGTTACAGTTGGTATCAGAGCTTTGATTTTAGGCAAACTCTGCATATGGAGTAAATTTAATTACAGAATCACTTTCGTTCGAACTTGAATTCCTTCTTCTTCGATTCGGTTTCCTTTGAATTTTGGAACGTTCCCTTCGGTTCCAAGTCCATTCCTGTCCTCCCCTATTCGTGTCTTCTTGATTTTGGAGTATCCCATAACTCCACTTCGAATGATCTCTGTAATAAATCGGCGGTCTCGCCAACCTCTGAATGACTTGTAAAGGGGTGAAACTCCTTTACAAAAAGCATTGATTCACCAAAGATTTCTATATCCTCGGTTTAGATGCCAGTATCTCTTATTATTCCGAATTCTATCTCTTGAGATCGAATGTAGATTTACCCCAGAAAATCCACAACGATCTTATTCTTTTAGTCACGGTTGACCCGGTTAAGGTTGCCAGCGATTTATATAGGCTTATCCATACTCCCTATTCTGTTGTTTAATCATCTTATCTTTTGTCTCCAACTTATATTCAAATCAGAGTTCTCCTTGATTTGAGTCCATCAAATCTGAATCCCTATCCTTATTTTGAAAATTAATCTTGTATTTGAAATTTTATATTTTAAAGATGTTTTATATATTGTGTTGTTTGGGTTGTTGATATTGATTTGGGTTTCCGATCGGTTCGTCTGATCAACGCTATCGATAGGATCTCCAAAACACTTGAACAGAGCAAACTGACATAATATGGTTTTTAAATTTAGTAGATGGATAAATTTTGTATAATTATTATATGTATAAGGTTAATTTTTTTGAATTTTGATAATTAATGGAATTGGGTGTTAAGAAATAATATTTAACTTTGCATGTATTTTATAATCATTGGCTTTAGTTTCATATCTAAATAATTAAACATGGTTATAAATTAATTTGGAAATTTAAATGGATTTAAATCAAGAATGTGAGAATTTAATTTTCGATGATTTCGAACTTTGTTTTGAAAGTTTTAAAAGGATTTATTATATAAAAGTATTTCTAGTAGAAATTGTTTCAAAGGATTTTTAAATCAGTGCTCTTTTCTTTGTCCCTGGAAAATAATTTCGGTGATGACTGCAGCATCATCGACATTCATTTTCGGGTTTCGGAATGAAGAGACTATTCTGTAGCTTTGCTACAGTTTTGCTTTGAAATTTAATTGATTTGAATTTCTAAATATGACTTGACTTATATTATATAGATATATGATTTAAATTTGAATCGATATATATTATGTGTGTATATATATACTTATTTCTAAATAGTTTGAAGTTAATCGGAAATTTAAATTCTTAAATTTTATCTTAAAGGATAATTTCAATTATAAAAGGAAAGCAAGGTTTGAATAAATATGTAAACTCGAATAATTGAAATTGAAGAATTTATTTGTATAATATTCTATTACATTCCAATATAACTTACCTAAATGATTCAGAAGTTGAATATATAATTGGATAAAATACAAAATAAAGAGAATTTTTATAAATAAAACTTAAGTGGTTATAATAAATGTTACACACTTAAATTTTATTTATAAAGGATCAATAGAGGTAAATAGAATAAAAAGGTTAATTGAATAATTTACAATATAATGATAGTTGGACAGGACACTAGCACACCTACTTGGATTTCTAGGACACAAGCACACCCACTTTATTCAGATGGAACACAAGCATACCCACTTGGATTTCAAGGACACCAAGCATACCACAAAGTATATGAGTATGATTTGATAGATTTTACAGACTCGGTTTCTTGATCTTGAGTACAAACGATCCTGTAACCTCTTGAATAGCACTTTGATCGTGACTTGAGTGAGAGGGATGATAGAGATCAAAGAGTAGTCAATAGAGAATCAAATCAATGGAGTATGGATTTGATTCTGGTTGAATTTAAGAAGAGTCTGAGTATAATTTCTTTTAGAAAACAAGATAATAAAAAGAGGAGAGGAATATAAGAAAGTAGTTAGCCAAATTTCGTTGGTTTAACCTCTATTTATAGAGGAACAATTGCCATATCCATTCACGAAGAGATATGAAAAAAAGACACTTCCATTTAAAATTTGAAATTTTGAAATCTGTAGTCCATATGTTGACATATGGCATCAGAATATGTCGACATACCCTTTGAAAATTTGAAAAACTCTTTTTAAAATTTGTTTTGAATATATAAGTTTTGTAAGATATTTTGATACATTGTAAAATCATATAAACATAGTTTATACATATTTTAATTATAATAAAACTTAAGAAAACTTTACAAAATTATTTGAAATATTTTAAATACATAATTGATTTAAATAAGATATTTTTTTTGAAAATAATATATATGAAATATAAGTGAATATACATATAAAAACAGTCATAACACATGTTGTAATATACTTATATATATCTAGAAAGCATAAAATTAAAATTATTACATAGTATAATATATTTAAAAGTATATTAAGAAATAAAATACTTAAAGACTTAATTACCTAGTATATAATTATAAGATCAAAAAGTAAGAGATTATTTGAAAGCCATCTTGAAAATAGGAATTCCTTTTAAACGTTTTTGAAATTCAGATTTAAAAATAGAAAATAAAATTTAATACCGTTAATAAAAATGAGAAGAGAGATCAAAGAAGTGCTATCAGGTTTTTAACAAAATAATCTACGACTCTATAACATATCTGGATATCTTGATTTCTTAAATACTCAAGAGTCTTAAATCTTTAACTCTTGAATCTCTATATCAGCCTCTTAAATCTGCTCTTGGTACTGTACGGTCTTCTTAATCAACACCTGTATAATATTTTGCACTATAATATATATATATATATAACTTGATAAAAACATTAATATTTATATTTTATATTATGTCATATGGTTGTTGTCATCAAAACTAATGCCTAAGGTACTAACAAGGAGTACGGTTCAACCAATTTGCATCCAATTCCTACCATCCAATACATAACACGTAATTTCCAACATCCAAAAATCTTGAAAAGTCAGTTTTCTAAATCTATACTCATATTCCAGAAAAGGAATTTAGATGGAGAATTTTACATTTCCACTCTTTTTTTGGGTACCTATTTCGTTGTACCATGGAATCCTCTCTTTTTCCCCTAAATCTTATCCAATTCTCCCAAGTACAATATACATAAGGAGGTTTATTTTTGGATGTTAAAACAAAATTATTCTAAATGCATGTTTTGTTCACTATTAACAAGATATCAAAATAGAAATTCCAAAGCTAAAACAATTTTTTCCCTTTATATTCCTTATGTTTTGTATACTATCTCCCTTGTCGGACAATAAAACTCATATTTACTAACATATCGACTTTTCCTACGCTAAGAATGCGGCATTAGAAAATTTGATATTTTCATTCTTTATTAAAAATCCTTTTCCCTTTACAATCAAACTTGCAAAATAGTTTGAATAATCGAATTCCCAAAAGCATTTCAAAAGCACTTGAACAAAATTTTCCAAAAGCATTTGAATCTAACTTCTCAAAAGCATTTAAACAACAATTTTCAAAAGCATCTGAACGCAGTCCTTTCAAAACATTTGAACACAACTTTTCGAAAACATTTGCCTCTCCATCCTTAAAATTAAATCAAGCCACAAAGTAACGCAATCGGGACTCCTTCAATGAGTTAATGCATATGATTGACCCTAGCATTGTGTAGTTAATCTTAGATTTTTGAGAACCTTCCCTCTTATTTCAAATCAATAATAACACACAAGCCTATTTATAAATTTTAGCTTTCAAGGCATAGGAATTGTGACACATGATTTGAAAACAACCTTTATCTACCCTACGCTTGCTAAAATTTATTTTCCCAAAATTCTAAAGATTTTGGGATTTGAGCATTCTTTATTTCTTATTGCGAACCCAATTTCCTAATCTGGAACTTTCAGTCTTAATTACATTCATCGCTATTTAAGTATCCTTATGAGATTTCCTTATTTACACCATTTTCAAATATATGTAGCGTTCAAAGCTCATTCAAACCATCAACACAGTAAAAATATAGGAACATATCTCATATCATATCGTATGCTTTTCAATATCGAAGAAAGACAACTAGTGATTACGACCCAAATTAACTAAAAATACAATTGTTGGAAGCTGTCATTCAGCAACAATTGGTGTTAACAATGTTGTGGCTCTTTCACTCCTTACTCAATTAAGGTGGACATTTCTAGTATGCCATTTAACTATAATCCATATCCCTTAATTTACCTCTTTGTCTCCCATTAAATTAATTCCATCCATTACTTCAATCACTAAACCCGATTATGGAATAAATTGTACATTCCCGTACTACAGTGGGTAAGTAATATAAACTATGCACATTTAGAATAACTCATCGAAAAATCTATTGACAGTATTCTCTATGTGTGTTTGCCATCTCGTTACCTTCTTTAATCTTGAGTCAACCAACATCCTCTATGTGTGTTTGCCATCTCATTACCTTCTTTACACATCTTATTTCAATCAAAATCTATTGACAGTATTCTCAAGCATTGATATTTACTTTCCTTATCCTTGATCTTTCGTGCAAGTAGACCATAGGACTCACAAAACTGTACTTTGATACCGTTCTCCATTCCTTCAAGGATTCTTCTTATGGCTTCCACACATCTTTAATAAAATATTCCTAGGTTCATACCAATATTCCTTATATTTAACGCGGATTTCTTATTGCTTCCCTATGAGCTTTATTCATAGCTTAAACATTTACCCCATCCTACCTAGGCAGTCATCTATATCTACTCCATATCAAAATTTGGTTTGGCATTCACCACTCTTTATAAAACTAAAACTTCACAAACTTGATGTGCTTTGAATCGAGACAAGTCAGGATCGCTGTAGAAGATTCCATTATGTGCTTTGAATAGTCGTTATCCTTCCCGCGGATTGCCTCTGTGAAGAGTTATGTGCATAGCTTTTCATCGCGATGCTTGACCAGTATCCAGTGTTATAAATTTGGAGAGTGCTTACTCGATCTATTTTTCTGAGCTTAGTTCCATTGAGCTTGTTGATTGAAATAGTAGATCTCGGTTATCTAGACTGGTTTCTTTTCTTTTGAATGTCTCAAGTAAGAGTTCGATTTCCATCGATTCTAGAAATTATATATCGGTTATGTCGTTGGCTCTCAAGCTTGTTTGTATGCCTATGGACCGTTGCAAACTTCTCCTGGATTATAATTACAAGTTGTTTTTGGGCTAGTCTGATGATGAAATGACCCTAGCTATTTCACCTAATTTTTACTAGGATATTTTTTTTACATCAATAATTTCCTAGAGTCATTTAGCCATTCCACTAAATTATACAGGATCCTAATTTTCTACTAATATATTTATATCAGTTCATTAATAAATATATTCACATACATATGAAGATGTATGTGACCCTCTTGCTTGGATCAGAGTGTTGTTTAGCAAGAGTGCATCCTGATTGAATTTGAATATCTAATCAACCAATACATAGCTCATTTTCCATTCCTATTGATATTTGAGTCAGGGTAATGAATCTCATAATCATATGCAATCTATACTTAGTAATTTTTGACCATTCCTATAGTGATTGTCTGTTAGTTTGAGATAGTGAGGTGATCTCAGATTATATAGCAAGCCACCATAATTTTAATTTAATTATTTGGTATTTGATTAAAGCCAAAAAGGAAAATGATATACTCATTTATCATTTTCAACACAAGTTATTTTATCACAAATTTCTTTACTTATAACCAAGTCAGTTGAGTAATTCTTTCATAATCTATATAGTTGTATTTTTCTTAACCAAATTTATTCCCTAATCCCTGAGTTACCTCAGCTTGCATCTAATTTACAGGTTGCTTTACTGGATTTAGAGAATCCAGATTTTATGGTCACTTAACAACAGTAGTAATTAAGTAATATGTGTGCATATCAGCTATATTATGCTCTCTAGACTAAGAAAGCTTCTCAAAAATAAAAGAGAATTGCTCAAGTATTTGAAAATGTCTTTGTACTTGCATTTGCAAAGAAAGCTTCAGATTTTACAAATGCACTTTCAAACTTTACACTCAAAAAGTCCGGTCATCTTGATCAACCCAGACCTCACTATTTCTGAAGTGGGTTAACCCCATGACTAGATCATCAAAACACTAGTGCCTGGCTATTGCAATGTGAATTAAGATTTAAGATACTTGGAAAATCTCTTAGAACATGTACACCTCTTTATAAAATGCACAAATATTTATATATATATATATAGTCTTCTTTTAACAAAACACTTCTGCATATTATTTCTAAATTCTTGAAATATTACTTCTAGCTAAAAATTCAGATTTTTAACCTTCAAACTTAAAGTTTTAAGTAACTTGAAATTAACTAATACAGTATATGTATATACATATCCATTTCTCAAATACAGGCATATATCATTTACAGATTTCCACCATAATACTCAAATATACTTTCTTGCATAGATTCAACTAAGTCTTTGGTTAATCCCAAACTTAATACATTACTAGATTCAATTAAAACAACTAAATAAATCCAAACATTCAAGATCATTACATAACAACCAAAGCATAACTATAAAAACTTCCCAGATTACATGCAAATAATTCATTCTAAGTTCTTATTTAATTCTAATTTAGCATGCTTATCCAATCATTCTCATTAGCCATAGCAGCTTCCTATTTAGAACCTGCATTCCCTGAAAGAGCATTAGAGGCTGCCCCATTTTAAATGAGACACCCCAGATGCCATAAGCAAACAAGGGTCAGATACAAGATCTGGTATGAGCAATATCAAAAATTCCATGATATTAAGTAAATAAGTGAGACATAAACATTTTGTATAAGTTGGCATAGCTTCTTTGATCAATTTGCCTGTCTTGTTTATGATATATTGTGCATATATGATCAGTATTTAAGACTAATCATGTACACACATTCAACTATGCAAACATGCCTTTCAAATAGAAATATTCAGGAGCTATCATAGCTCCAGTCCAACCAACCTAGGAATAACACAAGTTCCTACTTCATCAATTTAAGGTTGCATTTACCAAATTAATTCCTAGCCTCATCTGCCATAAAGGAATCACGGGGACACATTGCAATAAAATAATTCACAATATTGCACAAAGATCTCAGGGCTTAAACAAGCCATGTGCCAACTTGCATACTTTAAATACAACAAGCATTCCAGCAGTCTTCTTGGCTTACAATCCTCAGTTTATTTACTAAGTGTTCATGTTTGATCCTATCATGAGATAGCTAGGTGATTGAATCACATTGTACATGAAACATTACATAAAACTCACAAGCATAATTCAAAAACAAGCTAACAATCATATCCAGGGGAAATCATATTTTCAAATATTTTGGCTTAAAGAAAATACAAGAATATTTACAACTGGGAATAAAGACTAGGCATGTGGATTATTATTGTTTCATAAGCAACCATGTTTGAACTAAATTCAAGATCTAGCTTAAACAAGATTCTGGCTCATGGGTTTTCTATTTGATCAAGGGTTCAGCACTTTTGGATATTTCCATTGCAACCTTGAATCTTTCATTTGAGCCTCAGCACTTACACAAGTGTAATGCAACTCATATACATTTTGATTTCTATATTTTCCATGCCATATCTAAACCAGTTACAAGTATTCTCTATTTACTTTCATGATTTCATACTTTAACATTTCTGGGTGTAACCAAACAGAGCAAAATACTCAAACATCAAGGCAATCAAAAGCATTCATAAACACCCATTAAAGCATCCATTAGAACCATAATAATAAAATCAGAAATGTGTAGAAAATAACATAAACTTGGCTGCCTCATAACAGGACTTAATGCCATGGGTTTAGTGAGATTACTCACTGAAAAATGCTTCTCTTGCTTAATCCAGAAAAGAAACCTTTTAAAACTTGCTTTTCTGCTTGCAAATATTTGACTTCTTTGTTTTCTTAAATGTCTTGGGTAGCAAATGATTTTTCTGGTTTATACTTGGATTTATAAGAGAGGTTTTCTAGGGTTTTATCATTGTAAAATCCCATTCCTACCCTGGCCAAGACTCATGAATTTTGCATTTCAGATTTGTTTATTTTTCTCCCTTAATACCCCGGCCATATGTGATACTTACTCCCCTTTTTCGTTTCCAGAATATTATTATATTCTTCTTAGGTCATGATAATTGTGTGACATTGTCACTTGTTTATTTTCTAAAAATCCTCCTTTCTATTTTCTGCCTAAAGCAATTGTTTTGCTTGTAATTTTTCTTTTGCTATTTTAGTGTTACACTTTCCCTTGCTTATTTCTTTTTAATATTTTCAGTACTTACAGAAATGTATATTTGTATACATATCTTATCTAGGCTTATTTAATTCCTCCTTAATTTCAGAAACATATGCACCTATATGTGCATACAGGTTTTCAAATCCTTGTAACATATTTTTTTTCCTGGGTTTTAAATAAAATCTGTTTACTGAATTCAAAACAAAACCTACTTTTCTTATTTTCTGGGATGATTCATATAATTCCAGAAATCAAATATCCATATCATAAAATCATGTTTGTAATGCTTTTTAATTCTTGTTTTAAATTCAAGAAATCTGGAGTTCTTCCTTGTGCCATATCAGTGTGCACGTGCACACATGCACACACACTTGCACACAATTAATTCCATATATTCCTATACAAATAAATTCATATATTTCAAAATCCAACCAAAATAAGATTCCATGAATTTCTGGGGCATTACAATCACCCCACCTTTTTTAGGAATTGTGTCCACACAATTTTCTCATTTTGACTTTAAACATTTCCAGATTTTTATAAAATCTATCAAACATTGCATAAGCAAACAATTCAGTCAAAACAACCATACATATTAAACTTTTTAGAAATTTTGATTTTACCTTCCACTGCAAAAAGCTTAGGGTAATCCATCTTTATCTTATCCTCTAACTCCTATGTACAATCATTAGGGTCTAGGCTCCATTGAACCTTTACCAATTTCAGAGTTTTGCTTCTCAACTTCTTTCCCTCTTTAACTAAAATCCCCACTGGTTCTTTCTCATAGACCAAATCAGGATTTATTTGAACTTGAGTTGGTTTCTCTAGAATTTCCTCTTTATCATGCACCCATCTCCTAAGTTGTGATACATGAAATACATTGTGCATTGCACTCATCTCTTCTGGTAGCTCCAACTTGTATGCTAATGAACCTACTCTTTCCAAAATCTTGTAGGGTCCAACATACCTCGGGGTAAGTTTTCCCTGCTTGCCAAATCTCAACACCTTCTTCATAGGTGAAACTTTGATGAAAACATAATCACCAACTTCATATTCTAGCCGCTTCCTTCTTACATCTGCAAACTTCTTTTGCCTATCTTGAGCTGCTGCCATTCTTCTCCTCACAAGTTCAATTTTCTCTGTAGTTTCTTTAACATACTCAGGCCCTAAGACAGCCTTTTCTCCTGCTTCAACCCAACATATTGGTGACAAACATGGTTTGCCATACAAGGCTTCAAATGGTGCCATGCCTATGGTGCTTTGATAACTATTGTTATATGTAAATTCAGCCAAATGGAGGTGATCTTCCCAATTGCCTCCAAAGTCCAATGCACATGCCCTCAACAAATCCTCCAAAACTTTATTTATTACTTCAGTTTGACCATCTGATTGGGGTTGGTATGCAGTACTCAAACATAATTCACTCCCCATGGCTTCTTGAAAGCTCTTCCAAAATCTGGATGTAAAGATTGTGTCCCTATCACTCACTATAGTCTTAGGAATTCCATGCAACCTTACTACTTCTTTCATGAATATTTGAGCTAGTTTAGGTGCATTTCTTTCTACCTTCACTGGTATAAAGTGTGCCACTTTAGTCAATCTATCAACTACTACCCAAATGCTTGTATTTCCTCTCTTTGATCTAGGCAGACCATCTATGAAATCCATAAATATATCTTCCCACTTCCACTGTGGTATGCTTAGAGGTTGTAATAGGCCTGAGGGTCTCTGGGTTTCTGCTTTGACTTGTTGGCAAGTCATACACTTTGCAACATGTTTGGCCACATCAGTTTTCATCCCTCTCCACCAATAATCCCTCTTCAAGTTTTGGTACATCTTGGTGCTGCCTGGATGTATAGAATATTTGGTCCTATGATATTCATTAAGTATCTCTTCCTTCAATCCTATATCCTTTGGAACACATATCCTACCTTTATTCCTTAAGTAACCATTCTTATCAGTGTGGTAGTTTTCTACTTCTTCTCCTTTTTCTATTAGAGTTTTCTTTTCTAATAAATCTGGATCTTCCTCTTGCATTTTCCCCACTTTCAAAATTAAATCTGATTGCAAAGTTATCAAACTTAATTTTCCTCTACTCCCTTCTTCAATCATCTTCATGTTTACCTCACTGTTTTCCTCAATTTCCAAATCAGTAAGTAGAGATAAATTTCTAAACTCTTCTATCATTAACATGGCTACTTTTGCATGCTGCCTGCTCAAAGCATCTACAACCTTATTAGCTTTTCCTGGTGTATAAAGTATGTCTAAATCATATGCTGCTAGAAACTCAACCCATCTATGCTGCCTCATATTCAAATCTTTTTGTGAAAAGAGATATTTTAAAGCTTTATGGTCAGTGTATAAAGTAAACTTAGCACCTAGCAGATAATGTCTCCAGAGCTTTAATGCATATACCACTGCTGCCAACTCAAGATCATGGGTTGCATACCTTGATTCATGTGGCTTCAATTGTCTTGATGCATAGGCTATAACTTGATCTTGCTGCATCAATACAGCTCCTAGCCCAGAACCACTTGCATCAGTATAAACAATCAAATCCTCATTTCCTTCTCGTACTCTCAACACTGGTGCATTGACCAAAGCCTCCTTGATTTTACTAAAGGCTTGTTCACATTTCTCAGTCCATATAAAGGGTTTGTTCTTTCTAGTTAGGTTGGTAAGAGTTGATGACATCTTAGAAAAATCTTTTATAAATCTTCTGTAATACCCTTCCATTCCCATAAATGACCTAACTTCTCCTACTGTGCTTGGCCTTTTCCATGATTGGATAGCCACAATTTTATTGGGGTTCACTGAAATGCCTTTGGCAGATATAACATGCCCAAGGAAATGCACTTCTTCTTTCCAAAATGCACACTTAGAAAATTTTTCTTTTAAATCTTTTTCTCTTAATCTAGACAAAACAAGGTGTAAGTGATTTTCATGTTCCTCTACTGTTTTAGAATAAATCAAAATATCATCAATAAAAATCAATACAAACTTGTCTAAATAATCCCTGAATATCCTATTCATCAAGTCTACAAAATATGATGGGGCATTTGTCAACCCAAATGGCATGACAAGAAACTCATATAGACCATACCTAGTGTTAAAGGATGTATACTTAACACTTGAGTTCTCAACCTTCATCTGATGGAATCCAGATGCCAGGTCTAATCTAGAAAATATTTTTGCTCCACTAAGTTGATCAAAAAGATCATCAATTCTAGGTAAGGGGTACTTGTTTTTGATAGTGACTTTGTTTAGCTTCCTGTAATCTATGCACATTCTTAAAGTACCATCATGTTTCCTTACAAACACTACTGGAGCACCCCAGCATGAATTACTTGGTCTTATAAATCCTTTGCTTTCCAATTCTTCTAACTGTTTCTTCAATTCCTTCAACTCACTTGGCCCCATTCTAGTGGGTTTCTTAATAATTGGACTGGCTCCTGGTATGAGACTAATCTGAAATTCCACTGGTCTGTGGTGTGGAACACCCTTAACTTCTCCAAACACATCTAAGTATTTGTTAATTATGGGGATTTCTTCAAGAGAAGGCTCACTGGAATCCTTATTTAAGTCAATCAAGTGATATAATTTTCTTTCTTTGGCTATTTCACACAAAATTGTGATTCTTTGACCTCTAGAATTTTGTAATGATATGGTGGATGAGTCTAAATTAATTATGGCTTTGTATTGCCTCAACCAGTCTACACCCAATATAACACCTATATTTGGGTAATTTAAAACATACAAATTGGAAATAAAAACATTTCCTCCTATGTTTAATTCCACATCCACACAAATCATGTTTAAAACCCTAGAACTTCCCAATGGGCTTTGCACTAACAAAGGGGTTTCAACCAGTATGCAATTTAATTTAAGCAATGCAACTACTTCATGGGAAATCAGAGAATGTGTTGCCCATGTATCATACACTACTGATATATGTAGGGTACAAATAAATAAGGTACCTTCCACTTGACCATGGTTTTCTACAATAGCCTCTACTGTGGATTTGCTTTTGCTCTCCAAACTTGCTAGCTTCCCTTGCTGTTTATACTCCAGGCAATTTCTCTTGATATGTCCCTCCTTACCACATAGGTAGCATTTGAAAGCTCCTCCCTTCAATTCTGGGCACCTTGGTTTGATATGTCCTTCTTTTCCACAATGATGACATGTTATTTTCCTCTTTGTATCAGTGGTCTTAGTATCATTGGTCTTCTTGCTTTCTGTCTCCTCCTTCTTTTTGTCATAGGGGTGATATCTTCCCTTATTTTTCTTATTATTGTTATTCTTAAAACTCCTATACTTCTCCCTTTCCTTGTCATGTTGCTCAAATTTTAAGGCCAGATCAATGACTTGATCAAAAGTTTTATCTACATATGGCAACATAGCCCTACTAAGTCCTGGGTTTAAACCCTTAATATACCTATCATTCTTTGATGCCTCATCAGTCACAAGCATAGCTCCATACTTAGACAAGCCCTCAAACCTATGAGTATACTCAGTCACATTAAAGGTTCCCTGCCTAAGTCTGATGAATTCTTCAAGCAATAGAGTTTTGGCTGATGCTGGAACAAATCTAGCTTCCAACATCTCCTTGAATTGATTCCAAGTGATTTCATTCTCAATCCTCCCAGCTATGACTACCTCCCACCAGCTTAAAGCCACACCTTTCAGTTGTTTTGAGGCCACTTGCCTCTTCCTTTGATCATCCAATTGCATGTCATTGAAAATTCTATCCAGTGTTCTCAACCATGCTTGAATTTCCATCACATTTTTAGTCCCTTCAAAGCTCTTGCCTCCTAAATTGGTATAAGTCTTTAATAGTTTTGAAAGTTCCTCATGTGGGTTCTCAAGTCTCTGCCCTACTCCATCCCTTAAAGCCCTCATAAAGTCTTGCATATCAAGCATTTGTGGTGCACTTGATCCTGCATTGTGATGAGATCCTCTTCCTACCATGATTGGATAACTAGAGTATGGGGTAGATAGGGTTAGTTTATCATGAGCATTTTTCTTTTGCCATAACTTTCTATCTGTATTATTATTTTACTCAAACAAACAACCAGTTCATACATATGGTTATAATACTTCAATCAATCAATACAATCATTCTTAGATATGTACAGTTTTAACATAGCTCAGATACCAAATGAAATGACCCTAGCTATTTCACCTAATTTTTACTAGGATTTTTTTTTACATCAATAATTTCCTAGAGTCATTTAGCCTTTCCACTAAATTATCCAGGATCCTAATTTTCTACTAATATATTTATATCAGTTCATTAATAAATATATTCACATACATATGAAGATGTATGTGACCCTCTTGTTTGGATCAGAGTGTTGTTTAGCAAGAGTGCATCCTGATTGAATTTGAATATCTAATCAACCAATACATAGCTCATTTTCCATTCCTATTGATATTTGAGTCAGGGTAATGAATCTCATAATCATATGCAATCTATACTTAGTAATTTTTGACCATTCCTATAGTGATTGTCTGTTAGTTTGAGATAGTGAGGTGATCTCAGATTATATAGCAAGCCACCATAATTTTGGTTTAATTATTTGGTATTTGATTAAAGCCAGAAAGGAAAATGATATACTCATTTATCATTTTCAACACAAGTTATTTTATCACAAATTTCTTTACTTATAACCAAGTCAGTTGAGTAATTCTTTCATAATCTATATAGTTGTATTTTTCTTAACCAAATTTATTCCCTAATCCCTGAGTTACCTCAGCTTGCATCTAATTTACAGGTTGCTTTACTGGATTTAGAGAATCCAGATTTTATGGTCACTTAACAACAGTAGTAATTAAGTAATATGTGTGCATATCAACTGTATTGTGCTATCTAGACTAAGAAAGCTTCTCAAAAATAAAAGAGAATTGCTCAAGTATCTGAAAATGTCTTTGTACTTGCATTTGCAAAGAAAGCTTCAGATTTTACAAATGCACTTTCAAACTTTACACTCAAAAACTCCGGTCATCTTGATCAACCCAGACCTCACTATTTCTGAAGTGGGTTAACCCCATGACTAGATCATCAAAACACTAGTGCCTGGCTATTGCAATGTGAATTAAGATTTAAGATACTTGGAAAATCTCTTAGAACATGTACACCTCTTTATAAAATGCACAAATATTTATTTATATATATAGTCTTCTTTTAACAAAACACTTCTGCATATTATTTCTAAATTCTTGAAATATTACTTCTAGCTAAAAATTCAGATTTTTAACCTTCAAACTTAAAGTTTTAAGTGACTTGAAATTAACTAATACAGTATGTGTATATACATATCCATTTCTCAAATACAGGCATATATCATTTACAGATTTCCACCATAATACTCAAATATACTTTCTTGCATAGATTCAACTAAGTCTTTGGTTAATCCCAAACTTAATACATTACTAGATTCAATTAAAACAACTAAATAAATCCAAACATTCAAGATCATTACATAACAACCAAAGCATAACTATAAAAACTTCCCAGATTACATGCAAATAATTCATTCTAAGTTCTTATTTAATTCTAATTTAGCATGCTTATCCAATCATTCTCATTAGCCATAGCAGCTTCCTATTTAGAACCAGCATTCCCTGAAAGAGCATTAGAGGCTGCCCCATTTTAAATGAGACACCCCAGATGCCATAAGCAAACAAGGGTCAGATACAAGATCTGGTATGAGCAATATCAAAAATTCCATGATATTAAGTAAATAAGTGAGACATAAACATTTTGCATAAGTTGGCATAGCTTCTTTGATCAATTTGCATGTCTTGTTTATGATATATTGTGCATATATGATCAGTATTTAAGACTAATCATGTACACACATTCAACTATGCAAACATGCCTTTCAAATAGAAATATTCAGGAGCTATCATAGCTCCAGTCCAACCAACCTAGGAATAACACAAGTTCCTACTTCATCAATTTAAGGTTGCATTTACCAAATTAATTCCTAGCCTCATCTGCCATAAAGGAATCACGGGGACACATTGCAATAAAATAATTCACAATATTGCACAAAGATCTCAGGGCTTAAACAAGCCATGTGCCAACTTGCATACTTTAAATACAACAAGCATTCCAGCAGTCTTCTTGGCTTACAATCCTTAGTTTATTTACTAAGTGTTCATGTTTGATCCTATCATGAGAAAGCTAGGTGACTGAATCACATTGTACATGAAACATTACATAAAACTCACAAGCATAATTCAAAAACAAGCTAACAATCATATCCAGGGGAAATCATATTTTCAAATATTTAGGCTTAAAGAAAATTCAAGAATATTTACAACTGGGAATAAAGACTAGGCATGTGGATTATTATTGTTTCATAAGCAACCATGTTTGAACTAAATTCAAGATCTAGCTTAAACAAGATTTCTGGCTCATGGGTTTTCTATTTGATCAAGGGTTCAGCACTTTTGGATATTTCCATTGCAACCTTGAATCTTTCATTTGAGCCTCAGCACTTACACAAGTGTAATGCAACTCATATACATTTTGATTTCTATATTTTCCATGCCATATCTAAACCAGTTACAAGTATTCTCTATTTACTTTCATGATTTCATACTTTAACATTTCTGGGTGTAACCAAACAGAGCAAAATACTCAAGCATCAAGGCAATCAAAAGCATTCATAAACACCCATTAAAGCATCCATTAGAACCATAATAATAAAATCAGAAATGTGTAGAAAATAACATAAACTTGGCTGCCTCATAACAGGACTTAATGCCATGGGTTTAGTGAGATTACTCACTGAAAAATGCTTCTCTTTCTTAATCCAGAAAAGAAACCTTTTAAAACTTGCTTTTCTGCTTGCAAATATTTTACTTCTTTGTTTTCTTAAATGTCTTCGGTAGCAAATGATTTTTCTGGTTTATACTTGGATTTATAAGAGAGGTTTTCTAGGGTTTTATCATTGTAAAATCCCATTCCTACCCTGGCCAAGACTCATGCATTTTGCATTTCAGATTTTTTTATTTTTCTCCCTTAATACCCCGGCCATATGTGATTCTTACTCCCCTTTTTCTTTTCCAGAATATTATTATATTCTTCTTAGGTCATGATAATTGTGTGACATTGTCACTTGTTTATTTTCTAAAAATCCTCCTTTCTATTTTCTGCCTAAAGCAATTGTTTTGCTTGTAATTTGTCTTTTGCTATTTTAGTGTTACACTTTCCCTTGCTTATTTCTTTTTAATATTTTCAGTACTTACAGAAATGTATATTTGTATACATATCTTATCTAGGCTTATTTAATTCCTCCTTAATTTCAGAAACATATGCACCTATATGTGCATACAGGTTTTCAAATCCTTGTAACATATTTTTTTTTCCTGGGTTTTAAATAAAATCTGTTTACTGAATTCAAAACAAAACCTACTTTTCTTATTTTCTGGGATGATTCATATAATTCCAGAAATCAAATATCCATATCACAAAATCATGTTTGTAATGCTTTTTAATTCTTGTTTTAAATTCAAAAAATCTGGAGTTCTTCCTTGTGCCATATCAGTGTGCACGTGCACACATGCACACACACTTGCACACAATTAATTCCATATATTCCTATATGATGCAGCTAAGCCCAGAGATGAAGTCCTAAGTCATCCACGAGCTAAAGCTAACACAGAAGATATAAGTCGTATATGACTTAAGGGCAATGTTGTGAGTCGTCCACGAGTTAAAGCTAACGAGGGAAATATAAGTCGTAACCGACTTATAGAAACATGCATGAGTCGGGACCGACTCAAGTGGGGAGATGGCCTAAGTCGTGACCGACTTAAGGAAACAGACATGAGTCGCACGAGTCGTCTACGACTTAACGAAGGCGAGGAGATAAGTCTTCAACGACTCAAGAAGAATAATACAGGAGGAACAGCTCGAATGAAGAATGCACAAGTGTTAAGTCAGATACGACTTAAGGCAGATGATAAGTCGGCACCGAGTTACGACTCAGTTAAGTCGTACCATCTTATGTCGACGAAGCCTGAAGACCGTTAATTCTTCTGCCGAGTTAATCTCCATCGCTAGTCTGGGATGCCGCATGTTTTTAAGTCGCTGATGCTGTTGCCGTTGATTCTTCTGCCGAGTTAATCCCTGCCGTTATTTGTTGAGTCGTAAGTCGTATCAAGTTAATGTGTTGTAACTGTTTTGTTGTTAGGTCGCAACTTTTTTAAGTCGTGAGTCATTTGTAATATACATGTATGTGGAGTCGCCTTTGTTTTAAGTCGTCTGCCGCTTGTAAGTCGTGTGCTTCTAAGTCATAGGTCGGAAGGAATCTTAAGTCGTAAGTCGGAAAGGGTTATAAGTCGGAGCCGACTTAGGAGTTGGGAATATTTTGTAATGCGTGAGTTGTAGCCTATAAATAGGCAAGTGGTTTCATTTGTAAGGGTTGTTGTTTTTTGAATAAAATTCTCTTTTGATTGCTGTGTGCTTTCATCTAAATTGGTAGTTGAGTGTAATCTCCTATCTCCTCTTTCGGTTAATCGAGTGCGCTCGATTCAACGATTGTAGAAGCCGATTCGCGGAATCAAGTGCGCTTGATCAACGCTTGAAGAATTGAAGATCTTTGAACCCGGTATCGTGCGCGATCAACGAGTTCGGGATAGCTAGAATTCGGTATCTTCGGATCAACGAATTTGGCCATTTCAGTATCTTTCAATCCATCGATTACTACTTTCACCGATTGAAGATTGTTTTGTTTAATCTGCTGCGTCAGATTTTGGTATCAGAGCTTGTTTTAGCCAATCATAGCTAAATCGAGACTTGGAGCCTATTCATTTTGAAGTTGAAGTGATAGCCGAGAGCTTGAGGTGTTGAGCCGTGATCAAGTTGAAGTGTTCGACTTTGTATTGAAGTTGTTTGATCGGATTTGAGTGGGAGGCCGAAACTTTGTCCATCGTGTTCATCGCGATTTGCAACAAAGTGGAAGTTTTCGATCCGTTTCATTTTGGATCAAAGTCCGAAAAGTGTTTGAATTTTGAAGTGTTGAAGTGTTTGTAAAGATTTCAAGTATGCCGCCAAGAAGAGCTAATCGCCACCAAAACGTAGAAGCTTTGTATCGAAGAGAAGAAGCTGATGTGATGGAGCAAAGAATCAATGAAAACTTTAGTGAAAAGCTTAACGAAGGAATTGGCCGGTTAGAGAAGCTTATGACGGAGATGAATCAAAATCGGAGAAGGGTTTCACCTGAATCTAACCATGGGGGTAGTAGAGTCTCGCCACATTCCAATCGAGACAGAAGTGTTGAAAATGATCAAGGGCGTGGGAGGAACGTTAATGATCGTGAACGGAGGAATGTAGATAGAAGGGATGATGGTGGTAGATGAGAAGGTAGTAGAGATGTGGGTGGACGAGATAGACAACGATATACATCTGATTTTGAAGAGGAGTATGATGGTGGTAGTGTTCGAGGACAAGGATGAGGACAAGGATGAGGACAAGGAAGAAATCACTCTGAGTATGATCACAAGTGGGAGTCGGGGATGAAGACTGAAATTCCTGAATTCAAAGGTGGTATGCAAGCAGAGGAGTTTCTAGATTGGGTAGCTAATGTTGAAGAGATTTTTGACTTCAAAGAAGTTCCAGAACATCGTAGAGTGAAGTTGGTTGCTACAAGGTTGAGTGGTAGAGCTTTAGCATGGTGGCAGCAAACCAAACTTACACGTGAACGAATGGGAAAGTCAAAAGTTGAATCTTGGGAGAAGATGAAGAAATTGATGAAAGCAACGTTCTTACCTTACAATTATCAATCTTTGATGTATCAACGTTTGCAGAACTTGAGGCAAGGGACGAAATCTGTGAATGACTATGCTGACGAATTTTATCAACTGATTGCCAGGAATGATATTATGGAGACAGAAGAACAATTGACAGCCAGATTTGTTGGGGGGTTGCGAATGCAGATTCAGGATATGGTTAACATGTTTGATCCTAGATCTGTAGCGGAAGCACATCAGAAAGCGTTGGCTTGGGAGAAACAGGGACGACGAGGAAGTGGTGTGTTTACTAATTCTAACAATCAAGTGAAGGGTGTTGGTGGGAATTCTAATGTTTCTAAACCTATCAGTAGGCCAGTAGCGAAGGGCTGAGAAGACAAAGGTTAACAACGGTTTCAAATGTTACGATTGTCAGGAATTTGGTCACAAAAGTAGCGAATGTCTAAAGCCGAAGAAGAGAGCTATGATAGCGGAGGTTGAGGATGAGGATGGAGAAGCTGAATGTTCCAATTCACCACCTGATGAGGTGGAAGAAGAAGTGTCGGGAGACGAAGGTTATAATCTCATGATGAAGAGGTCATGTTTAACACCAAAGCAAGAGGAGGATTGTAGTTGGTTGAGGAGCAATATTTTTCAGTCAACATGTACTATTCTGGGGAAAGTTTGTAAATTTGTTATTGATGCTGGAAGCTGTGATAATATAATTTCTTTCGAGGCTGTGAGGAAGTTGGCATTGAAGACTGAGAAACATCCGAAGCCATACAAGCTAGCTTGGTTAAGGAAAGGCGCGGAGGTGAAGGTTGGACGAAGGGCTCGTGTGAAATTTTCAATTGGAAAGAAATACAAAGATGAAATCTGGTGCGATGTGGTAGATATGGATGTCTGTCATTTGTTGCTGGGAAGACCGTGGCAGTATGATAGAGCAGTACAACATGATGGGCGTACCAACAGTTACAGTTTCATGTTTGAAGGCACAAAGATTACTCTAGTTCCAAAGAAGCGACAACAGGAGGAAAACAAGTTGGAGGAGATTGAAGAGCTCAAAACTTTGTTATCTTTGAAGGAGTTTGTGAAGGAAGTAGAGGAGGAGCCTGAAGTATTTTTATTGATTGGGCGTGAGAGCAAAGAAGAGGTTGAAATTCCGGAAGAAGCAAAGCCAGTTTTGAAAAAATTTGACGATGTATTTCCAGAGGAGTTACCAACGGAATTGCCACCGTTGAGGGATATTCAACATCAGATAGATCTTGTTCCAGGTGCTGTGTTGCCACACAGACCACATTATCGAATGAGTCCGAAGGAACATGAAGAGTTGCGGAGGCAGGTAGAAGAATTGCTTGAACAGGGGCGTGTGCAGGAGAGTTTAAGTCCTTGTGTTGTACCAGCTTTAATGGTACCCAAAAAGGATGGAACGTGGAGGATGTGCACTGACAGTCGAGCATTGAATAAGATTACTGTGAGATATAGATTTCTGATGCCGAGGCTTGATGATTTATTGGATCAGATCAGTTGGTCCGTAATCTTTTCTAAGATTGACTTGAAGAGCGGTTATCATCAGATTCGCATTAGACCAGGGGACGAATGGAAGACAGCATTCAAGACGAGGGAAGGTCTATATGAATGGTTGGTTATGCCATTTGGCTTATCAAATGCACCGAGTACTTTCATGAGGGTGATGAATCAAATTTTTCGACCATTCATTGGGAAGTTTGTGGTGGTGTACTTCGATGATATTCTGATATATATTGGAAGTCCGGAGGAACATTTGAATCATCTGAGAGAAGTGCTAATGGTACTGCGACAAGAACAATTTTATGCTGCAACGAAGAAATGCGTGTTCATGACACATAGTGTTTTATTTCTGGGGTATGTTGTGTCGGAAGAAGGAATACAGGTTGACCAAAGTAAAGTCGAAGCGATTAGAGATTGGCCGCAACCCAAGACGATAACAGAATTTCGTAGTTTTCACGGGTTGGCTTCATTCTATCGAAGGTTTATTCCACACTTTAGTAGTGTGATGGCGCCTGTTACTGATTGTATGAAGGGTAAACAGTTTTCATGGACGGAGGAAGCAGGAGTTGCTTTTGAACGAGTCAAGGAGTTGTTGACGACAGCACCAATTCTAGCATTACCTGATTTTCAGTTGTTGTTTGAATTACATACTGATGCATCGAAGGTTGGAGGGGTGTTGAGTCAGAGAGGGAGACCAATTGCATACTTTAGTGAGAAGTTGTCAGGAGCGAAGATGAGATATAGTACATATGATGTGGAGCTTTATGCTGTTGTGCAAGCTATCAAACACTGGAGACATTATCTATTTCAGAAAGAGTTTGTTCTCTACACTGATCACGAGGCCTTGAAGCATTTACAAGGGCAAGACAAGATTTCAGCGAGACATGCATCGTGGATTGCATATCTGCAACAATTTACTTTTGTTGTTAAACACAAGTCAGGGGTGACAAATCGTGTGGCTGATGCTTTGAGTAGGAGGAATCATTTGTTGACAACAATGAAGGTTGAAGTGACGGGGTTTGACATGTTACCAGAATTATTTGACAATGATCCTTATTTTGCAAAGTTTGTTGATAAAGTCAAGGATGGGGAGACGGATGAGTTTATAATGATAGATGGTTTTCTGTTCAAAGGAAATCGATTGTGCATACCGGAGGGTAGTTTGAGAATGAAGATCGTAAAAGAACTACATGAAGAAGGACATGTTGGGAGAGACCGTACATTACAGTTGATTTCACAGTCTTACTTTTGGCCATCGATGAGGAAAGAGGTGGAGAGGTTTGTGGAGCGTTGTCATATTTGTCAGGTTTCGAAAGGAACTGCGACTAATGCTGGTTTATATATGCCGTTACCCGTGCCTGTAAAACCATGGGTGGATATAAGTATGGATTTTGTTTTGGGTTTGCCTAGAACTCAGAGGGGAAATGATTCTATATTCGTTGTGGTGGACAGATTTTCGAAGATGGCACATTTTATTGCTTGTAAGAAGACGGCGGATGCTGTTCATGTTGCTCAGTTGTTTTTCAAGGAGATCTATCGACTTCATGGATTGCCAGAATCTATTGTGTCGGATAGAGATACTCGATTTCTGAGTCACTTTTGGTTGAGTTTGTGGAAAATGGTGGGAACGAAGCTGAAGTTTAGTAGTGCTTATCATCCGCAAACGGATGGACAGACCGAGGTTGTGAACAGATCATTGGGGAATTTGCTGAGGTGTCTTGTACAAGATAATCTGAAGAGTTGGGATGTGAAGTTAAGCCAGGCAGAGTTTGCCCATAATCATGCTGTAAATCGAAGTACTGGGTTCAGTCCATTCCAGATTGTATATTCTAGTATGCCAAAAGGACCGTTGGATTTAACGAAAATGCCACATTCAAGGGGGACAGTTAAGAAAGCTGCTGATTTTGTTGATGGGTTGACGGAATGTCATAAAATCGTTCAGGAACGATTGGAGAAAGCGAATGAGAAGTACAAACGAGCTGCAGACTCGAAACGAAGGAATGTTGAATTTCATGAAGGTGATTTGGTTTATGCAGTGTTAACAAAAGATTGCTTTCCGGTGGGAATGTACAATAAATTGAAAGCACGAAAGATTGGTCCAGTGGAAATTTTAAAGAGAATCAATGAAAATGCTTATAAATTGAAGTTGCCAGATGATGTGTATACATCAGATGTATTCAATGTTAAACATCTTGTACCATATCATGGGGATGAACGAACTGATGAGGAAGAATTTACAAATTCGAGGATGAATTTTTCTCAACCTGGGAAGGATGATGCAGCTAAGCCTAGAGATGAAGTCCTAAGTCATCCACGAGCTAAAGCTAACACAGAAGATATAAGTCGTATACGACTTAAGGGCAATGTTGTGAGTCGTCCACGAGTTAAAGCTAACGAGGGAAATATAAGTCGTAACCGACTTATAGAAACAGGCATGAGTCGGGACCGACTCAAGTGGGGAGAAGGCCTGAGTCGTGACCGACTTAAGGAAACAGACATGAGTCGCACGAGTCGTCTACGACTTAACGAAGGCGAGGAGATAAGTCTTCAATGACTCAAGAAGAAGAATACAGGAGGAACAGCTCGAATGAAGAATGCACAAGTGTTAAGTCAGATACGACTTAAGGCAGATGATAAGTCGGCACCGAGTTACGACTCAGTTAAGTCGTACCATCTTATGTCGGCGAAGCCTGAAGACCGTTAATTCTTCTGCCGAGTTAATCTCCATCGCTAGTCTGGGATGCCGCATGTTTTTAAGTCGTTGATGCTGTTGCCGTTGATTCTTCTGCCGAGTCAATCCCTGCCGTTATTTGTTGAGTTGTAAGTCATATCAAGTTAATGTGTTGTAACTGTTTTGTTGTTAGGTCGCAACTTTTATAAGTCGTGAGTCATTTGTAATATACATGTATGTGGAGTCGCCTTTGTTTTAAGTCGTCTGCCGCTTGTAAGTCGTGTGCTTCTGAGTCATAGGTCGGAAGGAATCTTAAGTCGTAAGTCGGAAAGGGTTATAAGTCGGAGCCGACTTAGGAGTTGGGAATATTTTGTAATGCGTGAGTTGTAGCCTATAAATAGGCAAGTGGTTTCATTTGTAAGGGTTGTTGTTTTTTGAATAAAATTCTCTTTTGATTGATGTGTGCTTTCATCTAAATTGGTAGTTGAGTGTAATCTCCTATCTCCTCTTTCGGTTAATCGAGTGCGCTCGATTCAACGATTGTAGAAACCGATTCGCGGAATCAAGTGCGCTTGATCAACGCTTGAAGAATTGAAGATCTTTGAACCCGGTATCGTGCGCGATCAACGAGTTCGGGATAGCTAGAATTCAGTATCTTCGGATCAACGAATTTGGGCATTTCAGTATATTTCAATCCATCGATTACTACTTTCACCGATTGAAGATTGTTTTGTTTAATCTGCTGCGTCACTATACAAATAAATTCATATATTTCAAAATCCAACCAAAATAAGATTCCATGAATTTCTGGGGCATTACAGATGAAGGGCAGCTGTTAGGAAGACTAACTCCACTTGCTGACTGATGCAATTCCTGCTTGAGTTATTTGTTCGACATTTTATTCTAGGATGTTTGGTTCAAATCATGCCCCAATCCTCAATCAGGAGGTTGAGAAGGCTTAGGATGATGTTGAGGAAATGAAATAGTAAGTGTTGATGACGAGGCTGGCCGTGATGTCATGGATTCAAGTCATGGTTCAGTGATCGAACGATTTTGATTATTCCATTCTGAGGCATCCTTTCAGTCATAGCCTTAAGTTGTATTGAACATTACGCACGTGCCATAGTGTTAAGTTGTCATGTTTAGCTATAAAATGATGATATTCTTCTGCCCTCGGTTTGAGGTCGACGAGATTCTTACATGGGCGGTCCAGTTTCGTCCTTATGTGGCTATTCTCCCCCCTGTTCGGTCTAAGGTCTGATTTGGAAAATGGGCAGTCGTGTCACACCCATCCTGAGTTTGTGCTACCTTTAACGGATTAAAGGTAGGAGTAGGTGAATGAATGGTCAAGTCACATTCATTGCATTTTGGTATTCCGGTGAAGCCATGAAAAATAGAGTTGATGAATGAATGGTCAGATCACATTCATCCTGGTTGGACGGTCATGTCACATTTGTTTTGGATTTGCACTTCCCTTTATTAGATCAAGGTTACGAGTTAGTAAATGGAAGGTTGGGTCACATCCACGCTAGGGTTGACAATGGACGGTCAGGTCATGCCCATCTTGAAATTCTTTCTCCCCATGTTAGATCAAGGGAAAGAGTTAAGTTGATGGATGGTCAGTCACATCCATTTTGGTTCGATCTCCCCCTGTCGAGTCAAGGGAAGGAGATAAGATGATAGATGGTCAATCACATCCATTTTGAATTATGTTCTGTGCCCCCCCCCCATGTCGGGTCAAGGGAAAGGGCTAGGAGATAGACGATTAGTCATATCCATCTCAGATTATGTTTTGGGCCCACCTGTCGGATCAAGGGTAAGGGCCAGAAGGTCGGTCATATTCGCTCATTTGTTGGTTACTCTCCCACTGTCGGGACAAGGGAAAGGGAAAAGTTGATCGATGGTCAGTCACATACATTTTGGTTTGAACACCCCATGTCGAGTCAAGGGAAAGAGTTAGGAGATGGATGGTCAATCACATCCATCTCAGATTATGTTTTGTGCCCTCCTTGTCTATCAAGGGATAGAGCTAGGAGATGGACGGCCAGTCACATTCATCTCGGATTATGTTTCAGGCCATGCATGGAGGGCAAGAGGTAATGCATGGATGGTCTTGTCACGTCGACGTTGGATTAGATTTCAAGCCTGTTGAGCCTCAAGAAGGGCGTAAGTGTTTTGGAAAAAATTCCGGGCATGAATTTGGGAGTGGATAGTCGAGTCACATCCACTTTGAATCACAATCTTGCCCCAGAATTAGAGGCAAGAGTTGGCAAAGTAGTGGTCAAATTATGCTTATCTCGATAGAGTTTCGAAGCTCAGGCCATAGGCGATGGAGATTCAGTGGGCACCTGACTCTAGGTACTTGCATTGTTCATATGAATCTTCATTCGAGTCAATCGCATTTCACGAATCATATGGCATACAAAGACAAGGTTACGTGATTGAAAAGCAAATTCATTGAAAATAGAAAATAATAGAGTTTGTCTTATGAAAAAGTTCAAAGCAAATAAGAAAATGAGTTTATTCTAGGATGAAATGACATCGTCACGCTTGCCATTCGGTTTTTCTCCTTGAGGGAAATTCAACAGCAAATTCCTAACTTCCAACACCTTGGTCAATCACAGTGCATGCATGTTGCATGCCATCACCTAGTCGAAGACCTAAACTTCGGCAAAAGGGTTCTGCACTGACCCCTAAGTGGGATCGGTACCGACCCCTAAGGTGGGAGATATCGACTCTTACGCCTTGGTTAGGGTTGGTTCTCAACTCCTGCCTTGACATCCCTACTTCATGTGCATTTGTTCATTGCCTTCTTCTCCTGCATAAGTTGTCAGATTTTCCTTCTTCTCCTGCATAGGTTGTCAGATGATGAGGAACTTCCTGATTCTGAGTATGGAGGAGTTGGCTCTCTTCTAGTCCTTCTACGTTCACTTTTCACCTGGTTCATCAAGCTCATATTCTCTTTGATTTTCTGCTTCAGTTCTGCACGACTGTCTTGTAGCTCTTTCATCATTCTTTTAGACTAAATCCTGTTGATGAGATCTGAGGGATTCTGGGTGTCCATTGGATCCTACCGTGGAGCTTCATCCAGAATTTAATGGTCAGCATTCTCTGCTCCATTATTAGTACTTGAGGAAGCAGCAATTTTGTCTTTCCTTAGGGCCATTACAATAGCTTCCTATAAACTTTGTTCAAATCTAAGTAGTAGGAAAATTAGTTGAGAAGAAAATGGACCTTTTCCATGGATTTTAGGCAAAACAATAATATACAAGGATCCAAATAGCTTGAGAGTCAGTTTCTCGGCGAAAACACCAAAATGTTTGAACCAAAAGTTGGCCAAACACCCATAGATTATGTAGAGAACAAAAGTGAAGAAATATAACAGAAATATAAATAAAAATGAGGAAAGAAAAGAGATACAGTCGTTTGTAGTGGTTCGGTAAAGCGAGGCCTACATCCACTTAAGATTTTATTGTTGATTTACAACTTGGGGGTAGAAGTTCTAAGGACTCGGTACAACTCCAGCACTTAGAATTTCATGAGTTAAAAGAATATAAAGTATAGAAGAGTTAGAGCCAAAAGATCCTGAAAAATGAGCCCAACTTCCTATTTATAAGGTATGGAGCCTAAAATCTCGCTCGGAAATATCTCCAAGTCATTATACCCGAGTTAGACTAGTTCCCCCGAAAATGTAGGCACCACGTCAGTAGAAGCTGGGATTCGGTACCGTTCCCTAAGTGGGAGTCGGTACCAATCCCTAAGTTTGCAACATTTGGCATCTTCGACTCTTTACTTTGGTTTGTCCCATGGTTAGCTTCGTGGTTTCATAGTTGTTTGCACCATTATTAGCTTGCTTCTGAGTCCAAATGATGGAGTTATAGGAGAACAAAGCTATAGTTTCAAGCATCCATGGAGATTGATGGAGAATCGCATTGAATCAAAAAATAGACTTTGGAAATAGGCTAATGGCATCAAGATAGGCATGTAGGTAGAAGATGGGTCCACCCAAGTCAGATTTGGGTGTCGATACTGATCCCCAAGTGGGAGTCGGTACCGATCCCCAACTAAGGGGATCCCATTTTCTTGTTGTCTCAGATGGTTTTGGCTTTTACTTTGTGACTCTGTCTGTGTTTGGTTTATGGACTCTTGGGTTATCTCTCCGGGCTTTCTACCTTGATAACTCCAAGTTAACCTGTCCATTTTATCCACATATTGCCTAGTCAAAAAGCTGGATAACAATATACATGGTTGTCTTCATCAAAAAGGGGGAGATTGTTAGTACCTTAGGCATTGGTTTTGATGACAACAAACATGTATATAAAATATAGATACTAATGTTTTTATCAAGTTATATATAGTATATAGTGCAGGATATTAGATAGGTGTTGGTTAAGAAGATCGTACAGTATCAAAAGAAGATTCAAAAGGATGATATAGAGATTCAAAAGTTAGAGATTGAAGCCTTATGAGTATTGAAGATTCAAGATATCGAGATAAGTTATAGAGCCATGGATTATGTTTTTAAAACCTTGATAACACTTCTTTGATCTCTTTTCTAATTTTGATTAAAGGTTTTAAAATCTATTTTCTGTTTTTAAATATTCTAAATTTCAAGATGATTTTAAAAGAATTCCTTTTTTCAAAATGGTTTTCAAATGATTTCTTACTTTTTGATTTTATAATTATATATTGAGTAATTAAGTTTTTTAGTATTTTATATCTTAATATACTTTTAAATCTATTAAACATTATTATAGTTATAGTTTTAAGCTTTGTAATTATTTATAAGTATATAACAACATTTATTATGACTTTGTTTTTTTATTATTTACTTATAGTTCATATATATTATTTTCAAAAGAAATTCATATTTAAATCCTTTATATATTTATATTTCAAAATAATTTTATAAAGTTTTTTTAAAGTTTTATTATGATTGAAATATGTATAAACTATGTTTAGATGATTTTACAAAGTATCAAAATATTTTACAAAACCTAATATTTTCAAAACAAATTTTATAAAGTGTTTTTCAAAAATAGCATGGATATGTCGACATACATAGTTGGGATATGTCGACATATAAACCGATTTTTTCAAAATTCAAATTTGAATGGAAATATCTTTTCGTCCCATCTCTTCGTGAATGGATATGACCGTTGTTTTTTTATAAATAGGAGTTAAACCAATGAATTTTGATTAACCACTTTCGTATATTTCTCTCCTCTTTTTACTCTCTTGTTTTCTAAAAGAAATTACACTCAAACTCTTCTCAAATTCAATTAGAATCAAATTCGAACTCCATTGATTTGATTCTCTATTGACTACTCTTTGATCTTTATCATCTCTCTCACTCAAATTTTGACCAAAGTGCTATTCAAGAGGTTATAGGATCATTTGTACTCAAGATCAAGAAACTGAGTTTGTAGAATCTATCAAACCATACTCTTATACTTTATGGTATTCTTAGTGTTCCTGAAATCCAAGTGGGGTGTGCCTGTGTCCCGTTTGAATCAAATGGGTGCGCTTGGTGTCCCGAAAATCCAAGTGGGTGTGCTAGAGTCCCATCCAAATCCAGTGAGTGTACCTAGAGCTTGGAAAATCTAAAGGTGTGTCTCGTAGCCTTGAAATCGAGACTGTATTGACTTTGATATTTGGAAAGAAATCTATACAAGAAATTGTACGAGACAAGATGTAGGGTAACTCCGAACCAGTCTAAATATTCCTGACGTGATCCCTCCAACAGTTTACTTTCTACTTTTACTACATTTATATATGTTTGTGTTTGCATCCGTGATTGTTGATTCTGCATTGTTTGATTATAATCTTAAAAGAATTTAAAAAGATTCACAAAACTTAGTAAACACTATTCAACCCCCCTTCTAGTGTCAAATTAGCCTTAAGATCCATCTTCGCAAACTAACATTTGGTATCAGAGCATTGGTTTTCGAACTTCCGTAATTTGATTTTTGAAAATTTTCATGGTAAAAATTGATGATAATATTTTTAACACTATTTTTGAAAAGAAAGTTTACAAAATCAACATGAATTTGTTTCATAAAATTGCATCCATTCATTATGAAAAGCCACTTGATATTTTAAAACGGTATAAATTGCAGGAACAAATGTGTTACATGGCTTTTGAATAACATATACTTGATAACCAAAATTTACAAATAAAAAAGGATACATGGATATTGGATAGTGGATGCTCAAGGCACATGACTGGAAATTCGGAGATCCTGAAAGATATCGTTTACAAAGATGGTGGATCAGTTAATTTTGGAGAAAATTCTAAAGGATATGTGATTGGCATCAGCAATGTCAATAGTTCAAAAACTCATGCTATTTCTGATGTTTTGTTGGTTATGAATTTAAAACAAAATCTGCTAAGTATTAGTCAATTGAGTGATAAGGGCTTTAAAATTAAATTTGAAAAAGATTGGTGCCACATTGAAGATAATGAGTCAAACATCATCTTTAAAGGCATTACAAAAAGCAATACATATATATTAAGTATGAAAGTTTCAAATGATAATTATGTCTTTTGGATGAATCAAGTGATCCTTGGATTTGGTACAAAATTTTTGGTCATTTGAATTTCAAACAGCTGCCTAAAATTGCCAAGAATGATCTAGTTAGGGGTCAGCCTAAAATAAATTTTGATGTTAACAATCTTTGTGATGCGTGTCAATTAGAAAGAGTTCCTTTAAATCAAAAGATATAATTTATAAATCTCAACCCCTTGAACATCTTCATTTAGATCTTTTTAGTCCTTCGCAAATACAATCTATAAGTCATAATAAATATGTATTTGTAATCATAGATGATTTTTCTAGGTTTACATGGATGATTTTTCCTAAAACTTAAAAGTAATGCTTTTGAAATGTTTAAAACCTTTATTAAAAGAATTCAAAATCAGATGTCTATTAAGATCAAAACAATCCGTGGTGATCACGGTGGAAATTTGAAAATGAAAATTTTTGTAATAAAAAAGGTATTACATATAATTTTTTGTTTCTAAGAATACCTCAACAAAATGGAGTAGTCGGAATAATTATCATTTTCATCATTAGTGATTTCGTTATTAGTAATTTAATTTGTTTTATCAACATTTTCTTCTTCTTCGACACTGGTATTAATTTTAAAATTTTCATCAAATGAAACATATAATGTCTCCTTAATAGTATTAGTTCTAGTACTAAAAACTCTATAAGCTTTACTTCTGTTTGAATATCCAATGAAAATACCTCTATCTGATTTAGCATCAAATTTATCTAAATTTTCTTTAGTATTTAGTATAACACATTTACTATCGAAAACTCTAAAATATGATACTTTAGGCTTTTTTATTATAAAAAAATTCATACGATGTCTTTTTTTTTGGCAAAGCCAGCCGGTTTTTAAAGTGGACCGTCCACTTTTTATTACAAGTAATAAATACATTGGAGTACCAGGAGATAGACCGATTGCCTAGCTACTAAAATAAAAAGGAGAACAAAGGAAAAAGAAGAAAAAAACAAAAGCTACAAGAACAACAAAATCATCCCCAAGCATCAACAATTGAAAGTGGGAAACCATTTGCACAATATTTCAGCTGAGACTGAGTTCGAGACTTGACTTCTTTCCAAATTAAAGCATCAGTTCTTCTAACATTATCAAAAACCATGGAATTCCTCTCTGCCCAGATCACTGACATACTAATTTTCAATACAACAGCTAATACTCTTCCTTGCAACATTCTCCACCTAGTTGCTTTAAAGATAATATGCCAGAGTGCACTTGTAGCAGAACCAGTTAAATGATAACCAGTAATACAACTGATCTTGTCTAAAATGAAGTGCAAAGAAGGACAGTCAAAAAAAAGGTGATCAGTAGATTCATCATGAAGATGACAGAACAAGCACAGCTTGGAACAAGCCATACCATAACTACTGATAACAGTTCTAGTTAGTAATGCCTGATTTATGACTTTCCACATCATTAAATTTTCTTTTGGATTTGAATCAGAATTCCAAATCACATTGTACCACTCAGCAGCTGGAAGCGGAACACAAGCAGTAACATTATTGTAAACAGTTTTAACAGAGTGAGTTTTCTTATCCCATGTAACACAAGCATCCTGTAGCACACTATAATGATGTTGTTGTATATCACCCCACAACTGGGTGATCACTTGATTGCTGCTGGATGGTAAAAGAATTTTACCATTATGCAAAAAATCATTAGCTATTGCATTCTGATGTATGCCAGACTGTATTATCTGAGTATGATCACAAACATTGTATAGGATAAGACCCATGTTGGCCCATGGGTCATGCCAAAAGCTAACAGCTTTTGAAGAATTTATAGGATATTGTATCATAGGTAGGAAAACATACCGAAGTTTCAAAATACTTCTCCAAATCCAGCTGCAGTTCTGCGGTGCTTCCATTGTCCAAAAATGCTTGTTCTTTATACTGTGATTCCATGTCCATCTAACCCACAAACTATTTTTCTTATTAAGGAGGGCATCAAATTGTTTACTAATTGCAGAAGAATTCCATTTCCTGATATCAATTACTCCCAGCCCCCCAAGTTTCAGAGGAGTCTCTATTTTAGTAAAGGAACAAGGCACAATCTTTCTGTTGTGTATATTTCCAGTCCAAAAAAATCTAATCATGGCAGACCTAATGAGTTGCAACATTTTAGCAGGAAGGATAAGGGTTCTAGCCCAGTAGACCAAGGAGGGAAATACAACAGATTTAATTATAACCAGCCTACCACTCTGAGACAAGCTCCTATTGTCCCAACTTGTTAAGGCAGAGGTGATTTTACTGAAAAGGGGAATGCAATCAGCCTTAGTTATTCTTTTTGATATTAAGGGTAGACCAAGATACCTCATATCATTAGTCATGCTAGAGAAACCAGTATGGTTATGGAGAGCTGCAGCCTGCAATTGACTAACACCAGTGACCAGAAGAGAAGACTTGCCATGATTTATGGAGAGCCCTGTCATACTGTGAAATTCATGCAAAACTTCCAAAACACCATTCAAGGAAGGCAATTCTGGTTTGGTAAACAACATAACATCATCAGCAAACATAATAGAGGTAATCTGAAGGTCAGAGCACTTTGGATGATACTTAATGAGTTTATGATTGAACCTATCTCTGAGTATAACAGTTAACACTTCCATGACCATCAAGAATATGTAAGATGATATAGGTCACCTTGACGAATTCCTTTACTACCTCTGAAACTGCCAACAAGTCTGCCATTTATAACAACAGAGTAGGTAGGGGTGGATATACAAACATATATCCAGGACACAAATGCTTTAGGAAAACCCATCACTGTCATTATCCTAACAATAGATTCCCAATGGATAGAATCATATGCCTTGGATATATCAAGTTTAAGTGCAGCTGCAGGAACCACATTCTTTCTGCCATATCCCTTGAGCAATTCTTGAGCAAGGAGAACATTATCAATTATGTCTCTAGATGGAATGAAAGCAGATTGGTTATTGGATACAACAAAAGGCAGAACTTTGACAAGACGAGAAGCTAGAATTTTTGATATACACTTGTAAACAACATTACAACATGAGATAGGTCTGAAAGATGTAACACTAATTGGAGGAGACACCTTAGGTATCAGGGCAATGTTGGTGCTATTGACTTCCCGAAGCAACTTACACTTATTGAAAAAGTTGTGAATAGCTGCACAAAATTCAACACCTAAAACATTCCAGGTTGATATAAAGAAAATGACATTTAAACCATCAGGGCCTCCTGAAGATTGCTTGTTCATAGAGAAAAGTGTGGCTTTGATTTCTTCATCTGTTACAGGCAAAATAAGAGAGGAAGCTTCCATAGTAGAAATGCAAGGAAGATCAAGATTGGATATGAGGTTCAAGTCAAGAATGGAACCATTAGTATTGCCAAACAAATTGCTGAAGTATTGAATAAATGCTTGATCAACTATGTCTGCAGTAGTGAACAGAGTTCCATGCTCATTTTTAATACTAAATATATTCTCTCTAGAATGCTTAACCTTAATAGAATCATGATAGAATTTAGTATTTCTATCCCCATCGTCTATCCATTTTTTGTGCAATTGCTGCCTCTTCATGCTAGCCTCCAAAGTGAGCGCATTGTGAACTTCCTTGTGTAATTTTCCTTCTTCAACAGATGCTTGGTTATCAAGAGGGTGGTCCATCATGTAAGCTTGTTTGATCTTCAGTTGCTCTTTCAGAGTAGTGGACAGCAGGCTACCAGAACCAAATGTAGTAGAGACCCACAGTTTGATTGCTAGCTTGATACTTTTTAATTTCCTGCAAAATTTATACATAGGGTTACCATAACTAAAAAAACAGAGTTAGCTTGATTGACAATGCTCAAAAATTGTTCATGCTTAGACCAGGCATTAAAAAATTTAAAACTTCTTTTTTCCTTTCTCAATTGGTTCCCAAAAGATAGAACAATGGGGGAGTGATCAGATAGAATGGGCTGGGGAAGAAAGACAGAGAGACGAGGCCATAGATTGAGAGATTGAAGGTTACTAAAAGCATGGTCAATAGTTGTGAAAATACGAACTCCACTTCTACTGCTATTATTCCATGAAAATTTAGCCCCAGATTTGTTAACCAATAACAACTCAGAATCATAAACAGCAAGATTGAGAGATTCTATGTCTCTAGGCAGAAGAGGAGATCCTCCAGATTTATCATCATAAGCAAAACAGGTGTTGAAATCACCTAGAACAAGCCAGGGGTGAGATGCTTGTCTTAAAGGTGGCATTGATTTAAGGAAATCATTTCTTGAGATGACAGAGTTATCAGCATAAACAATAGTTAAGTAGAAAGAAGTTAGAGATTGACAAACAAGGACATGAAAGTGAATATACTGCCTAGCTGACAGTATAGGAGAAAGAGTTATAACAGTAGGATCATAAATGACAAGAATTCTACCATAAGCAGCAGCTTCAAGATTATGATGTATTGACCATTTTGGATTAATGTAATTTGCTGCTTTTTGAGATAATGTACTATTGAGTTTAGTTTCAAGAAGGCCAAATATACAAATGTTATGCTCAGATATATAGCTTTTCACTTGATCAAGTTTCAAATTACTATGTGCTCCTCTTATGTTCCAAGATGCAATGTTTTGTAACATTAAAATTATTGATTTAGGGAGCTGTTATTCCTCCTCTGAGCTGACAGAGACCTTGTTTCAATTTTCCTTCTTGGCACAGACCGAGGGGAGGACGGTTGAGATTTTGTTTGAGAAGGAGGGTCATTATGTGTTGCTGTTTGAGAATGATTGAAAGAATTGGATAAGGGCCAACCAGGAAGCTGAATTGAGAAATTGTAATGAGGAGGGGGAGGTGGTAGATTTTGATCAGCAGCAGAATGAAAAGAGGTTATAAGTTGATAGATTTGTGTTTCAAAAGTTTGACACCAACTTCTATCAAGATCAGTTGTAGACACTGGTGAGTGTGCATTTTCTTCATTTGCAACTTTTTCAACCCCCTTGCTACTCATTATTGGGGTGGAATGTTTAATTTCACTTTCCTGCACACATGGTTTAGCAACCTGAATTGGTGTACATGTTTCATTTTGGTCATCAATTGTTTCAGACTCTTTAGGATACTTGGTTGACACATTGACTTCTTGTCCACTTTTGTCTTCAACTGTAATCTCTCCTTCCTCCTCATCATACCTTTCCAAAATATAACATTCATTGTTTGCACTTTGTAGCAAGTTGTACTGGTTTTGTGTGCTAACTGCGCAACTTTGCTCAACACTGTGTTGAAAACTCTCCTTTCCATTTTCCTTATTGCTTTGCTCAGGTCCATCTTGCATTACAGTTCCATTCACACCTAAATTCTTCAGAGTATCTTCTTTTTTCTGTTCACAAGATATAACTTTTTCCCCCTTATTCGTCACAACCTTCTGCCATTTCTGTTTCACTTTTTCCTGCCTAACTATGCCTTGCCCTTTCTTCATCTTATTCATTCCTCCATCACTTATAATCTGCTGCTCTTTTTCTAAACATTGCTCTACAAAAACTTCACATTCAACTTTCTTGCAACTTTTTACAGTATGACCAAACTCTTTACATACAATACATATCTCAGGTTTCCACAAGTATTCTACTTTTACTATCTGCTCAGAACCATTTAACAATCTAACTGAAAAATCATCAGGTAAATCTTGATTTGGATTTACTTCAACTAAGCATTTCGCAAAAGAAATGCGCTCAAATTTTTCAGTCGAAGCATCCAAACAAAGAAGTTTCCCAACTCTTGAAGCTAACCAGTTAATACCCAACGGTGACCAAGCATAAAGTGGTATATTGTAAAGTTTAATCCAAACTGGAACTGATTTTATACTACTACAAGTATTACCAATGTTCTCATCCCATGGCTTCACTATAAAAAGCTTGTTTCTCATTATAACAGGATCAGATTCAGCGATTCTTGTTCTATCTTCATCATTAGTAAATTTGAATAGAAACAATAAACCGTCAGACTTTACCGAAATTGAACCACTAAGTTTCCATACCTTTTTGAGATAGTACACCACAGTAGCATATGGGAGGGGGCTATCAAGGAAAAATCCAACAAGATACTCCTTCCACATAGAATTGCCAGCCTGAACAACATCAGGTGATGGCATAATTGAGTTACCAATATATTCAAGTTGAAAATCTCAAGGTACATATTTCCCTGCATTGCTGGGTTTAGCTTTAAAGAGAGAGTTCCAAGAACGACAAGGAGAATGAGAAGGTTGAGGTAGCAATGGAGCAGAAGAAGGGAGAATAGACACAGGGAGACGAGGAGAAGGATTAGGAATAGCCTCTGCACAAGTTGCAGGCACTAAGGTTTTACTGACAAGGGAAGTAGAGGGGACTGACATAGGGGGATGGGCAGAAACTGACGGTGGCACGAGAATCGGAGAAGAAGGACAGGGTTGGAGAGAGGAACGGGGATGGGACTGGATAGTGGGAAGAAGATTATGAGATGGAGGGAACCCCATTTTTGAAAGGATGTGAATATATTTAGTGTAAACTTTGGGGCCATGGATACTTTGTATTCCATAGCCTTTGGTTAAGCCGGTTTTATAAGTGGCCGTGCACTATGTCTCATTATTGTGGCCGCTGGGTATCAAACCGGTGCCACTACAACACAATGTAGCAACTCCACTATGTCTTAACCACTGGACCACTATGTCTTTTGAGTCCAAGGTCTTGTTAAAATTTAATTTAATACGCAACAGCTGTAGCAATAACTTCAGCCCAAAAGTTTTTAGGTAAATTACTATCATTTAACATAGTTCTAGCACACTCTTGAATCATTTTATTTTTATGTAAAATTTACGTCCAAATAAGAAAACAAAATTCTTAAAAGATCATCCAATAGAAAATATTATTGGGAATATTGAATCTGTTGTTGAAACAAGGAATCAATTAAAAAAAAATAAGTAATGTCACTTTTATTTCAACTATTGAACCTAGAAATTCAAAGGAAGCATCAATAGATGATTCATGGATTCTTATTATGCATGAGGAATCGAATCTGTACATAGGAAATGATGTTTAGGAATTAGTCCCAAGACTTGAGGATAAATCTATAATAGGAATTAAATGGGTATATAGAAATAAAATGAATGAACAAGGAGAAGTTGTAAGGAATAAAGCACATTAAGTGACTCAAGGTTATTGTTAGGAAGAAGGTATAGATTTTGATAATAATTTGAAACCGTAGCCAGATTAAAAGCAATAAGAATCTTACTCACTTTGAAAATCATATTAATTTTAAATTATTTCAAGTGGATGTTAAACATTCTTTTTTAAATGGATTTATTAAAGAAGATGTCTATGTAGAACAACCCCCACTTTTTGAAGAAGAAAAACTACATGATCATGTGCGTAAATTAAAGAAGGCTTTATATGATCTAAAACAAGTTCCTAGAGCATGGTATGATAGATTTAAATCCTACTTACTAGAATCTAATTTTGAAATTTGTAAAGTAGATATTATTTATATATTAAATGAAATAATAATGATATTCACCTAATACAAATATATGTAGACAATATTATTTTTGGTTCAACAAAAAAATAATTAAATAAAGAATTTTCAGATAATATGACTGAGTAATTTGAAATGAGTCATATGGGGGAACTAAATTACTTTCTAGGATTACAATAAAATAATTAAGTAATGGTGTATTCATATGTTAAGAAAAATACGCTAAATATTTAGTTTAGAAATTTGATATGTCAAATACCAATGGTAAGCCAACTCCCATGGCAACAAATGAAAAATTAAATAAGGAAAAATTTTTAGAAGATATAGATCAAAAATACTGTAAAGGTATGATTGGATCACTTCTCTATATAACTGCTAGTAGACTTGATATAATGCATAGTGTATGTCTCTATGCAAGATATTAATCTAAACCTAAGGAAACTCATCCAAAATCTGTAAAACAAATATTGAGATACGTAAATAACACATTAGAATTTGGACTCTTTTATCCAAAGAAGATTCCTTTGATTAATTTCATATAGTGATGCTGATTACGCTGGTTGCAAATTAGACTGAAAAAGTACAAGTGAAAATTGTCGCTTTTTAGGACACTCTTTAGTTTCCTGGTTTAGCAAAAAGAAAAATTCTGTATCTCTGTCCACAACATAAGCAGAATATATTTTAGCAGCATTAGCATGTCCTCAAGTTATTTATATGCAACAAGCATTATAAGATTTTGGATTAAATTTTACTAAATCACCAATATACCGCGATAATACTAGTGTAATTAATTTATCTAAAAATTTAACTCATCATGTAAGAACTAAACATATAGATATACTACATCACTTTATAAGAGGTAATGTAAATAAAGAAATAATATCACTTGAATTTATAAATATTGAAAATCAAGTAGCAAATATATTAACAAAACCATTAAATCAAACATCGTTTATAAAGCTAAGAAGAGAGTTAGGAATAAGTTCCTTCTCAAAAATATAAATATAACAACATATAAATTAAAACATTCCAAAGAAAAACAAACCAACAAAATTATACTAGATATGTCGATATATCCATGATATGTTTATCGACATATGTAGTTATTTTCTGATTTCCAATTTCCCTCCTTAATGCAAAAATTAAAACTGCTATATATGTTTATTCTATTTTGAAATCAAACCCATTCTACAGTCTTCTTCTTTCAGAAAACTCAAATAAAATTAAATTAATGGAACGTAATCATTCCAAACGTCCAAGACATGATTCTACATCATTTTCCTTCGAGTCACTAACTCTAGGCCCTCTCCAAAACTATACTTTAGCCAAAGTGACAAGAATTGAGAGTGATCTGAAGCATGCTCTAAACATGCTTTCTAAAATGGAAGTAATTCAAGTGAGAATGAAGAACGAACAAGAGAAACAAGACAAAATTCTTCGAAATCTACAAAAGAAACTATTGGATAACCCTATAAATCCAATAGTTATTATGGATGATGCTACAAATTTGGCCATTCATGATTCTTTAAATGGTTGTGAAGAAGAAGAGGAAGAAGAAGAAGAGGAAGAAGAGGAAGAAGAGGAGGAAGAAAAGGAGGAAGAAGAGGAAGTTGATAACAATGGAATCCGGTGTGTCGGTGAAGCATGCTTAGATCGAGATGGAAATTTGGTCAAGCAAAAAGGAAATTTCTATCTTCGCTATCCCTTCTCTCCCGTCCAAAAGTCTTCCATTACCAAGAAAAAACCTCAGGACTTAGGATTATCATGTTTTAGCATGATTTGTTAGGATTCGAATTTGGTTTGGTTTTAATTTTGTGTGAATTATTGTTTGACATGTATGATTTGATTTGGATTGATTTTTGCTTTGAATTGGTGTGTATAGACCTATAATAGGATTTGAATTGATTGTCTTTTGGTTTGTTGTGACTTTAGTTTGAATGTATGTAAAGGATTTGTATGATTAATAAAAATGATTTGTGTTATCACTTATTATTCGTATATATCATTCTTATCACTTTTATATATAGTACCGTTAGTTAGACTTTTGTCGATGACAAAGGGAGAGAAATATAAATAAAATCTAGGCATAGATTAAGGGGAAGTTTTAGGCATAGATTAAGGGGGAGTTTTTGTAACTCATGGGGAGCTATAACATATTTTATATATGTTTGAACCAAAAGTTGGTCAAAGACCCAAAGGTTATGTAAAGAACAAAAGTGAAGAAATATAACAGAAATATAAATGAAAACGAGAAAAGAAAAGAGACATAGTCGTTTATAGTGGTTCAACAAAGCAAGTCCTACATCCACTTTAAGATTTTATTGCAGATTTACAACTTGGGGACAGAAGTTCTTAGAACTCGGCACAACTATAGCACTTAGAATTTCAAAGTTACAAGAATATAGAGTAGAGAAGAGTTGGAGCCAAAAGATCTTGAAAAATGAGCCATACCTTCCAATTTATAGAAGTAGGGAGCCTAAAATCTCGCTCAGAAACATCTTCAAGCTGTTATACCTAATTTAGACCGATTCCCCCAAAAAAGTAGGTGTTACGTCAGCAGAAGCTGGGAGTCGGTACTGATCCCTAAGTGGGAGTCAGTACCGATCCCCAAGTTTGCTATATTTGGCATCTTCGACTCTTTTACATCGGTTTGTCTTGTGGTTAGCTTTGTGGTTTCATAGTTGCTTGCACCATTATCAACTTTCTTCTAAGTCAAAATGATGGAGTTGTGGGAGAACAAAGTTGTAATTTCAAGCATCCATGGAGATCGGTAGAGAATCGCATTGAATCAATAAATCAACTTTGGAAATAGGCTATTGGCATCAAGATAGGCATGTAGGCAGAATATGGGGTCCACCCAAGTCTTATTTGGGAGTTAATACCAATCCCCAAGTGGGAGTTGGTACCGATTCCCAACTTGGGGGATCCCATTGTCTTGTTGTCTATGATGGCTTTGGCTTTGACTTTGTGACTCAATCTGTGTTTGGTTTCTGGACTCCTGGGCTATCTCTCCAAGCTTTCTACCTTGATAACTCCAAGTTCAACCTGTCTATTCTATCTGCATATTGCCTTATCAAAAGGCTGGATAATATTTGCCCTCCAAAGTACATCTTGTTTCAAACATGATGTGCTTTGAATCGAGACAAGTCAGGATCACTGTAAAAGATTCCATTATGTGCTTTGAATGGTCGTTATCCTTCTCGTGGATTGCCTCTGTGAAGAGTTATATCCATAGCTTTTTGTCGCGATGCTTAACTAGTGTCAAGTGCTATAAATTTGGAGAGTGCTCTCTCAATTTATTATTTTGAGCTTAGTTCGATTGAGCTAGTTGATTGAAATAGTATATCTCAGTTATATGAACTGGTTTCTTTTCTTTTGAATGTCTCAAGTAAGAATTCAATTTTCGTCGATTCTAGAAATTGTTCGTCAATGTCGTTGGCTCCCAAGCATGTTCGTATGCCTATGGACCATTGCCAACTTCTACTATATTTTAATTACAAGTTGTTTTCGGGTTAGTCTGATGAAGGGCGGCTATCAGGACGACTAATTCCACTTGTTGACTGAAGCAATTCCTGCCTCGGTTATCAATTCGACATCTTATTCTAGGATGTTTGGTTCAAATCATGCCCCCAATCTTCAGTTAGGAGGTTAAGGAGGCTCAGGATGATGTTGAGGAAGATGAAATTGTAAGTGTTTATGATGAGGCTGACCCCGATGTCGTGGATTAAAGTCATGGGTCAATGATCGAACGACTCAGATTGTTCCATTCTTAAGTGTCCTTTCGATCATAGCCTTAAGTTGTATCGAACACTAGGCACAAGCCATAGTGTTGAGCTATTGTGTTCGGCTATAAAATGATGATATTCCTCTGCCCTCGGTCTGAGGTTGACGGGATTCGTACATGGGCGGTCAAGTCTCGTCCTTATGTGGCGATTATCTACCTTGTCAGGTCTAAGGTCTGATTTGGCGAATGAGCAGTCAGGTCACACCCATCTTGAATTTATGCTCCCTTTGACGGATCAAAGGTAGGAGTAGGGGAATGAATGGTCGAGTCATATTCATTCCATGTTTGTATTCTGGTGAAGCCATGAAAAATAGAGTTGAGGGTGAATGGTCAAATCACATTCATCCTGGTTGGACGGTCATGTCACGTCCGTTTTTGATTTGAACTTCCCTTTGTCAGATCAAGGGTAGGAGTTAGTAGACGGATGGTCGGGTCACATCCGCTCTAGGGTTGATGATGGATGGTCGGGTCATGCCCATCTTGAAATTCGTTCTCCCCCTGTCATATCAAGGGAAAGAGTTAAGCTGATGGATGGTCAGTCACATCCATTTTGGCTCAAACTCCCCTTATCGAGTCAAGGGAAGGAGTTAAGCTGATAGATGATCACTCACATCCATTTTGAATTATGTTCTGTACCCACTGTGTCAGGTCAAAGGAAAGGGCTAGGAGAGGATGGTCAGTCACATCCATCTTGAATTATGTTTTGGGCCCCCATGTCGGGTTAAGGGTAAGGGTTAGGAGACAAATGGTCAGTCACATCCGCTCATTTGTTGGTTACGCTCCCCTTGCCGGGTCAAGAGAAAGAGCTAAGTTGATGGATGGTCAGTCACATCCATTTTGGTTTGAACTCCACATGTCAGATCAAGGGAAAGAGTAAGGAGATGGACAGTCAGTCACATCCATCTCGAATTATGATTTGCACCCCCCTTGTTGAGTCAAAGGATAGATCTAGGAGATGGACGGTCAGTTACATCCATCTTAGAGTAAGTTTTAGGCCATACATGGAGGGTAAGAGGTAATGTGTGGATGGTCTTGTCACATCCATGTTGGATTGGATTTCGAGCCTATTGAGCCTCAGGCAGGGCGTAAGTGTTTTGGCGAAAATTCTAGGAATGAATTTGAGAGTGGATGGTCGAGTCACATCCACTTTAAATCACAATTTTGCCCCCAAGTTAGAGGCAAGAGTTGGCTAAGGAGTAGTGCTAATCTCGATAGAGCTCCGAAGGTTAGGCCATGGGCGATGGAGATTTGGTGGGCACCTGACTCTAGGTACATGCATTTTTCATATGAAGTTTCATTTGAGTCGATCACGTTTCACGACTCATATGGCACACAAACATAAGGTTGTGTGATTGAAAAGAAAATTCATTAAAAATAGAAAATAACAGAGTTTGTCTTATGAAAAAGTTCAAAGCAAACAAGAAAAAGAGTTTATTCTAGGATGAAATGACACCATCACGCTTGCCATTCCGTTTTTCTCCTTTAGGGCAATTTAGCAGCAAATTCCTAACTTCCGACGCTTTGGTCAGTCACAATGCGCACATACTGCATGACATCACCTAGTCGAAGACTTGAACTCCGGTGAAAGGGTTCTACACCGACCCCCCAAGTGGGATCTGTACCGACCCCCAAGGTGGGATCGGTGTCGACTGTCGCGCATTGGTTAGGGTCGGTTCTCAACTCCTACCTTGACATCCTTGCTTCATGTGCACTTTTTCGTTGCCTTCTTCTCCTTTGTAGGTGGTTAGAAGATGAGTAACTGCCTAATTCTTAGTATGGAGGATTTGGCTCTCTTCTAGTCCTTCTACACTGTTCGGCTGATTCGTCAAGCTCCTGTTCTCCTAGATTTGTCGGTTCCGCTTCGCATGGCTTTCCTATAGCTCTTTCATCATCCTTTTAGAGTAAATCCTGGTGATGAGATCTGAGGGATTCTAGGTATCCATGGGATGCTGCTGTGGAGTTTCGTCCAAAATTTGATGGTCAGCATTCTCTGCTCCATTAGTAGCTCTTGAGGAGGCGGCAACTTTGTCTTTCCTGAGGGCCATTGGAATAGCTTCCTAAGTTCCTATAGACTTTGTTCAAATCTAGGTAGTAGAAAAATTATTTGAGAAGAAATCGGACCACTTCACGGATTTTAGGCAAACCAATGGTAGAAAAGGATCCAAATAGCATGGGAGTCAGTTTCTCGATGAAAGCACCAAAATGTTTGAACCAAAAGTTAGCCAAGCACCCAAAGATTATGTAGAGAACAAGAGTGAAGAAATATAACAGAAAATTAAATGAAAATGAAGAAAGAAAAGGGACACGGTCGTTTATAGTGGTTCGGCAAAGCGAGGCCTACATCCACTTTAAGACTTTATTGCTGATTTACAATTTAGGGGCAAAGGTTCTTGGGACTCGATACAACTCCAGCACTTAGAATTTCAGAGTTACAAGAACATAAAGTAGAGAAGAGTTAGAGCCAAGAGATCCTAAAAAATGATCCATAGTTCCTATTTATATAGTAGGGAGCGCAAAATTTTGCTCAGAAATATCTCCAAGTAGTTATACCTGATTTAGACTAGTTCCTCCAAAAATGTGGGCGCCATGTCAGCAGAAGCTGGGAGTCGGTACCGATCCCTAAGTGGGAGTCAGTACCGATCCCCAAGTTTGCTACATTTGGCGTCTTTGACTCTTCACTTCGGTTCATCCTGTGGTTAGCTTCAGGGTTTCATAGTTGTTTGCACCATTATTAGCTTGCTTCTAAGTCCAAATGATGGAATTGTAGGAGAACAAAGTTGTAGTTTCAAGCATCCATAGAGATCGACGGAGAATCGCATTGAATCAACAAATTGACTTTGGAAATAGGCTAGTGGCATCAAGATAGGCATGTAGGCAAAAGATGGGGTCCACCCAAGTCAGATTTGGGAATCGATACTGATCCCCAAGTGGGAGTCGATACCGATCCCCAACTGAGGGGATCCCATTATCTTGTTGTCTCTGCTGGTTTTGGCTTTTACTTTGTGACTCTATCTTATTTGGTTTCTAGACTCTTGGGCTATCTCTCTTGGCTTTCTGCCTTGATAACTCCAAGTTATACCTGTCCATTCTATCTGCATATTGCCTAGTCAAAAGGCTGGATAATAATATACATGGCTGTCATAATCATAAAAGGGAGATTGTTAGTACCTTAGGCATTGTTTTGATAACAACAAACATGTGTATAAAATATAGATACTAATGTTTTTATCAAGTTATATATAGTATATAGTACGGGATATTAGACAGATGTTGATTAATAAGATTATACGGTATCAAGAGAAGATTCAAAAGGCTGATATAAAGATTCAAGAGTTACAGATTGAAGCCTCATGAGTATTGAAGATTCAAGATATCCAAATAAGTTATAGATTCATGGATTATTTTGTTAAAATCCTTATAGCACTTCTTCTTTAATCTCTCTTCTCATTTTTATTAAAAGTTTTAAAATCTATTATCTGTTTTTAAATATTCTTAATTTCAAAAATGATTTTAAAAGAATTCCTAATTTCTAAATGGCTTTCAAATGATTTCTTACTTTTTGATTTTATAATTATATATTGAGTAATTAAGTTTTTAGGTATTTTATATCTTAATATACTTTTAAATCTATTAAACTTTATTATAGTTGTAGTTTTATGCTTTCTAAATATTTATAAGCATGTTATAACATTTATTATGACTTCGATTTTTATTATTCACTTATACTTCATATATATTATTTTTCAGAAGAAATTCACATTTAAATCCTTTATATATTTAAAATATTTCAAAATAATTTTATAAAGTTTTTTTAAGTTTTATTATGATTAAAATATGTATAAACTGTGTTCAAATGGTTTTACAAAGTATCAAAATATTTTACAAAGCCTAATCTTTTCAGAACAAATTTTATAAAGTGTTTTTCAAAAATAGCAAGGATATGTCGACGTACATAGTTGGGATATGTCGACATATAAACCGATTTTTTCAAAATTCAAATTTGAATGGAAGTGTCTTTTCGATGTATTTCTACACGAATGAACATGATCGTTGTTTCTCTATAAATAGGGGTTAAACCAATGAAATTTCATTAACTACTTTCTTATATTTCTCTCCTCTTTTTACTCTCTTATTTTCTAAAAGAAATTATACTCAAATTCAATCAGAATCAAATCCAAATTCCATTGATTTGATTCTCTATTAATTACTCTCTAATATTTATCATATATCTTACTCAAATCACAATCAAAGTGCTATTCAAGAGGTTATAGGATCATTTGTACTCAAGATCAAGAAAATGAATCTGTAAAATCTATCAAACCATACTCTTATATTTTGTGGTGTGCTTGGTGTCCCTGAAATCCCAATGTGTGTGCTTGTGTCCCATTTGAATCAAGTGGGTGTGCTTGTTGTCCCAAAAATCCAAGTGGCTGTGCTAGTGTCCCGTCCGAATCCAGTGAGTGTACCCAGAGCTCGAAAAATATAGAGGGTGTGTCTCATAGCCTTGAAATCGAGACTGTATTGATTTTGATATTTGAAAAGAAATCTATACAATAAATTGTACGGGACTGGATGTAGGGTAACTCTGAACCAATATAAAGATTCCTGGTGTGATCTCTCCAACTCTTTACTTTTTACTTTTACTGCATTTATATATGTCTGTGTTCGCATTTGTGATTGTTGATTTTACATTGTTTTATTATAACCTTAAAAGAATTTTAAAAGATTCACAAAACTCAGTAAACAATATTCACCCACCTCTAGTGTTAAATTAACCTTAAGATCCGTCTTCCACAAAACCCGTACCTTAATGTGCCCAAATTTTGACTAAATCGAAACCCCATTCCATTAGGGCACGGATCATTGGTTTTGGAAATCGGTAATAAACATAAGCATATCAAACAGCGATAAATATAAACTCACAGTGGAATTGAAAAATAAAATAGAACATAATTAGTGACTAAGGTTACTAACTAGGAATCGATAGTATTCCTTGGATATCTAGTTTCCTTTTCAGCTCCGAGCATGAATAAGAAGTCTTCTCTGTCCACCGTTCCCATCTTGCTCTAATAACATGTCCCTCAAAATCTATCCTCTGGGTTGTAATGAGGAGGGGGTCAGGACAACATTCCAGTGGCTGAAATATTACACACTTGACCTATAACACTAATTTATGTCGATTTATTTCCATCTAAGTGTTATGTCTATATTCACGGCTAATCCATTCAATCCTTGTGCACATACGACATGTCCAACCTTATTCGAGGTATAACCATATATGTATGTGCGCCTATATACATACATACATACATATATATCTAAATGATGTACTACCCAAAAGTTAACCCCGACCACTTAATAACCCAATCTTGAATTGGGCCCTCCATAACGTGATCGCTGGTCAATCGGCTCTGGCTACAATGACCATTGACCCATAGATATGACTTTATGATTTAATTGGCGTACTACAAAGCATCTTAAAGACTCGTCTAAGGGTTAACTAGCCCATTTCCTACAAATAAAAAAATAAATAAATAAACTTTGAGGTCTGTGTGTATCCCATACAAATTCTACACTAATAGGAAGCGAAACCCATCAGGGCATAACCCGAGTCTTTGCTACCGACCGCTCAGGACCGCTGGTGCTCGTAGCCTATATGGCAGCCTTACTACTAAATAGTGGTTCAATAATAATACTGATATAGCCAACCAACCTCCCACAGCCGGAATCCTGTTTAAGCTAACCTAATTTGAGTCAACTATCCATTCCAATTACTTAATACCTCTTATCAGAAATGAAGCAGACCGCATTTTCCTAAAAAGTAATGGGCCATTTAATATGTCAAATCCAAGACGAACTCTGTATATTTTCTCCTACTTATATGCAACCGCATATCCCTTTCCCTTGAGCCCTACGAGTGGAGATGTCCTATATCACTAGTAAGTACATGTAACTACTGGTAGCATCTAGGTAAAGAGTTGACTTCTATTGTACAACTCTACTTAACTCGCATCCCAACCCACTAAACTAAACAAATCATCCTAAGCCTAAATGTTTGGCTAAGCCCACTAATTCACTCTCGTTCTAAATGTATAATTGAAGCCGTATAATTTCCTACATGAAAATTATGCTACCTTCTAGCATTTAATTCCTATCTTATATGCTTATTTACTATATTCCATAAATGTCGACTGTCCATAATAAATGATCATTATTTATTTATTTGTTCTAATTCAAACTATTATGCTTATTTCATTTCCCCATTTAATTCCTATAACACCATATTAACGGCATATTTGTGCCTTATTAAATTTGGAGTTACTATCTCTCTATCTACACCTCCTAATCCTATAATTTACTATGCTATTTATAACTAGATGTCATATTTATAACTAATGTGAATATCGACATAGATTAAGCTATATATATATGTGTATGTATGTATGTATATTTGTCGGTAGGCACGGTTATACGTGTATAAACACACACACACACACACACACATATATATATATATATCTGTGTATGTGTATTCCTATTTCTAACTATTAATCCCTAAGCCAGATTATTCTTTTCCATGTTTTAATTTATGAGAGCTATCCTTCCAAAAAGGTTACCCTTATAACTTTCCACGAATTAACCAAAGATGAGAACTTTGCTTCATTTGAAATTATAAAGAATTATCTCTTTTCTTTTATTGAAATGGACAGTGCAAACTACGGGGAAGAACATACATACTTTACAAATCTCTTTTGTTTTTGGTATATTCTTTAATATTTCAAGAGACAATTTTTATTCATTTGTGGAATTAGATAATTTATGGAAATTACATAGAAAAAGATACAATTAAATTATACACATAATGCTCCTAATAAATTAAAGCATAAAAAATCACATTCAAAATCAAATTTGGGAAACCAAAATTAATATTAAACAATTACACCAAATTATCCTAAATTTGGGATAAATCTTACAATCTTATCAACATTTCACTTTAACAAATTTAGGGCTAATTTCCAAACTTTTATATTATGGTGTAAATAGCATATCTATTCCAATTACCTAACTTAAAGAATAAGTATGCGAGTTTTCAATTGAATATGTTCTTCATAAGCCTACAACTCAACAGATCTTGCGTTGGCAATAAAATTTAACAAGATAAATTTCAATGTTATATATAAATCATATAATTTCCCACTCACCTTTCAGGTTTTCCAAATCTTCCAAATCTGAATTCATCCTTTTAATTGACTACATTCACATTCTAATCCAAAAGAATATGTATAATTAGATACACACACACACACATACTATTAGAATAACAGATCTGAGAAGAGATTTGGAGTCAAGGAGAATATAGATTTATAGTTATGAAATTTACCTTTTTTGTAGTATTGACTCCCTCCTTCTCTGCTTTTATTTTATTTTCTGTCCTTCTTCGATTATATATAAATAGTATAATATTTTATAATTGATAGAAATAGAGGAGAAAGGAAAATGGTAGAGCTCCACTGGTTTAATTAGAAAATATAAGAAGGGAAGTATGGGGTTAGCCATGTATTTATAGATGCTCGAATCATCCATATCTGTTAGATTTAAAATAAGTAAACCCGGCACGTTCAACCAAGGTTCAACCCTGACCGCCAGTACTTGACCGGTCGTCCGCTCCTCTATGGGCGGTCGATGGCTAGCGGTCGATCGACCAAGAAAGGGGTCGATGGGTGGGGTCCCGCATTTTTTATTATTTATTTCCTTTTTCCATTTTTAATTATTTTTTTTGAAAACTTCAAATTCTAATAACTTCTTCATCTCCGATCGCAAAACTCCAAATATGAAAGTTGCTCAAAAAATTACCACAAACACAATGGTGCATGTTTCTTGTTCAAATTTTAATGTTTGCTTAAATTCCATTTTTGAGCCTTCATTATTATATATTAATTACCGTAAATTTTACCGGGTGTTATAGATTATGCCTGTATGACCAATTCAATATCAACCTCCTCCTCTAAATGAACGAACCGGCTTAAGGATTTTGGATGATCCTTCTGAACAAATGCCGACAGTTCTAACCGATAAATCACTTCGGACTATATGTTGACACGGAGTTCCTGAAGATGATATCCTGATTCCAACTCAGTTCCAAAGGGCCTACAATCCTCTAATGGGTAATACGGCTTGCAACAAATACATGTTCTTAAGCAACGTTGTACCGCCCTTCAATCCATTCCTTCAGGAGCTTGGGCATGATCCTACTCAAGTTTATCCCAATGGATATGCCTTACCGAGTTTTCTATATTCCTGTTTATGAAGAAATTTCAGCAACCTACAACTTTCAAAGAGCTAATTCATGTCCTGAGCTTCAAGCAACGATATGAATTGCCTTCTTATATGATCATCAAAGCCTTGTGTCGATGCAAGGTCATCGAAGCGCTCCACAATAAACGTTCATACTCTAAGGATGAATATTTCTTTGTTCGATGCTCGCATGGTGTACCGACCCAAAATTTTATCGCTTTGATTTGTGAATATTTGATTAATTTTAGAATATTTAATTAATGAATTTTAAAAGCTTAAATAACTCATTTTTATTTAATAAAGTTAGTAAACTTGTTTTTTTGAAATTTGTTTACAAAAGTGTATGTTTGGAAGAAATATCAAAAATGTGACCGAAAAACGTTTTATTATAAATCAACTTTGTGTTAAATAAAATTTGTATAAATAATTGTACACTTGTATGGTAGCATATAGAAACAATTAATAGCTTTAAATCATCTAACTTCCTAAGCAAATTAATTAAAACAGTGCCTTCTTGAAGAAGACATAGTAGTGCCTTCTTGAAGAAGACATAGTAGTGCCTTCTTGAAGAAGACATAGTAGTGCCTTCTGGGAGAAGAAATAAGAAGGATGCTTATAAAAAAACAATTTTCTTAGCTTCTCTTAAAAGCCGTATTTTGGATAGCTTCTGTTGAAAGCTCTGTTAGCATATAAATATTCATCCACATTCACTGCAAAAAGGAAGCTTGGTTTCATTATTCTCATCTTTTCATTTTCTTGCTTAAGCTTTTGAAAAGCTTGTTAACGGCTTCTTAGTTTTCAAATTTCAAAAATCCATTCTCTTTCCACTTCTTTCTTAAGTAAAATTACTAAAGTTTGTTTCTTCTTCTCTACACCTCCTCTCTTCTAAAACAAGACCCATACTCCCTCAAACCCACCATGGCCAAGCCCCATACACCTTAGGGCTGAACCATATTGACCTATCTAGGTCTTGAAGTTGAGTTTTTGTAGAAGGAAGCTCTGTCCGTGTGTCGGGTACAAGTTTGGTTGAAGTTTGATTCGATTTGGTTGCATTTTGGTGAGCAAATTCTCACCTTTTTAAATAAAGTTTTGACCTTTACTATATTAATGGAAATACATTTTATTTGTTAATGTTTGTATGTGCTAAATATGTTGGATGTGTTGGCTAGTTAACCACCTTGAAAAGTTGACATCTTGATGGTTAGTTGGAAAGTTATGTTCTTGTTCATACATATGGTTATAAAACGTTTAGAAGCGTTTGTGGAAGTGTCCGTATAGCGGCTATCGCTATATCGGCACTTTTGAAAAACATCTCTTTTGGAATCTTTGGTTTAAAACTTGTGTTTTGGTTCTACAAGGTTAATTAATTACTTTAATAATGATGGTTAAATTTTAATTAACCATTTTTATAATGATGGTTCAAGGTTAATTAATTATTTTAATAATGATATTTTAAATTTAATCAATCCTTTTAAATAATGATGTTTTAGGTTAATTTATTATTTAAATAATGATGTGATTAAATTAATTAATCATTTTCTTAATGATGTTTTTAAAAATAATTAATCATCTTGATTAATGATGTTTAAGGCTAATTAATTATTTAATTAATGATGTATTAAAGTTAATTAATCATTTTGTTAATGATGTTTTAAGATTAATTAATCACTTTAATAATAATGTTTTTAATTTTTTTAATAATTTTAGTAATGATGTTTAAAATTAATTAATCGTTTTAATAATTATGTTTAAGGGTTAATTAATTATTCGAACAATGATGTTTTAAAACTAATAAATCATTTAATCAAGGATGATTAAAGTTAATTAATCATTTTAAATAGTGTTGTTTTGAAGTAGTTAATCAGGATTAAAGCAAATTAATTAATTTAAATGAAAATATTTGAAATAATTGATCATTGATGAAAGTTAATTGATCATTTTAAATAATGATACTGAAGTAATTGATTCGTGATTAAAGAATATCAACCATTTTGATAAAGTTGTTTAACGCTAATTTTGAAATGTGAAATCCTAGCACAAGTTCGGTTTAAAAGTTAAATTTTTGATTCAGTTATGGAAAGGATAAGAAATTTAATTTTTTGTAATCTAATATCACTTATATGGAAAGGACTTAATTATACTCTTAGCACTAAACGTTGAGGTACGAAAATGCGTCCCTACCTTGAAGTTAAAAATGTCGTCAATACAATGCCTAGAGCAACACTACCTTCACTTGCCCGACTTCATTTCTAACCAAGAGATAGTACAAGTTTGAAATCAATGAGTAGTGATAGGAATATGAGATTTATAGTCCATATACGATCATTTTTAATTATCCTTGATAGTTGATTTATTAACTATTAGCTCGGCTTTCTTCATTATGTATCGTCAATTTTAAGATGATTTGTTGCTCATTTGAGCGTTGTTATCCTTTGTCGGAAATGACTAAAACTAGAGCGCTGGTGGGGGCAAAGTTATGTAGGGTTGCTTCCATTAGGATACTTTCACATATACTCTAGGCCGGTTTCAGTTATATGCGCAATATGATGTGAAATACTCGGATACTCGGTAAAGGTTGGCGGAGTCTGGTCTGGAGTTCCCGAGAGCCATCATAGTTCTTAAGTATATTCTAGAGGTATACTTTCTGTTAGGGAGAGCAACCTCCTAGTCATTTGTTGGAAATTTCTCTTTTCCTTTCCTTTGATCAAATTTTTTTAAATTCACCTCTTTCTTAATTGCATCGGGAAGTGGTGTGAGAACTTCGAGATGTTTAATTATTTATATCCATTATTGTGATTGGATGTTGTTATTATGACGGGAAATCCATTCTTTAGTTGGTAGCATGGTCTCACATATTATGTTTATTTTTACCCTATTGTTTAGAGTTTTTGCTCATACCAGACTTATTGTCTGACCCGAGTTGTTTGTTTTCTCTAAACTCTCGGGTAGTTGATTATATTTGAGTAGTCCAAGAATAGCAGGTTTCTTTGGGCTCTTTGAAGATGATGGTCGAGCATAAGGCTCCTTATCTATCTAGTTATCTGTTTCCACTGTTATGTATATTAATTATGCATGTATTTGTATTAGCAAGTGTAAAGGCAAGATGTAGAACTACGTAGGCTGATGGTAGTAGTACTTTTGTGGAACTCTTATAACTCTATGTTAGGAGTAACCTGATGTACTATACTACTTTTGTAATATATGTAACCGTTTCGAGAGATTTTTCTATTCTATTCTGATCCATTCTTTTATTTTACCCCAAAAAAATCGTCTTTCGAATGCTTGGGCAACGACGCATAAACACTGAGGTTGTATAAGTGTCATTCTCAGGCATCAGAAAGGTGGGTCGTTATAGTTGGTATCAGAGCTTTGGTTGAGCGAACACCTTAGCCTGATTGGGGTACAACTCATTAGAGATAGGGTAAGTGATGCCCTATAATGAGTTAACCTTGAGAGAGCATATTTGTAATTTTCTTTATAATAGTAGTATCTATCCTCTTAAGTCTCATTCTAGATCTATGGTGTTGTTTCCTTAAAACTGTTTTGATCCTATTTTTTTGTTCTAAAGATACCTGTTATCTTTCTAGGTGATAGAAGATGAATAAAAAAGGAGGAGGAATGGGTGGATCTGGAACTAGCACAGCTACAAATGGTAGAGCTGCAAGGAATGTGCCAGTTGTAGGTCCCGTAGAGGAAGTGGTAGCACAGTTCAACCTCTTATGAACTTCACGACTTTGTGCAAGAATTACAACACTTTGGATGGGAAACCATTTTATGATACTAAGGATACTCTTGGAGTGCGGACTTGGTTCGGATCTTGTGAAAGGATATTTTGATATCTTAGCTTTGAAGATGTAGAGAAATGTCTATTTGCATCGTGACAACTTCAGAAGTCGGCAATGGACTGGTGGGATTCTGTAACGGCTAATAGCTAAAGGAGGGGTTCTCTTGGGCACTGTTTAGGGAAGTTTTTGAAGCTTAGTTTGTCCCAGAAGCTAGAAGGACACATTTGTTTAGGAGTTTCCTAGATTTGAAGCAAGATGATATGATGATGGCACAGTATGAACACAAGTTTAATGCATTATCCCATTTTAGACTTGGATTGATAGACACGCCACTTAAAAAGAATGAAATGTTTGTAAACGGAATGCAACCATAGTTTCAAAGAAAAATGAGCAATCATATTATGGGTACATTCACCAACCTGATGAGTATGACTTTGATGTTCGAAGCTCTAGATATTAAGGAAGGATTCCAAAAAGGAGTAGTGCCAACAATCAATGCCAAGTCTTTATCGGTGATACCAGTTGGAGGCAAGCCAAATTTCAAGCGTAAGTTTAAGGGAAGAGGCAGTGGGCAGGCAAGAAACCTAGAGGTGGGGCTCTAGCGTAGAAGAAGTAGTTCGACTTGGCAAGCGTTCTTTGTTTCAAGTGTAACAAGAAAAGTCAATTTACACCCAATTGCCCGACTATGATCTGCTACAGTTGTCATAAGAGAGGACACATGAAGAATGAGTGCCCTTTTCCTAAGAAGGGGATGCAAAGATAGGCTTTTGCTATTGAGGAGATACCATCCACTTCTTCAGGATAGAAGGGGAAGTAGGTGTTGCAAGGTACACTATCCATTTATGATATTCCTATTAGAGTATTATTCGATACGGGTGCCTTTTTATAGATTTATTTCATTTGACCTGATGAACACGGTAAACCTCAAATATGTTATCCTAATTAATCCTCTTTGTGTGTCGAACACTATTGGGGGTCCAACAAAACTTGACACTATGTGTTTACATGTTCCTATTTCTTTTCAAAACTATTCCTTTCCCTTTGATCTATTTGGGTTCATGGGTTTTGGAGTTTTGTTGGGGATGGATTGGTTATCAAAGTTTAGAGCGATCTTAGATTGTGATCGAAGGATTGTAAGGGTTAGAGATACTGGATGTAATGAACCGTAAATTAATCACTTATCATTTGAATATTTAAATCATTTTTAAATATTTAAATAATGAATTTTAATAACCAAATAAACATCTTTTAAATAATAATTAATGATGTTAAAATCATTTTCAAAATATGTACACCAAAATAATTAGTTCAAACAAAAATAGAAAATGTGACTGAAAAACGTTTTCCGAAATTTCGACTTTTTGGCATCCGAAAGTCATTGAAAATGTTGTGCACATTTTTTTATAACTCGTATACACATGCACACACATGTGCATATGTCATGTGATAAGTTAATTATAGTGTTAAAGTTAATAACCATGCTTAGTTTAAAATAAAACATTATTTGACTAAATATGCATATAAAAACCTAAATAGACCTAAGGAAGTACACAACCATCACCTTAAGCACCTAGGTAAGTACACAAAAACATGTTAAAGGAGTGGCCTAGGGGGTCAACATATGCAAGAGGGGTGGAGGACGTATGGAGCTACCTTGATTTCATGATAACTTTATCATATTTTAATGTCAAGGGTATTTAAGTAATTTACCTTCTCACCATGGCTATAAATACCTCCACCCTAACACATTTCTTCATTTTACATTCTTCTTTCTCATTTCTAAACTCTTCCATGTTTTCATATCCTTTCATGGCTTCCAATATTATTTACATAATTCAAAACTAGTTTATATATTGAAAAATTCTAAGTTTAAACACCTTTCTTCACTTCCTTAAGCCTTCATCTTCAAAACTAGCTCAATCTCCACTCCATTGCACCATGGCCGAGCCCGCCCTTGTCTAGGCCGAACCAAAATAGCCCAGCAAGACCCAAAAATCCAAGTCGTTGACAAAGTAAAGCTTGGTTCTAGTCGTATTCGCAAAGATAGTTCAATCCCGGTTAAGTTAGCAAGCATTTCGGTGAGTAAAACTCCACCATTATAACCAAAGTTTTTAAACTTTTTTAATGCTCATATTATTGTCCTATGAATACTTGTTGTATATGTGTAGTGATGGTTTGGTTGTTGGTTTGTTTCATGTTGCAAAATGTTGTCGCGTTTGGAAGTTAGTTTGCATGTAGTAAGTGATATGAAAAGTTAGTGGCTAAAGTTAATTATATTGTTAGAAAATGTTTGATATATGTTGTGTTATTGTAAATCACCATGTATATATGTTCATACCCTTGTTAATGCCTTGAACTTATTTTCTGAACTACCTGTATAGCGATAGTTGTTATATCGGCACTTTCGAAAAATCACATTTTATCGAAACCATTTGGTTTCATCTTCATGCTTGGATTAGTTTTACAAGTTAAGAAAATTTGGAAATAACAATAATTCCAAATTTAATTGATTATATTTTAATAATGATTATTTAATTAATTATTTAATTAACAAGGATCAAGGTTAATTAATTGACTAGTTAATGAGGTGTTTAAATTTAACTAATTACTTAGTTAACGATGATTTGGAAATTACTTAATTATTTTATCTAATGTGTTTAAAGATAATTAAACATTTAAATAATGATGGATTTAAGTTAATTAATCAATTAACTAATGTTGTTTTTAAATTAATTAATCTTTTTTATTTAACGGCTTTTCAAGTTAATCAACTTATTTGAACTTTAATTAATCTTCCATTTAATGATGTTTATAATTAATAAAATCATTTTTAAATAATGAGATTTAATAATTTATTTATTAGTTTAATTAATTATATTTAAATTTATTAATCAATTGAAATTAATGATGTTTTAAAGGTGGTTTACCCTTTTCAATTAAAGGCATTTGAAGTTAATTTATCAACTTAATTAATGAAGTTTCAAAGTGAATTTACTAAAGTAACAAGGATGTTTTGACTTTGTTATTCATTTTAATTATTGATAATAAATTATTTATTGATTTATTTAATTAATTATAATAAATTTTTAATTAAATTAATGGTGTATAAAAGTGATTAACTTCTTTTGGATTAAAGGCTATTGAAGTAAATTCATCAACTGAATTAATAAACTTTTAAAGTTAATTAATCAATATAATAAGGATGTGTTTAAGTTGTTAAATTCTTTTTGTAATGATGTTCCAAAGTTAGTAAACTCTTTTAACAAACTGTTTTAAAGCTAATACTTGTCATGTGAAGCCAAGCCTGAATTTGGTTTTTAAAAGAAAAGGTTTGATTCGTTTATGGAAATGAATCAATTTCCATCAAGCGATATCACTTATATGGAAACGATTTATTTATATGCTTAACACTAAATGTTGAAGACGTAGACTTGTCACTATTTCGAAAGTTAAGAAGGGTCGTGAGACATGACTTTAAGGTAACACTACATTGACTTGTCCGGCATTATTGTTAGCCTAGAAATAGTAAAAGTTTGAATTCAACGAGTGGTGATAAGTATACAAGACTTAATTTCCATATACGATCGTTTTATATTCTTGATAGTTGGTTTTTCGGCTATCAGTTACTTCAGCTTCTTTATTATCGTCATTCTAAGATGGTTTGTTGCTCCGTTGAGCTTTGATATCCTTTGTTGGAAATGACTAAAACCAAAGCGCCAAAGGGGGCCAAGCTACGTGGGGTTGCTCCCATTAGGATACTTTCACATCTCATCTAGATTTGATTAGGTAGTGCTATAAGATGTGAAGTATTCGGATACTCGGTAAAATTTGGCGGGGTTCGGCTTGGAGGTTTTAAAAAGTGTCACGGAGTAAATGAGCTTCTTAAAAGTATATTACTAGAGGTATACTTCAACGGGGGTGTATCCTCCTAGTCATTTATTGATGATTTTCTTTTCTTATTTTGTTCGAACCTTTGAATTTGTTTCCTTAATTGCATCGGGAAGGGTCAACCACTCTTCGTAGTGTTTAATTATTTATCCATTCTTTACATTTTTTTTTTGGCAAAGCCAGCGGGGTTAACTGGTCCCCTACCAGTTTATTGCAAATACAATAAAAAGACTCAAAACAGACTTTGAGTCAAAAGAGAAAGTACAGGGAAAAACAAAGAAAACAACAAAATAACAAGGAACAGAAACAAAATTACTTCCAGCATTCAATCCATTCTTTACATTCTGATGTTGATTTATGTTAGAGTAAACCCGTTGCGTGTTCAGTGACATGGTCTCACGTGTTTGTGTTTAATTACAACCTTATTGCTTAAAGTTTTACTCATACCAGACGTATCATCTGACCCGAGTTGTTTATTTTCCCTAAACTCTTGGGTACTCAATTATATTGGAGTAGTCCGAGAGTAGCGGGTTTCTCTTTGGAGCTCTTTGAAGACGATGATTGAGCAGGAGGCTCCTTAGTTATCTAGTAATTTATTTCCACTGTTTGATAATGTATGTGTGTTTTGTATCTAAAAAATGAAAATTCAGAATATATTGCTATCAATCTGTTAGAAGTAGTACTTTTGTATAACTCTGTTAACTTCATGTAAGGAGTACCTTTTATACTATATCATTTTGTATTATATATAACCATTCCATTATGATGTTTTTCTACTCTATTCTCTTTGTTATTTATTTTACCCCAAGATAACTTATCTTTCGGATGCTTGGGCAATGAGACACGAATACAGAGGATGTATTAAGTGTAGTTTCCATGGGTCAGAAAGGTGGGTCATCACAATTGGTATCAGATCTTAGGTTAGCAAACCCCTAATCCTTGGTAGGGTAAACTCTCTTTGGATAGGCTTAGTAATGTCCTAGGATAAGTCTGAGAGTGTATATATATATATATATATATATATTGAGTGCGTATTTGTTAGTGTTATAAAAATGTTTTATATTGTGTTGTTTGATCCGTTGAGTGGTATATGAATTCTGGTCGATGCGTTTGATTAGCGTTATCGATAGGGATTCCTAAACACTTAAATAGACTTACCGATAAAGTATTATTTTAAATTGGTATATGAATTTTTTTACCTAGGAATATATTTATATATACAAAAGAATGATTTTCAAAATTAATATAGTGGTATTGATGAGTTGGTTATTAGGAGATGATAATATTTTATTATTATCATTTAGGATTGTTTAGTTATGCTCATCCAGTTTGAGCATTAACTATTGTTGAATAAGTTTATAAGAAATTTTCCTTGGTAAGGTATAGGTTAGGTAAATACGAATTAGGGAACCTTAAGTACAAACCCCTTGTGAAATAAGTTTCACAATTTGACTATAAGGTGTTTGGTGAAAGGGTTAAGTTAAAAGTTATCTTTTAATAGTGTTAAGATGAAAGTAAACTTTTAATAAAAAGTTGTTTATTATAATCTAAATAAGGATAAATATTTGAGAAATTTAATTATAATAAAGGAGAATTATTTAAATATGAGTTTAACTCACATTCATTTTTACTATATCATATCTATGATGCTATAAACTATTATTGATTGCTTGGATGTTAGTCAAATTGTTTGATTGATTGTTTGGTTGAATTTCCGTTTGGAAAATGGATGACATATTAACTTAATTGTTATGAACCCATATTATTATATATAATGTCCTTAACCATTGTTTTTCAAGAAGAATTTATAGGGAGTCCCTAAGGGGTATCTCGCCAACAATTATTTATTTACATCCTTATGCTGTTATATTGATATTTAATTGAAATAAATCTTGATATTCTATTTAAATTATTTAAATGACGTTATAGCGATTTCCGCTATACTGTTATTTATGCATATCACCCATAAACCTTTTTATGGGTGTATTGAACTTAAGCTTGTACTTTTACAAAATAGATGTTTGGAATTCATTAATCATTTTGATTAATGATAATAATTAATTAATCATTTTAACTAATGATTTTGAAATTAATTAACCAATTTAATTAATGATGTTTAAAAGTAATTAATCATTATAAATAATGATATTTGAATTTAACTAATCATTTTAATTAATGATATTTGATTTTAATTAATCATCCTATTTTCGATATTTGAATGTAATTAATCATTTTAATTAATGATGTTTTCAAGTTAAGTAATCTATTTGATTAATGAGATTTTAATTTAATCAAGTCATTTTAATTATTGATATTGAACTTTAATTAATCATTTTAATTAATGATTGTTTAAATTTGACTACTTTTTTTAACTAATAGTGTTTTAAATTTAGTTAATCATCTTTGTTAATGATGGTTGAATTTAATTAAGTCATTTTAATTAATGATATTTGAGATATAATTAATCATTGCAACTAATGATTATTCAAATTTAATTAATTATTTTGATTAATAGTGTTTAAATTTTATTAATCAGTTAGTTAATAATGTTTGAGATTAATTATTCATTTTAATTAATGATTATTCAAACTTATTAAATCTTTTAATAAATAATATTTTAAGTTAATTAATTGATTTAATAAATAATTTTAAAATCAAATAATTGATTTAGCGTTTTAAAGTTAATTTACTAATTTAATGAAAATGTTTTGAGAATAATTAACTATTATTATATAAAGATAATTGATATTTTTATTAAAAGAAAATTGTAAATGTGATCAATTATCTTTCGGGATAATTAATATTGTTGCAGATTTAGGAAAGAGTATTATAAATCATCCCCCAGGATGATTAACATTGTTTTAAATTTATAAAAGGTATTAAATTGTTTTATTATCTTTTGAATGATAAATATTGTTTTAAATTTATAAATGATAGTTGTAAAATGAGAAATTGTTTTGGTTTTTACTAAACGATGTTTAAAATGACATTTGTTTTTGACCCTTATTTTAATACAATTAGTATTATAAATTTGTCTCTTAGAATAACATTTTAAAGAATTTTTGGAAAAATTAAATCCTGGAATTGTTTGAAATGATTTCAAAAGATTTTGAAAAAAGTAATAGTGGTATTATTTGGAAATATTTCTAAAATATAAATATTTTGGAAAAGAAATTTTAAATCGAATGCATTTTCTTTAGGATAATTCAAGGAAAAACATTTCGGTTAGTTTTGTGGTAATCTGAATAATCTTTTAAGTGATGATCAGATATTTGCTTTGGCGAACGTTGTGGAGTAATTAGTAAATTATTCTCTTAATCATTGTGCGATCGAAATGAGTCCAAATCCAAACGAACCCAAAGTGAGTTTTAGTAAATGAAATCGTTTGAAGTTATTTCATAAAAAAATGTAGTATGTTTAATTATTTTTAAGTTCCATTAAAGAGAATTGATTTCCAAATAAATAGTAATTTTGATAAAAGATTGTTTGGATAAATGATTTTTTACCCTTAGAGAAGATAAAGGATAATTTAACACTGACTTAATCGGATTTGATTGGATAGGAAGGTTTTGATAACTTTGTTTTATCAAAACCATAGATATTATTTAAGTATCCAAGCAGTGTAAACAAATTGGTGTTATTGGGCCAGTTCATAAACATCATCCATTACAACACCTTAAGGTAGAAAGGGTAAGAAGGTTTTAATAGACATTGTTTTATTAAAACCATAGCTTTTGTTTAAAACATGTAAGTTGTGTAAACTATTAGTTGTTTTGGGTCAACCTATAAACATTATCCATTTTAACACTCTAGGTTAAAGAGGTCGAGGGGTTGACTTGGTCTTAAAAGACCTAAATTTTAATTAAACCTTCACCTAAATTGTGAAAAGTTAAATAAAATTTGTATTTCTATGTACTCTTAGGATATAAAAGAGTATTGTACAAGTAAATAAAGTGGAATAAGTTATTATTTGATGTTTTATAAAGAAAAGACTTTATAAAATATTTTTATACTTAGGAGAAAATTTATGAAGCAATTCATAATACATTTTGGTATTGAATAAAATACTAAATGCAAATTAAAGTGATAATGAAATATTGGTATAATTAAGAAACCAATAATTTTTTAAAGTGACTATCAATTTTGTCTAAAGGAGCATAGATAATCCTCTAAGCAATAACCCAAGGCTGATGAGAAAAATGGTACGCTTAGAAAATTATTTATATGCAATCAAGAAAGTTTTAAACCTAAGTTAGTCATTTGGCATTTTAAGTAATGTTAAGTGCTAGATTTTTTCCCTTTACGATTATGATTGGTTTGACTGAACTGATTGATTGGGTGATCTTATATACCAAAGCTTATAGAGTTAAAAATTTATAAATGAAGATTTTTGAATTGTTATTATTAAGACCTAAATCTCGGTGATTTTGAAAAGTGATTTTTGGGAAATTTTGAGAAATAAATAGATTGTTTGCTCTAGTTATTGTTATAGGAGGAACCAGAATACAACTGAAAGCTCCATATTGTTTTAATTCTGGAGTTTAACATGTTTTGTTAGGAAAACCCCCTCATTGTCATTTTTGTTTTTAGTTTTGATTTAGTTCTCTTTTTGAGGAATTTGAAAATAAATTTTGAAAATAATGTAAATATAAAACCTAGGCATTTAGTTCTAAATTTTGGAAGTATTTTGAAAAAATATTGGGTTCATAACAATTATTATACAATATTCTCTTTATTTTGTTGCAAATGTTTACATTACTTTTGATTGCATCATATTACCTGATTGCATATGGTTGTTATAGTGTTTATGTTGCATGTGTTTATGATAGAAATAATATAACTAAGGAAAATATAACTAATCAGATTTACTGGAAATCAGGTAAGTAAATTGATTTTTCTTAGGTTGGTTATGACTTCTTATATTCCATAATAATTTCGGTGACGTCTTTTAAAGGGGAAGAGTATAACGACCCGTAAATTAATCACTTTGCAATTGAATATTCAAATCATTTTAAATATTTAAATAATGGATTTTAATAACAAAATAAACATCTTTTAAATAATAATTAATGATGTTAAAATCATTTTCAAAATATGTATACCAAAATAATTAATTCAAATAAATATAGAAAATGTGACCGAAAAACGTTTTTGGAAATTTTGAATTTTCAGCATCGGAAAGTCATTAAAAACGTTGTGCACATTTTTCTATAACTCATATACACATGCACACACATCTACACATGTCATGTGATAAGTTAATTATAGCGTTAAAGATAATAACCATGCTTAGTTTAAAATAAAACTTGATTTGACTAAATATGCATATAAAAACCTGAATAAACCTAAGAAAGTACATAACCACACCTTAAGAACCTAGGTAAGTATACAAAAACATGTTAAAGGAGTGACCTAGGGGGTCAACGTGTGTAAGAGGGGTGGAGGAGATATGGAGCTACTTTGTGTTTCCTGGGGATTTGACCAGGCAACTAGTGCTCGGCATCAGAGAGTGTCCGGCATCCAGGAATGTTCGGCGAAGCAACCATCATCCGTGAGTACTCGGCGTAGTACTCGGCGTCCTTAGTATCCGGTGTCCAGGAGTGTTCGGCATAATACTCAGCAGTGTTCGGCATCGAGACTACTCGGCGTAGTACTCGGCAGCAAGGGTACTCGGCACCAAGTAGTGTTCGGCATCAACTGGCACTCGGCAACAACCTATGCTCAGCGTCAACTAGTGTTCGGCATCCCATAAGTGCTCGGCACCAAGGCTGCTCGGCGTACCAGAGTACTCGGCATCAAGGCTGTTCGGCATCAAGACTGCTCGGCATGCAAGACTGCTCGGCATACCAGAGTACTCGGCATCAAGGCTGATTTGGCATACAAGGTCGCTCGGAATCAAGGCTGCTCGGCATACAAGAGTACTCGGCATCCCATGGTGTTCGGCGTAATACTCGTCATCCAGGAGACATTCAACACAACTAACCAGCACACCGTTCGGCATAGAAGGAATGGTTCGGCGGAGATCGTTTGGCGAACCTTGCTCGGCATACGGCGACCACTGTACTCGGGATGGGACATTCGGCAATCAGCCCACTTGGGAAGTCCAGCCCATCTTTGCCTATAAATAGAGGGGCAGGGTCACAGTGAAAGGGATCCTTTTTTGGAGAGAAAATACGGGGAGACTATGCCATTTTCAAGACTCATCTTCTCTACTTAAACAACGTCATTCAAGCATTTGATTCACGAATTGTATTTGTAATCAACCATAAAGGAAATCAATAAAGTTGAGTAAAGTGGACGTAGGCAATTACGCCGAACCACTATAAATTTGGTGTTCTTACTTTCTGCATTTGAATTAGGACTGTCTTCTCTGTTTAATTTACTTTCATCACTTATATCTCTACACAATCTTTCTGAACGAGGTTAGTGACCAATTTTGGTGCTAACACTTTGGTGCTTTCACTGAGAATTGAATTCTCAGACCTCAAGGATCTGCTTTGAAGCTACTGGATTGAATAAATCCCCCAAAGAAGATCCGACTCACTGATAGGACATCCGTTGATTCTACTCAGAGTTCATACCGATAACTCTACAATGGCAAGACCACGTACCAGGTCAGCTTCCCTTAATGCGGATGCCCGAGAGACTGCTAGCGTGCAACAAGCAGGACCTAGCAATCAACCAGCAATCCCGAGTGCAGGGATTGCCGCTCAAGAACAGACTCCAGTTGTCACCAGAGTGGAGTTCAATGACTTGATGAGAGAACTTAGGGAAAGCAGGAGACAACTGGGAGAACAGATGCAAGCTAATGCCAACCTGATGGCACAACTCACTCAACAGCAGCAACAGAATGCTGGGGGCAATCCAGCTGCTTATTCCTCTTCTGATAGCTCAACTTCTTCTGATGAGCCACCCAGGCTCAGACGCCGTAAGACTGAAACTGCAAGGGCAGATGCTGCTGTTCGAACAGCAGGAGACCACGACCAAGCCAGAACTGGAAACTTCCGAACTGGAGTACAGGTGGAGGAGGGAGCTCCAAATCATCAAGATGTTAACAATGTTGAACCTCATGACGCACGATTGGCAGATCGCCAGGAAAGGAGGCATCAGCATGGACAGGCAAGTAGAACTGACTCCAACCTCCCAGCTTCCATACAGACACCCGATCTGACAGCCATGATCAGGCAACTGATGAAGGAAAATCAGGGCTTATCAAATGACGATTGGGGAGTGTCAAGAAGTCATACTCCATTCACGGATGTTGTGCTACAAGCGTCCTACCCCAAGAAGTTTAGCATGCCAACCATTCCTGCATACGAAGGAAAGACTGACCCCAGACAACATGTAATGAGGTATGAATGGATGATGGATTCATCCAGAGCAAATGATGCCACCAAGTGTAGGTGCTTTCCGATTACTCTATCTGGGATCGCTACTATGTGGTTCACCCGACTTCCTCCGCGATCCGTATCAAATTTCGAGGAGTTGGCAAAGAAGTTTATTGAGCAATTCAGGATACACACTACACGCCCGAAGGACGTGATGTCTCTGTCAAGTGTAATCCAAAATCCCGGAGAGTCGCTGAAGGAGTACTCACAAAGATTCCACGTTGCGGCAACTGAAGTCAGTAATCCCAACGACCATGCAATTCTAATGGCTGTGATGAGAGGTGTAGATCCGAATTCTGAATTCGGAGATTGGCTGGCAGGAAAACCTCCGACTACACTAGAGCGTTTTTACTCCAAGGCGCACCAGTTCATAAGAAGAGAGGAAGCTAGGTGGGTACGACGAGACAAGGCACCGGGACCTGCCCAAGAGTCAATTAAGAGCAACATTGCTGTGAAGCAATCTGGAGACAATTCAGGAAAGGTCCAAGTCAACGTCCAGAATAAGCCTGTGCAGCCCAAAGAGTCCGGAGGAAGGAGTCAAGGAAAGAGGAAAGAAGCGGGAAAGTGGAAGTCGAGAATTCCAAGCTACAGCGAGTACACTCTGCTAAACGCCCCACTTGAGAACATTTACCTATCCACATGCAATACTTTTCAATACAGAAAACCACGTCCGAAAGAATCAACTGAAGAACAGAAACGGACTGGGAAATATTGCCGCTTCCATGAAACCTATGGACACAACACGGAAGAATGCAGACACCTGCATGACGCTATCGAGAAATTGATCAGACAAAAGAAGTTGCAAGAATTTGTGAAGGATCCGCAGGAAGGAGGACAGGGAACATCCGACCCAGGTCGCGCACCGGCTCCACGTCATCCAGAGGAACCTGCCCGGACTGTTGGAAGATTGGTTATAAATACAATTATCGGCGGACCTCATCCCGCAGATAAGAACTGGCAAGAGATGGAACGATATGCGAGCTCCTTGAAGCATGCGGATTTCGAGTGCTGTTCGAACGTAGAGGATGGTGCCCCTGCTAAGCAGCAGCGCGTGATGACAGACGATATTGTGTTCAGAAACAGAGACGCCGATCAGATAGAGGCTCCGACCATCGATCCCATGGTCATATCTGCAACAATAGGACCAGCTGGTCGTTCTTGTTATGTGGCCGAGCTCCGAGAAGCCCATCGGAAGGAAAAAGGAAAGGGTGCGGACAATCCTGTCCGCATCCTCAACGCGAATAATTGACAAGTAGTGCCCGAGCCCTGGCTCGGGCATAGTTCTCGGATCTACGGAGATATAGATCCGAGAGACGACGATGAGAAACCCAGGGAAGAGAAGGCGGCACCGGCTGAATTAACAATTGACATTTCAGTTAGCCGTGACGACCCTTCGCGAATACTGAAGATCGGATCACAGTTAGGCCCCGCAATGACAGAAGACCTTAGCGACTTCCTCCGGGCGAACCTTGATGTTTTTGCCTGGACCCATTCTGATATGTGTGGGATTTCTCCCGCCATCACAAGTCATATGCTGAACGTAGACCCGAAATACGTCCCAGTCAAGCAAAAAAGGAGAGGAATGGATCCGGAGAGATCCGCCGCTCTTGGAGAGGAGGTGGACAAACTCAAAGCAAATGGGTTCGTCTGCGACGCCCTCTACCCGGAGTGGGTCTCCAACCCCGTGCTAGTAAAGAAGGCAAATGGGAAATGGAGGACTTGCATAGATTATTCCGACTTGAACAAAGCATGCCCTAAGGACAGTTTCCCGTTGCCTAGGATTGATCAGTTGGTCGATTCCACAGCAGGGCACGAATTGTTGTCATTCATGGATGCGTACTCGGGATACAACCAAATCCCAATGCATATCCCGGACCAAGAACACACCAGCTTCGTTACAAATGTCGGGCTGTATTGCTATGTAGTGATGCCCTTTAGATTAAAGAATGCTGGAGCAACTTATCAACGTCTGGTGAATCGAATGTTCAAGGACCAGCTGGGCAAAACCATGGAAGTCTATGTGGATGACATGCTCGTGAAGTCACGGCAGTCAAACAACCACATTCAAGACTTAGCTGAAATGTTTAACATACTCAGGTCCTATGGAATGAAGATCAACCCGCTGAAGTGTTCTTTCGGCGTTGCATCAGGGAAGTTTTTAGGATTCATCGTCAACGCTAGGGGAATCGAAGCCAACCCAGAAAAGATACAAGCCATTCGAGATATACAAGCGCCCAGAACTATAAAGCAGGTACAGAGCTTGAACGGAAAAGTGGCTGCGCTAAGTCGATTTATATCCAAGGCAACTGACAAGTGCATCCCATTCTTCGACATAATAAAGAAAGGAAAGAGGAATTTTGAATGGACGACTAGCTGCGAGGAAGCTTTCCAGAACTTGGTAAGGCATCTGGAAAGCCCACCAATGCTATCTAAACCAGTTGACCATGAGATGCTGTACGTTTACTTGGCTATATCCCCTCATGCGATAAGCGCAGCTTTGGTCCGTGAGGAGGATCGAGTCCAGAAGCCGGTATATTATGTTAGCAAGCGTTTAACGGGGGCAGAGAAGAATTACCCTAAAATTGAGAAATTGGCTTATTGCTTGGTGATTGCATCACGCAAGCTACGCCCGTACTTTCAAGCGCATTCAATCGGCGTTTATACCGATCAACCCCTGAGGCAGGTACTTCAACGACCGGAAACTTCTGGAAGATTGCTAAAATGGAACATCGAGTTGAGCCAATTCGATATCGCGTACTTACCACGGAGAGCTATCCGAGGGCAAGCGTTAGCAGACTTCATCGCTGAATTTACCATACCCATCGAACCGGACGATCACGACATCATTCCCCCCATTCAATGGAAATTATACACTGACGGTGCATCAAACGACCGTTGCTCCGGCGCGGGCGTAGTTCTTATAACTCCAGAAAACCGATCAATCTGTTATGCCCTGAAGCTCGATTTTCCGGCTACGAACAACGAAGCTGAATATGAAGCATTGATCGCTGGCTTGAAGCTTATCAAAGAACTCGGAATCAAATCAATCGAAATCTTTTGTGACTCGCAGTTAGTGGTTTACCAAGTACGAGGAGACTACCAAGCAAAAGGACGAAAGCTTGCTCCGTACCTCGTTCAGGTCCAGGAACTACTATCAAATCTTGAGCGTTATGACATTTCACATATCCCGCGAGAACAAAACAAAGAAGCCGACTTGTTGGCTAAGTTCGCGAGTACCGACGATGTTCAACAAATGGGATTGTATCCCGTGGAAGTCTTGCATGCCCCGAGTGCAGACGAGATGAAAATCGATCTTGTGTTGGAAACAGAGATCGAGAAGGACTCGTGGATAACCCCATTCAAACTGTACCTGACAACCGGGGCTTTACCAGAAAGAAGAAGCGAAAGACGACAGGTCCTTCGAAAGGCTGCGCGGTACGTAATGCAGGATGGATCCATGTACCGGAAAGGATTCTCAATCCCATTGTTACGATGCATCGCTCATGACGAAACAAAGCGAGTCTTGCGGGAAGTCCACGAAGGGGAATGCGGCGACCATACTGGGGGGCAAACGCTAGCAAAGAAGATCCTCCGCTATGGGTATTACTGGCCCACTGTAAACCGGGATGCCGCGGACTACGCAAGAAAATGCGACAAGTGTCAAAGATATGCAAAAATCTCGAGGGCTCCGTCAACGGAACTCACACAAATGATCAGCCCTTGGCCATTCGCGATCTGGGGAATCGACATAATCGGCTCTTTGCCTCTATCCAAAGGTGGTGCGAAATACGCGATAGTTGCAGTCGACTATTTCACGAAATGGGCTGAGGCAGAACCTTTGGCCACTATCACCTCTAAGAAAGTCATCAACTTCGTTGTACGAAACATCATATGCCGCTTTGGTCTTCCACGCACCATCATTACAGACAACGGAACGCAAATCGAAAGTAGAGAGTTCAAAGAGTTCTGTTTAAAGTACGGCATCGAGAAAAAGTTCGCTGCCGTTGCACACCCAAAAGCTAACGGACAAGTCGAGGCCGTTAACAAAATAATCAAGTCCATACTAAAGAAGCGTCTGGAGAAGGTTGGAGGCAAGTGGGTAGATGAACTCCCGACAGCATTATGGGCATATAGGACTACCCACAAGTCCGCGACCGGCCACACTCCGTTCGCCTTGGCATACGGCTCTGAAGCCGTAATACCCGTGGAACTTGAAGTTCCATCGCACCGAGTGACATACTATGACCCCAAGACGAACCAAAACCTCTTGCTGGAATCACTGGACTGCATCGACGAAAAGCGTGAAGAAGCTGAGTTAAGGGCGGCGGCGCACAGACATCAAGTCAAGCGCTACTACGATGGCAGAGTCCGCCCAAGAATCTTTGATGTGGGTGATCTCGTTTCGAAACGAGTCTTCCCAGTACCATCACGCATGAATCCCAGCTGGGAAGGTCCATACGCCATTGAACGGAAGCTTGGAGAAGGAACCTTCAAGCTAGCGACCGTTGATGGCGCGACACTCCCCCGAGCATGGAACAGTGAACATTTGCGGCACTATTACATTTAGCATGTTTCCCTTTCTTGTTATAGGCACTATTGTTTTGTGCATGTTTCCATTCAATAATGACCTAGTGTCCTTTTGAAGTTGTAATCGAGCAATTTAGTTGATTTTCATTAATAAAGGCTTGAAGCCACATTTTCTATGAAGTTTCTGTATCTCTTAATTGAATGATAAATTACATTATTCTGTGCGGCGTACAGACTCATACGAACGATTCCAACCTCCGAATCCCCAGAGTGCGGAGCGGAGTACTCTAAGTCCCCAGAACGCGGACTAGAGTATAAACGATTTCCAATCTCCGAATCCCCAGAGTGCGGAGCGGAGTACTCTAAGTCCCCAGAGCGTGGACTAGAGTATAAACGATTTCCAATCTCCGAATCCCCAGAGTGCGGAGCGGAGTACTCTAAGTCCCCAGAGCGTGGACTAGAGTATAAACGATTTCCAATCTCCGAATCCCCAGAGTACGGAGCGGAGTACTCTAAGTCCCCAGAGCGTGGACTAGAGTATAAACGATTTCCAACCTCCGAATCCCCAGAGTGCGGAGCGGAGTACTCTAAGTCCCCAGAGCGTGGACTAGAGTATAAACGATTTCCAATCTCCGAATCCCCAGAGTGCGGAGCGGAGTACTCTAAGTCCCCAGAGCGTGGACTAGAGTATAAACGATTTCCAATCTCCGAGTCCCCAGAGTGCGGAGCGGAGTACTCTAAGTCCCCAGAGCGCGGACTAGAGTATAAACGATTTTCGATCTCCGAATCCCCAGAGTGCGGAGCGGAGTACTCTAAGTTCCCAGAGCGCGGACTAGAGTATAAACGACTTCCAATCTCCGAGTCCCCCAGAGTGTGGAGTGGAGCACTCTAAGTCCCCAGAGCGCGGACTAGAGTATGAACAGTCTCAAGTCTCCAAGTCCCCGGAGCACAGTGTCAGCAAACCAAATAAAGAAAAGAGAATCATTCAAACAAGAAGAAACTAAATTTTATTCGATAAGTCCAAAATAGGGATACAAGATCACTCCTACAAAATTCGGGCCTATACAAACTACAAGTTATGAAAGATAGAAACTGTTACAAACTTAGGCAAAAAACTTGTTGAACAAGTGCATCGATCATTTCTTCGACTTCTTCTTCTTGTCTGCCTTCGGTGTTTCCGACGACTCCTCTCCCTCACGTTTCTTCTTGGACTTTTTGCTTGCTAGAGAGACGGAGTCAGGAGTAGGAGACGGAACATCTAATGGTTTAGACCTGCCCGGGAGAATGATTTTCAAAGGTCTATTCCGCGGGTCAGTAAGTTCCAGGACTTCAGATTCAACTTTGACTTTGACCTTTCTCTTCTCCTCGTCGGCAAGACGATCCTTCATGCTCATCTCTGAAGTATGTTCAGAGGCGCCAGTGATTTTAACTTCGTCGCTTCCTTCGGCAGGAGACGAGGTATCAAGTTTGTCATCGTCAAGCGCCCCGATCACTTGAGCGTCTGGGCCGGGAGTTACCCCTGCGTGAGCAGCGTCGCTTGTTTTCCCCGCTTCCTCCTTGGCGTCATCGCTCCTCGGAGTTAGCTCAGTGTCAGAACAACCTGTGAGACATATAAGAAGTGGGCATTAGAACGAATAACCACTGCTAAAAAATGACGGATCACTTCGACAGAAAGAAGAGTCTCCTACCAGGATCAGGTTGGCTGTCGGTGGCGCGCGGGGTTTCACCCTCCAGGATAGGTGACAGCACATGAACGCCGAGCCCAGGATCTTCGAGGTCGTAGCTGGCATGCTGCTCGAATGGATCAAGCGTCGACCGACCTGCCGATTGAGCAGCATAAGGAGCGGCAGTGTGAGGAGTAGTAGTGTCGGCCTCTGACGGGCCAGCCTCGTTATTCTTCTCTTTCGAAGGGGAAGAGCCTTTGCCATAGAGAGCCAATGCTACGGATAAATCAGATGGCTCATTCCCCCTCAGGAACTCCTTCACCAGTGCATCTTCGTCGATTTCTTCGGAGCCTGATTCGACTTTCTTGATCTTTATCAGAGTCTCCCATGCCTCAGCCAGGGATTCATGGTAGCCGTCGCCCAAGAATGTTAGGTCGCGGTGCATAAGGACGCGGGCTCCGTACTCGGCGATCAACGGGTCAAACATACTTTTGACTTCTTCCCTGCCGGTCTCTGCGGCCGCCTCCAGGCGAGAATCAAGCTCCTCCTCAGCCATTCTTTTGCCCTCCTCACGGGCCTCATCCTTCATTTTCTCGACCCCGGCAAGTTCACCATCAAGCTTTGCCTTCAGGAGCCGGGTAGCCACAATCTCATCACAATACCGCTGTGATTCTTCCTGAGCGGCTATTTTGTCTTCTTTCTCCTTGGAGAGTTGTTCTTTCAGCTCCTTGACTTGAGTAGCGAGCGCGTCCCTTTCTTTTTGGACAGAGTCTTTTTCTAGGGCAAGGGCGCCGCTGCGCTGAACTGCTTCGTCAAGCTCCTTTTTGTAAGCCACCTCTAAGCGAGTAACTGCCTCGGCAGTATCTTTTGCACCTTGTTCAGCGGCTTCCAGCTTTAACTTATAAGAGGCGAGTTCTTCATCTTGGAGTTTGATGATTTTCTTATCGCTGTCAGCCTCCAGAGTCAGACGGTCAATCTCGTGTTGACGCTCAACAGATACTTCTGATATCTTCTCCACCAAGTGCACGAATGCGTCGTGTTGAACATAGACGTCATTGTTGCATGCAATGGCACTTTGCTTCACGTGCCCAGGAATGTGATGGATGGCCGGGAGGAATTTCAAACCGTCAAAACAAATTTTCGGAAACTTGGCCTTAAGGTCGACCATCTTTTCTGCAACAGTCGGGTCCACGGCAGGAGCAGGAGGAGGAGGCTTAGAGAATTCCGTTCTTTTACGCGGCTCTCGAACTTGCCTCGTACTCGATGAACTGGAATGTTGTTCTCGAGCAGCATCAGACTGATAACCCTTCTGCAGAGACTTCTCTTTATCCGGCTCAGTTGTAGGAGGAAGATCACGGGACTGAGAAGATTGATAGTGTGCTTTCTTGCGATGAGACGACTCGTGCGGACGATTGTCCCTATCCTCATAATCACCTCGGTCGCGGCGTCTGCCTGAACCGGAATCCCGTCCGGAGTGATGAAATATTGAAGACCCCTGAAGGCGATCAAGTCCGTGGGAGCGGCCCATATCACCTGCAAAGAAGGAAGATAACAACGAATTAAGGAGAATTCACGAATTAAAAAGACTTGAAGTATGTTATGGAATGCGCATGTGCGTGTGTGTCCTAAGTGTTCCCCCCGACGGACCCGTGCGTTTATCTTTGCTAATCGGAGTATCATCTCTGTGAGCCGGGAGTTGAGCTCCTACATTGCCTCTAGCGGGCGAGGAGAATTTGAGAGCTTCAGGATCATCGAACCCGTAATTAAGTATGTCTTCGGGAATGGAGAGGTTCGAGAGACCCCTCAGAGAACTCTCCAGATGCTGTGAAGAAGCCTCTTTCTCAGGAGGGATAGGCGTGGATTTTGAGGTGTCGCCAATTTTCTCTTTCTGAACCGAATATTTCAGCTTTTTCTTTCCCTTCGAAGGGGAGGATGACGTCTCAATATCCTGAACTTCGATTGCCGGATTCCAAGCAAGACCCACGTTCTCGCCCTGAGTGTCGGGTGCGTCACCCTCTCTACGCTCGCCATCTTCGTGCGCGACGGGAGCGCGACGCGACGACGGGCCGGCAAGTTTTTTCCCTTTACCGGATGGAGGTTTGGGAACTGTAACGCCTTCTGGAAGGCTGACCCGACGATCAGGAGCTAGTAAGCCGAATCCCGACAGCGATTCATTTGAAATGATAGCTCGAATATCTCGGTCCTCGGCCGGAAGAGCTCTAATCGCGTCGACAGCATCAGAATATCCTCGGTCTTCCGGACGCGGGTTAATACCTGAAAAGATGAAACGAAGAGTTAAGAAAAACATGACTCTCATTAAGTACGAGTAACGGTTCAGCAGAGAGACTTACTGCCTTCAACCCATCTCCTAGCAAATCCAGACGGGCATCGAACATAGAACCACTCCTGTTTGTACAGGGCAAATTTGCTACAGGCCCCTGTCAAAATCTGGCACTTGTGATATGGCTCGAGGAATATGAAGGAAGGGCTATCTTTCCGTCTCTTGAACATATAAATGTATCGGATATCACCGGGGGTTGGAGGTCTGGAGAAGACAGCCATGAAGAGTAAATAAGTCCCATATAGGAACGCATGACCATTCGGGTGCAGCTGCGACGGAGCGATGTCTATATACTGCAGCACATCCCGGAGAAATAGGTTAAACGGAGGCACGCTGCCCATCCAGCACATGAACTTGTTGCAGGCCGTGTACCCGACTGGGGGCAAATGAGGACGGTCGTGTCTAGAAGGAACTAACACGTCAGTAAAGGGAATTCCGTGAATGGAACATATCCGTCGCAGAGCGGCCTCATTGATCCTCGAGACTTGAGAATCGACCGGATTGTCCAGCAAGATGGTTGACTCCAGAGCATCGGGCGCCAAATTATGAGCGGGAGAGATTGACGGGTTGGAAGCATCTGCGGCTCCTTGCTTTGCTGACGGCCCAGGCCTGTCAGATATGGTGCCAGAACTAGATTTTCCTGACATCCCGAATAAATAATGAACCTGGCTAAATGCTTGAGAAAGCTATACTTGAAAAACGTTGAGCGTTAGAATCAGCAACACGAATTTTCCCCCCCACGTGGTGTGTGAACTAGTGCAAGCAATTGTGTAAAGACAATAAGAAGGTTTTAAAGATATAATAATTAGCTTCGGATCATCGCCTTCGAAGACCGTCATCGCTGACCGTCTCAAAAGCATCGCTGACCGTCTCAAAAGCCCGCCTTGAGGTGATTACAGTTTCAGGTTCAAAAGACATATGATTTCTAGAGTAACCGCCCTAAGTGTAGTTTAACATTTATACTGATCGGCATTTTAGTAATGTTCATCGTCCTAAGTAAGGTGTTCGGCAATTGTATTGTTCGGCATATAAAGTGTTCGGCAATTATATTGTTCGGCATGAAAGGTGTTCGGCAATTGTATTGTTCGGCATATAAAGTGTTCGGCAATTATATTGTTCGGCATGAAAGGTGTTCGGCAATTGTATTGTTCGGCATATAAAGTGTTCGGCAATTATATTGTTCGGCATGAAAGGTGTTCGGCAATTGTATTGTTCGGCATATAAAGTGTTCGGCAATTATATTGTTCGGCATGAAAGGTGTTCGGCAATTGTATTGTTCGGCATATAAAGTGTTCGGCAATTATATTGTTCGGCATGAAAGGTGTTCGGCAATTGTATTGTTCGGCATATAAAGTGTTCGGCAATTATATTGTTCGGCATGAAAGGTGTTCGGCAATTGTATTGTTCGGCATGTAAAGTGTTCGGTGATTGTATTGATCGGCATGTCAGTTGTTCGGCAATAATATTGTTCGGCATGTCAAGTGTTCGGCAATTGTATTGTTCGGCGTGTGAAATGTTCGGCATTTGGGCATTGTTCGGCTTTAGTTCGTTCGGCTCAATTATAGTTTGACTTGTTAGTGAGCGTTCGGCCTGACATTGTCCGGCTGAGGTACCATTCGGCAACTAACCATTACACCGTCCGGCACATGACCACATGCGCCGGAGCAGCGAACGGCGCCATTACCCTCTCCAGCACCTTTCATTCTTTTTCTTCCTTTTGACCTCGATCCAACACGAGGAAACTAAGGCAATAAGCGGACATACTCCTAACTCCTCCACGCTATGTCGTTCGGCAATACAGACAAGCTATACAAAAACCCTCTACACGACTTCGTTCGAACATCTCGTTTGAGTATACGATGAAAAATACCTAAGTTTGTAGATCGAAGATTGAGATGGAGTAGTTAAGTCTCAAATTCGGACGATTGAACAGAATTGTGAGAACGGAGGAAATAAGAAGTAAAAGGAGAAAAGAAGAGAAGGGACTGGTTTTATAGAGGGGAATGGAGGAAGTCGAAGGGGCTATACCCGGTAGAACCGGTCAATACCGGAGCGCTCGGCATTAAGGTGGAATGACGTTCGGCACGCTAGGAACGTTCGGCTCAGAACGTGTCATTCGGCATCCCAAGCTTGTTCGTCTCGCACCTCCCTTTGCTAGCATTCTCGAGAGGGTACCTCCGAGGTAGATTGTACCAGATTCAAAGCGCATCACGTTCGGCCACGCAATACACTTTGGGGGGCAAGTGTTTCCTGGGGATTTGACCAGGCAACTAGTGCTCGGCATCAGAGAGTGTTCGGCATCCAGGAATGTTCGGCGAAGCAACCATCATCCGTGAGTACTCGGCGTAGTACTCGGCGTCCTTAGTATCCGGTGTCCAGGAGTGTTCGGCATAATACTCAGCAGTGTTCGGCATCGAGACTACTCGGCGTAGTACTCGGCAGCAAGGGTACTCGGCACCAAGTAGTGTTCGGCATCAACTGGCACTCGACAACAACCTATGCTCAGCGTCAACTAGTGTTCGGCATCCCATAAGTGCTCGGCACCAAGGCTGCTCGGCGTACCAGAGTACTCGGCATCAAGGCTGTTCGGCATCAAGACTGCTCGGCATGCAAGACTGCTCGGCATACCAGAGTACTCGGCATCAAGGCTGATTCGGCATACAAGGTCGCTCGGAATCAAGGCTGCTCGGCATACAAGAGTACTCGGCATCCCATGGTGTTCGGCGTAATACTCGTCATCCAGGAGACATTCAACACAACTAACCAGCACACCGTTCGGCATAGAAGGAATGGTTCGGCGGAGATCGTTCGGCGAACCTTGCTCGGCATACGGCGACCACTGTACTCGGGCTGGGACGTTCGGCAATCAGCCCACTTGGGAAGTCCAGCCCATCTTTGCCTATAAATAGAGGGGCAGGGTCACAGTGAAAGGGATCCTTTTTTGGAGAGAAAATACGGGGAGACTCTGCCATTTTCAAGACTCATCTTCTCTACTTAAACAACGTCATTCAAGCATTTGATTCACGAATTGTATTTGTAATCAACCATAAAGGAAATCAATAAAGTTGAGTAAAGTGGACGTAGGCAATTACGCCGAACCACTATAAATTTGGTGTTCTTACTTTCTGCATTTGAATTAGGACTGTCTTCTCTGTTTAATTTACTTTCATCACTTATATCTCTACACAATCTTTCTGAACGAGGTTAGTGACCAATTTTGGTGCTAACACTTTGATTTCATGGCAACTTTATCATATTTTAATGTAAAGGGTATTTAAGTAATTTACCTTCTCTCCATGGCTATAAATACCCCCACCCTAACACATTTCTTCATTTTACATTCTTCTTCCTCATTTATAAACTCTTCCATGTTTTCATATCCATTCATTGCTTCCAAAATTATTTGCATAATTCAAAACTAGTTTATATATTGAAAAATTCTAAGCTTAAACACTTTTCTTCACTTCCTTAAGCCATCCTCTTCAAAACTAGCTCCATCTCCACTCCATTGCACCATGGCTGAGTCCACTCTTGTCTAGGCTGAACCAAAACAGCCTACCAAGACCAAAAAATCCAAGTAGTCGACAAAGTAAAGCTTGGTTCTAGTCATATTCGCAAAAATAGTGGAATTCTGATTAAGATATCAAGTATTTCGATGAGTAAAACTCCACCCTTATAACCGAAGTTTTTAACTATTTTAATGCTCATGTTATTGACCTATGAATGCTTGTTGTAAATGTGTAGTGATGGTTTGGTAGTTGGTTTGGTTCATGTTGCAAAAAGTTATCGCATTTGGAAGTTAGTTTAAATGTACTAAGCGAAATGAAAAGTTAATGGCTAAATTTAATTATATTGTTAGCAAATGTTTGATATATGTTGTATTATTGTAAATCACCATGTATATATGTTCACACCCTTGCTATGTGATGTTTGGTAGTAATGTTAATGCCTTGAACTTGGTTTCCAAACTACCCGTATAGCGATAGTCGTTATATCGGCACTTCCGAAAAATCACCTTTTATCGAAACCATTTGGTTTCATCTTCGTGCTTGGATTAGTTTTATAGGTTAAGAAAGTTTTGAAGTAATAATGATTCCAAATTTAATTAATTATTTTAATAATGATTATTTAATTAATTATTTAATTAACAAGGATTAAAGTTAGTTAATTGACTAGTTAATGAGGTGTTTAAATTTAACTAATTACTTAGTTAACGATGTTTTGGAAGTTAATTAATTATTTTATCTAATGATGTTTAAAGATAATTAAACATTTAAGTAATGATGGATTTAAGTAATTAATCAATTAAATAATGATGTTTTTAAATTAATTAATCTTTTTAATTAACGGCTTTTCAAGTTAATCAACTTATTTTAACTTTAATTAATCTTCCCTTTAATGATATCTAAATTAATCAATCATTTTTAAATAATGAGATTTAATTATTTATTTATTAGTTTAATTAATTATATTTAAATTTATTAATCAATTGAAATTAATAATGTTTTAAAGGTGGTTTACCATTTTCAAATAAAGGCATTTGAAGTTAATTTATCAACTTAATTAATGAAGTTTCAAAGCAAATTTATCAAAGTAACAAGGATGTTTTAACTTTGTTATTCATTTTAATTAATGATAATAAATTATTTATTGATTTAATTTAATTAATTATGATAAATTTTTAATTAAATAAATGGTGTTTAAAAGTGATTAACTTCTTTTGGATTAAAGGCTATAGAAGTAAATTCATCAACTAAATTAATGAACTTTTAAAGTTAATTAATCAATATAATAAGAATGTGTTTACGTTATTAAATGATTTTTATAATGATGTTTCAAAGTTAGTAAACTCCTTTAACAAAGTGTTTTAAAGCTAATACTTGTAATGTGAAGCCAAGTAAGAATTCGGTTTTTAAAGGAAAAAGTTTGATTCGCTTATGGAAATGAATCAATTTTCATAAAGCGATATCCCTTATATGGAAACGATTTATTTATATGCTTAACACTAAACGTCGATGACGTAGACTTGTCCCTATTTCGAAAGTTAAGAAGGGCCGTGAGACATCACTTGAGGTAACACTACCTTGACTTGTCCGACATTATTGTTAACTCAGAAATAATAGAAGTTTGAATTTAACGAGTGGTGATAAGTTACAAGACTTATTTTCCATATACGATCAATTTATTTCCTCAATAGTTGGTTTCTCGGCTATCGACTTCAACTTCTTTATTGTCATCATTTTATAATGATTTGTTGCTCCGTCGAGCTTTGATATCCTTTATTGGAAATGACTAAAGCCAAAGCGCGAGAGGGGGTCAAGCTACGTAGGGTTGCTCCCATTATTATACTTTCACTTCTCATCTAGATTGGATTCGGTAATGCTATTAGATGTGACGTATTCGAATACTCGGTATGGTTTGGCGGGGTCCGGCTTGGATGTTTCTGAGAAGTATCACGGAGTAAATGAGCTTCTCAGAAGTATATTACTAGAGATATACTTCAAGGGGGGTGCATCCTCCTAGTCATTTGTTGGAGATTTTCCTTTTCTTATTTGATTTGAACCTTTGAATTTGTTTACTTATTACATCGGGAAGAGTGAACCACTCTTCGCAATGTTTAATTATTTATCCATTCTTTACATTTGGATGTTGATATATGTAAGAGTAAACCTGTTCCGTGTTCAGCAGCATGGTCTCAGATGTTTATGTTTGATTACACCCTTATTGCTTAAAGTTTTACTCATACTAGACGTATCGCCTGACCCGAGTTGTTTGTTTTTCATGAAATCTCAAGTACTCAATTATATTTGAGTAGTCCGAGAGTAGCAGGTTTCTCTTTGGAGCTCTTTGAAGATGATGATCGAGCAGGCGGCTCCTTAGTTATCTGGTTATTTATTTCCACTGTATGATTATTTATGTGTGTTTTGTATCTAAAAAATGAAAAGTCAGAATGTATTGCTACCATTTTTTTAACTCTGATATCTCCATGTAAGGAGTAACATTTTGTAATATATCATTTTGTATTATATATAACCATTCCGCTGTGAGGTTTTTCTACTCTTTTCTATCTATTATTTATTTTACCCAAGACAACTTATCTTTTGAATGCTTGGGCAACAGCACACGAATAGCAAGGATGTATTAAGTGTCGTTCCCAGGGGTCAGAAAGGTGAGTCGTCACACTGGAGATGTTGGTGTAGATATATTTTGTGAGGATCCTAACAAGCTGATGAGTAATTTCCGCATTTTCTTGAAGTAGATAAGATGGATCTAAGGGATATACCTGTTGTTCGAGGTTTCACGGATGTTTTCGATGAAGTGGAAGTTTTACCTCCCCACCATGAAGTGTAGTTCCGTATTGATTTGGTTCCAGGAACCAGACCTATTGTACAACCTCCGAGAAAAATGGCTCCCAAAGAAAAGAGAGAGTTAGAAAGCCAAACATTTGACTTGTTGTAGAAGGGATTGATAAGTCGCAGTACTTCTAGTTGGGGATGGTCAGTCAATTTTGTTACTGTGGCTAATGGTTCTATAAGATTAAATGTAGACTACCGAGAGTCGAATATTAGGACTATTAAGAATAAATACCCTCTATCAAGGATCGACGACACGTTTGATTAGCTCCATGGCCCTCGGATATTTTCCAAATTGGATCTTGCTTCCGTTTTCACCAATTAAGGTTAGCGGAGGAGAGTGTGCCCTAAATAGCTTTTAGGACTCCAAATAGTTTCTACGAATGGTTAGTTATGTCGTTTGGGCTAACTAATGCACCCGCTTTCTTTATGGACTTAATGATCGAGTGTTTCAAGATGTTCTTAATAAATGTGTCCTCATATTTATTGATGACATTCTTATTTATTCGAAGATGGAGGAGGAGCATGAGTACCATCTCCGAGTCATACTCGATACCCTGAGGAGTCATGTGTTGAATTCTAAGTTTGCTAAGTGCCATTTTTGGAAATCTGAAGTTCGGTTTTTTGGGCATGTTGTTTAAGGAGAAGGCATATCAGTTGACCTAACTAAAGTATTGCAGTTCAAGACTAGATGAAGCCCGAAAATGTGATGGAAGTTAGAATTTTCTTGGACTGTTGGTTTTTTATCGAAGATTCATCAAAGATTTCTAGAAGATTGCTTCTCGTCTAATGAAGTTAACAAAGAAAGATGTTAAGTTCGTTTGGACGCCAAAATGTGATCAAGCATTCAAGGAATTGAAGGAGAATTTGAGTAACGCTCCTGCTTTGACTATTCCAGATGGGAGTTTTGGTTTAATAGTATATACGGATGCTAGTAGTACCAGTTTAGGAATAGTTCTGATGCAGCATGAGAAGTTTATTGCGTATGCGAGTCGATAGCTGAAGCCACATGAGAAAAATTATACTACGTACGATTTCGTGCTTTTAGCTATTGTCTTCGCACTTAAGATATAGAGGCATTATATTTGGGGTGAAAAATTGGAGTTATTCACGGACCATAAATCCTTAAAGTATCTTTTTACCTAGAAAGTTTTGAATTTGAGGCAACATAGATGGCTGGAGTTTCTCACTTCTTATGATCTGGAGATTCTATATACCTTTGGGAAAGCAAAAGCAGTGGCAGATGCATTCAGTAGGAATGTTGCAATGGTTGCGAACTTAAAAGTCAAGCCAGTATTGATGGAGAGGATTTCGGCCAGTCAAGAAGAAGATCCTATTTTGGCTCCACTCAAAAAGAATGTTCAAGAAGGTATTGTTTCTAGTTTTGAGATTGTTCCCAGGGCCATATTGAGCATGAATGGGCGTATTTGTGATCCACATGTTAATGGTCTTAAAAGAGAAATGTTAGCTGAATGTCAACGTTCAAGGTCATCTTTCCATCCAGGAGTGACCAAAATGTTCAGGGATATGAAGAGAGTATCTAGTGGAGGGGTATGAAGAGAGATGTTTCGATCTTTGTGAGTCAGTGTGCAAATTGCCAGTAGATTAAGAGTGACCAACAGAAGTCGGCTGGACTGCTTTAGTCATTATAGATGCTGAAGTGGAAGTGGGAGCAGATCACCATGGAATTATTGCTCGACTTCCTAGGTTAAGAAGTGGGAATAAAGGTATTTGGGTTATAGTCGATCGGTTGACCAAGAGTGCTCATTTCATTCATGTTAAGCCAACCAGGACTGCTAAAAGCCTAGTGAGTTTGTATGTGAAGGAGATTGTGAGGTTTCATGGTATTCCTTGTAGTATTGTAAGCGACCGAGACCCGAAATTCACTAGCAGATTCTGGGAGGGACTGCAAACTTTCTTACGGACCGAGTTGAGTCTGAGTACAACTTACCATCCCCAGACAGATGGGCAAATGGAGATAGTGAACAAGATCTTGGATATTTGTTATGAGCATGCATTCTTAGCCTTGGAGGTTATTGGGAAGATCGTATATACACACATATAACCACGCCTACCGACACACACACACATAGCGTAATATTCATTGATATTCACGTTAGTTATAATTAGGACGTCTAGGTATAAATAGCACAGTAAATTATAGGATTGCAGGTGTAGATGGAAAATATATAGTAACTTCGAAACTAATAAGGCAATAAATGTGCGGTTAATAGGGAGTTACATGAATAAAATGGGTAAATGGAATAGGTATAATAGGTTGAATTAGAATGAAAAAATAAATGTTATTAGAGATTGTCCAAATTGAAAATAATGACCAATTATTACGGACAGTCAACATTTATGGAATATAGTAAATGAGCGTATAAGATAGGAACTAAATGCAGGAAGGAAATATAATTTTCATAATGAGAAATTATACATCCTTAATTATACGTTTAGAACGAGTGTGAATTAGTCGGCCTAGCCCAACATATAGGCTTAGGATGATTGGTTTTGTTTAGTGGGTTAGGATCCGAGATCAGTAGAATTACAAAACAGAAGTCTACCCTTCACCAAGAGGCTACCAGCAGTTATGTGTGCTTACTACTGATGTGGGAAATCTCCAATCATAGGGCCCGTAGGAAAGGGATACGCGTTTGCGTATAGGTAGGGAAAAATATACCAAATGTTTGCCTCAGATTTGAAGTATTAAATAGCCCTGTACTTTTTAGAGAAATGGAGTCTGCTTCATTTCTAATAAGAGGTATTAAGTAACTAGAATGAGCATTTTTCTTACCTTGTATTAGGTTAGTCTAAAAGGAATTTTGGTTGTAGGAGGTCAGTGGGCTATGTCAGTATTGTTTTTGAATCGGTATTTAGTATTAGGGCAGGCATATAGGCTATGACCACCAATGGTGCTGAGCGGTCGGTAGCAAAGACTCGGGTTATGCCCTGACAAATTTCGCTTCCTACTAGTGTAGAATCCGTATGGGATATGCACATGCTTCAAAGTTTAATTAGTTAGTTAGTTGTTTGTCGGAGGTAGGCTAGTTAACCCTTATATGAGTCTTTGAGATACATTGTAGTATGGAAATTAAATCATAAAGCCATATCTAGGGGTCAACGGTCTCAGTAGCTAGAGCCAATTGACCATCGATTATGTTACGGAAGGCCTGCTTTGGGTTTGGGGTATTAAATGGCCATTAGTTTCTCGCCCTCCCTATTTAAGAAGTATTAAGTGGCTAGGGTTTTCTTTTGAGTAGTACATTATTTATATATATATGTATGTACGTATGTATGTATGTATGTATGTATGTATATGTATGTATGTATGTATGTATATGTATATAGGCATATATATATGCATATATATGGTTATACCACGGAGAAGGTTGGACATATCATACATGCACATGGGATTGAACCGGATTAGCCGTAAATAATATACATGACTTGAATGGAAATTAAGCGGCATAAATTAGCGTTATGGGTAAAGTGTGTACTTTTCCAGTCATCCGAACGTTGTTCTGACCCCCTTCCTCATTACAACCTACATGATAGATTTTTTTGGGATATGCTACTAGAGCAAGATGAGAACGGTGGATGGAGATATCTTCTTATTCAAGCTCAGCGCTAACAAGGCAACTAGATATCCAAGGAATACTATTGATTCCAAGGTAGCATCTTCAATCAGTATTTAAGTTATATTATATTTTTCTATTCCAATGTGAGTTTATATTAAACGCTCTCTGATATGCTTATAATAACTTAACAAATTTCTTTGTTAAACCTCAAAATTTGAAGAGTCGGCAAAACTTGGTTAGAGATTGGTTAAGGAAGTCCTACATCAACATGTTCAATGGTGAACTCAAAACCAGGTTGAGAATCAAAGTCATATCGTGATCATTGTGCATGAGAATCGTAAAGTCATAAGTCCAAAATCATATCACATGTATGCGAGTATGATATAAGTAACAAGTCAAGTCTCTTTATTGAATATGTTATGTCATTGCAATTGTACAAGCCCTTATTTCTAAAAATAGGCATAAAATTATAGTTGGCACTAAAATCCCCAAATTGATTTGGGGTTATAAATTTTAAAAATGCAAGAGAGAGAAAAGAATGAATCGCCTCCTTTTGAGTGACCCTGGGGGTCTTTTTATAAGGGTGGAGATGTGCAGCATAGCTGCCACGTAGCCTTTGAGATGCCTGACATTTAGTGTCATTAGCTGCTTCGATCACATTCGGCATCCTTTTGGAAGTTGATGATTCACGGCAACAATGAGGCTGGTGATATCAATGTCGAACTGCAATTATGTGATATTCCTATCATCTTAACGATATATAGCATATGCCCCTTATTGGTGGTTTACAATACTTCTTCATGGCGCTAATATTCGACATTCGTTGTTATGTTGATGAAGTATGGCATCCCGCCTTATTAATCTTTTACGACATTGATCCTCATACCGATGACATACAACCACATGGCTTTACCGACGATAGACAATATCTTCTATGAACATTGACGAACTTCGATATTCATGCCGCATTGATGACTTACAACATCTTTATATTGCCGCTCTTCGATATTCTCTTATTTGCTTGCCTTCGACATATTTTATTATATTGATGAGGTGCGGCATTGGTGACATGAGATGTTCTTTCTCACACTGATGACTTGTGGCATGCTTCTATGCACTGTTGGTATGCGACATGCTCCTTTACCTATTTAATGGGATGCGACATCTTTTATTGCATTGGTGCAATGCGGAATCGATGGTATGCGACATTTTCACCGACTATAAGCTTTTGAGATCACTTTAAGGTGCTTTGAGATGCGTATCATTTTCTATATGATCCTTTGTTTTATCTTCGACATCCTAGACATCGACTTGTTGTATTCATGCTTTCGACATTAGCTCTCTCATCTTGTATGTTTTCTTGCCTCCTTTTTCTCGACATGCTTTCATATTTTCAGTATCATGATTGTAGTAACATTTTCCCTCTAGTATAGAAAAAACATTGACTTTTCAAGTCAATTCCTTGATTTTAGCGCTTGGCACCTATTGATATTCCTCCTAAATCTGGGTCATCTACTGGAATTTAGATTGATGGTTCATGTGCTTCCTTTTTCTCTTAATAGATACTCATCCTTCTTCTCCATTCCCTCTTTTAACTACAACTTAAAACTCAATACAAAGTCTTTAAATTCTTCAAATTTTATTTGGAAATCTTTAATCTTCCTGCATCCAAGCCTTAATTGAGGTACGATTTTCACCTTATCCGCTTGAATTAGGAGATTAAGTTAAGTATTTCTGAATTTAAATTACAGCTAAGGTTTTATTTGGGCACTTTTGATTTCGAATTGATATTAAGGTTTGATAACTAGGTTTTAGTTGTTGATCTTCGAATTGTGAGTTAAATTATAAATTTTTATGCTTATGGGTAAACTTATTTGGCATATTATCATTTCATTTGGGAAAAGATCGTCGATATAAAACGTTAAAACTCTAGGAGCTTTCTAGTTTAGCTAAAAATGAGTTGTTTATGAGGAACCCAAAATCCACTACAGGATTCACTAACTCATTTGATTTCGAAGTTATTACCTTACGAAATTGAATATTTAACCTGATGTTCGACATAAAATTACTTCTTTTTAACCATTATTTTGTCAACTAGTTTAAAAACTATCAAAATATGAGATCCTTATATGTCGACAATAATTTAGGAGTATGGTAAACATTCAGTAATTTGACATGCATTTTAAATGGTTATAGAATAGTTTTTATAACTTTATAATGAGTTGTCATCCCTTTTCAACAACTACTTAAAGTGTTAACAATTCTTGTTCAAATCCTATGCGACATCACTAGTTGGCCATGTATTTATCGTAAAGCAGACGAAGAAATTACTTTTGTATTTAATATTTTTATAATTTGATAACTGGTTAGAGCATTTCTAAATCATCCGACATTATTTACTAATTTCGACCATTTCCCAATTTAATATTAGGTCATTTTTTCGACATCCTATCATGGTTTTCAATAATGGTTATTGATGCGACATCCTATAGGTTTGATATCAACTTATTGGTTCGACATTTTATTTAAGAAGTTATTAACAAAGATTTCACAATTGTTTACATTACCATAATTGTTTACAAACTTCCCAAGTATTTTATCAAATTTGAAATGAACCACTTAATGGGTTATTAAATTGTCACAAACATAATAGCTAATTTTGAACTTTAATACCTTAATGTTATAACATAGGCAATTTTCAATCAGTTAACTATTCTTTGTTTAGGCATTTAATTATCTACTTTTCATATATGAGCATTATAAAATGAGTAGTACTTCCCTAACTTTGTGTAATATCACCTGGTAGGCATATGGAAAGCAACAAACCAAGTAAAAGCTCTATTAAAACATTTCGGAAGGTTTAAATCGACAATAATCCACAAATGTCCAATTTAAATAATCTGGAATATAGATAATCAATGGGGTTAATTAAGAAAATAAGAAAATAAGAAGGAAACAAACACAGAATCTCGCAGCGGAATGACAAAATATAAAAATCAAATAAACAGTTTATGAAGTTGTTTACTATACTTTTGACTATAATCTATACAACATTTTTCAGAGTTATATATATACAATAGAACAAATAAAATAATAGAGCAGAACAAGCAATGATGGAATAATACTAGTAATAATGTACCAAATCTTCGTCTTCGTTCTCCAGAGAATAATCTTCGATAAGCTGAAAAACTCAGAAATGACCCGAGTGTAATGAAAAGACAAAACACTCGAGTCAGGACTAAAATATCCTTATGTAAGTCAAATCAATATTGCATATAACATGAGTGTAATAGCGTCGGAGATGTTTACGGGATTTCACATCTCCTATCCAGTGTATAACGTGCGTTCAATAACTCAAGAGATGTTACGGGATTTTCCATCTCTTAAGAATCCGTCAAAATATTTATATGTAGTATAATACGCTACATATATAATGTCTAATCAATAAAATAAATTTTTTTCTTAGCGTTAAGGCTTTACATTGATCCCCCTTAATGCATTTTTAAGCATTGTCGTACATTTTGCATATAAAACACCAGCAAACCGTCGGTGGATAGGAATGCGCCGTGATACGACAACACTAAACCAAAATCGTATAGGTCTCGTATAGGGATAAAAGTTTGACAAGGCACGTTAGGCAATGCCTAAGGTAGGATACTACCAGTTTACCCTTCCCGGTTGGTGATAACGCATCATAGCTATGATCGCCCACCGCGTCCAACGCTCCTAAAATTAGAGGGTGCGCACCAATCAATAACAATGTCAATGATGGTAATACGAAGAAGTATGTCCGCTCGGGGTAGCTAGCCCACTTGGCCAGTACGGCTCTTGTCTTAGTCATTTCAAATTGACACAAGTGTCAGGCCAATCCATCATCGTTCTCTTTCTTCAAATCAAGAAAACGTGCGCCAAATCAAACCACTTCGTTCTAGATCATCACTCCACGTACACAGTTGTTAAAGTGGTTTCGGTATCGACAGAGAGTATGCCCATATCCAGTACCGATCTCTTTAACAACCAAACGTCGTTTTACACACCATTTGGTACTTTTACATTTTGAAAACAGTTCATACTTGTTATCAAATATCATATTCGCTTCAAAATCAAATCCATTTCAAAATCATCATATTTACTCAAAACATACCATTTCACTTCGAAAATCATTTTTGCCTCAATATTTCGATTTCAGTTCCAAAATTGTTTCAAATTTCAATTTGGTTTATACTTCATTTGACCCAATTCGTATTTAAATCCATGATTTAATAATAAACATTCCACCCTTGACTAGTTTGAATTTTTTTTTTTGAAAAATAGTTTGAATAGTTTTAAAATAGTTTAAACAATTAAAATAGTTAAAAATAGTTTAAATGGTTAAAATAGTTTAAATGGTTAAAATAGTTTAAGTACTAAAATGGTTTATATAGCAAAATCGCTTGGAAAATCCAAAATAATTCGAATATTTAAAAAGATAGATTTAAATAGTTTATATCAAAATAATTTATTTGAAAATAGTTTCAAAGTCAAACTAATTCAATTTCCAAATTTTCCAATTCAAATCACTTTTAAATTTCCATTTCGATTTGATCGATTCAATTCCGATTTCAAGTCGAATTTTACTTCGATTCCAAACTAGTTTTGATGTCAATTTAAAATTAATTTCAATTCCAATTTCAAATTAATTTCAGTTACAATTCCAAATAATTTCAATCTCAAATTTTTGAACCATTTCGATTTATATCAATCCGAAGTTCGATTTTCAAAACATCGATTCAGAACACTTAAATCAATTTACTTTCAATACCCAATTTGAAATCCAAATCCTCAACAATAATTCAATTCCGAGCTTAATTTCAAAATAGTTCGATTTCCATAATCAAATCATTTAAATAAATTTCAAATCAAAAATTTTAAAATCATTTAATTTAACCAATCCGATGTTCGTATATAATTTTCTATCCTATGGTCCAGTGATCAGTTATTTCAATTTAATTTCAAGTATGGATGTATATCATTTCAAGCCAAATCACAGCATCATAGGTATATATCATTTCAACCTATTTCTTAATTCATTCGAAATAATTATATTTACAGTTTTATATACTGTAAGTAATATACAAGATGATAACAGGATATATCAAAATAAATAGACATCCAAATCATCCAAAACATCAATCAATAGCACCCATCACAATCAACATCCAAATCAGCCAATAATTCACAATAATTCCATAGCTATCAATATCAGATATTTTACTGGCAATTAAATTCCAATTTCAAATTTAACCGTCAATTTTAATTTTTTTAACAGTTAATTCGAGTGACAATTAAATTCATCAAACGACGATCGATAAATTTATATCACTTCATAATTTCGAATTTAACTAGCATAAAATGTTTTAGTACGTTGTGAGCGTTATAAAACACTCACCTTTGTCTGAATTTGAAATTTCAATTTAATCAAACAACGACGAAATCAACTCCACGATGTAGATGACGTTGACATAAATCCAACGTGACTGACCGTGCGCCAATACGACCTCGTACGAGAGAGATACAATTTCGTTAACATCTTTATATTTAAATTAACTTAAATATAAATTAATCAATTAAATAAACGTTAATTAAACTTACCCTAATCACATCATTAAGCTTGTTAATCTCCCGCTCATTCGTTCTTCCCAGGTCGCGTTCGCTTCTCCGATCTAACCCATGTCGCGCCACGTCAAAGCTCACCGGACCCCTCGTCTACCACCGCCAGAGGAAGCCCAGTCCTCGACCGACCCTCCAGTGCCAGCTCCGCCTTCCAAAAGGCCATGTAGCTCGCCAGATTCGCCACGAAACACCCCAAAACCAAAACTTCATCCATCTGGCGATTTCAGCAACCTCAGTTCGCCAGAGGTCAAGAAATTTTGCCAGTGTGTTGCCCTCAACAATCTCCCCATCTTTCCTTTAGATGCCGACATCACTTGACGACTAGAGATGCTGAAAATATCGATTGAAGCTGCGACATTCACCTTCGAACTACGGCCTCCTCAGACCACCAATCGTAATGAAACTTGGCCAGCGTGTGGCCTTCGATGTGCTCTACACTTTTGCTTCAGACGCTGACTTGAATCGTTGACTGCGGAAGATGAAATCGGCGATCTTAGATCCAAGTTTCGCGGCATTCAAGCATCTCTCGCCGTCGATCCGTTGCACTGATGATGATCATGACCGTTGATTAGCCTCGTATCATCGATCTCTACAACTTTGTAGTAGAAGTCAAAGGCCGAAAGTGGATGGATTGGCTCCGATCGATGGTGATCGTTGGATGGATGTGTTTGATATTGTCTGCTAACATTATTAGGGTCGGCTGAAATTTTGTGAATGCAAATGTTAGAGAGGAAGTGGTTTTATAGAATTTGAGTTGACACTGTTCACGGCCAAATGAGACATTCCTACTAGCGTTTTGAACCAAGTAACCCTATTCCGGATTCAACGGGACTATTTTCCGGACCTAATTTAATTGTATATAAAAGTTAATGTTTAAATCGTCCGATAAATATCACATCAATCCCATATCCAATCAATTTTAAATTTACAGTTACGGACAACAAAAATATTTCCATTTCAAAACACGACGTAAAAATCCAAATCATTTCACTAACCATAAATTTTATTATTATTACACATTCAAATCCAATTGAAATATTTACATGAAAATGGAACGTTCATTCTATTCCACTCAAACATTGTTTCTATTATAACACACAGCTTTGTTCACATAAACTAATTTGTTTCTATTCGCTTTACTTCTTTTAATTAAGCATTTAAATAATTCAATTACGCTGAATTTCAATATTAAATCCCAATGAATCTTAGTTATAAACCAATTGTTCCCCTTCCATTTATTATATAGTTTATGTTATTAATTATATAGTCACTGTCTTCATTTACATTCTAATATAAATTATCAATTTTCATCACATCGAAATTTTATCGACTAATGATCTTCTTTAAGTTCGTACCAATTGAATTACATAAATAAAACGTTAAATTTTTATTTCTAACCATATTTTATTCTAAAATTATATTTAATTTAATATTTTTAAATAGTTGAAAAATACGGGTCGTTACAATCTCCCCCACTTAAAACTTTTCGTCCTCCAAAAGGAACGAAGTCATTTTAGAATTTTAAAATTTTAACAAAATTAGTTATAGAAATAAGTTATAACCATTTGTTATCTACCACACTTTTGCTACGCCACTCTGCCGCTTATTATAAAAATGAGTTATAAAATTTTAAAGTCTCAAAAATTTTCTAACACCCGGATTTATGGAAAATTTCGGCAGCGTCTCTTCTGTGCAGCTTGATCGAAATTTTTTACAATAACAACATAATCATATAATATACATCTCATCTTAATGATGAGGCATCCCAACCATGGGGAAACAATATATAATATCAAAATACGGTATGTAATCCGAGATGTGTACCTTTTGTTATTATTAGCAAGCATATATAGCAACATAATGTGCAAGCTAGCTTCAAATGCAAAGCACACGCCATTCTCACCTACTAAACACTCAACAACCAATAAGAATATGTATACAGAAAGTAATATCAATACATAACATAAACATAAGCAAGTATGACAATCGTATGTAACACTAGTAAACAAAGTTAACTAATTCATAACATACAATCATATTTTTTTCTTTTCAGTTTCAAATATCATTATTTAACTTATTGTTCTCATCTCTTATTAACATTCGATCCTTTATCACACTTCAATTTACTTATTTTAGTTAATGTATATTAAACTAACTTACATTCAATTCATGTGTTTTCAATTTATTCATCTACTTCACTCATGTTTGTTAAATTTACATCCACTTATTAGCATTCATTTCATTAATCATTCAATGGATTTATATTCAATTCATTTACATTCAATTTATTTACTTTTGGTTAATTTGCATGCATTTCAAATCCATTGTGTTCACATTCACTTATTCTCATTAAATGAGTTCACATTTTCCATTAAATACCAAATTTATTTATGAAACGTTTCATTAATCATTTTATTTCATTTATTATCATTTTATATAGGTTCAGCTTCTTTTATACAATTCAATTCAAGTTTATAATCATCTCCAGTTACAACTTAATTTTTAAAACATCCTTTGCACATTTACCTTTATTTTACAAACAATCTACAAAGAGATGGTTTAATTTATTATTTGTTTACTTTCTCTTAAGTTTATATTCATTTACTTGTTCAACTTAAATTTTAACGTTTCAACATCTACTTAAGTTTATTAACAATTTGTAAACTTATCTTCATTTATAAACATTACTTAATTTACAATCAATACAAAAGTCATATTTTTGTTTACAAATATTCTAGTAGCTTAAGTTCATCTTTAAATAGTATTTTTTTACCATTCAAATTATCCATTTAACCTTTCTTAAGACATTAACTAAGTGTACAACATTTATTATAACTGTATCAAAGCTTTGTACTTGTAATCAAAAGAAGAGAAGAGAAATAACATATAAAGTGGACGTAGGCACATTCTGGCTGAACCACTATAAATCTGCATGTATTTTTACAGTTTAGCCCCTACTTTTCATATATCTGCATAAATCACTCAAATCACTAAGAACAACATAAGATCTACTAAATCATACAACTTTGAGGTGTTTGTCCATTTTTTGTGCAAACATTTTTGGTGCTTTCACTGAGAAGGCTTTTAGCTCGAAGCTTCAGCTTCATCCACTTAACAGTTTTCCTAACAGCATCGTTCGCTACTTGGAAAACATGCCTCCCAAACAGAGAAAAGATGTTAACAAAGGAAAAAACATCGCATCCAGTAGTCTTCCAGATCCAGCTGTCACGAATCAAGTAAATCGTCCTCCTCCGGCAGCAGTAACAAATGAAGGACAGGCTAACCCAACCACTCCTGCCACAGAACAGCCTACAGCAATTACTAGGGCAGATTTGGACAGAGTTGTGGTTGAAGTAACTAACCGGTTCACGTCCCAGCAGGAAGCCTTGGTGGACCATCTCATGTCACGCTTAAGGGACGCTGAAGAATCCAACCGCAACACTGAATCATGGGGCGAGTCCCAGTCTGGAGGATCTCAGAGACAACAAAGATCTTCCTTCTTCGAAGGAGCTAATGGCAGAAGTAGCCATGGTAGGAGCCGAGACCGAGCACAGCCCGAAGTTAGGCCTGAGGAAACGTTTGGTACCGAACCCAACGGGGGAGGTACCGGACGGAGGTCAACTGTAGCTGAGCCTGTCATACTGCCTAACCACGGAAACGCCAGTGAACGGGGCCGAGCTAGAGTCTAGCTCGAAGTTGGACCCGAGGAAGTGCTTAGATCAGAATCCGGCAGGGGAAGATCAAGGCAAGGGCCAACTGTAGCTGACCCTAGCATGCTCCCAGAAGATCAAAGGAAGCCACTGGAAAATATGAGGAATGATAGACGATACCATCCCTACAGGTCATCTGGACGGAATCAATCCCACAGAACAGAACCAAACTCATTTCTATCTGGTCCAAATTCTGATGAAAGGATGGCATGCTTATTCAGAGAGTGTGTCCAACGGGAGCAAAGAGATCGAGGGATAGGCGCTAGGGTAACCAGCCCTTTCGCCCGCAATATCGAAATCGCTATCACCCCCCGAGAATGGAAGATGCCAACAATGGAACCCTACAAAGGAACCTCCGACCCCTTTGTACACTTACAGAGGTACACGCAACATATGCTCATGAGTGGGGCGACAGAGGGAGTACTGTGCAAATTCTTTCCGCTCTTCTTAGCAGATCTTGCTACCTCCTGGTTCTGTCATCTACCCCAGGGATCCATCAGCTCGTGGGAAATGTTGAAAGAAAAATTTATCAGTCGGTTCCACATTCATGTGGAGCAACCTAAGGACGCTTATTCCTTATCCAGCGTCAAACAAAAACCTGGAGAGAAGCTGCAGCAATACCTAACCAGATTCAACGCCGCAGCAGCCGCAGTCCAAGATGCCGATGAGAAGCTTATCCTAATGGCCCTCTGTAGTGGTATGCATCCGGACACTAAATTTGCTAGAAGGTTGACGAAAGAAAACCAGCTACTTTACCCGATTTCTTCCATGAAGCTGGGAAATACATGAGGCTTGAGGATGCTGCCGTTGAGGGGCAGTCAGGACAGCAAAATAAGACAACCCATAGCAACGCCCCTGCTGTGGCAAGGGACGTTCGAAGAAATGATTCCAGAGACAATGCTGGGGGCAAGAAGGGAGAAAAGCGCCTATATCGGCCAGGACCAAGATTCGACACTTACACTCCTTTGAATGAGACCGTCGAAAATATCTTCCTTGCCACCCAAGGCGAAGTTAGATACAAACGCCCACCATACAAGAAGGAATCAGATAACGCACAGAAGTCTGGAAAGTTCTGCCGCTTCCATGAATCTCACGGGAATGATACCAACGAATGCCATCATCTCCGAGATCTGATTGAGGAACACATCAGAAGGAAGAAACTGGAACGTTATGTAAAAGGTCAGGACAGGACCCCAGCTCCTGCCAATGAAAACCCAAGGCTACCCTCACCGGGGGCCGACAGAGGAAACCGCAATGCTAGCAGCTCTAGTCAAGAGAAGATAGTGGTCCATACCATCTCAGGAGGGCCGCACATCGCAGACAGAAGCTGGAAAGTGATGGAAAGATACGGAAAGTCGCTTAGAGACAATAAAGACTATGTCAATTCGGTTATAGAAGAACGCCACCCGAAGCGGAAAGAAAGTGATGACATCACATTCGGTAAGCATGACCTAGAAGGAAGGCAGTACCCTCACATGGATCCCATGGTCATCTCTGCCCGACTTGGTCCCGCCGAAGTTTACCGAATCCTGGTAGACACTGGAAGCTCAGTAAACATCCTGTTCAAACACGCATTCGAAAAAATGAAGCTATCAATGAAGGACGTATCTCCCTGCGATAAACCACTACACGGTTTCACTGGGGATGCTAAGATGCCCCTCGGGCAACTGGACCTCTTTGTTGAGATTGGGAGCCATCCCCGCTCCATTGTACGGAAGCAGACGTTCGTGCTAATAGAAAACCATTCGGCCTACAACGCCTTCTAAGGAAGACCAGCCTTGTCTGACTTCCAAATTGTCCTAGCCCCATGGTGCCTAAAGATGAAATTTCCAATAGACAATGGAGTAGAGGAAGTGGAAGGAGACCAGGACGTTGCTCGAGACTGCTTCGCAACAACCACAGGAAGGATAAAGGGAAGGGTGTAGAGATTGCCCTCTGCACGAAAAGTCTAGAAGCATAGCAACTAAAGAAAGCCCCTCCTCTTCGATATACCAGCGACCCTTTCAATGAATTAGACCCTAGGGACAAAGAGGAGGAGGCCACCACCGAGCCTGCAGAGGCTATGGAGTTTATATCTGTAGACAAGCATGACTCAAGTAGACTACTGAAAATTGGGTCCCAACTAAAAGCCGAATTGAAGGAACAACTCATCGATTTTCTCCGCCACAACTTGGATGTATTCGCGTGGTCACACGCTGACATGACCGGAATCTCCCCCGACATAGCATGCCACGTATTAAACATTGATCCTGCCAAGGCGCCCGTAAAACAAAGAAAGAGAAGTATGGGGGCAGAACGATCAGCAGACCTCGATGAAGAAGTAAAGAATCTACTCGCCAATGACTTCATACGAGAAGTTATCTACCCGGAATGGATCGCCAACCCGGTACTGGTAAAGAAGGCTAATGGGAAGTGGCGAACCTGCATTGACTTTTCCAACCTAAACGACGCCTGCCAAAAGGATTGCTTCCCACTTCCCAGAATCGACCAACTTGTAGATAGCACAGCCGGGCACGAGCTCCTATCTTTTATGGATGCATACTCAGGATATAACCAAATTCCTATGCATGCTCCCGACCAAGACCACACTAGTTTCATCACTGACCGGGGTTTATACTGCTATAAGGTAATGCCTTTCGGACTTAAAAATGCAGGAGCCACCTACCAGCGCCTCGTCAACAAGATGTTTGCAGGGCTAATAGGACAGACTATGGAAGTATATGTGGATGACATGCTGGTGAAGTCAAGGAAAGCCAAAGATCATGTAAGCCACCTAGGCGAGATGTTTCAAGTACTTCGCCAGTATGGCATGAAGTTGAATCCTCTAAAATGCTCCTTCGGAGTATCATCAGGAAAGTTCTTAGGATTCATCGTCCATGCCAGGGGGATTGAAGCGAACCCTGAACAAGTCCGAGCGCTAAGGGATATCAAGATACCTTCCACCCGAAAGGAAATGCAAAGCCTAAATGGAAAAGTGGCCGCCCTAAGCCGATTCATCTCCAAGGCAACAGACAAGTGCGTCCCCTTTTTCGAAGCTCTAAAGAAAGACAAAGGAAAGTTCGAATGGACTGACGAATGCTTAACCGCTTTCCTTAACCTAATCGAACACCTCCAGAAACCACCGGTACTTTCGACTCCAAGCGAAGGCGAAGAATTATACCTATACCTTGCTGTGTCATCTCACGCCCTAAGCGCTGCCTTGGTAAGGGAAGACAACCGCACGCAACGGCCAGTTTACTTCGTCAGCAAAAGGTTTACTGGGGCAGAAGTCAGATATCCTAAACTTGAGAAGCTAGCATACTGTTTACTAATCACATCACGGAAACTGCGTCACTACTTCCAGTCCCATTCCATCAAAGTTCTGACCGATCAACCACTGAGGCAGGTACTCCATCGTCCTGACACTTCTGGGCGACTACTTAAATGGTGCATTGAACTAAGTCAGTATGATATCACCTATCACTCTCGCACCACCATCAAGGGACAAGCCATGGCTGATTTCATTACATAATTCACTACCAATGAAGATAAGGAGCAATTGGAAATAGCAGAAGATATCAAGTGGAATCTCTTTGTGGATGGTGCATCGAACGAACAAGGCTCGGGGGCAGGTGTGGTAATAATCACTCCCAGGGGAAACAAACTGCACTATGCTATAAGGTTGGAGTTCGCTGCCACCAACAACGATGCAGAATATGAAGCAGTGATAGCTGGACTAGAAATTGCCATAGAAATCGGAGCCAATTCTTTGTGTCTTCATAGCGATTCTCAACTTATTGTTAGTCAAATATTAGGAGAATTTCAAGCTCGAGAGGAACGACTCATAGCATATCTAAAGAAGACCAAGTTACTTCTCAGCCGATTGGACCACTACTTAGTCAAACACATCCCTCGGGAAGAGAACCGAGAGGCCGACGAATTGGCAAAGCAAGCAAGTGTGAGAGACATCACCATCTTCGGGGCAGTAACTATCTCAAAGCAACTGGCCCCAAGTTTTGAGCAAGTGAATCTGATAACTGCAACCGAAGAAGCAACTTGGATGACTCCCATCCGAGACTACCTACAAAGTGGCACACTACCCAACGGGCGTAACGAAGTCAAGAAAATCTTGAGGAAAGCATCCCGCTACACAATACAAGAAGACATCCTCTATCGGCGCGGATTCTCTAACCCGTTATTAATGTGTGTCGCTGGGAGGGAAGCCAAGGAAATCTTATCCAACATCCATCAGGGGAGCTGCGGAGATCACACCGGAGGGCAAACATTAGCAAAAAGATACTCCGATACGGATATTTCTGGCCCACCTTAAGCAAGGACGCCTTAGATTTCGTCAAAAAGTGTGATAGATGCCAAAAATTTGCTAAGATTCCGCGGCTACCAACAACTGAGATTACTCAAATGACCAGCCCTTGGCCCTTCGCAATATGGGGAATTGACTTAATCGGCGAGCTACCGATGGGCCGAGGCGGGGCCAAATATGCTATAGTGGCAGTTGATTATTTCACCAAATAGGTGGAAGCGGAACCTCTGAATAAAGTATCTTCAGCAAAAGTTATTAACTTCTTGATCAAAAATGTTCTATGCAGGTACGGAGTCCCAGTCAAAATCGTATCAGACAATGGACTTCAGTTTGACAGCGAGGAATTCGCCAACTAGTGCCGAGAGCACGGAATTCATAAAAGCTTCTCATCCGTAGCATATCCCCAGGCAAACGGACAAGTCGAAGCAGTCAACAAAATTCTGAAAACTCTGATCAAAAAGAAGCTCGAAAAGTCAAAGGGCGCTTGGGTGGATGAACTCCCTACGGCACTGTGGGCCTACCGCACATCTTTCAGAACATCAACGGGGCACACTCCTTTCTCTTTGGCATACGGATCGGAGGCTATGCTCCCAGTTGAAACCATTGTGCCTTCCCACCGTAGGATCCACTATAACCCGGAAGAGAATGAAGAACTCCTCCACATGTCTTTGGATCTAGTTGAGGAGAGAAGAAATGATGCAGTCCTTAAAACAGCAGCCCACAAGCAGAAAGTGGCAGCACAATACAACTCCAAAGTCAAGCATCGTACCTTACAAGAAGGGGATCTTGTCCTCAAGCGAATCTTCCCTCGCCCCGGAGCACTAGACCCAATCTGGGATGGACCATATGTAATTCATAAAGATCTCCACAATGGAGCTTATATTTTGTCAACAGTGGACGGAGAGGTGTTCCAGAGGGCATGGAACATCCAGCACCTCCGTCGATACTTTTCTTAACTTGTACTGCCCATATGAAGTGAATTAACAAAGAGAATCAGTGGATGTAGGCCTTTTCATGCCGAACCACTTTAAAAAACCTTGTCTCTTTTTTAACTTGTTCCTTTATATCTTGGCTACTTGTTAACTTTATCCTTTTCTGTTGAACAAAATCCTATGCGTATAGCATTTCCACTCAAAGCACTCCACGGCGCAACTTCACCTGGGCAAAACCTAACAGGTACTATGCGAATCTATGCCCTCGCCAATGAGACACTTTTGCTCCAGCATCCCTCTGCTGCGGGTTAACTCATTTCTCGCGACGGCCCTTAAAGCCAACTGTAATGAGCCGATTATAAGCCATCAAGAAGGCCGACTATAGCCGAGGCAGCTCATTACGGCGTTAGGCTCGCCGGCAACTGTGAACCGACTATAAGCCCCAACATAAGGTGTGGCCAGCCAGGGGCAGTTCACAGTTGACGATCGGCACCCACGCTAGCCGGCCACAGTAAATCGAATAATACCCACGATTACGGGCCATAATGGCCCGGGTAGTTACTGTGCGCGATCTCGGCTCCGATGTGTCTTAAGTGCGGCTGTGGTAAAAAAGAATTAACTCCCCGCGGGGCGTAAGATGGGTGACAAATGTCTCCAAGACCCACAGCTAGGGAAAGTGACTACAAAACCCGTTTGCCACGAACTTAAGCACATCGAAGGCCTTCCGTGATTGGATGTTTTACTTTTTCACATATTTCAATTTTACTTAAAAAGCTTTTCTCCTATCCTCTATAACAGTCCCTAAAGTACAGGATGCAGAGTAGGAGATACTCGCCAATGGGTGTAGGGACTCACGATTGGATGGCAGGGCATTCGACTGCGTTCCATGCTCGGTCATACAAGATATTCAAAACTGCCATCTACGATTAAAACATGAAAGGCGGTATTTTCTTCTTTTGTGTACAAATGCATGACTATAATTTGTTCACACCACACGCTAATATTGCAAGTCATGAAATTATGTTTTAAAACCAGAACCTGACATCAAACACAATTCAATTACAAGAATATACATAGCTATATTTCTCATACGACATGTCAAAATAACAACGAACATTCGGAAGACGACAAAATCAGCTTAAGTTGAAGAATTACACATCAAGAATAGAGCTATTTATTACAAGTAGCAAAATAATACAACTTAAAACCTACTTTACTGTTTTAAGACTAACATCTACAACCCTGTCAAGTCCACAAAAAGATTTTTTCCAGGTATAATCAAGGGGCCGGCTGCATTGGAGTTTTTTCCTTGTCATGTTGCCCACCTGTCCAGACAGAGAAGGGATTCATTAGGGAGAAGCAACCAAGATAATGGGGAAACTAAAAAAGGAAGACTTACCAACATCTGCTTCTTGGCCATCCTGGTCGTCATCATCTACTTGCACCCCTGCCTCCTCAGCAGCAAGCAACCGCATACCCTCCTTCACCGCCACCTTCTCCCCCTTGGCAAACTGGGCAGTGACCACATCCATGTTGAAGGCCACGCCGCCATCTTTATCCGCATCGGCCTTGGCCTCCTCCAGAGCCCGAAGATAGATCTTAGCCATGACCCTAGGATAATCATCCATCCAGGATAGGTTGCCCTGCTTCCAGGTTCGGAAGTACATGTCCTGAAGCATTTCGTCCATCATCCCCTCATTCTCCTCAAACTCCCTCATCCGGGCCTCGGAAGCCGACAACCTTTCAACGGCAGCATCTCTCTCCGATCGGTATCTCGAACAGTCAACCAGAAGGGATTCCCGCATTGCCTCCATCTCCTCCCTCAACTTGGCTTGAGCAAGCTCTGCAGCCTCAAGTTTCCCGGACAACTCCTCTACCTGCTCAAGATCCGCCCTCCGAACCTCGTCCACTGTCGTGATGGCCATATTTATCTGCTCCTTGCAAGCAGCCTCCATCTTCTGCAATTCCGCCTTACTAGCCTCCTCCATAGCCTTCCTCAACCGCCCGGAGGCAGCCTTATGTTGGGAAATCTGAATGGCCTGATCAGCAAGCTGTTTGGCCTGATCCGAAACCATCAATCGTAGTCGAATGTTGGCACTCCCAATCTCCTCTCCAGCCTTAACCAGCCGGGCATGATGCCCCATCAGCTTCCTAGTCTCCTCCGCCACCCGATCAATATTAGCCTTAGCCTCATCTCCCATGGTAATTACCCGAGTGGTAAGTAAATCGAGATCTAAAGACTTAGCCTCATCAAGCACCCGTACCATGGGATTGCGGGGAAGAAGGTGCTCACCGGTAACCTCGTCAAAGGTAATATCATGGGAACCTGGATCCAGATCAGGGTGACCCGCAAATGGATTACGAGCCAAACCAGGACGATCAATCTGAATAACGGAAGGATTTTCAGACGGGTGCGGAGAGAGTGCGAACTCAGTACCCTCCTCCGTGATATCGTGAAGAGGCTGAACCGGGGACTGAGGACCAAGTGAAGATTCGGATAAGGGATGGCTCCTCTTTCTCTTTTGAATGCCCTCGTCAATAACCCCGAGAAGAGGACGGTAGCCGACTACATCCCCGGAACGGTGGGCCGAAGGTTTCGGCTTGGCGGAAGCTCTGGAAAGCTTGTATTGTTCAAGCCTGTGCCGAAGATCTAAGGCCTTAGCCGTTTTACCTGCTCCTGATATAAAGAACAAGTGTCACAAGCTTACATTGATCCATAATTCAAGAAAACACGATAAATTAAAAAGATAAAAGAAGAAAGAAAACACATCTGTGGTTGTACAAACCCTGGGGAGGAGTAGGATACTGCAATGAGTCCTGGATTTCATTCCAGGACGGGAGCGGATCATAAAATATTCCTAGGTCCCTATCATAAATGGAGCCCGCAGGAGTCAAAAGTTCACCTTGAGTCGTCGAAGCCACCTTGGCTGGAATAGTCTGAGGAGGCTCGCTTGCACCAGTCCCAGCCTTGTCAGCTCTCCCGGATTTCTCTGTCAAAGCCGTTTCCCCGTCTAGCCCCTCAAAAGCTTGGTGGAATGCATCATCCGTCCACTCCTGAATCTCGCCTGCCTGCCCAGGAAGCAAGGCCCCGATGCCATCACCACCGTCGCCACCTTCCCGGTCACCTCCATCCTCACCTCTCTCCTCCTCTACGTCTTCCTCCCCCTGGGTAAGTGGACAATTGCTGGGGGAAGGACCGTCCGACTTCTTAAGTTTCTTACCTCCGACGGCTGGAGGTTTTGTGAAAGGTTTCCTCTTGCTACTCTCTACCGTGACACCTCCCTTAGCCTGAGCAGCCGCCCTCTCCTCCGCCGTTTCCCTCAGCTTGACTACTGACTGCTGTGGAAGGATTAAGTTATACTCCAGAAGGGTCGCGTTTCTGATCAGGTAGGCAGATGATCTATATCTCCCGAGAATAGCTTCTATCTCAGCCGCCGTCTGAACCAGGCGATCAGTCTCCACAACTGCAAAGCCACCTGTCGCTAGCAAAAATGAAAATGTATGAGAAGAAGCATCGCAACCAGAATAGAAATTATAAATAAAGCATCGACTTACATCCAGAAGTAAAATGCCGAATAGAAACAGAGTCGTCCCTGACGAAGAACCACTCCTTCTTGAACATGCTGAATTTGGAATACAGATCCAAGACTGGCTTAAAGGTCACAGCTGACTCCAAGCTGATGTATGGGGACCCCTTCTTATAGCCCTTCAGATTATACAAGTACCGGATCTCCCGGTTGGATGGAGCACGACCATACTTCCTCCGGAAGATGACGAAGATGCTCACCAGTATAGCATAGGAGTTGGGTTGAAGCTGGAATGGGGCCACCTTTAGATATGTGAGGAAGCTGGCTACCCAAGCATTAAGAGTCGGGATGGCACCACACATGCAGTGGTATCTGCTGTAGGCAAAGTACCCTTCGGGAGGGTCATATGGCATAACTTCTCTCCCTGGCAACAACATGCGCGCCCTATCAATTCCGAAAGAACGGGAGATGACGTCAAGCTGCTCTTCCTTGAGGGAGCTGGGAAAGCAATCGGGCGGGGAGTTCAAAAGCTCCTGAGGGCCATACCCGTCCACCAGTGATCTCGGGGCAGGTCCGTGACGTTCCGGTTCTAGCTAAGCAGGGGGCACTGCGGGAGGTTCTCTTTCGCCCTGGGACTTGTTTTTATCTGATCGAGTTTCTGCTTTGCGAGACATTATCTACAACACCGGAAAAACATATTGTTAGAACAGAGGATATAAACAAGTATATGACTTCATTCGGTAAAAGTCCCATTCGGTATCAGTTTCATTCGGTATGATTTCATTCGGCACTCGGAGTCCCCGAGTCCATTCGGTGAAAAACACATTCGGCAGAAAAGGAGAGGATCGATACCTGATTCGGTGAAAAGAAATTCTTTGGTTCGGCTAAACACTTTGATTCGGCGATACTCCTGATTCAGCAAGAAGAATTGGCTCGGCTGTCGTGTTTGGTAGGAAGTATCGGAAGCCCTAATCCCCTACTTATAGTCGAAGGCGAACTACCGGACCAACAGGTTCGGCACACAGGATCGGATAAGGATGATATAACTCAAACAAAGCACGCCATGTGCATGCACATGCCCTACTTTGGGGGGCATGTGTTGTGTGAATTTCCACCACCAAACCAAGGAGCAAGGGAACACCACTGAACCAGCGTTTCTCCAATGCCTGCCGACCCAAACTCTCCTCCAAACTCATGCCGGACCAACTACTACCTAGCCCCTACCGGACCAAATATCCACCAAGTCCACCGGTCCAACATCTCACCGGACCGGCTCCAGACTCCCAACCGGACCAAACTGCACGACCGGACTGACTCCTCACCGAATCAACCTATGCCGGACCGGCCTACACCGGACCAACTCCCCACCGGTCCAAACTCTCCACCGAATGAAGCGCACCAAACCATCGCACTCCTACCACTGAATCAAGGGATGCCGAACCAAGGTGTGCCAGGCCAGATTGCCTCAACCCAGGCCCGCCAGCTGCTATATACCTCCAAGACCCCTACCCCCAGCCTCACTCTATAAATAGAGGGGCAGGGGTACAACAATGGGGGACAAGTTTGAGAGCTCAAGCACGGAGAGAACTTTCAAACAACTTTCTTTTACTTGTATCAAAGCTTTGTACTTGTAATCAAAAGAAGAGAAGAGAAATAACATATAAAGTGGACGTAGGCACATTCTGGCTGAACCACTATAAATCTGCGTGTCTTTTTACAGTTTAGCCCCTACTTTTCATATATTTGCATAAATCACTCAAATCACTAAGAACAACATAAGATCTACTAAATCATACAACTTTGAGGTGTTTGTCCATTTTTTGTGCAAACAATAACCACTTAAATTTAAATTTATAACTATTTCTTAAACAAAATTTCATTTTGGGACATTTTTATTACTTAAGTTTTGATTTACTTGTATAATATTCCATTACAAATCAACATTTTAACTTTTTAAACATTTGGTAAGTTTATACAAGTTTTAGATTGCAATTGAGTATTATACAAATTTATCTTATTCATTTTACAATTAACAAGGATGTTCAACAATTTAATCTCATTTTAAATTCTATTATCATTTAATTTATTACAACTTAGATTTTCTTATTTCACCTAACACTTAGCCTCATTTACATATTTAACTTTTAAAAGTTCAATTATTAAGATTTACTTTTCAATTTAACAGTTGAGAATCATTAATTAATAGAAACTTAAGAAATTTAAATACCGGGTTTGTTTCAAATCAATTTGAAATAATATATATACTTATCTCTTTTACATATCAATCATACTTTAAGAGTTTAAATCAAAATCCGTTATCAAAACAATTTCGTAGCAAAGCTACTCAATGGCCTCCCCACTTTGAGACTCGAAAATGGAAGTCGATGATGTTGCGCAGTCATCACCGAAATTTATTTTCCAGCGACATAAGAGGGGAGTACTGAATTTGCTTCTTTTAAAATTCTTTGAAACAATTTACTATTGAAAATACTTCCAAATACTACTAATATTATTTTCAAAACTTTGAAAACCAGTTCCAAAACACCGGAACTTAAATTCTCAAATTCTCAATTCAAATACATTTTATTTACAACTCATATTTCATAAATCATATTTATAAGCTTTCATTTCTTATACATCCAATAGTTAATGAATTTGGAATATCGACTATTCAACAATAAATGATAATAGTCAATATCATCATTTCTAACAAACGAATCAACTTAATTTTCTAAATTTCAAAAAATCATTCTATAATATAGAAAATATAATCCTAGGTAAAATTATTTCATTTACCAAATTTGAAAACAATATTGTGTCAATTAGCATTGTTCATGTATTTTGGAATCCCTATCGATAACGATAGCTAGACGAATTGATCAGAACCCAAAATTCAAACTTAACAATTCAAACGACACAATATAAAACAATTTTATAACACTAACAAATATGCCCTCTCATATATATATATATATACATACACATACACACACACACACTCAAACTCATTCTAGAGTGTTACTAATCCTATCTCTAATGAGTTAATCCCCAACAAAGCTAAGGTTGTTGCTAAACCAAAGCTCTAATACCAACTGTGATGGCCCACATTTCGAAAGGTTTAAATCGACAATAATCCACACATGTCCAATTTAAACAATCCAAAACATAGATAATCAATGGGGTCAATTAAGAAAATAAGAAAAGAAGAAGGAAACAAACACAGAATCTCATAGCGGAATGACAAAATATAATAATCAAATAAACGGTTCATGAAGCTGTTTACTATACTTTTGATTATAACCTATACAACATTTATTAGAGTTATATATACACAACAGAACAAAGAAAATAATGTAGCAGAACAAACAATGATGGAATAAGACTAGTAATAGTATACCAAATATTCGTCTTTGTCCTCCAGAGAATAATCTTCGATAAGCTGAAAAACTCAGAACTGAACCGAGCGTAATGAAAAGACAAAACACTGTAGTCAGGACTAAAATATCCTTATGTAAGTCAAATCAATATTGCATATAACATGAGTGTAATAGCATCAGAGATGTTTACAGGATTTCACATCTCCTATCCAGTGTATAACGTGCGTGCAATAACTCAAGAGATGTTATGGGATTTTACATCTCTTAAGAATCCGTCAAAATATTTATATGTAGTACAATACGCTACATATATAATTTCTAATCAATAAAATAAATATTTTTCTTAGCGTTAAGGCTTTACATTGATCCCCCTTAACGTGTTTTTAAGCATTGTCGTATAGTTTGCATATAAAACACCAGTAAACCGTCGGTGGATAGGGATGCGCTGTGATACGACAACACTAAACCAAAATCGTATGGGTCTCGTATAGGGATAAAAGTATGACAAGGCATGTTAGGCAATGCCCAAGGTAGGATATACCCTTCCCGACTAGTGGTAACGCATCATAGCCATGATCACCCATCGCGTCCAACGCTTCCAAAATTTGAGGGTGCGCACTAATTAATCACAATGTAAATGATGGTAATATGAAGAAGTGTGTCCGCTCGGGGTAGCTAGCCCACTTGGCCGGTACGGCTCCTGTTTTAGTCATTTCAAATTGAGACAAGTGTCAGGCCAATCCATCATCGTTCTCTTTCTTCAAATCCATCAAACATGCGCCAAACCCAACCACTTCGTTCTGGATCATCACTCCATGTACACATTGTTAAAGTGGTTCCGGTATCGACAGAGAGTATGCCCATATCCGGCCCCGGTCTCTTTAACAACCAAACGTCGTTTTACACACCGGTTGGTACTTTTACATTTTGAAAACAGTTCATACTTGATATCAAAATATCATATTCGCTTTAAAATCAAATCCATTTCAAAATCATCATATTTACTCAAAACATACCATTTCACTTCAAAAATCATTTTTTCCTCAATATTTCGATTGTAGTTTCAAAATTATTTCAAATTTCCAATTGGGTTATACTTCATTTGACCCAATTCGTATTTAAATCCATGATTTAAAAGTAAACATTCCACCCTTGACCAGTTTGAAATTTTTGGAAAAATAGTTTGAATAGTTTAAGATAGTTTAAATTATTAAAATAGTTAAAAATAGTTTAAATGGTTAAAATAGTTAAAAGTAGTTTAAATGGTTAAAATAATTAAAAATAGTTTAAATGGTTAAAATAGTTTAATATAAAATAGTTTAAGTATTAAAATGGTTTATAAAGAAAAATCGCTTAGAAAATCCAAAATAATTTGAATATTTAAAAAGATAGATTTAAATAGTTTATATCGAAATAATTTATTTGAAAATAGTTTCAAAGTCAAACTGATTCAATTTCCAAATTTTCCAATTCAAATCACTTTTAAATTTCCATTTCTATTTGATCGATTCAATTCCGATTTCAAGTCGAATTTTACTTCGATTCCAAATTAATTTCGATCTCAATTTCAAATTAATTTCAATTCCAATTTCAAATTAATTTCAATTCCAATTTCAAATTAATTTCAATTACAATTCCAAATAATTTCAATCTCCAATTTTTGAACCATTTCGATTTTTATCAATCCCGAGTTCGATTTTCAAAATATCGATTCAAAACACTTAAATCAATTACTTTCAATACCCAATTTGAAATCCAAATCCTCAACAATAATTCAATTCCGAGCTCAATCTCAAAATAGTTTGATTTCCATGAATTCGATTTTCATTTTCTTAAAACCAAATCATTTAAATAAATTTCAAATCAAAAATTTTAAAATCATTTAATTTAACCAATCCGATGTTCGTATATAATTTTATCCTATGGCTAAGTGATCAACTATTTCAATTTTATTTCAGGGATGGTGTATATCATTTCAACCCAAATCAAAGTGTCATAGGTATATATCATTCCAACCTATTTCTTAATTTATTCAAAATAATTCAATTTACAGTTTTATATACTATAAGTAATATATAGGATGATAACAAGATATATCAAAATAAATAGACATCCAAATCATCCAAAACATCAATCAGTAACATCCATCACAATCAACATCCAAATTAGCCAATAATTCACAATAATTCCATAGTTATCGATATCATGTATTTTACTGGCAATTAAACTCCAATTTCAAATTTAACCGCCAATTTTAATTTTTTTTACAGTTAATTCGAATGACAATTAGATTCATCAAATGACGATCAATAAATTTATATCACTTCATAATTTTGAATTTAACTAGCATAAAATATTTTACTACGTTGTGAGCGTTATAAAACACTCACCTTTGTTTGAATCTGAAATTTCAATTTAATCAAACAACAACGAAATTAACTCCGCGATGTGATGACGTTGACATGAATCCAACGTGACTGACCGCGTGCCAATACGACCTCGTACGAGAGAGATACCGTTTCGTTAACATCTTTATATTTAAATTAACTTAAATAAAAATTAATCAATTAAATAAACATTAATTAAACTTACCCTAATCACGTCATTAAGCTTTTTAGTCTCCCGCTCATTCGTTCTTCCTAGGTCGCGTTCGCTTCTCTGATCTAACCCATGTCGCGCTACGTCAAAGCTCACTGAACCCCTCATCTGCCACCGCCAGAGGAAGCCCAGTCCTTGACCGACCCTCCAGTGCCAGCTTCGCCTTCCAAAATGCCTTGTAGATCGCCGAGATTCGCCACGAAACACCCCAAAACCCAAACTCCATCGATCTGGCAATTCTGGCAACCTCAGTTCGCCAGAGGTCAAAAAAATTTGCCAGTGTGTTGCCCTCAACAATCTCCCCATCATTCCTTTAGATGCCGACATCACTCGATGACTAGATACGCTGAAAATACCGATTGAAGTTGCGATGTTCACCTTCGAACTACGACCACCTCCGACCACCATTTGTAACGAAACTTGGCTATCATGTGGCCCTCGATGTGCTCTACACTTTTGCTTCAGGCGCTGACTCGAATCGTTGACTGTGGAAGACGAGATCGGTGATCTTAGATCCGAGTGTCATGGCATTCAAATGCCTCTCGCTGTTGATTCATTGCACCGATGATGATCATGACCGTTGTTTAGCCTCGTATCGTCGATCTCTACAACTTTGTAGTAGAAATCGAAGGCCGAAAGTGGACGGATTGGCTCCGATCGATGGTGATCGTCGGATGGAGGTGTTTGATATTTGCTGCTAATATAATTAGGGCTGGCTGAAATTTTGTGAATGCAAATGAATTGGAGAGGAAGTGGTTTTATAGAATTTGAGTTGACACTGTTCACGGACCCCAAATGATACGTACCTACTAGCGTTCTGAACCAAGTAACCCTATTCCAGATTCAACCGGACTATTTTCGGGACCTAATTAAATTGTATATAAAAGTTAACGTTTAAATCGTCCGATAAAAATCACATCAATCCCATATCCAATAAATTCTAAATTTATAGTTACGAACAACAAAAATATTTCCATTTCAAAACACGATGTAAAAATCAAAATTATTTCACTAACCATAAATTTTATTATTATTACACATTCAAATCCAATTGAAATATTTACATGAAAATGGAACGTTCATTCTATTTCACTCAAACATTGTTTCTATTATAACACACGGCTTTGTTTGAATAAACTAATTTGTTTCTATTCGCTTTACTTCTTTTAATTAAGCATTAAATAATTCAATTACGCTGAATTTCAATATTAAATCCTAATGAATCTTAGTTATAAACCAATTAGTCCAATTCTAATCATAATTAGGCATAATTTCAGTCCAATTCCATTTATATTACAGTCTTTATAATTTACATCTCATAATTATAAATAAGCCAACCTCTTTAATTCTGTCCAATTAATATCATAATTAGGCATGATTTCAATCTTAATTCCATTTTATTACAGTCTTTATAATTTACATCTTTTCTTTCATTATTTCAGAATTCTTATAATTTAATCCAATTTCGCGTTAATTCTATTCTAATCCATACGCGAAGAAGAAGGAGAAATAAAAGAAAACTGAAAATAGAAGAAAATCCAAGGCGTAGGAAGAAGATGTAAATAACGCATAAATAACAGTAAATAGATTAAAATACAGTAAATAAACTGTAAATAAATGGAAAAGCTATAATTAACAGAATTAACTAAAATTAACTGAAAAGAATGGCTAGAAAGAAATAGACTGAAAATAATTCTAAAAACTGTAAAAAAAACTGCTAAAAAGGTTATTCCAAAAATCATAGTAAAACTACAACTATTGGAAACCCTATTATTTTAAATTACTTAAAGAAATCTTAAAAAATTAATTATCACTCACTTGAGACAAAAGCTAGAATCCCCCTTTTTTTACAGCAACCAAAATTCTCTAGAAATCTCCTCTAATTTGTACAATCTCCATCTTTTATTTGAATGTATATATAATATAATTTTATTTTATAAATGAAGAATGTAGGTAAATATTTGAGAGAGAGAAATGGAGGCTAGGTTTTGATTTTAGAGTGAAAACCTAGGTTAGTTTAGGTCCTATTTATAGTGTTTTAGATGTGCTTTCAACCGTAGATTAGAATCTCTAGAAACTTCTGCTGACTCATTGCTGTGTCAAATCTTACAATGCATCTTGTCAGTGTCTTATCTTATATTTAATTTAATTAATTACACCCTCAATAATATACAAACTATAAATCACATTTTCTTCTCCTTAATTAATTTCTTATGACATTTTATTTCATATTAAATTTCCATGTGTCTCTCTTTATTCGCATGTTTCATTTTAGTTTTCAACATCCCATTTAATTTACATGTATACGTTTGAAATAAATAAACAAACAACATATCAATATCTTTCCACATTCACATATGTTGTAATTAGATAAATAACATATGTCCACAAACGTGTATATATGTTGTGTATTAATTAGTAACCTAATTCTTTACCTTTAAATGGAGCAATCAATTACATTAATTGATTGGTATTAATGTTTTTATGTTTAAAAATTAAACTGACCCTTATTCTTTACTAACAAAGAAATAACATACCTTATATTTTCTGTAAGAAATGCAATCCTTCCATAATAAACTCTTGCTTTTTTTTCAAAATATAACGTTTATTTTATTAAATGCCTATTTTTATAAATATATGGTTACATTTTCTCTCCTTTACAATAACCCATCTCATTTGAACATCGTCATCTAAATTTATAAAGGTGGATGCCTTCTTTTTAAATACACTGTTATACTTTTTTTTCTCTTTTGTAACAAAACAAACTCCATGTTTATAAAATCATACATATATTCAAAAATGAGAAGTTTATTTTATTTATCTCAAAACATGCATTTATTTTTATTTAAAATGTTCATTCCATTTTGACACAAATGCAAGTTCTTATATTAAACTCAATCATTACAATTTAATTCCTTTTTCCCTTCTAATTGAAACATTTCAATAAATCTACTGCCAATTAATTTCAATATTAATGTCAAACGAATTCTAATTATAAACACTACTTCTTTTCACTTATAATTATTTATTAATTCCTCTTTAAATTTTGGTTGTTACACATTGTCAGGAAATTGAATGTGGATACTCCCATGACCGCTTAGGGTCTGGGCATGATTGATTTAGACTCTACAAATCGGGATGCGCAAGGACACGCATAAGAGGTTTGTACCCCAAACTTTTTGCTAAACGTCTCATTTCCAACTTCTCCATCTAGTTTCTGCAGCCTGTTCAAGGGGCTTTATTTGACCCCACTTCCTAATAAATCCCTTCCTTCGGAGGTTACTACTCAGACTCCCACAATGAGCATTGAGGATCTGCTCCATTCGATTGCCCAGTCTCCAACTTTGGCTTTTCTTATGCCGTTACGGTCTTCAACCTTCTCGAAATATCATTTTTCATCATTTGTCAGCGGCTATTACTGGTATGATTTCTCTTTTGTTTGGTTAATTTAAACTTTTAACGTTGTATATCTTGATTTATCTTATGTTTATCATATGTTTCAAACGGCCAAACATATGTTTTTCCTTTAACGAGCTTCTCAAGAGCCTTCTAATCAAATTGCTGAATTTAAGGAGCAAATTTATTTGCTTACTGTGGAAAAGGATAACGCCATTCTTAAGAAGGAAAAACTTGCCTCTTCCTTTGTTAAGGAAAATAAATCTAAACTGCTATTGGAAGAATAGGTGAAAACCCTATAAGCAGATCTCGAAAAGGCCAATAAAGAGAAGGCAAAAATGGCTAGTGAAGTAAAGTCTCTGAAAAATGAGGTCGAAGCCAGGGACACCATCCTGCTTTATGCTAACAACATCATAAAAATTCTAAGAAGAAAGTCTCCTTCTTTCTTGACCAGGCTCACCCTTTAATTATGGAAAATTGCTATGAAGACGCTCCCCTTGTAGCATATGGAAATAATATTAGCAAATGTCCAGATTTGGATTTTCCTTCCCTTCCAAACTTAAATGATAAATTTAAAAGGAAGTTCGACCATATACTAGGGAGAGCTGAGGGATCACTCCAGGATGAATTCCTCAGAGAGGAAGTTGTTGATCTGGAGAAGTTGTTAACTTTTAGTGACCTTTCGCTTGTAGGTGGTGAAGATTCGAACAAATGAGAGGATGATAAGAACAATGATGATAATGATGGTGGTAATGATGACAGTAATGATGGTGATAATAATGGTAATGATCAAGATGGTGGTGGTAGTGGTAAGGGTCCTAGAGGGCCAAAAGACTGGGGCAATGGATCAGGTGGTCACAACTTTAGCTCATCTCCCCATAATGCAGGCTTCCCCGACCTTCCAGGTGCTTGGGATGTTTTGCAAGAAGACATTTCTCCAAAAGATGCCCCTTCTTCCGATCAGCAAACAAAGGGAAAAACTCAAGCTCCAATTTCACAAGTATGAAATTTTATTTACTTAAATTTATCTACTAATTATTAATTAAGAAGCCCACTATTTTAGTGAAGAAAAGGTTTATATCGTGTAAATTTGAGTAATGTAGTTTGACCTTTTGTATGCTTGTAAATTTTGCTGGTATTAAAGAATGCACTTTCCCATGTAATGATAATAATTCTCTCTTTTACTTATTTTTAATAGAAAAGTTGGTTGATGCTTGTGTCTTGCGACCCTAGTTCCCCTTCTTGTTTAGAAAATATTGAGACTGAATTGAAGTTAGATACCGAGAAGGAACATTCTTCACAAGAAGCTTCAGCCCGACTATTTTCGGATAACTTAGAAGCTCGAGAATGGTATACCAAGTATCACGGACTGAAATAAAAACTAAGTGTTATAAAAGAGACGACTTCAGAGGTAGAAGAGAAAATAAAAAAGCTAAACAAAGGTATTCAGAGGATGAAGAAGCACCTAGATGCCATAAACCGATTTGATATTTAGTGCCAAAGAACCAAAGAACCGATTTGCTATATCTTGTCAGTCTTTTGAGCTTATTTCTAGAGGAGGTGAATCCATTACTCTTATTCCTTCTCTGGTGAAAAGGACTAGATCCCACTCTGCTATTACTAAAGACAAATTCCCTTCTTGGTTCAACCTACCTCCGGGCTTGAATCACGAAGAAATCAACCAATAGCGACAAAAGGTCAAATACGAGTGCTTTCAATATTTGAAGGGTAAATGGGATGATCGGGTTTCAAATAATCTGAACAATTATCAGACTCAAGTTTAAGGGTTAGAGCATGAAAAATATGCTCTTAATCAGGTGTTCAAGTAATCAAAGAACAAGATCAAAATTCTTTTGGGAGCAAATGAAATGCTTAAATATCCGTTAGAGACTCAGGTCAATTCTATCGATAATGTCAATAATATTTGAAAGAGAGAAAAGAAGCTTAAAGAACTTCTGTATATGGTGACTTTCCGTGTTGCTAAACCTTCTTCTGCTATTAAAATTTTGATAGAGATAGTTGAAGATCTTGAATCTCAGTTAAAGATAATTGAAGTAATATCATTTGAGACTTCTCATTTGGATTCTCTTATAGATTATTTTCTTGAAGTAATAGTCGCTTTTGGTTTAGAAATCGATAACTCTTTCTTTGGTCCAGATATGAATTCAAGATTAACCAAAGTGGCTGAAGCTGGGTATAGATGATATTAGCAATTCTTTCTTTACAGATGTTCTGATTTTCTTCAAGACATTGGGGTCCCTCCCATTTTTCTTAGAGATTGGGCTTCTTCAAGTGAAAGCCACCCATGCCTTCATGATGTTAAGGGAAAGGGGAAAGAGAAAGTATATCAACACCATCCACTCCCTCAATCTCCCACTCCTACTTAGGAAGATCTTAATTTTCTATTTATAATTTTTGTATATTGTAATTAAATATGGTGGACAAATTTAAATTTGGTCAATTGACATTTTGAACATGTATTTCCTTTCTTAGTTTTTATCTTGTCGAATTGCTAAAAGTTAATAATCTTCTTTAGTTGTTGAAATTTTAAAAGAGGAGATGCAAAAGCTTGTCACTTAGTGGAAAATCGCTTATGAGTTTTTGGGTGGATTCTTCTTTTGGCTACCTGTAATTTTTTATATATAATATATAAAGTAATCAAATTTGCATTCGAATAATCGTTACCTCGAATGAACTTTGAATTCTTCTTTCTGAATTTGTTGAGTTATTTATGACATACAGTATGCTTTCCAGAACTTTAATATAATATGTGATCTTTTGACCGAGTATTGGATTGTCTTCCCCCTGTGAGCCATTTCATTCTACAAGAACTTGATTTAGAGCTTTTGAGTAATGAAGCTTTTAATAACTCTGTCTTTTGACTTAGTCACTTGGAGCTTTAGATCTTGACGCTTGTAGTTTTAGTTGAAATTTTTTCCTGATAATCATCCATGTTGGAGATCAAAAATTCATTCAATAATATTCCAAACAGAAGACCAGGAAATCATTCTGGCAATAGTGATTGCAATAGAAGATCAAAAAAATCATCCAGAAATAAAACAGAAATTCTGACTATTAACGAAGATTCCCATAATTTGATGATTTGAACATTAAGGGAGATTCCTGTTATTTGATAATTTGAACATTAACGGAGATTTCCATTATTTGATAATTTGAACATTAATGGAGATTCCTATTATTTGATAAGTGGAAAATTAACGGAGATTCCCAATATTTGATAATTCGAATTCTAATCCAGGAATCAAGGGTTTAGAACTAAATCAATATCTTGAAGAACAGAGCTTTTGAGTCTAGTTAATAAACCAGGATTTTTTAGATATTTTTATCTGATATCAAAATTTTTTATTCTTGGCAAGGCAACTCCTGACCCATTCTTTGAGGGATGCATAACTGAATGCATTTGATCTTCTTCCTCTAGAAGATTGTTTTTGATCCATTCTTTAGGATAAAGCTTGGTTTTCTTTTGAATTTGATTGATCTTCCTCTAGAAGACTGCCTCAATCTCTCTTTTGGATCGAGTTTGATTTGCTTTTGTATTTGATCTTCCTCTAGAAGATTTCCTATTACTACTCTTCAGGTATTGAGTTAGGCTTTGATTGATTTCTTTGTTACCATCTTTGGTAGTGATCACAACTTGGATCAAACCCATTATCACTATCTTAGGTGTTGATTTAAGTCTTTTGTTCAGTGCGTTTGGTAAGATATCTTAAGTAGAACCAAAGTCATACCGACCTCCCTATAGGAGGCGCTTCAGCCAGAACTTATCAACGGGAATGAAGGCTTGTACAGTTCTCTGACCAGGCCATCTTAGGCAGGACCAAATCTTACTTCGTCCTCCCTTTAGGAAGTGCTCTAGACAGAATTTATAGAAGGGTCTAAAGACTGGTCGTTGTGCAAGCCAACCCAACTTAGGTGGAACCAAAGGCTTACTCCATCCTCCCTCTAAGAGCCGCTCCGGCCAAGCCACATAGGCGGGACTAAAGGCTTCCAGTGCTTTAGCCAGGCCTTATAGGCGGGACCTGAGACTTACTCCGACCTCTCGCTTGGAGGTGCTTTGACCAGGCCCTAGTGGTGGGATAAAAGGCTTTCTTCATCCCATTACCTTATAAGTAATGATTTAGGCTTTTTCTTTTATTTTATGAAACCTTTCCACTAAGAAATTCACTTTATTGAAGATTTGCCTAACCTTGTCTTACAAACTCATTGAGTTTTCACTTTCTTAAGAAATCTCCAATCATTCCCTTTAAGGCCCGACATTGATTGGTTTCATGTCCATTTGCTTGATGATATTGGCAATAAGCACCTTCAATGTTACTTTCATATTGGGCCTCTTCTTCTTTGAAGGCAAATGATTCAATTTTCTCTTGGTTTAAAGATAGGAATGTTCATAAGAAGTAGTGAGAGAATGGATCCAAGAATTCTTATGATATAGCTCTTTTTGTTCCCATTTAGCTTTCATGTGGCATTGGATTAGCATAATAGGATTATCCATGATCTTTCTCTTTCGAGCTTTTGTATGGGAGGATGGTCTATTACTCTTTTCCATCTTTGGGAAAACTTATAAAAATCATTTACTATTCCTTTTTAAAGATTATCCCCTTTGACTTGTATTGTATGGCCCTCCTTATCTTTAAGAAATACTTATCTCTCTTCGGGCCCTCTAAAGCAAAGATTAGAGTGGGACTTACATGGAATGGGTTCATGCTCCATTTATTAGGATCATAAGGTCACTTGTTTCTTTTCTTCTATAATGCCAACATCCTTAGCATTTGTTCCTCAAGAAACCAAGGGTCAAAAGCAACTTGATAAATCGATCTACTTGCCTGAAATTCAGGAGATCCTTGTTCAGAAATAGTCACCTTGTAGTTCAATAGGCAAAGTTGGGTTTAAAAAGTCCTTTAGATGTAAGTTATGGAGAGTCCTTAATGTAAGACAAGGAAAGTCAAATATAAGATATGCGAGTTAGGGTAAATCCTTTATACTGTATGTATGCAAGCTGAAGATAGTTCTCCTTGTAGGGATATGTAAGGAAGCAGAGGTTTAGGCCCTTCTTCTAGTGCTAAAATGTTCACAAATTTCTTTGTTAACCTCGAAATGTGAAGAGTAGGCAAAACTTGGTTAGAGATTGGTTAAGGAAGTGCCATGTCAACATGTTCAACGGTGAACTCAAAGCCAGGTCGAGAATCAAAGTCATGTCGTGATTTTTTTGTGTGAGAATCATAGAATCATAAATCCAAAATCATGTCATATGTATGCGAGTCCGATATAAGTCACAAGTCGATTCTCTTTATTGAATATGCTATGTAATTGCAATTGTACAAGCCTTTATTTCCAAAAAGGTCGTAAAATTACAATTGGCACTAAAAATCCCCAAATTGATTTAGGGTTACAAACTTTAAAAATGCAAGAGAGAGAAAAGAATGAATCGCCCTCTTTTGAGTGACCTATGGTTTTCTTATAGGGATGGAGATGTACGACATAGCTGCCACGTGGCATTCGAGATGTTTGGCATTTAGCACCAGTAGCTGCTTCGATGGCATTCGACATCCTTTTGGAAGTTGATGATTCACAACATCAATAAGGGCTAGTGATTTATGATATCAATGTCAAACTGCAGTTATGTGACATTCTCATCATCTTTACGATATGTGGCATCAGCCTCTTATTAGTGGTCTAAGATACTTCTTCATGTTGTTGATATTCAAAATCCATTGTTGTGTTGATGAAGTGCGGCATCCCACCTTATTAATCTTTTATGACATTAGTCCTTATATCGATAACATACAAGCCAGTGGCTTTACCGACAATAGACAATATCCTTTTTGAACATTGATGAACTTCGATATTCATGTCGCATTGATGACTTACGACATCTTTATATTGTTGTTGTTCGATATTCTCTTATTTTCTTTCCTTTGGCAGCTCTTATTTTATTGATAAGGTGTGGTATTGGTGACATGCGGTATTCTTTCTCACACAGATGACTTGCGACATGCTTCTATGCGCTGTTGGTATGCGATATCCTCTTTTACCTATTTTGATGGGATGCGACATCTTTTATTGCATCGGTGCAGTGCAGAATCGATGGTATATGACATTATCACCAGCTGTAGGCTTTCGAGATCCCTTTAAGGTGCTCCGAGGTGCATCATCATTTGCTGTATGACCCTTTGTTTTATCTTCGACATCATGGACTTCGACATGCTTTATTCATGTTTTTGATATTAGCTCTCTCCTCTTGTATGTTTTCTTGCCTCCTTTTCGACATCCTTGTTTTTGACATACTTTCATATTTCCAGTATCATGATTGTAGTAACACTTATTTTTATTACAAGTTATCAAAACCAACAATTCATTCCCTAATGGACTTGGATTTCGATTACCTTCAAAATTAAGGCTCATTAAAGTGGGAGTTGTTACATTATCATTCTTCGTAACTCGACAGTGATCGAGCACTTGGGTCTGACAGGTGTAGAAGTCGAAGCCTGAGCCGTGGTAGATCCAGCCTAAGGAGGAGTTTTTGGCTTAGTGCTGACATGGAATCTAGGAGAGTGGCATGTCATTCTGGATAGGAAAACTCGATGTTAAACATCGTCAAGTATATTTTATTTAGGAATTCAATTTTAAATACAAACCCGTGTGACCGGCATCCAAAATCCAACGGAGGTCGACGTGTGTTGATCAATTGGATTTTGAACGTCGACGGAGACAATTAAAAGTGTTAATCTATATAGTGCGATTCCTATATCCCGTACTTGATGAATGGACCATTTTGTGTTGATAAATCGCTCATGTTTGAAAACTAGCCACATCACACTATGGAACCGTGCATAATCTTACCTATTATCGTCGGATAATTGATAACGGAATAGATGTCCAGAGCAACGTAGAGCATTGTTTTGTAGGAACAATGGAAGTGTATTGATTAGAAGTACGATGTAATGGAATCATTTGAATGTTGGATTATGTTCGATGTGACCGTTCTTTGAGAGGGAACAATCCCATTGGAATTTACCCCAACAAATAGTGATCGACCAAACTTTGATTGGAAGTTATGCAAGCACTTTAGAACGCTAGAGTGTTTGGTTGTGGCAACACTACGAATTTCCTCAAGTAGCCCGAAGTGAGACTACTACTAACATTGAGTTAACACAAGGAAGTTGGAAATTAGGAGATTAAGAATGCCCCCTATGGGTCAAGCTTGGATCAGGCTTGAGAGGAACCTAGAATTTTCCATGACCATGGAGGCGGTTGATCATATGTTTCGACCGTCGTCCTTAACAACCACCTGTGACCTTGAACCATAGCTGATGGTGATGCCACAATCGCTGTAATGATCGAAGAACCAACCTTTAATTTGAATTGATTTCTAGGGCATGAAAAAAATTTAGGACTGGTTTCTTTGAGAGAAACAATGATGATTGGAATGAAGTTTAGGTGGTGGTGACGACAAGAAGCAAGCGGGAACGGTTCGATTTGGTCGGCGATGATCGATTTGGCAAGGAGATTAACCTAAAAGGATTTAGCACTGGGAAAAACTTAAAGGAAAAGAAATATGAAGGCGTGAGTTGTGACTTAAAAGAACTCTCATATTTAAGTGACTCAGCAAAAGAGCTCGGTATCGACCTAATTAGGTCGGTACCAAGGTGAAATTTCGAAGACAAACCAAAAGGAAAGGAAAGAAAGAGGAAAAGAAAAGTAGTACATACTTAGCTAAGGCTTAGAACGATCTCCAGAGTGTAGATCTTGTCCTTAGCATGAAGGATGGAATGTCTACTATATAAAGCAACCAAACGGATATCCATGGAATCAAGACAACGCTTTTAAGAAACTCTTGGATAACTAATAAGTTTGTATGGACAATGGTATACGGTTGTCTTATTCCATAGCGCGCTTTGTTTCCAACAAAAGCATACTTTGGAGCCAAGTGTTATCTGGGTTTTAGATCAAGCGGCTTTCAATCGAATATGGACATCGGGATGATGATGAAATGGTTTGAGTACTTAGGAATATGCTTAGAAGCGCAAGGAAATAAGTTTAAAGGTTTAGAAAGGAGTTAGAGCCTATGAATCATATCAGTATCGATCTAATTTAGGTCGACACCGAACACTTTCTGTGCACTCTATCGACTTTTGGAGCTATAGCTTATAGACTACTAGTAAGAGTGATCGTTCTACGGTCCATTCTTCAAGGAGTAGGTGAACAACTCCAAAAAAGCTCTGAAAGAGAAGAACAAGTACTGAAGATATTAGAACCTCTTGGAAAAAAACTAATTTCTAAGGAAAAATGCTTGAAGCTCGATGGATTGGAGATAAAAGACCACTGGAAGCAAGATAAGACAACTTCCCATTGTAAAATCAGATCCGTACCGATCCCTTCTTATCGGTACCATGATGATTTTATTGGCTAGGGGCCTTGTCTCCCTCTCCAACATTTGTTATCGGTACCGCGATGATTTTATTGGATAGGGGCCTCATCTCCCTCTCCTACATTCTTGAATTTGAGGTTAGACTTAGTCTAGCGATTCTGTTAGACGATTTCTCTATAAATACAAGACTTAGATAATTTGAAAATGGAATTTTGGCACTTCGTGTTCTTCACTCTCTCTCTACGACCCTAGTCAAAAAGGCAGTTATTTTTTGATGTATTAGGCTGTTAGAACAAGGAATCCTTTGTGTAACGACCCGGAATTTCACTGCTTTAATTTGTGAATATTTAATTAATTTAAAATATTCAAAATAGTATATTTTATAATCAAAATAGTAGATTTCATAATCAAAATAAAACTCTTTTTAATAATAAATAATGATGGTGAAATAGTTTTTCAAATTTGTTTACAAAAATGTTTAGCTTGAAGAAGAATAGAAAATGTGGTCGGAATTTGTTTTCCGAATTTTCGACTTTTCGTCTTCTAAAAGTTGTCTGAAATATTGTGATCACTTTAGTTTATATACAAACAAACATTTGTAAACAAACTAGAATTTAAAAATGATAATACATAAGTATGTCTATGTTTACTTAAGTTTATAAAAATGTGATGTGACATTTTATGAAAAACTTTAAAATAAAAATTAAAAGAAAAAGTAAGTGTCACATTGTATGAAACATTTAGTTCAATACGTCATTAAATACATGTTGGCATGTTGGAAAAGAAGGGGGATAAGGAAATTTCGAATTTAAAGGGATTTGAGTTATCTATTTTCATTTTCAAACCACCATTCAAGTTCTCATGAACACTTTAATGGCATCTAAGAGTTCTTAAGTTCAAAAATCCATTCTCCTTTTCATTTCTTCCTTAAGCAAAATCCATAGAACATCCTCCTTTCTTCTCTTAATCACTTACCAATTCAAAACAAGTCCCCACACACCCATATTCATCTAGGTCAAGCACTAACCCTCCTAGACCGAACCACTTTGGCATTTTAAAGCATCAAAAAATCAATTTTTCCAAGTTAGAAGCCAAGATCTCGGTCATGTTCAAGTTCGTGTGGAAGTTAGAGTTGAATTTGCAAAAGTTTTGTGAGTAAAGTCTTATTTATTAAACTAAAGTTTTGAACTTTATTTCCTTCATATTATAGTCACTATTTTTTTACTTGGTTAGTAATTTTTGGGTGTAAAGTTTATGACTTGGTTTGTGCCTTAAAAGATGACACCTTTGCCGTTAGTAAACCATTAGAATTAGTTGTAAAATTAAAAGTAAAGTTTGTATAAGTGATGCCTTCTTATGTTCATGAATATTGTTTACTTTATATATATGTCATGTTTATGTTATGTGATGTGATGCTTGGATGAAAATAAATACGACATAAAAGTAGTTCTCGAAGTGTTCATATAGCGACTATCGTTATATCGGCACTTTTGAAAAGCACCATCCCTTTGCAGCCTTCTAGTTTATTCTCGAGCTTGGATTTGTTTTACAATATTAGTTAAGTTTTAGAATAATGTTGAATTTAAATTTAATTAACCATTTTAATGATGATTTTTAAATTTAATAAATCATTTTAATTAATGAGCATTAAGGTTAATTAATTAACTTAATAATGATGTGTTTAGAATTAATTAATTACTTTATTAATGAGACCTAAAGTTAATTAATCATTTTATCTAATGATATTTAAGATTAATTCCTTATTCATTTAATAATGATGGATTAAAGTTAATTAATCTTTTTAATTAATGGTGTTTAAAATTAATTAACCTTTTTTTAATTAATGACTTTTAAAGTTAGTTAATTAGTTTAAATTTAATTAATCTTTTCTTTAATGATGTTTTAAATTAATTGATCGTTTTTAATTAATGATGTTTAATTTTTATTAAATAATTTAATTAACTGTATTTAAAATTTATTAATTAATTTTTTTAAGGATGTTTTTAAAAGTGATTAATCCTTTTTAATTAAGGATATTTAAAGTTAAATAATCAAATTAATTAACGAAGTTTAAAGATAATTAATCATTCTTATTAATGATAGTTAAAGATAATTAATCAATTTAAGTAAATCATTTTTTATAATGGTGTTTTAAAGTTAATAAACCACATTAACAAAGTTGTTTAAAGTTAATACTTGTAATGTGAAGCCCAACCACGAATTCGGTTTTAAAAGTAAAAGTTTGATTCGTTTATGGAAATGAATTAATTTCCGCAAAGCAATATCACTTATACGGCAAGGATTTAGTTGTATACTTAACATCAAACGCCGACGAAGGAAACTCGTCTTCATCCCGAAAGTTAAGAATGTACGCTGAGACTTGACATTAAGGTAACACTACCTTAGCTTGTCTGAAATCATTGTTACATTAGGGATAGTACAAGTTTGAGATCGATGAGTGGTGATGGGAATACAAGATTTAATTTCCATGTACAATCATTTTATTATCTTCAATAGTCAGTTTGTCTACTATCGATTGCCTTAGCCTTCTTTGGTTTTCATCATTCTAAGATGATGTGTTGCTCATTTGAGCTTTGTTATCCTTTGTCGGAAATGACTAAACCCAAAGGGCGAGTCGGGGCCAACTATGTGGGATTGCTCCCATTAGGGTATTTTCACATCCACTCTAGATTAGATTCGGTTGTGCTTATTGAGATGTGAAATACTCGGATACTCAATAATAGTTGGCGAGGTCCAGCTTGGAGGTTTCCGAGAGCCATCAGAGTTCTCAAGTATATTTCTAGAGGTATAATTTTGGTAAGTGGGCTGCACCCTCCTAGTCATTGTTGGAAAAAAAATCCCTTCCTTGTTTGATTCGAAGCTTCAAATTTGTTTTCCTTAATTGCATCAGGAAGAGTCTAGCACTCTTCATGATGTTTATTTATTTATATCCACTCTTTACATTTGGATGTTGTCCTTGTGAGAGAAAGCCCATTCCGCATTTGGCGGCGTGGTCTTACATGTTGTCGTTTAATTACACTTATTATTTAGAGTTTTACTCATACCAAACATATTATCTGACCCGAGTTGTTTGTTTTCCCTGAACTCTTGGGTACTCATTTATATTTGAGTAGTCCGAGAGTAGCAGGTCTTTTATGGGCTCTTTTGAAGACGACGTCCAAGCAGGAGGCCTTTATTAACTTAGTTGTCTATTTCCACTATTTTTTAGTTCTTGTAAGTATATTTTGTTTCAGCATATATAAAGGTAGGTTGTTATAGCTGCCTATGTTGATTGTAGTGCTTTTGTGTAATTTTGATAACTCCAAGTTAGGCAGTAACCTTATGTACTATATTATTGTTATGTTCTATTCATTAGTTTTGTTATGAGATTTTCTATTCTGCTCTTTATTTTTACCCCCAACAACTAATCTTTCTGATGCTTGGACAACGACATACGAATACCATGGATGTATTGAGTGTCGTTCCTAGAGGTCAAAAAGTTGGGTCGTCACAGTTGGTATCAAAGCTTCGGTTGAGCGAACACCTTAGTCTTATTGTGGTATAACTTATTAGAGATAGGGTGAGAAGACCCCTATAATGAGTTAATCTTGAGATTGCTTTTGTATCATCCATCCTACAGTCTCGTTTTAGATCCTTTGGAATTGTTTCAAACAAACCATTTTGTTCCTCTCTTTGTATTCTAATAATACGTGTCATTGTTTAGGTAATTGAAAATGAGTGCAGGAAGAAGAGGGTGATGATCTAGAAACAGCAAAACTACAAATGGTAGAGCTATTAGAAATATGCCAGTTGTAGAGCCGATAGAAGAGGTAGCAGTACAAGTTCAACCTCTTTACACTACAAGAAAATGTTATATTAATAGCAAATAGGGATTGCATTAAAATTGGCTTTGCTATGGTTAAGGAGTTGGTGTTTATTTAGGTTAAAACAATAGCTTGTTCTAACGCAATTAATAACCTAAAAGGTTAAATCGGCGGTTCCAGTTGCATTTCCCTCCCCATTATTTCTATGCCGCCAAATTTTCCTTTTCATGTTCACTTCCTTCTCCACTCACGATTCTCCTCTTCACCCTCTTCAATAACGAATCCCTCTTTAATCTGAAAGCTTCGCAACCCTCTCTTCCTTAACGCTTGATTCCGACCAATTCTCCAAGGCGACTCCGTAACGACGACCAAGCTCAACTTCACGATTGTTCAAGGCAGCCGATGCGGTTTCGCCTACCAAGCCTGAGCGATTTCGACCGATTCTTCGCTTAACAACGATTCCGCAACGACCAAGCTCGACTTCGCGATTCTTCAAGGCGGTTGAAGCGTGTTCCCCCAAGCAAGCTCAATTTTAACTTCACGATTCGTCAACCAAGCTGAAGAGCGATTCTTCAAGGCAGATGTAGCCCGATTTAATCTTCACGAACTTGTGTTTAGGTATATTTTTGAATCTTAAGCATGGTTATACAAAATTTCAAATAGGCTTTCTATAGGATTTAGTATTTGATAGGATACAATACTCAATTTGATCTACATACTGATTTTCTTATAATAACACATCAATTTTATCTTTAATTTTTTATTAAAAAGTAGTTCAGAAGTTTTTATGGCCTTTGTTGAATTTCATTTTTCCGACATACCTAGTTTATTTCATACTCTAACCGATCCTTTATTTCCCTTATTTTAAATGAATTGATTAAGATCCCTGAAATTTATTAAGCTTTTGGGTTTCCTGATGTTGTTTTGTTGGAGGATGGTTTGGTGTTCTTGGATTAATGGACATATATTTACACTTCACTAATACGCGATGTGCATGTAAGTTAGATTTACATTGATAGTCCAAGAGTGGTTGAATGCTATATTGTATTTTCATTCACTAATTCATTCACTGTTCAATTCACTGATATATATTTGAATACTCGTATTATATTCGAATATATGTGTATATAGTATTGTAAGTCCTTGTATCATTTTTGGATTCTGTTACATAGAGTCAGAGGCACTTCATTGCACAATGCACTCATTGTATTTGCCTGTTAAGTTTGAGTCAATCCATTGCTTCGAACAAGAGTTAGTATGTTAAAAGCATAAGTTTTAGTCTCTTGGTTAAAAGCAAAAGATATTCATTCATTAATTCATTGCCTTATACATATATAGGCACCAAGTTTTATTTCACTGAGTCGTTGCCTTGTTCATAAGTGTCTTGTTATTCATTCACTAATTGAACCTGGTTGTAGAGGCATGATATTTTAATTCATTGCATTATACATGCAAATACTCAGCTATACAATCATTGTTATATATTCGAATATATTTCACTGTTTTATATTTGAATACTCATCTAAATAGTCGAATATATATTTACATGATATTTTATTCATTGCACTGTACTTTTATTAAACCTGGTTGTAAAGGTTGTTGCAATTTAATGCCTTGTACTTGTTGAGATCATTTTGTAGTCCAATTAACTATGGCATGGACTGTAGTCCAATTAATTGTAGAGGGAAATGTTCTTCATATTAAATAAACAGATTTGCATGTGTATTATGTTATATACACAAGTTTACAAATGTATATAAAAAACTGAGTTGCGATATAATACAGGGTGTTGCAATTGCTTATGGGTTTAATAATATTACCAAGTTAAAGCTGCAAATTGTGACAATAGGAGGGTGTGAATCTTTGTCTTATTTTTGTAATGAAATCAAATTACAGGTATCAGTTGTAGGATATATGGAAGTAGCAACATTCGCTTTATATTCACGTGAACAGAACTTATATTTACTTAAGCTAGAAGATTTTGCTGGTATAACGGTGGTTGGTGTCAATCCTCGTTCATATGCTTTTGAGGTTATGTACATTTTATTTTACTTACTAGGCATACTGGTAAAATAGGTTTTTGGGTGGTTTGTTTCCAAATCATGAATATGGAAACTACAGTAGTGTTTAATTAATGCATTTATCACAAGGTACCCACATTATTAGATTATTATCAAAACCTGCCAGCATGTTTTTAAAATGGGAGAAGAAAATCTGTATTTTTTTAGATTTGTTGTCCTTTGTAAATCTTTCAATTGCGTTATCCTGCAATGTAACTAGACAGACTGTTTATGGATCATACATGCTTACTTTGGTTAAAACACATATCTATAATTACAAAAGCCTTTAGAGTTATGGTAAAACATGTGAAGTATTTAACATCGTTTCATTTGAACTACTATGTACCACCATCTAGATCTTCTGCATTTTATTTTGAAGGGATAATTTAAATTTGTATATCTAAGGATTCTAAATTGTATATTAATTGAGATTCTCCAACAATAAGAGTCAGTTTTGCCTAGATTAGTAAATATTATATCCGTAACAAAATAAATTTTGTGCATATAGTCACATTTTCCTATTTACCCCAACACATGTTTCATGTCATACAACTAATTAACGTTGCCAAGTGGTAAAGCAAATAAATGTTGGTAACACCATTATTTCAATGCAAACATAAGAAATACATTAATATTTGCATCAATCAAGTAGATAATAGCATCTAAAGGCAATCGAAATAAACTCAAACACTTAATATTCATTGTATAATAAGATTTTATGCTCTAATATAGAACCAGAGATACTGTTAATGTCATTCAAAATTGTAGAAAATATAGTAAAATTCAATTGAAAATATTTACTAGATTGAGTGTCACTAGCATAAAACCAAAATATTAATGATATTGCCATTTAATCATCTTGCTATTAGTCTATCCAGATTGAACGGCAATACTATATTAAGTGGCAGCGTATCTACTAACTAAATGATAGACAGTAACATATCATTTCACAATACCATTTGGAATATAATATGACGAGATGTTTCAAATATAGAATTTAATCTGCTAATTATATGGCATTAACTTCATTTTACATTACCATTTGGGATGTAATGCCGGATGTTTAAAATATAGCATTTAATCTACTACTATAACCTAAAAATAGATATACTGGTAATAAGTATGTTTCCTGGAGATTTGGCCAGGCAACTGAGTACTCGGCATCTAGGAGTACTCGGCATCTTGGAGTACTCGGCATCCAGGAGTACTCGGCATCCAGGAGCGCTCGGCATCAGGCAATGTTCGGCTAGAGGCATCGTTCGGCCAGAGACATCGTCCGACCAAGGGCTTTGTTCGGCCTAAGGACATCGTTCGGCTAAGGGCTTCGTTCGGCCTAAAGGCACGTTCGGCTAAGGGGCTTCGTTCGGCCAGAAGACACGTTCGGCCAGATACTTCGCTCGGCCAGGAGACACGTTCGGCTTAAATGGCTATTCGGCCTACTCTTCCCACACAGCAAGCGCCTGGTTCGGCAGAAGGAGAGTGGTTCGGCACCCAACTGTTCGGCTTGATTGGTTCGGCACACATGGACCAGCCTATCTGGACCGAGTTATTCAGCTACCAGCCCCGCCAGAGAAGTCCAACCCACCTTTGTCTATAAATAGAGGGGCAGGGGCACAGTGAAATGGACCTTTTTTGGGAGAACAATGGGGAGACTCTGCCACTTTGAAGACTGATTATTTTCATTTCAAACTTGTATTCAAGTCATTAATATATGGATTGTATCTGTATTCAACTACTTGTGAAAGAAATAAAGATCAAAACTCAAAGTGGATGTAGGCAGTTACGCTGAACCACTATAAATCCGGTGTTCTTACTTTCTGCATTTAAATTAGCATATTCTTCCTTGTTTAATTTAACTTCATCACTTACATCTCTACACAATCTTTCTCAATGAGGTTAGTGACCAATTTTGGTGCTAACAAAGTAGATGAGTACTCTTATGTCGGTAATAAATTCTCACCAAAACTTTAAGAAACCAAATATACAACTATTTTTTTCTATTTATACCAAATGAGCAACTTCTTATATACCATATTGATTTAAACATTATGTAACTTATTGTATAAATTTCAATACTGTATATAAGTTTATTATTGTACAATTTAAACATTATATTATACTTGTTTTACTTATACTATATCATAAAATCATTAATTATGTATATAAATATCTTTTTTAAGAATGGATTAAATCTTTCTCCTATGTACACTTCAGACTAAACTCTAACAAAAAAAATACATAACTATGTGAAAAAAAAGGGTAGATTTAACAGTCATAGAATAACATTCATAGCTTAATATTAGTATACAAATATTTTTTTCTATTTATACCAAATGAGAAACTTCTTATATACCATATTGATTTAAACATTATGGTAACTTATTGTATCAATTTCAATATTGTATATAAGTTTATTATAGTACAATTTAAACATTATATTATACTTGTTTTACTTATACTATAGCATAAAATCATCAATTATGTATATAAATATCTTTTTTAAGAATGGATTAAATCTTTCTCCTATGTACACTTCAGACTAAAAAAAATCACATAACTATGTGAAAAAAAGGGTAGATTTAACATTCATAGCTTAATATTAGTAATTAATCACAAACCAAAATATAACTTAAAAAAATAACAATTTGGATCCAAATTTAGAAACAAATTAAGCCAATAAATAGAAATAATAATTTGATGGTAAATTGAATATTAGATAGTTAACACACACTTTAAAACCTTGGGAAAAAATATATATAGTCTTATAAAATAATCAACACCCTTTAAAAGCTAAAAAGCTAAATCATACATACACAACTTTATGTAGTTTATAAAATAAACTAAGTTTATAAAAAAATACTAAGTTTATAAAAAAATACTAAGTTTTTAACAAACTCTTTCTATGATTTCTTTATTGACGAATTGGATTGTAATATGCGAATAACACATATTATTATAAATTGACATTTTTAATACCCACATTTTGAGTAATTTTGGTTTATAGAGTACCGAAGGTATTCAATCATTTTTGCCTACCAGGACTCTAGTTTCCTGTAAATAGTGCTCAGCATCTAGTGCAGCCATGCATCCTGTAGAACAAAATCATGTAAAAGAGCCTTAATGTCACTTAGTGTAAGTTTCAAACTTGTATTAAAATGCAGGGGAAAAAACTGCAAATTTGTTCTGTGCTCCACGAATAAAATTAAGGCAAGTACTGCCATGCATGATACTAATAATATCAGTAAATATAGCTTACAAGTCTACATTTTAGGATGTAAAATTCTTGTCCTTTATATTTCAAGTTCCAATCACTCATTAGTCTTGAATTCATTAATTATGTTTAATTCAACTGCTTTGGACTAACTATTGCTACAAAGTACAAATTAGCAGTACTCATTATCACAAAATGAAAATAAATATCAATATGGCAAAAAGCCACGAGTACAAATATAAGATTCTCTGAAGAAAACATAATTGCTAAGTTGATATGATAATACTTTTTTTAGTAAATGTGAACAATATAGAAAGTTTATTTGTAAACTTATATAACAACAGCCTAATCTAGCAGTAGTTATAGCTTGACGATGTTTATTTTCTTAAAACATCACTAGCTGCACAAACTCCTTTAACACTTGTATATGTGGTTCCACTATGCTCCAACTTCATATGGTATAGTGCTAAGCGTGCAACTCGGTTTGCACTGAGCTCAGTTTGCAAACTGAGCAGTGAGCTCAGTTTTGAACCGAAAACCGGAATTTTGAACCTTGACTGGAAGGGATAGGATTTGTTTTTTGATTGTTATATTACCATTTATTGGCCCTATTGGATTTTATTACCTCTTCTTAGTATTAGTTTTCCATTTTATCTTTAATTTCATTTTTTTCCTTGCAGATTCCGTTTGGTGTGGTAATAGCATGGATGATGGGAAAGCCATTGGATTTGAACTTTCATCAATTTGAAACTGCCTCGCTCTTCATCACAGTACTGGTTGTTGCATTTATGCTTCAGGTATTGGCTTCTTTATATTATGTATTTGCAGTAACATGCCATAGATGTCATGAATCATTTATCCAACATAAATCTAATTGATAATGACAGAAGTGACGCACAAAATGCAAGTTTTCATTGTCATTTTAGCATAAATCTCACTGACATGCTGTATTTTGAGCTTTATAACACATTAATTAGTTAATTGGATGAATTAGAGTTTGTGTTTTGTGGGTAAATTAAGTTCGACACATGCACACATCTGAATCAGATATAAATCTCATTTCTTAGTAGTCCAAACTTCGATTTAGTCCGATCCATACGTTCTAATGCAAAATATATCTGAAATGTGAAATATAATAAAGGGAAAAATATGAAGAATTCGAGGATGTTAAATCCTTTTGTCTCATTGTGTTCATAATTTAGGCAAGAGACAAAAAACTTTGAAAATGTAAAAGTGTTAAAAAACTTTCATAATTTAGGCATGTACATAGCGTCTTGGTCATAGTTGAATTGTGATTGGCATAGTAGTGTCACTGAAAGCATAGTAGTGTCACTGAAAAAATTTGCATAGTGATTGGCATCCATATCAACACACGAGTGTCACATCTTGGTCAAATTTACATAAGATAAAGTTATACTTCACTGACTATATATACGTGCTTTGTGTGTGCATGGTACAATTTATTTTACTGTCATTCCGAACAATATTTGCTAATAAATTGCACACTTATTTTCTTTTTGCTTTAAAATAATAAAAGATAATGAACTAATAGTTGAATTGTTTTTGTTGAACCATTGGCACATTTGCTCTAGATTAGCAAACGAAATGTAGAATATTGTAAAATTTATTATATTCATGACAAGATGACTTTTGAATAGTTAAATCAATTGATATTTCGATAATATTCTTCCATTTTCCTATTGATCGCACATTATTAACAACTGTTTTCATGATATGTAAATTTTTATCTAATGATGTAGACTTACCTTGCTTATATAATTACTAACTTACATTGCTTACATAATTGCTTACATTAACTGTGGGTTCTCAGATATTTTGCTAACTTTGGCATACATGAAATGCGGGTCACTTGAAATGATAAACCTTCATTTTTCATTAAAGCTGCATTATTCTGTTATGTAGAGCATATGATTATTTTGCAAAGCAATTGAATTATATTTTAGTAGTGTAATAATATTTCAATTGAACTGCAAAATGCAGCTTAGTTTTGCAACTGAGTTGCAAAATGGAACTCGGTTGCAAAACTGGCTCAGTTGCAAAACTGACAACTCGGTTTTGCAAACCGAAATGCACTTAATTTGCAAAACTGAGTTGCAATTGCGACTCAGTTTATCGCAAACTAGTTGCAAACTGAGTTGCAACAAACTGAGTCGCAACTCGGTTTCTCAAACTGAAATGCATGCAAATAAGCATTTTATTTTCGCCGTTTGGCGAATAACGTTGTATGATTTTTATTCTGACTATATCGAGGTGACAAGCCATAAATTTTTTTATACTTGTTTAATGTTTGTTTCCTAGTATTAGAACAAACAGATTAATGGGTATGGAGGGTCGACTCATATTATTGTCGTGGTTGGAATAATTTATGACGAGGAGGTCGCATAAGGTTATTAGTGATATTATAGATATACCGAGGAGACACGAGGCATTAAGTGGACAATTAGAGCTCATATATGACCAAGTATGTTAAAATGCACTCCTATTTTTTTATATAAATTACTTGTTGACTTTTTTGATTTTGATTTTAAACTGAAATTAAAGGGGGAAACAACATGCTAGTTTCCAATCTTTGTTGACTCGACCACCTTGTGTTACCCAGTTCTCTACATCCCACAAGATTGATTAAAGGGTAATCGGTTGGGACTTTGGGTATGGGATGCCTATTGATGATTCAACATTTTGAAATACTCCGATCGCTGTATTATCTACCTAAAAGCTGCATGAATGTTTCTGTAAGTATTGGCTTCATCTTTTATTTGATGTTCTCACATCTATGCATGCCTAGTTTGTTTTTTAAGAGTGCAACCACTAATATATTTAAAAATTCTAAAGTGCGTTAGTTAAATACTTTACATTATTTGTTGTGGTTCCATAATATTGAGTATTTTATGGAGATTTACTTTAGGATCCAACCACAAATAAAATTGCTTCTCCTTATCCCCTTTCCCTTGTAAGAAAACATTAGCATGAAAAGTGTAAGGTTGGCCATTGACATTTCCTAAGAATTCAAAGTCTATCTTATCACTATATTTGCCTTGTGATGACAACCGCAAGATATATAAAATAAAAACTGTAACTGCGAACGTTCAAATATGCATGAGCGAAAAAGGTTTTAAATTTATTTTCGACATTTTAGTGTGAGAAAAAATTTAATTTCTATAACTATTTTCTAACAATAAAATGAAAGAAAATATTTAATTGGGAATAGTGCAAGCTTGCTGTTGCAAGCTTGCTAGAGAGCAAGCTTGCATATGGTGCAAGCTTGCTGGAGCGCAAGCCTACAACAGAGCAAGCTTGCTAGTGCATTTATGATTATGGTCCATCTGCTTGTAAAGCTTTGAGCTTTTTTTGATTTTTCGATGGATTTATTGATGAGGTTTTGAGCTGTGGCTAATGCTTGCTTGATAGATTTGAACTCTTCTGCCATTTATGATGAGTCTGAATTATTTCCGATAAGCATAAAGCAGTAAAGATTAAAATGAAATAAATGATGTTAATATATCTTTTCACCATGTTTTCTCAATAATATTAAAAGTGCCTTCTCACTATGTTTTCTCATAAAAAAAATTAAACTTTCCCTTTAAAAAAATATCAGACTTTCTCACAAACAGTATTAGAGCTTTTTGTTTAAAAATCTTCGAATTAATGCAAATAAGAGACTAAAACTAAGATTTATTCATTCTTTATAAATATTCTGTATGCATAATAGTAAATAATGAAAAGAGATTCTACTCAAGCAAATGATATTAGAATAATTTATCATTATATACAGTTTTCTCGCCATGAAGCTAGAGTTGTACATGTCCTAGTGGTAGGAGGTGCAGGTTATATGGGTTCTCATGCTGCACTTTGACTTCTTAAAGACTCTTATAGAGTGACTATTGTGGTAAGTAGACAAATTCTTCCAATTTTTCTTTAGTTTAATTAGTTGGATTGCTTGATACCAACCATTGCTTTTTATCGTATATCACCAACTCATCGGTCATAACTTTGTTGTATTTGGTGAAACATTACTCTTAACTGTAACAACTAAAGTTTCTAATAAACGTGTGTAGGATAATCTTTCGAGGGGAAATATTGGAGCAGTTAAGGTTTTGTAGGAGTAATTTCCTGAACCTGGAAGACTTCAATTTATTCTTGCTGATTTAGGCAATGTTAAAGCTGTATCCTTTATAATGAGCAAACTACTTCTTAATTTAATTAATATGATTCAGAAATATATGTAGGAAAGTGAAGTTGGATTCTTCTTTAACCAATATTTAGGTAAACAGAATATTTTTAGAAAATGCATTTGATGCGGTCATGCATTTTGCTGCGGTTGCTTATGTGGGTGAGAGTACACTTGAACCTCTTAGGTATGTTTCACTTGGTAGCAAGCAAATCTTGTTTGTTTAATTTTCTTGAATATGAAGTTATTACATACATATAGGTTTGCTTCTTTGTACCCATGTTAAATAATACACTTCCTAATAATTCAATTGATTATGGCGAAATTTCATTCTAATTGGCATAGGTACTACCGCAACATTACAGCAAATACTTTGATAGTTTTAGAAGCCATGGCAAAATACAAAGTTAAAACTTTGATTTACTCAAGTACTTATGCAACATATGGGGAACCTGATAAGATGCCAATTACTGAAGATACTCCTTAGGCTAGTCTTTCAAGGAATAGTAACAAGAATTTGTATGAGAGAAGTTGCTAAAATGTTAAATTATGATTTCATATACAGTAAGGGTATACAGTTGTTGTTTACATAAAATCAACGCATAGAATGATTTAGCTGTTAATTTTGAGTATTTTCTTTGTTTGCCGCACATATTTTCTTCCATATTTCGGTATTCATGATAATTTATGTTTACTTTTTATGACGAATAGACGTATGTGCTTTTTGACAGGTGGTGTATGATGCTCTGGGTTTACGCTATGGTGGAAGGCATGAAAAAATATGTTGTCGCACTCATTCTCCTTCAAATGTATTTTGTGTCGATGTTCTTACATCTTTACTTTTACTATGTATCGTTTTGGTTAGCTATGGTTGTATGGATTGTTACTTTTATTATGTATTGTTTTGGTTAGTTACAATTGTATGAATTGTTACTAATATTTATATGCTTAATATTGTGCATGAAATGCTTTTATTCATATATATTTTTTTATGCTTAATTGTTAATACTGTGTGAAATACCGTATATTACATCCTTTTTATATTAATGCTAGGAAAAAAAATTGTCATGGCTATACATATTATAGCATTATGCTAGTGCAATAAAAATATTCTGCAATGATTAAACAGTTTTCATGGCAAGTAAATAATGCTATGAAAGACTAAAGTAAACATTCTATAGCGTTTTTACAGCATTTATAGTTGCCATAATAATCAGGCAATGATATTTCTATAGCATTTATAATTGCTATAATAATCAAGTAATGATATATCTACAGCGTTTACAATTGCTATAAATAGCAAATAAATGACGTCATAATATTAGCATCATAAACCATAACTCTGCGTAAAAGTTCTATAGCAAGCACCAAAACGCTATAGAAAGGTACTTGTATGTCATGAATCGTCCATTTAATAGCAATTCAGAAACGCTATAAGTAACGTCATTTATAGCATGTTTTTTATAGCGATTCTGATGGTTGCTATTATAGATCCCTGACATATTACAACTTGTTGATATACAGCGTTTATAAAAACACCATCGTATCCTTTTACAACGTTCTTTAAATGCTATAAAAAGGTATTTTTCTTGTAGTTTTAGAACTTTGCTATTCTATGAAAAAATAATATTGCTTTGGGTGATAAACAATTCTTCAGAACTGAAGGTATTCTGCGAGTTCACACATGGCTCCTCTCTTGTGAAAGGATATCCAGGGATCTTAAGTTGGAGGATGTAAGGAAGCGATTATTGGCATCGCGATAGCTCCAAAAGTCATCAATGGATGGGTGGGATTTGGTGACACTTAATACCCCAAAGGAAAATTTTACTTGGGCTCAATTTAAGGAAGTCCTTGAAGCTCAGTTTATTCCGGAGGCGGGGAGGACTCAGTTGTTTAGGAGTTCCATGGATTTGAAGCAGGGAGATATGACAGTGGTGTAGTATGAGCATTGATTCAATGCATTGTCTCACTTTTGACCAGGATTGATAGACATACCACTTAAAAAGAATGAGATGTTCGTGGAAGGACTAAGGCCAAAATTCCATCGTGAGATGACCAATCATATTAATGGTACATTTACCAATCTGATCAGCATGGCCTTAAGGTTTGAAGCTTTGGATATTAAGCAAGGAGTTCAAAAGGGTGTAGTGCAAGTAGTTAGTGCCCGACCTTTATCGGTTATCCTAGTTGCAAACAAGAAGAACTTCAAATGCAAAGGAAAGAAGCAATGGTTGGTAAAGAAACTCGGAGGTGGAACTCCAACTCAAAAGAAGCAAACCAACTTGGCCAACGTTCTTTGTTTCAAGTGCAACAAGATGGGCCACTTTGTAAATCGGTGTTCAAGTGTCTCCTGTTACAACCGCAGCCAGTTGGGACACATGAAGAATGAGTGTCGCTTCCTAAAGAAGTGTTTGCAAGGACAAGCTTTTTCTATTAAGGAAATACCATCTACTTCTATGGATCAAAAGGGAAAGCAGGTGTTGCATGGTACATTATCCATTTCTGATATTCCTATAAGAGTGTTGTTCGATACCGGTGCTTCCCATAGCTTTATTTCATATGACCCAATGAACTAGTTAAACCTTAAGTATGTTATTATAAATAACCCTCTTTGTGTGACAAACCCAATTAGGAGTCCGATGAATCTTGACACTATGTGTCTAAATGTGCCTATTTCTTATCGAGATCGGCACTTCTCTTTTAACTTGTTTGTTCTCAAGTTCATGGGTTATGGGGTATTGTTGGGGATGGATCGGTTATCTAAGTTTAGAGGATTGTCAGAGTTAGTGATGCTGGAGATGTTGGTGTAGATATAAATTGTGGCAGGCCAAATGAGTTAAGGAGCAGTTTCTCTATTCACTTGAAGTGGCTAAAGAGGAGATAGGAGATATACCGATTTTTTGGGATTTCAAGGATATTTTAGATGAAGTGCAAGGTTTACCCCCTCACCATAAGGTGGAGTTCTGTATTGATTTGATTCCAGGAACAAGAATGATTGTAAAACCTCCTTGAAGGTTGGTCCCAAAAGAGAGAAGGGAATTAGAGAAGCAGACATTTGACTTATTGCAGAAGTGTTTGATTAGGTATAGCATATCGAGTTGGGGATCACCAGTAGTTTTCGTTACAATGGTGGACGGTTCTCCTTGGTTATGTGTAGACTACCGAGAGTTATATAAGAAGACTATCAAGAATAAGTATCCTCTATGCAGGATCGACGATATGTTTGACCAGCTCCACGATGTTCGGGTATTTTCTCAATTGGACCTTGCCATCAGTTTTCAACAATTAAGGGTGGCAGAGGAGAGTGTTCCCTTAACATCTTTTCGTACCTTGATAGTTTTTACGAGTGGTTGTCCATGCCATTCGGACTGACTTATGCATCCGCTTATTTTATGGACTTAATGAATCGAGTATTTTGGAATTTTCTTAATAAATTTGTCCTCATCTTTATTGATGATATTCTTGTTTGTTCTATGATGGAGGAAGAGCACAAGTATCATCTCCGAGTCATTCTAAATACTTTAAGAAGTCATGTGTTGAAAGCAAAGTTTTCTAAGTGCCATTTCTAGAAATCCGAAGTTATGTTTTTGGGGCACGTAGTCTCGGGAGAAGGCATATAAGTGGACCCAAGTAAAGTAGTTGCGGTTTAAGACTGGAAGAAGCCCGAAAATGCGATCGAGGTCAGAAGTTTTTTAGAATTTGCTAGTTTTTATAGAAGATTCATCAAAGATTTTTCGAAGATTAATTCTCATCTGACGAACTTGACGAAGCCAGAAGCTAAGTTGCGTGGAAACCTAAGTGCAATCAAGCATTCAATGAATTGAAGGAAAAATTAAGTAGTGCTCCTATTTTAACTATTCCAAATGGGAGCAAAGTGTTAATTGTATACACGGATGCTTGCAAAACCATTCTTTCGAAACCTTTCGAATGTATTAAAGTTTTACCATTCAATTATAGAAGCATAGCTTCGAAACCAATGAAAGTACCCCTTTCGAAACCGTCAGGTTTATCTTTTAAAAATAACTTTTGGGTTAAAGTGAAAATATATACAAAAGTACCCCTTTAGAACCTCTAATCTTCATATAAAATTGTTTGGGGAAAAATTTGACGGCTTCGGAACCATCCTTTTGAATGCTCAAATCATTTAAGTAAAAGCATTGAAGGATAGCATCAAAACCCCCTTTCAAAGCCATTGCCTTCAAAACTGATGAACCCCTTTCGAAGGCTTTTAGGAAGTGGCTTGATACAATTTTAAAACATTAGCTACCTTTCGAAAGCATTGATGACTTCAATACCTTCGAAAGGCATAAGATTGGTAGCAAGGTCTCGACTAGGTCGAAACCACCCTTTTCGAAAGCATTGATTTATAAACAAGGAACTCATTCGAAAGCTCCACTTAGACAAAGAGGCGGCAACAGATTTGAAAGCAAAGGTTTCGACTTGGTCGAACGCATTCTTTTGAAAACAAGGTAGACGCTTATCTTTGGAAAGTGAAACAAAGGTTTCGACCCCATCGAAAGCAATGGTTTCGATACCATGTCTTCCGACTTTCTCCAATCCACTACGTACCATCATTGCGGTACCTTGTGTATTGGTTTCGGCTTTGGTAGGTTTTGACTTGGTCGAAGCGGAAGTAATGGGTCGAAAAGTGCTTTTGAAAGAGGCGGAACCCACATTTCTGGGTAAAGTCTGATTTAATGCCAATTAAAGCAAATACTTTGTAACTAACATACCTATTTGCAAACATTTGATTGGCTGCCATAACTTTTCAAATTCGTTACAAAGATAACTGCTGCATAATTTCAGATCTAAAAATGGATTAATTTAACAAATAAGCCCTTCCATTGAGCAAAACCAATAAAACAACTAAGTCCTTCATTTAAAATAATTTTATTTCAATAGTAAATTACTTAGAAAAAATCCCCTAAAATCACAGAAATTCACTTTCAATATGTTATCTAACATATAAAAATTCCAGATCCAAATTTTTCATAAAATAATCGAAATAAATTTCTAAACCCAATTATTCATAGTTTCCTTTGGAAATTCATAATAAATTTTCCTTAGCTTGGAAAATTATAAAAATTAAAACCTATCTCTAAAATCATGTTTTACATAACATAAAATTTTCTCATGGCATACGAAAATCATTATAATCGGTTTACCCTTAAAATCATATAAAATAATTATCAAATTATTTTGTTTGAACCCAACATGTCCAAATCCAAGCATATCATCAATCAAAAATTATCATAATAATGGATTTAATCTTAAACCCGAAAAACAAATGATCATAAGACAAAATAGAGATGATTTGGATTATTATTCACCTTGCTTATGATAAGGACTTTGAGATTTGATTGAGATTAGTTCGCCTTGCTTAAATCCTTAGCTTTGATTTAATTTTCTCCTCTTTTCTTCCTTAGCAATGGTCCGCTATTCTTTTCTTTGTTTATGCTTTTGGGAAATGAAAATGAACATGAATGGATGGTAAAGCCGTGAATATATATGGGTGGGACTATTTCCTATTATACCCTTAATTTAGTTAATTAACATATAGCCATTGTTAAGCCCATTTGTTTATTTAAGCACGACCCTTAAGTATCTATTCAAATCTTAATCCCCTTATCACTCTAATGTTTACATTATTCTATTTAATTTATCTACTTAAATCTCCTGAATAGTGTTATAAAAAATCAGGGGTGTTACAGGCTCCCCTCCTTAAAGAATTTTGTCCTCGAAATTTAGTTAGGACTAAATACTAACATAGCAATCATCTGTAACCACCCCTAACAACCATATTTGCCTACCTAACTAGCAACTATCTATATAAAGCAAATATAGACATACCTCAAAGCAGATCAGGATAAGTATGTCTAATCCTATCTTCTGTTTCCCAAGTACAATCTTTCTCGTCGCTCCACTGAACTTTCACCAATCTGACTGTCTTGTTCCTCAACCTTTTCTCGTCTCTTGCTACAACCCGAACTTGTTGTCTAATAAAAGTCAAATTAGGCTCTACTATCAAATCTTCCAACTCCATTGGAGGAATAGTAGTCTCTGGATCATGCACATACTTACGAAGATGAGACACATGAAACACATTATAAACACCTACCATACTGCTCGACAAGTGTACTCTGTATGCGAGCTTTCCAATCCTCTCTATAATCTGGAACGGACCAATATATCTCGGTGCCAGTTTCCCTGACTTCTCAAATCGTACCACACCCTTCATCGGTGATACTTTAATGAAAACCTTGTCTCCAACTGAGAACTCTAGGTCTTTACGCCTCCTATCTGCGTAACTCTTCTACCTAGACTGAGCTTCCTTCGTCCTTTCTCGGATTAACTTAATCTTCTATGTCGCCTCTCTAACCAGATCTGGACCCAAGACCAATTTGTCTCCAGTCTCCGACCAACATGCTAGTGATTTGCATGGCCTTCCATTCAAAGCTTCAAAAGGCACCATTCCTATACCAGTCCGATAACTATTATTATAGAAAAACTCCACTAGGTGTAGGTGGTCTTCCCAAGATCCACCAAAGTCCAATACACAAGCTCTTAACAAATCCTCGATTACTTTATTGACTCTCTCTGTCTGACCATCAGTCTGAGGGTGATATGTAGTACTCATCTTAAGCTTGATACCCAACACATCCTGTAGACTCTTCTAGAATTCAGTAGTACACAAAGCATCTCTGTCACTGACGATACTACTAGAAATCCCATGTAGTCTAACTATGTTCTTCATGAACAACTTAGCTAAAACAGGTCCTGGTAAACTTAACTGGAATGAAATGGGAACTCTTGGTCAACCTGTCCACTATGACCCATACACTTTCATTTCCTCTATTCGACCTTGGCAACTCGTCTATAAAATCCATGGATATCGAATCCCATTTCCAAACTAGAATCTCTAGAGGCTGAAGCAACCCACTCGGTTTCTGATGTTCGGCTTTCACTTGTTGACAGTTTGCACACTACCTAACCCACAAGCCAATATCCCTCTTCATGCCTTCCTAATAGAAGCTCCTCTTCATATCTTGATACATCTTGGTCCCTCCAGGATGAATCGTAAACTTGGATCGATGAAATTCCCCAAGAACTTCTTTCCTTAAGTCCTCAACATCTGGAACACATAACCGTCCCTTCTTTCTCAACGATCCTCTTTGGTCAATATTAAAATCCTTTAGATCATCGATCTCTGATCCAACCCTAAGCCTTCTAATCTTCTCGGCTAATAATGGATCCTCTTTCTGCTTAGAAGCAATCCTTTCGATTAATACTGGTCGAACTTCTAAACAGGACAACATGGCTGTTCTCTGACTATAACTAGCAGTCGATCTTAGTTACACACTACAAGTAGTTAAAGTTTCTAAATCTTTCCATTCTGCCAACATAGCTAACACCATATTTTGATGTCTTCTGCTAAGAACATCCGCTACCATATTTCCTTTCCCAGGTGTATACCCTATCCCAAAATCATAAGCAGCCAAAAAATCCAGCCACCTTTATTGTCTCATATTCATCTCCTTCTAAGAGAATAAGTACCTTAAAGACTTATGATCTATGTATAGCTCAAATCTCTCCCCTAAGAGATAATGTCTCCAAATCTTCAATGCAAAGATCACCGCAGCCAACTCCAAATCATGAGTACGATATCTTACTTCATTCGATCTAAGCCGTCGTGAAGCGTAGGCAATAACTTTACCATTATGCATCAACACGGCTCCTAATCTAGTCCCACATGCATCGGTATACACCACTAACCCTTGGTTTCCATCTAGAACTACTAACACTGGTGTGTCGGTCAACATATTCTTTAACTTAAGGAATGCTTCCACACATTTGCCGGACCAGACAAACCTCATGTCCTTCCTGGTTAACTTAGCCAAAGGTGCTGCTATCCACGAGAAATCCTTGATGAATCTCCGGTAATAGCCAGTCAGTCCTAGAAAACTTCTAATCTCAGTCACCGTCTCTGGTCTCTTTCAATTATTAACAGCTTGGATCTTATCTGGATCGACTAAAAAAATCTTTTCTGAAACCACGTGACCAAGAAACTTAACCTCTTTCTTCCAAAAATGACACTTGGAAAACTTCGCCTTCAGCTGATGCTGCCTCAGTGTCTCAAGCACTACTCTAAGATGATCCTCATGCTCTCTTTCATCCTTAGAGTATACTAAAATGTCATCTTAAACATTAACACAAACCTATCCAAGTACTCTCGGAAAACTCGGTTCATAATCCACGAAGAAAGCAGGTGCATTCATTAAACCGAATGGCATCACTAACCACTTATACGAACCATACCTAGTCCTAAATGTTGTCAATGGAATACTGTCCTCTACCACCCTTAACTAATGGAAACCTGTCACCAAATCCAACTGGGAAAACACTTTGGCTCTACACAGCTGATCAACTAGATCGTCTGTTCTTGGCAAAGGATACTTATTCTTAATCGTCCTCTCGTTCAACTTACAATAGTCGATACAAATTCTCAATGACCCATCTGGTTTCTTCACGAACACCGCGGCCGCTACCCAAGGCGAACTGCTTGGTCTAATAAAATTCTCCCATCTAGATCCACTAGCTGCACCTTCAATTTCTTCATCTCGGTCGGTGTCATTATGCTAGGTAATCTACTTACAGGTTCAGCTCCTAGCACAAGATCTATCCAAAACTCAACATCTCGTTTCGGTGGTAGTCCCGCAACCGGCTCAAAGACATCTGCAAACTCTCTTGCTACTCGAACCTGACTTAACTCTTCTCCCACTTCCATAGCACTTAACAAAGCACAACTACTCCGGTCAGAATTCTCCACTAGATTATGATTCGGTTATGACTATCAGGGTGTCTTAGTGATATCTCCCCATCCTGGCAAAATATCTTAGCCTCATAATTACTCAACCAATCCATACCCAAAATGATTCCGAAATCTACGAAATCAAAAACATACAGACTACATGCAAACTTATGACCTAACCAGACTGGTTCTAACAAGTTACATATCATCCGTAGAGTTGCATAGCCTCCTATTGGATTCGCAACCCTTAAGGAAGTAACAAGGTATGTGGGTTCTAAGCATAACCTATCAACCAAGTTCTGAGATATAAATGAATGTGATGCACCGGTATCAAATAGTATCCTAATTGGTATACCCTGAATCAAAAGCATACCATCCAGCACAGTCTTTCCTTTTTCAGCGGTAGTTGGTCTAGAAGATGATGGTTCAATGGCAAATTTTTTTCCCTTGTTTGCCCTGACTAGCTCCGAAAACTGATTCTTATAATGTCCAACTTGGTTGTTGTTAAAGCACTTTACATTCTTCTTTTCTACAGCCTTCTTCCCCTTGCCTGACCATCACTCATGAGCATAATGGCCTTTCTTGTCACACTTGAAGCAAACTAAATCAACCTTTGACTTCTTGGCAGCCTCCCCCTTTTGGGCTCCCTTCTTCTTAAAGAACTTCCTCTTCTTTCCTCGAAGGCCCTGGGTTTCAACCGGCTTTTCTTTAGCACATATAGCAAACATCTTCTCATGTTGGATTGCCATCTCCACAACTACATTACAAGGATCATGGAGATATGGCAGGGTCGCCCTGGCAATCTCAGGTCTCAATCCCCGAATGAACCTTTCATTCCTCCTGATATCGGTGTTTATAGTAGCATTCCCATATCAGGACAACTCATCAAACTTAGTAGCATACTTGATTACCGACATCTCTCCCTGCACCAAATCCATAAACTTTCTCAACAATGCTAACTTGGCAACTTCAAACAAAAACCTCTGTTCAAATCTCCCTCTAAACACTTCCCATGTTAACTCCTCCTCCGGAACCTCGGCAGTAACACTATTCCACCAATGAAGTGCTGCCACTTGCAACTACTTAAAGGCCGGCCTCCTCTTCTGCTCATCATCCAAACCCAAATCAACGAATATCCTCTCACAATAAAACAACCAATCCTCAACTTCTACAGCATACTCCGTTCCCATAAACGGTTTCCCACCAAGACTGGTGTAATCCCTGCTCAACTTAGCATAATTAGTCCCAACTGGAGCCATAGGATTAGCTCCTCCTACATTCCCAGCAACACTAACAGCAACTCCAGCTTACATCAGATTGACGAAGAACTGATACATCGCCCCCATATCCATTGGTGGATTTCCAACACCCACATTGGCATCTGCATTTTGGTTAGCATTAGCCCGTCGACCCGGGTTCCTTCTAGTGGGTCGAACATTTCCGTTGGTTGTGGTGCTTCCTCCACCGAGATTTTCTCTTCCGTTTCCTGCCTCCATATCTTCTCTCTCGTAAATCAACATACGAGCCTTAGTAAGATAAAGAAGAACAACTAAGAGAGAGGGGAATACATACTTATATATATCTATATATCAAACACAAGTACGTTACTATAGTGTAAACCCAAACCCCGATCTTATTTTCTAGTTTATTGGATTATGTTTTGAGATATCTTTTAGGTTTAAATTTCTTTTAAGTTTCATAAACCTATGCTCTAATACCAACTTGTAACATCCCCCACTTGGAGGCCCAAAACTAACGGCTACGGATGCTGTAGTCATCCATGGTTATTAATCCTTGACGACCAAATACGGTAATGTTACTTACATTGACATAAAAGAAACACATGGATATGGAAAAAAAAATTAAAATCAACAAAAATAATTTCTCATTACATTTCAAAGCATTTCAAATTCACTACATAATCCCAATATGAGAACCACGTTCAGAGAAAATATAATTATTACAATGTAGGCCAAGAGCGACATATGAAGATGCCCCCTTGGATGATTAGAGTATATAACTAGGCAATTAAACATCTTAGCCTTTACAACAAAACACAGCGGAATCAAAATAGAAAAGAACTCTAAATAGCTATCATGCCTATTGCACGTCTCCGGAAGCTTATTCATCTAAGAGGTACCTAAAAACCTCAACTCTCAAACTACTCAAAATCAATTGAGCACCCGAGAGTTTAAGGAGAAAACATAAACTTCGAGTCAGACATAAAGCCTATTATAAATAATAATCTACCATCTCAAACCATTTAGATATCTAATGAGACCATGCCGCTTAGTGGAAAGAGTTTTCCCCCTCACTAGTACCTTATTCAAAACTATATAAAATCGTATACAATGCTCCTGCATCCCCAATGGTTAAAACATAGCAATTCAAAATATTATGATGATATGCAAACAAGTAAATCAATTCTAGATTTCCTATCCCCATTCATTCTGACTATCTATCTTAGTTATAGTTTATAGGGTCACTATTAACCTATTAGTTTTCATGGGCTGACTAATAACCTGTTTAATGTTTATGGGCTCCCTATCCGGTTTCATAGTTTTCATGGGATCACTAAGAACCTATTGGCCCCTGCCCATAACTTCTTTATTCATGGATTCTCCCTGAACCTATTGGTATCCCCAATAACTTCTCTCTTATCCTAGTTTTCATGGGTTGACTAGGAACCTATTGACTTCTGTCAATAACTGAATCCGGATATAGTTTTCATGGGTTCACTACAAACCTATTGACTTCTGCCAATAAATTCTTCTAAGCATAGTTTTCATGGTTTACTATAAACCTGTCTACTTGACAACTTCTTTAATCATTATATGCATCCTATATTTTGGTCTATCTGACCTCCGAGATGCAATGCTACTCATTCAGGAGTTAACTTAATTTATATTCACTAATGGGTCAACCTAGCTGGTTATTCTGCCCTTTCTCCCCAAAATATAGTTATGGGTCCATTTCAATGTGAGTATACATATATATATATATATGTGTGTGTGTGTGTGTGTGTGTGTGAAGAAGCAAAAATAATAACATAATAATACCAACGCCTGTGGTTTAATATCCTTGAAATCATTTTATATAAAAAATGGTTAATCCCTTTAACCAAATAATCAAGGAAAACTTCTTCAAAAATTCCATACATAAAATCATTTCAAAACTCCTTTTATTATGCCATGGGTTTTTCCTTTAAAAATTTGAGATTGGGTTCTTTGTTTTGAAAACTAAGGCTTTTGAACATTTAATCTTTACTTTCGAAACCATTGGAAAACTTCCTTTCGAAAGCATTCAAATCTTCTTTTCAAAACTCTAGGCACCTGCCTTTCGAAGCACTTTAAAACCTTTCTTTCGAAACCTTTCGAATGTATTAAAGTTTTACCATTCAATTATAGAAGCATAGCTTCGAAACCAATGGAAGTACCCCTTTCGAAACCGTTAGGTCTATCTTTTAAAAATAACTTTTGGGTCAAAGTGAATATATACGAAAGTACCCCTTTCAAACCTCTAATCTTCATATAAAATTGTTTGGGGAAAAGTTTGATGGCTTTGGAACCATCCTTTCGAAAGCTCAAATCATTTAAGTAAAACCATTAAAGGATAACATCGAAACCCCCTTTCGAAGACATTGCCTTCGAAACTCATGAACCCCTTTCGAAGGCTTTTAGGAAGTGGCTTGATACAATTTTAAAACAATAGCTACCTTTCAAAAGCATTGATGACTTCAATACCTTCGAAAGGCATAAGGTTGGCAGCAAGGTCTAAACTAGGTCAAAACCACCCTTTTCGAAAGCATTGATTTATAAACAAGGAACTCATTCAAAAGCTCCATTTAGACAAAGAGGCAGCAATAGATTTTAAAGCAAAGTTTTCGACTTGGTCAAAAGCATTATTTTGAAGGCAAGGCAGGCGCTTTTCTTTGGAAAGCGAAATAAAGATTTCGACCCCATCAAAAGCAATGGTTTCGATACCATGTCTTACGCCTTTCTCTAATCCACTACGTACCATCATTGTGGTAACTTGTGTATTAATTTCATCTTTGGTAGGTTTCGACTTGGTCGAAGTAGAAGTAATGGGTCGAAACGTGCTTCCGAAAGAAGCGAAACCCACTTTTTTAGGTAAAGTCTTATTTAATGCCAATTAAAGCAAATACTTTATAACTAACCTACCTATTTATAAACATTTGATTGGTCGCCATAACTTTTCAAATTATTTACAAAGATAACTACCGCATAATTTCAGATCTAAACATGGATTAATTTAACAAATAAGCCCTTCCATTGAGCAAAACTATTAAAATAATTAAGTCCTTCATTTAAAATAATCTTATTTCCATAGTAAGTTACTTAGGAAAAATCCCCAAAAATTACAGAAATTCACTTTCAAAATGTTATCTAACATATAAAAATTCCAAACCCAAATTCTTTATAAAATAATCGAAATAAATTTCTAAACCCAATTATTCATAATTTCCTTTGGAAATTCATAATAAAATTTTCATAGCTTGGTAAATTATAAAAGTTTAAACCTATCTCTAAAATCATGTTTTACATAACATAAAATTTCTTCATTACATACAAAAATCATTATAATTAGTTTTACCCTTAAAACCGTATAAAATAATTATTAAATTATTTTGTTTGAACCCAACATGTCCAAATCCAAGCATATTATCAACCAAAAATCATCACAATAATGGATTTAATCTTAAACCCGAAAAAACAAATGATCATAAAACAAAATAGAGATGATTTGGATTATTATTCACCTTGCTTAAATCCTTAGCTTTGATTTAATTTTCTTCTCTTTTCTTCCTTAGCAATGGCTTGCTATTCTTTTCTTTGTTTACATTTTTGTGAAATGAAAATGAACGTGAATGGATGGTAAAGTCGTGAATATATAAGGGTGCGACTATTTCCTATTATACCCTTATTTTAGTTAATTAACATATAATCCATTGTTAAGCCCATTTGTTTATTTAAGCACGGCCCTTGATTATCTATTCAAATCTCAATCCCCTTATCACTCTAATGTTTACATTATTCCATTAATTTATCTAATTAAATCTCCTGAATAATGTTATAAAAAATCAGAGGTGTTACAACGACCTAATGAACCAGTTAAACCATAAGTACGTTATTATAAATAGCCTTCTTTGTGTGACAAACCCAATTAAGGGTCCGATGAATCTTGACACTATGTGTCTAAATATACCTATTTCTTATTAAGATCGGCACTTCATTTTTGACTTGTTTGTTCTCAGGTTCATGGGTTATAGGGTGTTGTTAGGGATGGATTGTTTATCTAAGTTTAGAGCGATTATAGGTTGTGATCGAAGGATTGTAAGAGTTAGTGATGTTGGAGATGTTGGTGTAGATATAAATTATGGGAGGCCAAACCAGTTAATGAGCAGTTTTCTCTATTCTCTTGAAGTGGCTAAAGAGGAGATAAGAGATATACCGATTGTTCTGGATTTCAAGGATATTTTCGATGAAGTGCAAGGTTTACCTCCTCACCGTGAAGTGGAGTTCTGTATTGATTTGATTCCAAGAACTAGACCGATTGTACAACCTCCTTAAAGGTTGGCTATGGGGCTGGAGAGAAGGGAATTAGAGAAGCAGACATTTAACTTATTGCAGAAGGGTTTGATTAGGCATAGCATATCGAGTTGGGGATCGCCAGTAGTTTTCGTTACAACGGCAGACAGTTCTCTTAGGTTATGTGTAGACTACCGGGAGTTAAATAAGAGGACAATCAAGATTAAGTATCCTTTATCTAGGGTCGATGATATGTTTGACCAGCTCCACGGCACTTGGGTATTTTTTAACTGGATGCTGCCCCCGGTTTTCACCAATTAAGGATAGTAGAGGAGGGTGTGCCTTTAACAGCTTTTCATACCCTTGGTAGTTTTTACGAGTGGTTAGTCATGCCATTCAGAGTGACTAACGCACCCGCTTATTTTGTGGACTTAATGAATCGAGTGTTCTAGGATTTTCATAAAAAATTTGTTCTCATCTTTATTGCTGATATTCTTGTTTATTCTAAGATGGAGGAAGAGCACAAGTATCATCTTTCTGTCATTCTAAATACTTTAGGAAGTCATGCGTTGAAAGCAAAGTTTTCTAAGTGCCATTTTTGAAAATACTAAGTTAGGTTTCTGGGGCACATAGTTTTGGTAGAAGGAAAATCAGTGGACCTAACTAAAGTAGTTGTGGTTCAAGACTGGAAGAAGCCCGAAAATGCGACAGAGGTCAGAAGTTTCTTGGGATTGGTTGGTTTTTATAGAAGATTCATCAAAGATTTCTCAAAGATTACTTCTCATTTGAGGAAGTTAATAAAGAAAGATGCTATGTTTGCATGGACACCTAAGTGTGATCAAGCATTCAATGAATTGAAGGAGAAATTAAACAATGCTCCTATTTTAACTTTTCCAAGTGAAGGGTTAACCGTATACACGGATGCTTGCGAAACTAGATTGGGAGCAGTTCCGATGCAACATGGAATAGTTATTGCGTATGCAAGTCGAAAGCTGAAACCACATGAGAAAAATTATGTTGCACATGATTTGGAGCTCTTGGCAGTTGTCTTCGCATTAAAGATGTGGATGCATTATCTTTTGGGTGAAAATTTTGAGTTATATATGGATCACAAATCTTTAAAGTATCTCTTTACTCAAAAGGACTTTAACTTAAGGCAACAACGTTGGCTGGAGTTTCCGGCGGCTTAGGGTTTGAAATTTTGTGTACACCGGGGAAAGCTAATGTTGTAGCTGATGCGCTGAGCAGGAATTATGCAGTTTTGGCTAATATGGAAGTTCGTCCAATCTTGTCTAACGCATTGCGAATAATCAGTAGAAGGACATTCGTCTTTCTCAGATAGCTAGAGCTGTTAGTGAAAATGTTTCACCAGAGAGTGGCCAGGGTTCTTAGTAGTTGACCATGGCGTTCTAAGGATGAACAGTCGGTTGTGTGTTCCGGATATGGATGGAATTAGACAAGAAGTTCTGGCAGAGTCTCATCATTCTAAACCAAGATACATCCATGGGTCACTAAGATGTATCAAGACATGAAGCATACTTTTTGGTGGGAAGCGATGAAAAGAGATGTTTCTATATTTGTGAGTAGATGTGCTAATTGCCAGTAGGTAAAGGGAAGTCACCAGAAGACAGCTGGACTACTTCAGCCACTTAAGATTCCAAAGTGGAAATGGGAGCAGATTTTTATGGATTTCATCGATGGATTGTCTAGACCGAGGAAAGGTAATGAAGGAATTTGGGTTATTATTGATAAGTTTACCAAGAGCGCTCACTTCTTAACAGTCAAGGCAACAAGGACGACTGCTAGTTTGGCTTAGTTATATGTTAAAGAGATTGTTAGGCTTCATATGGAATTCCATGTGATATTGTGAGTGATTGGGATCCAACCATCACAAGTCGGTTCTGAAAGGGTTTGCATGATGCACTTGAGACAGAGCTGAGTTTGAGTACAGCTCAGCAACCTCAATCAAATAGGCAGACCAAGAGAGTGAATCATGCTCTAGAGGGTTTACTTTGAGCTTTTGTGCTAGACTTTGGAGGTTGAAGGGAGGACCACTTGCAATTGTTTGAGTTCGCTTATAACAACAGTTTTCAAGCGAGTAATGGGATGCCGCCTTTTTGAAGCATTCTATGGAAGGCCTTATAGGTCTCCATCTTGTTGGATGGAACCAGGAGACTGCTTAGTACTTGGACCAGATATAATTCGTGATGCCACGAATAAGGTGGATTGAATTAGGAAGCACTTACAGATAGATTAGAGTTGGTAGAAGAACTATGAAGATGTGAGGCATCGAGGTTTGGAGTTTGCAGTTGGGGACTATGTATTCATCAAAGTTTCTTCGATAAGATGAGTGATTTGATTGGAGAAAGGAGGAAAGCTAGCTCCTCGTTTTATTGGACCTTTTAAGATACTCAAGAGGATTGCAACTCATTGCATATAAAGTTGAGTTACCAGCCAGGTAGTTAGGTGTACATGATGTTTTCCATGTATTACATCTACGTAAGTATGTACATGATCCTACTTTGATTATTCCGCCATCTGAACAGGAGGATGTGGAAGTTGAGCCTAACTTGACCATTGTAAGACAACCTATTTGAAATGTCGATCGGGATAAGAAATGATGAAGGAGTAAGGTTGTGGACTTGGTCAAAGTACAGTTGAGCGAAGATCCCAAAGATTGCACTTGGGAGACTGTAGATAGTATAAGGAAAGCTTATCCTGGGTTGAAGTTAGGATAGTTGTTTGTTTGTATATATTATGTATGCACTGTTGTGATATGTTGGTTAGTTTGTATTTGTGTATGAGTTTCCTGATATAATATATGCCTTTTTTGAGTTATTTTGGGTTATCTTCTTAAATGCTAATTTTGGGGACGAAGTTCTTTTAAGATGGGAGAGTGTAATGATCCGGAATTTCACTGCTTTAATTTGTGAATATTTAATTAATTAAAATATTTAAAATAGTAGATTTTATAATCAAAATAAAACTTATTTTAATAATAAACAATGATGGTGAAATAGTTTTCCAAATTTGTGTACAAAAATATTTAGTTCGAAGAAAATTCGAAAATGTGACTGGAATTCGTTTTTCAAATTTTCGACTTTTTGTCTTCTAAAAGTTGTCTAAAATGTTGTGAACACTTTAGTTTACATATAAACAAACATTTGTAAACAAACTATTAAAAATGATAATACATATGTATATGTGTGTTTATTTAAGTTTAAAAAAATGTGATGTGACATTTTATGAAAAACTCTAAAATAAAAATTAAAAGAAAAGGTAAGTGTTACATTATATGAAAATTTAGTACAATAGGTCATTAAATATATGTTGGAAAAGAAGGGGGACAAGGAAATTTTGAATTTAAAGGGAAGGAGACAAGCTTGATGAGGTGGCAATAAAGGAAAGGAGGTTATGTACTTTAAGGGTAAATTGGTAATTTAATTTATCCATTTGTATATAAGCAAATTTCCTAATACTTTTTCTCATTTTCTCATTTCTATTTTCATTTTCAAACCTCCATTCAAGTTCTCATGAACACTTTAATGGCATCTAAGAGTTCTTATAGATCCATTCTCCTTTTCATTTCTTCCTTAAGCAAAATCCATAAAACATCCTCCTGTCTTCTCTAAATCACTTAACCACTCAAAAAAAATCCCTACACACCCATATTCATCTAGGCCGAGCACTAACCCTCCTAGGCCGAACCACTTTGGCATTTTAAAGCATCCAAAATCCATTTTCCAAGTTAGAAGGCAAGATCTCGGTCGTGTTCAAGTTCGTGTGGAAGTTAGAGTTGAATTTGCAAACTTTTTGTGAGTACAGGTTATTTTTTTAAACTAAAGTTTTGAACTTTATTTCCTTCATATCATAGTCACTATTTTGTTGCTTGGTTAGTAATTTTTGGATGTAAAGTTTGTGACTTGGTTTGTGCCTTAAAAGATGACACCTTTGTAGTTAGTAAACCCTTAGAATTAGTTGTAAAGGTCGATGTAAAGTTTGTATAAGTGATGCCTTTTTATGTTCATGAATAACATTTACTTTATATTATATATGCCATGTTTACGCTATGTGATGCTTGGATGAAAATCAATATGACATAAAACTAATTCTCAAAGTGTCTGTATAGCGACTATTGCTAGATCGACACTTCTGAAAAATACCATCTCTTTGCAATCTTTTGGTTTATTCTCGAGCTTGGGTTCGTTTTACAATGTTAGTTAAGTTTTCAAATAATGATGAGTTTAAATTTAATTAACCATTTTAATAATGATTTTTAAATTTAATTAATCATTTTAATTAATGAGGATTAAGGTTAATTAATTAACTTAATAATGATGTGTTTAGAATTAATTAATTACTTTATTAATGAGACTTAAACTTAATTAATCATTTTATCAAATGATTTTTAAGATTAATTAATCATTTAATAATGATGGATTAAAGTTAATTAATCCTTTTAATTAATGGAATTTAAAATTAATTAATCCTTTTTTAATTAATGACTTTTAAAGTTAATTAATTATTTTAAATTTAATTAATCTTTTCTTTAACGATGTTTTAAATTAATTGATCATTTTTAATTAACGATGTTTAATTTTTATTAAATTATTTAATTAACTGTATTTAAAATTTATTAATTAATTTAATTAAGGATGTTTTTAAAAGTGATTAACCCTTTTTAATTAAGGATATTTAAAGTTAATTAATCAAATTAATTAAGCAAGTTTAAAGATAATTAATCATTCTTAATAATAATAGTAAAAGATAATTAATCAATTTAATACGGATGTTTTAAGTTATTAAATCTTTTTTTATAGTGGTGTTTTAAAGTTAATGAACCACTTTAACAAAGTTGTTTAAATTTATACTTGTAATGTGAAGCCCAACCACGAATTCGGTTTTAAAAGAAAAGGTTTGATTCGTTTATGGAAATGGATTAATTTCCGTAAAGCGATATCACTTATACGCAATGGATTTAATTGTATACTTAACACCAAACATCGAAGAGGGAGACTCATCTTCATCCCGAAAGTTAGGAATGTACGCCGAGACATGACTTTAAGGTAACACTACCTTAACTTGTCCGGAATCATTGTTGCCTTAGGGATAGTACAAGTTTGAAATTGATGAGTGGTGATGGGTATACAATATTTAATTTCCATATACGATCATTTTGTTATCTTTGATAGTCGGTTTGTCAACTATCGATTGTCTCAGCCTTCTTTGTTTTTCGTCATTTTAAGATAATATGTTGCTCATTTGAGCTTTGTTATGTTGGAAATGACTAAACTCAATGAGCGAGTGGGGGCCAAGCTACGTGGGGTTTCTCCCATGGTATTTCCACATCCACTCTATATTGGATTCGATTGTGCCCATTGAAATGTGAAATACTCTGATACTCGGTAATAGTTGGCGGGGTCCGGCTTGGAGGTTTCCGAGATCCATCAGTGTTCTCAAGTATATTTCTAGAGGTATACTTTCGGTAAGGGAGTGCACCCCCCAGTCAGTTGTTGGAAAAAAATTCCTTTCCTTGTTTTATTTGAACCTTTGAATTTGTATTCCTTAATTGCATCGAGAAGAGTCTAGCACTCTTCGCGATGTTTAATTATTTGTATCCACTTTTTACATTTGGATGTTGTTCTTGTGAGAGGAAACTCGTTCCGCATTTGGCGGCGTGGTCTCACATGTTGTTGTTTAATTAAACTTATTGTCTAGAGTTTTACTCATACCAGACATATTATCTGACCTGAGTTATTTGTTTTCCCAAAACTCTCAGGTACTCATTTACATTTGAGTAGTCTGAGAATAGTAGGTCTTTTATGAGCTCTTTTGAAGACAACGTCCGAGCAGGAGACCGTCATCTACTTAGTTGTCTATTTTCGTTGTTTTTTTTTAGTTTTTTATGTTTATTTTGTTTCAGCATATGTAAAGGCAGGTTGTTATAACTACCTAAGCTGATTGTCGTACTTTTGTGTAACTCTGATAACTCCAAGTTTGGGAGTAACTTTATGTACTATATTACTGTTATGTTCTATTTAGCAGTTTCGTTATGAGATTTTATGTTATGTTCTTTATTTTTACCCCACGACAACTCATCTTTTCGATGCTTGGGTAATGGAAAACGAATACCGTGGACGTATTAAATGTCGTTCTCAGGGTTAGAAATGTGAGTCGTCACACTTTGTACTTATGACTAAAATCCATAAGCAATGATATTACAGTGGTCGTAAGCCTTAGATTTTCTGAACCACTATAAAAATTCTCCATCTTTCTTACTTTATTTTGCTATATCTCTTTATTTCAATTTGTTTGGGGTGTTGTGGCATTTTTTTGGTTCAACATTCCCATTTTATAAAATAATTTACCATTAAGTTTCCAATTACTTCCATTTATCCATATTTTAATATTTAAAACGCTTTTTAAATAATTAATCTTCATTATCAAATTCCAATTGATCACTTCTCAATTACGGATTGATATATAAAAAAATTTAAGTTTATTGTACATCTTACTGTATGATTTTTAACGTGTCCGATATTTGTTTTGAATACCAGATTACTATTGTTTGTTGTTAATTCTCCCATCTATGTCCAATCTTTTGTGTTTGTTTCAAAATTCCCAAATTAATTTGTGTTAAAACTCAATTTATTTCTATTATTGGAAACTTTTTCAAATTAATTATACTTTATGCTACTTTTGGTTGTTTTCCACGGAACATCAATATGGGTTTAAAAAATTGATGTTTTAAATATCTTCTATACTATTATGTGGGGACGGCTATTTGGAAATAAAACACAATTTGTGTTATAATAAATTTGTATTGTTGTACACAGTTTGTGACAAAATAAATTTTGACCGCTGAATCTCATTGTGTTTATACATGAAGTTGAAATTAGAGGACAATTGAATGGTTGAGATTCATCGTGCTAGCAATTGTGTCATCATTTTATGTGTCAATAAATTTTCTCTTACTGTATAACGGTATTGGTGATTAATATTTGGCAAAAGTATTTAAGCAAAAAGCTTCCTTCAAACAAATAATAATAATAATAATAATAATAAAAAGGACCCCATCAATATATGGTTGTCAACTTTCCATTTCTAAAAAAATTAACAAAAACAATGAATGCATCTGTTTGCCCCAAAATTGGGCACAAACCCCAAACTTCGTGAAAGCACCAGTGTATGAACACAAATCAGCGATATATCGTCACAGATCTCAGATCTAAGTATTGTAGAGGATAAAAATGAAGAATAATAAACTTAAAACAGAAAGAAGTAGACAGAGACACAAGATTTATAGTGGTTCGCCGATCTTGCCTACGTCCACTCTGAAGTAGTTTGCTTTATTGATCTTTCTTTGATGTTTACAAGTGAATTCAATGAATTACAGCAGATAATAATGATTTGCAACAGTGAAATTCGTTGGTAGCAGCAGCAATGGAGTTTGGATCTGGATCCGGCGGAGTTTGGGCGTTGGAGATCTCAAAGAAGAAGAAGAACCCCTTTTCTGTTGGCTTTGGGGATCTATTTATAGGTGTAGGAGGCTGATATTCCGCTCAGATCTAGAGAGACCCTCTATGGCACGTGACCAGGACCGCGCGCCCAAGCCCGTGAAGTTTCGGTCTGATCCATGATCGATATGAACAGATTTCGTATCGATCAAGATTTCATCCAATGGAGTCGAAATTTGGCGTGGACATTCTTTAGCATGCACGTAGTCTTCTATGAAAATTTCATAGCATTTGGACTTGTAGATTAGGAGATATGATTGATACGAATTGGAATTCTCGGTAGACTGTTTGGTTCGACTCGCTCTGTTCGACTCGGTTACGAATCAGCCCAGTTCGTATCGATGCGAGTCCCTTCGTTCGTATCGATGACTATGCTTTCGTTCAGCTCGATTGCCATGCTCTGTTATGTGGATGTGAAGTAGATCGAGTTAGAGCGTGGTTCTTTGATGGAGTTGTAGAGGAGCGAGTCGAAGAGTGATTCTATGTTGGAGTCGATGCGGAGAAGGCGAAGCGAGTCGAAGTAGGCAAACGGAGCGAGTCGAAGTAGGAAAACGGAGCGAGTCGAAGTAGGAAAACGGAGCGAGTCGAAGTAGGCAAACGGAGCGAGTCGAAGTAGGCAAACAGAGCGAGTCGAAGTATGCTTTCCTGAGGGATGCGAACTGAGCAAGTCGAATAAGGCATCTGATGGAGGCGAAGCGGAGCGAGTCGAAGCAGGCTCGAAGCGGAGCGAGTCGAAGTGTGCACTCCTGATGGATTCGAACTGGAGCGAGTCGGAGAAGGCTGTTTTTACTCAATTTTGCATTGTTCATAACTTGAGCGTACGAACTCGGATTGACCTGAAATTTGGAAAATTCACTCTCATAGCTTTGCTTGCCGTGTCATATCAATTTTAGCTTGATCCAGGCTTGGGACAAAATTCGTTGATATCCATAGTGAGCCTGTGTATAATCGTTCTCTAGGATGGACCATCATTGGTTACTAGTCAATTCCTTGGTGTCACGGCCTTGCCAAAAAGCGGGATAACATTTGCCCCCCAAGGTACGTCTTGTGGAAACACGATGTGCTTTGAAATGTTGCAATCTTTACTATGAATAGTTATCGTCTCTTCGATGAAAGTTGTTGTTTTGTAATGCCATGACCTGGATGTTCATATCCTATTGATGACCTGCAAAGAAATTGATAGTTTTATCTGACCGCGAATGACGATCGTTCGGGATCGTATGTCATTCGTGGTAGTACGTGACCGTTCGGGGTCGGATACCATTCGTGGCGAATGATGACCGTTCGCGGTCGGGGTGCCGTTCGAGCCAATTTGTGACCGTTCGTGCTCGGGTGCCGTTCGAGGTGAATTGTGACCGTTCGTGGTCGGGTGCCGTTCGAGGTGAATTGTGACCGTTCGCGGTCGAGGTGTCGTTAGAGGCAATTTGTGACCGTTCGTGGTCGGGTGCCATTCGAGGCGAATTGTGACCGTTCGTGGTCGGGTGCCGTTTGAGGCGAATTGTGACCGTTCGCGGTCGGGTGCTGTTCGAGGCGAATTGTGACCGTTCGTGGTCGGGTGCCGTTCGAGGCGAATTGTGACCGTTCGTGGTCGGGTGCCATTCGAGGCGAATTTTGTGTGCCCGGGGGGGACTTAGTATTAACAATGTCAGATTTCACGTTCGAGTGAGTTTCTAAACTGTTTGTGGCGGCGGTTTATCGCCATCTCAGAGCATGCCTAAGGACCGTTCGCGATCCCTTACATGTGTAAGTGGCTTAGCCATTGTGGAATCATAGGTAGTGGATTTTCATCCAAAATGAGTCTTTCAACAGAGATGTTCAACAAAATCAGGTTCAAACATTGGAAATGGAAAATAAAAGGAAAACAAGGATGTCAAAGTGCAAACACCTGCACCATTGCGATTAGTAGTCGTATCAGAGCATGCTTGAGGATCGTTCGCGGTCATGTACATGTATAAATGACTTAATCGCGTTGGTGTGGAATTTGCTACTTATTCTCCATTACCCCAATCAATTGATGACAAGCTGATGCCTCGATCCTGAGCCGTCCCCAGCAGGTGCAGGTGGTGGTCGCTCCCGTTCCACCGCTGTCGTTCCCCTTCTTACATACTGCGATAGCAGACCATTCTGGATATGTCCCTCAACCTCATCCTTCAAGTGTCTGCAATCATTCGTGCTATGACCATTCAGCTAGTGGAATAAGTAGTACTTGTCTGACCTTCTTTCATTGTTGGTCGGATCTCTTCTTATTGGCTTTCGATAAGGAATCTGCCCCCCTGGTGTCCTGGTAGATTCGCTCCAAAGTCTCATTCAACTCCGTGAAGGAGCTGAATCTTGGTTCCTTTCGTGGTCGTGTTGGTCCATCACTATTATCCTCAGCCTTTCGTTTCCCTTTACCAGTTCCTGAATCTATTTTAGGAGGATTTTTACCCTTGACTGCGTAAACATCAACTCCTTCTCCTTCCTCTCTTTCAGCATTTGCATCCTCTAATCGTAAAAATCCTTCAGCCTCGTGATAAAATTCTCCTAGATCCATAGGGGGATCCCTTGTTAACGAATTCTTGAACTCAGTGTCATCAGTTATGCCAGAGACAGCTGCCATCAAAACCATGGACGGATCGGGTCGATCCATCGATGCTGCCGCTGCATTGAATCACGTCAGAAAGTTCCTCAAAGACTCCCCGGTTCTTTGCTTCATTGCTTCCAAACTCATCACATTCTTAGGTCTCGAAATGTGAACTCTGAATTGCCTCATAAACCTCTCGGTCAGATCGGTCCATGTTCCTATGGAGCCACTCTCCAGCTGTCTAAACCAAAGCGCTGCAATTTCTGTCAAGTACAATGGGAAGCACCGGGCCATGACCTCCTCCGATGCCCCCAATACCTCCATATGCCTCATGTATCGTGTTAGATGCACTGCAGGATCTGTCCTTCCATCGTATGTCTCCAATGTTGGTAGCTTGAATTCTGGTGGATTCCTAGCTTGCCTGATCGTAGGAGCAAAGGGACTCCTATTCACATCCTCCAGATCTCTATTCACTAGTCCGCCTCTCATGGCTCGTCTGACCATCTCTGCCAGTCTGTCACTATCTCCAAGTTGTAGTCCTTGTCTGTTGCTTCCGATTTGCCCCCCGAGTTCACGAGGGATTCCTGGAGTCTACTCTTCTGAACAAGCATTCGCTTCTCTATCAACATCGCGCTGCGCAGCTCCTCCTGGTACTGCTCCCGGGATTGGGTCAACATGCTCTGTGTAAGTGCCCCCTAGTTCTGGGGCTGTGCCAGATGGTCCTGCTCCGTTCTGAACTCTGGTTGCTCCTTGATTTTGCGCTCCAAGTTGCCCAATCTAAAGAAGCAAGTTCTGGATCATTTCTTCTTGTCTTTTCATCATTGTCTCTATCTCATCCCTGGTGATGAAGATCGATGTTTGATTTGCACCTGAGGAAGCCTCTTGACTCCCTTCATGTTGACCTCTCTTTGGCCTTTGTCTTCGATTTGATTGTCTTGTCATAGCTTTTTAGATCTGAATTCTTTAAGCCTTCAAATTAATTTCCAAATGATAGAATCCTGAGTTCAGTTCTCAGTGAAAGCACCAAAGTGTTTGCTCCAAAATTGGGCACAAACCCCAAACTTCGTGAAAGCACCAGTGTATGAACACAAATCTGCGATATATCGTCACAGATCTCAGATCTAAGTATTGTAGAGGATAAAAATGAAGAATAAACTTAAAACAGAAAGAAGTAGACAGAGACACAAGATTTATAGTGGTTCGGCGATCTTGCCTACGTCCACTCTGAAGTAGTTTGCTTTATTGATCTTTCTTTGATGTTTACAAGTGAATTCAATGAATTACAGTAGATAATTATGATTTGCAGCAGTGAAATTTGTTGGTAGCAGCAGCAATGGAGTTTGGATCTGGATCCGGCGGAGTTTGGGCGTTGGAGATCTCAAAGAAGAAGAAAAACCCCTTTTCTTTTGGCTTTGGAGTCTATTTATAGGTGTAGGAGACTGATATTCCGCTCAGATCTCGGTAGACCCTCTCTGGCACGTGACCAGGCACGCGCGCCCAAGCCCGTGAAGTTTCGGTCCGATCCGTGATCGATACGAACAGATTTCGTATCGATCAAGATTTCATCCAATGGAGTCGAAATTTGGCGTGGACATTCTTTAGCATGCACGTAGTCTTCTGTGAAAATTTCATAGCATTTGGACTTGTAGATTAGGAGATATGATCGATACGAATTGGAATTCTCGGTAGGCTGTTAGGTTCGACTCGCTCTGTTCGACTCGGTTACGAATCAGCCCAGTTCGTATCGATGCGAGTCCCTTCGTTCGTATCGATGACTATGCTTTCGTTCGGCTCGATTGCCATGCTCTATTATGTGGATGTGAAGTAGATCGAGTCGGAGCATGGTTCTCTGATGGAGTCGTAGAGGAGCGAGTCGAAGAGTGATTCTGTGTTGGAGTCGATGCGGAGAAGGCGGAGCGAGTCGAAGTAGGCAAACGGAGCGAGTCGAAGTAGGCAAACGGAGCGAGTCGAAGTAGGCAAAACGAAGCGAGTCTAAGTATGCTTTCCTGAGGGATGTGAACTGAGCGAGTCGAGTAAGGCATCTGATGGAGGCGAAGCGGAGCGAGTCGAAGTGTGCACTCCTGATGGATTCGAACTGGAGCGAGTCGGAGAAGGCTGTTTTTACTCAACTTTGCATCGTTCGTAACTTGAGCGTACGAACTCGGATTGACTTGAAATTTGGAACGTTGACTCTCATAGCTTCGCTTGCCGTGTCATATCAATTTTAGCTTGATCCGGACTTGGACAAAATTCGTCGATATCCATAGTGAGCCTGTGTATAATCGTTTTCTAGAACGGACCATCATTGATTACTAGTCAATTCCTTGATGTCACGGCCTTGCCAAAAGGCGGGATAACAGCATCTTTGAGCAGTGAGATAGTATGTCTTAGCAAGGTTCGCCCTAGTAACTGTGCAATGTAGATTCACTAGGATCGGATGCACCGAAGGTTTGGGGCCAGAGCCACTATTATAGTGTATGTATAAATTTTATAATATTAAATACATTTCAGTTTTGTTGTCTACGACCACCTACGAATTCAATTCAACAGATTAAATCCAACTCCTTTTATTAAAATATCGTTTTATTTTCAGTCGGAATTTTTTCTACCATCTTCCAGGCAATTCACAACCAGAGTCACCCAATTTCACAATAAATACGACGTGTTCAGAGAAGTATAAAAGAGAAGATTTTTGTCCATTCATCACAGCACCTCGTTATCCTCATACCAATCACTTGTGGATAAAGAGATAACCCAAAACCATCCTTACATCCTTCCTTCCCAATACCTCAACAAAAAACTGAACATTCATTCTCTTCAGTCTTCACAATACCTCAACAGAAGTAAATAACTCATCCAAATTCATTCACGTTCAATCAAGCATAAAAATGCAGATATCATCATCTTCCTACCTCTCCACATTACCCCCATCCTGCAAACTACCACCTACATCATCATCAAAGTTCTCCATCGACTCTCCAACAATAACAAGAAGACAACTTGGCCTTTCGCTAACAGCGACGTTCATGCTAACACTTGGAACGAGTACAGTGCCAGCCACTGCATTGGCAGCGTCGGATGACGAGTACGTGAAGGAAACGACAGACGTCATCAACATCGTACGTACTACCATCGGGATGGACAAGTCCGACCCCAACGTCGCTGAGGCCGTCACACGGTTAAGAGAGGCGTCCAATTCTTGGGTGGCCAAGTACAGAAGGGAGAAGTCGCTTCTGGGAAGGGTGTCCTTTAGGGATGTGTACTCTGCACTCAATGCTGTTTCGGGCCATTATGTCAGTTTTGGGCCTACTGCGCCCATACCTGCGAAGAGGAAGGCCAGGATTTTGGAGGAGGTGGACACCGCTGAGAAGGCTTTGCTTAGAGGCAGATGAATTTGATATGTATATACTCTGTGTTTAATTTCTCTTTTGAACTATAGAGGTTGCTTCGCTTTGGATCTTTTGTATCTTTATGTAATCGTGTTTTTTCCGATTAATGTTAGTTTTCGTATCTACCAATTTGGTGGGTAATTGTACGATGACTGTATTCTTCTTTAATTAACCACTTCATGATTTTGTTTTATGTTTTTTTTGTTTTGTCTTGAAGAAGGGTAAAAGGGCCCGGCCCAAGTTTACAAGTTATCGGGCATGAAACAATACAACCCGAAATCACTTTTACAAACAAACAAACCCTAACTAGGGTTGCCGACATAATTCTCATATCATAAACAAAGCACACAAAAATGGCGAAGAGATATTCTCGAACGCGAGAAATTAAATCTCCTTTGTCTTCTCCTTTCCGCTACTTTCTCCTCTTTTCCAATACGAAAGACAACGATTGAGCTTGTTCCTCATGCTACTATCAGCTTTGCTAGAGTTGGTGCAGTTATTCAAGCTAGCGTTTTGATTCCTTGAGCTAAGATTTACAGATCTAGTGTCATCGCGACTCAGATCTGTAGATCTGTAGCTATTATCGCCAACTTTATGATGTCTGGTGGTTTGGAGCTCTTTATCGCTTTGAGTAAATTGCTGATGAATGCTTAAGTCATTTTGATAGGCCTTCGGATTGAGGAGATAATGTTCTATGTACTTGCTACCAGCTTCTTTGCTCCACAAATCCGCAAGGAAATCAAATTTGGTTTGGTCTTTAACCTTTTTCTTAGATTTCTGAAGAATAATTCTGCTGTCATTCTCTATAATTAGCCATCTTTGCTCTTTGGACAGATTCGACTTGTTATGAGTACGATTATTTCTCTCTTTTCAAATATGATAAACTGCTGTGGTTAGTAAAACGTGAGCAAGATCTCTTTCGAGAGATTTTCCTTTAAATTGGTTGTAGATTTCCATGATAATCTGATTTAGATCCATGCTGCTTTCATTGTACATGCTCAGCTTAGTTTTAATTTGGCTCCATATGTAATAACTGTAACTGCATTCAAAAAATAAATGAGTAACAGTTTCATTCGCTAAGTTGCATAAGGAACAGAGTGAAAGAGTATTTCTCCCTCATTTATTGATTATATCCAGAGTTGGCAATCTGTTTTTAATAGCAAAATATGTACAGATAATCATCTTAGGATTATTCACCTTGTTCCATATGCACTTATGCCACTCAACAGTAGGTTGCTTGCTTCTAATATGCTCCCAAGTTTTCTTAAAAGAGAACTTACCTTTGATGCTAGCTAACCATTCCCAATAATCACATTCTGCATTAGGGTCTAAAGGGATATTAGTAATAAAAAATTTATGAGGATTAGTAATTGGATGGAGATGAGGCTGCCATTGATTATTTTTAATTATGACATTTACATTAGCATTAGCTTCACCACAAATTACAAGATTATCCCATCCTACTCTATTAATAAAGGAATCATTTTGAAACCAAGGATCGAACCAAAGACTAGTTTCACAACCAGATTTGAATTTTCTTTGAATTAAAGATTTTCATAAATCTCTGCATTTTAAAATTTGATTCCAAGCATTGGATTGATTATTTTTGGTAAAGTTGTCAAAAAATTACCATTTTTAAGATATTTACAAGTCATCCATTTAGTCCATAAAGAATCTCCACTTATAAATCTCCAAAAAAGCTTTAATTGACAAGTTAAACTAAGATCATTAAGATTTCTGATACCAAGCCCACCTTCATTTTTGGGTTTGCATACTTTGTCCCAGCTGATTTTATGGTATTTTCCTCCCCAAAGAAATTCAGCACATCTGCTTTCAATTTTTTTAATTGTAGCAATAGGGATGTGGTGTGTTTGAAACCAATATAAAATAATAGCATAAACAACAGTTTTAATTAATTCAATTCTACCAGCAATGGATAGAAGCTTGCATGACCAAGTTTCCATTTTGTTTTGAATTTTATCTATCAGATAGGAACAATCACTATCTTTAATTTGATTAGCAGATAAAGGAAGTCCTAGATATTTAATAGGAAGATTACCTTCATTAACTTTAAGAACTTCTAGAACTTCATTTTTGTATCTACGGTATTTACTAAAATATGTCTTTGTTTTAAATTCATTAATTTTAAGACCAGCATATTTATACATATTTTCAAAAACTTCACTTATAGCCTCTGCATTATCTTTGTTAGCTTTAGAGAACAACATAAGATCATCAGCATAAATCAGGCGAGTAATTGATGGTTGAACTCTATTTATTGGAGAAATATTGTTTTTGATAGTTTCAATATCAATTAGAATAGAAAAATATTCCATGGCTAAGGTAAAAAGATAGGGAGAAAGAGGGTCTCCCTGTCTGATACCCCTGTTACTCTTGATGAAACCCTCAGGTTTACCTTGAAATAAAATAGAGAAGGTAGGTGTATTTATGCATTCAAAAATTAACCTACAAAATTTAGCAGGAAAATTCATGCATTTCATGATATGGATAATAAAATTTCTGTTAACTTTGTCATAAGCTTTTTGAAGATCAACTTTGAGACACATTTTATCCCCTTTTTTATAGTTGAAATTCCTGACCATTTCATGTGCAAGCAAAGAATTTTCATAAATTAATCTGCCAGGTATATAAGCGCATTGATTTTCAGAAATTAAAAAGGGGAGAAACAGCTTAATTCTATTACTTAAAATAGTAGCAATGATTTTGTAGACAAAATTGCAACAAGATATTGGTCTATAATCTTCAATACAAGTTGGATTTTTGTTTTTAGGGATTTAGGTAATGAAAGTATGATTAAAACTTTTGAGCAATTTACCTTCATTCATAAATTCATTAACTACATTAGAAATATGATTTTTGATATTATCCCAGTGGGTTTTGAAAAATTTTGCATTGAAACCATCTGGACCAGGACTTTTATTATCTCCTGCATTAAAAATAATTGCTTTGATTTCATCTATACTAACAGGAGCTATTAAAAATAATTGCTTTGATTTCATCTATACTAACAGGAGCTAGTAAGATGTCAGTAGCATTATCCTTTAACACATTCTTACACACAATCTTAGGAAAACTAATTTCATTTGAGTCAGAATAAAATATAAATGCGAATAGTAATTAATAGCTTCATTAACAATTTTATCAAAGTTATTTATGCACTCACCTTTACTGTCAATAATTTTGCCTATATTGTTGATATGCTTTCTGCAGCTCATTTTAGCATGAAAAAATTTGGTGCACTTATCTCCCATAGTAAGCCAATCAACTATAGCTTTTTGTTTGTGATTGATAGTGTTAATATAAAGTTCATGAGAAAGCTTAGCTTGATTAGAAAAGAATTTGTCGATGATATCAGTATTGCCAGGATTATCATCAGCAAGTTTTTGTAAAAATTTCCCTTCTTCCCTTAAATTATTTAGACAGTCATTCTTACTAGAGTTAGCCTTATTCCAGTTTTTAATTTTGCTTTTAGTATTCTTAAGAAACATGTTAAACTGGACTTGATAAGATCCATTATTTGAAAAAGTAAAACAATCTTTTATAATGTCATTATAATCATTGCTTAAGACCCATCCATTTTTAAATCTAAAAGGAGCAGCTTTAAGATTATTATTATTAGTAGTATGATTTTGAAAAAAGTTTATCAGTAAAGGGGTATGGTCACTTGTGTTTTGCTCAATAGAGTAACAACAAAAATTTGGAAAAGCAGTACAAAATTTTTCATTAATTAACACTATATCAAGCTTAAAATGAATGTTTTTCTCCTTTCCAGATTTCCAAGTGTATTTATTGCCATTCATATTAGGTTCAATAAGCCCAGATTCATGTAAAAATTTATTAATTTTTTCAAGCTTATTGTGGGGGATTTTATTGCCACCAAATTTTTCATTAGCATGAAAAACAGTATTAAAGTCACCTAAAATAATCCAAGGAAAATCGTAGCTTTGACTAAGAGCTTTTAATCTATACCATAGACTGTTTCTTTCATTTTCAAAATTGCTATCATATATATTAGTTATTTGAAGGGAGAAACCACCAACATTTTTGAAGTTGCAGTCAATAAATTGAATATCTTTATTAGCATTAACCAACTTCCAAATATTAGAATCCCATATGACAAGGATTCTACCTTTACTACCACAATCATTATTGTTAATGGATTTCCAGTTATTGGAGAGCTTAAAACAGAATTTCTCAGTATTAGTATCATCCATCTTGTTTTCAATGAGGGCAACTACTGATGGCTTGTAAATTCTAACCATATTTAGAATGTCAGTTTGTTTAGCAGGGGAATTCACACCCCTAACATTCCAGGCCATGACAGTCATAAAAAATAATAATAAAAGGATAAAATAAAAGAATCAGGGTTTCAGATTGAACCTGATACACTACTACCCTTACCCTTCCTCTTCTTCTCTGATCTTTTAGCTTTTAGTCTTGTGGTCATTTCATTCCAGTCTGGATTGATTTATATGTATTTTTGTCCAAAAGCTTTCTTCTCTTTGCCTGTGCTTTTGTATTTGTCAATTGCTTTAGTCTTGGGAATATGTAATTCTGATATATCAAATTGCTTTTCAGGTTCCTCCATAACATTATCAGATGCAGATACAATATAACTTTCTGGGATTAGAATGCGAGAGATGTCAAATTCCTCAGTATTGTGAGGCAAGGTTGAGTGGATGCCAACATTGTCCTCAACTTCTGCAGCATTATCTGATGGAGGTTCACTCTCCATGTTGTATTCTGGACTCTGGTTGAATCTCAAAGGCTGGATATTGTTTGTGTCTGTCTCATGATTATTTGTAATTAAACATAACTCTGAAATAGGGGGGATTTCATAGTTAAAGACCTCTTTATTATTGATACCCTCCTTTGAGCTGCATTGTGAACTATCATTTGAATTTTCTTTTATTGTCCCTGTATGATGAACTTCCGGAGCAAGGATCTGGTCATCTTGATCAGTGAGCAAAAGAGATGTTGTTTCTTGATTGAAGATGATACCATTCTGGTTGATTCGATCTTTGTTCTTTTGAATTTTTGATTCTTTTAGTGTCTCCTCGTTGAGATGCGAATCTTGAAGTGTTGTATCTGCAACATTTTCTTGATTAGTGACTATTTCTTTATTTTGATTGTGAGCTTTGGGTATCCACCTTTGTTCTGCGACACATTGTTCTCTAATGTGTCCAAAACATTTACAGATGCTACACTTCGGTGGTACCCATTCATACTCAATCTTTTGGGTGATGTTTTCTCCATTGTATAACGTGAGATTTATTTCTTGAGGAAGTTCATCATTTGCAGATACCTCCACCAGAAGATGAGCATAATTCAATCTCGTTTTCAAGGTTGTAGCTGCATCCATTTTTATGGGTTTTCCGATAATGCTGGCCATTACGCTGAAAGCTTCACGATCCCATAATTTGAGATTGACATTGGGTAACTTAACCCATATTGGCATCGTACTAAGGAGATCCCTATCCATTTTCAGGGACTCAGACCATCTTCTCATTATGATGAGCTTTCCATTATAAAAGTATGGGCCATTCTGAATGATCGAATTGCAATCTTGAACTTCTTTGAATTTAATAATAAAAAACCCATTTTCTCTGGTAAAGATTTCAAATTCTCCAACAGGTTTCCAAACACGTTGGATGTAAGCTTTGAAAAATGTATAATACGGTTTGGTACCAACAACATAAACCAAAATCGAATTGCTCCAACAATCAATTTCTCTTTTGCATACAGATTCTTTTATCAAACCAAATTTCTTACTGTTAATTTTGATAGGAGCAATAGTTTCAAGATTGCATTCATCATTATTTGGTTCTTTAAATTGCTCAAAAACGATTTCAGCCCAAGATTTTTGCCCTTGTGCCTTATTCAGAGATAAACTTGTGGGTTTCCGTGGTTGATACGATTGATTTCTTGTAATCAGAGGAGGGACGATTGAACTCTGACCATTTGTCTTCTTTGTTTGCGTATAATTGTCTCGCAAATTTCTCTGATATCCGGGCATATTGGGTTGTCGTTTCTTTTGTGATCTTGATTGAACTAATTGAAACCCATCTTTATCTATGATGATTCCATTGCTTGATTCTCTGATGTGAGATTCAGGTGGTCTGTTTAGAAGCTTTGAGGAAGAGAGATGAGGGAGATTTCTGTGAGGGGAGAGATTTTCCCCCATGGCTGAGGAAAACCCTAAATTGCCTTTTGAATCCTATCAAAAAAGTTTACGAGCCCATTGCATCATTTGCACCATTCCTTTCTTTCTTCCGCCCACCGCTTCTTTCTTTTCTTTTTCCCTTACCATCCAACTGATTTGTTCGATTGAAAAAACTAAACACCATACAATAAAGTATGATTTGTATCAGTTTGTTGTTCCTAGTTTCACTTGGTTTCGTCACTAGTTCGTCGAATATGGAACTTGTTTTTAAAGCGGCGGAAACTTTGCCCTTTTTTAATTAAAATGACAGAGACCTTGCCGTATTAATAAAAACGGCAAAGACTTCAACGATTTAATCTGCAATGTTAAAATTTCAAACGATTCTTTTATACCCCAGCCTCATATATACCACATCATCCCCCTTCCTGCATTCACATCAATATCCTTCATTTCTTTTCTCTCTGCCAATCAAGCAAAAAATAGTAAACAAAAAATCCATTCCTGCTTCTCAAAATCATCCATTTGATCTTTCATACCCTTTTACCGGTTTTTCCAATGTCCGTCCTTTAAGCCAACAACAAATCATTCTACCACAACATGAATATGGCTATACGCCGTATCCAAATATGCACTACAGTTAACCTTACCCTTCCCATGTTCCTTCTAGCTTCTCTTATCATTCACAACCTTACTACCATTCTACCGTACCTCAATTCTACTACCAACATCGCCCGATCACTCACTACATTAGCACTTACGAAGATCATTCATCCTACATATCGTTGATAATGCAAGATGATCAATAACACCAACAACATCATCTTAGTGAGCAACGGTTATATACTCACGATCGAGTTGCTATGTGGAATCTAGCAAGTAGTTTTCATACGCTCGTAACAACTCTTCCAATGCCGATGTTGAAGTTGGTAGCAGTTCTGAAGAACAAGAATATCAAGATGCAGATGTAGAAAATACTGAAGAAGGCAGCGATGAAGCTGTTGAAGAAACGTTTGTGCCTCAAAACTCGGAATACAACAAAAAGAAAAGGAAGTGGAAATCATTGAGTGGTAAGTTCGAATCGCAGGGGATCAGCTTCAGTTGGATTTGACGTTGGAATAGAGGACATTGAAGTTGAAACTATTGAAGATGATACATAAGCAAATGATGCAAGAAAGAAGCAAGTTAAATTTACTCCATAATAATACGTATCGCTTGTTAAATCTTGAGTAAGAATTTCAAATGATAGTATCATGGAAAACAACATGAAAGAAGAAAACATTTCCGAAAGGTTGCCCACTTCTACAGTAATTTAGAGCCAAGCTTCTTTGAGAGGGGGTTATCGAGTAATGAACCATGCATGCCAAAACTACTTGGCAATACTAACCAAACTATTAGAATTTTATATAGAGAAGAGGGTAAGAGATTGAAACGTAAACACAAATATTACCGCATTGTTATTCACTTAATAAACTTGATTACACAGGATAAGATTTTAAATAAATAAAGAAATAAGGAACTACTTCCTAAATTCTAGGCACATTCCTAAAGACTAGGTAAAACACATCTAAGTTGCTATAGAATAGAACAAACGTAAATATTATTCCTAACACCCTCCCTTTAACTGAATGTGCTAATATTCAGTTTACAACGTTGCATCATCAAGCTCCGGCTTTCTGGTTGCTACTCATCTTTCATTAATGATCACAAATACTGTTTTTCTTCTTTTTGGTTGAACATGTTCAACTATTTCGTGTTGATTGGTTCTTCACTCATTAACCATCATCTGCAAATACTTTTGGTTTCCTCTTAAGGATTCACGGACTTCTCCACTTGGACCGTCCCTTGATACTGTTGTATCTATCTATCTCCCCAACAAGCTAGAGCTGCGGCTCTTCTTCCTTTACATGTTGGATGACACGAAACCAAAACTGCTTCATTCGCAGTTCTTCCTACTTCACTTGTAGGCATGCCTGTCTTCTTATAGACATATCATAAAATAGTTTCCAAACCCGCTTCGAATTTGTCCAACCTCATAACTGACATCGTCTTCTTCACTATCAACATCCACAACCAACGTTCTGCAGAACGCCTTTTTCAATTTCTCCAAATACCATCACTTTTTGGCCATCTATCTCACATAAGAACAACAAACCAAACTCATCAATTTCTACAAATACCATCACTTCACCACTTCTGGTCACCTCTAAAATTTTCTTTTTATCCTTCCTAGTACCGTTCTATAGCTCCTCTTCTCAACAACATAAATTGCAGCTAGATTTTTCCACCCGAAGTGTATCCAAATGACAAGCCACATATCCCGGTTCTATGTTTAACATTGCTAACTCTTTTACACTGGCAGCTTCAACTTCATCTACATATCACCACTGTTGCTCCTCATGAATAGATTTCACATAGGGGCATTTCACTAGAAGGACAAACTTTGCAGTCCAATTAATTTCTAGGACACACATCCATAGAAATTAATTTCAAGGCCAAAGTCAGCAGAATAATTACTTTTAAGGACAAAGTCAGCAGTCCAATTACTTTCAAGGACATAATTTCATAGGTTTTTAGGCCTTAGAAACTAATTATTTTTCATTTTGTCCTTAAAAGTAATTATTTCAGTTGTGCATCTTAGAAACTAATTGCACTAGCTAAAGAGGCCCTTGTGGCTAATTTCCACTTTCTTCGTTTCACATACTCTACCACAACTACATAGCTTCAGCTAAACTGCATCACACTTTGCCAAAGATGTTCTGCCCTTCCTTTTTCTCAACATCTACTACTGCCCTTTCCTATGGACCCACCGATTCTTTTTCTATCTTGTTTCATGATCACTCAAAACTTTTCCTATCTCCTACTTCTCACTTTATTTAATACAACTACAACTCCCACATATAAATATATTACCCATCTTAAGTTTTAGAGTTATGTCATCATAGTTGTTTTGAAGTAGATCAACTCTTCCTATCCTCATATGAACAAACAAATAATACAATATCTTGATAGGAACAAAAAAAAGAAATAGGTCTACCTTCATGGTGCACAGAGGACATTGCTTTAAACCTGCAGTTATCTCTGCGATGTCCCACTTTGAAGCATTCTCAAAGACCAACTTTCTCAAGTCTTTCTCATCAAAACTTCCGTTCAATCCTTTACACTCTCTTATGCTCCTTTTTGCTTTTCAGACATCAACTCATAGTCAAACATGATGAGCGACCTCCGCAACGAGCGTCCAACTTCGGCGCTAGGTCGCCACAACACCTCATCGGACCACCACCTCACCATATTCAACCAACAAGCTTTTCAGCAAGCAACAAGAATGAAGTGGAATTTAAGGCAGAAAGCTAGATGGTGGCATTAACTTCCAGGCGACCATCCTTTAGACTACAAGCCAAACTAACCATCCAACAAACTCAGCAAGGTGCTTCTGTTCAACGTCCAGTAATACAAGCTCCATGGCCACGACAAGGAACTCCATCTTTCTCAATTCATCTTGATATTCAACAACAAATCTCATCAACACTGACTCAACCATAACATTCGACATCCTTGCTAGCTCCACCATCCCTGCCTTTATTATCATCAACACATATATTAGCCAATAGAAGAAAATCAAAGATTTACATCACTGTCGTCATAGTCGCAAGCTCTTTTGTTGTCATCAGCAACAATCAAACTAAGCCGAGCATACGAGGGGTAACGACTACCAATCTAGATGAACGCAGCGACATATTACATAAAGATACCATGTCGGAATTTTATATAGAGAAGAGGGTAAGAGATTGAAACGTAAACACAAAGATTACTGCATTGTTATTCACTTAATAAACTTGATTACACAGAATAAGCTTTTAAATAAATAAAGAAATAAGGAACTACTTCCTAAATTCTAGGCACATTCCTAAAGACTACGTAAAACACACCCAAGTTGCTATAGAATAGAACAAACGCAAATATTATTCCTAACATAGACTTGAGAACAGATAATAAAGCAGTGCTACCCTTTATGACGTTGTAAATTTGATTTTAACTTTCTTGTATAGTTTTCAAATTGTATGGTTTATTCATCCATTTTTTGTTTTGGTAAACAGATAAAAGAAGTACGCAAGGCTTACCAAGAGTAGTATGACCATTTGTTCAAATTTCAAGAGTGCTTTGATCTTCTTTCCTCTCTAGAAATGGAAGAACCCAAATAACTTCATGTTTGCATACCAGATAAGGCCAGAAGAATGAAGTACTTCGATTCCAGTATAGGGAGCGATCATATTTCTTAAGAAAGATCGCCATTGTTTGGAAATGTTAACTGTGTCCCCTTGGGAGAAATAAAACAAGTCAACTGAATCAGTGAAATGCAGATTTTTCGAGATTCTTAGAAACTCAAGAAAAATTTATTGGTGAAACAAGAGAGGGTAGAGAAAGGTTTACATCACAAAGGACGCAATCAAATACAGAGTTTCAGTAAATTGTTATGCAAGATCGAGAGTTTAAACATCAGTCCCAAGCACGAATGGAAGCTTTGATGAGAGAGAAAAGCTAGATTAAACTTAAGACTTGCAATTCTAGCAAGCTTTCTCCTCTACAACAAGGACTAGTCATGAATAATTCGAATCCGATAAGAGAGAGAGGAAGTGGAAGTGGCACTTCTAGGGATAAATATTAAGTTGTAGTTGTTTAGTGTTTGTTTGTTTTATTAGTTATGTATTTGTAAGGTCAACGTGTTTAGATCGAGTCTGTACTTATTGTATGATTTTTATTTCAAATTAGGTACCATTATTTGAAGAAGAAAAATTCCATTAGTTAGGAGTTAATATATAACTCAATATATCATTACCTATAAAGCTATACAACTAAAAAAATATACTATTCAGTAAAGCACTGTTTGATAAATAATTTTCATACGGAAACTTAGGAGACAAGGTCACAAAGAAGTTTACAAAAACCTCAAGAAACATTCTACACAAATTAGTAAATAAAATAGCTAAAGAAAACATAACAAAACAACTTACAAAACAACTTAACAAAATAACTTAAGCGAATTACATCTCTATGACTTCAAAAAACTACTTCAACAAACAACTTAGCAAACAAACTCACAAACTACTTATACATGCATAAGTAAATAGTCCTAAAATTTCTTCCTCTATGCGCCCATAAGCGGTCAACCACTTGGTCATGCAATTCAAAATGTGCTACTTGATCTTCAATATGCTTCACTGTTGAAACATATTCCTCCATCGAGTTAATGTTTCTCCAAGGTCTAGTATTTGAACCCTTAAACATGTCTAGATAATTGTTTCTGGTTCTTGTACCCACCTCTTTCAGACTCCACAATTATGATACATGTATACACAATCTTAGAAAGAATTCTTGCATCATGAAATCAGGTAGGGTTTCGTAAAATCTGAAACCTTGCTTGCAAAACACCGAATGTACGTTCGATGTCCTTTTTTTTACCTTGCCAATTTTTCCATGATATAGTTCTCCTTGTCAATGCTTGGGACCCCGTATCCTTGCATTAATGTTCTCCACTTCGGACATATGTCATCTACAAGACCGTATCCCATTTGATGCACGACATTACCAACTTTGTATTCAACACCGTTGATAGTCCATTAGCCAGTTCCAAAACTAGGTACGATTGCTTTAAAACATTGATATCATTTAATGAACCTGGTACTCCAAAAAATGCATTTGAAATCAATAAACCATCGAATGCTATAGATTCTAAAATCATTGTTGATACCTTTTTATGACCCATGAACATTCCTTTCCAACCGATCAAGCAGTTTTTGCACGTCCAACACATAGAATAAAGTGGAAATTAGCCACAAGGGCCTATTTAGCAAGTGGAATTAGTTTCTAGGACACACAACTGAAATAATTACTTTCAAGGACAAAACGTAAAATAATTAGTTTCTAGGGCCTAAAAATCTATGAAATTATGTCTTTGAAAGTAATTGGACTACCGACTTTGTCCTTGAAAGTAATTATTCTGCTAACTTTGGCCTTGAAAGTAATTTCTTTGAATGTGTGTCCTAGAAATTAATTGGACTGCAAAGTTTGCCCTTCTGGTGAAATGCCCCTAGAATAAAACTACCAACCATACAAGAAAACCCAATTGCTTGTCCTCTAGCTAGCAACCTAGCAACATCATTTAGACTCAACATACATAAGTATTTATCACTGAGTTGCACGATCATTGTTTTATGGAATTCCTTCATGCATTCTACCACTGTTGGAGATGAAATCCTGATATATTCATCTAATTGATCACCGACTGTTCCATAGCTCAACATTTGTAAAGCAGCCGAGATTTTGATATGTGATAAAATTCTTGTTTCAAATGATCCATTTGACCTGTATGTAAAATATAAGTTGTTTTCATGGAGTTTTAAATAAATTCTACTGAAAATATCCAGACTCGTGCAAAATCGACAACGGAACAACGTAATATCATAGGTTGGACTTTCAATGAAGCAGTCCTTCCTCAGTTATTCATATGCACCTTTATAGTCTCTCTTGTAACGGTTAATTCATCAAGTAGTGCTACTATGGTGGTTGTTGATAGAGCCTTCATCCAAAAAAATAAAAACAACCTTGTGTGAACTGTTGCATTCCAAACTCGATGGTTTGATTGTGCAACTCTTCCTCCTCATTGAACATTTGTTCCATGTTTTGGTTGTAATAGTAGAGGTAAAGATCCATTTTTTTCCAATATCATTTTCGCTTCTTTCAATGGGATATGTAACCAAAACTCCATAAATGAAAAGGATCGGAGGAGAGTCAACCTCATATTCTCTTTCAGTCCGTTGATTACAAAGTTCCTACCCTCTTTGTCTACATCTATGTTGTTCTCCAAGTCTTCTTCCCTCTTCTCTCAACTGACACTCTTGTTCCTCTCTCTTATGATCCTTAGTCCTTCGTAGTGACTTTTCTGCATTTCAATATATCGTTCCGTTAGTGTTAAGGAGTTGAAGGATTTGGAGGGAGTTCTTGACTTAAAAGACCTTCTATAAGTATGAAGAAGGCAGAGTGCATAATCTAACGGTGTAGTAACCCGTGAACAACTTTGAATATAATCATCAAGCAATACTGACTATAAATCACGAAGTAAAGTTCGTAAACCATGGATAAAACTAAATATAACATGAATTAAAATGCATAGACGATAAATATAACATGAATCAGAATAAATACTATGAATAACGAATATAACATCAACTATAGTGCAAAAGCAAAAATAACACCAAATATAACATGAACCATAATGCATAAACAGTGAATATAACATGAATCAGAATGAGAAGCGTGAATAATAACGAATGTTACATCAGTCATGGTAAAAAAATAGTAAATAACACTGAATATAACATGAACCCGAATTATTACATAAACTATGAACATAAACACTACAATATACATTATGGGTACATAAAATAAAGATACATAAAACACGACGCTAGTCATCCATACGTGGACGAGGAACACAGCGGTGATGTGTCTTATCATCATCGTTTCTACTAGATAAGTCAGCAAAGTACTGCCCATAATCATAGAATCTTTTCCGCTCCACCTCTAGCTAAGCCTGTAGATTTTCCATCTGCTCTGCCTATCGGTGTAATGCATTCCCATAATAATCAATGCTACATATGTGGTCTATATATCCAGTATGGCAGAGTCTCATTTGCAAGTCATATAGATCACCGTACGATATCTAAGCGAGATCTGAACACTGGTCGTGTGCAGGAGGGTGATACATGTCAACATAACAGTCAGCTCTAGAAGATGTAGGCACTACCATGGTCCAACCAAAGTGACTAGCAGCAGACATGTGTTCTGGTACACGATACCTCTAACTAGGCTAGGTGTTTTTCGATAACCGGAAGGTGCTATCCCATGACATATAATAGCTAGCCCTACCAAGTCTATCGATACTTTATGAGTAATGGTATCACCAGATGCAGTGTAAAATGTATGCCAAAAATCCATGTGTGATGACCAGTAATAACAAATTTGTCTTCTAGCCACCGACCTACCGCTCTCGCAGCAACAAGCTGATCTGAATCAGAAATCATACATGAGACATATGAGGGTATGGATCATCGAGATAACATCATGGTCATGCAACTATCTCCAACACCTCTCACCGAGGTATCAGTAAGAATCAAACACTATAGGGTACGATGCCAGAGGAAATCTTCGCACGTTGATCATCCTATCTAATTGCACAAATGCAAGCTCTATCGAGTCGCTAGTATCAAATGGATGCCATATCAACTGCCCTATATACATCGTTAAGTTAATCTAGTCATGGAAAACCAAATCTACATGAAGGGATTCATTACCCCTAGTCCTCATATTGTTCGCATACCAAAATAATAAATGAGGGAAGAAACTAGATGCATCTGAAGTCAGTGTTATAAAATAAAAGTTCTTGAAATACTCAAAATACCAATACTGTAACAACTACTAGAAACCAAACAATGAAACCTGTGAATCAGAAATGACACATTGTGCATTCAAACATCTATATAGGTACGCAAGTATATAAGGACCCCAATCAACATAACTGTGCAGTCCATGTCCAAACCTACCATGGTCTTAATATAGGCGACTTGCACACTACTGCTACTGGTACCGAAAACAAGTTTCCTGCAAGATATAGTACAAATGGTCGAGCAAGTTTCAAGTCATGTTCTGGTGAGTACGCCATCTATATGCTTTCCATGGCAGTTGTAATCGCACTGACTATGATAGCAATAGCGATCTGATAAGAGGTCGGTGAAGTTTCTAAATGTGGAAAACTATCATGCACAAGCATGGGATCATGCCATCTATCATCATATGAAAGCGGTGGAAAACCAACCACTCATATGCTAATACTAGTGAGCGTAGAAAAGTCTAATGGTGTAATCCCTAATTCACTACAAGGAAATTAAAAGTATGGCTGGTTTTATACCACCAAAGAGCAATAGCAACACACAATTAAGCATCGCCTTTAATAACATTATTGGTGCCTAGAATATTAAATTACATAAAAAGTAAAACTATACTACAATAAATTAACATAATTTTTTCAAGTTAAATGAATGATTAAATTACCTTAGAAATGATAAAATATGAAAAAACACTACAAATCTAAGAATATTTACCAAATGCTTATTAAACTATTTTAGGGTATTAACTAACGAACCCCAAAAACGAATATTTCGTGACTATTTAAGTTAAAAGAAATCTTAAATATACATAATAAACTAATAGTTTACTTTAAATATACCAGGAAAATAAGATATTTACATCTAAGACGGTATGTAAGTCATACTTACACTTCTCCTTCTAGAAGTAATTGAAAATCTATAAAAACCTTATTCGCACTCAAGTGCGGATTCTCAAAACCACTAAGCTCAGTAACTCTAGCTGAAACCTGCCCACTCCCCTATAATTCATGCCTACTCGACCACCTCTACATCCTCCATGACACTGACGACCACCGCGACCGCCTTTGCCTCCACCCTCCTCATTGGCATTTTCGACGGCTTCAAGTAGCTCTTCTATTCCATGCTTGTATCCATACACACAATCACATTCTCTTCTCCACCGCGATCGCCGCCGCCGCTACTACTTTTCCCATATATGTAACGTTTCATAAAAAATTTAACAATCTAGACATTTCAGCATGTATAGATCACAAAAATAAGATTTAACTTGTGGAATTTTGTTTTGATTTAAGGATTTAAGGAAAAAGATTTGTGAAATGAGGTAAAATATAAGTTTTGATAGAAGTAAAAATTAGAATGAGGAAAGAGGAAGGGAAAAGAGGGGTGGTAGTTAGGAAGATGCATATAATTTAAAATGATGAAGTTTTCGTCATTTTAATTAAACGGCGAAGGTCTTCACCGTTTTAGTTAAAACAGTGAAAGCTTCGCCATTCTAAATCGAATGCTATTTTTTTAAACTGGTTTGGTGTCTGTTTTTGATGTTATCTAGGTGCATAACTAGTTTATTCAATGCAAAAGGAAGAGATGGGGGAAGTGAACAAGTCCACTGTTGGTAATGGTCATAGTTACAAACAATGTATAAGAGGTTACAAATAAATAACAACAAATATATCAACCGTGAATAGCAATTCTATTGGAAATATTATTGGAAGTAATCCACATTATGTGGTTGTACTCAAGGACCAAAGCATCAAAGCTGTTGTAACAACCGCCCTACACCTCAGGTATAAAATAGTTGTCAAAGGAAAGAAAAGAAGCAATGAAGTGGAAATAGAAGAGAATGGAAAAGAAGAAAAAGGAATAGAAGAGAAGAGAATGGAAAAGAAGAAAAAGAAAACATCAATTAACCACATAACCTATCGAATATCTCACATCGCATCAGAGAAAATATAATTACCAACACAAGTATAAAACAGTAGAGACAGTAATAACAATGTAAATTAATCATCAGAGTATAAGATCTATAGAGTTATACTATACAGTAATAGAGTTTATACAACAGAAAAATAAACTCAATCGATACACAGTCTCATATAATAGTAAGTCAAACACTTTCAAGGCTTCACAGTGTCACATAGCAGAAATACAATAACAATCTCAAATACAAATATGAGTATACGTCACCACTTACTAGTCCATCCATAGAACTCCACATGTCCACTCTTACTCTCAAATCTACTCATTTAAGAGTACTCAGAATAATAAGAAGCAAAGCATAAAACTTCGGGTCAGAAAATAGTCTAGCGTGAGTGATAAACAATCTCAAAATAATATAAAAGTCGATATAGTATATGAAACAAAGTGTACACAAATCTTACCCGACATGTTTCTGCAACCAAAGAGTCAGCACATAACATGGATAATATGCTACTCTACAACAACATAAAAGGGTACACCATAATCAGTATCTATTGGGGGTGCCTAGGTATCTCCATCTACAATACCTACTCCATACTAAGTAAACTGCCCAGGTGTCTAGGTTTATCAATCCATAATACCTACTCTACACTAAGTCAAGTCGGAGTGTCTAGGTATTCCTACCACAATATCTACCTCATGTTACATCCCTAGGGCGACAAGTGGTTAATGAACAACCATAAAAAATATAGCATCCATCAAATAATGCTAATAGTCACCCAGTGTGCTCTAGATATATGATAACTCGTATGACCCCCATAATGCCAGGGATTAGTGGAAAGTCCCGGTTCTCCGTCGTACTCTCATATCTCGCTGCCCAAAGCTGTATACTTGTCTTGTAGCCCAAAGATGGATACTAAATCCAAAAGGTCCAGGGTATACGAATCCCATCATGATACATGGATGTCCCCACTATGCAATATCCCTGCTTCGAGTACAACACAAAACACTCTGAGTCATCAATGATCCCTTAGCACATGCACATCCATCGGAGCCCTACTAGCTCAATATAATTTCTACTATCTAGAAACCCACCATGTTCCTATACTCCACGGCTCCCAATACGAACCACTTCGGTACCTACTCCCTACACGAATCACAAACCGAAGGTTACAGAGTGTCTAATCTCCGGCACCTGCTACCCCCATGAGCTACAAACCGAAGATACAAGGTTTTTCCATCATGATGTACATCACCATCCCCCAATGATGCGAACGAGCCAACATCTCCAGCATGATTTACAGAGTTCGGAACTATCTACCTCGGAACCTACTCCACACCATTGATTCATAATCCGAAGCACCAACTCTCATGTCGAAGCACCACATCATCGCCTTGCCATCTAAATTGATCGCCTGTAGAGAAATCACATCAGGACTCTAAGTTGGTCGCACGAACAAACCATCAAATCACGCACCATGAAATCGCATCAACATCCAAGCCAAAGATCGGCCAAATCACCAATCAACAACAGTGCTGGACATTGACCACTCTACAATGGTCAATACCAACCACCTTAGTCTTGTACTCAACCAAACAGATAAGTACAAACCAAATGGAAATGTCCGACATCCATCCTGAAGTCCGAAGCCTCATCCTCTACCTCAGATCTGTCAACACGTATCCTAACTCTCCTCTACATCTTATCTCGTTCACTAGGTTTTCGCGTGTATACATACATACATTCAACAATCATACATACATTCAAATAAGCATACATACAACATGTATAATCTATCCATATCAACCAATATGGGAAATCACACCAATAATAGCTCAAATTTAATAATTCCCCAACTATGGCACGTCGATGAAAATTATGTGATATTCTTTATAAATCAATTTAAAATAATTTTATTTTCTTTTATAAAAATCTAGCAGGTATATAAGTATAGGAAAATCATATTTTTAAACCAAAAATTATTCCCGAGCGTCAATGTAATACTATACAACCAATCATAGTATGGTGAAAGATAATATCACTCACCTTAATGAAATCTATCCAAACTAATGTCAAAATGTAGATCTCGTCATTACGAGTGCAATGCAAGAAATCGCATCCAAAACGAACCTTATATGCAAAAGATATGGATATAATAAGAATCAAGGTTATTTAAATAATTAATTAACCAAATTAAATAACTAATTATCATAACTAGTTCTAACCCTTCTTCCTCTTCAACCTATACGTGTATGCTACAGATATGCACCCATTCTTGCTCCTCTTTCTCTTCAATTTCTCTCAAATTACTCGACGATTTGACGAACCGGTAGTTGCAGCGCAGCCGTTAGTTGCAATGCGCTCTGCTACCCGATCTCTTCGATTTGCACTCAACTGAATCTTGACTGCATGCTCCAAGAAATTCATGACCTGATGATCCATGCTTGACATGCTTTCGAGTGGATTTTGCCTCAATCCATTAGATACTGCCAAATTTCTTCCGAAGGTGTCATTTTCGAAGAGAAATCCAACGGCGATCTCCGTTTCGCCTATAGGCGACCATAGCTCCGACGATCTCAAACCCTAGATCGGCCATGGTATATATCAACATCGCCACTCGCAACTGATCAAAATTCTACGATGTTGAATGCGAAGCTCTTGTCCATATGGTCTCAACGGATCTACTTTCGCAATTTATCAATGAGCGGATCTCTCTATTTTATTTTTTGAAGTGGATTTTGAGAGGAGGCCATGGAATTTCAATCTCATGAATGAACAGTAGAATGGAAATGAAATTGGAGAGAATAGATTCAATTTGGGGCTTTATATAATAATATAATATTCCATTTATTTATATACTCAAATAAATGGTCGCACGGTTCGAGTCCATACGATCACATGACGCGTTTGATCATCACGAAACTCGTTTGCGTACATCACCTTATCTTTTAGGATCCAACGGTACAAATCTCATCGCCATTGCCTCGGGTTGCTACTTTCACATATTTCGAGAACATTTCAGCCATCGGATCGTCCGATCTTCAAATATAGCGATTCTTATACTCATTTTAAATTGCAACGTCAATCTGAACTCAATGGAAGTGGTCTTGCATCCTGATTTGGTCGTATATGAAAAATCACATTGTTGGGCCTTTATTTAATTAACGATTAGATACTTAAATCAATTATTTAAATATCTGATCGTTAAAAATAAAAGTTGTTACATTCTCCCCTCCTTAAAAAGATTTCATCCCCGAAATCACAAAGCAAAGAGAACGTCTCCTAACCTATAGACTCTCAAAAGTCTCTCAGATTTTGGAAAAATTTGGTAGAACCTCCTTTATAAGGCTAGGTTCGGGAAAAATCCCAACAAAACAAAGTTATATATACATCTCATATCTTTAAATATACTAAATTATATATCGAAATCATCACAAATAAGTATGCTACATCAAACCATAATTATTCCACATGTGTAACAACCAAACAAACGTAGGCTACCATCCCAAATGCTAACGGTCCAATCAAACATGCATACATGAGATCTATCATCAAAAAATAACATCCATGCCTATCCTAGCATGCGGAATACTAAACTGTCTAGTATAAAACATCAAATATGATATCCAATATGAAAGTCGACGATAAATATAAAATCTCTCCAAGTTAAGAGCTCTAGATAAGCGGTCCTCATGCTCTTCTCGTCTCTCATATCCTATCGCCTTCGCTTCGTTTCCACTAAACCTCTACTACTCCACTATCCTCCTCCTAACCTGTTTTGTGTCATATCTATCAGTATGAATAGGCCTACGAGGTCTCGAAGTCCTTGGTTCAGTGTCAATATCATATAATCGATTTGGTGCCAAATTTCCAAATGCCTTTTGTAAGTTCTCCCAAACCCCACTATCAACCAACGATTCTCGGCCACTTACAATGCTATTAGCATACAATGGAATCACACTATCCATCCTACATACAACTCGATAAATATGAATGCCATTCTACTGGATTTAAGGAATACAAATCTAGCATTATCTGTCAACAAATCGACTATGACTTAAATGCTTCATACTATCCTCGGTCATCGTAATTCCTCGATGTAGTCTATTAAAATATATGTTACCATTACTCGATAACCAATAATCTCTCGTTCCTATGGAACCAACAGTCTCGGTCGGGTCCGCCCTGCATCACCTCTACATACACTACTTAATCTTCTAATTTAGCTACGATCTCCACCAGTCTAGCCTAACGCCTGTAACTAGTAACAATCCGCTAAATCAAAGTAGGTCTGATGGTCAAACTAGCCATCACCCTTGGCCATAGCTCATCGAGTTCTGAAGTCCAAACTAATGATCAGCTCAAGCAATGCCCATTCTAGAAATATCGCTCCCAAATTGGTATGTCTTCCACTCGAAGTATCAACAACTACATTTCCCTTACGAATGTATAGGAAATGTCAAATCCATAGGAGGCTAGGAAATCTAACCATCGCTACTGGTGAGGGTCAAGATCGTTCTTAGAGAAGACATACTCCAATGATGTGGTATCAATAAATAGTTGAATCTCTCTGTTAATAGATAGTGCCTCCAAATCCCCAAAGAAAACTCTATCGCCACAGAGTCAAAATCATGAGTTGGATACTTCCTCTCGTGCGATTTTAGCTATTAACCAACATGTGATAACCTTACCTTTCGGTATCAATACCGCACCCGATTAAGTACCACAAGCAAGTGCATACTATCGGCCTCCTCTTTCCCGCTCGGAATGAGTAACATCGGTGCATTCATCAACCTCTCAGTCAGACTCGCTAACGCGTGTCTACACCTCTCGTCTCAAATAAAAGTCTAATCCTCTCCCATCAAATAGGTCAACGATGCTGCTACTTGGGTCAATTCAGATTCTGGACTACTGTAACTACATGATCTACAATGATTTCCTACTCTAAAACAACGTAACCCAAGCATCTCACTTCCCTCCTCTAGAAGTAATACTACCAAAATCTCATCATCAATCGATGTCTTATCAACACCTACAACATAATCACCAATGGTGCCTTTTGCTCTTCTTTCATCTATGAGTAGACGGAAGTATCATCAACGAACACAAGCACACTCACTCGAGTGACCTCTCCAAACATGGTCCATGAGATCAATAAGATATGTCGACGCATTAGTTATCTCGAACGGCGTAACCAATCCACTCCAAAAATCAAGGTAGTGTACAAAACACTATAATCGGCACTCTCTCCATATACACTCAGTTCGTGAAAACTAACTGCAAGGTCCAACTAAGAGAACATCCTCGTGCTATAGAGCTGGTCGAACAAGTCATCAGTAAATGAGGGTAGAAACTTGTCTGTCATCTCATCTAGCTCACGACAGCTAACAAACAACTCCAAAGAGCCCTCTCCCATGCTAACGAACACTATAAGTGCATCCTACCCAAATATACTCCCACAAATGAACCATTACCTAAACAGGTCATCCGCTCGCACCCTTAGTTTCCTAAGCTCTTTGGGCATCATATGCCTTAAAGGCATAACTACTGGTCTATCCCATTTGACCAGATCGATACGGAACTCAATCCCCATATAGTGGTAATCCGATCATCTCATCGAATATGTCCAGACACTCTCTAGCTGCATGCACAGATGAATAATCATCATGTGGAATATCGAGCGAATATAAAAAGCTAACCATCCCCATCCTCTATGGGTAGCCAATCACTGTTGTTCGCTCCTCCACAACCCCAATTATCACCAACGGCCTGTCACAGCCTACCACTACTCCGTATCCCCTTCAGCCAGTCTATTCCCAAACTATAATACCAAAGCCAACCAAACCCCAAAACAAACTAATAGCAAACAAGCAAACAACCATGACGTGATAAGACAAGGTCTCAACAAACCTTGTATAGGCTAGCTGAGCCCCTAACTAGGTCCGTCATAATCAAAGGTTGGTAATTATCTCGAGTCTCGAACCTAATATCTCCATCAATTCTAGATATAAAGGAATATGAAAACTCGGCATCAAATAAAACACGTATGGAAATGCCATAAGTGAAAAGCATATCTCAATCGATAAAGCCATTTTCCTTCTCTTTTGTTGATGGAGCACTTGAAGAAATCAGAACGGAAATCAGTACATATGCTTCCCTAATCTATCCCTACCCAGCTGGTTCGGGATAACCCTTGTCCAATAGGTACAGGCTCTCTCATCATAAAGCTTTCTTGATCATCTTCTCGAAGCCCTCGTCAATATGACTAATCAATCGCTTCCCAAGACGATCACTCAACCGAATGTTAAACTCTCTATCCTTTCTATATGGGGTATCAATGGAAAATAGACCGTACTTCGATATCACATCAAATTCGGCCACATACTCCAACACGGACATATCGTCGTACTTCAAATCAGCAAACTCTCTATCCAACACCGACTTCTAAAAAGTCGAGATTAATTTTCTTCGAAGTGAATTATGAACTAATCCCAAGTAAATCGATCCTCGAGAATCGAAGCTATAGAAGCACTCCACTAGTTCATTGTTCATCCCTGGAGTTATCTAGAGGTTAACTCCTACCTCATGGCATCATTTAACTCCAAATCATCGAAGGCCCTCAACAAATAACCATCCAATCCTGCCTTCCGATAGCCGACTCTGTTCCAAGGAACGGTCTGCCTCCTAGACTCCCATAGTCTATATACAGCTCGGCAAAGTCGAATCTAACCATTTTCACTTGAGCACACAGTCAACCAGAACAACTTGGGCATTCCAAGAAATGATCCCCGCCATATCTACTAATATAACCCATCAACCAGGGTTAGTGACCTAATCCTGCCCAACCCTCAACTTTAAATATTCAATAGTAGTATTTCTCGCATGCTAGACCATCCCTACTCTATAATAAGAATGATCCATCTCTCATAAAGAAAACTGTATCAATAGTGCTCATGTATGCAGTACAACTTATATACTACTATATAGTTTTGAAAACCAAAATACATAACAAATACTAACTCTTATACACACACACACTCTAGATCCAGTCTAAGATAATAACTCCTACCCCATCTCCACTAGATCACAGTATCAACTTAGGTTAATCATATAACCTATGCTCTGATACTAAATGTAAAGACTGACCTACACCTTAGGTATAGAATGGTTGTCAAAGGAAAAAAGAAGTAAAGAAGAGAAAATAGAAGAGAATGAAAAGAAGAAAAAGGAAATATCAAATAACCACACAACTTGTTGAATATCTCACATCGCATCAGAGAAAATATAATAGCCAACACAAGTATAAAACAATAGAGACAATAATAACAATGTGAACTAATCATCAGAGTATAAGATCCATAGATTTATACTATATAGTAACAGAGTTTATACAACTGGAAAATAACCTCAACCAATACACTATCTCATATGATAGTAAGTCAAAACACAGTCAAGGATCCACAGTGGAAATACAATAACAAACTCAAATACAAATATGAGTATACATCACTCCTGCCAGTCCATGGGCAGAACTCCATATGTCATCCACACCTGCTCTCAAATCTACTCATTTAAGAGTATCCAAGATAAAAAGAAGAAAGCATAAAACCTCGGGTCAGACAAAAGTGTAGTGTGAGCGATAAACAATCTCAAAAGACTATAAAAGTCAATATAGTATATGGAACAGAGGGTACACAAATCATACCTGACCTATTCCTACAACCAAAGAGTCGGCACATAACATGGATAATATTCTACTCTTCAACATCATAAAAGGGTACACCATACTCAGTCTCTCTCGGGTTGCCTAGGTATCTCCATCTACAATAATTACTTCATACTAAGTAAACTGTCCAGGTGTTTAGGAATCTCAATCTATGATACCTACTCCACACTAAGTCAAGTCGGGGTGTCTATGTATCCCTACCACAATATCTACCTCGTGTGACATCCTTAGGGTGACAGTGGCCAATGAAGCAACCATAACAAATATAGCATCCATCAAACAATACTAACTATCACCTAGTGTGCTCTAGATATATGATAACTTGTATGACCCTTATAATGTTAGGGACCACTAAAAAGTCTCGTTCTCCATCATACTCTCATATCTCGTAGCCCAAAGTTGGATACGTGTCTTGCAGCCCAAAGTTGTACACTAGACCCAGAGGGTCTAGGGTATATGGATCCCATCATGATCCATGGGCATCCCCACTACAAAATATCCCTGCTTTGAGTATAATAGAAAACACTATGAGTCATCAATGATCCCTTAGCGCATGCGCATCCATCCGAGCCCTAGTAGCACAATACAATTTCCACTATCTCGAAACCCACCACGTTCCTACACTCCACGACTCCCAATACGAGCCCCTTCGGTGCCTACTCCCTAATGAGTCACAAACCGAAGGTTACAAAGTGTCTAATCTCCAGCACCTGCTGCCCCCATGAGCCACAAACCGAAGATATAAGTCTTTTCCATCATGTTGTACATCGCCATCCCTCAATGATGCAAACGAGCCAACATCTCCAGCGCGATATACAAAGTCCTGAACTATCTACCTTGGAACTTACTCCACACTAAAGAGTCATAATCCGAAGTACCTACTCTCATGTTGAAGCTCCACATCACCGCCTCACCATCTCAATCGCTCACCCGTAGAGCAATCACATCATGACTCTAAGTCGGTCGCACGAACAAACCATCAAATCGCGCACCACGAAATCTCATCAACGTCCAGACCAAAGATCGGCCAAATCGCCAATCAATAATAGTGATGGACATTGACCACTTTACAATGGTTAATACCAACCAACTTGTTCTTGTACTTAACCAAATGGATAAGTACGAACCAAACGAAAACGTCTAGCATCCATTATGAATTCTGAAGCCTCATCCTCTACCTCAGATCCGTCGACATGTATCCTAACTCTCTTATACAGCTTACCTCGTTCATTAGGTTCTCGCGTGTATGAAACCCCAATGTACAAGATACTACCTAAAACCCGATCACCACAAATCGGCGTTTTCAATCAAAACAGCCAAACAACCAAACATACATCCAACAACCATACATACATCCAAATAAGCATACATATAACATGTATAATCCATCCATATCAGCCAATGTTGGAAACCGTATCAATAATAGTTCAAATTTTATAATTCCGTAACTATGGCATCGATGAAAAATATGCAATATTGTTTATAAATCAATTTAAAATAATTATATTTTGTTTTATAAAAATCTAGCAGGTATGTAAGTATAAAAAAAATCACATTTTAAAACCAAAAATCATTCCCAAGCATCAATCTAATACTATACAACCAATCATAGTATGGTAAGAGACAATATCACTTACCTTAATGAAAGCTATCCAAACTAGCATTAAAATGTAGATCTCACCATTATGAGTGCAACTCAAGAAACCGCATCCAAAATGGACCTCGTATGCAAAAGATATAGACATAATAAGATTCAAGATTATTTATATGATTAATTAACCAAATTAAATCACTAATTACCATATTTGTTCTAATCCTTCTTCGTCTCCAAACTATACATGTATACTATAGATATGCACCCATTCTTGCTCCTCTCGCTCTTTGGTTTCTCAAATTACTCGATGTTTGACAAACCGACAAGTGCTTCGCTACTCGATCTCTTTGATCTGCACTCAATTGAATCTTGATCACATGCTTCAAGAAATTCTTGACCCGATGATCTATGCTCGACATGCTTTTAAGCACATTTTTCCGCTGTCCACTAGATCCCGCCAAATTTCATGTGGAGGTGTCATTTTCGAAGAGAAATACAACGGCGATCTCTGTTTCGCATATCGTCGACCGTAGCTCTAACGATCTCAAACCCTAGATCGGCAATGCTATAAGTCAACATCGCCAATCGCAGTCGATCAAAATTCCACCATGGTGAATGCAAAGCTCTTGTCCATATGGTCTCAACGGATCTAGTTTCACAATTTACCATTGAGCGGATCTCTCTATTTTAATTTTTGAAGTAGATTTTGAGAGGAGGCCATGGAATTTCATTCTCAGGAATGAGCAGTAGAATGGAAATGAAATTGGAGGGAAGAGATTAAATTTAGGGCTTTATATAATAATATAATATTCCATTTGTTTAAATTCTCAAACAAACGATCACACATTTCGATTCTGTAGATCACACAGCGCGTCTGATCGTCATGAAACTCGTCTGCGTAAATCACCTCATTTTTCAGGATCCAACGGTACAAATTTCATCGCCATCGGAGACTGCATCCTGGGATATTAATTTCGCATATTCCGAGATCGTTTCGACCATTGGATCATCAGATCTTCAAATATAGCGATCCTTAAACCCATTTTAATTCACAATGTCAATCTGAACTCAATGGAATTGGTCTCGAGTCCTGATTTGGCCGTATCCAAAAAGGCACATTTTAGGCCTTCATTTAATTGACGATTATATATTTAAATCAATTATTTAAATATCAGATCGTTAAAAATATGGGTAGATACAGCCATCATCAACATAAACAATCCTCGCACTACTCCAAGCATAAGGGCCTCTGCTCCTCAAATAAACTACAAAGAAATAGATGGCTCAGATAGCTAAAACTATTTATGGGCTTCAAGCATGTGTATGTATAGGATAATCCAAAATGTGAAGAAGTGACTAAAAGGTTAAAGGCCAGAAAAAATAGCAACACGAAAAAGGTAAATCAACAACCGGCTTAAGTATGATCACCAGGTCCTTTTCTTCTAATAATTAATCTGAATTATCCCATAGAATGCTAAAGGTTTAAATGCTCCCTCTAGACAATTAGATATTTTTAGTGGAAATTAAGTGCCTACCCTTCTTTTCAAACTTATTATGCGGTGGCCCCTCTCTAAAATCTAGTTTCACCAAACTCCCCTCTGTAACTTTTAAAATTATATCTTTTGTTTTTCTCAAAGGTTTGATCTATGCTATTTTGCTATTGTTCTCGAGAAAAAAAAATATTTTTTTTAATTTTCAGTTCTTACTGCAAAAAATCGCAAGAAATTTTTATTTTTTTTCAGAAGTTGCATAGAATTTGTGTTGTTGCAGCGTAGACCCAAAATATGAAAAAAAATTATTTAAAATAATTAGAGGTGTGTTTTGTGAAATGCATTTTGGGAAGGGGTCGTCGTGTATTTTGAAATTTAGGGAAGGGTGTTTTAAAAATCACTCGATGAAGAAGTTTAAACCATTAATTTGTGCTTTATTAGAAAACAATCTTTAATGACCATAATTATGAATTATTTTGTAGAAGATTACCAATAAACCGGAAACCCATCAATAATAATAGTAAAAATTGTAAGGAAAGGGTGATGGAGAATGTTGATATCTGAAGTGTTAATATAAAGTACTTATCATAGTCAATGTATTAACTGTGTGTTTAAAAATGTAGATGGAACAACATTACAAATTACTATTGTTTATGCTATAATATAATTGTTAACTAAAATTTTAGCCAACCTCGAAATTATACTTGGAAATCGATATTAGAAAAATTTACTTACTAATACCTTGATTCATAAATGAAAAATGAGGAAATAATGATCAATAAGTTAAAAAACAAGATTTAGAGTGGTTTGATCGAATTTGATCTATGTCACTATGGTGGTTTGTCTTATTACTTTGCTTATGTGACACCCCACCTTTATATCCATACCACAAAAGAGTGTTAATAATTCTATCTAATAATATGGAGAACAAGGTGATATTTGGCTGTCACACATGAATATTCCCTTAGCCTAACATCTATATGTGTTTAAAATCCTATACACGACCCATTTATACATACATGATATCGACACAAAGCAATAAACGCGTGCATTTCCAGGATAGAACAATACATAGTATATAATATATAATGGAGAATACAGAGTCATCAATGCAGCGATCAAATATAGTAACTGAAATGTGCGAGAATAAGCGGGTCTACAAAAAGTCGAAGCCTACTATATCAGAAAATACACATGACCTGTCCAATACATACTTTGAAATATCAAACATACACGTGTGGCTACAGAATACATAATATTACATTAATCTAATAATCATCCAATCTCCATCTATTCCCAATGATCACAAGTTGAGCACTTTGTCCCTGAACCTAAAATGGCTCGGACTGACCTGAGTATTATATAAATAATAAATGGGTCAGACTATGTCTCGAAAGAAATGTTAGAATATATTAGGTGATACTTATATGATAACTAAGATCGAAAAGTATATACAAGTAAAATGGCAAGTTTCATGACATATTGCATGCATCAATCACCCATTAACCATAAACATAAACCAACATCACTATCACAACCAGGTGAGGTATCAAATATTAGTGATCATATGCAAATATCATTCAGTCAAGCAACTATCAGATATATGTGACATACAACGATGAATATCTTGACCAACAACTCTAATGAGAGACAAGACACTCGACTGTCTAGTCCTAAGAGATGATTAATTATATGGTATGCAGACTCTAAAACAACACATGAATCTCTTAGCCGATGGCTCTAGGAGAGAGTGACAGACAGGCACATATCAAGTCTCTATTGTAAAATAGAATGATGAGCACACATCAAGTCGAGTGAAGATGAGCTCAAAGCAAGTCTTTGGATTAGGCTATCTCAAATGACGGACGAGTACACAATAAATATCTAATGTCATATAATTATTGTCTCTAGTGAGGTGATAACATCAAATATAAATCTACCTAAGTCATCCAGATGGGAGACTAACGTACCTCAGCACTGCTCCAGGAAACGCTAATGACTGCACTGACTTTCTTACTGGACTGCTCCTAGAATTGTGACACTCATATCCATCGCATGTTATATGCATGCTGTAAGACTATATTGTGCATTGGCCATGACTCCTACTTGCCCTTGGTAATAGACTATTGGTCCTTGAGTGACGTCCAGGCAATGACTCTAATGAGAGCAATATCTCTCAACCTCAACCTCCTCAACATATCAAATTGACATCACAGATCTGAGGCATGACCCCGCGATCAGGAATGCTTGGATGGATACTAGCCTATTTGGCGGGTCCTAATCATGCACTCTCCATAGTGGTGTGAATCCTATGACATAGATTCTCAATGAACACTCTCAACAGCAAATGTACCAACAAGTGTGTCACCACACAATAAATCATTGATTACTAGCCCTAGAAGTAAATAATAATACTCAACTAGTTAATCCTTGGAGGATGAATCTGTAGATTCGAAAATATCTTTAATTTGTAGCCCTTTGTGAGGAATAGACCTCTCGACTACTAAACTCATAAGATTCACCAAAATTCCTAACCCTCTAATGTAATGACATTTACTTACAAAACGTAACAGAACAAATATCAACTTAGGCATCCCTTACCACCTGGTGTTCTCGCTTGTTTACTTAATGCTCGTAAACTACACTCACTACACACTATAACTTTCTGTACTATGAGTCAAAAGAGTAATCAAAGTAATATTACCGAATGTCACATATTGCTCGGTATTACTAATCCATTTACCCAAAATTTTCATGATATAGAATTTACAGGCAATCATATAATTCAATTATTTATTGATTCGGAAGGTTTTTACAATAAAATCTTCGTTTCCGAAATCTTCAATTAAATTTCAAAAAGATCGATATTAATTTCAATGAGGTTTATATAAATAAATTCTCATTCTTTTATAAAATATTTATTTAAAACCTCTTACTTAATTTTAAGAAAAATCTATATTTTAAACATTCATTCTACTTCAAATTCCTTAAATCCCTTTTTGAAAAATAATTCAAAAACTTTAAAATCCATTTTTAATAATTTTAAAATAATAATACTAAAGAAGTTTTATAATTCATGATTTCCTTCAAATAACAAATTAAAACAATTATATTTTTTAATAAGAATTTTCAATTTGAAATATTTCTCTAAGCCATAATATAAAACTCCAATATTAATATATTTAAAATCCGCATTTAAATTCCAAATCTCATTTAAACCATTATTGAAAATAAATTGTCAAACTAATTTTCTATTTTATATAAAATCTCTCAAACATTTAGCACTAAGTATAAATTTGTAAAATTTACCTGTATTACCAGAATTCCAAAATTTCTCTTTTCATTATAAGTTATATGTGTGTGTGTGTATAACCGAAGGCATAAAATAAAATTAATTTTTATTTTACTTAAAAATAATCAACTACTAATTATATTATGTCCAGAATTATTCTAAACCCAATTCATAATTAAATTTTGATTGATGATAGTTTCTACATAATAAATAAACCCTTTTTTCTTCTTATTATTCCAAAATATTATTTTAGTAAACCTTCCATTTATTCAAATCCCCTAAAATGAACACATCAGTTTAAAATATAAATTTTAAATGCCATTTTATAAAAAACCATTAAATATTTTTATAATCGTCGATAAATAAAAATATTCAATTGTCCACTTATATAAACAAATTATGATAATCACCACTTACTGAAAAAGTTTTAATATAATTCAAGAAAATGTTCCACTTTTCTATTTTCTATCACTAATAATATTCCTCAATATTAAATAAAACCTCCTTTCGAAAATTCACCATTTATACCCAGTATATTCTATTTCTTTAAAGCTTAATATTTCAATTTATTTACCCTTTCTGATCAATTTCAAGTGTTGTGTCCGACTATTTACAAGCATCAATTTATTATGCAAACAACGTATAATATTTTTGTATTCAACAATTAAATCGAGGATTTGCAACACAATTCCCAGTAGTTCAGTCCATATCAACCAAAAATCCATTGCAAATGGAAATCTGTACTAGAACATAGATGTGAGTTAATAAATAACTCACCAAAACGACGAATGCAAGCTTAATTTTCTTAGTAGCAACTACAACTCTTTTTTTCCCGCTACATCCTCCTTCGACAGCCTCTATCACCAGACACTTATCAGCATCCTCCTCCTTTGTGCGCATAGCAACACCCATAATCAGAGTCTAGCTCGCAGCCCTGTTCCAAGCTGCACCGCCATTGTAACAACCCAATATTTGCAACCATATGATCAAGTCATGTCCATCCTAAACTAAAAAGCACGATTGTTTTAAAATTATAGTGTACAAAGAGTTAAACTAACTAACTATATCTTTTAAAACTCATAGTGGAATAGATCAAAATACATATTAAACAAAATAAACAAATCCCATGAGTCATACATAGTCTTCATCCATACACAGATTATCACACCACATAAAAAAATACAAATAAACAAAAAAATTGTAAATGTCTTCATAGTCACCTCTTCAAACACCATACATGTAAAAGCTACTCTGTTACCTACTAACACCTACTATACCTGAAGTCTATCTCACATGCATCTAAAGTATTAGCCTATCATAATCATCCAATATAGAATTGCTATTATATACTTAAAAATATTAAACATATAATAAAGTTAGTTATACATACACTAATCCGTTTTCTCACAAAAGAGAGAAAGAGTTAGTTAAACATATACTGACCTGTCAACACATACAATAGTTAGTTAAACAGTGACTAACTTCATGATGTAGTTAAACATAGACTAATCCCATAGATGTAAACAGTAACATGAGTTACATAAACATAGGCTAACTCACGTACGCATAAAGGATATGTAAGCACATCCTAACTCCTTTAATATACAACTTAACATAATCATCATAATGCACAATCATTGAAGCACATTTCTGGACACTAAACACCCCTTGATGTCGCAAAGGAACCAATACGTCAATCATCATCTATGTTGTATAGGCCTGACTGAAGTAAATATGCTTCGGCCTGGGTCCAGGTTCGACCTGACAAAAATAACGTCCACCAATGGACCGGTGTACACCTTGAATACTAGAAAATTGAAAATCTGAGACTATTTCCTTCCTTTTTTCGTTTCTACTCCATTATCTACTGTTTTGATACTTTTCTACTTCTCTTAGACATCATTTCTACCATTCTAACCTTTTACTAATCACAAATTAACTATATATCCATCGACCAACCCTATCATAAACTTAATCATTTAACCCTAATTTTCATATCATATACATTTAATATTAATTTGTTCCTAAATAAAGTGTCATTAGTCTTATTTAATTCTAGGATTACATCTATATTAAACTTGAAAATCTAATCAGTCCAATTCATACATCTATTAACCCTAATTAGCCATCACATATGAAAACTAATTTCATGTGAATAGCATACAGCCCAATAATGATTCCCACTCACCTACCGACGTCGCGAAGCCTTAGAAATCGCCTAATTTCCCTCCAACTCCTCAAGAATTGCTACTCTATGAAGTTCCTTAGTTCCATAAAAATGGGTATCTTTGTTAACCCTTCTCGTGCTCATCGATTATACACACACACATACAAACATACATACATACATACAAACATACATACATACATACATACATACATACATATACATATAATATAGAATTGAAAAGGAACGGTGATAATAGAGATAAGGAAGAAGGATAAGTTGCAACTGAAATCTTACTTGAATGAATGAATTCAAACTTTTCGGTTTGTTTTATAACTTTCGAATGGTTGCTTTATTTAAATGGGTTTAGGCCCATTTAAGTCAACCAAGACCCGTTATTTAAAATACGCATAACCCTTCACACGGACTCTGATTCTGATAAACCTATATACCATCACTATCAGAAAAATGAGCTCTACGCAATGGTATCCCGTAACCTAATTCCAACATTTGTAAAATTACAATTTTTCGTCAACTAGTAAATATATATGTCTAAATCTCATAGGGTATTACATTCTCCCACCTCCCTTAAAAATAATTTCATTCACATAATTTTGAATGCAAGTCCTTCTCACATAACTATGTATATCATACTTCATAATCGTATATATATAAAAACACAGGATAATAACAAACCTCATAGCAACCTTCCCATATTAGGACACTCCCTCTTCATATGGCCCATCGATTGTAGTTATAACATTTTATCTTCGAAACCTTCACCCTACAATTCTTCGACTTGTGTCCTCTCATATTGCACCTTTCACACCTTGTGTCTTGCTTACTACTCTTTCTACCTAGACCTCCAAGGTCTTTGTGCATGCCCTGATTGACATTCTTCATCGCCTGTCCTTTAGAAGCCTCTACTATAGTGGTATTCGATAATGATGCCCTAACTAAACTTATGAATGTCACCCCCATATGAATCTTACTAAGCGATAATTCCTTAAGTGGTGAACTCAACCCTTTCGCAAACTTAATCGCCTTCTTAGATGTCGTTTCTATCAATTCAAAATCAAATTTGGCCAACTCATTAAAGCTATTAATATACTCCTCCACAGTGAAATTTCCTTGTTTGAGATTAATAAACTTCTCTAGCATCACTTCTTTTTAGCCCCGAACACTAATTTTGTCTCAAATATTTTCTTAAAATCAGTCCATGAGATTTCATTGACTTCCACTATAACAACGTCCCACCAGTTCATTGCCTCCCCCTATAGGTGCCAAGAAGCAAGCTACCTTTTTACCTCATCACTTAAATTCATCATACTAGAAATCCTATCACATGTATGCAACCAAGCCCGCGTCTCTACAAAAGCTTGCATTCCCTTATACAGCTTACTACCCATATTCAGAAAACCCATATATAGTTCTACAACTTTCGGCTCCATTACAGTAGCAACAATTGCATCTTGTACCACAGTTACAGGTGCCCTTTGGTCTGGTTTCTAACTTGAAGATAACAGTGAAACCAAAGTGGAATTTTCACACCTAGTACTTCCACAGCTTCATTTCTAGTGCTAGTTTTAGTCGGGTTACTCGTCTGTATTATCTGTAAAATTAGATTCAATATTAGATCCTCCTAGAGTAGTAAACAGAGATGGAAAACATAAACCTAGAAATAAATGTCATACATCCATTTACTTTAACTAATATATGCATACATGTATACATTATATAAAAATATATAAGAGTGTTCTCTCTAAACATCCTAACATATAGCTCTGATAGCAAATGTAACAACCTGACTTTTCATGACCTTATGATCGACTCTTCTATTATTTAACCTTTTAGGAAACTTCTCACTTAACTGCACTCTCATGCTACCAACATTTTATACAAGTGTATCCCAGCCCTTAATCTAAACATATATGTCAATTTCAAAAAAAACATTTAATAATATATGTCTCAACAATTCAAAATAATAAATTTTAACTTGTTATTTTCTTCTTAAGTATAAATCATCTCAGTATTTTATTATAAGAATATGTTTTCTTCATTGTCTTAAAATAGTATACTTTTTTCCAAATCGATAATATACTTCAAAAATCCTTTGTTTTCAACGTGTTACTTTAAATAACTCAAATATCTTTATTTAATCCAAGACCAATCTTTTCCTTAAAAATAATAAATCATTTACATCAAAACAATAATAGTTATGAAAATCATTTTGTTTGTCCCTACCACTTTATTATTATATAACATCCAACAATAACAATATTCTACATTAAATTCCAAAACTCCCTTTTAGTGTTATTTACATCAAAATAGTAATAATTGATTCCAAAAGTATTCATGGAAAATATCTCTTTATTATTATTATTATTATTCTTAAAATAACTCCTATTTTTATTACTTAAATAATGATTATAAGTTATTTCCATAAAACAGTTATATATTATTATTTGATCAAAATTTAGATAGTCTTCCAAAAATCATATTACTATTTATTTAAATTTTACCATAATGTATAAATAATAGTAAATTCTTGATTCATTATAAATTTTCGTTATTGTTTCAAAATTTTCAAAAATTCATAAATACTTCCATTAATTTTCAGTACAAATCCTATGTCTCAAATTCATAACATTCAATTCTAGCTAGTCCTAAGCATAATAGCATACTAACTATCCAAGTTAGTTCACCTTAATTGGTTCAAATTCTGTAGGCCATGTAATTCTTTTCTAGCTTCAATCAAATTTCAATAAAAATTCAGCAACTTTTTAATTCGGCTTTTAAATCAAAATCACCGATCTTAATTCTTATGATTCTAAAAACTTGTAAGATTGGAAAACCATAAAATTTTCTGGTGATTTTAATAAATATTTAATAAAATCATAACATATTTTCTCAAATAAAATTCTTTAAATTCTACTTAAATAAATTTACAAAAAGATTCTACCACAGATGTTTCTTATTTAATCAAAAGAAATCATAAATAAAATTTATCTCAAGTTAATCAGTTCATATCTATTCCTAAGTATACCTATAAAACAAGTAATAGAATTTTAATTTCCAGTGCTAATTCATTTTCAACATTTCTTAGGAATATCATCATCTAAAAATATTTAACTTTTAAAACTCAATTCTTTATAGTTTAACCAATTTAATATTAGCTACCCAAAAATTAATTTCGGTGGTTATGTTTCTAAAATACTCATACTTTGCATTTATAATCTTATTTTATATAATTTATAACCATTTTTTAATATTTGTAAGTATATATCATTTTATTTTATAATCAGCCAATTTCCAACACCTTTAAATAATATGTGAAGTACAAATAAAAATATATTTTTAAATTCATTTTTGGCTATAGATCATATTCATATCCAATCTAATAATCTCCAAAATTCTAAATACTTAATCAATGCATACTTTTCTAGGGTTTGTATAAAAAATCCTTAAATTTCCATTCAAAAATATATACATATTAAAATAGAAAATATTCTTGGTTTTAAAATAATAATTTTCAAATCCCTTTTTTCTCAATTTAAATTATATCCAAGGACGTTAAATTTAAATCGTATCTTTGTAATTTTACTTTTATAAATAAGGAATGTTCACAAAAGTGTAAAGAAAATGATTTTTTCAAGTGTAAACGAAACAAAGACATTTGAAAGCATGCACTTTACTTACTTTGTAATTTACTTTTAACAGTTTCATTATCAAAAACTAATATATAAGAAAAATATAAAGGCAACAATGTGCCTTAATGAATTTTTTTCCAAAAACAAAAGCTTTAAAATATTAATGAAAAATTACCTCTTACGAAAAAGTTCCCATGTTTGAAGCTTAAATATGGGTTATATTTCAATTCAATAAACAAATTTCAACTTCTATATTTTTCCCAACGATCTCAAACACTGTTATTTCTAACTTTTTAAGGAAAACAATTAAATTAATTTCAATTAATTTAGTTACTTTAAGTGGAGCAGATCATAACTTACGCAAGCCTAAATAGGTCATACAATTAAAAAATGCTTAAGTACATTCATTACGCATCGCGAACATCACATTATATCCTATAAACTTAAGGGTATTGCTCTTCTTCTTATTCATTCCTAGTCCTACAATTTACTCCATTGCTACTTTGTATATAAACTTTATTTTACCAATTCTCTATGGAGTAAATTACGATAAACGTGATGGATTTATCTTCCACCCAAAACTATTTAAATATCAACATTTATTTAACTTGTAGTTGTTTACTTCTAAAAGAGATAAGCCAACAACTACCACAACGAGTAAAAATATATAATGTATGGTGTATAAGTAGTATATATATATATATATATATATAATAAAATTACAAATAAGCTCTGTCATATGCCATAATTTAGTTGATCTTGTCAAACCTAAGCTCTAATACCAAATGTAACAATCTTCCATCTATGACGCCCTAATTCATGCATAAAAGTGACGCAGACACCGTGGACCTCGTAGAACGTGTTGAGGTAAACATAACATAGAGTTATCTATAATATTCCATGCTTTCTGAAACTCACAATGGAAAGAATAAAAATATAATAATCAATAATACAATCCCAGATGAATAAAACAATATAATATCAAATAAATTCCAACTACAACAAATCTTTATACTAGTAATAGAAACAGACCAATGTCTGGGTGTAAAATAGTAGATAGATAATAGACAAATGCATGTTTCCATCATACCATCATGCCTTCAAGTCGCCACTAGTCCTCTCTATCGACCTATCGGAGTATACCTTGAAATAAGAAAAATTATAGAAGGGGTTCAGACATATGTCTAGTGAGTGAAACACATCATATAAGTATATAATATTAATAAGTTAGTAGGATGACACTTATGCTTGAAAATCATACCTTAACCTAAGTCATGTGCACCCAACAAGTAAGCTGAACATAAAATAATACTATGGTTCCATCATATGCTAAGGTCTTACTAAATTCTATCACATACCTAATCACATGCTCATTTGACTCCAAAGTCCCAACCTGCTACCGTCATATCGTATACTAAGGACTATGTTCCTCTAAATGTGTCATGATGCCAAATGAAATACAGAGGACTCAACTCCTCGACCTATTATATATTAAGGACTCAGCTCCTCGGACTATATTGAGGACTTAGCTCCTCAAACTATGGTATATTGAGGGAGATCCTTGGACTACATTGAGGACTCAGCTCCTCGGACTATGGTATATTAAGAACTCTTCTCCTCCAAGCTATGGTATATTGAGGACTCGACTCCTCAACTATATTAAGGAATCAGCTCCTCGGACTATCATATATTGAGGTCAAGTCCAAGCTAGTCATTCGTCTAATGATATGCGACACTATTAGGAGCAAGCCCAAAACTCATCATCGCCCAAACGTTTATGAAACTATTGGATCAAGCCCCAACCATTAAGCGCAAAACCATATAATAAAATTGTCCACTAAGGAGACTTTACAAATAATCTCAAAACATAACAAACAATAAATTAAAATATTCGATGTCCAATCAAGATCTAAATGTCGTGAACTGCGCATGAAACAGAGATCATTTGCGAGAGTTATACGCATTAAAGTTTATGTGTATTTATGTAATTTTATAAATTAATTAAATATTACTACTTTATATCATCAAACGAACACCATCGATGGGTTCGAGTCATTGATAAATATAATTTTGATATATAATATGTTTAATTTAGAGTACTTTTGTGTTTTATACTCTATAATTATAGAGAGATCAAACTTTGTTTATTTACAATTAAAAAATCACTTTTTAATTATCTAACCATAGCATACTACATCTTAGTCTATATATATAAGATATTATTTTTTATTCAATTTCATCATTTATAATTTGATTTAAGACCATAAAGGGTGAATTACCATGTTTTATCAATATATGCATAAATATGATAAACCCCACTCACCGAAACCTCTTGAATGAAGAAGAACTCAACATTGTCTCCATTGTCCGATGCCTTTTGTGAAGATACCACATAAATTCACCAATATTACTCTTCAAAATTGTATTACTTGTCTCAGCGATTTTTTTTATGGGTAGACCGTCAAAATCCATTAGGAGATGAAAGAGATATGTCATTTTGAAGTTTGACACGGGATGATGAAAATGCTGTATGCGATTTCATCATTGTTCTTCGCTGCCTAGGTCTGTTGCACCTCCAATCTTACAAATTCTACCTTCAAAATGATATGAGATCATAGTACTCTTTGCATCCTTTGATTTTCTACTAGTTTCATCGAAACCCGTTGAGAAAAGAAGAAGTTATGAATTTTCAAAGTTTGGTGAAGAAGTGGGAAGTAGAAGAAGAAATAAAACTGTTATAAAAAAAGATTTTTGTTTTGGATACACTTAGAATTTTAAAGAAATTAGTGGTAAGGTGTATAGATTAAAGTAGGATTAGAAAATAGGGTTTACAATTCTATCGATGGGCCGAAATAACACGTATTTACCCTAAAATCTCAAAATTAATATATTACAAAAATGCCATTGGGTTTGACTGCATCTGATTTCTTGCTCGTTTAACCAAATTTAGCAAGTTATATATGTTTTCTAATTGTAAATGGCATTCTTGACATAGTAGTATAACCTTGAAGCCTAATTCCTGCTTTTGTAGAAATTTACTATATTGTCCTTTATGTAAAATTATGATTTTACCCTTTTAATTTAATATTTAATTATGAAACTACGGGGTGTTACACAGTACACATTAGCCACCCAACATATAGGAAAAGCAATTGTTGGGGTGGCCCGCCTATTGAGAACCATTTGCATATTGGGCTGCTATTTGTTGCCATCATCCATTGATAGTCGTAAGGGCATAAGATGGCTCGTGTGTGTATTTACCTACTAAGATGAAGGAGTTAAAGGTAAAACTTGTGGAGTCAGATGAGATTAATTGTATTAGATTAATTAGCTCACCTTGGGGAGCTACGGCGGTGTTCGTGAAGAAACCAGACGGATCACTAAGAATGTGTACTAGTTATAAAATCTTAATGAGAAAATCATAAAGAATTAATATGCTTTGCTCAGAATTTGATGCAGAGAAGGCCACATTTGTCAAAGGTATAAGTCGAGACCGACTCAAGGAAGGCAAAGACATAAGTCGAGTAAGTAGTGAGGAAGGTGAAGGCATAAGTCGTAACCGACTTAAGGAAGGAGGTATAAGTCGTGACCGACTTAAGGAAGGAGCTATGAGTCGTCAACGACTTAAGGGACGTGCTGGGTTACGACCTAAGACTACGGGAAGAACAACACCAGTTGAAAAATGTGAAGGTTTAAGTCGTTGCCGAGTTAACGACTTAGTTTTGGTGAGTGTACGACTTAACAAAGCAGGGAATAAGTCGTTGCCGAGTTACGACTTAGTTAAGTCTCGTGAACGACCTAACAAATCAGGAGTTAAGTCGCTGAGGATGGAAACCGTTGATTCTCTGCCGAGTTAATCTCTGCCGCTGATGGAAGCTGGAGCTATTGATAAGTCGTTACCGACTTATAGTAAGTCGTAAGTCGGCATGTGCTTAAGTCGACAATTCGTAAGTCGTTCTGTACATATGTCTTGAGTCGTATGTTTTTTAGGTCGAACTTTTGTAAGTCTTAGGTCGTCTCTTTTGAGTCGTAAGTCGGCAAGGATTGTATTGTGTTATAATTTTTAAGTCGTATGTCGTCTATATTTCTTAAGTCGTACGTGATAAGTCGGTTCCGACTTAGGAGTTGTATTTTTTTTCTGTTTGCGTGTTGTAGCCTATAAATAGGCAAGTTGTTTCATTTGTAAAGGTTGTTGAATATTGAATAAAAATCTCTTTTGTTAGCTTTGTGCTCTCAATTTCAATTGGTAGTCGAGTGTATCTCTTATCTCCACTTACGTCATTCGAGTGCGCTCGAATCATCGTTTGTTGAAGCCGATTCACGGTATCTTGTGTGCAAGATCAACGTCGAAGAATCGTAGATCTCTTTCCCGGTATCTTCGGATCAACGAGTCAGAGATAGCTAGAATTCGGTATCTTCGGATCAACGAATTTGGGCATTTCAGTATCTTCCAATCCACCGATTACTACTTTCACCGATTGAAGATCGTTTTGTTTAATCCGCTGCGTCAGTTTTGGTATCAGAGCTTGTTCTAGCCAATCATAGCTAGATCGAGACTTGGAGCCTATTCATTTAGAAGTTGAAGTGATTTGCCGAGCTTGAAGTGAAGATTTGAGTTTGTGTTTATCACGGCCGAGAGTAAGAAGAGTTTGTTCGAAGATTGATTGATCGAAATTGAATTGGAGGCCGAAACTTTGTCCATCGTGTTCATCGCGATTTGCTACAAAGTGGAAGTTTTCGATCCGTTTCATTTTGGATCAAAGTCCGAAAAGTGTTTGAATTTTGAAGTGTTGAGGAGTTTGTGAAGTTCTCAAGTATGCCGCCAAGAAGAGCTAATCGCCACCAAAACGTAGAAGCTTTGTATCGAAGAGAAGAAGCTGATGAGATGGAGCAAAGAATCAATGAGAACTTTAGTGAAAAGCTTAACGAAGGAATTGGCCGGTTAGAGAAGCTTATGACGGAGATGAATCAAAATCGGAGAAGGGTTTCACCTGAATCTAACCATGGGGGTAGTAGAGTCTCGCCACATTCCAATCGAGACAGAAGTGTTGAAAATGATCAAGGGCGTGGGAGGAACGTGAATGATCGTGAACGGAGGAATGTAGATAGAAGGAATGATGGTGGTAGGCGTGAAGGTAGTAGAGATGTGGGTGGACGAGATAGACAACGATATACTTCTGATTTTGAAGAGGAGTATGATGGTGGTAGTGTTCAAGGACAAGGACGAGGACAAGGCAGAAATTACTCTGAGTATGATCACAAGTGGGAGTCGGGGATGAAGACTGAAATTCCTGAATTCAAAGGTGGTATGCAAGCAGAGGAGTTTCTAGATTGGGTGGCTAATGTCGAGGAGATTTTTGACTTCAAAGAAGTTCCAGAACAGCGTAGAGTGAAGTTGGTTGCTACGAGGTTAAGGGGTAGAGCTTTGGCATGGTGGCAGCAGACCAAACTTACACGTGATCGTATGGGAAAGTCAAAAGTTGAATCTTGGGAGAAGATGAAGAAATTGATGAAAGCAACGTTCTTACCTTACAATTATCAATCTTTGATGTATCAACGTTTGCAAAACGTGAGACAAGGAACGAAATCTGTGAATGACTATGCTGATGAATTCTATCAACTTATTGCAAGGAATGATATTATGGAAACGGAAGAGCAGCTGACATCTAGATTCATTGGGGGATTGAGAATGCAGATTCAGGATATGGTTAACATGTTCGATCCTAGATCTGTAGCAGAAGCACATCAGAAAGCGTTGGCTTGGGAGAAGCAGGGACGACGAGGAGGTGGTGTATTTACTAATTCCAACAATCAAGCGAAGGGTGTTAGTGGGGGTTCTAATGTTTCTAAACCTATCAGTAGACCAGTGGTGAAGGAGGTTGAGAAGGCAAGGGTTAACAATGGTTTCAAATGTTACAATTGTTAGGAATTGGGTCATAAAAGCAGTGAGTGTCCAAAGCCGAAGAAACGAACCATGATTGTAGAAGTTGAAGATGAGGATGTTGAAGGGGAGTGTTCTAGTCCAGTTGCGGAAGATGAACAGGATATTGCGTCAGGAGATGAAGGTTGTAATCTAATGCTAAGGAGATCGTGTTTGACACCAAAGCAGGAAGAAGCTAGTTGGTTGAGGAGTAATATCTTTCAGTCGACATGCACTATACTGGGGAAGGTGTGTAAATTTGTGATTGACGCAGGAAGCTGTGATAATATTATTTCAACCGAAGCTGTGACAAAGTTGAAATTGAAGACAGAGAAACATCCGAGTCCATACAAGTTAGCATGGTTGAGAAAAGGAGGAGAAGTAAAAGTGGATAGACGAGTTCGTGTTCCATTCTCTATTGGGAAGAAATACAAAGACGAAATCTGGTGTGATGTAGTAGAGATGGATGTTTGCCACTTATTATTGGGAAGACCATGGCAGTATGATCGAGTAGTACAACATGACGGTCGGACCAATAGCTACAGTTTTATGTTTGAAGGCACGAAAATTATCCTAGTTCCGAAGAAGAAATCACAAGGAGAAAGTAAGTCAGAAGAGATTGAAGAGCTGAAAACTTTATTATCTTTGAAAGAGTTTGTTAAGGAGGTTGAGGAAGAGCCTGAAGTGTTTTTGTTGATTGGGCGAGAAAGCAGTGAAGAGGTTGAAATACCAAAAGAAGTTAAACCAGTTTTGAAAGAATTTGACGACGTATTTCCAGAGGAGTTACCAACGGAGTTGCCACCGTTGAGGGATATACAACATCAGATAGATCTTGTTCCAGGTGCTGTGTTGCCACACAGACCACATTATCGAATGAGCTCGAAGGAACATGAAGAGTTGCGGAGGCAAGTGGAAGAATTGCTTGAACAGGGGCGTGTGCAGGAGAGTTTAAGTCCTTGTGATGTACCAGCTTTATTGGTACCCAAAAAGGATGGAACGTGGAGAATGTGCACTGACAGTCGAGCATTGAATAAGATTACTGTGAGATATAGATTTCCAATGCCGAGGTTGGATGACTTGTTAGATCAAATAAGCGGAGCTACTATCTTTTCGAAGATTGATTTGAAGAGCGGATATCATCAAATTCGTATCAGACCAGGCGATGAGTGGAAAACTGCTTTTAAAACCAGGGAGGGTCTATACGAATGGTTGGTCATGCCATTTGGTTTATCCAATGCACCGAGTACTTTTATGAGGGTGATGAATCAGATTTTTCGACCGTTCATTGGGAAATTTGTGGTGGTGTATTTTGATGATATTCTGATTTATAGTGGGAGTCCAGAAGAACATTTGAATCATCTTAGAGAAGTGCTGATGGTATTGCGACAAGAACAATTCTATGCTGCAACGAAGAAATGCGTATTCATGACGCATAGTGTTTTATTTCTGGGATATGTTGTATCGGAAAAAGGAATACAGGTTGACCAAAGTAAAGTCGAAGCAATTAGAGATTGGCCGCAGCCCAAGACGATAACGGAAGTTCGTAGCTTTCACGGGTTGGCTTCATTCTATCGAAGGTTTATACCACACTTTAGTAGTGTGATGGCACCTGTTACTGATTGCATGAAGGGTAAACAGTTTGCATGGACGGAGGAAGCCGGGGTTGCTTTTGAGCGAATCAAAGAACTTTTGACGTCTGCACCAATTCTAATATTACCAGATTTTCAGTTAGTGTTTGAACTATATACTGATGCATCCAAGGTTGGAATTGGAGGAGTGTTGAGTCAGAAGGGACGTCCAATTGCATATTTCAGTGAGAAGTTGTTAGGAGCGAAGATGAGGTACAGTACGTATGATGTGGAATTCGATGCTGTTGTACAATCTATTAAACACTGGAGACACTATTTATTTCAGAAGGGTTTGTTCTGTATACTGATCATGAGGCGTTGAAACATTTGCAAGGGCAAGACAAGATTTCAGCAAGACATGCATCGTGGATTGCATATCTGCAACAATTTACATTTGTTGTGAAACACAACTCGGGAGTGACGAATCGTGTTGCGGATGCGTTGAGTAGAAGAAATCACTTGTTAACTACATTGAAGGTTGAAGTGACGGGGTTTGAAATATTGCCAGAATTATTTACCGATGATCCTTACTTTGCAAAGTTTGTTGATAAAGTCGAGGAGGGAGAGACGGTTGAGTTCGTGATGGTTGATGGTTTTCTTTTTAAAGGAAATCGATTGTGCATACCGGAGGGTAGTCTGAGAATGAAGATTATCAAGGAGCTACATGACGAAGGACACGTGGGTAGAGACCGTACATTACAGTTGATTTCACAATCCTACTTTTGGCCATCGATGAGGAAAGAAGTGGAGAGGTTTGTGGAACGATGTCATATCTGTCAGGTTTCGAAAGGAACTGCGACTAATGCTGGTTTATATATGCCGTTACCTGTACCAACTAAACCATGGGTTGATGTGAGTATGGACTTTGTGTTGGGGTTGCCGAGAACACAGCGTGGTAATGATTCCATTTATGTGGTAGTTGACCGATTCTCGAAAATGGCACATTTTATCGCTTGTAAGAAGACGGCGGATGCTGTTCATGTTGCTCAGTTGTTTTTCAAAGAAATATATCGACTTCATGGGTTGCCAGAATCGATTGTGTCAGACAGGGATACACGTTTTTTGAGTCATTTTTGGTTAAGTTTGTGGAAAATGGTGGGAACGAAGCTGAAATTTAGTAGTGATTATCATCCGCAGACGGATGGACAGACCGAGGTTGTGAACAGATCATTGAGGAATTTGCTGAGGTGTCTTGTTCAAGATAATCTGAAGAGTTGGGATGTGAAGATATGCCAGGCAGAATTTGCTCATAATCATGCTGTGAATCGAAGTACTGGGTTCAGTCCATTTTAGATCGTTTATTCGAGTTTACCGAAGGGACCGTTGGACTTAACGGTAGTGCCACAATCAAAGAAGATAGTTAAGAAAGCTGCTGATTTTGTTGATGGATTGGCGGAATGTCATAAAATCGTTCAGGAACGATTGGAGAAAGCAAACGACAAGTATAAACGATCTGCAGACTTGAAGCGAAGAAATGTTGAATTTAATGAAGGTGATTTGGTTTATGCAGTGTTAACAATGGATCATTTTCCAGTGGGCGCTTATAATAAGTTAAAAGCCAGAAAAATTGGTCCTGTAGAAGTTGTGAAACGAATTAATGAAAATGCTTATAAGTTGAAGCTGCCAGAAGATGTGTACACTTCTGATGTGTTCAATGTTAAACATCTCGTACCATATCATGGGGATGAGCGAGCTGATGTGGAAGAATTAACAAATTCGAGGTCGAATTTTTCTCAACCTGGGGAGGATGATGCAGCGAAGGCCACATTTGTCAAAGGTATAAGTCGAGACCGACTCAAGGAAGGCAAAGACATAAGTCGAGTAAGTAGTGAGGAAGGTGAAGGCATAAGTCGTAACCGACTTAAGGAAGGAGGTATAAGTCGTGACCGACTTAAGGAAGGAGCTATGAGTCGTCAACGACTTAAGGGACGTGCTGGGTTACGACCTAAGACCATGGGAAGAACAACACCAGTTGAAAAATGCGAAGGTTTAAGTCGTTGCCGAGTTAACGACTTAGTTTTGGTGAGTGTACGACTTAACAAAGCAGGGAATAAGTCGTTGCCGAGTTACGACTTAGTTAAGTCTCGTGAACGACCTAACGAATCAGGAGTTAAGTCGCTGAGGATGGAAACCGTTGATTCTCTGCCGAGTTAATCTCTGCCGCTGATGGAAGCTGGAGCTGTTGATAAGTCGTTACCGACTTATAGTAAGTCGTAAGTCGGCATGTGCTTAAGTCGACAATTCGTAAGTCGTTCTGTACATATGTCTTGAGTCGTATGTTTTTTAGGTTGAACTTTTGTAAGTCTTAGGTCGTCTCTTTTGAGTCGTAAGTCGGCAAGGATTGTATTGTGTTGTAATTTTTAAGTCGTATGTCATCTGTATTTCTTAAGTCGTACGTGATAAGTCGGTTCCGACTTAGGAGTTGTATTTTTTTTCTGTTTGCGTGTTGTAGCCTATAAATAGGCAAGTTGTTTCATTTGTAAAGGTTGTTGAATATTGAATAAAATTCTCTTTTGTTAGCTTTGTGCTCTCAATTTCAATTGGTAGTCGAGTGTATCTCCTATCTCCACTTACGTCATTCGAGTGCGCTCGAATCATCGTTTGTTGAAGCCGATTCACGGTATCTTGTGCGCAAGATCAACGTCGAAGAATCGTAGATCTCTTTCCCGGTATCTTCGGATCAAAGAGTCAGAGATAGCTAGAATTCGGTATCTTCGGATCAACGAATTTGGGCATTTCAGTATCTTCCAATCCACCGATTACTACTTTCATCGATTGAAGATCGTTTTGTTTAATCCGCTGCGTCAGAATTGATGACTTGATTGATCAATTGAGTGGAGCCAAAATGTTTTCATAGTTGGACTTAGTGATGGGCTTACATCAATTGAGAGTGGTAGAGCAAAGTATACCATTAATTACATTTAAAACAAGATATGGTTCATACAGATGGTTAGCTATGCCTTATGGACTGACCAATGCTCCTGCTTTGTTTGTAGACTTGATGAATCAAATCTTTCAAGAGTATCTAGATGGATTCATATTGGTGTTTGCTCATTACATCTTAATATATTCTAAGGGTGAATATGATCATAAAGTTTATCCAAGTGTGGTGCTGCATATGCTGACACAACATCAACTATTAAAAATTTCATTTTTGGGAAAGAAAAGTAAAGTTTCTTGGTCATATGGTTTCTAAGAATGGGTTGTCCATAGATTTAGCAAAGAACAAAGCCATTAATAGTTGGAAAAGACTTGAGACCATAACTAAATTTAGAAACTTCTTGGGATAGACGGGCTATTATTGGAGATTCAATAAAGATTTCTCTAAAATTGTAGCACTAATGACAAAACTAAACAAGGATTGACACGAAGTTTGTTCGGATCGATAAATATGAAGTATCATTTTGGAGGCTAAAATATTTATTGACTAATGCTCCTATGATAGATGGAAATCAAAACATAGTAGTGTACACGGATGCTTGTGGAATAAGATTAGGAGTTATACTAGTGTAGGGAGATAGAGTTATTGCCTTTGCTTCTCAATAGTTTTTAACACATGAAGCTCATTACCCTACTCATGATTTATAGTTGGTAGCGGTAATCTTTATGTTAAAAGTGTAGGGACATTATCTTTTGGAAGAGCGATTCAAGCTATTTACGAATCATAAGTCCTTGAGGTATTTATTATCTCAGAAAGATCTTAATATGAGACAACAAAGATGGCCTGAGTGTCTAGCGGTTTATGATTTTAGAATTGAGTATATACGAGGAAAAGGAAATAAGGTTGTTGATGCACTTAGTAGAAAACATAAAAAAGTAATGTTGGTAATGCTGGCTGAATGGAAAGAATTGGAGGCATTGGCTTTTATGGGGTTCCTATGAGGTCACCGACCGTCAGTGCACAACAATAATTTCTTATTTCTAACTCAACTAGTATTAATGATATAATTACTATAAAGCTAAGAGATAACCTATTACTAGCCAAACGAATTAAGCGACTAGAATTGGGTATTGAGATTGATGATTTGAAGGATTTTGGACTTGATCAATGAGTATAGTTATAAAATAAGGAACATTTATCTATTCTAAATATGGAAAACCAAAGAAAAGAAGTCCTTAGGGAGTGTCATAGATCAAGTATAACGGTCATCCTGAAGGTACAAAGGTGTACCAAGAAATGAAGAGGAGTTTCTTCTGGGAAGGAGTGAAGAAGAATGTAGGCTTATAGGATTAGCAATGTCTAAATTGGCAGCAAGTAAAAGCTGAAAATCAAAAGCAAGTGGATTACTTCAACTTTTAGAAGCACTATGTGATTCTTTATTGATGGATTTTACAGTGGGTTGCCAAGGTCAAAGAGGGAAATGAATTGAGTCGTAGTTGATATAATTAGCATGAGTGCACCCATGATTCCCATTAAGTCAACTTGAACGATGCCATTTTTGGCAAAATTGTTTATGGAGAATAGATTCCATAGAATATCGAGTATTTTTAAGTGATCAAGATCCTTTGTTTACTAGTGAATTCTTAAAAAGTTTATAGAATGTATTGGGTACCAAGCAAAGGATGAGTACCGCTTGCCTTTTGGAAACCGATGGGAAAACAAAAAGGGTTGATAAGGTACTTGGAGAATATTAAGGGCTTATGTGTTAGACTTTGTAGGGTTGTGGGAGGACCAATTGCACTCAGTCAAGTTTTACTATAATAATATTTATTACACTTGTATAGGAATGACACATTTTAAAGCTTTTTATGAAAGTTTGTGCAAGTCACCAGCATGTTGGTTGGAGATAGGACATGGACTAATGCTTTGTCAATAGTTGATGAAAGAAGAAATAAAAAAGATTGAATTGATTCGAGAAAGGATGGAAGAAGCTAATCAAGTTGCAAAAGCTACGTCAATCAAAAGCGTAAGATTTGGATTCTCATTTAGAAATCATGTTTTTTATAAAAATACCACCTATGAAGGTGGTTATACAATTCAAAAATTCAAGGAAGTTTGCACTGAGATACATTGCACCATTTCCAATATAAAGAGGATTGAGAAACTCACATACCATATTGAGTTATTGAGTACTTTGGTATGAATCCATAATGTTCTGCACATCTCTTATTTGAGAAAGTACATACGTGATCCGAAGACTACTATTGAACCAACGGTCTTCGAGGATATAGTAGTGGAACCTGATATGACTATTACCAAAGGATTGATTCATATAATGGATTGAAATAATAAGGAAATTAGAAATAAGATAGTCAAGTTAGTGAATGTCAAACGAAGTAATGACAAAGGAGACCATACTTGGGAAACTAAGGAAAGGATTAGAGCGGCTTATCCTAAGTTATTTTAATGTATGATCTATGTGGTTGTATATACTTTTTACTGGTAATTGTGTTAGTGATATTAAATTTTATATGTTCTTGTGTGACATGTGTGCATGATTGTTATGTTAATTATACCTTATCAGAATTTGAGGACGAAATTTTTATAAGGAGGGGAGCCTATAACACCCCTATTTTTATTACATAATATTCTGGTAATTTAATTATAGGTAAATAAATAATATACTGAAGGAAATGGAATTAGCATGGAGATAGGCCATAATAATTAATTCTGAATTATCTTAACTAATAAATGGAGTAATGGCATTTTGTATGGAGAAAGGAATTAAAGGTTTCAATTGATTTAGGGGAGAATAAGGAATGAAAAGTTAAGGCCTATGCATAACTCCCCAACTCTTCCCTCCCTCTCCCTATTATTTCATTCACCCTTCATAACAAAGGAAGAAAAGAAAAGTGAAAACTCCATTACAATCTAGCGAACTAAAGAAAGAAATGAAAGGCTTAAAGAAGAAAGCTAATTCTCCCTATACTTAAACTAATCAAGGTGAATAAAATTATTATCCCTGTTTTCATAAGTATTGAATCTCGAATTTGCTTAAACCCTGAAGTTTAGTAATGTTTTTTGTGCTAATTCATCAATTTGGTTGATATAATAATTATATATAGTAATATTAAAATTATATGAAAGCTTATGAAATCATTATAAGGGTTTCAAATTTAAAACTAATGTTAGTGATATCCAAATAATTTAAAATTTTAATATGTTGTTTAAAACATTAATTGGAGATGCGTTTAATTTAACAATTTTCCAAACTAAATTTGAATTTCTTATGAATTTTCTAAGTTAAAAAATGTTTAATTCGGGTATTAATTATAAAAATTATGAAAATAATTATTTCACCCTAAAATTTATATATAATAGAATATAGAAAATTTGATTTATTAGAATTTTCCCATGTAATTTTGATTTAGTACAAATTAATTGATGAAGAGAAAATTTGAATGAAAATGGCATTTTATTAATTTGTTAAGGAATTAATTAATGTTTTAAGTCAACATCTTTCCAAAAAAATTAAAAAATAAATATGAAAAGATAAGTGTTAATAAATGATAATTTAACATATCGAAAGACTTGGTGAAAAGCAATTACTTTTAGAGGAAATAAGTCAGCTTTAAAGTTAATTACATCATTGCCATTTTATAGCTTCAATAGTTTGAGTTTAGAAACGTGATAGTTGTATATGGATAGCTCTGGCTAGGCATTCAAAAGCTTAACGTTACATCTATAACAGAAAGATCTTATATGTATGATAACTAAATTTTAAAGGCATAATAGCTATAACTTTGATAGTTTGGTTTATAAGCTCGATACCATACCATTCTTATAGCTTAATTTTAAAGGTTTAACCGCTTATGTTTTAAATGTTTGATAGCTTTTGGTTTATAAAATGGATAAATTTTATTTTAAAGGTTCATAGATATAGTTTTAAAGGCTCGATAGCTTTTGCTTAAACATGCGATAACTTTAAAACATGTGATATCTTTGAACATGCGGTAGCTTTGGACTTGTGGTAGCTTTTAACATGTGATGGCTTTAAATGGGCGATTGCTACATGTTCAATAGAATTTTTAGACATGCAATAACTACATGTTCGATAGCATTTTTCAATATGTGATAACTGCATGATTGCTAGCATGTTACACCTGCGATAGCTACAAACTGGATAGCATACTTTAACTAAATAGGACAGACTTTCCCAAATATTAAAGTTCAATTTTAATCATTTTAAATCTCTATGTAAGAATTTTGAAGTGGGAAGAAGTTGAAATACTCAATTTTAAAGTAATTAATTGCATGCGTAATCATATGTGGAATATGTACAAATGGCTACTATAAGAATGATAGAGTTAGGTGTTTGCCCTTGGCTAATCATGTAATTTTTTACATAGATCTATTTCTATAACCAATCTTGTTCGTAATAAAGGTATTTGATGTCTCTTATATACTTTGTTATACAATGATATAATTAGTTAAGTAATTAATTGAAAGTATATTAAGTAGAAATTCCTTAAGTGATATGTTATGTGTTAATAATTAGTAGGAGTTGTATTCATGAGAAAATATCGCAATACAAAATAACATATTGTTTTATAATTTCTAAGCTAATATATTTCGAGAAAGGATATCGGTACATCCGTTATGACCAGAGTGCATAATGCTTATCGAATGTTGGGTAGTGTATTACTCATGGCTGCTGGGGACATCAAGGAGTTATGTACTCATAGTTATTTGATAACCATGGAATGAATTATCCAAGAGTTTTCAGTTGGTTGATAACAACTAGAGCAAACATGAAATCTCGAGTAACAATATTACATAGCTCTCTCATTGAGCTTTAATGTGGAAACTCCACTTTAATTGCAGTTAAATCATGGCATGAAGACGATCGAGCAACTATAGTTAGGTTTGAGTTGAAGCATTGGAATTGAAATAATATTCAGAAGAGAATTCGTCTCCTTAGTTGTATGAGGTTAGTATCATGGTCTATTGTAGTCAACTCAAAGTCAAAATTTCTGGTTAGAGTGGTATGGTTAATGATAAATGTTATTGTTGATCCAAGGACTTTGTTTATGGACTAATAGAGTTAAAGTGGACGGTATGGAATTTCGAGAAAAACAAAATTCCCTAAATCCTAATTTGATATAGTGTTGACAAAGATAATTGGTTTAAATAATCATTGCTAAAAGGTACCACTTAAATTTGTAAAATTGGATTTTACCTGTGAGATCTATAGGCGATGATTTTAGCCCAATTGTCCTACCACTAGCTAAGGTGATGTGTGATCATTAGTATTTTAATTTTTGAAATATTAATCGCTGATTGAATTCACACTAATGAGTTGCACAACTAAATTCGTTCTAGTCACCAAGTCACCAAATCACCACTCAATTTAATTAATTTATAAAGTGTTGTAACTAATTGTATTAATTAGTATTTAAAGAAATATTAATTATTATTGCATTTAATATTTATAAAGTTGTGGCATCCAAAGTTTTCACCTTTGTATGGGGATATAGGAGATCCAGGAGACAACTTGAATTGACGTGTGATTCAAAGGCAACCTGTCTTAGGTATATTCTTTTGTGTTATATATATTGTTATTATAAGTTGTTTATACCATCATAATGATTTTATATATGTGATATTGTCCCTCTATAAATGTTTATATATATTAATTATACTATATAATTAATCAACATGAAACTGTTACTCTAAATTCAAAGTTTAAAGTTAAAAATGTATGTAAATATTTTAAATTTGTCCAAGTTTGTATTCTAATATGTGGGTGTATGTATGAGTGTAGACACACACACATACAACACATACATATCGATCTTTTGAATATTATAAATATTAATTTTTAATTTTTAATGATTATTCACTAATTTTAAAAGCTAAAATACCTTAAAACTATTTTAAAACTACACACACACACATATAATTAAATTATTTTTGGTTGATAAAAGTAAGAAAAAAAATCTCTGTTTGAAAACATAATTTTATATAATTATAATATATATTAATTATTATTTAATACAATGTTTAATTCTAATTTTCTTATTATTATATATATATTCTTTAAGTAGAAAAATTAGATTTTATTTTTTAAAATATTTGTTCTTACCAATGAAATAATGATTTACATATACATAACTTTAAAATATTTATTTTATAATATATACATTTATATATTGTTTATACATATTAAAACAGTGTTTTGTATTTTAAATAAATAAATAATATACATATATATATATACATATAAAATTAAAAAAATGTTTCTTTTATTATTCGAAAAATAATGTTTTACATATGTATTTTTAAAATATTTACTTAATAATATATATATACTTACATATAAATTGTTTATGCATATTAAAATAATGTTGTATATTTTAAATAAATTAATTATATATAAATAAATTAAAAAATATTATTTTTGGTTGTAATAATTATTTTACATAAATATACATATTTAAATTTAATTGAAGATATTTTAATTGATATTTTAAAGATCTAGTTTTGAATTTTAAAATATTTTACTAAGTCCTAATTATATTAAAATTTGAATTTAAAATTTATTGACTTACTTAAAATTAGAATAGATATTTCAAATTTTACTATATATAAATAATTGCAAAAATTTAATTTTTTATTATATATTATAAATAAATTAACAATGTTTTAAGGCAATTAACACATATATAAATGCCAATGATTATATAGTGGATATAAATCCTAATATCAACTTACGTAATCATTAACCATGTATACCTTCTATTTGCACATTACACTTATATATATAATATATATACATGGATATATATTGATATACTTACAACTATATAAACATTAAATTAATTAGAACACATAAATTAACTAAATTGAAAAATTAAACAAAATTGGATTTTATTTAAATAAACTAGATTGAACCCAGTACAACCAGCTAGACTTCATACAAGTGGTCCCAAAATATGGAAAAGAATTGAAATTTACCTATTTTACCTACTAATAACCGGTCATATGGTCCATGCGATCTAAATTAGCAACTTTAAGGCTAACTAGTTAAGCCTGCATATTTGATGGGGTCTAGAATAGTAGTGTATAGACTTAAGGTTGGATAATAAAGTATTCTCTTCTCCTTGGCTTCTATCCTGGCCCAATGGGCGTAGTAGATCCGAAAGGTTGGTCCAATTATAAAGCCTAAATTGATTTAGGCCTTGGATTAATTTTCAAAATTCAATTTGAAAATTTACAAATATACTTAAATTTTAAAAGATAAATTAGAAATATAAAATGAAATTTAATAAAGGTTAGATTTTTCCAAAATGTTTTGAAAAATAAAATTATTAATTTTAAAATTTTAATAAATATTAAATTAATTTAATATATTAAACTAAATAATTAATTAAAAGGTTATGTAATTAAACATATACATACCGATATATGTATGCAAATATAATTATTACAATTATATGTATTTATCTTAAATTTGTATATGATGAATTGTATTAAAATTTTGAATTAATTTATATATTAACTAAATTGTTTAATTAAATAAATGAATTTATTAAATAAAGTTAATTAAAAGTTTTTTTAGCAAGGCTAGCTGGCTTTATAGTGGGCCGTGCCACTATTAGTAAACAAATAAAACAGGTATTATGCACATGCATAGAACAACTATGATGGTTTTACAATGGGCAAACCATAAACAAAACCAAAAAATAACAAAAAAGCACAGGAGTTAGGCAGCACGCCTAAACTACTAACTACCATGGCTAGCCCCCCTTAGAAGAGGAGGATCTACTACTGCCATCGTCTGAACTAATGACATGAAACATACCTAGAGAAAAGCAGTGCAAAATTAGGAATAAATCCTTGATTGCCAGCGTTTAAAATGAATTCCATATCCCAAGTGGTATCATAGAACAAAGCCTTATTCACCTCACCTACTTCACCCACTTTAGTAAGGCAAGACTCTCACCCTCAATATGATAGAAAAATGCCTAGTCTCACCATCTGTATCAGTCACAAACTTGTGGTATGTATCATTCCTAGGAGAATATCTCATATTGAAAGAGTCATGAGCCAAAGACTGCTCATCAGAGCACCAATAAATACTATTAGGAGGATCATTGTCAGAAGAAGCATCTGAAACAACAATCTCCTCAATAACATCAGGAGGAGGCGGGGGCACATCCTTATGAGATGATGGGCAGACCTTTGGGATCCACTTCAAGACAGGGGTCTTCAAAGTGGGATCCTATCAAATAGCGGCATAGGTGCCAAAAGAGCATTGGATGACCGACGAGTACATGCTTCCAAGAGGTGCCCAAAAGGCTGACAGGACGTGAAAATATCAGGTTTCCATCCATAATGAACCACATCCTCAACAACATAACCCTCAGCGACTTTAACTTTAAACCTATCCGGGAGCGGCGTAACCGAAGTAATTTCTGTCAACGCCTTAACATAAACAAGTTTTTTCCATGCAATGGTATTAGAATCAAAATGTTTCAATTTCCCGAGAGTATTAGCTAGCTAATTTAGTCCAATCAACGGTTGTAAAACAGATGGAATATGCGAAAATTAACCTAAAAAGGAATAGATAATACCTGCTCCCTAACACTGTCAACCGATGGACTCCATGGAGTAACAATAAATGGCTTGCCTCTAATAAGAGTTAGGTCCTCACTAAGGACTCATAAACGCTCCTCGGGCCTTGAGAACCTGAAGAAGAACATAGATCTGTCCATATGGACCTGGAGACCTCCTCTAATCTGCCAAACTCTTCCACAATGCTCTTTAACTACAAAATAATGGGGGTTTGCATCAAAGAAAAAACCCACCAGATAATCTGACCAATAGTCAGCCCCTGCTTGCAATACTTCAGACCAAAGAACCATGATTCTGTCAGCTTCAACCATCTCAAAAACACGAGGCACGAATTCACCTGCATTTCATGGCAATGTATTGAACAAAGAGGACCACTTAGCGACCTTAACTGGCACAAGAGCTGAAGGCTGGTCACATAAGTCGGCATCAAAAGCAGGCTGCACAAAAGGCTTAGTAGTAGGAGATTTATTCGCAGAAGGATCTGACCTCAACATGATAGTTGAAGAATTTGCAACAACATTCTTATCCAGCAGGGTATCTCCTTTATTACGCATAGAAAAATCAACTTCAGTCACCAAACTAGGGGAAAGACCCACAGCAGCAACATTATTTCCATCATTTTCGCATTTCCAACATCAATTTTCAAGCCAACAGTGGTCTCATTCCAACATGAAGCATTACCAACGACAGCTAACAAGGGAGATAAGGGGTCCTTATCCAGAGCAATAGATTTGCAATCATGGCGAGTGCTAGAAATGGGAACCGAAACAAGATCAACCAACAGCAATAAGGGGATTTGCGTCTTGCAAACTTGAAGCAATCACTGAAGCACTGCCACCAGAAGCCTTGGCCAGAGAAGTAGAAACATTATCCAAAAAAGAAGAAGTGCCTTCATTAAGTACAACTATCTGTTAGTCTATAGGATAATGGTTTTGATGACAACAACTATAGAAGTGTTATAAAATATATATGTGCAGGAAATCTATATGCAGGTATCAACAAAAGAAGACTGTACAGTAAAGAAGACAAAGATCAAGAGTTCAAGATTGAAGACTCATGAGATTCAAGATATTCAAGAGTTCAAGACAAATAATATAGTTAGGTTAGATATTTGTTAAAACTCCTTGAAAGCACTATCATTCTTTTTTATCCAATTTACTCGTGGAATGGAATCCACTTCGTTCTTATTAAAGGGATGGAACCCTAGTGAGATGGAACTCACGAAATATCTAGTGGAACAGATAGTAGCCCTATTTTGTTATCCACTAATTTTGATTCAAAATTATTTTCAAAATTATCTCTTGTTTCATAAAATGATTTTCAAATATTCCTTTTCAAAAGAAAAACCTTCGTTCGTATTTCCAAAAATGTTTTAGCCTCAAAATCATATTTATCATTTTGTTATATTTTGATTTCAAAATTGTCCTTGATATTTTAGCCTCAAAATCTATTTTAATATTATATTTACTTTAGTTTATTTACCTTGATTTTAAATATATTTTAGTATATATACATATATATATTCATAAGTATTTCTACTTCTAAATACCTTCTACAAATACATAGAGTCCATTTGAATAAAGTTGCATATGTTTTAAATCATCATTTTCAAAGAAAAGCAAATCATCATTTTTACTAGACCATGTCGACATCATAGTTACTCGTCATGTCGACATGCTTCCCGTTATAGCAAAGGTTGTTTTTCAAAAGAAGTGTCTATTCGTTTAAATCTCTTTGAATGGACACATCCATTCATTCTCTATAAATAGAGACTGTTATGGACGTTTTCCAGTAACTACTTTCTTTATTTTCTCTCCTCTTTACTCTCTTATCTTATTTTCTAATCATCCTATCCATATTCTGCCGAAATCTTAAGTGAATCAAACCAGAATATCTCTAGTTTGATTCTCTGCCACTCTCTTCAAAGAATCTCAGTGCTTATCAGAGTTATAGATACATTTGTACTCAAAGAAACTTGTTTAGGGTTATAAAGGTGTGATCGTGTCCTTGGAAATCGATCGGGTGAACTTGTGTCCTGTGAATCAAGTGGTTCTACCCAGAGACCTGAGAATCTGGAGGGTGTACCTCGTTGCCCTGGAATCGAGGGATTGTAATCTAGATTATTATTGAATAGAAAGCCGTACGAGTTGTGCGGGACTGGATGTAGGGTAACACCGAACCAGTATAAAATTCCTGGTGTGTTCTTTCCTTTACTTGCTTTTTATTTATATTTGCATCTGTTTGTGATTCTGTGATTTGATCTGTGATTGTGTATTTGCATTAAGTTAGTTAAATCAATTTAAATCAAAGAAGTTTTAAAGAAATTCTTAAAACACTATTCACCCCCCCCCCTCTAGTGTTAAATAGCCTTAAGATCATCTTCCGCGTCCCTGTCACTATCATCGGCACGAGAGGAGCAGAAAGCTCTGAGACCAGAGAAGAGAAACCAAATCGACGATCAGAATGAGTAAGAGAAGCATCCTCCAAATCCAGATCTGAGGGAACCGAAACTTCCTGTACTTCTTCTTCTTAGGAAAAAAGAGAGATGATACGATGGGGAGGGGAGAGGAGTGGAGGGTGATGAAAGATAGGAAGAGGAAAAGCAAAGTCAGACTGTGGGAGAAGAAAAAGCGCTAGAAACCAAAATCGCCATTGATGCCCTTAATAAAACAGTAGAAAGGGGAACTTTCAAAATGAATACATATATCGATATATAAATATATATATAAACAAACTATAAATGTTATATTTAATTATTTTTCTTAAATAATTTAATTTAATATGATTTATTTAATAAGACATATATATATATAAGCTAATTGAATTATAATAGTTATAAACAAATTAAGCTTATATAACTATATATGTATAAAATAATGTAAATGGAACTGAAATAAACCCAAAATAGATTTGTGGAATAAGTATATATACATAAATTAAGTGTACCGTGATCAGATGTGTCTAACACTTGGATCACGAGGGCATTACATAAGAACACATTATTCATCATATCGATATCCCTTAAAATATAAATATATTAATGATTATGAATTCCTTAAATATAGTGTTGCCCTCTACCATTTACGTGTTAATAGGTTACTTGTATATGCACTAATTGTTGAGCAAACTTAAGCTAGGGCTGTTATGTGTAATAATATTAATATATTTCCTAGTCGAGGTATGATACATGCATGTATTTGTTAAGCAAACTCAAGGTACATGCACTATACTTAGGCCATAGCCAAAATGGTATGTAAGAGTGAATTATCTTTCTCATTTTATTGAGTAAATTCAAGGTCGAGGTTGAGATTAAGGCAATAACCACGGTTAGGAGTTGTATATGTTACAACCAAAAAGGAGTTATCCGTTTCTTACAGGATTATGATCTATTGAGCAAAATTTAGGTCAGAATCCCAAAGGAAGCGAGTCCTGACACTCATTAGAGGAATTAAAAGGTTTTTATATTTCTCCTAGGGTTTTGGAGGACATAAAATTCTAGTCGGAGTCTTACTAAAAATGAAATGATAACATTTTACCTTTCTAATATTGTAAGAATATATGCTATAAAAGTCAAATAATCTACTTTGATAAATTTGTGCGATTAATATAATTGATAAAATGTTTATCAATAAAAATATACAATGGAACTTAATTAAGATTGACAAAGAAATATTAATTTATACTTACCAATAAATCCTTCGGCACGTTATCACTTCAAAGCTCGTGCAAGCACCTAGTTATACAATTACTAAAACATTCGTGCCTCAATCGCTTAAGTGTTTGTTCACCTGAAATTGTGTACTTTCTTTTATGCTTTGAACCCTTTTTTGCAAATGTACTTTGAACTCTTAAACAATATAAGAATAGGTATATCTAATTCATATTCGATCATGTATAAATGTTATATGATGAACAACCGTGATTCGTAATGTAAGAAACCTCAATGAAATTAGTTCATTCGAAATGAGCAAGTAAACCACAATGCTATATCATGTTTTCAATATAATCGATTATAGGAAGGATCTTGTTGCTAAATGTAGCACTAAACCGAAAGCTACAAGATGGACCTAGGAATTATTCGATTGCTAAAATGTCAGTTTGATCAGTTTATGTAAAGTGCAATTTATATGGTATCCTCAAATGTTAAGGATGACTAATGCACTTTTGAAAAAAGTTCGGTGTGGTCCTGTAATAAGAATTTCCTTTAAACAGTTTGACCATTTGGAAAGGAAAGAAAATGTATGAGAGTGAATGTAACTTAGGCACAGTTGGGATGAAAAGAGTGGATGGTCACCTCTGCTTCATAACAAGACTTTGGAAACGTTAATTACATAAAATACTAGTAGATAACACAGAATAAGAGATGTGAATCCTATTTTAAATGTATTTTCATATTTAGAATTTTTTTCAATGAGAATTATTTCTTTGTGTTTACAATATCCGATCTAAAACTCTTGACTGTAAACTAGTTGCAGTGGATAAAATAAAATATCTTAATAGTGGTTAATAAGAGCTTTATATTTCTTATTTTGTTATAGTTATGGCAATAATGCTAGAAACATATCATATGACACTTATTAGTCGATGCATCAACTTACAAAAGATTACCTTCGTTAATATGTAGATTTTTATCTATGAAATAATATCCATTTTTAGTACTGTCTGAATTAGATATAGTTTTATTTTCTTATGAATATTATGAATATTCGTTATATGAAAATCTATAATGATGGTATTTGTTTTCATAATAAAAGTGATGCATTAGAAAATACAGAAGTATCCGAATCTTTACAATTATTTTGGAATTATAGGCTAAGACATATCTTTTGAGAAATAATTCTGTGATCATATGATTACATATCATATGGTGCTAGTGAATTATATCTTAAACAATGAAGGGTATGCACCCATTCAGTGGGACTGCAAAAGGAGGTAATATACTCTTTGGATCAATACATATAGATGTATACAGTGGAAGGTCTGATTACTAAAACAGACTTACCCTATTTAATTCACCAATAAATTATCATAGAAAAAAGCATGTATTTTAGTACACAAGTAATGTGTTTATGATAAGTTCATCAAATATAAAACGGAAGTAGAAACATAACATGCAAAGGAAATAAGAGAATTTGATTTGACCGAATAGCTAAGTATACTGGAAAAGGATCCAAAAGTACCCAAAAACGAATAAGATTGAGTGCCAAAAGTCATTCGTCCTTATGATACATAACAATGTATCGATAAGAAGTAATCGAATTTTGTTGGACAAAGGATGGTTGATTATGAGTGAAGTTGATTTAAATTCTTTCTATAAGGATATGCACGCAAGAGTAAGTAGATAGGTTAAATTTAATTTCATTTGAGTTTATGAGATTGTACAAGATAAGAGTTGATAAGAAACCTATAATGATCCGCCCTATTAATCCCCGAATGTTGATACTAATACATCTACGGTATTCGTGTGCCGAGCATCCAAGTGTCGGAAGGACGAATTGTTAGGATGAAATAAAAAGAAAAAGAAAGAAGCAACACAATATCAGAGTCTCACAACGGAACGATAATATATAATATCAAAGGAATAGTACAAAGGATTGCTCCGATACAGAAATTTTGGAGTTACAAAACCTAAGCATCATCATCAGCCTGAACAGTTATAACAACCTTTCCTCACAAATACTGATATGTACAATATAGTAATGTAGCAGAAAAAAGAATACCATGGTAGAAGAAACATCCATCTCGCCTTCTCAAGCTCCAAAGAAAGAACATCAACGAAAAACCTACCTTTCTCGGACTACTCGAAAGAGCACACGAGGAATTTAAGGAGAAAAATAAACCAAGTGTTAAATTAAATCTGGTATGGGAAACTCAAGAAATTTGTGATCAACATATAACAATACTTTCGAGATTGCATGGAATGTCATAATGATATCCCCTCAAAAGAACCACCATCTAATATGTACATAAGGTTAAATAATAGGTAATGTCTAGGATGTAGAATATAAATATTATAACATAGCAGGAATGGTTACATTGGTTACATTTAATAGCATATTAGGAGTATAATCAAATCCGATAAGGAACGTTCGCATAATGGATTTTTTTCATGGAGATCTCTCCGATGGAGCCAGATCCATCTCCTGCACAAGGGTCAGAAAGTACCTTCCAAGCGATGTATATCTATCTCTAGAAAAAATATACCATTTAGGTAAACATAAGTGGTCCAACTTCCGAACATAAACATGAACAACGTGAACCAAATATCATCAACTCCCGCCAACCAATAGTCGATAAGTATCTCTACAAATGGAGTTAATAATACCATGACATGGGTTGCTAACCTAGGTTGTGAGGCCTGCTCTGTTTTTAGTCATTTCCATATTGAGGTTACGTTCGACATCTTTCACACAAGTCTTCATCACTCAAACAGAACACGAATCCCCAATTGGATTCTCACATCTCGAACAGATCTCGAAATCGCATATGGATTTTAGCATCTCGAACAAATCTCGGAGTCACACATGGATTCCCACATCCTGAATAGATCATAAACAACTACATGTGTTCGAGCATCTTAAATAGATCTCGAATCTCCAGATAGATTCTCGCGTCTCAAACAGATCCACTTCCAAGAGATAGGACATGTATCTCAGCCTTGAAGTGGTTTTTGGTAAGTAAAACTCTTACCGATCTGGGTCTCCCTAAGACTGAATCGATGAATTTGGTCATTCAATGATAATGAGAGCGATCGCATATGTAAACCAAGTCTCGTTTACTTATCACGTTTTTGATATTTTCACCTCACACTATCACTCGATCAAGAGTGAAGCTAGTAGGTTAAGGTCTATTGCTCATATCCCTACACGAACATTAGTCTTAATTACAACAGATAAAAAAACCTACTTTATCAGCTTTTAGTGCTAGGTATAGGACTAAATACTTTCCACCAACGAGTAAACATAGAAAGCACGATTAGGTCATACAAAGCACGATCAAGTCACAAAAGCGACTTCTATTCCCCTTTTTGTTTAATTAATCTTTTATTAATTAAAATCTCTTTTATTAGTAAAACTTATTTAATTTAATAAAACATCGTTTATCAAATTCTACTATTCACTTGTACTCTTTCAATACTTCAAAAAGTATTCATATACTTATCTCAAATGGTTTAAGTATATTCACAAATCATTAACATGATTTCTTACTTATAAACCTTTACTTTTCCTATATTTAAAAAGTATGGATATACTTATCTCAACTGGTACAAGTATATTCACAAATCATTAACAAGATTTCTTACTTTAAACCTTCAAAATATCCATTCTAAGGATCCACGTACTTTCATAAATCCATTCAAAAGGTTTAAGACTAATGTTACTCGAACATTATCACTACAAACCCAAAACCATTTCGCTTATGCTTATCTTTAAAACATTCTTTTAAAGATCTATTTACATTCATAAATATAATCAAAAAGGGTTAAAGATGAACGTTATTAACACAATATCACAACAAACCCAAAACCATTTCATACTTACATTATCTTTAAAACATTCTTTTAAAGATCTATTTACATTTATAAGTATAATAAAAAAGGATTAAAGACGAACGTTATTAACACATTGTCACAACAGACCCAAAACCATTTTATACTTATTTTATCTTTAATACATTCTTTTTAAAGATCTATGTTTAATAATAGATTAAGTTCGATAGTCGACTAATCAATTATCAAGTCAAAACAATTGCTTATACAAATCAATGTCCGTATACTTAACTCGTTTTCGATATTCCCAACTTAACTATTCTTCGTTCAAGAGGGAAGCCTAGTAGGTTAGAGCTATATTGCTCCATCCCTACTCGATATCAATCTTTAACTCTCAGAAATAGATAAGCCTACTCCGTCGGCTTTTAGGGTTAAAGTGTAGTATTAATGATTTCCATAATCAAGTAAAAAACAACCTTGTTAATCTATTTCCGAGATTCCCAACTTAACTATTCCTTATTCAAGAGGGAAACCCAGTAGGTTAGAGCTCTATTGCTCCATCCCTACTCGACGTCAATCTTTAACTCACATAAATAGATAACCTAGTTCATCGGCTTTTACCGTTAAGCAAAGTTAATTACCTTTTTTAAACAAGTAAACAACAAGCTTAAAATGTTTTTGACATTACCAATTATATTGTTCCTCGTTCAAGAACGAAGCCAAGTAATTTTCAGCACTAGTTGCTCCAAGCCTTGCCTAGACACCTCATTCTTGAATCTAAAAAACAGACAAGTTTACTCGTCGGCTTTTAGTGCTAAGCCTAGTCATTTGCCTTTGTCCAAACTTCTATATATGAAATAATACTTTAGAAAATAGGTTAGTGTAAATAGGTTTTAAATATCTATGTAAAATATTACTTGAAAATAACTATTTAGAAGTTTGATTAAAAACATGTTTTACATTTCGCAGCACTACTTTCGAAATTACTAAATAATCATTAAAACTATTTTTAAACTTCTAATCTTTTTTTCATACTCAAATAAATTTAATAAGAACTTCAATAGAAAGATTTGATAAAGAAAAGAATTTAGAAACCATTTAAATCATGAAAAACAAGCCAAAACATCGCATTTTAAACACTTAAATCCATAAGTGACTTACTAAATCATTTATAAGTGTTGTTAAAAGTCCTTGTTAAAACAACATTAAAAGCACCATCTTTGCGATTAGTTTTAACTACTTAAACTAATGATTTTAGACTTGAAATTTTATAGTAAGCACTATCATTAGGGTACATAGAAACCATGGAAATGAATCCCTAAGACTATCTTTTTATTTATTTATAAAAATTCCTGAAAACATGGGATTTCGAAGTGCACTTATAACGACTATTCTCGCTTCAAACACTTTCAAACTTACTTCAACTTGGCACACAAGTTTAACAAAATTTTAGACATCAAGTTAAGGTCGCGTTACATGTTTAATAAGGTAATAGAAGTGAGGTTATACAAAATAAAGTTATCATTTGTTTTCAAAAGCAAGAAGGGTCCAAAGTTTATAAATTTACGTAGTTAATGTCACTTTAACTTTATAATTAAGCACAACATATATATACACAATATAAACTTAAGGAGATAGTGAGATAACTCATGCAGATCCATGCCTAACCCAAGCATAAAGCAAAAAGAACCAAAGAATCACCTCCTTCCATCAACGCAAGCATAAAGGTCCAACCTTTAGCATTTCCAAACCAAAGCCAACACCTCCTCCTCCTCCATGATAATGCCCCATCTTGATTCCCTCTTCCTCTCACCTCCTCCCACTTCTTACTTGGTAATCATGTCTACCATGATACCTTAAGCCTAAATCCAAAGTTTAGAAGTGATTTGAGAAGATTTGGTTAACTTTTGAAAACGTTAGAGAGTAATAACTGGGTTAGTGCTTAAGCACTTCCACCATTTTCAACCCTCCTACTTCATCTCAAGCATCTTTGATTTTGTGTTATTATTTCCTAAAGATATGCCCCTCCTTATATAGGCTTATGAATATGATGGGAAAAGACCAAAATTCCTTCAAAATCCTTATGACATTAATTACAAATATCACTTCTCCTATATCATTTACTTAACTTTTAAGACTTTCCATTTGTGCACATTTCCTAAGCATCTTCCCTTACCTCATGCACGAAATCATCCATAAAGTTTATTCCCATAAATGGTAAAATATTTTTCTTTCATTTTCTTTAATTCTTAAGCGAATAAGTGTATATAAAAAAGTCTGAATGACTTCTGATGGTTAAAAAGCTGTTTATCGATAAAATGATTTTCGGTTACATTATCGATATTTTTTCAAAGTATTTATTTTTGTAGACATTTTTCCAAAAAAGGTTTACCATCATTACTTATGATTTAAAAGGAGGTTAAAAAGCTTATTAAATCATTTCAATAACATTTAATCCAAGATTCTAATATTTAAATAATTCAAATATTTAAATACGAAGTGTTCGAAATTCCGAGTCGTTACATTCTCTCATACTTAGAATATTTCATCCTCGAAATTCCAACACGAGCAACCCAAAGAAACAATCAAATAGCAATACTTAATAGTATTCTATTACTAGTAAACAAAACTCATGGTTTGCTCAAGTTCAAAAATCCTCTTATCGCATGAGGACGATAAACAATCTACTAAGCGTACCTTACACTTAACAGCCTCAGGTTATTACTTAGTCGATAATTCATGCAACCTCATAGCAAATTGAAGTACATCACCTAAACTCCCCATAAGCCAAAAAAACTTAGCATTCAAATATACTAAAGCCCATACGATGTACATGGATCATCAGTACGCAATATCAATTCTGATCACTTCCTCGATCACATGAATTTCACTTTCCAACTAGTATAGATCACTTGACCTCTCTAGTGCGAACTCTGATCTGGTTCCTGTATTAGAAACTTTCGTTCCCCTTACATGGCCATATACCATGATAGAAAGCTTCGGGATCATATCAAGAATCCGTATCAAGTGTTCACCATTAAGAAATGAGTGAAAAATCCTTATTCGGACCGGTGTAAACCACCTTGAAATCATGTATTTGAATACTGGATCGAGAACAGTCATGCAAATAAAATAACCAACGTACAATTTAAATTTTTATCCTATTGGTTTCATAACTATATCAATCCATGCAGTACGAGGTAAAAATGCCCATAAACTGGTGAGTACAAATCAACTATCAATAAATGATAGTTAATGCACATAAACTGGCCGAACATAACTAAACAAATTAATGAGGGGTGACGAATGAAGATCATTAATCCCTATATTAATTAAACTATACTTTGACAATTCACTTATATAAGTTATCATATATAAGATCTTTAATTTTTCGTAGTTATAATTACCATTAAGGTATTTGTTTATAACAAATACAAATACTCTTTCATATGTATAATACACTTGACTTATGTTGGGGCATTCCATTACTCTATCACTTAATGAGTCATACCCAGCGAAGCCAAGGTTCTCGCTTAACCTTCAACTCTGTTACTAATTGTAACGATCCGCCCTTTCGGTGTTGATATTAATACATCCACGATATTCGTATGTCAAGCATCTAAGTGCCGGAGGACGAATTTTTATGGTGAAATAAAAAGAAATTGAACAAGAAAGAAGGAATACAATATCAGAATCTCACAGCGAAATGGTAATATATAATATCAAAGGAACTGTACAAAGGGTTACTCCGATACAAAAATTTCGGAGTTACAAAACCTAAGTTCCATCATCAGCCTAGACAGTTATAACAAACTATCCTCACAAATGATGATATGTACTACATAGTAATGCAGCATAAATAAGAATGCTACGGTAGGAGAAAAATCCAGCTTGTTTCCTCGAGCTCCAAAGAACATCAATGAAAACCTGCCTTTCTCAGACTACTCAAAAGAGCATGTGAGGAATTTAGGGAAAATAAAAACCAAGCGTCAGAAATCGGTCTAGTATAAGAAACTCAAGAAATATGTTATCAACATATAACGGTACTTTCGAGACCAAATGGAATGCCATAATGATTATCCCCTCAAAAGGACCACCATTTAACATGTACATAAGCTGATATAATAGATAATGTCTAGGATGTAGAATATAAATATTACAACATAGCTGGAATGGTAACATTGGTTACATTTAACATCATATTAAGAGCACGATCAAATTCGATAAGGAACGTTCGCATAATGGATTTTTCCATGGAGATCTCTCCGGTGGAGTCAGATCCAATCTCCTGCACAAGGGTCAGAAAGTACATTCCGAGTGACGTATATCTCTAGATAAAATATACCATATGTAAACATAAGCGGTCTAATGTACGAATATAAACATGAACAATGTGAATAAAGTATCATCAACTACCACCGGCCAACAATTGATAATTATCTCTAGAAATGGAGTTGATAACACCCTGATATGGGTTGCAAACTCCAGGTTGTGAGGCCTACTCTGTTCTTAGTCATTTCCAATGTTGAGGTTACGTTCGACATCATTCACACAAGTCTTCTTTACTTAAACAGAATATGAATCCATAATTGGATTTTCACATCTGGAACAGGTCTCGAAATCACAGATGGATTCCAGCATCTCGAATAAATCTCGGAATCATACATGGATTCCTACCTCCTGAATAGATCACGAACTACTACATGTGCTCGAGCATCCTAAACAGATCATGAATCTCCATATAGATTCCCGCGTCTCGAACAGATCCACTTCCTAGAGATAGGACACGTATCTCAGCCTTGAAGTGGTTTCTGGTAAGTAAAACACTTACTGATCTCGGTCTTCCTAACACGAATCGACGAATTTGGACATTCAATGATAATGAGAGTGATCGCATATGGAAACCAAGTCTCGTATACTTATCACGTTTCTGATATTTTGACCTTACACTATCGCTCGAGTTAAGCCAGTAGGTTAAGATCTATTGCTTATATCCCTACACGAACATTAGTCTTAATTCCAACACATAGACTAGCTTACTTCGTCGGGTTTTAGTACTAGGTATATGATTAAATGCTTTCCACAAATGAGTAAACATACAATGCACGAACAAGTCACATAAGCGACTTATACCCCTTTTTTAATTAATCTTTTATTAATTAAACCCTCTTTTATTAGTATAACTTATTTAATTTAATAAAACATCGTTTATCAATTTCTACTATTTACTTGTACTCTTTCAATACTTCAAAAAGTATCCATATACTTATCACAAATGGTATAAGTATATTCTAAAATCATTAACAAGATTTCTTACTTATAAACCTTTACTTTTCCTATTCTTTAAAAAGTATATAAATACTTATCTCAAATGGTATAAGAATATTCACAAATCATTGATAAGATTTCTTAATTAAAACCTTTACTCTTTTTATACATAAAAAAGTATTCATATACTTATTGCAAATGGTATATGTATATTCACAAATCATTAACAAGATTTCTTACTTTAAACCTTCAAAATATCCATTTTAATGATCCATGTACTTTCATAAATCCATTCAAAAGGTTTAAGACTAATGTAACTCAAACATTGTCACTACAAAACCAAAACCATTTCGATTATGCTTATCTTTAAAACATTCTTTTACATATCTATTTACCTTTATAAGTATAATCAAAAATGGTTAAAGACGAATGTTATTAACACGTTGTCACAACAAACCCAAAACCATTTTATATTTACATTATCTTTAAAACATTCTTTAAAGATCTATTTACATTTGTAAGTATAATAAAAAAGGGTTAAAGATGAATGTTATTAACACATTATCGCAATAAACCAAAAACCATTTTATACTTATATTATCTTTAATTCATTCTTCTTAAAGATCTAAGTTTAATAATAGTTTAGTCGACTAATCGATTATCTAACCAAAACAATTGCTTATACAAGTCAATGTTCGTACATTTAACTCATTTCTGACATTCCCAACTTAACTATCCCTCATTCAAGAAGGAAGCGTGGTAGGTTAGAGCTCTATTGCTCCATCCCTACTCGACATCAATCTTTAACTCTCAAAAATAGATAAGCCTACTTCGTCGGGTTTTAGTGTTAAGGGTGGAATTAATGATTTCCATAAACAAGTAACAAACAACCTTGTTAACCCGTTTCCGACATTCCCAACTTAACTATTCCTCGTTCAAGTGGGAAGCCGGGTAGGTTAGAGCTCTATTGCTCCATCCCTACTTGACATCAATCTTTAACTCTCGAAATAGATAAACCTACTTCATCGACTTTTAGCCTTAAGCAAAGTTAATTTCCTTTTTTAAACAAGTAATAAACAACTAGATTAACCCATTTCCCACATTTCAACATATATTGTTCCTCATTCAAGAGTGATGGCAGTTATGTTTGGGCACTGGTTGCTCCAAGCCTTGCATGGACACCTCATTCTTTGATCTCACAAACAGACAATTTTACTTGTCGGATTTTATTGTTAAGCCTAGTCAATCACCTTTGTCAAAACTTCTGTATGTAAAATAATACTTTAGAAATACTTGAAAATAGTTTTCAAATATCTGTGTACAATATTACCTAGAAATAACCAACATAGACACATTTTAAATGCTTAAAACCATAAGCAACTTACTACAGCATTTATAAGTACTGTTAAAAGTCCTTGTTAAAACAACATTGAAAAGCACCATCATTGCGACTATTTTTAACCACTTAAATAACTGATTTAAGACTTGAAATTTTTATAATAAGTACTATCGTTAGGGTGCTTAGAAACCATGGAAAGAAATCCTTAAGGATATCTTTCCATTTATGTATAAAAATTCCCGAAAACAAAGGATTTTGAAGTGCACTTATAACGACTATTCTCGCTTCAAACACTTTCAAACTTCAATTTGACATATAAGTTTAACAACCATTTGAACATCAAGTAAAGGCCACATCACATGTTCAATAGAGTAATAGAAGTGAGGTTATATAATATAAAGTTATCATTTTCTTTCGAAAGCAAGAGGGGTCCAAAATTTATAACTTTACTTAGTTAATATCACTTAACACAACATATATATACATAATATATACCTAAGGAGATAGTGAGATAAATCACTTAGATCCATGCCTAACCCAAGCACAAAGCTATAAGAACCAAAGAACCACCTCCTTCCATCAATACAAGCATAAAGGTCCAACCTTTAGCATTTCCAAACCAAAGCCAATACTTTCCTCCTCCTCCTCCATGCTCATGGCCCATCTTGGATCCCCCTCTTCCTCTCACCTTCTCCCACTTCTTACTTGCTAATCATGCCTCTTATGTTGTCTTAGGCCTAAAATCAAAGTTTATAAGAGATTTGATAAGATTTGGTTAACTTTTAAAAAAGTTAGAGAGTGATAAGTGGATTAGTACTTAAGCACTTCCACCATTTTCAACCCTCTTACTTCATCTCAAGCTTATTTAATTTTGTATGATTATTTCCTAAGGGTATTCCCCTTCTTATATAGTCTTAGGAATGTGAGGAAAAAATACAAAAACCGCCCAAAACCTACGACACCCCATAAAATGAACCATAAATAAATAAAGTAAATTTAATTAGATATAATAAGGGTTGGATATGGAAATTTTATAAAAACTGGAATTTGACTACAAAAGTTATTCTGTTGCGTTCGTGGTGAAATTCTAATCTATTTCCATATATAATATGCTGAAAATGGAGCTCAAACAAAGAAGTTATGAGCATTTGAAGTTCTTAGATTTAAATTAATTTAGTTTGAATTCAAATTCAAATATGAAATCAAATTTGGGGTCTAAATTTCAAAAATTAGCTTAGGAGCTAAGTAAACATTTAATTAATGCTTAATGTTAAAAAGTTTACGGCAACAGAAATAAATAAACATCCCTGATAAAAGGAGCGGTCGACCTGAATAGGTCAACCGTAGCTGTCGACCGATCGCCCAAAGGCGGTCGACCGCTTGGCAACAGCAGTAACTAGTGGCAGCTTGGGTTTTAAGTTATGTTTTATTCAGTTGTGTGCACCAGATTTACCCATTTCCTTCCTATTTCCATCCTATGGTTTTGGTGCATTTTAACTCCTATAAACAGAACCCTATCCTCTCCACTTATATTCATATTATTTTGCGGAATACAATGAAACTCTGACATTGCTATCTCTCTAATAAGATATAGAAACTCCATATCGAATTCAAGTAAGGATTCAACTTATTTCCTATTTGTTTCTTCTTCCTTTAATCTATTCTTATCCTATTCTTCTCCAACTATTCCAAATCTAATGAATATATATACCTCTTCCCTATTGTGTGTATATATCAAAAGAGAGAGATTCTGGAAGAGATCGGAAGGCTACAAAGCTATTTGAGTGAAGCTAAGGCTATCTATGAGTAGAAACCTTAGTATCTCTTTTAAGCAATTGTTTAGTGTATTTCTTTTGGATTTGAATATGCCTTAGGGATTTTGAGATTTCGAAAATATAATAGATAAACTCCCCCGAAATTCATTTTTGTTTCGAAATGTCAATTCTACATTGAGATCCTCAATTATTTATATTAATTTGACGGAATTTGTTTCGTTTATGAAATTTGGATAATTTCATAGACAATTCCACTTCTACTTCTTCTTTGGGTCAAATTGTGGCCTTCAATAAAATAAGGGGTTTAGATTATAAATTTTATTCATACTTTGCTCACTTATTCTTGTCTCTATCTTTGTAAAAAGAGTATGGGGTTTAGATTGCAATTCTTATTGTTTAAGATATTCCATTGAATTGGTGTAATAAATTGAGTTCCTATTTTATTTATAAGTCTATTATTGTAGTTTGGTTATGAATATTTATTCAATGTTTTGGACATTAGAATTCTATGAAATCTTAACAAATTGAAGAAAAAGGGACTTGTAATAATAATTGGTTAGGGAATTGACATTTAACGCTAGTTTAGAGCGTAAAATCCATGCGTTTAGAACTTATTAGGCGCGAATATTTATTTATTTCTATTTTTGTAATTAACGTATAATTATTGCATATGTGGCATAGTTAATTAGGCATTCATTTACATTTATTTCCCCCATTAGGAAGGTAATTGATTTTGAGGCGAAAATAAAAGGAAACTCTTATATAGCCTAAATATTATTTTAAAGCGTAATAAGGAAGATTCCTTATAAGGTCTTATTTATGAAACAGTGAGATGAATGTGTGTGTGTGTGTAGTAATTAATTTATGGCTAAGTCATAGGGATGTGAGCTCAATCGAGTAACATGATGAAAGTCTGCCCTTCACTTTGAGGCTACCAGCAGTTGTGTACACTTTTATTGATGTGAGATATCCTTATGATAAATATTTGTAATGACGCAAGGTTAGTTCCAAATTCCGTAGGGGAAATCTGCCCCGCTAAAGAGCGGACTAATGTGAGTCATCATTATGAGTATGGGCCATAAGACGAAGAGCCTGCTTTAGGGTTTGAAGTATTAAGTGGTTGGACCCGCCTTTTTCCCACATGAAGTATTAAATGGCCAAAGGGTTACGCCAGGTGGTATCTCTACAGGGGTCAGCTTTTGGAATTAAGCCTTAAATGACGGGGTCTATCTATTTTCCACTTGGAAGTATTAAGTGGCCTATGAGATCTCATATGATGTCAGCTAGATAGAACCATTAACTGGCTTGGGTATCGTCTCTCACATTATGAGCTATTTATGATGTATGATTGGTATATGGGATCTACTTCTGGAATGGAAGGTATTAAGTGGTTGGATCTGCCTACTTTCCTTATAAAGAAGTATTAAATGATTTTAATGGTTTTATATTTGTAGTCATATTCTTATTTTGAAATATACTGCCCAAGTACTTGAATGGTAAGATTCGAGGTTTTATTTACCGGACACTTGTTGTTTTGACTCCCTCCTCATTACACCACAGGTTAAGGACGGAGTGATGGCGGTGATGATGCTTAAAGGCTGAGAAGCTTGGCTAGTGGCAATATTTATTATTATTCACTTTCATGTGTACCCATGGATTCAAACAATTGTTGTAACAAATATTATATTACAGTTTTTATGGGATTTTATGTCATGACATTTTTATGTTTTGAATCCATGAGATTCAAACATTTATTATTACTGGATTCAAATATTTATATTCAAAACAATTGAAATAAATATTGTAATATAATAATAATTGTTACAACAATTGTTTAAATCCATTACAATAATTGTTTAAATCCGTTACAATAATTGTACAAGAAAAATATCATAATACAAAATTCCATAAAAACTATAATATAATATCCATTATGACAATTTTTAAATCCATCAGTACACATGAAAGCAAATAATAATAAATACTACCTCTTGCCAAAAAAATTCACCTTTAAGCATCATCACCACCATCACTGTGTTGTAATGTGGGGAGAGTCAGAATAATAAGTGTTTGATGAATAAAAACCTCGAGTCTTACCTATTTAGTACTTGGGCATTATTTTTCAAAATAAGAATATGTCTAGAAACATAAAATCATTAGAAACATAAAATCATTAAAATCATTTAATGCTTCTTTATAAGGAAATGAGGCGGGTCCAACCACTTAATACCTTCCATTCTAGAAGTATATCCCATATCTCAATCATACGTCATAAATAGCTAATAATGTAAGAGACGGTACCCAAGCTACTTAATATGTCCCAGTGGAAAATAGGCTGACCCCGTCATTTAAGGCTTAATTCCAAAAGCGTGCTCCTCAATGGTACAATCTAGTTGACATCATATGGGATCTCATAGGCCACTTAATACTACCAAGTGGAAAATATGCAGACCCTGTCATTTAAGGCCTAATTCTAGAAGCGGACCCCTGTAGAGATACCACATAGCGTAACCTCTTGGCCATTTTATACTTCATCTAGGGAAAAAGGCTGGTCTAACCACTTAATACCTCAAACCCCGAAGCAGGCCCTTCTTCTTATGGCCCATACCTATAATGACGTCTCACATTAGTCCACTATTCGTAGGAATTGTTAGCTAGATTAGCTGGGTAGATTTCTCTTACTTGATTTGGAACTAACCTCGCATCATCACAAATATTTATCATAAGGATATCTCACATCAACAAAAGTATACACAACTGCTGGTAGCCTCAAAGTGAAGGGCAGACTTCTTTTATGCAACTCTATTGACCTCGGGTCCCTATGACTTAGCCATAAATTAATTACTCTATACACACACATCTCTCCATTTCATAAATAAAGCCTTATAAGAAATCTTCCTTATTACGCCTTCAAATAATAATTAGGCCATACAAGGGTTTCCACTTATTTTCACCTCAAACTCAATTACCTTCCTAATGTGGGAAAATAAATATAAATAAATGCCTAATTAACTATGCCATATACGCAATAGTTATACATTAATTACTAGATAGAAATAAATATATATTCACGCTTAATAATTTATAAACGCACGGATTTTGCGCTCTTAACTAGCATCTAATGTCAATTCCCTGACCAATTATTATTACAAGTCCTTTTTCTTCAATTTCCTAAAATTTCCTGGAATTCAAATGTCCAAAATAGGGAATAAATATTCATAATCAAAATTGCAATAATAGACCTGTAAATAAAATAGAAACTCAATTTATTACACCAATTCAATAGAATATCTTAAACAATAAGAACTGCAATCTAAACCCCCTACTCTATTCAACTCCACTTTTACAAAGAAATAGATATGGACAAGTGGTGTAAACTCCAAATAAAATTTGTAATCTAAACCTCTTATTATATTGAAGAATCACAATTTAACCCAAAGAAGAAGGAGAAATGGAATAGACTATGAAATTACCAAAAACTGCATAAATGAAACAAATTTCATCAAATTAATCTTAAGAATTGAGAATCTCAACATAGAATTGACATTCCGGAATAAAAAGGAATTTTAGGGGATTTTATCTATCATATTTTCGAAATCCCAAAATCCCTAAGGCATATGCAAATCCAAAAGAAATACACTAAACAATTGTGGAAAAGAAATACTAAGGCTTCCACTCACAAGTTAGCCTTAGCTTTACTCAAATGGATTTGCAGCCTTCCGATTTCTTCCAGAATCTCTCTCTTTTGATATATATACACACACACACACACACAAAATAGGGAAGAGGTATATATATTCATTAGATTCAGAACAATTGGAGAAGAATGAGATAAGAATAGATTGGAGGAAGAAATAAGTTGAGTCCTTACCTAAATTTTCTATAGAGTTTCTAAATCTTATTAGAGAGATAGCAATGGTAGAGTTTCGTCATATTCCCCAAAATAATATAAATAAAAGTGAAGAGGATAGGATCATATTTGTTGGAGTTGAAACGCACCAGATTCGTAGGATGGAAGTAGGTAACAAACTAGTAAATCTAGAGTGCACAACCGAATAAAACATAGCATAAAACCCTAGCCACCACTGATAACTTTCGTTGCCAAGCAATCGACCGCTACCGACCAATTCTAGTCGATCGTTATCTTATTTAGGGGCGTTTACTTTACTTTCCATTACCGACTTATTTTATTCCCTAATTAACCTTTTAACATTAAACCTAAATTAATCGTTTACATAGCCCTCAACCTAATTTTTGAAATTTAAATCCTAAATTTGATTTCTTATTTGAATTTGAATTCAAACTAAATTAATTTAAATCTGAGAACTTCAAATGCTCATTACTTCTTTGTTTGAGCTCTGTTTTCAGCATATTATATTTGGAAATAGATCAGAATTTCTCCATGTACACAACGGAATAAATTTCGTGGTCAAATTCAACATTTATAAAATTCCCATATCCAACCATTACATGTTTAGTTTAATTTACTTTATTTCTTTATGGTTTATTTTATGTTGTGTTACATTCTTCCCCCCTTAAAAAAAATTTCATCCTGAAATCTTCCAAGGGGCGAATAGCGTAACTCGTAATACATCCATGTTATACAACCAATTTCTCTACATAATCATCTACTCAACCATTATTGCAATGTGATTATGTACTGCAGACATGCAAAAATGAGCTCAATCCTTGCGTGAGTGTGTAATCATGTCATGTAAATATGTATGCAAATATCCTAGACATGCATAAAAATTTCCATATGAGTGTAAAGTGATTGTGAAAAAGTGTAACAGCCATCTCCTACCATCTAATCTAGCAACCGCGATGCAACTAAAATCCTAATTTCGAAGAGAAAAATTACCAGTGAAAAGCTCTGGGTGAGTATTCTTCATCTTCTCATCGGTCTCCCACGTGCTTTTCGTCGGATTGTCCCCCCATCATACTCAGACTAACTTAATTATTTTATTGCGGAGTCTTCTAGTACCGTGCTCCATAATGTGTGTGGTTGCACGAGGCACTGTCGGCTCCTTATCAAAATCCCCCAACTGATTATGCTCTACTCTTCTAGCGGTGTCATGAAGGTATTTCTTAAGGTGAGAAACGTGGAAAACTTTGTGGACTCGTGCCAACTTGTCAGGAATCTCCACGATATGCAAATTTGACTATTCTTTCCAGAATTCTAAATGGCCTAATAAATCTAGGTGCTAATTTTTCAGAATTGCCAAATCTAACAACTATCCTAAGAGGGGAGATTTTAACAAATATATATCCCTACCTCAACTTCAAGTTCTTTCCTTCTTCTATCCGCATAAGATTTCTGACGATCTTGCGCTACCTTCATCCTTTGCCTGATCAACTCTACTTTTTCTATGGTATCATGGATCAAATCGGGATAAAGCAACACTTTGTCAGTGGCAACACTTTGTCAATGGTTTCTCACCGACAACTAGGCGATTTGCATGGCCACCCATTAAGTGCTTCAAAAAGGGCTACACCAATCGTAGTTTGATAGCTATTATTGTATGCAAACTCAACCAAAGGCAGTTGATGTTTCCAATGTTCTCCAAAATCCAAGACACATGTTCTCAAAAAATCTTCCAAAATTCTATTCACCCTCTCTATTTATCCGTCAGTTTGCGGGTGATATGCCATGCTAAGGTTCAAAGAAGTTCCCAAACTGTCTGTAGGCCCTCCAAAACTCGCTAGTGAATAAGGGGTCTCTATCACTGACTATGCTTACAGGAATTACATGTAGAAGAACTACCTCTTTAATATAAATATGGACGAGAGAGGCGCTAGTCCTATTTCTCCTAATCAGAACAAAATGAGCACTCTTGGTGAGTCTGTCTACAACAACCCAAATAGCCTCATTACCCTTCTGACTTTTAGGCAATCCTTCCACAAAATCAACTGAAATATGCTCCCACTTCCAAGTCAGAGTTTTGAAAGGTAATAATAATTCACTGGGCTTCCCTTGCTCAGCTTTTATCTTTGACATATCAAACAATTAGCAACAACTCAGCTACACTCCTCTTCATTCCATTCCAAAAGAAAATTCTCTTTATGTCCTTGTACATCTTATCTCCTCTGGGATGAATGGTCACTTGAGTGGTGAACTCCATAAGCACATCGCTCATCAAGTCATCAAACATTGGGACGCAAAGACATCCATCTCTTCTCAAATATCTCGTCTCATCAATTGAGTATCTCTTAGCATGGGGAAAATGATCTCCTTTCCTTAATTTTTCCTAAATATCTACTAACTTCTTGTCTTTTACTTGCTCATACCCTATATGATTCATCAAGGTTGGTCTAACCTCCATAATTGATCGAAAACTTTAAATGGTATCTGTTGACGCTTGGAGGTTGAAATTCAAGAGAAACTCCAACTTTCTCCATTCATATATAGCACCTAGCGTAGCGTATCTCCTACTAAGGGCGTCGGCGACTACATTCCCTTTTTGAAGGGTATAAGAGTACCAAAGTTGAAGGATGATATATACTCCATCCACTTCTGTTGCCTAAGATTCAAATTTTTTTTTTGGAAAAATAGGTATTTGAGTGATTTATAATCAGTAAATAGCTCAAACCTTTCCCTTAAGAGATAATGCCCACATCTTCAAGGCACAAACAATGGCCGCCAATTCTAAATCATGCACCAGATACCTCTTCTCATGATCTTTTAGTTATCTACTAGCATAGACAACTACCTTCCCTTCTTGCATAAGAACTGCTCCTAATCCTATGCTACATGCATCCATGAAAATTGTAAATGGCTTGGTTCCATCTGGAATAGTGAGCATGGGTGCGCCAGTCAATAACTCCTTAAGCTTCTCAAATGCCTTGGTGCACTTATCATCCTAAAAAAATTATTCTTAGTCAATCGGGTTAAAGGGGCTGCTATTTGTGCAAAGCTCTTGATGAACTTCCTATAGTAGCCTGCTAACCCTAGAAAGCTTCTTACCTCCGATTCATTACTAGGAACCTTCCATCCTTGGACAGCTTCCACTTTAGAAGGGTTCATTGCCAATCCTTTCTCATAAACAATATGCCCAAGGAACCTAACTTCATTTTTCCAAAAGTGGCATTTAGAAAACTTGGCTTTGAGTTGGTTTCTTCTCAAGGTTTCCAATACCTCCATAAGGTGGTCCTTATGCTCCTTCTTGCCTTTGGAGAAAGCCAAGATATTATCAACAAACACCATGACAAATTTATTAAGTTACCCTCTAAATATTCTACTCATCAAATCTATAAAGTATGGTGGGGTATTTGTTAGTCCAAAAGGCATTACTTCCCACTCATAGAGTCCATCTAGCGTAAGAAAAAGGGGTCTTCGGCTTGCTTTCCTCTGCAATCCTTAACTGATGGTATCTCGTTGCTAAGTCAAATTGGGAAAACACTTTAGCTCCTACAAGTTGGTTGAACAAGTCATCTATTCTAGGTAGAGGGTACCTATCATTCCTTGTTAACTTGTTCAACTCCTTATAATCGTTGCAAAGTCTTAAAGAACCATCTATGTGACGCCCCACCTCTATACCCACACTAGCCAAGAACACTACGGTGTAATGCTGTCAACTAGCATGGAGAATAAGGCTGTTGAGGAGCGACCATCCATGTAACTTCTTTGTGCGAGCACCGATATGTCAGATAGTATAGCATGTACTTCATTTAAGGAGGAAATCTGACATACCAATACAAACTCAAAGCTATCACACAGTGGCTATATATAATCTTCGAAAACAAACATAGAAATAAACATAACATAAATCAGTCATAGACATCCATATCACAAAGGCAGAAAAAGATATGAATATATAACACATGAAAGTGTACATCAGAGAAGTGGTCTGAAAGATCCACGATAATACAAAAGAGTAGCAACATGTGCTACACAAAAGAATACATCAATGAGTCGATATCTCAAATGTATACAACAAAAACTACTAATCTAAGTAGTTTGCCAAAAGTCAGAGTAATAGATCCCTGGAGAGAAGTCAAGCAGAAGCACCTGTAACATCTCGGTCTGACCCGAGTATTATTTCATAAGAAAATAATAAACGAATCAGTCTAGCTATAAATATCAGATGACATCATATAGAATAAGAGATATGGCATAAACATATAATAACCATAATAGCATACAACTATAAGTATGTAAATGATAATCAATAAGAGATTAATCAATATCACAAGAATCTTCTCAAAGATCCAAATCCACAAAAGGGTAATGACACACGAATTCACCAATGCACAAAAATTGATAAAACATATCAATGAAAATCATGAAAATTGGTGAAGCACAAATTCCAGAAATCAACACACGAAATCCAGAACAAATTCCAGAAATCAACACACGAAATCCAGAAATCACAAAAAGGGGGAAGGCCTATCACACGAACGAGAAGCTATCTCATGGAAGCTAACCATATAATTTTTCGAACACACGAATGGCCCGAAGACCTTTGACACACGAATGGCCCAAAGACCATGGGGCGCTACCCCATATATGTGAGTAGAAACATCACACAAGCGGGGTCTAGTCTCCCTCGCAGACAAAGAGACATCGCACAATTGCTAGTCTAAATCACAAAAATGATCGTCATGATCATAAAGAAGTGTCAATCACACCAAGCTAGTAAATATATGAGTTTAGCTTCATGTCCCATAACCACTTTCTTAACTTAAATATTTACGAACAAGCTGTAGATCTTCACTAGAAAATTGTCACAAAAAGGTTTAGTCGAACAAGTCCAAGAACTAACCGGCGAAGTAAACGCAAGCGTTTCATACCACCTGTTTTGCTAAGCCGTTTAATTAGACTTCTCATCCGAGTGAAGTAAAGGCTTGTATATACTAATAGGTTGGAAAACGGTTTAGGAAAAAAGAGCTTTGTATTAAAAATAGTGTTGAAATCGCTTTGATGAAAGAGTTTTCATATTTACTACTAGTATTGAAACCTTCATATTTTTGGAGTGGCAAACCACAAAACGTTTGCTGAAGCAAATCGAATCACAAATATTCACATTCGAAGTCGTGAGTAAAGTCCAAAGAAATCAACTCCAAAACCATCAAAGTAGAAGTGCGCCTGCAACATAACATAGTACAACACAAGAAATGGGTACAACCAAACAAGGTGCGACCTAAGAAGTTGAAGGCTTAAGAAGTAATACACGGCCCACCCTGGTGCGACCTAATGTTGTGGCGACCTAACATGGAACGACCTAAGGCCTTACGACCTAAGGTGGAACGGGCCGAGTGACTTTCGGGGTCATGCGACCTAAAGGAAATGAGGTCACGCGACCTAAAGGTAATAAGGTCATGCGACCTAAAGGTAATAAGGTCATGCGACCTAAAGGTAATAAGGTCTAACGACCTAAAGAAAATAAGGCCTAGCGACCTAATGGTATTGGGGTCATGCGGCCTACGACCAAGAGATGCAAACGACCCAAAGGTATGCGACCTAGTATGCGCGCGACCTAACGCCAAGCGACTTAAGAAAATGAGCTAGGAATGCGACCTAGTGTGGAACACTCTTTTGCTGAGCGACCTAAAAACTTGCGATCTAGAGACTCGCGACCTAAAGACTCACGACCTAAAGAAGACAAGGCTGAACGACTTAACTCGTGGCGAGCTAAACGTAGGCAGAACGACCTAACGCCTAGTGACCTAAGCCTGGCCGAGCTAGCGACCTAATTGCGAACAGGCTAAGTATTCAGTGCGACTTCTCCCCTCTCTGGCCGAACGACCTAAGTGCAGGAAAATGCTCACAACCCGAAAATTTTGGGTTTTACACTAATTCAATTCACACCAAAAGGAAATGCACGTCCAATAGTGATAGGGATTCATACCCAACAACCATAGATAGTCATAGACAAGAATGTGAGATTAAAAATCTCACCTTTTCATGAAATTTGATGAAGATGAAGCTTGAGAGCAAAGCAAGAATCAACCACAAGCTTGAATCAATGTCTTCACTTGAATTTGGAGTAGATGTTGGATTAGCAACGAAGATTAAGACTTTGGAGTTTTAATTTCTCATTCCCTCCACCATTTTTGAAGAAGCTTTAAGTGTTAGGAAAATGAAGAAGGGATTAGTGAAGAGGAGAGGGGGTTGGGCTGAGTTAGTAAGTGGTTCAGCCCAAACCAAAGCCCAAAGCAAAAAGTGACGAAAATTTCACTCTCTCCAAACATATCGAAGTTTACACTCAAAAAGATCGCAAACGTCATTTTGAACTCAATGGAGGTGGTCTCGAGTCCTAATTTGACCGTATGCAAAAAGTAGCTTTTCGGACTAAAATCCGACTAACAATAAAATATTTAAATATAAAATCGACAAATATGCGGGTTGTTACAGACTCCCCTCCTTAAAGAAATTGCGTCCTCGCAATATATAAGATGGAAATTAAAAAGTAACAACCATAAAATCATATTAACACAAAAGAAATTTGAAATAAGAAGTTTACCTCAAAGAGCATGAGAAAGTAAGTCCGGATGTGTTCGCTCGATGAATTCTCTAGATTCCCAAGAACAATCTTTAGGATTTGAGGACCATTGAACCTTCACAAGCGGAACATCTTTATTTCGAAGTCGTTTGACCTCCGAAGCAATAATTCGAATAGGATGCTGCTCATAAGTTAAACTAGGCGAGACTTCAATCTCTTCCACAACACCGGGCTCAAGAATAGAATCGGAATCCCGAAGGCATTTCCTTAATTGAGAAACGTGAAACACATCATGCATGGCAGAAAACTGAGCCGGTAATGAAAGGCGATAAGCCATGGAACCAATACGTTCGGTGATGGGAAATGGCCCAATATATCGAGGCGCTAACTTTCCCGATCGACTGAAACGTACAACACCCTTCATAGGGGAAACATGAATAAATACAAGATCTCCCACAGAAAATTCTAATTTTCTTCTTCGGTTATCGGCATAGGATTTTTATCTACGCTGGGCTTCTTACATCCTATGTCGAATAAGTTCAATCTTTTCTGTGGAATCTCGAATAAAATCTGGACCTAAGACCAGCTTCTCACCGGCCTCAAGCCAACAAGAAGGAGATCGGCATGGCCTCCCATAGAGTGCCTCGAAAGGTGCCATACCAATACTAGCTTGGAAGCTGTTATTATAGGAAAATTCAACAAGTGAAATATGATCTTCCCAACTTCCACCGAAATCAAGCACACAAGAACGAAGAATATCTTCAAGAGTTTGATTCACACGCTCAGTTTGTCCATCGGACTGGGGGTGATAAGCGGTGCTAAAATTAAGCTTCATTCCCAAAGCTTTTTGAAGACTCTTCCAGAATCCACTAGTAAACAATGGATCACGATCACTAACTATAGAAGTAGGAACTCCATGTAATTTAATAATTTCTTTGATGAAGAGTTTGGCCAAAAGAGGAACGGTTCAGTTCGACCGAACGGGAATGAAATGAGCGGATTTAGTAAGTCTATCTACGATCACCCATAAGCTATCATGACCCGAACGAGAACGGGGAAGGCCATCAATAAAATCCATGGAAATTTGATCCCACTTCCAAATTGGGATTTCCAATGGCTGCAATAACCCACCGGGCCTTTGATGTTCAGCCTTGACAAGTTGGCAAGTCATGCAACACTTAACAAAGTTAGCAATATCAGATTTCATTCCCTCCCAGTAATAAAGTCGTTTCATATCCGCGTACATTTTACTACTATCGGGATGAATGGAATATTTGGAACGATGAGAGTCTTCTAGAATATCTTTTCGAAGATCACTATTATTTTGTACAATAAGTCTACCAAATATTCGAATGCCGCCACGAGAATCAATATTAAAGTCTTTCAAACCTTCAATATCGATTTTATCCCTAACATTTTGGCCAAGAAGAGCCAATCCGGAATCTAGCCTTTGAGCTTCAAGAATGCGGTCCAAAAGAGAAGGATGAGCCTCAAGGCTACATAGAAAAAGAGATGAACATTAATCGGATACACGATATCTAATCTCATAAGTGGATAAAACCTCAAGATCATGCCATTCGGATATCATCATTGAAACAACCACTTGTTGCTTACGACTAAGAGCATCAGCAACTCGATTTCCCTTTCCGGGAGTATAAATAATATCAAGATCATAAGAGGCAAGGAATTTGAGCCAACGCTTTTGACGCAAATTAAGTTCCTTTTGAGAAAATAAACATTTCAAAGACTTATGATCAGTATAAAGTATAAATTTCTCTCCCAAAAGATAATGTCACCAAATTCGAAGGGCGAAAACGATAGCCTCGAGTTCTAAATCATGTGTGGCATATCTAGTCTCAGCCGGCTTCAATTGCCTAGAAGCATAAGCAATAACATGTTCTTTTTGCATAAGAACGGCACCCAAACCAACGCGACTAGCATCGGTATAAACAACAAAATCTTGATTCCCTTCGGGAATAACAAGAATAGGAGCATCAGAAAGGAGTTCTTTTAATTTCTGAAAAGAAGTTTCACATTTGTCCGACCAAATGTATTTAACACCTTTCTTTGTTAAGCCAGTAAGAGGGACGGCAATTTTAGAAAAGCCCTTAATGAATCGACAGTAATAACCCGCCAATCCAAGGAAGCTACGGATTTCCGTTACACTCTCCGGTCTCTTCCAATTTTGAATCGCTTCAATCTTTGAAGGATCCACTGATATTCCAGATTTGGAAATAATATGACCGAGAAACTTCACATTAGATTGCCAAAAGTGGCATTTAGAAAATTTTGCTTTTAATTGATTGCTCCTAAGAGTTTCCAATATAATCCGAAGATGCTTTTCATGTTCCTCCTCGGTTTTAGAATACACAAGAATATCATCAATAAAGATGAGAACAAACCGATCGAGGAAATCTTTGAAAACTCGATTCATAAGGTCAACGAAATAAGCCGGAGCATTCGTTAACCCAAATGGCATAACCAGCCATTCATAAGATCCATAGCGTGTACGGAACGAAGTCAAAGGAATACTATCTCTGCAATACGAAGCTGATGAAAACCGGTAGCCAAGTCCAATTGTGAAAAGACTCTAGCACCACTAAGCTGATCGAATAGATCATCAATCCGAGGCAAAGGATATTTATTCTTAATAGTAAGATCGTTATGCTTGCGGTAGTCGACGCAAAGCCTAAGTGTACCATCGGATTTCTATACGAAAATTGCTGAAGCTCCCCAAGGCGAGGAACTAGAGCGAATAAATTGCTTTGTCTCCAATTCAGATAATTGTTTGCGCATCTCTTCATTCTCCTTATTAGACATGCGATAAGGAGGATGAGTAATAGGTTGAGCTCTAGGTATAAGATTAATTCTGAACTCAATTGCTCGCTTAGGTGGTAATCCTAAAACGGGCTCGAATATGTCGGAAAATTCAAGAACGACGTGAATAAGAGAAATGACATCCTCCTCATCATCATTGTCATCATCAAGAGGATTTAGAGAATATAAAGATGCCGTCAAAGTGGAATATGAATCTTTAAGAACAATAGAAATCTGCTTAACAGATAGTGGATGTCGAAGATAAATAGTCCGCTCAGGACATAGGATATGAGCTTCATAATGGTTGAGCCAATCCATACCCAAAATCATTCCACATCTTTACAAAGCAAACTAAGAGTTGCGGATCCACCAACCGGATTCGCAATTCTTAAAGAAGTCATTAAAGAAACAACACTTAAGGAAAAAGTATCGACAAGTTCCTTTGATATAAAAGAATGGGATGCACCCGTATCAAAGAGAACTCTAATAGGTTGATCATGAAATATAATAATGCCATCAAGGATAGAATGAGACATACCTTGACCGCGAGATGTGTTGCCAGGGGCATGAGCAACATTTAACTTTCCCTCCTTGCCTTGAAGCTTAGGGCATAGATGCATAAAATGATCCGGACTTTTACAATAGCGACAAGAACGGGGCTTTGAATACTTGTTCGCAAAATGACCCCTAGCACCACAGTTGAAGCATTTCCCATCACTAGGGGAAAGTGTCTTTGCAGCTGGAGTTGCTTGCTTACCCTTTTTTTTGGGATAAGGACCCTTGAATTTATTAGGCCTTTTCTTGTTGCTGAAGTTTGGTTTATCCCCTACCACTTCAACATCACTTTCCCTATCAGCCTCTTCAAGACGAAGAGCGATATCAATGAGTTAGTCGAAAGAAACTTCCAATTTTAGAAGTAAGAGCTTCTTGAGATTCTTGTTTAAACCATAGACGAATCTTTGGTTCTTCTTCAATGGGGTGTTGATGTATTCAACCCCATATTTAGACAGTGACTCGAAGGATGCGACATAATCTATCACAGAGGATTCACCTTGAACAAGGTCTATGAAACGTCGAGCCAAAGTCACTTTCTCTGCTTCTGGTACGAATTTTAATTCGAAGCGTTCCCGGAATTGCTCCCAGGTGAGATCTGCTTCATTAATTTCAGAAATAAGAAGTTCGTACCAATCCAATGCTCTCTCTTGGAGCATACTGGAGGCCACCTGAACACGGTGAAGATCGATAAGATTCATGTGAAAAAAGATTCTATCACATGTTCTTAACCAAGCCTGGACTTCAATAATTGTTTCGGAACCTTTGAATGGTTTCCCACCCAAGTTGGTATAATCGTTGCACAAGCGTACAAATCCAGACTTAGGATGAGTAGGTTCCTGATTAGGACCAGCTGCTTGAGCATTCTTTACTAAATCAAGAAGCTGTTGAGTAGTCATAAAAACTCCATCCTGGGGAGTAACAGTAGATGGTCCAGCTCTGGGACGGCCTGGTCTAGACATTCTCTTCTCTAAGGAAGAGAAAAGAAGAAAAGTTATTCTCCAAGTAAATATCAAGCAAATCTTGATAGATAAAACAAGGATACATAAAAGGAAATAGGATGAGTCGGTTCGAAGACTCGACTTAAATCCTAAGGCACGACTCCTAAGTTGGACTTAGGACGATGATCCTTGTTAAGTTATTCTACATTGTTCCAAAGTTTGGCTCTAGTACCAAGCTATGACGCCCCACCTCTATACCCACACTAGACAAGAACACTACGGTGTAATGCTGTCAACTAGCACGGAGAATAAGGCTGTTGAGGAGCGATCATCCATGTAACTTCTTTGTGCGAGCACCGATATGTCAGATAGTATAGCATGTACTTCATTTAAGGAGGAAATCTGACATACCTATACAAACTCAAAGCTATCACACAGTGGCTATATATAATCTTCGGAAACAAACATAGAAATAAACATAACATAAATCAGTCACAGACATCCATATCACAAAGGCGGAAAAAGATATGAATATATAACACATGAAAGTGTACATCAGAGAAGTGGTCTGAAAGATCCACGATAATACAAAAGAGTAGCAACATGTGCTACACAAAAGAATACATCAATGAGTCGATATCTCAAATGTATACAACAAAAACTACTAATCTAAGTAGTTTGCCAAAAGTCAGAGTAATAGATCCCTGGAGAGAAGTCAAGCAGAAGCACCTGTAACATCTCGGTCTGACCCGAATATTATTTCATAAGAAAATAATAAACGAATCAGTCTAGCTATAAATATCAGATGACATGATATAGAATAAGAGATATGGCATAAACATATAATAACCATAATAGCATACAACTATAAGTATGTAAATGATAATCAACAAGAGATTAATCAATATCACAAGAATCTTCTCAAAGATCCAAATCCACAAAAGGGTAATGACACACGAATTCACCAATGCACAAAAATTGATAAAACATATCAATGAAAATCACAAAAATTGGTGAAGCACAAATTCCAGAAATCAACACACGAAATCCAGAACAAATTCCAGAAATCAACACACGAAATCCAGAAATCACAAAAAGGGGGAAGGCCTATCACACGAACGAGAAGCTATCTCATGGAAGCTAACCATATAATTTTTCGAACACACGAATGGCCCGAAGACCTTTGACACACGAACGGCCCGAAGACCATGGGGTGCTACCCCATATATGTGAGTAGAAACATCACACAAGCGGGGTCTAGTCTCCCTCGGAGACAAAGAGACATCGCACAATTGCTAGTCTAAATCACAAAAATGATCGTCATGATCATAAAGAAGTGTCAATCACACCAAGCTAGTAAATATATGAGTTTAGCTTCATGTCCCATAATAACTTGCTTAACTTAAATATTTACGAACAAGCTGTAGATCTTCACTAGAAAATTGTCACAAAAAGGTTCAGTCGAACAAGTCCAAGAACTAACCGGCGAAGTAAACGCAAGCGTTTCATACCACCTGTTTTGCTAAGCCGTTTAATTAGATTTCTCATCCGAGTGAAGTAAAGGCTTGTATATACTAATAGGTTGGAAAACGGTTTAGGAAAAAAGAGCTTTGTGTTAAAAATAGTGTTGAAACCGCTTTGATGAAAGAGTTTTGATATTTGCTACTAGTATTGAAACCTTCATATTTTTGGAGTGACAAACCACAAAACGTTTGCTGAAGCAAATCGAATCACAAATATTCACATTCGAAGTCGTGAGTAAAGTCCAAAGAAATCAACTCTAAAACCATCAAAGTAGAAGTGCGCCTGCAACATAACATAATACAACACAAGAAATGGGTACAACCAAACAAGGTGCGACCTAAGAAGTTGAAGGCTTAAGAAGTAACACACGGCCCACCCAGGTGCGACCTAATGTTGTGGCGACCTAACATGGAACGACCTAAGGTGGAACGGGCCGAGTGACTTTCGGGGTCATGCGACCTAAAGGAAATGAGGTCACGCGACCTAAAGGTAATAAGGTCATGCAACCTAAAGGTAATAAGGTCATGCGACCTAAAGGTAATAAGGTCTAACGACCTAAAGGAAATAAGGCCTAGCGACCTAATGGTATTGGGGTCATGCGACCTACAACCTAGAGATGCAAACGACCCAAAGGTATGCGACCTAGTATGCGCGCGACCTAACGCCAAGCGACTTAAGAAAATGAGCTAGGCATGCGACCTAGTGTGGAACACTCTTTTGCCGAGCGACCTAAAAACTCGTGACCTAAAGACTCGCGACCTAAAGAAGACTAGGCTGAACGACTTAACTCGTGGCGAGCTAAACGTAGGCAGAACGACCTAACGCCTAGCGACCTAAGCCTGGCAGAGCTAGCGACCTAATTGCGAACAGGCTAAGTATTCAGTGCGACTTCTCCCCTCTCTAGCCGAACGACCTAAGTGCAGGAAAATGCTCACAACCCGAAAATTTTAGGTTTTTCGCCAATTCAATTCACACCAAAAGGAAATGCACGTCCAATAGTGATAGGGATTCACACCCAACAACCATAGATAGTCATAGACAAGAATGTGAGATTAAAAATCTCACCTTTTCATGAAATTTTATGAAGATGAAGCTTGAGAGCAAAGCAAGAATCAACCACAAGCTTGAATCAATGTCTTCACTTGAATTTGGAGTAGATGTTGGATTAGCAACGAAGATTAAGACTTTGGAGTTTTAATTTCCCATTCCCTCCACCATTTTTGAAGAAGCTTGAAGTGTTAGGAAAATGAAGAAGGAATTAGTGAAGAGGAGAGGGGGTTGGGCTGAGTTAGTAAGTGGTTCAGCCCAAAGCAAAAAGTGACGAAAATTTCACCATCTCCAAACATATCGAAGTTTACACTCAAAAAGATCGCAAACGTCATTTTGAACTCAATGGAGGTGGTCTCGAGTCCTAATTTGACCGTATGCAAAAAGTAGCTTTTCGGACTAAAATCCGACTAACGATAAATTATTTAAATAAAATATTTAAATTTAAAATCGACAAATATGCGGGTTGTTACAATCTACCTTAGTAGCAAAAACAACATTGGCTCCCCACTCAGAAGTACTCTTACGGATGAATCCTTTCTTCAAAAGCTCTGAGATTTGTTGTCCAATTCCCTTCTTTCTTTGGGGGCCATATTTCTCAAAGGCAGAGCGACGGGCCTTGTGTCTTTCTCTAAATAGATTCGAAACTCAATCTCCCTATGGGGTAGGAGAACCGAGACCCCCTCAAAGACATCAAGAAATTCACAAATTACGAGTACAGAGAATGGTTATCGGTCAACAGATAGATTTAGTGAGTAAAATGGCTTAACTCAATTAAAGCTTTGGGTGTACAAAGAACTTCTAGGTCACGACCTCAATGACTCCTTTATCATACTACCGTTTTTTCGTAGTCAAGAATGGCTTATAATATGACAACCAATCTGTACACAAGATAAGTCCATACCCCTCAAAATTTAGAACGTACGCAGTGCATATGAAATCAACATTGCATATGTCTAACACCAGGTCTTTGTAAATAAGAAAAAGATGGGTCGAACCACCAATGGGATTGGAAACCTCTATTGGGTTGTTGACCAATTAGGTTTTAAGGCTTAAGGAATTTACTACATCCCTAGCTATGAAGGAATGTGATGCCCGCGAATCAAATATGGTATGAATAGTAACCCTAAAAATAAGAGTTATGCCTTGTAGAGCTGCTTTTCCTTGGTCCCTTTGTGGGTTACTGGCAATAGGGACAACTTCAATAGCGTAGGCCTTTCCGCTTGGTCCTTCCTTGGCCATTTTGGGACATTGATTCTTGTGATGCCCTTTCTTGTAGTAGTTAAAGCACTTTCCTTTAAAGGCTTCCTTCATCAGACTCGCCCTACAATTTTTGGCTTCGTGACCCCTCCTTTGGCATCTCTTACACACCTTTACTTCCTTCTTAAACTTCGCCTTCGACTTCTTATTGGCCTAAAAGCTTCCCTTCTTAGATCCTCCTTGCTTTTGGGTCTGTGCAGACTTCTATCTTCTCTCTTATCTTCCTCATTGACCACATGCATCATTGTCGTTTCTACTAACATCTCATACGTGGCCCCCATATGTACTTGGGTCAACAACATTTCTCTTAGGAGGGAATTTAAGCCCTTCACGAACTTCATGGCTTTTTTTTTATTGGTCTGTCTATCAGGTTCATCCTGAATTTAGCTAATTCAGTAAACAGCTATTTACTACTTAAGGGTGGAATCTTCTTATCTCAACTGAATAAACTTTTTCAATTGCAAGCTAACCTCTGCTCTAGATATGAATCTTATCTCGAATCGGTCCTTGAATTGATCCCAAGAGAATATCCTGTCCAGGTGCTCATCAGTCACAAAGTATAAAGCTTCTTCCCTGAGGTGCCAAGCTGTCATTCTTCTTCTTAACTGATCATCCCAACCGAGCTCTCTTAATATCCTCTCACAGTTAACAATCCATGCTTTGCTCCTGAATATCCTTCAGCTCCAGAGTATGTCTTCCCTCCCACATTGAGAAAGTCCTTACATAGCTTAGGAAAGTCGGCAAGACATGGTGATGTATCAGCGGCCAGGGCATTGGGTGCTACCGGTGCACCTGGAGCAATATGAATCTCCTCGACGGTCCTATGATATTGTTTAAACCATTCAGGCATTCCACAAATGGGCAGTCTTCTGTAGTTAGGGTTCCTTTGTTCAGAAGAAGATTGATTATAAGCGATATCAAATATCTGTAGGTTAAACCTGTAGTGACGGTTTACAAAGATAGTATTTACATGCTGAAAGAAAAGAAAAGTTCGCCTAGTGTATGTGCGTATGTTCAAGAAGAGGGGGTATAGGTGTGTGTATATATATAGTACGAATACTTTTGAAAATTCTTTTTGAAAAACCTTTATCAAAATAACAAATACGTCTCTAATACAGATAGTTTTTCCCCATTGATCTAGAGCTCTGATACCAAATGTAACAACCCACCCTGAAACAGGCCTAAATTTCAACTCAGAAAAGGCCCATCGAAACTTAGGTCCATTCTAAGTAAGTTGTTAGTAGTAAAAAGAAATAATATTGCAGAGCCAGAACTAAACCTTCAGAACTAACAGCGGATGGAGCAAAATATAACAGTAAGGTGTACCCATTTATTTCAAAACCAGAAAAATATCATAACACAAAATCCCATAAAAACCGGAATATAATATCCATTACAATAATTTTTTAAATCCATGGGTACACATGAAAGCAAATAATAATAAATACTACCACTTTCCAAGCTTCTTCACCTTTAAACATAGTCACCGCCATCACTCCAACCTTAACTTGTGTTGTAATGAGGAGGGAGTAAGAACAACAAGTGTTTGGTGAATAAAAACTTTGAGTCTTACCTTTTCAGCACTTGGGCAGTATATTTCAAAATAAGAATATGTCTACGAACATAAAAACATTAAAAATCATTTAATGGTTCTCTATAAGGAAAGAAGGCGGGTCCAACCACTTAATACCTTCCAGTCCAGAAGTATATCCCATATCCCAATCATACGTCATAAATAGCTAATAATGTAAGAGACAGTACCCAAGCCACTTAATACTTCCCAGTGGAAAATAGGCAGACCCCATCATTTAAGGCATAATTCCAGAAGCGTGCTCCTCAATGGTACTATCTATCTGACATCATATGGGATCTTATAGGCCACTTAATACTACCAAGTGGAAAATAGGCAGACCTCATCCTTTAAGGCCTAATTCCAAAAGTGGACCCCTGTAGAGGTACCACTTAGCATAACCTCTTGGCCATTTAATACTTCATCTGGAGAAAATGGCGGGTCCAACCACTTAATACCTCAAACCCCGAAGCAGACCCTTTGTCTTATGACCCATACCTATAATGATGTCTTGCATTAGTCAACTATTCATAGGAACCGGTAGCCAGATTAGCTTGGAAGATTTCCCCTACTTGATTTGGAATTAACTACACATCATTACAAATATTTATCATAAGGATATCTCACATCTATAAAAGTATACACAACTGTTGGTAGCCTCAAAGTAAAGGGCAGACATCTGTTTTGCAACTCTATTGATCTCGCATCCTTATGACTTAGCTATAAATTAATTACTCTATATATACACACACATCTAACCGTTTCATAAATAAGGCCTTATAAGGAATCTTCCTTATTATGCCTTAAAATAATAATTAAACTATATAAGAGTTTCCTCTTATTTTCACCTCAAAATCAATTACCTTCATGTTGGGAGAAAATAAATATAAATAAATGCCTAATTAACTACACCATATACGCAATAGTTATACGTTAATTACGTAGATGGAAATAAATAAATATTCACGCTTAATAATTACTAAATGCACGGATTTTATGCCCTAAACTAGCGTTTAATGTCAATTCCCTAACCAATTATTATTACTAGTCCTTTTCTTCAATTTTCCAAGATTTCATGGAATTTAAATGCCAAAACAGGAAATAATTATTCATAATCAAAACGCTATAACAGACTTGTAAATAAAATAGAAACTCAATTTATTACACCAATTCAATGCAATATCTTAAACAATAAGAATTGAAATCTAAACCCCATATTCTATTCAACTCCACTTTTACAAAGAAATAGATAAGAATAATTGGTGTAATCTACGAATAGAATTTGTAATCTAAACCCATTATTATATTGAGGAATCATAATTTAACCAAAAGAAGAAGGAGAATTAGAATAGACTATGAAATTATCAAAAATTGCATAAACAAAATAAATTCCATCAAATTAATGTAAAGAATTGAGAATCCCAAAATAGAATTAACATTTGAAATAAAAAGGAATTTTGTGGGATTTTATCTATCATATTTTTGAAATCCCAAAATCTCTAAGGCATATTCAAATCCAAAAGAAATACACTAAACAATTGCTGAAAAGAAATACTAAGGTTTCCACTAACAAATTAGCCTTAGCTTTACTCAAATGAATTTGCAGCCTTTCGATCTCTTCCAGAATCTCTCTTTTGATATATACACACACACAATTGGAAAGCGGTAAATATATTCATTAGATTCAGAACAATTGGAGATGAATAGGATAAGAATAGATTGAAGGAAGAAAGAAGTTGAATCCTTACCTGAATTTTCTATGGAGTTTCTATATCTTATTAGAGAGATAGCAATGGCAGATTTTCATCGTATTCCCTAAAATAATATAAATAAAAGTGAAGAGGATAGAGTCCAATTTATAGGAGTTGAAATGCACCAGAACCATAGGATGCAAGTAGATAGCATGTAAATCTGGAGCGCACAACGGAATAGAACATAACATAAAACCCAAGCCGCCACTGGCAACTTTCGTTGCCAGGCGGTCGACCATCCTTGGTTGAGCAGTTGGTCACTACGGTCGACCGGTTGACCTATTCAGGTCGACCACTATCTTATTTAGGGGCGTTTATTTTACTTTCCATTGCCGAGTTATTTTATTCCCTAAATAACTTTTTGACGTTAAGCCTTAATTAATTATTTACTTAGCCCCAAGCTAATTTTTGAAATTTAAATCCTAATTTTGATTTCTTATTTGAATTTGAATTCAAACTAAATTAATTTAAATCTTAGAACTTCAAATGCTCATAACTTCTTTGTCTTAGCTCCATTTTTAGGATATTATATATGGAAACAGATCAGAATTTCGCCGAACGCAGTCGAATAACTTTCGTGGTCAAATTTCAACTTTTATAAAATTCCCGTATCCAGCCCTTATCATATTTAATTTACTTCATTTATTTATGGTTCATTTTACGGTGTGTTACATCTATCCTCATATCAAAAGAAGAAAAATAAATAATGAGCAGTATCTTTGTGCGAGTTCATGAAAGCATACACAAATTTTTTGCATCAATATCAACAAAACCCTATGCATTAGAATCACATACCTAAATAGTTAGGGGCTTAACGGCTAAAGTGTGAGGTGCTACCTTGAGACTAGTCTCCACTCTTAAAACTAGTTTTATAAATATCAAACGAGTCATTACTTTTGACCAGTTCTAGGTATCTAAATGCAATTTGATCTTCCTAGCCATCAAGATGTAATTTTATTCACATAGGAGTTTAGTTTGACCGTACCACTACTAAATCAACCTTAATTGGTCATTAGTTCCCAATCCTCAAGGCCATAAATGTTAGGTGATAACATATATGTATGCATGTCAACAATTATCATCTGCAATATTAAATAATCGAGATATAAAATTGAACATATAAAATCATCATAAACATATGTTCACATGATAGCCATTTTAAACACAAATTACTTATCCACGTATGATAATTTTTTATTCCATAAAAACATAGTAAAATGGGCCAAAAAATCAGTTTTCCATTCTTTAAATCTCCTTATTTAAATAAATAGTTTAACAAAAACCATATTTTGTTATAAGAAATATCTTGGCCCAATACTTAGTTAAAAACTGTCTTGTATATAAAAATATGCTATTGCCCTTCTTAAAACATAGTGTTATCACACTTATAAAACATGTGTTATCGAACCTTTAAAATATTTGTCTTCATAAGTATAAGACCTTGTGCTATCACGCCTTTACACACATAGTGCTATCGCATGTCAAAACGATAAATATCGTAAATTAGTATATATCATAGATATTAAAAGCCATAATTAGGCATAGCTATCATGTATCAAAGCCAAATAGCTATTGTAAATCAAAACCAAATAGCTATCGTAAATCAAAGCCAAATGTTACTGTAAATCAAGGCCAAATATTTATCATAAATCAAGTCCAAATAGCTATAATAAATCAATGAATATAACTATCATAAGTCAAGAGTTGAACAACTATCGTAAATCAAGAGCTCAGTAGCTTTCGTAAATAAAAAACCAGTAGCTATTGTAAATGTAAACTTTAAAGCTATCGTATGTTTATAAATATAGTGCAATCACGGTATAACTTTCAAAAACTATCGTGAGTCTAAAAGTAGGCTATCGTAAAACAATTTCGATAGCTATCGTAAATCTAGTGGCATTTCTGTGAATATTTTGAAAACCAATTTATTTATTTTAGAAGTAATATTTTTTCACCAAACCCGAATATTTTTTGGATATCTATTGTTTGTTCAAAATCTTTTTAGAAAACCTAGAGATATAATTTCTCATGCATCAAAATATTCATATTTACATAATTAATTCATTAATAACTATTTGCAATTAAAATTTTCCTGTACTAAATAATCCATATTAAATTTAAAATACTTGAGAAAAATCTCAAAAAGTTGGATTTTCCATCTTTTATTACATATAAAAATTTTAGGGCAAAAAAATTATGTTTCATATTTTAGATGATTAAAACGTGAAATCAATCATTTTCTCAACTTAGAAAATTCATAATAAATCCAACTAATTTCATAATATAATCAAATTAAAAATACATCTCCAAAGTAATGTCCTAAGCATCATTCTAAATTTAAAATCATTCGGGATCAAAACTAAGGTTTTCAAATTGAAAAACTTTTAGAAGATCCATGATTTCACATTTGATAGCCATAAATTCGTGTAAATGCTTATCTCAACCAAAGCATGACTTAACGTCACCATAAACCTAGATTTCATCCATATCTAAGACATAAAGATCAAAATACAAATGTGACGATAATATTATTCACCTCTAAAAAACTTATGTAGAGAGATTTTCCTTTATTTTTCCTTCTTCGGTATCTTTCTCCTTTTCGTCTTAGTGAAGATAGTTAGTGGAGTTTTTTTTTCTTTTTCTTTGTTTTATTATGAGAGTATCAAATGAATGGTGATGGAGAGAGAGAGGAATGATATGAGCATTTATTCCATCTTTGCCCCCTTCCTTAATTAATGTAATTTAACTTCCCCTTTACAAACATTTCTCCATTAAAATTTTATACCCGAAAATTTCCTTATGGAAAATTCTCATACTTTCGCATCTTAGCCACAATATTAATTTAATTATCTCATAATTAATATCTAGAATAATATGCTATAAAAATTAGCAATATTGTAACGACCCGCGTTTTCGACCCTCAAAAGTAGACACTAATACATCAACGGTATTCACATGCCGAAAAGTCAGATTGTTGGGGTGAAAGAAAAGAAAAGGCATGTATTGAAGAATGGATTCCAACAATGACAAGGTAAGGGAATACATTCTGTACAGTACACCTATTGATAAAATGTACTGAGGCTACAAGCCTTGCACCTCTACCAACACAAAACCGACCTGCCTCTTCCTGGATAGTGCCGAATATGATCACCACCTTGGCTGCCAACTTGACAAATCATTCCAAGGGCCCAGCATACATAATCTGAAAATATCGATCTATATACAAGTGATGATCACACCCTAATGGTAGCGAACCACTTAGCCCTACCGAATCTCCCATATTTTAATCATTTCCAGGTAGGAGGTTTGAGGCTACGTTTTACCTTTTAGCAAATCCCTCTTGGAATGCTAACACTGCTCCCCAAGCAATAATGCAATGCTAGCATTCATCTATACAAGTTGTTCTGGGATTGAACAGACCAAAGGCACTACTTCTACTACATCCATTTTGGAATCACCCTCAGGATTAGTAACAAGTAGCCCTTGCACTTCAAAAAAACTTCATCTTTGAATATCTTCAAGATGTCTCCAATTCGAACGCTTATGCCAGTTTGAAGTGGTTTTCGGTTAACATATCTAATTCCGGTCTCTCTGAATTAACAACCGATAGCTTTAAAACTGGATAAGGTTTAATAGTCGGTTATTTAACTATCAAATAAACAAAAAATCTTATCAGATATTTAATTTCATTAGGAAACCAAGCATGGTTATGCACATAGGCAACCACTAAGCCTATTTAATTAATCCTTTCATTAATTAAAACCACTTTCTAAATACTTGTATCAAAATACTTTTACAACGATATATTCACAAACCTTTCTACTTTTTTCAATACTTAAAAAAGTATTTATATGCTTATCTCAATGGTATAAGTATATTCACAAACCATTTCACTTTCAATGCTTAGAAAAGTATTTATATACATATCTCAATGGTATAAGTATATACACAGAACATGACACTCTCAATACTTAGAAAATGTAACCATATACTTAACTCAATGGCATTAGTATATTCACAAAATCTTAAGAAATATTTCACTTTCAAAACCATACTTATTTGGGTTAAAACAAATGTTATTTAAAACATAGATAGCAATAAACCCAAATACTTTTGGTTTAAGAAATATTTCACTTTCAAAACCATACTTATTTGGGTTAAAACAAATGTTATTTAAAACATAGATAGCAATAAACCCAAATACTTTTGATGTAAGTTAATGGATCATATGGAAATTAGACCAAATATACTTATCATCACTTCCCGATTTCAAACTTGTACAATCCTCGATTAACAATGAAGTCAGACAAGTTAGAAAATTATCCTTGCATCGACATACATTCTTAATTCTCAAGGTAAGAACGAGTTTCCTACCTCGGAATTCGGTGTTAAGTATGAAAAAGAATAATTTCCATACCGCCATAATTTAAGATGATCGTTTATAGAAATCAAATCTCATTTCCTTTTATAAAATTCCTTTTTATAAATCTCTTTTATATTTACAAACTCCTTTTATAAATCTCCTTTTTATTTATAAAACTTCTTTTATAAATCAGCTTTATATTTATAAAACTTCTTTTATAAATCACCTTTATATTTATAAAACTCCTTTTAGAATATCATTTCTATTTATAAAACTTCTTTTTATAAATCTCTTTTCTATTTATAAAAGTCCATTATTAAAGCTCATATACTTATCATCAATCTTCGATTTCAAGATAAGACTTAATACTTTCCATAAAACGGTCATTCCATATATCACTATAAATGCACAAATGTTATTTATTATTCCAATATATCAAAATGATATCATTATCCTTCTATAAAATCTCATTTATAAATATATTCTTTTATTATAAAATACCATTTATTAATCTATCTTTCCATACAACATTTCATATAAAGTATTTCACATATATTTATTTCAAAATATTTCTATCTTCTTTTAAAACATAAATTCCCTTTTTTACTTTAAATTAAAAATCCATTATTATATCAACTTTTTCTATATAATATATACTTCCCGAAATACTTTTAAAACATTTCCATATAAATTAGAAGAAACTAACAAAAAGGTTGGAGTAAACGGAGAATTTCAAAGACCATTTCTAAATAAATGTCAAAAGAAATTCCAAATGTCACATTTAAAATCATTCTCCAAATAAAAAATCATTTTCAAATCAAAATAGCAAATAATAGTATTTCAAAATACTATAATAAGGCCTAGAGCTACCATAGCACTACAAGTGCTTCCATAGATCTATAACTAAAAGAGTTCAACTTTTCAACATATCAAAGTCCTATCCGACATGTCCAAACGACCAAACTTCACATTCAATAATTTATACAATAAGCATATGAATGAAATTAAAATCAACAGTGGTGAGGAATTCGAATCCCTGTACAAAATTCCATGTATTACCTGTATTTCATTTTAAATGCTATCAGCTTTCCAAAATGGAAATTTAACCAAACCAACCAAAGGAATCATTCAAGCACACAAATAACAATTTATATTTATCATATATCATATAGAGTTTATTTAGAGGTGAGTTAACTCATCAAAATTGCAGATGACACTTACGCATTCCTACTCGATCTTAACATTTGATTTTAGCTCAAAATTTCACTTGCTCTAAACTTGATGATAGAAACTCCAATGCATAGATAATGCTCCTACGAGTGTAACGCAAAAGACCGCATCTCGATTGGACCTCATATGTAGGAGATATTGAATTTATAAGGTTTTGAGATTAATTAAATAATAAATTTACTAATTACTTTACTCAAATGTTTATTGCCCTTCTCCTAATCCTTCTTCTCCCCCAAATTACTCTTGTCTCTTTTCTGTACATTCACGCTGACACACCCATGCACGTATGCGACTTCTCCACCTACATTCAACAAAATCAACCCCAACCTTCCCCGACGAACTCTATTCCTCGACCTCTTCCCAATGGACACCACGATGAGAAGCTCAATCGCCTCTCTCTACTCATGACCTGCTGCTATCGAACACGACAAGGCCAATGTCGCATTTCACCATGAGGAGTCGTGCCACCTCATTTCGCCACCACACACTTGCCTTCACTTGAGAAACCCAAATCCACCAACGCTTTAGCCTAATTTCTCCCCAAATGCTGATAAAACAAAACCCTAGCTCGACTTCTATACGTAGAGCTTAACCAAAGCCCACCGCAACCAACAACGAGACTACGGATTTAAAGCTCTTGCTCACACGAGTTCAACAGATCCGACGATTTTGATTATCGATAATTACAACTCTCGATTTAATTTCGGGAAGATGGTGGCTAAGTTTTTTTTACTATAAATGAAAAGGAGAAAAGGAAAACGAAAGGTGAGAGAGAAGAGTGAGGTTGATAGTTTATATAATAAAATAAGATTATTATTTTAATTTCTCTTTTAAACCGTTGTGCGTTTCGAGCTTGCATGATTACACAGCACGTCCGATCGCCACAAAAGTACTAGTCTACGTGCATCACCTTATTATTCTGGTTCCGATGGCACTGGTTTCATCAAAATCTGAAACAGTGTCCCAGAATGAATATTTCATGCGTTTCGAGACCGTTTATCAATAAAACTATTTTTGGTGCCGCTATCGATATTAATTCGAACTATTTATTTTTTTAAATAAATTTATAAACAAATTTCTTATCATTGGTTATTATTTAAAAGGAGTTAATAAGCTTTTAAAATCAATTTTTTAAATATTTAAAATTAATTTAATATTCACAATCAAAACGATAATATCTCGGGTCGTTATATTCTTCCCCCTTGAAAGAATTTCGTCCCCGAAATCCCCAAAGAAAGAAAAATGTCTTCATACCCTTAGCTTTATAAAATTCTTTATGTTATGGAAAATTTCGACGACTATAAATCGGTATAAGCCTACATTTGGGACCTTCCATATTTGGGGACAACACAACAACAATATATACTTATGATATACCTTATGGAGTATGTATGTCACATAACAAACACACCCGTTAAGCATAAACATGTAACATTTGTCAAGCAACCAAACTCTACTCATGAAACCCAAAGCTGCATGATAGCCTTTACTTCTATATACCAGAATTTCACTTAAATACCCAAAAAAGAGTTAAGCAAACAAATAGTATAGCAGCTCATTCATCATATATCATAAATCTAAGCCTGCTAAATCATATATAGCAATCATCTCACATTAACATGCCATTTCAACCCATGTAACTTGCATTACTAATATAAGAAGCATAAAATTACACTAAAACTCATACGATGTACATATGTCATTCGTACACAATATCAAATCTAATCACTTGCTCGATCACATAAACTTCCCTTCCGAACTAGTGTCGCTCACTCGACTTCCCTAGTACAGACTCTGATCAAGTTCATTGATTAGAAACCTTCGTTCTCTCTACATAGCCATATACTATGATAGAAAGCTTCAGAATCATATCAAAAATCTGTATCAAGTGTTCAGCATCAAGAGTCAAGTGAAAAATCCTTGTTCGGTTGGTGTAAATCACCATGAAATCATGTGTTGGAATTCTAGATCAAGAACAGTTACGTGAATAAAATGTTTTACGTACAACTTACGTACTTATTCCAATTGGTTTCTTAACAACAACAATTGCTTTTTATTTTAATTCACATTCATTTTCCATGTATTATTTCGTTTAATACTAAAATCATTTATGAACCATTTCATAACACATTACTTATATTTATAAACATTCAAAACTTAAGTTCATATTTGTATAACACTCCACTACATCCTAAGAGTATATATACAGTATCAGATTTGTTTTACCAAACTAAGATGTTTAAAAAATTTAAAACTTGTTTTAACTTACTATCTTTCTATTATGGAATTACAAAACTCTGCTTTATATTCTCACAAACACTTAGTTTCAAGTTCTCAACTAATTCGGAAGTTTTCGACGGTCCAAAATCGTCAAAAATTCCATTTCATTTCAACAAATGAAAACTTTCAACCAACATATCATAATGAGATGCATAAACCAAACTACCTTAATGCATAGGATACATGCGTCCATAAAATAACTTAACATAAAACTTAAGAACTAAACATCAAGATTTATTCCAAATCATTTTGAAATAATAATATTATACATCTCCTTTTTCATATCAAATAATACTTTTGGGATTTGAAATCAAGATCTGTTTTACTAAAACAACTCTACAGCAAATTACTATGGTAACATCCCCCACTTAGAAACTCGAAAACGAACGCTGATGATGCTGCAGTCATCAACAAATTTACTTTTTAGCGATGGAAGTGAGTTCAGTAGTGTCTACCTCCTTTAAAATCCATTTAACAATATTTATATTCATAAATACTTTCAAATAATACTACTATTATTTTCTCCAAAACCTTTGAAAAACAATTTCCAAAAACACTAGGATTTAAGTATCAAATTCTCAATTTTAAATCTTTTTTATTTACAACCCATATTTATAAACCATACTTATATGATTTCACTTTCTTATATAAAATCATTTCATAAATGTATATTGTTGCTTAGATTATAAAAACAATTCTTATTAAAATTAAATTTTAACTAACATTATCACCGAAAGCCTTATAATCAAACTATGAAATTTAATTCACAAGGTGTTCATTTCAATATTACCACAATTACTATCTACCCAACCCATGCAGTGAAAGGGTAAAACTGCTTATAAACTGGTCGAGCACAACTAATCAAACAATAAATGATAATAATTGAATATTATCATTTCCTAATAAACAAACACAGCATACATAACTATATCAATCTTTTTGGAAATTATTCTTTTATATATAAAATATAATCCTAGGTAAAATTATTCCATTTTTTTCAGTTTTCAAAAACAATACTATGCCAATTTGCCTTGTCCAAGTGCTTAGAAACCCATATCGATACTATTGTACCTTCTATATCAACTAGAATTTAAATCGCTCAACAGATCAATCAACACAATATAAAACATTTTTATAGCACTAACAAATATGCGCTCTCATACACACACTCTCTCTCTCTCTCTCTTAAACTCATCTAAGGGTGTCACTTACCCTATCGCTAATGAGTCTACCCCACCAAGACCTAGGTGTTCGCTTAACCTAAGATTTGATACCACTTGCAACGATTCACCTTATCGACCCTTAAAAGTTGACACAATTACATCCATGGTATTCACGTGTCAAGCATCCGAGTGTTGGAAAGACAGTTGGGGTAAAAGAAAATAAAAGACATAATAGAATCGCACATCGTGATGAGTAATATATAATATACACATGATCATTGCAAAAGTAAACTGTAAAATACATATACCAATCAGAGTAAAATAACCTATCATCATCTTGGACAGTTATAACAGTCTGTCCTTACAAATGCTGATAAATACAAAACAACAAATGCAGCAGAAATAAATGATACATGAATACGTCTTAGAGGCATCTACCTCATCTTTTAAAGCCACAAAGCATCTGTAACTAAATCTAGAAGTATGCTCAGGTTGATTCGAGCATTATAAGAAGATAACACCGGGATTAGTTTGGTAAACTAGCATGAGAAACACAAATCATATGGATTTTTAATGTTATAGAACCTTTCAAAAATAAAGGTATCTCGTAAGACCACGCCGCATATAAACATAGACGAGTTTTTATCTTACAATAACCAAACCATTTGTATTAGAAAATCATGTAATATTATAATAATGTCTAGGATTTAAAATAAATATATAACATAACTGAAATGCTTGCATCTCCCAATCTAGCATATTTATTATACAACTAAGTCCGTAAGGCACATATTGGAGAATGGATTCCAACAATGACAAGGTAAGGGAATACCTTCCATACAGTACACATCTAGATAAAATGTATCGATGCTGCAATCCTTGCACCTCTACCAACGCAGAACCGGCCTACCCTTTCCTGGATAGTACCGACTATGATCACCACCCCAGCTGCCAACTTGACAAATCGTTCTGAGGGCCCAGCATACATAATCCATAAATATCAATCTAGATACAAGTGATGATCATACCCTAATGGTAGCGAACCACGTAGCCCTGCCGCATCTCCCATGTTTTAGTCATTTTCGAGTGTGAGGTTTGAGACTACATTTTACCTTTTAGAAAATCCCTCTTGGAATGCTAACACTGCACTCCAGACAATAATGCAATGCCAACATTCATCCATATAAGTTTTTCAAGGACTGAACAAATCGAAGACACTACTTCTACTACATCCATTTGAAATCACCCTCGGGATTAGTAGCAAGTAGCCCTTGCACTTCAAAGAACCCCATCTTTGATCATCTTCAAGATGTCTCCAATTCGAATGCTTATGCCGGTTCGAAGTGGTTTTCGAATAACATATCTAATCCTGGTCTCTCCAAACCAATAACCGATAGTTTCAAAACAGGCCAAGATTTGATAGTCGGTTATTTCACTATGAAATAAACAATTAATCAAATTAGAGATTTAACTTCATATGGAAACCAAGCATGGTTAGGCACATAAGCAACCACTAAGCCTCTTTAATTAATCCTTTCATTAGTTAAAACCACTTTGTAAATACTTGTACCAAAATACTTTTACAAAGGTATATTCACAAACCCTCTCTACTCTTTTCAGTATTTAGAAAAGTATTTATATCCTTATCTCAACAGTATAAGTATATTCACAAACTGTTTCACTTTTAATACCTAGAAATTTATTTTTATACTTATCTCAACGATATAAGTATATTCACAAAACACTACACTCTCAGTACTTAGAAAATGTAATCATATACTTATCTCAACGGTACAAGTATATTCACAAAATCTTTAATATTAATAATGAGAATTCCAATAATAGGATTCAACCGTGTCTTTTTGGATTTCCCAAATTACCCTTTACATCTCCATTGAGAAATATAGACGGTAATTGGATACTTGATTGTTGGTTGGGCTGCAAATTATAGTACAGTTGCAGTATATAAAATTGTTTGAACTGAGCTGTCTTTCAATTTAAATGCCATATGTTATCATCTCAACCTGATTAGATATTATTGGAACAACTTTCCTCTTCATCCCTTAGCTTATATACAACAACATTAATATATTTTGAACGATGTGGGACTAAAAACTGTTAAAATGTGTTTAAAGCTGTTGCAGTTCTCATTGTTTCGAAACCAAGTCTCATCTTAGATCGTTGTAACTTCTCAATGAACAACCACAATAAGCAATCTCTCCCAAATCTTATTCTATCTCATATCGCGATCACTTCTTTATTTTTTCTCTAATATTACTATATATATTTTTATTTCATAGAAGGTCGGACCAATGATTTTCAATCAAAAATTGGGTTTCTGAATGGCGAGTTGAATGAAGCAATCTTGATGGCGTAATTCATTGTAGTTGATAAGGTTAGTTAAATTGTTTAATTGATTGATAAGGTCAGTCGACTAATTTGATTTTTTTCCCAAATTTTAGCCAAATTTGCATATTTCTTCCTCTTTACTAAAAAAGAACTTATAGGTGACATTTTGGCAATAAAAATGCTTTCTTTGCACAATTGATCTTTTCCTTTGGGATCAGATGAGGCAATTCTTTCCATCTATACGATAAGAACAAGGGTTTTTGATTTTTTGTGATGAAAGTAGTTCTTCTACTTAGGTTTGTGTAATTGTAACCTAACTTATATTTTATTAAGTTTTTTTTTATTACACTTACTTCATTTTATTTTCAGTTAACTAACTTATTGAAATCTTTTACTGTTATCTTACTATTCTCCTAGGCCATGTTCATTAATAGTACTCCCAATTGGTCAAAATTAACCACTCCACTTTGTAAAATTACACTTAATAGTTTAGTTAGATGCCCTCGGGACTCATCTAAGATCTCACACTCTGATATCATACATAAATAAATTTCTTACTTTGAGCTATAACATCCTATCGTTCTAATATGGGAATCAAAACCTTCATATTTTTACCTTCAACATAATATCACCTGTAATTGATTATTTCTCATTATAACTTCAAATATATTGTGATTAGTTAACAAAAATAAAGTGACTAATATGTTCTGCCTTATTTTCCTATTATTCACAATTTTAAACTCTTGAAGTTAAATTTTAATTTACATTTCAAGGGTTTACTTTGAAGTCAACCTTATTGTTTTTTTATTCAGCTACTTTATACTACGATGTATACTGTTATTTGATGTGTTAAGTTTTACCTTCCAAGGTTATGTGTTTGGAGGATATATTGCAATTGTAGTTCTTGAATTTCAGTGTTTGAGGTGTATATTTGGTTTTATGTTGTTTAATGATAATAAGAACAATGCCTTTCATAGTTACAATATATAATTTGTGTTTGTATTAAGTGTATTTGTTAAAGGTGTGGATAAAATGGTTCAAAATGAAGAAGCAGACTGTGTTTAATATGACTATTTGTCAGCATGCCTACTTTTTTTAGGCCACCACAATGACTCTACTAATCTTGACAATCAAACTAGGAAAAACTTTAACTTGGTTATGTTTGATTATTGTGAGATTATGAATTAATTGTGTTAATTTTCCATACATATCTCAATCATATTTACAGTCATTTAACATGGTTATTTATGCTTCTATGGTATATACGGTCTAACTTATGCTATTTATGATATGATTTTTTTTCCAAAAAATGTTTTGGCATATATAAGGTTGATAGTTAAATGCTTGACATATTTGTTGCTAATTAATTGCTATCGATGATATCTTCTATATATGAATTTTCGTAGTTACTTGGTCTGGCTTAATGTGCAATATAGTCAATAATCCCAAATTCCTTCATTTTAAATTAGGAAAGGTAATATGTCAGTATGTACGAATTGGAATCTATGCTCTAAGAAAAGACCGAACCATATTTTATGACCCTTATTTGACAGCATTAATTGCTTGACTGAAGGTCCCAATGAGATGTTTCTTTATTTCTGTTCACAAGTCCTAACCTAATGTATATGTTGCTTAGAGAATTAACATAATAAAAATGATACATAAATATATATCTTTTATTTACACAACAGATGCTCTTTTTTTTGTTCGCTTTTACTTCATTCACGTCATGCTATCATACATTTGTCAATCCGTCAAAATCATTTTAAGTTAAACTTCTTTTGGTTAACATGAGTAAATATTTAAAACTACTTGCAATAGTTTTAGTACAAGTTAAATTCATTGACACTTTAATGTTTATTTCTTTTCATTCTTTTCTCTGATACTCTCTTTTATAGCTTACAGTGATCTATCCATCACTTTTATTCTTTTTTAGACATGTTAAGAAGATTCTTAAGATTGTATACGAGGAGATAGCCATTGGAACGGGACTAGAGCGGAAGGAACATGGCCAATTTAAAGACATTCTCCTAAACGAGCCACAGTTTGTACTTTTTTAGTTATACATAGTTTGTACGTTTTTAGTGTATGCGAAAAATGAAAAAAGTGTATGATACAGTTTGTACTTGTTAGCACCAAAATTGGTCACTAACCTCGTTCAGAAAGATTGTGTAGAGATATAAGTGATGAAAGTAAATTAGACAGAGAAGACAGTCCTAATTCAAATGCAGAAAGCAAGAACACCAAATTTATAGTGGTTCGGCGTAATGGCCTACGTCCACTTTGCTCAACTTTATTGATTTCCTTTATGATTGATTACAAATACAATTCGTGAATCAAATGCTTGAATGAAGGTGTTTAAGTAGAGAAGATGAGTCTTGAAAATGGCAGAGTCTTCCCGTCTTTCCTCCCCGAAAAAGGATCCCTTTCACTGTGACCCTGCCCCTCTATTTATAGGCAAAGATGGGCTGGACTTCCCAAATGGGCTGGATAGCCGAACGGTCAAGCCTCAGTACGGTGGTCGCTGCATGCCGATCCTGGTATGCCGAACGCTCTGACGCCGAGCAGTCTTTCCCATGCCGAACGATGCTTTCCGTGCCGAACGGTCCTTGTGAAGTTGTGCTTACTGAATGCCTTCTGAATGTCGAGCGCTCTCGTTGCCAAGTTATCCTATCGCCGAGTGTTACTGATGTCGAGTACCCTGCGATGCCGAGTACCAGGGACGCCGAGCGCTCTTGCAGCCGAGTGCCAGTTGATGCCGGACACCACTTGACGCCGAGTACCTTGGTGTGCCGAGTTCTCCTGATGCCGAACACCACTTGACGCTGAGTACCTTGGGATGCCGAGTTCTCCTGATGCCGAACACCACTTGACGCTGAGCACTTTGGGATGCCGAGTTCTCCTGATGCCGAGTACCACGCCGAGTACTCCTGGATGACAAGTGCTTCGCCGAACACTCCTGGATGCCGGACACTCTCTGATGCCGAGCTCCACTGGATGCCGAACGCTAGCGCCGAGCATTGGTTGTCGCCGAACACTAACTGACGCCGAGCACTACGGATGCCGAACGCTATGGATGCCGGCTCCCATTGGATGCCGCGCGCTTCGCCGTGTCCTCCTGGATGCCGAACAGTCCTTCATGCCGAGTAGTGGCCAATGCCGAGCACTCAGTTGCCTGGTCAAATCTCCAGGAAACACTTGCCCCCCAAAGTGTATCGCGTGGCCGAACGTGGTACGCTTTGAACTGTGCAACCTTTTCGTCACGTCTTAAACCCTTGGCTAACCTCGAACGGAGACGTCCCCTTTGTGGGATCGATGTGTGCCGGACGTGTTCCAAATGCCGAACGAGACATGCGCGTTCGAACGGTGCTTCCTTGCCGAGCGATGCTTCAGTGTCGAACCGTTATGCGCCGGGGCCGGACGCTATGACCTTGACCGGTTCTACCGGTCATGGCCTTTTCGACTTCTACCTCCCTCTATATAACCAGTCGCCCTTCATCCACTTTCCCTTTACGCTTTCTCTTCTATTATTCCCAGAGATTTGCAATTCTTGCCACTCTATCAGATTTAAAGTCTAGTTGATCCTTCCTCATTCTCGATCGTCGAACTAGGTATCATTCCCTCCACGATTACATTACTTCAATCTTTAGGTTCATCACATGGTGTACAATGTGTGGCTAGTAGAAGTGGTTCGCACGTTCGGAGTCGCCGAACAGTGCATGGTAGTTAGACCTAGCTCCTTTGTGCCGATCAAGATTGGAAGAAAAAAGGGAGATGGGGCGTCGAACGGCGTAACCTTCGCCGGGCGATCTTGTCTCTGTCGTTCGTCGTGAATGGAGAAAGAGCAGGGCGGAGTTATGATCGAGGGCGGAGCACTGCCTTAGCCGAACGAACTAAGGCCGAACAGTACCCTTATGCCGAATAGACATATATGCCGAGTAGCTCCTAGACTGAACGACATAATTACCGAACAACTGTCATGCCGAACAGCTACATACCTGCCGAACAACATAACTGCCGAGCATTATATTTGCCGAACATCAAAAATGCCGAACAATATAAATACCTAGGCCGAACAATATACGTGTCGAACATCATATTTGCCGAACATCAAAAATGCCGAACAATATAAATTGCCGAACATCAAAAATGCCGAACAACATAAATACCTAGGCCGAACAATATATGTGCCGAACTATACTTAGGATGGACAATATAATTGTCGCACAATAATTCAAGCCGAACAACATTCAAATGCCGAACACTTGACAATGACTTAACCGAACCAAGATACATGCCGAACTCTTCTCAGGATGAACAATGTAACTGCCGAACGATATAAATGTCAAATTAGACTTAAGCCGGACACTTCATAAATTACATGTTTTCTGAATCTTGAACTGTAATCACCTCAAGGCAAGCTTTTTGAGACGGTCAGCGATGACGGTCTTCGAAGGCGATGATTCGAAGCTAATTATTATATCTTTAAAACCTTTAGATTCTTATTGTCTGTACACAATTGCTTGCACTAGTTCACACACCACGTGGGGGGAAAACTCGTGTTGCTAATTCTAACGCTCAACGTTTTTCAAGTATAGCTTTCTCAAGCATTTAGCCAGGTTCATTATTTATTCGGGATGTCAGGAAAATCTAGTTCTGCCACCATATCTGACAGGCCTGGGCCGTCAACAAAGCAAGGAGCCGCAGATGCTTCCAACCCGTCAATCTCTCCCGCTCATAATCTGGCGCCCGATGCTCTGGAGTCAACCATCTTACTGGACAATCCGGTCGATTCTCAAGCCTCGAGGGTCAATGAGGCCGCTCTGCGACGGATATGTTCCATTCACGGAATTCCCTTTACTGACGTGTTAGTTCCTTCGAGACACGACCGTCCTCATTTGCCCCCAGTCGGGTACACGGCCTGCAACAAGTTCATGTGCTGGATGGGCAGCGTGCCTCCGTTTAACCTATTTCTCCGGGATGTGCTGCAGTATATAGACATCGCTCCGTCGCAGCTGCACCCGAATGGTCATGCGTTCCTATATGGGACTTATTTACTCTTCATGGCTGTCTTCTCCAGACCTCCAACCCCCGGTGATATTCGATACATTTACATGTTCAAGAGACGGAAAGATAGCCCCTCCTTCATTTTCCTCGAGCCGTATCACAAGTGCCAGATCTTGACAGGGGCCTGCAGCAAGTTCGCCCTGTACAAACAGGAATGGTTCTATGTGCGATGCCCGTCTGGTTTTGCTAGGAGATGGGTTGAAGGCAGTAAGTCTCTCTACTGAACCGTTACTCGTACTTAATGGGAGTCACGTTTTTCTTAACTCTTCATTTCCTCTTTTCAGGTATTAACCCGCGTCCGGAAGGCCGAGGATATTCCGATGCTGTCGACGCGATTAGAGCTCTTCCGGCCGAGGATCGAGATATTCGAGCTATCATTTCAAATGAATCGCTGTCGGGGTTCGGCTTGCTAGCTCCTGATCGTCGGGTCAGCCTCCCAGAAGGTGTTACAATTCCCAAACCTTCATCTGGTAAAGGGAAAAAACTTGCCGGCCCGTCGTCGCGTCGCGCTCCCGACGCGCACGAAGAAGGCGAGCGTAGAGAGGATGATGCACCCGACACTCAGGGCGAGAACGTGGGTCCTGCTTGGAATCCGGCAATCGAGGTTCAGGACATTGAAACGTCATCCTCCCCTTCGAAGGGAAAGAAAAAGCTGAAATATACGGTTCAGAAAGAGAAAGTTGGCGACACCTCAAAATCTACGCCTATCCCTCCTGAAAAAGAGGCTTCTTCGCAGCGCCTGGAGAGTTCTCTGAGGGGTCTCTCGAACCTCTCTATTCCCGAAGACATACTTAATTACGGGTTCGATGATCCTGAAGCTCTCAAATTCTCCTCGCCCGCTAGAGGCAATGTAGGAGTTCAACTCCCGGCTCACAGGGACAGTACTCCGATTAGCAAAGACAAACGAACGGGTCCGTCGGGGGGAACACTTAGGACACACACGCACATGCGCATTCCATAACATACTTCAAGTCTTTATTAATGAAAATCAACTAAATTGCTCGATTACAACTTCAAAAGGAGACTAAGTCATTATTGAATGGAAACATGCAGAAAACAATAGTGCCTATAACAAGAAAGGGAAACATGCTAAATGTAATAGTGCCGCAAATGTTCACTGTTCCATGCTCGGGGGAGTGTCGCGCCATCAACGGTCGCTAGCTTGAATGTTCCTTCTCCAAGCTTCCGTTCAATGGCGTATGGACCTTCCCAGCTGGGATTCATGCGTGATGGCACTGGGAAGACTCGTTTCAGAACGAGATCACCCACATCGAAGGTTCTTGGGCGGACTCTGCCATCGTAGTAGCGCTTGACTCGATGTCTGTGCGCCGCCGCCCTTAACTCAGCTTCTTCACGCTTTTCGTCGACGCAGTCCAGTGATTCCAGCAAGAGGTTTTGGTTCGTCTTGGGATCATAGTATGTCACTCGGTGCGATGGAACTTCAAGTTCCACGGGTATTACGGCTTCAGAGCCGTATGCCAAGGCGAACGGAGTGTGGCCGGTCGCGGACTTGTGGGTAGTTCTATATGCCCATAATGCTGTCGGGAGTTCATCTACCCACTTGCCTCCAACCTTCTCCAGACGCTTCTTTAGTATGGACTTGATTATTTTGTTAACGGCCTCGACTTGTCCGTTAGCTTTTGGGTGTGCAACGGCAGCGAACTTTTTCTCGATGCCATACTTTAAACAGAACTCTTTGAACTCTCTACTTTCGAATTGCGTTTCGTTGTCTGTAATGATGGTGCGTGGAAGACCAAAGCGGCATATAATGTTTCGTACAACGAAGTTAATGACTTTCTTAGAGGTGATAGTGGCCAAAGGTTCTGCCTCAGCCCATTTCGTGAAATAGTCGACTGCAACTATCGCGTATTTCGCACCACCTTTGGATAGAGGCAAAGAGCCGATTATGTCGATTCCCCAGATCGCGAATGGCCAAGGGCTGATCATTTGTGTGAGTTCCGTTGACGGAGCCCTCGGGATTTTTGCATATCTTTGACACTTATCGCATTTTCTTGCGTAGTCCGCGGCATCCCGGTTTACGGTGGGCCAGTAATACCCATAGCGGAGGATCTTCTTCGCTAGCGTTTGCCCCCCAGTATGGTCGCCGCATTCCCCTTCGTGGACTTCCCGCAAGACTCGCTTTGTTTCATCATGAGCGATGCATCGTAACAATGGGATTGAGAATCCCTTCCGGTACATGGATCCATCCTGCATTACGTACCGCGCAGCCTTTCGAAGGACCTGTCGTCTTTCGCTTCTTCTTTCTGGTAAAGCCCCGGTTGTCAGGTACAGTTTGAATGGGGTTATCCACGAGTCCTTCTCGATCTCTGTTTCCAACACAAGATCGATTTTCATCTCGTCAGCACTCGGGGCATGCAAGACTTCCACGGGATACAATCCCATTTGTTGAACATCGTCGGTACTCGCGAACTTAGCCAACAAGTCGGCTTCTTTGTTTTGTTCTCGCGGGATATGTGAAATGTCATAACGCTCAAGATTTGATAGTAGTTCCTGGACCTGAACGAGGTACGGAGCAAGCTTTCGTCCTTTTGCTTGGTAGTCTCCTCGTACTTGGTAAACCACTAACTGCGAGTCACAAAAGATTTCGATTGATTTGATTCCGAGTTCTTTGATAAGCCTCAAGCCAGCGATCAATGCTTCATATTCAGCTTCGTTGTTCGTAGCCGGAAAATCGAGCTTCAGGGCATAACAGATTGATCGGTTTTCCGGAGTTATAAGAACTACGCCCGCGCCGGAGCAACGGTCGTTTGATGCACCGTCAGTGTATAATTTCCATCGAATGGGGGGAATGATGTCGTGATCGTCCGGTTTGGTAGGTATGGTAAATTCAGCGATGAAGTCTGCTAACGCTTGCCCTCGGATAGCTCTCCGTGGTAAGTACGCGATATCGAATTGGCTCAACTCGATGTTCCATTTTAGCAATCTTCCAGAAGTTTCCGGTCGTTGAAGTACCTGCCTCAGGGGTTGATCGGTGTAAACGTCGATCGAATGCGCTTGAAAGTACGGGCGCAGCTTGCGTGATGCAATCACCAAGCAATAAGCCAATTTCTCAATTTTAGGGTAATTCTTCTCTGCCCCCGTTAAACGCTTGCTAACATAATATACCGGCTTCTGGACCCGATCCTCCTCACGGACCAAAGCTGCGCTTATCGCATGAGGGGATATAGCCAAGTAAACGTACAGCATCTCATGGTCAACTGGTTTAGATAGCATTGGTGGGCTCTCCAGATGCCTTACCAAGTTCTGGAAAGCTTCCTCGCAGCTAGACGTCCATTCAAAATTCCTCTTTCCTTTCTTTATTATGTCGAAGAATGGGATGCACTTGTCAGTTTCCTTGGATATAAATCGACTTAGCGCAGCCACTTTTCCGTTCAAGCTCTGTACCTGCTTTATAGTCCTGGGCGCTTGTACATCTCGAATGGCTTGGATCTTTTCTGGGTTGGCTTCGATTCCCCTAGCGTTGACGATGAATCCTAAAAACTTCCCTGATGCAACGCCGAAAGAACACTTCAGTGGGTTGATCTTCATCCCATAGGACCTGAGTATGTTAAACATTTCCGCTAAGTCTTGAATGTGGTCGTTTGACTGCCGTGACTTCACGAGCATGTCATCCACATAGACTTCCATGGTTTTGCCCAGCTGGTCCTTGAACATTCGATTCACCAGACGTTGGTAAGTTGCTCCAGCATTCTTTAATCCAAAGGGCATCACTACATAGCAATACAGCCCGACATTTGTAACGAAGCTGGTGTGTTCATGGTCCGAAATATGCATTGGGATTTGGTTGTATCCCGAGTACGCATCCATGAATGACAATAATTCGTGTCCTGCTGTGGAATCGACCAACTGATCGATCCTAGGCAACGGGAAACTGTCCTTAGGGCATGCTTTGTTCAAGTCTGAATAATCTATGCAAGTCCTCCATTTCCCATTTGCCTTCTTTACTAGCACGGGGTTGGAGACCCACTCCGGGTAGAGGGCGTCGCGGACGAACCCATTTGCTTTGAGTTTGTCCACCTCCTCTCCAAGAGCGACGGATCTCTCTGGATCCATTCCTCTCCTCTTTTGCTTGACTGGGACGTATTTCGGGTCTACGTTCAACATATGACTTGTGATGGCGGGAGAAATCCCACGCATATCAGAATGTGTCCAGGCAAAAACATCAAGGTTTGCTCGGAGGAAGTCGCTAAGGTCTTCTGTCATTGCGGGGCCTAACTGTGATCCGATCTTCAGTATTCGCGAAGGATCCTCACGGCTAACTGAAATGTCAATTGTTAATTCAGCCGGTGCCGCCTTCTCTTCCCTGGGTTTCTCATCGTCGTCTCACGGATCTATATCTCCGTAGATCCGAGAACTATGCCCGAGCCAGGGCTCGGGCACTACTTGTCAATTATTCGCGTTGAGGATGCGGACAGGATTGTCTGCACCCTTTCCTTTTTCCCTCCGGTGGGCTTCTCGGAGCTCGGCCACATAACAAGAACGACCAGCTGCTTGGTCTCCGTCCACAATGCCTACTCCTTTGTCAGTCGGGAACTTCAAAGTCAAGCACCACGGGGCTAGTGCCGCCCTAAACTCAGCCAGGGCCGGCCAACCCAAGAAAACATTATACGGAGAGTCCACATCCAAAACTACAAAGGGTAGAATTCGTACCCTCCGACGTTCGCCTTGTCCCAGTTCAACTGGTAACTCGACATATCCTACTGCATCAGTCGCAGCGCCGTTAAAGCCGTGGATACGAGCTTTGGATGGTTTCAAGTCTTTGGTCTCTAGCTTCATCTGATCATAGGCCTTCTTGAAGATGATGTTGACTGAACTTCCACAATCAATCAAAATTCTTTTTACATATGCTGGTCCGATTGTCGCAGATATGACCATGGGATCGATGGTCGGAGCCTCTACCTGATCAGCGTCTCTGTTTCTGAACACAATATCGTCTGTCATCACGCGCTGCTGCTTAGCAGGGGCCTCATCCTCTACGTTCGAACAGCACTCGAAATCCGCATGCTTCAAGGAGCTCGCATATCGTTCCATCTCTTGCCAGTTCTTATCTGCGGGATGAGGTCCGCCGATAATTGTATTTATAACCAATCTTCCAACAGTCCGGGCAGGTTCCTCTGGATGACGTGGAGCCGGTGCGCGACCTGGGTCGGATGTTCCCTGTCCTCCTTCCTGCGGATCCTTCACAAATTCTTGCAACTTCTTTTGTCTGATCAATTTCTCGATAGCGTCATGCAGGTGTCTGCATTCTTCCGTGTTGTGTCCATAGGTTTCATGGAAGCGGCAATATTTCCCAGTCCGTTTCTGTTCTTCAGTTGATTCTTTCGGACGTGGTTTTCTGTATTGAAAAGTATTGCATGTGGATAGGTAAATGTTCTCAAGTGGGGCGTTTAGCGGAGTGTACTCGCTGTAGCTTGGAATTCTCGACTTCCACTTTCCCGCTTCTTTCCTCTTTCCTTGACTCCTTCCTCCGGACTCTTTGGGCTGCACAGGCTTATTCTGGACGTTGACTTGGACCTTTCCTGAATTGTCTCCAGATTGCTTCACAGCAATGTTGCTCTTAATTGACTCTTGGGCAGGTCCCGGTGCCTTGTCTCGTCGTACCCACCTATCTTCCTCTCTTCTTATGAACTGGTGCGCCTTGGAGTAAAAACGCTCTAGTGTAGTCGGAGGTTTTCCTGCCAGCCAATCTCCGAATTCAGAATCCGGATCTACACCTCTCATCACAGCCATTAGAATTGCATGGTCGTTGGGATTACTGACTTCAGTTGCCGCAACGTGGAATCTTTGTAAGTACTCCTTCAGCGACTCTCCGGGATTTTGGATTACACTTGACAGAGACATCACGTCCTTCGGGCGTGTAGTGTGTATCCTGAATTGCTCAATAAACTTCTTTGCCAACTCCTCGAAATTTGATACGGATCGCGGAGGAAGTCGGGTGAACCACATAGTAGCGATCCCAGATAGAGTAATCGGAAAGCACCTACACTTGGTGGCATCATTTGCTCTGGCTGAATCCATCATCCATTCATACCTCATTACATGTTGTCTGGGGTCAGTCTTTCCTTCGTATGCAGGAATGGTTGGCATGCTAAACTTCTTGGGGTAGGACGCTTGTAGCACAACATCCGTGAACGGAGTATGACTTCTTGACACTCCCCAATCGTCATTTGATAAGCCCTGATTTTCCTTCATCAGTTGCCTGATCATGGCTGTCAGATCGGGTGTCTGTATGGAAGCTGGGAGGTTGGAGTCAGTTCTACGTGCCTGTCCATGCTGATGCCTCCTTTCCTGGCGATCTGCCAATCGTGCGTCATGAGGTTCAACATTGTTAACATCTTGATGATTTGGAGCTCCCTCCTCCACCTGTACTCCGGTTCGGAAGTTTCCAGTTCTGGCTTGGTCGTGGTCTCCTGCTGTTCGAACAGCAGCATCTGCCCTTGCAGTTTCAGTCTTACGGCGTCTGCGCCTGGGTGGCTCATCAGAAGAAGTTGAGCTGTCAGAAGAGGAATAAGCAGCTGGATTGCCCCCAGCATTCTGTTGCTGCTGTTGAGTGAGTTGTGCCATCAGGTTGGCATTAGCCTGCATCTGTTCTCCCAGTTGTCTCCTGCTTTCCCTAAGTTCCCTCATCAAGTCGTTGAACTCCACTCTGGTGACAACTGGAGTCTGTTATTGAGCGGCAATCCCTGCACTCGGGATTGCTGGTTGATTGCTAGGTCCTGCTTGTTGCACGCTAGCAGTCTCTCGGGCATCCGCATTAAGAGAAGCTGACCTGGTACGTGGTCTCGCCATTGTAGAGTTATTGGTGTGAACTCTGAGTAGGATCAGCGGATGTTCTATCAGTAAGTCGGATCTTCCTTGGGGGATTTGTTCAATCCAGTAGCTTCAAAGCAGATCCTTGAGGTCTGAGAATTCAATTCTCAGTGAAAGCACCAAACTGTTAGCACCAAAATTGGTCACTAACCTCGTTCAGAAAGATTGTGTAGAGATATAAGTGATGAAAGTAAATTAGACAGAGAAGACAGTCCTAATTCAAATGCAGAAAGTAAGAACACCAAATTTATAGTGGTTCGGCGTAATGGCCTACGTCCACTTTGCTCAACTTTATTGATTTCCTTTATGATTGATTACAAATACAATTCGTGAATCAAATGCTTGAATGAAGGTGTTTAAGTAGAGAAGATGAGTCTTGAAAATGGCAGAGTCTTCCCGTCTTTCCTCCCCGAAAAAGGATCCCTTTCACTGTGACCCTACCCCTCTATTTATAGGCAAAGATGGGCTGGACTTCCCAAATGGGCTGGATAGCCGAACGGTCAAGCCTCAGTACGGTGGTCGCTGCATGCCGATCCTGGTATGCCGAACGCTCTGACGCCGAGCAGTCTTTCCCATGCCGAACGATGCTTTTCGTGCCGAACGGTCCTTGTGAAGTTGTGCTTACTGAATGCCTTCTGAATGTCGAGCGCTCTCGTTGCCAAGTTATCCTATCGCCGAGTGTTACTGATGTCGAGTACCCTGCGATGCCGAGTACCAGGGACGCCGAGCGCTCTTGCAGCCGAGTGCCAGTTGATGCCGGACACCACTTGACGCCGAGTACCTTGGTGTGCCGAGTTCTCCTGATGCCGAACACCACTTGACGCTGAGTACCTTGGGATGCCGAGTTCTCCTGATGCCGAACACCACTTGACGCTGAGCACTTTGGGATGCCGAGTTCTCCTGATGCCGAGTACCACGCCGAGTACTCCTGGATGACAAGTGCTTCGCCGAACACTCCTGGATGCCGGACACTCTCTGATGCTGAGCTCCACTGGATGCCGAACGCTAGCGCCGAGCATTGGTTGTCGCCGAACACTAACTGACGCCGAGCACTACGGATGCCGAACGCTATGGATGCCGGCTCCCATTGGATGCCGCGCGCTTCGCCGTGTCCTCCTGGATGCCGAACAGTCCTTCATGCCGAGTAGTGGCCAATGCCGAGCACTCAGTTGCCTGGTCAAATCTCCAGGAAACAGTACTTTAGTTATGTAATATATAATTTTATGCCATGTTGTATTAAAATGAACACTCGTTTAAAAATCATTCCACCTAAGATTATATATCATGGTAGTTGAAAGGTTGAAATGGGAAAAGCATGAATGCTTTGAAGAAATTATGCGAGCTGTATAATTTTGTATTAGTGAGCGGTAAAGTTATGAAAGATTTGTAAAATGAATTTACAGAGGTGAACAGGTAAATCCAACAAAATAGACAGAAACAAGACAGAATTTACATGAATGCGAGTTGTTGTAGGGTGTGCAGTAAATAGTTTGTTATGTATCTGTATCAGTCATCCTGTTCAATTTTTTCTTTTATCTTTTTAACTTGTACTTTTGCTTCATTGTGTAACAACTTTATTGTTGTGAAATTGTGTTTATATTTAAGTGTAAATTTGTATGAGCTTGGATTAAATTGTGTTTATATATAAATAATTTACATGAATGTTTTATGGACAGTTGAAGAACTCATCATGGTATGTTATGCTATTTTTTTATCATAATTGGTATTGGTATTGGTTTGTTGATTGATCCTTGCATGAGTATTGGATTGAAGTTCTTTATTGTTGCCTAAACATACCCTCTTGAATTGCATACCTTCAAGTAAACAACATAAGTTTATTATGTCGATGTATCTTAATATTCAGGTAGCACAAACTCATAGGCAGGCGGCTCTGATTTGTAGGCAGGTGGTTCGATTTAAAGGCAGATGATCTCGAGTCATAAAAAACTCCAGTCCTAGGAGTTTCTTATGTTGACATGAGCAAATCAGGTGAACTCGAGATCCAGACAATTGCAACAGTGACACAACCTCCGGCTAATCACTTTGAACTTCGACAACAACTTCGGAAGCATCCACGTGAGCAGGCACAGATCCATAGTGATTGTTTATTAAGAAGCGGTTATAGGTTTTTTGAAGAATGGATGTTTAGTTATTTGAGTTGAAGCATTATAAGAGGAATGCAGTATTTGGTTTTAATCTGAAAGAGGAGGAAGTTTGGTCAAATAATTTTGGGAGAAGTCTATTTGTTTTCCAGACAAATAGAAAAAAAGAGGAGCTGCGGCTAGAAGGAGGTCACGTGATAGGGGATAATAAAGGGGAGTTCCATTTTATTTTTGTATTTTTTATTCAAACTCTAGATTTTCTAGACGAGCTACGTGTTGTTGTTCGGGGATTCTGATCTCAGGATATTAAGTTCAGGTAGAATTACTATGTTTAGGATTAGTATATCCAGATTAGTAGAGAGTGTAAGTTTATAAGTACTGTATCCAGATTAGGATTATCAAATTTAGACTTCATTTCTTGGTCATTGGTAGTATCTATTTTGTTTTTCATTGTATAATGATTTCTCAAGTTCTTTCTACTACTTGGTTGGTTGTATTTCATCATTTTTTCTTTGTTTTTTAGATAGGATTGTTTAGGGTGTCTATTTGAAGTAACATTTTATTTTTAAAATGGTACTTCAATAACTACTTTATAATATGCATTGTGGCAACTGAAATTATGCATATGTGTTTATTTTAAAGAGCTTACGTTAATTAGTTGTTAATCCTCTAGAATATTCATTATTCGGGTGAGTTGCCAAACCAATTATATGTTAAACTTATGCTACAACTAAATTTAGACCGCTAATATATACCTTGAAATATATGTAGCATACAGTGCTCAGACTTCAGCTTACTGAAATTTAGAATAAATTTCATGTATATTATCCACTTTACCATCATAGTCTTATTATTTGCACAAATATATTTCATTTTCAAAGGTTGATCATCAATAGTGGAAATGATTTTCTTTAATCATGTTGTTGGTGTGATATCACTATTTGGTTAAGATGAATCTTGGGTAATTTTGTCCAACAAATTATGTCAATGGGGAGGTGGGCATTAATATTTATTGAAGATGAATCTTTGGCGATTGTTTCCCAGAGATTATCTCAATGGAGAGGTGGAAGATTCAATAGTTGACATACCTAATTATTTAACATCACAAATATTTGCACAAACAAATCACAATTAGTTGACCAACATTTGCAGACAACATGAGTACGATGCAACCGTTTCCTATAATGCTCATGTTTGGTTGGTGTCTTACTCTTGATTCAAATTTAGGTTTATATAATTTTACCTTTGTTTTTTGTATTTCGAGGAAAATTGGAACTGTTATATTACTTAAAGTGTTAAGAATTCACATCTGTGTCATTGTATCGCAATCTGTTTCACTTCATGAATGTGGAACATTTATTATTCTATCATCAATAATCGGCACAAACGCATATCTACAATTATCATTGTTTGTCTTCATTCCCCATTCGTCATTAGTCATTCATCCTTGATTGTTTTAGAAGGCATAAATTATATATTGAATTAGTAGTTTTTATGTTGATTCGTAATTTATTGTTTACAGTTTGATTTATTGCTAGATGTCAACGTTTAAATTTAATGTTAGCAACGATGCATTTCTTGGTACCAAAATATTATGTTTGTTGGTGCAGGAGTTGAGCTGGCTACAAAGCAGGTATTAAACTGTTATCTCCTAATTGTTTACCTTTTATGTGAGAACAAACATCTATATTTACTCTACACCTCATACGAATGTGTTGTTGAATTAATGCATGACATTGTGATTAGAGCAGGCCCATCTGGTCATGCATATACACTCGTCTTAAGAAAGATTTCACTTCCAAAACCATACTTATTTGGGTTAAAAATGTCATTTAAAACATAGATAATAATAAACCCAAAATACTTTTAATGTAGGTAAATGGATCATATGGAAATCAGACAAATATACTTACGCCACTTCTCGATTTCGAACTTGTACTACCCCTCGATTAGCAATAAAGTCGAACAAGTTAGAGAACTATCCTTGCCTCGACATACATTCTTAATTCTCAGGATAAAGACAAGTTTCCCTAACTTAGAATTTGGTGTTAAGTATGAAAATAATACTTTCCATACCACCTTGTCTCGATTGGACCTTGTCTTAGGATAGGATAATGCTCTTACGAGCACAATGCAAAAGACCACGCCTCGATTGGACCTCGTATGCAGGAGATATTGAATTTATAAAATTTTGAGATTAACTAAATAATTAATTTACTAATTACTTTACTTAAATGTTAATTGCCCTTCTCCTAATCCTTCTTCTCCCCCAAATTACTCCCGTCCCTCTCTGGTACACGCATGTTGACACACCTATGCATGCATGCCATTTCTCTACCTACACTCGATGAAATCAACCCCAACCTTATCCGACGAACTCCCCTCCTTGACCTCTTCCCAATGGACACCACAATAAGAAGTTCGTTCGCCTTACTCTACTTGTGACCTGCTGCTATCGAACACGATAAGGCCAATGTTTCTTTTCAACACGAGGAGCCACGCCACCCCATTTCGCTACCACACACAAGCCTTCACCTAAGAAACCCAAATCCACCAACATCTTAGCTTAATTTCTCACCAAATGCTAACAAAATGAAACCTTGGCTCAAGTTCTACATGTCAAGCTCGACTAAAGCCCACCGCAATCACCAACGAGACTATGGATTTAAAGCTCTTGCTCATACCAGTTCAATGAATCTGACGATTTTGATAATCGATAACTATAGCTCTTGATTTAATTTCAGGAAGATGGGGGGTAAGTTTTTTTTACTGTAAATGAAAAAGGAAAGGGGAAAAAAAGAGTGAAGAGTGAGGTTGAGTGGTTTATATAATAAAATAATAATATTATTTTAATTTCTCCTTTTAATTGTTGAGCGTTTCGAGCTCGCACGATCACACAGCACGTCCAATTGCCACGAAACTTGTTCGTGTTCATTACCTTAATATTCTAGTTTCGATAGCACTAGTTTCGTCAAAATCTGAGACAATGCCATAGAATGATAATTTTAAGCGTTTCGAGAGACCATTATCGATAAAACGATTTTTAGTGTCACTATCGTTATTGATTCGAACTATTTATTTTTGTAAATAAATTTTGAAAACAAATTTCTTATGATTAGTAATTATTTGATAATTAAAAGGAGTTAATAAGCTTTTAAAATCAATTATTTAAATATTTAAAATTAATTAAATATGCACAAACAAAGCGATAAAATCTCGGGTCATTACAAATATTATTGGCTCCCCTCCTTAAAAAAATTCGCCCCCGAAATTCATATAAGGTATAAAGGACATACTAATCATGCATACAAGTGAGACGAGCATATAAAAAACATTGCTAGCATAACTACCTATCAAAATTCTATACAATCATATAGAATATATATCAAAACAACTCAGGATAAACCTCTCTAATCCTATCCTCTGTCTCCCGAGAATAGTCTCATTCATTGTCACTCAATGGACCTTCAATAACTTAACTGCCTTATTTCGAAGCTCCTTCATATCTTTATTCACTACATGAATAGGTTGCCTAATAATAGTCATACTACTATCAAATCTTCCGAAACTGTTGGCTCACTAGGAGTCTCTAGATCACGTACATACTTTCTCAACTGAGAGGCATGAAAAACATTGTGCAGTCCTACCATTGTATTCATTATTTCGATATGATATATGAGTTTTTGGATCCTCTCTACGATAGGAAATGGTTATATACTTTCGCTTCATACCCTGGTACATCTTATACCTCCAGGATGAATAGTAAACTTGATCTATGACATTCTCTAAGAACTTCCTTTCCTGGATTCTCTACATTCAGAACACATAATCATCTCTTCTTTCTTAAACATCCTTTTTCGTCAAGTGAAATGTCTTTCAAATCATCCATATCATTTCCCACTCCTAGTCTCTTAATCAATTCAGCTAGTAACTAATCATCTTCTAGTTTTGTAGCAATTCTTTTGATCCGCCGGTCGAACTTCTAAATAACATATCACTGCAGTACTTTGGCTACAACTTGTCATCTATTCCATTCAAAATTTATAGGAAGCTAATGCCTTTAAATAGCTCGAATATGCTCACATTGCCAATACCACATCCTGATGTTTTTTGTTAAGTGCATCAGCCACTTTATTTCTTTTCCCAACATATAATCAATCCCAAAGTCACATCCTACCAAAAAGTCTAGCCATCTTTGTTGTCTCTGTAACAACCCGCCTTTTTGACTCTCCAATTTAATGCCTGGATCAACTATTAAACCATGATGAGTCGAAAATACAAATAATTGGGATATGATAACAAGAACTTAAACACGATTCTAACTGTAAACTTTTTGAATCTCGCAGTAGAAGGGAACAAAATATAATATAAAATAACCATCATTATTTCATAACATAATAGTGTATCAACATTGTCATATACATATGTATTTACAACACTATTCAAACCCAATCCACAACAAAGGTATAATCATGTCTAGCACATATTTACAATATATACATCTAGATCCTCATCTCCTATTCAGTCACAACTCCAAGTTCTATCAGCCTAATAATATAAATAAAAAAGGAAAATAGAAGTGGGTTAGACGTAAATTTGAGTAAGTGAGGCATGCCTACTCCACATATACTATAAAGATACTACTATAATATAATCAATGTCTAAAGTATAAGTAGATACATCGTGGACCAACCCGAGGCCTTACCGAATCGTACTGCCATTCGCTGTCTAACTTGTGGATAAATACATTATGCACTAGCTGTAACGACCCATAAATTGATCACTACGTAAATGAATATTTAATTATATTTTAAATAATTAATAATTGGACTTTTATTAATAAATAAAACTATTTTAAATATTAATTAATGATGATAAAATCATTTTCAAAATTTGTTTACTAAAATATATAGTTCATAGAAAATAGAAAATGTGACCAGAAGTTATTTTCCGAAATATCGACTTTTCATTGGTTAAAAGTTGTTTTAAAGGTCATAACATTATGTCAAACATACATGCACACAATATAAACCATTTTAACATGATAAATACATGTGTACATGTGCATGAATATGCTCTCTTTCAAGTGTATATACATAAGGATAAAAGAAAATATTTTATAAAGGAAAATATATATATACATATAAATACACACCTTTTTCAACACAAGGACACAAGAGTATGAAATGAATAGTGGAAAGCATGGGGAGAGGGTACTATGAACGGTTTTGAGAGGAGGAAGGAGGTATGACAATGCATGCATACATATATTTTCATATAAATCACTTATTATTATTTTAATCAAATCTTAAGCCCATATATACCCCTTTATCTTCATATTTTTCATTTTACAATCTCCTTCGCTACTTTTAAAATTCCTCAGAGCTTGGATAAACACTTTCATGGCTTCTCTTCATATCTTCTAGTTTGAAAAATATTCACTTCTTTTTGCAAAAATCGCTTCTAAAGTTCACTAAAACGCTTCTACAACCCATTCAACATCTCCTCTTCCAAAATACAACACTACACCACCCAAAACCATTAGGGCCGAGCCTAAATATCCAAAGGTCGTACCCAAAAAGGACTGGCCGAGCCTAAACCCAATTGGCCAAACCCAATTCAAGTGTTCAAGAGTCCAAAAGCTTCAAATTTGCAACATTCTTAAGCGTTTTCGAGTTCCGGCAAAAGTTACATTGATCTAGAAAAAATTTCGGTGAGTAAAACTTCTATTTTTGGAAAAGAAATTAACTTGATTTTTATGGACTATATGTTGTGAAATATGGTGACCGTTATGTTGAATTATCATGTAGTATTGATGACATATGATGATATGTTTATGTTTGAACTTGGATTTAGTGATTGGTTGACATGTTGATATGTTTGGACATGTATATGGATATGGATATGTGATATCGCGTATTTTATTATGGTAGTATGTTTATGAAAATAAAAACATGTGTATATGATGTAAATGTTGTGAAGTTTTCACCTTGAAAAGTCGCAAAGGACTTGAGATCCAATTTGAAAATGAAAGCTATTTTCTAGCTTAGGATTTTTGAAAATGTTCTTCCAAGTTTTTACCTTTGTTTTAAGCTTTCAAAACTTTCCCATTTGTGTTTTCAAAGATGTACTAGCTAGAGTTAAAGTGAAGATTTCACCTAGAAATCAATTTTAGCGAACTGCGTTTATAGCAATAGTCGCTATGGAAGCAGTTCGAAAAATTTCACGATTTCAAGTTTTAAGTGTTTTCTTTTGGATTGTTTTTGAAAACTCATTTTGAACTAATTAAGTAAGTCAAAATTTTAAGTTTTTATTATTTAATAATCTAATAATTTAATTTAAATTAAATTGGATAATTATTACTTAATTAATTAAGTAATTAGGTTAAATAATTAGAGTTTAAGAAATTAGTAACTAAGTTAATTATCTTTAATTAAATAAGTTTTAAATAATGATTAATTAAGATAAAAGGGAATTAATTTTATTTAGTAAAGTTTATTTTAATTAATTAATTAATTAATTTGATTTAGTTATTTAATTAATTATTATTTAATCAAAGGTTAATTATCCACTTAATTTGGGTTTAATTTTAAATAAATGTTATTTAATTAAAGTTTAAATGTAAATAAAATTAGGGTTATTTATGATTTACTTTTGATTTAACTAAAATTAACTAAGGTTTAATTAAGGGTTTTGTTACCCGGTCGCTTGGCCCGGCTACGAGATGCTATTTATTGAGTTTCTTGGTTGAATCTAAGTGAAGCTTGAGCCAGTGAGAGGTTGACTTGAATTAACAAGCTCGGCATATATGCTTCGTTCGACATGCAAGTGTGGTTCGGCCTGTGTATCATTCGGCCTGTGTATTGTTCGGTCTGCAAGTGTGGTTCGGCCTGTGTATCTTTCGGCATGCAAGTGTGGTTCGGCCTGTGTACCGTTCGGCCTACACTGCTCAGCTACTTCCATTCGACCAACACTGCTCAGCAACTACCATTCGGCCAACACTGCCCAGCTACTTCCGTTCGACCAACATCGCTCGGCAACCACCATTCGGTTCGCCTGGTTCGGTATAGCTGTTTTAGAGCAAGGTGAGGGATTTGACTTATTCGTGGAGATCAACATCAAAGTGGGTGGTTCGGCATTGGTTCACTTCGAGTCCCATCGCAAGTTACTCCAGGTCCTTCAGGAGTTCGCTTCGAGTCAATTACCCGGTGACCACCGTTCGGCCATCCCGGATCGGCATTTGTCGACCGATGTACCTCGCTCGGCATGCCTGTATCGTTCGAGTTGAGGTTTCCATATATGGGCCGAGGTACTTCACTCTTAGGCCTGAGCAGGAAGTCCAGCCTATCTTCATCTATAAATAAAGGGGCAGGGGCGCAATGTAAAGGGACCTTTTTTCGAGAACTCCGGGGAAACTCTGCCATTTCGAAGACTCATCTATTTTCAATCCAAACTTGCAATCAAGTCGTTAGTGTACGGATTGTATCTGTATTCAATAGTTTGAAGAAGTAATAAAGACTAAACTCAAAGTGGACGTAGGCGGTTACGCCGAACCACTATAATTTTGGTGTTCTTGTTTCTGTAGTTAATCTTGCATACATTCCTTTATTTTAATTTTCTATCTTCATTAATCTCTCTACACAAATCCTTTCTTGGGTGTTACTGACCAATTTTGGTGCTAACATTTTGGTTCTTTCACTGAGAATGCATTCTCAGGCTGTTAGGATCTCCTTTGTTGCTACTGGATTGAGGAAATCCTCCGAAGAAGATCCAAGTTCATTCACAAGAAGTCCATTGATTCTACTCAAAGTTTCAACCAATAACTCTACAATGGGAAGACCACATACTAGATTAGCCTCCCACGATGCAGATGTCAACAAGACCGCTAGCGTCCAACAAGTAGGACCCAACAATCAACAAGCTAATCCCGGCGCAGGGACCATCACCGCCCAAAACCACACGAAAGTTGTCACCAGGACAGAGTTCAACAAGATGATGAGAGAACTCATGGAAAGCAGGAGATAGCTTAACAAGCAGATTCAAGCTAACACCAACCTCATGACTCGGCTTACTCAACAACAGCATCAGAATACTGGAGGAAGTCCTGCTTCCTACTCCTCGTCCGACAGCTCTGCTTCGTCTGATGAATCACCTAGGCGTAGACGACGTAGAACTGAAACAACGCAAATAGGTGCAGCAGAACAATCAACCAGGGATGGTCTAAGTTCCCTACCTAGAGCCATGGCCACTCACTTACACCAAGGAATCGCGCTCAAGCTGAAACAGGGAACTTAGGATCTGGAGCACGAGTGGAAGCTGGACGACCGGCTCACCAAGGTCATGATGAAGCCAGTCCCCAGGATACACGTTTGGTAGATCGCCAACAAAGGAGGCACCAACCGAAATGGTCCCGCAGGACGGATTCCAACTTGCCATCTTCCATACAAACCCCAGACCAATCAGCCATGGTCAAACAGCCGATGAGGGAAAATTAAGGTTTATCTAATGATGATTGGGGCATATCTAGGAGTCATACTCCGTTCACAAATGCTATCCTACAAGCTGAGTACCCATGGAAGTTTAATGTGCTGACTATCCCGGCCTACGAAGGGAAGACTGATCCATGTAACGAGGTATGGGTGGATGATGGATTCAGCTAAGGCGAATAATGAAACTAAATGTAGGTGTTTCCCAATATCTTTATCTGGAATCGCTACCATGTGGTTTACCCGACTTCCTCCATGGTCTATCTCCAATTTTAATGAGTTAGCAACGAAATTTGTGGAGCAGTTCAGGATTTATGCCACTCGTCCCAAGGATGTTATGTCCTTGTCCAGTGTAATTCAAGCCCCAGGGGAGTCGTTAAAGGAGTACTTACAAAGATTCCATGTTGCTGCTACTGAAGTTAGTAACCCGAATGACCATGCCATTTTAATGGCCGTGATGAGAGGAGTAGATCCGGATTCGGAATTTGGTGATTGGCTGGCAGGGAAGACTTCGGCTACACTGGAATGTTTTTATTCAAAGGCGCATCAATTTATAAGAAGGGAGGAAGCCAGGTGGACGAGGCGAGATAATGCACCAGGACCCGACAAGGAGACTGTGCAGAGCAACATTACTGTAAAACAATCTGGTGACAACTCTGGAAAATTCCATGTCAATGTTCAAAATAAGCCTGAGCAGTCAAAAGGATCTGGAGGAGGGAATTTCGAAAAGAAAAGGGAAGCCGGAAAGTGGAAACCAAGGATCCCAACTTACAATGAATACACTCCTCTGAACGCATCTCTGGAAAATATTTACCTATCGACCTGTAATACTTTCCAATATCGAAAGCCACGCCCAAAAGAATCCACCGAGGAGCAAAAGCGGACTAGGAAGTATTGTCGCTTCCATGAGACTTACGGGCACAATACCGAGGATTGTAGGCACCTCCATGATGCGATTGAAAAGCTGATTCGATAGAAAAAGTTACAGGAGTTTGTAAAGAACCCTCTGAAAGGCGGACAGGGAACATCCGACCCCAATCGCGGACAGGCTCCACGACGATCTGAGGAACCCGTTTGGACTGGAGGTAGATTAGTCATAAACATGATAGTCGGTGGGCCTCACCCTGCAGACAAGAATTGGAAAGAAATGTAGCGTTATGCTAGTTCCCTAAAGCATGTAGGTTTTGAATGTTGTTCAAACACGGAGGATGGGACTTCGGCTAAGCAACAACGAATGATGACGGATGATATAGTGTTCAGAAGTAGAGATGTCGATCAGGTAGAGGCACCAACCATTGATCCGATGGTCATCTTGGCCTTTATTGGGCCAGCATTTGTGAGAAGAATACTGATTGACTGTGGAAGTTCTGTTAACATCATCTTCAAAAAAGAATATGACCAGATGAAGATGGAGACAAAGGACCTAAAACCATCTAAAGCCCGTATCCATAGCTTTAATGGTGCGGCTACTGATGTAGTGGGTTTTGTCGAATTACCAGTTGAACTTGGAGAAGGTGAACGTAGGAGGGTGTGGATACTACCATTCATCGTTTTGGATGTTGATTCTCCGTATAATGTGTTTCTGGGTCGACCGGCCCTGGCAGAGTTAAGGGCAGCTTTGGCCCTGTGGTGTTTAACCTTGAAGTTTCCGATGGATAAGGGAGTTGGTGTTGTGCATGGCGATCAGGCGATTGGTTGTGCATGTTATGTGGCTGAGCTGAGAGAGGCCCAGCGAAGAGAGAAAGGAAAGGTTGTGGACAACTTTGTCCGCATCCGAGTCACTGAATATTGACAAGTAATGCCCGAGCCTTGGCTCGGGCAGCATGATCGGATCTATAGAGACATAGATCCGAGGGACGATGATGAGGAACCGAAGGAGGCAAAAGAGGCGTCGGTTGAACTAAGGGTTGACATTCCAGTCAGCCGCGATGACCCATCGCGGGTACTAAAGATTGGATCACAACTCAACCCCTCGATGATCGAGGATCTTACTGATTTCCTCCGAGCGAATCTGGATGTCTTTGCTTGGACGCATTCCGATATGTGCGGGATTTCTCCCGCCATTGCGAGTCATATGTTGAATATAGACCCTAAATACGTGCCGGTAAAGCAAAAAAGGAGAGGTATGGACCCGGAGAGGTCTGGTGCTCTCCGAGAGGAGGTGGACAAACTCAAAGCCAATGGGTTCGTCCACGACGCCCTCTACCCAGAATGGGTCTCTAACCCTGTACTAGTGAGAAAAGCGAATGGGAAATGGAGGACCTACGTGGATTACTCAGATCTGAACAAAGCATTCCCTAAGGATAGTTTCCCTTTACCCAGAATTGATCAGCTGGTCGACTCAACAGCAGGGCATGAGTTATTGATGTATACTCGGGATATAATCAAATCCCGATGCACATTCCAGATCAGGAACATACTAGTTTTGTCATAGACGTTGGACTGTACTGTTATGTAGTGATGCCTTTCGGATTGAAAAATGCAGGAGCAACTTATCAACGTCTGGTGAATCGGATGTTTAAAGACCAAATTGGTAGGACGATGGAAGTCTATGTGGATGACATGCTCGTGAAGTCACGACAGTCAAACGACCACATACGAGACTTGGCGGAGATGTTTGTTATACTCAAACACTACGGGATGAAAATCAATCCCTTAAAGTGTTCTTTTGGTGTTGCGACGGGGAAGTTTTTGGGTTTTATCGTCAATGCATGAGGAATTGAAGCTAACCCAGAAAAGATTCAGGCTATTCGAGACATACAAGTGCCCAGAACCATAAAGAAAGTACAAAGCCTGAACGGAAAAGTGGCCGCGTTAAGTCGATTCATATCCTGAACAACGGACAAGTGCATTCCCTTCTTCGATGTAATAAAGAAAGGGAAGAGAAATTTTGAATGGACTCCCAACTGCGAGGATGCATTACGAGCTTTGGTAAGACATTTGGAAAGTCCCTCGGTGTTGTCGAAGCCTATAGACCATAAAGTGTTGTATGTATACTTGGCCGTGTCTCAACATGCCATCAGTATAGCTTTGGTTCGCGAGGAGGACCGAGTTCAAAAGCCGGTGTACTATGTCAGTAAACGATTAACGGGAGTAGAAAGAAATTATCCTAAAATTGAGAAGCTAGCCTACTGCTTGGTGATTGCATCACGCAATCTTCGTCCATATTTTCAGGCACATCCAACCAGTGTTTATACTGATCAACCTTTGCGACAGGTACTCCAACGACCAGAGACCTCAGGAAGGTTACTGAAATGGAATATTGAGTTGAGTCAATTTGATATCACCTACCTGCCATGAAGGGCTATCCAAGGGCAGGCGCTAGCAGACTTCATCGTAGAATTCACCATATCAGACGAATCGAACAGTGATGATGTTATTCCCTCCATTCGGTGTAAACTATACACCGACAGGGCATCCAATGACCATTGCTCTGGGGCTGGAGTCATTCTTGTAACCTCTGAAAACCGATCAATTTGTTATGCCTTGAAACTTAATTTCCCAGCTACAAATAATGAAGCTGGGTATGAAGCATTACTTATTGGCTTAAAACTTATCAGGGAACTCGGAGTAAGATCGGTTGAGATCTTTTATGACTCACAATTGGTGGTATACCAAGTACGAGGAGATTATCAAGCAAAGGGGCAAAGGCTTGCTCCATACCTCGCTCGGGTTCAAGAACTGTTGGCAGACCTTGAATATTACGATATTTTGCACGTCCCGCGTGAACAAAACAGGGAAGCCGATTCATTGGAAAAATTCGCAAGTATCGGCGATGCACAGCAAATGGGCTTGGTTCCCGTCGGAGTTTTACAATTTCCGAGTATAAACAAGATGGAAGTATATTCTGTGCTAGAAACAGAAATTGAAAGGGAGTCATGGATAACCCCATTCAAACAATACTTACTATATGGGACTTTACCCGATAGAAAGAACTAAAGACGACAAGTCATTCGCAAAGCATCACGATATATAATGCAGGACGGAATAATGTATTGAAGGGGATTCTCGGTTCTGTTGCTTTGGTGCATCGCCCATGACGAGATAAAATGAGTCTTGAGGGAACTTCACGAAGGAGAAAGTAGTGACCATACTGGGTGGCAGACCCTAGCAAAAAAGATCCTTCGCTATGGATACTATTGGCCGATTGTAAATCAGGATATTGTGGACTACGTAAGAAGATGTGACAAATGTCAAAAGTATGCGAAAATCCCGAGAGCTCTGCCAACAGAACTCACACAAATGGTTAGTCCCTGGCCATTTGCAATTTGGGGGATCGATATAATCGGTTCCTTACCAATTTCCAGAGGTGGTGCAAAATATGCAATTGTTGCGATCGATTACTTTACCAAATGGGCAGAAGCAGAGCCTTTAGCTACGATCACCACCAAAAAGGTAATTAATTTCATTGTACGAAACATCATATGCCGTTTCGACCTCCCACGAACTATCATTACGGACAACAGACCTCAATTTGAAAGTAGGGAGTTCAAAGAATTCTGCCAAAAGTATCACATTGAGAAAAGGTTTTCAACGGTCGCTCACCCTAAAGCGAATGGACAAGTTGAAGCTATAAATAAAATAATCAAGTCAATATTGAAGAAACGCTGGGAGAATGCTATAGGCAAGTGGGTGGATAAGCTTCTGACAGTGCTCTGGGCTTACAGAACCACCCACAAGTCCGCGACTGGCCATACTCCATTCACCTTGGCATACGGCGCTGAAGCTGTGATACCCGTGGAACTTGAAGTTCCTTCTCATCGGGTAACTTATTATGACCCTAAGACAAATCAGAATCTCCTATTGGAATTGCTGGACTTTGTTGACGAAAAAGTGAGGAATCTGATTTAAGAGTAGCCGCATATAGGCACCGAGTTGCTCGATATTATAATGAAAAGGTTCCACCAAGAATTTTTGATGTGGGTGATCTCGTTTTGAAGCGAGTCTTTCCGACCTCATCACATCTGAATCCTATATGGGAAGTTCCGTATGTCATCGAACAGAGGCTTGGAGATGGAACTTTCAAGCTAGTGACCGTAGATGGCGTGACACTTCCCCGCGCATGGAATAGCAAGCATTTGCGTCGTTATTACACTTAGTCTATTTCTTTTACATTTTAGTTGCAATTACTTCCAGTTTATGTTGATTTTGTTGTCCTTAGTTTTCAGTATGTAATAAGACAATTCAGTTTGTTCCCATTTGTTATGATCAATAAAGGCTTGAAGCCATCTTTTCCATGAACTGTTGATGTTTCTGTATATTACAATTCTGAGACAAAAATTGAATTACGTTATTCGGTCTGGCTTATGAACGCGCACCCAAACTTAAAAATATCTAAGTCCCCAGAGTGCGGACTAGAGTACTCTGAGTCCCTAGAGTGCGGACTAGAGTATAAATGACTTAAAAATCTCTAAGTCCCCAGAGTGCGGACTAGAGTACTCTGAGTCCCCAGAGTGCGGACCAGAGTATAAACGACTTAAAAATCTCTAAGTCCCCAGAGTGCGGACTAGAGTACTCTAAGTCCCTAGAGTGCGGACCAGAGTATAAACGACTTAAAAATCTCTAAGTCCCCAGAGTGCGGACTAGAGTACTCTGAGTCCCCAGAGTGCGGACTAGAGTATAAGCGACTTAAAAATTTCTAACTGCCCAAAGTGCGGACTAGAGTACTCTGAATACCCAGAGTGCGGACTAGAGTATAAACGACTTAAAAATCTCTAAGTCCCCAGAGTGCGGACTAGAGTATAAACGACTTAAAAATCTCTAAGTCCCTAGAGTGCGGACTAGAGTATAAACGACTTAAAAATCTCTAAGTCCCCAGAGGGCGGACTAGAGTACTCTGAGTCCCCAGAGTGCGAACTTGAGTATAAATGACTTAAAAAAATCTCTAAGTCCCCAGAGTGCGGACTAGAGTACTCTGAGTCCCCAAAGCGCGGACTAGAATATAAACGATTCAAGCTAATAACTCAACCTTTGGAGCATAGGCTAAAATATAAGCAATTTAGAAATCTTCGAGTCATGCGGAAACAAACGATAGTTTAAGTGACCCACACAACCCTGGATTTCAGATACAAGATAGGTGGTAAAGCTAAGTAGCAAAGATCATCAAAAAACAAAATTTTATTTACTAATCGAGAATTCAGTTTCACTACAACTTCTCCTGAACCCGGAGCAAAAAATCTATTTAAAACGACTACGAGAATAAATAGAGATAATTACATAATCCAGGCTTATTTGCATTGAGCGAGGCATGATAGCTACTTTTTTGACTTCTTCTCTTTGCTCGGTTTCTCTGAAGACTCCTCCCCCAAGCGTTTTTTCTTAAACGCCTTGCTTGCTAGGGATATGATGCCTGGGGAAGTAAGAGGGACTTCTTGTGGCGAGGTTCCACCGGGGAGTATAACCTTCAGGGGCCTGTTCAATGGATCATCAAGTTCCACCACCTGAGGCTCAACCTTAATTTCAGCCTTCTTCTTCTTCTTTTCTATGATTTTCTCCGCCATGCTTGATTTTGAGGTGTGTTCAGAGGCGCTTGTAATCTCAACTTCATCATGTTCCTCCACGGGCGATAAATTTTCAAATTTGTCTTCATCGAGCTCCCTGATCACTTGAGCATCGGGTCCGGGAGTCTCTCTAGTCTGAGTTGCCTCTCCCGTTTTCCCTCCTTTTCTGTGGCAACATCGCTCCTTGGAGTTGGCTCAGGGTCAAAACGGCCTGCACGAAATCGTAAGAGACAAATGTTAGGATGCATTTATTATTCTCCAAAAGCGATGGCCCTTTGAACACTAGGAGGAAAAGCTATGTACCAGTTTCTAGTTGACTCTCAATGGTTCGGGGAGTTTCACCTTCCGGAATAGGAGATAGAGCGTGAATATCGAGTCCAGGCTTCTCTGGGTCATAGACAATATGTTGCTCGAAGGGATCGAGTGATGGGCGACCAGTCGGCTGAATAGGAGGAGGAACTGAGGACTCGGTTCCGGATGGACCGGCAGTGTCATTTTTTCCTTTTGATGAGGAAGAGTCCCTTCCGTAAAGGGTCTTTGCCACAGATAGGTTAGTGCGCTCATTCTCGCGAAGTATTTCCTTCACAAGAGACTCCTCTTCCACCTCTTCAGTTCCCAATTCGACCTTTTTAATTTTTATCAAAGTGTCCCATGCTTCAGCCAAAGATTTGAGGTAACCCTCGCCGAGAAAAGTTAGGTCATAATGCATGAGAACTCGAGCATTATACTCAGCTATGAGTGGATCAAACATGCACTTAATTTCCTCCATACCAGCCTCAGTGGCTGCCTCAATGCAAGAATCGATTTCCGAGAGCACCATTCTTTTGCCCTCTTCATGGGCCACATCCTTCAGCGCTTCAACTTTGGAGAGCTCCTCATCAAGCTTTGCTTTTAAGAGTCGTGTGGAGACAATCTCGTTACAATATCATTGTGACTCCTCTTGGGCTGTAGTTTTTTCTTCTTTTTCTTTAAGGAGTAGCTCTACCAATTCTTTAACTCGCTGAGCGAGAGCATTTTTTTTTGGATGGAATCCTTCTCTAATGCTAAAGCGCCACATCGTTGAACCGCCTCATCAATTTCCGTTTTGTGTGCGACTTCCAGGCGATCAACTGCTTCGGCTGTGTCTTCAGCGGTTTTTTGAGCAGCTTCAAGCAGAGATTTATACGAGGAAAGCTCTTCATCCTATGCTTTGATAATGTCTTTGTCGTGGATAGCTTTGAGTTTCAAGCGATCGATTTCATGCTGACGTTCCACCGAAATTTCTTAAACTTTTTCCACCAAATGAACGAATGCATCGTGCTGGACGTAGACATCATTATTACAAGCAATGGCACTTTTTTTAACGTGCCCCGGAATAGGATAGATCGCCAGAAGAAACTTTAGTCCATCAAAGCATATTTTTGGAAATGTGGTTTTAGGCTCAACTAGCTTTTCTACTGTCAATGGATCATGTGCAGGGCTAGAGGAAGTTTGTTTAGTCGAAACTACAGACTTCTTGTGAAGCTCACGGGACTGCCTAGTGCTTGATGAACCAGAATATTGATCACGAGGAGCAGATTTATCCCTGCTATGCTCTAGTTGAGGACGGGGATCGTTGGGGTAGGAAAAGTGGCTATAAGTTTTCCTTCGAGATGATGAATCTCGGGGACGATTGTCTCTATCGCTGTTGTCATCTCTATCTCGGCGTTTTCCGGGCCTTGAGTCTTGGCTAGAGTGATGAAAGATAGAGGAACCGCGAAGGCGATCGAAACCGTGTGAGCGTCCCATATCACCTGCACAGAAATCAAGTAAAAACAAGTTAGAGATGATCATATGATGACTAAAACTTAAGCGTGGGGTGGAGAGTGAGCGTTAGTGTGTGTCCTAGTGTTTCCGCCCGACGGACCAGTTTCTTGAGCTTTACTTATCGGAGTTTTTTCTCCTTGGTGATGGGCTTGAACGCCTTCGCACCTCTCGCAGGCGAGTGAAGCTTTAGGGCTTTTGGGTCGTCGAAGCCGTAATTGAGCAAGTCATCGGGGATGATGAGATCTGATAAGCCTTTTAGTGAGCCCTCTAAGTGTTGTGGAGATGGCTCTTTCTCCATCGGAGTAATTGTAACCTTCGAGGTTTCACCCACTGTATTCTTCCTTAGTTTGTAGGCTAGTTTCTTTTTTCCCTTTGATGGGGGAGGCGGTTCATCGATGTCAGGTGCGTCGATCACTGATTCTGAGAGAGGACTTATATGCTCGTCGGATGCTCCAGAAACCCCAGCCTCTCTAATCTCACCTTCCTCGGGCATGTCGGAGGCCCTGCCTGTAGGGGCACCGAAGACCTGGCCTGTTCTTTACCCTTCTCCGCCGCGGGTCTGGTTGTAGTGGCGCTGGATGGGAGACTAGTTCGGCAACCTTTCGCCAATAGCCCAAACTTTCGAAGTGACTCATTGGAAATAATGATTTTGATCTCCCGGTCCTCCACGGGAGTAGCACGAATGGCCTCGGCGGCCTCAAAGTACCTTGCACGTTCGGGACGTAGGCTGATGCCTACAAAAGACTGAAGGAAGTTTAGAAAAAATGCACTTCATGCATCAGGTAAATAACGAGTCCGGAAATGGAACTTACTCCCTTCCAACCATCTTCTCGCAAAGCCAGGGGGCAGCGTACGTAGAACCACTCCTGCTTATATTGGGAGAATTTACTCTATGCCCCCGTCAGGATCTGACACTTAGAGTGCGACTCAAGGAATATGAATGAAGGGCTGTCAGATCGCCTTTTGAACCAATAAATGTAGCGAATATCCTTGAGAGTGGGGAGCCTGGATAAGATGCTCATAAAGAGAATACAAGTGCCATGGAGAAATGCGTGACTGTTGGGGTGAAATTGTGCCGGAGCGATCCTGATGTACTGCAGCACCTCACGAAGAAATGAATTGAACGGTGGCACACTCCCGACCCAGCACATGAATTTGCTACAAGTTGTATATCTAGTTGGGGGCAGGTGGGGATGATCTTGTCCCGATGGAATTAATACGTCGTCAAAAGGGATTCCGTGGATTGAACATAGCTGGCGAAGGACGGTTTCATTGATTCTTGAAGCTTGAGAATCAGTTGGGTTGTCCAGGATGATTGCTCCATCTATAGCATCGGGTGCCGGGCCAATAATTGCAGTGGATGGGTCCAGAATACCCTGCATGGAGGTCGTCGGTAGGTCCGAAGTACCTACTACCTCCCGCTTATCGGAAACTGTAGCAGAGCTCGACTTTCTGGACATCTTTGAAGAGCAATGAATGTGGATAAAATCCTGTATAAACTATACTTGAAAGACAATCGATATTAGATATAACGATAAAAATATTCCCCCCGTGTGGTGTGTGGACTAGTGCAATCGTTCAGACATGAGTATAAAAGAATTAAAGCTTTAAAAACCGATGAAGTGTGTTTGAGTGTTAAGTTATCATCTTCGAAGACCGTCATCGTTGACCATCTCCGAGAGCTTATCTTATGATTCGGTAGTATAGGTCTTGAAGTCGAACATTGGCATTGTATGTTAAAGGCCGTTATTTGCTTTTGATAAGTTGAACTTGCATCTATAGTCCTTAAAACTATGAAGTCATTAGTCAAAACAGTTCCATATGCACACGTGCGTAAGTCTTTGTCATTTTCCCTCGTTCTATGATTAGGCGTGGAAGTACGTGATGTTAACATATGCAATGTTTAAGTGGAGATAATCTCGGTTGCCAATGCCGATCCCAAAGACCAAAGCCGATCGCCTTCCTAGACCAACAGACCGGGCCATCTATCTACGAGCTACCGAGCGGCCTGCTAAACTAACAACACCGACCCGCTCACTCTCCTCACAGGTGCTCTCTCATCGTCAAACGATACCAAGCCACTATCCTTGGCTCCTAAAACCATCCATACCGAACGACCCACACACTTTCTGTCTCTCTCTAACCACTGTACCGACTTCCTGGGAACACCACCGATCCACTATCCCTAACTCTTGGGACCATCCATACCGACCGATCCACTCGCTTCCTATCTCTATCTAGTGACCGAACGACCTCGACCGCAGTCCTACTGGCCTACATCACCTAACAAACCACTCAGCCTATATCGAACCGCACCCTCGCTCTTATCACCGCGACCTAATGGCATTTGGAGATGGACCTCCACACCGCTCTACTCCCTTGAAGATTCTTCACGGAGCAACGTCTTCATCCTGCTCCTTAAGTCTCAACTTTCGAGTTATGGGGACAACCACTACACAGAGGTTAACGCAAACTACACTCAAGAACAATTGAATCCATAGCCTAAGTCCTGCCTCCACTCACGTCATCTTCTCTCCCCTCACCGATTGTCCTTTACCTATTCCTATAACTAGAGAAATGGGAAAAACACCTAATCGTGCACTCGAACTTTGTATACGACTTCGATTTTGAAGCAAAATTCGTACCTAAGGAAGAGTTTGTGGTTTGCAGAAGGGCGACTGAGATCTTATGAGGAGAAGTCCAGGGATTTGTGGAAACAAGTTAATAATTTTAAGGATATAAGAAGGGTGCGGGTTCGTGAAGATAAAGTGGAAGTAAGAAGAGAAAAAGGACCGAGCTCTTATATATGGGAGAGGGAATGTGAACAGGCTATCTCTTGTTGAACCGGTCGGTATGGTTCTGGAAGCCGGTTATTAAATATGCGCGACCCAGTTTAAGTAAGCCGACCGAGTGGTTCGGTCTCTGTATGTCAAACGGCTTCTTGTCTATTTAAAATAAATAATAAAAAAAGAAGGAAACTGACTCGAAACTATACAAGGTGTTAGGGAGGACTGCCATGTTTCGACCTTCATTGTATACATTCGAGTTTTGACAGTAGGAACTGATTACTGATTCAAAGCGTGTCGTGTTGCTTCACACGACACACTTTGGAGGGGCAAATGTTACCCGGTCGCTTGGCCCGGCTACGAGATGCTAGTTATTGAGTTTCTTGGTTGAATCTAAGTGAAGCTTGAGCCAGTGAGAGGTTGACTTGAATTAAGAAGCTCGGCATATATGCTTTGTTCGGCCTGTATATTGTTCGGCATGCAAGTGTGGTTCGGCCTATGTATCGTTCGGCTTACAAGTGTGGTTCGGCCTGTATATCATTCGGCCTACAAGTGTGGTTCGGCCTATGTATCGTTCGGCCTGCAAGTGTGGTTCGGCCTGCAAGTGTGGTTCGGCCTGTATACCGTTCGGCCAACACTGCTCAGCTACTTCCATTCGACCAACACTGCTCAGCAACTACCGTTCGGCCAACACAGCCCAGCTACTTCCGTTCGACCAACATCGCTCAGCAACCACCGTTTGGTACGCCTGGTTCGGTATAGCTGTTTTAGAGCAAGGTAAGGGATTTGACTTATTCGTGGAGATCAACATCAAAGTGGGTGATTCGGCATTGGTTCACTTCGAGTCCCACCGTGAGTTACTCCAGGTCCTTCAGGAGTTCGCTTTGAGTCAATTACCCGATGACCACCGTTCGGCCATCCCGGATCGGCATTTGTCGACCGGTGTACCTCGCTCGGCATGCCTGTATCGTTCGAGTTGAGGTTCCCATATATGGGCCGAGGTACTTCACTCTTAGGCCTGAGCAGGAAGTCCAGCCTATCTTCATCTATAAATAAAGGGGCAGGGGCGCAGTGTAAAGGGACCTTTTTTCGAGAACTCCGGGGAAACTCTGCCATTTCGAAGACTCATCTATTTTCAATCCAAACTTGCAATCAAGTCGTTAGTGTACGGATTGTATCTGTATTCAATAGTTTGAAGAAGTAATAAAGACTAAACTCAAAGTGGACGTAGGCGGTTACGCCGAACCACTATAATTCTGGTGTTCTTGTTTCTGTAGTTAATCTTGCATACATTCCTTTATTTTAATTTTCTATCTTCATTAATCTCTCTACACAAATCCTTTCTTGGGTGTTACTGACCAATTTTGGTGCTAACAGGTTTAAACTTATGATTAAAATGGGAATTTATTTGTTTTAAAGTTTTCTTTCAAATTCTATCGGTTATTTATTTTTAACAAACTTCCTTGTAAAAGAAAATTGTTTTGAAAAAAAAGGATCTCTTGTCCATGTTATTAAGTAGACAAATGAATTAAAGTAGTTATAATAAAATATGGACACGTTTTATTGAAAGTAATTCCACTTGTATTTATCACAAATACCGCGGTTCGGGGATGTGATGAATACAGGAGGATTAATTTCGGTAAACGGTTCATGATAATCTAAGCATATGGAATGTATGTTCATATGTAAATCTTTACATGATGGTAGTGGAATAGTCCACTATAAACAACTTAACCCTTTAAAATTATCGAATGGTTGTTCGAAGAGACCGGGATCAGATATTAGTTGTTATCCGAAAACCACTTCGAAACAACGTAACACGTTCGAATTGAAAATAGTATAGGCAAGGTCCAAGATGAAGACTTTGAAGTGCAAGGGCTATTTACTACTAACCCTGAGGGTGATTCCAAAACGGATTTAGTGGAAATAGTGCCTTCATGTAACATCCTTAAATTTTTATAACATTATTCAGAAGATTTAATTAGATAAATTAAATAGGATAATGATGATAAGGAGATTGAGATTTGAATAAATTACATAATAGGGTCGTGCTTATTAACAAAGTTAATGGGCTTTAAATTGGTTTAAAGGTTAATTAAACTACACATTGGTGTATTAGTAAATTAGACAATTTGTTATACACGGTTATATCTTTTAGGAATTGCCCATTCACATTTCATTTTCGACTTTAACAAATGAAAATTCTAAAAACCTAAATCAAAGCCGGTCATTACCAAGGAAGGAAGGAAGAATTTAATCTAAAGCTAAGGATCAAAAGCTAGGGAGGATTAATCAACAACAAATCTCAAATCCCTTATCAAATTTAAGGTGAATAATAATCTTCTACCATCTTTATTTTTATTCTATGATCATATGGTTTCGAATTTAGGATTTAAATTCGTTTTTGTGATAATTGGATGATGATATGCTTGAGTTATATTATGATGATTTTTTTTAATTCATAAGCACATGAATTTGTACGGTTTTAGTATAAAACTGAGATTATATGATTTTAGATTGCCATGGAAATTTTTTATGTTAAGTAAAACAAGATTTTGTAGATGGGTTTTAATTTTTAGAATTTTCCAAGCTATGGAAATTTTATTATGAATTTTTATTGAAAAATATGATATAATTGGGTTTAGAATTTATTTCGAGGATTCCAGGAAGAAATTGGGTCTAAAATTTTAATATATTGGATTACATGATGAAATTAAATTTCTGTGATTTTTGGGGATTTTTCCCAGTTGATTTATTTGGGGAAATAAATTATTTTAAAAGAAGTGATTTCCTGCAAAATGTCGGTTTTTGGTTATATGGAAAGCTTTTAATGTTTAAATCCTTTAATTTGGATCTGAATAAACGCAGCAATTTTAAAAAGGTGAAGTATTTGAAAAGACTTATGGTAGTCAATCAGTGTTTTACAAATAGGCAAGTTGTTAAAAAGAAATTACTAAAAGTTGCTATAATTCAGCCTTTAAATCTGAAAAGGGTGTTTCACCTCTATTAATAAGTACCTTCCGACTCCATTGACTCCACCTCGTCTCAGTCGAAACCAACACAATCGAAACCACTATAGTCGAAACCAATACACATGATATCACTTAGGTGGTATGTAGTGGATTGGAAGTAAGGCGGAAGCCATGGTGTTGAACGGGGTAGCTTTCGATGGGGTCGAAACCCTACATGTTTTCATAAGTTAAACCCTTGCCTAGTTTTACCAAAAGCTTTTGACACAGTCGAAAGCTATGCTTTCGAAAAGGATTTATAATTAGCATTCGAAGAAGGTTGCCAAGTTGCTTTTGAAAGAGTACATTTTCCTTTAAATAATTTCTTTCGAAAGGATAGGTTTCATCCCAATCGAAACCCAGTCGCTAATCCCCCTTTCGACTACATTGAAGTCGTCTATACTGTCGAAGGGGTTACTTCTGTTTTATTTAAGCCTTTGTCATGTATTTTCGAAGGGGTTGAGTGTTTCGAAGGTGATGGAGTCGAAGGGGGGTTTCGACTCTACCCTTCAAGGTTTTGATTTTAAAGGTCTTTGCTTTTGACTAAGATGGTTTCGACACCATCAATTTTTCCCCAAACTAATTTTTTGTTGGTTTTGAAAGAGATCTTTCGTATATAACCATTTTGACCCAAATGATGTTTTTAAAGAGTAAACCCAATACTTTCGAAAGGGGTACTTTCATTTGTTTCGAAGCTCTATAATTTAAAAAGATGATTTAATACCATCGAAAGGTATAATAGGTTTCGAAAGAGAATGTTTATTAAGGGCTTCGAAAGGTGTGTATTCAATGTTTTGAAAATTGGTCTTTGCTTTCGAAGGAGGCTATCCAGAGGTTTTGAAAGAGATGTTTTTATGGTTTCAAAACATAAACCCAATCTCAATTTAAAGTAATAACCATTGCATAAATAAAGATTTTGAAATGTTATTCACGTTGTTATTAACCCATAACTGTATTTTGGGGAAATGGCAGAATAACCAGTTAGGTTGACCCAGTAGTGAATATAACTTAACAGATGTAAAAAATTTAATTAAAGATATTGGCACGGGCCAATAGGTTTACAGCAAGCCCATGAAAACTGTATTATATTGGCAGGGGACAATAGGTTCATAGTCAGTCCATGAAAACTATGATTTGATACTGGCAAGGGCCAGTAGGTTTGTAGTTAGCCCATGAAAACTATATTAGAATTAAGATATTGGTAGTCATCCAATAGGTTCCTAGTTAGCCCATGAAAATTAGCATAAGAAATAAGATACTGGAGTTACCAATAGGTTCTTGGTGATCCCATGAAAACTAAGTAATGGGACAGATAGTCCTTAACATTTAACAGGTTAATAGTAATCCTAGAAACTATAATTGAGACAGATAGTCAGAATGAATGGGGATGGGTAATCCAGAATTGATTTATTTGTTATGCATATCATCATGATGTTTTGAAAAACTATGTTTTAACCATTCTGGATGCAGAAGCATAGTATATGGTTTTATAAATGTTTTAGGATACTAGTGAGGGGAAAACCTGTTCTGCTAAGCAGCGTGGTCTCACTAGATATCTAAATGGTTTGATATGGTAAATTATTATTAACACCAGGCTTTATATCTGACTCGAAGTTTTTGTTTTCCCCTTAAACTCTCGGGTACTCAATTGAATTTGAGTAGGTTGAGAGTTAAGGTTTCCAGGTGTTCTTTTAAATGAATAAAGCTTCCAAGGACGTACAGGAGGCAAACTTGTTATTGGATTTCTTTTATTTCCGTTGTCTGTTTTGTTTGTAAAGGCAAATTGTTTTCTTGCCTATCTATATACTTTGATCTACCAAGGGGGCATCTTCATGTGTCACTCTTGGCGTATTTTGTAATAATTATATGTTATCTAAACGTGGTCTGCGAATTAGGATTATGTAATCAATTTGGAATATTTTGAAATGAAATGTGGAATTTATTTTTCTATTTAAATTTTTTCCATATTCTTGTATTTTTGTGTATCAATGTATCTAATATCACTGTGTTTGGTCGTCGAGGATTAATAACTATGGATGACTGCAGCATCCGTAGCTGTTAGTTTTGGGCCTCCAAATAGAGGGATGTTACAAGTTGGTATCAGAGCATAGGTTTATGAAACTTTAAAAGAAACTTAAACCTAAAAGATTTTCCAAACATAATCCAATGAATCAGATAATAAGATTGGGGTTTGGGTTAATGCTATAGTAATGTACTTGTATTTGCTATATATATTTATATATATGTAAGTACGTATCCCCCGCTCTCTTAGATCGTTCTTCTGTATCTTACTAAGGCTATTATGTAGATTTATGAGAAAGGAGATATGGAAGTAGGAAACGAAAAAGGAAATCTCGGTGGATGGAGCACCACAACTAATGGAAATGCTCGACCCACTACCAGGAGAAACCCGGGTCGACCGGCTAATGCTAGTAACCAAAATGCAGAAGCCAATGTGGGTGCTGGAAATCCACCAGTAGATATGAGGGCGATGTATCGTTCTTAGCTGGTTTGATGCAAGCTGGAGCTGCTGCTGGGGTTGATGGATATGGAGGAGGAGCTAATCATGTGGCTGTAGTTGGGAATATTTCTTTGTTGAGTAGAGATTACACCAGTTTAGGTGGGAAGCCATTCTTGGGAACGGAGAGTGCCGTAGAATTGGCTGGTGCATTGTGAGTGTATATTTACTGATTTGGGTATGAATGATGGACAAAAGAGGAGGTTAGCCTCTAGACAGTTGCAGGGGTCAGCACTGCATTGGTGGAATAGTGTCACTACCGGAGTTCCGAACAAGCAGTTAACTTGGAATGATTTTAAAACGAAATTTGAGCAGAAGTTTGTATCTGAGTTTGCTAAGTCTGAGCTGATGCGGAAATTTATGGATTTAGTACAAAGAGAGATGTCGGTAGTGGAATATGCTACTAAGTTTGAAGAGCTGTCTAGATATAGATATGCTATTATAGATACTGACATCAAAAGGAATGAGAAGTGAAAGGGAGTGTGGATTAAGGATCTTAAGGCTAATTTAACACTAGAGGGGGGGTGAATAGTGTTTAATGGATTCTAAGACTTATATGGACTAAATTAAAATTATGACACAAACAAATGCAAAACTTAATCACAGAACAATCACATAATCAAACACAGATTCAGAAAGTAAATAAAAAGCAGTAAAAGGAAAGAACACACCGGATTTTATACTGGTTCGGAGTTACCCTACATCCAGTCCTGTACCAAGGCATAACACCTCATACAGATTTTTATTATACCAAAGTCAAGATTACAATCCTCGATTTCTAAAGGCCTTGAGGTACCCTCCCGTCTCACGAGTCCGGGGCAAACTCTCTTGATTTACGGGCCACAAGATTACCCAATTGATTTCCAGGCACAACCACACCTTATAGAGAGACTCGATAAACTTTTGATTACAAATTGATCCTATAACTCTGATTAGCACTTTAATCTTCGAGAGAGGGCAGAGAATCAGACAAGAATGAGATTCAAATTTGATTCACTTGAGAATTCGGCAGAATTTAGGCATGATCTTAAAAATATGAAAATTTTAGAATATGGATTTGTGGAGAAGAAGGAGTGAAGAAAATATGAAAATAGTTAGTTTAAAAAATTCATTTGTGAAGGCTATTTATAGACCAGTAACGGTCATAACCATTTGTGAAGAGATTTAAATGAATAGACACTTCTTTTGAAAATTGAAACTTTTGAATTTAACGGCCACCATGTCGACATGGGGTATCCCATGATGTCGACATACCTTAGTTTAAAACAATGTAAAATTTGTTTTGAAAATGGTATTGAAAGGAAAACAAGATGAAATGATTCTGGAGTAAAATAAACAAATTTTCCTATGTTTTAAAATAAAGAAGAGTAGAAAAATATATTTTTAGAATGTATATATAAATTTGATTTTAAATCTCAAGTGTATATATATTATAAAAGAATATTTAAAAATCAGAAGATAGTTTTAAAAACAAACGAAGTTTTAAACAAGGGTTTATTTAAAAACAAAGACAAAGAATATTTTAAGGCTAAAACATTTGAAAAGCAGTTTTGAAAATCATTTTGAAAAACCATTTTGAAGTAGTTTTGCAAGCTTCTTCCTACAGAATATCTCATCACATCAGGACTCGAGAACTTGTACAAAACCAGGATGTTCGTGGGTTTGTAAGCCACTTGTCGTAGGTTTGTAAGCTACTTGTCGTGGGTTTGTAAGCCACTAAGAAGATAGAAATGGGTTCCATCCCAAATGAAATATGGAATGAATATTTCCATGCTATTATGAAGTTTTAACAATAAACTAAACTAAACTAGACACTTATCTTGAAATCTTGATCTTGATACTCATGAGTCTTCAAACTTGATTTCTTCATCCTTGATCTTTATACTGTACAGTCTTCAATAATCAGTACCTGCCTTATATATATCCTGCATAATAACATTCATATATATCTAGACAATAGTGTTAGTATATAAGTTATAATAAAATAAGTTACAAAGGTTGTTGTCATCAAAACCACTATCTCCAGTTCCTAACAATCTCCCCCTTTTTGATGATGACAACCTTATAAAATATACTTACCACTTCGATCATACCATAACTCCCCCTTACACCAACAACTCTCCCTTACTCCAAGCCTACTATTTTATATAACTTCTCCCCCTTTGTCATCAACAAAACAATAACCTATAATCCTTGAACTTAATAGAAAATGAGATAAACAAACATATGATATAAGAATAATATATGTATGAGTGAAATATAGCATCCTAAGTTAAATGGAATTCAAGATTTTATACACCAAAGATTGTTTTTAGAAGAACATTAATTAAGATAACACTTTCTATACAAACTAACAAACCAATATATAATCAAGAAAGAGAAAAACAAAAACGAAAAACACTTAATGAGGACCCTTAACTATTGGTGATTTATGGACCGAACAATTTGGATAATGGAGACAAAAGTTTCCACGTTGTTCGACCAAGTTTCCATTAGCGTAAAAAAAGGACCTCTCCAACGCAAATCATGCAATCGTCTTCGTCCATATGAACATCCGGATTCGGGAGAGGAGGTTCTTCTTCTTGATCCTCTTGTGGTTCTTCTAAAGGCTCTTCTTCTTCAGAATCCATGGCTTGTGATGATTCTTCGATGACAATGGGATTGGCATGGTTATCCATAAGGAATTTTTGTAAATTCCTAAGAATTCTGCCTTGCCTATCTTATTATCTAGCCATTCACAGTTGACTCACTTGAATTTCCGTCATCATTTGAACAAATATTTCATCTTCTCTTGTAGTTTGATGACTCGTACGTATGTGGAACGTTGAAAAGGGCCAAAATGAGGAGAAGTGGGTGAAGAAGGTTCATTATTAGAAGAGGAAGCCATTAATTTACTGTTTTAGAAGTTTATTACAGAGAATAGAACTGAAAAAAGGAGTAAAAGTCGAAATATATAACCAAATAACTAATTTTAGAGGGAAAATTAAATTTGAAAATCTCGGCATGTATGTCGACATATGGGGATGGGTCATGTCGACATGCCCAGTTCAATTTTTGAGAAATTTTTATTAATATCAATTATTCACTATACTTGTATTATTTATAATTTATATTTCAGTTAATGAACATATACCTAATTCTCTTCTAAATTTAGTAAAGTTTTGTTCATTTAATGGTTTGGTTAATATATCAGCAATTTGTTTTTCGGTATTAATATATTCAAGAGTTATGACTTCTTTACTTATATTATCTCTAAGAAAATGATGTCTAATATCAATATGTTTTGTTCTAGCATGATGAGTTGGCTTTTTAGATAAGTTTATTGCACTAGTATTATCACAATAAATTGGTGATTTAGTTATAGTTAATCCAAAATCTTTTAAAGTTTGTAGCATATATATAACTTGAGAACAATCCAAAGCAGCAGATATATATTCTGCTTCAGTTGTTGACTAGGATACAGTGTTTTGCTTCTTACTAAACCAGAAAACCAGAGAATGTCCTAGAAAGTGACAAGTTCCACTTGTACTTTTTCGGTCTGATTTACAACCAGCGTAATCAGCATCACAATATGAAATTAAATCAAATACATCATTTTTAGGGTAAAATAAACCATAATCTAAAGTATGTTTTACATATCTTAAAATTCTTTTAACAGCTTTTAAGTTAGTTTCTTTAGGTTGAGATTGGTATCTTGCACAGAGACATACACTATGCATGATGTCAGGACGACTTGTTGTTATATAAAGCAGCGAACCAATCATTCCCCTATATAATTTTTGATCAACATCTTTTGATTTATCTTCTTTACTTAAAACTACATTAGTTGTCATTGGAGTTGGTTTCCCACTAGAAGTGGTCAAACCAAATTTATTAATTAAATCCTTGGCATATTTTTCTTGACTAATGAAAATTCCTTTATCTAATTGTTTGATTTGAAGTCCTAAGAAGAAGCTTAGTTCTCCCATATGACTCATTTCAAATTCTTTAGTCATTATATCTGAAAATTCTTTATTCATTATGTTATTAGTTGACCCAGATATTATATCCTCTACATATATTTGTACTAATTGAATATCATTTTTGTTTCTTTTAATAAAAATAGTTGTATCAATTTTACCAATTTCAAAACCAGATTGTAGTAAATAAGATCATAGTCTTTCATACCAGGCTCTAGGAGCTTGTTTCAGACCATATAAAGCTTTCTTTAATTTATATACATGATTTGGAAATTCATTATTTTCAAAAAGTGGAGGTTGTTCAACATAAACATCTTCTTTTACAAAACCATTTAGAAAAGCACTTTTAACATCCATTTGATATAACTTGAAATTATTGTAATTTGCGAAAGCAAGTAGAATCCTGATAGCTTCTAGTCTTGCTACGGGTGCAAAGGTTTCATCATAATCAATTCCTTCTTCTTGACAATAACCTTGCACGACTAAACGAGCTTTATTTCTCACGACCTCACCAAGTTCATTCATTTTATTTTTATAAACCCATTTTGTTCCAATTATACTTTTATCCTTACGTCTAGGAACAAGTTCCCAAACATCATTTCTGGTGAAATGATTCAATTCTTCTTGCATAGCAAGAATCCATGAATCATCGGCTGATGCTTCCTTTGGATTTTTAGGTTCAATAGTTGATATAAAAGCTACATTACTCATACTATTTAGTTGATTTCTTGTTTTAACTATAGATTCAATATTTCCTAGTATATTTTCTACAGGATGATCTTTTAGTAGTCTAATTCTTTCATTAGGTTGAACGATTTCACAATTAGTTTCATTAGGTTCATTATTTAAAGTTACAAAATCTTCTTCATCTTCTATTTGTACAGTATCTTTAAAATTTTCATCAAAAGATACATGCATTGTTTCTTCAATAGTGTTAGTTCTAAAATTATAAACTCTAAATGCTTTACTTCTATTAGAATATCCGATAAAGATACCTTTGTCAGATTTAGGTTCAAATTTATCTAAATTATATTGTGTATTAAGAATAAAACACTTATTACCAAAAACTTTAAAATAAGCTATTATGGGTTTCTTATTGTAAAGTAATTCATATGGTGTTTTATTAGTTAATGATCTAATTAAAATTCTATTTAATATATAACAAGATGTAGCGATTGCTTCAGCCCAAAAGTTTTTAGGTAAGTTACTATCAAAAAGTATTGTTCTAGCACACTCTTGAATCGTTCTATTCTTACGTTATACCACTCCGTTTTGTTGTGGAGTTCTTGGAAAAGAGAAATTATGAGTGATTCCTTTTTTATTACAGAAATTCTCAAAATTTTCATTTTCAAATTCTCCACCGTGATCACTACGAATAGTTTTTATTTTTAAAGAAAATTGATTTTGAATTCTTTTAGCAAAATTCTTAAATAATTCAAAAGCATCACTTTTAAGTTTAAGAAAAATTGTCCAAGTATATCTAGAATAATCATCTACAATTACAAAAAAATATTTATTGTGATTAATTGATTGAACTTGAGATGGACCAAATAAATCTAAATGAAGTAATTCTAGAGGTTTAGAAGTAGAAATCATATCTTTTAATTTAAATGAACTTTTCTTAAGTTTTCCTAATTGGCAAGCATCACATATATTATCTACTTTAAAGTTTAACTTGGGAAGACTTCTAACTAAGTCAAGTTTTGATAACCTAGATAACAGTTTGAAATTTAAATGACCAAATCTTTTATTCCAAATCCAAGGGTCACTTATATTAGCCAAAAGACATAAGTTATCATTTGAAACTTTCATAGATGGTCTCTCTTGCTCCTTGATCATCTGTATTTGACTCAATTCTAAGTGACGCTGATTACGAAGTATGAATGTAAGGATATTCTTTAATGAAGTGAGAGTTTCCTCAAGATTATCACTTAGATTCTTAATCGGAGAGGCCATAATTCAAGAAGTAGGAAGAAATATTAAAGAGAGTGATTAGAAATGAGATTTAATAAATTATTCTGGAAGAAACAGGTATAAATAGAGGTAGAAAGTCGTTTAAAATGAATAGACACAAGTTAGTTACATGAAATAAAAATTTGAAAGTGTAACTACTTTCTTCCATTGTATGTCGACATGGGGGGATGGGGGATGTCGACATGCCTCTATCTAAAGTGACAATTTGCTTTGTTTTGAATATTATGAACAAATCTATGCAACTATAATTTGTATAATATAAAAACAAGCAATTACAGAGACAAGTGAAGTTGAATAAAAGATTTCATTGATGATTCTAGTCAACATTACATAAACTAATATAATATTAACTAAAATAACGGAAAATACATGGATAGAACATGAAACAAACAAGATAACATGAACTAAAACTAATTAGATGAAGATGAAGAAGATGATAGTCCAAGCTTTCTACTAACTTTCCCGAATAACTTGTCGATTTTAGTGGAAATCTTATCCATTTTCTTACTCATTGATCTTTTAAGTGTCTTTTGATTTTCCACTATAATTCTTTGATTATTGAGAATGGCCTTATTAGATGGATTAGCGGGATTAGTAGGATATTCAATACTTTCTAAGGAAGTTTCTTGATCTTCTTCTTCCTCTTCAATTTCCATTCCTTCCTCTTCCTCTTCTTTTTCTTCCTCCATTTCTTCCATCTCTTCATGAGCAAGCCTTTCTTCCTTTTCCGTAAGTGTTTCATATGGTTGAAACACTAATGGAATTTGCATAAGGGAAATGTTTCCATGGTTGAACACTTTTATAGTTATAAATTCTTCCCTTTTGAAAACAAATTTTACATTATTTTTAACTTAGGGATGTCGACATCATAGGATACCCCATGTCGACATGGTGGCTGTTAAATTCAAAAGTTTCAATTTTCAAGAGAAGTGTCTATTCGTTTAAATCTCTTCACGAATGGTTATGACCGTTACTGGTCTATAAATAGCCTTCACAAATGAATTTTTTAACTAACTATTTTTCATATTTTCTTCACTCCTTATCCACAAATCCATATTCTAAAAATTTCATATTTTAATTTCGTGTTGAAATTCTGCCGAATTCTCAAGTGAATCAAATTAGAATCTCATTCTTTTTTGGTTCTCTATCCTCTCTCAAAGATCAAAGTGCTATTCAAAGTTATAGGATCAATTTGTAATCAAAAGTTTATCGAGTCTCTCTATAAGGTGTGGTTGTGCCTGGAAATCAATTGGGTAATCTTGTGGCCCGTAAATCAAGAGAGTTTGCCCCGGACTCATGAGACAGGAGGGTACCTCAAGGCCTTTAGAAACTGAGGATTGTAATCTCGACTTTGGTATAATAAAAATCTATATGAGGTGTTATGCCTTGGTACAGGACTGGATGTAGGGTAACTCCAAACCAGTATAAAATCCGATGTGTTCTTTCCTTTTACTGCTTTTTATTTACTTTCTGCATCTGTGTTTGATTCTGTGGTTGTTCTGTGATTAAGTTATGCATTTGTTTGTGTCAAAATTTTAATTTAGTCCATATAAGTCTTAGAATCCATTAAACACTATTTACCCCCCCCCCCCTTCTAGTGTTAAATTAGCCTTAAGATCCTTAATCCGCACTCCCTTTCAAAGTTTAAAACAAGAATATTTAAAAACAATAAGTTCATACGGGGACTGAGGCCCATGCTTGCTGGGACAACCATGACCCATGTCCATGATCCTTGTAATATAGTGGTGGAGATGGCCATTTTCCATGAGGAATTGCTTGCTGATTTAGTTAAAGAGAAGTCAGTAGAGACCCAGGGTTCTCAAGGGAAGAAGAGGTAGTTCTTTAAGAAGAAGGGTACCCTGAAGGGAGATACTGCCAAGAAGTCAAAAGCTGGGGTAGTTTGCTATAAGTGTGACAAGGGTCACTTTGCTAATGAATGCCGATCAAGGAATGGGAGGAAGGCTGCAGTTAAGAAGAATGTGAAATACTACAACTGTGATCAAGTGGGGGCATTATAAGAATCAGTGTCTAGAGCCAGTTAGGGAGGACAAATGGAAAGTTTTGCTATAGGACCAGCTAGGCCTACTACAGCAGATAAGGGAAAGACTGTAATGGAAGGTACGCTTTTGATTCAGAGTATTTCAGTTAGAGTACTTTTTGATACCAGTGCATCACATTCATTTATATCTCAGTGTTTGGTTGATAGATTATGTCTAGAACCCACCTACCTTGTTACTTCCTTAAGGTTGCGAATCCAATAGGAGGGTATGCAACTCAAGGGTTAAGATGTGACCAGTTAGAACTTGACTTGTTAGGTCATAAGTTTGCATGCGGTTTGTATGTTATTGATTCCATAGATTCCGGTATCATCTTGGGTATGGATTAGTTGAGTAGGTATGAGGCTAGAATATTTTGCCAAGATGGAGAAATATCACCGAGACACCCTAATAGTCATAACCGAGTGATATTATCGGTAGAGAGTACTGACCGGATTGTTAGTTCTATGCTTAATGCTATGGTAGTAGGAAATGAGTTAAGTCAAGTTCAAGTAGCAAGAGAATTTACAGATGTTTTTGAGCCAGCCACTAGACTACACCCGCAAGTAGATCTTGTGCCAGGAGATGAACCTGTTAGTAGACCACCTAGCAGGATGACACCAACTGATATGAAGGAATTGAAGGTGCAGCTAGTGGATCTAGAAGGAAGGAATTTTATTAGACCAAGCAGTTTGCCTTGGGGAGCGGCCGTAATGTTCGTGTAGAAACCAGATGGGTCGTTAAGGATGTGTATTGACTATCGTAAGTTAAACGAAAGGACAATTAAGGACAAGTATCCTTTGCCAAGAATAGATGATCTGTTTGATCAGTTGAGTGGAGTCGGAGTGTTTTCCTAGTTGGATTTAGCGACAGGTTTCCATCAGTTAAGAGTGGTGGAGGATAGTATTCCTTTGACAGCATTTTGAACTAGATATGGTTCGTATGAGTGGTTGGTAATGCCATTTGGATTGACGAATGCACCTGCTTTCTTCATAGATTTGATAAACCGAGTTTTCTGAGAGTACTTGGATAGATTTGTACTAGTATTTATAGATGATATTCTAGTACACTCTAAGGATGAGAGAGAACACGAAGTTTATCTTAGAGTGGTGCTGGAGACGCTGAGGCAGAATTAGCTAAAGGCGAAGTTTACCAAGTGTCATTTCTGGAAGAAAGAGGTAAAGTTTCTTGGTCACATGGTTTTAGAGAAAGGGTTGTCAGTCGATCCAGATAAGATCGAAGCTGTGAATAATTGGAAGAGACCAGAGGCGGTGACTGAGATTAGGAGTTTTCTGGGACTTGATGGCTACTACCAGAGATTTATTAAGGATTTCTCGCGGATAGCAGCACCCTTAACTAAGCTAACCAGGAAGGAAGTGAGATTTGTTTGGTCCGACAAATGTGAGGAGGCATTCCTTAAGTTAAAGCATTTGTTGACTAATGCACCTGTGTTAGTAGTTCTAGATGGGAACCAAGGGTTGGTGGTGTATACGGATGCATGTGGAACTGGATTAGGAGCGGTGTTGATGTAGAATGGTAAAGTCATTGCCTATGCATCTAGGCAGCTTAGACCACATGAAATTAAATATCCTACTCATGATTTGGAGTTGGCAGCTGTGATCTTTGCATTGAAAATTTGGAGACATTATCTCTTAGGGAAGAGATTTGAGTTATATACCGATCATATGTCTTTACGGCATTTATTCTCTCAGAAGGAGTTGAATATGAGACGACAGAGGTGGCTGGAGTTTTTGGTTGCTTATGATTTTTTTATAGAGTATATGTTGGGCAAATTATCAACACCTAACCGAATAGCATTCATAACCACTCCATCCCAATACCGAATCACCTTCTTTCCACAGGCTGCCGAATCAACTGCCTCTTCCAACATCTCACCGAACAAACCCATTCGGCGTCACCCCACCGATCCAAACCAACCACCGGACCAACCTTCATCCGGCCTCACCAAACCAACCACCGGACCAACCTTCATCCGGCCTCACCAAACCAACCACCGGACCAACCTTCATCCGGCCTCACCAAACCAATCACCGAACCAAACCCCCGGACCAAGCATTACCGGTCCAAACCATCGCACTCCTACCACCGAACCATGGGATGCCGAACCAAGGTGTGCCAGGCCAGATTGCATCAGCCCAGGCCCACCAGCAGCTATATACATCCAAGACCCCTGCTCCCAACCTCACTCTATAAATAGAGGGGCAGGGGTACAACAATGGGGACAAGTTTTGAGAGCTCAAGCACGGAAGGAACTCTTCAAACAACTTTCTTTTATTCGTATCAAAGCTTTGTACTTGTAACCAAAACTAGAGAAGTGAAATAACATATAAAGTGGACGTAGGCACATTCTGGCTGAACCACTATAAACTTGCGTGTCTTTTTACAGTTTAGTCCCTGCTTTTCATATATTTGTATAAACCTCCAAAATCGCTAAGAACAACATAAGCTCTACTAAATCATACGACTTTGAGGTGTTTGTCCATTTTTTGTGCAAACATTTTTGGTGCTTTCACTGAGAACTAGAAGCTCGAAGCTTCAGCTTCATCTACTTAACGAGTTTTCCTAACAGCATCGTCCGCCACTTGGAAAACATGCCTCCCAAACAGAGAAAAGATGTTAACAAAGGAAAAAACATCGCATCCAGCAGTCTTCCAGGTCCAGCTGTCACGAATCAAGTAAATCGTCCTCCTCCAGCAACGGTAACAAATGGGGAGCAGGCTGACCCAACTGCTCCCGACGCAGAACAGCCTGCAGCAATTACTAGAGCAGATCTGGACAGAGTTGTGGTTGAAGTAACTAACCGCTTCACGTCCCAGCAGGAAGCCTTGGTGGACCATCTCATGTCACGCTTGAGGGACGCTGAAGAATCCAACCGCAACACTGAATCATGGGGCGAGTCCCAGTCTGGAGGATCTCAGAGACAGCAAAGATCTTCCTTCTTCGAAGGAGCTAACGGCAGAAGTAGCCGTGGTAGGAGCCGAGACCGAGCACAGCCCGAAGTTAGGCCTGAGGAAACATTTGGTACCGAACCCAACGGGGAAGGTACCGGGCGAAGGTCAACTGTAGCTGAGCCTGTCATGCTGCCTAACAACAGAAACACCGGTGAACGGGGCCGAGCTAGAGTTCAGCCCGAAGTTGGACCCGAGGAAGTGCTTAGATCAGAACCCAACAGGGGGAGATCAAGGCAAGGGCCAACTGTAGCTGACCCAAGCATGCTCCCAGAAGACCAAAGGCAGCCGCGGGAAAATATGAGGAATGATAGACGACACCATCCCTACAGGTCGTCTGGACGGAATCAATCCCACAGAACAGAACCAAACTCATTTCTGTCTGCTCCAAATTCTGATGAAAGGATGGCGCGCTTATTCAGAGAGTGTGTCCAACGGGAGCAAAGAGATCGAGGGATAGGCGCTAGGGTAACCAGCCCTTTCGCCCGCAATATCGAAATTGCTATCACCCCCCGAGAATGGAAGATGCCAACAATGGAACCCTACAAAGGAACCTCCGATCCCGTTGTACACTTACAGAGGTACACGCAGCATATGCTCATGAGTGGGGCAACAGAGGGAGTACTGTGCAAATGCTTCCCGCTCTTCTTAGCAGATCTTGCTACCTCCTGGTTCTGTCATCTACCCCAAGGATCCATCAGCTCATGGGAAATGTTGAAAGAAAAATTTATCAGTCAGTTCCGCATTCATGTGGAGCAACCTAGGGACGCTTATTCCTTATCCAGCGTCAAACAGAAACCTGGAGAAAAGCTGCAGCAATACCTAACCAGATTCAACGCCGCAGCAGCCGCAGTTCAAGACGCCGATGAGAAGCTTATCCTGATGGCCCTCTGCAGCGGGGTGCATCCGGACACTAAATTTGCTAGAAGATTGACAAAAGAAAAACCAGCTACTTTACCCGATTTCTTCCATGAAGCCGGGAAATACATGAGGCTTGAGGATGCTGCCATTGAGGGGCAGTCAGGACAGCAAAGTAAGACGACCCATGGCAACGCCCCTGCTGTGGCGAGGGATGTTCGAAGAAATGATTCCAGAGACAATGCTGGGGGCAAGAAAGTAGAAAAACGCCTATATCGGCCAGGACCAAGATTCGACTCTTACACCCCTTTGAACGAGACCGTCGAAAATATCTTCCTTGCCACCCAAGGCGAAGTTAGATACAAACGCCCACCATACAAGAAGGAATCAGATAACGCACAGAAGTCTGGAAAATTCTGCCGCTTCCACGAATCTCACGGACATGATACCAACGAATGCCATCATCTCCGAGATCTGATTGAGGAACACATCAGAAGGAAAAAACTGGAACGCCATGTAAAAAGTCAAGACAGGACTCCAGCTCCTGCCAATGAAAACCCAAGGCTACCCTCACCAGGGACTAGCAGAGGCGACCGCAACGCTAGCAGCTCTAGTCAAGAGAAGATAGTGGTCCATACCATCTCAGGAGGTCCGCACATCGCAGACAGAAGTTGGAAAGAGATGGAAAGATATGGGAAGTCGCTTAGAGACAATAGGGACTGTGTCAATACGGTTATAGAAGAGCGCCACCCAAAGCGGAAAGAAAGTGATGACATCACATTCAGTAAACGCGACCTAGAAGGAAGACAGTACCCTCACATGGATCCCATGGTTATCTCTGCTCGACTCGGTCCCGCCGAAGTTTACCGAATCCTGGTAGACACTGGAAGCTCTGTAAATATCCTGTTCAAACACGCATTCGACAAAATGAAGCTATCAATGAAGGATGTATCTCCCTGCGATAAACCACTACACGGTTTCACTGGAGATGCGAAAATGCCCATCGGGCAGCTGGACCTCTTCGTTGAAATTGGAAGCCATCCCCGCTCTGTTATAAGGAAACAGACGTTTGTGCTGATAGAAAACCATTCGGCCTACAACGCCTTCCTAGGAAGACCAGCCTTATCTGACTTCCAGATTGTCCTAGCCCCGTGGTGCCTGAAAATGAAATTTCCAACAGACAATGGGATAGGGGAAGTAGAAGGAGACCAGGATATTGCACTAGACTGCTATGTAACCGAACTTCGCAACAACCACAGGAAAGATAAAGGGAAAGGTGCAGAGATTGCCCTCTGCACAAAAAGCCTTGAAGCATAGCAACTAAAGAAAGCCCCTCCTCTTCGATACACCAGCGACCCTTTCAATGAATTAGACCCTAGGGACAAAGAGGAGGAGGCCACCGCCGAGCCTGCGGAGGCTATGGAGTTTATATCTGTAGACAAGCATGACCCAAGTAGGCTACTGAAAATTGGGTCCCAGCTGAAAGCTGAACTGAAGGAACAACTCATTGATTTTCTCCGCCACAACTTGGATGTATTCGCTTGGTCACACGCTGACATGACCGGGATCTCCCCCGACATAGCGTGCCACGTACTAAACATTGATCCTACCAAGGCGCCTGTAAAACAAAAAAAGAGAAGTATGGGGGCAGAGCGATCAGCAGCCCTCGATGAAGAAGTAAAGAATCTACTCGCCAATGACTTCATACGAGAAGCTATTTACCCAGAATGGATCGCCAACCCGGTACTAGTAAAGAAGGCTAATGGGAAGTGGCGTACCTGCATTGACTTCTCCAACCTAAACGACGCCTGCCCAAAGGATTGCTTCCCGCTTCCCAGAATCGACCAACTTGTAGACAGCACAGCCGGGCACGAACTCCTGTCTTTTATGGATGCATACTCAGGATATAACCAAATTCCTATGCATGCTCCCGACCAAGACCACACTAGTTTCATCACCGACCGGGGTTTGTACTGCTACAAAGTGATGCCCTTCGGACTTAAAAATGCAGGAGCCACCTACTAGCGCCTCGTCAACAAGATGTTCGCAGGGCTAATAGGACGAACAATGGAAGTATATGTAGACGACATGCTGGTAAAATCACGGAAAGCCAAAGATCACGTAAGCCACCTAGGCGAAATGTTCCAGGTACTTCGACAGTATGGAATGAAGTTGAATCCACTAAAGTGCTCCTTCGGAGTGTCATCAGGAAAATTCTTAGGATTCATCGTCCATGCCCGAGGGATAGAAGCAAACCCTGAACAAGTCCGAGCATTAAGGGACATCAAGATACCTTCCACCCGAAAGGAAATGCAAAGCCTAAATGGAAAAGTGGCTGCTCTAAGCCGATTCATCTCCAAAGCAACGGACAAGTGCGTCCCCTTTTTCGAAGCTCTAAAGAAAGATAAAGGAAAGTTCGAATGGATGGACGAATGCTTAACCGCTTTCCTTAACCTAATCGAACACCTCCAGAAACCACCGGTACTCTCGACCCCAAGCGAAGGCGAAGAATTATACCTATACCTTGCTGTGTCATCTCACGCTCTAAGCGCTGCCTTGGTAAGAGAAGACAACCGCACGCAACGACCAGTTTACTTCGTCAGTAAAAGGTTTACTGGGGCAGAAGTTAGATATCCTAAGCTTGAAAAGTTAGCATACTGTTTACTAATCACTTCGCGAAAACTACGTCACTACTTCCAATCCCATTCCATCAAAGTTCTGACCGATCAACCACTGAGGCAGGTACTCCATCGTCCCGACACTTCCGGGCGACTACTTAAATGGTGTATTGAGCTGAGTCAATATGATATCACCTATCACCCTCGCACCGCCATCAAGGGACAAGCCATGGCTGATTTCATTGCAGAATTCACTACCAACGAGGATAAGGAGCAACTGGAAATAACGGAAGATATCAAGTGGAATCTCTTTGTGGACGGCGCATCTAACGAACAAGGCTCGGGGACAGGTGTGGTAATAATCACTCCCAAGGGAAATAAACTGCACTATGCTATAAGGTTGGAGTTCGCTGCCACCAACAACGATGCAGAATATGAAGCAGTGATAGCTGGACTAGAAATTGCCATAGAAATCGGAGCCAATTCTTTGTGTCTTCACAGCGATTCTCAACTTGTTGTTAATCAAATACTAGGAGAATTCCAAGCTCGAGAGGAACGACTCATAGCATATCTAAAGAAGACCAAGTTGCTTCTCAGCCGATTGGATCAGTACTTAGTCAAACACATCCCTCGGGAAGAAAACCAAGAGGCCGACGAATTGGCGAAGCAAGCGAGTATGAGAGACATCGCCATCTTCGGGGCAGTAACCATCTCAAAGCAAACGGTCCCGAGTTTTGAACAAGTGAATCTGATAGCCACAGCCGAAGAAGCAACTTGGATGACTCCTATCCGAGACTACCTACAAGGTGGCACACTACCCAACGGGCGCAATGAAGTCAAGAAAATCTTGAGGAAAGCGTCCCGCTATACGATACAAGAAGACATCCTCTATCGGCGCGGTTTCTCCAACCCATTATTAAGATGTGTCGCCGGAAGAGAAGCCAAGGAAATCTTATCCAACATCCATCAGGGGAGCTGTGGAGATCACACCGGGGGGCAGACATTAGCAAAAAAGATACTCCGATACGGATATTTCTGGCCCACCTTAGGCAAGGACGCCTTAGATTTCGTCAAGAAGTGTGACAGATGCCAAAAATTTGCTAAGATCCCTCGACTACCAACAACCGAGATTACTCAGATGACCAGCCCTTGGCCCTTCGCGGTATGGGGAATTGACTTAATCGGCGAGCTACCAATGGGCCGAGGCGGGGCCAAATATGCTATAGTGGCAGTTGATTATTTCACCAAATGGGTGGAGGCGGAACCTCTAAACAAAGTATCTTCAGCAAAAGTTATTAACTTCTTGATCAAAAATGTTCTATGCAGGTACGGAGTCCCACTCAAAATCATATCAGACAATGGGCTTCAATTTGACAGCGAGGAATTCGCCAACTGGTGCCAAGAACACAGAATTCATAAAAGCTTCTCATCCGTAGCATATCCCCAGGCAAACGGACAAGTCGAAGCAGTCAACAAAATTCTGAAAACTCTAATCAAGAAGAAGCTCGAAAAGTCAAAGGGCGCTTGGGTGGATGAACTTCCTACGGCACTATGGGCCTATCGCACATCTTTCAAAACATCGACAGGGCACACTCCTTTCTCTTTGGCATACGGATCGGAGGCTATGCTCCCAGTTGAAACTATTGTGCCTTCCCATCGTCGGATCCACTATAATCCAGAAGAGAACGTAGAACTCCTTCACATGTCTTTGGATCTAATCGAGGAGAGAAGAAACGATGCAATCCTCAAAACAGCAGCCCACAAGCAAAAAGTGGCAGCACAATACAACTCCAAAGTCAAGCATCGTACCTTGCAGGAAGGGGATCTTGTCCTTAAGAGAATCTTCCCTCGCCCCGGAGCACTAGACCCAATCTGGGATGGACCATATGTAATTCATAAAGATCTCCACAACGGAGCCTATATTTTGTCAACAGTGGACGGAGAGGTGTTCCAGAGGGCATGGAACATCCAGCACCTCCGTCGATACTTTTCTTAACTTGTATTGCCCATATGAAGTGAATTAACAAAGAGAATCAGTGGACGTAGGCATTTTCGTGCTGAACCACTTTAAAAAACCTTGTCTCTCTTTTAACTTGATCCTTTGTATCTTGGCTGCTTGTTAACTTTATCCTTTTCTGTTGAACAAAATCCTGAGTATATAGCATTTCTATTCAAAGCACTCCACAATGCAACTTCACGTGGACAATACCCAACAGGTACTATGCGAATCTATGCCCTCGCCAATGAGACACTTTCGCTCCAGCATCCCTCTGCTGCGGGTTAACTCATTGCTCGCGACGACCCTTAAAGCCAACTGTAATGAGCCGATTATAAGCCACCGAGAAGGCCGACTATAGCCGAGGCAGCTCATTACGGCGTTAGGCTCGCCGGCAACTGTGGACCGACTATAAGCCCCAACATAAGGTGTGGCCAGCCAGGGGCAGTTCACGGTTGACGATCGGCACCCACGCTAGCCGGCCACAGTAAATCGAATAATACCCACGATTACGGGCCATAATGGCCCGGGTAGTTACTGTGCGCGATCTCGGCTCCGATGTGTCTTAAGTGAGGCTGTGGTAAAAAAGAATTAACTCCCCGCGGAGGCGTAAGATGGGTGACAAATGTCTCCAAGACCCACAGCTAGGGAAAGTGACTACAAAACCCGTTTGCCACGAACTTAAGCACATCGAAGGCCTTCCGTGATTGGAAGTTTTGCCTTTTTTACGTATTTCAATTTTACTTAAAAAGCTTTTTTCCTATCCCCTATAACAATCCCTAAAGTACATGATACAGAGTAGGAAATACTCGCCAATGGGTGTGGGGGCTCACAGTGGCAGGACATTCAACTACATTCCATGCTCGGTCCTACAAGATGTTCAAGACTGCCATCTACGATTAAAACATGAAAGGCGGTATCTTCTTCTTTTATGTACAAATACATGATTATAATTTGTTCACACCACACGCTAATATTGCAAGTCATGAAATTATGGTTTAGAGCCAGAGTCTAACATCAAACACAATTTAATTACAAGAATATACATAGCTACATTTCTCATACGATATGTCGAAATAGCAACAAATATTCAAGAAACGACGAAATCAGCTTAAGTTAAAAAATTACACGTCAAGAATAATGTTGATTATTACAAGTAGCAAGAATTACAACTTAGAAGTTACTCTACTGTCTTAAGACTAACAGATACAACAATGCCAAGCCTACAAAAAGAATTTTCCAGGTCCAATCAGGGAGTCGGTTGCGTCGGAGTCTTGTCCTTGCTCTTTTGCCCGCCTGTCCAGTCATAAAAAGGATTCATTAGTGATGAGTAACCAAGTTAACGGAAAGACTAGAAAGGAAGACTTACCAGTACCTGCTTCTTGACCGTCCTGGTCGTCATCCTCTACCTGCACACCTGCCTCTTCAGCAGCAAGCAGCCGCATACCCTCCTTTACCGACACTTTCTCCTCCTTGGTGAACTGGGCAGTGACCACATCCATACTGAAGACCGTTCCACCCTCTTTATCTGCATCAGCCTTAGCCTCCTCCAAAGCCCGAAGATAGATCTTGGCCATGACCCTGGGATAATCATCCATCCAAGAGAGATTGCCCTGCTTCCAAGTTCGGAAGTACATGTCCTGGAGCATGTCATCCATCATTCCCTCATTCTCCTCAAACTCCCTCATCCGGGCATCGGAAGCCGACAACCTTTCGACGGCAGCATCTCTCTCCAACCTGTATCTCGAGCAATCAGCCCGAAGGGACCTCCGCATCACCTCCATCTCTTCCCTCAACTTAGCTTGAGCAAGCTCTGCAGCCTCAAGTTTCTCGGACAATTCCTCCACCTGCTCGAGATCCGCTCTCCGAACCTCATCCACCGTGGCAATAGCCATGTCAATCCGCTCTTTGCAAGCAGCTTCCATTTTCCGCAATTCGGCCCGACTGGCCTCTTCCATGGTTTTCCTTAATCGCCCAGTAGCAGCCTCATGCTGAGAAATCTGGATAGCCTGGTCCGCAAGCTGTTTGGCCTGATCCGAAACCACCAATCGAAGTCGGATATTGGCGCTCCCAATCTCCTCTCCGGCCTTAACCAGCCGAGCATGATGCCCCATCAGCTTCTTGGTCTCCTCTGCCACCCGATCAATATTAGCTTTGGCCTCGTCTCCCATAGTGACTATACGAGTAGTGAGTAGATCGAGATCTAAGGACTTGGCTTCATCAAGTACTCGTACCATGGGGTTACGGGGGAGAAGATGTTCGCCAGTGACTTCGTCAAAAGTAATATCATGAGAACTTGGATCCAGATCAGGATGACCCGCAAATGGATTACGGGCCAAGTCGGGACGGTCGATATGAATAACAGAAGGGTTTCCGGACGGGTGCGGAGAAGGTACAAACTCGCTACCCTCCTCAGTAATATCATGAATAGGCTGAGCCGGAGGCTGAGGACCGGGCGAAGTTTCGGATAAAGGATGGCTCCTCTTCCTCCGCTGAATACCCTCTTCGATGACCCCAAGAAGAGGACGGTATCCGACTACATCCCCGGAGCGTTGGGTTGAGGGCTTCGGCTTAGTAGAAATTTTGGAAAGTTTATATTGCTCAAGCCTGTGTCGAAGGTCTGAAGCTTTGGGCGTCTTGCCTGCTCCTGATATAAAGAACAAGTGTCACAATCTTACATAACTATACGATTCGAGAAACGCGATAAATTACAAGTTAAAAAAGGAAAAGAAACACAGCTGTGGTTGTACAAACCCTGGGGAGGAGTGGGATACTACAATAAGTCCTGGATTTCGTTCCAGGACGGGAGCGGGTCATAAAATATTCCTAAGTCCTTATCATTAATGAAGCATGCAGGAGTCAAGAGTTCACCTTGAGTCGTCGGAGCCACCTTGGCTGGAATGGTCGGAGAAGACTCACTTGCACCAGTCCCGGCTTTGTCCGCCTTCCCGGTCTTCTCTACCAAAGCCAGATCATCATCCAACCCCTCAAAAGCTTGGCGGAAAGCATCATCCGTCCACTCTTGCATTTCGCCTACTTGCCCAGAAGACAGAGCCCTGGAACCATCACCACCCTATCCATCGCCACCATCATCACCAAGACGCTCAACGTCACTTCCGCCCTCAGCCTCACCTCTTTCTTCCTCCGCATCTATCTCCCCCTGAGTAAGTGGACAATTGCTGGGAGAAGGACCGTCCGACCTCTTAAGTTTCTTACCTCCGACGGCTGGAGGTTTCGTGAATGGTTTTCTCTTTCCACCCTCTACCGCAACGCCTCCCTTAGCCTGAGCAGCCGCCCTCTCTTCCGCCGTTTCCCTCAACTTAACTACAGACTGCTGCGGAAGGATTAAGTTATATTCCAGAAGAATCGCATTTCTAATCAAGAAGGCAGATGATCTATATTTCCCAAGAATGGCTTCTATCTCAGCCGCCGTCTGAACCAGGCGGTCAGTCTCCACAACCGGAAAGCCACCTGTCGCTAGCAAAAATGAGAAAGTGTGAGAAGAAGCATCGCAATCGGAATAGAAATTATAAGTAAAAACATCAACTTACATCCAGAGGTAAAACGCCGGATTGAAACAGAGTCGTCCCTAACAAAGAACCACTCCTTCTTGAACATGCTGAATTTAGAGTACAGATCCAAGACCGGTTTGAAGGTCACGGCTGACTCCAAGCTAATGTATGGGGATCCTTTCTTGTAGCCTCTCAAATTATATAAATACCGGATCTCCCGGTTGGAAGGAGGGCGCCCGTACTTCCTCTGAAAGATGACGAAAAGGCTCGCCAGTATGGCATAAGAGTTGGGCTGAAGTTGGAATGGGGCCACCTTTAGATACGTGAGGAAGCTGACTACCCAAGCATTGAGAGGCGGGATAGCACCACACATACAATGGTACCTACTATAAGCAAAGTACCCTTCGGGAGGATTGTATGGCATGACTCCTGGGCCCGGCAACAGCATGAGGGCTCTATCGATCCCAAAGGAACGAGATATAACATCGAGCTGCTCCTCTTTGAGAGAGCTAGGAAAGCAGTCAGGCGGGGAATCCAGCAGCTCCTGGGGACCATGTCCATCCACTAATGACCTTGGGGCGGGCCCATGACGCTCCGATCCTGATTGAGCTGGGGGCACGGCCGAGGACTCTCCTTCGCCCCCAGACTTCTTCTTATCTGACCGGGTTTCGACTCTTCGGGACATTATCTGCGCGCACGAAAGCGAAAGATATGATTGTTAGAACAAGAAATACAGAAATATAACCGAGCAAGTATATATAAGCATAGGATGTTGTTCAAGATTCAAAGTCCATTCGGCATTAAAAGTTTAAATTTCATTCGGTGTTGAAAGCTTCTGAGGTCATTCGGTGGTACACCACGTATCTCATTCGGCGCTCAACACCCAACCTCGTCGCCTTCGTTCGGCGAAGGAAAACATACCTGGTTCGGTGCTTGTTTGATTCGGTCCTTGTCTGGATCGGTGCGAAGTTGATTCGGTCTCAAGCTGATTCGGCGCTCAAACTGATTCGGCTCTCTCTGATTCGGTAAGGGACAACGAAGCGGGTATAGCCTCTATTTATAGAAGTGCACAATATAGCCGGACCGACCGAATCAACACCCGAAACCGACTGGAACTATACCCAATCAAAGAAAAAAACAAAGTGCGGTACATGCAACACACGTGCCCCACTTTGGGGGGCAAATGTTGGGCAAATTATCAACACCTAACCGAATAGCATTCATAACCACTCCATCCCAATACCGAATCACCTTCTTTCCACAGGCTGCCGAATCAACTGCCTCTTCCAACATCTCACCGAACAAACCCATTCGGCGTCACCCCACCGATCCAAACCAACCACCGGACCAACCTTCATCCGGCCTCACCAAACCAACCACCGGACCAACCTTCATCCGGCCTCACCAAACCAACCACCGGACCAACCTTCATCCGGCCTCACCAAACCAACCACCGGACCAACCTTCATCCGGCCTCACCAAACCAATCACCGAACCAAACCCTCGGACCAAGCATTACCGGTCCAAACCATCGCACTCCTACCACCGAACCATGGGATGCCGAACCAAGGTGTGCCAGGCCAGATTGCATCAGCCCAGGCCCACCAGCAGCTATATACATCCAAGACCCCTGCTCCCAACCTCACTCTATAAATAGAGGGGCAGGGGTACAACAATGGGGACAAGTTTTGAGAGCTCAAGCACGGAAGGAACTCTTCAAACAACTTTCTTTTATTCGTATCAAAGCTTTGTACTTGTAACCAAAACTAGAGAAGTGAAATAACATATAAAGTGGACGTAGGCACATTCTGGCTGAACCACTATAAACTTGCGTGTCTTTTTACAGTTTAGTCCCTGCTTTTCATATATTTGTATAAACCTCCAAAATCGCTAAGAACAACATAAGCTCTACTAAATCATACGACTTTGAGGTGTTTGTCCATTTTTTGTGCAAACAGTATACACCAGGGAAAGGTAATAAGGTGGCAAATGCCCTTAGAAAGAAACATCATAATATGGTGTTAGCTATATTGGTGGAGTGGAACGATTTAGAGGCTTTAGCCAGTTGTGATGTGCAGTTAAGATCGACTACTGGTTCTATCCAGAGTACCGCCTAGTTGTCTTGTTTAGAAGTTCGACAAGTATTGATTGAAAAAATTGCTATTAAGTAGAAGGAGGATCCAGTATTAGCTGAAAGGATCAGAAGACTTGAGGTTGGAACATAGATCGATGATTTAAAGGATTTTAGCCTTGACCAGAGAAGATGGCTAAGAAAGAAGGGACGATTATGTGTTCCAAATGTGGAAGACTTAAGGAAAGAAGTTCTTGGAGAGTGTCATCGATCCAAGTTTACGATTCATCCTGGAGGAACCAAGATGTATCAGGATATGAACAGGAGCTTCTATTGGGAAGGCATGAAGAGGGATCTTGGCTTGTGGGTTAGATGGTGTGCAAACTGTCAACAAGTGAAAGCAGAACATCAGAAACCAAGTGGGTTACTACAGCCTTTAGAGATTCCAGTTTGGAAATGGGATTCGATATCCATGGATTTTATAGATGGGTTGCCAAGGTCAAATAGAGGTAATGAAAGTATATGGGTTATAGTGGACAGATTGACCAAGAGTGCCCATTTCATTCCAGTTAAGTCAACCAGAACGACACTTGTTTTAGCTAAGTTGTTCCTTAAGAACATAGTTAGATTGCATGGAGTTCCTAGTAGTATAGTCAGTGATAGAGATGCATTGTTCACCAGAGAATTTTCAAAGAGTCTACAGGAAGTAATGGGTACCAAGCTTAATATGAGTATTGCCTATCACCCACAAATAGAGAGAGTCAATAAGATAGTCGAGGATTTATTGAGAGCTTGTGTATTGGACTTTGGTGGATCTTGGGAAGATCACCTACATTTGGTTGATTTCTCCTATAATAATAGTTATCAGACTAGTATAGGAATGGCGCCGAGCTTTGTATGGAAGACCATGCAAATCACCAGCATGTTGGGTGGAGGCTAGAGACAGATTGGTCTTAGGTCCAGATTTGGTTAGAGAGGCGTCATAGAGGATTGAGTTAATCCGAGGAAGGATGAAGGAAGCTTAGTCCAAACAGAAGAGTTACGTAGATAAGAGGCGTAAGGACCTAAAATTCTCAGTTGGAGATAAGGTTTTCATTAAGGTATGACCTATGAAGGGTGTGTTACAATTTGGAAAGTCGAGGGAGTTAGCCCCAAGATATGTAGGTCCATTCCAGATTATAGAGGGGATTGGAAAGCTCGCATGCAGAATAGAGTTGCCGAGCAATTTGGCAGGAGTCCATAAAGTATTTCATGTGTTTCATCTTCGCAAGTATGTGCATGATCCAGAGACTACTATTCCTCCGACAGGGTTGGATGACTTAGTGGTAGAGCCTAATTTGACCTTTGTTAGACAACCAGTTCGAGTTATAGCTAGAGATGAGAAAAGATTAAGGAACAAGACAGTCAGGTTGGTGAAAGTTCAGTGGAGCGACAACGAGAAGGACGGTACTTGGGAGACAGAGGATAGGATTAGAGATACTTATCCTGATTTTCTTTGAGGGTATGTCTATATTAGATTTATATAGATAGTTGCTAGTCAGTTAGACAAGTATGGTTGTCAGGAGTGTTATAGATGATTACTATGTTTAGTATTTAGTCCTTACAGAATTCCGAGGACAAAATTCTTTAAGTAGGGAGCCTATAACATCCCTAAATTTTTGTAACATTATTCAGAAGATTTAATTAGATAAATTAAATAGAATAATGATGATAAGGATATTGAGATTTGAATAAATTACATAATAGGGTCGTGCTTATTAACAAAGTAAATGGGCTTTAAATTGGTTTAAAGGTTAATTAAACTACACATGGGCATATTAGTAAATTAGACAATTTATTATACATGGCTATATCTTTTAGGAATTGCCCATTCACGTTTTATTTTCGACTTTCACAAATGAAAATTCTAAAAACCTAAATCAAAGCTGGCCATTACCAAGGAAGGAAGAATTTAATCTAAAGCTAAGGATCAAAAGCTAGGGAGGATTAATCAACAACAAATCTCAAATCCCTTATCAAGTTTAAGGTGAATAATAATCTTCTACCATCTCTATTTTTATTCTATGATTATATGGTTTCGAATTTAGGATTTAAATTCATTTTTGTGATAAATTGGATGATGATATGCTTGAGTTATATTATGATGATTTGTTTTAATTCATAAGCACGTGAATTTGTACGGTTTTAGTATAAAGCCCAGATTATATGATTTTAGATTGCCATGGAAAAATTTTATATTAAGTAAAACATGATTTTGGAGATGGGTTTTAATTTTTAGAATTTTTCAAGCTATGGAAATTTTATTATGAATTTTTATTGAAAAATATAATTAGGTTTAAAATTTATTTCGAGAATTTCAGGAAGAAATTGGGTCTTAAATTTCAATATGTTTGATTACATGTTGAAATTGAATTTCTATTATTTTTGGGGATTTTTTGCAGTTGATTTATTTGAGGAAATAAATTATTTTAAATAAGGGCTTTCCTACAAAATGTCGGTTTTTAGTTATATGGAAAGGTTATAACTTTTAAATCCTGTAATTTGGATCTGAATAAATGCGGCAGTTTTAAAAAGGTAAAGTATTTGAAAAGACTTATGGTGGTCAATCAGTGTTTTACAAAAAGGCAAGTTGTTAAAAAGAAATTACTAAAAGCTGCTATAATTCAGCCTTTAAATCAGAAAAGGGTGTTTCGCCTTTGTTAATAAGTACCTTCCGACTCCATTGACTCTGCCTTGTCTCAGTCGAAACCAACACAGTCGAAACCACTATAGTCGAAACCAATACACATGATATCACTTAGGTGGTATGCAGTGGATTGGAAGGAAGGCGGAAGTCATGGTGTCGAAAGGGGTAGCTTCTGATGGGGTCGAAACCCTGCTATGTTTTCATAAGTTAAACCCTTGCCTAGTTTTACCTAAAGCTTTTGACACAGTCGAAAGCTATGCTTTCGAAAGGGATTTATAATTAGCTTTCAAAGAAGGTTGCCATGTCATTACTTTTGAAAGAGTATCTTTTCCTTTAAATAATTTCTTTCGAAAGGATAGGTTTCGTCCCAATCGAAACCCAGCCGCTAATCCCCCTTTCGACTACATTGAAGTCGTCTATGTTGTCGAAGGGGTTACTTTTTTTATTTAAGCCTTTTTCCTGTATGCTTTCGAAGGGGTTGAGGGTTTCGAAGGTGATGGAGTCGAAAGGGGGTTTCGACTCTACCCTTCAAGGTTTTGATTTTAAAGGTCTTTGCTTTTGACTAAGATGGTTCCGACACCATTAATTTTTCCCCAAACTAATTTTTGTTGGTTTCGAAAGAGATACTTTCATATATAACCATTTTGACCCAAATGATGTTTTTAAAGAGTAATCCCAATACTTTCGAAAGGGGTACTTTCATTTGTTTCGAAGCTCTATAATTTAAAAAGATGATTTAATACCATCGAAAGGTATAATAGGTTTCCAAAGAGAATGTTTATTAAGGGCTTCGAAAGGTATGTATTCAATGTTTTGAAAATAGGTCTTTGCTTTCGAAGGAGGCTATCCAGAGGTTTCGAAAGAGATGTTTTATGGTTTCAAAACATAAACCCAATCTCAATTTAAAGTAATAACCATGGCATAAATAAAGATTTTGAAATGTTATTCACATTGTTTTAACCCATAACTGTATTTTGGGGAAATGACATAATAACCAGTTCGGTTGACCCAGTAGTGAATATAACTTAACAGATGTTAAATTTTTCAATTAAAGATATTGGCAAGGGCCAATAATTTACAGTAATCCCATGAAAACTGTATGATATTGGAAGGAGCCAACAGGTTCATAGTCAGCCCACGAAAACTTTTATTTGATACTGGCAGGGGCCGGTAAGTTTGTAGTTAGCCCATAAAAACTATATCCGGGTTAAGATATTGGCAGTCAGCCAATAAGTTCCTAGTTAGCCCATGAAAACTAGGATAAGAAATAAGATATTGGAGTTACCAATAGGTTCTTAGTGATCCCATGAAACTAAGTAATGGGACTGATAGTCCTTAACATTTAACATGTTAATAATATTCCTAGAAACTATAATTGAGACAGATAGTCAGAATGAATGGGGATGGGTAATCCAGAATTGATTTATTTGTTTTGCATATCATCATAATGTTTTGAAATACTATGTTTTAACCATTGTGGATGCAGGAGCACAGTAAATGATTTTATAAATGTTTTAGGATACTAGTGAGGGGAAAACCCGTTCCGCTAAGCGGCGTGGTCTCACTAGATATCTAAATGGTTTGAGATGGTAAATTATTATTCATACCAGGATTTATGCCTAACTTGAAGTTTTTTTTCCCTTAAACTCTCGGGTACTCAATTGATTTTGAGTAAGTTGAGAGTTAAGGTTTCCAGGTGTTCTTGTAGACGAATAAAGCTTTCGAGGACGTGCAGTGTAACATCCTGCCTTTTTGTACGCTTTAAGCAGACACACATACCGACTCAACCCATACAGAAGGACGAATTGTTATTTAGGGTGAATAAGAAAAAGGAGAAAGAAATAAAAAACAGAATCTTGCAGCGGAATGACAAAATATAATAATCAAATAACAGTTCATGAAGCTGTTTACAAAACATTTGATTATACTTATCCAATACAAAAATCAGAGTTACACATATCAGAGATAAATACATTACAATGCAGCGGAACAGTATGATTTAGTGGAATAATAGAATAAGTATTAATAGTACAAATCTTCGTCTTCGTCCTCCAGAAATAAAGTCTTCAAATCCTGAAATGCTCAGGCTGACCCGAGCAAATTGAAAAGACAAAACACTCGAGTCAGAACTAAAAGATCTTATGTAAGTTAAATCAACAGTAAATAAATATGAGTGTAAACGGCGTCGGAGATGTTTACGGGATTTTGACATCTCCTATCCAGTTTCTAGCGTGAGTGCAGTAACTTAAAAGATGTTTGGGATTCACATCTCCTAAGGATCCGTTAAACTATCTACTATGTAGTACAATACGCAATTATAATATGTCTAAAGTAAAGTATGCTATTTAAAAATAGCATTAAGGCTTTACATTTTCCACCTTAACACATTTTTAGGGTATGCCAATAGTCTATACATTACCGTAGCTCACTGTAAACTGGAGCCGCCAGAGGATACCACATAGGTACGACATAAAACAAACTCGTAGAAGGCGCGCTAAGGTAGATGACACGGCACAACTAGGCAATGCAAGGGTAGATATACCAATTACGCATCCGGACTCGTGGTGACACATAGCCGCAACTACCACCCACCTCGAAACACACTCCCGAATAAAATTGAAGGGTGGCCACCAAATAAATCGCAAGTCAGAATATAGTATCGATGGAATGTGTCCGATCAGAGGTGCTAACTCATTGGCCCGGAATCGCTCCTGTTTTAGCCACCTTATGCTAACTCACGGGAGTTAGGTCCACGTAAATATACCTTTAGGATCGTCACCACCATCCTACTTCATTCTCGAATCCCCACCGCGTACACAGTTATCAAAGTGGTTTTCGGTATCGATAGAGAGTATGCCCATACCTGATTCTGGTCTCTTTAACAACCAATCATTTATTACACACCGGATGGTTCTTTTACATTTCCAAAATCTTTTCATAATTGATATCAAAATATCATATTCAATTCAAACCATATCACTTTAGAAATCATTACTTACTTTCGAAATCATATTCACCTTTGAAATCGTATCACATTTGAAATCATAGTTCAATAATTATATTTCTTTTCAAAGTCAAGTTCACAGTTTATATCGAAATATCGTATCTCAAAATTATATCACTTTCAAATCATATCGTTTCAAAAATCATAATTTCTTCCAAAATCATATTTCCTAAAACTGGTTAGGTCCTTGCTTCAAAATCATCATTTCAATTATTTATAACATTCAAAATTCCAACTTAAGTTATAACATCATTTAGCCTTATTCTCTTTTTAAACCAAATTGAAATGAATATAAACAATTACACTTTACTTTGTCTGGAAATTTAGAAATTTTTTTAAATAGTTGTAAATAGTTAAAATGCTCTAGAAAGTTTGATTATAGGTAAAATATTTTTAAATTGATTTAAGATAGTTAAATAGATTTAATTTAGATTAAATATAATTAAAACAGATTAAATAGCTTTAAAATAGATTAATTAAATAGATTAATTAGATTTAAAATAAATTAAAATGGTTAAAAATAGTCAAATAATTTATATAGTTAATATTAGTCAAAATAGTTTAATAAATTTGAAAATCTTAATAATTAGAAATTTTAAAAAAATAAAATTTTAAAACAGTTTATATTAAAATATGAGTTTGGAATTTTATATCAGTTTAAACTATTCATTTCAACATATTTGAACCATTTCCAATTTCCAAATCGACAAACCAAATTCAATAAACTATCGAATTTCATATCTTTTCAATCCATGTTCAAAATATCAATACGGATTACTCCAGTTTCAAAAATATTTCAAAGTTATTTTCAAAAAAATTCAATAACTAAATTTTGATAGAATTTCATTTATACTTAAAAGTTTAACTTCAAACTTCCAATTTAATTTCTTAAAGAAATTCCTTTTTAAACCAATTCACAATTCAACGCAAAACTTGATTTTCCAACAATACTTAAATCTATATAATCAAATTTCCATTTCAAAATATCAGTTAATTATATTCAAAAATCAAGGATTTTAATATCATTTAATTTAACCAATCCGGTGTCCGTATATAATTCACTACCCTAGGGTCAAGTGATACGGATATTTATCATTTCAATCCGCAATTTAAACGTTTTACGATTGTATATCATTTCAAACCGTAATCTCGAAATAAATAAAAATCCATAACGAACTTGCAGTTTATAACGGCATAAAATAAAACATCCATTCAACCAATATCAATAATCAACATCCATCATAGTCATCATCCAATAAATCAATAAGTATCAATATAGAACTGAGAATCAATAAAGGGTATTAAACTGGCAATTTATATTCAATAATAAATTAAATAACAATTTAATTCAAATACTTCAAATTAACTGAGATGGTGATTTAAAATATACCAAACAGTCATAAATAAATTTCTAAACACATCATAAATTAATTTAACAAACATAGGAAATTTTAGAAGTTGTGAGTGGGTTAAAACACTCACCTTTGAATTTAAATTGAATTTAAATCCAATTTAGGGCCCAAATTTGAACGGTCTTAGAATTCATCCAAACCAGCGTCAAAATGTCCGTAATTTCAATACGATCCTAACGGAACAAACCGCGCATAAATCAGACCTCGTATGAAGAAGTTACGATCATTAGAACATTAAACAATTTATATTAAAACAAACAAACAAACAAATTAATTAAAAATAAAAACCGACCAATAGGAATTCGCCGCACGCCTTGCTCTTCTCCCAGAAACCCTAACCAGAAAACTTTGTGCTACTGTTCGATACGCAGCCCCGCACCCAGGCAAAATCGACGCCACCGCCTAAACCCTTCAATGCTGCCGACGAACAACGCTACCCAAGCGGAGCGCCACCACTTGCGAAGCCTACCCGACCTCAGCGCTACCCCCACGTTGGTCTGATCAACTCGAATACCAGCCGGCCGCCGAAACTCTTAAAACCCTAATCGAATTAAACCCATCAAACCAGCCGATGAGACGACGAACCAGACACGCTGATGAACTTCGCAAGGCCCCCTCCACGCCACGGTATCGTCGATTTGACGATCTGATGCAGTTGATCACGATGAAATGGAAGGCCGAGATTTGTTCTTTAATTTCAGTACATACAATGATTCAAATCGGAAAATGAATTACAGATCTGAGATGCGCTCATCGAGAGCTTCAAATCGATATATAATTCGATATATATTGAGGAGTTTGATTTTTAGATTTTAATTTGATTTGCAATTAGATCTAGAATTTGTTTGTTTGCCATTGGAAAGAGGAGATGGGAAGGAGATGTACGTACAGACAAATGAGAATAAGGAGGACTAGGGTTTATAACGATATATTTATAGATGGATAAGAAAATAGAAAGAACGGATAAGATTTTATTATAACGTTGAACGATAAATGGCCCGAAAAGCCCGTTCTGTCTCCGGAACGAAAATGGGTAATCTCATATATCAAAATAGATATTTTTGATGATTTCAAATTCAATGGAAGAGGTTTCAAGTCCTAATTCTAGCGTATGAAGAAGTTATGGTAAAATCAATTTATTTCAAATTGATTTCAATTAAATTGATTTCAAGGCGTTTCGAGCCCGTACGATCAAATGACAAGTCCGATCGTTACGAAACTTGAAATCCTACAATAATTTACCGTTGCGGATCCGATGAAACTGGTTTCGTCGAAATCCGAGTCAGTGGCCAAAATGGCTATTTTCAGTTAATTAAGTTAATAAAAAATTTAATTAAATCACATTTTCCAATTCATCTAATTATTTACAAATTTTATCAATTTGGATTACTTGGTAAATTTAGAATCCTTTAAACAAATTTCTATATTAATTTATCACTGAATATTTCACAATTTACAGTATTTAATTTCAATTTCAACTAATCCAGTAATTATAAATTTAAATTCCAAATAAATCCATATATTCTTATTTCCATCTTGTTATTCAATCAATTATCATCTTATGGGTATAATTAACATTGATTTATATTTACTACATTAATATATTCCCATTTCATATAAATCCCCATTAACGTAATATTTCATTTCATTTAATTTCAATAATCCATTTATTACAGATTAAAATCCAATGAATTAATCAAACTTGAATTCCAATTATTTTTATTCAATCAATTGCCATATTATGAATAGAATTTACCTTGGTTACTCCTTATTGAATTAACATTCTCCCATTACTAATTTAATCTACACTAACTGCACTAATTAAGTTAATTAACTACAATTGATTTCAAATTAAATTTTATGAACCAACAAATAGGTAGCTTATAACAATTATTACCATTAACCTTTAATTACATTTAAGTTTATTACTTTCAAACAAATATTATAATTACTTACAGAACATTGATTTTATTCAATTACCATTTATTATATATTTAAATTCATTAATTAATTCAATGTCTACGTTTATTTTCTTATATTCAATTTATAGCCAAGTATAACATTTACATTATTTCATTCATTGGAATTTCATTCAGATTGTTAATAATTTGCTTTAATTAACATTGTTGCATTTCACTTTAATATTCATTTCATTATTAAATTACAAATTTCTATTTCTTCAATATTAAGTCCAAAATATTATTAGATTGATAAATTTTATTATCGAAAATTGACGGGTCGTTACATGCAGGAGGCAAACTTATTATTGGAGTTCTTTTATTTCCGCCGTGTGTTTTGTTTGTCAAGGCAAATTGTTTTCTTGCATATCTATATATTCTGATCTACCAAGGGGGCATCTTCATATGTCACTCTTGGCATATTTTGTAATAATTATATGTTATCTGAACGTGGTCTGTGAATTGGGATTATGTAATAAATTTGGAATATTTTGAAATGGAATGTGGAATTATTTTTGTTGTTTAAAATTGTTCCATATTCTTGTGTTTCTGTGTATCAATGTATCAAATATCATTGTGTTTAGTTGCCGAGGATTAATAACTATGGATGACTGCAACATCCGTAGCCATTAGTTTTGGGCCTCCAAATAGGGGGATGTTACAAGTTGGTATTAGAGCGACGTATTTGGTTACACTTCGGTTCGTTCATCTCCTGAACGACTTGTATGGATGAATGTTGACTTTGTATCAACAGATAGAAGATAATGTTAGCATTCCAAGTGGTAATGCTATAATAAAGGTAAACGTAGCCTCAGGCCTCATCAACCGAGAATGACTAAAACAAGGGAGATGCAGCAAGGCTAGGTGGGTCGCTTCCATGAGGGTAAGGTCATCCCCATCTAGAGTCCCTACTATTAACTCATTTATGCTTCGGTACGGTTGTTGATCCCAACCGAGTGGTGATCTTATTCGGTATTATCCAGTAAAGGGTGGGTCGGTGTTGTGTTGGCAGGGGTCGATAGGTTCGACCTTGGTGTTATTTTATCTAGAGATGCACCGTGATGGGCGATACCCTAGTAGCCCAGTCATTGTATGAAATCCATTTCCCAATAAGTGCCTTCGGTCTTAGTTGTATGCTGGAATTTAATTAATGTAACAATTTCGGATATGTGAACTATTTATTTGAAAGCCCTGGACATTATGATAATATCACTGGATTTCTATATAAAGTGTTTTGGTTATCGTAAGGTAAAAAACCTTCCGTGTTTATGTGCGGCGTGGTCTTACGAGATACCTTTGATTCCAAAGTGTTTTATAAAGTAAGAATTAAGTTGTTTGAGTTTACTCACACAAGACATGGTGTGTTTATATGCGGCGTGGTCTTACGAGATACCTATGATTTCAAAGTGTTTTATAAAGTAAGAATTAAGTTGTTTGAATTTACTCACACTAGACCCATGTCTGACCCAGATTTTTATTTTCTTTTCATAAAACTCTTGGGTATTCAAATTTTTTATGAGTAGCCAAGTGATCCAGATTTCTTACGGAAGCATTTTGAAGGAGCTGGAGTAGGTGGCTTCACCATAGCTTATTGTATTTATTTTCGCTGTGTTTATGTATGATCTATGTATTTTGTGATGGGCAGGCAGTATAACTGTCTAGTTGAAATGGTATTCTAATGACTCTTATATATTATTATTATAGGAATGGCTATGTGATATCATATGTTATCCATTGTATATTGTTCTGATTCGTGGTGAGATTTTGTGATTGTTTAGTTTCTTCTTATCTTCCTTTTTCTTCTACCTTTAATGGCTCGCCTTTCGGTTCAAGAAAGGCGGTTGTTACATTGTGGTATCAGAGCCTAGGTTAAGCGAACACTTAGGCTTTGGGTTAGGGTCAACTTCGAGAGTGTGTATTTGTAATTTTTATTCGTATATATATATATATATCTGATAGATATATAAGCTTGATAGGTTTGATTTGTACCCTTCTATTAAGATTATCTCATCCAAGTATTCTAAGAATTATCTTACTATGCCAGGAGGTAAGACATCAGTAATTGAGGTAGACGAGGTGGGGGAGCGGGTAGCACCACGACTACTAATGGTCGAACCCCAAATCCTGGAAGCATTCGGATTACCGAAGAAGCAGCACCAGTACAACGCCGAGTACTTAGCAAACTTGTGCAAGGATTACACAAACCTAGGAGGAAAACCTTTTAAGGGTACCGAATCTATCATTGAAGTACAAGCTTGGCTACGGTCATGTGAGAAGATTTTCCAAGGTTTGGACATTTCTGATGATCAAAAACGGTTCTTGGCATCATGATAATTGCAAGAGGGTGCTGCTGCATGGTGGGATTCTGTCACCGCAAATGTTCCAGTAGATGAGTTCTCATAGGATAGATTCAAAGAAATATTCGAAGACCAATTCATGCCAGCCGTGGGAAAAACCCGATTATATAGATTTTTCATGGATCTCAAGTAAGGGGACCAGTCTATAGCAGAATCTGAGACAAAGTTCAACGAGCTATCTTGTTTTGGGCCGAAATTGATCAACACTCTGTTGAAGAAAAACGAGATGTTTGTTTTGGGCATGAGGGAAGAATACCAGGAGAAAATGACTGCTCATGTCAAAGGTACTTTTGTGGATTTAGTTGACATGGCTATGAGGTATAAAGCCTCGGAAAAGAAGAATCCTACTCCCATAGCACCTAGTGTAAATACCGGTGGGAATGTTTCTAACAAGAGGAATTTCAATCCGAATTGGAAGAATCAAGGAAAAGGGAAATAGGGAGAAGGTCAAGGAGGCAAGTTCAGGATTATTAGTTGTTATATTTGCAAGAAGAGAGGTCATATTTCGAGGTCCTGTCCGAACCATGAAGCTCCGAAGTAGCAAAGTGGACCCATCTCTCCAATGGTCCTGAAGTCTATTTGTTTTAATTATCATCAGCCGGGCCATATGATTAAGGACTGTCCACTCCTAAAGAAGGTGCAGCAGCCTAAGGTGTACGCCATTAAGAATGAACCGTCTACTTCATCGGATGTGAAGGGGAAAGACGTCCTTGAAGGTACCTTACTGAATAATGGTATTTTTGCTCGAGCATTATTTGATAATAGTGCCTCACATAGCTTTATCTCTTGTGAATCGGTAGATAAGTTTCATCTTATTCCTAGTATTGTAGAAAACCCTATGTGTGTGTCGAACCCCATAGGTGGCGTAACCCATTTAATATCATTTGTGAGAATGTGCCAATTTCCTACCTTTCTCATCACTTTTCTTGCGACCCTTGTGTTTTAGACTTTAAAGAATTTGACATTATTTTTGGTATGGATTGGTTATCGAAATATGGACCTGTTTTAGATTGTGCTGAAAGGACTGTATCATTAGAAACTAAGTTGGGAAGAATAGCTAAAGTACCATGTAAAGAACCTGGTATTAATATGTGTAGTTTCTTATATGCCCTGGAACCATCCCAGGATGAGTGAAGTTTTGTTGAAGTTGTTAAGAATTTTCTAGATGTATTCGAAGAAGTTAAAAGTTTGCCCCTGCACCGAGAGATAGAGTTTCGCATTGATTTGGTCCCTGGTGCAAGGCCAGTGGTTCAACCTAAGCGAAGGATGGCTCCAAGGGGAAGAGAGGAGTTGGTAAGTCAAACTCAAGACCTGTTGAGGAGAGGATTGATTAGACCCAGCCGTTCGAGTTCGGGATCTTCTGTGATGTTTGCGGCAAAGTCTGATGGATTTTTAAGGTTATGCGTGGACTATAGGGAATTGAATAAGCTAACCATTAGGAACAAGTATCCCTTATCCCCCATTGATGATCTTTTTGATCAACTCCATGGAGCTACAGTATTTTCTCAGATGGATCTAGCTACTGGATTCCATCAATTGAGGGTTGCTGAAGATAGTATACCCTTAATTACTTTTAGAGGCCCTGACTGTTTCTTTGAGTTCACTACAAGAAAAGCTTGTTTTAACAGCAATGCACAACAGTGTTTCACCATTAACTACTGTTTTTTTACTGCTATGTAAATATAAATATATTACCAAACGCTATATCAAGTCAGTTTTATCTTTTTATTCAACAGGCCGCTTTCCCACTTTTCTTATCATTCCTAGTTTACTTACGCGCCATGTTTCCCTCTTTTATTTTTGCTATACATAAAACATTTCCCGCTTCTCTGAAAATAACGATAAACCCTAATTACTTTTCCACTCTTGTTCTAGATCTTATCTCGCTGTTGCAAATCTTATTTTCCTCCTATTCCTCTCTCCTTGTCTCATTAGTTCGCTTAAATCTGGATTTGTCGATCTTAACCCTGCTAGCAACCGGAGCACTACCAGCATTAATGTAATGTGACGCCCCACCTCAATACCCACGCTAGCCAAGGACACTACGATGTAGTGCTGTCAACTAGCACGGAGAATAAGGCTGTTGAGGAGCGACCATCCATGTAATTGATTATCACATGGTGGCTATAAAATAATCTTCGGAAACAAAAATAGAAATAAACATAACACATAGCAGTCACAGACATCCATATCACAAAGGCGGAAGAAGATATGAATATATAACTAACACATGAAAGTGTACATCAGAGTAGTGGTCAAAAAGTTCCACAATAATACAAAAGAATAGCAACACGTGCTATACCAAAAGAATACAACTATGAGTCCATATCTCAAGTGTATACAACAAAAACTGCTAAACTAAATAGTCAGCCAAAAGTCAGAGTAGCAAATCCCGGAAGGAAGTCAAGCAGAAGCACCTGTAACATCTCGGTCTGACCCGAGTATTATTTAAGAAAATAATAAACGGATCAGTCTAACTATAAATATCAGATGACATGATATATAATAAAAGACATGGCATAAACATAGAATATCCATACTGACATACTACTATAAGTATGAAAATGATGATCAACAGGAGATCAACCGATGAGAAATGATCAATATCACGAGAATCTTCTCAAAGATCCAAAGAGGGCATCATACCCTAAACTTGTACTCATAACAAGTTAATGACATAAAAATCCAGAAATCAAACAAGAAATCCAGAAATCATAAAAAAAAAAAAGGCCTATCACATGATGGTCCGAAGACCATGGGGAGCTACCCCATATGTGTGAGTCGGAATCACACTGATTGAGGCCTAACCAAAAAGCAAAAAGGTATGTGTGAATGGAATCACACAAGTGGTGTCTAGCCTAACCTCGCAAACAAAAAGATATGTGTGAGTCGGAATCACACTACTGCGGCCTAGACTAACCTTGCGGACAAAGAGATGTGTGTGAGTCGGAATCACACTACTGCGGTCTAGTCTTACCTTGCAAACAAAGAGACATCGCACAATTGCTAGTCTAAATCATAAAATGATCATCATGATCAGCGAGAAGTGTCAATCACACCAAGCTAGTAAATATATGAGTTTAGCTTCATGTCCCATAACCACTTGCTTAACTTAAATATTTACGAACAAGCTGTAAATCTTCACTAGGAAATTGTCACGAAAAGGGATCAATCGAACAAGTCCAAGAGCTAACCGACGAAGTGAACGCAAGCGTTTCATACCACTCGTTTTACTAAGTCGTTTAAGTCGATTTCTCATTAGAGTGAAGTAAAGGCCTATATATATTAGTAGATTGAAAATCGGTTTGAGAAAACGAACTTTTGATATTAAAAATAGTGTTGAAATCGATTTGATGAAAGAGTTTTGATATTTACTACTAGTATTAAAACCTTCATATCTTTAAAGTGACAAGTCATAAAACGATTGTTGGAACAATCTATCACAAAAATTCACATTCGGAGACGTGAATAAAATCCAAGGAAATCAGCTTAAAATGCATCAAAGTGAAAGTTCTGATGAATGCTTTTCAGATAAGATTGCCTTCGCAGAGTAATACGGGGTCCAGTGGTAGCATGACCGAGCTAAGGAATGGTGCGACTCAACCAGATGAACGACTTAAGGAAGGTGAGCGACTTACGACTTAAGGGAGGCAAGAGACTTACGACTTAAGGGAGGCAAGCGACTTACGACTTAAGGGAGGCAAGCGACTTACGACTTAAGGGAGGCAAGCGACTTACGACTTAAGGGAGGCAAGCGACTTACGACTTAAGCCTTAACTCGTGGACGACTCAGCACAACTCGCGAATGACTTAGCACTTTAACTCGTGAACGACTTAGCACTTTAACTCGTGAACGACTCAAGCCAGTAACTCGTGAACGACTCATCACTTTAACTCGCGAACGACTCAAGCCAGTAACTCGTGAATGACTCATCACTTTAACTCGCGAACGACTCAAGCCAGTAACTCGTGAACGACTCAGTACTTTAACTCGTGAACGACTTAGCACACCCAGAACGACTTAAGGCCTGGAACGACATATGCTCCGTGTGGCTTTTCAACGCGAACGACTCAAGCCAGTAACTCGTGAACGACTCATCACTTTAACTCGCGAACGACTCACGACTTAGGCTTAACTCGTGGACGACTTAGCGATGGCCAGAAACGACTTAAGGCCAGAAAAATCACCAAAACACTGAAAATTGAAGTTTTTCGCCAATCCAATCCAAACCAAATGCAAATGTTGATGCTAGAGAGATAGGGAATCATTCCCAACAGTCCAATGACAATCATAGGCAAGATGTGAGATCAAAAATCTCACCTTTTCACGGAATTTGATGAAGATGGAGATTTGAGAGCAAAGCAAGAACACCAACAAGCTTGAATCAATGGTCTTCACGTGAATTTGATGTTGAATCTCGGATTTGCAATAGAATTTGTGTTTGGAGTTTTAATTTCCACTTCCCACCACCATTTTTGATAAAGCTTGAAGTGTTTTGATAGAGTGAGGAAGATGGTTGGGCTGAACTAAAGGGGTGCAGTCCAAACCAAAGTCAAAGGCGGGAAAAAGTGTTGAAAATTTCACTATCTCCAAACATATCGAAGTTTACACTCAAAAAGATCGCAAACGTCATTTTGAACTCAATGGAAGTGGTCTCGAGTCCTAATTTGACCGTATGCAAAAAGTAGCTTTTCGGACTAACATCCGACTAACGATAAAATATTTAAATATAAAATCGATAGATATGCGGGTTGTTACATGTAACGACCCGCCATTTTGGACCCTTCGCATCCATTATAAGTGTATAGGTAGACACTCATGCCGGAGTTGAATTGCTCAAAATACCGCGTTGTTAATTTAAATTTGGCAAAACTGAACATATACAGTAAATAAATATAATCATAGATCACAGACACAGAGTAATAAGTGCAGCGGAAATAAAAGAGATAGTAGTTCATGAAGCTACTATATGAATATATAAAATACATCAGAGTTTACAACAGAAGAGTAATACGATACATCAGAGTTAAATCAGATACAACGAAAGAGTACCCCGATACATCAGATACAACTCAGAATACATCATTGGAATCATCGAATACCGAATGCAGAATAGATGGCTGGATCTTCAAGCAAAGCTCCAACTCCAAAGGTGAGTCTCGAATACTGGAACACTCAGTCTGACCCGAGCGTAAAGCAAAAACACAAGACACTCGAGTCAGGATTAACATTCTTATATTAATAAATCCAACTCAAGTGAAATAGCAATTGAAATACAAGTAACTCAAAGGATGTTTGGAATAACCATCCTTTAAGGATCCGTTAAACTATCTACTATGTAGTAGTGTACGATAAGTAGATAATGTCTATCAGTAATATAAAGATATCAAAATAGCGTTAAGTCATGGCCCATTCCACCCTTAACACATTTTTATTCCCAAAAGCATATACAAGACCGTAGTTTTCCCAAAACCGGAAGTCACCAGAGGGCAATCCATATACTAAAGGTACAAATCAAAATCGTAGTGGTCGCGCATAAATGGAATACAAGTATGACAAGGCACATGAGGCAATACCCAAGGTAGTGATACTACCGTTCGCCTGATCCGGACTGGTGAGAACGCAACGCTGCAGCGCCCGCAACACCGTGAAACAACACTCCCAAAATCAAGGGTGCACCAATCGACAACAAGTAATAAGTAGTTCGAAGAAGTGTGTCCACTTTAGGTAGCTAATCCTCCATTGGCCCGGCACAGCTCCTGTTTTAGTCATTTCCAATTTGACACAAGTGTCAAGGCTATCCATTATCGTTCTCTTTCTTCAGTCAACACGAACACCATTCCAACCACTTCATTCTGGATCATCACTCCGCGTATAGTTATTAAAGTGGTTTTCGGTTTAGATAGAGAGTATATCCATAACCGAATTCCGGTCTCTTTAATAACTTCCGTAATTATTTCACCGATTAGTCGTTTATATATTTCAAAACCAAATCAATTACAATTTCAATTTCAATTCGTAAATCAACATTTCATTTGTCTTTCGAAATCAATTTCCAAATTTACGTTTCAAAACTTCCAAATTATCATTTCAAAATCTTATAATTCAAGTTCAATCTTTATTTAAAACAATTCAAATATTGATTCAAGTTCGTATATAAGTTTCATTCCTAAATCCTTTAATTTAACATTCCAAATCAGTTTAACTTCATTTATCGATTTCATTCAATATTCGTTAAGTTACTTTATCATTCAAAACAATTTCTATTAAATTTCCAATTCATTAAATCCATTATTTAAATTCAACTTCCTTATATCAAAACTTACAAATTGAATTAAATTAAATTCATCAAATCAAATTCTTTAACTTTCAAGCCTTACATTAATTTCAATAAATCACATTTTTTTTTGTTAAAGAAATTCAATTTCACTTATTTAATTACTTAAATAATTTTCCAAAACTTAATTAATAAAGAAACTCAATTTCAATTATTTACGAAGAAAAATTTTCTTATTCAAAGGTTCAATTTTTCTTATTAAAGAATTCAATTCAATTTAATCATTAAATAATCTAATCTTATTTAAGTATTAAATAATTCAAAACTTAATTATTCAAAAATTTCAAAGTTTAATCATTTCAAACTCAATTATAATTTCAAACTTAATTATTAAATTATTTCAAAGTTTAATAATTTCAAACTCAATTATAATTTCAAACTTGATAATTAAATCATTTCAAACTTAATTCAATCATTTCTCAAATTAAACAATATTCTTCATCAATTACATTGTTAATAATTTGTTTCAGATTATTAAATATTAACATTTTCCTTTCATTAAAAATTCAAATTTTAACTTCATTTCAAAAACATATTATTTATTCAAATAAATCTTCATTTATTTTCAATCAAATTATTGACCAATCGGGTTTTATTTAATTTCCTATCCTAAGTCAAAGTTCAATTTGGGTATTTATCATTTCAACCCGATTCCAATTCAATTAAAATCAAAACATAGCAAAGGGAACTTGCAGTGTGATAATAGGGATGGTGTCAAATTAAATAAACAAGCAATAACAACAAACAATAACAATCCAATAATCAATTCAAATAATCCCGAAATAACCGTATTAATTCGCATTGTTATTTGTACGAATAATATAATTATTTCTAGAATCTACACTATCATTTCATGTAGATTAAAGATTATTACATTACGGTTTTTCACTTGACATTCAATTTCAATTTATACTACAACAATTAATCCAATATACGTCGATGGTTCAAAGTGTAATTATCACTATTCTACATGTCAATTAATTTAACAATTAAAAGGGGGTCATATTCAACTAATCAAATTCAACATATATGTCCAATTTAAATCGTTAACTATCATATATCCATTCAATTCCATATTATTTATCACTTTAACATTAACAATTTAACGTCCAATATAAACATCAACAATCAATCATTTAACAACCAAACTGGGTTATCATTGCATATATAACAGATAATGGTGTCAGATGTCAAAGGTGAACTGATACAGGTAATAACATATATAACAGTGTGATTAACTAATAGCAGTATATTTCAATTGTCGTTTCAATTGAAATCAAATTTAATAAATAAAAGAACGTTAATCGTGAGTGAGTGCTCACCTTTCGAGGTCAGAGGGAACAGGAGATGACGTGGATACGGACACCGATACAGACACTGGAATTGAGTTACGAATCCAAGCACGAATTTCCAAATCAAAACTAGATGGATACGAACTTGACGGACCATCTGATAGATAAGGAATTTATGAAATAAATCAGGGCTGGGTCGATAAAGAAAATTGGTATAAGCGAACATATATATAACTATATATAACTATTTATATAAGTCATATTCCAAATTTCTCAAACACATATTACATTAAATTTTCATAACAATATATATGTAAAATATACATGCTTGTTTAAACTTATAAAATGCAGGCCTAAACTTACATTTTTACTTTACATAACTAACATTTTCCCTCAAAACCAATATACAACAGTATATGTAAATAAACCCATTTGCCAGAACTTCCAATATATATGATATAAACTCATGTAACTTGATACATACCCAGAACCAAAATCAAAATAGGTGAGCTAATATATATACTAATATACTTATACCTATAAAATTAGAACAAAAACCCTTTTTTTATATCCAAAATGTGCACATGCATATATGTATATACAGTAGCTTATACTACTAAAACTATTGTCAATGTATGTATATACGGTAACATCACACATGCTTAAATAATAAAACATAAACTTACATAAATTATTATACCATTTTCATAGCTATGGTAAAAATCTAACAGCAGTCGAAACTATATAAATATAACCTGTAACTGAAATGAATTTTCATCATAGACAAACTGTATATATATCTAAATAGTAAACCCAAATATATAAAACTGTAATAAAACATTGATAGATATATAACTAGTTTAAGTAAACTGTTGTCAAATTTCCATCCTTAAGTATATATAGTGACCTGTGTATGATTTATATTGACCAACTATGTATATAAAGTATATGTGTTGTCAAAACCAAAACCCGCATGTATAAACTCACTTCATGTAACTATTATGAACCTATATATAAAAGCAGGAAGTTACATAAGAAAACAACATCACCCTATATAAACCAATACAACATAATGTATTTATAACTATATTTTACTAATATTACTTACATAAATCAAATAGATTTCGTTTCATATAACCATACATTTATAACATATATTCATATGTCAACAATCTAAAATCTACACTAGTATAACCTAAAGCAAACCGTATATACACCAGAAATATATAAACCTTTCGTATGTATGTAAAAACAAAGTGAGGAATATATATATCTATAATATATAGACTCATGCGCAAATATACCAACTTAATAACAGTATACATATATAAACAAATGTATATATATATAAACAAATGTATATATATATAAACAAATGTATATATATTAATATGTGCTCACCTACAGGATATAAATACATGCACGATGGAGAAAATGAGGTTGAAACAGAAAACGCAGCAGCGAATGAAGGTGGAAGCTCGGCTGAGGAAGAGAACGAAGGTGTGTGCTCGGGTTCTCGGCTGGTGGTGGTGGTGCGCAGCTCGAGCTTGGGGTGGCGTGAGTGATGATGGGACAGAGGTATTTCCGTAGTGAGGTGAGGCAGTGGAGCATCGCGCTGTGATCTTGGCTGATGGGGTACGGTAGGGGTGGATGACTTGCCGACTAGGGTGGCGCGTGAGGAGGAAAGCCGGCGGAGATGGGAAGTGGTTTAGACGGAAGGATTAAGTGGAGGAGAGAGAGGGTATAGGGGAGGAGATGAGTGCGGTTGCAGGAAAGGGAATATGAAATGGAAGGAGGAGAAGTGAGGGAAAAGGAGATTTGCAAAAATAAACTAAATGGAAAGATGAGTTACAAGCAGATGGACGTGAACAAATATGAGCAAGAATGAGATTATAACTTTATAGAAAATACTATTGTTTTTTTTTCACAAGCAATGTCAGAGCCGAACAAAAGGAAATGAAATGACGAGCTCATATAAACATTGGAACCAGGGAATAATGAATGGTAGAATTGAATTCAAGAATTATAAATGCAACGTTTGATTTTCTTAACTTTAAATTTTCAAGACGGCATAACAGAAGTAATACATGAATGCTAACCTACCTTGACACCTTTTGAATAGCAAAGGCCACAAGATTTGGATTCAGAAAAATACGTAAAGCAGTAACCGACTATTAGACCATGCTAGGGACAATTGAATGGACGCATTAAAATAAATATGGAAATTTTGTAATCGATACGATTATCTGTTACGCGGGTTCCGCCGCGTACCGGACACCGAAGTACGGAAGTGAATATACCGCAAAGATTAGCACGACGCGACGATCAAAACGGTATAAGGATATCAGTGGTACGATTGAATTACAAAAATTTGAATTTTCTACTAGCGGAAAATGCAAGAAAAACACTGAAAAATAAGATCGACGGAGCCAAAGATGTCCGAATTTTGAAAAACGGCAAACTGACATCTTGCTCAGAAGATGGTTTAGAATTTTTCTATGTAAAAATATTTAGGTTCCGAAAACATTTTATTTTCATTACTTTTTAACTGATTGAATTGAAGTGAATTTACGCGCGAAATAAACTTTCATATTTTCGGACGAAAATTTACCAGTTGCTATGTTTAACTAGACGTATTCCAAATATTAAATTTTTATTTCAAAATTTTATCGTTTAAAATTTCACAAAATTCCAACTAATTACGTTATTAAAAACGGTTAAAATTTACGGGTCGTTACAATTAACCTTATAATCACTGCAACTTTTGGGTCTTTCATAATAAGGTAATTTTGTTAAACATTTTGTACGTTAGGGTTTTTTGGTATTTTATGCAATTTATCTTGTAAGATGTTGCAGCGATCTATGCGATAGAAAGCCTGGTTTTTTAATATATTTTTGTATTTAGTAAACCGTAGTTGTTCATTTTGCTTTTTGTTTTTTTAGAAGTCTGAAGATACTTTATTTTCCATAGAAATTAAATATAAAAACCTTGTAGACTATAATATTTCAATTCTTTTATACAAGGGCCATAAAGTACCTTTAGTAGTTTAACTATTGCTTATCGCTTCAAGCATATAGGGTATATATGGTTTAATGGTTGCAAAAACCTGGTTGTTTATATCCTAACATTTTCATTCAACATTATTTACTGAAAGCTAAGTTTGATTCTATAACTGACATCAATTCCTATGTCTTCCTTGGTTTACAACTTTTTGCAACTCGACATAGGAAGAAATCTGTATAATCTTTGAATATTGCAACGTATAAAAGGATAGTTTGGTAAGCACTATTTTCATATCATAGCTTTTGATGTGACAAATAAATGGTATTGTTTAAGTAAGCCTAAAAGTTGGATTTGAATGTTCAGCACTACTGTACCATAGTTCCTAATTTACAAGATTTTGCAACATGAAACCAACCAATTCTATAGAGACAAACCACTACCTGAAGTAATAAACATGCCAACGAGCAGTAGTATAATGCAAAGATTCACAGTAGATAAAAATTCTATAGAGTAACTACTTATTAAGGTTGTAAGCACATATCCTTAATTGAATATCTGTTTATAACACTATAGACTTACATAAAATATAATTCCTTGTGGCTAAAGAATTCATAAACAACAAGCGAAAACATTGATCATAGACCGTTCACAAAATGGCTACGAGAATATAGTCTATAGTATATAGAAAATTTTGCGTGGAATGCCACAAACCGACAACCTATACCACTAGCAGTTTTGAATTGTGGAGATGTTTTTGCTAAAATAGTAACAAGAGGGACTGTAGGATGTCAAAATTCTGAAAGTGTTGGTCATTTTAATGGGAATTAGTTAATGAAACTTTTCAATCTATAAAACTGCAATTTAGGAAAACAAGAAAAATGGAACTTAAATATTATATATTGTTGTGCAAGTTCGATATTTATAGTGGGAAGCATAAAAGGGTTACTTTGTTATCTATCATGTGAAGAAAAATGTTGTTTTTCATTTATAGTATAGGGAATCAGTTTCATTTGTTTTATGCTCTGCCCTTATTTTGATTACAAGAAGCATATTCTGACGATGGAACTCTGGACTGAAACTGAATCAATAAGTTGACTATGTGCTAGTTTTTGCAGGTTTATGTGCTATTTAGTCCAATTACTCAAATAATGCAGTGTTGAAATTGAATATTTTAGAACCCAAAACGATGTGATGAGTGGATGATGGAAATCAAACTAGCACATTGATTGATTGAAATAATGTAGCTCATAGGTAAATGTAAATTGCACATGTATGCATGTACATTTTGAAATTATAATGGCCCAATTACATATTGTTTTAATGCCTAGTTTTACTTGGATGTATCAATTCCGTAACAAATGGATCATGATGAGATGAACTACTTTTTGGGATATCTGTAATAGGTTCTTACCTTCATCCCCTTTGGTTGATTTGCTTATTTGTTTTTCCCCCTTTCTCTCTCTTTACTTTGTTCCATAAATAGAAACAATACTTAAATTTTTTAATCAAGCTTACATATGGTAAAAGATGATATTTTGAATTTTATTTTATAAAACATAAAGTACTCTGCGTTTACTTATCCTAGTTTTCGTTTTCTGTAGCAGTTGTGGTCTTCTTCTTGCACTGGCATAATCCTTTTCAGTTTGTTATTTTTTTCCTTATCTTTTTCTGTATTTGCAAGAAATATGTGTTTTATTTGTTAAAACTTGAAACAAGCAGGGGACCAACTCGTCACTTTTAAGCTATTTACATCAGTCGTTTCTTTTAGTGGGTGAAACAAAAATTGCTAAATGTTTATTTTGTTGGAGTCTGAAAGTAAAATTTGAAACATAACTGAAAATAAATGACCAGGTGAAACTAAGTCACTAAGTTGGAGTCCCTTCAAGCTAGAGCAACATGTTTTATTGGGAAATTCAAAAAAATCGTTAAATAAGTTTCATATTCATTTCATTTATGGTTTGCTAAAGTGAATTTACAAGCAATCGTCATGTGAGTGACATTCTTGACAAGCTAGAGCAACATGTTTTATTGGGAAATTTAAACTGTTGGTTTGATTTAGTTAAACAAATAAGACCTATGAAAAAAAATCAAATTTATCAAGACAATAAGCCTGGGTTGGCATTAGTTTTAGCATATTGAACAGAAGCTTGTTGCAATGGAGAATGAACAATTAAGTCATTGAGTGTCACTAACCACATCAGGTCGTCCATGATGAGTTATCAATTAGGCTTTAAGATGCACATCAACTTGGGCAAGAATAACTGCAGTTGGGTGGGGGTGAATTGCAGCTGATTGGTCGTGAGCATTAGGAGCTAGAGCTGTGAAAACTTGATAGGAATGAGCTTTGTAGCGATTGATAGACAATCTGATGAGCTTCGACATTCGGTATACAACAGGGAAGCACAACATATGATTGAGCATGTGCATGTAGAATGGGATTGTGTTGGATAGTTTTACAAATGGAAGCATGTTGTAGATGCATGTGTGCATCAGGAGAAGCAATATAAGATTGAGGGGAAACATGAACTGGAGCAGTTTGAATTTGAGTACGAGCTGCTTAGGCAAGTCAATGAGCAGTAGGGGAAAACCACGTAATGCAATTTCTATAGAAGTTAGATCTTCTTGGACTGCACCATGAAGAGTTGCGGTCGTGGAAAGGATATGAGCAGCAGCTTGATAGTGAAAGTTGACGTGCAAAATTGGAGAATTTCTGGATTTATATATGAGTATGTGCAAAATTGGACTATGAGGGATGCAGTAAAATGGATTTCCACAGGGATACACTTATCGTTGGGAATTATTAGTAAATTCTACATAAAACCATATAAGACTATTTAAATTATATTAAAGTGAATTACGTATAGATTAATATAAATAACAATAATTATAATATCTTGATAAATGATAAACTTATTAAACTATAGCATGAAAATGTATTATATTTGATTTAATATATAATAAGTTATAATATATATAACAATAAATAAGTATATAAAAAAATATAAGTTACACAGGCACAAATAAAAAACACACGCATATCATATAAACTATTGATTTAAATTTTTGTGTGTGTGTGTTTATGTTATATAAATTATTTAGTAATAATAGTAGTAGTAGTTACTAAAAATATCTTGATAAACTTAACCTGTTTGTTGTATGAGCAGGCGATTGCTTATATTTCTTAAAGAGACAAAGATGGCTACTTATGTTTGTATTAGGATGTGATATTACCAAGGGTCTTGGTAAATGGATGGAGTAGATATCAAATGTTTAGTTTATCTATCATCATTCAATTTAATTGCACTCACACCATAATGGAAGGTATAATCCCTTTTTTAATGCATTGATTTTTTTTAGTTATTTAGGTTACTATGGGACATATTAGTGTGATTTTCTTTTATGCGTGTTCTTATATTTTGCTGAGGCAATGCATAATTTTAGTATGTTCTTATATCAGATGGATGCTTTGAACACTAGAAATTTAGAATAAATGTTGGTTAATAATTTACTTTCTTGTCCACTCTGTAGCTTAGGTAACAACAATATCATGATAACACATGCCCTGATCAAAACTTCGGTAAATGTTTTCTGTAAACTATAGTGAATAGGTTATGCAAGTCTATTGAATGACATATGTAAGTGTGGACAAACTCTTAGTATATTCATGTTTTCCAACTTAATCATCAAGATCATATTAGAGTTATATAATTGTTTTTATCTAAGTATGTAAAGCTAAAACCAGATGAAGCATTTGAGTATATATTGATGTGGATCAGTCTGGTGCCATATGAGCCGCTGATGTTTTTGCACAATCTGAGGTTTCGTTCATGGTAATGAATTTGCACAGGTACGAGTAATACTGCAAGTTTGGCGAAACATCAAGCAAATCCTAAGGTATCTCCTGTGATTGCAAAAATGATGGGAAAGATGGATGCCTGGGCTAAGTAATATGTTTATGTTTTCTTCATACTTGTATTAGTACATTATGCTAGATAATGTTGTTATTATGTAATGTTGGAGGCAAACTGCTAATTATGACCAAGACTGTTATTATGTAATGTTGGAGGCATAATTATGACCAAGACTGTTATTATGTAATGTAATGTAATGTAATGTTGTTATTATGTAATGTAATGTTGTTGTTATGTAATGTTGTATATACATATATCTATCTGTGTGCATATATATATAATATAATATAAAAAAAAAGAAAATTGAAACAAATGCTGAAAATTAATATTATATAGGATAGCGTTTGAAAAACACTATTGATTCATCAAACGCTATCGCAACTCTATATGAGATGTAAGATTTATGCATCAAAAACGCTATAATAGAATCAAAAATGCTATAGTAGAAAATAAAAAACGCTATACAAGAATGACAAAAAATGCTATCGAAAAACATTGTAACGCTATAACATGGTTTGATGAAACGCTATAAAATGTGCTCAAAAACGCTATAGAAGTTAAATGAAGGATTAAATTCCCTATAGCGTTTAAGTTTAATAACAGAGAAAAAACGCTATGGTAGGGTGCAAACGCTATGCACTTTTGTAAACGCTATTAGTTATTATAGCGTTTTCCTTCCTGCTATGTAATGTTGCCGGCCTACCATAGCTTGTGGTTCCACGGCGTTCTCTGAAACGCTATGGTAGCCTGTTATAGCGTTTTTAAAACGCTATGAAACCCATAAACTGTTGTAGTGGTTGTTGGTTATGCCTTTCGAGCTAACAATGCGCCGGCATATTTTGTAGGTCTCATGAACCATGTTTTCCGAGATATTCTTAATAAGTTTGTGTTAGTTTTCATCGGTGACATCCTTATCTACTCCAAATCTGAGGAGCATAAACATCATTTGGAAGTGGTGTTGGAGACATGTCTTGAAGGCGAAATTTTCTAAATGCCACTTTTGGAAATCATAAGTAAGATTCTTAGGACATATTTTGATAGGACATGGTATTTCAGTGGATCCAGTGAAAGCGGAAGATGATCAAGAATGGAAGCAACCGCGAAATCCTATCAAGGCTCGCAGTTTCTTAGGATTGGCTTGATATTATAGGAGGTTTACTCAAGATTATTCCAAGACTTCATCCCATTTGACTAAGCTGACTAAGAAAGAGGAAACGTTTATGTGGACCCTTAAGCGTGAGGAAGCATTTCTGGAATTGAAGAAGAGATTGACTAGTGCACCAGTTTTGGCTTTCCCGGCTGGGAATAGTGGATTCACGGTTTACACAGTTGCATGTGGAGTGGGACTAGGGGCTATTCTGATGCAGCATGGTAGAGTGATTGCGTATGCAAGTAGGCAGTTGAAGCCTTACGAGAAGAACTATACTACACATGACCTGAAGTTGCTAGCTGTTGTCTTTGCATTGAAAATGTGGAGACACTACTTGTTGCATAAGGATCCCTCTATTCCTCTTAGTTTCTTTCTAATCTTTAAAGATTTTAGAAGTCGGTTTTCTTTCTTTAATTAGGTGAAAAATTCGAGCTCTTCACGAAACATAAATCCCTGAAGTATCTTTTTACTCGAAAGGATCTGAACCTGAGACAACATAGATGGTTAGAGTTTCTGACAGCTTATGACTTGGATATTCTTTATACACCAGGGAAAGGTAATGTGATAGCGGATGCCTTAAGCAGGAATGCTGTTTTGACTCTTTTAGAGGTTACCCTGACTCTCCTAGAAAGAATACCAAGCAAGAAAAGAGAGGACAGAAGCTTCATGGAGATCATTAGAAAGGTTGAGGTGGTGCAGTGTACAAGTTTTGAGATTGATAACCAAGGAGTTTTAAGTAGGTGTGGACACAGTCGGTTAACCGCTTCAATCGGTTAAATTTTGCGGTTAACCGTTAAAGAAGGAGCGGTTCCGTTAACTGGCTTTGGCTAATTTTAGTTTTGGCCTACCGACGGAACCGGTTAAAATTAACCATGGTTGACCGGTTTGTTTAACCGATTAACTTAAACGATCGGTTAAACAAACCGGTTAACCAACCAAACAACATCATATGTTCATTAAACTAGTAATAATAGTAAGCATTATAGTTTGATTGCCTCTACTTGCCAATACAGTTACACACGTACATTACTCCATATACATTACACACATACATACAAGTATCGGATGCATACTTCCCCTCAAACTTTACTTAAATTCTAAAGTTGGCTACCCCTACATACTTCAGTAGTTAAATTCTCAACAGCAGTTCATACATTACATCACAATACAAGCATCAACTACAGTTATTACATTACATTACTAATTCAGTCCAAAGTCCAAAGAGATAATATAAATACATTAATACAACAACTACAAACACAACTCTAAGTCTAGTCTTCACTCTCCATTTTCCAACTTCACTACTTTAGTCTCCACTTTCCAATCTTCAATTCTGCCCAAACAAAATTAAACATATATATCAGTTAATAGATCAATAATATATATGGTAATCAAAATTAAACATATTTATCCATTCTCCAAGTATTTCCATTAGGATCATTGTCATATATCAGTATAACAGTTCATATATCAGTTAATATATATGGTATATAACAGTTTATATATATAGTATTTGCATAATATATGGTATAAACTGATAATATTTATACCCTACACATGAACTGATATGAAAATATATTTAACAGTTCATATATATGATATATAACAGATATATGAACTGATATATATATATATATATATATATATATATCAGTTCATATATCATATAATATTTATACCATACACATGAACTTATATTTAACAGTTCATATATATAATACATAACATATATACTGTTATATCAGTTCATATATATGATATATATCGGTTCATATATTAGTTGTTATATATGATATATAGCAGTTCATATATATGAAATGATATAAATCAGACTTCAACCAATACGTTTTCAAAATAATGGTTAAAGTATCATCTAACGATATTTTCTTAATATATAGCTGATACTTGTCGATATACCAGTGATACAAGACTGATTTTTTATGCAAATATTGATGGAAATAGACAAATATCGCCATTTAAAGAAAAATACATAAATATCTCATATATCAACGAGGCATGCATGCACATTACACAAACACACACACACAAATTCTTTATATATTAACAAACAACCTAATAATTATTTTATGTGTTAAAATGAGAATATTTGTGTTTTATGTTAGTGATAATTATTTTTTAACTTCGTAACAAACATGAAATCACTCCAATATTATCCTTTATTTCCAAAATAATGCATATCAGTCGTAACTTATAATTGGTCAATACTAATGTTAAATACTTAGGATACCATATATGATTAAATCATCAACAAACAAAGGATAGGGATTTTTATTTCAAAAACTAAATGCAGTTTTACTTTTTTACGCTACGATGAAATTATCAGGTTATTCATACAAAAATATCTATTATTACTTGCGTAAAACAACTAAGCAAACATAAAATGAAACTAATTATAAAATATGTATGTAGGAAAAGTTAAAACTCACATCATCGTACAATTCATCGATTGCTAAGTTCACACGTAGTCTACTCTCCAAAGTTTCCTGAACTACGCTCTTCTCCTGGTCATCTCTTAATCTTTCAGCAAGAAGAAGATAACCTCCCTTAGCTAAATCTTCAGATTTTCTATATCACAATGCTCATCTAAGCAAAACTCGAGGAGTTATAAAGCCATGCTTTCCTGCAAATGACTTACTGTTCTCTGCCCATGCAACTGCAAATCCTTTACGACTGAGGCAATCGATGGTAACCTGACCAACTTGTAAATAAGATTTAGTTGCTAGTAAGGTATAGAATCTGTAAACAAGATACGTTTTAAAATGATAAAGTGTGAAAGAATAAGGTATGAAATTTGTATATACTCATGTTTGTTTAGTATGTACATCAGTTAATAAATTTAAAGATAAATATGATATTACTATTGAGATGCATTATTTCTCACATCTAAATCTTAACCAATGTAAAAAAATACCCACCATTAGAAAATATTATTGAACCTCCATAGAATTCCTGCTTTATAAACTTTGGTATTCAAACCTCTGTATATTTTTTTTGGCAAACAATGGAAAACATATTGGTGCCAGAAATAAGGTCTACACTTGTAATTTTTTTGCACCATTTAAGAAGATCCCTAATAATGCAAACAAAGAATGTTACTGACACTGCAAGAAATAGATAGTGTGGCAGAAAGAAAATGAAATGTCTGTGCCTTATAGAGATTCTGTTAAAATTACCAGATGATAACATTCCACTCTCATGGTTGGAGTCATATGGGGTAGTAGTTGTAAAGTAAAACATTTGAACTGTTTCTAGACAAAAGAGTGGGTTTGGAAGCAAAAAAAAAATGCTAGATATAAATAAATTATATAAACAAAGAAGTCAACATAGCATACCTAAGAAGTCTTGCTGAAATAGATGCAAGACTTGTATAACATATATTCATGATTTTTTGCATATCGTCAGTGTTTGAAGTTCCAACCATCACTTTCCATCACAAAAGACTAAAGAAGTGTCTACCTAGTGATTGAAAAAAAGAATGACTAGGTTTTATCATAACTTAAACAATGCAAATTGTAATACTAGAAATCAGGTAGCAAAATAAGTTGTATCTATATATATCCAAAATGGAAAATCATTGTAATGGCAGTTCAGTTCAGTAGTTAAGTATAAACTACAAAATGTATTACAAACTGATCGCAAACTATGCATAAAAACTACAAAATTCACATTTAATTACTCAATACATATATAGATTATACATACAAAACTGCTACTTTCAGTTCAGTAGTTAAGTATATAGATTACTAATTATACATACAAAAATGACTACTTTTTGCAGTTCAATATAATATAGTTCAGTAGTTCACTATAATTCATTGCATTTGAGACATAATTAATTAGGTCGATTCATTAATCATAACAATATACATATTCAATCAAACTAAAATTATGCCGCGATATTAAAAAAAACTGCTAAAATAAAATCTCACTTTCTTCCGCTTTCTAATTGCGTTCACCACAGCTCCACAAATTGACGGCCACCTACCCATTATATAGCACGTATGCAAGCAAGATAGGCTCGACTTTGGATCGATTTGAATTTTGAAGGTAGATGAGATCTATAGTTTTGTTGAATGGGAAAATGTAGATCTAGGGTTTTTTTTCCTGAAGGAATGAGATGAAAATGAGGCAAGCGGCACGAGTAATTAATTAGGTTTGGGTTATTTGTTGAGTGGGTTAGGTTTCAATAGGTAGGGGTAAAAATTAATTTCGGTTCAACGGTTAATCGATTTGGTAAAATCTTTAATAACCGATCCGATTTTTATCGGTTAACATCGGTCGGTTAACTGATTTTGTCAGTTAAAACGATTCGATTAAGATTGGTTAAATCGGTTAAGTTGGTTAAGTCGATTAAATGCCCACCCCTAGTTTTAAGAATGAATGTATGTATCTGTGTGCCAAACGTTAAATGGTCTTAGGCAGGAAGCTTTGTCAGAGTGCCATCGTTCGAAGTTGAGTATCCATCCATGTGTCTCAAAGATGCATAGGGACATGAAGCGGATGTTTTGATGGAAAGGAATGAAGAGAGATCATCAGAAGACAGCCGGATTATTGCAACCTTTGAAGATACCCAATTGGAAATGGGAAATGATACAAATGGATTTTATTGATGGTTTGCTCAGAACCAGAAAAGGAAATGAAGGAGTGTGGGTTATCGAGGATCGGCTAACGAAGAGCGCGCATTTTACTTCAATGAAACCAACAAGGACCGCTGCTTCCTTAGATTAAATTTTTATGAGGGAGATAGTCAGGTTACATGGAGTTCCTATAAGTATTATAAGCGATCGAGACCCTATTTTTACTAGTCAGTTTTGGGAAGCATTGCAAACAACCATTGGAACAAGGTTGAGCTTAGGCACAACATATCACCCCCAAACCGATGGACAAAAGGAGCAGGTGAATTGAATTCTAGAGGATCTCTTGAGGGCTTATATTATGGATTTTGGTGGATCATGGGAGGATCATTTGCATTTGGTTGAGTTCTCCTATAACAGTAGCTTCCAAGCAAGCATTGGAATGACACCGTATGAAGCCCTATATGGAAGACCGTGCAAGTCAGCAGCATGTTGGGTTGAGATGGGAGATAGGTTAGTTCTTGGACCGGACATAATCCAAGAAGCTACAGAGAAAGTTGTAATGATTAAGAAAAGGATGAAGGAGGCTCAAGATCGCCAAAAGAGTTATGCGGATAGTAGGCGAAGGGATTTGGAATTTATGTGGAGACTTGGTGTTCGTAAAGATTTCACCAATGAGAGAAGCTGTTAGATTTGAAAAAGCTGGAAAGTTAGAATCAAGGTATGTTGGACCTTTCCATATTCTTGAGAGGATCGGATTGCTTGCTTATCGAGTTACCAGAAAGATTGGCGGCAATTCATAATATGTTCCACGTGTCTCATTTAAGGAAATATGTTCATGATCCATCTTTGATTGTGGAGCCATCGGTCCAAGAGGAATTAGAGATAGAACCGAACCTGATAGTTGTTAGACATCCAGTTTATGTTATGGATCAGGATGAAAAGAGGTTGTGTAACAAAGTGGTGCGACTAGTTAATATTCAGTGGAGCGAGGATCCTAGAAACAGCACTTGGAAGGCGGTGGATTGTATGAGAGAAGCATATCCGAGTTGATGTTAGGATAGTTAGTTAATTGTCTATTGTATGTATAGTGTATGTTTGTTTGCTATGGATGCTTAATGTAGGTCATTGTATGTGTTTTGTGATATGAATATATAACATTTGCATACTTTGAATTATCTCCTTGATTTCTAATTTTGGGACGAAATTCTTTTAAGGGGGGGAGTCTAACGGCCCAGAAATTAATCGCTATTTAAATGAATATTTAATTATATTTTAAATAATTAATAATTGGATTTTTATTAATAAATAAAACTATTTTAAATAGTAATTAATGATGATAAAATCGTTTTCAAAATTTGTTTACTAATATATATAATTCATAGAAAAATAGAAAACGTGACCGGAAGTTATTTTTTGAAATATCGACTTTTCATTGGTTAAAAGTTGATTTAAAGGTCATAACACTATGTTATACATACATACACACAATACAAACCATTTTAACATGATAAATACATGTGTACATGTGCATGAATATGCTCTCTTTTAAGTGTATATATATAAGGATAAAAGAAAATATTTTATAAAGGAAAATATATATATATATATACACATATAAATACACACCTTTTTCAACACAAGGACACAAGAGCATGACATGAATAGTGGAAAGCATGGGGAGGGGTAGTATGAATGGTTTTGAGTGGAGGGAGGAGGTATGGCAATGCATGCATACATATATTTTAATACAAATCACCTATTATTATTTTAGTCAAATCCCAAGCCTATATATACCCCTTTTATCTTCATATTTTTCATTTACAATCTCCTCCTCTACTTTTAAAATTCCCTCCTCCTTTACTTTTAAAATTCCTAAGAGCTTAGACAAACATTTTGATGGCTTCTCTTTATATCTTCTAATTTGAGAAATATTCACTTCTTTTTGCAAAAATCGCTTCTAAAGTTCACTAAAACGCTTCTACAACCCATTCAACATCTCCTCTTCCAAAATACAACACTCCACCACCCAAAACCATTAGGGCCGAGCCCAAACATCCCAAGGCCGTACCCAATAAGCCCTAGGCCGAGCCCAGACCCAATTGGTCGAGCCCAATTCAAGTGTTCGAGAGTCCAAAAGCTTCAAATTTGCAACATTCTTAAGCGTTTTCGAGTTCCGACAAAAGTTGCTTTGATTTAGAAATAATTTCGGTGAGTAAAACTTCTGTTTTTGGAAAAGAAATTAACTTGATTTCGATAGACTATATGTTGTGAAATATGGTGACCGTTATGTTGAATTATCATGTCGTATTGATGACATATTATGATATGTTTATGTTTGAACTTGGATTTGGTGATTGCTTGATATGTTTAGATATGTTTGGACATGTATATGGATATAGATATGTGATATCGGATATTTTATTATGGTGGTATGTTTATGAAAACAAAAACATGTGTATATGATGTAAATGTTGTGAAGTTTGCACCTTGAAAAGTCGCGAAGGACTTGAGATCCAATTTGAAAATGAAAGCTATTTTCTAGCTTTGGATTTTTGAAAATGTTCTTCCAAGTTTTTACCTTTGTTTTAAGTTTTCAAAACTTTCCAATTTGTGTCTTCAAAGATGTAGTATCTACAGTTAAAGTGAAGATTTCACCTAGAAATCAATTCTAGCGAACTGCGTTTATAGCGATAGTCGCTATGGATGCAGCTCGGAAAATTTCACGATTTCAAGTTTTAAGTGTTTTCTTTTGGATTGTTTTTTAGAACTCATTTTGAATTAATTAAGTAAGTTGAAAGTTTAAGTTTTTAATTATTTAATAATTTATTAATTTAATTTAATTAAATTGGGTAATTATTAATTAATTAATTAGGTTAAATAATTAGAGTTTGAGAAATTAGTAACTAAGTTAATTATCTTTAATTAAGTAAGTTTTTAATAATAAAAGGGAATTAATTTTATTTAATAAAGTTTATTTAATTAATTAATTAATTGCATTTATTTATTTATTTAATTATTATTTAATCAAAGTTTAATTATCCACTTAATTTGGATTTAATTTTAAATAAATGTTATTTAATTAAAGTTTATTTAAAGTTTAAATGTAAATAAAATTAGGGTTATTTATGGTTTAATTTTGATTTAATTAAGGTTAATTAAGGTTAAATTGAGGGTTTAAACTTATGATTAAAATGAGAATTTATTAGTTTTAAAGTTTTCTTTTAAATTCTATCGGTTATTTATTTTTAACAATCTTCCTTGTATAAGAAAATTGTTTTGAAAAAAGAAAAAGGATCGCTTGTCCATGCTATTAAGTAGCCAAATGAATTAAAGTAGTTTCAATAAAACATTGACATGTTTTATTGAAAGTAAGTCAACTTGTACTTATCACAAATACCGCGCTTCGGGGATGTGATGAATACAAGAGGGTTAATTTCGTTAAGTGGGTCATGATAATCTAAGCATATGGAACGTATGTACATATGTAAATCTTTACACCCTGATAGTGGAATATCCCACTATAAATAAATTGACTCTTTAAAATTATCGAATGTTGGTTTGGAGAGACCGGGATCGGATATTAGTTGTTATCTGAAACCACTTCGAACCAACGTAAAACGTTCGAATTGGAAATAGTAAAGGCAAGATCCAAGATAAAGACTTAGAAGTGCAAGGGCAATTTGCTACTAACCCCGAGGGTGGTTCCAAAACGGGTTTAGTGGAAATAGTTCCTTCGGTTCATTCATCTCTTGAATGACTTGTATGGATGAATGCTGACTTTGTGTGAAGACAATGTTAGCATTCCAAGTGGCAATGCTATAATAAAGGTAAACATAGCCTCAGGCCTCATCAATCGGGAATGACTAAAATAGGGGAGATGCAACAAGGCTAGGTGGGTCGCTCCCATGAGGGTAAGGTCATCCAAATTAGAGTCCCTACTATTAACTCATTTATGCTTCTATACGGTTGCTGATCCCAACCTATGGGTGATCTTATTTGGTACTATCCAGTAAAGGGTGGGTCGGTCTTGTATTGGCAGGGGTCGATAGGTTCGACCTCGGTGTTATTTTATCTAGAGATGCACCGTGACGGGCGGTACCCAAGTAGCCTAGTCATTGTTTGAAATCCATTTCCCAATAAGTGCCTTCGGTCTTAGTTGTATACCTATTATGCTGGAATTTAATTAATGTAACAATTTAGGCTATGTGAACTATTTATTTGAAAACCCTAGACATTATGATAATATCAATGGATTTCTATATAAAGTGTTTTGGTTATTGTAAGGTAAAATTCCATCTGTGTTTATATGCGACATGGTCTTACGAGATACCTTTGATTTCAAAGTGTTTTATAAAGTAAAAATTAAGTTGTTTGAGTTTACTCACACCAGACCCATGTCTGACCTAGAGTTTTATTTTCTTTTCCTAAAATGCTTGGGTACTCAAATTTTTTATGAGTAGCCAAGTGATCCAGGTTTCTTACGGAAGCATTTTGAAGGACCTGGAGCAGGTGGCTTCATGTAGCTTATTATATTTATTTCCGCTGTGTTTATATATGATCTATGTATTTTGTGATGGGCAGGCAGTATAACTGTCTAGTTGAAATGGTATTGTAATGACTCTGATGAATTATTATTATGGGAATGGCTATATAATATCCTATGTTATCTATTGTATGTTGTTATGATTCGTGGTGAGATTCTGTGGTTGTTTAGTTTCTTCTTATCTTTTTTTTCTTCTACACTTAATGGGTCGTCTTTTGGTTCAAGAAAGACGATCGTTACACTAGCCCAAGGCCCTATAGGATTGTATTATCATTATTACCTAATGTACTCACGTCCTGGACTAGCCTGATGCCTTACAAGAATGCTCAACGTCCTTTCCTAGACAAAATTGGACTCAAGACCTAGACTGGCCTAAGGCCTTACATCGTTGCTTACCATCCAGTCCTCCTCTTGGACCATCGAAGCACTACAGAGGAGCATCGTATCTTAGGTCGGCTACATGTGACATAGGTTCATGCCTTTTGTATCGACATCAAATAATTCTATCGCAAAAATTGTATCAATCCATCTTTATACAACGGTAAATGTTAAAGTATACCTCCGTTCTTAGCGCATCTTCTTTCAAGTATATTTCAGTTTAAGTGTCAATCCTTCTGGTGTTTAAAGTTTATTTAATTTAGGGATAAATCTTTCAATTTTCTTCATATATAGGTTCCTAGTCATCAATAAAGTGTTATCAAAGATTATACGGTAACTATAGGAAGAATTATTCATATTGTAATTATATTCATATATGTTGATTACTTGCTTTTCATCCTATTTCTACCCAAACCCATGATTTTATCTCTTAATTCTAGTATCATTGTTTAATTAATTAGATTACATAACACAAATCATTATTATGGTACTACTGTAACAACCCGTATATTTGTCGATTTTATATTTAAACATTTTATTTAAATATTTCATCGTTGGTCGGATTGAAGTCCGAAAAGCTACTTTTTGCAAACAGTCGAATTGGGACTCGAGACCACCTCCATTGAGTCCAAAATGCTGTTTGCGACCTTTTTGAGTATAAACTTTGATATGTTTGGAGCTAGTCAAAAATTTGACCATTTGCACTTTGGGTTTGGTTTTGGGTTCAGCCCCTGTGCCAACTTAACCCCCAAATCTGAACCACTCCTCCCCATTCTCCCTCACTTCCTCCTCATTTCAGTTCTAGAGCAACAATGGTGGGAGAGATGGGAAATTAGAATTCCCAAGCCCTAGTTTCCATTTGCAAATCAAGTTCTAGCTCCAAATTCAAAGAGAACCCATTGGTAAGCATCTCCTTCTCCTTCTCCAACTCTTTCTCCTTCCAATTTCAGAAATTCCTAACCCTAACTTTGGGAATGTTCTTCTTTTTAAGCTTTGAATTCAAGCTTGTTGAGTTGGAATAAGAGTAGTTGCTCTTGCCATTGCTCCATAGCATCTCCTTCATTCGTTTGGGTTCAAAGGTGAGATTTTTATCTCACATCTAAGTCAATAATTATCTTCGATTGTTAGGTATGAATTCCTAACACTTATCCTTGTGCAATTCCTGAGTCGTTGTTGCTCGACCAATCGTTATCGATGTCGTTTGGCCATTTTTGGCCTAGGTTCAGGGAATGCCCTGAATAACAGTTTCAGCCGTCTGAACGTATGGTTCAGACGTCTGAATGGAATACTGGGAATTTTCTTCTCCCAGCATTCAGACGTCTGAATCGAAATTTCAGACGTCTGAATTGGTTCGTTTTGGGCCAGAAAAGGAATAGGCTAAAAAGTGCCTATTTCAGACGTCTGAAATCTTGATTCAGACGTCTGAATTCTGTTCTGGAAAATAGTTTATTTTCCAGATTCAGACGTCTGAATTCTTGATCTCAGACGTCTGAATCTGCTGTGTTTTGCCTAGTTGTTTTTTTAGCTTGAATATCCAACTCTAATCAAATCGGGTTGATTCCCTTTTTGTTGTTATCATTTATTATCGGCCACTTTGTTAAGTCGCCCGCCTTTTTAAACTTAGGTCGCTTGTCTTCACTAAGTCGTACCGTTTTGACGGGGCGCTGCCCCGCACCCCGCCGTGGGCGCTGCCCCCTGGACCCCCGCGACCTGACCGGGCAGGTCGAACCCCGTATTACTCTGCGTAGGCAATCTTATCCGAAAGCCATTTAACCGAACTTCTTACTTTGATGGTTTTTGAGAATTGATTTCTTTGAACTTTACTCACGTCTTCGAACGTGAATTTTTATGATTGATTGTTTCTACAATCACTTCTATGATTTGTCACTTCAAAATATAAAGGTTTTCTATACTAGTATTAAATATCAAAACTCTTTCATTAAAACGATTTCAACTCTATTTTCAATATCAAAGCTCGTTTCTTAAAACCGTTTTCCAACCTATTAGTATATACAAACCTTTACCTCATTCGTATGAGAAAATCTAATTAAACGGCTTAGCAAAACAAGTGGTATGAAACGCTTGCGTTTACTTCGTCGGTTAATTTATGGACTTGTTCGATTGAAACTCTTGTGACAATTTTCTAGTGCAGATCTACAATTTGTTCGTAAATATTTGAGTTAAGCAAGTGGTTATGGGACATGAAGCTAAACTCTTATATTTACTAGCTTAGTGTAATCGACACTTCCTTATGATCATGACGATCATTCTTGTGATTTAGACTAGCGATTGAGCGATGTCTCTTTGTCCATGTGAAGGACCGTACTTCATTTTATTGAGCTTCGGCTCAATCAGGAGGAGCTTCGGCTCAAAGTCCGCAATGGGGGACTATACCCAGTCAGGAGGAGCTTCGGCTCAATCAGGAGGAGCTTCGGCTCAAAGTCCGCAATGGGGGACTATACCCAGTCAGGAGGAGCTTCGGCTCAATCAGGAGGAGCTTCGGCTCAAAGTCCGCAATGGGGGACTATACCCAGTCAGGAGGAGCTTCGGCTCAATCAGGAGGAGCTTCGGCTCAAAGTCCGCAATGGGGGACTATACCCTGTCAGGAGGAGCTTCGGCTCATCAGGAGGAGCTTCGGCTCAAAGTCCGCAATGGGGGACTATACCCAGTCAGGAGGAGCTCCGGCTCATTTTCATAGGATTGGCCATCCTCTTTTATTGTGATTTCTGGATTTCTAATTATTGATTTCTGGAATTTTATGTTTCACCAGCTTTTACCATTGACATTGATGAGTATGTCATTTTATGGTGGCTTGGTGAATTAAATTAAGAATATGACATTCTTTTCTCTGTTTTGAGATTATTGAGATATAGTATGACTTTTGTGGGATTTCTAATGTATACTTATCATAGTATGACACCTTTTTGTTATAATACGTTCTATTATCATATCTCATATTCTATCTCATTTTATCTGATAATTATAGCTAGACTGATCCGTTTATTATTTTCTTCTTATAAATAATACTCGGGTCAGACTGAGATTTTACAGGTGCTTCCTCATGACTTCCTATCTGGAGCCATCATCTGACTTTTGGCTAACTACTCTAGTTTAGTAGTTTTTGTTTGTATACATTTGAGATTAGACTCCTTGTTGTATACATAATCTATTATCTTGCACTTGTATCTATTCATTTGTGTTATTGTGGATCTTATTTGTCCACTACTCTGATGTACACTTTCATGTGTTATATTCATATCTATTTCCGCCTCTGTGATATGAATTGTCTGTGACTGATTTATGTTACGTTTATTTCTATATTTGTTTCCGAAGATTATATATAGCCACCGTGTGATAGCTTTGTGTTTGTATCGGTATGTCGGATTTCCTCCTTAAAAGATATGCATTCTATTCTATCTGACATATCGGTGCTCGCACAAAGAAGTTACATGGATGGTCGCTCCTCAACAGCCTTATTCTCCGTGCTAATTGACAGCACTACACCGTAGTGTTCTTGGTTAGCGTGGGTATAGAGGTGGGGCGTCACACTATGCATTATATATGAAGTAAAGAACGAATCGCTCATAAAATGTCATGAAATGCTCCAAACCTATTCCGCCATTCATTGTCGTGCTTCTTTAATGTACAAAACCTATGTAATATGCCTTAATTATTTCACTTGAGTGTCATGCTCATCTCCATGATCATTATAATGGAACGATTGCCAAAATCCATTGAGAATTGAGAGAGAAAGACGCCACTTTAAAGTTGAGAAATAAAAGAGGAAAAAACAGTAATGAAAGAAAAAGGAATAAATTAACTTTTCAAGTTCAAAATGGGCTTTTTATAGTGTTAAATCCATCAAATAACGGTTCTCACTTAAATTTTAAAAAAATGCTAATCCCGCCTTAGTTTAAAAATTAAAAAACTAAAACTGTCGCTGATATGTATATATGTCGACATATGTGTAATGATTGGATATACGTCGACGTATCATTTCATATATGTCAACATGCATGCTAAATTTTTCACTAGATATTAATTCATCTATATCTCCTTTATACGATCTCCAAATTAAACATATTTCTATAACATTTTAATCAAAAAAATGAGAGGGTCATATTGGTGCAAGCCTCATTGTCAAATTCAAAAGTCGGAAAAATGACTATTTTGCCCTTCCATAATTTAAATAAGATTATTTACAAATTTATTCCAATTAGTTTGTATCGTTTTATTATTAAATTTTAATTATAATATATCTCAAATTTTTAGGGTATTACATTTTCTATCCTCCTCTCAAAAGAATTTATTCCTCAAATTCTTAAGGAACGAAAAATATAATACAACGCTTGCATTACATATTGTCAAAAATACAACAATCAGGTAAACAACCATAGCATCCAGTCTTTCCAGTAAGTTCAAATGAGTCAAATGTGATAACATGCATACCATATAGATATAATTGATGCAATGTGACTTGTGGTTCTATACTTATAATTCAAAAACGCAGTTGATGCATCCATGTGAATTCGATAAGATGACATATCATGCATGAATGCATAACAACCTAATATAAGCATATAGTTCTACATTAATACGACAGCCATGTTATAACCATCAAATATATACATTGCAATTCTAACCTGAAAAATGACCTATCTAGCAACCCAATCCTAACAAAGCTACCAAATTAAAGAACATACCGGAAAAGAGTTCAATTTGAGAGGCTTCACCTTCTCTTCAGGTATCCACATGCTCTCCACCAGATCATCCCCCCATTTCACCCTTACCAATTCCACTATCTTATTCCTGAGCCGCTTCACACCATCTTCAACTATGCAAGCTGGACCATAAGATGAACTCAGGTCAGATTCTAACTCCACCGCTTCCAACTAACTGGGCTCAACTACAGTGGTTGGATCATGTACACATTTTAGCAAATGTGATAAAATGCATTATGGACTCTTGCCACCTTCTCCGGAAGCTCCACTTTATATGCCAAATTTCTTATCCTCTCCAATATCTTGAAATTCAAAATCTTACTACTTACTTCAAAGGTGGCACCTTTACATAAATCGAATCTCCAACTGCAAATTTCAAAACTATATGTTCCTTATCTATGTATGACTTTTGCCGATCTTATGTAGCTTTCATCTTCTTCCTAATAAGTTCCACCTTCTCCATAGCATCCCTAACCATCTCTACCCTAAGTATGATCTTATCCGTAGACTCCTACCAACATGAAGGTGACTTGCTTGGCTATCTATATAATGCTTCGAATGGTGTCACACCTATGCTCGTTTAATAGCCATTTATTATGTGTGAACTCCACAAGAGGTAGGTGATCCTTCCAAGATCCTAAAAAATAAATTATACATGCCCACAACAAACCTTCCAATACTTGGTTCACCCTTTAGATATGTCCATCGGTTTGTGGGTAATAAGCTGTGCTTAGATTCAGCTTAGCCCCTAATGCATGTTCCAGGCTCCTCCAGAATTCACTTGTGAAAAGTGGGTCTCAATCACTTATTATACTCATCGGGACTACATGAAGTAGGACCACTTCCCTAATATACAATGTAGCGAATGTGGATGTCATTCTTGTTCTCTTAACCGGAATGAAATGTGTACTTTTGGTAAGTCAATCTTGTATAACCCAAATACTTGCATTCCCTCTTCTGCTCCTATGAAATCCATCGATGAAGTTCATTACACTCCCATTTTCACCGTGGAACCTCTAAAGGGAGTAATATCTTACTCTAAAGGAACCGAGACAGTCAGAAGCGGGTGAAATAGATGGATTCTGGTTTTTTTCTATTTTGGATCTATCGGGCTTATAAAGTCTAAATGTTTATTAGGTCCAATCTAATTAAGTTTTAAATGAAATTTTATATTTTAACAATTTGGTTAAAAGGAAGTTTTAATTTAATTTAAACTAAATGTATTATAATGAGCATATCAAATATGCTTATATGTGTATAGTGCAAGTGCAACATAGCATATGGGGTATATAGTAAAAATATATGTATATAGATGTTAGGATTTGCATCTTTAACATATACACTGCCCATTTATATGTGCAATGGTTTTCATAAAACTTTGTAAACTTATATACGAAAGTTTATACATACACATGTGTGCATGCATGCGTGCGCACACACACACATATATCTCAAAAGCTACTTATGCATTATATATATATATTAATACCTTTTAGCATTCTTTTAATCTTCCTTTAGCTTATTTCCAAAATATTTTAAACTTGTATGCAAATATATGTATGTATAGTTTAATTTTAAATTATATAAAATAACAATTGAATTTACACATAAAAAACATATATGCATACATATATTAAAAAAATTGTCTATTTTAGATGTTTTGAAATCTAAAACTAACAATTTGAAATGAAGTTTTAACCTAGGAAGGAGTTTACATTAGTTTATAATTTTACATAAGAAGTCCTCTTATAGAATTTGAATGGAAATAATATATATATAAATATTAACATAATAATAAACTATATTTGAATTCAAAATAACATACATATGTAACACTTACAATCTCATATGTTTACAGTTTAAAATCAACAACTTGAAATCTAGTTTTGCATCAAGAAAGAAATTCAACTTTAGATTTGTGATTTACACAAATATCCTTATTAAATTTTGAATTGAAACAATGTAAATAATAGAAAAATAATTGATAATCAATATAACTAAATTATATATGAGACTTGCATAATATTTCATGAAATAATTTCATGTATGGTTTTGAGTTAAATACTACATTCAATTTGAAATATACAACAATTAGTTTCAAATCTAAAAAAGTAATACATTCAATTTAACACAGATACTAAAAAACTCTTCCTTTTTATTAAATTTTAACTTCTAACTAATAGCAATTAATAGATTAAACAACATATATATACATATAAATTCATTGTACACAAAATAAAATCTAAATAATATTAACAGGATAAAACATATTGTTATGATAAGTTGTATACAAAGGGGTTCTAAATTATTCTAATATGATATAACATATTTTAAACAAAGATTGAATGATTACCTTAAGATGTAGCCATAAATATCACATCTAGAATTAAGAAATGAACTCCTAGATCTTATTGAAACAACTTTGGATTTTTCAAGGATTTGAAGCACCACCATTTATTTATTTTATTTTGATTTTAATCGAATTTGTTTTGAGAATTTTTCTCCAAGGAAGCTATGGAAATTCAACCATGGGAGGAGGAGAGAGAAGAGAAAGAAAATTGAATTTCAGGATAGTCCATGAATGAATGAATGGAATTTTTGTGTTAAAGAAACAATTGAAACATTTTCAATTCATTCCTTAAAACCTTCCCTCTATAATTCTTCATTTAATCTCAATTAAATCAAATCCCCCTTTTAACATGAATGGTTAGCAATAGATGGAGGCTATGTGAGCCTAAAAAATTTCCTACAAACTCTTAGTAATTAATCTCTTTAAATCCAATTTAAATATTCTATGGATATCGTATATTGATACGTGCGTATATAACTTTTGTATACGCAGTTTATTAAATACTAATGGTATTCAAACATATGAAATAAAATTTGATGATTAATATTTCATAAATATTAATTTAATTATCACAATCATAAATTACTTAAATCATGTGGTTTTCAGAGTATTCATCATGATAGTTGTGTGACTCAAATGTGTAAATTCAGTTAGCGATTAATATCAGCTAGCGATGTGACATTTTGGCTAAATTTTTCGCTTACACATCTTGTTTATTAATAAAATTTTGCTATTATAAGCAATACCTGGTAGTAATGATTATTTACACCAATTCTTTTCATTAAAACAATATCACATTAGGACTTATGAAATTTGGTTTTGGTCAAAATTCCAATATCATCCACTCAGCTTGATTAATTCAAACACAAAATCTTTGGTTCAATAAATACAATTAATATTATTAACTATATTGTTCTGGCCAGAGACTTTGACTTTGAGCTGACTGCAGTTGACCGTGATACTAACCTTATATAACTGAGGAGACGAAATTTTATTGAATAGTGTTTCACTTCCAATGTTTCAAATTAGACCCAACTATAATCGTTTGATGGAGAATGCCATGATTTAACCGTAATCAAGGTGGAGTGTCCACAATGAAGTTCCATGGTACTCTCAAGTCAAAGGAACTATGTAACATCGTCACTTCAGGAATGTCTGTTTGTCCTTAGTTATATTAACCAATAGAGAACTCTGAAGCGATTTATTCATAGTTATCCAATAACTATCGGTAGTAAACCCTTGGTGCTTCCAGCAGCCTAAATAATACACTTTCCAACATTTGGAGAACGTTTTGTACTCTAATCTCAACAGATGAATCGATATCCTTTCTCGAAACATCTTTATTAGAAACATTTAAAACAATAAGTTATTCTCTAATGTGATAAAATTCCCATAATTATAACACACTATAATTACTATCACATAACATATCGTTTAAGGATTTTCTATTTAATATACTTTAAATTAATTACTTAATTAATTATATCACAATATAAAAAGTATATAATAGAAAGAAAACAACTTTGTTTAAACAAGATTGGTCATCAAGTTAGATATATATAACAAATTACAAAATTACCCCTAAGGCATACCCCTAGCACTATCAATTTTCTACTTGCACTTGGGGCAAATTATAGAATCTTTTTCCAACTCTTTTGGTAAGTTTTCTCAAAAACTAATCAGGTTAGTTCATTAGTGAACGGGTATGCTATATTGTTTTAATTATCTACTCTATCAGTTAACTCTCTCTGACGTCGATAAACTACCATTATCATGTGGAACCCTTTGGAGTATGTTTCTTGACTTCTAGTGAGCTTTAGGGTTTTTTGATGAACTGGATCGAAGCATTATTATAATATAACAGTATCATAGGATTCTCAAAATTTGGAAACACCCCTAGCTCGGTCATAAATCTGTGTATTTGCCTATACTTCTTTTATTACAACGTTATTCAAGGCGATGTACTTAGCCTTTGGTTATATTAGTCACTACTTATTGTTTGGAATATTTTCAACTTAAAGTTCTTACCATAAGATTGAACATGAATTTAGGATTGCAATACTATGCTCGATGTCACTTATGAAGTTTGAGTCTGCACACTCCTTCATAAGGAGTTCGGTGTTTCTATAAATAATTCTCTAGCATTTTGTAAATCCTCGAGAATGCTCTAAACTCTTACTTTGTGATCTTAATTTGGGTTTGATACTTGCTTTATGAATCAATAACATAAGCGAAATGCGATATTGCGGACAATGCAATATGTATGATAATTCTTATTACCAATGTATAAGGAATCCATCTTACATGTTCCATATTAACATTTTAATGTGTTGTCTACGTATATCATTTTGGTACATTCCTAACATCCATTTATACTTATTGTAAAAGATGTCTTTTCAAATCCGAATTAAACAGCCAAAATAAAATGATTTTAACACGAGTTAACGATCATTAATTTGTTGTTCATTTATAGTTATAGAAATATTTTAGTATCTTTAATATTCTTTCTTATAGACACATGCTTCCTCTTCATTTTGATTGAAGTTCAAACTATTTGATTTCTATGCCAAAATACTTATTTAACTCTGATGCTTATTGAATAATACTTTCGTATCATTTCTCGGATCATATCTAGTACTCACAAACTTAATTATCGCTGCAACTGACTTCGAGACATTTTGGTTGCTGTGCGAAAATAATCTATTCTAAATAATTATTTAGAATTTCTATTTTAACATGTATGTACTAAAACTGAAAGTCATAACGGGCAAACAAAATTTGAGAGAAAAACTAAATTAACTTAACTACAAGAAAATCTAATTTTAGTAGCACCTACTAGTTGCGTTTGTAATGTTTTGGAATTTCTTTCCCAAGGCGGCAAAACGCTGCGTTAATTTTTGGGTAGTCTGCCTAAACTATTCGTGAAAAAATCAATATCTCAACGCTCATTCTCACGTCCCTCTTATTTCCACTTCGCGACGTTATCATCCAAAAACCCCAAATCTCCATCTTCTTACTCAACCTTCAAACAATAACGCAAAACCCACATCAACGATCTACCTCACCTTCAACCCCGTTATTCAAAAGCATCTATATCACCATCGATCTAATGATTCATCGAAACCCTAAATCGACTTTTGTCGATCTACTTGGCCGCGATCTATCAGCTAATTTGCCTACGAGCAATATAAAATCGTAAGTGGAAATCATAGTTTAATTTTACTTATAATATCGTAGATAGTTACTTTGTCCTCATCGCAGCAGCACCTGTAAGATTGTACATCGGTATTGTGTCTGCTGATTACTAAATGAAAATTTCCCTTTAAACCATCAGATGTGCAAATTAACATATTTATTAGGCTTTGTCGCTTTGTGAGAAGAAGAGAATATGGTATATTTTAATCTAATATAGAAAAGCAAATTAAAATTTGAGTATTCAGTAAGAAAAATAATATCGCTCTCACTTGCACACAAACATCTTGTAATTTAGGTTCTTATGTTCCTTTTTTGTTAGGTTTTATTTTATTTTCTTATATTTGGTTATTTTGTCATCATCGAAATCGTCTTGGTTAGTTATTACTCTGATTCCATGTTCAATTACCTATTTAGGTTATAGCTTGTTTTGAAGAGAATGCCTCACTAAATTTGATATTGAGAGAGAGCGGTTCAATAACTAAATGCTTTAAGAGTAAATACTTAGCTTTTACTTTCTTTTAGTTCTATACTCAGTGTTAACAGTTTGGTGTTATTTACACACCCGAATCTATATCAAAACTTTTCTTATGTGTGCAACCTATCACCTTCCTATAAATTGACTATTTTTCTTAATTATTGCCATCCATAAAGGAAATATGTTTATTGTAATAATTTTGTGTTGGAAATTGGAAGCTTAACATATTTGTGCTAGCATACCAAAATTTTCATCTGATAACTCTATAGCACACGTGACAAGCATGCAGTAAGGAGGAAAAAATCATTAAGGATGAATTTTCTTTTCTTTTCTTTATCAGCTTTTATGTACCAAACCATATTAATGCTTATGTAATCTTAACATTGAGCATTGTAGTTTTACACCCTTCTACTTCCATTTTATAGTCTTGGGGATATATGCGATGCTCTAAACTAAGACTTTGGAGTTTATTTGGCTTCATCATAATCACATGTCTGGAGTTTGAAAAATGCTCTAACAATAATATATTTTTATAGTTGGATAATTTTTTTCAACTTATACTTTAGTTCTCATCCACCAGAAATGTTTTTCCTTATAAATTGGTCTCGTGAGTTAGCAATTTACCATGTTGAAATAAGGAAAATTTAATTTATTTTTTTTAATTTTTTTTTCATTTATTATCTATCTTATAATATAGCAGCAAATGAATTAACAATGTGATAACGGCGTAACAATTTTATTTTTACATGTTTTGTCATTTAATTGTTGCATTGCATAATAAAGTAACATCTTATTAATAACTGGGTATAAGATACTATTTATTTAATAATATACTATGTTTTTTTATCTTATAATTTAAGTAAGACATGAACATCATTATTTTTATACACTTGCTTAGTGCTTAGAAGACAATATTTTTATACATAAATGCTAGCAAGACATGAACATAATAATGAACATTATTTTTGTTTATATCTTTCAAATGGTCAGTATACAGTGATATGCAACTGTGATCGTTGTCTATGGCTATGTACATTAAGAAGAAATAAGCCATGGAAATAGTAGGATGATTGTGTTAGCTTGGCTTTGGTCTCTTATAAATAAATAAATAAAAGCTTGAACATAACAGGGAATATTAACCTTGGCTGCATTTGACTATGTGTTGTGAATTAATTCCCTGACTGCCAATTATATTTTATAACAACCCTGATACTTGATTTTATTATTTTACATCATGAAAGTAGAGTTCAATTAAAATAATTGAGGACATACTTAAAAAAGAACAAAAGCTTTTTTGTTTTGTTGTTTGTTAACATGGATATGAGGCTGCCGATGTATTTATTTAAATTTCTGATGCTGCAAACCTTAATGTTGTGATATGAATTGGACCAAAAAGCAGGTGGTAGACAATGCTTCTCTATTGGAGCGGGTGAGATACAGCTAGTAGCCAATGTTTCAGACGCGTGCAATAGAAAGCAGGTGATGCAGCATGACAACCAGAGTTGATAGCAAGCTGATAGTAGACAGAGAAAGATGCGATGTGTTATTGCCATGAACTGGAAGAGAGCTGAAGGACCTCAAGGAAGCGTACTAAGGAAAAACTGATACGGAAGTGATGAGTTTAGCAGGTATATGTTTACAATATATTGTTAAATTTGCTAAATATTTGCAAAAGTACATTAATAATTCATCCTCTAGCATCGCTATTCTTTTGGACTGTTTACAACATATTGTTAAATTTGCCAACCTTTTGGTGAAATATTTGCATAGAATTTTATGTCATAATATGCATTTTATTGATTGTATATGCAAGATATATTTCTTTCCACTTAAATAATCACAACTAAAGTAGAAGGTATCCATTAATTATGATTATTTTTATATGAGAAATATTATATTGGTTATTAGCAAGATATATAAACATCACATTACCGATTGCAGGATAAACACTTTACAAAGATGCCAATATAGTTGCTTTTTGCACTCTCAAATTGTCTAATTAGTTATAAAATATATTTATTCTCTTTATTGATATTAATTTTGACTTCAATGTAATTCTAGTAACTAATTCTTATTCTCTTCGCTTGTATGTTTGTAGGCACATTTTCCTGAATGTAGCTTTACATGAAAATATTGGAGCTTTTGCAAGTGCCCATTTGGATGCAAAACCAGCAAGCCTTAAAATAGGTAAGTAGTTTTTTTATTCTCAATGTTTCTCCTACTTTGTTGCTAAAACCTTTACTTCTTTGCTATTAATAATGACAACTAGTTACACGAGATTCAACGGCGAATTTGACTAAACTTGAGTTTACAAATTTATCTTCATTTATTCCTCTCTGAAATAACTTTACATTAATGTCCTCCCTTCTTTCTCTCTAGCTATAAATCATTGTCTTCTTCTTAATAATCATTTTCAATCCACTCCTTTACCGTGTCAATCGATCTCAAGTACTGAAATGCCTAAAAACACAAATCATCACTATCTTTGGTCGCGCCTCATGCATAATTAATGTCCAATAATCTTCTTCAATTCACTAGGTGAGCTAGTGATAATGCGATTTTTTATTTTTGATCTGTTATCTACAACCACTAAAATATTTATAACTTTAATTTATCAAATGAAGAGCTCTAGCATAATTTGGTATTTTTGTAAATTATCATTTTATTTTTACAACTTTACAGATTTAATTATAGTCTTCTAATTGCGGAGATAGTTCTTCTCTCAATGACCAGAACTAAAAAATATTACTAAAATATGATGATAAATTACGAGTGAAATATTGATTTACATTAGTATACTATATGCAATTCATGCTAAATAACTAGAAGTGCAAAGCTATAAGTTTATACATATGTTCATTATTTTGAATTACAGAACTATTATGTTATTAGTTAAAGTTATTTGCATCTTTTCACAAATTCTGTTCGATCAAGTTAATAGTGTGATTCTACAAGCAAAATTTTCGCTATCTTTCATTTATCGTAGTCAAACGCCAAATTTCAACTCATCCTCAACTTGAAAATATGCAAATTGATATACTGCTAGTAGTGCTTTCAGTATTATCCCATGGAAAATGTTTGGTCCAACTCAGTGACTATATATGACATGTGCTCATTGCTTTAAGGTGGCCATATCAACGAAGTTTTCGTGGGTAGTGCATAAATTTGGAGCAGCTAATGCTTTTGCCTCTTTTACTATGTTGCCAAAACTTTTGCCTCCTTTTCATGAATTATGTGTTCTGACTTTTTTTCATAAGTCATAAGTTAGAATTTGGAGTAGCTAATGTTTTTCATATGACACCGTGGTATTTATATAACATGTAGCTTTCACAAGTTTTATGTTTTATTGTATTAAAGTTAATATTGTACGGATGGATATTTGGAGCAGCTAAATTGACCAAGTAAACTATTTTTTATGTTAGATTAGACCAATGAATTAATGAAGTATGATGTCCAAATGTTCACTTGGCCACTCATTTGATTGGGATGAGCTCTAAAGCTTTTGTGTAGTGGCATCTATACAATCTGTTAAAAGCTGTGTTTCTAGCCATTTACTTTCCAAAGTTATCGATTTGTTAGCATGAAATCTTAATGCATCAAGATGACACCTTGTATTAACAAATAAAAATAACAATGGGTAATTCTCTAACAACTACAGAATAAACTTTATAATATTTGAATCAACATCATCATATGCAATAACATGATTTGATTTATCAATCCAACTCAATAACCATGTATGACAGGCGCATTAGTTGCTCCTGCTTTCAAATGAATTATGGGCCATAGGCCTTGATGGTTGGGGGGAGATTTTAATTAAGTTAAATAAATTAAGGTATTAATTAGTTTAGCTAAGTAATTAGTTTAGCTAGTTTAATTATCTTGAATGATTTAAACGAATAGCAGCTTTCTTAGTATGGGTAAGTGTGGGCTATTGGACTTGCTTTTGTTTTGAGTGGCGCTTATATATGCATAATCTTGATCATTATCACTTTATTGTTTTTTCATGCAAAACATTTCTTTATAAAGTATCATTAAGTTTTATCCAATTTTATTGCTTTCGGGTCAAAAACCAGCTTCCCAAACTCTTTGATTCGTCAACCTTATCCTTTTTGTCAATTCAATTATTGAAAGCTTTAAAGAAGGAGCCTGATGACCTAAAAAGTGAAGAACTATATATGAAGAATGACAAGACCAAGGTGAAGAACTCATGCTCAATCTTCAACTTGGGATTAGGTATGACTCTGATACGCTTTTGTTGTTGCTATAAGTATTAAAAATCTTGTTGTATTTGAAAGGCGAATAATCTGTTTCAGCAGTGCGTTCAAATTTTCGTTTGTTAGGCAATGATTGTATATCTATAAGAAAGATTGGTCACATTAGGCCAAAATATCTGAAAATTGCAAAATGTATGATAATTTGAAACATATATTGTTCGTCAAATTTTCTTATTTGTTCATATCTGCCAAAGGATTAGAATGCCATTATTTTTTCCCCTACAATATCAGTTTGTACTTTGGGTCTGCGATCTTTAAGTTTTGTCTATGTATAATTTCTAGTCTAGCAATCAGACTAAGAACTGTATAAGCTAAACCATGCCTATTCAGTAAATTTCTATATCTTCTTTTAATTTACCACTTATTTATTCTTACCATACATAGACAGGCATGTTGTAGGTAGACAAGCTGCACAAGATGCAACCCTTGATCTTAAATCATCCGCATTTGATCCTAAAGAAAAGTTTGGACAAGATTTCCTTCTGAAGGGTCTAAATATACACCTCCACATCAATCATGTAAATTTAGATGGAGGCTACTGCCCCTTAGTGTTCATGTATTTCACTAAATATTTTACCTTTTGGTACTTATTTTGGTGAGTTTGCTTATAATTCATCTGTAAATCTTATCGTTGGTTAACACAGAAGATTGTTGAAAGAGTGTTTAGAAAGATTTGCAATATTAAAATGCCAACATTTCGAATATAAGCCGACAACATGATTTGCATAATTGGATGAAAGCATACAATAATGGTATTAAATTTAGTTTCACATGGAAACACTAATAGTTTTTCAGAGCCAATGCAACAACATAATTGAGCTAAACACTGTTTTACTTCAGCGATGATGATGTTTTACATTCACTAATTGTGTTTTAGGCCATTTAAATTGAATCAATATTTAGGAGTTTTGGGCCATTTAAATTGAAGAGTTCGAAATTGGTTCTATATGCAAAATAATTTTGTTGGTCTTATCTTTTGAAAAATGTAGGATATACGCATTTTTAAATAGACATATTTGTTTTAAAGCATATATTAAAAAAAGTTTAGTCTCTAGGTAAATACTTTCATATTCTCGTTCAAAAGGAAAATCATTCTCCTCTCCAAAATCACATATGCCTTTATCGCCACATCATTGCATATCCTCCTGCTCATGGCTACCACAGTAGTTTGTTGATGTCAATATAGTTTGTTACATCGGCTTTCTCACTTTTTTGTTGGTCTTAAGTTCCATTTTTTCAATGTGTTGCAACCAAGTAAAGTTAGCGGAATTAGTTTAAATAAAATTAACATAAGTGCCCTGATTTGTGTTTTACTAATGTCTCAATGGATTCATGCTTAAAAGGTGTATGTGCATGCCCTCATGCATCACCATGATGCTTTTGTCTATTTGTAGACATGTGAGATCCACTCCCCCCTCACCCTAAACACACACACACATGGAGTTGTTATATATTTCTTTTTGGAGGATTGAGCTGTACCATATTACAAAAGAAACAGGGTTCACAACATATTAGATGTTCGTTTGGAGGATTAAACTTGTAGACAGGACAAATCTGGATATAAAGATTATAGACAGGATTCACAATATTTTCAACATAAGTTTTAAACAAGTGATGATTACCATTCTAAGCAGACCCATGTTCCAATTTTTTATAGAAGGGTCCTACTATTTGGAGCAAAAATCAGTTGAGCTAAGCTTTACAGGCCATGGTTGCAGTTGTTAACACAAAACAAAACAATGTTTTCTTGTTTTTTTGCTGCTGCTACTAATCCTTTTATCATGTGCTACAGCTAAAATTGATGTGGTTTCTAAGCAGAAACTTGCTGTGAGAAAGCATTTGATGCTTTTGAATAAACCAGCCCTCAAATCAATTCAGGTTATCATTCTATATTTTTTGTGTTTCATTCTTTCATCTTGTTATTAGCTTAGTTGAAATCTTCGTTGTTGTGCTTAATTTGCTATAATGAGCGTGCATGAGTGCACTGTTCAACCTATGTGATTTATTGTTGGATATTTTTTGCCTTGCATCATCTAATTTATTTTCTCTGCTTTAAATAGCCTTAGAAGAAAACACTTTAAAAAGTTCTATGGAAACTCTTGGTTGTACATTTTATCTCCATACAATACTAATTTTAATATTCATTTTTTTGTTATTTGGTGCTAGGATCATTATTTTTATTGGCTGATTGGGTACTAAACAGTCCACATTTGTACCATTTCATTTCACAGTGTTCAGTATATTTTCCATCAGTACATTTATTATGAACTAGTAAAATAGGTGGTTTTAAAATCGTTTATAAATTTCTTAGTTAGCCCGTTAACAAGACCTGTATATGGCGAATGGCCTAACTTGAACATGCTTTGTTTTTCTATAGAAATCCGATTACCGATATGAGAGTTCAGCTAGAGAAACCTAATATAGAACATGAAATCATCAGCCCACCCGTCCATGCTCTTGTACTTGCATGTATCTTCCTATAGGTTCATCTTTTGGCCTTGCTTTTGCTGCTTTAGCATAGGACTTTTGATATATGCATATTTGGCTGCTGCACTTTATTTCTACTACAATTGCACTTTATGCTCAGGTTCTAAATGAGTTTATAATGCAAGCACTTCATTCCATTGGTTTTGATGCTTCAATATTTTTTGATGCTTAAATATGCTAGGTTTTGATTCATCTATTCCTCCATTTTCATCATTGACTCCGTCATTGTACTCCTCTCCACATCGCCGTGGCAGCTAATAAGAATTTCTCATCGTGGTACCCTAAATAGCTATATTTATGTATAAATTTTATAAATCAATTTTGTGATTCTATTTGGATTTTATATGAATTTGAATGCATCCTATGTTTGGATTTCTACCAACGCCAACTGGAATGGTTGATTTTATTTTATTCTTTACAAAACAAAAAATTACATATCCATTTCTTACATGTTTTTTTGCACTGGAATTCGTTGCCATTGGAATTGTTAGATACTAGTTATGACTATATATTAGAGCAATGACCATAAAACACTGATGTTAGGAAATTTCAACCTTTATGTTGGAACAATATTATCCATGGAGCTCCTATGTATCAAAATGTAGGCTGTTTGTATGAAGCAATAAGGCATCAGTTAAGTATAGGATCATAGTAAGCAGGAAATAGTTGATTGTTTTTAGAATACATATAAGGTCCGATTAGAGTGTCAACTCTTTCTTTTTATCTATAAACAAGTTATCCGATTTTTATTTTTATTGAATATAACATTCATAAATAATGTGAGAAAAAGTGATTTATATATAAAAACCGAACAATATGATTCAGAATCCTAATAGTGTTTGAATTTAATGGATGAACTGCTCTTGTTTTGTCAGGAAGAAATTAAACAATCATTCATATATTAGAAACATCATCTGTACTTAGGCTTTGTGTTTAAATAAAAAGCGATAAATAATCTACTATGGTGCACTCAAGTAATTAGATATTGTATAACTCTAAATCATAGAATGCTTACCATTGCTTGTAACGGTGGATGATATCTCTATGCATGGCAATTGGCCAATAGAGGCTCTTGTGAAACCATAAACGAGTTTGCACTTATCTTGAAACAAGAATGAGCTCAAAACAGTTACTAATATAAAGAAAATTATGAGAATTACAATATCACACTAAATATAAAGAAGCGTAGACATTTTAACAAAAAGTATACATGTAAACATCATAGAAGGGTGTAATGTATGTTCAAGTTAGCAGTTTCTTACTGCTGCCAGATAGAACATACAACAAACAAACGAGGCTGAGAATATTTTTTGTAGCCTTGCACGGTTATACTTATTTTGTATCATTCTTTAAGCTCTTTTTACAAGAACAAAGACCAAATCAACCTTGGGAAGTTTTAGTCGGTTATTTACTATAATGTACGACATTTGTAATGCGTTGTTCGTTGCGTATAATGATTCAGTTTTTTGCTAGACTAAAATTGTCATGTCTATGATAGATTGAGAGGTTATAAATTTTTTGGTTTTTCCAAAAGATTAATTACTTTGTTGTTGTATTAGTTATCTAAGTGTGGACTATATTGTTAGCTTTGAAGTAAAACTTGAGAACATCCTTCACTGTTCAGTTTGATATTTCCTATTTAAATTTTAGGATATGGAAGAAGTGTTTATGTCGATTTTGCTTTCACTTTTGGTATATACATATAGCTGCTGGTACAGTGATTACATAATTTGACCTGCAGATGAGTTTGAGATGAGCGTTGGGGTTAACCATCTTGGTCACTTTGTGCTCTCTCGCTTGCTTCTTTATTGCTTGAAGGAGTCTGGTTATCCTTTTAAGTGCCTCATCATTGTTGGCTCCATTACAGGTATTTATTTTCTCTGTCAACTCAGTAAATAAATTATGGGAGTCTGAGTATGGGAGCTTGCGTACATGAGGTTGGGTGCGTAACCAATTCTATAGTAGATTGAGAGGTTATTCTTTATTTGGTCTTGACACTTTGTTTATCTAGTTATTGTAAAATCGACATTGTATTTAATTTTATAAAAGTTAACTAAGTATTATGAAAATTAACAAGTTTATAATAATAATAATAACTAAATTTGATAAAAATATCAACTAAGTTTATAATAATAGTGATAATAAACTACAATTTGATAAAAATTAACCAAATTTATAGTAATAAAAATAGATTAACTAAGTCAACTATGTTTTATAATTAATAATAATAATAACAATAATAACAATAATAACAAAAATTAAGTTTATAAAAATTAACTAAGTTAACAAAGTTTTATAAAAATTAAATAAGTTTATAAAAATTAACTAAATTTATATTAATAATAATAAATTAATTAGGTTTACAACAACAACAATAATAAAGTAAGTAAGTTAGTTAATAAAGTTTAAATTTGAGATAATTTATAAGTTTAAGTTAATTAAAATATAAGTTATGATATTTTAAGATTTAGCAATTGAGATAATATATAAGTTTAATAATAAACAATAGTTCGAATAAATTAACTAAGTGTTATACAAATTAAACATGTTTATAAAAAATAAGTATTATATGAATTAACAAGTTTATAATAATAATGATAATAATAAACTAAGCTTGATAAAAAAATTAAGTAAGTTTATAACGATAATAATAGCAATAATAAACTATTTGATAAACATTAAGTAAGTTTCTAATAATAATAATAGCAATAATAAACTATAATTTGATATATAATAAATTAACTAAGTCAAATATGTTTTATAATTAATAGTAATAATAATAACAATAATAACAAAAACCAAGTTTATAAAAATTAACTAAGTTTCAAAAAATTAAATAAGTTTATAATAATCAACAAAGTTTACAATAATAATAATAATAATATAACTAAATTCATGAAAAATTTACAAGTTTGAGATAATTTATAAAAATTAACTAAGTTAATAAAATTTAAGTTTGAAATAATTTATAAGTTTAAGTTAATTAAAATATAAGTTATGCCATTTTAAGTTTTAGAAATTGAGATAATCTATAATTTTAACAATAATAATAAACAATGGTTTGAACAAATTAACCAAGTTTTATAAAAAATAAATACATTTATAATAATTAACTAAGTATTATAAAAATTAACAAATTTATGGTAATAATAATAGTAGTAAACTAAATTTGATAAAATTAATTAAGTTTGATAATAAGTCAATCGACTTTTATAAAAATTAAACTAATTTTTATAAAAATTAACCTAATTTTTATAAAAATTAACCAAATTTTTAGAAGTTAACTAAGTTTTATAAAAACTAAATAACTTTATACAAATTAGTTAAGTTTCATTAGAATTTAACTAAGTTAATAAGTTTTATAAAAATTAACTATGTTCATTATAAAAATTAACCAAATTTAAAAAAAACTAAATTAACTAAGTTTTATAAAAAATATTAAATTTAATGAAAGTTTAACTAATGATGTTTGATATACTTTAAATATGCAAACAATTTCATAATCATTTGTTGATTGTTACACTTGTCTATAGGTAATTAGCTTTTTGGAGTAAAGACCAGCTGCAGCAAAGATTTGTCGATAGTCAAATAATGAATATGGTTTTAATTTTTATATATATTATAACATTTTGTTAGTTGTTGTGTAAACTTGTTTATGAATGATTATGGAATTTATATGAATTTGCTCATTTTTTCAAAAAAACTATTATCGAAATGGTTATGGATATCATATTTAATTATTTGCTTAACGTGTTTTTCAATGAATATGATGATTATGTGATTGATTGATTGTTGGTTTGAGTACAATGATTATGTGATTGATTGTTGGTTTAATAAGACTATTATGAAGGTGATGGCTGAAAATGATACAAGCCATTAACACGAAACTGTAGCGTGTAATGTATGCTGCAAAATGGGTAATAACTTTTAGTAGCGTTTCAAAAACGCTGCAGAAATAATTGTGAATAGGTGCAATACGACTTTCGTAGCGTTGAAAAAAGGCTACCAAAACATCTAGTAGCGTTTCGGTAACGTTTTCTGCAACGCTACAAAAATCAGACTTTTAATTGCATGTCGTATCGCAGCCTTCACCGAAAGGCTACTAAAAGTTTTTATAGCGTTTTTCAACGCGACGAAAAGCCTTTTCTGGTGTAGAAGCACATTGAATAATGAATCTGTTATGTTAATTTTAAAAATTGAAATTTATGAAGTTATTCTATCAATGTAGCTTATATTTAACTACATTAGTCTTCTTCTCGAAGATAAATTTACGGCCAATGGATCATGTAACATCTCGTTCTAAAGTCAAAACAAAATAAATATATTAAATTAGATTTTGGGAATTTTGATTGAACATTTATGGAAATTTAATTCAAAATATTGAATTTTTGGAAATATAATAGAAAGTGTTAATTTAAAATTCAAATTTGGAATTTAAATTGTATTTTAAAAATCCAAAAATGTCTAAAAATTTATTTTGAGACCCGTAAATAATATTTCTAGAATTTTGAAAATAAAAAATTATTTTATAATTGTTGAAAATTGGAAAGAAATATTTTAATAAATGAAACATCATTATAAAAATAAAATAAAATATGGATTAAAATGCCTCGAACGGAATTTTAATTGAAGATTAAATAGGGAAGTTGAAAAATTAAAAGAAAAGTTAAAATTCTTCTCTTCTCTTTCCGGACCATCCTAACCCATTCTTGTCTACTTTCACTGCTTCTGTCCCTATCAAAACCCGATATCTAATTTCACATTCGAATACGGGAAGGGAAAAAATTGCATAGTGGGAATTAACGCTCACGCGTGAGTAATGGTAGCACAAGGCAACCACGTCGACGGTCGAAAGGTAACGGCGCCTTAGGTGATAGCAGAAGTTTGAAAACACAACCTACAAATGGTGAGGCTCGTGCTTGGAATCAACAATTTGAAGCTCAAGATGTGGTGATGGAGTTCGAACTCTCAGTGGTTGCTTAAGGCGCACGGCTCTAAGCAGGTGACTGCGGTGGAGCAACGAAGTGAGTATTTCAAACTCGAAAAGATCGACAGCGAGTATAACTACTTTTTATATAATTACAGTGAGTTAAACTTCTTTTTTGTCAACAAATTTACAATATTTTGAATGCTGGGTTTTGGTATGCCTTGTGGATATTAGAATTAGTTTGCATGGATAATTGGTTAGCCTAGTTATAGCTATGAAAATCATCTACCTTGAATTCTTTTTAGATGAAAATTTGGGATAGTTTAGTTAATTGGGAAAAATATAGAGTATACTGTGTTGAATTGAATATAATTTATATTGATTGATGATGGCCTGGTAGCCTTGATTGCTATTAGTAGATGTTTGATGGTTGATAACTTATCAATGATTGTTTGAAATGGATGAGCATGGTTGAATTGTATGCATAGATGTTGATATTAATTGTTTTGGACGATAGAAAAGTTAAATTAAGTAGGTGATTTGAATTATTTATATGAAAAATAGGATATGAATATTTAAAGCTACTATCGTGTTTTAATTGAATTTTGTTTTGAAATATATTTGAATTTATTTTTAAAAGAAGTTGAAATTTATTTATTTGAATTATCCAAAGAAGGAAGATATTATATTGATATTCTTTGAAAAGAATTTTTGATGAATTATATTACAAAATGTTTTTGTATAAAATGATTCAAATTATTTTGGCATTAATAGAATTTTAACTTGGGTTTGAATTAATTTCAAGTGAAAATAATGAGATTTTACTAAAAAATTGTATTTAAAATCCTATATGAATATTTTATTTGGATTTTGAAGTAGAAATGATTTTTATAAAATAAAGATTAATTTATTTTAGAAATAATTTGAATATGAATTTAAACCATAATGGATAAATAATTTAAATATATAAGCTTTTCTATAAAAGGAATTTTGGATAACTACTTGAAAGGTTATTTTATGGATTTTGTAAAAAATAAATTAGAGGTATTTTGATAGTATTTCTACTAGTGAAAAAATTCCCAATTGGAAGAAATAAAATATTGATTTTGCATATTTCCCCATTTGAAAATGGTTTTGATGATTTTACCTTTTTAAAAAGATTGCTACTTGTTTTATAATCCATTTCGATATTATTGCTTTTGATGTCGCTCAAAGGTAATGCCCGAGCCTGGATCATAGGGGTTGGATTAAATGGTTCCTTCGTCGATTGCTGATGAGAATTTTTGATTTGTTATGATCTATTTTGACGAGCATTCACTCGATGATGATATTTATTTAAACTAGATTTAGTAAAATTGTATTGTGCTTTAAAATCTAGTTTTGATTAAATTATCGGATATTTTGGAACGTGTTTTGATTAATGGAAAGTAGCAATTATAAATAAAGAAAGGGGAAATACTATATTAATCAATGCTTTGGAAGGATATTTTGGGATAAATTGGATTTTTTAAATTGATTTGGGAAAGATATTTCAATGAGGGAATATGATATGAAATTGTTATAGAAATATATATTTGAAACATGCCTTCACAAGTGAGAAATCACGGGTTCTTTAACACCCACGTATACAATGAGTGGAGAGAAAAAAATTATTATCTTTCACTCATAAGCAATTATTTCCTCATTTTAATATTGTCCAAATAGAACACAATGGAACTAAGCGAACTCGCTTTAAAAATGATAAACAAGATATGTGTTTACTTAGATAAAAACACACACACAGATATATATATATATATATATATATATATATTGTAAATTATATGTCATGTGGCAATTTTGTTATACAATTGTTTCCGTTATGTTTTAGTTGATCTATATCTATTTTATCATATTTAACTTATTTGAAAGCCTCTCTATACAAAAGAGACTATCAAAAAATTTCAAAATTTTTGACATCTAAAAATCTTTTGGAAAATTTATACGTTTTGAAATTTAAGATAATTTTCAAAGAAATTCTTGAAAGAAATCACTACGCCTATAATATTAGGTGATACGTTTGAATGAACTAGAATGTTTACCTTTCTTGTGTATGGTTATGTCGACAAAATAAATTTGAATAAGTAATATATATCACATATATGAGACTTTATCGGAGTGGTGCAGTAGAAGCGTAATAATGAATGATACATATTATATATTTTGTAGTCAATGTTATTACTTAAATTGAATACAGTATTCTCTAGTAAATTGCAAGGATGCAATTTCTTTTAAGGAGGGGAGTTTGTAACATCCTATTCTGAAGTCAAAAATAAAATAAATATTTTAAATTAGATTTTGATTGAATATTTTATGGAAATTTAATTCAATAAATTGAACTTTTGGAAATCAAATATAAACTATTAATTTAAAATTCAAATTTGGAATTTGAATCGTATTTTAAAAATCAAAAATTTGTTTGAAAATTTATTTTAGGACAAATAGATAATATTTCTAGAATTTTGAAATTTATATTTAAAATAAAACAATTATTTTATAATTATTGAAAATTGAAAAGAAATATTTTAATAGAAGAAAATTCGTTATAAAAATAAAATAAAATAAAATTTGGATTAAAACAGAATTTTAGTCGGAGATTGAATAATGATCGGGTAATAAAACGATTAAGGGTTTCTAATTGAAAAATTAGAAGAAAGGTTAATGTAACGACCTCGAAATTTTAATTTATTTAAATTGATAATTGAATGAATTTTTGAATTAAAAGTGTAAAATTTATTATAAAGTGATGCGAGTTTCCCCGATCTTCGAATATATTTTGTATAAATCATTTAAATTTAAAAATATTATATATATGTGAATATACATGTATTTGAGCATACATGAGCAAATTTGATATAATATATATGTGTATATTTGATTTGAATTTAAATTGTAAATAATCGGGTTAAAGTTAAATTATAATAATAAATATTAGAATTTATGATTTTGTTAGAAAAAAAAAATATAAATATAAAACTTATAAATATCTATGTACAAGCTTATGCATTTAATACCATATCATGTCAGTCACCATAATCTCGAAGCAAACCAGGCAAGCAAAGTACGCCTGTAAAGTTTAATATGCTAGGCAAGAACTAGTAAAAGAAATATCAACATGAAACATAAAGGACCATTGCATTAAATGCCTTCTCCTTAGTACACTACAAAAAAATTATAGCAGCCACCAAGCAAAAGAAAGAAAATACATCTCTGATGTGCATTGTACAAACGAACAATATAACTTGTACAAAATATTACCCTATAATCTTCTTTATATCTCAACCTTCCTCATTTAGTTTCGTCCAGTTAAAAACTGTGAAGAAAAAAAAACTAAAGTATATCATCTCCTCTAAAACAAACAAAGTAAAACATATCAAGCTTCAGGCAAATAATAAAAGATTTAAAAGCATTCCCAAGGCAAGGTTTTCAATGACCAAATTCAGCTTCAAATTTGCAAATCATCAGACTTCAAGTAATTCAAAGTTCAAGAGTAAAGTCTACAGCTTGGAAATAAAGCAAATTTGAAAATTTAAAACAAATTCAAACTAGAGATCAGAGAAAGGTTTCAACTTGAAAATTTCCAAGCTTTTCTGTTCTTTTTCTGTCCTTCTTTTCTGGAAAAAGACAGGTGAGCAACCTTCTCTTTAAAGCCTAATTTTGTTGATACATTGTGATGCTATGATAAATGTTTGATTTTGTGTGGTGATGGAATATCTGAATGAATACAAATAGGCATGTATATATGTAGATATGGATGAGTGCATGTCTGGGTACAAAGCAAATGGCTCTGTTCCTAGTTAGTATGTTTTCAAACCTGTTTTAAAAAAACAAAATCGAATTCTTTTTCTCTAATCCATGTTAGGCTTTAGGATATGAACGAAACTTGTTTGTTTAATCAAGATCTAGGCCTTAAAAATACTTTTGAGAAGAATTAAATTAAGTTTATCTGAAAATGTAAATATACAGTGAAAAAATTTCATAAACATGATAAACTCGAATCTCATAATTTATTGATTCATCTACATCATCGAGTTCGACTTGGAAAACTACGATTTTTAAAATAAAATTCAAGATTTTTAAGCTTGTGAATGACGAGATATAGCGAGATGAACAGAGAATGGGTTTTGAGTATTTTCAGACGATCGGGGAACTTTGGGGCCTCGGGATCAGTGCTGAAGTGAGCTTGGGGTTTGACGATGTTGACAAAAATAGTAGGTGAATTATTAGCTCACCGTGGTGGCGGCAGATCATCGTTGTAGGGTTTTAGGGGTCATTTTGATTCACGGCACTGTCGAGATCACTGCGATAAGACTAGGACGGTTGAGGCGATCGCACCAGAGGGGAAGAGTTCGTGGGTTATTGGAGAAGCTTCGGTCAGAAATTCACGACCTCTGATGGTCGGAGGAGGATGTACGGGGTGGTTTTAGGGTTGAGGGTGTTTCCAGTTCATGGGTTCCAGGCTCGAGCTCGAACTCAAATTTCAAATTCGAGGTGATGGCGGAGCTCGAGTGGTTGGAGGATGGTCTAGGGTCGATCGACGACTTGCTCATTGACGTAGTGATGATCGGAGGCGATCCAATCACCTGTGCACGTGCACGTTAATGTCTGCTGTGCATTCTGGTGTTGTTGGGTATTGAGGGGGAAGACTCGAGTCATTCGAGTTGTTTACTCGAAGCAGCAGGGCAGAGGACTCGAAGTAAGATCCTGATGCGAAGAAAATATACTTAGAGAAATTTTAAAAACGTAAAATTCTGGGTCACTCGGGTCAATTTCTGGAAAACTCGAAGTAGAGCTCGAGTTCATGGGGGTTCAGCTCGGGGAAACACTCGGGTTACCTGGGGAATTTTTATATTTCCAGTTTTAAAGCTTTAATAACTTAGATAGAGAAATTTCTGGAATTCTTCTTTTTGATAGATGATGATTTATTTATTAAGTAGGAAGTATAAATTAAAAGTTTCAAATTTTAATAATTTAGGGGTAAACTTTATTAAGGATAAACTGGTATTTCATTTTAAATTTTGAATTTTAAAAATGAAATTTTAAAAGTAAAATTGGATGAAAAGTTAATAAACTAGTTTAACTTAAATTTGTAAGTTAAATAAATTAATTTATCTTTAAAGCTGAAATGTAAATAATTTGATTTAAACTTAAATTCAAATTTGAACTAAATTGTAAGTTCAAAAGTAAATGTTTTAAATATATATATATGTTGATGTTAATTAAGACATTAATAAAGAAATGGGTTACCTTAGAGATAATTAAGGTAAATAAAATGACTTAATTTATAAGGTAATTAAGGGATGACTTATTAATTTAAATAATCAATTATAAATTGTTTAAATACTAATGAAAGTAATTAGAAATTGATCACTTATTTTAATTGATTTTTGGGATATTTTGATTAATTAATTTAGTCTAATTAATTTAAGAAAATCAATTGATAATTGGATAAGTGTAATTACTTAGTTGAATAAATGGAGATATTTACTTAAGGAAGTAATAAATGATAATTACTAGAATACAATTAGTAGAAATGATTTATAAATGGTGCGATGTGGGTAATTAATTTTGAAATAAATTAAGAGGTTAATTAATTTTGAAATTAGTTTATTGATTGACGTAATTAAATTACGATAATTAACCTGGATTAATAAATTGATACATCTGATTTAAATTAATCAGTTGATTAATAAATTCATTTGTGAATGTTTAGATTCTATTGAATGACTTGATTGTTTGATATCCCTGATATGTGATGATTTGTGATATACCCTGATTTGTGTTGTGGTCTGTGATAAATTAATCTGTGATGTAATTTATTATCTGTGATATATATCTATGATCTGTACGATGAGCGTTATAGTTATATCGCTTATCAACTATATTTCTGTATTTTGATATGTGATGATTCTTTGTGTTGCACTATTGTGTTAAACCCCTGGACTACACCATACACACACAAATATGGATTTCACGTAGAAATCGGTTAAGTCACAGATAATTTAAATTTGATGTTTTGAAATTGAAATTTTAAATTTCAATTGATTTTGAAATTAGAAATTTCGGTTTAAATGTGAAAAGCTTTTGAAATGGAATTTCAAAGATGAAACTTATTTTCGAATAACTTGATTAAGTTTTGAAGTTTAAATAATTTGATTTAAACTTAAATTCAAGATTTGAAAATTGAACTCTATGATTTGAAAACAGGGATTAGAGATGTTATACCTGTTATATATGAGTTAAACCATTTTAAAAAGTATTGATTTTGGAATGTGAATAAAATTAAAGGGTTTTAACTTGTGTAAATATAATTGGATTTTTTCTTAAACGAAAACTATTTGTTTTCAAATAATAACAGCTTTCATATAAGAAGTGAACTTCCAATTTGTGTTGAAAGGTTTCAAATTTAAAATGAAATTGAAATGTTTTAAAAGGCTATGAATGAATTCTTTTTTTTGAAAGCTATGAATTAAATCTGTTTATTTTTAACAGATTTAAAATGATGTTTTGTTTAACCCATTAGAAATGAAATTGTTTGAAAGCTATAAGTTAAATCTTTGATTTAAAGATTTAACGAGTTAATCAAATTGAAATGAGAATTGATTTGGAAAAATCTGTAAATGAATCTTTTTGTTTAAAAGATTTGAAATGGTAATTGGTTTAAACCATTTGAAAGAATGTTTGGAATTGTTAAGTTGTGACTTAATTGAAATCCCATATCCATATGTTTTTTTTTATTGCGCTCACTATTCGGGTTAGCCGGGAAAGGACCTTTGGGTCGTATAACCCATTCCGAATAGTGATACGTCGTATATGGATCGCATTTGAAGACCGGTGATGAAGACCGGATATTTTCGAAAATGAAAGGACAACCTGTCGAATGTCTCTGCACTGAGTTGCTCCGGTATAGAGATTTATATCACTCTTTTTGTGACGGGAAGTCCGGACGTGATTGGAAATTATCCGGATTTGCAAGGGCTTCGTGAGAAGTGCCTTCGATTCTGTTCGAACCCGGAACAGACTTGTATGGATACATGTCTGACATTACACTTTGAGATATAAAGCTGATTTCTTTCAAATACATTTCTGTTTGGTGGCGGAGAATTTATTCTCTTAGCTTAACACCCTTCTTTGAGACGTACGAGCTCAGAGGTTATGTAGTTGAAATTTATCAGCGATATATCCCAATTTGGTAATGTGGCATGCTGAGTGTTGCTGTGTGATGATCAATGTTTGATCATTTGTGATATGATCTTTTGTTTGATCATTTATCTTTGTGATCATAGGTTGATCATCTGTTGACCCAAAGCGTGGCTTTTTGAAAAAGCGTAGCTTTGTGGACGAGACTTCGTCGAGCCTCACAACCCGGTAATGGTCGAAACAGGAATTGTGCGGCAAGGTTTTCAGGGGTAGCTCCCCTAGGGTATGACCATTCCTTCTGGAAAAGGGTAGTATCATGGTATGGAGCCCAGATACTTACTCATGTGGATACACTTTCTTTATGATGTGTGATGTTGGTTCTCGAGCGCTCTGATAAAGGTCCCAAAGGACCGGGGGTGGCATATCTGAGGTTTCTTTTATCCCTTGGGAAAAGGGGTTGCCGGCCTTGTTTGGCAGAGAACGGTGTGGTTCTCGGAACGTCCCGCCAGAGGCGTTTCTTTCATGGAATAGGAAGTTCCTTAGCCTGACCATTTGTTGGGAATCCAATCAAAACAATACGAGCCCTATACGGTTTTAGTTGTATTACCTGCCATGGAATGTGGTGGTAACCTACTATTGAACATGGTAGCTATAGTAGGCATAAGTGCGGAATGCCTATGCTGGCTAAGATTTATATTATACTTTCGAAATTGTTTTCTGCACTATGCACTAGTAATAATATCAAATGATTTGATTTTGCATAGTAAGCATCTTTGACTATCATAAGAAGAAATCTCCTCCAATTCTGCGTTTGCATTGTGTGTGTGGCGGGAGGTCTTATGGTAGTTTCATTTTCCAAAAGCATTGCGAATTGACTTTAAAATTCTCTGCTATTTGTTTTAAAGATAAACTGTTTTTGTTGCTCACACCAGTCCCATGACTGATCCGGAGTTTATTGTTCCTTTCCTAAACTCTGGATGCTCAAAATTTTTCTACACGAGCAGTCTAGAGTTTGGTTTTTCAGATAGTCAGATTAGTAGGTTATCTGGAGCTAGTTCAGTCTTTGGATCGGACTGCACTTGCTTATCTTGGTGTATCGTTATTGGGAGTTCAAGCTATTTCTGGATTAGTGCTTTGAAGATGGAGATTATCCGCTGCTGATGTTATCGTTTTCTTTTCCGCTGCTATTTGTTGTATCATATCTCTGATGTATATTGATATTCATTGTATCATTCTGTTGTATCAGATATTGTATATCAATGTATTATTCATTTCTTCCGCTGTGTTATTTACTTAACTGTGTTATAAGCTCCGGCGACTCGGATTTGAACGCTCGAATCTACGACATTCGAGTACGATGTAAAGTATGGATGTCGATTTTCGAGCGCGAAAATCTGGGACGTTACAGTTAAAATTCTCCTCTCCTCTTATTGGATCATCCTAACCCATTCTTATCCACTTTCACCGCCTCTTTCTCTATCAAAATCAGATATCCTATTGCCTTCAGCACAACCCTAATCCTCAATTTCACATTCTAATACGGGAAGGAAAAAAATTGCATAGTGGGAATTAACGCTCGTGCATGAGCAATGGTAGTACAAGGTAACCACATCGATGGTCAAAACGCAACAACGCCCGGTGTTTGTGAGCGCGACATTGAAGCAAGCTATGGGTGAAGGCAATTGTAGAAGTTTGACAACACGGCCTGCAAATGGTGAGGCTCGCGCTTGGAATGAACAAGTTGAAGCTCGAGATGAGGTGATGGAGTGCGAACTCTCAATGGTTGCTTGAGGCGCATGGCTTTAAGTAGGTGGTTGTGGTGGAGCAAGGAAGTGAGTATTCAAACTCAAAAAGATCCACAGCGAGTATAACTACTTTTTATTGAATTACAATGAGTTAAACTTCTTTTCTTTCAACAAATTTACAATATTTTGAATGTTGGTTTTGCTATGCTTTAAACGGATATTAGAATAATATTTGTTTGCATAGATAATTGGTTATCCCTGTTATAGCTATAAAAATCATCTTAGTTGAATTCTTTTTAAATGAAAATTTGGGAGCTAATTGGGAAAATTATAAAGTATACTTTGTTGAATTGAATATAATTTATATTGATTGATGCTGGTTTAGTAGCCTTGATTGTTATTAGTAGATGTTTGATGGTTGATAATTTATCATTGATTGTTTGAAATGGATGAGTATGGTTGAACTGTATGCATAAATGTTGATATTAATTGTTTTGGACGGTAGAAAAATTAAATTGAATGGGTGATTTGGATTATTTATATGAAAACAGGATATGAATATTTAAAGCTAATATGGTGTTTTAAATGAATTTTGTTTTGAAATATATTTGACTTATTTTTAAAAGAAGTTGAAATTGATTTATTTGAATTTATCCAAAGAAGGAAGTTTTTATATGGAAATTCTTTGAAAAGTATTTTTAATGAATTATATACTAAAGGTTTTCGTATAAAATGATTTGAATTATTTTGGCACTAATAGAATTTGAATTTGAGTTTGAATTATTTTCAAGTGAAAAATAATGAGATTTTAATATAAAAAATTGAATTTAAAATCCTATATGAATATTTTTATTTGGATTTTGAAGTAGAAAAGCTTTTTATAAAATGAAAATTAATTTATTTTAGAAATAATTTGAATAAGAATTTAAACCATAATGGATAAATGGTTTAAATATACAAGCTTTTCAATAAAAGGAATTTTGAAGAAATATTTGAAAGTTTATTTTACGGATTTTGTATAAAATAAACTGGAGGTACTTTGGTCGTATTTCTACTATTGAAAATTCCCAATTTGAAGAAATAAAGTATTGATTTTGCATATTTCCCCTTTTGAAAATGATTTTGATGATTTTACCTTTTTAAAACGTATTGCTACTTGTTTTCTAATCCATTTTGATACTATTGCTTTTGATATCACTCAAAAGTAATGCCCAAGCTTGGATTGTAGGGGTTGGATTAAATGGTTCCTTCCCATGAGAATTTTTTTGATCTTTTATAATCTATTTTGATGAGCATTCACTCGATGAAGATATTTATTTAAACTAGATTCAATGAAATTGTATTGTACTTTAAAATCTAGTGTTGATTAAATTATCGGATATTTTGGAACTTGTATCGATTAATGGAAAAGTAGCAATTTTAAATAAAGAAAGGGGAAATAATATTTTGACCAATGCTTTGGAAGAATACTTTGGGATAAATTGGATTTTTCAAATTGATTTGGGAAAGATATTTCAAGAATGATTTTATACAAATTGGGAAATATTTTGGATAAATTGTTTATATGTAAAACTAGTATTTTGACATCATTTACAAAGTAGACCTCTGGTGTATGGAACTTTCATAAATAAAGTGGTTTGGAAATCCGGTTTGAAGTAATTTCGAGAAAATGATTTTAAAGAAAAGGAATTTGAAATTAATTTTCAAATAGTTTTTAAGTACAGAGCTTATCGAAAATTATTTATGGGTTTTGACTATATTGATAAATTTGAGTGATTTGAATTTAAAGATATATTTAAAACCGTCACACTCATTGTATTATATATTTTGAGTACGGTTACACTCATGGCTAGATTTCTAGCATGATTCAGGGTTTCTTATTTGTTTGACAACCTCGGGTCAGAATCGGGTCAGACTGAGGTTGTTCTATAGGTTTGATATGACTGTATATGCTTTATGGGCTGCGATATGAAGTTGGAGCCAATGACGATGATGAGTATTTACTCTGCTTGTATTTTATATTGATCGATGTGATTTATTTATGTCATGTGTTATATATGAAAATAATGTATCAGATTTTGGATATGATATAAAGTTCATTATTTTTGTTCACTTCTATTATTAGTTGGAAATTTTTTATATATGTCTCTAATACTGTATTATTCAACACTAGAACTCATGTTCATTGCCTTGCATCATAACAAGATACATATTATTTCAGATGTATTCAGGTAGTGAAACGTATCCATGTTGACTCAAAGTAGTGTGTACAAGAGATTTCTCCTTCCGTGCCTATTGATCCGAGCTATCGGACGGTAAAATCCTTCTAATAATTGTCACTGGAGCCAAGGTGTCACAGATCATATCCCTTCAGGTACAACTATCATAATCATTTTTTGCCAATGTACTTGGAATCCATTATAAATTTATGCATCATGCCATTTAGTAGAGTCAATATTCTTAATGGCTTATTGACAACTAAGGAAAATCTTTTCTCGACATCGATAAGAAAATAATGATTTCTCTTTAATGTGGGATAGTTCTTATTAGACATTCTAGTTAGTTGTGTCGGTTAAGTTTTGGTCAATTTCGTTTCATCTGTTGTAATTGGTTTTATCTTTGGATCGTATTCAAAGCTATTTTACTACCAATAACTTCTAAAATAAATTTCTTTATTATGAAGTTGGTATTTCTTGAACCAACAATTGTTTCTCAGTGCAACAGAATAGGTATTCACATACATTTTATGAATTGCCTTATATATGTATAAAACTGATTTGGTTTTAAGTTTACAAAACCTATGTTCATTACATAAATTGGCCAATCAATATTGATCGGTCCTAAACTCCTTTGGGATGGTCCATACAAGATCACTCACTAACAACTGTTACGTGCAGTCTCTCAACTCCCACAACTTGTCAACTCCTTGACCTAGAATATGCAACAGAAGCCTCTACGACGCACAAGTATCGACACTAATACATCCATGGTATTCACATGCCGAGCACCCAAGTGCCAGAAAGACAAAACATTAAGGCCCCGTTTGTTTTGTCGTTTTTAGTTTTGTGTTTTCATCTATACGAAAAACGCGTCCGTTGTATGTATAGTTGAAAAACAAACAATTTTGAAAAATGAAATTAACATATAAAATAGAAAACAATTTTATTTTGTTTTTCGTGTTTCGAGAGATAATAAAAGCACGAAGAACAATCAAACTCTTTTTTTGTCCGTTGTTCGTCCCAACGGCTAAGAATTGTAAATCTTCTCTTCTTATTTCTTGCTATTTCTTAGTACAAGTTGAAAACACAAAACTCAAAATACAAAACGAAACCAAACGGGCATCCTTCTCATGATCGAAGTCATCATAGCTTCGAACATAGCAGCATAATCAGCAACCCCTTCAGTAGCACGGCCTTCCCTAGCAGCTGGTCTCCCTCTTCGACTCATCCTTAATATCTATAAGAAGGAATGATCAGCACATCATGAGAAACAACTGCATAAAGGGCTCAAACTCTACTAAGCTACTATATTATATATAGTAATCATCCATCAAAATACAATTACGTCTCTCATACGTAGTTACGTCAGCGAGCGTTGGGTAAAATCGATTAACCAATGCTCTGATACCAAATGTGACGACCGCCCACGACCCCTGCACCGAACCTAGAGATAGTGCGCTGTAATGTGTGCCAGGCGACCATGGACGATTGCCAAGGTAAATTAAAACAACAGAATCTATCGTATCACTCACAACGCATGGACAAAATACAATAGAACATATACATAGTGAAGCTTCACAGAATAGAATCTCATCAATAAAACTTCATAATAGTTGAATACAAACGTCTGAATAGTCAATACATCAAGCCTCACTACATAACACTCAGAGAATATACAAACAGCGGAACATCCAGTACATATAGTAAGAAGATAATATGCAACCCTCCAGCTCGTCTTCGACATCATCATCGTGGAAAGCAAGAACAGCACCTGTCACCTGCTACCTAGTCTGCCTGTCCCAAAATGGACGAACAATCCAAGGCAATAAGAGTTAAAACATAAAGCCTTGAGTCAGACAACAGTCTTAGTGAGCGGTAAATTAACTAACAACATACCAAAAGATCATAAAGGAAAAAGGAATAGGAATACAACCCTCCCACTCCACCTCTTTCTACAGTGATAGCCCCCAGACACACACTAAGCATAAGCAAACATAGCAGAGCATACAATTTAAAGTAAAGCAATTATCACTCGAGTCAAGGGCGATGTTTCCCAAGTACAAACCCCCAAGGCCTAAACCAAGATCAGATAAGCACCTAGAAAATACCGCTCTTGAGACCGAATGACGATACAACCAAACATCCATGACTCTTGCTATCACTGTTATCATTGCTTCGATATCACCGTTAATTGAATAACCGGCACATTCTTTCAGCCGTCCGTCAAGGGCTAATGGAAACCCCGGTTCTAGACATTACTCCCGCACGTCATCGTGACCCGTGTCTAGGACTATCGAATCTACCCAGAGTACTTGACTATCAATCATTAGCCTTCAGGGACTATCGAATCTGCCCAATGTACTCTTGCTTTGAGCATGCTATAACCGTCAACAACGATGAGATCTCAGCCTTCTAGTCATCCTCCTCGACGACTATTTCCATACTAGCTCAAGCACCTCTCGAGCAAACCATTATCCTCTAACTCGAACCATATCACCGAGTTATCAACATGCTTGGAATGATCCCGTCTGGATTAGACCAAGACTATCTCATATCATGCCTCGCTTCATCACATCCTCGCAAAGCCTCATCTCAACATCATCATCAAATCTAAGCATAAGAGCTTCACCATCCGCTACATATGCCACGAGCAGCTTTCCCAATTCAAGAGCCTTTCTCTTAGCTTTTGAATCATCTTCGTCTAAATCAGATCATCAATCATCTAATTCATAGCAATCAATCAAATCAGACATTAATCCAAGTAAACAAGCATTCAAATATGATCTAAATAGACAATTATAACAACAATGGCAATTTCGTAATTAAAGAGTCAAAAGTCCAACAAGCATGAAAACATGAGCAATGTCTCTATAATCTTGATGAATGATCTTGCATAAGTTAACATGTAGTAAAATGGATATCAAATCATCATGGACAATGGATCTATATGGATCTACACATATGATTAGGAAAATGCATGGAAATCTCTACTTTAACACCAAATCAAGCCAACGATCCGATATACTCCCTTGGATCCGTGTGAGAGATAATCACCACTCACCAAATCACCTAAACAACCCAAAAGCAACACACTTCAGATCTGGACAGCGAAGGATCTAACTTGATATATCACAAATCCGCTTCAAACGATGAAATCTCTCTTCGATGGATGAAGATCTTCAATCTAAGCTCTTCAATCTTCGATTTGATCTTCGATATGGATGGAAGGAATCACTAGATTAGAGTGGAGAAAAGAAGTGAAGAAGTGTAGAAGTCGAGCTCTCAAAATGGCAGCACTTCGTCGCTTCGAAATCCGGATCCCAAAAAGTGAGAAAAACCCTCCTATTTATAGGCTGATTTCCCCTTAGGTCGCTCGGAGTTAGGTCGTCCACGACTTACGACCTAAAACCCCCACGACCTAAAAAGCCCACGACTCAACAACATCACGACCTACGACTTAACCAACCTGCCGACCTAACACAATGCGCGACTTAACTATACGCGACTCACGACCTAACACATAAGCGCATCCATACGCGACCTACCAGACCCACCTGTCTACGACTTACGACTTAGCAGCTTAACTCCTAAGTCGCTCGCGACTTAACAACTCCTAGGTCGCTCACGACCTAACACTCAGGCAAAACCCAGCGACCTAACACAGATACTTTCTCGCGACCTAACCACTCAACAGAGTTACGACCTACGACTTAACTGAGACACGACCTAACTAATCTTAGGTCGTCTACGACCTAACAAACCTGCGACCTTACTAACTCAGCCAGGATACGACTTAACTCCTTAAGTCGTCTAACGACCTAACTTCCTTAGGTCACCCACTGCTACCACCAGCTCCCTAGGTCGTTGCCGACCTAACTTCCTTAGGTCGCTAACCTGCCTATCTTCTAGGTCGCTAACTCCTAGGTCGGAAATCCTTAGGTCGGTCAAATACTATAGGTCGTCCCAAACTCATCAACGACCTAAACCAATACGACCTAACTACTAAGTCGTTAACTCTCTTAGGTCCCTGCCTTTCCTATAGGTCGCTCCAATACTTAGGTCGTTCACTCGACCTATCCTACCTCACGACCTAAGCTTATCACACGACCTATCTCCTATACGACCTATCCCAAACTCCTTAGGTCGCCAGTTTCTATAAGTCGCCTATTTCCTTAAGTCGTCTACGACCTAAGCCTCAACATACGACTTATCTATCATACGACCTATCTCAATCCTTAGGTCGCCTACGACATAACTTCCTTAGGTCGCCTATCCTTCTTAAGTCGGTCCATTCTCTTAAGTCGCTCTCGATCTAATTTTACTCGACTTAAGCTTCGAACGACTTAAACCCTAGACGACTTAACAACATTACGACCTAAGACTTAAACTATGGATGACTTATCACAACAATGCGACCAAATGATAACTGTTTTTACGATGTTTCGATCCGTAAAAATACGGGTCGTTACATTCTCTCCCCCTTAGGAATTTCGCCCTCGAAATTCCAAACAAACAGAGCAATCAAAGACTATTCTGCACGCCTACCATCCATAGCAATCAACAAACCATGCATCCAATTCTAGCTTAGCATGCAGAATTCTAAAACTAGAACAAGTTACAATATCGTGAGATGACACGACACCTTAGGGCCATACCTTGAAGAGTTCAGGATGAGCTGCTTTCATCCTCTCTTCCACCTCCCACGTACAGTCGTTATCATCATCACTCCATTGTATCTTGAGCAACTTAACTACCTTCCTCCTAAGCTGTTTCGTGTCAGTTCCCACAACACGAAGCGACTTACGAGGTCTTCTATCGACTGGATCAACTTCGAAATCTTCACAGCTATCAGCAGAAACCACTGTATTCGAGTCGTGCACAAACTTCCGTAGATAGGATACATGAAAAACATTGTGCACACTCGACATCTTCTCTGGTAACTCCAATCTGTAGGCGAGCTTTCCAATTCGCTCTATGATCGGGAATGGTCCAACAAATCTCGGAGTCAATTTTCCTTTCTTCCCGAATCGAATAACATTCTTCAGTGGAGAAATCTTCACAAAAACCATATCACCTACGTCGAATTCCAAATCCTTTCGATGCTTATCTGTATAACTTTTCTGACGGTCTTGGGCTGCCTTCATTCGTTGCCGAATGATCTCAATGAAATCCGAAGTCTGTCGAATCATCTCTGGCCCAAGTATTAGCTTTTCTCCGGTCTCTAACCAACATGTCGGAGAGTTACACGGTCTTCCATACAATGCCTCATACGGTGCCATACCAATGCTTGACTGGTAACTGTTGTTATATGAAAATTCCACCAAATGAAGGTGATCTTCCCATGATCCTCCGAAATCCAAAACACAAGCTCTGAGGAGATCTTCTAAAACTCGGTTGACTCTCTCGGTCTGACCATCTGTTTGAGGATGATAAGCTGTACTCAAACACAACTCGGTTCCCAAAACTTCCTGAAAGCTCTTCCAAAATCCACTAGTGAACAATGGGTCTCGATCGCTCACTATACTCTTTGGAATACCATGGAATCGAACTATCCACTTAACATACAACTCAGCCAACTTTGATGCGGTCCTAGTCGATCGAATAGGAATGAATCTTGCACTCTTAGTCAGACGATCTACGATGACCCAAATCCCTTCATTTCCCGCTCTTGTTCTAGGTAGACCATCAATAAAATCCATCGATATTTGCTCCCACTTCCATGTAGGAACTCCTAATGGTTGAAGCAATCCACTTGGATTCTTCTGTTCGGCTTTTACCAACTGGCAGTTCATACATTTGGAAATAAAATTTCCAACATCCTTCTTCATACCTTCCCAGTAGTAGGTTATCTTCATATCCCGATACATCTTATTTCCACTTGGATGAATTGTCAACTTTGAGTGATGACTTTCCTTCAGAACTTCACTCCTCAATTCATCTATATCGGGAACAACAAGTCGTCCTTGCTTCCGAAGCCAACCTTCTTGATCGACCTCGAATCCTTTATCCTTTTCTGGGTCCAATCCAGATTCCAAATCACGGATAATTTTGACAAGCTTATCGTCTCGCTTTTGGCTCTCGCCAATCCTTTCCACAAGAGTAGGTCTTATCGATAAGTATGCCAACATCTTAGGTTCTAATTCACATCTAGGCCTGAAGTCAAATCTAGCTAAATACTCGAGATTCTTCCATTCTGAAAACATGGCTCCCAATCCTGCATGTCTTCGACTTAACGCATCTGCCACTGCGTTACCCTTTCCCGGAGTATAAGCTATACCAAAATCATATGATGCCAAAAACTCTAGCCATCGTTGCTGCCGAAGATTCAAATCCTTTTGGGAGAAAAGATACTTCAACGACTTATGATCTGTAAACAACTCGAATCGAACTCCCAGTAGATAATGTCTCCACATCTTCAGAGCAAAAACAATCGCCGCTAACTCCAAATCATGAGTTGGGTAATTCCTTTCATGCGGCTTCAGTTGTCGACTGGCATACGCAACAACTTTATCCCTCTGCATTAGCACTGCTCCAAGTCCAGTACCACATGCGTCGGTGTAAACCACCATCTCATCATTCCCACTCGGAATAGTCAAAACAGGAGCACTTGTCAATCTCTCTTTCAGGATTCTGAAAGCTTGCTCACACTTATCTTCCCACTTGAACACTTGGTTCTTTTTCGTCAATCCTGTTAACGGTGCAGCTACCTTGGAGAAGTCTTTGATAAACCGTCGATAATATCCTGCTAATCCAAGAAAACTTCTCACATCTGATGCATTCTTAGGTCTAACCCAATCCTGGATTACTGCGACCTTAGCGGGATCAACTGCTATTCCATTTCCAGAAATCACATGGCCTAAGAACCTCACTTCACTCTTCCAGAAGTGACACTTCGAAAACTTAGCCTTCAGCTGATGTTTCCGCAAGATTTCCAAAACAATACGCAAGTGCGCCTTGTGCTCTTCCTCAGTTCTGGAATAAATCAGAATATCATCCACGAACACTAGCACGAACTTGTTCAACTGATTTCTGAACACTCTATTCATAATATCCACAAAATATGTTGGCGCATTAGTCAATCCAAACGGCATTACCAGCCACTCAAAGAAACCGGATGGTGTCCTAAAAGCAGTCTTCGGCACACTATCCTTAGCCACTCTCAACTGGTGAAATCCCGTTGCCAAATCCATCTGAGAAAACACCTTAGCTTCGTGAAGCTGATCAAACAAGTCATCTATTCTCGGCAATGGATACTTGTTCTTCTTAGTCACTTTATTCAGCTCATGATAATCCACACACAACCTCAACGACCCATCCGCTTTGGTTGCGAACACAACTGGTGCACCCCACTCGGACACACTACGCCGAATGAATCCTTTATGTAAAAGGTCATCAACCTGCACCCTCAACTCCTGCTGTTCCCTAGGCGCCATCCGCCTAAGAGGCATCACAACAGGTCTGGCTCCTTCAACTAGATCTATACGAAACTCGATCTCTCTATGCGGCGGTAACCCTTTGACCTCGTCAAAGACATCCTCAAATCCATTTGCGATTGGCACCGATGACAGTTCATCCCGTGGAACAACTAGCGAATACATGAAGCTCATGAAGACGCCTTCTTCATGCTTACATCGTATCACAATCTTTCGCCCCTCCACATTCTCAACTGTCACCTCCAACCTTTCGCAATCAACCTTTGCCGCATACTTCCTAAGCCAGTCCATACCCAAAATAATTCCGAACCCTGCAAAGTTCAGAACAAAACAATCACAAACAAAAGAGCAACCATGACTCGACACAATCAGACCACAACATAACATACACAAACAAGACGAACCCCCAACTGGATTAGTCACAACCAATGGCCTATCAACGATATCCGGTTCCAAACCTAACCGGCCTACAAGATCACTACAAACAAACGAATGCGACGCCCCAGTATCAAACAACACTCTAACTGGAACACCACATACGGAAAGAGTACCTTGAACAACCACACTCTTTCCTTTCTCTTCTGCGGTAGGAGCTTTCGAAGACGATGGAACAGCCCCCAAAGCGTAAGCTTGCACAATCTGCTTGTCCCTCCTCGGTTCTGGACAATTCTTCCTGATATGCCCCGGCTTGTCACAGTTGTGACACTTCATCGGCACCTTCGGATTCTTACAATCCTTAGAGAAATGGCCCTTCTGCTGACAATTGTAGCAAGTCACTCCGCCCTTCGGCCTCTTCTGGCCATCCTTACCCTTCTGCTGCTGCTGCTTCCTCTTCTTGTTTCCACCCTGATGTGGTTTAGACTCTCCCCTGGTCACAGCAACAACAGATCCTTCCTTAGGAAACAGACTCTCATGCCTGAGAGCTTTCTCCACAAGCTTCTCAAATGAATCGTCCAAATGATCCACCAACTGCCTCCCAAGATAACTGTCCAAGCCTGTCACAAACTTCTCATTCTTCTGATATGCAGATTCAATATATGATCGGGCGTACTTGGACAAAGCTTCAAACTCAGAAACATACTCAAGAACTGGTCTTCCTCCCTGGTTGAGCTCCACAAACTTCTTGAACAGAACAGACTTTTGAGCTGTAGAAATGAACTTAGCTTCAAATCTGGCTTGGAATTGCTCCCAAGTAATCTCTTCCTCCGGAGTATTGATGGTAATAGAGTTGCACCAATCAGAAGCTCTTCCTTGAAGCTGCCTCGATGCTAACTTCCTCTTAGTTGCATCCTCAATTCCCAAATCACCAAAAATCCTTCTACAAGCATCTATCCACCTCTGGACTTCAATGGTTGATTCTGTTCCCAGAAAACCTTCCCTCCAAGAGCAGTATAGTCCTTACACAGCTTAGCAAAATCCACCGGTCTTGGAGTTTGAACTTGAACTCCAACATCCACCGATGGCCCTGGAGCTGGCATCCTTCTCATGATCGAAGTCATCATAGCTTCGAACATAGCAGCATAATCAGCAACCCCTTCAGTAGCACGACCTTCCCTAGCAGCTGGTCTCCCTCTTCGACTCATCCTTAATATCTATAAAAAGGAATGATCAGCACATCATGAGAAACAACTGCATAAAGGACTCAAACTCTACTAAGCTACTATATTATATATAGTAATCATCCATCAAAATACAATTACGTCTCTCATACGTAGTTACGTCAGCGAGCGTTGGGTAAAATCGATTAACCAATGCTTTGATACCAAATGTGACGACCGGCCATGACCCCTGCACCGAACCTAGAGATAGTGCGCTGTAATGTGTGCCAGGCGACTATGGACGATTGCCAAGGTAAATTAAAACAACAGAATCTATCGTATTACTCACAGCGCATGGACAAAATACAATAGAACATATACATAGTGAAGCTTCACAGAATAGAATCTCATCAATAAAACTTCATAATAGTTGAATACAAACGTCTGAATAGTCAATACATCAAGCCTCACCACATAACACTCAGAGAATATACAAACAGCGGAACATCCAGTACATATAGTAAGAAGATAATATGCAACCCTCCAGCTCGTCTTCGACATCATCATCGTGGAAAGCAAGAACAGCACCTGTCACCTGCTACCTAGTCTGCCCGTCCCAAAATGGACGAACAGCCCAAGGCAATAAGAGTTAAAACATAAAGCCTTGAGTCAGACAACAGTCTTAGTGAGCGGTAAATTAACTAACAACATACCAAAAGATCATAAAGGAAAAAGGAATAGGAATACAACCCTACCACTCCACCTCTTTCTACAGTGATAGCCCCCAGACACACACTAAGCATAAGCAAACATAGCAGAGCGTACAATTTAAAGTAAAGCAATTATCACTCGAGTCAAGGGCGATGTTTCCCAAGTACAAACCCCCAAGGCCTAAACCAAGATCAGATAAGCACCCAGAAAATACCGCTCTTGAGACCGAATGATGATACAACCAAACATCCATGACTCTGGCTATCACTGTTATCATTGCTTCGATATCACCGTTAATTGAATGACCGGCACATTCTTTCAGCCGTCCGTCAAGGGCTAATGGAAACCCCGGTTCTAGACATTACTCCCGCACGTCATCGTGACCCGTGCCTAGGACTATCGAATCTGCCCATAGTACTTGACTATCAATCATTAGCCTTCAGGGACTATCGAATCTGCCCAACATACTCTTGCTTTGAGCATGCTAGAACTTTAACAACGATGAGATCTCAGCCTTCTAGTCATCCTCCTCGATGACTATTTCCATACTAGCTCAAGCGCCTCTCGAGCAAACCATTATCCTCTAACTCGAACCATATCACCAAGTTATCAACATGCTTGGAATGATCCCGTTTGGATTAGACCAAGACTATCTCATATCATGCCTCGCTTCATCACATCCTCGCAAAGCCTCATCTCAACATCATCATCAAATCTAAGCATAAGAGCTTCACCATCCGCTACATATGCCACGAGCAGCTTTCCCAATTCAAGAGCCTTTCTCTTAGCTTTTGAATCATCTTCGGTCTAAATCAGATCATCAATCATCTAATTCATAGCAATCAATCAAATCAGACATTAATCCAAGTAAACAAGCATTCAAATATGATCTAAATAGATAATTATAACAACAATGGCAATTTCGTAATTAAAGAGTCAAAAGTCCAACAAGCATGAAAACATGAGCAATGTATCTATAATCTTGATGAATGATCTTGCATAAGTTAACATGTAGTAAAATGGATATCAAATCATCATGGACAATGGATCTATATGGATCTACGCATATGATTAGGAAAATGCATGGAAATCTCTACTTTAACACCAAATCAAGCCAACGATCCGATATACTCCCTTGGATCCGTGTGAGAGATAATCACCACTCACCAAATCACCTAAACAACCCAAAAGCAACACACTTCAGATCTGGACAGCGAAGGATCTAACTTGATCTATCACAAATCCGCTTCAAACGATGAAATCTATCTTCGATGGATGAAGATCTTCAATCTAAGCTCTTCAATCTTCGATTTGATCTTCGATATGGATGGAAGGAATCACTAGATTAGAGTGGAGAAAAGAAGTGAAGAAGTGTAGAAGTCGAGCTCTCAAAATGGCAGCACTTCGTCGCTTCGAAATCCGGATCCCAAAAAGTGAGAAAAACCCTCCTATTTATAGGCTGATTTCCCCTTAGGTCGCTCGGAGTTAGGTCGTCCACGACTTACGACCTAAAACCCCCACGACCTAAAAAGCCCACGACTCAACAACATCACGACCTACGACTTAACCAACCTGCCGACCTAACACAATGCGCGACTTAACTATACGCGACTCACGACCTAACACATAAGCGCATCCATACGCGACCTACCAGACCCACCTGTCTACGACTTACGACTTAGCAGCTTAACTCCTAAGTCGCTCGCGACTTAACAACTCCTAGGTCGCTCACGACCTAACACTCAGGCAAAACCCAGCGACCTAACGCAGATACTTTCTCGCGACCTAACCACTCAACAGAGTTACGACCTATGACTTAACTGAGACGCGACCTAACTAATCTTAGGTCGTCTACGACCTAACAAACCTGCGACCTTACTAACTCAGCCAGGATACGACTTAACTCCTTAAGTCGTCTAACGACCTAACTTCCTTAGGTCACCCACTGCTACCACCAGCTCCCTAGGTCGTTGCCGACCTAACTTCCTTAGGTCGCTAACCTGCCTATCTTCTAGGTCGCTAACTCCTAGGTCGGAAATCCTTAGGTCGGTCAAATACTATAGGTCGTCCCAAACTCATCAATGACCTAAACCAATACGACCTAACTACTAAGTCGTTAACTCTCTTAGGTCCCTGCCTTTCCTATAGGTCGCTCCAATACTTAGGTCGTTCACTCGACCTATCCTACCTCACGACCTAAGCTTATCACACGACCTATCTCCTATACGACCTATCCCAAACTCCTTAGGTTGCCAGTTTATATAAGTTGCCTATTTCCTTAAGTCGTCTACGACCTAAGCCTCAACATACGACTTATCTATCATATGACCTATCTCAATCCTTAGGTCGCCTACGACATAACTTCCTTAGGTCGCCTATCCTTCTTAAGTCGGTCCATTCTCTTAAGTCGCTCTCGATCTAATTTTACTCGACTTAAGCTTCGAACGACTTAAACCCTAGACGACTTAACAACATTACGACCTAAGACTTAAACTATGGATGACTTATCACAACAATGCGACCAAATGTTAACTGTTTTTACGATGTTTCGATCCGTAAAAATACGGGTCGTTACACCCGAGCATTATAAGAAAATAACACCTAGATCAGTCTGGTAAACCAGCATGAGGAACTCAATCATATGGATTTTTATATTTATAAAACTCTTCAAAAATAAAGGTATCTCGTAAGACCACACCGCAAATAAACACAGACGATTTTTTACCTTATGATAACCAAACCATTACATAAGAAAATCTAGTGATATTATAATAATGTCTAGGATTGAAAATAAATATACAAATAGCCAGAATGGTTACATTAATTACATTCACAGCATATTAGAGTACATTTAAAATAGCTAAGGCGGGTACATATACGGATTTTTCGTGGGGACGCCTTTAGCTTAAAAACTAAAGCGGATCTCCATGAAAGGATCGGAAGATACCTTTCGAGTGTCGTATATCTCTAGATGAAATATACCGTAAGAAAAAAACAATTGGTCTACGCTCGAATGAGCGAACACAAACCACATGGAACCAAGTATTATCAACTCGCGTGCGCAACGTCTATAAGCATACTCTAGATAATGAAGTTGTTATACCCCCTCGGGTTAGCTAAACCCGAGATTATGCAGCCCACTCTGTCTTTAGTCATTTTTCTGATGCCGGGGCTACGTTTGGCGTTTTCACATTAGTCTTCATCCCTCGAACAGATCTTGGAAACACACAAGGATTTTGATATCTCAACAGACTTTGAAACCGCACATGGATTCCTACCCCCTGGACCGATCATGAACCTCTATGTGGGTTCGAGCATCTCAATCAGATCTCGAATCTCCATATAGAGTCGATCATACTGAACAGATCTGCTTCCAAGAGATAGAACACGTATTTCATTTTTGAAGTGGTTTTCGATAAGTAAAACACTTACCGATCCCGGTCTCTACAAGAATGAATCGACCAATTTGGTCATATTCAACACAATGTGAATGATCAGATAAGGAAACTAAGTCCCGTATACTTTCCCCTAAGCAAGTAAAGACACAAGCACTATCATTTCATACAAAACACGATCAAGTCACCTAAACGACTTTTAACCCATTTCTAATCAATTTATCCTTTTTTAATTAAAAACTCTTTTTATTGGTAAAACTCCTTTTTATCTAATAAAACTTCTTTCATTAATTAAAACTTCCTCTATTAGTTAATACTCCTTTATTAATTAAAACTTCCTTTATATACTTGTACAAATATATTTAATTTCTCTTTATAAAAGATATATACTTGTATTCATAGACTTATCTCAACTGTATAAATATATTCACAAATCATTAATAAGATTTACTTACTTTAAACCAAAATCAAAGAGGTTAAAACAAATGTTACTCAAACACTATCACTATAAACTCCTTTTCCCTTTTATATTTTAAACATATACTTTTTCTATCTTTATTCAAAAAGATTCCACACTTGTTATTATCTTTAAAATTCCACTATTAAAGATCTAAATGTATACATAATCATTTAACACTATTTTCCACTTTAAAATATAATTCAAGGGTTTGAAACAAATGTTACTAAAACATTGTCTACTACAAACACAAAGCACTTCATATTTTCATTTTCTTATAAACTCTCTTTTAAAGATCTTATTATATTTATAAGGGTTTAAGACAAGTGTTACTTTAAAATTTGTCAGAACAGCCCAAAGTTATTCACTTATAATTACCTTTAAAATATCCATTATTAAATATTTAATTATATTCCTAAGTATAACTAATAATATGGGTTCAAATCAAATGTTACTAAAATATCTGATTACTACAATCCAAAACCATTTACTTTTATTTATCATTAACTTTAAGATATTTACACTTATTAATTAAGGTAATACACTTTTAATTTAACTTCTCAAAATACTTTATTTTAATTTAAGTGTTAAAATTCAAACTTACTTTACTACATTTATAAATACTTAACTTGCTTTTTAAAACTTATATATATTTACTACAAATCCTTTTAAAATGATGTATATATTTATATGTATATTAATTTATTTATTACTACAAATCCTTTTAACCAATTTTCAAAAAACTATATATATTTAAAAATGTTTTAAGAATACTTTAAAAATACTTATACTTTGGTTTAAAACATTTCTTTTAAATATTACTTAACGATTATTTTATAATTTATTTATTAACCATAAAAACTTGTTTTATAATTTAAAACCCTTTATTTTAAAAATTCAAAAATAATTATTAATAATATATTAAAACCTTGGTTTTCCAATAATAAATACACTTATAATATTTACTAAAGATGCAAAGAAGCCCTAGAGTGTCTTTCAATGTTAACTTTAAAAATCGCTGAACACAAAGCAATTTCAAAGTGCACCCATAGCAACCTTTTCGCTTCTAGCTATCAGAAGTTCCATTCACAATTTCTATCACTCTCCAAACTAATTCATTTATGTCAAATACACCAAAATGTGTGTAATGAGTAACCAAATATATATTCATAATATATCACAATTTAACCAATTTATTAGATGTCAAATACAAGGGGTTTCAAAGTTCATTTATAACGACTATTTCGCTTCAAACCTGTCAAACATATAAACAATAAGTCTTGGCCACATCATGTATTTTAGAGTGCTACAAGAGAATGTATACTAATCGTGACGACCCACCTTTTTGGATGGTTTAAATCGACAATAAACCACACATGTCTAACTCAAACCATTCAAAAGGGTAGATTATAAATGGGGTTTAATAAGAAAAAAAGAGAAAAGAAGGAAAACAAAATACAGAATCTCACAGCGGAATGATAAAATATAATAATCAAATAAACAGTTCATGAAGCTGTTTTACAATATACATTTGATTACACAATTTTTACAATATAATCAGAGTACAATCACAAACATACCAAATAATGATGCAGCGGAAAATTACTAATAATATAATATACCAAACTCCGTCTTCGTCCTCCAGAATTAAAGTCTTCAAACACTGAAAAGCTCAGGCTGACCCGAGCGTAACGAAAAGACAAAACACTCGAGTCAGAACCAAAAGTTCTTATGTAAGTTAAATCAACAACAAGTAAATATGAGTGTAATAGCTTCAGAGATGTTTACGGGATTTTACATCTCCTATCCAATGTATAACGTGCTTGCAATAACTTAAGAGATGTTATAGGATTTTCCATCTCCTAAGGATTTGTTAAACTATATATATATATATATATATAGTAAAATACGCTACATATGTAGTGTCTATCAGTAAAATATAGTATTGAAAATAGCGCTAAGGCGTTACCATTATTGCCCTTAACACATTCTATATAACCATCTTAGTCTATATAGTACTGTAAACTCCACTGTAAACTAGTGGGCTATCAAGGAGCACTCCATAGGTACAACACAAACCAAAGTCGTAGTGGGCTCGATCAAGATAAATATGACAAGGCACGTGAGGCAATACCCAGGGTAGGATTCTACCGTTTTGCCCTCCCGGACTGGTGGTAACGCTTAGCCGCAGCTACCGCCCACCTCGGAACAACACTCCCATAATCAAGGGTGGCCACCAATCAATCACAAAGTAAAAGATATGGTTTCGAAGAAGCGTGTTCGATAGGGGGAGCGACCCCTACTTGGCCCGGTATAGCTCATGTTTTAGTCATTTTAATTATGATTCAAAAGTCAAGGCTATCCATCATCGTTCTCTTAATTCATTCCAGCAAATGCCTCCAATTCAACTACTTCATTCTGGATAACACCAACCACGTACACAGTTGTTAAAAGCGGTTCCAATATTGACAGAGAGTATGCCAATAAGAGGCCCCGGTCTCTTTAACAACCAAACGTCATTTTTTTACACCGGCTGGTTCTTTAACATTTCGAAAATGATTAATATTTAATTTCAAAATATCCTTCATTTCAAAACCATCATATTTACTCAAAATATGTCATTTCACTAGAAAATATCATTTCAAGTTCCAATGTAGGTTATAACATTATTTAACCACATTCGCATTTAAATCAACGATTGAAATAGAAACATTTCAACTCTGCACAGTTTGAAATTTTAGAAAATAGTTTAAATAGTTATAAATAGTTTAAATAATTTAGAGATTTAAAATAGTTTAATATAAAATGGATTGAGTACTGAAATTGATTTATATAGTAAAATGTTTTGGAAAATATAAATAATTTGGATATTAAAAATAATAGAATTTAAATAGTTATATGAAAAATAATTTATTTTGAAAATAATACCAAATCAAACTGTTTCTTTTTCATTTCAACAATCTGGCTCCATGCCAAATTTCAAATCAACAAATTCAATTTCCAATCTTTCAATTCAATGTACTCAATTTAGATTTAATGTCAAATCAACTTGATTTAAATTTTAATTCGAAATAGCTTCAATTTTCGAAACGTTCATTTTAACCTCAAATTCGATTCAATAATTCAATTCAATGATTTAAATTTCAATTCAATTCTTATTTTAAACCATTTCAATTCATATCGATTTCAAGTCCGATTTCAATTTACAGATTTAAAACATGCGGTTCAAATTAAACCTCATTGTTCAATTTTAAGATCAAAATCTTTAAAATAATTCAATTTCCAAAATTAAAGTCATATATCAATTATAACTTCACATTTCCAATTCAACTCTTAAAACAATTTCTTTTAACCAATTTCAGTTTCAACATTTCAAAGCTTGAATTAAAAAATAATTTAATTCATATAAATCCATAATTTATTTCCTTTAAAATAATACCATTTAATCAAAAGTCCAAATTCAAGATTTTAAAACCATTTAATTTAACCAATCTGGTGTCCATATATAATTTTCTATCCTATGGCCAAGTGATCGGTTATTCCAATTTTAACTATAGGGATGGATATATTTCATTTCAATCCAAATCAAAGTGTCATAGGTATATATCATTTCAACCTATTTCTTAATTTATTCGAAATAATTTAAATAACAGTTTATATGCTGTCACTTAATATATAGAGTGATAATAGAGATATATAAAAATAAATAAACATCCAATCGTCCAAAATATCAACAAATAAACATCCATCACAGTCAGCATCCAAATCAGCCAATAAATCACAACAATTTATTGGTTATCATTATCAGGTACTTAACTAGCAATTAAATCTAATACTAATTTAAATGTCAATTTAATTCAATATAAATTCAATTACAATTAAAATGTCAAATTTAAACTACCAAACAACAACCCAAAAATTCTCATCACTTTAAAAAATTAATCCAACTAACATAAGAAGATTAAGTATTGCGTAGTGGGTTAAATCACTCACCTTTGATTTTATCCCATAAAATTCCAAATAAAAGCGCAAAATATCAACAGTCTCCAAATTCAACCAGATCGATTTCACGTTGTCCGGAATTTAAATATGAATCCAACAGAAGAAATTGCACGTGAATCGTAGTTTATATGCAAAAGATATTCATGTTATAACAAATATTATTAAAATAATAATTGCTACATGCTTAATAAAAAAGAAACAAAGTTTAATACTTACATTTTTCTCAAGATGAGGCTTCAGGCAAAGATGGAAGAACAAACTAAGATAAGGGCAGGACGTGTAGGAAAAATGAAAAAAAATTGAAACTCATGTGTTAGCACCAAAATTGGTCACTAACACCCAAATCCAAGCGAAAGCACCGAATTCCAGTCACAACTCACAGATAGAGTATATTCGGTGAATATTAATATGAAGAATAACAAAAATTAAAATGAAAGTAGCAAAGAACAACAGATTTTATAGTGGTTCGGCTAACTCCTACCTACGTCCACTCCAGAAGTTTCCTTTTTATTGCTGTAATAACCGATTACAGTTGCAAAATGGTAGAGTAGCCTTAGCCTTAGAAAAGAAAATGTAAGAAAGAGAAAAAGAAAATCCCATTTCTGGAACCCCACATGCTGTATTTATAGGCAAATCAAGGTAGTTGGGCCTCTTGAGTAATCCGGGCCCATCAAGGCTATAGCCGATCCAGGCTCAACATTACGACCAACCCAGGCAGGCCGAGCCACATCCACCGATCCCCGTTCCTCAATAAGCCGACCCGAAGCATCCTAGGTGTTAACCCGAAGTAAACCTATCCATAACTCGAAGCAACCGAGCAGCCAACCCACAATCTTGTTGCTGACCTACTCCCCTATGCCGACCCGGGGATATGCAAAGACCGATCCGAAGCAAATGACTCCCACTCCATCATACCGATCGACCTTGAACCTAAGTTGACGACTGAGCCTGTTCGAGTGCTGTCCCGAAGCCTACTGCCTACCGACCCGAATTAGGAATCAGTGCCGACCCAAGTGCTCTTCCCATGCTCACCATTCCAAGACCAATCCACCGACCCATCCAAATGCCGAGCCACCACTGCTGACCGAACCATACTACTACACTGAACCACCTTGTCCTGACCGGCCCATACCACTACACCGAGCCACACATTTCTGATCGAACCATCAATGCCGAACGACCCATGACTCCCAGACCGAACCACCAATGCCGAACGATCCGTGACTCCCTGACCGAACCACCAATGTCGAACGACCTCTGCATGGCCTCCACTCCTCGACCGAGCCATGCTTCCACGCCGATCCACACCATCCACACCGGCCCACCTATGCCGAACCACCTCTGACCGACCCAGAAATGTCGGTCCACATTTCTTATACCCAAGTCATAGCCGATCCAGCTTTAAGCCAATCCATATCCATCTTCCAGGCGTGCTGCATCACACATCCATCCAGTCGACTCAAACCTGTCGTATTCCATCCTCAACAGCCAAGCAATCGATTTAGTTAAATCCGCCTGTCCAAGGCCTTGCCAAAAGGCGGGTTAACGTCATGTTTTATAAAAGAAAGTTTTTGAATTTGCAAAAATGAGAGCTTTTGAATTTGCTCATATTAAATGATTTGAGGAAAGAAATATTTGAAATGGAGATCTAAACATAGGAAATGAGGTGGTGACAAAAATAATGAAGGGACAAGTTTAAAACGTGAACAATTTTATGATAAGAATATACCTTCAGCAAAGAACAATTTGAACTAAATGAATATGAGGTGTCAGGAGAAACAAAACGCAAATGAAGAAATAAAATTGCAGGTTATTTAATAATAAGAAAATGAAGGTGGAGGGACAAAAATGAATGTTACTTTTTTGTTGAAAGCTTCATGCATTAATAATGCATAAGGAAATGTACGTAGGAATGGGAAAGTTTGCAAACTAAAGGAAAATGAAATTTTGTACACTTATAATTTTTTATCAACACACGATAAATAATATTATACTTACTTTAAAAATGAAAGCGTTCAATTTGGTTTTCCCAAAATGATATTATATTTCCATTAAAACGCCCTTTATGTTTAACACAAATCGTGCGTTTCTTTTATTAAATCTATTAATTGCAATCAACGTTTTCTTTCCTTTTAATTGAAATATTTCAACTACATTAATTGCAATTAATTGCAATTAATTACAAAGTTAAATTTCAAAACAGACAAACTAAAATGAAAGAAATACAAAATAATTGTTTCCTTTAGTCATTTAAACACGTTTATAAATTTGTTGTTTATACACCAATGTAATAAATAACTTACTTAAATAAATGATTCTCTTATCCTTGTAATCAATCTGTATGCTAAAACACAGTTCAAATAGACATATATTTTTTCCTTTAAATCAATCATTCTATTCTTTATTTTAATGAAATTAAACTTACATTCACAAATCAAACATTCATTTTATTTAATAAAAATGTTCTTTTCATTAAATCAGACCTTCCTTGTATTTTCACAAAACATAAGCTACGTTTAATTACACTTATAAATTTACAATTTAGTGTCCTCTCTCCTATTAATTGAAATTATTCAATTACATTAATTTCAATTGATTGCAAAGGTGAATTTCAAAATGGACTAAATAAATGTAATGAGAAATAGAATAGTTATTTCCCATCTAATAGTAATTTAAACATATTTATACACTATTGGATACAAACATGAATAATACATTTCTTACTAAATAATAGTTTCTCATCTCTGCAATCAATCTTTCAGCTAACAACCATTTCACATAAATAAACATAGGATTTCTTCTTTAATAAAGAAACATTTATTATTCCAATCAATTTGAAATTTACATATAAACAGTTATTAATTTCATTCAAACCAATGTCATTAAAATAAACACTAACATATGTTATCCTCCTTAGCTTATTGCAAACTTATGTCATTAATAGAAATTTTAATTAAGCTCATAACTTGTATTATAATTTAACAAATTTATTCAAAAATCTTATTTAATTGAATATTTTTAATTATAAAAAATATGGGTCGTTACAATCTCCCCCACTCAAAACTTTTCTTTCACGAAAAGGAACAAGAAAGAATCAAGAGGTTTGATATATTTTTATTCAAAATAATCAATTTTCAAACAATTAAACTTACATATTTAAGTTTAATAAAAATTTGAAAATAACTCAACTTCTATGGAAAAATTTCTAGGTCATAAATTTACGAAATGTTTTGGCAGTCTCCTTTACGCAGTTAGGTCTGGAAAATTAATAACATCAATAATTACCATTATATGCATAATATTTCAATAATAAAATCCCAAACCATGGGAACAACAATAAAATATCGTTTCAGAAAACGTAATCCGAAAACGTACCTATTTATCGGGCAAACAAAACTCTATTTATGAAACCAAAAGCAACAGTTATTGCTTTCATATCACTTACATAATCCAGAAGAGTGTTAAACAATGTAAAAGTGCAATATATTAGTTGTTTCAATTTATAGAACAAGTAACGTACAATACATAATAATAATATGCAACAAAAGTAGTACAACCATCATATGCAACAAAAGTATCCATCACACATCCATAGCAACCAATACTAATGGTTTGTTTAGTTTCAGAAACTTTCCATTGTACAAGGGTGATAAATAAACTACCAAGTGTACCTTACGCTCAACAGCCTAAGATAATTGCTTAATAGACTGTGCATACAACCTCAAACAAATTGAATTATCATTTCCCCAACGTCCCATAAGCCAACAACATAGGATTTTAAATATTATTTAAGTTTATTCTATTAGGATGTTTTTACATCATTTACTTTCCATATATTTTAATTTTCATTCATTCATACAAGATCTATCTTTTTATTAATTTACATTCATTTACTTACATAGATTATTTCCCATTCAATATTTAAAATCACCAATAAAAGAATAATAATTTATTTTTTTGAAACAAGTTTAACTAGCCATTTAAAAATATCGAAACCCTTTTTATAACATCAATAAAATCAATTTCAAAGCTGATTTTTAAAGTTAGAATTTATTAAAATAAATATTAAGTATTTGAAAATTTCACTTTTCGATTTACTTTAATTCTACTGGTTCAAAATTTCATAGTTTGATATATAACGTTTTCCTTTTAAAATAAACTTAAATTCTTAAAATTAAATATATATTTTTAAAATTCCAATAACCAATTCAATTTATAAATCCTCTCGATTTACAACCCATCGATTCCATTCCAGCATCCTATCCATTTCCACTTTCAAAAATAGTATCCACTATTTTTTCCCAACCTTATTTCCATACTCTAATATAATTCACCCTATGAATTTTATATTCCCAAATTTTCATCTGTTATCGATTTCCTTTATTTATAAACATTGTTCATATATTTATAACTTCTCTGGTTTTCGCTTTTTATAAAAATAATCTCGTTTATAAAATTCCATTTTATAAATTCAATTCCTTATAAATTCTATTCATTCTGCTAGTCTATTTTTAATCTCGATTTCAACTTCTTTCCATATTTTCCACATATCATTTAAAAATCCATCGTTTAAAAAAAATCATTTATATAATTTATTTAAAATATTTTTACGAATAGTTAAATACAAACCAAAATCAGTTATTGTTCTTATCCAAATCAATTTCTTAAAAAAATATCCAAATTTCCATATGAATATTTTTATATTCAAAATCTCCTTTCAAATCTTTTCAAATTCCAAAAATAATATCTATGGTATTTAAAATACCAAAAGTTAGGCCAATGCTACTATAGCATCCAATACATCACAACAATAATCTATAACAGATTATTCTAACACATCATATATTATTATATATGAAAACAATCAATATAAATGTGAGGAATCCAGTTGGATCTCTCCAACCTGTTTCCCTGCATCCACAGATGTTAATACAACATAAAAATACCAATCCCACTTTGAGGGGGATATCGCGGTATATAGGGTCATTCGCTATTATGCGGGGCGCATAGGGTCTCATCCGCTAAAGTATGCGGGAACATCAATCCAACTACTAGTATATATACTACTATATATATATACCATTCAACAAATAACAATCTATAAATTCAACCAAACATCCAATAATTTATTTTAACTATTAAAATTAAATTTGGCAATCCAAATGAGTGAGAATTTATCATCTTGATTTTTATTTTGCAATCCGATCCAAACCCGACTTGTTTCTTCACGAGTTTTAGACCACGTAAGCAAAATTAGACGATTATAAGTTTTTTTCCAATTTACAAAATAAAATCAATTTCCTATATATATCATTAGTGGTTGATTACTTTCATGAGCATTTAATTCCTAATCGATGAAACTCAAGTCGTACCTCATCGCGATGTCCAGGATGGACAATTGCGACCACTACTTCATCGCTATGTCGCCAGTCCTTCCGTATGCGCCTGCAACCCACATGCCTCTAACTCGCGCTCGCAAACCCCACCGGCCCTAATCGAATCGCGACCCTGCCCTAGCTTACCTCTACAACTAACGCAAACCCCACTTCCTAGTCATACGACGTCACAGCCCAAACTGCTCGCTCGAAGTCCCTTAGCTCGTGACCCATGTTCCACTCCACGCGAGCAAACTTGCATGTTCCATCGCCGAGAACCCTCACCCATGAGTCAAACTCGAGAACAACGCCCCCCCGCCTCACGCGTCCACGAACGCACAGTTGCGCTTCACAAACTGCTGCCGCTACTCCTCCTATCGATCATCGCGACTCACGAATTGATTTCCGCTTGCTTAATATTCAGATAAATGAATTGATTTCCATGGAAAAAAGGAGAAAGAGACGCGATTTCAATTTTGAGAGGAAGAAAGAAAGGCGTACGCGATTTTTATTTCATACGAACGATTTGATTTCGTTTGTTTCCTTTCTTTCTTTTTTTAAATATGGAACGAATTCGATTTCAATTGCCAGAGGAAGTAAGAAGATAGCCGCGATTTCTTTTTTTTTTAAACAGAAGAGAAAAAACATTCTTTTCTTTTTCTTTTTACTGTAAGGTCGCGTGAAATATAAAGGGGAGGGGGATGTGATGTTGACGTGTAGGGGAGAGGCTACAGTGTTCTGAGGTGAGTAAAAAAAATAGCTGATGTGAACAAAAGGTCAAGTCAAATGTTTGCACAAAAAATGGACAAACACCTCAAAGTTGTATGATTTAGTAGATCTTATGTTGTTCTTAGTGATTTGAGTGATTTATGCAAATATATGAAAAGCAGGGGCTAAACTGTAAAAAGACACATAGATTTATAGTGGTTCAGCCAGAATGTGCCTACGTCCACTTTATATGTTATTTCTCTTCTCTTGTTTTGATTACAAGTACAAAGCTCTGATACAAGTAAAAGAAAATTGTTTGAAAGTTCTCTCCGTGCTTGAGCTCTCAAACTTGTCCCCCATTGTTGTACCCCTGCCCCTCTATTTATAGAGTGAGGCTGGGGGTAGGGGTCTTGGATGTATACAGCTGTTGATGGGCCCGGGCTGATACAATCTGGCCTGACAAATTTGGTTCGGCATCGTCTTGGTTCGGTAGTAGATGGGTGGAGATGAGGTCTTGGTTCGGCAGTGTAGCTAGTCCGGTTGTGGAGTTTTGGTGGAGCTGGTCCGGTTGTGGAGTTTTGGTGGAGCTGGTCTGGTTGTGGAGCTGGTCCGGTTGTGGAGTTGGTGGAGCTGGTCCGGTTGTGGAGTTGGTGGAGCTGGTCCGGTTGTGGAGCTGGTCCGGTTGTGGAGTTGGTGGAGCTCGTCCGGTAGTGGGAGACGAGTAGATCGGCGTGGCTTCGTTTGGTGGTTGATCCGGTGGTACCGGTTCGGTTATGAAAATTCATCCAACATTTGCCCTCCAAAGCAGGGCATATGTTTAACATATGCTGTGCTTTGTTTTAGCTTGTCGAACTCATTCGGCCTGAGAACCGAATCGTCTGGTCCGGTCAAACAACCTCCCCCTATAAGTATGGGACTTATGTCACTACCATCCCTTACCGTTTGCCAAATTGAACTTCTTGTCTGCCGAATCAAAGTTATTGCCGGATCATCCTCGACTACCGAATCAGGTAGTTACCGAATGGTACTCATGTTTTCAATTACCGAATGAATCTGCACCATAAGTACTTGAGTGTGGAATGAGTTCTGATACTGGGAGTGCCGAATGAACTCGTAGTATTGGGAACGCCGAATGACCTTGTAGTATTGGGAATGCTGAATGACCTTTTCGTATCGGGAATGCCGAATGACCTTGTAGTATTGGGAATACCGAATGACCTTGTCGTATCGGGACTGCCGAATGACCTTTTAGTATTGGGAATGCCGTATGACCTTTTCGTATCGGGAATGCCGAATGACCTTGTAGTATTGGGAATGCCGAATGAACTCGTAGTATTGGGAATGCCGAATGACCTTGTACTCTGGGTGCCGAATGACCTTGTAGACTTGAACTATGAGCGAAATTCCAGACTGCACACACTCGCTTGTTTACTTCTTTTATTCTAACGACGCACTTCTTTGTGTTTGCAGATAAATGTCTCGAAAAGCAGAAACTCGATCAGATAAAAAGAAATTCCAGGGCGAAGGAGAATCTTCTGCAGTGCCCCCTGCTCAGTCAGGACCAGAACGTCACGGACCTGCCCCGAGATCACTAGTGGACGGGTACGGTCCTCAGGAGCTTCTGAACTCCCCACCCGATTGCTTTCCCAGCTCCCTCAAGGAGGAGCAGCTCGATGTCATCTCTCGTTCTTTCGGAATTGATAAGGCGTGCATGCGGTTGCCAAGGAGAGACGTTATGCCATATGACCCTCCCGAAGGGTACTTTGCCTACAGCAGATACCACTACATGTGTGGTGCCATTCCGCCTCTTAATGCTTGGGTAGCCAGCTTCCTTACATATCTAAAGGTGGCCTCATTCCAGCTTCAACCCAACTCCTATGCTATACTGGTGAGCCTCTTCGTCATCTTCCAGAGGAAGTATGGTCGTGCTCCTTCCAACCGGGAGATCCGGTACTTATATAATCTGAGGGGCTATAAGAAGGGGTCCCCATACATCAGCTTGGAGTCAGTTGTAACCTTCAAGCCGGTCTTGGATCTGTATTCCAAATTCAGCATGTTCAAGAAGGAGTGGTTCTTCGTCAGGGACGACTCTGTTTCTATTCGGCGTTTTACTTCTGGATGTAAGTCGATGCTTTATTTATAATCTCCATTCTGATTGCGATGCTTCTTCTCATACGTTTTCATTTTTGCTAGCGACAGGTGGCTTTGCGGTTGTGGAGACTGATCGCCTGGTTCAGACGGCGGCTGAGATAGAAGCTATCCCCGGGAGAGATAGATCAGCTGCCTACCTGATCAGAAACGCGACCCTTCTGAAGTGTAACTTGATCCTTCCACAGTAGTCAGTAGTCAAGCTGAGGGAAACGGCGGAGGAGAGGGCGGCTGCTCAGGCTAAGGGAGGTGTCACGATAGAGAGTGGCAAGAGAAAACCTTTCACAAAACCTCCAGCCGTCGGAGGTAAGAAACTTAAGAAGTCGGACGGTCCTTCCCCCAGCAATTGTCCACTTACCCAGGGGGAGGAAGATGTGGAGGATGAGAGAGGTGAGGGTGGAGATGACCGGGAAGGTGGCGACGGTGGTGATGGCATCGGGGCCTTGCTTCCTAGGCAAGTAGGCGAGATTCAGGAGTGGACGGATGATGCATTCCACCAAGCTTTCGAGGGGCTAGACGGGGAACCGGCTTTGATAGAGAAATCTGGGAAAGCTGACAAGGCTAGGACTGGTGCAAGCGAGCCTCCTCAGATTATTCCGGCCAAGGTGGCTCCGACGACTCAAGGTGAACTTTTGACTCCTGCGGGCTCCATTTATGATAGGGACTTAGGAATATTTTATGATCCGCTCCCGTCCTGGAATGAAATCCAGGACTCATTGCAGTATCCTACTCCTCCCCAGGGTTTGTACAACCACAGATGTGTTTTCTTTCTTCTTTTAACTTTTAATTTACCGTGTTTTCTCGAATTATGGATCAATGTAAGCTTGTGACACTTGTTCTTCATATCAGGAGCAGGTAAAACGGCCAAGGCCTCAGATCTTCGACACAGGCTTGAACAGTACAAGCTCTCCAAAGCTTCCGCCAAGCCGAAGCCTTCGACCCACCGTTCTGGGGATGTAGTCGGCTACCGTCCTTTTCTTGGGGTTATTGAAGAGGGCATTCAAAAGAGAAAGAGGAGTCATCCCTCATCCGAACCTTCACTTGGTCCTCAGCCCCCAGTTCAGCCTCTTCATGATATCACGGAGGAGGATAACGAGTTTGCACTCTCTCCGCACCCGTCCGAAAACCCTACCGTTATTCAGATTGATCGTCCTGACTTGGCTCGTAATCCATTTGCGGGTCATCCTGATCTGGATCCAAGTTCCCATGATATTACCTTTGACGAGGTTACTGGTGAGCACCTTCTTCCCCGCAATCCCATGGTACGGGTGCTTGATGAGGCTAAGTCCTTAGATCTCGATCTACTTACTACTCGGATAGTTACCATGGGAGACGAGGCCAAGGCTAATATTGATCGGGTGGCGGAGGAGACTAGGAAGCTGATGGGACATCATGCCCGGCTGGTTAAGGCTGGAGAGGAGATTGGGAGTGCCAACATCCGACTACGATTGATGGTTTCGGACCAGGCCAAACAGCTCGTTGATCAGGCCATTCAGATTTCTCAGCATGAGGCTGCCTCCGGGCGGTTGAGGAAGGCTATGGAGGAGGCTAGTAAGGCGGAACTGCGGAAGATGGAGGCTGCCTGCAAGGAGCAGATAAATATGGCCATCTCGACAGTGGATGAGGTTCAGAGGGCGGATCTTGAGCGGGTAGAGGAGCTGTCGGGGAAGCTTGAAGCCGCAGAGCTTGCTCAGGTTAGGCTGAAGGAGGAGATGGAGGCGATGCGGAAATCCCTTCAGGCTGACTGCTCGAGATACCGATTGGAGAGAGAAACTGCCGTTGGAAGGTTGTCGGCTTCCGAGGCCCGGATGAGGGAGTTTGAGGAGAATGAGGGGATGATGGATGAAATGCTTCAGGACATGTACTTCCGAACTTGGAAGCAGGGCAACCTATCCTGGATGGATGATTATCCTAGGGTCATGGCTAAGATTTATCTTCGGGCTCTGGAGGAAGCTAAGGCGGACGCGGACAAAGAGGGTGGTGTGGCCTTCAACATGGATGTGGTCACTGCCCAGTTTACCAAGGAGGAGAAGCTGGCGGTGAAGGAGGGTATGCGGTTGCTTGCTGCTGAGGAGGCAGGTGTGCAAGTAGAGGATGACGACCAGGATAGTCAAGAAGCAGGTGCTGGTAAGTCTTCCTTTTTAGTCTCTCCATTAACTTGGTTGCTTATCACTAATGAATCCTTTCTCTGACTGGACAGGTGGTCAACAGGACAAGGATAAAACTCCAATGCAGTCGGCCCCTTGATCAGACCTGGAAAAACTCTTTTTGTGGACTTGACAGGGTTGTATATGTTAGTCTTAAAACAGTAGAGTAACTTTTAGGTTGTAATTCCTGCTACTTGTAATAAATAGCTCTATTCTTGATGTGTAATTCTTTAACTTAAGCTGATTTTGTCGTCTTTTGAATGTTTTTGCTGTTTTGACATGTTGTATAAGAAATATAGCTATGCATATTCTTGTAATTAAATGGTGTTTGATGCCAGGATCTTGTTTTGAAACATAACTTCGTGACTTGCAATGTTAGTGTGAGGTGTGAATAAATTACAGTCACGTGTTTACATATGAAAGAAAGAAATACCGCCCTTTATATTTTGCTTGTAGATGGCAGCTTTGAATATCCTGTGTGATCGATTAAGGGATGCGTTCCAATATCTTGCTGCGAATATTCGCTTCTATTAGTGAGTGTCTCCTGTTCTGTGTCCTGTACTTCAAGAATTATTACAGAGGATAGGAGAAAAGTTTCTCAAGTAAAATTGAAATGTGTGAAATAGTAAAACTTCCAATCACGGAAGGCCTTCGATGTGCTTAAGTTCGTGGCAAACGGGCTTTGTAGTCACTTTCCCTAGCTGTGGGTCTTGGAGACATTTGTCACCCATCTTACGCCTCCGCGGGGAGTTAATTCTTTTTTACCACAGCCGTACTTAAGACACATCGGAGCCGAGATCGCGCACAGTAACTACCCGGGCCATTATGGCCCGTAATCGCGGGTATTATTCGATTTACTGTGGTCGGCTAGCGTGGGTGCCGATCGTCAACCGTGAACTGCCCCTGGCTGGCCACACCTTATGTTGGGGCTTATAATCGGTTCACAGTCGCCGGCGAGCCGAACGCCGTAATGAGCTGCCTCGCCTATAGTCGGCCTTCTCGGTGGCTTATAATCGGCTCATTACAGTTGGCTTTAAGGGCCGTCGCGAGCAATGAGTTAACCAGCAGCAGAGGGATGCTGGAGTGAAAGTGTCTCATTGGCGAGGGCATAGATTCGCATAGTACCTGTTAGGTCTTGTCCAGATGAAGTTATGCTGTGGAGTGCCTCGAATTGAAATGCTGTATGCACAGGATTTTGTCCAACAGAAAAGGACAAAGTTAACAAGCAGCCAAGATATAAAGGAACAAGTTAAAAAAGAGACAAGGTTTTTTAAAGTGGTTCGGCACGAAAATGCCTACGTCCACTGATTCTCTTTGTTAATTCACTTCATATGGGTAATACAAGTTAAGAAAAGTATCGACGGAGGTGTTGGATGTTCCATGCCCTCTGGAACACCTCTCCGTCCACTGTTGACAAAATATAAGCTCCGTTGTGGAGATTTTTATGAATTACATATGGTCCATCCCAGATTGGGTCTAGTGCTCCGGGGCGAGGGAAGATTCGCTTGAGGACAAGATCCCCTTCTTGTAAGGTACGATGCTTGACTTTGGAGTTGTATTGTGTAGCCACTTTCTGTTTGTGGGCTGCTGCTTTAAGGACTGCATCATTTCTTCTCTCCTCAACTAGATCCAAAGACATGTGAAGGAGTTCTTCGTTCTCTTCTGGGTTATAGTGGATTCTACGGTGGGAAGGCACAATGGTTTCAACTGGGAGCATAGCCTCCGATCCGTATGCCAAAGAGAAAGGAGTGTGCCTCGTTGATGTTCTGAAAGATGTGCGATAGGCCCATAGTGCCATAGGGAGTTCATCCACCCAAGCGCCCTTTGAATTTTCGAGCTTCTTTTTGATTAGAGTCTTCAGAATTTTGTTGACGGCTTCGACTTGTCCGTTTGCTTGGGGGTACGCTACGGATGAGAAGCTCTTGTGAATTCCGTGCTCTTGGCACCAGTTGGCGAATTCCTCGCTGTCAAACTGAAGTCCATTGTCTGATATGATTTTGAGTGGGACTCCGTACCTGCACAGAACATTTTTGATCAAGAAGTTAATAACTTTTGCTGAAGATACTTTATTTAGAGGTTCCGCTTCCACCCATTTGGTGAAATAGTCGAATGCCACTATAGCATATTTGGCCCCGCCTCGGCCCATTGGTAGCTCGCCGATTAAGTCAATTCCCCATATTGCGAAGGGCCAAGGGCTGATCATTTGAGTAATCTCAGTGGTTGGTAGCCGCGGAATCTTAGCAAACTTCTGGCATCTGTCACACTTTTTGACGAAATCTAAGGCGTCCTTGCTTAAGGTGGGCCAGAAATATCCATATCGGAGTATCTTGTTTGCTAATGTTTTCCCTCCGGTGTGATCTCCGCAGCTTCCCTGATGGATGTTGGATAAGATTTCCTTGGCTTCCCTCCCGGCGACACACCTTAATAACGGGTTAGAGAATCCACGCCGATAGAGGATGTCTTCTTGTATTGTGTAGCGGGATGCTTTCCTTAAGATTTTCTTGACTTCGTTACGCCCGTTGGGTAGTGTGCCACTTTGTAGGTAGTCTCGGATGGGAGTCATCCAAGTTGCTTCCTCGGTTGCAGCTATCAGATTCACTTGTTCAAAACTTGGGGCCTGTTGCTTTGAGATGGTTACTGCCCCGAGGATGGTGATGTCTCTCACACTTGCTTGCTTCGCCAATTCGTCGGCCTCTTGGTTCTCTTCCCGAGGGATGTGTTTGACTAAGTAGTGGTCCAATCGGCTGAGAAGTAACTTGGTCTTCTTTAAATATGCTATGAGTCATTCTTCTCGAGCTAGGAATTCTCCTAGTATTTGATTAACAATAAGTTGAGAATCGCTGTGAAGACACAAAGAATTGGCTCCGATTTCTATGGCAATTTCTAGTCCGGCTATCACTGCTTCATACTCCGCATCGTTGTTGGTGGCAGCGAACTCCAACCTTATAGCATAGTGCAGTTTGTTTCCCCTGGGAGTGATTATTACCACACCTGCCCCCGAGCCTTGTTCGTTCGATGCACCATCCACAAAGAGATTCCACTTGATATCTTCTGCTATTTCCAATTGCTCCTTATCTTCGTTGGTAGCGAATTCTGCAATGAAATCAGCCATGGCTTGTCCCTTGATGGCGGTGCGAGGGTGATAGGTGATATCATACTGACTTAGTTCAATGCACCATTTAAGTAGTCGCCCAGAAGTGTCGGGACGATGGAGTACCTGCCTCAGTGGTTGATCGGTCAGAACTTTGATGGAATGGGACTGGAAGTAGTGACGCAGTTTCCATGATGTGATTAGTAAACAGTATGCTAGCTTCTCAAGTTTAGGATATCTGACTTCTGCCCCAGTAAACCTTTTGCTGACGAAGTAAACTGGCCGTTGCGTGCGGTTGTCTTCCCTTACCAAGGCAGCGCTTAGGGCGTGAGATGACACAGCAAGGTATAGGTATAATTCTTCGCCTTCGCTTGGAGTCGAGAGTACCGGTGGTTTCTGGAGGTGTTCGATTAGGTTAAGGAAAGTGGTTAAGCATTCGTCAGTCCATTCGAACTTTCCTTTGTCTTTCTTTAGAGCTTCGAAAAAGGGGACGCACTTGTCCGTTGCCTTGGAGATGAATCGGCTTAGGGCGACCACTTTTCCATTTAGGCTTTGCATTTTCTTTCGGGTGGAAGGTATCTTGATATCCCTTAGCGCTCGGACTTGCTCAGGGTTCGCTTCAATCCCCCTGGCATGAACGATGAATCCTAAGAACTTCCCTGATGACACTCCGAAGGAGCATTTTAGAGGATTCAACTTCATTCCATACTGGCGGAGTACTTGAAACATTTTGCCTAGGTGGTTTACGTGATCTTTGGCTTTCCTTGACTTCACCAGCATGTCATCCACATATACTTCCATAGTCTGTCCTATTAGCCCTGCAAACATCTTGTTGACGAGGCGCTGGTAGGTGGCTCCTGCATTTTTAAGTCCGAAAGGCATTACCTTATAGTAGTATAAACCCCGGTCAGTGATGAAACTAGTGTGGTCTTGGTCGGGAGCATGCATAGGAATTTGGTTATATCCTGAGTATGCATCCATAAAAGATAGGAGCTCGTGCCCGGCTGTGCTGTCTACAAGTTGGTCGATTCTGGGAAGTGGGAAGCAATCCTTTGGGCAGGCGTCGTTTAGGTTGGAAAAGTCAATGCAGGTTCGCCACTTCCCATTAGCCTTCTTTACCAGCACCGGGTTGGCGATCCATTCCGGGTAGATAGTTTCTCGTATGAAGTCATTGGCGAGTAGATTCTTTACTTCTTCATCGAGGGCTGCTGATCGCTCTGCCCCCATACTTCTCTTTCTTTGTTTTACAGGCACCTTGGTAGGATCAATTTTTAATACGTGGCAGGCTATGTCGGGGGAGATTCCGGTCATGTCAGCGTGTGACCATGCGAATACATCCAAGTTGTGGTGGAGAAAATCGATGAGTTGTTCCTTCAATTCGGCTTTTAGTTGGGACCCAATTTTCAATAGTCTACTTGAGTCGTGCTTGTCTACAGATATAAACTCCATAGCCTCTGCAGGCTCGGCGGTGGCCTCCTCCTCTTTGTCCCTAGGGTCTAATTCATTGAAAGGGTCGCTGGTATATCGAAGAGGAGGGGCTTTCTTTAGTTGCTATGCTTCTAGACTTTTTGTGCAGAGGGCAATCTCTACACCCTTCCCTTTATCCTTCCTGTGGTTGTTGCGAATTTCAGTCACATAGCAGTCTCGAGCAACGTCCTGGTCTCCTTCCACTTCCCCTACTCCATTGTCTGTTGGAAATTTCATCTTTAGGCACCATGGGGCTAGGACAATTTGGAAGTCAGACAAGGATGGCCTTCCTAAGAAGGCGTTGTAGGCCGAATGGTTTTCTATTAGCACAAACGTTTGTTTCCGTACGGCGGAGCGGGGATGGCTTCCAATCTCAACAAAGAGGTCCAGTTGCCCAAGGGGCATCTTCGCATCTCCAGTGAAGCCGTGTAGTGGTTTATCGCAGGGAGATACATCCTTCATTGATAGCTTCATTTTGTCGAATGCGTGTTTGAACAGGATGTTTACTGAGCTTCCAATGTCTACCAGGATTCGGTAAACTTCGGCGGGACCGAGTCGGGCAGAGATGACCATGGGATCCATGTGAGGGTACCGCCTTCCTTCTAGGTCACGCTTACCGAATGTGATGTCATTACTTTCTTTCCGCTTCGGGTGGCGCTCTTCTATAACCGAATTGACACAGTCTTTATTGTCTCTAAGCGATTTTCCATACCTTTCCATCTCTTTCCAGCTTCTGTCCGCGATGTGCGGTCCTCCCGAGATGGTATGGACTACTATTTTCTCTTGACTAGAGCTGCTAGCGTTGCGGTTTATTCTGCCGGTGTCCGGTGAGGGTAGCCTTGGGTTTTCATTGGCAGGAGCTGGAGTCCTGTCCTGACTTTTTACATAACGTTCCAGTTTCTTCCTTCTGATGTGTTCCTCAATCAGATCCCGGAGATGATGGCATTCATTGGTATCATGCCCGTGAGATTCGTGGAAGCGGCAGAACTTTCCAGATTTCTGCGCGTTATCTGATTCCTTCTTGTATGGTGGTCACTTGTATCTAACTTCGCCTTGGGTGGCAAGGAAGATATTTTCGACGGTCTCGTTCAAAGGAGTGTAAGTGTCGAATCTCGGTCCAGGCCGATATAGGCGCTTTTCTCCCTTCTTGCCCCCAGCATTGTCTCTGGAATCATTTCTTCGAACGTCCCTTGCCACAGCGGGGGCGTTGCTGTGAGTTGCCTTATTTTGCTGTCCTGACTCCCCCTCAACGGCAGCATCCTCAAGCCTCATGTATTTCCCGGCTTCATGGAAGAAATCGGGTAAAGTAGCTGGTTTTTCTTTCGTCAACCTTCTAGCAAATTTAGTGTCCGGATGCACACCACTACAGAGGACCATTAGGATAAGCTTCTCATCGGCATCTTGGACTGCGGCTGCTGCGGCATTGAATCGGGTTAGGTATTGCTGCAGTTTTTCTCCAGGTTTCTATTTGACGCCGGATAAGGAATACGCGTCCTTAGGTTGTTCCACATGGATGCGGAACTGACTGATAAACTTTTCTTTCAACATTTCCCACGAGCTGATGGATCCCTGGGGTAGATGACAGAACTAGGAGGTAGCGAGATCTGCTAAGAATAGTGGAAAGCATTTGCACAGTACTTCTTCTGTTGCTCCACTCATGAGCATGTGCTGTGTGTATCTTTGCAAGTGTACGATGGGGTCGGAGGTTCCCTTGTAAGGTTCCATTGTTGGCATCTTCCATTCTCGGGGGGTGATAGCAATTTCAATGTTGCGGGCGAAAGGGCTGGTCACCCTAGCGCCTATCCCTCGATCTCTTTGCTCCCGTTGGACGCACTCTCTGAATAAGCGCGCCATCCTTTCATCAGAATTTGGAGCAAATAGAAACGAGTTTGGTTCTGTTCTATGGGATTGATTCCGTCCAGATGACCTGTAGGGATGGTATCGTCTATCGTTCCTCATATTCTCCAGCGGCTGCCTTTGATCTTCTGGGAGCATGCTAGGGTCAGCTACAGTTGGCCCTTGCCTTGATCTCCCTCTGCTGGGTTCTGATCTAAGCACTTCCTCGGGTCCAACTTTGGGCTGGACTCTAGCTCGGCCCCGTTCACCGGAGTTTCCGTGGTTAGGCAGTATGACAGACTCAGCTACAGTTGACCTCCGTCCGGTACCTCCCCCGTTGGGTTCGGTACCAAACGTTTCCTCAGGCCTAACTTCGGGCTGTGCTCGGTCTCGGCTCCTACCATGGCTACTTCTGCCGTTAGCTCCTTCGAAGAAGGAAGATCTTTGTTGTCTCTGAGATCCTCCAGACTGGGACTCGCCCCATGTTTCAGTGTTGCGGTTGGATTCTTCAGTGTCCCTTAAGCGTGACATGAGATGGTCCACCAAGGCTTCCTACTGGGACGTGAAGCGGTTAGTTACTTCAACCACAACTCTGTCCAAATCTGCCCTAGTAATTGCTGTAGGCTGTTCTGTGGCAGGAGTGGTTGGGTTAGCCTGTCCTTCATTTGTTACTGTTGCTGGAGGAGGACGATTTACTTGATTCGTGACAGCTGGATCTGGAAGACTGCTGGATGCGATGTTTTTTCCTTTGTTAACATCTTTTCTCTGTTTGGGAGGCATGTTTTCCAAGTGGCGGACGATGCTGTTAGGAAAACTCATTAAGTGGATGAAGCTGAAGCTTCGAGCTTCTAGTTCTCAGTGAAAGCACCAAAAATGTTTGCACAAAAAATGGACAAACACCTCAAAGTTGTATGATTTAGTAGATCTTATGTTGTTCTTACTGATTTGAGTGATTTATGCAAATATATGAAAAGCAGGGGCTAAACTATAAAAAGACATGCAGATTTATAGTGGTTCAGCCAGAATGTGCCTACGTCCACTTTATATGTTATTTCTCTTCTCTTGTTTTGATTACAAGTACAAAGCTCTGATACAAGTAAAAGAAAATTGTTTGAAAGTTCTCTCCGTGCTTGAGCTCTCAAACTTGTCCCCCATTGTTGTACCCCTGCCCCCTTATTTATAGAGTGAGGCTGGGGGTAGGGGTCTTGGATGTATACAGTTGTTGATGGGCCCGGGCTGATACAATCTGGCCTGGCAAATTTGGTTCGGCATCGTCTTGGTTCGGTAGTAGATAGGTGGAGACGAGGTCTTGGTTCAGCAGTGGAGCTGGTCCGGTTGTGGAGTTTTGGTGGAGCTGGTCCGGTTGTGGAGCTGGTCCGGTTGTGGAGTTGGTGGAGCTGGTCCGGTTGTGGAGTTGGTGGAGCTGGTCCGGTTGTGGAGTTGGTCCGGTTGTGGAGCTGGTCCGGTTGTGGAGTTGGTGGAGCTGGTCCGGTAGTGGGAGACGAGTAGATCGGCGTGGCTTCGTTTGGTGGTTGATCCGGTGGTACCGGTTCGGTTATGAAAATTCATCCAACATCAAATATATTAGGCATTTACAATGTTATTCCCCTATTCCGAACGCAATGGAAAGGGTTTCGAGTCCTAATTCGATCGTATGGAGAAGATAACTTTTTGGATCCAATTATTATATTAAATTTCGATATTAATTTCAACGTGTTTATATCCCGTACAATTAAACGATAACTCCAAACACTATGAAATTGGAATCCGATAATAATACACTATTACGGACCCAATGGAACTAGTTTCGTTGAATTCCGAGACTGTGCCTCGGATCGATGTTTTAACGCGTCGATTAAATTGATGATTTTCAAAAATTGACAAAGTCAGTTGAAATATCAGTTTTAAAAATTCATTAACTCAATTATAAATTCCAAATCCAGTATTTAAACCATTTAAATATTGAAAATTAGTCGCCGAAAAATCCGGGTCGTTACATTCCTCCCCCTTAAAAGAATTTCGTCCCCGAAATTGCTAAGGCAGGAAAAATGCTCCAAACCCATTAACTTATCAAAACCACTTAGTTGAAACTCGATATTTCACTTTTCTAATCTTTTAATTTCAACCCAAAACAATTAGTTTCCATCTTCTAATTCAAAATCCTTTATTTTCATTACAACTTAAAAATCACCCTTTTTAAGTTTCCAAAAATCTTCAAACTTTTTCTAACACCCTAAATTCCCGAAATTTTTTGGCAGAGTCTCCCTTGTACGGAGAGCCTTTTGCAATATGAGAAGAGAGATAAAAATATATACATCGAACCACACGATCGGAAAACACAATATATATATCAATATTTATATATTTTGCGATATTTGATCCGAAAATGTACCTTATTTAGCGTTTTTAAGCGAACGATTTATTTTATATGCAATTTGCGCAAACCAACTCTAGCCCAATGGCCTCCGGGTACCTGTACTTACTCAACTAAACCACGTAAGTACCAAAACATCAAATTCAATAACATTATACTCACTTTAAATAGTTACAACCCATGAACTTCATAACCCAATCATGCCAAACATATATTATAAGCAATTATAAAGTTTCGACACTAATTTGATTACTTCTAATCGATTCATATTCAATTCGAATGATTTACAACTCAATTTACTTGCATTCACTTCATATTTATACCAAACAACCCATATCCATTCCAAATTGATTTCAAAATTAATTTATTCACTTTAAATTAATCCATAGATTTTTATTTACCTCCGTTTACGTCAAACGACAATTTTTTTTAAACACATTCGGCGATATTCATTTAATAAAATAACCATTCCAGTTTATTCCATTTTAAATTGATTCCAAATCAATTTATATTCAATTTTATTCCATTTCAAATTGATTCTCAATCAATTTATTTACATTCCATTCATATCCACATTCATTATATTCAAATTTATTCTATTATGCTCGGAATCATTCCATGCTAATTTATTAAATAACCATTTCATAAATTAATTCAAGCCAAGCTTCCATCCAAAATTATTAGCTTAAGTTAATTTGTTTTTTTTTCATTAATTTAACTATAGAACTTAATTTTTATTTCCATTCCAACAAATTCCATTTCCATTTTAGATTGATTCTTATTCAATCAATTCCATTCCATTTACTAATTTATTTAATTAGTTCATTCACTCAATCCACTTCAAATTTTTAATTCCATACTCAATTTCATTCTTGAATTCATTTAAATGATATCAAGGCCATGTTCAATTTATTTATTCTCAAATTGAATTTACTTGTAACTCAAATCATTACTATTTCAATCCATTTCTATTTTATTCGGCTAATTCAATTTTATTTAATTTGCTTATAATTAAGTCAAATCTTATTTAAAACTCAAGTTCCACATTCCAATTTCAATTCCATTCAACTCAGGTCTCATTTCAATATCCAATTCACTATTTAATTTTTCTAACCGGTTTGTTTTCATTTTATACCTCGCAATTGGATTTTCATTTCAAAAATCATTCCATTTGATTTACTTAGTTCACATTCACATTTATAATTCAAGTTTGGCCTTTATTCTTCACTTTAAATTATCATACCATTTTTATTTTGGCTTCTCCAATCCCCTTTTTTTATAAATTTTACAACTTATTTTTCTCGTTTTCATCAATTTTATACTTGAGTATATTCACATTTTATTTTAACTTAAGATTTACATCACTTTCTAGCCTAAGTATTTTTATATTCTATCAATTTCAATTTTTATAAGCTATATAAACTTATTATTCTCAATCCAACAATTTCCACTTACATTTTATTCCGATCACAGTTTTATAACTTATAGTTATAAAATCACTTTATAATTCATATTTGTATTCAATTCAATCAACTATTAATATTTATTTCAATTCACATTATTAGTCCCCTTCATTTATACACATCCAATTTCTTTTCATTCAATTAATTCACATTCCTTCGTCACCTTATTTATCACTTAGTAACCATTCCATCAAATTCATTTTAAAACTTAAGTTCATATTCAAAATGTTATTAATCAGCATTCTAAACCATATTCCATTCACTAATTCATTTTCAATTCAATCCTTTTAATTAGTTCACTTCACTAATTTATTCCTTCAACTTAATTTAAGTTAAATTCCATTTTAACTTTCTCAATTTCAATTTTTATTTCAAATTTCAATTTTCACACTTCTTTCCTTATTAATATCATCCTCCATAGGACTTCTGAATTTTTTTTAACACCCAGTGTTTATTTCAAATTTCTTTAAAATCATGGATCTGTATACCAATTCCCACTTTTTAAATTTAACCAAATCCAGTTTTTTATAGCTAAAACGAATCCCCTTCGGAATTCCCAAAACAACACTTGTTTTCACCAAAAATCTCCATATCAAATCACCCTGGTAGCAATCCGTCAGTTAGAAACTCGTAAATGAATACTGATGATGCGACCGTCATCACCAAAATTATTTTCCAGCGACTGAAGTGAGTTCAGTGCTTTATCACCTCAAAAATCCATTTATAAAACATTTTCTCTTCAAAAATCTCAAATTTAACACCATTATTCTTTCAACCCCTTTGGAAAACATTTTTAAAACTTCCGGGACTTCAAAATTTCCAAATACTTAGTTCAAACCCATTTAAAACATTTCTCAAAGCTTTCGGGATTTTAAATCTCTAAATTCTGGTTTGAATCCATTTTAACTATAATCCATTTGTATAAATCATACTTATACAAAATTTCATTTGGTTATATAAACCATTTCCAATTTTATAATCTTATTTGATTATATAATAACAACCAAACACATCACTATAATAATTTTCAAAAAATTATTCCATTTATATCAAAATATAGTTTGGGTAAAATTATTTCATTTACCCGCTTCAAAACCATATTGTGTCAGTGTATCGTGTTCAAGTGTTTAGAAACTCCTATCGATTTTAGTGGCGTCCCATTATTCGACCAGAATTTATATACCACTCAACAGATAAACAACACAATATAAAACAGTTTATATTCACTAACAAATACGTGCTCATATCTATTAATACACTCAACTCATTCTAGGGTATTGTTGACCCTATCTCTAATGAGTAGTCCCCACCAAAGAAAAGGTTCTCACTTAACCTTTAGCTCTGATACCAAGTGTAAAGGCCCGCAAATCCGTACCCTTTGAGTCGACCATAATTCACATCAGGTCAACTCAAATTGAACGGAAATACGAGTCTCTAGGGGTGAAGAAGAAAAAGGTAGAAGAAAAATATAACAACAACACAGAATCTCAAAGTCGCAGCGGAACAAAATGTAATATATAATAACAGATTTTTATACAAAAGAATCTGTAATTGTTTTATACTTACAATCATCAAAGTACAATAATCAATACATCAATCTAGACGGTTATAATAACTTATCCACACATAGGGGAAATACCCAAGTACGTGATGTACGTCTGAACTCCACGAGCTCGTCTCCTGAGCTCCATAGCATTCAAGCCTGAATCTGTAATACTCGGTCTTACCCAAGCATTATAATAAAATAACACCCGAGTCAATTTGAAAAACCAGCGTGAGAAAACACACTCTATTTGAATTATTAAAGTTATCAAAATCATTCGAAAAACAAAGGTATCAGGTAAGACCACGTCACACATAAACACGATGGGTTTTTCCCTTACGATAACCAAAACGTTTTATAGAAAATCCTATGATATTATAATAGTGTCTAAGTACAAATACTTATCCAAATAGCCGCAATTGTTACATTAATTAAATTCCAGCATACTAGGCTATACAAACAAAACCGTAAAGGCTCGTATTGGGGAATGGATTCCATACAATGACTGGGCTACTGGGGTACCGCCCATCACAGTACACCTCTAGAAAAATGTACCGAGGAGCTCGCCGAGATCCCCTGCTACACAAGACCGCCTACTCCTAACCTGGATAGACCGAATATGTTATCACCCCAGGTGTTCCCACCCTTAAAAAAATCGAGCGCTCCCTTTTCATACACAACCATATCCATAATTTATATATATATCCGAGGGTATCTAGAAAAGGGATAACATACCTTAATTGGGTGCGACCCTCTTAGCCTTCCTGCATCTCCCATGTTTTAGTCATTCTCGGTTGATGAGGCTTGAGGCTAACGATTACCTTTCAAGAACAATTCTACTTAGAATGCACATCGTCCTTCAATGAAGATGTTCTGATAGCATTCGTCCATACAAGTTGTCCTGGGTCTGGACAAACCGAATCACCGTCTTCACTATCTCCACGGTGTCCATTCGTAACGTTCAAACCAGATCAAAGTGGTTTTCGGATAACTAAATCTGATCCCGGTCTCTTCGAAACGATTAACGAAATTGGCCAATATTGATAGTCGGTTATTTAACTATAAATAAAACATCCATAAGCAGTCACTAGGCCTTATCATAAATTTTCCCAAAATATTTATTTCGAAATACCTTTATAAGATATATATTCAATCCCTTCCAACATTTGAAAACAATTTCAAATACTTAAACCCATAATAGGATATTTCCAAACCATCTCAACACTTAGAAATATTCTCAAATTTCCATTTTTATACTTAGGAAAATATTATAAATCTTATTTTCCAATATCATTTCAAATATCAACACTTAAGAGAATATTTCATAACTTATCTCATAAGTCTTCGGAATCACTAATAAATTCTCTTTTACAATTTCCAAAACCCAATATACTTATTTATAACCCCATTCAACAATTTATAACTTCTTTTATGAATTCAGATTTCATTTTCGAAGTTTCCATATTTAACATTTTGAAATCCATTTCCTCCAAATCCCTTATAAAATTCCTCTCCTCAAAATCATATCCATTTATAAGCCCCACTTATGAATCTTGAGAGAATTTATAAATAAATTTTTTAATCACTTCAAAACTCTCTCTCTCTATATATATAATAAGTATTTAAAAGAATAATAATTTATTTTTTTGAAACAAGTTTAACTAGCCATTTAAAAATATCGATACCCTTTTTATAACATCAATAAAATCAATTTCAAAGCTGATTTTTAAAGTTAGAATTTATTAAAATAAATATTAAGTTTTTTAAAAATTCACTTTTCGATTTACGTTAATTCTACAGTTCAAATTTCATAGTTTGATATATAATGTTTTCCTTTTAAAACAAACTTAAATTCATAAAATTAAAGATATATTTTTAAAATTCCTATAACCAATTCAATTGATAAATCCTCTCGATTTACAACCCATCGATTCCATTCCAGCATCCTATCCATTTCCACTTTCAAAAATAATATCCACTATTTTTTCCCAACCCTATTTCCATACTCTAATATAAATTCACCCTATGAATTTTATATTCCCAAATTTTCATCTGTTATCGATTTCCTATTTTTATAAACATCTTTTATAAATTTATAACTTCTTTGGGTTTCGCTTTTTATAAAAATAATCTCGTTTATAAAATTCCATTTTATAAATTCAATTCCTTATAAATTCTATTCATTCTGCTAGTCTATTTTTAATCTCGATTTCAACTTCTTCCCATATTTTCCACATATCATTTAAAAATCCATCATTTAAAAAAATCATTTATATAATTTATTTAAAATATTTTTACGAATAGTTAAATACAAACCAAAATCAATTATTGTTTTTATCCAAATCAATTTCTTAAAAAAATATCCAAATTTCTATATGAATATTTTATATTCAAAATCTCTTTTCAAATCTTTTCAAATTCCAAAAATAATATCTATGGTATTTAAAATACCAAAAGTTAGGCCAGTGCTACTATAGCATCCAATACATCACAACAATAATCTATAATAGATTACTAACACATCATATATTATTATATATGAAGACAGTCTATATAAATTTGAGGAATCCAGTTGGATCCCTCCAACATGTTTCCCTGCATCCCCAGTTGTTAATACAACATAAAAATACCAATCCTACTTCGAGGGGGATATCGCAGTATATAGGGTCATCCGCTATTATGCGGGGCGCATAGGGTCTCATCCGCTAAAGTATGCGGGAACATCAATCCAACTACTAGTGTATATACTACTATATATATATATCATTCAACAGATAACAATCTATAAATTCAACCAAACATCCAATAATTTATTTTAACTATTAAAATTAAATTTGGCAATCCAAATGAGTGAGAATTTCTCACCTTGATTTTTATTTTGCAATCTGATCCAAACCCGACTTGTTTCTTCACGATTTTTAGACCTTGTAAGCAAAATTAGATGATTAGAAGATTTTTTTTCGATTTATAAAATAAAATCAATTTCCTATAACATGAACTTAAGAATTCAAATACCGGGTTCATTTCTAATCACTTTGAAATAATGTATATACATACTCATATCTTTTACATATATCAAATCATATTTGGAAATTTAAAATCTAAACCTGTTTATCGACCCAAATGCGTAGCAAAGCTACTAAGTGGCCTTCCCACTTTGAGACTCAAAAATAAAGGTCGATGATGATGCGCAGTCGTCACCGAAATTATTTTCCAGCGACAGAAGAAGGGAGTACAAAACTTATTTCCTTTTAAAATTCTTTTAAAAACATTCCTTTCAAGTACCCTTTAAAAACATTTTGAAACATTTCTATTTGCAAATACTTCCAAATAATAGTAGTATTATTTTTTCCAAATCTTTGAAACAAATTTCAAAACACTGGAATTTAAGTTCTCAAATTTTCAATTTATATTCATTTTACTTGTAAATCATATTTGACCAACCATATTTATAAAGTTACACTTCTTATAACGTACAATAGTCAATAGTTTTTAAGAACTTTGACTAACCAACAATAAATGAATATTATCATTTCCTAACAACCAACACAACAAAAATAACAAGATCAATTTATGAAAAATAATATATATATATATATTTATATATTTATATACAAAATATAATTACTAGGTAAAATTATTTCATTTACCTATTTCGAAAACAATATTGTGTCCGTCTACCATGTTCAAGTGTTTAGAAACCCCTATCGATGCCATAACGTCCTATGTACCGACCATAATTTATAAATACTCAACAGAACAAATTAACACAATGCAAAACATTTTTATATAATACTAACAAATAAGCTCCCTCGTATATATACACTCAAACTCATTCTATGGTATTAATAACCCTATCTCTAATGAGTTACCCCCAATAGGCTAAGGTATCTCTAAACCTAAGCTCTGATACCAATTGTAACGACCCGTAAATCTTAGTCATTTTATTTATTTAATTTATTGAATTTTGTGAAATTTTAAATAATAAAATTTTGAAATAAAAATTTGATATTTGGAATGCGTCTAATTAATCATAGCAACTGGTAAATTTTCATCAGATAATTTGGAAGTTTATTTTCTAGTGTAATTTTATTCCAATTTATATCAGTTAAAATTGATGATAATAAAATGTTTTCCAAACCTGAATATTTTTACATAGAAAAATTCTAATTCATCTTCTGATTAAGACGTCATTTTTCATTTTTCCAAATTCGGACTTCTTTAGCTCCGTCGATCTTATTTTTCTGCGTTTTTGCTGCATTTTCCGCTAGTAGAAAATTCAAATTTTTATAATTAAATCATACCACTGATATCTGTATACCGTTTTGATTGTCTCGTTGCATTGATCTCTGCGGTATATTCAATTGTGTGTTTTGAAGTCCGGTAAAGGATAAACGTATCGGTATCTATATTTGTGCCTTTTGATCTCTTGTCCTTTGATCTGCCTACTAGTGGAACACAAACAGCTATAGCCATTAATATTCTAGAATCCAACGGCTGTGACTTTTGCTTTTCGCTGGTTCCAATGTTTACTAACTGCTTTTATTTCTCTGGACATTTACAGCTTGCATATTATTCCTGTAGCTTGCTTCTTACCTGAAGCCTCCACATCAAAACCGTGCCTTTCTTCCACTCTCTCTCGGCCAAGGCCGATTCACCTCCTCTTCATATAAAAAAAACAAAAAAAGGAAAATTGCTCTACCCTTCACCACCGGCCGAAGCTTCTCACCCTTCCTCATTCCATCTCCACCTTGCTTCGCCGAGCACGCCGCCACATCACCGTGAGCCCCTGACCACCCTCTCCGGCCACGACTCTACTTCCCCGCTGACTGTACCTCCTGCCTGAACTCCGGCTGACGACCCATCCCCTCTTCCGACTTTTGTTTCAACAACCGACCAAAAATGCCCAACACCCATTGTCTCCTCCCCTTGTGGCCGTGGCCTTGAACCCATAACCCGACCACACATCATCATCACGTGAGCCATCCATCCCCATCGGTAGCCGAGACATCTCCGAGTAGCCTTCCAGCAGCATGACCACATTGTACGGCAGTTGTATATTTGTTGGTGGACTCGCTTGTTTTCCTTTTATATACGGTATATATCTATATATTGTATATATATATTCGATGAAAGTAGTTTGTATTTTCCCATCTACATCTTGCCTTGTGTCTTGCCTGCCTTATGTCTTGCATACTTTGACCAAGCCCGTTTTGCTATGATATGTAATATATCATATTTTGTATCTGAAAGTATATGTATGCAGTGTGCTCTTGTTGATATTTGAAAATATATAATATATTTATGTCAGGTGGGAAGAGTGCATATATTGGGTTTAGAAAATAATGGGTATATATTTTTCCTCTTATTTATAGTACTATATATACTTGCAAATTTATGATCAAACCTGTTAGTATAATATATGATATGTTGATTTTAAATGTTAAAATATAACATACAGCTATGTTGCATGTTGAAATAGTTTGATAATAATAATAAAAAAATTTGCAATCTGTTGTTATAAAATAAAAGGCTATACAGTTATATATTATAAAGTATTGTAAGTTATACTTTTCATATATTAGAAGTGTGTACGGCAAAGTAAGTATATGTATCAAGTTTCATGTTATATAAATCAGTTTATACAAGTTAGAACAACTAATATGTATACACATATATTTATAGTACGCACATATATATAGGCTTAAATAGGGAGTGCAGTTTATATTTACTGTATGTTAACAGTGAATATATATGTTGCTGGTCGGTTTATATTCTTGTTAAAGATATATATATATGTATGTGTGTGTGTGTTTCCAATGACTATATGTTTACACTAAACTTTGATGTGTTTGAAAGATTTGGGTTTGGTTTCAAATATATATAGATTTTATGTTTGTGTGTGTTTAAATTTAATATTGGTTTGAAATTTATGTATATAGATTTTGCTTTATTGGTGTTAAACTTTTGATTTGGTATATATATATATATATCTTATTTTAAATATATGTTTAAGAATTTGGTTTTAGAGAAAATTTAAAATTTCTAATACAAGTTTATACATTAGTTTATATCTATAAGTATTGTTTAATATATGTATGTGTAACGACCCAGAATTGTGAACAAATTAAATTGAGAATATTTAATTTATTTTAAATATTTGAACGATGATTTAATTTGAATTCCCGATATAACTTTGAATTTGGTGATTAAATTATAAAATTTAATCTATTGAAACTGAATAAAAATTTGAATCTTCAATTGTAAGCCGAAGAAAAATATTTTGAAAGCTTTTAAAATTCGTATTGATAACACTGAAGATAATAGAAGCTTCAGAATCGAATTTGGAAGTGAATTGTTCAGTTTGGAATTATATCGTTTGAATCAACATTTAAAAATAGCCGTCCGAGGCACAGTCTCGGAATTCAACGAAACCAGTTCCATTGGGTCCGTAATATTGTATTATTACTGGATTTCAAATTTCGTATTGATCGGAGTTGTTGTGTGACCATACAGTAAGTAAACGCGTTGAAAATTTTATGGAGTTCAATTTAAATTTAAATTTGTATTTGGTCAACATCAGCACTTTTGGCCTCAACTCAAAACACTGTAGCCTGTTAACTTCAACACGCAAATGTCTCCTCTCGTACAAAACACCATCATTTCGTTCCCTGGAATCACGTCTTCTTCTGTTTCGATTCAGAGAAAAATTTCAAACAAAATATTTTCGTTCGTTCGTTCGAAAATTAAAAATGGCGAACGAATAACCCACTGCAATCCAACATTCTCCGTTCCTCTTTCCTTTTCTAGTCTGAACGAGAAAAATTCAAATTGACCAGTTCAAAAACAAATCGTCCCTCCTCTCTCTAATTACTCTCCCATACCACGACGAGATCAAAATTTGGACGAACGAAAACAGGGGCTGCGAGTAGTTCGAAGGCGACACCACGATTGGGTCGCGATTCAGAGGGCGCGCACGAGGCACGGCGGCGAGATCGATCGCGATGTTGAGGCCGAAGCAAGGAGGTGTGTACGAGCTTTGACTGGAGGCAGTGGATGAAATCGCGCTCGCGTGCTCGTGTATCTGGGGGGATTCGCGATGGCGGAGGGCGACGAATTGAAGGCAGCGCGACCTAATGTTGCGATGATGGGCGTGGCGACGCGGTGGCAACCGCGAGTTGAGGGCAATTGTGGAGCGGTGGCCCGATTTCGTTCGATGGGGGGCGAAGCTGTTCGATTTGGTTTGGGCGGCAGCTTCAAGTCGAGGCGACAGGCATTGGTTTTGGGTATATTGTTACTCCTTCTATTTTGAATTCATATAAAAAAAAGAGAGAAGAAAAAAAATAAAATAAAGGAAATATTTATGCAGTTTTTCAATTTTTGAATCTAAAAAAATAAATAAATATATATTGTATTTTGAAAGTTAATTTATTTAAGTAACTTATTTAATTAATGGGGTGTTAAAATATGATATTAAAGAAGGAATTAGTTTAATATTTAATTTAATTATTTTTGTAACTTGAATTTTATTTGTCCAGAAATAGTTTGGATAAAATAATGGGTTAAACGAATTTATGAAATGGTAATTGATCCGTTGAGTAGTTTAAATATTAATAAATCGTATTAATGTTTATACAGTCTGAAATCGTAAGGAAAACAAGTCAAGATGGATTGGATTGCAAAATTAAAAGCTAAGGTGAGATCTTCTCACTCAAAATAAATTTGGATTGCAGTTATTGATTGCTATTGGATGTGATATTAGATATAGTAGGATATAACTACTATATATATAGCAATATATACATATTGGCATATGTATATATTGGATTGATTGATTTCCCGCCTCGTATAGCGGATGAGACCCTATTGCGCCGTTAGTAAGCGGATATTTATAAAAACCCATATACCGCGATATTCCACCTCGAAGTGGAATTGGTATTGTGCTAACGTCTTTGGATGCAGGAAAACAGGTTGGAGGGATCCAACTGGATTCCTCACTAGTATTTATTTATTTACAGATATTGATGTATATTCTGTTATCATATTGATATATGATGTTTGTTGTTGTGATTGACTAATTGATGCGTTGCATCATTGGATTCAAATTTTGAAGTTTAAAAATAACAACTTTTACTTTAAAAGGATTTTTAAAGTGATCTTTTGAAAGTAGATGTTTTATTGAATTATTGAATTGATTTATTTCAAATAAATAAACGTTTGAAAATTTAAAGTTATAAAAGTTAAGATTTTTTGGTGAAATATAACCAAAGTGTGATTTTTGAAATAAAAGTTGATTCATTTATAAAACGGTTTAAGTTGGGATTTTTGAATATTGTAAATGGTCTATATAAAAGATTTATAAAGTTGATATTTGTCAATTAAAAATATTGAAATTATAAAACGAGTTTATAAGTGCTAAAAATGGAATCCGTAAGTGAATGGAATTTATATATTTATAAATTATGAAGTTGAAAATGAATGAAATTGTAGAATAAAAGATTTATAAGAAATTGACTTATAAATTTGATTTTTACCTTTAAATGGATCTTGATTGAATTTGTTAATAAAGGAGATTTATAAACCGAAGCTGTTATGAAATGGAAATGGAATTTATAAACGTTGTTTTATAAATTCGAAAATCAATCAAATTTGATGAATTTAATATAGAAGGTTATTAAGGGAATTTTATCCACGATTTTGGATAGTGGACAATTCTTGAAATAAAAATGTGTAGAAAATAGTGAAATGTGGTTAGTGAAGTATATTCACGATTTTGGATAGTGAATATATCGTTAAGTAAAATGGATAGTTTTGGAAAAGTGACATTGAAAATGAAGTTAAACATTTTAAAGATGTTTTTAAAATGTATTATGATATCGAATACATAGATTTCAACATTTTTATTGTTGAAATAGACGTTTTCGAAAAATCAGGAAATGGTGGACTATAACACTGTTGTTATAGTAAATGATTTCCGAAAGGAAATGTTTTTATATAGTATTGGGATTTACATATCTATCTTAAAATTTCGAATCCCTATACTAGTGATTTTTGGGTCGTCGTAACGATGTTTTACGTAACATTCGTTTTGACTCAAATAAATGTTGTTATAGTAAATGGTTTCCTTAAAGAGTGAAATATATACTTAATTTGATTTAAGTATATCGAATATTTTCCAAGTGTTGAAAATAAATAGATTTGTGAAATACTTATTTTTAAATAAGAATGCAAATGCTTTTCCAATATGAAATGAACGTTTTGAGAATTTATCTTTGTAACGATATTGAAATTGGATATTTGAAAACGATTTGAAAATCGTATATCAGTAGATATTTTGAAATATAAATTCACTATGGAATTTATAAGAGAAATGGAAATTGTTTTGAAAATAAATATTGATTTATTTTTGAAGTGTGGAAATTATATATCTAGTAAAGATATTTTTGAAGATGAAATAATTTGGAAAATTATTTGGAATCTGATGATGTTGCGCATCTTTATTGATAGTTAAATAACCGACTATCAATAATTACCTTGAATGATATTTGTTGTGAATTGGATGAATTTGAATGTCACACTTATTTTTGAATAAGCGCTCACTATTCGGGTTAGCCGGGAAAGGACCATGGGGTCGTATAACCCATTCCGAATATGTGATACGTCGTTATGAATTGCATTCGAAGACCGGTGTTGAAGACCGGATATTTTTGAAAACGGAAGGATTACCGTCGAGTTACTCTACATCGACTGATCTTCGATTTAGAGGTTTTATCACCCTTAGTGACGGGAAGTCCGGACGTGATTAGAAATTTATCCGGATATGCAAGGGCTTCGTGAGAAGTGCCTTCGGTTCTGTTCGATCCCGGAACAGACTTGTATGGATTGTATGTCTGACGTTACAATTTGAGATATAAAGCTGATTTCTTTCAAATACATATCTGTTGGTGGCGGAGAATTTATTCTCTTAGCTTAACACCCTTCTCTGAGACGTACGAGCTCAGAGGTTATGTAGTTGAAATTTATCAGCGATATATCCCAATTTGGTAACGTGGCATACTGAGTGTTGCTGTGAAATGATCAGTGTTTGATCATTTGTGATATGATCATTTGTTTGATCTTATATCTTTGTGATCATAGGTTGATCATTTTTGTTTGACCCGAAGCAGGGCTTTGTAGAAAGCGTAGCTTTGTGGACGAGACTTCGTCGAGCCTCACACCCCGGAAATGGTCAAAACAGGAAGGATGCGGCAAGGTTTTAGGGAGTAGCGCCCCTTAGTGTATGTCATTCCTTCTGGATAGAGGTGGTATCATGGTATGGAGCCCAGATACTTAACCTATGTGGTTGCTGCAAATTTATTACTTTGTGATTGTTGCGAATCAGGGATCCTCGGGAAGATCGGTGACGATCGGGGGATGGCATACGCGTGTCAGTAGTTACCTATTTTTGCAGAGGTAACCCGGCCTTGTGTTGGCAGAGATCCGGTTAGGTTCTCGGGTCGTCTATTCCAGGGACGTACCCATCGTGGATAGGAAGTTCCTTAGCCTGACCATTTGTTGGAAATCCAAAGAAACAATACGAGACTTGTACGGTTTTAGTTGTAGAACCTGCCATTCACTTATGGTGGTCACCACTGTTTGGATGGTAGCTATAGTAGGCATAGTTCGGAATGTCTATGCTGGCTAAGATTTATATTATACTTTCGAAAATGATTTCTACACTATGCACTAATAATAATATCAAAAATGATTTGATTTTGCGTAGTAAGCATTTTTGACTATCATAAGAAGAAATCTCCTCCAATTCTGCGTTTGCATTGTGTGTGTGGCGGGAGGTCTTATGGTAGTTTCATTTTCCAAAAGCATTGCGAATTTGTTTTATTTTCTTTGTGAAAAATAACTGTTTTACGATCTCACACCAGTCACCATGACTGACTCGGAGTTTATTGTTCCCTTCTAAACTCTGGGTGCCCACCAATTTTCACACGGGCAGCCTAGAGTTATGTTATCAGGATATTCTGGAGCTTGGAGATAAGCTGGATGACGAGACGTAGTATTTGTATCTGATAGTATTTATTCCGCTATGTATTCTGTATGAGGACAAGTTTATAAAACTGTCCATTGTTGTATATTGACTCTGATGATTGATGTATGTATAAACTGATATAGTTCTTTGTTTTAAAAGATTACTGATTATCTATTATATTTTGTTCCGCTGCGATGTGTAAGATTCTGATATTGTTTCTGCTTCTGATGTTGTTCTGTTCTTCTTCCTTCTTCTTCTGTTTCTTCTTCTTCTGCCTTTTTCTTCTTTCTTAAACCCTCACTATTGGAGTTTCCGGCACTCGATTGCTCGGCAGTCGATAAAGGGAGTATCGATGTCGAATTTTCGAAAGTCGAAAATTTCCATACGTGACAGCGTGGTATCAGAGCATATGGTTAAGCGACAACCCTGCTCTGTTGGGTGTTACTCATTAGAGATAGAGTCAGTAGTACTCTAGAATGAGTTTGAGTGTAATAATAGATATGAGCGCGTATTTGTTAGTGAATATGAAATTGTTTTGTATTGTGTTGACTTATCGGTTGATTGTTTATGGATTCTGGTCGGTGCAGTCTAGCTAACTGTAATCGATAGGGGTTTCTAAACTCTAAACAAGATAAACCGACACAGTATTGTTTTTAAATAGGGTAAATGAGATAATTTTACCCAAAACTATTTTTGTATATAAAAGAAATGATTTTCTATGAATTATTATAGTATATGGTTGCATGGTTGTTAGGAAGTAATAATATTGAAATGTTATCATCATTATATGAAATTGGATAAGAAATTGAAATCGTAACTCCAAAATTAAGAAATGAATTCATATACAAAAGGAATTTGAGAATATAAATTATAAATGTGATTTATAAATGAAACGGAATTCCAGAGAAGTTTTGAAAATGTTTTGAAAAGAATTTGAAAATTTTGGAGAATTGGAAAGTTTAAATCTTTTTGGAGTTGGAAATGAATTTCAAAGGTTTGAAAAATATTTTGGAGAGAATGAAAAGCTCTAAACTCTTTTCGGTCGCTGGAAAATAACTTCGATGATGACCGCGGCATCATTGGTGTTCATTTTCGGGTTTCCAAAAGAGGAATTGCTGTCAAATTATTTTAAATGGAGGTCGTTTGAAAAATTTGGGTTTGGTTTTTGAAATTCAAAAGATAAATTTGAATTGTTTTCAAAATGGTTTTGAAAAGTTGAAAAGACTCTGGAATCCTATTTAAAATATTTATGAAATAAGAAATAAGTTGATAACTTATACAATTTGAATTTTGATAAAATAAATTTAACTTAAGGAATGAAGTTAAATCAAAGTAAGTATAAGTGAATCAATTAAATAAAGTGAAAAGATTACTTAAAGAAAATTTATTAAGTTGAAAATAAATTTGGAGTAGTAACAAATAACTGGAATTAAAACTGAATGTTGAAAACAAATTTGAATTTGTAAGTAAATTAGGATTTGTGATGAATTAGTAATTGAAACTAATCTAAAATAAGCAGTTGTAAATGAAAGCTAATCGATAAAATTCAATATTCAGGAGATGAATAGAATTCAAATTGAATTGAAATTGTGAATTGAATTCAAATGAAATTTTGAAATGTAAAGTTGAATGAAAAGAATGTATAACTTCAATAGTAAAGTAAAAATGTATAAGAAGTTTATATTGAAAATTTTTGTACTGAAATTTGCAAAATAGGTTGAAAATTGTAACTAGATATAATGGCTAGTAGGATATACAGGTATAAAGGAATTGGGATTTCAATTTCAAAGATAAATTTGAATTGCTCGACAAAAGGTAAGTATTTGAATTTCTATATGAGATTTGATGATTTCTTGTCTAGCCGTTTGGCTTTTTCTTTTTCTTTTTGAAATCTGAGAGTCCGTAGGGACGTTTTGTAGTTGTACCGTATTAGCCGCGCAAAGGAGAAGCTGGCGAAATTTTTCGAGAATTTCGGGTGTTAGAAAATTTTTGAGAAAATTTTGAAAGTTAAAATTTGAATTTAAGTTTAAATTTGAATTTTGAAGTAAAGCAATGTTGTTTGAAACCTATAATTGAAGTTAGAAAAATAGTTGGAATGATAACGAATCTTTAGTGGAAAGATTTGTTTTGAAAATTGATAAAACTATTGAATTGTGAAAAATAGTAGACGAGTTAAGGACCTTTTTTCTTCCTGACTTGTAATTTCGGGACGAAATTCTTTTAAGGAGGGAAGTCTGTAACGACCCAGAATTTTGAATAAATTAAATTGAGAATATTTAATTTATTTTAAATATTTGAACGATGATTTAATTTGAATTCCCGATATAACTTTGAATTTGGTGATTAAATTATAAAATTTAATCTATTGAAACTGAATAAAAATTTGAATCTTCAGTTGTAAGCCGAAGAAAAATATTTTGAAAGCTTTTAAAATTCGTATTGATAACACTGAAGATAATAGAAGCTTCATAATCGAATTTGGAAGTGAATTGTTCAGTTTGGAATTATATCGTTTGAATCAACATTTAAAAATAGCCGTCCGAGGCACAGTCTCGGAATTCAACGAAACCAGTTCCATTGGGTCCGTAATATTGTATTATTACCGGATTTCAAATTTCGTATTGATCGGAGTTGTTGTGTGACCATACAGTAAGTAAACGCGTTGAAAATTTTATGGAGTTCAATTTAAATTTAAATTTGTATTTGGTCAACATCAGCACTTTTGGCCTCAACTCAAAACACTGTAGCCTGTTAACTTCAACACGCAAATGTCTCCTCTCGTACAAAACACCATCATCTCGTTCCCTGGAATCACGTCTTCTTCTATTTCGATTCAGAGAAAAATTTCAAACAAAATATTTTCGTTCGTTCGTTCGAAAATTAAAAATGGCGAACGATTAACCCACTGCAATCCAACATTCTCCGTTCCTCTTTCCTTTTCTAGTCTGAACGAGAAAAATTCAAATTGACCAGTTCGAAAACAAATCGTCCCTCCTCTCTCTAATTACTCTCCCATACCACGACGAGATCAAAATTTGGACGAACGAAAACAGGGGTGCGAGTAGTTCGAAGGCGACACCACGATTGGGTCGCGATTCAGAGGGCGCGCGCGAGGCACGGCGGCGAGATCGATCGCGATGTTGAGGCCGAAGCAAGGAGGTGTGTACGAGCTTTGACTGGAGGCAGTGGATGAAATCGCGCTCGCGTGCTCGTGTATCTGGGGGGATTCGCGATGGCGGAGGGCGACGAATTGAAGGCAACGCGACCTACTGTTGCGATGATGGGCGTGGCGACGCGGTGGCAACCGCGAGTTGAGGGCAATTGTGGAGCGGTGGCCCGATTTCGTTCGATGGGGGGCGAAGCTGTTCGATTTGGTTTGGGCGGCAGCTTCAAGTCGAGGCGACAGGCATTGGTTTTGGGTATGTTGTTACTCCTTCTATTTTGAATTCGTATAAAAAAAAAGAGAGAAGAAAAAAAATAAAATAAAGGAAATATTTATGCAGTTTTTCAATTTTTGAATCTAAAAAAATAAATAAATATATATTGTATTTTGAAAGTTAATTTATTTAAGTAACTTATTTAATTAATGGGGTGTTAAAATATGATATTAAAGAAGGAATTAGTTTAATATTTAATTTAATTATTTTTGTAACTTGAATTTTATTTGTCCAGAAATAGTTTGGATAAAATAATGGGTTAAACGAATTTATGAAATGGTAATTGATCCGTTGAGTAGTTTAAATATTAATAAATCGTATTAATGTTTATACAGTCTGAAATCGTAAGGAAAACAAGTCAAGATGGATTGGATTGCAAAATTAAAAGCTAAGGTGAGATCTTCTCACTCAAAATAAATTTGGATTGCAGTTATTGATTGCTATTGGATGTGATATTAGATATAGTAGGATATATCTACTATATATATAGCAATATATACATATTGGCATATGTATATATTGGATTGATTGATTTCCCGCCTCGTATAGCGGATGAGACCCTATTGCGCCGTTAGTAAGCGGATATTTATAAAAACCCATATACCGCGATATTCCACCTCGAAGTGGAATTGGTATTGTGCTAACTTCTTTGGATGCAGGAAAACAGGTTGGAGGGATCCAACTGGATTCCTCACCAGTATTTATTTATTTACAGGTATTGATGTATATTCTGTTATCATATTGATATATGATGTTTGTTGTTGTGATTGACTAATTGATGCGTTGCATCATTGGATTCAAATTTTGAAGTTTAAAAATAACAACTTTTACTTTAAAAGGATTTTTAAAGTGATCTTTTGAAAGTAGATGTTTTATTGAATTATTGAATTGATTTATTTCAAATAAATAAACGTTTGAAAATTTAAAGTTATAAAAGTTAAGATTTTTTGGTGAAATATAACCAAAGTGTGATTTTTGAAATAAAAGTTGATTCATTTATAAAACGGTTTAAGTTGGGATTTTTGAATATTGTAAATGGTCTATATAAAAGATTTATAAAGTTGATATTTGTCAATTAAAAATATTGAAATTATAAAACGAGTTTATAAGTGCTAAAAATGGAATCCGTAAGTGAATGGAATTTATATATTTATAAATTATGAAGTTGAAAATGAATGAAATTGTAGAATAAAAGATTTATAAGAAATTGACTTATAAATTTGATTTTTACCTTTAAATGGATCTTGATTGAATTTGTTAATAAAGGAGATTTATAAACCGAAGCTGTTATGAAATGGAAATGGAATTTATAAACGTTGTTTTATAAATTCGAAAATCAATCAAATTTGATGAATTTAATATAGAAGGTTATTAAGGGAATTTTATCCACGATTTTGGATAGTGGACAATTCTTGAAATAAAAATGTGTAGAAAATAGTGAAATGTGGTTAGTGAAGTATATTCACGATTTTGGATAGTGAATATATCGTTAAGTAAAATGGATAGTTTTGGAAAAGTGACATTGAAAATGAAGTTAAACATTTTAAAGATGTTTTTAAAATGTATTATGATATCGAATACATAGATTTCAACATTTTTATTGTTGAAATAGACGTTTTCGAAAAATCAGGAAATGGTGGACTATAACACTGTTGTTATAGTAAATGATTTCCGAAAGGAAATGTTTTTATATAGTATTTGGATTTACATATCTATCTTAAAATTTTGAATCCCTATACTAGTGATTTTTGGGTCGTCGTAACGATGTTTTACGTAACATTCGTTTTGACTCAAATAAATGTTGTTATAGTAAATGGTTTCCTTAAAGAATGAAATATATACTTAATTTGATTTAAGTATATCGAATATTTTCCAAGTGTTGAAAATAAATAGATTTGTGAAATACTTATTTTTAAATAAGTATGGAAATGCTTTTCCAATATGAAATGAAAGTTTTGAGAATTTATCTTTGTAACGATAAATTGAAATTGGATATTTGAAAACGATTTGAAAATCGTATATCAGTAGATATTTTGAAATATAAATTCACTATGGAATTTATAAGAGAAATGGAAATTGTTTTGAAAATAAATATTGATTTATTTTTGAAGTGTGGAAATTATATATCTAGTAAAGATATTTTTGAAGATGAAATAATTTGGAAAATTATTTGGAATCTGATGATGTTGCGCATCTTTATTGATAGTTAAATAACCGACTATCAATAATTACCTTGAATGATATTTGTTGTGAATTGGATGAATTTGAATGTCACACTTATTTTTAAATAAGCGCTCACTATTCGGGTTAGCCGGGAAAGGACCATGGGGTCGTATAACCCATTTCGAATATGTGATACGTCGTTATGAATTGCATTCGAAGACCGGTGTTGAAGACCGGATATTTTTGAAAACGGAAGGATTACTGTCGAGTTACTCTACATCGACTGATCTTCGATTTAGAGGTTTTATCACCCTTAGTGACGGGAAGTCCGGACGTGATTAGAAATTTATCCGGATATGCAAGGGCTTCGTGAGAAGTGCCTTCGGTTCTGTTCGATCCCGGAACAGACTTGTATGGATTGTATGTCTGACGTTACAATTTGAGATATAAAGCTGATTTCATTCAAATACATATCTGTTGGTGGCGGAGAATTTATTCTCTTAGCTTAACACCCTTCTCTGAGACGTACGAGCTCAGAGGTTATGTAGTTGAAATTTATCAGCGATATATCCCAATTTGGTAACGTGGCATACTGAGTGTTGCTGTGAAATGATCAGTGTTTGATCATTTGTGATATGATCATTTGTTTGATCTTATATCTTTGTGATCATAGGTTGATCATTTTTGTTTGACCCGAAGCAGGGCTTTGTAGAAAGCGTAGCTTTGTGGACGAGACTTCGTCGAGCCTCACACCCCGGAAATGGTCAAAACAGGAAGGATGCGGCAAGGTTTTAGGGAGTAGCGCCCCTTAGTGTATGTCATTCCTTCTGGATAGAGGTGGTATCATGGTATGGAGCCCAGATACTTAACCTATGTGGTTGCTGCAAATTTATTACTTTGTGGTTGTTGCGAATCGGGGATCCTCGGGAAGATCGGTGACGATCGGGGGATGGCATACGCGTGTCAGTAGTTACCTTTTTTTGCAGAGGTAACCCGGCCTTGTGTTGGCAGAGATCCGGTTAGGTTCTCGGGTCGTCTATTCCAGGGACGTACCCATCGTGGATAGGAAGTTCCTTAGCCTGACCATTTGTTGGAAATCCAAAGAAACAATACGAGACTTGTACGGTTTTAGTTGTAGAACCTGCCATTCACTTATGGTGGTCACCACTGTTTGGATGGTAGCTATAGTAGGCATAGTTCGGAATGTCTATGCTGGCTAAGATTTATATTATACTTTCGAAAATGATTTCTACACTATGCACTAATAATAATATCAAAAATGATTTGATTTTGCGTAGTAAGCATTTTTGACTATCATAAGAAGAAATCTCCTCCAATTCTGCGTTTGCATTGTGTGTGTGGCGGGAGGTCTTATGGTAGTTTCATTTTCCAAAAGCATTGCGAATTTGTTTTATTTTCTTTGTGAAAAATAACTGTTTTACGATCTCACACCAGTCACCATGACTGACTCGGAGTTTATTGTTCCCTTCTAAACTCTGGGTGCCCACCAATTTTCACACGGGCAGCCTAGAGTTATGTTATCAGGATATTCTGGAGCTTGGAGATAAGCTGGATGACGAGACGTAGTATTTGTATCTGATAGTATTTATTCCGCTATGTATTCTGTATGAGGACAAGTTTATAAAACTGTCCATTGTTGTATATTGACTCTGATGATTGATGTATGTATAAACTGATATAGTTCTTTGTTTTAAAAGATTACTGATTATCTATTATATTTTGTTCCGCTGCGATGTGTAAGATTCTGATATTGTTTCTGCTTCTGATGTTGTTCTGTTCTTCTTCCTTCTTCTTCTGTTTCTTCTTCTTCTGCCTTTTTCTTCTTTCTTAAACCCTCACTATTGGAGTTTCCGGCACTCGATTGCTCGGCAGTCGATAAAGGGAGTATCGATGTCGAATTTTCGAAAGTCGAAAATTTCCGTACGTGACAGTATGTATCTTCAGTTTATATCAACTAATTCTGATTGGTTCTCATCGATTCCCATTTATCAGCTTTGTCCATCGTACCTATTTCTTCATCGAATCCTGCCCATCTAGCGTTGCTTTGGAATTCGTAGCTCATTTCTTTGTCAAAACTCTCTAGCCTCGAAAGGTGAGCAATCACTCACGATTAACGTTCTTTTATTTATTAAATTTGATTTCAATTGAAACGACAATTGAAATATGCTGCTGCTAGTTATTTACATTGCTATATATATGCCATCATCTGTATCTGTTCACCTGTGACATCTGACACCATTATCTGTTATTTATACTGCTATATATATGTCATCATCTGTATCTGTTCACCTATGACATCTGACACCATTATCTGTTATTTATATTGATGATATATGCCTATTACTGTTGTTATTTTATTATCATATATGTTATCACTCTGCAAGTTCCCTATTAGTATAGTATCACTATGGGTTGAAATGATACATACCCGAACGATCTGTAGAATAGGAGAAAATCGTTATGGGTTGAAATGATAAACCCAAGTGATTTTCATTGAATTACATTTGGGATTACGGGTTGAAAAGATATATACCCGTATATAAATTAAATTACGGATTGAAATGATAAATATCCGTATCACTTGACCATAGGATAGAAAATTTTATACAGACACTGTTGGTCTATATATATAAATATTTTGAAAATGATTTCTATGGTTTTGAAAAGAAATATATGGTTTTAATAAATATTGATTTTAAAGATTTATTAAAGTTGATTTAATAAAGTTGATTTGAATCAATATAAAATATGTTTAAGTATTTATGTAAAATTTATATTTTCAAATATAGAGTTTATAATGTTTCAGGTTGAAAGATAAATTTGAATTTTGATTTGGAATTTTAATTATTTAAGAATTATACTTAAATAAGTTTGAGTTGAAATCTATTAAATTTGAAATTTTAAGATATGTTTTACAACTTGAATTTGATTAAAAAGTGGCTTAAATGAATATTTCAAACTTATATAAATTTAAATGGGATATTTTGTTTATATAAATTTGTAAATTGAAGTTGTATTTAGATGTATTGAAATGATTAAAGAAATATCTCAGAAACTAAATGAAATAAAATTAAATTGAGATATAAATGGAATTATCAAATTTAGTTTTTGAAATGTGGAATATTTAAAGCTTTGAAATATATTGAAATTTAATGGTTTATTTTGTGTTTCAAATCTGTATTTGAAATCGTTATAATTCGAAATGATTTATTGAGAAATTGAATTGAGTTGAAATTTATGAATTGAGATTGAATTAAGTTGAATTTGGAAGTCGAGTAAATTGAATCAATTTGTGAATTTGTGGAAGCTATTTTATTTATAAAGTATTTTTAAACTATATCTTCAACTATTTATATTTTACTTTATAAATTATTTTAATATAAACGATTTTATATAAATCATTTTCAATATATATTATTTTATTATAAACTATTTTCACTTATAACTATTTTATATAAACTATTTTTATTTTATAAACTATTTTATTTTATACACTAATTTTAATATCTAAACTGTTTAAGAGGGAAGTGTTATGGATTCCGAATTTGATGATTTCAAGCTATAGTTTCAAAGTGTTATGAATTTCAAATTTTCGATTTCCAAAGTGTTTTGATTTTTAAAGACTTACGTTTTCGAAAGCGATATAACTTTGGAAATGGATTTATTTGAAGTAAAATTGATATCGTATGGATATGGTTTTGAAATGGCAATGATATGTCGGTTTTGAAATATAACTATTTTGAAAGTTTATTAAATGACCAATCGGTGTAATAGTTACGTAGTTATTGAAGAGTCCGGGATCGGTTAGGGACATACTCTCTGTCCAAACCCAAAACCACTTTAATAATTATTATACGCGGAGTGTGATCCAGAATGAAGTGGTTGGAATGATGACGTTGCTGGATTTGAAGAAAGAGAACGATAATGGATGACCTTGACACTTGTGTCAAATTGGAAATGACTTAAACAAGAGCCGTGCCGGGCCAGTGAGGTTAGCTACCTCTAGCGGACACACTTCTTTGTAAACTACTCATTACTTGTTTTTGATTGGTGTGCACCCTTGATTTGGGAGTGTTGTTTCGCGGTGTTGCGATCGTTGCGGCGATGCGTTCTCACCAGTCCGGATCAGGCAAACGGTAGTTTCACTACCTTGGGTATTGCCTCATGTGTCTTGTCATACTCGTATCCCTATGCGCGACCACTACGATTTATTTCGTGTTATACCTATGGAGTACTCCCTGATAGCCCACTAGTTTACGGTGGAGTTTACAGTGTTGTATAGACTATGACGCTTATATTAAATGTGTTATGGGGGTTAATGGTAACGCCTTAACGCTATTTTGATACTTTATATTACTGATAGGCATTATCTACTTAGCGTACACTACTACATAGTAGATAGTTTAACGGATCCTTAGAGGATGGTTTCCCAAATTTCCTTTGAGTTACTTGTATTTCAGTTGTTATTTCACTTGAGTTGGATTTATTGATATAAGAATGTTAATCCTGACTCGAGTGTTTTGTGTTTTGCTTTACGCTCGGGTTAGACTGAGTGTACCAGTGTTCGAGACTCACCTTTGGAGTTGGAGCTTCGCTTGGAGATCCAGCTATATATCGATTCTACTATCAGTTATCCAGTTGATTCCAGTGATGTATTCAGTTCTTGTATTTGACTATTGTATTGAGATATCTATATATTCGAGACTTCTGTTGTATCTTGTTTAACTCTGTTATATATATAGTTGCTTCATGAACTACTATTCTTTTATTTCCGCTGCACTATTGTTATATTACTACGTGACTGTGATTCTATGATTATCTATTTACTGTATATGCTGAGTTTTGCCAATTTAAATTAACAATCTATTATTTTGAATTATTCAAGTCTGACATGTGTGGATTTATTGTCGATTTGAATGGTCCAAAATAGTGGGTCGTTATAACTAACAAATAAGCTCCCTCGTATATATACACTCAAACTCATTCTACGATATTAATAACCCTATCTCTAATGAGTTACCCCTAATAGGCTAAGGTATCTCTAAACCTAAGCTCTGATACCAATTGTGACGACCCACCTTTGTGGACTATTTAAATCGACAATAAACCACACATGCCTAACTCAAACCATTCAAAAGGGTAGATTATCAATGGGGTTTAAAAAGAAAAGAAGGAAAAAAAAATACAGAATCTCATAGCGGAATGACAAAATATAATAATCAAATAAACAGTTCATGAAGCTGTTTTACAATATACATTTGATTACACAATTTTTACAACATAATCAGAGTACAATCACAAACATACCAAATAATGATGTAGTAGAAAATTACTAATAATATAATATACCGAACTCCGTCTTCGTCCTCCAGAATTAAAGTCTTCAAACACTGAAAAGCTCAGTCTGACCCGAGCGTAATGAAAAGACAAAACACTCGAGTCAGAATTAAAAGTTCTTATGTAAGTTAAATCAACAACAAGTAAATATGAGTGTAATAGCTTCAGAGATGTTTACGGGATATTACATCTCCTATCTAGTGTATAATGTGTGTGCAATAACTTAAGAGATGTTATGAGATTTTCCATCTCCTAAGGATCCGTTAATATATATATTATTGAAAATAGCGTTAAGGCGTTACCAATATTCCCCTTAACACATTTTATATAAGCATCGTAGTCTACACAGTACTGTAAACTCCATCGTAAAATGATGGGCTATCAGGGAGCACACCATAGGTACAACACAAACCAAAGTCATAGTGGGCTCCATTATATTTACTCAAAATATGTCATTTCACTATAAAATATCATTTCAAGTTCCACCGTAGGTTATAACCTCATTTAACCACATTCGCATTTAAATCAACGATTGAAATATAAATAATCTAACTTTGCAAAGTTTGAAATTTTAGAAAATAGTTTAAAATAGTTTAAATAATTTAGAGATTTAAAATAGTTTAATATAAAATGGATTGAGTATTGAAATTGGTTTATATAGTAAAATGTTTTGGAAAATCTAAATAATTTGGATATTAAAAATAATAGATTTTAAATAGTTTATATCAAAAATAATACCAAATTAAACTATTTCTTTTCCTTTTTAACAATCTGGATCCATGCCAAATTTCAAATCAACAAATTCAATTTCCAATCTTTCAATTCAATTGACTCAATTTAGATTTAATGTCAAATCAAATTGATTTAAATTTCAATTTGAATTAGCTTCAATTTTCGAAATGTTCATTTTAACCTCAAATTCGATTCAACAATTCAACTCAACGATTTAAATTTCAATTTAATCCTTATTTTTAACCATTTCAATTCATATCAATTTCATGTCCGATTTCAATTTACTGATTTAAAACACACAGTTCAAATTAAACCTCATCGTTCAATTTTCAGATCCAAATCTTTAAAATAATTAAAATTCCAAAATTAAAGTCATATATCAATTATAACTTCACATTTCCAATTCAACTCTTAAAACAATTTCTTTTAACCAGTTTCAGTTTCAACATTTCAAAGCTTGAACTAGAAAATAATTTAATTCATATAAATCCATAATTTATTTCCTTTAAAATAATACCCTTTAATCAAAAATCAAAATTCAAGATTAAAACCATTTAATTTAACCAATCCGGTGCCCGTATATAATTTTCTATCTTATGGCCAAGTGATCGGTTATTCCAATTTTAACTATAGGGATGGATATATATCATTTCAATCCAAATCAAATCAAAGTGTCATAAGTATATATCATTTCAACCTATTTCTTAATTTATTTGAAATAATTTAAATAACAGTATATATGCTGTCACTTAATATACAAAGTGATAACAGAGATATATAAAAATAATAAACATCCAATCATCCAAAATGTCAACAGATAAACATCCATCACAGTCAACATCCAAGTCAGCCAATAAATTACAACAATTTATTGGTTATCACTATCAGGTACTTAACTAGAAATTAAATCTAATATTAATTTAGATGTCAATTTAATTCAATATAAATTCAATTACAATTAAAATGTCAAATTTAAACTACCAAACAGCAACCCAAAAATTCGCATCACTTCAAAATTTTAATTCAACTAACATAAGAAGATTTAGTACTGCGTGAGTGGGTTAAATCACTCACCTTTGATTTTAGCCCATAAAAATCCAAACAGAAGCGCAAAATCTCAACAGTCTCCAAATTCAACCAAATCGATTTCGTGTTGTCCGGAATTTAAATATGAATCCAACAGAAGAAATCGTGCGTGAATCGTAGTTTATGTGCAAATAGTATTCATGTTATAAGAAATATTATTAAAATAATAATTGGTACACGTTTAATAAAAAAATAAACAAAGTTCAATACTTACGTTTTTCTCAAGATGACGCTTCAGGCAAAGATGGAAGAACAAACTAAGATAAGGGCAGGACATGTAGGAAAAATGAAAAATGAAAAAAAAATTGAAACTCGTGTTTCATAAAAGAAAGCATTTGAATTTGCAAAAATGAGAGCTTTTGAATTTGCTCACATTAAAATGATTTGAGGAAAGAATGATTTGAAATGGAGATCTAAATATAGAAAATGAGGTGGTGACAAGAAAAATGAAAGGACGAGTTTAAAACGTGAACAATTTTATGATAAGAATATACCTTCAGCAAAGAACAATTTGAACTAAATGAATATGAGGTGTCAGGAGAAACAATACACAAATGAATAAATAAAATTACAGGTTGTTTCATAATAAGGAAATGAAGGTGGAGGGACAAAAATGAATGTTACGTTTTGTTTTGACAGCTTCAGGCATTAATAATGCATAAGGAAATGTACGTAGGAATGGGAAAGTTTGCGAACCAAAGAAAAATGAAATTTTGTACACTTTTAATTTTTTTTGTCAACACACAATAAATAATATTATACTTACTTTAAAAATGAAAAAGTTCAATTTGTTTTTCCCAAAATTATCTTATATTTCCATTAAAACGCCCTTTCAGTTTAACACAAAACATATGTTTCTTCTATTAAATCTATTAATTGCAATCAACGTTTTCTTTCCTTTTAATTGAAATATTTCAATTGCATTAATTGCAATTAATTACAAAGTTAAATTTCAAAACAGACAAACTAAAATGGAAGAAATACAAAACAATTGTTTCCTTTAGTCATTTAAACACGTTTATAAATTTGTTGTTGATACACCAATGTAATAAATAACTTACTTAAATAAATGATTCTCCTATTCTTGTAATAAATCTGTATGCTAAAACACAGTTCAAATAGACATATATATTTTTCCTTTAAATCAATCATTCTATTCTTTATTTTAATGAAATTAAATTTACATTCACAAATCAAACATTCGTTTTATTTAATAAAATGTTCTTTTCATTAAATCAAACTTTCCTTGAATTTTCACAAAACATAAGCTACGTTTAATTACACTTATAAATTTACAATTTAGTATTCTCTCTCCTATTAATTGAAATTATTCAATTTCATTAATTTCAATTGATTACAATGGTGAATTTAAAAATGGACAAAATAAATGTATTGAGAATGGAACAATTATTTCCTATCTATTAGTAGTTTAAACATATTTATACACCATTGGATACAAACAGGAATTATACATTTCTTACTAAATAATAGTTTCTCATCTCTGCAATCAATCTTTCAGCTAACAACCATTTCAAATAATTAAACGTAGGATTTCTTCTTTAATAAAGAAACATTTATTATTCTAATCAGTTGGAAATTTACATACAAACAGTTATTAATTTCATTCAAACCAATGTCATTAAGATAAACACTAACATATGTTATCATCCTTAGCTTATTGCAAACTTATGTCATTAATAGAAATTTTAATTAAGCTCATAACTTGTATTATAATTTAATTTGTATCAATAAAATCTTAGTTTTTTTATTCCTAACAAATTTATTCAAAAATCTTATTTAATTGAATATTTTTAATTATCAAAAATACAGGTCGTTACACTAATATAATGTTGTCACTTACTTTTAAAAGCAAGGAGGGATCCAAAAGTAATAACGTGCATTGTTATCTAATTAATTTATATTTAACAAAACAAATAATTATATACACCACAAATACAAATTAAATGGTGAGTTAACTCACCTAGGCCCAAGCCTAACCAAGACATAGAAACTCTCGCTACAAGTGCAATGGTGAATATGGCATCCCGATTAGACCTCGTATGCAAAAGTTACACAATTTACACAAATTTGGATTATTATTTTAATTAATTACTCAAATAAATCGCTAATCACCTAATTAAATTAAGTATCTTCTTCACCAATTTAAACGCTCTACTTGTACAGTGATTGTCACATACCGGATTTTTCGACTTTCGAAAATTCGACATCGATACTCCCTTTATCGACTGTCGAGAAATCGAGTGCCGGAAACTCCAATAGTGATGGTTTAAGAAAGAAGAAAAAGGCAGAAGAAGATAGAAGAAGAAGAGAGAAGAAAGAACAGAACAACATCAGAACAGAAAACAATATCAGAATCTTACACATCGCAGCGGAACAATATATAATAGATAATTACTAGTCTTTTAAAACAAAGAACTATATCAGTTTTTTTTTTACATACATCAATCATCAGAGTCAATATACAACAATGGACAGTTATATAAACTTGTCCTCATACAGAATACACAGCGGAATAAATACTATCAGATACAAACACTACGTCTCGTCATCCAGCTTATCTCCAAAATTCCAGAATATCCAGAATATCCTGATAATCTAACTCTAGACTGCCCGTGTGGAAATTGGTGGGCACCCAGAGTTTAGAAGGGAAACAATAAACTCCGAGTCAGTCATGGTGACTGGTGTGAGATCGTAAAACAGTTTATCTTTAAAACAACAAGAAGATTTAAAGTCAATTCGCAATGTTTTTGGAAAATGAAACTACCATAAGACCTCCCACCACACACACAATGCAAACGCAGACTTGGAGGAGATTTCTTCTTATGATAGTCAAAGATGCTTACTACGCAAAAAATCAAATTCTTTTTGATATTATTATTAGTGCATAGTGTAGAAAACATTTCGAAAGTAGAATATAAATCTTAGCCAGCATAGGTACCATTATATTATGCCTGCTATAGCTGCCTCCTGAGGAGACAGGTTATACAATTGAAATCGTAAAGGCTCGTATTGTTTCTTTGGATTTCCAACAAATGGTCAGGCTAAGGAACTTCCTATCCACGATGGGTACGTCCCTGGAATAGACGACCCGAGAACCTAACCGGATCTCTGCCAACACAAGGCCGGGTTACCTCTGCAAAAATAGGTAACTACTGACACGCGTATGCCATCCCCCGATCGTCACCGATCTTCCCGAGGATCCCCGATTCGCAACAACCACAAAGAAATAAATTTTGCAGCAACCACAGAGGTTAAGTATCTGGGCTCCATACCATGATACCACCTTTATCCAGAAGGAATGACATACACTAAGGGGCGCTACTCCCTAGAACCTTGCCGCATTCTTCCTGTTTCGACCATTTCTGGGGTGTGAGGCTCGATGAAGTCTCGTCCACAAAGCTACGCTTTCTCAAAAAGCCCTGCTTCGGGTCAAACAAAATGATCAACCTATGATCACAAAGATATAAGATCAAACAAATGATCATATCACAAATGATCAAACACTGATCATTTCACAGCAACACTCAGTATGTCACGTTACCAAATTGGGATATATCGCTGATAAATTTCAACTACATAACCTCTGAGCTCGTACGTCTCAGAGAAGGGTGTTAAGCTAAGAGAATAAATTCTCCGCCACCAACAGAAATGTATTTGAAAGAAATCAGCTTTATATCTCAAATTGTAACGTCAGACACACAATCCATACAAGTCTGTTCCGGGATCGAACAGAACCGAAGGCACTTCTCACGAAGCCCTTGCATATCCGGATAAATTTCTAATCACGTCCGGACTTCCCGTCACTAAAGGTGATAAAACCTCTAAATCGGAGATCAGCCGATGTAGAGTAACTCGACGGTAATCCTTCCATTTTCAAAAATATCCGGTCTTCAACACCGGTCTTCGAATGCAATTCATAACGACGTATCACATATTCGGAATGGGTTATATGACCCCATGGTCCTTTCCCGGTTAACCCGAATAGTGAGCGATTATTCAAAAATAAGTGTGGCATTCAAATTCATCCAATTCACAACAAATACCTATCTAAAGGTAATTATCGATAGTCGGTTATTTAACTATCAATAAAGATGCGCAACATCATCAGATTCCAAATAATTTTCCAAATTATTTATTTTCCAAAAATATCTTTACTAGATATATAATTTCAACACTTAACCATTTGAAAACAATTTCAAATCAATTTCCACATTTCATTTTATCTTTGAAGATAAAATCTCAAAACAGTTCATTTCATATTGGAAAAGCATTTCCATACTTATTTAAAAATAAGTATTTCACAAATCTATTTATTTTCAACATTTGAGAATATTCGATATACTTAAATCAAATTAAGTATATAGTTCATTCTTTAAGGAAACATTTACTATAACAACCTCTATTTGAGTCAAAACGAATGTTACGTAAAACATCGTTACGACGACTCAAAATCACTAGTATAGGGATTCGGGATTAAGATAGATATATAAATCCCAATACTAGATAAAAATATTCCTTTCGGAAATCACTTACTATAACAACAGTGTTATAGTCCACCATTTCCTTATTTCTCGAAAACGTCTATTTCAACAATAAAATGTTGAAATCTATGGTTTCGATATTTCCCCCATTTTAAAAAACATGTTTAAAATGTTTACTTCATTTTTAATGTCACTTCTTCAAAAATGAATCCATTTTATTCAATAATATATTCACTGTCCAAAATCGTGAATATAATTCACTTAACCCAATTTCAATCATTTCTACACATTTTATTTCAATAAAAATTCGCTATCCAAAAACGCGAATATATATATTTAATTTATCAAATTCAATTGATTTTGAATTTATAAATCCACGTTTATAAATTCTATTTCTATTTTCTAACAACTTCAATTTAATAAATCTCCTTTATTAACAATTCGATTTATAAATCTTCTTTAATGACCTATTCAATTTATAACTCAATGTATATACCAAAGGTCCATCTTATAAGTTAATAACTTACAATTCATTTATTTTAAAAGAAATCGTTCTTTTAAACTTCACAAATTTTAAAACTTTCAGATTTCATTAACTTATGAAATCCCATTTATACTTCATTTTAACACTTATAGAAACTTGTCTTATAATTCCAATATTTCAAATTTATAAATATCCATTTTTGTACATCTTTTAAATAAACCGTTTATAATACTAGAAATCCCAATTTAAACCATTTCATAAATTTCTTAACTTTTATTTTCAAAAATCACACTTTGATTTTATTTCACAAAAATCTTAACTTTTATAACTTTAAAATTTTAGACGTTTATTTATTTGAAATAAATCAATTCAACAATCCAATAAAACGTCTACTTTCAAAAATCACTTTAAAAACCCTTTTAAAGTAAAAGATGTTATTTTTAAACTTCAAAACTGAATCCAATGATGCAACGTATCAATTAGTCCATCACAACATCAATCATCATATATCATCATATGATAGCAGAATATATATCAACATCCGTAAATAAATAAATACAGTTGAGGAATCCAGTTGGATCCCTCCAACCTGTTTCCCTGCATCCAAAGATGTTAGCACAATACCAATTCCGCTCCAGTACGGAATTATCGCGGTATATGGGTTTTATAAAAATCCGCTTACTAACGGCGCAATAGGGTCTCATCCGCTATACGAGGCGGGAAATCAATCAATCCAATATATACATATGCCAATATGTATATATTGCTATATATATATATATATATATATATATATATATATATATATATCCTATCATATCTAATAGCACATTCAAACAAATCAATCAATAACTGCAATTCAATTATAAATCTGAGTGAGAAGATCTCACCTTAGCTTTTTAATTTGCCATCCAATTTCCATTTTGACCATTTCTTCACGGTTTTGACCTTGTATAACAATTTATACATTCGTTAATATTCGAAATAAATCGAACAACCAATTACCGTTTAATAGTTTTAATCCAACTAGTATGTATTTTTAAAATTCCTTTTCAACCTTATATATTTTTCAAAGTCCTTTCCATATATAAAATTTTCTATTTGAAAATTTTAAATTAACAAGTGATTTTATCTTAAACCAATATTCTTTATATTTTATTTTAAGATAACTTCCTTTTTAGAAATTATATAAGTATTTATAAAGACGACCCATATACTAAAATAAAATCTATGTGTATTTTAAAATATTCTATACAGATTTTTATAAATCTGGTTTTATACAAAAGTTTCTCAACTTTTAAAATTTCTATTTCTTTTAATTCTAAATCTATTACCTTAAACCAATTTCCTTTTAATAAATTGATTTAATTAAAAGTTAAATTTAAAACTAAATCCCATTTTAACCAAATATTTCTTTTCTGTAAACCCCCAAAATCAGAAATTTACTTTACTGGAAAAATTAAATACTGGGATTTATATATATATCATTATATTTTTTTCTATTTTTTTCTGTATAAATAAGCATATATATATTGTAATTCAAAACAAAAGAAAATTTCCTTACTGTATTGAAACAATCGCGAGCACCCAGATTGCACGCCTCCACTTCCTTCACTGCCGCGACTGGCCTTCATCGACCATCAACCGCTTGATCGACCCCACGCCGCCGCGCCTCGCGCTCTCCAGTTCCATCACGTCGCCGATCACCTTCCACTGCGAACGCCTCCCATGCAAGCCCTAAACCCACAGCCTACTCGAAAATCGCCTCCATCAGAAATCGCTAGCACGGTCGCCGTGAAACCCAATCGCGACGAACCTGCTCCGAGCCCTTCCCCCATCGACGCGACCCCCTCCTTTTTGCCTGCAGCCCCTTGTTCTTCGACATACCAAGTCGACGCTGCCACAAACCGATCCATCCCCGCCATCGATCGCAAGCTCAGAGCAACGACGCCCAATAATCAAGTCGCGAATCCCTAAATCCTTCGAAGTGAAACCCTAGCTCGAAATCGATTCGAACGCCTAATCAAAAATCGAAGCCAAAGTCGACCAATTCGAAGAGGCGATCGACTGTCGAAACAAGAACAGGAACGAGGCCACCATTTGCTGTTTTGAATTGAAGAGTTTGAAACGTTTTCTTTTTCTTTTTCTTTATTTGTGAAGAAGTATTCGCGGCCATTACTTTGAATTGTTTTTCTCACGAACGGAATGATATTGTTTCCTGGCAATTTGATTTCGAATTGAAGAAAGGTAAGGAGGGGATTACGTGATTTAACAAGGGAACATGCCTTCACGATTCCTTCCGTGATTATAGGCCTGTTAAATGGAGATAACGTGTATTGACATTGACCAAGTTAAATAATTTAAATTTAGATTTAAATTGAATACGACTCAATTTCAACGCGTTTTGGTGTCGTATTCTCACCCAACAACTCCGAACGATACGAAACTTAAAACCCGGTGATAATTTAACGTTACGGATCCAATGGAACCGGTTTCGTCGAATTCCGAGACTGTGCCCCGGAACGCTATTTTTTTAAATATCGATTCAAACAATTAAATTCGAAACTGAACGAAACAGTTTAAAATTCAATTCCGAAACTTCTGTTATCTTCAGTAATACCAATACGAATTTTAAAAGCTTTTGAAATATTTTTCTTCAACTTTAAATTGAAGATTCAAATTTTTACTCAACTTCAATAGACTAAATTTTAAAGTTTAATCGCAAATTTCAAAGTTATATCGGGGATTTAAATTAAATCATCGTTCAAATATTTAAAATTAATTAAATATCCTCAATTTAATTTGTTCAAAATTCTGGGTCGTTACAGTGATACTAGCACCATAGCCACACTATTCTGTCTCCTCTTTCTCCTTAGTCTCTCCATGAATCAAACGCAACCTTCCCCGACGAACTCCTCTTCTCGCCCTCTCCGCGTCCCACCCACTCTCGTCACACTTAGCACTATCAGATGAAATGCAACCAGGGCACTTTCCTCTACTATAGCTAATGGTGGCACTTTCCTTTTCAGTGACGCACCAACCCCAAATCACCACCACCACTTCGTCTTCGCACGAGAAACACAATGCAACCATCACAATGGCCCATCGTCGTCTCTAGCCTCGATACAACCAAACCCTAGTTCAGCTACTCTACTGTAACGACCTAGAATTTTGGTCATTTGAAATTGTAGTATTTAATTTATTTTTAATATTGAAAAGTTAATTTTATAGATTAAATAACTCGAATTTCAAATATAGCGATTTATTGGATATTTTAATAGTTGAAATTGTTTAAATAATTTAATCTTGAGTTTTAAGTTGGATAAAAATAATTTCAAAGCTTATTTAAATTCTATATAATAAGAATGAAGATAATAAAACTTTTAATTTTGATTTAAAAGTGATTAATTTGATTTTTGAAATAATTCGTTTTAATTAACATATAAAAATAGCCTTCCGGGGCACTATCTCGGATTTCGACGAAACCGGTTTCGTTGGATCAGTAATAATGAATTATAGTATGTCGTCGAATTTTATGGCAATCAGACGAATCGTTTGGTCGTACGAATTAGAAATGCGTAGAATTTAATATAATAATTGGGTTCAAAAAGCTATCTTCTGCATATGATCAAATTAGGTCCCGAAAAAAGTTCCATTGCGTTCGGAATAGGGGTATAACGTATAGAACGCCAGGCGGCACACCACATTTGGAGTTCAAAATTTTCGAACGTTTTATAACTCGATAATTTAAATTTAAATAATATATATATGTATGTATGTGTGTGTGTGTGTGTATATATATATATATTCCCATATCCTAGCCCATGCTCTTTACTATGCATGCCATACCCACACTATTCAGCCATGCCTCAACCCATGCCTTTCTCTCCTATAAATCATGTTCCAAAACCAGAGAATTCTTTTTTTTTAATTTTAAAACCAAATCATAGCCTCACCCAAAGGCTCACATCAATCGGAGCCAATCTAGGCCGATCTGGGCTAGGGTCTCAACTAGGAAGTTGTTCGCGACGTCGAGAAAAAGATAATCAACGGTTAGATGGGGGTAGATTGGCGTGTGGTGGCCGTGGTTGGGGGATGAACGGAATTCGTTCATTTGCAAATTCCGGCGAATTCACTGACTTTTGGACGATAGGTTGCAAAGATGAAATGTTCGTAGGGATAGAAGCTAGCTTCGGCCAAAAATTGGTGGCGAATGGAGCGACGTGGCAGTGGTAGTTTGGGTTTGAATGGGCAGGACGTTTTCAGGTTTTGGGGCTATGCGTTCGAGGGTGCTAGGCGGAGCTAGGGGAGGTCGTGTGGTGGCAGGTGGCAGCGGTGAGGGATTGCGCTCGCTGGTGGGGTGTGCGGCGGCCAAACCTGGTTGGAGGCGAAGTCGAATTTGAAGAAAAAATTGGCGGCCTGGGTGTTCGCATATACGATGTTGGGGAAGAAGAAGATATGTAATTAAAGTTAATTTTATAATTAGTTTAATATATTATTAATTTAATTATCAGTAGCTTAATTATTTAATAACTTTTACATGCGAGATCCGATTGAGACGCGAATTTTTACGTTGTGCTTGTAACGATAAAAGCTTCGCAATGGAGCTGGTTTGGACGAATCTGGAGACAGTTGAAATTTGGGCTAAAATCGGACGTCGTTCGATTTTAGTTTCAAACCGGAACGCCTCGGCGACAACAGAAAATTTCGGTGAGTTAAACTCACCTTTTTAGTTAACTAATATGATATATAGTTGATAAAAATTGTTGAATGATTTTTTGGATGAATTGCTATATTTATTAGTTGGTTTGGATATATTCCCTCCTATTGGAGCAGATGAGACCCTATTATGTTCCCGTGTAAGAGCGGATGACCCTTTATATACGAATCCCGCCTCGAAGCGGTTGATTTATATTTTATGATTATATACTATTGTGATGCAAGGGGAAACAGGTTGGAGGGATCCAACGGGATTCCTCGCTATTGTTGAATTGTTTCAATAATATTTCTTTATATGGATTATTGAAAAAATGAACCTAATTATGGACATTATGGTTATAACATTCTTATATGTTTGAAAAAATAAGACCCAATAGTGATAGAAAAATCAATATTAATATTGGTTAAGCATTGGGTAGCTATTGGCCTTAAATTGGTATTTTGAAATACTATAAATTGCCATTGAATTGAAATTGGTTTTCGAGACAGAAAATGATTTTTAAATCCGAAATTGGGTTTCGAAAATATTTTTTTAAAGATTATCTATTTATATTAATATTGTTTTAAAGTTATTTAATTATATTAATATTGATTTAAAGTTATTTAATTATATTAATATTATTTTAAAGTTATTTAATTACATTAATATTGTTTTAAAGGTATTTAATTATATTAAAATTATTTTAAAGTTATTTAATTATAGTAATATTATTTTAAGGTTATTTAATTATATTAGAATTGTTTTAAATTTATTTGTTTATAGTTAATATTGATTTAAAGAATTTATCAAAATGTTAATAATTTGAAAGGCTAATTATTTCAAGAATAATTATGGTTTGAAATTAATAATAAGGGTTTATTAATAAGATTCTGAAAATAAATTATTATTATTTATAACAAGAATAAAGAATTATTATTATTACTTTTGAAATGATTAGTAATTATTTTAAGATGTTTTAAGATAGATAATTATTATTTATTTATTTATAATATTATTTTAAATAATTATTTTATATGAAACTGTTTTGAAGTAAAGACTTTTAATTATGTATGAATGTTTTCGAGATCCATAAATAGAGTTGTAAGACTTAGATTTATAATGGAGTTATAAAATGGTTTGAAGACTTAAGGGGTGATTATTTACAAGGTGAAAGAATTTTGTAAATGGTTAGATATTTGCAAAACGATTTTAAGAAACGAGTTCATAGATTTATAAAAGGAGGTTTTAAATGGTAACTTGCTATATGACAAGTGTTTAGTTGATGGACTTATTTTGTTAAAAGGTGTTTTGGGATAATAAATGGTTTATGGATTATAAAGGATTTATAAATGATTTTAGAAAATGTATAAAAGGAATATCTAAGTGATTGAATTTTATAAAAGAGTTTAGAAATGATATTTAGAAATTATAAGATGGTTTATAAATGGTTTAGAGAATTCAAAGGAATTTAAATGATTTTGAATCAAATAAAAAGAAAATCTTTCCCAGTTTTATGAATAAACTTATACCGTTGAGACAAGTGAATGGATATTTTCTAAGTATTGAAAGATAGGGATTTTCGGTTATACCCTTGTAAAAGTATTCTTATACAAGAAATTTACAAATGGTTTTATTTATGAAAGATTTATAAAAAGAGGCCAGTGATTGCTTATATGATGAACCAATGTTGGTTTTTTTTCATATGGAATTAAATTCTTAATTGAATGATTGTTATTCGATAGTTAAATAACCGACTATCGAATTTGGATCCAAATGTAACTTTGGAAATATCTAGGAGAAACACATGAGTATATGGCACAGTCATCTCTGATGATGCTGTGTTGTGCATATAAATCTCGTTCTGTCCTCCTAGGACAATGATAAGGAAATCCATCCACTAACAGTTAGGAGGTGATCTCCGGTCTTATCTTTGACTGTTTATTTCCTAAAGAACCGGGGTTGAGTTTACCGGGAAATATCGAAAAGTTATTTCGAAGAGACTGGGATCAGGAATGTTATCCGAAAACCACTTCGATCCAACGAATGCGTTTCGAAGTGAAGACATCTTGAAGATGATGAAATTTGAAGATGGAGCTCTCAAGTGTTTTGTTCAGTCCTAGAACGAACTTGTATGGATGAATGCTGGTATTGCATTGTTGTCTGAAAGGCGGTATTAGCATTCCAAGTGGGAAGTGCTATATAAAAGGTAAAACTTAGCCTCAAGCCTCATTAACGGGGAATGACTAAAACATGGGAGATGCAACAGGGCTAAGTGGGTTGCTCCCAAGTAGAGTATGATCATCCCTATCTAGAGTCGCTATTATCTCTCATTTGTATGCTTAGGGCCCATTAACGGAGAAGTGATCATATTCGGTACTATCCAGTAGGCTGGTTCTATGTTGGTAGGGGATCCAGGCGAGGTCCTCGGTGTATTTTATCTAGAGATGCACCATGACGGGCGGTACCCCAGTAGCCCAGTCATTGTATGGAATCCATTCTCCAATAAGCACCGTATGGACTTAGTTGTGCCCAACTATGCTGAAATGTGAGATGTAAGCATTTCAGCTATATTCATATTTTACTTTGACCCCTAGAAATTATTGTAATATAAATGGATTTTCTATAGAAAATGTTTTGGTTATCATAAGGTAAAAATCCGTCCATGTTTATGTGCGGCGCGGTCTTACGAGATACTCTTGATTTTCAAAGGTTTTCTATAACTTTAAAATACTATTGGGTGTGTTTTCTCATGCTGGTTTTCCAGACTGACTCGGGTGTTATTTTATTATAATTCTTAGGTCAGACCGAGCATATTACAGATTAGTTTGGATGCTTTGGAGCTTCGGGAGACTAGTTGGAGGCTCAGAGACGTATTCACATAGATGGTTATTCTTCCGCTATATTCATTGTTGTATCCATCAGCAATTGTAAGGACAGGCTGTTATAACTGTGCAGGCTGAAATATGTTAGTATACTCTGATTAATGTCTGTATATATACATATTACAGGTTTGCTTTTGTGTAAATATTTGTGGTATATTATAGATTATTCATTCCGCTGTGAGATTCTGTGCTATTTAGTTTTCTTCTTAACTTCTTCTTTCTTTCTTTCTTTTTCCGTAACAATTGGGTTTTCCGGCATTCGATTGCTCGGCACGCAATACAGTGGATGTATTATTGTCGATTTTTTAGGGTTGAGAAACCTCGGTCATTACACAATCGATCACGGCCAAACATCATCGCACCAAATTCCAAGGCTTTGGATTTGACGCTCTCTCTTCTACGAGTTTAATAGATCCAACGTTGTCTGATTCCCTTAACTACAACTCCAAGAATATTTCAATTTTTTAGGGGTGGTTATGTATACTTTGTTATTGGAAAAGAAATAAAAGAGAGATGGAGAAGTGATAGAGAAGAGTGAGTGGTGTATGGTGTGTTTATATAATAAAATTATACTATAATTTTAGTTTGTCTAATTGAAACGTTACATGTTTTAAGCTCGCACGATCACACAACACGTCTGATCGCTAGGAAATTCTTCAGTGCACATCACCTCATTATTCTAGTTTCGATGGCATTAACTTTACGAAAATCCAAGACAGTGCTCTGGGATGATAATTTCACACGTTTCGAGACCTTTTACCGATAAAATGATTTTCGGTCACATTATCGATATTTATTCAAACCGTTTATTTTCGAAAACAAATTTATTATTATTATATTATATAAAAGGGGTTAACAATGCTATTAAATTAATTTAATGACATTAAATCTAATGTTTAAATATTTAAATAATTCAGATATTTAAATTTGATGTGTCTAAAATTCTGTGTCATTACATTCTTCGAAAAAATATTTCATCCTCGAAATTCCAACACGAGCAATAAAAGAAAACAATCACACATCAACACTTAACAGCATTCAAGATTACTAGCAAACATAGCTCATGGTTTGCCCAGTTTTGGAACATTCTTATCGCACAAATATGATAAATAAACTACTAAGCATAGCATTCACTCAAAAGCCTCTAGTTATTACTTAGTCGATTATTCATACTACCTTAAAAAATTCGAAGAGCCGTCACCTAAATTCCCCATAAGCCAACCAACATAGCATACAAATATACTAAGGCACATATGATGCACACATGTCATCCGTACGCAATATCAAATCTGATCATTTGCTTGATCACATAGAATTCATTTCCAAACTAGTACATCTCACTTGACCACTGTAGTGTAGACTTTGGTCCAGTTCCTTGATTATAGACCTCCGTTCTCCTTACATAGCCATATACTATGATAGAAAACTTCAAAATCATACCAAGAATCTGTATCAAGTGTTTGTCGTCCAGAATCTAGTGAAAAATCCTTATTTGGACCGATGTAAACCACCTCGAAATCATGTACTCGAATCCTAGATTGAGAACTGTCATGCGAATAAAATGACCTACGTACAACTTACACATTTTATTCTATTGGTTTCTTAACTACACCAATTACTTTACATATTAAATCACATTTATTAACATAAATTATTTTCCATTTAATATTAAAATCATTAATAAACCATTTTATAAAATATTACTTAATTTTATAAACATTTTATAAAAACTTGTCTTATTTATAAAATATTTTATTAAAACAAAATATCATTTTAAAACATTTCAGAACTTAAGTTCATTACTCGTATAATACTCCACTATATCCTAAGAGAATATACAAACATTCATATTTATTTCTACATTTCAAGGATGTTCAATAAATTTTAAACTTGCGTTAACTTACTATCTTCTCAAATTTAAAAGTTACAAAAACATATCTTCAAATATTTTAAAGTAATTAAAACTCAACTTTTATAATTTTACAAAATAAACTCCAATTTTTATATCCATTTGGAAGTTTCCGACTGTCCAAAATAATCGAAAATTTTGTTTCACTCCAACAATTGAAAACTGCTTAACAACCTATCATAACAAGATGCATAAACCAAGCTATCCTAATGCATATGGTACATGCATCCATAAATAAATTAATAAAGTTCCAACTATTTATTAAACACACTTTACTACAAGGAGAAAACAAGAAAACATCTCACAATTTTTTGGCTTATGCCACTACCACTCGGACACCTTACGTAGCATACAACAAATCCTTTCCTGTTAGAAAGCTTAATTCAAACTTTTATTAAACTACTCTATATTTCTATCTCAAAATTCCTTAAGAAAAATTTAAAATAAACTTCGGTTTTTTGTCAAATCATTTGAAATAAATATATAAACATGTATCTTTTGTATATCAAATCATGCTTTCGGAATTTAAATCAAAATCAGTTTTACTAAAACAACTTGAATAAAACTACTATAGTAGCATCCCTCACTTAGAAAATCGAAAATAAACGCTAATGATGCTACAATCATCAACGGAATTATTTTCCAGCGACATAATAGAGTTCGGTACTTTCTATCTCCTTTAAAATCCTTTTTAAAATATTAGTGGTCATAAATACTTTCAAATAATACTATTATTATTTTCTCAAAAACCTAAAAAACAATTTTTAAGACAGTAAGATTTAGGTTCTCAAATTCTCAGTTTAAATTCCTTTTGTTTATAAACTATATTTTATTTCAGAAACCATACTTTTAAAAGTCACCTTCTTATATAAATCATGTCACAAATGTATATCTTTGCTTAGAATATAATAAATAACTTTTATTAAAATTAAATTTTAACTCAACATTATCATAGAATGCCTTATAGTCAAACTGTGAAACTTAATTCACAAGGTGTTTGTTTCAATGTTCCTACAATCACTATCTACCAAATCCATGTAGTAAAAGATACAACTGCTCATAAACTGGTCCATCGCAATTAAGCAAACAATAAAGGATAATAATTGAATATTATCATTTCCTAACAAACAAACACATCATAAATAACTATATCAATTTTTTGAAAATTATTCTTTTATATATAAAATATAATCCTATGTAAAATTATTTCATTTACCAATTTTAAAAACAATACTATGTTGGTTTGTCTTGTTCAAGTATTTAGAAATCCCTACCAATACCATGGCGTTCTATGTACCGACCATAATTCATAAACTACGCAACAGACCAATTAACACAATATAAAACATTTTTATAGCACTAAAAAATGCGCGCTCTCATATGTATAATACAATCAACTCATAATAGGGCATCCCATTACCCTATCTCTTAATTAATTATTCCTCACCAAATCTAAGGTTCTCGCTTAACCTTCAACACTGATACCAAATGTAACGAATGCCTTTTCAACAGCCGAATATCGACACTTTACATCCACAGTATTCACGTGCTGAGCACCCAAGTGCTAGAAAGACAGAATGTTAGGGTAAAGAAAAAAGAAGAAAAGAAAGGAATAGGAAAGAGCAGAACAAAAACATCAGAATCTCATAGCGGAATGATAACATATAATATCAAAAGTACATAGAGAAAATCTAATATACATAGCATTTCAGAGTTACTAATCAAAGTACCATCATCAGCCTAGACAGTTATAACAGCTTGTCCTTACAATTGATGAAATATATACATAAAGTAATGCAGTGGAAATAAGAATACTACGGTAGGTAAACATCCAACTCCTCTTTAAGAGCCCGAAGCATCCACAGCTATATCTGGAAATATACTCGGGGATGACCTGAGCGTTATAAGAAAATAACACCTGGATCAGTCTGGTAAACCAACATGAGAAACTCAATTATATAGATTTCTATATTTATAAAACCTTTCAAAAATAAAGGGATCTCGTAAGACCACGCCACAAATAAACATGGACGGGTTTTTACCTTATAATAACCAAACCACTTCTTAAGAAAATCTACTGGAATTATAATAATATCTAGGGTTGAAAATGAATATGTAACATAGCCGGAATGGTTACATTAACTACATTCACAGCATGTTAGAGTACATTTAAAACCGTTAAGACGCATTTGTATATGGATTTTCCATGAAGACACCTTCAGCTTAAAAACTGAAGCAAATCCCATAACAAGGATCATAAGATACCTTCCGAGCATCGTATATCTCTAGATAAAATATAACATAAGGAAAACATAACTGGTCCACGCCTGAACGAGCGAACCTGAACCACGTGGAACAAAGTATCATCAACTCCCTGCATGCAACATCTATAAGCATACTCTAGATAATGGAGTTGATATACCCCTTTGGGTTAGCTAAACCCGAGATTGTGTAGCATACTTTATCTTTAGTCATTTTCTTGATGTCGATGCTACGTTCAGAATCTTTTACATGAATTTTCATCACTCGAACAAATCTCGAAACCATTCATGGATTCCCATATCTCAACAGATCTCGGAACCACACATGGGTTCCTACCCCTTAGATCGATATGAACCTCTACATGAGTTTGAGCATCTCAATCAAATCTCGAATCTCCATATAGACTCCAGCATCTCGAATAGATCCACTTCCGAGGGTATCTCAGTTTTGAAGTGATTATCGATAAGTAAATCACTTACCAATCCTAGTCTCTCCAAGACTGAATCAACGAATTTGGTCATATTCAACATAATGAGAATGATCGCATAAGTAAACTACATATACTTTCCCTTAAGCAAGTAAATATAAAAGCACTATCAATTCATACAAAGCATGATCAAGTCACCTAAACAACTTTTAATCCTTTCTAATTAATTTATCCTTCATTAATTACAAAACCCATTTTATTGGTAAAACTCCATTTTATCTAATAAAACTTCTTTCATTAATCAAAACTTCCTTTATTAGATAATACTCCTTTATTAATTAGAACTTCCTTCATATACTTGTGTGCGTGTATAATTTCTCTTTATAAAGGTATATACTTTTATTTACTACTTCGCTATTTATTATACTCTTTTCAATACTTCAAAGTATTCATATAATTCTCCCAACGGTATAAGTATATTCACAAATGCTATTAAATAAACAACTAATGCGGCGGAAAATAGAAAGTACGTGAATACGTCTTTGGGCCACCAGCTCGTCTCTTGAAAACTCCAAGTATCCAAACTGAACCAGTAAATATGCTCGGTCTGACCTGAGCATTATAAGAAAAATAATGCCTGGATCAGCCTGGTAAATGTAACGACCCGTAAATTTTCGATAAATTTTATTTGTTTTATTAATATATTTAATTGGAATTTTAAGAAATTGTAAAAAAATAAATTTTTGATATGTGGAATGCGTCTAGTTAAATATAGCAACTGGTAAAATTTCATCCGAAAATATGAAGGTTATTTTCGTGCGTAATTTTGTTTCAATTTAATCAGTTAAGAATTGATGAAAATAAAACATTTTCGAAACCTAAATATTTTTATATAGAAAAATTCTAATCCATCTTCTGACTAAGACGTCATTTTTTGTTTTTCCAAATTCGGACTTCTTTAGCTCCGTCGATCTTATTTTTCTGCGTTTTTGCTGCATTTTCCGCTAGTAGAAAATTCGAATTTTTATAATTCAATCATACCACTGATATCTGTATGCCGTTTTGTCCGCCTCATCGCGTTGATCTCTACGGTATATTTATTTTTATAATTTGAGATCCGGTACGCGATGGAAACAATAAAACTTTACGTCGTACCGGTACCCTAAATTGCGACTTTACACTTTCCTTCCGTTTCAAAATTTAAAACGTGCTGACCAAACAAAATTTATTGCTTTAAATTTTTAGCTGAGTCATAGCTCGTGACCGTTGCTCTTACATTTACTTCATTTGTTGAAGAGGCACGTTCACTCAGCTCCTTTCTCTAGAGCCAGTTGTTAACCTTTTTCTATTCCCAATGGTTAACAATTGTTGTTCCGTTCAAATTCCTTCCGGACCCATCATTTTCTCTACGGTTCTCTGGAAAATGAATTATATACTCCGTTCACTGTTCTCTGTACATTAGCTGTCACATTTAAATTGGTTGTTCATTTTCTTTCCTCTTTATTTTATTTGCCGTTGCTTTCATTGCTACTTGAGATAACCTGCTCCTCCATTCTTTCTTTACCCAGACCCTTTATATTCTTGTTTATTTACGCTGCCCGTTTTCAACAGAAACATAAAAATAGATATATGAGAATGGGAAGCTTCTGTAGTTTGCCTTTCACATCCTTGAAATTCAACCTGATCCTTATATGCAAACCACCACTTTCTTCCTTTCTCTAAGCATATGTTCAAAAAAATAAATAAATAAATGAAGAGATGTGTTAGGCGTTGCTTCATTTGCATGCGTTCATCTTCCAAAAAAAAAGCATGCTGCCATCCAAAGAAATCGGCCTCAATCTCCCTATGTTGTGCACATGCTTTCTTCCTCTCTTCTGAAACCCATCACCGCAACAAGCCACAACCGACCTCAACGCCATCATGTCCCCTCTGCGCAAGTCTTTCCTCCACCCGCCAGCGAATGTTTCGGCCTTCCCAGGTCTCACGCAGCCTTCCCCTCTTTTCATTTTGGCCGCAGCCACTTCGTCGAAAAAAGAAGAGTACAACGCGTCCCTGTTCGGCCCAATATCAGGGAAGCTCGTGCATTCTCGGTTGCTTGCCAGCTTGCATGTAAGTTTTAGAATCAACATGAGCGTCCAATATAACTATTGAACGATTGATATGTTAATAGGCCTACTTGTTTTTTTCTTACTGATTTGCCTAGATTACATATAGAATTCTCATATGAGTAAAAAAAAATTAAAAAACAAAAAAAAGCAGTAATATATGATATGTTATATTATAAGAAAAGTTTACTCAAGTTTTATAACAAGGTTTATTTGATATTATATTTTATATATATGCATATATTAGTGACGTCGGTTATATATTGTATATGTATTAATTGTTATATACGTATATGTTAAGGTTATATGCGTATTTGGAAGTATATCTTTGAGCCGTATATATGTATTTCAAGTTTCTTTTACTTCTATATATATTTTTAAAGCAACAGCCCTTCCTTTAGTTATATATTTCCATACCGTTATGATATTGATGGTGATTTTGTTTATCAGTGTATAAATGTTTACATATATGAGTTTGTGTAAATGTCTGTTGTTATATATATATATATGTTTACATATATTAGTGTAAATGTTAAATATGAGTTTATGTTTTGAGAGTTCGGTTGCTGTATATATGGGTATGTGTACCGGATATCATGCGTGTGTGTATATATATGGCGATATATATATTCTCTATTGATTTGTAGTTTTCTATGTCTATTTAGCTCATACTGGTCTATCTATATATTAGTATATATGAATTTGTTCAAGTATATATACACATATAATAGTTTATACGTATTTACATAAATGTAAGGTGCCAACGGTATTCACTGTTTGTTGCATATAGTTATGATGACTGTTTCCAGAGTATATAATTATACTATAATTGTGTTTCAACTGTTATATTATATTATATTGAAACTGATTGTTTTGTATTGCTATATGTGTAAAATACAAGTCTTAGATATATATATATATATAGATTTTGATTTCAATATATATATATGTGTGTGTGTGTGTTCAAATTTAATATTGTTTTAAAAATGTATATGTATTTTAAATTGAATATTGTGTATAGGGAAGAATAATATAATATGCATCTAAATTTTGAATTATATCAAGCTAATTCTGTTATTTCATCGATTTCAATTTATCAGCTTTGATCGTCAAATTCGTGCCAATCTTGCTTTGCTTTGGAATTCATAGCTTGTTGTGTTATCTATCTTCTCTAGCCTCGGAAGGTGATCAATCACTCACGATTAACGTTCTTTTATTTATTAAATTTGATTTCAATTGAAATGACAAATTGAAATATGCTGCTATTAGTTATTTACACTGTTATATATTCTATTACCTGTATCAGTTCATCCATGACATCTGACACCACTATCTGTAATTATTTATGCGATGATAATACAGTTTGATTGATTGATTGTTGTTTAAATTGGATGTTAAATTGTAATGTATAAAGTGATAAATATTATGCAATTGAAATTGATGTAGGATAGTAAAAAAAAATTTGAATCGACGTATGTGTTGAATTTGATTAGTTAAATTTGTATAATATGACTCCTTAAATGTTTAGTTATTTGACACATAGAAAAATAGTTAATCACCCTTGAAACATTTGAATTTATGTTGTACTATTTTATGAAGTATGAAATTGAATAATTGATGTCAAGTGTAGAATTGCATAGAATAATAATTGTAATAATCTTTAATCTACATGAAATGATAGTGTAGATTTTAGAAATTATTATATTAATTTGCACAAACAACAATGTGAATTAATACGATTATTTCGGGATTATTTGAATTGATTATTGGATTGATATTGGTTGTTGTTATTGCTTGTTTATTTACTTTGACACCATCCCAGTTATCACACTGCAAGTTCCCTTTGCTATGCTTTGATTTTGAATTGAATTGGAATCGGGTTGAAATGATAAATACCCAAATTAAACTTTGACCTAGGATAGAGAATTAAATAAAACCCGATTGGTCAATAATTTGATTTAAAAATAAAATAAAGATTTTATTTGAATAAATAATAAGGTTTTAAACGAAGTTAGAATTTGAATTTTTATGAAAGGAAAATGTTAATATGTAATAATCCGAAACAAAATATTAACATAGTAGTTGATGAAAGAATGTTGTTTAAAATTTAATTATTAAGTTTGAAATTATTTAATAATTAAGTTTTTGAAATTATTTAATAATTTAATAAGATTGAATTATTTAATAATTAAATAAAAATTGAATTCTTTGTTAAGTGAAATTGAACTTCTTGAATAAGTGAAATTGAGTTTCTTTATAAATTGAGTTTTGAAATTGTAACTAAGTAAATAAATAAGTGAAATTGAATTTCTCTAATAAGAAATAAAATGTGTTTTATTGAAATTAATGTAAGACTTGAAATGTAAAGAATTTGATTTGATGAATTTAATTTAATGCAATTTGTAAGTTTTGATATAATGAAGTTGAACTTAAGTAATTGATTTGATAAATTGGAAGTTAAATAGAAATTGTTTTGAAGAATAAATTTATTTAACGAAGATTGAATGAAATCGATAAATGAATTTGAAATTGATTTGAATGTTAAATTAAAATAATTTAAATGATTTCGGAATGAAATTTATATATGAACTTGAATCAATATTTGAATCGTTTGAATAAAATTTGAAATTGAATTATAAGATTTTGAAATGGGAATTTGGAAATTTTGAAACGTAAATTATGGAAATTGATGTAGAAAGACAAATGAAATGTTGATTTAAAAATTCTAATTGAAATTGAAATTGATTTGGTTTTGAAATATAATAAACGACCAATCGGTGTAACAATTACGAAAGTTATTAAAGAGACCGGAATTGGTTAGGGACATACTCTCTGTCTAAACCGAAAACCCTTTAATAACTATACGCGGAGTGTGATCCAGAATGAAGTGGTTGGAATGATGTACGTGATGACTGAAGAAAGAGAACGATAATGGATAGCCTTGACACTTGTGTCAAATTGGAAATGACTAAAACAGGAGTCGTGCCGGGCCAAATGGGGGTTAGCTACCTCGAGCGAACACACTTCTTCGAAAACTACTCATTACTTGTTGTCGATTGGTGCACCCTTGATTTTGGGAGTGTTGTTTCGCGGTGTTGCGATCGTTGCGGCGATGCGTTCTCACCAGTCCGGATCAGGCAAACGGTAGTTTCACTACCTTGGGTATTGCCTCATGTGCCTTGTCATACTTGTATCCCTATATACGCGATCACTACGAATTTGTTTTGTGTTATACCTATGGAGTACTCCCTGATATCCCACTAGTTTACGGTGGAGTTTACAGTGCTGTATAGTCTATAACGCTTATAGAAAATGTGTTAAGGGGAATAATGGTAACGCCTTAACACTATTTTGATATTTTATATTACTGATAGACATTATCTACTTATCGTACACTACTACATAGTAGATAGTTTAACGGATCCTTAAAGGATGGTGATTCCAAACATCCTTTGAGTTACTTGTATTTCAGTTGCTATTTCACTTGAGTTGGATTTATTGATATAAGAATATTAATTCTGACTCGAGTGTTTTGTGTTTTGCTTTACGCTCGGGTCAGATTGAGTGTACCAGTATTCGAGACTCACCTTTGGAGTTGGAGCTTCGCTTGGAGATCCAGCTATCTATCCAGCTTTCAGATATCCAGTTGATTCCGATGATTGTATTTTGATTCTTGTATTTGACTATTGTATTCGAGACATCTGTTGTACTTTATTTAACTCTGATATGTATATAGTAGCTTCATGAACTACTATCTTTTGTTTCCGCTGCATTTATTACTCTGTGTCTGTGATCTGTGATTATTTTATTTACTGTATATGTTCAGTTTTGCCAAATTTAAATTAACGATTCGGTATTTTGAATTATTCAAGTCCGACATGTGCGGATGCGAATAGTCCAAAATAGCGGGTCGTTACAGTAAACCAGCATGAGAAACACACCCAATTGGACTTTTAAAGTTATAAAAATATCTTGAAATAAAGGTGTCTCATAAGACCATGCTGCACATAAACACGGACGAGTTTTTACCTTACGATAACCAAAACATTTCTATAGAAAATCCAGTGATATTATTATAATGTCCAAGATACAAATACATATTAATCATAGCTGAAATTGTTACATTATTAAATTCAAGCATGATAGATTTACAATCAAGTCTGCATGGCACTTATTAGAGAATGAATTCAAACAATGGCAAGGTAAGGTACTATCTTCCGTATAGTATACCTCGAGATAAAATGTACCTGGGGTCAGACCCTGAACTTGGTCCACCCCTACCAACACAGAACCGGCCTACCCCTGAACTTGGATAGTACTGAATATGTCATCACCTCGGTTGCTTTCCAACCTTAATTGAGAGCCCTCATGCACAACCAAATCCATAATATGATGATCTTGAAAGGTGATGACACACCCTAATGGGAGCGACCCATATAGCCCTGCTACATCTACCCTGTTTTAGCCATTTCTGGGGTTGTGAGGGTTGAAGCTATGATTACCTTTTATATGGTAATTACACTTGGAATGCTAACACTGCTCTCTAGGCAGAATTGCAATGCTAGCATTCATCCATACAAGTTCGTTCTGGGTATGAACGAAACCGAAGGCACTACTTCTAATACATCCATTTTGGAATCACCCTCAGGATTAGTAGCAAGTAGCCTTTGCATTTCAAATTCTCCATCTTCAATCATCTTCAAGATGTTCCAATTCGAACGCTTATGCCGGTTTGAAGTGGTTTTCAAGTAATCTATTTGATCCCGGTCTCTCCGAACCGACAACGAGAATTTAAATCTGGCCAGGTTTGATAGTCAGTTATTTGGCTGTCAAACATACAACATTTAAATGAAGTTTACATTTCCCATGGGAACAACTAAGCCTCATTCAGTTAGATCTTCATTAATTTGAATCTCTTTATCAAAAACATGCATATACTTATGTCGTCGAAATAAGTATATTCACAAACCATTCATTTCAAAAATTACTTGAAACACTTAAAAATGGATATGGAAAGTACCGTTCAGCAAAAATCATAGATCGCAATTTACTCAATGGTTACGTTGCTATCCCAGCGAATCCATAGTAAAATGTAGGCAATCCCTGTCCCTCGAATTACGCCATGACAATCTACCATTTCTTTCCAAATCTCATTATTCTATAATTATCACCAAATCTATTTATAAAAATTTCTTTATAAATTCCCAATCTATTTATAAACTTCCTTTATAAATCTCAAAACCTCATTTATAAAACTTCTCCTTTCAGATCTTTTAAACTCATTTATAAATTCTTTTATAAATATCCAAAGCCATTTGTAAAACTCTTCTCATATTAAAACAAACTTATTTAATAAACTCTTTAAGTCCGTAAGTTCCCCTTGATTAACCATAATTATTTAAAATAACTTTAAAATACAAGTTATTATTTAAACACCCTTCTATTTCATTAAATTAAATCTCATCTAAAATAATAATCTTAGATTTCATTAATAATATATTAAATCAATTTTTAAGCACTACTATTGTATTAATAAGTTAACTTCAAAAAAATATTAATATAATAATTATTTAACTTTTAAAACGTTATTAATACAATAACTAATCAACTTTAAAAATAATATTAACATGATTATTAATTAACCTATAAATGAAATTAAATAACTTAAATCAATATAATTAAATAACTTAAATTAAAAATCAAAGTATAGTTAAATCATTTTAAATAAATAATTAAAATATAATTAAAACATTTTTAAACAATAACTAAATAACTTTAAAATAATAATTAAACATTCTTAAATAACATTAAGAAATAACTTTTAAGAATCATATTAATAAAATAGTTAACTTAAATCGTTATTAAAAACAATTATTAATTATCTTTGAAACGTTATTAATAAATATTTATTACTTTTAAAATCTTATTGCTAATAATAATTATTCTCAAAATAACTTCCAAATCAAAATCTTATTTTTCAAATTTGAAGGAGGCTTAACGATCACCATGGTACTTAAACAAGCTACCATATCATTTAACTTTCCAAGTTAATAACTGATATTTACATAATCAACGACTATATAAATAAATTAAACACTTAACTGTCATTTTTTATCATATCACTTGTTCAAAGTTGGCATATTAGTTAACGATATATGATTAGATATTCAAATCTGAGCAGAACAGGGATTTATTCTGCTAATTAAATGACCAGTTAATTTTATTAGCGAAACAGTGTTTTATTCCGCTACGTAGGTGTCCAAGTTACACTATCCGACTTACTTAACAATACGGTGTTTATTTGGCCAAATAGATAACACCAAGAAGTATGCTTACATTAACTACGTTAAAATTTTAAACAACATAATTATATTAATCAAATCAATATCAATTTATCACCTCATATATGATCCATTACTTAAAACAAGTTTGAATACAAATTTTAAAACTCAAACAATCTAATAGCATTTCAAGATGCTATATCGTGATCCTAGATCAAATTCAGCCAATCTACTAGCATTTCAAGATGCTATATCGTGATTCTAGATCAAATTCAACCGGTCTAATAGCATTTCAAGATGTTATATCGTGATCGTAGATCAAATTCAACAATAAATTCAACAATCCATATAGGCATAATTAAAATTTATTTACTATAATCATACTAATTAACCAAAAAGAGTGAGTTTTAACTCACCGAAGTGTTCCGCTTTGAACTAAAATCGAACGACGTCCGATTTTATCCCAAATTTCAACTTGCTTCAAACTCAACCAAACTAGTTCCATCATGGAGCTTTCATCATTACGATCACAACGCAAGAAGTTTTGTCTCGATCAGACCTCGTATGAGCAAGTTATTCAAATTTTAAGTTATGAATTTAAATAATTTAATTAAATCATAAATAACATCGTTAACAAATTAAATATTTAAACCATCTTCCCCAACAACACTCCCGCCTCTACCTGTAACCAAACTTGCCATGGCCAAACTTCACATCCCTCTATTTCATTCGTTATTCGACGAAATTGCTTCCCGTCTGCTCCATTGGCCTTCTCTTCGCACTCTCCATCCAACCGAAACCATCGCGTCTCCTTCACCCAAGCCATACGATTTCTCTCATCCAGTCCTTTCCCATGTGACATGGCATAGTCACATCACTCCATATACAACCGCTTCTCTCGAAAAATCAACCGGAGGTGCTCTTCGACCATCTAAACCCAAAACAAGCCTCTGTTTCATCAAACGATAACCACAGTTCCCAAATTCAAAAACCCTAGTCGCTAAAGCTCGGAATCTCCTCACTGCCGAACACTAAACTCTCCACTTCACACTTCATAATGCTATTCAGTTGAAGATATCGATTTTATAAACTCATAGAAATTTATTTTGAATTTTGCTATATATAAACAATGAGATTACGAAGTTTGGAAATAATCAGCTTGCTTTGTTTGTTTCAGCTTGTAATGAATTTGAAATGTACGGAAAGACAAAAATGTGTGCTGCTTAGTACGAATTGTTGGGTTGGATTTTATTTATTCCAATTTATTGGCACCTCGCCGCATAGATTTCCATTTACGTACGGACTCCGAACGACAGAATCAAAATAAGGTCGCGCTCAGAACTGCGGCGTGACCCCAAAACATAATACTATACACTGGTTATTAAATTCTATAAAATCACAAAAACACTATCGTTTGCCGATAAATCGTCAAAACGGATAATTTCAATATTTTTCAAATTAAAAATTACAGAAAAATCAAATAAATTAAATTAAAAATACGTCAACAAGAATCGTATCGTGAAAATAAAAATATATGTTCTGATTATTTATATGAATTATTTACTACTGCAAATAATTTTACAAATTGAATTCACTGTTACTATTGATAATTTAAAAGGAGTTAAACAAGTCCATTAAATCCGTTAAAATAAATATTCAATTAAAAATCTAGATATTTAAATCACTATTCAAATATTTATTCAAAATTCAAAGATTTTAAACAATCTTTATAATTGAATTCAAGTTTTAAAGCTTTTAAACCAATATATTAATAATTAAAATTAATTAAATATTCAAAATTAGATGACCAAAATCCCGAGTTGTTACACTCTCCCCCCTTAAAAGAATTTCGTCCCCGAAATTGTCAAGGTAAGGAAAGTGCCTCCAGACCCATTAACTTTCAAAATCAATTAGTTGGAATAGGTTAGTAAAAATTTTCTAAGTCTTAAAATTACTGAAAATTTCGGCAGCGTCTCCTTTGCGCGACCCGATCGAAAAAACTACAAATCGCCACTACGGGCCCAAACCAATCAAAAGAAAATAAAAGCCAAGTGGCCTCCCATATCTAGGGCATAAAATCATCAATCCAAACGACAATATAAACATGTTCCTTTTTGTCGGCCAAATAAATCAACTCATAAAACTAAAGGCGTCAAACTAGCCTTTGCTTCCATAAACATGCATCTCAATTTCAAATATAACCAACCAAATAATTTGCATTTCCAAATGTTAAACTTATAATTATTATAAAGTCCATAAGATGCACATATACCATCCATACACAATATCAAATCAGATCGCTTACTCGATCACACAATTTCACTTCCGAACTAGTACCGTCCACTCGACTTCCCTAGTGTGGACTCTGATCCAGTTCCTTGATTAGAAACCGTCGTTCTCCTTGCATAGCTATATACTATGATAGAAAACTTTGGAATCAATTCAAATCCATATCGAGTGTTCCCCGTTGGGAATCAAGTGAAAAATCCTTATCCGGATAGGTGTAAATAACTTCGAAATCGTGTACTCGAATCTGGATCAAAATCAATTATGTGAATCAAATGGCCTTTGTACAACATATGTCTTTATTTCAGTTGGTTCCTTAATTATACCAAATTCTTTTAATCCGCCTTCACTTTAAATCGCAATTAATTATACCAATAGTATATCCCTTTTATACTAAAATTTATTTATAAGCCATTTCATAAATCATTTTATTTTAACCCATTCCAGAACACATTACTTAAAACTCAAATATTTCACAACTTAAGTTTATAAGCATCTTATAAAACACAAATTAATTTTATCAACACTTTAAAATTCAAGTTTATACACATTCCAAAAGCCATAACTCTATCTTACAGCTCCCTCATACTTAAGTTTATTATAACATTTTATAAAGCACACTTAAGTTTATTATCCAATCAACTTAAGTTCATATTCTTGATTAATACTAGAATTCATTTTCTAAGTCATTTTATAACATGTTACTTTAAGCCTACAAACACTTTGTAAAAATTTATCTCATTAATAAAGATTTCCTAAGAATTTTTATTACTTCCAAGGAATCAATATTTTACTTCAGAAATATTACTCAAGCTTATCAACTTTCTATACTCAAGTTTATAATTGCAAAATATCCTTGAAGTTTCTAAGAGTACATATACAATATTCAGAATTGTTTTTCTTAACTAGAATATTTAACAAATTTAAAACTTTTTTAAAATTATTATCATCTCAAATTTATAAGTTACGAAACTTATTTATTAAATTTCTCACAACACTTATCTTTAGATTTCTATATCAAATTGGATGTCCCGACTGTCCAAAATCGACAAAAATTCCTTTTCGTTTCAATAAATGAAAATTACCAAACAATATCCTGAAATGAGATACACTGACCAACTATCCAAATGGTTAAGATACATGAGTCTATAAGATCACTTAGCTGAAAATTTAAGAATTTTAAACCTGATTTTTATTTCAAATCATGTTGAAATAATAATTACATACATAACTCCTTTATATCAAATTATTTTTTTGGGAATTTTTAAACAATTTTGCTTAACCTAAAACAATTCAGTAACCAATTTCTATCACGGTAGCCATTCCTCACTTTAGAAACACGAACACCGATAATGCTGCAGTCATCACCGGAATTATTTTCCAGCGATCGAAGTGAGTTTAGTGCTTTTTAACTCTTTCAAATCCTTTTTTCAATATTTGTAATAATCAATATTTTCAAAATAATACCATTTTTATTTTTCCCAAAATTTGGAAACAATTTTCAAATACTGATTTTGAGTTCTAAATTTCTTGGTTTAAGTCCATTTTTATTTATAAACCATATTTAAAGAAAATTTCTATCCCAAAACACTTTTCCATAATACTATTATTATTCTTCCAACTTTTTCCAAAATAATTTCCAAAACACCAGAATTTAAGTTCTCAAATTCTCATCTCAAATTCCTTTGTTTATAAACTATATTTATAGATCCTACTTATATAATTTCACTTCCTATATAAGGTCATTTCATAAATTTTTTATTTGTATAGGTTATAATACACACTTTTATTACATAAATTCTTTAACTCAACATTACCACCGAACGCCTTATAGTAAAACTGTGAAATTGAATTCACAAGGTGTTCGTATTCAAATTTGATTATACAAATAATTGCTCATCAACCATCTGCCCAAACAATAAACAATAAATGATAATAATCAAATATCATCATTTTCTAATAACAAAACACACTATATATAACTATATTAATTTTAGAAAAATTATTCTTTTATATATAAAATGTAATTTAGGTAAAATTATTTCATTTATCTAATTTCAAAATAATACCGTGTCGATTTGCCATGTTCAAGTATTTAGAAACCCATATTGATACAGTTGTTCCTTCTGCATCGACCAGAGTTCATAACCACTGAATTTGTAAATCAACACAATATAAAACATTTTATATCACTAAAAAATGCGCGCTCAGATATATACACACTCAAACTCATCCTAGGGTCTCACTTACCCTATCTCAAATGAGTTAACCCCACCAAAGCCTAGGTGTTCGCTGAACCTAAGTCTGATACCACGTTGTAACGACCCGCCTTTTCGACCTTCAGAAGTCGACACTAATACATCCACGGTATTCACGTGTCGAGCCTCCAAGTGCCGGAAAGACGGATTGTTAGGGAAAAAGAAGAAAAGGGAGAACAGAATCTCACAACGGAACGAATAATCTATAATATACAAAAAATCTTTACACAAAGAAAAATGTAATATATATATATACATATAGAATCAATCAGAGTCAAACAATTCAATAAACAGCTTGTACAGTTATAATGACCTGTCCTCACAAATGTTGTTAAATAAACAACTAATGCAGTGGAAAATAGAAAGTACATGAATGCGTCTTTGGGCCACCGGCTCGTCTCCTAAAAACTCCAAGTATCCAAACTGAACCTGTAAATATGCTCGGTCTGACCCGAGCATTATAAGAAAAACAACGCCCAGGTCAGTTTGGTAAACCAGCGTGAGAAACACGCCCAATTGGATTTTTAAAGTTATAAAAAAAATCTTTGATAAATATATCTCGTAAGACCACACCGCACATAAACACGGATGGGTTTTTATCTTACGATAACCAAAACATTTCTATAGAAAATCCAATGATATTATTATAATGTCTAGGATACACATACATATTAATCATAACCGAAATTGTTACATTATTAAATTCCAGCATAATAGATTTAAAATCAAGTTCACACGTTGCTTACTGGAGAATGGATTCCAACAATGGCAAGGTAAGGGACTGCCTTCCGTACAGTACATCTCTAGATAAAATGTACCTGGGGTCAAACCCTGAACTTGGTCCACCCCTGCCAACATAGAACCAGCCTACCCCTGAACTTGGATAGTACCGAATATGTCATCACCTCGGTTGCTTTCCAACCTTAATCGAGAGCCCTCATGCACAACCAAATCCATAATATGATGATCTAAAAAGGTAACGACGCACTTTAATGGGAGCGACCCATATAGCCCTGCTGCATCTACCCTATTTTAGCCATTTTCTGGGTTGTGAGGCTTGAGGCTATGATTACCTTTTATATGGTAATTCCACTTGGAATGCTAACACTGCCTTTTGGCAGAATTGCAATGCTAGCATTCATCCATACAAGTTCGTTCTGGGTTTGAACGAAACCAAAGGCGCTACTTCTACTACATCCATTTTGGAATCATCCTCAGGATTAGTAGCAAGTAGCCCTTGCATTTCAAAATCTCCATCTTCGATCATTTTCAAGATGTTCCAATTCGAACGCTTATGCCGGTTCGAAGTGGTTTTCGGACAATATATCTGATCTCGGTCTCTCCAAACCGACAACGATAATCTAAAACTAGTCAGGTTTGATAGTCGGTTATTTGGCTATCAAATATACATCATTCAAATAAAGATTACATTTCCCATGGAAACAACTAAGCCTCATTCAATTAGATCTTCATTAATTTGAATCTCTTTATAAAAAACATTCATATACTTATCTCATCGAAATAAGTATATTCACAAACCATTTGTTTCAAAAGTTACTTGAAACACTTAAAAATGGATACGGAAAGTACCGTTCAGCATAAATCATGGATCATAGTTTACTCAATGGTTACGTCGCTATCCCAGCGAATCCATAGTAAAATGTAGGCAATCCCTGTCCCTCGAATTATGGCATGACGATCTACCATTTCTTTCCAAATCTCTTTATTTTATAAATATCTCCAAATCTATTTATAAAAGTTTCTTTATAAATTCCCACTCTATTTATAAACTTCCTTTATAAATCTCAAAACCCCATTTATAAAACTTCTCCTTTCAGATCTTTTAAACTCATTTATAAATTCTTTTATAAATATCCAAAGCCATTTGTAAAACTCTTCTCATATTAAAACAAACTTATTTAATAAACTCTTTAAGTCCGTAAGTTCCCCTTGATTAACCATAATTATTTAAAATAACTTTGAAATACAAGTTATTATTTAAAACCCCTTCTATTTTATTTAAATTAAATCTCATCCAAAATAATAATTTTAAAATCTCATTAATAATATATTAAATCAATTTTTAAGCACTATTATTATATTAATAAGTTAACATCAAAACAATATTAATATAATAATTAATTAACTTTAAAACGTTATTAATACAATAATCAATCAACTTTAAAAATAATATTAATATGATTATTAATTAACCTATAAATGAAATTAAATAACTTAAATCAATATAATTAAATAACTTAAATTAAAAATTAATGTATAGTTAAATCATTTTAAATAAATAATTAAAATATAATTAAAACATTGTTAAACAGTAACTAAATAACTTTAAAATAATAATTAAACTTTCTTAAATAACATTAAGAAATAAATTTTAAGAATCATATTAATAAAATAGTTAAATTAAATCGTTATTATAAACAATTGTTAATTATCTTTAAAACATTATTAATAAATATTTATTACTTTTAAAATCTTATTACTAATAATAATTATTCTCAAAATAACTTTCAAATCAAAATTTTATTTCTCAAATTTGAAGGAGACTTAACGATCACCATGCTACTTAAACAAGCTACCATATCATTTAATTTAACTTTCCAAGTTAATAACTAATATTTACATAATCAACGACTATATAAATAAATTCAGCACTTAACTATTGTTGTTTATCATATCACTTGTTCAAAGTTGGCATATTAGTTAACGATAATGATTAGACATTCAAATCTATAAAATAGCAGAATGGGATTTATTTTGCTAAATGACCAATTAATTTTATTAGTGGAACGGTGTTTTATTCCGCTACGCAGGTGTCCAAATTACACTATCCAACTTACTTAACAATACAGTGTTTATTTGGCCAAATAGATAACACCAAAACGTATGCTTACATTAACTACATTAAAATTTCAAATAACATAATTATATTATCAAAATCAATATCAATTTATCACCTCATATATGATCCGTTACTTAAAACAAGTTTGAATACAAATTTTAAAACTCAAACAATCTAATACCATTTCAAGATGCTATATCGTGATCCTATATCAAAATCAACCAATCTAATAGCATTTCCAGATGCTATATCGTGATCCTAGATCAAATTCAACCAATCTAATAGCATTTCAAGATGCTATACCGTGATCCTAGATCAAATTCAACAACTAGTAAATTCAACAATCCAAACAGGCATAAATAAATTTTATTTACTATAATCATACTAATTAACCAAAAAGAGTGAGTTTTAACTCACCGAAGTGTTCCATTTTGAACTAAAATCGAACGACGTTTGATTTTAGCCCAAATTTCAACTTGCTCCAAACTCAACCAAACCAGTTCCACTACACACTAAACACTCGGAATCTCCTTATATGCAGATTCCTCACCGCCGAACACTAAACACTCCACTACACACTTCATAATGCTATTCAGTTGAAGATATCGATTTCATAAACTCAAAGAAATTTATTTTGAATTTTTCTATATGTAAACAATGAGATTACAAAGTTTGGAAATAATCAGCGTGCTTTGTTTGTTTCACCTTGTAATGAATTTGAAATGTACGGGGAGACAAAAATGTGTGCTGCTTAGTATGAATTGTTGGGTTGGATTATATTTATTTCCAATTTATCGGCACCTCGCCGCACAGATTTCTGTTCACGTACGGACTCTGAATGACAGAATCAAAATAAGGTCGCGCTTAGAACAACGGCGTGACCCCAAAACAATAATACTATACACTGGTTATTAAATTCTATAAAATCACAAAAACACTATCGTTGCCGATAAATCGTCAAACGGAAAATTTCAATATTTTCCAAATTAAAAATTATGGAAAAATAAAATAAATTAAAAATACGTCAACAAGAATCGTATCATAAAAATTAAAATATATTTTCTGATTATTTATATGAATCATTTATTACTGCAAATAATTTTACAAATTCAATTCACTGTTACTATTGATAATGAGTATATACGCACGTCCATGTGAACCTACATTTAATCGCCGAGCCATATTTCTATAGCATAGCCATTAAAAAACAACGACAATAAAATCACTGCAATGATCGCTTAGCACATTGACACATTCAAATATACACATTTGCCTCACGAATTGGTTCAGTGTACATGAACAGTAAGATCCGACCTATAACAAAAAAAATGATAATGTTATATTCATCCCTTTTATATTTTGTCAAACTATTTTATATATGAGCTTATATCATACTATTATATCAATGCTTTCTCTATGTATATTGATTTTATCTTACTTCTCTATGTATATAATTTGAGCATTTTTAATAACTAATTCTAATAAAGTTACATTCTCACGACAGACATTAGAACTAAATGAGAGAAGATGTAACTTAGGTTCTTTCGGGACCAACAACGTTGTATTTGTGTTTTAGAAGATGCATTTGCATTTTTTTGCTCCATAGTTAGCCTTGTCGTAGCTTACTTCTACTTGGGCTCCCACATGAAATGTGGTCTTATACACCTCTTCCTAGCATAAAATTAATTATCCAACATAAGCCAAAAAGGAGTTCTACTGTAGCAGTATTGTATATCCATAGTAAGCAATAAAAAGTATATCTTATGACTTCATAAGACCATTAGCATATAACAATATGAGCAGGAGAGAGATGAAGGCATGGAGTACATGAACTAAATTTCATGAACTAATAACAAAATCATGTTATAAGATGTTTTGACATGTGATCGACAAAAAATTCAACATGAGTAATACAATATGAGAGTATGCAATAACATAATACAACCCATATACAAAAAGCATTATCAAACAACAGCTGGACATGCTCAAACTATTGTCCAACAAACATGTAATTCAGTGATTGCTGGAAACCCTGGTACTTTCATTGTCACCTAGCAGTAAGATCAAACAAATTTTTTCCTGACAGTTGAATCCATACAATGAATGAGCAAGTTATTCTAGCTAACTCGGTAGACTTTCTTTCTGGTCACACCTGCAACAACCTGCATCAGCTGAAACAAAATTTTAAAAATTAAATGTATAAGATAACACACGTTAACTATGACATAAGAAAAGGTTTTACAACAGCACATCCAATATTAAGCACAAACTTAATTATCCACAAATCTGACTAAACCATAATCTAAAAAAGCAAATACAATTACAATCCCGGTACATCAATATTAAATGATTAAACACTACTGAGCAAAAACAGTGATAAGCAATGGGCAAGCGACTTTTCTTATAGTCGAAATAAAACATGTAAACAAATAATAATAAAATAAAATAGTACATTAGTTAAGATAAATAAAATTGGCAATGTAATTAATTTTTTTTAAATCTTAGGTCAAATACCATTTTTATTTCTATTATTTTTTCCTACTTTAAGACAATTATATCTCTTCAAGTATAGAAGTAAATGTTTACTTTACAAAAAATAGAATATAGGCACATAATGAAATTTCACAATGAATAGGCACATAATAAGTAATGAGCAATCAGCTAATCGCAAAATATAATTATACCATTTGAAATATCAGGTCAAAACCACTTTTATTGCTTTATATCTATTCTCTACTTTAAGATAAATATAGAAGTGTTTGTTATATATGTATTATCTAGGATAATACAACTATATTTGAACAACAATACTATTATCCTAAAAATAAAGATCAAATACCGCTCTTATTGTTGTATATCTATTTCCTACTATAAGATAAATATAGAATTAAATGATATATATGTATTACCTAGAATAATACTATTGTAATTGATAAGTAGTACTATTATCCTAAGACTGCAGCAATTATAGACCTTAAAGTATAGAAGTAAATGTATACTTTACATAGAATATGCACATAATGAGATTTCACAATGAATAAGTGCATACTAAGTAATGAGCAATCAACTAACCACATATATATTATATTATTTGAAATCTTGGGTCGTACTACTTTTATTACTGTATATCTATTCCCCACTTTAAGATAAATACAGAAGTAAATGTTATATATGTATTATTTAGGATAATACAATTGTATTGAACAGGTGTACGATATTTATTACCCGTCATAATACTATTGTATTTGATTAGCAGTACTATTATCTTAAGACTGAAGCAACATATTTTTATTTGAATAAAACCATATCGATAAGTATTACATGGGAACATGTATCAAAAGCAATTAATTTAACTGAGAAAGTATATGGGCTAGAAATATAAGGCAAGCACACAATGGATGACAACTTTAATTGAATAGCCTTATTAATCAAACATCGTGTAAGATGAGGACTTTTGGAAGTAATATTTAATGGTGACATACAATTCATATATTTCAGATCAATTATTACTAATGATATTTACTGAGTGCATGTGCATTGCAAGCGCTAGAATACCTCTTTAATAATATTTGTGATACTTTTAGTTCATACCTCTAGAATACCACTTGTGTGCTAATAACCACTTCCACAGCCATTGTAGTTTACATACGTAATTAAAAATACAGTAGATAATTAGATGCTCTCTTATTTAGTACAACAGCCTTTATGAAACATTGGCAAACAGTGATAGGCATAATTAAATAGTCTTGTGAGGATAACAAATCAATTTTTAGCATGACGAACTTTGAAGATTGTAATATTTGCTGACCTATCTAAAGTTACTAATTTGCGAGTGAACATGAATTATAAAGATACAAATTGAAACAGTTTACTAACTCATGTTATAATAGACAATGATAGGAAAACCAAGTGCAAACGTGAGTGAGTTTGTGTAGGGTCCATTGTTTTCACTATTGGTTATTTCCCTTGGTCCATATTCAATGTTGGTCAGCCACTGTATTTGCACTAAACTTTATTGTTAAAGGTTCATATTTAACCTGGCATAACCATTTTATCGCTTACACTGTGAATGTGTTTACTGGTTAAAACATATATAAGTTATTGTATGAATATGAGTTCCACATCCATAGTATTGATTAAATAAGAGATGACTACTCTTGTAGTCTTTAGTGTAAGTACAGTACGTTCATGCTCAATTTATATCTGGTGAGCACATACATATAACATCTTAAAAAAAACTAAGAATCCTATTGATTGTATTATCTATATGAAAAATAGCTTAGAAATCTGAATGATGCATGTAATACAAATTATGGGGAGACAATAAAAAAATGAGCTCAAACAATTATCTAATGTCAACAGTATGCTGTTTTTCATTCATTTACTCTAATGTTCTCAACTTTTAAGTCTCATGATAATAAGCCAAGCAAAATTCAAACCTTAGGTTGGAGAATCAGCTCATTTTTATATTCTCTATATCCACGATGGCAGTACATGCACAGCAACCGATTAAAGTATAACCAAGTTAATAGAACATGACATTTGATTAGGCAATATTCCAAATGTTTTGTCATATATCCTTCCAAATGGTATTTTTTATTTGATCATGATAATGTATCCTAAGATATAAATTATTCCATTTTTAGGTCCCTTTAAATATGAAACTGAATGAAATAGCTTAATTCACAAATTTTTATTTCTGAAATAAAAATGAATATATGGTGCATCTTATTATAATAATCACTTCTCATATATTCGTGAGAAAAAAAATAGCTACCAGCGTATAATAAACATGGAAAATGTTCACAGAGATCTTATCATTACAGATGCATCTGATTATTTATGAAACGCTAAATGCACTTATATATGGCAACTTAGCTACTTTCAATGAACTGGACTGATGAAGAGCAACACTATAATTGTTAATGCTTTAATATTAACAGTAACACTATAATTAGCCAAGAATGAAGACAATGCGATAGCATCGATGTTTTTCAAACTCATTGTCTCACTCTTGTGTCACATGTTATAGAACTTAATAATCATGTAAATACATTATATTTAGTCAATAACTTGTCATAAGAAATTTGTGGAGAGATTACCAAAAAGACACGCTAATTTTTTTGCAAATAGAAATATTTTTACAAGAGCTATTTGAATCGCATAACTTTGTCAACCATGAGCCCTTAATATAATGCCTTATGAATCACATAACAATTAGCACTGATTTCATGTGCAATACAAATTTTTTAGTGTTGGCCCAAAATATAATGTCAATTGATGCATCAAAATGGACTATCCAACAACTGATACACATACCTATTGTATCTTATCTTGTTCAACATTACGCTATTGTCAGTGCATTGTCTTTTTACAGTGGTAGGGGAAAGGTTGTAGCAAATTCAGATTTGGTTTCAACTAACTTATCCGTATAACCAAACTGTAATTTATTAATCTGCTCACCTAACAATACTGGGATTGTCTACACTTCATAATTAGTAACTACCTTTCTTGCAACTCAAGCTACACATAGTACTGGTAGATGACATAGAAAATGGAGGAATGATGGCTCAAATTCCAAATTCCATTGAATTAAATCGACCAAAGAGAACATATACAGATCATCCAAATTATTAATTTACCTAAGGTTGAAGACTATTGGATGTCGTATGGAAGATCATTGACCATAGCTCTTTTATTACACTGAATTAGCAAATCCGAGTTAATTTAGTCGATTAGTCGATATTAGAAGTTTCAGATCTAACCTTGAGTATTAGTAGATCATAAACCTAGTTGTTTGATAACCGATGTAACATCCTAAAATTTTCAACCATTCGCATCCATACATGTCGGATTTGAATTGCTCAAAATATCAGATTGTTAATTTTTATATTTGGCAAAACTCAGCATATACAGTAAATAAATAATCATAGAATCACAGACACAGAGTAATATAACAATAATGCAGCGGAAACAAAAGAATAGTAGTTCATGAAGCTACTATATATATAACAGAGTTAAATAAGATACAACAGAGGTCTCGAATACATAAATGTCTCAATACAATAGTCAAATACAAAAATCAGAATACATCACTGGAATCAACTGAATAACTGAAAGCTGGATAGATAGCTGGGTCTCCAAGCGAAGCTCCAACTCCAAAGGTGAGTCCCGAACACTGAACCACTCAGTCTGACCCGAGCGTAAGCAAAACACAAAACGCTCGAGTCAGGATTAACATTCTTATATCAATAAATCCAACTCAAGTGAAATATCAACTGAAATACAAGTAACTTAAAGGATGTTTGGGATAACCATCCTCTAAGGATCCGTTAAACTATCTACTATGTAGTAATATACGCTATTATAATAATGTCTACAGTAAAGTATACTATTTAAAAATAGCGTTAAGGCTTTACATTTTCCACCTTAACACATTTTTAGGTGTGCCAATAGTCTATACGGTACCGTAATACCCTGTAAATTGGAGCTACCAGAGGATACTCCATAGGTACGACACAAATCAAACTCGTAGTGGTCTCGATATGGTAGGTGACATGGCACAACTAGGCAATGCCAGGGTAGATATACCAATTACACTTTGGGGTTGTTGGTAACGCAAAGTCGCAGCAATCGCCCAACTCGAGCCACACTCCCTAAAATCCGAAGGTGCGCACCAAATCAATCACAAAGTAATAGAATGGCATACGATGGAGTGTGTCCGATAAGAGGAGCTACCTCATTGGCCCATCAATTGCTCCTGTTTTAGCCACCTTATGCCAACTCATGGGAGTCGGGTCCATGTATATACCTCATATAGGATCGTCGCCACCATCCTACTTCATTCTGGAATCTCCACCGCGTACACAATTGTTAAAGTGGTTTTCGGTATCGACAGAGAGTATGCCCATATCTGATCCCGGTCTCTTTAACAACCAATCGTTATTATAACACCGTGGTCACTTCAAAATAGTTTATACTTCAAAACCAAAATATCATTTTCATTTCAAAAACCAAATCAATACGATATCATTTACACTTCAAAATATTCACTTCCAAAATCATAGTACTTTCAAAGTTATAATACTTTCGAAACCAAACAATTTGAAATAATAATAATACTTTGGAAATCATAATATTTTGAAATTCATAACTTTGGAAATAATAACACTTTGAAATCATAACACTTTCTTTCAAACAGTTTAGATATTAATAATAGTATATATAATAAAATAGTTTATAAAGTAAAATAGTTTATATAATAAAATAGTTTATAAAGTAAAATAGTTTATATAATAAAATAGTTTATAAAGTAAAATAGTTTATATTAAAATAGTTATAAGTTAAAATAGTTTATATTAAAATAGTTATAAATTAAAATAGTTTATATTAAAATAGTTAATATTAAAATAATTTATAAAGTAAAATATAAATAAAATAGCCACCTCAATTTCACAAATTGATTCAAATCAACTCGACTTCCAAATTCAACTTAATAAAATCTCAATTCATAAATTTCAACTCAATTCAGTTTCTCAATAAATCATTTCAAAATATATCGATTTCAAATACAGATTTGAACCACAAAATAAACCTTTTAATTCAATATATTTCAAAGCTTTAAATATTCAACATTTCAAAACTAAATTCGATAATTTCATATATATATATATATATCAAATTCACTTTACTATTATTTAGTTTTGAAATATTTACTTAATCATTTCAATAACATCTAAATACAACTTCAATTTACAAATTTAAATAAACAAAATATCCCATTTAAATTTGTATAAGTTTGAAATATTCATTTAAATCACTTTTAATCAAATTCAAGTTATAAAACATATCTTTAAAATTCCAGATTTAATAAATTTCAAATCAAACTTATTTAAGTATAATTCTCAAATAAATATAATTTCAAATCAATTTCAAATTTATCTTTCCAACCTGAATCATTATAAACTCTATATTTAAAAATATAAATATTAAATAAATACTTAAACATATTATATATCAACTTTATTAAATCAACTTTAATAAATCTTTAAAATCAATATTTATTAAAACCATATATTTCTTTTCAAAACCATAGAAATCATTTTCAAAGTATTTATATATAGACCAACAGTGTCTGTATATAATTTTCTATCCTATGGTCAAGATATTTATCATTTCAATCCGCAATTTAAATATATACGGGTATATATCTTTTCAACCCGTAATCCCAAATTCAATTCAAATGAAAATTGCTTGGGTTTATTATTTCAACCCATAACGATTTTCTCCTATTCTATAGATCGTTTGGGTATGTATCATTTCAACCCATAGTGAATTCTATACTAACATGGAACTTGCAGAGTGATAACAGATATGATAATAATATAACGGGCATATATCATCAGTGATAAATAACAGATAATGGTGTCATATGTCATAGGTGAACAGATACAGAAATGGCATATATATAGCAATGTAAATAACTAACAGCAGCATATTTCAATTGTCGTTTCAATTGAAATCAAATTTAATAAATATAAGAACATTAATCATGAGTGATTGCTCACCTTTCGAGGCTAGAGAGTTTGACAACAGAGCAAACTACGAATCCAAAGCAGAATGAGATGGGCACGAATTCGATGAGGAAAGCAGACATGATGAACAAAAGCTGATAAATAGGAATAGACAAATCAGATCAGAACATGATTGATGAAGATAATTTGATAAAAGTGAACTTGTATATATGACTGTATATAACTATATGTATAAAATCATATCCTACATTCAATAATATTAAATTTAAATATATACGTGTTTTTCAAAATCGTTATTTAAATTTAAACACATATACCAATATATATACATAATACGACCGTACCCCACTATATGCAGACTGCATTCCTAACAACATATATAAAACTATAAATAGACAAAACTATATAACGACTTTCTAATAAAATATATAGTACTTTTTGTAAGATAATGTACAAATGAACTGTAAACATATAACCTATTTGAATGGAAAAGTATATATAAAATATGATTCGAAATCTATACTTCAGTAACTGATATACTAATATCTAGACAAATGTATATATATACAGCTATACAATAAACACTGTACTTATATAAACAGTATATACATATACAACATAAACAGTCTATATACAGTACTTACACAATATAAACATACATGTATCATATAAGAATATATATAAACAGTATATACACTCACATATAAAATTTTAAAGCAAACCACCACCGTATATCTTTCTAAACAAAATCAGTATATATATATATATTTAATTAAAATAATAACAAAACTTGTTATATCTATACAAACCACAAAATATAAAACAAAAGAAACAAAGTAGCTCTGTATACACATTCAGGAAACAATATTCTTACTATGTTATATATACAAAACATAAACTGACATATTAGTACAACTCCCATTGTAATAAAATATATAGTAAATGTATATATATATATACACAGCAGGTCTAACAAATATATATGTAGACCATGTATTTATAACCAAATGTATGTAATCGAACTATAACAATTTTATATGCAAACAGGAAGGTTACATAGTATATAACTTAATATGTGCAATTACTATAGAACATATATAAGCTTTTTAAACGTATTATACCTACCAAAATATATCAGCAACCGATGTAGTAACTCATATATACTTATATAAGAGTATAAACTAATATGTAAACTTTCATCAACGTTATATATATACACCACTAATTGTGTGTTACTGCTATATACATATATATAAAACCCAACAAATTGGATATAAACTAATATAACTTGCACACTTTATATAGTTTATATTTTATATACAAAATTTTCACTAATCAATTTTTTTTTCAAAATAAGAATCATAGACACAAATATAAGAAGGCAAACCTGCTTTCCAGGCAAGACGCAAATGGATGCTGCTTAGTTCAAGCGGAGGCTGACATGACGCTCGGGTCAGAGCAGGGCCGGCCCTGGCCCAAGGCCACCGAGGCGGTGGCCTAGGGCCTCCGATTTTTTGGGGCCTCAAAATTTTATAATAATATATATAAAGACAGTTATACAAAGATAACCTATTCATAAATAAACAAAATTTAATATGGTCTAGTGGTAAAGACATGTCATCCATTCACCAGCAACCAGAGTTCAATTCCTCTCTGCTCAGTATTGTTTTCCTTGCATACTTTCATTTGTATTTCTGAGGCCCCTATGGCAAAAGTGATTAGGCTTTGATGTTTTTTGCCTTGGGCCTCAAGTTTATCAGGGCCGGCCCTGGGTCAGAGGCGGGTTGCTGGCTGTGGAAAGGCAGAGACGAGGCTAGGGCGAGCTGAGTTGGTCAAAGAGGCAGCGAAGGCTGTGGTAGAGGAAGGTTGATAGGCCGAGTGCTTGGTTGAAGTAGTGATGGACGAAGGAAAAGCGCTCACGCGGAGGCAAGGGGAGAGGTAGAGGGGCGATGTGGTGGTAGGTGATGGTCGCTTTGCGGCCACAGAGGGTGGAGACGAGAATGGGTTTCGGGAGGCGAGGCTAAGGTTTTGGAGGCGGGGTGGTGTTGCTCGTGGGAAGTGGTGGGGTGGAGGCTTGTGTGGGGCTGCAAAGATGAATGAGGGGAAGAGAAGCTGAAGCACGCAAAGGAACGCATAAAATGAATGGACGCATAAAATGAACGGCCATAAATGAACATGAATATCAATTAACGTATATTTAAAATTGAACGTGCATCTTAAATTCACAAAGGCTATTCATTATCACGGTGGAAAAAGAAAAGACTAAGGAAAAACCAAACCAAAATACGAAACTGATACGGCTAGCTGTTTTGTCGGTTTCGTCGCATACCGAACTTTGAAACACACAACTGAATATGCTGCGGAGATTAGCACGACAAGACGATCAAAATGGTACAGAGATATCAGTGGTACGATCATCCGATCAAAAGTCGATATTGGTACCCAAATGCTGTTAAGATGTCAGAAATAAGATGAACGGCGCAATAGAAGTCCAAATTTGACGAAACGAAATACGACGTCTCACTTAGAAGATGATTTACAACTTTATATAGAAAAATATTCAGGTTTGGAAAACATTTTATTATCATCAAATATTAACTGATTTGAATTGGAATAGAATTACACAAGAAAATAAACTTCAATATTATCAGATGAAAATTTACTAGTTGCTATGTTTAAATAGACGTATTCCAAATACCAAATTTTTATTTCATAATTTTATCACTTAAAATTTCACAAAATTTCAGTTAATTACGTTATTAAAAACCTTTAAAATTTACGGGTCGTTACAACCGATCAGCTGATAATCATTAGATCAAAAATCGAGTTGGAGATGAAATCGTTGTTGGATGATCGGGATTCCAAATTATTTACGTTAGATATGGAGTCGTAGCGAGTAACCTAGTTTGTGTCTACGAAGGAGACGAATTTGATTTACGTCATTTTACAGTAATGGAGGAAAAAGCTAAAGGTTTTTTTATTTAGCTTTGTGAAGATGGTCTAAGCAAGTAAGCAGAAACAGAGTAAAAGATGTTCAAAGGGTATAATAGGAACTTCAAAAAGACGCGGTTGATTTTATGTTCATTGAATTCTTATTATTAGCAGTAAAGATTTAAAAGGATTTAAACAAGTCCATTATCCATTAAATAAATATTCAAATAAAAATCTAGATATTTAAATCACTATTCAAATATTTATTCATAATTTAAAGATTTTACTATCTCTATAATTTAATTCAAGTTTTAAAGCTTTTAAACTAATATTTTAATAACTAAAATTAATTAAATATTCGAAATTAGATGACCAAAATCCCGGGTTGTTACATCTCCATTATCTCTCCATGAAATCGGACGCAACCTTCTCGAACGAACTCCTCTTCTCACCCTCTCTACGTCCCACCCACTCTCGTCACACTCGGCACCATTAGATGAAACATGACCTGGGCCTTCCCTTTAATGTAGCTAATGATCACACTCTCCATTTCAGCATCGCACCACCATAAATCACCACCAACACTTCGTTATCGCACGAGAAACACGATGCAACCATTGCCATAGCCTATCGTCGCCTCTAGCCTCGACAAACCCAAACCCTAGTTTGGCCACTTTATAGTCAATCATGACCAGACATCACCGCACCAAATTCTGGGACTATGGATTTGAAGATCTCTCTTCTACGAGTTCAACAGATCCAACTCGTTTGATTTCGTTAACTGTAGCTTCGGGGACAATTCAATTTTGAGTGGCCGCTATGTATTCTTTGTTATGGGAAGTAAAATAAAAGAGAGATGGAGGAGGAGTGATAGAGAAGAGCGAGGGGGTTATGGCATGTTTATATAATAAATTATATTATTATTTTAATTTGTCTAATTAAAACGTTACATGTTTCGAGCTCGCATGATCACACAACACGTCTGATCACTATAAAACTCGTCAGTGCACATCACCTCATTATTATGGTTTCGATGGCAGTAGTTTCACCAAAATCCAAGATAGTGCCCTGGATGATAACTTCATGCATTTCGAGATCGTTTATCGATAAAATGATTTTCAGTCACATTATCGATATTTATTCGAACTATTTATTTTTGTAAACAAAATTTTGAATATTTTTTCTTATTGTAATTAGAGGACGCAGAGATTATAGAGAAGAAAATATATCAGACGCCATTTAATCTCAATTGTATTATTTTTATTATCAATTGATTAGGGTAATCTCGAGAGGGAAATACATTTAAATAGAGTGGGTTTGACATTGGGCTGAACACAAGGGTACATGATTCGGCCCGAATACATTAAACCGTACTAGCCCACTATAAACAATATAATCAATACACAAACCATACAATAACCTCTCTCATAACACTCCCCCTCAAGTTGGAGAATAGATATTTTTCATTCCCAACTTGTAGCATAAATCATTTATCCTAGCTCCATTCAGTGCCTTTGTAAACATATCTGCAACTTGTTCTCCTGTTCGTACAAACCGTGTCTCAACCATACCTTCTTGAATTTTATCTCTAATAAAATGACAATCCACCTCTATGTGTTTAGTTCGCTCATGAAATACAGGATTTGATGCTATATATATCGCAGCTTGATTATCACAATATAATTTAACTGATTTGTTTGCATACATACCAACTTCTTTCATTAAATTAGTAATCCACATAACTTCACATACAGTGTTGGCCATCGCACGATACTCTGATTCAGCACTTGAACGGGAAACCACTGGTTGCTTCTTGCTTTTCCATGACACAAGATTTCCTCCTACAAATACACAAAAACCAGATGTTGAGCGCCTATCTTCTCGTGATCCAGCCCAGTCAGCATCACTAAAACACTCAATATCCAGATGGTCATTATTCACAAACATAAGTCCTTTCCCCACCGAACCCTTCAGATAACATAATATCTGATTCAATGCGTCCCAGTGTTGGGTAGTAGGGTTAGACATAAACTGACTTATCACACTAACTGGGTAAGCAATGTCTGGTCTTGTCACACATAGATAATTCAGCTTCCCTACCAGTCGCCTAAACCTGTCAGGATTCTGCAAATATTCACCTTCCTTGCATAAACTCTGATTTGGAGTCATTGGTGCACTACAAGGCTTTGCAGCAAGCTTTCCAGTAGCATTAAGTAAATCCAAAGTGTACTTCCGCTGAGACAAGTATATGCCATTTTTGTTTCGTGAAATCTCAATACCTAAAAAATATTTCAACTCTCCCATGTCTTTAGTTTGGAATTCAGACCTTATGAACTCCTTCAACTTTCGAATGCCACCTTCATCACTCCCAGTGATGACTATATCATCCACGTACACCACCACTAAAATGATTAGCTCTCCAGTCCTCTTATAAAATACAGAATGATCAATCTTGCTCCTTACTACACAAAACTTTTCTAATGCCATGCTGAATTTGCCGAACCAAGCTCTTGGACTTTGCTTAAGTCCATACAATGATTTTCTTAACTTACATACTAAGTTTTTCTCCCCCTGAGCAACAAACCCCGGAGGTTGCTCCATGTAAACTTCTTCATTTAAATCACCATGTAAAAATGCATTTTTTATGTCTAACTGATGAAGCTTCCAATCATACCTTGCTGCTAAGGATATAAACAATCTGATGGATGACATCTTGGCAACAGGTGAGAAAGTCTCTGAATAATCAATTCCATATGTCTGAGCATACCCTTTGGCGACTAAACGAGCCTTATATCGAGCTATGCTTCCATCTGCATTCATTTTTAGAGAAAAGATCCACTTACATCCTATAGGTTTCTTTGTAGGTGGTAATTCGACTAGATCCCATGTTTTATTTTGCTCTAAAGCCTCCATTTCTTCTATCATTGCACCTCTCCAGTCTTGTGAGTTTATTGCTTCTCCCACTGTTTTTGGTATGGCAATTGAATTTAACGCTGAAATGAATGCATATGAAGCATGTGACAGTTTATCATATGTTACAACTGATGATATAGGATACGTACACAATCTCTTCCCTTTCCTCAATGCAATGGGTAAGTTTAAATCATCATCACTTTCATGTTGATTCTCTGCATGTACAATTTGCTCCTCAGTATTCATAATTCCCAAGTTTTCTTCATTTGACTGTTCGGTGGGTATAGTAGAGTATATCAAAAATTCTTCGTCTTCTTCCTGCACTTGTGTTACACCAGATTGATAGTAAGGAGTGTCTTCCATGAACGTGACATCAATCGACACAATATACTTTTGTAGACTAGGGGAATAACATCTGTAGCCTTTCTGAACTCTCGAGTATCCAACAAATATACATTTTATTGCCTTGTGATCAAGTTTGCTCATTTGTGGGTTAACATCTCTCACAAAACAAACACACCCAAACACTTTTGGTTTTATAGGAAACAATGTATTATCTGGCCTTAAAGCATGATATGGAATTTCATTGTTTAGCACAGTGGATGGCATCCTGTTGATGAGAAAACATGCAGTAGCTACTGCATCAGCCCAGAATGACTTCGGCACATTCATTTGGAATAGCAAAGCCCTAGCTGTCTCTAACAAATGACGATTTTTCCTTTCTGCAACTCCGTTTTGTGATGGAGTATATGCACATGATGTCTCATGTATAATTCCATTTTGTGCTAGATAATCATTAAAAACAGTAGACACATATTCCCTCGCATTATCACTACGCAAAGTTTTAATGCATGTATTAAACTGTGTTTTAATTTCATTGTTGAAGTTACAAAAAATAGAAAATAGCTCGTCACGAGATCTCATAAAGAATAACCATGTCAGTCGAGTATGATCATCAACAAATGTAACAAAATACTTGTAACCAGATTTTGATACAATAGAAGAGGGTCCCCAAATATCTGAATGTATTAAAGCAAATGGTTCACTTACACGCTTATTTATTCTTGGTAAAGAACTGCTCCTATGATGTTTGGCATATTGACAAGCTTCACAGTTGAGTGTAGATAGATTCTTGAATTGAGGACATAATTGCTTGAACAATGTAAGAGATGGGTGGCCTAGTTGACAGTGTGACTTGAAAGCTGGATTCATTGATACACATGCTACTTGTCTAGACGATATATCCAGTATATACAGTCCATTAACTTCCCTTCCACTACCAATATTCTGCCTCGTCACAAGATCCTGAATCACACAATGATGAGGGAAGAAAGTAACACTACAATTCAGCTTTTGTGTGATTTGACTGACTGACATGAGATTGAAGGCAAGTGATGGTAGGTACAAAACAGACTCCAAGTGTAGTGATGACTGTGGACTAACTTCACCAGTACCCATGACTCTAGCTTGTGACCCGTTAGCAACAATAACAGTATGATGTTCACTACTAGCTTTCAAATTTGTAAACAAGGATTTATTACCTGCCATGTGATTTGAGGCACCAGAATCTATGATCCATTTTGATGAAGATGTACCAGTATTTGTATTTGCAGCAGATGTAGCAATTGTTGCCTCTTGATTAGCACTGGATGAGCTGTTTTGCCCTGTATTTTGAAACTTGGTATACTTCTCGAATTCCTCTGCAGTCATCAAAACTGTTTTAACAGTGGATACATCAGAATTTCTTTGGTTCCATTGAAGATTTCAACACTCAGAGATTACATGGCCGTTGCGTTTACAATAATTGCAGAACTTGTTTTGATTCAGTGGTGGTCTCCAAAACGGTCTCTGGTTTCTACCTGCTTGTCTTGGTGATGGTCTCCATCCCTGATTGTTTACAAAATTGTTTGGTGGTCTTGATGCTCTCCATGATTGAGCCTGTTGATTTAAGCTTGCATTCACCAACTCAGATTGGTTCCTTGGCTGAAAATTCCCTTTATTGCCAACAAATGCTCCACTGGTTGCATTAGGATTAGCACTTGAATTATTTGATCCTTCAGCTCTCATTAAACGACTATACACTTCTTGTAAGCTAGTTATGTCAGGATTGGCAAGGATCTGTGATTTTACACCATCATATTCATGTGTCAATCCCGCCAAAAAACTCATTATCGCCATTTGTTCTCTTTGCTTTTGTTGAGTTTTTATATCGGTGCTCATTGGTAATAACATATTAAATTCTTCATATGTTTGCTTGAATTTCATGAAATAGTTCATCAGACTCAACTCCTTCTTCTCTGCTCGATAAAAATCCTGACACACATCATACATACGAGTCAAATTCCCCTTTCCTGAATACAGAAACTCTAAGTACTCCATCAATTCCTTCACAGTCTCACAATGGTTAATCAAACCGATCACTTCACTTTCAACCGAATTACGAATTTGCAAAAATAACCTGGCATCTTCTCGAAGCCAGTTTTGTTCATCCTTATCTTTTGTATCTGGTGCTGGTGGCTCATCCCTAAGATGATCAGCTTTATCCACGCTTCTGATGTACAACCGAATAGTCTTACTCCAGTCATAATAGTTGTTGCCATTTAATTTTCTATCCGTGATTTTGGGCATCATCGACATCACATCAACCCCTTTCTGTTCCGCCATGCTTCATGATCTAATTGAGAGTCTTCGATTGCCGAGATTGTTGATCGGATGCTCTGATACCATGTAATTAGAGGACGCAGAGATTATAGAGAAGAAAATATATCAGACGCCATTTAATCTCAATTGTATTATTTTTATTATCAATTGATTAGGGTAATCTCGAGAGGGAAATACATTTAAATAGAGTGGGTTTGACATTGGGCTGAACACAAGGGTACATGATTCGGCCCGAATACATTAAACCGTACTAGCCCACTATAAACAATATAATCAATACACAAACCATACAATAACCTCTCTCATAACACTTATTATTAGTTATTATTTAAAAGGGGTTAACAATATTATTAAATCAATTTAATCATATCAAATCCAATAATAAAATACTTAAATAATTCATATATTTAAATATGGAGCATTCGAAATTCTGGGTCGTTATAGGATTTGTAAGGATTGTTTCAACAACTCTTATAATGTATGATTTTGTAAACTATGTTTTAGATGAAATTAATTTTAACCTTAAGTACATACTCATAAGTGCCCAACCTTATAGAGAGAAATTAACTCAACTTCACTCAACTTTAATCGTACTTTGCCCAACAAAATCAGATTACTCCTTATCTATACATCATTATCTATTATAGGGAGGAGCGATTAAACCTTAGTCATTTTTAGGCACTTTTGGAACACTTCCCAATATACTCACTTATTTGATCAAATCGAATTCATTTATTACTTTTCATGTTATGTTTTTTGCTTATGTATTAAATTTTATTAACGTATCATTGATATACTACTTGTGCATCAAATACACATGTTCATTTCTATGATAATTCATTGGTGAATTCTAAAAAAGTATATGGAACCATTTTTGGTATTAGTAGACTTTGAATTGCATACATTTATATGTATCAATCCGAAGAGTTCACCAACTCTTTTGTTGCCCCACTAAATGGAAGAATAGGACTTATTATTTGATGTTCAATTCACCAGTATCGTATGATTCATAATCATATGATTTAAAGAATTATTACCCCAAGGTATTGTCATAGCCCATAATCCCAAGTTAATTGTTATAACTGTAAATACCTTTGTATTATATAGCTAATGCAACTAATACTGCTATTCTATAGATTTTTTCATAACGAATATTCAAAATATTTATAATAAACTAAAACTATATTTATTTCCATTTAATACTAAAATCGATTATTATTTCATAAATAATATTTGGTATATTTATGAAAATAATCTTTTTTCCGTATCTTGATGCATCCATCGATAAGTATTATATGGCATGCTCCGACTATTTCCGTTATTGCTATAATAGATGTGAAATATGGAGCTCCATTTAACTACTTATTATGGGCTATTTATTTATTTTATTGTAACTATTTTATGATCTAGAGTTTTCGATCAAATATCTTAAACTCGTAGAAATAACTTTTATAGAGAAAAATTTTCTATATGAAAACACAATTAAAATAGAAATCACATTGTTCATTCCATATTAATCATCTTTTAGTATTTTATACAATTCTCGTTTCCGATGTTTTTTCATGAAGCAAAGGGATAATACACTCTCACTCCATCCTAATTGTGCATGTCTTACATTTACTCTCGGGCATTCACTTTCCTTTCAAAAATTGTCGAACAATTCAAAGGAGATCCTTGTTGTAATCAATCATATTGAATACACAATTTCACATTATGGCTTGGTTGCTTATTTTCAATGAACTAATTTAGAAGTTTTGTACATTACGAATCACGAATGTTTACCATATAACATTTATATGTAATCAAATATGGATCAAATATCCATATTCTTGTGTCGCTTAAGAGTTCAAAACTCATAAAAGACAATACACAGTCTTAGACAAATAGACACTTAAGCAGCCAAGGAATGAATGTTTTGGTAGCGGTATTATTTGGCTCTTGCATGAGCCTTGAAGTGAAAATATGTCAAAAGATTCACTAGTAAGCATATGTTATATTTCTATGTCAATGGGCATTAGGATTAATTTACCTTGGATTCTGACCTCGATGATCTACTACAACAAAAATACCCTATTACAACGCCTTTTTTACAATGGTCTTTAAATGCCCGTTGTAATAGGAACACATTACAACGGTTTTGTCAGGCCTATTGTAATAGATACCACTCTTTAACAACTCTTTTTTTTTGCACGTTGTAATACACCTATTATAATGTTTTTTATTTTCCCATTGTAATATATGCCAGTTACAACTGTTTTATGCCCGTTGTAATAGATACCAATTTTCATCCCGGTATGCCCGTTGTAATAGATGCATATTACAACCATTTTCTTTTGCCAGTTGTAATAAATGCCAATTTTAACAATTTTTTTTCTTCTATTTATGATAGATATATATTACAACCTTTTTAATTTATCAGTTGTAATAGATGCCAATTTTCAACAACACTTCACCGATCATTGTTATCTTCGATTATTATAAATATTTACTTAATAATTTATAAATTGTGGTTTATAATTAATAATTATAAATGACAACATACATAAGTCATTATATATAATTTATAATAATTAATGATTACTAATAAATAATTTGTAATTACTAATTATTATCTATAGTCATTATTTATTTTTTATATTTAATAATTTATTATAGTTAATTATTAATAATTAGTAAATAACAACTAATATGCTATGATTTATAATTGATAAATATGATTAATAATTAGTAAATATAATTAATATTAAATAACTAATATTAAATAATTACTATTAAATAATTAATAATTAACTTTTAATAATTGATATTTTATAATTAATGTTTAATATTTGATATTTAACTAATTTACAATTTTAATAATTAATATTAAATAATTTAGTATAGTTTAATAATTTATAAATAAATTTTTTATAAAATTTAAAAAGATCCATAAAATTTAGAAATAAAATTTTAAATTTTTTCTAAGATTCTAAAATAAAAATTTGTAGTAATATTTGTTATTTCTCTCATTTTGGTCATCATATCCTTTGAAACTAAATATTTTGACTATAACTCAAAAAATTTGGCTACAACTCAATAATTTTCCTCCAACCCTCGGTAGAAAGCCCTCAAAAATGGCACCACTCTTCAACCCTTTGGATATGACAAAAAATTTGGTAATGATTTCCAAATTTCGTATCCCACCTATACTAAGAGCATCTCCAACAGTTTGGAGTGCGAAAATTCGATTTTCCGCACTCCAAAATGTTGGAGCCCTCATTTCTACAACAGAAATGAGGGTAGGCGCCTGTTGAACAGGCGCCTGGACATCAGGCGCCTGTTCAACAGGCGCCTGGTTAATGCGCCTATATCAGGCGCATTTTCCCCGTTCCCTCTCATTCCACACTCTTCCCAACCCCCATTTTCAAACCAACTTCACGTCCAAATGCCGCCCCGTCCGGTCAAAACTGGTAGACGCACCGTTCGATATACGACTGATGCCAATATCGGACCTGTTCATATCCCTCCCGATGCTACCGTGACTCCAGCCGATCTTCGATCTTTGCACGACTTGCCTCCTACTGTTTCGCATCGACTTACTGCAGCTATAGCGACGCCACAGGTATACGTTTATTTATTTATTGCTTAATAAACGACCATGTAAATATAAATGTATAATAATTCCTTATTTACTTTAACATTAAATAATCATATATTTAGGTTCGTCACGTAGCGATGCGAGGTAGTTGGTATAGGTGTATGTCTGAATATTTTGATCAGTTACCGGAGCCGATTTTGGATAGGCTACATGCATCACCTTTTGGTGAATTTCTTGCTTTACCTAGATTTGCACATGTAGATCGTTGTCTAGTAGAGGCCCTTACCGAGAGATGGTGGCCGACCACTCACACATTTCATTTTCCTGATTTTGAGTTAGGACTGACTCCCCTAGATTTTTATATGCTCACTGGCATAGAGGTTGGTCGACCTGACTGTCTCCCTGTTCCATTTGATAGTTCATTTGAGGAGTTCGAGTCATATTCAGCTTATTTACCGACTATGGCCGATGAGGAGGTTAGAGGAGGAGCTGTTACTCTCCCTTGTTTGCAACGTTATATAGTAGAGTACATGGCCGTTGAGGATATGCACACTCCCGTTATCCGTGCATTCATACTATACCTTTTTGGATCTACATTTTTTAGTAACAATAAGAGTACTATTAGACTTGGTTTTCTGGCTGGGTTAGTAGATGTGGATGGACTCCATATATATGATTACGGTACTGCTATTATTGGTTATTTGTACGTAGCATTAGATACATATGCGCTTCAGCAGTCTAGACAGATGTATGGCTTTTGGTACATTCTTCCATTTTGGTACTACGAGTATACTGCCAATATGCACCCCCGACTTATTGTAGAGGCGAATGCCACACCTTATATTTACTTTCCCAGATTGCGTCGTTGGGGTCCTCCTATGCATTTGTCCCATGTTGCACAAGGGGTGCACAATGAGTTGATGGAGGCTAGACAGCAGATGGATATGAGGCGGCGTGGTAACATTATCATTCGTCCATGGGATCAGTACTTACAGTTCCTAGAGCCCGGTCCTGACCATCCACTCACTTTTCATGTATCCATGTCGCGACGTAGGATTTGCTTTCAGGTTGCTACATGTCCATTCATATGGTATTTAGGGGATCGGTGTTGGCTACAGTTGTATGGTATAGTTCGCATTCCATCAGATCCGCTACCATGGGATGATATGTATGGTGATATTCGGGTTGGACCAGCTTATATTCATGCGATGAGGGGTGCGGGTTGGGTGGATGGTGAGCCATTTACAGTTTTGGGAGACTTTGATTCATATTGGGCTCAAGTAGCCCCACGTGCTTACGCTTTACCTGATTATATTCAGGGTTTGAACTCCGATCATATTGGGCCGCGTACCTCTTCTGGTAGAGTTCCACTACCGCCTGCCACCTTTGAGCCTACATCATCTCAGTACACACAGCCTCCTACTTTCGACCCACCACCTCATTCGTTTAGAGCGTATGATGTACACGGTCAGGTTGTGGAGTATCCCTTGCAGTATCCTACAGACGACGCTATTACGGGTATACCATCCGCCGGATTGTACCAGCCTCATCAGGTCTGTATTAGTTTTTAATTTTCCTTAATTTACTTGTCATTATATTACTTGTCATTATATTATCCACCTGTGTATAATTTTTCTTATGCGCATATCAGTTTTCTCAGTACATGGATTATGATAGACGGATGATTGCTGCATTTGAGCGTATGACGCTCGATTATACAGGGATGATGTATCAGAGTTACCAGACCGCGGTCCAACAACAGCAGACTCAGTATGATGCGCAGATACAGGGATTACAGACCCAGATTCAGCAGCTTCAGGAGCAGCTCCATGCGGGACCTCAGCCGCACGACTTTGATGACGTCAACGACGATAGTGACGACGATGAGGAGGTTGATAGCGGTTCTGATCACATAGACTGATGTGCTGCATTTAGATGTTTTAGACTGTGTTATTATGTGACTGTCTATATGTTGGTGATGATGCTAATTTATGCTTGGTTATTATTGAGCGTATATGTACTAGAATTGTGAAGATTTTGATGTAACAAACACATTTGTGTTTGTTTGTCAAACAGTTTATGGATGTTTGACACGTGGTCTTTAATCTCATGCTTCATTTTATTGTACGCGGATCACGACTTGTTTATTTAAGAGAAAGTTTTGTACTCTTATGTCACAGCATTTAAAAGTTCGGTAAATTCAATCAATGAGTAACATAATATTTTCGGCTACGGAATTGAAACAGTTAGTAAATGTTTTTATACAAACTGATCAGATGTGCGACGATGAAGAGATAATGGCAACTCAGTTTTGGGACACCATTGCTGAACTATACAATAACAATGTTGAGTGTAGAACTAGACGTACGAAGGTAGAGTTGAGGACTACGTATGGGAACTTCTGCAACGCCTGTACGCGGTACAGTACAGTTATCAATGAAGTTATATTTGAAAATGTATTCGAACCAACCCGTTCCACCTTTGAAGGTCGTTACTTTCTCAAATATCACAGCACATTCACTGGACATGAGGCTTATATCGTACTTCAAAATTGGCTAGAACGATTTGGATATCCTTAAGTTGAGTGTATTCTCGTAGAGTTTGTTACTTGTTGGTTGTAGTGGTGTTTTTTTGTTGGTTGTATTACTGTTGGCTGTTTCAGTAACATTGGCTTGTTTCTTTCTGTATTATTGCGTTAAGAAAATGGCTACAGTTGAATGATGTGATGATACAGTTGTTTGATGGGATGGCTACAGTTGTATGATAAGATCACTGCTTCTACATAAAGTAATATTGCTACAGTTGTACGATAAGAACCATTCAACACTGCTCCTACATACAATAGTTGCTTAAACATGGGATGGCTACAGTTGTATGATGGGATGGCTACAGTTGTATGCTGGGATGGCTACAGTTGTATGATGGGATGGCAACAGTACCGGGAATTAAGCTATAAAAGGCTTGCTAGATGTTGAGAAGTATTATTGCTCAGTCTTATTTCATACAATTTCAAATATAACAAATGGCGGCCGAAGATTATATATTTTTTGATGATAGCGACGACGAATTTGATGAAATGATGGAAGATCATTTTCGCCGCGAAAAGGAACTACTAAGTATGGCTGCGCTACAGGTTGGTCAATCGAGCAAGCAACACGGTGGATCAGTTGTTGGTCGTCGGTATAAAAATCGTAGACATTCATGGCACAACGACAGACTGATGGAAGACTACTTTGTTCCAAATCCTACTTACACAGATGCCGATTTTAGAAGAAGATTCCGCATGCGGCGTCCTCTATTTCTTAGAATCCTCCAATGTATCAAGCAGCATGACAAATACTTTATCTTCAAACCCAATGCATCTCGTACAATGGGTTTGACTGGAATTCAAAAAATGACAGCTGCACTCAGAATGCTTGCATATGCAGGACCGGTGGACGCACTTGACGAAAATTTGAAAGTGGCGGAAAGCACGGTATTAGAGTGTTTGGAACATTTCTGTCAAGCTATCGTGGACATTTACGGTGATCAATACTTACGCCGACCGAACGAGGCCGATATAATTAACTTATTAAATATGCATGGTAGTAGAGGTTGGCCCGGAATGTTAGGCAGTATAGACTGCATGCATTGGGAGTGGAAGAATTGTCCAAAGGCGTATGTTGGAGCTTATCAGGGTAAATCTCATAGGTCCTCTATTATTCTTGAAGCTGTAGCGTCTTATGACTTATGGATATGGCATGCATTTTTTGGAATGCCAGGTTCGAACAATGATCTTAACGTAGTCGAACGATCTACGTTGTTCAATGATTTAGCAAACGGAAGATCTACTCCTTGTACATTTACTTTGGGAGGTAACACGTACGATCATGGATATTATCTAGGTGATGGTATATATCCGAAATGGAGTACCATTGTCAAGACAATTTTTAACCCACAAAACAATAAACAAGCAAAGTTTGCAGCGATGCAAGAAGGCCAGAGGAAGGATGTTGAAAGAGCATTTGGGGTTCTTCAGTCTAGATTTGCCATAGTCAGTAATCCATGCAGACTTTGGTCACCAGTTAAAATGACAAAAATAATATACACTTGTATTATTTTACATAATATGATTATAGAGGATGAAAAAGACATGGAAGAAGATTACGTGTACGAGGGTGCTCCTACACCACCGCATGTTTGGCGCAACGATATGATTGGAAGCGCACTTGAACTCGAGTTTCATGTACAAAGCCAAATGTCATACCGTAGTGCTCAACTTCATCGAAGACTACAAAATGATCTCATAGATCATCTTTGGGGGTTTTCTGGAAATCAGTGAAACTCTATTTCTATTCTTACGTTTTCTACTACTGTTTATGTTGTTTCGTATTAAGGTTATTGTAATCTGTTTCTGTATAATTAAGCTAAGGTTGTTAAAATCATTTTTTAGTGTAATGCAATTTAAATGAAAAACTTATATTACTAATTGCTTGCATTAAGAACACAATACAAATAACGGTACTTATAGATACAATGGTTGTAGAAACGGTAATTCATTTAATGATCCTCTTCAAGTCTACGCCTCATAATTTCTCTCCTTCTTTGCTCCGTATACTGCAGTTGTTCTGCAGACATATGTGACGTATCCATGAACATGATTGCATATTCATCTCTTTGGCGGTTTCCAGCAATAAGTTGATCCATTCTTGATAACTTTTCTTGGTGTTGCAGTGCTCGAGTGTCCATTGCCCAGTTAAATCTTTCCTCAGATTCAAGCATGAGTTTTTTAATTTCATCTTGATCCGCTGCGGCAGTCTGCTTCTTTTTGGCCGCTTTTGCTCCCTGTGGCCTAACAAAATGATCTTCAGTTGGGGATGGGCCTTCTTCTGATCCTAAACCGAAGCTTCCTTGGGATTCCATAGGACTGGAGGTTTCTCCAACTCTAGGCGTTTTACCCCTACCGCTGTTTGATTGAACTTGTTGAACGGTCTTCTGAAGCGATGATTTCCATTTAACATGCTCGACCAACATGTCATACACGTGCATGAACTGATAAAAATGTGGTGCTTGTTTACTATCAGGTTTATAGATTTGTTTGAACAACTTGTTTGCGGCCATTCTCTGTTCAAAAAATAACTGGTAAACTTAAGGAACTAAGATTAAAAAAATACAATGAAATTACATTGAAGCTTACTAAATGCGTTTCATTCCCAAAGCCACTAGGATTCGTTTGCTTCAATTTGAACATTTGAGAATCGAACGTTTGCGTTTGACGATTTATTTTTCCATAATGACCTTTGACCGAAGATAGCGTTCTTTTTCGATTAATGTTCTTCCGATTATAGCAATTAGTAATTTTACCCCAAAAAGATTCACCACTTTGATCGGTCCCTCGAATAGGATCGACTGATAGTGCACAATAAATGTAGCAAAGATCGTAGTCTTCCGCAGCGCTCCAACTTGCATTAGTTACTTCCCCCCCAATAGGAATCGTAGCGTCTTGCAAGTCGTATTCTTCAAAACTGGCCCTTGCAGCTACATCGTCGAAATCGGAGTACATTTTCAGTTGAGATCAGTGGCAGAAAAAAATTGCAAAAATGGAAATTGGTTTGAAATGAAAGAAGAGGGGGGAGTGTTATTTAAAGATGGAAAACGACCGTTGGGAAATGGCCGTTGAGGATAGTAGGCGCCTGTTAAACAGGCGCCTACTTGCAACAGGCGCCTGTTGAACAGGCGCCTGAACATCAGGCGCCTGTTAAACAGGCGCCTGGCAACAGGCGTCTGTTCAACAGGCGCCTCAACCCATCCCACATTCTCAGCCCGAAGGCCCCCCTTTCCGCACTATTACATTTTCTCGCGCTCTGTTGGGAAGGAATTTGGGTGCGGATTTGAGAATTCTGGGGCGGTTGGAGATGCTCTAATAATCAATATTTCAAAGCCCGCTAATACAAAGTGCTAGGTTTAATTTTGCATTCTCATATTTCATTTTATTAAACGAATAATCTCTCTTGTGATCCCCAATTAAAAACCCCAGCCAAAACCGTCCGCCACCGCACTTGCCGTCAGCCACCACTCATCGATCTAGTCTCTCGCCTCTCCCCTTGCGTACCACCAGAATCATTGCCTCACGCTTCACTACCTCTATTGGTCACCTAAATCGCTGCCTAATGCTCTATTGCCGTCATCATTATCCTAAACCCGCCTTACGCTCTAGTGCCTCCATCGTTTAGGTTAATTTGGTTTTTTCCTGATTCTTTTTGTCATTTAATCTCGACCGTTGCAAACGTGAAAACAAGTTGTCATTTTCTTTTATCTGTCTCCTTCAGTACTTTTGGGTACTTAATTTAATTTATTAATTTAGAATCGTTGTCTTATAGTTTTTAAATAGGTTTTTTGTGGAGGAGTACAACTTAGCATTTGGTATTGAATTGTAAGACTACTATTGGCATAGTAAATTAGAATACAAAAATGGCTTAGCTCTTAAGGTACTTCTTTTACTTTTTCTTCCTGTGGGGTTTGATAAGTTCAAATTGCAACTATAGTACTGATTACCTTCTTGTTAGAATATATCTTATTCATAAACATGTTAATTAACTTTATTTTAGTTTTATTGTTTTCTGTATATATTTTGAGGTATGCAAATGCAACTTTATATTTGGCAGTGAACCTTGGACATGTTATTGTTATCACATTGATCAAAATAGATTGCGAAAGAGGCTCCTTAAACATGGGTAAATAAACGATTTAGTGGTGCTCATGGTAGGGACGCTGAGCTTTTGGGGACGACCACTGCAACATATACCGGTGGATGATATAGCAATGTGGAGAAGGCCAGCATGTGGTAGCAGGTCCTTTGCTGTTGGAGAGGCCTTTGGAGAAGGCTGCGTTGGCATTAGTCTATATAGAGCCATAGTCGAGGATGATGAGGACAAAGGCTTTGTTTGTGTTCGCATGTTGGTTTGAGTGTAGCAGGTCCAATGGGCCTAGAATACCCACATACCTTTGCATTTAATGATTGAGGCATAAAAGGCCTGTTGGCATAATTATTGGATCCAAAGCTAGGCTAGAAGAAGAGGCCCACGAATATATAGGGAATTGGGGATGGAAAATTAGTTGGTGGACTGAAGAGTTATTGGAGAAATTCCAATTCGGGTCAGGCCTTGAAATAAAAGCATCGCCCTACATAATCACCTGGGAGGAACCACAATCAATTGGTCAATGGGAAGTTAAGAAAATTGAGCTTGAGTTATGGGGATATGGAACATTTGCAGGGGAGTTAAGATGAGGGAGCAAAACCGAAACTTGAGTGCACAAAGCATCTTAAATTTTTTGCTTGCATGCAAATATCTGATGCACTACTTGCAATATTCGTGGTCACGTGCATTGGAGCTTTGCTGGACTTTGTCGGAGAACATGAGGCCAGAGCTTCTGAGAAAATTAGATTCATATTAATGTTTCTGGGCACAAGTAGTGGAACCATTTCCAACAGAGCCTGTGTAGATGCTATGACCACGGAGGAGAAATAACACTCTGGTCGAGCATTGATGAATTTGGATCTTGAATGGGGGTAATCTATGTGTGCGCTATCGGGGCGCCATTCGTGGAAGAAAGCTAGTTGTTTAGACAAGAATGTATGCGTGCATCATGCAAAGTTCTATGTTCATGTATATTTGGTAGTGAACCTTGGGAAATGTTATTGTCAGGTATATATTTTCAGCTTTATTTCAGCTATTTATTGGACCAAAATATATGATGCTTTTGTTTGTCTGTTTAATTAACTTTGGAAACTTCTCCTTATTGTGACATGCTAGTCATTCAAAATGATTTCGTATTTCAGTTTTTTGCAATCATATTTTAGCTGCACCATCTTTTTTTTTTAAAACCTACTTTCATAGGTTAGGGATCTAGGAGGGTCCACCTCCACCCAATCCCCTTCTTTCTGGACCTTCACGGTGGCACTTTTCGGTCCATCAAATTTCGGTTCTTTGATGGGATTATTGCATGTCTCCACGAATAACAGACTACTAAAGTGAAGCTGCTAGGGGTCGAACTCTCTCCCTCTCCTGGGGAGCTGAGAACCCCTGCCAACTCCACTAGAGTAGCGGATAGCCGCACCATCTTTATTTGCTTTTCTTCCATCTAACGTTTTTTTTAATTATTTTTTATTTAGACAGGTTGGTAATTTTATTCATTACTTGTCGACTTTTTTGGTTGGGTTGGTAGTAGGATTCATATCTGCATGGAAATTGACACTTCTTAGTGTTGCGGTTATTCCAGGAATCGCATTTGCTGGTGGGATTTATGCCTGTACTCTAACTGTGCTCACTTCTAAAAGCAGGGAATCTTATGCTCTAAACCAAAGGAGCTGCTGTGAAGAAATAGTAAACACAAATGCTAACTAGCTGAAAATAAACAATAAGCTCAGGGGTGTCGATGTAGTGAAGTAAGTTGTATGTGCTCCCAAACTATCCTATATATTTTCATAATTCCAAATCTTTATGATTGTTTATTTAGACATGTATTTTTAATTATTATTATTTTTTGTACTGAAAATATATGTTAAATTGGGTGTTGTATTTGTGTAATGGTACAATTTTGACCCACTGTCTTTTTCATTCTACTCTACCACTATGTTGTCATTGTTGCTCACTAATTAGTACTTTCTCAATGTTTAACAATGAATGAAATGCAAAAAACAGAACAATAGTACTGAAAAACATTCGAATAATACAGGGGAGAGATTATTAATGTGGTTGAAAGTAAGAGAGATGGCAGTGTTTTATTGCTTATTTTATCATGTGCTATAAGAATGCTACTGTATCTCTTATATATGGCTTGAAGACGTATTTTTCTTAATATAATATGTTTTAGGTAAACAAAGGAAATACTAATGCAAATGAGATACTGGCTAGAGCATTGAGATAATATGAGAGCAATATTATACGTTGAGCCAACATTTGGTAAGGGGTAACAATTTATCTATTTATTTATTTTTTAAATGTATCTGATTTTCTTTTAATCACAAGTGGTCTGTTTTTATAGGAAAATACAATCGGTATTTAAAATTTCTGATGACTCTAGCATAGTTTGTTGAATCATAGGATAGCAAAAGCGCATGGATAGAGCAGTTTTGTATAGTTTGCATATGTAGTTGAAAGAATATGAAGTGTCAATGAGGGCAGGCTTGGTGAATCTACGAGCTGCAAGCGGATCAAAATGTTGGAGCTAGTGATGAAGCTACATGGAGAGAATTGATGTGAGCACGGCAAGACCAATGATGTGATGAGGAGTGCATTATTTGTGCTGGAGTTACAGGACAAGCTACCAAGGGTCTGATGTTTGAATTGCTAGGGCGTGTGTTGGTTGAGCGAGGCAAAGGGTCAGGTTTTGAGTGACTACAGTGGAAGGACTAGGCGATAGGGTGTTGAGCATGACAGTCTTTGGTCATGATAGCATGTTGACTGAGGATGAGGAGGTGAGGATAGTTTCAGGTGGTGGGTATATGTATTTCCATTGTACTGGTAGGTATACCTATTTATTCTATAGGTTCTGTATTATAAGAGACTAATAATACATGGATCTTTTTAGCATTTAGAAATATAAATCTTATTTGTTATTTTTATTAGATATGAATGAATATGTTTATTATTGGCACAATATTTTGGTTTCAAAGCAAATTAATTTTAAATTCATGAGTGTAATGTAATAGCATTTAAATTTTTTTTCTCATTTGAATTTTTTAACAATGGGAAAAAACATTTGTAAAAGATCCTATTGCAACGGGAAAAAACAATTGTAAAAGATCATATTGCAACAGACAAAAACAGTTATAAAAAATCATATTGCAACCACTTTGGACCGTTGTAAAAATTGTTTACTACAATGGGCTTTTACAACGGTTTTAAAATGTTGTAAAATCTTTTGGGCCATTATAACACCGCATAATACGACAGACGCTCGTTCGTTGTGAAACCCCTATTACAACGGGTATTGCCCGTTGTAAAAAGGTTATTTTATTGCAGTGTGAATATCAACAAATCATAGGCCTACAAGCGATGGATAACACTTTATCAGTTGTATCATATACAACTTTTAACTCATGATCCTTTTTCCTAATTTCATCTTGATCTTGAGTAATATCACAAATCGAAAGAGATTATTTACTCGTACCCACTATTTCGCGATGGTCTAAGTATAATGCATATATCTTGAGGAATATCAGCAAATACATGTATATATTTTACCTCGCATTGTCAATATATTAATAGTATTGCACATAACATCTCTATATTGAGGAATATCAATAACTAAAGAGTATGCAAGTAATCTATTAATATATAAATGGTAGAGGATAACTTATATTAAAGATTCAAAATCTTTATTATATATTTTTTCGAGTGATATCGATTTGGGGAACAATGTATCTCTTATGAAATACCTTCATGATTCAAGTGTCAAGCACATCTAAAATAATGGTATACGTACTATATGTATGTACTTTTTCCTTAAATCTCATTTGGATTTCTTTCCGGTTCCACTTAACTTTATTCATATATAGTTATATATGTATTAACTTATTTACAACTTTATAATTCAATTTACTTATAATATATATATATATATGTATATATGTATATATATATGTATGTATGTATGTATCTTATTAACTAAGTCTCATTTAATTAATTTTAATTCTTATTAATTAAAACAAATTTAATTTTATATAAAATTTCTAAAATTTTATATTACTCATCTTAAACTATTTAAGATAGGTAATCAACTAAAACATTTATAGTTTATTTATGTGAATGTGTCAACATATGTATACATTTTAATTAGTTAAATTTTAATTAATTTTATTTAATAAATTTATTTAATTAAACAATATAGTTAAATATTTTAATTAATTTGAAAATTTAATTTAATTTATCATAAAACAATTTTAAGATAACTACAACAATTATAGCTACGTGCATATATTAATATATAAGTTTTAATCAACTAACTTTTAATTAATTATTTAATTTAATTTAATTGATCATATTAATTAAACTTTAAATTTCAAAATTAATTATTTAGTTTCTCAAAACAATTTTGAAAATTTTGAATGCTTCTTATAATTTTTATAAAATTTTCTTTTTAAATTTTCAAACAAATTTTGAAATTTAGCCTAAGGCCTAAAATCGATTTGGGCCTTTATATTGGGGATAACCTTTGGGCTTATTTTCACCCTTCTAGCTAGGCTAGTAGGTAGAGTACTTGTTACCTTATATGATACCCTACTAAATGAGTAGTCTTTAATTAGTTAGTCATAATATTACTAATTTAGACTACATGGACCATTTAGGCTCCGATACCATTGAAGGTCCATACCAAACTCCTTTGGGTTAACCTGATTAGGTACCTCATAAGCAAGTTTTACATGCAACCTTTCAACTAGCACAACCATCACATGATATATAGGGGTAAGAGGCAATGCTTCGTCATAATCACAATATAAGAACCCCCTATCATGCTAGTTGTAGGGATTGAACCTAACTCATTCAATGTATCGGTGAATGCCTCAACCAACCCTACTCTACGTCATTGAAGGAATCAGACCAATCGAAAGGGGATGAAATAAGTAAATATATTTAAAAAAAATCTATTTTAGATCTGTTTGGCCTACGAACTCTAAAGAATTTTTAGATTCAATCAAATAAAGTTTTAACTAAAATCTTATTTTATTTAATTTAGCTAAAAGGAAATTTTAATTTAATTTATACTAAACATATTATAATGAGCGTATCAAATACGGTTATATGTGTATAATGCAATTGCAACATAGCATAGGGTGTTAATAATTAACGTATATGTATATAGATGTTGGGATTTGCATCTATAACGTATACACTGTCCATTTATATGTGTAGTGGTTGTCACAAAGCATTTTTTAACTTATATACGAAAGTTTATATACACACACATATACACACATACGTACATGTGTGTGTATCAAAATCTACTTATGCATAAAATGAAATGAATAACATAAGATACTCAAATAGATCTAACTAAAAGGATTCTAATTTAAATGGGCAGTGGTGCATTTAAGTGACATTAAAAGAAACATTAAAGACATTTAGAGGCAATTAATGAGAGGTAAAGAATGAAATCTTTTGGCGTTCTTTTAATCTTTCTTTACCTTATTTTCAAAGCATTTTAAACTAATATGCAAATATATGTATGTATATTTTTATTTTAAATTATATAAAATAACAATTATATATATATATATATATACACATATATTAAAATTGTTTTTAATTATTGTACATGTTTTGAAGTCTAAAATTATCAATTTGAAACCAAGTTTTAACTTGGGAAGGAGTCTAGCATTAGTTCTGTAATTTTACGTAAAAAGTCCTATTATAGAAATTGAATTGAAATTATATATATATATATATATATATATATGTATGTGTGTGTGTGTGTGTATGAGCATAATAATAAACTATTTGTGTAACGATCCAGGATTTTTGATGATTAAAATTTGAATATTTAATTGATTTTAAATATTAATAAGTGGAATTAATAAGTCGGATAATTTAAAATTCGAATATTGAGTTTAATCGAATAGTGAAATTCCAGAAATAATTTAAACCTGGATTTAATATGATTGAAAATGATTTGGAAAATTTTATTTTATCATACTGGAGTTATAGAAAGGTTATAGAACTTTTAAAATTGAATTTGGAGTTAATCTATGAAAATCGAATATTTTAATATTTAATTATCGACTGTAGAAATAGTCAATTTTCGAACAGTCTCGGAATTCGACGAAACCAGTTCCATTGGGTCCGTAATAGTTCGTTATTATTGGATTTCAAATTCCGTATTTTTCGGAGTTGTTTTGTGAGCGCACGACGTAAAAACGCGTCGAAATTTAATTGAAACCAATTTAAATTTAAACTTTAAATATTTAGTCAACACACACGTTATCTCCCTCAAATCGCGGCTGAAATCACGAAAAATTATCATGCATCCCATGCCTCCTCCCATTTCTAAATAACCCTCTCCACTTTACCTTCGTTCAATCAAGACAATCAAATGGCCGAAGCCAGGATTCAAAAAAAAAAAATAAATAAATAAATTAAATCGCGATTCACTGTCGCGAATTCATTCGCGAGCTCGCGCGTGCGATAGGGGTGGAGTCGGCAGCTTGGCATGGACGAGGCACGAAATCGTGACTGGGAGTGCGATGTCGAGTGGGGTGCGCGTTCGTTGGGTCTGGGTCAAAGCAAATCGCGCACACGAAAGCTCGAAGGAGAAGGCGGTCTCCGATACTAAGCACGGCGGCGGCGGCACGCGATTCGCGAGGCAGCAGTGAAAGGGGCGAAGTCGAAGTCGAAGTTCTGGGCTCGAGCACGGGGCCACGGCAGTGCGTTCGCGATTGGAGGTTGAAGGTGATCTCGCGATTGGAGGCAGGCGGAGTGATTTGGGGGTCGCTCTGGGAGTTCAAGTGCTGGCCAGAATGATGGTCGGTGGTCTTCAAAGTCGAGCTGGTGGAGGGCTGTCGTGACTGGAACGGAGTGAGGTGATGTTCGATCTGGGCGTGGCTTCGTGATAGTTGATGTGGGTTGCGATGTTCGTCTCCGGCGATGGTGGTTGGGAGACTGTTCATGGTGGTCGATCAATTTCGATCTGGGAATGTTCGACAGTGAAGGTATGAATTGCAGTTAATTAAAAATATGCATGCACAAGCCTATTTAGATTTAACTTAATTAGGTATGTAGTTAAGATTTCTAAGAAAATAATTAAAAGAGGAAAATGAATTTTATACTTAGTTGGATAAATTTAATTTAAGGGTAAGTTAATTTAATCTATTAAATGAAGATTAGTTTAAATTTAATTTTTTAGTTAAATCAATTATAAAAGACAAAATTGAAAACGGAAATTAATTGTTCAGTTGATTTGAATATTAACAGAATTGTATAAATTATTTATACAAGGTCAAAATTTGGAGAAAACAAATTGGATTGGGAAGTGGAAGGCAAAATAAAAGCTAAGGTGAGATTATTTTCTCACTCAAAATATTTTTGTTTGACAGTTATTGACTTGACTGATATTGATTGCTATTGGATGTGGTATTAGATATAATAGGATATATCTCTATATATATAGCAATATATACATATTGGCATATGTATATATTGGATTGATTGATTTCCCGCCTCGTATAGCGGATGAGACCCTATTGCGCCGTTAGTAAGCGGATTTATAAAAACCTATATACCGCGATAATTCCGTACTGGAGCGGAATTGGTATTGTGCTAACATCTTTGGATGCAGGGAAACAGGTTGGAGGGATCCAACTGGACCCCTCACATTGATTGAATTTATTTCTATTGTGATATGAATCTGTGAATGATTATAGTGATGCTATTAATCATATTGATATCTGGAAATTGTTTGAAAGCTAAAATTTAGCTGAATGGATGTTTGACATCATTGGATTCCAAAGATAAACGGAATTGAATTTTTGAGATTCAAGTAGAAAATTTCTAAGTGAATCAATTTTTGAAATTGAAGAAATTTTGAAGAAAAGAATTTAAAAGTATAAAAGCTGTTTTTATAATCTTATCGAATAAATTCCAGAATAAAGTGAAAATGCTAAATAAATGGATTTCATAAAACAGTGATTTTAAATTGAAGAAATTAATTTAAATTTGGATTTTTAAATAGATTGAAAGAAACGATTGAAATTTATTTTCTTAAAAAGGAATTTATTTAAAAGAAGATAAGTTGGAAATTCAGTTTGGAATTTAATTGGTAAATTGAAATAAGTTGTGAAATCAATGTAAAATGATTTCAATTTGAAGAATCCATTTCAAAACAGAATATTGAATAATTTGAGAAAAATAAGGAATTTATTTTATTAGTGATAAATAAAATTTGAAATCAATCTGTGATTGATTTAATATTTAGAAATGAATTTTTGAGAAATCAATATGGAAATTTTATTCAAACGTTGAAAATAAAATTTGAAATCAATATTGAGATTGATTTGGTATTGAAGCTTTTATAAATAGAATTAAAATTTATAAAAGTTGTTATAAACCCAAAGTCACTTATTTTGATAAGTTAAATATAGAAGTTGATAAAAGAAGGTTTATAAGTCGAAGTTGTTATTAAAAGAGAAATAGAATTTATAAACGTGCTTATAAATTCGAAAATAGATTGAATGTGATAAATTAAATATAGAAGATTATTTAAAGAAGATATATTCGCGTTTTTGGATAGCGAATTTTTATTTGAAATAAATGTGTAGTAAAGTTTGAAATTGGGTTAAATGAAGTATATTCACGATTTTGGACAGTGAATATATTTTTAAGTAAAAATGGTTATGTTTGGGAAAGCGATATTATAAATGAAGTTAATTGTTTTAAAAGATGTTTTAAAACGTGTTAAATATCGAAATCATAGATTTCAACATTTATTGTTGAAATAGACGTTTTCGAGAAACTTAAGGAAATGGTGGACTATAACACTGTTGTTATAGTAAATGATTTCCGAAAGGAAATGTTTTATGTAGTATTGGGATTTATATATCTATCTAAAATCCGAATCCCTATACTAGTGATTTTGAGTCGTCGTAACGATTTTTTACGTAACATTCGTTTTGACTCAAATAAATGTTGTTATAATAAATGATTTCCTTAAAGAATGAATATATACTTAATTTGATTTAAGTATATCGGATATTTTCCAAGTGTTGAAAATAAAAGATTTGTGAAATACTTATTATTGGGTAAGTATGGAAATGTTTTCCAAAATGAAATGAAACGTTTTGAGATTTTATCTTCTTAAAGATAAAATGAAATTGAATATTGAAAACGATTTGAAAATCGAATATCAGTAGATATTTGGAAATATAAATTCACTAGGGAATTTATAAAAGGAGTGGGAATTCGTTTTGAAAATAAATATTGATTTATTTTGAAGTGTGGAAATTTTATATCTAGTAAAAGATATTTTTGAAGATAAAATAATTTGAGAAAATTATTTGGAATCTGATGATGTTGCGCATCTTTATTGATAGTTAAATAACCGACTATCAATATTTACCTTTAGATAGGTATTTGTTGTGAATTGGATGAATTTGAATGCCACACTTATTTTTGAATAAACGCTCACTATTCGGGTTAACCGGGAAAGGACCATGGGGTCGTATAACCCATTCCGAATATGTGATACGTCGTTATGAATCGCATTTGAAGACCGGTGTTGAAGACCGGATATTTTTGAAAACGAAAGGATTACCGTCGAGTTACTCTACACCGACTGATCTTCGGTTTAGAGGTTTTATCACCCTTAGTGACGGGAAGTCCTGACGTGATTGAAAATTTATCCGGAAATGCAAGGGCTTCGTGAGAAGTGCCTTCGGTTCTGTTCGATCCCGGAACAGACTTGTATGGATTGTGTGTCTGACGTTACAATTTGAGATATAAAGCTGATTTCTTTCAAATACATTTCTGTTGGTGGCGGAGAATTTATTCTCTTAGCTTAACACCCTTCTCTGAGACGTACGAGCTCAGAGGTTATGTAGTTGAAATTTATCAGCGATATATCCCAATTTGGTAACGTGGCATACTGAGTGTTGCTGTGAAATGATCAGTGTTTGGTCATTTGTGATATGATCATTTGTTTGATCTTATATCTTTGTGATCATAGGTTGATCATTTTGTTTGACCCGAAGCAGGGCTTTTTTATAGAAAGCGTAGCTTTGTGGACGAGACTTCGACGAGCCTCACACCCCGGAAATGGTCGAAACAGGACGAATGCGGCAAGGTTCTAGGGAGTAGCGCCCCTTAGTGTATGTCATTCCTTCTGGATAAAGGTGGTATCATGGTATGGAGCCCAGATACTTAACCTCTGTGGTTGCTGCACAGTTATTATTACTTTGTGGTTTGTTGGAAATCGGGGATCCTCGGGAAGATCGGTGACGATCGGGGGATGGCATACGCGTGTCAGTAGTTACCTATTTTTGCAGAGGTAACCCGGCCTTGTGTTGGCAGAGATCCGGTTAGGTTCTTGGGTCGTCTATTCCAGGGACGTACCCAATCGTGGATAGGAAGTTCCTTAGCCTGACCATTTGTTGGAAATCCAAAGAAACAATACGTGACTTGTACGGTTTTAGTTGTAGAACCTATCATTCACTTATGGTGGCGCCCCACTGTTTGGATGGTAGCTATAGTAGGCATAGTTCGAAATGTCTATGCTGGCTAAGATTTATATTATACTTTCGAAATGTTTTCTACACTATGCACTAATAATAATATCCAAAATGATTTGATTTTGCGTAGTAAGCATCTTTGACTATCATAAGAAGAAATCTCCTCCAATTCTGCGTTTGCATTGTGTGTGTGGTGGGAGGTCTTATGGTAGTTTCATTTTCCAAAAGCATTGCGAATTGACTTTAAAATTCTCTGCTGTTTATTTTTAAAGAATAACTGTTTTACGATCTCACACCAGTCACCATGACTGACTCGGAGTTTATTGTTTCCCTTCTAAACTCTGGGTGCCCACCAATTTCCACACGGGCAGTCTAGAGTTAGATTATCAGGATATTCTGGAGCTTTGGAGATAAGCTGGATGACGAGACGTAGTATTTGTATCTGATAGTATTTATTCCGCTGTGTATTCTGTATGAGGACAAGTTATATAACTGTCCATTGTTGTATATTGACTCTGATGACTGATGTATGTATAAACTGATAAAATTCTTTGTTTTAAAGATTATTCATTTATCTATTATATATTGTTCCGCTGCGATATGTGAGATTCTGATATTGTCTCTGTTCTGTATCTGTTGTTGTTTTGTTGTTCTTCTTCTCTTTTTCTTCTATCTTCTTCTTCTTCTGCCTTTTTCTTCTTTCTAAAACCCTCACTATTGGAGTTTCCGGCACTCGATTGCTCGACAGTCGATAAAGTGAGTATCGATGTTGAATTTTCGAAAGTCGAAAATTTCGGTATGTGACAAAGTGGTATCAGAGCATATGGTTAAGCGACAACCCTGCTCTGTTGGGTGTTACTCATTAGAGATAGAGTCAGTAGTACTCTAGAATGAGTTGAGTGTAATAATAGATATGAGCGCGTATTTGTTATTGAATATAAAATTGTTTTATATTGTGATGATTGATTTGTTGAGTGGTATATGGATTCTGGTCAATACGAGTAATTAACGATCATTGATAGGAATCTCTAAACACTCGAATAGAACAATTCGGCACAGTATTGTTTTAAAATAGGGTGAATGAAATAATTTTACCCAAAACTATTTTTGTATAGAAAAGAAATAATTTTCTATGAACTACTATAGTATATGGTTGCATGGATGTTAGGAAGTAATAATAGTGAATTATCATCACTGAAATTGAATAAGAAATTCAAATCGTAACTCCAAAGTTAAGAAATAAATTCACATACAAATGAAATTCGAGAATACAAATTATAAATGTGATTTGTAATTTAAAACGAAATTCCAGAGAAGTTTTTGGAAATGTTTGAAAAGAATTTGAAAATTTTGGTGATTTGGAAAGTTAAATCTTTTTGATTTGAAAATGGATTTCGAAGGTTTTGAAAAGTATTTTAGAGAGATAAAAGCTCTAAACTCTTTTCGGTCGCTGGAAAATAATTCCGATGATGACCATGGCATCACCGGTGTTCATTTTCGGGTTTCCAAAAGAGGAATTGCTGCCCAATTGTTTTAAATGAAAGTTGTTTGGAAAATTGAGTTTTGTTTTGAAAATTCAAAAGATAAATTTGAATTGTTTTCAAATGGCTTTGAAATGTTGGTAAACTCTGGAATGCTATATAGAAATATTGATGAGAATAATAAATGAGTTGATAACTTATACGATTTGTTGTGAATTTAGATTGAATAAATTTAACTTAAGGAATTTTAAGTTGAATCAAAATAAATTTGCAAGTGAATCAATTTAATAAAATGAGATTGAAAATTGAAATTCATTTCAAATTTGTAAGAAATGAATTGAATTGAATAATTATAAATGAAAGATGAATAAAAGATAAAATTCCTTAATAAAATGGAATTGTGAAGGTGAATGTATAAATGATTGTATAAATCAAGATGTAAATAAGTTGTTAACTTATAGAATATTTGAAATCTGATTGGAGTGGAATTCAAATTGAAGACGAATGAATTAGTAATTGGAACTAATTTAAGATAGTGCAGTTGTAAATGACAGATAATTGATAAAATTCAATATTTCAGAATTGAAAGTAAATTGAATCCAAATTAGATTGGAATTGTGAATTGAACTCAAATGAGAAATTGAAATGTGAAATTGAATTCAAATAAAATTTGAAATGTAAAATTGAAGATAATGGATATAACTTCAATAGTGAACTAAAAGATGATATAAGTAGTTTATATTGAAAATTTGTAATTGAATTTGCAAAATGATTTGAATGCTGTAACTAGATATAATGGCTAGTAGATATACAGGTGTAAAGGAATTGGGATTTTAATTTAGAAGAGAATTTGAATTGCTCGACAAAAGGTAAGTATTTCAATTCGAATATGAGATTTGATGACTTATTTCTCTAGCCGCTTGGCTTTTTCTTTTTCTTTTTGAAATCTGAGAGTCCGTAGGGACGTTTTGTAGTCGTGCCGTATTAGCCGCGCAAAGGAGACGCTGGCGAAATTTTTCGGAAATTTAGGGTGTTAGAAAATTTTTGAGAGATTTTGAAAGTTTAAAATTTGAATTTAAACTCGAATTTGAATTGAGAAGTTAAACAATGTTGTTTAAACCTCATAATTGAAGTTAGAAAGCTAGTTGAATGATAACGAATCTTTATTAGAAAGATTTGTTTTGAAAATTTGAGAAAACTATTGAATTGTGAAAAATAGTAGATGAGTTAAGGACCTTTCTTCCTAACTTGTAATTTCGAGGACGAAATTCTTTTAAGGGGGGAAGTTTGTAACGATCCAGGATTTTTGATGATTAAAATTTGAATATTTAATTGATTTTAAATATTAATAAGTGGAATTAATAAGTCGGATAATTTAAAATTCGAATATTGAGTTTAATCGAATAGTGAAATTCCAGAAATAATTTAAACCTGGATTTAATATGATTGAAAATGATTTGGAAAATTTTATTTTATCATACTGGAGTTATAGAAAGGTTATAGAACTTTTAAAATTGAATTTGGAGTTAATCTATGAAAATCGAATATTTTAATATTTAATTATCGACTGTAGAAATAGTCAATTTTCGAACAGTCTCGGAATTCGACGAAACCAGTTCCATTGGGTCCGTAATAGTTCGTTATTATCGGATTTCAAATTCCGTATTTTTCGGAGTTGTTTTGTGAGCGCACGACGTAAAAACGCGTCGAAATTTAATTGAAACCAATTTAAATTTAAACTTTAAATATTTAGTCAACACACACGTTATCTCCCTCAAATCGCGGCTGAAATCACGAAAAATTATCATGCATCCCATGCCTCCTCCCATTTCTAAATAACCCTCTCCACTTTACCTTCGTTCAATCAAGACAATCAAATGGCCGAAGCCAGGATTCAAAAAAAAAAAAATAAATAAATAAATTAAATCGCGATTCACTGTCGCGAATTCATTCGCGAGCTCGCGCGTGCGATAGGGGTGGAGTCGGCAGCTTGGCATGGACGAGGCACGAAATCGTGACTGGGAGTGCGATGTCGAGTGGGGTGCGCGTTCGTTGGGTCTGGGTCAAAGCAAATCGCGCACACGAAAGCTCGAAGGAGAAGGCGGTCTCCGATACTAAGCACGGCGGCGGCGGCACGCGATTCGCGAGGCAGCAGTGAAAGGGGCGAAGTCGAAGTCGAAGTTCTGGGCTCGAGCACGGGGCCACGGCAGTGCGTTCGCGATTGGAGGTTGAAGGTGATCTCGCGATTGGAGGCAGGCGGAGTGATTTGGGGGTCGCTCTGGGAGTTCAAGTGCTGGCCAGAATGATGGTCGGTGGTCTTCAAAGTCGAGCTGGTGGAGGGCTGTCGTGACTGGAACGGAGTGAGGTGATGTTCGATCTGGGCGTGGCTTCGTGATAGTTGATGTGGGTTGCGATGTTCGTCTCCGGCGATGGTGGTTGGGAGACTGTTCATGGTGGTCGATCAATTTCGATCTGGGAATGTTCGACAGTGAAGGTATGAATTGCAGTTAATTAAAAATATGCATGCACAAGCCTATTTAGATTTAACTTAATTAGGTATGTAGTTAAGATTTCTAAGAAAATAATTAAAAGAGGAAAATGAATTTTATACTTAGTTGGATAAATTTAATTTAAGGGTAAGTTAATTTAATCTATTAAATGAAGATTAGTTTAAATTTAATTTTTTAGTTAAATCAATTATAAAAGACGAAATTGAAAACGGAAATTAATTGTTCAGTTGATTTGAATATTAACAGAATTGTATAAATTATTTATACAAGGTCAAAATTTGGAGAAAACAAATTGGATTGGGAAGTGGAAGGCAAAATAAAAGCTAAGGTGAGATTATTTTCTCACTCAAAATATTTTTGTTTGACAGTTATTGACTTGACTGATATTGATTGCTATTGGATGTGGTATTAGATATAATAGGATATATCTCTATATATATAGCAATATATACATATTGGCATATGTATATATTGGATTGATTGATTTCCCGCCTCGTATAGCGGATGAGACCCTATTGCGCCGTTAGTAAGCGGATTTATAAAAACCTATATACCGCGATAATTCCGTACTGGAGCGGAATTGGTATTGTGCTAACATCTTTGGATGCAGGGAAACAGGTTGGAGGGATCCAACTGGACCCCTCACATTGATTGAATTTATTTCTATTGTGATATGAATCTGTGAATGATTATAGTGATGCTATTAATCATATTGATATCTGGAAATTGTTTGAAAGCTAAAATTTAGCTGAATGGATGTTTGACATCATTGGATTCCAAAGATAAACGAAATTGAATTTTTGAGATTCAAGTAGAAAATTTCTAAGTGAATCAATTTTTGAAATTGAAGAAATTTTGAAGAAAAGAATTTAAAAGTATAAAAGCTGTTTTTATAATCTTATCGAATAAATTCCAGAATAAAGTGAAAATGCTAAATAAATGGATTTCATAAAACAGTGATTTTAAATTGAAGAAATTAATTTAAATTTGGATTTTTAAATAGATTGAAAGAAACGATTGAAATTTATTTTCTTAAAAAGGAATTTATTTAAAAGAAGATAAGTTGGAAATTCAATTTGGAATTTAATTGGTAAATTGAAATAAGTTGTGAAATCAATGTAAAATGATTTCAATTTGAAGAATCCATTTCAAAACAGAATATTGAATAATTTGAGAAAAATAAGGAATTTATTTTATTAGTGATAAATAAAATTTGAAATCAATCTGTGATTGATTTAATATTTAGAAATGAATTTTTGAGAAATCAATATGGAAATTTTATTCAAACGTTGAAAATAAAATTTGAAATCAATATTGAGATTGATTTGGTATTGAAGCTTTTATAAATAGAATTAAAATTTATAAAAGTTGTTATAAACCCAAAGTCACTTATTTTGATAAGTTAAATATAGAAGTTGATAAAAGAAGGTTTATAAGTCGAAGTTGTTATTAAAAGAGAAATAGAATTTATAAACGTGCTTATAAATTCGAAAATAGATTGAATGTGATAAATTAAATATAGAAGATTATTTAAAGAAGATATATTCGCGTTTTTGGATAGCGAATTTTTATTTGAAATAAATGTGTAGTAAAGTTTGAAATTGGGTTAAATGAAGTATATTCACGATTTTGGACAGTGAATATATTTTTAAGTAAAAATGGTTATGTTTGGGAAAGCGATATTATAAATGAAGTTAATTGTTTTAAAAGATGTTTTAAAACGTGTTAAATATCGAAATCATAGATTTCAACATTTATTGTTGAAATAGACGTTTTCGAGAAACTTAAGGAAATGGTGGACTATAACACTGTTGTTATAGTAAATGATTTCCGAAAGGAAATGTTTTATGTAGTATTGGGATTTATATATCTATCTAAAATCCGAATCCCTATACTAGTGATTTTGAGTCGTCGTAACGATTTTTTACGTAACATTCGTTTTGACTCAAATAAATGTTGTTATAATAAATGATTTCCTTAAAGAATGAATATATACTTAATTTGATTTAAGTATATCGGATATTTTCCAAGTGTTGAAAATAAAAGATTTGTGAAATACTTATTATTGGGTAAGTATGGAAATGTTTTCCAAAATGAAATGAAACGTTTTGAGATTTTATCTTCTTAAAGATAAAATGAAATTGAATATTGAAAACGATTTGAAAATCGAATATCAGTAGATATTTGGAAATATAAATTCACTAGGGAATTTATAAAAGGAGTGGGAATTCGTTTTGAAAATAAATATTGATTTATTTTGAAGTGTGGAAATTTTATATCTAGTAAAAGATATTTTTGAAGATAAAATAATTTGAGAAAATTATTTGGAATCTGATGATGTTGCGCATCTTTATTGATAGTTAAATAACCGACTATCAATATTTACCTTTAGATAGGTATTTGTTGTGAATTGGATGAATTTGAATGCCACACTTATTTTTGAATAAACGCTCACTATTCGGGTTAACCGGGAAAGGACCATGGGGTCGTATAACCCATTCCGAATATGTGATACGTCGTTATGAATCGCATTTGAAGACCGGTGTTGAAGACCGGATATTTTTGAAAACGGAAGGATTACCGTCGAGTTACTCTACACCGACTGATCTTCGGTTTAGAGGTTTTATCACCCTTAGTGACGGGAAGTCCTGACGTGATTGAAAATTTATCCGGAAATGCAAGGGCTTCGTGAGAAGTGCCTTCGGTTCTGTTCGATCCCGGAACAGACTTGTATGGATTGTGTGTCTGACGTTACAATTTGAGATATAAAGCTGATTTCTTTCAAATACATTTCTGTTGGTGGCGGAGAATTTATTCTCTTAGCTTAACACCCTTCTCTGAGACGTACGAGCTCAGAGGTTATGTAGTTGAAATTTATCAGCGATATATCCCAATTTGGTAACGTGGCATACTGAGTGTTGCTGTGAAATGATCAGTGTTTGGTCATTTGTGATATGATCATTTGTTTGATCTTATATCTTTGTGATCATAGGTTGATCATTTTGTTTGACCCGAAGCAGGGCTTTTTTATAGAAAGCGTAGCTTTGTGGACGAGACTTCGACGAGCCTCACACCCCGGAAATGGTCGAAACAGGACGAATGCGGCAAGGTTCTAGGGAGTAGCGCCCCTTAGTGTATGTCATTCCTTCTGGATAAAGGTGGTATCATGGTATGGAGCCCAGATACTTAACCTCTGTGGTTGCTGCACAGTTATTATTACTTTGTGGTTTGTTGGAAATCGGGGATCCTCGGGAAGATCGGTGACGATCGGGGGATGGCATACGCGTGTCAGTAGTTACCTATTTTTGCAGAGGTAACCCGGCCTTGTGTTGGCAGAGATCCAGTTAGGTTCTTGGGTCGTCTATTCCAGGGACGTACCCAATCGTGGATAGGAAGTTCCTTAGCCTGACCATTTGTTGGAAATCCAAAGAAACAATACGTGACTTGTACGGTTTTAGTTGTAGAACCTATCATTCACTTATGGTGGCGCCCCACTGTTTGGATGGTAGCTATAGTAGGCATAGTTCGAAATGTCTATGCTGGCTAAGATTTATATTATACTTTCGAAATGTTTTCTACACTATGCACTAATAATAATATCCAAAATGATTTGATTTTGTGTAGTAAGCATCTTTGACTATCATAAGAAGAAATCTCCTCCAATTCTGCGTTTGCATTGTGTGTGTGGTGGGAGGTCTTATGGTAGTTTCATTTTCCAAAAGCATTGCGAATTGACTTTAAAATTCTCTGCTGTTTATTTTTAAAGAATAACTGTTTTACGATCTCACACCAGTCACCATGACTGACTCGGAGTTTATTGTTTCCCTTCTAAACTCTGGGTGCCCACCAATTTCCACACGGGCAGTCTAGAGTTAGATTATCAGGATATTCTGGAGCTTTGGAGATAAGCTGGATGACGAGACGTAGTATTTGTATCTGATAGTATTTATTCCGCTGTGTATTCTGTATGAGGACAAGTTATATAACTGTCCATTGTTGTATATTGACTCTGATGACTGATGTGTGTATAAACTGATAAAATTCTTTGTTTTAAAGATTATTCATTTATCTATTATATATTGTTCCGCTGCGATATGTGAGATTCTGATATTGTCTCTGTTCTGTATCTGTTGTTGTTTTGTTGTTCTTCTTCTCTTTTTCTTCTATCTTCTTCTTCTTCTGCCTTTTTCTTCTTTCTAAAACCCTCACTATTGGAGTTTCCGGCACTCGATTGCTCGACAGTCGATAAAGTGAGTATCGATGTTGAATTTTCGAAAGTCGAAAATTTCGGTATGTGACAATTTGAATTCGAAATAACATACATACATAAAGCTTACAATTCATACGTTGACAATTTAAAACCAACAACTTGAAATCTAGCTTTTACATAGAAAGAAAATCAACTTCAGCTTTGTGATTTTACACTAATGACAGAGTTAGATGTGTGCCCTAGGGGCAGTTATGTAATTTTTACATATATCTAACTCTATAACCAATCTTGTTCGAAATAAAAAGTGTTTTCTTTCTATTATATACTTGGTATAATGGTTATATTAATTAACTAATTAAATTAAAAGTATATTTGATAGAAAATCCATAAATAATATGTTTTGTGATAATAGTTACAAAGTGTTGTAACAATGAGTAATTTATCATAATAAAAACAAGTATACCATTTTAAATGTTCCTAGTAAAGATGCATCAAGACTGAATATCGATGTATCCATTGAGAATAGAGTACATAACGATCTCCAAATGTTGGGCAGTGTATTACTTATGAATATTGGAGGGCAGCAAGAGGTTACATACATATAGTTATTGGATAACTATGGAACGTCTCACTTAATATATTTATATTGGTTAATATAACTAAGGTCAAGCAAAAAATATCGATAGGACTAATTTACACAGTTATCTCGACTTGAGAATACTGTTGATCTTCAATATGGAAGCTCCGCTTTGATTATAGTTAAATCGTTGCACGACATCCATCGAACGACTATAGTTGGGTTGAGTGAAAGCATTGGAAGTCAAATACTATTCAAGTGAGGATTCATCTCCTCGGTTATATGAGGTTAGTATCACCCGTCTTGCTCAAAAAAAAGTTAAAGTCTCTAACTAGAGCATTTCAGTTAATAATAATTGTTATTACTGAACCAAGGACTTTATGTTTGGACTATAAAGTTAAATATGGACTATACTAGAATTTTGATAATTACCAAATTCCATAAATCCAAAGTGATACAGTTTTGATGAAGAGAATTGGTGTAAATGATCGTCACTATCATGTAATGCTTAAATAATTGAAATTTGATTTTACCAAAAGATATGTCAGCGATAAATTCAGCCAAAATTTCACATCACTAGCTAAGGTGACGTGTGAACGTTAATATTTTAATTGTTCAATTTTAATTGCTGACTGAATTTACACCTTTGAGTCGCACAACTGTAACGATGGATCTCCAAAAAATCACATGATTTAATTAATTTATAAGATGTTGTAAATTATTTAAATTAATTAATATTTGAGAAATATTAATTAATATTTAATTTATTTGATGTTTGGGAGTTGTTTATAATTATTTGAATGCATTTATAAAAGTTATATTTGCATGCATTGATATACGATATCGATGTAATTTTAAACGAGTTTAAATAAAAGATAATCACATGTGGTGATCCATGGAAATCTTATGTCATTTGATGGCATGTAATTTTAGTCATACCATGTAAAGAAATAAGAGTAAAAAGAGATAGATAATCAAGGTAATTAATTAGGAAAGTTTTAATCAAAGAATGAGAAAGGTTTCATTCTTTCAGTTAAGACATATCCGCTAATTTGTTTTCTACGGATAACTCATTCTTTCTCATTCTTTTTTTCTTTCTGTAACTTTTCTGGTTCTCTCCTTCCTTTCTAATGGCTGAAAATATGAGAACTTCCATGGCTTCAAAATTCCCAAAATCGAATAAAAATAAAATCAATTTATGAAAAGTCGTTTATTCCTCTTGATCCTTGCAACATCTAGAGGTTAATTTCTGAATCTAGGAGCTTTGATTCATTATTCAAGGTGTGATTTATTGGCTACATCTAAAGGAGAATTCATTGTTTCGAGGTGTACTTTAAGGATTTGGAATTAAGGTACGATCCTTTTTATTTTAATGATTTTGATATAATGTTTTAGTGAATAAAAATTGATTATCATAATTTATATGTGTATAACATTGTCTAATTTGATTTGAAAATGGTTTATGTAGTTTGAATTGGTTATTATATAAATTGATTGGGGTTTTTTATTTAGATAAATCAAAACTAAAATTTATATATGATTAAACAATGTTTTAATTATAGATCTATGTTTTAAACATTTAAATCTAAGTATAATCATTTAGATATGAAAGTTTGCATATTCATACTAATTGATTCGGTTTTTTAATTTGACAAATCAAAGATGAAATTTGAATATGATTAATACTACATTTTTTTAGTTTAGATCTATGTTTTAAACGTTCAAATCAAAGTGTAATTCTTTAGATCTGAAAGTTTGTATGCTCATATTAATTGATTGGGTTTTATTTTGATAAATCAAAACTGAAATTTGTATATGATTAGCATAATGTTATAATTATAGATCTATGTTTTAAGCACTTAAATCAAAGTATATTTTAAATTTGAAAGTTTATATATTCTTATTATTTGCATTTATACTGTAATAGAAACTTACATATGATTGAAGGATATTTTGATAATAAATCGATTACAGTAATTTTCTAAATTTATTACCTAATTTGACATCACAATATCCTTCTTTGTATTCAAAGGATTGTCAATAAATTGCTTAGTTTAGTATGTTTCACTTTTGTTTTATAATAAAAAATATATTTATTCATGTAGGTTGAATCTCTTGATTTAATTGTATCTATATGTATTTTATTAATTAATTTAAGTTTACATAAGTTCACAAATACATTAGAAAAATTTAATGTAATATGGAAGTTTAATTTGGATTAATTAAGAAGTTTTGGTTTAATCTTTATATACATATAATTGCATCTATATGTATGTGTACATATAAAATTCAATGTTTATATTTCAAATTTTATAATTTAAACGCTTTATTATTATCAAAACAATTTAAAATGAGGCAATAGTATATGCATATCAATTATCGTTGGCTGTTCGTACTCTTGTGTCATAATGATTCATTGATTGTTAATTAAATGTTACATATATTAAGTTTGCCAAAAATGGAAGATGAATCAATCATCTTTGTCATCTTTTACTTCTTTCCTTTTTGTCCCTTATGTGATTGTCTCTAAATTTATTCTTATTTATTCATAGGTACACTTTATCGATTGATCATACTTGCTTTATGTTTAACTATACTATCACACAGTCAAGGAATGAATATATTTAATATATTCAAACCTTTTTCATATAACACTTAGTTGTTTTAAAACTTAATTAATAAAATAAAAGATGATATTAAATAAAATATTGATTTTATTTAAAAGAAACATAGAAATGCTCTAAATGAATTTAGACTTTATAGACCCATTGAAGATCCAAAATGGTAAAAAAAAATTAAAATTCACCAATTTCTTCTGTTGCGGGCTTACCCATTTCCAATACTAAAGTCCCTTTAAAATTTTGAATTGACATAATGTAAAAACATAAAAGTAATTGATAATCAAAATAACTAAATTATATATGAAACTTACATATTATTTCATGATATAATTTCAAGTATGGTTTATATCTAAGCAAATACTTAAAATATACAATGCTTAGTTTCAAATCTTAAAAATCAATAAATTTAATTTAAAATATATACTAAAAACTCTTTCCTTTTTTCTTTAGTTTCTAAACAATAGCAATTAATATATTGAACAACGTATATACATATAAATTCATTGTATAAGAAATAAAATCTAAACTATGTTGACAAGATAAAACATATTATCATGATGAGATGTATGCACGGTGGTCTAAATTATTCTAATACAATATAACATGTATTAAATGGAGACCGAATGATTACCTTAAGATGTAGCTAAAAAGATCGCACCTACAAAGAAAAATAGAATTCCTAGATCTAATTGAATCATCTCCAGATTTTGCAAGGATCTAAAGCACCACAGTTCATTAATTTTGTTTTTATTTTAATTGAATTTGTTTTAGGAATTCTACTCCATGGAAGCCATTGAAATTTGGCCATGAAAAGGGAAGAGAGAAGAGAAAGAAAAATGAATTGTAAGGAGAATCCATGAATGAATGAAAGGAAATTTTGTTTTAAAGATGCAATTGATACTTCCAATTCCTTCCTTAAAACCTTTCCTCTTTAGTTCTTCATGTAATCTAAAATAAATTAAATCAAATCCCCCCTTTAACATGCATGGTCGGCCATAAATGGAGGATATATGGGCCTTAAAAATTTCTCGGAATCTTTTGGCAAGTAATTTATTTAAATTCAATTAAAATATTTTGTCAATATCGTATATCAATACGTGTGTATATAACTTTATATACAAACTTTACTAAATACTAATGGTATTCAAACAATAACAATTAATATTTCCTAAATATTAATTAATTTACAATGAATATAAATTAATTAAATCATGTGGTTTTTCAGAGTATTCACCATCACGGTTGTGCGACTCAAAAGTGTAAATTCAGTCAATGATTAATATCGAACAATTCGAATATTAATGCTTATACATCATCTTAGCTGGTAGTGTGATATTTTGGCCAAATTTATCATTTACACATCTTTTCGGTCAAATCAAATTTTACTATTTTAAGCGGTACTTGGTAATAATGATTATTTACACCAAATCTCTCCGTCAAAACTATATCACAATAGGACTTATGGAATTTGGTTTTAGTCAGAGTTCCAATATCATCCACATTCAACTTGATTAGCCTAAACATAAAATCTTTAATTCAACAATAATAATTACCATTAAATGTACTGCTCTGGCCAAAGACTTTGACTTTCAGCTGACTATAGTTGACCTTGATACTAACCTCATATAACTGTAACGACCTTGAATATTTAACGTTTTCGAATGAGAATATTTAATTTATTTAAATATTCAAATTTGATTTGAATGTAATAAATAATAAGAAATCAATTTTTGATAAAATGACTTTATTTTTAATGATGTATTTTTAAATGGATTTATAGGATTTTTCAATAATTTTTAATTTGGAAAATATTAAAATTATCATTTGATGTATTTTACGGCAAACGTTGATATTTTTGAAAATTTCACAGAATAAAATAACTAGCATATTTTATTGCTATTTGGGAGTTGTGTCGCTTTGTTGTGCGTGATCGTATTTTTACTTCTATCATTCGCGGTCTGTACGCGAATGGGATATTGTGTAGCGGAGTACTGCAAAACTTGTTTTTTAAAACCTTTTCAAATCAAATCAAAGCCAAAATTTTAAACTAGCTATTAATGGTGATTTGATTGTGATGTGATGGTTGCTTGGGAATGTTGGTTTACTTAAGGTTGAAGTAAAGTAAATTGATTTTGTTTAAGTATGCTTTCATCAGCCTTTCACTTCATTTTTCATTTCATATCACTTTTCCTCTTTTCTTTTTCTTCTTCTTTTACTTACTACAAATAAAAACAAACTCCACCCTCCTCCTTTCAAAAATCTATATCTCCACAGCCAATCAAAATTAGCCAAGGGGATTAACATGAAAGTTGTCTATTTTGGTTTTTAGTTTTTTTAAAAATTGCGCTCGATTTTTCGTCGAGCATGGTGGCAGGAATTGGTCAAAAATAGTTTTTTGACAAACACGAATTTGAGAATGAAAGGTATGGTCATGTTCGTCTCTACAAGACATGATTTTTGGAGTTAGTCTCATGATTTTCGGTGGTCGGAATCATCGTGGAGAGTTAGATGAACATAGCTTGCGGTTGTGGCTGGAGGAGGCTTGGGTGATAGCGAAGCCGTGGGTGGGGATCGATGGAGGTCCGGTGGTCGTGGAGGCTTGTCTAGCTAGGTTTAGGGTTCGGATGTGGTTTTTTCGGTTCGGTTTTTTGAATGGCGACGACGATGGGAGCCGCCAAGCTGGCCATGGATAAAGTCGAAGGTGGGGTGTAGGATGGCGGTTCGATTGACAATGGTAGCATGGGTCAAATGCGGTTGAGGCGGCGGTAGTTGCTGGTTGAGTGGGGCGACGTTGATTTCCTTAAGCACATTCGTGTTCCTAAATTTGGGGAAGAGGAAGAGCAAGGTGGGGCGGGTTGAAGTTTAGTAGTGGGTTTTGGGCCTTGCTAGGCTTGGGTGTTGGGTGAGATATAATATAATTTATTTGTTTTAAAATTTATAAACTAAGTATGTTAAAATTTATAATGCTATATCTTGGTTGTTTTAAATTCGATTAACCAACGAATTTTTGTGTTAGACTCGTATTGACGAGTAGAACATTTTGGTATAAATAGTTGATAGTTTTATCAAAGTATAATTTAATGATAAAATAATACTAACTGTGTATAATTATGTTGTTTGAATAATAATGTAGTTTACATAATTATACCTCATTGTTGACATCTATTTAGCAGAATAAAACACCATTCTGTTAATTTAATTGGGTAGAATATTTTGACATCCGTATAGTAGAATAAAACACCATTGTACTATATTTAAATCGAATAGATTATTTTTGACATCTATTGAGTAGAATAAATCTTCGATCTGCGCTTGCGAAGTAAAATGATGATTTTTAAAGTTAATTAAAATGTGGATTAAATAATATTGGACAAATGATGATTTAACTATTGATTATTAATTATTGAGTGTCGGAAGCTTGGTAGCCTGGCCGTATTGGGTGCGATATTGATATATGTTAAAAGCGGAACACTTTTAGTAATAAAGGTAGTAGTAACATTGGTTAAGTGCTATGATAACTTGGGCCTCGTTATAATATTTTGAAATACTAGTATTTGCTGTTTTTGATTAAAAAATATATTTTTGATTTGAAGAATGATCTTAAAAGTAACTTTGGAATTTTCAATGGCATTTATTTTGAAATGGTTTTCGAACTTATCTATTTTCTCCAACCTTTTTGTAAATGTTTTAAAAGTATTCGAAAGTATTTATTTTACAGAAAAGTTAATATAATAATGAAGGTTTATTTTAAAGGAAAATAAATGGGTTTATCTTTTATTACAAAGCGATTCTGCTTTTAAAAGAGACAATAATATTTTTGAATAAATATTTGTAAAACGTTTTATATAAAATGTTATAATAAAAGAAAGATTTATAAATGGTAATTTTTGTTAGAGTTTATGCCCTAGAGGCAATCTATTTGATGTGATTGAATAACATTATTGATGTTATGTTTTATTTGAATAAATGATTTTATTATGTTATATTTACTGCGTAATATAAATGTTAGCATAATGAAAGTCCTTAGAATAATGATACATATTATATGGTTTCAAGCAAGTGACTTGAACATGAGATTATATAATTATGATATGTATCGTGATTCTTAAAAGTCCCTAGCCAAGTTTCATTGTAAATAGGACAACAATGATACATTGAGACTAGTATGTTAATTGACTGATGATCATATCTCATTGGTTATTAATATGTAAGATATTAATGTCAATACATAAGTACATGTTAGAGAACAATGTATTGGGCAGACCCAACATGAGAATACTTCATGGAGCATAATAAAAAAGTGTCATAAGTAATTCTCATATTGATAATGATGTGATGGTCCTATGACCTGAAATAATTATATTTTTTACACGAGGATCATGTACTTTGATGTCATCAAAAGTTACTCTTAACAGGGTAGACAATAAAGGTGGTTATTGGGTACGTCTTGAATCGAGCGAAAAGTATGAATGAACTAGATGGAATTTAACCCTATAATATAAGTAGTGATATCCATGAGCCTCTTGATTGAGTAAGACTATGAAATGCATGGCCATGCTCAAATACTGATTTGTTTTATATATAGTCTACTCATAGATCAAGATAAAAAGATTAAATTATAAAGAGGATGACACATTCCATGCCTCGAGTTTAATCTTGGATATAGTGGTTAAAAGGATTAAATTACATTGAGACATTGGTCATAGACAAGGTTTTATCGAATCATCGATCTTATTATAACTTGGGTAACAATGATGTATTACTAGATGCCGCTCACTGTTTATAATTTTAAATGTAATTTAAAATTATTACCAATGTTATGATAACCTATAGGGTTACACACTAAGAACGTTCAAAAGGGAGAACTGATTTAAGCGATTAAAATATCAAATGTTTGATATTTAAAATCACGAAAGAAAAGGTCGTCCGCATTTTATTCTCATCTAATATTGATTATGGGTTATTAAAAAGACTCTCTCTCTTGACTACATATAAATATATACAAAAATAAGAGAAAGAGGTGACCAAAGAATAAAAACTTCGATCTTCATGGCTAGTACCTCCTCTCCCTTCTGAGATTCGTAAGACGATCGAAGAGGCGTTCGTGTGGATACCATAGAGACGCTGTCCATTAGGGTTGTGTTGACGAATCGCTGCATCCCAGATCTTTATCTCCATTATGTGCTTCTACACAAATTAAATTGGTACGCCTTTCTTAATTTATTATTTTTTGCTTGGATCCTAGTTTCGGGGTTCTAAATAAATGTTTCCGCTGCAAATTTCGTTGATAAAACCCATCAATTTTAACTAAAAGACGAAGATTTGTGTTAAATATATAAGATTTATAAAAATGGGTTTCGATTTATAAAAGGATTTTTATAAAGGAGTTTTATAAAGGGAAATTTATAAAAGACTTTTATAAATAGAAAAGAGTTTTATAAATAATTTTAGAGATTTATAGAAGGAGTTTTATAAATAATTTTAGAGATTTATAAAAGAATTTTTATAAATTAATTTGGAGATTTGTAAAAGGACTTGCAAATATGGAATGAGTTTGTAAAAAAGGAATTTTATAAAAGGAATGAGATTTAATTTTGATAAATAATCCTTCTTAATTATGGTGGTATGGAAGCATTTTGTGCATGCTTAACACCGAAGGGAAAGTGGTTTGGGTTTATAGTAACAATGTTTTAAATGATATTTGTTTTGGCTCAATTAGATATTATTTTGGGAAAATGAAAAATGTTTTCTATGTAAGAGAAGTGATACTTATTACATTGATATAAGTATATGCATATTTTTCAAGAATTTTAAAGGTGATTTTTAATTAATGATAAGATTAATTAAAGAGTCTTAGTGGCTGCTTATGTGTTTAACCGTGCTTGATTTCTTATGAAAATTAAATCTATGATTTGAATGTTTGTTTATTTGATAGTTAAATAATCGACTATCAAATCTTGACCAAATATAACTTTGAAAATATCTAGAAGAAACATGGGAATTATATTGTACAGTGATCTTTGGTGATGCCATACTGTATGTATAAACTCGTGTGTTCTTCTTGGATAAATGATAAGGAAATCTGTTCGCTTAAACGGTTAGGAGATGATCTCTGCACTTGTGTATTGTCTGTTTGTTTCCAAATGAACCAGAGTTGAGTTTACCAAAAACTATCGATTAGTTTTGGAGCGATCGGTAAGCAGGAGAGTGTACTTATATAAGATGACTTGAAACCATAACCACTCCAAAACCATATGCGCATTCTACGCTTTGGAAGAGGTTCGAGACTAGTTTGAGATAATGGAGTCGAAGATGGACTTTGAAGTGCAACAGCTACTTGCTATTATTCCTGAGGGTGATTTCAAAATGAATGTAGTAGAAGTAGTGCCTTCGGTTTGTCAATATTCTAAACAACTTGTATGGACGAATGATGGCATTGCATTATTGCCTGGAGGGCAGTGTTAGCATTCTAAGTAGGATTTGCTAAGAGAGGAAAAAGGTAATCGTGACCTCACAAGCCTCACAACCCGGTAATGACTAAAACAGGAGAGATGAGGTAGGGCTATATGGTTCACTACCATCAATAGCATCATTCGTCGAATCTAGATCGGGATTTATGCATTTGGTATATTTATACGGGGCGATCGAGGGGCAATGTTTGTAGCCTCAGTGTTTGAGGCATGATGTAATCCGGTATGCCATGCTAAAGGGGCAGCCGGCTCTGTGTTAGTAGAGGTTCAAGGTTAGTAGCCTTGGTACATTTTATCTAGAGGTGTATTGTACGACGGTAGTCCCTTACCTTGTCATTATTGGAATCCACCCTCCAATATGTGCCTTACAGTCTTAGTTGTATACCTATTATGCTGGAATGTAATTAATGTAACCATTTCGGCTATGATTAAATATCTATTTTAAACCCTAGACATTATTATAATATCACTGAATTTTCTAATAAAATGGTTTGGTTATCGTAAGGTAAAAACTCGTCTATGTTTATATGCGGTGTGCTCTTATAAGATACCTTTATTTTTGAAAGGTTTTATAATATTAAAAATTCATTTGATTGTGTTTCTCAGGCTGGTTTATCAAACTGATCTGGACATTATTTTCTTGGGTTAGCATGAACATATTTCTAGATTTATTGATGGATGGTTTGGAGCTTCAGAAGATGAGCTGGATGCCTCCAAGACGTATTCTAAATTTATTTCCACTGCATTTGTTGTGTTGTATATATCAGTATTTATGAGGACATGCTATGTATAACTGTCCAAGCTGATGATAGGTTAGTATTACTCTGATTGATGTATATATATTACAGTTTTCTTTTGTAAAGATCATCGGTATATTATAGATTACTGATCATGTAGAGATATTCCGTTCTGTCTTTTCTTTTCTTTCGCCCCAGCACAATCTATCTTTCCGGCATTTGGATGCTCAGCACGTGAATAACGTGGAAGTACTAATGTCGACTTTGAGGGTCGAAAATACAGGTTGTTACACGTGGTATCAGAGCTTAGGTTGAGCGGACACCTCGACTTTAGTGGGGGTAAAATCAATAGAGATAGGGTAAGTGACATCCTAGAATGAGTTTGAGTGTATTATATAAGAGCGTTTATTTGTTAGTGCTATAAAAATGTTTTATATTGTGTTGATTGGTCTGTTGAGTGGCTTATGAATTCTGGTCAACGTGCCTGATAACCGCTGTTGATAAGGGTTTCTAAATACTTAAACAAGACAAATCGACATGGTATTGTTTTTGAAGTCGGTAAAATAATTTTTTACCAATAATTATATTTTATATATAAAAGAATAATTTCGAAGATTTATATAGATTTACGATAGGTTTGTTTGTTAGGAAATGATAATATTCAATTATTATAATTTATTGTTTGATTAGTTGTGCTCTGCCAGTTTTTGAGAAGTTTTACCTTTTCACTGCATAGGTTGAGTAAATAGTAATTGTGGGAACATTAAAACGAACACCTTGTGAATTAAGTTACACGGTTTGATTATAAGCATTCGGTGATAATGTTGGGTTTAATAAGAGCAGTTTATCTTAATCTAACACAAAAATGTACATTTGTGAAATGATTTTTTAAGAAGCGAAAAAATATAAGTATGGTTTATAAATAAAAATGGATTTAAATTGAGAATTTGAGAACGTAAATCCGGGTAATTTTGAATTGTTTTTCAAAATAAGAGGGAAAAATAATACAGGAAAATGGGCAAAGGAAAGAAGTTGTAAAAAAAATTAGTCTCAGAGACAACAAGTTTGCCTTTTAGTCTGAAGGACACTTTTAGTGTAAACAGAAAATGATAGTTACAACTATCATTCTGTGATTTGCACTAGAAAGTGTCCTTCAACCTAAAAAGAAAACTTGTTGTCCCTGAGACTAAACTTTTTTTCAACCTTTTCCTTGAGCTTAAAAACCCCTAAATAATAATAGTATTATTTTGAAAGTATTTATGGATAGAAATATTTTTAAAAGGATTTTAAAAGAGAAAGAAAGCACTGAACTCATTTCCGTCGCTGGGAAATTATCCTGGTAATGGCTGCAGCATTATCGACGTTCATTTTCGAGTTTCTAAGTGGGGGAATGCTACCATAGTAATTTGATATTGAATTTTTATGGTAAAACAAATTTTGTTTTAAATTCCAAAAGTATGATTTGATAAACAAAAAGGAGATATGTATATTATATTATTATTATTTCAAAATGATTAAAATAAAACCGGGTGTTTAGTTCTTAAATTTTCAGTTGATTAATATTATATACTCATGTATCATATCTATTAGGATAGTTTGGTTTATGCATCCAATTTTGATATGTTGTTGGGTAGTTTCCAATTGTTGAAATGAAATGGAATTTTCGACGATTTTGGACAGTCAAAAACCTCCGAATTTGTTGAGAACTTGATGCTAAGTGTTTGTGAAATTATAAATATAAAAGTAGAGTTTTGTAACTATAGAATGGAAAGATAGTAAGTTAAAAAAAGTTTTAAATTTGTTGAACATCCTGATTAAGTAAAACAAATATGATATTGTATATATACGCTCAGGATATAGTACGGTATTATACAATTTAAAACTTAAGTTAAGTATTTATGAAATATTTTCATAAATTCTTTTTGGAAGTAAAAAGAAATTGGTATAAGTAAGAACGAATAAGCATAAGTGCGTAAGTTGTACATAGATCATTTCTTTGCATAATTCCTGATCCAAGATTCGAGTACATGACTTTGAGGTAATTTACACCGACCCGAATAAGGATTTATCACTTGATTCTTGACGGCGAACACTTGGTGAGGGTTCTTGATACCATCATAATGTATGGCTATGTAAGAGGAAAGGAGGTTTCTAATCAAAAGCCTGATCGGAGTTTTCACTACAGAAATCGAGTGACCGATACTTGTTCGGAAGAAGAGTTATGTATTCGAGTAAGTGATCGAAGTAGATATTGCATACGGATGATCTATATACATCGTACGGACTTATGAAAATGTTAAAGTATTTATGTAGGTTTATTTCTTTTTGGGTTTGATAGTGATGAAATTTCAGGAAATTCTTTTAAGGAAGGAAGAATGCAACGACCCGGAATTTTTAATATTTTCGAATGGGAATATTTATTTATTTAAATATTCAAATTTGATTTGAATGTAATAAATAATAAGAAAATCAATTTTTGATAAAGCGAATTGATTTTTAATGATGTATTTTAAATGTATTTATAGTATTTTTACCATAATTTTTAATTTGGAAAATATCGAAGACGTATTTTACGGCAAACGTTGGTATTTTTGAAAATTTTACAGAATAAAATAACTAGTGTATTTTATTGCTGTTTTAGGGTCAGGTCGCATTGTTTTGCATGATTGTATTTTTATTTCTATCGTTTGTAGTCTGTACACGAATGAGATATTGTGTAGCGGAGTATCGCAAAACTTGCTTTTTAAACTTTTTCAAATCAAATCAAAACCGAAATTTTCAAATAGCTATTAATGGTGATTTGATTATGATGTGATGATTCCTTGGGAATGTTGGTTTACTTATGGTTAAAGTAAGGTAAATTGATTTTTTTAAGTATGCTTTCATCACCGTTTCACTTCATTTTTCATTTCATATCACTTGGCCTCTTTTCTTTTTCTTCTTTTACTTACTGTAAATGAAACCAAGCCCCGCCCTCCTCCTTTCAAAAATCTGTATCTCCAGAACCAATCAAAATTAGTCAAGGGGATTACCATGAAAATTGTGTGTTTTGGTCTCTAGTTTATTTTAAAAAAATAATCGCACGATGTTTCGTCGAGCGTGGTGGTGGGGATTGGCCAAAAATAGCGGTGGTTGGACTTTGGCCATTTTTCGATGAACATGAATTGGAGAATGGAAGGTATGGTCATGTTTATCTCTACAAGATATGATTTTTGGAGTTGGTCTCTTGATTTTTGGTGGTCGGAATCGTCTTGGAGAGTTAAATGAACATTTCATTCATTTCATAAATTCTGACATCATGATGTGTTAGGGAAGTTATGGCCATGGTTAGAGGAGGCTTGGGTGCTGGTGGAGCCATGGCTGGTGATCGATGGAGGTCCGGTGATCCGTGGAGGCATGTCCATCTAGATTTAAGGTTTGGATGTGGTTTTTTAGGTTCGTTTTTTCAAATGGCGACAGCGATGGGGGAACCCAAGCTGGCGTGGATAAGGTCAGAGGCGGGGTGTGGGATGGTGGTTCGATCGGCGGTGGCCGCATGGGTAAGAGGCAATCGAGGCGACAACAGTTGCTAGTTGAGTGGGGCGGCGTTGATTTCTAGAAGCACGCGTGTGTTTTCAAATTTGGGGAAGAGGAAGAGCAAGGCGGGTCGGGTTGAAGTTCGGTAGTGGGTTTTGGGCCTTGTTGGCTTGGGTGTTGGGTGAGGTATAATATAATTTATTTATTTTAATTTTTTTTAACTAAGTATGTTAAAATTTAAAACGCTATATCTTGCTCATTTTGAATCTAATTAACCGATGGATTTTTGCATTAGACTCGTATTGATGAGCAGAACATTTTGGTACAAATAATTGATATCTTATCAAAGTATAGTTTAATGACAAAATAATACTGACTGTGTATAATTACTTTGTTCGATAATAACGAAGTTTATATAATTATACCCTATTGATGACATCTGTTTTGCAGAATAAAACACCATTCTGCTAATTTAATTGGGTAGAATATTTTGACATTTGTTTAGCAGAATAAATCACTATTCCGCTATATTTGAATCGAATAGATTATTTTGTACATCTATCATGCAGAATAAAATCTCGTTCTACGCTTGCGAAGTAAAATGATAATTTTTGAAGTTGATTAATACGTGGATTAATTAATATTGGATAAATGATGAATCAACTATTGGTTGTTAATTATTGAATGTCAAAGCTTGGTAGCCTAGCTGTATTGGGTGTGACATTGATATATGTTAAAAGCGGAACCTTTTTAGTAATAAAGGTAATAGTAGCATTGGTTAAGTGCTATGGTAACCCTAAGCCTCATTATAATATTTTAAAATACTAGTATTTGCTGTTTTTGATATAAAAATTGGTTTTGATTTGATATTTTCCAAGTATTTTTAAGAAATTTTTTAATTAATGAAAATTTTAACTAAAGAGGCTTAGTGGTTGCTTATGTGTTTAAGTGTGCTTTGTTTCTTATGAAAATTAAATCTACGATTTGAGTGTTTGTTTATTTGATAGTTAAATAACCGACTATCAAATTTTGACTAAATATAACTCTGGAAATATCTAGAAGAAACACGGGAATTATATGGTACAGTTATCTTCGGTGATGCTATACTGTATGTATAAACACATGTATTCTTCTAAGACAAATGATAAGGAAATCCGTTCGCCTAAACGGTTAGGATATGATCTCCGCTTATATGTAGTTTATTTATTTCCAAAAGAGCCAAAGTTGAATTTATCGAAAACTATCCATTGGTTTTGGAGCGACCGGTAAGCTAAGGAGTGTATTTATATGAGATGACTCAAAACTGTAACTACTCCAAAATCATATGCGCGTTCTACGCTTTGGAAGAGGTTCGAGACTGGTTCGAGATAATGGAATCGAAGGCGGAGTCCTTTGAAGTGCAAGGGCTACTTGCTACTAGTCTTGAGAGTGATTCCAAAATGGATGTAGTAGAAGTAGTGCCTTCGGTTTGTTTATATCCTGAACAACTTGTAGGACGAATGCTAGCATTTCATTATTGCCTGGAAGGCAGTGTTAGCATTTCAAGTAGGATTTGCTAAGAGTGGAAAAGGTATCCGTGACCTCATAAGCCTCACAACCTGTTAATGACTAAAATAGGGGGAGGTGCGGCAGGGCTATGTGGTTCGCTACCATTATGAGCATCATCTCTCAGATCCAGATCGGGATTTATGGATTTGGTATGTGCATGCGGGGCGATCGAGGGGCAATGTTTGCAGCCTCGATGACTGAGAGATGATGTATTTCAGTATGCCATGTTAAAGAGGCAGCCGACTCTGTGTTGGTAGAGGTGTAAGATTTGCAATCTCGGTACATTTTATCTAGAGGTGTATTGTATCGAAGGCAGTCCCTTACCTTGTCATTATTGGAATCCTTCCTCCAATACGTGCCTTACGGTCTTAGTTGTATACCTATTATGCTGGAATGTAATTAATGAAACCATTTCAGCTATGATTAAATATTTATTTTAAACTCTAGATATTATTATAATATCACTGATTTTCTAATAAAATGGTTTGGTTATCGGAAGATAAAAACCCGTCCGTGTTTATTTGCGGCGAGGTCTTACAAGATACCTTTATTTTTGAAAGGTTTATAATATTAAAAACCCATTTGATTGTATTTATCATGGTGGTTTACTAGGCTGATCTGAGCATTACTTAGGTCAGCCTGAGCATATTTTTAGATTTATTGATGGACGCTTTGGAGCTTCAGGAGATGAGCTAGATGACTCCAAGATGTATTCATGTATCATTATTTCCGCTGCATTTGTTGTGTTGTATATATCAGCATTTGTGAGGACAGACTGTGTATAACTATCCGAACTGATGATAGGTCGGTATTATTCTGACTGATGTACATATATTACAGTTTTCTTTTATAAAGATCATCGACATATTATAGATTACTCGTCACATTGTGAGATCATATTCTGTCTTTTCTTTTCTTTCACCCCAACAATTTGTTTTTCCAGGACTTGGATGTTTGGCACGTGAATACCGTGGATATATTAGTGTCGACTTTTAAGGGTCGAAAATGCAGGTCGTTACAATAACTGAGAAGATGAATTCACTATTAAGTAGTGTTTCACTTCAAATGCTTTAACTCAGACCCAATTATAGTCGTCCAGTGGATATCATGCCACGATTTAACTATAATCAAAGTGGAGTGTCCATATTAAAGTTCTACGGTATTCTCAAGTCTTGGGAACTATGTAACATTGTCACTGTGAGATTGTCCACTTGACCTTAGTTATATTAATCAACATACAATTCTCAAGCGAGTCATTACATAGTTATTCAATAACTATCAGTACGTAACCCCCTGGTGCCCCCAAAAGCTACGAGTAATACACTCCCCGCTATTTAGAGAGCATTACATACTCTAGTCTCAATGAATGAATCGATATCATTTCCCAAAACATCTTGACTAGGTATATTTAAAACAATCTGTTAGTTTTTAACGTGATAAAATTTCCATGATTACAACACATTGTAATTACTATCACATAACATATCGTTTAAGAATTTTCTATTTAATATACTTTAAATTAATTACTAAATAATCATAATATAATAAGTATATAATAGAAAGAAAACACCTTTTATTTTGCTTAAGATTGGTTATCAAGTTAGATATATATAACAAATTACATGATTCCCCCTAGGACATACCCCTAACTCTATCACATTCGGCTTCTTCTGCTCTGCCTTCACTCTTTGGCTTGTTAACATTATGCAACATACTCTACTACATGTCTCTTCATCCCTCGCCAACAGAATATCCTATTCGCATTTTGGTACATCTTATTTCCTCCTGGATGAATAGTTATCTTAGAATTATGACTCTCATCCAAAACCTCGTATATTAATTCCTTGACTTGTGGTACACACAGTTACCCGTCTTGACTCAGTTAACATTTCTGATTCTTAAAGTAATGATCTAAATGGCTTTACTATTCACACCTTCCCAATTGCTCCATGATATTAAAATATGATGCACCTTGCCCTTAACTTAATCTAACATGATTCATCAATGCAGGCCTAACCTCCAGTGTTGTCAACAAACCAAGTGCATATTCCGACTAAGTTCGAAAATAAAAATCTAAAATAAATTCCAACTACTTCCATTCACATAAAATAGCATTCAACTCAGCATCCCTCCAACTAGAAACATCGGCAAATACATTTCTCTTCCCTAGAGTATAAGTAATCCCAAAGTCATATGATGATAAGAACTCCATCCATCATTGCTATCTTAGATTCAAGTCTCTCTAGGAGAAAAAGTACTTAAAGGACTTATGATCCGTTAATAGCTCAAATATTTCGTAACAACCCGAGTTCCAACGATCCGGATTTTTTGCAAGAATGCTAAAAACCAAGCCCACTGAAGCCCGAGTTGGGTATCTGGTATCCTGCAAAAAAGCAAAGACAAATATATCAAAGCTCAATTAATTATCTCACAGCGGAATTGACTAAAATATAATAGTAAGTAAATACTCACCCAAATTACAACACTTTCTGAGGAAGTGTTGTAAAGCTGAGAAGTCTCTGCCATCTACATAACCTGTAGGATGTTATGAGGAGGGGGTCAGAACAAAAGTTCTGGTTAATGAATAAATTATATACTTCTAGGCTTAATTCTACATATACCGTTTTATTTCCATTTACTCTTATATTAGATTCATTAGGTTACAATACTCTCGCCTCTGCTCGTGAACCGTACCCATCTACGTCATAGTAGATAAAAACTTAATAACTAATATATACATATATGTAGCTATATGCCCAATGACTATATTGGTCCTAGGTACCACCCATGGTACCTTCCACAATCCTCCTCGAAAAGGACTTCATCGTCTAGCTTCGAGAGCGTTCCATAACAACATCTGTAAAGGACCGCTTCATAAGACCTACAATACAGATGCTCAACTACTTACTATAAATGTAAATTGCATCCGCACTAGTCTATACCAGTGCTTAGACATCCACAATGTACCACCCAGTGCGTACGTTGAGGACTACGTAATCATTCTGTCTATTATCTAAATCCCGCCAACAAGGTCTACCTTGTACGGAACTCAGTCGGGGATTTTCTATATCGATAAAGGACCGCTTCATTAGGCCTACAATATAGATATTCTAGTTGGTCTGTCCCTTTCTCTTCGTGGCTATGGCCTCATGCAGCCACCCCTCAACTAATCGAAAGAATTCTAAAGAGTTAAGTGGCCGTGCCCTACTTCAAACAATCAACATCCAATTGGCGGTGCCTCTCCATCCAATGTCTCGATAGTTTTCCGTTCTTAAGTATCATTGGACTGTTGGTTTAACTCTAGTCTTTCCCGAACTCACTCTTGGTCTTGATGCTGACCGATATCCGCATGCGACTATCCTTAACCTTACTTGCAAGTACTGGACATACGAATACCCTACTACGAACACCAAGCCTTTTTGACTGCCTACAAAGGATCTGCTTCGTTAGGCCTATAATGTAAATGTAGTCAAGGCATACTCTTTTGATGGAATGCCTACAGACCTGCATCCGGGGATGCAGCTTCGTTAGGCCTACCCAGAGGGCCATCCTAGAGTATCCTCACGTCCTGTTGAAGTCTCTTACTTCCTTCTAGCCCAAAATCACTATGTTGGACGTGCTTCTCCATTTCTGAAATCCATGATGAACTGCTTCGTTAGGCGCTTCATACTTTGGGCTGCTCCAAATGCCTTTCGATTCTTTTATTAGATCCTAAGTCTAATCTTTTAATTTGCGTTTAGTTTGCTTTCTTATTCTGTTGGCTACCTATTTTAATTTTAAATTAGCATATTCTTGCCCTTGTCTCACTTCTAAATATTGGGAGATAACCGTATGTCTAATAGGGAATGCTGTTAGTATGAGCCACATTTACTATCTTGCTTACTTAACTTGATATATAAATTCTTAAGTTCCTTAAAATAAGCCTCTTTTATTATTTCTATTTTATTTGCTTATCAACTTAATATAAGTTGTTTAAATAAGCTTCTATCATTATTCTCTACTATCATCACTTACCAATTTATTTTATGTCTCATGATAAGCTTTTCCGTTCTTATTTCATAATTATAACCTATGTTATAATTCTAATTGGAATTGTTACTTTTTCTTCTTTTATAGTCCGTTATACAATTAAAAGCGTTTCTTGCCTAGTCTACCTTCTTTTATTACGATATAGAATTTTCTTTAATTCCCTAATATTACATGATTCGCTTATCATAATAATTACCTAGTTAAATAGCATGCGTAGTAAATGCAGACTTAGGCTCCTTATATTTCTTTATAGCCTCAAATTCTTAAATTAATAATTTTCTTGTTTCAAATCATACTTTACTTTATTGTTCGATATTTTAGGAAATAATTCTATTTTATTTAGTTGGTTATGAAGACTATATAATCCATTTCCATATTTTAATATTGAATAACACAATAAACAATAATCTGTAACTCCAAGTTGTCTCTTTTACTATTTTGGAGTAGTGTAAAATACAGTGCTTTCTCTATTTTACACTAATTTCCCCATTTTTTTTATTCTGGCAGTTACGTTTATCATTATCTTTCAGATATTAAGTTATGGAAATGTATCCTATTTTCTAACCAACTAATTAATCTAATAATTACCCCTAGATTAACTTTTCCCGTTTTAATGCAATTTATTACAATAATTCTATCTCTCAACTTTTATTATTTTACATCTAATTCCTTTCATTTCAGTTTTCTTAATTATATAATCCATATTTGCGTTTAATCTTTTCTAATCTATACACGAAGAAAGAAAAGAGGGGATAGAAGAAAATTGGCGCTTGCATAAAAATCCAAAACATAGAAAAAGATGTGAATAAGGCATAGAAAATAGTATTTAAATACTGATACTATAAATAAACTACAAGTTTTCTTATAGTTTAGCCTAATTTAATTAATATGATTAATTGCCAAATAATATTTTCTAAACGGGAATCTAACGATAATATGTCTTAAACTTAAAAGATATATAAATAAACCCACTCGCCTGTCATCCTTAGCTTCGCTTGTGCTCCGTGGTTCCACAGTCCTTCTGGATCCCCGTCTTCCAAGGCGTATAATATTTTAATTCAGAAGGTCTTCTCCCTAGAAATTATTTTCTTTTTAGGGTTCAGCCTTAGGCAATGAACCCATGGGAGAAAATCTAATTCTGAGAAGATAGCTAGACCTAGGGTCCTATTTATATTGGAGCTTGAGGATCTCAGACTGTCGTATTCTTGGATTGAACCTAGAGCCACCACATCACAAGGTCTTTCGGAGCCATAGGATTGAAGAACGTATGCCTCAGATCGCACAAAAAGGAGAAAACACGTCACTGTATAAACCTGGACGAATTTTCATCCAGATTGCACGCGGGTCGACCGCCCTTAGCAAGCGGTCGACCGTCGTGCCCATTTGGTCGACCTACAAGTCGGCTCATATTCGTGTTATTATATATATTCTTTTTTTTGATTCGGTTACTTATTTTGTTTCGTTCTTAACTCCTTCATATTAGTTCGGTTTTAGATAAGTTATATATGGAAACTGATCAGAAAATTTCCCTGGATGCAATGGTACAAGTTCCCGAGCCATATTCTGATAATTCCAAAATTATTTATTTTCATTACTTATCGTTATACGTTAAATTTTATCTATATAAAAATGCGAGGTGTTACATCTTTCTCCTAACAAATAGTGCCTCTACGACTTTAATGTGAACACTATAATGGCTATGTAAAGAACGCCTTTTCGACTCTCGAATGTCGATACTAATACATCCACATTATTCACATGCCGAGCACCCAGGTGGTGAAAAGACAGAATGTTAGGGTAAAGAAAAGAAAGAAAAGAAAATGAATATGAAAGCGGAGAACAAAAATATCAGAATCTCACATGCAGAACGATAACATATAATATCAAATGATAATACACAGAGCTACTCTAATATACATAGTATTTTAGAGTTACTAATCAGAGTACTATCATCTGCCTTGATAGTTATAACAGCCCATCCTTACAAATGTTGATATATATACATAAGTAATGCATCAGAATAAGAATGCTATTGTAACAACCTGGAATTTCACTACTTTGAATAGTGAATATTTAATTAATTTTAAATCTTCAATATATAGGTTTTATAATGAAAATAAACACATTTTAATTAATTAATAATGATGGTAAAATCATTTTCAAAATTTGTTTACCAAATTAAATAGTTCGTAGAAAAACTGAAAATGTGACCGAAAAACGTTTTCCGAAATTTCAACCTTTCGACACCGAAAAGCTGTTGGGAATGTTGTTCATCTTTGTGCACCATATGTACACATATATAAGAGTTAATTAGCTAAATAATAATATACTTAAGGATATATTATCATATGTTAATTTTGTTTAGAAAGAGATGTGACTAAACATAATAATTATATATATATATATAAAGAGTGATGTGACCAAACATAATAATTATATATATAGGTATAAAAGAAAGTGACGTGACTAAACATAATTATACATATAAAAGAGTGATGTGATTAAACGTAATATATATATATATATAAGAGAGAGTGATGTGACTTGACAAAATGATGAGGTGTGAAATCTTGCTTATAAATAGCCCTTATGTTTCTCCATTTTCCCTCCTCTTTCCACCAATCTTTTCTTCCTCATTTCTTACTTAAATGGAGTTATTCTTTTTTTGAAACAGTGTGAAATTTTAGTGGCTACAACATTCTAGTTGACCACATTTTCAAATTTCTATCATAGCTATGTCAAAACACCAATTCTTTACAAAGCAATTTTTTTTTATCCAGAATTTCAAATCCGAAAATTACCCTTCTTCTTTGGATCATAACTTCTACAAAAAAAATCGAAAATGAGTGATTATTTTATTGAAATGATAAAGGAAATAAATTCATACAACTTTCCTTTTGACTACCTTTCCAAATTCCGTAAGTTAGTGGCCCAAAAACCAGTAGGAAAATGACCTAATTTTGGGTTCATTTTCGACAAATGGATGATAACCTGAAGCTCCTCTACCTTCAAGCTACTACCCTACATCCACCCCTACACCTCTGTCCAAGCCTACATACACTTGGTCTAAGCCTATTTTGAGGGTTGCTAGCACCTAAAGCTTTCATCCTTCAAAGCTAGAGAGTCGTTGGCAAGTTTAGCTTAAGTTTGGGTAGCTTTTGTGGAAGTTTGGTGAGTAAACTACTTGTTTTTTTAATGAAAATGGTAAATTTATTTATGCCACTATATATGGTGATTATATAGTGTAGAAGTTGAATGATAATCATGTGGTTTGATTATGATTTGGATGGTTGATTTTAGTTTGATTTGGTTATGGAAAGTATTATAAAGTTAGTAAGCTTGTACATATGGATGTAAACTTGCAATCTATAATGAGGATGGTTGGTGTTAGTAATATGTTGATTGTAAAACATGAGCTATGGTATAAGGTTGGTAAATAAAGTTAACTACTTTGAGTAATTGCGACGGTTATGAGATCTGGTTGAAATCGAAGTTTGTTGTCGAAGTTTAAAGTTTTGAAATGGATTAAAGTTTGTAACTTTTTTAAAGTTTTTTTTTAAAAAAACTTTCCAAAGTATGTTTCAAATCATGAAAAAGTAGGTTTTTGAAGTGGTCCGCTAAGAATATGTTAGAGCGAACTGCGCCCAAAGCGATAGTCGCTATGGATGTAGTTCGGCAAAGGTTTGAATTTATATTTCAAATTTGTTTTATTTTGAAATTAGTTTACAAAATTTTTAAGCTTAATTAGTAATATTTAAAAGTAATTAAGTTGTAATATAATTAATTAATTAACTAATTAATTAGTTAATTAAAAGGTAATTAGCACCTAATTGGTAATTAAGAAAGTGATTAGAGGTTAATCATCACTTAAGTTAAGTTAATGACTATTAATTGATTTACAAAGTTTTAATTAGTGATTTATTGGGTTAAGAAGTAATTAAGTTATTTATAATTATTTAATTAAGATTAATGTTTAATTAATTAATTATTTAATTAATGGGTTATTTAATTAATATTTAGTTAGTTAGGGTTTAACTCTTAAAAAATTTGGTTTAACCTTAACCAAGTTGCATTAGGAAGTCATTTAGTACTTAATCAAGTTCATTAAGCCTAGTTAGTGTTTAATTATAATTTAACCTTAATTTAAATTGGATTAATTAAGATTTAGTTAGGGTTTAAGCTAATTAAATATACTTTTAATTTTTCAAAGGTAATTTTAAACTAAACAAAATGTGTTTTAATCAATTTTCTTTTTCAAAGTAACTTAATTCCATATCAAATGATCTCTTGTCCAGACCCTTAAGTAACCCATATGATTAGGAGAATTAAATGATATCTGTTAGCAGAACAAAACACCACCCTGCTATAGTGTAAGTGATTTGATTGTGTAAATATGTGTTAAGTAGAATAAATCTCCATTCTGCTATAAATTGATTGAATTGTTTGGACATCTATTTAGTAGGATAAATCACCATCCTGTTGTTATGTTATTTGGACTTGTATATGCCAACTGGTTAAATTGACGTGTTATTCCCTAATTGCATATGAACTGTATTTACATATATGGTAGCTTATGTAAATAATTGTTAAGTGATTTGGGAATCAAATTGAAATTGAATGGTAACTTAAACTAGTACCATTGGGATTGCTAAGCCTCGTTTTGAATTTGTAAAGTGTGTTTTGAATTAACTTAAATTCTTTAATCAATTTAGAGTTTAAAGTTTATAAATGATTTCCCAGTTATGCTATTATATTGTAAAGTTATTTATAAATAATAACTTGTTTATAAAAGGGTTTTTTACTGAAGGGTTACTTTAAGTGTTTTACAAATGATATTTATAAAGGAGTATAGAAAGGTTTATATAAAGAGTTTTAAAAATAGGAAAAAGGTTTATAAATCATTTTAGAGATTTGGAAAGAGGTTTATAAATTAACTTAAAGGTTTATAAAAGTGGGTTATAACTTTATTTTGAAAGTAATAAGTTAATTGAAATATGAGATGAGCTTTTATAAAGGGAATTTTTGATAAAGGATAAGTGGAATGTTTTATTTGGAAGAAATGTTTGGTTATTTAATATGGGATTTGGAAAGAAGAAAACTTTGAAAAGTTTGTAAATATACTTATACTGATAAGATAAATATATGATATTTTTTCAAAGCATGAAAAGTAAAATGTTTTGGTAATATACTTATACCGTTGAGATAAGTATATAAATGTTTCCAAGTATAAAGGAAATTAAGGGGTTTGGGAAAAGTGTTTTGAAAAGTTCTTGTGATCAGGTTTTATAAAGTGGTTTTATTAATTAAAGAGAATTAATAAAGGCTTAATGGATCCCATGTGGAAATTAAACCATGATTGGATGTTCGTTTATTTGATAGTTAAATAACCAACTATCAAATCTGGATAAAACGTAACTTTGGAAATATCAAGGAGAAACACGAGAATTATATGGTACAGTTACCATCGAAGGTGCTATAATGTACCTATAAATTCGTTTCGTTCTTCTGGGATGAATGATAAGGAAATCCATCCACAAACGGTTAGGAGGTGAACTCCGCTCTTGTTGAAATGACCCTCCTATTTCCACCCTAATTTCATAAGGATATTTTTTTTTTGCTATGAGATGATATATTGATATATCATTCATTACAAACATATTTTCCAAGGTCATTTTCTTTTTCCAATAACCAAAATATATCCAGGATCAAAATAACTTACCAATATAAATATATCAGTGCATATCTAATAACATACACATACATATGAAGATGTATGTGTTCTTCTTGTTTAAATTCAGAGTATATACTTTATTATTATTATTTTTTGTTCAATAACATCCTGTTTGATTTAGAGATTTGGTAATTCAGATACATTATTGTATTCAGATTTTTGGCCATGAAATCCACTAGAAACATGTACTTTAGTCTGTCATTAGGATCAAGAAATGTTCAAGTAATATTCAGTAGTAAACAAGCTTTTAATGTAGATGATTGTGTTTAAAGTCTGGATAATATTAGATTCAGTATAAAAGAAAGTGGATCCTAAGTGAACACAAGCAACATCTAGGCGTAATGGAAACGCGCCTAACTTATACACAAGAGGTCACGAGTTCGAGTACCATGCAGGTCGGTTCAAACATAATTTTTGGTTTTCTTCTTCTTTTTTTTTACTTCTGAAAGGTTAGAAATCTGATACCTACCTATGATTGTACATATATGTTTAATTTTTGCCTATAACCCAACGTACAAAACAATCCTTCTTACTTTACTATTTTTGTATCCCATTCCTACAACTGTTTTAAGAATTTATGATCATATTTTTGCTCAAATATCAACATGTACACAGATATACATGTACATGTCAATATTTCTGCTCATTTTCCAGAAAACTGGGTGAATCAATTGCTAAATGTACTGAGCTTTGAAATGCATTTTTATTTTCAGAATACAATCTATCATGATCAACCAATACTTCATTTAATTGAAGCTGGTTAACTCATGAATCCTGTATCTGCCACACTAGTTCAATTTCATTGCATTCTGTTTAAAGCTTTAGGAAAACATCTTACTCTTCTCAATACAATTCAGAAATGAATTCAAACTTAATTACAAAGCATTTCAGTAAAAGATAATAAAATCCTGTTAAGTTTTCTTTTTGCTAAATCCAGATTTTGTTCTAAAACTCAATGCTCTGTTATGTCTCAAGATTAACTAATACATAATATAAATTATACAAAACAGTAGCTCAACTACATATGCATGTTTCTCCTCCAAACATCCATATCAATAATTAAAATCATTTCATTGTTTCCCACTCAGATTTTTCCCTTGAGATTTTAAACCTTAATGCATAACAGTATATTTAGCATGATACAACTAGTTCATCTAACCATAATAGAATTCATTACATGACTGGAAATCTTAGAAACATAAAATTTTTCCTGAATACATGCAGATATAATCAATTTAAACTCTTATTGAAACTAGCTAGCATGTTCATTCACTCCTCCATAACAGCCATTACTTCATTTTTACTTAGTGCCTGGGTTACCTGAAAGAGCATAAGTGGCTGCCTCATTTTAAAATGAGACACCCCATATGCCATGAGCAAACAAGGGTCAGATCTATGATCTGGTATGAGTAACATCAATTCATTCATGATATTAAGCAATAGAGAATATAAGGGTACTAACTTGTTATTTAAGCAAATTTCTGCAATCAATTATTTTAGTATAATTAAGTTGGTTCAGGTATGATATATTCATTTATCATTCTTATACTTGCATACAAAATCATGTAAACATAATTATCTATTTGCAACAATTTCATTTACTGGAATCATCTTGGTTCCATACCATTCAACCTAAGAAAATATCCATATTCCTATTTCTTCATATACAGGTTGTAATACTCAATTTAAATCCCTGCCTCATCTGCTATTAAGGAATCACTGGGACACATTGCAATGAACTAATTCACATCATTGCACAAAGATCTCAGGGCTTGAACAAACCATGTGCCAACTTGCATACTTCAAATATGACAAGCATTCCAGCAGCTTTCTTGGCCTTCCCTTCCCTAGTTTATTTACTAGTGTATAGTCTTAAATCCTATCATCAAACATGCTAAGTGAACATATCACTGCAAACATGGAAACATCCATAATTTCTTCTAGCATAATTCTCCTCAGAAATAATCAGACAGTTATTTCCTAAATGGGGTCAATATGTCTTGATCTTAGTAAAATATGAGAATATTTTCAACTGTAAAAGTGGCATGGCATGTTATATTGATCTGCAAGCCTTTATGATTGATTCAGATTCAAGATCTGGTTCAATCATAATTTTAGCTTGTGGGTTTCTTTTTTTTTTTTGATTTGATTAAGGGCTCAGCACTTAGAAAATTTCTATTGCACCCTTAACATTTTTCTTTTCAAGCCTCAGCACTTATACCAAGTATAATGCAGCTCTAATCATTTTTATAAAGTTTCCATGCCATAGATCTATAACAGCTGAGAGTATTCTCTATATAATTTTTAAGATCCTAAACTTTAACATTTGTGAGTATAAATAAATCAGTATGATACTCATCCAAAGACAAATGTCTCAACCAATCAAAGATCATCCAAAATCATCCATATTAAATCATATCAGATTTAAAATAAAACATCCAAAAAGCATTGATGAAATCATATACATCAAAACCAGAAATATATATAAATGGAAATAAAAAGTGGCTGCCTCATCTCAGGTCTTAATGCCATGAACTTAGTGAGATTACTCACCTAAATGTTTCTTCTTATTAATCCAGAAAATTCTTGTTTGAGTGTTTTCTCCTTCCTTCCAATATTTTCCTGCTTTTCTTATTTTTGTGCAGCTCGGGGTAAAAATGATTCTACTGGCTAAACTGCCTATTTATAAGCATTTTTCCTCTAGGGTTTTGTTGAAACAGAATTCCATTTCTGTCCTGGCTAGCTATTTTTCATTCATAATACCCCGGTCATATTAACCAATTTAAAGGCTGCATTTTCTTTCTTTTACTTTTCAGAAAATGGCCACTCTCCTAGTCATGTTAAAAGTGTGACTATCCTATTTTTATTTTAATTATTTCTGAAAATCCCCTTTGCTATTTTTGCCTATACAAGCTCATTAACTTGTATCACATTTCATGTCATTTTAATGTCATAGTTTTTACTTGCTTATATATATATATATATATACTTTTCAGTGCTTAAAAATATATATATATTTGTACACATATTTTATCTAAGCTTATTTTAATTTCTCTTTAATTCCAGAAGCCTATGTACCTATATGTATACAGGTTTACTAATATACATAATTTTCTCTTCTGGGTTTTAAATAAAATTTTGTTTACTGATTTAAAGTAAAACCTACTTTTCTTATTTTCTAAGATGATCCATATAATTTCAGAAATCAAACAACCATGTTGCCAAATCATGTTTGTATTGCCCTTTAATTCTTGTTTTAAATCCAAGAAATCTGGAGTTCTTCCTTGTGCCATTTCAGTGTGCACGTGCACACATATACCTGCACACTATTTCTTCCAGAGACTTCACCATATTTAAATCTAAATATTTCAAAATTAAATCATTTTTCAAAAATGATTTTTCACAAAATTTTGGGGTATTACATTCACCCCTTCTTTTAGGAATTGTGTCCTCACAATTTTTCTAACATTTATAGTGAGCATCTTTTTCTTTTCTGAAAACTTATCAAACATATGCATAAGCAAACAAATTCAACCATATCAACCATGCATAACAAATAATTTTTCCAGAAAAAAAAAAATTACCTTTTAATTTGCAAAAAGCTTAGGATAATCCATTCTAATCTTATCCTCTAACTCCCATGTGCAGTCATTAGGATCACTACTCCACTGGATCTTAACTAGTTTCAAGGTTTTGCTCCTTAATTTCTTTTCTTCCTTGGCTACAATCCCCACTGGTTCTTTTTCATAAACCAAGTCAGGATTTATTTGAATTTTGGTAGGCTCTTCCAAAATGTCTTCCTTATCATGTACCCATTTTCTAAGTTGGGACACATGAAAAACATTATGCATTGCTTTCATCTCCTCTGGTAGTTCTAATTTGTAAGCCAATGAACCAATTCTTTCCAGAATTTTATAGGGTCCAACATACCTTGGTGTAAGCTTACCTTGCTTGCCAAACCTCATGACTTTCTTCATAGGTGAAATCTTGATGAAAACAAAGTCTCCCACTTCATATTCCACTTGCTTTCTCTTCCTATCTGCAAATTTCTTTTGCCTATCTTGAGCTGCTGCTATTCTTTTTCTTATTAACCCAATTCTCTCTGTAGTTTCTTTAACATATTCAGGTCCAAGAACAGCCCTTTCTCCAGTCTCTACCCAGCATATAGGTGATAAACAAGGCTTGCCATATAAGGCTTCAAATGGTGCCATCCCTATGGTGCTTTGGTAACTGTTATTGTATGTGAATTCAGCTAGATGGAGGTGGTCTTCCCAGTTGCCTCCAAAGTCCAGTGTACATGCTCTCAACAAATCCTCTAAGACTTTGTTCACCACCTCAGTTTGACCATCTGATTGTGGATGGTAGGCAGTGCTTAAGCACAATTCACTCCCCATAGCCTCTTGAAAACTTTTCCAAAACCTTGAGGTGAAGATGGTATCCCTATCACTCACAATGGTTTTAGGTATGCCATGCAACCTTACTACCTCTTTCATGAATATTTGAGCCAATTTTGGAGCATTTCTTTCTGCTCTAACTGGGATAAAATGTGCTACCTTAGTTAGCCTATCCACAATTACCCATATACTTGTGTTTCCCTTCTTAGATCTAGGCAGACCATCTATGAAATCCATAGATATGTCCTCCCACTTCCACTGTGGTATACTAAGGGGTTGCAATAGTCCTGATGGCCTTTGTGTCTCTGCCTTGACTTGTTGGCAAGTCATGCACCTTGCAACATATCTGGCCACATCTGACTTCATCCCCTTCCACCAAAGATTTCTTTTCAAATTTTGATACATCTTGGTGCTACCTGGGTGTATGGAGTACTTACTCCTATGGTACTCATTTAATATTTCCTCTTTCAATTCTATATTTTCTGGAACACATATCCTGTTTTTATTCCTCAAATACCCATTTTTATCAACTTGATAATTTATTACTTCCTCCCCTTTTGATATGAGCATTTTCTTTTCCACCATGTTTAGGTCTTGTTCCTGCATTTGCCCAATCTTAAGAAGTAAATCTGATTGCAGAGATATCATACTTAATTTCCCTTTACCTTCACCTTCTTCAATGGGCATCATTTGTTCCTCACTACTTTCCTCAATTTCCAAATCAGTAAGTATAGACAAATCCCTAAACTCTTCCATCATCAACATGGCTACTTTGGCATGTTGTCTACTCAAGGCATCTGCAACTTTATTTGCCTTGCCTGGTGTATACAGTATGTCTAGATCATAGGCAGCTAGGAATTCTACCCATCTATGTTGCCTCATGTTCAAATCTTTTTGTGAGAATAAATATTTCAGTGCCTTATGATCAGTGTACAAAATGAATTTGGCACCTAACAAATAATGTCTCCAAAGTTTCAAAGCATACACAACTGCTGCTAGTTCAAGATCATGGGTTGCATACCTGGTTTCATGTGGCTTTAACTGCCTAGATGCATAGGCTACCACCTGGTCTTGCTGCATCAACACAGCCCCTAACCCAGAGCCACTTGCATCAGTGTACACAACCAAATTTTCATTTCCTTCTGGCACTCTCAACACTGGTGCATTTATCAGAGCTTCCTTTATTTTGATAAAAGCTTGCTCACATTTTTCTGTCCATACAAAGGCTTGGTTCTTTCTAGTTAAATTGGTAAGTGGTGATGATATTTTTGATAAATCTTTTATGAATCTCCTATAATATCCTGCCATCCCCATAAATGATCTAATCTCACTGATGGTGCTAGGCCTTTTCCATGCTTGGATTGCCACTACCTTGTTAGGGTTTACTAATATTCCTTTGGCAGAGATGACATGCCCAAGGAAATGCACTTCTTCTTTCCAAAATGCACATTTTGAAAATTTTGCCTTTAAATCATTTTCCCTTAGTCTTGACAAAACTAAATGCAAATGATTTTTATGCTCTTCCACTGTCTTGGAATAAATCAAAACGTCATCAATAAAAATCAGTACAAATTTGTCTAGATAATCTCTAAATATTCTATTCATCAAATCAAGAAAATATGAAGGAGCATTTGTCAAACCAAATGGCATAACCAAAAATTCATATAAGCCATATCTTGTGTTAAATGCAGTGTACTTAACACTTGAGTCTTCAACCTTCATTTGATGGAATCCTGATGCTAAGTCTAGTCTAGAAAATATTTTAGCTTCACTGAGTTGGTCAAAGAGATCATCTATTCTAGGCAATGGGTATTTATTCTTGATGGTTACTTTATTTAGCTCCCTGTAATCTATGCACATTCTCAAGGTACCATCATGTTTTCTTACAAACACTACTGGAGAACCCCAGCAGGAATTGCTTGGCCTTATAAATCCCTTGCCTTCTAATTCTTCCAACTGATTTTTCAATTCTTTCAGTTCACTTGGCCCCATTCTATAAGGTTTCTTAATTATTGGACTTGCTCCTGGAATGAGATTAATTTGGAACTCAACTGGTCTGTGGTGTGGAACACCCTTAACTTCCCCAAACACATCCAAGTATTCATTAACTATGGGAATTTCTTCAATGGTTAGTTCACTCAGATCTTTTTCTAAGTCAACTAAATGATATAGTTTTCCTTCCTTAGCTACCTCACATAAAACTGTGATTCTCTGGCCTCTAGAATTTTGCAATGATATGGTGGATGAGTCTAAATTAATTATGGCTTTAAATTGCCTTAACCAGTCTACCCCCAATATAACACCTATATTTGGGTAATTCAAAACATATAAATTGGAAATAAAAATATTTCCTCCTATGTTTAACTCCACATCCACACAAATCATATTTAAAACACTAGAACTCCCCAATGGACTGTGTATATGCAATGGGGTTTCAACTAATATGCAATTCAGTTTTAGCACTTTAACCAATTCATAAGAAATTAAGGAGTGAGTTGCCCCAGTATCATACACTACTGTTATGGGTATGGTACAAATAAGTAATGTACCTTCCACTTGGCTATGGTTTACAGTGTTACTTTCCACTGTGGCTTTGCCTTTTCCTTCCAAATTTGCCAATTTGCCTTGCTGTTTATACTCAGGACAATTCCTCTTCATATGTCCCTCTTTCCCACATAGATAGCATTTGAAAGCTCCTCCTTTCAACTCTGGACATTTTGGTTTGATATGCCCTTCCTTTCCACACTGATGGCACACAATTTTCTTCTTGTCTTCCTTAGCTTTGACATCTCCAGTGCTTTTGTTACTAGCCTCTTCTTTCTTCTTATCATAAGGGTGATACCTCCCCTTACCTTTCTTGTTATTATTGCTCTTAAAATTTCTGAACTTCTCCCTTTCCTTGTCATGCTGCTCCAACCTCAAAGCTAAGTCTATCACATGATCAAAAGTCTTGTCTGCATAAGGTAACATAGCTCTGCTAAGTCCTGGGTTTAGACCTTTTATGTACCTATCATTTTTAGATGCTTCATCTGCCACAAGCATTGCTCCATATGTGGAAAGTCCCTCAAACTTTTGAGTGTATTCTGTGACAGTCATGGTCCCTTGTCTAAGCCTAATGAATTCTTCTAGCAAGGTAGTCTTTGCTGATGCTGGTACAAACCTTGCCTCCAACATCTCTTTGAATTGATTCCAAGTGATTTCATTCTCATTCCTTCCTGCAATGATTACTTCCCACCAGCCTAAAGCTACTCCTTTCAGCTGTCTTGAAGCCACTTGCCTCTTTCTTTGATCATCAAGTTGCATGTCATTGAAAATTCTTTCCAATGTTCTCAACCATGTTTGAATTTCCATGATACTCTCTGTCCCTTCAAAGCTTTTGCCTCCTAAATGAGTATATGTCTTAAGCAGTTTTGAGAGTTCTTCATAGGGATTTTCTTGCCTTTGTCCTGCCCCATCCCTAAATGCTCTCACCAAGTCTTGCAGATTGACCATTGGTGGTGCATGGGAAGATCCTGCTCCCTGATTTGGTGGTCTCCCTACCATAGTTTGCTAATAATAATTTACATAGCTGGTTAGTTTGGTATTTAGTTCCTTTTAATTCTATTTCTATCTAAGAACTTGATCCTTACTTCTACTATGTTGAATAACATAGCTCTGATACCAACTGAAATGACCCTCCTATTTCCACCCTAATTTCATAAGGATATTTTTTTTTTGCTATGAGATGATATATTGATATATCATTCATTACAAACATATTTTCCAAGGTCATTTTCTTTTTCCAATAACCAAAATATATCCAGGATCAAAATAACTTACCAATATAAATATATCAGTGCATATCTAATAACATACCCATACATATGAAGATGTATGTGTTCTTCTTGTTTAAATTCAGAGTATATACTTTATTATTATTTTTTTTTGTTCAATAACATCCTGTTTGATTTAGAGATTTGGTAATTCAGATACATTATTGTATTCAGATTTTTGGCCATGAAATCCACTAGAAACATGTACTTTAGTCTGTCGTTAGGATCAAGAAATGTTCAAGTAATATTCAGTAGTAAACAAGCTTTTAATGTAGATGATTGTGTTTAAAGTCTGGATAATATTAGATTCAGTATAAAAGAAAGTGGATCCTAAGTGAACACAAGCAACATCTAGGCGTAATGGAAACGCGCCTAACTTATACACAAGAGGTCACGAGTTCGAGTACCATGCAGGTCGGTTCAAACACAATTTTTGGTTTTCTTCTTTTTTTTTTTACTTCTGAAAGGTTAGAAATCTGATACCTACCTATGATTGTACATATATGTTTAATTTTTGCCTATAACCCAACATACAAAACAATCCTTCTTACTTTACTATTTTTGTATCCCATTCCTACAACTGTTTTAAGAATTTATGATCATATTTTTGCTCAAATATCAACATGTACACAGATATACATGTACATGTCAATATTTCTGCTCATTTTCCAGAAAACTGGGTGAATCAATTGCTAAATGTACTGAGCTTTGAAATGCATTTTTATTTTCAGAATACAATCTATCATGATCAACCAATACTTCATTTAATTGAAGCTGGTTAACTCATGAATCCTGTATCTGCCACACTAGTTCAATTTCATTGCATTCTGTTTAAAGCTTTAGGAAAACATCTTACTCTTCTCAATACAATTCAGAAATGAATTCAAACTTAATTACAAAGCATTTCAGTAAAAGATAATAAAATCCTGTTAAGTTTTCTTTTTGCTAAATCCAGATTTTGTTCTAAAACTCAATGCTCTGTTATGTCTCAAGATTAACTAATACATAATATAAATTATACAAAACAGTAGCTCAACTACATATGCATGTTTCTCCTCCAAACATCCATATCAATAATTAAAATCATTTCATTGTTTCCCACTCAGATTTTTCCCTTGAGATTTTAAACCTTAATGCATAACAGTATATTTAGCATGATACAACTAGTTCATCTAACCATAATAGAATTCATTACATGACTGGAAATCTTAGAAACATAAAATTTTTCCTGAATACATGCAGATATAATCAATTTAAACTCTTATTGAAACTAGCTAGCATGTTCATTCACTCCTCCATAACAGCCATTACTTCATTTTTACTTAGTGCCTGGGTTACCTGAAAGAGCATAAGTGGCTGCCTCATTTTAAAATGAGACACCCCATATGCCATGAGCAAACAAGGGTCAGATCTATGATCTGGTATGAGTAACATCAATTCATTCATGATATTAAGCAATAGAGAATATAAGGGTACTAACTTGTTATTTAAGCAAATTTCTGCAATCAATTATTTTAGTATAATTAAGTTGGTTCAGGTATGATATATTCATTTATCATTCTTATACTTGCATACAAAATCATGTAAACATAATTATCTATTTGCAACAATTTCATTTACTGGAATCATCTTGGTTCCATACCATTCAACCTAAGAAAATATCCATATTCCTATTTCTTCATATACAGGTTGTAATACTCAATTTAAATCCCTGCCTCATCTGCTATTAAGGAATCACTGGGACACATTGCAATGAACTAATTCACATCATTGCACAAAGATCTCAGGGCTTGAACAAACCATGTGCCAACTTGCATACTTCAAATATGACAAGCATTCCAGCAGCTTTCTTGGCCTTCCCTTCCCTAGTTTATTTACTAGTGTATAGTCTTAAATCCTATCATCAAACATGCTAAGTGAACATATCACTGCAAACATGGAAACATCCATAATTTCTTCTAGCATAATTCTCCTCAGAAATAATCAGACAGTTATTTCCTAAATGGGGTCAATATGTCTTGATCTTAGTAAAATATGAGAATATTTTCAACTGTAAAAGTGGCATGGCATGTTATATTGATCTGCAAGCCTTTATGATTGATTCAGATTCAAGATCTGGTTCAATCATAATTTTAGCTTGTGGGTTTCTTTTTTTTTTTGATTTGATTAAGGGCTCAGCACTTAGAAAATTTCTATTGCACCCTTAACATTTTTCTTTTCAAGCCTCAGCACTTATACCAAGTATAATGCAGCTCTAATCATTTTTATAAAGTTTCCATGCCATAGATCTATAACAGCTGAGAGTATTCTCTATATAATTTTTAAGATCCTAAACTTTAACATTTGTGAGTATAAATAAATCAGTATGATACTCATCCAAAGACAAATGTCTCAACCAATCAAAGATCATCCAAAATCATCCATATTAAATCATATCAGATTTAAAATAAAACATCCAAAAAGCATTGATGAAATCATATACATCAAAACCAGAAATATATATAAATGGAAATAAAAAGTGGCTGCCTCATCTCAGGTCTTAATGCCATGAACTTAGTGAGATTACTCACCTAAATGTTTCTTCTTATTAATCCAGAAAATTCTTGTTTGAGTGTTTTCTCCTTCCTTCCAATATTTTCCTGCTTTTCTTATTTTTGTGCAGCTCGGGGTAAAAATGATTCTACTGGCTAAACTGCCTATTTATAAGCATTTTTCCTCTAGGGTTTTGTTGAAACAGAATTCCATTTCTGTCCTGGCTAGCTATTTTTCATTCATAATACCCCGGTCATATTAACCAATTTAAAGGCTGCATTTTCTTTCTTTTACTTTTCAGAAAATGGCCACTCTCCTAGTCATGTTAAAAGTGTGACTATCCTATTTTTATTTTAATTATTTCTGAAAATCCCCTTTGCTATTTTTGCCTATACAAGCTCATTAACTTGTATCACATTTCATGTCATTTAATGTCATAGTTTTTACTTGCTTATATATATATATATATATACTTTTCAGTGCTTAAAAATATATATATATTTGTACACATATTTTATCTAAGCTTATTTTAATTTCTCTTTAATTCCAGAAGCCTATGTACCTATATGTATACAGGTTTACTAATATACATAATTTTCTCTTCTGGGTTTTAAATAAAATTTTGTTTACTGATTTAAAGTAAAACCTACTTTTCTTATTTTCTAAGATGATCCATATAATTTCAGAAATCAAACAACCATGTTGCCAAATCATGTTTGTATTGCCCTTTAATTCTTGTTTTAAATCCAAGAAATCTGGAGTTCTTCCTTGTGCCATTTCAGTGTGCACGTGCACACATATACCTGCACACTATTTCTTCCAGAGACTTCACCATATTTAAATCTAAATATTTCAAAATTAAATCATTTTTCAAAAATGATTTTTCACAAAATTTTGGGGTATTACACTTGTCATTTGTTTGTTTATTTCCTAAAGAACCGGCGTTGAGTTTACTGGAAATATCGAAAGTTGTTTCGAAGAGACCGAGATCGGATATGTAACAACCCGCATATTTCACGATTATATATTTAAATGTTTTATTTAAATATAGCATCGTTAATCGGATTAAAGTCTGAAATGTTACTTTTTGTAAACAATTGAATTGGGACTCGAGACCACTTCCATTGAGTTCAAAACGATGTTTACAACTTTTTTGAGTATAAACATCGATATGATTGGAGTTGAGTAGAATTTTGCTATTTTTCGATTTTGGGCTTTGGGCTTTGGGTTTCAGCCCACTAACCCAACTTAATACCCTAACTCCTCTACTCCTCATTCATTCTACTCCTCATTTCCTAACACTCTCAAGCTAAAGTAAAAATGAGAGAAAAGATAGGAAATTAAAATTACTAAACCCTAGTTTGATTAGGAAATACAAATTCAAGTCCAAAATCAAAGAGAAGCTTAGGTAAGCATCCTCTTCTTCTTCTCCACCTCAATCTCTCTCCAATTTCCAGAAATTCCTATAACCTAATTTAGGAAATATTTGCCTATGATCATAGATTGGAGCTTCTAGAGTTGAAGTTGAAGAGTGGTTGATCTTTCCTTTGTTTTAAAAGCTTCTCATTCGTTGTTTTTGGGTTTAAAGGTGAGTTTTTGAACTCGCATCTACGTCTATAACTCTCATTGTTGTTAGGTATGAATTCCTAACATTTATTCATGTTCATTTGCTTTTGATTTGAATTGATTTGGTGAATTTTTCAATTTTTGGTTTTGAAGTCCAATTTTATGAAAATACTACTATGGATGTTTGGACATGATATTTGAGGTGTATCGAAGAGCCTATAAGGCTGGGTTGTCGCTTGGCATAAATCCCTAGTCTCCGTTGCTCGTCCGATCGCTTCCGAATCGTTTTGGCCATCATTGGCCTAGGCAAAATGTTGCCCAGAACAGGCAACCAGATGTCTGGTTGTCAAGTCCAGACGTCTGGTTATGGACCCTGGAGAAAGAAAAAATAAGAACGTAGAAAATAAAATGGCAGAGACAAATTCGAGACGTCTGATTTATAGGTTCAGACGTCTGGTTAGGGCTCAGACGTCTGCTTTGAAATTTCAGACGTTTGGGGGTTTTCTGAATTATTTCCAAAACACAAATCCAGACGTCTGGATTAAACCCCAGACGTTTGGAACTGCCAATTCTGCCTATTTTGGCTGTTTTTGATTGGATTTCCAATTTTAATCGATTTTTGTCGATTCAGATAGTTGTTATCACTTATTATCTACTTTGATGACTTCTTTCTTTGAATTTTTAGGAATATCCATTTGATGGATTTGATATCGATTTTTATGGATTTAATTCACATTGTCGTATGTGAATTTTTGGTGATTGATTGTTTTTACAATCATTTTTGTGATTTGTCACTTTAAAATAAAAAGGTTTCTATACTAGTAGTAAATACTATAACTCTTTAATTAAAACGATTTCGACACTATTTTAAATATAAAGCTCGCTTTTAAAATCGTTTTCCAATCTATTAGTATATACAAACCTCTACCTCATTCGTATGAGAAATCTAATTAAACGGCTTAGCAAAACAAGTGGTATGAAACACTTGCGTTTACTTCGTCGGTTAATTCTTGGACTTGTTCGATTGAACTCTTGTGACAATTTTCGAGTGGAAACCTACAATTTGTTCGTAAATATTTAAGTTAAGCCAGTGGTTATGGGACATGAAGCTAAACTCATTTATTTACTAGCTTAGTGTAATTTACACTTATCGATCAATGATGATCCTTTGGTGATTTAGATTAGCGATGTGCGATGTCTCTTCGTCCGCGTGGGGGACTATACCCCGTTCTGTTGAGCTTCGTCTCATTTTTTATAGGCTAGCAACCTATGGGTTTTATGGAGTTCGGTTCATCGGACGTAACGCTGTACTACGTCGTTGTTTCGGATTATTTGAGTTTCAGGTTCATCGGGCGTAACGCCGTACTACGTCGTTGTTCCGGATTATTTGAGTTTCAGGTTCATCGGGCGTAACGCTGTACTACGTCGTTGTTCCGGCTTATTTGAGTTTCAGGTTCCTCGGGCGTTTCGCTGTATTACGTCATGACACTGGCTCTATGGTTAGCGACCATGGGATAGCGACCTGTTTGTGATACACGTGTTGGTGAGTTTTCATGCTCTCGTTTGTGATAGGCCTCCCCCTTTTTGAAAGTCTATGTGGATCGTATATGTATATGATATATGACAAGTGAATGAATAATAGTATGAATTGCACAAAATAATAATGCAGCTAAAAAAATAAAAATAATCACACTAGGAATTTTATACTGGTTTGGACCTCCCGTCCTACGTCTAGTCCCAAAGCTCCTCTTCGGAATTTCACTAACCAATTACCCTCACTTCGCCCGGAGGAACAGGCTTATACAAGAATAGTTCTTTGACAACTGTGTGTTCTATGCAACACTGATTTTGACTATAAGTACAACTTCTTCCTATAATCTCCTTGAGTAATATGTAGTTTAGGCTTTGATTTAAGGAAGAGATGATAGTTTGTTTTTGAGTGCTTTTGTAAATCACAGAGATATTAGAAAGTAGAGAAAGTTCAGAAAATAGCAAGTTAAGTTTCTAACTTTCAATCTCAAGTTTATTTATAGATGGTGAAGAGTTTTGTTTGAAGAGTAGTGACTTTTGATTTATTCTATTTCAGTCTAAGAGTCACAATGTTTAAGAAGAATAGTCATGATCAAAATAAGGAGATGCAAACTTTTGTTTTTGAAGAAGATGCCTTTTGGGAGAATATGGCCGTTGCCCAGCTCAGACGTCTGGGCATTGTGCCAGACGTCTGGTATGGTAAGAGTTTTAAAACAGTACGTGTTACCAGATGTCTGAGCTTATAAGCCAGACATCTAGTTTGTTATAGAAATTAAAACTAGAACTTAAGGTCAGACGTCTGATAATAGAAGTCAGACGTCTGACACATGTACACTTTGTTTTCTTTGTTTTATTAGTAGTGTGTATAAGTAAGTGTTTGTAAAGATTACTCAAGGAGATTGTACATATCATCTATTTATACACTTAACAGAATGTACTAGTATAATCACCCTTGTGTTGGTCTTCAAGTCTTGGATGCCCAAGTCTACCTGCATATAAATGATATATATATATACCTATGTATATTAACTCCAACAGCTTGTATAGTTGTTGTCATCGAAATTAAGGTTGTAACACTTTTGTGATTTCTGGATTTCTAGTTGATGATTTCTAGAATTTGTGTCTCACCGATTTTTGCGATTGGCATTGATATGTTTTGTCAATATTTGTGTTTTGGTGAATAATTTAAAGAATATGACATTCTTTTTTGTGTTTGAGAATATTTGAGATATTGTATGATTTTTGTTGTGACCTGATGTATACTTGTCACAGTATGGCATCATTGTTATCATATGTTTTTGTCATATCTCTTATCCTATCTCATTTTATATGATATTTATAGCTGACATGATTTGTTTATTATTTTTCTTCTTAAATAATACTCGGGTCAGACCGAGGTATTTCAGGTGGTTCTACTTGACTTCTTATCAGGGACCATCATCTGATTTTTGGCTAACTACTTTAGATTAGTAGTTTTTGCTTTTATACATTCGAGATAGAGACTCCTTGATGTATACTTTGTTTTGTCTAGCACTTGTACCTATTCTTTTGTGATGTAGTGGATCTTGTATGACCACTACTTTAATGTACACTTATATGTGTTATATTCATATCCGTTTCCGCCTTTATGATATGAATATCTGTGACTGATTTATTATGCTTATTTCTATATTTGTTTCCGAAGGCCACATAGCCACTGTGTGATAGCTTTGAGTTTGTGTTTGATATGTAAAATTTCCTCTTGAAATGAAATGCATGCCATACTATCTAATATATCGGTACTCGCACAAAGCAATTACACAGATGGTCGCTCCTCAACAGCCTTATTCTTTGCGCTAGTCGACGGCATTACCTCGTAGTGTCCTTGGCTAGTGTGAGTATAGAGGTGGGGCGTCACAGGATATGCTATCTGAAAACCACTTCGATCCAACTCATGCGTTTGTAAATGAAGACATCTTGAAGCATGGGATCGAAGATGGAGCCATTGAAGTGCAAGGGCTGCTTGCTACTAATCCTGAGGGTGGTTCCAAAATGGATGTAGTAGAAGTAGCGCCTTTGGTTTGTCCCTATCCTGGACAACTTGTATGGATGAATGCTTGCATTGCATTAACACTTGGAGGGCAGTATTAGCATTCCATGATGGATTGCTATTCAGAAAGGTAATGCGTAGCCTTTAGCCTCACAACCGGGAGGAATGACAAAAGCAGGGTGTAACGACCACGACTTTCTCTCCATAGAAAGTCGTATCGCTAATAAGAAAGAAAGGGATAGAAAGAGAAAAGAAGAGAAAGAAAGAACTAAACAATATCAGAATCTCACAGCGAAACGAAACAAAATATATTATATCACATAAATATTACATAGTATCATATACAACACTTATCAGAGTTACACAGATTCACATCATATACTAGACAGTTATAAACATCTGTCTAGTTATTACATCTCAATACAAACAAAGATCTAAACAAGATCAACACAGCGGAAACTACTATCTATATCTACAACGCTGAAGCCTCCTGCTCCATTGCTCCTCCACAATTCGTCAAGGCTAACCTGAATCCCTTGGCTACTCGTAAAAATTTGAGTACCCAAGAGTTTATAAAACAGAAATAAACAACTTGGGTCAGACATGGGTCTGGTGTGAGTAACAGGTTAAACTTGTTTAACTTCAAAACCTTTTGAAAGAAAAGGTATCACGTAAGACTTCCCACAAATAAACATGGGTAAGTTTTTACCTTACGCTAACCAAAACATTTGATAGGAAATTCGATTGTATTATAATAGGGTCTAGGGTTTCCAAGTAAAATACAGAAATAGCTGAAATGCTTACATCTCACATTTCAACATAGTTGGGCACAACTAATACGTACGGCACTTATTGGAGTTTGAATTCCATACAATGGCAGGGCTACCGGGGTACCGCCCGTCACAGTACGTGGCCTAGATCACCGTACCGAGGATCACTCCCAATCCCCTGCAACACAAGGCCGGAACATCCCTTACTGGATAATTCCCGCACAAGATACCTCACGGTTGGGATCAGCAACCGCACACACTAAGCCGAAATAAGAAGGGACTTCTAGACAGAGGTAATCTTGTCCTACTTGGGTGCTACCCACTAACCTTGCTGCACCTCCCCTGTTTTAGCCATTCCCGGTTTGTGAGGCTTGAGGTCACGATTACCTTTAAAAAAAGAACACATCACTTAGAATGCTCATCGTCCACCTGACGATGTGCTGAAAGCATTCAATCCATACAAGTTCGTTCCGGGTTCAAACGAAACCGAAGGCATTATCTCGTTACACTCGTTTTGGAATCACCCTCAGAGTTAACGACAATAACCCTTGCACTCTGAATCTTCATCTTCACTTGATTCACGACCTATCGTTAATTTGGATCGATGTGGTATTCGGGTCTCCAGACCTGGAAATTCGGTATACGGAAACCCGATCCCGGTCTCATCGAAATCCAAAGCGTGTCTTTTAAGGCCAAGTTGTTTTAAAGGTTAAAACAATTTAATTCATTATCTTTATACACAAAGAAAGATAATTCACAACAGATAATCAACATTATCAGATAATCCATACAATTCAACTAACATCCATATCACACAGCATATATCTCATCAGAGATATCAATCAAAGTCAAGTATCCAATACTAACACCCATTCATAAGTAATGATTTATATCATCTTAATTTAAATTGAATTAAATTAATTACTTCATTTTATAAATCCTTCTTACTTAACCATTAATTAATTACAATCAATTAATTAATTATCCTCTAATAATTCATTTCAATTAATCATCTTGATTAATTATCTTTTGATTACATTCAAGTAATTTATTCTCAATTAATTACTTAAATTAATTATCCTTAACCACTTATTGTAATTAACCTTTAATTACATCATTAATTAATTAACTAAAATTAATTAACTTAATCAACTATAATTAATTACATTAATCCTTAATTAATTACATTGATTAATTACTTCATTTATTAATTATTACTTAATTAATCAATCTTAATTACATCATTAATTATATTAATTAATGATCCTTAATTACAACTTAATTATTAATTACTTAATTAAATTAATTACATTAAGTAATTAACCTTTAATTAAACAACATTTATTAATCACCTTTGATTAATCTTCAATCAGTAATTAATTACCCTTAATTACTTTCCCTAACTAAATTAATTACTTCCTTAATTAATTTCTTAATTAATCCCTTGATTAATTTTTCAAAGTAATTAACTCAAATTACTTCTATTAATAAAATCATTATTTCAACTAATTACTTCCAGTAATTACCTTATTATTTACTCCCCTAAATAATCTTACCTTAATAATTACATTAAGTAATTATTTATCAAATCATCCATTGATTATTCTAAATTAATTAAACTTAATTAATTAACTTAAACTAATCAAATTAACTTAATTAATTACAATGAGTAATTAATTTCTTAATTACTTCCATTAAGTAATTCATTTAAACAAATTTTCACAAATGATTATCTTTAAATTAATTAATCTAATTAATTATTAAAATTAATCACATTATTTAATTATTTAATAATCCTTAGTTAATGATCTTCATTAACAATTATTTAATTACTTTTCTTAAGTAATTAACTTAGATTAACCATTATTAATTTCAAATTAATAAATCTTAATAACCAATTAATTAATCTCTAAATATTTAATTAATTAAGTGTTAACCATAACTTAATTAATCTTTAATTACTTTATTAATTAATTATCTATAATTAATTAATATTCTAATTTATAATCCTTAATTACAAATTAATAATTCAATTTAATTAATCTTAAACCTTAATTAAGTTAATTTAAATCCTTAATTACAAATTAATTATCCCAAATCTTTAATTAATTGAATTAATTAATTATCTATATTAATATACCTTATTAATTTAATTTATCACAAACCATTAAGTCTTTTTAAAAACATTTCCTTATTAATGATAATTATCATTCAAAACACCTTTGGAAACATTTAACTTTCAAATTTACTTTTAAATTCCATTTTAAATAGGAGATTTAAAATGAATAAAAGAAAATTTAACTATTACAAAGTTTAAAATCCATTTACACACTCTTAAAATCATATGTTGAAGAAATACTCATCTTATAAAAGAACTTAAAGAATTTGAAAACAAATTTACTTTTAAATTCTAACCATTTAATATACATTTAAACAATTAAAGTTATTAAACAATTTAATTTAAAAACTTTCTTTTATTTCAAATCTGAGATACAGATTTAAATTTTTCCAGATTAAACTTTAGATTTAAAAATTCTGTTTAAATATTTCTTTACAAATTTTAAATTCAGTTTAAAATTTAAACAGACAGGTTTTTTAAAAAACCTGGCAACAACTATGTACTCGAGCCTCACCCTAGATTACTTCGAGTCGTAACCCTAAGTACTTCGAGCAAATTATCAGATTTCTCGAGAGAAACCCGAGACCACAATTCTACTCAAACCAACATCACCAGAAATAAGAAAGTGCACCGTGCACATGCACGGTGACGCCGTTCAACTTCGATCATCGCCAAGGGCTTCTACACGTCGCCGATCATCCAACCTCACAACCCTGATCATCATAATTTCCAGAACAATTCGAAATCGAATTCGAGCTCTAACCCAAACCTGGAAACATAGAACTCCTCAAAAACTCAAACCTGTCAACGACCAAATCTCCGTCCTCCGACCACCGTTAGTGCTGTAACTCCTTCCATGCCCTTGTCATCGACCCAGCTGCCATCCCTCAAAGCTTCTTTGCACTCGATCAAACATAGAGACAGAATCGAACCAATTTCCTAACTTGCTCATAAACTAGGGTTAAAATCTTAAATCCTAAATCACCACTGCCTCAATGCTTTAATCCACCTACTACCATTTTCCCTGCAACTTCGATCAACACTCCATCACCAAAAAAGATATTGGCCACCCAAACATCCTAGATCGACAGTTCTAACCCCAAACATGATTTCTGGTTAAACCAGAAATACACAATCAAATACAAACTAAAAATTCTAATTTTAGTTTTAAAATTCATGTCTTTAGATAAGGATTCAGTTTATATACCTGGATTGGTGAATTTAGATGTTTGAAATTTTACATATCTTATACTTGCACTGTTCTTCTTGGTTTTCCAGAGAATTAAAAATTTAATTTACCTAAATAAAATTTTAAACCTAAATATATGATTAAGCAAACATATTTTATATGAAACTTAAGTCCTAATAGAGATTAGTTTGGAAGATAATAAATTTTAATCAAAATCTTAGCTTAAAAACAAAGAACAGAGGGTCATAGATAACAGACATGCACACATATCTATTCATCCATATACACATAGAAACTCACATATATATATATATATACACACACAAACATACTTTCTTTCAGAATTAACATGCAAACAGATTTCGTATATTTAAGCTCTTTAAAAAAAATGTTACTCACCACTAAAATGGAGACAGAGCCTATCTTTTGAAAACTGTTTTGAAGACTTGAAAATATAAGGCCAAATCTTCTTTGCTTTTGATAAAACTTGTGATATGTTGTTTTAGACTTGCATGCAGACTTGAACAAATCCAGATTCTCTTTTTACTTTTGAATTTAAACTTGCATGTTGCTTCCAGAGATGAAAAATGCAGGCAGTTCTCTGAGTTGATTCCTGATTTAAAATGAATGCAAGCTTTTTGATTTCAGATCTGTAACTTGGTTACAGATCTTATGTTTTTAGGAAGATTTGTTTACAGACTTTGATTTTGTTTGAGGAAGATTTCCAGATTTGAATATGAACATACTTTGTTTGAGAATAGGGATTACTGATTTTAGATTTAGAGGAAAACTTTGAGAAGGGGTATTGATTTGTTTCAGATGTTTAGAGGAAAGATTACTGATTTGTTTTTCTCTTGGCTTTTGAAAAAAATGAAGATTAGAAAAGAATGGGAAATGAAGAAAAGCAAATGTTTATATACATGTATATTTTGGTTTATAAAATAAAAGAAAATGAAAATAAATAAGGACACTTGTCCTATACAATTGTTACTTAAATTACACATGTTTTACAAAGGCTTTAGATAAATGACACTTGTCTTTTAAGTATTTATTTATAATTCTATTTATTTTAAAAGTAATTAAAAAGCCCTTTTCTTATTTATTTAATCACTTATCTATATATATATATATCTTTTTAAAGAGAAACCAAAACTAATTATATTTTATAAATATAAGTTTATACAAATATTATAATATCCAACAATTTAAATATTTATTCTTTTGAACTTCAAAACTTAAATTCAAATTCAAATTAAATTAAATCTAAATTTCCAATTTGCCCAAAGCTTCTATTTACAATATATACAAATAAATATGTATATATTCAAATAGAAAATATCTTATTAACTTTTTAAAAGATAAAATCATCAATTAATACTAATTTAATCAGATTATTAAATTAAATTCAAATCTTATTATCAAAGATTATCCATATCAATTTAATTATTCAACAGATTATTAAATTGATATTGTCAAAATTTCCGGGATATTACATTCCTTCCCCCTTAAAATAATTTCGTCCTCGAAATTTAAACAAAGGTAATTTAATAATCTTATTAAAGATTTTAATTTTAAAACACAAGCATATACTATCATCCATATGCTAACAACCATAGCAACCAAATCATCCAATCAAACAATTCAAACTATCTAGACTAAATTCTAGATAAAATTCCTCGAGTTTCCCCAAGTATATATATATACCGGGATACTCGCTCTACAAACAATCTAAACTACTAAGCTATAGATCTCCTACTCATCTAGATCTACAGAACTAAACAGAATATCAGACTACAGACGAGTCTGACTCAACTACCAAACTTCCTGAACTGCTGATTCCAAAACCAGAGATAGATCAAATACGTATTCCCTCAGAGATATGTAAAACTCAATGAATTCAAGTTATCCAAACTGACCATTCAATTCAGAAGACCAAATACTTATCCAAATCAGAACACAGACGAGATCCAAACACAACTCTACTTCACAACATCAGTAGATTCCAAACTTACTTCTCCCATCTAGAGATACACTCCAAACTGCTTTCGCTGCTCAACTCTGATCTGAGGTAGAACACAAGCACAGACTGGACAACTTACTTCTAGAAATAAGGTTCATTGATCCATAAATAAAACTCAGATATTCCAGCAAAACTTGAGCTGTTTCACCAAACTCTATCTCTAGGAATCATCCTTCAACTAGACTGAACTACCGGTATCACTCCTGGAATCCAAGTCGATAAGAAAACTCAACCTTCAGATGCGGACAAACTTCTGACTTCTCTGAAGACATCCAGAAAAATTCTGACAACCCAAGAGAACACTCAGACAATCGCAAGTCACTTTTGCGATCAACCCATCCTAATCCCAAACAGACTGTTCTCTCTTTACCAATCAGAACAGCTTACACTTATTTATCCAATTTATCGAAGAAATGGATCCACTCTACTGCTTCTGAACTTCACTTCCAGAAAAACTGCTCAGCCAGAAACTTTCCTGCCAACGCGCAGAATACTCCGAGTTGCACTGCTGCCACATATGCCAAAGATTCCCAAATCAAAGCTCTTCGAGAAACTCGAACCTCAAACAAAACAGAAACACCATGCTGAACTCAGCCACAACACCGAAGCAGATACACTTCCTTAAGCTTGTTCCAAAGAAAACATCTTCGGGAACATCCATCGTCATTGTATCTCATCATACAGCTACTATTACCTGAGGTATCAAGGTACCATCACTCACTTTTGTTCAACCGACAGATCCAACTTTACTCATCCAACTTCAAAGATAAACTCTGAACCTTAACAGGTTTCTCTTCAGAGATTGTGAAATCCTTACAATTGCAAAGTTCACTCGAGACGGTATTAGGTTTACAGTCTCGACAAATAAACTTCCAACCTCAACATTCAAACTCCAACCATTGGTAGTCGTGTTACACACACCACTACCCTATCTACCTTTATATCCTATATTGGAAAACCTGTATGGGTAACCCAACAAATAGGTAGAATAGATATATATATTTAAAATGATACTTTTTATATAGAAATTATTTCTGGGTAAAATTATTTCATTTACCTCTTTTAAAACAATATTGTGTCCGTTGGCCTGGTTCAAGTGTTTAGAGATCCTTATCAATAACGTTAGCTACTCGTATTGACCAGAATCCATATACCACTCAACCGATCAATTAACACAATATAAAACCATTTTATATAACTAACAAATACGCGCACTCGTATATATATATACTCAGACTCAAATAGGTTGCTACAGATCCTATCTCTAATGAACAATCCTTCTAAACCTAGGTATTCACTCAACCTGGCTCTGATATTCAATTAACCAAAAGCTTAGGCATTCGCTCAACCTATGCTCTGATACCACTGTAACGACCACGACTTTCTCTCCATAGAAAGTCGTATCGCTAATAAGAAAGAAAGGGATAGAAAGAGAAAAGAAGAGAAAGAAAGAACTAAACAATATCAGAATCTCACAGCGAAACGAAACAAAATATATTATATCACATAAATATTACATAGTATCATATACAACACTTATCAGAGTTACACAGATTCACATCATATACTAGACAGTTATAAACATCTGTCTAGTTATTACACCTCAATACAAACAAAGATCTAAACAAGATCAACACAGCGGAAACTACTATCTATATCTACAACGCTGAAGCCTCCTGCTCCATTGCTCCTCCACAATTCGTCAAGGCTAACCTGAATCCCTTGGCTACTCGTAAAAATTTGAGTACCCAAGAGTTTATAAAACAGAAATAAACAACTTGGGTCAGACATGGGTCTGGTGTGAGTAACAGGTTAAACTTGTTTAACTTCAAAACCTTTTGAAAGAAAAGGTATCACGTAAGACTTCCCACAAATAAACATGGGTAAGTTTTTACCTTACGCTAACCAAAACATTTGATAGGAAATTCGATTGTATTATAATAGGGTCTAGGGTTTCCAAGTAAAATACAGAAATAGCTGAAATGCTTACATCTCACATTTCAACATAGTTGGGCACAACTAATACGTACGGCACTTATTGGAGTTTGGATTCCATACAATGGCAGGGCTACCGGGGTACCGCCCGTCACAGTACGTGGCCTAGATCACCGTACCGAGGATCACTCCCAATCCCCTGCAACACAAGGCCGGAACATCCCTTACTGGATAATTCCCGCACAAGATACCTCACGGTTGGGATCAGCAACCGCACACACTAAGCCGAAATAAGAAGGGACTTCTAGACAGAGGTAATCTTGTCCTACTTGGGTGCTACCCACTAACCTTGCTGCACCTCCCCTGTTTTAGCCATTCCCGGTTTGTGAGGCTTGAGGTCACGATTACCTTTAAAAAAAGAACACATCACTTAGAATGCTCATCTTCCACCTGACGATGTGCTGAAAGCATTCAATCCATACAAGTTCGTTCCGGGTTCGAACGAAACCGAAGGCATTATCTCGTTACACTCGTTTTGGAATCACCCTCAGAGTTAACGACAATAACCCTTGCACTCTGAATCTTCATCTTCACTTGATTCACGACCTATCGTTAATTTGGATCGATGTGGTATTCGGGTCTCCAGACCTGGAAATCCGGTATACGGAAACCCGATCCCGGTCTCATCGAAATCCAAAGCGTGTCTTTTAAGGCCAAGTTGTTTTAAAGGTTAAAACAATTTAATTCATTATCTTTATACACAAAGAAAGATAATTCACAACAGATAATCAACATTATCAGATAATCCATACAATTCAACTAACATCCATATCACACAGCATATATCTCATCAGAGATATCAATCAAAGTCAAGTATCCAATACTAACACCCATTCATAAGTAATGATTTATATCATCTTAATTTAAATTGAATTAAATTAATTACTTCATTTTATAAATCCTTCTTACTTAACCATTAATTAATTACAATCAATTAATTAATTATCCTCTAATAATTCATTTCAATTAATCATCTTGATTAATTATCTTTTGATTACATTCAAGTAATTTATTCTCAATTAATTACTTAAATTAATTATCCTTAACCACTTATTGTAATTAACCTTTAATTACATCATTAATTAATTAACTAAAATTAATTAACTTAATCAACTATAATTAATTACATTAATCCTTAATTAATTACATTGATTAATTACTTCATTTATTAATTATTACTTAATTAATCAATCTTAATTACATCATTAATTATATTAATTAATGATCCTTAATTACAACTTAATTATTAATTACTTAATTAAATTAATTACATTAAGTAATTAACCTTTAATTAAACAACATTTATTAATCACCTTTGATTAATCTTCAATCAGTAATTAATTACCCTTAATTACTTTCCCTAACTAAATTAATTACTTCCTTAATTAATTTCTTAATTAATCCCTTGATTAATTTTTCAAAGTAATTAACTCAAATTACTTCTATTAATAAAATCATTATTTCAACTAATTACTTCCAGTAATTACCTTATTATTTACTCCCCTAAATAATCTTACCTTAATAATTACATTAAGTAATTATTTATCAAATCATCCATTGATTATTCTAAATTAATTAAACTTAATTAATTAACTTAAACTAATCAAATTAACTTAATTAATTACAATGAGTAATTAATTTCTTAATTACTTCCATTAAGTAATTCATTTAAACAAATTTTCACAAATGATTATCTTTAAATTAATTAATCTAATTAATTATTAAAATTAATCACATTATTTAATTATTTAATAATCCTTAGTTAATGATCTTCATTAACAATTATTTAATTACTTTTCTTAAGTAATTAACTTAGATTAACCATTATTAATTTCAAATTAATAAATCTTAATAACCAATTAATTAATCTCTAAATATTTAATTAATTAAGTGTTAACCATAACTTAATTAATCTTTAATTACTTTATTAATTAATTATCTATAATTAATTAATATTCTAATTTATAATCCTTAATTACAAATTAATAATTCAATTTAATTAATCTTAAACCTTAATTAAGTTAATTTAAATCTTTAATTACAAATTAATTATCCCAAATCTTTAATTAATTGAATTAATTAATTATCTATATTAATATACCTTATTAATTTAATTTATCACAAACCATTAAGTCTTTGTAAAAACATTTCCTTATTAATGATAATTATCATTCAAAACACCTTTGGAAACATTTAACTTTCAAATTTACTTTTAAATTCCATTTTAAATAGGAGATTTAAAATGAATAAAAGAAAATTTAACTATTACAAAGTTTAAAATCCATTTACACACTCTTAAAATCATATGTTGAAGAAATACTCATCTTATAAAAGAACTTAAAGAATTTGAAAACAAATTTACTTTTAAATTCTAACCATTTAATATACATTTAAACAATTAAAGTTATTAAACAATTTAATTTAAAAACTTTCTTTTATTTCAAATCTGAGATACAAATTTAAATTTTTCCAGATTAAACTTTAGATTTAAAAATTCTGTTTAAATATTTCTTTACAAATTTTAAATTCAGTTTAAAATTTAAACAGACAGGTTTTTTAAAAAACCTGGCAACAACTATGTACTCGAGCCTCACCCTAGATTACTTCGAGTCGTAACCCTAAGTACTTCGAGCAAATTATCAGATTTCTCGAGAGAAACCCGAGACCACAATTCTACTCAAACCAACATCACCAGAAATAAGAAAGTGCACCGTGCACATGCACGGTGACACCGTTCAACTTCGATCATCGCCAAGGGCTTCTACACGTCGCCGATCATCCAACCTCACAACCCTGATCATCATAATTTCCAGAATAATTCGAAATCGAATTCGAGCTCTAACCCAAACCTGGAAACACAGAACTCCTCAAAAACTCAAACCTGTCAACGACCAAATCTCCGTCCTCCGACCACCGTTAGTGCTGTAACTCCTTCCATGCCCTTGTCATCGACCCAGCTGCCATCCCTCAAAGCTTCTTCGCACTCGATCAAACATAGAGACAGAATCGAACCAATTTCCTAACTTGCTCATAAACTAGGGTTAAAATCTTAAATCCTAAATCACCACTGCCTCAATGCTTTAATCCACCTACTACCATTTTCCCTGCAACTTCGATCAACACTCCATCACCAAAAAAGATATTGGCCACCCAAACATCCTAGATCGACAGTTCTAACCCCAAACATGATTTCTGGTTAAACCAGAAATACACAATCAAATACAAACTAAAAATTCTAATTTTAGTTTTAAAATTCATGTCTTTAGATAAGGATTCAGTTTATATACCTGGATTGGTGAATTTAGATGTTTGAAATTTTACATATCTTATACTTGCACTGTTCTTCTTGGTTTTCCAGAGAATTAAAAATTTAATTTACCTAAATAAAATTTTAAACCTAAATATATGATTAAGCAAACATATTTTATATGAAACTTAAGTCCTAATAGAGATTAGTTTGGAAGATAATAAATTTTAATCAAAATCTTAGCTTAAAAACAAAGAACAGAGGGTCATAGATAACAGACATGCACACATATCTATTCATCCATATACACATAGAAACTCACATATATATATACACACACAAACATACTTTCTTTCAGAATTAACATGCAAACAGATTTCTTATATTTAAGCTCTTTAAAAAAAAATGTTACTCACCACTAAAATGGAGACAGAGCCTATCTTTTGAAAACTGTTTTGAAGACTTGAAAATATAAGGCCAAATCTTCTTTGCTTTTGATAAAACTTGTGATATGTTGTTTTAGACTTGCATGCAGACTTGAACAAATCCAGATTCTCTTTTTACTTTTGAATTTAAACTTGCATGTTGCTTCCAGAGATGAAAAATGCAGGCAGTTCTCTGAGTTGATTCCTGATTTAAAATGAATGCAAGCTTTTTGATTTCAGATCTGTAACTTGGTTACAGATCTTATGTTTTTAGGAAGATTTGTTTACAGACTTTGATTTTGTTTGAGGAAGATTTCCAGATTTGAATATGAACATACTTTGTTTGAGAATAGGGATTACTGATTTTAGATTTAGAGGAAAACTTTGAGAAGGGGTATTGATTTGTTTCAGATGTTTAGAGGAAAGATTACTGATTTGTTTTTCTCTTGGCTTTTGAAAAAAATGAAGATTAGAAAAGAATGGGAAATGAAGAAAAGCAAATGTTTATATACATGTATATTTTGGTTTATAAAATAAAAGAAAATGAAAATAAATAAGGACACTTGTCCTATACAATTGTTACTTAAATTACACATGTTTTACAAAGGCTTTAGATAAATGACACTTGTCTTTTAAGTATTTATTTATAATTCTATTTATTTTAAAAGTAATTAAAAAGCCCTTTTCTTATTTATTTAATCACTTATCTATATATATATATATATCTTTTTAAAGAGAAACCAAAACTAATTATATTTTATAAATATAAGTTTATACAAATATTATAATATCCAACAATTTAAATATTTATTCTTTTGAACTTCAAAACTTAAATTCAAATTCAAATTAAATTAAATCTAAATTTCCAATTTGCCCAAAGCTTCTATTTACAATATATACAAATAAATATGTATATATTCAAATAGAAAATATCTTATTAACTTTTTAAAAGATAAAATCATCAATTAATACTAATTTAATCAGATTATTAAATTAAATTCAAATCTTATTATCAAAGATTATCCATATCAATTTAATTATTCAACAGATTATTAAATTGATATTGTCAAAATTTCCGGGATATTACACAGGGCATATAGCAAAGCTATGTGGTTAGCTACCATTAGGAGCAGTCACCCCATTCTAGATGTCCCTTTCAGAGTTGGTTTGCGCACAGACACTGCGGTAGTATAAGACCTCGGTGTCAGGGGGTGAGGTAATCTGGTCTGCTATGTTAAAGGGGCAGCCAGCTCTATGTTAGAGTCGGTGCATTTTCTAGAGGTGTATCATCGGAAGGTAGTCCCTTACCTTGCCATTATTGGAATCCAATCTCCAATATGTGCCTTACGTTTTTGATTGTAGAGCCTAGTATGTTGGAATGTGAGATGCAAGCATTTTAGCTATTTTATCTATTTACTTTAAACCTAGACACTATGAAAATATCACTGGATTTTGATATAAAATGTTTTGGTTATCATAAGGTAAAAACCCATTCATTTTTATGTGCGGTGTGGTCTTTCGAGATGCCCTTTGTTTGAAAGGTTTTCAAATGTAGAAATAAGTTTGGTTGTTTCTTGTTATCTAGTTTTACTCACGCTTGTTTACCAGGTTGACCCAGGCGTTATTCCATGTAATGCTCGGTTCACACCGAGCATGTTTTCCCAGGTTTAGCTAGATACTTTGGAGTTGGAGAGGAGCTGGGTGGTTAAGACTTATTCACGTATATTTTTCTTCCGTTGTATTATAGAGTCTGTATGTTTGTCAATGTAAGGAAAGGTTTCTATAACAGTCCAAATTTAGGATAAGTCTAGTTTACTCTAATGTTGTATATATGAATAAAGATGTTTCCTTTTGTAAAGATCATTGTTGTATTACATATTATTCGCTGCATTGTGAGATTCTATGTTGTTTAATTTCTTCTATCTTCTACCTTCTTCTTACACCCTAACAAATCGGTATTTCCGGCACTTGAATGTTCAGTATCTAATACAGTGGACGTATTAGTGTTGATTTTTAAGGGTCGAAAATCTGGTTCATTACAGCTATGGTAAGTAAACTCCAGCTTCTCTCCAAGAGCTCAATGAACATCAACGAAAACCTCCCTTTCTCAAACTTCTCAAAAGAGCACACGAGGAATTTAGGAAAAACAAAAGCCACCTGTCAGACATAAGTCTGGTGTGAAAAAATCAAGAAATATGTGTGCAGCACATAACATCACCTTTTAAGACTATTGTAATGGTTATCCCCTCAAAAGAGCCAAACCATTTAATAAGTACATATTGTGATATAATAGATAATGTCTATGGTGAAGAATATAAGTAAGAAATAGTTATGCTGCATGTGTGTACATCACAACAATAATGGCTATGCAATCAAAACCGCTAAGTCGCATTCGCTAATTGTGTAGGATTTCCATGGAGATCTCCTCGGCTCAAAGCTGACTCCAATCTCTTGCACAAGGATCAGAGTCATCCTTTTGAGCAGCATACATCTCTAGTGACTGTACTCTAGGAAAAATATAGTTGTCCTGCTAAGACCGAGAGCATTGCTCCCGCATGCATTTCCATAAGTATCTCTAAAATGGAGTCACTTGCACCCTATGGGTTTGCCAACCCTACTGGCTATTCCTTCTAACACGAGCCATAAGTCGAACAGATCTCGAAACCACACATGGATTCCCAAATCCTGAATAGATCATGAACCTCTACATGGGTTCGAGCATCTCAATCAGATCTTGAATCTCCACATAAATTCCAGCATTACGAACCTCTTCCAAAGCATAGATTGCGTATATGGTTTTGAAGTGGTTACGGTTTTGAGCCATCTCATGTAAGTACACTCCCCTGCTTACCAATCGATATATTTCCAGTTAATACAACCCCGGTTCTTTCAGAAATAAATAGACGATACATAAGGGATAAGATTCTCTCCCGTTCGGATGGATTTCCTTACCATTTGTCCTAGGAGGCAAGATGAGTTTATACATAAGGTATAACATCATCCCTTGTTCCTTCTTGATATTTCCTAAGCTAATTTTGGTATAATCTCAACAAGAATGATAGCGATCGCATATGGAAACTAAGTTTCGTGTACTTATCACATTTCCAAACTTCTCAACTTCCGCTATCCCTCGGTGAAGAGTGATGCCCGGTAGGTTAGAGCACTATTGCTTCTATACCCTACTCAAATCATCATTATTAATTATCAAAGATAGAAATAGGTCTACTTTGTTTGCTTTCATGGTAAGTACACAACTAAATACTTTCCATAAACAAGTAAACACACAAAGCACGATTAACACACACAAAGGACGATCAAGTCACATAAACGAATTTTAATCCCATTTTTATTTAATTAATATTTTATTAATTGAAACATCTTTTATTAGTAAAACTTCTTTATCTAATAAAATTTCTTTAGCAATTAAAACTTCTTCCTTTAGTTTAAACACCTTTATTAATTAAACTCATTTATTGATTAAAACTTCCTTATTAATTAAAACTTAACTTATTTAATTGAACTTCTTATAAATTAAAACTTAACTCATTAAAGTTGTATATAGATTTGAAATTTCCCTTTTATGAAAGATATATACACATATTTTACTATTCATGGTTTTACTATTCAAGTTTTTACTATTCATGTATTTACTATTCATATATTTACTATACTTCAAAAATATTCATATATTTATCAAGTATATTCAGAAATCACTTAACAAAATTTACTTACATTAAAATATAAGTCAAAGGTCTAAAAACAAATGTTACTAAAACATTATTTACTACAAACCCAAAACAATTCGTACTTTAAACATTATCTTTAAAACTTGTTTTTAAAGATCTAATTGCATTTATAAGGGTTTAAGACAAGTGTAACTTAAACATTGTCACAACAATCCAAAACTATCACTTATAGTTATCTTTCAAATATTCAATATTAAATATCTAATTATTTTCTTAAGTATAATTAATAAGGGTTAAAGAAAAATGTCACTTAAACAACATTTACTACAACCCAAAACGATTTACTTATAATTACCTTAAATTATTCATTATTAAAAATCTAATTATATTGTTAATTATAATTAATAATATGGATTCAAAACAAATATCACTAAAACATTGTTTACTACAACCCAAAACCATTTACTTATACTTATTATTAACTTTAAGATATTCATTTGAAGATCAAATTATGTCCACACTTATTAATGAAGGCAATACGCTTTTAATTTAACTTCTCAAAATACTTTAGTTTAACTTAAGTGTTAAAGTCCAAACTTCCTTTACTACATTTATAAATACTTAACTTGCTTTTTAAAACTTATATATATTTACAAAAAACCTTTTTAAAATGATGTATAAATTTAAATGTATACTAATTTATTTATAAGCTAATATAATTAATAAAATTCTAAAACAATTTAAAAGATATTCTATTAAATAAGATTTTTAATACTTTAATAAAATCTTTGACTAATTTTTTAAAACTACATATATTTAAAAATACTTTAGATTACTTTACTTATACTATAGTTTAAAACACTTATTTTAAATATTACTTAAAAAATACTTATTTTATAATTTATTTAAAAACCATAAAGACTTGTTTTATAATTTAAAACCCTTTACTTTAAAAGTTCAAAAATAATTATTTAAACTTTGATACTTATCCCATAATAAATGTACTTAAAGTATTTATTAAAAATGAAAAAAAACCTTAGGATGTCTTCCAAAGTTAACTTTGAAAATCGCCGAACACAAGGCATTTTCAAAGTGCATCCATCATGACATTTTCGCTTTTAACTTTCACAAATTCCATTCACATTTTATATAACTTCCCAAATCAACCAATTATATATTTTCACTATATAATCATATTTTAACCAATTTAACATATGTTAAATACAATGGATTTCAAAGTGTGTTTATAGAGATTATTTCGCTTCAAACATTTACAACACACTATCAAACATGTAAACAATAAGTCTCGACCATGTCACATATTTTATGAGGTTTTAAAAGAGAATGTATATTACATATAATGTTGTCACTTGCTTTCCAAAGTAAGGAAGGGTCCAAAAACAATAACTTGCATTGTTATCAATTTTAATTTATATTTAACACAATAAACATTTATATGCACAAAATTATAAAAATTAAATAGCGAGTTAACTCAACCAAGCCCAAGTTTAGCCAAGATGTAGATAATACCGATACGAGTGCAACGACGAAGAAGGCATCTCGATTGGAACTAGTATGCAAAAATTATGGATTTTATAAGATTTTGATTTAAAACTATTAATTAATTAAGCTAATTAAATTACTAATTACCTTACAAAATACCATCCCCTTCTTTTCCAATCCAAACCATGCATAGTGTACAACTGCACACCCTGTACATGTCACCCATCACTGATTCATTCACTCCTCGAATGCTCCTTCATTTCTCAACAATCGACGAACGGACTTTGCCATCGCATCACACTACGCATCCACATTGCAAGCAACCCAAACACTTCAAGACCTCATCAGCCCCTCAAAGTCTGTAACACCCTGCATTTTTTGATAATTAAATAACCAAAATAATTATTAACAGTGAAAGTGTTTTTGGAATTGTCAAAATTTAGCTACGATAGTTGCACCATTGGGTCCGCGGCAATTTTCTGATTGATTTCCATATATAGCTTGTCGAAATTCGAGCTAGTATGAAGAAGTTACGAGAAGAATAAGAAATCAGAATTATATAAATATATAAACAATTAAAAGAAAAAAATGACCCTACGGGTCGACCAGCAAAACACCCAAGTCGACCCGCGTTTTACCCCGGACGAGAAATCATCCAGGGATGTGCCGAAGTTTTATAATTTGATTTTCGTGCGATCTGAAGCATTGTTTTATGGATCCAACGATTCTCAGCGGGCCTGTGACGTGGTTGCACCAGATTCAATCTTAAAATCCGACGGCCTGAGATCCCCAAGCCACACTATAAATAGAACCCTAGGCCTAGCTATTTTTCTCATTTAGATTCTCTCCTAATTGGGTTCATTGCCTGAGGCTAAACCCTAAATAAAAAAAATTTCTGGGGATGAAATCTTTTTAATAAAAATAATTTACACCCTAGAAGTGGATCCAGGAAGGCCCAGGATTAGAGCTAAGGACCATAAGTGAGTGTTTTGTAATTACTTTAGATTTGTAAGCAATTTAAAATAATAGGGTTCTCAATAGTTGTAGTTTTTCTACAATTTTGAGACAGTATTTATGTAAGTTTATTTACAGTCAGTTTTTAAGTAAATTTCAGAAGTTCTTTTCAGTCTATTTTTATTCAGCTATTTTATTCAGTTATTTACATCTGTTTTAAGTTGGAATTTAGCCTGTAAATGTTGGTTTCTTTTTATAGATATTTAATCCTTTTTGACGCGAATAAAATATTAAAAAGAGAAGAATTTGCAAATATGGATTAAAATAGAAAAACACTATATTTACAAAAATCAGATGTAAAATGAGAAAAAACTAAAATAAAGTGGAGATGGACTGAAATAGGCAAATTTGAGATATTTACAAGCATGATTATAACAAGTGGTTATAACTAAAAAGAGCAAATAGAAGAGTAACAGTTGCAAGAACCATTATAACACGTAGGTTATAATCAGAAAGAAAGAAATAACAGAAGGGGCTTATTTTAAAACTTAGATCTTGAATTAAGTTAATAAGAAAATATAGCAGTAGTGGCCCGTACCGGCAGCATTCCTTTTCAGGTCTAGGACTGATGGTCTCACACGTGGGTGAGGCTGGGTACGCTTCTGCTGATTAGGGTAAATAAGTGGCCAATAGATAGAGGCTCAAATTTGGGGATTTGGGCAAGGGGCACAAAGTTAGAAGATTTGTTTGTTAGGACCAGTACCGGCAGCATTCCCTTTCAGGTCGAGGACTGATGGTCTCACACGTGGGTGAGGCAGGGCACGCTTATACTGATTAGGGTAAATAAAGGGTCAAATAGGGGGCGACGGTTAGTGTGTATCGGCGATGACCGAGCATGCGACATCGATTAGGGTAAATAATTCGATATTGTGTCCTAAGCGCTAAGAGGTGACTTTTGCTATGGGACCAACAGGATTGGTTCACCGTTGCACAATAGAGATAGGAAAGGCCGGTCAATGGGTAGAATTAGGATTTTAGCCTAATCAAGTTAGTAGTTGAGATAGGATTAGGGTTTCAGCCTAATCACAACAGTTTAAGACAAGTGCAAACAATCAAAGCAAATAATTAAACCGAACCAGAAACAGTATTTTATGCAAGTTTTATCTTTTCTGTATCTTCCTTTCATGCTAGAACTATTTCTTAGTCTATTATCTTTATCTTGCTTAGAAATGCTAGATATTACTTTCACTCACCAGACTTATTGTCTGACCCACTCCTCTATCTTTCCTTTTTTTCCCTAATAGGCCATCAGAGTTGAGGATAGTTGATTCAGGTTGCTTGGAGATTCATTTCCGGAGTTTTCTCATTTTAGATGTATTCTTCTGCTTTTCATCTCTCACATTTGGCTTATGATGGATTGGCACTTGTTGTGAGAAATGCGGATTAAGGATCTTAAGGCTAGAATTAACACTAGAGGGGGGGGTGAATAGAGTTTAAAGAAATTTGCTAATATTTTTGAGTTTATCTTACTTTGTTAACAATGTATACACTAATCAGACACAGATATGAACACAGAATCAAACACAGATGCAAATATAAAGTAAAAGCAGTAAAGGAAAGAACACACCGGATTTTATACTGGTTCGGAGTTACCCTACATCCAGTCCCGCACAACTAAGTATGGATTTCCTTTCAAAATCACTTCAACAATTACAACCCTCGGTTTCAAGGCTACGAGGTACACCCTCCAGAATAACAATCCTCTGGGTAGAGATACTTGATTTCTGGGGCAATAAGTTCACCTAATTGATTTCCAGGGCTACAATCACACCTTCTCTCGCTCGATTGATTACAAAAAGTCTATAACTCAGATTAGCACTTGGATCTTGTAGAGATAGTGGAGAGAATCAAAACCAGAAATTGCCTAGTTAGATTCGATATTGATTTCGGCAGAGTAATGGTGTAATTTGTAAATAAAAAAGTGGAGAAGAAGAAGAGAAGTTAAATCAGAGAAAAGTGTTATAAAATTCGTTGAAACTGACCCCTATTTATAGAAGAACAACAGTCATGTCCATTCATGAAGAGTTATGGCGAATAGACACTTCTTTTGAAATTTAAATTTTGAACTCAACTGTCACCATGTCGACATGGTGCCTATGGGCATGTCGACATCCCTCAGCCAAATTTGATGTTTTGAATTTTTATAAAAATAATATTTATCTTATATAAAAACTATTTAAAACTTTATAAATATACTTGAATATATTTGAAATTCATAAGTGAATATAAAGAACAATATATATATATATATATATTATTTTAACTATAATTTAAATCAAAGTATAAATAATTTAAAAGTTAAATATATTATTTGAAAAGATAGTTTAAAATTAGGAGTAATTTTGACTCTGAAAATAAAGATGCTTTGAGGCTAAAATTATTTAAAATCGGAATCGAGGGTCTTGAATCTTTTTAAAAGGAAAGTTTTGAAATCATTTCGAAAACAAGATAATTTTGAAAAATCATTTGAATTAAGATTAGTGGATACAAAACAATGTTCCACTAGATTTTCGTAGGTTCCATCCTACTTAGGGTTCCATCCATTTAACGGGCTCGAAGTGGATTCCATTCCACGAATAAATTGGATATTAAGATGCCAGTGCTTTTCTACGAGTTTTAACAAATATTCCTAATAAAACAAACTCAACCTTGAAATCTTGAACTCTTGATAATCTTGATACTCATGAGTCTTCTATCTCTATATCTTGAATCTCTATACTGTACAGTCTTCATTCTTGATACCTGCATGGTTAGATCCTGCATATACATATATATATCTAAACTTGTAATGTTAGTATTTATATTTTATAATCTATTCTAAGGTTGTTGTCATCAAAACCATCATCTAATGGACTAACAATCTCCCCCTTTTTGATGATGACAACCTTTGTTTATAAAATATCACTTCTATCCTAATACTTCTAATAACTCCCTCTTAATCTATGCCTAACTATCCTATTTTATACTTCTCCCCCTTTGTCATCAACAAAAAAACTTACTCTAAACTAGATAACTCCAAACTATATAACTCCCCCTGAAACTAAGACTACATTACTTGTGATTATAATGATAGTGTTATCATACATAATCAATACTTAACTAAAATATAATCCTAAACTATTAACTATCCTAACTAAGAATTTCACAATAATACTAACACATATAAGAACATGAGTTTATTTATTACGAGTATGGTTGTATTTACATTTGCGTTTGAAAAACATAAATAACATAAATAACAACGGAAAGAAAGAGAAGAAACTAATGTGTGTTTCTGAACATAGGAGATTTATGAATTAAACAGTTTGGATAGTGGAAACAGAAATTTCCACGTTGTTCAACAAGATTCCCATTTTTGTCGAAATACACTTCTCCAATGCATACTACTTAGTCATCATCCTCCTCGTGTGCTTCTTCCATTGGTTCTTCTTCTTCTTCGTCGCTGACCTCATGTTCTTGATTGAGTGAAGAGTCTTCATCGATCAAGATAGGGTTGGCCTGATTATCCATTAGGATTTTTTGTAAATTCCTAAGAATCTTGCCTTGCCTCTCTTGTTCTTTCGCCATACGAAGTTGAGTCACTTGAATTTCAGTCAACATCTGAAGAGTATCCTTCATAGACTCCTCCAATTTAGTTACACGTGCGAGAGTAGTGCATTGGAATGGACCAGAAGTAGGAGTGGGGAATGAGAAAGTTGATTTTATGTTTGATTTAGAGGAAGATGCCCTTATTTTATATATTTCAGAATAGAAAATGAAGAGAAAACAGAGAGAATGAATAAGAATTCGAAATAGAGAAGAATATATAACTAAATTTTTGAATTTTGGTGGGAAAATTAAAAAAATAGAAACGTTACATGTCGACATGTCTTCCTAGGGGATGTCGACATGGTCCTTATACTTTAACTCTATGATTTATTTTAATATTAATTATTAATTATACTTGTTATTTATATTTTATATTTCAGTTATAGAAAAAATACCTAATTCTCTTCTTAATTTAGTAAATATAGATTCATTTAATGGTTTTGTTAAGATATCAGCGATTTGATTCTCAGAGTTTATATATTCAAGAGTAATTACTTCTTTAGTTATATTATCTCTAAGAAAATGATGTCGAATATCAATATGTTTAGTTTGAGCATGATGAGTAGGATTTTTAGATAAATTTATTGCACTAGTATTATCACAATAAATTGGCGATTTTGAGATATTTAATCCAAAATATCTTAAGGTTTGTTGCATATATATTACTTGAGAACAAGCCAAAGCAGCAGAAATATACTCTGCTTCAGTTGTTGATAGAGAAACTGTACTTTGCTTTTTACTAAACCAGGAAACCAGAGAATGTCCCAAAAAGTGACAAGTTCCACTTGTACTTTTTCGGTCTGATTTACATCCAGCATAGTCAGCATCACAGTATGATATTAAATCAAATGAATCATTTTTAGGATAAAATAAGCCATAATCAGAGGTGTGTTTAATATATCTTATGATACGTTTTACAGCTTTTAAGTGAGTTTCTTTAGGATGAGATTGATATCTTGCACAGAGACATACACTATGCATGATATCAGGTCTACTAGCAGTGATATAGAGCAATGATCCGATCATTCCTCTATACAACTTTTGATCTACATCTTTCAAGAAATCTTCTTTACTTAGATATTCATTGGTTGCCATGGGAGTAGGTTTTCCACTCGCAGTAGTCAAACCAAATTTATTGACTAGTTCTTTAGCATATTTTTCTTGACTAATAAAAATACCATTATCTAACTGTTTTATTTGCAATCCTAGAAAGAAGTTTAATTCACCCATATGACTCATCTCAAACTGTTTTGTCATTATTTCAGAAAATTCTTTATTCATTTCGAAGTTAGTTGAACCAAAAATGATATCATCTACGTATACTTGAACTAGTTGAATATCATTGTTATTTCTTTTAATAAAAAGAGTGTTATCTATTATACCAATTTCAAAATTTGATTGTAATAAATAAGATCTTAGTCTATCATACCAAGCTCTAGGAGCTTGTTTTAGACCATATAAAGCTTTCTTAAGTTTGTACACATGGTTTGGTAAATTTTCATCTTCAAAAAGTGGTGGTTGTTCCACATATACTTCTTCTTTTACAAATCCATTTAAAAATGCACTTTTAACATCCATTTGAAATAATTTGAAATTATTATGATTTGCGAAAGCAAGTAGAATCCTAATGGCTTCTAATCTTGCTACAAGAGCAATGGTTTCGTCACAATCTATACCTTCTTCTTGACAATAACCTTGGGCGACTAATCGTGCTTTATTTCTAACGACCTCACCTTGTTCATTCATTTTATTTTTATAGACCCATTTAGTTCCAATTATAGTTTTATCTTCAGGTCTAGGAACAAGTTCCCAAACTTCATTTCTAGTGAATTGATTTAATTCTTCTTGCATAGCCAAAATCCATGAATCATCAGTTGATGCTTCTTTAGGATTTTTGGGTTCAATAGATGATATAAATGCTACATTACTCATTTTACTTAGTTGATTTCTAGTTGTAACAATAGATTGCATATCTCCTATTATATTTTCAATAGGATGATCTTTTAAAAGTTTAATCCTTTTATTAGGATGATTAATTTCATTATTAATTTCGGCTGATTCCTGATTTTGAGTAATTAAATCTTCTTCATCATTTGTAATTTCAAAATCTTTTAAATTTTCATCAAACGAAACATGCATTGTTTCTTCGATGGTGTTAGATCTTAAACTAAAAACTCTATAAGCTTTACTTCTATTAGAATATCCGATAAAGATTCCTTTGTCGGATTTAGGATCAAATTTATCCAAATTATCTTTTGTATTTAAAATAAAGCATTTACTTCCAAAAATTTTGAAGTATGATACCTTAGGTTTCTTTCCATGAAGAAGTTCATAAGGTGTCTTATCAGTTAAAGGTCTAATTAAAATTCTATTCAAAATATAACAGGCGGTAGCAATAGCTTTTGCCCAAAAGTGTTTTGGTAAATTACTATCTGAAAGCATAGTTCTCGCACACTCTTGTATCATTCTATTTTTACGCTCAACTACTCCGTTTTGTTGTGGAGTTCTTGGAAATGAGAAATTGTGAGTTATTCCCTTCTTATTGCATAATTCCTCAAACTTTTCATTTTCAAATTCACCACCGTGATCACTACGAATAGTTATAATTTTTAAAGATAATTGATTTTGAATCCTTTTTGTAAAGTTCTTAAAACATTCAAAAGTATCACTTTTATGTTTCAAAAATATTGTCCATGTAAATCTAGAATAATCATCTACAATTACAAAAACATATGTACTATGATTTATTGACTGAATTTGAGATGGACCAAATAAATCAAGATGAAGTAACTCAAGGGGTTTTGAAGTTGAAATCATATCTTTTAATTTAAAGGAACTTTTTCTAAGTTTTCCTAATTGACATGCATCACATAAACTATCTACTTTAAAATTCATTTTAGGGAGACCTCTTACTAGATCATGTTTTGACAGTCTAGATAAGAGTTTGAAATTCAAATGTCCAAATCTCTTATGCCAAATCCAAGGGTCACTTGTATTTGCCAGAAGACATAGGTTATCATTTGAAACTTTCATACTAAGAATATAAATATTCTTTTTCCTAGTTCCCTCAAATATTATGGTTGAGTTATTATCTTCAGTATGACATTTATCTTTTTCAAATTTAATTTTATATCCTTTATCACATAGTTGACTTATACTTAGCAGATTGTGTTTTAGATTCTTAACTAGCAAAACATTAGTAATAATAGGAGTTTCAGAATTACCGACATTGCCGATGCCAATCACGTATCCTTTTGAGTTGTCTCCAAAGTTAACCAGTCCTCCGTCTTTGTATATAATATTATTCAGCATATCCAGATTACCAGTCATGTGTCTAGAGCATCCACTATCAAGTATCCACTTATTCCTTTTGATCTACACAGATTGTCCATTGTGGATTGATTCCTTAATACCCATAAAGCATCTTTCCTACACATTATAAAATTTGGGTAGACAACTAGAATTTGAATAACATTCATATGCAGACTCATGAAACGATGATGATTTAAACAATTCTAAACTAGTTTTAATAGATTTTTCAAAAATAGCCATTTTAAAACTTTTCAAAATTCAGATTATGAAACTTTTGAAAACAAAGCTCCGATACCAAATGTGAGAAATGCAGATTAAGGATCTTAAGGCTAGAATTAACACTAGAGGGGGGTGAATAGAGTTTAAAGAAATTTGCTAATATTTTTGAGTTTATCTTACTTTGTTAACAATGTATACACTAATCAGACACAGATATGAACACAGAATCAAACACAGATTCAAATATAAAGTAAAAGCAGTAAAGGAAAGAACACACCGGATTTTATACTGGTTCGGAGTTACCCTACATCCAGTCCCGCACAACTAAGTATGGATTTCCTTTCAAAATCACTTCAACAATTACAACCCTCGGTTTCAAGGCTACGAGGTACACCCTCCAGAATAACAATCCTCTGGGTAGAGATACTTGATTTCTGGGGCAATAAGTTCACCTAATTGATTTCCAGGGCTACAATCACACCTTCTCTCGCTCGATTGATTACAAAAAGTCTATAACTCAGATTAGCACTTGGATCTTGTAGAGATAGTGGAGAGAATCAAAACCAGAAATTGCCTAGTTAGATTCGATATTAATTTCGGCAGAGTAATGGTGTAATTTGTAAATAAGAAAGTGGAGAAGAAGAAGAGAAGTTAAATCAAAGAAAAGTGTTATAAAATTCGTTGAAACTGACCCCTATTTATAGAAGAACAACAGTCATGTCCATTCGTGAAGAGTTATGGCGAATAGACACTTCTTTTGAAATTTAAATTTTGAACTCAACTGTCACCATGTCGACATGGTGCCTATGGGCATGTCGACATCCCTCAGCCAAATTTGATGTTTTGAATTTTTATAAAAATAATATTTATCTTATATAAAAACTATTTAAAACTTTATAAATATACTTGAATATATTTGAAATTCATAAGTGAATATAAAGAACAATATATATATATATATATATTATTTTAACTATAATTTAAATCAAAGTATAAATAATTTAAAAGTTAAATATATTATTTGAAAAGATAGTTTAAAATTAGGAGTAATTTTGACTCTGAAAATAAAGATGCTTTGAGGCTAAAATTATTTAAAATCGGAATCGAGGGTCTTGAATCTTTTTAAAAGGAAAGTTTTGAAATCATTTCGAAAACAAGATAATTTTGAAAAATCATTTGAATTAAGATTAGTGGATACAAAACAATGTTCCACTAGATTTTCGTAGGTTCCATCCTACTTAGGGTTCCATCCATTTAACGGGCTCGAAGTGGATTCCATTCCATGAATAAATTGGATATTAAGATGCCAGTGCTTTTCTACGAGTTTTAACAAATATTCCTAATAAAACAAACTCAACCTTGAAATCTTGAACTCTTGATAATCTTGATACTCATGAGTCTTCTATCTCTATATCTTGAATCTCTATACTGTACAGTCTTCATTCTTGATACCTACATGGTTAGATCCTGCATATACATATATATCTAAACTTGTAATGTTAGTATTTATATTTTATAATCTATTCTAAGGTTGTTGTCATCAAAACTATCATCTCATGGACTAACACTTGTGAGAGGGATTATTATTGTTATGTTTACTCTTATTATGTGAGATTGAGATGTATTTTCATAAGACATGAGAGATTTTGAATTTTTAAGACTTGTTATGATGAGATGAAGTTCAATTCTGAATGATAAGTTATTGTTTAAATGTTTTCCGCTACTTTTACTTATTTGTCTTGTGAATATTAGTCTCTGTGATGCTTTAGCTATACCTATAACGCACGACATCCTTTGGTGTGCCCTTTTTGGGAATACTAAAGGGTGTGGGAGTGTTTCATTTGGTATCAGAGCCTAAGGTTACAGGATTCCTAAAAACTTATTTTAAAAGTAAAGTATTTTTCAAAGGTAACCTATCTTCAAACTAAAAGTATTTTTCAGGAAGAAACTCTTATTATAGAAATAGTTTTCAAGTATAAGAGAGTTTTTATAAAAATCCCCTCAAAGTCCAGTTCAACCTTCTTTCGATTCTTTCGAGCCAAAATTTTCTTTTCTCTATATAGAATAGCGGACGCCTCAAATCTTCCAGAGGGTGTCCAAGCCCCTGGCTGGTTCCGTAGATATCTCCAAGCTACGACACCAAAGGTGCAAGAGCAAGCACCCAATGTAGCACCAGCGAGTGGAGGTCCCGTTAATCCACCTGCAGCAGCCAATTTTTCTAAGCTATGCAAGGACTTCGCTAATCTAGAAGGCAAGACGTTTTCTGGCTTGAAGGATTTCATAGAGGCACGAACTTGGTTGAGGAATACAGAGTAGATATTTGGGCTGTTAGGATTGGAGGACCGAAAGAGAGTTCAGCTTGCATCTTGGCAGCTGAAGGGAGAGGCTTTTTACTGGTGGGAGATTGTAGAGATGGAGGGTAGAGACATTGGTTGGGTTGGATTTCAGGAAAGGTTTAAGAGAAAGTTCTTGTCGCAAGCCGAGGAAAGCATGTAGTTGGAGAAGTTCTATAGTCTGAAGAAAGGGAGTCTTTTGGTGAAAGAGTATATAAATCAGTTTAATGAGTTATCGAGGTTCGGGATGGAGCTTGTTAATACACCGCATAAGAAGGCCACTAAGTTTGCTAAGGGTTTGAACTAGCCCCTCCAAGGGTTGGCATTGACACATGTACCTATGGGAGCGACGTATGAGTCACTTTAGGAAATGGCCCTCATATCAGATGTTGCTAAGGAAGAAGAGGTTAAGGAGGTTCCTAAATCAGAAAACTCTAAGAAGTAGTGGTGGAAGAATAAGAAGGATAAGAACAAGAAGAAAGGTGGAGGACCTCAAAAGGGATAGATCAAGAAGGGCGAGAAGTGTCATAATTTTGGATTGGTTGGGCATTACTCAAAGGACTGTAAGAAGGACACGATAAAGGGGAGGTGTTACAGCTGTGGGCAGCCTGGACACCTTAGTAGAGCTTGTCCTCAAAGGACAGGGCAGAGAGAAGGCGCACCTACGGCGCAAGTACAGGCTTTGGATGCAGCACCTTCTAGTAGTGGACCAGATCAAAGTAGGAAAGTCTCTGTAGAAGGCTTGATCTCTATTTCGGATTTTCCTATTTGGACTCATTTTGACTCCGGAGCATCGCATTCTTTCATTTCTAGTTCCTGGGTTGCTTGTTTGCCCTTAGATATTTCTCTAGTTGTAAACCCTATAGTTGTTTCAAACCCCATTGGAGGATCGGCACATTTATCCATGATTTGTAGGGATTTGAAAATTTTTATACTAGGCATAGAGTTTGATTATGACGCCTATGTACCGAGATTTTCGGGATATGGGATGATTTTGGGGATGGACTGGTTATCAACTTATGGGGCAATATTGGATCGCGAGAGGAGTGTCGTCAGGCTAGGGACATGTAGCGGACAGACCCTCGAGGTTTCTTGCGACCCACAGGGGTCAATCATTTTGAGCTTCCTTTATTCCCTTGATTCATCACTAGGAGAGATAGATTCAGTTCCAGTTGTTAGAGATTTCTTAGACGTTTTTGAGGAGGTTAGGGGACTACCCCTTAAGAGAGAGATCAACTTTAGGATCTATCTGAATGACAATGCTAAGCCAGTGGCATTGCCCGTGAGACATGTGGCTCCTAGGGAGAGGAAGGAGTTAAGTAAGTAGATTGGTGAGCTATTAGAGAAAGGCTTCATCAGGTAGAGCATATCTGAGTGTGGGGCGCTAGTCGTCTTTGCTATAAAGGCGGATGGTTCCCTTCGACTTTGCATAGACTATAGAGAGTTGAATAAGCTCACGAAGAAGAACCATTACCCACTTCCTAGGATAGATGATCTTTTCGATCAGTTGGTTGGCTCTTTAGTATTTTCTCAGCTTGACTTAGCCACTGGATTTCATCAGCTTAGGGTATCTGACGATAGCATCGATAAGACAGCATTTAGGACACCCGATGGATTCTTTGAGTGGTTAGTTATGCCATTCGGGCTGACCAATGCCCCAGCCTATTTTGTAGATTTCATGAGTCGTGTTTTTCGAGATGTCCTAAATAAGTTCATTGTAGTGTTTGTGGACGACATTTTGGTGTTTTCCAAGAGTATGGAAGAGCATGCAATTCATCTTGAGGAGGTTCTTCGTACACTTCGTGTTCATCGGTTGAAAGCAAAATTCTCGAAGTGTCACTTTTGGCATGAGGAGGTGCGTTTCTTGGGGCATGTAATCTCAAGAGAGGGTCTAGCTGTGGATCCCGCTAAGGTAGTAGCGGTACAGGATTGGAAGGCCCCCAAGAACGCTACCGAAGTTAGAAACTTCCTAGGTTTGGCTGGTTATTATGGGAGGTTTATAAGAGATTTTGCTAAGATTTCAGCAACGCTTACTTGCCTCACTAAGAAGAATGCGGCATTCGTGTGGGACGTGGATTGTGAGGATTCCTTCATGATGCTAAAGAGGGCCCTTATTAGTGCACCAATGTTAGTTTTACCCGACGTAGCTAAGCCTTTTACAGTATACACTGATGCGTGTAGGACTGGCCTTGGGGCAGTATTGATGCAGGAGGGGAGGGTAGTATGCTATGGGAGTAGACAGTTGAGAAATCATGAGAAGAACTACCCCACACTTGTTTTGGAGCTGGCTGCTATTGTTTTCGTGCTCAAGTCTTGGAGACATTACTTGCTAGGAGAGAGGTTCGAGCTTTTCACCGACCATAAATCATTGAAGTACTGTTCTCACAAAAGGATTTAAACTTGAGGTAGCAGCGTTGGATGGAGTTTCTGGCATCATATGACTTTGAGATAGCTTACACCCCTGGCAAGGGGAACGTGGTTGCGGCTGCGTTAAGTTGGAAGAGAACAACCCTTAGCCCAATGTTCGTGGAGTGGAAAAGCCTAGAGTTTATTTCCACCTTTGATTTTAAGCCCTCTACGGACATTACTCCTGGATTATTGGCAGCACTTGAGGTTAAGCCTATCCTCATAGATCAGATTGGCTCAAGGCAGCGAGAGGATTTAGAGCTTGTGGATATTCTGGATAGGATTAGCAGAGGAGGGGTCTCTAAACATCTCCAACGCTATTCCATCGATAGTAAAGGGTGGCTAAGGAGAGAGGGAAGACTTTGTATACCCCGCACCAGCGATTTGATGAGTGCAGTTCTAGCAGAAGCACACCATTCTCGGATGACTATTCATCCAGGTGGTGATAAGATGTATAGGAATCTGAAGAGAGTGTTTTATTAGAGTGGCATGAAGAAGGATGTTGCAGAGTTTGTGGCTAAGCGTCTTGTGTGCCAAAGGGTTAAGGCAGAGCAGCAGGGGCCTGGCGGATTGCTAAAACCATTGGATGTACCCGAATGGAAGTGGGATAGTGCTTCGATGGACTTCATAGATGTTTTACCCCGATCTAGGAAGGGGAATACCAGTATTTGGGTGATTGTATATCGTTTGACTAAGAGCGCCCACTTCATTCCGGTCAAGAGTAAGAGGGCAACACCTTCTTTGGCATCCATATACGTTCGTGAGATAGTCCGACTTCATGGAGTTTACTCTATCATAGTGAGCGACAGAGACCTTATCTTTACTAGTGATTTTTGGAGGAGCTTGAAGAGACTTTAGGGACACAGCTTAAATTGAGTACAGCCTATCACCCTCAAACGGATGGCCAAACGGAGAGAGTTAATAGAGTTCTTGAAGATTTGTTGAGGATGCGCATTCTTGATTTTGGAGGGACTTGGGAGGAGCACCTTCCTTTAGTGGAATTCGCTTATAACAATAGTTTTCAGGCTAGCATTGGGATGGCTCCTTTTGAAGCCCTTTATGGAAGACCTTGCAAGTCGCCTTCGTGTTGGTTAGAGTCTACAGAAAAATTGCTACTTGGTCCCGACATGGTTAGAGAGACTTCGGAAAAGATTGATTTGATTAGAAGAAGAATGAAGACGGCCCAATATAGACATAAATCCTATGCAGATAAGTGGAGAAGGGATATTGAGTTCGAGGTAGGAGATTTGGTTTTCATTAAGGTGTCTCCGCTAAGAAAGATAGTGAGGTTTGGATCAAGTGGAAACTTGCTCCCAGATTCGTTGGACCGTTCCCCATTGTGGAAAGGGTTGGGAAGATGGCGTATTAGATAAAGCTACCGGAGAGGCCCATGGGATTTCATGATGTTTTATATGTTTCACACTTGAGAAAGTTCTTATATGATTCGGCAGAGGTAGTGGAACCTAGCCAACTTGAGGAAGTTGAAGTGGAGAGAGAAGCATCAGTTCGTCGCATTCCTACCAAGATCGTTGGACATGATATCAAGAAGCTTAGGAATAAGGAAGTCCCTTTGGTTAAGGTGCAGTGGGAAGATATTATTGAGGACACTATGTGGGAGGCTTAGGAGAAAATACGTATCTCTTATCCGCATCTCTTCGATGGTACGTCTTGAATTTCCTATTTCCATCTTTAGTTTTGAATAGGTTCTGTCCTTTAGTATCCTTTGGGAGGGTAGATCTAAGGATTTAACCTATGGATGGTAGGACTGGATGTAAACATGTTACTAGAACATGTTATGTATGTTGGACGCAAGTGGTTGCAAGTGTTTGCTAGTGGATGCTAATGGACGCATATACACACACTAAGCACTATTATCTCTTAGATCGGCCTAACTAGGTCATTAAAGCATATGCATATGGATGTGTGTGCACTTGCATTTTTATTTCATGGTTGCTATGAATGGGTGATTATCATATGATTGTTGCATTTGGATGATGATTGTAGCTTGCATATAGAACTATCAGTCGTCATTAGGGAATTTGCATTCATTTGGATACATGTCACGGACATGAGCGCATAAAAAGGAGGTCGACCGAATCAGTAGACCGCCTAATCTTTTGCATTAGTTAGGGACATTGACACTACACCATTGCATATATCATAAATTGCATTAAAAAGCTTAAGGACAATGGATGTAATAGATGATGGTTGAATATGTGGCTGTGGAATTTGGATGAAAATATTTATTTCATTCTTCTGTCCTTGGAGATTTTGAGGGCGAAATCATTTAAGGAGGGGAGAATGTAACACCCCGTATTTTTAGATAATTAAATAACCAAAATAATTATTAACAGTGAAAATGTACGTTTTTGGAATTGTCAGAATTTAGCTACGGGAGTTACACCATTGGGTTCGCGGCAATTTTCTGATCAATTTCCATGTGTAACTTGTCGAAATCCAAGCTAGTATGAAGAAGTTACGAGAAGAATAAGAAATCGGAATTATATAAATATATAAACAATTAAACGAAAAAAAGACCCTACGGGTCGACCAACAAAACACCCAGGTCGACCCGCGTTTTGCCCCGGATGAGAAATCATCCAGGGACGTGCCGAAGTTTTATAATTTGATTTTCGTGCTACCTGAAGCATTTTTTTCTGGATCCAACGATTCACATTGGGCATGTGACATGGTTGCACCAGATTCAATCCTAAAATCCGACGGCCTAAGATCCCTAAGCCACACTATAAATAGAACCCTAGGCCTAGCTACTTTTCTCATTCAGATTTTCTTCCAATTGGGTTCATTGCCTGAGGCTGAACCCTAAATAGAAAAATTTTCTGGGGAGGAAATCTTTTTAATAAAAATATTTTACAACCTAGAAGTGGACCTAGGATTAGAGCTAAGGACCATAGGTGAGTGTTTTGTAATTACTTTAGATTTGTAAGCAATTTAAAAGAATAGGGTTCTCAATAGTTGTAGTTTTTCTACAATTTTGACACGGTTTTTATGTAAGTTTATTACAGTCAGTTTTTAAGTAAATTTCAAAAGTTCTTTTCAGTCTATTTTTATTTAGTTATTTGCAGTTATTTACAGTTATTTACATCTGTTTTAAGTTGGAATTTAGCCTGTAAATGTTGGTTTCTTTTTATAGAGATTTAATCCCTTTTGACACGAATAAAATATTTAAAAGAGAAGAATTCACAAATATGGATTAAAATAGAAAAACACTAAATTTACAGAAACCAGATGTAAAATGAGAAAAAATTGAAATAAAATGGAGATGGATTGAAATAGGCAAATTTGAGATATTTACAAGCTTGATTATTAGAAGTGGTTATAACTAAAAAGAGAAAATAGAAGGGTAACAGTTGCAAGAACCATTATAACACGTAGGTTATAATTAGAAAGAAAAAAATAACAGAAGGGACTTATTTTAAAACTTAGATTTTGGATTAAGTTAATAAGCAAATATAGCAGTAGTGGTCCGTACCGGAAGCATTCCCTTTTAGGTCTAGAACTGATGGTCTCACATATGGGTGAGGCTGGGTACGCTTTTGCTGATTAGGGTAAATAAGTGGTCAATAGATAGAGGCACAAATTTGGGGTTTGGGCAAAGGGCCAAAGTTAGAAGATTTGTTTGTTAGGACCAGTACCGGCAGCATTCCCTTTTAGGTCGAGGACTGATGGTCTCACACGTGGGTGAGGTTGGTCACGCTTATGCTCATTAGGGTAAATAAAGGGTCAAATAGGGTGAAATAATTAGTGTGTACTGGCGATGACAGAGCGTGCGACATCGATTACGGTAAATAATTCGCTACTGTGTCCTAAGTGCTAAGAGGTGTCTTTTGCTATGGGACTACCATGATTGGTTCATAGTAGCCCAACAGAGATAGGAAAGGCTGATCAATGGGTAGAATTAGGATTTTAGCCTAATCAAGTTAGCAATTGTGATAGGATTAGGGTTTCAACCTAATTACAGCAGTTTAAGCGAAGTGCAAACAATCAAAGCAAACAGTCAAACAGAATCAGAAATAGTATTTTATGCAAGTTTTATCTTTTTTGTATCTTCCTTTCATGTTAGAACTATTACTTATTCTATTATATTTATCTTTCTTAGAAATGCTAGTAATTACTTTCACTCACCAGACTTATTGTCTGACCCACTCCTCTATCTTTCCTTTTTCCCCAATAGGCCATTAGAGTTGAGGATAGTTGAGTCAGGTTGCATGGAGATTCATTTCCGGAGTTTTCTCATTTCAGATGTGTTCTTCTGCTTTTCATCTTTCTCATTTGGTTTATGATGGATTGGCACTATTGGCACTTGTGAAAGGGATTATTATTGTTATTTTTACTGTGATTATGTGAGACCAAGATGTATTTTCATAAGACATGAGAGATTTTGAGTTTTTGAGACATGTTATGACTTACTTTGAGATGAAGTTTAATTCTGAATGATAAGTTATTATTTAAATGTTTTCTGCTGCTTTTACTTATTTATCTTGTGAATCTTAGTCTCCGTGATGCTTTATCTATACCTATAACGCACCACATCCTTTGGTGTGCCCTTTTTGGGAATACTAAGAGGTGTGGGGTGTTTCAAAGTTTGACCTGCTTGTGCCTCCCTCGATTGCAAATGTCGCAAATCTCTGTGGCCCACACGAGCTCCTCTGACCGACGCTAAACGACTGCCCATGCTACCACGAATCAACTGTGTCCTCAATTTCACCTCTAGCGCCCTCACATAAATCGCGACCTATAGCATCTCATGTGACGATGAAATGTCCTGATTTCCCATACGGCGTCGCAACCCCCCAAACTACCACTATATGCTCACCTTCACACGAGAAACACAACACCACCCTCGCCTTCACCTATCGCCGCTTCTAGCTCCGATAACCCCTAACCCTAGTTTCGACAAGCTAACTTCGACCACGGCCAACCATTGCCGCACCTAACTTTGACACTATAGATGCGTAGCCCTCACCCATACAAATCAAGCGGATCTAATGTCATCATTCATCATTGAGTGCAGCTCTCAAAAATATTAGAAGAAGGTGGCGACTGAGTTATCTTGAGTTACGGAAGAAAGAAGAGGAAAATAATAAAGTGGGGAGAGTAGAGTGAAGGTAAGGGTTATTTATAATAATATAAACATTATATTTAAATTTCTCAAACTAATCGATTTATGTTTGAGCTCGTGCGATACATCCGATCACCACGAAACTCATCGGCGTACATCATCTCATTATTCCAGTTCTGATGGCACTAGTTTCATCAAAATCCGAGACAATGCATCGAGATGATAATTTCGCATGTTTCGGGACCGTTTATCGATAAAACGATTTTCGGTCACATCTTCGATATTTATTCGAACTATATATTTTTTTGAACATTTTTCAAAAACAAATTTCTTATCATTAGTTATTATTTAAAAGGAGGTTAACAAGGTTATTAAATCAATTTAATCACATTTATTCAATATTCGATTATTTAAATACGAAGTGTCCAAAATTCTGGGTCATTACACTCTCCTCCACTTAGAGTATTTCGTCCTCGGAATTCCAAAAAAGCAATAATCACACATCAATAGTTAACAATATTACAATCACTAGCAAACAAAGATCACAGTTTGCCCAAGTTCAAAAATCCTCTTACCGCACAAGGACGATAATAATCTACTAGGCGTACCTTCCACTCAATAGCTTCAGATTATTACTTAACCAATTATTCATACAACCTCAAACAATTCGAAGATTCATCACCTAAACTCTCCATAAGCCAACAAACTTAGTATTCAATCATACCAAATCCCGTACAATATAAATGGATCATCCGTACGCAATATCAATCTGATCACTTGCTCGATCACATAGATTTCACTTCCAAACTAGTATAGATCACTTGACCTCTCTAGTGCAGTCTCCGATCTGGTTCCTTGTTTAGACACCTCTCTAGTGCGAATAGTACCAAGACTAGTACAATATGCATCCGTAAACAAAGTGAAAGGTTTCGTACCACAAGATAATCAAAATTAGCACTTGTCAATAATTCCTTCAATTTAACAAAAACTGCCTCACACTCTGGGCTTTAAGTATAAATCTAGTTCTTCTTAGTCAAATGAGTTAGAGGTGCTGAAATTTTTGCAAGGTCCTCAATAAAATTCCTATAGAATCCTACCAATTTCAAAAAGCTATGGACCCTTGAAGCATTCCCGTCTTTCAATCCTTAACAGCTGCTACTTTCCCTAGGTCTACCGCCCAATCTTCTACGGATACAGCATGCCCAATGAAATGAACATCCTTCCTCCAAAAGTGAAATTTTGAGAATTTTGCTCCTCAAAACATCTAATATTTCTATCAACTATATCTTATGCTCCTCCTTACTTTTGGAATATATAAGAATATCAACCACGAAGACTACTACAAACTTATCAAACTCCTCCAAGAATACCCTACTCATCAAGTCAATAAAATAAGTTGGAAGATTAGTCAACTTGAATGTCATGACCACCCACTTAAATAATGCTCTAGCGTGTGAAATGTAGTCTTCGTGATACTATCTTTATCCACCCTTAACTGGTGAAATCCAATGGCTAAGTCCAATTGCTAGAACATCTTAGCTCCACTCAATTAATAAAACAAATCATTTATTCTAGGCAAAGGATCTCGATTCTTTATGGTTTTATCATTTAACCTTATGTAATTAATACATAACCTCAGTCACCCATTCAGTTTCTTTACAACACAACTGCAGCTCCCTATGTGGAACTTCTTGGTCTAATAAAAAAGTTCCAACTCTACCAGGTACACCTTTAACTCATTTATCTTTGTAGGTGTTATTTGACTAGGTAGTCTAGTTATGGTTCAGCCCAAAGTACAAGATCTGTTCGAAACTCAACCACACGTTTCAGTGGTAATCCCGTAACTAGTTCAAAAACATAAGCAGGTTCCCTTACTACCAAAACCCAATTCATTTCATCCTCAACACCATTCATAGCACCCAACAATACACATACGCCGAAACTTGATTCTTCTAATGAGTATATAATTCGACCACATCAATCATGGTGTCTTAAGGATACTACTCTATCTTATCAAAATATCCTAGCATTGTATAGGCTTGATTAATCCATACCCAAAATTTTCCCAAAACCTATAAAATCGAATACAGGCAAATTGCAGGTATCCGAATGAACTGACAAATGAAATTCTACATGGTCACATCTCATTCCAAGAGTTACATAGTCACCTATTGGATTCGCAAACCTTGGAGAGGTTATAAGGTATGTTGGTTCAAGATTTAACTTATCTACAAAACATCTAAGTATAAAAGAATGTGATGCTCCAGTATCAGACAACATTTTAACAATATGTTATATATAAGAAGTATACCTCCAAACATAGCCTCTCCCTTCTCTTCAGCAGTCTATCCCTAAGTAAGAGGTTCCAAAGCATAAACCTTTCTTTTCTCGGCTTTGGCCAGTTCACCACATTCCCTCTTAAAATTCCCCATCTTGTTTCAATTACATCACCTCGCTCCCATCGAATTAGTAACCTTCTTATTAGCATTAGATCGACTCTGTTAGCAAAGTGCCCCTTCTTATCGCACTTTTAACAAGTCACCTCGGATTTCTCTTTCTTTAGAACTCTACCTTTCTTAGCTCCCTTCTTATTAAAGAACTTCCTCTTCTTGACTTGGAAACTCATAGTCTTCGTAGACTTATTTTTCCCAAAGATACAAGTAAATATTTGTTTCTCCAAGCCATGTCCACCATGGCATCAAATGGATCTCTAAGGCATGACATAGTTGCCTTAGTGATTTCAGGCGTCAGCCCTCGAATAAACTTTTCATTCTTCTTAAGAAAAGTATTAATAACTATCTACCTATACCTCGACAGTTCATCAAACTTAGTCGCATACTCTAGAACAGTGATATCATCTTATTTTATTTCTGAAAACCACTTAAACAGTGTGGACAATCTCGTTTCATACAAGAACTTCTCCTTAAATTTTTTCATGAAGTCAACCCAAGTAAGGTCATCATCTGGTACTCCCATAGTCGCATTACTCCACCAATAAAACGTGGCTCCTTGCAACTATTTAGAAGCTAACCTTTTCGTTTGTTCATCATTCAATCCCAAGTCAACAAAAATCCTTTCATAATGAAGCAGCCAATCCTCTACCTCGATGGCGTTCTCCATCCCCACAAATGGTTTTCCTCCTACACCATTATAGCCACTTCTCAATGTGCTATGAATATTACGAGCATCCACCATGGGGATAGTACCTCCTGCATTACCAATGTTTCCTCCCGTCAACTAAATCGCTGCTCCGGCTTGCATCATATAAGCATTCTATAACCCGCATTAACATTAGCATTGGCAGTTCGGTTAGAACTTCTATAATTAGATCGAATTATTCCATTAGTTTGGGTGCTTCCGCTTTCCAAGTTAAGTCATCCACTTTGGGTATCCATTTCTCATAATCTACATATAAGTCTTCATGAGATACATAAGAATGGTCTAAAGATAGAAGGAGAGTATAAATATACATACTTATGTATATCTAGTACCTTTCTATAACGCTATCCATTTCATTAATTTATTCTTTCTGATTCATTTAGGTTATGTTTTACAAAAATCATATTAAGTTTTAAGTAAACATATGCTCTAATGTCAAGTTGTAAAATCTCTCATTTTGAGATCCAAAAATAAACAATAATGATATTACAGTCATCCTTAGCATTATTTTCCAATAACAATAATGATACAGTTATTATATCATTAACATCAAGCGCATAAGAATTTACAAATTTTCACAAAACATTTTCATTTATTCTTTGCTAATTCATTACATGTCAATTACATAACCCGCATGATTACATCACTTAGATAAAATATAATGAATATAAATATAATTCTAGAGCGATATATGAAGATGTCCCCTTGGACGGTACAATACTTGTCTTTGAATACAACAACAAAAGTAGTTATACTGCACAGTAGAAATAAACAAAACTTGTAATAGCTTTCCTTATACACATCTGCGGAAGCTTTATTCATCTTAAACTAAAAAATCGTACTCTAAACCTACTCAAATGAGTACTCGAGAATTTAGGACGAAATCAAAATATTCAGGCCAGATAAAAAGTTTGATATGAATAATATTAGTTCATCCCAATCGAAATAGATACATAGTGAGACCTCACCACTAAGCAGAATGGGTTCTCTCTTACATTATCTTACAATCAATGCGAAACATATCACTTGCCTTCAACTATAATGGTTAGAACATAACATAAGCATCAATATGCATAATGAGTTATAATGAATAGTTTGGTATACAACAGAGTCTAAGACTTATACATTCTCATAGTTGTCCATCCCATTAAGTATCTATACATCGGCACAGTTTTCCCATGGTCATTGTGAACTATTAGTTTTCATAAGCTAACCTAAAACCTATTAGGCCGACTCTAGCCAAAATCATAACCGGATAATCCAATGGTCTTCCATTCCCATAAGAGTACCAAGCTACTCCTGTGATAGAAGAAAATAACCACAAGTTCTCCAGATTCCATAAGGATACCAAGCTATCCTCGTGTCAAAGGAAGAAAATAAATAATGGTAACCATCTTTGCATATGTTCCCGGATGCATTGTAACACCTCAATATTTCAAGGGAAAAATAATTAAAAAGGAATTAAAATAGAAGAAGTTATTATTAAAAGAAAATTTAAAGGAAATGTGTAAATTAAAGTACACCTTACGTTTTTTCACACTAATTAATTAATGGAAATATAATTAATAAACTTAGACAACTGTGAAAAATGGACATTTTGCAAATATTGGAATTTGGCCATGAAACTTATACCATTGTGTTTGTGGAAATTTTTGATTAATTTTCATATAAAATGTTTTCCAAACGGAGTTCAAATGAAGAAGTTATGACCGTTTGAAGTTTTGGCATCAGAAACAATTACACGTATGAAATTGATAACTTACATTAATTATAATTGATTGATTGATTGCTGATGTGTATTAAATTACATATGTACACAGTCAGCAATGAGTCGGTAAAATTTATTAGAAAGGTAAACATATTATATACACAAAGTTTGGAATTATTTCAATAGCTTACGTGTTTAGGCGCACATTTAAACGTTTGAATTTGATTAATGAATTAATTGGAAACAAATGTATTGTATTAATATATATACACATATGCATAAGGAGAGAAATGGTAAAAATATTTATTGACAATAAATGCACATTATTAGTAATTAATGTACATTACAATTGTAATTAACATGCGTTACAACATTTACTAATGTACGTTAATTGGAAATTAACGTAGATTGTAAACATGTAAGATGGGGAACTAAATTTGTTTATAAAATATATATTATTGAAGTTTAAATCTTTAATGTTTATAAACAGAAGATTTAGAAAGGAGGATAAAACGTTAACAAATAAATGTTGTAATGGACAAGAATCAATGGGGAATGGTTAAAATTAGTAAGCAATCAATTAAGAAAATTAACTACGAATGAATAAAATTAACCAAGGGATTGATTAGTTTAAATTGTATATGTATATATACATATATCCTAATTAATTGTACACGTTCAAAAGTGTAAATAAATGTGCAACATACCCAATTGATGAATAAATAAAGGATTGGGAATAAATTGATTGGCTGAATTAATGACATAATTGACATTAATGAGAATGTATAACAAAGAAAATTATTATGGATGTAAATTTGGCAAATTAAGATGGATTGATTGCTAACAAATGCAAATATTTAAAATAAAGATCTAATAAGATTTATAAAATGGAAAACAATTTGTAAAGTCAATTAAGAGGGAGAGTATAATCTCTCAAAAAGTGTAATGTATACACACAAACAACAAAAATGGAAATTTTGCAATGCAATCAATTAATGAGAATAATTAATGAACGCTGATTTATTTTCTAACGTGGCGGTTTTCTATCTGACTGAGTGACATGGTTTTTGATTTCCTAGCGTTCTACTGCTCCAGTGACGTGTATGAGCCAAAGTGGATAACCATGAGGTGTTCGGATGAACATGATTTAACCTAGGAAAATCTAGTGGATTATATGCACTCACACTATCTATAAATAAACCATCTAACATAAAACCTAATCTTTTATTCAACCGTCGCCAAAAGTCTATAGTAAAATTTGTGTGTATTCTTCTTCCTCCTTTTTTCCACTAAATAAATAATTCTCTTCCAAATCAAATTAAAAATATATATACGAGTTATTGGAAGAATTCTGAAGAATTTAAAACGAGGAAGATAAGAAGAAGAAAAGCTTTTCAAATTTATACAAGCTCAAGTGCTAGGTGAGTTGGAATTAATATGAAATAGAAAAATAAAGTAGTTTAATTTTAGTTCTTTTCTGGCACGATAATATGAATTAATTTCTGTTAATAATTGAGGTTTGATGCAAATTATTGTAACTTCTTTTTCTACCACTTCTTAATTCAAATTCATGCTTGGCTTAAAATATGGAACATATAAATTGCTTATTCACGTTTTATGGCGTAAATGAGATTGGTTTAATTAAATTGAATTATAATTGTAATTCAATTTTTAATGCATAACTGGTTAGTTGGGTAAATTCAGAATATGTTCTTTGAATAAAATTGGAAATTTGGTTGGTATAATTACATAATTCTGAATATGGTTATGGAACAAAATTGGGAATTTTAATTGGTATATGTGTTTATTCCATATGCGGCCTTAAACGTAAAAAGTGGAATTTTATGCAATTAAATGGTTTGTGGCTATTGGATAAATTTTTGTACAGATTAAACCTCTAAAAAGGAGAAAGTAAATTAGGGTGGAAAATGTTAATTAAATGGACCCTAAAGGTAAGTAAAAATCTGTAACTAAACGGTATAAAAAGTACAGACAAACCGGATTGAACGGACGTGAAATTGAAACACCGTTTATGTAAGAAAAAGGGAAATTATGAAATAACCAAATCAGATGTAAAAATGGCCTAAAACAGATTAATGGAAATAAACAATATGTAAACTGTAACGGTAAAATTAATTAATCTGGAAGCGATTTGGTAAGCAGACCTTGTAAAGGTCTGGATAGGTGTTTCATGCAGTTAAGACCAAAATATAGTTTTGGATGTACGTACTAGGAGCGGGCAAGTAGGTTCGCAAGGATGTTTGTTACCTTTCATAGGTTGATAGTACGTAGGATAGATAGCATCCGCAATCGTAGGCTTCTTCAGGCAGTTCGATGCGGACGGAACAGGACAAGCGTGCTCCGATGTAGGCTTCTTTAGGTAGATCGTTGGAGGATTTTGCGCAGCTGACCCAACTACAGGCGCTCTTTCGGAGTACCGACACTTTGGATAGGGGCAAGTCCCCGTTGGTGACCGAGGAGATAGGAGGATAGGAGTCTAGTTTGGTGGAGCCTAAGCACAACTTCGGGGTCCTGCGAGGTTGTTTGAGTCGGTGCCGGTTAGACGTAAGAAGCATTTAATCACAGTGCACGGGTAAAGATCATGACTTTCATGCTATAGCACGTGGATAGACAGTCACAGTGCACGGGTGAAGAGCATGACTTTCACGGTTCGATAGGCCGATTGACGTTTAGTATTACTGCATGGTTGACTTCCTTAGAGTGACCATGGACTTTGGCTTCTTAGAAACTGTATCTAAGGAGGATTCACTACATTATATTCTTCACCCTCAGATTTTATAAACATTACTCTGACTTGCCTTTGTTATTTGCAGGATACCAAACCAGCAATTCATGCTTTAGTGGACTTGGATTTTCGGTTCATCGAAAATTTAAGCCTACTGGGGTGCGGGTTGTTACATTTGGTATCATAGCTTAGGTTAGTAGATCCTAAAAATTAGGAAGTATGAGTGAATGTATTTGCAAAAATATATATACTTAAATCCAATTAATCCTAGTTATAAATTAGTAACATATGAAAAGTCCTTGGAAAGAAAGAAAATTTGTACTTGATTTCTAGTTGGGTCGTAGTGGCCCAAGGATGTTCAGTCCCCATTTTATTTCCAATGGAATATGTACAATAGGTCCATTTATTGTAAAAGAATTAGAATCCATATGTTATGCAAGAAGGAAAATTCCTTAGAGAAAGAGGATTTAGGTGGGGGGAAAAAGGATTTCCAAGATTAGGAATAGGGCATTCCTAAGGAAGTAAGTAAAGTTCCACTTTAAGTTTAACCGATTAAAGAGGAAACTTTTTGAGATTAAAAAGTTGAAATATATGAGAAAAGTAAATAATGGGTTTTGGAAAAGTGGTATGGTTTTTGTATGATAAAGATTTTTATTTGAAGAAAAATTCTTTTTGTAAGATTATACAGCATAAGTAGCTTGCTAGTTTCTTTATAAAACAAAAGGAATTTAAATTTAAGTTAATTGGAAGCCAGAAATTTCAGTAAAGGAAATTTTGTAAAACTCTATTCTTATGAAAGGGATAAAAAGAGCAATATAGCTTGGAAATATTTTTACATGAAAATCATTTTTATGGGTGAACAAAATAAATGGTAGAAATTGGGAATAGAGTACATGTTTTAAAAAGGGAGACGTAGAACTTGAAATTTAGTTAAGTAACTGCACTAGTACTGTAGATAGGTAGGGATTTGACATACATTAATTTAATGGAATGAAATGAGTAATGATATAATTTTCTATGAATCAACCAAGCTAGCTATAAATAAACATGTTTTGTTGAAATTATAAGGAATATGCGGAAAAAAAAATCCTTGTAATTTCACACAGACATAAATCTTCCTTTAAAGGATTTATAGAAGATTTTTAATGGTTTATGTAGTAGTTCCAATATATTAAAGTATAAAATCTTTAAGTATAATTAAAAGTGTAGTAATTGGAATAAATGTTAGTAAGTGTAGTAGGAAAAAGTCAAGGAACTCTTGAGAGATTCGTTGTTCTTATCTACTCCAGTTTTTGTAATATGAAAATTATGAAAGAACGTTTTGAAAACAAATAAGGTATGTCTTTGGAATAAATGGTTTGGTGAAAATAAATAAGTTTTTGAAAAAGAAAAACTTAATGAAAAAGTTGAATCAAAGATTCCAATTTTTAGAAATTTATAAAGGTCTTTAAAAGGAAAAATAGGTTAAATTCTAAACTTAGAATTGTTAGTATTCCCATCTAGGTTTAGGGGAAAATTTATATTCAAACACCGAAAGAGTGTAAGGTAAAGCCATCAAGTATTTATTGATTTAATAAGAAGTTTTAGGTAACACTTTTAAAGGCAAGAATTTTGGGATTTCAAAAATTTTTGAAGCTTTAATTTTTGAAAGGAAGAAATAAATGCCAAACCAAGTTTTAGAATATGGAGTAGATAGGAAATGGAGCCTAGGGTTAAGGATTCCCTAGGATTAAGACACGTATTGAGAGAACGTACTTGAAAAAAATGGTTTTTCAAAGGGTCTTTCAAAAGGTTTTCCAAAACGAGTTTTGAAAGTATATATTTATATATATGTATAGATAAAAGTTTTGTTAAAAGTAGTTTTAAAGGTTTTATCTATATATGTCGGAATTCCTTTTATTCGTGCCTACCCTATCCATGGGAAAGTGAATTAGAACGAGTTTTAGGAGATAGGATGGACCTTCCTTAGTTATTCTTGTAGAAATGCTAATGTTTACTTCTTATATAAGCTAGTAGTAGCAGAGGAATTTTGGACATGAAAGTAAATCAAGAAGATTAGCCCAGTGCGACCTTTAGGAGATGGATAAGTTGAAAATAAATATGAGGAAAAGGCTTTGCGACCATAAGTAAATTTGTGCATTTTTAGTATTGATGCATAAAAGTGGGCTTAAGCTATTAGGTTTCCTATTATCTACTTCGATTTAAATGGTAAATAAGTGAAAGTATTTTCTCAAAATAAAAATAGTGGAAATCTTATATTTAAAAGAGAAAGGAAAATGATATGAAATTTGTCAAATAAATTTTATGGAAATTATGTACAAAGAAATTGTTATAGGTTATTTTTCGATAACCATCATAGAACTTTTTAAGCACATTGTTATATTCACCCTCAATGTGTATTTTGCTTTTAGTGGAAGCAGTGGGTGTTTGATATTTTAGTTCAATAAAATAATCAGACAAACCACTTAAATTTTGTTAAAAAAAGAGAATTTGAAAAGTCTATAAAGCACTACTTCTGAAATTTTCTTTGAAATAAATAATATTTGGAAATATACGGGTAAATGCTAGTAAGTTAAAATTTTAAAAGAGAATTTAGTAGTTTTAAAACTTTCTAGCTTTGTGAAATTTGAAAATAGGAAGATTTGACTTACTAGTTGTATAGAAATGGTAAAAATCAGAAGTTGAACTAAACTATAAAAGAAATGAAAAGGCAGACATTATAGTTTTAAAGACTAATTCGCTTTGAGAAATTTATGATCTTTGTTGAAAAGACGAAGTAAAAATGTTTTGATATTCACTTGGAAAGGGAAGAAATAAATTTGGAGTTAGATGAATAGGATTAAGTAGCCCACTAGGATAAGGTTGACTGTAGAGTTTGAAAAACAAATGGAAGGGTGTGAGAAAGTTATGGTGGAAGGTTTGTGTTCCATTTCTGATATTTCTGTACACACCTTGTTTGATTCAGGAGCATCTCATTCCTTTATCTCTAGTTCTCTTGTTGAGGGACTTCATTTAGATGTTTCCATCATTTCTGATCCGGTAGTAGTCTCAAACCCAGTTGGAGGATCGGCTTACTTGTCGATGCTTTTTCGAGGTTTGAAAATTTTGACTCTTGGAGTAGAGTTTGACTGTGAGGTATTCGTTCTTGGGTTTTGTTCTTATTTTGGGTATGGACTGGTTGTCAATGTATGGGGTGATCTTAGATTGTGACAGGAGGCTTGTTAGGTACGTGTGGTGGGCGTACCTTGGAGGTTTCATGTGATCCACGAGGGTCTGTTATGCTTAACGACCTTTATTCTTTAGACGTATCGCCCGATGATCTTAGTTTTGTTCCAGTTGTTTCTTTGTACCATGATGTTTTTGAGGAGGTCACTGGCCTTCCTCCATGGAGGGAGGTTGATTTCAGGATATATCTTGTTGATAATGATCGGTCGGTTACTCTACCGGTTCGGGATATGGCCCCGAAGGAGAGGATTAGGATTTCATATCCACATCTTTTGTTGGTAAGTTTTCTTTTGAACATCCTATCTTTGATCTTTTCCTAATTAGGATCCTTCGATAGATCTTTTTTTAGGTTACACTTTGTGTTGGTAGGGATGTTTGTAAGCATGCCATTAGGACATGTTATGTTTGATGGTTGCTTATGGTTGCAAGTGGACGCCGATGTTTGCAAATGGATGCATTGCATGCACTAGATAGATATTTATTAGGATAATCGGCCAACTAGGTACACACACCTGCATATGCGTGCCTGTTATCTATTGCATTTGCACATGGTTGTATATATATGTGTGTGTATATATTAATGGATGTTGCATATGGATGGTGCATTTGGGTGAATGATTGAAACATACATATAGAATTATCAATTATACTAGGGTAATTACAAACATTTGGTTGCATGTCACAAGCATACTTGCATTACAAGAGGTCAACTGAATTAGTAGACCGACTACCTTTTCGCATTAGGTAAGTTCATATGCATTTCCATTTGCATAAATCATAAATTTCAATAGTTAAAAATAAGGACAATGGTAGAAATGGATGATGGATGAGTAGATGGATTTAGTTTTTGGATGATGGTTGCTATTTACATTCTTCCGTCTTTGGAGATTTCTGGGACGAAATCCTTTAAAGGAGGGAGGGAGAATGTAACACCCCGATATTTCAAGGGAAAAATAATTAAAAAGGAATTAAAATAGAAGAAGTTATTATTAAAAGAAAATTTAAAGGAAACGTGTAAATTAAAGTACACCTCATGTTTTTTTACACTAATTAATTAATGAAAATATAATTAATAAACATAGACAACTGTGAAAAGTGGACATTTTGCAAATATTGAAATTTGGCCTCGAAACTTATAACATTGTGTTCGTGGCAATTTTCTAATTAATTTTCATATATAATGTTTTCTGAACGGAGTTCAAACAAAAAAGTTATGACCGTTTGAAGTTTTGGCATCAGAAACAATTACACATATGAAATTGACAACTTACATTAATCATAATTGATTGATTGATTGCTGATGTGTGTTAAATTACATATGTACACAGTTAGCAATAAGTCGGTGGAATTTATTAGAAAGGGAAACATATTATATACACAAATTTTGGAATTATTTCAATAGCTTACGCGTTTATGCGCACATTTAAACGTTTGAGTTTGATTAATGAATTAATTGGAAACAAGAGTATTGTATTAATATATATATATATATATACACACACATATGTATAAGGATAGAAATGGTAAAAATATTTATTGACAATAAATGCACATTATTAGTAATTAATGTACATTACAATTGTAATTAACATGCGTTACAACATTTACTAATGTACGTTAATTGGAAATTAACGTAGATTGTAAACATGTAAGATGAGGAAACTAAATTTGTTTATAAAATATATATTCTTGAAGTTTAAATCTTTAATGTTTATAAACAGAAGATTTAGAAAGGAGGATAAAACGTTAACAAATAAATGTTGTAACGGACAAGAATCAATGGAGAATGGTTAAAATTAGTAAGCAATCAATTAAGAAAATTAACTATGAATAAATAAAATTAACCAAGGGATCGATTAGTTTAAATTGTATATGTATATATACATATATCCTAATTAATTGTACACATTCAAAAGTGTAAATAAATGTGTAACATACCCAATTGATGAATAGATAAGGATTGGAAATAAATTGATTGGCTGAATTAATGACATAATTGACATTAATGAGAAATGTATAACAAAGGAAATTATTATGGATGTAAATTTGGAAAATTAAGATGGATTGATTGCTAACAAATGCAAATATTTAAAATAAAGATCCAATGAGATTTATAAAATGGGAAACAATTTGTAAAGTCAATTAAGAGGGAGAGTATAATCTCTCAAAAAGTGTAATGTATACACACAAACAACAAAAATGGAAATTTTGCAATGCAATCAATTAATAGGAATAATTAATGAACGCTGATTTGTTTTCTAACGTGGCGGTTTTCTATTGGACGGAGTAACGTAGTTTTTGATTTCCTAGCATTCTACTGGTCCAATGACGTGTATGAGCCAGAGTGGATAACCATGAGGTGTTCGGATGAACATGATTTAACCTAGGAAAATCTAATGGATTATATGCACTCACACTATTTATAAATAAACCATCTAACCTAAAACCCAATCTTTTATTCAGCCGTCGCCAAAAGTCTATAGTAAAATTTGTGTGTATTCTTCTTCCTCCTTTTCTGCACTAAATAAATAATTCTCTTCTAGATCAAATCAAAAATATATATACGAGTTATTGGAAGAATTCTGAAGAATTTAAAATGAGGAAGATAAGAAGAAGAAAAGCTTTTCAAATTTATACAAGCTCAAGTGCTAGGTGAGTGGGAATTAATATGAAATAGAAAAATAAAGTAGTTTAATTTTAGTTCTTTTCTAGCATGATAATATGAATTAATTTCTGTTAATAATTGAGGTTTGATGCATATTATTATAACTTCTTCTTCTACCACTTCTCAATTCTAATTCATGCTTGGCTTAAAATATGGAATGTATAAATTGCTTATTCACGTTTTATAGCGTAAATGAGATTGGTTTAAATTAATTGAATTAGAATTGTTATTCAAATTTTAATGGCATAACTGGTTAGTTGGGTAAATTTAGAATATGTTCTTTGAATAAAATTGGAAATTTGGTTGGTATAATTACATAATTCTGAATATGGTTATGGAACAAAATTGGGAATTTTAATTGGTATACGTGTTTATTCCATATGCAACCTTAAATGTAAAAAGTGGAATTTTCTGCAATTAAATGGTTTGTGGCTATTGGATAAATTTTTGTACAGATTAAATCTCTAAAAAGGAGAACGTAAATTAGGGTGGAAAATGTGAATTAAATGGACCCTAAAGGCAAGTATAAATCTATAACAAAACGGTATAAAAAGTACAGACAAACCGGATTGAACGGACGTGAAATTGAAAAACTATTTATGTAAAAAAAAGGGAAATTGTGAAATAACCAAATTGGATGTAAAAATGGCCTAAAGCAGATTAATGGAAATAAACAATATGTAAACTGTAACGGTAAAATTAATTAATCTGGAAGCGATTTGGTAGGCAGACCTTGTAAAGGTCTGGATAGGTGTTTCATGCAGTTAAGACCAATATATAGTTTTGGTTGTACGTACTAGGAGCGGGCAAGTAGGTTCGCAAGGATGTTTGTTACCTTTCATAGGTTGATAGTACGTAGGATAGATAGCATCCGCAATCATAGGCTTCTTCAAGCAGATCGTCGCAGACGGAACAAGACAAGGGTGCTCCGACGTAGGCTTCTTTAGGCAGATCGTTGGAGGATTTTCACAGCCAACCCAACTGTGGGCGCTCTTTCGGAGGACCGACACTTTGGATATGGGCAAGTCCACGTTGGTGACTGAGGAGACATGAGGATAGGAGTCCAGTTTGGCGGAGCCTGAGCGCAACTTTGGGGTCCTGCGAGGTTGTTTGAGTCGGCGCCGGTCAGACAAAAGAGGCATTTAATCACAGTGCACGGGTGAAGAGCATGACTTTCACGCTGTAGCACGTGGATAGACAGCCACAGTGCACGGGTGAAGAGCATGACTTTCATGTTGTAGCACGTGGATAGGTAAGGGCATCAGTTCCGACAGGTCGATTGACGTTTAGTATTACTGCATGGTTTACTTTCCTAGAGTGACCATGGACTTTGGCTTCTTAGGAACTGTATCTAAGGAGGATTCACTACATTATATTATTCACCCTCTGCGATATCCGGGAAAGACCTGGAATTAAACTGTTTTATTCTTTCTGCTTCATTTTATTTCTCATTCACCGGACTTTATGTCCGACCCATTCCTATTTTTCCTATTTTCCCCAAATCACGGGAAGACAGTTTAGCAACTATTGGGATTTAGTAAAAATGCAAGTTTCACTCCTAGGCTTAACACTGTTAGGGAAAGTAGCCTAATCTTGTTTAGTAACCATATGTTGAATACTTTATCATTACTCCGCTGTGAGATTTTATAAACATTACTCTGACTTGCCTTTGTTATTTGCAGGATACCAAACCAGCAATTCGTGCTTTAGTGGACTTGGATTTTCGGTTCATCGAAAATTTAAGCCTAGTGGGGTGCGGGTTGTTACATGCCTACACAAAATTTTAGCCTCAATACAGAATGAGTCGTTACTTTTGATCAGTGTTAGGAATCTTAACACAATTTTGTAAATGTATAGAATCTTATGTAATGCAACTTGTATAGTAATGTAAAAGTATGTACTAATAATTATACTAAGTAAAGTAAATTAACAGAGTATAAATAAGAAAGATAATAAAAGCGAGCACACTAGCTATTTTATACTGGTTCGGACCTCCCATCCTACGTTCAGTCCCGAAGCTCTCCTTTGGTAATTCCTTTGACCAAATAACCCTCACTTCGCCTGGAGGAATAGACTAATACAAAATTAATTCTTTGACAATCGTGTGTTCCAAATAACACGGATTTTGACTGATATTACAATTCCTCCTATGATCTCCTTTGAGTATGCGAATGTGAATACTGTGAGTTGTAGAAAGTAATTTAATCAAAATGGTATTTTGATTATGATAGATTGAGGTTATGTAAGCAAGAGACGCATGAATTTGTAAATAGAGAGTTAATAAGAAATCAAGGTAATAGATTATATATAATTCTCAATCTTTGAAGTATATATAGGTTTGAATAGATGCATATGAGGAGTTGTTACTGTTAAACAAACTCTATTTGTTTTAATGGCTGCAACCGTTGAAGAAAAGATGCTATTATTAAAAATGAAATGAAGCATCCTTTCAGATTTGAACAGTTGCAATGTGACAGACGTCTGTGGACTTTCCACAGACATTTGTGCTTTAGGAAATAATTTCCTGAAACTATTAACAGACATCTGTGACTTTTCTACAAACATTTGTGGATGGCTTTTTCAGATTATAAAAGATATCAATGCCAAAGTTGAATGTTTTTATGCCAATTTTTATGTATATGAATTTGTGTGTGCATATATACTTAAGGAGACCTTACACTGTTTATCTAAGACTCTTAATACACTAGTATAACCTTACTAATCATAGCATGGTCTATAAGTCTTTGTTTGTCTTCAAGTCCCAATATCTTTAAGCATGATGATTTCTTGTAGTATATACCTGTAATCTTGATAAGATATTTAATGTATGTGATTTTATAGTTGTTGTCATTGAAACCAAAGAATGAAGGTTCTAACATTCTCTTCCTTTTTGATGATGACAACTATTCAGTCGTTAGTTATGTTAAAAATAACTCCCACTTAATTTTGTCTCCCCCTATGTATATGCATATATTTCTTCCTATTGTAATTATCAAAACAGAAGAAAGAAATTATGCACACATAAAATAGATATATAAACATAAAAATGTCAAACATAGATATATAAAATAGAATATAAGATAAGTTAAGGAGCTTGGTAAAAATATATGTATTTAGTTTGTAGAAAAATTGGTTTATATAAAAGTTATTTTACAATTTCTACAAGTTTATTTGTTAGGGTAAAATTTTAGCCATAGAATTTTAACAGAAGTTAGCTAGTTTTTATGAGGATAAAATTATTTGTAATTAATTTTAAGAAATCATTATGTGCATCTTATATGAGTTAAATAAATTATATATCTTAGTTTACCAATTCATTATAAGAACAAATTCCTAGGTCTCATCTTAATTTTATAAAAGTTATTTCGCTTAGTGGTTTGGTATAAGTATCCGCAATTTGATTTTTGGTACTTAAAAATTCAAGTGATATAATTCCCTTTTCAACATTATCTCTTAAGAAATGGTGACGAATATCAATGTGTTTTGTTCGAGAATGATTAATAGGATTTTTTTGGTAAATTTGTAGCACAAGTATTATCACAATATATGGGAGAATTTGTTATGATTTTACCGAAATCTTGAAGAGTTTGTTGCATATATATTACTTGTGTACATGCTAAGGCTGCTGATATATACTCGACTTCACATGTTGAGAGAGACACAGTTTTGCTTTTTACTAAACCATGAAACCAGAGATTGGCCAATGAAATGACATGTGCCACTCGTACCTTTTCTATCTGCCTTGCAACCACCAAAATCTACATCACTATATGACATGAGTTCGAAAGAGCTGCCTTTAAGATAGAAAAGTCCGTACTCTTTGGGTGGGTTAAGTATCTTAGAATTCTTTTAACCACTCGATGATGTGACTCCTTAGGTTGTACTTGAAATCTTGCACATAAACATACGCTTATCATAATATCCAGTCTACTAGCCGTTAAGTATAACAGAGATCCTATCATACTTCGAAATAATTTTTGATCAAAATCTTTTCCATTTTCATCTTTATCTAAATGTAGAGTAGTACTCAACGGAGTCGGTTTGCTTGAGATATTTTCCATTCCAAAGCGTTTTAATAAATCTCGGCAGTATTTTTCTTGATTTATAAAAATTCCATTTCTAGTTGTCTTATTTGCAAACCCAAAAAATAGTTCAATTCACCCATATGTGACATTTCAAATTCATTTTTCATAATGTGAGAAAATTCATTACATAATTTTTCAGTAGTTGATCCAAATATAATGTCGTCAACATATATCTGTACAACTAATATGTCATTGTTTTCTCCTTTTATAAATAAAGTAGAGTCTATTTTACCAATTTGAAAACCAGAATTTTGTAAATGAGTTTTTACTCTTTTATACCATACACGAGGTGCTTGTTTCAATCCATATAGAGTCTTTTTAAGTTCAAATGCATAATCGGGATATTTCTTATGAACAAATAGCAGAGATTGTTCCATATATACTTTTTCATTTATAAAGCCATTTAGAAAAGCACTTTTTACATCCATTTGAAAAAGTTTAAAATTACGATGACATGCGAAAGCAAGTAATGTTCGTATTGCTTCGAGACGTGCTACCGGAGCAAATATCTCTTCATAATCAATTCCTTCTTCTTGATTATATCCTTGAGCTACTAATCTTGCTTTATTTTGAACAATGTTTCCATTTTCATCTGCTTTATTTTTAAAAATCCATTTTGTTCCAATTACATATCGATCGTTTGGTCTTGGTACAAATTCCCATACGTCATTTTTTCAAGTTGATTTAGTTCTTCTTGCATTGCAATAATCCAAAAATCACCTTTTGATGCTTCTTTATAATTTTTAGATTCAAAATTTGATATAAATGTAAATTGACTCATTTGATTTAACTTTTTTCTGGTTGATACTTTTGTATTTAAATCACCTATAATATTATTAATTGGATGGTCCTTTAATATCCTAGGTGGTGAAGTTATCACATTATCATTATTGTTATTGATATATTTGCATTTTCATGTATTGGTGTATTAGTTCTTTTTATAGCTTCTTCATCATTATCATTTTTATTATTTTTAAAGTTTTCATCAAACGATACATGAAGACTTTCTTCTACAATGTTTGTTCATTTATTAAAAATTCTATATGCTTTACTCCGATCCGAATAACCAACAAAAATACCTTCAACGGCTTTATAATCAAATTTTCCTAGATAATCTTTTGTGTTTAAAATAAAACATTCTGATCCAAATACTTGAAAATATGATACTTTATGTTTCTTTTTGAAAAATATTTCATATCATGTGTTTTTTGTCATTAGTCTAAGGGTTACACGATTCAATACATAACATGTGCTAGCAACAGCTTCATCCCAAAAACTTTTTGGTAAGTTACTACTATTTAGTAAGGTTCATGTACATTCTTGTAAAGTTCGAATCCTTTCTACAACACCGTTTTGTTGTGGTGTACGTGGAAATGAAAAATTATAACCAATTCCCTTTTTGTTGCAAAAATTTGTAAATAGGTCATTTTCAAATTCACCTCCATGATCGCGTCGTATACTTTTAATTTTTAAGTTCATTCAATTTGTAATTAATTTAACAAAAATTTTGAACATTTTAAAAGTGTCACTTTTATGTTTTAAAAATAATGTGCAAGTATATCTTGAAAAATCATCAACAATTAGAAAAACATATTTATTATGATTGTTGAGCGTACTTGAGTTGGTCCGAATAAATCTAGATGAAGTAGTTCGAGAGATTGCTTTTTGGAGATTTCCTTTTTAGATTTAAAAGAACTTTTCTTTAATTTACCAAATCGACAAGCGTCACATAGGTTTTTAACCTTGTAGTCGATTTTTGGTAATCTCTAACTAGTTCATTTTTAGCTAGTTGTTGATATTCTTAAAATTTATGTGATAGAAACGTTTATGTCATAACCATGGATCATCATGATTTGCGACTAAGCATAAATTAGTGTTTTTTTTACATTCATATTTAAAATATATATGTTTCAATTTCTAAATCCTTCAAAAATTAGATTTTTATTTTGGTCAAAGATATTGCATTTGTTTTTCTCGAAATCAATTTTAAATCCTTTATCACATAATTGACTTATACTTAATAAGTTATGTTTTACATTTTCTATCTATAAAACATTAGTAATAACAGGAGAATTAGAAATACCGATATTGATGATTTCTCCAATGTCGATGACAAATCCTTTTGAATTATCTCCGAATGTCACAGTGCCACCATCGATATATGTTGTATTGGATAACACATGAGCATTTCCAGTCATGTACTTGGAGCAACCACTATCAAGTATCTATTTCTCTTTATTTTTTATTTAATTTTGGGTGCCTGCAAAATAAGAAAATTTTAATTTGTACCTACATTCTTCTTTTAGGGTCCTACGTGTTAGTGGAAGAAGGTAGCCATATCCATGAGAATTTAATTCCTTTAGAAATATAATTATTGTTATGTACAACTTTCTTTTAAATATTCATTTATATACTTTTGTCTAATTAGTTTATTATTTTTTTAGGAATCCATTTTGGCCATACTTGTGTATGAATTCTTAATCTTAGCTTTTAACTATGGCTTTTTGAATTTGGTGTATAATGTGCTATAGTTCTTTGACTTTTGTTTGCTTTTAAAACCAATCCATTTCAGTTTCCAGGTTTAGATATTTTAATCCAATTTTCTAAATTTTGTTTTCCTTTGTTGAATTTTGTCACATTATTTGTTATTTTATCTAACTTACTTTTAAAATTACAAATTTCAATACTGCTAGAATCTAAATTTGCTTGTAATTCTAGTTTTCCTTTTCCAAGATTAACTTTTTCTAACTTATAATTTTCTAAATCATATAATAAGATGTCATTTTGAGATACTAACGTTGCATAATTATTTTGAGTAATTTCTAATTCTTCTTCTAAGATTATTTTTCCATCTTTTAATAATCCAATTTCTAATTCTGTTTTAGTTAACTTTCTTACATATTCCTTTTTAATTTTTATGATTCTCTATATTTATCATCTAATTCAATGCTAATTTCCATTATTTCATCAAAAGTAAGTTCAGGACGTACCTCATCAGTGTTAGCCATTGAACATACATTCGCTTGTTTCAAGTCACTTTCACTATCACTGTTAGATGAAGAAGATGAACCTGAATCGTCCCATGTAACTTGAAAAGCTCTTTTCTTTTTCTTGAATATTTCAAACTTGCTTTTCTTTTTATCATTATTGAGCGGTGCACAATCCTTCTTCATGTGACCAAATTTGTCACATTCATGGCATTTAATTGATGTTTGATTTGAGGAGTTTGGTTTGCCATCATTTTGAAATCTGGTCATCTTCGTGAACTTCTTGAATTTGTTGTAGTTTTTGGCAGTAAAAACAATCTCATCTTTGTCTAAGTCTAAATCTTCGTTACTTGCTTGGAATGCTATGTTTTTCCTTTCATGATTTTGATCCTTTATAGCCTGTAAGTTAGCTTCATATGACATCAGATTTCCAATTAGCTGTTCGACTTTGAGTTGAGAAAGATCATTAGCTTCTTCGATGGCAAAAACTTTTCTTTATCATTTGTCAAAGATTTTAAATTTTGTGTGACTAAATCAAAATATGTGAATTTGATTCCATGTGCCATGAGATCGTGTTGAATGGTTTGAAATTTAGCATACATATCAATAGTTGATTTATTTGCTTTTATTTTGAAAGATGAAAATTGGTTTTGTAAAATCGAGATTTTAGTTTGCTTGACTTTAGTTGTGTCTTCAAGTGTTACCTGTAAAGTGCGCCATATATCATATGCAGTGGTGCAAAGCATGACACGTGAAAACTCATTTTTGTCAAATGAGAAAAACAATACATTCATAGCTTTGGCATTGTTAGATGCCGCTGCTTTTTGTGCATCAGTCCAAGTGCTAATGTTGGTGTTAGGTGCTTCATTGTTTTGAGTTGTTAACCATATTTCCATCCCATTTTCTTCCATAAAATTTCTCATACAAGTTGATCTGTAAGCATAGTTAGAACCAGTAAATAGTGGAGGACGTGCAGTTGATTGACTTTCTTGAAAACTGCTTTGCCATATTAATGATTTTTCAACTACGTGTTACTATAGATTGAAATGACTGTGCTATGATACTAAATGTAAACATATAGGATCTTATATTATGCAACTTATATAATAATGTAAAAGTATGTACTAATAATTATACGAAGTAGAGTAAATTAACAGAGTATAAATATGAAAGATAATAAAAGCAAGCACACTAGATATTTTGTAATACCTCAGAATTTTAATTAACATTATTCAGGATATTTAATTAGATAAATTAAATAGAATAATGTGAATAATTAGGGAGATGATATTAATAAATTCAATGGTCGTGTCTTAATAAATGAACTGAAATAAGACTTAACTAAATTTAGATGGAGAAATTTTCAGGGGTAAACTTGGAAATGAGGCTACATTTATTAGTATATATCTCTTCCTCCACCTTAATACACTTTCACTTTCTCATTTATAACTCCTCAGCTATATTTCGCCCGGCCATTAAAAGCTCCAGGAAGAATATAAATTGAAGATAAAAGCTAAGTAATTAAAGCTAGGAAATTATCTCATTCTCCAATCAACTAATCAAGGTGAATAATCATGTTTATTATCTCATTTGTTCTATGTTTGGATCGATTATGGGTTATACCCGATTCATGTTTGTGATTTTGGTTAGGATATAACCATTTAAACCTTTGTTTGGATAAGACATAGGTGTTTTTAAATGTTAATAGGCTAATTAACATAGTTTATTTCGGTTTTGGTTAAATTCCAAATTATTTTGATCATCATATACTTCGAAATTTTAATATGTTAAAATACATCATTTAAAGGATTTTTGGTTATTTTTGGGGATTTTTACTTAGTGGTTTACTAAGGTAATTAAATTATTTATGGCCAAGGGCTAAACTGAAATATGGCTTCCGAATTGGTTAAATTCAGAGGGAAATTGCTTTCGAAAATTATTTGGGGAAGAAGAATAGTGTTCTAAGAAAAAGGTTGACTATTTAGTACTTTTTAATATTCGAAAGTACAGGTTGAAGCCTCTTGACCAATCAGATTTAAACAAGCAAGAGGAACCATCACTTACGTAGGCCCAAAACTTGCTTCCGACTACATAGCTCGCTTTCACCCTTTTTACTAAGTTGAAAGGTACCTTTTGGCTAAGTCGGAAGGTAAGCATTTACCTTTCGCCTAAGTCAAAAGGTAGGAATAGTGTCGGAAGGAAGAGAGGTGAAGGGATGGAGGCTGCTTCCTTGACTTTCGAATGGAAATATAAATGCTTTCGAATTAATTGGTTTCGAAGGGGGATCCTTCGACTCCATCATTTTTATAAAGACAAAGTTTTTATACTCAAGAAGGGGATTCGAAGGGGATCATTGAAAGTTTAAACCTTCAAGAGAATTGTTTTAAATGTTTTCCAAAAATATGTTTTAGAACCTTTCGACTAAGTCGAAAGGTAGGAGAGGAAAAGGAAGGGGTTACTTTCGAACCTTCCAATTATTTTAAAATTTAAGTTTTTAATGCCTTCAAAAGCATGTCATTCGAAGGAGATGTATGCTTTCGATTCAGAACTTCGAAAGGAACGAAGTCGAAGGGAAGCTTCCGACTTCATTCCTTTTTATGTTTTATATGCCTTCGAATAGGATATTCGAAGAAAGGGTTAAGCCGCCAGCTTATACCTTTCAACAAAGTCTAAAGGTGATCCCTCACCCTTCCGACTAAATCGAAGGGTAGGGATGTTTTAAAAAGGCGGTAGGCTTCCGAAAGGGCTATCTTTGGATGTTTTAATGCTGTCGAAGGGGTTACCTTCAATGATTTCAAAAGGTTTTGAGTTTCATTGCTTTCGAAAAGTTTATAAATGGTTTTATAAGGGGGATACCCCAGGCTTTGGACAAAGTCGAAAGGTGGAACCTTTCGACTAGGTTGAAAAGAAACCTTTCGAAAAGGTTGAAAGGTATGATTTTTTGATGCTTCCAAAAGGAAGACCTCCGAAGGGACTAACTTTGGATGTTTATTTGCTTTCGAATGGGGCTTCATTCGAAGGGGTTTAAAGGGCTGTTTTAGCCATTTTTCCTTAAGTAAAATTTTGCTAATTTGAAGGGGTTACTTCGAAGGGTTATAGCATAAAATACTTATCTTTGTTTGAATATGTAAGGGGGATCCTTATATAAATTGGATGTAAATAAACCTTGAGGATACCAGGGTGGGTTTAATGTTTTCGATACATAGTTTGGGGTTGCAAACAGAAATATGCATTCGAAAATATACATTGGGGCTATCAGTGTGTTTTTATTTAATTTAACCTAATTGGGACTACCAATGGGAATAGGTTAAACAGGTGGTATACCTGGGGAAAATAATTAATCATGGGGATCATGAATTTTTATAAATAATCATGGGGATCATGATATTTTAATTGGCTAAGTGTTGGGTTCTTGGTTAACCTAGGAAAACCATGGAATGTGCGGTTGTTATCCCGCCTTTTGGCAAGGCCGTAACACCAAGGGATTGACTAGTAACCAGTGACGGTCCATCCTAGAGATCAGTTATACAGGGGCTCACTACGGATGTCGATGAATTTTGTCCAAGTCTGTATCGAGCCAAAATTGGTAGGACATGGAATGCTGAGCCATGGGAACCAACGTTCAAAATCTCAAGTCAATCCGAGTTCGTATGCTCAAGTTATGAGGGATGCAAAATTGGACGAAAATCAGACACCATTCGACTCGCTCCTTCGACTCCCTCCTTCGACTCGCTCTGGTTCCCTCAGATGTCAACTTCGACTCGTTCCTGTTTGACTCGCTGCCATCTGGAATACCTATTTCGACTCACTTCGCCCAGTTATCCACTTCAACTCGCTCCCCCAGTGTTAACTTCGACTCACTCGACCAAAGCCTGCCTCGACTCGCTCAAACCGAGTGCTTACTTCGACTCGCTCGACCAAAGCTTGCTTCGACTCGCTCAAACCGAATGCTTACTTCGACTCGATCGAGATAGTATCCATCAGAGAGTCCTCTTCGACTCGCTCCACGGCCTTCACAGAACCACTGTTCGACTCTGTCTGATTCGACTCCAGCAAAGCGCCACGTCATCGAGTCGAAACATAAGCGAGTCGAAACAGGAAAGCGAGTCAAAGGAAATAGCCTGCTGAGAACTCCATTTCGTATCGATCATATCTCCCAATCTACAAGTCCAAATGCTATGAAATTTTCACAGAAGACTACGTGCATGCTAGAGAATGTCCACGCCAAATTTCGACTCCATTGGATGAAACCTTGAGCGAGTCGAAATCTGCTCGTGTCAATCACGGATCAGACCGAAACTTCACGGGCCTGGGCGTACGGGCCTCGTCACGTGCCAGAGAGGGTCTCCCGAGATCTGAGCGAAATATCAGCCTCCTACACCTATAAATAGACCCCCAAAGCCAACAAAAAGGGGTTCTTCTTCCTCTTTGAGATCTCCAATGCCCGGACTCCGCCAGATCCAGATCTGAACTCCATTGCTGCTGCTGCTACCAATGAATTTCACGGCTGCAAACCATTGTTATTCGCTGTAATTTGTTGAAATCAATTGTAAACATCAAAGGAAGATTAATAAAGCAAACTACTTCATAGTGGATGTAGGCTATACGCCGAACCACTCTAAATCCTTGTGTCTCCCTTTATTTTAATTATTCTCATTTCTGAAACTTGGAGTTTTTGTTAGATAATTCCTCTTTTTCCATTTTATTTTCTTCACTTTATCTCTTCAAAGACTTCCGAAGAGTGTTGTGCCCAATTTTGGTACAAACACTTTGGTGCTTTCACTGAGAAAAACCCAATTTTTCTCCCACTCTTTGGATCTCCTATCTATATTGGATTGCATAAATCTAAGAAGAAGATCCAGATCTAGAACCTTAAAGCCCTTCCATTCTATTTAGATTTGCAATCAGATCTAGGAAAGGACTTCGCCAATTCACTATGGTGAGCACACGTACCACCTCCGCAGCTGCTGATCAAGGAACATGGGACCGACGAAACCCCGTGCAATCACCTCCATCCAACAAAAATGCTGCAGGACCTTCAGATCCATCAGGTCCAATAACTAGACAAGAATTCCAGACATTGCTTCAGGAGTTGACCCAAAGTCGACAGCAGCTAGCGAAGCAACTACGCGCCAACATGGAATTGACTAACCAGCTAAATCGCCAAAGGCGAAGAAGATCTAGAAGAGACCAAGGTTCTCACTCCTCCACAGAGAGCTCAGCCTCCTCCGATGGCCAAACTAGATCCACACGTCCACGGTTGGGTGGAAGCTACACCCAGGCCACAGGACACCAACCTGCTTCGAACCTTGGGCAACCTAGAGCTAGACCATCCGTTAGCCTCCGCACAGAACCTTCAACTCGGGGAGGAGCTGCTCCTTATCATGTTACCGGCAACATTGCTACTACCACCACTACTGGACGAGGAGGTGAGGCTAGGAACCAAGCTGATCCTCAACATAGCCGACGAGAGCAGACTCCTGAACCTTATGTCCCTGAGGATGTTGAACCAAGGAGGTGAGACACGGACCGTTGACCACGTCCGGTCCAGACTCGCATTGTGGAGCCCGACTACACCTTGGCACAACATGCTTCAAATGTCCAAACGACAGATATACCAGCGATGATCCGCCAAATGATCCGTGAAAGTCAGGGTCTATCTAATGACGACTGGGGAATCTCCCGAAGTCATACCCCTTTCACCGATGATGTTTTATATGCTGAACCACCTCGGCACTTCAGGATGCCAGCTTTGCCAGTTTATGAAGGGAGCTCTGACCCCAATCAACACGTCCTGAAATACGAATGGCTGATGAATGCTGCTAGAGCTGATGACGCAGTAAAGTGCCGTAGTTTCCCCATTTCCCTAGGGGGCATCGCTACCATGTGGTTCACTCGTTTGCCACCGCGATCCATCTCTAACTTTGACCAAATGGCCACCAAGTTTGTCGAGCAATTCCGTATGCATGTGGCGAGGCCGAAGGACGTTAACACTCTGTCTAGCGTTACGCAAGCTCCCGGAGAAACGCTTAGACGTTACTTGGAGCGATTCCATGCCGCGTGTGCGGAAATAAGCAATCCCAACGATAACTCTATCCTGATGGCTCTGACTAAGGGGATTGATGCTGATTCCAAGTTCGGGAGTTGGTTAGCTGGGGAACCACCCGCGTCGCTGGACCGTTTCTATTCCAAGGCAGCCCAATTCCTGAGAAGGGAGGATGCGAGATAGTCTAGGAAGCAGGATGATGCAGGACCCAACATCGAAGGTATCCAGAGTAACGTCGCTGTTAAACAGACCGGAGATAGTTCTGGAAAAGTTCAGTTGAACGTCCAAAATAAGCAGAATCAGCAAAGGGACAATATAAATCAGAACAAAAAACGCGATCAGGATCGTGGACCACGGTGTAGAGCTTCCATGTACGAAAACTACACTCCATTGAACACGTTGTTGGAAAATGTGTACTTGCAGACCTGCAATACCATGTAGTATAAAAAGCCTGCCCTAAAACCACCAACCGAAAGACAAATCCAAATAGGAAAGTTCTGTAGATTCCATGAGAGTTATGGCCACAACACCAATGAGTGTTGTCACCTACAAGACCTCATTGAAAACTGATACGTGAGCGGAAGCTGGATCAGTATGTACGGGCGCCGCAATCCGGTGGTGCGGGCCCATCAAATCAAAACCATGCGCCGAATCAGGAAAGACAGGAAGAACCTGCTCGTGCGGACTGGAGGTTGGTCATCAATACCATAAGCGGTGGTCCTCACCCAACAGATCGAAGCTGGAAGGAAATGGATTCGTATGCCAGTTCTATCAGGCATGCGGACTTCGAGTGTTGCAGTAATTTTGACGAGGGGGCTCCGTCCAAGCAACAGAAAACGATGATGGATGACATCGTGTTCAGGAACAGAGATGCAGATAAAGTCGAAGCTCCCACTATTGATCCACTGGTCATCTCAGCACAAGTAGGTCCCGCTTGGATAAAAAGGATCTTAGTTGACAGTGGAATCTCTGTGAATATTTTGTTCAAACGAGCTTATGATCAAATGAAGATGGAAGCCACAGACTTGAAGCCTTGTCAATCTCAAGTCCATGTTTTCAACGGAATTGCAACAATTCCTACTGGGATGGTGGAACTGCCAGTGGAGTTGGGAGTAGGAGAACGTCGAAGAGTACGAATGTTGCAATTCATCGTTTTGGACATAGACTCCCCTTACAATGCTTTCTTGGGCCGACCGGCCCTCGCTGAATTCAGAGTAGCCATTGCCCCATGGTGTTTGACCTTGAAATTTCCCACTGATCATGGAATAGGAATCGTTCATGGAGATCATGCCACTACTAGAGCCTGCTATGTTGCTGAGCTACGGGAAGCACAGCGGAAGGAGAAGGGAAAGGACGTAGAGGAATCTCTCTGCGTCCGTTTCGCTGACAATTGATAATTAACGCCCGGGCCCAGGCCCGGGCACCCCAGCCAATTCCTCAAGGACCTTGACCCGAGAGAAACTGAAGACGAAGGAGAATCTAAAGAAAGTCAAGCGTCCCCAGCCGAACTGACGATTGATGTTCCAATTGACATTAACGATGATTCGAAAATAATAAAGATTGGATCTCAGCTAAGCCAGAAAACTCAAGAGGAATTGGTTGAATTTCTGCTGGCAAACCTTGACGTATTTGCCTGGACACATTCTGATATGTGTGGGATCTCGGCGGACATCGCGAGCCACACTCTGAACAATGACCCGCGGCATGTCCCGGTCAAACAAAAAAGGCGCGGTATGAATCCAGAGAGATCTGCCGCCCTTAAAGAGGAAGTAGAAAAGCTTGAAGCGAACGGATTCATTCGAGATGCGCTATATCCCGAATGGGTGTCAAATCCCGTGCTCGTCTGAAAGCCAAATGGGAAGTGGAGAACATGTGTCGACTATTCTGACCTGAATAAAGCATGTCCCAAAGACAGTTTCCCGCTTCCTAGGATTGATCAGCTAGTGGATTCGACGGCTGGACATGAGCTCTTATCCTTCATGGACGTGTATTCAGGATACAATCAGATACCGATGCATTTACCCGATCAAGAACACACCAGCTTCATGAACAATCTGGGGCTTTACTGTTACAAGGTTATGCCATTCGGACTCAAGAACGCCGGATCTACTTACCAACGGTTGGTCAATCGGATGTTCGCTAATCAAATCGGGAAGACAATGGAAGTATATGTAGACGACATGCTTGTGAAGTCACGACTCTCCACCGACCATGTAAAAGACCTGGAAACTATGTTCAACATACTTCGGGAATACAAAATGAAGCTCAACCCACTGAAATGTCACTTTGGGGTTGCATCCGGAAAGTTCCTTGGGTTCATCGTTAACGCCCGGGGAATTGAAGCCAATCCCGAAAAGATTTGGGCAATCAGAAATCTGGAAACTCCCAAAACTATAAAGCAAGTCCAGAGTCTCAATGGAAAAGTAGCAGCATTGAGCAGGTTCATTTCAAAGTCCACTGACAAATGCATTCCCTTCTTCAATCTGATTCGAAAAGGGAAACGAAACTTTGAATGGACCACGGAATGCGAGGGCGCTTTCCAAGCGCTAGTCTAACATCTATCCACACCACCTATCCTGTCAAAACCTATCGACCATGAGAAGCTGTTCGTATATTTGGCGATATCAGAGAACGCAATTAGCGCTGCATTAATCCGAGAAGAAGACAAAATACAGAAGCCGGTGTACTACGTCAGCAAACGATTGACTGGAGCTGATAGAAATTATCCGAGACTGGAAAAGTTGGCTTACTGCCTTGTCATCGCATCAAGAAAACTCCAACCATACTTCCAGGCACATTCCATTATTGTTTACACCGACCAGCCGTTACGACAGGTCCTTTCGTGGCCTGAGACGTCTGGTAGGTTACTCAAGTGGAACATCGAACTGAGCCAGTTTGACCTTACTTACGCTCCGAGACGGGCCATACAAGGACAAGTCCTAGCCGATTTCATAGCCGAATTTACCATCCCAGAGGACTTGCCCGAAGCCAGTGAATCCCCCGAATACATCTGGAAACTTTATACCGATGGAGCATCAAACGACCGGTGTTCAGGCGCTGGTATTGTGCTCGAAACTCCCGAGGGTCGATCCATATGTTATGCCTTAAAGTTCGATTTCCATGCGACTAATATTGAAGCTGAATATGAAGCCCTCCTAGCTGGCTTGAAACTCGCTAGGGATTTGAGAATTATCGCAGTGGAAATCTATTGTGATTCACAATTAGTTGTGTGCCAGGTACGAGGAGAGTATCAAGCAAGAGATTGAAGGTTGGCTGCTTACTTAGCTCGAGTTAAAGAAGTACTGGACCATTTCGATTACTACGCCATCTACAGTATACCTCGAGAACGCAACCAAAAGGCCGATTCGTTGGCGAAGTTAGCCAGCACAGGCGAAGCTCAACAAATGGGACTCGTACCCGTAGAGACGCTATCTTCCCCAAGTATCGACCGGGCAGAAATAAACCAGGTATGCGAAACTATCTCCGAAAAGGATTCATGGATGACTCCACTCAAAAATTACATTGAGCACGGGACCCTGCCGTAGCGCAGGAGTGAAAAAAGACAAGTCTTTCGAAAGGTCTCAAGATTTACTATCCAGAATGGACTCATGTACAGAAGGGGTACTCAGTTCCCCTACTTCGATGTATCGCTCACGATGAAATTAAACAAGTGTTACGTGATGTGCATGAGGGAGAATGTGGCGATCATACCGGGGGCAAGCACTTGCCAAGAAAATACTTCGTTACGGATATTACTGGCCCACCGTGAATCGCGATGCGTTAGACTATGCAAAGAAATGTGATAGGTGTCAGAAATACGCCCGAATCCCAAGGGCTCCTCCTACTGAGATAACGCAGATGGTCAGCCCATGGCCGTTCGCAATGTGGGGCATCGACATCATCGGTGCTCTACCTCTGGCAAAAGGTGGTGCGAAGTACGCTATCGTCGTAGTTGACTACTTTACAAAGTGGGCTGAAGCCGAAGCTCTCGCTACCATTACAACGAAGAAAGTAATCAACTTTGTGGTTCGAAACATCATATGTCGATTCGGTCTCCCACACACCATAATCACGGAAAATGGAACCCAATTCGACAGTGCTGAATTCAAAGATTTCTGCAAACAATTTCACATCCAAAAGAAATTCTCCGCAGTTGCACACCCTCAAGCGAACGGACAGGTCGAAGCAGTTAATAAAGTCATTAAGTCCATCCTGAAGAAACGACTAGAAAAGGTCGGGGGCAAGTGGGTTGATGAACTTCCTATGGCTCTATGGGCTTACCGAATAACCCACAAGACCGCGACCGGCCACACTCCGTTCTCTCTTTCTTACGGTTCAGAGGCTGTTATTCCAGTCGAGCTAGAATTACCTTCTCATCGTGTGACATACTATGATCCGAAGACAAACGCTATATTACTTGCTGAATCTCTTGATCTACTGGATGAGAAGCATGAAGAGGCTGATTTGAGGGCAGCTGCGCATCGAAGTTGAGTCGTTCGATTGTACAACGCCAAGGTCCGTCCACGAACCTTCGAACTAGGCGATCTCGTCTTAAAAAGGATCTATCCGGTTCCTTCACACATGAAGCCGACATGGGAAGGACCATATGTTATTGAACGAAGGTTCGGAGATGGCACATTCAAGTTATCGACCGTCGACGGTCTTACCCTGCCAAGGGCTTGGAATAGCGAGAGCCTTCGCCGCTATTACATCTGACAGGCTATCTTTATCCATTTAGTTTACTTTCCTTTTCTGCAATTTGTTTATGCATTTAGAAATTAGAACTTGTAATAAGGCAACTGACTTTGCCATACTTTCTTATTTCAGCAATAAAATGCAACCTCTTCGAGCCAGAGCTGTGATTTACTTGAAATACTTCATATGACCATCACTATGCACGGAGAGCTAAGTCTCATCATACGGTGGGATTTATTTAAATAGAGAGTGGCTGCGGTGCAACCAATCACTCCCTAAGTGAAACCCGAGCTCGGGGGCAAGCCATCACATCAAAGTCAAAAAAGGGATTGGTACACGACAACCCTTCATCAACTCCGAACTTCCAGAGCGCGAGTCAGAGTATAAACATTCAACTCCATATTCCCGGAGTGCGAAGTGGAGTATAAACATCCAACTCCGAATTCCCAGAGCGCGAACCGGAGTATAAACGTTCAACTCCGAATTCCCAGAGCACGAACCGGAGTATAAACATTCAACTCCATATTCCCGGAGTGCGAAGTGGAGTATAAACATCCAACTCCGAATTCCCAAAGCGCGAACCAGAGTATAAACAACTCCGAATTCCCAGAGCGCGAACCGGAGTATAAACATCTAACTCCGAATTCCCAGAGCGCGAACCGGAGTATAAACATTCAACTCCGTATTCCCAGAGTGCGAAGTGGAGTATAAACATCCAACTCCGAATTCCCAAAGCGCGAACCAGAGTATAAACAACTCCGAATTCCCAGAGCACGAACCGGAGTATAAACATCCAACTCCGAATTCCCAGAGCGCGAACCGGAGTATAAACATTCAACTCCGAGTTCCCAAAGCAAGAACCGGAGTATAAACATTCAACTCCGTATTCCTAGAGTGTGAAACGGAGTATAAACATTCAACTCAGTATTCCCAGAGTGCGAAGTGGAGTATAAGCATCCAACTCCGAATTCCTAGAGCGTGAACTGGAGTATAAACATTCAACTTCGTATTCCCTGAGTGCGAAGCGGAGTATAAACATCCAACTTCGAATTCCCAGAGCTCGAAGCAGAGTATAAACATCAACTCCGGATTCCCAGAATGCAAGTGCCAATTCCAAGTCTCCCGATCGTAGTCATATGATCGAAACTTAAGCCAGCGTAACCAGCCACAGATGAATGAATGGGAATCCCCGGAGTACGAAAATGATTATCAACAATCAAACAAGCATGGACGCATCACTCAATCTCCGCTTGCTTCAGACATCCGCTCGGTTCACAAGCACTATCAAGCCCTTCCATCCCGGCGTCGTGTGGAGACGACAAGAAATTCGGGATCGGGATATCATTAAGCCCTGCAAAAGGACTCTCCATTTGCGGGGGAGGAGCTTCTGAAATCCTGATCCCTTGGAAAGGTAAAGACACGACGACGGATTTAAATCTCTTAGATTTAGGGCGTTTGTGAGCAACGGCCTTGCCTCTTTTTCTTCCACCCGAGTCCAGGACATCGGCAAAAGGCCCAGCTGGAAGCTCGGTATCGGTGGGCGTTCTCTCTGGGTCAACTTCTTCGGTGATCACAACTGCGGGCGCTTTGCGCTTCACACGTTTCTTCAAGATCACTATATGTACCACTTCCAGATGTATGCTCTGTCTCCGCTCTATTAGCCCGACAGCCCTCAAATTCCTATCGGTCAGGACTAAGTCTATGTGCCTTTCTTCGCTCGGAAACGCTTGAAGAATCTGAACAAGCTCTCTGAAGTACGCGCCATCGGGACGAGAGATCGCAGCTGTAAGAAGGGAAAAGTGTGTCAGTTTTTGAAGTCAGTTACTACTATTTCAATGACTCAGGAGAGAAGTGGCAACACTTACGTCTATCCAACCACCGCCCAGCAAATCCAGGGGGGCACCGAACGTAGAACCATTCGGTTTTATAATAACTTAGCCTTCCCCAGGAGCCCTGTACTATGTGGCAGCTCTTGACCGCTTCCAGGAAGGTGAAAGAGGGGCTGTCTCCACGGCTCTTGACATTGAATAAATATCGGATCTCGATTGGCTTCAGTGGTCGAAAGAGGATCTCCATAAAGAGAACAAAGATGCTGTTCAATAAGGCGTACCCGTTGGGATGTAGCTGGGATGGGGCTATGCCAAGAAACGATAACATCTCCCTTATATAGTCATTGAAGGGAGGAAGTGTCCCCGCTGTGCAAGCGCGACGGTTGAAAGCGGTATACCCCTCTAGGGGATTGTGTGGCCTGTCAGTGGGCCCAGGAAGTAGCACGTCGTCAAGCGACAAACCGTGCCTTAAGCAAATCCGTCCAAGCATATCTTCAGAGATACCCGACGGCACGAAATATGATGGATTGAGTATAAACCGAGCACCCGGACGCTCATCCGGAGCTGGCTCTATGACTTCAGCTTCGATAACCGGTATCTCTATGGTTGGAGGAATAGAACTTGGAATTTCCGGCTGCTGAGAACTTGAAGGGTCCATGACCAGCTAGCTTATAAAAAATCATTGTTAAATTGACAAATAACACTCGTGCATCCCCCAGTGTAAAGTGTGTGAGCGTCTTGTGCAGTGCAGTATTGTATATTATTTGGGAAGATCAACCGGATTAAGGAAAACGTGTGAGCAACGAGACTTCAGAATTCAGTCGGAAGGATCGTCATCGCTGACCATCACAACCATGCCATCCAGTTATTAGCTATCGGTCCAAGTTAAAATGTGTTATTATTTTAGTAAGTTCCAGTTTCATCGACGAACTTCAAATAGGCAATCATGCGTGCAGTGAAACAATTAAGTCCAATTAAGAAAATCTAAAGCTCATCAGAGTTAAGTGGTCAAAGGCACTAGAATTTTCGATGTCGTCAAAATTAAACCAATGGTCAAAGTGTCAAGAGTTCAAGTTCAAGGCAATTATTCAAGTTCGAATTCAAATCATTCACTAAGGCTCGAGGTCGAATCGATCATTTGGGAGTATGCACTTCGAATCGGTCCAAAGCCACGCTCTTCGACTCGCTTCGAAGCCTTTACTTCGACTCGATCCCAAACCATGCACTTCGACTCGATCCAAAGCCTCTGCTTCGACTCGATCAAGAGCTACATGGTTCGACTCGATCTCCAGGCACTCCGCTTCGAACCATCCCAGGCCTGTACTTCGACTCGATCAAAAGATACACTTTTCAACTCGATTCAAGGCCATCATTTCGAGTCCATCAGGCGCAATCCCTTCGTATCGATCCATGAATTCAGAGCACTCGACAAAAAGCGAAGCTCCATCATCGATCGATACGAAGACCCTCGCCTCTTCATCTCGAAACCCACACTCCATCGACACGAAGCGGAGGCCAGAAAGCCTTCGATCGACCACGACTTTGATTGATTTGATAAGAAAACCCGAGCCTCGTCGTTTACACGTGGATTCGTTTATTGATTACCTAGATCTGAAAGTTAGTTCAAGTGGTTGAAGATAGGAATCAATTCGAAGGCAAAGGTTTTCTCTCGTGAAATGCTCTGGAACGATACGAGGGCAAGGCAGATAAAGGTGAAAGGTAAAAAGTGAAAGAAAAAAAACGGCTAAGTGCCAGATATTTATATGGAGTCGAAAGCAAGGGGAATAAACGATTCAGGTTCCAGTGGAGTCGAACACGTGCTTCGACTCCCTCTTCAGCGCATAGATACGGAGCTCCCATTCGTATCGCTTCCCTTCGACTCCATCTCTGATGCAACATTACACGCCATCACTTCGACTCGCTCCCCTTCGACTCCGTCTCCTGTGCGTTTCAACTCCAGCTCCTATGCAGTTCGAATCCAAGACCAAGTCGAATGAAGCAGTTCGATCCAAGACCGAGTCGAACATCCTGTTCGAATCCATAGAATCATGACTTCCAGAGATCAACTCTATCAACTCGACATGCTTACTTTGCATCCACAAATCCAATGAAAATTATCTTCGACGTTTCAATCCTTCACAACGATTCAGGAGGGGATCGTTACAAAGGGACATTCAAAAACAATAAACTGATGACGACTCGAGAACGTGCAAACGTCAGTGGGAGTCAGGTTAACGTACATGCATGAATGACGGACTAATATTCAGCATTCAAAATTTTTAAGAATCAAAAATTCATCCGGTAACGACTACAACAGCAAACGGATAACCACTGGCATACAGCAATCAGTTGCAACGATACAGGGCACAGCAGTCGACAGTCAACAGTTTACATTATCAAGAAGAACGGCCAAAGATTACAACTTTCATCGGGAAAATGATAACTATTCAGAATAAAGATTGAAGCACTTCAAAGCACATCATGCTTTCACAAGACGTACTTTGGGGGGAAAATGTTATCCCGCCTTTTGGCAAGGTCGTAACACCAAGGGATTGACTAGTAACCAGTGATGGTCCGTCCTAGAGATCAGTTATACAGGGGCTCACTACAGATGTCGATGAATTTTTTCCGAGTCCGGATCGAGCCAAAATTGGTAGGACATGGCAAGTTGAGCCATGGGAACCAACGTTCAAAATCTCAAGTCAATTCGAGTTCGTATGCTCAAGTTATGAGGGATGCAAAATTGGATGAAAATCAGACAACATTCGACTCGCTCCTTCGACACGCTCCTTCGACACGCTCTGGTTCCCTCAGATGTCAACTTCGACTCGTTCCTGTTTGACTCGCTGCCAACTGGAATACCTATTTCGACTCGCTTCGCCCAGTTACCCACTTCGACTCGCTCCCCCAGTGTTAACTTCGACTCGCTCGACCAAAGCCTGCCTCGACTCGCTCAAACCGAGTGCTTACTTCGACTCGCTCGACCAAAGCTTGCTTCGACTCTCTCAAACCGAATGCTTACTTCGACTCGATCGAGACATCATCCATCAGAGAGTCCTCTTCGACTCGCTCCACAGCCTTCATAGAACCACTGTTCGACTCTGTCTGATTCGACTCTAGCAAAGCGCCACGTCATCGAGTCGAAACATAAGCGAGTCGAAACAGGGAAGCGAGTCGAAGGAAACAGCCTACTGAGAACTCCATTTCGTATCGATCATATCTCCCAATCTACAAGTCCAAATGCTATGAAATTTTCACAGAAGACTACGTGCATGCTAGAGAATGTCCACGCCAAATTTCGACTCCATTGGATGAAATCTTGAGCGAGTCAAAATCTGCTCGTGTCGATCACGGATCGGACCGAAACTTCACGGGCCTGGTCACGTGCCAGAGAGGGTCTCCCGAGATCTGAGCGAAATATCAGCCTCCTACACCTATAAATAGACCCCAAAGCCAACAAAAAAGGGGTTCTTCTTCCTCTTTGAGATCTCCAACGCCCGGACTCCGCCAGATCCAGATCTGAACTCCATTGATGCTGCTACCAACGAATTTCATGGCTACAAACCATTGTTATTCGCTATAATTTGTTGAAATCAATTGTAAACATCAAAGGAAGATTAATAAAGCAAACTACTTCATAGTGGACGTAGGCTATACGCAGAACCACTCTATATCCTTGTGTCTCCCTGCATTTTAATTATTCTCATTTCTGAAACTTGGAGTTTTTGTTAGATAATTCCTCTTTTTCCATTTTATTTTCTTCACTCTATCTCTTCAAAGACTTCCGAAGAGTGTTGTGCCCAATTTTGGTACAAACAGCAATGGATAGTCCACATCAATTTCTAAAGTAAAGAATGTTTTGCCAGAGGTGGTTAGCCTCGGGATTTGGCACCCAAGGGTTCATAGTCATCCTAGGAAAACTATGGAGTGTGCGGTGGATAGCCCACACCAACTTTTTTAAAAACAATGTACCATGGATAATCTGCATTTATTTTAATGGATTTGGGATGGATAGTCCTATTAAATTATGACGAATAGTCATTTTAAAGATTTTAGAGGGGAACTCTAATAAATTTATTTTAGATGGGAAATCTAATATATTGCTTTTAGATGGGATATCTAATAAATGGGTGGATGGGATATCCAAGGTATATGATTTATGGCTTTATTTCATATTATATTAAGACTAGTCATTTTGGGTGAACGGGCATAGTAAATGATTTGCATGTTTTCGTTTAGGATACTAGTGAGGAGAAAACCCGTTCCACTAAGCGGCGTGGTCTCACTAGCTATCGATTTATAATAAGAGATGATAGGGGATTATTCATACCAGACTTATTGTCTGACTCGAAGTTTGTGTTTCTCCACAAACTCTCGATACTCAAAATTAATTTGAGTAGTCTGAGAGTGGGAGACTTTCAGGTTTTGGACGAATAAGCTTCCGGAGATGTGCAGGAGGCAATGTTAGCTATATAGGAGCTATTTTGTGTTTTCTGCCGTGATGTACTAAGAACTGTAAAGTTCATATTTATTAGTTCTCTGATCATCATAAGGGGACATCTTCATATGTTGCTCTTATCGTATTTTGTACATGTATATGTGATATGAATGTGGTTAACGTCTAGGATTATGTAATTAAATCTTAAATTGAAATTCATAAGAAATGAGAAATTCTATTTTGTTGAAGTTCAAAATTTTTCATATTCTTGTGTTTCTGTGTTGCCAATAGTTTCAAGATTTCGATTTCGATCACTCAGAAATAACACATATGGATGACTGCAGCATCTGCAGCAGTTAGTTTTGAGCCTCCTGAAGTGGGATGTTACAAAGTTGGTATTAGAGCATGGTTTATGTACTTAAAATGAATTTAAACCATAAAATATTTTTAAAACATAATCTAATAAATCTAAAATATAATTGGTTTTTGGTAAGCATTATAGTATCGTATGTGTACTTTGCTATAAATACCTAAGTATGTATTGCCCACTCTCTTAGGCCGTTCTTCCATATCTTACAAAGATTGGATTTTGGGTAGTAGGAAATAAGAAAAGGAGGCGGGAAACGGAAGAGTGAATCAAGGTGGAAGACGCACCGCAATAAGTGGAAATGTTCGACCCAATACTTGGAGTAACCAAGGTCGATAGGCAAATCCAAACCCAGATGCAAATGCCAATGTTGGTGCTGAGATTCCACCGGTTGGTATGGGGATAATGTATCAGTTCTTCGTGAATATGATGCAAGCTGGAGTAGCTGCGGGAGTGGCTGTAGGGAATGATGGAGGAGCAAATCCAGTGGCCCCAGTTGGCAATAATTATGCCAAGCTGAGCAGGGATTACGCTAGTCTTGGAGGGAAGCCTTTTCTAGGAACCGAGGATGCAGTAGGAGTGGAGAACTGGCTATTGCATTGTGAAAGGGTATTTGCAGATCTTGGCTTGACGAGTATGCAGAAGAGAAGACTTGCTTCAAGGGACTTGCGGGGAGCAGCATTGTTTTGGTGGAATGGAGTTACCGTGGGAGAGCCAGAGGAAGACCTGACTTGGGCTGAATTTTGAAGGAGGTTCGAAGAAAGATTTCTATCTGAGGTTGCCAAGTCAACGTTGCTAAGGAAGTTTGCAGATTTAGTCCAGGGGGATAAATTGGTGATTGAGTATGCTACGGAGTTTGACGAGCTATCCCGTTATAGACATGCTACTGTTGATACTATCATTCGAAGGAATGATAAGTTTATCAGGGGTTTGAATCCTGAGATCGCCAGAGCAACCATGCCAAACCTCCGGGATCCATGTCATATTATTGCTGAGATGGCTATTTGGAATGAAGAGATGCTTTCTACTTTTGGAAAAGGGAAACTAGCCGAGGTTCATAATTTTCAGGGTAAGAAGCGGAAGTTCTTCAAGAATAAAGGAACCCAGTCGGGGGCAGCAGCCAAGAAGAGCAAAGCTGATATTGTCTGTTACAAGTGTGACAAGAAGGAGCGCTATGCTAATGAGTGTCGCTTGGGTGATGGAAGAGCAGTTGCAGTGAGGCCGAATGTGAAGTGCTACAACTGTGGCCAGATGGGGCAGTACAAGGGCAAGTGTCCCGAGGCTGCTAAGGCTGGAAAGGGAAAGGTCTTTGCGTTGGAACCATCATCCTCTAGACCAACGGTTGTTGAGAAAGGAAAATCTGTGATGGAAGGTATGCTTATGATTCATAGTACTCCAGTTAGGATACTATTTGATACCGGTGCATCACACTCATTTATATCTCCGTATTTGGTAGATTGCTTATGTCTGGAACCTTTATACCTTATTACTCCTTTAAGGGTTGCGAATCTTATAGGAGGGTATGCAACTCTGGGAATGAGATATGACCAGTAAGAACTTGATTTGTTAGGTCATATGTTTGCATGCAGTTTATATGTTTTTGATTTCGTTTGTTTCGGGATCATATTAGGTATGGATTGGTTAGATAGATATGATGTTAGGATATTTTTCCAAGAGTGGGAAATATCGTTGAAGCACCCTAATAGTCATAACCGAGTTATTTACTCAGTAAGGAGTTCAGACGGAAATGCTTATGTGTTATTGGATGCCATGGGAACGAAAGCAGAGTTGAAGCAAGTTTATGTTGCAAGAGAGTTTGCAGATGTGTTTGAACCAGTTTCGAGCTTGCTGCCGAAAAGAGCAATCGAGTTTCGGATAGATTTCGTACTTCGAGCCGAACCTGTAAGTAGACCACCTAGCAGGATGTCACCAACCGAGATGAAGGAGTTGAAGGTGCAGCTAGTGGAATTGGAAGGAAAGAATTTCATCCGGCCAAGCAGTTCGCCTTGAGGAATGGCCGTGGTATTCGCAAAGAAGCCAGATGGGTCGTTAAGGATGTGTATTGAATATCGTTTGCTGAACGAGAGGACGACCAAGAATAGGCATCCTTTACCGAGAATCGACGATTTATTCGATCAGTTAAGTGGAGCCAGAGTGTTTTCCCAGCTGGATTTGGCGACGGGTTTCCATCAACTAAGAGTGGCAGAGGATAGAATTCCTTTAACGGTGTTTAGGACCAGATATGGATCTTACAAATGGTTGGTTATGCCATTTGGGCTTACTAATGCGCCAGCTTTCTTCGTGGATTTGATGAACCTAGTTTTTCAAGAGCTCTTGGATAGGTTCGTGTTGGTTTTTATTAATGACATTTTGGTATATTATAAGAATGAGAAAGATCATGCAGATCATCTTAGAATAGTGTTGGAGACGCTAAGGCAACATCAGCTGAAAGCGAAGTTCTCAAAGTGTCATTTCTGGAAGAAGGAAGTGAAGTTCCTTGGTTATGTAGTTTCTGAGGAAGGTTTAGCAGTTGATCCGGATAAGATTGAAGTTTTTAACAATTGGAAAAGACCAGAGACGGTAAGTGAGATTAGAGGTTTTCTTGGATTTGCAGGATACTACCGAAGGTTTATTAAGGATTTCTCATGGATAGCGGTATCCTTGACTATGCTAACCAGGAAGGACGTGAAATTTTTTTGGTTTGACAAATGTGAGGAGGCATTCCTTAGATTGAAATATTTGTTAACCAATGCGCCTGTGTTAGTAGCTCCAAATGGGAATCATGGGTTAGTAGTTTACACCGATGCATGTGGTACTGGGTTAGGTGCTGTGCTAATGCAGAATGGAAAGGTTATTGCCTATGCTTTTAGACAGCTTATACCGCATGAAGTGAGATAACCGACTCATGATTGGGAGTTGGTAGCGGTAATCTTCGCATTGAAGGTGTGGAGGCATTATCTTTTGGGAGAAAGGTTTGAGCTATTCATGGATCATAAGTCTCTACGGTATTTATTCTCTCAGAAGGAGCTGAACATGAGACAGCAGGGATGGCTGGAGTTTGTTGCAGTTTATGATTTTAGCATCGAGTATACACCGGGAAAAGGAAATAAGGTGGCAGATGTGCTTAGGAGGAAACATCAGAATGTGGTGTTCGCTATGTTGGCGGAATGGAAAGACTTGGAAGCACTGGCTGCTTGTAGTGTGCAGTTCAGGTCGACTGCTGGATCTAGTCGGAATATCTCCATAATGTCTTATTTGGAAGTTCGACCAGTTCTGATCGAACAAATTGCTTCTAGGCAGGAAGAGATCCAGTGTTAGCCGAGAGGATTAGAAGGTTAGAAGTTGGAACCGAGATTGATGATTTAAAGGATTTTATTCTTGACCGTAGGGGTTGGTTGAGAAAGAAGGAATAGCCATGTGTTCTGGATGATGGAGACCTTAGGAAGGAAGTTCTTAGGGAATGTCATCGATCGAAGTTTACGATTCATCCTAGGGGAAGCAAGATGTATCAGAATATGAAGAGAAGTTTCTTCTGGAAAGGAATAAAGAGGGATGTTGGCTTATGGGTAAAACAGTGTTTGAACTGTCAGCAAGTAAATGCCAAATATCAGAAACCAAGTGGTTTGCTTCAGCCTTTGGATATTCTAGTTTGGAAGTGGGGCTCGATATCCATGGATTTTATTGACGGGTTGCCCAGGTCAAAACGGGCTAATGAAAGTATATGGGTCATAGTGGACAGATTGACCAAGTGTGCCCATTTCATTCCGGTAAGGTCAACAGGACGGCACCTATTTTAGAAAAGTTGTTCATGAAGAACATCGTTAGACTGCATGGAATTCCTAGTAGTATCGTCAGTGATAAAGATACTTTGTTTACTAGCGAGTTCTGGAAGAGCCTGCAGAGTGTGTTAGGCACTAAGCTCAAGATGAGTACTGCATATCATCCTCAAACAGATGGGCAGGCAGAGAGAGTCAACAAGGTAATGGAAGATCTGTTGAGAGCTTGTATGCTGGATTTTAGTGGTTCTTGGGAAGATCACTTGCACTTAGTGGAGTTTTCCTGTAATAATAGTTATCAGACTACTATAGGAATGGTGCCTTTCGAAGCTTTGTATGCAAGGCCATGCAAATCAAGTATGTTGATTAGAGACCGGAGAAAGATTGGTCCTTGGTCCAAATTTGGTGAGAGAGGCAATGGAAAAGATCGAGTTGATACGGGAAAGAATGAAGGAAGCTCAGTCTAGGCAGAAGAGTTACGCAAACAAAAGGCGTAAGGACCTAGAGTTCTTAGTTGGAGATAGAGTTTTCATCAAGGTATCGCCGATGAAAGGTGTGGTTCGGTTCGGGAAGACCGGGAAGCTAGCACTGAGATATGTTGGACCATTTTCTATATCGGAGAAGATTGGGAGACTCACATACCGAGTAGTTTGGGCGGGGTCCACAATGTGTTCACGTTTCTCATCTTAGGAAGTATGTTCATGATCCAGAAACTACTATCGCTTTGACGACACTGGAGGACTTAGTGGTGGAACCGGATATGACTTTTATGAGGTAGCCAGTCCATGTTGTGGCAAAAGATGAGAAGAGGCTAAGGAATAAGACAGTCAGGTTAGTCAAAGTTTAGTGGAGCGACAACGTGAAGGACCGTACTTGAGAGACAGAAGACATGATTGGGGCTACTTTTCCTGGGCTGTTTTAGATGGTATGTTCTATATAAGGTTTATATAGAATTTGGATGGTAGGTTATACTAGCTTTGCTTGCATGGGCTATATGCTTGTCGTTGTGTCCTTACTGAAATTTCGGGGAAGAAATTCTTTAAGAGGGGAGTCTGTAATGCCCCTGAATTTTAATTAACAATATTCAGGATATTTAATTGGATAAATTAAATAGAATAATGTGAATAACTAGGGAGATGAGATTAATAAATCCAATGGCTGTGTCTTAAATGAACAAAAATAAGACTTAACTAAATTTAGAAGGAGGTATTTTCCTAAGGGGTAAACTTGGAAATGGGGCTACATTTCTTAGTATATATCTCTTCCTCCACCTTAATAAACTTTCACTTTCTCATTCATAACTCCTTATCTATATTTCGGCTAGCCAATAAAAGCTCCAGGAAGAATATAAATTGAAGATAAAAGCTAATGAATTAAATCTAGGAAATTATCTCATTCTCCAATCAACTAATCAAGGTGAATAATCATGTTTATCATCTCATTTGTTCTATATTTAGATCGGTTATGGGTTATACCTCATTCATGTTTGTGATTTTGGTTAGGATATAACCATTTAAACCTTTGTTTGGATAAGACATAGGTGTTTTTAAATGTTAATGGGCTAATTAACATAGTTTATTTCGGTTTTGGTTAAATTCCGAATTATATTAATCTTCATATGCTTTGAAATTTTAGTATGTTAAAATATATGATTTAAAGGATTTTTGGTGATTTTTGGGGATTTTTCCTTAGTGGTTTACTAATGTAATCAAATTATATGTGGCTAAGGGCTAAACTGAAAAATGGTTTAATGGTTTGAAATTAGTGGTTTACTAAGGTTTGAAATTATTATTTAATAATTAATAAAGGATTAGTTAAGGGTTTAATTTATAAATAAATTATTTATTAAAGGTTTAATTAATTATTAATGTATAATTAAATTAAGTTCAAATTTAATAAAGATTAATTATTATTTAATAAGAGTTTATCTTGTAATTAATCATTTTAAAGGTTGTCTTAAGTTTTAGATCTGTGTTTTCCAAGAATCAAATTGTTTTAAAAGTACTTCTTTTTCAAAGATGGATTCGAACACAAGGGATTCAAATGTGGATACCATTAAGTAGACAAAAAATTGTGAAAGAGTTATGCAAATGGTTTAATTATGCGGTTATGTGTTAGCAGAATAAATCCCCGTTCTGCTATAATGTAAGTGAGTTGATTGTTGTGGACATAGATTAGCAGAGTAAATCCCCATTCTGCTATAGATTAGTTATTTGATTGTATGGACATATGTATTAGTAGAATAAATCCTCGTTATGCTATAGGTAAATTGTTTGATTGTTTGGACATCTATTTAGCAGGACAAATCACCATCCTGCTATTGTGTTGTTTGGACATATTTATACTGGTTAATTTATACTGACATGTTATTTCCTGATTTGGATATGAAGTGTATTTACATATATGTTGACTTATGTAAATATTGAATGACTTAAATGTAATTGAAATTAAATGGTAACTTAAATTAGTGCCATCGGTATTGCTAAGCCTCCTTTTGAATTTATAAAGTATGATTTCGAATTAACTTCAATTCTTTTATCAGTTTGGGGTTTTAAACTTTATAAATGATATTCACGTTATATAATTATTTTATAAAGGTATTTATAAATAATAACTTGTTTAATAAAAAGGCTTTTACTAAATAAAAGGGTTTATTTAAAGTGATTTAAAAATGAGATTTTGTAAATGAGATTTTGTAATGTCAAAGATATTTGAAAAGAAAATTTTATAAAGAGTTTTATACATGGAAAGAGATTTTACAAATCATTCTAAAGATTTTAAGAAGAAGTTTAAATCTAGTTTGAAGACATATAAGTAGGTTTGAAATATGAAGTGAACTTATAAAAAGAATTTTTATAAGAGATAAGTGAATGAGTTTTATAAAGTGAATGGGTTTTATAGTAAGTGATGTTTTGAAAAGAGAATTTTCCAAATGTTTTTGGTAAATGCTTATATTATTTCCAAGTATAAAAGGAATGTAAAGTGTTTTGGGAATAATGTTCAAAAGATCTTTCGATCAAGTTTTGCAAAGTGTTTTAATTAATTAAATATTAATTAATAAAGGCTTAGTGGATACCATATGAATCAAATCAATGTTTGAATGTTTGTATACTTGATTAGGGCTGTTTATTTTTCCATTTTACCGCTTTTCCAGCGTTTTCCTTCCGAATATTTCCGTGATTTCCGGTTTCCGTGTTTTTCCGTCAAAAATAATTCGAAAGGAATTCCTTCCGGTAGGTGACGGAACTCAGCGGAAATTTCCACTATTTCCGTGGAAATTTTCTTTCCTTCCGCATGCTTTCTTGTTTAGGAAAAAAACTGAGAGAAATTACATTTCTATCTTTGGGCCAGACCCATACAAAATTAACGTTAAGAAAACCTAACCCAGTTAATCATCCGTTCACCTCAATCAAGCACTTTGCATACTCAAATCTTTTTAACTTTTCAATGATTTCATCATAGCGAATTAGTCGTCCAATATGGCATGCTATCCAGTTAATGCCAAGTAGGGTCCAAGTTAGTATAAGTATTTGATATAAATGAACCCAGACTAGCATAGATTTAACATTAGCTTAAGCAGACCCAAATCTGGGATTCTAAAAAGAGATAATGAACATTTGTTCTCTGATAAACATAGGGTCAGATTTTAAAATTTTCAGTCTGGCTTCTTTACAAGAAAATTTAAAATAAAAGTTTCTACCATCAGAAAAGGTTTCAAAATTTCCTTTAAGCTTCCAAACTTTAGAAAGATGTAAGGTGACAGCCATATAATTCACCTTCTCACCTAAAAGAAACCAATTAAATAACCAGTCCAAGCTTTGACATCTTCTGCAATAATATTCTCAAGAGGGTTGATGGCAGATTCGGCATACCTGAACTTAATTTAACATATAATATATGCATGAGCACTTACGATTCAAGGTATACTCATATGCAGACCATTATATGAATCACATGTAAGAATATGGCACAGGAAATAAGAGCTAAACTTAATTTAGTTGCTAGCATTGTCATCTTTACAGCATATGTAAAACATATGGGTTGTATATGTGTTAGCATTGTTGCATGTTTTGCATTTTTAATTCTCTACCCACAAAAATGGAATTCCATGTTCTGTTCCGCTTCTTTCAGTTTCCACCTAATGGAATTCCGGAGTTGGCGGAACGGAATTTGGAACATAGAATATTGTTCCATCAACGATCGGAAGAAACGGAAAATGCTTCGGTTGGTACGGAAATTTTCCGTCCCCACCCCTATACTTGATAGTAAAATAACCGATTATCAAATCTGGACCTAAACGTAATTTTGGAAATATCTAGGAGAAACGCATGAGTTATATGGCACAGTCATCCCCAATGATGTTGTATTGTGCGTATAAACCTCGTTTCGTTCTTCTAGGATAAATGATAAGGAAATCCGTCCACTAACGATTAGGAGGTGAACTCCGTTCTTATCATTGTCTGTTTTTTTCCTAAAAAAACTGGTGTTGAGTTTACCGAATATTATTGAAAGTTGTTTCGAAGAGACCGGGATCGGATATGTTATCCGAAAACCACTTCAATCCAACTCAAGCGTTTTGAACTGAAGACATCTTAAAGAATATGGAATCGACGACGGAGCATTGAAGTGCAAGGGCTGCTTGTTACTAGTTCTGAGGGTGATTCCAAAATGGATGTAGTAGAAGTAGTGCCTTCGGTTTGTCCTTATGCTGGACAACTTGTATGGATGAATGCTGGAACTGCATTACAGCCTGGAAGGCAGTGTTAGCATTCCAAGTGGGATTGCTATTCAAAAGGTAAGCGTAGCCTCAAGCCTCATCAACCAAAAATGACTAAAATCAGGGGAGATGTAGTAAGGCTAAGTGGGTCACTCCCATTACGGTGTGTCATCACCTTTCTAGATACGTCTACATATTTATGGATTGGTTGTGCATGAGATCTCAAATAAAAAGGGTTGCAAAGCAACCGGGGTGATGGCATATTCGATATTATCCAGTCAGGGGTAGGCTGGTCTTATGTTGGCAGAGGATCCTAGAGAGGTCCTCGGTACATTTTCTAGACGTGTACCATGATAGGTGGTACCCGGTGTCTTGTCATAGTATGGAATCCAATCTCTAATACTTGCCTTTACGGTTTTGATTGTAGAACCTAGTATGTTGGAATTTAATAATGGTAACAATTTCAGCTATTTTTAATATATTTATAACGCTTAGACATTATTATAATATCATTGGATTTTGTATAAAAAGTGTTTTGGTTATCGTAAGGTAAAAACCCATTCGTGTTTATGTGCGGCGTGGTCTTACGAGATACCTTTGATTTTAAAAGGGTGTTAAATATAATAATTCAGTTGTTTGAGTTTACTCACACTAGACCCATGTCTGACCTGGAGTTTTATTTTCTTTCCCTAAAACTCTTGGATGCTCAAATTTTTATGGGTAGCCATGTTGTTTAGGTTTTCCACGGATTCATTTTAGAGGTGCTTGGAGCAGGAGGCTTCATTGATAGCCAGTTATTATCTTGTTTCCGCTTTATTACATGTATCTTGTATCAATTGGGTATGGACATGCTGTTATATATGCCCTAGGGTAGTATTTTATTACTATGACTCTATGTATCATTTTTGAAATGGCTTTGTAAAGTATTATGTTGATTAATATATGTTATTCCGTTACGTTGTGAGATTCTATGATTGTTTAGTTTCTTCTATCTTCTATCTCTTTTCTTTCCCCTGACATTCTGTCTTTCCAACACTTAGTTGTTCGGCACGTGAATACCGTTGATTTATTAGTGTCGACTTCTGGGGTTTGAAATGGTGGGTTGTTACATCTGTGTACTTTCAAGAGACGTTTGTGGTTTTGGGGAATAATTTCTTGAAACTATTAACAGACGTCTGTGACTTTTCCGCCAACGTCTTTGGATGGTTTTTTCAGATTATAAAAGATATCAATGCCAAAGTTGAATGTTTTATGCCAATTTTTATGTATATAAATTTGTGTGTGCATATGTACTCAAGGAGACCTTACAATGTTTATCTAAGACTCTTAATACACTAGTATAACCTTACTAATCATAGTATGGTCCTTAAGTCTTTGTTTGTCTTCGAGTCCCAATATCTTTAAGCATGATGATCTCTTGTAGTATATACCTGTAATCTTGATAAGACATATAATGTATGTGATTGTATAGTTGTATAGTCTTTCTTAAAATCTCATTATTTAAATAATTTTTTTAACAAAACCCATATATTGTTACAAGGAAAATCTTGGTCAAATATTTAGTTAAAAACCATCGTGTACATAAACACAGGCTACCACCTTTCTCAGACATAGTACTATCGCATTTCTAAAACATGTGCAATTGCACCTTTAATATACTTAGTTATCGCAAGTATAAAACCCTATGCTATTGTACCTTTAAAACCATAGCTAACAAAATCTGTATGTGCGCACGCTCGTGTGTTTCATTGCTATCGAAGATCACAACTAAACGTATCTATCATGAATCAAAGCTAAAAGGCTATCATAATAAAAGGTAAATAGCTATCATAAATCAAATCCAAATAACTATCATAAATAGGTAAAAAAAATAGCTATTGCATATCAAAGCCCAATATCTATTGTAAAGCACATCCAAATAGTTATCAGAAAACCAAGCCAAACAACATCAGAAATCAAAGCAAATAGCTATCGTAAGTTTAGAATTCAGTAGCTATCTTACATTCTATGAATAATTATTATTATAAATTATTAGGAAAGTTTTCTCCAATAATATAGACACTCCTTGGATTACCTTGGGTGACTTGAATTGCATTCTTTGCAATAATGACAGAACAGAGGCAAACAACAGTAACAATAATGCAGACTATGATTTCTACAATACTATTCTAATCACCGGTCTTTATGAAATGTTATATATGGTGAATAATTTCACTGCAAGGGTGGGAGAAATAACCGAACTCATAATAAAATCGATAAGGCTTTTATTAATTATGAGATGCAAACTATATGCCCTAGTATATTTGCTTATGTGCTAAATCACTCTATGAGTGATTATTCTCCCCTTCTAATCAAACTTTTAAATAAGGAGCATAAATTCACAAAATATCCTCTCGAGTTTAGCAATTCTTGGATTAAATTTAGTGATTATATTGATGTTATAAATAACTCATGGATCACATTAGAGCATGGAAATCCTCTATTCTTACTGTTGCAAAAATTTAAAAACACAAAAATGCTTTGAAAGAGCGAAACAAAGGTCATTAAAGCATCAAAATTGTTCTTGAAAAAGAAAGAGAGAAAAATAATGACTTGTACAATGGAATGATTGAAAATCCTGATGACAATAATTTGATGCAAGAATATAAAGACAATTTGTTCCTTCTTGAAAGAATTTTACATTCACATGCAATCGTAAATCAACAAATATCCAAAGTTGGATGGCTTCAAGATGGGGATCGATGCACTAAATTTTTTATGCTCAAATGTCAACTAAGAGGAATAGGAACGACATTAAACTGCTTATAGACTCAAATGGAAAATATGTCACTAACATGCCAGATATTAAAAATGAAGCAATCAACTATTTTAATGCTTTATATAATGTTGATCATGTTACCACATGTTTCCCTAATATTACTTGTAAAAGAATATTGACATGTTCAGCAAGGACCAGTTCAGAAGTAGATTTTCCAGAAGAGGAATCAAGAAAGGTACTTTTCAAATTGAAGACGATAACAACAACCCAGGACCAAATGAATTTGGAGCTAAATTTTAAAAATGGCATTGGGAATCAATCAAAGACGATTTGCAGCCATGTAAGGTATTTACAATTCTGGATGGTTCATACATGAAATAAATTACACTTTTTAACTTCAGTCCCAAAAACAATGCTGATGCAATCTTAGATTTTCGACCATTTTCCTATTGCAATGTTATATACAAAATTTTGGCTAATGTTTTGTGCAACAGAATAAAAGAGCTGGTAAATGAACTTATCTCATTGAATCAAAATGCTTACATCCCAAGCAGACTCATTAGCAAAAACTCACTGTTAGCCTATGAGATGGTCAAATCATTTAATAGGAAAGTGTCTAATAATTTATGCCTTAAGGTAGATTTGCAAAAGTGCATGACAAAATAAGTAGAGAATGTGTTTGTCAAATGCTTACTTGCATGGGCTTTCCTCACAAATTTACCTTAATGATGTACAAATGCATTTCAACCTCCACTTTTTTTTATTATGGTTGATGGTTCTCCGTGTGGATTCATTAAGGGTAATAGGGGACTTAGATTATTAACCCTCCATTACCTTGTTGTTTTGCTATAGAAGTGGAATACTTAACTATACTATTTGATTTGGAACATCATAAAGGCCACTTAACCCTAGTTTATGAATGTTCCCCAATTATAAATCACCAACTTTATGTTGATGATCTTCTTGCTTTTGCTAAAGCTAATTTGAATCATGCAACAACAATTAAAGAAATCATGCAAAACCTGAAAAATATTACTGGGCTGGCCTTGAACGAATAGAAGTCAAACCTATTTTTCAACAGAGGAGTCACTATGAAGCAACATATAACCAATGAAATAGGAGTTCCTATTGAATTCCTACCTATTATCCATCTAGGAAGCTCTCTTAGCAACTCCTCTTTGAAAAGAAATGATTTAGGCTTATTAATAAAATAAAGAAAAAACTCAATGAGTGGTGTGGTAGACTTTTAACTTTAGTGGGAGAATCGAGCTAATTAGGATTGTCGTTCTCTCCATTATAAATTTTTGGATGTAAATTCGGCAAATGCCTAAAAATATTTTGAAAACCATTGAAATGGTACGTGCTGATTTTTTATGGAAGGGAAAGAAGCATGTTATAAGTTGGAAAACTATATGCAAGCCAAGTAAGACGGTGGGGTGGGCTTTGGCTGAGAAGTCTGGATTTAAATAAAGCAATTTATTTAAAATTAAGAGAAATACCTGTAGCAAGACAACCTCTGCACTACATGGATGAAAAATAAGTATTGCAAAGACAAAACTTCTGGGAAATCAATGAAAACAATAGTGCATCATATGCTTGGACAACTTTGATCAAGGTTAGAATAATGAGCAATGGCTTAGTAGTATGAAAAATTGCCAAGGGTAGAGATTCAAGCATAGCATTTGATCCATGGATTAATGGTAACTCCCAAGCACACATGTTAGGATCTCAATCCATACTTACCATAGAGGGAGTGACTAGGTATGTATCTACTCTCATGAATAATCATACATGGAGCGTCAACACATCCGACTTGCCAATTAGCATTTTCTCCCAAATTACAGCTATTAAAATTCATACGGACTCAAATTATGACAAACTGCACCTTAAAAGGCCTAAATTTCGACAAAAATCGAAACTCAAGTCCATCAAAGCACAGATTATTGAATTTGGTACCTGCAAATAAGCTTGAGCATTATCGGTGATTGACAAAAATCTAAACTCACAGCTGAAACAATAATAGGATAAGAATACTGATTATGACCACTACCTTGGAACTAATGGTATTCCTTGGATAGCAGAATGTCACATCGGCATCGACCAAGAGAGAAGAAAGACTCTCCATCAACAAAGCACATCCAGCTCTAGTGACCTATTCCCCTAAATTATATCCTGCGGGTTCTAATGAGGAGGGGGTCAGAACAACATTCTGGTGATTGGAAAAATATAAACAGTCCATAACATAAACTTATACTGATAGGTTTCCATTTAATTGTTATGTCCATTAAGGTCAGCAATTCTAATCTAACCTTGCATTGCACACACGATTACATACTTACCCCTTTCCAAGATACGAAATACGAATGAAGCTATATCAACCACCCAATACTTCCAAATCCATTAGCCACTTCATACTTCTAAATATGAAGCGGGCTTCTATAATACTTTTAAAAAGACAAATAGGTAGACTCTGTCATTTACGACCTTAATTGAGGTAGATCCCATCATTTAAGACCTATTCCAAAGGTAGTTTCCTAACAATGTTGTCAATGGTTAGTGGGTCCTAGTTACAAGACCTTTAACCACTATTTAATGCTTCTGACATTTAATGTCCAACTATTACCGCATCTATCGCCGATAAAATCGTAGTCATGTAATAAACAGTACCCAAGCCACTTAATGCATTTTATTAGAAAATAGGCAGACTTTGGTCATTTAATACCTTAATTGAAGTAGGCACCATCGTTTAAGACCTATCCCCAAGGTGTGCCCCTAAATGGTACTATTATTATTTCGACTTTAGCAATGTAAGAGACTGCACTCAAGCCACTTCATACTTCCTAGTGGAAAATAGGCAGACCCCTTCATTTAAGACCTACTTCCTGAAGCATGCTCCTCAGTGGTACTATCTAGTTGTCATTGCTTGGTGTTATTTGTATTAGAAAGAAACAAAGCAGAAGAGAAAGAAATCAGTCACCATTGTTATTCATGTTATTCCATATCGCAAGATTGCATACATATATATTCATAAATGTAATTTAGGTAATAACCTAAACAGATCTGTTACGCGAGGTAAATTGGGCTGAGCAAACTAAATGGGCTGCCGAAGTAATGTATTAGTAAATAAACTATATCGGGCTTAATCACACTTCCAACATCACCTTGTCTTCAATATCTGATTACACTCCCCCTCAAGTTGGAGAATATATGTTCTTCATTCCCAACTTGCTACATAAATACTCAACTCGATTCCCATTCAAAGCTTTAGTGAATATATCTGCTAGCTGCTCTCCAGTCCTTACAAACTTTGTTTCAATCACTCCTTGTTGAATCTTTTCTCTAATAAAATGACAATCCACTTCTATGTGTTTAGTACTCTCATGGAATACAGGGTTGGATGCTATATGTGGATTGCTACTTGGTTATCACACCACAACCTTGCTGGCAAACTCAGTTTTAACCTAAACTCAGTCATTAAGTGTTTTATCCACATGATTTCACACACACTGTTTGCCATTGCCCTATATTCAGATTCTGCACTTGATCGAGAGACAACTGTTTGCTTCTTGCTCTTCCATGCTACCAGATTTCCTCCAACAAACACACAATATCCAGAAGTTGATCTCCTATCCACTTTAGAGCCTGCCCAGTCAGCATCAGAGAAACTTTCTATATTCATATGACCATGATTTGCATAAACCAGTCCTTGTCCAACTATACCTTTTAAATAGCATAGGATTTGTTCAAGTGCTGTCCAGTGATGAATTGTAGGTGATGCCATGATCTGGCTGATGACACTAACTGAGTATGCAATGTCAGGTCTTGTAACAGTTAGATAATTGAGCTTCCCTACCAATCTTCTATACCTTTCTGGATTGTTAAACAATTCTCCATCTCCACTCAAATTGTAGTTAGGTACCATAGGAGTGTTGCAAGGTTTTGCTGCAAGCTTTCCAGTTTCCCTTAAAAGGTCAAGTGTGTATTTCCTTTGATTCAGAGATATCTCCTTGCCATTTCTTATAATTTCAATACCTAGAAAGTATTTGAGTTCCCCTAAGTCCTTGGTATGAAATTGTGATTGAATAAATTGTTTTAGGGCAAGAATACCAATCTCATCACTCCCGGTGATCACTATATCATCAACATATACTACTAACAGTATTATCCCTTTGTCATTGTTTATGTAGAAAACTGAGTGATCAGATTTACTCCTGATTATACCAAATTTCTCAATTGCCATGCTAAACTTACCAAACCAGGCTCTTGGACTTTGCTTCAAGCCATATAAAGTTTTCTTGAGGAGACACACATGTCTGATCTCCCCCTGAGCAACAAAGCCAGGTGGTTGCTCCATGTACACCTCCTCAGAGAGATCACCATGTAAAAATGCATTTTTGATGTCAAGTTGATGAAGTTTCCAGTTAAATATTGCTGCTAGAGAGATAAAGAGCCTAATAGAAGTCATTTTAGCAACAAGTGAAAAAGTCTCAGAATAATCTATGCCATAGATCTGAGCATAGCCTTTAGCAACCAGTCAAGCTTTCAATCTTGAAACAGTTCCATCTGCATTCATCTTGATAGAGAAGACCCACTTGCATCCTATTGCTTCTTTATTTGGTGGCAGTTGAATTAGATCCCATGTACCACTTTGTTCTAGGGCATTCATTTCTTCTTTCATTGCTTCACACCACTTTGGTGAAGCCAGAGCTTCATTAACAGTTTTAGGGAGTGTAATAGAGTCTAAAGAAGAAACTAAAGTATGTGAAGAAGGGGACAGTCTGCTATAGGATACAAAAGATGAGATAGGGTAGGTACATTGCCTTTTTCCTTTTCGAAGTGCAATGGGTAACTCAAGACTTGGATCAGTTTCAGCAGTTTGGTGGACAGTGTTTGTGTCATCTGCTTGGTGGACAGTGTTTGTGTCACTGGGTATAGTAGAGTAAACAAGAAATTCTTCATTGTCTTCTTGTATACTTGGGTATGTAGAATGATTAGTGGACTGATAAAATGGTTCTTCTTCCATAAAATTAACATCAATTGAAACAACATATTTCTGTAAACTTGGACAAAAGCATCTATATCCTTTTTGAAGTCGAGAGTATCCAACAAATATACATTTTAAGGATTTATGGTCAAGTTTACTCAACTGTGGGTTGACATTCCTAACAAAGCAAGCACAACCAAAGATCTTAGGCTTGACAGGATATAATTGTTTGTTAGGATGTAATACCTGGTAAAGAATCTTATTGTTGAGCACTGTTGATGGCATCCTATTGATGAGGAAGCATGCTGTGGAGACAGCGTCTTCCCAAAACATTTTGGGACATTCATTTGAAACAATAGTGCTCGAGTAGTTTCTAACAAGTGTCGGTTTTTTCTTTCAGCAACTCCATTTTGAGATGGAGTGTCTACGCATGAGGTTTCATGGAGGATACCATTTTGAGCAAGATAGGTATTAAATTCAGTGGACACATATTCCTTGGCATTATCACTTCGTAAAGTTTGCATAGATGTGTTGAACTGTGTTTTGATTTCAGCATGAAATTTACAAAATATAGAAAACAATTCAGAACGAGATTTCATTAGAAACAGCCATGTTACACGTGAGTAATCATCAACAAAAGTTACAAAATATCTAAAACCAGGTTTAGATGGACTTGATGATGGTCCCCAAATATCTGAGTGTACTAATTCAAATGGCTTACTTGCACGTTATTTATTCTAAGGTAAGAGCTGATACGATGATGCTTGGCATACTGGCATGATTTACAATTTATTGTAGACAAAGAGCTAAATTGAGGGCAGAGTTGCTTGAAGAGTGAGAGAGATGGATGGCCTAATTGACAGTGAGCTTTGAAGGAAGAATTTATAGCTGAGCATACAATATTGTTTGTTGGAGAGATATCAAGCGTATATAGGCCACCAGACTCACTCCCTCTACCAATAGTCTGATTCGTCGTAAGATCCTGGAATACACAATGACTTGGATAGAAAGTAACACTACAGTTGAGGTTATGAGTAATCTTACTTATGGATAATAAATTGAATGATAATGAAGGCAGATATAAAATAGAATTTAGTGGTAGAGATGAGTTAGTCATAACTTCTCCTATTCCATGAACTGATGACTGGGTGCTAATGTGACGGTATGGGATGCCTTATTACTTGTTAGAATTGTAAATAACTCACTGTTACCTGCCATGTGATCAGTTGCCCCAGAATCAATTATCCACTTGTGTGTTGGTTTGCCAGTGTTTGCGATTGTAGTGACAGAGGATGATGAAGGTTCAGATGCAGTGTTGTGAAGAGAATTTTGGAAGCTTGAGTACTTGTCATATTCTTCTGAAGTCATGAGAACAGTTTTAGTGCCTGAATTTATATTATTTTGTTGAGTTTTGTATTGTAGCTTCCTACATTCAGATACCACATGTCCTGTCTTTTTGCAATACTTGCAAACTTTATTTGGATTTGGTAGTGGTCTCCAAGCAGGTCTTTGTGGTCTCCAGGCTGGTGAGGGTGGTCTCCATGGTTGTGCATGAGTTTGTGCATGTGCTTGTGCATTTGGTCTCCATGTTTCAATTCTCTTATCAGTATTATATGGTGCATAGTTGTCTTTGTTACTAATTAGTGCACTATCATGTGATGTAGGTGCAACAGATTCGGTTTCAGTGCGAAGAATACGACTAAACACTTCTTGTAGTGATGTTACATCTGGATTAGCTAATATCTGAGTTTTTGTAGTTTCAAATTCAGGTGACAATCCATCTAGAAAACTCATCACTGCCATTTTCTCACGTTGTTGTTGTTGTATCTTTATATCAGTGCTCATTGGCAAAAAGCAGATTAAACTCTTCATAAGTTCGTTTAAATGACAAGAAATAATTTGTAAGATTTTGATCCTTTTTTTCAGCTCGATAGAAAGATTTACAAACATCATACATTTTTGTCAAATTTCCTTTTCCTGAATATAAAAACTCCAAATATTCCATTAACTCTTTCACCATTTCACAATGATTAATCAAGCCAATTACTTCATCATCCACCGAGTTTCGTATTTGTAAAAACAGGCGAGCATCATCTCTAATCCAATTTTGATCTTCTTTGTCTTTAGAATCAAATTTAGGTGGTTGATCACTCAGATGATTATTTTTGTCCATGCTTTGAAGATAGAGATGAATTTTTTTACTCCAATCTAGATAGTTAGATCCATTTAATTTGCGATCTGTGATTTTAGGCATCATCGATACAACATCTACAACTTTCTCCGTCATGATTCCTAAATTTGATAGAAGAACACGTATTCGGATTGACAACAGAATCCCTAAATTGTTCGCTCTTAGATTTAATCCCTAGATCGAAGATTTCAAAGCTCTGATACCATGTTATTTGTATTAGAAAGAAACAAAGCAGAAGAGAAAGAAATCAGTCGCCATTGTTATTCATGTTATTCCATATCGCAAGATTACATACATATATATTCATGAATGTAATTTAGGTAATAAACTAAACAGATCTGTTACGCAAGGTAAATTGGGCTAAGCAAACTAAATGGGCTGCTGAAGTAATGTATTAGTAAATAAACTATATCGGGCTTAATCACACTTCCAACATCACCTTGTCTTTAATATCTGATTACACTTGGAAACATCATTGGGTTACTTAATACATCTTTTATAGGAAAGAGGAGGACTTTATAGTCACTTAAGACCCCAAACATGAAGCAAACCCTTCCCGAGATATTCGCTCTCACTCTTTAATTATAAATATTGCATCTCATTAGGTTACTTCTTTCGGTAGGGAGGTGGACCCTTCAGCCACTTAATACCTCAACACTGAAGGTAAACCCTTTTTAGAGACATACTTATTTATTTATTTGGAACCTCACTAGGTTACTTAATACTTCCATTTAGGAGAGAGACGGACCCTTCAGCCACTTAAGACGTCAAACCAGAAGCGAACCCCTATGGAGGTATCCCTCACTACTCCTAATTCCAAAGTTTGGACCTTTTGATACTTTCCAATTAAGAGAGCAAGCCCAATCTCTCACGTCGTCACGGGTCCCAAGATTAGTGATATCTCACGCTAGTAGTAAGTATACCCGACTGTTGGTAGCCTCAGAGCGAAGTCCATTCTTCCGTCGAGTGACTCTACCGACATCGCATCACTAACCTACTAATTCCAATTAACCATCCTAAGTCTTTATTTATATTATCTTAGGTAGACATTAGACTTAGCTTTCTAATTCCCTTTTTATTTAAGGCAATAAGATTTACCTTAAATATTTATCTACCCATAAATCCTCATTAATGCTTATAAATGTCAATTTGTCCATAAAATCCTAACGGACATTTCCTAAGACATTTATGTATGATTACTAATTTCAAATTTGTAACCTTTTATATCAATTCCATTTTTATCAGTCTCATTAATCCATTTACCCTATCAATTTATTGCAACTCCCATATTAATTACCATTTATTGGAGTTACAACCTTTTAAATTCTTTTCTCATTAGTTAATTATCCTAAACGCGAATATTACATGCAAATGTCGCTTTAAGCTTTTTATTTAATTATTATAAGCGCACTACATACAAATATTTACCTTTATCAAATATGTTCTAGTTATATATCTTCACTATAATATACTTTTCCATTTTAACTTGTTGGAGTCATATCTAAAAAGATTATCCGCTATAATTTCCATAAATTAGTCCAAAACAAAAGATTTAACTTTAAAATATAAAAGACTACATCATTTGAAATTACAAGGAATAATCATTTCTTTTTATTACTGAAATAGACGGTGTACAATACAATGAATTCATACTTTACATATCTCTTTCTCTTTCTGTATGCATCTATTCCTTGTTAGATCAAACGATGTATCTTTCTAAAAGGGAAAGAAATCAAACTAATTTACAAATATTAAATGGATCTAAATTCCAACAACTCCAAGTATAGAAATGTTTATATTCTAACAAGATTAGGATAATGATCCTAATTTATAACATTATTATACAACGTATTTCAGATCTGGAATAAATTTCATTTAAATTCATATTTTAAATTCATACTTTTGGGACTGATTTCCAGATAAGGTTGTATACAATTCTAAATCAATTCATAAACAAAAATATATAGGCGATATTCGTATTCAATTCGTTACCTACAACTCATAAACAATTATCTAATTAGGTATAAAAATCAAATAAACACCAACAGGGTAATTTTCATATTATAACAATCTATAAAAAATTCCCACTCACCTTTTAAAAGCTATCCAATCTCCAGATCTGAAGTAGAACCTTTGATTCATCTCCACATCTTTTTTAAACCAGGAGATATGTATAAAAGGGTATATACATATATTAGAATTACAGATCTGAGAAGAGATTTGGGATAGGGAGAGAAAATAGATACAAATAGATACAAATATATAATTTACCTTTAATACGCATGTGGTTGATTATCTTCTCTTCTCCTTTTTATTAGATTTCTACTCTTCTCCGATTTGTATGAATATATATATATATATATATATATATATAAATGTCTTATCTTTATAATTTAGAAAGAAATTGGAGAAGAAGAAATAGCAGAGCTTCGCTACTGTCTCCATAAAAATATGAGAAGAGAAAGGATGGTTAGGCCTGAGTTTATAGGCACTAGAATCAACCAGAACCATTATATCAAAATATATTAAATCTGGGCTGTTGCGGCCTAGGCTTATTGGAGCCGCCAGGTCGCCGCCGGTCGATCGCCCTTGGGTGATCGGTCGATCGCTATGGGTCGACGGTCTTCAATGATAGGTCGGCCTGTGGGCTCGGGTAATTATTATAAAAACGATAATTATTTCTTGTTTAATTATTTTCATTTCGAATTCATTTTTTGTCCGTAACTTCTTCGTTTTGACTCCAATCGCAAAATTCCAAATATAAAAATTGCTCAGAATTTTGCCACGAACGCAATAGTTCTAGTTTCATGGTCAAATTCCATTTTCGATGCCTAATTAATTTACTAACCAACTAATTAAATAACTAACGCCAAATTATAGGGTGTTACACAAATAGTGATATCCGGTGGTGGAAGCCTAACACTGACGGTGTGTTCAGTTTTAAATCTGCCTTGAAATGTATTAGATCTAAAGACCCTCCATAAACCGGTATCTTCATATATAGAATAAGCTATGCCCTCCAAGACTCTCTATGTGTGTTTATCTACAACATTAGACAAAATTAGCAAGTGGTCCAGAATTGAATCTAGCGTTTGCAAACAATGCAACAAAGAGGAAGAAATTGGTCATAATATTTTTACTGTGAGTACTCCAATGCATTGCTAAACCTCATCAAACAATAGTTAGGGTTTCATCACATATAGAAAAATAGTCTAAAAGACATCATAGAACATGTTGTTAAAAACCACAAGAGACATAACTTCTACACATGTTTAATAGATTAATAGATGCATCCATTTTTACTATTACTTGGCATGTCTGGCTCGAAGGAAATGCGAGAATGTTTAAGAATTATAAACTACCCAAGTAAGTCAGATTTGAACTAATTTTGTAAGATTGTAGAATAGCTCTAGGAAAATTAAAACATTAAGGAACAGAAATCACTAAGCAAAATGAAATCTATAAAAAAATAGCCTTTTCTGAGTAGCTTTATACTAGTTCACCCCATAACATCAGATCTGAGAGTGAAGAATTGAGATCTTATTTCTGCAACGTCCGTTCATGATGGCATGGTTAAGTTCGAGTGATTTTATTTAGGATGCAACTACCGCTATTAATAATCGATTTGAGTTAAAAGAGGAAAGTGGCTAGTTCATCAAATGAAAGGTCTTAAGATGCTGACCATGTTGCATGTGAATGGTGGCTTGAGCTTTTTTTGCACAATTTGCAGATAGCTCCTCACATTTTCTCCAGCTTACTTTATTGTATCACTTTTTTTGTATTTTTCCTTTTTTTCTTTAATATTTCACTTTTTTACCAAGAAGAGGTGATTTTCATTGCCCCTAAACATCACTCGTTTTGGTTATTTTCTATGTTGTAACAATTATAAGTTGTACCATTATATATATGGACATGATATGTACTCTTTTTCCTTATATGACACTCATCTAGGTTAGGGGTTGTAATTTTGATGTGTCATATCATTGAAGTATATGTTGTGTTTTTATACTAATAAAGTACCAGTTTTTCAATAAAAAATTCTCAGGAAACATAGCTAATTGTAGGTAAATTTAGACATTTGAGATTTTTTCTTGAAAATTAAAACCATTAGAATTAAAAAAGATAAATGACTAAATGATATTTTAGAGTAAAATAAAACAAGAAGAATCTAGAGAGTTAATATGTTGGAAATATGTACTTTCAAATCTAAAAGAAGAATTAAATAAATTTATTGCGTAAGAGGAAGTGATGTGCAATCAAAGATCTAGGGCCCAGTGGATGAATGAGGGGATATGAATGTTAAATCTTTTCATAAAGTAGCTAATGGTAGGTAGAAAATGTAATAACAACATAAATTCAATTTTAAATAATAATGTTGAGACAAAATGAATTAAATAATGCATTTACTAATTATTATGAAGAAATTTATGGAGCTAAGAAAGGGCATGGTATTAAGGGTAAATAGGATGATTTGTATCACGATGGCACTTGGATTGATTTAGAAGGATTTGAAAATCCATTTACGGAAGAAGAGCTTCTAAAGGCTATGAATGATATGTCTGGTGATAAATTGCTTGGTCCTGATGGGTTTCCCATTTTGTTTCATAAAATTTTAGAATATTCTAAAATATGATATGGTTAAAATGTTTTATGATATTTATCATGATTCTTTACAATTGGACTGGTTTAATTTCACTAATAAAATTTTATACATAAGAAAGTAGGGGTGAATGAGTTGAAAGACTTTAGACCTATCTCGTTATTAAATTATTCGTTTAAAATCATTTGTAGGATTTTAGCCAATAAGTTGAATACTAAAATGAATAAATCAATTGACAGTATGCAAATTGCCTTTATTAAGGGTAGAAATATTATGGATTTGATGGTGGTAGTTCAAGTATTCATTAATTGATGTTGTAAGAATAATATCACTTTCACGCTCTTAAAAATCAATGTTGCAAAGATTTTGATTCAATTGATTAGGATTTTCTTAAGGATTATTACTGGCTAGGAGTTTAAGTGTTAGATGGGCATGTTGGATTATGTCTTTACTTAAAACTAGAAATTCATGTACTATGGCTAATGCATGTTAGGAAGTAAATACAATCAAAGCGCAAACTTAGGCAAGGTGACTCATTATCGCCTCTTTTGTTCAATCTAGCTGCTGATGTTTTTTCTAGGATTATCAAGGAGATTTTAGAGAATGTAGGAAATGAGAATATGTGTAGAGGCATCTCCGTTCTCCACTTTATGGATGATACCTGGCTCTTTAAATCTCATTTCCCTCAACATAGCACTTAAGTCTATTTTAAATGGTATTGAATTGCTTTTTGGATTAAAGCATAATTTCGATAAAAGTTTCGTGCTAGTACCGAATGACAAGATAAGATAGAGAATCAAGTTGTTTGTACGTTGAATTATAAAATTATGAAATTTTCCAAAGATTACTTATGGTATTTTATAAAGCCAGCTAGACTTAAACTTGATGGTTGTTTAACTATAATTGATAAATATCTAAATGGAATGGTAAACTTTTATCGAGGGCGGGTAGGATAGTTCTTATTGATTCTGTTTTACCACCATTATCCATATATATTGCTACATTACCTTTTTTCAAAATGGTAAGTGTTAAAATAGATAAAATTAGGAGAGAATTTTATCGTATGAGGATAATTATAGTAGTAGTTCAAAATGTTGTGAGGGGATAATTCTAATAGTAGTTCAAAATGTCTCATTAGTTAGGAAATGGTATGTAAACCGAAAGAAGGAGGCTTAGAAAGAACTAATTTACATATTTTGAATGTGGCTTTATTAGGACAAATGGTTGTGAAAATTAATTACTAATAATGATAACTTAATTTGGAAAGAAATAATTTTGAATCAGCTTTATGGAGGTACTTATAACTTAAATCATATTACTTCCTGTGACATTGATAATTTTCCATGCTTTTGGAAATCAATTTTAAAAAGTTCTGATATATTTAAGTTAGGAATTAGTAATATAGTTCACTCAGGGAATACCACATAATTTTGGCATAATTGCCGGTTATTAGTTATTCATGCCATTCCACTTAAAGTGGAGTTTATAGAACTTTATGATATTTGAAATTTTAAAATTGTTTTAATTTCAAAAGTTTTTAAACCAAATTTAAACATTCCTTGGGAATTCGGTTTTAACCGTACATTGGAAGGAATCACTTTCATACAGTTTGCTTTACTTTGTTCTAAATTGGAATTATATATAATATAGATAATGAAAATGATAATAAAATTCGGTGTTAGGATAAGAGTAAAGTTTTTGCTTCTATGTCGTTTTATAAAAATTTTATTTTTAGTAAACTATATCAAATTTATTTATATTTATTTAGAAAGCAAATGCACTACCTAAAGCTAAGCTTCATATGTGGTTAAGTTTATATAAGAAATTAAATACTATAGAATTTTAAAGAAGAAGAATGTTTTTATTGATAAAAAGTGTATTTTTTTACGATATGAACTTATAAAATGTTATGAATTTATATCATGATTATCATGTCACTAAATTCATTCTCTTGGATCTCCTTAGTATTTTTTATTTTAATGTAGAAAATAATGATTTTAATTGTGAATCTTATTGGTTGGCTTTAGATTTTATTATGCTGGCGATTACAGGTTTTTCGCTTGACACTTCCTTCACTATCACATGTTGGTATATTTGGTTTGATAGAAATCAAAGATTTTTTTAATAATGTCGGTATTTCTTTGGAAAATTTAATATACATAAGTGTTGTTTTGAATCTTTAACTCTAGTTATAAATTGAATAACAATGTTCGCTTTAAAGAGTTTGTTAAAAGTAAAATCTTGTATCGATTTTTCTATAAAAAAATTGTTTTAATAGTAGGAAAAAAATAGTGTTTTAAGTATCATTTTAATATATGTTTTTATTAATGACTCCTCCGATTCTCTACCGTTAGTATGTAACTTGCCTAGTACTTAGAGTGATTTTACTCTTGATGTGTCTCTTAGCCCTTTACTTTTCATACATGATTATATTTTATTTGTTTTGGTGTACCTTCAGTTTGACTAATACTAAGCATTGATCAGTTTGTTAGGTTTAGTCATGATGTTTATTATAGTACCTTTATTTTCACTGAGTTTGTTCTATTCGCTTAAGTTGTAGTCTTGAGTCATTATTCATTTCATTTCATTCCATTTTCTTTTGTTTCATTTAGTCGGTATTGTCCCTCGCATGGTTTAGTCAAATTATTGCTAGTTTTATTATCAACTTAATTTATTATTGCATATGTATGTGTGTGTATGTTATCTATATACATATGTATTAGTCTGACATTATTATTGTGTTTTTCCAGTATTAACGATTACTATTGTTTGGAGGATATAGTTGTTCTGTTATTTCAGATAGGTTGTGAATGTTAGACTATTGTTTTGCTTAGCTTTTAATGGTCTGTAGTGATTGTGCATCATTTGATTACTTATGAATGACAAGATTGGCTTTTCTTGCTAAGGATGATCTACTTCGCTTTTTGTAGTCTTATCGATGCTTTTGAGGAGTTGACACATTTTATTCTTTTTACAGCATAGGCCATTGATATTTATTATTGGACACTAATATATTTATGTTTATTTTTAGGTTTATTGTTTTTCTATGTTTTTCCCCATTATGAACATTATTTTATTAGGAAGAGGATATTTTTGTCTTACTTTCATTGTAGGTGGAGGGTTTGCTATCAGTCAAGCATGTTGGCAACTTCATTTTTAGTGAAGAATAAAATATATGAGTGCTCTCCTCGAATAGAGGATCACTCGTTTTTCTAAAAAAAAGAGTTCAATAGTTGTTGTAAATCAAAAACCAATAACTATCATAAATGTAAACTTTGATGCTATCGTAAGTTTATAAATGCAGTGTTATCACACTTATAACTTTCAAAAGCTATCGTGAGTCTAAAAATAGGCTATTGTAAAACAACGGTGATAGCTATCGTAAATTCTGTGGCATTTCTATAAGTATTCTAAAAACTTATTTATAGATTTTTACCAAACCAAAATATTTGTTAAATTTCTGTTTGTTCAAAATCTTTTTAGAAATCCATTTTCATAAAATCCAAAGATATGATTTCTCATACATTAAAATATTAATTATTTACATAATTAAGTGATTATCATTTGTATTTAACTTTTCCTTTTACTAAATAATTCATATTAGGTCGAAAATACTTGGGAAAAATCTCCAAAGATTCCAAAAATTAGATTTACCATCTTTTATCACATATAAAAATTTAGAGGCAAAATAATTATTTTTCATATTTTAAGTAACTAAAACCTAAAATTAACCGTTTTCACAACATAGAAAATTTATAATAAATCTAAATAATTTCAAAAGGTCGTGAAATTAAAGACTCAACTCCAAAATAATGTTCTAGCATCATACTAAAATTTCAAAACATTTGAAGGTCAAAAATTAAGGTTTTAACTCCAACAACCTTCTAAAAAATTCCATAATTTCACAATTGATGGCCAAAATTTCATATAAATGATTATCTCAAACACAAGCATGATTTAACATCACCATAAACTCGGATTTCATCCAAACCTAAATTATACACATCAAAACATTAATAGGATGATAATATTATTCACCTTTAATAAACTTATGTGGAGAGATTTGCCCTTGTTTTTCATTCTTCAAGCCTTTCTCATTTTTTTCTTAGCAAAGATAGATAATGGAGTTAGTTTTCTTTCTTTTGTTTTTTCTTAGTACAAGAGAATGAAAAGAATGAGTATGGAGGGGAAGAGGAATGATATAGGCCTTCATTCTAAGAAATTTTGAGGTATGCCCTATGAGCAATTATGTAATTTGTTAAATATATTTAACTCTATAACCAATCTTATCCATAATAAAGGTGTTTAATTTCTATTGTATACTTTGTTATATTATGACATAATTAATTAAGTAATTAATTTAAAGTATATTAATCAGAAAATCCTCAAATAATATGTTATATGGTAATAATTAAAAATAGTAGTAATCACGAAAAAAATGTCACAATATGGAATAACGTATTGTTTTAAATGTTCCTAGTCAAGGCGTTTTGAGAAAGGATATCGATGCATCCATTGAAACCAAAGTGCGTAACGCTCTCCAAATGTTAGATTATGTATTACTCATGGTTACTAGGTGCACCAAGGGCTTACATATTTGTAGCTATTGGATCACTATGGAATGACTCGCTCGAGATTTTCTTGTTAATTAATAACAACTTGATCAAACTGGAAATCTTAGAGTGACGATGTTATATAGTTTTCTTGAATTGAGGATACTGTTGAACTTCAATGTGGACGCTCTACTTTGATTATAGTTAAATCATGGCAGGGCGACCATCGAGCAACTATGGTTAGATCTAAGTTGAAGCAGTAGAAGTGAAACACTATTTAATAGAGGATTCGTCTCCTCGGTTGTATAAGGTTAGTATTATGGTCAACTATAGTCACCTCAAGGTCAAAATCTCCGACCAGACTATTATGATTAATAATGAATATTATTATTGAATCAAGGACCTTGTTTATGGACTAACCGGATCGAATATGGATAATATTGGTTTTTGGACCAAAACTAGATTCCATACATCTTAAAGCTATATAGTGTTGATGAAAATAATGTGTGTAAATAATCGTTACTAAAAGGTACTAGTCAAATTCGTAAAATTGGATTTTACCTATGAGATTTATAAGCAAAAAATAAAGTCAAACTATCACAACACTAGCTAAGGTGATGTGTAAAGATTAGTATTTGAATTGTTCAAATATTAATCGTTGGCTAATTTCACACCTTTAAGTCACACCAAATCTATTCAATCTCTGAAACACCGCTCGATTTAATTGATTATAATTGCTATTAAATAATTAAATTAATTAATATTTGAGAAATATTAATTATTATTGCATTACTTGTATGAGGTGTATTTAGTAAAATGGAATAGCGTCTACAAATGTTCAGGGTGTTGTTGGTAATTAATTGCGTGTGTATATAAAAGTTATATATGTACATATTGATATACGATGTCGATGTATATTCAAATTGGATTTAAATTATATAAATTACCAATGGGATTTTGGGTTAATTGGTCCATCTTGGACCTAGTAGTATGGTCGGCTAAATAAGGGGAAAAAGTGAGGCTTTAGGATTTGAATTGGTAGGAGAGAAACATGCAGATATTTTCTTTAGATCTCACTATAAATTCAAGTTTTTGCCTTGACCACTTTTCTTGCTTTAACATTCGTTGGCCGACTTTATCATCACCCAAACCCCATATTTTCAAACTCCATTCACATCGGTACAAAGTATATACAATCATATCCAGTAGAGATACATTGATTGCCAATGGTGGAGCAGATATACGAGACTGATAGATCAAGGCTTGAGTCTAAAATAATTTATAATGAATTTATAAGCATCAATCTCTTTAGATAAATTCTATATTCACAGTACATGCTATCTATTTACATTTATAATGATTTTATATATGCATTATTGTGTCCCCTTAATTTTAAATGTGTTGATCACATTAAACAACATTTTTACATAAAATAATTTATTTAATACGAAGTTAGAAATTAAATATGCATGTAAATATTATAATTTGACCATATATAGTTTAATGTTAATTATATTTTTTAAGAATTATAAATACTTTTAATAATTTTTAATGATTATTTATTAATTTTTAGACCTAAAATTCATTTTTAAATCATATTTAAAAATATATGTAAATATGTTAAATTATTTTAAAATAAATTTCTGCCGATTAAACTAAAAAAATATCTAGCTAAAATTTATTTCATATTATATTATATATATTAATTATTAACTGCTATAATGTATATCTTTAATTTTATTATATATACAATATATATATATAAGCTTTCAAATTTTATTTATTTCAGAAAAAATCTTAATAGCCAGATAATGTTTTACATATATATAATTTTAAAATATTTACTTTATAATATATATGTATATACGGTACACCAGAAAAGGTTTTTATTGGTGTCTCAAAAACACTACTATAATAGTAGTTTAAAGAAAGTTGTATAATGACATGATATAATAGGTTTAGGACTTATTATAGCAATTTTTAAAACACTATTATATGTTTGTATATGATAGGATTTGTAAAAGTGTTGTTAAATATTATTATATGATAGCATGTTGTAAACGATATCGTACATACATATCAAATAGCATTTTTAAACACTATCGTACATTAATACCAGATAGCATTTAACAAACACTATCGTATGCTATCGTTCATACACTAGTGACAATGTTTGACAAATGCTATATACATTAGTGACAACGTTTATAAAACACTATCATAGATTTTTTGCAACATAAAAAAAACTTTTGTATCCAGAGAGATTTTACTACATGTATACAACAATTATGTTTAGATAAATGGCATTTATAAAAACTCATTTGCTAATGAATCCACACTATTCGTATATCAAATATGATCAAATTTGCACTCTGTCACTAAAATACGAATTTGTTTTACATAGTACTATACATATATCAAATATAGTTTATGCCACCAAAATGAGATGGAATTAAGTCTGTTGAATTAGGTGATGATGACCCAGATAGGTCAATACCATTTTCCTAAAATGGCCCGTGTCCGTGAAGGATTACGACCATTTGATTAAATTTGAAGCATTTTATGGTGAGAAACTTCAATTATCATATTCGTTGTACCTCTGCATTATATGTTTTTAGGAGAGACTTTGCATTATAAGACCCAACGACTAGAAACTCGAATGGCTATGTCAGTGGACTCGATCTCCAATCTCTCAAATAACAAGGCAATAACATGGATAAGTTCAGCCAGTAAAGAAATGTATGCATAACAAAAGATTATTTTCTAGTTGACCTATTGAGGATAAAAATTATTACCAAGGATTATTACTGGAGTTTTAGTTTATATGTGTGTTATTAGCAATAAACAATTAACAATATAAAACTTATGTGTGTATAATATAATATAATATAATATATTCATTTATCATCTTAAACTAGTCAATACTTATATCATCTAAAAACAAGTTATAACATAACAAATACTGAGATTACAGAATGTCATAAAAGTCGTTAACAAAACGAAAATTATTTCAACCAAAATAACAATGCACTATTTACTCACCCATCAACTGCCACTCCCCTCTAATCAATAAAAAAATGGATTGAAACTACATTTTGCAATCCAATCATGTCTCTTAAATGTATAATTTAGAGCATGGATTAAGAGATTATACAATACAAAATTCCAAGAAAATAAAAGATATGAACAAGTGTGCGTTCAAAAGCACTCCAAATAGTGCAGCACTCAAATGCTCCATGATTTCTACCACAAGTTCTGATTTAAATAATAGTTCATTCTCTCTCTTCCCACTACCACCATTATTTAAATCGAAACTTGTGGTGGAAATCAGGAATGTACACATAAACATATGTGTGTGTGTATGCATGTGTGTACAGGGTCGGTCCTTTACCAAAGCAAGAAAAGCAATGGCTTTGGGTCGCATAAAATCTAGGGCAAATAAAATACCTATATATTGAACAGGCTCCAAAAAAATCGCGATCTGCAAAAGGAAAAAATCACGATCGAATTCCGCTCGGTAGAGACTCAATCTACTGCAACGAGAAGGAACGGAGACTCATCTCCAATCGACAATGGTCAACGACTCAAACTCCAAATCGACGACATGTCATCTTCAATGAGGCAACGACTATGACGACAGCTCTAGGCTCGACACAGTTAGGGCACGGCACAGACATCTTCCAATCTACCATCTTCGATTGTTATCTTTGGCTGTTGGCTGCTTGTGGTTGAAAAGGTATTTAATTTTGGATGTTTGTATGTTCTCATTTTCAGTTAGTTCTACTTGTATTGTAATTTGTAAACATCATTCCAATTCAATTTTGATTCCTATGTTCTAAATTTAAGTTAGGTAATTGTATATTAAGAATTTATTTGTATAATAAGAATTAAATCAAAATTTGTATAATTAATTTGCTATTTGAAATAATTGTATAATAAGGATGATTTGATAATAGTTAATGAAATTTTTTAATGGTTAGTAAATGTAAAATGTATTGATAAATAACTAAGTTTCTTCTCATAGGAATTTATAATTAAAGTTTTTTAGCTGAATCGATTAGTGAAATAGAATTTTTGTTTCAAATTATCATGAGAAATATTTTTGATAAATTAGAAGTAATAGATAAGATATTCATAATTTAAAATGTTTTTTGTTATTTAAAAATTATTAATATACAATGCTATTCGATATTTTATAGTATTTAGAAATGTGCAAACATGAATTTGGACATGTTAAAAGGGTTAGAAAAAGAAAGCCATATAAACTCACTGATTCAAAGAAAGACACTCTTGATAAATTTTTCATCAAAAATATACCAGTAGAAAGTTCGAGTTTGAATGTGGATAATGCCCTCCTTATTGATGGTAATGATGATAATATTGATGATGATATTTTAATGAGCGAACATGACAATGAAAATATGAGCGAAGAGTAAGCAAACATTGATTCATCATCACATGTGGAGAATGTTAGTGTAGTGTCAAATGAACCTAATACGTAGAAAAAATTGATCAAAAATTGAGAGACTTGCTGGTTTAAAGAAATCATTTTAGAGTATTGAAAGATAATGACTTTGATTTTCTAAAAATGCTATTAATAGACATTTTCCCTCCATATTATATGTCAGACATTTGCCTAATGGGGATAAACAAGATAGAAAATGGTTGGTATATTAAAATTCACTTAATAAAGTATTTTGTTTTTGTTGTAAATTATTCACGAATCAAACAATGCCTAATTATCTTGTTAACGAAGGAATTAATGATTGGCACAATCTTAGTTTTAAGTTGAAACAGCATGAAAGTAGTAAAGATCATCTTCTGAATATGAGCAATTGGATTAAGTTGGAAACAAGATTATAAGTCAAAGCAACCAAAGATCCAAGTGTAGAAGATCAAATAAATAAGAAAAAACAACATTGAAGGAAAGTGCTGATAAATATAATTACTATTGTGAAAACACTTGCTACCAATAGTTTAGCATTTCGTGGATTGAGTTTTTTATTGAATTTTTGAAAGTAGATGTGTTATCTGGCTCTTTAACTGAGTAGTTGACAAACGAGTTAGGACATCAGGATGAAGACAAAACGATTCACAGACTTGAGAACATACTTAGAAAAACAAAAGGAACGGACTCGAGAATTTGGAGAAAATTTGGAGCTAAGAAGACAAGTCAGTACCAACCACTTTTAGGTCTGTATCAAGCACTTTTTATGCTTTAAGTAAATTTTTGGAATTATGGTCTATGCACCGCTAGCAATAGTGATCGTCTTGGAGCTCATTTCTCCAGGAATAGGTGAACAAATTTAAAGAAATTCTAAAGGAAGGAAAACAAGTACAAGTGATATCAGAACCTCTCGAAGACAACACATTTTCTAAGGAAAAGTGCTTGAAGTATAATAGATCGAAGAGAGAAATTTAAAGGAAGAAAGATGGGACAACTCCCCATCAAAAAATCAGGTTGGTATTGATCAAAAGTGATCAGTATTGAGAAGATTTATCAATTCGAGGACTCTATTTTCCTCTTTTGCATTCTCGGATCTGAAGTTAGACTTGGTGTATTGAGATATGTTGATTCTGCTGGATGATTTCCCTATAAATACAACACAAATAACATTTGGAAAAGGGCTTTTCGGCACTTTTCTTTCTTTATCTTCTATCTCTCCTCAACTATACTCACTAAGAAAGCTACTTTTGGTTGTTCTAGGTTGTGAGACTTGTCAAGCACTTGCGTTAGTGACTAATAATCTATAATCAACAATAATACAGTTGACATAGGCCAGTGATTTTCCAAACCACTACAAAAATTTTAGTGTTCTCTCTGTTTTACTTACAGTTTTTGCTAGATATATTCCTATTCATTTTTGGGTGTTGTGCCATTTCTAGGCTCAATATTTTGGTGCTTTCTCTGAGAAAAGCGATTCTTATGTGTAGATTTAGCTTTTTCTTGTGAATTGGAGTGTCCAGATGTTAGATTCATAAGATTTCCAGTAAAAAACTTGAAGAATTTGCATACAAGAATCAACGGAACCTAGAAGATCTGGAAGATAAGCAGGAATGATCGTTGGTGCAGATGAAGGAGCTTATCACCATAATGATGTGTCTAATCATCCAACATAAACGTTGTTAGGACTATTTTCTCCTTAGAAGATGGTCACAAGGATGGAGTTTGATAAGATGATGGAGGAGCTGATAGTTAGAAGGCTTTATTGGACAAGATGGATGCTAGCAAAGTTTTACTGATCTAGCAGTCATAGAGAACCAGAAGGAGTAGGAAGGAGAATTTACCTACATGATTTAAAGAGGAAAACTCTTCTGCTTCTTTGCAGAATAGATGAGATGGAAAACAAAAGCAGAAGGAAAAGGCTACGGGAGTAGTAGGGGGAGTTACTAGAGGAAGTAGGAAGGCTTCCTCTAAGGGGATTCAACTCGGTACCGACCACAATTAGGTTGGTACCAAGAAGAATCTTGGAACCTTAAAGGGTAGAGAGCTAAGACTGTTGACTTATCTGATTCTGAGTATGATTTGCAACATGGTGGTGATGATTACGAGCTTGATGTTGGAGTTCAGGATGTTGAAGTCCGAGATGCCGGTGTGTAGACAATCGCTATGGAGCCAATCAGGCATCATAAAAGGCCTGAAGGAGTGGTTCTCTCAAAGATTGGAGAACCTAGACGTCAACGAGTGAACCAAGACCGTTTGTACAGTCAAACATTTGGGGCAGCTACTGATTGTTAACCTTCAGAGTTCCAAGCTAGTGAGGAGTACATAATGGATATTATTAAGTGATTAGTGGAAGAAAATAAATGGAGAAAGAATGAGGATTGGGGTTCTGCGCCAAGCAGAACTTCATTCAAGGAGTATATTCTAAGGAAGTAGTATCCCAAGAGGTTTATGATGCCAACAATGTCAGTATATAACGAGACTATCGATCCTAAGGAATAATTGCTTAAATATGAATGACATAAGAATGGTTCTAGAGTGACGGACGTGGTTCGATGTAGATGTTTTTCTATTTTCTTGGAAGGTGTTGCGTCGATGTGGTTTACTCTGCTCGCACCGAAATCCATATCGACTTTTGATGAGTTGGCAATGAAATTTCTAGAGCAGTTCAAGCTCTACACTGCTTGGCCTAAGGACGTGATGTCTTTGTCGAGCCATTCCTAAGGAGCTAGGGAGTCATTGAAGGGGTCCTTGAAGAGGCTTAATATTGCAGTAATGGAGGTTAATAACCCAAAGGAAGATTTAGTTTTTATGGCTTTCGTCCAGGGCATACATATGGACACAAACTTTGGAAAATGGCTGAAGATGAAGAAGCCGACGACTATGGAGTAATTCCATCGGAAGGCTAATCAGTTCTTGCATTTGGAAAAAGTGAGTCAGGCTACTAGAAAGACAGATGGTGGATAGTTGAAGGGGGTAATTCATAGTAACATGGAGATTAAGCAAACTGGTGAGAGTTCTGGTAATGTGGCCGTAATGTTGGTAATTCTAATAATCAAAAACAGAGAAATCAAGGGTTCTTGTAGTAGGCGGTATGAAGCTAAGAAGCGTCCAAGGAATATGAGGCCGGATGAGTATACGACTTTGAATGATACATTGGAGAACATATACCTTGCTATGTAAGGGATGGAACCGTATAAAATGCCTTTTAAAAGGGAGGCGACTGAGGAAGAGCAGTGCTCAGGTAAGCACCGTCATTTCTATGAAGACTCATGGACACAACACGAACAAGTGTCGGCATCTTAGAAATTTTATTGAGGAACTGATAAGGAAGAAAAAGTTGCAACAATACGTGAAGGAGCTGTAGGATGGCAGGAAAAATACTAGACCCCAAATGGTCGAATGTCCAAGGAAATCAAACTGGACCCAGTGGAGAGGGACCCAGGCAGACTAATGGAAGGACAATTATCAATACTATAATAGGAGGGCCTCATCCAGTAGAGAAAATCTGAAGGGAAATGGAGCGGTATGCGAGTTCGTTGAAGCACGTACCATAGAAGAGTTTCTTTTCCATCAAGGATGAAGCTTCGGTTAAGCAGCAAAGGATGGAAACCGATGATGCTGTGTTCAGGAGTACAAATTCTAATGAAGTCAAAGCACCAACCTTCAACCCTTTGGTGATTACGGCTATCATTGGCCCAGCTACGGTACATCGAGTCTTGGTGGATAGCAGAAGTTATGTAAATATTCTGTTTAAAAGAATGTTCGATCAAATGAAGATCAGTATGAAGGATGTTAAGCCTTGCGAATCTAGGTTTCAAGGATTTACTGGTAAGGTGAAATAACCAATTGGGACAGTTGAATTGTCTGTGGAGTTAGGTGATGGCGACTGCAAGGTAGTGTGGATTCAGAAGTTTGTTACAGTGGATGAATATTCGGTGTACAACGCCTTTTTGGACCGACCAAATCATGCCGATTTCAGCATAGCATTGGATCCTTAGTGCTTAATAATGAAGTTCTCTATGGGGAATTGGGTCATAACAGTTAAAGGAGACTAGAGCACAGATAGGAAATGTTATGTCGTTGAGCTGAGAGAGGCAAAGCGATAGGTGAAAGACAAGATTGTAGAGAGATCTCTCATTAAGAACTTAGAAGCATAGCAATTAAAACCCAAGCCCTAGCTTGGGAACCATAGTTGGCTTGATAAGTCTATGGATCCCAGGAAGAAGTTAGAGGAAGTACGGGTATCTTTAGCTGAGTTAACAATCAATGTTCTAATTGATATGGACAATCCCTCTCGGGCTCCTCAGATTGGATCTCAACTCATCGCGGGATTGAGGAAGGAGTTGGTCAATCTTCTAGCAGCGTACTTGGATATGTTTGCTTAGACCCATTCGGATATGTGCAGAATATCACTGGAGCTAGTGCGTCGCGCACTGAATGTAGACCCAAAGTTTCCACCCGTGAAGCAGAAGAAACACAGTCTGGGTCTGAAGCAATGCACCGCATTGAAGGAGGAAGTAGATAGGCTAAAAGAAAATGGTTTTATTTGTGATGCTTTATACCCAGAATGGGTGTCGAACCCCATGTTGGTCAAAAATCAAATGGAAGGCGACGGACATATATTGACTATTCTGACTTGAATAAAGCATGCTCAAAGGATAACTTTCCTTTACCTAGGATTGATTAGCTAATAGACCGGACCGCAGAACACAAGTTGCTCTCTTTTATGGATGCTTATTGGGTTATACCCAGATACCGATGCATGTACAGATTAAGAGCACATAAGCTTCATAACAGATTTGGAATTGTATTGTTACCAGGTGATGCCATTTGTTTTAAAGAACGCAAAAGCTACATACTAAAGATTGGTGAATTCTATGGTCAAGAAGCAAATCGGACGAACGATGGAACTATATATTGATGATTTGCTCATTAAGTCACAACTATTAAGGAATCACATGGATGGCCTCTCGGAGATGTTTAAGGTATCGAGGAAGTATGAAATGAAGTTGAATCCATTGAATTTCTCTTTTGGAGTTGCATCGAGGAAATTTCTAGGATTTACTATAAATTCAAGGGGCATTGAGGCTAATCCGGAGCAGATTAATTTCTTAAGGAATGTGAGTTCCCCGACCACGAAGAAGGAGTAGCATAGCTTAAATAGAAAGGCGCTTTGAGTCGGTTTATCAAAGGGAATGGACAAACGTACACCGTTCTTTGATGCCCTCAAAATGGGTAGGAATAATTTTGAATGGAATGAGGATTGTCAAAATGCCTTTGAAGATTTACTGAGGCACACGGAAAAACCACATGTTCTATCCAAACCATTGGACGAAGAGGACTTATTCGATTATTTTGCAATGTCTGCACATGTACTAAATGCAGCATTGGTATGTGAGAAGGTAGGGATTCAAAGGTTGGTTTATTATGTCAACAAGTGGTTTACTGGAGCTGAAAAGAATTACCCGAAGTTGGAAAAAATTTCATGTTGCTTGCTGGTTGCATCGAAGAATCTACGACCATATTTTCAAACTCTTATTATTAAAGTACCAACAGATCAACCTTTGAAGAGGTGTTGTACCAACCCGAGACTTCAGGAAGGCTTCTGAACTAGAATATTGAATTAAGTCGATACGTTATTACTTACCGTTTGAGGAGAGCGATAAATGAGCAGGTGTTGCAGACATCATCATCGAGTTTACCGTACGAGATGGTGAAGAGGAAGACGGTATGGTCATACTCTCACATTGGAAACTATTTGTGGACGGCTTCAAATGAACATAGTTCGGGCGCAGGGGTAGTGCTCCAAAAGGGCAATCGATCTATTATGCGTTGAAATTGGAATTTTCTGTAACTAACAATGAAACTGAGTATGAGGCATTAATAGTGAGGCTAAGAATAGCAAAGGAGCTTGCAATAAGGACACTGCATATATTTAGTGATTCCCAGCTAGTGTTTGTCAAGTGAAGAAGGAATATCAAACTAAGGGCACGAGACTTGCTCCTTACCTAACAAAGGCACCGGAACTACTAGATGATGTAGAACATTACATAATTACGTACATTGCCAAAGAGAAGAACGCGAAGATTGATTCATTGGCTAAGTTAGCTAGTTCTAGAGATGCGCAACTATTAGGATAGGTTTCTATGGAGGTATATCGACACCAAGCATTGACTAGATGGATATCGATTGGATTTTGGAGATCAAAGAGGAGTCATGAATGACCCCAATAAAGGTTTATTTACATAGGGGAATTCTTCTGAGGGAAATGAATGAATGGAAGAAACTCCTTTGGAAAGCATCACCGTTTATGATGCAAGAAGGAGTGCTTTACAGGAGATGATTCTCTACCCCTTGCTCAGGTGTGTAACCAAGGATGTGGTTGGAAAAGTCCTTATGCAGATCCATGAGGGTTGATGTGGTGATCATGTGGGGGGCAGACATTAGCAAAAAAGGTGATTCACTATGGATATTTCTAGCCAACGATAAATCGAGATGTGGCTGATTATACCAAACGATGTGGTCGTTGCCAGAGATTTGCAAAGGTTCCAAGAGCCCCATCGACAGAGCTTACACAAATTGTTAACCCATGGTTGTTTGCACTTTGGGGAATTGATATAGGTGTGCTACTAATGGCGAAAGGAGGAGCTAAGTATGCTATAATTATAGTGGATTACTTCATGAAGTAGGCTGAAGCAGAACTGCTTGCCATGATCACAACGAAAAAAGTGATCAACTTCGTGATGAAGAACATCATCTATAGGTTCGGAGTGCCTCGGAAGATCATAATGGATAATGGAACCTAATTCAAAAGTATCGAGTTCAAGGATTTTTGCATCTGATATAAGATTGGAAAAAGCTTTTCAGTGGTAGCACACCTATAGGCGAACGTACAAGTGGAAGCGATGAATAAAATTATCAAGTCCACCTTGAATAAACAGTTAACTAAATCTAATGGTAACTAGGTCAATGAGCTTTAACTAGCATTATCAGCTTATAGGATGACTCATAAATCCACGACTAGACATACGTTGATCGCTTTGGCCTACGGATCAGAGGCCATGATCCCGATAGAATTGGAAGGCCCTTCTCATCGTAAAAGGCATTAGGATCCAAAGATAAACGAGGAGCTCTTGCTTGAGTCCCTCTATTTGGTTGATGAGAAGAGGGAGGAAGCCGAATTAAGGGTTCTGCTCACCAGAAAAGAGTAACATGACACATTAACACAAAGGTACGAAGACGTAACTTTGAGATAGGGGATCTCGTTTGAAAATAAGTTCTTCCGGGTACAGGAACACTTAGTCCCAATTGGGAAGGTCTTTATGCAATCGAACAAAAGCTTGAAGATGGAACGTTCAAGCTAGACACTATTGATGGAATCCCGATTCCACAGGCTGGAATATCGACTTGGTTATGTGCTATTTCATTTAGTTTATTTTTTGCAAATAAGCCACCCAAGGATTTTAGGGGGAATGTAATAAGGCAAGATTTTCCACGTTTTCCCTTTATAAATAAAAGTTATCCTTTTAAACCAATGGAATCGTGTTTCTGTAAGCAAAATCCAATGCTTCATGATTAGTAGTATGTTCAGGTACTCAGAAACGGAACAAACTCCATTAGCCCAGGATCAAGACCAAAGAGTATAATCACAAGGGTTGATCGGATAATTCGACCACATCCTTCAGGTGCCGACCATTACCCAAAAATAGGCAATGTCAAGAAGGAATGCCTAGAATAAGGCGATTAAAGCATCAGTTTCCAGAGATAGAAACTGGTGCGCGGTTGAGATTCTAACGACCACGCTTGCAGTCTGCAGGATATGCTAGGCCAAGGATAAGCAAGGATGATCAACGGATACTCTCGATCAACACTCGAAGATAGGTGGGACTGGGAGAAGATGCCCGAAGGTAGGCATCCAAAGGCATAGTTCTCGGATATTTGAACTCCTATATGAGGACTTTCACGACTGCGCTTGTCGCCTAGTGGGACACACTCAGCCGAGGATTAGCAAATCTAATCATTGAAGGTTGATGAAAGGGACTATCAGACTCCTCTAGTCTAGGATCAAGATCAGAAGAGTATAATTGGACATGGGTCAATCAAATAATTTGCCCTACATGATTAATCACCGACCAATGCCCAAAAATATGCCAGGTTGGAAAACAATGCTCGGATTTTGGCATTTGGAGCAATGAGGCTTGAAAATAGGACTTCTTATGTAATGGAACAACATAGAAGTTATGGTAGCACTCATAGCTTAGCAGGATACGCTTTGCCGAGGTTTAACAATGTAAACTTATGGATAACACCGATCATGCCCAATATTCAGTGAGATTGGGGAAGCCAGGAGATAAACGTTAGTAACACTATTCCATGGAGATAGGGAATAACATGGAACTTGGATTATTTACAACTCGTTAATGGTCGAACGAAACTCGACCTAACATAAACGGGAATGACCACGAAATTGGTTAAATTATAGTTTTGTTTATCCAAATAAACGCTTTGGCAGCTATAAACAAGACCAAATAATGGAATATAACTGAAGCAATTAAATGAATTTAGAGATAAACATGTATAATATGGATAAATTGCAGTACAAGAAATTGTATTATTTATGTATGCAGTTGTGTATAGGCAAGTATGTTAAATTATAGTTTTGTTTATCCAAATAAATGCTTTGGCAGCTATAAACAAGACCAAATAATGGAATATAACTGAAGCAAATAAATGAATTTAGAGATAAACATGTATAATATGGATAAATTGCAGTACAAGAAATTGCATTATTTATGTATGCAGTTGTGTATAGGCAAGTATGTTATATAAAAATGCAGAAATGTAAGTGGAAAAAAATGATTGCAAAGGAAAAGTAGTCATTCATTACATCACTTTTTATATACATCAACAATCATGGGGTCCGCTCCTGCACAACACGGCCTATACAGCAAAAGGAAAAACCAATAGATACAACTTAGAAATAGACATATGAAAACTGTTTCGCTATCACCAGGAAATAGACCAGGAGCTTACTTCTTATGACCCTTTTTCTTCTTCCTATACTTGAGCATGAGGCCTCTTTTGGCCCTTTCATTTCTAGATATGCTGCCTCTGGAAGAGGGTATCGCCTTCGACGGTAATGATGGCAGGATCTTCATGATGGTCAATAGCTGGCTTGAAAGTCTCCATAGTAGAGCCGATGTTTCCGCTCTTTGGAGGACAGATAGTGATGGGAAGGATACAAGAGGAAGATTTTGGCCCTTCGGTGCTTATAGGCTTCTCAAGACTAGTTTCAATTTTAATCTTGACCTTGGACATATTGATTTTCCACTTCCCTGCCATGGAAATGGACTCGGTAGGGCCCGAGGCATTAGTAATATCTTTCCCTAGGACTGGGATGCATCATTCAATCCCTTCATAGCTGCGATCCACTTTGCATCAGAACTCGGAATATAGCTAGAAGAAAGGCTCAGAACGACAAGTACCACGGTCATGGGGGTTGACTCAGTTGTGATAGTAGTAGTGCCCATACCTTGAGTGATTTGCAGCGGAGGAGGTGGAAGAGAATGATGACATGTAACTTCACCAACGGAGAAGTAGATGTTAGTTACAGTTAGTCTTAGGAAAGAAATGAAGGACTTCGATAACTGAAGAAATAAGGGATATTCATTCGCTTGGACTTGGGTTCTGGACAGCAGACCTTGAAATTTCCTCTCTTCGAATGAATGCTTAATTGGTGGATCAACGAAGGAAGGAACATATGGTTCAACAGAAGTAATCACCGCGAATGCTGGAACAACTCGGGTGGCCTTAGAGATGGCCTTTTGAGTTATAGGAATTTTCATTGTAAGCTCTTGACATTTGGAAGTTGATGATTCTTCCTGACTCGATGCACTTAGGTGGACAGGAGCTTTGGCTTACAGCTTTAGTAGCAACATCTTCCATGATCAAAATAGCTTTTCCATCTTCAAGTTTAATGATGTTTTCAGCATCGAGGTACTTGGCCTTAAGCTTGTCTTCGGTAAGGCCTTCACTAAGTGCTTCTGCACATTGAAGAATCTCTTACCATGTGTCGACGAGAGTGACAACATATGTACTGCCCAACCACTTTAGATTTTTGTATTGTACTATATTGGTGAAGAATTGCTAAAGAGTGGCGTTGAGTTATTCTCTCGATTTGGGTTTTTGCTCTTTCAACTCACTTAGATCATTCACAGCTATAGCATAATCAACTTGAGCCTCCAGCGTCTTGGTTTTCGACATGAGCAATTCAGATTCAAGCTTCTCTTTTTCAACGTGGTGATTTTGGATTTCAACTGCCTGATCCTCAATAGTTTTATCATTAGCCTATATAGCTTCATCCTTCTGATGAAGGCCAAGTCCTTATGACCAAGATGTGTCTTTAAAGCAACATTGTCCTCATAAGCGGTCTTTAATAGGTCTTTCATATATCTCTGCCTTTTATGAGCCGTTTTCATCTCTGTAACCAATTTCTTGGCCTTCCTCTTGGATTCCAAGGTTCTGTCTCTCTTTCTTTCGCCATCATTTCCAAGTTGTTCTTATACCCCTCTATAAGGTTGTCATAAGTTCTCTTTTCTAATTCAATCGATTGGATATTAGTTTGATTGATTCGGTTGACATTGGAGAGGGCATACCAAAGCTTCTTCCATTTATATCTCTGGTCAACAAGCTCCTGGACCCATCTGACCACAGTGTTCGTGATTCTAGGAGTGTGTGCAGTGTCGGTGCCCCCTAGGTACTCTATAGACCGTGTTCAGAAGGAAGTAAAGGCGGAGCTCAGCCCTTCGTCAAGGATACCTTCAGAAGGAAAGCTGAAGCCTGGAGAGCACTTCTGAAGAAGAGCAGCTATTGAAATGTCAAAATCGCTCAAAGAGCCAAAAATGTCATCTGCAAACCGCTTGAAGGAGTTGCCTTGGCTATTGGCGTCGTGCTTGGTTCTGCAATTTTCTTTGGAATTTTGATGATTATACACATTGGCTGTGGTGAGTTCATAAGTTCAGTGTATTCGAAAGACGTCTCTCCGTATGATTCATCTCCCTCTTGAACAACATCATAGTCACTGTCTCCTCCTTCGTCGCTCTCTTCCTCTTCTTTATATTCTTCTTCTCCCTCTCTTTCTTCTTCCTTATCTTCTTCTTCTTGAATTATTCACATTTCAACTTTATCTTCTCCTTCCATTGACCCTTTACCGACAACATGTTCCTCTGCCACTTTATCGACTGGTTCGTCAACATGTGTCATACGAGATGAAACTTCAACTTTCCTTTTGAGATTGTTACTAGACCTATGAGTGGGGGCCAAAGATTGGGTATGCATTCTAAATTTCTTGGAGGAGCGGTAGTAGGAATAACCTAGCATCCAGGATATTATAGGTTGCGCCGGCGAAGATTATCATTCGTCAGAAGGTGTAACGACCCCAAATTTAATAAATATTTAAAATGATAATTTATTATTTTTTTAATTTAAATTGTGAAATTAATTGATAAGTGATGCGAGTTGCCCCGGATTCAAGTATATTTGTATAAATCGTTTAAAAATTTAAATTATTGTATATATGTGGATATATACGTATTTGAGCATATATGTAGAAATTTGAGATTTATAAATAATGTAAAAACAATTTGTATTAAATTTAGAAATAAATAATGGAGTTAGGAATTGAAATAAAACATAGAAGATAAATTATAAAATATAAAAATATGAAGTTAAGTAACATAGTTGTAAAATTATGTAAAATATAAGTAGAAGTATTAACTAAAATCTAACAATATAGAACTCATGCATATTTCAAAATATAAAATAAATAGAAATTGATATATATATATATATATATGTGTGTGTGTGTGTGTGCATATAATTGGAAGAAACTATGGATATAAATTAAGTAATAAACCAATACAAAGGATTTAAAGCAACTTTATATATGTATAGGTATAAAAGCAATCCAGGTTTATATAAATAGGAGTAAAGCCTGTTAGGAGTTATGTAAAACAAAGGCAAGAATATAAACAAAGTAAAATAAGTATTATGTGTAACCTGTAAAAGTTTAGAATGCAATGGTAAGTATAAACAAAGTTAAATAGTAAAATATCTATGAATATAAAAATAAAAGGGGACAAGTATAGAGACATAAAGGACTCATGCATTAAATGTTAGCAAAATTTTAGTCAATTCGAATTTGTATAAAATGTTTTCAGCCGCCAAAGAGCTAAGAAAATTTGCATAAATTATGAAACAAGGAAAAATATCCCTGTCCTGTTTTGTACAAACTACATTATAACACCCTGTACAAATGAATACTCAGTGAACTCATTTTCTTTATCAAGCCTTCCTCATATCAGTTTGTTCATTCGAAACTGAGAAAAACTAAAGTGTATCATCTTTAAAACTTAAACAAAACAAACTTCAACTTGAAAACAATAATCCAAACTAGAGTATTAAAGATCAAAGGAAGATCCAGCTTCCAGTTCAACATTGAAGAGGCTCTGTGCATTTTTTTTAAAGAAACAGGTGAGCAACTTTAATTTTTCTTTTAGACCTCTTTGTTCTTTTATCTGTGAGTAAATAAAATCTCAAAATTTATATGATCTGTGAATGATTTTGTTAATATAGTGTTAGTTATCTTCTTAAACTCTGTACATATGAAATTTGTTTGACAATACAGAGACAGTTTCTCCTCTGTTTTTAGTTCAGGATGAACTAACTCTGGAAACAATTCGATTTCCTCTATTCTAATCATTTTCATGCGTCGATGTCTTGAGTAAAGATGTATATTTGAGTAAGATCTACGATCTAAAAATAATTGCACGAAGTATAGATTCATACCAACTGAAAAATGAATGTTTTACAGAAGGTACTTTAAAATTTGAAATTTTCGAATTGAATAGAATCTTGATTCAATTACATAACTTGAATGCCTACTGGAATTTATGATTTTTAAAACTACAACGAGGATTTTTAGTGTGAGATTTCAAGAGCAGTTCGCATTTGGATAAAATTTGAATTTTTATCAATTTCTCGAAATTAAATCAGTGATAAATGATGAAACTTGAATTGAAGCTTGCTTGATCCTCATGGAAGTCAGGAAAAATGTTAAAGAAAATTTCGATTGTGTGGATTGAGGGTACGAGATTAAATTAGGGTTTAAGGAGTTAGTTGTTTGGGTCTGGAAAACGAGGTGATCACTTCACCTCTGTCGAATCGAGCCACGCGAGTTTCTGGGAATGAGTAGGAAATGGGGTTGGCGTGGTGTAGTCGAAGTCGTGGCGTCTCTGGTGGTATGAGGAGCGGCGACGCGAGACGTTTTGCTGATGATGGTTATGATGGGTGTTGGGTCGAATTGCTCGATCTCGATTTAGGCTCGCGTTCAACGATCGGAGTTGTCGATTGGGTTGAGATGATCGTGGTCGACTCATGGGTGGTCGCGATGGTGGTCTGAATTGGCGCTGGTGATCGTGCACGTGCACGCGAGAATTCGTGTATCAGGAGGGAAATGTAGATTTGGGGTGTTTGAGGAAGATGAGGCCACTCGGGATGGTCTCGAGAAAACTGGTGGTTGAACTCGAAGTAACTCATGTGAATACTCGGGGCTGAGTTGAGAAAAGTTGAAATGCCTCAGGATTGTTTTATCAAATAGCAGGTTTCTCAAATTTTTGAAATATAAACATGTTTCCAAATTTAAATATAAACAGGTTTTGAAATAAAACAAAGTTTCATAAATTTAAATATTTATATAAGTTCAAATGTAAAGAATTCATTTAATATTTGAATTCAAAGAGAAATTGATGTTGAACTCTTTTAAAATTTCTCTATAACAAAAGTATTACTTTAACATGTAATTTAAAGGTTTTAAAAAAATTGAATTTAAACTGTGTATAAAAAAATGAATTTTTAAAAAGTGGAGTGAATATAAATGTTTCAACATATTTATAAGTGATAATAAAATCATCAATAAGAATGAGATTTGTCTTAAGTAAATGAAGATATAATGATGATTTAAAATTCATAAATTATTAAGTTAATTCAAATGGATAATTTATTTATTTAATTAATTAACGATTTGGATTAATTAAATAAGTTATTAAAGGGCTGATGTAATTAATGAAGGATTTAAAGATTAATTAATTGATTAATTAAGGATTATAAATTAAATATTAATTAATGATTAAAGTGGATTTATCCAGTGGTTAATCAATAGTTAATTCAAAGATAATGTGATCAATTAATTAAGGTGATTAATTTGAGATAATGAATTCAAGTTAAAGGTTAATTAACTAATGAAAATGATTAAAGGACCTTTAATCAAATGATTTGGAATCAATTAATGTTAATTAACTATGATTGATGACCCATCTGTTTTAAATAAATCAGATAATTAATTAAGGATATTTATGGATGACTATATTCTATGGAATGCTGTGTATTGGATTGATAACTATGTTATGTGATTGTGATGCTTTGTGATATGAATTACTTTGTGCTGAGCTGTGATTTCTGTTTCTGTGATATATTACTATGTGAATATGAAACCCTTTGCCCGTAAAACGACATTTGAGTTTCGATGCGACAGGGAGTCGGATTCCAGTTGGTTATCCGAAACCCACATCGAATTGTAATAGTGAATCTTTGTGACTGATAAATTTATTTTATCTATGAATCTGTGAATTTAGATAAGCGTTATCGATTATACCGCTTATCGATATATCTGTGATGACTGATGTTGCACTATTGTGTGTGAAACCCCTGGACCACACTTATACACACACTAATATGGATTTCACGTGGAAATCGGTTAAGTCACAGATAATTTAAATTTGATGTTTTTGAAATTGAAATTTTAATTTCAATTGATTTTGAAATCGGAAATTTGGGTTTTAAAGTGAAAAGCTTTTGAAATGGAATTTCAAAGTTATTTTGAATAACTTAATCGAGTTTTGAAATTTAAATAATTTGATTTAAATTTGAATTCAAGTTTGAAATTAAATCTATGATTTGGAAACTAGGGATAAAAGATGATATAAATGTGTTTGTATGAATTAAACCATTTTAAAAGTATAAGTGGGAATTTGAATTTAAACCAAGGATTTCAACTCGTATGAATGAATCATATTTCCAAATTGAAAACTGTTGTTTTAAAAGATAAAAGCTTTCAGATAAGAAAAGAAATTCCGATTTAGTTAAAGGAATTTCAAGATTGAATTGAAAAATGGATTTTCCAAGATATGAATAAATTCTTTTTGAAAGCTATGTATTAAATCTGTTTATTTTTAACAGATTTAATTTGATGATTTATTTAAACCATTCGAAATGAAATTGTTTTGAAAGCTATTAGTTAAATCCTTGATTTAAAGATTTAACGAGTTAAATTGAAAGGGAAATTGATTTGGAAAATCTGTGAATGAATCTTTGTGAAATTAAGTGAACTTTGTGAATTGAATCTTTTTGTTTAAAAAGATTAAAATGGTAATTTGTTAAACCATTGTAAAGAAAGTTTGGGTTTAAGTTGTGACTTAATTGAAATCCCAATATCCGTATGTTTTTAAATATTCGCTCACTATTCGGGTTAGCCGGGAAAGGACCTTTGGGTCGTATAACTCATTCCGAATAGTGATACGTCGTATATGGATCGCATTTGCTATATTACAGCATGATAGGGGGTTCTCGCTTCGCAGTTTGGTGGCGAACGGGAGACTCTTACCCCTACATGTCCCTGAGTGGGATGGGTTGGTTGTGACAGTCGAGAGGCTGGCCGTAAAAGCAACTGCGAGGTGCCGGTGTAAGCCACGGTGGGACTGGGATGGTTGCAAAGCCTACCGGTGGCCGCTGTCTGTGGAACGTTACATTTGGTATCAGAGCTATGGTTGAACTTTAGCTCAGGAGTATAACACATTAAGTAGCTCATTAGAGATAGAGTGAAGTAAACTCTAGAATGAGTAATCTCTAAGATATCCGTCTGAACGTCTCAGTAAATTCTCTTACTATCCACTGATAGTGAGTATGAGTACAAGAAGAAGACGAGATAGGGGACAGGGAGTACGACTATAAATAGTCAATACCCTACAACAGTGGAAACAATCTTTCTCCATCAATATTCTTTGATTCGTTTTCAAATTCTTTTCATTTCTTCGTATTAGCTCCAGAAAGAAGTTTCGGTGCGATGGTGGCTCTACGAATCGTTGTAGAAGATTTTACTTCGTATTTCATCGATTCTCATCAGTTTTTCGATTTAAACCTTAATAAATTTGAAACTAGAAATTTTAATTTGAGGTAAATTGATTAATAGAATATGAAGCTAAATTTGAAATTAAATCAATAAAGGATATCGTTTGAAACCAAATTTTGAAATTCTATTGAAATTTCTTTTGAATACCAAAGTCCGAAGATGGACAAATTGGTATGTATTCTGTGATATTCCGACTTGAGTTTGTAATTCATATCGTAAGTTTGAGGAATTCTAGGAGATCGAATCTGTCTATCTCTTTGTTGTTTTCGTGCCTGCGAATTTCGAGGACGAAATTCTTTTAAGGGGGGAAGTTTGTAATGACCCCAAATTTAATAAATATTTAAAATGATAATTTATTATTTTTTTAATTTAAATTGTGAAATTAATTGATAAGTGATGCGAGTTGCCTCGGATTCAAGTATATTTGTATAAATCGTTTAAAAATTTAAATTATTGTATATATGTGGATATATACGTATTTGAGCATATATGTAGAAATTTGAGATTTATAAATAATGTAAAAACAATTTGTATTAAATTTAGAAATAAATAATGGAGTTAGGAATTGAAATAAAACATAGAAGATAAATTATAAAATATAAAAATATGAAGTTAAGTAACATAGTTGTAAAATTATGTAAAATATAAGTAGAAGTATTAACTAAAATCTAACAATATAGAACTCATGCATATTTCAAAATATAAAATAAATAGAAATTGATATATATATATATATATATATATATATGTGTGTGTGTGTGCATATAATTGGAAGAAACTATGGATATAAATTAAGTAATAAACCAATACAAAGGATTTAAAGCAACTTTATATATGTATAGGTATAAAAGCAATCCAGGTTTATATAAATAGGAGTAAAGCCTGTTAGGAGTTATGTAAAACAAAGGCAAGAATATAAACAAAGTAAAATAAGTATTATGTGTAACCTGTAAAAGTTTAGAATGCAATGGTAAGTATAAACAAAGTTAAATAGTAAAATATCTATGAATATAAAAATAAAAGGGGACAAGTATAGAGACATAAAGGACTCATGCATTAAATGTTAGCAAAATTTTAGTCAATTCGAATTTGTATAAAATGTTTTCAGCCGCCAAAGAGCTAAGAAAATTTGCATAAATTATGAAACAAGGAAAAATATCCCTGTCCTGTTTTGTACAAACTACATTATAACACCCTGTACAAATGAATACCCAGTGAACTCATTTTCTTTATCAAGCCTTCCTCATATCAGTTTGTTCATTCGAAACTGAGAAAAACTAAAGTGTATCATCTTTAAAACTTAAACAAAACAAACTTCAACTTGAAAACAATAATCCAAACTAGAGTATTAAAGATCAAAGGAAGATCCAGCTTCCAGTTCAACATTGAAGAGGCTCTGTGCATTTTTTTTAAAGAAACAGGTGAGCAACTTTAATTTTTCTTTTAGACCTCTTTGTTCTTTTATCTGTGAGTAAATAAAATCTCAAAATTTATATGATCTGTGAATGATTTTGTTAATATAGTGTTAGTTATCTTCTTAAACTCTGTACATATGAAATTTGTTTGACAATACAGAGACAGTTTCTCCTCTGTTTTTAGTTCAGGATGAACTAACTCTGGAAACAATTCGATTTCCTCTATTCTAATCATTTTCATGCGTCGATGTCTTGAGTAAAGATGTATATTTGAGTAAGATCTACGATCTAAAAATAATTGCACGAAGTATAGATTCATACCAACTGAAAAATGAATGTTTTACAGAAGGTACTTTAAAATTTGAAATTTTCGAATTGAATAGAATCTTGATTCAATTACATAACTTGAATGCCTACTGGAATTTATGATTTTTAAAACTACAACGAGGATTTTTAGTGTGAGATTTCAAGAGCAGTTCGCATTTGGATAAAATTTGAATTTTTATCAATTTCTCGAAATTAAATCAGTGATAAATGATGAAACTTGAATTGAAGCTTGCTTGATCCTCATGGAAGTCAGGAAAAATGTTAAAGAAAATTTCGATTGTGTGGATTGAGGGTACGAGATTAAATTAGGGTTTAAGGAGTTAGTTGTTTGGGTCTGGAAAACGAGGTGATCACTTCACCTCTGTCGAATCGAGCCACGTTTCTGGGAATGAGTAGGAAATGGGGTTGGCGTGGTGTAGTCGAAGTCGCGGCGTCTCTGGTGGTATGAGGAGCGGCGACGCGAGACGTTTTGCTGATGATGGTTATGATGGGTGTTGGGTCGAATTGCTCGATCTCGATTTAGGCTCGCGTTCAACGATCGGAGTTGTCGATTGGGTTGAGATGATCGTGGTCGACTCATGGGTGGTCGCGATGGTGGTCTGAATTAGCGCTGGTGATCGTGCACGTGCACGCGAGAATTCGTGTATCAGGAGGGAAATGTAGATTTGGGGTGTTTGAGGAAGATGAGGCCACTCGGGATGGTCTCGAGAAAACTGGTGGTTGAACTCGAAGTAACTCATGTGAATACTCGGGGCTGAGTTGAGAAAAGTTGAAATGCCTCAGGATTGTTTTATCAAATAGCAGGTTTCTCAAATTTTTGAAATATAAACATGTTTCCAAATTTAAATATAAATAGGTTTTGAAATAAAACAAAGTTTCATAAATTTAAATATTTATATAAGTTCAAATGTAAAGAATTCATTTAATATTTGAATTCAAAGAGAAATTGATGTTGAACTCTTTTAAAATTTCTCTATAACAAAAGTATTACTTTAACATGTAATTTAAAGGTTTTAAAAAAATTGAATTTAAACTGTGTATAAAAAAATGAATTTTTAAAAAGTGGAGTGAATATAAATGTTTCAACATATTTATAAGTGATAATAAAATCATCAATAAGAATGAGATTTGTCTTAAGTAAATGAAGATATAATGATGATTTAAAATTCATAAATTATTAAGTTAATTCAAATGGATAATTTATTTATTTAATTAATTAACGATTTGGATTAATTAAATAAGTTATTAAAGGGCTGATGTAATTAATGAAGGATTTAAAGATTAATTAATTGATTAATTAAGGATTATAAATTAAATATTAATTAATGATTAAAGTGGATTTATCCAGTGGTTAATCAATAGTTAATTCAAAGATAATGTGATCAATTAATTAAGGTGATTAATTTGAGATAATGAATTCAAGTTAAAGGTTAATTAACTAATGAAAATGATTAAAGGACCTTTAATCAAATGATTTGGAATCAATTAATGTTAATTAACTATGATTGATGACCCATCTGTTTTAAATAAATCAGATAATTAATTAAGGATATTTATGGATGACTATATTCTATGGAATGCTGTGTATTGGATTGATAACTATGTTATGTGATTGTGATGCTTTGTGATATGAATTACTTTGTGCTGAGCTGTGATTTCTGTTTCTGTGATATATTACTATGTGAATATGAAACCCTTTGCCCGTAAAACGACATTTGAGTTTCGATGCGACAGGGAGTCAGATTCCAGTTGGTTATCCGAAACCCACATCGAATTGTAATAGTGAATCTTTGTGACTGATAAATTTATTTTATCTATGAATCTGTGAATTTAGATAAGCGTTATCGATTATACCGCTTATCGATATATCTGTGATGACTGATGTTGCACTATTGTGTGTGAAACCCCTGGACCACACTTATACACACACCAATATGGATTTCACGTGGAAATCGGTTAAGTCTCAGATAATTTAAATTTGATGTTTTTGAAATTGAAATTTTAATTTCAATTGATTTTGAAATCGGAAATTTGGGTTTTAAAGTGAAAAGCTTTTGAAATGGAATTTCAAAGTTATTTTGAATAACTTAATCGAGTTTTGAAATTTAAATAATTTGATTTAAATTTGAATTCAAGTTTGAAATTAAATCTATGATTTGGAAACTAGGGATAAAAGATGATATAAATGTGTTTGTATGAATTAAACCATTTTAAAAGTATAAGTGGGAATTTGAATTTAAACCAAGGATTTCAACTCGTATGAATGAATCATATTTCCAAATTGAAAACTGTTGTTTTAAAAGATAAAAGCTTTCAGATAAGAAAAGAAATTCCGATTTAGTTAAAGGAATTTCAAGATTGAATTGAAAAATGGATTTTCCAAGATATGAATAAATTCTTTTTGAAAGCTATGTATTAAATCTGTTTATTTTTAACAGATTTAATTTGATGATTTATTTAAACCATTCGAAATGAAATTGTTTTGAAAGCTATTAGTTAAATCCTTGACTTAAAGATTTAACGAGTTAAATTGAAAGGGAAATTGATTTGGAAAATCTGTGAATGAATCTTTGTGAAATTAAGTGAACTTTGTGAATTGAATCTTTTTGTTTAAAAAGATTAAAATGGTAATTTGTTAAACCATTGTAAAGAAAGTTTGGGTTTAAGTTGTGACTTAATTGAAATCCCAATATCCGTATGTTTTTAAATATTCGCTCACTATTCGGGTTAGCCGGGAAAGGACCTTTGGGTCGTATAACTCATTCCGAATAGTGATACGTCGTATATGGATAGCATTTGAAGACCGGTGTTGAAGACCGGATATTTTTCGAAAATGAAAGGACAACCTGTCGAATGTCTCTGCACTGAGTCGCGCCGGTATAGAGATTTATATCACTCTTTTGTGACGGGAAGTCCGGACGTGATTGAAAGTTATCCGGAATTGCAAGGGCTTCGTGAGAAGTGCCTTCGGTTCTGTTCGAGCCCGGAACAGACTTGTATGGATACATGTCTGACATTACACTTTGAGATATAAAGCCGATTTCTTTCAAATACATTTCTGTTGGTGGCGGAGAATTTATTCTCTTAGCTTAACACCCTTCTCTGAGACGTACGAGCTCAGAGGTTATGTAGTTGAAATTTATCAGCGATATATCCCAATTTGGTAATGTGGCATGCTGAGTGTTGCTGTGTGATGATCAGTGTTTGATCATTTGTGATATGATCATTTGTTTGATCTTATATCTTTGTGATCATAGGTTGATCATTTGTTTGACCCGAAGCATGGCTTTGTGACAAAGCGTAGCTTTGTGGACGAGACTTCATCGAGCCTCACACCCCGAAAATGGTCAAAACAGGAAGAATGCGGCAAGGTTCTAGGGAGTAGCGCCCCTTAGTGTATGTCATTCCTTCTGGATAAAGGTGGTATCATGGTATGGAGCCCAGATACTTAACCTCTGTGGTTGCTGCATTTTTACTATGTGGTTTGTTGGAAATCGGGGATCCTCGGGAAGATCGGTGACGATCGGGGGATGGCATACGCGTGTCAGTAGTTACCTATTTTTGCAGAGGTAACCCGGCCTTGTGTTGGCAGAGATCCGGTTAGGTTCTCGGGTCGTCTATTCCAGGGACGTACCCATCGTGGAAAAGGAAGTTCCTTAGCCTGACCATTTGTTGGAAATCCATCTTCCAATACGAACTTTGTACGGTATTAGTTGTAGAACCTGCCATCTAATATGGTAGCTATAGTAGGCATAGTATAATGGTACCTATGCTGGCTAAGATTTATATTCTACTTTCGAAATGTTTTCCACTATGCACTAATAATAATATCAAAATGATTTGATTTTGCGTAGTAAGCATCTTTGACTAACATAAGAAGAAATCTCCTCCAAGTCTGCGTTTGCATTGTGTGTGTGGTGGGAGGTCTTATGGTAGTTTCATTTTCCAAAAGCATTGCGAATTTACTTTAAAATTCTTCTACTATTTGTTTTTAAAGATAAACTGTTTTTGTTGCTCACACCAGTCCCATGACTGATCCGGAGTTTATTGTTCCCTTCCTAAACTCTGGGTGCTCATAATTTCCTACACGAGCAGTCTAGAGTTGGGGTTTTCAGATATTCAGGTTGAGTAGATTATCTGGAGCTAGTTCAGTTCTTGGAGTTCATGGACTAACGTTGCTTATCTTGGAGCATTCTATTGGAGACATTCTATTCCGCTGCTGATGTTATCGTTTTCTTTTCCGCTGCTATATTTGTTGTATCATATCTCTGATGTATATTGATATTCATTGTATCACTCTGTTGTATCAGATATTGTATATCAATGTATTATTCATTTATTCCGCTGTGTTATTTACTTAACTGTGTTATAAGCTCCGGCGAATCGGATTTGAACGGTCGAATCTATGACATTCGAGTACGATGTAAAGTATGGATGTCGATTTTCGAGCGGGCAAAATCCGTATCGTTACAGAAGGTAAGTGGTGCTGCGATGATGGAAGCTAACTCCCTTGAGAGTTTTCAGGGATTCGGCATGCTCCCACTTACATCTCAAGCAGGAATATCTGAAAATGAATTAGATAATAAGTTAAACACTTGGATGACAAAATTCCAAGTATGGGAAGAGTGGAGAGAAAAGGAACTTGCTACCGGAAAGCCAAGGCCTATTGAAACCGTATGGGCATCAGACAAAAAAGTACTCGTTCTTGAAATATGAACATTTATTATGGAGCTTTTCAATGACCTTGCATCGATACCGGGCCTTGATGATCATATAAGATGGCGAATCACGCCATTGTTTGAAGCCCGAGATGCGATTTAACTCTCTAAAGTTTAGAGGTCGTTGGAACTGGTTCAGGTTTAACACGTATAAGGAGCTCGGTATTGCATATCCATTGGGATGGACTTAGGATGGAGCTAACCTAAGCTCTTAGAGAAACATGCATAGGAATGGATTAAAAGGCGGTACATCATTGCCTAGGCACATGTATCTATTGCAAGCCATATAGCCACTTGGAGGATTGTGTGCTCGTTGGACCTGAGTAGGAAGCAAGACATCAGTTTCAAGAATTCCATGTTGTTGGCAGATAGTCTGAAGCATTTTGGAAGTTAGAATCGCTGGCACCTGTTTGGGCGGATCATCCGAAACTCTTAAGCCAATGTGTTCGTTTAAAGGAGGAGGAAATTCTTGAATCGGTTCTACTAGAATGATCGTTCTTTGTGGTTAAGTGGTAATTGCATGCCTAGGCCTAAAAGACATTGTGGTTGAAGCCTGAGTAGTGGCAGATTCAGGAGGAGTTGATGGCCCAGCATTAACATTGAATCTAGATGAATGGCAAGTCATTCTGGACAGGAAAACTTGGCATTCAATATGGTCGGGTATGTTTTATTTTGGAATTTTGCTTTAAATGAGAACCTATTTGACCAATACCCAGAACCCAATGGATGTTGATATGTGTTGATCAATCATATTATGGACATTGACTGGGGAAAGAGTGTTTACCTATGCTATGTGAGTTATGTGTCTCATGCACAATGAATGGACCATTCTATGTAGATAGCCTGCTCATGCTGGAAAACGAACCCCATCGCGCGATGGAACCATGTAGGGTCTTACTTGTTATCATTGGATAATTGATAACGGAACTATTGTTTGAAGTGACATGAAACATTTCTTTTACAGGGACACTGGAGTTCAATGATCGGGCATGTTGTGCAATGGAATCATTCAAGTATTGGAATGCATTCACTATGACCGTTCTATGGAAGAGAACCGTATTAGTGGCATTCAAATGATGATATGTAATCGGTTAAGTGTTGATAGGAGTTCATTAAGAAATGAAAGTGACTCAAAGTGGGAGTCATGTTAGTGGAAGATGGTTATGCAACATGCCTACTTCAGGTCAGATCCGAGTAGAACCCTAGGAGGATCTAGGACTTTTCATAATTAACCACCTTTACAAGGCTGTCCAAACACCTATCACCAATGTTACCAACTGTGACAACCCCAAGACATCATCGACGGCGAAGTCCATCACTAAGGGAAGGTGGAAACTCTTCTTTTAGAGCTTTAGATCCGGGTGAAGGCTTAAAAAAGGTCGGGGGTGAGTGGTCTCAAGATGTTGGTGGTATTTGGATGTGAGGCCAGGTTCTATTGGTGGCGTCGAGAGGTCGGCAGTGGTGTTTACAAGGAAGCAGCGATCGATTTTGGTCATAAGGAGTCAAAGTTCGGGTGCTCGATGGAAGGAGAATACTTGGGTGTGAAAATTTGAAGGAAAAAAAATGAAAGGATGAGAAATATTTTCTAGGTCTTGAGCTATTTATACTGAGCACGTAAAGACCAAGAATTCTACTCACTACCGACTAGAACATCCCGATACCGATATGAATTTCATTTTGGGAACAAGAAGGGGAATGAAAGAAGTGCAACTTGAAGATAGTATGTACCAGATTAAAGCATGGAATGATCTCTAAAGTTTAGATTTTGTCTTTAGCGTGAAGAACAGAATTTCTACTATATAAAGCAATCAAATAGATATCCACAGAAAGGAGACAATGCTTTGAGGCATCTCTTGGATAACTAATCGACATACATGGATAATGGAAAGTGCTTGTCTTTTTCTAAAGCATGCTTTGTTTCCAATAGAAGCATACTCTGGGAGGCAAGTGTTATTTGACTCTTTAACCAAGAAGTTCACAAACGAGTCTGGACATTAGGATAAAGACGAAATGATTCATGGACTTGAGAATATGCTTAGAAAGACAAAAGGAATGGACTTGATAATTTGGACAAAAATTGGAGCTAAGAAGACAGGTCGGTACTTACCACTTTTAAGTCGATACCGAGCACCTTTGTGCTTCTTGTGGACTTCTGGAATTATGATATATGCACTACTGGCAATAGTGATCGTCTTGGAGCCCATTTCTCAAGGAATAGTGAACAGCTTTGGGGAAATTCTAAAGGAAGGCGGATAAGACAAGTGATATCAGAACCTCTCGGAAACAACATGATTTATAAGGAAAATTGCTTGAAGTACAATAGATCGAAGATAGAAGATTAAAGGAAGGAAGATGGGACAAGTCCCTATCAAAAAATCAGGTCGGTATCGATCAGAAGTGATCGATACAGAGATGATTTTGTCAATCCGAGGACTCCATTTTCCCCTTTTGCATTCTTGGATCTGAAGTTAGACTTGGCGTATTGAGATCTGGTGATTCTGCTTGACAATTTTCCTATAAATACATCACCTATGGCATTTGGAAAAGGACTTTTAGGCACTTTGCTTTCTTCATCTTCTATCTCTCCTCAACCATAGTCCCTAAGAAAGCTACTCTTGGCTGTTCTAGGTTGTCAGACTTGTCAAACCCTTATGCTAGTGACTAGTAATCTATAATCAATAACAATACAGTGGACATAGGCCAAAGATTGTCGAACCGCTATAAAAACTTTGGTGTTCTCTCTGTTTTACTTATAGTTTTTACTAGATCTCTATATTCCTATTCATTTTTGGGTGCTGTGCCATTTCTAGTCGCAACAAGATGATATTACCGAGCTTGGACTTTTTAACAAGTTTAAAGTAGTATTTAAAGATATTAAGCTGGATGTTACGATATCAGTGGACAAGGTTATGAAAATGGATCAAATATGAAAGGAAAAAACAAAAGGGGTGCTATAAAGACTACTAGAAACTAATCCAACGACATTTACCTTATGGTTGTCAAAGTTTTAATCTTATGCTATGTGATATGGCTAAATCATGTCCTAAAGCATCAAATTTTGTTGGGACGATGCAATAAATATTTAATTTATTTTCTTCATCCACGTAGAGATGGCAGATTTTTAAAGATCATGTATTATATGGTACTATTAAACCATTATCAGACACACGTTGGAAAAGTCGTATTGAAGCAGTAAAATCTATAAGATGTCAAAGCATGGAGATAAGAGATTCTCTAATTTCATTGTCAAATAGCACCAAGGATTCTATGGCGAACACTACGCCATAGATGGCCTATTGCAACGAAAATACAAGATGTTGCTAGCTACAATGTAACAATAGCTATGCTGATTTTTGTCTATTACAACATTAGCTTCAGGATGTTAGTATATATATCAACAATATGTTGCAGTAGCTATAGACTTATAAAAATATTATAAAAAATGTGTGCGGGATGAAAAAAAGCGGGCTGAAATATTTTTTAACGCGGGAAGCAAAAACAAAGCGGCAAAAGTTAAGGGTTTCGCCTTAATTTCCCGTTCGTTTCCGCTAAAAATGATTTCGCCTGCTTCAAAACATTAAAAACCCTAGAAATTGATTTTCACCGCTTCTCATCAATAACAATGGCGCCGTCACAAAATCAAAAGGCAAAGAAAAACAACAACAAAAACAATTACAGCATCGGAGATTGGTTTTCAGTTCCGGATCTCCATCAATCACGATGTTCTTTGCGCATCTCCATCACGATGATCTAAAAGATCGTTTAAACTGTACAATTTTGTGTTTTTTCTTCTTCTTTATCCAGTTCCTTTATTACTTTATGACAACTTTGCTTATTTCAATAGTTTCAATAAGTTAGATTGGGATTTTCAGAAATGTCTTACATAGTGAGTTAAAAAGTATAGTAGGGTGAAATAGATTATTGAACAGAAAAGGTATGTAAATTGACTTATGCGATAGAAAGTGTGTCCTTAAAAAGAGTGATTTATAAAGTGGACGGTAAGAGATGCTTTTAGATGATGCCCATGTAGCAAACATAAAAATAATTTGGTTTGTATCAAACATGGTACACTTGGTTATGTTACTTTCAAATGTCTGTTGCCGATGACTTTCACACCTTGAACAGGTGGAGGTAGTGAAGGTTTGTTTGTGGATGTATGTTTGAGGGATATGATGATGGTGTGTGTAACTGGGTTGTGGTGAAGTTGTTGATAACAGGCAGGGAGGTCTTGTTTATATGGAGGGGAGATGCAATAGAAATTTTAGGGAGAAGGTGATGATGTGGTAAGGTTTAAACTGTTGTTGTTGGATGTTGTGTGCAGAGTGGTTGTAAAGCAGTGGATGGACATATGATATGTTGGAAGTTGGATGATTTTAATGCAACTGGAGTTGTTGTATGGGTTGCATGCAGGGCGATAGACAAAAGTTTAGAGGTGATGCAATGGTAGGGGTGTTGGAACTGACTGGTGGGATGGTATTTATATGCAGTTGCTCTGGGATGTGCAGAAATATATGGCAGATGTAATGTTTAGGGAGGAGCAGTAGTTGTTTGATGTTGGATAGTTTAAGGTTGGTGATGTACAGTCTGTAGTGTAGAGGAGGGGTAGTTTGGTTGTGAAGTTGTGAAGTGAATTTGTAGTGATGGGTTGTTGTGAAGATATGCCTAGTGAATGTTTTGGGTATGCAAAAGCTGTTTCTATTTTACTGATCAAGTTGACTTTTAATCCATCCGTACATGTAAAATGATTGCCTATAGCATTTATCAACTTCAGACCACTACAAACACAAGTTTGGAAATTAAAACTGCTGCTAGACGATTACATTTTGAAATTCAATCTTCATTATATAGAACACAATTAAAGTCTCCCGACACTACCCATGGAATATTGATTTTCTTTTACTTGGTAATTAAATAGTTCCAACTTGTGTCTTCCCCTCTCTATACCATGATGTTTTGCATATATAGCAGTTAGAACAAGTTTGAGCCAGCCTTTATTTTACAGTAAACATGTCGCAAAATGATTAGTTTTTGACATTATGTTATTATTCCATATATTCATAACCCACATTATTAAGATTATACCGTTTTGATTCATGTCATTATTGTGAGAATATCTCCATTCATTTCCTATAAACTGACAGAAAGATGAGATATTTGTAGCAGATAATTTATGCTTCATTAGTGCCATAAGGCTACCCCATTGGTCTTTCAGATCACTCACTGTTTGAACTGAAACACAAACACCCAAGCTCTTTTAAGTGGTGATTGATAAAACTCAAGTGTTCAGCAAAATTGATAGTAAAAAGGATTTTGCACTTGTTTTAGTCTTATAACTTATATTAGTGTTCATTTTTTCAGATACATAGCCTTACTGAATAAACTATTTTAGCTGTAAAAAAGCATGTAAATCGAAAACATTTCAATACCGGAGCTTGTAATGGTTGGGGAGGACAAATCTAGCAGCAGTATGACCAAAATTTGTGCCATGCCATGAGACTACCCTTCTGTAAGCTTAAACCGAGCATATACAGGTATAAATTACACCCACTCTTTTTGAACTGCTTCATCATTATGACTGTTTGAAGAGTGGATATCAAATTTACTTGCTCTGATAATGACTAGATCCACTATCTGCTTATATAACACTTGTTCTGTTCTATAATTTGTTTATTTAAAATTGATCAGTAGCAATATTAATGGTGTTTTTGCATTGCGAGTCCGATAATGTTCTAGCTTTCTTTTTGATATCTGATAAGATTTTGTACGACATTTTTTTTACTTCCTCCCGATTGTTCTGGAAAGAACGTAGAGTTTACTTTTAACATACGAGTAATGGAAATTAGTTTCTGGGCCCTCCAGATTATAATAACTTATTTATATACATGGGCCATTTACACCTTGTTTTTGAACTATTTCCTTTTTTTATGGGCTGAAAACTTAGTATACTCAAATTGCAGCAATATATGATTACCCAAACACACCCATCCACGTTCAACGTTGTTACTTTCCTGCTGGGTGCAACAACGTTGTTCCTAGCTTAAGAGAAGACAGGTCTATTGTGCATTTTAATATTATAACAAAGGTGCAAATCAAACAACTGATGCTAATTTCAAACAAGTTGCAGGAATCCAAAAATGTTATTTTTCATACATTACATCCAGTCAATAACAAAATAAAATAAAAATCGAGAAGCTAATAAATATAATAGTTCCCAGATCTTAAAACAATCAATGCGAGCTTTCCCAGTCGGTCCAATCTGCAGCACTTCCAACGCGAGGCCTGCTGCTAATCTGTGCTTTGGTCTGTTTTGTCATTGCTTCCCGAAACACTCTTGGCTTTGGCTTATGTCGGTGTTTGGGTAAGCTTTATTACGTGAATATTATAATGTGTACTTAATTAAGATTTTATTATCCATTTCTCTTTTCTTGTTTCTACTTTTATTATCCACAGGAATGCAGCAAATGGTTTTGAGCTAAAGCCTAAAAATTTGGGCACTGATGGCACTGGAGGCTTGCAAATATGAATTGCAAATATGAATGTACTGTTAATAAGTAGAATTTAGTATGTACTGGCTGTAACTATGAATATACTGGCTATGTTTTTTAGTATGTTTTTCATTTTGTACTTGACTAAGTAAAACTTGTGTTGCTGGTTATTCTGAAATGAAAAGTTCTTTGTTGCAGTGTAATGTTGCCATTAGATATGATATAATGTTGTTATAGATATGATATAATGTTGCAGTACATTTTCAATTTAAATTGCAAAAGGTGTTGCTATAGATATGATATAATGTTGCAGTATGTGATGTTAAATGTGATAATAAACTAGTAAAGTGTTGCCATTGGGTGGTAAAAGTGTTACCATTGATTAATGAATATGGGTCTCACAATAGGGTTCCGTAAAGGTGGATCACAGAATTAGTGGGCCTCACAATGTAGGCCCACATGTTGGGACTCAAATTGTAGGGCCCACTTTTTAGTAAATTTGGTGCCTGTGGCAACAACAGAACCGATGTTGCCCTAGGGCCGCAAAGATGTTGCCTTTGACTCTAGGGCAACGCGGCAAAATGCATCACCGAGAAAGTGTTGCCTTTGTCTTTTTTTAGCCTACAACAACATTTTTTGGCACTTCGTGCATCACTTCTTGGTGTTGCAGTATGCAATCTATGGCGTAGTGGAAGAGTGAAGCTAGAAGTCTTCTAACAAATGAGATTGAAAATATTGAATTATTATTCGGATTGTGCATTTGGTATGAAATGTTGAAGCATGTAAAAACTGTTAGCAAGATTCTTCAAATTGAAATATGCAAATTGATGTAGCGACCAATCGATTAGAAGAGCTTATTGTTTTTTTGTAGATTTCTAGAAAATGGGAATTAATTCTACAACGGTTGATGCTGAAGTTATAGCCTAAATGTTGAATGCTAAATCAATTTTTCCTCAAAAAAGAATTATTCATAAACAATTCGATGAAGATATGAATGTTGAAGAATCGATGTAAACAATAGAAGAGTCTTTTTGAATTAAATACTTTTTGCAAATTGTGGATAAAGCACGTGTTTTGTTAATGACATGGTTTGAGAAATTCAAAGAATATGATGATAAGTTTGGCTTTTTGTTTAATTTAAAAACGTTCACTTCTATAGATGATGAGATACTAAAAGATCATTGTTTACTACTTAAGGAATATTTGAGACATGATTTGCACTCCGATATTGATGGAAAAGAGCCATTTTCAGAATTAAAAGTCTTGAAAGTTATTTTGCCAAAGGAAAAAACAAAAGCAATTGAGTTGCTTAATTTCATAAATGCTTGTTAAAGGGAGTTCAATTTTCCAAATGCTTGGACTAAAAATAGAATAATTCTAACTACGGGTACAGTTACTTGGGACGAAAGAAGTTTTTCAAAGCTAAAGTTGATTAAGTCTTATCTTCGTTCCACTATGTCACAAGAAAGATTGAATGGTTTAGCACTTTTATCGATTAAATAAGATATGGTCAATGAACCTAAATATGAAACTATTATTAGTAGTTTTGCAAGTCAGAAGGCTAGAAAAATATTCATAAGCAATTAATACTAATTTTGTTGTATAACTTGAATTATTGTTACGAATAAAGTTATTTCCTATTTTTCCTCTTCTCATTATTTATTAACAAAATAAATTATAGTGATTATTTAATTAACTATATAGCATTAGTTTATGTACAGGAGCCTTGGTTTTGCAATTAGCTTTAGATACCAAAACTTCTAGGACCGACCCTGTGTATATATAGATATATGTATATGTATGTAATTTGTATGTATTTATATACTTATTTATTATATATGTTATAGTTTATCATATATTATAGTATACATACATATCATGTGGCTTAGCATCTCCTGCACTTAAAGAAATGCTATGATAAGGAAATACCAAGCCTAAAGCACATAATTATATATCAATTTATTAACTATCGGATTAGTTTAGATAAGGTGCATAATAGTATCATCTCACTGTGTAATAGATTTAATAATTTCTAGTAGACACGGCTTAGGCACATAATATTTTTTGCCATAAAAGGGCATGTTGTGACCAAAACCTTCTTGCTTTATATAACATAAAAGAATAATGTGCTTAGATCTAGAATTTTAATTAGTCACGAAACCCAGTTATGCCCACAAGTAAAAATACCCATCATATCATCAATTAAACTCACAATGTCATTGAGTTCCTAGGTGTGCATTTTATCACCAACTGTGCATTTTTCCAGTGACAATAGACAGCAAGATAGACTAAAATAACTTGGACTTTACCTTATCAACTATATTATATTTATGTTTTCCAAAAACATGTCTTCTTCCAGTTCTTCCACATACAATCTCCAAAAGTAATACTCTAAAAGTATAAATACCATATTTTAGCTTTGTAAAGCTTGGGTACTCAGGAGCAAGGTACCCTCTTCAGTGATTAAAATAAAAAACTAAGTTTGTAAGTCAATATGAATTATTGCGTCGTCAGTATGAAGAAGGCTTTTTTCCCCAATTGAAATCCCAACGTTGACGAACAGGTAACCATACCCACCCTCTCCGGGCACCAGATTTGGTCTGTTACCAAGACACTTGTCTTCTCTGACTTTGACTTCCCCCTCCCCTGACAAGGGGCCTGGTAGATACAAATCCAAAGCTACTCCAACCACTTCGCTGGAATGCGATCCTTTCCCCTACAGCCATGTATCTTCATCGCATCATATTCTGGATATTTCCCCACCGGCAGCAACCTGTTCCCCACCTGGTGACCCCGTGCTGCCATATAAATTGCATGCTGCTTCAAAGAATCCTTCCGCTTGGTTCTGTGCATAGCTCTGTTATTACCCCAGTTCAACCTGCAATGCCTCTTGACTCAATTCATGTAAAAAATATTGGAATGGTTCATCCTGCTACAATAAGCCATGTTCCTCTTCGTTTTCCAGCAAGCCTAAAAGTGCTAGCAGGTATTCCAATAAATACTTTAAATTTTTCAAAAATGTTGATGAAATAATTATACCTATAAAAGAAGTCATTTATGTGGGTTCGGAATTTTGGAAAAAATCGATTGTTGGGTTCTTTTTGGATGATGGCCTCCCATACTTTATTATCAAAAAAATTTAGAACTAAAAGGTTCATTGAAAGTTTGTTTTGACAGGGATATGTATTTTTTTACTTTGGAAATGAAGATGAACGTGGATTGGTTTTGGAAGCGAATCCTTGTATTATTGATGGCAAAGTCTTTATTATAACCAGATGGACTCCATCGGTTGATGCTGCTAGGGAGCAAGTTATGTCTATTCCTGTCTATGTCAGAGTAGCTAAGGAGCAAAAAGGAACAAAACTGGTGCCTTTGGGCTTTTTTGCACCTTGGGATTTTTTGTGCGCCTTTTATAAAAGTGTGAGCTTTTTGGTGAAAAAACTTCACTATGAATTACTACTAAAAATGATAAATTTAGTATTGATAACCATTTTTGCAAATAAAAAATATAGATTAATAGGTACGAAGTCACAAATGGTAATTCAAAAAAAAAAACGATTACAAATTCAAGTTTCAACACCGAAAACATAGAAGTTATAAGTTACAACAACAATATAAGGCTAGAAACGATACAGATATTCAAGTTCAACTTCTACTAATCACTAATATCCAAACTATCATCATCATCCTCCAAACCATCCTCTAACTCTAAATCGTAGTTTTTCTACTCCTTCGAATCATATTCAAAATTTTCATCCTCTAAATCATCATCAATAGTAGTTTCTTCTTCATTTTCAACATAACTAGGTCTCATGGTAGAAGAAGCCTTTTCTTTTCCTTTTGACTTAGCAATGGCATGTTTCCTAGTCATGTGCAACTTTTCTCCCGCTCCATACGTGCATGTCACATCTCCACATGTCAATGTATTTCCTTCAAAAACCAACTCATATTCAACATCTGAATTGTCTCCATCCTCGTGATCGATCACCTACTCATTTGAAGCATCAATATCTTCCAAATTGATTGGATCAATCAAATCCCTTCGTCTAAAGCGATTCTTTAAATTTTGATTATACTTGATAAACACTACCTTTTCTAGTCTTTCATGCTCAAGTCTATTATGCTTTTTGCTATGGATCTAATTCAAAAAAATACAAATGGAAAATTGGCAATATGTTTAAACATAAAGATATGAACAATTAGGGTTAGTAGGGAGTGTTGTGCAAAATAACTTACTAAAAAATGCTCCAATTTCTCTCGCAACCGGATACACTACAAGTTAAACTTAAAAAATTTATCTCAAAGTTTTGGAATGTAGGGGTTGAATTTCTACATAAGCTCCACCACTCGGCTAAGGAAAAAGTACAAACTAGTCAATATCACTTATCCAAAAAATTATTAATGTAAGTTATGATGTATAAACTAATGCTTACCGGAGGATTTTGTGTCACTTGATTTGATTGCTATGTTAATACCAAATTGCCCCCTCCGCTTTCTTATATAAAGACAATTCATCTATCACCTTCTCTTGATTATATTCAGAACGAAGTCTCTCAACATATTTGTACAATCCACGTGTTACTTCTTTATTATACTCAATGGAAGGATCTTTGTAAAAGAATTTTGGACTGAGAAAATGGTCCACCGCATGTAATGGATGATGAAGTTGATATTACAATTTTCTATCAATTATGGAAATAATACCTTTGTACTTCTCTTCATTTGCTTTAAAAGGTTTTTCAATGGCTTCTTTAGCTCTATTCATTTCTTCATATATGTATCCCTTAGTCGGTCTTTTATCACCATCAACTAATTGAAGAACATGAACAAGAGGGCCCATCGCTCTAAGAGTATAAGAGATATTATTCCAAAAGTGTGCATTCAAAACCATATCACAAGCTTCCTTTCTTTCATTTCTTTTGCCCACTTGCTTCTAATCCACTATTCGAAAGTGAACATGGTATGAAGGGAATATTTTGAAATATGCAAACTTTGCATACATAGGAAACTAGTCGCAAAACGTGTAACTCCAAATCTCACCAATTCTTTGTTTCCATTAAACATCGTCATCATGTTCAAGACACCACTATGGTTATAAATAAATCCCGAAAGTGCAACTTCTTTTTTAATTGTGTTTGCTACCTTATTTATTTTTCCAATATCGTCAAAAATAAGGTCAATGCAATCAGTCGCACAAGGTGTCCAATATAAATTTTTCCTTTTGCCATTAGCAACTCGCCTAGGTAATAAAAAAGTATGAATTGTATTAGTTTCAACAAAATTGAGTAACTAAAACTTTGTAAATAGATATTACAAGGTAAAACTCGCCTACTAATTTAAAATTACTTCAATTATCTTTTGTAACTTGAACAACATTCTCCACTCCAATTCTTTCAACAAACATTTTAAGCAACTCAAATATCTTCTCTCCCGACTTGACAATAGAGGATGAATCCGCGGATTCCACAAAAATTGTCCCTAAAAGACAATTTACTAAAAAGTTAATCAATGTTCTTCCCCTTTGATCCATCCACCCATCTGACATAATGGAGCAACCATATTTCACTCATTTGGCCTTATGCCTCTTCATTAATTCATTTGTATAATCCAACTCTTTCTTTAGCAATGGTACTCTCAATTCATGACAACATGAGGCTTTAGATTAGGTTCATATCTACCAACTGCTTCAACCATATCCTTAAATGAATCCATATGGGCAACATTAAATGTAATACCGGTTTGATAAAACCGAGCAATATATTGATTGATTCTAGCTTTTAATTCTTAATCACATGCATTATTTATACTTGATTGTCTCAACTTACACGATCCTAAAACTCTATCTTGTTCACTTTGCTTTATTGCTATGTTACTCATATACAAATTAATTGGGCCTTTTGCATTACCCCTTGTCGATTTTGTCATCTTTCCAACATTCCTTCTACCAATAGGGGTGTAAATCGGTCGGACCGGACCGGACGGAGGTGTGTTCAGTTTATGTCCTAAATAAAATCGGACCGGACATGGACCGGACGAGATTTATGTTCGTACAAATTTTGTTGTCCTAGCTCGTGTCCTAAATGAAATCGGACGGACTCGTACATACATTTTTCGGACACGGACCCGAACGGACAAGAACGGACAATGCTATTTACATCAAATTTTATGTTGTTTAATAGAATTTCCTTCGGATATACTGAACTATAAGAAATTCGGACGAATTCGAACGAACTCGGACCGGACAATATTTTTTCTCGTACAAATTTTCTTGTCCTAACTCGTGTCCTAAATGAAAATCGAACGGACTCGGACGGACGTATTTCGGTTACGGACATGAACGGACATCGGACACTCGTACAAAATTTACAGCCCTATCTACCAATGTTCACTCTCTTATTAGTTAGTGCAACTTCTTCAATTTCATCATCTTCCAAAATATAGTTCTCTATCTCATTGCTTGCATGAGCTTCAAAAACATCTGTCTTCCTACAGTGTTTACTAGCCATAGCTTTCAATAAAATAGTTCTCACTTCGGGTGGACATTTAGGACAAGCACTTGCATTTCTAAAGCCTCCAATTTGATGTTGTTTTTCTCTATTTATTCTGCCCAAGACCACTTTCTAGCAGTACATGCAAATCAAACTATTAGGTTGTTTTCATTCGCCAAAAAATTGTAATTCCACCCAATATCTACCTTACGATTCTTAGGTGCGGTGGACGAAGCCGCTAAAGTATGTATGTTTGGATCCATGTCAACCTAAAATAAAAGAAAAATAAAATAAAGTTATTAAACTAATTTATTAAATAAAATCATAATTCATTCATCTATTTATAAATATTTAAATATTTTATTAATTAGAATTCTAATATTAACTATTTATAATTCATTCAACCATTTAAATATTTTATTAAAGTATTTTATTAAATAAAATCATAATTCATTCATCTATTTTTAAATTTTTAAATATTTTATTAAATAAAATTATAATTTTAACTATTAATAGTTAATTCAACTATTTAAATATTTTATTAAACTATTTTATTAACTAAAAATTAACTTAAGTCATATTTTATAATTCATTCAACTATTTAAATTCTTTATTAAACTATTATTAACAAAAAAATTAAATTAGGTCATATTTTATAATTAATTTAACCTTTTCAATATTTTATTAAACTATTTTATTAACTAAAAATTAAATTAAGTCATATTTTATAATTTATTTAACTATTTAAATATTTTATTTAACTATTTAAATATTTTATTTAACTACTTTATTAAATAAAATTAAAATTTAACTATTTCATTAAAGTCAAAAATTCAAAATTTAATTATTTAATCAACTAAAATTTAAAATTTAAACCATATTCATAACATAACTATTTAAATTTTAAAATAAATAAATCAAATTAACTTTAAAGTTTAAATTAATTTAAATTAACTTTTAAAAATTTAAACTAATTAAATTAACTTCAAAATTGAAATTTAAACTAGTTAAAACCAACTTCGAAGTTTATAGTTAAAAACCTAATTAAATACTGCCGTTAAAAGTTAAACTAATTTAAACAAGTAAAGTAGTAATTAAAAAAATTACCTCTCTCAGCTTTCAGATCAAGTTTAGGCGACAAGAGTAGCGATGAAGTGCCTAGGCAACGGCGACGGTAGTAGACGGCGATGGCAACGGACGACAACAATTGATTTTTTTTGTTGGAACTTTTTTGAAAACCCTAAAATTAAATCGACCATTGTTGACTTTAATATCGATTTAGAAACGGGTTCAAGTTTAAGTCTACATTTTTGCGTTAACCTGCAAAACACGATCTCATACTCAAGGCGTGCTTTTCTACAGCTCAGCGACTCAAAAAAAGTCATGCTTAATGCGCTTTTTGTGTGCCTCCAGTAGTGGAGGAGCCTTGATGTCGGGAAAGGCGTAGTAGGTGCATTTGCGCATTTCTGACGCCTAGGCGTGTGCCTTGATAACTTTGGTCTGAGCAAAATTTACTTACATCCCCTCCTCTCTTCAGTCCCTTTTGAGGTCCTTGACTGGTTATGTAACAAACCTGAGATTTTCGACCCTAGAAAATTGACACTAATATGTCAACTGTATTGCATGCTGAACAATCGAATGTTGGAAAACCCGATTGTAAGGTGAAAAGAAGAAAGAAAGAAGAAGAGAAGAAGAAGAGAAAATGAAAACTAAAACAACATAGAACCTCATAATCGCAGGGGAACAATATATAATATAATATTAATGATCTTTACAAAAGAGAAACTGTTTTATACATACATCAAATCAGAGTACAACAACAAATCACAATCATCAGCATGAACAGTTATAACAACCTATCCTTACAAATGCTAATAATTTCAATAACAATGCAGCGGAAAAATAAACAAACATGGGAATACATCCTGAAGATCTCCTGCTTGTCTCCTGAGCTCCAATGCATCCAAAACAGTCTGTAAATATGCTCGGTCTGACCCGAGCATTATAATAAAATAATTCTCGAGTCAGTCTGGAAAACCAGCGTGAGAAAAAAACACCCCACTGAATTTTAAAGTTTCAAAATCTTTTGAAGATAAAGGTATCTTGTAAGACCACACCGCACATAAACAAGGACGGGGTTTTACCTTACGATAACTAAAACAGTTCTGTAGAAAATCCATTTATATTGTAATAATGTATAGGGGTCGAAGTAAAATATAGATATAGCTGAAATGCTTGCATCTCACTTTTCAGCATAATTGGGTACAACTAAGTCCAAACAGCGCTTATTAGAGAATGGATTCCATACAATGACTGGGCTACTGGAGTACCGCCCATCATGGTGCATCTCTAGATAAAATAACACCGAGGTCGAACCTATCGACTCCTGCCAACACAAAACCGACCTACCCTTTATTGGATAGTACCGAATATGATCACCCCTTCATTAATGGGCCCCGAAGCATACAAATGAGAGATTATATCGACTCTAGATAAGGATGATCATACCCTACTTGGGAGCGACCCACTAGCCCTGCTGCATCTCCTTTGTTTTAGTCATTCCTGGTTGATGAGACTTGAGGCTACGTTTACCTTTTATATAGCACTTTCCACTTAGAATGCTAACACTGCCCTCCAGGCAACAATGCAAAGTCAGCATTCATCCATACAAGTTCGTTCTAGGATTGAACGAAACGCTTGAGAGCCCCGTCTTAATTCCATCATCTTCAAGATGTCTTCACTTCGAAACGCTTGAGTTGGATCGAAGTGGTTTTCGGATAACATGTCTGATCTTGGTCTCTTCGAAACAACATTCGATGATTTTCGGTAAACTCAACCTCGGTTTTTTAGGAAATAAATAGTCAAAGATAAAAGCGGAGATCACCTCCTAACCGTTAGTGGACATATTTCCTTATCATTTGTCCTAGGAGAATGAAACGAGATTTATACGCACAGTACAACATCATCGGATATGACTGTGCCATATAACTCACGAATTTCTCTTAGATATTTCCAAAGTTACGTTTTGGTCCAAATTTGATAGTCAGTTATTTAACTATCAAATAAAAGAAAATCCAAATTAGGGATTTATTTCAAAAGGAAAAACCAATATTGGTTAAGCACATAAGCTATTACTAGCCTCCTTGACTAATCTTTTCATTTATTAAATTTATCTAGTAACTGCTTGTATCAATATACTTTTACAAAGATATATTCCCAAATTCCTATATTTTCAACACTTGGAAAAATATCCATATACTTATCTTAACTTTATAAGTGTATTCACAAAACGGAGGAAGATTTCCTTTTTTATACAATTTTAAATCATTTATAAACTCTGCTATAAATATCTAGAACCATTTATAAGCTATTTCATAAATCTCTAAAAAAATTATTTATAATCTCTTTAATCAATTCAATCACTTATAAATTATTTTTATACATTTATAAACCCTTTATAAATCTATAAAACCATTTATAAAAATCCTTTTATAATCTATAAACTCATTTCAAAAATTCATTTTTAAACATCTAACCATTTACAAAACCCTTTTGCCCTTTTTCAATCTTCCTTTATGTTTTCCAAATCATGTTATAAGATTTCTCTTATAAAACTCACCTCTGTTTATAAACCCTATTTATAAATCTCAAAAAAATTATAAATAAATTATAATCATTTACTTCAAAACACTATTATATAATAATAAACATTATCAATAAATCAATATTAACTTTAAAACATCTTAAGATAATAATTAATAAATTTCAAAACATTCTTTTTTTGAGAAAGACGGATGTGTAGTGATATACTACACAGCCGATTAATAATAGTAGGATAATAGGTAATAAGGTCCGGTTGACAAGCCCAACCGGTGGCCCAAAAAATAGGCTTAACTAAATAGCATAATAATGTACATAAGAGCAATGGATTACAGGATGGAACACAGGCACCATATTCGATGTTTCAACTGACAAAATGGGGCTAATCTGTTTCGATTTGGAGCTGCTACCGAGGGTTGGCGCTGGTGCTGGCCATTGATTCCGCAGAGTTAGCAGGGGCGGTCCTCAGTCGAAATCTGAACGGGGCAGAGTTGGTACCTGTCCAGTAATTGAAAAGATGTGAGATTCGACTACAAATGGCCGCAAAAGAAGATCTTGGTTTGTTGAAGACGTGGGCATTTCTTTCTTTCCAAATGCACCAACAATAAATGGTGATAAAGATGTCGAGTTTGTGATTTCCGAGATCTTGCTGCCAGTACTCAAAAAATGAAGCGAACTCCGGTATGTAACCAAGGAGATGTGCGCTGGCTGGGGCCCAAATTGCGAAAGAGAAATCACAGTCTATGAAAAGGTGAGTGATGGTTTCGACGTGGGAGGAGCAAAGTACGCAGAGTGGATCTGTGGGGATGTTTAAACGAATAAGTCTATCCTTGGTGTTAATGCGGTTATGAATGAGGCACCATTGGAAGAAGAGGAGTCTTGGGTGTGAATGGCATTTCCAAATCCTGCTGAAGGGGAATAGGCGGCCAGGGTGGGTGAGGAAGGAGTAGCAAGAGGATACAGAGAAGCCTTTAGATGGATTGAGTGCCCAGATGAAGCGGTCCGGTGAGTGGGATAGGCGAAGAGATTGGAGGTTTTTAGAAGCTTCGAGAAGTTCATTAAAAGTTTCGATGGAAAAAAGGGAGGGGGATGTAGGCTACCGGGGCCCAGGTGACAGAGGGTATTGATGGTGGCGAGTTGGAGGTTTGAGGAGGAGAAAAGGTTTGGTAGTGATTTGGCCAGAGGGGAAGGGTCCACCCATGTGTCATGCCAGAATAGGCAGTTGTTGCCATTGCCTATTATGACATGAAAGAGGGATTTGACTCGGGGGATGGTATGGAGGACACCGGACCAGAATGGGGATGGTCTGCAACTGGGGGGTGGTGCAGGGCTAGGTGTGGATTGGAGTAGTGATATGTATGTAGGATCCCGTCTTTCTAGAGGAAATTGTCGGGGGAGAGAAAACGCCAGAGCCATTTTGTTAATAGAGCAGTGTTGAGCGAGGAGAGAACAGGGACACTAAGACCACCATGGGGTTTTGGGAGGCAGACTGAGCGCCAGTTGATTAGGCACTTTGCTTTGGAGCCATTCCATAAGAAGGCCCTGCGAGATTTGTCAATTTTATTGGATACCCAAGAGGGGAGTTTATGGAAGGAGATCCAGTAGGAGGGGATGGCTGAGAGGACCGATTTAACTAAGATTAATCTACCAGCAGACGAGAGGGAAGCAGCTTTCCAGGATGAGAGGCGGGATTCAATTTTGTTAATGAGGGGTAGCCAGTCAGGGCGGGTGAGTCTAGTGGGACGAATAGGTAGGCCAAGGTAGGAGATTGGAAACTGGGAAAGTTTGCAGTTGAGGACGGCAGTGGTTGCAGGGCCAAGGTGGTTGGTATTGCCTAGCATGATTAGGGAGCTTTTGTGGAAGTTGATGGAGAGGCCAGAGATAAGTTCGAAGACATAGAGGAGAACTTTGAGGCAGTGTAGGTGGTTAGGTTCAGGTGAGGCAAAGAGGATGGTGTCGTCAGCAAATTGGAGGTTGGATATTTGAAGGTTCGATGTAGGGATACTAATTCCGGCCAAGTGGTTATTGGAGATGGACAGTTTAATCATGCGGTTGAAGACATCTGCAATTAGAACAAAGATTAAGGGGGAAAGAGGGTCTCCTTATCGTAGGCCTCTCGTAGACTTGATGAGACCACCAAGTTCACCATTGACTGATACGGAAGACATGCTGGAGTTTAGGATAAAGGATATCCAGGAGCACCATCTCGGTGGGAAGCCTCTGTGTCGCAATAGTTCGAGGATGAAGTTCCAGTTGACTGAGTCAAAGGCCTTAGAGAAGTCAAGTTTAAGTAGGATTCCTGGGGTGTTGGTTCTGTGGCAAAAAGACACAACTTCTTGAGTGGCGGCCACACAATCTAGGATATTGCGACCGAGGATGAAGGCCGATTGCTCCATGCCCACTAGGGGGGATATTACAGATTGAAGTCGGTTTGCAAGGATCTTGGTAATGATTTTGAAAGTGGTGTTGAGGAGGCTGATAGGTCGAAAGGAATCCAGGGAGGTAGGGTCATCGGTTTTTGGGATGAGGGTGATGTTGGCATAATTAATTCGCGCAATCAAGCTGGGATCATTTTTAAATTCAAGGCACATGTCTATTATGTCGGACTTCACTGTACTCCAGAAGTGTTTGAAAAATAGGGGGCCAAAACCGTCAGGACCAGGGGCTTTATTATCGGACATATCTTTGACTGCAGCCCAGATTTCTTCTTCCGTGAAGGGATGATCGACTTGCATATTCTGTGGGTTAGGGTAAAGGAGATTCCAGTCTATGTTGGGTAGAGGGGTGGAAGGTTTGCCTAGGATGTTGCGGTGGTGGTTGGTGAGGAGGCAGAGGAGATCTGATTGGTCAGAGTAGGTGACGTTGTTGTGTTGTATGTTAGAGATAATCGAGGATCTGCGGCGCCCATTTGCTAATCTATGGAAGTAGGCTGTGTTTCTATCTCCTTCTTCAAGCTACTTTGCTCTGGAGTGTTGCTTCCAACCAATTTCTTCCTGTTTAAGGAGCCTTTCCAATTCATTTTCAAGGAGGATCAACTGTTGCAATTCTGGTTCGACTAGGGGTTGAGACTCGGCAAGGATATTAAGATTGAGGATTTCGTCTTGGGTTTGAGAGATGCGAAGTCTTAGTGTAGCCCAGATGTATTTGGCCCAAGGTCTTATCAACTTTCTGAGCGAACGGAGCTTGGCCATAATACGAGCAGTAGGAGATTCTAGATTGGTGGGTTGAGACCAGGCCAACTTAATGAAATCATCAAAGGAGGGCTCTAGTAACCAGAGCTGTTCAAATCTAAACGGTTTGTGAGTGATGTTCAGTGAACCAGAGTCAAATAGGAGGGGGCAGTGGTCGGAGATCGTGGTTGCCAACCCCGAGACAGTTGAGAGGGGATGTTGGTCTTCCCAGGCTGTGTTAAAGAGGAACTTATCTAATTTGGCTAGGGATGGGTGATCTCTACGGTTAGTCCAGGTGAAGAGGCGGTTACTGATGGGGGGGTCAATCAGCACGCAAGTGTTAATGAAATTATTGAAAGCAGTAGAATCTTGGGATAGGTTTCCAGAGTTTCTTTCAGTGGGGTGTCTAGTGGTGTTGAAGTCTCCGGCAATAATCCATGGGCCATTTATTCGGGCTGCGAAGTCCATACAATGTTCCCATAGGACAACCCTGCCCTGTGTGTCAATGGGACCATATACGTTCGAGAAGAAGTAGATAATGCTTGATTCAGAGTTGCAAAGTGCGACATTAAGGATTGAAGGGAATTTGATAATTTGATGTAAGGACCATATATTTTCATTCCATGCTGTGATGATCCCCCCTCTGGATCCAATAGCATCAATGTGGGCCCACCCAGATAATTGTATACCAACAGATTGTGTCAAGTGTGATTGTGTGGGGTCAGATAGCTTAGTTTCTTGAAGCATTAGAATATCAATTTTGTGGGGGGATAGAATAGTGTTAACAGCATAACGCTTAGATGGGTCCCCCAACCCACGAACATTCCATGTGATAAGTTTCATTGGGATTGGGAAATACGCTCCTGTTCTAGAGTTTGCATGCATGTGTAGTGTTCATCATGCAAACTCACACTCACGCAACGTGATAATATTTTATTAAGCCTATTATTTGCAGAGGAAAAAACAACAAGCATTAAAAAACTACCAGTTTGACCAAGATCGGATGCTGCCCCAACCAATCTGGAGCTGCGCCTAATCATTGTCGGGGAGAAGAATTATGCTGTGTCTATCTGGGTTGTCTGAACTTCCTCGTCATGCACAAATTGTTGCAGATGAGTATCTTCCTCCTGGGCAGTGTTATCTTGATTAAGTTCATGAGGAGGGGCCACGTTGAGGGGGGAAGCGACATTGATGGAGTGGGTGTCATCTTGGGCAGGAGCTGGGATATTGGGGGAGTCAGGGAGGACGGGGATGGAGGGCGCAAATGCAGGGTCGAGAGGCTAGTTGGATTGTAGGTAGAGAGGGGCGGAAAGATCTAGGTCTAGCATTGGGTCCCATCTATCCGTCATTTGGGCTGGGAACCCCCTTCTAGGACCCGATACTTCAAAAGAGTCGTCTTGGGGTGGAAGAGCTGGAAGGATAGGGGGAGGCAAGGTGGCTTCATGATTCATGGCGTCAAAGAGGTCATCTTGGTCAAGAAGGATTTCGGGGGTAGTCCACTGCTGGTCAAGAAAGTTGAAGTTTTGTTCAAGGTTGTAATCGAGGCCAAGGTAGGTGATGTTAGGGGCACGGTTCGGGTGTGAGTGTTCCCAACGGTTAATGGTTAGGAAGAAGTCAGAGTTATTAAGGGAGGCCACGTAGGAGCAAGGGGTGGAGATGCCCGCGAAGAATTGGATTCTGACGTAAAGAAACCGGTGGTCAATGTAGGCCCAGTCACATTCGTCTAAAGCAATGAATCTGCCCATGGGTTTCAAGGCTTCTCTGATAGCATCTGGGTTTTCTTTGAAGAGTTCGGGGAAACCTTCAACTCTCGCCCATGACTCAGGTTCGAGGGAGGGAGTAGTGAAGTTGTCTTGGTCGGCCCATGGTCTCAGGAATACTGAACCTTCTGGTTTTGATAAGGAGCCTTTCGCGACGAAGACATTTCTCTCGATCTATGAGTCACAGTAGATGAGAAAGCTATTATCAGTCAACATCCAGATCGGTCGTTCTCGATACCCATATTGGTTGAGGGCAGCTTGGATATCTAGCGTACTCTAGAAGCCTTGGGTTATTGTGGCGATGAGGTAACGGGCAGAGTTCTCCATGAGAAATTCTGGGTTTGGAAATTTTTTTGCGGAGAGAGGAGCTAATGGATTGAGTGGGGTGACTTTGGGAGAGGAAGGGTTTAAGTTGGCATTGGAAATTGGATGTTGGGCTAATGATGACGATGGGATATGAGTCGACTTTGTTTCAGAATGGGGGACCCACACTTTTCTGCCAGTGGGGCCTAGAGAAAGATTTGGTCTGGGAATTCGGGTTTGGGATGAAGAATGAGGATTATTAATTGGAGGGGAGTGCTTTTTGGCAGTGTTTGTCTTGGAAGACGAGAGGACGGGCTGCACAGGGGACGAGGCATGTCTCTTCGAGGTGCAGGTGAAGGAAAAATGACCAAAGTATCCGCAATAATAGCAAATTTTTCCATTTCTGCAAGATTTTGCCACGTGTCCATTACCCGCACATTTCAGGCACCGCCCTTTGGAACTCAGGAAAATGACCGTTTCCCACGTAGATTTGAATTTTGGGACAAGTTTGGGACACTTGGGTTTGGGGAGGAGAGATGGAGATGGTTGAGATAACACGACCTGAGCGTAGCTACGACCGTCCTTATAGTAGGTAGGAGGTTTGCTGGCATAGCAATTGGTCACTTCAGGCGAGGCAAGCATCGGGTCAAGTGGTTGGGGATCGGGGGGGGGGGGTAGCAAATGATGGTGGTGTAGGCAGGACGGAAGGATGACTGATGTAACGACCCACTATTTTGGACCATTCAAATCGACAATAATCCACACATGTCTGACTTGAATAATTCAAAATAACAGATTGTAAATAAATTTGGAGAAAATGAAATCAAATACACAGAATCACAGACACAGAACATATCAGAATAACTCACAGTGGAAATAAAATACCATAGTAGTTCATGAAGCTACTATATACAAACTCTCAAAACATAATACATAATATCATTCTGAAAACATATACAATAGAAATCCCAAATACATAGAAGTTTATAAATACCAGAACTAGAATAGAACAACTGAACTGAAAGGAACAAATAACTAGACAAGCAGAATCTCCAGCGATTCCTAGCTCCAGAATGAGATCCAAAGCTAAGCTGTAAATACTCAGGCTGACCCGAGCGTAAAGTAAAACACAAAACACTCGAGTCAGGACAATATATACTTATATAATGTAAACCAACTCAAGTGAACTGTAGTAGAAATGCACAATAACTCAAAGGATGCTTGGGATCGCCCATCCTTCAAGGATCAGTTAAACAATAAATTAAATACACCCCGTGGTTAAAATTTCAAAATGGTATTTTATACTTCGAAATCAAATATCATTTCAAAATTCAATATCCTTCAAAAATCCATTTCAAAATATCAAAATATCATATTTCAAAATAGTTTATATTTCGAAACAAATTACTTTATTTTAAATCATAAAAACAAAGTTATTATTAATAATTAAATTATTAAATTTCCAAAATTTTAATCTTTCATTCGTTCACTTAAATTAATTAAAACAATGAAAATTCAACTTTTGCAGCATTTAGAAAATGCTACGGAAAGTCACATTTAAAACAGTTCAATTTAACAAAAGACAGCATTTAAAATGATGTAATAGGGTTACATTAGTTTCAAATAAACTTAGTTAAATTCAACCATTATAACATTACAAAAATGCTATAATAGCCTTTAATTAAATTTAGCCATTTGGTTCATTATTATCAACTACAGCATTTACAAATGTTGTATTATCATTTACATTAGAATTAATAGCATTTCAGAGATGCAGTTAATTAACTTCAAATATTCAGTATAATTTCACAAACAATTATATTTTTATATAAATCATTTTTAACTTATAAAATCATATATAATCATTCAAATACCCTTATATTCATGATTTTATAAAGTTAAACCTCCATTCAAAAATCAAAATTTAATAATAATTCACTTATTAAATTCCAATTTTAAATTATAAATTCATTAAATTAAATTAACTTAACACTTAATTTTAAAATTTCAAAATAACTTAATTCCATTTTTATTTACTTAACTTAAAGTTCACTCTTAAGCCAAATTCACAAATTTCCAATTTTAGTTATATTTCAAAATTTCAACTTAAATATTCATTCATTTCACATTTTAACTTTATTCAAAATCATTAATATAATATAAAAATCATTTAAATTCACTTTAATCCAAATTATCATGAAGTTATCACATTTCATATTTAATTTAAATTCCAATTATCACCCAATTAAAATTTCCCAAAATAACTTACATTTCAAATTTTCTAGTTTTACCAATAATTTATTTCACTTATAAATTTTCAAAAAAATCAATAATGCTTACATAAATCATTTTTTTATTTAGTTTAAATCAAATATTATAATATTTACATTTCAAAAATATTTTTAAGATTTTTATAAAAACATATTTTAACAACGGGTCTGTATTTCATTTCTAGTCTAAGTAAAGTGATACGGGTAATATATCATTTCAACCCGTAATTTGCAAAGAAAACCCGGGTTTGATCATTTCAAACCCGCAATCCCAAGGAAATGAAAAATAATTGAAAATCATTCAGGCCTATCATTTCAGCCCATAATGATTTTCTCCTATTCTAAAGTCCGTTCGGGTATGTATCATTTCAACCCATAGTGATTCTAATCTAAAGGGAACTTGCAGTGTGATAAACTGATAAAAATAATAGAACAACATAATATAACAGTAACATATAATATAATAGGTGTTTATGCATTGGTGAACATCATAAATCATAACATAGCAAGTGTAACATGATAATGCATTTTACAGATTCAAAAGGGGTCAATTCACTAGTTATATATGTACATATTGTCTGGTGAGAATAACTCACCTGTTAAGCTGGAGATTTGCCAACAAAGCTCACAACACAAAGATTATGAAGGCACGACAACTCTAATACAATTTGAGTGTGGAGAGCAAATCCAATGATATAGATCTTGTGTTACAACCCAAACAAAAATCAAAGCAAACCATAAATTTCAATACACTAGAAATGACATAACTTTTAAATAAAAAGAGATACGAATGCCAAATCTTTTGTCTTGCTTTCTCTATTCTTTTGTCATGGCCTAGGGATGTTTTTGGCTCTGGTTTGAACAAGTTTGGCTCAGGTTTGGTCATGTGTATGCATGGTCTAGGTAGTAGAATATGAGGAGAAAGTTTATACAAAGGAATATGAAGAGTTTAAGGCAAAATTGGTGGGTTTTGTTCACAAAAATGGCTCGGCCATGGACTTGTGTGGTCAGGTCAGAGAGGTATGGATCAGGTCAGTGGAAGGAAAGGTGTGTGGTGGTCTGGCCAGAGGTGGTGGAGGCGGCCTAAGGTGGTGGTGGTGGTGGAAAATGAAGTGGTGAACAAATAGTGGTCAAACAACATGTTTTTTATGGCTTGTGTTGCAATTTTTGTGGAGTTTTGGCATCATGGTGGCTCGGCCTTGGTCAAGACTAGAGGAGTAGCTGGTGGTGATGGTAGGGAAGAGATGTAGGGGGTGGTGGCCGTGGATATGGAGTGGAGGCCATTCAAAGAAGCAAAGAAAACAAGGCAAAATACATGAAAAATGAGAAGAAAAGTGTAAAAAAAGTAGCCATTACCCATAGATTTTCTTGAAGCCATGAATGAATGAGAAGGTAAAATGTTTTTGGGTGAATGGAGGCTGAAAAATCACGGCTACAAACCAAAAATGCACAGCCAAGATAGTAATTGAGGAGTTATGGCAAATGAAAGGACAAAGGAGATGAAAGGACTTAAGGTAAATAAGCTTTTAAAACTCTTCATATTTCTTTTTCTTTAAATTCAAATAAAACAAAAATAAAATCAGTAAATTGACTTTAAAACCGAAACAAAGTAATATAAAATAAAAATAATTAATTTTAAAGAAAATGGAAAAAGAATATAAGAAATTGCTTAAAAATTGAAAACAGGGTCCAGAAATTACAAATAAATCACTATTGACTTTGGAAAATTAAAAACTTCATTTTAAAAATATTTTTAAAAAAATGTGAAGTAAAATAATTCATTTATATTTTAAAAATGAAATAATTAATTAAATTTAGAGAAATTAGAAAAAGAACTAAAGAAATTGTTTAAAAATTCAAAACAGGACTTAAAATTTACAAATAGAATATCACTAGTTTTAGAAAATTTCTATTTCACTTTAAAACAAATAAAAGGTCAAATAAATAAAATAAATGAGGAACAAAATAAAGTGGGAATGAGAATAAAATAAGATTTTAAGAAAAAAAATAGAAAAATAAATAAAGAATTACTTTAATTAATTGAAACTGGAAATTAGAAATTGTAAGCAAAATACAACTGACACTGGAAAATGTCAATTATACTTTTAAAAATGTTTTAAAACCAAAATATATGCATAACATGTTATTTTACCCATATAAATATAAATTAGAACATTACATGACCAAATAAAATATTATTTATACAATTTAAAATACACAATTTGTTAAATACAGCAAATTACACACAATATTGAAAAAGGCATAACATTCACATTATAAATCAGATTTCAACGAAACGAAAAGCATTATTCTTAAAATTTTATTTACTTTCATAATAAAAGATAAAATTCAAATTTTCAAACTTTCAAATTTCTAAATTAAAAGTCAAAGTTTGACTATATTGACCAAAATTCACTTTTCTGGAAAATATTCTTTTTAGTCATGTTTGGAATTCTAATTCACATCAAAATCAAAATTTATATTTAAAATAACAAAATTTATTCATTTTAATAAATAAAATAAAGTTTTTAAATCAGGAAATTAAATTAAAGAAATTAATATATATAATTAAAATAATCACAAAATACAGGGTTGTTACACTCTCCCCCACTCAAATCTTTTCGTCCTCGAAAAGGAAAAAATTTCGGAGAAACAACTAGGCAGAAAAATAGGTTGGAAGACATCCCCGAAAAGAAGGTAGGGGAATAGGGATATCTAGGAGGGAAAATGGGTTGAAAGACAAGGATGAGCCATTAATTAAAATTGTTGGTTAAAGAGGTAAAATATTTAAAACACTTTAAAATCCTTTAGGAAGGAAAATAACTGATCAAAATATCCTTTATATAATATTTTATCAAAATACTTTTATAACTCGATGTTTCAACAAGTTTATCCTTGTTCCTGTAGACTCTGGTAGTGCGTTGATCAGGCGCAAAACTGGAATTCTCCAGGTACTTAGTAGACCTGTTTCAACACCTAGTGAAAATACTGGGAAAACCTTTAAAAACAAATATGGAAAGTACAATCCAAACAAAAACAAATCAAATCATGGATCGCAGATACACAATGGTTACGCCTGGGTCCCCCAGGAAACATCCGTACCTTTTAAGCATTCACTGCCTTGCGAATTTCGCCATGCAACAAAACGGTGGACCGCAGGATACATAAAAATGGTTACGCCTGGATCCCCCAGGAAACATCCATACCCCTTAAGCAATCTCTGCCTTGCGGATTACGCCACTAACATGACCATAGATCGCAGATACACAATGGTTACGCCTGGATCCCCCAGGAAACATCTGTACCTTTTAAGCAATCACTGCCTTACGAATTACGCTATGCAGTCGAGTTCGTAAGACCATGGGTAACACCATGAAATTCGAAGGACATTCGAGTATCATATCCGGAAAACCAAAAATCAGAGAGAATAATATCGATAGAATGAATCCAAGATGTGGCCACAAATCGGATATCAAGCAGAAGGCACTTTCCATATCTTTACTTCGAAAATATGTATCATATATTACCTTTTCAAATCACTTTCAAATATCGTACTGATATAATATCCATTATATATAAGATTTCACTTTCAAATTGAGTACCTTTTCAAATCTATAGTTTTCGAATCAATTTCATACTCATACAAATCAATTTTATATAAGTTCGACAACTTCCAAATCAAGTGTTTAGTAACATAAGGTTCTCAAATTTCAATTTGTTTCAATATCAGTTCAATTTCAAAATCATATACAATTTCACCGAATTATTTCTTCTCAAATTAATTATCTTTAGTTTCAACGTTTCCAAAATAATAGATTTAGAAAATAAATCCAAATTTCCAAATCAATAATTTAAGTCAACCAATTCATTTCCAAAATCAAATGTTTTCAAAATCATCTTATACTTATGTAAGGTCCATCTTATATAAGGATCAAATTTTTCAAAATAAATTTCGCTGTATGAAGAGCCATATGGGATTTGAATATCTTTGCTTTTATGGGTTATATATCTTTGTGATTTAAATTGGAATTTTCTTTTAGTAAGCAAAGATATTCTAACTCGACAGCTTTCAATTTCAGCATCAAAATATATAAATGATATTAGGATATAAGATGTACATACGTCATCATTTCGCAAAACTACATTTGATCTCGCTCGATCACACAAGTTCGCTTTCGAACTAGTATTGTCCATTCGACTTCCCTAATGCGGATTTCGATATGGTTTCTCGACTAGAAGCCATCAGTCTCCTTGCATAGCCATATACTACGATAGAGAATTCTAGAATCAAGCCCAAAATCCATATCAAATATTCGCCATCAAGAATCGAATGAAAATCCTAACACGAAATGGTGTAATCCACCTCGAACTTGTGTACTCAAACTTGGATCAAATTAATTATGCGAATAAAACACCATACGTACAACTTATATATTTATTCCAACTTGTTAAATATATAGTTTCATAAAGATGTTACTAAGTTAAAACATTTAAACTAAATTTTATTCAAAATATTTTGAAGATCAAATTCTTTTCAAAGCATTTCGAATCTAAATTTCATATTAGAAAATTTTAAAATTGCCTTATTCATTTACTTAACAAAACAGTTTCAACTTATTTAAATCATATTACTTCATACTTAAACATTCAAAACAAATTTATATACTTTATCAAATAATTCATACTTTTCAAAAAATTTAGCTTTGAAAAGTTAACCTTGATTTGGAAGTGCTCGAACCTTCAAAATAGTCGAAGAAATCATATTTCAATCCAAGAGTTGGAAATCATAATTAAATCAGTAAATCAATTCCAAAATAGGGTTATATCAAATCAAATCCAAAACTCAAGGACTGAACACCGGCTCATTTCAAATTGTTCAATATATATACATATATCTTTCGAATATCACATCACGCTTCGGAATTTGAAATCAGAATTGGTTTCACAAATCAATCGCATAGCAAAGTTACCGAAGTGGCCTCTCCCTCACTCAGAAACTCGAAAATCAATGTCGATGATGCGTGCACTCATCACCGAAATTATTTTCCAGCGACACAAGTGGTTCTGGACTTCCATTTACTTTGAAAACTTCTTTGAAATTCCTTCAAAATCATTAAAACCCATTAAAATCATTGAAACATTACTTATTCGGAAAAATAATTTCAAATCATATTATTTATTATTTCAAAATCTTAAAACCAGTTCCAAAATGCCAGAGTTCAATCACTTAAATTCAGATTCAAAACCTTTAGTTATAAATCATTTTATATGAAACCATTTCTTATAAAATTTTCAAAATTTCAAATCCTTTCAAAACTTCAAATTCTCATTTTTTTAAAAGGTACATAATCCTTATCAAAAACATTTCATCTTTATATAAAAATATGGCCATCCTTATCAAAATAAAAACTATGATGAATACACAATTTTCAAAAGACAATCAACCACAAACTTTCCAAGGGACGATTCAAGGATGGATTTCAAAGCAAAACAGAGATTCAAATTTAGAAGGACTCTAATCAAATAGAATTCTAATTCAAAGATAGGCTCAAACGAAGATAAGATAATTAAATTACCAAATAGAAGATGGATAAGCCTATATGAATCGCGGGCGACCTTAACTGGTCAACCGTGACTTCAGGAATATAATCGATGCGAAAATCTAAGGCAAATCGACCTTCGATTGCCAGAGATAGAATCTAAATATAGCAGAAGATAGAAAACATCGTAAACCGAGGATACAGAAATCTCCGATGAATCAATGCCAATTATAATCATTCAAAGATTGGCGGAATCGCCACCCTATAAAGGTCATACAAAGTGGAGTGATGCAATGCTCCAAAATCAAAAGAATACAATTAGGGGAGACAGGAATGGATTTCAGAACAAGTGGGAGCGTTCCAAAATTCAAAGGAATCTTATTCGATAAGAATCCAAACGAAGATTAGAGATATATAACCTATATCGATACAGAAAAATTCCCATAAAAATTTGGAAAGACTCGAATTCATAACATACGAAAACAGAAGCATAAATATCTTTAGTTGGACAACTTTAGCTAAGCAAAAGATACAACAGAGTTTACTCAAAACAACTTAACAAACTACTGATTTTGCCATACTCAAAATAGATTCCTATCAACAATGGATCTAGATCAATCAAGAGAGAAGTTCAAAATTTTAGAGGATCCTAATCAAAGAAATTACTAACAAGGTGGATACGAAAGGAATGAAGTTTAAGAAATATTTTACTTTCAAAGCAAGGAAATTTATATCAAAATAATCTTTGAAAATTCTTTAAAAATCATTTGAAAATCATTTTATACTTCGAAAATACGTTCTCTCACAAAGAAATGATTCTGAGATTGATTTCACTTATACTAGGGTATTTCTACCCTATCTCTAATGAGTTTTTGCTCCGTAGGCTAAGGTTTGCCTAAAACCAAAGCTCTGATACCAACTGTAACGACCCACTATTTTGGACCATTCAAATCGACAATAATCCACACATGTCTGACTTGAATAATTCAAAATAACAGATTGTAAATAAATTTGGAGAAAATGAAATCAAATACACAGAATCACAGACACAGAACATATCAGAATAACTCACAGTGGAAATAAAATACCATAGTAGTTCATGAAGCTACTATATACAAACTCTCAAAACATAATACATAATATCATTCTGAAAACATATACAATAGAAATCCCAAATACATAGAAGTTTATAAATACCAGAACTAGAATAGAACAACTGAACTGAAAGGAACAAATAACTAGACAAGCAGAATCTCCAGCGATTCCTAGCTCCAGAATGAGATCCAAAGCTAAGCTGTAAATACTCAGGCTGACCCGAGCGTAAAGTAAAACACAAAACACTCGAGTCAGGACAATAAATACTTATATAATGTAAACCAACTCAAGTGAACTGTAGTAGAAATGCACAATAACTCAAAGGATGCTTGGGATCGCCCATCCTTCAAGGATCAGTTAAACAATAAATTAAATACACCCCGTGGTTAAAATTTCAAAATGGTATTTTATACTTCGAAATCAAATATCATTTCAAAATTCAATATCCTTCAAAAATCCATTTCAAAATATCATATTTCAAAATAGTTTATATTTCGAAACAAATTACTTTATTTTAAATCATAAAAATAAAGTTATTATTAATAATTAAATTATTAAATTTCCAAAATTTTAATCTTTCATTCGTTCACTTAAATTAATTAAAACAATGAAAATTCAACTTTTGCAGCATTTAGAAAATGCTACGGAAAGTCACATTTAAAATAGTTCAATTTAACAAAAGACAGCATTTAAAATGATGTAATAGGGTTACATTAGTTTCAAATAAACTTAGTTAAATTCAACCATTATAACATTACAAAAATGCTATAATAGCCTTTAATTAAATTTAGCCATTTGGTTCATTATTATCAACTACAGCATTTACAAATGTTGTATTACCATTTACATTAGAATTAATAGCATTTCAGAGATGCAGTTAATTAACTTCAAATATTCAGTATAATTTCACAAACAATTATATTTTTATATAAATCATTTTTAACTTATAAAATCATATATAATCATTCAAATACCCTTATATTCATGATTTTATAAAGTTAAACCTCCATTCAAAAATCAAAATTTAATAATAATTCACTTATTAAATTCCAATTTTAAATTATAAATTCATTAAATTAAATTAACTTAACACTTAATTTTAAAATTTCAAAATAACTTAATTCCATTTTTATTTACTTAACTTAAAGTTCACTCTTAAGCCAAATTCACAAATTTCCAATTTTAGTTATATTTCAAAATTTCAACTTAAATATTCATTCATTTCACATTTTAACTTTATTCAAAATCATTAATATAATATAAAAATCATTTAAATTCACTTTAATCCAAATTATCATGAAGTTATCACATTTCATATTTAATTTAAATTCCAATTATCACCCAATTAAAATTTCCCAAAATAACTTACATTTCAAATTTTCTAGTTTTACCAATAATTTATTTCACTTATAAATTTTCAAAAAAATCAATAATGCTTACATAAATCATTTTTTTATTTAGTTTAAATCAAATATTATAATATTTACATTTCAAAAATATTTTTAAGATTTTTATAAAAACATATTTTAACAACGGGTCTGTATTTCATTTCTAGTCTAAGTAAAGTGATACGGGTAATATATCATTTCAACCCGTAATTTACAAAGAAAACCCGGGTTTGATCATTTCAAACCCGCAATCCCAAGGAAATGAAAAATAATTGAAAATCATTCAGGCCTATCATTTCAGCCCATAATGATTTTCTCCTATTCTAAAGTCCGTTCGGGTATGTATCATTTCAACCCATAGTGATTCTAATCTAAAGGGAACTTGCAGTGTGATAAACTGATAAAAATAATAGAACAGCATAATATAACAGTAACATATAATATAATAGGTGTTTAAGCATTGGTGAACATCATAAATCATAACATAGCAAGTGTAACATGATAATGCATTTTACAGATTCAAAAGGGGTCAATTCACTAGTTATATATGTACATATTGTCTGGTGAGAATAACTCACCTGTTAAGCTGGAGATTTGCCAACAAAGCTCACAACACAAAGATTATGAAGGCACGACAACTCTAATACAATTTGAGTGTGGAGAGCAAATCCAATGATATAGATCTTGTGTTACAACCCAAACAAAAATCAAAGCAAACCATAAATTTCAATACACTAGAAATGACATAACTTTTAAATAAAAAGAGATACGAATGCCAAATCTTTTGTCTTGCTTTCTCTATTCTTTTGTCATGGCCTAGGGATGTTTTTGGCTCTGGTTTGAACAAGTTTGGCTCAGGTTTGGTCATGTGTATGCATGGTCTAGGTAGTAGAATATGAGGAGAAAGTTTATACAAAGGAATATGAAGAGTTTAAGGCAAAATTGGTGGGTTTTGTTCACAAAAATGGCTCGGCCATGGGCTTGTGTGGTCAGGTCAGAGAGGTATGGATCAGGTCAGTGGAAGGAAAGGTGTGTGGTGGTCTGGCCAGAGGTGGTGGAGGCGACCTAAGGTGGTGGTGGTGGTGGAAAATGAAGTGGTGAACAAATAGTGGTCAAACAACATGTTTTTTATGGCTTGTGTTGCAATTTTTGTGGAGTTTTGGCATCATGGTGGCTCGGACTTGGTCAAGACTAGAGGAGTAGCTGGTGGTGATGGAAGGGAAGAGATGTAGGGGGTGGTGGCCGTGGATATGGAGTGGAGGCCATTCAAAGAAGCAAAGAAAACAAGGCAAAATACATGAAAAATGAGAAGAAAAGTGTAAAAAAAGTAGCCATTACCCATAGATTTTCTTGAAGCCATGAATGAATGAGAAGGTAAAATGTTTTTGGGTGAATGGAGGCTGAAAAATCACGGCTACAAACCAAAAATGCACAGCCAAGATAGTAATTGAGGAGTTATGGCAAATGAAAGGACAAAGGAGATGAAAGGACTTAAGGTAAATAAGCTTTTAAAACTCTTCATATTTCTTTTTCTTTAAATTCAAATAAAACAAAAATAAAATCAGTAAATTGACTTTAAAACCGAAACAAAGTAATATAAAATAAAAATAATTAATTAATTTTAAAGAAAATGGAAAAAGAATATAAGAAATTGCTTAAAAATTGAAAACAGGGTCCAGAAATTACAAATAAATCACTATTGACTTTGGAAAATTAAAAACTTCATTTTAAAAATATTTTAAAAAACAAATGTGAAGTAAAATAATTCATTTATATTTTAAAAATTAAATAATTAATTAAATTTAGAGAAATTAGAAAAAGAACTAAAGAAATTGTTTAAAAATTCAAAACAGGACTTAAAATTTACAAATAGAATATCACTAGTTTTAGAAAATTTCTATTTCACTTTAAAACAAATAAAAGGTCAAATAAATAAAATAAATGAGGAACAAAATAAAGTGGGAATGAGAATAAAATAAGATTTTAAGAAAAAAAATAGAAAAATAAATAAAGAATTACTTTAATTAATTGAAACTGGAAATTAGAAATTGTAAGCAAAATACAACTGACACTGGAAAATGTCAATTATACTTTTAAAAATGTTTTAAAACCAAAATATATGCATAACATGTTATTTTACCCATATAAATATAAATTAGAACATTACATGACCAAATAAAATATTATTTATACAATTTAAAATACACAATTTGTTAAATACAGCAAATTACACACAATATTGAAAAAGGCATAACATTCACATTATAAATCAGATTTCAACGAAACGAAAAGCATTATTCTTAAAATTTTATTTACTTTCATAATAAAAGATAAAATTCAAATTTTCAAACTTTCAAATTTCTAAATTAAAAGTCAAAGTTTGACTATATTGACCAAAATTCACTTTTCTGGAAAATATTCTTTTTAGTCATGTTTGGAATTCTAATTCACATCAAAATCAAAATTTATATTTAAAATAACAAAATTTATTCATTTTAATAAATAAAATAAAGTTTTTAAATCAGGAAATTAAATTAAAGAAATTAATATATATAATTAAAATAATCACAAAATACAGGGTTGTTACAACTGAAGTATGGAGCATATCTGGGGGGAACAAAGGAGATTAGAGGAGGAGGAGGAGGAGAGGAGGAAATGGTATGGTTGGTGGTAGACGCCATTATAGTTGAGAAGTTATCATGTTGTTTTTTTTTAAATAAACAATAATAATTTATCTTCAACATTATTAAAAACAACAATAATAAATTTCCAGAACTTTATTGATAAAAATTTATGATTAATTTCAAATCATAATAATAATTTAAATAATTAACTTTTCAAAACATTAAAATATTGATAAATAACTTTAAAAAAATATTAATATAAATGAACAACTTTTAAAAAATAAATATATTTCCATGAAAAAAAATTCATACTTAAATTTTCAACATAATCATTCCCATATTTATAAAGCTATATTTATAAAGCTATATTTATAAATCTCCTTCTATTTTATAACATATCGTTTAACATCTCCAAATCTAACCTCATTTTTAATTTTCAAAATGGAATCAACTATTTTTCTAAGACAACATCTCATATCTTATTATAAATCCACAGTTGTGATTTATTTTACCTAATTTATCCAATGATAAAAGTTTCCCTATATTTATAAACACCGTTTATAAATCTATCCCTTTATTAACAAATTACGATTTTACAAGTCTTCACTTTGTTTGTAATATGTCACATTTATAATTTATCACATTTATAAATTTCCACCTTTATAATTTATCACATTTATAAATTTCCAGTTTATAATTTAACTTTAATATATGTGTGTGTATATACCTAGTGGTTTATACAAAATGGTTGATAAATAGTTATACCAAAATATTATTGTTTCTTTTTAAAACTGTATTCCTTCATTATAAAAGAAGGACTTATTTTTAAGAATTTAAAAAAAAATCTTTAATATATAATTCAAAAATCTCTATTTAAAATATTTCATAAAACTCTTAATTTATAATATCCAAAATCATTCCTTTTATTTATTTATTTAAAATAAATTCCTTCTTTTAATAATTCAAAATTAATTATTAGAACATAATAATTTCAAAATCACTTAAAATCCTTTTAAGAACTAAATCTTCATTGTATAGTATTTCAAAATACTAAAAATATTACCGCATAAAAATGGCGACCTTCCTGGCGACTTTTCTGGCAAACGTTTCTTTCGCCTGAGTTGTTTTTTCCTCTCTCGTCTTCTGCCTCCCCTCGCCCTTCTCCATAACGCCTCGTCTCTCTCCATGCCTTAGAAAAAGAAGCCTAAGCATGCCTCTGCTTTCCCAGATCTGGTTTCCATCACTCGGTTAGGCGTTGTGTTTAATGCGTTCTCTCCTTTGGTTAGTGTTTCTAGGTCGCCATCGTCTTCGCCGGTGCCGCTAGTGTCTTCTCCAATCGAGCCTGATAATAACCTCACTTGTATTCATGCCCAGCCGCATGATTTTGAACCTGCCTTGAAAAATTCGACTGGAGGTAATCTGTTTACTTCTCTGCTACATGAAATGAACTCTGTTGCCACTCCTTTGCCTGCACGTCCCGTGGTTGTTGAAGCGCGCTCTCTATCGCCCCTTTAGCAAACACTGGTAATTCATCTCGGACACAATCTGAAGTAGGTTTGCACATTGGTTCTAATATTGACGATAGTGAAATTGTGCACAACAAAGTGGAAGATGGTACCGTAGCTGATGCCGTTGATGGCAGTACTGTACGTCCGGCTGGGCTTGTGGCTGTAGGGTCCAAGTCCACTAACAAAGGAAAGTTGCATGGCTGCACGCCAAGTGTTTGTGGAAATGTTGAACCAGATATCTGCACAAATAGTTCTCTTCCTTGTCGTCCATTGCCTGCTGTTAATTTCGCTGCCCATTTGGATCCTTCTCCTCTTACGGCAGCCCCTTCGTGGTCGTCACTTTTCACCAAAAAGCCAAATAATGTTGTTATGCATTCTCCTCTTTGTTTTGATAATGTTGAGATTGACGGTGTTATGATTCCTCCGAAGGAAGTGATTGAAGCTAGTGTTGTTTATTGGCAAGATTATTTGGTTGTTTTTTTCCTTGACTCCAATCCATCTTATCATCTAGTTAAAGCAAGATGCAACCAGGTTTGGAAGCCTAGAGGGGGCTTGAGTGTTCATTTTGATAATGAAATGTTCTTTTTTAAATTCACGCGTAGTGACGAAAGACAGCGTATACTAGAGGCCGACCCAATTCTCATAGAAGGGAAACCTTTCATTATTACTACCTGGAGTCCATCAGTGGATAGGGCACGAGCATAGGTTTTATCTATTCCTGTTTGGGCCCGTTTTTCTCACATTCCCTCTGTTCTTCAGCCACTTATCGGGATTGACTGGCTTGCAGGCCTTGTTGGTAAAGTGATTTGTTATGACCCTAACACTGTAGCCAGAAACAGATTAGTGTATGCCAAATCTCTGGTCGAAATAACCCCTTCCAAACCTTTGCCTTCGGTGTTAAAAGTTAGAATCGATGAGGGCCATTTTCCTGAGGTTAGAGTGCTCTATAGTTGGAAACCTAAGACTTATTTGGTCTGTCAGTCCTTTGGGCATCTTTCGGAGGCGTGTTCTAGTTGGGCTACTGTAACGACCCGCCATTTCGAACCATTCAAATCGACAATAAACCACACATGTCTGACTTGAATTGCTTAAAACAACATATTGTTATTTATATTTGGCAAAACTTAGCATATATAGTAAATGAATCAATCACAGAACCACAGACACAGAGTAATACAACAATACGCGGTGGAATAGATAAATAGTAGTTCATGAAGCTACTACATAAACATGAGAGTCTAAAGAAAATACAACATAAGTCCAAATACAACGAAGTCTCTAATACATAAGCAAATGACAAGTCTGAACATAAATAACTGGAAATAACTGAAATAATTGAAAAGCTGAATAGATAAAAGATAGATCTCCAAGCAAAGCTTCAAGCTCCAAAGGTGGGTCTCAAATGTTGTGATACTCAGGCTCACCCGAGCATAACACAAAACACTCGAGTCAGGATTAACATTCTTATGTAAGTAAATCAACTCAAGTGAAATGCAACAGTAACTCAAAGGATGCTTGGGATTCCCATCCTTTAAGGATCTATCAAACTATTTACATACATAATACAATACGCTACATAGATAAGGTCTACAGTAAAGTAAAGTATTAAAATAGCATTAAGGCATTACCCATATCCCCCTTAACACATTTGTATATAAATATCGCAGTCTATACAGATACTGTAAGCTCCACCAAACCAGTGGGATACTCAGGAAGCACTCCATAAATACGAGATAAACCAAAGTCGTAATGGGCTCGATAAGGCATATGACAAGACATGCGAGGCAATGGCCAGAGTAGGATACTACCGTTTTGCAGAACTGGGATGGTGGTAACGCATAGAAGGTACTATCGCCCACCTCGAGACACACTCCCATAATCAAAGGTGCACACCAATCAAATCACAAAGTAATAGATATGGTTTCGAAGAAGCATGCTCGATCGGGGGAGCGACCCCACTTGGGCCCTAGTATAGCTTCTGTTTTAGTCATATCAAGCTGACCCGAGGGGGTCAAGCCTGCGTTCATACCTCATACAATAACGTTGGTAAACCATCCTACTTCGTTCTGGATTCTCCACCACGTGCATAGTTGTTAAAGTGGTTTTCGGGTATTGGCAGAGAGTATGACAATATCCAATCCCGGTCTCTTTAATAACCAAACGCTTATTTCACACCGTGGTCATTTTACAAAATCACTTTTATAAACATTTAAATAAAATCTCAAGTTACAAATTTTAAATCAAAATAAAAAATTAAATATCTAACTTCAATTATATTTAATTTTGAAAATATTCACTTAATCATTTTTAATTAAATCAAGTTATAAAATCATACCTTTCAAAATCTCAAAATCAATAAGTTTCAAATCAATTCTTATTTAAATTCAATTCTTAAACAAATTAAGCTACAATCAACTTTAATTTATCTTTCCAACCTTTATTTATTAAAGTTGTTACAAAATCTGTTTTAAAATATTAACAAAATTTTAAATAAATATTTTAAACATAATTTATATATATATATATTAGTTAAATTAAATTTTTATTAAATTTTATTAAATTAAATCTTATTATTAAATTTATTTTATTTTATATTAAATCTTATTTTATCTATTTTAAAAATAATAAAGTTATAAGTAAAATCTTAAAATTTACATTTTTCAAAACTTAACTTAAAATTTTAAAATTTCCAAAACATATAATTTAAAAATCTAAATTTTTTACACACATATTAAAATAAAAATATTTATATTATATTTTAAAAATCAATATTTATTAAAACGCATATTTTTCCTAAAATTATGGAAATCATTTTAAAAATAAATCAACGGTGTCCGTATATAGTTTTCTATCCTATGGTCAAGTGATACAGATATTTATCATCTCAACCCGTAATAATTTAAAATTTACATGTATATATCAATTCAACCAGCAATCCCAAAAAATTTCAAATTTAGTAAAATCGCTCGGGTTTTTCATTTCAACCCATAACGATTTTCCTTAATCTATAAGATCATTCGGGTATGTATCATTTCAACCCATAGTAATTTTCCTAACAACAGGGAACTTGCAGTGTGAGAACAATTAAATAATCACATAAAATGATATAATATATCAATGACAATCTGTATCATAATTAACAATTTAAAATGATATATATACTAACATGTTATAGGTGTCATATGTCAATTAACATAGGTGAACAATTTTAAATAATAACATATCATGCTCAACGATTTAATCACTACCAATTCAAATTTAACAACGCGTTTCAATCGTCATTTCATGTGAAATAAATTTACTAAACATATAAATGTGAATTGTGAGTGATTGCTCACCTTTTGTGGCTATGAAAACAACGAGAATAAGAAGCAAACAGACACGAACACGCATACGTATAGAACAAGCAGGACAACGACAAACCAAAGAGCTGTTGTAATTTTCGAATAGCGGCGAAACAAAGCAAGAAGCTGTTGTACAACAAATCGGGACAACGACAAACGAAAAAAGATGGCTGCGGCAAAGTCGGGATAGCGGTGCTAGGGGGTTTTGGCTGCTGGTCGAGTTCGTCACAAGCGGAGCAAGGGAGATTGGCCGCTCGGTTTAGCTGGGAAGCTTCGGCGGCGGAGAGGGCTGCTGCGTGGAGTGGTGGGCGGAGGGAGGAGGATGGCTATCGGGGTTAGATCGACAGTGGGAAGGTTGGCGGGGAGGAAGGCTGAGGGGTGTGGTCGGTGGCAACTGGAGTGGGGCGTGGAGCCTGGGTGATGCGGTCAGGGCTGTGTGCTCGGAGGTGGAAGGCTGGGGAAGGGATGAGAGAGGTGGAGGAATGAGAGGGGAGGTGAATGGTTTAGCAAGCGGGAGAAGAGGTTGCGGTGGTGCTGGGTGAACGGTTCGGCCATGGAATGCTGGCGGTTAGGGTGGTGAGTGGCTGCTCGGTGAGGAAGATGGCAAAGGGCTGTGGTGGAGAGACCGGTGCGGCAGTGTGAGGCAAAGGGAGACTGGTCGGCCGTGGGTTGTTGTGTTCGGCGATGGAGTGGAGAGGCGATGCAAGGTCGAGAGAGGGATGGGTTCAGGCGGAAGATGGAGATGAGCAGGTAGGTTTGCTAATATATGAATGCTTACTTTTACCTTTTTTATATAAGAACTGAACGAAGAGAAGAAAGGAGAGAGAATGGAAATGAAGAAAGGTCGAGAGAGAATGGAAATGAAGAAAGAACTAAGCGATCACCGGATTCAATCCAGCAAGATGGAGATTTGCAAGATCGTCTGTAAAGAGCAACAAACGGAGACATCTTGATACTTGCCTGAATTCAAAAGAATGGGATTAATTGATTTAAGCTTAAGATGATTTAAATTTCAAAATAAGGTTATACCTGATAGCTGTTATTATAAGTGAATTCAAAGAGATGAAGATGATCTTCCCAAGATCCTCCATAATCAAGAACATGGGCATGAAGGAGATCTTCCAGAATCTGATTCACCCTTTCCGTCTGACCATCAGTCTGAGGGTGGTAAGCAGTACTAAGGTTCAAACGGGTACCCAAAGCTTCCTGAAAAGCTTTCCAAAACTTGCTGATAAAGATAGAATCACGATCACAAACAATGCTGGACGGAACACTATGAAGTCGGACAATTTCTCTTATATAAACCTCAGCTAAGCTCGAAGTGGTTCGATTCGACTTGACTGGAATAAAATGAGCAGATTTGGTCAATCGATCGACAACTACCCATATACTCTCGTTACCCCTTCTAGTCCTTGGTAATCCATCAATAAAGTCCATAGAAACCTGATCCCACTTATAAATGGGAATCTCAAGGGTTTGCAGCAATCCAACGGTCTTCTGGTGGTCAGCCTTAACGTGTTGACAAGTGGAACATCTACTGACATAAATGGAGATATCTCACTTCATACCACTCCACCAATACAACCTCTTCATATTCTGAAACATCTTTGTGACACTTGGATGGATAGAGAGTCCAGACTGATGAATTTCCTTAAGTACCTCTTGCCTCAGTCCGTCGATATTCGGAACACAAATTCAGTTATTAATCCTCAGAATTCCATTTTGATCAATTTATGCTCCTAATTCACTCTGGTTATCACCATCCCTATTACGAATATTCTCCTTCATGGGCTTAAGCATCTCATCTTCTTCCTGCTTGGTTGCGATACAATCCATAAGAGATGAAGAAGCTACAATCTGACATAACATGGCTCTCTTCCAACTTAAGGCATCGACCACAACATTAGCTTTCCCCGGAGTGAAGTTGATGTCGAGGTCATAAGATGCTAAGAACTCAAGCCATCTAACATGCCTTTGGTTCAAATCCTTTTGGGTTAAAATATACTTAAGAGACCGACAATCCGTAAAAATCTCAAACTTAGTTCCCAAAAGATGGTGCCTCCATAACTTCAAAGCAAACACGACAGCAAGTAATTCCAAATCATGAGTGGCATAGTTGGCTTCGTGGGGCTTCAACTGACGACTGGCATAAGCAATGACCTTCCCATACTGCATTAAGACAACACCCAAACCTTCTCGACTAGCATCGATATAAATAGATAATCCTTCACTCCCATTCGGAACGGTAAGAACAAGAGCAGAGGTAAGCTTCTGCGTTAACTCATTAAATTCTGCTTCACACTTATCACTTCAAACTAACTTAGTATTTTTATGAGTCAAAGCAGTGAGAGGTGCAGCTATGCGGGCAAAATTCTCAATGAATCTCCAATAATAACCGGCAAGGCCCAAAAAGCTACGAATATCGGAAGGAGTCTTAGGTGTCTCCCAATCCTGGAAATAGAATAAGGTGAATGAGCTCAAAGGAAGATAAGTTAATTAAATTACAAAAGAGGAAAGGTGGATAGACATACATTAACCGCGGTGATCTTAACCAGGTCAACCGAGACTCCATTTTCAGAAACAATGTGCCCAAGAAAACGGACTTCATCCCTCCAGAAATGGAATTTAGAAAATTTTGGCTTTCAATTGATGACTCCTAAGAGTTTGGAGAACATAGCTCAAATGAGATTCATGCTCCTTCTCTGTAACGACCCGTTATTTCGAACCGTTCAAATCGACAATCATCCACTCATGTCAGACTTGAATTGCTCAAAACAACAGATTGTTAATTTATATTTGGAAAAACTCAGTATATATAGTAAATAAATTAATCACAGAATCATTAGACACAAAGTAATACGACAATAAGCAGCGGAAAAGATAAATAGTAGTTCGTGAAGCTACTATATTAACATTAGAGTTAAAAAAAGTACAGCAGATATCTCGAATACATAGAAGTTACTAATACAAATGCCAATGACAAGTCTGAACAAAATAACTGGAATAAACTGAAGTAACTGAAAGCTGAATAGATAAGCGACAAATCTTCAAGCAAAGCTCCAAATTCCAAAGGTGAGTCAAATGCTGTGACACTTAGTCTGACCCGAGCATAAAGCAAAACACAAAACACTCGAGTCAGGATTAACATTCTTATACAAGTAAATTCCACTCAAGTGAAATGTCAACTGAAATACAAAGTAACTTAAAGGATGTTTGGGATACCCATCCTCTAAGGATCCGTTAAATTATCTACATACATAGTACAATACATTACATATATAATGTCTATAGTAAAATAAACTATTATAATAGCGTTAAGGCGTTACCCATATCCCCCTTAAAACATTTTATATATTCCCGTAGTCTATACAGTACCGTAAGCTCCACCAAACCGGTGGTTTACCCAGAGGGCACTCCATAGGTACGGTACAAAACAAACTCGTAGAAGGTGAGATAAGGCATGTGACAAAGCACCCGAGGCAATGCCGAGGGTAGGATCCTACCGTTTTGTGGATCCGGACTGGTGATAACGCATAGCAGCTACTACCGCCCACCTCGAGACACACGCCAAAATCAAAAGTGCACCCAATCAAGTCACAAAGTAATAGAATGGTATCGAAGAAGCATGCTCGATCGGAGGTGCGACCTCACTTGGCCCGACAAGGCTCCTGTTTTAGTCACATCAAGCTGACTCGCGGGAGTTAGGGCTGCGTTAATACCTCATATAGACTTGTCGCCAAACCATCTTACTTCGTTCTAGAATCTCCACCACGTACATAGTTATTAAAGTGGTTTTCGGTATTGGCATAGAGTATGAGAATATCTTATCCCGGTCTCTTTAACAACCAAATGCTTATTTCACACCGTGGTCGTTTTATTTCAAAACACTTCATATTTCATATCAAAATATCGTATTCATTTCAAAATCATATCATTTCCGAAATTAGATTCACTTTAAATCATAACAGTTCCAACTTAAACAGTTTAAATATTGAAATAATTACATATTAAAAATAGTTTATATATAAAAAGAGTTATATAATAAAAATAGTATATATATATATTAAAATATCAAAAATAGTTTATAATTAGAATTGTTTCTTCCAATTTCACAAATCAATTCAAATTCTTGTTAAACCGTTTAATTTATTTCGATTTCAATCCAGGTTGAATTACAAATTTAAACCATTTAAAATTCAATAGGTTTCGAAGTTTAAATATTCAAACGATTACAATAACTCAGTTTAATAAATTCCATTTATATTTCAAAATTTCAACTTTAATTTTATTTTAATTTGAAATGTTCACTTAATTATTTCTAATAACATTCAAATAAAATCTCCAAAATGACAAATTTAAATCGAAATTAAATATTCAATTACCATTTTATTTAAAGTTTAAATATTCATTTAATCGTTTTTATCAAATCGGGTTATAAAATCATACCTTTCAAAATCTCAAATTAACTTCAGATCAAACCTTATTTAAATTCAATTCTAAACAAATTTAATTATAAATCGATCCTTATTTAAATTCAATTCTTAGCAAATTAAATTACAATCAATTCTTATTTAAATTTACTTTCCAACCTCCGTTAATTAAAGTTATTACAAAAATCTATTTTGAAATATTAATATAAATTTTAAATAAATAGTTAAAACATATTATATATATATATATTAATTAAATTAAATTCTTATTATATTTTATTATATTAATTATTGTTAAATTAAATCTTATTATTATTAAATCTCTTCTAAATCTTAATTTATATATTTAAAAGTAATAAAGTTATAAGTATAATTTTATAATTTACATTTTAAAACTTAACTTATAATTTTAAAATTTCCAAAACATATAATTTTAAAAATCTAAAATTTTACATATATATTAAAATTTAAAATCTTTATATTATATTCAAAAATCACTATTTATTAAAACCCATATATTTTCCTTTCAAAACTTTCGGAAATCATTTAAAATAGACCAATGGCGTCCGTATATAGTTTTCTATCCTATGGTCAATGATACAGATATTTGTCATTTCAATCCTTAATTTAATTTAATATTTTACGGGTATATATCATTTCAACCCGCAATCCCAAAATTCAAAATCAATTAAAATCGCTTGGGTTTATCATTTCAACCCATAACGAATTTTCCCCTAATCTATAAAAATCGTTCGTGTATGTATCATTTCAACCCATAGGGAATTACTAAACTAACAGGGAACCTGCAGAGTGAGAACAAATGTGATAATAATATATCATATCAACAACAGGCATATATCATCAGTAACAAATTTAAATAAAATATATACAACAGGGTTATGGTGTAATATGTCATAGGTGAACAATAGAAAATAATGGCATATCATATTTAACAATTAAACAACTAACAATTCAAATTTAACAGTATATTTCAATTGTCATTTCATGTGAATTAAATTTACTAAATATAAGAATGTTAATCGTGAGTGATTACTCATCTTTCGAGGTTAGAGAAATTAGACAACACGACAATCTACGAATTGAATCCCGAACTCGACAATTGACCAAACTGATATGGATAAGCATAGATTCGACAATGGGACAGCAACAAAGCACATATCTACACGAATTCGATGAAAACAAATCAAAGCAAGCTAGAGGTTGATGAAACAATATATATAATATAATTTTTTTAAATCAATATTCAATTACACATATCAAATAAAATATATATATATATATATTAAAATCAATATTAAATTAAGCATATATTAAAATAAAATCTATATATATTATATTTCAAAATCGGTATTTCTTAAAGCACATAAAATAAAAATATATTTTTAAAAATCACTAATTAAAATCCATGCTCCTTTTTTTATATAAACCTTTAAACATATTATATAGTACTTTAACAGATTACATATACACCTATATAAAAAAAGTGATGAGTCTTGATGTTTCAAGAATACAAAAGCAAACAACAATATATATACCCGAACATACTCACGAGTCTAGGAAAGTGGAAACAAGACTGGAGCACCAAGGGCAAGTGGTTGCATGGAGGCGGACATGGGTGGCGATGAGGCCGTGGGCTGCCCGGTGGAAGCTTGGACAGTGGCTGTCCCATGGCTACTAGCGGAGGCTCAGTCAGTGGTTGGAGGGTATGGCGGCGGATGGGAAGGTCGTGAAGTGGAGATGTCAGGTGAAGGCTGGTCGGTCCCGATATGGTGAGGTGGGTCGTGTGCTCAGCCAGAGTGCTTGCTGTGGTGGGCTGCCTTGTTAGGTGGATCAGATCAGGCCAATGGGGCTAAGCTGGCGGGTTCCGGTGTGGCAAGGGTGGGGTGAGGCGCCTACTGGTTTCGTGGTCGGAAATGGAAGGTGGAGGATGGTCGGAGACTAAGTGGTGCTGTCGGCAATGGGGACGTTGAGTTGCGGTCATGGTGTAAGGGGTGGCGGGCTAAAGTTTTTGGTGCGGAGGCCGGTGACTGTAGCATGGGGTTCAAGGCGGTCTGAGGTGGAGTTGCTGGCGATCGGCATGAAGATGGTGGGGTGTTGCAAATGGCGGCCAAAGCAAGGCAGTGGCGAGGTTGAAAATGGTGAGGGTCGGGTTCAAATGCAAAGAAGACGAGCAGACTTGCAAATAGGCAAATGTATATGTGACGTAGCTTCAGGAAAAAATATAAGAACTTTATATATGTTTTTTTTATTATTATTTATAAGTTGAGGGTGGACGAATTCAGATCTGAAGCAAAGAATATATATTCGACTTTATATAAAAAAAATTCTAGCATGAGTTAGAATAGAAAGAAGAAGGGGAAAGAGACAGTGAGGAAGAAAATGAACGAACCAAGAAAATATGAAGATGAATCATCAAATAAAAATTGACACAGGGAATAGAGAAAGTTGGATATTAATTTCTGGGAATATAAAACGTTAGTGACTATTGGTATATACAATACGGTGGATAATTAAATGGATAAGGAAAACCAAAAAGTTAAAATCGGGTACCGATACAACTATCCATTTCATAGATTCAGCCGCGTACTGGACGCCGAAACACATAAATGAATATACTGCGGAGATTAGCACGACAAGACGAACAAAATGGTACATAGATATCAACAATACGATCATCCTATCAAAACTCGATATTCACTGCCAAACTGTTGCTAAACACCGAAAATAAGATAAATTGAGCTAGAGCAGTCCAAATTTGGCGAAACAAAATATGATGTCTCACTCAAAAAATGATTTACGTTTTATTTTATAAAAATATTCAAATTTCAAAAATATTTTATTTTTATCAAATTAACTGATTTTAAATTGAAATTGAAAATTACACAACAAAACTGACTTTCATATTTACCAATGAAAATTTGTTATTTGCTATGTTTAAATAGACGCATACCAAATATCAAGTTTTCATTGCTGAATTTTATTGTTATATTTTCAAGAAAAATTCAGTTATTTACGTTATTAAAACCGTTAAAATTTACGGGTCGTTACACTCTGCCCCACTCAAAACTTTTCTTCCCCGAAAAGGAATGAGATAGGAGAATAGAAACAACAAAGAAGAAAGATAGATTCGAAATACCAAGTAACAAATACAACAATTAATTTAAAACCATATAAATTTCTTTTTAGGACATCTTATTATTTAAATCTTATATTATATAATATTCAATTACATGTTCTCATTACATTCAAACTTTTTTCTAGGTAAGTTTATTAATGTTTCTGAGTGCAATTGAGCACTATACAAATTTACCCTTTTATTTACAACACTTCTATTAAGAAAAATTTAGTTTGAAAATTTTGTTTACTTAAGTTTTCTCTTGTAAAACCTTCAATTACATATTCACATTACAATTTAACTTTTTAAATATTTCAGGTAAGTTATATATGCTTTAGAATGAAATTGAGTATTTTACAAATAAATTTCCTAGTTCAACTGTTTCAAGTTGTTTCAATTTCATTTCTCATTTTAAACACTCCAATTATTCAGAAATTTTGCTTCATTTCAATAAATTGAAAACCATTACTTAACTTCAAACTTAAGAGTTAAATTTCCGGTTTCACTTCAAACCATTTTGAAATAAATATATACGTATATTTTTATAAATCAAATCATACTCAAGAAATTCAAATCAAATTCACTTTCCAAAACAATAGTGTAGCAAAGCTAAAGAGTGGTCTCTCCACCTTGGGACTTGAAAATGAATGTCGATGCTGCTGCAGTCATCACCGAAATTATTTTCCAGCGACAAACGAGGAGAGTACTGATTCACTTCTTTTGAAATTCTTTTGAAAATAATTTCTACTCGAAAATACTTTCAAATAACAATATAATTTTCCAAAACTTTGAAAATCTAATTCTGAAAAGCACCAAAACTTAAACTCTCAAATTCTTAATTTAAATTAATTTCATTTCTAAATTAGATTTATAAACCATGTTTTAAAATTTTACTTCTTATAACATACAGCAATAGTTAATGGTTTAGAAATGTTGACAAACAATAAATGATAATCTAGTATTATCATTTCTAACAACTAATTCATTTAACTATCTTATTTTAGAAAATTATACCTTTATATACAAAATATAACTATTCATAAGATTATTTCATTTACCAATTTCAAAAACAGTATTGTGTCAGTTTTATCTGTTCAAGTGTTTTGGAATTCCTATCGATAGTGTTGGCCAAACGAATCGATCGAAACCCCAAATCAAACTTAACAACTCAAATAATACAATATAAAACATTTTATATTAATTACAAATACACTCCCTCACAGGATGATTCAAGAATGGATCTTAGAAGAAGAATAGAGATAAAAATTTAGAGGAATCCTAATCAACAAGTATTCTAACTAAGAAGATAGGTTCGATAGGAAGATAAGATAATTAAATTTCAAAAGAGGAGGGATGGATAGACTTATAATAATCGCGGCAATCTTAACCAGGTCAACCAAGACTTAGAAAGACGAGAATATCATCAATGAAAGTGGGGACAAACTTGTTGAGAACATCGCGGAAAACGAGATTCATGAGATCGACGAAGAAGGCAGGAGTATTGTTTAATCCAAAGGGCATGACTAACCATCCATGAAAATCATTCGTCTGGGAGGAAGGACAATAGGTCGAACTACAAGAATAAGATTGAAGCGGAATTCAAATAACTGCTTAAATGGGAGAGATGTGACTTCATCAAAACATCATGATATTCCCTGACTATCGGGGTGGAGTCAAGGTCACTAGGCCGAGTATCAAACAAAAGATAAACTTCCTGCATATCCTGAGGCAATCGACATTTGATCATAAGAGAATTACCCTGGTCATCTACTAGATAAACGGTTCGGGCTTTGCAAGAAATAATAGCATCAAAATAGAGGACGTAGAAATCTCCGGTGAATTGACGCCCGTTGTTAAGGAGTTTCACCCCTTTACAAATCATACTAAGGTTGGCCGGACAGCCGATGGGATTAGTCACAAATAAGGATGAAGTTGCCAATTGAGGTGGCAAAATGTGCTCAGATTTATTACAGAGATCAACATAATGGAGCTATGGGGTGCTCCAGTATCAAGAAGGACACGAATAGGAGGAGACAAGAATGGATTTTAGAACAAGGGAAAGTTCCATAATTCAAAAAGAATTCCTAATCAAAGAGGATTATAACAAAGAACTTCAAGCTCGACGAATATGATTCTATAATTGATTCTACTCATTATAGGGTATCACTACCCTATATCTAATGTGTTTTACTCCTTATGCCAAGTTTTGCCTAAACCTGGCTTTGATACCAACTGTAACGACCCGTTATTTCAAACCATTCAAATCGACAATCATCCACACATGTCAGACTTGAATTGCTCAAAACAATAGATTGTTAATTTATATTTGGCAAAACTCAGTATATACAGCAAATAAATCAATCACAGAATCATTAAACACAGAGTAATACAACAATAAGCAGCGGAAAAGATAAATAGTAGTTTATGAAGCTACTATATAAACAACAGAGTTAAAAAAAAGTACAGCAGATATCTCGAATACTCAGAAGTTACTAATACAAATGCCAATGACAAGTCCGAACAAAACAACTGGAATAAACTGAAGTAACCGAAAGCTGAATAGATAAGAAATAGATCTTCAAGCAAAGCTCCAAACTCCAAAGGTGAGTCAAATGCTGTGACACTCAGTCTGACCTGAGCATAAAGCAAAACACAAAACGCTCGAGTCAGGATTAACATTATTATACAAGTAAATTCCACTCAAGTGAAATGTCAACTGAAATACAAAGTAACTTAAAGGATGTTTGGGATACCCATCCTCTAAGGATCCGTTAAACTATCTACATACATAGTATAATACGCTACATATAAAATGTCTATAGTAAATTAAACTATTAAAATAGCGTTAAGGCGTTACTCATATCCCCCTTAACACATTTTATATATTCCCGTAGTCTATACAGTACCGTAAGTTCCACCAAACCGGTGGTTTACCCAGAGGGCACTCCATAGGTACGGTATAAACCAAACTCGTAGGAGGCGCGATAAGGCATGTGACAAGGCACACGAGGCAATGCCCAGGGTAGGATACTACCATTTTGCGGATCCGGACTGGTGGTAACTCCTAGCAGCTACTACCGCCCACCTCGAGACACACTCCCAAATCAAAGGTGCACCCAATCAAGTCACAAAGTAATAGAATGGTATCGAAGAAGCATGCTCGATCGGAGGTGCGACCTCACTTGGCCCGGCATGGCTCCTGTTTTAGTCATATCAAGATGACTTGCGGGAGTCAAGGCTACGTTAATACCTCATATAGACTCGTCGCCAAACCATCCTACTTTGTTATGGAATCTCCACCACGTACACGCTTGTTAAAGTGGTTTACGGTATTGGTAGAGAGTATGACAATATCCGCTCTCGGTCTCTTTAACAACCAAACGCTTATTTCACACCGTGGTCGTTTTATTTCAAAACACTTCATATTTCATATCAAAATATCGTATTCATTTCAAAATCATATCATTTTCGAAATCAGATTCACTGTAAATCATAACAGTTCCAACTTAAACGGTTTAAATATGGAAATTAGTTTATATATTGAAATAGTTATAAATTAAAAATAGTTTATATATAAAAAGAGTTATAATAAAAATAGTATATAAATGTGTGTATATATATATGTATATTAAAATATCAAAAATAGTTTATAATTAGAATTGTTTTTTCAAATTTCACAAATCAATTCAAATTCTCATTAAACCGTTTAATTTGTCTCGATTTCAGTCCAGGTTGAATTACAAATTTAAACCATTTCAAATTCAATAGGTTTCGAAGTTTAAATATTCAAACGATTTACAATAACTCAATTTGATAAATTCCATTTATATTTCAAAATTTCAACTTTAATTTTATTTTAATTTGAAATATTTACTTAATCATTTTTAATAACATTCAAATAAAATCTCCAAAATTAAAAATTTAAATCGAAATTAAATATTCAATTGCCGTTTTATTTAAAGTTGAAATATTCATTTAATCGCTTTTTATCTAATCAAGTTATAAAATCATACCTTTCAAAATCTCGAATGAATAAGTTCAGATCAAACCTTATTTAAATTCAATTCTAAACAAGTTTAATTATAAATCGATCCTTATTTAAATTCAATTCTTAACAAATTAAATTACAATCAATTCTTATTTAAATTTATCTTTCCAACCTCCGTTAATTAAAGTTATTACAAAAATCTATTTTAAAATATTAATATAAATTTTAAATAAATAGTTAAAACATATTATATATATATATTAGTTAAATTAAATTCTTATTAAATTTTATTATATTAACTAGTGTGAACCCGTGCTTCGCACACGGTTTTCGTCAATGATTATAACAGAAACACAAATAATATATACATGTAAGTATAAACTGATATAGAAATTCTTTAAGACCGGTGAAGCATTTTATACATAAGAGAGTTGGTAAGTTATGGTGCATGTATGATCATTATTATCCTTACAGTTCTATCTTTAAAACTATAAACACATGAAATTTTTATTTAAGAATCACCGTGCACGGTTTTGGCTTTATATAAAAACAAACTAACTTATTAAATAATACATTTTTTGGATTATGGTGATGACATCTTATTGGAACTTTAAAGTAATTTATGTAGCAAATTTTAAGCAGAATACAATCACACACACACACAACACACACACACATATATTCAAGCGGTTGTAATGCCCACATGTAGTTTAGCTAATAATATTAGTACCAATTCGAGGTATAGCCAAAAAAATCACAGTGGATGACAGACCTTGTTAATCGACTCTTTCTCATATAGCTTCTCAACATACATTCTTTGTTAACTGTTCTACTCAAATTAACTTTAAATCCAAATTTCATAGTACTTGAAAATATAGATCCCACTATTAAAACTAAGACAACTTAGCTACTTCTTAGTAATGCTCCTTTTCTTTTCCTATACTTTTTAAGGTGATGCATGTCTTCCGCATGGGAACGTCATCATTTGCAAAGTCAGTAGGTCCAAATAAATGTCAAAATGTGAGCATGTATGATCCTTAGTCTGAAGATGGAAGCTGGATAGCATCAAGTAATGTGCATCTCTCCTTGATGAAAGATATAATCAATAACTTCAAAAAAATTGCCATCAACCTAGAACATTGTAGCATTATTATTAGTAGAGAAAAAGATATATGATTTAGCTACTTTAAAAAAGAAATAAATAGCTAGATGAAATCATATTGGAATATATAATGTTGTATGCTAAACAGAAAAAAAAATTGCAACGTAATTCTATCTCAGTTGAAAGTCTTGAGTTTGTAATATGCAAACGTCAGGTGCAATAGCCACACAAAAGATTGTAGGTGATTCATAATTAATTTAGTAAATCAAAAAGTATATTGGAAAGGAACCTACATGAACCAAGAACAAAAAAAATCAATATCATTAATAGGAGTACTATCAATAAAATCTAATGCACTGTTTATTAAGCAACTCAAAATATCATCCTAAAGAATGCTTACTCAAACCTGTCAATCTTTCCAAAGTATACTTTTAGTTACAAACTTCATTCCACTAAATCTTGAAGTTCAATCACCAAATATTAAATGGAAGGCAGAAAATGCATAGTAAAAATAGGAAAAGCAGTAAAAATGTTCATTGTTTGTTTTTTTAATTTTATATTCTACTCATAACAATAGAACCTATGCTATGCACACAGAGTTTGTGATATTTGTCTTTTTTATCGACGAACCATACTGTTTATGGCTGTCATATAGAGAAATTTATATTTTAATTCAGCAATGAGGATGAATGTTTATAGAATATCATAGAAACAGAGATAAATATTGTTGAAAATAGTACCGTTGCTGAATCTGGACTTGTAAATTACAATGGAAGAGTGAATATTTTATAAATATTTTGGTAGAATGCCACAGTTGTCTACCAAAAAACAGCGAACAACCCAACTTGCTAGTCAGGTGATACTCAGTAATCCGTCAATTGATAATGGTTGCCATGAAGGATATCTTTATCATAATATGTAAAAAAGAAAGATTTTATCAACCACGTATGTTTTTCCCCTGTATAGATAGTTGTAATGATTAAATGCTTATGCTATGGTAAATAATCCAATGGTATATAAAAAAGTTAATTATTAAAAATAATTATAAAGTCAAGCTCAAATTATTGCCTTAGAAACAATTGCATTCAATACTTCTACCGAGCAACTTTATCAAGCAATGATATTAGTAAAAGTCATTATACAGTCTGATGTTGTGAAGAATTACTTTATTCTCTTCCATATTTCATACAGGCTCTTTCATTGTAATCGTAACTAAAGTATCTAAAATTCGAGTCCATAAATGCACACGATTCCACCTTTGTTACACACTTCAGTACAGTTAATTTTTTATTTTTTTGTAGAATATATTACAGCTATGCCGTTATATTATGAACTGAATGGAAAAGAATTTATCATTGCTGTTAGATATTAAATTTCTAATGACACTGTAAATTGATCTTGTTGATGGGAACTATAAATAAATAGAATAATAAGTTTATCTTAAACAACTTACTTTTAACATGAGAGGGTTATCATGCATCTATAGGTATACTTCTCTATTAACTAACAATTATAAGAGATATGTCCACAATAAAGTCTATAATAAAAAATGTTTAGATAGTTCAACTAAATATAAACATCACCTAGAGGAATAAGTTTGCCAAATTATTGACAATGAGCGCAAATGAAATAAATCAGAGCAGAAACAGCATAAGATATATCCAAGCTTCGAGGAAAACCTTGTCAACTCAGGATACTAAACATACAAAAACTGAAATAATGAAAAACTGATTTTGGACCTAATTATTGTGTCGATACTTGCAAAGTTGCATCATTTTACAAATGTTGGAGAGCCAAAAGATTCCAATTTACTTCGGGAGAAATAGGTCCATGGCATTAACTAAAATAAAATTAAAAAATTGAATTCAGAAACAAACATATGAAACTTGTTCATATATGAATTGAAAGAACATGAACTGATGAAATACTAAAAGTGTCAATGAGGTTCATTCTATTTGCATGTTCTCTACGATTCACATTCTTGGATACTTTAGTTACATCTTCTACATTGGCAAAACTCATAAATCTTTGCTTGTAGGAATTCCAGGCGATTTTCATAGTTTTATATTAATTAATTTTGTGATTTACATTGTTACTATGAGCAGTAAGTATGTTTTGATCATTTTTGTTGGATGATATAGATTTTTTAGTGCACTGATATTTCTTCCTATACTCTATTTTACAGAGGTGCTGAAGGAAAAGATATTATATCTGTCATTTCATATCTAATTCTTTGTTGTCTAAGGTAGTAAAATTGAGAACTCATTGGATGAAATAGTGAAATTCTTCTGGCCTGTCCTGTGCTCTCTTTTCATATAAATGTCATGTTGTTTGGATTTTTGTAAATTAGAGCAACGAAATTGTTTCTATGAATAAATATCTTTAAAATTTTATGACTTTTGACTGATGTGATTAATTCAGTAGAAAACTCGAATTATGATTACTATGGCTCTTCTTTTATCAGCATGTTTTCAGAATAACAATATTTTTGATACAAAGTTATTATTATAGTACATTGTTGCAGCCTGTTAATATGACTTCAATATTATTTGAGATGTCCAAGTTCTAAGAAAAACTTTCTACTATGAAAATTCAAATTCAATAGACCTTCCATATATATGTCTTTCCTATTATTTAGACCGACAAAGCAATTTGAGCATATATTGATCTCAAATTGTATATTTTCAAAGAAGCTTATTATGATTAACACTTTTGTCCATGTGTTATCAATTATGGGCTCAATCTTGGGAAGAAATGAACGTAAGTTATGGACAGCCAATTGAATTATAATATTATACCCACTTTGAGGAAAGGTTCCCTTATTGCAGTTTATACTAATCCATTTATGATTACTTTCCTTCCTCGATATTATATTTTTGTATTGTTTAGACTACACAAAAAATGTTTACTACTTTACTAATTTAGACTTGACCCTGAACTGCATAAGCTCCTTACATCTGGTAGCTTCATCGGTGTACTCAAATGGTAATGCAAATACTATAAGGTGTCTAAAGATCTCTGACTGAAGATATAAGCTCATTTTCACCAACTGTACCTTTTTGTTTCAGACAAAATGTAGATCTTTCTATGCCAATAAAACCACTAAATCCACCTCAAAATAGGTAGTGCTGACAAAACATTGTTTCTTATGATTATAACAATGAAGCATTTTTTGCTGGTTCAAATATTTTTGAGTAAACTATATTATGATTTTAATTCATTAGTGAAGTTAATTATCATGGCTTCAGTTTACTATATTATTCTATGACATGCAACTTCATAATGAATTTCAATGTTCGTCATTTGCGTTTAATTTTTTACTTCAATATATTGCTCATTGAATTTCTTGTTATATTAATACTTATATTAAATCTTTAGTCATGTTATATTCAGTCCCTTACGAACTCTACCATGTCATATGGCTTTTATTTTACACCGACGACAAATCTCATACTGCTTTCAATATTTTATATTTAAATTAGAACATTTATGTTAGATTGGATTTCACTCAAATCTAACTTTCCATTTATGGATGAATCCGTGTGCGAAGCATGGATTCACACTAGTATGTGTATATAGTCATTCTATGTATATAATTATCTCCTTTCATGTGATGAAAGTGTCAAAAAGAAAAACGGTTTTTATTTTAAGTAGATTTCTTTCTACTATCATCATCGGTACAACTTTACTACCATGATATAATTAATTTTGATATAAATTTATATCTTTTTACTCTTTTTGTACCATATTGATATGCGTTAATATATATACCTTCTTTTGCAAAACAACATTGTAATACAGATAAAAGAAATAGAACAGATGATGGCATAATGAAAAGAAAATAATAGTAAATGGTCCTGAATAATTATTATTTCTATTTTATTGGTTACCATACGCTAAATCAAATCACTCACTTTTCGACATTTATGTTTCAGAAATCCCGATGGCTATTAATAGACCTATACAATGATTATTGAATTTATTATCTATTTATGAATTCACATGTAGGAGGTGCAAATAAACATTGTTAATTTGATTAAATATAAAACAAAAAATATTTTATTTTCTGTTATTAAAATATAACATTTAGTGTTTTTTGTCTGCCAGTTTATCCAACTTGATGGTCAGGTAAACCAATTAAAACTTGTAGAAAAAGGAAGCAAAAACCAATAACCTGTCATTCTATCCAAAGAGTTTGCTATTTTTTCATATGGGAGAAACCTACGCAATCACCGTGAAGATTCAAGAGGCAATCAACGTTGGCCACCTGCAGAAGCGCAAAAATCTGATTAACTTTTTCAGCCTACAGTCTCTCAAGGATAGGTTCACAGAAATAAACCGCAAATTAGAAGAAAAATCAATGCAAAAGAGTTATAATCGTTGATCAAACAAAATGGACTTACCTTTTATCATTGAATCATTATGTTAGCATGAACTTGCCAGTCGCCATATTTGTAGGCAACATCTACTCTTGTGGTTAAAAAACAATTTGTACCAAAACAACTCCTGTATCCATGATTTTTTATAAATAAGTTATCATGGTCGCTGGAGATGGTTTAGGTCACCTTGGATATCATTACCTTCAGCATTTGTAGAAGCTTTAGTAGAAGGTTAACACTATTGTATAATTTAGCAGTCTATCCATATATCGTGGTTGTAATATGTGAATCACATAATGTGCAAAGTTTTGCCAGTTCAATAAACAATTTTAGTATAGGCACATTAAGTACCCTCCAAATTCTGCACTCAGCATTATTTCAGTGCGAATTTTCATCAATTGTATTTTAAAGGTAGTCAAAATTTCATTGGCTTACCTGTGTTCGATCTAAAAGCTTTATGCACCACTAATATTATAAGAATCTCAAAGAAGGTGCACAATTCGGCAGATAAATGGTTATAGTATCTAGTTGGCAGATAATATCCTCCCACGTTTTCCTTTTGAAAAGAAAAAGTTGGGGCAAGGCACATATTTATGTTATCGTTTATCATATTAAGTATAATGTATGATCATGATAATGGGAGGATTTAAGATGACTTATGCAAATAAAGCTGTTGAAATATATTTTTTACAATTCACAGTGAACCCCTTTTTAATGAAACAACAAAGAGAAGAGGGACCAAGATGATCATTTATATTTATAATGTTGTCAAAAAAAAGATGATTGGGCATAAATATTGTACAAAACAAAACACATGTAAGTAGAAATTTGTTCTATGTAATGAAACATTCAAATTTATGCAAGTATCTTACCACTCGGATTTACTCAAGTACTTCATATCATGTCTCTGCAGATGTAAAACTTTACGATATCATTGTGCAGCACCACACGTTTGAATAACTCATTGGACGAAAATACTTGAGTGGAGATATGACTTGTATAATAAACGAAAAGATTTATGATTGAAGTAGTAAGAATGTATTATATAACTTGACTTCTCGAAGATTCATACAATAATTTGGAGCTTAGGAAATATTGTCCTTCTGTATACATTAAAATGTAATGAAGAAACAAAAACTAAAGGTTAAACAAACATAAGCTGGTGAGACCGCTATCTATAACCTGCATTTACAACCTACATCTTCAGTAAAGGAGAAAACTACACAGAGACATGGTCGGTTGTGTTGATTAATAAGAAAGAACCGATATACATAAACTAAATTGTTAACAGTAGCAGTAGTGATCCACATTGGCTGTACGATGCATTTAATGAGAAAAGGTCAATTCATATGGAAAAAACAACAACACTGTGTTCAAGGATGGACCAAAATGTCGAATTTTTTGAAAATAAATACCCAAAGATGTAATTTTGATAAATAATGAAGGCTAAAGAGACCTTAAACTTATATTTCGCTATTTTTGGTAGACTATGCAGTTGTAAATGACATGGTTATATGCAGAGCACCTAACAAAGGAAATCATGATAGATTTCTTGTAGATAACCAATATCAATTAGTATATAACTCCATGATTAAAAGAAGAGTACAACGTCTTGATTTGATGATAAGTGAACGTAGTAGGAAGATAACAAAAAAAAAGAGAATTAAGAATCCAAAACCAAAGTTTTCACCAGAAGGAAGATAAATTTTATGTTAGGTTCAATAAATCTTTACCGAACAGTAATAGAGTAAGAAGATAACAATTGCAATAAGAAAAAGATTAATGATTGTATTCAAGAAAATTGATCATGTAGAGTAGCAATAAGAAAATATTTTAAATTCAAATATGAAAACTTAAAGATAAAATAGAAGTAACTATGTGTAAAATTTATCAAAAAATAGATGAAGCCGAAATGGAAGCACCTCACACACAAGGGATTGTATAAATTATCACAAAGAAATGGACAAATGAAAACAACAATGAAAATAAAAGCAAAGTATGTGTATACTTTTCCATCATTGTTTTCAATGGTAAAGAACCTAAAGAAATAATAAGTGTAGGAAATCAAATTTAGTTCCCACTATTTCTCCAACAAAAAAAGAAGCACGTCACCAACAACATAAAAGAAAATACATAAGTAAACCAAACTGATAAGAATAGTTTTAATAACAATACCCTGCAAGTCTGACATTTCAAGGAATGCTGGTGAAGCTAGCTGCTCTACTATAAACCACTGTATTCCAGTCCTCGCTAGATGATCAATTAACATTTTGGGTAAAAATCAATCAAAATATTAATGTAAGGTTAATATTCCAGTTTTTCTGAACAAAATAGAATAACAAATATATAGAACTTATGCTTGTCCTATTCAATAAACTCCATGTAGAAATTCGCTTCACATGTAAAAGTAAATGTCAGTATAACCGAAAAAGTGTAAAACACTATATAAATAAGTTTACAATTAAACAGGAATGAAAATTCTCAGCTTATAACATATAGTTAAATCTTTAACTATAGTAAGGGTAACTAAATATCTACATACAATTGATATCAATAAATCTTTCATTAAACATGTTAAATGAAGAAGATTTGCCAGAAAAAATTAATTTCAAAAATAGGGAATCATGGATGAAAATCATGAATGGGAAATTACCTGAACTTCAAGCGAACGGTAGAATTGGAAAACTGAAAGGGGTAGGATGGCCCATATAAGCAAAGGAGCTGGCAGAGCGTTTCTGATTTCTAAGATAGTGGAAATTCTACACCATTAATCAAATAGAGTTAGGGTTTTGTAAGAAACTTAAATGGTTAACTAATGTCTAGGGCTAGAACGAACCAGTGATAGGGAAACACAGAAGTGTCGCACGAAGAGGATGTCGAGGATCGATGGGAGCAGCCAGCGTTGATAAGCAGAGCTCTGATCGCCTGGCTCTGATCACATGGTCGAATATTTGTGGGAATTCGCAGCCGCAATCTATATTAGGGCTAGAAGAAAAGAATTTCGATGGGGACGTTATCACTTAGGTCTGGGGAAAGAAGGAAATGGGAAAGGCATGACTGAAGAGGTGCAAAACCAAAATTGACAGCTCGGGAAAAAGAAGCAAAGGGAGCCGCGAGATGTTAGGAAAGGAAAAGAATGATTACTCAGAGACGGTTCAGTTGCCAAATTTCAAGGGGGTCTGTGTGAGCTTGAAATCTAACTCACTAATAATAATATAGTATAGATTATTGTTAAATTAAATCTTATTATTATTAAATCTCTTTTAAATCTTATTTTATATATTTAAAAATAATAAAGTTATAAGTAAAATTTTATAATTTAAATTTTAAACTTAACTTCTAATTTTAAAATTTCTAAAACATATAATTTTAAAAATCTAAAATTTTATACATATATTAAAATTTAAAATCTTTATATTATATTTAAAAATCAATATTTATTAAAACTCATATATTTTTCTTTCACAACTTCCGAAAATCATTTAAAATAGACCAACGACGTCCGTATACAGTGTTCTATCATATGGTCAAGTGATACAGATATTTATCATTTCAATCTGCAATTTAAATTTAATATTTTATGGGTATATATCGTTTTAACCCGCAATCCCAAAATTCAAAATCAATGAAAATCGCTTGGGTTTATCATTTCAACCCACAACGAATTTTCCCTTAATCTATAAAATCGTTCGGGTATGTATCATTTCAACCCATAGGATATTTCTAAACTAACAGGGAACTTGCATAGTGAGAACAAATGTGATAATAATATATCATATCAACAACATGCATATATCATCAGCAACAAATTTAAATAAAATATATACAACAGGGTTATGGTGTAATATGTCATAGGTGAACAATAGCAGAAAATGGCATATCGTATTTAACAAGTAAACAGCTAAAATTCAAATTTAACAGCATATTCAATTGTCATTTCATGTGAATTAAATTTACTAAATATAAGAATGTTAATCGTGAGTGATTGCTCACCTTTCGAGGTTAGAGAAATTAGACAACACGATAATCTACGAATTGAATCTCGAACTCGACAATCGACCAATCTGATATGGATAAGCATAGATTCGACAACGGGACAGCAACAAAGCACATATCTACACGAATTCGATGAAAAAATCAAAGCAAGCTAGAGGTTGATGAAATGATATATATAATATAATGTTTTTTAAATCAATATTCAATTAAAACACATATCAAATAAAATATATGTATATATGTATATGTATATATATTTTAAAATCAATAGTAAATTAAACATATATTAAAATAAAATCTATATATATTATATTTTAAAATCGGTATTTCTTAAAGCACATAAAATTAAAATATATTTTTAAAAATCACTAATTAAAATCCATGCTCCTTTTTTTTTATATAAACGTTTAAACATATTATATAATACTTTAACAGATTACATATACACCTATATAAAAAAAAGTGACGAGTCTTGTTGTTTCAAGAATACAAAAGCAAACAACAATATATATACCTGAACATACTCATGAGTCTAGGAAAGTGGAAACAAGATTGGAGCACTGTGGGCAACTGGTTGCGTGCAGGCGGACATGGGTGGCGATGAGGCCGTGGGCTGCTCGGTGGAAGCTTGGACAGTGGCTGTCCCGTGGCTGTTGGCGGAGGCTCAGTCAGTGGTTGGAGGGTATGGCGGCAGATGGGAAGGTCGTGAAGTGGAGATGTCAGGTGAAGGTTGGTCGGTCCCGAGATGGTGAGGCGGGTCATGTGCTCGGCCAAAGTGCTTGCTGTGGTGGGCTCCCTTGGCGGATCAGGTCAGGCCGATGGGGTTGAGCTGGTGGGTTCCAGTGTGGCAAGGGTGGGGTGAGGCTCCTGCTAGTTTTGTGGTCGGGAAATGGAAGGTGGAGGATGGTCGGAGGCTAAGTGGTGCTGTCGGCAATGGGGACGTTGAGTTGCGGTCATGGTGTATGGGGTGGCGGGCTAAATTTTTTGGTGCGGGGGCCAGTGACTGTAGCGTGGGGTTCAAGGCAGTCTGAGGTGGAGTTGCTGGCGAGCGGCATGGAGATGGTGGGGTATTGCAAACGGCGGCAAAAACAAGGCAGCAACAAGGTTGAAAATGGTGAGGGTCGGGTTCAAATGCAAAGAAGACGAGCAGACTTGCAAATAAGCAAATGTATATGTGACGTAGCTTCAGGAAAAAATATAAGAACTTTATATATGTTTTTTTATTATTATTTATAAGTTGAGGGAGGATGAATATAGATCTGAAGCGAAGAATATATATTCGACTTTATATAAAAAAAATTTCTAGCATGAGTTAGAATAGAAAGAAGAATGGGAAAGAGACAGTGAGGAAGAAAAAGGATGAACCAAGGAAATATGAAGATGAATCATCAAATAAAATTGACACAGGGAATAGAGAAATTTGGATATTAATTTCTGAGAATATAAAACGGTAGTGGCTATTGGTTTATACAATACGGTGGATAATTGAATGGATAGGGAAAACCAAAAAGTTAAAACGGGTACCGATACGGCTATCCGTTTCACAGATTTCACCGCGTACCGGACATCGAAACACACAAATGAATATACTGCGGAGATTAGCATGACAAGACGAACAAAATGGTATACATATATCAACGATATGATCTTCCTATTAAAACTCAATATTCGCTGCCAAACTACTGCTTATTCGCCGAAAATAAGATAAACTGAGCTAGAGCAGTCCAAATTTGGCAAAACGAAATATGACGTCTCACTCAGAAAATGATTTACATTTTATTATATAAAAATATTCAGATTTCGAAAATATTCTATTTTTATCAAATTAACTGATTTTAAATTAAAATTGAAAATTACACAACAGAACTGACTTTCATATTTACCAATGAAAATTTTTCATTTGCTATGTTTAATTAGACGCATACCAAATATACAGTTTTCATTGCTAAATTTTATTGTTATATTTTCAAGAAAAATTCAGTTATTTATGTTGTTCAAACCGTTAAAATTTACGGATCGTTACATTCTCTGACTTAGAAAAGACGAGAATATCATCAACGAAAACCAGAACAGACTTGTTGAGAACATCGCGGAAAACGCGATTCATGAGATCTACGAAGAAGGCAGAAGCATTGATTAATCCAAAGGGCATGACTAACCATTCATACAGACCATTCTCTGTTCGGAAGGCTATCTTGGGTGTAACGACCCGTAGATTTCAACTGTTTTAATAACGTTATTAATTGAAATTTTGCGAAATTTCAAACGATAAAATTTTGAAATAAAAATTTAATATTTGGAATACGTCTAATTAAACATAGCAACTGGTAAATTTTCGTCCGAAAATATGAAAATTTATTTCGCGTGTAAATTCACTTCAACTTAATCAGTTAAAAGCGTTGAAAATAAAACATTTTCAAAACCAAAATATTTTTACATAGAAAAATTCTAAAACATCTTCTGAGCAAGATGTCAGTTTGTCGTTTTTCCAAATTCGGACATCTTTGGCTCCGTCGATCTTATTTTTCAGTGTTTTTCTTGCATTTTCCGTTGGTAGAAAATTCGAATTTTTGTAATTCAATCATACCACCATTATCTGTGTACCGTTGGAAGCGCCTCGTCGCGCGGATCAAAACGGTATGTTTATTCGTGCAAACCAGAGTCCGACGGAAATCGTCACGTTAATTTTAACTATTCCGAAAGGACCGGTTAACTATATCCAGCCCAAAATTTGCAGCCCGTATCCATTTGAATCTGAAAATAAGATATTAGCTGGGTGTATTGAATTGAGTAGTTGACTGATAACAGTTGTAACTAGGGAAATTGGATTGGCGTTTTGAAATCCAAAGTAGTAATTAAATGCAATTAGTTTTGGAAATTTAAAGAAAACAAAACGTAATCTATTCACTCATATTGCCAGGTAATACCACTGTCCTCCTTCTCTACTCTCTCCCTCTTTCTTTCTATTTTGTTCCCTTTTCTTTCACTGAACAAAATGTTATCACCTCCTGAAACGCACCCTCCCACTTCCCCAACTCGTCCCACCGACCCACCATCTCCTGACCACTCTACCACGTCAGCCCGTGGAACCACCTCCTCACGTCCATTCCACTCTGCAACTTCTCCTCACCTTCTTCATTCTCCACCACTTCGGCCTCCATTCGAACACCAGACAACGCCACTCCCTACTCTATGACCTCCTCCTAGTCATCCGCCTTATTCCATCTCGTCAACATCTCCTTGCCGCTAGATCGCCTGAAGCCGAAGCTTCTTCCCACCCTCTTCCTCTCGAAGCCACCACGTCAGCCAGGGCGTCCACACCACCACTTTGCAACCCGGCCGAGACCACCACCATGCATGCAAACCAATGAAGCATGACCCACCTGTTACCATCTCCACGTTTCCACGCCATCACCCTGACAGCCTCTAGCCGAGCCACCCAATTGCCCACAACCGCACCTACATCATCCACTAGCTTCGCCTACCCGCCTCTGCCTACGTCAACCGTTCTCTTCTACCTTCATCTCCTCGGCCTTGACCCAAGTCTTGTAAGTAGAAAATCAGTTTAGCATATGTATGTTTGATATAACTGTATTTATATATATATAAATAGTTTGTTTTCTACAAAGTTTACAATGCATGTTAACTTATATATATATATAAATATTTCACAGATAGTTGATATATGGTTTGTGTAAAATGCAGTTCTTGCTAAAATTAAGCAATCAAATATGAGAAAAGATTTTGAATCACGGCAAGCAAATCATATGCATACTTTCCATTTACCAATTCTCTAAAAAAAAATTCTGTTAGTTGCGTGAATTTTTAACTTACCGCATAAATTTGTTTATACTGATAGTAAAGTGATATATCCAAATATGAATTTATATATGCATACTAAGTTTATATACATTATGGTAGGCACGAATATTGATGGGTTAGTTGCTGCCTTTTTATGCAGTATTGGTCTGCATAGTTACTAAATTTGATATATAAATATGTATTAAGTTCCATTATACTTTTTATGATATATGGTTTATATAATTTTGTTGCTTGTTCCAGGCTACAGCACAAATTTATACGTGTGTATATATATATGAAGGTGCACATATTTATATAGGCGGTTCATATGTTATAGGCTTGCTTTATTTAAGTTTATAATATTTCATTTTATATGGTATATGTTATGCTAAGTTGTATAAAAGCGGATGATATATGTGTTTAAAAGTATATATTACGTTAGTTTAATAACGGAAGTTTATATGTTAGTTTGGTTACCATAATGTGTTAGTTATATATTAATGTATGTGGGTTTATCGGTCTACACATGTTATCTGTAGATGTAAGTTGTAAATATCCTATGTTAGTTTATTTTATATATTTATGATCTTGTTATGTGACTATGTAATTTTATTTAAGTTATTAAACTATGGGCTGCGGTAAGAAATGAATATACGTTAGTTTTATACATAGGTTTTAATTTAAACTATGATTTTTGAAACCCTTATTAATATTTAAATTGATATACGGTTGAATTTAAAATATGATCTATATACATATAGTTACCTGTAAGTTCACTTATACCAATTTCATCCAACGATCCAATTCTGATTTGATTTCGTCTATTACTATTGATCAGTTTTGTTCGTCAAATTCGTGCCGATTTGCTTTGCTTGGATTCGTAACTCAAATTATGTGTCCGTATCAGTGTTCGTATCTGTGTCATCGCATGTTCTCTCTAGCCTCAGAAGGTGAGCACTCACTCACGATTAACGTTCTTTTATTTATTAAGTTTGATTTCAATTGAAACGACAATTGAAATATGCTGTTGTTAGTAAATTACACCTGTATCAGTTCACCTGTGACATCTGACACCATCATCTGTTAATTATTTATGCAATGATAATACAGTTTGGTTGATAATTTATTGATTGTTGATGTTTATATTGGACGTTAAATTGTTAATGTTAAAATGATAAACAGTATGAAATTGAACTTGATATAGGATAATTAAATGTTAAATTTGATTAACTGACACTTGTATAATATGACCCCTTTAACTGTTGAATTTATTGACATGTAGGATTTGTTTAATTACACTTTGAACCGCTGAATGTATGTTGTTAAATTGATGATGTATGAAATTGTAAATAGATGACAAGTGAAAAACCGTAATGTAATAATCTTTAATCTACATGAAATGATAGTGTAGATTCTAGAAATAATTATGTTAATTCGTACAAATAACAATGCGAATTAATACGGTTATTTCGGGATTACTTGAATTGATTATTGGATTGTTATTGTTTGTTGTTATTGCTTGTTTATTTACTTTGACACCATCCCAGTTATCACACTGCAAGTTCCCTTTACTATGCTTTGATTTTGGAATTGAATTGGAATCAGGTTGAAATGATAAATACCCAAAATTGAATTTTGACCTAGGATAGAAAATTAAATAAAAACCGATTGGTCCATAATTTGATTTAAAAATAAAACGAAGATTTTATTTGAATAAATAATATGGTTTTGAAACGAAGTTGGAAATTGAATTTAATGAAATTTAAACGTGAATATTTAATAATCTGAAATGAAATATTAATAAAGAATTTGATGAAAGAACGTTGTTTAATTTGAGAAATGATTGAATTTAAGTTGAAATGATTTAATAATTAAGTTTGAAATTATATGTAAGTTTGAAATTATTAAACTTTGAAATTATTTAATAATTAAGTTTTGAATTATTTAATAATTAAATAAGATTGAATTATTTAATGATTAAATTGAATTGAATTCTTTAATAAGTGGAATTAAACTTATTGAATAATTGAAATTGAGTTTCTTTATTAATTAAGTTTTGGGAAATTATTTAAGTAAGTAAATAAGTGAAATTGAATTTCTTTAACAAGAAATAAAATATGATTTATTGAAATTAATATAAGACTTGAAATTTAAAGAATTTGGTTTGACGAATTTAATTTAATTCAAAATTGTAAGTTTTGATATAATGAAGTTGAATTTAAATAATGGATTTAATGAATTGGAAATTTAATGGAAATTGTTTTGAATGGCAAAGTAACTTAACGAATATTGAATGAAATCGATAAATGATTTTAAATTGATTTGAATGTTAAATAAGATTTAATTTAAATGTTTTCGAAATGAAACTTGTATTCGAACTTGAATCAATATTTGGATTGTTTTAAATAGAAATTGAAATTGAATTATAAGATTGGAAATGGTAACTTGGAAGTTTGAAACGTAAATTTTGGAAATTGGTTTAGAAAGACAAATGAAATGTTGGTTTACGAATTGAAATTGAAATTGAATTTGATTTGGTTTTTGAAATATATAAACGACCAATCGGTGAAATAATTACGGGAGTTATTAAAGAGACCGGAATTCGGTTATGGATATACTCTCTATCTAAACCGAAAACCACTTTAATAACTATACGCGGAGTGATGATCCAGAATGAAGTGGTTGGAATGATGTTCGTTGATGACTGAAGAAAGAGAACGATAATGGATAGCCTTGACATTTGTGTCAAATTGGAAATGACTAAAACAGGAGCTGTGCCGGGCCAATGGAGGATTAGCTACCTCAAGTGGACACACTTCTTCGAACTACTCATTATATGTTGTCGATTGGTGCACCCTTGATTTTGGGAGTGTTGTTTCACGGTGTTGCGGGCGCTGCGGCGTTGCGTTCTCACCAGTCCGGATCAGGCGAACGGTAGTATCACTACCTTGGGTATTGCCTCATGTGCCTTGTCATACTTGTATTCCATTTATACGCGACCACTACGATTTTGATTTGTACCTTTAGTATATGGATTGCCCTCTGGTGACTTCCGGTTTTGGGGAAACTACGGTCTTGTATATGCTTTTGGGAATAAAAATGTGTTAAGGGTGGAATGGGCCATGACTTAACGCTATTTTGATATCTTCTTATATTACTGATAGACATTATCTACTTATCGTACACTACTACATAGTAGATAGTTTAACGGATCCTTAAAGGATGGTTATTCCAAACATCCTTTGAGTTACTTGTATTTCAATTGCTATTTCACTTGAGTTGGATTTATTAATATAAGAATGTTAATCCTGACTCGAGTGTCTTGTGTTTTTGCTTTACGCTCGGGTCAGACTGAGTGATCCAGTATTCGAGACTCACCTTTGAAGTTGGAGCTTTGCTTGAAGATCCAGCCATCTATTCTGCTTCCAGTATTCGATGATTCCAGTGATGTATTCTGATTTGTATCTGATGTATCGTATTACTCTTCTGTTGTAAACTCTGATGTATTTTATATATTCATATAGTAGCTTCATGAACTACTATCTCTTTTATTTCCGCTGCACTTATTACTCTATGTCTGTGATCTGTGATATTTTATTTACTGTATATGTTCAGTTTTGCCAAATTTAAATTAACAACGCGGTATTTTGAGCAATTCAATTCCGGCATGAGTGTCTTCCTATACACTTATAATGGACGCGAATGGTCCAAAATGGCGGATCGTTACAGTTGGTATCAGAGCTTTGGTAGCTCTAGGCAAAACTTAACATATAGGGTAAATGTATTCACAGAATCACTCTCATTCGAGTTTCAATCTCTTCCTTTTGACTCGATTCCTCTGAATTTTGGAACGTTCCCTACGGTTCCAAATTTCATTCATGTCCCTCACTATTCGTCTCCTTTCAATTCTGGAGCATCACATAACTCCACTTCGAATGACCCTTATAGTGAATCGGCGGTCTCGCCAAATTTCGAATGATTCGTAAAGGAGCAAAACTCCTTTATAATAGGCATCGATTTACCGGAGATTTCTGTATCCTCGGTTTACGATGCTATCTATTCCCTGCTATACCTGAATTCAATCTCTTGAGATCGAGTGTTGATTTACCTCGGAATTCAGCATCGATCTTATTCTTGAAATTACGGTCGACCCGGTTAAGGTTGCCCGTGAATTAAATAAGCTCATCCATCTCCCGATTGTGGTAATTGAATTATCTTATCTTTTGTTTCAAACTTATTTTCGAATCAAAATTCTCTTTGATTTGAGTCCATCAAATTTGAATCTATATCCTTGCTTTAAAAATCCATTCTTGTATCGTCGAGCGAGGAAGTGTATTTGTAAATAAATTTTTAAATGTTTTAATATATACTGTGTTGTTTGAGTTGTTGATGTTGATTTGGGTTTCCGATCGATTCGTCTGATCAACGCTATCGATAGGATTTCCAAAACACTTGAACAGAGCAAACTGACACAATATTATTTTCAAATTTGGAAAATAAAATAAATTGTTTGATTATATTGTGAAAATATAAGTAAAATTTTCTAGAATTTAATAGGTTAATTAAATTGTTTGTTTGAAATGATAGTATTTGATTATCATTTATTATTCTAAATAAATTTATAAATACGGTTTATAAATTGATTTGGAATTTGAAATGAATTTAATTCAGAAATTTGAGAATTTAGTTTCCGGTGATTTCGAACTTTGGTTTTAAAACTTTAAAGTATATATTATTGGAAGTATTTTCGAATAGAAATCGTTTCCAAAGAATTTTAAAATGTTGAAATCAGTGCTCTTCTCTTTGTCGCTGGAAAATAATTTCGGTGATGGCGGCCGCATCATCGACATTCATTTTCGAGTTTCGAAGTGGAGATACTATTCTGTAGCTTTGCTACGGTTTTGTTTTGAAAAATATTTTTGATTTGAATTTCTTCAGTATATTTTGATTTATATATATATAGGTATCTTATTTTAAAATTTAATTTGATTTGATATAAAAATATTATATATCTCTCTAAATTGTTTAAAGTTAATCGGAAATCAAATTCTTTAATTTTGTTAAAGGATGATTTTAATTATAAATAAAACTAAAATTTGGAATAAATATTTAAACTTAAATAATTGAATTGGGAAAATTTATTTGTATATTGTTCAACTGCATTCTAATACAACTTACCTAAATCATTCAGAAGTTGAATATGTAATTGGATAATATATAATATAAATTGAATTTATAAATAAAATTTGAGTGTTTATAATAAATGTTATACACTAAATTTTGATTGTAAAGATGTTAATAGAGTTAGATAGGATAATTAGTAAACTCAGTTAATAACGAAATAAATTTGTTTTGAAATTTTTTAATAAATTGAAATTTGAACAACTTATGAAAATACCGTGAATTTGAAAGTAATTAGTAAATATAAATTAATTTAAATCGAAACTTTTATGTTTTAAATTAATTTATATGGGTTAAATATATGTGATTAGATATATTAAGTAGAATAAATTTAACAGTAATTTGGAATAAAGAAGAATTTAAAAATTGCTGAAAAAATATGATTATAATAAAAGACTATTCAAATTTATGGTTTTATAAATTGTAAACTGAAGATAATTGGATAATAAGATAATGAATTTAGAAATAGCTGAGATTGATTTTAGTGAAATCATATGGATTAAATCAATTATTGAATATCAATTAATTTAAATTTGAATTTATATGGTTTAACTTAATTGTTATTTTGTATTTCAAATCTGTTTTTCTTTCTGGTTGTTTCTATTCTCCTACCTCGTTCCTTTTCGGGGACGAAAAGTTTTGAGTGGGGGAGAGTGTAACGACCCGTAGATTTCAACTGTTTTAATAACGTTATTAATTGAAATTTTGCGAAATTTCAAACGATAAAATTTTGAAATAAAAAGTTAATATTTGGAATACGTCTAGCTAAACATAGCAACTGGTAAATTTTCGTCCGAAAATATGAAAATTTATTTCGCGTGTAAATTCACTTCAACTTAATCAGTTAAAAGCGTTGAAAATAAAACGTTTTCAAAACCAAAATATTTTTACATAGAAAAATTCTAAACCATCTTCTGAGCAAGATGTCAGTTTGTCATTTTTCCAAATTCGGACATCTTTGGCTCCGTCGATCTTATTTTTCAGTGTTTTTTTGCATTTTCCGTTGGTAGAAAATTCGAATTTTTGTAATTCAATCATACCACCATTATCTGTGTACCGTTGGAAGCGCCTCGTCGCGCGGATCAAAACGGTATGTTTATTCGTGCAAACCAGAGTTCGACGGAAATCATCACGTTAATTTTAACTATTCCGAAAGGACCGGTTAACTATATCCAGCCCAAAATTTGCAGCCCGTATCCATTTGAATCTGAAAATAAGATATTAGCTGGGTGTATTGAATTGAGTACTTGACTGATAACAGTTGTAACTAGGGAAATTGGATTGGCGTTTGGAAATCCAAAGTATTAATTAAATGCAATTAGTTTTGGAAATTTAAAGAAAACAAAACGTAATCTATTCACTCCTATTGCCAGGTAATACCACTGTCCTCCTTCTCTACTCTCTCCCTCTTTCTTTCTATTTTGTTCCCTTTTCTTTCACTGAACAAAATGTTATCACCTCCTGAAACGCACCCTCCCACTTCCCCAACTCGTCCCACCGACCCACCATCTCCTGACCACTCTACCACGTCAGCTCGTGGAACCACCTCCTCACGTCCATTCCACTCTGCAACTTCTCCTCACCTTCTTCATTCTCCACCACTTCGGCCTCCATTCGAACACCAAACAACGCCACTCCCTACTCTATGACCTCCTCCCAGTCATCCGCCTTATTCCATCTCGTCAACATCTCCTTGCCGCTAGATCGCCTGAAGCCAAAGCTTCTTCCCACCCTCTTCCTCTCGAAGCCAACACGTCAGCCAGGGCGTCCACACCACCACTTTGCAACCCGGCCGAGACCACCACCATGCATGCAAACCAATGAAGCATGACCCACCTGTTACCATCTCCACGTTTCCACGCCATCACCCTGACAGCCTCTAGCCGAGCCACCCAATTGCCCACAACCGCACCTACATCATCCACTAGCTTCGCCTACCCGCCTCTGCCTACGTCAACCGTTCTCTTCTACCTTCATCTCCTCGGCCTTGACCCAAGTCTTGTAAGTAGAAAATCAGTTTAGCATATGTATGTTTGATATAACTGTATTTATATATATATAAATAGTTTGTTTTCTACAAAGTTTACAATGCATGTTAACTTATATATATATAAATATTTCACAGATAGTTTATATATGGTTTGTGTAAAATGCAGTTCTTGCTCAAATTAAGCAATCAAATGTGAGAAAAGATTTTGAATCACGGCAAGCAAATCATATGCATACTTTCCATTTACCAATTCTCTAAAAAAAAAATTCTGTTAGTTGCGTGAATTTTTAACTTACCGCATAAATTTGTTTATACTGATAGTAAAGTGATATATCCAAATATGAATTTATATATGCATACTAAGTTTATATACATTATGGTAGGCACGAATATTGATGGGTTAGTTGCTGCCTTTTTATGCAGTATTGGTCTGCATAGTTACTAAATTTGATATATAAATATGTATTAAGTTCCATTATACTTTTTATGATATATGGTTTATATAATTTTGTTGCTTGTTCCAGGCTACAGCACAAATTTATACGTGTGTATATATATATATGAAGGTGCACATATTTATATAGGCGGTTCATATGTTATAGGCTTGCTTTATTTAAGTTTATAATATTTCATTTTATATGGTATATGTTATGCTAAGTTGTATAAAAGCGGATGATATATGTGTTTAAAAGTATATATTACGTTAGTTTAATAACGGAAGTTTATATGTTAGTTTGGTTACCATAATGTGTTAGTTATATATTAATGTATGTGGGTTTATCGGTCTACACATGTTATCTGTAGATGTAAGTTGTAAATATCCTATGTTAGTTTATTTTATATATTTATGATCTTGTTATGTGACTATGTAATTTTATTTAAGTTATTAAACTATGGGCTGCGGTAAGAAATGAATATACGTTAGTTTTATACATAGGTTTTAATTTAAACTATGATTTTTGAAACCCTTATTAATATTTAAATTGATATACGGTTGAATTTAAAATATGATCTATATACATATAGTTACCTGTAAGTTCACTTATACCAATTTCATCCAACGATCCAATTCTGATTTGATTTCGTCTATTACTATTGATCAGTTTTGTTCGTCAAATTCGTGCCGATTTGCTTTGCTCGGATTCGTAACTCAAATTCTATGTCTGTATCAGTGTTCGTATCTGTGTCATCGCCTGTTCTCTCTAGCCTCAGAAGGTGAGCACTCACTCACGATTAACGTTCTTTTATTTATTAAGTTTGATTTCAATTGAAACGACAATTGAAATATGCTGTTGTTAGTAAATTACACCTGTATCAGTTCACCTGTGACATCTGACACCATCATCTGTTAATTATTTATGCAATGATAATACAGTTTGGTTGATAATTTATTGATTGTTGATGTTTATATTGGACGTTAAATTGTTAATGTTAAAATGATAAACAGTATGAAATTGAACTTGATATAGGATAATTAAATGTTAAATTTGATTAACTGACACTTGTATAATATGACCCCTTTAACTGTTGAATTTATTGACACGTAGGATTTGTTTAATTACACTTTGAACCGCTGAATGTATGTTGTTAAATTGATGATGTATGAAATTGTAAATAGATGACAAGTGAAAAACCGTAATGTAATAATCTTTAATCTACATGAAATGATAGTGTAGATTCTAGAAATAATTATGTTAATTCGTACAAATAACAATGCGAATTAATACGGTTATTTCAGAATTACTTGAATTGATTATTGGATTGTTATTGTTTGTTGTTATTGCTTGTTTATTTACTTTGACACCATCCCAGTTATCACACTGCAAGTTCCCTTTAGTATGCTTTGATTTTGGAATTGAATTGGAATCGGGTTGAAATGATAAATACCCAAAATTGAATTTTGACCTAGGATAGAAAATTAAATAAAAACCGATTGGTCAATAATTTGATTTAAAAATAAAACGAAGATTTTATTTGAATAAATAATATGGTTTTGAAACGAAGTTGGAAATTGAATTTAATGAAATTTAAACGTGAATATTTAATAATCTGAAATGAAATATTAATAAAGAATTTGATGAAAGAACGTTGTTTAATTTGAGAAATGATTGAATTTAAGTTGAAATGATTTAATAATTAAGTTTGAAATTATATGTAAGTTTGAAATTATTAACCTTTGAAATTATTTAATAATTAAGTTTTGAATTATTTAATAATTAAATAAGATTGAATTATTTAATGATTAAATTGAATTGAATTCTTTAATAAGTGGAATTAAACTTATTGAATAATTGAAATTGAGTTTCTTTATTAATTAAGTTTTGGGAAATTATTTAAGTAAGTAAATAAGTGAAATTGAATTTCTTTAACAAGAAATAAAATATGATTTATTGAAATTAATATAAGACTTGAAATTTAAAGAATTTGGTTTGACGAATTTAATTTAATTCAAAATTGTAAGTTTTGATATAATGAAGTTGAATTTAAATAATGGATTTAATGAATTGGAAATTTAATGGAAATTGTTTTGAATGGCAAAGTAACTTAACGAATATTGAATGAAATCGATAAATGATTTTAAATTGATTTGAATGTTAAATAAGATTTAATTTAAATGTTTTCGAAATGAAACTTGTATTCGAACTTGAATCAATATTTGGATTGTTTTAAATAGAAATTGAAATTGAATTATAAGATTGGAAATGGTAACTTGGAAGTTTGAAACGTAAATTTTGGAAATTGGTTTAGAAAGACAAATGAAATGTTGGTTTACGAATTGAAATTGAAATTGAATTTGATTTGGTTTTTGAAATATATAAACGACCAATCGGTGAAATAATTACGGGAGTTATTAAAGAGACCGGAATTCGGTTATGGATATACTCTCTATCTAAACCGAAAACCACTTTAATAACTATACGCGGAGTGATGATCCAGAATGAAGTGGTTGGAATGATGTTCGTTGATGACTGAAGAAAGAGAACGATAATGGATAGCCTTGACACTTGTGTCAAATTGGAAATGACTAAAACAGGAGCTGTGCCGGGCCAATGGAGGATTAGCTACCTCAAGTGGACACACTTCTTCGAACTACTCATTATATGTTGTCGATTGGTGCACCCTTGATTTTGGGAGTGTTGTTTCACGGTGTTGCGGGCGCTGCGGCGTTGCGTTCTCACCAGTCCGGATCAGGCGAACGGTAGTATCACTACCTTGGGTATTGCCTCATGTGCCTTGTCATACTTGTATTCCATTTATACGCGACCACTACGATTTTGATTTGTACCTTTAGTATATGGATTGCCCTCTGGTGACTTCCGGTTTTGGGGAAACTACGGTCTTGTATATGCTTTTGGGAATAAAAATGTGTTAAGGGTGGAATGGGCCATGACTTAACGCTATTTTGATATCTTCTTATATTACTGATAGACATTATCTACTTATCGTACACTACTACATAGTAGATAGTTTAACGGGTCCTTAAAGGATGGTTATTCCAAACATCCTTTGAGTTACTTGTATTTCAATTGCTATTTCACTTGAGTTGGATTTATTAATATAAGAATGTTAATCCTGACTCGAGTGTCTTGTGTTTTTGCTTTACGCTCGGGTCAGACTGAGTGATCCAGTATTCGAGACTCACCTTTGAAGTTGGAGCTTTGCTTGAAGATCCAGCCATCTATTCTGCTTCCAGTATTCGATGATTCCAGTGATGTATTCTGATTTGTATCGGATGTATCGTATTACTCTTCTGTTGTAAACTCTGATGTATTTTATATATTCATATAGTAGCTTCATGAACTACTATCTCTTTTATTTCCGCTGCACTTATTACTCTGTGTCTGTGATCTGTGATATTTTATTTACTGTATATGTTCAGTTTTGCCAAATTTAAATTAACAACGCGGTATTTTGAGCAATTTAATTCCGGCATGAGTGTCTTCCTATACACTTATAATGGACGCGAATGGTCCAAAATGGCGGGTCGTTACATTGGGAATGCTCTCCTCAGCTACACGAAGTTGGTGAAAACCGGTAGCAAGATCAAGCTGAGAGAATACTTTAGCTTCGTAGAGCTGATCGAACATATCATTGATACGAGGCATAGGATATATGTTCTTAAGAGTAAGCATGTTCAACTCTCTATAATCAATATACATCCTCAAAGAACCATCAGATTTAGTGACAAAGACCACAACCGCTCCCCATTCTGAAAAAAATCTGCTAATCAAACCCTTGGAAAACAAGCTTCAATCTGCTTCTTTAACTCGACTTTCTCTCTAGGTGCCATCCATTTGGGAGGAAGAACAACAGGTTAGGCTTCAGGAATAAGATCGATGCATAATTCAATTTCCCGCTTAGGAGGTGGAGAAGTGACTTCACCAAAAACATCAGGATAATCCCTGACTATCGGGGTAGAGTCAAGATCACTAGGCTGAGAATCAAGCGAAAAGATAAAACTGCCTGCATAATCCTGAGGCATTCGACATTCGATCACAAGAGAAGTACCTTGGTCGTCTACTAAAGAAATGGTTTGGGCTTTGCAAGAAATAACAGTATCATAACGCTTTAACCAATCACCCCCAAGTAAGATATCAAATGCATTAAAACTGAGGACATAGAAATCTCCAGTGAATCGACGCCTGTTATGAAGGAGTTTCACCCCATTACAAATCATACTAAGGTTGGCGGGACCGCCGACAGGATTGGTCACACATAAGGATTCAGTTGCCAGTTGAGGTTGCAAGATGTGCTCAAATTTATTACAAAGATCAATAGAAATAAAGCTATGGGATGCTTAAGTATCAAAAAGAACACGAACAGAAAAATCATGCAAAGAGAAGGTGCCCTGAAGAGTACCTTGGGTATCACTGGTAGAAGGAGGAGTGGAAGAGGTCATAGCAAAGACTCCAAATGTCTTACCTTTCTGCTGAGTGGGACAATCCTTCTTGAAATGGCCAGGCTGCAAACAAAGGTGGCAAAGATTGTTTCTGGTCGTCTGGGCTGGAAGAATGGTAGCTCCGATAGAGGATGGACAGTTGTTGGCATAATGACCTTGCTGGTTGCACTTGAAACAAGTGATGGAAGATAAGTCATGCGGATGCCTCTGAGAAGAATATCCAATACCCTAAGAGTTCTGTCATTTCTTCTTCTACTGATGAAAGTTTGGCTTCCTCTTCTTCGAGCTGCTGGAATTTCTTTGAGATGCTGACACAGCCTGCATTCCTATGGAATTAGGATTTTCGAATTTGGTGGCCATATCCATAAGAGAAGTGAATGTGCCATGAACATGACTAATCAAACGATCATAATACTCCGGGCGAGCATCATGGATAAACTTCTCATTCTTTTTGAGCGGGGTGTCGATCAAGCTGGGTCCAAACTTAGATAACTCATTAAACTTCCTCTCATACTCTGCAAAAGTCATATCCCCTTGCTCAAGGTCCATAAATGCCCTATATAACTGAGACTTCCCGGCTTCGGGCATCCACTTAGCCATAAAAGCATCTCTGAAAATACAGATCCAAGATGAAGATAAAGCCCAAAGAGATAGATTTCAAAGAGATAACCTAGCAAAAGGACAACCAAGGATCTCACCTAAACTACTGCCAAGTGATATTTGCCTCGATAGTCTGAGCAGTAACCGACTCCCACCAATCCTGAGCGGACTTCTGCAACTGCCAAGTAGCTAACTAACGCATCTGAGCATTGATGATCTCAAGTCCGGTGAAAATCCTCTCTAAACTCTTCAGCTACTGCTGAGCCTCAATAATACTCTCTGCTCCAGTGAACTTGGTTCCTCCAAGCCGAGAATACTCCTTACAAAGAGTGGTGAACCTAACTGGCTGAGCTGGTGGAACGGGTGCCACAACTGGTGGTGTGGGGGCATTTCCACGACCCTTACCTCGAATGTTCCTACAGTCACTCATCTGGAAAAGACAAGAATGGATTTTAGAACAAAGGTAAAGTTCCAAAATTCAAAAGAAATCCTAATCAAAGTAATCCTAACTAAGAATTTCAAGCTCGAACGAAGTTGATTCTATAATTAATTCTACTCATTCTAAGGTATTACTACCCTATCTCTAATGAGTTTTTACTCCATAAGCTAAGTTTTGCCTAAACCAAAGCTTTGATACCAACTGTAACGACCCGCCATTTCGAACCATTCAAATCGACAATAAACCACACATGTCAGACTTGAATTGCTCAAAAAAACGGATTGTTATTTATATTTGGCAAAACTTAGCATATACAGTAAATGAATCAATCACAGACACAGAGTAATACAACAATACACAGCAGAATAGATAAATAGTAGTTCATGAAGCTACTACATAAACATTAGAGTCTAAAGCAAATACAACAAAAGTGCAAATACAACAAAGTCTCTAATACATAAGCAAATGACAAGTCTAAACATAAATAACTGGAAATAACTAAAATAACTGAAAAGTTGAATAGATAAAAGATAGGTCTCCAAGCAAAGCTCCAAGCTCCAAAGGTGAGTCCCAAATGCTGTGATACTCAGGCTGACCCGAGCATAAAGCAAAACACAAAACACTCGAGTTAGGATTAACATTCTTATGTAAGTAAATCAACTCAAGTGAAATGTCCAAGTGAAATGCAATAGTAACTCAAAGGATGCTTGGGATTCCCATCCTCTAAGGATCCGTCAAACTATCTACATACATAATACAATACGCTACATAGAAAATGTCTACAGTAAAGTAAAGTATTAAAATAACGTTAAGGCGTTACCTATATCACCATTAACATGTTTTTATATAAATATCATAGTCTATACAGATACTTTAAGCTCCACCAAACCAGTGGGATATTCAGAGAGCACTCCATAGGTACGATACAAACCAAAGTCATAATAGGCTCGATAAGGCATATGACTAGGGACCAGTGTTTTAAATCTCAGATTTTGGCCAATATCTCGGGAAAATATCTCGGCTATCTCGGGCGATATTTAAAACACTTATAACTAAACAGGCTGCCAAATCTCGGATTTTGGCTGATATCTCGGATTTTTCATCTCGGCCATCTCGGGGAGATTTAAAAGCCTGCTAGGGACGCGAGGCAATGCCCAGGGTAGGATACTACAGTTTTGCAGAACCAGGCTGGTAGTAACGCATAGCAGCTACTACCGCCCACCTCGAGACACACTCCCATAATTAAAAGTGCGCACCAATTAAATCACAAAATAATAGATATGGTTTCGAAGAAGCATGCTCGATCGGGGGAGCGACCCCACTTGGCCCAGGTATAGCTCCTATTTTAGTCATATCAAGCTGACCCGAGGGGGTCAGGGCTGCGTTCATACCACATACAATTGCGTTGGCCAAACCATCCTACTTCATTTTGGATTCTCCACCACGAGCACAGTTTTTAAAGTGGTTTTCAATATTGGCAGAGAGTATGACAATATCCGATCCCGGTCACTTTAACAACCAAACGCTTATTTCATACCGTGGTCATTTTACAAAATCACTTTTATAAACATTTAAATAAAATCTCAAATTACAAATTTTAAATCAAAATCAAAAATTAAATAGCTAACTTCAATTATATTTAATTTGAAAATATTCACTTAATCACTTTTAATTAAATCAAGTTATAAAATCATACCTTTCAAAATCTCAAAATCAATAAGTTTCAAATCAATTCTTATTTAAATTCAATTCTTAAACAAATTAAACTACAATCAACTTCAATTTATCTTTCCAACATTTATTTATTAAAGTTGTTAAAAATCTATTTTAAAATATTAACATAAATTTAAATAAATATTTTAAACATAATTTATATATATTAGTTAAATTAAATATTTATTAAATTTTATTATATTAAATTTTATTAAATTAAATCTTATTATTAAATTTATATTATTTTATATTAAATCTTATTTTATATATTTTAAAAATAATAAAGTTATAAGTAAAATCTTAAAATTTACATTTTTCCAAACTTAACTTAAAATTTTAAAATTTCCAAAACATATAATTTAAAAATCTAAATTTTTACACACATATTAATAAAAATCTTTATATTATATTTTAAAAATCAATATTTAGTAAAACACATATTTTTCCCAAAATTTTGGAAATCATTTTAAAAATAGACCAACGGTGTCCGTATATAGTTTTCTATCATATGGTCAAGTGATACGAATATTTACCATTTCAACCCATAATAATTTAAAATTTACGGGTATATATCATTTCAACCGCAATCCTAAAAAAAATTTAAATTTAGTAAAATCGCTCGGGTTTTTCATTTCAACCCATAATGATTTTCCCTAATCTATAAGATCATTTGGGTATGTATCATTTCAACCCATAGTGATTTTCCTAACTAACAGAGAACTTGCAGTGTGAGAACAATTGAATAATAACATAAAATGATATAACATATCGATGACAACCTGTATCATAATTAACAATTTAAAATGATATATATATATACACTAACATGTTATAGGTGTCATATGTCAATTAACATAGGTGAACAATTTTAAATAGTAACATATCATGCTCAACGATTTAATCACTAACCAATTCAAATTTAACAACGCGTTTCAATCATCATTTCATGTGAAATAAATTTACTAAACATATGAATGTAAATCGTGAGTGATCGCTCATCTTTCGTGGCTATGAAAACAATGAGAATAAGAAGCAAATGGACACGGACACACACATATCAAACAAGCGGGACAACAACAAACCAAAGAGCTGCTATAATTTCCGGACAGCGGCGAAACAAAGCAAGAAGCTGATGTACAACAAATCCGGACAGCGACAAACGAAAAAAGATGGCTGCGACAAATTCCGAACAGCGACACAGGCGATGCAAGGGGGTTTTTGCTGCTGGTCGAGTTCGTCACAGGCGGAGCAAGGGAGATTGGCCGCTCGATTTGACTGGGAAGCTTCGGCGGCGGAGAGGGCTGCTGCGTGGAGTGTGGAGTGGTGGGCGGAGGGAGGAGGATGGTTGTCAGGGTTGGGTCGGCAGTGGGAAGGTGGGTGCAGAGGAAGGTTGAGGGGTGTGGTCGGTGGCAACTAGAGTTGGGCGCGGAGCCTGGATGATGCGGTCGGGGTTGGGTGGCGTGCTGGCGGAGAGGGAGGCGGGGTCTGTGTGCTCGAAGGCGGAAGGATAGGGAAGGGAGGAGAGAGGCGGAGGAAAGGGAGGGGAGGCGGATGGTTCGGCAAGCGGGAGAGCAGGTTGCGGTGGTGTTGGGTGAACGGTTCGACCAGGGAGTGCTGGTGGTTAGGGTGATGAGTGGCTACTTGGCGAGGGAAGATGGCGGAGGGCTGTAGTGGAGAGGCCAGTGCGACAATATAAGGCGGAGGGAGACTAGTCGGTGGTGGGTTGTTGTGTTCGGCGTTGGAGTGGAGAGGCGATGCAAGGTCGAGAGAGGGATGGGTTCAGGCGGAAGATGGAGATGAGCAGGTAGGTTTGCTAATATATGAATGCTTACTTTTACTTTTTTTTATAAGAACAGAACGAAGAGAAGAAAGGAGGGAGAATTGAAATGAAGAACGAACCAGAATATAAATTGAAACCATAGGGAATAACAAAATTCAATTATTAAATTCTGGGAATTTTAAAGGTTAATGACCATTGGTTTCTCCCGATGGACAAATGAAAGGCCATAGAAAATCCAAAAGACTCAAAATGGGAACCTATACGGCTAACTGTTTTGCTGATTTTGCCGCGTACCGGACGCCGAAATACACAAATGAATATACTGTGGAGATCGGGGCGATGAGATAAACAGGATGGTACACAGATACTAATGACACGGCATTTCTATCAAAACTCCATTTTCGCAGCCAAAATGCTGCTAAATCGTCGAAAATAATTTAAACGGGGCTTGAGAAGATCAAATTTACCGAAACGAATTAGGACATCTAACTCGGAAAATGTTCTACATTTTTCTTATGTAAAAATATTTAGATTACGATAATATTTTATTTTCATTTATTTTAACTGATTTTTAAATTGAAATTTCGCAACCGAACAAACCTACATATTTTCCGATGAAAAATCTTCCACTTGATATGTTTAAATAGACGTATTCCAAATATCAAATTTTCGTTGCAAAATTTTTATTGTTTATTTTCATGAAAAATTTAGTTAATTACGTTATTTAAATCATTAAAATTTCCGGGTCGTTACAGGCCTCGGCTGGAATTTTACCTCTATTTGTTCGGATTCCTTTGCCTCGTCCTCCCATCAGGCAGTGGGTCCCGAAGGTTGCTCCGCCTCCGTCCGTTTCCCCTCTTGTAGACGGTCCTGTTGTTGTGACTCCTACTGTTGATGCTCCTGTTGTTGTGACTCCTACTGTTGTGTCTCTTACTGTTGTGACTCCTGCTGTTGATGCTCATGTTGTCGCTTCTGCTGTTGAGACTCCTCATGTTGATGCTCATGTTGTTGATGTTCCTGTTGGTGGGGCCCAGAATGTGGTTTCCACTACTAGTTTGTCCGATTCTACTACTTGGAATTCTGAGGAGCGGGCCTGGATTCATGTTCCGTCTGATATGCGGTATTCACTAGAATCTAACACTTACTACGCCTTTATCAGTGATGTTGGGGGTGAGAGTCGTAGTCTTTTGTATCACATCGAGGGTGAGGGTCTTTCTCTTACTCGGATTGATGAGATTGGTGAGGAGAATAAAAGTAAGTTTTATGACGTCAGTTGAGACAGAAAATTTATTTACTCACCTGCTTCTAAAGGTTATGATCCAAATCTGGCTGCACTATGCTCTGGTTTGTTCATGTAATTAGCCCGTCGTCTATCGTTTGTACTGGCAGCTCCTCTTCGGAGGGCACACAATTTAGTTGTTTAGTAGTCTAGGCTCCTTTTGCCTTGCTCCTGTACTTTATTTTTCATTGTGGTTGGGTTGTTTGCTCCTATTTAGATGTTCTGTGCATGTGCAGAACACATGTTTTCCCATTATTTATACAGTGGCACGACCCACTATAAAGCCGGCTAGCTTCGCCAAAAAAATACTAAAAATATGGTCCAGTGCTACTATAGTACTAAATAGAGAAAAATCATTCATGTCATCAAATATGGCATCCAACACATCATATATCAAATTATATAAAACATAAAATCAACTGTGTGAGAAATCATGTTGGATCCCTCCAACCAGTTCCTTGCATCACATACAGTATATAACTAAATAATACAAATCAACCGTTTCGAGGCGGGATCGTATACAAAAGGTCATCCGCTCTTACACGGAAACATAATAGGGCCTCGTTCGCTCCAGGAGCGGGAATATATCCAAACCAACAATATAAAATAGTAAATCATCAAACATTCAATTGGCAATTTAAAACAACTATATAGCATAACCGGTTAACCAAAACGTGAGTTTAACTCACATTGATTCTGGTAGCCGCCGAGGCGTGTTCCGGTTTGGAACTAAAATCGAACGACGTCCGATTTTAGTCCAAATTTTAATGGTCTTCAAATTTGTCCAATCCAGTTTCATTGTGAAACTTTCGTCGTTACGAGCGCAACGCAAAAATCCGCGTCGTGATTGGACCTCGTATGAGAGAGTTATTCAAATTTTAAGTTAACAATATTTTAAATTAAAATATAATAAACTAATCACACAATTAACTTTTAATTACAACATTACCCCTAACTTATTCTTCCCCGTTCACCTTCCTGTACATGTCGTATCCCCAATGTATACACACACACCCCAAATCGATCACCACTCAACGAAACTCTAAACGAACACCACTAACACATTTCTCTCATCGAACCCATCTTGTCGGCAACCACATTAACCCCTCCGATCATCTCCGCTCAATCGTGACCGAGCCTCCCTCCTTCAAATCACCAACAGGTCGCGCGACCTTTTTCGTCGACAAAACCCATAAAACTTCGGCGGGGCTATCTTCAATCACGAATCCAAATATGATCTCCAAAAAGCAAATCGATGAACCCATTTTCCAAAAATCCAAACCCTAGCAAAAAACCACATTCGACATTACTGTCGGGCTCCATGAACCACTGCCGCACCTCTCATTTTGCATCTATATATGAAGATCTCATCAAATTGAGATTTTTAAAGCTTGTTTCACGATTTTTAGTTTAGTATTGGATTTTTTCTTGATTTTAAAGTTTTGATTTTGAAAAAGAAGCTCCTTTCTTTTTTATAGAGAATGATAATATAACAGAGAAGGAAGGTATGGGTAAAATGTGGGGGGTATTGGTATGAACAATGAGGCATGGTGATGGGGTATGGGCTTAAAAGTCAAATTATTAAATTCAATAAAAATCCGATATTATATGTTCGAAAAAATCTCGAACTCCTATCGAGGTGTGCCGCCTAGCGTTCTATATGTAATACCCATATTCCGAACACAATGGAACTAGTCTCGATACCTAATTCGACCACATATAGAAGATAGTTTTTCAAACCCATTATATTATATAAATTCTATAATTAATTCATAAACGTTTCAAACTCGCACGATCAAACGATACGTCCAAACGCCATGAAATTCGGTGGCATAAAATAATTCATTATTACGATCCAATGAAACTGGTTTCGTCAAAATCCGAGACAGTGCCCTAGAGGCTATTTTTACCCGTTAATTAAAACGTTATAAAAACCAAATCAATCACTTTTGAATCTAAATTTAAAAGTTTACTATCTTTATTCTTATTCAAATAAAATTTAAATCAACTTCCAAAATCATTCTTATTCACATTAAATTCAAGATTTAATAATTTAAACAATTCCAATTATTCAAAAAACCCTTATATTTGAAATTCATGTTATTTAACTTATAAAATTTATTTTTCAATATTTAAAATCAATTAAATATTCCAAATTCAAATGACTAAAATTCTGAATGGTTACAGGTTGGCAAGCAACATTGGCGAGCTAATTTGCTTTGAGGAGAACATTAAGCATCGAGACCGTTTGAAGTTTGCTTGAGCCCTTATTGAGATCACCCCTTCTCAGTTATTATCGTCTACGCTAACCGTTTCGATTTCTGGAAACAGAATTGCTCATATCTCGGTTTCCAATCGATGGAAACCATCGAACTGCACTTATTACCACTCCTTTGGGCATGTTGTCTCGATTTGTATTCATATTCCTGATTCGAGTATGTTGGATTCTTCGCCTCCTCCGCCTTGTCTATACTATATTATTATTAGTGAGTTAGATTTCAAGCTCACACAGACCCCCTTGAAATTTGGCAACTGAATAGTCTCCAAATTTTTCTTCGACTACGCTGACGCAATTTTTTGTTCTTACGCGTTTATTTTGTGACAATTTATACATCGTCCTACTCTTTCTCCTACTCCACTAAAACCCTAACTAATGTTTTTCCCTTCCTCTCCATTGTTTTCGCTCTGATTCAATTGATAGCCCCAAATTCAACCCAGCCAGACTTCTACAATTCGTCGATGATTCCTCCATCGAATTCGCCCCTTCCTTTCCATTGTTTTCACCACCTATTCAGTTTATAGTCGTCGATTCACCCTCGCCCGACTCCTGCAATTTGCCGATGCATCATCGTACAAAGGTATGTTCGATTGTTCCAACCCATAGCATTATCGATAATAGTTAGAATGACATAGAAATGTTTCTCTCTAGGTATCCATGCTTCTTCGGCCATGGCACACAGATTGCTTCTCAGTTTCAAATTATTGCTTTCTCCTTTCAGTACTCATCCTAGGGTTCCTTGAATTTTTCTATTTTTAATTCCGAAAATCTGCTGTTGGTGAGAATCTAATTTGCATACAATTTTTTTTTAAAATTATAGATAAAATTCAGTAATGATGATCGATTAAAATTCAAACTCTAATAGAAATTAGTGATGAGGAGAATCATCCGAATATGATTAGAAAGAATTAATTTTTCTTCGACAAATGATGAGGTTGCTACAGACCATGAGGCCTCAAGGCATATAGTAGCATGTGGTTGCAGTGGAAAAGCTTGGTTGAGAATTAGAGTAAAGCTCATATGGAGTTGAAGGTTATTACTTATTTTCTTAACACTATGATTTACTGTTTTCAGTTTTAGTACCTTCATGTTGAACAATTAATGGTTTGATTATTTTTAAAAAATTATACGCTGGATGGCAACACAACATAGAATCGTAAATAAGGTTGCGATTTAATCCTTTAACATCTATGCGTTTTCCATGTTAGTTAAAAAATATTTATAGTTCCACATATAATTTAAATAAGAGTTTGATGATTTTAGATCTGTTCTTAAAAGGAGGAGTTGCATTCGTACATAATCAAGTTCAACCTTGAGGTTGAACTAGATTAGTTTTAGACCGTAGGATGTCTGAAATATAACAAAATGTTCTGTCACTTGCATTGATTTTTGTTATTCCTATGATATTTTGGTTCATTATGATTAAAAATTTCACAAATTAATTGGGTACCAACTACAAAATTTAGGGGTTTAACAATTTTAGTCCAAATAAGAAAATGTATGCTTAAAATTTTGGTCATTATTATTCTTCGCTAGCAGATCAAGCTTTTGTTCCATGATGTGAGAATGGATTTTTTCTTGCTTAAATGTCTCATAAGTTGGTAATTCTCTAACTAGCATTCAATGAACTTTGTAATTTAATTATTTGCTTTTACTTGAAAGAAAATGAGAAGGCTGAGTTTTCTACTGCTTTATGCACCTTTTTCTGTGTATATTTGTAATTAACATTGTGCGAATACTACTTCATTTAATTACCTACTCTAAGAAGTCAAAAAACCAATATGAGTTGTGCAACCGGTTTATCATACATATTCCTTTCGTAATTTTATTTACAATAAGACGTACAGAGTAAGAGGGTATATTCATATATAATAAGCTTTAAAATTTCCGTGAGTTCAAATCGTCCATGGAAAATACTAATCTTAAAAGCTATAAGATTAATAAGTTTTAATATTATTGGTTAGTATCCACACTATTTTCTTTAAAGATCAGTTCACAGGCATTTAAGGTTTTTAAAATGCATATAAAACTAATATCTTATAATAAAAATATGTGATAAATAAAAAATATGTTAATATCATATAAACCAATATTTCTTCTATATTTTTATTATACATAATATAGATATAGATATAGATATAGAAGAAGTTATATGTGGTAAGTATCGTATTCATGATCTGTTGTCTCTAATACAACACATGTTATGGTTTTTTTCCATAGACTAGCCTTGATGAATGCATCAAACATGACAATATATAAAAGTTTCCCTATCATATTTGGTTAAGTTCAATAATACTATATTGTTGGTGCAACTAAAGCTAATATCAATTTTTCTTCTAAGAGTCCCAAAAACAATATTTATATTGCATGTTCACAAGCTTTAAGGTGTCACAATAAACTACGGAACCCCTCACCATTCTAGCTTCAATTGCTTCCAAGTTAAAATGTTTTCTTGAGTAAAATTTTGCTCATCATGTTAGAGCTGTTGGCTTTTTCTTGCAAATCATTTAGTGTATTTGCACATAAGCTTTTTGATAACTTTTTACTCTTTTATTGATAAAGATTCAAGCATATACAATGAACAGGTAATTTTATTCTAAATATGAATCTGATCTAGATACATAGACTATTGTTCTATGAAAATAAAACCATGATTTATATTCTTTTTGCAATACTTCGATTATAAGTAAATAACTATGCTACTTTGGGAAAAGCATTGTCATTTTAGTGCCTAAGTAGTAGCAATAACCATGAGAGTTATGAAAACTTTAAGCGTGTGCGCACGATTTGGTTTCTTTATTTTTGTGTCATAGATATTTTTTAGAAACTTGATGTCATTTTTAATTTACCTTTAAACATGTATTTGACATAATTTTATAAACTGAATGGATTTTTCAATTTATGAGCTGTGTTATAACTAAGACTACAAATTTAATCATTATTCTGATAGTTAACCAAACTTTTGAAATTGTGAAATTAACTAACACTCTATGTTATACCAAATATTTTCTCTATTGTAATGTCTTAATAAGTTATACAAAAAGGCCAAATAATCCTACTTCAATCATCCAGAAAATGGCAAGGAATATTTAGCACTCATATATAATACAATTACTTTTCCTTTATCATTAGTTTATGAATTCCGTACCGATATTTGCTGCTAACTCTTGGTTTATTGCTTTACTACCAGGTTGGATAGAAATTATGTGTATTTGTATTATTTATTAACAATGGTAATGAATTTAAATACATGTGAAAACGTTATTAGTTAGCAGCTGCAAAATAAGAATAGAGACAAATCAAGGGATGTTAATTGTATGTACTCAGTTTATTTCTTATTACAAGTGAGCACTATGTTATTGAACATACAGGCGCATAAAATATTTATGAATTATTATCTTTATGCTAAAAATAATTCTATACTGAATAGATAATTAATTAGAGCATCGTGCTATGAAAAGAAAACCTTGATTGTTATTCTTTTGGCTATTCTTAGATCAACCTTTTGACTATAAAGAATCATAGATGCTACTTTAGGAAGGATTTGGTGTCATTTTGATGCCAAAGAAGCAGTGAAAACCATTGAAATCAAGAAAATTTGAATGCTGTGTTGTAAGAGCATTATGATATACTATATCTTTGTACTATATAAGAAGCTTCCAAATATTTCCTTACTCATTAGGTATATGGTAAGAAATGTTCTGCACCCAACATGGTGTAGTACTGCCAAAAGAAATACTAATTTCAAAACTAAATTTGGATAGGAATTGTAGCTTCCAAATATTCTCTTAATCATTGTGTAAATGGTAAGTGATCTGTACCCAACATGGGGTAGTAATGCCAAAAGAAATACTAATTTCAAAACTGAATTGGAACAGGATTTTATTGCTTGCTTTTTCCCTTTAAATATGGATATGTTTTGCATGATCCATATATATAATAGATAATTTTCTTCTATCATTAGTCTATGAATACCAATATTCACAGTTAGCTCTAGATTTATTACTTTACTAACAAGTTTGATGGAAATTATGTTTATCAGTTTATTTGATTTTGAAGAGGTATGGCACAAATCTACCGTGCATAGCTGCTTTTTTTTCATATCACGAGTTCAACTATAGCATTATCACCATTATAACCATTTCTAATCCCCTAATTTTGAGATTTAAAAAATCGTTTTTCATGTTCATTAACAGTTTATATTTTGGTTCAACTGGTAATTACTGAAAATAACTTTAACCAAAATTTTCATATCTCTTTTATTTTCGAGTGGTAGAAAATTAATTCATGCTTACATAAAATCTTCTTTGCCCGCATTAACATTATTCTATACTTGGATTAATTTATTTACTCTGTACAATAGAAAGACACAATTGAGTAAAATTAGTGTCATAACGTGTTCAGTTTTATCCTTTAAAAGGAATGTATTAAAAAGTTTTCAATTTTTGATTGCTTATTTATGTTGCAGTAATAACACAAAAGAAGTGATCATCTTAGACCATAGATTTTAAAATTACAGAAATACATAGGTACTCAATTTCAAAATGTATGCGAATAAAATGCGTAATACATAAATGCATTTTCATAAAATACTTATCGCAATCACAATGTTTATTAAAAAGTTATTTTGACGATACGATGAGAATAATAGATGCTTAAGATTTAATGCTCATAAATGCGTATGTTACTCATTTGCAAGCATAAATATAACTTCATTTGCTAATTAGCGAGTTTTTAATGTAAACAGGTACTAGATATGGCATTATGAATGCTAGGAATGAGAAGACAAGGAATTCCAGAACACTGACAAGTTACTTCATCTAGAAATAGATAGTCATTGATCTGCATGCGTTATATGATGTTGATGCTGACTTTTTACGTCTTTTTGCTAATTACGTATCACTGCTGTATTATCCTTGATTTGGCAAAAGAAGACCATTACTGCATGTTATTATTAATCTAACCATTTAGCTAATTTTTTTCTACCTACTTATGTTTCTCTTACTGTGTACTATTAAGTTTGTACAAAGTTCTGTTAAGTTTGTATTGTTGTACAAACTTAACATATGCTTTTAATTAAAGTCATGAGTCAACTGTATATATCTATATTGAAAGCTATTATAGTTTCTGGCATGATTGAAAACTATGTAGTTTTTTTGGTTTACATTTTAGTTTATACTATATATCTTTAGAAACAAACATAGGAATCAATAGTGGATTTCTTGAAATGCTTTTCCAAAAACGAAAGTGATTTGATTTTAGGTGGCCTTAATTCTTTCCCTTTAATGGGAAATAGATTGAGAATTGCCCATATCACCTCCTAATAAATTTACCATAGTGTATATTAAATTTTGGCTGTTACTGGCTGTTATTGTGTCAAATCTGCGAATTCAGTTCTATTTCTAGGAAGGCTTAGAGAATTGAGAAGGCTTGGAGAATGAAGAAGGCACAGAGGCCGCAGGTATATGTTAGATTACTTTTTCTAGAAATTTTTTCAAACTGCAAGCTTAATTCTTTATTTTCTTATCATCAGTAATTGCATAATTGATTTTATAACTTTCTGGATAAAATAAATGCTTGCTGAATAGTTGATTATTTTACCAGATAAATCCATTTCTATAATAGGAAATCAACAATGCTTTCCTATTGATTTTGATAAGAAATTAATATTGATTTTTTTATCACCATGTTATACTAACATATAGAGCGACATAGAAACTTAATTATCACCATGTTATACGAATTTGATTGAGACTTTCGAGTTTCTTTCATATCTGCTATTAAAAAGACATAAAAAACTTAATTTACTGCTATTTCCTGTTATTCTAAAATACTTATGCCTATTAATTAAATAATATGTCTATTGTGTAAATAGCCATTTAACCGAACTTATTGCATGATTTTACCTTCGTGCCCATCAAACTTTGAACAACTTTGAACTTTGATAGAACAATTTGTAACATGGATTGCAAAAATATTCTCATGTCAAAAGGCTAAGGCTACGAAGAAAAGAATATTAATTTAAATACTTCAAACCGCTTGATAAATATACCGAAATGCTCCAGTTTAACATTTGTTCTTTTTAAGGTTCAAATCAAGAAAAATATGCATGAAACGGTAAAAAATGTTACTGTTATAGCAACTCAAACATTTTCTCAAAACACCGACGTCAACAACTATTATATCAAAGAAAATAAAGGAAACAATATATAATGAAATTGCAAAAAAAATGTAATTACACTCCATATGCGTAGTATGGATCCGTAAAAAAATGGATTGCAAGAGGTGGTTTATTTGAGGCTTAAGATGATCAAACTATTACTTTTACCTAAAAACACATAGGTATACCACTCTAAAAGGTTTGTCTTTACATAATAGGTATTTTTTGATTTATGATTTCACTGTTAATATTTGAATCTTCACCACATCCTTATATTCTTCTAGGATAGCTAATTTATCTTGCAATGTGTACTAACTTCTTATACTTAAAGTGTAATAGCCAATGTTTTTGTTATTATGTATGTCAATTGTATGAATTACTTCACTGTAACTAAATTTATACATAGGTTAAATATAGTTGAATGTGCTGTGTACTTACAAGGCCATAGGTACACAATTAATACATAGGTTTAAATAGGTACTGTTATTTCTATTTTGTAGTTAAAGCTGTGTAATTATCATTGTTGACACTGATTCATGCAGTTAACAGCCACGAACAATGATTACAGTAATTTGTGGTAATTTAGTAATGCATTCAACAAAAATATCTACTACTTATTATGTGCATTGAGAAAAAGACTGTTTCCATCAACGTTTCACTATTTCTTCTAGCACACATAGTTTTCAAGTTACTGAATGCCATTGCTTACTAAAATAAAATATATAAATCAAACATTTATAAATAGTAACTGCTAAGTAATAGGTACATTGGTAACACACATTTAATACAAAGTTACAACAACTTAAAATATAAATCCTGTACCTATCTGTGTCTAGGTATATTATAGTAGTTTGTTCTTTACATTATCTTCCATGGAACATTTCTTTAACGTTGTGCCTTTTATTCAATCACAGCAAAAATAGGTACAAGAAAACAAAGTCTTTGCGTCACACCTACTAAGCTATGGATGCTACTTGCTTTGCTTGCAGAAGATGTATTATACTCTATGTCGTGATCGTATACTTTTAGCATTTCAACGATTCCATCACATGATCATATACCGTGCTATCATTTTTTGCTGCGGTTATTCAAATGATAGATTATATTTTTTGATTTGTTCAGTTTGTCTCTGTTCATTGTACTTAATTGTCAGAATTATAAATAGCAGACAGCACGTTTTACCGAATAACTTTTTGCACTGTTATTAGTTTGAAATTTTTTGCAATTTCATAAAGATAGCATTTTACCACGATTAGTTCTGATATCAAGGTTGATCATACTAATTTGTTGTTAAACAGCTACTAATATATCATTGCAATATGTATTAGTCAATAGCTATATATTGGAGTGGCAACGTGATGAATTTAGTTTGTAGTTAGTTCCATGGTGTGTGATTGATATAAAGTTTATATATTGTTCTTAATCACGTGAAGTGGATACGTAGCACATTCTTAATTGTATATCTATTTTTATGGATATCTTCGGTTGTACATGATGATATGTACACAAATGAGGAAAATCTTTTGTCCCTTTGTTGTATTATGTATCATGCTCGCAGGTTTTCCATAAATAAATTTATATAAACTATGTAAATTAGTTATGCCCAATAACTAAAATATTATCTCTGTCGTCTAATAATAAAAGATGAATACAAGTCTATGAGGTCTCAATTTAAAATTCAGTTCAAGCCTACTTTTTAAGGTCAGTTTTGTACTTTTTTCTGTAATATACATCTGTGGTGGCCACTATTTTATTAATGATTTTTCATGGAATTATGTGCTGCTTCTAATTACATTATATTCTTTTGACAACTAACCCTCATGTACATTGGTATCAAAAGGTGATTTCATTGCATTTGGTGTACTAACATCTGTTTCTTCTGTATGCCCTCAAGCTATTATTTACAATTGAAAGTAGACTGATTAGGCTACAATGTTGCGTTCTCAGTCTCTAAATCTTTGTTCACGAATTTTTGTTGTGCTGAAACCGGTGTGTTAAATATATCATGTATTTATAAATAAATTGCCACACGTTATTGTTTACTTATATATTTCACTATTCTTCTTTTCATTATAAATAAATTATATATATCCTTTAGAAAAATGTTGAATTTTCTATATTAATTATGCAACAAACTAAAAATAAGGGAACTAATAAACAAAATATGGTACTAATCAGGCGACATACGTGATATTCATATTTTGGGCATGGTATAAATTTACTTGCATACCTATTTTAACTATTTTTCTACAAAATAATATATATTCACCACATCCGTGTGCGAAGCACTGGTTCGCACTAGTATACATGAAAAGGTTCCTTTGCAAAAGCCCCCTCCTAGGCAATGGAGGGAAAAAGAACCTATTGTCCCTACCTCCGATGACGCCTATGCCTCCTCCAACTTTAGCTCTCCCTTCCGGTCCTTCTGATATTGTCATGCTTGATGTCTTACTTGCCACCGCTTTCACTACTGACAACTCTGAATCTGCCAAACTCCCTATGGACAAATATGACGCAGTTGTTATCCCTGCTCCTTCGGAACTAGGCTTTCAGCAGGCTCATGATCCTAGCAAACCCTTTTACCTCATCAATGCATCATCCCGATGATCTCGATGATGGAATAGAGTATAGCATTGCTGATCTTTTTCCGTCTTAGGATAGATAGCTGTTGTCCATTGTTATGTATTGTATCTTTTGGTATTTTGATCATCTATAATGCGTGTGTGAGTTGTAACTGCTTTGGCAGTGTGACATTTCCTTTTTTGAGTAATAAAAAGTGGAATACCCACTAAAAAAACCACCTTACCTTCCAAAAAAATATAGGCACACTATATAATATATTAAAACTCACATTGTACCAGCAATACGCGAACTAACATGTGTGAGATTATTAGGAAAGAGTTTCGTAAGACTAAAATCTGATATTTTAGGAACAAGGTTCGAATCAAGATATAAGTTTGGCCATATATGGTTAATCAATGTTGGAAGCTCATATAAACCAAGAAACATTCGACAGTCATCCTATATTGACACATGCACATTGTCCCTTAACATCTTATGCTTGTGAATAGACAATAGATAGAGTAGAATATAAAGTTGTATATATGTTCTAATTTTACAATTCGGATAAACATGTGTCCGTAACATTTGGTAACAAAGGAATAAGAACATGGTTCAAGAAATAATGTTACGAGTTTAGAAAAGATGTTTACAGGTTACAGCCAAGTGTTGTGAGCTTAAGAATCTTGAAGTATTATAAGAGCCTCTTAACCATGCACCTATCAGCATTGTATAATAATAGTTGTTTACATAGCAAAAAATGGCAGGTTATTTAGCCTAATGTAAAAAAGATATCATGTTTTAGAACTGTCAAACTTGTGATATTCCCATATTCCCTCATCCATATTTAGCTCACTGTTTATTACCTCATCTAAGCATCGCACTCTATTAAAATTTATGAATTTAAGGATGAATATAAGCATAAAAATATGATCATATTTAGCTCAAAGTACATAAAATATACCATTGAAGCCGTCTCTGACCCAACATACAAAGTAGGAAAAAATGTTTCTGTACCACGTTCCATTTCTCTTCTGATGTCACCATTAGGCATCAAATCCGAAATTAGAATGCAGTATACAGAACCAAATTTCTAGTGTAAAATATGAAGTGCATGTTCGGAGTTCTAACTATCCAAGGGAAAAAGAATTAGATTCGTGTCCAGATCTACAAGGGGTGGTGGTTCTCCAATCTTCTTAGCAGTCCCAATTAACAAGGATCGATTTAGTGGGGTATAACAAAAAAGTGATGTTGGAATTCTAACATGCTATTTATATGAAAATTCGTACCGAGCAGGTCGAGATAGACTATTTATAACAGCATTTACCATGTAAGATGCAAATTTTATGGTATTAAAAGCAGTCGTTTCAACGCGTATTACGACGGTTATGAGATATGGACGTATAACCTTAAAAACGCATGTTAACGTTGGTAAAATTATCCAAATAACCCTATGAATTTCACATTTTATTTTGAAATTAAGAATGTAATTTATAAAAGAAAGTTAAAAGGCACATAATGCGAATTTTTTATAATAATAAGGATGTATGTTAACATTTTCTATTTACACTTACCACGATGAGCATGCATGCTTCATAATGATTTTAATCAGTAACTGGGAGCATAACGAAGAAATAAATATTTACCTTATATCATCATTTGGAAAAGTTATTATTCAAGCTTCAGGTTTTTATTTATGTTTGTCCTTGACGGAAGAATCAATGAAAGATTTTTGGACTTCTTTGTATTCGGTGTTCTCACGCTTAGTCCACTAAATACATCCATCGTAGCAATTTTTTTATTTCCCTATTTATGTGCACCTTAAAATTTGAAATGAAACTCTACCAAAATATGTGCACGGTTTTCATATACAACTATAGTTCATGAATAAGTTTCCAAAAGTAGTTCTTTTTATATAACTATTATTATATATAATTGAGGTAAACAATAAAGTAGGATATAGTGAATAGAGAGAGACAAGGAGATTAATTGGTCTAAGTTTGGGTTGTAACCTGTAACTATTGTAGCTACAAGTGCATTGTAACTGTATTAGTTTGTAGCATGGGTCGTAAAGTCCAATCCAAATTAAATTCACTAAAAAAAGAGCTTACTCTTGTTCAAAGAATGTGCTATTTATTTGAGTACAGTAACTTGTCGTAAACTAATTGGTTATTGGAACTTCGAAAACAAGTAGATTTAGTAAACATGATGAGGCTGAGAGAGACCCCCGACTGTTGCAGCTTGAAGTTAACTTCATCCATCCAGTAGTCCAGAAGCCACTTCATCTATGAAAGTTGGAAAAAACAAGAAGAAATAATTTGTATATTCAACATGCTGAACATGTGTGTGTATTTGTATGTATGCACCTATACACATATATGTATACACATACATGTGTGTACATACCTAAACATCAAATAGTAATGTACACTAGAGACTAGATGTTAATCCGCCGTTTTGCAAGGCAGAATGCAGACGAATTTAACCCAACCGACTGCACGATGATCAAAGCTAAACTTTCACAGATAGTAAGCATGATCACAAGGCTAAAATATAGCATAATCGACAAACAAACAACACAAGACGTTTAAAACATAGTTTCAATAAAAACGAGTCGTTTCAAGTTGCTTGAAGCTAGCTCCGAGTCACCTTCTTGTTTGCTTCGGGTTTCCAGGCAATTTGCTTTGAGTCAGAGAAGGATCTGTTTTGGGTCTTGGACAGATCTGCATGTTTACAAGCTGCTTTGAGTCACCACAACACTTGCTTCGAGTCACTAGAAGGTCTGCTTCGAGCCAAGGAGATAGCTACTTTGAGTCAAGGGATCGATCGTATCCATGGAAAAACACCACTTTGTATCCATCACACCTACCACATTTCGTACCCATCACCTGAAACATGTTTCGTATCGATCACCGTTTGCACAATTCGTATCGATCGGTAAACGATCGATACGAAACGTGCCAACAACAATACAAAACAAAAGGTTCTCCAATCGATACGATGGAGTTTTAGGTGAACGATACGAATGGAATTATTAGATCGGTACAAAAGACGTAGGCATGCATCGATACGAAAGACATGCGTTCGTATCGATACGAAACGCATCATCACAATCGATACGAAATAAAGTGCCACAGATGGATACGAATGAGTGTACACCGGAGGATACGAACAACACCTATAAGACTCATCACCCAGCATAAAAAGAGGATCGATCCTAGAAGACAGCGCCACGTCATCTGGTCAATACGTGCTAGCATGGATATGAAGATACCGATACGAACGACATCGATACAAGCTCTTCAATGCCTTGCAAATGCAAACTTGCACCGATCATATCTCACAATCTACAAGTCCAAATACTATCAAATTTTCACAGGAGTTTGCGTACAACCTCAAGAATGTCCATGATCGATCCCAACCCAAAAAGAGCAATTTTGAATCGATACGAATTTGGTACGTATTGATCATGGATCGAATCGAAATGTCAGAGGATCGATCACGTGGGCCCACCCACGTGAGAGGAGTCTTCCGAGATCTAGGCGAGATATTTGCAGCCTACACCTATAAATAGCAGTCCAGGAGCTTCAGAAAATGAGCTTTTGGCTCTTCTACGCCATTACTCTGCTGAACTCCATTGTAACTTGGATGCTATCAATTTTACTCCTGTAAATCAGTAGAGAATCATCAATAAAACAACAACTCTTCAAAGTGGATGTAAGCTACAACGCCGAACCACTATAAATCTTGTGTTTTTATTGCTTTCCTTTTAAATTTTGAGTGTTCTTCACATTTATATTCTCTACACACTCTCTATCTGTAATCTATGATTGTGAACGGGTGCTTTCATCTGCAATTGGGTGTTTGTGACCAGTTTTGACGCAAACACTAGAATTCTTGTTTAAGATGTTATTTGATATGGAATTTCACATATCAAATCACCCTAAATTTAAAACCTTTATAAAAAAGTGCAACACATAACATCATGGTAAGCTACATGTATTAATAACCAAATTGTATCGTTTACTTACCTCCTTTAAGATCCAAGAATCCTTAATGCCTACTATATGCCTAACTTTGTTCTCAAAGATAGACTGTGATGTCAAGCATATGAACATTGAATGTACACCTTACTCCTTGGCAGTTTCATATAAAGCATGAATACAAATAGGTAAAGTTGTAAACAATATAGTCGTTGTAAGCATGAGCCAGAGATTGTCAAAACAAAATAAAAAAAACTCTTGATGACACAAAATGAGAAAAGGTAATGAAAATAGGAATTTGCATTGAACTAGTGAAGAAAATTCATCATAAAATACCTAGAGGGGAAAAGTAAAAACTGATGTTTTTGCAAGAAATGCAAGCTATTTCCTTCATACGTACAGCCTTAATTTTTGTGGCCAACATTATCGAAAGCTGGAGTTAAAAAAGATGCTCAAAAATAGGAAGATATAACTCGCCGTGATAAAGAGAAAGCTTAGCTTCATATTTGTGGTTCGTTATTAAAGTGATAATGTTAAAAATCCAATGAAGAAGTAAAATTTCGATCAACCTAATGACCGTAGGAAGGAGTAAGTTTTGTGCTTGGACATGGTTAGTCTAGTTTTGAGCACAAAATATATTTTGGAGTGAAATAATTTGTACACAATGTTAATCCTATATTCTTATGTTGTATTTTCTTACTTTAATATCGATTTGCGAAATAGAGTTTGACAAATATTCTTCAACTGAGCCTTATGTATCCTTGCACCATATTTGTAAGAAATGCTGTAAAATTGTGTAGATACATCACTCCAATGTACGATTGAATTGCTCTCTTTCAAGGATGTTTTCGTCTATCAAAGGTTTTTTTCAAAAAACACTCTTTCAGGATAAAATGCATTGAGTTTCTGTAAGTTGTGATCACTTACACAAATCAGATAAACACTCAAAATGATAAGGTGATGCGTGTGTAATTTGTTGATTCAGAAAGTAAAAGAAGTTATGTGTAGACGAAGTACTGTCGTGTATAGATAGAGAGAAGGCTTTTGTTGATGTCAACTGTTTGAAACGAACAGACATATTTTGGTCCCAACAATCATATTTGCTTGTTGTTTGAATTCAAATTGAAACAGTAAACGAGACATACTGTTTTTCAAAAGGAGCGCTGCTCCGCACCCCACCATGAAATGCTGCCCTTTTGACCCCACGACCTAACTGGTCAAGTCAACCGCCGCCAGTGAGGGTGTTGTCCCTGCATCCCCAACTAGATAGTTGTCACCCTTCCTGGACCCTTCTTTGTAGTGGCAATCAATTTATACAATTTTATAAAAAACTTCTAATGTTAGAAACATATATTGGACATGGACCTAATGATGATCGATATATAAGTTGAAGATGAATAACCTGATATGAGTCATCGGCCATTATGAAAATGTTACTTTGCTGCTACGAGGTTCTTAATATCTTCTATCCATAAAATCTAGCCATATGTATGCAAATGTGGACAGGAAATGAGTACTCAACTGTTCAGAAGATGTATAAAGTTTTTAACTGATGCATAAGTCACACATGCATTAGATTTAGCTCCACTTTGAAATGGTTTTAGAGAAAAAATCCTCTTGTTACTTAAGATGTTATTGCTTACTATGTAAAGTGTCTCTATTGCATCGCTTCTGCAGCTGTTAAGACACTAAAAGCAATAAATAAGCAACTCTCATTTCTAATACTGTTATTTCCAGATGGCACTCTTCTTCAGTATTCTGCTGGTATTATTAAACTTCTTATGTTCATAAATTTCTTTTGCAAACATGCAAATAGTATCATGCAATGCGAGAGAGGCATATAACTTGTAGAATCAAACGGTGCAAGATTAAATAAGTACGTTAATGCATAGATGAGAAAGAAAGCAGCTTGGATGTACAAAACAAAGAAATACCCTTGATGATGTAGAAGTTGTGAAATTCTACGCTAAACATGAAAACTCCAACCAAGCTTGTCATTAATAAAAAAAATTATTAAACACGTTTCACCAGAATCAATAATGTTAATAGAACTATTTTTTCCAACCGCATATAGAGAAAACAAATTAGGGTTATCTAAAATCACACATAATTAAACACATATAATCTAGTGGAAGAACTAAAAGCTACCAGAACAGCAGGAAACTAAATGGGTTGCCAGTAAGACTGATTTTACGGCTTTAGCTTTCTTTTTTACGAAAACGTTAGGATTGGGGAAGTGAGAATTCACGGTGGCGGACAAACGGATCGGTGTGGGAAAGCAACAGTGGACAATTAGGTTTATTTGGGCTGTCAATGACTCAATTAGAAAGGACAACCGCAAAATCGAGCATTCCACGAAGACCTGAACCGGAACTGAACCCAATGGGTCTCCGGTCGGGTCTGAATTATGAAAAATACAATAAAATTTTAACAAATGGCTTCCTCTAGCAATTTTTTTTTTATTGAAATCATGAGTTGTCTACATTATTTACAAAATTTTGTATTAAAGAATTCTCAACAATTCAGATAAAAAGAAAATTTGAAATTTATCAGAGGATTGCTAATAAATTTAACGCGTTGCAGAAAATGACTCAAGTGCTAGATACGGCAGCTGCAAAAAAAAAACATGATGGTAATCGAAAAGAATTCACAATGTGTGAGAAATTGCATAACAAAACTAGAGCAAGTTGGGATATTCAGAGGAACGCGGTGACTACTGACAACGATTGGTGGGCTGATCGAGTCAGGGTATTTTTTACAATTTCTAACAAAAATTTCTTCTCAAATTCTAAATATTTTTTTAATTTTGTATCAGGAATTTGATAATATTGTTCTAAAATGGGTTGCACCAGTATCCATACTGGAAAAAATATCGTGATCTCCACGTTGATTAGTCCTCCTACAACTGAAGTGGATGATGAAGTGCAACCGAAGTTCCAAACCACAACGTCAAATTTCACTCCAGATGGCGTTTGGGAAAAGAAGCCCATACCTCAAGACTGGAATGATCCTTTGACTTCCCAACCATTTCAACATTCACAGCCAGATGAATTTGCTCACCCGACCTTAATATCGATGTTAGTATGGACAGTCCTTCTTCAGTGTGTCATTCTGCCATTGTTCTTTCCACTACTCGCGCTAACCAAAGATGCACACAACAGACATTTTACGACGATGTTCACAAGATAGTGGAAAATGATGGAAAGAAGAACGAAGTAAGTCTTCAATTTCTTCCGGAGTCATTGATGTTCCTTACCGTGGAGATCATAAGTTGGTGGATATTATGGCCTATCGGGATCGGTGCATGAAGTTGGGCCAATATAGCATTATAGAGATAACAAAATTATCTCTCGATAGAAATTTTCAAAGAGGTTTGTTAATGTTGGACATGGATGATGCACCACGCGAGTGGATCGAAACAGAATTGAGGATATTACCAGTGCGTCGTTGAATTTATGTTATTTGTGTTTGTCTATTCAATTTCTGTTCAATAAATTATTAGTAAGTTTTTAGAATTTGTATTAGAATTTGAAGTTGAATTGAATTTGAATTTTCATTATTAATTCTGAAATATTAATTTAATTAAGTACTAAATTTCATTAATTAGTAATTAAAGAATTATTAAATGATAAGTTTAAACTTATTATTTAACTATTACAAAATAAATAACTATTTTCAAATTACTCAACATTTTTTACATCCTATCCAACCTCTAATCAAAAAAGTTGTCCATGAACACTCTAACCTCTAACCAATTTTTCTACGAGCACACCTTTAGAGGAGAATGTGAGTTTTTGTGATTGGTCTGAGATTGAAATGTGGTTTTAAAGGAGAGATTTTAGAGGAAAACATTAAGATTGAGGGCTTTTGGTGAATTACGGCATAAAAAAGAGAAAGAGCGAGAGAGTTGGAGGAGCGGAAAGAACGAAAAATGTTGCTATTATTTTAGGCTAATTATATTAACACTATTTTCTTCCTATCCTGTTAGAACCTACGTTTATGGTTTTGATGTGACAACTATAAATTTTGATATATAACATACACGTTGATTATTTTAAGGAAATCAAACTATGAAGACAAAGGCTGGCTACAATTGACGAGTAGACTACAACAAATAACTGCAGCTAACGATCATGATGAACGAGACCATATTTCAGATGAGTCGTCGTATTTGAGTCTAGAAAATACTTGTACAATATCCTCTGATGATACACACACAAATATTTTCAAATTGATTTAAAAGTAGATTTTGAACGTAGAAATTTTCAAAAAAAAATTTCAACAACTTAAAATACAAGTGCTTTTATTAATAGAAGTCAGACGTCTGTCAACATTACTCAGACGTTTGACCTGGTGCTCAAATGTCTAGTAATCTCTTTCGAACGTCTTAATCATATTTTTTTAAACATCTTCTTTTCTGGAAAATGATCAGACGTTTAAGCCGGAAATTCAGACGTTTGACCTAAAAGAACCATATCTATGGTGTTTTGATGATAACAACCAAATAACAATGATACTAACCATCTTCTTCAAGTACATTACATATTTAGTAAGAATCCAATGAAAAGACAAGAATAAAAGCACATACTAAGAGGATATTTTTCTTTATAGTAATACTATGGGAGTACATTAATTTTACTGGAACGTAAGATTTACTCAAGTAAAGGCCAAGGAGATCAATTATGAAGGAGCAAACAAAAAGATAAAGGAGTTAGTTGACTGAACTAACCTCCCAATCGACCGAGTCAGTTGATTAAACTCCTATTTAGTCTATTGATTTTGACTATGCTCTCTAGATTGTTTTCTACAAAGAGTTGGTCGGCTGAACTCTATCTCCTTTTGACTGAATGCACAGTGAACGACTAGTTCATGGAAAGGTGTCTTCACATCTCTTTGCACTTATGGTTGCTTCTCTTCATTCCTGGATACTTCTAAGAGGCTATAACCCTATTTTAGCATCCCTACAACACCTTTAAAATCCCCTAAACATCCCTAAATCTATATATAACTTTATACTTTGAATTCCACGCCTAAAACTCTCAAACCCAAAAAGCAATAGTCTGAACTTCAAAAGATTCATTTGATTCTGATAATATCGACTGGTGTGCTTCATCTCCACATCCCATATTGTAGTCGAATAAACATCTTAGCCTCTACACCTCTACTCAATATTGTTTGGTTTGGTTATAGGAGTCCTTGTACTAAAAAGAGACAATTTGTATATAAAAGATACGCTATGTCGAGAAGTAACTTTTTGTTACATTGATTGTTACAATCTTGTTTCTAAAGCTTTAGGCAGTTGTTGTAAGCTCATTCCTTCGGTGTTATGGGGAGTCCTCTTAAATTCGCGACTGGACATAGGACGGGAAGTCCAAACCAGTATAAATCGACTGTGTGATCTATTATTATATTTCTACTGCATTTATATTATCTCTTATATATTGGCCATCTTCGATCCCGTGCATAACGACTAACAAGTAGTACCAAAGATGATGTTCTACTAATCGTAATAACATCCTAGAACAATGGCTAGAAAAAGAAGAACTAGTTAGAGTTCAAAGACAGTCGAGAAAAAACAAATTTCTGAAATCAAGCAACAGTCAATAGAATCAAGGTACATGTGCTACATGGCTAATCTCAAAGCAAAATCGGTATGTTTAGATTCGTTATAAAGTGATCTTTTAGAAACACATGAAAACTTATCAAAAGATTTTAAAACCAAACAAAAGGTCAATTTTATTACTTTAGCTAAAATAGATGATTGTAAGCATAACTTTTATTTTAAAAGAAGAAAATAATTTTTTAGCAAAACAAACTGAATTTTTTGAAAATACATTGGAAGAACTTGTTTTACAAAAGGATTTCCTATTAAATAATGATGAACGTTAAATGATAAAAATATTGATCTTTCGAAGGAAATCAAAGTTTTGCAAAATAGAAATATTTTTTGAAAAATCCTTTAAGTGATTCTAATTCTCTACTTTTGCCTTTTGAAAAAGAGAATAGTGCTTTAAATGATAGAAATCAAGAATTAATTGAAGAATGCGAACTTTTAAAAGATAATAATGTTATCTTGCAAAATGAAATTTGTGATTCTAAAGCTATTTTGATAAATTAAATGAAAAAACACAAATTTAAGAGGAAAAGATAATTTGTCTTCCTTAATTAAGAATAGCAAAGCTCACATTGATAGAACCGATTTAGGTTATAAACAAGATAATTGTAGAAATAATACTAGATATGCATTCTTGTATACACGTTTTAATGCAAGTACTAAAAGTAGTCATAGTTCTAAACCATAAACAAGATAATTGTAGAAATAATACTAGATATGCATTCATGTATACACATTTTAATGTAAGTACTAAAAATAGACATAGTTCTAAAACCACTTCATATCATGATAGTATTATGCTTAAAAATAGAAAACATCTTTTGAATACTAAATTAATGACAATTAATGTTGATATATTGGTTCCTACTGATTTAACCAATCATGATAGATAATTATACATTAGCAATTATTACGATACTGTGATTAATAATGAGAACTATATTTTAAGGAATCGACCAAAACCAATTGGATATGGTTTCCTAAGTCGTGAACCCTATATTTTTAGAAAAATGAGTATCATTTTGCTTACATTTGACATACCTATTAAATACCCATCACTTTGCATTAATGTTAATTTATATTTTGTTGACTTATCTGTGATACTTCCTATCTCTTTTATGAAGGGGGAGAAAAATACACATATATAGAAAAAGTACATAGATCTATTTCTTAATAGAAATATTATGTCTAGGGGAAATTTTTAAAATATAATATGCTTATGCTCTTATCTCTTTTTGTTGATGACAAAGGGCAAAAAGAATGTTTGCATGTTTCTATATTCAAATAAACTACTTAATATAAGTAAAATAAACTTATTATACATAGCACATATTTAGAGGGAGCTTTTATTTTAAATTATAAAGTTGTGTGGTAGTCATCATCAAAAAGGGGGAGAATGAAAGAATCGTATCTTGGTGTTTTAATGATAATAATAAAAAAACAATGTTATTGACGATCTTCATCAAGTACATTACAAATGTAGTAAGCATTCAATGAAGATACTAGAATAAAAGTACATATCACAAGGATACTTTGCTTCATAGTAATACTGTGGGAGTGCATCAATTTACTAGAACGCAAGATTCACTCGAGTAAAGACCGAAGAGATCAATTATGAAGGAGCAAATAAACAAATGAAGGAGTCAGTCGACAGATTTTCACTATGCTCTTTGGATTATTTTCTACACAGAGTTAGTCGCCCGAACTCCATCTCTAGTCGATTGAATGCACAGTAAACGGCTAGTTCATGAAAAGGTGTTTTCACATCTCTTCGCGTCTATGGTTTCTATCTTCATTCATGGATACTTCTGAAAGATTGTAACACTATTTTAGCATCCCTACTACACATATAAAATCCTCCAACCATCCTGTTAGTCTATATACAACTCTATACTTCGAATTCCACGCCTAAAAATCTCGAATCCAAAAAGAAATATTCTATACTTTAAAGATTATTGTGATTTAGATACTAGTGTGCTTCAACTCCACACCATATTCTAGTCGAATAAACTTCTTAGCCTTTACACCTCTTCTCAATATTGTTTGGTTTGGTTATGGAGTCCTTTTACTAGAAAGATGTAACAACCCTGTATTTTGTAATTATTTTAAATTGAATTTCCTGATTTAAAAACTTTATTTTATTTATTAAATGGAAAATTTTGTTATTTTAAATATTAATTATGATTTGTATGTGAATTATAATTCCAAACATGAATAAATAGAGTATTTTCCAAGTGGTTAAGTGATTAAGTGATCCGGCTTTGGTGCGAGAGGTCACAAGTTCGAAACTTGCGTAGCGTGATTCGAATGTTTATTGACATGTGATATGTTGTCCTGGTGACATGTTGTATATAAAGTACCATTTCAAAAAAAATAGAGTATTTTCCAAAAATGTGAATTTTGGTCAATATGGTCAAACTTCGACTTTTAATTTAAAATGTTAAAAGTTTAAATTTTTGAATTTTATCTTTTATTATGAAAGTAAATAAAATTTCAAGAATACTGCTTTTCGTTTCGTTGAAATCAGATTTATATTGTGAAAGTTATGCCCATTTGAATATTGTGTGTAATTTGTTGTATTTAACAAAATTGTTTATTTTAAATTATATAAATAATATATTATTTGGTCATGTAATGTTCTAATATGGGTAAAATAACTTGTTATGTATATATTTTGGTTTTAAAACATTTTTCAAAGTGTAATTGACATTTTCCAATGTCAGTTGTATTCTGTTTATAATTTCTAATTTCCAGCTTCATTTAATTAAAGAAATTCTTTATTTATTTTCTATTTTCTTAAAATCTTATTTTATTTTCATTTCCACTTTATTTTGTTCAGCATTTATTTTATTTACTTGACTTTTATTTGTTTAAAAGTGTTGTTATAATTTTTAAAAGTTTATTGTACATTTGTTTATATTTTAAATGCTAGTTTCAATATATTAGCTATTTTCTTAATTATTTTCTATTTTACTTAAATTATTTATTTAGTTTCTTTTTCACTTTATTTGGTTCAGCTTTTTATTTTTATTTACTGAAATTTATTTAGTTTAAAAGAATTTGGAAATTCAAAGAGACTTTGTGCTTGTAACTTGTGACTCTTCCTTTTTCCGCATCTTTATTGCCTTGGCCTTTCATTTTCTCTTTGTAGCCGTACATTCCTTATTGCTTTTCACATAAAAATAACTTCTTTTCCTCATCATTTTCGGCCATAGCAATTTCTGAAATCATTTTGTAAGTCATGGCTTCCATTCTCCTCTTTTCTTCTTCCTTTTTCCATTTGTTTGCCTTGATTTTGCCCTGCTTCTTCATGATTTGCTCAGCCTAACCCCTCCACCATCACCTCCGACCACCACCACCACATCTTCCCCTCATCCATGGCTACAACCCCTCCATCTCCTCTGACCTGAAGTGGCCATGACCTCCTCATGAACACAACACCACAAAACCTTGCTTAAAAATCAACAAAACAATGCCTAGACCATATATGCTTCACCTACCTTTCATCTATCACCTTGGCCACCCCCTTAGCCACCACCACCATCATCTACTTCACCTCTGGCCACCCCTTTCACTACTGTCCAGATCTGACCTGACATTAAGACCCCATGGCCGAGCCTATATGTGGTCATAGCCGAGCCAAAATGCACCAAAACTTCACCTATTTGCCTTGAACCCATGTATGCTCCATGTTGTAACTCTTCCACCACCTTCATCCACTTGTAACCTGACCTATATGATACCATACCTGACCCAAACACACATCAATGGCTGAGCAAAAGATCCCCTTGGTCGAGCTCTTGAATGGTTAAAGAAAAGTCGAATCACTTTGTCCTTTGTTGCTTTTTATTTCTAGTCATTTCGATATTGTTTTGTGCTGAATATTTATGTGTATATTGTCTTGTTTTGTGATGCAGCAGCATACCTGGATTCGAAGACGAAACCCCTAGGTTGCTCCACGACCTACACTCAGGCATTCTCCAACCTAAACTCCATTACCCGCGACCTAAACTCCTACCAAACCCCACGACCTAATTGCCATGACCTACCGAAGCTCAGCGACCTAACTCCACCACGACCTAATTCCCACGACCCAGCCTCCATCGCGACCTACGACCTAACATCGCAAGACTCAACTTACGACTCATCACAAGCCACGACTTACGACTCATCACCACCGCGACTTAAATTATCACTTCTCCGACCTAACGATAAGTCGCAAACGAAGTTCAGAAGCTCCGACCTAATTCCAATAACTCTTCGACCTAACGATAGGTCGCAAACAATGTCCGACCTAAGTAAGTCGCGCCTTCTCCGACCTAAGTCGCGAAGCGCCTCTACTGTAGTGGTCGTACTTCCCTTAACTCGCGAGATATGATAAGTCGTGAGATAATTTGATAAGTCGGGAGATGAAGTTGATAAATCGCGAGCTGATGTTGATAAGTCGCGAGTTGGATTTGTTAAGTCGCGAGGCTTATAAGTCGGATGTCGACTGTTACTTTAGGTCGTCAAACACTATTGTTAAGTCGGTACTATGCTTTCTTGTGTCGTTTGTATAAAGTGTTGGTGAGTCATTTGTATTGTAGCTCGTATTTCGTTAAGTGTTGTAATATTTCTTTGTTTTTAAGTCGCAAATATTAGGTCGTTCAAGACCTATGAGTTGTGTTGTAAGTGTTGTGTTGTATGCCTATAAATAGGCAAGTTATGTCATTTGTAAAAAGTAGTTGATTTTGAATAAAATTTCCTTTGTTAGCTTTGTGCTTTCATCCAATTGGTAGTCGAGTGTGATCTCTTATCTCCACCTTCGGTCAATCGAGTGCGCTCGATTCAACGATCGTGAAGCCAATTCGCGGTATCAAGTGCGCTTGATCAACGCTCGAAGAATTGAAGATCTACTTTCACGGTATCGTGATCGATCAACGTGACGTAGATAGCTAAAATTCGGTATCTTCGGATCAACGAATTTGGGCATTTCAGTATTCATCAATCCACCGATTGCTACGTTCATCGATCTACCTTGTTTTTGTCTAATCCGCTGCGTCAGTTTGGTATCAGAGCTAGAACGCAAGGAGTTTGCGTAGATTTTTGGAGTTTGTACGAGATTTACATCATTTGGAGAATTGGGTTCTCGAGATTTTGAAGATATTTGGTAGTTTGATCGAAGTGAAGTTTTGTTGGAGTTTGTTGAAGAGTAATCATGCCGCCGAGACGAGCTCAACGTCATCGCAATATTAATACTTTGTACGGAAGAGAAGAGGCCGATGAAATGGAGCAACGAATCAATGAGAATTTCAATAAGAAGATTAATGAAGGGATTGGTCGATTAGAGAGAATGATGTTGGAGATGAGTCAAAGTAGAAGAAGAGTTTCACCTGAATCTAACCATGGGGGAAGTAGAATTTCACCACATTCCAATCGAGAGAAAAGTGTTGATAACGATCATAGAAGTGTGAGTCGAGATTGTTATAGAGATGATGATGATCGAAGACGTGAGAGGAATGTGAATGATCGAGAACGGAGGAATGTAGATAGAAGGGATGTTGGTGGTAGACGTGATGGTAGTAGAGATGTTGGTGGTCAGGATCAGGATCGACATCGATATACATCGGATTTTGAAGAAGAGTATGATGATGGTAGTGTTCATGGACGAGGACGTGGACAAGGAAGAAATCAGCCGGAGTATGATCACAAGTGGGAATCTGGGATGAAGACTGAAATTCCAGAATTCAAAGGTGGTATGCAAGCTGAGGAGTTTTTGGATTGGTTGTCTAATGTGGAGGAGATTTTTGACTTCAAGGAAGTTCCAGAACATCGTAGAGTGAAGTTGGTTGCTACAAGGTTGAGGGGTAGAGCTTTGGCATGGTGGCAGCAAACCAAACTTACGCGTGAACGGATGGGGAAGTCAAAGGTTGAATCATGGGAAAAGATGAGGAAAATGATGAAAGCCACATTCTTACCTTATAATTATCAATCGCTTATGTATCAGAGGCTGCAAACTTGAGACAGGGGACGAAATCTGTGAATGACTATGCTGACGAATTTTATCAACTGATTGCAAGGAACAATATTATGGAGACAGAGGAACAATTAACAGCTAGATTTGTTGGAGGGTTGCGAATGCAGATTCAAGATATGGTTAACATGTTTGATCCCAAATCTGTAGCGGAAGCACACCAGAAAGCGTTGGCTTGGGAGAAACAGGGAAGACGAGGAGGTGGTGTGTTTACAAGTTCCAACAATCCAGTGAAGGGTGTTAGTGGAAGTTCTAATGTTTCAAAAGTTGTTGCAAAACCAGTTGTGAATGAGGTTGGGAAGACGAAGGTCAATAATGGTTTCAAGTGTTATAATTGCCAAGAAATGGGCCACAAGAGTAATGAATGTCCAAAGCCGAAGAAGAGAGCTATGATAGCGGAGGTTGAGGATGAGGATGAAGAAGCTGAATGTTCCAATTCACCACCTGATGAGGAGGAAGAAGAAGTGACGGGAGACGAAGGTTATAATCTAATGATGAGGAGGTCCTGTTTAACACCGAAGCTAGAGGAAGATTGTAGTTGGTTGAGGAGCAATATTTTTCAGTCGACATGTACTATTCTGGGGAAAGTTTGCAAATTTGTTATTGATACTGGAAGCTGTGATAATATAATTTCTTCAGAAGCGGTGAGGAAATTGGCATTGAAGACTGAGAAACATCTGAAACCGTAAAAGTTGGCTTGGTTGAGAAAAGGCGGGGAGGTGAAGGTTGGACGAAGGGCTTGTGTGAATTTTTCAATTGGGAAGAAATATAAAGACGAAATCTGGTGCGATGTGGTAGACATGGACGTATGTCATTTGTTGCTGGGGAGACCGTGGCAGTATGATAGGGCGGTACAACATGACGGGCGTACCAACAGTTATAGCTTTATGTTTGAAGGCACAAAGATCACGTTAGTTCCCAAGAAGCGACAACAAGAAGAAAACAAACTGGAGGAGATTGAAGAGCTGAAAACTTTATTATCCTTAAAGGAGTTTGTTAAAGAAGTTGAAGAGGAACCTGAGGTGTTTTTGTTGATTGGGCGAGAGAGCAGTGAAGAGGTTGAAATTCCAGAAGAAGCGAAGCCAGTATTGAAAGAATTTGAGGATGTATTTCTAGAGGAGTTACCAAAGGAGTTACCGCCACTGAGAGACATTCAACATCAAATTGATCTTGTTCCGGGAGCAATGTTGCCACATAGACCACATTATCGAATGAGTCCGAAGGAACATGAAGAATTGAGGAGGCAAGTGGAAGAATTGCTTGAACAGGGGCGTGTGCAGGAAAGCTTGAGTCCGTGTGCTGTGCCAGCTTTGTTAGTACCGAAGAAGGACGGGACATGGAGAATGTGCACTGACAGTCGAGCATTGAATAAAATTACTGTGAGATATAGATTTCCAATGCTGAGGTTGGATGACTTGCTAGATCAATTGAGCGGAGCTACTATCTTTTCGAAGATTGATTTGAAGAGCGGATATCATCAAATTCGTATCAGGCCAGGTGATGAGTGGAAGACTGATTTTAAAACCAGGGAGGGTCTGTATGAATGGTTGGTAATGCCATTTGGACTTTCAAATGCGCCAAGTACGTTCATGAGGGTGATGAATCAGATTTTTAGACCTTTTATTGGGAAATTTGTGGTGGTGTATTTCGATGATATTCTGATATATAGTGGAAGTCCAGAGGAACATTTGAATCATCTGAGAGAAGTGCTGATGGTACTGCGACAGGAACAATTTTATGCTGCAACAAAAAAATGCGTGTTCATGACGCATAGTGTTTTATTTCTGGGGTATGTTGTATCGGAGGAAGGGATACAGGTGGATCGGAGTAAAGTAGAGGCGATTAGAGATTGGCCACAGCCCAAGACGATAACAGAGGTTCGGAGTTTTCATGGGTTGGCTTCATTTTATAGAAGATTTATTCCACACTTTAGTAGTGTGATGGCGCCTGTTACAGATTGTATGAAGGGTAAACAGTTTTCATGGTCAGAGGAAGCAGGGGATGCTTTTGGGAAGATCAAGGAGTTGCTGACGTCTGCACCAATTCTAGTATTACCAGACTTTCAGTTGTTGTTTGAGCTACACACTGATGCGTCAAAGGTGGGAATTGGAGGAGTGTTGAGTCAGAGGGGGCGTCCTATTGCATATTTCAGTGAGAAGCTATCAGGAGCAAAGATGAGATATAGTACATATGATGTGGAATTTTATGCTGTTGTGCAAGCTATTAAACACTGGAGACACTATCTATTTCAGAAAGCGTTTGTTCTTTACACTGACCATGAGGCGTTGAAACATTTACAAGGGCAAGACAAGATTTCAGTGAGACATGCATCATGGATTGCATATCTGCAACAGTTTACGTTTGTTGTGAAACACAAATCGGGAGTGACGAATCGTGTTGCGGATGCATTGAGTAGAAGAAATCATGTGTTGACTACAATGAAGGTCGAAGTGACAGGGTTTGATGTGCTACCAGAGTTATTTGTTGAAGATCCTTACTTTATGAAGTTTGTAGATAAAGTGAAGAAAGGAGAGACGGATGAGTTTGTGATGGTAGATGGTTTTCTGTTCAAGGGAAATCGATTATGTATACCGGATTGCAGTTTACGGTTGAAGATTGTGAAGGAATTGCATGAGGAAGGTTATGTGGGTAGAGACCGTACATTACAGCTAATTTCTCAATCTTATTTTTGGCCATCAATGAGGAAAGAAGTGGAAAGGTTTGTGGAGCGATGTCATATCTGTCAGGTTTCGAAAGGAACTGCGACCAATGCTGGATTATATATGTCGTTACCTGTACCAACTAATCCTTGGGTTGATGTGAGTATGGATTTTGTTTTGGGTTTGCCTCGAACTCAAAGGGGAAACGATTCCATTTATGTGGTGCTTGATCGATTTTCGAAAATGGCACATTTTATTGCTTGTAAGAAGACGGCGGATGCTGTTCATGTTGCTCAGTTATTCTTTAAAGAAATATATCGTTTACATGGATTACCTGAATCTATTATTTCCGACCGGGATACTCGATTTCTGAGTCACTTTTGGCTGAGTTTGTGGAAGATGGTGGGAACGAAGCTGAAATTTAGTAGTGCATATCATCCTCAAACAGATGGGCAAACGGAAGTGGTAAATAGATCGTTGGGAAACTTGTTGCGATGTCTTGTACAAGACAATTTGAAGAGTTGGGACTTAAAGTTGTGTCAGGCAGAGTTTTCTCATAATCATGCTGTTAACCGAAGCACTGGTTTCAGTCCATTTCAGATTGTATATTCAAGCTTGCCAAAGGGGCCGTTGGATTTAGTGATAGTGCCACAATCGAAGGGGACAGTTAAACGGGCTGTTGATTTTGTTGATGGATTGACAGAATGCCATAGAATCGTTCAGGGACGTTTGGGGAAGACAAATGAGAAGTATAAACGAGCTGCGGATAAGAAGAGAAGAAGTGTGGAGTTCAACGAAGGTGATTTTGTGTACGCGGTGTTGACAAAGGATCGATTTCCAGTTGGAACGTACAACAAGTTGAAAGCTCGAAAAATTGGTCCGTTAGAAATTTTGAAGAAAATCAATAATAATGCATATCGGTTGAAGTTGCCAGATCATATTCACACTGCTGACGTTTTCAACGTTAAACATTTGATTCCGTACCATGGGGATGAGCTTGTTGAGGAAGAGAGAGGTGCAAATTCGAGGTCGAATTTTTGTCAACAAGGGGAGGATGATGCAGCAGCGTACCTGGATTCGAAGACGAAACCCCTAGGTCGCTCCACGACCTACACTCAAGCATTCTCCGACCTAAACTCCATTACCCGCGACCTAAACTCCTACCAAACCCCACGACCTAATTTCCACGACCTACCGAAGCTCAGCGACCTAACTCCACCACGACCTAATTCCCACGACCCAGCCTCCATCGCGACCTACGACCTAACATCGCAAGCCTCGACTTACGACTCATCACAAGCCACGACTTACGACTCATCACCACCGCGACTTAAATTATCACTTCTCCGACCTAACGATAAGTCGCAAACGAAGTCCAGAAGCTCCGACCTAATTCCAATAACTCTTCGACCTAACGATAGGTCGCAAACAATGTCCGACCTAAGTAAGTCGCGCCTTCTCCGGCCTAAGTCGCAAAGTGCCTCTACTGTAGTGGCCGTACTTCCCTTAACTCACGAGATATGATAAGTCGTGAGATAATTTGATAAGTCGGGAGATGAAGTTGATAAATCGCGAGCTGATGTTGATAAGTCGCGAGTTGGATTTGTTAAGTCGCGAGGCTTATAAGTCGGATGTCGACTGTTACTTTAGGTCGTCAAACACTATTGTTAAGTCGGTACTATGCTTCCTTGTGTCGTTTGTATAAAGTGTTGGTGAGTCGTTTGTATTGTAGCTCGTATTTTGTTAAGTGTTGTAATATTTCTTTGTTTTTAAGTCGTAAATATTAGGTCGTTCAAGACCTATGAGTTGTGTTGTAAGTGTTGTGTTGTATGCCTATAAATAGGCAAGTTATGTCATTTGTAAAAAGTAGTTGATTTTGAATAAAATTTCCTTTGTTAGCTTTGTGCTTTCATCCAATTGGTAGTCGAGTGTAATCTCCTATCTCCACCTTCGGTCAATCGAGTGCGCTCGATTCAACGATCGTGAAGCCAATTCGCGGCATCAAGTGCGCTTGATCAACGCTCGAAGAATTGAAGATCTACTTTCACGGTATCGTGATCGATCAACGTGACGTAGATAGCTAAAATTCGGTATCTTCGGATCAACGAATTTGGGCATTTCAGTATTCATCAATCCACCGATTGCTACGTTCATCGATCTACCTTGTTTTTGTCTAATCCGCTGCGTCATTTTGGTTATTGTTTACAAGATAAATATCAAGGCTCTCTATTCATTCAAATCAAAAATCGTGCCATAATCGTGCTTGTCGTGCTTTTGGAATCACTCTTGTGTGTATTGTTTTGGTCTCCAGCTTGAAAAGGTGAGTAAATCTCACTTGACATTTATACTTATGCAAATGTGAATTGACAACAATTGAATGTGTAGAATATTATATATGATGTTATAACTGCCTATGATTTTCAATTTTATGATGTTAAACCTGTTGTTTTACCTGTCATATTATCTGTTACTATTATTTATTGTTAAACTGTTGATTTATACCTGTTTATCACACTGCAAGTTCCCTGTAGATTAGATTCACTATGGGTTGAAATGATACATACCCGAACGGACTTTAGAATAGGGAAAAATCGTTATGGGCTGAAATGATAGGCCTGAACGGTTTTTATTTATTTATTTTAACTTGGGATTACGGGTTTGAAATGATAGAACCCGGATTTTGCTTTTTAAACTGCGGATTGAAATGATACATATCCGTATCACTTGACCTAGGTTAGAAAACTATATACAGGCCCGTGGTTATTTTTATAAAGTATTTTGAATATTTTAAATATTTTTAAAAGTGTAAAATTATGAAAATTTGATTTAAATTGGATTTTTAATGTTTAAATAAAGAAATTTGGATTTTTCTAGAATTTAAAAATGTAATTTAAATGAATGGTAAAAGTGAATTTTTGAAATATAATTTAAGTTTGGAAATTTGGAATTTTGGTTTTAAAATGATATCTAAGTTATATAAATAAAATGGAAATTTAATTATATTTGGAAAATGGTAAATATGATAATTTGATTTGAACTTGAATTTAAATGATTTAATAAAGTGTTATTGAGTTTTCTATGTATTAAAATGGTTAAATAAATGTATGCTTAAAAGTGTAATTTTAAAATATAACTTGACTTGGAAATGTGAATTGGGTTTTTATTAAAGGTTTAAGTTAATTAAATAAAATTGAAAATTTAGTTTAATTTGTGAAATGGAAATAAAATATAAGTGTTAAGTTTATTTGTTAAAATGTGAAGAAAAGAAATTTGTACATTTCGATTTGTTAAGTAAAAGTATTGGAAATTGGGATTTTACTGTAAATGTTTCTTATAAAAATCATAAATTAAAAGAGTAAATTGAATGAACATTTTTGAATGTCAAATTATCATTTTTAATGTTTAAAAGGTTTAATATTAAAGTTTATTATTTGCTGGAAATACACTAAATCTGGAAAATACTTTTAATAGCATTCAAAAATGCTATGGTTCTGAATTGCACTAAAATTTGAATAAAAGAGCTATTACAGCATTTCTGAAATGTTGTAGTTGCTGTAGTTGAACTAAATAGACTAAAACTTGACTCGGGTCTATTACAGCAGTTCTGTAACTACTGTAGTGGTCTGCTGTCTTTGTTGAATAAATTTAAAACCTTTAATTTGAAACCTGAGCTATTACAACATTTCTAGAAATGCTGTCTTTGCTGTTTTAAACTAATTTTCAACTAAAACTGAGTTTTAACAGCAGTTTTTAAATGCTGTCTTTGCTGAGTTAAAATGTTTTAAAGTATGACTTATAATAGCTTTTTCTAAATGCTGTGAAAGGCTAAAATTTTCAATGTTTATGGTTTTTAACTTAGTAAATGAACTCAGAATAGTTTAAACTTTAAAAATTGAATACTTGATTTGAATGTATAATAATTACACTTTTAAATGGTTTAAATGAATTATTTTGATTGAAATATAAACTATTTAAAAGGTGACTTGAAATGATAATAAATGAATGATATCTTTAAATTTAAAAAGTATTTAAAGTTGAATATTTAGATTTGAACTCAAATGATATTTTGGTATATTAAAATGATTTGAAATGAAGTTTGAAAGGATATGATATTTTGATATATTAAAATGATTTGAAATGAAGTTTTGGAAAGATTTGATATTTTGATATATTAAAATGATTTGAAATGAAGTTTGGAAAGATATGATATTTTGATATATTGAAATGATTTGAAATGAAGTTTTGAAATGATATGATATTTTAAATATATTGAAATGGTTTGGAATTGATTTAATCTTTATTTTTGATAAAGATTTGGATTTGAAATGATATTCTATTTTGAAGTATAAACTGTTTTTAAATTATAACCACGGGTTATAATAACGATTGGTTGTTAAAGAGACCGAGATCGGATATGGACATACTCTCTGTCGATACCAAAACCACTTTGACAACTGTGTACGCGGTGGTAGGATGGTGGCGATGATCCTAAGGTATATACGTGGACCCAACTCCCGTGAGTTGGCATAAGGTAGCTAAAACAGGAGCGATTGACGGACCAAGGAGGTAGCACCTCTAATCGGACACACTTCTTCGATACCATTCTATTACTTGTGATTGATTTGGTGCGCACCCTTGATTTGGGAGTGTTGTTCGAGGTGGGCGGTAGTGGCTGCTATGCGTCACCACCAGTCCGGATGCGTAATTGGTATATCTACCCTGGCATTGCCTAGTTGTGCCGTGTCACCTACCATATCGAGCTTTACTACGAGTTGTGATTTCTCCCGTAGCCTGTGGAGTATCGAGGGTAGCCCCTATTTTGGGAGTACGCTAATACTGGATAGACTACTGGGACTATTACGTGTTAAGGTGGAAAATGTAAAGCCTTAATGCTATTTAAAAGTATGTTAATTTATATTAGACATTATTATAATAGCGAATATTACTACATAGTAGATAGTTTAACGGATCCTTAAGGAATGGGCGATCCCAAGCATTACTTGTACCTTTATTACAGTTCACTTGAGTTGGTTCACATTGTATAAGTATGTATGTCCTGACTCGAGTGTTTTGTGTTTTGCTTTACGCTCGGGTCAGACTGAGTGATACAGCATTTGAGACTCACCTTTGGAACTAGAGTTTTGCTTTGAAGATCCAGATATCTATTCATTTTGTTATCCAGTTGATTCCAGTTGTATTCTGAGTTGTACCTGATTTTCATACTATTACTCCTGTTGTATCTTGGTATTCCTATTGTATCTTACTCAACTTTGATGTATTTATATAGTAGCTTCATGAACTACTATTTCTTTGTTTATGCTGCATTATATTACTCTGTGTTTGTGATCTGTGATTATTTGTTTACTGTATATGATTAGTTTGCCAAATTTTTATTTACAACGCGGTATTTTGAGCAATTCAAGTCCGACATGTGCGGATGCGAATGGTTGAAAATATCGGGTCGTCACAAAAGATACAATCGGTATATAAAAGATGCACTGTATCAATAAGTAACTTTTTATTATGTTAGTTGTCGAAGTCCTGTTTCTGCAGCTTCACGCATTTGTTGTAAGTCTATTCCTATGGGTTAACTGTGGGTGTTTATTTAGTGAAATTTTGAAAGGAAGCTTCGGGACTGGACGTATCATGCAAGGTCCAATCTTGTATAAATCGAATGTGTGATCTACTGTTATATTCCTGCTGCATTTATATTATCACTTATATATTGGTCATCTTCGATCCCATGCATAGCAACTAACATGACCTTGTAAAAACTAGTTTTTTATAATAGAAGTCGGACGTTTGAATCATAGGGCCAGATGTTTGAAATAGGTTAAAAATGAACGTATTCTTTTCTAGAATGTGTTTAGACATCTGACCCCAATATTCAAACATCCGACTTTTTGAAAATGTTTTAAAAAATAAAGAGTCTGTCGTCTGACCTTTCAATTCAAACGTCTGAGATGTTCAGACGACCATATTTTTGAACGGACACAACATTTTAAAAAGGAGCATTTGATGGTAAAAGGATACCTTCTCTTCTATAATCATTATCCTTCAACAGATCCTTTCACTGCTATAAATAAAGACTAAATCATTCATTGAATTAACCAATTCTTGCCATATAATTCATAATCAATATATTGCTTTCTTGGAATCAAAATCGATCAAAAACTACTCTCTACTTCCTATATCACTGCACATTCAATTCACAAATCATCAAAGGATATTATAGAAAGGGTGTACTGAAAAGAGACTTATCTGTGTTATCAAGAACACATTAAGTCAAAGTTAGAATTTTATTCTGTTTTAGTGAAGTTATGTTGGTGATATTCAAACAAACTGTTAAAGTCCTGTTCGGTTGTACATGCGGTCTTGTAGAAACTTGTGCCTTCGGGTAAAGAGTGGGTTGTTTAGTGAAAATCCAGAAGGAGTCTGTAACTGGACGTAGGATGGAAAGTCTGAACCAGTATAAAAATCGCTGGTGCAATCTTTTATTTACTACTTTCTTTTAGCTTACTTATATTATTAGCTTAGGTTATATTTTTCCATATTGTAGATCATTATGCATTCCGCATATAAGTCACATCACATAGCGACTTTCATTTGGTATCAGAGTCTATCATTTCAAAAGTCGTAAAACCATTTTTGAAAACAATATGGCATCAACTTTCACAATTTTCCAAGAAGGTCAACCAATCGCACGATCTCTACATTTTACTGGCACTAGTTACGCATATTGGTTTACTAGAATGAGAATATATATAAAATCTAATAGCTATGTTATTTGGAACATGACTCGGACTAGTTATGAAGCACCCACTACTGATTTTGGTTCATGGAGAACTTAATAAGTTAATTTAGCCAAAAACAACTCTAGAGCTATGAATATATTTTTTGTGTACTAGATATGAATGAACTTAATAGAATTAGCATTTGTAAATATGCATACAAAATTTGGAAAACTTTGCAAATTACACATGAAGGCACAAACAAAGTTAAACAAAGCAAGGTATCCATGTTGAAAATTCAATTACATATTTTTAAAATGATGGAAAATGAGCCAATTTCAGATATGTATTCACATTTACAAGATATTACACACTCACTCATGCAATTGGGAGAAAATATATCCGAATTTGATATAGTTTCAAAAACTCTTTAACAAATGAGTGGGAAAGAAAAATGTTAGCTATTATGGAAGCAAACAATCTTTCCAAAATCAAGGTTGAAGAGTTAATCGGTAATCACATGTCCTATGAGGTAAATTTGCATGTCAAGAAGCTATATGAATAAGAAAAGAGATCAATTGCATTTCAAGCCGAAAATGATTCAGATATTAATAACAATGATCTAGCATACCTTGCAGAGTGTTTCAAAAAGTACTTGAAATCCAAAATGACGTCAAACAACTTTAGTGGCAATTTATCAACTATGAAGTGATTTGAATGTGATAAGATGGGCTACCTAAAAAGGAATTATCCAAAGCTAAATAATGAAAACAAGTCCAAGAAACTAAAAGATGCAAAACCAAAGAAAAGGCATTTTAAGTCGCTCGGAACGACTCTGATTCTTCTTCATTCGAAAGTGATGCCAAAGCAAGAAAATGTTTATTTTATGGCATTTAATTATAAGATTCATCAAAATTACTCTTATGATGATTTACTTAAAATTAATATAGGCATTTTAGAAGAAAAGAAAAATGAAATGAAACCGAGAAAATAAACTTATGCAAAACTAGATAGAGCACAATTAAAAGTAGATATGTTAAAAGATGAAAATGTAATTCTTGAAGAAGAAGTGCATAATGTACAAGAATCTAATGGAATTTTGACATCTCAAATTCAAGCATTACAAGGTAAACTAAAAATCTATCGAGATGAGAATGGCAAACTTTGAAAAGAAAATTGTGATTTACAATCATCGTTTGATATATCTAAAAATCATATCAATGATTTATCATAAAATATTTCAAAACCTGCTTTTAATAATAATAGTTTAAGATTTAAAACATCTAAAACTAGTAATTTTGGTTCTAAAAGAAATATGCACCTTTATATACTAATTTTAGAAAATCCAAAAATACTAAAAGTCAAATAAATTTAGAAAATTCAAAAACTTTTAGCATATCGAATCCCAAAACCAATAATACTCTTATTAGAAATTAATATATAAATAATTTTATTTTTTAAGTACACTTGAGTTCAAATTACATTTTCAAAGGTTCAACCAAACCTACTTGGGTATGGTTACCGAAAATCTAACCCCCGGACCCTAACGTAGGAAGTGGATACCAGAACATTTGTCTTATTTTTTATAGGTACACCAGATATAGAGGGGGAGAAAGATTCTAAAATTTTCCAGTGCATATGGAAATGGAGCTAAAAATTTGTAATCTTATCTTTGTATATATAATATACTTTTATAAGAAAAATATTATTGTTAAGTTATTATTTACTTTTGAAATAATTTGAAAGGGTATAAATAATTTGGATTTTTGACAAAAATCAAGATACTTTGGATTATTCTATACCACTTGTCAAAAATAAAAGATTTAGTTTAAAGGAGAGTAGTATTTATGGGTATAAGTGCTATAAAAAGGATTAAGCCTTAAAAATATATACCCATTAATGTTTTAATGGTAAAAATATATTTTGAACATTCATTGGCAATGGTATTACTCTTTGATATTATTTAAAAGCTATGTAATTAATATCGGATACCATCGTTGATATATCACCGATATATCTCATATCACTCTAAGCCCGCTTAAAATATCATTATCGATATATCGTCCAAGATTTAGTGTGAAATACCCATATTTTTTATGTATATCATTTATTCTTGTTTGTGTTAGAGAAATTGTATTTACAAATAAATATCTTCACATTTTCATTTTTTTATGTATATGGTCAATGACAATATCTAGACTATATTAGAAATTCCAATGCACTAATATTTCAATTTTAACCGTACAATTTTAGTCTTCTTCATTAGTCTTTCGGTAAAGAAATTTTTGCTTATTCTATTATTTTATTTCTCGTGAAGACTTTACCACTAAAAACAAGATTAAGAAAAATCTACTTCTCTTTTTAGTTGTTTTTTGTTCACTATTTCTAATTGGTAAGTTAGCTTATAAAAATTCATTTTATTAATTATCATCGTACACCAAAAACTAAAAGTCAAAGAGCAGTAAAGTTATATATTTCATATATCGATAAGGAATGAGCTAAAGTAGTAATTGGTATCAAATCAACATTACTTATTTGATAAATTAATTGAAAAATGAAAATGACAAAACTATAAATATGAAATTTTAGGAAAGTAATATAGATGATTAGATGACTAAAGAAATAATGAATATCATTTAAAAATGAAGAAAATAATAAAAATGCACACTATATGAATTTCTCCATTTTATGAGCCTATATTATGATTTATATTTTATAAAATATCTCAGTAAACAGATTGTAATATGTAAACTATATGAAATTAGTCTTTGATTGTAATTTGGCATTATTTACCCAAATAATTGAAAACTTAACATCAATATAACATTATAACATAGTACAATATCGTTTATAATATGTTCTACACATATCCGATATTTTACCAATATTATCGGATATTATCACGATATTTTACAAATATATCATATTGGTAGTTGATCGATAAGTATCCAATACTGATATGAACTACTTAGTTCAAAAGAATTCATAATAAAGCTAATTATGCTTGTATATGCAAGACAATAAAAGTTTTTTAAATTGTTTGGATTATCAAAACTATTGACTAAATACTATAACTGAGAGAAATTTACTTTTGGAATATTATAAACGGTACTTTTTCAAAGGTATTTTCAAAAGATTTTTGTGTGATTTGTGTTATATTACTTTCTTTCATACTTTGCTTCTTCTCTCTTACTTTACTTTTTGTTGATGGCAAAGGCAGAGAAAAATAAAAAAAACAGGGCATATCGACAGAGGGAGGAAAATAAAAATTATTATGTATATATATACACACAGTTGCCATCATAAAAAAGGGAGAGAATGTTAGAACCTTTGTTTCTGGTTTTGAAGTGACAACTATATATTTCGATACATATTGTACAAGTCGATTATTTTAAGGAAATCAAACTACGAAAACTAAGGCAAACGACTACAACCGATTAGCAGACTACGACAAATAACTCTAATGAGCTCGATGAATAAAGACTATATTTCAGATGAGTCGATGTATGTGAGTCTAGAAAATACTTGTATAATATCCTTTAATGATACACACACATAAATATTTTCAAATTGATTTAAAAATAGATTTGTAACATAGAAATTTTCAAAAAAGGAATTTTTTCAACAACACCAAGATTTGAACCTAGGTCATAAAGCACTACTTTGCATGTCTTACCAACTGAACTACAAGTACTTTTGCTAGTAGAAGTTAGATATCTAGTAACATTACTTGGACGTCTGATCTAGCACTCATATGTCTAATAACCTCTTTCAAATGTTTGAATCATATATTTTTAAGCGTCTTATTTTCTAGAAAATGGCTAGATGTTTGAGCTAAAAATTCAGATGTCTGACCTGGTAAAAACCAGTTGTTTATAGTAGAAGTCAGACGTCTGAACCTTGGGGATAGACGTCTGAAATATGTCAAAAATGAACGTATCTTTTCTAGAATGTAGTCAGACGTCTAACCCAATATTCAAACGTCTAATTCTGTTTTAATTTTTTTAAAATAAAGAGTCAGATCAGACGTCTGACCTTTCAATTCAGACGTTTGAGATGTTCAAAAGGCCATATTTTTGAAAGGACACAACTTTCTGAATAGGAGCATCAATTGGTAAAAGGATACGATCTCTTGAATAATCATTAGCCTTCAACATATCCTTTCACTGCTATAAATAGAGACTAAATTCATTCATTGAATTAACCAAGTGTTGCTCTATAATTCATAATCGATCTATTGCTTTCTTGAAATCAAAATCGATCAATGACTAATCTCTACTTCCTATATCACTGCACACATTCAATTCACAAATAATCAAAGGATATTATAGGAAGGGTGTACTGAAAAGACACTTATTCATGTTATTAGGAACACATCAAAGTCAAAGTCAGAATTTATTCTGTTTTAGTGAAGTCTTGTTGCTAATTTTTAGGCAAGATGTTGAAGTCATGTTCAATTGTACAGACGGTTTTGTAGAAACCTGTTCCTTTGAATGAATAGGGGGTTGATTAGTGAAAATCTCCAAGGAGTTTGGGACTAGATGTAGGATGGAAAGTCCAAACCAATATAAAATTTGCTGGTGCAATCTTTTATTTACTGCTTTCTTTTAGCTTACTTACATTATTAGCTTAAGTTATATTTTGTCATATTGATCATTCCATATTTCGCACATAAGTCACATCATATAGTGACTTTCATTTCCTACCCCACTAATATTTTTAAATAATTGACTAATTTACCCTTCTAATTATTCAGGTTGATATGATTTTTATCTTTCCATATTATCTGTTTTTCTTCTCCTTTACTGTTAATGTAAACATGAATGGATTTAGTGACTAAATTATGATTTTTTTTCCAACCCACAAATCAAGCCAAACATGCTACAAAAAAAAAACTGGAAATAGTCAAGGAAGATGAACATAAAACAAGCCAAGGGTATTTTTGGAACAAACTGGGGTGCGAAAAGGAAAACATAGGGTGTGTGCTATTTTTCTGAAATGCCGGGGTGGGAAAGGAAGAAAATGATGTGCTAATAGAATTAGCCTTTTATTTTATCATATCCCGCTTAAACCACCTAATGTATTTTTTGCAGGTAAGAATGACAAATTTTTAACATTTTTTAAGCGTCGGGACATACGCTTCATTTTTATGCACAAATGACAAATATTGTTTTATAGTAGAACTGAAGTACAAATTTTTAGGCACGAGGATATGCTAATATAGGGTTTTGTTTTTCACAAAGTGAAGTCTGAATAGGGGCGAGAGGGTGCGGAAAATCTCGACGATGTTACAGCAACTCTCGATGGTGGCAGACTCGACCTTGGAGATGATGATGATGGAGAGAGGCACGACGAGTTTGACGATGATGAAAGGAGTGGACTGTGATCTAGATTAACATGAAGATGGTCGGAGAATTAATGTGTTGCAGTAGTGATGGAAGGGTGACGTTTTATGTAATTAGTGGTGGAGATGAAGGAGAAGCAACATGGAATTGGGGAAGAAGAAGATGACATTGGATAATGATACCGATTGGTATCATTTTCTTTTAAAAATAGAATAATTATTTATATTTCTGCTCCTAATGATCTTTTGCAGTAGCATTTGTAGATTAAAACAATGTCTATTTTGTGGTATCATTTCATCATTTTGAAATATCATTTTTTAGCATCCTTTTATATGTATGTAGTAATGCTACTGTGTGGTATCATTGTTTGTTTTTTTAAATAAATTAAATTATGATATTTCTGTTCGTAATGCTATATAATTGTAGCATTTTATAAACTGTAGTAGCAGTTTCTGAACTACAATAGCTTTTTAAAATTTGCAGTAGTAGTTATATTGTAGCTTCTTTTTAAATGTATAGTTTTGAATTTTGTTTCTTTAAATAAATATAGTTATGTATATTTCTATTCATAATGCTATTTTATAGTAACATTTTATTAACTGTAGTAGTAGTTCCTGAATTATAGCTTTTTAAAGTTGTAGTAGCAATTTATTAACAATTGTAGCTTTTTATGTGTGTAGTAATGATACATTGTAGTATCATTTTTTTGTTTTTGAAATAAATATATATAGTTATGTATATTTCTGTTCATAATGCTACTTTATAATAGCATTTCATGGATTGTAGTAGCAGTATATGAATTGTAGTGGTTTTTTAAAATTGTAGTAGCAAACAAATGTAGTTTCTTTTAGATGCTGTATATATTGTATCTCACAACATTTTTTATAATAGCATCATGAATTATAGTATTAATTTAGGAAGTATATTAACATTTTCTTGATTTGTGGTATAATGTATGAATTGTAGTACCATTTTTGAATTAATATTTTTAAATTTCACTTTCTAGTATCGTTTTATGATATATTTTTCTTTTTAAAAATGATATTATTTTTATTTTGTTTTTTGAAAGTTTGCAATACTATTTTCATAAATTAATTTACAATGTTACTACATAGCTTTATAAAGGTGGTATCATTTTTATTTAATTTTTGAAATATTTATTTTGCTATTTTTCATTAATTATTTTATAATGCTACTGTGCAGTATCATTTTTGTATCCTACAAAAAGAATACAACTCAATTTTATCGTGTAACAGTTGACCTTACCTTGTGTTATCATTTTTTGGTTAAATTGTATGACTCGGTAGCAATTTGTAGTTGCTATATTATTTTTACATCATTTTCTTATATAATGATATTGTATAGTATCTTTTTTTACTTGTTTCTATTTTTGCATTAATTGATGTTTGGTGAGCAAAATGAGGTGAGCGGGATGTTGTTATGAGGTGGAAGATGTAGGAGGCAAGATAAGCGGTTAAGGGTGAGCGTTTGATTGGTTTTGTTTATCCGATGATGAAAATTGTTAAACGGAACTAAAACCAATAAAAATGAAAACCAAACCAAGCCAACCAAATTAAGTTTGGTTGGTCTAGTTGGTTATTCGATTTAACCAAACTAAAAATGTTTTACACTTTATGTTTGGAATATCCATTGCAATTTGAAACAAAACATACATATATGATTAAAATATTCTTATTTATCATTCGTATGCTTTCTAAAGTAATTTTGACACATATATGATAAAATAAATTTATTTTGATCACTAAACTAATCTAAAATTTTTTATTATAACATCGTTAAATTTGAAAATATAATAAAAGTTTGATTAATTTGGTTAAATTGATAACTAAACTAAATTTTTGTACGGGCCAATTATGAACCAATTTAATTTCAAAATCAAACCAAACCGACCAAAATGAATTGGTTTGGTTGGTTTATTTGGTTGAAACAAATAATGCTCACCCCTATAAGCCGTGAGTAGAGGCATGGTTTTTTTGGGGTAATGTTTTGAGGAGGCAGGGGCTAGGGAGGTGGCTATAATGGAAGGCGGCGGCTATTAGCAGTGTTGTAGCGTAGATGTAGGACGACATAGGGGGTACTGAAGCATGGGGTCCAGTGGCATGGGAAGCGATGATTTTGGCATGGGTCGAAGAAGTGTCATTGTGGCTAATGTTTGTGCGTATTATCCTAAAAGCTAGAAAACTTTGCACGTCTGTCCTTTAAACTAAATTTCCCTTTATGTATTATATAGCATTTAGTTTTTCATTTTTTTTCCAATCCAATTTAATTGCATTGTTAAAATAAACGCTATTATATATATATATATATATATTAAGTTTTCTTGTAGTGATATATAAATTGTTTATAAGTATTAAAACTGTATTATATATTTTAAATGAATAAATACAAAAATATCAATAAATAAATAATATATATATATATATACATATATAATTTCCGGCCATTATAGTTAATTTTATATAAATATACGTAATTAAATTTAACTGAAGATATTTTAACTGATATTTTAAGATCCAGTCTTGAATTTTAAAATGTTTTACTAAGTCTTAGTTAGATAGTTTAAATACAAAATTTGAATTCAAAATATATTGACTTAGTTCAAATTAGATTAGATACTTTACATTTTATTATATATAATTAATTTTAAAAAATATATTTAACTAATATATTAAATAATGTTTTGAGATAATTAACATGTATATAAATGGCCAATGTTTACATAGTGGATATAAATAACAATATCTACTTATGTAAACACTAACCATTTCGATGATATTGTAGTATGAAATGACAAAGGAATGGATACTAGATTCAAAAACGATCGATTATACTGTGACCAGATGTAAGAGGGGAAAATAGGCCACAATCTATGTATGGATCGGTACCAATCAATAGTTTGTCCCATTTCCCCTTCGTTTCTCGATGAATGATGAAGATTCAAGGCATGAAGGAGGATATAGAAATTTTGCTGAGTTTATAGATCGGTACTAATCCATAAATCTCATCTATTTTGTCATCATACTTAATGAATACATGGAGGAAAAAGCTTAGATGCATCAACGGAAGATCAACATAAAAGATATGACATGAAAACTTAAAGAAAATAGAGTGAAATCCATAAGGATTATGGACCGTCACTGATCCATATATGGATCGATACAAATCTATCAAATCACTGGGAGTTGATATTGTTAGAACCTCTCTTGTTGGATTTTAATGATAACAACTATACAATTATGCCAAAGAACCTCTAAGCTAACTTGTAAGTATATACCAAAGTATATACATGGAAATACAAGAAGAGATATACACGACGGAGATATGGCGAAGGAATATATACAAAAAGATATGATGATTAACGTCAAAATCGAGCTAAAATTAAAGAAATCAAATAGCGTTTGTATATTATTTTTGTCGGTCTAGATTATATTTACAATCTCCAAACTGATGAACACACACACACACACAAATATATTTTGAAAACTATTTTTACGATATGACCATTTTATAATATATATATATATATATATTCAAAAGAAAATAGTCAAAATATTATTTTATAAACAAAATATAACATTTAAAAGAAAGAAGAACATTTTAGTTCAAAACCAGAATTTTAACTTTCATCATAAATGTTTGAGGAACATTTATTTCAACATCGAATGTCTGATATTTCATCGTAGACGTCCGAGGAAAATTTTAGTTCAACATCAGATGTTTAGATTTTTCATAATAGACATCTGGCCATATTGAAATAAAAAACATAATTTTTAGTTCAAATCTAAACGTCTGGATTTTTTTATAATAGACGTCTATATTGAATCTAGACGTCTGGTACAAAATATCTAGACAACAAGATACCTATGCGGGGTTTTTTATTTGAATTTCTTAAAAGACATATCCCCTCTTCTTCAACAGTTGCATCCCTGCTTGGAATAGTTCTCTCCAATGGTTACTACTATTCAATTATAACTTTTCAAATCTATAAATAAAGTTGAGAATTCACTTTTATTTCTAACAACCAAGAATCAATTCTTTCTATTTTTCTAATCTATATGCACTTGTGAATTACAAATATTCAACAATTTACTTCCTATAATGACACGTTCAAATCATCATTTCAAGGAGTTTATAGAAAGGGTGTACTTAATAGACCTATCCATGTTATCTAGAACACAATGAGTTAAGAAACTTTACTACTATTTGTAGTCGAAGTCCCATTAGAGATCCTCAGGCACGAAGTCCTACTCGACGGATTAGGCGGTTTGTAATATAGAAGTCATGTTCAACAGATCAGGCGGTTTATAAAACCTATACCTCCGGGTTAAGTGAGGGTATATTCGTAAATCTAGAAGGAGTCTGGGACTGGACGTAGAACGGGAAGTTCGAACCAGTATAAAAATCTCTGGTGCACTTTACTTATTGCAATTTTTATACTGTCAGTTTGATATAAGTTTTAGTAAATATAATCATATTACTTAATCTGCATCGACTTTCATTATATTTATATATTATTACTGCTATGATTACTGCGCTTCAATTCTGTATCTATATATTTGGCCATCATTGATCCAGTGAATAGTGACTATTAATCGACACTAGCGACTCTCATTTGGTATCAGAGCCTAGCGTTCTACTGATTGCAACAACATCCTAGAACAATGGCCAGAAAGAGAAGATCTAGTTAGAGCTCAAAGATAGTTAAAAAAAGCAAATTTCTTAAAGCAAGCAACTGGGAATTTTGATACATGTGCAATGTGGCTACACTCAGATCAAAATGGGTACACAACGATTCTATTTATACTGATCTTTTAGCATCACATGATAGTTTATTTAAAAAAATTAAATTGTTACAAAAGGTCAATAATGTTTCTTTATAGAAATTAAAGGATTGTGAACTTAAGTATGATAAATTAAAGGAAGAAAACGATTTATTCATAAAACAAACTAGAATTTTTTAAACTACTATTGAAGGACTTGTTTCTCTAAATAATTTCATTTTAGAAGAAAATGAGCTTTTGATTAATAATAATGCTAATCTTTTAAAGGAAATGAATATTTTCAAAATATATTTTTAGAAAATTATTTAAATGAATCTAATTTTAAAAAAATTGTTTCTTAAAAAAGAGAATAGTGCTTTAAATGCTAGAAATTTAGATTTAATTAAAGAATGCAAGATTTTAAAAGAAAATAATGTTATTTTACAAAGGAAATTTTGTAACTCTAAAGCGAATTTTGAGAAATTGGATGAGAAAGTTACAAAATTCAATAAAGAAAAATATGATTTATCTTCCTCGATGATAAACACTAAAGTTCACAATAATAAAAATGGTTTAGGCTATAAGTGCCATAAACATAAAAATAGTACTAGATATGCATTCATGTATACACGTTTTAATACTAGTACTTAAAATAGAGATAGTTTTAAATCCACTTCATGTCACGATAGTATTTTACTTAAAAATAGAGAACATTCTTTGAATACTAAACCAATGACAATTAACGTTGACATTTGGGTTCCTGCTAATCTAACCAATCATTATTGACAATTATACATTAGAAATTATTACGGCACTGTGATTAATAATGAAAATTATGTTTTTAGGGGATCAACCACATCCAACTGGATATGGTTTCCTAGGTCGTAAACCCTATATTTAGTTTGTAGAATGAGTATCATTATGATCACATTTGACATATCTATTAGATGCTCCTTAAATTGCATTAATGTTAAATTGTTTTATTCACTTATCTATTATACTTATCTCTTTTATATATAAAAATGGAGGTTCACACACACACACACACACACACACACACATATATATATATAAGAACATAGATTTATTTCTTAAGAGAAATATTATATTTAGTGGGAGTTTAATATGCATATACTCTTACTACTTTTTGATAATGACAAGGGGGGAGAAATTCATATGCATGTTGACAAAGGGAGATATTATACTTAGGGAGAGCTTTAATCATATTATACTATCATTTTATCTAGAATAAATATTTTCAAAAAATTATGTAGCTGTCATCATCAAAAAGGGGGAGAATGTTAGAACCTCTCTTGTTTAATTTTAATGATAATAACTATACAATTATGTCAAAGAACTTCTAAGCTAACTTGTAGGTATATGCCAAAGTATACATGGAAATACAAGAAGAGATATACACGATGGAGATAGGGCAAAGGAATATATACAAGGAGATATGAAGATCGACATCAAAATAGAGCTAAAACTAAAGAAAACAAATAGAGTTTGTATATTATTTTTGCTGGTCTAAATTATTTGTATAATCTCTAATTTGATGATCATACACACTTAAATATATTTTGAAAACTATTTTTACAATTTGACTATTATATAATATATATATATATATATATATATTCAAAAGAAAATAGTCAAAATATAACATTTAAAAGGAAGAAGTGCATTTTAGTTCAAAACTAGAAGTCTAGCTTTCATCATAGATGTGCGAGGAACATTTTAGTTCAACATCAGATGTCTGATATTTCACCATAGACGTCTGAGGAACATTTTAGTTCAACATCAGACATCTGGATTTTTCATAATAGACGTCCGGTCATATGAAATAAGAAACGTACTTTTTAGTTTAAATCTAGAAGTCTGGATTTTTTATAATAGACGTCTATATTGATCTAGATGTCTGGTACAAAATATCCAGATGTCTGGATGCCTGTAGTGGGGTTTTTATTTGAATTTATTAAAAGACATATCCCCTCTTCTTCAACATTTTAGTTCAAACTAGAAGTTTAACTTTCATCATAAATGTCTTAGGAACATTTAGTTCAACATCGAATGTCTGATATTTCATCATAGACGTCTGAGGAACATTTTAGTTCAACATAAGATGTTTGGATTTTTCATAATAGACATCTGGCCATATTGAAATAAAAAACAAACTTTTTAGTTCAAATCTAAACATCTGGATTTTTTTATAATAGACGTCTATATTGAATCTAGACGTCTACTACAAAATATCCAAACAAGTGGATTCCTATGCGGGGTTTTTATTTGAATTTCTTAAAAGAAATATCCCATCTTCTTCAACAGTTGCATCCCTGCTTGGAATAGTTCTCTCCAATGGTTACTACTATTCAATTAGAACTTTTCAAATTTATAAATAAAGTTGAGAATTCACTTTTATTTTTAACAACCAAGAATCAATTCTTTCTATCTTTCTAATATATACGCACTTATGAATTACAACTATTCTCACCAATTTACTTCCTACAATTACGCATTCAAATCATCATTTCAAGGAGATTATATATAGACTCATCTGTTATCTAGAACACAATCATTCAAGAAACTTTACTGCTATTTGTAGTCGAAGTCTTGTTAGTGATCGTCAGGCACGAAGTCCTATTCGGCAGCTTAGGCGGTTTGTAATATAGAAGTCATGTTCGGCAGCTCAGGCGGTTTGTAAAACCTATTCCTCCAAGTTAAGTAAGGGTATAGTCGTAAATCCAGAAGGAGTTTGGAACTGGATGTAGAACGGGAAGTTTGAACCCGTATAATCTTTGCTGCATTTTACTCGATCTGCATTGTAACAACCCGAATTCCAGTGGTCCAGATTTTTCGCAAAAATGCTAAAAACCAAGCCCACTGAAGCCCGAGTTAGGTATCTGGTATCCTGCAAATAGGCAAAGACAAATATATCAGAGCTTAATTAATTATCTCACAGCGGAATTGACTAAAATATAATAGTAAGTAAATACTCACCCAAATAATAACACTTTCTAAGCAAGTGTCATAAAGCTGAGAAGTCTCTGTTATCTACCTAACATGTAGGACGTTATGAGGAGGGGGTCAGAAAAAAAGTTATGGTGAATGAATAAATTATATACTTCTAGGCTTAATTCTACATATATCGTTTTATTTCCATTTACTCTTATATTAGATTCATTAGGTTATAATACTCTCGCCTCTGTTCGTGAACCGTGCTACTCCATCATCTTGCTCCGTGAGCGTTCCATAGCTACATCTGTAAAGGACAGCTTCGTAAGGCCTACAATACAGATGTTCCACTACTTACTATGAAAATGTAAATCGCGACCGCACTAGTCTGTGCCAATGCTTGGACATCCACAGTGTACCACCTAGTGCGTACATTAAGGACTACGTAATCGTTTCGTCTACTATCTGAATCAATCCCACAAGGTCTACCTTATATGGAATTCAGTCGGGGATTTTCTATATCTGTAAAGGACTGCTTCGTTAGGCCTACAATATAGATATTCTAGTTGGTCTGTCCCTTTTCTCGTTGTGGCTATGGCCCTACACACAGCCACCCCTCAACTAAATCGAAAGACCTCTAAAGAGTTAAGTGGCCATGCCCTACTGCAAACAATCTAACATCCAATTGGCGGTGCCCCCCATCCAATGTCTCGATAGTAAAATAATCATTGGTCTGTTAGTTTAACTCTAGTCTTTCCCGAAATCGCTCTTGGTCTTGATGCTGGCCGATATCGGCATGCCACTATCCTTAAACTTGCTTGCAAGTACTGGACATACGAATATCCTAATCCGAACACCAAGCCCTTCTGACTGCCTACAAAGGTCTGCTTTGTTAGGCCTACAATGCAAATGTAGTCAAGGCATGCTCTCTTGATGGAACACCTACAGACCTGCCTCCGGGGGTGCAGCTTCGTTAGGCCTACCCAGAGGGCCATCCTAGAGTATCCTCACGTCCCGTTGAAGTCTCGTACTTCCTCGAAGCCCAAAAATACTAAGTTGGATGTGCTTCTCCATTTCTGAAATTCGTGATGAACTGCTTCGTTGGGCACTTCATCCTTTGGGCTGCTCTAAACGCATCTCAATTCTTTTATTAGACCCTAAGTCTAATCTTTTAATTTGCATTTAGTTTACTTTTCTTATTCTGTTGGCTACTTATTTACCCTAATTAGCATATTCCTGCCCTCGTCTCGCTTCTGGCTATTATGAGACCACCATTGATCTAATAGGGAATGCTATTGGTATTGCCACTTCTTGCTTATTAACTTAATTTAAGTCTTAAGTTTATTAAATAAGCATCTTTTGTTCTATTTTCTTATTAATTTAATAGAAATCTAAAATAATCTTTTACTATTTGTCTTTGCTATCATTGCTTATTTATTCTAAGTTCCCAAATAAGCCTTTCTATTCTTTTACTTAATCATAAATTATGTTATAATTATACTTTTAATTGTTACTATTATTTCTTTTAAAATCTGTATATAATTACAAGTGTTTCTTTTCTGTTCTAGTCTGTCTTCTTTTATTATGATATATAATTCTTTTTAATCATCTTTTATTATATAATTAACTTATCATAATAACTGTCTTTTTATACAGTCTGCGTGGTAAATGCAGACCTAGTTTCGTTTATTGTTCACAGCCTTAATTTCTTATCTAATAATTTATTTGATTCATTTCATACTCTACTTTATTTCCATAATTTAATACTAAATAATACTATAAACAATAATTCGTAACTGCAAGATATTTCTTTTATTTTTGGGCTAGTGTAAAATACAGTGGTCCCTCTAGTTTACACTAGTTTCCTTTTTCTTTCTTTTTATTCTTGCAGTTACGTTTATCGTTATCTTTTAGTTATTAAATTGTAGAAATGTATTCTAGTTTCTAAACCAACAAATTAATCTATTACTTACTCCCCAAATAAATTTTCAGATAAATTTATTGTTTCCGTTCAGCGTAATTTATTGCAGAATTCAACTTTTCTAATTTTATTCCAATTTTCCAATTTTCTTATTTTACATCTACTTCTATAAAGTCTAGTATTTTAATCCATAACCGCGAATTCTGTTTCTAACTATATTATTCGCGTAAAAAGGGAATAAAAGGAACCAGTATTAAGGCTAAATTATGACTTTTAAAATAGATGTAAATAACTGTAAATTTCTTACTTTTAGGCCTACGCCTTTTCTTACTGCCAAGCCTAATTAAATATAAATAAAATTTACAGTGTTTGCATAACTAATAGAATTAATTACTGGAATAAATTATCTAACGAAAATTCAACGATAATATATATTATAAACGTAAAAGAATATAATTAAATCCACTCACATGTCGTCCTTAGCTTCAATCTCTATCCCTTTTAATTTGCTACGCTTTTCTCCGCTTCTCCACCGTTTTAATTCGCTGTAAATTCACTGATTTGTTTGCGCCATTTTCTGATTTTCTTGTATGTATATCGTTGCTTAATTTTATTTTTTGTTTGGGGAAAGATTTGATTGATAGAGGAGAAAGGAAGAGGGAGAAGAGAAGAGGAGTTTGTTGTAAATGACAGCAGCTGATTCAGAGAAAATAGTGTGGGCTAAGGTTAAGTTACGTTCAATTTATAGGTGTAGTGAACAACTATGAACCATCCGATTAACCGTAAAAACAATCCACACCATCATTTATTGATCTGTTTACGTTAGCTTATAACGTGTAATTCTCCAATGTTATTCATTTATTCCTTTGTTATACGACCTATTAATTCACGTTTCCTTCTAAATAAGATTCTCCCATTAATTACCCAATTAATTAGATCATACATACATACATATATATATATATATCCAATATTAATTGATTCTTATACGTTATAATTTCTTACCTATTTGAACACGTCAATTAATACCTCTATTAATTGATTGTATATAAAAGTTATACTTTTAAATTTATTCTTATTAACTTACATTCATCATAAACTTAATTACTCCATTTGATTTTCATACGCATTTCAATTCTTTTTTTTCTTTTTAACTTGGAAACAAATAATCCTATAATAGGCGTTTTATTCTAGCTAATTAATTTACATTATTAGCTATTATAACAAGGGCATATTCTTTGATTAACTGACACCCTTTTTAACTGCTCAACTGATTGCCAATTAATTAATTGACATGTTTTCTCATTTTAATCAATATCCAAATTAATTCCTACGCATCACTCAATCATACATTTATTAGTTGTATATATTTAAACTGCCAATTTATTACCCAATTAATTGACATATAAGTTTCCCTCTTTTATTAATTGACGTTTACTTAATGTCATTAATCAATTTCTTAATTAATTGATTGCGTCAATTATAAATTAATATATGTATGTTATCATTTAATGTATTCCCCACATACATTTCCCTTTATTAGAAGATCCCTTAATTAATTAATGTTATAAAAGTGACATATTCTCTGACTAATTGACGACTCTATGTCTCTTAATTAATTCCCCTTTTAATTGATTGATGCATCAATTAATTACACACTCATTGCTTGCATAAATCTGTGTAACCTCTTAATTCTTAAATGCATATATTTGACATTTATATTTTGTTTTGCAATTATGTTATCAATTGATTTTATTTAATTATATTAAAATGCGGGGTGTTACACGCATCGACTTTCATTATATTTATATGTTACTACTGTTGTGATTACTACGCTTCAATTCTATATCTATATATTTGGCCATCATCGATCTAGTGCATAAGGACTATTAATCGACACAAGTGACTCTCAGATATGATATTTTCCTACCATTTTGGATTTATGCATCAGATGAGTTTTATTGCAATCTAACGACACAAAAGCACATTTACAGCCTATTTCTGCTATAAATGGAGAACTATTTGCAACATAGAAAGGACTTTGGATCTTGGCGAACTGTTATTAAATACCTTAGTGGAAGCTTTGTCACTACTAATCTTTGATGGAATTTCGAGATTGTACTTGTAATTCCTCTGGATCAAGAGTGTAATAGCAATAAAATAATTATAAAAGTGGATTTAAGCAAAGCTGAACCATTACAAATCTTGTGTCTCTTACATTTCTTATTTTCTTTTTCATTTTTTCAAAATTTTCCCATTGATTTGCTATTATTAGATTCAATTCTATAGCACAGAATTGTTAACTCTACGAAATTAGTCATTTGCAGGTGTTAGACCAATTTTTTTGGCTTACCAATACCAATTCAATTATACCCCCATAGACACACCATAGTAGAAGATCTAATAGATGTCTATCATATCGAAGAGAAAATAGGGTTTCCTTATCAACGGTATGAAATAAGATTATACTACTTATAATAACAATCCCTTTGGTTACCAACGAACCATGAAGAGTATATAGTATGCCTTATGACTTAATGTTGTGAATATGAAATGGATTAATATACATTAACAAAGTTTGGACATACTCGAAGAGATGATACCCATCAACTGTAAGAGGATCTTCATTTATAAGATTAGTGCATTTGGTAGATTATAAACTTACATAGCAAGGGCGACGAAAAAAAGATATGGTCAATTCGAAATGTTGATCATGACAAAACTTTTTCATTAATCTATGCTTAGGTTCATTTAGATTCTACTTGTAGGTGGCGCACCTATGACTATGATGCATGGTATATGGATGATAAAATGCTTTATCCAAATTATGACCTAGACGAGACCCTTTGAACATCGTAGACCAAAGTTCTTAGGTTCAGTGTGAGATGTAGTAAAGATGTAGATTCATAGAACATTCTCATGATCTTAAGAATCTAGGAGTTGGAACAAGTATTTTTGATAAGGTAATCAACTTGTTTGGTCAGGGTATAAAATATGGAGTAAGCATATGCCTATAAGAAACAAAGAGATATGGTATTATGACATTTTTGATAAAACTGTACGCAAACAATGTACTATTGGTTGGTAATGATTTACCTATGTTATAAACTATTGAAGTAAAGTTGTATACAAAATTTATCAGTGTAGGATTTTCACGAGGCATTATATATATACACTAAGTGTATTGATATATAAAGATAAATCAAGTAAGGTGTTGAGATTGTCTCAATCTAAGTACAAACTCCATACTCAAATGTTTAGTGCAAAATTTTAAGAAAGGAAATGTTCGTATGCGATTTGGAATTATCTTGTATACAAAGGATCCACATTTCTAATGAGAAAAGTGGGAGCATATAAGAAGTATTCCTTATGCATTGGCAATAGGATCCATCCAATACGTTGTTGTACTAAGAACCCATATCGCTTGTGCACTTGGTGCAATAAGTATATATGTATGTATGTGTGTGTGTATATATAAATCCAAATGAAAATTAGGAAATAACTGATAATATTAATTCCTCGTAGTTATGAAATACTAGGTATTTGTTTTAGTGGAAAAAAAGAAACCCTTTTTGAATGAGTATTTGAACTCATACTATGACGGTAACATCGATAAGAACAAGTAAATCTTGAAGTTCAGATTCACTCTCAATAGAGGAGACATAACTTAGAAAGGTTCCAAACAAAAAGTTGTACCATATTAAACTATGAAGGTTGAATACATCGCCCTGAGTGATACCATAAAGAAGTTGCATTTTTACACAAGTTTATTAGAGAGCTAAGAAAATTCCAACTATTGAAGATCCAATACTTGTTTATTGTGATTTCAATGATGTAGTTAGATTGCAAGAGGAACAAATGGGATCATGGAAGTCAACAAATATTCATCATAATTATTACATGATAAAATTGTTCATCAGTTACGAAGAAATGGTCATCAAGCAAATAGCTACTAAGGATAATATTACAAATCCACTCACTAAGGTACTTTTTCAGTCAAATTTAGAATACCTGATTGAAAGATATGGTTGGAGACACCATAATTGGCCCCAAGTGCATATTGGAGGTTGATAGGGTTGATGGGATGCCCTAGGGACAATTATGTAATTTTAGTTATATAATTGTACATATAACAATTCTAATTCATGGTCCCGTTTATATTGTATGTATATATATCGTTAATAAAAAGTATAATGCTGATGATCACATTAAATACATATAATATGAAATCCCTAAGACTAAGTGTTATCCGGCTTTTTGACCGAACGACTTTAAATAAAATATAGATGTCAGGATAAAGACAGAATGGTTCGGGGACTTGGAGGTATGCTTGGAAGGACTATGGAATGGACTTCAAGAAGTTGGAGTACGAAATGGCTTAAGGAAAGAGATTGGTATCGACCTCTTTTAGGTTGGCATCGAGCTGTTTTTTTAACTTCATGGTGCATATTGGAGTTATGGTCAATTGCTAAATGGTAAAAGTGATTGTCTTGGGATGCATTTTTGAAGGAGTATGCAAACAACTCCAAGGTAGTTCTGAAGGATAGGAGACAAATACTAGAGACATTAGAATCTCTTAGAAACAATATGATTTCTAAGGAAAAGTGCTAGGAGCTCAATGGATCAAAGATGAAGACCAAGAGAAGGAAGATGGAACAATTTCCCATCACAAAATCATCTCGGTACCGGTCATTTCTAATCAGTACCGAGACGACTTTTTAGCTCTGAGGACTTCGTCTCTCCTCCTACATTTTTGGATCAAATGTTAAAACTGGTATTTCATAGATCTACGGTTTTATAGGGGCGATTTTCCTATAAATACAAGACTTAAAGCAACTGGAAAAGGACTTTTGGCACTTCACTTCTTCACTCTCTTTCTCTACATGACCCTACTCACAAAGGCAGTTACTTTTCGCTTTTCTAGGCTGTTGAAATCAAAGTCCTTTGTACTTGTGACTAAAATCTATGAACAATAACATTACAGTGGACGTAGGCCTTAGATTTGCCGAACCACTTCAAAAAATTTCCTGTCTTTTCTTATTTTATTTTGCTAGATCTCATAGTTCCAGTTCGTTTTGGGGTGTTTTTCCATTTTTTGGTTCAACATCTTTGATGTTTCCAATGAGAAAGGCATTTCTCAGGCGTAGATCTAGCTATCTATTGTGGATTGGAGTGCTCAGAGATTAGATTTAGAAAGTTTTCTATCAAAAGTTTGAAGAAATTTTAGATTGGAATCTATGTCACCATCAAGAAAATATGGTAGATCTGGAGCAGTAGCTGGTGCAAATGAAGGAGTTTCTCATCACATCGAAGTTAGCAACCAGCAGGCAACAACGTTGGTAGGATCATTTACCCCTCAGGAGCTAGTCATAAGAATGGAGTTTAATAAGATGACGACGTAGTTAAATCAGAAGATGGCAGATAGTCAAAAGGCTCTATTGGATAAAAAATGGATGCTAGCATAACCTTGCTGACCTAGTAGTCACAAAGGATCAGGAGGAGCAGGAGAGAATCATCACTGGCTGGATCTAAAGAGGAGAACTCATCTGCTTTTGGTCAGAACATAAGAGATGGAAAGCAAAAACAGAAGGAACCAGTTACTGGAGCATCAGGGAGAATGCTGGAGGAACTAGAAGAGCTCTTTCCAAGAGAATTCAGATCGGTACCGACCAGAATTTAAGGCCCTTGGAGGGGCAGGAAGTTAAGGTTGTCAACTTATCTGACTCTATGGATGATTTGCAGCATGTAGGTGATGATGATGGACTGGATGTGGAAGTTTGGGATGCTATTGTTCAAGCAACCGCTTCAGAACCAATTAGACATCTAAGAAGGGTTGAAGGAGTGGTTCTCTTGAAGACTGGAGAACTAGATGTCTATGAGCAAACCGAGATCGTTTGTAGAGTCAAACGCTCGATGCAGTTCTTGATGGTCTTCCTTTAGAGTACAGGTTGATGGAAGAAAATAGGTGGTGAAAGTATGAGTACTGGGGTTCTACGCCTACTAGGACTCCATTCACGGAGAATATTTTAAGGAAGGTGTATCCCAGGAAGTTTACGACATCGATGCTATTATTGTGTAATAGGACTATCGATCCCAGGCACCATTTGCTTAATTATGGATGGTGCATGGGCAACAGATGCAGTTCAATGCAGATGTTTCCCTATTTTTCTACACCGAATTGCGTTAATTTGGTTTACTCTGCTCCCACCAAAGTCGATATTGAACTTTGAGGAGTTGAAAAAGAAGTTTCTGGAGCAGTTCAGGCTCTATATTGCTCGTCTTAAGGACGCGATGTCCTTGTCGAGCCTTTCTCAAGGACTTCATGAGTCATTGAAGGGGTTCCTAAATGGGTTCAATATTGCAGTTACCGAAGTTAACCTAAATGAAAGCACAGTATTGATGGCATTGGTTCGAGGCATACATCCGATATGGACTTTGGAAAATGGCTGAGGATAAAGCAACCGATGATTGTGGAGGAGTTCCACTGCAAAGCTAATCGATTCTTGTATTTGGAAGAAGCTCCGGAAAGTAGCTTCAGAGTAATATAGCTATTAAATAGACCGGAGAGAGCTCCGAAAACGTGGCAATGAATATCAATATGTAACATCTACCTATATACCCATACTACCAAAGAGTATTATTAGGTAATATTGTTTAATAATACGAAGAATGAGGCAATATTTGGCTATCATACGTGAATGTTCCCTTAGGCTAACGCTGGTACGTATTTCAAAAATCATAAATAATCACTTATACGTATCAAGTATCGGCACAAAGCAACAAACATATTCGATTCCAGGAAAGAATAATACATAATATAAAATAAATCACAGAGATCATAAAAGCATCAACGTAGTGACAACATATAATATAAAATATACAGGAGTCCAAATGGGATATGAAATAGATCAAACACCCACTATCTCAAAAATAAATAATGTATAAATCTAATACATACTTCTCAACATCATCAATATACATGGGGTATAGATAATGGTATACTAATTAACTAATAGTCTAGCCTCTGTCTATGCCCAACAATCACAATCTAGTCTCTTTTTCCTCGAACCTGTAATGTCTGTCTCGGATTGAGTCGAGTGTTATATGAATAACACATGGGTTAGACTATTTCTAGAACATAGATGTCAATATATAATAACAACCATCATGGCATTAACAAGTGCAACACAAGTGGCACGTGCATATCTCAAGTGTTAACATATCTCAAAACCATGCACATAAAAGATAACCCATTTTCATGTAAAGTCGATCAACACATCAAACGGGCATGTAATCAAGTGGATGAAACAATCATAGATAGAGAGGATCTAGACAAAAGTTGTGAGTTATAAAGATAACTCACATAACCAATGCTTGAATCTAAATTCATTGCTTCAGCCCATAACCAAAATTCACTCTCTATGCCAATCCTCCAAAATCCATCACCATCAGTCTGCATCACCATCAGCCACGTCTTCATCCAATCGCTCACACCAGTAGCACATGCAACTACCATGCATAGCCATCCCTATCCAATCGCTCATACCTCCACAAGCTACCACAAATTGCCAACCAAGGTTCGTGCCTCTCCTTACCGAAGCAGGTTCTAGTTATGCATGAGCCTAGGTCACATTTCCCCACCTTCAGTCGCACACGAGCATGGTCGCGGCTCAATGCCAGTTTGTCGCCCATCGTTCGATCGTCTGTAAGGAAATCATGGTTGTTTTTTTATTTTTTCTTTTGTGCTGCAGTTGATCGAAACTTAAGGTAGAAAAATGATAAAGGGGGTTCGGGTTCGATAAGAGATAAGTCTAGAAATAAGGAGGTAAGGAAATGGGTGCATGAATCTACATGGACTTGAGTATATTTTTGGGCTTGGGCTTGAATTTCTTTGGCTCTTTTAATTTAATTAATTTTCTTTAATTTTAAACAGTTCTTGTATTTATTTGAAAATTTATTTCAACCTAATTTTAATTTATTTACATTTCATTCTACAAATTATATTTCAATAACAAAATAATTTTATTCAATTCAGCACTTCTTTATTTCTATTTTATTATTCACTGTAATATTACCTCATAAATTTATTTTTCCAACTATTCCAATCCTATAAAAATCATTTACGCTTTTGAAAATATTTTATATTCAATTAAAACATTTTATTCAATTTCAATAAATTATCCGAAAAGAATTTATTAATTTAATTTATTAAAACAAAATCTTTTATTAAATAGAATTTAATTAACTAAAAATTTATTTTCAAATGATTAATTATCAAATATTAAATTCGAACAATTTTTATTCTAATTAAGTTTATTTATTTATACGGCGTAGAAAGCAGGGTTGTTATAGTCTTCCCCCTTATTAAAATTGCGTAATTGCAATTTCTTATAGGGAACCATCATATACAACACATACCCCGAACTTTATGCGTATTCTACAAAATTCTATCATACTACAACTTACCCAATCCTCTACGTGGCTTACTCAAACTCATCTTATCGTATGCTACAATTTTTAATAGATTCAATTAATGACTTACTATTTTTCGCATACGATAAATTTTTCTAAGTGTCGATTTTTCAAAAAATTTCGGGAGAGTCTCCTTTATACGGTGAATGTTCCAAAAAAATCAAAACACAAAGATATCACAATATATACACACACACACATCCCGACATGGGGCATCCCAAAACATGAAGAAACAATAATATCACAACATATATCGATATAGCATAAAAACTTACATTTTTGTTAGCGTACAAGCAAGCTATTTCGCATTTATGTGAAAGCGAGCCAACATCACTAATAAGTCCAAATATACCTCTTAAACATCTATACTTAACTCATGTTTATACATCAACTTCATATAAGGAAGTATGCATTCATATAATGTGAAAGAAACACAACATTCATATTTGAACCACTTTGCAACAAAATTTCAAAGGTAAAAAATACAAAATCAAGTTATGATTTCAAAGAAAGAATTGTTGCATTGTGTACTAGCTTCCAAAGACAACTTTTAGATTGCAAAAATGTCTAGTACATCATGAGTTATAGTGCTTTTCGTAAGGATGTTAAAAACAGGAATCGTGTTACAATTGCAGGCCCACTTAACAAACATGTATTTTTGCCTACAAAACATCAGTATTTTGCAAAACACTTAAAATAAAGTTGTTTCTTATGCTATATGCTTTCTGAAATGAGCAAGATCATAAAAATTGGACAAAATATTTGAAAGTTATGATCACATGAGTTTAGCTCTGTTTTTATGCAATTTTACATTTCACGCAGCAAGGTCCTTCCTTAATAATTCATGTTTTAACCTTACTTAAGCTCAAAATTTTACATTGCATTTTGAATAAAAATTGTTCTCTAAAGATATAGCTTTCTAATAAAACTAACATTGTTGAAAACGGATCGATGGTTTGAGATTTATAGTCAAAATAAATGATTGTTTTAACTCAACATTTCTCCATATTGTCAATCCTCCATTTGTTTAAACAACTATTTTTCAAATAACCAACTTCAAATTTAGTTAATTAAAACCTCAAAATTTAAAAAATTATTTAGAAACTATCACTAATTTTTTTTATTATCATTAGAGAACTACACTTCCTTCTTCTTTTCTTTTTCTTCAAAATGATTTTAATACATCTTTTAATCGAAAAGCTCACTTCCAAAAATATCCCACTTCCAAAACTATTTATCAAACATTCGTTAAGTTTACAAATCCTTTATGATAATATTCTATATCACTTCTAAATATATCATCATCATTTCCAAATTTTCCAATACATTGAAACTAACTTTTCAAAACTTTCACAAAACATTGGATTCCATATTTCCAAAGCCATTTCAAATCACTTTCTTTAAAATATATTTCCAAAATGATTTCTATTATTCATGAAATATCATTACATTTAAAAATTTCTTCCAAAATAATTCAATTCTTTACTTACTTTATAACACTATATTAATTTCAAAACTTATTTCACAAATTACTCCTATATATCACTTTGATAAAATTCTTTTTTTTAAGAAAGGTACTTTATAAAAAATAGATGGCATATACTTCCATGATATGCGTCGTTAAAACCTTGCAACCCCCTAACATAAATCGGTGCCTTACAAGGAAATAGAGTACATATCATGTCCATATATTAACAATACAACAGTCTGATAGCCTGCAAACAAGATGTCAAATAGATGGAGGAGTAAATAGAGATAGATACACTCAAAACCATCTATACAAGCATCTTGGGGCTATAAAACAAAACAAACTAAAAAAGGCAACAAAATTCTTTACTAACACTTATCAATATAAAAATACATAGCTTCTTTTGGAAATTTATTTCTAATCTCAAAATATAAAATTCACAAAATTTACTTTACTAGAATATTTCTTATTCTAACATTTTTTATTGGAAAAACACATATATAAATTTTATTTATCACTACACACAATTACAATCATATTTTAACATTCATAGAAACCACAACAAATCACATCAAATCATCTAAAAATTTCACATAATTTTTTTCTAACATCCACGTTATAGATATATTTCAAATTTACAAATGCTTTAAAATATAATTTATCGACATTGCCTTGCCATTGATACTAGTGACTTACTTTGTCGATTGGCTGCGATGTTACCATGTGATCAACACCACCTCGCCAGCAACTTCAACTGTCCACTATTGTTCAATGGCTGTAATCGTCGCTTAATACATCTATAATAAAATATCTTTGTTTTTTCCAATCAACTCATTACTATATCAAAATCATAAGTAGTTTCTCATCTCCAAATATTTACCGATGCATCTTCTAAAATAATACTTCACGGTTTTTTTCTTTCAAATAACATATACTTCCATACCAAACCCCTTTATATGATTTTTCGAAATTCCATATAATTTCTTCTTTCAAACTCATAACATTTATTTATACTGTAACTTTATCTTCGAAGCATCTTCTCCAAAATTATTACAAATATTTTTCTACTTTCAAAATATTAAACTTTCCTCAAAAGTATTATTATCAATATTATTCAAAACATTTAATCCTTTCAAAACTTTTAGTCTTTCCAAAGCATTGAAATCTTTATGAATCATTGTGTCTGTTTGTCTCATCCTAGTGTTTAGGAATCCATATCGATAACGTTGGTCAGATGCATCGACCAGAATGTTTAAGCACTCAACGGACAAGCTAACATGAAATTTTACTTTAAAAATTATTTTAAATATTTACTTGTAGATATGCTTTGAATGACTTAATCTTTTATAAAAACATTTTCTAGCTTCTAAAGAACTTCTTTCCAAACTATACACACACACCATAATTAAAAAGATTTTTAATCACAACATATGCTTGCTTATATTAAAACGTTAAAAGATAATCTATAAGAGTATAATCAAAATACTCAACTTTCAAAACCCCAAACATCATTAATCAACCATCCAAAAAGTAAAAAAGCGAGCTTTCATCTTCATGTTCATCTTAATCACATTTAAAAAAAAATCATAAAATATACTGTTTTATTTTATATGAAATTAATTTCATCATTCCTTGCGGTAAGTTCGCGATTAAAGTCACCATTGGGTTTCAAATACGAAGATTTGAATGAGATAATCACCTTGAGTAATAGTTCTACTGAATACCGTGCTCAAGACGGATCCCCAAAACCAAGCATCCTTCAACCAATGCAATCACACAAAGAAATTAGAATATCAATCATCCAATCAAAATACCCAAACAACCATGATACTCAGTGGAAAGTAATCTATATACTTCCGCTGTGCCAATCTGATTATAACTGGATCTTCTTACTCATCTCGCCTCATCACAATTTTGAATTGTGAAGTATTCAATACAAGATTCGAATTAGAGTCTTTTATAGCGTCCCTAACCAAACAACTCTATTCTTACTTCAAATCCACATAGAGGTCTAACATTCACCATTAATATCGATACCACTGGACTGACTAACTACTTCTACCTTCACAACTTCCATCAATTTCTATACATCTCATATAGAGACTTACATTTAGAAAAAGGTAGAAGAATTATATTTTATAATAAGAAAAATACAAATACGTCCCTAGATGATTATCCCAGTAATCATCGTATATTTCTACTATCACTTTAGTGTAGACAACAATTTACCACGCGCCTACTGGGACAGGGACACTAAATCTCATATAAGGCCAAGACTTGTGTCTCTTACACTCTGTATTGTTCTAAACCTTCTCTGATACCAACTGTAACACCCTACCTCTATATCCATACTATCAAAGAGTATTAATAGGTAATATTGTCTGATAATACAGAAAATGAGGCGATATTCGGCTGTCACACGTGAATATTCCCTTAGGCTAACATTGGTACGTATTCCAAAAATCATAAACAACTCACTTATACGTACCCAGTATCGACACAAAACAATAAACACACGCGATTCTAGGATAGAACAATACACAATGTAAAATAAAAACAGAGATCACAGAGTCATCAATGCAGCGATAACATATAATATAAAATATACACGAGTCCAAGTGGGATATGAAATAGATCAAACTTCCACTATCTCAAAAATAAACAATGTATAAATCCAATACATACATCTCAACATCATCAATATACATGCCGCTGCAAAAATTGATAATGGTACACTAATCAACTAATAGTCCAGCCTCCGTCTATGCCTAACAACCACAATCTGGTCTCTTCATCTCTGAACCTATAATGTATATCTTGGACTGACCCAAGCATTATATCAATAAGACATAGGTCAGACTATGTCTAGAATGTAGATGTCAATATAAAATAGCATTTGATATGGTATAAACAAGTGCAACACAAGTGGCATGTGCATATCTCATGTGTCAACATATCTCAAAACCACGCATATAAAAGATAACCCATTTCTAAGTAAAGTCGATCAATACATCAAATAGGCATATAATCAAGTGGGTGAAACAACCATAGATAGGAAGGATCTCGACAATAATTGTGAGTTATAAAGATAACTCACGAAATCAATGCTTGAATCCAAATTCATTGGTTTAGCCCGTAACCAAAATCCACTGTGCTAGGCCAATCCCTTAATATCCATTGCCATCAGTCTGCCATCACTATCATCCATGCTTCATCCAGTCGCTCACAACCAGCAATACAAGCAACTATCATGCATAGCCATCCCTATCCAATTGCTTGTGCCTCCATAAGCTACCACAAATCGCCAACCAAGGTCGCGCTTCACCTTTCTAAAGCTGGTTCTCGTTACGCATGAGCCTAGGTCGTGTTAACCCAGCTTCAGTCATGCAGGAGCATGGTCGCAGCTCCATGGCAATTTGCCGCCCATCATTCTGTCATGTGTTAGGAAATCATGATCGTTTTTTCCTTTTTTCTTTCATGCGACAATTTATTGAAACTTAGGGCAGAAAAATGGCAAAGGGGATTTGGGTTCGATAAGAGATAAGTCTAGAAAAAAGAAGAGTAAGGATATGGATGCTTGGATCAACATGGACTTAGGTATGTTTTTGGGCTTGGGTTTGAATTTCTTTGGCTCTTTTAATTTAACTAATTTTCTTTTCTTTTAAATCATTCTTATGTTTATTTGCAAATTTATTTCAATCTAATTTTAATTAATTTACATTTCATTCTATAAATTATATTTCGATAATAGAACAATTTTATTCAATTAGACACTTCTTTATTTCTATTTTATTATTCACTGTAATACTACATGAATTTATTTTTCCAACAATTCTAATCCTATAAAAATTATTTATGCTTTTGAAATATTATAATTCTATTAAAACATTTTATTCGATTTCAATAAATTATCCAAAAAGAAGTTATTAATAATTCAATTTATTAAAGCAAAATCTTTTTCTAAATAGAATTTAATTAACTAAAATTTTATTTTACAAATTATTAGTTATCAAATATTAAATTCAAATTTTTCTTATTTTAATTAATTCTATTTATTTATACAGCGTAGAAAGCATGACTATTACACGGTAATTCTGGTAATTAAAGAAAGAGGAATCAGGGCGTTGGGGGTAGAAGAAATGATGCCAAAAAGCGACCAAGGAATATGAAGCTCGATGAGTGTACGCCTCTGAATGACATGCTTAAAAACATATACCTTGCCGCACAAGGCATGAAAAGGTATAAGAAACCGTCCAGGAGAGAGGCGACTGAGATAGAAAAACTCTTGGGAAAGTTTTGTCGGTTCCATGAAACTCATGAGCATAGCACAAATGAGTGCATTCATCTTAGAGATTTTATCGAGGAATTGATAAGGAAAAGGAAGTTGTAGGAACATGTCAGAAGGTCGCAGGATGGTAGGCAAAATGTAAGACCCCAATGGTCGAATGTCCAAGAAAACTAGCCTGGACCCGGTGGAGAGGGGCCTAGGAGGCCAGATGGAAGAGTTATTATCAATACAATAATGAGAGGACCTTATCTAATGGAGGAAAGATGGAATGAAATGGAAAAATATGCAGATTCTTTAAAGCACATACCGTAAGAAAGCTGCCTTGCCATCGAGGATGGAGCACTGGCAAGACGGCAGCGGTTGATAATAGATGATATTATTTTTGTGAATCGGGAGTTTAGTCTGATCGAGGCACCAAGGTTTGATCAAATGGTGATAACAGCTATGATTGGGTCAACTGCTGTACATTGGGTTCTGGTGGATTGCAGATGCTTGGTGAATGTCTTGGTCTAACGAATGCTTGGCTAGATGAGGATTTGCCCAAAGGATGTTAAGCCTTATAAATCCAAGATTCAAGTATTTGTCGAAAAGGCGAAGGAGCCCATAGGGACTATTGGTTTTTCCATGGAGTTGGGCAAGAAAGACTGCAAGGTTATGTGGGTTTAGAATTTGTTATGGATGAATTCTCGACGTATATGCCTTCTTGGGCCTACTGGCTCTTGTTGATTTTGGGATATCGCTAGCACATTGATGTTTGAAGATGAAGTTTCCTATGGAGAACGGGGTTAGATCTATCAATGATAACCAGGGTGCTGGGCGGGAATGCTATGTTGCTGAGCTTAAATAGGCGAAGAAATGGGAAAAAGGAAAGAGGCGCGGTCTTAGTCCAGAGCGACCCACTGCATTAGATGATGACTGTTGAGGGGATCATAATCCCACATGCGTGTAATAGCAACCTGCTACGATGCTATTTCACTTAATTTTATTTTGTTTATTATCTGGAAATGGGCCACCCAAGGATTCTAGGGGCAATTTAATAAGGTAGGACTAGCTACGTTTTTCGTTTATCAATAAAAGCTTCTTGAAGCAATGGAAACGTGCTCTTGTAAATAAAACCCTATGCTGTGTGATTAGAAGTATAATCAGGTACCCAAAGACAGGTACCGACTCCTTTAGTTCAGGATCCGAACAAAGGTGTATACCCATAAAGGTCGATTAGATAAGTCGGCCCTATAACTGTGGTATTAACTATTACTCGAAAATAGGAAAGGTCAATAAGGAATATCCGGATCAGGTAGCTAAAAGCGCCAGTTTCCATAGATAGAAACTGATGCATGGATGGAAATTTGATGACCACACTTGCGACTTGGCAGGATATGCTAGGCTGAGAAAAGCGAGGATGATCGACATACACCCTCAGTAAACACTTAAAGATAGTGAGATTGAGAGCGGATGCCCAAAGATGGGTGTCCAAAGGCACAGGTTCTCGGATATAAGAACTAGTGTACCGTCAGGACATTCACGATCACGCTTTCGGTTAGGACATGCTCGGCCGGAATAAGCAAGGATGGTCAGTGAATGCTTCTAATCAATGCCTAGAAATAGGTGAGGTTAAGAGCCAAAACTCAGAAATAGGTACCATCGGACTCACCTGGTCCAGGACAGGATCGAGAGAGTATAATCAATCTTAGGGCAATCAGATAATTTGCCCCACATTATTAATCTTCGACCGATGCTTGAAGGTAGGCCAAGTCAAGGAATGATGCCGGGATTCTGGCATCCCAAGGACCAAGTCCTAGAAATAGGACTCGGTATGTAAGGGAATTACGAAAGGTAAGATCGCACTCATGGCCTAGTGGGACATGCTAGGCCAAGGTTGAGTGGTGGAAATTAATGGATAATTTCAATCATCTCTGATTATTGACGAGATCGAAGACATCAAGATACGATTGTCCAACCCGCTATTCCCCAAAGACAGGAAATGGCATGGAACTCGATTTATTTATAATTGGTTATTATCCAAAGGAAACTCAACCCTGAATTAATAGGTATAACCATAGAGTTGGATGAACAATAGTTTTTCTAGCCAAATGAAATCACTTTGGTGATGAAAAAATAGAACTGAACAATAGAATATAACTATATCAATTTTAGGAATCTTATTTATATGTACAGAATTACAATAAGTAAAAGCAGTGCATAAACACATGCTTGTATATTATGGATAAATTGTAGTATAAGTAGTTATATTATATATGCATGCAGTCGTATTTAGGCAGGAATAATATATAGAGTCCAGAAATGTAAACGGAACAAAGATTGAAATATAAAAACAGTCTTTCATTACATTCAAACTTTATAAACAATAAAAAGCAGGGCCCAGTCCCGCACAAGACGACCTATGACAACAGAAAAAACAAAAAGCACAACCCAAAAAGAGGCAAAAGGGAACCATCTTATCATCATGGAAGACTAACCGAGGAAGCCTACTCTTCACTGTGCTGCCTTCAGATGGAGTGACGTCTCCTTTAATTATAGTGGTAGCAAGATCTTCAAGAGGTTCAATGGGGGCTCAAAGGTCTCTGTAGTGGTGCCGGTGTCACTGCCCTTCGGAGCCTTGATGGTAATAGGAAGGACTCTTAGAGAAGACTTCGGTTACTCATTATCGGTGGGCTTTTCAAGCCAGACTCAGTCTTGATTTTGACTTTGAAAACGTCAATCTTTAGCCTCTTCACCATAGAGATGGAACCGTTTAAGCCCGAGGCACTGGTGATAGTAATGTCTTCTCCAAGGATTTGTAACTGTCATCCAATCCCTCAAAAGCTATGATTCTCTCCGAATCGGGACCAGGAATGAAGCCGGAGGGAAGGCTTGGAATGACCAGTCCTCTAGTTATGGAGTTCGACATGGTATAATTGCAGTAGGGCTCGAGCCTTGAGTAATTAGCAGGGGTGAAGGTGGAAGAGAAGGGTGATGTGTAAGTTCATAAACAAAGTAGTAAAGATTAGTTATAGTTTCAGGCAAGAACTACTGGATCTAAAATGTTGGTGAAAAAAGAGATCTATCTTCCCCGAATGGAGTCTCCTTGACACGAGATATGGAAATTTCACCCACTTCTATAGTGACAGGATAAGCTAAGAGATGGAAACGCGAATGTAAGGCTCAATTGTGGTATGTATTGTAGAATCTAGAATGATTTGGGTAGCCTCGGAGCTGGCCCTCTTAGATAACAGAGTCTTCGCTACAAGCACTTGGACTTTCGAAGATGGAAATTCTATGTGGCCCGATGCATTTAGACCGATAAGAGCTTCAGCAGAAGCCTTAGCAGCAGCAACGTCCTCTGAAGCTAGGATCACCCTTCCTTCTATAAGCTTCAAAGGGTCCTTAGCATCGAGATATTTTGCTTTTAGCTCATCTTGGTGAGACCTTCTCCAAACGCCTCCGCATGGCATAGTACCTCTTCCCAAAACATCGGCAAGAGTAATGACATATGTACTTCCTAACCACTTCAAGTTCTTGTATTGCATGATGTTGGAAAAGAACTACTAATGAGTGGAGTTTAATTATTCCTTTTCCTTGGCCCTCTATTCTTTTTGCTTGTTTAAATCATGCATAGCTACAGTGTAATGTACCTAGGCCCCCAATCTCTCTGTTTTCACTAGGAGCAATTTGGATTCAAGCCTCTCCTTTTCGATGCAGAGCTCCTGGATCTCAGCTTCTCTGTCCTTGATGACCTTATCTTTCTCTAAGAGGGCTAGATCCTTGGATGTTAACTATGTTTTGAGCGGTATTATCGTCATGAGCAGTTTTTATAATGTTTTTCATCACAAACTCAGCCTGATTGTGAGCCTTCTTCATCTCTGCAACCATGTCTTTGACCTTTTTCTCGTATTCCAAAGCTGTATCTCTCTCTTTTTCAACCCTCACGGAGTCCCTTTTGTATCCTTGACTATCGTAGGTTTTCTACTCTGATTCAAACGGTTAAATGTTCGTTTGATTAATTTGGTTAACATCAGAGATGGCGAAGCAAGGTTTCTTCCACTCATAACCCTGGTCAATAAGCTCTTGGATACCTCCGACGCAATGATTCACCTCCTCCTTAGGAATGTCTTTGATGTCACGGTCGAACATGATTTTGGTTAAGAAAATCTCTAGGAAGGTAGCTTGCATGCGGCTCGATGGAGCTAGAGAAAGAGCTGGACAAACATAAACATTTTTGGATTGAGGAGGTGGAGGAACGGTGGTAGTTAGAGAAAATGATGCTGGAATTTTTTCGTTGTGGAGTGAGTTATGGTTGAGATCAAGGAGAAGGAATGCCAAAGGAGGAAATGCAGCGGTTGTGTGAATCCTTATGCCTTTTCCTATGATCGAAAGATCCTCTTTTCTCTGTCTACCTTTTCTTTCTATCCCTCTTGGCCTGACAGTCATTTTCCATTGCTTGTTCTCTTTCTATTCTTCGAGACCTCTCTTCATCTATTTCTCGCTCCCTGCGATAGCTAGAGTGAGGTGGGTATTGATCATGAGTGTGTTTCCTTATCTCGAAAACACATGATGAAGATAACCAAATCCATCTCTGCCCATTATACCTGAAATAAAAGAAAGGAATGTATAAATTTTGGAACAAATGTGAACGAATGCAAGGAGTGCGTGTTGGTGATCCTAGAAGTGTTCGGAGTGCTGGTGCCCCTTTGAGTACTCTACAGACCATGTTTGGAAGGAAGTAAGGATGGAGTCTCGCCTCCTTTTGGCAAGGATGCTCTTAGAGCGAAAGCTAAATCCAGGAGAGCCTAAGGAGATCAACAATCGGAATATCAAAGTCGCTCAGCGAGCCGTATATATCGTCTGAAGTACCAACTGAAGGGATTGCCTCGATTACTAGCATCATGCTCGGTTCTGCAGTTTGCTGAGAAGTCTTGATGATTATTTGCTTCAAACATGGTGAAGCAAGAAGTTCTCTACCTTCTGGAGACATCTCTCTGTATGACTCGTCTCCTACTTGGTTAAGATCCTCGTCATCGTCATTTTCTTTATATCCTTCTTCTTCTCTTCTTCCTCCCTCTTCATGAATTGCTTCCATTTTAACTCTTCCTTATACTTCTGCTTGTACTTCACCAGCAACGTGTGCTTCCGCTGTCTATTAGTAGCCTCGTCATTGTTTGACATGCCAAATGGTCCTCCAACGCCCCCTTAGATGTCTTTGTTGGAGTTGTATATGCGGGTAGAAGATCTAGTTGGCATTCTCGAACTATTCGGTGGAGTTTTGGTAGGAATGACAAAGCGATCGAGGTGTAGAAGGTTTTACCGATGAAGGTTCTCATTTGTCAAGAGATAGATGGTAGAGTGGAATCGAACATGGATACTCTTGATGATTTGAAGAGTCTAAAGTGTTCGGTGCTCGTGTCTCGGGCATGAATATCTATGAAGAAAGGAGATAACAAGTAAATACTCATAAGGTGAAAGTCGAAGCATAAATTAGAACGAAAAGGAAGGGATCTTACTTTTGGAAAGCCAATGCCTATTAAAGTCATATGGGCATCGAACAAAGAAATTTCATTCTAAAAAAATAAATGTTTGTTATGGAGTGCTTCGATGACCTTTCACTGGTACCAAGCATCTATGATCATTTAAGAAGGAGAGAGTCTCCATTGCTTGAAGCTGAGGACATGTGTTAGCTCTCTGAAGGTAGGAGGTCACTGAAATTGATTCATAAGCAGTACGTACAGAGAACTCACAAAAGCACATCCGTTGGGATGAACTTGAGCAAGGGTAAGCCCGAGCTCCTGAAGGAATGTATGGAGTAATCGATTGAAGGGAGGTACAACGCCGCCTAAGCTCATATATTTGTTGCAAGCTATATAACCCGTTGAAGAATTATGCGCCCGTTGGCCCTATGTTGGAAGCAAGACATCGCCTTCAGGAATCCCATGTTGTCGGCAAATGGTCCGAAATGATTTCGCTGTTAGAACTATCGGCATTTTTTTGAGAGGATCATCCAATATCCTTAAGGTGATCCATTCATTTAGAGGAGGAGGTTGACCTTGAATTGGTTCTGCTGGTACTATCATTCTCTCTAACTCAATGGTGATCTAGTGCTTGGGTATAACAAGTGTCGGAATCAAAGCCTGAGTAGTGATAGACTCGGCTTCAAAAGGAGTTGATGGCCCAATGCCAACGTTTAATTTAGGAGAATGGTGTGTCACTATAGAGAGAAAAACTAGATATTGAACACGGTCATGTATGTTTTATTTTGGAATTTTATTTCAAATGTGAACCTATGTGACCAGCGCCCTGAATACAATGGATGTTGACATGTGTTGACAGATCTGATTCTGAACGTCGGCCAAGGCAATTAAAAGAGTCAATCTATACAGTGTTAGTCCTGTGTCCTGTACACGATGAATGGACCATGCTGTTTAGATAGCCCATTCCTACTAGAAAACAAGCCACATCGCATAATGGAATTACGCATCAGATCTTAGCCACTATTGTTTAATAGTTGATAACAGAGCCATTGTCCAAAGTAACATGGAACTTTCTTTTGCAAGAACCCAAGGAGTGAAATGATTGGATATGTTAGGCAATGGAGTTGGTCATACGACGAAGTGCTTTCAACGTGATCGTTCTTTCAAAAAGAATCATCCCGTTGGGATTTTAAACTATGGTCTGTGATCGATTGAGCTTAGGAAAGGAATGCCAATGCCTTTTTAAGTGCATGTAGGATTGAATTTGTGGCAAAGGAACGAAACACAATTAAAGTCAAGATAGGCCCAACAGACCTTAGGGAATCTTTGAGTTATTATGATTCGAGTACTATATACATATATATATCTAAATGTTTTACTATCCAAAGGACCCCCGCCGCTTAATTCTTCTTAAATAGGGAGGAGGCGGACCCATCGACCATTTAATACCTCAACCCCGAAGCAAGCCCTTGGTAACATAATCTCTAGTCAATCGGTTCTAACTACAAAGACCTATGACCCCTGGATACGGCTTTATAATTTAATTGTTGTATTACTAACGCATCTCAAAGACTTATCTAAGGGTTAACTAGCCCACCTCCAACAAAAAAATTAACCAACTAATTAAACTTTAGGTTTGTGTGTATCATATACAGATTTTAGACTAGTAGGAAGCGAAATCCATCAGGGCATAACCCAAGTCTTTACTAACGACCGCTCGGAACTGCTGGTAGTCTAAGCCTATATGCCAGTCCTACTACTAAATATCGATACAATAACAATGCTGACAAAGCCCGCCGACCTCCCACAGCTGAAATCCCATTTAGACTAACTGAATGTAAGTCAAGGAAAATGTCCATTTTAATTACTTAATACATCTTGTTAGAATTGAAGCATATCCCATTTCCCTATTAGGTACCGTTCTAGGTTATTTAAGACTTCTTAAATAGGGTGGAGTCAGACCCAACAGCCATTTAATACCTTCCACCCTACAGTAAACCTCTTGACATCCCTAAAGGTACCGAGTCATTTAATACTTCAAATCCGAGGTGAACCCTTAGTACATTTTCCCCTACCTGTACGCAAACGTATATCCCTTCCCCAAGTGTCCTATGGTTGAAATGTCCCACATCAATAGTTAGTATACACAGCTACTAGTAGCCTCTAAGTGAAGGGCAGGCTTCTGTTGTGTAACTCTACTAATCTCGCATCCCCACCCTTACTAAACCAAACCAATCATCCTAGGCCTAAATATTGGGCTAGGCCCACTATTTCATGCTCGTCCTAAACGTTTATTCAGGCTATATAACTTCATACTAGGAAAATTATACTGCTTCCTAGCATTTAATTCCTATCTTATATGCATACTACGTATATTCTTTATTTCCCTCTTACATCCCATAAATGTCAATTGTTTGTCATAAAAGGTCACTATTATTTAAATTGGACAATCACTAATGACATATATTTATTCATTCTAATTCAACCTTTTATGCCAATTTTATTTCCTCATAAATGCCATATTAAACTCCGTAGTCAGTCCCAACAAATGCATTTATGTACCCATTTAATTCCTGTAACTCCCTATTAATTGCACATTTATTGCCTTATTAATTTTGGAGTTACTATCTCTTTTCCATCTACACCTCCTAGTCCTATAATTTACTATGTTATTAATAACTAGTCATCCTAATTATAACTAGTACAAATATCATTGTATATTATGCATTATACATATACTTATATTTTTTTTTCAGTAGGTGCAGTTATACGTGTGTATGTTTCTATTCCTCTTTCTAACTTATTAACTCCTATGCTTAGAAATTCCAAAACAGACACTTATATGTACATTTTGTAAGGAACATTTATTTCCACATTTTAATATATTAGAGCTATCCTTAAGGATCGCCATTATATCCTTCCATAAATTACCCAAACATGAGACTTTTGCTCTGTTTGAAGTTACAAGGAATTATCGTTTTTTCCGTTGAAATAGACAATGACAACTAAGGAGGAGAACCTCCGTACTTTACACATCTCTTTCCATTTAAGTATATTCCTTATTATTTTAAACGACGTACTTTTTATACATAGTTGAGGTATTAGATAATTTATGGAAATTACATGGAAATAGATAAAACTATATTGTACCCACAACGCTTTCAATAAATTAAAACATATAAATTCACATTCCAAGTCAAGTTAGGGCAATCTAAGTTTATACTAACAATTTAAAATCCAATTATCATAAATCTAGAATAAATCTTATCAACATTCTACTTTAACAAATTTAGGGACCGATTTCCAAATTTCCATATTAGGGTGTAAATACCATTCGTATTCCAATTATAAACTTATAGAATATGTAGGCGAGATTTCAATTAACACATTCTTCCTAAGCTTATAACTCCACAGATATTGCATAAGAATAATGATTAAATAAAACTCAACGATATAAACTTCAATGTTATATATAAATCATATAATTTGTCACTCACCTTTCTAGCTTTCCAAATCCCCTAAATTCGAGTTCACCCTTTTTACTTGATTCCTTTTCCTTTCCAATCCAAAAATATATATAACAAGATATATACATACTATTGGATTTACATATCTGAGAAAAGATTAGGGTTAAGTGGAATGTAGATTTGTAATTATAAAAATCACCTTATTCCGTAGTATCGATTTGCTCCTTCTCTTCTTCTATTTTATTTTCTGCCCTTCTCCGATTATATATATGTATATAAAATAATATTTATAATTATTAGATATAGTGGAGAAGGGAAAATGGCAGTGCTCCGCTGCTTCGATCAGAAAATTTGAGAAGAAAAGTGAGGGGCTAGGCTTGTATTTATAGGCGCTCGAATCAATCGTATCCGTTAGATTTAAAATAATTAGATCCGGACCATTCTACCAAGGTTCAACCCTAGCCACCACCGTTCCAACCGGTCGACCGGCCAAACACTTTTCGTTCAAAAACTTCAATCATTGATAACTTCTTCATTTGAACTTCGATTGCAAAACTTAAAATATGGAAGTTGCTCAAAAAATCGGAACGAACACAATGGTGAAAGTTTCATGGCCAAATTCTAACGTTTTCTTTTGAGTCTTAATAATTATTTATTAATCACCATTAATTTTTTCGAGGTGTTACATTCTCCCACTTGAAAGATTTTTTTCCTCAAAATTAACCACTCTAAATTATCTAACCAATTAGTGGACAACCAATTTTTGTACCAAACTTGTACAAGTGCATAGTGTATCACAACATGTATGACATGCATGCTGAGTTATTCTAAATCGACAGCTCCTATATGATGCATTCTTAAAAAAAATTGAAAATATGATGCGAACAACATATATATAGGCAGTTTTATATGTATGCAAGTTTTCAAAAAGCAAAAATTCTTGTTTTTACACACAACCTATAAAGTATGGTTTATTAATTTCCATATGAATTGATCTTAAATTATTAATAAAAATACTTTCAAAACTTAATTATGAAATTTAAATTTCCAGTAAAATTCTAAATGATATTTTGTACTTTAAATATTTATTACATAATTTTATAGTTTAAGAATAATTTCAAAACTAATTATTAATTTTTCGCTTTTATTTAGAATATTTTTAATAATTTTTTTTACTGGTTATGTATTTTATGTTAATCTAATTTAATATAATATGAAACATAATTTATATAAAATATGTATATCAATATAATTAATTTATGTAATTAAATGATTTATATAATATTTAAATAATAATAATAAATTGTAATATTTTTGAATATAGTATATCTATAATACATTATATATGAAAATTTTATAACTATATTTTTATAAAGCATGATGTAATAATTAAATTATAAACAATATATATAATATATATTATTAAAATTAAAAAATTGACTTTTTTATTGCTGAGCCATACCATTATAGGTATATACATATAAAAAAAATTCTAATATACAACTACAAGTATACACACACATATAACCAATCCAATTGTGACAATATATTTATATACCAAAATCATCACCTAACTAACAATATAAAATATGTATATAATGTAAACATTATACCTACGCATTAATAATCATATATTGGTTAGTAGTGTACCTTACTCCTAATGCCTTAAAGTACACCTTGAAATGATGATATATGCTTCTTGAACTGATATTTAATCTAGTAGAGTGTTAATACCTGAATTGATGACCACCTGCTATCGAATAGGACTGTATTTTATTGATTTGAACTTGATATGATAGAGATGATGGAGGTAGGCTTCATCTAGCAATAGCTAAAGATGTGGGCTTCAAAAGTCTCCAAAAAGATGTGGGTAGAGATACTTATATATAGAAGAGAATTTAGAGACACATTGGGATCTAGATCCTCCTTTATCTCTTACACGTTCTCTTCCATCCTAGCCGTCCAAATCAAAGTCCTCTAACAAGCCATCATATGGCCACATATAACCCCATTGTATCCAAATATAACCAGGCCATATATGGGCTTTAAAACCAGTTAAAGCATAAATAAAGTATTTTACATTTGAATCTAATTTAAACGCTTATCGATATCGTATATCGATAATATATTTATAACTTTTATAAATATATTTAATAATATTTTTTCATCAAATCAAAATCAAATTTTATAATTAATATTTCATAAATATTAATTAATTTAATTACTTTATAGCAATTATAAATTAATTAAATTGTTTGGTCAAAGGAGTATTCATCATTTCGTTTTTGTGACTCGTTAGGTGTAAATTTGATTAGCGATTAATATCGAACAATTCGAATATTAACGTTCATATGTCGCTTAACATGTGGTGTGACATTTTAGTCAAATTTATCTTACTTAGTTTTGGTTAAACCTAATTTTACTTTGTTAAGCGTTACCCGATTGTGACTTTTATTTACACCAGTTCTCTTCATCGAAATTATATCACTTTGAGCTTATGAAATTTGGTAATGGTCAAAATTTCAATATCATCCACATTCAACTCTAAAGTCCAAACAGTTGATTAATAGCAATCATTATGGACTAAAATATTCTAGCTAGAGACTTTGACTTTGAGTTGACTTCAGTTGACCGTTACACTAACCTCGTATAACTGAGGAGACAAATCCTCCGTTGAATAGTGTTTCACTTCTAATGCTTTCACTTGATCCAACTATAGTTGTTCGATGGACGCCATGCTATGATTTAACATAATCAAATCGGAGCTTCCACATTGAAGGTCGATAATATCCTCAAGTTAAGAGAACTGTGCAAAAAATTATCACATTGATATTTTTTTGACCTAAGTTATATTAACAATCAGAAAACAATCAAGTAAGTCACTGTATTTTTATCCAATAACTATCAGTACATAACCCCTTTGTGCCTTCAATAGCCATGAGTAATACACTACCCAATATTTGGAGAGCATTACATACTCTAGTCTCAACGGATGTATCGATATCCAATCTCGATACATCTTGACTAGGAATATTTAAAATAGTATATTTATTATTATTGTGACCAATTACTCGTGGTTACAATACTTTGTAACTATTATCACAAAACATACCATTTATAGATTTTCAATTAAATATACTTTTCATTAAATTACTTAATATAACACATTATATCAAGTACATAATAGAATGAAAACGCCTTTTATTTTAACCAAGATTGGTTATCGAGTTAGATATAGTAATAAATTACATAATTTCCCCTAGAGCGTACCCCTAACCCTATCACTTATGACTAAAATCTATAAGCGACAACATAGAGTGGACGTAAGCCTCATATTTTTTGAATCACTATAAAATTTTCCTGTCTTTTCTTATTTAATTTTGCTAGATCTCATAGTTTCAGTCCATTTTAGAGTGTTGTGCCATTTTTTGGTTCAATGCTAAGTATTTAAATCAATTGCAATTATGAAAGTGTTCATAATTGCGAGTACTGAATCGATTAAACAAATAAATACTTATCCTTAAATGTTCCTAACCAAGGTGTTTCAAGAAAGGGATATTGATACACCCGTGAGCCTAGTGTATGTAATGCTCTCTAAATGTTGGACAATGATTTACTCATGGCCGTTGGGGACATCAAGAATATATGTAATTGTTGTTGCGGATCAACTATAGAATGACTCACCGAGAAGTTTTCTATATGTTAACTATATCTAAGTTAAAATAGAAGATCTCACGTGACGATGTGTCATAGCCTTTCGGCTTGAGAGCAATATGATTTTTTACATGAATGCCTTACTTTGATAATGGGAGTTTCGCTCGTTATTAGTTTGAGTTATGAAATTTTTAGGTTTATGTTGAACTTTAAGAAGTGAATCACTACTCAAAAGAGAATTTTTCTTCTTCGATATAGAAGGTTTGTATCATCGTAATTGGATTTTGACTCGAAGTTATTAATCTATGCCATAGTAAATTCGGTAATTGATAATTGCTATTGATCGAACTATATGGATCGAAGTTCAAATTCATAATTAACTACCAACATTATTAATTTTTGACAAAAAACCGAATCTTAGATGTCTAAGTGACATAATGTTGGCGAAGAGACGAAACGTGCACAACATACCATTGCTTAAGGATGCGTCTTTAAATGATTAAGGAGGACTCCACCTAGATGATAGATAAGCGATGATTTTTAGCCATATACTGCACTTCAACGAAGTCCGCCCAAGCATTCCTATTTAAATAGTTTAAATATTACACGTGGAACAAGTCACACCAGGAAGTCACACAATAGAGAAATATAGTAGTGGACCGAAATGATTTAATTGATAATTCCATAACTGGTAGAAATTAAAATGGAGAGGAATTTATAAAATTGTTACATAAAATTTTATATTTGATATATAAATTAGTTTTAATTTTCAACTGCAAAATAATTTATTTATTTATATATATGTGTTATATGTAATTATTTAAATTATAGGTAGTTATATATATCGGCCGAATTATATATATTTCCTAAATAAAATATGCAGCCTTTTCCCCTTTTGATTGATAAATGAAAAAATGTATTTTTTTAGGCTTGATTGGGATATATTATGAAATATGATATATTTCCTATGTGGTCTCACAACTATAAATAATACCAAAGAATCTCGCTTTATTTATTTAATTTCAAAGAAAAAATATTATCATATCCTCCATTAAAATTCCTTGAGCTCTAGAGTTGCAAACTAAATTTCAAATCAAGAAGAAAAGCTCAAAGGTTGAACTACATTTCCAATGTGTAGAAATTAGCACCATTATCAAGGTAATCTTATATCTTATATTTAAATATGTCACCTCACATAAATAATATATATCATTTCGATTTTAAAAAGAATAAAATTTTCAAAATAAAATATTTTAAAACATTTAGAAATTAGTTTAATACTTATAGTTTATAGTTTATATATATATATATTATATAATATAAAATGTATACATATATGTATATAATATACATATACACATATTGAATACTTATACAAATTAAATTTGCAAAAAATTTACGTTTTAAACCCTAAATTTATTTATTAATATATATATATATATATATATATATATGTGTGTGTGTGTGTGTGTGTGTGATCGGATTTTATATAAAAGGAAATTTTGTAGCCACACACACACACAATATATCAATGTTAATTCAAATGTTGTAATTTTTAATTTAAATTAACATCCTAATATATGGGGTTTACTTTGACAAACAATCTATAATTAGTTAAATCTATTTTAAGTAACAAATAATATAATGAAGATATATATATATATTACATTACATATAACCTAAATTACCTTCTAAAATTAACTTTTAGATTTTAAACAAATATTTATTATCATTTCGCAAATTATTATATATATAGCATGAAAATACGAATATATATATATATATATATTAGGCCATAAATAGTTGTATATAGTATTAATATTGTATATATTGCCTTATAATATGCATTTATATTAAATGCCAAATATAAATGTATATAATGCCAGTTATACATATACATATATATATATATGTATGTATGTATGTATGTATGTATGTATGTATAGACACACACACACGGTTATAAATGTGAATAACTATGTATATATACATCATCTGTAAATATGTGTGTATATTGTTATTTATTATTATGTTATCTTATACACATCACACTTGTAAATGTTGAGTATATTGGTACTCACATTTAATTATTAAATTATTTACAAAACAATTTCCAAATTGAATAAAAGAGGAAAATTATATTAAATGTGATTTAGTATAATAAAATGTTTGTTCATAACACAAAATTATCCTTTTGTAAAATTAATAAAGGGATAATTTTTCGAGGTCACCCACTTTACTCTTTGCATGATCCTACTGATCTAATACATCAGCACATAAAACTATCACCTAAAATAGGAGAGAAAATCTTAGTGCCACCGATGACTTACTACATCGATCGCTTCCATGCAAATCAATTAGGCCAAGAAGCATCGTAAATTCTCAAGAGGCATCCTCGCACATCGATCGATCTTACATTAAGCCAACCAGATACACATCTAGTCTCTTAATCATTATGGAACCATCCGCCTTTTAATCTACTTATATAGATTAAACACATGTCGCACTCACAAAACAATAAATCCAAGCTACAATATTTCATCACTCTAAGTCAATGATCATTATCACCACCCAATATCACACTACTATCAGTACCGGTTCTTCAATTATTCCCCAATTTCACTAGATCATCATGGAAATTCACATTTATGCGTCAATCTCTCAAACCAACCAATGGATCTGAATTCAATTCATGATCTAATCAAATTGCAACATTTTACCAACAAATCAATAGAAAACTTCAAAAACAAATTATCAAACAATATATTTTCGTCCAAACTTCACAAATTAATAATCCAAATATAACAAAAAAGTAATTCAATCATAAATAATTGAGAGATTATTAGTGAATACTCACCATTTTCACCTCTTAATTCATGACCGTGAACCTTCATCACAAATCCTTGAACCACCAATCCAAAATCGTCTACGCTATTCTCTACTCCTTCGCTACTTCCCTTTTTCTTCTTCATCTTCCACTGCCCTCTTATGTTTGCCAGTCTCTTAATCTCTACTCCACTCTATACTTATTGAGTTGGTTAACTTTTGAATTTGGATTTATCCTACTCGAGAGAATATGAGAAATTGGTATTTATAGCTTTTACTATACCTTACTCCTAAATTTGGCATTGGTGCTCTTGTTTTATTTTCCCTCACAAATGGGAAATATATCAATTCTTTGCTTACCGAATTTGGCTACCTCGAATCGCGGTCCCTTCCGCTAAGGATATGACCAATTTCTTTTCAACTCGTGTTTTAACCCTTGTTAGGCTCATATGCTTTCAATCCCTCTGTTAGAGCTCATGTCTTTCTAGAAAACTATTATTATATATCAACTTTATATCATGTACTTTTCATATCCCTACATTGCTCTCCGCCATTCTCCTTATAACCAATAAATAACTCATATTTGGATTTATCTAACAACTCATCTCGTAAACTATAACAAAGTGGTACTAGCTTAAAACACTAAAGTAACATTATCACTATCTGCATCCCAACTCACTATCACTACCATCGACATTGAAGCTTTCTTCTTCTCTCCCTCTTCTTCTTAAGAGCTAGATAGTAATTCATAAAATGAGCTTTCATATGATATGTACAAGTATCCGTTCTAAGACCATTGAGACTATGTTTATAGATCGGTTCACCTTGATGATTCTGCCTCTTATCTCTACTTGGACTAGCCAAACCCATTGAGTTAATATCATCACTCTCACTACCATCTAACCTACTCCTTAACAACTTATTATGCACGATTTCCTTTCTATACATCCGACAACCTAATAAAATCCCTTACATAAATCATAGTGTTCACAAACATCATGCGTTCCAATAGTAATAAACATAACAATACGACTACTTATGTCCCATCACTGGTAACCACAGTCATTATGTTCATGTCCATAATTAAGATATTTAGCGTATCCATTTGCTCTAAAAATATAGTTTTGGACTTTATTATACAGTATATACTTAATGTTGTAAGATGATACTATTTGTAAGAGACTTATTTGTCACGGTCCAAATTTCAGCGTTCGAAAATCGACACCCGTACTCACTTGTACTCGAATGCCGCAGATTCAATCGTTGAAATTCGACTCGTGCCGGATCTTATAACACAGTAAGTATAATAACACAACGAAATAAAGAAATGAATGATATCATATACAACTCCAATGATACAATATCCAGAATGATATACAACAATGATATCAATATGATACAAGAATATCAGAGACAAATAATAATGTTACAGCGGAAACAACAGAAGTGATACTCCAAATGATCTTCAAAAGAGAATGAATCCAACAACTCCAACATCAAGCTCGAACCCCCATCACATCTCACTAAGAGAAGCAAGTGCAGTCATCCGTGAACTCCAAAAACTGAACTAGTTCCAACTAGTCTACTAAACCTAACTATCTGAAAAACCCAACTCTAGACTGCCCGTGTGGAAAATTGTGGGCACCCAGAGTTTAGGAAGGGAACAATAAACTCCGGCTCAGTCATGGGACTGGTGTGAGTAACAAAAATAGTTTATCTTTAAAACAAACAACAAAAGAATTTTCAACATTGAAATCCGCAATGCTTTTGGAAAATGAAACTACCATAAGACCTCCCACCACACACACAATGCAATCGCAGACTTGGAGGAGATTTCATCTTATGATAGTCAAATATGCTTAGTACGAGAAAATCTCTTTTGATATTATTATTAGTGCATAGTGTACAAAATCATTTCGAAAATATAATATTAATCTTAGCCAGCATAGGTACCATTATACTATGCCTGCTATAGCTACCATTTTAAATGGCAGGTTCTACAACTAAAACCGTACAGGGTTCGTATTGTTTGATTGGGTTTTCCAACAAATGGTCAGGCTAAGGAACTTCCTATGCCACGTAGGAACGCCTCTGGAGGGACGCCCCGAGAGACAACTGCTCTCTGCCAACACAAGGCCGGTTACCCCTTTCCCGGGTAGTAAACCTGAGATATGCCACCCCCGATCTTTTGCGACCTTTATCCGAGGCGCCTCGATCACAAAGCAACAATCACACAGAAAATGAGATTGGAGCAACCACACAGGTAAAATATCTGGGCTCCATACCATGATACCACCTTTTTCCAGAAGGAATGGACATACCCTAGGGGAGCTACCCCTGAAACCTTGCCGCATCTTTCCTGTTTCGACCATTTCCGGTTTGTGAGGCTCGATGAGGTCTCGTCCACAAAGCTACGCTTTACACGAAAGCCATGCTTTGATCAACAAATGATCAGCAACACACAACAACACTCAGCATGCCACACTACCAAATTGGGAGTATATCACTGATAACCTTCAACTACATACCTCAGAGCTCGTACGTCTCAGAGAAGGGTGTTAAGCTAAGAGAATAAATCTCCGCCACCAAACAGAAATGTATTTGAAAGAAATCAGCTTTATATCTCAAAGTGTAATGATAGACATACAACCATACAAGTCTGTTCCGGGTTCGAACAGAACCGAAGGCACTTCTAAAGAAGCCCTTGCAATTCGGGTATTCACAATTCCGATCGGACTTCCCATCACTTAGGGAATCTCTATACCGGAGCTACTCGGTGCAGAGACAATCGATAGGTTATCCTATCGTTTTCGCAAATACCCGGTCTTCAACACCGGTCTTCAACACCGGTCTTCAACACCGGTCTTCAAATGCTATCCATTTACGTCGTATCACTATTCGGAATGGGTTATGTGACACAAAGTCCTCTCCCGGCTAAACCGAATAATGAGCGCAATATTTTAAAACATATGGATATTGGGATTTCAATTAAGTCACAACTTATTACCCAAAATTTCTCTTTCAAATGGTTTAAACACATTACCATTTCAAATCTTTTTAAACTAAAAGATTCCATTCACAAAGTCTACCCAGTTTCACAAAGATTAATTCACAGTTCTCAAAAATATTTCAATTTCCAAATCTTTTATACAAAAGATATACTTTTCCAATTTCAAAACAAAATTTAACGATCTTCCACAAAGGTTCAATTTATAGCTTTTCAAACCAATTCAATTTCAAATTGAATTAACCAATTAAATCTTAAAAGCAAAGATTTAATTGATAGCTTTCAAAACAATTCACAATTCAAATCTTTTATAATATAAAAGATACACCATTTTAAATCTTTTTTTCCCGTTTTCTAAACACAATTTAATCATCGTCACAAAGGTTAATTCATAGTTTTCTTAAACTATTTACAATTTCATTTCAACTTGAAATGTTTCGATACAAATTGGAAACCCTTTCCTTTATGAAAGCTGTTATTACTTGAAACAACTAGTTTTCATTTTGGAAAAACTGATTATAATTACATAGGTTAAAGCCATCCAAGTATAAAACTTAGATTTAAATTTAGATTTCCAAAACCACACTTTTAAATGGTTAAAAACCCATATAAACACCTTTTATAACTTGTACAATCTTTTAGACCCAAAATCCCAAGTTATTGAATTCAATTTCCAATATTGAATTCAAATTTAAATCAAATTATTTGAATTTCAAATTCTATTAAGTTATTTAAAATAACTTTTATTTTGAAACTTATCTCAAAAGTACTCAATTCCAATTTCCAAAACTATTTTGAACTCAAGAATTCAATTTCTAAAATTATTAAAAAATCTGTGACTTAACCGATTTCCTCTTGAAATCCATATTTGTGTGTGTATGGTGTAGTCCAGGGGTTTAACACAATAGTGCAACATCATTCAATCATCACAGATTCAAATACAGCAATATATTTGATAAGCGGTATAAACTATAATGCTTATCTTTTATTCACAGATCACAGATAAAGTCAATTTATCAATCACAAGGATTCATCATTACGATTCGATGTGGGTTTCAGATAACAAACTGGAATCCGACTCCTGTCGCATCGAAATTCAAATGCCATTTTACTGGCCAAGGGGTTTTACATTCACAAAGAAACATATCACAGATATCACAGCTTAGCACAAAGCAATTCATATCACATAGTATCACAATCACATATCAGAGATATTAATCCAATCCACAACATTCAATAACAATCAAACATCTTCAATTAAGATGAATAAATCATGTGGTTTAAATTAATTAACCACATAATTATTTTCATTAATTATCTTTAATCAATGATTAATTACACTCTAATTACATTAAGTAATTATCCTTAATTAATTACACAAATTAATTATTTTTAACCAATTACAGTAATTAACCTTTAATTACTTCATTAATTAATTAACTAAAATTAATTACATTAATCCTTAATTAATTATATTAATTAATTACTTCATAATCACTTATCATTGATTAATTAATCTTAATAAATCTACCCTTAATTACATCATTAATTATATTAATTAATGATTTCTAATTACTTCTTTAATTAATTACTCTATTTACATTAATTACATTAAGTAATTAATCTTTAATTAAACCACATTCATTAATCACTCTTGATTAAATCACATTCAGTAATTAACTATTCTTAATTACTTCTTTAATTAATTATCTTTAATTAATCCCTTGATTAATTACACAAAGTAATTAAATTCCAAAATTACTTTCAATCTTCAATTAATTACATCCTGTAATTACCATTACTAATTACTTCACTAAGTAATTACAATTCATCAATTTCATTAAGTAATTATACTTATCACATTTACTTTCAAATTTCATTTTAAATCTAAGACTTAAAAATGAATACAAATTTAAATTTAACAAAGTTTACAACCCATTTTAAAATCCCTTTTAAATTACATGTCAAAGACACACTTATTTTATAAAAGGAATTTACAAGAGTTTTTAAAACCAAATTCAATTTAAATTCAAGTCACTTTTAAAATATACTTTAACATTTTAAAGTTGTTTAAACATTTTAAATTTGATAAAACTTTATTTTATTTCAACTAGAATACAAATTTAGATTTGAATCTATACTTAGAACTGATTTTAAAACTAGTTTAAATTTTAAAATAAAAAAAAACCAGTGTCAGGTTTTAAAACCTGGCCACCACAGTTTACCCGAACCCATACTTAAACCCCCGAGTCCATACCCTAAACTCTTCGAGCCAAACTCCTAAGAACTTCGAGCAACACTCGACATTTACTCGAGAAAACTCGAGTCCCACTTCTCTACTCCCAGATTTCATCAGTAAAACAACTCAGGGCACCGTGCACGTGCATGGAGACGACGAGCTCCTCCGACCAACCCTGCAACGTCGAGCAAGTCGACTATCTTCCACCAATCAACCCCCGATCATCAGAACTCCTCCATTCCCTCTGAATCAAAATCTAGTGCTAAAATCGATACCTGGAAACAAAACAGGAACTCCTCCTATACCTGGCAACGCGTCGTTCGCCACACCCCAACCACCAGAACACGCAAAACTCTGGCCATCACTTCATCAATACCTCGTCTACTTCCTCCCAAGAACACGTAGCACTCGATCGAACGATGGCGACGAACGAATCGAAATTTCTGACCTCATCAAAACTAGGTTTAAAAACTTCACGAGCTCGCCGCCGTCACCTCGTTGAACTGGAACAGCTCCAGCCATTTTTCCCAACCCCACTAGTCACTCCTCTACCTCCAGGAGGAAACTCGACCCCTCCGATCAATGAGATCACCCGCGGCGACCCAAAATGCAAAATACAGTCGAACCCAAACTGCTCTTCATTCTTTGATCTAAAAATTGTGAATCTTGCTTTAAAAATCATGTTATAGTATAGGAATTCAATTTATATACTTGAATTCGTGAATTAAAATATTTGAAATTCGACCAGTTTAAAGTTTACTCAGATTTCTTTAGTTTTCAGGGATATTTACAAATTGTTTTAACTCAAACAAATTTTTAAACTTTAATAAATGCTATAACAAATAGTTTTTGTTTATATTCCAAGTGCTAATAGTTGTTAGATCGAGAGAAATGAATTTATTTGCATGTCTGGTCTAAAAAGAAAACAAAAACAAAAAAAAACAGGGATGCCTCACATTGTACAGGCATATATACTCGCATACATGCTCAAAAACCAAGATCAACATACATATTTCCAAACTTAAACTTGCAAAAATTTCAGATACTTAATGTTTTAAAAGAAAAATGAAGTTACTCACAGTATTTCCAGAAGAAGAACAGAGCACTTCTTTTGAACCAGGCTTGAACTTGCTTACTGGAATCCCTTTTTTTTCCTTGATCTTCTTGTTTGTATTGATATGTGATGTTGTTTAAGTTGTATTTTGTTTAAGTTTTTTTTTCTTTCCAGATGTAGATGGACGAAACTGAATGAGGAAGGCTTTGATACATAAAGGAATTGAGTGTACTGGTGATAGATTGGTTCAGGAATTTTTCCTACCACCACCGTAGGCTCGTCCATCTCCAGTAGGAACCCCGACCACGATATTGCCTCCGATCACCTAAACTTGCCCAAAAACCAACTTTCGTTCATCATCGAACTGCTCTTAAACCACACAACTAAAAAACATCATTTTAGTTTTAAAAATCATAGTTTGGTTCAGGGATTCGACTCATGTTCTTGAATCAATGTTTTATGAAACTCGAAATTTCCAGAGTTTAAAGTTTTGACTGTAAAAACTTGAATTTTCATCCAATATGCATTTTTTGTTTCATGAAACTATTTTTTGTAACTCATGCTTAAACACAAATATTTTGTTTTGGAAGCAAAGCCTAATATGGATTAGGAAACAAGAAATTAATTTTTCTTGGTTGTTTGGATACTCTGGAATTAAACAGAGAGAAATTGCACTAATACAAGCATATACACACAGAGCCATTGCAACATATATTCAAGCTAAAAACTAACTGTCACTCACCTTAAACATTTTGATTTCCAGAAGTTTTCAGCTGGAAGTTGAAGTTGTAGTCTTTTAAGTTGAAGTTAAAATCTGGTTTTGAACTTGATAGCTGAAGATCCCATGCTTTCTTAATTCTCAGGTTTTGATGTTTTAGTTTGAGATGTTTGTTTGATTATAAAGTGATATTACTTTGGTTTTTCTCAGTTTTAATGGAGGCAACTGAAACGAATTTGTTGTTCAAGTGAAATGAAGTTTACAGGATATGTTGTTTTGTACAGGGTGATGATATGGTTTTGGTACAATGTTTAGCGGGGATATTTCTTTGCTTTGGGGGCTGATGGATATTTGCATTAATTAGTTGTACCATATAAAAAATTTCCTTCGGCTGTACAAATATGAAGATAATTTGATGTGGCTTCCTTTGCAAGCTTTTATTCACATATATATTTTGTTTACTTGTTTTCATGTTTGCATATATATGGTTTTGTTTTATCACTTTGTAATATAAGTGAACTTCATAAATAATTGTATATTTTATTTTCTTTTTCATATCTGAATGTATTTCCATATTTAATATATTGTTATAATTTATTTATGTATTTATTTTATTTTTTTTTATAATTTATAATTTATAATTTTGTAATATAAATAATTTCTATATTTAAATCAGTTGTTAAATTTTAGCTAATGGGTTACTATTATATTTTTATACTTTATCTTATATAATTTGTATTTTTATTTTTAAACCATTTATTTACGATTTAAATTCAAATCAAACATATATATATATATATATAATTTCAAATTTACTCATATATGCCCAAATATATATATATATACATTCACATACATTTACAATACTTTAAATTTAAATGATTTATACATAATTTATTTTAATTCGGGGAAACTTGCATCAATTTATCAATTAATTTTACAAATTTTATTCAAAAATTCAATTAATTATCAATTTAAATTTAATTAAAATCCGGGGTCGTTACAAATTAAATAAAGTAATTAAATTCCAAAATTACTTCAATCTTCAATTAATTACATCCTATAATTACCATTACTAATTACTTCACTAAGTAATTACACTTCATCAATTTCATTAAGTAATTATGCTTATCACATTTACTTTCAAATTTCATTTTAAATCTAAGACTTAAAAATGAATACAAATTTAACTTTAACAAAGTTTACAACCCATTTTAAAATCTCTTTTAAATTACAGGTCAAAGACACACTTATTTTATAAAAGGAATTTACAAGAGTTTTTAAAACCAAATTCAATTTAAATTCAAGTCACTTTTAAAATATACTTTAACATTTTAAAGTTGTTTAAACATTTTAAATTTGATAAAAAATTATTTTATTTCAACTAGAATACAAATTTAGATTTGAATCTATACTTAGAACTGCTTTTAAAACTAGTTTAAATTTTATAAAAAAAAAACCAGTGTCAAGTTTTAAAACCTGGCCACCACAGTTTACCCGAACCCATACTTAAACCATCGAGTCCATACCCTAAACTCTTCGAGCCAAACTCCTAAGAACTTTGAGCAACACTCGACATTTACTCGATAAAACTCGAGTCCCACTTCTCTGCTCCCAGACTTCATCAGTAAAACAACTCAGGGCACCGTGCACGTGCACGGAGCCGACGAACTCCTCCGACCAACCCTGCAACGTCGAGCAAGTCGACTATCTTCCACCAACCAACCCCCGATCACCAGAACTCCTCCATTCCCTCTGAATCAAAATCGAGTGCCAAAATCGATACCTGGAAACAAACAGGAACTCCTCCTATACCTGGCAACGCGTCGTTCGCCACACCCCAACCACCAGAACACACGAAACTCTGGCCATCACTTCGTCAATACCTCCTCTACTTCCTCCCAAGAACACGCAGCACTCGATCGAACGATGGCGACGAACGAATCGAAATTCCTGACCTCACCAAAACTAGGTTTAAAAACTTCACGAGCTCGCCGTCGTCACCTCGTTGAACTGGAACAGCTCCAGCCATTTTTCCCAACCCCACTAGTCACTCCTCTACCTCCAGGAGGAAACTCGACCCCTCCGATTAATGAGATCACCCGCGGCGACCCAAAATGCAAAATACAGTCGAACCCAAACTGCTCTTCATTCTTTGATCTAAAAATTGTGAATCTTGCTTTAAAAATCATGTTATAGTATAGGAATTCAATTTATATACTTGAATTCGTGAATTAAAATGTTTGAATTTTCGACCAGTTTAAAGTTTACTCAGATTTCTTTAGTTTTCAGGCATATTTACAAATTGTTTTAACTCAAACAAATTTTTAAACTTTAATAAATGCTATAACAAACAATTTTTGTTTATATTCCAAGTGCTAATAGTTGTTAGATCGAGAGAAACGAATTTATTTGCATGTCTGGTTTAAAAAGAAAACAAAAACAAAAAAACAGGGATGCCTCACATTGTACAGGCATATATACTCACATACATGCTCAAAAACCAAGTTCAACATACATATTTCCAAACTTAAACTTGCAAAAATTTCATATACTTAAAGTTTTAAAAGAAAAATGAAGTTACTCACAGTATTTCCAGAAGAAGAACAGAGCACTTCTTTTGAACCAGGCTTGAACTTGCTTACTGGAATCCCTTTTTTTTCCTTGATCTTCTTGTTTGTATTGATATGTGATGTTGTTTAAGTTGTATTTTGTTTAAGTTTTTTTTTCTTTCCAGATGTAGATGGACGAAACTGAATGAGGAAGGCTTTGATACATAAAGGAATTGAGTGTACTGGTGATAGATTTTTCTTATATTTGATCAGAGATTTTTATTAGCAAATGGAGGCTGATATAATACAAATTTGTGCTGCATTAATTACCTTGTACAAATGAATATTTTTTCATGTCTTCCTTCATTTCGGCTGTACAATATATGAGATAGTTTGATGTGGCTTCCTTTGCAAGCTTTTATACTTATCTATATACCTGTGTCTTCCTAAGCCAAAGATATTTATATTTTTTTTCCTTTTATAAGCCTTCATATATATTTTTGTTTTCGTTTACAAGTGTACATACTTCATTTGTTTCTATTTGTATTATTTTGTATTATGATATTAAGATTTATATATATATTTATTTTATATTATATAAAACTATATATATATTATTTTGTAATATAGATGAATTTCCATATTTTATTTTATTGTTAAAATTTTAGCAATTATTTGTTTACTTTATTCTACTTCTATCAATTCTAAATTTAAATCAATTTATTTATTTTCTTTCTTGTGTCAAAGGTTTATATGCTTATATTTATTTTAAAACCATCCCTTTAAGATTTAATTCAATATGTATATATATATATGTATGTATATATAAATATAAATTCAAATTCTACTCATAAATGCCCATATATATATTCACATATATATATATATATAATTTGTAAATTCATATGGCTTAATATATATTCTATTTGAATTGGGGAAACTCGAATCAATTTACCAATTAATTTTACAATTTTAATTCAAAAATTCAATTAATTATCAATTTAAATATATATAAAATCCGGGGTCGTTACAACCTTCCCCCCTTAAGAAATTTCATCCTCGAAATTTGCCAGGGAGACACAAAGATAGATGAAGAATGTTTCATCAAATCAAACTGAATATTTATTCTGCATTTGGCTTACCAAATCAGAATATCAATAATAGATACGAGAACGAATATTTTGAATTTTTCACAAGATACTTGGGTTATCCAGATCTACGAAATATGCAGTGGCATTGGTTAGTTCAAAGGGATAACTAACCATTCGTAGAATATATTGGGGCCCAAAATAGACAGATATATGGATACAATTCCAAAACCTTTAGTTTAGAAACTAAAGTATACCTATAAACCATAGCAACCAAAACAACCAATTCATCCAAACAAACAATTCTGACCTATTTGGAGTTTATGTCCCATGCAAATATATCAAATCTTCTTCCTGGATCTACCAGGAACTATCAAAGAATTGAGAAAAGATGACGAACAAAAGAGATTGATAGAGAAAAGATTGTTTCCTTGTTGTTACAGGGTATTGACCATTTATAGTCGTATTCCCTGTCCCCTATCTCATCCTCTTCTTGCACTCATACGTACTATCAATGGATAGCAAGAGAATTTACTGAGGCATACAGACGGATATCTTAGAGATACTCATTCTAGGGTATACTTCACCCTATCACTAACGAGTTACTTAATGTGTTATACTCCTGAGCTAAAGTTTAACCTTAGCTCTGATACCAAAATGTCACGGTCCAAATTTCAGCGTTCGAAAATCGACACCCGTACTCACTTGTACTCGAATGCCGTAGATTCAATCGTTGAAATTCGACTCGTGCCGGAGCTTATAACACAGTAAGTATAATAACACATCGGAATAAAGAAATGAATGATATCATATACAACTCCAATAATACAATATCCAGAATGATATACAACAATGATATCAATATGATACAAGAATATCAGAGACAAATAATAATGTTACAGTGGAAACAACAGAAGTGATACTCCAAATGATCTTCAAAAGAGAATGAATCCAACAAATCCAACATCAAGCTCGAACCCCCATCACATCTCACTAAGAGAAGCAAGTGCAGTCATCCGTGAACTCCAAAAACTGAACTAGCTCCAACTAGTCTACTAAACCTGACTATCTGAAAAACCCAACTCTAGACTGCCCGTGTGGAAAATTGTGGGCACCCAGAGTTTAGGAAGGGAACAATAAACTCCGGCTCAGTCATGGGACTGGTGTGAGTAACAAAAATAGTTTATCTTTAAAACAAACAACAAAAGAATTTTCAACATTGAAATCCGCAATGCTTTTGGAAAATGAAACTACCATAAGACCTCCCACCACACACACAATGAAATCGCAGACTTGGAGGAGATTTCTTCTTATGATAGTCAAATATGCTTAGTACGAGAAAATCTCTTTTGATATTATTATTAGTGCATAGTGTACAAAATCATTTCGAAAATATAATATTAATCTTAGGCAGCATAGGTACCATTATACTATGCCTGCTATAGCTACCATTTTAAATGGCAGGTTCTACAACTAAAACCGTACAAGGTTCGTATTGTTTGATTGGATTTTCCAACAAATGGTCAGGCTAAGGAACTTCCTATGCCACGTAGGAACGCCTCTAGAGCGACGCCCCGAGAGACAACTGCTCTCTGCCAACACAAGGCCGGTTACCCCTTCCCGGGTAGTAAACCTGAGATATGCCACCCCCGGTCGTTTGTGACCTTTATCCGAGGTGCCTCGATCACAAAGCAACAATCACACAGAAAATGAGATTGGAGCAACCACACAGGTAAAATATCTGGGCTCCATACCATGATACCACCTTTTTCCAGAAGGAAGGACATACCCTAGGGGAGCTACCCCTGAAACCTTGCCGCATCTTTCCTGTTTCAACCATTTCCGGTTTGTGAGGCTCGATGAGGTCTCGTCCACAAAGCTACGCTTTACACGAAAGCCATGCTTTGATCAACAAACGATCAGCAACACACAGCAACACTCAGCTTGCCACACTACCAAATTGGGAGTATATCACTGATAACCTTCAACTACATAACCTCTGAGCTCGTACGTCTCAGAGAAGGGTGTTAAGGTAAGAGAATAAATCTCCGTCACCAAACAGAAATGTATTTGAAAGAAATCAGCTTTATATCTCAAAGTGTAATGTCAGACATACAACCATACAAGTCTGTTCCGGGTTCGAACAGAACCGAAGGCACTTCTAAAGAAGCCCTTGCAATCCGGGTATTCACAATCACGATCGGACTTCCCATCACTTAGGGAATCTTTATACCGGGGCCACTCGGTGCAGAGACAATCGATAGGTTATCCTATCGTTTTCACAAATACCTGGTCTTCAACAATGGTCTTCAAATGCTATCCATTTACGTCGTATCACTATTTGGAATGGGTTATGTGACACAAAGTCCTCTCCCGGCTAAACCGAATAATGAGCGCAATATTTTAAAACATATGGATATTGGGATTTCAATTAAGTCACAACTTATTACCCAAAATTTCTCTTTCAAATGGTTTAAACACATTACCATTTCAAATCTTTTTAAACTAAAAGATTCCATTCACAAAGTCCACCCAGTTTCACAAAGATTAATTCATAGTTCTCAAAAATATTTCAATTTCCAAATCTTTTATACAAAAGATATACTTTTCCAATTTCAAAACAAAATTTAACGATCTTCCACAAAGGTTCAATTTATAGCTTTTCAAACCAATTCAATTTCAAATTGAATTAACCCATTAAATCTTCAAACCAAAGATTTAATTGATAGCTTTCAAAACAATTCACAATTCAAATCTTTTAATATAAAAGATACACCATTTTAAATCTTTTTTTTCCCGTTTTCAGAACACAATTTAATCATCGTCACAAAGGTTAATTCATAGTTTTCTCAAACTATTTACAATTTCATTTCAACTTGAAATGTTTCGATACAAATTGGAAACCCTTTCCTTTATGAAAGCTGTTATTACTTGAAACAACTAGTTTTCGTTTTGGAAAAATTGATTATAATTACATAGGTTAAAGCCATCCAAGTATAAAACTTGGATTTAAATTTAGATTTCCAAAACCACACTTTTAAATGGTTAAAAGCCCATATAAACACCTTTTATAACTTGTACAATCTTTTAGACCCAAAATCCCAAGTTATTGAATTCAATTTCCAATATTGAATTCAAATTTAAATAAAATTATTTGAATTTCAAATTCTATTAAGTTATTTAAAATAACTTTTATTTTTGAAACTTATCTCAAAAGTACTCAATTCCAATTTCCAAAACTATTTTGAACACAAGAATTCAATTTCTAAAATTATTAAAAAATCTGTGACTTAACCGATTTCCTCGTGAAATCCATATTTGTGTGTGTATGGTGTAGTCCAGGGGTTTAACACAATAGTGCAACATCATTCAATCATCACAGATTCAAATACAACAATATATTTGATAAGCGGTATAAACTATAACGCTTATCTTTTATTTACAGATTACAAATAAAGTCAATTTATCAATCACAAGGATTCATCATTACGATTCGATGTGGGTTTCGGATAACAAACTGGAATCCGACTCCTGTCGCATCGAAATTCAAATGCCATTTTACGGGCCAAGGGGTTTTACATTCACCAAGAAACATATCACAGATATCACAGCTAGCACAAAGCAATTCATATCACATAGTATCACAATCACATATCAGAGATATCAATCCAATCCACAGCATTCAATAACAATCAAACATCTTCAATTAAGATGAATAAATCATGTGGTTTAAATTAATTAATCACATAATTATTTTCATTAATTATCTTTAATCAATGATTAATTACACTCTAATTACATTAAGTAATTATCCTTAATTAATTACACAAATTAATTATTCTTAACCAATTACAGTAATTAACTTTTAATTACTTCATTAATTAATTAACTAAAATTAATTACATTAAACCTTAATTAATTATATTAATTAATTACTTCATAATCACTTATCATTGATTAATTAATCTTAATAAATCAACCCTTAATTACATCATTAATTATATAAATTAATGATCTCTAATTACTTCTTTAATTAATTACTCTATTTACATTAATTAATTAATCTTTAATTAAACCACATTCATTAATCACTCTTGATTAAATCACATTCAGTAATTAACTATTCTTAATTACTTCTTTAATTAATTAACTTTAATTAATCCCTTGATTAATTATATAACGATCCTGACTCAGCCTTCGAAAATCGGCACACATACTTCACTTGTACTAGAATGCTGCAGATCCAAACGCTGAATCTGGCTCGCCGGAGCTTATAACACAGTAAGTATAACAACACAGCGGAAGAAAGAAATGAATAATATCATATACAACTCCAATGAATACCATATTCAGAATGATATACAACAATGATATCAGTATGATACAACAATATCAGAGACAAATAATAATGTTACAGCGGAAACAACAGAACTGATAACTCCAAATGATCTGAAAAAGAGCATGAGTCCACTCACTCCAATATCAAGCTCGAACCACCATCATGTTTCACAAAGCTAAGCAACGTCAGTCGTGATCTCCAAAAACTGAACTAGCTCCAACTAGTCTACTAAACCTGACTATCTGAAAAACCCAACTCTAGACTGCCCGTGTGGAAAATTGTGGGCACCCAGAGTTTAGGAAGGGAACAATAAACTCCAAGTCAGTCATGGGACTGGTGTGAGTAACAAAAACAGTTTATCTTTAAAACAAACAACAAAAGAATTTTCAACATTGAAATCCGCAATGCTTTTTGGAAAATGAAACTACCATAAGACCTCCCGCCACACACACAATGCAATTGCAGAATTGGAGGAGATTTCTTCTTATGATAGTCAAACATGCGTACTACGCAAGAAAAACTATTTTGATATTATTACTAGTGCATAGTGTGAAAACATTTCGAAAATATAATATTAATCTTAGCCAGCATACAACCATTATTGTATGCCTACTATAGCTACTATGTTCAATACCAGGTTACCGCCACATTCCATAGCAGGTTATACAACTAAAACCGTACAAGGCTCGTATTGTTTCTTTGGATTTTCCAACAAATGGTCAAGCTAAGGAACTTCCTACTTCCACATGGAAACGCCTTTGGAGGGACATCCCGAGAACTAACTAGCTCTCTGCCAACACAAGGCCGGGTTACCTCTTACTAGGTGACTACTACACGAGTATGCCACCCCCCGGTCGTTTGCGACCTTTATTCGAGGCACCTCGATCACAAAGCAACAATCACACAGAAAATGAGATTGGAGCAACCACACAGGTAAAATATCTGGGCTCCATACCAGTATACCACCTTTTTCCAGAAGGAATGGACATACCCTAGGGGAGCTACCCCTGAAACCTTGCCGCATCTTTCCTATTTCGACCATTTCCGGTTTGTGAGGCTCGATGAGGTCTCGTCCACAAAGCTACGCTTTACACGAAAGCCATGTTTTGATCATCAAATGATCAGCAACACACAGCAGCACTAAGCATGCCATACTATCACATTGGGAATATATCACTGATAACCTTCAACTACATAACCTCTGAGCTCGTACGTCTCAGAGAAGGGTGTTAAGCTAAGAGAATAAATCTCCGCCACCAAACGGAAATGTATTTGAAAGAAATCAGCTTTATATCTCAAAGTGTAATGTCAGACATACAACCATACAAGTCTGTTTCGGGTTCGAACAGAACCGAAGGCACTTCCAAAGAAGCCCTTGCAATCCGGGTATTCACAATCCCGATCGGATTTCCCATCACTTAAGAAATATCTATACCGGCACGACTCAGTGCAGAGACAATCGATAGGTCATCCTATCATTCTCACAAATACCCGGTCTTCACCACCGGTCTTCAAATGCAATCCATATACGACGTATCTTTATTCGGAATGGGTTATATGACACAAAGTCCTCTCACGGCTAAACCGAATAATGAGCGCAATATTTAAAACATATGGATATTAGGATTTCAGTTAAGTCACAACTTATTACCCAAAACTTCTCTTTAAATGGTTTAAACACATTACCATTTTAATCTTTTACATAAAAAGATTCAATTCACAAAGTTCACCCAGTTTCACAAAGATCCATTCACAGATTTTCCAAATCAATTTCCATCTCAGTTGGATTTACTCATTAAATCTTTAAAACAAAGATTTAATTGATAGCTTTCAAAATCTTTTCCAAGGATTTATGCGTAATTTGGAAAACCATCTTCAATTCAAACTTGAAATTCCTTTAATTCAAATATTGGTAATTCATTTCTTATATGAGAGCTTTTATCAGGTGAAAACAATTAGTTTCCCAAATCATTGAATTCAATTTCAAATATTGAATCTAAATCAATTTATTTTGATTTCAAAGTTTTATCAAGTTATTTAAAATAACTTTTACATTTGAAACTCATTTACAAAGCTCTCAATTCCAATTTCCAAAACTATTTGGATTCAAGAATTCAATCTTTAAAATTGTCAAAAATCTGCGACTTAACTGATTTCCACGTGAAATCCATATTTGTGTGTGTATGGTGTAGTCCAGGGGTTTCACACAGTAGTGGAACATCATTCAATCATCACAGATCAGAATACGGAAATATAGTTGATAAGCGGTATAAACTATAACGCTTATCTTTCATTCACAGATAATAATTTACATTCATCCCAGATAAATAAATACAGTACAGATCACACACAAATCAGAATATATATCACACAACATCACAGATCAGAATATCAAACAAATTCAATCATTTAGTCAAGTCCAAACATTCACAAGTAAATTTATTAATCAACTGATTCATTTAAATCAGATGTATCAATTATTAATCCGGGTTAATTATCATAAGTTAATTACAAATTATTTGAAATAAATCTCCTTTCAAATTTATTAGTTAACCCTTAATTATTAACTAATCATTCTTAATTAATGAATCAATTAATCTTTAATTATTAAATTAATCTTAATTAATCACGATTATTAATTAATCCTTTAATTTATTAACAAATAATTTACTCAAATTTCAAATCATCATTCAATTAATTACATTCAGTACTTATCTATTAATTACTTCTCTAAGTAATTATATTTTCCCAAATTATCAAGTGATTATTCTGAATTATACTTAAGAAATTTAACTTGAACTAACCAAGTTAACTCAATTGATTACACTAAATAAATTAATTCCTTGATTACTTATATTAAGTAATTATGCTTAATGATTCCACACATGATCATTATTAAATTAATTTATCTAAATTCATTGTTAAAATTAGTCACATTAATTAATTATTCAAATAATCTTAGTTAATGATTTCATAACTATTAAATTTCTTTAATCACCTTTTTAAAGAAAATTTCTTATATTAATCATTTTTGATTATAAATTAATTAACCATTAGGAACTCATTCATTAATGAATTTTATATCATAAATCTTCATTTTTTTAATGTAACACATTCATATTTATGATTTAATGATTATTTACAATATATTGAAAACATTGTTTCAAATTTCCATTTTAAATTTCAATTCAAATTCAAAATTGAAATAGATTCTTGTTTATCTTCAAATAAATTTAAAACAAAATTTCCGAACATTTTTAAATCTACGTATTAAGATAACCGTTTATTACAAAAGAAATTTTAAAGAGTTTAAAATCAATTTTCTCTTTAACTTTAACATTTTTAACTTATTGCAACACTTACGTTATAAAATTAAAATTAATTTCCAAAATCTTAAAATCTGATTTAAAATTTATTTCAGGTTTTACTTTTAAATTCAACTTGTTTAAAATTTTCCATTTACAATTTCTAAGTCCATTTTAAATTCAAATTCTCCCATACATTTAATTGCTTTTTATATTAATAAAACAAATTGAATTTAAAACTTTATTTATCTTCAAACTAAATTTGAATTCAAACTCAAATCTATATTTACATTTTAATTTAAACTCAGTTTTAAAACCTTGATTTAAAATTTAAATTTAGTTTTTAAATTTCAAAACAGAAACTAGGTTCAGGTTGAAAACCTGGAACAAAATTTTTGACCCGAGACTCCACGTTCTTGCTTCGAGTAAACAACTCGAATCACTCGAGTCCCACGCGAGAATTTCCCATTTCTTTCAGGCAAAACAAATACCTAGACAACAGAGCTCGTGCACATCGTCGCTGGCCATCTCCGATCATCAACGATGATCTCCTCAAGTCGGCGATCACCCTCGCACCTAATCACGAACCTCAGACCATCTTTCCAAACTCGAATTCGAATTCGAGTGTTCGAATCCAAACCTGGAAACTCGAAAGCAACATCCTCTCAAACCTGGCAATGCCTCGTGCTCGACGCTCCAACCACCAGAATATCAGCGACTCCGTCCACACATTCGCCTTCGCTTCCTCTTCCATCTCCCAAAGTCGCGTGCAACTCGATGCACTATGGAAGTCGCGGCAATCAAAAATTCAACCACTATAAAAATTAGGTTTACCAACTAAAATCGCATGCCGCTGTCGCCACCGTCATCGTTGGCACCTCCGACCATTTTTCCTACCACCACCGTAGGCTCGTCCATCTCCAGTAGGAACCCCGACCACGATATTGCATCCGATCACCTAAACTTGCCCAAAAACCAACTTTCGTTCATCATCGAACTGCTCTTAAACCACGCAACTAAAATACATCATTTTAGTTTTAAAAATCATAGTTTGGTTCAGGGATTCGATTCATGTTCTTGAATCAATGTTTTATGAAACTCAAAATTTCCAGAGTTTAAAGTTTTGACTGTAAAAACTTAAATTTTCATCCAATATGCATTTTTTGTTTCATGAAACTATTTTTAAATTGTAACTCATGCTTAAACACAAATATTTTGTTTTGGAAGCAAAGCCTGATATGGATTAGGAAACAAGAAATTAAATTTTCTTGGTTGTTTGGATACTCTGGAACTAAACAGAGAGAAAGTGCACTGATACAAGCATATACACACAGAGCCATTGCAACATATATTCAAGCTAAAAACTAACTGTCACTCACCTTAAACATTTTGATTTCCAGAAGTTTTCAGCTGGAAGTTGAAGTTGTAGTCTTTTAAGTTGAAGTTGAAATCTGGTTTTGAACTTGATAGCTGAAGATCCCAGGCTTTCTTAATTCTTAGGTTTTGATGTTTTAGTTTGATATGTTTGTTTGATTATAAAGTGATATTACTTTGGTTTTTCTCAGTTTTAATGGATGCAACTGAAACGAATTTGTTGTTCAAGTGAAATGAAGTTTACATGATATGTTGTTTTGTACAGGGTGATGATATGGTTTTGGTACAATGTTTAGCAGGGATATTTCTTTGCTTTGGGGGCTGATGGATATTTGCATTAATTAGCTGTACCAAATTTTCCTTCGGCTGTACAAATATGAAGATAATTTGATGTGGCTTCCTTTGCAAGCTTTTATTCACATATATATTTTGTTTACTTGTTTTCATGTTTGCATATATATGGTTTTGTTTTATCACTTTGTAATATAAGTGAACTTCATAAATAATTTTATATTTTATTTTCTTTTTCATATCTGAATGTATTTCCATATTTAATATATTGTTATAATTTATTTATGTATTTATTTTATTTTGTTTTATAATTTATAATTTATAATTTTGTAATATAAATAATTTCTATCTTTAAATCAGTTGTTAAATTTTAGCTAATGGGTTACTATTATATTTTTATACTTTATCTTGTATAATTTGTATTTTTATTTTTAAACCATTTATTTACGATTTAAATTCAAATCAAACATATATATATATATATATATATATATATATATATATAATTTCAAATTTACTCTAATATGCCCAAATATATATATATATACACATACAGTCACATACATATACAATATTTTAAATTTAAATGATTTATACAGAATTTATTTGAATTCGGGGAAACTCGCATCAATTTATCAATTAATTTTACAAATTTTATTCAAAAATTCAATTAATTATCAATTTAAATTTAATTAAAATCCGGGGTCGTTACAACCTTCCCCCCTTAAAAGAATTTCGTCCTCGAAATTGCACAGTTCGTTTTATGAATTATCCACACACACAGAATAGACCAATGACAACTCAAACTATACCAGTAAACACATGGATTCTTACGGGTAATTCATAATATATCTTACATGATATTCATACATATGTCGTAATCATACGTTCAACCATACCTATACATACATTACCCTATTAACACCCAACATTCATTACTGTTCTAAGTCCAAAACACATACATAAACACACCTTATCCAAAAGTAGTCAACCTAATCAACTACAGATCCTCACTGTCAGAGCTCCCTCTCTCAAGCCCTGACAGTTCCCTAACTTCTGCCTCATTATCTGTCTCAGAAACATCTTCTGGATCAGATTCTACTGGAATATAACCTATACCATCTGGTTCTTCCACTGCATTATCCAAATCTCAAATGACTTCATCATCATTTTCGGACTCCACCTCTTCTTCATCATCAAACTCTTCTTCATCCTCAAACTCTTTTTCGGGTTCCTCTACCTGAGGTTGCAGCTGCACCATAGGCTCCTCTGGCACCTCCTCATGTCCTGATGGCTCACCCAAATCATCCCGAATCCTACTAGATGAACCATAATCACCGACTCTTCTGGCTTTGGAAAATGTTCCACCCCTATTGATACTACGGGTTCTCTACAATCAAAACCAAAATCCAAAAATAAGAATCTAAGGTTTTAGAATTTTATAGGACAAGAAATAAATCAAAATTTATATTTCAAAATTTATTCTATTCTTTTTTTTTAATTCCTATTATCCTAGATTTCAAAATTTTCAGTTTAAAAACAAAGTATATTTATCAATCATAGCAACCAGAGCAAACAATTCATCTAAACAAACAATTCCGACCGATTTGGAGTTTATGTCCCATTCAAATATATCAAATCTTCTTCCTGGATCTACCAGAAACCATCGAAGAATTGAGAAAAGATGACGAACAAAAGAGATTGATAGAGAAAAGATTATTTCCTTGTTGTTATAGGGTATTGACCATTTATAGTCGTATTTCCCTGTCCCCTATCTCATTCACTTCTTGCACTCATACTTACTATCAGTGGATAGCAAGAGAATTTACTGAGGCGTTCGAACAGATATCTTAGGGATACTCATTCTAGGGTATACTTCACCCTATCTCTAATGAGCTACTTAATGTGTTATACTCCTGAGCTAAAGTTCAACCTTAGCTCTGATACCAATTATAACGATCCTGACTCAGCCTTCGAAAATCGGCACCCATACTTCACTTGTACTAGAATGCCGCAGATCCAAACGCCGAATCTGGCTCGCCGGAGCTTATAACACAGTAAGTATAACAACATAGAGGAAGAAAGAAATGAATAATATCATATACAACTCCAATGAATACAATATCCAGAATGATATACAATAATGATATCAGTATGATACAACAATATCAGAGACAAATAATAATGTTACAGCGGAAACAACAGAACTGATAACTCCAAATGATCTGAAAAATAGTATGAGTCCACTCACTCCAATATCAAGCTCGAACCACCATCACGTTTCACAAAGCTAAGCAACGTCAGTCGTGATCTCCAAAAACTGAACTAGCTCCAACTAGTCTACTAAACCTGACTATATGAAAAACCCAACTCTAGACTGCCCGTGTGGAAAATTGTGGGCACCCAGAGTTTAGGAAGGGAACAATAAACTCCGAGTCAGTCATGGGACTGGTGTGAGTAACAAAAACAGTTTATCTTTAAAACAAACAACAAAAGAATTTTCAACATTGAAATCCGCAATGCTTTTTGGAAAATGAAACTACCATAAGGCCTCCCGCCACACACACAATGCAATCGCAGAATTGGAGGAGATTTCTTCTTATGATAGTCAAACATGCTTACTACGCAAGAAAAACTATTTTGATATTATTACTAGTGCATAGTGTGAAAACATTTCGAAAATATAATATTAATCTTAGCCAGCATACAACCATTATTGTATGCCTACTATAGCTACTATGTTCAATACCAGGTTACCGCCACATTCCATAGCAGGTTATACAACTAAAACCGTACAAGGCTCGTATTGTTTCTTTGGATTTTCCAACAAATGGTCAAGCTAAGTAACTTCCTACTGCCACATGGAAACGCCTCTGGAGGGACGTCCCGAGAACTAACTAGCTCTCTGCCAACACAAGGCCGGGTTACCACTAACTAGGTAACTACTACACAAGTATGCCACCCCCCGGTCGTTTGCGACCTTTATCCGAGGCGCCTCGATCACAAAGCAACAATCACACCGAAAATGAGATTGGAGCAACCACACAGATAAAATATCTGGGCTCCATACCATGATACCACCTTTTTCCAGAAGGAATGGACATACCGTAGGGGAGCTACCCCTGAAACCTTGCCGCATCTTTCCTATTTCGACCATTTCCGGTTTGTGAGGCACGATGAGGTCTCGTCCACAAAGCTACGCTTTACACGAAAGCCATGTTTTGATCAACAAATGATCAGCAACACACAGCAGCACTAAGCATGCCATACTACCAAATTGGGAATATATCACTGATAACCTTCAACTACATAACCTCTGAGCTCGTACGTCTCAGAGAAGGGTGTTAAGCTAAGAGAATAAATCTCCGCCACCAAACGGAAATGTATTTGAAAGAAATCAGCTTTATATCTAAAAGTGTAATGTCAGACATACAACCATACAAGTCTGTTCCGGGTTCGAACAGAACCGAAGGCACTTCCAAAGAAGCCCTTGCAATCCGGGTATTCACAATCCCGATCGGATTTCCCATCACTTAAGAAATATCTATACCGGCGCGACTCAGTGCAGAGACAATCGATAGGTCATCCTATCATTCTCACAAATACCCGGTCTTTACCACCGGTCTTCAAATGCAATCCATATACGACGTATCTTTATTCGGAATGGGTTATATGACACAAAGTCCTCTCACGGCTAAACCAAATAATGAGCGCAATATTTAAAACATATGGATATTGGGATTTCAGTTAAGTCACAACTTATTACCCAAAACTTCTCTTTAAATGGTTTAAACACATTACCATTTTAATCTTTTACATAAAAAGATTAAATTCACAAAGTTCACCCAGTTTCACAAAGATCCATTCACAGATTTTCCAAATCAATTTCCATCTCAATTGGATTTACTCATTAACTCTTTAAAACAAAGATTTAATTGATAGCTTTCAAAATCTTTTCCAAGGATTTATGCGTAATTTGGAAAACCATCTTCAATTCAAACTTGAAATTCCTTTAATTCAAATATTGGAAATTCATTTCTTATATGAGAGCTTTTATCAGGTGAAAACAATTAGTTTCCCCAATCATTGAATTCAATTTCAAATATTGAATCTAAATCAATTTATTTTGATTTCAAAGTTTTATCAAGTTATTTAAAATAACTTTTACATTTGAAACTCATTTACAAAGCTCTCAATTCCAATTTCCAAAACTATTTGGATTCAAGAATTCAATCTTTAAAATTGTCAAAAATCTGCGACTTAACTGATTTCCACGTGAAATCCATATTTGTGTGTGTATGGTGTAGTCCAGGGGTTTCACACAGTAGTGCAACATCATTCAATCATCACAGATCAGAATACGGAAATATAGTTGATAAGCGGTATAAACTATAACGCTTATCTTTCATTCACAGATATATAAGTCACAGATAATAATTTACATTCATCCCAGATAAATAAATACAGTACAGATCACACACAAATCAGAATATATATCACACAGCACCACAGATCAGAATATCAAACAAATTCAATCATTTAGTCAAGTCCAAACATTCACAAGTAAATTTATTAATCAACTGATTCATTTAAATCAGATGTATCAATTATTAATCCGGGTTAATTATCATAAGTTAATTACAAATTATTTGAAATAAATCCTCCTTTCTAATTTATTAGTTAACCCTTAATTATTAACTAATCATTCTTAATTAATGAATCAATTAATCTGTAATTGTTAAATTAATCTTAATTAATCACGATTATTAATTAATCCTTTAATTTATTAACAAATAATTTACTCAAATTTCAAATTATCATTCAATTAATTACATTCAGTACTTATCTATTAATTACTGCTCTAAGTAATTATATTTTCCCAAATTATCAAGTGATTATTCTGAATTATACTTAAGAAATTTAACTTGAACTAACCAAGTTAACTCAATTGATTACACTAAATAAATTAATTCCTTGATTACTTATATTAAGTAATTATGCTTAATGATTCCACACATGATCATTATTAAATTAATTTATCTAAATTCATTGTTAAAATTAGTCACATTAATTAATTGTTCAAATAATCTTAGTTAATGATTTCATTAACTATTAAATTTCTTTAATCACCTTTTTAAAGAAAATTTCTTATATTAATCATTTTTATTATAAATTAATTAACCATTAGGAACTCATTCATTAATGAATTTTAAATCATAAATCTTCATTTTTTTAATGTAACACATTCATATTTATGATTTAATGATTATTTACAATATATTGAAAACATTGTTTCAAATTTCCTTTTTAAATTTCAATTCAAATTCAAAATTGAAATAGATTCTTGTTTATCTTCAAATAAGTTTAAAACAAAATTTCCTAACATTTTTAAATCTACATATTAAGATAACCGTTTATTACAAAAGAAATTTTAAAGAGTTTAAAATCAATTTTCTCTTTAACTTTAACATTTTTAACTTATTGCAACACTTACGTTATAAAATTAAAATTAATTTCCAAAATCTTAAAATCTGATTTAAAATTTATTTCAGGTTTTACTTTTAAATTCAACTTGTTTAAAATTTTCCATTTACAATTTCTAAGTCCATTTTAAATTCAAATTCTCCCATACATTTAATTGATTTTTATATTAATAAAACAAATTGAATTTAAAACTTTATTTATCTTCAAACTAAATTTGAATTCAAACTCAAATATATATTTACATTTTAATTTAAACTCAGTTTTAAAACCTTGATTTAAAATTTAAATTTAGTTTTAAAATTTCAAAACAGAAACTAGGTTCAGGATGAAAACCTAGAACAAAATTTTTGACCCGAGACTCCACGTTCTTGCTTCGAGTAAACAACTCGAATCACTCGAGTCCCACGCGAGAATTTCCAATTTCTTCCAGGCAAAACAAATACCCAGACAACAGAGCTCGTGCACGTGCACATCGTCGCTGGCCATCTCCGATCATCAACGATGATCTCCTCAAGTCGGTGATCACCCTCGCACCTAATCACGAACCTCAGACCATCTTTCCAAACTCGAATTCGAATTCGAGTGTTCGAATCCAAAGCTGGAAACTCGAAAGAAACATCCTCTCAAACCTGGAAACGCCTCGTGCTCGACGCTCCAACCACAAGAATATCAGCGACTCCATCCACACATTCGCCTTCGCTTCCTCTTCGCGTGCAACTCGATGCACTATGGAAGTCGCGGCAATCAAAAATTCAACCACTATAAAAATTAGGTTTACCAACTAAAATCGCATGCCGCTGTCGCCACCGTCATCGTTGGCACCTCCGACCATTTTTCCTACCACCACCGTAGGCTCGTCCATCTCCAGTAGGAACCCCGACCACGATATTGCATCCGATCACCAAAACTTGCCCAAAAACCTACTTTCGTTCATCATCGAACTGCTCTTAAACCACGCAACTAAAAAACATCATTTTAGTTTTAAAAATCATAGTTTGGTTCAGGGATTCGATTCATGTACTTAAATCAATGTTTTATGAAACTCGAAATTTCCAGAGTTTAAAGTTTTGACTGTAAAAACTTGAATTTTCATCCAATATGCATTTTTTGTTTCATGAAACTATTTTTAAATTGTAACTCATGCTTAAACACAAATATTTTGTTTTGGAAGCAAAGCCTGATATGGATTAGGAAACAAGAAATTAATTTTTCTTAGTTGTTTGGATACTTTGGAACTAAACAGAGAGAAATTGCACTGATACAAGCATATACACATAGAGCCATTGCAACATATATTCAAGATAAAAACTAACTGTCACTCACCTTAAACATTTTGATTTCCAGAAGTTTTCAGCTGGAAGTTGAAGTTGTAGTCTTTTAAGTTGAAATCTGGTTTTGAACTTGATAGCTGAAGATCCCAGGCTTTCTTAATTCTTAGGTTTTGATGTTTTAGTTTGATATGTTTGTTTGATTATAAAGTGATATTACTTTGGTTTTTCTCAGTTTTAATGGAGGCAACTGAAACGAATTTGTTGTTCAAGTGAAATGAAGTTTACATGATATGTTGTTTTGTACAGGGTGATGATATGGTTTTGGTACAATGTTTAGCAGGGATATTTCTTTGCTTTGGGGGCTGATGGATATTTGCATTAATTAGCTGTACCATATAAAAATTTTCCTTCGGCTGTACAAATATGAAGATAATTTGATGTGGCTTCCTTTGCAAGCTTTTATTCACATATATATTTTGTTTACTTGTTTTCATGTTTGCATATATATGGTTTTGTTTTATCACTTTGTAATATAAGTGAACTTCATAAATAATTATTTTTTTTTCTTTTTCATATCTGAATGTATTTCCATATTTAATATATTGTTATAATTTATTTATGTATTTATTTTATTTTGTTTTATAATTTATAATTTTGTAATATAAATAATTTCTATCTTTAAATCAGTTGTTAAATTTTAGCTAATGGGTTACTATTATATTTTTATACTTTATCTTGTATAATTTGTATTTTTATTTTTAAACCATTTATTTACGATTTAAATTCAAATCAAACATATATATATATATATATATAATTTCAAATTTACTCTAATATGCCCAAATATATATATATATATACACATACAGTCACATACATATACAATATTTTAAATTTAAATGATTTATACAGAATTTATTTGAATTCGGGGAAACTCGCATCAATTTATCAATTAATTTTACAAATTTTATTCAAAAATTCAATTAATTATCAATTTAAATTTAATTAAAATCCGGGGTCGTTACAACCTTCCCCCTTAAAAGAATTTCGTCCTCGAAATTGCACAGTTCGTTTTATGAATTATCCACACACACAGAATAGACCAATGACAACTCAAACTATACCAGTAAACACATGGATTCTTACGGGTAATTCATAATATATCTTACATGATATTCATACATATGTCGTAATCATATGTTCAACCATACCTATACATACATTACCCTATTAACACCCAACATTCATTACTGTTCTAAGTCCAAAACACATACATAAACACACCTTATCCAAAAGAAGTCAACCTAATCAACTATATATCCTCACTGTCAGAGCTCCCTCTCTCAAGCCCTGACAGTTCCCTAACTTCTGCCTCATTATCTGTCTCAGAAACATCTTCTGGATTAGATTCTACTGGAATATACCCTATACCATCTGGTTCTTCCACTACATTATCCAAATCTCAAATGACTGCATCATCATTTTCCGACTCCACCTCTTCTTCATCCTCAAACTCTTCTTCATCCTCAAACTCTTTTTTGGGTTCCTCTACCTGAGGTTGCGGCTGCACCACAGGCTCCTCTGGCACCTCCTCACGTCCTGATGGCTCACCCAAATCATCCCGAATCCTACTAGATGAACCATAATCACTGACTCTTCTGGCTTTGGAAAATGTTCCACCCCTATTGATACTACGGGTTCTCTACAATCAAAACCAAAATCCAAAAATAAGATTCTAAGGTTTTAGAATTTTATAGGCCAAGAAATAAATCAAAATTTATATTTCAAAATTTATTCTATTCTTTTTTTTAATTCCTATTATCCTAGATTTCAAAATTTTCAGTTTAAAAACAAAGTATATTTATCAATCATAGCAACTAGAGCAAACAATTCATCTAAACAAACAATTCCGACCGATTTGGAGTTTATGTCCCATTCAAATATATCAAATCTTCTTCCTGGATCTACCAGAAACCATCGAAGAGTTGAGAAAAGATGACGAACAAAAGAGATTGATAGAGAAAAGATTGTTTCCTTGTTTTTATAGGGTATTGACCATTTATAGTCGTATTTCCCTATCCCCTATCTCATTCACTTCTTGCACTCATACTTACTATCAGTGGATAGCAAGAGAATTTACTGAGGCGTTCGAACAGATATCTTAGGGATACTCATTCTAGGGTATACTTCACCCTATCTCTAATGAGCTACTTAATGTGTTATACTCCTGAGCTAAAGTTCAACCTTAGCTCTGATACCAATTATAACGATCCTGACTCAGCCTTCGAAAATCGGCACCCATACTTCACTTGTACTAGAATGCCGCAGATCCAAACGCCGAATCTGGCTCGCCGGAGCTTATAACACAGTAAGTATAACAACACAGCGGAAGAAAGAAATGAATAATATCATATACAACTCCAATGAATACAATATCCAGAATGATATACAATAATGATATCAGTATGATACAACAATATCAGAGACAAATAATAATGTTACAGCGGAAACAACAGAACTGATAACTCCAAATGATCTGAAAAATAGTATGAGTCCACTCACTCCAATATCAAGCTCGAACCACCATCATGTTTCACAAAGCTAAGCAACGTCAGTCGTGATCTCCAAAAACTGAACTAGCTCCAACTAGTCTACTAAACCTGACTATCTGAAAAACCCAACTCTAGACTGCCCGTGTGGAAAATTGTGGGCACCCAGAGTTTAGGAAGGGAACAATAAACTCCGAGTCAGTCATGGGACTGGTGTGAGTAACAAAAACAGTTTAACTTTAAAACAAACAACAAAAGAATTTTCAACATTGAAATCCGCAATGCTTTTTGGAAAATGAAACTACCATAAGACCTCCCGCCACACACACAATGCAATCGCAGAATTGGAGGAGATTTCTTCTTATGATAGTCAAACATGATTACTACGCAAGAAAAACTATTTTGATATTATTACTAGTGCATAGTGTGAAAACATTTCGAAAATATAATATTAATCTTAGCCAGCATACAACCATTATTGTATGCCTACTATAGCTACTATGTTCAATACCAGGTTACCGCCACATTCCATAGCAGGTTATACAACTAAAACCGTACAAGGCTCGTATTGTTTCTTTGGATTTTCCAACAAATGGTCAGGCTAAGGAACTTCCTACTGCCACATGGAAACGCCTCTAGAGGGACGTCCCGAGAACTAACTAGCTCTCTACCAACACAAGGCCGGGTTACCTCTTACTAGGTAACTACTACACGAGTATGCCACCCCCCGGTCGTTTGCGACCTTTATCCGAGGTACCTCGATCACAAAGCAACAATCACACAGTAAATGAGATTGGAGCAACCACACAGGTAAATATCTAGGCTCCATACCATGATACCACCTTTTTCCAGAAGGAAATGACATACCTTAAAGGGAGCGACCCTCATAACCTTGCCGCATCTTCCTGTTTTGACCATTACCGGTTTGTGAGGCTCGATGAGGTCTCGTCCACAAAGCTACGCTTTACACGAAAGCCATGCTTTGATCAACAAATGATCAGCAACACACAGCAGCACTCAGCATGCCACACTACCAAATTGGGAATATATCACTGATAACCTTCAACTACATAACCTCTGAGCTCTTACGTCTCAGAGAAGGATGTTAAGCTAAGAGAATAAATCTCTGCCACCAAACGGAAATGTATTTGAAAGAAATCAGCTTTATATATCAAAGTGTAATGTCAGACATACAACCATACAAGTCTTTTCCGGGTTCGAACAGAACCGAAGGCACTTCCAAAGAAGCCCTTGCAATCCGGGAATTCACAATCCCGATCGGATTTCCCATCACTTAAGAAATCTCTATACCGGCACGACTCAGTGCAGAGACAATCGATAGGTCATCCTATCGTTCTCACAAATACCCGGTCTTCACCACCGGTCTTCAAATGCAATCCATATACGACGTATCATTATTCGGAATGGGTTATATGACACAAAGTCCTCTCCCGGCTAAACCGAATAATGAGCGCAATATTTAAAACATATGGATATTGGGATTTCAGTTAAGTCACAACTTATTACCCAAAACTTCTCTTTAAATGGTTTAAAGACATTACCATTTTAATCTTTTACATAAAATGATTCAATTCACAAAGTTCACCCAGTTTCACAAAGATCCATTCACAGATTTTCCAAATCAATTTCCATCTCAATTGGATTTACTCATTAAATCTTTAAAACAAAGATTTAATTGATAGCTTTCAAAATCTTTTCCAAGGATTTATGCGTAATTTGGAAAACCATCTTCAATTCAAACTTGAAATTCCTTTAATTCAAATATTGGAAATTCATTTCTTATATGAGAGCTTTTATCAGGTGAAAACAATGAGTTTCCCAAAGCATTGAATTCAATTTCAAATATTGAATCTAAATCAATTTATTTTGATTTCAAAGTTTTATCAAGTTATTTAAAATAACTTTTACATTTGAAACTCATTTACAAAGCTCTCAATTCCAATTTCCAAAACTATTTGGATTCAAGAATTCAATCTTTAAAATTGTCAAAATTCTACGACTTAACTGATTTCCACGTGAAATCCATATTTGTGTGTGTATGGTGTAGTCCAGGGGTTTCACACAGTAGTGCAACATCATTCAATCAGCACAGATCAGAATACGGAAATATAGTTGATAAGCGGTATAAACTATAATGCTTATCTTTCATTCACAGATATATAAGTCACAGATAATAATTTACATTCATCCCAGATAAATAAATACAGTACAGATCACACACAAATCAGAATATATATCACACAGCATCACAGATCAGAATATCAAACAAATTCAATCATTTAGTCAAGTCCAAACATTCATAAGTAAATTTATTAATCAACTGATTCATTTAAATCAGATGTATCAATTATTAATCCGGGTTAATTATCATAAGTTAATTACAAATTATTTGAAATAAATCCTCCTTTCAAATTTATTAGTTAACCCTTAATTATTAACTAATCATTCTTAATTAATGAATCAATTAATCTTTAATTATTAAATTAATCTTAATTAATCACCATTATTAGTTAATCCTTTAATTTATTAACAAATAATTTATTCAAATTTCAAATCATCATTCAATTAATTACATTCAGTAATTATCTATTAATTATTTCTCTAAGTAATTATATTTTCCTAAATTATCAAGTGATTATTCTGAATTATACCTAAGAAATTTAACTTGAACTAACCAAGTTAACTCAATTAATTACACTAAATAAATTAATTCCTTGATTACTTATAGTAAGTAATTATGCTTAATGATTCCACACATGATCATTATTAAATTAATTTATCTAAATTCATTGTTAAAATTAGTCACATTAATTAATTGTTCAAATAATCTTAGTTAATGATTTCATAACTATTAAATTTCTTTAATCACCTTTTTAAAGAAAATTTCTTATATTAATCATTTTTGATTATAAATTAATTAACCATTAGGAACTCATTCATTAATGAATTTTATATCATAAATCTTCATTTTTTTTAATGTAACACATTCATATTTATGATTTAATGATTATTTACAATATATTGAAAACATTGTTTCAAATTTCCATTTTAAATTTCAATTCAAATTCAAAATTGAAATAGATTCTTGTTTATCTTCAAATAAGTTTAAAACAAAATTTCCTAACATTTTTAAATCTACATATTAAGATAACCGTTTATTACAAAAGAAATTTTAAAGAGTTTAAAATCAATTTTCTCTTTAACTTTAACATTTTTAACTTATTACAACACTTACGTTATAAAATTAAAATTAATTTCCAAAATCTTAAAATCTGATTTAAAATTTATTTCAGGTTTTACTTTTAAATTCAACTTGTTTAAAATTTTCCATTTACAATTTCTAAGTCCATTTTAAATTCAAATTCTCCCATACATTTAATTGCTTTTTATATTAATAAAACAAATTGAATTTAAAACTTTATTTATCTTCAAACTAAATTTGAATTCAAACTCAAATCTATATTTACATTTTAAATTAAACTCAGTTTTAAAACCTTGATTTAAAATTTAAATTTAGTTTTAAAATTTCAAAACAGAAACTAGGTTCAGGTTGAAAACCTGGAACAAAATTTTTGACCCGAGACTCCACGTTCTTGCTTCGAGTAAACAACTCGAATCAATCGAGTCCCACGCGAGAATTTCCCATTTCTTTCAGGCAAAACAAATACCTAGACAACAGAGCTCGTGCACATCGTCGCTGGCCATCTCCGATCATCAACGATGATCTCCTTAAGTCGGCGATCACCCTCGCACCTAATCATGAACCTCAGACCATCTTTCCAAACTCGAATTCGAATTCGAGTGTTCGAATCCAAACCTGGAAACTCGAAAGCAACATCCTCTCAAACCTGGCAACGCCTCGTGCTCGACGCTCCAACCACCAGAATATCAGCGACTCCGTCCACACATTCGCCTACGCTTCCTCTTCCATCTCCCAAAGTCGCGTGCAACTCGATGCACTATGGAAGTCGCGGCAATCAAAAATTCAACCACTATAAAAATTAGGTTTACCAACTAAAATCGCATGCCGCTGTCGCCACCATCATCGTTGGCACCTCCGACCATTTTTCCTACCACCACCGTAGGCTCGTCCATCTCCAGTAGGAACCCCGACCACGATATTGCCTCCGATCACCTAAACTTGCCCAAAAACCAACTTTCGTTCATCATCGAACTGCTCTTAAACCACACAACTAAAAAACATCATTTTAGTTTTAAAAATCATAGTTTGGTTCAGGGATTCGACTCATGTTCTTGAATCAATGTTTTATGAAACTCGAAATTTCCAGAGTTTAAAGTTTTGACTGTAAAAACTTGAATTTTCATCCAATATGCATTTTTTGTTTCATGAAACTATTTTTTGTAACTCATGCTTAAACACAAATATTTTGTTTTGGAAGCAAAGCATAATATGGATTAGGAAACAAGAAATTAATTTTTCTTGGTTGTTTGGATACTCTGGAATTAAACAGAGAGAAATTGCACTAATACAAGCATATACACACAGAGCCATTGCAACATATATTCAAGCTAAAAACTAACTGTCACTCACCTTAAACATTTTGATTTCCAGAAGTTTTCAGCTGGAAGTTGAAGTTGTAGTCTTTTAAGTTGAAGTTAAAATCTGGTTTTGAACTTGATAGCTGAAGATCCCATGCTTTCTTAATTCTCAGGTTTTGATGTTTTAGTTTGAGATGTTTGTTTGATTATAAAGTGATATTACTTTGGTTTTTCTCAGTTTTAATGGAGGCAACTGAAACGAATTTGTTGTTCAAGTGAAATGAAGTTTACAGGATATGTTGTTTTGTACAGGGTGATGATATGGTTTTGGTACAATGTTTAGCGGGGATATTTCTTTGCTTTGGGGGCTGATGGATATTTGCATTAATTAGTTGTACCATATAAAAATTTTCCTTCGGCTGTACAAATATGAAGATAATTTGATGTGGCTTCCTTTGCAAGCTTTTATTCACATATATATTTTGTTTACTTGTTTTCATGTTTGCATATATATGGTTTTGTTTTATCACTTTGTAATATAAGTGAACTTCATAAATAATTGTATATTTTATTTTCTTTTTCATATCTGAATGTATTTCCATATTTAATATATTGTTATAATTTATTTATGTATTTATTTTTATTTTTTTTATAATTTATAATTTATAATTTTGTAATATAAATAATTTCTATATTTAAATCAGTTGTTAAATTTTAGCTAATGGGTTACTATTATATTTTTATACTTTATCTTATATAATTTGTATTTTTATTTTTAAACCATTTATTTACGATTTAAATTCAAATCAAACATATATATATATATATATATAATTTCAAATTTACTCATATATGCCCAAATATATATATATATATACATTCACATACATTTACAATACTTTAAATTTAAATGATTTATACATAATTTATTTTAATTCGGGGAAACTTGCATCAATTTATCAATTAATTTTACAAATTTTATTCAAAAATTCAATTAATTATCAATTTAAATTTAATTAAAATCCGGGGTCGTTACAAATTAAATAAAGTAATTAAATTCCAAAATTACTTCAATCTTCAATTAATTACATCCTATAATTACCATTACTAATTACTTCACTAAGTAATTACACTTCATCAATTTCATTAAGTAATTATGCTTATCACATTTACTTTCAAATTTCATTTTAAATCTAAGACTTAAAAATGAATACAAATTTAACTTTAACAAAGTTTACAACCCATTTTAAAATCTCTTTTAAATTACAGGTCAAAGACACACTTATTTTATAAAAGGAATTTACAAGAGTTTTTAAAACCAAATTCAATTTAAATTCAAGTCACTTTTAAAATATACTTTAACATTTTAAAGTTGTTTAAACATTTTAAATTTGATAAAAAATTATTTTATTTCAACTAGAATACAAATTTAGATTTGAATCTATACTTAGAACTGCTTTTAAAACTAGTTTAAATTTTATAAAAAAAAAACCAGTGTCAAGTTTTAAAACCTGGCCACCACAGTTTACCCGAACCCATACTTAAACCATCGAGTCCATACCCTAAACTCTTCGAGCCAAACTCCTAAGAACTTTGAGCAACACTCGACATTTACTCGATAAAACTCGAGTCCCACTTCTCTGCTCCCAGACTTCATCAGTAAAACAACTCAGGGCACCGTGCACGTGCACGGAGCCGACGAACTCCTCCGACCAACCCTGCAACGTCGAGCAAGTCGACTATCTTCCACCAACCAACCCCCGATCACCAGAACTCCTCCATTCCCTCTGAATCAAAATCGAGTGCCAAAATCGATACCTGGAAACAAACAGGAACTCCTCCTATACCTGGCAACGCGTCGTTCGCCACACCCCAACCACCAGAACACACGAAACTCTGGCCATCACTTCGTCAATACCTCCTCTACTTCCTCCCAAGAACACGCAGCACTCGATCGAACGATGGCGACGAACGAATCGAAATTCCTGACCTCACCAAAACTAGGTTTAAAAACTTCACGAGCTCGCCGTCGTCACCTCGTTGAACTGGAACAGCTCCAGCTATTTTTCCCAACCCCACTAGTCACTCCTCTACCTCCAGGAGGAAACTCGACCCCTCCGATTAATGAGATCACCCGCGGCGACCCAAAATGCAAAATACAGTCGAACCCAAACTGCTCTTCATTCTTTGATCTAAAAATTGTGAATCTTGCTTTAAAAATCATGTTATAGTATAGGAATTCAATTTATATACTTGAATTCGTGAATTAAAATGTTTGAATTTTCGACCAGTTTAAAGTTTACTCAGATTTCTTTAGTTTTCAGGCATATTTACAAATTGTTTTAACTCAAACAAATTTTTAAACTTTAATAAATGCTATAACAAACAATTTTTGTTTATATTCCAAGTGCTAATAGTTGTTAGATCGAGAGAAACGAATTTATTTGCATGTCTGGTTTAAAAAGAAAACAAAAACAAAAAAACAGGGATGCCTCACATTGTACAGGCATATATACTCACATACATGCTCAAAAACCAAGTTCAACATACATATTTCCAAACTTAAACTTGCAAAAATTTCATATACTTAAAGTTTTAAAAGAAAAATGAAGTTACTCACAGTATTTCCAAAAGAAGAACAAAGCACTTCTTTTGAACCAGGCTTGAACTTGCTTACTGGAATCCCTTTTTTTCCCTTGATCTTCTTGTTTGTATTGATATGTGTTGTTGTTTAAGTTGTATTTTGTTTAAGTTTTTTTTCTTTCCAGATGTAGATGGACGAAACTGAATGAGGAAGGTTTTGATACATAAAGGAATTGAGTGTACTGGTGATAGATTTTTCTTATATTTGATCAGAGATTTTTATTAGCAAATGGAGGTTGATATGATACAAATTTGTGGTGCATTAATTACCTTGTACAAATGAATATTTTTTCATGTCTTCCTTCATTTCGGTTGTACAATATATGAGATAGTTTGATGTAGCTTCCTTTGCAAGCTTTTATACTTATCTATATACTAGTGTCTTCCTAAGCCAAAGATATTTATATTTTTTTTCCTTTTATAAGCCTTCATATATATTTTTGTTTTCATTTACAAGTGTACACACTTCATTTGTTTCTATTTGTATTATTTTGTATTATGATATTAAGATTTATATATATATTTATTTTATATTATATAAAACTATATATATTTTATTTTGTAATATAGATGAATTTCCATATTTTATTTTGTTGTTAAAATTTTAGCAATTATTTGTTTACTTTATTCTACTTCTATCAATTCTAAATTTAAATCAATTTATTTATTTTCTTTCTTGTGTCAAAGGCTTATATGCTTATATTTATTTTAAAACCATCCCTTTAAGATTTAATTCAATATGTATATATATATGTATATATATAAATATAAATTCAAATTCTACTCATAGATTCCCATATATATATTGACATATATATATATATAATTTGTAAATTCATATGGTTTAATATATATTCTATTTGAATTGGGGAAACTCAAATCAATTTACCAATTAATTTTACAATTTTAATTCAAAAATTCAATTAATTATCAATTTAAATATATATAAAATCCGGGGTCGTTACATTATTCCTGATTGGTTGCCTGCATTCGAAAACTTCTTTGATGTCTTTACATACGAAAATTCTCGAAGTATCTCATACAAAAGGCATAATCGAATGGATGTAAGGGCTTCCTCTTTCAATGTCTTTAGGATTTTCAATTTCTTCGGATGTAAAACTACCTTATGAGTTTTCTCCTTCAATGTTGTCTACATCAAAATCTTTTGAGTTCCAGATGCTCCTTTTTCATTAAATTAGTCGATTGCATAATTATCAAAATTTATATCTTAACTCTTTGAATAACCCACCTTTGATAACTAATTTATGGACAACACAACTAGTTCTGATGCCAACTTATCCTGCAAACATCATAGAATAACTAAAAGTCCAGCATGAAGATTAATCATGAACATAACTACAAGAGCAATTTCAATCATTCCAATCACCATAAATAAACAACAGTAGAATATAAGGACATCGAAAACAATTGGTTCAACTAAATTGCCCTACATCGACGTACCTAACGACTATATCTTTTATTTTAATTAGTAGAAGTACATAATAGAATATGCAAAAAAATACATGAGATTACAATTATAGAGCTATTAATATATAATCTTAATTAGGCAAATCAATTCCACAAGCAGACTTTCTTACAAGTAAAACACTAATTTAGTTTGTAAATTTAGGATTCACTTGATTTTTGCTTAAAGTTGTATAGTCTCTTATCGGCGAAGAAGACAAAGGCTAGGTGAATTCAAATAGATAAAATTAACCCTCACTATTTGATTAGAAGATAGGAAATTCCAACCATCAAAGAAATGAAGTTCCAAGCCTAAAACTGCTTAAACACTATTGATAGGATCTGATATGGGGTTGTTTCCCATGGTGATTATTCCTTGCTGATAGAGTTAGGGATATACTCTATGGAAATTATGTAATTTTTTACATATATCTAACTCGATAACTGATTTTGTTCAGAATAAAAGGTGTTTTCTTTCTATATATACTTGTTATATTGTGCTATATTTAATTAAATAATTAATTCAAAGTATATTAAATAGAAAATCCTTAGATGATATGTTATGTGATAGTGATTACAATGTTTTATGAACATAAGAAATTTATCACATTAAAAATAACTTATTATTTTAAAAATTCCTAGTCAAGATGTTTTGAGATGGGATATCGATACATCCATTGAGACTGGATAGCGTAACGCTCTTCAAATGTTGGTACTCATGGCTGCTGGTGGCACCAAAGGGTTATGTACTGATGGTTATTGGATAACTATGGAATGACTCGCTTGAGAGTATTTTGTTGGTTTATATAACTAAGGTTAAATAAAGAATCTTGAAGTGAAGATGTTACACAGTTCCCTCAACTTAAGAATACTATAGAAATTTAGTATAGACACTCCACTTTGATTATAGTTACATCATGGCATGACATCCATTGAATGACTATAGTTAGGTCTGTGTTGAAGCATTGGAAATGAATCATTATTCAATAGAGAATCGTCTCCTCGGTTATATGGGGTTAACGTCATGATCAAATGTAGTCAAATCAAAGTCAAAATCTATTGCTAGGGTAGAAAGGTTAATGATAAATGATATTATTGAACCAAAGAATTTGTTTATGGACTAACCAAGTTGAATGTGGATGATATTGGAATTTTGACCAAAACAAAATTTCGTAAGTCCTAATGTGATATAGTGTTGACAAAGAGTATTAAGGTAAATAATCGTTACTACCGAGTACCGCTTATGATTAGTAAAATTGGATTTTGCCAAATAAATTGTATAAGCCATAAATTCAGCAAAAATGTCACACCATTAGCTAAGGTGACATGTGAATGTTATATTCAAATTGTTCGACATTAATCGCTGATTGAATTTACACATTTGAATCGCACAACCAAAATGATGAATACTCCGAATAAACCATATAATTTAATTAATTTGTAATTATTGTAAATTAATTAATATTTGTGCAATATTGATTATTAAATTTTATTTGATGCTTGAATACTTTAGTATTTAATAAAGTGCGTGTATAAAAATTCGCATATCAATATATGATGTCAATAGAATATTTAAATTTGATTTAAATAGAACAAATGCTGAATTTTTAGGCCCAGAACACCTCATTCTATAGCTGGTTATGCTTAGTGGAGAGAGAGGATTTTGACAAGGTTTAATTTAGAAATAAACAGGGAAGGTTTTAATAGAGTGAATTGAAATGTTTCAATGTTACCCTTAAAACGGATTCTTTCTCTCATTCATTGATTATTTCATTCTTTTTTGACAAAATTTCCTTCTTCTTTCCATTAAGCTATGGACAAAATCCCATGGTGTTCTTGGGTAAAATATATCAAAAATTAAGTGCAAATTAAATCAATTTATTGATGGTGGTTTTTACCTCTTAATCTTTGCAATATCTGGAGGTTGATTCATGAAACTAGGAGCTTTTGATTCATCGTGTCAAGGTGTGATTTATAGGCAACATCCAAGTTCTAATTGTTTTCATAATGAATTTACATGTGCCTAACTCATCCAATTCCCTTTCTTTAGTTTTAGTGATTTTGTCGTAATAAAAGAGGGAAATTTTAAAGGTTTTTTGATTTATATCTATTTTATACATTTATAAAATTTACATTTACATACACTATTGTAAATGAATTATTTATGCTAATTATTTATTATTCCTTGAAAATTGATTTATGTAATTATATGGTTAACTTATGGATACAAACATTTTGAATATTGTTCATGTAAAAATGAAATGTTTTTTGTCTAAAATTTATAAATGGACTTTTGTGCAAATTTTATATATTTTGTCACCATTTTTAAGTTTGTTGCTTTTTATAAAAAAATCCTAAGCTCTAGCTTCATTTCTAAATTAAAAGCTAACCTAGATTGTTTAGCTTTAATCTATCAAATACAAACACACACACATGTGTATATATACGCACATACACACACACACACTTATACACACACACATACACATACACTTACATATATATACATATACATACATACATACATACATACATATATATATATATATACAAACACACATATACCATAGATTACAATATTCGTAAATATATGTGTTGTCCATAAAAATCTTCTCCAAGTTAAAAAGTATGTAAGAAGGAGCTATAATGCGCGATTTGGAAGCTTCTGTAAGTATTGAGATGGCTTCCATAAGTATCAAAGAGGGTTCTGTAAGCATCAAAGAGGGTTCTGTAAGCATCAAAGAAGCTTTCGTAAAAGTTAAGGGAGCTTTCGAAAGTGTTGAAAAGGCATCCTTGAAGACATCAAGAGGAAGTGAGGCTTTCGACAGGGTTGAAAAGGCATCCCAAGCATTAGAAAAGATGCTTTTGTCATGGTCGAAGGAGCTTCCATAAACATCAAGGAAAACGTCTTTGTATAGGTCAAATGGAATGTTTCCACTAACATTGTTACCTTCCGGAAGAGTTGAATCTTTGCCTTCCGCAAGGGATGAAGCCCCACCTTCCATGGGGGTTAAAGGATCACCATCCACAATTATTAAACTATCAAGACAAGTTATCATTTCGTAAGGCAAACGACACCCCTCCACATATATTGAACCACCTTCCGTAATAGTCCTTCTACAGCTCTACTTTAAAACCCTTCTGCACCTATCCAAACACCCTTTCACACTTGTTCAAAAACCACTATCCCATGAAGCTGCCTCGCTTCGATAATGACGATGGAGTCCAAGGCATCTACAATAACATAGTGCTACTTCTATCCTTCGACAGTGTCGAAGACCCCCGGAACTAATACAAAAGCATCATGTGGGAGGCGCTTAGCCCAATAGACTTGAAGACACCACTTTCGACAGTGACGAAAGGGTCCACTAATGTGTAGCGACATCATTATCTACAAACATAAAGGTGTTACAGCATCAATATTGGAGCAAGGTCACGAAGGAACCCCTTTCGACGACGTCGAAAGGATGAGGGCGAAAGATCCCAGCTGCATCTATAAATAAGACCCCAAGGGTGCCATTTTATGGGATCCGATTTCATGGACTCTTGTTCATTTTTAATCTTGTAAACCCTAATTTGCAAATCGAATCGGAGATTTCTTCTCATTGTATTACCTAAGACTTTGTATTCATAAAAGTTATCAATAAAGTGAATACTTAGTATCAATAATAGCTTATGTCGTGATTCAATATCATGTATAGAACTACTTATTAGAGATATTCACTTATACCTTTCGAAGGGGTTCCCTCTGATGTTATTGGTCCCCCTTCGGGGTTGTTGTCGCCTTCTGTCACCATTGATTTCAAACCTTATTCGATCATTTAGACTATTCCACCCTCAACTCTGCTAATTCTAACCATTTCGAAAGGCTTCGAAAGGGTATCCATCTAGTTAGTTTCAACTCTTAAGCACATTCGGGGTGTTAACAATTTTTATCGTTAACAATATGTTATTCTAAATGTAAAATGTATATACAAGAAATTACAATATTCGTAAATATATGTTATTCTAAATCTAAAATGTTAAATTGCAATTTTACATATATACATGGAATTATACATGTGTTATTTAGTTCGAGTTTATAAAATATATCTTGTGTAATTATGTAACTTTTAATGTCAAATTTTTATTTAGCTAAAACCAAATTCATTAATGTTAATTTGTATTCTGATTACATAAAATTATCTAATGTGATATATCTCTACTATTAATAAAGAGAATTCAATAAATAGAATTTCCATGGTGTCGTTTTGAAATTCCAAATATAACCCACATCCATTAATAGAATATCACCATCAGTTTACAATCTCCACCACCATCCTCTTCTCGACCACCCATCATTGGATTTCACTATCCATTTTCAACCAACACCACTAAAAACTACTTGAAATAAAAGCGTTGTGACCGCCAAAGTTTTTGCACTTATAGCACACATCCATACATTAATTTGTTGTTAAATAAAAACTAATTATTTCTATCTACTAGATGCACGTACATATGATTTATACTAGTATACATATAATCAATGTCACGGACGACAAAGGCTTATGTAAAGGGAAAATGGATCCGGTTGCGGTGTAAACTCCAACACCTACATAGGTTCCCATTAACTATGTAAGTTTCTTATCTACAACACTTACAAATATACACTAGAGTATATTTAAATATATTCACAATTTATGTTGTATATGAATTGCTCAATAATGGCATTTAATAAACAATCAATTTACTTAAAGAGAGAGAAAAGAAATGTTTTCCACTTCAGTTAAAGAAAAACCTTCTCTCAATTAGTTGTATAAATTTTAGAGAGAAACGAAAGGTTTCACTCTTTAAATTAACTTTAACCAGTAAATGCTACACATGGCTTTATTCGATACACTCGTACATTTAAATTTAAATAAACAATACATTTTTAAACATATTAAATAAAATGAAGGCTTTATTTATAATATTTTGCATTGGATCTAAAATCCATTTATGCTTTATAGACTTAACTAAAATCAAAATGGAATTTTTTTTTGAAATTTACTGATTTAACCCGCTTTCGACTGGCCCAGTTCCGACATTTGCGTCAAGCGATTGTTCTACTATAATTTGAAAATAAAATGTCCATATCTTTCCAATCATAACTTTGATTAATCTTTGTTTTCTCTATCATAAAGTTCTCGATTTTATTTTATTTGACATATGATTTCACATATTTTTGAATCCTGTAATTTCAACTTACGATATTAAATTAGTATGGTCAATTTTTATCATGAGAAAAAAGAAATAATAATCAACTTTTTTCCTACTTGCAAAACATGTAAAATGTATTTTATATAGCTTTGCAATAATTTTCCATTTGCAATAATAATTACATAGACTACAAATTTTATTATATTACAAGTTAAGTTATAATAGTGAACTATATTTAGGCTTTGAAGACATTTAAAAACATTTCCTTCATCTTCGCTAAACCATCCACCTTATTTCACACTATTTTAGTAAAGTAAAAATGGATTTTTATTTTGTTGCAAAATGCTACATAACTTAATCATATGTTAACAACGCAAAAAAAATCATTAATTATATTTTAAAATTACAAAAATACACTTGTAAAAATTATAATTTTGTCGTTTATTGTATGAATAAAGGCTTTTTTTTCATGATCGACCGTTGTACTATATTAGATCAGGGGAAGCAAAGCTTAATGTCTGCTTCCTCATTTTGCTTCTGGTAAAGCTTCTCTTTGCTTGTTTCTCTTGCACTTGCTTGCATGAAGGCTTCAAATCATAGTCCTTTTTGCTAGGTCCAAAATCTTTAGTAAGGCGAAAGATCTGATGCAAGAAGAATCCCAACCCATTACGCGAATTCACTCAAGAAAAATCAATCAATAATCTCCTTTAGAGACAAGTCCATCTCGTACGATATATGTATGGTTTTGCATGAGAGACTGGATCATATAGAAATGTTAGAGTTTGAAATTCATTCATGATGAAAGCGAGAGCAATTGACAAACCAAAATCTGGTCATTCCAATCTAGCGAAGACGGTGAAATTGTCTAATGTAGCATCCATCTCTTGATTCATTCTTGTGCTATGTAACACTGGCTACTCTAAGGTCATTGTCAGAGCTACACGTTCTGAACTTTGCTTTTATTCCAATAGATGGGTTTGAACAACTAGTGAGCCAGTATTTAGTGCTTTAGGGAGCACATGAAAACAAAACATATCTAGAAAAGTGTTGACATTTGTAGGAAGCAATCACCTGATATTTGACACGTAGCAAATTGATAAACATAACAAATAATAATGGATTTGGGCATTTTTAAAGGGACTCCATTTTGGGTAAGGAGGACCAATTGTAGGGGGAATCCACCAAGAAAAAAGATTTTTATGGAGGGCATGATAAATAGAACCAAATAAAATAATTTACTATTTTACCCTTGTACAAAGCAAAGTTCGGAAAAAACCAATCGAAAAACCAAAAAGAAAACGATAATAGTTCACGAAAAACAATTTTCGATATGGTCAGATCAAAATAAATGTCAAAAATAGTAGTGGATCACCAAAATAATGATGGTGGTTAAATATATTTTTATTTTGCTAAGGGGCAACATTTTTATGTACACCCCGTAACAATTTTATGAAAACTGAAGAAACGACCCCCTTCCCTTATCCAAAATTGGAGTCTCACTGACAATGCCCATGGTTTTTTACTGTATATTTTCTTAAACGCTCATTGGTTTGGCATACATATATAGAGGAGAACATAGACAAGGTGATTTGATTGCCTTAATTTGAAAGGTCTGGTAACACTCCAGGTTTTGCTTTTTACCCATCTAAATTTAAAAAATTACTCGAACAAAGTTGCTCTTAACACTGTAGCATAATATCATAAATTTTTTGAAACAAATCCATGCTCATTAGAATAATGGATCCATAAAAATCCAAGATCAGAGCAAGTGAGGAAATATTAGAAATAAAGCTCCTAGTGAGTGATGAAACACAAGAAACAAGGCTTGTAGTAAGCAAGGAAACATAACAAATCAAGCTTAGAATAAGTGACGAAACCGAGCCAATCATGCTCACTTGAAGCATAGTTAACAATCTAGCTTGATCCAAGCGTGGTTTTAGAAAAAAATCTCGCTCGTTCCAAGCGAGGTTTCATGCAATAACTTGCTCGGTGTGAGCAAGGTTTTATGCAAAAACACGTTCAACCAGAGCGTGATTTGTATTATAGAAATTTTCAACATTATTTTTTTGAAAAATAGGGTTATTTGTGGAATAAAATGAGGGTTAAAAGAAATTAAAGAGGTTTAAATGTGGTGTAAGGCAAATTTTGGGTTGCTAGTAGAGCTAGTCCCTTTAAATTGAATCACATTCATTTAACATTTATTACTCAGATTAAATAATTAACTTTGATTTATCAATGGATAAGAGTGCATAAGTAATTTGAAAACTATAGATTTAGAGCACAATCAGTAATGACTTGTTCAGTTAAAAAAGGGACTGAACTAGCCACGATGCAACCATGTATGACTTGTTCAGTGAATGTGCCTAGTTCAACTTGTTTTGGTGGGTGGTTGATAATACGGTGAAGCCTTTGCTATTTTATACTTAAAACAGCTGATGCTTTGTCATTTTAATTATCCTACCAACATTTAAAAATAATCATTTTAATGCTAGTTTAACATGCTACACTACATATTATCATACCCTCCACTCAACACACCAAATCCCTTTTTAAAATGTTCTTCTTCTACTATTTTTTGGTGGTGATAAATATAAATCCTGTGGTAGTAGGGGTGCCACTTTTCCTCTTTCTAATACAAAAAACACTAAAACTACTATGCTTCCTAGTACCATAATACCATCTATTCTAATCTTACACCCAACGATCAATCATAGAAACAAAAAAATGCATGTAGTAAACCATTCAGCATGCCGCTTCATCGCCGATGCCCTTACCAACGCTGCCAAGTCTAACTTCAACCTTCAATGCCGACGTAGCTTCAATCCTTCACCGCCATCCCATTTGAAACCTTATTTGCTGGAAAAGCCTAAACAACAATGGAGAACAATGATGAAATGAAAGATAATGGGAGTATAATATCAACTGAGGCTTGTTGTGACGACCGCCCTAGGCCGCTGACACCTAATATACTTATATACTACACTGTAGCGGTGCCTAGTCGATGCAGGACGACCGTCATGGGTTGTAAAGTAAATGAAACAACATAGAGCCCGTCGTATATCTCACAACACATCGAATAAAATATAAAATAAACATCTTAGATATAAAACATGTGAGACAGTAAATAACTAAGTGAATCACAAAATCAGAGTGCACAAATCGATACAGTATATAACATAGCAAATTGAGTTATACACTAGATAATAACTCATAAATAATCGTCCCTAAATAATAAAGGCACTAGCAAGCTCCAAAGCACTATGTAGCGGAATATCAAATAAATAAATGTAGTAATACGAGAGTATAGCCTCCTGCTTACTGCTTGTCCATCTCTACATGCTTACCAAACCTGATATCCCCAATCTACTCATTAAGAGTACCCAGAGTAATAGGAAGCAATGCATAAAACCCAGGGTCAGACAACCCTCTGATGTGAGCGGTAGTAAATCTCTAAATACAAATATGCCAGTAAAATAGGACAAATTATATGAAGGATCATAACTGACCTATCCCCGCATTCAAAGAGTTAGCACATATACAAAATATACGCTACTCTACGTAATAGGCATCATGGGTGTACTGCACATCAAAGTACTAAGGGGTGTCCAAATGCATACATCAATAATATCGGCATCAAGTGACAATCCTAGGGTGACAAACAATCAAAAAACATAACATCCATCATCCATCGTCACATTCACTGATTCGGTTAATTGGATATATAATCACTCGCCGACCGATCACGGTAAAAGATTAGACTATCCGTCATGATAGCCCGCATTCTGGTTCTTCAGTACTCATCAATCGTAGAATACCATCATACATACCATAGCTATCATCCAACAGTTCCCCCAATATGACTCATAGTCCTCTACTCAACATCTCAAAAGTATAGTCATCCATCATCGAATCCATCACTTCACATCGCATAATCATCATTGTCGTGTCACGAGTCATCTCGTCGAAAATCATCAAAAAAATCATTGAAAAACTCAACTCATAATTAGCGAAAGTTTTGGCCTAAAGGAGAGCCTGAGAAGCTCTAGGTTTGGCCCGATGCAAACCTCGGCCAGAAGTCATGCCTGGGTAATTTCAGAAAATTCCCAAAGTTTGCCCCGCTTTGATTGGATTTCATGGTTCAGTACCAATCCATGAGCAGGGATTGGTATCGATCAATAACTTAGCTCATTTTTCTCTTGCCTTCATCGATCTCAGAATGCCCCAAGTCAAGGCCTTTCTTGCCCGAAGGACACCCCACATTGGCCCATGACTTAACTCATTTTTCTCTTGTCTTCACTAATCTGAGAATGCCCTAAGTTAAGTCCGAAGTGTCTTCCTTGCTGGCCCGAAGCACATCTCGAAGCAATCCAATACCGATCCATACTACCAAAATCGCCACCGATCCATCAATATCTTGAGGATAAGAACTCCAACAACTTGAAATTTGAAACTTAGCTTTAGGGTATCCTTCTTGACCTACCCTATGGATCGCATGTCATTTGGACAATGTGACCTTTATAGATCATCACTAATCCAACAACATAAATCCATATTCAGTCGGCCATAACTCGAGCAAACGAACTCCAAACGGCTTTAAATTTGAAAAGTAGCCATATGGGGCCTACCTTGTCACCCCATATCAATCAAACATGATTTGGGTCAATATTTATGGATTGGTACCAATCCCTACATACTGATCCCTAACTTGTTTCTAAAGCTAAATCGCCATTCGATCGTCGTTTACAACTATTAAACCAACATCAAGAAAGCATCAAATATAGTCTATCCTAACAAACTTACATCCATGCACACCAAAACATAGCCTAAGTCTAAGGGCAATATCCATAAGAACACGAATTCATAAAACTTATTCAAATTACTTGAAATTTACATATGTTGTTTAAAAGGGTTTAAAACATATTTTAATTTTGAAAATCATTAAAAACATCATTAAACATCTAATAATAGCTAATTAGTAAGTAGAGGCTTAAAACCACTCACCAAAGTCCTAAGAAATCCAATCCAAGCCCAAAGATGCGTGAATCCAAGAATTAACAGCAGCTCGAAGGTGATCTGCAGTAGCAAATCTTCAATCTAAAGTGCCAATCTTGCTAGTCTCATTCTAATGATGCATTTAGGCTAATTAAATTAAGGATTATGGTGACTTTTTGGGTAAGAAATTGTTAATGGAGAGTTTCTCTCTATTTTTGGGAAGTATGAAATGATGGAAGAGAGTGCCATCGGCCCTAACTCCATGCTAATCTCGAAATGGACTTTGGGCATTTCCACTAACTCGCTAATTACTCATTAAGTTGTCTAAAATCAATTGGAACTTCAAACAGCCATATTTCCCTAAGGGTATGTCTATTTTCTAATTATCACCACTCTACAAAAAGAGAAACCATCATCCCGATCTAATAGAAGCGGTTTCAGACCCCAATTCGGCTCCTATCACAATTTATAGGCCATACAATACTTTCAAGGTCAAAATGGTCACATAGAATCAGAAACAAATCATAGATATGGAAAGTGTTCCTAAGAGTCATTCCCAAATTTTTTGATTCATATGATCTCATATTAAAATAATATTAATATTCTATGATCCTCCGATATGTAGAATACGAGTCGTTATATTCTCCCCCTTTAGGAATTTCACCCTCGAAATTCCACAAACAAACCAATAGGGTTATCCCTCATCCTATCAATCATAAAAAAACATAAGCTATACATCAACCATGCATACATAGCAATCAAATGGAAAAATGAAACATCCAAATCTATCCTAGCATGCAGGATACTATGCTGAGGTGTATTCTTCATGATATCATAAGTGAAAGTAAAAGAGATAAATAAGAAGTCGCACCAAGTAAAGAGCTCTGGATAAACTGCCCTCATGCTCTCCTCGGTCTCCCAAGTGCAATCGCCTTCGTTTCACTCCATTGAACCTTCACCAACTTCGCCGTCTTCCTCCTAAGCCACTTCATATCATGTCTGATGGTACGAATAGGCATACGAGATCTCGAAGCATCTGGTTCAATCATGATATCATCTAGTTGATTTGATGTGATAGTTACGCTTGTGCACAAATTTCTGCAAGTGAGAAATGTGGAATACATTGTGCACTCCCACCATTCTTGAGGTAAATCCAATCTGTAAGCAAGGTTCCCAATCCTCTTTAGTATTGAAAAAGGACATACGAATCTCAATGCCAACTTCCATATACTATTGAACTGAATTACTTCTTCAATAGAGAGATCTTGATAAATAACATATCATCGACAGAGAATTCTATATCTCTACGTCTCTTATCAACATAGCTCTTCTGTCTGCCTTGAGCACCTTTCATTCGTTGTTAAATGATCTCGAATTTCTCCAATGTTTCCCTATTGACATCTGGCCCGAGTATTAGTTTCTTGCCTGCTTTCCACCAGCATGAAGGAGCATTGCACTATCAACCATACAATGTCTCGAATGGTGTCATACTGATCCTAGACTGATAACTATTGTTGTGTGCGAATTCAACAAGATGTAAGTTATCATCCTACGAGGCACTAAAGTTTAGTATGCAAGCACACAAGAGATCCTCTAAGATACGATCCACTCTCTTAGTTTGGCCGTCGGTTTGAGGGTGATAAGCTATGCTAAGGTGTAGCTCCATCCCTAACGCCTCCTGTAAGCTCCTCCAAAACCCACTAGGGAACAACAACACTCAGTCACTCATAGTGCTCTTCGGCATACAATGAAATCGTACTATCCACTTCACATATTACTCGGCTAGTTTGGTTGCCGTTCTACTTGACTTGACGACTGTAAATCTAGCGCTTTGGGTTAGTCGATCGACTATGACCCAAATGCTACCATACCCTGCTCGAGTCCTTGGCAGTCCATTGATGAAATCCATCGATATTTGCTCCTATTTACACTCAGAAACTTCTAGCAGTTGCATCAAACCACTAGGCTTCTTCTTTTCTGCCTTAACCAACTGGAAGTTCATGCATTTCGACATGAATGTTACAACATCTTTCTTCATCCCTTCCAAATAAAAGGTCTGCATCATATCACGGTACATCTTATTACCGTTAGGGTGAAAAGTCAAACTTAAGTGATGGCACTCTCGTAGCACCTCATTCCTCAACCCATCGGTATCAAAAACAAATAATCTTCCGTCTTTACAAAGCCAACAGTCTCGGTCGAGTCATACTATCTTATATCTTCGGACTTTACTCCAGCTTCAATCTTTGCAATGATCTCAACTAATATGGCATCGCGCCTCTGAGTAGTACCAATCCGTTGAATCAGAGTAGGCATAATAGTCAAGCTTTCCATTATCTCTAGCTCGCATCTTGATCGGAAATCATAACCAGCGATATACTCTAACTGCGTCCACTCTAGGAACATATCTTCCAAGTTTGGATGTCTCCTACTCAAGGCATCGGCAACTACATTACCTTTTCTCGGTGTATATGCAATATCAAAGTCATAAGAGGTTGGGAACTCTAACCATAGTGGCTGATGAAGGTTAAGATCGTTCTAAGAAAAGAGGTATTTCAATGATTTATAGTTAGTGAATAACTCGAACTTCTCTCCTAAAAGGTAGTACCTCCAAATCTTCAACCCAGACATAATCGCTGCTGACTCTAAATCGTGGGTCGGGTATTTTTTTCTTATGTAGCTTCAGTTTTCAACAAGCATATGCAACAACTTTGCCTCTTTGCATCAATTTTGTACCAAATCCGGTACCACAAGCATTAGTGTATACCATCATCTCTTCATTTTTGCTAGGAATGGTCAATAACAGTGCACTCGTTAACTTTTCTTTCAGACTCATGAATGCTTTCTCACATCTCGCATCCCAAGTAAAGGTCTGATTTTTTTTGTTAAGTGAGTCATAAGTGCCACTACCTTAGAGAAGTCCTTGATGAATCATCTATAATATCCAGCTAACCCCAAGAAATTCCTCACATCCATATCATTTTTGGGTCTAATCCAATCTTAGATTGCTGCGATTTTTGCAGGATCTACAGCAATGCCCTGCTTAGAAACACCATTACAAGAATCTCACTTCCCTTATTCAGAAGCGACACTTCGAAAACTTTGCTTTCAGTTGGTTCTTTCTCAACACCTCAAGCACGATCCTCAAATGTCTCTTGTGTTCCTCCTCTATCCATGAGTAGACAAGAATATCATTGACGAACACAAGCACAAATTTATTTAGATAACCTTTGAAAACACGGTTCATGAGATCAACAAAGTATGGTAGTGCATTGGTTAGCCCGAACGGCATAACTAACCACTCACAGAAGCCTGATGGCGTATAAAATGCAGTAGTTAACACACTATTCGTCGCTACTCTTAGTTGGTGAAATCCCATTGCAAGATCCAACTGAGAAAATACTCTAGCACCATGAAGCTGATCGAACAAGTCATCAATATGTGGGGAGTGGATAATTTTTTTTTTCATTACTTTATTCAACTCACAGTACTTAACACATAATCTAAGTGAACATCAGCCTTCGTGGCGAATACTACGGGCGCTCCCTACTTAGAAATACTTTTGTGAATGAACCTTTTTTGCAAAAGGTCATTCACCTGCACCTCAAGCTCTCTCCGCTCTCTAAGTGCCATCCTCCTTAACGGCATCACTATCGGTCTGTCATATTTGACTAAATCAATACGAAACTCGATCTCTCTATGTGGCGGAAGTCCGGTCACCTCCTTAAATATGTTTAGATACTCCCCAACAATAGGCATTGATGACCATTCATCGGGTGGGGTATCGAGCGAATATAGAAAACTGACCATCACGTCATCGGCCAAAACACTACCGTCCGCCTATCCTCTACCACTATTATCACCAATGACTTTTTACAATCCACCGTCACTTTGCATCTATGAAGCCGGTCCATCCTCAAAATAATACCAAATCTAATGAAACCCAAAAAATAGCAATCACTATCAAAAGAGCATCCATAACTCAATAAAACCAAACCACGACAAACCATACATAGGCTAGTGGAGCCTCCAATAGGGTTTGTAACAATCAAAGGTCAGTTAATAATTTCAGCTCTCAATCCTAATCTATCTACTAAGTCACTAGATATGAAGGAATATGAGGCCCTCATATCAAGTAAAACTCATATAGGAACATCATAAATGGAAAGCATACCTTGAATAATGATGCCTTTCCCTTCTCTTACGCCGAGGGAGCATTCGACGAAGTCCGAACGGCATTGATAGCGTATGCTTTCACCACCTGCTTCTACTTTAATGGCTAGGGATAGTCCTTTTGAATGTACCTAAGCTTGTTGCAGTTATAACATTTCTTACCCTCGGCCTTGCAATCTCTACTATAGTGGCCCTTGTATCCGTAGTTATAACAAATGAGTGAGGTCTGACACTTCTTCTGGCCACCTTGGTTCTGAAACTACTTCCTCTTATTGTTCCACTTATTCTTGCCTTCCCCGCCCACTTGCGGCTTTGGCTTGTCTTTGGGAAAAATATCCCTCGGCTTCGGACAAAGACTCTAATGTCTCAAGCTCTTTTCCACTAGCATCTCGAAAGTCTTGTTAATGTGGCCTACGAGTTCTCTCAAGTAATCGTCCAAGCCAATGATGAACTTCTTATTCTTTTTTAATGGAGTGTGAATGAAGGACATCCTATATTTCAACAAAGCGTCAAACTTAACAACATACTTGAAGACAGTCATATCTCCTTGCTTCAGATCTATGAACTTACGGAGTAAGACCAACTTCTGAGCTATCGGTATAAACTTCTCTTCGAATCTATCTTTGAACTAGCCCCATGTGAATCGGTCCTCTAGAGTACCTACCATCATTGCATGCCACCAGCTCATGGCTCGCTCCTGAAAATGTTGGAATCCAATTGCATCTTCATAGCATCGTTCAGCTCTAAGTCATCAAAGTTCCTCTCGTAGGTGTCAAGCCAATCTTGCACTTCCATTGCTGACTCCGTTCCTTGGAACAGTTTGCCACCAAGACTAACAAAGCCTTTGTTCGTCTTAGTAGAATTAGCTCTGGCCACCTGCACTAGAACATCACCATCAGCAGCAAAATTTGGAGCGACTACTTGAGCATTTCGCAGCATGTTTCATATCATGTGTTTGAACATCGTCTACAAATTGGGCTTCACAGCTCCCGAGCCTGCCCCTTCATCGACTCCAGAGATGGAGTTCCTAGCAGCATTCCATGTTTGACGACTCATTCTTCAATCTATAATAAGGATGATCAGTCTCTCTATAGGGAATTATGCTTAAGTAGTACTCGTGTGTGCAGTGTGGGTTATATGCTATATATACTACTATATAGTTTTGAAAAACAAAATATATGATAAGTGCGCGCTCTTGTATGTATACACTTTCGATCTGGTGTAGGTGAGAACTCTTATCCTCTCTCTACTGGATCAGGGTATCCCTCAGGTTAAACAACACAACCAAAACTCTGATACTAAATGAGATGATCGCCCCACACCACCGGCACCCAATATACTTGTATAATGTGCTGTAGTAGTGCCCGATCAATGTAGGATGGCTGTCATGGGTTGTAAAATTAATGAAACAACAAAGAACTTGTCATATATCTCACAGCACATCAAATAAAATATAATAATAAACATCTTAGATATAAAACAGGCAAGACAATAAATAACTAAATGAATCAGAGAATCAGAGTGCACAAATCCATACAGTATACAACATAGGAAATAGAGTGGTACATTAGATAATAACTCATAAATAACGGTCTCTAAATAATAAAGGCACTAGTAAGCTCCAAAGCGTTGTGCAGTGGAATAGCAAATAAATAAATGTAGTAATACGAGAGTATAGCCTCCCCATCGCCCCATGTCTAGGTCCACGTGCTTATCAGACCTGATATACCTAATCTATTCATTAAGGTACCCAGAGTAATAGTAAGCAAAGGATAAAATCCTGAGTCAGACAACCGTCTGATGTGAGCAGTAGTAAATCTCTAAATACTAATATACTACTAAAATAGGACAAATTATCCAAAGGATCATACCCGACATGTCTCTGCATCCAAAGAGTTAGCACATATATAAAATATATGTTACTCTACATCGTAGTCGCTATGAGTGTACTACACATCAAAGTACTAAGGGGTGTCCAAATGTATGCATCAATAATATCAGCATCAAGTGACATTCATATGGAGATAAACAATCAAACAACATAACATCCATCATTCATCTTCACATTCACTCATTCGGTGCATTGAATATATAATCACTCGCCGACCCATCATGGTCAAAGACTAGACTACATGTTATGATAGCCCGCATTCTAGTTCTTTAGTGCTCAAATCCATGCCACTCGGTCGGTCAGGAAAGAGACTAACCATCACGTCAGTTCAGGGTAAACAAATGTCATATCCAGAATAAGGAGCCATCACGCTCTTGGAACCATTACATTCCCAGTATACCCCCACCTTACGACTACCCTATGAACCCTCGAGTGTCAATGATCCCTTTTCACACATCACCTATATCAGAGCACATCTTGGAATGGATCTCACGACTCCCATCACGAAGTCACTACAATTGGGATGATTCTCTACAGTCATCATCAATCGTAGAATACCATCGTACATCCCATAGCCATCATCCAACCGTTTCCTCAATATGACTCACAGTCCTCTACTTAACATCTCGAAGTGCAGCTATCCATCGTTGAAGCCATAACTTCACGTCACATAATAATCATTGTCATGTCATGAGTCGTCTCGTCGAAAATCGTCAAAAATCTCAACTCTGAATTTGCCTAGGTTCTGGCCTAAAGTAGAGCCCAGAATCTCTAGATTTGGCCCAAAGCAAACCTCGGCCCGAAGTCATGCCTGGGTAATTTCAGAAAATGCCTAAACCATGCCCCGCGTTGATTGGATTTTATATTTTGGTACCGATCCATGAGCAGAGATCAGCATCGATCCATAACTTAACTCATTTTTCTCTTGCCTTCACCGATATGAGAATGCCCCAAGTTTAGCATGAAGTTTCTGCCTTTCTGGCCCAAAGCACACCCCCACATCAACCCATGCTAAATCGCAATTTGATCAGAATTTTCAACCATTAAACCAACATATATTCAAGTAAGCATCAAATATAGTCTATCCAAACAAAAACAAGTCCATGCACATCAAAACAAAGCCTAAGTCTAAGCGTAATATCCATAAGAACATATGAGATCCATAAGAACATGAATTTCATAAAACTTATCCGAATTACTTAGAATTTACATATGTTGTTTAAAAGGGTTTATAACGTATTTTAGAGTTTGAAAATCATTTTAAAACACCATCAAACATCTAATAATGGCTAATTAGTGAGTAGAGGCTTAAAACCACTCACCAAAGTCCTAAGCAATCCAATCCAAGCCCAAAGATGCACGAATCCAAGAGTGAATAGCAGCTCCAAGGTGATCTCAAGCAGCAAATCTTCAATCCAAGTGCAAACCTCGCTAACCTCCTTCTAATGACATGTTTAGGCAAATTAAAGTAAGGAATGGTGACTATTTGGGTAAGAAATTGTTAATGGAGGGTTTCTCTCTATTTTGGAAAGTATGAAATGATGAAAGAGAGTCTCATCTGCCCCAACCTCATGCTAATCCCGAAATGGGCATTGAGCCTTACCATTAACTTGCTAATTACCCATTAAGCTATCCAAAATCAACTGGAACTTCAAACAGCCAAATCTCTCTAACGTTATGTTTGTTTTCCTATTATGACCACTCTCCGAAAGGAGAAACCATCATCCCGAACTAATGGAAGCAGTTTCAGATCCTAATTCGGCTTCTATCATAATTTATAGACCATACAGGATTTTTAGGATCAAAATGGTCACATAGAAATCAGACAAAAATAATAGACGTGGAAAATGTCCCTAAGAGTTATTTTTCAAAATTTTAGAATCATACGACCTCATATGAAAATAATACGATCTCCGATATGTAGAATACCAGTCATTACACTTGTTTTATTTTTTATCATTATTTATTTTAGTATTTTAAATAAAGATGAAATAATTATGGCACTAAATACATTTTGTAGGTTTCTACAAATGATTTTATTAGGAAAAAATTTGTTTGAAGATACCAAAATTGGTGACGTTGTTATTGACAATGTTGGTGTAAGTATGACAGTACGATACTATGATATGTATATTAAATTATTCTTAATAATTTTTGATTAAAATGTTTTGTAGGCAATGGATAACGAGGTAAATATGGTTGAAACAATTGATGATACGATGATAAAGGATCAAACAAATCATCAAATTAATGAATTAATTATTGGTGGAAATGTTGAAGTCAATGTTGTTAGTAAATTTCTTCGCTAACCTAATATGCAAGACAAACTAGTGTTGGTTGAATAAGGCTTAAGTGGCCTTATGAAAATTCAGGAGAATATGTAAGTCCAATCTCAAGTCCAAGTTTGAAGATAATTCATAAGTCATATGCATGTCCATTGTTCAATAATAGCCGAGTATACACATTCAAGAGAAGTATGCTATGCAAAGTTTATTATCCAAGTCCTTATGTGTAAAGGTTCAAGAGTTACAATCCTTCAAAGAAATATGTTGTGCAAGGTTAAATGTCCAAAGCCTTATAAGTATTACAATCGGCTCTAAAAATACCCAAATCAATTAAGGGTTTACAAATTGAGATAGTAAGAAATAGGGAAATAATGATTCACCCCTTTCCAAGTGACGATGGGAGTCTATTTATAGGGGTGCCAATCATATGGGATGATTGACATGTGTCATGGTTTTGAATCTAAGGGCTCCGATAGCACCCTACTAAAGAATCTCGGCATTCCTTTGTAGAGACTCGATACCATTTTCTTATAGAAATTCGATAACACAATCTCCCTTGTAGAAACTCGACAACCCTTATATCTTTAGGGCTTCAGCATCTTTTGCTGTTTGTAAAAACTCGAAATCCTTTGCTAGTGTTGAAGCTCATCATTCCTTTGGAATTCGTTATCCTTGTAAAAGCTCGATACTAGTTGTTGTTTATACATGCTCTTCAACAGTTACTATTGTAAAGGCTTGATAGCAGTTGCTATACCAAAGGCTTGCTTTTCATAGAAACTCAATATCCTCCACTTGCGACTAGATGCTTGACATTCTATAGTGGTGCGACATCCCACCTTTATTGTATAGTCTACAACGCTTTGTTTTGTAGAGGCTCGACATCACTTCATACGTCTTTGGTAACTCCGCTGTCTTTAGACTCGACAACCTTTATGCTATAGAAGATCCACATTTGGCATAGCTCGATATCTTTAAGCATTTACTAGTTCGATATCTTTGTCATCTTATAGGTTTGATGCTCTTCTTCATTGTTGATGTTCAACATCACCTTTTGTTTGTTAAATGCTTCGGCAACACTTGCTATTGTAGAGACTCATTACCCCTTTAGGGACTCGACATTTCTTCACAGTTTTCTACCTGCTTGGAATTCGACATCCTCTTCTATACCTGTTAACTATTTGAAAATTCAACTACCATTTTATGTAGAGGCTTAATAATCCTTTTTTTATTAGATATTTGACACCTTCTTGCGATTGCTTGAAGCTAGCTATCCATTGTTAAAAGTTCGATGCTTGATGGCTTTACTTTCTTTAGGCTTGACATCTCTTATCAATCCCAAACTCGACGTGTTCACTTTAAATGCTCGATATACATATTTGTAGTAATATTTATTCCCATAACCTTATGTAGATGGAGCATATTATACTTTAGTATAATTTTACTTTTTACATTTCCGCCTATTAGTATCCTAATGCTTTCATCTCGTTCATTTATCCAAATTGGAATCAATGGTCCTTGCTATTTCTCTCTTCTTCTATAAATGCATGTCTTTCCTTCATCAAAATCTTTTCCTACAAGCTCGAAACTCAAAATGCAATTATAATTCTTTCTTTTCAATTTCAAATTTCAAAAAGAGATTCTTGATTTCTACTGTATTCAAACTCAATTTGAGGTTCGATTTCTATTTCAATCGATTTAAATATAAAAAAAGGGGTTTTTTATTTTAAAACTAAGGTTTTATGAATCAGGTATTTACAATTTGTTATCCCGCCTTTTGACTAGGCCGGGATATCACAAATTTGGCAAAAATAAATGGATTGCAAATCGATTACAGTTGAAACTATGGACGATAATTGAATGGGTTCGGATGAACAACGCTCAAAAAATGGATCAGTATCCAATCAAGGTGTAATCAGTATGAAGTGACAAGGAAGGCCCCGTGAGGCCACATTTCAAATTTCAAGTCAATCAGAGTTTGTATGCTCGAGTTATAGACAAGTGAATAATGTATATGGATCGATCTAGAAAGATCCATAAAACAGCGTAAATCGATGAAGATCAATCAATATCTCAAAAATGATCGGTATCTTCCAGTGCATAATCCAATTTCAAACAAGATCGATCCATATCTCCTCAGTTACAAGTCGGAATGATTCCATATTTCAGAAGCAGTATCAAGAGACATGTGGGAACCCCAAAAAACGATCGCACTAAAATTGGAGACAAGAAAAAGGATCGGTGAAACTTAGGCCGATCGTTCCTGATGGTCGAGTTAAGTACACCGATCGTTATGGTGAGCCTTCTGCCAAAATCTTAGCGAAATATTCACCATCTCTCCCTATAAATACAGGCCTCTTGGAAATTTTTAGGATCTTTACGCTGCTTGTTAGAGGAGACTTCATTGTAATCAAGTGCTACCTTTATTTCTCCATTGTAATCAGATTCATAAGTGATTAATAAAGGCAAAAACTTCAAAGTGGATGTAGGCATACAACGTCGAACTACTATAAATCTTTATGTTTCTGATTTTAGCCAGTTCTCAGTTGTTTGTTGATTTATCTTCTCGTTTTAATTTTGTTTTTCTTCATTTATTCCTCTACTAATTCTTGGGTGTTTGTGACCAGTTTTGGCGCAAACATTTTGGTGCTTTCACTGAGAAAGCTAGCCCCCGTGAATTTGGAGTTCAGATTTGGAATCAACTAAAGAACTTGGAATTAGAGAAATGGTGAAACCACCAACAAGGAAACAGAGAGCGGATAGGAGCCATCATGAAGGGAGTTAGAAGGCTTTCTCAGCAGCTAATTAAACCTCAATCTTCACTACCAGAGATGAGATGGAAATGATGATGGATGCTATGCAGGAAAGGATGCTAAAGAGATGGGAGGAGATGATGTAGAACCTACTCTGATAGATTGGACAAGATGGAGCGAAAAACTAAGGAAATGGCATAGAAGGAAATGCTAGAAATATGGATCATGGAGTTGGAGTAGCAGGAGCTGAGGAAATCTAGAATTAGGACCAAGGAAACGAAGCTAACATGATGCAGGATGGAGTGGAATAGTCGGTAGCGGCCCCTGACCAACCAAGAACGATCGGTGCAGATCGATCCATACTTGGGGGCATGCTCCGGGTAATGATAGATTGATCCCAGGCAAGATACCGGGCGGTGGTGTGTAGTTTGGCATTGATCAGAATGTGGATGCTCATCCAGAAGAGCAGATTTCAGGATTCCCTCATGGACTTGGGGGCAAGTTAGAGACAATGATCGAAGACTACCACCGGATGACAACGACAGGTTGGCGAAAATGATCAGACGGACTATGAGAGGTGGATTGGTAAATAAGGATCTGGAAGATGTAAATATGAGTCCCTTCGCTCCTAATATCAGGCAAGCTAGGAATACACCGGAGTTTAAACTACCAACGCTTGAGGCATATAATGGAAAAACAGATCCCGTTGTTCATCTGACGAGATACATGAGACACATGGAAGTACTGGGGGCTTCGGAGGAAGTAATGGCACAGTGCTTCCCCTTTTGCTTAACGGATGTAGCTGCACTATGGTTCAGACAGTTGGAGAGCGGCTCTATTAGCACATGGAATAAATTGATTGAAAGGTTTATGAAGCATTTTAGGGTTCACAGCTCAAGATCCAAAAATGTGATGAGTTTGGCAACACTGAAACAGAGGACCGGAGAGTCCTTGAGGAGTTTCCTAACACGGTATAATGACGTGGCGGCATTGGTGGATCATCCAGATCCATGATGGCAGCTGTATCTGGAATTGCTGATGGCACAGAGTTCAAGGATTCACTGGCGTGGGATCCACCTATGGATCTCGGGGAGTTTTATAATGAAGCAGAAATGTTCCTGCTGTAGGAAGACGCACAAACAAACAAACATGAGGTGAATGCTTTGCAAAGTGGAAGATCATCAGAAGAGGTATACAAGGATGATAAAGGAAAATGGAAAATGAATGATGGCGTTAATGTGTCAAAGTGGCAATGGAGAGAACCAAAATTCTCTTCTTATAGGGATTTGACCGAATCTCTAGAAAAGATTTATTTGGATACTCGAGGACGCCTTCAGTATCGAAGGCCGACAAGGAGGGAACCCTCCGAACAAGAGCGGGCATCAGGAAAGCATTGCCTATTTCATGAGTTAGATGGGCATAATACAAATGACTGCAGACATTTAAAGGATATAGTTGAGGAACATTTGAGGAGTGATCTGTTGCAGTAATATGTGAGGACACGGGCTGCGGCGGTGGAACTGAAGCAACCACTGTCCACCTCAAATGAAAATGGCACTCGATCAAGGCATCATCGTCAACTTGTCATCAATTAGTTGGGATGGCATGGAATAAGTAATAAACTCCGCAGTAATACGGCTAAGTCACTTACACATGTACGGGATCGAGGACGGTCCCTAGGCATGCTCAGAGATGATGATGATGAACCGTAGTGCTTGGGTTTGTAAAATTTTGCTTTTTCTTGTTTACTTCAAACTTTGGTTTTTCTGATATTTTGGTTTATTAGTTTTTTGGTTGTACAGACTCTTATTTTATATCTTTCCAAATGGACTTTGGAATGCTTAAATCTGGATTAATGTAATAAATAACACAGGTCACGGCTGTGGTCCCGACCAAAGAGACGGGGTAATAATCGCAAGTCGCGAGTCCCTTCACCGGAGAGCGACATGATGGATTCGTACACGGATTAAGTCCTCGACTGGGATCGAGGCCAAAGAAGGATACCCCATGGATTAAGTCTCGATTGGGGATCGAGACCAGAGTAGAATACCCCATGGATTAAGTCCTCAACTGGGGATCAAGGCCGGAGAAGGATACCTCACGGATTAAGTCCTCGACTGGGGGTCGAGGCCGGAGATGGATACCCCATGGATTAAATCCTTGATCGGAGAGTTGAGGCCGAAAAACAAAACCCAATAGGTCGTTAAGTATGGATTATACCTGGCAAGGAGTAGGTCGCTTCGCCGGAGAGCGACAGGATCGGCCTACTCAGATCATCGAGTATGGATTATGCTTGGCAAGGGTCCAGAGAGACCATGAACTCGGATAATGATTCAGAGAGATCCCAAATTAGCTTACCAATTTCTAGAATTTCAAATGGCTACGGATTTGGATAAGGACCCGGAGTGGTCCGGATTTGACTAACGACCCGGAGAGGTCATGGATTCCAATATCAGCTTTGAATAGCAATGAATTTAGCTTTAGATGGATACGGATTTGGATAAAACAATCCGAAGAGATCGTGGATTTGTTTAATGAATTTGGAATGATTCGGAATTTGATATTGACTTAGAACAGTTATGGATTTCGCTAATGATCTGGAGAGATCAATGAATTGGATTGGCAACGGATTGGATAATACGGCTATCAACAGATTATGGACTTCAAATTTTGGATTTATAGCAATTCAAAACATGCATTCCTACCGCAAGACATGTTTTAGGGGTCAAATGTTATCCCGCCTTTTGGTTAGGCCGAGATATCATGGATTTGGCAAAAGTGGATGGACTGCAAATCGATTACAGTTGAAACTATGGACGATAATTGAATGGATTCGAATGGACAACGCTCAAAAAATGGCTAAGTATCCAATCAAGGTGTAATCAGTATGAAGTTACAAGGAAGGCCCCATGAGGCCAAATTTCAAGTCAATTGGAGTTCATATGCTAAAGTTATGCACAAGTGAAGAATTTATATGGATCAATCTAGAACAATCCATAAAACAGCGTAAATCGACGAAGATCGATCAATATCTAAAAATTCACAAGGCCAATTTTTTGAAAATTTTTCTATATTTTTTTTTTGAGTTTTGGAAGAAAAAAAAATGAAAAATTAACCATGAAAAATAAAAAGGAAGATGAGTCTCCCCGACACTTGATTTTGACTGTGTCCCCACAGTCAACCCAAGTGGAAAGAGATAAGAAAATAAAAATATGATCTATATTTACATGAAAACCAAAAGATTATTATTTACAAGAGTTTAGAAAGTATACCGTCACAAAGTAGATGAAACGGTCTTCCAAAAACCGATTCATTTGCCTCGTCAAGTATACGAGACACAACTTAAGCTCGAAAAACCAAACCATAAATGATTTCAAAGTTGAATGTTGATTTGGGAAAACGAATGTCGTTTTATTAAAAATCTTACGAGTTGTTTTATTTTCGATGATTTTCGGGGTTGATAGAATAATTGATTGAAATTTAAATTTATTATCACCAAGTTGAAGTTCAAACTTATCATTGAAAACTTCTTCAAAATTATCGATTTCAAAATCAAAATGGTGATGTAAATCTTCCCATTCAGAATTCGACAACTCGTTTTCGAAAAGTCCAAAGAAATTGTGTTCATTGAATTCGTCTTCCTTATTTGGATTATCAACAACTTCATCGTATATATTAAGTTCAAAATCCAAAGTTATTGTATTTAAATTTTTGGAATCGAGAAAAGGAAGGTCGAATCTTAAATTTGGTTCCACACCCTCGAAAGAATTGAAATCCAACTCAATTACCGTGTTTTCAACAACTTCATTAAGATTTTTATTTTCAATTTCATAAGTTGTTATTTGAAAATCGTCGATTTGGGTAAAAGATGGATTGTCACTTGACTCGTCACACATTGGGATTTGATTTTGTTTCTCACGTTGTTTCATATATGTTTCAAACAACGAATCCGTGTGATCATCGTAAATTTCGTTCATTTGCTCAACAAAATCCAATTTATAATTATTAACATGAGGATTTTCACTTTGAAATTGTTGAGAACAATGATTTTCAATCGTAACGTGGTTAGGATTATTCCCATTCCAAATTCGTTTGAAAAGTTGTTTCCATTTTTATTTTGAGTTTGAAATTCATTTTGGAGATTGAAATTGAATTGGCATGGGTTATAATTGAAATCGTTTGAATTTTGAATTGAATTCAAATTTTGAAATCCTTGACTCGAGTTATTACACAAATATGAATTACACAAATCATTTATCATTTGATTTTGTTGTGTATAGATTTCAACTAGAGATGAAATGCTATTTTCGAGATTCGAGGGTTGGTCATCGTTTTGAAAAATTTGTTGTTCAAAATTCGAATTATTTAAAGAATAGTTGTCATTAAAATATCCATACGAATTTGGAGTGAAATCATATGGATTATATTGATTTTCACAACTATTGTAAAATTCAAGTGAGTGGGGAAACTCGGACATTTTCAAGAATGTTTTTGGTTTTTTTTATAAATGAAAAATATTTACAAATAGAATTTAGTTTTCAAAATGGAAATTGATTTTTGTTTTGTTTTTTGGTTTTTCAAATTTTTTCTTTGTTTTTGAAAAGGTTTAATAATTTTTTTTGAATTTTTTTTTCTAATTTTTTTTTTGGATTTTTGAAATTTCAAAGAAAAAGGATTTAAAAGTTTCAAAGAAAAAGGAATATATACAAAAAAAAAATTAGTTTTGGATTTTGAATATTTTTTAAAATATGCATGAACTAATGCAACTAAATGAATGCAAGGGTTAATTACAAATGATTTATCCTAAGTTAACCCAAAATTGTATAATCACAAATTGTCTTAGATAAACAAGATAGTTCTCAGCCAGGTAACAGACAGGATTTATCGGTGCACCACGAATCACCGTAGCAATGCAGCCGAAGGTTTAAGTACCTTCAGAGGAACAACCACTATAATATTTACGAATCACCGTAATATTTATAAATGGTTATTACTCTGCCTAGCCTAGACACCAAGATATCAAATTGTTCAAAGAAGACAACTTATCAATATACAATTAAAAGTTATCGATGTCTAATCATTATTATTAATCAAAATCTAGGATGAAATGCAAAGCATAAAATAAACGTGTATTAACAATGCAACTACGAATGAATTTTTGTTTTTGTTTTAAAAATTGTGTATGCTCTTTTTTTAATTTCACCAATTCACTTGAAACTTTCAAGACATTAACAAAATGAAGATTGAGGCTTACAAAAACGATCGCGAGTCCTAAAGTTGCATTTACTATTTAGCCGTTTGTTATTGGCCGATCGTTTTGGCCAAGTCTTAAAAACGATCGGTATCTTCCAGTGCATAATCCAATTTCAAACAAGATCGATCCATATCTCCTCAGTTACAAGTCAGAATGATTCCATATTTCAGAAGCAGTATCAAGAGACATGTGGGAACCCCAAAAAATGATCACACTAAAATTGGAGACAAGAAAGAGGATCGGTGAAACTTAGGCCGATCGTTCCTGATGGTCGAGTTAGGTACACCGATCGTTATGGTGAGCCTTCTGCCAAAATCTTAGCGAAATATTCACCATCTCTCCCTATAAATACAGGGCTCTTGGACATTTTTAGGATCTTTACGCTGCTTGTTAGAGGAGACTTCATTGTAATCAAGTGCTACCTTTATTTCTCCATTGTAATCAGATTCATAAGTGATTAATAAAGGCAAAAACTTCAAAGTAGACGTAGGCATACAACACCAAACCACTATAAATCTTTGTGTTTCTATTTATAATCAATTTTCAATTGTTTGTTGATTTATCTTCTTGTTTTAATTTTGTTTTTCTTCATTTATTTCTCTACTATATCTATTCTTCGATGTTTGTGACCAATTTTAGCGCAAACACAAATTGCTTGGGTTTAATTGGCAATTTGAATTCAAATACTCTCGTGATTTGGGCATTCCTATGTTTGAATCCAAAAGTTGTTTAAAATTTGTGTTCCTAATGATTAATGGAAATTTGATGATAGATAGAGTTTTGATAACTATCATAGACCCAAGTATTTTTTAGAAATTCACCAATTAACCGGGGTTTTGATAATTGCTAAATACCCGTCATCTACCTTGAAACTCGGTAGTTATTAGAAACTCGATATCCAGCTACAGACTTGCTAACTAGTTATAAGCTTGCCAACTAGTTATAAATTTAACAATTGGCTAGAGATTCAATAATTAGTTAGTGACTCGATGACTAGTTATAAATCTGATAACCGCTCAGAGAATTGTTAACTAGTTACAAACTCGACAATCGTTTAAAAAGTTGTTGACCATTTACAAGCTCAACAACTATTTAAAGAGTTGTTATCCATTTACAAGTTCGGCAACTATTTAAAGAGTTGTTATCTAGTTTCAGATTCGACAACTATTTATAGGAGCGTTAACTAATTTCAAACCTGATAACTTTTACAAATTCAACATCTGGTTATGAATTTGATAACTAATTAAAGAACCTTCAACTAGCAACGAACTCATTAACTATTTATGAGTTCGATACTTAGTCATAAACTCGATAACTAGTCACAAGTTCGACATCTTGTTATGAACTTGACAACTAGTCAAAGAATCTTTAACTAGTTATGTACTCATTAATTATTTAACAAGTTTGACATCTAGTTATCCATTCTTTTATATTTATACTTAAGGATTCAAATTTTCTTTAATGTTTGCTTATCCATTTTAAACTTTAATAAAGTGTATGATTCTTCCCTGCCTTTTGCATGATATTATTTGACAGATAAATGGCTAACAAGAAAGATTCTAAACCCTTTTCTTATTAGACGCGCTTGAAATCTCTTGCTTCAGAGAAAGGAGATTACAAACTTATCCAATCTTCCATAACTTCCCAAAATGAAGTTGATACCATTCTTTAACGGTTCGACATTATTAACGTGGAAGCTTGGGTGGCTAGTCTATCAGAGTATTGACAAACCTCCAGAAGGATTCTTTGCCTTCACTTCGATCCATATTTGGCATTTGGATTATCTTCCCTTTTTAGAATTCCTTGTAAAATTCTTGGATCATTTGGGAATTGCTCCAATACAATACCTCGTAATTCCTATACCTATCCGACCTGCTTGGAGATACTTGCCAAGGAAGCTGACCTCCCCTCATTAGATGCTGAAACTCTTCACTCGTCGGTGAACCTTTTTAAAGTGAGGAAGCAGCCAGTGGGTACCTTATATCACCTTCTTCCTCATCTGAAAAGTTTAATTATTAATTTTATTAACAGAACCAGGGACTTGGAAACTCAATTCTTCTATATCAAGAGTCATTTCCTTAGAATCAAGAGGTCCTTCTCTACCCCTAGTCAGACTTGTTGCTTTTCCTCTATTGTTTATGCTATACTTTATTGTTCTCTTATGATAGCTATTCTCTTTCAGATGCTGCTTCTAAAGGGACGAATCCTTCTATTGATAGTATAATCGGTGCTTTTAGTCTGGCATCTCTGACTATGGGAGAAAGGTTTAAACTCTTTACGAAAGTCAATCCTGGAAAGTACTCCTTGATCTTAGAACTCCATAAAGTGCGTGAAGAGCCCTTAATGATCAAGAAGGATGCCCATGGGAACCAACCTTTGGTTATTGGAAACCAAAGTGCTTTTTCTGCTTCTTTCCCCATTCAACGTGATTCTTTTGGTAATTCCTTAACATGGTTTTTCCATAGCTTCTTATATTAATCTCTTATGATTCTCCCTTTGAATTTGGTTCAAATCTTATCAATTCGCTTGTTAAGATGAAGGATGTTAAAGCTCTTTCCCCTTCCTCAGTTGTGACTACCAAAGCTGCTCCTGTTACTGACTCTATCACTAATGCCCTTAAAGATATTGAGAGTCGCAAAATGAAAAAGGATTCTGACAATTTGTCTAGTGTTTCAATTTATACTCCGGTTAAAATGGCCAAACTTGGAGAAGATCAGTCACTTGCTACTATTGTAGAGGAATCAAATGTAGCAATGGCCGCAATAAATAGTGATTTAAGCCTGCCAGACTAGAACCATCGGGACCAAATAGAAGTCACTCACACCCCGCCCCCGGTTATAGACATCATGAATCCCTCATCTGCAATTGTTTTTCAATGTTTGTACCAGGAGTTGGGCCTGACTCCTCCTTTCTTTTAATCTCTTCCTTATAAAGCTTCACCTCAAACCATCCCTTTAGATTTCGATAATTTTATTCGTTTAGTCATCCAGTCTCCATCTTTGGCCTCCTTAATACCACTACAGCCTTCTGTTTTATCCAAAGATCATCTCCATATCTTTTTCAATAGATTTTTATGCTACGTATCTTTATATGTCTAATGATTTATATTTAACTTTATTTAGATGCAACCTTTAACTTACTTTTCATTCATTATTTATATATATAGGTAGCTAAGCACTTGTTCTTTCTTCAGCAAGTTTCTCATGAATCTGTTAATCAAGTCCCAGATTTTAAAGAACGGATTTCATCACTGGCAGATAAAGTTAAGTCCTTTAAGTGCTAAATTCTTAAAGTTGCCATAAAAAGAGATGAAGTTACTATTGAAAAGGATAAACTTGCCTCACTTTGAATGAAGAAAGAGTGAAATTGCTAGAAAAGGAACTTAAGCAGGCCAAAACTGAAAATACCCAAGTGGCTGCATAAGTTACAACCTTGAGGGATGGCTAGAAAGCAAGGAGGCTACTCTTGTCTATACAAATAACATGGTTAAGGATGCAAAAAAGAAGGTTTCTTTCTTTGTAAAATAAGCCCTTCGTCAAATAAAGGAGCGTTGCTATGAGGAGGCCCTCTTCATCGCGTATTTTGATAACATAGACCACTATCCAGAGTTGGACTTCCTTTCACTACCAACATTAAAAGACAAGTTCAAAAGGAAGTTCGACCTTAGACCGAGGAGAGTTCCTGGGTCATTGTAAGACGAATTCCCAGAAGAAGAAGAAGCCACCAATCCTCAAGAATTGCTATTTTTTGATGATCCTCTGCCTTATGAGGATAGGGATGATGATGATAGAGAGGATGGTGATAAATATGACAACAATGGCGATGAAGATGACGACGACGATGATAATGATTTTGGGAAGGATAGGGGTAACAGTAATAAAGACCCTGAGGGGCCAAGAAGTGGTGGTAATGGGTCAGGCGGTCATGACTTAGGCCCATCTGCTTATGATATGGATGTTTTTGATCTTCCCAAGCCTTATAATACTCCTTAGAAAGACACCTCAACAAAGGACGCTCAAGCTGTTGGCAAAGAATCAAATAAGGAGAAAATTCGTGCTTCTGCATCACAAGCACCTGCGGTATAGGTTTAAAGTTTACTATCTTTAAATGCTTATAATTGTCTGTTGGCCTTGGTAAATAAATCTACTATTTTAGCTAAGGAAAAAACAAATATCACTTTGAATTTTACATGAGAAGAGCGAGAAGGAGTTGTTGTGATTTAATAGAGAAATCGAGAAATCGGTTGAAGCCTACAACAGCCTATTTGAAAAGTATAGGAGTCTTCTTATTTATGCCAAATGATTAAAAGATTTCAAAGACAAATGAGTTGCCTTGCTCTTAAAAAGATCCCGCCTTCATCGAGAAAGAGTTTTAAAGGAGAACATAGAGTTGACCACACTTTTTTGGATGCTTAATGAAGATAGGGACACTTTAGTGGGATTCATCTATAAAATATTTACTAGGAATCTTTTTGTTGACTTTTCCTTCCTAGAGAAAGAGAGCGAGGATTTGCTTAGGCGTCTTCATAATATGTATTTGAATGATTACCGGACCGAACCTCATCCTGAGGAATGTTGGAATCTTCCCAAGATTGTGACCATTCCACTTTCCCCTAAGATCCTCCTCTTGAGAAGGTCAAATTCAGTAGAGAGAAATTTATCCTTGAATTTTACAAGGGTTCCATACTGTATGAACTTAAGTGACTTTGTTGTTGTATCATGTAATTCAGACAATCTTTATAAAATTTAACATTCTTATCTCTTTGCGGCTTAATTTATTTTTCTTAAAATACACATGTTAAGGAACTATTAAGCACTTATATTTCAAAAGAAGTCTACAGTAAATTTGTCAAGCTAAAAAGGGATTTTAGGAGAAACATTAATTCTCAAAACCACTCGACTAGTAAAAACTGCTTTCTCAGGGATCTTCAAGAAGTTTACACGCAACTCCCCCACCTTTATTTTGATTTCTTAAGTGATGAAAAGGACAGTTTACTTAAAGAGTTCCAGTCTAATTACGCTAAACTATGATGTGGAGAAACTAGCCCTCCTACTTGGAAATGGGATTATTGCCAGTTTCCCCCAATTCATACTCCTTGTGATTTGATGCTCCTTTTCACTCATCTTTTCCTATGTCCATAGGCTCACTCAAAAAACCTCAGACTGTTATTTCCAAAATTAAAGATTGAATGTATAAAACTTGAGTCGTTGATGTAATTTTTGAACTTGTTCATGTATATAATACTTTGTAGTTGTTATTGAGAGAACATATTTTTCTCCAAGTGTTGATTTTTCTTTTGTTTATTATTACTCATTACTAGGAAAACAACCGACGTTTGCATCCACCTGCCCTGACCTCTTCTCTTGAATGGACAAACTCAAAACTAGGCCGATGTTAGATATTAGGAACCACTCTTCTAAAGAAGCCTCGATCATACCACTTCGAAACAATCCGAAAGCATGCAAATAGTATAATAAATATTATAAGTTGACAACATTGAGTAGTATGATCGTAACGATCCTAAAATTCTTCTTATTTGATGAAAGGTGTGTATATTACAAAAAATAAATGAAAAGTTGCAATAAAAAATGACATACATAATCATGAGCTTCCAAAAACATTATTGGGTCATCCGTACCCCGCTAGATTATTAGACGAGGATAATTTTTTTAGGTGATATGACCCTTACGGGGATGAAATCATGGGAGGTACTAACTACTATTAAAAATTCATTTCCTAAAAGTACTTCTGCTTTTATAATAATTTATAATTCAAAATATAAGATGCAACTTTGACTATGGAATGTAAGTCCACGATGGAACAACTAATGAAATTTCTTGTAGAGAAACATTATGTTTATTCCAATATAGTTGGTCCGTCAAATGATAATTTGATTGATTTATTGTGGTATCATCCCAAATCTGCAAGTTTATGTAATTGTTTTCCATCGATTTTATTACTTGATTGCACCTATAAAACAAACAGTCTTATTGGAAATAGCTGGGATCACTTCTACAGGCCAAACATTTAGTATTGCTCATGCTTTTTTAGCACATGAAAGGGAAAAATTTACGAATGAGACCTATCAAAGCTTAAACATTTATATATGCCCGATAAACTAGCCAAAGTGATAACCATAGATAATCAATGGAGTGAAGGAAGTTTTTCCCAAAGAAAATTTAATAATATATCTATGGCATATGGGAAATAATGTATAACAAATTGCAAACCGAAATTTGAAACAATTGACCTCTTTGAGGTGTTTTTACAAAGTTAGAAAAGGGTTGTTCATACACCAACATAAGAAATTTTTTTAATTGGTTGGCGTGATTTTCAACCAAATTGGAAAGGATTCACCAAAAGTATAAATTATCTTTTAAACGAATAAACGAATGGATGTTGTACACAGGGTTTGTATGTTAGCTTGGATGGATAAGATTAAGCATCGAGGCAATAGAACAACCACTAATGCAGAGTCTTCACATACTCAATTGAAAAAGCATCTTAGTACCTCAAAGGCAGCATTCACACTAGTTTGGTCAAAATGGATAATATATTATGCATACAACATAGATAAATTAAAGCGTCATTTGAAAGAAGTTTAGGAGCGATAAAAACATGTTATCAAATTCCATTGTTTAGACATCTACGAGGTAAAGTTTTGTTTTATGCTTTGGATTTAATCGTGAAAGAATTGGAAAATATAAAAGGTGTTAATATAGATTTGTCTGCTTGTGATCATCTTAATCGAGTAATATATGGTCTTCCTTATGCCTATGAAATGTTTTAGTGTTACAACGAAGGTTGTCCGTTACCGCTTGAAATGATAGACAAATATTGAACGAAGTTGAACTATATTCCACACGTTAAAGAGCCAATGGAATTACTTTATACTCTGGAATTCTTGTATTTTAAAAAATATTTGATTCTTCTGCAGAGGAAGAAAAGAAAATATAGTTGGAGAAATTAAAAGAAATAGCTTTCCATCAATAACTTCTACATTAAAGCCTAAAACCACTTAACATAAAGGAAGACCATCCAATAGTAAAAACAAATTAAATGCGAAATAAAAAACAATCTCGATCTACATAATGAGAACAATTAACTTTTGAATTAGCAAAAACTAAGGTACAAAAAACTTTCTCAATCAAATGTTACTAAGAAATTGACACTAAGGCATGGGAATCCTAAGCTATGGCAGAATTTAATGCAAAGGTACCAAAGTCGTTGAACGGTGATTTTCATTCGTTGGCTTTCATACCCAACTTTATGCACAAATACATTGTTGATGTTCAAGATGTAGTATGTGATGGTAATTATGGGTTTCATTATGTAGCGGAGCAAGTGGATGAATTGAATGATGACTGGATTCAAATAAGAAAAATTATTCTAGCAAAAATCAATCAATATTAGGATTTGTATGCACAATATTTTGATGTTTCAACTTATAAAACTTTGAAAGAAGTCGTGGATTGTTATATTACTAATGTTCATCCAGTAATTGGATGATAATGCCTGAGATATGATATCTGATAGTAAATACTTAATCGTGTAATCTCGTATATTTCAGATAAGCAATCGCTTACCTTTTATCCTCAACGAAAAGGTCCAAATCCTGAAAAAGCAAACCAATTTATTGCATTTGCATTTATACAAGAATGTTATTTTATCAAATTGACATTTAGAGACGACACGCCAATCCTACCGATTGCTAGCTTTTGGCATAAATTTGCAAGTACCGAGGCTATATGTTGGAGCGAACTATTTGTCGATCGTCAAATTGAAGTTGTGAAAATTCAGCCTCTAGAGATGGCCATTAAAGATGTTTTTGTGTAGAAGTTATACTATTTTGTGTAGTGGTGTAAACTATTTTATATATTAGGTATACTATTTTGTGTAAATGGGTATACTATTTTGTGTATTGGATCTTTGTATTTTGAAAACAATCAATGAAATGTGATGCTCTTTATATTTGTTATGTTCCATATTTGTTTAAGGACTTGTGTATCAGCGTGTCAATGTGTGTTTTATCAATGAGTTATGCTCCATATTTGTTTAAAGACTCATGTATTAATGTGTTGATATGTGTATATATTTGTTGTATCAATGTGTTAGTGCTCCATATTTATTAAATCAATAAAGACATGGCAAATGGTAGTCAAGAACCATCGAAAAAAGATAACATGGTGGTTGATAACCGCCAATATACAAAACTCACGGCTAGTAATTACCGTACAGTAAATAATTTACAACAGAACATATTGGATAGTGCTTGAACACTGTATACATTCAAATTTCATAGTGATCAACCACCATGGGAGCATTAATGGTAGAACAATTGCCAAACAATGGGTTGGTGTAATTTTAACACGAAGGTCTCTGCGGTTGTACACCGTATATATTGTTGGAACTGGGCCAGCTCGTAGTGGAGGAATTGTGTAAATTTCAAAAAAAATACCTTATTGGATCTTTAATGGGCTTGTTCAGTCTAATTCATTTAGACCTTTTCTAAATTTTCTATAAAATAAAATTAATATTTTATTTAAATTTATTTAATAAAATTTTATTTTATGTAATTTTTATTATATTTTATATATGTGTGTCATATACACATATTTGTGTGTGTGCTCATGCAACATGATAATTTGTAGATAGTTTGACATGCATGTGTACAGATATTTGGATTTATACCGCAACAGATATGTTGACCCCTCGTGTATGCAAATGGATTGTCTATATATGTATGTATGTGTGTGTGTGTGTATCTGTGTGTGTCATCAAATTATTGTACGTGTGTGTGTATGTTTGTTTGTGTGTGTGTAAAATATAATTATATAATTATTACAAAATATTGATTGTAAATTATTTACACTAAGCATTTATTAAAATACATATACATACACAGACATATATACATACATACATACATATAATTAAATTATAAAATTATTTTAAATATTATTTTGTAAATAATTTAGAATGTTTATAATATGAAACCCGAATTGAATTTTTTTTGTTTATTAAATTAAATGTATATGACATATAAATATAAAAATAGTTATCAGTATATATATATAATAAAATTTTATAATTAAACATATTTTATGTTGCTGCTTTTGGCCAAAGAATAAAAATATTTCTTTAATTTTTTGTTAAATTTAGTTTTCAATTTATTAGCTAAAAACATATAAATAATTAAAATCGGACAAAATTTGTAATTTAAAAAAAATCATTTTCAAAAACATAATGTATATTTTATATTATATAAAATTTTAACAAATTTTATATTACTAATAGACATATGTACATTTATTTATATAATCAATTTTGAATAAAATAATGGTATTTATGTGTATGTATGTAATAAATATCCAAAAATTAATTTGTATTATTATTGCTGAAAGCCTTTTAGGTATGAACAAATTATTATAAAATTTAAATTATATCTATCGTTATATGATTTAATCTATTTAGTTTAGATTTAATTCATAAATTTGTTTAATATTATTATTTTATTTTAAAAAATTTACTATGAGCATCATACAAGTATACACTGTATATGTGTGTGTGCGCATGCGCACATGTATGCATTTATATATACAACCATCAGCATGTGACAAACTATCAATATACCAAATCGTGATATTTCTAACTAGCAATGTATGAAACAATGAATATATAAATATTATTATAATAATAGGCCAGCAAAATGCTTTCACTAAAGCCTAAAGTTCGCATGTTGAAATGAAGAAATAGATCCTTGAATCCAATCCCAATCCCGAAGTTACTAGCTTTTGAATTGCCTTACCACCAACGATCGAATCGAAGCAAATTGATGTAAATTAGTTCTTGGATTTTTCGGGTTGTTTTAAAGTGATGATGACCTAATATAAGAAGAAAAATATAAGAATGCAAAAGTCAAAAGTGAAGTGAATGGTAGCGGGAATAAATAAAGGAGGGATGAGAGAGTGAAACAAAAATCAAGATCTTTTTTTTAATCTCTTACTAGTTCTCTCCTTTTGAATTCAAAATTCCTCCCTCTAAACCATTATATGGTTGGCCCAACTTTGCTTCCTTATAGCTGCCAAAACCAAGCCCCAATTGGGGCTTAAAATCATTTCAAGCCAAAACAATATTAGTTCTATCTAAATCTAATTTAAACGCTTATCAATACTGATTAGTGTTTATATAACTATTATATGTACACTATTTAATATTATCTAATTCACATCAAATAAAATTTTGCAATTAATAATTCATAAATATTAATTAATTTAATTAATTTATAACAATTTAAAATTAATTAAATCTGGTGGTAAATAGGAGTGTTCAACGTTTGAATTATGTGACTCTTAGGTGTAAATTCGATCAGCGATTAATATCGAACAATTCGAATATTAATATTCATAGTTCACTTAGCAAGTGGTGTGACATTATAGCTAATTTTATCGCTTACTTGGTTTCGGTAAAATTCAATTTTACTTTATTAAGCATTACCGGTAATGATAATTATTTACACCAATTCTTTACGTCAAAACTATATCGCTTTGGACTTGTGGAATTTGATAGTGGTCAAAATTCTAATACAATCTATATTCAACTTTATGATCCAAACACAAAGTTCTTAGTTCAATAATAACAATTATTATTAACCGAATTATCTGGCCATAGATTTTGACTTTGAGTTGACTTAAGTTGACTATGATACTAACCTTCCATAACTGAGGATACAGATCCTCTCTTGAATACTGTTTCACTTCCAATGCTTCCGCTAGATCCAACTATAGTCGTTCGATGGACGTTATGCCATGACTTAACTATATTTAAAGTGGAGCTTCTATATTGAAGATCAACAGTATTCTCAAGTTAAGAGAATTGTGTAATTTTGTCATATTGATATTTTCTGTTTGACCTTAGTTATATTAACCAACAGAAAAATATTAAGTGAATCATTCCATAATTACCCAATAACTACCAGTATGTAACCCCTTGGTGTCCTCAACAGCCATGAGTAATACACTGCCCAACATTTCGAGAGCATTACATACTCTAACTTCAACGGATGTATCGAAATCCACTATCGATACATCTTGACTAGGAGTATTTGAAATGGAATGTTTAATATCATTGTAATAAATTACTCATGGTTACAACACTTTGTAGCTACTATCACAAAACATGCCATTTATGGATTATTATTAAGTATACTTTAATTAATAACTTGGTTATTTATATCATAATATAACAAGTATATAATAGGAGGAAAACACCTTTTATTTTGAATAAGATTGGTTATCAAGTTAGATATATGTAAAAATTACATAATTGCCCCTAGGGCATACCCTTATCAATCTCCCACTTACACTTGGGGCCAATTATGGAATCTCTATCTTATCCCTATGATCAGTTTAATAAGAATTGATCGAGTTAGATCCTTCGTGAATGGATCTGTTATGTTGTTTTAATTGTCTATTTTGTCAATCAACTCTTTCTGATGCTGATCAACTTCTTTTATCATATGGAACTAGTCGAAGTATGTTCCTCTACCTCTAGGGAGCTCTTATCATTACGTTGTTATCATATAACAATGTAGCATTTTTAGTACTTGGAATCACCCTTAGCACATTTATAAATTTATGCATTTATTTTTATACATTGCTTTTATCATGGTCCTATTCAAGACGATGTACTTAGCCTTTTCGTTGAATCAGCCACAACCTCTTGTTAGGAACATTTCTAACTTAAATCTCCTTAACTAAGATTTGTATATGAGATTAACATTGACATAATATACTCAATATCACTTATGAAGTTTGAGTTCGTACACTCCTTCATAAGGAGTTCGTTGTTTCTATAGACAAATCTCTAGTATCTCATAAATACTCGAGAATACTCTAAACTACCATTTAGTGATCTTAATTTAGATTTGATATTTGCTTTAAGTATCAAATAGATAAGCAAATTATGATATTGTATACAGTACAACATATATAATAATTCCTATTGCTAAAGCATAAGGAATTCATCTTACATGTTCCTTAATAAACATTTTAATAAGGTGTCTTTGCATATCGTTTAGGACATTCCCAAAATCCTTTATATTTAATATAAAAGATATAATTAACAAATCCAATATAAAGTATTAAGCCACCAAACTATTATGGATTTTAACATAAGTACATCGTTAACAACAACAGTATGTTGTTTGCTTATATTTATAAAAATCAATGTACCTTTAATGTTCTTTCTTATGGACACACATTTCCTTGATTGAAAATAACACTTCTTGGAATTTCTATTATAACATTTGTTCAACTTTGATGCTTGTTGAATGATATCTTCATACTTGTTCTAGGATCATATCTGAAATCCCACAAGGTCAATATTGCTACCACTGACTTCGAGTCACTTTGGTTGTTATGTATAAATAGTCAATTCTAAATCATTATTTAGAATTTTATGTTTCAACACATATGTACCCCGATCAATCTAAATGCTAGTTGAGACGGTCAGTGATGATGGTCACTCTGGTTGAAATCCGTAGTCTCGTCACTTATTTTTGATTTTAATTTTGAAATGTTTATCTTTACACTGCACAACATTGCACCACACTAGTTTACACTTAGCACAGGGGGACAGGGAAAATTTTCTAATCTCGATTATCTACTGAGTTTAGTTGATATGAGCTCTAGATGTTTAGAGCATTTAGCCGCAATTCCTTCTGGACAACCTTCACAGTGCAGCAATCCAGATGTTGAGTCAAGTTCTACGACTGTATTCGGTAGACTTTCTTCTAAACATCAAACTGAGCAACCAAAGATTTCCATCCCGTTGGTCGACCTTTTCTCTAAAGTTCCTATCCTTCCGGTGGAAGAGATAAATACTGCCCCTAACACAATAGAGGGCATTATATTTTTGGATAACCCATAGATTCCCATGCCTCCATAATTAGTGAGGCTGCTCTTCGTAGGTTGTGCTCTAAACATGGGATCCCGTTTGGAGACGTTCTAGTCCCTACAGTGAATGACAGGGCTCATTTCCCACCATAGGGGTATATGGCATATAATAAATTCATGTGCTGGACCGGATGTGTCCCCATTTTAATTCTTTTATCCACATGATGCTAAATTACCAATGAATAGCTCCTGCTCGGTGCATCCGAACAGCTATGCTTTTCAGCATAGCACTTTTTTGCTATTTATGGATGCTCTGTTCTGCCTGCCATCTCTTGAAGACATGAGGTTTATCTACAATTTCCAACGATGGACGGGGAGCCTCTCTTATACTTTCCTTGAGCCTTCGCCCAACTATTTAGTTCTTACTGGTGCTTGGAACAAGCTCAACGTCTTTAAACACGATTAGTTTTATGTTCGTTGTCTGCCTGGCTTCGCGAGGCGATCGTTGGAAGGACATAAGTGTTGCCTTCACTTTATTCTCAAATTCTTTAGCTCGAACTGTATCCTAAACTAACAAATACTTTAAAAATTTACAGGTATCCATCCTCGACCTAAAGGTAATAATTATTCAAGGACGGTTTCTGCAATCTATGCCACCCCAATTGAGGATAGGGACATCGGATCCCTTGTAACCGATGAGTGGTTATCTCTATTTGGGCTGTTAGAAGAAGATCGCAGCATAGGTCTTCCAGGAAGCGTTGCACCACCAAGGAATGTTACGGAATAAGAAGGTGGCACTAACAGCCCTATCATGCCTCTAGTCGAGGAGGCTCAGGATGATGTTGAAGAAGGTAAAATTAGGGGTGATGAAGCCAACAAGCCTGGCGATGATGATGCAGGTCCGGGCAACACGCTTGTAGTCGAACCATCACAAGGCGCGCAATCTCATGTGCTAATAAGAAAAGGAAAAAGCTCTCTTACAAACTCCGTAAGAGAAATATCGCTAAAGAGCTCGAGTTCATTATCACCTCTATTGAAGAAGAGTCTTCCTCTCAACCTTTAGAAAGTTCGATGGAAGGGTTCTCGAGTCTCTCGATCCCTGACGATATCATGACCTATGACTTTCCTAACATTAGTGTTGGGGGGATTAATTCTCCCATTAGGACTGGTGATGACATTCCTCCTAATAGAAAAGGGGAAATCACACCCATGAGCATGGCCACAGTAACTGGTCCATCGGGGGTACACTAGGACACTCAGTATCACACGCACTACACTGCATGATTTTTGTCTATCTTTTATTTGATGGTTACTTATACGTTCTTGTTTGGTTTGCAGGTGCTATGTCTCATTCCCGTACCTTTGATCGCTTAAGGGGCTCCTCGACACAGTATGGATCCAGTTGTGGTTCAGACTTAGGTAGGCATCGAGAAAGGGATGATAGCCGGAAAAGAAGTCATCGTTCAAGGGAGTATTCATCCTTAAGCACAAGTCAAAATCTCAATCATCTCATCACGAAGTCTAGCCCAATCCTCCTGTACACAGGTGTGATTAGACCTCTTCTCACGTTCCCCAAACTATCGTGCCACCCGAATCATTCGGGTTCATTTGACTCTCGACAGCCTCACAATTGTTGGTCGAGTAAACATTCTATTGTTACTTCTGATCCAGCTTTGACTACCATAGCTCCTGAGGCCTCTACGGTAGAAATATTGGTCGAATTAAGGTCAATTTCCCAAAAATCCGCTTTGATAGGCTAAAGTTTCTTCCTTCTATCCATACAATTCCAGGGAGTGCTAAGGTGAATTCACTTGCATGTGTCAGTGATGGTTTTATGCAGCATGAAGCATTCCAGTATTTAGCCGAGAAAATCTCTAAGGTGTCTACTGAGAGGCAACATGAAATCGAGCGCCTTAAGTTGGAGGCAATCCATGATAAAGACATAATTAAACACCAAGATGATGAGATCACGAAGTTGACAATGAAGCTAGCTATGGCAAAGAAGAGGGCCAAAGAAGCATCTGAAGCGGATAGTCATCTAGAAATGGCTCACAAAAAGGAGCTGGACGCTGCCCTTAACCGCAGCGGTGTGCTTGCTCTGGATAAGGACACATTGCAAAAAGAGAAAGACACTTTAGCCCACCGCGTTGAAGAACTCGAAGAACTTCTTAGAAAGAGAAGAAAGAAAAACTAGAGGCTTAGGAAGAGTCTCAAAGGTATTGTGAAGAGGCCGTCGAGGCTCGGGAGCTGAAAATTAAACTTGATGAGCAACTCGCTAAAATTGGAGTCCTTAAGGAAGAGGCAAGGGAAGCTGGTCGTAATGAAGTTAGAGAGCAGATCGAGGCCGGATTGGAGGATGCTAAAGAGGTAGGCCGGAATGAGATTAAGGACATGTTTGATCCTTTGATTGTCGAATACAATGTTGAGGTCCAAATCCATCGCGACTTGAGTTTTCTTATAAAAGGCTACCATGAATCGCTTGCCGAGGCTTGGGAATATATCGTTAAAATGAAGAAGAAAACCCTTGGTGAAGCTGATTTGGATGAGGAGAAACTATTAGGGAGATCCTCCATGGGAATAAACATTTAGATCTCGCCGCTGCAATGCTCCGATACTTTAATATTTTGGCACCCTTCGAGAAAGGGAAAAACATCGCTGAAGCTTTGGAGTCTGATCCCAAAGGTCCCCCTTTCAAACAGCCGGAGCATCAGTTTCACTTGGCCCGGGTCAGGATCTGAGCTATGATCCAGATAGACCGGTTACCAATCAAATGTGTTGACTCCTATTCAAGAAGGGAGCGCTCCGCTGACAACTGAAAGTCAGCCGGAAATAGGTATCTCGCTCTACTCTCCATTATTCAAGAGGTTTCATTCCTCATGTCCAATAGTTATGGGCTTATTTTCTTATTCCCGCGAATCTGCAAGTCTTTCGGGTCCCAGTCAAACTCCAAGAGGTAGTGCCGCTGTGGAGCAACAACCAACATTTACTTAAATTCCGACGGCTACCGACATTCCAGGACCCGATGCTCAAGATATTAGAGCACTTAATGACGAAAAGGCCGATGATCAGCCGCTGCCAGATGAATCTGATGATGTTGTGATCATGGGTGCCTCCAAACACAATGAAGTGCTCATCTTGAAGGAGCACATCGATAGAGAGGAGTCATTGAAAAAAAGCTAAAGCTAGACCCATTGATGTGGACGTCGATGATCCAAATCTCGTCCCACTACAAGTCATTCCACCTGACAGGTCAGTTCCCGGAGAACTCCCTTCAACCTCTGAAAGATCTCATGCCTTGGGTGGTAAAGGATTGAAGAGAAGGACAAGCGGAGGCTTGGGTGGTGCTACTCCCAAGAAATCCATAAGAGAGAAGGGGCAAAAGAAGTAGTCGTCACTTTGGCTTAGTTTGTATATAGTTTGTATAGCTGTTTTTCTTTTTTGTTGCCCATGATTATGCGGGTATGACCCTCGCTTTTGGATAAACTTGTACTACGATTTCCAAGTTTAATGTATCAATAAAAATTCTTTATTTTCTATTGAACCCTTACGTGAACTTACTAAAGTAGTCGAGCTATTACTTTTACAGTCAATGTACTTGTAATTTGTTGCTCGTTAATTCAGATAATTGTCCATTAATTTTTACTCAAGGCCTCCATGTGGTAGTGGCCTCAAGTTGTAGCAAACATTGGGGTTGAGCGCTAGTGTTACGCCGTCAGATTCAGCGATTTAAGTGATTATACTCCTGCCCCTGGTCTCAGGTTAGCGTAGTTAGATAGTGGATGGTCGAACTCCATCCTTAGAGAGTTTATACTCCTCCGGTCGGTTTCAGGCCGGAGTTTCTGAAATATTGAGTGGTCGAACCGCACTCATCTATTTGTTTATACTTATATCTGCACTCTGGGGATAAGAGTTAGTTGGAAGGTGATCAGATTGCACCCTATTTGTGTTTATACTCCAGTCCATACTCTGGGGATTTAGAGTTATATCGAAAAATGGTTTGACCATACGTTCCTTAGTTGATTAATTTGCCCCCAAGTTTGGGGTTTAACTTAGAGAGCGATCGGTCATATCATGATAGCTTTTGATTAATGTCTGCCCCATCGCTCGGTAGGATTAATTTGGTTATCGGATGGTCAAATCACATCCATTCCTCGTTAGGTACTCCATCCATCGGGTTGTGAGTGAGAAACATCGAATGAATAGTCGGACCATGTTCATTTTGTTTAGCTCAATCGTGAACTTATGTAATCGGCTAGCTCTAAACTCTGGAAACCTACTTGGACATGTCAATATTAGTTAGTTGGGTATTGTAATTGAAATGTAATGTTACAGCAATCCCAGATATGTAGAATATTTCAAACTTTATTTTTCAAATGGAAAGAAATGACATAATTTGTCTTATTACATATCTGGAAAATCAAATGTAAAGAAAATCTGGAAATTGAATACAAGTGAATGAAAAAGAATAAAGTAAGTGAAATAGTGTCGCAAATGTTCGCTATTCCACGCCCTTGGGAGTGTTACACCATCAACAGTCGCTAGCTTGAAAGTTCCCTCTCCAAGCCTCTGTTCAATGACATACAGTCCTTCCCAAGTAGGATTCATATGTGACGAAAAAGGAAAAACCAGTTTCAAGACGAGATCGTTGATTTCAAAGGTTCTAGGTTGGACTCTAGTGTTGTAGTATATAGCGACTCGGTATCGATGTGAAGCTTCCCTCAAATTAGCTTCTCTTCGCTTCTCATTTACAAAGTCTAGAGATTCTAAGAGGAGATCTCTATTCATTCTGGGATCGTAGTAGGTTACTCGATGAGAAGCGACTTCGAGTTCAACAGGAATAATGGCTCAAAGTCGTAAGCAAGGGCGAATGGAGTATGGCCAGTCGCGGACTTGTGGGTAGTTCTATAGGCCCATAATGTTGTTGGGAGTTCATCCACCCACTTGCTTCTAGCCATTTCCAAATGCTTCTTTAGAATGGGCTTTATGATTTTGTTCATAGCTTCAACTTGTCCATTTGCTTGAGGGTGAGAAATTGTCGCAAATCTCTTTTCAATATGATGCTGACGGCAGAAGTCATTGAATCCAACGTTGTCGAATTAAGTCCCATTATCAGTTATAATGGTTCGTGGAAGACCAAAACGACAGATGATGTTCCAGACAATGAAGTTGATTACTTTCTTTGTTGTGATCATGGCTAAAGGTTCTGCTTCGGCCTATTTGGTGAAGTAATCAACTGCTACGATGGCGTACTTCGCACCACCTTTTGAGATCGGTAAGGAACCGATACTATCTATGCCCTATATAGCAAACAGCCATGGACTAACCATTTGTGTGATTTTCGTCGGCGGAGCTCTCCAAACTTTTGCATACATCTGGCACCTATCACATCGCTTAGCGTAATCAGCAACATCTCGGTTGATAGTCGGCTAATAATACCCATAATGGAGTATTTTCTTTGCTAGGGATTGCCCTCCAATGTGATCGCCACATTCCCCTTCATAAACTTCCTTTAGGACTCGTTTTATTTCATCATGAGCAATACATCGAAGTAGGAGAACAGAAAAACCCTTTTTATACATGACTTCTTCATAAATGATATTCTATGAAGCTTTGCGTAGGACTCATCGTCTTTCATTCCTCCGTTCGTGAAGGCCTCCCTATAGTAAATAGTATTTAATCAGATTCATCCATAACTCTTTCTCAGGCTCTATCTCTTATACCCAGTCGATTTCCATCTGGTTTATGCTCGGAGTGTCTAGTACTTCGATTGGAACCAAGCCCATTTGTTGCGCATCCCGGTGCTAGCAAACTTTGCCAATGAGTCGGCCTTATTGTTTTGATCCCGAGGAATGTGTGTGATGTCATAATACAAAAAGCCAGTCAATAGTTCTTGGACTTAGATAAGGTACGGGGTGATTCATTGTCCTTTAGCCTGGTAATCTCCCCTGACTTGGTATACCACTAACTAGGAATCGCAAAATATTTCAAGAGATTTTATTTCCAATTCTCTGGAAAGTTTGAGTCTAGCAATTAGAGCTTCATAATCAACTTCATTGTTCATTGCAAGGAAGTCAAGCTTCAAAGCGTAGCAAATTGATCGATCCTCTGGAGTTGCTGGCACAATTTTGGCTCCAGAACAACGATAGTTGGATGCTCCATCCGTATACATTTTCCACCGAATGGTAGGGGCTCCACCGCTCTTTGGGAGATCATCCTGTGTAGTGAATTCTACTATAAAGTCCGCCAGTCCGTGTCCATGGATGGCTCTCCGAGGGAGATAAGTGATGTGGAATTGCCTTAGTTCGATGTTCCACTTCAATAACCTTCCAGATGTCTCAAGTCATTGTAGGACCTGTCGTAACGGCTGATCAGTGTAAACATTGATGGGATTAGCCTGAAAATAGGGACGTAGCTTTCGTGAAGCAATCAACAAGCAGTATGCTAATTTTTCTATCTTTGGATAGTTCCTTTCAGCTCCTGTTAATCGCTTGCTAATATAATAGACCGGTCTCTTAATTCGATTCTCCTCACGAAATAGTGCGGCACTTATAGCATGTACCGACACGGCCAAGTAGATATACAAGTCTTCATGATCCACCAGCTTTGACAAGATGGAAGGCCTCTCTAAGTGGTTCACCAAAGTTTGGAATGCGTTTTCACAATCCTACGTCCATTCAAATTTCCTTTTCCCTCTTTTAATCAAATCAAAGAAAGGAACGCATTTGTCGATGGCTCTGGAAATAAATCGATTTAGGGCAACAACCTTCCCGTTTAGGCTCTGTACTTTTTTGATAGTCTTTGGCACCTAGATGTTGGGAATTGCTCGAATTCTCGAGATTAGCTTCGATTCTGCGAGCACTGACAATGAAACCCAAGAATTTTCCTGTTGCGACACCAAAGAAACATTTCAGGGGATTGATCTTCATTTTGTAATATCGGAGAAAATTGAACATCCCTGCTAAATCTCTAATGTGGTCGCTTGATTATCATGACTTCACGAGCATATCTTCCACATATACCTCCATCATCTTTCTAATCTGATCTTTAAACATTCGGTTGACCAAGCGCTGATAAGTTGCTCTAACATTCTTCAATCCAAATGGCATTACCACATAGCAATACAATCCCACATCAGGAATAAAGCCGGTGTGCTCCTGGTCGGTGATGTGCATAAGGATTTCATTATATCCAGAGTACGCATCCATGAAAGATAGCAACTAATTTCCTGGGATTGATTCTACCGTGGTCGATCCTTGGAAGGGGAAAACTATCTTTAGGACACGCCTTGTTTAAGTCCGCATAGTAAACGTTGTCACTTTCCATTTGCCTTTCTCAGAAGTACAGGATTAGATACCCATTTAGGGTAAAGGGCATTACGAATAAACCTATTGCTTTTAAGCCTATCCACCTCCTCTTTAAAGGCGGCAGATCTCTCCGGATCCATGCCACACCGTTTCTATTTCACTGGGTCATTCCTCGGATCAATTTTTAATGCGTGGCTCGCAATGGCGGATGAGATCCCACACATGTCAGAGTGAGTCCAAGTGAACGCGTCAAGATTAACTTGGAGAAAACAAGCAAGTTCTTTCATCATCGAGGAGCTGAGCTGTGATCCAATATTAGGAACCATGATGGGTCATCGTGGCTGACCATGATGTCGATCGTCCGCTCATCCAGTGCAACCTTGGTCTCTTTAGGCTCCTCCTCGTCATCCCTTGAATCTATGTCTTTATAGATACAACTGTGGCACCCGAGCCAAGGTCCAGGCGCTGGTTATCAATCTTTGGTGTTTTGGATGTGGAGAGACTTGTCCATACCCTTACCTTTCTCATTCCATTGAGCATCTCTCATTTCAGCCACATAGTAGCCACGTCTGGTCGCTTGATCACCATGCACAACTCCAACACCGTTATCAATTGGGAACTTCAAAGTCAAACACTATGGGACAAGAGCTGCCCGGAATTCATTTGGCGCCGGTCGACCTAAAAAAGCATTGTAAGGAGAGTCAACACTAATACAACAAATGGCAACATACGTACCCTCCTGCAGTTACCTTCTCCCAATTCCACGGGCAATTCAACATAACCAACAGCTTCGGTCGTAGCACCGTTAAATCCATGAATTCGTGCTTTAAACGGTTTCAAGTCCTTTGCTTCAATCCTCATCTAATCATAACCTTTTAGAAAATTATATTTACGGAACTTCCACAGTTCCTTACTAAGGCGGGGCCGATCATGGCCAAATAACCATTGGGTCGATCGTTGGTGCCTCCATCTTGTCTGCATCTCTGTTTCTAAATACAATATCGTCTCCCATTGTATGCTGCTGTTTTGCCGAAGCCCCATCTTCTGTACATGAATGACGCTCAAAATTCATATGCTTGATTACGCTAACATAATGCTCCATCTCATGCCAGCTCTTATCAGCTGGATGCGGTCCTCCAATTATTGTATTGATCACCAATCTTCCACCAGTCCATGCAGGCTCCTCAGCCCTACGCGGCGCTTGTCCTCGGTTGGGGTCGGATGTCCCTTGCCCTCCATCTTGCAGGGCCTTAACAAATTGTTATATTTTTCTTTCCCGAATCAGTTCTCAATAACATCCTAGAGATGCCTACATTATTTCGTGTTATGGCCATAGCATTCGAGGAACCGGCAGTATTTTTGAGTCTGCTTTTGCTTCTCCATCGATTCTTTTGGAGGAGGCTTCCTTTACTACATGGTGTTGCATGTAGACAAGTAGACAATCTCTAGGGATGTATTCAGTGGTGTGTAGGTGTCATACATTGGAATCCTTGACTTTCCTCTTCTAGAATCCATCTTTTGTTCACGGTTCGGATCATCGCTTTTCTTTTGCTGATTCGGTTTATTTTAGACATTTACTTGAACTTTTTTGGAACTCTCCTCAGATTGTTTCACGGCAATGTTACTCTGCACTCCCTCTCCACTCAGTCCCACAACACTCTTTTTCCTAGAGCATCTAGCTTTCTTTCTTAAAATATTGAGCTGCTTTTTCATAGAAACACTCCAACATTGCGGGTGGTTTGCCAGCTAACCAATCGCCAAATTCAGATTCTGAGTCAATCACTCTTTTTACCACCATTGATATTGAATGGTCATTCGGATTATTGACTTCTGTGACAGCTGTAAGAAATATCTCCAAATAGTGTTTTAGCGATTGTCTTGGAGCCTGGATCATGCTCGATAGGGACATTACATCTTTTGGGTGAGTTGCATGCATACAGAACTGCTCCATAAATTTTGTTGCCAAATCGTCAAATCTAGAGATTGACCGTGGGGGTAATCTCGTAACCCACATCGTTGCTATGCCAGAGAGTAATAGGAAAACATCCACATTTTGTTGCATCATCAGCTTGTGCGGAATCCATCAGCCATTCATATCTCATGATGTGTTGACTGGGGTTGGTTTTTCCCTTGAAGGTAATCATCGATGGCATGCTAAACCTCCTTGGATACTCCGTATGTAGGATATTATCGATGAAGGGATATGGCTTCTCAAGATCCCCTAATCATCATTGATCAAACCTTGGCTTTCCCTTACTAGCTGTCTAACCATAGCCGACAAGTCTAGCATTTGGATAGTTCGAGCCAAACGGTAGTCGTGCTCCACCTCACGGGAATGGTCAGGTCGATGTTTACGGGCCATTCCACGCCTTTTTGGCTTAACATCCTCTCGATGTATATCAAGTGCATTCACTTCATCGTTATTCCGGGGAGGTAATTGGTCTGCATCCACCTGAACTCCAGCACCCGAACCGTAGTGGCTCCAACTTGTGCTCCAACATGAAAAGGCAAGCTTCCTCCTCTGGAGGAGGGATTAGCCTCGATCACTCTAGAGGGCTCGGGCCCGATCGGTCCTAGCAACCTACGTTGGATTGCCTTGTGATGTCTGGATGCTTCTGCATAATATCTGTCAGTTTTACGATACCTAGGTCTATGACAGTCATTTGATGAACTAGAACTCTCCGATATAGATTAAGGGATTGACTCTCTCCTAGTTTTCCCACGTTATTAATCTCTGAGTTGATTCATTAAATTGATATTGGCTTGAATCTGCTGGTTCAACTGTCAGCAGTTATACACTAGCTCTCTCATTAGATTTGGAAATCAACACTTGTGATGGAATCAACCGGATTTTGGACATCAACTGGATTGGTAGCATTAACATCTACTGGTAGATTGTTCTGGCCTCCTTGTTGGATGCTAGCATTCTCGTTTCCTTCCGCATTTTGAGAGGTAGATCTGGTATTCCTAACCATTGTTGATAGTTTTCCTTAGACTTTTGAAAATCTGAATAGAATGGATAAACTACTTGAAGATAATTCTGGATCTCTTTTGGAGATTTATGCAATCCAGCAACAGCCAAGGGATCCAAATAGAGCTGAGAATCTCTTTTTTAGTGAAAGCACCAAAATGTTTGCACCAAAAATTGGCATAAACAGCCAATAGAGATTTCGTAGAGAAATAAATGAAGAATAGTAAATGAAAAGAGAGAGAATATGGTAATAAAGTAATTAGAATTAAGAAAATAGCAAAGACACAATAATTTATAATGGTTCGGTGTTGTTTTCCTACATCCACTTTGAATACATAGCTTTATTAATCACTTTGTAAATTGAGTACAATATGGATCGGATGAAAATCCTTAGATACAATAGAGTACAAAGCAATAAGCAGTGTCCATGACCCGAAAATGATCAATCAAGTCTGTATTTATAGAGGAAGACGATGAAATATCTCCCTAAAATTCGGTAGAAGGACCTCCAGAACCATAAGGGCCCACAAGAGGGATCGTTGGCCTAAATCCTAAGAAATAGGGATCAGGGCCGATCCCTACTTCGAAGGAGTTTGGGGTGTGATCCCTATGGGAGCTTCTCCATGTTATATTATGCCTAGCCTTCAAGTTTCATGCCAATGGTTGATATCGAGTTATTGCTCGATCATTGCTGCAAGGTGTGTTGTTGTCTTATTCTAGCCGATCCCTATAGTGGGAAGTGGGCCGGTCCCTCTTACATATCCTTTTGAGGTGCGATCCCTATGGTAGGATCCATAGGGTCCCCACATCTTGTTCCTAAAGTTTCATATGTATTGGACTTATGGATCTCGAGATATCAATTGTTTTCTATTAGGTTGCACTTGTTTGGATGAGGTAGGCCGATCCCTTTAGTTGAGAGGGATTATAGCCGATCCCTTTTTCAGACTAAACCATATCCCATACTTTGAACATCCTGCATTGCATATCTCTCAATTCTGTTCAATTATGTCTTCATATTATCATTTGTACTTGATTTTTGGACCCCACAATCATCGCTCTGGGCTTACTTGTCTTGATGACATTCGATTCTAACTTGTCCAATCAGTTCGGATATAGCCGGGTCAAAATGCCGGAGAACACATATCAAGTGATAATTTTGTTAGTAGAATCTAAGTTAACTTGAGTGCATCGAATGGAAAATCTATCATGTTTATTTCAACAATTGAAATTTATGATGTAATCCTTATTAATGTTGCTCACTATATTCCAACTACATTAGTCTTTCTCTCGAAGTCACATTACGACCAATGGATCACATCCCTTCAAGTAAATTTATCGAAATCATATTAATATTTGGAATTCATTTTGGATTTGCACATCATACCATATCGTAGAGTCAATACTCTTAATTTTTTAATGACAACTAAGGATTCTCAATTCTCGACATTGATAAGAAACACGCAGTTTCTCTTCAATGTGCAAGAATACTTATTAGATATTATAAAGCGTTATGTTCATTTAGGTTTGGTTAATTTCATTTCATCCCTCGTAGTTAGTTTTATCCTTGGGTCGTATCCAAATCCATTTTTCTACCAGTAATTTCTAAAAGAAATTCTTTCGCTATAAAGTTGGTATTTCTTGAAACAACAACTATTTCTCAGTTTAACGGAATGTGTATTCTAAAACATTTTATGAATTCCCTTATATATAATACTAATTTGTTTTTAGTTTGCAATACTTATATTCAAAACACAAATGGGCCATCTAATGACAGTCGTTCCCAAACTCCTTTTGAGGAGATTCATACAAATCCCTCATGAATAATTATTACGTGCAGTCTTTCGACTCGCACAACCTGCCGACTTCTTGACCTAGGATATGTTGGGGTATCTTATAAACCCTTATCTTGTATGATTTTGTAAACTATTCTTTAAATGAAATTAATTTTAACCTCATGTACTACACCTTGGTATATGTCCTTATAGAAATAAGTTAACTCAACTTCACTCACCACTAATCATACTTTGTTCAACAAAATTCGATCACTCCTTATCGGTACATCATTATGTACCATAGCGAGGAGCAACTTTTGAGATTGAATCTTTATTCATTTTTAGGTACTATTCAGAACTCTTTCCAATATACTCACCTATTCGATCAAATCAAATCAATTTTATTTTATATTGCACGTTATTTTATTTGCATCTGTTTTATATTGCATAAGCTTGTCATAGACATACGACAACTCATCGGTGAATATAACAAAGTACGTGGAACCATTTTGGTATTAATAGACTTGCAATCGGATGCATCTATATGTATCAATCTGAAGAGTTCATCAACTCTTATCATGCTCCCACTGAGTGGATTATTTGCCCTTAATTGATTATGATATAATTAACTAGTATCATATGATTCATAATCATATAATCAAACTATTTCTCAAGCCTACAACTTAGTCTATAACTCTGAAATAATTGCAAATAAATTTAGAGAATTCTGTACTTTCCAATGCATCAAAAATACCACTACTATAGTTTTATTTTATAACAAATATTTATAATATGCATATTAAACTAAACTATGTTTATTTTTTAGTCAATATTGAAAAATAATTATAATTTCATAAGTAATGTTTGGTACGCTTTACGAAAACAATTTTCTTAACTTGATGTGATCAATAAGTGATATATGGCAAGCTCCCACTATTCTGATATTACTATAATAACGTACAAAATACGAAGGTCCATTCAACCCCTTAATGCAGGATATTTATTTCATTTACTATAAGTGGTTTACAGTCGAGAATTTTTAGATAAATTATCTTAAATTCAAAGAAATAAATCTCATTAAAAAAAGATTTCTAATTGAAAATACATTTTGGTATAGAAATCATATTTCTTATTTCAATGTTAAGTATCAACTATTATTTTACAACTCTCTTTTCGATGTTTCTTTATAAAGCAGAAGTGACCATTCGCTCTCTTCATCCCAACTATACCATAGTTTACATCCACTCATTTGATTTCCTTTCTAAATGGTCAAACCAATTAAAGGAAACTCATACTACAGTATCCTAAGTAACTCTTTACAAAAATGCATATGGCATCCTTAACATTTAAGGATATCAAATAAATTATACTTTATGTAAATTGATCAAACTGACATTTCATTGATCGAATTTTTAGATCTATCTTATAGCCTTTGGTCGAGTGTTACATTTAACACAATAAGATCATTATTGTAATCAATCATATCGAATACATGGTCTATACACTATATTTTACTTACTTATTTCAACGAACTAATTTCATAGAGTATTACATTACTAATTGTGACCATTAACCATATAACATTTATATGTGATCGCATATGGAACAAATATCTACATTCTTGTATTACTTTTAAAGTTGAAACTCATTGATGACACTACACAGTCTCGAGCAAGTAAATTCGTAAGTGACCAAGTTATGAACGTACTTTGCATTTGTATAATCAAGCGCTTGCATGGGTCAACATGCAAAAATTTATTTTTAAGTATATTTTATATTTCTGTTTGTTAATATTAATTCAGTTCATTTGTATATTTTAATTAATAAACATTTTATCAATTACATAGATTGCACAAATTTATCGATGTACATTATTATAATTTTATATAACATATGTTTTTACAATATTAGAAAGGTTAAATGTTACCATTTTATTTTTCTAATAAGGCTCTCACTAGACTTTTATATTTCTTATGATGAAACATATAATTTTTTCGACTTCACTAGTGGGTGTTAGGACTCGTTTGTCTTAGGATTCTGATCTTGAGTTTGCTCAACAAGTCATTGCCCCACAAACAATGGATAACTCCTTATCGGTTGTATCATATACAACTCCTAACACATGGTTCCTTGTCCTAATCTCATTTCGACCTTGAGTTTGATCAACAAATCAAAAGAAATTATTCACTTGTACCTTCCATTTTGCGACGGCCTAAGCATAGTATATGTACCTTGAGTTTGCTCAACAAATACATATAGTTATCTTTCCTTGTCCAATCAATATATTAATAATATTACGCATAACATCTCTAGCTTGAGTTTGCTCAATTACCAAAGAGTATGGAAGTAATTTATTAATATATAAATGGTAGAGGACAACACTTATATTAAAGATTCATAATCTTCAATATGTTTAATTGAGTGATATCAACTTATGAAATAATGTATTTCTTATGAAATACCCTTCTGATTCAAGTGTCAAATAGATTAGGAAACACGGTATACATACTTTTGCGTATGTATATATTACTTAAGTCTATTTATGGTTTCTATAATGTTTCACCTTTAGTTTTTACATTTATATTATATAGGTTTTATTATTATATAACTTTTAAACTTTATTTAACTTACATAATATTTTATGTATAACATTATATTAATTAAATATTATTTAATTAATTTACTGATTTATTATATTATTCAGTTATAACATATTATATTGATATATATACTATATCTTATATATATATATATGTGTGTGTGTGTGTGTGTACTTTAATTTATTAATTAACTTTTAATTTATTTAAGTAAACAATTTTAGTTAAATTTTATTTATTTCAAAAGTTCTTTTATACACACATGCATACTCATATTGTCTTAAACAATTCAAGATAACATAACATATATCAATATGTATTATACACAAATATATAAGGTAAATCTTTTGGGACACAAAATGGTGACACAGTAAATCTCAACCATTGGATTGTCCCTTGATTTCAACCCCATGTGTGAACAAAACGAGATCCAACAATCCGGATCTATTATGTCACCATTTGTGTTAAATTTTGTGTCTAAATAGCCGACACCAACACACATGTATACTCGTATTGTCTTAAACAATTCAAGACAACATAACATATATCATTATATATATATTACACATGTGTGTGTGTGTATTTAATTAAATAACTTATTTAGTTAATTCATTTATTTTATTAACCAGTTTCAATAAATAATATTTTCAAAATTAATTTTATAACTTTTATTATATATATTCTATTTTAAATTTAACTTTTAAATTTAAAATTTTAATTTTAATTTTAAAAAAAGTAGAAATTTTATATTGCAATATTTATAATATTTTTCTTATTTTAAATTTAAAACTTTTATTTTAGTTCCAAAATAATTTTGAAACTAGCCCAAGGCCCAATTCAAACTAGGCCTTTTCCTATTAGGGGCAACCTTTGGGCTCACATAACTATTCGGACCAAGCCGGTAGCCAGGTAGGATAGGGTATTTAATTACCCAATAATCCAGCCTACATACTACCTTTTTTAGACACCCTACTAACTGGGTCGTAGGCTTAATTAGTTTGCTCTAATATGACTAATTTAGACCGCATAGGCTATTGGGCTCTGATACATTGTTGAAACTAGGCCAGCCTGCAATTGAGGAATTGGGTAATTTCAAAAAATCCCTCATTGGATCTTTAATGGGCCTATATAGTCTAATTTATTTAGAACTTTTTTAAATTTTTTGTTAAATAAAATCAATATTTTATTTAAATTTATAAATAAAATTTTATTTTATGTAATTTTTATTATACTTTATACATGTGTATCATAGACACAAATTTGTGTATGTTCTCGTGCAACGGGATAATGTGTATATGGTTGATATAACCGTGTATGGATGTTGGGATTTACACCCCAATGGACATATTAGCCCCTTGTGTATACAAATGGATTGTCTATATATACATATATGTATGTATGTATGTATGTATATGTGCATCAAAATATTGTATGAACACACACACATACATACATACATATATATATATATATATATATATATATCTTTGTGTGCATGTGCGTGCATGCTTGTGTGTGAGTGTGTGTAAAATTTAATTATATAACTATTACAAAATAATGGTTATAAAGTATTTACATTAAGCATTTATTAAAATACATATACATATTACATATAAATATATGTAAATAAATATAATTAAGTTATAAAATTATTTTACATATTATTTTGTAAAATAATTTAGAATATTTATAGTATGAAATCGAACTGAATTTTTATTTATTTATTAATTTAAATTATATTACATATAAACGTAAAACTAGTTATATAAATATATATAATAAAATTTTACAATTAAATATAAATTATGTTGCTACTTTTGGCCAGAGAATAAAAAATAATTTTTTTAAATTTAATTTTCAGTTTCAAATAATCTATCAATTAAAAACATATAATTAATTAAACCATACAAAATCAATTAATTTTTTTAAAGATCGTTTTATAAAACATAATGTATATTTTATATCATATGAAATTTTAAAGAGTTTTATATTATTAATAAACACACACAGATATATATATATATAAACATTTTATTTATATATTCAATTTGAATTAAATAATAGTATTTATATATATATATAGTAAATATAAAAAAAATACTGTTTTTATTATTGCAAAAAGCCTTTTAGGTACGAACAAAAAATTTTAAAAATTTAAAATATACTTATTATATGATTTAATCCTTTTGTGTTTAGATTTAAATCATAAAATCATTTAATAATATTATTTAAATAAAAAAATTTGACCGTGAGCATCATACAAGTATACATAAAAATAATACATAGATACATATATATGCATTTATAGATACAATGATCAGCATGTGACAACCTATCAATATATCGATTCGTGATCTTTCTAACTAGCAACATATGGAACAATGAATATATAAAAATTATTATATAATAATAAATTAGCAAAATACCATTCACTAAAGCCCAAAGTTTGCACACTGAAATGAAGAATAGACTCATTGAATCCAATCTCAATCCTTAAGTTGCTAGCTTTTGAACTGCCTTACCACATATGATTGAATTGAAGCAAATTGATGTGAAATAGTGCTTGAAGTTTTGAAGTTGTTATAGGATATGGAGATTTGATATGAGCAGCAAAAAGAAGAATGCAAAATTTAAAAGAGGAGAATGCTAGAGGGAATAAATAAAGGAGTGATGAGAGAGTGAAAAAAGGATCAAGATCATTGTTTTCCTCTTGCTAGTTCTCTCCTTTTGAATTAAAAATTCCTCCATCTAAACCATCATATGGACAACCCCAATTTTCTACACTATAACCGCTTAAACCAAGCCTTAATTAGGCCTTAAAACTATTTCAAGCCCGAATAATATTCATTTTATTTAAATTCAATTTAAACGCATATCGATATCGTGTGTCGATTAGTATTTATATAACTATTGTATGCACATTATTTAATATTGTTTAATTCACATCAAATAAAAAACTTTAATTAATATTTCATAAATATTAATAAATTTATAACAATTTACAAATTAATTAAATTAGGTGGTAAATAAGAGTACTTGACGTTTCGATTGTGTGGCTCTTAGGTGTAAATTCGGTTGGTGATTAATATCGAGTAATTCCAATATTAATGCTCACACTTCACTTAGCAGGTGGTGTGACAGTATAGCCAAATTTATCTCCTATTTGATTACACAAAATTAAATTTTACTTTATTAAGCGTTACCCGGTAATAACAGTTATTTACACTAATTCTCTTCATCAAAACTATTTCACTTTGGACTTATGGGATTTGGTAATTGCCAAAATTCAATATAGTCTATATTTAACTTTATAGTCCAAACACAAAGTCTATATTTAACTTTATAGTCCAAACACAAAGTCCCTGGTTTAATAATAACAATTATTATTAACCGAATTGCTCTGGCCAGAAATTTTGACTTTGTGTTAACTTTATTTGACTGTGATACTGACCTTATATAACAAAGGAGATGACACCTTTCTTGAATAGTGTTTCACTTCCAATGCTTCAACTTGACTCAACTATAATCATTTGCTGGACGTCGTGCCACGATTTAACTATAATCAAAGTGGAGATTCCACATTGACGGTCAACGGTATTTTAAGTTAAGACAACTGTGTAATTTTGCCCAATCGATATTTTCAGTTTGATCTTATTTATATTAACCGACAAAAACTATCAAGTGAGTCATTCTATAGTTATCCAATAACTATTAGTACGTAACCCCTTGGTGCCCTCGGCAGTCATGAGTAATAAACTACCTAACATCGGAGAGCGTTACGTACTCTAGTCTCAACGGATGTATCGATATCAAGCCTTGATACATCTTGACTAAGAATATTTAAAACAATATGTTTAATTTCATTGTGATAAATTACCCATGGTTACAACACTTTGTAACTACTATCACAAAACATAACATTTATGGATTCTCTATTAAATATACTTTAACTAATTACGTAATTATTTATATCATAATATAACAAGCATATAATAGAAAGAAAATACCTTTTATTTCGAACAAGATTGGTTATCATGTTAGATATATATAAAAAATTACATAATTGCCCCTAAGGCATACCCCTAACTCTGTCATATATTTTGTTCTAACGGTTGGCAACCACCGTATGAAATAATATGGCCACTGGAACTGCCGAATAGTAAGTGTATATAAAATTGGTCATTTTAGTCAGTGGTAGCCCACCTTGATTTCATAATTTAGATGTGATATCCCGGGTTTTTGGGTAATATAAATTTAATAATCTGTATTAATAATTTAATTGGATTGATAATCTTCCCTTATAATTCTAATTTAAATTGATAATTTAATCTTTTAAAAGTTAATAAATATTGAATTTGGCAATATTGATAAGATTTTATTGTTAAAATTAATAAAGTTTTAATCTATTTATAATATATATTTTGCTATATATATTGTGAATAGAAATCTTTTGTTTAAATAAAAGATGAATTTTTCAAATTGTAATATATATATAGATATATGTTATAATTTGGATTGTTTGAAATTTAATTAAATCTATTGATAAATATATATGTATGAATTGTGAATTTAAAAGCTTTGTTTTAAAATTTATATTTTTCAAAGGATAGTTTAGATTAATTCAATTATTTTCAAAATATAAGATAATTGTTTATTTTAAATGAAATTGTTTAAAAAGGATTTAAACAAGCTTTGTTTTGTCTTCTTTTAAAATGCTCAAATTAAAATGGTTATAAGTGTGTATATATGGTTTTAAATAAACTTTCCTTTTTAAAATATCTCTTAAACTAAAATAGTTTGTAAATAAGTAAATGAATTTATATAAATCCATAATTACATAATAAGAAAACATAAATACTTTTGTAAATAAGGTTTTAAAATATAATTTCTTTTATAATAAGGTTTTAAACATAATTTTGCTTGTTTTAACACTTGTAAATTAAGGGACTTATGCAATGAACATTTGTCTAATTAGTAATATAACAAGTGGCATTATCTTGTTTTCTTTAAGAATTTAACATTTATAAATAAAATGTAGTTGTAGAGAAACCTGGCTTCTATTTTTTTTCGTTCAAAACATTTTTCTCAGTTCAAAACACTTTCAAAACTCTTTCTCCTCTTTTCTAATAAACTAAAAACTGGAAACAAAGAAAATAAAATAGCCTGATTTCATCTTCAACCTGAGATCAAGCAAGCTAGCAACTCAACAAGTAAATCAAACAACTATTTCAAAGATCAACCTGAGGAGAAATTAATATCAAACAAGAATCAACATCAGTTTCAGTTCCAACATTAAACAACATGCAAGGGATTTCAACAGCAAGCAAAATCAAATACAAGTTCAAGAATTCAAATTGAAAACAAAAGCCTGGAAACACTACTCTGTTGTTCTCTGCTTCTTTAATTTTAAGGTGAGTAAACAAATTTTAAAAACAGTTTAATCTGGTTTTAAACCAAAAATGCATGTGATGGTATTGGTTTATATTGAATTCTTTAGTTCGAATTTATCTGGATTTGTATGCATGTGTATGTGGATGTCTGTTTATACATATATCAGGTTCTCTGTGTTCCAGTCTATGATCTTTTTGCCTTTAAAAATTCGAATATCTCAATCTACTCAATATTAGATTTTGGTATATAGATGGAAGTTGTTTGTTAGGATATGAAGATGATTTTAAAAATAGTTTTAAGACTTTTAATTCAACAAATAAATTTTAAAAAGGGAAATTACAGTGAAACCCAATTTTATGTTAAAAATCAACAGTCTTAATTCTTGATTTAAATTACATAAGTGAATTCGTGTTTGCAAATCACGAATTTCAAAATACTTATCATGATTTTTAGATTGTTAATCAATGAGGATTTTCGAGATGAACGTTATGGGTACTTTTATCAATTTCCGATGATCAAGGCGATGATGGTCGTCGAGCTTGTAACCGGAGGTGGTTGGTGGTTTGTAGATACTAGGAAAAATGGCCAGGCATTTTATCAACGTTCGAGGCGATGGGAATTTGATGAGATAGGGTTTAGTGACAGGATTTTGTTGTGAGGGATGTCGAGCTTTGTTCGACAATAATGGATCATCAGACACGATTGCGATAGGTGGAGAGGATTGCTGGAGTCGTGGCGAAGTTGCGGCGAAGTGGGAGAGGCTTCTCGAGGCAGAGTTCGTCAACGTTGGGTTGTTTTCTGATCGAGATATGGGTTCCAGTTTTGATCGAGATGGTTCGTTTTCGATTCGTGTAGGTTATGGATGATCTGGAGTCGCGTATGGGTTCGCGAGGCTGAAGTTGATTATCGAGGATCGTCGCGGTGATCTACGGTGGTCGGAGACGATGGTGCACGTGCACATGCACGTTTGGATGTCTGAGTGTTTCGATGGTTTGGGAACGAAGGGGTTTGATCGAGTTTTCTTCGGGAACGATCGAGTTTTACTCGAAGCAGTTGAGGTTGCAGGAGGACTCGGGGTAGACTCGGGGGTTTTAGTGGGATTACTCGGGTTTTTCATTTGTTTAGACTCGGGTTGTTTTATTCCAGTAACCAGGTTTGAAATTTTAAAGTAAACATATTTTTAGTTTTAAAATTTAAAACAGGGACAAGTTTTTAAGTATTAAACAAGTTTTTAAATAAATAAATTTTCAATTTGATTAAACATGTTTGAAAATGGCTTTCAAAGATTTAAGTATATTAAAATTAAATGTTTGAATTGTTTTTGTTAAAGTAAATTTTATTTCAAAATTGATTTTTAATTTACTTTTAATAAAGTAAATGATTTGAGTAAATGTTTAATAAATGTAAAGTTTATTCTTAATTAGTTAAGTAGAGATTAATTAAGAACAATTAATTAATAAATAATTTTAAGCTTAATTAATGTTTGTAATTAAGAATAATTACTTAATAAAGTAATTAGTGGATAGTTAATGAATTAATTAAAGATTAAGAGATGATTAATTAGTTAATTAATTAATTTAATTAATTTTAGATTAATTAATTAGCCTAATTAATTTAAGATAATCAATTTATAATTAAGTGAGTAAATTTCTTAAATGAAGTGATTAATGAATAATTACTTAAAGTAATTAGGAGGAGTAAATTACCCATGGAAATAATTAGTTGAAGTGATTAATGGGTAATCACTTGTTGTAATTAATTAAGGAATTAATTAAGTTAATTGTTTGAAGTTAATTAATTATGGAATAATTAATTAATTAAAGTATTAAGAATTATTTAATGATGGAATTAATTATTGGTTAAGTAATTAATTAAGAAAGCAATCAAGATTTTTAATGGAAGTAATTAGAAGATAATTACTTATGAAAGTAATTAAGAATTAATTACTTAATTTTAGTTTAGTTAATTAATAAATGTGATTAATTAAATGTGTTTAATTTAAGATTAATTACTAAGAGTAATTAATTAATAAAGTAATTAATTAAGGATTATTTGTTAATTTAAATTGATTAATAATTACTTAATGAAGTAATTAAAGATTAATTAATTAGATTAATTAATCAAGGTTAATATAATTAATTAAGATTAATTAAGATAAGTAATTACAAATTGTTAATTACTGTTTTAAGACTAATTAATGGATGAAGTGGTTGATTAAAATTAATTATTTAATTAATTAAAAGGTTAATTAATAAATAAGGATTATTTAATTAATGAATTAATCAAGGTTGATTAATAAAAGTAATTAATTTAAGTATGATTAATTAATTGTAATTAATTGAAGATTAATAAAATTAATTATAGTTAATTGATTAATGAAGGTTAATTAATTATTGTAATTAATGATAGTAATTAAATGTTAATTACTGAATATGGTTAAGGATAATTACTTGAATGTAATTAAAGTATAATTAATCAAGGAAGATTAATTAAAGAAGATCATTAAGAGATGTTTAATTAATTAATTTGTAATTAATTAATGATAATAAGCAGGATTAAGATAATCCAAGTAATTAAAGGATAGTAATTATTTTAGTTAAAGGTTAATTAAATTGATTAGAGTAAATCAATTCTGTTTAGATAATTGATTAATACTGGATGTTTGATATTGGGTGATTGGTTGATATTGGATGATTTGTATGTCTCTGATATATATATGATATATGCTGCTTTGTGAGATGAATGTTGATATGAATTATCTATTGTGATAATGTTATTTATCTATCTGTTTATATCATTCAGAATATAAGTTTAAATGTTTAAACCTTTAAACAACTTGGCCTTAAAAGATACGTTTTGGATTTCGATGAGACCGGGATCGGGTTTCCGTATACCGGAATTCCAGGTCTGGAGACCCGAATACCACATCGATCCAAATTAACGATAGGTCGTGAATCTCAAGTGAAGATGAAGATTCAGAGTGCAAGGGTTATTGTCGTTAACTCTGAGGGTGATTCCAAAACGAGTGTAACGAGATAATGCCTTCGGTTTCGTTCGTACCCGGAACGAACTTATATGGATTGAATGCTTTTAGCACATCGTCAGGCGGACGATGAGCATTCTAAGTGATATGTTCTGATTAAAGGTAATCGTAACCTCAAGCCTCATCAACCGGGAATGGCTAAAACAGGGGAGGTGCAGCAAGGTTTCGTGGGTAGCACCCACTGAGAGCAAGATAGATCCCTGTCTAGAGGTCCCTTTTCTTTTATTCGGCTTAGTGTGTGGTTGGTCGCGCCAACTACGGGATTATCTTGTTCGGGATTATCCAGTAAGGGATGGTTCCGGCTTTGTGTTGCAGGGGAGCGGGCATACTCCTCGGTACGGTGATCTAGGCCACGTACTGTGACGGGCGGTACCCCAGTAGCCCTGCCATTGTATGGAATCCAATTTCCAATAAGTGATCTCGGACTTGATTGTATAACCCACTTTGTGGCTAGTATGATGGAATTTAATAATGTAACAATTTCAGCTATATGAGTATTTATTTGAAAACCCTAGACCCTATTATAATATCACTGAATTTCCTATCAAATGTTTTGGTTATCGTAAGGTAAAAACTTTTCCGTGTTTATGTGCGGGAAGTCTTACGAGATACCTTTTCTTTCAAAGGTTTTTCAAAGTTAAACAACCTTAACCCGTTTACTCACACCAGACCCATGTCTGACCCAAGTGTTTATTTTCTGTTTTATTAAACTCTTGGGTACTCATATTATATATGAGTAGTCAAGTGATTTAGGTTAGCTTGACGAATTCTGGAGGAGATTTGGAGCAGGAGGCTTCACCGTGTAGATATATTATGATTCCGCTGTGTATATGTTGTGTCTGTATCTGTGATACTTGAGTTGTATGAATTAGACAGATGTTTATAACTGTCTAATATGTGTTGTATAAGTTGTGTACTCTGATGTAATATGATACTATGCAATATTTTATGTGATATATTATATTTTATTCGTTCCGCCGTGAGATTCTGATGTGTTGTTCTTTCTTCTTTTCTATCTTTTCTTTTTCTATCCCTTTCTTTCTTAATTAACGATGCGACTTTCTGTGGAGAAAAAGTCGGGTCGTCATAGTTGGTATCAGAGCAGTAGGTTGAGTGAATACCTAGGCTCTGAAGTGGTGTCTATCTTGAGAGCGCGTAATTGTTAGTTATATAAAAATGGTTTTATATTGTGTTAATTGATCGGTTGAGTGGTATATGGATTCTGGTCAATACGAGTAGCTAACGTTATTGATAGGGATCTCTAAACACTTGAACCAGGCCAACAGACACAATATTGTTTTAAAGAGGTAGATGAAATAATTTTACCCAGAAATAATTTCTATAAAAAAAATATATATCATTTTAAATATATATATTTATGTATTTCTACCTATTTATTGGGTTACCTGTTCGGGTTTTCCAATATAAATTATAAAGGTAGATAAGGTGGTAGTGTGTGTAACACAATTACCAATAGTTGGAGTTTGAATGTTTGAGGTTGGAAGTATATATCGAGACTGTAAACCCAATATCGTCTCGAGTAAGTTGGCAGTATGGAGTAAGGATGTCTCGGATCTCTGAAGAAAATCCTTTTCAAGATTCGGAGTCCATTATTGGAATGTAAGATTGGTTGAACTCGGGTGAGCATATTTTCTAGAGTTGAATCTATCAGTTGTGCATAAGTAAGTGATGGTAGCTTGGCGACTTCAGGAAGGTGCAGTTGTGTGATAAGACGCAGTATCTATGGATGTTCCCGAAGGAGATTTTCTTTTTGGAGCAAGATTAAGAAGGTATTGGAGGAATAGTTGATGTCTACCATAGGAAAGACTCGGCTGTATAGGAATTCTTTGATATCGAGTAAGAGAGTTTTATCTGTTTGGAAGTATGGGACTAAGGTCGATTAGTTGTTCTTCGGACATGGTCTCATTGTTTCCCTTAAGAAGAGTAAGTTATTGGCGTTTGGTTTGGAGCCGAGTTTTCTTTTGGAATGTCTGCCATCTCGGAGGTCCGTTGTGAAGTTAGTTGATGGTTTTAGTTGAGAAGCCTTTGGATTAGAAGTTCTTGGTTAGCTGTGATAGCAGTGCAGCTCGGAGTGTTCGGTGTGCTGTCGAGATAGAGTTTGGAAACAGAAGTGTGGTCCGTTTTTTGGATGGTTCAGGAATCTTTGTGGATCTTCTATCAGCAGTCTGGGTAGATGGTGAAGACTTTCTTGAAGGGTTAACCTTGTTTGGAAAAGCTTAAGGCTGTTTTAATTGGTAAAGAGAGAACAGTATCTTTGGAATCCGAACTAGGTAGGATCGCAAAAGTGACTTGCGATTAGTTTGAGAGTTCATCTTGAGTAATCTTTTGGATGGAGTTGAGGCATCTCAAGAGAAAGTAAAAGTTATCGAAGAGGTCAAAGATTTAGTTTATATCGATTTGTTCCTAGAGAAGGATTGGTGAAGCATCTTAGAATTTTATGGAGTATCTGTGTTTTCTCTTCTACTTCTAGTTTCGAGTTTCCTCTAGCCAAGGATAGCTGAAGACAGTACCATTGACCGAGGACTCGTCCATTCTTTGAGTTGTTGGCTATGTCTTTAAGATAACCAATGTTCCCGCTTATTTGTGGATCTAGTTTGTGCTCAAGTTCATCGACATTCTCATCTATTTCAAAAATCAGAGTTGTGCAGCGAAAGCAAAGGTAGTAGCTGTGCAAGAAAGGAAGTAACCTCAGATTTCTACAAGAAGTTTATGTGAATTTCTAAGTGGGTATAGAATTTTCTGGAATCTGGGAGAAGGAAGTTCAGTCTTCTATTTCTTGTGGAGAAGAGTTTGTGGATTTCAGCAGATTTGAAGATCATTTTGTGCTTGGTTCATAATTGTTTCAAAAAGCATCAGTAAGGGTTAAGCTGACCAGGAAGAGATGAGGTAGCCCAGGATCGTCTAATGAGTTATGCAGATATGAGACAAAGTTTGGAATTCGGAGTTGTAGATTGGAAACTTGCTAAGTTTTCTCCGATTATAAAGCTATAAGATTGGTAAGTCTAGAAGCTAGCACTGAAGTATTTTGGATTTTCCTGTGTTCTCGAGAGGAGTAGTTCTTTTGTCTACAGGATTGAATGGCCAGTTGGATATCTGGAATCCATTCTATTTCACGTATCTCTGAGGGAGTACGTGTATGATCTATTACTGATTGTAGAATCTGCAGTTCAGATGGATTTGGAAGTTGTGCTGGATTTGAGTGTGGTCTGATATTTTGTTCAGATTGGTGGATCTAGAGAAGAGAGGAGCTCTGGATTATGGTGGTGTAGTTTGTTTAGCTTCTGTAGAGCGAGTCTCCCGGTGATTTATACTCGGGGAAACTCGAGATAGTATTATGAAGTCTATTCTGATTTATATCAGAATAGTTAGTCAGGTTTGTTTGATTGTTGGATGGGTTGCTTTGATTGATAGGAATTGGATGATAGGTTTGTGTTTGAAATTAAAATCTTTGCTGGATTATTATTAACTTTGCTTTTAATTTCGGGGACGAAATTATTTTAAGGGGGGAGGAATGTGATATCCCGGGTTTTTAGGTAATATAAATTTAATAATCTGTATTAATAATTTAATTGGATTGATAATCTTCCCTTATAATTCTAATTTAAATTGATAATTTAATCTTTTAAAAGTTAATAAATATTGAATCTGGCAATATTGATAAGATTTTATTGTTAAAATTAATAAAGTTTTAATCTATTTATAATATATATTTTGCTATATATATTGTGAATAGAAATCTTTTGTTTAAATAAAAGATGAATTTTTCAAATTGTAATATATATATAGATATATGTTATAATTTGGATTGTTTGAAATTTAATTAAATCTATTGATAAATATATATGTATGAATTGTGAATTTAAAAGCTTTGTTTTAAAATTAATATTTTTCAAAGGATAGTTTAGATTAATTCAATTATTTTCAAAATATAAGATAATTGTTTATTTTAAATGAAATTGTTTAAAAAGGATTTAAACAAGCTTTGTTTTGTCTTCTTTTAAAATGCTCAAATTAAAATGGTTATAAGTGTGTATATATGGTTTTAAATAAACTTTCCTTTTAAAAATATCTCTTAAACTAAAATAGTTTGTAAATAAGTAAATGAATTTATATAAATCCATAATTACATAATAAGAAAACATAAATACTTTTGTAAATAAGGTTTTAAAATATAATTTCTTTTATAATAAGGTTTTAAACATAATTTTGCTTGTTTTAACACTTGTAAATTAAGGGACTTATGCAATGAACATTTGTCTAATTAGTAATATAACAAGTGGCATTATCTTGTTTTCTTTAAGAATTTAACATTTATAAATAAAATGTAGTTGTAGAGAAACCTGGCTTCTATTTTTTTTCGTTCAAAACATTTTTCTCAGTTCAAAACACTTTCAAAACTCTTTCTCCTCTTTTCTAATAAACTAAAAACTGGAAACAAAGAAAATAAAATAGCCTGATTTCATCTTCAACCTGAGATCAAGCAAGCTAGCAACTCAACAAGTAAATCAAACAACTGTTTCAAAGATCAACCTGAGGAGAAATTAATATCAAACAAGAATCAACATCAGTTTCAGTTCCAACATTAAACAACATGCAAGGGATTTCAACAGCAAGCAAAATCAAATACAAGTTCAAGAATTCAAATTGAAAACAAAAGCCTGGAAACACTACTCTGTTGTTCTCTGCTTCTTTAATTTTAAGGTGAGTAAACAAATTTTAAAAACAGTTTAATCTGGTTTTAAACCAAAAATGCATGTGATGGTATTGGTTTATATTGAATTCTTTAGTTCGAATTTATCTGGATTTGTATGCATGTGTATGTGGATGTCTGTTTATACATATATCAGGTTCTCTGTGTTCCAGTCTATGATCTTTTTGCCTTTAAAAATTCGAATATCTCAATCTACTCAATATTAGATTTTGGTATATAGATGGAAGTTGTTTGTTAGGATATGAAGATGATTTTAAAAATAGTTTTAAGACTTTTAATTCAACAAATAAATTTTAAAAAGGGAAATTACAGTGAAACCCAATTTTATGTTAAAAATCAACAGTCTTAATTCTTGATTTAAATTACATAAGTGAATTCGTGTTTGCAAATCACGAATTTTAAAATACTTATCATGATTTTTAGATTGTTAATCAATGAGGATTTTCGAGATGAACGTTATGGGTACTTTTATCAATTTCCGATGATCAAGGCGATGATGGTCGTCGAGCTTGTAACCGGAGGTGGTTGGTGGTTTGTAGATACTAGGAAAAATGGCCAGGCATTTTATCAACGTTCGAGGCGATGGGAATTTGATGAGATAGGGTTTAGTGACAGGATTTTGTTGTGAGGGATGTCGAGCTTTGTTCGACAATAATGGATCATCAGACACGATCGCGATAGGTGGAGAGGATTGCTGGGGTCGTGGCGAAGTTGCGGCGAAGTGGGCGAGGCTTCTCGAGGCAGAGTTCGTCAACGTTGGGTTGTTTTCTGATCGAGATATGGGTTCCAGTTTTGATCGAGATGGTTCGTTTTCGATTCGTGTAGGTTATGGATGATCTGGAGTCGCGTATGGGTTCGCGAGGCTGAAGTTGATTATCGAGGATCGTCGCGGTGATCTACGGTGGTCGGAGACGATGGTGCACGTGCACATGCACGTTTGGATGTCTGAGTGTTTCGATGGTTTGGGAATGAAGGGGTTTGATCGAGTTTTCTTCGGGAACGATCGAGTTTTACTCGAAGCAGTTGAGGTTGCAGGAGGACTCGGGGTAGACTCGGGGGTTTTAGTGGGATTACTCGGGTTTTTCATTTGTTTAGACTCGGGTTGTTTTATTCCAGTAACCAGGTTTGAAATTTTAAAGTAAACATATTTTTAGTTTTAAAATTTAAAACAGGGACAAGTTTTTAAGTATTAAACAAGTTTTTAAATAAATAAATTTTCAATTTGATTAAACATGTTTGAAAATGGCTTTCAAAGATTTAAGTATATTAAAATTAAATGTTTGAATTGTTTTTGTTAAAGTAAATTTTATTTCAAAATTGATTTTTAATTTACTTTTAATAAAGTAAATGATTTGAGTAAATGTTTAATAAATGTAAAGTTTATTCTTAATTAGTTAAGTAGAGATTAATTAAGAACAATTAATTAATAAATAAGTTTAAGCTTAATTAATGTTTGTAATTAAGAATAATTACTTAATAAAGTAATTAGTGGATAGTTAATGAATTAATTAAAGATTAAGAGATGATTAATTAGTTAATTAATTAATTTAATTAATTTTAGATTAATTAATTAGCCTAATTAATTTAAGATAATCAATTTATAATTAAGTGAGTAAATTTCTTAAATGAAGTGATTAATGAATAATTACTTAAAGTAATTAGGAGGAGTAAATTACCCATGGAAATAATTAGTTGAAGTGATTAATGGGTAATCACTTGTTGTAATTAATTAAGGAATTAATTAAGTTAATTGTTTGAAGTTAATTAATTATGGAATAATTAATTAATTAAAGTATTAAGAATTATTTAATGATGGAATTAATTATTGGTTAAGTAATTAATTAAGAAAGCAATCAAGATTTTTAATGGAAGTAATTAGAAGATAATTACTTATGAAAGTAATTAAGAATTAATTACTTAATTTTAGTTTAGTTAATTAATAAATGTGATTAATTAAATGTGTTTAATTTAAGATTAATTACTAAGAGTAATTAATTAATAAAGTAATTAATTAAGGATTATTTGTTAATTTAAATTGATTAATAATTACTTAATGAAGTAATTAAAGATTAATTAATTAGATTAATTAATCAAGGTTAATATAATTAATTAAGATTAATTAAGATAAGTAATTACAAATTGTTAATTACTGTTTTAAGACTAATTAATGGATGAAGTGGTTGATTAAAATTAATTATTTAATTAATTAAAAGGTTAATTAATAAATAAGGATTATTTAATTAATGAATTAATCAAGGTTGATTAATAAAAGTAATTAATTTAAGTATGATTAATTAATTGTAATTAATTGAAGATTAATAAAATTAATTATAGTTAATTGATTAATGAAGGTTAATTAATTATTGTAATTAATGATAGTAATTAAATGTTAATTACTGAATATGGTTAAGGATAATTACTTGAATGTAATTAAAGTATAATTAATCAAGGAAGATTAATTAAAGAAGATCATTAAGAGATGTTTAATTAATTAATTTGTAATTAATTAATGATAATAAGCAGGATTAAGATAATCCAAGTAATTAAAGGATAGTAATTAATTTAATTAAAGGTTAATTAAATTGATTAGAGTAAATCAATTCTGTTTAGATAATTGATTAATATTGGATGTTTGATATTGGGTGATTGGTTGATATTGGATGATTTGTATGTCTCTGATATATATATGATATATGCTGCTTTGTGAGATGAATGTTGATATGAATTATCTATTGTGATAATGTTATTTATCTATCTGTTTATATCATTCAGAATATAAGTTTAAATGTTTAAACCTTTAAACAACTTGGCCTTAAAAGATACGTTTTGGATTTCGATGAGACCGGGATCGGGTTTCCGTATACCGGAATTCCAGGTCTGGAGACCCGAATACCACATCGATCCAAATTAACGATAGGTCGTGAATCTCAAGTGAAGATGAAGATTCAGAGTGCAAGGGTTATTGTCGTTAACTCTGAGGGTGATTCCAAAACGAGTGTAACGAGATAATGCCTTCGGTTTCGTTCGAACCCGGAACGAACTTATATGGATTGAATGCTTTCAGCACATCGTCAGGCGGACGATGAGCATTCTAAGTGATATGTTCTGATTAAAGGTAATCGTAACCTCAAGCCTCATCAACCGGGAATGGCTAAAACAGGGGAGGTGCAGCAAGGTTTCGTGGGTAGCACCCACTGAGAGCAAGATAGATCCCTGTCTAGAGGTCCCTTTTCTTTTATTCGGCTTAGTGTGTGGTTGGTCGCGCCAACTACGGGATTATCTTGTTCGGGATTATCCAGTAAGGGATGGTTCTGGCTTTGTGTTGCAGGGGAGCGGGCGTACTCCTCGGTACGGTGATCTAGGCCACGTACTATGATGGGCGGTACCCCAGTAGCCCTGCCATTGTATGGAATCCAATTTCCAATAAGTGATCTCGGACTTGATTGTATAACCCACTTTGTGGCTAGTATGATGGAATTTAATAATGTAACAATTTCAGCTATATGAGTATTTATTTGAAAACCCTAGACCCTATTATAATATCACTGAATTTCCTATCAAATGTTTTGGTTATCGTAAGGTAAAAACTTTTCCGTGTTTATGTGCGGGAAGTCTTACGAGATACCTTTTCTTTCAAAGGTTTTTCAAAGTTAAACAATCTTAACCCGTTTACTCACACCAGACCCATGTCTGACCCAAGTGTTTATTTTCTGTTTTATTAAACTCTTGGGTACTCATATTATATATGAGTAGTCAAGTGATTCAGGTTAGCTTGACGAATTCTGGAGGAGATTTGGAGCAGGAGGCTTCACCGTGTAGATATATTATGATTCCGCTGTGTATATGTTGTGTCTGTATCTGTGATACTTGAGTTGTATGAATTAGACAGATGTTTATAACTGTCTAATATGTGTTGTATAAGTTGTGTACTCTGATGTAATATGATACTATGCAATATTTTATGTGATATATTATATTTTATTCGTTCCGCTGTGAGATTCTGATGTGTTGTTCTTTCTTCTTTTCTATCTTTTCTTTTTCTATCCCTTTCTTTCTTAATTAACGATGCGACTTTCTGTGGAGAAAAAGTCGGGTCGTCACATTAGACGATAGGCAACCACCGCAATAGGTCAATGACATTTGAAAACGCCGAGTAGTGGGGATGAAAAAAGATTGGCATATTTGTTTTGTGGTCAAAAACCATATGATTTTAAATGTAATAGCAGGCAACCATCGTTTATGCGTTGCGGCATTTGAAACAACCGAACAATGGAACATCGGTACATTTTGATTAATGGTAGCACACTGTCATTATAATGACCTATATTTTACGTATCAAAATATCATAAATTATTATTATTTAATTCATATGAGGTCGTGTGACTCTAAAACTTTGGTAAATGACTACCAGAGATATTTTCCACCTTTAGAATTTTTATCGAACATTTCAGACCTAGAAATTCTTGTAAGTCCTATGACTTTTGATAGGGATTGAAATAGGGTCTGAAATTACTTCCATAAGATTGGGCTTGTTGTTTCTCTTTCCGTGGGGTAGTCATAATGGGAAAACAACTTACCATTTAGGAGATATGGTCGTTTTAAATTCTATTTGCTACTAGATAGATTAGTAGAAAATTAATTAGGTCCAAAGCTTGGCTCACTAACGAATTTCAAGAATTGTGCCTAATTGAGGGAGATGGGACAGATCTAAATCATTTCCCTCTTTCCCAAAATAATGTCTAACCTCCATTAACCCTGATTTAATCAAAAATCTCATCTTTTCCTTACTAATCATAGCCAAATCCATCATTAGAGGAGTGGCTAGCAAAGGAGATCATAAATTCAACATTTTGGTGCTTTGGTTTCGGATTAGCTACTGTTCACATTAGATCTAGAGGTTTAACGTGGTAAATTGAATATTATGTGAGTGATTCTTGATCTCTTACTACTACTTGTCCATATAGTTAAAATTGATGTTTTAACATGATTTTGATATTAAAACATTTTCTAACTTTAATTACATCTTTATACATGATTATGGCCGAAATTAAGAAGATTTAAAATGGTTCAACCTTTTTTGATCATATTGACGTGTTAGTGTAAAAGTTAGATCTAGGCCAAATTTTGGATGTTTATCATATTTTGGTGTATCATATGTGTTGAATGCTTGTCTTTGGATGATATTACTGCTTGGATACATTTGCTTTGAAATGGTTTGCTAGTTCTTGTAGGTAGATAGAAAAGAGTTTGTCGATTTGGGTAAAAGGAGATCAAAACTGCTTAAATCATGATGTAACTCGGTGGAGGGTCTCTAGATGAGGAGAGGAGCCTAATTTTCAGATCATACAGAAGTTGGAAGTTATTTGGATGCCAAAATAAAACTTGGTACTGAGCTCTTTGAGCTTCAAGAATTCAACTCGGTATAAGAAGGTGCTTCGGGGAAAAAAGGTGAAACTTCATGGGAAGCTTCAGGAAAAGGCAAGGAAGGTCCCTAGGTGAAGAATAGCCAAAAATTGGCTAAGTACAGGACTCGGTACAAACCAGTTCGAGTCAGCATCGACGTGTTTTTATGGAAGCAGGTTAGTGATGTTGACTTGGGAGATCAGGGTAATGGAGAAAAGGGGTTCGAGGCAAGCTAAAAGGGAAGTAGTCGGTGGAGAGAAGTTACTTAGCCAAAATTAGCTAAGTATGAGATATAGAACTATCTTGGTACTAACCCATTTTGATCGATATTGATATTAATTCTTGGAGGCGGAGTGGTTAGAACTTCCAAGAGGGAGTGCAGGGGCTCTGTAGGTAGCGTTGAAGTTTTTTGTTCGCTTGGGGTTTTATGGTGAGGTAGGAGCATGATAAAGGATGATATCTTCAGAACCTCGATGATAGTAACTCGATGGTGAGTGGAGTTAGGTACCGATGATAGTGGCTCAATGATTGGAGCCAAAGCGATGACCCAAAGGGCGGGTTCGATGAGGGGAACTCATGAGTGGAATTATGACTGTGTTCCACTATGGATATGCGTAAAATAGAATTATGATTATGTTCTATTATAAAGGCGTATGGAAAGGGATCATAGATACTTGAAGGTTTCATGTGTGCTCATGAAGAGAGGGTACGTAAGGATGCCCACCTAGATTATGACTATGTCCAAACTTTATGATCGTAAATTACCCTGGACCTTATGACCGTGTGTCTATTTCCCAGCCTTACGAAGTGGCATGGATTGAGAACCATGGAACCAAGAGTTGATTGGGTCACTTTCCTATGATCATACCATATGAGTTGTCTTATATCTAGGCATATTGAGTGATAAGGATGATTGTTTATGGATGCTTTGTTTGTTTTGGCCGTTTCCCCTATAGTGTCCCTTTAGGATGTCACATTAGGTAAGTATCATGGATAGGGATGCCCATTATTGTACTTATGTTGCAGTACACCTTTTTTATGATTGATGAATAGCATATTATGATGTTGTGTGCTAACTCTTTGGTTGCAGGGATATGTCAGGTATGGTTTGTATACCTTTGTTCCTTACTATATCGACTTATATACTATTTTGAAATTCATTTATTGCTCACAACAGACTGTTGTCTGACTCGAGGTTTTATGCTTTGCATCTTATTATTTCGGGTACTCATAAATGAGTAGACTATATAACAAGTCTAAGTGATATGTGATGGTAGTGTTGAGGACGAGCATGATGGAGCTTTCTCATATTATATATGGATATACTATATCTTATTCCACTGTGCAGCACTATAAAACTTAGATAGTGTTTTCTTTATATTATGAGATGGATTATTTGATTTTATTTCCGCTTTCTATAAACTAGGGCTGAACATTTTTACCATATTATCACTTACCAACCATTACCAACCACTGCTTAAAATAGTACCCAAAAAATGGTAACCAATTTAATTAGTACGATTTGCCGAACTGCATAAAACCGTATGGTACGGTAAAGGTAATTGACTACTAAATGCCATAATTACCATACCTACCATACCTTAACCAATATATATAATTTTCATTTTATATTTATATTATATATCATCACATTTAAGGTGTAATGATTTAATAGAAAATTAGCAAAATACTACTATGATATCAGATTGAAAGCAACATTTTAGCTTCTTGCATAATGTTTACTTGTATGTTTGACCACACAAATTAAAATTGATAAATAATCATATAATAAAAAATAACAACTCTTAATATTTACTCTTTTAACATGAAATATTGTAAATAAATAGATATCATACTTGTAAACAGTAAAAGTTCATTACCGACCTCTAGCAACCATTACTAACAACAAACCAAAGTATTAATTTTCAGATTACTTTGGTTGGTAATGGTACGATTTTTCTATTACCACATAAATCAGTATCGTAATGGTTTTGAATATGAATTTTTGATACCGAACAAAATCCAACCCTATTATAAACTCTATTACTATTTTGTATAACTCTGTCGATCTGTGGTCTTATATTTGGTTCACTAGGTTATTACTATCTCTCCTATTTTATATCTATAATGATCATTATATTTTATTCCATGCGCACTAAGATATATGAAATGCTCTATAATGTTTTATTTCTTTTCAATCCTTGATAATCATCCTACATCGATGAGGCATGTTAACATCGCACTATTTAGTTATATTAGGTGCCAATGGTGTAGGGTAGTCGTCACATTTGGTATTAGAGCTTAGGTTACACGATTAACCTGATTGGATACCGTGGTCTAATGGAGATAGAGGAGTTATCGCCCTAGACTAGATCGAGAGCATATATATACACGAGAGAGAGCATATTTGTTATATATTTTGGTTTTCAAAACTATATAGTATAATATATATAGTATATAAGTCGCATGCACACACTAGTAACATTGATGCATTTTTCTTTATGAGAGACTAATCACTGTTGTTATAGATCAAGAATGAGCCGATGTACAAGAAACATTGTAAGGAACTCCATCTCTAGTGTCGAGGAAGGAGCGGGTTCAGGGGCTATTAACCCTGACTTGCAGGCGATGTTCAAGGAAATGATGGCGAACATGCTCCAAAATGCCCAAGCGACCACTCCGAATGTTATTGTAGGTGGTGGTGCTCAAGTGCAGACGCTGAGGGCGGACTTTTCTGAACTAAGTAAGGATTACTCGACTCTCGAAGGCAAACCATTTTTTGAAAAAAAATCAGCCATCGAAGTGCAGGAGTGGTTAGACACCTACAAACGTATCTTTGGGGATATGGAGATAGATGATGCGATGAAGGGGAAGCTATCCTCTAGAAAGCTTTAAGGGCGAGCTACGGATTGATGGAATTCCATTAAGATCGCTACTCCCAAGGATCACTTCACTTGGACCAATTTAAATCTAGATTTATGGAGAAGTTTATTATGGACGCTCAAAAGTCGATGCTATTCAGGAAGTTTTCTGATTTGAAGTAGGGAAACATGTTGATCTTCGAATATGTTGTTGAATTCGACGCTTTGCGGAAATACTGGATGTCTTTCAATGACACTCCCTTGAAAAAGAATGAGAAGCTGATTATGGGATTAGATGATTATTTGAGGGAAAAGCTTGTAACCATATCGACGAGTGGTTTGAAAAGACGATGGAGAAAGTCTTTTGACTTGAGAACTTGTACCCCAAAACGTTTTTATTGTTGTATTCAAGAAGGAGGAGCCAAATCCACGGCAAAGCAATGGAGGCAAGAAGGTGTGGAATGGAAAGAGAAAGTAACCGCAGGGCAAGGGTGGTCAAAAGAAGGGAAAGTGGCCTACTTGCTACAACTACAGCGAGAAGGGACACCTTATCCAAGACTATAAGATTAAAGGTAGAAAGTTCTACAACTATAACAAAATGGTGCATATTCAAAAGAATTGTCCTGAACCAGTAAAGCAGAAACATGTGGTGAAGGCATATGCTTTGGATGTTGTCCCGACTTCATCGAGTGCTCCCTCGGCAAAGGAGAAGGGGAAGAGTGTCGTTATTCAAGTTATGATTTCCATTTACGATGTTTCCATACGTGTTTTGTTCGATCTAGGGCTTCACATTCCTTCATATCTAGTGACTTAGTAGATATAATGGGATTGAAACCTGAAATTATTGACTGACCTTTGGTTGTGACGAACCCTGTTGGAGCTCCATTAGTCTTTATATGGTTTGTCCTGGTTTAGTCTTATCGAGTCATGGATGCTCCTTTGTTTGTGATTGATTTGTTTTGAATTTCATTGGGTTCGAGATTATCTTAGGAATGGACCGGCTTAGGAAGTATGTTGTTGTGGTGGATTACAAGAAGCCGTAAATAATGGTTGGGGCTGTGGAGGGGCACATGGTAGTGATTTGCTACCTGCCAGAGGATGAGATTTGGTTAGCTTTCTATATTCGCTCGAGGTTCCATGGGATAAGTTGTCATCTATGCCTATCATTAGAGAGTATCCGGACATGCTCGAGGAGGTGACTACATTACAGCCACACCAAGAGATTAAGTTATGCATAGACTTAGTGAAGAATGTCAGGCCAATAGTTATGTCTTTGACGCGTATGGCACCATAGAGCAGAAGAAGTTGGAGGTGCAAGTGAATGACTTATTGAAGCGAGGGTTCATTCGTATAAGTCTATCTGAGTGGGGCACACCTGTAGTATTCGCCACTAACACGGATGGCTCTTTGAGCTTGTGCATAGGTTGCCACGAGCTAAACAAAGCGAGGAGGAAGAATAAGTATCCACTCCTACGTATTGATGATTTGTTCAATCAGCTCCATGTTGCAAAGGAGTTCTCTTAGTTAGATCTTGCAATGGGATTTCACCAACTGAGAGTAGCGAAGGAGAGTGTGCCGATCATCATGTTTTGTATGCCATTTGGTTTATATGAGTGGTTGGTTATGCCGTTTGGGCTGACCAATGCTCCGGCATACTTTGTTGATCTCATGAATCGTATCTTCAGGGATCAGCTAAAGAAGTTCATGCTTGTGTTCATGGATGATATTCTGGTCTATTCTAAGATATAGGAGGAACACAAGACATTCTTGATAATTGTGATTGAGGTGTTGAGAAAGCACAGGTTGAAAGAAAAGTTTTTGAAGTGTCACTTCTGGAGGAGGGAAGTGAGATTCTTGGTTCATGTCATTTCTGAGTAGGGCATTATAGTAGATCCTCCAAAGGTGGCAGTGGTTCAAGGTTGAAACCAACCTAATAATGTTATTGATGTGAGGAGTTTCCTAGGATTTGCATAATACTGTAGACATTTTATCAAGGACTTCTCGAAGGTAGCAGTGCCATTAATCAATTTTACGAAGAAGAATCAGACTTTTGTTTGGGACGCAAAGTGTGAGCATGCGTTCGTGAGTCTAAAGGAAAAGTTGATGATTGCACTAGTATTTACCATTACGAGTGGAAATGAGGAGCTGACAACATACACAGATGCATGTGGTACGGGACTAGGTGAAGTGTTGATGCCAGGGGAAAGGTTGTCGCCTACACTAGTCGACAGTTGAAGCCGCATGAGAAGAAGTATCCGACTCATGATTTGTAGTTGGCAGCAATAGTGTTTACTTTGAAGGTTTGAAGGTATATCTATTAGGAGAAAGGTTCGAGCTATTCACTAACCAGTAGTCATTGAAGTAACTTTTCTCCTAGAAGGTTCTCAACCTTTAACAGTAACGGTGAATGGAATTCTTATCCTCCTACGACTTTGGCATTTCCCATATGCCTGGTAAGAGAATGCAATTATCGATGCATTGCGTAGAAGATATGCCAGTTTGGGAGTGATGTTCTTAGAGTGGAGAAAGTTGGAGTATATTGCTAGTTATGACTTCAGACCTCATTGTGAGTTAGAAGCAAAATGTTGGCAAGTTTGACGATCAGACCAACTTTGATTTAGGGGATCAGCACTAGTCAAAGGAGAGATTCTAAAATAATAGAGATCAAGGCAAAAATAGAAGAAGGGGTAGAGTCTGAGGAGATGAAGTAGTACGGGCTTGACCAAGATGGTTGACTCCGTAAGGATAGGTGTGTTTATTCCCGATGTCGATGGATTGCGAGAAGAGGTACTATGAGAGTGCATCACTCTAGATTGACGATACATCTTGATGGTAATAAGGTATACCATGATATGAAGCACATGTATTATTAGGAGGGGATGAAGAAGGATGTTGGGTCATTCATCTCGAAGTGTGTAAACTGCTACATAGTGAAGGCAGAGTAGAAGAAGCCAAGTGGATTGCTGTAACCACTTGAAGTTCCGAGTGGAAATGGTAACATATATCGATGAATTTTGTTGACGAATTGTCGACGATCAGAGGAGGGTACAATAGCATCTAGGTTATAGTCGATAGATTGACGAAGAGTACCCGATTCATACCCATCAAGTCTACATGAACGACATCCAAATTGGCCGAGTTGTATGTAAAGTGGATAATGTGATTCCATAATGTGCCAAAGAGCATTGTGAGTGACCGAGACCCTATATTCATTAGTGGGTTTTAGAAGAACTTACAAGAGGCGTTGGGGACCGAGATGCATATCATTACAGCATATCACCCACAAAATGATTGGTAAAATGAGAGAGTGAATCGTATATTGGAGGATCTCTTACGAGCTTGCATTCTCGATTTTAAAGGCTCATGGGACGATCATCTACATTTGGTAGAATTCGCATACAACAATAGCTATCAGTCTAGCATCGGTATAGCACCATACGAAGCATTATATGGCCCACCGTGTAACACTCCTTAATTTTTGTGGGAAGCAGGCGAGAAACTGATACTTGAGCCAGATATGATTAGAGAAAACTCGAAAAAGACCGAGATCATTCAGCAAAGGATGAAAGCTACTTAGGATAGGCAAAAGAGCTATGCTGATAAGAGACGTGGAGATTTGGAGTTCTCTATTGGCGATATGGTGTTTGTGAAGATTTCTCCATTGAAGAATGTTATTCGATTCGGTAGTAAGGGGAAGTTGGCATCGAGATTCATAGGTCCTTTTCTAATAGTAGAGAGGATTGCGAATCTAGTATATATGGTTGACTTACCTTAGAAGATGGTGGGTGTGCACAACATCTTCCACTTCTCTCATTTGCAAAAGTTTGTGCATGACTCAAGCATAATGATTGCATCGGAGCAACTTGATGATATCGAGATTGAACTAGAAGCTTATAGACCTCGTAGGCTAGTTCGTATTATAGGACGTGATACGAAATAGCTTAAAAGGAAGATGGTGGAGTAAATGAAGTTCCGATGGGACGAACGTAAAGCTGATTGCACATGGGAAACCAAGGAGAGCATAAAGGCTGCATATCCGGAGCTAGTAAGGCCAACTGTTTATCGTACTTACTTTCATTTCAATATCATATAGGATAGTTTAGTATCTTGCATGCTAGGATAAGTTTATATATACTATTGATTGCACGGCTACATGTTTCAGATTTTTGATGGTTGCATGTGACTGTTAGTATTGCGGGGTAACTATGGTTGACTATTCTTTAATTTATTTAGGGATTTCGAGGGTGAAGTTTATAAAGGGATGGAGAGTGTAACGACCCGTATTAATTATACTTATTGGAGGATCATAAAATATTATTATTTAATTCATATGAGATTATGTGACTCTAAAACTTTAGGAAATGACTATTAGGGACATTTTCCACCTTCAAAATTTTTATCGACCATTTTGTAAGGCCTATAACTTATGATAGAGATTGAATTAGGGTCTGAAACTTCTTCCATTAGATCTGGCTTGTGGTTTCTCTTTCCATAGAATGGTCATAATAGGAATGCAGACTTACCTTTTAGGAGATATGGTCGTTTTAAGTTCCATTTCCTACTGGATAGATTAATGGGTAATTAAATAGGTCAAAGCTTAGTCCACTAATGAATTTTGGGAATTGTGTGCCTAATTGAAGAAGATGGGACAGATCTAAATCATTTCCCTCTTTCCCAAAACAATTTCTAACCTCCATTAACCCTAATTTACTAGTCATTGTCGAATCCATCATTGGAGGAGTGATCAGCAAAGGAGATCATAAATTCATTATTTTGGTGCTTCAATTTCAGATTAGCAATTGTTCACAACAGATCTAGAGGTTTAAAGTGGTAATTGGGTATTAGGTCAGTGATTCTTGATTCCTCACTACTTTATACTTGTCCATATATTTAAAATCGATGTTTTTAACATGTTTTTGATATTAAAATGTTTTCTAACTTTAATTACATCTTCATACATGTTTATGGCCAAAATTAAAAAAGATTTAAAATGGTTTTACGACATCTTTTGATCATATTGACATGTTAGTGTAAAAGTTAGATCAAGGCCGAATTTTGGATGTTAATCATGTTTGGATTTATCATGTGTATTGAATGCATGTCTCTGGACGATATTACTGTTTGGATGTGTTTTCCTTGAAATGGTTTGCTAGTGCTTGTAGGTAGATAGGAAAGAGATCATCGATTTGGGCAAAAGGAGGTCAAAACTACTCAAATCGTGATGAAACTTGGTGGAGGACTCTAAAGGAGGAGTGGAGCTAAGATTCAGATCGCATCGAAGTTGGAAGCGATTTGATTGGCCAAACAAGAACTTTGTACCGAGCTCTTTGAGCTTCAGGAATTCAACTTCATACAAGGAGGTGCTTTGGGGCAAAGGAGGTGAAACTTTGAGACAAGCTTTGGGACAATGTTTGGTACTGACCTATTTTTATGGCATCAAGTTGGTGTTGAGGACTTGGGAGCTCGGGGGAATGGATAAAATGGATTCTAGGTAAGCTAAAGGGGAAGTGCTCAGTGGAGAAAAGATATTTAGCCAAAATTAGCGGAGTATGAGATGAAGACCAATCTCGATACCAACCCCTTTTGGTCGATATCGAAATGAATTCATGGAGGCGGAGTGGTTGGAATTTCCAGGTTGGAGTGCAAGGGCTCTACAGGTCATGCTGAAGATGTTTGTTTGTTCGTTTGGGGTTTGACGATGATGTAGCAGCACAATGAAGTATGATAGCTTCAGAACTTCGATGATGGTAACTCGATGGTGAGTGAGTTAGGTTTCGATGATGGTGGCTCAATGATTGGAACCGAAGCAATGATCCAAAGGGTTGGTTCAACGAGGGGAATTCGTGAGTGGAATTATGACCGTGTTCCACTATGGATGTAAGTAGAGTGGAATTTTGACCGTGTTCCATTATAAACATGTGTGTGAAGGGATCGTAAATACTCAGAGGTTTCCTATGTGCCCATAAAGATAAGGTACGTAGGGACACCCACCTGGATTATGACTATGTCCAGACCTTATGATTGTAGATTACCCTGGACCTTATAACCGTGGGTTTATTTCTTAACCTTATGAAGTGGCATGGATTGTGAACCATGGAACCAAGATTTAATTAGGTCTTTGGTTTATAATCGTGCCATATGAGTTGTCTTATATCCAGGCACATTGAGTGACATTGAGTATTGTTTGATTAATGTTTTATTTGTTTTGGTTGTTTCCCCCATGATCTGACACTTTAGGATGTCACATGAGGTAGGTATATTGGATAGGGATATGTGGACACCCATTATTGTACTTATGATGTAGTACACCTTTATGATGATTGTAGAATATAATATTATGATGTTATATGCTAACTCTTTGGTTGTAGGAACAGGTCAGATATAGTTTGTATACCCTTGTATACTATATCGACTTGTATAATATTTTGAGATTCATTTATCGCTCACACCAGGCTGTTGTCTGGCTCGAGGTTTTATGCTTACTTCTTATTATCTTAGGTACTCTTAATTAAGTAGATAGATAGTAGGTCTAGGTGATACGTAGTGGTGGTGCAGAGGATGATTAGAATGGAGCTTTCTCGTATTATATATGGATATACTATATCTTATTCTTGCTTTACTATCATTAGATAGTTTATTTGAATTTATTTCCACTTTGTATAAACTCTATTAGTATGTTGTATAACTCTGTTGATCTGCACTTTGATATTTAGTTCACTTAGTTATTACTGCCTTTCCTATTTTATATCCGTAATGATTATTATATTTTATTCGATGCGCTGTGAGATATACGACAGGCTTCTTTTTAGTCCTTGACAATCGCCCTATATCGAACGGGCACGTCAGCAGCACAATATTTATGCCGGTGGTGAAGGGCTGTCGCCACAGCTGTAGATGTACATTTTTGGCCAGCAACCACAATATGCAGTCCCACGGCCTCAACAACAGCTGAAAAGTGGATTCTACACACAAATTTGTCTAGACGGTGCTTAACCACCATATGAAAATTAAGTACGCGATGCTTAACCACCGTATTTATGCAGCATGTATTTACCGAACAACCTGTTTTCTATTAGAGGATTGATTTTAAGCACAACAAAGTAATGGTTAAGGTTAATACAACAAAGTTCAACCAATGTAATTTCAAAAGTACATAAATTCGAGCATAACAAAGTTAATATTTTATAATAATGTTCGAGCACAATAAAGTTCATTACATTACAAAGTCATGATACACTAAGTTCAAGGATAACAAAGTTAATACACTGAAGTTCATTACATACCAAAAACCGCAAACATAACAACTTCATTACGTTACAAACACCAAACTGTTTGCACCCAAAATTGGCACAAACACCCAATAGAGATTTTGTAGAGGAATAAATGAAGAATAATAAATGTAAACAGAGAGAATATAGCAATAAAGCAATAATAATTAAAAAAATAACAGAATCACGGCAATTTATAGTGGTTTGGCATTGTTTGCGTACATCCACTTTGAAGAGATAGCTTTATTAATCACTTTGTAAATGAGTACAATAGGGATCAGATTAAAATCCTTAGTTACAAAAGAGTACAAAGAAACAAGCGAAGTAAAATCATGAAAATAAACAATCAAGCCAATATTGATATAGGAAGACGGCGAAATATCTCCCTGAAAATTCGGTAGAAGGATCTCCAAAATCATAGGGGCCCATAGGAGGGATCGTATGGCCCAAATCCCAAGAAATAGGCATCAAACCGATCTCTATTTTGGAGGAGTTTGGGGTGCGATCCCTATGGGAGCTTCTCCATGTTGTATTATGCTTAGCCTTCAAGTTTAATGCCAATTGGATTAGTAGAACTTGAGTTATTAATCAACCTTTGCTGCAACATGTTGTGTAGGCTGTTTATGGTCGATCCCTCTAGAGGGAAGAGAGCTGATCCCTCTTTCTTGCTCCTTTTAGGGTGCAATCCCTAGGGTGGACTCGCTAGGGTCTCCACATCTCATTCTCAAAGTTTCACATGCATTGGACTTCTGGATTTTGAGATATCGATTGTTTTCCATTGAATTGCACTTATTTAGCTGAAGTAATCTGATCCTTTTGGGAGAGAGGGATCATAGCCGGTCCCTTTTCGAGATTAAATTATATTCCATACTTTGGACAGTCTATATAGCATATCTCTCAATTCTGTTCGATTACGGCTTCATATTCCATCTATACTTGATTTTTGGACCCTACAATCATCGCTCTTGGCTTACTGGCCTTGATGACAGTCGAGTCTACCTTGTCCAATCAGTTCAGATATAGCTGGGCCAAAATGCTGGATAACATTTGCCCCCTAAAGTATGTCTTGTGTTGAACATGACGTGCTTTGAATTGAAGTAATTTAGAGTTGCCGAAAAGAAATCCATCCAATTTTCTGAATAGTCACTATCCTTTTGTCAAATTATTTTCCCAAAGTGCCGTATCCCTCTTTAATCGTCATGACCCTTGGTCGATTTCCAATAGTATAAGTTCGGGATTATATTCCGTCAGTTGCTATCTATGTTCGGTTCTACCAGACTAGTAAGCTTTGGCTATCTGATCTAGTCTCGACCTTGAAAGCTTCAGGTTTGAATTCAATTTCTGTTGATTTCAAAAATTGAATTTTTAGAATATACACGTGCACGTTCAGGTACATATTCTTGTCGTTGGCTCCCGAATGCATTTTTGTTGAATTGGATGCACACTCACAGGTCGTTGCCAATTTTGTTGAATTAGATGCAACTTCATTGCATTTATGTATTTATTTATTTTATATATTTCGAATATACATGTTTGCATGCACATAAGGGTCGTACCTGATCCCTTTGCTCTTTTTTTAATGTTTATTGGGACTGGGATTCCTCTAGCCGATCCCTTTTTCTCCCATCTTCTCTCTTTTCCCCTTTTTTTATGTTGATAGGGATCGGATGGATCCCTCTTAGGTAGGGATCATACCTGATCTCTCTCAACATTAGGGACTTCATGTTTTCAGCTTCGTGGAGAAGCAAAGGCAAGCCGATCTCTACAATCCCTCATATATAAGTCGATAATCCATCCCTCCATCCCTTCAATTATTCAATTTAGTTCTATTTGCTTTTATTTCCTTCAATACTGAACCCTTCTTCCCTTACCTTAGAGCCGAACTGTTCCCTCTTTCTTCCTTCCTCAATTTCGAGTCAAAATCCATCGTGACCCTTTATACTTTCATCAACCCGATCCCTCTTCCCCTTCAATTTCGATTATCTCTAAACTATTCACCATCGCTGTTGACTTCTCTACATCTCACTGCCGATTTATATACATATGTAGGTTTTTAGTTTGTATATGATTGTGAATCATGATGAGATGATGGGTTCGATCATGCCATGGGTCGAATTAGGTGAAGAAGAGGAGAACGGTGGCGAGATTGGGTTCAGTGAGGTGGTAAAAGAGGAGAAAGAAAAGAGTGAAGCATGAAGGAAGTAGAGGATTCAGTCATGATGGAGTATGGTGGGATCGATCGCTGATGTATGTGGAGGAGAGGGATCGGTCTCGTGTGCTGAGTGTGAGAGTGGCTAAGTAAAGGGATTGGTTATTATAGTTTAAGGAGGGATCGGTGATGGAGTGTTCGGCCAAGAGATCGGTTATTGATGTCTTTGAGTACGAAGGGATCGGTGGTGTTAGAGAACGGAGGGATCGTTCATAGGCTTTATAAGAGGGATCGGTTATAGGCTCTATGAGTAGGATCAGTTGTAGGCTTCATGAGAGGGATCAGTTGCATTAAGATAAAGGGATCAGCTATGGGAACTTAGCTGATTCTAAGCCTTTGAATTGAGCTTTAACACTTGATCAAACCAATCTATATTAACTTGCATGAACAATCAGAATCAATACCGTCTTAACGAACTTGAACATATGAATATAATGGACCACGGGACTTGAATGTCCACCTTTGAACTTGAAATTGAATGACTAAGTTCCTGGGACTTGAACATGAATTAAAACTTAAAATATGGACTTCAATAATGAATTTCATACTTCAGCAAGTCGGTAATCGATCCCAAATCTTACACAACCGATTAATCTAAACACCGGTAGGGACGGTTAGCGATGATGATCACTCTGATTGAAATCCAAAGTCTCGTCACTTACTTTTTCTTTTAATTTGGAATTGTTTATCTATGCACTGCACAACACTACACCACACTTGTTTACACTTAGCACATGGGGACGGGTAAAATTTTCTAATCTTGATTATATACTGAGTTTAGTTGATATAGGCTCCAGACATTCAGGGCGTGTAGCCGCAATGTCTTCTGGACAACCTTCACAGCACAGCAATACAGGTGCTGAGTCAAGTTCTGCGACCGTATCCGCTAGACTTTCTCTTGAATATCAAACTGAGCAACTAGAGAGTTTTGGCCTGTTGGTTGACTTTTCTTTGATGTTCCCATCCTTCCGGTGGAAGAGATAAATCCTGCCCCTAACATTATAGAGGGTGTTGTATTTCTGGATAACCCGATGGACTCCTAGGCCTCCAGAATTGGTGAGGCTGCTCTCCGTAGGCTATGCTCTAAACATGCGATCCCATTTGGAGATGTTCTAGTCCCATTAGTGAATGATAGCGCTAATTTGCCCCTAGAGGAGTATACGGTATGTAATAAATTTATGTTTTGGGCCGGATGTGTGCCGCCTTTTAATTATTTTATCCGAGAGAAGCTAAATTATCTGGGAATATCTCCTACTCAGCTGCATCTGAATAGCTACGCTTTTCTTCTTGGAACTTTCTTGCCATTTATGGATATTCTGTTCCTCCCTCCATCTCCTGAAGACATCAGATTCATTTACAATTTCAAGCGATGGATGGGAAGCCTTTCTTATACTTTCCTCGAGCCCACACCCAACTGTCAAGTTCTGACTGGTGCTTGGAACAAGCTCGGTATCTTTAAACATGAATGGTTCTACATTCGTTGTCCGCCTGGCATCGTAAGGCGATGGTTGGAAGGAAATAAGTACTGCTTTCATTTTATTCTCAAATTCTTTAGCCCAAGTCGTATCCTGAACTAACAAATACTTTGAAATTTTACAGGTGTCCATCTAGGACCCGAAGGCGATAGTTTTTCAAGGGCGGTTTCTGTAATCCGCGCTACCCTAGTTGAGGATAGAGACATCAGATCCCTTGTAACCGATGAGTGCTTTTCTCTTTTTGGGTTGCTAGAAGAAGGTCGCAGCATTGGGCTTTCACGAAGCGTTGTATTGCAAAGAAACGTGGTCGAACAAGAAGGCAGCACCGATAGCCTGGGTAATCGTCACAAGGCACGCAATCTCATGCGCCAAAAAGAGAAGGGAAAAGGCCCGCTTACAAACTCCATAGGAGAAAAACTGCCAAAAAGCCTGAGTTCATCATCACCTCTGTTGAAGAAGAGTCTACCTCTCTGCCTCTATAAAGTTAGATGGAAGGATTCTCGAGTCTCCCGATCCCTGTCAATATCATGACCTTTGACTTTCCCAACATAAGTGGTGGGGCGCTTAGTTCTCCCACCATGACTAGTGATGACATAACTTCCACTAGCAAAGGGGAAATCACTCCTATGAGCAAGGCCATAGTAACTAGTCCGACGGGGGGACACTAGTACACTCACAATCATGCATACTTTACTGCATTTTTTGTCTATCTTTTATTTGATGGTTACTTTTACGCTCTTGTTTGGTTTGTAGGTGCTAAGTCTTATTCTCGTGCCTTTGATCACTTGAGAGGTTCCTCGACATAGTACGGATCGAGTCGCGGTCCAGACTCGGGCATGCATCGAGAAAGGTATGATAGCCGGGAAAGAAGTCATCGTTCAAGCGAGTCTTCATCCTCTAAGCACAAGTCCAAATCTCAACCATCTCATCAAGAAGTTCAGCCCAATCCTTCTGTACACAACGGTGATCAGACCTTTTCTCATGTTCCATAAACTGATGTGCTACTCGAACATCATTCGGGTACATCTGGTTCTTTGCAGCCTCGCGATCGTTGGTCGAGCAAACATCCTGTTGTTACTTCTGTTCCAACTTTGACTACCACAGCTCCTGAGGCCACTATGGCAGAAAGATTGGCCGAACTTAAGGTCAATTTTCCAAAAATCTGCTTTGATGGCTAAAGTTTCTTCCTTTTATCCATACAATTCCAAGGAGGGCTAAAGCGAGTTCAGTTGCATGTGTCAACGATGTTTTTGTGCAGCATGAAGTGTTCCAGCACTTAATTGAGAAAATCTCTGAGGTGTCTACTGAAAGGCAACATGAAATCGATCGTCCTAAGCTGGAGGCTATCCATGATAAAGACATAATCAAACACCAAGATGATGAGATCACAGAGTTAACCATGAAGTTAGCCGCGGTAGAGAAGAGTGCTAAAGAAACATCTAAGGCAGTTAGTCGTCTGGTAATGGCTTACAAAAAGAGCTGGACGCTGCCCTTAACCGTAGCGTTGTGCTTGCTCTAAAGAAGGACACATTGCAAAAGGAGAAAAACACTCTAGCCCACCGCATTAAGGAACTGGAAGAGCTTCTTAAAAAAGAAAAGGAAGAAAAACTTGAGGCTCAAGAAGAGTCTCAAAAGTATTGCGAAGAGGCCGTCGAGGCTCAGGGGCTGAAAATTAAACTTGACGAGCAGCTTGCTCAAATCAAAGCCCTCAAAGAAGATGCAAGGGAAGCTGGCTAGAATGAGGTTCGAGAGCAAATTGAGGCCCAGTTGAAAGATGCTAAAGAGGCTGGCTGGAGTGAGATGAAGGACATGTTTGATCCTTTGATTTTGAATACAATGCTAAGGTCCTAATCTAGCGTGACTTGAGTTTTCTTGGAGAGGGCTACCTCGAATCGCTTCCTAAGACTTAGGAATATATCATTGAAATGAGGAAGAAAGCCCTTGGAGAAGCTGATTTGGATGAGGAGAAACCGGTATGGCAGATCCTTCATGGGAATGAACCTTTAGACCTTGCCGCTATAAGGCTCCGATACTTTGATATTTTGGCACCCTTCGGCAAAGGGAAAAACATTGCTGAAACTTCGAAATCCGGTCCCAAAGGTCCGCTTTCACTTTAAAAAGCCAGAGCATCACTTTCACTTGGCTCGGGATAAGATCCGAGCTATGATCCGGATAGACCCAATTATAAATCAAAGGTGTTAATCCCCATTCAAGAAGATATCACTCCGACAACAACTGAAAGTCAACCGGACACAGGTATCTCGTTCTACTCTCCATTATTTGAGAGGTTTCATTCCTCATGCCCAATAGTTATGAGCTTATTTTCTTATTCCTATGAATCTGCAGGTCTTTCGGTTCCCAATCAAACTCCAGGAGGTGATGGCGCTGTGGAGCAACAACCGACATTTACTGAAATTCCAGCGGCTACCGACATTCCAAGGCCCTATGCTCAAGTTATTAGAGCTCTTGCTGACGAAAAGGTCGACGATCAGCCGCTACCAAATGAATTTGATGATGTTGTGGTCATGGGTGCCTCCGAACGCACTGATGAGCTCAGCTTAAAGGAGCTCATCAAGAGAGAGGAGTCATTGAAGAAAAAAGCTAAAGCTGAACCCATTTATGTGGACATCGATGATCCAAATCTCGTCCCACTGTAAGTCATTCCACCTGACGGGTCGGTTCCCAGAGAACTCCATCCAACCTCTAAAAGCTCTCCTGCCAAGGGTGGTCAAGGATCGAAGAGAGGGACAGGCGGAGGCTCGGGTGGGCCCACTCCCAAGAAATCCAAAAGGGAGAAGATGCAAAAGAAGTAGTTGTCACTTCGGCTTAGTTTGTATAAAGCTTGTGTAGTTGTTTTTCTTTCTGTTGGCCATGTATGTACGTGTCGGCCCTCGCTTTTGGATAAACTTGTACTACGATTTCCAAGTTTAAAGCGTAAATAAAAGTTCTTTATTTCCTATTGAACTCTTACATAAACTTGCTTATGTAGTCGAGCTATTACTTTTCCATTTGATGTACTTGTAATTCGTCGCTCGTTAATTCGGATAATCATCCATTAATTTTTATCCAAGGCATCCATGTGGTCGTGGCCTCAAGTTGTACCAAACACTAGGCTCGAGCCCTGGTGTTACGCCGTAGCAGTTTAAGTGATTATAGTCCTACCCCTAGTCTCAGGTTAGCGGAGTTAGATAGTGGATGGTCGAACTCCATCCTTAACGAGTTTATACACCTCCTGTCAGTTTCAGGTTGGAGTTTATGGAATTGTGAGTGGTCGAACTGCACTCATCTATTTTTTAATACTCATGCCCATACTCTGGAGATAAGAGTTAGTTGCGGGTGATTGGATCGCACCCAATTTGTGTTTATACTCTACTCCACACCCAAAGGACTTATAGTAATTTTGAAAAATAGTCGGACCGTACTTTTCTTAATTGATTAATTTGCCCCCAAGTTCAGGGTTTGACTTAGCAAGCGATCGGTCATGTCACGATCGCTTTTCATTCATGTCTGTCCCATCACTCGATGGGATTAATTTGGTTATCGGATGGTCAAGTCACATCTGTTACTCATTAGGTACTTCGTCCATCGAGTTATGAGTGAGAATCATCGAATTAACGGTCGGATCACATTGATTTTGTTTAGTTCAATCGTGAACTTATGTAATCGGCTAGCTCCAAACTCTAGGAACCTGATTAAACATGTCAATATTAGTTAGTCGGATATCGTAGCTAATATGTAATGCTACTGCAATCACAGATATGAAGGAAATTTCAAACTTTATTCTCCACATGGAAAGAAATGACTTAATTTGTCTTATTACATATCTGGAAAATCAAATGCTAAAGCCAATTTGGAAATTGGATAAAACTGAACGAAGAAGAATAAACTAAGTGAAATTGCATCGTAAATGCTCACTATTCCACGCCCTTGGGAGTGTGACGCAATCAACAGTGGCTACGTTGAAAGTTTCCTCTCCAAGCCTCTGTTCAATGACATACGGTCCTTCCCAAGTATTATTCATGTGTGATGGGATAGGAAAACCCCGTTTCAAGACGAGATCATTGATTTAAAAGGTTCTAGGTTGGAATTTAGTGTTGTAGTATCGGGCGACCCAGTGTCGATATGCAATTGCCCTGAAATCAGCTTCTTCGCGCTTCTCATCTACAAAGTCTAGAGATTCTAAGAGGAGATCTCTATTTGTTCTACGGTCGTAGTAGGTCACTCAATTAGAAGGGACTTCGAGTTCAATAGGAATCAAAGCCGTGGCAAGGGCGAATGGAGTATGGCCAGTAGCAGACATGTAGGTGGTTCTGTAAGCCCATAATACTGTTAGGAGTTCATCCACCCACTTGCCTCTAGCCTTTTCCAAACATTTCTTCAGAATGGACTATATGATTTTGTTCACAGCTTCAACTTGTCCATTTGCTTGAGGGTGAGAAACTGCCGCAAATTTCTTTTCAATATGATGCCGATGGCAGAAGTCTTTGGATTTGGCACTGTCTAATTGAGTTTCATTATCAGTTACAATGGTTCGTGGATGACCAAAATGACAGATGATGTTCCGAACAATGAAGTTGATTACTTTCTTTATTGTGACCGTGGTTAAAGGTTCTACTTCGACCTATTTAGTGAAGTAATCAACTGCTATGATGGCGAACTTCGCACCACCTTTTGAGATCGGTAAGGAACCGATAATATCTATGCTTGATGAGTTGTGGTTAGGGGTGAAATGACACTCGAACCCAGAGCTAGCTGGTTCTCCCCGAAATGCGTTGAGGCACAGCAGTTGACTAGACATCTAGGGGTAAAGCACGGTTTCGGTGCGGGCCGCAAGAGCGATACCAAATCGAGGCAAACTCGAAATACTAGATATGACCCCAAAATTACAAGGGCCAAGGTCGGCCAGTGAGCCCCATGTGGCAAACGGACATGGAATGATCATTTGTGTAATTTTCATCGGTGGAGCTCTCAGAACTTATGCATACATTTAGAACTTGTCGCATCGCTTAGCATAATCAGTAGCATCTCGGTTGACAATTGGCCAGTAATACCCATGATGTAGTATTTTCTTTGCTTGGGTTTGCCTCTAGTGTGATCGCCACATTCCCCTTCATGAACTTCCTTTAGGACTCGTTTTATTTCGTCATGAGTGATACACCAGAGCAGGGGAACGAAAAAACCCTTTCTATACATGACTCCTTCCTGAATGATATATCTCGAAGCTTTGCAGAGGATTTGTCGTCTTTCATTCCTCCGGTCGGGAAGGACTCACTACAACAAATAATTTTTAAAAGGAGTCATCCACGACTCCTTCTCAGGCTCCATCTCTAATACCCAATCGATTTGCATCTAGTTTATGCTTGGAGCGTCTAGTACTTTGACTGGGACCAAGCCTATTTGTTGTGCATCCCCGGTGCTAGCAAATTTTACCAATGAGTCGGCCTCTTTATTTCGATCCCAAGGAATGTGCATGATGTCATACTACTCAAAGTCGGTCGATAGCTCTTGGACTCGGATAAGGTACGGAGCGAGTCATTGTCCTTTAGCCTGGTTATCTCCCCTAACTTGGTATACCAGCAACTAGGAATCATAAAAGATTTCAAGAGATTTTATTCCCAATTCTTTGGCAAGTTTGAGTCCAGCAATCAGAGCTTCATACTCAACTTCATTGTTCGTTGTAGGGAAGTCAAGCTTCCAAGCGTAGAAAATTGATAGATACCTATGGGGTTACAAGAACGGTTCTGGCTCCAAAACAATGATCATTGGATGCTCCATCCATATACATTTTCAACCGAATGGTAGCGGCTCCTCCGCTCTTTGGGAGATCATCATGTGTAGTGAATTCTTCTATAAAGTCAGCCAGTGCCTGTCCCTGGATGGCTCTCCGAGGGAAATAAGTGATGTCAAATTGGCTCAGTTCAATGTTCCACTTTAGTAACCTTCCAGAAGTCTCGGGACGCTGTAGGACCTGTCATAACGGCTGATCAGTGTAAACGTTGATGGGATGAGCCTGAAAATAAGGGCGGAGATTTCATGAAGCAATCAACCGGGAGTACGCCAATTTATCTATCTTCGGATAGTTCCTTTCATCTCTTGTTAATCGCTTGCCAACATAATAGACCGATCTCTAGATTCGATTCTCCTCGTGAAGCAGTGCGGCACTTATAGTCTGTATCGACACGTCCAAGTAGATATACAGTCTTAGTAATCCACCGGCTTTGACAAGATAGGAGGCCTCTCTAAGTGGTTCACCAAAGCTTGGAATTCGTCTTCACAATCTTGTGTCCATTAAAAGTTCATTTTCCCTCTTATAATCAATTCGAAGAAAGGAATTCATTTATCGATGGCTATAGAAATAATTTGACTTAGGGTGGCAACCTTCCTATTTAGGCTTATACTTGTTTGATGGTCTTTGGCGCATGGATGTTGCGAATTGCTCGAATCTTCTCGGGATTAGCTTTGATTCTGCGACCATTGATGATGAAACCCAAGAACTTTCATGATGCAACGCTAAAAGAACATTTCAGAGGATTGATCTTCATTTTGTAATATCGGAGGATATCAAATATTTCGGCTAAGTCTCTAATGTAGTCGCTTGACCATCGTGACTTTACGAGCATATCATCCATGTATACCTCCATCGCCTTTCCAATCAAATCTTTAAACATTCGGTTGACCAGGCGCTGATAGGTTACTCCAGCATTTTTCAATCCAAATGGCATTACCACATAGCAATACAATCCAGCGTCGAAAATAAAGTTAGTGTGCTCCTGGTCGGGAATGTGCATTGGGATTTGATTACGTCCAGAGTATGCATCCATGAAAGATAGTAACTCGAGTCCTGCAGTAGAGTTCACTAACTGGTCAATTCTAGGAAGGGAAAAACTGTCTTTCGGGCATGCTTTGTTTAAATCCGAATAGTAACCACATGTCCACCACATTCCATTCGTCTTTCTCACAAGTACAGGTTTAGATACCTATTTAGGGTAGAGTGCGTTGCAAATAAACCAATTGCTTTTGAGCCTACCCACCTCCTCTTTAAGGGTGGCAGATCTCTCTAGATCCATGCCATGCCTTTCTGTTTCACCGGGACATGCTTCGAGTCGATGTTTAATGCGTGGCTCACAATGGCAGGCGAGATCCCACACATATCAGAATAAGTCCAAGCGAACACAACAAGATTTGCTCGGAGAAAACCAGCAAGTTCTTTCATCATCGTGGGGCTGAGCTATGATCCAATCTTTTAGATCCGTGATGGGTCGTCGTGGCTGACCGTGATGTCAATCCTTAGCTCATCTGAAGCAGCCTTGGTCTCTTTGGGCTCCTCTTCATCGTCCCTTAGATCCATGTCTTTATAGTACCGACTGTGGCGCCCGAGCCAAGGCCCAGGCGCTGGTTGTCAATCTTCGATGGCTTGGATGCGAAGAGACTTGTCCACACCCTTACCTTTCTCCTTCCATTGAGCGTTCCTCAGTTCAGCCACATAGTAGACACGTTCGGTCACCAGATCACCATGCACAACTCCATACCGTTATAAGTTGGGAACTTCAAAGTCAAACACCATGGGGCAAGAGCTACCCGGAATTCAGTTAGGGCTAGTCGGCCCAAAAAAGCATTGTATGGGGAGTCAACATCTAAGACAACAAATGGCAACATCCGCACTCTCTTGCGGTCACCTTCTCCCAACTCCATGGGAAATTCGACATAACCGACAGCTTCGGTCGTAGCACGATTAAAGCCATGGATGCAGGCTTTAGAAGATTTCAAGTCCTTGGCTTCCATCCTCGTCTGATAGTAAACATTTTTGAAAACTGTATTCACTAAACTTCCACAGTCAACCAAGATCCTCCTCACAAAGGCAGGGTCGATCATGGCTGAAATGACCATTGGGTCTATCGTCGGTGCCTCCACCTTATCTGCATCTCTGTTTCTAAATATAATGGCATCTGCCATTGTATGCTGGTGTTTTGCCGGAGCCCCGTCTTCTGTACCTGAACAACATTCAAAATTTATATGCTTGATTACACTAGCATAGTGCTCCATCTCCTGCCAGCTCTTATCAGCTGGATGCAATCCTCCGACTATTGTATTAATCACTAATCTTCCACTAGTCCGTGCAGGCTCCTCGGCTATGTATCTCGCTTGTCCTCGGTTGGGGTTGGATGTCCCCTGCCCGCCATCCTGTGGGGCTTTAACAAACTGCCGTAGTTTTCTTTCCCGAATCGGTTTCTTGATAACATCCTAGAGATGCCTACATTCATTCGTGCTATGACCATAGCATTTGTGGAACCGGCAGTATTTTCTAGTCCGCTTTTGCTTCTCTATTGTTTCTTTCGGAGGTGACTTCCTATGCTGCATGGTGTTGCATGTAGACAAGTAGACGTTCTCTAGGGATGTATTCAGTGGTGTGTAGGTATCATACATTAGAATCCTTGACTTTCCTCTTCTAGAATCCCTCTTTCGCTCATGGTTCCTATCAACGCATTTCTTCTGCTGATTCGGTTTATTTTGGGCATTTACTTGAACTTTTCTGATTCTTTCCCCAGATCGTTCCACGGCAATGTTACTCTGCACTCCTTCTCCAAATTGGTCCCACAACATTCTTCTTCCTAGAGCATCTAGCATCCTCTTTCCTCAAATATTGAGCTACTTTTGCATCGGAACGCTCCAACATTACAGGTGGTTTGCTAGCTAACCAATCGTCAAAGTCAGATTTTGGGTCAATCCCTCTTGTTACCGCCATCAATATTGAATTATCATTCATATTACAGACTTCTGTGACGGCTGTATGAAATCTCTCTAAATAGTCTTTCAGCGATTCCACTGAAACCTTAGTCATGCTTGATAGGGACATTACATGTTTGGGGAAAGTTGCATGCATACAGAACTATTTCACAAATTTTGTTGCCAAATCATCAAATCTAGAGATTGACCGTGGGGGTAATCTTGTAAACCACATTGTTGCTATGCCAGAGAGAGTAATGAGAAAACATCTACATTTGTGGTACCATCAGCTAGTGCAGAATCTATCAGCCATTCATATCTCATGATGTGCTACCTAGGGCCGATTTTTCCCCTAGACATGCATTGACGGGATGCTGAACCTTCTTAGATACTCCGCATGTAGGATATTGTCGGTGAACAGGGTATGGCTTCTCGAGATCCCCCAATCATCATTGGTCAAGCCTTGGCTCTCCCATACTTGCTTCTTGATCATAGCCGTTAAGTCCGGCGTTTGGATAGTTGGAGCCAAGCGGTAGTCGTGCTCCACCTCACGTGAATGGTCTGGTCGATGTCTACGGCCCATTCCATGCCTTCTTGGCTCAACATCCTCTCAATGCATATCACGTGTGTTCATTTCATCGTCGTTTCGGGAAGGTAACCGGTCTGCATCCACCTGAACTCCAGCATCCAAATCAATCGCAATGGCTCCAACTTGTGCTCCAATGGGAAAAGGCAAACTTCCTTCTTTGGAGGAGGAGTCGTCCCCGATCCCTCTAGAGGGATCTGGTCCGATCGGTCCTGGTAACCCAGGTAGGTTTGTTTGTTGATGTCTAGAAGCTTCTGCATGATATTCGTCTGTTCAGCGATGTCTGTATCTATGATAATCATCTTATGAAGTACAGCTCTCCGACGTAGAATAGAAAGTTGGCTCCCTCATAGTTTTCCTGCATTGTTGATCTTTGAGTTGCTTCATTAAATTGATATTGGCTTGAATCTACTGGTTCAACTATCGTCGGCTACCCATGAGCTCTCTCATAAGAGTCTGATTGGTAGATTTCTTTGGCCTCCTTGTTGGATGCTAGCGTTCTCGTTGCCTTCTGCGTTTTGAGAGGTAGATCTGATGTTCCTAACCATTGTTGATAGTTTTCCTTAGACTTTTGCAAATTTGGATAGAATGGATAAACTTCTTGAAGATAATACTAGATCTCTTCCTAGGATTTATGCAGTCCAGTAGCAGCAAAGGGATCCAAATAGAGCTGAGAAACTCCTTCTTAGTGAAAGCGTCAAAATGTTTGCACCAAAAATTGGCATAAACACCCAATAGAGATTTTATAGAGGAATAAATGAAAAATAATAAATGTAAACAGAAAGAATATGGCAATAAAGCAATAAAAATTAAGCAAATAACAGAGACATGGTAATATATAATGGTTCGGCATTGTTTGCCTACGTCCACTTTGAAGAGATAGCTTTAATAATCACTTTGTAAACATAGTACAATAGGGATCTGATTAAAATCCTTAATTACAAAAGAGTACAAAGAAAAAGGCAGCATAAAGATCCAGAAAATGAACAATCAAGCCTGTATTTATAGAGGAAGATGGCGAAATATTTCTTTGAAAATTTGGCAGAAGGATCTCCAAAACAATAGGGGCCCACAGAAGGGATCGCACGGCCCAAATCCCAAAAATAGGGATAGGGGCCGACCCTTATTTTGGAGGAGTTTGGGGGTGCGATCGCTATGGGAGATTATCCATATTGTATTATCCTTAGCCTCCAAGTTTTATGCCAATTGGATTAGCAGAACTTGAGTTATTGATCAATCTTTGTTGCAACATGTTGTGTGGACTGATTCTAGTCGATCCCTCTAGAAGGAAGAGGGTCGATCCCTCTTGGTTTCTCCTTTTGGGGTGCGATACCTAGGGTGAACTCCTTTGGGTCCCCACAACTTGTTCTCAAATTTTCATGTGCATTGGACTTCTAGATTTTGAGATATCGATTTTTTTCCATTGAGTTGCACTTGTTTGGCTGAAGTAATCTGATCCCTTTGGAAGAGAGGGATCATAGCCGATCCATTTTCTAGATTAAATTATATTCCATACTTTGAACGTTCTATATAGCATATCTCTCAATTTCGTTCAACCATGGTTTCATATCACCATCTGTACTTGATTTTTGGAACCCCCCTCCCCCCGAATCATTTCTTTAGGCTTACTGGCCTTGATGACAGTCGAGTCTAACTTGTCCAATCAGTTTGGATATAGCCGGACCAAAATTTCGGATAACATAAACATTACAAGCTCATTACATTACAAAGACCATAATTAATTTCTAGGATCATTCGAGCTTTTCTTATGTTTCTCGTGTTTTTCAGGTCCATTCAAAGTTTCCTCTAACACATCCACAACTGCCCGCTCTACTTCCAATAACTTTACTGCTCTTTTAAGTGACGGAGGATTCAAATATTGTTTAAGCATTTCTACAGTAGTACCGGTGGCCAATCTCTACATATGAAACAAATAAGAATACAATTGTACTACAAAAAAAGTACTGCATTATAAACTAAATCTATGACGACTGCCATATACCACCGGCATAGAAATTGACTAAATAGTGCGCTGCATTCATGCCCGACAGATATTGGATGATCATCAAGATGAATAATAACAAACACAACATCATTGTATATTATTATCTCTTCATTCCACTTGGAATGGTCAACACCGGTGCACTCGTCATCCTTTTTTTTAGACTCACAAATGCATGCTCACATTTCGCCAAACAAAAGTATGATTCTTCTTTGTCAAATTGTACAACGGTGCTACTATCTTTGAGAAGTCCTTGATGAAGCGTCTATAGTATCCCGCCAATCCTAGGAAACTCTTCACATCCGTAGCATTCTTAGGCTAATTACAATCTTAGACCGCTGCCACCTTCGTAAGATTCACCGCTATACCCTGTCCCAAAACAACATGACCCAAGAATATCACTTCTTCCCGCCAAAAGTGATACTAAGTGAATTTCGCTCTCAACTTATGCTTCCTCGATATCTCTAGCACAATCCTCAAGTGCGTCTTGTGTTCCACTTTAGTTTTAGAGTAGATCAAAATATCATCCATGACCACAAGCACAAACTTATTCAACCGATCTCAAAAAACCTGATTTATGAGATCCACAAAGTATGCCGAAGTGTTGGTCAATCCAAATTGCATCACCAACCACTCATAGAAACCCGACGGCGTAGGAAACATAGTAATAGGCATACTCTCTCTCGCTAACCTAAGCTGGTGAAATCCCGTCGCCAAATCCATTAGAGAGAACACCTTCATACCGTGCAGCAGATCAAACAAGTCATCAATGCGTGGGAGCGGATACTTTTGCAGCAGATCGAACAAGTCATCAATGCGTGGGAGTGGATACTTTTTCTTCTTCGTTACTTTATTCAGCTCATGATAATCCACATACAACTTCAAAGAGCCATCCGCCTTAGTCGCAAATACAACAGGTGCACCCACTCAAATATGCTTCTTCGAATGAACCCATTCCTCAATAGGTCATTCACTTGCACCTACAATTCCTTCTACTCTCTGGGTGCCATACGCCTCAAAGGCATAACTATAGGTCTGGCTTCCTTTATTAAGTCAATTTGAAACTCAATCTCTCTATGTGGCGGAAATCCTGACATTTCCTCAAAGACCTCCGGATATTCTCAAGCGATCGACCCAGATGACAACCCCTCCTGTAGAACCTCAAGCGAATACAGAAAGCTAACCATCACCCTATCCTCTGGTAGGCTAATCACTACCATTTGCCCATCCACATCTCTGATGGTCACCAAGAGGTTCTCGCAATCAACTATAGCCACATACCTCTTTAGACATTCCATTCCTAAGATAATACCGAACCCAACGAAATTCGGAACAAAGCAATCGCAAACAAAAGAACATCCATGACTCGATAAAACTAAACCACTACAAACCATGCATTGGCCAGTCGAGCCTCTAATAGGGTTCGTCATGATTAAGGGCCGGTCTACTATCTTAGGTTCCAATCTCAATCTATCTACTAGGTCAATACAAATGAATGAAAAGCACCAGTATGAAACAAAACTCGAATGGGAACATCATCAATAGAAAGCATTCCTTGAATGACGACTCCCTTTCCCTTCTCCTTCGTCGAGGGAGCAATCGACGAAGTCGGGACTGCGTCCAAAACTTATGCCTTCATATTCTGCTTATCCTTTACCAGTTCCAAACAATTCTTCTTCAAATGCTCGTCTTATCACAATTATAGAATTTCTTTTTCTGACTCATCTTGCAGTCTTTAATTAGATGACCCTTCTTGTTACATCCATAGAAAGTAGGTTCCCATTTACCCTTCTTTTTACCACCCTTTCCTTGGGACTGCTTTCTCTTGCCATTCCACTTCTTCTTACCTTCATCGCCTTGCTACGGTTTTATCTCCTCTTTTTCAGTAGAAACAACAATAGTAGTCTTAGCTTTAGTGTACAAACTCCAATGGCGAAGCGCTTCTCTACTAGCTTTTTAGAAAGATCATCAACGAGATCCACTAGTTACTCCCCAAAAGTAGTCATCCAAGCCAATGATGAATTTCTCATTCTTTCTCAATGGAGTATCAATGACTGACATCCCATACTTTAACAAAGTGTCAAACTCCATGACATTTCCGAGACTAACATCTCTCCTTTCTTCAACTCGGTGAACTTTCTGAACAATACCGACTTCTAGGCAGCCAGGATGAACTTTTCTTCGAACTTTGCCTTGAAATGGTCCCAACTGAGTTGATCCTCTGGAGTACGACAGTTACAACATCCAACTAGTTCATAGCACGCCCCTGAAGTTGCCTAGAAGCCAACTTGCTCTTCATAGCGTCATCCACCTCCATATCATTGAAGATGTGCTCACAAGTATCAATCCAATCTTTCACTTCTATAGCCGATTCTATTCCATGGAACGACTTCCCTCCAAGAATAGAGTAATCATTCCTAATTTAGCAAAATCATCCATAGGCGCTTGCACTGGAGCACCTCCTGTAACCAACCCACCAGAAGAATTCCTCATCATTGTTGCCATCATAGCATTGAACATAGCTTGGAAATTAGGTGTAGCACCCTATGATCCTGCTCCCTCGTCAACTCCTGAAGCAAATTTCATAGTATTCCTTGTATGTCGGCTCATTCTCATTTGTAATCAGAATTATCAGTCTTCCATAAAGAAAAATGTGCATATGATGCTCATGTGTATGCGACTTATACTATATAATATATTACTATATAGTTTTAAAAACCAAACTTATAACAAGTACGCCCTCTCGTATATATACATTTTAGATCCAGTCTAAGGCGATAACTCCTTCCTTATCTCTATTGGATCATGATATCAACTCAGGTTAATCATGTAGCCAAAGCTCTGATACAAATGTGTCGACCACCCTATACCATCGGCACAGATGATAACTAAATAGTGCGCTGCAGTCATGCTCGGCTGGTATAGGACGATTATCAAGATGAACAATAACAAACACAACAGATAACCTGTCATATCTCACAGGGCATGGAGAAAATATAATATCACTGATATAACAGAAGAGACAGTAATAACTATGTGAACAAACAATCAGAGTATAGATCCATAAAATTATACATCAAATGTCATAGAGTTTCTACAATGGAAACAAACTCAATAACTGTCTCAAATATAAGTATAAGCAGTCACCGCTAAGGCTCCCCAGTGCTGCATAGCGGAATAAGCATAGAATCCATATAAGATATAATACGAGATAGCTCTATCCAGCTCGTCCTCCTAACCGCTACTGCGTCATCTAGACCTATTATCTAGCCTACTTATTTAAAAGCACCCAAGATAATAAGAAGCAAAGAATAAAACCTTAGAACTGACAACAGTGTAGTGTGAGCGGTAAATAAATCTCAAAATACTATACATGTAAATATGGTAAGGAACAAGAGTACACGAACCATACCTAACCTGTCCTTGAAACCAAAGATTTAGCACATGATAGTATAATATGCTACTCTACAATATCATAAAGGTACAATATAGAATACCACAGTGGATATTCAAATATCCCTATCTCCAATACCTACTCCCAATGATATCACCGAGTGATAGCCCACTAAAGGAAAGCAACCAAAGCAACCATTACATCCACCAAACAAGACCCACTATCACTCATCCCTATGCTCTAAATATATAATAACTCGCATAGCCTCCTTGCTACCAGGGACTAATGGAAATCTCGGTTCTCCATTGTAATCTCGCATCTTGCAGCCTAAAGCTGGATATGTGTCTCACAACCCAAAGTTGACACTAGACCTAAAGCCACAGGTCTAGGGTATACGAATCCTGCTACCAATCGATAGGCATCCTTACTTATAATACCTCTGCTTCGAGTACAACAGAAAATACTCCGAGCATCAATGATTCCTTAACACTTACTTCTGAGGCCACATTTTCTCTATTTGGATACCGAGCCCTTCTTGCTCAATCCAGTTTCCATTATTCACAAGGAACCCATCCATATTCCTCCGATCCAACGACTTGCTCCTTTACGAGCCACCATCTTTGTAACCTACTCCCAACATGAGCCAATATCCCAAGATTCTAGCTTTTCATCATATTGTTACATTGTCATCCAACATGATACGAGCAAGCCAACACCTCCAGCATGATCTACAAAACCTCAACAACAGTCCCTAGAAGTTCTAACTCCATACCTTATGCCATGATAACTCGGTGTCGACTCATTCCTATAAGTCGGTGTCGACTCATCCACTTAGCCTCGCAGTAGTTTAGTTTCCTCCTATGCCTTTAGTACTCTTCTTCTAGTGCTTTAGACCTCGATTCATCGCTTCTTGATAGCTCGGCCCCAATCCAAAATTCCACTTCTAAGTTCTAGAGATAACTCGTCCCCCAATCTAACAATTAGCCAAATTTCCTAATATCTTGCTATAGAACAACTCCTTAGACCAAACTCTATCCAACCATGTAAGAGACCGACTCATAGCTCCTTCCCTTATAACTCGGTGCTGACTCATCTCAATAACTCGATACCGAGTCTTGCCATCAACTCAAAATGAGGTGCGAATTATCATGTAGGCTTGTGGTTTGCTCCAATTCCTCTCATCCAAGTTTCGTCCAACTCCGACCAACTTTACCTCCAATTTGCCCAATCGCCAACCTATCTTCCTATGCATCTAAAACACTAACAAACAACATACAAACATAGAATCATAGCAAATAACATCCATTCATACATGTTGTACAATCAATCAAACGAACAAAACATAGAATTATAGCAATCAAGAAATTTCTAATCCGAATCTAAGAAAAAATGAACATATTAACATGAGTGTGGTGAATTACTAAACAATTCCTAGAGATCATACTAGAATTTATCAATTTAGGCCATAAACATAAATTAACATGTTATTGATGTTAGAAAAAAGATTTTAGGATCAAAATCAAGTAAAAACCTATAATTCTACGATATAAACTTGCATTGGATAGTGAGAAGTCATAAACCACTCACCAGTTACCAAATTCTACCAATTTGAATGTAGATCAAATCCGGACAGTAGTGAAAATCACTTTTAATCAGCTAATTTGATTATCTCTATATCCTAATCAAAAATCTAATCAATAATCTAGTTAGATTTAGAGAGAAATTTGGATAAACTAGGATGAAATTAGGGCTAATTAAGGCTTAGACCTGATTTGGAATGAGAGGGAACAATTCTAATTTGACTCCTACAACCCCTATTTATAGTAATTTTTAATTAGACTAATAGGCCAACTAATGGACTTAATTAACTACACGTTAATTCTGGCCAGCAGTTGTTAAAAATTAAAGTAATGATAACTTCCTAACTGTTAACCCAACAAATGGAACAACATCCTGGATTGAGTGTGAAAGCACCAGCCCTGTTTACCAAGGCAAATAAAATAGAAACAATGAATAATAACTTGCAGATAAAGTAAAAGAACAAGAGATTTTTATAGTGGTTTGGCTGTTAACGAAGCCTACGTTCACTTTATAACTTTTGTTATTGACTGACTACAATTACAAGTTGAATCTGATTACAATTTGATTGGACCTTGTAAGTTAGATCAAGTCACCAGCGTTAGAGTTCATTGGAGAATCACAGTGAACCCTTTAGATGACTATTTTGTGGGAGGAGAAGAGTAAAGAATAGTTTCTGTAGAGTTTCAGCAGCCAATCCAGCAGATCCTCTTTATGTTGTATGTAAGATTGTATTTATAGGGATTGGAGAGCACTTGGGCCAAAGCTGCTTTGCTAGAAGCATGTACTCGGCGTCATAAATGAGCTCAGAAAGTTTGAAGGCGAATCGTGCTAACCTGATGGATCGCTAGCGATCCATAGGTGATGGATCGCCAACGATCCATCATACCTTCTCCAATCATGCTCATTTTTTCTATGATCCTTCTACTATGTCTTATAAGTGTTCTCCCACGGTATCAATTCAATCTGACTCCGTATGAGTTCTCTAGGTCCGTTTTAAGTTAGCTAGTTTGGTTAAAAAGTGGGTAAACAGTTTGAATCAGATGAGTCTTTACTTCTTGAACTACGCTGCTTGGAATGCTATGAAACTTGGTAAGTATTATTATAAGAGGTAGTAGATCATGATGCAAGAGGCTTCGATAACTCATGATGCTTCCTTATGGATTGCTAGCGATCCATCCTATTAGTGGATTTTGGGGTAATTCTTCTTATGTTCCTCTTGGCCTATTCCTCTGGTCCTTATGGTTAAGCCTTGAGTTGTTTTGGCTTGGCTTAGATGTTCTAACTCATCTGGATTTCTGCTTTGTTAAAAACCCAGTTAACATTTTCCCTCCACAGTATGCCTTCTTTGGAAATAAGGTGTGTTCTAGAAGTAACTGCTTTTGAGTTTCCATTTTGTGAATTTCAGTGAATCGTCAGAGTCCATCTCAAGATGATGTTTTCAATTGACTGACTTCTGATAGCTGTTCATTTTTTGATTTCGATCTAAATTTCAATTCCTGGTATTGATGATGCAAACTTTGCTCCATAGTTTACACAAGGTTTTAGGTCGGTAAGTGGGTGCACGACGTAGGTTTGGAGTCGACCTATATAGTTTTAACTCGACCGACGGTGAAGTTAAGTTTTATCTCGAATGATTGCATGTCGTTCTGGAGCAAAGCCTTGCTCTTTAGCTTTAACTGTTTCTTTTTGAGGACTTGGTTAAGTTCCTGTCACCGTTTTGAATTCTAATGTGAAGATTTATTCCAAAATTGGATATAGTAGATGATTCAATCGTATTGCTCTTCTTGTTTCTATACTCCAGTGATCCTGAAAAGAAAAGCTTCCCGCGTCGCTTTGGACAGTGGCTCCGTTATCGACCGTTGATCGATAATGGGTAAGTGTGGAAAAGATAATTTCAAAGGACGATATGGATTGCTTTTCAAATGTAAGCAAGCTATCTACACTAGATTTTTCATTTGTAGTACTCGAGATGCTGGACTCTTCTCATGTAGGTAACACACTACATCTGTCCTGGTCAACGCTCAGAACCCGACTGGTCAACATATGCCGACTTCACTTGGATTCTGGGCGTTGGTTATACGAGGATATTATTTCAAGTAAAACATACCCGACAGGGTTGAATGCCAAGTTTTATTGTTGAAAATGACTTTCTGATCATCAAATCTTTAGTCTAGCGGAGGGACTTCCACTCCTCTAGAAGCTGGGCCCTTCGCAACTTAGGCTTTGCTTATTATTCCTTTCTTATTGGGATGATTGATTACAGTTGAATTACAAGGCACAATTGCTCTTGTAGAGTTGTAGTTGAAGTTCGATCAAGCACAGTTTCAGTCTTCGGAAACTAGTGCATGACTTGTTCGGTTGCGATTATCCTTCCTTTGCGTATTTCGAAATTCAACTTGCACACCAACCCCTGTCTCTGGGGACTATTAGTTTAATTGCTCGATTCTGAGCATTGTTTTTTCTCACTGTTGCACCTCTTGTGTTCATGTGCAGCATACTCATTTACTGTAATTCTATACATGTAAGTAATACTTCTACGGTCATTTCAACATATTCTATATCATAGCTTTTCTCATAACTATGAGGTAGCTTGGTCTAGCCAGTTCTATAGATAATCCTTACTTTTGCTCAATTGAGTTCGTTTTAACAAAGTGTAGGTGTATTTGCCCTATTCCATGGAGCTAATTTCTCTAAATACTAAGTTTATATGTTTTTGGGAGACTAGGTCTCCTAAGCAATACGTTTGATTACCCCAGTTGGATTGACGTGGTAGCTCATATCTCCAGGAACTAGGGACTTTGCTACTTAATTCCAAGCTTTGATTTTTTTTTGCAATGATGTATGTTTCCTGACTGTAATTGAATTCCTCCAAGTTGACGTCGTCATCCAATGTCATTCTGGGTACATGTGCTGGAAAGACGCGTCGCTGTCACCTTCTCTAGAGTGAATTCTTCCTAGTCCAATGCTGAGACCCTAATCATGTATCAGTTTCTATCTCCAAAAACTCATGCGCGAATGACTTAACTGTGTGGATTGAATTTTCAAATAGCATGAGATGCCAGAAGGTAGGGCTGAAGATTTAGTCAAACTCTTGCTTCTGTTTCTGAAATCTGATGTATCGATAGTTTCATTCTGGGGGTTTCTTCTTAGCATCACCAAACTTTGGGTAATGGCATATTCCTGCAAGTTAGAACCAAATGATCTAGTTGGACCATAAGTAAGTCATCGATCCTTCTTGTCATCACCAGACTACGAGCGACGATTGATTTCTGAACGTTAAATCCTTTATTTCCTTTGTTGGCGATTTTATTACCAGAATGCTTTGTTTTGCAATACAGAACTTTTATCTAACCGACCTTGCAGTTATTCGTATTTGGACTTTGCAAAATTTCTTTCAATCAAGTATTTGTGCGTCTATCCCTACTCGAGGGACTAGCTATTTCAAACGCATGTATTTGGGCGATTGTGAGAGATGGAGAGGATTGGGGCAAAAGATTCAATTGCACCTGGTCTAGCTCTCAATCCTATTCTAGGATTGAGGAAGTCCAATGGTTTTAGTGCTGACTTTCCATGATTGTCCCTACATGTCCTTAGTTGTCCATGCTTTGCTTGATTGCTGTCGTCACAGAAGTTCTGTTCATACACCAATTCTTGTCTTTAGGAATTGATAACCTTGCTGCTAGGTTCCAAGCTACGTTTCCTTGAGGCTGCCTATCTTTTGGTTGTATCTAAATCCTTTCTAAGTTGAATTTAGGAAATTCGATTGTGCACCAGCTTTCATCCATAGAAATTAGCACACGAGAAATTCAATCCTGGGATTCCTTTCAGCGCTGCTTTATTCTTGTGCGGTGGTTGATTCCTGTGATGAAAGGTCGAACCATCCGGCTGACGTATGAGAGGTTATGTCTTCCTGTTGTTGCCCATTTTCAGGCAATGGTAGTTTTCTAAAGACAATGGTAGAATCTCGGTTGAGAACCAACTTCTATCTTCGGAAGCTAGTGCATTGATGGTTTACTACAATGAGTATTTCTCATCGAACCTGTAGATTAAAGTTTTCCTGGCGTTGCCGAGGCAACACCGATACATAGTGAATAGAAAATTTCCCGGCAATGTCGGTACTTAGGAAATAGAGGGTTTCCCAGCGTTGCTGGGGGAACACCGATACTTATGAAATAGTAAGTTTCTCAACGTTGTCGGGGCAACACCGGTACTTAGGAAATGAGAAAAGGCCTTAGTGTTGTTGGGGCAACACCGACACTCAAGAGATTGGGATACGCTATGTTTTGGAAGGACGGTAGTCCCAGGCATTTCCGTTGCCTAGCCTTGTTTATCACCGTCAAGTGTTACCCTTGAAAATGTAGGGTTGTTGCTTAACCAATTCCATGGTTATTTTATTCATGAAAAATCAGATTTCCTCCAACCGGTTTTTGTTATGACCTCAATTCTATCTGTGGAACCCTTCATTTCTAGGCGAAACCCTTCATATCTAGGTGTCAAATTCTATGTTCTTATAGAAAATTAGAAATTTTAGAGTGAGTCATCATATTGCTCCCAGTACGACCGCGCTCATTCCTATCCTGATCATGGACCAGTAGGGTTCAGTAGTGTTTGTCTTAAATATATGACACTTAACCTAGCTTTTTTCAGGCCATATGCGTTATGCTGGGTTGATAGCATTGTTGTGGATATCAACGTTATTCGTTGGTTCCAATCTTCAGAATCAATGGTTTAGCTGCTCGATTTCAAGCATTCTCTCTTTTTCATTGTCCGTCTTTAGAAAATAGTTGGTTTTCTGCAAGTAGGACTCGAGGTGGTTGATCGATCTCTATAAGGCTGATCATTTCAAGCATAGCTAAATTCTAGGCCGCGATGAATCCATGGTGGTCGGGGGTTGTCCTTCTAGAATTCTTTAGTCTCCGGGCGGTGTTATATTCCTGAAAGACTAGTCACTTCCTCCAGACGTTGGTGGCCTTCGAGCTATGCTGGATTCTTGCAAGTTGGAGTTTGAGACCTCGGTCTATCTCTGGATGACGGTAAGTTCCTCCTTTTATTGCAAGTTGAAGCAATTTTTTATCTTAACCAAGTTTTAATGTGTTATGTGCCTCTCAGTCCATAGGGCTGATTATTATGAACAGCTAATGTGAGACTTGATGTTCTAGGCGGCTCCCTGGATGCCCCCATTCAAAGGTGCATCGCAGCTCCTATATCTGGGAACTCGTGACTTGTATGTCTTGAATTTAGACATTTTGTACATTAACTTTGGTCAAAGATCAGAATTCTTTGCCGACTTCTTATTTTGTGAACTTTGCGGCACTACTGGAGCAATGTCAATTCTTTCGGGTAGTGGGAGTTGATCCCTTTTAATCCTGTAATAGACAAGTTTCCCGGTGTTGTCGGGACAACATTGGTACTTAGAAAATTTTAACGGTTCGTTCATGATGCCAGAGCAACATCAAGTAGTGTTTGTGCAGCTTATCAGATGCATGGCTTATGAAATGCGTGGCTTTTAAGAGTGCGCGACTTACAAAATGCATGGCTTTTGAGAGTGTGCGACTTACGAAATGCACGGCTTTGAGAGTGTGCAGCTGAAGAAATGCGCAGCTTATGGGATCGATATGACCCATCAATCTGAAATAGTTTGAAACTTCTTGACGTTGCCAATCTTCGGGTAACATGAGGAGTGCGTGCTTTGAGAGTGTAGTTTCGCAGCTCAAGAAGTGATGCGCGGGTTATGGGAGTGCGTGGCTTATAAGATCGATATGACCCATCGATCCAGAATGGTTTGGAGCTTCTTGACATTGCCAATCTTCGGGTAACCTGAGGAGTTCATGCTACGAGAGCGTGGTTCCACAGCTCAAAAAGTGATGTGTGGCTTATGGGAATGTACAGTTTATGAGATCGATATGACCCGTCGATCCAGAACGGTTTGGAACTTCATGACGTTGCCAATCTTTGGATAACGTGAGGAGTTTGTGCTTCGAGAGCGTGGTTCCACAGCTTAAGAAGTGATGCGCAGCTTATGGGAGTGTGCTGCTTATGAGATCGATATGACCCATCGATTCAGAACGGTTTGGAACTTCTCGATGCTGAAGGAGTGATATCAGTTCTTAGAAGGTAAGGATCCATTTTTCCATCAATCCGGCGATTTGACTTTGCTGGAACGTGATTTCATCAGTTCTAAGAGATAAGTGGTTTTTGGATCTGGTAACCATGGCTTGTACGATCCTTCCATATTTCGGGAAGATGTGCACGGCCAAACAGACAAGGTTGCCATGGTGGAGAGATCTACGACCGACTACATGGAGATGGTTATGAAGAAAGAGCTTGTTGGAGTTCGGGGCAAGGCTCTCAGTTTTTGGTCCAAACTGCCTTTAGAGAATTGGTCTTCAACTGGCATACAGTCTAAGAGGAATTGGTCACCAAGGGTGGTAAAGAAGAAGTTGGGAAGAAGTAAGAAAGTATTATGCTTCTATTTTGTTTGTTGCGCTAGCTAGGTCGTTAAGTCCGTAGCTGTCAAAATGCAAGGATTTTCGATCGTGCATAACAGAACTGTGGTATGATTAGTCTTGGCTTTCCTTGTAGCTATTTAAGTATGTGTGGTGCCCCCCCATGCAACAAGGTTGTTCGGCCGCTTAAACTGTATCAGGGGTTTCTCTATAGCCTGTTTGGTTGCACGCAGTCCAGTGGATGCAACTGTGTCTTCTAGATGATTAAAGCATGGGAAAGCCTCTATCTTCAGAGACTTATATATTAGGATTTGAGATACTTGGTTCTCCCAGGTGCCGAATCTTGGCTTGATTCTAGTCAGCCTCTGATTGATCACAAGGTCGGTTCAGTTTTGGCTTAGTTTCTTTGAGCGACTTTGAAGCTCTGGAATTCAGCACTATTTGTCTCATTGGTCGTTGGTAGTGATTCTGTTGATTTTGTGGACTGACTGATGTGATTGTTGATTCATGGCCTTGGAGCATGAATTCACTGACTTTGGGCAGTTCTGGATGAGATGACCGCCGATCTTCCAGTTATTATTTGCGACACTTTAGTTCGTGAAGGATTTTTGGATCTGATAACTGCTGATCTACCGATTCGCCTTCACGTTTGCAAAGGGTTTTTTGGATCAGATGACCGCTGGTCTACTGATTTACCTTCGCAATGCTTTAGTTCATGAAAGTCCTTCATGTTCGCGAAGGGGTTTTGGATCATATGACCGTTGATTTATCAGCTTACCTTCATGATGCTTTAGTTCGTGAAAGACCTTCACGTTCGCGAAGGGTTTTTTGGATCAATGACCGATGATCTACCGGTTTACCTTCAGGATGCTTTAGGTCGTGAAAGACCTTCATGCTCATGAAGGGTTTTTTGGATCTGATGACCGCTGATCTACTGGCTTACCTTCACGATGCTTTAGTTCGTAAAAGAACTTCATGTTCCCGAAGGGTTTTTCAAATAAGATGACCGCCGATCTATCGGTTCGCCTTCACGACGCTTTAGTTCATGAAAGACCTTCATGTTCATGAAGGTTTTTTTGGATCAGATGACCACTGATCTACTGGCTTGCCTTCACGATGCTTTAGTTCGTGAAAGAACTTCACGTTCGCGAAAGGTTTTTTGGATCAGATGACCGCTGATCTACCAGCTTACCCTAACGATTCTTTAGTTCGTGAAAGACCTTCGCGTTTGCAAATGGTTTTTTTGGATCAGATGACCGCTGATCTACCGGTTCGCTTTCATGACGCTTAAGTTCATGAAGGACCTTCACGACGCTTTAGTTCGTGAAGGAGTTTTTATGATCGGGTGTCCGACGACCAAACGGTCTTGGAATGATAATTTATCAATTCCGAGAGGAATTTTGGTCGGATGTCTGGCGACCAGATGGCCTTGGAGCAATTATTCATCAACTCCAAGATGAGTTCCAGGTTGTGTGTCCAACGGCCCAACGATATTAAAGCGATGATTCATCGACTTCAAGAGGAATTTCTAGGATTCGGCTCGCGGGAACACAGTTTTATCGGTCCATGGAAACTAGGGGTTGGATCTATTTTTTTGACAATCCTTTGGACAAGCCTTCTCGACACTACCAGATCAACGCGGGTTCTCACAAAGGGGATTGACATGACTCATCGAGGGCATAGATGCATTTCCTTCACTGTGCTATCTACAATGCCTCCCAGTGTCCCGGTACGGCTCATTTGGAAAAGGAAATTAGAAAAGGATGGATGAGAAGGCATCACTTTAGGTTGCTTCCCCATTCCTTAGTAGTTAGCTAGCCAGGGTGTTATTTGATAATCATCCTTTCATCTGATTTTGACAGTTAGCTGGGGCGCTTTTCTGCTGGGTCTTAGTGGCCTTACTTGGGCAGAAAGGTCCTTGAGGTCCAATTGGTCCTTCACCGTTTGGTATGTTCTTTGAAAAATTTCCGGGTTTTCTTTCTGCCAATTGCATTACCTCTAGTCCCTAGAACTGGTTTGCCTTCCCATAGAATTTTTCCAAGGTAGTAGGTTGCTTCATCCTTTATGATTCCTCAGGGCCTCGTAGTAGACTACATTCATCGCCCTCGCTTCATCCATATGCTACTCATACCTGTAAAAAAGCAATTTCGAATCAGTTGTACAGTTATAGGAACGTATAGTTGGCATGATAAATTTCTTTAGATATTATGCATGCTGAACGGCTTCGGTGAATGGGTTTCGATTGGGGAAGATGCTCTGATCGTTGTCAGCCAGGTCGGTTTTCAAGTTATGGCTGTTTATAATGCTTGAGAATGATATATGCATAATTACCCTATGCTTGAATGATTGGAAATGCTGATCGAATGGCAAATCACTTAGGATAGGGTCATGGATCAGTAACGATGCCCAAAACTTTTCAAACTAGGTGAGATTGGTCTGGGGCAACAGGGAAGGCCTCATAAGGTCGCATTCTAGATTTCAAGGCATTTGGAGTTCGTATGTTCGAGTTATGGGCATTGATGGATCGGTGGTATTTTACTTGGAGTTCGACTTGAGAAAATTTGCCATTTGCTGGGAGTCAGCACATGGTTTGCTTAGAGTCACAGAATTCGAAGTGCTGGGTTTGTGATGAACGATGCTTTTTCAATGGGTGGAGTGTTAATGTTTTCTTCCATCATGATTCTTGGAGCTCCACCCACTACTTCCTTTTTCTTTTGCCTTTTCTTTCTTCCGTTCAAGCCAGAAACAGAAGAATGCTCTTTCTCCGTAGAAACCACGGCTTCAAACAATGTTCTAGGAGTAGTTAGTGATTGGAGCTAAGAGAGCATCTATCATTTCCATGAGAGCCTTTTGACGGATTGCCATTTTCTGGTTAATTTCATCAACCATATTGTTCAATTCTCCCTTAGTCACAACTTCATGTTGTGTGGAGGATCCTGGAACCCGATCTCTAGAGTTAGCTCCTGACAGCAGGTTGTTAGGGTTGTTGACTTTAATTTGCTAGGGGTTTGTTTCTTCTCCAGTAATGGTAGCTTCTATGGATCTTCCAAAAGTTGTTCTCTTTCTTCCTGGTTCCATTGGTTCTCAACGGAAAATCATCTAAACAGAGATTGATGATCTAACTTCTAAACCTATCTGATCCAAAGGAGATAGCTAGATCTAAGCCTGAGTTGGATTCTCGGTGAAAGAACCAAAATGTTAACCCAAAAGATGGATCAACACACTGGATTGAGTGTGAAAGCACCAGCCATGTTTACTAAGGTAAATAAAATAGAAACAAGGAATAATAACTTGAAGATAAAGTAAAAGGATAAGAGATTTTTATAGTGGTTCGGCTGTTAACGAAGCCAACGTCCACTTTATAACTTTTGTTATTGACTGACTGCAATTACAAGTTGAATTTGATTACAATTTGATTGGATCTTGTAAGTTAGATCAAGTCACCGGTGTTTGAATTCACTGGAGAATCACAATGACCCTTTAGATGACTGTTGTGTAGGAGGAGAAGAGTGAAGAATAGTTTCTATAGAGTTTCAGCAGCTAGTCCATAAGATCCTCTTTATGTTGCAGGTAGGATTGTATTTATAGGATCGGGGCTAAAGCCGCTTTGCTAGAAGCTTGTGCTCGGCGTCATAAAGGAGCACAGAAAGTTTGTAGGTGACCCGAGCTAACCTGATTAATCGCTAGCACTCTATAGGTGATGGATCGCCAACTATCCATCATACCTTCTCCAATCATGCTCATTTTTTCTATGAGTCTTCTACTATGTCTTCTACGTATTCACCCAAAGTTTCAAGTCAATCCGACTCCGTATGAGTTCTCTAGGTCCAATTTAAGTTAGCTGCTTTGGTCAAAAAGCGGGTAAACAGTTTGAATTAGATGAGTCTTTACTTCTTGAACTACGCTGCTTAGAATGCTATAAAACTTGGTAAGTATTCTTATAAGAGGTAATAGATCATGATGCAAGAGGCTTTGACAACTCATGATGCTTCCTTATTTATCGCTAGTGATCCATAGGAGATGGATCCCTAGCGATCCATCCCATTAGTGGATTTTCGGGTAATTCTTCTTATATCCCTCTTGGCCTATTCCTCTGGTCCTTTTGGTTGAGCCTTGAGTTTTTTTTTGCTTGGCCTAGATGTTCTAACTCATCTGGATTTCTGTTTGGATAAAAACCTAGTTAACACTAACCATAAGTCTGTTTTTCTATTTTGACCACTCTACGAAATGGGAAACATCATTCTGAAGCAATGGAACTAGTTTGAGACCCTAATTCGACCACTATCAAAAGTTATAGCCAATGTTTTCAGGGTCAAAATGGTCACACAAACATTTGGGAAAAATCACAGGTGTGTAGAATGTCCTTAAGAGTCATATCCTAAAATTATAGAATCATATGACTTCTTACGAATAAAATAAAAATATTTTACGATTCTCCAATACGTAAAATATGAGTCATTACATTCTTCCCCTTTAGGAATTTTTCCCTTGAAATCCCCTAATAAGCCAAAGTATAATAAACTATGTTCATCCCACATGCCTACCAATCTTAAGCAACCATCAAACATCTCAAACAAGCAACCATGCAACCAATCGTATAGTGAACATATCCTAGCATGCAAAATACTAACTTATCGAATATAATATACAATAATGAAAGTTGATACGATAAATGTTGGGTCTTACCATTCAAAGAGCTCTGGACACCTAGTGCTCATGCTCTCCTGCATCTCCCACGTATCGTCGTCACTTCCGCTTCATTGTACCTTAACTAGTTTCACCATCTTTCTCCTAAGTAGTTTCGTATTGTACCCAACAATACGAAGCGGCCTAAGAGATATGGAAACTTCTGATTGCACCTCTACATCCTCTAGCTGATCTGATGTAATTCCCACACCTGAGTCGTGCACAAACTTCCGTAGATAAGAGACATGAAAAACATTATACACACCCACCATCTTCTGAGGTAAGTCGACCCCATATGCTAGCTTCCCAATCCTCTCGATTATGGGAAAAGGACCTACGAATCTTGCTGCCAACTTCCCCTTCCTACCGAATCGAACTTTAATCTTTAGAGGAGAAACTTCTACGAATACCATATCTCCGATAGAAATATCCAAATCTCTTCATCTTTTATCCGCATAGATTTTCTGTCAATCCGGAGCAGCTTTCATTCGTTGTCAAATGATCTTAATCTTCTCTGATGTCTCTCCAATCATACCTAGCTCAAGTATCGATTTCTCGCCCGCTTCCTACCATTATGAAGGAGCGTTCCATGGTCTTCCATACAATGCTTCATATGGAGCCATTTCAATACTTGATTGATAATTGTTGTTGTATGCAAACTCCACCAAATACAAATAATCATCCCATGATCCACCAAAGTCTATAATGCATGCTCGCAAGAGATCTTCCAATATATGATTTACTCTTTTGATCTATCCATCTATTTGCAGGTGATAATCTGTACTAAGATACAGCTTTGTCCCTAACGCCTCTTGTAAGCTCTTCCAATACCCACTAGTGAGCCACGGGTCTCAATCGCTCACAATGCTCTTTGGCACCCCATGAAATCATACTATCCACTTTACATACAACTTTTCCAACTTAGATGTCGTTCTACTTAACTTGATGGGAGGAAATCTTGCACTCTTGGTTACTCGATCTACTATGACCCAAATGCCATCGTACCCTGCTCGAGTCCTCGGCAGTCCATCTACTAAATCTGTTGATACTTGCTTCCATTTCTACTCAGGAATATCTAATGGTTGCAACGATCCACTAGGTTTCCTTTGCTCTGCCTTTACCAATTGGCAGTTTATACACTTGGAGATAAATGCTTATATCCCTCTTTATACCTTCCTAGTAGTATGTTCGCTTCATATCTTGGTACATTTTGTTTCCATCGGGATGAATAGTCAATCTAGAATGATGGCACTCTCTTAGTACTTCATCTCGCAATCCATAAACATTGGGAACAAATAACCTCCCATCCTTACAAAGCCAACCTTCTCGGTCGAGTTCGTATTGCATCATGTCCTCGATTCTAGTCCTTCCCCTATCTTCGTTATGATCTCCGCTAGCCTGGCATCTCGCTTCTAACTATTGATCCTTTCAATCAGAGTAGGTCTAATCGATAAGCTTGTCAACATTTCAGGTTCTAGCTTATAGTGAGTCCTAAAATCATATCCATCAATATAGTTTATCTGCTTCCATTCTAAGAACATTTCTCCCAACCCAGCATGTCTTCTACTCAATGCATCCACGATTGCATTCCCTTTTCCTGGAGTATAGGAAATACTGGAATCATAAAAGACCAAGAACTCTAACCACCGTTTCTGATGAAGATTGAGATCCTTCTAAAAGAAAAGGTACCTCAAGGATTTGTGGTCCATAAATATCTCAAACCTTTCTCCCAAAAAAATAGTTCCTCTACATCTTCAAAGCAAAAACAATTGTTGCCATTTCAAAATCATGAGTTGGGTAATTCCTTTCATGTGGCTTTAACCGTCGACTCGCATAAGCGACAACCCTTCCCTTCTGCATTAACACTGCACCCAACCCAGTACCACATGCTTAATTGTATCCAGTTAACTCTTCATTTCCACTTGGAATGGTCAACATTGATGCACTCATCAACCTTTCTTTTAGACTCACAAACACATGCTCACATTTTGCATTCCAAACAAAAGTTTGATTTTTCTTTGTCAAATTGGTCAATGGTGCTATTATCTTTGAGAAGTCCTTGATGAAACGTCTATAGTATCCCACCAATACTAGGAAGCTCCTCACATTCGTAGCACTCTTAGGCTAATTACAATCTTGGATCGTTGCCACCTTCGCATGATCCACAGCTATAACCTGTCCTAAAACAACATGACCCAAGAATCTCACTTCTTCGGCTCTTCCCTCCAAAAGTGACACTTAGAGAATTTTGCTCTCAACTTGTGCTTCCTCAATATCTCTAGCACAATCCTTAAGTGCGTCTTGTATTCCTCTTCAGTTCTAAAGTAGATCAGAATATCATCCACGAACACAAGCACGAACTTATTCAGCTGGTCTCAAAAAACCCAATTTATGAGATCCACAAAGTATGCCGAAGCATTGGTCAATCCAAATGGCATCACCAACCCCTCATAGAAACCCGATGGCGTACGAAACGCAGTAATAGGCACACTCTCACTCGCTACCCTAAGCTGGTGAAACCCCATTGCCAAAGCCATTTGAGCGAACACCTTTGTACCATGCAGTTGATGGAACAAGCCGTCAATGCATAGGAGTGGATGCTTGTTCTTCTTTGTTACTTTATCCAGCTCAGGATAATCCACACACAACCACAAAGAGCCATCCATCTTAGTTGTGAATACAACAGATGCACCCTACTCAGGTATGCTTCTTCGAATGAAATCTTTCATCAATAGGTCATCCACTTGCACCCATGATTCCTTCTGATCTCTGGGTTCTATACGCCTCAAAGGCATAACTATAGGTCTGGCTTCCTTCACTAAGTCAGTCTTAAACTCAATCTCTTTATTCGATGGTAATCCAGTCACTTCCTTAAAGACATCAGGATATTCTCTAGCGATCGACGCAGATGACAAGCCCTCCTACGGGACCTCAAGAAAATATAGAAAGCTAACCATCACCCCATCCTCTAGTAGGCAGCTAATCACTACCGTTCACTCATCCACATCTTCAATTGTCACCAATAGCTTCTCGCAATCCACTATAGCCGCATACCTCTTTAGCCAGTCCATTCCCAAGATAATCTCAAATCCAACAAAATTCAAAACAAAGCAATCAAAAACAAAAGAATATCCATAACTTGATAAAACCAAACCACTACAAACCATGCACAAGCTAGTTGAGCCTCCAACAGGGTTTATCACGATTAAGGGCCGGTCTATTATCTCGGGTTCCAATCCCAATCTGCCTACTAGGTCACTACAAATGAATGAATGAATGAGAAGCACCGGTATTAATCAAAATTTAAACAAGAACATCACCAATAGAAACATACCTTGAATGACGACTCCCTTTCTCTTCTCCTTCATCGAGGGAGCACTCGTTCGGGACTGCGTCCAAAACATATGCCTTCACCATCTGCTTATCCTTTACTGGTTCTAGACAATTCTTCTTCAAATGCCCAGGCTTATCACAATTATAGAATTTCTTCTTCTCACTCGTCTTGCAGTCTTTAATTAGATGACCGTTCATGTTGCATCCATAGCAAGTAGGTTCCCATTTACCCTTCTTTTTACCACCCTTTCCTTGGAACTACTTTCTATTTCCTTTCACTTCTTCTTGCCTTCATCGCCTTGCTACGGTTTTGGCTCTTATTTTCAGCAAAAACAACAATAGCAGTCTTAGCTTTAGGGTACAAACTATCATGGAAAAACGCCTTCTCCACTAGCATTTCAAAAGGCTCATCAATATGATCCAATAGCTTCTCCCCAAAGTAGTCATCTAAGCCAATGATGAATTTCTCTTTCTTTCTCAAGCAAGTACTAGCGAATGACATCCTATACTTTAACAAAGTGTCAAACTCCGCAACATATTCTGAGACTGATATCTCTCCCTACTATAGCTCAGTGAACTTTCTAAACAATACCGACTTCTGGGCAGTCGGGATGAACTTTTCTTCGAACATTGCCTTCAACTGGTACTGATCCTCTAGAGTAGCAACAGTTATAGCATTCCACCAGTTCATAGCACACTCCTGAAGTTGCCTAGAAGCAAACTTCCTCTTCATAATATCATCCACTTCCATATCACTGAAGATGCAGTAACAAGTATCAATCCAATCTTCCACTTCTATAGCTGATTCCGTTCAATGGAATGGCTTTCCTCCAAGAGTAGAGTAATCCTTGCTTAATTTAGCAAAATTAGCGCTAGGTGCTTGCACTGGAGCACCTCCTCTAACCACCCCAGCAGGAGCATTCCTGATCATCGTTTCCACACAACATTGAACATAGCTTGAAAATCAAGCGTAGCATCTCCTGATCCTATTCCCTCTTGAACTCCTGAAGTAGATCTCACATTATTCCTTGTATGACGGCTCATTTTCATCTGTAACAAGAATGATCGGTCTCTCATAAATAAAAATGTGCCTATGATGCTCATGTGCATGCGACTTATATTATATAATATATTACTACATAGTTTTGAAAACCAAACTTATAACAAGTATGCACTCTCGTATATATACACTCTAGATCCGGTCTAAGGCAATAGCTACTTCCTTATCCCTTCTGGATCATGGAATCAACTCAGACTAATCACGTAACCGAAGCTCTCATGCCAAATGTGATGACCGCCCTATATCATTGGCATAGATAATAACTAAACTGTGTGCTGCAGTCGTGCCCGAGCGATATAGGATGATCGTCAAGATGAATAATAACAATCAAACATATAACCTATCATATCTCATAGTGCATGGCTAAAATATAATATCACAGATATAATAGAAGAGAAGTAATAACTATGTGAACAAACCATTAGAGTACAAATCCATAAAGGTATACATCAAATGTCATAGAGTTTATATAATGGAAACAAACTCAATAACTATCTCAAAAACAAGTATAAGCAGTCACTGCTAAGGCTCCTCAGTGCTGCATAGCGGAATATGCATAGAATTCATGTAAGTATATAATATGAGATAGGTCCATCCAGCTCGTTCTCCGAACAGCTACTGCATCACCTAGATCTATTATCTAGTCTACTCATTTAAATGTACCCAAGATAATAAGAAGCAAAGCATAAAACTTTGGGTCGGACAATAGTCTGGTGTGAGCGGTAAATAAACCTCAACAACAGTCCCTATAAGTTCCAACTTCATACCCTATGCCAAGATAACTCGGTGCGGACTCTTTCCTATGAGTCGGCACCGACTCATTCCTATGTGTCGGCACCGACTCATCCACTTAGCCTCCCAGTAGCTACGTTTCCTCCTATGCCACAAGGTTTCTTTGTCAAGTGCTTTAGACCCTGATTCATCGCTTCTTGATAACTCGACCCCCAATCTAAAGTTCAACTTCTAAGTTCTAGAGATAACTCGACCCCCAACCCAACACTTAGCCAAAATTTTCAACATCTTGCTATAGAACAACTCCCTGGACTAAACTCTATCCAACCACGCAAGAGACCGACTTATAGCTCCCTCCTCCATGGTTTATCATCTCGATAACTCGGTACCTAGTCCTGCCTTCAACTCAAAATGTGGTTCAAATTATCATATGGGCTCCTAGTTTTCTCCAGAGCCTCTCCTCAAAGTTTCGTCCAATTCCGACCATCTTTGCCTCTGATCTGCCCAATTCACCAACCTGTCTTCCTATGCATCCAAAACACTAACAAAGAACATCAAAGTATAACATACAAACATAGAATCACAATAATTACATCTATTCATACATGTCATACAATCAATAAAATGAAAAACACATAGAATTATAGCAATCAAGCAATTTCTAATCCAAATCTAAGCAACAGTGAACATATTAACATGTGTGTGATGAATTACTAACCAATTCCTAGAGATTATATTAGAATTTATCAATTTAGGGCATACACATATGTTAACATATTATTAAAATTAGAATAAGATTTTAGGATCAAAACATGTTAAAACCTATAATTCTACCATATAAACATGCATAGGATAGTGAAAAGTCATAAACCACTCACCAATTACCAAATTCTGCCAATTCGAATGTAGATCCAATCCGAACAGCAATGAAAAGCAGTTCAAATCAACCAATTTGATTATCTTTAACTTCTAATTGAAGACCTAATCATTAATCAATAATCTAGTTTGATTTAGAGATAAATTTGGATGAATTAGGATGGACTTAGGGCTAATTAGGGTTTAGATCTGATTGGAAATGAGAGGGAAAATTTCTAATTTGACTCCTACAGCCTCTATTTATAGTAATCTCTAATTAGACTAATGGGCCACACAAGTTCTGGCCAGCAGTTGTTAAAACATAAAACAACCATAACTTCCTAATCGTGAGTCCATTTTTCTATTATAACCACTCTACAAATGGGAAACGATAATCCTGAAGCAATGGAACTGGTTTGAGATTGTAATTCGACTCATATAAAAGTTATAGCCTAAACAAGGTTTTTAGGGTTAAAATAGTCACATAGAAATTCAGAAAAAATCATAGGTATGTAGAATGTCCCTAAGAGTCATATCCCAAAATTATAGAATCATATGACTTCATACGAATAAAATAAAAATATTTTACAATCCTTCGATACGTAAAATACGAGTCGCTACAAAATCTTACCAATTTCTCAACAACATCAACTTTTCTATTACTACTTTATCCCATCTCCAGATGTTGAACCGTAGGATGCGATACTTTCAAGTATCATGACATGTATTTAGCAGTACAATCCCAAGGTTCAACCACTAATGGTAATCTTGATTTCGAAAACAATAATGATCCATTTGGTAACTCTGGATTCGTTGAAAAATATCAAATTTTCGTGGTACTCTTTGTTATTTGTATGGTTCAACAATATCAAATGTTAGTACTAATACATCCACAGTATTCACGTGCCGAGCATTCAAGTGCCAAAAGGAATATTGTTAGGGTAAATAAAAAGAAAATGAACAAGGAAGGAAGAACAAAAGATCTAAATCTCACAACGGAACGATAACATATAATATCAAAAGGATAATACAAAGTGTCACTCTAAGATACAAAGCATCTCAGAGTTACAATCCTAGGTATTATCATCAGCCTGGAAAGTTATTACCGTCTGTCCTTAAAAATGCTGATATATACGTACTAGCAGTGCAAGGGAAATAAGAATACTAGGATAGGTGAAACATCCAGCTCGTCTCCTTGAGCTCCAAAGAATATCCAACTAAAACCTGCCTTTCTCAAACTTCTTGAAACAATACTCGAGGAATTAAGGGAAAGATAAAACCATGAGTTAGATGTAATTTTGGTGTGAAAAACTCAAGAAACATGTGACCACAATATAACAATATCTTTCAAGACCAACCGAATCACCTGAATTGTTTTCTCCTCGAAAGAACGAACAATCTAATAAGTACATATGGCGGTATAATAGATAATGTCTAGGGTGTGGAATATAAATCAAATGATAGCCATGTTGCATGTACAACAAAACAATATTAAGTATACAATCAAAACCGCTAGGTTTCGATTGCATATGGATTTTCGTTGGAGGTTCCCTCAGTATGTCGAGAATGGGCCTCCTGAGAAGGGTCAGAATAATCTTTCGAGCATGGTATATCTCTAGATAAAATATACCACAAGGTGAACATAGCTGGTTCCTGCCTGTAACACATGATACTGAATATCATCGCCCCTACATGCATGTCCCTAACAATCACTAAATATAGAGCCGATATATCATTGGGCTAGCTAAACCCATTGGTAGCGCATCGTATTCTGGTTTATGTCATTACCGATGGTGAAGTCACGTTCAGCATCTCAAGCAGTTCACGAATCTCTCTATGGATTCCAGCATAAGTCCTCCGTGAATGCTAACATTGACCTCTCTAATGGACTTAACCCTAGGATAGACAATTCAACTCTATAGTATTTGTTTGAAATGTTAATGTTGACCTCTCCCTTTGACTTAACCTTAGGATAGACAGTGCAACTCTATAACATTTCGCTTCACAACTGTTTCCAAAACACAGAACACATATCTCGGTTTTGAAGTGGTTACGGTTTTGAGTCATCTTATATAAGTACACTCCCTCGATACAGGACTCTTCAAAACTAGTCAATAGATTTTCGGTTAACTTAACTCCGGTTCTTTTAGAAATAAACAGACAACGCATAAGGGTGGAGATCATCTCTTATCCGGACGGATTTCCTTATCTCTTTCCCTAGAAGAGCAAGACAGTTTATATGTAAGGTATATCATCACTATGAGGATAACCATACCGTATAATTATCATATTTCTTCTAGATATTTCCTAAGTTAATTTTGGTAAAGTTCAATAACAATGAGAACGATCGCATATGGAAACCAACTCTCATATACTTATCACATTTCTAACCATCTCAACTTACACTATATCTCGGTCAAGAGTGAAGCCGATAGGTTAGAGCATTATTTGCTTCTAAACCCTACTTGAACATCATTCTTACCCTCATAGGTAGAACTAACCTACTTTGTCGGCTTTTAGTACTAAGTACATTTTTATTCGTCCTCGAATAAAGGAAAACTAAGATAAATCCATTTTCGTATGGAGCACGATTGCATTGAGCGTATGCAACAAGCCGTTAAATCTCTGGGTGTCCCCAGTAGGACGAGTGTTGTCTCATGAGGGTTTTCAGCGGATACTACCCACAAAATCCAAACGTAGGATGAAAATATTTACAGAATGCAAGATTTATTTACAAAGAGACGAATGCGGGTTTTTTTTTAAATATATTTACAATGAACGATTTACTTTTAATTCGACACAAATAAGTTAAATATAAATTTTGGTCATTATCTTGAAAATTTATGTCATTCACTCGTTAAAATTTCCAATAAAAACGAAGTTATCAAAGCAAATATACTATAGTTTAACTCGTTGTTCGGTCGATAACACACTGTAACTATGAAATGGATCCTTAGTTGATTATCAAAGTTTATCAAAGTGGTATTTTCATTTCATTTCAATAACAAATCAAATCAAATAAGTTAAAATAGTGCTTGGATTTCATTTGCTTACTCTCTCTTATTTTATTTTATTTTTGAAAATTTTATGGATATTAACAATATTTACATAATGCTAACTCAGGTAAACTGAGGCCAGATATATTACCCAGGCACTGCCTTGCGGACTGATGTGAGGGGAATACAGAGCGTGGCGAGTGAACACACGAGTGTGAACACCTATTGATTGTAGGCGTTATTAAAAAGAATTTTTATATATATACACCTAACTCAGATAAACTGAGGCCAGATATATCGATCGTGCACTACCTTTCGGGCTTACATGAGAAGGGTACAAAGCATGGCGAGTTAACACACGAGTGTGAACACATGACTCTTGGTGTTAAAAATATATACATATCTACAAATGTTTTTTTTCTTTTTTTCTTTCTTATTTTTTCAGAAAGAGAGAGTTTTGCAAAATCATCTTAGCACCATTTAACTTAGAAGACAAAAAAAACATGTTATATCCTTTACTTGAAATTCACCACTTTTTTAGAACAAAGATTTTCAATTAGGATGTATTTCATAATTAACACGTATGAATCTTCCTATATACTAGTTAAACCATTTTATTTGTAATCAAACTTCATTTTTATTTTTGTTTAGACAAATTAAATTTCAAAAATTTCAATTTAATAAGCCAAAACCATATATTTATCCTATAGTGTTTCTTTAAAAATAAATCAAAATGCTTTTATATAAAATTTTGTTTTTTTTTTGTTTTTGAGATCTTTTTTTTTATTTTGGAAAGAAAAATTAAAAATAAACCATGAAAAATTGAAAATGATGATGAGTCTCCCCCACACTTGATTTTGACCGTGTCTCCACAGTCAATCCAAGTGAAAGGAGAAAAATAAAACAAAAATAAAAAGATGACCTATATTTACATGAAGGTGAACAGTATTTACACGAGATCATAAAGTATATCATCAAAAAGTAAATGAAACGATCTTCCAAAGACCGATTCATTTGCCTCCTCAAGTATACGAGATACAACTTAAGCTCGAAAAACCAAATCGTAAAAGATTTCAAAGTTGAATGTTGATTTGGAAAAACGAATGTCGTTTTATTGAAAACCGTACGAGTTGTATTATTTTCGATGATTTTCGGGGTTGATAGAATAATTGATTGAAATTCAAATTTATTATCACCAAATTGAAATTCTGATTTATCATTGAAAACTTCTTCAAAATTATTGAATTCAAAATCAAAATGGTGATTTAAATCATCCCCTTCAGAATTCGACAACTCATCATCGAAAAGTCCAAAAAATTCATGTTCATTAAATTCATCTTCCTTTGTTGGATTATCAACAACTTCATTGCGTGCATCATTTTCAAATTCCAAAGTTGTTGTATTCAAATTTTCAAAATCGAGAAAAGGAAGATCGAATTTTAAATTTGGTTCCACACCCTCAAAAGAATTGAAATCCAACCCAATTACCATGTTTTCAACAACTTCATTAAGATTATTATTTTCAATTTCAAAAGTTGTTATTTGAAAATCATCGATTTGGGTAAAAGATGGATTATTACTTAACTCGTCACACGTTGGGATTTGGTTTTGTTGTTCACGTTGTTTCATATAAGTTTCAAACAACGAATCCATGTGATCATCGTAAATTTCGTTCATTTGTTTAACAAAATCCAATTTATAATTATTAGCATGAGGATTTTCGATTTGGATTTGTTGAGAACAAAAAATTTCACTTGCATAGTCGAGATTATTCCCATTGCCAATATTATTTGAAAAGTGGATCACATTTTCATTTTGGAGTTCAAAATTGAATTGGCATGGGCTATACTCGAAGTCATTGGAATTTTGAAGTGAATTCAAATTTTGATTATTTTGAAAATTTTGACTTGAGTTATCACACAAATATGAATTACACAATTCATTTATCATTTGATTTTGTTGTGTAGAGATTTCGAGTAAAGACGAAATGCTCTTTTCAAGATTTGAGGGTTGGTCATCGTTTTGAAAATTTTGTGGTTCAAAATTTGAATTGTTTAAAGAATGGTTGTCGTTAAAATATCCATACAAATTTGGAATGAAATCATATGGATTATATTGATTTTCACAACTATTGTAAAATTCAAATGAGTGGGGAAACTCAGACATTTTCAAGAATATTTTTTTTATAAAGAAAATTTATTTACAAATAGAATTTATTTTTCAAAAGGAAGATTGATTTTTTGTTTTGAAAAGGTTTTACAATTTTTTTGGATTTTTTTTTCTAAATTTTTTTTTGGATTTTTGAAATTTCAAAGAAAAAGGATTTAAAAATTTCAAAGGAAAAGGAATATTTACAATTTTTTTTGGTTTTGAATTTTGAAATTTTTGTTTTTTTAAATATGCATAAACTAATGCAACTAAATGAATGCAAAGGTTTAATTACAAATGATTTATCCTAAGTTAACCCAAAATTGTATAATCACACATTGTCTTAGGTAAACAAGATAGTTCTCAGCCAGGTAACAGACAGGATTTATCGGTGCACCACGAATCATCATAGCAATGCAGCCGAAGGTTTAAGTACCTTCAGAGGAACAACCACTATAATATTTACGAATCATCGTAATATTTAAAAACGGTTATTACACTGCCGTAGCCTAGACACCAAGATATTAAATTGTCGAAAAAGGACAAATTGTCAATATACAATTAAGTGTTATTGTTATTAATAATCAAAATTCTAAGATGAAATGCGAAGCAGAAATTAAACGTGTATTAACAATGTAACTACGAATGAATTTTATTTTATTTTTTGAATTTTTTTATATACAAAATGCAAGCAATCAACAATGCAGATTAAAACTATAGATGAAAGCACCAGAGCATGCAGAATTTTTTTTAAGCAACTATTTTCTATTAGTAAGCAATTTATTTTGGCTTGCAAAGCAGTTCTTTAGCAAGCACGTCCTTCACCCTACTTTTGCAACCTGAAAATTGAAAGAGTTTGAACAAGATTTAAATATTTTTTTTTTTACAAAATAACTACAAAAAGAAAGGAAGAAGAAAAGAAAAACATTATTAACTACGGCCCATCACAAACAAAGCCCAAATTCTATCAGCCCACTTCGGTTTCACAATCGGTTTCCTTTCCTTTGTTAAAAAAAATATCCTCTTAGTTCAAAAAAAAATTCGCAAAATCGGATAGAAAGAAAAGAAGAAGAAGAAAGAAAAAAAACGAATATGTTCGCTTGCCGAAGGAGGAGCACGTTTTCAGTTCGTTTATTGGTATGGAATTTGGCAAGGCTAATGATTGAAGATGAAGCCAGTGGTTTGAGGAGTTAAGTCGAGGCTTTGGATTTGATTTGCGTGAGGAAGTTGGTGATGATTTCTGGGTGAAGGCGGTTGGTTTAGGGTCGTGGCGATAGTTGTTGTGTGTTAGTTCGCCGATGTTCAACAATTACTGGGGAGGAATGCGACGTTGTTCAGTGCTCTTGTTGGTAGTATTGTTATGGCGAGGCGAATTGGAAGCGGAGTGACGATAGACTGTTTAATGGCTAGGCATAGCATGGTTCGGCAGAGTGTTGAATTGTTGATGACTGGTGGAGTTGATGGTTGGTTTGTGGCAAAGTAGTGGGGCTACAAGTTTGATGGCAACGGAACCATAGGTAAGTATGATGTTGCTGCCTCCCCTGAAATGTTGTAAGTATGATGGTCGCGGTGGTTTTTTTTGTTGTATTTGCGAGGCAGTGGTAAGTATGAAATGAATGTTTGGGTATGCGGTCTTAGGAGCATGAGCTTTGGTGGCAACTGGGCGTGGTGATGGTCTATGATGTATTGATGGGGTGGAGTTGTCGTTGGATGTGAATTTCAGGTCTAGGCCTTTAAGGCTTGTTTCTGGTGGCAGGTAGGGGCAGTTGTATATGTATGGGGAAGTGGGCTGTTGGCAATGCTTGTTGTTTGAGGCAGTAATGGAAGAGAGGTAGAGTCGATGTATGTATGTATGACTGCAATATGCTGTATGTAAGAAGTGTTTGAATGTGGATAGTCAGTTTGATGGTGTGGTAAGTTAGGGGAGGTTTAGCTGGAGATGGAAGGTAGGTGATATGGTCTTGATAGAGGTCGATTGTAGTGGTGGCACTTATAGAAGGCAGGTTGTGTTGATGCAACTGGTGGTTGGAAAACAAGGCAGGGGTTGTCGGTATGAGAAGTTCACAATGTTGGTAATGTATGTATTGGTGAAGTGGCAGAGGCACAATGATAAGTGACAGTTTGGCAGTTTGAGATTCTGGAGTTGCGTTGATTGCTGTGGGGTTGGTCGAGTTATTCGAGGAGGTGGTAGAAGTTTGTATGTTTGGGGATTGTTCAGATGATGGAGCAGGTTGTTTTGCAGTGGTTAGATTGTAGATGAAGTTTGTGGCAGAGGGGATAGGGCACTGTTGGGTTGGAGGAAGTTGGTCTGTGATGTCGAACTGCACTGTGGCTGTGGTGAGTTTGGTCTGTGATGTTGTAGATGGTAGAAGTGGTGTAGATTGTTTGAGTGTTCGACTGCTGTTTGAAGGCGGGGAGATAAGGCAGCAGTTAGACGAGTTGTTGATGAGATGATTAGATGTTTGTATGCAATGGTCAGTGATGAAGTGAATCAAGTTGATATTATGGTTGCACTTGTCATTTGATGGTCAGCAATGGGGAGTAGTGGCAGTGAAGAGTTGTTTGTGATAGATGATGTGATCAAAGGAAGTTATGAATGGTTAGGGGCTTTGGTTTGTAGAGGAGTTTGTATGGCAGTCTGGGTTGTATGGAAGTGAGAAAGAAAGAAGTGGTTTGAGCGACAGGGATGGTTGTAAAGTGAATGTTGAACTGTTGTTGGTTTGAAAGTTTTATGTGGTTAAGGCAATATGCAGTTTGCAGTTGATAGCAGTATGCAGTTTTGATCAAGTGATTTTGGTTTGTATATGTTGATTGGTAGCACCAGAGTTGTGTAGTAGTAGGAGAATGTGGTCGAAATGTTTATGGCAATGAAACAGTGGTAGTTCGTGTAGCAGAGGTGAGAAGCAATGTGATGGTGGTGGGTATTTGGTAACAGTAGTAAATGCAGAAGTGCAGAAGTGGTGATGAATGGCTATGTAATGGGGATGAAGTGGGAGTTGAGTGGTGAGCAGTGTGATGAATGGGATGTAGTGCACTGTCTGTTATCAGTGAAGAATGTAGAAGCCAGGGAACAAAGAAATGCACAATGCAGTTTTGTTTTGTTTTTCTTGTAAATATATAAAAAAAGGAAAGAAAAAGAAAGACGTAAATGTAAAAATGAAAATGTTAATAAATAATTTTTTTAGAAATTGTGTTTTTTTTAAATATGGAAATGCACACAAACAAAACAACTAGAACAACATGCACACAAACAAATGCAAACAACAATCACACAAACGCACAATATTTTTTTTAATTGCACAAACACACAACAAAAATACACAAAAATCAAAAGAAAAATAATTCGAAGAACAGAAAATCAAAATCAAAACAATTCCCCGGCAACGGTGCCAAAAACTTGTTCGTCGACGGAAATTCTATCGGTTTAGAAAACCATCGAACGAATTTAGAAATAAAATAACCGCAAGCGCACGGCGTACACTTGTAGTACATGGCGAATACGGGTCGATCCGTAGGGAATTGATGATTTTAAAAATCTATTCAATCAAATTAAACAAAAGTCGAGTGAAAGTTAAGCTAGAGAATTAGAAAATTAGCTAACTAACTAAAAGAAAAGAGATGCAAATATAAGAGTTAAATGACAATTTAGAGAATAAATCCACTCTCTAGATCATGTAGTTCAACACATATGAAATCATAATCTCTCTTTTTTGGTCATCAGTGCTTTAATTGATGTGTTTATCATAAGTATGGCATATTTGTGCTATTTATTAGCCAACATAAGCCATCAAACTATAACACACCCCTTAAACCACTTACTAACTTTCATGAAATTTGACAATGAAAATGAAATCTATTTTAAGTATGGCCTATTAACTATTTATTAGAAATATAGACCATCAAATTTTAATTTCAAATCACTTTCTTTTGACATAATCATATTTTGATGAAGAGGCAATTAGTGTTAGTGATTGTTTAAGCATAGCCTATTTGATGTCAACAATATAGGCTATCAAATTCAAAGCAAAAACAACTAGTAAACCATTTCTTTCATCATCATTAAGCACAAAAAGAGAGCATGAATTAACAAATAGTTGAAGCTTCATGAGAGCTTCATTACCCCTAAATTGAAGGGGTTTATCCTCTCATATTTGTCATTTGATTAACAAATGTAGCTAGCAACATGAAAGCAAAAAGAAAGGAAAATGAAAGCTAATGGAAAAGAGAGCTAATTAACAAGAATTAGAACTATTCTACTTGCATGAAAGTAAATATACATTATAACATGAAAGGAAATAAACAAGAAAGGGAAAAGATCATATATTAAACTGCATAAAAAAAAGAAAAGAAAATTACATGAAAATAAAAATGGCTAAGTAGCCATGAAAAGAGAAAGAGAAGAGCTTGTTTATTTGTGAGCCTAAACTAAACTAAGAGAGACTAAGGAAGGAGGGTTACATGAAACATAAGGGGTATTTATACATGTGTTAAACCCTAATTCATATTTTTGGGGAATGCCCAAATTGCCCTTGAGGTAGTGTGGTGGCCAAGTAATCATTAACATCCACTAATCCCCCACTTAAATGTACATGAAGCTTTAATGTCCTTTTATCAAGTGCTTAGTTCCTAATTGAAAATCAAGGTAAGTGGGTGGGGTCCTCCATGATCATCACTTTGAATTATTTCCATCTTCATTTATTCTCTTCACTCTTGTGCATGCATATATTATCATGAAGCCATTTGTAAAATTCATCAATTTTCCTACAAAACAACATAGAAAATTCCAAGTAAATTTTCACAATTTAATAAATGCATAAAAATGACCATTTTACCCCTATATGAAGATGAATATGTGACAATTTGAAAATAATTTGAATTTTGGTTTAAATAAGTTAAAATACCCGATAAGATCATTTATTTAATTTAAATAGATTAAATATGGTGGTAAAAATATGCACATTTACGTGCACATCTGTACATGACTAAATACTTCCCATAGATAAGTAAACAGACAAAGCATGATTAAGTCACATAAGGCAGATTAAATCACATAAAGCATAATTGAGTCACAAAGAAGTGGATCTCTCACTTGTGCCAACTTCCTTTAGTGTTTGAGTAACTTTTCCCTATCCCTAAGTTTCCTTGGACCTTTGGTGTTACATCCCCCATTTTGAGGCCCAAAACTAACCGCTACAGATGCTGCAGTCATATATAGTATTAATTTCCGGTAATAAATGTGGTAATGTTAATGGTATCCATAATATCAAAAGCATAAGAATATGAAATATTTCAAAAATAATTTCAAAATAACTTTTCTCATTACATTTCAAATCCGCATTTCATATTCAGTACATAATCCCATAATGTTTCCTAGGTTCAGATAAATATAATTATTATAAAATACGCCAAGAGAGACATATGGAGATGCCCCTTTAGATGATCAGAGTTACTAAATAGACAGCTATAACATCTGCCTTTACATACAATATTCAATCATAGTGGAATAGATAAATAGATAATCTCCTATCTAGCTAATCTTTGCCTCCTGCACGTCTTCAGAAGCTTTATTCGCCAAAACCTACTAAATCTGAAAACCTTAACTCTCAACCTACTTAAATTAAATTTTGAGCACCTGAGAGTTTAAGGGGAAAACATAAACTTCGAGTCAGACAAAAAGTCTGGTGTGAATAATAATATGACACCTCGATTTATCGATATTAAGTGAAACCATGCCGCTTAGCGGAACGGATTTCCCCTCACTAATATCCTTTAAAAGCATATCTTTTGTAATTAAAATCCTACAACCAAACTGGTTATAATAAACAATATACGATAACATGTATGCATACAAATAGGTAATCGGTGGACTATTGTCCCAACATCATAGTTTAATCAGGTTGGCTATAAACCTATGGCTGACTCGGCCTACCAGACATAATAAATGTTCTAACTTACTGTTAGAGTAAAACTGGATGGTCTATCCATAACTTACTACTTCTAGGGTCAACTGATCTTAATGGTTTTGCCGGCTCACCAATAACCTATCTCTACTCTACGTGTTCCTTTCTATGTGTAACCTAATTTTTGTCTTACCCATGACAAAGCCCTATACACTGGTATTTTGGACTTATTTGTACTAGGGGCTACTAGCTAAAGTATAGGGCCCGATCCCATCTGGTTTCCTAATCTATGGGTGTAAAATTATGGGTTAACTACCCTATAAACATTTCCTTGAAAACAAAATCTTTGTAAATGATTTAACCCTTGAAATCATACTTAAAACAAGGATTGGTCTTTTACATTACTCGAAATACTTAAGTCATGATATATGCTTTACAAACATTATTGATGAGAACTCGAAATCATTAGGGTCTTCCATCCTCTCAAACTTAGGCTATAAGACAAAAACTATGTAAACCTTTATAATTATAAAACACGACGAGGTCATCGCATTAAAAATCGTTGCCCATTGAAAAGCATGTTGAAGTCTTTTATTTGAAAATATATAAGGATGACGTCGAAGTCATAACTTCATAGGTCATAGTGCAAAACTATAAAAAAAACTTTGATGACACACAAGAACCTTGGCATCAAAGCCTCGTCGAGAATATAAATAAATTCGAATAAGTGCGGCGTCGATATCAATGACGTCAACATAGTTAGTATAGGTTAAGCTCGATGACCATCAGGGTGACGAGACAAAAATTCAGTGTTAATTAACATGGCTATGCGGCTCGAGGTTATAATGGTCGGTGACTCTATAAAACATAAGCGGCTATATGCCTCTTTTAAAACGCGACATGCCTGAACATCGACATGGTCATGTCGAGGACCATCTCTTAATCTTTATTACTACGGCCTCGACGAGGTCCAACCCAATCCATTTCATGCCAAGCTCGTTGACATCATATGTATTGATTTGTTCCACATCGATGACTCTGAGATGACGTGAGATGTGGCTCGACATGGACAATGTCGACAAGGTAGAGTTGTAAATAACTTAAAAGCTGCTAGATTACTATAAAAAGATGTTTCTTTTAACCAAACCTCTATATATTGTCAAAATCTTATTAGCTAGCAAAACTTTATCAAATTTCTTCACTAAAAATCTATCGCACTTATTTGAAATATTAATATATTTTACACTTTAACCCTACATCTTAATATATTAATAAAACAATTAAGCCCCTCTAGCTTAAATAATTTGTTCACCATAGTTAAATACTTAGGAAAAATCTCCAAAATCAAAGTAAATATAACTAATCATATACTTCAACATACAAAAAATTTGGAACTAAAATCATAGTTTAATTATTATTTTTATAATAAATCCGAATTAAACCATTTTTGGCTTAGAAAATTCATAATAAAATCATACTTGATAGGAAAATTATGAAATTTCAAACCCACTTCCAAAATACTATTCCAAACCTTATCTCAAAATTTTAAATCATTTCGGTCATCATAACTAGGATATTCACTCTTAAAACCCCTTATTTATTCCCATAATAAATCCTAATATTCATCATTCAAGCATATAATTTTTCAATGATCAAAACATAACATAATAACATTATTAAACTCAGATTTTCCACTAAAACCGAAACACAAAACAAAGCATAAGATGTATATATATTATTCACCTTGTATTTATTAAGAAAGTTGAGATTTGAATTTGGATTTACTTTCCCCAAAGCTTTTCCTTGATTCTCTAGCTTTTATTTCCACTTGAAACCCTAGCAATGGCCGACCCTCTTGTTGTATTTAATTTTGTGTATTATGAATGGAATGCAGGGTAATAGGAGAGTAAGGGTTTATGATAAGAGGATGCACACTCTTTCCATTTTACCTTTGTCATAATTTCTTCCTTCTTATTTTATGTTTTATATCTTTATTCTTAACTCATTCATTAAGGCACGACCTCTTAATTATTCAAATCCCAATTCTCTTAATCCTTTATATTATTTTATTTATCTAATTAAATGTTCTAAATAATGTAAGCCAAAATTAGGGTCATTACAGACTCCCCTCCTTAAAGAATTTCGTCTTCGAAATTACGATAAGCTACACACATCAATCAAACATAAAGGTAAAACATAACATCAAACAAGTCAAGATAACTGTCTCTAATCCTGCTCTCTATTTCCCAAGTATAATCTCTCTTGTTGTCAATCCACTGGACCTATACTAATCTGATTGTCTTGTTCCTTAATTTCTTCTTATTCCTGGCCACTATTCGAATTGGCCGTCTTACTATGGTCATGTATGGTTCCACTACTAAGTCTTCCAATACGGTTGGACTAATGGTAGTCTCTAGATCTCAAACACACTTCCTTAGATGAGAAACATGAAAAACATTGTGGACTTCTACGGTAACTCTAACATATAAGCGAGTTTCCCGATCCTTTCTATAATAGGAAATGGTCCAACAAATCTAGGTGCCAATTTCCCTGACTTCCCAAATCTCACGACACCTTTCATTGGTGATACATTGACGAAAACATGATCTCCGACTGAGAACTCTAAGTCTTTTCATCTCTTATCTGCATAACTTTTCTACCTAGGTTGAGCTTCCTTCATTCTAATCCAACTTAACTAAATCTTTTCTGCGGCTTCTCTTACTAAATCTGGACCAAGAACTAATCTATCTTCGGTTTCTAACTAATTTACATGAGATTTACACAGTCTTCCATATAAAGCTTTAAACGGTGTCATCCCTATACTAGTTTGATAACTGTTGTTATACGAAAACTCAACTAAATGTAGATGGTCTTTCTATGATCCTCCAAATTCTAGCACACAAGCTCTTAACTAATCCTCCGGGTCTTTGTTAACTCACTCCATTTGCCTATCGGTCTGTGGATAGTAAGCGGTACTCATCTTGAGCTTGGTAGCTAAAAATTCCTGTAGACTCTTCCAAAACTCACCAGTGAACAAGGAATCTCTGTCACTTACTATACTACTAGGAGTCCCATGCAGTCTAACTACATTCTTCGTGAATAACTTAGCTAAGATTGGTGCCGTTCTAGTTGACTTAACAGGTATAAGTGTGCACTCTTAGTCAATCTGTCCACCATAACCCAAATATTTTCATTTCCACTATTTGACCTTGACAACCCATCTATAAAATCAATAGATATAGAATCCCACTTACAAACTGGAATATCTAAAGGCCGAAGTAACCCACTTGATTTCTAATACTTGGCTTTTAATCGTTGACAGTTCAAACACTACTTTACCCATAAGTCTACATCCTTCTTCATACCTTCTCAGAAGAAACTTCTTTTTATATCCTGACACATCTTAGTTCCTCTTGGATGAATAGTGAACTTTGATCGATGACACTCCTTAAGAACTTTCTTCCTTATGTTTCAAATATCGAAACACATAACCTTCCTTTCTTCCTCAACCATCCATTTTGGTCAAGACTGAAATCTTTTAAATCATCAACCTCGGTTCCAATCTTTAACCTTTCGATCCGTTCACCTAGTAATGGATCATCTCCTTGCTTAGAAGAAATTCTTTCGATCATCACCGGTTAAACTTCCAAACATGACAATATAGCGGTTTCTTGACTCTAACTTGCCGTAGATCTTAACTCCACGCCACATGTAGTCAATGTTTCTAAATCTTTCCACTCAACAATCATTGCTAATACTGCATTCTAATGTCTTCTACAGAGTGCGTCTGCAACCTTATTTCATTTCCCTGGTGTGTACTCGATTCCAAAGTCATAGGAAGCTATAAACTCTAATCATCTCTGTTGTTTCATATTACAGCTCCTCCTTAGAGAATATCTTAATGACTTATGATCTATAAATAACTCGAATTTCTCTCCTAGAAGATAATGTCTCCACACATTTAATGCAAAAATCACCATAACTAACTCTAGGTCATGCATCAGATATCTAACCTCATGTAGTCTGAGCTGTCGAGAAGCATAAGCAATCACTTTCCCTCTCTGCATTAACATGGCTCCTAGTCCTATTTCGCATGCATATGTATACACTACTAAATCTTGATTCCCATCCAGAACAACTAACACTGGGGCATTGATCAATAAGTGTTTCAGCTTCTGGAGTGCCTACTCACACTTATCAGTCCAACCATACTTTACTTCTTTCCTTGTTAGCTTAGTCATCGATGCTGCTATCCACGAGAAATCCTTAATAAATCTTTGGTAGTAGCCAGCTAGTCCAAGAAAACTCTTTATCTTAGTCACTATCTCGAGTCTCTTCCAATTATTAACTACCTCGATCTTAGTTGGAACTACCGACAACCCTTCCTCTAAGACTACATGACCAATAAACTTCACCTCCTTCTTCCAAAAATGACACTTTGAAAACTTTGCTTTTAACTGATGTTATTTCAGTGTCTCAACCACTATTCTTAGATAACTTCATGGTCTCTTTCATCCTTAGAATACATCAAGATGTCATCTATGAACACCAACATGAGTCTATCCAAATACTCTTGAAAGATCTGGTTCATTAAGTCTACGAAGAAGGCTGGCACATTAGTCAGTCCGAACGGCATTACTAACCATTCGTACGATCCATACCTTGTCCTAAACGCCATCAAGGGAATACTATCCTCTACTACACTTAGCTAATGGAACCCTGTTTCCAAATCCAACTAAGAAAACACTTTGGCTCCACTCAAATGATCAAACAATTCGTCAATCCTCGGTAATGGATATCGATTCTTATTGTCCTCTCATTTAACTTGCAATAATCGATACACAACCTCAACGATCAGTCTGGTTTCTTAACAAACATTGTGGCTGCTCTCCAAGGCAAACTGTTTGGTCTAATAAAATCTTCCCTTCTAAATCCACCAGTTGCACCTTTAGCTCCCTCATCTCAGTAGGTGTCATTCTACTTGGCGGTCTTCTAACAGGTTCAGCTCCTGGTACAAATTTATTCGAAGCTCAATAGCACATTTTGGCGGTAGTCCTATCACCGGTTCAAAGATGTCTACAAATTCTCTAACGACAAAAACTTGATTCAACTTGTTTTCCACCTCCATTACACCCAACAAAGCACAAACATCAAAACTCGGGTTTTCTATAGAATATATAATTCGGTCATCATTACTAGGGTGTCTTAGAGATATTTTCCTACCGTGGTAAAATATCCTAGCATCATACTTACTTAACCAATCCATACCCAAAATAATTCTGAAACCTACAAAATCAAACACATGCAAATTGCAAGCAAATATATGACCTAACAATTCCAACTCTAACTGGTCACATATCATTTCAAGAGTTGCATACCCTCTTATTGGATTCGCAACCCTTAAGGATGTAACAAGGTATGAGGGTTCTAGGTTATGCTTATCTACCAGACAATGAGATATGAAAGAATGTGATGCACTAGTACCACATAGAACTCTAACAGGTATATCATGAATCAAATGTGTACCTCCCATCGCATCATTTCCCTTCTACTTAGTTGTTGGTCTCGAGGTAGCCGGTTCCAATGCAAACACCTTGCCCTTCTCAGCTTTAGCTGGTTCCTTGCACTGGTTCTTATAATGACCAATCTGATCAAAATTAAAGCACTTAAAGTTCTTCTTCCCAATCACCTTCTTTCCATCTCCAGAATGACATTCATTTGCGAAATGCCCTTTCTTATCACACTTATAGCAGATAATCTTAGATTTTCCTTTCTTGGCAACTCCACTCTTCTAAGCTCCTTTGTTGTGAAAGAACTTCTTCTTCTTCTTATTCTACCCACTTTGAGCCTCCACTACTTTGTTACTGCCAAAGAAAGCAAGCATTTGTTCATTCCTTAAAGCCATCTCTACCACTTCATCACATGGATCCTTGAGATGTGGCAAAGTTGCCTTAGCAAGCTTAGGTCTCAATCCACGAATGAACTCCTCGTTCCTCTTAATTATTGTATTCACAGTAGCATACTCATACTAGGACAACTCCTCAAATCTTTTAGCATACTCCAGCACCGTCATGTCTCCCCGCATCAACTCATCAAACTTCCTCAAAATGGTAGACTTAGCGATCTCTGACATAAATCTTTCCTTGAACCTTCTCCTGAATTCTTCCTAAGTCAATGTTTCCTCCGCTACTCCAATAGTTACACTGTTCCATCAGTACAACACAGCTCCTTGTAGTTGTTTGAACGCTAACCACCTCTTCTGCTCATCATTCAGTCTAAGGTCAACGAAGATCCTCTTACGGTGAAGCAACCAATTTTTTACTTCCATTGCATCCTCGGTTCCAATAACTGGTTTTCCTCCTAGCCTTGCATAGACTTTGCTCGGCACAACATAGTTGTTGACCATCGGAGCTTCCAGATTCACTCCTCCAGCATTTCCACCTACTAATCCGACAGCAGCTTTTGCTTGCATTATGTTGACAAAGAACTGATACATATCTCCCATATGAACCTACGGTGTTCCAGCACCTACATTAGCAGCTTGTGCCTGACCAAGATTCCTTCTAGTATTGGGTTTGGCATTTCCATTTGTTATGCTTCCTCCACCGAGATACCCTCTTCCGTTTCCTAGCTCCATACCTTACTTTCCTTTAAATATACATTCGAACTTTAGTAAGACACGGAAGAACGATCTAAGCGAGATGAGAGAATAGAGATAAACCATATACTTATACATAACAAATACAAGTATATTACTATAGCGTTATCCCATACCCCAATCTTATTCTCTAATTCATTAGGATTATGTTTTTAAAAATCTTTTTAGGTTCAAAATTCTTTTAAGTTTTACATAAAACTATGCTCTGATACCAAGTTGTAACATCCCCCATTTTGAGGTCCGAAACTAACCGCCACAGATGTTGCGGTCATCTATAATATTAATTTTCGATGAAATATTGCGGTAATGTTAATGGTATCCATAATATTAGAAGCATAATAATATGAAATATTTCAAACACAATTTCAAGATAACTTTTCTTATTACATTTCAAATCAGCATTTTATATTCAGTACATAATTCCATAGCGTTTTCCAGGTTCAAATAAATATAATTATTATAAAATACGCCGAGAGCTACATATGAAGCCCTTTGGATGATCAGAATTACTAAATAGACAGCTATAACATCTGCCTTTACATACAACATTCAATCACATCGAAATAGATAAATAGATAATCTCCTACATAGCTAATCTTTGCCGCCTGCGCGTCTTTGGAAGCTTTATTCGCCAAAACCTACCAAATCTGAAGACCTTAACTCTCAACCTACTCAAATTAAATTTTAAGCGCCCGAGAGTTTAAGGGAAAAACATAAACTTCGAGTCAGACAAAATGCCTGGTGTGAATTATAATATGACATCTCGATTTATCGATATTAAGTGAGACCATGCCGTCTAACGGAACGGGTTTCCCCTCACTAATATCCTTTAAAAGCATATCTTTTGCAATCAAAGTCCTACAACCAAACTGGTTATAATAAACAATATATGATAACATGTATGCATACAAAATAGTTAATCGGTGGACTATCTGTCCCAAAACCATAGTTTTATCAAGCTGGCTATAAACCTATGGCTGACTTGGCCTACCATATTTAATAAATGTTCTAACTTTCTGTTAGAGAAAAACTGGATGGTCTGTCCAGAACTTACTTCTTTTAGGGTAACTGATCCTAATGGTTTTGCGGGCTCACCAATAACCTATCTCTACTTTGTGTATTCCTTTCTGTGTGTAACCTACATTTAGTCTTACCCATAACAAAGCCCTACACGCTAAAATTTTGGACTTATATTAGCTAGGGGCTACTAGCTAAAGTTTAGGGAGCGACCCCACACCAGCCCCATCTGGTTTTCTAATCTCTGAGTCATTCTTTAGTAAAATTCTAGGTTAACTACCCTATCCATCATTTCCTTGAAAATAAAATCTTTGTAAATGATTTAACCCTTGAAATCATATTTAAAACAAGGAAAACATTAGTCCTTTACTCAAAATACTTATGTCATGATATATGCTTTACAAAACATTGTTGATGAAAACTCGAAATCATTAGGGTCTTCGACCCTCTCAAAACTTAGGCTATAAGGCCAAAACTATGTAAACCTTTACAATTATAAAACTTGGCAAGGTCATCGCCGTTAAAGATCTTTGCCCATTCAAAAGCACGTTGGAGTCTTTTATTTGAAAAAATACGGGGATGATGTCGAAGTCATAACTTCATAGGTCACAATGTAAAACTATAAAAATAAACTTCGGTGACACACAAGAACCTCGGCATCAAAGCCTCATCGAGAATATAAATAAATAGGGATAAGTGCGGCGTCGATATTACTGACGTCGACTTAGTTAAAAGAAGTATAGGTAAGCTCAATGACCATCAGGGCCGGCGAGACAAAAACTCGATGTTAATTAACACAGTTGTGTGGCATCGAGGTTATAAGGGTCGATGATGTGCACGTAAATGTGCATATATTTACATCCATATTTTATCTATTTTTATTTAAATAAATGTCATATTTTGGTATTTTAACATGTTTAAAACCAAAATTCAATTATTTTTAAATCATCATATATTCATCTACATATAGGGGCAAAATAGTCATTTTTGTGCATGTGTTAATTTGGGACTTTTTACTTGGACATTTTTCATAATTTTTATAGGAATTTGGATGCATATGGAAGAGGGTTTCATGAAGATATATGCATGCACAAGGGAATACAAAGGAATGAAGAGGAGATAATTCATGCTCATGATCATGGAGGACCCCACCCACTTACCTAAATCTACAATTAGAAGCTAATGGACAACCAAGTGGAGGTTAAAGCTTCATGCATATTTAATGATGGATTAATTAGAGGCTAATGGTTACTTGGAGGCCACTTCCTAAAGGACATTATGGAAAGCACCCTAAAAATTGAATTAGGGTTTTATGCATGTATATATAGCCCTCTTATGTACATGTAAATATCTTCTTACCTTTCATTTTACTTAGGAAATTAAGCAAGCAAGTTGTAAGCTCAACGTTACATGAAATAAAAATGGCTTCCTAGCCTCTTTCTCTTTTCTTTTCTACATGCTTTTATTTACTTTTATGCTCATTTTTATTCTTATGCTCTCTTTCATTTCATGTTCATAGCTTAGATTTACATTTATGCACTTAGTTTAGTTCATTTCCTTCTAGTAGTTAATCTTCTTTTTCTTTGTTTATTTTCTACTTTATTTTATTTTCAATGTTGAAATCTTTATGTGTTGAAATGATAACACAAATGAGAGGCTAAATCCCTACAATTTAGGGGTAATGAAGCTTTCTTTTATCACGTAGATTCGACATAATTTTCTATGTATGATCTCTTTTGTGCTTCATGAGAAAATGAATTTTTATGTTTGTTTGTGTTTTATGTTGAATTTCATAGCCTACTTTGTTCATAACAAATAGGCTATGCTTATCTCATTAATCATAAATTGCCTCTTCATCTAAATATGATCATGACAATGAAGTGAAGTTTTAATCAAAACTTGATGATCTATGTTACTAATTAATAGTAAATAGATCATGCATAAACTAGATTTTGGTTTCATTTTCTATGCCATGTTTCATGAGATTTGAAAAGGTAGGACTAGATTTGTATTATAGTTTGATGGTTTGATTTGTGTAAATTATAACTCAAATAGGCCATGCTTATGATAAATACATCACTAATCCTACTTAGATTAAAAAGAGATCATCATTTGATTTTATGTTGATTTATGTGAAAAATATAAGAAAGTGGATTTTCCTCTAAATTGAATTTTGATCACATAGTTTTTAATCTCAACATTTGCTTAGTTTTCTAGTTTTCAAAACAATCTCCACTTTTGGTTTAGTTTGATTAATTAGAAAATTTTAAAATCTTAAAAAATTCCTTGCGGATCGACCCGTACTCGCCACGTACTTAAATTATACGTCGTGCACTTGCGGTAAAATTAATTCAAAATTTATCAGCATTTTTCTAACTCGATAGAAAATTTGTCGTTAACCAGTCGACGACTCTATAAAACGTAAGCGGCTATATGCCTCTTTTAAAACATGGCATGCTTAAACATCGATAAGGTCACCTCGAGGACCATCTCTTAATCTTTATTACTACGGCCTGACGAGGTCCAATCTAATCCATTTCATGCTAAGCTCGTTGACATCATACGTATTGATTTGTTCCGCGTCGATGACTCTGAGATGTGGTGAGATGTGGGATATGGACAATGTCGACATGGCAGAGTTGTAAATAACTTAAAGACTGGTAGATTACTATAAAAAGATGTTTCTTTTCACCAGACCTCCATAATTTGTCAAGATGTTATTGGCTAGCAAAACATTATCAAATTTCTTCACTAAAATTCTATCGCATTTAATAATTTGAAATATTAAAATATTTTACACTTTAACCCTACATCTAGTTACACACTTAGGAAAAATCCTCAAAAATCAAAGTAAATCTAACTAATCATATTCTTCAACATACAAAAATTTCGGAACTATAATCACAATTTAATTATTTTTTATAATTAAACCATTTTCTAGGTTTGGAAAATTCATAATAAAATCAAACTTGATAGGAAAATTATGAAATCTGAAACCCATTTTCAAAATACTATTCCAAACCTTATCTCAAAATTTTAGATTATTTGGGTCATCATAACTAGGTTTTCACCCTTAAAACCCTTAGTTAATCCCATAATAAATCCCAAAATTCATCATTCAAGCATATAATTTTCCAATGATCAAAACATGACATAATAACATTATTAAACTCGGATTTTCCATTAAAACCAAAACACAAATCAAAGCATAAGATGTACACATATTATTCACCTTGTATTGATTAAGAAAGTTGAGATTTGAATCTGGATTTACTTTCCCCTAAGCTTTTCCTTGATTCTCTAGCTTTTGTTTCCATTTGAAACCCTAGCAATGGTCGACCCTCTTGTTGTATTTAATTTCATGTATTATGAATGCAATGAAGGGGAATAGGAGAATAAGGGTTGATGATAAGAGGACGCACTCTCTTCCATTTTACCCTTGTCATAATTTCTTCTTTCTTATTTATATTTTAAATCTTTAGTCTTAACTCATTCATTAAAGTACGACCTCTTAATTATTCAAATCTCGATTCTCTTAACCTCTTACATTATTTTATTTAATTTATCTAATTAAATGTTCTAAATATTGTTAGTCAAAATTTGGATCATTACACTTGGCCAAAGTTTGGTGGAATTTGGAGGTGTTTGGAGTTGATTTTAGAAAGTTAAATAAAGAGAAGGAGCATGTAGAAGAGGTCATTTTTGTTCATACCTTAGGCAAATAAATTTATGGGCTATGTGAATATTTGTAAGTGTTTACAAGAGGTAAAATCAACCTTCAAACCCTCCTAGTGACCAGCAAAAGCAACCCCCCATATGCTTAACTTTCCACCTCACTCTCTCTCTTACTTAGCCCTTTATGTCTTCCAAAAATACCCATCCTCCTTTAAAATATATTCTATGACATCACACATGACATCTTACAAGCATTCAGTTAGCCATAACCACTAAAATATTTTTAGTTTCTAATTAATGACATAGTAAAATATTGGAAAAGTCTAGAAAGTTCAAACAACTTTTATCGAGTAAAATGCCATCTATCGATAAAACAATTTTCCGCCACATTACCGATGTTTCTTTAGACTATTTATTTTTGTAACCACTTTTCAAAAAAAAGTTTCTTATCATTAGTTATTAATTAAAAGAGGGTTGACAAGGTTATAAAATTAATTTTAACAAATTAAATCCAATATTCAAATATTTAAATAATTCAGATATTTAAATATGAAGTTTTCAAAATTCTGGGTCGTTACATTCTCTACCACTTAAAATATTTCAACCTCGAAATTCCAACATGGCCAATTTACAAAAGAAATAAGAACACATCAATACTCAAAAGTATTCAAAATCACCGGCGAACAAAAGTTCACGGTTTGCTGAAGTTCAAAAACCCCTCATCGTACAAGGATGATAAATAACCTACTAAGTGTACCTTACGCTCAACAGCCTCAGGTTATTACTTAGACGATTACTCAAGCTTCCATAGAAAAAATCGAAGAGTCATTTCCTCAACTCTCCTAAGGCAAAAAAAACTTAGTATCCATATATTTAAGCATGTATGATGTGCATAGTACATCTATATGCAATATCCTACTTGCTCGATCGCATAAATTTCACTTCCAAACACGTATAGATCACTTGACCTCTCTAGTGCGTACTCCGATCAGATTCCTTAATTAGAAACCTCCTTTTCTCTTACATAACCATATACCATGATAGAAACCTTCAGGATCATATCAAGAATCCATTTCAAGTGTACACCGCCGAGAATCAAATGAAAAATCCTACTTCAGACTGGTGTAAATCACCTAGAAACCATATACTCGAACCTTAGATCAAGAACTGTCATGCGAATAAAATGATCTACATAAAACTTACATATTTTTATCTTATTGGTTTCTTAACTACACCAATTTCCTTTTAATTACATTCGCTTACACTAATAGTATATCTCATTTAATACTAAAATCATTTATGAACCATTTTATAAAACATACCTCAAGATTATAAACATTTTATAGAGACAGCTTTATTTATAAAACATTTCATTAAACACTTAGCTTTAAGTTCTATAATGATCCGAAAGTTTAAACTGTCCAAAATCGCCGAAATTATGTTTCATTTTAACAAAGGAAAACTACCAAACAACACATCAAAATATGATGAACATTCGTATCGGATACATGCGTTAATAAATAAACTTATCAAAGCTTCACCTATTTATTAGACGCCCATTTATTAAAATGGAAAACAAGAAATGGTTTCATAATTATTCGGGCTATGCCTCTGCCACCAGGACTCTTTATATAGCATACATACAAATCTTTTCTACATAGAAAGTTCATATCAAAATCTGCATTACCAAAACCACTTTGCATTTTATCTCAAATTTCTTTATAGAAAAATTTAGAACTACACACCGGGGCTTTATCTAAAATCATTTGAAATAATAATATATGCATATATCCTTTTTGTATATCAAACCATACTTTGGGGATTTAACCAAAAATCATTTTCAAAGTGGTATCAAATATTTTGTATAATACTACTAAGTATCATGATCTCAATTTCATAAAATAATTCCCCAAATATTTTCTTTAAAATCCATGGAAACAATATATATAGATTGAGTAAAACCAAAATGATACCAAAGAAATGGGTCCTATCAAGTTGTATAATACATCCCCTTACTAAGAAGGGTAATACTCACGAGAAGTGCTTACCAACCGAACACATCTCTCATCCATTTTTTATCACTTTCAAACCACTTGAATTAGCTAACAGAAAAATATTTTGGTCCCAAATCGATTCGCCGATTTTGAGAGCAACCTTAATGTGCATATGTACAGATGTGAAGAGAACAAATGAAGATGGAAATAATTCAAAGTGATGATCATGGAGGACCCCACTCACTTACCTTGATTTTCAATTAGGAGCTAAGCACTTGATAAAAGGACATTAAAGCTTCATGTACATTTAAGTGGGGGATTAGTGAATGTTAATGATTACTTGGCCACCACACTACCTCAAGGGCAATTTGGGCATTCCCCAAAAATATGAATTAGGGTTTACCACTTGTATAAATACCCCATATCTTCATGTAACCTTTCTCCCCCTTAGTCTCTTTTAGTTAGTTTTTAGCTTAGAAAATAAATCAAAGCTCTCTTTCTTTTCATGGCTACTTAGTCATTTCTTCTCTTATGTAATTCCTCTTTTCATGCAATGTAATTATTGTTTCCTTTTAATTATATGTTCATTTCCTTTCATGCTAGTAGTGTAGATTTTCTTTTATGCAATTAGAATAGTTTTCTTTCATTTAGCTTTCATTTTGCTTTCTTTTTGCTTTCATGTTGCAAGCTACATTTGTTAATCAAATGACAAATATGAGAGGCTAAACCCCTTCAATTTAGGGGTAATGAAGGTCTTTAATTATGTAGCTTCAACTATTTGTTAATTCATGCTCTCTTTTTGTGCTTAATGATGATGATAGAAATGGTTTACTAGTTGTTTTTGCTTTGAATTTGATAGCCTATATTGTTGACATCAAATAGGCTATGCTTAAACAATCACTAACACTAATTGCCTCTTCATTAAAATATGATTATGGCAAAAGAAAGTGATTTGAAATTAAAATTTGATGGTCTATATTTCTAATCAATAGTTAATAGGCCATACTTAAAATAGATTTCATTTTCATTTTTATTGTGAAATTTCATGAAAGTTAGTAAGTGGTTTAAGGGGTGTGTTATAGTTTGATGGCTTATGTTGGCTAATTAATAGCACAAATATGCCATTACTTATGATAAACACATCAATTAAAGCACTAATGACCAAAAAAGAGAGATTATGATTTCATATGTGTTGAACTACATGATCTAGAGAGTGGATTTATTCTCTAAATTGTCATTTAACTCTTATATTTGCATCTCTTTTCTTTTAGTTAGTTAGCTAATTTTCTAATTCTCTAGCTTAACTTTCACTCGACTTTTGTTTAATTTGATTGAATAGATTTTTAAAATCATCAATTCCCTACGGATCGACCCGTATTCGCCACGTACTACAAGTGTACGCCGTGCGCTTGCGGTTATATTTTTAATCTAAATTCGTTCGGCGGTTTTCTAAACCGATATAAAATCCATCGACGAACAAACCTCGAACTCGAACAGATCTTAAACTCTTTTCAAAATGGTAGTATTCACAAATACTTTGAAATAATAATAATATTATTTTCTTCAAAAACTTGAAAACCATTTTCAAAGACACCGAGATTTAAGTTCTCAAAATATCAATTTAAATCCTCTTTGCTTTATAAACCATATTTATAAATCATACTTATATAAAATCACTTTCATATAAAATTTATATTAAACTTCATTCATTGAAGTTAAGTGTTAACCTAACATTGTCATCGAATGCCTTATAGTCAAACTGTGAAACTCAATCCACATGGTGTTTGTTTTAATGCACCCACAGTTACTGTCCACCCAACCTATGTAGTAAAAAGGTAAATAGCTCATAGACTGGTTGAGCATAGATCAATAAACATTAGCAATGCTCATAAACTGGCCGAGCATGGCTAAACTAATCGATGAGGGATAACGAATGGCCATCATCATTTGCTACATTAATTAAACTACACTTACAAATCTGACTTATATAGATTACTTAGGTATAAAATCCTATAAAATTTTCATAGTCGGAATACCTTTAAGGATTATTTTATGACAAATACAAATATGCTCTTATATGTATAATACACTCAACACATCATATGACATCACTTACCCTATCTCTAATGAGTTATACCTAAATAATGTCAAAGTGTTTCGCTAACCTTCAGCTCTGATACTAGCTGTAACGACTCACTGTTTATACTTTCAAATGTCGACACTAATACATCCACGGTATTCGCGTGTCAAGCACTCAAGTGTCGAAAAGAAAGATTGTTAGGGTAAAACAAAAGGAAAAAGAAAATTAACAAGGAAGGAAGAAAAAAACATCTAAATCTCACAATGGAACGATAACATATAATATCAAAAAGACGGTACAAACTGTCACTCTAAGATATATAGCATTTCAGAGTTACAATCCTAAATACTATCATCAACCTGGACAGTTATTACAGCCTGTCCTCATAAATACTAATATATACATACTAGTAGTGCAACGTAAATAAGAATACTATGGTTGGTGAAACATCCAACTCATTTCCTTGAGCTTCAAAGAATATTTAACTAAAACCTGCATTTCTCAAACTGCTCGAAAGAGCACTCGAGGAATTAAGGGAAAGATAAAACCATGATTCAGACATAAGTCTGGTGTGAGAAACTCAAGAAACATATGGCCACAATATAACAGTATCTTTCGAGACCAACCAAATCACTAGAATGGTTTTCCCCTCGAAAGTACTAAACCATCTAATAAGTACACATGGCAAAATAATATATAATGTCGATTGTAACGACCCAAAAATTTTAACGATTTAAAATAACGTAATTAACTTAAATTTCTATGAAAATAAACAATAAAAATTTAGCAATGAAAATTTGATATTTGGGATACGTCTATTTAATCATTGCAAGTGGAAGATTTTCATCGGAAAATATGTAAGTTTGTTCGGTTGCAAAATTTCAATTTAAAATCAATTAAAAATTTGCTGGAAAATAAAATATTTTTGAAACCTAAATTTTTTTTACATAAGAAAATTGTTTAAGACGTCATAATCTGTTTTGCCAAATTAGGACTGCTCTGGCCCCGTTTATCTTATTTTTGGCGATTTAGTAGCATTTCATCAGCGAAAATGGAGTTTTGATAGTAAGGCTGTGTCTCTAGTATTTGTGTACCATCTTGTTCATCTCATCGTGTTGATCTCCACAAAATATTCATTTGTGTATTTCGGCGTCCGGTACCCGATGAAATTTGCAAAATGGATAGCCGTATCAGTTCCTTATTTGGGTCTTTTGGGTTTTCCTGTGTTCTTTCATTTATCCATCGGGAGAAAACAAATAGTCACTAGCCTTTATTGTTTCCAGAAATTCAAGCCATGACTTTTGTTATTCCCACTATTTCAATATATTTTGGTTCGTTGCCATTCTTTCTTCTCCTTTCCTCTCTATCGTTCTGTTCTTACTTCAAAAAAAATGTAGGTTTGCATATATATATCTGAAACCATGCACGTCATCTTCCTAAGCAAACCCATTCCCTTCGATCTTGCCCTCCGCCTCTTCGCCCACTCCCCCACCAGCACCCCTCCCCGGCTCTGACTCCCCTCCTTCGCGCTCCGCCACTCGAGCCACCCTCGCCTTTCGCCTCACACTACCGAACCCATCCCCTCTCCAGCCTCGCCACCCAAACCCGAAATCACCTCCTCCGGCCTTCATCCGCTACCACCGAACCCAGCCCATTTCCCTCCACCGAGCAACCACCCCGTTCCCCTCCGCTTTGCCCCACACAGCCTCCCTCTTTGTCGACCAACCACCCTCCACATTGACACTCTGACGCAGCGGATTAATCAAAACCATGTAAAACGGTGAATGTAGTAATTGGTGGATTGGAAGATACTGAAATGCCCAAATTCATTGATCCGAAGATACCGAATTCTAGCTATCCCGAACTCGTTGATCGCGCACGATACCGGGTTCAAAGATCTTCAATTCTTCAAGCGTTGATCAAGCGCACTTGATTCCGCGAATCGGCTTCTACAATCGTTGAATCGAGCGCACTCGATTATCCGAAAGAGGAGATAGGAGATTACACTCAACTACCAATTTGGATGAAAGCACAAAGCAATCAAAAGAGAATTTTATTCAATATTCAACAACCTTTTACAAATGAGAGACCCGGCCTATTTATAGGCGTTTTACAACTCACACAAAAAAAAACAAAAATTTACATCTCCTAGGTCGGTTCTGAGCTAACAGTCACGACCTAACATAAGTCGTACACGACTTAAGCCCAAACAGTTATAAATCAACACACAAAAACTTCAAAGAAAATACAAGTACTTAGGTCGTGAGCGACCTACGACCTATAATGGTTCGACCTAGGAATATACGCGACTTAGCATAGGTCGGCAGCGACCTAACAACAAATAGTTACAACACACTGACTTGACGACTTAACAGTATGTACACAAGACACAAGCTTCCATCAGCGGCAGAGATTAACTCGGTAGAAGAATCAACGTCCACAAGCTTCAGCGACTTAAAAATATGCGGCATTCCAGATCAATGACTTAAGGAAATCGATGGCATCCAGAACTTTGCGACCTAAGAATGAACGGCATCCTTTCGTTTGCGACCTAACAGAAGCGGCTTCAGAAAGTCTTCGCGACCTAAGGCCTCGCGACCTAAGTCTCCACGTCCCAAGACTTTGCGACCTAACTTAGCTCGTTCCGTTTTCTTGCGACCTATCATAGGTCGTGATTTGTTAGGTCGTAGCACCTTCTCAGCGCGTTCCAGCGACCTATCTCCCTGTTTTAACTCGGCATCCCCAAACCCGTTAGGTCGTAGTTCTTTCCCTGGTGATATGTTAAGTCGTTCCCACGACCTATACCTTAACTCGTTAGCTCGTATGCGACCTAAAAACAAGTTAGGTCGTTCCAGTATCTCGTTAGGTCGTAGACAACCCAGAACCTTCTCCTTAGGTCGTAACCTCGAGTTAACTCCTTCCCCTGGTCTCCAGTTAAGTCGTAGCTCTTGCTCACATGCTTCCTTAGGTCGAAGACGACCTATAGTTACTTCTTTAAGTCGTGTGCGACTTAGTCCTTCATTCTGAGCTGCATCATCCTCCCCAGGTTGAGAAAAATTCGACCTCGAATTTGCACTTTCTGCATCCACCACAACAAACTCATCCCCATGATATGGTACGAGATGCTTAACATTGAATACGTCGGACGAATACACATCATCTGGCAGCTTCAATTTATAAGCATTTTCATTGATTCTCTTCAAAATTTCCACGGGACCAATCTTTCGTGCTTTCAATTTATTGTACGCACCTACTGGAAAACGATCTTTTGTTAACACTGCATAAACCATATCTCCTTCGTTAAACTCAACATTCCTTCGCTTCAAGTCTGCAGATCGTTTATATTTCTCATTTGCTTTCTCCAATCGTTCTTGAACGATTTTATGACATTCCGCTAACCCCTCAACAAAATCAGCAGCTCTCTTAACTGTCTTCTTTGATTGTGGTACTACCGCCAAATCCAACGGTCCCTTCGGTAAGCTCGAATAAACAATCTAGAATGGACTGAACCCAGTACTTCGATTCACAGCATGATTATGGGCAAACTCTGCCTGGCATAACTTCATATCCCAACTCTTCAGATTATCTTGAACAAGACACCTCAACAAGTTTCCCAACGATCTGTTCACAACCTCGGTCTGTCCATCCGTTTGCGGGTGATAAGCACTACTAAACTTCAGCTTCGTTCCCACCATTTTCCACAAACTCAATCAAAAATGACTCAGAAATCGAGTATCTCTATCCGACACAATAGATTCTGGCAATCCATGAAGTCGATAGATCTCCTTGAAAAACAACTGAGCAACATGAACAGCATCTGCCGTCTTCTTACAAGCAATAAAATGTGCCATCTTCGAAAATCTGTCAACCACCACATAAATGGAATCATTACCACGCTGCGTTCTCGGCAACCCCAACACAAAGTCCATACTGATATCCACCCATGGTTTTACAGGTACGGGTAACGGCATATATAAACCAGCATTAGTCGCAGTTCCTTTCGAAACCTGACAAATATGACAACGCTCCACAAACCTCTCTACTTCTTTCCTCATCGATGGCCAAAAGTAGGATTGTGAAATCAGCTGTAAGGTACGGTCTCTCCCAACATGTCCCTCTTCGTGTAACTCCTTGATAATCTTCATTCTCAGACTACCCTCCGGTATGCACAATCGACTTCCTTTAAAAAGAAAACCGTCAACCAACATAAACTCATCAGTCTTCCCTTCATTGTCCCTTTCAACAAATTTCTTAAAATAAGAGTCTTCTGCAATCTGCTCCGGCAATAATTCAAAACCTGTCACTTCAACTTTCATTGTCGTCAACAAATGACTCATCCTGCTCAAAGCATCAGCCACACGATTTGTTATCCCTGACTTATGCTTTACGACAAAAGTAAACTGTTGCAGATATGCAATCCACGATGCATGTCTCGCTGAAATCTTATCTTGTCCTTGTAAATGCTTTAACGCCTCATGATCAGTGTAAAGAACAAACTCTTTCTGAAATAGATAGTGTCTCCAGTGTTTGATAGATTGCACAACAGCATAAAATTCCACATCATATGTACTGTATCGCATCTTCGCTCCTGACAACTTCTCACTGAAATAGGCAATAGGACGACCCCTTTGACTCAACACTCCTCCAATCCCAACCTTGGATGCATCTGTATGTAGTTCAAACACTAACTGAAAATCAGGTAATACTAGAATTGGTGCAGATGTCAGCAACTCCTTGATCTTCCCAAAAGCATTCCCTGCTTCCTCTGTCCATGCAAACTGTTTATCCTTCATACAATCCGTAACAGGTGCCATCACACTACTAAAGTGTGGAATGAACCTTCGATAGAATGAAGCCAACCCGTGAAAACTACGAACTTCCGTTATCGTCTTGGGCTGCGGCCAATCTCTGATCGCCTCAACTTTACTTTGGTCCACCTGTATACCCTCCTTCGAGACAACATATCCCAGAAATAAAACACTATGCGTCATGAACACGCATTACTTTGTTGCTGCATAAAACTGTTCTTGTCGCAGTACCATCAGCACTTCCCTCAGATGATTCAAATGTTCCTCCGGACTTCCACTATATATCAGAATATCATCGAAATACACTACCACAAACTTCCCAATGAATGGTCGAAAAATCTGATTCATCACCCTCATGAAAGTACTCGGTGCATTTGATAAACCAAATGGCATGACCAACCATTCGTATAGACCCTCCCTGGTTTTAAAAGCAGTCTTCCATTCATCACCCGGTCTGATACGAATTTGATGATATCCGCTCTTCAAATCAATCTTCGAAAAGATAGTAGCTGCGCTTATTTGATCCAATAAATCGTCAAGCCTCGGCATCGGAAATCTGTGTCTGACTGTGATCTTATTCAATGCTCTACTATCTGTGCACATCCTCCATGTTCCATCCTTTTTGGGTACCAATAAAGCTGGTATAGCACAAGGACTTAAACTCTCCTGCACACGCCCCTGTTCAAGCAATTCCTCTACCTGCCTTCGCAACTCTTCATGTTCCTTCGGACTCATTCGATAATGTGGTCTGTGTGGCAAAACTGCTCCCGGAACAAGATCGATTTGATGTTGTATGTCTCTCAAAGGCGGTAACTCCTTTGGTAACTCATCTGGGAATACATCGTCAAATTCTTTCAAAACTGGTTTAACTTCTTCTGGAATTTCAACCTCTTCTTTGCTCTCACGCCCAATCAATAAAAATACTTCAGGCTCTTTCTCAACCTCCTTAACAAACTCCTTCAAAGATAATAAAGTTTTCAGCTCTTCAATTTCTTCTGACTTACTTTCTCCTTGTGATCTCTTCTTTGGAACTAGGATAATCTTCGTGCCTTCAAACATAAAACTGTAGTTATTGGTCCGACCGTCATGTTGTACTGCTCGATCATACTGCCATGGTCTTCCCAATAATAAGTGACAAACATCCATCTCTACTACATCACACCAGATTTCGTCTTTGTATTTCTTCCCGATAGAGAATGGAACACGAACTCGTCTATCCACTTTCACTTCTCCTCCCTTTCTCAACCATGCTAACTTGTATGGATTTGGATGTTTCTCTGTCTTCAATTTCAACTTTGTCACAGCTTCGGTTGAAACAATATTGTCACAGCTTCCTGCATCGATCACAAACTTACACACCTTCCCCAGAATAGTACATGTTGACTGAAAGATATTACTCCTCAACCAACTAGCTTCCTCCTGCTTCGGTGTTAAACACGATCTCCTCAGCATTAGATTACAACCTTCATCTCCTGACGCAATATCCTGTTCATCTTCCTCTACTGGACTAGAGCAATTCCCTTCAACATCCTCATCTTCAACTTCTACAATCATGGTTCGTTTCTTCGGCTTTGGACACTCACTGCTTTTATGACCCAATTCCTGACAATTGTAACATTTGAAACCATTGTTAACCCTTGCCTTCTCAGCCTCCTTCACCACTGGTTTACTGATAGGTTTAGACACATTAGAACTGCCACTAACACCCTTCATTTGATTGCTGGAACTAGTAAACATACCACCTCCTCGTCTACCCTGTTTCTCCCAAGCCAACGCTTTCTGATGTGCTTCCGCTACAGATCTTGGATCGAACATATTAACCATATCCTGAATATGCATTCTCAATCCCCCAATGAATCTAGATGTCAGCTGCTCTTCTGTTTCCATAATATCATTCCTTGCAATAAGTTGATAGAATTCATCAGCATAGTCATTCACAGATTTCGTCCCTTGTCTCAAGTTCTGCAAATGTTGATACATTAAAGATTGATAATTGTATGGTAAGAACATTGCTTTCATCAATTTCTTCATCTTCTCCCAAGATTCAACTTTTGACTTCCCCATTCGTTCACGTGTAAGCTTGGTTTGTTGCCACCATGCTAAAGCTCTACCCCTTAATCTCGTAGCAACCAACTTCACTCTACGATGTTCTGGAACTTCTTTGAAGTCAAAAATCTCCTCGACATTAGCCACCCAATCTAGAAACTCCTCTGCTTGCATACCACCTTTGAATTCAGGAATTTCAGTCTTCATCCCCGACTCCCACTTGTGATCATACTCAGAATAGTTTCTTTCTTGTCCTCTTCCTTGAATACTACCACCATCATACTCCTCTTCAAAATCAGATGTATATCGTTGTCTATCTTGTCCACCCACATCTCTACTACCATTACGCCTACCACCATCCCTTCGATCTACATTCTTCCGTTCACGATCATTCACGTTCCTCCCACGCCCTTGATCATTTTCAACACTTCTGTCTCGATTGGAATGTGGCGAGACTCTACTACCCCCATGGTTAGATTCAGGTGAAACCCTTCTCCGATTTTGATTCATCTCCGTCATAAGCTTCTCTAACCGGCCAATTCCTTCGTTAAGCTTTTCACTAAAGTTCTCATTGATTCTTTGCTCCATCTCATCAGCTTCTTCTCTTCGATACAAAGCTTCTACGTTTTGGTGGCGATTAGCTCTTCTTGGCGGCATACTTGAAACTTCACAAACTCTTCAACCCTTCAAAATTCAAACACTTTTCGGACTTTGATCCAAAATGAAACGGATCGAAAACTTCCACTTTGTAGCAAATCGCGATGAACACGATGGACAAAGTTTCGGCCTCCAATTCAAATTCGATCAAACAATCTTCGAACAAAATCCTCTTACTCTCGGCCGTGATAAACAACCTTCAATCTTCACTTCGATCTCGGCAAATCTCTTCAATTGAATAGGCTCCAAGTCTCGATCTAGCTATGATTGGCTAGAACAGGCTCTGATACCAAACTGACGCAGCGGATTAATCAAAACGATGTAAAACGGTGAATGTAGTAATCGGTGGATTGGAAGATACTGAAATGCCCAAATTCGTTGATCCGAAGATACCGAATTCTAGCTATCCCGAACTCGTTGATCGCGCACGATACCGGGTTCAAAGATCTTCAATTCTTCAAGCGTTGATCAAGCGCACTTGATTCCGCGAATCGGCTTCTACAATCGTTGAATCGAGCGCACTCGATTATCCGAAAGAGGAGATAGGAGATTACACTCAACTACCAATTTGGATGAAAGCACAAAGCAATCAAAAGAGAATTTTATTCAATATTCAACAACCTTTTACAAATGAGAGACCCGGCCTATTTATAGGCGTTTTACAACTCACACAAAAAAAACAACAAAAAATTACATCTCCTAGGTCGGTTCCGAGCTAACAGTCACGACCTAACATAAGTCGTACACGACTTAAGCCCAAACAGTTACAACTCAACACACAAAAACTTCAAAGAAAATACAAGTACTTAGGTCGTGAGCGACCTACGACCTATAATGGTTCGACCTAGGAATATACGTGACTTAGCATAGGTCGGCAACGACCTAACAACAAATAGTTACAACACACTGACTTGATGACTTAACAGTATGTACACAAGACACAAGCTTCCATCAGCGGCAGAGATTAACTCGGTAGAAGAATCAACGTCCACAAGCTTCAGCGACTTAAAAATATGCGGCATTCCAGATCAATGACTTAAGGAAATCGATGGCATCCAGAACTTTGCGACCTAAGAATGAACGGCATCCTTTCGTTTGCGACCTAACAGAAGCGGCTTCAGAAAGTCTTCGCGACCTAAGGCCTCGCGACCTAAGTCTCCACGTCCCAAGACTTTGCGACCTAACTTAGCTCGTTCCGTTTTCTTGCGACCTATCATAGGTCGTGATTTGTTAGCTCGTAGCACCTTCTCAGCGCGTTCCAGCGACCTATCTCCCTGTTTTAACTCGGCATCCCCAAACCCGTTAGGTCGTAGTTCTTTCCCTAGTGATATGTTAAGTCGTTCCCACGACCTATACCTTAACTCGTTAGCTCGTATGCGACCTAAAAACAAGTTAGGTCGTTCCAGTATCTCGTTAGGTCGTAGACAACCCAGAACCTTCTCCTTAGGTCGTAACCTCGAGTTAACTCCTTCCCCTAGTCTCCAGTTAAGTCGTAGCTCTTGCTCACATGCTTCCTTAGGTCGAAGACGACCTATAGTTACTTATTTAAGTCGTGTGCCACTTAGTCCTTCATCCCGAGCTGCATCACACTCACTCTTCACCGCCCCTCTGCCATGCCGTGACAGCCACCTCCGCCTGAGCTCAACCGAGTAGCCACTAAACCCTCCACCTCTCTCCTCCCCTCACACAGCTGACAACGCCAAACACCCTCTGCCGAACCACACAGTAGCCGTCAGCCCGCCTTGCTCGACCTGCACCCTACAGCCTGCTCCGACCACTGCTCCGACCACTCCACGCAGCAGCTCTAGCCACTTTCCTCCGCCTTCACACTGTCGCAACACAACTCCTCCTCGCCACCAAACAATCAACCAATTTTTGTTGTCCCGATTTGTTGTCACAGCTGTTATTTGCCTTGTTTTTGCCGCTGTCCAGAAATTACGGTAGCTCTTTAACTTGGCGTTGTCCCGCTTGTTCGATCCGTGTGCATGTCCGTATCCGTTTACATCTTATTCTCGTTGGTTTCATAGCCTCGAAAGGTGAGCGATCACTCACAATTGACATTCATATGTTTAGTAAATTTATTTCACATGAAATGACGATTGAAACAGATTGTTAAATTTTAATTGATTAGTGATTAAATCGTTAAGTATGATATGTTATTATTTGCATTTGTTCACCTATGTTAATTGACATATGACATCAATAACATGTTAGTATATATATTATATTTAAAATTTTAATTATGATACATGTTTGTCATTGATATGTATGTCACTTTATGTTATTATTCTATTGTTCTCACACTGCAAGTTCCCTGTTAGTTAGGAAAATCACTATGGGTTGAAATGATACATACCCGAACGATCTTATAGATTAGGAAAAATCATTATGGGTTGAAATGATAAACCCAAGCGATTTTACTAATTTTGAATTTTGGGATTGCGGGTTGAAATGATATATACCTGTAAAATTTAAATTGTTGTGGATTGAAATGATAAATATCCGTATCACTTGACCATAGGGTAGAAAACTATATACGGACATTGTTGGTCTATTTTTAAATGATTCCCAAAATTTTGAAAGAAAAATATACGTGTTTTAATAAATATTGATTTTTAAAATATAATATGAAGATTTTTATTTTAATATGCGAGAAAAAATTTAGATTTTTTTAAAATTATATGTTTTGGAAATTTTAAAATTATAAGTTAAGTTTTGAAAATGTAAATTATAAGATTTTACTTATAAATTTATTATTTTAAAATATATAAAATAAGATTTAATATAAAATAAAATAAATTTAATAATATTTAATATGATAAAATTGAATTTAATAAAATTGAATTTGATAAATACATATATATATATACATATATTATGTTAAATTATTTATTTAAAATTTATGTTAATATTATAAAAATAGATTTTTGTAATGACTTTAATAAATAAAAGTTAGAAAGATAAATTAAAGTTTATTTGTAATTTAATTTGTTTAAGAATTGAATTTAAATAAAAATTGATTTGAAACTTATTGATTTTGAGATTTTAAAAGATATGATTTTATAACGTGATAACTTGATTTTGATTAAAGGTGATTAAGTGAATATTTTCAAATTTATATAAAATTGAAGTTGAATATTTAATTTTGATTTAAATTTGTGATTTGAGATTTTATTTAAATGTTTATAAAGTGGTTTTGTAAAATGACCACGGTGTGAAATAAGCATTTGGTTGTTAAAGAGACCGGGATCAGATATTGTCATACTCTCTGCCAATACCGAAAACCACATTAACAACTGTGCACGTGGTGGAGAATCCAGAACGAAGTATGATGGTTTGGCAAACGCTACTGTTTGAGGTAAGAACTTATCCTTGACCCCCTCGGGTCAGCTTGATATGACTAAAACAGGAGCTATACCTAGGCCAAGTGGGGTCGCTTCCCCGATAGAGCATGCTTCTTCGAAACCATATCAATTACTTTGTGATTTGATTGGTGCGCATCTTTGATTATGGAAGTGTGTCTTGAGGTGGGTGGTAGTAGCTGTTATGCGTTACCACCAGCCCGGTTGTGCAAAATGGTAGTATCCTACCCTGGACATTGCCTCGCGTGCCTTGTCATATGCCTTATCGAGCCTACTACGAGTTTGGTTTGAATCGTACCTATGGAGTGCTCCTTGATTATCCCACTGGTTTGGTGGAGATTACAGTATCTGTATAGACTACGGTATTTATATAGAAATGTGTTAAGGGGGATATGGGTAACGCCTTAATGCTATTTTAATACTTTACTTTACTGTAGATATTATCTATGTAGCATATTGTATTATGTATGTAGACAGTTCGACGGATCCTTAAAGGATGGAATCCCAAACATCCTTTAAGTTATATTGCATTTCACTTGAGTTGATTTACTTACATAAGAATGTTAATCCTGACTCGAGTGTTTTGTGTTATTGTTTTATGCTTGGGTCAGCCTGAGTACCACAGCATTCGAGACTCACCTTTGGAGCTTGGAGCTTTGCTTGGAGATCTATCTTTTATCTATTCAGCTTTCAGTTATTTCAGTTATTTCCAGTTATTTATGTTTAGACTTGTCATTTGCTTATGTATTAGAGATTTCTATGTATTTGGGATTTCTGTTGTATTTGCTTTAGACTTTGATGGTTATGTAGTAGCTTCATGAACTACTATTTATCTATTCCGCTGCGTATTGTTGTATTACTCTGTGTCTATAATTCTACGATCGATTTATTTACTGTATATGCTAAGTTTTGCCAAATATAAATAACAATCTGTTGTTTTGAGCAATTCAAGTCTGACATGTGTGGTTTATTATCGATTTGAATGGTTCAAAATGGTGGGTCGTTACAGTTGGTATTAGAGCTTTGGTTTAGGTAAAACTTAGCTTATGGAGTAAAAACTCATTAGAGATAGGGTAGTAATACCCTAGAATGAGTAGAATTAATTATAGAATCATCTTCGTTCGAGCTTGAAATTCTTGGTTAGGTTCCTCTTTGATTAGGATTTCTTTTGAATTTTGGAACTTTACCTTTGTTCTAAAATCTATTCCTGTCTTTTCCAGATGAGTAACCATAGGAACGTTCGACGTAGGGGTCGTGGAAATGCCCCCGTACCACCAGTTGTTGCACCCGTTCCACCAGCTCAGCCAGTTAGGTTCACCACTCTTTGTAAAGAGTAACTCAGCTTGGAGGTACCAAGTTCACTAGAGCAGAGAGTATTATTGAGGCTCGGCAGTGGCTAAAGAGTTTAGAGAGGATTTTCACCGGAATTGAGATCATTGATGCTCAGATGCGTCAATTAGCTACTTGGCAGTTGCAGGAGTCCGCTCTGGATTGGTGGGAGTCAGTTACCACCCAGACTATCGAGGTTAATATCACTTGGTAGCAGTTTAGGTGAGATCTTCAGTTGTCCATTTGCTAGGTTATCTCTTTTAATCTATCTCTTTGGACATTATCTTTATCTTGGATCCGTATTTTCAGGGATGCTTTTGTGGCTAAGTGGATGCCCGAAGCCGGGAAGTCTCAGTTATATAGGGCATTTATGGACCTTGAGCAAGGGGATATGACTTTTGTAGAGTATGAAAGGAAGTTCAATGAGTTATCTACGTTTGGGCCCAACTTGATCGGCACCCCGCTCAAGAAGAATGAGAAGTTTATCCATGGTGCTCGCCCGGAGTGTTATGACCGTTTGATTAGTCATGTTCACGGAACCTTCACTTCTCTTATGGATATGGCCACCAGATTCGAGAACCCTAATTCCAAAGGAAAGCAGACTGTGTCAGCATCTCAGGGAAATTCCAGCAGTTCGAAGAAGAGGAAGCCCAACTTTCAGCAGCAGAAGAAGAATTGGTAGAATTCTCAGGGTTTTGGTTATTCTTCTCAAAAGCAATCTCTTGACTTATCTTCCATCACTTGCTTCAAGTGCAACCAATAGGGTCAATATGCCAACAGTTGTCCTTCTCCTGCCGTAGCCGCTATTCCTCCAGCCCAAATGACCAAGAACAACCTTTGTCACATTTGTTTACAGCCTGGCCACTTTAAGAAGAACTGTCCCACTCAGCAGAAAGGAAAGACATCTAGAGTCTTTGCTATAACCTCTTCCACTCCTCCTTCTGCCAGTGATACCCAAGGTACTCTTCAAGGCACCTTTACTTTGCATGATTTTCCTGTTCGTGTTTTTTTGATACTGGAGCATCCCATAGCTTTATTTCTGTTGATCTTTGTAATCAATTTGAGCACACCTTGCAACCTCAATTGGCAATTGAATCCTTATGTGTGACTAATCCCATCAGCGGTCCCGCCAACCTTAGTATGATTTGTAAAGGGGTGAAACTCCTTTACAACAGGCGTCGATTCACGGGAGATTTCTATGTCCTCGGTTTTGATGCATTTGATATCTTACTTGGGGGTGATTGGTTAAAGCGTTATGATGTTGTTATATCTTACAACGCCCGAACCATTTCTTTAGTAGACGACTAGGGTACTTCTCTTGTGATCGAATGCCGAATGCCTCAGGATTATGCAGGCAGTTTTATATTTTCTCCTGATTCTCAGCCTAGTGATCTTGACTCCACCCCTATAGTCAGGGATTATCCTGATGTTTTTGGTGAAGTCACTTCTCTTCCTCCCAAGCGGGAAATTGAATTCCGCATCGATCTTATTCCTGGAGCCCGACCTGTTGTTCTTCCTTCCAAACAGATGGCACCTAGAGATAAAGCCGAGTTAAAGAAGCAGATTGAAGACCTGCTTTCCAAGGGTTTGATTAGGCAGAGTTTTTTAGAATAGGGAGCAGAGCGGTTATGGTTTTTTCACTAAATCTGATGGTTCTTTGAGGATGTGTGTTGATTATAGAGAGCTGAACAAGCTTACCCTTAAAAACAGATATCCTATGCCTCGCATCAATGATATGTTCGATCAGCTCTACGGAGCAAAAGTATTCTCTCAACTTGATCTTGCTACCGGTTTTCACCAGCTTCGTGTGGCTGAGGAGAGCATTCCCAAGATAGCTTTTCGAACCGAGAATGGTTTCTATGAATGGTTAGTCATGCCCTTTGGATTAACCAATGCTCCTGCCTTCTTCATTGATCTCATGAATCGTGTTTTCTATGATGTTCTCAACAAGTTTGTCCTGGTTTTCATTGATGATATTCTCGTCTTTTCTAATTCAAAGAAGGAGCATAAGGCACATTTGAGCTTTGTCCTCCAAACTCTTAGGAGTCATCAGTTGAAAGTTAAATTTTCTAAATGCCATTTCTGGAGGGATGAAGTGCGATTCCTTGGGCACATTGTCTCAGAAAATGGAGTCTCGGTTAACCCGGTTAAGGTCGCCGCGATTAATGTAAGTCTATCCAACTTTCCTCTTTTGTAATTTAATTATTATCTTATCTTCTTTGGACTTATCCACCTTATTCTATTTCAAGGATTAGGAGACACCTAAGACTCCTTCTGATATTCGTAGCCTTTTGGGCCTGGCCGGTTATTATTGGAGATTCATTGAGTAATTTTGCTCGAATAGCTGCACCTCTTACTGCTTTGACTCGTAAAAATGCTAAATTTGTTTGGAGTGATAAGTGTGAAGCTGCATTTAATGAGTTGAAGCAAAAGCTTACCTCTGCTTCTGTTCTTACCGTTTCGAATGGGAGTGATGGATTAACAGTTTATACCGATGCTAGTAGAGAAGGTTTGGGTGCTGTCTTGATGCAGGATGGAAAGGTCATTGCTTATGCTAGTTGTCAGTTGAAGACCCATGAAGCCAACTATGCCACTCATGACTTGGAATTACTTGTTGTTGTGTTTGCTTTCAAGTTATGGAGGCATCATCTTTTATGAACTAAGTTTGAGCTTTTTACGGATCATCAGTCTCTTAAGTATATTTTCACCCAGAAGGATTTGAACCAAAGGTAGGTTATATGGCTTGAGTTCTTAGCATCTTATGACCTCGACATCAACTACACTCCTGGGAAAGACAATGTTGTGGCCGATGCCTTAAGTCGGAAGAGAGCTATGTTATGTCAGATTGTAGCTTCTTCGTCTCTTATGGATCGTATCGTTGATGAGATGCTTAAGCTCATGAAGGAGAATATTCGGAATAGTGAAGGTGATAACCAGAGTGAGTTAGGAGCACAAATTGATCAAAATGGAATTCTGAGGATTAACAACCGAATTTGTGTTTCGAATGTCAACGGTTTAAGGCAAGAGGTACTTAGGGAGAATCATCAGTCCCGACTCTCTATCCATCCAGGTGTCACAAAGATGTTTCAGAATATGAAGAGGCTGTATTGGAGGAGTGGTATGAAGTGGGATATCTCCATTTATGTTAGTAGATGTGCTACTTGTCAACAGGTTAAGGCTGATCACCAGAAGACCGCCGGATTGCTGCAACCCCTTGAGATTCCCATTTGGAAGTGGGATCAGGTTTCTATGGACTTTATTGATGGATTACCAAGGACTAGAAGGGTAATGAGAGTATATGGGTAGTTGTTGATCGATTAACCAAATCCGCTCATTTTATTGCGGTTAAGTCGAATCGAACCGCTTCGAGCTTAGCTGAGGTTTATATGAGAGAGATTGTCAGACTTCATGGTGTTCCGTCTAGCATTGTTTGTGATCGTGATCCTATCTTTACCAGCAAATTCTGGAAAGCTTTTCAGGAAGCTTTGGGTACCCGTTTGAACCTTAATACTGCTTACCATCCTTAGATTGATGGTCAGACGGAAAGGGTAAATCAAATCCTGGAAGATCTTCTTTCTACCTGTGTTCTTGATTATGGAGGATCTTAGGAAGATCATCTCCATCTCGTTGAATTCAGTTATAACAACAGCTATCAGGTATAACTTCATATTTGAATTTTAAATCATCTTAAGTTTCAATCAATTAAATCCCATTCTTTTGAATTCAGGCAAGTATCGACATGTCTCTGTTGCTGCTCTTTATGGACGATCTTACAAATCTCCATCTTGTTGGATTGAATCCATTGATCGTTTAGTTCTTGGGCTTGATATGATTCTGGAAGCATCCGAGAAGGTTGAGGAGGTTAGGAGGAAGATGAGGATTGCTCAAGATAGGCAAAAGAAGTATGCTGATAGGCGAAGGAGGGATTTGGAATTTTCAGTGGGTGATTAGGTCTTTCTTAAGATCTCACCATTGAAGAATGTTTTTCGCTTTGGTAGGAGAGGGAAGCTTGCTCCTAGATTCATTGGTCCTTTCTGCATCTTGGAAAGGGTTGGTCCTTTAGCTTATAAAGTGGATTTGCTGGAGAAGCTATCGGGTGTGCATAATGTGTTTCACGTATCTCATCTTCGCAAATATCTTCATGATCCATCTTTGATTATTCAGCCGGCTTTATTAGAGAATTTGGATGTCGAGCCAAATATCACTATCGAGAGGAAGCCACTTCGTATTGTCGATAGAGGTACGAAGCATCTTAGGAGGAAATCTATCAGTCTGATCAAAGTACAGTGGAGTACAGATGATCGAGATTGCACATGGGAGACTGAGGAGTCCATGCGTGCTTCGAATCCTGAATTGTTTGTCTCAGGTACTATTCGTTTTGAATTTATCTTATCTTTCTATTTGCTTCTATTCTCCTATCTCGTTTCTTTTCGGGGATGAAAAGTTTTGAGTGGGGGAGAGTGTAACGACCCGAAAATTTTAACGATTTAAAATAACGTAATTAACTAAAATTTTCATGAAAATAAACAATAAAAATTTAGCAATGAAAATTTGATATTTGGGATACGTCTATTTAATCATTACAACTGGAAGATTTTCAACGGAAAATATGTAAGTTTGTTCGGTTGTGAAATTTCAATTTAAAATCAGTTAAAAATTTGATAGAAATAAAATATTTTCGAAACCTAAATTTTTTACATAAGAAAATTATAGAACATTTTCTGAGTAAGACTTCATAATTCGTTTCGCCAAATTTGGAATGCTCTAGCCCCGTTTATCTTATTTTCGGCGATTTAGCAACATTTTGGCAGCGAAAATGGAGTTTTGATAGGAAGGCCGTGTCTCTAGTATCTATGTACCATCTTGTTTGTCTCATCGTGCTAATCTCCGCAGTATATTCACTTATGTATTTCGGCGTCTGATACGCGACGAAATCTGCAAAACGGATAGCCATATCGGTTCCTCATTTGGGTCTTTTAGGTTTACCTGTGTCCTTAATTTTCATTTATCCACCAGGAGAAAACAAATAGTCGCTAGCCTTTATTGTTTCTAGAAATTCAAGCCATGACTTTTGTTATTCCCACTATTTCAATATATTCTGGTTCGTTGCCATTCTTTCTTCTCCTTTCCTCTCTATCGTTCTATTCTTACTTCAAAAATATATATAGGTTTGCATATATATATATATATATATATATATATATATCTGAAACCCTGCACATCATCTTCCTAAGCAAACCCATTCCCTTCGATCTTGCCCTCCGCCTTTCGCCCACTCCCCCGCCAGCACCCCTCCCCAACTCTGACTCCCCTCCTCTGAGGTCCGCCACCCGAGCCACCCTCACCTTCCACCTCACACTACTGAACCCATACCTCTCCAGCCTCGCCACCCAAACCCGAACTCACCTCCTCCGGCCTTCATCCGCCGCCACCGAACCCAGCCCATTTCCCTCCACTGAGCAACCACCCCGTTCCCCTCCGCTTTGCCCCACACAACATCCCTCCCTGCTGACCAGCCACCCTCCACATCGACACTCCCTCTTCACCGCCCCTCTGCCGTGCCTGACAGCCACCTCCGCCTGAGCTCAACCGAGCAGCCACCAAACCCTTCTCCTCTCTCCTTCCCTCACACAGCCGACAACGCCAAACACCCTCTGCCAAACCACACAGCAGCCGCCAGCCTGCCTTGCTTGACCTGCACCCTACAGCTTGCTCCGACCACTGCTCCGACCACTCCACGCAGCAGCTCCAGCCACTTTCCTCCGTCTTCTCACTGCCGCAACATAACTCCTCCTCTCCACCAAAAAACCAACCAATTTTTGTTGTCCTAATTTGTTGTCGCAGCTGTTATTTGCCTTTGTTTTCGCCGCTATTCGGAAATTACAACAGCTCTTTGACTTGGCGCTGTCCCGCTTGTTCGATCTGTATGTGTGTCAAAATGTGCACCCTGAGTATCCCACTAGTTTGGTGGAGCTTACAGTATCTGTATAGACTATGGTATTTATATAAAAATGTGTTAAGGGGGATATGGGTAACGCCTTAATGCTATTTTAATACTTTATTTTACTGTAGACATTATCTATGTAGCGTATTGTATTATGTATGTAGATAGTTCGACGAATCCTTAAAGGATGGAATCCCAAACATCCTTTAAGTTATATTGCATTTCACTTGAGTTGATTTACTTACATAAGAATGTTAATCCTGACTCGAGTGTTTTGTGTTTTTGCTTTATGCTTGGGTCAGCCTGAGTACCACAACATTTGAGACTCACCTTTCGAGCTTGGAGCTTTGCTTAGAGATTTATCTTTTATCTATTCAGCTTTCAGTTATTTCAGTTATTTCCAGTTATTTATGTTCAGACTTGTCATTTGCTTATGTATTAGAGACTTCTATGTATTTGGGATTTTTGTTGTATTTGCTTTAGACTCCGATGGTTATGTAGTAGCTTTATGAACTACTATTTATTTATTCCACTGCGTATTGTTGTATTACTTTGTGTCTATGATTCTGCAATCGATTTATTTACTGTATATGCTAAGTTTTGCCAAATATAAATAACAATCTACTGTTTTGAGAAATTCAAGCTTGACATGTGTGGTTTATTGTCAATTTGAATGGTTAGAAATGGCGGGTCATTACATCGATGAAGTAGAATATAAATTAGAAAATAGCTGTGCTGCATGTACAACTTAGCAGTATTAAGTATATAATCAAAACCGCTAAGGTTCGTTTGCATATGAATTTCCATTAGAGGTGCCCTCAGTAAATCGAGAACGACCCTCCTGATAAGGGTCAAAATAACCTTCCGAGAAGCATATATCTCTAGATAAAATATGCCATAAGGTAAATATAGCAGGTTCATGCCTATAACGCGTGGTACCGAATATCATCACCCCTTCATGCATGTCCGTAAGCATCTCTAGATATAGAATTGATATATCATTCGGTTAGCTAAACCCACTAGCTATGCATCCTATTTGGTTTCTGTCATTATCGATGGTGAAGTCACATTCAACATCTTAACACACGAGTCTTCATTACTCGAACATGTCTCGAATCTCTCCATGAATTCAGCATCTCGAACAGATCTCGAATCTCTACATGGATTCCAGCATCTCAAACAGTTCACCAATCTCTCCATGGATTCCAACATAAGTCCTCTAACAAATGCTAACACCGAGCTCTCCCTTAGACTTAACCTTAGGATAGACAGTTCAACACTATAGCATTTGTCCGAAATGTTAATACTGACCTCTCCTTTGGACTTAACCTTAGGATATACAATGCAACTCTATAACGTTTCGCTTCACATTCGCTTCCAAAACATAGAACATGTATCTCCGTTTTGAAGTGGTTACAATTTCGAGTTATCTCAAATAAGTGTTTCTTCTAGATATTTACTAAGTTAATTTTGCTCTAATTTAATAATAATGAGAACGATCGCATATGGAAACCAAGTTTTGTATGTTTACCACATTTTTGTCCATCTCAACTTACACTATCCTTTGGTCAAGAGTGAAGCCGATAGGTTAAATCGCTATTTTCTTCTAAGCCCTACTCAAACATCATTCTTAACTCTCACAGATAGAACAAGCCTACTTTGTCATCTTTTAGTGCTAAGTATATAGCTGAATACTTCCCATGGAGAAGTAAACACACAAAGCACGATTAAGTCACACAAAGCATGATTAAGTCACATAAGCGACTTCTAATCCCCTTTTATTAAATAATAATTCTTTTATCATTTAGAACTTCTTTTATCAAATAATACTTCCATCGTAAATAAGCGAGCGGTATATAGTAGTCTTCCTTGGCAGATCTCGAATACATATGTTCTAAAAGCAAGAGACGTTTCATACAAATAAGGCCTCCCTTGGGGATCTCAAACTATATAAATGACATGCTTTTATTCACTTCATTTTTCTACTTGTGTGTATATACAATACCTTTATAAAAGAGATATACATGTATTCTACTATTCACTATCAATACTTCAAAATACATTAATTTACTTATCTCAAAGGTATAAGAATATTAACAAATCATTTAACATGATTTTTCACTTTGAAAAAGTATAAACAAAAGGGTTAAAAACAAGTGTTACTAAAACATTGTTTACTATAAATCCAAACACTTTATACTTTCCATTATCTTTAAAATATTCATTTTAAAGATCTAATTACATTATATTCAAATAGGTTAAAGACAAATGTTACCAAAATATTATCACTACAAACCCAAAACCATTTCACACTTAACCTTATCTTTAAAAACATTCTTTTTAAAGATCCACTTATTTGAAAGTATACTCAAAAAGGTTAAAACCAAATATTACTTAAACATTGCTCACTATAAACCCAAAACCATTTTATACTTAACATTCTCTTTAAAATACTCATTTTAAAGATCTAAGTACATCTACACTTATTTAACAAAGTAAAATACTTTAATAACTTATCAAAACCATTTATTATAACTAAGTGTTATAACCAAAACCACTTTTTATAAAATACTTAACTCACTTTTCCAATCTTATAAATATAAATACTTTTGAATACATTTTAAATATCCATAAAAAATATTATTTAAAATTAACAAATTTAAAATTTAACAAAAATTATAAAAATCATGTTATATATATAACTCTTTACTTTTAAAATTTATACATAATTATTAAAAATATATTTAAGCTTAAAATCACTTTTAAAATATTTTAAAATCTGCTATTAAACTTCCCTAAAAGGATCTCATAAAAATAATTAATTTAAATATCATTTGAAACTCATTTAAAATCATAGAACTTACTTACAAAAACACAACACCAAAATAGTGCTTAGTAGGCCAAAACTGCTGTTGTAGGTCAAAGGCAGCATTTATAAGTGCTGTAAAAGATCTGGACAGAGAGGAATTTAGAAAAAGCATCAAAGTTTTATCCAGTTTTATATACTCAAACAAAGGTTTTAAGATCTAAATTTTTTACAGTAAGTACTATGCTTAGAGTACATAAAAACCATGCAAAGAAACCCCTAAAGATATCTTCCAAAATCATATTAAAAATTCCTAAACAAGCTATTTACAAAGTGCTCACATAACGACATTTTCACTACTAACTTTTGCTACTTCATTCAACCTTTCTATACTTTTCCAAACCTTACCCTCGTTGTCCTATATATATAGTACTATAAGTGTAAAGCACAACCAAAGTATATTCTTTTACAACATATTCATGTATAACTATTTAACACAAGTTTAACACAAAGGATTTCGAAGTCACTTAAATGACTCTTTCGCTACAAACATTATCACACACACATTTCTACACCACATACAACCCAATAAATTATGTAAATACAAAGTCTAGCCACGATACATGTTTAGAGGGTAACAGAAGTTATTTTGCTATATATAAAGTTGTCACTTGCTTTCCAAAGCAATGAGGGGTCTAAAAGTGATAACTTGCATTAGTTCGTTACTTCAACTTTATATTTACACAACAAACATATGAAAACACACAATATATACACTTCAACGGTGAGTTAACTCACTCTAAATCCAAGTTGATACAAGCATAAGCCACCTAGAATCACATGAACACTTCCTATCATCACTCATGCAAAAGATTCCACCTTTGCTTCAAATAGCTCATGACCATGCTTCCCCCCTTCATTGTTGCTCATGGCCAAAAGTGGATCTCCCACTTGTGCCAACTTCCTTCAACATTTGAGTAGCTTTTCCTTGTCCTTAGGTTTTCTTAGTCCCTTGACCAAAGTTTGGTGAAGTTTGGAGTTGATTTTAGAAAGTTAAATAAAGAGAAGAGCATATAAAAGAGACCGTTTTTGCTGATAACTTAGTTAAAATAAATTTGTAAGGTATGTGAATACTTGTAAGTGTTTACAAGAGGTAAAAAACATCCAAAACCTCCTAGTGACCAGCCAAAGCAAACCCAATGTGCTTAACATTCCACCTTACTCTCTCATACTTAGCCCTTAAGTCTTCCCAAAATACCCCATCTTCAAAATATATTCTATGATAACACCCATGACATCATCCAAGCATTTAGTTAGCCATAGCCACTAAAATATTTTTATTTACTAATCAATAACGCATTAATACATTCGAAAATTTTGAAGTACTTCTATCGAGTAAAAAGCCGTTTATTGATAAAACAATTTTCAATCAAATTATCAATATTTCTTCGAAACTATTTATTTTTGTAAAAGCTTTTCAAAACAAGTTTATTATCATTAGTTATTTATTAAAAGAGGATTAACAAGGTTTTAAAATCAATTTAACACATTAAATCAAAGATTCAAAGATTCAAATATTTATCTAAATACGATGTGTTCAAAATTCCGGGTCGTTGCAAAAATAAAACATCAAGCAATGAGTATTGAGATCTCACATCTCAATAAACATCCCAACAAACCTACAATGTTAAAAATAGGTAAATTAAAATTTAAATATATTTTACACTTACGTCTTCTGTAGTTAAATCACCGAGTTCTAGTAAACAAATTACGATTGAGGTTGCATCACTAGATTGTTTTGTCGATTGCTATCTACACATCCTAGGCATTGTGTTATTATGATTTTTTATTAGGAACGTTATTTGGAAGCATAAGAAAATGATCATAAATCCATGTTTACATTAATATGTGTTAATACAGTAATATAATATTTATTTGACAATATAAAATAATAAAATATACTCATAGTCAGTAGTGTCAAGTATCCCGCCAATTGCTTAAAGTCCCACCTAGGGGCCAAACCAAGTTGATGATATAAGCAAGCTAATACTTTCATTTCCCATGCTTGTTCACCTAAATGGATAATATTTTCTAAACATCTTAAGTAATTAACTAACACCTTTGTCTCGGACTTATCACAAAATATAGAGTAACCCAAAAATAAAGAAGATAAGCATAAAAAACAATCTCACAATCTTGTTCATTTGCTTCTTCTTTATTTGCTCTTTCATTGAATTTATTTAATAAAAAGTGAAACTTCACTAAATACGAGTCATTTTTATATTTCCTTGCTTCACTTTCATTAACTTCAAGTTATTCCACTAATAGTTTGATTGCATTCCGATCATCCTTCTCCTTGTATAGACAAGTACCAACTACGAGAACTTTTAAGATTTATGCGACATTATCTAAAGTGATTGTCATTTCTCCAAATGGCATACGAAAATAATTGGTTTCTGGATGCCATCTTTCGACAAAAGCTGACATTGTTACATAATCAATATGCTTATATGTATATTGCACTAAATTATACAAACCCGATTTTTTTACTTTTACCACCACTTCACTTGGTATGTCCTCTAAACTTCATTTTTATAGATTTCTCCAATGCGAAATGCATTTCAGCGGTCTCTCTTCTATAATACAACAAATTATGATTTAACACCATAAATTATAATAAAAAATTCAAGTAAAATGAGTGATCCTCTCAAGGAGGAGAGCACTCATGTAATTTTATTTCATACTTAAATAGGTGCTGCCAACAAGCCTGGTAGGTAGTAAAAACTCCCGTACAAAAACAAAAAAAAAACCCGCCCAATTTACAAAAAATGAAATTAGAAATAAAAATAAAGATCCAAACTAAGATATTATGATTAATGGTGGAGCGGGCGTGATAATTTGAATCCTTGGAGAGCCAATTTGAGGTAACATATCTCAATAGCTCAACACCCACATCCCATGCGTAACGACTCGATTACATAGCCAGTCCATCCCATGAAAACTTACTAGACCTGACTACACTCAATCAAATACGTTATTCTAGCACACACACATATGTCTATAAAAGATTTATATACATGTATATGTGAGATATGCAAAGCTAGAAAGATGGACTTATAGACGTAGTTATCAAGCAAGTATGGAATGTTTGAGGTTATCCTCGTTAGAGGGAACAACAACGTCGGTGTTTAAGGTCATATTTTATTTCCCACTGCCGTAACCAATTTTTAGCTTTAATATGTGAATACGACCTTTTACTTTTTTAAGATATTCCTTAAAGTATGAAGATCTATATCATAACCTAAGTACGAAAGAGGGTGAAAAAAATGTCTATAGGATAGCTAAGCTCCGCGAGAGGAAGACAAGAGACTTCAACCAAGTTAAATGCACCAAAGATGACAATAATAGACTTTTGGTGAAGGACGAGGAGATAAAGAATAGATGGAGAGATTATTTCGACAAACTATTTAATGAAGAAGGTGATAGCACTACGATCGAGATAGATGACTCTTTTGATGACACTTGCAGACATTTTGTTCGAAGAATTCAAGAATCTGTGGTAAAGGAGGCACTAAAACGGATGAAAGCAGGCAAGGCATTGGGGCCTGATGACATCCCCATTGAGGTGTGGAGATGCCTTGGAGATGCAGGGATAGCATGACTAACTAAGTTGTTCAATAATATTTTCAAATCAAACAAGATGCGAGATGAGTGGAGGAAAAGCATACTAGTTCCAATTTTTAAGAATAAAGGAGATATCCAAAGTTGCACAAACTACAGAGGAATTAAGCTTATGAGTCATACAATGAAGCTTTGGGAGAGAGTCATTGAGCATAGACTAAGAAGAATGACAAGTGTTTCAAAAAACCAATTTGGCTTCATGCTTGGGAGGTCGACCACAGAGGCGATTTTCTTGATAAGACAACTTATGGAGAGGTTTAGAGAGCAAAAGAAGGATCTACACATGGTATTTATCGATTTGGAGAAAGCTTATGACAAGGTGTAATACCCTAAAATTTTGTGAAAAATCATTTTGATAAAATGATTTAATTTTGAAACATTTAGATTTAAATATGGAGAAATTCTTGGGATTAAATAGTGTGCAAGGATATGTGTGCACATGCACACTGGAAAATGGCACAGAGGAAAATCCAAGAATTTGTGGAAAAAAAAAGATAGAAAATTTTTATTTTAATAAGAAAGTAAAATTCTTATTTGAAACATTAGAATTTAACTTAGGCCTAACCAAGTTAAATATGGGAGATATGTCTATACACATTTTTCTGTGAAGCATAAGGAATTAAATAAAGTAATAAAGAGGCAGAAAGATTTTATGTGAATAAATAGGTAATTCTTACTTAGCATAGGGTTTTCTTTTACCAGATCGAACTCATTTAATTAGGATGTATGTGTATAATTTCTGAAAGACAAGAGAGATCAAATAAATATATATATATACACCCATGTGCATGTATATTCCCTGTGAGCAGAAAGTATTAAAAGAAACATCAAAATGACATGAAATGTAATACAAGTCAATATGCTTGTGTAGGTAAAAATAGAAAAGGAAATTTTCCAGAAAAGAATAAAAATATAAAATAAAAACTGAATCACACATTTAGCATGACTTGGGTAAGTAATTAAAGATAGCCATTTTTCCGAAAAAAAAAGTAAAAGGAAAAGAAAAGAAAAGAAAAGGGGCACTAACTATAATAGACTAAAGTGGCCGGGGCATTAAGGACGAAAATGTGAAAATGCAAAATACATGAAGATGGTTAGGATAGAAATGAATTTTGTTGTAACAAAACCCTAAGAGAAAACACTGGTATAAATAGGCAGTTTTGGCCAGGAAAACATTTTACCCAGAGTTGTTAAAAAAAATAAGAAAGAAAGGAAAATATTGAAAGGAAGAAGAAAACACACACATAAGGATTTTCTAAAACAAGAGAAGGAAGAACTTAGGTGAGTAACCTCACTAAGTTCATGGCATTAAGACCTGAGATGAGGCAGCCACTTTTTATATTGCCATTTACATATTGCTGGTTTTGATGTATATGATTTCATCAATGCTTTTTGGATGTTTTATTTTAAATCTGATATGATTTAATATGGATGTTTTTGGTGATCTTTGATTTGTTGAGACATTTGTCTTTGGATGTGTATCATACTGTTTTATTTTTACTCAAAAATGTTAAAGTCCAGAATCTTAAAATTATATAGAGAATACTCTCAACTGTTATAGATCTATGGCATGGAAACTTTACCAAAGAGAAATGTTGGGAGCTGCATTATACTTGGTATAAGTGCTAAGGCTTGAGAAGAAAGATGTTAAGGGTGCAATAGAAATTTTCTAAGTGCTGAGTCCTTAATCAAATCAAAAAAAAATTAAGCATAATATTGAAGGTCATTTCAGTTGGTATCAGAGCAAATGGTTGCATTGATTGTTGAATACTATAGAAATGTATTATATCTGGTTGTTTTGGATGAAATAATTTAGATAGGAAAATATTAATCATAGAAAATACTTATAGTACACTAATACTATTTGTCCATGATTTGGTTAGCAAACCATGGTAGGAAGGGGATCACATCATGTAGGGTCAAGTGCACCACAGATGCTTGATATGCAAGAATTTGTAAGAGTTTTAAGAGATGGAATTGGGCATAGGCCTGAGAACCCACATGAGGAACTTTCAAAACTACTAAAGGCTTACACCAATTTGGGAGGCAAAAGTTTTGAAGGAACTGAGAATGTGATGGAAATTCAAGCATGGTTGAGAACACTGGATAGAATTTTCAATGACATGCAGCTTGATGATCAGAGGAGGAGGCAAGTAGCTTCAAGACAACTGAAAGGGGTAGCTTTAAGCTGGTGGGAGGTGATCATAGCTGGAAGAAATGAAAATGAAATCACTTGGAATCAGTTCAAGGAGATGTTGGAGGCAAGATTTGTACCAGCATCAGCCAAGACCACTTTGCTTGAAGAATTTATCAAACTTAGGCAGGGAACTTTGAATGTCACCGAGTATACTCAAAAGTTTGAAGGGCTATCTAAGTATGGAGCAATGTTAGTGGCAGATGAAGCATCCAAAAATGATAGGTATATAAAGGGTCTGAACCCAGGACTTAGCAGAGCTATGCTACCATATGCAGATAGAACTTTTGATCAAGTAATTGATCTGGCATTGAAATTGGAACAACATGACAAGGAAAGGGAGAAGTATAGGAATTTTAAGAGCAACAACAACAAGAAGAATAAGGGAAGATATCACCCTTATGATAAAAGGAAGGAAGAGACAGACAACAAGAAGGACAAAGACACTAAAGCTAATGATGCTAAGAGGAAATTGGTTTGCCATCATTGTGGTAAGGAAGGACACATCAAACCAAGGTGCCCAGAGTTAAAAGGAGGAGCCTTCAAATGCTACCTATGTGGGTAAGAGGGGCATATGAAGAGGAACTGTCCTGAGAATAAACAGCAAGGGAAATTGGCAACTTTGGAAGGTAAAGGCAAATCTGCAGTGAAAATTGATGCTGAAAATCATGGCCAAGTGGAAGGTACATTACTCATTTGTGCCATACCCATACCAGTAGTATATGATACTGGAGCAACACACTCTTTGATTTCTTATGAAATAGTTAAAGTGTTAAAATTAAACTGCATATTGGTTGAAACCCCATTGCTTGTACAAAGTCCCCTAGGGAGTTCTAGTGTTTTGAACATGAATTGTGTGGATGTGGAGTTAGACATAGGAGGAAATATTTTTATTTCCAATTTATATGTTTTAAATTACCCAAATATAGGAGTTATATTGGGGGTAGATTGGTTAAGGCAATTTAAAGCCATAATTAATTTAGACTCATCCACCATATCATTGCAAAATTCTAGAGGCCAGAGGATCATAGTTTTATGTGAAGTAGCTAAGGAAGGAAAATTATATCATTTAGTTGACTCAGAAAAAGATCTCAGTGAACTAACCATTGAAGAAATTCCCATAGTTAATAAATACTTGGATGTGTTTGGGGAAGTTAAGGGTGTTCCACACCATAGACCAGTTGAGTTTCAAATTAATCTCATTCCAGGAGCAAGTCCAATAATCAAGAAACCTTATAGAATGGGGCCAAGTGAACTGAAAGAATTGAAAAATCAGTTGGAAGAATTAGAAGGCAAAGGATTTATAAGGCCAAGTAATTCCTGCTGGGGTTCTCCAGTAGTGTTTGTAAGAAAACATGATGGTACCTTGAGAATGTGCATAGATTACAGAGAACTAAATAAAGTAACCATCAAGAACAAATACCCATTGCCTAGAATAGATGATCTCTTTGATCAACTCAGTGAAGCTAAAATATTTTCTAGACTAGACTTAGCATCAGGATTTCATCAAATGAAGGTTGAAGACTCAAGTGTTAAGTATACTGCATTTAACATAAGATATGGCTTGTATGAATTTATGGTTATGCCATTTGGCTTGACAAATGCTCCTTCATATTTTGTTGATTTAATGAATAGAATATTCAGAGATTATTTAGAGAAGTTTGTACTGATTTTTATTGATGACATTTTAATTTATTCCAAAACAGTGGAAGAGCATAAAAATCATTTGCATTTAGTTTTGTCAAGATTAAGGGAGAATGATTTAAAGGCAAAATTTTTAAAATGTGCATTCTGGAAAGAAGAAGTACATTTTCTTGGGCATGTTATCTCTGCCAATGGAATATCAGTAAACCCCAATAAGGTAGTGGCAATCCAAGCATGGAAAAGGCCTAGCACAATCAGTGAGATTAGATCATTTATGGGGATGGCAGGATATTATAGGAGATTCATAAAAGATTTCTCAAAAATATCATCACCACTTACCAATTTAACTAGAAAGAACCAAGCCTTTGTATGGACAGAAAAATGTGAGCAAGCTTTTATCAAAATAAAAGAAGCTCTGATTAATGCACCAGTATTGAGAGTGCCAGAAGGAAATGAAAATTTAGTTGTGTACACTGATGCAAGTGGCTCTGGGTTAGGGGCTGTGTTGATGCAGCAAGACCAGGTGGTAGCCTATGCATCTAGGCAATTAAAGCCACATGAAACAAGATATGCAACCCATGATCTTGAACTAGCAGCAGTTGTATATGCTTTGAAACATTGGAGACATTATTTGTTAGGTGCCAAATTTATCTTATACACTGATCATAAGGCACTGAAATATTTATTCTCACAAAAAGATTTGAATATGAGACAACATAGATGGGTAGAGTTCCTAGCTGCCTATGATCTAGATATACTTTATACACCAGGCAAGGCAAATAAAGTTGCAGATGCCTTGAGTAGACAACATGCCAAAGTAGCCATGTTGATGATGGAAGAATTTAAGGATTTGTCTATACTTACTGATTTGGAAATTGAGGAAAACAGTGGGGTACAAATGATGCCCATTGAAGAAGATGAAGGAAAAGGGAAATTAAGTATGATATCTCTGCAATCAGATTTACTTCTTAAGATTGGGAAAATGCAGGAACAAGACCTAAACATGGTGGAAAAGAAAATGCTCATATCAAAAGGGGAAGAAGTAATAAATTATCAAGTTGATAAAGATGGTTATTTAAGGAACAAGAATAGGATATGTGTTCCAGAAAACATAGAATTGAAGGAGGAAATACTAAATGAATACCATAGGAGTAAGTACTCCATACACCCAGGCAGCACCAAGATGTATCAAAATTTGAAAAGAAATCTTTGGTGGAAGGGAATGAAGTCAGATGTGGCCAAACATGTTGCAAGGTGCATGACTTGCCAACAAGTCAAGGCAGAGACACAAAGGCCATCAGGACTATTGCAACCCCTTAGTATACCACAGTGGAAGTGGGAGGATATATCTATGGATTTCATAGATGGTCTGCCTAGATCTAAGAGGGGAAACACAAGTATATGGGTAATAGTGGATAGGCTAACTAAGGTAGCACATTTTATCCCAGTTAAAACAGAGAGAAATGCTCCAAAATTGGCTCAAATATTCATGAAAGAGGTAGTAAGGTTGCATGGCATACCCAAAACCATTGTGAGTGATAGGGATACCATCTTCACCTCAAGGTTTTGGAAAAGTTTTTAAGAGGCCATGGGGAGTGAATTGTGCTTAAGCACTGCCTACCATCCACAATCAGATGGTCAAACTGAGGTGGTGAACAAAGTCTTAGAGGATTTGTTGAGAGCATGTACACTGGACTTTGGAGGCAACTGGGAAGACCACCTCCATCTAGCTGAATTCACATACAATAACAGTTACCAAAGCACCATAGGGATGGCACCATTTGAAGCCTTATATGGCAAGCCATGTTTATCACCTATATGCTGGGTAGAGACTGGAGAAAGAGCTGTTCTAGGACCTGACTATGTAAAAGAAACTACAGAGAAAATTGGGTTAATAAGAAAAAGAATAGCTGCAGCTCAAGATAGGCAAAAGAAATTTGCAGACAGGAAGAGAAAGCAAGTAGATTATGAAGTGGGTGACTTTGTTTTTATCAAAGTTTCACCTATGAAAAAGGTCTTGAGATTTGGCAAGCAAGGTAAGCTCACACCAAGGTATGTTGGACCCTATAAAATCTGGAAAGAATTGGTTCATTAGCATACAAACTGGAACTGCCAGAGGAGATGAGAGCAATGCATAATGTTTTTCATGTGTCACAACTTAGAAGATGGGTACATGATAGAGAAGAAATTCTGGAAAAACCTACCCAAATTCAAATAAATCCTAACTTGGTTTATGAGAAAGAACCAGTGGAGATTTTAGCTAAAGAAGAAAAGAAATTAAGGAGTAAAACTTTGAAACTGGTAAAGATCCAGTGGAGTCTTGATCCTAATGATTGTACATGGGAGCTAGAAGACAAGATTAGGATAGATTATCCTAAGCTTTTTGCAGACTAAAGGTAATTTTAATTTTTTTTTTGAAAATCTAATTTGTATGGTTGCCATGATTGAATTTGCTTGCTTATGCATATGTTTGATAGATTTTCAAAAAATAAGGTGATGCTTGTTATAAGTACTAGGAAAATTGTGAGGACACAATCCCTAAAAGGAGGGGTGAATGTAATACCCTAAAATTTTATGAAAAATCATTTTGATAAAATGATTTAATTTTGAAACATTTAGATTTAAATATGGAGAAATTCTTGGGATTAAATAGTGTGCAAGGATATGTGTGCACATGCACACTGGAAAATGGCACAGGGGAAAATCCAAGAATTTGTGGAAAAAAAAAAGATAGAAATTTTTTATTTTAATAAGAAAGTAAAATTCTTATTTGAAACATTAGAATTTAACTTAGGCCTAACCAAGTTAAATATGGGAGATATGTCTATACACATTTTTCTGTGAAGCATAAGGAATTAAATAAAGTAATAAAGAGGCAGAAAGATTTTATGTGAATAAATAGGTAATTCTTACTTAGCATAGGGTTTTCTTTTACCAGATCGAACTCATTTAATTAGGATGTATATGTATAATTTCTGAAAGGCAAGAGAGATCAAATAAATAAATATATATATATATATATATACACCCATGTGCATGTATATTCCCTGTGAGCAGAAAGTATTAAAAGAAACATCAAAATGACATGAAATGTAATACAAGTCAATATGCTTGTGTAGGTAAAAATAGAAAAGGAAATTTTCCAGAAAAGAATAAAAATAAAAAATAAAAAATGAATCACACATTTAGCATGACTTTGGTAAGTAATTAAAGATAGCCATTTTTCTGAAAAAAAGTAAAAGGAAAAGAAAAGAAAAGAAAAAGGGCACTAACTATAATAGACTAAAGTGGCCGGGGCATTAAGGACGAAAATGTGAAAATGCAAAATACATGAAGATGGTTAGGATAGAAATGGAATTTTGTTGTAACAAAACCCTAAGAGAAAACACTGGTATAAATAGGCAGTTTTGGCCAGGAAAACATTTTACCCAGAGTTGTTAAAAAAAATAAGAAAGAAAGGAAAATATTGAAAGGAAGAAGAAAACACACACATAAGGATTTTCTGAAACAAGAGAAGGAAGAACTTAGGTGAGTAACCTCACTAAGTTCATGGCATTAAGACCTGAGATGAGGCAGCCACTTTTTATATTGCCATTTACATATTGCTGGTTTTGATGTATATGATTTCATCAATGCTTTTTGGATGTTTTATTTTAAATCTGATATGATTTAATATGGATGTTTTTGGTGATCTTTGATTTGTTGAGACATTTGTCTTTGGATGTGTATCATACTGTTTTATTTTTACTCAAAAATGTTAAAGTCCAGAATCTTAAAATTATATAGAGAATACTCTCAACTGTTATAGATCTATGGCATGGAAACTTTACCAAAGAGAAATGTTGGGAGCTGCATTATACTTGGTATAAGTGCTGAGGCTTGAGAAGAAAGATGTTAAGGGTGCAATAGAAATTTTCTAAGTGCTGAGTCCTTAATCAAATCAAAAAAAAAATTTAAGCATAATATTGAGGGTCATTTCACAAGGTACCGCGAAAGGTGATGTGGTGGGCCCTGGAAAAGAAGAGAGTCCCAACAAAGTACATTACACTTATCAAGGATATGTACGATGAGGTTGTGACTAGTGTTAGAGCATGCGATGGTGAAACCTGTGACTTTCCCATTAACATAGGATTACATTAAGGGTCAGCTTTGAGCCCCTACATTTTTGCTCTAGTGATGGATGAGGTTACGAAGGGTATACAAGGTGAGATTTCTTGGTGTATGCTATTTGCTGATGATGTTATGCTAATTGATGAAAGTAGGATTGGGGTTGATAGACAACTGGAGCTGTGGAGACAGACTTTAGAATCAAAAGGTTTTAGGCTTAGCAGAACTAAAACAGAGTATATGAAGTGCGGGTTCAGCGGTGTCAGGTCGGAAGATGGAGATGTCACTCTGGCTGGACAAATAGTTCCCAAGAAGGAATCATTTCGATATCTAGGATCAATGTTGCAGTATAATGGCGAGATTGATGAAGATGTTAGTTTTAGAATTCGAGCGGGATGGGTGAAATGGCGACAAGCGTCTCAGATTCTCTGTGATAGGAAGGTCTCACAAAAGCTTAAAGGAAAGTTCTACAAAACGGCAATCAGGCCTGCGATGTTGTATGGTGCAGAATGTTGGCCTACTAAAAGCCAACACGTCCAAAAGATAAGCGTAGCAAAGATGCGGATGCTACGATGGAGCTGCAGTCATACAAGAAGAGACCGAATTAGAAATGATGATATACGTGATAAAGTTGGAGTAGCACCGATTGAGGAGAAGCTAATTCAACATCGCTTAAGATGGTTTGGACATCTTCAACGAAGGCCGCCCGAGGCACCTATGCGTGTTGGAATTATAGGCCGTGTTGAATGCTCAAAGAGAGGTAGAGGTCGACCAAGGTTGACATGGGAGGAAGTAGTAAAAAGGGATTTGAAGGATTGTGGTATATCCGAAGAGCTGGTGACGGATCGGAGCGAGTGGAAGTTAGCGATTCACATACCAGAACCATGAGCGTTGAGTTTTATAAATTTTAGATTATAGGACTATGAAACATGAGCCTAAGACGTAGGTTTGGTCTTTGACCAATATTACTATTAGTATCATTATCGCTATTAGTATTATTATTATCATTCCTCTTATATATATACATATATATTTTTATTTTATTTTACTTTACTTAGTTATTATTATTAATTTACTTATTTGGCTTTATTTTATTATTGTTATTGCTATTGTTATTATTGTAACTTTTAAATTGATTTTTTCATTTAGTTTTGGGTTCCATCTCTAGCCGACCCCAACTTGTTTGGAAATAATGGCTTAGTTGTTGTTGTTGTTGTTGTAAGATATTCCTTAAAGAGTACATTTTGGGATAATATGTAGCTAGAATTTGCCATCTAATTGCAATTGAACATCGTAATGGCATAAGTTAGGTTATCAAAAGCGGTGTTCGCTTTGTTGAACATCCTTTGGCTCCTTTCAAACAAAGGTACCAACAAGCGATTATGTAAATAATATCTAGTAAAATTCTATAATGTTTAGCATATTGAAATCTAAAGACATCCCAATAGTGATCACAATTAAAATTGGTGTTGGTAATGTTAAAGTCAAAAATACAAAAAAAATTGTAAGTATAGAATTAGTTAGGGGACAACCATAATATAAATGTATAATTTTTCTAAGTTTGAATTAAAAAAACACATTTTTTGTCTACATAAAGATGTCTTTTCCTTAATAATTCAATTGTGTTTAATATCTTGTGAATAATTAACCACATATGTATTTTTGCTTTGGGGGGAGCATTAACTTTCCAAATTAATTTGAATACATTTGCTTAGTCCCAGAGAAATTTAAGAATTTGTATACTGAGGTTGATGAGTATGTTTTGTTTTTTTCCCAACCCTAGTTTTAGTGTCGCCTTCGCTGTCTAACTTGTATAGCTCAAGCTTAGAACAAAGTGATACAAATTGACTTAAGGTGATGCCTTCAAGGGTACAATTGAAAATTAAAACCCAAGGAAAACCATCATTAGGTCTAGAGAGCTCAGAAATTAAAGCAATTTTGAAGTTACAAATATTAAAGAGTTCCTTAAATTCCACCATTAAGGGGATATCAGAAATCCAATTGTCATGCCAAAATGATATGTTATCACTAGAGTGAACAATGTTATTAATACATAGGTTAAAAATATTGGAAATTTTTAAATGGATTTTCAAAAGTGGGACATGTTGCTAGAACTAGAGGAAATGTGATGAATGTTATAGGTTTTATCATAAAACTGATTTGAAATCATTTCATTTCAAATAAGTTTTTCATCATCATTATTATTAAATTTTCAAAGCCATTTTTCTAGTAAAAACACATTAAGGTTACGAAGATAATAAACTATAAAAATCAAATGTGTTTTATCAAAATACACGAACCTCATGTTTATTCCAAATTACATATGCAATGTGCGTGTTAAAACTTTTAAGGAGAGATTTGTTAATGGTTAGTGAAAAGTGGGCAACTTCACTAGTTTTGGAACCAGTAGAACTGGTAATTGGCAATTTAGTAGACTGTTATGGTTCTTGATCTTCTGACTCATCCTCCTCGCTAGAACCATCACTATTTGACTCATTTTCAATTGATACTTCATTTGAACCATCACCATTTGAAGCGTTACCGCTTTATTCATCTCCATTAACGCTTTCACGTTCCTTTTCCAATTCGTTTTCCGATACTTGGACGGTGGTCATTTTCCATGCATTTTCAAGTTTCTCAGCTCGTTTGCATCGTAATAACGCAATTATTGGTTGTTTACCTTTTCATGTACGCAATGAAAATGGATTATATACTAAGAAATACAAAGGCAAAAAAATTCCACACAAAATAACACAATAATAAAATTCCTATCAAAAACAACCGTAGAAAACATTTTCCCACGACAAAAAACAACCGTAGGAAATTGTTCCCTATGATGGTTAACCACCGTAAGGAATTTGATGGTGTGGTCTTTAACCACCATTTCTTCTTCGTTTTTTAGCCACCGTCGATCGTTATAGCTCAACTACCTCAAACTCAACACGAGTCATTCGTATCAACTGATTAGGAGCTTACTATGAGATTGAGTTGATTGAGGTTGCCGACAGCTTCGAGTAGATTTCTACAACTGAACTTCCTAAGAGCGACCAGCTTTGTTCAATGGTTCGGGACGGAGGCGAACGACGACTGGGGCAGTCGTGACATTTGTTTGTGTTCTTTTTAAGGTATTATGAGAATGAGAATTAAGGGTTAACGACCATTGTTTTGATTTTGAATGGGACATTATTTGGAAGAGTGTAGTAGGATATATTATGGTATTTTTAATAAGAAAGTGCCCCTAGCATCAAAATATAAGGTCCCGTTTGGTTTACCATTTTTAGTTTTGTATTTTCGTTCAAATAATGCGTACAAGATCCATGTACTTTTGAAAAAACAACCAATTTGAAAACGACAATAACATATAAAGTAGAATTTTTTTTTTGTTTTTCCTGTTTTGTCAAATAACAAAAAAATTCGGAAAAATATCTATCCCCACGGCTGTCTCTCCGTCCCCTGTATCGTCTAACTCCGTCCCCTCCGCAGCCCCTCCGTCGTCATGTAATGGACTAAAATTTGAAAGTTCTCTCCCGTTTTGTTGTGAACGTTAAAATTGAAAATATAAAATACAAAATGATACCTGACATAACCTACACATCGCGTGAAGAAAATTTCAGTTATAAATATCCCCTCCCGCTTTCTCTAGTGAATGCTATTCGTCGCTTCTTTAGGGTTTGCGATCAGGTTAGATTATCTGCGATTACAGTTTTGTCAGCTGATTTGATATGAATCCTTAATTGGAGAAAAATATTTTCATTCCTTTTGAATTTATGTCTTCTTCATCTTGGAATTATCATGAATGGGGCATCATATGCCATTATTGCTTGAACTTGGCTAATACGATCTTTGTAGCTGAATCAGTTTCATTTTATTTCTTGATGAATTTTCACCTTAATTACATTGTACCTAGGGTTTATGAATTTGATTGTGATTGTATGTCACTGAATCATGGATTCTTTAACTTTGTCATCAGGACATAATTCCTAGTTTGTTCTATTCTTGCTTATATAGGTATGATTGAGACCATAATCCTGTTTTCAGTTCTCATTCTTGTTTTACAAATCCATAATGGAAAAGTTCCTCGAGATGATATAAAAGAAAAAGGAAAGGAAAAAAAAAACCTCAGTTATCATGGGGTTAGCTCATGGGAAGTACCGATTAAATGTGGTTGTTTACATTAAGAAGTTTGATAGTTGAACTTCCGTCATTATTAAAAGTGTGTTTGTTTAGAATAAAAAGTTTATACTTATTAGGAGTTTCTATAACGTGATGATCATTAGAAATTCAGTAAAAATAAACAAAAACTTGGTGCTCAACGGTAATAAATGATTTCAAAACACTTTTACATAAGCGTTATTGTTCTAGTTAGCAATAAGCACTTTTTTAAATGCAAAACAGATGGACCTAATAATTGTTTTGATCAGAACACAGAACTTTTCTTTCGCTAGTTTTATATATGCAGACTTATCAACCTGAGGTTTGGTCGTATTTGATTTTCTAATATTCTCAAATGCTTTAAATTTGTATCCATACAACACAACCCCCCCCCCCCCCCCCAATCCCCCCTCCAATTGAAGACCTCAAACAAACATCTGAAGCTTCTAAAGACTAGAATTGTAAGAACCATCGTTAAAAACCCGAAAGAAAGAAACGTGTCGGTGCATTCAGGGTTAGGGCAGTTAGAACTGAAGGTTTCCATTTTTATACCACCGAAATGTTTAGTTGGGTTGCTTGTAGAAAAATAATATTTTTTACCGAAACCCCACCCCATTGGATTTAGCATGTTGCTGAAATAGGTGTCTAAATCCTACCATGGGTTTTCCACAAAAGTCATGGTCATTTTCCTATGAGATTTCCATGCCAAACTTTCCCTACGACTTCTTCATACGAATATCCCATGGCTATTTACTGTTTATTCTTTGTTTTTGAATGAATGTAACATATGGTGTGTATACATTATATAATACACGTAGATGAATGAATGTAACATAAATGGGTTCCTAATCTGATAGTTCTGATCAACTAAATATAAGCAGTCATTTTAAGTATATTTAATACACATTAATGCAGATGAAACATCATCTTACCCATTTAAACCTGTAATTCTTTGCATTCTTCTTCTAAGTGATTATTCACCTTAAATTGTTTTAACATTCTGACAGATTGATGTTTCATCGAGGCCTTTTTTTAATACTGGTCATCCGACTCATCCGAGTTACATGCATATATATGAGTTGTGTCTCTTGTATTGAGTAAAGCAAAAGTTCAATGTTCATCAAACTTTGAATTCACATATTTTCACCCCATCTTAAACGATATGTATATTGCACCAAAAGCATATGTAATATTGCACACTGAATGATGGGTATGGATATAGGTATGCTTTAGGTATAATATATATACATATTTCAAATTCAGTTGGATTGTTAGCTTGGTCGATATAAAAATCAACAGCTTCGTGTCCGGGCAGGTTCGAATCCCAGCGTCAAACCATCAGTGGGAGTTTCAACGTTACGCATCCGTGTGCGACGACTAAATAAAAGCGGGGTAGACACACGGCGTGGGGTTTACTTAAATGAGTATCAATGAATACCATGATCTTAAGGTTCCCCATGATCTCAAAAAAAAAAAAAAAAAAAAAAAAAATCAACAGCTTCGTGGATGTTTTCTGCTGCTAATATATGAATATTGCATTTATGACAATCAATGTAATGTTCTGCCTATTTCTTCTGTTTCCATGTGATCAACCAGTTACCATATTGTGGGCCAGTTTCATAATGTCTCTATCGATATATGTTCATACATTCAAAATTTAACTCTATTTTGAACAAATCGATTTCATGAATCGTCTTATTTGTTTAATACTTAATTTCGAAGGTGATATTAAATTTAACAAATTGAGTTTTCGATTAAATTATTCCGCATATATTCTTAGATATTCTTAATCATTAACACAATAACATAATCATATGTACAGTCTGTAACTCCCATTTCAGTGCATGTACTGTTATGACTTTGCAACACTATTTTGTGGTTGAGATATTTGAAGCAAGTTCATTTATTAAATAAGATTTATGTGAAATAATCTTGTAGTTAGAGTTAATTAAGAGGTAGATTAGCAAATATGTCAATGACTATATTTGTCAATATGCATTGTGAAATATCTTTTGCAAGGATGATTTTGTAAACCCATAAAGAGTTCACATCGAGAGAAAACTCAAGTTGAGTTATGAACTGACATGAGTAAATAATAGAAATGAATTTAATCACCAAGATTTGAATTTAGAAGTGGAGAAAATTCAGTCAAAAAAGAGAACCGAATTGAGGCATCAATCACAAAGAATTGAATTGAGAGAAGTGTGAATAGAGCATAAAGACTATTGTAAATTTTGTAATGAGTTTAGTAAATTGAATAAAATGAAATTGATTGAAAGTTTGTATATGTTATTATTGTTTGATTATCTCTCGTTTTTACCTTGATCAAATCATGTAAACGTTGGAGCAGAGAAAATTGCATTCCATTTAAAACAACATTTGTACATTTCACAAGCAACCAAATCTGATGAACTATTCTTCCGGTGCTGATCTGTAAGCTAACATTGATTAAATTGTAGTTGTTAAATTGGAAGTTAAATATCGGATTATATTATACTTCTTAGTAACGTTATTATTTGACTATATATAATACAATTGGCCGCTAACTTACATTCTTTGCTCGTGCATGTTAATATAATATATTCTAGACCCAACTTTTTCAATGTAATGGTATATGACAAAAAGTTGTATAATATTATTTCCCTTGTTTTGTCTTCTTAGATTAAATATTCAGCAGAATACAATATGATAAGATCCACCATTATACTATGCATATTTTCAGTTTGTTCTTATTTTATATCTGGAACTGTTTTTGTTTTCGACTTGATTGAAATATAACTTGATTTCATAATAGTTTAGTTGGCAATGGTGACAAAAGAAACGTGACTACAGAATATGTGCGGTGGCTCCATTAATATTTGTTTGTCATCGAATAATTAATATTTGTCTAATGTTTGTATATTGTTCTGCGTGCAGGTATTCAACATAGGAACGCAACAAGTTTAAAGAAGGCATTTCCCTGTTCAAGCTATATAGGTATTATCCGTTTGAATAGATAATTAATAGTCCTTATTTAACTATTAGTTGATTTTTTTTAGCAATTGCAAATTGATTGTTTTTGTATAGATAGGTAACTATATATTCTGTCTGAATCAAAATGACCGGCACAATAATTTGTTTGTTACTGTATCATCCCCCAAGGGAATGAATCATCTATTTGTTAATAGAGAAAGCATTGGAGTTCCCAAATAATATGTTGTCCTTGGAATGTTTTGATGGTTTGTGTTGTTGCCTTTAATATTAGAATAATTGGTGTTTATGGGATTGTAAAGTAGAGTGGTGTACCGTGTACACAAATATTTCAACAAGCATTAATCTGTTCACTGTTGAGTTTATACGACTCCAAGAAGAAGTGCTAAGAAATGGTGAAGAACTGGATCAAATTTGGAGCCGAACAGAGTAGAAGGGCAGGTCTGAAACTTTAACAGGCCATCAGTCGACTGATTAGCATCCATTGGTAGATCGGTAGCAGCACCTAGGCTATTTAAACTGCAGAAGTGGTCGATTGCTTCCTCTAACTAGTCGACTGCTTAAGCCTGCAGTTTGAAGCTGGAAGGAGGCCCTGGCAATTGACCAATGGCCCTAGCGGTTGACCATCTAGCAATAGCTGTCGACTAGTTCTAGCAAACAGCTTAGGTCTGAGCTGTTCTTTGGTTCTTGGCTTTTATTTTAGAAATTGGGTACTTAGATGGTAATACATATTAGTATCACAAGTCTTAAGTAGTATACAACATACTACATGTTAATATACTAGTAGGAAGCCCGTGCCGATGGCACGAGTGTAAATTCTGTATTTATTACTTATGTGGTGTTATCTATTAGGTTGTTGATATAGAAATCTGTTGAGTATATAAGATGAAATATCAATTTGACTTTGCATTTCTTTTGAGATAGAAAGTTCAATTAATAATATGCAGATTATAATAAAAGCCTACTTATAAAGAATTTAAAGAGATTAAATAAATGTATGAAAAGCAAAAAAATAATAATAGTTGATATTCCACATTTTCTAATATTTAGCAAAGTAAAAAAAGGAAATTATCCAAAGGGCAACTCTTTTAAAAAAATACTAACCAATTAGAAAGGAAAAAAGTATCATATAAATGAAAACAAAGTTATACGCAAACAATAAAGTTATACACAAACAATATACAACTTAGAACATTCAATGGAAAAAAGTGCTATGCTAACGAAAATACGAATTTAGATTCCAATCATTCCTTATTTCATCATTGACCCGCAATTACTGTTATAATATCTATGGCTGCAGCAGATTTAATGACTTGCAGCACCATTCTACTTCGCCCTTGGCCAGTACGCAGTGACAGTTTAGTAGCCCGCTTTCACACTCTAATTTCAGCTCAATTCATTACTAAGCTTCCATAATTTTACCTCATACATATTGCAGCAGCTACTACTTTGCCAGTGCCTTCATGCCAAGTGTCTTAATTATTCAATATCAAGTGTACTATAATTTGTATGCCTAACTGTATATAATCTTCAGTCTGTTATGTACGTAGATATAAATTCTTTAAACTTCCATATATAATACTATATTATTACCTAAAGAGAACATACATGCATTAGCTTATATTATCTAAAGAGAACAACATGTGCAAATTCATTCAGACTTCAAAGTAGTTGGATGTAAGACAAACAACATACTATATTACCTAAAGAGAACATACATGTATTAGCTTATAATAGTGAACCTAAGGAAAAATACAATAAATACAACATAAGTATAATTATCGGTGACAATTACAATATTTGAGATGAAATTAGCAAGCATCTCTTTCCAGATATTAATTAATAAGTGTTTCATGGCATTTAACAACTGAATGAATAAATCAATTTACTTAACTAAGCAACATGGTATTTAAAAGGTATAAGGCTGAAATAATTAGGGTTACCTTTTTATTGAGATACCATTGCCTCCTTTAGAGTTTATATGTCCATTTCCTATAGAATTTGATTAAAGAGCATCAGGAATTAGACTGAATACAACTGCAACTAATTTCATTTAGTAAACCATAAATGTTTTTTAATCATTGAATAATAACAAATAATCAACTAATTCCAATGACCATTATATATAATAGCTATATGATGAGCAAAGTAATGTGTGCATGGCTATTGGTAAGGCATAAGACATTTGGCATTTTAATTTAGTCAAGTTATTTTTTTTTGGCAAAATGGGATTTGTGCAACAGTTGAAAGAAAACTACACTCTTTGACTTGACATATAGTTATATTATGAAGAAAAAAAGCGTAGTAATGTGATAGGTTCGAAACTTGCATAGTGGTTAGATGCTTCGACTTTGGTGCGAGAGATCATAGGTTCGAAACTTACGTAGCGTGATTCGAACATATATTATCATGTAGTATGTTGTATACTATTCAAGCCTTGTAGTTCTAATATATACTACCATCTAAGTACTCAATTTTAAAAAAATACGAATTTAAATAAATGAAGTGAGCAGACAATGCACTGAAAAGCATAAAAATGAAGCATAATACCATAGTTCAAAGCTTTGGACCTTCACATATTTATTGAGCTCACGTTTCTTTAATGTGACATCCCGGAAATTTTGGCAATATCAATTTAATAATCTGTGATTAAAATTAAATTGATTTGACAATAATTGTTAATAAAATCTGAATTGATTCAATAATTTTCTTTTAAATAAATATCTGACTGATAATTTATCTTTTAAAAAGCCGATAAATTGTTTTCTGTTTATAATCTATATATATATATATATATATATATATATCTGTATATACTGTAAAACGAACAAGTCCTGTTTTGAAAATTTATAAATAAAGATATGTTTTATTATTTTAATATTTTTGGAAAAAATTTTGTTTTGAATTTAATATGAAATAAATAAATAATCATTTGGTTTTAAAATATATACAGAATAGGGTAAAATTGTTTAAAATTGGTTTTAGCCTAAATTTAACTTTAACAAAAGTTTTATTTTTCTTTTTGAATATGGATTGATAAAATAAGTAATTTATTTATATAAGTGATAATTTCTTTTATTAAATCATATTATTTGATATCGAGTTTTATTATTTTTATAGAGATAATTTCTTTATAAATTCAATTTATTTTGATAAATAATATCTTATGAATAGACTTTTAAATAAACAGGGATTTTGCTATATGTAAGTTTTAAATGAAATTTTGTCAAACGATAGTTAAGTATATTATAACATAAGTGAATTTGAGTAAAAGAGATAATCTCTTTTGTTTAATTTTTTCTAAAAATTGATAGTTGAGTTTTATAATATATAAATATAAATACATGTTAAAATAACAAGCAATAAAACAAATAACAAAAGTAAGTTATACATTAATGGTTTAAATTCAAATATTATAAACATCCTCCATATTTATAAACAAATAGTATAACTATAAAGCGAGTAACAAAATAGAATACATCAAACAATATATCTAAACAACATTCGATACATTCCATTATCAACTCAGTAAAATATTCCATTTACATTTCCTTTTTCCAAACCAGTGGCACAAATCTGCATAGCCGAAGGAATCAAGGGCAAAGTGAAAACAATTCGAATGGATATATGTATGCAGGCTTTAAGAACAACAAGGAAAAAAAAAGAAAGAAGCAAAGTAAAGTATAAATATATTTGTAGCTTGCAATATAAGTCACAGGCAAGTATGAGATAAGTATAAAGTAAGAACATCAAGTACAATAACAATTAATGCTCCATTTCTTTGCAGCCAACAAATCCTGTTCGAGTTGCATAAATTTCTTTTCAGCCTCCATACTTCACAAAATATCTCTGACCATTTTAAATAAAAGAAAATGTAGAACCCTGTAAACTGTTTTGTACAAAGCCTGGAAAACAACTCTGCTTATATCATTTTCCATGTCTAGTTCGAGTAAAGAAAATATAAAATGAAACTCCATTTTTAATCTCAAAACAAGCTTCAACAAAATACCAAGCAACTAAACAAAAGCAAAGGATGGGCAGGAAGATTTAAAGTGAGAAACATATTTCAGTTTTCAAGTTCAAGTTGTTTGCAAAATGAATGCTCTGTTCTGCTTCATAAAAATTGGTGAGTAACTTTATTTTTGAAGTTAAAGTATAAAATTTGTTGCATACTAATGTTGTCAATTGAATATGTATTTAGAAGAATGTTGTGTATACATATGAATGATTGGTATGCATGTTTAATGCCATAAGGTACTTTTTGTTTATAGTTCCAGTTTTTTTCCTGTTTTGATTTAAATTCATTTATTCTGGAATCAATGGTTGATAGGACTTAATTATCAAACAAAAGTTGTTTGATTTAACATAGGTTAATGTTTAAAAATTTAAGTAAGTTAAATAAAAGCTTATTTATCTCTGGAATTTAAGAACATCAGTGCACGCTCAATATAAATCAAAACTCAAAATGTGAAATTTATAAATTCATTAATATAAATCGAATATATAAACAAAAACTTGATTTTTAAAACAAGAATCACAATTTTTAGTGGAGTATTGAGGGTGCAGTTTGGGTTTGAACGAATATGGGAAATTGGGGTTTTTCTGATCATTCTGGGTAACTGGAGAGGTCGGGGCTCTTCTGGTGGATGGAGGAGTGAGCGTAGATACTAGGAAAAATGGGTGGTGGTGATGGAATTCAACAAGGAAGATGCGGCAGTGGTTTTTCTTGGGAAGACCTAGTTTATGATATAGTTGTATTTTGGTCTCGTTTGATGACCAGAGGCGATCGAGCGCAGCGAGTTCCAGGGAGGAGGGGGTTGACGGGTAGAGGAAGACGATGCCGGAGTTGTAGACCGTCTGATGGTCGAGGCTCAGAGCACGGCGAGTTGACAGGTCTCGAGAGGGAGCTGTGACGCCCCACCTCTATGCTCACAATAACAAAGGTTATTATAAGGAATAACGTCTGCTATTGCGAAGAATAAGGCTTGTGAGGAGCGACCATCTGTAAGTTATGCCTTAGACGAGTATTGATTACATCGATAGGAGTTGTATAAATTACTCCCAAAGATATATATTCAATCCAAATCTAAAACGAAACTACAGTGGCTAAAGAAAAATTCAGAACAACTCATAATAACAACAGCACTGATAGTATAATCACATCAGAACAGAAATATCAGATATATAGCGGAAGACAAGTCTGGAATACATGATACAACAATCGATAGTTCATAGGAACCAAGTACACATATACATGGATATCAACATACATAAGATGAGAGTCAAAATAACCAAAAGAACTCCTCGAAGGCTAGATAAAAGATGATGTGAGATCCCCAAAAGCTGAAGCTGCTACTGAATCAGAGATAGCGACTATCCTGAAATAACTCGGTCTGACCCGAGTATTATTTAAAAGAAATAATAAACGGATCAGTCTAATTTATTCTTAGAAGTGTATGCATCATAAATATCATCAAAGCAAAATAATAATAATCTCAAATGAGACTATTCAGCATAAGAAATCAACATAGTTAAATGAAGAATCACATCAAACTCCATCAAAATCAACTTTCAATTGAATTCACAATTGAATTCAAAACAACAATTCATAAAATCTAGAAATCAAAAATAGATAACTAGAAAATCAACATAAAAGTGGATCGATCCCAACAAATGGCGAGTTTTAGCTACGCCGCACGTGCATCAACATATGGCCGAAGCCTACCAAGTACTATCATCATAATTTTGGCGCCCAACATATGACCCGAAAGTCCAACATATGACCCGAAGGTCTAGTACTGGTATTTGACCCGAAGGTCCATCATATGACCCGAAGGTCCATCATAGTCGCTCAAAAGCGCACAAAATCATCAAAATCATCAAACAACAAATATTTCAATTAACGAGTCCGGATTTAACCGAAATAGTAAAAGTGTGGTTCCATACTCCGCACTTTTGCTAAATCGTTTAAATCTCTTCATCGTTTCCTTGAAAGTGCAAAATTGTGTATTTTATAAAAATACATTTTACGTTCTCAAATGGACAAGTCCGGAATTAAGCGAATCAGTAAAAGTAAGGGTTCATAGTCCTCAATTTTGCTGAATCGTTTAAATCGCTTCCTCATTCTTTTGAAAGCGCAAACTGTAGAATTTTTGAAAACAATTTCAATTTAAAACCATTTTTAAAACACGTGATTAAAATAGTAGCATCTATAGCAATTTCGAAAAGGAAATTGCGCTTCACAAAACACCGTAAAAACGGTTATCAAATCAGCGTTGCGGAATAACCGCTTAAAAAGTCACTTTAAATTAACGGTTACTGAAGTCAAAACAACAGTAATTTTTTCATCACCGAAAATGTCACCAAAACACCGCGCTTCAAAAATATAGCACCGGTGTAAAAATTTCGTTATAAAAATAACGGAGCAAAAATACGTTTTAAACCGTACGCCGGTTCCAAGCAAAGCTTTCATCAGTTTGTACTATTGCTATAAATTAATTGAAATAATTGATAGCTTGTCAATTACATTTTAAATGATGCTATGACACACACGTAAACTAAATCAATGTAACTATAACCTTTGAACAAAAATGTTTTAAAACTAAACTAGGAACATAATTAATCTACCACCATATTCATGCATAAACAACTTTATAAAATAAAGCAGAGACTTGGTTTGGGTAAAATCAATTGCAAATATATGAACACTACTTGGACACGTAAGAATCAAAAGTGAAAATGCAGTACATCATATATGCCTTCATGCAACACTACATACTACATTCTTAAGTGACAAAGCTGGTCTCTTGAGTTAATTTGTAGACTACGTGCGCATGCAGCTGGATGATTTCTAAGCTAAAATGTACATGCATGTGGACTTAATAAAAGTCAAACAACATCACACTTCCAAAATAAAACAATTGCCAACCTGAAGGAAAACTATACTAGGCAAAATCAACACCACATTACACGCATGAAATATTTTCACGCAAGGGTACGTGTTAATGTCTCAAAACAGAAACGTGTACATATATACACGTTTAGCTATCGTACGTGTCTCATGAACGTTTATACCCTGGCATGCGAAAACATGCAGAAACGTGCACATGCTAATTGACGTCTGTTATAGGGGATGTACAAATGCATTGAATCTCTGGTAACATGTTTATTTTTCTAAAACACTAATTGTTTAAAAAAACAAAACTGGCAATATTTTACCACCTTTCGAAATTTCGCAATGCTTATAAATTTCACTGAACGACAAGGCCAAGGTATTAGACAAAAGCAGGTGACCACTTCTTGATTCAAGAAAAAAGCAAGTTATACAAATAAAGTCAAAGATGGAGGAAAGCACGAAAGTATTAACTCGAAATCACCAGTGGAAAAAGCAGTGCACAACACCGGATGCAGATCAGATACAAAAATCACAACAAAAGTAGAATTCGAAATCAAAGAAAACCATGTTTTCAAACCAATGTCAGAGGCTTGATGTGTATAAATTAGAGGTGTGAGTATTACTCACCTTAATTTGTTTCGAATACAGCTAGAACAAGGGATTCAAATATTGGAGCTGCTGCCATTAAGGTCTTCTCAGAATTTTGCTTGCTGAGACGAAAAGTTTGCAGAGAAAATGTTATTCTCTTTTCTTCAAATGGCATAAGTCAATGAACTTGGGTGATGGCCATCTTTCAGGTACATATTGCATTTAATGCAAAGGTGTATTTTGAAGTATTGTACACTGCAATTCTCGGCTAGTGATAGACAGAAAAATGATATTCGAAAATATGATACCTGATAATACACACTTGCTTTCACACTAAGATTTGCTTTTGTGAACATGCTTTTACATTGCCATTTGCATTCTAACGTGGGGTCAAAGGTTGCATAATTCACTTTATATGCAAATCTTGTTTCCAGCGTGAATAGTGTATTATGCATATGACAACAACGTGAATAAACTATTTGACTGCCACTATGCAATTGTTCATCAAGTCAAAAATGCAAGAAATATTTTAATAAAATACGCACTTCGACAGTAATTTAACAATTACGGTCGTTACCGATTTTAAAATATTTATTATGACGGTAATAAAATCACGGTCGTTACAGACTCCCCCCTTATAAAAATTGCGTCCCCGCAATTTTCATACTAGAAGCAGTCAATACCGTACACAATTTACTGCAACAAAGACTAAAAAGAAAAGATAGATACGAATGCTCACCTCCACCCGAAGAGGAGAGAAAACCGGGATAAGAACGCTCAATGAATTCTCTGGTTTCCCAAGTGCAATCCTTGGGGTTTGCGGACCATTGAATCTTCACGAGCGGAACTTCTTTGTTCCGAAGGCGTTTCACCTCCGTAGCTAATACACGAATAGGATTTTGCACAATAGACAAGTCGGGTGAGATCTCAAGATCTTGCAACATAGGAGGATCAATAACAGAATCTGAATCTCGAAGGCAACGACGAAGTTGAGACACATGAAATACGCCATGTATTCCCGAAAACTGAGCAGGTAGCAATACACGATAAGCAACTGGGCCAATGCGTTCCGTAATAGGAAACGGTCCAACATATCGAGGAGACAATTTCCCGGAGTGACTAAAATGCACCACCCCCTTCATTGGAGAAACACGAATGAATACGAGATCGCCAACAGAAAATTCCAAAGGCTTCCTACGATGATCGGCATAAGATTTCTGCCTATTCTGAGCCTCCTTCATTCTCTGTCTAATAACATCAATCCTCTCCGAAGAATCACGAATATAATCGGGGCCGAGAACTAACTTTTCCCCCGATTCCAACCAACAAGATGGTGATCGACACGGCCTTCCGTAAAGAGCCTCGAAAGGAGCCATCCCGATACTGGATTGAAAACTGTTGTTGTAAGAAAATTCAACAAGAGACAAGTGGTCTTCCCAACTACCACCAAAATCAAGAATGCAAGCTCGAAGGAGATCCTCTAAAACCTGATTCACCCTTTCAGTCTAACCATCAGACTGTGGATGATAAGCTGTACTGAGATTGAGCTTAGTGCCCAAGGCTTTCTGAAGACTCTGCCAGAACCCACTAGTGAAAAGCGGATCTCTGTCACTAACAATAGAACTAGGCACACCATGAAGTCGAACGACTTCTTTAATAAACAGCTTAGCCAACAAAGGAGCAGTCCGATTGGACTTGATAGGAATAAAATGGGCTGATTTAGTCAATCGGTCAACAATCACCCAAATACTAGTATGGCCCGACCTCGAACGAGGTAGACCATCAATGAAGTCCATGGAAATCTAATCCTATTTCCATAATGGAATCTCAAGAGGCTGCAAAAGACCACTGGGACGTTGGTGTTCTGCTTTAACAAGTTGACAAGTCATGCAACGACTTACATAACTTGCAATATCACGCTTCATACATTCCCAATAGTATAAGCGCTTCATATCAGCATACATCTTGCTACTGCCCGGATGGTAGTATACTTAGAACGATGACAGTCCTCGAGAATGTCATTTCTAAGATTAGAAACATCAGGCACGATCAACCTATCCTTCTTCCGAATACAACCATGAATATCGATATCGAAATCCTTTAGATCATCACTTCAGGATTCCGATTTACAACTCTGAATAAGATGAGCAAGATCTGGATCTTGCTTCTGGGCATCGGCAATGCGATCTAACAAATTAGGACGAGCTTCCATGCTAAATAAAAGTACGGGAGAATCAGAAACTGAAGGACGGTCTCTAATATCACAAAGAGATAAAGCTTCCAAAATATTCCACTCTGCTAGCATCATGGAAACAACAACCTGCTGCTTGCGACTAAGCGCATCAGCAACTCGATTACCCTTACCAGGGGTATACTGAATATCGAAATCATATGAAGCAAGAAATTCGAGCCAACGTTGTTGCCTCATATTAAGTTCTTTCTGAGTAAATAAATACTTCAGAGATTTGTGATCAGTGAAGAGAACAAAATGCTCGCCCAATAAATAATGTCGCCAAATCTTTAGAGCAAAGACTATGGCGGCTAACTCAAATAATAGGTAGCATAACGAATCTCGTTAGGCTTCAGTTGTCTAGAAACATAGGCAACTATTCTATCTTTCTTTTTTTTTTTTTTATAAGAACAGCACCGAAACCAATACGGCTAGTATTGGTACAAATAATGAAGTCTTGGTTCCCTCCGGGAACCGCAAAAATAAGAGTATCGAAAAAGATTACTTTCAAATAATCTTCTTTCCTGAAAAGCTAAAACTTTCAAAATTACAATTTTCTTTAAGAAATCATTTTCTAGGAAAACTTACTTTATATAGGTCAATTTATTGTGTCAAATTGTCTCATCAAAGCGTTTAGGAGATTCCTATCGATAACGTTGATCAAGCGCATCGACCAGAATTCTTAAAGCACCTAATGGGCAATACAATCACAAAATCATCTTCTATATGATAAACGCAAATCCATTTATACTTGTAAATAAATCTTATGAAAAAGATTTGCAAAATTTTTAAATTGCTGATTCCATCCAAAATCAATAAATACACAAATGGAGTCATCGAGATATTCGTAGAATACTCGATTCATAAAATGGATGAAATAAGCCGGGCAAACTGAATGACATAATAAGTCATTCATAACAATCATAACGAGTACGGAATGTGGTAAGAGGAATGCTATCTTCCGCAACTCGTAACTGATGAAAACCGGTAGCAAGATCGAGTTGGGAGGAAAAACTTAGCGCCACCCGACTGATCGAACATGTCGTCGATCCTAGGTAATGGATACCCTTTTTTTTTTTGATAGTGATCTCGTTAAGCTTGCGATAATCAATGCAAAGCCTAAGAGTACCATCTGGCTTCTTAACGAAGACAACGGCGGCGCCCCAAGGAGATGAGCTAGAACGAATAAAATGTTTGGCTTCCAATTCCGATAATTGTTGCTTGAGTTCCTCATTTTCCTTAGCAGACATCCTCGTGGGAGGACGACTGACAGGATGTGCACCGGAGATAAGATCTATACGGAACTCAATTGCCCTCTTAGGCGGCAATTTAGAAACAGGCTCGAAAACATCAGAAAAATCACAGATAACAGGAATATTAGCAATGACATCCTCCGATTCTAGGGAAGAAATAAGAGCATTCGAAGTATGATCCATGCTTCGAAATATAATAGACAACTGCTCGCTAGCATCGGGATGTTTGAGATATAAAGTTCTTTCGGGACATAGAATTTGAACTTCATAACGAACGAGCCAATCCATACCCAATATCATATCAAAATCAAGATGATCCATAACATGCAGATTCGCATGAAAGGTAAAATCACAAAGAATAATCTCAACATCAACACACAACAAACCAAGAGTAACGGATCCACCAATGGGGTTTACGATCCTCAAAGGGTCGCAAAGAGTAATAACATCCAAATGAATAGTATCAACCAGCTCCTTTGACACGAATGAATGTGATGCACCCGTATCGAAAAGAACCCTAATAGAACGACCATGAAATAAAATAAAACCTTCCAAAACAGAAGGAGTAGTACCTTTAGGCTGAGAAGAATCATCAGAAGCTTAAGCAACATTAAGCTTCCCGGATTTGAAACCCTTAGGAGCAGTAGGACAATCAGAAACAAAGGACTTTCTTTGTTTTAACTCAAGGAAACTACGAACCAGATTGATAAAGAATTCAACATATGGAATACTACGGGAATATGAAATTTATCCCTAGACATACTCCAATATGTTAAAGAGGATAAAGATTTAAGAACAACGAAGGGATAGATTAGTAAGGCACGAATAAAACCCTCGAATAGTTGTAACACATGTTCCATTCTGCTTCTGTTCTGTGTTTATTATAATTTGTTCTGGATCTCAGCTCTGATACCAAGCTGTGACGCCCCACCTCTATGCTCACAATAACAAAGGTTATTATAAGGAATAACGTCTGCTATTGCGAAGAATAAGGCTTGTGAGGAGCGACCATCTGTAAGTTATGCCTTAGACGAGTATTGATTACATCGATAGGAGTTGTATAAATTACTCCCAAAGATATATATTCAATCCAAATCTAAAACGAAACTACAGTGGCTAAAGAAAAATTCAGAACAACTCATAATAACAACAGCACTGATAGTATAATCACATCAGAACAGAAATATCAGATATATAGCGGAAGACAAGTCTGGAATACATGATACAACAATCGATAGTTCATAGGAACCAAGTACACATATACATGGATATCAACATACATAAGATGAGAGTCAAAATAACCAAAAGAACTCCTCGAAGGCTAGATAAAAGATGATGTGAGATCCCCAAAAGCTGAAGCTGCTACTGAATCAGAGATAGCGACTATCCTGAAATAACTCGGTCTGACCCGAGTATTATTTAAAAGAAATAATAAACGGATCAGTCTAATTTATTCTTAGAAGTGTATGCATCATAAATATCATCAAAGCAAAATAATAATAATCTCAAATGAGACTATTCAGCATAAGAAATCAACATAGTTAAATGAAGAATCACATCAAACTCCATCAAAATCAACTTTCAATTGAATTCACAATTGAATTCAAAACAACAATTCATAAAATCTAGAAATCAAAAATAGATAACTAGAAAATCAACATAAAAGTGGATCGATCCCAACAAATGGCGAGTTTTAGCTACGCCGCACGTGCATCAACATATGGCCGAAGCCTACCAAGTACTATCATCATAATTTTGGCGCCCAACATATGACCCGAAAGTCCAACATATGACCCGAAGGTCTAGTACTGGTATTTGACCCGAAGGTCCATCATAGTCGCTCAAAAGCGCACAAAATCATCAAAATCATCAAACAACAAATATTTCAATTAACGAGTCCGGATTTAACCGAAATAGTAAAAGTGTGGTTCCATACTCCGCACTTTTGCTAAATCGTTTAAATCTCTTCATCGTTTCCTTGAAAGTGCAAAATTGTGTATTTTATAAAAATACATTTTACGTTCTCAAATGGACAAGTCCGGAATTAAGCGAATCAGTAAAAGTAAGGGTTCATAGTCCTCAATTTTGCTGAATCGTTTAAATCGCTTCCTCATTCTTTTGAAAGCGCAAACTGTAGAATTTTTGAAAACAATTTCAATTTAAAACCATTTTTAAAACACGTGATTAAAATAGTAGCATCTATAGCAATTTCGAAAAGGAAATTGCGCTTCACAAAACACCGTAAAAACGGTTATCAAATCAGCGTTGCGGAATAACCGCTTAAAAAGTCACTTTAAATTAACGGTTACTGAAGTCAAAACAACAGTAATTTTTTCATCACCGAAAATGTCACCAAAACACCGCGCTTCAAAAATATAGCACCGGTGTAAAAATTTCGTTATAAAAATAACGGAGCAAAAATACGTTTTAAACCGTACGCCGGTTCCAAGCAAAGCTTTCATCAGTTTGTACTATTGCTATAAATTAATTGAAATAATTGATAGCTTGTCAATTACATTTTAAATGATGCTATGACACACACGTAAACTAAATCAATGTAACTATAACCTTTGAACAAAAATGTTTTAAAACTAAACTAGGAACATAATTAATCTACCACCATATTCATGCATAAACAACTTTATAAAATAAAGCAGAGACTTGGTTTGGGTAAAATCAATTGCAAATATATGAACACTACTTGGACACGTAAGAATCAAAAGTGAAAATGCAGTACATCATATATGCCTTCATGCAACACTACATACTACATTCTTAAGTGACAAAGCTGGTCTCTTGAGTTAATTTGTAGACTACGTGCGCATGCAGCTGGATGATTTCTAAGCTAAAATGTACATGCATGTGGACTTAATAAAAGTCAAACAACATCACACTTCCAAAATAAAACAATTGCCAACCTGAAGGAAAACTATACTAGGCAAAATCAACACCACATTACACGCATGAAATATTTTCACGCAAGGGTACGTGTTAATGTCTCAAAACAGAAACGTGTACATATATACACGTTTAGCTATCGTACGTGTCTCATGAACGTTTATACCCTGGCATGCGAAAACATGCAGAAACGTGCACATGCTAATTGACGTCTGTTATAGGGGATGTACAAATGCATTGAATCTCTGGTAACATGTTTATTTTTCTAAAACACTAATTGTTTAAAAAAACAAAACTGGCAATATTTTACCACCTTTCGAAATTTCGCAATGCTTATAAATTTCACTGAACGACAAGGCCAAGGTATTAGACAAAAGCAGGTGACCACTTCTTGATTCAAGAAAAAAGCAAGTTATACAAATAAAGTCAAAGATGGAGGAAAGCACGAAAGTATTAACTCGAAATCACCAGTGGAAAAAGCAGTGCACAACACCGGATGCAGATCAGATACAAAAATCACAACAAAAGTAGAATTCGAAATCAAAGAAAACCATGTTTTCAAACCAATGTCAGAGGCTTGATGTGTATAAATTAGAGGTGTGAGTATTACTCACCTTAATTTGTTTCGAATACAGCTAGAACAAGGGATTCAAATATTGGAGCTGCTGCCATTAAGGTCTTCTCAGAATTTTGCTTGCTGAGACGAAAAGTTTGCAGAGAAAATGTTATTCTCTTTTCTTCAAATGGCATAAGTCAATGAACTTGGGTGATGGCCATCTTTCAGGTACATATTGCATTTAATGCAAAGGTGTATTTTGAAGTATTGTACACTGCAATTCTCGGCTAGTGATAGACAGAAAAATGATATTCGAAAATATGATACCTGATAATACACACTTGCTTTCACACTAAGATTTGCTTTTGTGAACATGCTTTTACATTGCCATTTGCATTCTAACGTGGGGTCAAAGGTTGCATAATTCACTTTATATGCAAATCTTGTTTCCAGCGTGAATAGTGTATTATGCATATGACAACAACGTGAATAAACTATTTGACTGCCACTATGCAATTGTTCATCAAGTCAAAAATGCAAGAAATATTTTAATAAAATACGCACTTCGACAGTAATTTAACAATTACGGTCGTTACCGATTTTAAAATATTTATTATGACGGTAATAAAATCACGGTCGTTACAGGAACGGTGTTGTGTTCCAGGATTTGAAATTTTGTTCGAATCGCGTTTAGGTAGTTAATTCAAAATTCAGACGATTGGAGATTAATGTTGAGGCGAAAGTCGACGTGCTCGTCGATGAAGTGTTGGCCGGAGATGGCGATCTAGGTTGTACACGTGCACCATGGTTGTCAGGTTGGTGAATTTGGAGCTGAAAAAAAAACGAGGGGAGTTACTCGGGGAAAACTTACGTGTTACTCGGGTGTTTTCGTATTTTTACTCGAAGCAGGGAATGGGAATCTCGGGTAGATTTAGTTTTCACATCTCAACAGTACCAGATATAAACTCGAGTACATACCCGAGTAAACTCCATTCTAGCTCAGGTATTTCCATGCTTTTCTCGAAGCAATCTGGTGGGAAGCTCGGGTTACATTGTTACCAGTTGTAACAGCGACCAGATTTACAGTTTTAAATTGTTAAAGTTTTAAATTTTTAAATCCAGTTAAACTGAGTTAAATTTAAGTGTTAATTCCAGATTTTTGAAAAAATATAAATCTAAGTAAGTAAATATTTGGACTTAAGTGAAATTGTTTTAAAAATCTTTTTATAACTAAGTGTTATTTTTAATTTGAAATTTTAAGTTTTTAAAAGAGATAGTTTTATAAAATGAACAAAGTTTAAATTTGTGTTCCTTCAAACTTGGAAATTTTAAATGGAAGTTCAAAGAGAAAGATGGAATTTAATCAATTATGAAGATGAATTTTTCTTTAAGTTAATAAAGATTAAAGGTTTAAATTCTGTAACCATTAACAAATGAGGATGATAGTTGACAGTTTGAATTGATAAATTTGAAATTGAAACTAAATGAGTTAATTCAAGTTTAAAGATGAATTAAATAATTAATTTGAAGTTATAGGTCCTAAGGTATTAAATTACGATTTTATAATGGAATATGTAATTAATATGTTATTAAGAAATCATAGATTAATCTCAAATCAATTATTGAATGATAGATTGAACTTATAATTAATAATAATTAATGTAAGTTAATTATTTAGAATATTAAATAAATGTTAACTAGATTATTTATTATTAATTAATGTAATTGATCATTAATAGAATTGGATCAATTGGTTTAATAATCAACATTGTAATTGTTAAATATAATTAATAAATGGGAAGTAATTAAGAAATTAATTACTTGAGAAATTTGATATATTTGGGTTAATTTATTTATTTTAATTAACTTGGATTAATTAAATTGATTGTGTGATAATTATAATTACTTAGAGAAGTAATTGGAGAATAACTACAGAATGTAATTAACAGGATGATGTTTTATTAATAAAGTAATTTGAGTATAATTACTTTGTAAGATTTATCAAAGGATTAATTTGAGATAATTAATTATGGAGTGAAATTAATAAAGTAATTAAGGAAGTTAATTACTATATGTTGATTAATCAAGAGTGATTAATGTTTGGGTTTAACTAGAAATTAATTTCTTTGATATAATGAAATTGGAAATGTAATTTGAGACCAATTATTAATGTAATTAATGTTGGAATTAAAATGGATTCATCTAGTATAATGAATAAATGAAAAGATTTATTAATGAAATAAATTAAATAATATAATTAACTTTAGTTAATTAATAAATGTGGTAATGTAAAGATTAATTTCTATCTGTGATTAAAAATAATTAATCTGGGGGATAATTTAAAGGATAATTACTTCAATGTAATTAAGGGTAATTAATCAGGAATTAGAAATCAAATGGGAAAAATGGGATGATGATTAATTAATTGGTTGAAAAATTAATTAATAGAAATATAAGCAAGTTAATAATGATGTAGTAATTAATTTAATTTATTTTAAATTAATTAAAAAGATAAGGTAATTAATTTAATTTATTTTAAATTAATTATCAACGATGTGATTAGTAATCCTTGCTTATGTATGATGATTGATTGATATCCCATTTATTGATTGGTTGTGATCTCAGATATGAGATCAGTAATATCTGTTGTGATATGGATGTTTGATCGATGTGTGATGATGATATAGTTGTTCATATATGCTGATATATGATTATTCATCTGTGATATTGTGGTTTATCTATCTGTGTTGATATAGATAATTGAATTGAATTGTTTTAAACTTTAAAACAACTTGGCCTTAAAAGACACGTTTTGGATTCGATGAGACCGGGATCGGGTTTCCGTATACCGGGATTCCAGGTCTGGAGACCCGAAAACCACATCGATCCAAATTAACGTTAGGTCGTAAAATGCAAATGGAGCAAGTGAAGACTCGAGGTATAGGACTATACGTCAGTATAACTCTGTGGGTGATTCCCTAATGAGTTTGACGGTGATAGTACTTATAGATTCGAGATGGTGATTCAGAGTGCAAGGGTTATTGTCGTTAACTCTGAGGGTGATTCCAATATGAGTGTAACGAGATAATGCCTTCGGTTTCGTTCGACCCCGGAACGAACTTGTATGGATTGAATGCTTTCAGCACATCGTCAGGTGGACGATGAGCATTCTAAGTGATGAGTTCTATTCAGGTAATCGTGACCTCAAGCCTCATCAACCGGGAATGGCTAAAACAGGGGAGGTGCAGCAAAGCTTCGTGGGTAGCACCCACTTGAGAGCAAGATATACCTCTGTCTAGATGTCCCTTTATATTCGGTTGTGTGGGCAGTTGATTGCAACAACTGCTGGGGTTATCTTGTTTGGAACTGTTCAGTAAGGAACGGGTCCGGCTTTGTGTTGCAGGGGACTTAGGGTGGGTCCTCGGTACGGTGATCTAGGCCACGTACTGTGACGGGCGGTACCCCAGTAGCCCAGCCATTGTTGGAAACCCATTTTCCCTACGAGACCTTACGGTTTTGATTGTATTACCCACGTTGTGGCTAGTATGCTGGAATTTAATAGATGTAACAATTTCAGCTATTTTCTATTTACTTGAAAACCCTAGACACTATTATAATATCACTGGATTTCCTATCAAATGTTTTGGTTAGCGTAAGGTAAAAACTTGCCCATGTTTATTTGTGGGGAGTCTTACGTGATACCTTTGTTTCAAATGATTTTTAAAAGTTAAGCAACTTTAACCGGTTACTCATACCAGACCCATGTCTGACCCGAAGTTTATTTCTGTTTTTCATAAACTCTCGGGTACCCAAATTTTTACGGGTAGCCAAGGGATTCAGGTTAGCTTTGACGAATTCTGGAGGAGCAATGGAGCAGGAGGCTTCAGCGTATAGATATATAGTGATTTCGCTGTGTCAGTGATTATTTCTGTATTTCCGCTGTGTTGTATCTCTGTGATGTGTGAGTTGTATTAACTAGACAGGTGTTATAACTGTCTAGTATGTGTTGTATTATCTGTGTACTCAGATGTATATGATATTTATGTGATATATTATATTTTATTCGTTCCGCTGTTGAGATTCTGTTGTTGTTTCTTCTTCTTCTCTTTCTTTTCTACTTTCTCACCTCTTTCTTTTCTTAAAAACGATACGTCTTCCTGGGCGTAGGAAGTCGGGTCGTGACAGTTGGTATCAGAGCGCTAGGTTGAGCGAATACCTAGGCTCTTGAGTGATTTTTTCCCGAGAGAGCGTATTTGTATTTTTGATATATTTATTTATTTATTTATTTATTTATTTATTTCTACCTATCTGTTGGGTTACCTGTTCAGGTTATCCAATATGAGTATAAAGGTAGATGGGGTAGTGGTGTGTGTAACACGACTACCAATAGTGAGTTTGTTGAGATTAGAAGTATATTTACTGAGACGGTATTGGGCCTACAGTCCGTCTCGAGTAAAAATTGTGGTGTAAGAATTTAATCGATCTATGAAGGAAACCTGTAAAGGTTCAAAGTCCGTCTTTGAGTATAGTTGGATCTGTCGATTGGGCAGAAGCAAGTGATGATATCTTGATCCTTGGAGATATAGTAGCTGTGTGATGAGACACAGTGACTATGAATGTTTCCGAAGATATTTCTTTGGAACGAGTTAAGGAGGTGTGTCTGCTTCGATGCTGTGGCTGTGTTCAGCAGGATGTATCTGTTTGATTTGAGGGCCGAGTTTTCGGAAGTGCTTTGGGATAGGAATTTCTTAGCATTGGTGTTAGCAATGGAGTTCAGAAGCAGCTAAGTGAATCCATTTCTTCGATGGATTGGTTAGCTAAGTGTAAGCTGTTCTGATTTGGTAAAGAAAGCAGAAATCTTGGAATTAGGCTGGATAGATCGCAAAAGTGACTTGCGATAGTCTGAGTGTTCTCTTGTGTTTTGGAGATTCTCCTTTTTCGGGATGACTTCAGGAAGTCAGAGTTTTGCTAACATATATAGTTTGAGGGTGGTATCGACTGGATTTCAGAAGTGATACTGATGGTTTGATTCGGGTGAAGCAGCTCAGTTTGGTGGAACTTCTGAGTTTTGTTTTGGATCTGTTGAACCATATTTTCGGAATAGTTAAGAAGCTTACCAGTTGTGATTTCTGACTGACGGTTGCAAAGCCTAGGTCTGTCACAGTTGGTATCAGTGGAAAGTTGTGCTTATGTGCATCATCTACATTCTCATCTGTTTCAGATCAGAGTAGCGCAGTGGAAGCATGGTGGCAGTAGTTCAGTATGGAAGCAATTGGATATTGCAGTATTATGGATTAGAGAGTTTCTATGGGAAATCTTTCTGGATCTTAAGGTCAGTTTGAAGTGCATCTGTTATCTTTTCTAGATGGGAGAAGTGAGATTTATTTTCTGATTTTGAGATCGAGTTGGTTTTCTGAGTTTTGGGTTGATCTTAGAAAGATCATTTTGTTGGATTGTTTTTGGTCCCGTTGTTTCTGGAGGGCATCAGCAGGGATGAGCTGATCAGGAAGATGTAGGAGACCCAGGATTGTACGAGGGATTGTGTGGATAAGAATCGGAGAAATTTGGAATTCGAAGTTGGAGACTTCATTGTTATTGGAGTTTTCTTTGATTCGGGAAGCTTTTAGTTGGTAAGTTGTGGAAAGCCAACTCCAAGATATTATGGATCTTTTCTGTGGTTCTTCTGAGGATAAGTGTTGGGTCTTCAGATTTGAACTGTCAGTTTGGATGACTGGAATTCATTGTATTTCACGTATTCTCTGAGGGAGTACGTATGAATTCTATCTCTGGTTGTAGAACTAGCAGTTCAGGAGCTTTGTTATTGAGTCTGACTCATCTCTAGTCTGATATCATGTTTTATTGTGAAGATCCAGATGAAGGATAGCTCTGCAGCTTAGTAATATTGATTGTTTGGATTCTATAGAGCGAGTAACCCGGTATTTATACTCGGGAAAACTCGAGAGAATTCTAACCAGAATTTTATTTGGATAATTAGATTTGTTTGATTGGTTGCCATGGTTGTTAGCATATGTTTGATATGTGCTTATGTTTTAAAATTAAATTTTTAATTGGATTATTAAATTACCTTTGTTTAAATTTCGGGGACGAAATTCTTTTAAGGGGGGAGGAATGTGACATCCTGGAAATTTTGGCAATATCAATTTAATAATCTGTGATTAAAATTAAATTGATTTGACAATAATTGTTAATAAAATCTAAATTGATTCAATAATTTTCTTTTAAATAAATATCTGACTGATAATTTATCTTTTAAAAAGCCGATAAATTGTTTTCTGTTTATAATATATATATATATATAAATATATATATATATATATATATCTGTATATACTGTAAAACGAACAAGTCCTGTTTTGAAAATTTATAAATAAAGATATGTTTTATTATTTTAATATTTTTGGAAAAACTTTTGTTTTGAATTTAATATGAAATAAATAAATAATCATTTGGTTTTAAAATATATACAGAATAGGGTAAAATTGTTTAAAATTGGTTTTAGCCTAAATTTAACTTTAACAAAAGTTTTATTTTTCTTTTTGAATATGGATTGATAAAATAAGTAATTTATTTATATAAGTGATAATTTCTTTTATTAAATCATATTATTTGATATCGAGTTTTATTATTTTTATAGAGATAATTTCTTTATAAATTCAATTTATTTTGATAAATAATATCTTATGAATAGACTTTTAAATAAACAGGGATTTTGCTATATGTAAGTTTTAAATGAAATTTTGTCAAACGATAGTTAAGTATATTATAACATAAGTGAATTTGAATAAAAGAGATAATCTCTTTTGTTTAATTTTTTCTAAAAATTGATAGTTGAGTTTTATAATATATAAATATAAATACATGTTAAAATAACAAGCAATAAAACAAATAACAAAAGTAAGTTATTGTGACGACCCGGAATTTTTGTATATTTGAAATGTGAATATTTAATTTATTTTAAATATCCGAAGGTTAAATTTTAACTTTAATTTCAAATATACAGTATTTATTTGGATAATTAATTATTAAATTTAATTATCGGGATTGGGTAAAATATTGAATCTTGATTTTAAGCCTGTTAAAAATAGTTCAAAGGTTCAGAAAATTTATATTGTTAATACTGAAGATGATAGAACTTTTAAAATGGAATTTTAAAGAGTTTTGTTCAGTTTTAAAAATATATCGTTGAAATTGAATTTAAAAAAAAAAAATAGCCGTCCGAGGCACAGTCTCGGAATTCGACGAAACCAGTTCCATTGGATTCGTAATAGATAGTTATTATCGAATTTCAATTTTTGTAGTATTTGGAGTTGATGTGGGAGCGTACGATATAGGAACGCGCAGGAATTTATATCGAAAATTTAAATTCAAATATAATATTTGAACAAAATCCTTATCTACATCCTTATTCTTTTCTTTTCCAAACCACTCTACAGTGTCTTCTGAAACATGGCACCTACTTTTTTTCTAATCGCATACACGTGTTTCCTTCTTTTTATTTATTCCACGGAGAAGGATAAAGTTTGAAAATATGCCGAGTGTTTTAAAATAAATTCCATGGTCGCCTCCTTGTTCGATCAACTAGGGTTTCGTAAATCAAAGCCTTCGAAAAAAATCATCGCTGCCTACTCAGCTATTCCATCAACCATCGTTGGCTCATCCTTGCCTCCTACGCGATATTTTATACTGCTGATTTGAAACCCTGCTACTGTCCCTTTATACTGTCACTGCTAATTGAATCGAGGCAGGGTGGGGTCGTCGCGTTCGCCGTAGGGCATCGCGAGGCCAGATGAGGCGACAACAAACTCGTGATCGTGATTGGAGGTATCGATCGCGTGAGGGTTGTTCGTGGTCTCGAACACGAGGCCAAGCTAGGGATTTGGGTTCGTAAAGGGGCAGCGGAAAAAGGAGATATCGTGGCGATCTGGTTCATGGTGGCATGGTCTCGAGCTCGGAAGTGAAGGAAGGAAGAACGAGGCGTCGAGGTGCATCGATCATTGGAGGAAGGCAGTTCGATCTGGGGAGGAAGTGCTGTTTGTTTGAGGGTGCTCGCGAAAGAGTTGTTAGTGAGGTATTATTTTCATTATTAATTCAATTTAATAAATTTTATATATACAGAAAGGAAGAAAATTTATTACTGTAAGGGATAGTTGCAGTTTTTTTCACTTGTATATGTATAATCGGAAAGCAGAAAAGTAGATTAACAGATAAGAAATTATTTGTAGGTAAGATTTAGGCTAGTAGAAGACTTTAAATGGTGATACAAATTATTTTATAAGGATACTTATAAATATTTTCACTTGCTGTTTCATTTAGAAATAAATATTTAGATAGTTAACTTATCTAATTAGTTTATTTAATTTATTTTACTTACTAGAAATAATTTATTAGAAGGGAAATTTGTTTGGAATCGAATTATTAATTTAAAACCAAATTCCTAATCAATTAGATTTATAAAAGAGAATCAGTTTTAAAACTTAATTAATTGTTCAAATTTAAATCACATTACTAATGTTAATGTAATAAAGGAAATTAGCTTTTAACCAAACCATTTTGTTAAATTTAAATTGGAAACTGATTACTCGATTTATTTCGAATATTAATCAACTGTAAATATCTATACAAGGTCTGGAATCGTAAAGGAAACAAACTGGGTTGAGTCGGATTGGCAGGACAAAATCAAAGGTGAGTTAATCTCACTCAGTTGAATTTTATTTTAAATTTAAATGGTTAAATTTAAATAATTGATTGGATGATTGCATTGATTGAATATGCTATATCATATATAGTAGTATATAGCAATATATACATATTGGCATATGTATATATTGGAATTGTTGATATTCCCGCATTGTATAGCGGATGAGACCCTATGCGCCGCATAATAGCGGATGATATTTTATAAAACCCATATACCGCGATATTCCACCTTGAAGTGGAATTGGTATTTTATATTGTGCTAACGTCTGTGGATGCAGGGAAACAGGTTGGAGGGATCCAACTGGATTCCTCAAAATTATTAGATTATTCAATATTCTATGTTCTGAATATTTGATATTATGTGATGATTTTATATTGGATGATGTGGTTGATTTGGATTGTCCAGTATAATAAATTATAAAATCTATGGAATTGAATTTTTGGAAAGAAATCAAGGAGTAAAAGTTTAAGTAAAATAATTCGAGGAATTGGGATAAAATTTATAACGAATTGAAATAAAAATAAGGTGATTTGGAATTTTAACAAATATGAAATAAGGGGATTTTGAATCTACAAGGGATAATAAATTTTATACTTAAGTGATATTATTTGAAGAATAAAAGAAGTTATTTTTGAAATTAAGGATTAAAGTTAATTAAAGAATAAATGAGGAGTTTTGGAAATCTGTAATTGATATTGGTAAAAAGGGGTTTAACTCGTAATAAGGAATAAAAATCTAAAGGTTAATGTATTTTGGAATAAATGAAGTAGCAAAGGAAATTTATTTCAAAGTAAGTAGAGTAAATTGGGAAATAAATTGGAAATTGATTTAGTTGTTTAAAATTTGAAATTTTAGAAGAGAAATGAGATTTTGGAATTTATAAACTGGGTTTATAAAGTAAAAATAAAATATCAGTGGATATTAGAAAATATAAATTCAAGGTGGGAATTTATAAAGGGATATGAATTGGTTTAAAATAAATGTTGATTTATTTTTAAAGGATGGGAATGAGAAGTGTATTTCTCTGGATAGCCAAGTACGTTTTCAAGGTAGTTTTAAATATAAGTTAAAAGTTTTAATATGTTTTAAAAAAAGCATGTTTTAGAAAATTGATTATTTTTAAATGTTAACTTTTTAAAGTAAGTATTTTCAAAAATATATTATTGTAGTAATTATATAAAAGTGATTTGCTATTATGTTTTAAAAAGGAGAAATTTAGTTTATATTTATAAAGTGGTTTATTTTAAAGTATATATTTTTAATAAAGTATTAAAGTAGTTTAAATTTCAATGTTATAAGATATATTTAAAATAAAGTGTTTTTAAATTATTTTAAAATTAAAAGTATTTTGTACTTGGTGATTCAGTGGAAATAATTATTTGGGAAATGTTTTCCGTAAACGGAAACTGTTTTGAAATTGTTTTCAAATGAGCTTTGAAAATTTGAAAATATATCTTGGAAAGATATTTGGGCAAATAAATAATGTGGTAAATTATTTATTTTGTGTGATGGTTGTTTGTGGATGTAAATTGATAGTTAAATAACCGACTATCAATATTGGCCAAATGCGCTGATCGTTTCGAAGAGACCGGGATCGAGTTTCCGTATACCGGGATTCTAGGTCTGGAGACTCGAATACCACTTCGATCCGGTTTGTACGTTTCGTGTAACGATTTCGGAGTCGAAGATGGAGCTGTGAAGTGCAAGGGCTAGTCGCTACTAATCCTGAGGATATTTCCAAAATGGATGTAGTAGGAATAGTGCCTTCGGTTCCGTTCAAACCCAGGACGGACTTGTATGGACGAATGCTTGCGAAACATCGTCAGCGGACGATGGGCATTCTAAGGGATATGTTCTGAAAAGGTATCGTTTAGCCTCGAACCTCATCAACCGGGAATGACTGAAAATCAGGGGTTATGCAGCAAGGCTTCGTGGGTAGCTCCCACTGGAGGGTAAGGTCATCCCTGTCTAGATGTCCCTTTTTATTTCGGCTTAGTGGTGCGGTTGCTGATCCCAACCGTGGGGTGATTTTATTCGGGATCATCCAGTAAGGGATGGTTCCGGCCTTGTGTTGCAGGGGAGCGGGCGTACTCCTCGGTACGGTGATCTAGGCCACGTACTGTGATAGGTGGTACCCCAGTGCCTAGTCATTCGTTGGAAATCCATTTTTCCTACGTGCCTTGTACGGTATTTGTTTGTATTACCCACTTTTGTGGCTAGTATGCTGGAATTTAATAATGTAACAATTTCAGCTATTTTAATAAGTATGTGTATATAGACACTATTATAATATCAGAGGAATTTGATAAAAAGTGTTTTAGCTATCGTAAGGTAAAAACCCGACATGTTTATTTGTGGCGTGGTCTTACGAGATGCTTTTGTTTTCAAAGGGTTTGAAACTTTAATAATCAATTGAGTGTGATTTTCTCACGCTGGTATTCCAGACTGACTCGGGTATTGTTTTATATGATGCTCGGGTCAGACCGAGTATTATAGATTACAGGAAATGATGCTATGGAGCTGGATGGCGATACGTACTTCCGTATTTGAGTTATATATTCCGCTGTGTATTCAGATTGTGAGGACAAGTTATGATTACTGTCCAGTTGTATGATATTGATGTGATGTACTCTGATGATGTATTCTGTAAATATTGTATAAACAGATATACTTTTCTGTTTGAGTAAAGATCTGTTTTGTATATATATTATATTTTATTCCGCTGCGATGTGAGATTCTGTTGTTGATTTTCTGTTTTTTTTCTTCTTCTACCTCTTCTTCTTTAACACAAATGGTCCGGTTTTTCGTGTAGAAAAACCCGGGTTGTCACACTTGGTATCAGAGCTTAGGCTAGCGATAACCTTGGCTCTGGTGGGAATTTTGAGAGTATTAATAGATATGAGTGCGTATTTGTTAGTGGATATAAAAATGGTTTTATATTGTGTTGGTTGATTTATTGAGTGGCATATGAACCTTCGTCGGCACAGTCTGGACAACTGTATCGAAGGGGTTTCTAAACACTTGAATAGAACAGTTCGAGACAATATTGTTTTAAATAGGGTGAATGAAATAATTTTGCCCAAATTATTTTGTATATAAAAGAAATAATTATTTGAAATTATTATAGTTATATATTTGTATGCTTGGTTGTTAGAAAATGACAATAATGAGTTAGTCTCATTATTGAGAAGAAATTGAAACTTATAACCTAAGTTGAAGAATAAATTTATATAACAAAATGGAATTTGAAATATAGACTATAAATAAAATTTATAAATTGAGATAAACTTTATATACAAATGTGAATTACAAATGTGATTTATAATCAAATGAGATAAATTCATAAACAAATGAAATTTGTAAATGTAAATTGTAAATGTGACTTATAACTTGAAATAAAATGTGATAGAATTCCAGAGTAATGTTTGGATATAAAATTGGATGGATTTTGAATTTGAAGTTTTGGGAAAGGTTTAAATTCCTTTGGATTTAAAAATAGTTTTCAAAGGTTTTGGGGAAATAATGGTGATATTATTTCATGAATATTTTTGAAATTGAATTGAAATCTGGTGGGATTTGGGATTTAAAAATGTTTGAAATGTTTTAAAGTGATAAAAGCATTAAATTCTCTTTCGGTCGCTGGAAAATAATTTCGGTGATGACTGCAGCATCATCGATGTCTATTTTCGAGTTTCCAAAGAGAAATTGCTACCAAACTGTTTTAAATTGGAAATGATTGTGAATTGGGTTGGTTTTGAAATTCAAAGGGAAAATTGTTTGGTAAAAGCAGATTATTTTGGAAATTGGGATTTGAGGTGATATACCAGATATGTATGAGTTATTTATGAATTCAAAATGGTTTTTGGAATAAAATCGGGCAATTGGATTCTGAAAATTCTATTTAAAATATAAATGTGGAAATTTAAATGAATCAACAATATAAAGTATAGAATGAAGTTGATTGAAATAAGAAGGGAATGAAAGTTTAATTCTGGGATTATAATTATGAGATGAAATTAACTCAATGAGTAATATAAGCTGGTAGATAAAAGAGTTAGAGAACTTGAAGGTGAATGAATTGTAAAACTTGTATAAAATTTGTATCCTGGAATTAAAATTTAATTCGAGTATATGAAGGTGAATAAAATATATTTGAATTTAACTTAAGATAAGTTAAATAAAAATTGAGAATTGGAATTGAATTAAATATAAGTAAGTTGAAGTCGAATTGAATTGGATATAAAGGTAATGTAAAATGCTTATAATTGTGTAAAGAAATTCATATTCTTAAGTTCTTAAGTATAATAATTTGAGATTTGATTGTAAAGATGAAAATGGACTTAAATGAATAGTCCCAGGTCTTCAGCAAGTAAGTTAAACTTATGAATAGAAATGAAATTGTAAGTCATAAATGGGAATTCATTTCTTTGAACCATTAAGAGTTATAATTTGAAATTGTAATTATCAAATGGAAACGACTAAGATGAGCAATCTAAATTTTTAAATAAATCCAAACTTGAATTATAAAATATATTGAACTTAAGAAAATTAAGTGAAGTGATATTTGGAATTAAAAAGCAAGTATTTAATTTTAACCAGCGAAGGAACTAATGAGATAATAAATTAGTTAATGGAATTGGATTAAAATAATGATGGTTTGGATTGCGAATGAAATCCAAATAAGTGAAAATAAATTGGAAATGACCTGGTTATTAATAAAATAATTCCAGATGAATTGAGTATGGAAATTAAAATTCATAATGATTGAGTGAATGAACCACTTATATTAAATAAATAAATGGATGGAATTTGATTAAATAAGAATCAAATGAAAGATGGAAATAAAACTTTAAAGGGTGGGCTAAATGGAAAATAAACTTAAGCTATTGACTTAAGTAAATGTTGAAATGGAAACTGAACTCAAACAGAGGAGTGGTTTAAATAAGTTGAGAAATAGTTATTGAATGAATTAACTTGGATTGTTTTCGAGCTAAATAAAATTCGATTTTTGGAAGTTGGAGATGAATTGAATTTAAGGAAAAAAATTGGAAATGAAGTAGTAAATTGAAGTAAATTGAAATTCATATGAAATTGGAATTCGATTTGAATATATACACTTCAGTGGTGAAGTAGTAAATAAATATAAGAAAGATTTATATTGGACTTAAGAATTGAAGAATGAAATTCTTAAGAAAATTGGTATTGGAAATATACTTAGTAATTTTGGAATGGAAAAATAAAAAAATATATATACTAAGTGAATAGTTGAATGAAGACTAAAACTGAAGTTGTGAAATGGAATAGTTGTGAATAAGGGGATAACAAATAAAAAGGAATGTGAATAAAGGAGAATTGATATAACTAATAATCAATTAGGCTAATTACGTAAGGTGTACGTATATTATTTTATTCGCATAGCTATTTGGTCCAGATGTCGAACACAGAATTTCGAGATAGATATATCGATCCGAATCAGGATTTTTCACTCGATTTTCAACGGCGAACCTGGATATGGATTGTTGATTGATTCTGGATATTCTCTATCATAGTTTGTGGCTATGCAAGGAGAATGACGGTTTCTGATCAAGAAACCAGATCTGAGTCCGCACTAGGAAGTCGGGTGGACGATACTAGTTCGGAAGTGGAATTGTGTGATCGATTGAGCGATCGAATGTGATATTGCGTACGGATGATATATGTGCATCGTACGGGCTTAAGTAAAACAAATATTGAAAATTTGTAAAGGAAAGTATAAAATGACTTTGGATTTGTGATTGAATATTATTGCTTAGTAGGATATACAGGTATATAAAAGCAATGGATAATTGGGATTTTTGATTTAGAAGATAAAATTTAATGGCCCGACAAAAAGGTATGTATTTGAATTTCTATATGAAATTTGATTGGGTTTTGGATCCAGCCACTTGGCTTTTTGTTTTCTTTTTGAGATTGGGAGGCCGTAGAGCCATTTTGTAGTAGTACCGAGCTAGCCGCGCAAAGGAGACGCTGGCGAAATTTTTCGGAAATTTAGGGAGTTAGAAAAATTTTGAAAAATTTTGATAATTCAAATTTTGAATTCAAATTTAAATTTGAATTTGGATGAGTAGGTGATATGGGTTGAATTTATGAATAAGTTTAGGAAGTTAAAAGATGATTAGTGTATCATTAATAAAAGATTGTTTCGGTGTTGTTAAAACTGTTTGGTTTTGGAAAATAGTAATGGGTATTGGATCATTCTTCCTAACTGGTAATTTCGGGGACGAAATTCTTTTAAGGGGGGAGGAATGTGACGACCCGGAATTTTTGTATATTTGAAATGTGAATATTTAATTTATTTTAAATATCCGAAGGTTAAATTTTAACTTTAATTTCAAATATACAGTATTTATTTGGATAATTAATTATTAAATTTAATTATCGGGATTGGGTAAAATATTGAATCTTGATTTTAAGCCTGTTAAAAATAGTTCAAAGGTTCAGAAAATTTATATTGTTAATACTGAAGATGATAGAACTTTTAAAATGGAATTTTAAAGAGTTTTGTTCAGTTTTAAAAATATATCGTTGAAATTGAATTTAAAAAAAAAAAATAGCCGTCCGAGGCACAGTCTCGGAATTCGACGAAACCAGTTCCATTGGATTCGTAATAGATAGTTATTATCGGATTTCAATTTTTGTAGTATTTGGAGTTGATGTGGGAGCGTACGATATAGGAACGCGCAGGAATTTATATCGAAAATTTAAATTCAAATATAATATTTGAACAAAATCCTTATCTACATCCTTATTCTTTTCTTTTCCAAACCACTCTACAGTGTCTTCTGAAACATGGCACCTACTTTTTTTCTAATCGCATACACGTGTTTCCTTCTTTTTATTTATTCCACGGAGAAGGATAAAGTTTGAAAATATGCCGAGTGTTTTAAAATAAATTCCATGGTCGCCTCCTTGTTCGATCAACTAGGGTTTCGTAAATCAAAGCCTTCGAAAAAAATCATCGCTGCCTACTCAGCTATTCCATCAACCATCGTTGGCTCATCCTTGCCTCCTACGCGATATTTTATACTGCTGATTTGAAACCCTGCTACTGTCCCTTTATACTGTCACTGCTAATTGAATCGAGGCAGGGTGGGGTCGTCGCGTTCGCCGTAGGGCATCGCGAGGCCAGATGAGGCGACAACAAACTCGTGATCGTGATTGGAGGTATCGATCGCGTGAGGGTTGTTCGTGGTCTCGAACACGAGGCCAAGCTAGGGATTTGGGTTCGTAAAGGGGCAGCGGAAAAAGGAGATATCGTGGCGATCTGGTTCATGGTGGCATGGTCTCGAGCTCGGAAGTGAAGGAAGGAAGAACGAGGCGTCGAGGTGCATCGATCATTGGAGGAAGGCAGTTCGATCTGGGGAGGAAGTGCTGTTTGTTTGAGGGTGCTCGCGAAAGAGTTGTTAGTGAGGTATTATTTTCATTATTAATTCAATTTAATAAATTTTATATATACAGAAAGGAAGAAAATTTATTACTGTAAGGGATAGTTGCAGTTTTTTTCACTTGTATATGTATAATCGGAAAGCAGAAAAGTAGATTAACAGATAAGAAATTATTTGTAGGTAAGATTTAGGCTAGTAGAAGACTTTAAATGGTGATACAAATTATTTTATAAGGATACTTATAAATATTTTCACTTGCTGTTTCATTTAGAAATAAATATTTAGATAGTTAACTTATCTAATTAGTTTATTTAATTTATTTTACTTACTAGAAATAATTTATTAGAAGGGAAATTTGTTTGGAATCGAATTATTAATTTAAAACCAAATTCCTAATCAATTAGATTTATAAAAGAGAATCAGTTTTAAAACTTAATTAATTGTTCAAATTTAAATCACATTACTAATGTTAATGTAATAAAGGAAATTAGCTTTTAACCAAACCATTTTGTTAAATTTAAATTGGAAACTGATTACTCGATTTATTTCGAATATTAATCAACTGTAAATATCTATACAAGGTCTGGAATCGTAAAGGAAACAAACTGGGTTGAGTCGGATTGGCAGGACAAAATCAAAGGTGAGTTAATCTCACTCAGTTGAATTTTATTTTAAATTTAAATGGTTAAATTTAAATAATTGATTGGATGATTGCATTGATTGAATATGCTATATCATATATAGTAGTATATAGCAATATATACATATTGGCATATGTATATATTGGAATTGTTGATATTCCCGCATTGTATAGCGGATGAGACCCTATGCGCCGCATAATAGCGGATGATATTTTATAAAACCCATATACCGCGATATTCCACCTTGAAGTGGAATTGGTATTTTATATTGTGCTAACGTCTGTGGATGCAGGGAAACAGGTTGGAGGGATCCAACTGGATTCCTCAAAATTATTAGATTATTCAATATTCTATGTTCTGAATATTTGATATTATGTGATGATTTTATATTGGATGATGTGGTTGATTTGGATTGTCCAGTATAATAAATTATAAAATCTATGGAATTGAATTTTTGGAAAGAAATCAAGGAGTAAAAGTTTAAGTAAAATAATTCGAGGAATTGGGATAAAATTTATAACGAATTGAAATAAAAATAAGGTGATTTGGAATTTTAACAAATATGAAATAAGGGGATTTTGAATCTACAAGGGATAATAAATTTTATACTTAAGTGATATTATTTGAAGAATAAAAGAAGTTATTTTTGAAATTAAGGATTAAAGTTAATTAAAGAATAAATGAGGAGTTTTGGAAATCTGTAATTGATATTGGTAAAAAGGGGTTTAACTCGTAATAAGGAATAAAAATCTAAAGGTTAATGTATTTTGGAATAAATGAAGTAGCAAAGGAAATTTATTTCAAAGTAAGTAGAGTAAATTGGGAAATAAATTGGAAATTGATTTAGTTGTTTAAAATTTGAAATTTTAGAAGAGAAATGAGATTTTGGAATTTATAAACTGGGTTTATAAAGTAAAAATAAAATATCAGTGGATATTAGAAAATATAAATTCAAGGTGGGAATTTATAAAGGGATATGAATTGGTTTAAAATAAATGTTGATTTATTTTTAAAGGATGGGAATGAGAAGTGTATTTCTCTGGATAGCCAAGTACGTTTTCAAGGTAGTTTTAAATATAAGTTAAAAGTTTTAATATGTTTTAAAAAAAGCATGTTTTAGAAAATTGATTATTTTTAAATGTTAACTTTTTAAAGTAAGTATTTTCAAAAATATATTATTGTAGTAATTATATAAAAGTGATTTGCTATTATGTTTTAAAAAGGAGAAATTTAGTTTATATTTATAAAGTGGTTTATTTTAAAGTATATATTTTTAATAAAGTATTAAAGTAGTTTAAATTTCAATGTTATAAGATATATTTAAAATAAAGTGTTTTTAAATTATTTTAAAATTAAAAGTATTTTGTACTTGGTGATTCAGTGGAAATAATTATTTGGGAAATGTTTTCCGTAAACGGAAACTGTTTTGAAATTGTTTTCAAATGAGCTTTGAAAATTTGAAAATATATCTTGGAAAGATATTTGGGCAAATAAATAATGTGGTAAATTATTTATTTTGTGTGATGGTTGTTTGTGGATGTAAATTGATAGTTAAATAACCGACTATCAATATTGGCCAAATGCGCTGATCGTTTCGAAGAGACCGGGATCGAGTTTCCGTATACCGGGATTCTAGGTCTGGAGACTCGAATACCACTTCGATCCGGTTTGTACGTTTCGTGTAACGATTTCGGAGTCGAAGATGGAGCTGTGAAGTGCAAGGGCTAGTCGCTACTAATCCTGAGGATATTTCCAAAATGGATGTAGTAGGAATAGTGCCTTCGGTTCCGTTCAAACCCAGGACGGACTTGTATGGACGAATGCTTGCGAAACATCGTCAGCGGACGATGGGCATTATAAGGGATATGTTCTGAAAAGGTATCGTTTAGCCTCGAACCTCATCAACCGGGAATGACTGAAAATCAGGGGTTATGCAGCAAGGCTTCGTGGGTAGCTCCCACTGGAGGGTAAGGTCATCCCTGTCTAGATGTCCCTTTTTATTTCGGCTTAGTGGTGCGGTTGCTGATCCCAACCGTGGGGTGATTTTATTCGGGATCATCCAGTAAGGGATGGTTCCGGCCTTGTGTTGCAGGGGAGCGGGCGTACTCCTCGATACGGTGATCTAGGCCACGTACTGTGATAGGTGGTACCCCAGTGCCTAGTCATTCGTTGGAAATCCATTTTTCCTACGTGCCTTGTACGGTATTTGTTTGTATTACCCACTTTTGTGGCTAGTATGCTGGAATTTAATAATGTAACAATTTCAGCTATTTTAATAAGTATGTGTATATAGACACTATTATAATATCAGAGGAATTTGATAAAAAGTGTTTTAGCTATCGTAAGGTAAAAACCCGACATGTTTATTTGTGGCGTGGTCTTACGAGATGCTTTTGTTTTCAAAGGGTTTGAAACTTTAATAATCAATTGAGTGTGATTTTCTCACGCTGGTATTCCAGACTGACTCGGGTATTGTTTTATATGATGCTCGGGTCAGACCGAGTATTATAGATTACAGGAAATGATGCTATGGAGCTGGATGGCGATACGTACTTCCGTATTTGAGTTATATATTCCGCTGTGTATTCAGATTGTGAGGACAAGTTATGATTACTGTCCAGTTGTATGATATTGATGTGATGTACTCTGATGATGTATTCTGTAAATATATTGTATAAACAGATATACTTTTCTGTTTGAGTAAAGATCTGTTTTGTATATATATTATATTTTATTCCGCTGCGATGTGAGATTCTGTTGTTGATTTTCTGTTTTTTTTCTTTTTCTACCTCTTCTTCTTTAACACAAATGGTCCGGTTTTTCGTGTAGAAAAACCCGGGTTGTCACAGTTATACATTAATGGTTTAAATTCAAATATTATAAACATCCTCCATATTTATAAACAAATAGTATAACTATAAAGCGAGTAACAAAATAGAATACATCAAACAATATATCTAAACAACATTCGATACATTCCATTATCAACTCAGTAAAATATTCCATTTACATTTCCTTTTTCCAAACCAGTGGCACAAATCTGCATAGCCGAAGGAATCAAGGGCAAAGTGAAAACAATTCGAATGGATATATGTATGCAGGCTTTAAGAACAACAAGGAAAAAAAAAGAAAGAAGCAAAGTAAAGTATAAATATATTTGTAGCTTGCAATATAAGTCACAGGCAAGTATGAGATAAGTATAAAGTAAGAACATCAAGTACAATAACAATTAATGCTCCATTTCTTTGCAGCCAACAAATCCTGTTCGAGTTGCATAAATTTCTTTTCAGCCTCCATACTTCACAAAATATCTCTGACCATTTTAAATAAAAGAAAATGTAGAACCCTGTAAACTGTTTTGTACAAAGCCTGGAAAACAACTCTGCTTATATCATTTTCCATGTCTAGTTCGAGTAAAGAAAATATAAAATGAAACTCCATTTTTAATCTCAAAACAAGCTTCAACAAAATACCAAGCAACTAAACAAAAGCAAAGGATGGGCAGGAAGATTTAAAGTGAGAAACATATTTCAGTTTTCAAGTTCAAGTTGTTTGCAAAATGAATGCTCTGTTCTGCTTCATAAAAATTGGTGAGTAACTTTATTTTTGAAGTTAAAGTATAAAATTTGTTGCATACTAATGTTGTCAATTGAATATGTATTTAGAAGAATGTTGTGTATACATATGAATGATTGGTATGCATGTTTAATGCCATAAGGTACTTTTTGTTTATAGTTCCAGTTTTTTTCCTGTTTTGATTTAAATTCATTTATTCTGGAATCAATGGTTGATAGGACTTAATTATCAAACAAAAGTTGTTTGATTTAACATAGGTTAATGTTTAAAAATTTAAGTAAGTTAAATAAAAGCTTATTTATCTCTGGAATTTAAGAACATCAGTGCACGCTCAATATAAATCAAAACTCAAAATGTGAAATTTATAAATTCATTAATATAAATCGAATATATAAACAAAAACTTGATTTTTAAAACAAGAATCACAATTTTTAGTGGAGTATTGAGGGTGCAGTTTGGGTTTGAACGAATATGGGAAATTGGGGTTTTTCTGATCATTCTGGGTAACTAGAGAGGTTGGGGCTCTTCTGGTGGATGGAGGAGTGAGCGTAGATACTAGGAAAAATGGGTGGTGGTGATGGAATTCAACAAGGAAGATGCGGCAGTGGTTTTTCTTGGGAAGACCTAGTTTATGCTATAGTTGTATTTTGGTCTCGTTTGATGACCAGAGGCGATCGAGCGCAGCGAGTTCCAGGGAGGAGGGGGTTGACGGGTAGAGGAAGACGATGCCGGAGTTGTAGACTGTCTGATGGTCGAGGCTCAGAGCACGGCGAGTTGACAGGTCTCGAGAGGGAACGGTGTTGTGTTCCAGGATTTGAAATTTTGTTCGAATCGCGTTTAGGTAGTTAATTCAAAATTCAGACGATTGGAGATTAATGTTGAGGCGAAAGTCGACGTGCTCGTCGATGAAGTGTTGGCCGGAGATGGCGATCTAGGTTGTACACGTGCACCATGGTTGTCAGGTTGGTGAATTTGGAGCTGAAAAAAAAAACGAGGGGAGTTACTCGGGGAAAACTTACGTGTTACTCGGGTGTTTTCGTATTTTTACTCGAAGCAGGGAATGGGAATCTCGGGTAGATTTAGTTTTCACATCTCAACAGTACCAGATATAAACTCGAGTACATACCCGAGTAAACTCCATTCTAGCTCGGGTATTTCCATGCTTTTCTCGAAGCAATCTGGTGGGAAGCTCGGGTTACATTGTTACCAGTTGTAACAGCGACCAGATTTATAGTTTTAAATTGTTAAAGTTTTAAATTTTTAAATCCAGTTAAACTGAGTTAAATTTAAGTGTTAATTCCAGATTTTTGAAAAAATATAAATCTAAATAAGTAAATATTTGGACTTAAGTGAAATTGTTTTAAAAATCTTTTTATAACTAAGTGTTATTTTTAATTTGAAATTTTAAGTTTTTAAAAGAGATAGTTTTATAAAATGAACAAAGTTTAAATTTGTGTTCCTTCAAACTTGGAAATTTTAAATGGAAGTTCAAAGAGAAAGATGGAATTTAATCAATTATGAAGATGAATTTTTCTTTAAGTTAATAAAGATTAAAGGTTTAAATTCTGTAACCATTAACAAATGAGGATGATAGTTGACAGTTTGAATTGATAAATTTGAAATTGAAACTAAATGAGTTAATTCAAGTTTAAAGATGAATTAAATAATTAATTTGAAGTTATAAGTCCTAAGGTATTAAATTACGATTTTATAATGGAATATGTAATTAATATGTTATTAAGAAATCATAGATTAATCTCAAATCAATTATTGAATGATAGATTGAACTTATAATTAATAATAATTAATGTAAGTTAATTATTTAGAATATTAAATAAATGTTAACTAGATTATTTATTATTAATTAATGTAATTGATCATTAATAGAATTGGATCAATTGGTTTAATAATCAACATTGTAATTGTTAAATATAATTAATAAATGGGAAGTAATTAAGAAATTAATTACTTGAGAAATTTGATATATTTGGGTTAATTTATTTATTTTAATTAACTTGGATTAATTAAATTGATTGTGTGATAATTATAATTACTTAGAGAAGTAATTGGAGAATAACTACAGAATGTAATTAACAGGATGATGTTTTATTAATAAAGTAATTTGAGTATAATTACTTTGTAAGATTTATCAAAGGATTAATTTGAGATAATTAATTATGGAGTGAAATTAATAAAGTAATTAAGGAAGTTAATTACTATATGTTGATTAATCAAGAGTGATTAATGTTTGGGTTTAACTAGAAATTAATTTCTTTGATATAATGAAATTGGAAATGTAATTTGAGACCAATTATTAATGTAATTAATGTTGGAATTAAAATGGATTCATCTAGTATAATGAATAAATGAAAAGATTTATTAATGAAATAAATTAAATAATATAATTAACTTTAGTTAATTAATAAATGTGGTAATGTAAAGATTAATTTCTATCTGTGATTAAAAATAATTAATCTGGGGGATAATTTAAAGGATAATTACTTCAATGTAATTAAGGGTAATTAATCAGGAATTAGAAATCAAATGGGAAAAATGGGATGATGATTAATTAATTGGTTGAAAAATTAATTAATAGAAATATAAGCAAGTTAATAATGATGTAGTAATTAATTTAATTTATTTTAAATTAATTAAAAAGATAAGGTAATTAATTTAATTTATTTTAAATTAATTATCAACGATGTGATTAGTAATCCTTGCTTATGTATGATGATTGATTGATATCCCATTTATTGATTGGTTGTGATCTCAGATATGAGATCAGTAATATCTGTTGTGATATGGATGTTTGATCGATGTGTGATGATGATATAGTTGTTCATATATGCTGATATATGATTATTCATCTGTGATATTGTGGTTTATCTATCTGTGTTGATATAGATAATTGAATTGAATTGTTTTAAACTTTAAAACAACTTGGCCTTAAAAGACATGTTTTGGATTCGATGAGACCGGGATCGGGTTTCCGTATACCGGGATTCCAGGTCTGGAGACCCGAAAACCACATCGATCCAAATTAACGTTAGGTCGTAAAATGCAAATGGAGCAAGTGAAGACTCGAGGTATAGGACTATACGTCAGTATAACTCTGTGGGTGATTCCGTAATGAGTTTGACGGTGATAGTACTTATAGATTCGAGATGGTGATTCAGAGTGCAAGGGTTATTGTCGTTAACTCTGAGGGTGATTCCAATATGAGTGTAACGAGATAATGCCTTCGGTTTCGTTCGACCCCGGAACGAACTTGTATGGATTGAATGCTTTCAGCACATCGTCAGGTGGACGATGAGCATTCTAAGTGATGAGTTCTATTCAGGTAATCGTGACCTCAAGCCTCATCAACCGGGAATGGCTAAAACAGGGGAGGTGCAGCAAAGCTTCGTGGGTAGCACCCACTTGAGAGCAAGATATACCTCTGTCTAGATGTCCCTTTATATTCGGTTGTGTGGGCAGTTGATTGCAACAACTGCTGGGGTTGTCTTGTTTGGAACTGTTCAGTAAGGAACGGGTCCGGCTTTGTGTTGCAGGGGACTTAGGGTGGGTCCTCGGTACGGTGATCTAGGCCACGTACTGTGACGGGCGGTACCCCAGTAGCCCAGCCATTGTTGGAAACCCATTTTCCCTACGAGACCTTACGGTTTTGATTGTATTACCCACGTTGTGGCTAGTATGCTGGAATTTAATAGATGTAACAATTTCAGCTATTTTCTATTTACTTGAAAACCCTAGACACTATTATAATATCACTGGATTTCCTATCAAATGTTTTGGTTAGCGTAAGGTAAAAACTTGCCCATGTTTATTTGTGGGGAGTCTTACGTGATACCTTTGTTTCAAATGATTTTTAAAAGTTAAGCAACTTTAACCGGTTACTCATACCAGACCCATGTCTGACCCGAAGTTTATTTCTGTTTTTCATAAACTCTCGGGTACCCAAATTTTTACGGGTAGCCAAGGGATTCAGGTTAGCTTTGACGAATTCTGGAGGAGCAATGGAGCAGGAGGCTTCAGCGTATAGATATATAGTGATTTCGCTATGTCAGTGATTATTTCTGTATTTCCGCTGTGTTGTATCTCTGTGATGTGTGAGTAATATTAACTAGACAGGTGTTATAACTGTCTAGTATGTGTTGTATTATCTGTGTACTCAGATGTATATGATATTTATGTGATATATTATATTTTATTCGTTCCGCTGTTGAGATTCTGTTGTTGTTTCTTCTTCTTCTCTTTCTTTTCTACTTTCTCACCTCTTTCTTTTCTTAAAAACGATACGTCTTCCTGGGCGTAGGAAGTCGGGTCGTGACATTTAATGTCCTTTGCAAGATTTTTAATAATTTCTGAATTTTGATTCAAACTGTATGCCATGAGTTCACAATGAAACCTCTAAAATATTCATTCATCCTTGACTTTCACGGTTAATTGATAATTATAGTGAACTCTCCTTTCATATTCCAATGAAAACTACTTCACGACTCTTTCCAATAAGATCAATTTTTAACAATAAATTTGTGCTAATTTGGACATATGTAACTGAAATTCAATTTTTATACTATGAAGTTATAAGTGGTAAAGTTTAACTTTAGACGCATTTGATCAAGCATGTTATATGCAAAGGTGCAATTAGTAAAATGAAATCAAACGGCTTAGAAAATAATGCTTGAAATTCAACTGATTAGACAAAATAGAAAAGTAAACCTATAGAGCCAATTCATTGGAAGACCTCCATTAAGGCAAAGTATCATATACCCAGGCCTTGTTGATTGGGTTGGAAAATTATTTAAAAGGAAAAAAATAACATATCGAGTTACCTCATTGAGTGATTAGAAACGAAATCAGAACGCAAAAATCATTTTCACCTAGAAAGTGAAATGGGATGGAAAACGCAAGAGCAATATGGTTCATAACAAATCCACAAACCTTTCTCTTCAACCTCTCGGCATGCTCTTATAAAATTGAATCATAACTCTCAGTTTATACTGATATGAAATGAGGGTCGTTTCACCATTGCTATAGAAGACAAAATAAAATTCGCAAATCATTGAAATAAAACTGCTAGAGAAGACGAAATCAAAATCGCACGTCAAATTACAAAGAAGAACAATATTAATATCGAAATCGCAAGTCAAGTAGAGGAAAAAAATCAAATCGAAGAAAGATTAGTATGAAACAATAATAATTAAAAGGTAGAAGATCTAACCTGCTTACTGTAACAATTATATTAGATCTGAAACCAAGCAAAGCATAAGTCACCATGAGCAAGAAAAATGATATCGATGGAGTATAATTTGTAGAATGGTTATAGAGACAAAAAAATTGGGGTTCACTGATGGATGGATCTTGGATTTCATACATGGTGTTGTCCGTTTAGTTTTAGGAAGAAATAAAAGGTAAAGCAAAAAAGAACGAAGAAGTACGTGGGGAGAACAGTTAGGAGGATAGTGGGGTAGATGGTGGAGTATAAGTAGTCACAGATTTGGATTTTTAATAGTTATCTTAACTCCGTTTGTTTTATTTACAGATGTTAGCAATATGAGGGTTAATGGAATTAAGCAAACGCGATATGTTTGCTGACATGGATGAATTGCAGCCATCTGATATGTTCGGCAATAATAAATCCTGACCATTCTTTGTCTTTTCCGTTAAACCAAAGGAAATTTGTTATATAGATGTTCGAATCACTCTATTTAAGTTTTGAACTTGTGACCTCTTGCACCAAAGTCGAAACGTCTAACCACTGAAACAGTGGTGCTGGTCTTTGCCTCTTTTTTGACACATTGGATCACTCCTACATTTTTTCGGTGATTACTATCAATATAGGGGGTTTATGTACACCTAATTCTTCATTATAATTAATAAAGGAGTCCATTTGAAATAAAATCGTGAAAAATTAGGATTGTTATTAGAAAGGTATCAAATTTTGTTCTTCATTACAATATTAGAAATGACTCCGTAATGATAATTAATCTTGTAAGTTGCTCTTTATCTCTTATAAACCCCTCCTGAGCGAAAATAATGAAGATTGTTGGATCCATGAACGTATGTTGTTCGTGACAAAATTACATTAAAAATCGTTTCTTTATTATTGCTTTGTTATCTTTGATTGTTAGAGTGGTCGATTGGTGATTGCATATTTAATCGTGGTTTACTACCGCTACACTTTTCTTTCACTTTAACAAGTAAATAGGACTCTCTTTCTATTTCTTAATTAGACAGAACCTTTTGAAAGCGAGGTTGGGTAGCTATATATCAATTGGTAGGATAGGGAGATGCCCAAGGTTGTTATCAAAGCCTAGAAAATTGGACTAATAGTTACTATTTTCTCTTCCTACTAGGAAGTCTATCATGTTCTACTCTCGATAGTCAATCTATGTTAGCAACCAATCAATATTCTGGTTCTTTCTATCACATTTATCAGCAGAGTGTAACCGTTGCGTGACCGTTGCTTGTTCCTACCAGGAAAAGAGACCAACCAAAAAAAGGTATTAATTCGAAGATCAGTAGAGCCATGGGAACCGAACAATTCAAGATCAATAAAGCCATATGAATCGAACAACTCAAGTTCTTTAGGGAGCTCAAGAAGAGTGCTTTCAACCAATCATGAATAGAAAAAGGCAATGAATTTTGTTACAGAACCCATAAGCCGAGGAAGAAGCAAACTAACAAGGCCAACGGCTACCGGTACTTCCAAAAACAAAATGCAATTGCAGTAGTTCAGTTCCAAAGACTAAATGCACGTACCAATAGTACTGCCATCCCAACTAGCGCCTCTAGCAAACATCCATCTATTTAACCTTCGATTAATATACTTGCTTTCAATAGATAAATCTTGTCCTTTATTATGCAATGGTTGTTTAATTGTATAAAAGTAAAATAATTGTTACATCTAAAATCATAGCAACAAATTTATCGGGTTGGTTTTTGATGATCATTTCTGCAAAGAGTAGTTCTTCAAAAGTTGGTGGTGGTAATTGTTTAGTTGCAAAATTTGATGCAATGAGTAATTTTGAGATACATAAACTGAAGATGAAAAACGATTTTGAAAAAGTATAGACATTCAAAATAGTTAATGCATCTAAGAAGTAGTTGGGAGCTGGCCATTCATAAGTCCTTACCTTAACTGCAAGGAGGAGGGTGCCAAAGGTGGGGTTAGTGGCTGGAGTGATGTCGTAATAAGGTATTCATATTGGACGGTGTGATTGGATCATCTCCTTTTCAGGAAGAGCTAATGCTTATGTGCGTTGGATAAAATTTGGTTTGAGAGCTAAGTTTGGATATAAGATGATTGATGAACTAAAGAAGTTGGAAGAAGATGCACTTAACTTAATTCAATTATGCCTTGTTAATGAAGTAATAAGCGACTCCACTCACGTTAAGATGACCAAATGACTATGTTTGCACTTCAAAAAGCATATATGGGCAAGCCGATGACGAACCACATCATTCTTTAGAAACAATTTTGTAAAATTTTATAGTTTCAGGATGAAAATGGGTATGATGCTACATGATCACATGGATATGCTTAAAACACTCATTATGAATCTAGAGCAGTGAACATAGACATTCCAAGTGAAACATATATTGTTATATTGTTAAGATCACTACCTAAGGAGTATACAACCTTTGTTAATTCTATAACATGGTCGAAGCATTATTAGCTTTAAAATGTTAAGGCAGATTTGCATAATGAATTGTTGAGAAGGAAGTTATTGCATAACAATAATGATAGTAAAGCAACACGAAGTGAAGTACGTACGATACACGTCTAGGTCCAAGAATAACAGTCTTAGGAAGGATGTTTGTTATATATGTAAAAGAATGAGCATTAGCGGTTTTCAAATCTTGGATTTCAGACGAGATTTCGAACTGACATCTTAATTCATATATCGGGCTGAAATCTTAATATCTCACATAAGATTAATGTCAAACAAGCTAAATTTTACGTTTAAATTTCGTTTTTCCCAAGTGTGAAAAGGAGATCTCGGGCGGAACGAAGAACATTTAAAACTCCAAGCATTAGAGAAATGAATGTTGTATTGCATAAGAAGAAAGAAAAAGAAGAAAGCATAAGTCGCCACAACATTTTAGTAAGATGTGAGTTGAAGAATGATAGTTGCATTGTATTGTTTTGGCGATATTGTTAAAGATGCAGGGTACATTATGGATTATTTATTCAAGAGCTTGATGCCATATTGCATATGACAAGAATTGTTTCATTACATATCAAGAGCATGATAAAGGAAAAGTTTTTATAGGGATGATGCATCTTATAAGATGGTTGGTGTTGAGAGTGCAAAAAATTATATGTCTGATCGTATTGTTCATACTATTACAATATTAGATATGTTTCGAATTCGCTTAGAGGTTTTCTTTTTGATGATTCACTAAGTATACTTGTGTTGAATATTGCATTGGACGATGAGAAATTAAAGGTTTCTTAGAGTTTACTAGTAACGATGAAAGAAGCGAGGTACGTAAATATATATTTGCTTAAAGGAGCCATAGTCATGGATATGTCTCTGACCATTGTGAATTCTATTGATTTAGATGCTACTCAATTATCGTATCTTTGTACGAGTCATATGACTCATATTAGCGGAAGAAGTCTTGGGGTCTACTTGAAACATGTACCGATTGATGGTATTCATCATTTAAAGTGAGACTTTGCAAGGGTTATGTTTCAAAAATAAGAAGATTTCACTCGAGGTTGGTACATACAAGGCTTTGAATGTGTTCTAACAAATGTGTATAAGACTACGCGCCTAGTACATAACAAATGTGTAAAGGAGGTTCAACAAAGATAGCCTTTAGATTTTTTTGTTTGTTATTCAAAGCTAAAAGCGTCATTTAGATAGATAATCCAATACTCTTAAATCAATTTATACAATAGTAATCTAAAGTGTCACTAAAAGTACATTCTTGAAATGAATACAAATATTATATAAGTGTTGGCGTACCGACATGCATCGTCGGACATTTGTAACAAAGTATAACGTTAAGAAAAAGAAAATGCAACGAGATGTTTTGTTGAAGAATTATTGAGATCAGATGCTTTGATACCCGTTTGATGCAAAAACTTGTGTGTACGATACTGATGTGCATGCTAGATACAACTTAATAATGTGTTTTTGAGAAGAGAGAAAATATGATGAGACACATAGTCAAAATATTATTTGAATCAAATGCACTAATCCTTCAAACGAGCTTAAAATGTGAGTTGGTACATACAAATGTTTGGTATAAAATTTGATGTTTATGTTAAAAATGAAAAATTATAATTTATGGTGTGGTCAAGTGACCACGCCATATTATATGCAGCTGTATAATTGACTGCGCTTGTCTCATTACTAGACAAAACTTTACACAAACATTATGTAACGACCTGCCTTTTTAGACGTTTTAAGCACACACATGTCAGACTCAAACCATTCAAAAGGGCAGATTGTTATGGGGTAAATAAGAAAAAAACATAGAAAGAAAGAAAACAAATACAGAATCTCGCAGCCGAAGGACAAAATATAATAATCAAATAAACAGTTCATGAAGCTGTTTACAAATAACATTGATTAAACTTTTATAATACAGATCAGAGTTACATACAACAAGAATACATAATAAATAAATGCAGCGGAACAACATGATGTAGTGGAATGAATAGAATGAGTAATAGTAGTATACAAATCTTCGTCTTCGTCCTTCAGAAAACAGTCTTCGATATACTGAAAAGCTCAGGCCGACCCGAGTGAATTGAAAAGACAAAACACTCGAGTCAGAACTAAAGATCTTATATAAGTTAAATCAACAGTAAACAAATATGAGTGTAACGGCGTCATAGATGTTTACGGGTTTTGACATATTCTATCCAGTGTCTAACATGAGTGCAATAACTTAAGAGATGTTCGGGATTTCCATCTCTTAAGGATCCGTTAAACAATCTACTATGTAGTACAATACACTATTATAATAGTGTCTATAGTAAAGTAATATAGCGTTAAGGCGTTACCCATATCCCCCTTAACACATTTTTATATATTTCCATAGTCTATACAGTACCGTAATTCCTCCGTAAACTGGAGGGTTATCAGAGGGCACTCCATAGGTATGGTACAAACTAAACTCGTAGAAGGCACGCTAGGGCATGTGTACACGGCACTCGAGGCAATGCCAGGGTAGATATACCAATTGCGGATCCAGACTGGTGGTAACGCATAGCTGCTGCTACCGCCCACCTCGAAACACACTCCCATAATCAAAATCAATGGGTGGCCACCAAATCATCACAAAGTCATAATATGGTATCGAAGAAATGTGTTCGATCGGAGGTGTGACCTCACTTAACCCGGCGTGGCTCCTGTTTTAGTCACATCTAAGCTGACTCACGGGAGTCAGGGTCACGTAAATACCTCATACAGAATCGTTCGCCAAACCATCCTACTTTATTTCTGGAATCTCCACCCCGTACACAGTTGTTAAAGTGGTTTTCGGTATTGACAGAGAGTATGACAATATCCGATCCCGGTCTCTTTAACAACCAAACGCTTGTTACACACCAGATGGTTCTTTTACATTTCAAAAGTCAATTCATAATTAATATCAAAATATCATATTTGATTTCAGTCCATATCTCTTTCGAAATCATATCCACTTTCAAAACTATATTCACTTTCAAAATCATATTCACTTTCAAAATCATATTTACTTTTGAATTTGTTGATAAGATAGGTTAATTAAATCCTCGTTCCAAAATCATCATAGTTACTCAAATATGTCATTTCACAAAAAGATATTAATTTCAAATTCCAACTTAGGTTGTATCATCATCAAAGATTTAAATAAAAAAACTTCAACTTTACCCAGCCTGAAATTTTAGAAAATAGTGTAGATAGTCATAAATAGTTTTAATAGTTAAAAATAGTTTAATTAGATTAAATTAGTTTAAACAGTAAAAATAGTTTAAATATATTTAAATTAGATTTAATTAGATTTAAAATGATTTAAATAGATTAATTATAGATTAAATAGATTTGATTAGATTTAAAATGATTTAAATAGATTAAATAGATTTAATTAGATTTAAAATGATTTAAAAAGATTAAGTATAAATTAAATAGTTTTAATTAGATTTAAATAGATTGAATATAGTAAATAGATTTAAATTATATTAAACAGATTTAAAATAGATTAAATAAATTTAACTAGTTTAAAAATAATTGAGATAGATTTAATTGGATTAAATAGGTTATAATATATTAAAATAAACTGAAATAGTTTAAATTGAGCAAAATAGTTTATATTAATTAAAATAGTTTAAAATAGATTTTCAAGTTATATCCAGACATTTACAATAACTTAATTCCGATAAATTCATTTATAATTGACACTTCAACTTTGAAATTCAAATTTAAATCCTTTGAACAATTCATTAAATCAATTCCAATTTCAGCATTAACGCTTGGGTTATCGAAAATAATTCAGTTTATATAAATAAATTTCTATTTCAAAATGCTAGTTAACTGAATTCAAAATTTAAAGAATTAAAAATCATTTAATTTAACCAATCCAGTATCCGTATATAATTTTCTACCATATGGTCAAGTGATACAGAAATTTATCATTTCAGTCCACAATTTAAATTTTTACGGTTATATATCATTTCAAACCGCAATCTCGAATTAAATAAAATTCCATAAAATCACTCGAGTCTATCATTTCAACCCATAACGATTTTTTCCTAATCTATAGATCGTTCGGGTATATACCATTTCAACCCATAGGGAACTTGCAGTGTTGTAACAATATAAAAATACAACATCTAGTCATCCAATATCAATAATCAAACATCCATCACAATCGTCATACAAATCAATCAATAAACATCAATAGACAACTGATTATCATTAACAGGTATTATATTGACAATTAAATTCATTATTAAATTAAACGATGATTAAATGCAATAAAAGTCAAATTTAATTAGAATGACAATTTAGACATACCAAACATCAATCAAATTTATTTCTAATCACATCATAAATTTAATTTAACTAACATAAGATGATTTAGTAATTATGAGTGGGTTAAAACACTCACCTTTGATTTTAAATCGATTTGAAATCCAAACTAGGGCTCAAAATTCAACCGTCTTAGAATTCGTCCAAACCAGTGCCAAAATGTCCGAAATTCCGATACGATCCCAATGAAACAAACCGCGCCTAAATCCGAATTCATACACAAAAGTTATGCAAATTAGAACAATTTGAAATTCAAATTATAAACAATTAAATAATAATAACATATATTACCATGTCATCACGCGTAGGAGATTAGGATCGAAACCCTAACATCGCGTGAGCCCGTTCGAACGCCTACTACTCGAAGCCACCACCTACATCCAAAAATCGCCGCGCCTACGGCCACTTCCACGATGATCGGTCATCACCAGCGCCTTAGCCTCGTCGAGGCGCACCACCCTGGCCTCACTACGACAACTCCGCCGCCCCGAATAGCCTCGCGCCGCCGCCGCATTGATGATCGATTTCTGGCGAACTCGTGGCCAATTGGCGTGAACGGCTAGCACCCCTAAGACCTGCATCGCGCCACCTTCCCAACGCCACCTCTCGATCGTCGATCGGACGACGATCCACCGTTGGATCGTCAAAACTCTAAAATGGACGGTCGAGGTTCGACCTTGATTTCTGGTCAAACGTTAATTCGAATTGAAAAATGAATCGTTGCAGTGGATTACGCTCGTCGAGAGCTTCGAAATGATATATAATTTGTTAGGGTTTGGAGGAGTTTGATTTTTCAATTTGATTTTGATTTGTAATTAGGGTTTGGGAATTTGAATATGTTCTGCCATTGAAAAGAAGAAGATAGAGATGAAATGTACGTACTGAATAATGGAATAAGAAATAGGTAGGGTTTATAATAGGCTATATATAGGCAGATCAGAAATAGAAATGAATGGAATAGATTGATTTGGATTGAAACAATAACTACGACCCAAAAGCCCGTTTCGTTCCCGAGACGAAAATAGGTCATCCCATATATCAAAATAGACGTTTTCGATATTTTTAAACTCAATGGAACATGTTTCAAGTCCTAATTCCATCGTATGGAGAAGTTAGCTTAAAAAAAGCCTTATTTCAAATTGATTTCAATTGAATTTAATTAAATTGATTTCGCGCGTTTCAAGCCCGTACGATCAAACGACAAGTCCGATTGCTACGAAACTTGAAATCCTACAAAAATTCACTGTTACGGATCCGATGAAACTGGTTTCGTCGAAATCCGAGACAGTGGCCAAAATGGCTATTTTCACATTAATTAAATAAATTATTATTAAATTGATTAAATCACTTTTTGATTTCAAATCTTATAATTAACAGATTTTTTTCCATTTTTGATTACTTAGACATTTATAATAATTTAAAACAAATTTTCATGTCAATCCAATGTCAATTATTCTACTAGTTAGAGTGTTTAATTCCAATTGAAATAAATACAGTGATTATTACTTTAAATTCCAATAAATCCATTTATTCGCCTTTCCATCTTATTATTCAATCAATTGGCATCTCATGACTGTAATTAACATTTGTTTATCTTATTACACTAATATTTTACCATTATCATCTTAGTTTTCATTAACGTAGTATTTAATTACATTTAATTGCAGTAAATCCATTTATTATAGCTTAAATTTCATTAAATTGATCAAACTTGATTTCAATTCTTTTTGTTCAATCAATTATCATATTATGAATAAAATTTACATTGGGTTACATCTTAATGAATCAATATTCTACAATTATCAATTTAATCTACATTAGCTGCACTAATTAAGTGAATTAATTGCAATTGATTTCCAATTAAATTTAACAGACTAAATAAATAGGTAACATATAGTAATTGTCACCATTAACTTTTAATTACATTTATAAGTTTATTATTTACAAACAAATGTCATAACTACCACCACAACACTACTTTTATCAATTACAATTAATCACATACTATTTAATTAATACAATATTTAGATTATCAATTACTCTTTTAATCCAATCATCCATTAATACATACATTACCATAATTTATTTACACCCTATACCAATTATAACTCTTTAATCATTTTACTAAATTGGAATTACATTTAAAGCAGTTATAAATTACCTAAAATTAACACTATTACATTGCATTCTCGTTATATTCTTATTATTAAATCGCAAATTTTTATTTTGCCATACCTTAAATCACAAAACCTTATTAAATTTACCGTTTTTAATTATCGAAAAATTACGGGTCGTTACACATTAAATATTGCATGATAGATATATGATGATACCATCATGAATGATCAAAGTTATATTACAACAAAGCAACACAAATTGTAATATAAATATACAATGTAAAATGAAGAACTAAATAATCTACGTTCCGTAGTTGTATTCTTCGACTATTTGACAAAAGCCTGCCTATCATATTTCTTTCAACCCCCGGCCTACTCAAAAGAGTGTTCAAGAGTTTAAGAGGAAAAATCGAAACTTCAACAAACATAAGCATGCTATGAATAACATTAACCACAATAATTCTTAGATATAACATATACATAGCGAGACCATGTCACAAAGTTGAAAGGGTTTTCCCCATATTAATGTACTTACATTTTATATAAGTAAATTCCTTATATAACTAGGTTTGGGTGTCGGTCTTGGGTTAAGTGTAGACCAAACAACAACAACAACAACAACAACAATAACTAAGCCATTATTCCCAAACAAGTTGGGGTCGGCTAGAGATGAAACCCAAAACTAAACGAAAAAATCAATTTAAAAGTTATAATAATAACAATAGCAATAGCAATAATAAAATAAAGTCAAATAAGTAAATTAATAATAATAGCTAAGTAAAGTAAAATAAAATAAAAAAATATATATGTATATATATAAGAGGAATGATAATAATAATACTAATAGCGATAATGATACTAATAATAATATTGGTCAAAGACCAAACCTACGTCTTAGGCTCATGTTTCCTAGTCCTATAATCTAAAACTTATAAAACTCAACGTTCATGGTTCTGGTACGTGAATCGCTGACTTCCACTCGCTCCGATCCATCACCAACTCTTCGGATATACCCCAATCCTTCAAATCTCTTTTTACTACTTCCTACCATGTCAACCTTGGTCGACCTCTACCTCTCTTTGGGCATTCAACACGACCTATAATTCCAACACGCACAGGTGCCTCGGGCGGCCTTCGTTGAAGATGTCCAAACCATCTTAAGCGATGTTGAATTAGTTTCTCCTCAATTGGTGCTACTCCAAGTTTATCACGTATATCATCATTTCTAATTCGGTCTCTTCTTGTATGACCGCAGCTCCATCGTAGCATCCGCATCTCTGCTACGCTTATCTTTTGGATGTGTTGGCTTTTAGTAGGCCAACATTCTGCACCATACAACATCGCAGGCCTGATTGCCGTTTTGTAGAACTTTCCTTTAAGCTTTTGTGGGACATTCCTGTCATAGAGAATCCAAGACGCTTGTCGCCATTTCACCCATCCCGCTCGAATTCTAAAACCAACATCTTCATCAATCTCACCATTATACTGCAACATTGATCCCAGATATCGAAATGATTCCTTCTTGGGAACTATTTGTCCAGCCAGAGTGACATCTCCATCTTCCGACCTGACACCGCTGAACCCGCACTTCATATACTCTGTTTTAGTTCTGCTAAGCCTAAAACCCTTTGATTCTAAAGTGTAGACCATTGTTTCATAATTATCTTAGTTGAATTCTAATTTTTATATAAAGTCACAATATGTTTTAGGTCCCTACCTACACGTTTTAAAGTTTACCTGTCTCGGGTTTGCTTGCTTTCACCTCGATATAAAAAGACTTATTAATATTACAATATTTTACCTAGGTATTAAATCATATATTAGTTGGTTTTTAACCAGGCAGATTTCAACCAAAGTTAGGAGATCAAAATGAGGACGAAACGACTCAAGAACTTGAAAACATGCTTAGAAGGATATTGAATGCTTTCAGCACATCGTCAGGCGGACGATGAGCATTCTAAGTGATATGTTCTGATTAAAGGTAATCGTAACCTCAAGCCTCATCAACCGGGAATGGCTAAAACAGGGGAGGTGCAGCAAGGCTTCGTGGGTAGCACCCACTGAGAGCAAGATAGATCCCTGTCTAGAGGTCCCTTTTCTTTTATTCGGCTTAGTGTGTGGTTGGTCGCGCCAACTACGGGATTGTCTTGTTCGGGATTATCCAGTAAGGGATGGTTCCGGCTTTGTGTTGCAGGGGAGCGGGCGTACTCCTCGGTACGGTGATCTAGGCCACGTACTGTAACGGGCGGTACCCCAGTAGCCCTGCCATTGTATGGAATCCAAACTCCAATAAGTGCCGTACGTATTAGTTGTGCCCAACTATGTTGGAATGTGAGATGTAAGCATTTCAGCTATTTCCGTATTTTACTTGAAAACCCTAGACCCTATTATAATATAACTGGATTTCCTATCAAATGATTTGGTTAGCGTAAGGTAAAAACTTTTCCATGTTTATGTGTGGGAAGTCTTACGTGATACCTTTGTTTTCAAAAGGTTTTGAAGTTAAACAATTTTAACCCGTTTACTCACACCAGACCCATGTCTGACCCAAGTGTTTATTTTCTGTTTTATTAAACCTTGGGTACTCAATTTTTACGAGTAGCCAAGGGATTCAGGTTAGCTTTGACGAATCTATGGAGGAGATATGGAGCAGGAGGCTTCAGCATTCGTAGATATATAGTATTCCGCTGTGTTGGTTTCTCTGAGTCGTTTGTTTGAGTTGTATCTTGTGTTGTATAATAGACAGGTTTTATAACTGTCTATTTTGTGATGTATAAGTTGTGTACTCTGATTATGTAAAGACTATGTAATAGTTATGTGATATATTATATTTGTTTCGTTCCGTTGTGAGATTCTGATGTGTTGTTATTCTTTCTTTCTCTTCTTTTCTCTTTTCTATCCCTTTCTTTCTTAATAATGATGCGACTTTCTTTGGAGAGAAAGTCGTGGTCGTTACAGTGGTATCAGAGCATAGGTTGAGCGAATGCCTAAGCTTTTGGTTAAGTGAATATCAAAATACTAGGTTGAGTGAATACCTAGGTTCGGAAGGGTTGTTCATTAGAGATAGGATCTGTAGCAACCTGTTTGAGTGTATATATATATACGAGAGCGCGTATTTGTTAGTTATATAAAATGATTTTATATTGTGTTAATTGATCGGTTGGGTGGTATATGGATTCTGGTCAATACGAGTAGCTAACGTTATTGATAGGGATCTCTAAACACTTGGACCAGGCCAACGGACACAATATTGTTTTAAAGAGGTAAATGAAATAATTTTACCCAGAAATAATTTCTATATAAAAAGTATCATTTTAAATATATATATATTTCTACCTATTTGTTGGGTTACCTGTTCGGGTTTTCCAATATAAGTTATAAAGGTAGATAAGGTGGTAGTGTGAGTAACACGACTACCAATAGTTAGAATTTGAGTGTTGAGGTTGGAAGTATATCTGACGAGACTGTAGACCTAATACCGTCTCGAGTGAACTTTACAGTTGTGGAAGGATTTCACAATCTCTGAAGGAAACCTGTTAAGGTTCGGAGTTCATCTTAGGAGTTGGATGAGTAGAGTTGGATCTATCGGAGAACAGAAGCGAGTGATGGTATCTCAGGTAATAGTAGCTGTGCGATGAGATGCAGTGACTATGGATGTTCCCGAAGATGTTTTCTTTGGAACAAGTTAATGAAGTGTGTCTGCTTCGGTGTTGTGGTTGAGTTCAGCATGGTGTTTCTATTTGGTTTGGGTTCGAGTTTCTCGAAGAGCTTTGGAAAAGGAAGTCTTTGGCATTTGTGGCAGCAGTACAGCTCGGAGTATTCTGTGCATTGGCAGGAAGTTCTTCCGGCTTAGCAGTTTTTCTGGAGGTGGAGTTCAGAAGCAACAGAGTGGATCCATTTCTTCGATAGATAGGATAGATAAGTATAAGCTGTTCTGATTGGTAAAGAGAGAACAGTTTCTTTGCATTTTGGCTGGGTTGATCGCAAAAGTGACTTGCGATAGTTTGAGTATTCTCTTGAGTTATCTGAGATTTTCTGGGATGTGTTGTCCAGTTTGTGCTTGTGTTCTTCATCAGCATTCTTATCTACTCCAGATCAGAGTGGTGTAGCGGAAGCAGTTTGGCGAGTGCTCCTGTTTGTCTTTTCCTGATAGGAGAAGTTAGTTCGATCTTCTGATGTTTGTGAGTAGAGTTGTGTTTTGGATTGGGTAGATCTTGAGGAGATCATTCTGTTGAGTTATTTTAGGTCCTGATTGTTTCAAGAAGTATCAGCGAAGGTTAAGCTGATCAGGAAGGATCTGTAGAGAGCCCAAGATCGTCTGAAGGATTTTGTGGATAAGAGACGAAGGAATTTGAAATTCGAAGTTGTAGACTTCGTTGTGAAGTTTTTCTCTGGTTAAAGGGAGCTATAAGATTGGGTAAGTATGGGAAGTTAGCTCCGAGTTATTTTGGATCTTTTCTGTGATCTAATTTGGATAAATACTTTGGTCTTCAAGATTGAATTGTCAGTTGGATAATTGGAATTCAATGTATTTTACGTATCTCTGAGGGAGTACGTGTTTGATCTATCTCTGGTTTTGGAATCAGCAGTTCTGGAGGATTTGGTTGTTGAGTCAGACTCGTCTGTAGTCTGATATCTTGTTTAGTTCTGTAGATCTAGATGAGTAGGAGCTCTATAGCTTAGTAGTATTGATTGTTTGGATTCTGTAGAGCGAGTATCCCGGTATTTATATTTGGGAAAACTCGAGGAAATTGTATCCAGAATTTTTGTTTGGATAATTATAATTGTTTGATTGTGTGAATTGGTTGCTATGGTTGTTAGCATATGGAAGATAATATATGCTTGTGATTTAAATGGATTATTAAATTACCTTTGTCTTAAATTTCGGGGACGAAATTATTTTAAGGGGGGAGGAATGTAATATCCCGGAAATTTGGGGCAATATCAATTTAATAATCTGTTTAAATAATTAAATTGATTTGATAATCTTTGATGACAAATTTGAATTGGTTTAATAATCTAATTAAATGGATATTTAATTAGTGAATTTATCTTTTAGAAATTAATAAAATGATTTCTATTTATAATATATTTATATGTGTGCATATATATATTGTAAATAGATTGGCTTTGGTTTGAAATTTAATAAATGAATAAAGTCTTGTTTTTAAATAAATAGATTTTAATGTAAATATAATTGTTATTTAAAATGGAATGTGTTGTTTAAATTGACTTTAAATTGGATTTTTCAAATTTAATTTGAATTAAATTTAAATTAATTTTGAAATTAAAAAGGGTAATATTTAAATAGTTTTTAATTTTATAAATATAAGCTTTATATATATATATATAATTAAGTTTTATTTCTTTATAGGTAGTATATATATAGATAAGTAATTAATAAATTAAGTAAAGGGTTTTTATTTACATTTAAAAATAAATAAGAAATACTTAAAAGACAAGTGTTAACATATTAAGACACCTTAATAACATGTGTAAATCTATAAACTAAGATATATGACAAATGTCAAGTTTTAATTTTAATTTCTTTTATTTTTATAAATCAATTCAGCCTTTATAAAACATGTTTCCTTTCTTCCATTTCTTTTTCGATTTTTTTCAAAAGCTAAGAAGAAAAACTCAAAACCAAAATAACTCAAAACAAAACCTGATAATTATACCTCCTCAACCAGAAATCAAATTCAATAAACCTGTAAACAAGTTTGCAAATCAAAATCAGTTCCTCCTCAAAAACTAGAAACTCATTTTCAAAGACCAATTTTGCAAATAAAAGTCTTCAGCCTGCAAATCTGCATTCAAATCTGGAAGTCATACCTACATACAACTGCAGTTTTTAAATCAAGCCTGTTTCTTTTCAAAACTGGAAATTTAAGAAGTCTACATCTTTTCAAACAAGCATGCATGCAGTTTTCAAAGGCAAAAGCATATCAAGTTTTCACAGTTTCAAGTTCTTTTCAAATTCCAGATTGTTAGCTTAAAGCCTGCTCTCTGTTTTCAGGTGAGTAAACCTTGGATTTAAAAACAGTTTGAAATCTCTGTGTGATAAAATGCTGAAGAAATATAGTATAAAGTTTTACGAGAATGCTTTGTTTTGAATTGCATGTATATATATTATGTCAGTATATATATATAGATAAGCCTGAAGCCTGACTCTCTGTTTAAATTTTGGTGAATAAACATTTTATCAAAAGTTTAAATAAGTTAATGGTTGTTGTTTGTGAAATCTTTGTGTGATGATGTCCTGCATGAGTACAAATAAGTGTAAAATCTGTATGAATTGAATGTATATGTTGTGCATGTCTGAATATCACCTCTGTAAAGTTACAGAGTTAAAAATATGATCAATTTCCATAATCTTATCATCTAATCTATGATAGGCCTAGGAATTCAAAAGAGATATGTTTGAATTAACATGAGTTAAGTTTAAAAGATATTTTTAAGAATAATTAATTTATGTTTGTTTGAAAATTTAAATATACAGTGAAAACTTGAAACCTTGTTAAATTCGAATTCCATAATTTCTTGATTCACTTACATCTTCTTGTTAGACTTCGAAAAACATGAATTTTAAAAGTAGAATCAAGATTTTTAGTGTAGTATTTATTGAGTTACCCTGAGTTGAACGAAATTCGTAATTTCGTTATATGCCGGCGATCAATGACGATTTGAAGATCAGGGTGGTTGTCGGGGTAGCTGGATTGGTTGTCGATCACGAGAAAAATACGATTATATTTTATTATGGAACGTGGTGGTCGGAATTCGATGATCTAGGGTTCCAGGGACAGTAGGGAACGATGATGTTCTCGAAGCTTTCGCGATGGCCATGGGGGATCGGAGGTGATCGCGATGGGGGGGAAATCGAAGCGTAGGCATGGACGAAGCTCTGGTCGTGATGGCATGGTCTCAGATCGTCGAGATTGTCGTGGCGAACAATTTTTGTCGAATGGTTTTGGGTTCCATTAGTTTCGAGTTGATCGATTTTTGTTTTAGCGTGAATTGATCGGAGATGATGGTCGGAAGAACTGGGGTAGGTGTTTTCGACTTGTCGAAGGCGTCGACGTTGGTCTGAACGCTGGCGAGCTTGTGTACACGTGCACGTGTGCACGTACGTGTCTGGGTTCGTTCGTTAGTTTGGGGAAGAAGGATTTCTCGAAGTTGTTCTAGTGTGTGCTCGAGTTTGTTGCGGGGACGACTCGAAGTAGAAGATCATCGCGAGTATCACGAGTGTTGCTCGGTGTTGTCTCGTGGTTTTGCTGTTTTTACTCGGGATGATTTTGTTTCTGGGATTTCAAATTGTCCAGTTTTTTTTTTTTTTTATAAATGAATTTAAAAATTTAAGCAAAGCTTAATTTTAAACAAATTTTTACCAGTTTTAAAGATGTTTGAAATATTGAATTAAAACATGATGTTAAACAAGTTAAGTTTTTAAAGGTATAGATTTTAAAGATTTATTTTGTTTTAAATTGAATTTGATTTATATAAGTATTACTTCGGATAAATCATGTATTTAGTCCATAAATGTTTTCTAATAAAATGTGTTTGTTGAAGTTGAGATGTAATTAAAGTGAAAGAATTTAACTTTAATAAAACCAAAGGATGATGATTTTGAATAAACCAAATTCAAGCTTTTAAATTTAGTTTTTATGATAAGTAAGAGTTAATGTTATATATGGGTTATCTTAATTTAATCAAGTCTTAGTAACAAAAGTAATTAATAATTGTAAGTAATTTAATTAATTAATGTACTAAATGAAAGGATCATTAATTGGTGATTAAGAGATAAGTTAATTACTTAATGTGATTAATTGAGAATTAATTAATGATGAGATTAATTAAAAGATAATTACTTAGTGTAAGTAATTAGTGTGTAATTACTAAATGTAATTAATTAAAAAGGGTAATTACTTTATGGAAGTAATTAATGAAAGGTAATTAAGGATTAATTACTTAGATAATTAATAAAGATTAATTAATGTGATTAATTTTTGATAATCAATTAGATTAATTAATTAATATAAATTGGTTAAGTATAAATTACTTAATGAAAGTAATTAAAGAAATTAATTACTTAAGGTAATTAATTAAATAAATTTGATAAGTTTAAATTAATTAGTTAAATTAATTTAAGATAATGATTTGGAAATTTGATAATTACTTAAATGTAATTAGTGAAAGTATAATTACTTAGGAAAGTAATTAAAGGTAATTACTGGATGTAATTAACTGAAGATGATTTAATAATAAAAGTAATTTGAGTTAATTACTTTTGAATAATTAATCAAGGGATTAATTAAAGGATAATTAATTAAGGAGTAATTAATTTATGAAGTGGAGTAATTAAGGAAAGTTAATTACTAAATGAGATTAATCAAAGGTGATTAATAAACGTGACTAATTAATTATTAAATGTAATTAATTTAAATAAGATAATTAATTAAGAGAAATTAAGGATCATTAATTAATAAAATTAATGATGTAATTAAGAATTGATTAATTAAGATTAATTAATAAATAATAAGTGATTAAAGTAATTAATTAATTGTAATTAATTAAGGATTAAGATAATTAAGTATAATTAATTAATTAATGAAGTAATTAAAGATTAATTACTGAAATGGTTTAAGATAATTAATTTGTGAAATTAATTAAGTATTAATTACTTAAAGTAATTAAAGTATAATTAATCAGGAATGATTAATTAAGATGGATATTTAGAGTAATGATTAATTAATTGGTTTAATTAATAATTAAGTAAGCAGGATTTATAGAATGAAGTAATTAGTTTAATTCACTTTAAATTAATTAGATGATATAAATCATTGCTTAAGGATGGATGAATGAGATTGAATGTATTTCATTGTTTGATATCTCTGATGAGATATGATTGATATATGATATGGATGTTTGGTTGAATTATAATGATAATGTGAATTATCTGTGTGGGATGATAATGTAGATTATCTATTGAATTATCTATATTTGTGTATATAGATAAGAATTGAATTGTTTTAACCTTAAAACAACTTGGCCCTTAAAAGATACGTTTTGGATTTCGATGAGACCGGGATCGGGTTTCCGTATACCGGTATTCCAGGTCTGGAGACCCGAATACCACATCAATCCAAATTAACGATAGGTCGTGAATCTCAAGTGAAGATGAAGATTTAGAGTGCAAGGGTTATTGTCGTTAACTCTGAGGGTGATTCCAAAACGAGTGTAACGAGATAATGCCTTCGGTTTCGTTCGAACCCGGAACGAACTTGTATGGATTGAATGCTTTCAGCACATCGTCAGGCGGACGATGAGCATTCTAAGTGATATGTTCTGATTAAAGGTAATCGTAACCTCAAGCCTCATCAACCGGGAATGGCTAAAACAGGGGAGGTGCAGCAAGGCTTCGTGGGTAGCACCCACTGAGAGCAAGATAGATCCCTGTCTAGAGGTCCCTTTTCTTTTATTCGGCTTAGTGTGTGGTTGGTCGCGCCAACTACGGGATTGTCTTGTTCGGGATTATCCAGTAAGGGATGGTTCCGGCTTTGTGTTGCAGGGGAGCGGGCGTACTCCTCGGTACGGTGATCTAGGCCACGTACTGTGACGGGCGGTACCCCAGTAGCCCTGCCATTGTATGGAATCCAAACTCCAATAAGTGCCGTACGTATTAGTTGTGCCCAACTATGTTGGAATGTGAGATGTAAGCATTTCAGCTATTTCCGTATTTTACTTGAAAACCCTAGACCCTATTATAATATAACTGGATTTCCTATCAAATGATTTGGTTAGCGTAAGGTAAAAACTTTTCCATGTTTATGTGTGGGAAGTCTTACGTGATACCTTTGTTTTCAAAAGGTTTTGAAGTTAAACAATTTTAACCCGTTTACTCACACCAGACCCATGTCTGACCCAAGTGTTTATTTTCTGTTTTATTAAACCTTGGGTACTCAATTTTTACGAGTAGCCAAGGGATTCAGGTTAGCTTTGACGAATCTATGGAGGAGATATGGAGCAGGAGGCTTCAGCATTCGTAGATATATAGTATTCCGCTGTGTTGGTTTCTCTGAGTCGTTTGTTTGAGTTGTATCTTGTGTTGTATAATAGACAGGTTTTATAACTGTCTATTTTGTGATGTATAAGTTGTGTACTCTGATTATGTAAAGACTATGTAATAGTTATGTGATATATTATATTTGTTTCGTTCCGTTGTGAGATTCTGATGTGTTGTTATTCTTTCTTTCTCTTCTTTTCTCTTTTCTATCCCTTTCTTTCTTAATAATGATGCGACTTTCTTTGGAGAGAAAGTCGTGGTCGTTACAGAACCACTATAAAATTCTTGTGTGTTCTTTACTTTCTTGTAATTTCTGCTAGATCTCTATATTTCAACAGATTTTTGGGTGTTGTGCCATTTTTGGCGTCAACGTTTTGGTGCTTTCACTGAGAAAGAGCTAGATTTGACAACGTAAAACTTGGATTTGAAGTTTGAAAGAGATGAAGAGGCATAACACTAGATCTATGATTGGAGGAAGTCAACTGAAGAATGGGGACAAAAAGGAGGTTTTCTCAAATTCTAATCATTCCATCTACGTAACCAGAGAGGAGATGGAGAGAATGATGAAGGAAATGCAAGACATGATGATGGCCCGACAACAGGAAATGCTGGATGGATTTTTCCAAAGGCTGGGACAACAAGGAAGAGCTGGAGCTGTTGGAATTCAGAATCAAGGATCATGAACTAATGTAGGAGCACCGGGAGTTGGAGCGTAGAAAACTGAAATAATGCCCCATGATAAGGACCACTCGGTACCGACCTTAATACTCTCGGTATTGAGAGGAATTCACTCAAGAGCAATATTGGTTCGAGCTTAGGGCGAGCTGAGATGCCGAGAACGGACGATGATGGAGGACCGTCTGGAGCAGGATATGGAAAAGACAAGAGGAAGCGAAAAGCTGATAGCGACTTCGAAGGATCGAAATGGCAAAGAAGAGAATCAAAGTTCTCTTCTTACACTAACCTAACCAAAACCCCGGAGAGAATATACCTAGATATGAGGGGCAGATCCCTTATCGGAGACTAGCGAAGAGGGAATCCACAGAGCGGGAGAGAAGGTCTGGAAAGTTTGCATATTCCATGAACTAGATGAACATGAAACGAACGATTGCAAACACCTTCGCGATTTGATATAAGAGCTGATTTGGAGTAACCAGTTACAACAGTATGTAAGGAACCAAATCGCGATGGTGCTGTCGAAGTAGTCACCATCTGCAGCGAATGCATCAAGACACGACCAAATATCAGGGTCGAGGATGGTAATCCCATGATAGGGATGGACATGAGTCAGGTTCGTTCCTCGTGCTTTGCTTTCCGTTTTAAGACAATAATATCCTCAGACCGCTTATACGTGTACGGGGCCTCGGTTGGTCTCTAGGAACGCTCTGGGTCGGATGTCTGAGACGAAAATTTAGAATGTTTGCTTTGATTTGAAAATTTGATTTTTGAAAACCACTTGAACGTGATGACTGATATTGATCGTGGTAGTCTCGTCCAGAGAGACGGGGTGACGACTGCAAGAAGTCCCCTTACCGGAGAGTGAGTGGATGGACTTGTTTGACGTTGGGCCCTCTCGTCGGAGAGCGAGCGGATTGGGCTTAATAAGAATCCAGAGAGATCAAAAGTAAGTCCCCTCACCGAAGAGTGAACGGATGGATTTGCTTAGACGTTGAGTCCCCTTACCAAAGAGCAAGTGGATTGGACTCAACAAGGATCTGGAGAGATCGAACCCTGAATTGGACGATAAACGATCATGAGAGACCGAACCCTGGATTGAATGATAAACGATTTGAAGAGATCGAATCTTAGATTGGATGATAAACGATCCGGAGAGCTCGAACCCTAGGTTGGATGATAAACGATCGAGAGAGATTGGATGTTAAAAAATTCGAAGAGATCGAACCCTAGAGCAGACATTGGTTTGGTCGTTTGGTCTTAGGATTTGAACGCCTTCTAATCGAACTAAATAAATAAACCCGACGAACAAGGGACGATTTTGATATACGATAGGATAACTCTGGATGAAAACATACTGATTATTATTCATTACTAACGCTAAAGCAAGGACTAGAGCCCTTAGCTATGAATGGTCTGGAACGGCCTTTGGATTGCAGGAGAATCCAAAAAAACTGGACGATTCACCAAGATCGGGGTTGATGGATGACCAGAGCGCTCAACTACCAGAGATTGACCGTCGTCGAAACTTGTTCTTGATTAAAGTACACCTTACATTCATAAGGCATACTTTGGAGGGCAAGTGTTAATCGACTTTTTAACCAAACAGATTTCAACCGAAGTTAGGAGATCAAAACGAAGACGATATGACTCAAGAACTTGAAAACATGCTTAGAAGGATTAGAAGATGGAACTCAAAAAGTTTCATATAGAATGAGGGAATTTGGACCTCTCGATACTGAAAGAACCACTCGACACTGAGAGGAATTTATTTCACTTTGGACCCTCAAACTCCTTACACTCCGAATACTACCTCAAGTGATTATCATCTAGTGCTTTTCTCGAAGGATAGATGAGCAACTTCAAGGATTTATGAGAGAAAAGCAAGATAAGGCAAGTAGAATCAAGGAAATCATCAGGAACGACTCAACCTTCACATAAAAGAGTTTGGAATGCATCAAATTAGAAAAAGGAAACAAAACAAGCAAAAGAGAAGGACGTTCTCCATGAAAAGACCACTCGGTACCGAGAGGTTTATGTTGGAGTTTAGGCCGGCGTGCTCTCCTATGGACCTATGGACTTTCATATGGACCTCATACAACATAAGCCTATGAATCTGCAGAGCCGTTCCTTTATAAATACCAGCCCTATAGAACAAAGATGGGACTTTTTGGCGCTCTCCTTCTTCATCCCTTATCTCTCTTCACAATAGTCACCCAGGCAGACATTGTTGGCAGTTATAGACTTAAGAACCTGTCAATTTCTTGTACTTGTGACTCTAAACCTCTCTCAAATCCATAATCAATAAAAATTTAAAATGAACGTAGGTCAGAGATTACCAAACCACTAAAAAATTCTTGTGTGTTCTTTAATTTCTTGCTATTTTCTGCTAGATCTCTATGTTTCAATAGGTTTTTGGGTGTTGTGTCATTTTTGGAGCCAACGTCATTCATCTCGGTATTTAGTACTTACAAAGGTTATGTCATTCACCTAGGCATAACACAGGTTTATCCTGGTATTTACTCTTGTGAAGGCTACTATCTTTTACCTCAACATGTCATTTATTTATCCATAACTCTCATGAAGGCTACTACCACTTGCCTCAGTGTTTTGCCCTCATGGAGGTTATTTTCATTCGCTTCGGTGTTTATCTTAGCGCTAACGTTTGTCTTGTTCATGGTTTTAAATCTTCTATATATTGTTCGAAATCTCCTTTTCACAATTAAACGAGACGAGACATCAAATCTCCTTTATATCTCCCTCGATACTCATCTCGTCTGAGATATTCAAATCTCACCCGAAATATAGATCAAAATCTCAATCCGAGATCTCATCCGAAATTATACATTTTTCTTATTTTGCATAATATTTTGTGTTTTCATATTGATTCAAAAGAAACTACTCAATCCAATTATAATGTACCAACTTCTTGAACATATTCTTTACTTTTTATTTTAACGAGTCATAGCAAAATGTTTCACTTCTTTGTTATGTTCAAATAAAAGGATATTATTCAATCATTACCAAATCAATTAAGCTAATCAAGCTACCACTCTTCTAAAAATATTCCTTTTTTCATGTAAATCAAGTATGTTACCATTTTTATTTTTACTAAGAAAGTTATAACCATTAAATAAATTTTTGACACATCAATTTTAGGCACATAAGTACATCTGAGATATTCCTGAGATGCATTATAAGACTCGAGATGTCAATCCGAGATGTACACCCGATATGTACTCATCTCGTCCGAGATCTCCCCCGATACGAGTAACTTGTGTAAAAATTCCGAGACGAAACGTGACCGAAATTCGATATTTAAAACCTTGGTCTTGTTAATTGCTCTCACGAAGGTTACTATCATTTATCTTGTTGTTTACCATCATTGCTTTGGTAAATTGCTATCATGGAGGTTATTATCGTTTACCTCGTGGTTTACCAGCGTTACGGCCCATTATTAATCATTATCGACATCACTAATTAATCATTGGTAGATCATATATCTACCATCCCATTATTAATCATTATCGACATCACTAATTCTCAACCAAGTTATCACGGTCTCGGTTATATTCAAAATGCATGGCTCTCATCATTTACCCTTATTGCTTGCAAGTCCCTTGACCCGCCTAATCATTGGGCTTCATTGTCCCGGTAAAGACTAGCGCTTATACTTAATCATTTATTTTTTGGGTTTACCCTACTCTATTATGTGTTGCACGTGTTAAGTATCGAATTATTACTAGCTAGTACAACTACCGTTTGTACTTTAATTAAGAGAAAACATGTAAGATAAGACTGTTACATAATTTTTAATTAACTTCTCTGTTAATTAATCCTTCCGGCCTTACACCATAAGGGAGTCATCAAAAACCATCTTCTGAAAATCATTCTAAATAATTTTAGAAAATTCCAAAAAATCGTATAAATTCATAATATCATTTTCTCTTCAAAATAAATTGGTTTTAGGCAAAAGGTAACATTTTAATTTATTTCTTCATTTTAAAAATCATTTCTCACCTCTTAAAATTCATATACATTTATTTTTCATGGAAATTCTATTTTCAAAAAATCATTGCTTATCCTTATAATTTGGTTCAAGTGTTTCTAAGCTCAAAATAAGAGTTCTAGAGATTCACCTCCTCTTTTTTAGTCATTTAAGCAAGCGTATGCACACATAACCCTTCTAATGACATTTAAAACATAAACTCATTATAGAGAACCACTTGCACCCATCATTCATAAGCAAAACCAAATTATAAAAGCTTTTAGTTTGCGTTGAGGCGACTGATATAAACACATAGGTACAAACATCCTTAAGCTTTCATAGCTTTTCTCTGTCCTTAGTTGCTTGCTTTACTTCCTTTTGATGATAAAATTCTCTTGCGAAACATGATAGAGAAGCCATTAAAGAGCATCTCAAGCTTTCTTTGTTTTGTGTAATGATAATAATAAATGAAAGATGGAGGCAAAAATAGGTTAACATGGGAGGTATATGCGCTTTGACCGAAATAGGCCCTATATGGAAATAATTCCTTTGCACACACATGTTTACTCAGTTATCTTCATCACAACAACTAATTAATTATCTCATTTATAATTAATTAGTCGAACCTTTAATAATTTAACCCATATCAATTAATTACCATGTCATTTTATTAATCCTATTAAATCACCCTCATGAATTCAACCTTATATGTAAACATAATGTAATCCAACGGTCGCTATATATTGTGCTTCATTTTGTGTTTTTATGTCCAAATAGACGTTCTCATAAAATATTGTGTTCCCTTCTTACATCGTGTCACTTCATGGTGTATCTTCAATGCACCTGATCAAGATGAATTTAAGTAACATATTTTATAGGTTGAATAACATTGATCGTTTTTGTCAACCATGTCTTTAATTTAGCTTATTCACCCAACATGTTAATTTTTGTAGTTTGTGTTAATAACTTAATACGAACTAGAAGGTATCCTACAAGTAATTAGTGCGTGATTTTTTACCTATAAATCTCTCTTACAAACATACACATGTGTCTTTATTAACTAATCTAGTGGTGAAATATTATGAGCATTTTGATTCAGGTCCTTATTTAAAAAATACTTAGATGTATGCAATTCATATACGATGAAACCAAGTCCCTCATTTTATTATTACGTAATTATTGTTCAAAATGACGTTAAGTTTAATTTATGATATTTTCTTAATCATTATCGAATACACACATATATTAAACGAATTTTAAATGTCAGTACTGAATTGAATACACTAGAAAGCTGGAACAATATGTTTGGAAAATACCTTGTTTTTGTAGCATGATTATTTTGCAGTCTTGCTAGAGTTATTTGCACCATTAATGGTTTTTTTTTGCAACAACACTATATAAGTGGAAATATTATACACACTTTCACTATAGAATATATATATGTGAACGATTAATATTATCCTAAAAAATGTTTCACCGAAATGAAAATAATTGCACAATCATCCTAGCTATAGTTTTGAGTGGATTTCGTCGCCCTTACTTTCACAACCGCCATCTCCAACACCACAAATCGACATGTACCAAAATTCACACCTAACGATACCAACGTCACCTCGTTCAGTAGTAACCATCAAAAACCCTAATTTTGTATTGTTGATTAAAATCCTAATTTCAGTTGGTAGAGATTGTTGGGAAATTTCTATAAGAAGAAGATGGAGGGAAAAGTAACTCCTAATTTGCTAATGGAGATTGAGAGAATATTTTGTAAAGGAGGAAATAAACTATATTTTCTTTGCACTTTTTTTTTGCTTGCATACAAAAGAAGAGAAAACATTCTTATTTATGGTGTGATTCAATCTCTACACTTTTCTTGACAAAGCATATTCTAGAATTCTCCAAATTACATATTTGGTAAGTCTAGATTTTTCTCTATGCTTAATTTGACATTTCCATAAATACAAAGATTATAATTGTCAACAAAATCAACGTTTTCTAAAAATCAAGTTTATTTCCAACATCCCTCCGTAAACTTGGTTTTGTAACTCTGAGAATGTCTTGCAGTCTTCCAAAGTCGTCATGTTTCAATGCTTTTGTAAAGATATATGCAATTTGGTCTTTTGAATGGATAAACTTCGCTTGTAACTCCTTTTTTGCAATCCTTTCTCGAATAAAGTGGTAGCGTGTATCGATATGCGAACTTCGATATAAAAGGCAAGATTCTTAGCGAGTGCTAGGGCCGACTTGTTATTCGTAAATATTTCCGTTGCATTGTGCTGTGACATATGCAACTCCTTCAATAAATCTCGAAGCCAAATTGCATGACGCATACAAGTTGAAGCAACAACATACTCAGCTTCACAGGTTGATGGTGTCACGATTGGTTGCTTTTTTGAGCTCCAAGTGAATGTTGTATCTTCCATGAAGAAAACAATTCCAGTTGTACTTTTACGGTCATCAATATCTCCAGTCCAATCGTTATCACTATAACCAATTAACTTGAAATTATTAGAATGTGAATATAATAATCCAAAATTAGTGGTACTTTTAATATATCAAAGGATTCTTTTTGCTGTCTTTAAATGCGATGTAGTAGGAACTTCCATGTAGCGACTAATAAGACCCACTCCATAAAGTATATCCGGCCTTGTGCATGTTAAGTATCTCAAGCAACCAACCATGCTCTTAAATAGGGTAGGATCCACATTCTCTTCTGGCATATGTTTTGAGAGCTTTGTACCACTTTTTACTGGAGTGCTTACGGGTTTGCATCCATCCATTTTGAATTTCTTCAATATTTCATTTGCATATGATTCTTGAGAAATAAATATACCATGCTCACTTTGAATCACTTGGATTCCAAGATAGTATGACATGAGTCCAATGTCCGTCATCTCAAATTCTAAACACTTCTTCTTGAAATCATCAAAAGCTTTTGGATTATTCCCAGTAAAGATTAAGTTATCCACATATAAACATACAATTAAAATATCTCCATTTTGATTTCTCTTTATGAAAAGAGCATGTTCAAGGGGACATTTTACAAAATTATTTTCTAAAAAATACTTATCAATTCTTGTATTCCATACTCTTGGGGCTTGTTTTAAACCGTAAAGCGGTTTTTTCAATTTTAAAACTTTATCTTCATGTCCTTTAACTTTATAACCTGATGGTTGCTCCAAATAAACTTGCTCTTCTAATTTACCATTTAAGAAAGCAGATTTCACATCCATTTGATGTATTTTTCATTTGTTTTGAACTGCTAAAGAAATTAATAATCTTATAGTTTCTAAGCGGGCAACAGGAGCAAATACTTCATCATAGTCTATACCTGCTCTTTGCTTGTATCTTTTAGCTACAAATCTTGCTTTGTATCTTTCAACTTCTCTTTAGCATTCTTCTTCACTTTATATATCCATTTTGCACCAATAGCCCTATGTCCTTTAGGTAAAGTAGCCAACTCCCATGTATTGTTCTTTACAATTGCTTTGATTTCTTCATCCATAGCTTCCCTCCATCTTTTGTCTCGTTTTGCTTCTTCAAAATCTATTGGTTCACATTTGGCAAAAAGAAAAAATAAGGTAGTATCATCGAAATTTTGAGTTACCTCATATAATTCTTGCAAAGATCTCATGCGTGGTGGTCTTTCATTTGAGTTTTCTTCAAATGGATATTCTTGATGGATAGTTGAAGGAGATGACGACGTTGGACTAATGGGTTCTTCTTCTACATCATCGTTGCACTTCTCTTTGTAAAGCGGAAAGAAACTATAATCACCTTCTTGTTTGTTCCAATTCCAAGCACTTTCTTCATTGAACTCCACGTCTCGACTAACAACAACTTTTTCATTAATATGATTATATAACTTATCTCCTTTTGACTGTGAGTCATTTCATAGCTAATGAAAATGTAATTTTCACCTTTTTCATCTAATTTGGAGCGTATTTGATCTGGCACATGGGCATATGCGATGCTTCCGAATACTTTCAAGTGAGATATACATGGCTTTCTACCACTCCATGCTTCTTCGGGGGTTTTGTCTCACACACTTCGAGTTGGAGAGCGATTTGATAAATACACCGCGCATTAGATGGCTTCAGCCCAAAACTCTTTTGGACCATTTTTGCTTTTTAACATGCTTCGTGCCATGTTAAGAAGAGATCTGTTCTTTCTTTCGACAACTCCATTTTGTTGTGGAGTGTACGAGACTATTAACGGACGATGAATTCCATTTTGTTCATAAAACTTCTCAAACTCTTTTGATGTAAATTCTCCACCTCGGTCGGATCTCATGGCTTTGACCTTATAACCACTTTCGTTTTCTACAAAAGCCTTAAATTTCTTAAAAGCATCAAATACATCTAATTTTTGTTTGAGATAATAAGCCCATGTTTTTCTACTAAGATCATCAATAAAAAGTGCAAAATAATTACTTTTTCCATGTGAGCATGGTTTTATAGGACCACAAATATCCGTATGAATTAATTCTAATGGTTCTTTGGCTCTTGTAGTTGATTGTTTTGGAAAAAATTTCTTGGTTGTTTTCCAAATAAGCATCCTTCACATAATTGGTTCTCATGATTTGTTGATGGTGAACATTTCACCATGTTTTTGTTTTTTAATAATTTTAAGCCTTCGAAATTAAGGTGTCCAAACCTTAAATGGCAAAACCACGGTGAATCTTTATAACATGATTTTAGGCATTTAACAACATTATTCGAGATATTTAATGGAATCATTCTATTTTTTAACATCCCCACTTTAACAATTAAATTTTCTTTACCATCTCTCATTAAAAGATTTTTATTTTTCATGTGTATATCATATTCTTTTTTCAAAAGTTGCTCCAAACTTAATATATTTATTTTCATTTTAGGCACTTAATAAACATTAGAAATAAAGTCATTCTTTTCATTCTTCAACTTAATTTGTATGTTTCCTTTTCTTTTAACTGGAATTTTAGATTCATCTCCAAAATGAATGTTTCCACTTACCGATTTATCAAGCTCCATAAACATGCTCTTCTTTCCACATATGATTGCTTGACCCCATGTTCAAATACCATTTATTATTATCGCTAATTTCATCTCTTTATGTACCAACAGTAGTGTGGAATTTTCTTCATCTTCTTTAGCAAAATTTGTTCTCTCTTGGACTTTATAAAAAGTGGATCTACAATCAGAAGCAAAATGCCCAAATTTATTACAATTATAACATTTTCTTTATGATTTATCATACCTTGGTATTTTCCATTTTCCTTTATATTTCCTCCTCTTCCTCGACCTCTTGGGGTATATGTATTTTGCTTTTTCTCCTCTTTACGATAGTCATTTCTTCCATAACTTTGACCATGACCTCTTTCGTTTTGGCTTCGACTTCTTTCATTTTTAAATGTCTCATTTTCCCGCAAAGTGAGTTTTGTTTGAAGAGCTTGCTCTAATGGCTCTTCTTCTTTAACCTTTTTCTTTAATTTTTCTTCATGGGCTTGAAGTGAACCCATGAGTTGATCAACCGTCATGGATCCTAGATCTTTAGATTCTTCAATTGCTATAACTATGTAATCAAATTTTAATATAAAAATCATAGAATTTTCTCAACAACTCTAGAGTCTTCTATTTCTTCTCCATATCTTTTCATTTGATTTACAATAGATAAAACTCAAGAAAAATAATCATCAATTGATTCCCTTAAAAGCGTTCTCCAAAATCTCTCATGCTTCCTTACTAGTTTGTGCATTAGCTATCTTCTCAAATATAGCATTTAAAACTTTGATAAATGAGCGTAAGAGCCTTTCGATCCTTCTTCTTCAAATTCTTCAAATTATCCCTTTCAATTTGGGATAAAGTGGAAATATCGGCGGGTTCTTCATACACATTTTCTACGATATCCCACGCATCTTGCGATCCAAGCAGCGCCTTCATGCGAATGCTTCAATTTTCATAATTCTCTTTCTTTAATAAAGGAACTTGAAAAAAAGTCATTCCGTTTGCCATCTTCCTTTATTAGCAACCTCGCTCTGATACCGCTGGTGGAAAATTTCTATAGAAAGGAGGAGAAAAAAGTAACTACTAATTTGCTAATGGAGATTGAAAAAATATTTTGTAAAGGAGAAAATAAACTTTATTTTCTTCGCATTTTTTTTGCTTGCATACAAACGAAGAGAAAACATTCTTATTTATAGTGTGATACAATCTCTAGATTTTTATTGACAAAGCATATTCTAGAATTCTTCAAATTACATATTTGACAAGTCTAGATTTTTCTCTATGCTTAATTTGACATTTCCATAAATACAAATATTATAATTATCAACAAAATCAACGTTTCCTAAAAACCAAGTTTATTTCCACAGAGATGAATTTTTTACCAAGTTTTGGTGCCGATCAACTCTCTCGTTGAGTTGCACTTATGATACTAAAATTGACATTTCAACCAGAATTTGTTTATGCTTCGGTTTTTGATAATTTCACTGACTTATAATCAAGATTTCTTTTTCTATGGCCCGCTAATTTTTCCAAATTCATATTCATGTTTACATTCTCATTCTACACGTTCTCTCAATTTATCTTATTTCTTTTTTCTCTTCACACCCATACAATTTTAATTAATTCTCTCCAAATCCTTCAAAATCCCTCCAAATCCAGTGATCTATCAGTTAACCCACAATAATGTTATAATCCAACAATAAAAAACTACAATCATTATTAACTACTCATAAGTTATAACACAATGATCTTTTCGATTTAACGCTATCAAATAGTAGATCTGCTTAAAGTTATTTTCTGCTATGCTCGCTAAATCAGAGATTATTAGCATCCATTTTACAGAAAAGGTTAATTTGATCAATTCTTTTATAAACCAAATCAACAAATTTAAAGTATAGGTCTACGTTTAAGTCCTAAGCGCTCGACGTAAATTACAACTTTATTCTATTCACCAAATCTGAATTACATGGATCATGATATTCTTCGGATTTTTTTATATGGGAGCGATCAATATTTTTTTCCTATATAAATGACGTGAAAATGAGAATAAATCAAATTTGAAGAGATTCGCCAATAATTTTAAACCTCACATATTTTCTGATATATCACAGTTTTATCCACGTTATAGCTTTTTACACCTTCACTGTTATTAAACCGCTAAGTGCTTTAACTGTACAATACACTACACCAAAACAGGTGATTCCCAACGAGTATAACTGTCGCAAACAGTTTCAGCAACGCTTATTAGCGTCGCTGTAGGGGCGTCGCAATTTATTGCCAACGCTTATAAGCGTTGGGGAGTTTAGTTTCCCAACGCTAATAAGCGTTGGAAGGTTGTATTCGCCAACGCTTATAAACGTTGGTGTATATTATTTAGCAACGCTTATAAACGTTGGTAAATTAACCATCCAACATTGTTTAATTTTCTATGCTGACGCTTATAAGCGTTGGTAAATTTTAATTGCCAACGCTTATAACGCTGAAATATTTTCATTTTCAATATAGTCAATTATTTTAACATTAATAAACAATTAATAACTAACATGATATGCATTATTATACTACATTCAATAGGAATCCAAAATTTACAATATTCATGATCAAATAACAACATAAATTTCATAGTCAACTACTTCATAACAATGTCAACTACTTCATATACATTTGCTTTTACGTCTTTTACATCTTTTACATCTACATTTTCTTCTTTTGTTACAAAAAAAGAATTTTGAACTGCTGCAAACCAAAGCCTGCACAGACCACACACCCTTCATCTGTCAAACATCAGTGCCACTGTCAAACTTGACCACTATCATCACATATCACCATATCATTTCCACCTCCTTCTTCCCTTCAATACACTGTCTTTTATTTCATCTTGCTACCAATCAACGTTGCTACCACTCTTGCTACCACTCAACATCTTGCTACCACATCTTGCTACCACTCAACAGTGCTCCTCCTACTACCACTCTGCACTAGTTCAGCCAGTCTTCACCATCTGCAAACCAAACCCGATCATCCACAACTTGTCCACACTTCATTACTCTCCACCTTCAACTACAACATCATCCCCTACTTCTCACTCACTTAACCGACCACCTTCATCATTCACAACTTCAATTGCCACTGACTACTCCTTACTGACTTCAACTTCATCATTCACAACTCATCATTCATCATTCCCACTTTAATCTTACATACACTTCATATCAACCACTTCATATTCATCATACACTGCAATTTCAATCTTACAACAGTGCACCACTGATACAACAGTGCACCACTGTTTGTCCATCACCATTGTTTGCAATAACATCATAACTGTTTGTCCATCACCACTGTTTGCTCATCTCCTGTTCACCTGTTCAATAAATTCGTATAATAAAATCTGTTAAATTAGTTAAAAAAATAAACGGTCTTTAAGTTGTACTAATTTTTTTATATTCTCCACGGCTTTCTGTCCAGTACATTTTCAAAGACTGCATGATTAATCAGTTACCAGAGAAAATCTGTCATTACTGCGTACATGGGTTCAAACATAGAGGAGATCGAATAAACCATTCACGACTAGAAATTTTAAATTGTCATGAAAAATTTAGTTGGTATTCATTGCTTTAGACTCCCAACAGAAGCTGACTTTATGACTTCTATACATAAAAATCAGGGAAAAGATTCACCTATTCAATCCTAACCATTTACCTTACTCCATCACAACAGTACATAAATAAATTGAACACCTGTTACCTGTTCAATACATCTTCATATCAACCATCTATTCATCTGACCTTTTCGAACCATTTTAATACATCTTCATATCAACCATTTCAATACATCTTCCCTCTGACAATCACCACTATAGGCACCGCATCCTCCCTTTGACAATCACCATCACCTGTTCGAGCCCTTAAACCACCTGTTTGAGCCCCTACCACCTCTGAAACAACAAACAGTTCATCTACTTGAAATTTCCAAAACCATCCCCCGAAATTGAACAACCATCCATTCACCTAACCATTCACCAATTGCCTCCACCATTTCCCACTGCTGCCTACCACAATTTCCCCAGAACATCATACTGCAATACAGCTCCATTTCATCACTGTTAAAACCAAATTTAATCAACATTAACTAAACAATAAATTAAAACAAAGTTAGAATTAACTTTTTATTTCTTACTAAAAAAAACCAAATTTAATCATACCACTTTTTATTTCTTACTAAAAAAACGTTCCTCCTTCGCAAATGAATGAATTTGTTCACAAGTTATCGCTTCCACATAATTGTAAGATATAATTGCATTGATCTGCATTTGGGTTTTCTATGACGCACATGACTAGTTGTAAGTTCCATTTTACAACAACAACAAAAAAAATGGCGGTATTAACAAAACCAAACTAAAAAGAAGTTGATTAGGAAGTGTATTCATTAAAAAGGTAAAAGGTAATGCAGATAAGGCAGTTGCCATTCAAACATACCACGTTTATTCTATTTCACAAAAAAAAGTGCCAAGTTCTCTTCCCCTTATTTCCTAGCTGAGTTGCTTAAGCCTTGGCATGTTCCACAAATCCATCATCTATATAAACAACCAGTAAAAAAGCAGATTAAATTTTAATAATGCGTGCGCAATTAAAGCAAGCAATCACTCCCCATATAAGATAAATATATTAGTATAGAAAAGGAAAAACATGACTCACATAGACTGAGTTTAAAAGGTGCACTAGTAAAATTTGGTCTTTGTTAACAGTTTTCGAGCTTAAATAAGAATGCTTCCTTAAAACATGATTGAGAATCATTCTGTTACTGTCAAGAGAATTGACCTACAACTTTTCAAGCAGTAACATTTAAATATTATTTGCATTAGCTCATTTATATCCCTGCCATCGTCTTCATATACAACATTATGATTAGGCACATCAGTATCATTTCTAAAATAGATTATGATTTATATAATTTGTATATAAAAAAAATAAAAACGAAAACATTCTTACCTATTTTGGGTCCAATCCAATGCCTTTTTCAGCAGAATGCTCTGCACTGTCTCAAGCCCAGGTGGTCTACCACCCGAAGGACTGCTCATCATGATCTATTTCCAAAAATTAAGTAATGAAACTAGTATGATTAGGATACACTTTTCAAAGTAAAAAACCTTCTTTACCTTTTTGGCTTTATCGTAGTTGGTGAAGGTGTCTTTAACGCATCCAAAACCAAAAAGGATCAAAAGATGATCTTGTACACATAACCACCCATTTCAAAGTCTCTATTATAAGTGAAGGCTAGATGTCATAAGATATATGTTATTTTACATGTTGTGAACCCATGAATTCAATTTGAGAACTTTTTCCACTGATCTTACTTAAATATAATCTGCAAGTTGAATAGTCACTAACAACTTATTAGCGTCATCTTTTTTATTTTAATCTGTTGCACGTGATAAAAAATTTGACAGTGTTGTCTAGTCTTCTATAATCATATCAATAATAGCTTATTTTTACAATACATGAAACCTTGAATTATTTATAATAGAAATTCAGCTAACATAACGTAGGGAACAAATATGAGAAAAGGACATGACTTTGTATACTACAAAATCCAAATTTAATGCGACTATTTTTAGACATATACGTAACTCACTTGTACTAAGAAGAAAGAGGTCATCCTCATTATCTTGTTAATCTACTAAATGGAGTAAAATACCTATAATAAGAATCAAATACATATACGTAACTCACTTGTAAAATCCCTATTTTACTTCCATTACTCACTTTATTTTAAGCATATAGAAAGAGAAAATAATTTGTACATGCACCTTTAGATTTCCATGTTTGCTTTTAAAGAAAGTGAAAGATCTGAATAATGGCTTTGACTCATAATGATTTTAAAAAAACAGTACACATTTTTCAAAGCAAACCATGCTATCCACTAAGTTATCAATTTTAATTGGGGAAAATGAATAAAAACATATTAAGAACAAATGATTAGTTCTAGAGAAATCAAGATGTACACATAAAAACTTGTGACATTAAAACTAATTTGAATGTTTTAAAATTTTTAGAAAAAACCCGACGTAACTAACAGTGGCTGAATTGATGATTAGTTCTAGACAAATCAAGATGTACACATAAATCATTGTCCCAATAGAGAACCGATTATTCAATTGATTAATTCGATCTAGATAAACACGTGTTTAGTAGGAATAACATAAATGACATATATGTTTTGGTAAAGCTGCTAAATTTTTTCATGAACAATAAAATATCTACCGATATAAATATTTCACTATCTTGTTAAGGTGAATAATTCAACAGTCGTCTTAGGCATTTCTCTTTGTTCTTTTCATAGGCTGCCCTTTAGCTGTGCATGTATTTAAGCTTTTTAGTTGTTTTTGGCAACTTAGCTACCTTTGCAAAGGTCGCTGCTCATACAATTAACTAAATTTAGGTGTGCTTAGAAAGTTTCTAATAAACATTATACACGATACATGTATCTGTAAACATTACAAAAGACGTTTCAGAACATGACATGGCCAAGAATAACTCACCGTGTTTGGCTGTAAAAGAATAAACTGAGTCTAGACCAATTGAAACAGGAACACATCCATAAATAGAAAAGATATGTCAAAATATCTGCTTTTATTCAATTAAAGGTAAGATACTAAATAGTCATTGTTTGATGACCAGACAATGAATCAACTTTTGTGGAAATGGACAGAATCAGTCTATGTTCACTGCTTCACTGCATTAAAGTTTCGCAGGATGAAATCATAGATCCAAACAATTTAAAGCAGTCAATTTATAGAACATCTGATTTCAACTACAACAAGAACGTCACAAACAAAATGAAATCAGATAAATGGAAATATCTTTTATGATAAGACAAAATAAAGCAAAGGTCTTAAAAACACGGAATAAAATGATACAGTATTCTACCACGTATTCGGGTTAGCGCAGCACGGGCTTGGTCGAGGCGGTCGCGCTGTAGGAGGCTGGTGGGGGTGTCCGGGATGAAGTAGGCGCTGGTGAAGTGGATGGTGGCTGGTAGTGCGGCCAGTCCGAGAGAGAGGCGCCAGCCCTAGAAGAGACGGGATGAGAAGTAGTTCACGACTTCTCAAAGATGGAGAGGATCGGAAAGAAGAAATTGTTAGATGCGGATTAGATCGAGATAGATCAGGAGGAATCGCCGAATCTAGGGTTTGAAAGGGTTGAGGTGGAAGTTTTGATTAACATCATTGGGGTTGATGATGAAGGAGGGGCGCTTGGAGAATGAACGTCAGAGAGGGAAACGATTTGGGGAAAATGCGGCCAGTGACAAGCGTGTTTAGGGTTAAGCGTGATATGTTATTCAATTACAATTTTACCCTAGTATATTTCAATTAACTCCAATTAAACCAAGGCTTACAACGAAAATAAGTGTCGGCGTATTTAAAAGTGTAAATTTTTATTTTCAGTAACACTTATATTGGATAGCGACACTTATTAACGAGACTAAAATGCAACCCATATAAGTGTCGCCAAATGGAAAAAAAAAGTGTTGCCAAATGACTGTTTTGGTATAGTGATAGCTGATTTTACAAGGTTTCTCCCATGTTTTGGGATGATTAATTCCAATAGTTTCCCCCTACTCGCATTTACATAAAGGAATGATTTGTGGTGTATCGGGCAATATGCTTTGTGCAATTGTTGTGGAAAATGTATCTGAGTGTTATGTGGTGAGATGTAAGAGTGTGAGTTGTAACGAGCATTTTTTGTGTGATGTAGCTGTTGAGGAAAATAAGCATCGCACCTGTTTAATTGTGTTGAATGAAAATTGGAAGGGGATCATTACCTTGCAAAAAAGGAAAGAAATGGTGCATGTATATTAGGAATTCGAGTTGAATCTGTTTGTGTAAAAGAAAGATTTGAGATTTAGGGATTTGGTATTATGGAATAAAGATAAGAAGTAGTGAAATGAAGAGGTATCATCATGCAGGAGGGTATTCGGCAATTGCATGGGACGTGGAAGGAGGAAACATGTGTTTTTAAAAGTGTGTGAATTTAAGGAGTTCGAAAGAAAGAAACATTGATTATGATTATAATTTATCAAAATAGATTTTCTAGAAACAAGAATGCGATTAACTTCCGCTAAATATTATCCAAGAGGGATTGATATTTTACTGAACCTTAAAAGTGCAGAGATAATATAATCAAGCATTTTGAATAGCTTGCACATTTCACTTCAATACATTAAATTAAAAACTATTCTTGAAATAAAATTATCGTAGAATATAATAAAAAACTTAAAAGAGTTATCTAGGAAAATAGGTAGCTTCAAAAGTGGAATTACTGAAGTGCAATTGTACAAACCTGGGACCTTGAGGATGTGCTAATCAGTAAGATGTCAATGAATGTTGGATATGCAGTGATCTCCTGACTTGTAGAATCCTATGTGCGATGCAAACAAACGAATACTAACCATAGAAAAAAAAATCCCTTTATCCATGAAGACAAACTATATGCATTCTTCAAAAGACTTCCACCCACAACTCTGGTAGTGCAATGGTACTAAAAAAATCTGGACATTTAAGATCTTTATATCCGCAATCCAAATCAAAAGTTTAATCAAGGATTTGGTTGTTCTACCATAAGTTTTGTCAGTTTAGTTCTATAGGCATTTTCTTTGGTTGTTACCAAAATAGACTCGTGATAATTCCATCTTCCACTGACATTCATGATGTGTTAATAATCTAATCTTTCCCATCATATAAGATGTCTAAAACAAATATCACATTCCAACAAAAGTTATCACATTCCATCAAATCCCAACAAAATCATCCTACTCATTGAATCCATAAGGGGCCCATGCAGTAGTAAACACAGAGCTATGGCCTTTCCAAGTCAGCACCATCATTTCCTCATCCCTCTTCATCCCCCACCCACTCGCATGCTCATCCAGCAACCCTTTCACTTCCTTCACCACCTCCTCATCGAAAGGCACATTTACAAAATTAGCCCTCTTCATTTTCTGCACTATCCTCGCCCCCGACTCCGACCTCTCTATCCTCTCCTCCCCTTCAAACCCAATCACATTCTCAATCTTCTGTCCCACATCCGCCTCATACTCCGCTCTCTGTGCACTGTCTTTAGGTAAAAATGTCTCAAGCGCATCGAAAGGAATCCACAGGTAGTTAAAACATGCCATGATTCTCGTTGTCAAATTAGGTGAATCCAAATCAGCATCATCATCAGTAATAGTCACGATCGTAGGATTCAGCTCCCGAATCGAGTCCAGGAACTCGTCCTTGGTCGATAGATACCTCAACCAACTCTGGCAGTTCACGACGATCGTTTCATCGTCGTGGAGATCGAATGACAAAGGATTGAACTGCGCGCATTTGAATTCTTTGTTCACCACATGCAGCTCGAACGGTAGATTCCTCGATCTTGCAAAATTGGTTAGCCGGTGTCCTATTACATCTACGGGTACAGTAAGTAATGGTGGGACGGGGGGCCGTTCCGTTGGGATTGTAATCCTAAGCATCAAGGGTGGGCCTTCCGGCCTCTTGGCTAGGGAATCTATCAGAGTGGGCCACTGCATGCAATGCATGATGCCGAAATCGAGGATGTGGATCTTGGAGACACCCTGCACGGCCTTGAGGATGGCGCCGTTGGACGCGGAGAATCCGAACCTGTGCCATGGGGTTAGATCGATGTAGCTTGCTAAATCTGTAACGGTCATGGGATTGAATGAGGATGTTCGGGTTAGCCTAGGGGTGGGGCATAGGCGGGTGAGGAGGGCCTTGAGGAACCAGGAGGCGAGCCTTTGGTTGGGGTCTCCAGTGCACGAGGCAACGTTGTTGAGGACCCACATGACCTGCTGGGCGTGGGTCGCGTCACTGTTCTCTAAGGCGGCGCCACAGTGCAGAAGGAGCTTTTCTATGCACGAGGCATCTACGGTGGTTGCTAGGTGGAGGCCGGTGAGTGGCCCAAGCGGTGGTTGTGGTGGTGAGTATTGGAAGAGATTTGGATTTGGGATTGAGGAGTGGGTGGTTGTTGCTCCTTTGAGCTCATCCTTCATTATTTGAAAGTTATTATTGTGTTTTTGATTTTGTGTGTGTGTGTTTTTTTTTTCTCTTGTTGAAATGTGTGGTGATCAGTTCACGTGCATTCTTTTTCACTTTAAAATTCTTTTTGGGTGTGTTTGATGGTGGGGTGTAAGAAGCAGGAAGATTGGTATTGGATGGAGAAGGCTAGGGTTTTTATCTTGGGAAGAGGAGTATGGGGTTGATGAGATTGGAGTTTAGAAGAATAGATATGGTGGGGTTTTAAAGACAGAGAATTATGGATTATTTATTTCCGATTTGGTTTGTTGTGGGATTGTGGGGTCTTAGATTGATTTAGAAATAATGATATAATTATAAGTCATCAAGGACTTGAAATATTTAAGAACTGATATGTAAAAGCTCAAAATTCATAATATTCTCACATGAGAGTTCTTTTTTATTAGTGAAAATTCATTAACTTTAGTTGGTAAAACGTACGATTTTCTAAATTGAGATAGCTGTTAATGGAAATTTTGTGCTTTTGCGTACTCTAATGATGGCTATAATTTTGAAAAAGAACCCACTCATAGTGTGATTGAGGAATGCTAAGTACATTCTCTCTCTTTATTTGTCACACGATTGATGGATAGTATGATTACACCAATCATTAACTACATGTTGTCAATTATTGTCTATTGCTCCATTAATCACTTACAAGCACAAACACATTCTTTCCAGAGGGAAGCGTAGGTGGTTGGCTTTTTATCAAGAACGTACTTTGTAATTTGCTGTTCCCAATATACCTGCTTGATGTATGCACTGATAAGCTAACCTATACCTCATAATGCTCACGAGACAGTAAATGTGGTTAATGTTTGTGTAAATATTCAATCTTACTAGTCCCATGATCAGTAGCCATCACGTTCATCTGCCAACCTTATATTTAGAGGTGTTTTTATCATGAGTCTGAGCAAAGATTGTCAAATTGAATATAACCTAAAAATATATTTGACAAACACCCATACTAGAAGGATGTGCATAATTTCTTGATTTGACACATCCCATGTTATCAAGTTCTTGATTCTACATGCTTGTTCTTTAATATTATTCTTTGTTGGCGCATAGCAGACTATTGAATCCCTCGCGGATTTCATGTATTCTGTACTAACATGTACACACCTTTCATTTTCCTCTTGGTCTACATAATATATATTATAAATGGAACTATTAGGATACTCGGTTAATGTGCTTCTGGTTAAGCATATACTGTGATAATTTTCATGGATGAATTTCTTAAATTTGATGCAATTTTAAATTTCATAATATTAGCCAGTGGATGTTATTTGTATGTTCCAAGTTTGTGCGTTAGATTTACACATCATGGTATTATCAAACACATGCATAAGAAAAAAAATATATTCCTAATACGCCTCCCTGTGTTAGTTTGATCTCCTTGGTCAGGCATAAACATATATCTTAATTTCACATGCTTCGTAGTGTTTTAGCGAAGTATAATTTATGAGAGTAGCGTTAAACTTATGTTTTGTCATGAAATAAAAATGAACTGTCAAGAATATCAACAGACAGACCTCTTGCAGTTTCTGGTTTGACCACTTGCAGACGAGTCATGCATATGTAAAAATATGCATGCACATACATATTGTGTATTATATAACTTAATCTATGTTTTTTTTATTTACATATGTGTTATGATTTGTTAGCTTCCTGCTTTGTGTGTTAGCTCATTATTTTCGCTGTAACTGCTAGGGTTTGCTCTCATGTACTATGTCACTTTGTTAAATAACTCAAGCCTGACAACTTTCTATTTTAGAGTTAACTGTTTATCAAAATGTGATAGCATGAGTAACTTTATCATGCAGGATATCAATAATACATATACTGCAGGGCCTGCCCTGCAATTCCGGAGACCCAAGGCGAGGCCAGGCAGCCTGATATTCTGTGGGAGAAAATTGGTACTTTCCTTTATTTCCTTTTTTATGTTTATGCTAGTATTACGGCTGATTGAGTCACACATCTTTAATAATAGCTGCAATACTTTCGGTGTCACACTTTTTTGATGTTAGCGTGAACTACCAAAAACATCCATCTATAGATATTACGCCACTTTATAAATATTAACAAATCTTAATATCACTTAAAAATAGAATTGAACAAATATGGCTAAATATTTGTTTAAATTATTTTCTCTTGAATGTGTTAAACACACATAATTAGTAGAAAAATAATTCACGCTCGAAGCGCGTGCCATAATGTTCGTATTCATGATGGTTGTGTGTGTGGTGGAAAAATACATTGGGATGCAAATTTCTGAAGACACTGATGGTAAAATATAAGTGCGGCGAAAAACCTAACAATACATGAGATGAGTTGGAAGGTTATGAAGTTCTGTTAATTATGCTCAAGTATTATGGATTAAAAGGGCCACTTAACTTTTTGAAAAATTCAGAGTCGAAGGTTATATATATATATATATATATATATATATATATATATATATATATATATATAATAATTTTTTATTTCCACACTAGAGGTTTGCATAAGAAATGGAAATAGAACCTGTATTTCAAAAAATTAGTTTGATGAGTCTTAACTCTTAACTGTTAACTTATTCGATCACTCAAGAATCTTTAAAACTGATTCTTTTAACAATATTATTGATCAATCAATTTCTTCTATCATAGTTGTACAATTTAAAACATATGAAGATGTATTCAGATTTTTAGTTGATTACGAAAGATTAAAACCATTAGATAACAATAGTTTCAAAAAGTCATGTATCAACCTTGAAAAGTTTTTATATGACAGATATTTTTTTTGGCATCGATGGTCTTAATTTATTCTTAGAACTAAAGTTTTAAGAGAAGTTTTCGAAACCAAATATACATAAACAACAGCTGATATATTAAATTACACAGAAAATATTAATCCTTTTATGAATGCATATATAGCTTATAGAATTTTACTTACAATACCAGTAATTGATGTTTTTGCAAAAAGAAGTTTTACGGAATTGAAGTTAATAAAATCTTATCTAAGGTCAACTATATCACCTGAAAAAGTAATTTAGCTGTATCGTCGACTGAAAAAACGATATTAAACTATCTTGATTAAGATGATTTAACAATTGATTTTGCATCTAAAAAATTGAGTAAAACCAAATTTACTTATTTTTTTAAACAACTCAAAGTGATAAGAAAGTTTCTAAATCTACATATGTATCCTATTATTGTTTTAAATATTGAAAACCAATGATACATCGCCGATCCAAAGCCTCAAAAATGCACGAAGGTTTGAAATAGATCAGTGTTATTTAACATCTTAATGTAATTTATTTTTCAAAAAGTCTATATGATAGATTTCATCTAGAGTCTCCAACTACGTTGAGATCTCCCTGTGTGTGGATTCGTGTATGTGTGTATGTTTATGGGTAAGAATCGCTACATTCCTCTATCACCAAGGGTGGCCCTTGGGCAAAGCCAATAGTGCCATGGTTTTGAGCCCATTTCATTAGGACACCAAAATAGAAATTTTTTAAAACCATGATGTAAAAATTTATCGTAGATGACAACAAAAATCATTGTATGAAAATAAAAGTAGACGCTAGGTACAAGGAAGACGAGCATAATTCATTCTCTATTCCTTCAATACATAGTTCCTAAATTTTAAAATCACAACATTCATAAATCCCACAAATTCATAATTTTCTACCTCTACTTTCATTGAAAGAAAGATTAGAGCGTCATATCAATTTCAGAAATCAAAATTTTGCATAAGATGGTAGAATTTTTTATCTTTATTTTGTACTAACTTTATTTTATGAATGTTTATTTATAGAATATTAATATGGTAAATGCTAAAATTCATGGTAAATAAATTTCTTTGCTTTGTAATTTAATGATTAACATTTCTAACACAAATCAGTTGCTACAAAATAATTGTATGACTTGAGGCATCATTACCAAGATAGTTGTTTCTTTTTGTTACTCCATTTGTTATATATATAATATATAAACGACTTTGATGCTTTAATTTCATTAATCTATTTAGTACTTGTAATACGGTCTTGACTCACAACTAGCTTTAGATACCGATGTTAGTGTCAAAATTGGTCACTGACACCCAAATCCAGTTGAAAGCACCAAATACCAGTCATAGCTAACAAACAGAATGTGTGTAGAGAGTGATGAAGTGAATATTAGTAAAAATTAAAATGAAAGCAGTAAAGAACAACAGATTTTATAGTGGTTCGGCTAACTTCGGCCTACGTCAACTCCAGAATTTTCCTTTTTATTGATATTCGAATCAATTACCGTTACAAAATGGCAGAGTAGCCTCAGCCTTAGAAAATAGAAAGTAAGAGAGCAGAAAGAATATCCCTTTTCTGAACCCTCACATGCTGTATTTATAGGCAAATCCTGAGTTGTTGGGTTTTCTGAATGATCCGGGCCCATCAAGGCCTTCCACCGAGCCACATACCTCCATAATGCCGAGCCACATCGGCCTCTCCACAGTGCCGGGCCACACATACCTCCACAATGCCGAACCACACCAACCTCGCCACAACGTCGAGCGAGGTTCGATGCCAAGCGAGGTTTGATGCCGAACGCCTTCCAATGCCGAGCGAGGTACAATGCCGAGCGAGGTACAATGCCGAGCGACTTCCAATGTCGAACGACTTTCTGTGCCGAGCGACTTCTTGTGTCGAACGACTTCCTGTGTCGAGGGACTTCCTGTGCCGAACGACTTCCAATGCCGAACGACTTCCTGTACCGAGCGACTACCTGTGCCGAACGACTTCCTGTGCCGAGCGACTTCCAATGACGAACGACTTCCTGTGCCGAGCGACTTCCTGTGCCGAGCGACTTCCAATGCCGAACGACTTTCTGTGCCAAGCGACTTCCTGTGCCGAGCGACTTCCTCGAGACTCCAACATCCCGACTCACTCGAGACTCCCTCGAGACTCCAACATCCCGACTCCCTCGAGACTCCAACATCGAGCCACTAGCCTATGCAGATCCCCTTCATCCAATCCAATATCCATCTTCCAAGCGCACTACATCATATATCCGTCCAGTCGACTTAAACCTGTCATATTCCAGTCTCGACAAACGAGTAGTCGATTTAGTTAAATCCGTCTGCCTACAGCCTTGCCAAAAGGCGGGTTAACACCGGAGCTCCTAGGATCGGCCCTGTCTATCACTACACCAATTCTACACTGCCACGACTTTGAAGCTACACAATACCGATTCAAATGAAACTTTAAGGATGTTGAATCTACACTACGAACATCACGCTAACAGAAAATGAGATTATTTCAAAACTTCTAGAATTTTAAGAATGCTAGGTTAATACCAACCGCTATAATGTTTATTTAACCGTTAATTTGAATTACTATTTGGATATGTTAGAACTTCAAAATAACCAAAATTTTACAAGAAGGATCTCGAGTCATGTAAAAACATATCCATATATTTTCTTTTGATTTCAAGTCGCGTAGTTTTTAAAGTTGTAGGGATGTAGATGAGGTGTACCTCGATGGGTGTAGTGGAACCCTTCCCTACACACACATGTATGTATGTATGTATGTACGTAGATAGAGGGGATGACAACCCTAATTTCTAACCCCCTTTATTGCCCTTACCTTAATGCCCTCATCATATTTTGAGTAATGCATGTACACACATCTTTTCAGTCCCCCTTCTTCCGCATGCATCGCGTTATGAAGTTTGTTTAAGGGGTCTGCTGTTTAATTCAACTTGGTATCAGTCTAAGAATAAGAAATGTTTCTTTTCGTCTTCTCCCTCTCATTATTGTTGTAAATATTTGTAATGCTACTATTATTATACTATCTCTATTTACTATTTATATACATCAGTAAAAGTTCCATAGGAAATTTATATACATACATGATATAAAGTATGCATACATGATATAAAGTGTGTGTAAGAATATACCTTACTGAAAAGTGGTATATATTCAAGAAATTATATATCTGAAATTGGTTTGGGGATATCATCTACTTTTCCATTTCATTTACTGCTTCTTTCAATGGTTCTAAAATAAGGGTCAATAAAACTTGGAAGCTCTACCTTTTGTCATTATTGTTAGTAGAAAAACAAAGGTCAGGCAGAATTGTTCCACACAGATGGATTTATTGAAGTATATGGGCAGAAGATTTAATATCAACAGTCCTAAGACTACACAATGATAACTGCATCCAGTGTTGCGCCATAAATATTATTTTGTTGGTTGGTATATCAAATATATCATGTATTGGATATAATACCATTCTCCCAAATTGTGACATTTTCTTAGCTCGTATCCAGTCAGTAATGTTGAGGTATCTGTGCTTCTACTAGCATGATATTTATAGAGACATAGTAGCATGCGCCTTTGAAATACACTCAGAATTTAGTAGTTGTATCTTTTATATATTACGTATAGAAACTGGCTAAGTTCAACCCCTTCATAATGGTAACTATTTGATAGCAAGTTATGGATCTTATGGCAGTACAGAATGTTTTTGACAGTTATGTAATATCATGGAGGGTCATTAAGAATTTTGAATATATGATGGAGAATTCATAGCTTGATGTATAGTATCTTACAGAGAGTCATGCATGTATTTGTATGATGCATATATGTGCATGCACACAATGTGTGTCACTATGGTTTGTTAGATCTTGTCCATTTAAAAACGGATCCGTTTGGTTTAAACTTTGAACTTTTTATTTGATCCATTACAACAAAGAGGAGAAGATAAAAGAAAATTATAGTCTTCCGTGTCTTTGATATTTTCCAAAAGAGGGGAAAAGAAAATTGTTTTCATTCTATATGTTAAAACTATTTACCAAATTTATTGGAACCCAATACATTTCGTTATTATAAAAGTCTAAAAGTGATATCTTCAAACCAGACAAGGTTTTAAAGTCTGTTCCAACCAAGATGATTTCCATGCTAGTGGCAGCTTAAATAAAATTTGGAAGTTCCATGAACTATTTGGATTGTACTTTCCTTTTGTAATAAAAAGGATATTCAGAAGCCCTTTTGTCTTTTTTTTTTGTTTGTAATTTTGTTCCTAAAAATGTCATTTTAAAACTCTGGTTGCGAAATTTTTCAAAGGAGGAAGGAAGAAACGTGTAATTATTACATACTTTTGGAAGTTATATTTTTTGAACTTGTTCTAAAGTCTAAAATAATTTTTGTATAAGGGTCAGAGAGACATAGATTATCAGTACATGGTCAGAGAGACATATATCATCAATACATGAAAAGTGTTAGCAATGCAAATCCTTACTCCACCTTAACCTCTCTTTCCATTTTAACCTAGTTTTTACTAACAGTATAATTTAAGAGGAGCGTGAAACTTATGTTTTTGTCATGAAATAAAAATGAACTGCCAAGAATATCTCATTTTATGCTATATACAGAACCATAGATAAAAAATAGGGGGAATTAATTTAAAGGACAAAGATTTGTATATTTTTTGTCTCAAGGAAACAACCTTAATATTTTTACCACAAGGACAAACATTTTCCTAAAAATTATTCATAAGGACAAACATTTTCCAAAATTATTCATAAGGACAACAAAACTGCTACCAAGCTAAAAATTAATACCTAAAAACTGCTACCGATAACTACAAACTGATACCTAAAAACTGCTATAAATGACTAAAAACTGATACCTAAAGAAAGTTGTCTTTCAGGATAAAATATTGAAGGCCTGTCCTTTAGGCAAAAACGCTGGGAAATTTTGTCCTTGACAGTAATTTCCTGTAAAAAATATTATAATGATTCCGTTTGTTTAAGTGGACTCTCTATCCAAATATGCTTTTAAATTTAGCAAAAAATACATGAGGAATTAGTCCAACCAATGAGAATAATGGCTTTGAAACCGACACTGCAAGTTTACTATCAAGTGAAACCAAAATAAAGATAAGTCAAGAGCCGGCCACTCATCTGTCCATAAACGCTGACACAATTGACAATGCTCCAAATCAAGTCTCATTACTTAATTACCATTTATTTTGTTTGTCCGTGCAATGCAATGCACTTATACACGTCTTATAAAATGAATCAAAGGATTATTTGCGTTTTGTTTTTATTTAACAACTTATTCCACTATAAAAGACAAATTAACCTTCACTTATTGATGACTGTATCACTCCGTTGATTATTATTTATCTTAACTGGTTGCTTCCAAATCTCCATGACCTTTTGTTCAATGTCAGTGATATGATTTATTATAGATCTTTATTTTGGGACAACGAATCTGTTTGCCAATGATTACGTTGTTATTTTTTTGGAAAAGAGAATCGTGATGCTGTTAATATTTTTCTTTTGGAATTAAATAGGTGTAGGTGCATCTGTATTCTTACTTTTTGTTTGAAAAAAAAAAAAAGCACAGATGAAAGTATATGGTGAGTCTCTCATATTAGAATATACTATGTATGAACTGTTAAATTTGGATCAGTAAATTACTACAAATTTTATCACTGCGTTTGAATTCTGTAGAAAAAAATTGGAAGTTTACATTTTTTAATGGTTACTGAAAGATCAATGTACGACGTTAGTATTACACTAGCTTTACTCATTTCAACATTATATACCAGTATTTATAAGATTATAAGAAAAACATAAAATGAGCAAAAAAAAGTTAAGGCTGACTATAGATAATTATGTTTTAGCTTATTCAACAATCAGGGTGAATATTTGAGAATATATTTAATTTAGACTTTTAGGTCACAATGTTCAATAGTTAAATCAAAATAGCATATTTATACAATACATTAGCTGATTTTCTTTCTCTACTTCTTTACACGCGCGCACTCACACTTTCTTTCAAACTGTAAAGTCAACGTTGCTATTAATATATATTTTTGGAATAATATTAATATTATTTTTTATTTTTAAAAAAGTGGATTTACACTTTAAAAAATAAATACTACACTTTTATGATCTACTGAAGAGATCCAAATTCAATGCTTTTTTTCCTTTCATTTATGTAGAAGAAACGTGGGCTTTGTTCACTTTAAAAATATCTCTAAATAACCAAATAGGAGTGAATTTTGATTCACTCATCTGTCCATATCCCTCGTTTTGCCCAATTAACTGCTTTAGAGGACTGGTCAATAAAATTTTTTAAAGCCGTTTTAAAGCAAATTGAGTTACAACCATTCTCAGAACGCCGTTTTAAAGCAAACAAAGCCGTTTTGAGTTAGACATCTTTCAAAAAGTCGTATTATACTGGCTTGAATTACAGTGATTATCATAAAGCTGTTGTAAATTTTCTTGCATTATTTTTTTTGATTGAGTAAGAACTGGGTTGGAGTGTCATGTTTTACAGGAGTTGTTTAATTTTTTCCTTCAAAATTTGTGATTGCTGTGGGTCTTTGCTTCTCATTATTATTTTTATATAAAAAGTCTTAGGTTAAAGTAACCATGTCGTGCAACAGACTGCATTTATATCAGCATAGCAACGAGTATCAATGCCCAACACTGCGAGCTCTCGGAAGTAGCTTCATGCACATTTTGTGACATTTTTGTGACTTGTCCTACTCATAAAGACATTTATTTATTGTTTGCTAGTTTACTCATTAATAATTTTGCACCACTGAAAATATAGGAAGATAAGGACAACGCTTTATGTCATCGTTGGATACATACAATGAGAGATCCAAACACAGTTTTTTTTTTAAAAAAAGTTTCAATTTTTTCTACACCTTTGATATTCTTGGGAGAACAGGACAACCGATGAGTAAAATTAATTGTCAACGTGTAATATTGCATTGTTTCTCACACCATAGCTTAGTTTCTGCCAAAATGTTGTTGGTATCTTTGGCTACATCCTATATTCTGGTCTGAATCTATCTGTTTGTTTTCTGCGATGCTTGTTATTCAGGTTCAATATGCAAACAGACTTTATTTTCGGGTTTGTGTGCGGGCTTCGATGAGTGTAGAGTTGAAGAGACCGCTAAACACAATTCATTCTACGAACCTACTTCTCTCACCATTTAGGATTAGGTTGCATGCATCATTCGGCACTTGGGTCAAACTGGATTGCTAACACCTCTCAACAGTTGGATCAGGTTGTGTGTAGTGAGTCCTCGTTTTGCAGTTGGAGCAGACTTCTTTCTAACTTGATAAGCATCCCATTTCAAGCCACATTAGTAGAGATACCACATTTTTACTGGGTGTTTGTACAGATATTCTATCAATACACTCAGAAGAATATAGAGATCAAGAGGAAAAAATATAAATGTTTTGTTCTGTTTGGGATCAATCCTTCCAAGCTGATATTACCCAACAACATAGATGCGGAAGAATATGATCAAATATAGAATGATAAAACAATCAAATAAAATTATTGTGGTTATTCTCCTTTAAAGAAAAAGTAAAAATTACCAATTAATTATAAATGAAAGGGAAGTACATCAATTTTTTTAAAGTGGTTCCACTATCAATATGATAGTGTACGTCCACTAAGGGGAGAAATTTTTTTATTAATAATTTGGGAGAAAATATTACGGAGACTGGTACAAGTTATTTCTATTACATAGGCTCCTTTATATAAGGCTTTGGAACTAAGGTTTGAACTTAGCCCGCGATGTGAGACTAAACAAAATAACAAAACCCAATATTATATCACATTTTTCAAAACTCCTACAATATACATATCTGTAACAAAACCATCCAACTCCATCTACATCTTCATACTCTGATCAGTTTCAAGCATAACGGGTACATTCCCAATGAGCTTCGGCAATGCCATCACCCATTACACTTTCCGACGATCTCCGACAACGCCATCGTCCACCAACAAAGTGTTCAAACGTATCCTTTCCGTGTCGAACTATCAATCTTCTCAATGAAAACAAACATCTCCATCTACCAATTCTCTGTCCTCCGTGCCACCATGTGACACCTAGCACCTTGATAAGCGGATCAGGTTCGAGCGTTGCTCGAACTTTGCAACAGGTAAGGACATGGTGAACATGTCTGCTGCATTCTCCTCTATGTGAACCTTTTGAAACGAATTAGTTTCTCTTCATTCATTGAGACAATAAATGATTCGCTCATTTCTGTGTGCTTCGTCCTTGAGCTGAAAGCCAGATTTTCAGCTAAGCGAATTGCACTTTGACTATCACAATTCACTTCTACTCCATCATACACGAAGCTCAAATCACACATAAACCGTCTTAAATACAATGCCTCCTTAACCGTTTTAACAACAGTTATAAGCTCCGCCTCTGTAGTAGACAAAACAACAACGATCTGTAACCTCGCTCTCCAACTAATAACTGTCCCTCCATGAGTAAACACATAACCTGAAGTTGACTTCTTTGATCTCTATTGTTGGCGTAGTCGGAATACAAAATCCTTCCAAGCTGAATCTCTACCTCTGCCGCCAAAAACAAGCTTATGGTCTAGATTTTCTCTAAGATATCTAAAGATGTACTTCACCGTCTTCCAATGCGTCCTTTCTGAATTTGTCATATATCTACTAACCAATCCAACAACCTGTGCAATGTCAGGCCTAGTGCAAACCATAACATACATCAAACTACTAACTGCACTTGCATAGGGCACCTTCTCCATGTAAGCTTTGTCTTTCTCCGAGATCGGAGGGCCTTTATTAGAAAGCTGTATGTGCAAATGCATGAGTGTGCTAATTGTCTTTACTCCTTCCAGCTAAACCAAGCAAGCATCTTCCTAAAATACTCCTTTTGAGTGAGCATCAAAAGTCCTACCTTTCTATCCCTTTGGATTACCATATCTAAAATCTTCCTTGCTTCCCCAAGGCCTTTCATCTCAAATTCCGTTTTTAGCTTCATCTTCAAACTATCAATTTCAGCTTTATCCTCGGAAGCAATCAATATGTCATCCATATACAAGAGTAAATACATCCAACTACCGCTCTCTAAATGCTTAAAGTACACATAAGCGTTTTTGATACTACGATCAAAACCAAGTGAAAGCATAAAAGAGTCAAACCTCTTGTACTATTGTCTAGGCGACTGCTTGAGTCCATAAAGTGACTTCTTTAATTTGCAAACTCATTTCCATTTCTCACTTACAACAAATCCTTTTGGTTGCTTCATGTAAATGGTCTTCTCCAAGTCACCATGTAAGAAAGCAGTCTTTACATCAAGTTGCTCCAACTCCAAGTCATGAGAAGCAACAATAGCAAACAAAATGCGGATGGAGGTATGCCTCACTATAAGAGAAAATATCTCATCATACTCCACTCCCTTCCTCTGTGAAAACCCTTTAGCAACTAATCTAGCCTTGTATTTTCCATCATCCTTCACCTTGAATACCCACTTGCAACCTATGGCTCGGCTTCCTAGAGGAGGTGGTTCTAAATCCCAAGGTTTGTTCTTTCTTAACGACTCTAACTCCTCTTCCATAGCGCATATCATTTTCGACCTATTACTCGACTTCATAGCTTCTTCAAGGTCAAATGGCTCATTATGAAGCATATGTAGGGCATAATCTAACTGATCACCAAGGCTAAGGTTTGCATACTGCCAATCACCATACCTCCCGGGCAGCCTAATAGTCCTATGACTGGACCGAATAGGTACAAATTCGCCTAAACTCCTTTCAGCTCCACCTTAAACTGAACTTTCTCTAGTCTCATGCACATCACCCACACTACTAGAAAGAATATGTAGACTACTCTGTGATGTCTCCTCAACTGCATCTACATCCCTCACAGCAACAACTCTACTACTAGGTTGAAATATGGGAACCTCTTCCAACTCCTTAGGCCTATCAGATTCATCTGATGTGGTAGGTAACTTCTCATTGGGATTGAACATTGCAAATTCATCAAAAGTAACATGTCTAGAGTGCACAATCTTTTTATCAACAGGGTTCCAAATGCGATACTTTTTGATACCATCCGTGTATCCTATAAATATGCCCTTGTATGCTCTACCTTCCAACTTATCATCATCTCTATGATGAACATACACAGGACAACCGAAAATATGACAGTAACCAAGATACACTGCTTTACCTCTCCATTTCTCCTCTAGAATCTTTCCATCTATGGCTAAGCACAAAATTCGATTTATAATATGCGTTGCAATTAATAAAGCTTCAATCCAAAAGCCTCTAGACAAGCCCGCCCTCAATCTCAAGCAACGTGCCTTCTCAAGTAGAGTCTGATTCATCCTCTTAGCAATCCCATTGGATTGCAGATCTCTTGTTGTAGTGAAATGTCTCTGAATACCATGCTGCTTACAAAAATTGAGGAATTCCTTAAAAACAAATTCACCGTCGTTATCAGATCTAAGCACTTTCAACTTACAACCAGATTGGTTCTCAACTAGCGCTTTCCAAGCATTAAACTTCTCAAAGCTTTTTGATTTGGCCTTCATCACATACACCCAAACTTTTTGAGAAAAGTCATCAATAAAGGAAATAAAATACTTTGCTCCCCCAATGGAAGTAGTAGCTACTGGTCCCCAAACATCTGTATGAACATAATCAAGCACTCTCTCTGATCTATGAAATCCAACTCCAAAAGATACCTTCGTCTGCTTTTCCAGTACACACTCCTGGAAAAATTCCAACTTGTTGAAGCTTCCTCCTTTCATCATCTTTTCGACTGCGATGCAACTCTAAGCCCTTCTCCGAAATATGACCCAATCTTAGATACCAAAGTATAGTTGCATCCAAAGTACGGGAACTATCCACTCCAATACAGGATTCTCCAAGAACCGTGGTTCCCTTTAGCAGATATCGATTTCGGAACACATCTCCTTTCATCAAAACAAGTGCACCCCAACTAACCTTTAAACCGTTCTTCTTGATAGTCACCTTGCATCCTATGGATTTCAACTGCCCTAAAGAAACCAATGACATTTGAAGACCTAGACAACATCGGACACCTGTTAAAGTGCGTATCACTCCGTCAAACATTATGATCTGAATTGTACCTTTTGCCATGGCTCCACAACTAGCATCATTTCCCATTAAGATTGCACTTCCCTCTTTTCCAACAAAAGAGCTGAAATGATCCTTGTTTGGCGTCATATGGAACGATGCCCCTAAGTCAAGCATTCAGTGGTCTATTACATCAGATACCGTTGTAGTCAATACATCATCAAATACAGTCTTCTCCATCGCAATCGATGAAGATCCATCCTCAGCATTTTTCTTCAAATCCGGACAGTCTCTCTTTGAATGGCCTGGTTTCTTGCAATAATGGCACTTTCCATCTCTAGACTTTTCTCTCCAACCATTTCCAGACTTCTTAGACTTAGAATGCCCCCTAGGATTCCAATTCTTCTTCTCCCCTCTTCCTCTCTCAACAAATAGGCCATGATTACTACTCCCTTCTCTTCACTCATCTCCTTTATTTGATCCCTCAAGTCTACAGATAGAAGACCGAACTTTACATCATCTACAGTCAAAGTGTCTCTTCCATGAATCAGACTGTTAGCGAAACCTATGTAACGCTCCAGAAGGGAACACAAAAGAACCATCGTCTTCTACACTTTATCCACCATCAAATCTACAGTCTTCATCTTTATTACAAGATCATCGAAGAAACTAAGATACGCCTTTACTAAAGCTTCCTCTCTCATCTTCATGGTGAAAAACTTTTTCAACAGAATCGAACGGTTAGTGAGTGATTTCTTCAGATAGAGATTCTCTAGCTTGGTCTAAATTCCTTTAATAGTGGTTTCCATGCTAATTTTCGAGATAACAGTTTCTCCCATGACCAGCTATAGAGTAGTAAACACCCATTCTTCCATCACCTTCTTCTCCACGGTAGAAATTTCAAGCGGCAACTCCTCAGTGTCAAAAACTACCTAATGAACCATATTCCTTTGTAGAATAACCTTCATCCTCCATTGCCACTTCTCGAAGTCTTTCTCCCCGTTCCACTTTTCTGTTGCCAACTGAGATCCAGATGCAATATAAGAACCTCTGACATAAGGTCTTGTTACAACAAGGGTAGCTCCATCTTTTACCATACATTCCTACACCTTATATAAATCAACCTAGATGCTCTGATACCAGATTGTTGGGGTCTATCCTTCCAAGCTGATATTAGCTAACAGCACAGATGGGGAACAATATGATTGAATATAGAATGATGAAACAATCAAATAAAATTATTGGGATTATTCTCTTTTAAAGAAAATGTGAATATTACCAATTAATTATAAATGTAAGGGAAGTACACCAAAATTTTTAAAGTGGTTCCACTATTAATATGATAATGTACGTCCACTAAGGGGAGAAATTTTTTTATTAGTAATTTGAGAGAGAAGATTAAAGAGATTGGTACAAGTTATTTCTATTACATAGACTCTTTTATATAAGGCTTTGGAATTAAGGTTTGAACTTATCCCTGATGTGGGACTAAAACAAAAATATTGTATCACATTTTTCAACATGTTCAACTCAAATTTCATGTACTTTTTTATGAAGCATATGACAACGACAACACACACATATCACCTTTATATACATACATACATATTATATATATATATAATATTATATGTATGTATGTATGGATACACACACTCTATTCTACACGTCCTTACAAATTGACAAATTAATATTACTTTTTGCTGATATTTTTTCCTAAATATAAATTCTCGTTTAAACACTATTCCGTAATGGACATAGTTGTTTACTTAATGGTTTTAATTAAGAAAAATGATTCTTAACTTTGTTTTAATGGACATGACTTTGTATTTGAACAATTAACTTATTAAAATACATGAATTAATTATTGAACTAACATATGAATTGGATATAACATTTAACGATTAGATTCAAAATGCCAATAAGTTTTGTTTTTCCATTTACATATGACAAACTTCATAATAAACATGAGATAGGTTTAACATCATCTCAAAAAGGTAGCATTACATTTGCATTTCTATCTAACGTATTATGATTACAAAACACTAGAATACATACACACATACAAATTTATAAGAATTTGTCAATTTGTCATTATTGATGACAAATTATTGATGTTGGTGTGGCAACTTTTAATAATAAATGTTAACAATATTCCAGATTTTGGGTTTCAACTGCATATTTTGTCATTGTATATTTACTTAGCATACAACTAACATATTGTTTAGCCTATAAATAAGTGTTATGTATTAGGGTTTTACCACCTCAATGTGAAACCTATCTTTAGATTAATAAAATAGTGTGGTTTTTAGCCCAAGCAATGAAATTAAGTCATGAAGAACTTCAACTTCGAAGCGATAACCGAGGATTTGATTAAAAGAGAACTTTTATGCGTTTAATTTGTATTTTGGGCATACTAAAATTCAATAGCTGTAGAGAAAACCACTGCAAACAAAAACAAAACATAAATAGAAATGAAAAAGGAACATATAATATCTTTATCGTTGTTCAAGTCTAGCATACAGCCATTTTATATGTCTATTGTTATCGATTTCACAATACACATAATCAATAAAAGATTTCAATTGTTGTGATTCCCTAGAATCCTAAATTATTAGGATAAAGAGAAGGGACGTTCCTTAAAGGATAAGGAGAAGGGAGGTTCACAGGGAGGGGACAAGAACTTGAATCGATCAATCTTCTTGAAAAGTAGTCCGAGTGCACTGGGACCTGGAGAGACGACCTAAGGAGTCGTGCCCTAGTGGCGATCAAAGTGAGTCATGCTCGACTTGACAATTTAGAGGTCTGTGATTAAGATACTTGTCATAATCTGGTAGAATGTTGATTGATGCAGATTGACGATGTTTTATTTGTTGAAGGAGCATGCGGTCAGCTTTGCTCTTTGCTTGTATTGATTTATAGCGGCTCCATTAGCTATGCTTCAGGCGTTAGCTGGTCTACTGATTGTTGATGTGGTATTTTATTTAAGATATTTGTTAAGTCCTATTGGAGTTAATGGATGGTGGCCATCTTGGGAATTGATCCATGTGACAAGAAAGCGAGGACTTTTAGGCCCCAGTATTTCCTATAACTCTTATTCATATCTGGAGCTACCACTACAGGAAACACCAGTATTTTCGACGGCTTGTAACCGTCGGCGGTCGTCGAAAGTCGTTGGTAGCCATTGGTAGCCGTCGAAAAGTGTCGTCGGAATTAAAGTCGTCGAATAATTGTCTTTTCGATGGCTCCGTCGATCTATTTTCGACGGTACTTCCGACGGCTTCTGACGACCTGGTGTACACGTGGAAGAATACAATTTATCCAAATTGGTTTCGCAAGCCGTCGGAAGCCATCAGAATGTCTGGAAGGTAAGCCGTCGGAAACCGTCGGTTAGTTTGTACTAGTGAACCGTTGGGAGCCGTCAGAAATTTGGAGGTTTTTTTTATTTCAGTAGCTTTTCAACCCCAAACAACACAAACACACACACATATCAATATATATCGTAGCTCAATTTCATAAATATAAATCATACATATCAATGCCCAAATCACATATATAACATCAATAATAAAAAACATCAATATTTACAATAAACCAAACTCAAACAACCCACAATATGCTCAAACATCCAACAACATCTCAAAATACATCTCAAAATGTATCAAACATATCCAACAACTTCTCAAAACAACTAAAAACAACCTCACACATCCAACATCTTAAAATATATTGATCATATTAAATCAAATCAACCTTATCCATCTCATAGTATATGTAACTCTCAAACACCATATCAACAAAGTCAAACCGCGTCACCCATCTCAAAGTGCATATACGCACAATGTCCCAACACAAATAGAAAAAAATCATACCTATCAATCTTGATCATCGCCTCTGGATCCCCCTGATGAAGGAAATGTTCCAAACTCCTGCAAATACACAGCAATGCGTTTGTCCAACTTGGCCATCTCCACAGCTCCACGCCTGTCTTGTTCCTCCAACTCAACAATCCTAACTCTCAACTCTTGAATCTCTGTGTTGTGCTAAGCTTTTTTGTAGCCGCTTTGCCCGCGTCTAGCCTGTAACATTATTTAACAAAGTGTATGAGTTTCATAGAGTGTGATTAATAAAATCAATATGTTATACGTTATTTATAAATATATTATACATAAACATTACCTCTTGATTCCTATCTATTCCGCATTGGCGGCTCCATAATTGCGTCAAAAATCTGATCCTACTCGTCAGCAGTCAGCTTTTCCCGTTCCGATCCCTCAAGTAATTTCTCTCGTTGCATGAATTTTTCTTGCGATTCCAAATAAAATTACAATTAAAATTCATACTTTTAATTATTTATAACAAATTATTTAAAGTGATTATTACTAACTTATAATTTAAAATATGGTTACCATGACCTGTTATGATTTCGAGTCGTGCCATGTGTATGTTATCGTGTCATCTTCATTTTCATGCTCGACGGCATGAGTATGAGCAAACACATCCATGAGGAAACGGGTTGACTACGCTCACTTTCCTGAAATAATATGTATTATATATATATAATTGTACAATGTAATGACTATTTATAATTGCAATTAATAAATTTACCAACTCTTGATGGTAACGCTTAAATGATTTTGAACCCCCGCGGTGTGCAATTGGATGTTTATTTCTATTTATACAGTTCCTCTACGACTCTGCCTATAAATTTAAAATGAACATTATATTTAACATTTGTAAATTGATGCAATTATTATACTAATTCTACTAAACTTTTAATAAATATACGAGACTAGTAAACTTACCTTCGCTTCATCGCTTTTTCAGAAAGCAATCCAAGCTTTCCACACGCTTCCACTCATCCAGTCATGCTTTTCCCCTTCTTTTTATGGTCGACATTGTATCACGGTAGTTCTTTTACATTTTTTTCATCCACTAATTTCTGCAAAGGAGAAGGTCAGGTTCCTGTAACTCTACTGCCCCCCGCACGGTAAAAAAAATAAGTTATACATTTATACTTAATCAACAAATTATAATGTGGTTATATATAAAATGAAATACAGATTTACACTTACGATATTGAAATCCTACCAGATACACTCTAAAATGTAGGGTGGGATATTATCCCACCTAGGCCAGCATGCGGTCATTCTGCTCTTATAAACAACCTTGGAAACATCCAGAACAACTTGAGAGAATGGTGAAAATCCATCCGTACACAAACCAAGTCTAATATTACGACCCTCTGTTGCAAAAGCGGGATAAGTCTTATCAAAATGTTTCCATGCTTCTCCATCAGCTAGGTGTGTTAAGGTACCTTTTCCCTTTGTTCTCACACTATGCTATCTCATATAAGGTGTGGTTATAGAAGATGCATATAACCTTTGAAGTTTGAGACTGATAGGTAAGTAATGCATTCTCTTGAATGGAACTTCTTTTCCCTTCTTTTTTCTTGGTTTGTATCTTTCCTCGTACATATTCCACACTTTCTAAGATTGATATCCTCTTTCCAAAACAATATGCAACCATTTAAACATGTACCTATCTTTTGTTACGGCAAACCAAAAGTAGACATAAGTTTTTTCGCTTCATAATGATTTTTGCACATTAAATTATTGGGTGGTATATGTCGTTTTGCAACTTGTACAATAGCTGTAAATCCAGCATCTGTGAAGTTGAATTTAGATTTCATAGCAATGTATTCTGCAATTACTGATAATTGGGTGCCGCTTTTACAGCCATTCTGAAGGGGTTCTTAGCAGCATCCAATAAATCATAGATTTTCTTTACTCCAATATTTGATTCTTCTTCGACATTTACATCGCTATCATCAACTTCAATCGTAGGGAACATTGATCATGCTGCATTTTTAACCATATCTTCTATGCGATTCGCCGTAATAATGTCATTACCCACCTCCTCCTTTGATACTACAGGATACAATAAGTTCTCCATGACGATCCCACACAAAATAATCCTACACAAAACCGTTTTGACATAAATGGACTTTAACCATATCTGGTTTCAAATGCTTCGAATGTTTGTAGTTACTACACGGGCAACGAATTTCTTCTTCGTTTTTATTTTTACTTAAAGCTAATTTAATAAATACGTGTACACCATTATAAAAATATTCCTTTATTGAGCCCCTCATTTCCTTTCGGTGATACATCTAGCTCATCCGATCAACAAAATAATTGACCATTTTTTCCTATTTCAAAAAATATGATAGAAATCCAAAAATTTTGATCATTTTATGGATTAACATATTATTTTTCAATTCATTTATACCTTTTAATGTTTTATTAATTATAATATGTTATCGTTATAAACTAATTTTTTATATTTTAATGTTTATTAAATATATAATATGTTATTCTTTAAATGTTTTTTTTATAAAATCTTATATATTTTCAATTTTAACAAATTAAGGATATAATATTATATTTTCACTTTATTATTTCTACTTTGATGGACGGTCATCCTGCTTCCCATGACAAACACAATAATAATTATATTGCGTATAACATTTCATTTTAAACGGTTTAACAAAATTTCGGCAGCACTTCTCTTTTGTTCCTTTGTATCGTATACAAATGCGTGTACACGAAGAACAAAAAGGAAGTACTGTTGAAATTTTGTGAACCGTTTAAGATAAAAAGATATACATAATATAATTACTTTACTATGTGTGACGACCCGGAATTTTTGAGCATTTGAAATAGGAATATTTAATTAATTTTAAATATTCAAAAGATAATTATTAACTTTAATTTCAAATATACAGTATTTATTTGGATAATTAATTATTAAATTTAATTATCGGGATTGGGTAAAATATTGAATCTTGATTTTAAGCCTGTTAAAAATAGTTCAAAGGTTCAGAAAATTTATATTGTTAATACTGAAGATGATAGAACTTTTAAAATGGAATTTTAAAGAGTTTTGTTTAGTTTTAAAAAAATATATCGTTGAAATTGAATTTAAAAATAGCCGTCCGAGGCACAGTCTCGGAATTCAGCGAAACCAGTTCCATTGGATCCGTAATATTGTATTTTTATCGGATTTTAAATTTCGGAGCGTTTGGAGTTGTTGTGTAAGCATACGGTATATAAACGTATAGAAATTCAGAGCATGTGTCCTTCCTGGCAACGTTCTCTTCTTGCCTAAGTAATTAGATGTAGATACGTATAATTTAAACACGTGTTCAACTGGGTAAACACGCGTCTCCTTCTCCTTTAAAACTTTTCAGCCGAGCATTTCCACTTTCGTTCTTTTGAAATCAGTTCGACCTCTAAAAGAATGAAGGCCGATGCTCCTCTTCCTCTCAAATCTAAATCAAATTACCTTTCTTATTTTCGACCGAAATCGAGCCCACGCGAGAGAAAATAATGGCGGAGCAAAGGAAGAACGCGCGTGCTCAAACACGCGAGAAGATCGTGTCGTCATCATCGAATTTAGGGTTTGAACTCGAGTGGCGCTCGCATGGTGGCTTCTTGCAACGGAAGCTTCGGGGAAAGGCTGGGCAAGTGTTCAAGCTCGTGGAACTAGGGTTTTGGGTCTAACTTGTTTCGGCAATCGATGTGGACGGTGGGTTCGAAGTCGATTTCGCAATGAATTCGACCCTAGCTGTCGTTAGTAGCTCGCGATCATCTGGGGGAGGGTCGAATCGATCGAGTTCGCGAAGAGGCGGCAAGGTTGCAGGCGAACTGCATCGACTCGCGTGAAGGCAGTCACTGTGAGGGAATTCGAGGCTAGCGGCGGCAACTCGAGGCGATAAATCGATGGTCTCGATTCACGGCGGGATGGTCGAGCTGGGGTTGTGATGTTGTTTCGATCTGGGCAGAGAGGTATTTGATTTTCTGATTCTTTAATTTAAATTAATCTAAATGCTTAATTATATCTACACTTGTAATCTGGTGATAATTAGTATTAATTCAAATTTACAGGAGGGTAAAAGATTTTGAATAAATTTTATTGTTTTGGAATGCTAGGGTTACAACCCATTTTTGGAATGTTAATTAATTTATTAAATCTATTGATTTATAAAAGTATAAGCAGAAGTATTATAGATTTGGGAAACATAGAAAAAGAATATAATAAAGACCTTATTTAAGTAATGAATTTGTTTACTTAACTTATTTAATCATTCTAGAAATGGTTAATGGAAAATTAGTTTGAACTTAAGTATTAGTTAATTAAATTTATATAAATGAATATTCGGTTTATTCGAATATTAATAAAATCATATAAATATGTATTCAAGGTCTGGCATCGTGAAGAGGACTTTTGATTTGGGTTGAATTGCAAAATAGAAGAGGCAAAAAGGTGAGTTAATCTCACTCAGTTAGATTTAAATTTAAATGGTTAAATTTAAATAATTGATTGAATGGTTGCATTGATTGATGTGCTATACTATATATAGTAGTATATAGCAATATATACATATTGGCATATGTATATATTGGACTTGTTGATATTCCCGCATTTATATAGCGGATGAGACCCTATGCGCCGCATAATAGCGGATGATTTTATATAAATCCCATATACCGCGATATTCCACCTTGAAGTGGAATTGGTATTGTGCTAACGTTTGTGGATGCAGGGAAACAGGTTGGAGGGATCCAACTGGATTCCTCAAAATTATTTAGATTATTTGATATTCTGTTCTATGAATATTGATATCCTGTGATGATTTTATTGATGATTGAAATATTGGATGATATGGTTGGATTGAATATTTCAATAAAAGGAGTTATCAAAATATATTGAATTGGATTTTGAAAGAAATAAAAGAGAAAAATTTAAGTAAATAATTTAAGTGAATTGGAATAAGGGAATTTCGAAATAACAAGGGAAATATTAACTTTAAACTAAAGTGATATTAAATTTAAAGAATAAAGGATTTATTTTGAATGTAAGGATTAAATTTAATTAAAGGCTAAAGAAGGAATTTTGGAAGTTTAAAATTGGTATTTTCAGTTTAAAAGGGTTTTAACTCAAATAAAGGAATAAATCTAAAAGTTAATATATTTTGAAATAAATGAAGTAGTAAAGGAAATTTATTTCAAAGTAAAGTAAAGTAAATGGGAAAATCAATTGAAAATTGATTTAGTTGTTTAAAATTGGAATTTTAAAAGAGAAGTGAGATTTTGGAATTTATAAACTGAGTTTATAAAGTAAAATAAAATATCAGTGGATATTAGAAAATATAAATTCAAGTGGGAATTTATAAAGGGATATGAATTGGTTTAAAATAAATGTTGGTTTATTTTTTTAAAGGATGGAAATGAGAAGTGTATTTCTCTGGATAGCCAAGTACGTTTTCAAGGTAGTTTTAAATATAAGTTAAAAGTTTTAATATGTTTTAAAAACATGTTTTAGAAAATTGATTATTTTTAAATGTTAACTTTTTAAAGTAAGTAGTTTTAAAAATCTATTATTGTAGTAATTTTATAAAAGTGATTTGCTATTCTGTTTTAAAAAGAGAAATTTAGTTTATATTTATAAAGTGGTTTATTTTAAAGTATATATTTTTAATAAAGTAGTTTGATTTCAATGTTATAAAATATATTTAAAATAAAGTGTTTTTAATTTTTTTTTAAAAATAAAAGTATTTTGTACTTGGTGATTCAGTGGAAATAATTATTTGGGAAATGTTTTCCGTAAGCGGAAACTGTTTTGACATTGTTTTCAAATGAGCTTTGAAAATTTGGAAATATATCTTGGAAAGATATTTGGGTAAATAAATAATGTGGGAAATTATTTAATTGTGTGATGGTTGCTTGTGGATGTTAATTGATAGTTAAATAACCGACTATCAATATTGGCCAAATGCGCTGATCGTTTCGAAGAGACCGGGATCGAGTTTCCGTATACCGGGATTCTAGGTCTGGAGACTCGAATACCACTTCGATCCGGTTTGTACGTTTCGTGTAACGATTTCGGAGTTGAAGATGGAGCTGTGAAGTGCAAGGGCTAGTCGCTATTAATCCTGAGGATATTTCCAAAATGGATGTAGTAGGAATAGTGCCTTCGGTTCCGTTCAAACCCAGGACGGACTTGTATGGACGAATGCTTGCGAAACATCGTCAGCGGACGATGGGCATTCTAAGGGATATGTTCTCTAAAAGGTATCGTTTAGCCTCGAACCTCATCAACCGGGAATGACTGAAAATCAGGGGTTATGCAGCAAGGCTTCGTGGGTAGCTCCCACTGGAGGGTAAGGTCATCCCTGTCTAGATGTCCCTTTTTATTTCGACTTAGTGGTGCGGTTGCTGATCCCAACCGTGGGGTGATTTTATTCGGGATCATCCAGTAAGGGATGGTTCCGGCCTTGTGTTGTAGGGGAGCGGGCGTACTCCTCGGTACGGTGATCTAGGCCATGTACTATGATAGGTGGTACCCCAGTGCCTAGTCATTCGTTGGAAATCCATTTTTCCTACGTGCCTTGTACGGTATTTGTTTGTATTACCCACTTTTGTGGCTAGTATGCTGGAATTTAATAATGTAACAATTTCAGCTATTTTAATAAGTATTTGTGAATAGACACTATTATAATATCAGAGTATTTTATAAAAAGTGTTTTAGCTATCGTAAGGTAAAAACCCGACATGTTTATTTGTGGCGTGGTCTTACGAGATGCTTTTTATTTTTAAAGGATTTTTGAAACTTTAATAATCAATTGAGTGTGATTTTCTCACGCTGGTTTTCCAGACTGACTCGGGTATTGTTTTATATGATGCTCGGGTCAGACCGAGTATTATAAATTACAGGAAATGATGCTGTGGAGCTGGATGGCGATACGTACTTTCGTATTTGAGTTATATATTCCGCTGTGTATTCAGATTGTGAGGACAAGTTATGATTACTGTCCAGTTGTATGATATTGATGTGATGTACTCTGATGATGTATTGGGATGATGTATATATAAACAGATATAGATTTCTTTTTGTGTAAAGATCTGTTATTACCTATTATAGTTTATTCCGCTGCGTATGAGAGATTCTGTTGTTGTTTTCTATTTTCTTCTTCTTCTACCTCTTCTTCTTAACTCAAATGGTCCGGTTTTTCGTGTATGAAAAACTCGGGTTGTTACACTTGGTATCAGAGCTTAGGCTAGCGATAACCTTGGCTCTGGTGGGAATTTTGAGAGTATTAATAGATATGAGCGCGTATTTGTTAGTGAATATAAAATGGTTTTATATTGTGTTGGTTGGTTTATTGAGTGGCATATGAACCTTCGTCGGCACAGTCTGGACAACTGTATCGAAAGGGTTTCAAAACACTTGAATAGAACAGTTCGACACAGTATTGTTTTAAATAGGGTGAATGAAATAATTTTGCCCAAATTATTTTTATATATAAAAGGATAACTTTTGTAAATTATATATTTGGTTGCTTGGTTGTTAGAAAATGACAATAATGAGTTAGTCTCATTATTGAGTAGAAATTGAAAACTTATAACCCAAGTTGAAGAATAAATTTATATAACAAGATGGAATTTGAAATATAGACTATAAATGAAATTTATAAATTGGGATAAACTTTATATACAAATGTGAATTACAAACGTGATAGAATTCCAGAGAAATGTTTGGATATAAAATTGAATGGACTTTGAATTTGAAATTTTGGGAAAGGTTTAAATTCCTTTGGATTTAAAAATAGTTTTTTAAAGGTTTTAGGGAAATAATGGTGATATTATTTCATGAATATTTTTCGAAATTGAATTGAAATCTGGTGGGATTTGGAATTTAAATGTTTGAAAAGTTTTAAAGTGATAAAAGCATAAAAATTCTCTTTCGGTCGCTGGAAAATAATTTCGGTGATGACTGCAGCATCATCGATGTCTATTTTCGAGTTTCCAAAGAGAAATTGCTACCAAACTGTTTTAAATTGGAAATGATTGTGAATTGGGTTGGTTTTGAAATTCAAAGGGAAAATTGTTTGGTAAAAGCAGATTGTATTGGAAATTGGGATTTGAGGTGATATACCAGATGAGTATGAGTTATTCATGGATTCAAAATGGTTTTGAAATAAAACCGGGCAGTTAAATTCTGGGATTATAATTATGAGATGGAAATAACTCAAGGAGTAATATAAGTTAGTAGATAAAAGAGTTAGAGAACTTGAAGGTGAATGAATTGTAAAACTTGTATAAAATTTGTATCCTGGAATTAAAATTTAATTCGAGTATATGAAGGTGAATAAAATATATGAATTTAACTTAAGATAAGTTAAATAAAAATTGAGAATTGGAATTGAGTTAAATGTAAATGAGTTGAAGTCGAATTGAATTGGATATAAAGGTAATGTAAAATGCTTATAATTGTGTAAAGAAATTCATATTCTTAAGTTCTTAAGTGTAATAATTTGAGATTTGATTGTAAAGATGAAAATGGACTTAAATGAATAGTCCCAGGTCTTCAGCTAGTAAGTAAAACTTATGAATAGAAATGAAATTGTAAGTCATAAATGGGAATTCATTTCTTTGAACCATTAAGAGTTATAATTTGAAATTGTAATTATCAAATGGAAACGACTAAGATGAGCAATCTTAATTTTTAAATAAATCCAAACTTGAATTATAAAATATATTGAACTTAAGAAAATTAAGTGAAGTGATATTTGGAATTAAAAAGCAAGTATTTAATTTTAACCAGCTAAGGAACTAATGAGATAATAAATTAGTTAATGAAATTGGATTAACATAGTGATGGTTTAAATTGCAAATGAATCCAAATAAGTGAAAATAAATTGGAAAGGGCCTGGTTATTAATAAAATAATTCCAGATGAATTGAGTATGGAAATTAAAATTCATAATGATTGAGTGAATAAACCAATTATATTAAATAAATAAATGGATGGAATTTGATTAAATAAGAATCAAATGAAAGATGGAAATAAAATTTTAAAGGGTTGGTTAAAGGGAAAATAAACTTAAGTTATTGACTTAAGTAAATGTTGAATGGAAACTGAACTCAAACAGAAGAGTGGTTTAAATAAGTTGAGAAATAGTTATTGAATGAATTAACTTGGATTGTTTTCGAGCTAAATAAAATTCATTTTTGGAAGTTGGAGATGAATTGAATTTAAGGAAAAAATTGGAAATGAAGTAGTAAATTGAAGTAAGTTGGAATTCATATGAAATGGGAGTTCAATTTGAATATATACACTTCAGTGGTAAAGTAGCAAAAGAATATAAGAAAAATTTATATTGAACTTAAGAATTGAAGAATGAAATTCTTAAGAAAATTTGTATTGGAAATATACTTAGTAATTTTTTTTTAAAAAAATATATATATATACTAAGTGAATAGTTGAATGAAGACTAAAACTGAAGTTGTGAAATGGGATAGTTGTGAATAAGGGGATAACAATCAAAATGAATGTGAATAAAAGAAAATTGATATAATTGGTAATCAATTGGAATTTATACGTAAGATGTACGTATATTATTTTATTCGCATAGCTATTTGGTCCAGATGTCGAACACAGAATTTCGAGATAGTTTTATCGATCCGAATCAGAATTTTTCACTCGATTTTCAACGGCTAACCTGGATATGGGTTGTTGATTGATTCTGGATATTCTCTATCATAGTTGGTGACTATGCAAGGAGAATGACGGTTTCTGATCAAGAAACCAGATCTGAGTCCGCACTAGGAAGTCGGGTGGACAATACTAGTTCGGAAGTGAAATTGTGTGATCGATTGAGCGATCGAATGTGATATTGCGTACGAATGATATATGTGCATCGTACGGGCTTAAGTAAAACAAATATTGGAAATTTGTAAAGGAAAGTATAAAATGACTTTGGAATTGTGATTGAATATTATTGCTTAGTAGGATATACAGGTGTATAAAAGCAATGGATAATTGGGATTTTTGATTTAGAAGATAAAATTTAATGGCCCGACAAAAAGGTATGTATTTGAATTTCTATATGAAATTTGATTGGGTTTTGGATCCAGCCACTTGGCTTTTTGTTTTCTTTTTGAGATTGGGAGGCCGTAGAGCCATTTTGTAGTAGTACCGAGCTAGCCGCGCAAAGGAGACGCTGGCGAAATTTTTCGGAAATTTAGGGAGTTAGAAAAATTTTGAGAAATTTTGATAATTCAAAATTTGAATTCAAATTTAAATTTGAATGGATAAGTAGGTGGTATGAGTTGAACTTATGAATAAGTTTGGGAAGTTAAAAGATGATTAGTGTATCATTAATAAAAGATTGTTTGGGTATTATTAAAACTGTTTGAATTTGGGGAATAGCTAACGGGAAATGAGACATTCTTCTTAACTGGTAATTTCGGGGACGAAATTCTTTTAAGGGGGGAGGAATGTGACGACCCGGAATTTTTGAGCATTTGAAATAGGAATATTTAATTAATTTTAAATATTCAAAAGATAATTATTAACTTTAATTTCAAATATACAGTATTTATTTGGATAATTAATTATTAAATTTAATTATCGGGATTGGGTAAAATATTGAATCTTGATTTTAAGCCTGTTAAAAATAGTTCAAAGGTTCAGAAAATTTATATTGTTAATACTGAAGATGATAGAACTTTTAAAATGGAATTTTAAAGAGTTTTGTTCAGTTTTAAAAAAATATATCGTTGAAATTGAATTTAAAAATAGCCGTCCGAGGCACAGTCTCGGAATTCAGCGAAACCAGTTCCATTGGATCCGTAATATTGTATTTTTATCGGATTTTAAATTTCGGAGCGTTTGGAGTTGTTGTGTAAGCATACGGTATATAAACGTATAGAAATTCAGAGCATGTGTCCTTCCTGGCAACGTTCTCTTCTTGCCTAAGTAATTAGATGTAGATACGTATAATTTAAACACGTGTTCAACTGGGTAAACACGCGTCTCCTTCTCCTTTAAAACTTTTCAGCCGAGCATTTCCACTTTCGTTCTTTTGAAATCAGTTCGACCTCTAAAAGAATGAAGGCCGATGCTCCTCTTCCTCTCAAATCTAAATCAAATTACCTTTCTTATTTTCGACCGAAATCGAGCCCACGCGAGAGAAAATAATGGCGGAGCAAAGGAAGAACGCGCGTGCTCAAACACGCGAGAAGATCGTGTCGTCATCATCGAATTTAGGGTTTGAACTCGAGTGGCGCTCGCATGGTGGCTTCTTGCAACGGAAGCTTCGGGGAAAGGCTGGGCAAGTGTTCAAGCTCGCGGAACTAGGGTTTTGGGTCTAACTTGTTTCGACAATCGATGTGGACGGTGGGTTCGAAGTCGATTTCGCAATGAATTCGACCATAGCTGTCGTTAGTAGCTCGCGATCATCTAGGGGAGGGTCGAATCGATCGAGTTCGCGAAGAGGCGGCAAGGTTGCAGGCGAACTGCATCGACTCGCGTGAAGGCAGTCACTGTGAGGGAATTCGAGGCTAGCGGCGGCAACTCGAGGCGATAAATCGATGGTCTCGATTCACGGCGGGATGGTCGAGCTGGGGTTGTGATGTTGTTTCGATCTGGGCAGAGAGGTATTTGATTTTCTGATTCTTTAATTTAAATTAATCTGAATGCTTAATTATATCTACACTTGTAATCTGGTGATAATTAGTATTAATTCAAATTTACAGCAGGGTAAAAGATTTTGAATAAATTTTATTGTTTTGGAATGCTAGGGTTACAACCCATTTTTGGAATGTTAATTAATTTATTAAATCTATTGATTTATAAAAGGATAAGCAGAAGTATTATAGATTTGGGAAACATAGAAAAAGAATATAATAAAGACCTTATTTAAGTAATGAATTTGTTTACTTAACTTATTTAATCATTCTAGAAATGGTTAATGGAAAATTAGTTTGAACTTAAGTATTAGTTAATTAAATTTATATAAATGAATATTCGGTTTATTCGAATATTAATAAAATCATATAAATATGTATTCAAGGTCTGGCATCGTGAAGAGGACTTTTGATTTGGGTTGAATTGCAAAATAGAAGAGGCAAAAAGGTGAGTTAATCTCACTCAGTTAGATTTAAATTTAAATGGTTAAATTTAAATAATTGATTGAATGGTTGCATTGATTGATGTGCTATACTATATATAGTAGTATATAGCAATATATACATATTGGCATATGTATATATTGGACTTGTTGATATTCCCGCATTTATATAGCGGATGAGACCCTATGCGCCGCATAATAGCGGATGATTTTATATAAATCCCATATACCGCGATATTCCACCTTGAAGTGGAATTGGTATTGTGCTAACGTTTGTGGATGTAGGGAAACAGGTTGGAGGGATCCAACTGGATTCCTCAAAATTATTTAGATTATTTGATATTCTGTTCTATGAATATTGATATCCTGTGATGATTTTATTGATGATTGAAATATTGGATGATATGGTTGGATTGAATATTTCAATAAAAGGAGTTATCAAAATATATTGAATTGGATTTTGAAAGAAATAAAAGAGAAAAATTTAAGTAAATAATTTAAGTGAATTGGAATAAGGGAATTTCGAAATAACAAGGGAAATATTAACTTTAAACTAAAGTGATATTAAATTTAAAGAATAAAGGATTTATTTTGAATGTAAGGATTAAATTTAATTAAAGGCTAAAGAAGGAATTTTGGAAGTTTAAAATTGGTATTTTCAGTTTAAAAGGGTTTTAACTCAAATAAAGGAATAAATCTAAAAGTTAATATATTTTGAAATAAATGAAGTAGTAAAGGAAATTTATTTCAAAGTAAAGTAAAGTAAATGGGAAAATCAATTGAAAATTGATTTAGTTGTTTAAAATTGGAATTTTAAAAGAGAAATGAGATTTTGGAATTTATAAACTGAGTTTATAAAGTAAAATAAAATATCAGTGGATATTAGAAAATATAAATTCAAGTGGGAATTTATAAAGGGATATGAATTGGTTTAAAATAAATGTTGGTTTATTTTTTTAAAGGATGGAAATGAGAAGTGTATTTCTCTGGATAGCCAAGTACGTTTTCAAGGTAGTTTTAAATATAAGTTAAAAGTTTTAATATGTTTTAAAAACATGTTTTAGAAAATTGATTATTTTTAAATGTTAACTTTTTAAAGTAAGTAGTTTTAAAAATCTATTATTGTAGTAATTTTATAAAAGTGATTTGCTATTCTGTTTTAAAAAGAGAAATTTAGTTTATATTTATAAAGTGGTTTATTTTAAAATATATATTTTTAATAAAGTAGTTTGATTTCAATGTTATAAAATATATTTAAAATAAAGTGTTTTTAAATTTTTTTTAAAAATAAAAGTATTTTGTACTTGGTGATTCAGTGGAAATAATTATTTGGGAAATGTTTTCCGTAAGCGGAAACTGTTTTGACATTGTTTTCAAATGAGCTTTGAAAATTTGGAAATATATCTTGGAAAGATATTTGGGTAAATAAATAATGTGGGAAATTATTTAATTGTGTGATGGTTGCTTGTGGATGTTAATTGATAGTTAAATAACCGACTATCAATATTGGCCAAATGCGCTGATCGTTTCGAAGAGACCGGGATCGAGTTTCCGTATACCGGGATTCTAGGTCTGGAGACTCGAATACCACTTCGATCCGGTTTGTACGTTTCGTGTAACGATTTCGGAGTCGAAGATGGAGCTGTGAAGTGCAAGGGCTAGTCGCTATTAATCCTGAGGATATTTCCAAAATGGATGTAGTAGGAATAGTGCCTTCGGTTCCGTTCAAACCCAGGACGGACTTGTATGGACGAATGCTTGCGAAACATCGTCAGCGGACGATGGGCATTCTAAGGGATATGTTCTCTAAAAGGTATCGTTTAGCCTCGAACCTCATCAACCGGGAATGACTGAAAATCAGGGGTTATGCAGCAAGGCTTCGTGGGTAGCTCCCACTGGAGGGTAAGGTCATCCCTGTCTAGATGTCCCTTTTTATTTCGACTTAGTGGTGCGGTTGCTGATCCCAACCGTGGGGTGATTTTATTCGGGATCATCCAGTAAGGGATGGTTCCGGCCTTGTGTTGCAGGGGAGCGGGCGTACTCCTCGGTACGGTGATCTAGGCCACGTACTGTGATAGGTGGTACCCCAGTGCCTAGTCATTCGTTGGAAATCCATTTTTCCTACATGCCTTGTACGGTATTTGTTTGTATTACCCACTTTTGTGGCTAGTATGCTGGAATTTAATAATGTAACAATTTCAGCTATTTTAATAAGTATTTGTGAATAGACACTATTATAATATCAGAGGATTTTATAAAAAGTGTTTTAGCTATCGTAAGGTAAAAACCCGACATGTTTATTTGTGGCGTGGTCTTACGAGATGCTTTTTATTTTTAAAGGATTTTTGAAACTTTAATAATCAATTGAGTGTGATTTTCTCACGCTGGTTTTCCAGACTGACTCGGGTATTGTTTTATATGATGCTCGGGTCAGACCGAGTATTATAAATTACAGGAAATGATGCTGTGGAGCTGGATGGCGATACGTACTTTCGTATTTGAGTTATATATTCCGCTGTGTATTCAGATTGTGAGGACAAGTTATGATTACTGTCCAGTTGTATGATATTGATGTGATGTACTCTGATGATGTATTGGGATGATGTATATATAAACAGATATAGATTTCTTTTTGTGTAAAGATCTGTTATTACCTATTATAGTTTATTCCGCTGCGTATGAGAGATTCTGTTGTTGTTTTCTATTTTCTTCTTCTTCTACCTCTTCTTCTTAACTCAAATGGTCCGGTTTTTCGTGTATGAAGAACTCGGGTTGTTACACTATGTTTGTAACTTGTCCAATACTAGGACAAATCTGAAAAATGTTATATCAGATGAATATTAATATCTGTTTTGTAAAAAAATGAATACCTATATAACGATCATATACAATACTTATCAGATGGGGCCAAAAAATCTCTAAGGGATTTAAAAAAATAAAGTATAGTATATACTAATTTTTTTATATTAGCATTAACAATAATTCATTATTTAAATTTCTTAACGATTAAAAAATAATAAGTTTTTTTTCAAAACATATTTTATCTACCACTAATTTCAATTTATTACACACTAATTAAAAATTAAATTTATACTATAATTTGTTCATATATATTACCACATACACTTAAACTAAATTTATATAATTTTAAGGATATATAAACTAATAAAGAGATTATGTAAATAAATTATTTTTGTCGACATTTTAGATAATGCATATACCAATTAGCACTAAATTATGTTACACTAATACACTTACACTAATCAACCAAAATCAGCCCTAATTGTACATTAATTATCAGATTTAAACTCTTAATCAACCAATATACATAATTACAACTAATCAATGAGCCATTATCAACAAATGTACGTACAAATTTACACCAATTTTATCATAGTTTGTATTAGTTAGTTTATGGGAAGAATATACCTGATTTTTGATGAATTGAAGACGTAGATGGTTGGAGATTTCAAATTAACGAAGAATTTGATGGAATGCGCTGGCTTACGACGACTAGGGACGAATTTGATTTGATTTGGGGGTTTAGGTTTTCTGGTTAAGGGTTTAGAGAATGGGAAATGAGGAAGAAATGGGTTTGGCTACTGCTATATATGCGACTTATCGATGGCTTTCGACGGCCGTCAACGACTAAGATTCGACGGCTGTTGAATATAATAATTTATCTTTTCTCCCCATTTAAAATAAACTTAGTTTGATTTAATTTATTATCAAAATTTAATCTGCTATAAAAATTTAAAAAGTTTATAATAACGCGGTTTTGTTTCTAATTATTAAAAAGTTATTTTTATTCATTATACAATAATTTTTAACAATTTGATAATTAATTGTGAATTTTAAATGTATTTAACATAATAAATTCATATAAAATAAAATATTTTGTAAAATAAATAAATTTGTTGGATCTTATATCCATCCAAGGTATTTTGGGCATACGGTCGAAATATGGAAGGAAAATAAACAGGTTTAAGGTATCAAACTTGATTTTATAAATTTATAGCCGTTCCTTGACAATTAGAGTTAAACCTTTCGTTTGAAGGTCAAAAGATCTTCAAACGACAGAAATTCAAACCATATATACTATATTATGTATTTATCCAATTCGTACGATTGGATTTAAAAATACATATAGAAAAAAATTTAGACTTCAAACATATCATTTTCATAGAAGTTGTCCTTACAATATATATCAAGTTTATAAAAATCCTTGGAAAATGATATATTTTGAGTCTAATTTTTTCTCCTTCCATTTTTTTACAATATATATATCAAGTGTTATAAAGTATATATGACCCGAATTTTGTCTCGTTTGAAGATCATTTATCCGTCAAACAAAAGGTTATTAGTTCGAATGTAGACGGACGACTATAAATTTGAGAATCAAGATCGACACTCTAAATTTATTTACCTTTTTAATCATATTTTGGAAGTAGGTCCAAAATACTTTGGATCGACATAAGATTCAAAAAAATTATTTTTCTACCGAATATTTTCTTTTATATGAATTTATAATGTTAAAACATTTTAAAATTCATAATTACTTACACAATGGTTTAAAAAATATATTTAAATTCATAAAGCAGTTACGCATCATAAATTTCATCGAAGTTGTATAATAAGCGGACTGAAAGTTGCATAGATTGATCGTTTGAGTTTGTTTTTCAATAAAGTTAAAAAATCGAATTACACAACAAAAGATTATCAAAAACACTAATTTAATTAACCACAAACCGTCATAAAATTGTAGAATTGAATAAAAATATCTTTTTAAATTTTTAGGAATTAAATCAGTATTTTTAAACAAATTTCAAACTTCTATAAATAATAAGTTAAAATAATATGATAAATTAAATTAATTAAAGTAGGTGCTTGTAATGACGTAGAACTTCGGATACTTTGTATATAAATATCTGAACTATTTAAATATTTTAATCTTGGATTTAATGTTATTAAAATGATTTAATAACCTTTTTTAGCTTTTATAAATCATATGTAATGATGGTAAACTTATTTTGAAAAAATGTTCACAAAAATAAATACTTTGAAAAAATATCGAGAATGTGACCGAAAATCGTTTTATCAATAAACAGTATATGATCGTTTTCACCCTAGAGGGAGGAGTGAATATGGTGATACTAATAATAATAAAAATTAATGTGGAAACAAAAACAATAAATGTAAATAAATCAGAAGAGATCACACATAAATTTACCCAGCTTCGGCAAAACCTTGTCTACGTGCTGCCCCCAAGGTTTCTACTAGAAATTAAGTAGTCAGACGCTTACACACGTAAACTTGCGACACCCGCTAATGACTAACCTAACTATACGCTCAAAACCATACCACAACTCAGCCACTGAGTTGCGAATTCTTAAACTACGCCCCGTAGTTTGTAGGTAGTTACACAACTAGAAAATTCACCAAGTTTAAAAAGGAAAATTACAAAACAAATAAAACAATAAAAAAACAAAACCCTAATTTATAAATAACTCAGCTCAATACAAAATAAAGGCCGACCCAAGTAAAATAAAATGTGATCTTCCCTTTTTGTTATTCTTTGGCCCAAATGAAAGATGCAGTCTTTCCCTTGTGAACAAACTCTGGCCCGTTTCCTTTTATTTTCGTGCTGCCTCCTTTGCTTTGTGAAATCGACGGCTGCTTCCAATTCGTTCCTCTTCAAAACTAGGGCTTTGAAATTTAGCGCCGCTTGAAACAAAAATTCTAATTGATTACTGGTCGTTCCATAATTGGCTTCAATGCTTCTTCGATTTGGCTCGCGATCGCTTTCAGGAGTGAGTTCGAAACTGTGAATTTGGTATGTGATTTTTGCCGTATAATTTCTCTGTTGCAGTTGCATGTATTCGAACTCAATTCGAGTTATATTGAATTTGTATCTTGTTATGGTTTTGCTTGAACTCGAATCACTTGAATGCCGATGATGATGTGGGATTAAACAGGGATAAAATCCCTAAATATACGGTTGTATATTTCTTTTTGAATTCTTCGTGACACTTGCTTGGCCGTTCGATTTTGCTTAAATGATAGTGATTGCACTGACTTGTTCAACAGTTGATGGATTTGAATTTCTTGAGTCGGTTTCGTTCTTTTTTCTCCTTGATTTGTTCACGTGATCGAAGTTGCTTTGGGTCGGTTCTTATAACTTCGGCATTTGAACTTGTGATAATAATTTGACTTTTAATTTGGTGTTTATCACCTGCGGTTCCATAAATTTTTTTTTGCTGGCTTTGACTTTCAATTCACTGACTTGTTCATTTTGAAATTCACTGCAACGTTATTTGAACTGTGACTTGCAACTGTGATTACTGTAACCATATAAACATGTACATACATACATATATATATGTGTACGATTTTTATGCCTATCCACTTGGTTGGCTTGATGTGTCTACTGTGTTGAGTTTTGTGGTTTGGTACACTTGTCGTTGTGAGCATGACCATTGTTTCACTTGAAGTCTGGTCATGTGTGTGCATAGCTTCGAGTCTGTGCATATGAACTTGTGTTTTTGGAATCTGGTGTAGTGTTGATGTGCATTTCTACTTGAAGTCTTGTCTCATTTAAACCAGAGCATGTCTGATTTGCTTGGAATTGATTTCGGTATGGGTTCACTTTGTTATTGTAGTCAAGTCAAGTATACATTTGTTTGCATGTAAAGTGGTCGAGTTCAATGATGGTCTCCATGCATCTGCTCTGTCCTTGTTACAGCCCTTGTGTGGTCTTGAACATTGTCTGGTTTGTGTTGCATCCCATTTGCATTTTGGAGTCTGGTCTTTGTATCGCTTTTGATCATTATATTGTACTAGTGGTCTTCATGTTTAGTTGTTGTGCACTTGTTTTCAGTTGCTTTGTACATGGTTGCCTATTAACTTGCTGTTGCATTTGATTCTTCATGTGTACTTTTGTATTCATGTGAATCTTTATGTTGTCTCGTTGTTGTTGCATTTTGGTCGAGACTTGTATGCTCTTGAGTTGAATCCAGCCTAGGCTTGGGTTTGACCTCGTGCTCACATGTCCCTGCAGTTTTATCAAGCAAGTGTATATCGGTGTGCACGGCCTTTTGACATGTACAGTGATACACTGGGCATGTTACAAGCTGTTCATGTAAGATGAACTCAATAGAAATGATGACGAACAACCCAAATAACCGAGGCAAATAATATTTTCAAAACACACTTTAATTTGCACTACAAAATATTTTCTTTTTCAATTTTACCGTGTCAGTGTTTATTTTGCTAATAGCTTAGATGCTGGATTCAGGCTGGAATAGAGTTGAAGATAAAAATACGAGCGTTGAGTGGCTATGCAGTGAGATTTAAATTGTAAAGTGAAAAATTGTTTTGTAATTGAAACTGAATTGTAATTGAAATTGTGTAACTGTAGTGAGAGCTCAAATTTGTACTATTCAAATTTGTAATTTGTAATAAAATATTTGTTTGAATAAAATATTTGTTTGAATATGAATTCTGAGTTATTTATTTTATTCAACAAATATTTATTTAATTATGTGAAAAATAAAATAGTACAATATTATGATACATTTAAACGAATATATATATATATATATATGTTTATTATCATCAAACAAAAATCATATACTAGTATATTCTACAATCTCCCCTTTTGATGATAACAAACATATATTAAGATTTTAACTTTATTAAATGTATTTGATCTTGATGAAATTTATTTGCTCCCTCTATTTGAATGCTCCCCCCCATAACATAGCCCCCCTTCACATATGCATGAAAAAATATGCAAATAAAATAAAAATCAAAAGCAATGAGCCTATATTGCAATGAGCCTATATGAGAATATGCTTGCCAAAATCTTAACTTCTCTCCCCCTTTTGTTATCAGCAAAAGAGTAATAGTGTTAGAAAAATAGAGAGAAAGCGATAAACATTAATACCTAATCGAGTATATATATTAAATTTCAATAAAAGATCAAACAAAAATCATAAATACTCTGTCAGGCGCATATTCCATTTTAGAGTGATAGGGGTGATGTCGGTATACAAAACCATATAGTAGTGTTCATTTTTGATATATTTATAATAGGAAACTGTTAAATACTTACTAACCATGCATAACCGTTATGACTTTTAAATGAGATTAGTAGTATTCATTAAATTTAAAAAAAATGAATTTCAAGTATCTTCTAACCACACATAACCGTGAGGACTTTTAAATGGGATTAGAATCAACTTGCCTATTTAATAATCAATTTTTATATGTGTTCCATACATGCATAACCGTGAGGACTTTTAAATGAGCATGAAAGCACATAATCAAATATTCCAAGTAATTCACTCATGCATAATCGTGGGGATTTTTAAATGAGAGTGAATACTTTGGATGTTTTTATTGCTAATTAATTCTAAAAAAAATGAATAATTTTCTGTTTAAAATACCACATTTTGACATACTATATTGAATTTTGATGAGCGATGGTCATTAGAAATATGATAGAAATAGACATGGTCATGGAATTTTTACCAACAAAAGTTATTATAAATCTTGTTTAAATTTTTAAAGAAATTTACTAAATATACTTTCTCAAGTCATAATGTATGATTAATATCAACACTCATCGCATTTTTCAGTAACTATTTTTCTTTTTGATAATCAGTAGGGAGTCAGAATAGTTAACATAGGCATTTAAGATCAAATTCAAAAAGTTATTAAATTTCTAAAATGCCTAAACTGAGATGAATTTGACAAAACTATTTTCTGAAAGGGGTTTTGTAAGAAATGTCTGCCAATTGAAAAACAGTCAAAATGAAATTTATGCAGGTATTTTCTTAGGAAATATGATCTTTAATGAATGATGTCTAACATGATAACATCTATATGCTTGGTGAAAGAATGATGTACAAGATTATTTGTGAGATCATAAGTGGGACTCATTTAATTTTTTTTTTGGCTTGACCATGCAACTAACGAATATCCCAACATACAACACGTTCCACTAGTATTTTTTCTATCAATTAGACTACCAGCATAATCTGCATCTGAATATCCCTTTAACTCAAAGTTATCATTCGCTGGATACCATAGTCCAAATCGTGGAGTGTGTAACAAATAACTTAAAATCCTTTTTACAGCTTTTAAATGAAATTCTTTTGGATTTGAATTGAAACCGTGCACATAAACAAACAGTGAACATAATGTCAGGTCTAGAATCAGTAAAATAAACAAATATATCCGCGTGTATCTTGAGTAATAATCAACCAATACAAAACAACATTTCTTACCACCAAAATTTGTAATATCGTTAGTCCAAACAAATTTATATGAACCAGTTCAAAGACTCTAGAGGTACTCACAGTATCATGAAAAGGTGATTGGTCAATATTTTTGCATAAATTAGAATCAAAATCAACATTCATTTCCTTATCACGTAACTGGCTGATTTAATCAGATTATGGTGCAGATTTTCAACATATAATATATCGTTCAAGATAAATGTACCGTTACCTATTTTACCTTTACCGATAATTTTGCCCATTGTAATTCTGCCACCATTGTACTAGGCTAAGGAACTTTGATTTGTCGCTCGTCATGTACCTGAAATAGCCAGAATCCAAGTACCACTCTTGTTGTTTCTTAGCCTGCCAACACATCTACACAAGGAAAGATTTTTGTCACCTATTTTTTTATAGGTCCATGATTGTTAGTGATAAAATATTTTGAAGAACAAGTTTGTGTAGAACTAAGACAGTTTATGTTTGTTCCTTTTGGCATCCAGATTTGTTTGACTTTAAGGGATTTTTATATTTATGGCTTTAGGAACCCAAATTGGTATGGTTTTCACGTGTTTGGGCCTATACCAATAATTGTTTTGATTATGTCCATTTTTTCTACAAATTGTGCACTCGGATTTGACACGATTAGTTTTACTTCTAACTCTTTCAGATTGAGTGTGCCCAAGTCCTTGTCTAACAGTATTAACAGTTTGTTTCCTTGATAACATTTTTAGCGATCTTTCTCCTTTGAAAATTTTTCCTAAAGTTGTAGACAATTGTTGGACTTGTGACTTAAGTGATTCATTTTCATTCAATAACATGGTGTACTTTTTAATAGAATTTTCTCTCCTAGTATTTTCACTTTCTTTCAAAAATCAGAATTTCATTTTCAAGAGATTTAATTTTAATTTGCGATTTTTTAATTTCTTCTTCAATTGATGGACACTTATCACACTTAGGGCACTTATTTTGATAGTTTTTAACCAATTGATCAAGCTGCTTATTTAGTTCTATCAAACTATCTCTTTGTGATTCAATTTTAGCGTACTTCTCCCTAAGTCTTTCAAAACAGCCATTTACTTCATGAAAATATATAAGTAACTGAGAGCGAGTAAGTTTTGATACCTCATTTGGCTCGTCATCAACGCTGTCACTTGTATCTCCTCGAAGACACAAGTTTTCTTTTTCATTCTCACTACCAGTGCTTTCATTATTATCTGAATCACTTTCTTTCCAAGTTGCTGCAAGACTTCTCCTTTTCTGTTTCTTTCCTGGACTGAGTCTATTTTGAGGACAATTTGGCTTGATATGAGCGGGTTTATTGCAGTTGTGACAAATGATCTCCTGCTCTTCTGAGTCGTCTAGGACTTTGGCTATTCTGTTCTTCAATTGTTGATTTAGAGTTGGATTTCCATACTTGTGATTCCACCTTTTGAATTTCTTTATTATCAGCGCCAGTTCTGCTGCTCCATCATCATCATCATCATCTTCACTTTCCGTTGTTCCTTTGAGAGCTATTGATTTCTTTCGAGTATCTCCTCCTTCACGTTCTTCCTTGAATTTGATTTCTAGCTCATAAGCGGTGAGATTTCCAGTGAGTTCTTCAATTTTAATTTGTTTCAAAATTTTTGATTTCTGAATGGCAGTCACTTTCGCTTCAAAATTTCGTGGTAGAATTCTGAGGATTTTTCGAACTATTTCCAATTCTGTGTATGGTTTTCCGAGAGCTTTTGATTTGTATACGAGATTAGAAAGTCGACCATACATTTCTTTGACACTTTCATCCTTTTCCATTGTGAAGTTCTCGTACTCGGTACTAAGCATGGAAGGCGAGATTCTTTAACCTGAGAGGTTCCTTCGTGAGTCACTTCAAGCGTATGCCAAATTTCCAGCGTAGTTAGACAATGTGAGACACGATTAAATTCAATTTGATCTAATGAACAAATAATAGAATTCATAGCTTTAGCATTATCATTTTGCAATTTATTTTCTAGATCTGTCCATTGATCCATAGGTTTTTCAACTTGATTATCTACCATAATTGTGGTGTCCTATATCCCGTTTCAACAATATTCCAAGCATCAATGGTTTTCAGAAAAATTTTCATTCTATTTTTCCAATAAGCATATTCACCATTGAACATGGGTGATCTAACTATGGACTGACTCTCAACAAAAAGCATTAGTAAAAGAAGCCATTTTAAAAATTCAAATTTTTAGAACAAAAAATGGTTTTTGTTCCTAGCTCTGGTGCCACTTATAGGATCGTTTTCACCGTAGAGGGGGGGGGGGTGAATAGGGTGATACTAATAATAATAAAAATTAATGTGGAAATAAAAACAATAACAGTAAATAAAGTAGAAGAGTTCGCATACAAATTTACCCAGCTACGGCAAAACCATGCCTACGTGCCGCCCCAAGGTTTCTATTAGAAATTAAGTAGTGAGACACTTACACACATAAACTTGCGACACCCTCTAATGACTAACCTAACTCTACGCTTAAAACCCTACCACAACTCAACCACTGGGTTGTGAATTCTCAAACTACGCCCCATAGTTTGTACCTAGTTGCACAACTAGAAAATTCACCAAGTTTAAAAAGGAAAATTACAAAACAAATAAAACAATAAACAAAACAAAACCCTAATTTATAGATAACTCAGCCCAATACAAAAAAAGGCCGGCCCAAGTAAAATAAAATGTGATATTCCCTTTTTGTTATTCTTTGGCCCAAATGAAAGATGCGGTCTTTCCCTTGTGAACAAACTCTGGCCCATTTCCTTTTATTTTCGTGTTGCCTCCTTTGCTTTGTGAAATCAATGGCTGCTTCTAATTCGTTCCTCTTCAAAACTAGGGCTTTGAAATTTAACGCCGCTTGAAACAAAAATCAAATTGATTGCTGGTTGTTCCATAATTAGCTTCAATGCTTCTTCGATTTGGATCGCGGTCGCTTTCAGGAGTGAGTTCGAAACTGTGAATTTGGTATGTCATTTTTGCCGTATAATTTCTCTGTTGCAGTTACTTGTATTCGAACTCAATTCGAGTTATTTATTTGTGATTTAATTTGTATCTTGCTTTGGTTTTGCTTGAACTCAAATTACTTGAATGTCGATGATGATGTGGGATTAAATAGGGATAAAATCCCTAAATATACGGTCGTATATTTCTTTTTGAATTCTTCGTGACACTTGCTTGGCCGTTCGATTTTGCTTAAATGATGGTGATTGCACTGACTTGTTCAATAGTTGATGGATTTGAATTTCTTGAGTCGGTTTCGTTCTTTTTTCTCCTTGATTTGTCCACGTGATCGAAGTTGCTTTGGGTCGGTTCCTATAACTTCGGCATTTGAAATTGTGATAATATTTTGACTTTTAATTTGGTGTTTATCACTTGCGAGTTCCATAAATTTTTTTTGCTGGCTTTGACTTTCAATTCACTGACTTGTTCATTTTGAAATTCACTGCAATGTTATTTGAACTGTGACTTACAACTGTGATTACTATAACCATATAAACATGTATATACATACATATATGTATGTATATATGTGTACAATTTTTATGCCTATCCACTTGGTTGGCTTGATGTCTCTACTGTGTTGAGTTTTGTGGTTTGGTGCACTTGTCGTTGTGAGCCTGGCCATTTTTTCACTTGAAGTCTAGTCATGTGTATGCATAGCTTTGAGTCTGTGCATATGAACTTGTGTTTTTGGAATCTGGTGTAGTGTTGATGTGCATTTCTACTTGAAGTCTTGTCTCATTTGAACCAGAGCATGTCTAATTTTCTTGGACTTGATTTTGGTCTGGGTTCACTTTGTTATTGTAGTCAAGTCAAGTATACATTCTTTTGCATGTAAAGTGGTCGAGTTCAATGATGGCCTCCATGCATCTGCTCTGTCCTTGTTGCAGCCCTTGTGTGGTCTTGAACATTGTCTGGATTGTGTTGCATCCCATTTGCATTTTGGAGTCTGGTCTTTGTATCGCTTTTGATCATTGTATTGTACTGGTGGTCTTCATGTTTAGTTGTTGTGCACTTGTTTTCAGTTGCTTTGTACATGGTTGCCTATTAACTTGCTGTTGCATTTGATTCTTCAAGTGTACTTTCGTATTCTTGTGAATCTTCATGTTGTCTCATTGTTGTTGCATTTTTGGTCGAGATATATATGCACTTGAGTTGAATCCAGCCTAGGCTCGGGTTTGACCTCGTGCTCACCTGTCCCTGCAGTTTTATCAAACAAGTGTATATCAGTGTGCACGGCCTTGTGACATGTACAGTGATACACTATGCATGTTACAAGCTGTTCATGTAAGATGAATTCAAAAGAAATGATGACGAACAACCCAAATAACCGAGGCAAATAATATTTTCAAAACACACTTTAATTTGCACTGCAAAATATTTTCGTTTTCAATTTTACCACGTCAGTGTTTATTTTGTTGATAGCTTAGATGCTGGATTCAGGCTGGAACAGAGTTGAAGATAAAACTACGAGCGTTGAGTGACTATGTAGTAAGATTTAAATTGTAAAGTGAAAAATTGTTTTGTAATTGAAACTGAATTGTAATTGAAATTGTGTAAATGTAGTGAGAGCAGAAGTTTGTACTATTCAAATTTGTAATAAAATATTTGTTTGAATAAAATATTTGTTTGAATATGAATTCCAAGTTATTTATTTTATTCAACAAATATTTATTTAATTATGTGAAAAATAAAATAGTACAATATCAAATACATTTAAACGAATATATACATATGTTTATTATCATCAAACAAAAATCATATACTAGCATATTCTACAAACAACTTTTTAACCATTAGAAGTTTATACTTTGAAAAAATATCGATAATGTGATCGAAAATCATTTTATCAATAAACAGCTTTTTAGCCTTTAGAAGTTATTCATTTTTTTTACATACATTTATTTTCTTAAGAAATCAATAAGATGAAATATATTTTTTACCATTTATGAAAATAAACTTTTTAGATGATGTCATGATTGATGTAATCAATTGTATATAGGAAATGAGATTTTATGGTAAGACTTAACTTTTATGTTAAAGAAGAGAGAGTAAAGGTGCATGTGAGAGGAAGGCTCCATTGCGACCTACCATGGAAGGTAGAATGTGATAATAACCTCTTGCACAAACCTATAAATAAACCCTTAAGCTAAGAAGTAAATCACATATTCACTAAAGCTTGAAATGAAGTATGGGAATAAAAATGGTGGAAGCACTTAAGCACTAATCGACTAATTATTCTCTAACATTTTCAAGTCTTAACCAAATCATCTCCAATCTCTTCTAAACTTTGGCTATAGGCCTAAACCATCATGGGAAGCATGAATATCAAGTAAAAAGTGGGAGAAGGTGAGAGAAAAAGGGGGATCTTGGATGGGCCACGAGCAATGGAGGAGGAGGGGAGGTGTTGCCTTGGTTTGAAAGTGCTAAAGTTTGGATTTTTAGGCTTTTGGTGATGGTGGGAGGTGGTTCTTTTATTCATGTGGCTTTGTGCTTTTGTTTGGCTTGGATTTAAGTGAGTTATCCTACTATCTAATTTGTATATATTGTGTATATATGTTGTATTTGAATTATAAAGTTAAAGTGACATTAACTAATTAAAGTTATAAACATTTGGACCCCTCTTACTTTTGAAAGCAAATGACAACTTTATATTGTATAACATCACTTCTATTACCCTCTTAAACATGTGGCATGGCATTGACTTGATGTTTATGTGGTTGTTTAAATTGTGTGTTGAATTGAAGTAAGTTTGAAAGTGTTTGAAGCGAAATAATCGTTATAAGTGCACTTCGATATCCCTTAATTTTAACTTGTGTAAATTGGATATTTATGATCTTAACATGGGATAATCTAGTTTGGTTATTATTTACACATATTTTATTGTATTGGAGAGCAAGGAAATGGTTTGGAAAGTTATAGAAACTGTGAACCAAAGTTGTGAAAGTTAGAATAAAAATGTGGTTATAAATACACTTTGTAGATATAGTCTGTTTTCGGGAATTTTTATAAATAAATGGGAAGATAATATTTGGGGTTTCTTTCCATGTTTTAAAAGTACCCTAAGGGTAGTAATTACTATAAAAATTTCAAGCCTTAAATCATTTGTTAAAATGGTTAAAATTAGTTATAAAGATTATGCTTTTCAATGTTGTTTTTAACAAGGACTTTTAACAACATTTATAAATGCTGAATTAAGTTGCTTATGGTTTTAAGTGTTTAAAAATGATATTTAAATTTGGTATTTTTCTCTAATCTTTTTAGAGATGCTTTCAAATAAGTAAGTATATTAAAGTTGGTTTGAAGTTTAAATATATATTTTAAATATATGCGTTATCCGGCATTTTAACCCGGCTATATTGAACTAATTGCATAAGTTAGAATCGACTACCGTCAAGGCCGATGACTCCAAAGTGATGATTGTGGGGACCAGAAGTCAAATACAGATGGTAACATGAAGTCGAAGTTGAATGGACTTGATAGATATGCAAGGCAGAATGTTCGAAGCATGAAATATGGTTCAGCACATAGGAGGGATCGACATAAATTAGCTCTAATAATAGGGATCAACATGTTTCAAGGTATGAGAGCATTCCTATAGAAAATTATAATATTTCAAGATCCACAAGTCCAATGCATAAGAAATTTTATGAGCAGGACATAGGGACCCTAGGGATCGCACCTAAAGAAAATGAAGTTGAAGGGATCGGTATACTTCCCTTGGAAGGGATCGACTGAAATCAGCAAGCAAACCATGTTGAAGCAAAGATCAAGCAATAACTCAAGTTCTACTGATCCAATTGGCATAGGGATCGCACCCCAAAATTCGACCAATGTAGGGATTGGTACCAATCCATCTTCTTTGGGAATTGGGCCATGCGATTCCTCTTGTAGGTCTATATGGTTCTGGAGGTCCTTCTGCAGAATTTTCAGGGAGATATTTGGCCATCTTCGTCTATAAATACAACCTTGGCTGTTCATTTTGGGGACTTTTACGTTGCTGATTACTTTGTATTATTTTGTAACTAAGGATTTTCATTTGATCTCTATTGTACTCAGATTACAAAGTGATTAATAAAGCAATCTATTCAAAGTAGACATAGGCAAACAATGCCGAACCACTATAAATCGTTGTGTGCGTGTTATTCTTTCAACTTGTTGCTGTTTATTTGTTATTATCCTTTGTTTTCATTTTATATTCCTCATTTATTTCTCTTCAAAACTTCCATTAGGTGTTTGTGACATTTTTTGGTGCACAATTTTTGGTGATTCCACTAAGAACTTGATTCTCAACTTATTAGGATCCTCTTGTTGCTACTGGATTGCATAAATCCCTCGAATGAGATCCATATTTATTTTCAGGAAGTTTGCTCATTCTATTCAGATTTGAGAAAATCTAAGCAAAGCTATCAACAATAAGGCTACTCCCCAGAACGCAAAAGGTAATGAGAATACTACACTACGCCATAGATTGCATACTGCAACACCAAGAAGTGAAGCAGAAAGTGCCAAAAAATGTGGCTTTAGGCTAAAAATGGGCAAAGGCAACACTTTCTCGGTGATGCATTTTGCCGCGTTGCCGTAGAGTTAAAAGCAACATCTTTGCGGCCCTATGGCAACATCGGTTCTATTGTTGCCACAGGTACCAAATTTACTAAAAGTGGGCCCCACAATCTGGGGCCCAACATGTGGGCCCACATTGTGGGGCCCACTAATTCTTTGGCCCATCTTTACGGAATCCTGTTGTGGGACCCATATTCATTAATCTATGGTAACACTTTTACCATCCAATGGCAACACTTCACTAGTTTATTACCACATTTAACATCACATACTGCAACATTATATCACATCTATGGCAACACCTTTTGCAATTTAAATTGGAAATGTACTGCGACATTATATTACTACAACATTATATCATATCTATGGCGACATTACACTGCAACAAAGAACTTTTCATTTCAGAATAACCAGCAACACAAGTTTTACTTAATAAAGTACAAAATAACAAACAGACTTAAAAACATAACCAGTGTATTCATAGTTACAACCAGTACATACTAAATTCTACTTATTAACAGTAGATTCATATTTGCGAGCCTCCAGTGCCATCAGTGCCTCCATTGCCTCCAGTGCCATCACTGTAGACGGTCGCACAAAGATCCCCAATATCAATTTGCATGTCAGGGTTTGCAGACAGTGCTTTAACTACAAAGGTTGCAGACAGTCATTTTTCATCAATCATCAAAGCACTGAAATCATCCAGACACATTAAAGGAAACATAAAATTTTAACTTGAGATACAGACAATTGCTAAGTTATGATCTAGAGAAAAGAGCATTCATCATTCATTCCTATGTCAGCCTTAAGATTCTTCACTTAATCTACTAAATGATAAATTGGCAGGCAAACGGTTTATCATATGAAAATTAAACTTCCAATGGGCCAACACATATTAAAGAAACATTCCTATGCCCAGCACAAATTTCAAATACATAGTACTCACAAAATTTAGAGTACATACTACTCAAATGAGGTTTAGAACATTGCATTTGAACAATAGAACAAGGTTGCATTCTATGGATGACATGGATAAAATGACTGCTTTTTAATTGTTTGCTAATACCAGCGTTTGAACAGAAACAGTAAGTGTAAAATGTGTGATGATTATTTTCCACCATATGTTGAAAAAGAAATAACTAAAAATAGATTGCTCACTTGTATTTTAAAATATACAGGAATTGCTCAGCTTGATCATGATCAAAAGTTAATAAAGGAAGAAGCGATCTTGGATCAGGATAGGGTTGATTACATGATTCTTCATCTTGCCAAACTTTGAGCTGCTATAGAGTAAGTTAAAACATAGAAAAAAAAATTCTACTACAATATATATCTGCTAAGATGGAAGCAAAAATTTAGGAAAAAAGGAAAAGAATTACTTATGGTGATATTATCTTATATGCAGGGAGGGTTAAAGTGAAAGGATACGTTGCATGGTCACCGACAGATAACTTCGAGTGAAAGGATACCAATTAACTTATTGAACTCATGCTCATTCAGTCTTAACTCTTAATTGATTGGTAGAAAAATTAAAATACTACTTAATAAAATAATACCTATGTTTGAGATTGATAGGCACAATGAATCTTGACAAGTCAGCTAACCACTTACATGTATTTGGGTTCAACTCGGACCATGGGTTCAACTCGGACTCGATAACATCCTAGAAACAATACAGATCATCTGTTCTTATCGCTTAAACTGATTTTATGAACCAGTAAACTACTATATATCCAAAACAAGTCGCACATTCAAGATTTTATGCTACTAAAGATTAATATATAATTCACAAAGTTAATCTAAACCATTTCCAATATAATTTACAGCATGAATATGCATTTTTATAAATATGAGATCATATTACTAGCTGTATAAAGAGATACGGTTTTCCAGTTTACTTTCATTCCCAATTTTGAAACATACTGATGAGAAAATTGGACTGTTCATAGTAAAATTAATAACCAATGTCATGAATACTCTCCATTATAGACCATGATTCAGTGGGGTGAAAATAATAACAAACGGTAATAGGATTAAATAACAATAATTATATGGACAAAACTAGCAAATAAACTGGAGAAATAACCATATGAAATGGACAAAATTTCAGACACAAACTTTATCTCTAGCATAAATAATAACAGACATTTGAGAATTTTCTATTGACTTGGGCCAATACCTAGAGTCTCAAACACAAACTTGGATGGTAAATTTTAAATATATCTAAAAATGAAAGGGTAACTAAGGGTTAATAGACAACAAAACTCCTTTTTTGTAGCCCGGCCTGCTGCCATGCTTGTTGCCTTTGAAGGTTCCGGTAGTAATATTGGAACTGGTAGTGATATTGGAATTGTGAGAAATAGATTAAAGTAAGAAAAAATGCATGTAGAAAAAATGCATGTAGAAAAAATGAGGCATAGGATATGAAGATCGAAGAGTAACCTTATTTTGCTCAGAAGAAAGGTCTTCCATGCACTCAATCAGAAACTCAACATTCCTCTCCATGAAAGGAGTTGTTGACAAATTTAGGCGATCATAATCATACTGTTAAAGTATAATTTCTGAGATATGTTAAATAAATAAGACAACAAATAAGAACATTTGTGAAAATATGAAACTGAGATTAGCAAGACCTGTGTTACAGGAGAATCAGGCTCTAACTCAGTAATGAATGCACTGATAAGAGTGGAATTTGAAACATCGATCTATAATAAAATATAGCAAAGTGTATTATCGATATTAAAAACCATGTATTACATTCATGTCCTTGGTTTTCTGATTAAATTTTTATTATTATGACAAAACTTCTTCCTTGTATGAAATCAGACCATGATCTACTGATTAATATGCCAGTTTGGGTTAGGACTGTTGTCCTCACGTAAGCGATTGAAGGGGACTTATAACCTACCTTCCGTTTGCATTATGTCAAAGTCTCCTTCTGCACCTGTTTCCATATTGAAGGGATATCATTCTACTTTGGATGTTAATTCAAAAACTTTCTCTGATCACTCATTTTCACCTTTGCGTTTTAATTTTTCTTATATGCCTAGTCTGTCTGAAAATAAATGTGATAATTTAAATGTTTCTTTAGTGCAGGATTTGAACCAAAGCTTTGATCCATTAAAAAAGGATGAGTCTAAGGTGCAGTGTAGTTCATTGTTGAATGATCAAGAAGGCCTACATTTTGAGAATACAGTTATTCAATAGAATCAGGATTACAATTAAGTCCTCTAACACTAGTACCGACATTCCTACTAGCAGCACCAATAAGGAATGTAAACTTGATCAGATTAATAGAAGCCTATTAGTCATTAAGAATCCTGAGTGGGAAGATAAAAGAGAAAAATAAAGCCATGGATTAAAGAAAAACTGGCATACAAAGCATAAAATATGTTGCAAAACAACAAATAATTTTCTTAAAAAAATTACCAACTTCAAACCTCAAAAAGTGATTTTAACCTGATCCAAACAGAAACAAATAAAGAAAAGAGTAAATAAGAGTAACAATAAACTAACCCATCACTTTAAAACAATATCATGAGCAAGCCTATCTCCAACTATCAGATCATACCCCTAATGAATAGTTACTTCTTCATAAATACACTAAATTGAACAAGTAATTTAATAGATTATCAAATTTCATTCAAAAATTATGGAGGGGACCAGTTATTTTGATGGTGACAACAATCAACCTTCAATTGTAACGGGAGTATCAATCGTCAATCCAACAATTCAGGGTTCATACTGGCAAACAGAAACAACAAAGAAAAAATATAAATAAAATTACCAATCAAGAGCAGTAATAACAACACCAGCCCAAAGAGGAATGAACCCACCACTCAAAATCTTAATAGCAATAGCGCTACCAATAACTTCCTGGATATCGGCACCGATTAGAGCCAACTCCGCCATGACCCACAAAGCAACGCTCGCCCACTTCGGATACTCCTCCCTGCAGAGTTCAGCCAAATGGTTACCAATGACAACACCGAGCCTCGCACTAAGCATCTGAATCAGTAAACCCATAACAGTAGCCCACAACAAAAGCCATAGTAAGGAGTAGCCAGCAATCGCTCCTTATTGTAAATCGCCCTCGAGATTGCCTGGATCTAGGAATGCTATGCACATGAGGAAGCCTGGACCAGTGAATTTCCATAGTTTTCGGAAAGAGAAAGGAAGCGGAGTTTGGTGGTCGTTGGAATCGGAGTCGGATTCGTCGGAGACTGAAATTCGGACCTTTTCGTCAGAATCGTAGGCGTGTTCGTCGGTGGTTTGGTCGGATGAAGGAGTCGAGGATGATGGTAGAAGCTTTGTTGTGATTTCTTTTGACATTGTGGCGGTGGCTTGATATTTTTCTTTTTGATTATTCTGAATAAATGGAGAGGTTGAGGGGCGGTAAGTGTTTGACTCAAACCCTACAATATTTTGTTAACTTTTGCCGCCTTATTTTTGCTTTCCGCGTGAAAAATTATTTCGGCCCGCTTTTTTTTCAGCCCACACTCAATTTTTATAATATTTTTATAAGTCTGTAGCTACTACAACATAGTGTTGATATATATGCTAACATCCTGAAGCTAATGTTGTAATAGACAAAAATCAGCATAGCTATCGTTACATTGTAGCTAGCAACATCTTGTATTTTGCAATAGGCCATCTATGGCGTAGTGCTAGCATCCAACAAGGAGGCCCGAGCAGTTAAGCAATGGATGTGAATGCTGATCCAGTTGAATTCCAGAATCCAGCTGATTCCATTACAAGAGCTGAATTCCAAAATCTGATGAGAGAGCTAGTAGGTAGCCATCGACAATTAAATTAGCAGATTCAAACCAATATCAACCTAATGAACCAACTTAGTCAGCAACAGCTGGGAAAAGTTAGGAGGGACCTTACCCCTTACCCGGCATCGGAGAGTTCTAGTTCATCGGACGAGTATCATAGGCACATGCATCGCAGAATAGACAGATATCGCGCAGAAACTTCGGGACGTCAACAAGAAGACCATCGTGATCTGCCAGGACCAATCGATGCTGATCCCTCCATAGAGATCGGTACCGATCCCTCCTCCAGAGGAGGGAACTTACCTGTGCACACTGGGATTCAAGATGGAACTGCTGTGGCTAATTTGGATGAGGGAGTTCAATTAAATGCTTCTTCGGAATGACGATGAAGTGAATTTACGATATATACATCGGGAAGATGTTGAACCAAGAAGGCGTGGAACGTCCCATAGACATCGACCAGACCATTCACATGAGGTAGAACATGACCACCGCTTGGCACCAACTATCCAAACGTCGGACTTGTCGGCTATAGCTAGACAGTTAGTGAAAGAGAGTCAAGGCTTAACCAATGATGACTGGGGAATTTCGAGAAGCCATACCCCATTCACCAACAATGTCCTACATGCATAGTATCCAAGGAGGTTCAACATGTCGTCGATGCCTGCCTACATGGGAAAAACCAACCCTAGGTAGCACATCGTGAGATATAAATGGCTGATTGATTCCACACTAGCAGATAATGCAACTAAGTGTAGATGTTTTCCCACAACTCTCTCTCGAATAGCATCAATGTGGTTTACATGGTTACTCCCTTGGTCGATCTCTAGATTTGATGATTTGGCAACAAGGTTTGTGGAGTAGTTCCGTATGCACGCAACTCCGTCCAAAGATGTAATGTCCCTGTCTAGCATGATCCAGGCTCCGAGAGAATCATTGGAAGATTATTTAGAGAGATTCCATACAACTGTTACATAAATCAGTAATCCGAATGACCATGCAATATTGATGGCCATAAGAAGACGGATTGATCCAGAGTTTGATTTTGGCGATTAGTCAGTTGGCAAGCCGCTCGCAACGTTGGATCGCTTTTATGCAAAGGCTGGTCAGTATTTGAGGAAGGAGGAAGCCAAATGCTCCAGGAAGAAGAATGTTGCAGGACCAAGTGGAGAGGAAGTACATACTAATATTGTAGTGAAGCGGTTTGATGATAGGTCTGGAAAAGTTCAAGTGAATGCTCAGAACAAATCGAATTAACAAAAGAAAGGCGGAGATTGGAGCCGAGAACGAAAGAGGGATTCTGGAAGAGGGAAGCCTAGGATTCTGATGTATGATACTTACACGCCACTGAATACATCACTATAGAATATATATTTGTCTACCTACAACATTATGGAGTACAGGAAGCTGCCTTCAAAAGAATCAACGAAGAAGCAAAAACAAACCAGAAAATATTGTCGGTTTCACGAATGCTATGGATATAACACAAATGAATGCAGGCATCTCCAGGATATTATCGAAAAGCTAATTCGAGAAAGGAAGTTACAAAAGTTTGTAAAAACCTTGTAGGATGGCGGGCAGGGGACATCCGACCCCAACCGAGGACAAGCACCGCACAGGGCTGAGGAGCCTGCATGAACCGGTGGAAGATTGGTAATCAATACAATAGTCGGAGGACCGCATCTGGATGATAAGAGTTGGCATGGGTGGAGCGCTACGCTAGTACGATTAAGCATGTGGATTTTGAATGCTGTTCAAGTACGGAAGATGGAGCTCCGGAAAAATAGCAGCGTACAATGACAAATGATATTGTGTTTAGAAACAGAGATGCAGACAAGGTGGAGTCTTTAATGATCGACCGTGCTTTGGTGAGAAGGATGTTGGTTGACTGTGGAAGTTCTGTAAATATAATTTTCAAAAAACCTTATGATCAGTTGAGGATGGAAGCCAAAGACTTGAAACTGTCTAAAGCCCACATTCATGACTTTAATGATGCTGCAACTGAAGCTATTGGGTATGTTGAATTACCTGTAGAGTTGGGAGAAGGTGACCATAGGAGAGTACAAATTCTTTTGTTGTTTTGGATGTTGACTCTCCATACAACGCTTTTTTAGGCCGACCGGCCCTAGATGAGTTCCGGGCAGCTCTTGCCCCATAGTGTTTGACTCTGAAGTTCTCGACAGATAATGGTGTTGGGGTTGTTCATGGAGATCAGGCGACCGGACGTGCCTGTTATGTAGCTGAGTTGAGGGATGCTCAACAGAAGGAGAAAGGTAAGGGTGTGGACAAGTCCGTTCGCATCCAAGCCACTGAAGATTGACAACTAGCGCCTGAGCCTTGGCTCGGGCGCCACAGTCGGTTCTATAGAGGTATAGATCCAAGAGATGATGAGGAGGAGCCCAAAGAGACCAAGGCTACATCGGCTGAGCTGACGATTGACATCACAGTCAGCTACAACGATCCATCATGGGTCCTAAAGATCGGATCATACCTTAACGCCCCGATGATGAAAGAACTTGCTGGATTTCTCCGAGCGAACCTCGACGTGTTCTTTTGGACTCACTCTAACATGTGTGGGATCTCGCCTGCTATTGCGAGCCATGCATTGAATATCGACCTGAGGCATGTCCCGGTGAAACAAAAAAGATGTGGCATGGATACGGAGAGATCTGCCGCTCTTAAAGAGGAGGTGGATAGATTCAAAGAAAATGGGTTTATTCACGACGCCCTCTACCCGAAGTGGGTATCTAATCCTGTTCTTGTGAGGAAGACGAATAGGAAATAGCGAACATGCATTGGTTACTTAGACTTGAACAAGGCATGCCCAAAAGACATCTTTCCCCTTCCAAGGATCGACCAGCTAGTAGACTCAACCGTGGGACATGAACTGCTATTTTTTATAGATGCGTACTCAGATATAACCAAATCCCGATGCATATTCCCGATCAAGAGCACACCAGTTTCATTACCGATGTTGGATAATATTGCTATGTGGTAATGCCGTTCGGACTAATGAATGCTTGAGTAACCTACCAACGCCTAGTCAATAAAATGTTTAAAGTTCAGATCGGAAAAACAATGGAGGTATATGTGGATGATATGCTTGTGAAGTCATGACAGTCTAGCGACCACATTAGAGACTTAGCAGAAATGTTTGACATCCTTCGACATTATTAAATGAAGATTAATCCTCTGAAGTGTTCTTTTGGCATTGCATCTGGAATGTTCTTGGGTTTCATCGTTAATGCCCGAAGAATCAAAGCTAATCCCGAGAAGATCCAAGCTATTCACAATATCCAAGCACCGAAGACTATCAAACAAGTACAGAGCCAGAATGGGAAGGTTGCTGCCCTAAGTCGATTTATTTCCAGAGCTACCAACAAATGCATTCCTTTCTTTGACTTGATAAGGAGAGGAAAAAGGAATTTCGAATGGACACAGGATTGTAGAGACGCATTTCAAGCTTTGGTGAACCACTTAGAGAGACCTTCCATCTTATCAATTCCAGTGGATCATGAAGATTTATATATCTACTTAGTCGTGTCGGTACACTCTATAAGTACCGTGTTGCTTCGCAAAAAGAATCGAATCCAGAGACCGGTCTATTACGTTAGCAAGCGATTGACAGGGGCTGAAAGGAACTATCCAAAGATAGAGAAACTAGCGTACTACGTGCTGATTGCATCATGAAAGCTCTACCCTTACTTCCAGACACACCCTATCAATGTTTACACTGACCAGTTATTACTACAGGTCCTACAACGACCTGAGACGTTTGGAAGGTTACTCAAGTAGAATATCGAGCTTAGCCAATTCGATATTACTTAGCTTCCTCAGAGGGCTATCCAGGGTCAGGCACTGGCGGATTTTATAGTAGAATTTACTGCACATGATGATTTCTCAAAATCAGTGAAACCCCTAACGAATGGTGGAAGTATGCCAAGTCAGGGGAGATAACCAAGCTAAAGGACAATGACTTGCTCCATACCTTATCCAAGTCCAAGAGTTGTTGACTGACTTTGAGTACTATGACATTACACACATTCCTGGAGATCAAAATAGAGAGGCTTATTCATTGGCGAAGTTTGCTAGCACCGGGGACCCACAACAGATGAGCTTGGTTCCAGTTGAAGTATGAAATGCTTCGAGCATAAACCTGATGGAAATTGACCGGGTATTAGGGACGGAGTCTAAGAAGGAGTAGTGGATGACTCCAATTAAAGACTATTTGCTACGGGGAGTTCTTCTTGAACAAAGGAATGAAAAGTGTCAAGTCCTTTGTAAAGCTTCACGATATATTATACAGGAAGGAGTTATGTACAAAAGGGCTTTTCCGCTCCCCTGCTCCGGTGTATCGCTCACGATGAAATAAAACGAGTCCTAAAGGAAGTTCATAAAGAGGAATGTGGCGATCACACCGAAGGGCAAACTATAGCAAGGAAAATACTCCGTTACGGGTATTATTGGCCAACCATCAATTGAGATGCTGCTGATTATGTAAGGCGATGCGACAAGTGCCAGATATATGCAAAAGTTCCAAGAGCTCTACCATCGGAAATTACACAAATGGTATGTCCATGGCTGTTTTCCATATGGGGCATGGATATTATCAGTTCCTTACCGATCTCTAAGGATGGTACGAAGTACGCCATCGTCGCAGTTGATTACTTCACCAAATGGGTTGAAGCGAAACCATTAGCCATGATTACAACAAAAAAAGTAATCAGCTTCATTGTTCGGAATATCGTCTGTCGTTTCGGTCTTCCACGAACTATTGTAACAGATAATGGCACTCAATTCGATAGTGCTGAATTCAAAGACTTATGCCGTCAACATTATATTGAAAAGAGAATTGCAGTAGTCGCTCACCCTCAAGCCAATGGATAGGTAGAAGCTATGAACAAAATCATAGAGTCCATTTTGAAATAGTGTTTGGAGAAGGCCAGAGGCAAATGGGTAGATGAACTCCCGACAGCACTATGGGCTTATTGGACCACCCACAAGTCTGTGACTGGCCATACTCCATTCGCCTTTGCTTATGGTTCTGAAGCCGTTATTCCTATTGAGCTCAAAATTCCTTCTCATCGAGTGACCTACTATGATCCCAGAACGAATAATGATCTCCTCTTGGAATCTCTAGACTTTGTAGATGAGAAGCGTGAAGAAGCTGATTTGAGGGCAGCGCACACTGACACCGAGTCGCTCGATAATACAGCACCAAAGTCCAACCTAGAACCTTTGAAATCGACGATCTCGTCTTGAATTCATGCCCTGTCGCATATGAATCGTACTAGGGAAGGACCATACGTCATTGAACAGAAGCTTGGAGAGGGAACTTTCAAGCTAGCGACTGTTGATGGCATCACATTCCCAAGGGCATGGAATATCGAGCATTTACGACGCTATTTCACTTAGTTTATTTCTTTTCCATTCAGTTGTATTTAGTTTCCGGATTTGTTTTAGCATTTGATTTCCAAAGACATGTAATAAAACAAATTATGTTAATTCTTTCCATTTGGCAGATAAAATTTCGAATTTCCTTCATATTTGTGTTTGCTATAGCGGTACATATTAGTTACGATACTGGACTAACTAGTATTGACATGTTCGGGTAAGTTCCCAAAGTTTCGAGCAATCCGAGTACATAAGTTTATGATTGAACTAAATGAAATGAGAATGGTCCGACCGTTCATTTGACGATTCACGTTCACAACCCATTGGACGGAATGCCCAAAGAGGGATGGATGTGCTTCGACCATCCAATGACTAACTTAATCCAATCAAACGATGGGACAAATATGAATCAAAAGCGATCGATACGACCGATCGCTCGTGAAGTTAACCCCTGGACTTTGGGGCAAATCAATCAATTAAGGAAAGTACGGTCCGACTATTTTACGAAATAACTCTAAGTCCCCAAACTGTGGATTGGAGTATAAACACAAGCCGGGTGCGATTCAATCACCCGCTAACTAACTCTTATCCGCAGAGTGTAGATATGAGTATAAACAAATAGACGAGTGTGGTTCGACCACTCACTATTCCGTGAACTCCGGCCTTAAACCGACAGGAGGAGTATAAACTCGCGAAAGATGGAGCTCGACCATTCGTCGTTTAACTCCGCTAACCCAAGACTGGGAACAGGAGTATAATCATTCAAACCACTGAATCCAATAGCACAACACCAAGGCATGAGTCCCGTGTTTGGTTCGACTTAGGGCCATGACCATGTGGAGGCTTTGGGATAGAATTAACAGATTGCTATCCGAATCAACAAGCAACAAATTACAAGTACATTGAATGGAAGTAATAACTCAACCACTTAAGTAACAATTCACACAAGAGTTCAATAGGAAACAAAAAACTATTATTTGTATAATAAGCTTCAAAATTGTGATACAAATATATTCGAAAAACGTGGGTCGGTCCTGTACAATCATGGCCAAAAAAGGGTAAATAGCTATAAAAGTTATGTACAAATAGAGCCGAAGCGACAACTATTCCTTTTGTCTTCTCTCCTTTTTCGATTTTTCGGGAGTGGCGCCACCCGATCTTCCGCATGTCCATTTCCTCGATCCTTTACTACCTTTGGTAGGAGTGCATTCGAGAGTAGGAGGGAGTTTTTTGAAAATCGACCCGCCAGGTGGAATGACTTGTAAGGGGACAAGATTTTGATCGTCGATATCCACATCGACGAATTCAGCCTTAGCTTGTTTCTTAACAACTTCTCCCTCTCGATGCGCTCCTTTAAGATGAGCTCATCGGTGTGTTTAGTGGCGCCGGTGATCACAACATCATTAGATTCATCCAATGACAACGGATCTTCAGCTTTACCATCATCGAGTTCTTCGATAACTTGAGCATCAGTGGCCACCAGAATCTTAGTAGATGTCGATTGTTGCTCCACCATGGCATCACTTTTTGGAGTTTGGCTGGGACTTGGAAGATATGTGGATTTATGGAAACAAGAAGATAAGCCTATGACTATTAGGCATGGAGAAAGAAACCTCTTGAAAAGTGTAGAGTAAAGCGATACCTGCGTCTGGTTGACTCTCAATTGTCACTGGAGTGCTCCCTTCCAGAATAGTGGTCAGCACCTTAGATTGATAACCGGGTTTGTCCGGATCGTATCTCAGATCCTGTCCCAGGACGAAAGAAACTGATGCTCCGGCTGCTTGAAAAGAAGAAAGGCCCTTGGGATTAGACTTCGAAGACTCAGTGATATTTTTACCTTTTCCAAAAGGTGCTAGAATGTCGAAATATCAGAGTCTCGCAGCGGTAAAGTCTAGGGGTTCATTTCCGCAAAGGATATCTTGGACTACTTTCTCTTCGTCCAAACCAGCTTCGCCAAGGGTTTTCATTTTCATTTCAACAATATATTCCCAGTTATTGGCAAGCGACTCAAGATAACCCTCACCAAGAAAGCTCAGATCGCAGTGGAGAAAGACTTTAGAATTTTATTTGATGATCAGTGGATCGAACATGTCCTTGATTTCATTCCGACAGGCTTCCTTGGCATTCTATGCCTGGGCTCAAGCTGTCCTCTCAATTCATTGCAGCCTGTTCCCTTGCCTCTTCTGGGAAGACTTCAATTTGAGCAAGTTGTTCATTAAGCTTAATCTTCAAAGTCCGGCATCAACAGTCTCTTCGCAATATCTTTGCAATTCTTCTTGAGCTTCGATTTTCTCTTCCCTCTTCTTCTTAAGAAGTTCTTCAAGCTCCTCAATGCGGTGGGCCAGAATATTTTTCTCCTTTTGCAAAGTATCTTTTTCCAAGGAAAGTGCACTACTGTGGTTGAGAGCAGCATCTAGTTCCTTTTTGTGGGTATCCTCTAGACGAGTCATCGCTTTAGATGCTTCCTTAGAACTTTTTTCTGCCTCGGTCAGTTTTACCATCAAGTCCGAGATCTCATTGTCTTGGTGTTTGATTATAACTTTATCGTGGATCACTTCTAGCTTTAGGCGATTGATTTCATGCTGTTGCTCAATAGACACCTCAAAGATCTTTTCTGCCAAGTGCTGGAATGATTCATGTTGACAAAAAACGTCGTTGACGCATGTAAGTGAACTTGCCTTAACATTCCCTGGGATTGTATGAATGGAGGGGAGGAACTTAAGCCCGTCAAAATGAATTTTTGGAAAATTGACCTTAAGTTCGGCCAATTTCTCTGTTGTGGAAGCTTCAGTAGCAGCGGTCGGCAAAGATGGATCAAAAGCGACGATTGGACGTTTGCTCGACCTGTGGTCACAGGACTGCTTAGAGCTGGATGAACCGAAATACTGCTCAGGCGGTACGACAACTGGAGGACCAGGGAAAGAGGTCTGATCGCCACTATGCATGGAAAGATTCGGTTGCACTTCCTGATGGACCACCAAGATTAGGATTTATGTTTTTAAGATGAAGATTCTCTCGAACGATGACTTCTTTCTCGATTGTCATCCCTCTCTTTACGCCTACCCGATACTGAATCACGCTTGGATCCGTATTGTGTCGAGGAGCCCTTCAAGCGATCAAAAGCTCGGGATTGAGACATCGCACCTGCAAAAACCAAATACCAAAGTATAAGTGACCATTGCACAAAAGATAGATGGAATCGTGTGGTGATGTGCACGTGATTGTGAGTGTCCTAGTGTCCCCCCCAACGGACTGGTTACTGCAGCCTTGCTCATGGGAGTTTTCTGTCCTTTGCCGATAGGAAGAATGCCATCACTACTTTTGGTGGGAGAATTGAGCCCATCGATATTGATGTTAGGGAAGTCATAAGTCATGATATCATTGGGGATTTGAAGATTTGAAACCCTTTCATCGAGCTTTCTAAATGTTGGGAAGATGACTGTTCATTGATAGAAGTGATATCAAACTCCGAATCCTTAGCAGTTTTCTCCTACGAAGCTTATATGCAAGCTTCTTTCTTCTCTTGGCTAGTGTGTGAGGTTGCGCACCTTGTGATGGTCCGACTATATGCGCCTTGTCTGGACCTGCATCAGCGTTGCCAGGTTCTTCGGTGTAGGCACCCCTAATTTGGCCTTCTTCGGCGTCATCCTGAGTCCCCCTCAACTGGGGGCACGATAGGGTTATTGATATCCCCTTATTGTTCTATAACGTTTCTTTGTAGTACATCACTTCCAGGAAGTCTGATGCTGCGGCCTTCTTCCAGTAGCCCGGATAGAGAGATAACCACTCGTCGGTTACGAGGAGTCTAATGTCTCTGTTTTCGACCGGGGTGGCGCGAATTTTAGAAATTGCTCTTGAAAAACTATTGCCCTCTGGACGTGGGCGGACACCTATAGATATTCAGAATGTTAGTTGATTCAGAATATGACTTGGATTAAGGAATTTGAGAATAAAGCAAAGATGACACTTACGTCCTTCCAACCATCGCCTTGCAAAGCCAAGTGGACATCGAATGTAGAACCATTTGTGTTTAATAGGGGTGAGTTTGTTCCAAGCACCCATTAAGAATTGATAGTTGGGTGAAGGCTTGAGGAAAACATAAGAAGGACTTCCTGACTATCGTTTATAGTTGTAAATAAACCTTATATCCTCAGGAGTTGGCAGGCGGGATAGAATGCTCATGAATAATAAGAAAGTGCCATGGAGAAAGGCATAGCTATTCGGGTGAAGCTGAGTGGGTGCTATTCCAAGATATTTTAGCATCTCCTGGATGAAAGAATTAAAGGGCAGCACGCATTCGGCCCAGCACATGTATTTGATGCATACTGTGTACCCCTCCGGGGCAATTGAGCCCTGTCATTTATCGAAGGAGCTAGGATGTCTTCGAATGGAATTCCATGTCTGGAACATAGTCCGTGAAGGGCGGCCTGACCAATTGTGGAGGCTTGAGAATCTGTTGGGTTATCTAAGAGTATAGCGCCTTCCATATCGCCAGGGGAAGGACTTATATCTTCCGTCGGGAGGAGAGGAACATCACAAAAAAATGTTGGCTGATGGGTCGGAAACTTCTGTTTGTTTAGTTTGATGACCAAGGGAAAGCTTACCAGATATGGTTGCGAATTGACTCAGCTTCGGGATTAATATGTTGCGAGGCTGGTCCGGAAGACATTGCAGCTAGACGCTCTGAATGTCTGATGTCCATGTCAACTATACTCAGTAGATAATCGAGACTGGAAAAGTTTACCTGTCCCCCCATGCTATGTGTAAGCTAGTGTGGTGCAGTGTAGTGTAGTGCAGAAATAAGCAGCTTAAAATAAGAAAGCGAAGTTAAATGGCGAGACTTTGGATTTCGACCAGAGCGGCCGTCATCGCTGACCGTCTCAACTGGCAAAGATATCGATCAGTTATGTAAGCTTTGGAATCGACTATCGACATACCAAAGTGTGAAATCCGTTATTCAATTCCATATGTTAAGTTTTAGTTCATTTTCTAAGTCCCAAGGATTTGATCATTCAATTTCGAGTTAAATAGTGAATATGCAAGTCATGTTGTTCATCGTTATCATAAGTTCAAGCTCATTGATGTAACATCCCATATCTGGGGGCTAAAATCTAAGCGCTACAGAAGCTGCAATTATCTATAGTATTAACTTCTGGTGACAAAATACGATAATGATAATGATATCCATAATATCGGAAGCACATTAATATGAACAAAATCACATATTTCAAAAACAACATTTTGCTGATTACATTTCGAAACAATAATTCATATCCATGTTACATAATCCCTTAACGTTTCCTAGGCAATGATTAAATATATCATTACAAAAATACGCTAAGAGCGACATATGACGATGCCCCTTAGTTGATCAAAGTAATATAGTCATATCCGATTTAATATACACAGCGGAATCAAAACAACGTGAAACTGCAAATCCTAATTAGCTATCCGTCAGCCACATGCTCGTCTTCGGATGCTTTATTCGCCAAAAGAATAAACCTTGAAAACCTCAACCCTCAGCCTATTCAAATCAATTTTGAGTACCCGACAGTTTAAGAGGAAACAAAAACTTCGAATCAGACATAAAGCCTGGTGTGAATAATTATGTTATATCACGGTTTACTGATATTAAGTGAGACCACACCACCTAGCGGAATGTGTTTCCCCTCACTAATATCCTCTTTAAAACATATATTTTGCAAATCCTTTCCTACAACCAAACTAGTTAATCAAGCTAATTATATCAAAATAGATACGTCCTTTATGCTAATAAATTGACTATCTGTCCGTAAAACAAGTAATACATGAGCTATATGCCCACAATATATAGCAAGGTCCGTTATGCTACAAATGGACTATATGTCCATACAACTGGGCCGATTGCCTGCAAACTGGACTAACTGTCCGAAATCTAGGCTGACTGTCTGCAAAATGGACTAATTGTCCGAATTATTTTCTTAGGGTTAACTATCCTATAAATTTTCCTTGAAAACCTTTTCAAAATGATTTAGTCCTTCAAATCATATATATACAAGAAAAATATATCTTTAGCTTTACTCTAAGCCATTTTGCCATGTTATATATACTTTACTCAAAATAATGTTGATGGGATTTAATAAGGATTATCTATCCTTCCAAAACAAGTTAAAACCCTTTTTAACTTGAAAATACTTAGGCTACTGCCTATCTATTACTTTCGAAACCTTTGTTTAAAACCATTAAACAACCCTTCCGAAACCATTGAAGGTAACCCCTTCGAAACCATTGGAAGACCCTTTCGAAAACATTGGAAAAACCTTTCCTTTCTTTTCTCCGAAAGCTTCAAAATATCAAACACCTCCCTTTAAAACCTTTTAAATAATGCCTTTCAAAAACATAGGAAAGACCTTCCTTTCAATCCTTTCGAAATCCTAGGGAACCATCCCTTTCGAAACTATTCATTAAAACCTTTCGAAACGATCAAAAATCAATCCTTTTGAAAGCACTTTGGGTTTAATTTAAAACATGTGGAAACCTTTCAAAACCAGTCAAAAACGTCTCGGTTGAAACCATTTGGATGCCGCCTTCAAGTAGAGCAAAAGGATCAAAAACCCAATGAAGTCGAAAGCATATGATTCAAAACCTTTAAAACTATCTCTTTCAAAACCATTTGGGTTTTAATTCAATTATAGAAAAAGGTCTTAAAATATTTAAGTTGAAAGCATTTACTTCGAACCCATTTCCTAAGTAATGAAGTGATGGTGTCGAAACCATCCCTTCAAAAGCATTGGAGAGGTGGTCAGGTTTTAGAAAATAAAATAACCCTTTCGAAACCATCTGGGTCGAAAGGTAAGAAGGCATCAACAAAAGGTTTTGACTTAGTCGAAAGCAATTATTTAAAAATAGAGGCAGAACCCAATCGAAACCATTTCCTTTAAATCACTTGACTTGGTCAAAAGCTACTTATTCGAAAGCCATTTAGTCGAAAGCAAGCAGGCGTGTTTCATTAATTTAAAAACAAAGGACTGCCTCAACCCCTTCGAAAGCCCTAGTTTCGGCTCCCTACCTTCCGCATACATCCAATTCACTACGTACCAGTAAACTGATACCATGTGCATTGGTTTCGAATGTATCGGAAGCGAAGATGAGGAGGCCGAACCTGGTGCCGACGATGTCGAAACAGTGAAAAACCTATAGCAAATAGTTCTTTTCACCTAACCTGCCTTACATGTCTAATTGTGATTGGTTGCCTCTTTCTTTACTAATAAAAAGTACTGCACTTTGTCAAAAGTGCTGCCGACTTTCCAGATTTTATAATTTAATTCAATTTACGAAAAGCCCCTTCTCCTCTTTTAATTATATAAAACATTTAAGTCACATACCTTAAATAATTTTATATAACCCTTAAAACACTTAGGAAAAATCTACAAAAATTCCAGAAAATCTATTTTAATATGTTTTCCAACATATAATACTTTCGGGCCCCAATCTTTTATTATTTAACTGAAAATAATTATTAACCCAAATTAGCATTTTCTTTACTAGAAAATTCATATAAATTCCACAAAAATTCAAAAAAATTTGAAAATTGAAACACATCTCCCAAAAATATTTATGACCTTCATAAAAATTCGCAAGACATTTGGATGTCATTTTATAGGGTTTTCACCTTAAAACATATCATAAAATTAGTATGTACATAAATCATCAACATGTATATATAGTTATTCCATCATTCAAAATCATGGCAAATCAATGCAAAATATTCGCCAATCATCTATAAATCGAAAATACAATCAAAAATGAGATGTAAACATTATTCACCTTAGCCTTAGAGATTATAGAGATTGATATGTGAATAGATTTTATTTGAATTAGTTTCTTCCTAGCTTTTCTTCTTCCCTTCCTTGTTAATGGTGGTCAGCCTCTTTTAAAATTTTTGAGAATGAAAAATGAAACTGTAAAATTTTACACGGCCAAGATTTGGAGGATATATGAATGGCCACTTTCCTATTTTACCCCTCCTCTATTTCTAGTTAACTTTTATTTTAATTCATGGTTAAATAGCACGGCTACACCTTAATTAAAATCAAATCTCAATCCCCTAATCAACATATTATTTTATTTAGTATAACTAATTAAATATTCTAAATAATGTTATCAAAAATCTGGGGTGTTACAAACTCCACTCCTTAAAGAATTTCGTCCTCGAAATTACAATAAGGTACACAATAAATCAAACAAGAAGGTAAAACATACCATCAAATAAGTCAAGATATGTATCTCTATTCCTGCTCTCAATCTCCCAAGTACAGTCCCTGTCATCGTCACTCCACTGAACTTTGACTAATCCGACCATCTTGGTTCTAAGCATATTCTCATCTCTCGCAACAATCCGAATAGGCTTCCTTACTATGGTCAAATCCGGCTCTACCACTAAATCATCTAGCACAGTCGGTGCAAATAGCAGCCTACGGGTCTTTAATACATTTTCTGAGATGAGAAACATGAAAAACATCGTGGACTCCAGCTAAACTGCTTGGTAACTCAACTCTATATGCGAGTTTCCCGATCCTTTCAACAATAGGAAAAGGTCCAATGAATCTCGGCGCTAACTTCCTCGATTTTCCAAACCTAATCACACCCTTCATCGTGATACTTTGACGAAAACCTTGTCTCCGACTGTGAACTCTAGATCTTTCCGTCTCTTATCTGCATAACTTTTTTTCCTAGATTGAGACTCTTCATTCTAGCCCGAATGACCTCAATCTTTTCTGCAGCTTCTCTGACTAAATCTGGACCAAAAACTAACCTATCCCCAGTCTCTAGCCAAAAAATGGGAGATTTGCATGGCCTTCCGTACAAAGCTTCAAACGGTGTCATCCTAATACTAGTCTGATAATTGTTGTTATACGAAAACTCGACTAAATGCAGATGGTCCTCCCACGATCCCCCAAAATCTAATTGTAACACCACATATTTTTAGTAACATTATTTAGAATATTTAGTTAGCTAAATATAATAAAATAATGTAAGACGATTAATCGATTGAGATTTGATTTAGCCAAGGGTAGCCATACCTACATATAGAATGCACTAAAAAAATAAGATGGAAATAAGTGTAAGGAAATAAGGGAGGGCAAAATAGGAAAATGATAGAGCTTATACCCTAAACCCTTAGGAAATCAAACACACTTTCATTTCATTTTCAAGTAAAATATTTTAAGGTCAACCACCATTTTCAATCTCAAGAGAAGATAAAGCTAGGATTTTCAAGAGGAAGAAGCAAATCAACTTGTTCAACATCAAATCCCACATGTTTAATCACAAAGCTAAGGTGAATGATAACTACATCCCATTTTTCTTATAGTTATCGGTTTTAAGGTTAACCCGAAATGATTTTGCATGATAATGCCATGTTTTGGATGATTAAATATTTATATATACTTGTTGGTGATTTATGCATGTTCATATTGATTTTATGATATGTTTGATGTGAAAACCCTATTTAATGACATCCAAATGCCTTGCGATTTTAGATATAACCAGAAATGTTATTTTAGAGATGGGTTTCAATTTTCATAATTTACTGAATTAATGTGGATTCCATATTAATTTTCTAGTGAAGAAAATGATTTATTGGGTTATAAATTATTTATGACATAATAAATAATTATTTGGGTCTGAAATTTATATATGTTAGATAACGTATTGAAAAGGATTTTCTGGAATTTCTGTAGAATTTTCCAAAGTGTTTTGATGAATATATAAAATTATTTAAAGTATAGGACTTAAATGTTTTATATATTTAATTAAGGAGTATGGGTACTTTGCAAATGATTTAAATAAATTAATTCTGAAATTATGGCAGTTCTTTTAGAAAGAAAAAATTAGCAACCAATAAGAGTTTGACAAACAAGGCAGGTTAGTTAAAAAGATTTACTTAAAAAGAGTTTAAATCGGAAATTCATGCTAAAAGCATGTTTTGCCTCTTTTGGTTTTGCCCAGGTTACTTTCGACTAAGACCCTCTGCCTCCTTCCTTAAACCAATGCACATAGTATCAATTTCGGTACACAGTGAATTGGACAAAGGCGAAAGGTAAGAGTCGAAACCAAGGGGTTCCAAAAGGGTCAAATTGCATTTTTGTTTTAAAAGAGAAAAACGCCTGCTTGCTTTCGACCAAGTACCTTTCGACTTAGTTGGGTTCCTACTAGGTCAATTGATTTAAGAAAGGTTTTAAGGTTGCGCCCTTGTTCTAAGAAATAGCTTTCGACTAAGTCTACTTTCGACTAAGTAAGTGGTTTTAAAAGTTGGTTTCGAAATAGTTATGCCCTTGTTTCTAAATGAAAGCTTTCGACTATGTCGAAGCCTTTACTGCTGCCTTTTCACCTTTGGAAACAGAGCTTTCAAAGGGGGTTGTTTTGTTTTATAAAAACCCTACCGCTTCTCCAATGCTTTCAGAAGGGGTGTTTCGACACCATCACTTCCTAACTTAGTAATAGCTTTCGAAAGGGTAAGCTTTCGACCCTGTTGCTTGTGACCCTTAGTGATTTTTAAAGAATAACCCAATGGTGTCGAATGATAATGGTTTCAACTTAAATGGTTTCGAAAGGTGTTTTTCCGCAGGCTTTAAATTGAATCCCAATTGCTTTCGAAGGGTTTAAGGTTTTTAATACCTTCGAAAGGTTTTAAAGAAGGTTTCGAAGGGGAGGTTCCCCAATGGTTTCGAAAGGTCTAAAGGAATGGTTTTGAATGATTTAAAGGAAATGTTTTTCCTATGGTTTCGGAAGGAAATGTTTATTGGTATTAAAGAGGGATGTCTAAGGTTTTTAGCTTTCGAAGGAAAAGGAATTTCAATGGTTTCGAAAGGTTTATATGAATGGTTTCAAAAGGGGTACTATCAATAGGATCGAAAGAGGTACTTTCAAATGTTTAAAGGTTTTTCATCAACAAAGATTTAAGTAAAGTATATATAACATGGCAAGGTGATTTTGAGTAAGGCATAGAGTATAAATGTTTTCCTTGTTTAAGTTTGGTTTAAAAGGTTTTAAATCAATTTCAAATGAAAAGGTTTTCAAGCAAAATTATGGAAAGGTATCCTTAAGTGAAAATGACTCGGATATTAGAATACCAGATGGGACTGGTATAGGATCGCACCCTATACATTAGCTATTGGCCCCAGCTAATTTAGTCTAAAATTCAAGTGTGTAGGGCTTTGTCACAGGTAAGACTAAAATTACGATTACACACAGAAGGGGATATATGTTTGTATACAGACAGGTTATTGGTGATCTTGCAAAAACATTAGGATCAGGTGACCCTGGGAGATGTTAAGTTTGGGACAGACCGCCCAGAAGAGAAGTATTTAACAGATAGTTAAGGACATACCGTCAGTTCCTGACTAAAGGGGAATGCTGTCGGTACATCCAATGGCTGAAGTAATCAACCGGGCTTCTGCTGCTCCGCCTTAACTCTTTGGCACACAATACACTTAGCTACAAACTCTACCACATCCTTCTTCATACCGCTCTAATAAAACACTCTCTTCATGTCCCTATATATCTTATCACCACCCGAATGAATAGTCATTCGAGAATGGTGTGCCTCTGCTAGAACTGCTCTCATCAAATCACTAGTGCGGGGGACACAAAGTCTTCCATCTCTCCTTAGCCGTCCTTTATTATCAATGAAATAGCGTTGGAGATGTCTAGAGACCTCTCCTCTGCTAATCCTCTCTATAATATCCATTAGCTCTGAATCCTCTCGCTGCCTCGAGCCAATCTGATCATGAGGGTAGGCTTAACCTCAAGTGCTGCCAATAATCCAAAGGTAATGTCCGTAGAGGGCTTAAAATCAAAGGTGGAAATAAACTCTAGGCTTTTCCACTCCACGAACATTGGAATAAGGGTTTCTCTCTTCCTACTCAACGCATCCGCCACCACGTTTCCCTTGCCAGGGGTGTAGGCTATCTCAAAGTCATATGATGCTAAAACTCCATCCAACGCTGCTGCCTCAAGTTAAAATCCTTCTGTGAGAATAGGTACTTCAATGATTCATGGTCGGTGAAAAGCTCGAACCTTTCTCCTAGCAAGTAATGTCTCCAAGACTTGAGCGCGAAAACAATAGCAGCTAACTCCAAATCATGGGTGGGATAATTCTTCTCATGGGTTCTTAACTATCTACTTCCATAACATACTACCCTCTCTTCTTGCATCAATACTGCTCCAAGACCCGTACCAAATGCATCGGTGTATACTGTAAAAGGCTAAGCTCCATCGGGTAAAACTGACATTGGTGCACTAGTAAGGACCCTCTTTAGCATCTTGAAGGAATCCTCACAATCTACGTCCCACAAAATGCCGCATTTTTCTTAGTGAGGCGAGTAAGCGGTGCTGAAATCTTAGCGAAATCTCTGATAAACTTCCTAAAGTAGCAAGCCTAACCTAGGAAGTTTTTAAATTCGGTAACGTTCTTGGGGGCCTTCCAATCTTGTACTGCTACTACCTCAGTGGGATCAACAACTAGACCTTCTCTTGAGACTACATGCCCCAAGAAACGTACCTCCTCACGCCAAAAGTGACACTTCGAGAACTTTGTCTTCAGCTGATGAACACGAAGTGTACGAAGAACCTCCTTTAGATGAATAACATGCTCCTCCATACGCTTGGAAAACACCAAAATGTCATCCACGAATACTACTACAAACTTATTTAGGACATCTCGAAAAACACGGCTCATCAAATCTACGAAATAGGCTAGGGCATTGGTCAGCCCAAACGGCATAACCAACCACTCAAAGAATCCATCGGGTATCGTAAATGCCGTCTTATCAACTATCGTCAACGACCTTAAGTTGATGAAATCCAGTAGCTAAATCAAGTTGAGAAAATACTGAAGAGCCAACCAACTAATCGAAAAGATCATCTATCCTAGGAAGTGGGTAACGATTCTTCTTCGCGAGCTTATTCAACTCTTTATAGTCTACGCAAAGTCAAAGGGAACCATCCGCCTTTGTAGCGAAGACGACTGGTGCTCCCCACTCAGATATGCTCCGTCTGATGAAGCCTTTCTCTAATAGCTCACCAATCTGCTTGCTTAACTCCTTTCCTCTCCCTGGGAGCCATATGTCTCACGGGCAGTGCCACTGGCTTAACATTGTCATTAAGATAGATCCTAAAGTCGATCTCTCTCTTAGGGGGTAGTCCCCTAACCACCTCAAAGACGTCTGGGAAATCTCTGAAGGTTGGAACTGAATCTAACTCTGATGGTGATGAATCGAGGGAATAAAGGAAGCTCAACATGACTGACCCCTATGGGTCGCAAGAAACCTCGAGAGTCCTATTGCTGCATGTCTCTAGTCTGGCGACTCTCCTCTCGCAGTCCAATATTGCTCCATAAGTGGATATCCAATCCATCCCCAAAATCATCCCATATCCCGAAAATCCCAATACATAGGTGTTACAGTCAAACTCTACGCCTAATATGAAAATTTTCAAACCCCTACAAATCATGGATAAATGTGCCGATCCTCCTATGGGTTTGAAACAACTATGGGGTCTACTATTAAAGAGATATCTAAGTGAAAAAAATCAACCAACGAACTAGAAATGAAAGAGTGTGATGCTCCAGAATCAAAAAGAGTCCGAATGGGAAAATTCGAAATAGAGATCAAACCTTCCACGATGACTTTCCTACCTCTATCTGGTCCACTCCTAAAAGATGTTGCAGCCAAAGCCTGTACCTATGCTGTAGGTGCGCCTGCTCCCTACCCCGTCCTCTGAGGACAAAATCTACTAAGTTGACCGGGTTGTCCACAACTATAACACTTTCCCTTCATTTTATCCTTCTTGCAGTCTTTTGCGTAATGACCAACCAGTCCGCAGCTATTGCACTTCTCTCCTTTCTTGATCTGCTTTTAAGGTCCTCCTCCTTTCTTCTTATCCTTGTTGTTCTTCCACCACTTCTTCTTAGAATTCTCCGACTTAGTGACCTCCTTAGACTCACCTTCCTTAGCTGCATCAGACATGAGAGCCATCTCCATCAGTGACTCATATGTAGCTCCCATTGGTACATGTGTCAATGCCAACCCTTGGAGGGGCTGGTTCAATCCCTTAGCAAACTTCATGGCCTTCTTATGCGGTGTATTAACAAGCTCCATTCCGAACCATGACAACTCATTAAACTGATTTATATACTCTTCCACTGAATGACTCCCTTGCTTCAACTAATGAAATTCTCCCTTCAGCTGCCAAGATGCAAGCTGAACTCTCTATCGATCCTCCAATCCTAACAGCCCAAATATCCGCTCCGTATTCATCAACCAAGCTCGTGCCTATACGAAATCCTCCGTTCCAGAAAACGTTTGGCCTCCTAAATTAGTGAAGTCCTTACATAGCTTAGAAAAATCGACTATTGCAGGTGGGTTAATGGGATCTCCACCCACTGGTGCTGTATTGGGCGCTTGCCCTTGCACCTTTGGTGCCGTAGCTTGGTGGTATTTACGGAACCAAGATAGTGGCTTGGATACCCTCTAGATGATTTGGGGTGTCCTCCATTCTATGCAAAGAAAAGAAAATTTAGGCTCGAAAGAAGGTTGAACTGGACTTTGAGGGGATTTTTATAAAAACTCTCTTATACTTGAAAACCATTTCTATAATTAGAGTTTCTTGCTGAAAAATACTTCTAGTTTGAAGATATCTTTTTTTGAAAAAATACTTTACTTTTAAAACAAGTTTTTAGGAATCCTGTAACCTTAGGCTCTGATACCAAGTGAAACACCCCACACCCCTTAGTATATCCAAAAAGGACACTAAAAGATGTGGTGCATTGTAGGTATAGCTAAAACTTTACAGAGACTAAGATTCACAAGACAAATAAATAATAACAGCGAAAACAATTAAATGGTAACTTCATTACTCCAGAAAATAAGTCATAAAAACCAAATATGTCAAAACCAAGTACACATGTCTCGTGAAAAATATAATCTCGGTCACATCATCAAAGTACATAAAAATAACCATCCTTCTCAGAAGTACCAGTACATGAAAAACCAAATGAAATGAAAAAATAAAAGAAGAAGAATACATGAAGAATCTCCAAGAATATCTCCCTAAGAAAGCTGAAATCTACTGCCCTTGCCTCTGCTGGACTGTGGGGGAAAAGGGGAAATAGAGGAGTGGGTCAGACTAAAAGTCTAGTGAATGAAAGTAATTACTTGTATTATTAAGCAAGATAAAAGTAATAGACTTACAACAGTTCTAGTATAAAAAGAAATAAAGGAAAAGATAAAGCTAGAATAAAATACTGTTTAACTATTTGCTTTGATAGTGATTGTTTGCACTTATCTTAGATAGCTGCTTTGATTAGGCTAAAATCCTAATACTATTTTAATTAGGCCGAAGTCCTAATTCTACCCTTTGATTGACCTTCTATCTATGTTGTGCCACTGTGAGCTAGTCCTATCCTATGGGTACCACAGCAAAAGACAACTGTTTAGCGCTTTGGAACTCAATAGCGACTTATCTCCCTACTTCGAGATCGCACGCTCGGTCACCGCCGGTTCGCACTATCTGTTGCTCCCTCTTTTGACCTCTTATCTACCTATTTCAGCATAAGCGTACCCAGCCTCACCTGATCTGTTGTGAGACCATCAGTCCTAGTCTGACAGGGTCATGCCCAGCCTCACCTAAGTGTTTGTGAGACAATCAGTTCTAGTCTGAAAAGGGAATGCTGCCGGTACGGGTCCTAACGAATAAAATCTAGTTGCGCCCCTTGCCCAAATCCCCTGATTTGTGCTTTTATTTATTGATCACTTATCTACCCTAATCAGCATAAGCGTGTCCCAGCCTCACCTAATCTATTATGAGACCATCAGTTCCTGACTGAAGGGGAATGATGTCGGTACAGGCCCTACTTCTGTCTTTGCTTATTAACTTAGTGTAAGTCTTTAAAATAAGCCTCTTCGGTTAATTCTGCTTTATTTGCTTATTAACTTATTCTAAGTCTTAAAATAAGCCTCTTCTGTTATCTTTGCTATATTTGCTTATTAACTTAACTTTAAGTTTTAAAATAAGCCTCTTTCTGTTCTTTCTGTTTAATTATAACCTAGGTTATAATTGTTCTTCTATTCTGTCCTTTTAGTTATAACTACTAGTTATAAACTTGCTTGCAAATGTCTCAAATTTGCCTATTTTAGTCTATTTTCTTTTTATTACAGTTCTTCTTATTTTACATCCAATTTCTGTAAATTTAGTATTCTTATATTTTAGCCCATATTAGCGAGTTATTCTCTTTTTATTATTTTATTCGCGTAAAAAGGAATAAAAAGAAACTAACATTTACAGGCTAAATTCTATCGTAAAACAGATGTAAATAAAATGTAAATAACAATAAATAATAGTAAATAACTGTAAACAAACGAATAAAATAGCTAAATAAAAATAGCTGAATAAAATAGACTGAAAAGAACTTTAAAAATTAACTGTAAACAACTTATATAAAAACTGTCTCAAAATTACAAAAAAACTACAACTATTGAGAACTATATTATTTTAAATTACTTAAAAATCTAAAATAATTACTTAAACACTCACCTGTGGTCCTTAGCTCTTTTCCTTGGCCTTCCTGGATCGTAAAATATTTTGATTAAAAAGATCATCTCCTTTGAAAAATATTCTCTTTACGGTTCAGCCTCAGGCAATGAACCTAGATAGGAGAAAATCTGAATGAGAAAAATAGCTAGGCCTAGGATCTTATTTATAGTGTCACTTGGGATCTTAGACCGTTGGATTTGATGATGATGTTTGTACTAAAATTGGGCACAACACTCTTCGGATGTGTTTGAAGAGTTAAAATGAAAAAAATAAATGTAAAATGAAGTAGATTTAACAAACACACCAATAAATAGATAAGAAAATGCATAGAAACACATGGATTTAGAGTGGTTCGGTGAATTGCCTACGTCCACTATGAAATGGCTGATGTTTATTGAACTTTACTCGCTGGTTACAAAAGATTACAGCAGTACAATAGAAGTTTAATGGTGATTCCGGCAGAGTATTAGCGTGGAGAAGCCAAAAGTCCATTTTCTGTAGGTCCAAGGTCACTATTTATAGGTGTAGACAGCAAATATCTCCCCCAGATCTCGGAAGAATTCTTCTCTCACGTCGGTGGGCCCACGAGAGCGAGTTCAGGTGATTTTGACTCGCTCCGGGAGCGATACGAATTGAATTCGTATCGATCCGCAAATGGTCCTTTAGGGCTGAAATTTGTCAGGTACATTCTTGAGGTTGTAGACAAGCTCCTGTGAAAATTTCCTGGCATTTAGACTTATAGATCTTGAGTTATGATCAATGCAAGTTTGAATTTGTCGAAGGCTGTCGAGTTCGCATCGCTTCTGTTCGCGTCGCTTCTAGGCACGCGATGACTGATGACGTGGCACCAACTTTCAGGATCGACCCACTTTTCATGCCGAGTGTCCGAGTCTTCCTTCTTCATTGTGCCTCGTTCGTATCGGGCTGGAACAATTTCCTTCGTATCGCTCCCTTGTCGTCGACTTCGCATCGCTCGTTTGAGTTAGGTTCGTATCGATAGCTTACATCCTCATCCATATCGATATAGGCTCAAGTATTTCATACCGGTCCTGGAATGCTTCCCATTCGTATCGATATAGGCTCAAGTATTTCGTACCGGTCCTGGGATGCTTACTTCGTATCGATTGAATAGGGGTGGCGTTCATATCGATCCATGTGGTGCTCCTCATATCGATCAATGGCCGATCGATACGAAACATGTGAATGGGTGGATCGATACGAAGTGCATGGTTTGATTGACACAAAGCGACAATCCCCTACGGATACGAATTAACTTGATCCTGATGGATACGAAGAAGAATGTGTTCGATCAATATGAAGTGATGTATATGTGATGGATACGAAGTGTAGCTGTGTGCCTAGATGGATACGAAGTTGATAATGCTTTGTCATGGACATGAAGTGGATGGACACGAATGAGCTTGCTCCTTCCATGGATGCGAACTAGTTTGATTCCGATGGATGCGAAGAAGGCCGCTTTGGATGGATGCAAACTAGAATGGATATGAAGGAGTTGATCTTCTTGGCTTTGATCGGTCAATATCTTGAGCATACGAACTCCGATTGACTTGAAATTTTGAACGTGGGCTTTCATAGCTTTGGTTGTCGTGTCATGTTAATTGTAGCTCGATCCGGACCTGGACAAAATTTACCAGCATCCGTATTGGACCTACGTATAACTGATTTAACAAAGCTGTCATTTCATATCGGTAAATCTTTGATGGATCCGAATGACTCAAATGAGTTCCTGCATATCGTTCGTATCGATACGTTCTTGATGGATACGAACGACAACATTCTGGATTGATGGAAAATAGATGCGAGCAGTTGCGCTCGGGTCTGATATGTGTGGACGGATACAAACAGAGCTCTCGTATCGATGGCATTGATGACCATTCTAGCCGGTCATTTTAACTGGAAGACGAATCATTTCTTACCTTTACATCGTGTCCATATAAATACTATTAGGACTTAGAAAAATTTCGCTTGCTTTTCACTCCTTCTGCATTGCTTCATATCGATTGAGAAACCGAGAAATGGAAACTACCTTCGTCCAACCTAAACAACTCCTTAATCCCTCGAATCTTTATTTCAATTTAGGTAATTAGTCAATGAATTCACATTAAAAATGATTAGATTCGAGTTCAACCGCTAACCCATCCACGCTCATGGCCGATTCCGGTGATGCCAAGGCTGGAAATAGGCCGGAGCTTAGTTGTGGAAGGCTGCAGTGGCGTTCGTGTTGATTGGAGGAGAAGGATTGAGGAGGGATACGAAGGATGGACCGGCCCCTCTTTTGTATCGATGATGGAGGAAGGATGGGTCGTATCGATCCGGGGTGAAATTCGTTCGAATTGATCTAGGTAATAGGGCTTCGTGACGATGAAGTGGGGATCTTCGTATCATGTGATGATAGGGTTTCGTATCGACTCGAAATGATCGATATGAAGGCTTTGAACTTGCTGGTCGATACGAAGGGGTCGCACTTGATCGATTCGAACTCGTATCTTGATGGATTCGACTAACATCCTTGACCGATACGAATTGGAGCTTTGGTGATTGATTCAAGTTGAACTTTGACGAATTCGATACCCCTTGCATACTTGAACATATGACTCCGACGAGCTCCCGCTCTGCATAATTTGACTTAACCATTTCATTGCAGTGACTGCCCTTTGAAGCTCGTCGATGGAACTATAGCTTGACCAATTTGAAAAACTTTAACTTGGATCGATTTCTGAAGTAAGGATGGCACGGTTGTGATGGCTAGCGATGACGGTCATTCCGATTGGATTTCAAAGTCTCGTTGTTTGAATATCTTGTTTATCTTTGTAGAACTTTCTTAAGTACTATACAATATTGCACTGCACAACACAATCATGCACTTCACTCTGGGGCACACACGGGCTTATTATCACCTAATGATGATTTTTGATGAGTTGATTAGTTATGGAACCTAGGAGTTCAGAGCAACAGGAGGTTCAGAGTCCACCTCCTTTGGTAATAGAGACGCCGGCCTTCACGGCCGAAGTCATAAGTCCAGCTCCGGACGAGTTACCAGGAGCAACCTTCATTGGGAGCCCACAAGACTCCATTTCATCCAATGTCACCGAAGATATGTTGGGGTGAATTTGCTTGTGGCATGGGCTATCGTTGAATGATGTTCTATTACCAGGGCCGAACGACATGCCATATGCTCCCCGGGAAGGGTACACTGCTTTTAATCGATTTTCCTGCACAGTTGGGACGCTCCCACCATTCAATCAGTATATCCTGGAGGTGTTATCTTATTTAGGGATTGCCCCATCATAGTTGCATCCGAATGGATACACATTTTTGAATAGCTTATTTATTATCTTCATGGAGCACCTTTTTCGGCCCCCGACTCCAAAGGAAGTCAGATTCTTGTTCAATGTAAAGAGTCGGGGAGATAATCCTCCTTTCATATTCTTAGAGGGAGCCAGAAACTGCCAAATCGTGATCAGAGCTTGGACTAGACTTAGCTATTTCAAAACCGAGTGGTTCTATGTTCGGTGACCGCCTGGGTTTGCCAAACGGTGGCTAGTTAGACGTAAGTGCCGCAATTTCTCTAGTGACTAACAAGATAGTCGTAATTGACGTTGAGTCTAACATTTTCTTTCCTTTACAGCCACAATTCCACGAACCGAAGGTGCCCGATTTAAAGAAATAGTGCGGATTCTTCAAGAGGTACCGGGCGAGATTAGAGAGATCAACTCGGTACTTACGGATGAAAATTTGAGGGCTGTGGGGCTGATTGATAGAGACCAAAGCATAAGGCCTGAAGGATCTCTTAGTGCAGCTCCGACAAGACGGGCTGGGCGTAAGGCACCCGGGATTGTAATTGCTGAGCAAAGTGTTGAAGAGAATACACCTACCGAAGACGAACCCGTAGCCGGGCCCTCAGATAGTCCTCGACATTCAGAGGGAAAGAGAAAAGGCAAGGCGGTTGCTCATAAGCTTCACAAGTCTTCAAGATGAAAATCCATGGTCATGTTTCTGCCAGCCACCGGTGTTATAATGTCGGAGGCTCCTCCCCCACATGTGGAGAATCCTTTCGAAGGACTTGCAGACATTTCCAATTCCGGACTATGTGTCGCTTCAACAAGATACCGGGTTGGAAGGGCTTCAAAGCGCCTTAGATCTAGGCGAGTCGATTCCTTCGAGTATGGCCGACATATCCGGTTGGTCGGGGGGTTTGCACATGCATACACACACTTCATGGCACTGCATAATTCCTAATCATAAGCAATTCATTTCTGGGAAGTACTAACTCTGTTTTCCTTTCCATTTTACAGGCACAATGTCAAAACGAGGATCTATGCTTGGCAGCTTCCGTTCTGCACGCCATTCCTCTAGTTCATTTTATAGGCCTTGCAGACGTGAGGCCGATAGAGACCGCGATTGCAGCTACTCTAGCCACGAGAGGGAGTGCTATGAGAGGGATAAAGAGTACAGGCGCCATTCTCGGTCATGCTCTCCATCACCTAGAGTTCCCACACATCCTTCTGGCTCAGGCAAGCAAACTTACGAATCTTCACATCAAATACCACCTTCCCAAGCACCAAGGCCTAACCCACAACATCGGAGGACCGAAACCAAAATCCTCGTCATTATCGAACAAGTTATCACAGAGCCCACCGGGGAAGGAGCGATCAGAATTCCTAAGCTGAAAAAAGATTTTCCAAACATTTGTTTTGACGGCTTCGTCTTCCTCCACACTTAAAGCGAATTCTTGTCGAGGCTGAACAGACGATGCACGATTATATACATGATGTTTACGGCCAGTACCGGGAATGGATGAAGACCGCGGACAAAGTATCAGCGGTGGCTTTTGAGCGGGCAAAAACAATCGAGAAATTAGGGATTGACCTCGCTTAGAAGGACCGCATAAATAGGTGCTCAACAATGAAAATGAGTCCGCGAGAAATTCTGAGACAGAAGCCAATAAAAGAGCTAATGAGGCGACTCGGAGGATGGAAGAAATGAGGAGAACACACTTAGCCCTGGTTGAGGAGATGGGACATCGGACCACCACAGTTATGGCCGAGAGGGATGGAGCGCTGAAAGAGCTTGAGGAGCTTAAAGCCAAACTCGTTGAAGCCGTTAGAAAGAAAGACGATGCAAACAAAGCCGCCCAGGAAGCATGTGAGCAGGCTGTGATGCTTAGGGACGAGAGGGATGCGGCGACGCTCAAAGTTCGGGAAGCCGAAGCCAGGGTTGAGAATGAGGTGAAAGCGACGGAGACTAGGTTGGAGGTTAACATCGAAGATCTTCTTATTACGTACAACGCTAATGTTTTGAAGCACCGAAATCTAACCTGGTTCGAAAACTATCCATCACACCTATACAACACTTGGTGCTACTTGGTGGAAGATGAAAAAGCAGAGCATTAAGCTGAATCTGTCGATGAATTTGAATTGGAGAATCGGGTGCTGAGTGAGGATGAGAGAAAAGTTCTCCACGACATCACTATCATATATGAAAAGGAGAGACTCGGTACTCAGCATCCGGTGGCTGGAGTGGGTTCTGGCGTTGAGCACCATGATGCGGGTTTCGAAATTCTTAAGCCAACCCTGCCTGAATCTACTCCTGCGGTTGATCCTCAATCTATGCCCGCATACAATCCTGATCAACCGCAGTTGTCTCCAGCTCGTGAGCACGTCACTGAAGCTGTTTCGTCTTCACCTGCAAGTCATTTTGAGGAAGGTGCTTTGAACATTTTTTACGCTTATTTAAAGTCGGGAGCGTTGCATGAAGTAATCACTAACAATATATTCTTTGTCCTTATTCAATGGTAGGAGCTGCATCGGCCGTGCCCCCTACAATCCAAGAGCCGCATCATGTGCAGGAGGCCCCCGTAACGGAAGCGACCACCACAACGGCCACTGCACCAACCGATGGAGCACAGGGGAGCACGTTTACTTTCGATGAGCAGATGATGGAGGAACTTCTTGGCCACCAACGCGACCCTTTTGCCGATCTGCCATTTGTCATGGGCGGAAGCGCACCCGTGGTTAGCTCCTCGGGCCCAACCGGCAGCATCCCCATGGATGCCAAAACAATTCATGAAGAAGAGATCATAGCAGAGATCAACGCTGAGATGGAGGTGGCCACGCAGGCCAGCGATATTGGAGGGGGCATGGCGGGTCCTGGTCCATCCTCTTTGCGAATGATTTCTCCAGGAGGCACGGTCGTCGACATTGGTGCGTCTCCCCCGCCTTCCAACATCGATCCTATCCCTCTGACTTTGCCTTTAGAAAGTATTCCAATTCATGTGAGTTCGGAGGAAGAGGTTACCATAATTCTCCCGGCCGGAGACCAACCACCAAAAGGAAAAGGCTCGAAGAGGCATCCAAGTGGTAGCTCCAGTGGGTCAACGCCGGGGAGGAAGAAGAAGAAAGTGAGAGAATAGGCATGTCGTTTTGCCTCATTTTTGGTAGATAGATAGGAATTTCTTTTTGTTTCCTATAGGCCGTGTATAGATGCGGGTTCGGCCCCCGCTAGTAGGTTTTTTTTGGAACAATTTTGTGTTTATCCTTCTTTTCCAAAGAATAGTTAAAATAAAATTCCATTTAGTCTTCAACACAGTTTGTATTTGTTTGCTTAAGTACTTCAGCGTTTGAACTTCCATTCAATGTACTTGTGAAGCTTTAGTCTTCGAATCAGACCTGAGTTTAGTCATTAAGTCCTGAAGCTACGACTTCGGGTCAAGTTCGAATGTTAAGCCGAATTTCAATACTGCACTGTCTCGATCAGTAGTTGATACTTAAGTTTTGCCCCTAGTCCCGGGGACAAATTGAAAAAATTGGTCAGCAATCGCTTTCGCCTTTAATACATCGAACTTAACTTTGTTGAAACGAGGCTGAAACAGGACGAGTCCGGGTGGTCGAATCACACTCGCTCATCTATTAGTGATTTCATCCACACTCTGGGGATTGCACCTGTACGTCGGCGGTTGGTCATGCCCGCTTAAGGTTTGGAGATATGTCCGCGCTCCGGGGACTTAAGTTATTTTATGGGCGGTCAGTCACACCTGCTTGATATTTAGTGTTTCGTCCATACTCTGGGGACTTAGATTGATCCATGGGTGGTCTGTCACACCAGATTTGCATTTATACTTCGACCCGCATTCCGGGGACTCGGAGTTATCTTACGGGTGGTCGTTTTACACCCAGTTTGTGTTTATACTCCAATCCGCACTCTGGGGACTTAGAGTTAGACGATGGGTGGTCGGTTACATCCATTTTGATGTTTATACTCCAGTTCGCACTCTGGGAATCTGGAGTTGGTTAACATACGGTCGATCACATCTGTTTTTGAGTTTTAGAATTTCGTTCGCACTCCGAGAACGATAGATCTATCAGGATCGTGGATGGTCGATTCACATCCACCCTGAGTCAACAAGCGAGGTTGTTAGATGGATGGGTCCATCCTCCTCGAACTTGGTTTAAATACGGGCGAAGTCGTTAGGTGGATGGATCCACCCTCCTCGAAACCGCATTTGTAAGTTTATACTCCAGTTCGCACTCTGGGAATCTGGAGTTAGTTAGAGGATTGTCGTGTATCAATCCTTTTCTGGCTCTAGTGTGATGGCTTGTCCCTGAGCTCGGGTTTCACTTAGTGAGTGACCGGTCTTATCACAGTCACTCACTATTTGAATAAATCCCATCGTAGGATGGAACTTAGCTCTCCGTGCATTGTGATGGTCGTATGACGCATTTTAAAAATAACTGCTCTGGCTCAAAGCGATTGAATTTTATTGTGAATGAATAAATAAAGCCTGTTATGTGTAGTAGCGACGAAGACTCTCGCTGTTCCAAGCTCTCGGCAAAGTGAGACCATCAACGGCCGATAATTTAAATGTGCCATCTCCAAGTCTTCGTTTGATAACATATGGCCCTTCCCACGTTGGTTTCATATGTGAAGGAACCGGGTAAATTCTCTTAAGGATGAGATCACCGAGTTCAAAGGTTCGAGGTCGGACCTTGACATTGTATAATCGGGCGACTCGACTTTGGTACGCGGCTGCTCCCAAATCAGTCTCTTCTCGCTTCTCATCCAATAAATCTAGAGATTTGGCAAGTAATATAACATTTGTCTTCGGATCATAATATGTCACACGATGAGAAGGTACTTCCAACTTGACTGGAATAACGACTTTTGAACCATAAGAAAGTGAAAATGGAGTGTGCCCAGTCGCGGACTTGTGGGTTGTTCGATAAGCCCATAGGGCCATGGGAAGTTCATCGACCCATTTGCCCCCGGCTTTTTCCAGTCATTTCTTCAGAATGGACTTTATAACTATATTAACAACTTCGACCTGTCCATTCGCTTAAGGGTGTGCAACTGTAGAGAACTTCTTCTGGATGTGGAATCGTTGACAGAAATTCTTAAATTCAACATTGTCGAATTGGGCTCCGTTGTCAGTGATGATGGTATGTGGGAGACCGAATTGATAGATAATGTTGCGTACAACAAAGTTGATCACTTTCTTCATTGTGATAGTAGCAAGTGTCTCAGCTTCTGACCATTTGGTAAAGTAATCAACTGCAACGATGGCGTACTTCGCACCGCCTTTAGCTAGTGGCAGAGAACCAATAATGTCGATGCCCCATACTGCGAACGGCCAAGGACTGACCATCCGAGTTATTTCGGTAGGCGGGGCTCTCGGAATCCGAGCATGTTTCTGACATTTGTCACATTTCCTGGCCTAATCCGATGCATCGTGATTTACAGTCGGCCAATAATATCCATACCGGGTACTTTTTTGGCAAGAGCTTGCCCCCCGGTGTGATCGCCACATTCTCCTTCATGCACATTGTGCAATACTCGTTTGATTTCATCATGAGCGATACACCGGAGTAAAGGAACAGAGTATCCTCTTCTATACATGACTCCATTCTGAATGGCAAACCGCGAAGCCTTTTGAAGAACCCATCTTTTTTCATTCCTACGCTTTGGTAGGGTCCCATGCTCGAGATAGTTTCTAAATGGAGTAATCCACGACTCCTTATCGGGAATGACTTCAAATACCTAGTCCACCTCTATCTGATCAATGCTAGGGGAAGATAATGTCTCTGCGGGAACGAGTCCCATTTGCTGTGCCTCACCGGTACTGGATAACTTTACCAAGGAATCGGCTTTTTGGTTGCGCTCTCGAGGTATGCAATAGATGGCATAATAATCGAACTAATCCAATATTTCTCGAACTCGGACAAGATAAGCAGCAAGCCTTCGGTTTTGGGCCTAGTACTCCCCCCGGACTTGGCACACGACCAATTGTGAATCGTAGTAAATCTCTACAGCAATAATTCGCAAATCTCCGTTTACCTTAATCCAACGAGCAGGGCTACGTATTCGGCCTCGTTGTTAGTTTTGCGGAAATCGAACTTTAAAGCATAGGATATAGATTGGCCTTTAGGAGTTTCAAGTACAACCCCGACGCCTGAATAGCGGTCATTCGATGCACCATCAGTATGTAGCTTCCAGACATATTTAGGAGATTCACTGGTTTCGGGCAAGTCCTCCGGGATAGTGAATTCAATGATGAAGTCTGCTAGGACTTGTCCTTGAATGGCTCTCCTTGGTGTGTAGGTGATGTTGAAATGACTCAGCTCGATATTCCACTTGAGTAACCTACCAGACGTCTAAGGCCGCGTAAGGACCTGTCCTAACGGCTGGTCAGTGTAAACAGTGATAGGATGAGCCTAAAAATAAGGACGGAGCTTTCTCGAGGCAATGACAAGACAGTAAGCTAACATCTCCAACTTCGGATAATTTCTTTCTACCCTGGTTAGTAGTTTGCTAATGTAATAGACTGGCCGTTGTATCTGGTCCTCCTCCCGAACTAAAGCAGCACAGATTGCGTTTTCTGACACCGCCAAGTAAATGTACAGTTTCTCATGATTGACAGGCTTTGACAAAATGGGTGGTGTGGACAGGTGTTGAACCAGTGCTCAGAATGCCACCTCACATTCCGTAGTCCATTCAAAATTCCGTTTTCCTTTTCTGATCAGATCGAAGAAGGGAATGCATTTTTGATGGATTTTGAAATGAACCTGCTCAGTGCTGCTACCTTCCCGTTGAGGCTCCGAACTTGCTTTACCGTCCTTGGAGTCTTGAGATTTCTAATTGCCTAGATTTTTTTAGGGATTGGCCTCGATTCCCCAGGCATTGACGATGAACCCAAGGAATTTTCCAAATGCGACCCCAAAGTGACATTTCAATGGGTTGAGTTTCATTCTGTACTCTCGGAGGGTGTTGAACAATATTTCCAAGACTTTGATATCATTGGTGGAGAATCATGACTTTACAAACATATCATCCACATATACTTTCACGGTCTTTCCGATCTGGTTAGCGAACATTCGATTGACAAGTCTCTGATAAGTTGCCCTGGCGTTCATAAGTCCGAATGGCATCACTTTATAACAATAGAGTCCCAAATCGGTGACAAAGCTGGTATGCTCCTGATCAGGCAGATGCATCGGTATCTGATTATAGCCAGAATATGCGTACATGAAGGATAAAAGTTCATGTCCGACTGTTGAGTCTACGAGCTGGTCAATCCGGGGAAGTGGAAAACTGTCTTTAGGGCAAGCTTTATTCAAATCTGAGTAGTCAACGCAATTTCTCCATTTTCCGTTAGGCTTTCTGACAAGTACAAGGTTGGACACCCATTCTGGATACAACGCATCTCGGATAAACCCGTTCGATCTGAGTTTATCCATCTCTTCCTTAAAGGCGGCAGATCTCTCTGGATCCATACCACGCCTTTTTTGCTTGACCAGGACATGCCACGGGTCAATATTCAATGTGTGGCTCGCGATGTCCGGTGAGATCCCACACATGACGGAGTGCGTCCAGGCAAACACGTCGAGGTTTGCCCGGAGAAATTCAACCAATTGCTCTTTCATCTGTTGGCTTAGATGAGATCCAATCTTTAGCATTCTAGAATCATCATCATTATCGATTAGAACATCGATCGTCAGCTCTGCTAGAGAAGCTTGACTGTCTTTAACCTCATCCTCACTTTCAGTATCTCTTGGGTCAAGATCTCTTGGGAATTGTTTGTGGTGCCCGGGCCTTGGCCCAGACGTTAGTTATTAATTATCGGCAGAGAGGACGCAGAGAGATTCCTCTACGCCCTTTCCCTTCTCTTTTTGCTGCGCTTCCCATAGCTCAACAACATAACAGGCTCGTCCAGCAGCCTGGTCCCTTTGAACGACTCCGACTCCGTTGTCGGTAGGGAATTTCAAAGTTAGACACCACGGAGCGATAACAGCCCTGAACTCAGCTAGGGCCGGTCGGCCCAAGAAAGCATTGTATGGTGAATTAATATCCAATACAATAAATTGCAATATCTGGACTCTCCGGCGCTCTCCAACTCCCAACTCCACTGGTAGCTCCACCATCCCAGTGGTTATAGTCGCACTTCCATTGAAGCCATGAACACGAGACCGACAAGGCTTCAAATCTTTCGCTTCCATTTTCATCTGATCAAAAGCTCGCTTAAACAATATGTTCACTGAACTTCCATTGTCCACTAAGATCCTCTTCATCCAAGCAGAGCCTATTTGAGCTGAAATGACAGGTGGATCAATGGTTGGGGCTTCGACCCTATCGGCATCCCTGTTTCGAAATACGATGTCATCTGTCATCGTTTCTGTTGTTTGGCTGGAGTTCCGTCTTACAAATTACTACAACATTCGAAGCTCGCATGCCTAATAGAGCTAGCATACGACTCCATTTCCTTCCAGCTCTGATCTGCTAGATGAGGACCACCACTGACAATACTAATCACTAGCCTCCCGCCGGTATGAGCGGGTTCCTCCGGTCTCGCCTGATTTGGTATTTGGTTTTGATTCGATGGGCCCGCACCTCCATACTGCGGCGCCCGAACAAACTGCTCCAACTTTCTTTCTCGGATCAACTTCTCGATAATATCCTGTAAATGACGACACTCGTTCGTGTTGTGGCCATAACTATCGTGAAATCTACAATACTTTCCCGTTTGAATCTGTTTTTCTGACGATTGTTTCGGAGCAGGTTTCTTATATTGGATAGTATTGCAGGTCTGCAAGCACACATTTTCCAGAGACGTATTTAAAGGAGTATAAGTGTCAAACATGGGAGCTCCACATCGCGGTCTGCGATTCTGATCCCGTTTCTTGCCCTGATTTCCATCGCCTTTCTATTGGTTCTGTTTATTCTATATGCTTAACTGCACTTTTTCGGAACTCTCGCCGGTTTGTTTTACAGTGACAGTGCTTTGGATTACTTCCACACTGGGACCTGTGTCATCCTTTTTCCTAGACTATTTCGCATCCTCCCCTTTAAAGAACTGAGCTGCCTTGGAATTGAAACGGTCCAATGACGCAGGAGGTTTTCCGGCCAACCAATTACCGAATTCGGAATCGGGATCAATCCCCTTAGTTAGTGCCATCAGAATTGAGTTGTTATTAGAATTACTAATCTCAGCGCATGTAGCATGAAACCTCTCCAGATAACGTCTGAGTGTCTCTTCGGGAGCTTGAGTGACACTAGATAAGGTATTAACATCTTTTGCCCTTGTGACATGCATGCGAAACTGTTCAACAAACTTCGTTGCCAACTGGTCGAAACATGAGATAGATCGAGGTGGTAGATGAGTAAACCACATAATTGCTATGCCCCTAAGGGAGATCAGGAAACTTTGGCATTTAACTGCATCATCAGCCCGTGCGGCATTCATTAACCATTCGTACTTTAAAATGTGCTGGTTAGGATCAGAGCTCCCTTCATAAACAGGTAGAGTTGGCATTCTGAATCGCCGAGGCGGTTCAGCATAGAGGATGTCATCGGTGAAAGGGGTATGACTCCGGGAGATTCCCCAGTCGTCATTAGTGAGGCCTTGACTTTCACGGATCATCTAACGGATCATTGTCGGGATGTCCGACATCTGGACATTCTGAGCATGTTGAGCCAATGTGTGGTCGGGTTCCACAATGCGAGGATGGGCCGGTGGCGGTCGACGGTCCATATCTTTCCTCCTTGGTTCTAAGTCTTCAAGAACATAAGGCTCAGGAGCATAATCACATTGACGAAGGTTCGGATCTATTTGGTTCCGAGCGTCGGCTCCCAACTCGGTAGCAGCGGCTACAACACGGTTGTCAGTAGTGTGATAAGGAACCATCCCTCCTCGGGAAGAGGGTCTGGTCTGGTGGCTGGTTGACGGACCAACTCTCGATTGTCCAATAGTCAAAGTGCGTTGATGTCCGGTAGCCTGCGTATAGCTTCCATCCAGCCGTAGGCGGGTGTTGTAGTCAAAAGAGGCTAAACTTTCGGTGGATGAATAGGAAGCTTGATCTCTTCTGGATCTCCTTCGTCTTTCATGGTTCAGTCGATTGGTCAACTCTACGTTGGCACGGAGCTACTAAGTAAGCTGCTGGTGGTTTTGAGTCAACTCTTGCATTAGCAGTTGGAACTCTTCCTTGGTAACAGGGCCTTGCGGATCTGAAGGTCCAGCAGCATTCTGGTCGGTAGGAGGAAGTTGCGCGGGGTTCTGTCTCTCCTGTCCTTCTGGATCTGCAACTGTTGAAGTAGTCCTAGTGTTGACCACGGTGGATAGCGAAGCTCTCTCCTAGACTTGATACAAATCTTAGGATGGAAGAACTTCTAGGCTTGAAATCTAGATCTTCTCCTTAGATTTTCGCAATCCAATATCGGCAGTAGATCCAATGAGCAGGAGAAAAGCTGGGTTTTCTCAGTGAAAGCACCAAAGTGTTTATACCAAAATTAGGCACAACACTCTTCGGATGTGTTTGAAGAGATAAAATGAAGAAAATAAATGTAAAATGAAGCAGATCTAACAAACACACCAATAAACAGAATCACACAAAAACACACGGATCTCCACTTGACCCAGCCTCGGATCTCTACTGCACTCTACAATCTGCTAATGCTTCTAAGTCTTTCCACTCAGGAATCATCGCTAATACGACATTTTGATGTTTCCTGCTAAGTGCATTTGCAACCTTGTTGCCTTTCCCTAGTGTGTACTCAATTCCAAAACCATAAGCGGTAATAAACTCTAACCACCTCTGCTGTCTCGTATTCAACTCCTTCTGAGAGAACAAATATTTCAGCGACTTATGATCTGTATATAGCTCAAACCTTTCTCCCAAAAGGTAATGTCTCCATACTTTCAATGCAAAAATCACTGCAGCCAATTCTAAATCATGAATCGGATATATGACCTCATGCGGTCTAAGCTGTCTAGAAGCATAGGCAATCACTTTACCCCTCTGCATCAGCACAGCTCCTAATCCTGTTCCACACACATCGGTGTAAACCACCAAATCCTGATTCCCTTTTGGAATAACCAAAACAGGTGTATGGGTCAAAAAGTGTTTCAAACTCTGGAATGCTTCCTCACACTTATTAGTCCACATAAACTTTACATCCTTTCTTGTCAGTTTGGTCATTGACGCCTCTATCAGCGAAAAATCCTTAATAAATCTGATAATAACCTGCCAACCCAAGGAAACTCTTTATCTCCGTCACTGTCTTGGGTCTCTTCCAACTATTCACTGCTTCAATCTTAGTCGGATCTTCTTACAACCCTTCCTCTGAAACTACATGACCAAGAAACTTCACTTCTTTCTTCTAGAAATGACACTGTGAAAACTTTACATTCAGCTGATGCTGCCTTAGCGTCTAAAGCGCCACTCTAAGATGAACTTCATGCTCTCTTTCATCGTTAGAGTAAATCAAGATATCATCTATGAAAACCAATACGAACCTATCCAAGTGCTCTCGGAAAACATGGTTCATCAAATCCATAAAGAAAGCTGGTGTATCCGAACGGCATAACTTACCATTCGTACGACCCATATCTGGTCCTAAACGTCGTTAAACGTACACTATCCTCTGCTATCCTGAGCCGATGGAAACTTGTCGCTAAGTTCAACTGCGAAAATACCTTGGCTCCACTCAACTGGTCGAACAAATCGTCAATCCTTGGCGATGGATATCGATTCTTTATCGTCCACTCATTCGACTTACGATAATCGATACATAGCCTTAATGATCCATCAGGCTTCTTAGCAAACACTGCGGCTGCTCCCCAAGACAAACTACTCAGCCTAATAAAACTCTTGCCTTCCAAATCCACCAATTGCACCTTCAACTCCCTCATCTCTATAAAGGTCATCCTGCTTGGCGGTCTACTCACTGGTTCTGCTCCCAGAACCAAATCTATCCGAAACTCAATGGATCGTTTTGGTGGCAATCCAACTACAGGCTCAAAAACATCTACGAATTCTCTAACCACCAAAACTCGACTCAACTCATCATCCAATTCCATAGCACCCAACAAAGCATACATCTCACCACAAGAACCTTCTATGGCATAATCTATCTGATCACTACAATCTGGGTGTCTAAGAGATATTTTCCTATCCTAACAAAATATCCTAGCATCGTACTCACTTAACAATCCATACCGAAATTAATATCGAAACCCATAAAATCAAACACATGCAAACAGCAAACAAAAGTATGACCTAACAGGTCAAACTCTAACTGCTCACATCTCAACCATAGAGTTGCATACCCTCCTATTGGATTCGCAACCCGTAAGGAAGTTACTAAATAAGTGGGTTCTAGGTTAAGCTTATCTATCAAACATCTAGATATAAAAGAATGCGATGCACAAGTAGCAAATGGAATGCTAACAGTCATACCATAAATCTGAAGCATACCTCCCAAGACTGCCTTTCCTTTTTCCTGAGTTGTAGGCTTAGAAGCAGCAGGCTCCAATGCATATACCTTGCCCTTTCCATCCTTTGCGGGCTCTTTAAACTGGCTCTTATAGTGGCCTATCTTGTCATAGTTGTAGCACCTGACATTCTTCTTTCCAGCTACCTCCTTTGCCTTCCCAGCACGACACTCATTAGTAAAGTGCCCCTTCTTGTCGCATTTGAAACAGACAATCTCAGACTTCCCCTTCTTAGCCGCTCCATCCTTTTGTGCACGTTTCTTAGGAAAGAACTTCATCTTCTGATTCTGCCCGACCTGGACTTCTTTGGCTTTACACTTCTCTATAGAATCAAGCAACTCCTTATGCCCTAAGGCCATCTCCATAACAAAGTCAGAAGGATCTCTAATATGAGGTATTGTGGTCCAAGCTAACTCAGGCTTCAACTCCCTGATAAATTTCTCGTTCCTCTTCATGACTGTATCCACTAAAGCATACCCATATCGGGCCAACTCCTCGAACTTTCTAGCATACCCCAGAACTGACATCTCCCCCTGCTCTAATTCAACAAACTTCCTGATCAGAGACGACTGTAACATTGTAGACATAAACCTCTCCTGGAATCTACCCTTGAAATTTTCCCAGGTCATAGTTTCTTCATTCACTGCCGCAATCACACTATTCCACCAGAACAGAGCTGCTCCCTGAAGCTACCTAGATGCCAACCTCATCTTCAGCTCATCATTGAGCCCCAAATCTGCAAAAATCCTTTTGCCGTGCAACAACCAATTTTCTACTTCAATGGCATCCTTCGTTCCAACAAACGGCTTCCCTCCAAGCTTGGTGTAATCTCCACTCAGTTTAGCATAATGGTTAACTACCGAAACTTCCGAAACCCCTGCTCCTGCAGTATTTCCTCCTAACACTCCAACTGCAACTCCTGCCTACACTATATTCCTGAAAAACCAATACATAGCTTCCTTTCCAACCTACGGGACTTCAACACCCACATTCTCTACTTGTGCCTGACCTTGATCTCTTCTCACATTAGGCCTAGCATATCCTTCAGTGCCCTCCCCTCCTTGGTTAACTCTTCCTCTTCTTCCTTCCATATCTTTATTCAAACCTTATGAAATACAAAAAAAAAACCTAACTAGGATAGGAGAATAGAGATAAAGCGTATACTTATATATAACAAATATAAGTACGTTATTTTAGCGTTATCTCATACCCCAATCTTACTCTAATTCCTTAGGATTATGTTTTAAAACCATTTTTTTAGTTTAAAGTTTTTCCTAAAACATGCTCTGATAACAAGTTGTAACATCCCGTATCTGGAGGCCAAAAGCTAAGCGCTACATATGCTGCAGTCATCCATAGTATTAATTTCTGGTGACAAAATACGGTAATGATAATGGTATCCATAATATCAGAAGCACATCAATATGAACAAAATCACAGATTTCAAAAACAACATTTTGCTGATTACATTTCGAAACAATTATTCATATCCATGTTACATAATCCCTTAACGTTTCCCAGGCAATGATTTAAAATATCATTACAAAAATACGCCAAGAGCGACATATGACGATGCCCCCCAGTTGATCAAATTAATATAGTCATATCTGACTAAATATACATAGCAGAATCAAAACAAAATGAAACTGCAAATCCTAATTAGCTATCCGTCAACCACCTGCTCGTCTTCAGATGCTTTATTCGCCAAAATACTAAAACTTGAAAACCTCAACCCTCAGCCTACTCAAAACAATTTTTGAGTACCCAAGAGTTTAAGGGGATACAAAAACTTCAAGTCAGACATAAAGCCTGGTGTGAATAATTCTGTTACATCTCGGTTTAATGATATTAAGTGAGACCACACCGCTTAGCGGAATGGGTTTCCCCTCACTAATATCCTCTTTAAAACATATATTTTGCAAATCCTTTCCTACAACCAAACTGGTTAATCAAGCTGATTATATCAAAATAGCAATATCCTTTATGCTAATAAATGGACTATCTGTTTGTAAAACAAGTAATATGTGAGCCATCTGCCCATAATATAATAGCAAGGTCTGTTATGCTACAAATGGACTATCTGTCCATACAACTGGGCTGACTGCCCGCAAACTGGACTAACTGTCCGAAATCTAGGCTGACTACCTGCAAAATGGACCGACTGTCCGAATTATTTTCTTAGGGTTAACTACCCTTTAAATTTTCCTTGAAAACCTTTTCAAAATGATTTAGTCCTTCAAATCATATATATACAAGGAAAATATATCTTTAGCTTTATTTTAAGCCATTTGCCATTCTATATATACTTTACTCAAAATAACGTTGATGGGATTTAATAAGGATTATCTATCCTTCCAAAACAAGTTAAAACCCTTTTTAACTTCAAAATACTTAAGCTACATTGCCTATCTATTACTTTCGAAACCTTTGTTTAAAACAGTTAAATAACCCTTTCGAAACCATTGAAGGTAACCCCTTCGAAACCATTGGAAGACCCTTTCGAAAACATTGGAAAAACTTTTCCTTTCTTTTCTCCGAAAGTTTCAAAATATCAGACATCCCCCTTTAAAACCTTTTAAATAATGCCTTTCGAAAACATAGGAAAGACCTTCCTTTCAATCCTTTCGAAACCCTGGGGAACCACCTCTTTTGAAACCATTCATTAAAACCTTTCGAAATAGTCAAAACTCAATCCTTCCGAAAGCACTTTCAGTTCAATTTAAAAGAGTGGAAACCTTTCAGAACAATTCAAAAACATCTCGGTCGAAACCATTTGGATTCTGCCTTCAAGTAGAGCAAAAGGATCAGAAGCCCATTAAAGTCGAAAGCATCTGTTACGAAACCTTTTAAAACTATCTCTTTATACTTCAATTATAGAAAAAGGGCTTAAAATATTTAAGTCGAAAGCAACTGCTTCGAAACCATTTTCTAAGTAATGAAGTAATGGTATCGAAACCATCCCTTAGAAAGCATTGAAGAGGTGGCCAGGTTTTAGAAAACAAAACAACCCTTTCGAAACCATTTGGGTCGAAGGTAAAAAGGCAGCAGCAAAAGGTTTCAACTTAGTCGAAAGCAATTATTTAAAAACAGAGGCGCAACCCAATCGACACCATTTCCTTTAAATCACTTGACTTGGTCGAAAGCTACTTAGTCGAAAGCAAGCAGGCGTGTTTCATTAATTTAAAAACAAAGGACTGCCTCAACCCCTTCGAAACCCCTGGTTTCGACTCCCTACATTCCGCCTACATCCAATTCACTATGTACCAGTAAACTGATACCATGTGCATTGGTTTCAATTGTGTCAGAAGCAAAGATGAGGAGGCGGAACCTGGTGCCGACGGTGTCGAAATAGTGAAAAACATGTAGCGAATAGTTCTTTTCACCTAACCTGCCTTACGTGTCTAATTACAATTGGTTGCCTCTTTCTTTACCAATAAAAAGTACTGCACTTTGTCAAAAGTACTACCGACTTTCCAGATTTTATAATTTAAATCATTTTACGAAAATCCCCTTCTCCTCTTTTAATTATATAAAACATTTAAGTCTCATACCTTAAATAATTTTATACAACACTTAAAACATTTAGGAAAAATCAACAAAAATTCCAAAAAATCTATTTTAATATGTTTTCCAACATATAAAAATTTCAGACTCCAATCTTTTATTATTTAACTGAAAATAATTATTAACCCGAACTAACATTTTCTTTACTAGAAAATTCATATTAATTCCACAAAAATTTAGAAAAATCTGAAAATTGAAATCCGTCTCCAAAATAATATTTATGACCTTCATAAAAATTCGCAAGGTGTTTGGATGTCATTTTATAGGATTTTCAGCTTAAAACATATCATAAAATCAATATGTACATACATAAATCATCAACATGTATATATAGTCATTCCATCGTTCAAAATCATGGCAAATCAATGCAAAATATTCGGCAATCAACTATAAACCGAAAATACAATCAAAAATGAGATGTAAACATTATTCACCTTAGCTTTAGAGATTATAGAGATTGAAATGTGAATAGATTTTATTTGAATTAGTTTCTTCCTAGCTTTTCTTCTTCCTTTCATTGTTAATGGTGACCGGCCTCTTCTAAAATTTTTTAGAATGAAAAATGAACGTGTAAAATTTTACACGGCCAAGGTTTTGAGGATATAGGAATGGCCACTTTCCTATTTACCCTTCCTCTCTTTCAAGTTAACTCTTATTTTAATTCAAGGTTAAATGGCATGGCTACACCTTAATTAAAATCAAATCTCAATCCCCTAATCAACACATTATTTTATTTAATTTAACTAATTAAATATTTTAAATAATGTTACCAAAAATCTGGGGTGTTACAATTGAGACGAGATTGGTTTTGATTGCTCAAACGAGTGATTATGGATTGGTTTTCGAGTTCAATTCAAAGCCTAAGAATTAGCCAAATACATGTTGCTCCCTAAATATTAACCCCTATATGCTGATCCCTATTTTCCAACCTCTATTCCAGAGCATTACAATTGATCCCTCTCTCAAAACAAAAGATGCTGGTCCCTTTACTTAAATGAAAAATGCCAATCCCACCACGCTAACCATTTCCACCGATCCCTCCACTTACTATTTTCAACCTTCCACTAAACTTCCAATACCGATCCTTCCACATTATCCCACTCTACCGATCCCTTCCTCCCATCAAGTTTCTACCGATCCCTCCTCTACCCAACCTGCCATCTTCTCTTCCTACACAACCGAACCCTCTTCTGTGCACTCCCTCCTTCCTCCTCCTCTTCTTTGCTCTGCAGAACCCCATCAAATCCCACTTCTCCCTCTTCTAGGCAACCTCGACCATCGTTTCAATGTTGCGTTGAACTTCACCCTCGTCATCGGTGACATGGAATCCATTGTATCGTCATAAGATAAAAATCAAAGGTGGGTAACCTACTTGAATGAACCTAAGATGAGTGATTTGGGGAGAAAGTTGGATTATGGTTCGAATGGGAAGCAAAATGACAATCGAAAGGTTAATGCGTGGACGAAGGTGATGTTTAAGTAGGGAAGGAAGGGTTCGGGTTTTTCAGAGGTAAAGGAGGGTTCGATCGTGAGGATGTGAATGGGAAGTAGTTAGAAATGTTGGATATGTAAAGGATGGGAAGGAGGGATGATAGTTTATATAAGGGGAGAGGGGTCGACACTCGAAGCAAGGAGAAGATGGTTCGGCATAAAAGGTACCGATCCCCACAAACACTTAAAAAAAAGGATCGCCTGTGAACATGCAAGCAAATAAACTTTGGTATGGAGATAATTCAAAGCACGTGCATACAAAATGCAATGAAAATTGGCGATAACCCATGAGCATATGAACGGTCCGGGGGCCAACAATAAGAACGTGCATATAAACGTGCATGTATGTGACTTAAAGGCTCAATTTATGAAATCGACAGAAATTGAAATCAGACCTAAAGCTTTCAGGTTCGAGGTTGGACCAGATAACCAAAGCTTATTAGCCTCGTGAAATCGGACTCATATATCAATTGACAGAATACAACCTTGAATTTATACTATCGGAAATCAATCAAACGTCATGACAATCAAAAAGAGATGCAACACTTTGGGAAAATAGTCTGGCAGAGGGATAGCTATTATTCAAAAAATTGGACGGATTTATTTTCGACAATTCTAACTTACTTAGATTCAAAGAACATCATGTTCATCACAAGACGTACTTTGGTGGGCAAGTGTTATCCAGCATTTTAACCCGGCTATATTGAACTAATTGGATAAGTTAGATTCGACTGCCATCAAGGCCGATGAATGCAAAGTGATGATTGTGGGGCCCAAAAGTCAAGTATAGATGGTAACATGAAGTCAAGGTTGAATGGACTTGATAGATATGCAAGGAAGAATGTTCGAAGCATGAAACATGGTTCTACACATAGGAGGGATCAGCAAAAATTAGCTCCAATAATAGGGATCGACATGTTTTAAGGTGTGAGAGCATTCCTATAGAAAATAATTAATATCTCAAGATCCACAAGTCCAATGCATAAGAAATATTATGAGTAGGACATGGGGACCATAGGGAACCTACCCTAGGGATCTCGCCTTAAGTAGATGAAGTTGGAGGGATTGGTATACTTCCCTTGGAAGGGATCGGCATAAATCAGCAAGCAAACCATGTTGAAGCAAAGATCAAGCAATAACTCAAGTTCTACTAATCCAATTTGCATGAAATTTGGAGGCCAAGCATTTTTTAGCATAAGGAATCTACCATAGGGATCGAACCCCAAATTTCCACCAAAGTAGGGATCGATACTGATCCCTCTTCTTTGGGAATTGGGCCATGCGATCCCTCTTGTGGGTCTATATGGTTCTGGAGGTCCTTCTGCCGAATTTTCAAAAAGATATTTGGCCATCTTTGTTAATAAATACATGCTTGGTTGTTCATTTTGAGAACTTTTACGCTGCTGATTGTTTTATTTTCTTTTGTAACTAAGGATTTTCATACAATCCCTATTGTACTCAGATTGTAAAGTGATTAATAAAGCAATCTATTTAAAGTGGACGTAGGAATAAAAGTTTACCCATTTACAAAAAAAAAGTGGACGTAGGCAAACAACGCCGAACTACTATAAATCGTTGTGTGCGTGTTATTCTTTCAATTTACTGCGGTTTATTTGCTATTATCCTCTGTTTTCATTTTATATTTTTCATTTATTTCTCTTCAAAACTTCCATTGGTTATTTGTGCTAATTTTTGGTGCAAACAATATGTATTTGCAAAGAAAAAGGTTTTATAATATAAAACATGTTTTTTTATAAAATTATAAATTACTTATTTTCAAGTAATATTTTATATAGATGTTTTAAGACCTATTCACAAGAATTTTTAATGTTTTGAAAAAGGTAATTGACCAGGCTTAACACTAAAAGCCAATGAGGTTGACTTCTCTTTTTCTGAGAGTTAAGATTGATGTCGAGTAGGGATATGAGCAATAGATCTCTAACTTACCGGGCTTTCCTCTTGAACGAGGAATAGTTAAGTTGGAATGTCAGAAATGTGTTAATCTTGTTTTTTACTTATTTAATTTGAAATCCAATTAACTTTACTTAATGCTAAAAGCCGACGAAGTAAGCTTCTGTATTTGTAAGAGTTAAGATTGAGGTCGAGTAGGGACGGAGCAACAAAGCTCTAACCTACCGGTTTCCCTTTTGGCAGAGGAATAGTTAAGTCAAGAATGTTAGAAACGTGTTAATCGTATTGTTTGCTAACTCGTTTATGAAAGTCATAAATAATATACTTAATACGAAAAGCCAACGCGGTAGATTTATCTACTTACGAGATTCAAAAATGAAGTGTCTAGGCAAGACTTTGATGCAACTAGTGCTCTAACTTAGCTGGCTTCACTCTTAGATGAGAAATAGTTAAGTTGGAATGTCGGAAATGAGTTAAGTATATAAATCATGATTTCTATAAGTGATCATTTTTAACTCAACAGTCGCTTAGTCGACTATCGAACTTAATCAATATTATCTTAGATCATTAAAATAATATTTTTAAAGATAAGCAAAAGTATGGAATGGTTTTGGGTTTTTTGTGACAATGTGTTGATAACATGCATCTTTAACCCTTTTTGATTATACTGATAAATGTAAATAGATCATTAAAAGAGTGTTTTAGATAAGCACAAGTGAAATGGTTTTGGGTTTGTAGTGACAATATTTGAGTAACATTATTCTTAAACCTTTTTGAATGGATTTTGGAAAGTACTTAGATCATTAAAATGAATATTCTAAAGGAAATTATAAGTAAGGAATCTTTAATAAAAAGATAGAAAAGGAAAAGGTTTAAAGTAAGAAATCTTGTTAATGATTTTTGAATATACTTATACCATTAGAGATAAGTATATGAGTACTTTTTGAAGTATTGTAAAGAGTACAAATGAATAGTAGAAATTGATAAATCATGTTCAACTAGATAAAAGTAGTTTTACTAATAAGTGAGGGTTTAATTAATAAAAGATTAATTAAACAAAAAGAGGATTAGAAGTCGCTTATATGACTTGATCGTACTTTGCATGTTTACTCGTTTATGGAATACTTAGCACTAAAAGTCGATGAAGTAGGCTTGTCTATTTGTGGGAATTAAGACTTATGTTCGTGTAGGGATATGAGCAATAGAGCTCTAACTTAGCGGCTTCACTCTTGATTGAGGGATAGTGTTAAAATAAAATACCGGAAATGTGATAAGTATATGAGACTTGGTTTCCATATGCGATCGTTCTCATTATTGTTGAATGACCAAGTTTGCCGATTCAGTCTTCAAGAGACCGGGATCGGTAATTGTTTTACTTAGCGAAAACCACTTCAATGATGAAATATGTGTTCTATCTTTTAGAAGTGGATCTATTCGAGATGCTGGAATATATGTGTGGTTTCGAGATCTATTCAAGATGAGGGAATCCATTTGGGGATTCCTATTCTGTTCGAGTGATACAGCCTCGTGTGAAAGATGCCGAATGCAACCTCGACATCGGAAATGGCTGAAGACGGAGTAAGATGCACAACTTGGGGTTTAGCTGACTCACATCAAGGTGTTATCAACTCTATATCTAGAGATACTTATCGATTTTGGTCGACGGGAGTTGATGATATTTGGCTACATGTGGTTCATGTTTATGTTCGAGCATGGGCCGCTTGTGTTTACCTAATGGTATATTTTATCTAGAGATATATGGCACTCGGAAGGTATTTTCTGATCCTTGTCCATGGAGATCCGCTTCAGTTTATTAGAGGCGTCTCTATGGAAAGTCTCATATGCGAACGTTCCTTATCGGATTTGATTGTACTCCTAATATGCTATTGAATGTTACCAATGTAATCATTACAACTATTTTTTAATTTATATTCTATACCCTAGACATTATCAATTACATTACCTTATGAACTTATTAGATGGTGGTTCTTTTGAGGGGACAACTGTTATGGAATTCCATGCAGTCTCAAAAGTACTATTATATATTAGCTACATATTTCTTGATTTTTCATACCAGACTTATGTCTGATGTTTGGTCTTTGTGTTCCCTAAATTTCTCACGTACTCTTTCAAGTAGTTGAGAAAGGCAGGTTTTCGTTGATCTTTATTAGAGCTCGAGAAGACGAGCTGGATGTTTCCCCTACCATAGTATTCTTATTTTTGTTGCATTACTATATTTTATATATCATCATTTGTAAAGACGGGTTGTTACAACTGTCCAGACTGATGATAGTACTTAGGTTTTGTAACTTCAAAATTTCTGTATTGGAGTAACCCTTTGTACTGTTCTTTTGATATTATATATTACCATTTCACTAGTGAGATTCTGATATTGTTTTTGTTAACACCTCAGTTATTGGTTTTGATGATAACAACCATAATAAATAAAAATACACATCTGTATAAAATATGGATACTAATGTTTTGCCAAGTTATATAGTATATAGAGCAAGATTTTATTCAGGTGTTGAATCGAAGACTGTATAGTATAAAGACCGAAGAAATGGACATGAAGACTCATGAGTATAAAGACCAAGATATGAAGATATCAAGACTATAATATAGTATATAGAGTTATAGAAATTTGGTAAAGTCCATGGTAAGAATCTTTGATCTCTATATGTTATTTTCTTATCTTTTATATTTCTAACAAAATATATTTTCAAATATCTTTAAAAGTATTTTAATAAAAAAATTCAAAGTTTAAAATGTTTATAAACTATGTTTAATTTATTTTACATAGTATCAAAATATTTTACAAATATGGTTTCTTCAAAATGTTTAAAAAGTAAAGGGTTTTCAAAATAAACATACATATGTATAGGAGGAATGTCGACATACATGCCGCAAATAAGTTTTTCAAATTTCGAAGTGAAGTGTCTATTCGTCGCATCTCTTCGCGAAAGGACAAATCAGTTTATACATTATATATAGGAAGTTTCAAACGAATTTTCAATTAGTTATTTATCTTATTTTGTTCCCTCCTCTCACTCTCCTGAAAACTCCGTTGAAATTATATAAAATTCTCTTCAAAATCAAATAGAATCCATTCATACTTTTGTGAATTGATTCAATACAAATTTCTTACTATTTTGGAACTATCTCTCTCTTAAATCAAAAATCAAAGTACCATCCAAGAGGTTATAGGATCCATTTATCCAAAGTTCATGAATTGTCTTTGGAACATCAAACTCTATTTGCATTTGCTTAAGTGTGACTGTAGCCCATTTAAATTAATTAGGTGTGCTTCGTGTTCAACGGGAAAATTTCTATCGGATTAGAAATTTGCCGAAAAATTTCAAATTAAATTTTAACCACAAGCGCACGACGTACAATGATAGTACGTGGCGAGTACGGGTTGATCCGCAGGGAATTGTTGATTTAAATTTCTATTCAATCAAATTAACCAAAGATTTAGAGAGTGATTAGCTAAAAAATGAGAAAAATGAGAAAAAGAAAGTGATAAAAATATGAAGTGTAGAGGCAATTTAGAGGTAATTTTCACTCTCTAGATCACATAGTTCAACAAATTATAAAATTATGATCTCTCTTTTTTAGTCATTAGTTAGTTTAATTGATGTTCTTATCATAAGTATGGCTTATTTTTTCTATTAATTAGCTCAACATAAGCCATCAAACTATAACACCATTTAAACTACTTTTCAACTCTCATGATAAATGACAACAAGTTGAAAGCAAAATCTATTTTAAGTATGGTCTATTAACTATTAATGAGAAATATAGACCCTCAAATTTCAATTTCAACATTCACTTCTTTGCCATAATCATATTTAGATGAAGAGGCAATTTTTGTTTGTGATTTTTTTAAGCATAGCCTATTTGTTATGAACAATATAGACTATCAAATTCAACATAAACAATAATCACATCAACATTCATTTAAGCACAAAAGAGAGCAATAACTATCAAAATGTTGAAGCTACATGATTAGAGGCTTCATTACCCCTAAATTAAAGGGATTAGCCTCTCATTTGTGTTATCATATCAACGCAAGTAGCATGCAACATGAAACACAAAAAATAATAGGAAAAAGAGAGCAAAATGAAAAGAAAAGCTAAGTAAAAAGAAATAACACTAATCTACTTGCATGAAAAGTAAACTACACTAATAACATAAGAAAAGAAGAAGCATGAAAGTAAAAGAGAATACTAATTAACATTGAATAAAAGAAAGGAAAAATTACATGAAATAAAATGGCTACGTAGCCATGGAAAAAGAAGAGAGAAGAGCTTTGTTTTATTTCTCAACTAAAAATAACTAAGAGTGACTAAGGAAGAAGAGGGGATTACATGAAGATATGGGGTATTTAAACAAGTTAGAAACCTTAATCCATATTTTTAGGGAATGCCCAAACTATCCCTTAGGAAGTGTGGTGGCCAAGTAACCATTAGCATCCACTAATCATCCATTAAGTGTGCATAAAGATTTAATGGCCTATTAGCATGTGCATTAGCTCCTAAGTGTACATTAAGGTAGGTGGGTAAGTGGGGTCCTCCATGATCTTCACTTTGAATTATTTCCATCTTCATTTGTTCTCTTCACTCTTGTGTATGCATATATCATCATGAAACCACTTGTAAAATTCACTAACTTTCCTACAAAACAACATAGAAAATTCCAAGTAAAATTTTACAATTTAATAAATGCACAAAAATGTCCATTTTGCCCCTATATGAAGATGAATATGTGACAATTTGAAAATAATTTGAATTTTGGTTTAAACAAGTTAAAATACCCGATATGATCATTTATTTAATTTAAATAGATTAAATATGGTGGTAAAAATATGCACATTTATGTGCACATCAAATACCCCCACACTTATCTTTTGATTTGTCCTCGAATAAAGAAAAAAAACTAAGATAAATCCGTTTTCGTAGGGAGCACGATTGCATTGAGCGTATGCAACAAGCCATTAAACCTCTAGGTGTCCCTAGTAGGACGAGTGTTGTCTCGTGAGGGTTTTCAGCGGATACAACCCACAAAATCCAAATGCAAAATGAAAATATTTACAAAATGCAAGACTGATTTACAAAGAGATGAATGCGAGTTTTTGGAAATATTTACAAATGAAAGATTTACTTTGAAACAGACATAAATAAGTTAAATATAAGTTTTGGTCATTATCCTGAAAATTTAAGTCATTTACTCGTCAAAATTTCCAACAAAAATCAAGTTATCATAACAAATAGACAATAGTTTAACTCGTTGTTTCAGTTGATAACAAAGTGTAACTATGAAATGGATCCTTAGTTGATTACCAAAGTTTATCAAAGTGGTATATTCATTTCTTTTCAATAACAGGTCAAATCAAATAAGTTAAAATAGTGCTTGGATTTCAATTGCTTACTCTCTCTTATTTGAAAATTTTATTGATATTAACAATATTTACATATGCCTAACTCAGAAAACTGAGGCCAGATATATTACCCATGCACTGCCTTGTAGACTTATGTGAGGGGAATACAGAGCGTGGCGAGTGAACACACAGGTGTGAAAACTTATCGATTGTAGGCATTATTAATAAAAGAATTTTTATTAACATACACCTAACACAGATAAACTGAGGCCAGATATACCGATCGTGCACTGCCTTTCGGGCTTATGTAAGAAGGGTACAAAGCATGACGAGTGAACACACGAGTGTGAACACATGACTCTAGGTGTTTATTAAAAATATACATATATACAAGAAATATTTTTTTTGTTTTTGTTTTTTTAGAGAGAGTTTCGCAAAATCATCTTAGCACCATTTAACTTAGAAGACTAAAAAAATGTTATATCTTTACTTTAAATCAACCACTTTTTAAAACAAAGATTTTCAATTGGGATGTATTTCATAATTAACACGTATGAATCTTCCTATATACTAGTTAAACCATTGTTATTTGTAATCAAACTTCATTTATTATTTTTGTTAAGACGAATAAATTTTCAAATGTTTCAATTTAATAAACCAAAACCATATATTTATCCTATAGTGTTTCTTTAAAAATAAATCAAAATGCTTTAAATTTTTTTTTTTTGTTTTTGAGATGTTTTTTACAAAATATTTGGAAAGAAAAAATAAACCATAAACCATAAAAAATCGAAAATGATGATGTGTCTCCCCCCACACTTGATTTTGACTGTGTCCCGACAATCAACCCAAGTGGAAGGAGAAAAATAAAAATAAATCATGACCTTTATTTAAATGAAAATTAACGGTATTTACATGAGATCAAAAAGTATATCGTCAAAAAGTAAATGAAACGGTCTTCCAAAGACCGATTCATTTGTCTCGTCAAGTATGCGAGACACAGCTTAAGCTCGAAAAACCAAATCGTAAAAGATTTCGAAGTTGAATGTGGATTTGGAAAAACGAATGTCGTTTTATTAAAAATCGTTCGAGTTGTTTTATTTAAGATGATTTTTGGGGTTGATAAAACAATTGGTTGAAGTTCAAGTTTATTTTCACCAATTTGAGATTCAAACTCATTATTGATAAATTTTTTGAAATTATCGATTTCAAAATCAAAATGGTATTTTAAATCTTCCCCTTCAGAATTCAACAACTCGTTCTCAAAAAGTCCAAAGAAACCGTGTTCGTTAAATTCATCTTCCTTTGTTAGATTATCAACAACTTTATTGCGTATCTCAAGTTTAAAATCTGAAGTTATTATATATAAATTTTTGAAATCGAGAAAAGGACGGTCAAATTTTAATTTTGGTTCCACACCCTCAAAAGAATTGAAATCCAACGCAATTACCGAATTTTCAACAACATTATTAAGATTGTTATTTTCAATTTCAAAAGTTGTTATTTGAAAATCGTCGATTTGGGTAAAAGACGGATTATTGTTTGACTCGTCACACATTGGGATTTGGTTTTGTTTCTCACGTTGTTTCATATATGTTTCAAACAATAAATCCATGTGATCATTGTACATTTCGTCCATTTGTTCAACAAAATCCAATTTATAGCTATTAACTTGAGAATTTTCGATTTGGATTTGTTGAGAACAAAAATTATCAATTGCATCGTAATCGAGATTATTTCCATTGCCAAAATTATTTGAAAAGTTGCTTCCACTTTCGTTTCGGTTTTGAAATTCATTTTGAAGTTCAAAATTGAATTGGCATGGGTTATACTCGAAAACATTTGAATTTTGGATTGAATTCAAATGTAGACTATTTTCAAAACTTTTACTCGAGTTATCGCACAAATACAAATTACACAAATTATTTATCATTTGATTTTGTTGTGTGGAGATTTCAAGTAGAGATGAATTGCTATTTTCGAGATTCGAGGGTTGTTCGTCATTTTGAAAATTTTGTGGTTCAAATCTCGAATCGTTTAAACAATAGTTGTTGTTGAAATATCCATAAGAATTTGAAGTGAAATTATATGGATTATATTGATTTTCACATTTATCGTAAAATTCATGTGAATATGGAAATTCGAACATTTTTCAAGAATTAATTTTTTGGTTTTTTTATTTATAAAGGAAAAATATTTACAAATAGAATTTATTTTTCAAAAGGAAATTGATTTTTGTTTTGTTTTTTTTTTCTTTTTGGTTTTTTAAATTTTTTCTTTGTTTTTGAAAAGGTTTAAAAATTTTATTTTTTGAATTTTTGAAATTTCAAAGAAAAAGGATTTAAAAATTTCAAAGGAAAAGAAATATTTACAAAAAAATTTTTAGTTTTGGATTTTGAATTTTTTTTAAATATGCATGAACTAATGCAACTAAATGAATGCAAGGGTCTAATTACAAATTTTTATCCTAAGTTAACCCAAAATTATATAATCACACTCTGTCTTAAATCAACAAGATAGTTCTCAGCCAGGTAACATGCAGGATTTATCGGTGCACCATGAATCACCGTAGCAATGCAGCTGAAGGTTTAAGTACCTTCGGAGAAACAATTCAGTATAATTTTTACGAATCATCGTAATATTTATAACTGATTATTGCTCTGCCATAGCCTAGACACCAAGAAATTAAATTGTTCAAAGAAGACAACTTGTCAATATACAATTAAGAGTTATCGATGTCCAACCGTTATTACTAATCAAAATTCTAGGATGAAATGCAAAGCAGAAATTAAACGTGAATTTACAATGCAACTAAAATGAAGTTGTTTTTGTTTTTGAAATTTTCAATCAACAATGCAAGGAAAAACGAGAGATGAAAGCATAATACTAGAGTGTGAAGAATTATTGAGCAATTATTTCAAAGCAGCAAATTTTTTTTAAAGCAAGCGAGCGAGCTATTTTTTCTTAAACAATCACTTATGCCACCCGCAACCTGAAATTTCAAACAAGATATATATAATATATATATATTTTTAAGATCGAACGAAGACAAAACTAAGGTAAAAAAAAATTATCGTTTGCTCAAATGATAATGAAAGCAAATTTTATTTTTTTACTGTCTGCAATTTTTTTTTCTTTTCTAAAGAACAATTAGAATTACAGAACAATTTGTAAAAGGCCTAAAAAAGAGTTAATTAAATGAAAAACAACACTATTCAAAACCCGGCCCCCAACTTTCAACCTGCAATACACTATTTAGTAAATGACAATTCGTGAAACTAAACTGCAAATTCACAAGTCTTCATAAATTCAAAAAATTCTCGAACTCAACTTCTCAAATTCACGAAGTCAAAGTCTGATCGTCGTGCTTAGTTCAGGTTGGAGTCGAATTAGGGATTGGCGATTTGGATTGGGATGTTAGATTTGTGAGCGGTGATAGAGGCGATTGAATTGTAGGCGGTGGTTTGGGTTGCGGAGGTTGTAGGAGAAGGTGTTGGGTTTCGTGGATTCGTGAATGCTTTTGAGGAGTTACTCGTGGAGATTTAGTCGTGGGAGTTCGAATTGATGAGGTCTGGTTTGGGTATCTGAGAAGCTCGATTCTGTTGGCTTGGATGCGGGTTTGTACTGGAGGCGACTTTGGGTGGATGAAAATATGTAGCAGTGACCATGAATTAGGAATGGGTTGCTGAATTGAGTAGTTGCGAATGTCAATTGTTGAAGGAAGTGGAGAAGGCGATTGTCGTTTGAATTGCTTGACAGTGATGCAGGGCAGGTTGTGGTTCTCTGTATTGAAGTGCTACTTGATATTGAAGTGGAAAATGAAGTTGACTTTGGTGTACAGGAAGACAGTAAGGCAGAAAGATTGTTGGTTGTAGAGTAGCAGTGGATTGGTTACTGTAGTTAGAGGTAGTAGACTGGTAGGTCAGGGATGAAGGAGAAGTGTGTATGGTATGAAAAGATGACCGTGAGGAGGGATGTTGTATATGGCAGTTGTAAGGTGTCTGAAAATGACGATTGTACTGTTGTGGTTTGTATGAAATGTGAAGTATTGGGCTGCAGTTGTTTGACAGTGTGAAGTATTTGGCAATGGTTGGCTTAAAGGAGATGGAAGTGTGATTGTTTGGTAGGTGAGATGCTTGCTGGTTGAAGTGCAAATGAGTTTGTGAATTTGTTTGATAGCAGTTAAGGAATGTCTTGTAGGGGATGACTGTAGTGCAAGTGTGTTGCAGCAGTTATAAGTAGAGAGAAGATCAACAAGAAGTGTTTGTGAAATTGTGGTTTGAGTGATGTAGTTTGTTTTGGTTTGAAGTTGTTGTTTGTAGTCAGTATGATTTGAGAAGAAGTATGAAGTAAGCTGATGGGTGGATGGAGTTTGCCAGTGACTGCTTTGTGAAGTATTTAAAGAATGTGGAGAGTGGCAGTTGATGGTTGTTGGATGTTGGTGATGAAGTAGTGTTGGTTGTTGAATGTGAAGACTGTCTGCAGTGTCGAGTTGAAGTGCAACGGGTAAGTTGTTGATGGAAGTGGAGATCGATATTGGATGTTGAGGAGTTTGCCGTTGTTAGTGTTGTGGTCGATTTTATGGTCTTAAGTGGATTACAGCAGTTAGACTGTCAGTGTGTTTGGCCGAGGCAGTTAGGCTGCGGCTGTTTTGGTGGAGTTTGATGGGCTTGGTGGTGATGCTTGGTGGTCAGAATTTGAATGAGGCAGTGAGGATTCTAGTGGAGTGCAAATGTGGGTTGAAGTGTAGAAGGCAGGGAACTTGGTGAAGCAGCACAGTAGTAAAATGTTGATTGATAAACAGGGGGTTACTGTGAAGAACTTGTACAAGTGAAAGGAGTTGTTAAAGACAGTAAATGTAAATGACAGAAAAAATAGAGAAATATAAAATGCAAACTATACAATGTAAACTGAAAATGCAAATTGTAAATGAAAATATATTTTTTTTGTTCTTTTTTTGTTTTTTTGATATGAAATGCAAATGAACAATCAACAAGAAAACAATAACAACACACAAATAGAAATACACACAAAAATCAAACAACACACAATATAAATATATTATTTTTATTTTTATTTTCTTTTCTAAAATGCAAACACAGACAAAACAAAACACAAAAATCAAACAACAATAATTTGAAGAATAGAAAATTAAAATCAAAACTATTCCCTGGCAGCGGTGCCAAAAACTTGTTCAACGGCAAAATTTCTATCGGATTAGAAATTTATCAAAAAATTTCAAATTAAATTTTAACCGCAAGCTCACGGAGTACAATGATAGTACATGGCGAGTACGGGTCGATCCGTAGGGAATTGTTGATTTAAATTTCTATTCAATCAAATTAACCAAAGATTTAGAGAGTGATTAGCTAAAATGAGAAAAAGAAAGTGATAAAAATATGAGAGTGTAGAGGCAATTTAGATGTAATTTTCACTCTCTAGATCACATAGTTCAACAAATTATGAAATTATGATCTCTCTTTTTTAGTCATTAGTAAGTTTAATTGATGTGCTTATCATAAGTATGGCCTATTTGTGCTATTAATTAGCTCAACATAAGCCATCAAACTATAACACACCATTTAAACTACTTTTCAACTCTCATGATAAATGACAACAAGTTGAAAGAAAAATCTATTTTAAGTATGGTCTATTAACTATTAATTAGAAATATAGACCATCAAATTTCAGCTTCGACATTCACTTCTTTGCCATAATCATATTTAGATGAAGAGGCAATTTTTGTTTGTGATTGTTTAAGCATAGCCTATTTGTTATGAACAACATAGACTATCAAATTCAACATGAAATAATAAATCACATCAACATTCATTTAAGCACAAAAGAGAGCAATAATTATCAAAATGTTGAAGCTACATGATTAGAGGCTTCATTACCCCTAAATTGAAGGGATTAGCCTCTCATTTGTGTTATCATATCAACACAAGTAGCATGCAATATGAAACACAAAAAAAAGAGGAAAAAGAGAGCAAAGTGAAAATAAAAACTAAGTAAAAAGAAATAACACTAATCTACTTGCATGAAAAGTAAACTACACTAATAACATAAGAAGAGAAGAAGCATGAAAGTAAAAGAGAATACTAATTAACATTGCATAAAAGAAAGGAAAAATTACATGAAATAAAATGGCTATGTAGCCGTGGAAAAAGAAGAGAGAAGAGCTTTGTTTTATTTCTCAACTAAAAACTAACTAAGAGAGACTAAGGAAGAAGAGGGGGTTACATGAAGATATGGGGTATTTAAACAAGTTAGAAACCCTAATCCATATTTTTGAGGAATGCCCAAACTACTCCTTAGGAAGTGTGGTGGCCAAGTAACCATTAGCATCCACTAATCATCCATTAAGTGTGCATGAAGATTTAATGGCCTTTTAGCATGTGCATTAGCTCCTAAGTGTACATTAAGGTAGGTGGGTAAGTGGGGTCCTCCATGACCTTCACTTTGAATTATTTCCATCTTCATTTGTTCTCTTCACTCTTGTGCATGCATATATCATCATAAAACCACTTGTAAAATTCACTAAATTTCCTAAAAAACAACATAAAAAATTCCAAGTAAATTTTTACAATTTAATAAATGCACAAAAATGACCATTTTGCCCTTATATGAAGATGAATATGTGACAATTTGAAAATAATTTGAATTTTGGTTTAAACAAGTTAAAATACCCGATATGATCATTTATTTAATTTAAATGGATTAAATATTGTGGTAAAAATATGCACATTTACATGAACATAACTTGGTAGCCCAGAAATCCAAGTGGGTGTGCTTATAGCTTGTCCAAATCAAGTGGGTGCGCTTATAGCTTGTCCAAATCAAGTGGGTGCACCCTGCGCCTGAAAAATCAGAAGGGTGTGTCTCATAGCCCCAAAATCGAGATTGTAGGTGAGTTTGCCCTTCGCCTATTTGAAGATTGGCGTTTTAAATGAAATCTGCACAAGAAATTGTACAAGACTGGACATAGGAGAAATCCGAACCAGTATAAAATCCCTAGTGTCATCGCTCTAACTCTTTGCTTTACTTTATTGCTTTACTTTTATTTGTGATTACATCTGTGATTGATTGTGGATATTATCATGTGCTGAAAATTTGTGATTCAATATTGAACTTAAAAGAAATTTAAAAATATTTATAAAAGTTAGAAAACAGTATACACCTCCTCTAGTGTTCAATTAACCTTAAGATCCATCATCCCACAACCCACAGTTTTATCTTCTTTCTTGTTCTATTTTCTTTTATTTTACCCTAACTTTTCGCCTTTCTGGCACTTGAGTGCTAGGCACATGAACCATGGATGTATTAGTGTCGACATTCGGGGGTTGAAAAGACAGGACATTACACTTGGTGTCAGAGCTAAATGTTAGGCGAGAACCTTAGCTTTGGTGGGGTATAACCCATTAGGAGATAGGGTAATGGAATGCCCTAACATGAGTTGAGTGTATTATACGTGTGAGAGTATTTGTTTAGTTTTAAATGTATACCTTAAAGGTAACTATAACTGCAAAAATTAAAGATCTTATATAAGGTAACTTACATAAGTGTAAGTTGTTAAAGTATAGTTTAATTAATATAGGGATTAATGATATTAATTTGTTACCCCTTATTAATTTGTTTAGTTATGCTCAGCCAGTTTATGGGTATTGACTTTTATTTATTGATTGTTGATTTCTGCTCGACCAGTTTATGAGCAGTTTTACTTTTTAATGGCATGGGTTTGGTAGACAGTATTTACAGATACATTGAAATGAACACCTTGTGAATTTAGTTTCACAATTTTTCTATAAGGCGCTCGGTAGCAAGGTTGGGTTAAAGTTAATTTTAATAAAAGGTGTTTCTTTTAATCTAAGAAAGATAAGATATTTTGTAAAATAAACATTTGTGAAGAGATTTTATATAAGAAAGTGATTTTATATAACTTGGTTTATGAAATATAATTTATAAACAAGAAGGATTTAAACTGATATTTTGAGAACTTAAATTCCAGTGTCTTTGAAAATGTTTTTCAGGATTTTGGAGAAAATAATAGTAGTATTATTTGAAAGTAAGTATTTGGGAAATTGGTTTATGAAATTAAGATCATGGTACTTAGTAATATTAACGAAGTATTTGATACCATTTTGAACTGATTTTGGTTAGGTCCAAAAGGCATAAACTGGATATACCGAACTCACTTCCGTCGCTTGAAAATAATTCAGTTGATGATTTCAGCATCATCGATGTTCATTTTCGGGTTTCTAAGTGGGGGATGCTACAGGGTCGTTTTAGTAAAATAGATTTTGATTTGATTTTGAAAGCATGATTTGATATAGAAAAGATATATGTACATTTTATTATTTCAAAATGAGTCGAAATAAAATCGGGTGTTTAGTTCTAAAGTTTTTCTTTAAAAGAAATTTGACATTAACTTTTTATAGAAGTTTTATATGTAGGGAGCCTAGGTGGCAGTGGCATAGCCCAAAATAAATGTGAAACTGTTTCATGTTTCCCCTTTTATGGGTAAAATGTGCATAATAAATTATTGAAATTTGTTAAGTTATTTTATGGACACATATGCCTATGAATTAGGATTGTTGGGTATGTGCATCTTGTTATGATGGTTTATTTGGTGGTTTTCATTTGTTAAAATGAAATAGGATTTTTCGGCGATTTTAGACATTCAGAAACTTCTGAATCATTATAGAACTTAAAACAAAAGTGTTTTGTGAAGATATAAAAGTTTAGTTTATATAACAATTGAATTTAGAAGATAATAGAATTTAAACTAGTTTTAAATTTGATGTTTTTGTATATGCTCTTCGGATGTCATGGAGTACTATACAAGTATGAACTTAAGTTGTAAAATGTTGATAAGCTTGAAGTTATGTTTTATGAAATGGTTCATAAATGATTTTAGTATTGAATAAAACATACTATCTGAATAAAAGACTGTGATACAAGATTTTGGTATAGTTAAGAAACCAATATGATAAAATACATAAGTTGTACGTTGGTCGTTTTATTCCCATGACTATTCTTGATCCAGTATTTGAGTATATGGTTTTGAGGTGATTTACACTAGTCCAAACAAGGATTTTCACCAGATTCTTAACGGCGACCACTTGATACAGATTCTTGATAAGGTCCTAAAGTTTTCAATGGTAGTATATATCTATGTAAGAAGGACGAAGGCTTCTAATCAAGGAACCAGGTCGGAGTCCGCACTAGAGAGGCCAAGTGATCTATACTTGTTGGGAAGTGAAATTTATGTGATCAAGTAAGTGATCAGATCAAATATTGCATACGGGTGGTCAGCGTACATTGTACGGGATTTAGTATATGCATATTATGTTTTGAATGCTGTTAAGTATCACTATGTTATTATTTCTATAGTTGCTCATGTTGGAATTTCAAGGATGAAATATTCTAAGTGGAGGAGAATGTAACGACTCGAAATTTCGAACACTTCGTATTTAAATATCCAAACTATTTAAATATTTGAATCTTGGATTTAATGTTATTAAAATGATTTAATAAACTTTTTAACACCCTTTTCAATCACAAGTAGTAATGGTAAACTTATTTTGGAAAAATATTCAGAAAAATAAATACTTTGAAAAAAATCGATAATGTGGTCAAAAATCATTTTATCGATAAACAACTTTTTGACCATCAGAAGTTGCTCAGATTTTTTTAAATACACTTACTTACTTAGGAGATTAATAAAAATAAATATTATTTTTACCATTTATGGAAATAAACTTTTTGGATGATTCCATGGATGATGTCATCAAAGGTATTTAGGAAATGAGCTTTTATGGTAAGACTTAATTTTTAAGTAAAAGAAGAGAGGTGTGAAGGTGCATGTGAGAGCAAGGCTCCTTTGTGACCTCCCATCGAAGGTAGAAGGTGGTAATAACCTCTTGCAAAAACCTATAAGTACACCATTAAGCTAAAAAGTAAATCACAAATTCACTAAAGCTTAAAATGAAGTACGCGAATAAAAATGGTGGAAGTGTTTAAGTACCAATCCTCTAATTCTTCTCTAACCTTTTCAAGTCTTAATCAAATCATCTCAATCTCTTCTAAACTTTGGCTATTAGCCTAAAATATCATGGGAAGCATGAATATGAAGTAAAAAGTGGGAGAAGGTTAGAGGAAGAGGGGGATCTAGAATGGGCTGTGAGCAATGGAGGAGGAAGGGTGGTGTTGTCTTGGTTTGAAAGTGCTAAAGGTTGGATCTTTTGGCTTTTGGTGATGGTAGGAGGTGGTTCTTTGATTCTTATAGCTTTGTTCTTGTGTTTGGCTTAGATCTAAGTGAGTTATTTCACTATTTTGTTTGCGTATATTGTGTGTGTGTGTGTTGTGTTTGAATTATAAAGTTAAAGTGACATTAACTAATTAAAGTTATAAACTTTGGACCCCTTTGTCTTTTGAAAGCAAATGACAACTTTATATTGTATAACATCACCTCTATTACCCTCTTAAAGATATGGTGTGACCTTGACTTGATGTTTAAATGGTTTTTTAAACTATGTGTTGAGTCGAAGTAAGTTTGAAAGTGTTTGAAGCGAGAATAGTTGTTATAAGGATATCCTTTAACTTTAACTTATGTAAATTGGATATTTATGATCTTAACATAGGATAATTTGATTTGGTTGTTCTCTACACATATTTTTGTGTGTTGGACAGTAAGGAAATGATTTGGAAAATTATAGAAACTTTGAACCAAAGTTGTGAAAGTTAGAACAAAAATGTGGTTATAAATACACTTTGTAAATATAGCCTGTTTTCGAGAATTTTTATAAATAAATAGGAAGATTTTCTTAGAGGTTTCTTTCCATACTTTTTAATTACCCTAAGGGTAGTACTTACTATAAAGTCTTAAATCATTTGTTAAATTGTGTAAAACTAGTTACAAAGATTATGCCAATGTTGTTTTTAACAGGGACTTTTAAAGCATTTATAAATGCTACACTAAGTCGCTTATGGTTTTAAGTGTTTAAAAATGATATTTAAATATGGCATTTTTCTTTAATCTTTTTAGAGATGTTTTCAAACTTGTTTTGAAGTATATTAAAGTTGGTTTGAATTTAAGTATATTTTTAATGAATGTGTGTGTGTGTGTGTGTGTGTGTGTGTATTTGCAAAGAAAGAGGTTTTATAATGTATAACATGTTTTTTTTATCAAATTATAAATTAGCTATTTTCAAGTAATATTATATATATATATATATATTTTAAAACCTATTCACAAGTATTTTTAAAGTTTTGAAAAAGGCAATTGACTAGGCTTAACACTAAAAGCCTGTGATGACCCACCTCCCCGATCCCCGAAAATCGACACCCTTACATCCTCGGTATTCACGTGCCGCAAATCTAAGTGCCGGAGAGGCGGATTATCATGGGTAAGAAAGAAAATAAAGACAGATCTCATACGAATGGAATAACATATATTTTAATATATAACCTTTACAGCAGAAATTTTAAATATATTTATTAGAGTTAAACATGGACAGTTATAAATATATGTCCTTACAGATACGGAATATAATGATACACAAGTGTGGTAGAAAAAGATAACAATCTTTAGAAGAATCTTCTAACTCTATGCTTCGAGCTCCGTCCAGATTTCTTCTAACTAAACCTGACTGCTAGGCTGCCCGGGAAAATTAGGGCACCCAGAGTTTAAGGGAAAAAGGCCCTAGAGTTTAAGGGAAAAGGGAAATAAACTCTGGGTCAGTCATGGGACTAGTGTGAGAAACTCAAAATACGCGGTTTGAAAAAGAAAAGGTATCTCATAAGACCACGCCGCACATAAACACAGAATGGGTTTTTACCTTATGATAACTAAAACATTTGCTATGGAAAAAACATTTGATATTATTTTTAATGACATTCCTTTGAAAACATTTGCAAGTAAACTTATTAATCTTAGCCGAAATTGTTACCGTTGTTAAATTCTGGATATGTTAGGCTCTACAAAAAAACTCTTACAAGGCTCGTTCGGAGAATGGATTTTCATACAATGGCAGATAAAGGACTACCTTCCGTACAGTATGTCTCTAGAGGAATGTACCGAGGATACACAAACAATCCTCCGCATCTGGCAAGACCGATCTATCCGTATTTGGAACTCATACATGGCCTGGATAGAACCGAATATGACATAACCCCGATCGTAACCGACCTATCAAGGGCCCCATAGCATACACCACATACTTGACATATAGAGAGTATCTAGAAAGGTGATGACCATACCCTAATGGTTGCTAACCACATAGCCTTGCAGCGTACCCTGTTTAAGCCATTACCGGGTGATGAGGTCTAAGGTAGCGATTACCTTTCACATAGCACATTCCACTTTGAATGCCACACTTCCATTCCATAGTCACACAACTGATTTCTACAAATGTATAACTCCTGAGTTCGTACGTCTCAGGAAAGGGTGTTAAGCAAAAAGAAGTTGCATTCTACGCCACCAAACAGATGGTACGTTCATAGATATTAATTTATGTAACTAGAAATGCAACGTCAGACATTCATCCATACAAGTTGCCCAGAAACAGGACAAACCGAAGGCACTCTCCTACCACATCCTGTCGGGAGTTACCCCTAGGATTAGTAGCAAGAAGTCCTGCATCGAAGATCTTAAATGAAGAACTACTGCCACATAATATGATATGGGAAATTTTACCCAAGGGTCAGTGACAAGCAGCCCTACATTCCATCTTCCAAATCATTTCCATGTCTTCACTTCGAATACGTAAATTGGTTCGAAGTGGTCTTCAGATAGGAATCACCCAAATCTGATCTCGTTCCTTCGAACCAATCATCGATAAAAGGATGTTAAGTAAATATGGAATTATTCTTTTAATTTATTACTTTCTTTTTATCAAAATATCTTCAATATATATATATATATATATATATCTTAAAAACTTTTCTTTTCGGTATATACAGAATCATTAAACCTCTCTTATCAAATTCTTTGAGTACTTAAAATATTTTTGAATCTTGGAATAATTCCAAATCATTTCGCTCTTTTACTTAAGAAAATATTTTCAAATCATTTCATTTAAATCTTAACAAAGATTTTCAAATCATAACTTTCAAATCGGCTTAAAACAATGTTATTTAAGACATCGTTTACTGTAACCCAAAAACAATTAATTTGAAATAAAAGGATCCACAGGAATTAAAAAAAATTCCAAATCATTTACTTAAATTTCAACAAAATATTTCTTATTTCCAATACATATCTTTTTTAACAGGTTGAAACCATTCTGTTTAAGATATTAATTAAAAACCAGTAAGTATTAAGTGAGCAGAATCTATAGCAATCATCCAATTCTACTCAATATCAATTCCCATATTCAATAAGTACTATGGCCGAAATGATGGCGAAATTACCTTTTAAATTCCACGAATAGTATGAGTTCCCTCTTTGGGCTTTAACACCAAGTATAAGAAGATTATCTCCATAAAATTCAAGTTTTATATTTGGAAAATTATATCCTTTATACTTTGAAAATTTTTGATCTAAGTGAATCAAATTTACTATCTTCATCAGGCCAGTCCGGGTAGCTAGGGAAAGCACGAAACTGGTTTTTCCAAACCCAAGCGTAGATACTATCTCTAATTCACTCATAAGGCGGAAAAGTTATTTGATCGACTCTAAATCATTTAACATTTATTTAAGCATTCCATAAATCCTTAAAATCACCTTTAAAATACCTTTTCAATCATTTATAAACATTTATAAAAGATTTGAAAAATAATGGTTGCGTTTAAAACTTTGTTTCAAAAGTTGAAAAAAAAGTGCCGTGGAAAGTGCATTTTAGGCTATATTGATTAAAACGACATTTTATCATTTGGAAATTCAATTTTATAACTCAAATCACTTTTAAAAGATTTTTAGCATTTATTTCATATTTTTAAACAATTTTAAAACATCATTTTCAAAGAAATTCTTTTATGGACCCTGAACTGCAAAACCGCGATTTTTCCAAAAATTTGTTTTACTCATATTTCAAAATCTAATTATTGAAATCTCAATTTTCTTTCTTTTTTTGAAAACTATGGATATAATAGTTCGGAAAATTCTTATCTTGAAGAATTTCGAGCTATATTCCATTCCATATACTCATTTGACTTTTATGGCGCGAAATTGCGAACCATCGTTATGCGACGCGCCTATTTTTGACTAAATTTTCAATTATCTTCCCAACTTCACCAAAACACATTCATATGTTTATATAACATTTCAAACTCATTTTTAAACCTTTTTAAAGAGGTTTAACATCCCATATATACCAATTCATTAAATAAAGGAAAGTGATTTCCTTTGTGCTTATCGACGTGTATTTCCGTGACTTGCATATATATTCAACATTCATATTAAACAACCAAACTTGATGATCAAAGCATATTAAACATCCATTGCAAACATCATATCATCACCCAAAAATATAATATAAGTAAGAGTTTCTCACCATTATTGCTTCCTAACATCGCTAAATGGACTATAGCTCTGCTACGATCGCATGATAGCTTTTGGAATTTGTCCTTAGACTCTTGGGAAGTCATGGCCAAGACTTGAAGAGGGTGGCCAAAAATATGGAAGAGAATTGGTGGAGCTTCGACCTTGAATTCTCAAAACTAGACTCGAAAAATACGTCATCTTCTCTCTAGTTTTTGACCTCTTACTCACTGAAATCAGAAATATGGTAAACATGAAAGTTGTAGAAAATTCTTTTCTCTATGATTTAGAAAAGGAAACACTCAGTTTCGATTTGTTTTAAGAAATCTATGGTCAAAAGAAGAGAAGATATTCTCGGATTCACAAAAATGAAGCCCGAAAATACTCTGTAAAGAAGTGGAATTTCGACATGGTTAAGCTCAAAAATTAATGAAGTGCTTGAAATAAAAGTTGTAGCCACTGGAATTTAATATGGTTTAAAAAAAATAATTTCTACATTTCGATCAGATTTGGGGGAGTTATGCTAAAATGAAAAAGAGGTATTTTCGGCCTTTAAAACAGGGCTCGAAATGCTCTGAAAAGAATGGAGTTTTTATTATGGCTATGCCTAGAAAGAGGAAAAGTGGTCAACTAGAAAGTTGTAGCCACTGAAATGTTAAATGGTTTGAAAAAAATAATTGCATAATTTGGGTAGGGTCTGAAGGAGATATGGTCAAACGAAAAAGGTGCATTCTCGGGTTCCAGAAATCTAGGCTAAGAATGAGTATGAAAGAATCGAAATTTTGACATAGCTACTCTCTGTTTTGGAAGAAGTGATGTGAAGAAAAATTATAGCCAATTCAATTCTATACAATTTGAAAAAATGAATTTTACGATTTGGTGTCGCAAAGAGAAAGTTATGGCTGGTTGAAGTGGATGGAAAAGAGTGGAGAATTATTTATAGCCTTAAGTTTATACAAAATATCCCACATCATATCCTACCATCTCCATCATCCATGTGCCCCCTTTCCATCCATCATTTCGACTACCAACCTCCACCATCATCACCCCCTATGTGTGTGTGCATTTGCATGTCCTTGCACATTGACTTATACATGCTTAAGTGAGAAGGAAAAATGAAATATCATGATATTTTCTTATATTTACCATATGTAAATTCAAATGCGAATGGTAAATTTTATTAAGTGTATATGACATGTTTTTACATGTATATATATGATTAAATATATGTATGTGCAAGTTGTACAAGTGTTCAAGTCATATAAATAACGTTACACAACTTATACACGTCGAACCGTTGAAAATCGGGAAATAGATTATTGGTCACATTTTTACTTATATTTTAATTTACATATAAATGTAAAGAAAATTTGAAAACTAATTTATTATCATTTTTAACCAATTAAAATGATCACAATTTATTTATAAAACCATATAAATTAATATTAACAAATATTTACAAAAATCATTATTATACCGATAAAGCGATATCAATTTTCTTTTATTTTCAAATCAAATATATATCTTCATAAAATTATTACAGATGATTTAGTATCACTTTATAACTTATTTCAAATGAATTATAACCTTTTTGAAAACATTATTTGAATAATTATAATAATTACTAAATCATTAAATCTCAATTTAATTTAATAAATCAATTATTATATTTAAGGGCATTACTAACAATGTCATAAATACATTTAATTTTCAAAAATACAATAAATGTCAAGATCCAAAAACTCGGCTTTCGAAAATCGGCACCCGTACTTCACTTATACTCAAAATGCCGCAGATTCAAACGCCGAATCTGGTTCTCCGGAGCTTATAACACCATTAAGTATAACAACACAGCGGAATAAAGAAATCAATTATATCATATACAACTCCAATGAATACAATATCCAGAATGTTATACAACAATGATATCAATATAATACAACAATATCAAAGATATGATACAATGCTACAACGGAAAAATATCAGTCGAAGAGATGACTCCAAATGATCTAAAAAGAGAATGAGTCGACTCCAACATCTAGCTCGAACCACCAACCAATGCACCAAGATAAGCAGGTGCAGTCATCCACTCCGCTGAAGTGAACTAGCTCCAGATAATCTACTAAACCTGAATATCTGAGAAACCCAACTCTAGACTGCCCGTGTGGAAAATTGTGGGCATCCAGAGTTTAGGAAGGGAACAATAAACTCCGAGTCAGTCGTGGGACTGGTGTGAGCAGCAAAAACAGTTTATCTTTAAAATAAACACAAAAGAATTTTCAACATTGAAAACCGCAATGCTATTGGAAATGAAACTACCATAAGACCTTCTGCCACACACACAATGCAAACGCAGAATTGGAGGAGATTTCTTCTTATGATAGTCAAACATGCTTACTATGCAAAATCATTGGATTATTATTATTAGTGCATAGTGTAGAAAACATTTCGAAAGTATAATATTAATCTTAGCCAACATAAGACCAGTATCGTATGCCTACTATAGCTACCATATAAACAGTGGTGACCACCATAAGTAAATGGCAGGTTCTACAACTAATACCATACAGGGTTCGTATTGGAAAATGGATTTCCAATAAATGGTCAGGCTAAGGAACTTCCTACTGCCACATGGGTACGCCTCTGGCTGGACGTCCCGAGAACCAACCTGGCTCTCTGCCAACACAAGGCCGGGTTACCTCTATAACTAGGTAACTCACGGATATGCTATTCCCCGGTCCTTTGGGACCTTTATCCGAGGCCTCGGTAACCAACATCACACAGTAATAAATAAAGTGTGTCCACATGAGTAAGTATCTGGGCTCCATACCATGATACCACCCTTTTCCAGAAGGAAATGACATACCCTAAAGGGCGCGACTCTCATAACCTTACCGCATCATTCTTGTTTTGACCATTTCCGGTCTGTGAGGTTCGATGAGGTCTCGTCCACAAAGCTACGCTTTATTACAAAGCCATGCTCTGATCACAAATGATCAATAAATGATCAACACAAAGCAACACTCAGCATGCCACATTACCAAATTGGGAGTATATCGCTGATAACCTTCAACTACATAACCTCTGAGCTCGTACGTCTCAGAGAAGGGTGTTAAGCTAAGAGAATAAATTCTCCGCCACCAACAGAAATGTATTTGAAAGAAATCAGCTTTATATCTCAAAATGTAATGTCAGACATGTAACCATACAAGTCTGTTCCGGGTTCGAATAGAACCGAAGGCACTTCCGAAGAAGCCCTTGCAATCCGGATAATTTCTAATCACGTCCGGACTTCCCATCACAAAGGGTGCTAAAATCTCTATATCGGGGACCAGTCGATGCAGAGACATTCGACGAGGTGTCCATTCGTTTTCGAAAACATCCAGTCTTCACCACCGGTCTTCAAATGCAATCCATATACGACATATCACTTATTCGGAATGGGTTATATGACACATAGGTCCTCTCCCGGCTAAACCGAATAATGAGCGCAATATTTTAAAACATATGGATATGGGATTTCAGTTAAGTTACAACTTATTATCCACAACTTTTCTTTCGAATGGCTTAAACAAATTACCATTTTAAATCTGTTAAAAATAAACAGATTCAATTCACAAAGTTCACCCAGTTTCACAAAGATCTATTCATAGATTTTCAAATCGATTTCCATTACAATTGGATTAACTCGTTGAATCTTTAAATCATAGATTTAACTGATAGCTTTCAAAACGATTCCATTTTGATTTCAAAACAAAGTTCAACAATCTTCACAAAGGTTTATTCATAATTCGAAAAACCATTTTCCAATTCAAACTTGAAATTCCTTTAAATTGGAATTTCATTTCTTATATGAAAGCTTCGGTTATTTGAAAACAAATAGTTTCCATTTCGGAAAATCTGATTCATTCATACGAGTTAAAATCTTTGGGTTAAATTCAATTTCTCAAACAACATTACTTTTAAAATGTTTAACTTCATATAAACACATTTATGACATCTTTAACCATAATTTTTAATCATGGAATTCAATTTCAAACATTGAATTCAAATCCAAATCAAATTATTTAAATTGGAAACTTTAACAAGTTATTCAAAATAACTTTTATCTTAAAAACTTCTTTTCAAAAGCTCTAACATTTAACCCAAATTCATTTCCAAAATCAATTGAATTTAAAATTTCAATTTCAAAAACATTAAATTTAAATCATCCGTGACTTAACCGATTTCCACGTGAAATCCATATTTGTGTGTGTATGGTGTAGTCCAGGGGTTTCACACAATAGTGCAACATCATTCAATTATCATATATCAGAATGCAGAAATATAGTTGATACGCGGTATGAGATATAACGCTTATCTTTTCATTCACAGATCACAGATCATATACATATGTATCACAAATAATTCAATAGATTAAACACAGTTCAATCCATAGAACAAAATATCACATATCAGATAGGACAATCAATTCAAGGTATCTCATACAATACAATCATTCATAAGTAAGGTCAAGCATTCAACAATCATTTATAAGCAGGATTAATTAATTGTTTAATTCCAATTAATTCAATTTATTTCCAATTGAATTAGTTACTTATGAATTAGTTATCCAATCCTGATTAATTAATTACAAGTCATTTGATATAAATTAATTAATCAATCACCTTAATTAATTAAATTATTCTTAATTAATCATATTAATTATATTAACCTTTAAACCAATTACATAATTACTTAACCCCTTAATTGCTTTCATTAAGTAATTAACAATTTACAATTGATTATCTTAATTAATTAATCTAATTAATTATCAAAATTAATCACATTAATTTAATTACTTAATAATTCCTAGTTAATTATCTTCATTAACTAATAACATTTCTTTAATTACTTTCTTAAGAAATTATCTTAGATTAATTCATTATTAATCATTTCTAATTATAAATTAATCTAAATTATTTATTTATAAATTAATTAAATCATTCTTTAATTACCTTATTAATCTAAATCATTTTATTACCTTAATTATCTCTAAGATAATTAATTTCTTTATTAATGATTTCATTAACATTTAAGTGTATTTTAAACATTACACTTTAAATTTAAATTCAAATATTTTGAATTTAAGATTCAAAATGAATACATATTTAAACATTTACTAAATTTAAATATCCACTTATAATCCTATATAAGAAAGTTCTAACTAAATTACTTAAATTTTTATTTAAAATTTAAGCATTAAAATACATTACATTTTATCTTGAAAATTTAAGTTAAAACAATTTATTTAACTTTTCACTCAAAATTAAGAAAACCTTTATAAAAGAATTTTATCAAAATCAAGTTAAACATTTGTTTGAAAACAAATATACTTTTAAAAGCTATTTAATTTAAATTTGTTTAAAACACATTCGGATTTAAAACTAATTTAAATTTCCAGATTTGGATTCAAAGAGACTCGAATCCATATTTTTAAATTTTGATTTAAACTTTGATTTTAAACTTTGTTTTAAAATCTTGATTTAAAACTTTATTTCATTTCAGATTTTGAATTCAAAAATGAATTTGAATTCACACTTTAAACTGAATTTAAACTTTGTTTAAATCTAGTACACAAATTTAAATTTCATTTAAATTTGTTTTAAAATTCAAATTACTGTCAGGTTTTACAAAACCCTGAAACAAACAACTGACTCGAGTCAAACAAGATTTGCTTCGAGTCATTTCCTCTTCTACTTCGAGTCAAGTACTCGAGTAACTCGAGTCTACCCCGAGTGCGAACTACCCAGCAACATCAGATACGCTAATGGCACCTGTTCACGTGTACGATCGAATGGCGATGCTCTGACCATCGATACCCCCAGCACCACGTCGGCGACAACTACTACGACCCATTCGTCCCCTCAGATCAACGAAATCGACAGCCAATCGAAAACGAGTCGATCGGTCACAAACTGGAACCCATCCAGATTGGGAAAAACTTACATTCGCCATCGCCTCCGACCACCGAGTCTCACGCCGACCAACCCAAAGCTACCCCACGTTCCCTCGCTCTGACCCCCCTACATGCGATCGCCTCTGGTGCATCGTCGATGACGTACGAGCCCCGACAATCCCAACGACCAAAACCAATCAGAAAACCCTAAAACGCCTCCGACGAATCACCTCGTTCATCTAGAAATTCCCTCGCTAATTTTCCTAAAATCTATGACGCACGAGCCATCTCTAGGCCAAGTCTCGACCAACTTCCTCACGCCGATTGCCTGAAAACACTCGAAACCCAATTCCCGTTCATCATTCGATTCCACCCAGAATACCAACTTAGAAATCCTCATTTTATTTTTAAAAATCATAGATTTTGATAACGAGTTAGATTATATACCTGAAACAACAAGTTATTTAAGTTGAGATTTTGATATATTTAAACTTCTACTGTTCTTCTTCCTTCCTATTAAAACTACTATCAGATTTTCACTGGAAATATTTTTAAATCAAATACCTTGTCATTACAATCAAGTTTGATTTATACATCTAAGTCTAACAAGAATCAGGAAGAGATATATTGAATTCTTTTGATTAAGTTTGAACCCTGTAAAACTTGAAACAGAGCTATGCATATAAATATATATATATATATATATATACAGACATACACACCAAACCAATACATATTCATACATACATAAGTATCATATTTCATTTATCACAACATTATCACAAATAATATCCATAAGCATCAAGATAAAAACTGATTTGAGTTTTGAATAGAGATGTTTACTCACCTGTCTAAAATGAAGAACAGAGTTCTTGAAACAGGCTTGAACATCTGCAAGCTAAAGCCTTCATTTTGATCTCTGGAATTTGTATTGATATATTGTTGTTTTAAGTTTAAGTTTTGCTTAAGTTTAAAATGACATTGTAACGACCCTAGATTTTATTTTATTTAAATTAATAATTTATTGAATTTTTGAATTAAATTGGTGAAAATAATCAATGCGGTGATGCGAGTTTCCCCGAATTTAAGTATATTCTGTATAAATCATTTAAATTTAAAATATTGTATACATGTGTATATTAGAGAATATATGTATTTGAGCATATATGAGAAAATTTGAAGTTAATATATATGTATGTTGGATTTGAAATAAAATCTAAAATAATAAATGGTTTTAAAAATAAATATAGAGTTAAATAATAATAGAATGTCTTTACAAACGAATACTTATTTTTAAATAGAAATTGTCATTTCAAATTACAAATGAAAATACATAAACTATATGGTTTTATACAATGTAAAGTAAAATAAATTATAACAACATGTAACTAGAACTTCATTTAAATTTCAAAGCAATAGAACAAAAATGTAAAAGTATAAGTAAGTAGATTTAAAATAAAATGAAACAAGTGTGTATATATGAAAGCAAGGAAATAAACCAAGCTGCAACCACCAAAGTAGATGATGGTATTGTAAACATGATGGTACAAACAAATAAAGGCAAGTATCTTTAGCCACCAAAATGTTTTCATATCAGCTGAAATGAAAGAAGAAAATTATATAAATATGGTACACTTAATAAATGCAAATCTCTTTAGCCAAAACAATATATCAGCCGAGTTAAAGTAATGAAACACTTGCTAAAGAAGGAACAATAATAAAATACGAAAGGTAAAGGAAGACATAAAGTACCAAGATAATTAATGCTAGCACCCAAAATGTTCTCTTCAGCCACCAAGAAGAAAATATCACTGCAAAAGAATTTGTACAAACAAATAATAACCCTGCACACTTCTTTGTTATATTCACTTCATCTCAGTTTCGAGTAGCATCTGAAGTGAATATCAACTAAAACTTAAACAAATAAAAAACTTCAATCTTATAACAAGTCAAACTAGAAAAGATTCTAGCAAGAATTCGAAGGCTGCTTCAAACTTAAAGCAGATCATCATCAACAAATAGGAAAATCAAAACTGCAGTTTCAAAACAAAGCAACTCTCTGTTTCAAAACTTTTCAGGTGAGCAAATTTCATTTTTGAAACCATTCTCTTGATCCTAATATCTGTGATGATGAATCCCTAGGCAAATGATAAATGTATGTGTTTTGCATGTATACAAACTATGTGCATATGTCTGTGCATATCTGTATGAACAGATATATGTGTCTCTATTAGTCCACAGGCTTTAACTTGATGTAGAAATTCAAATTTCTTCCTCTAATCCTCTATAGACTTTGATGTCTAAACAAACTTGATTGTTTTACCTTAAGCTTTAATTTAAAATTTCATTTAAGTTAAAACAACCTTAAATTGTCTCTGGAAACCCAAATTATCAGAATAAACTTAAGATGAGCAAATTTTCGAATCTCTTCATTTTTAAGTTCAGGTATACGAATGGAATCTATATGCTAAAACTTGATTTTTAAAATAAGAATCGTAATTTTTAGTAGAGGGAGTGAGGTGCAGTTCGTGTTCGACTGTTTTGGGCATTTTTAGTCACCGTGGGCGATTGGGTTGATCGGGGAAGACGAGACGTGGTCTGGAGGTGCGGGGGTGATCGGTGGTCAAGGGAAAAATGGGGGAAGGTGGTGCAGTTTGCTGTGGAAGCGGCGGCGAGGGGTCTAAGTCTGGTGACCTAGTTTTGTCGCGTGCTTATTTTTGGGTTCGTTTGACATCGGTGATCGATCGAGTTCGATGCGGTTTGGAGGGATGGTGGATGGGTAGTAGGCGAAGCTGTAGTCATGGTGGCGAGGCGTACGGGGGTCGGAGGTAGCTACACGAGGTGGTTGTGGTGGCTCGAATTTTGTTCCAGGTTGGGTGGAAGCACTCGATTCCGATTTCGAGTCTATGATGGCAATGTGATGTTTGTGATTGGATACGAGGTTGATCGGCGACATGTAGAGATCATCAGGGATGGTCGGAGAGGACTGAGTCGGAGGTGCACGTGCACGCGTATACTTGTGTGCTAGGATGATTTATTTTGGGGAGAAGAGTTGAGACTCGAAGATGTCTTCGGGGAAACTTGATGCAGGCTCGAGTTCGAGCTCGGGTGGTTTTGGGAGGTTCCGGGTCATTTAAACACTTAACCAAATTTAAGTCGAAATTTTTGTATCGGGTTGGTTTTGGAGAAACCTCGAGGCCAGTCTCGAGTATTTCTGGGTAGCACTCGAAGTAGGGACAGGGTAGTTCGGGTAGAATGTTGGTTTCAGGTTGTAAAAGTCTGTTTACTTCTGGAATTTAAAACTAAGTTAAATATGAATTCAAGTTTGGAATTTAGTTTGAAATAAAATAAGTTTTTGAATTAATTTTTTTTACTACTTTAAAATGGTTAAATAGTTTGAATTTTAAAATGGAAGTTTTTAAAATATAAAATGATTTAAACAATTTTGATTGTTAACGTATATTTTTAAAATGGAAGTTTCTAAAATGTTTTATCTTTAAAATAAATGAGGATCAATGATTTATAATTCATTAAAATTAATAAGGAAATTAAAGAATGATTTATTTAAATCATGAATAAATAATTTATACTAATTAATAATTAGAAATGATTAAATGATGATTTAATCTAAGAAAATTTCTTAAGAAAGCAATTAAAGAAATGTTATTAGTTAATGAAGATAATTAATTAGGAATTACTAGGTAATTTAAATTAATGCGATTAATTTTGATAATTAATTTGATTAATTAATTAAGAAAATGAATTTTAAATTGTTAATTACTGAATGAAAGTAATTAAGGGATTAATTTATTATGTAATTGGGTTAAAGGTTAAATTAATTTATATGATTAGTTAAGAATAATTTGGATTAATTAAGGCAATTGATTAATTAATTTATATCAAATGATTTGTAATTAATAAACCAAGATTGGATAATTTAGTCATAAAGAAATTAATTTACTTGGAAATAAATTGAATTAATTAGGATTAAACAATTAATTAATCCTACTTATAAATGACTATTGAATGCTTGTCCTTACTTATGGATGTTTGGATTCTATTGAATGTGAATTATTTGATATCCCTGATTTGTGATGCTTTGTGATATAGATTACTTTGTACTGAGATGTAATTTCTATTTCTGTGATATATTACTATGTGAATATGAAACCCTTGACCCATAGGACGACATTTGAATTTCGATGCGACAGGGAGTCGGATTCCAGTTGGTTATCCGAAACCCACATCGAATTGTAAAAGTGAATCTTTGTGACCGATAAATTTATTTTATCTATGAATCTGTGAATGAAGATAAGCGTTATCGATTATACCGCTTATCGATATATCTGTGATGATTGATGTTGTGCACTATTGTGTTAAGCCCCTGGACTACACCCTTACACACACAAATATGGATTTCACGTGGAAATCGGTTAAGTCACAGATAATTTAAATTTGATGTTTTTGAAATTGAAATTTTAATTTCAATTGATTTTGAAATTGGAAATTTGGGTTTAAAGTGAAAAGCTTTTGAAATAGAATTTCAAAGATAAAGGTTATTTTGAATAACTTAATCGAGTTTTGAAAATTTAAATAATTTGATTAAAATTTGAATTCAAGTTTGAAATTGAATCCTATGATTTGAAACTAGGGATTAAAGATGATATAAATGTGTTTATATGAATTTAAACCATTTTAAAAGTAAAGTTTTGGGAATTTGAATTTAACCCAAGGATTTCAACTCGTATGAATGAATCAGATTTTCGGAAGTGAAACTGTTTGTTTTAAAGGGATAAAAGCTTTCAGATAAGAAATGAAATTCCAGTTTAATTAAAGGAATTTCAAGATTGAATTGAAAAATGGTTTTCCAAGTTATGAATGAAATTGTTTTGAAAGCTATGAATTAAATCTATATATTTTTAACAGATTTAAAATGATGTTTTGTTTAACCCATTCGAAATGGAATTGTTTTGAAAGCTATGAATTATATCTTTGATTTAAAGATTTAACGAGTTAAATTGAAATGGAAATTGATTTGGAAAATCTGTGAATGAATCTTTTGTTTAAAAGATAAAAATGTGGAAATTTTGTAAACCATTGTAGGTTGTTAAAATGAATCTTTTTGCTTAAAGATTTGAAAATGGTAATTTGTTAAATCATTTGAAGAAAGATTTTGGGCAATAAGTTGCGACTTAATTGAAATCCCAATATCCATATATTTTTAAATATTACGCTCACTATTCGGGTTAGCCGGGAAAAGACCTTTGTGTCATATAACCCATTCCGAATTAGTGATACGTCGTATATGGATGGCATTTGAAGTCCGGTGATGAAGACCGGATATTCATAAGAACGAGAGGATAACTCGTCGATTGTCTCTGCACTGGGTCGCTCCTGGTATAGAGATCCCCTAAGTGATGGGAAATCCGATCGGGATTGTGAATACCCGGATTTGCAAGGGCTTCGTAAGAAGTGCCTTTGGTTCTGTTCGAACCCGGAACAGACTTGTATGGATTGTATGTCTGACATTACACTTTGAGATATAAAGCCGATTTCTTTCAAATACATTTCTGTTTGGCGGCGGAGAATTTATTCTCTTAGCTTAACACCCTTCTCTGAGACGTACGAGCTCAGAGGTTATGTAGTTGAAGGTTATCAGCGATATATTCCCAATTTGGTAATGTGACATGCTGAGTGTTGCTGTGTGATGATCAGTGTTTGATCATTTGTGATATGACCATTTGTTTGATCATTTATCTTTGTGATCATAGGTTGATCATCTGTTGACCCGAAGCATGGCTTTGTGACAAAGCGTAGCTTTGTGGACGAGACTTCGTCGGACCTCACACCCTGGAAATGGTCAAAACAGGAAGGATGCAGCAAGGTTCTAGGGAGTAGCGCCCCTTAGTGTATGTCATTCCTTCTGGATAGAGGTGGTATCATGGTATGGAGCCCAGATACATAACCTATGTTGATACTGCTTATTATGTGGTTTGTTGGAAATCGAGGATCCTCGGGAAGATCGGTTACGATCGGGGGATGGCATACGCGTGTCAGTAGTTACCTATTTTTGCAGAGCTAACCCGACCTTGTGTTGGCAGAGATCCGGTTAGGTTCTCGGAACGTCATTCCAGAGGCGTTCCTTCGTGGAATAGGAAGTTCCTTAGCCTGACCATTTGTTGGAAATCCAAAGAAACAATACGTGACTTGTACGGTTTTAGTTGTAGAACCTATCATTCACTTATGGTGGCGCCCCACTGTTTGGATGGTAGCTATAGTAGGCATAGTTCGAAATGTCTATGCTGGCTAAGATTTATATTCTACTTTCGAAATACTTTTCCACACTATGCACTAATAATAATATCAAAAAGGATTTGATTTTTGCGTAGTAAGCATCTTTGACTATCATAAGGAGAAATCTCCTCCAATTCTGCGTTTGCATTGTGTGTGTGGCGGGAGGCCTTATTGTAGTTTCATTTTCAAAAAGCATTGCGAATTGACTTTAAAATTCTCTGCTATTTGTTTTAAAGATAAACTGTTTTTGTTGCTCACACCAGTCCCATGACTGATCCGGAGTTTATTGTTCCCTTCCTAAACTCTGGGTGACCAATATTTTCCACACGGGCAGTCTAGAGTTGGGTTTTTCAGATATTCAGGTTGAGTAGATTATCTGGAGCTAGTCAGTCCTTGGACGACTGACCTTGCTTTCCGCTAGCTATGGATTGGAGCATTCTATTGGAGATATTCTATTTGCTGCTGATGTTATCGTTTTCTTTTCCGCTGCTATTTCTTGTATCATATCTCTGATGTATATTGATATTCATTGTATCACTCTGTTGTATCAGATATTGTATATCAATGTATTATTCTGTTTCTTCCGCTGTGTTATTTACTTAATGTTGTTATAAGCTCCGGCGACTCGGATTTGAACGGTCGAATCTACGGCATTCGAGTACGATGTAAAGTATGGATGTCGGTTTTCGAACGCGAAAATTTGAGATGTTACAGACATTCACTTCAGACATTACTCAGTTTCTCTTGATGGACGAAGTTGAAATGAGAAGTTGATATAAGAAAATGAGTTGTACAGGATAATATTTATTTTGTACAAGTGATATTATATTTTGTACAAATTTGATTAGTGATATTTTCTTTCTTTGTTGGCTAATAGATTATTGTGGTGGCCAACATTAATTAGCTTTGTACATTTTCCCTTATTTTATTTGATTTGTACATAGATGAATAGAATGTTGTCTTCATTTACAAGCTAATGGATATTTGTATGTATATTTGAATACTTAGTTGAATGTATTTGCTTTCTTTCCTTTGCAGCCAAAGATTTTTTTTATATTTCTTTTGTTCATTTCGGCTGATGGATACTTATATTAATTATTGTTGTCATTCTTGCATACTTATCTTCATTTGTTTTTTTGTACATAGATATTTTGGGTTTTGTTTCATACTTAACTATGTATATATGTTTGTTTCTCTTCTTTTTGACTTGTCTTTTATAATATTACTTTATAATATAAGTTTCATTTTAATTTTGTTGTTAGATTTTATCAAATGTTTACTTTCTATTATTTCTTCATAATGTAAATGAACTTCTATTTTATTTTGTTTATCTTTTATTATTTTTGTTTGTTTTACTACTTGGTATTATTTTGCATTGATTTATTAGATTTATATATTTACTTTATATTGAATAAAACTATATATATTTATCTCTATCTCTAGTTTAAATATTTATTATCATTATTTTACTATAATATTTATTGTCTTATGTTATTTTATAAATTCAAATCATTATTAACCATCAATTCTAAATTTTAAATTTTTTTTTTTTTTACTTATATCAATTGTCTATACTTTTATAATTATTTTCAAACCATTTATTTAAAATTTAAATTCATTTGATTTAACACAATTTATTAATGTTTTGGGGAAACTCAGATCAATTTACCATTAATTTCACAATTTTAATTCAAAAATTTATTTAATTATCAATTCAAATATATATAAAATTCGGGGTCGTTACAATAAATTATTTGATTTCATATTCTTGTTTAGTTATAAAAATAAGTGTTTTTATCTAGCTCCGTGCGCGACGTTTTACAATTATAGAGTTGTTTATTGATAAAACGGTTATTGGCCGTTTTATTGATATATTTCCAAAGGAAATATTTTTGTGAGTATTTCTCCAAAATAAGTTCATCATTATTATTAATAACTTAAAACTTGATTATTTATGAGAATAATCCATATTTTAATATTTAAAATTATTTAAATATCTTTAGGTAAAGTCATCAAATTTCGGGTCGTTACAAAGCCGAGGAGGTAGACTTCTCTATTTCTGATAGTTAAGATTGATGTTGAGTAGGGATATAAGCAATATAGCTCTAACCGACCAGGATTCCCCCTTGAATGAGGAATGGTTAAGTTGGAATGTCGAAAAGGTGTTAATTTTGTTGTTTACTAATTTAATTTGAAAAGTAAATAACTTTCCTTAGTGCTAAAAGCCGACGAAGTAGGCTTCTCTATTTATGGGAGTTAAGATTGATGTCAAGTAGGGATAGAGCAATAGAGCTCTAACTTGTCGGTTTTCCTTTTGGTCGAGGAATTGTTGAATCGGGAATGTTGAAAACATGTTAATCATATTGATTTCTAACTCGTTTATAAAAGTCATAAATACTATACTCAATATGAAAAGCCGACGAGGTAGATTTATCTATTTAAGAGATTCAAGAATGAAGTGTCTAGGTAAGGCTTTGATGCAACCAGTGCTATAACTTACCTAGCTTCACTCTTGGAAGAGGAATAATTAAGGTGGAATGTCAGAAACGAGTTAAGTATACAAATCATGATTTCTATAAGCGATCATTTTTAACTCGACAGTCGCTTAGTCGACTGTCAAACTTGATCAAATATTATCTTAAATCTTTAAAAGAATGTTTTTAAAGATAAGCATAAGTATGTAATAGTTTTGGGTTTGTTGTGACAATGTGTTAATAAAAAATTTCTTTTACCCTTTTTTATTATACTTATGAATGTAAATAGATCTTTAAAAGAATGTATTAAAGATAAGCATAAGTGAAATGGTTTTGGATTGGTAGTGATAATGTTTGAGTAACATTAGTCTTATACCTTTTTGAATGGATTTGTGGACGTACTTAGATCCTTAAAATGAATATTTTGAAGGAAATTATAAGTAAGGAAGCTTTTGGAAAAAGATAGAAAAGACAAAGGTTTAAAGTAAGAAATCTTGTTAAAGATTTCTGAATATACTTATACCATTTGAGATAAGTATATGAATACTTTTCGAAGTATTGAAAAGAGTACAAATGAATAATAGAAATTGATAAACAATGTTTTACTAGATAAAAGAAGTTTTACTAATAAGAGAGGTTTTAATTAATAAATATTAACTAAACAAAAAGGGGATTAGAAGTCGCTTATATGACTTGATCGTACTTTGTATGCTTACTCGTTTATGGAAAAAATTTGTCGTATACTTAGCACTAAAGCTGATGGAGTAGGCATGTCTATCTGCTGGAATTATGACTGGTGTTCGTGTAGGGATATGAGCAATAGAGCTCTAACCTACTGGCTTCACTCTTGATTGAGGGATAATATGGGATGAGAATGTCCGAAACATAATTAGTATGTGAGACTTGGTTTCCATATGCGATCGATTTCATTATTGTTGAATGACCAAATTCATCGATTTAATCTTGAAGAGACTGGGATTGGTAAGTGTTTTACTTACCGAAAACAACTTCAAGGATGAGAAACGTGTTCTACCTACTAGAAGTGGATCCGTTCAAGATGCTGGAATCCATAAGTTGTTTCTAGATAAGTTCGAGATGATGGAATCCACGCGTGGTTTCTAAATCTGTTCGAGATGAGGGAATCCATTTGGGGATTCGTGTTCCGTTCGAGTGATAAAGGCTCGTATGAAAGATGCCAAATGTAACCTCAACATTAGAAATAGCTAAAGACAGATTAGGGTTTAGATGAACTGCATCAGAGTGTTATCAACTCCATATCTAAAGATACTTATCGATCGTTGGCCGGCGGGAGTTGATGATATTTGGTTCCACGTGGTTCATGTTTATGTTTGGACATGGACCACATGTGTTTGCCTTATGGTATATTTTATCTAGAGATATATGGCGCTCAAAAGGTATATTCTGATCCTTGTGCATGGAGATCCGCTTCGGTGGCATCTCTATGGAAAATCCAATATGTGAACATTCCTTATCGGATTTGATTGTACGCCTAATATGCTGTTGAATGTAACCAACGTAACCATTCCAGCTATTTTTTGATTTATAGTTTACACCCTCGACATTATCTATTACATCACCGTTTGTACTTATTAGATGATGGTTCTTTTGAAGGGATAAACGATATGGCATTCCATGCAGTCTCAAAAGTACTATTATATGCTTGCTACATTTTTCTTGAGTTTCTCATACCTTACTTATGTCTGACGTTTGGACTTTGTTTTCCCTAAATTCCTTGCGTGCTCTTGAAAGGCAGGTTTTTATCGATGTTGATTGAAGCTTGAGAAGATGAGCTGGATGTTTCACCTACCATAGTATTCTTATTTTCGATGCATTACTATATTGTATATATCAGCATTTATGAAGACAGGTTGTTACAACTGTCCAAGCTGATGATAGTACTTAGGTTCTATAACTTTGAAATTTCTGTATCGGAGTAACCCTTTTACTGTACTTTTGATAATATATATTACCATTCCGCTAGTGAAAATCTGATATTGTGTTCTCTTCTTTCTTGTTCTATTTCTTTTTCTTTTTATTTTTCACCAACATTTCTTGTAACGATCCCACCGCGATGCCCAGTTTATCAAAGAACATTACAAGTAATGTCGTCTGCTAATCTAGAGAATACGGCTTGTTAGGGGCGATCGAATGTGAATATATCTTTCTACTAACACTGACACATCATTTATACCTTTTTCACTTAATATCTGAACTAAATTTGACGTGTACAGTATTAATACAAAGTAATAGACACAACAATTTCTCAGAATGAGAACAATATATCATATAAATAACAGTCACAGATCACAGCGGAATAAATCTCAACTTATACATGTACAAATTATTTAGTTTACAAAATGAAATACTAAACTCGAATGTTATACAAATTTTACAATTCTCCAATCTCAATTGTACATCTTATAAACATATTCACAAATTTCCTAAATGAGATAAACTAAAAAGTTAAAAGTGTTTATCTCCTTGCTAGCCTAAACACCAAAGGACAACTTGTCCTGTAACCTGAAAAGTCTCGGCCTGAACCGAGAAAAATAACACCTGGGTCAGACTATCTTTAAATATTCAGTAGGGTGAGAACAAAATATGACAAAAAAATATAAGTAAATATAGATGTTCATGAAATAACGAGTCACGAGAACTAATTTAACTTAGAGTTCATCACAAGGCATATGGTTATACATTTAAGTCACGAACACATATTAGTCACTAAACACTGAATTCACGGAACAAAACACAATATCTCTAAGCATGCAAATATCAATGATTAACTCAGAACATGGTTATAAGTATAAGTCCCAAACACGAACTAGTCCCTAAACATAGAATAGAATTAACTTAACATCCATCACAAGATTCATGAATATATATCTTTCTTTCACGAACATAGAATAGTCACAAAATTCAAATATTCAGAATCCGAGAGATCTTAATACAAACCGATCGTAATGATCGTCCAAAAAAATCATAATGATTGTACTCAAAACCCATGGCAAACAAACAAACAAATTAGTATCATTCGAACCGATCTGATACCAAGGATCGTACTCGGACCGGGAATACAGAATCACAAAATGACCTCAAGGATAGTCCATACTTATCAAGGTGATCATAAAAACCATGACTCGATAAATCTACATTTATTTAATATTATTATATTATCATGTTCCAAAAGAAATCCAGGAATAAACTTCTTAAGGATCTAGCAGCCACTTGCTGCACACCAAAAGAGAGTAAACTCTAAAGTGCCAAATACTATCACCTTCAGTAATCACTAAAATTTAACCAATATGTCCCATATCGTATGGTAAAATTCAAGTACTTACTAAAAGCTAGTGAATATCACATATTACGGATACCATTGGAAAACCTTAACTACATTCTCTTAAGGGTCTAGCAACCACTTGTCGCACACCAGAAGAGAATACAACTCTAAAGTGTAAAATACTTCCTAATTGCAATCACACGAAATTAACCAAGGGATCCCATACAACCCGGAGAAATTCGAGTATTCGCTAATGGGCTAGTAAGTTCCACTCAAACATTATATTCAATGAGTTATACCATATTCGACGAAGCGTTATTCAAAAGCATTTAAACCAATCGATGACACTAAGTTGATTATCAGTACTCCTCAAATTATAGAATTAAGGTTCTCAAAACATTTTTTTCTCTTTGATTTTATTGTTTAAAAAACACATGTTATAAATTTCCATAAGTTTATTTATTATTTAGATTAAAATAAATTTTCACCTATTTGATAAAATATTCCATAAACCCAAAGTTTCCCAAGATTTCACTTATATACACAAGATCGTCTCGGAATTTCATATAGTTGTATTATTCACAAAACTATATTTTAACCATATTTAATTGCTCTTCTAAATCCTATTAAAATATAACAAGTTTATTAGAAATAAACTAAGTTTATACTTTTTGAAACTACATTTCCAAATTCCATGAATCCTAAATTATTTATGTAATAAAACCATAATACTTATATTCAAATTCCATAATCACTTTTATGTAAAAATAGATTAGATTTGTATTTCCAAAGTCATATTTCCATATCCATAAATATTTTACTAAACATGCTAAATATATAAAATAACTTGCTAAAAAATCATTTTTAATATTTATTAACTTAATTTAGAAACAATTCTAAGATTTAAAAATTAAAAATAATTCCCTTTCGTAAAATTACTTGTATACGAAGCTTGTCTGTTTACTTCGTTTAACTCAAACTTATGATTTAAAGATATGCAGTTTCGACCACCTAAATCTCATAATTTAAAAAACTTAAAACATGAAAGTTGTTGACAAAAGTCTTAGCTTTCAAACAAGAAAAACATTATCTAATTTGAATTTACGGTTTAAACGTTATGACCGAAATAATTTCAGATTTAAATTCATTGTCGCTGTCGTTTATTCTTAGGGTAGCGAAAAAAATTACGATTATGACTATTTAAAGCTCAAAATTTAGCAAAACATAAAACATCAAAGTTGTAGCTAAAAGTATAAGCTTTCCATAACATTAAAAATTATCAAATTCCAATCGATGATGAAAAATATATGGCCAAAACAATTCTTTTTTTCAAAATTTAAATTTAAAACACATGACAGAGAGGTTACCTGCTCTTCAAACACATATTACGGTTAGCAAAATGTTGATTTACAGAAAATGATAAACATAAAAGTTGTTCCTTTTAAACATACATTCCAACTGAAAAAAACCTCACTCAATTTTGATATACCATTCAAATGTTATGGTGATTTTAATATCAGGTTTTAACTAAGAAATTGCACAGAGCAGAGCTGTGTACATCAGTTTCAAACTCAATTCCGACCCTCTAAACTATAGAATTTCATAAAGTAATTAAAAGAATAAAGTAATTAAAAGAGAACCTATAGCTAACATAATTTTCTTTCAACTTCCAAAAGATTGAGCTAATTTGGATAATTTTGCACTAAGATATCGTTGTTTTACTGCAGCGATTTTTCATAAATAATTTTCAGCAAACCACAACCAAACAATCATTCAAATTCACAATCTTTTATCACACAACAATTATATGCAAACCTCAAATTTAAAGATAGATGTGTGAGGGTTAACTCACCTTGATCATATGAAAAAAGATATGAATTTGATTAGATTGAATACTAGCAATCATCTTCTACAACTCTTACTCTAATCTTTCTTCTCTAATTTCCCTAAATCAAATAGCCTTTTCCTAATCAAAAATTTTAGAAATTACTAACTAGTCAAAACACCTAATTTTGGCAAAGCCAGCGAGGTTGACTGGACCCCTACCAGATTTATTGCAACACAATAAAAAAGTGATTCAAACAAGCTTTGAATCAAGCTAAAAAAAAAGAAAAAGAAAAAAGAAAAGAAGAGAAAGAAATAAGCTAGGAAGCCCAAGCATGAATGAGATCATCAGGGTAAGGCTTAATGCTCCTCTTTAGTTGCATGAAAACTCTAGTTCTCACTTCAAACCAGAGTGATTCAAGATTTTCCTCAGATTCTCAAAAATTATAGCATTCCTTTCTGTCCAAATGACATCCAAATAAATTTTCAAGCATACACCCAATGCTCTACCCTCGTTATTCCTCCTACCAGCTGCCTTATAAATAATACTCCAAACAAAGTCAGAGTTGGCAGAGGCTAAAGCAAAACCAGTAATACAACTTATTCTAGTCAACAAGATAAGTAAAGCAGGACATTCAAAGTAGAGATGCTCAATAGTTTCATCACACAAATCACAAAACACACACTCAGTGCAACAAGTCAAACCAAACTTATGCAGAAAATTCCTAGTCATCAACGCATGACTGACTACCTTCCACAAAATCAAGTTCTCTCTTGGCACAGAGTCGTTTGTCCAGATAACAGAGAACCACCTAGCAGCAGGCAAAGGAGCAGAAGCAGATAACTGATTGTACACAGAGGATATAGAGTGTAATTTCTGTTCCCATGAAACAGAAGTAAGGTGATTAGTATTCTTGAAATAATAAAGAATTTCTTTCCACATTTTCCTGATCATCCCATGAAACAGAAGTCAAAACACCGAATTGATTATATGATAAGGTAGAATAGATGATAAGGAGTTCATACCTATCCTCCTTTTGATTTATGGCAATTGATTTGAATTTCTAAGAATAAAACTATGGCTTTTGTTGATTTCTTCTTTTCACCATTTCTTTGTTTACGAAGAAAGAACGTGAAATTTGTTTTTGATGTTTAGGAGAATTTTGATTTGGGGGTTAAGCTAAAGGATTTACGGTATTAGGTTAAGTATTGGCTAATGGACTTGAAACCAAGGCCCAATGTTCACTAAGCAATGTAATCAAATTATTTGCTTTAGCCTAATTATTCTTAACAAAATATTTAAACAAAATCCTAAACCAAATTATTATCTAAACTAAATCAAAACTCGAATTGAAATCTCACCTCCAAATAAATACATAAATTCCATATTACTAATTCACCAATTATTGATATCATGTCTAACTAAACCAAATCTATTTTTTAAATATCTCATTCCTAATAATATTGAGTTATTATACCACTTTAAATATACTTTTGAAAACAAAAGTTATCCTCATTATATTTTTATAAACATAAACTATAGTTTATAAACCTCATTTTAAACAATAATTCACAACATTAACACTGCATTAAAAAAAATCAAATTCATTAGTTTATTTAATCATATCTCAAATTTTAAATATTAAATTCTCTTTAAGAAATGAAACTCATTTCTTAATTAAATTAATTCAACTATTCTCAAAAACTTGATTTAATTTCATAATTAAATTTCACAAATCACAACTAACATTAATTATCCATAATTAAACTTAATTTATTAAGTTATTAACACAGGGTTTTTACATTTCTCCTTTTTGGCACTTGAGTGCTCGACACGTGAATACCATTGATGTATTAGTGTCGATATTTGGGGGTTGAAAAGTCGGGACGTTACACTGGTCTTCGAAAGCCGTTGAAAAATATACGACGGAGACAGAGCCATCGGTGGCCGTCGGAAGGCTCCATTGGAATCCTGTTGCTTCTTGTAGTGTGCAGTAGAGCTCATATCTTCGAGCTTTGGGTTTTATCAACATGCTCTAGGGTTATGTGTGTGGTTGTCGATAGTGAGTTGTAAAAGCTAAAATTATATGTTTATGTCGTGTGGGATTTATTGTATTTAGCGAAGTGGAATATAAATGAGTTTGAGATGCTTAAACTATCAGTATTAACTTCAAAGTTCTTGATCAAATTATCAATAGATCATCGACCTTGGTTATAGTCGAAATATTGTAAATCCTTGGATCTACAAACTTAACTATCTCGCCAATTACCTAGTAAATATCAAATGCATATTTTAATTTGATAAAAATTATGGTATAACACATGCCTACCATAAAGTTTACTTTGTAGGAATGATTTGTGAGACTACTATGAAGTGAAATTCGACAGAAGAACCATATCCATAGTTTTATTGAGCTAATAGTATATTTACTTCATTTTTGTTGTTAATTTAGTCTTAACTTGAATGTATGTAATTGTAACATCATTTTAACCCAAATCATTTCCTATGTAGGGGTAAATATAAATAAAATATAGATACAGTAGTGTTGTGTCCAACATATGAAGATGCCAACATAGCACATAACCATTTATAGACTTTGGTTTTACACATTGAAATTTTAAAATAACTTTTATTAAAAAGCAAACCTTTTACTTCATCCTCAAAATCTTTATTCATCCTTCAAAAGATACATGTTAAATCTATAAACTCAGCCTACTCGAGTTTATGGAAAATAATAAAAGACGGATCAGACATAAATCCTGGAATGAGTAAAATATTTACCCTAGTGGGATCACACCGCTAACGCGGAACAAGTATCCCCTCACTTCATCATAACAGCAATATACAACATATCGTATAGACAAGCATAATTATCAATTCATCTCATGTATGTGATTTCTTTCATACCAGCACGACTAACCTTCATAGTCTCATTTGAAATTATCACACATGCCTAACTTTTCTAGTTCAATTCCCAGCTCTTAACACTTATGGTTTATTAATAAGCGTCTTATCTTCACTTTTTGTAAACAAATAACTAGGTTGCCACATAGCCTTACATCGTTATACCCAAATTTCATTGTAGATAGACAATTGGATGCTACACAAATCTTACTCCATCTTACTCATTTATTCGTCGCGAATAGACAATTGGATCCTATACAAGCCTTACTCCATCATTCATGTTTAACTATCGTGAATAAATATTAGTTTGGCACTAGGGACTTTCATCAATGATACCAATTATAATGCCGTGGGTTTGACACTTGGTAGCCACTTAGGCCTCCATTTTCACTCAGGCCTTTTCTCAATTATAATGTTGTATTTAAACATATGATTGGCACAAAGGCCTTCTATCACTCATCATCAAATAAGAAGTTGGATTTACACATTTTATTGCCACAAAGGCCTTCCATTTGCTTTTATATTTCTCATAAATAGTTCCTTTCATCATCATGTAGCTTAATCAAGCTTTATCATTTTTTCTCCATTCTTTAGTTAAGTTATTCCTTCTTAGCTTATTGTTTCCTTGGTTTATTTCATACTTAGGATCAATCATCACTTTGCATGAAATCTTCGTTCCTTAATTTAGTTTATTGTTCAAACTAACATTCTGAAGTCATCACATACTGACCCACCTAGGGTTAATGCGTGTTAACACATCATGTGTTAACTTCAAATAGCAATCATGGAGTGGCTCCTTATATCCATCGTGTGGTATCTTACCTATAGCCATCATGCGCTACCCCACTTATAGCCCTCGCGCCTAATCCATCAATAGCTATCGTGTGCTATTTCCATCAAAGCCATCGCGTTTAATCCTTCCAAAGTCATCACGCCTAATCAATCAATAGCTTTCGTACCTTAATTCATCCATAGACATTGTGGGTTATTTCCATTAAAGCCATTGTGGGTTATTGCCATTAAAGTTGCCGCATGAAATCCCAACTAAAGCAATCATGAGCTATTCCTTCCCTAGCTATTGCGTGCTAAATCCACTTCATAGCTTTCGTGAGTTAAGCACAATAGAGATCTCATTTGATAGCTGTTCCAAGCTATCGTGGGTAGTTAGCTTCAATGCTATCGCGTATTAACTCATTTATAGCCATCATGGATAGAAGTGCTATTGCAGGTAGTGTTATATAGGCTTCCGTGAGTTAAATGGTAGATTCGTAGTTATATTGAAAACTGGTTCATTACCTTATTAAGTATTAATTTTAGACCAAATCTCATTTAGTGTTGAATTCTCATTGACTAATCTTCTTCTTTATAGCTTACTTTTCAGAAATGGTCTAATTATATCTTCATTTACTTAATAATTACCATTAATTAATTACTTCTTTTCTTCATTAATTAATTCATATTAAATCGAAATTTGATGGAAATATCTCCAAAATTCACAAATATAAATTTTATCATATTTTAACTTGTATTAAAATTTCAGGTTAAAATAATTAATTTTATTATTTTTAATAATTAATTTACCTAAAACCGATCATTTTCTCAACTTGGAAAATACATAAAAAATAAAATTTAATTTCAAAAATTATGAAATTGAAAACCCATCTCTATTCCATCATTATAAGCATCTTATTAAATTTGGCATTTAAATACGATCTAATCATATTTTTCCCTAAAATATGAACAAATTTACTTCATTTAAATTTCCAAATACAACCTAATAATGTTTAATCATTCAAACATGTTTAACATCACCAAAATCATTTATACCCAATTTAATTTGAAACAAAATGGGTAGGAAAATGTTTTAGAGAAGGATTTTACATACCTTTGATTTGATTAAGCCTTGTTCATAGTTCTCTTAATGATGAAAGCTCCCTCTTTTATCTTTATCTTCTTCTTTTTCGCTTTGCATGTATGGAATGGCTTGGTCCTCAATTTTCTTTCTCTTTTTAATGGGAAAATGAGAGAATGAGTGGGGGTTAAGATGTAAGGAGATAATAATTTAGGCTTTGGGCTAAAATCCCATTTCTAGCCTACTTTTAATAAATTCCTATCTAATTTCCATCATTCATTCACCTTGTTTTAGTTAGCTTTTGCTATGTTCAATTTATTTTATTACTTACTTAATTTGTCTGTTTTCCTATATTTTAGTAGTCCCCAAAATACGGGATGTTAAAGTCTCCCCTCCTTATAACAATTTCATTCTCAAAATTCATACAAGGCATGATAAAAATCATTATTATTAAAACATGTACACATAGTATAATAATTACACTAGTTTCCCACTAATGTATATCATCATTTATTAATCATTATGTATTAGTATCTTTGCTAACACATACAAACATGACATGACATTATCATAAATGCCTCTACTGGTCTAAGAATCAAATCATACATGTCGCAATCATACACATCAAAGCAAATCAGGATAGTTATTTCTAATCCTACCCTCTGCCTCCCAAGTACAATCTTCTACATCATCGCTCCACTGGATACGAACAAGTTTGATAACCTTGTTCCTTAACTTTTTCATATCCTAACCTACTACTCCTTTTGGTCTTCTAATACAAGTCAAATCTAGTCCTACAGATAATTCCTCAACTGCCCTCGGTTTCACCATCAACTCTGAATCATGCATATATTTCCATAAATTTGAAATGTAAAAACATAATGCAAACCCGCTAAGCTACTTGGTAACTCAACATGGCAGGCAAGTTTACCAATCCTCTCAATCACTGGAAATGGTCCTACATATCTAGGTGCCAATTTCCCCACCTTCCCAAAGAGCATAACTCCTTTCATTGGAGAAACCATCATAAATACATGATCGCCTACCATGAACTCAGGCTCTTTCCTTTGCTTGTTAGAATAACTCTTCTGCCTCGATCACAGTCATTATTTTGGTGCAAATCAATTCTACCTTCTCAGCAACATCTCTTACCAAATTAGGTCCTAACACAAGTCTGTCTCCTATGTCCAACCAATAAACTGGTGATTTACACAGTCTACCAAAAAGTGCCTCGAACGGTGCAATCCCTATACTCGACTGGTAATCATTATTGTAGACAAACTCTACCAAATGCAAATGATCTTCCCAAGATCCTTTAAAATCCAAGGCACATGCTCCCAACATATTCTCCAACACACGGTTCACCCTTTCCATTTAACCATCTGTCTATGAATGGTAAGCTATACTTAGATTCAACACTGTACCTTATATACTCTATAACTGCTCTAGAACTCACTAATAAACAATGAGTCTCTATCGCTAACAATACTACCCGGTATCCCATATAGTCTCACTACATTATTCATGTATAGCTTCGTTAATCTAGTCATCAACGTTGTCAACTTCACGTGGATAAAATAGGCACTCTTAATCAATCTATCGAATATCATCTAAATGCTATCATTTTCCATCCTTGACCTAGGCAATCCATCAACAAAATTTATAGATACCGAGTTCAACTTCCAAGTCAGTACTTCCAAAGGTTGAAGTAAAATGCTCGGCTTCTAATGTTCAGCACTTCTTCACACATTATCCAACATCTCTCTTCATCCCTTCCCAAACGGGGACTCTCTCCATATCATGATACATCTTTGTGCCTTCGGGATGAACAACAAACTTCGATCAATGTCTTTCCACTAAGATTTCCTTCCAAAGATCCCCTACATCCGAAACACACACTCTTTCTTTCTTTCTTAGCTATCCCTTGGAGTCTATCTTGAATCCTTTTATATCCTCAACACTGACTCCCATCTCTAATCACCTAATTTTTTGGAGATTAATGTGCCCACCTTTTGCCTTGGAGCAATCTTATCCACAAGCGCTTGACTTACCTTCAAACTTGCTAACACCCCCGGATATCTACTCGAACTAGTGTTTTGCATATAACACACTCTGCAAGAGGCTAACATTTTTAATGTTTTCCATTCTTCAATCATGGCTAACACTCCATTCATGTAATAGTACACCTTTCTTACTCCTAAAGATGACATTTGATACACCCTCGGTATTCATGTGCCAATCATCTAAGAGTCCGGAAGACAAGTCGTTGGAGTTTAAAGAAAAGAAAAGACAGGAGAAAATAAAACATAGAATCTCACATTGCAAGGCAATCACATATAATTGTCAACATAAGATAGTACATAGTATCATTCCAAAATACATATCAAAGTTACAAAAATACAAACTTCAGCCAGGGACAATTATAATTGTCTATCCCCATAATGTCGACACAAATATACGTATACACAGACGAAAATAAATAAGATAACTAGATATCAAGGAAGCTAGCTACTCCTTCCTCCACCAAAATGCATCCGTGAGAACATGGACTACTTGGTTACCCATACAAATTTGAGTATCCAAGAGTTTTAGGGAAAGAAAAAAACTCCGGATCAAACATGAGTCTGGTGTGAGTAAACTCCAAACAACTGAATTATTAAGTTTATAAAACCCTTTAAAAAATAAAGGTATCTTGTAAGACCACATCGCACATAAACACGGATGGGTTTTTACCTTGCGATAACCAAAACCCTTTTCTGTAAAAAATCCAATGATATTATAATAATGTCTAGGGTTTAAAGTAAATATTGAATCATAGCCAAAATTGTTGCAATAATTAAATTCCATTATAATAGGTATACAACTAAGTCCGAAGACACTTATTGGAAATGGATTTCCACACAATGACAAGGCTACTGGGGTACTGCCTACCACAGTATACCTCTAGGTAAAATATCCAAGAGCCTTACATGGAACCCTGCGAATCAGGATCAACCTACCCCACAATTCCACATAGAATGCTAATACTTTAGCATTCATTTAAATAAGTTATGCGAGATATGAAAAAATCAAAGGCACTACTTCTACTACATCCATTTTTGGAATCACCCTCAGAATTAGTAGCAAGTAGCCCTTGCACTTCAAAGATCTTCATCTTCGATTCCTACATCTTCTAGATGTTTCCAATTCGAATGCTTACGTTGGTGCGAAGTGGTTTTCAGATAAATCTTTATATCCGATTTCGGTTTCTTTGAACCAACATTCGATAATTTTAAAAGGGTCAAGTTATCGATAGTGGAAAAATCCACTATCTAGGGTGTGTATAGTTTTTCATATGAAGATAAGATATCCTATACTTATCCCAACTTTTCGATTTCAAACAGTACTATTCCTTGATTAACAATGAATTTGGATAAATTAGAAAACTAACCCTGACTCGACGTACATTCGTACTTCTCGAGATAGAGTCGAGTTTCCATACCTCAGAATTTGGTGTTAAGTATACGATGAAATACTTCCATATACTTAATTTATCATGACCAATTTGTCAAAATTAACTCCCTTGTATTTATCATGTTTTCAACATTTTGACTTCTCTATCCCTCGCCTAGAAAATCGAGGTTCTAGATCTCACAGATAGAGGAATGCTTACTCATCGGCTTTTAGTGCTAAATACAAGATGACATACTTCCAATAAAATGTGTCAACGTTTTAATATAACTTATTCATATTTTTTTGGCTACTTAATGGCACTGACAAAAATAACCCCTTATATTTAAACCATTCTTTGTAAAAGAAAGCTGCTTTTAAAACAAACTGATCCTTAGAAATAAAGTAATTAAAATTAAAAAACATTATTTAATTAATTAAAAATAAGTTTAAACCTTTATTTAATAATATTTAAACCTTAACATAATTAATAACTTAATTAATAATTAACCCAACCTGATTAATAATAATTAATAATTTAACCTTAATTAATCTATAGTTAATTAATAATTAAACCTTACGTAAATAATATCTAATTAAATAATTACCCTTTACTTAATTAATAATTAATCAACTACTACTTAATTAACTAATTATAGTTATCTCACTTAATTAATAATTAAGTACTAATTTCCTTTACTTAACTAATAATTAAGTACTAATTATCTTTACTTAGTTAAATAATTAAGTAACCATTTAACCTGTTAGCGCCAAAATTGGTCACTAACCCCCAAATCCAGATGAAAGCACCAAATACCAATCACAGCTCAGAGATAGAATGTATGTAGAGAGCAATACTGTGAAGAACAGTTAAAACTGACATGAAAGCAGTAAAGAACAACAGATTTTATAGTGGTTCGGCTAACTCCGGCCTACGTCCACTCCAGAAGTTTGCTTTTTATTACTGTAATAATCGATTACAGTTACAAAATGGCAGAGTTGCCTTAGCCTTAGAAAAGAGAAAGTAAGAGAGCAGAAAGAAGATCCCCTTTTACTGTGCCCCTGCCTCTCTATTTATAGACAAAGATGGGTTGGACTTCCCTGGTGGGCCTGGCAGCCGAGTACCTCAGCCCAAATGGAGTGGTCTCCATATGCCGAACCATAGATGCCGAACGCTGAATGCCGAACAAGGTGTGAATGCCGAACGATCTCCTCATGCCGAACATTGGGGGGTGCGAGGTACCGAGGTATCGAGGTACGAAGGTGCAAGGTACCGAGGTATGGAGGTGCGAGTTACCGAGACATGGATGTGCGAGGTATGGAGGTGCGAGGTGTAAAGGTATCGAGGTGCGAGGTACCGGGGTATCGAGGTGCAATGCCGAGCGAGGTGAGGTATGTCGAACGAGGTGAGGTATGCCGATCGCCCAAATGCCGATCCATCATGGAGTGCCGAACAACTCAAATGCCGAACGTCCAAATGTCGAATGGTCCATCTGTGCCGAACGCTCATCTAATGCCGAACGATCCCTCTATGCCGAACGCTCGTCCAGTGCCGAACGATCCTTTTATGTCGAACGCTCGTCCAGTGCCGAACATTCCTCTATACCGAACGATCCTTCTAATGCCGAGCACTCATTCAGCGCCGAACGATCCCGATTCCTCTATGTCGAACGATCCTTCTAATGCCGAGCACTCGTTCAGTGCCGAACGAACCCTCTATGTCGAACGATGATCTCTCTATGCCGAACAGCCTCCAACGCCAAACCATCCCAATGCCGAGCGACATCTGCCAAACTGCCTAGGCCGAGCCATGTAATTTCTCCACTCCTTTTCCCAACGACATATTCAAGTGAACTTCATTATTTTAAACCGAATCCATCATACTTTAGTCTCGATAGTTGTGAAGTTGTTTAAGTTAAATCCGTCTGTCCGCGGCCTTGCCAAAAGGCGGGTTAACATAACCTTTACTTAATTAATAAGTAATGATTACCGTTTAATATTTATAATATGTTTGAAATACTTTGCAAAAATACTTAAAATGAGAACACTTTCAATTTACACAAAAGTGTTTGTTTTACGAACTGCATCCATACCGACAATAGCTATGGGTACCATAACTTCAAAACTAGTTCTACATACTAAATACCCCTTTAAACCTTACCCTTTACCTTTAAATTACTTTATAAACTTAGTATAAAGTTTGGAAGCTAGAAAGTAAAGTTTTGAAAACTTTATAAAACTTTTGTATAAAATAAAATAAGTAAACAAGTTTTTAAAACAAAGGCTTCTCTATATCACAACATAATCCAAATGAAAACTTTTCGTTAGCTCACTATATCCATAACATAAGTTCAAACATTTACAAACATGTCATAATATCATACACAAAGTAAAGATCATCTCTTTAAGCCATCACTTAACATTTACTTCATTTCCAACTCCAAACAACTTTACATATAAATATAAATATGTAAAGCACAAAACAACACTATTTTTGAACCAAACAACCAACACAAATTTTTACCAATGTATAAAGTTTAAAATTTTAATTAAAAAGGTGAGCTTTACTCACCTAAATCTCACAGAAACAAACCAAACTATCACCAAGCTTTGAACCGTCATTAGATCTTGGTTTTATCTTATAAAAATTTGATTTTTGGCTTTGGGAAGTGGACTTTTGTTTCGACCTTGGTTGGAGGGGGCTCAGCCTTGGGTTGTAGGGAGGGTTTTGGGCTTGTTTTGAAAAGATGAAGGTGTAGGAAGGGAAGGAAGGGTGTTTAAATAAGTTTTAAGGATTAAAAATGGAAAAAAGAAGGATTTTTAATTTGAAATTTCATAAGTAGCCATGGAAGTGAAAGAGAGATTGGGAAAAGAGGATGATGAAGTTTTGAAAATGAGAAATGAAATGAAAACAAGAAGGGAAAAAAAGAAATTGTTTTTATACTAAATAGAATAAGTAAATTACCTAAATATCCTTTGGTCCTTTACCATACACCCTTCTTTTGCCACATCATCACCCTTCCCCCTTTCTGTTGCTCATGCAACTACTACCCCCCATCATGTCTATCACTTCACTCCCATGATGTTACTTTAAAATGTGACATTTCCTTTTCTTTTTATTTTATTTTTAATTTTTGAAAAAAATCATATCTTACTTTTCTTTTTTACTTTAGTAAGTAAATTTCACCATATATATTTTAACCATACATATGTTATTAGTATGTGTATGTGTATATGTATATTGGAGTGTACACAACATTTCCGACAATCTCTTAACGATGGGATGTCGAAAATCCGAAAATTGATTTCCGGTCATATTTTTGATTTTCCTTCAAACTAATTATTTTTGTAAACAAAGTTTGAAAATAATTTCACCATCACTAGTTATTACTTAAAAGAAGTGTATTTGAGTTATAAAACCCATTAATTAATTATTTAAAATATATCAAATATTCATATTTAAAGTGATTAAAATTTATGGTTCGTTACATTCTCACTCCTCTTAGTTAACCAATCCACAACGACCCACAACGACCCACACTCCTTCATTACCTTTCCCCGATCTGGGTTAACCATCAATATAATCCATGGATATTTGTTCCATTTCCAATTTGTGATCACTAGTGGTTGTAATAGCCCAGCAGTCCTTTAGTGGTCACCCTTGATTTGCTGGTAGTTTGTACATCTGCTCACAAAGATAGATATATCCCTCTTCATTGCTTTCTACCATAATACCCGCTTCATATCATGATGCATCTTCAAAACCCCTAGGTGGATACTTAACTTTGATCGATGACATTCTGTTAAAACTTCCTGCCTAAGGTTATCAACATTAGGAACACATGTCCTCTCATGCACCCGCAATACACCCCAATGGTCTATCTCAAAGCCCGAATAATTTCCTTCCTCTACATCCTTGATGAATTCCATTAAGCGGCTACCTTCCCTTTGTTTGCTTGAAATCTTCTCAAGAAGAGTTCGGGTGACTTCCAAGAGAGCACAAATCACATTCCTACTCAAAAAATCTTCTACCATATTTGGTTTTCCCGACGTATATAAAATATTCAAGTCATAAGCTGTCAAAAGTTCCAACCATCGCTGCTGCCTCAAACTCAAATCCTTTTGCATGACAAGAGACTTCGGGGACTTGTTATCCGTAAAGAGCTCGAACATCTCACCCAACAAGTAATGTCTCTACATCTTCAATGCAAGCACAACCGCTAACAAGTCCAAATTTTATGTTGCATAATTCTTTTCATGAGGCTTCAACTGCTTGCTAGCATAACCAATCATTCTCCCATGCTGCATCAAAACTGCACCCAAATCTACTCCACAAGCATTAGTAAAACTAGTCAAAAATTCTCCTCCATCCAGGATAGGCAAGACGGGAGCACTAGCCAACCTTTTCTTTAATTCCTCAAACGCTTCGTCACACTTCGGAGTCCAAATAAACTTCTCATCCTTCTTTGTTAACTTAGTTAGGTGAGAGGTGATCTTGGTGTAGTCCTGGATGAATCTCCTATAAAATCCGGCCATGCCTAAGAAGCTTCGGACTTCTGTAGTAGTCTGTAGTCTCTTAAAATCTTGAATATCCACTACCTTTGCTGGGTCGACCGAGATGCCATTCGACGTCATGACATGCCCGAGAAACCTTACATCCTATTACCAAAAGTGGCACTTAGAAAATTTTGCCTTTACAATGTGTTTCCTTAATGTTTCTAACACCACTTCCAAATGGTGTTTGTGCTCTTCCTCGGTCTTAGAGTAGGATATCATCTATAAAGACAAACACAAACTTATTGAGAACATCCCTAAAAACGCGATTCATAAGATGTATGAAATACACGGGTGCATTGGTTAGCCTAAAAGGCATAACCAACCGCTCAATGAAAAATTCTGGTCCTCTAAATGCTGTTAAGGGTATGCTATCCTCTGCTACTCTTAGTTGGTGAAATCCGGTAGTCAGGTCCATCTAGGAGAATACTCGAGCGCCATGAAGTTGCTCAAAATGGTCGTCTATGTGAGGGTAAGGGATACTTATTCTAAATGGTCTGCTTATTTAACTCCCTATAATCCACACACTGTCTTAAAGAACCATTAGACTTTGCCACAATAACTATAGCTGATCTCTAACTCGAACGACTTAGTCTAATTAGTCCCCTCCTTAACATATCATAGGTTTGATTTATTGGCACTTTCCTCTCTCTCAGGGCCATTTTACACATGGTTTGAATAAGAGGCCTCGTACTGAGACATAAGTCAATACGAAACTGAACCTCCCAATATGGAGGTAGACTGTTATCTTTTCAAAGACATCAGGAAAATTCTTAACAACTTCTATCAATCCTAACTCTTTTTAGGATGATTCTAACGCGTACAGGAAACTACTCATACATTTACTAGGCTTATCACATACTATCCTTTCCAATCCCATTCCAGACTTGGCTTGTAACACTACTATCCTCTTGAGATAGTCCAAAATAGCTCCATATTTTGATAACCTGTCCATTCCAAGTATAATATCAAACCCCTAAAATCTAGTGCAATTGGGTCATAAGGAAAAATGTGGACGAGGTAAGAAATTGGTGTATCTTTATAAACCACACATAGATTAGTGGTACCTCCTATGGGGTTTAACACACAAATAGTGGTTTCTACAAATTTTGGAGAAAGCTTTAGTTTTTCTACTGATTCTAAAGAAATGAAACTATGGGAAGCCCCGGTATCAAACGATACTCTAATAAAAATGACATTAATTATTAAAGTACCATCAAGAACTCCTTTTCCTTTCACATCTGCCGAGGTGGATGGTTCATCCTTGATTGCGTAAACCTTGACCTACTATCCTTTTTTCATTAGTGTGCAATCCTTCACCATCTGCCCTAGTTGCTGACAGCTATAGCAAAGCGTCTTCTGAACCATTGGGGAGATGGGTCCTCCTTGCTGCTTTAAGGCTTTAAATTCTTACAATACCTCGCCAGATAGATGGCCCTTCTACTTATAATGATAACACTCAACATTCTTGAACTGTTCCCTTAGTCTCTTTCTGACTTCCCCTTTCCCCACTTCTTCCAATTTAGGTTAAACTTCATTTTGTTTAGATTGTTATTACAGTTGCTGGGTGCTATTGTCGGCTTCTTCTTCTCTAGAACCTCATATCTCAGAGCCATGTCTACCAAATCCACGAAAGAACACTTTAGATGGGTAGCCATTTTCTCCTGGAATCCTTCCCTCATCCCCATCACAAACATCTCATTCTCTTTTTAGCAGGGTATCAATCGACTTTGACCAAAACCTCGATAGCTCATTAAACTTACTCTCATATTCGGCTATCAACAGGTCTCCTTGTTTAAGTCCAAGAAACTCCTATACATACGAGTCTTTCCAGTAGTAGGCATGAATCGATCCTCAAATACCACCTTAAATATGGTCCAAGAAAAATCATCCTCCAGAACATTAGCTGTAATAGAGTCCCACCATGCTGCCGCTCCATCTTGCAATTGCCAGGATGCTAAGAAACGCTTTTGCTCATCCGAAATATCTAATATCTCGATGATGAATTTCATTTCCTTGAATGGCTTTCCTTACAGATTTTTATAATCCTTGCACAGAGCTACAAAGTTCACACTGGCCTATGCCCCTGCTGCCTCTTCAACTATTCCAACTCTTCCAAAATTCGGAGCTCAACCATTGGTGGTCATGGTGCTACTTGCTCCTCTACCTTGTCTTGTCCTATTGCTCATTCTTACTACTTGGATATAGTTAAATAACCTTTTAGAATACTTAGACGAGACAATCTTAAGGAAAGAGGGTAGTAATCAAACATATCAAAGCTAATCTAAATCCAAGTTCATATATACGAATAAAAATTACAAATACACACTCTCATAGACTACTCATTCTAGGGTATTACTAACCCTATCTCTAATGAGTAGACCTCAACCCAAAGCCTTGGTGCAGTTAACCCATGCTCTGATGGCACTTGTAACGATCCACCTTTCTTACTCCTAAAGATGACACTTAATACACCCATAGGGTTCGTAGGTCGATCATCTAAGTGTCCAAAAGACAAGCCGTTTGGGTAAAAAGAAAAGAAAAGACATTAAGAAATAAAACACAAAATCTCACATCGCAAGGTAATCACATATAATAGCCAACATAAGATAGCATATAGTATCATCCCAAAATGAACATCAGAGTTATAGAAATACCAACTTCAGCCAAGGACAATTATAACTGCCTGTCCCCACAATGCTGACACAAATATACACATACACAGTGAAAAATAAATAAGAGAACTAGATATCGACGAAGGCACCTACTCTGTGCTCCTCCATGCATCCATGGAAACCTGGACTGCTTGTCCACTCTTACAAATTTGAGTATCCAAAGTTTTAGGGAAAGAAAAAAACTTCGGGTTATACATGGGTCTGGTATGAGTAAACTTCAAACAACTGAATTATTAAGTTTATAGAACCCTTAAAAAATAAAGGTATCTCGTAAGACCATGCCACACATAAACATGGACGAGTTTTTCCTTGCGATAACAAAAACCCTTTTCTTTAGAAAACCCAATGAAATTATAATAATGTCTATGGTTTAAAGTAAATATTAAATCATAGCCAAAATTGTTACATTAATTAAATTCCAACATAATAGCTATACAACTAAGTCCGAAGGCACTTTTTGGAAATGGGTTTCCATACAGTGACAAGGCTACTAGGGTACACCTACATAGTTTACCTTTAGATAAAATGTACAAAGGGCCTAACATGGACCCCCTGCGAATCAGGACCGGCCTACCCCTTATTGGATAGTACCGAATATCACCACCTCGGTTGTGATCAACAACTATACACAGGTCACTAGCATGCATAATCTGAGAATATTGATCTAGATCGGGTGATAACTATACCCTAATATGTGCGACCCACATAGCCCTAACGCATATTCCATGTTTTAGTCATATGAGGTTGTGAGGCTTGAGGCTATGCTTTACCTTTTCATTAGCAATCCCACTTGGAATGCTAATGCTGCCTTCCAGGCGATAATGCGATGTTAGCATTCATCCATACAAGTTGTTTAGGATATGAACAAACCGAAGGCACTACTTCTACTACATCCATTTTTGGAATCACCCTAAGGATTGGTAACAAGTAACCCTTGCACTACAAAGATCTTCATCTTCGATTACATCATCTTCCAAATGTTTCCAATTCGAACGTTTACGTTGGGGTTTTCGAATAACTCATGCTATCCGATCCTGGTCTCTTTAAACCAACATTCGATAATTTTAAAAGGGTTAAGTTATCGATAGTGGACAAATCCACTATTTGGGGGTGTGTATAGGTTTGCACATGAAAATAAGACATCCTATACTTATCCCGACTTTTCGATTTCAAACGGTACCATTCCTTGATTAACAATAAAGTCGAACGAGTTAGAAAACTAACCTTGACTTGACGTACATTCTTACTTCTCGGGAGAGAGACGAGTTTCCATACCTCGGAATTTGGCGTTACGTATATGATAAAATACCTTCAGTATACTTAATTTATCATGACCCATTTTTTGTAATTAACTCCCTTGTATTTACCACGTTTTCAACATTTCGACTTCTCTATCCCTCGCCTAGAAAATCGAGGTTCTAGATCTCACAAATAAAGGAAAGCCTATGCAACGGCTTCTAGTGCTAAATACAAGACAAATTACTTCCAATAAAACGCATCAATGTTTTAGTATAACTTATTCATATATGTTTGGATACTTAATGACATAGACAAAAAGAACCTCTTATATTCAAACTATTCTCTGTAAAAGAAAGATGCTTTTTAAACAAACTGATCCTTGGAATAAAGTAATTAAAAATTAAAAACCTTTATTTAATTAATTAATAATAATAATTAAATCTTAACTTAATTAATATTTAATTAATAATTAACCCAACCTGATTAATAATTAATTAATATTTTAAGCTTAGTTAACTAATAATTAATTAATAATCAAACCTTACTTAAATAATAATTAATTAAATAATTAACCTTTACTTAATTAATAATTAATTAACTCTTACTTAATTTACTAATTATAATTATCTTACTTAATTAATAATTAAGTACTGGTTACCTTTACTTAACTAATAATTAAGTACTAATTATCTTTACTTTATTAAATAATTAAGTAATCATTTAGCCTTTACTTAATTAATAAGTAATAATTACCTTTTAATACTTATAAAATGTTTAAAATACTTTTCAAAAACACTTAAATTGAAAGCACTTTTAATTTACACAAAAGTGTTCGTTTTACGAACTACTTCAATAGCGACTATCATTATGGATACCATAACATCAAAACTAGTTTACATACAAATACCCCTTTAAACCTTACCCTTTACCTTTAAATTACTTTATAAACTTAGTATAAGGTTTGGAAGCTAAAAAGTAAAATTTTAAAGACTTTATAAAAATTTTCTAGAAAATAAAATAAGTATACAAATTTTAAATACAAAAGATTCTCTATGTCACAACATAATCCACTTTTCTTTAGCTTACTACATCCATAGCATAAGCACAAAAATTTACACACATGTCATAACATCATACACAAAGTAAAGATCATCTCTTTAAACCATCACTTAACATTTACTTCATTTGTAAGTCCAAACAGCATTACATATAAACACAAATATGTAACGCACAAAACAACACAATTTTTGAACCAAACAACCAACACAAATTTTTATCAACGTATAAAGTTTAAAGCTATAGTTAAAAAGTTGAGCTTTACTCACCAAATCATACAAATACAAACCAAACTATCACCGTGCTTTGAACCAAAACTAGATCCTGGTTTTAGTCATATAAAATTTTGATTTTTGGCTTTGGAAAGTGAACCTTTGGTTTGGCCTTGGTTGGAGGAGGGACCGGCCTTTAGTTGTGGGGAGGGTTTTGGGCTTGTTTTGAAAGAAGAAGGTGTAGGAAGGGAAGGAAGGGTGTTTAAATAAGTTTTTGAGAGTTAAAAAGGGGAAAAAGAAGGATTTTTAATTTAAATTTTCAAAAGTAGCCATGGAAGTGAAAGAGAGCTTGGGAAAAGAGGATGATTAAGTCTTGAAAATGAGAAATGAAATGAAAATGAGAAGGAAAAAAGTTGTTTTTATACAAAGTAGAATAAGTAAATTACCTAAATACCCATTAGTCCTTTTGCCCTCCACTCTTCTTTTTCCACAACATCACCCTTTGTCGTTCCTTGTTGCTCACTCAACTACCACCCCCCTCATTATGTCCATCACTTCACTCCCATGATGTTACTTTAAAATGTGACATTTCGTTTTCATTTTCTTTTTATTTTATTTTTAAGTTTTGAAAAACGTCACATCTTACTTTTCTTTTTTACTTTAGTAAATAAAATTTCATCATATATATTTTAACCGTACATATGTTATTAGTATATGTATGTGTATATGTATACTAGAGTGTACACAACATTTCCAACAACCTTTAAACGATGGGAAGTCAAAAATCCGAAAAACGATTTCCGTTCACATTTTCGATTTTCCTTCGAACTAATTATTTTTGAAACAAATTTTGAAAGCAATTTCACCATCACTAGTTATTACTTAAAAGAGGTATATTTGAGTTATTAAACCTGTTAATTAATTATTTAAAAATATATTGAATATTAATATTTAAAGTGATTAAAATTTACGGGTCATTACAATTCTGATGCTTTCTACTCAAAGCATCGACAACCTTGGTTCCCTTTTCCTAGCGTACATTTTGTCCCAAAACCATATGCTGCCAATAACTTCATCCATCTTTTTTGTTTCATATTCAACTCCTTCTAAGATAATAAATGCTTGAGGGACTTGTGTATACAACTCGAATCATTCTCCCAATAAGTAATGTCTCCAAACTTTAAGCGCAAGCGGCACAGCTACCAACTCAAGGTCATGAGTCTGATATCTAATTTCATCCAATCTTAGCCACCTTGATGCAAAAGATATCACACACCCTATTTGTATCAGCACTGCCTCTAAACCTTTTCCACAAGCATTGGGATACACTACCAGATCCTTGTTCCCCTCAAGCATGACTAAGACAGGAGCATTCGTCAATAACCTCCTCAACTCTTGAAATGATCCTTCGCACTTATCTGTCCACACAAACTTCTCGTCTATGCAGCTAAAGCACTTAGCTCTTATATAACAGTGGAGGTGGAAAATTTTATAGCGGAGATAAAGCAGGGTTATAGCGTAAAATGACGTAGGTGGAAAAAGCTTCATCGGATATAAAATCAAATATTTAAAGTTAATTTATTCTCATTATCACATCATTTGCGTAGAAAAAGGAAATATGATTTAATCTTATATAACAAAACAAAATAATATCATGATTTATGTAGACTAAAATTTTTGACTATAATAGATTTCAAACTTATATTGAGCACTAATGCCTTAAAATTAGGTCTCGACCTTAACATTATTGATTTGTTTTAAAAGAGAACTAGTTGAGTCAACCTTTCTATATTAATGTTGCTAAAGAGAGTGCTAAAAAGCCTTAGTTTAGCTGGCATCTCATTCTTCATGATCCATTTGGTCAAGGGTGCTGCTATACGCAAGAAATCCTTGATAAATCTACTGTAATAGCCAGCCAATCCCAAGAAAGTTCTCGTCTCCGTGATTGTTTTTGGCCTCTTCCAACCATTAATAGTTTCTATGTCCAATGAATCCACTGCTAATCCATTCTCTGAAATGAGATGCCCAAGAAATTTCACCTCCCATTTTGAAAAGCGATACTTCGATAATTTTGCCTTTAATTTGTGTTGTCTCGATGTCTCCAGCACCAATCTAAATGGACTTCATGGTCCTTCTCATTGTTAGAATACACTAAAATATCCTCAATGAAGACAAACACAAGTCTATCCAACTGAGCATGAAAGATTCGGCTCATAAGGTCCACAAAGAACACTGGGGCGTTGGTCAGTCCAGATGGCATCACTGACCACTCATAAGAACCATTCCTTGTTCGAAACGCGGTCAATGGAATACTATTCTCAGCTACCCTCAATTGATGGAATCCCATTTCCAAATTTTGCTACGAGAATATTCTTGCTCCATTCAACTGGTCAAACAAGTTGTTTTTCCTGGGCAAATAATAACGATTCTTTATTGTCAACTTATTCAACTTTTAGAAATCGATGCACATTCGTAAAAATACATCCGACTTCTTTACGAATATGGTGGATGCTCCCCAGACTGAACTACTCGGCCTAATAAAGATTTTATCCTAAGTTCCACTAGCTGCTTCTTCAATTCCTCCATCTTCTTGGGTGGCATCTGCTAGGTGGTTTACTAACAGGTTGTGCCCCTAGCATCAAATCTATTTGGAACTTAATCACTCTTCTTAGCGGTAATCCCATTTTTGGTTCTAAGACATCTATGAACTCCCAAACTAGCAGGACTTTACTTATCTCATCCTCTAGTTCCTCCACACGCACAACGTTAATCCAAACTATTTATCCATCATATCTAGTACCACCATGATCCTTTTCCCATCATTTGGATTTCGCAAGGTGATAACTCTATCGGCACAAAAGATTCTAGCGGCATTACGCACTAACCAGTCCATACCCAAAATAACCCCATACCTCACGAAGTCAAATACATATTGGTTACAAATAAACATATGATCACACAAATCAAACATAAGGTCGGTGCACCTTAATCCGAGAATAGCACGCCCACCAATCGGATTAGCCACACATAAAGACGTGATTAAATAAGCAGTTTCTACCTTCAACCTATTTATCACACCTTTTGAGATAAAATAATGGGTAGCACCAGTAAAGAGAACTCTAACGGGAGTACTAGAGATCAAAATCATACCTCCAAAAACATTTTTTTCCTTCTCCTTAGTAGTTGGCTTGCTAACGGTCCTTCCAAGGCAAAAATCTTTGGCTGCTTTATTTCAAGACCATCTTTCTTCTTATGCCCAAGCTTATTACAAATAAAGCACTTAGTCTTTACTACCTCTAACTGGTTATGGAAACTAATTTGCATAGTGCTTTTTTGCCTATAATTATAACGAATCACATCACCAACCTCCTTTGTCTCTGCTCCCCTCTGAGCCTTTCCTTTTTGCTGCTGGCCCTTCTTGCCCTTTTGGTATGGGGTAAACTTTGTTTTCTTTTAAACTTGATCCTTTTTCCCCACACATCATCTCTCAGCGTACATCAACTCATACCTCCTTGCCATATATACCACTTCATTGAATGGAAATGCCAGATGAGCCATGGTCTATCACTAATCTCGGTCTTAACCCCAGGAAGAACTTTACCACCTTCTTCCTCGAGGTCCTAATCAGGTCAATCCCATACTTGGACAAAGCGTTAAATTTCTGGACATACTTTGGCACCGTCAAGCTTCCTTGTTGCAAGTCCACACTCCCATAACATTGTTGACAGCTTCAATCCATGAAATACTACTCCTCAAATATCCCTTTAAACCTATCCCAAGTAATTTCTTGCTCATGAATCTCCTCTCTCATAGTCCTCCATCAAACACCTGCCAGTCTCTTGAACTACCTAGACACCAACTTCACCTACTATGCATCCGTCAGTTCCAAATCCTCGCAAATCCTCTCACTCACTAACAGCCAATCACTAGCCTCTAAGGCATGTTTCCTTCCATCGAACATTTATCCTCTCAAACTATGGAAATCCTTGTTCATCTTAGTAAACTCTTCCCTATCTAGCTACACCGGGCCTCTTGGTACATTATGGGTCTATGGTGGTACTTATTTCTGCACCAAGTTCACTAGAAATTATTGAAAAAGCATATTCACATTCAGGTTCCCTATAGTCGGGGTGGGCATTTCATTATTGGCTTTAGTACGAGCTTCCGAGACTGCCTCCTCTCCTTGACCATTAGTTTGAGTACTGTCATCCCCTCTACTAGCATTTGCTCTTGTACTCTCTATGATCAAACATCTATTACGAAGATCCATTCTTTCCTTCTGCATGAGTAATGGTTCATAAGAAATGGAAGTAAAGAGTGTGAGATCAATCGTAGAGGGGTTATATATGTTTTTCTATATATCTATATCAAAATATAAGTATGTTATATATTGCGTATACACTTCCCAAGCTGTTCATTTTCTACTAATAAGTTTCTACTCAACTCTGTTTTACTTAAGTGTTCCTATAACCTAAAATTTGATACCACGTTGTAACATCCCTTATTCGAGATTCGAAAATGGATGCCGATGATGTCGTAGTCATCACCGAAATCATTTTCCAACGGAAAAGTGAGTTCAGTATAATTTTGTACAACATAAGTAAACATAGCAGCTAAATAGCATTTCATTTCATCAATTTGAATTACATAATTGATTACGTCATTTTAACCCAAATTTTTGTCCGCGTAGGGGTAAATATAATAAAAAATGGATAGAGTAGTGTTGTGTCCGACATATGAAGATGCCAACAAAATACATAATCAACTATAGATACTAGTTTTACACAATGGAATTTCAATATAATTTTTATTAATTAGCAGACATCCTCCTTCGTCTTCGAAATCTTTATTCGTCCTTCAAAAGATACCTATCTAATCCATAAACTCAACCTATTAGAATGAGTACCAATGAGTTTATAAGAAATAATAAAAACACGGGTCAAACATGAAGCCTAGTATGAGTAAAATCTTTACCTCATAGTGAGACCATGTCGGTAATATAGAACATGTTTCCCCTCACTTCATCATAACAACAATATACAACATATCGTATAGACAAGTATAATCATTAATTCATCATACTTATGAGATTTCTTTCATACAAGCACGACTAACCTTTATAGTCTCATTTCAAATTGCCACAAAGGCCTAATTTTCTAGTTCAACTCCCAGTTTTAACACTTATGGTTTATTCATAAGAGTCTTATCTTTACTTTTCGTAAACAGATAATTAGGTTGCCACATAGGCCTTACACATTATTCCCAAATTTCATTATAGATAAACAATTGGATGCTACACAAGTCTTACTTAACCATACTCATTTATTCATCGTGAACAGATAATTGGATGCAACACAAGCCTTACACCATCATTCTCGTTTAACTCTCGTGAATAGACATGGGTTTGCCACTAAGGCTTTCATCAACGATACTAATTATAATGTCATAGGTTTGACATTTGGTAGCCACTCTGGCCTTCATTTGCCACTCAAGCCTTTCCTCGATATCATATTTAGACATGTGATTTCCATAAAGGCATTATGTCACTCATCATCAAATAAGAAGTTGGGTTTATACATTTTATTGTCATAAAAGCCTTCCATTTGCTTTTATATTTCTCATAAATAGTTCCATTCATTATCACGTAGCTTAGTCAAGCTTTAATTTTTTTCCTTTCAATCTTTAGTTAAGTTATTCTTTCTTAACTTATTATTTCCTAAGTTCATTTTGAACTTAGGACCAATCACCACTTTGCATAAAACCTTCATTCCTTAACTTAGTTTATTATACAAACTAACATTATAAATTCATCGCATACTGGCCCACCTAGGGTTAATGTGTATTACACATCCTATGTTAACTTCAAATAGCAATCGTTGGGTGGCTCCCCAATAGCCATTATGTGGTATCTTATCTATAGCCATCTGTGTTATCCCACTTATAATTATCGGCCCAATCATCAATAGCTATCGTGTGTTATTTCCATCAAAGCCATCGCGTTTAATCCTTCTAATGCCATCACGCCCAATCCATCAATACCTATCATGTGTTATTTCCATAAAAGCCATCATGTTTAATCCTTCCAACGTCATCACGCCCTATCTATTAATAGCTTTCGTGCCTTAAATCATCCATAGACATCGTAGGTTATTTCCATCAAAGCCATCGTGGTTTATTGCTATTGAAGCTACCGCATGCAATGTAACAACCCGCCTTTTCGATCCTCAGAAGTCGATACTAATACATCCACGGTATTTATGTGTCGAACATACAAGTGTCGGAAAGACAGATTATTAGTGTGAAAGAAAAGGAAGATATAATGGAATCTCACAACGTGTTGAGTAATATATAATATACAACACATCTTTACAAAAAAAAACTTTAATATACTACTGTCATTAGAGAAAACTAACCTATCATCAGCCTGTATAGTAATAACAATATGTCCATACAAATGTTGTTAAATAGTAAAAAGAACAACAACAGAAGATAAAAGATATGTGGATACATCTTGGACGATCCAACATGTCACCTGAAGCTCCAAAATATCCAGCTAAATTTGGAAAATATGCTCGGGCTGACTCGGGCATTATAAGAAAAATAATGTCTGGATCAGTCTGGTAAACCCGTATGAGAAACACAGAACAAAAGGACTTTAATTGGTATAGAAATCTTTCAAAATAAAGGTATCTTGCAAGACCAACGCCGCATATAAACACAAATGAGTTTTTACCTTACGAAAACCAAACCGTTTTATAGAAAATCTTGTGATATTATAATAATGTCTAGGGTTCAAAATAAATATGGAATCTTAGCCGAATTAGTTACATTAATTAAATTTCAACATAATAAGTATACAACTAAATCCATAGTGGCACGTATTGGAGATTGGATTTCCATCAATGACGAGGTTACTGGGGTATAGGCTACCACAATACACTCTAGAAAAATGTACCGAGGGTCTCACATGGACCACCTGCTAACACAAAACCAACTTCCCCTTTAACATGGCACACTAGATTACATCATTCCCCGCTACTAAGGCTATAAAACAATGTGCACCATCCCTGGTCCTTGCTTTTCCCATGCGCAGGCATATAAAAAATATCGATTCTAGATCGAGGAATGACTGCCCAAGTGGTAGCAAAGCACGTAGCTATACTACACATCCAATGTTTTAGTTATTACCGAATTGTGAGGCTTGTGAGGTCATGATTACCTTTTTTCTGTCCTAGCAAATCCCATTCGAAATGTTAACATGGCCTTCCAGGCACAATGCAATGCCAACATTCGTCCATACAAGTTGTTCAGGATAAGAACAAATCAAAGACACTACTACTAATTCATCCATTTTGGAATCACCCTCTGGATTAGTAGCAAGTAGCCCTTGCACTTCAATGAACTCCATCTTCGATTCCATTATCTCAAACCAGTCTTCAATTTCTTCCAAAGTGTAGAATATGCATATGGTTTGGAGTGGTTACGGTTTCGAGTCATCTCATATAAGTACACTCCACTGCTTGTCGGTCGCTCCAAAACCAAATCGATCGTTTCGATGGACTCAACTTTGATTCTTTTGGAAATAACCAGACAATATATAAGAGCGGAGATTACTCCTAACGGTTTAAGTGGATGGACTTCCTTATCATTTGAGCTAGAAGAACAAAAAGAGATTTATATGCATAGTTCAGCAACGTCGAAGATGACTGTGCCATATAACCCCCTGTGTTTCTCCTAGATATTTCAAGAGTAATATTTTAGCCAACATTTGATAGTTAGTTATTTAACTATTAATTTAAACAAGAAATCAACAGAGGATTAATTCCATAAGGGATCCACTAAGCCTCTATTAATTTACCTCTCATAAATTTAAATCCCTTCCAATTATTTGATTCAAAATATCTTCACAAATAGTATATTCACAACCCCTTATATTCCTTTCAATACTTGGAAAAACATTCATATACTTATCTCACCGGTATAAGTATATTCACAAACCATTACATTTTCAATGCTTAGAAAATATATCCATATGCTTATCTCAACGGTATAAGTATATTTATCAAACTTAAGGAAGATTTTCTCTTTTTTCCAAATTCATATTTAATTGAGACAAAACAGATATCATTTAAAACATTACTTGCTATAAACCAAACCACAATACTTCGGTGTTAAGTGTGGAAAGAATGTTTATATACCACCATAATTAAGAAGGATTATTTATCAAGATCAAATCTCATTCCTTTTATAAAATTCCCTTTTAAAAGTCCATTTCATATTTATAAATCCTTTTATAAATCTCCAAAGTAATTTATAAAACTTCTTTTATAAATCTCTAAAATAATTTATAAACTCCTTATAAAACTCCTTTGCGAAATAACGTTTATAATCTCCTTTACAAAATATCATTTGTAAATCTCCTCTAAATAAATCCTTTTTATTGAATAAAATCCCTTTTATAAAATAATTTATCATTTATAAACTTCCTTTATTAAATTAATTAATAACCTTTAAATGTCACAAATAAAATAATAATTAACTTTAAAATATAATTAATAAAATAAGTAATTAACTTAACCCATCATTTATTAAATCAATTAATTAACTTAAACCATAATTAAATAAACTGATTAACTTAAAAAACATTAAAAATATAATTAAATATCTTTAAAAGAAAAACATTTTCAATAATAAAATTAAATAACTTTAAACATCTTTAATAAAGTAATTAAATAATTAATTAACTTACTTTAGAACATTATCAATAAGATAATTAATTAGCCGACTTTAAAACATTATTTATAAACACCTAACCTAAAATTATTATAAAATTGAAGTTTATTTAGATCCATACAAATTTGAAAAAAGGCTTAGTGACTGCAATGGTATTTAGATATGCTACCATTTAATTCAGTTTAATTTTCAAGTCATATTACTGGTATTTACATAAGCAGGCATATATGTAAATAAAATCAATTAGCAATCACTAGCTAATCCATTATTTATTCAATATTAATTAATCCACATATTAATTAACCAACGTATGAATAAATGTCCAAATTAATAAAATAGAGGATTTATTTTGCTAAAACAAATGTCATCAATAATCTATTCAATTTAATTATAATAGAACAATGTTTTATTCTACTTAGTAGATGTCTAAAATAATATATTCAATTTAATTAACATAGCGGTGTTTTATTTGGCCAAATAGATATCACCAAAGAAGTATAATAAGTTTAACCACATTATTATTTAAAATAACGTAATTAAATTAAATCACCATTCTTATATCATAAAATTTTACTTCATCCAAACTATCAACATGTTACGCGATAATGTTCTAGATGTCGTTATGAGTCTAATACAAAAATCCATGGGTCAAACGGGTTTAAAATGGAGGTGATATAGCTTTTCAAAGTTAACTCCTAGTTTAGATTATTTAAAACAAACAAATATAATATCTCACCCCACCAACTAAACCAAAAACGCATGGCCCAAGTACTTGCAAAGCCCAATCCCACACATACTCTCTTCCATGAAACGCCTACACACATTTCCCTGAAGCCATGCGCACAACAGAAGCCCCCAAACCCATCTCCCCAACTTCATACTTTTCCCATTAACACTCTACATCCATGCATACACATAAAGCTCATGCATCTCCCAAACACACATAGAGCCACATTTCTTCCTCAAAACCCAATACTCATGGCCCAATTCCCAACATGCATGCACACCCTCTTCTTTTCTAAACACACTTCACAAACCTACCCACCTTCTTTTCTTCTACCTACTCACGGCCAAACTCACACCTTCAAGCCTGCACACGCACCTCCCAAATAAAACTTGCACCATCCTTTTCATCCCACGGCCATGCACGCACCAACATGCCTGCACTTCCTCTTCCTCTCTCACGTACACCAGAATTGTCAAAAAGAATGTTTTTGTTTCTGTGCTCTTAAGATACATGTTGATTTCCTTGTAATCATTGAATAGCATATTACCCAAATAACCACTCAAATTGTACATGGCCATGCATGCATGCGCCTCCTCCTCTTCAAATTTCTACCTGCCCATGCCTAAAAATCCAATTCGAAACCATATCTCCTTTTGTATCTCCTTGCGCCACCACTTTAGCCACTACAAGCCTTCACCGCTACCTCCATCAGCTCTGCCTCACCTCCAGACCATGCCACTGCTAGCTCCACACTCCATATCACTGCCGGCACCTCTACTCACACAACACAACCAAACACACACTTGCACTCACGCATGTTCAATTTGCAGAGAGAAAAGATGGAAATCAGTGTATATATTTGTTTCATTTTCATGCTGCTATGTTTTTCATTTTTGGAGAGAGGAAAGAAAAAAAATACGTCTATCTTTGTGTGTTCGTTTTTTTCGTGCCTTTCCCTTTTAAAATGTTTCTATGTGTGTGAATATATATAAACTATTTTCTTAAAAGCTAAGGAAAAGAAGGACGAACAATTAATGCTAAGCTGACAAAGTCCAAGAGCAAGGATATGCGCCAAAATTACAAGATATGGCAAAGATTTATGCCATTTTGTTATAGAAAAATTGAGTGTTTAGAAAGTTTTGGGTACATCGCCACATAATATCTCGTTCGTTGTAATGACCCACCTTTTTGGACAGTTTAAATCGACAATAAACCACATATGTCAACTCAAACCATTCAAAAGGGAGGATTGTTACTTGGGTAAATAAGAAAATAAGAGAAAAGAAGGAAAAACAAAACACAGAATCTCACAGCGAAATTATAAAATATAATAATCAAATAAACAGTTCATGAAGCTATTTTACAACTAACATTTGATTACACATTTACAATACAATCAGAGTTATACATACAGCAGGAATAAATAGATAATGCAGCAGAACAACATGATACAGTGGAATACATATAATAAATAGTACTATACTCCGTCTTCGTCCTCCAGAATAATGTCTTCAATAGTGAAATGCTCAGGTTGACCCAAGCGTAATGAAAACAAAAAACACTCGAGTCAGAACTAAAAGATCTTATGTAACTTAAATCGACATAAATAAATAAGATATAATGGCTTTAGAGATGTTTACAGGATTTTACATCTCTTATCCAGTGTCTAACGTGCATGCAATAACTTAAGAGATGTTCAGGATTCCATCTCCTAAGGATCCGTTAAACTATCTACATATATAATACAATACACTATTATAATATGTCTAGAGTAAAGTAAAGTATTAAAATAGCGTTAAGGCGTTACCCATATCCCCCTTAACACATTTTTATAAATGCCGTAGTCTATACAGTACCGTAATTCCTTCGTAAACTGGAGGGCTCTCAGAAAGCACTCCATAGTTTATGACACAAACCAAACTGGTAGTGGGCACGATCAGGAAAAATATACAAGGCACGCGAGGTAATGCCCAGGGTAGGATTCTACCTTTTTGCACTCCCGGACTGGTGGTAACGCATATCGGCTACTACCGCCTACCTTGGAACACACTCACATAATCAAATCGAGGGGTGACCACCAAATCAATCACAAAGTAATAAATATTGCATCGAAGAAATGTGCCCGATAGGGGGAGCGACCCCACTTAGCCCGGTATAGCTCCTATTTTAGTCATTTTAGTTATGACCCGAAAGTCAAGGCTATCCATCATCGTTCTCTTACTTCATTTTAGTAGCGTTCGCCCAACCATCCTACTTCATTCTGGATTCTCCACCATGTGCACAGTTGTTAAAGTGGTTTTCGGTATTGGCAGAGAGTATGACAATATCCGATCCCGGTCTCTTTAACTACCAAACGCTTATTTCACACCGGTTGGTTCTTTTACATTTCCAAAACCGATTCATAATTGATATTAAAATATCATATTTACTTCAAAATCATATCACTTTCTAAATCATATTCACTTTCGAAATCATTATTCACTTTAAATCATATTCATTTTCAAAATCATAACCACAAAATAGGTTAAACCATCATATCAAACTATTCGCATTTAAATCAATTAAATCTAAATCATAACAGTTCCAACTTTAAACAGTTTAAATATTTAAAGTAGTTTATAGATTAGAATAATTATACATTAAAAATAGTATAGATATTAAAATATATATATATATATTAAAAGTTGTTTATAAATTTAAAATAATATATATTAAAATGGTTTATATTTTAAAAATAGGTTATAGATTAAAATAGTTTATATATTAAAAATAGTTTATATACTAAAATAAGTTATATATTGAAAGTAGTTAATGCATTTAAAATTGTTAATATATTAAAATGGTTTATATGAGAAAATAGTTTATATGTTAAAAGAATTTATATCGAAACTAGTTTCAAATTAGAATTGTTTCTTCAAATTTCACAAATCAATTCAAATCAACTTTAGTTCCAAAAATTCAATTTAAATCAATCTCAGTTCAATGATTTCAATTCAAAAGACCAAAGGTTTCAATTCAAATTCTCATTAAAAACCATTTCAATTTATATCGATTTTAAATCCATGTTTGAACTACAAATTTAAACCACTTCAAATTCAATAGGTTTCATAGTTTAAATATTCAAACGTTTACAATAACTCAATTTTTGATAAATTTAATTTATACTTCAAAATTCAACTTTAATATTTAAATTTAAAATCTTTAAACAATTCATTTAAACCCATTTCGATTTCAACATTTTAAAAGCTTGGATTTTTGAAAATAATTTAGTTCATATAAATCTAAATTTTTTTGTAATTTAACTGGATTCAAAATTTAAGGATTTAAAACCATTTAATTTAACCAATCCGATGTCCGTATATAATTTTCTACTCTATGACCAAGTGATACAGATATATATCATTTCAACCCACAATAATTTAAATTTCCGAGTATATATCATTTCAAACCGTATCCCGAATCACAATTTCCAAATCCATAAAATCGCTCGGGTTTATCATTTCAACCCATAATGATTTTTCCTTAATCTATAATATCGTTCGGGTATGTATAATTTCGACCCATAGTGATTTCCTAACAATAACTTAGGGAACTACCAGTGTGATAACGACATATAAAATAAACATAACATCGAATCATCCAAAATGTCAACAATTAAGCATCCATCACAATCATCATTCAAATCAGCCAATAAATCACAACAATTAACTGGTTATCACTATCAGGTATTTAATTAACAATTTAAATTCAATATTAAATTAAATGGCAATTAAATTCAATATAAATTCAAATTAAACTTGAATGACAATATAAATATACCAAACAGCAATCAGTCAATTTCTAATCACATCATAAATTTAATTTAAGCAACATAAGATGGTTTAGCATTTGTGAGAGGGTTAAAACACTCACTTTTGATTTATCGTCGAATAAAAATCCAAATGAAGTCCAAAAATCCAATAGTCTCATAATTCAGCCAAATTAGTTTCAGATTGTCCGGAATTCCAATGTGATCGCAACAGAGAAAACCGCGTCCGAATCCGAGCTCGTATGCAAAAATTATGATAGTTAGAACGATTAAAATTAAAAATGAAATTAAAAAAACAAGAAAAGGGCATAAACGTATTTACACTCACCATGCAAACCTTATCCGCATCGTCTCTACACATGACCCATCTTCGAAGTACAGCCGCCACGTTATACACACTGCCGCACACCTCCACAACCACCTAAACTCAGATCCATGGTCGCCGTCACTCCCTTCAGCCCACGCCGCACCTCCCCTGGTGACGCAGCGGATTAAACAAAACAATCTTCAATGGGTGAAAGTAGTAATCGATGGATTGATGAATACTGAAATGCCCGAATTCGTTGATCCGAAGATACCGAACTCTAGCTATCCCGAACTCGTTGATCGCGCACGATACCGGGTTCAAAGATCTACGATTCTTCATGCGTTGACCAAGCGCACTTGATTCCGCGAATCGGCTTCAACAGTCGAAGATTCGAGCGCACTCGAATGTCGAAAGTGGAGATAGGAGATACACTCGACTACCAATTGAAATTGAAAGCACAAAGCTAACAAAAGAGAATTTTATTCAAAAATCAACAACCTTTACAAATGAGAGACTCGGCCTATTTATAGGCGTTTTACAACTAACACAAAAAAAACAACAAAAATTCAACAACTCCTAAGTCGGTTCCGACTTAACAACGTCTCCGACTTAACATAAGTCGTACACGACTTACAACTTAAAAGAATACAGACATCATATGATTTACAACAGACGACATACGACTTATAACATATACGACTTAAAAACAGGTACGAGCTACGAGTTAACAAATACAAACAGATTACATCACTTAAGTTGTAGACGATCTAGCAGCTTCCCACGACTCAATCTTCAGACGACTTAAAATGAGACGACTTACGACTTAGTATAAGTCGGTGGCGTCTTAACAGCAGTTTCTTCACGACTTAAGGAATCAACGGTTTTAGATTAACTCGGCATAAGATTCTACGGCCTCCAGAGCTTCAGCGACTTTAACATAAGCGGTATCCCAAATCAACGTCTTAAAGAGATCAACGGTCTTCATACTCCAGCGACTTAAAGAATGGACGACATCCGTAGCTTTGCGACCTAGAACAAAAGCGGCATCAGGAATCAACGTCTCAAGGAAATCAAAGACAGAGATTAACTCGGCAGACATATCAACGACATCCAGGGCTTCGCGACTTAAGATGAGACTTTGCGACTTAAGAAGCCTAACTCCGCGACCTAAGTCTGTACGACTTAAAACTTCGCGACTTAAGAACATAGCATCTGAACCCTCTTCATGCGACCTTAGTTCCAACTCGTTAAGTCGTACACGAGTTAAAAACAAGTTAAGTCGTATCTCTTTTTCCTTCAGGCTGGTAGGTCGTAGCTCCGACTTAAAAAATACGTTAGGTCGCTCGCGACCTAACACTTCAGCTCCCAGCCAATCCTCACACACTGCTAACTCGCTAGCCTCTTTGTTAGGTCGTAGCCTTTTCTCCCTGACTTGGTTAAGTCGTAACCCTCCCCCGTTAAGTCGTAGCTCCTCCTCACGTGGCTCCTTAAGTCGTAGATGACCTACAACTTCTACGTTAGGTCGCAAAGCTTGGTCACGACTTATGCCTTTGACAAATTAGGGTTGCGCTGCATCATCCTCCCCAGGTTGAGAAAAATTCGACCTCGAATTTGTAAATTCTTCTCTATCAGCTCGTTCATCTCCGTGATATGGTACAAGATGTTTAACATTGAACACATCAGACGTATACACGTCATCTGGCAGCTTCAGTTTATAAACATTTTCATTGATTCGTTTCACAACTTCCACCAGACCAATTTTTCGTGCTTTCAATTTATTGTAAGCGCCTACCGGAAAACGATCTTTTGTTAACACTGCATAAACCAAATCACCTTCATGAAATTCAACACTTCTTTGTTTCAAATCTGCAGATTGTTTATACTTGTCATTTGCTTTCTCTAATCGTTCTTGAACGATTTTATGACATTCCGTCAACCCTTCAACAAAATCAGCAGCTTTCTTAATTGTCCCCTTTGGGTGTGGTATCACCGTTAAATCCAACGGTCCTTTCGGTAAGCTCGAATAGACAATCTGGAATGGACTGAACCCAGTACTTCGATTCACAGCATGATTATGGGCAAACTCTGCCTGGCATAAATTCACATCCCAACTCTTCAGATTATCTTGAACAATACACCTCAACAAGTTTCCCAACGATCTGTTCACAACCTCGGTCTGTCCATCTGTTTGCGGATGATAAGCACTACTAAATTTCAGCTTCGTTCCCACCATTCTCCATAAACTTAACCAAAAGTGACTCAAAAATCGAGTATCTCTATCCGACACAATAGATTATGGCAATCCATGAAGTCGATAGATCTCCTTGAAAAACAACTGAGCAACATGAACAGCATCCGCTGTCTTCTTACAAGCAATAAAATGTGCCATTTTCGAAAATCTGTCAACCACCACATAAATGGAATCGTTAACGCTGTGTCCTCGGTAATCCCAACACGAAGTCCATACTCACATCAACCCATGGTTTAATTGGTACAGGTAACGGCATATATAACCCAGCATTAGTTGCAGTTCCTTTCGAAACCTGACAGATATGACATCGCTCCACAAACCTCTCCACCTCTTTCCTCATCGATGGCCAAAAGTAAGATTATGAAATCAACTGTAATGTACGGTCTCTACCCACGTGTCCTTCATCATGTAGCTCCTTCACAATTTTCATTCTCAAACTGTAATTAGGTATGCACAATCGATTTCCCTTGAATAGAAAACCATCTACCATCACGAACTCATTCGTCTCCCCATTCTTGACTTTATCAACAAACTTCATAAAGTAAGGATCTTCCACAAATAGTTCCGGTAAAATGTCAAACCCCGTCACTTCAACCTTCATTGTTGTCAACAAATGATTCCTCCTACTCAAAGCATCAGCCACACGATTCGTCACCCCCGCCTTGTGTTTAACAACAAAAGTAAACTGTTGCAGATATGCAATCCACGATGCATGTCTTGCTGAAATTTTGTCTTGTCCTTGTAAATGCTTCAAAGCCTCATGATCAGTATACAGAACAAACTCTTTCTGGAATAGATAATGTCTCCAGTGTTTAATAGCTTGTACAACAGCATAAAACTCCACATCATATGTACTGTATCGCATCTTCGCTCCTGACAACTTCTCACTGAAATAGGCAATAGGACGACCCCTTTGACTTAACACTCCTCCAATTCCAACCTTCGACGCATCAGTATGTAATTCAAACAACAACTGAAAATCAGGCAATGCTAGAATTGGTGCTGTCGTCAACAACTCCTTGATCTTCCCAAAAGCATCCCCTGCTTCTTCTGACCATGAAAACTGTTTGCCTTTCATAAAATCTGTAACAGGCGCCATCACACTACTAAAGTGTGGAATGAACCTTCGATAGAATGAAGCCAGCCCATGGAAACTACGTACTTCCGTTATCGTCTTGGGCTGCGGCCAATCTCTAATCGCTTCAACTTTACTTTGGTCAACCTGTATTCCTTTTTCTGATACAACATACCCCAAAAATAAAACACTCCTTGCCATAAAAACACACTTCTTTGTAGCAGCATAGAATTGTTCTTCACGAAGAATAATTAACACTTTCTTCAAATGTTGAACATGCTCTTCTGTACTAGAACTGTAGATCAGAATATCGTCAAAGTAAACCACCATAAACTTCCCAATGTACGGCCTAAAAATCTGGTTCATCACCCTCATGAATGTACTTGGTGCATTTGATAGACCAAACGGCATTACCAGCCATTCATACAAGCCTTCCCTCGTCTTGAATGCTGTCTTCCATTCGTCCCCTGGTCTAATGCGAATCTGATGATAACCGCTCTTCAAGTCAATCTTAGAAAAGATTACAGACCCACTAATTTGATCCAATAAATCATCAAGTCTCGGCATCGGAAATCTGTATCTGACTGTGATCTTATTCAATGCTCTACTATCGGTGCACATCCTCCATGTTCCATCCTTTTTGGGTACCAATAAAGCTGGTACAGCACAAGGACTTAAACTCTCCTGCACATGCCACTGTTCAAGCAATTCCTCTACCTGCCTCCGCAACTCTTCATGTTCCTTTGGACTCATTCGATAATGTGGTCTGTGTGGTAATACTGCTCCTGGAACAAGATCTATCTGATGTTGTATATCCCTCAACGGTGGCAACTCCGTTGGTAACTCTTCTGGAAATACATCGTCAAATTCTTTCAGTACTGGTTTTACTTCTTCTGGGATTTCAACCACTTCCTGACTCTCCCGTCCAATCAATAAAAACACTTCAGGCTCCTCCTCTACTTCCTTCACAAACTCCTTCAAAGATAACAAAGTTTTGAGCTCTTCAATCTCTTCTGACTTACTTTCTCCTGGTTGTCTTTTCTTTGGAACTAGAATAATCTTCGTGCCTTCAAACATAAAACTGTAGCTATTGGTCCGACCGTCATGTTGTACTGCTCGATCATACTGCCATGGTCTTCCCAAAAGCAAGTGGCAAACATCCATCTCTACTACATCACACCATATTTCATCTTTGTATTTCTTTCCGATAGAGAATGGAACACGAACTCGTCTATCCACTTTCACTTCTCCTCCTTTTCTCAACCATGCTAACTTGTATGGATTCGGATGTTTCTCTGTCTTCAACTTCAATTTTGTCACAGCCTCGGTTGAGATAATATTATCACAGCTTCCTGCGTCAATCACAAACTTACACACCTTCCCCAGAATAGTACATGTTGACTGAAAAATATTACTTCTCAACCAACTAGCTTCCTCCTGCTTCGGTGTTAAACACGATCTCCTCAGCATTAGATTACAACCTTCATCTCCTGATGCAATATCCTGCTCATCCTCCTCAACTGGACTAGAACAATCCCCATCAACATCCTCATCGTCAACTTCTGTAATCATGGTTCTCTTCTTTGGCTTTGGACACTCACTGCTTTTATGACCCAATTACTGACAATTGTAACATTTGAAACCATTGTTAACTTTTGTCTTCTCAGCCTCCTTCACCACTGGTCTACTGATAGGTTTAGAAATATTAGAACTCCCACTAACACCCTTCATTTGATTGTTGGAACTAGTAAACACACCACCTCCTCGTATACCCTGTTTCTCCCAAGCCAACGCTTTCTGATGTGCTTCCGCTACGGATCTTGGATCGAACATATTAACCATATCCTGGATCTGCATTCTCAATCCCCCAATGAACCTAGATGTCAGCTGCTCTTCTGTTTCCATAATATTATTCCTTGCAATAAGTTGATAGAATTCATCAGCATAGTCATTCACAGATTTCGTCCCTTGTCTCAAATTTTGCAAACGCTGATACATCAAAGATTGATAATTGTAAGGTAAGAACGTTGCTTTCATCAACTTCTTCATCTTCTCCCAAGATTCAACCTTTGACTTCCCCATTCGTTCACGTGTAAGCTTGGTTTGTTGCCACCATGCCAAAGCTCTACCCCTTAACCTCGTAGCAACCAACTTCACTCTACGCTGTTCTGGAACTTCTTTGAAGTAAAAAATCTCCTCAACATTAGCCACCCAATCTAGAAACTCCTCTGCTTGTATACCACCTTTGAATTCAGGAATTTCAGTCTTCATCCCCGACTCCCACTTGTGATCATACTCAGAGTAATTTCTTCCTTGTCCTCGTCCTTGTCCTCGAACACTACCACCATCATACTCTTCTTCAAAATCAGATGTATATCGTTGTCTATCTCGTCCACCCACATCTCTACTACCATTACGTCTTCCACCATCATCCCTTCTATCTACATTCCTCCGTTCACGATCATTCATGTTCCTCCCACGCCCTTGATCATTTTCAACACTTTTGTCTCGATTGGAATGTGGCGAGACTCTACTACCCCCATGGTTAGATTCAGGTGAAACCCTTCTTCGATTTTGATTCATTTCCAACATCATCTTCTCTAACCGTCCAATTCCTTCGTTAAGCTTTTCACTAAAGTTTTCATTGATTCTTTGCTCCATCTCATCAGCTTCTTCTCTTCGATACAATGCTTCTACGTTTTGGTGACGATTAGCTCTTCTCGGCGGCATATTTGAAAACTTCACAAAATTCTTCAACCCTTCAAAATTCAAACACCTTTCGTACTTTGATCCAAAATGAAATGGATCGAAACTTCCACTTTTGTTGCAACTTTGCGATGAACACGATGAACACAACTTCTCCAAATCACAAATCCGATCTTCAAACTTCACTACAAAGTCGAACAACTTCAACTAGCTCTCGGCCGTGGTAAACAAAACTTCAAAATGATTAGGCTCCAAGTCTCGATCTAGCTATGATTGGCTAGAACAAGCTCTGATACCAAAACTGACGCATCGGATTAAACAAAACAATCTTCAATCGGTGAAAGTAGTAATCGATGGATTGATGAATACTGAAATGCCCGAATTCGTTGATCCGAAGATACCGAACTCTAGCTATCCCGAACTCGTTGATCGCGCACGATACCGGGTTCAAAGATCTACGATTCTTCACGCGTTGACCAATCGCACTTGATTCCGCGAATCGGCTTCAACAGTCGAAGATTCGAGCGCACTCGAATGTCGAAAGTGGATATAGGAGATACACTCGACTACCAATTGAAATTGAAAGCACAAAGCTAACAAAAGAGAATTTTATTCAAAAATCAACAACCTTTACAAATGAGAGACTCGGCCTATTTATAGGCGTTTTACAACTCACACAAAAAAAACAACAAAAATTCACCAACTCCTAAGTCGGTTCAGACTTAACAACGTCTCCGACTTAACATAAGTCTTACACGACTTACAACTTAAAAGAATACAGACATCATATGATTTACAATAGACGACATACAACTTATAACATATACGACTTAAAAACAGGTACGAGCTACGAGTTAACAAATACAAACAGATTACATCACTTAAGTTGTAGACGACCTAGCAGCTTCCCACGACTCAATCTTCAGACGACTTAAAATGAGACGACTTACGACTTAGTATAAGTCGGTGGCGTCTTAACAGCAGTTTCTTCACGACTTAAGGAATCAACGGTTTTAGATTAACTCGGCATAAGATTCTACGGCCTCCAGAGCTTCAGCGACTTTAACATAAGCGGTATCCCAAATCAACGTCTTAAAGAGATCAACGGTCTTCATACTCCAGCGACTTAAAGAATGGACGGCATCCGTAGCTTTGCGACCTAGAACAAAAGCGGCATCAGGAATCAACGTCTCAAGGAAATCAAAGACAGAGATTAACTCGGCAGACATATCAACGGCATCCAGGGCTTCGCGACTTAAGATGAGACTTTGCGACTTAAGAAGCCTAACTCCGCGACCTAAGTCTGTACGACTTAAAACTTCGCGAATTAAGAACATAGCATCTGAACCCTCTTCATGCGACCTTAGTTCCAACTCGTTAAGTCGTACACGAGTTAAAAACAAGTTAAGTCGTATCTCTTTTTCCTTCAGGCTGGTAGGTCGTAGCTCCGACTTAAAAAATACGTTAGGTCGCTCGCGACCTAACACTTCAGCTCCCAGCCAATCCTCACACACTGCTAACTCGCTAGCCTCTTTGTTAGGTCGTAGCCTTTTCTCCCTGACTTGGTTAAGTCGTAACCCTCCCCCGTTAAGTCGTAGCTCCTCCTCACGTGGCTCCTTAGGTCGTAGACGACCTACAACTTCTACGTTAGGTCGCAAAGCTTGGTCACGACTTATGCCTTTGACAAATGAGGGTTGCGCTGCATCACCTGGCCTCGCGCGCCACTCTGCCGTCCCCAATCAACCTCCCCCGCCGCCATGTTCAAAGCCAAATTTTGGCAAAAACGTCGACCTCTAATATGAAAGAACACCATAGATCGCTTACATTCATCGCCCTCTACGCTGTGGTACCCTCCGATCGTCGTATAATCGATGATCCACCGTTAAATCTAAAACCCTAGCAACGGACGGCTGAGAAATATGGCCAATTTCTGGCCAAACCATGATTCGATTATAGAAACGAATAACAGCAGTAGGTTGCACTCATCGAGAGCTTTCCAACGATATATAATTTTCTATAGTTTGAGGAGTATGGATTTTGAATTTGATTTGAAATTAGGGTTTGGAATTTGGGAATTAGGGTTTCTACTATTGAGGAGGAAGGAATGGAGCAGATAATAATACGTATAGAAATAACAAAAACGCTGCTAGGGTTTCAGAAAAGAAATTCATTTATATGGACAAAGATAGATAAGAATGAATGGACAAATCGAATTGGTCGAAACAATTATGCGAACCCGAAAAGCCCGTTTTCTCCCGAAACGAAAGTTGGTTATCCAATATATCGAAATATATATTTTCGATATTTTTAATTTCAATGGAACTAATTTCAAACCCAAATTCCATTGTATACAAAAGTTAGCTTTCAAAATCAAATTACATTCATTTAATTTCTTTTCATTAATTTCTTCGTGTTTCAAGCACATACGATCAAACGATAAGTCTGATCGCTACGAAACTTGCAATCCTACAATAATTCACCGTTATGGATCCGATGAAACTGGTTTCGTCAAAATCCGAGATAGTGACCAAATGGCTAATTTCACGTTAATTAAGTAAATTATTATTAAAAATCAATTTAATCACTTTTAAATTCAATTATAAAAGTTAACAATTTCATCATTCTTCATTACATAGAAATTGATAGTCTTTTACAATACAGTTTTCCACGTTAAATTCAATATTTAATTATTACCTTAATTTCAACATTAAATTACAATAGAAAATAAACCTACTTTATTGCAATTTAAATTTCAACAAATTACCTTATTTTGATTTACATCCTTGTTATTAAATCAACAATTCACTTATGAAATTCATTAACATGAGTTTTCATTTTATTTCACTCAAACTCTATATCTTTGCTCAAATTAATTGAAATATTTAATTATATTAAATTCACATTGACATCCAAATTAATTTAACGGATTAAATAATAAAAAAATTATTAAAAAAATTGTCACTTTTAAGTAATTTAATCACATTTAATAATTTATTTCTCACAAACAAAGATTATAACTGCTTACCACACCACTGATTTCATATTCTATATTAACCAATTTCAGTTAATTACATACAATCTCACCATTAAATTCAACATTTAATTTATTTCATTATTTACAATTATAACCAAATTAACCTTAAAATTATTTCAACTGATTGAAACTACATTAAAATAATTGTCAATGACATTCAAAAAATAAAATAAAATTATATCCTAATTATTTTTCTCATTAATAAATCATAAATTTTAATTTCTCCCAACATTAAATTTCAAAATCTTATTTAATTTGATATTTTTAATTATCGAAAATTATGTGCCATTACATTCGCATACGAGCCGTGAATGATAGAAATAAAATTACGATCGCTTACAACAATGGGAGATGATCATAAAACAACAATAAAATAGGCATGTTATCATATTCTGTGTAGTTTCAAAAAAATCGACTTTTGCCTCAAAATGTGTCAAACGAAGATTTAATTATTTTTCAAATTAAAAATTATGGAAAAATCTTATAAATTAAATTAAAAATAAGTCACTAAAAATCAAGTCGTTTTGTCAAAAATTTACTTTCTTATTATTATATTACTTATTTATCTTATATTAAAATTTCAAAATAAAATGTTGTAACATCCCCCTACTTAGAGGCCCAAAACTAACGGCTAGGGATGTTGAAGTTATCCATAATTATTAATCCGCGACGACCAAATACGGCGGTTTTAAATTCATTAATACATAGAAACACATGAATAGGGAAAAAACTTAAACATCGAACAAAGTCCACATTCCATTTCAAAATATTTCAAATTCATTACATAATCCCAGTACGCAGACCACGTTTAGATAACATATAATTAATACAAAATACGCCAAGAGAGACATATGAAGAAGCCCCCTTGGATGATCAGAGAATATAATAAGGCGCTAAAACAATTTGCCTTTGCAATCAAACACACAGTGGAAATAAAAGAACCCTAATAACAAGCTTGCCTCCTGCACGTCCTCGAAAGCTTTATTCGTATAAAAGAACACCTAGAACCTTAATTCTCAACCTACTCAAAATCAGTTGAGTACCCGAGAGTTTAAGGGGAAAAAAAAAACTTCGAGTCGGATATAAAGCCTGGTATGAATAATAATTTACCATCGCAAGCCATTTAGATATCTAGTGAGACCATGCCACTTAGCGGAATAGGTTTTCCCCTCACCAGTATCCTTAAACATTTATAAAACCATATACTATGCTCCTGCATCCACAATGGTTAAAGCATAATATTTCAAAACATTATGATGATATGCAAAACAAGTAAATCAAATCTGGGTTACCCATCCCCATTCATTCTGACTATCTGTCTCAATTATAGTTTCTACGGTTACCATTAACCTGTTAAATGTTTATGGACTATCTGTCCAATTTCATAGTTTTCATGGGATCACTAAGAACCTATTAGTAACTCCAATATCTTTTGTATTATCTTAGTTTTCATGGGCTAACTAGGAACCTATTGACTATCTGTCAATTTCATGGGCTAACTATAAACCTATTGGCCCCTGCCAATATCAATCATAGTTTTCATGGACTGACTATGAACCTGTTGGCCCCTGCCAATATCTTTTGTTATACACAGTTTTCATAGGCTTAATGCGAACCTATTGGCCCCTGCCAATATCTTTAATTATAGTTTTTAGCATTTCTTAAGTCATATTCACTACTGGGTCAACCTAACTGGTTATTATGCCCTTTCCCAAAATACCGTTATGGGTTAATTACAATGTGAATAAATAAATGAAGAAGTAATCATAACAATAAAATAATACCAACACCTGTGGTTTATTATCCTTGAATCATCTATATATATCCTGATTAATCCCCTTAACTCTTATGATAAATGAAAACTTCTTCACTTCAAAGCCTTTTACTTGCTTATGCCATGGTTATTCCTATAAACTGAGATTGGGTTTATTTTTTGAAATCTTAAAACATCTCTTTCGAAACCAAATTTACCTTTCGATGGTATCAAAATGTCCTTTAAAACATAGCTTCGAAACACATGAGAGTATCCCTTTCGAAAGTATTGGGTTCATTCCTTTTTTTTAAAACATCATTTGGGTCAAAATGGTTATATACGAAAGTATCTCTTTCGAAACCCTTATATAGTTGTTTTAGGAAATAAATTGAGGGTGTCGGAACCATCTATTCGAAAGCGTAAACCTTTAAATGAAAACTTTGAAGGATAGAGTCGAAACCCCTTTCGACTCCATTGCCTTCAAAACCCTTAACCCCTTTCGACTCCATTGCCTTCAAAACCCTTAACCCCTTTCGAAAGCATTTAGGAAGTGGCTTAGCTTAGGTTAAAACAGAGATAACCTTTCATAGGAACTGATGGCTTTAATACACTCGGAAGGAAAATAACAGTTGGGTTCCGACTAGGTTGGAACCAATCCTTTCGAAAGCTTTTATTTAAAGAAAAAGGTACCCCTTCGAAAGCTAATACTTTAACATAATAAAGCAATCTTCCCCGAAAGCTATTTATACCAACCCTTTCGAAAGCATATCTTTTGACTGCTTTGAAAACTTTTAGAGAAACAAGGTAAGATCTTATCTTTTGAAAACAAAATAGGGTTTCGACCCCATCGGAAGCAGTCCTTTCGACAACATGGCTTCCTTCTTATTTCCAATCCACTACGCGCCATCTAAGTGATACCTTGTGTATTGGTTTCTACTGTGTGGGTTTCGACTAGGATGGTGCAGAGTCAATGGAGACGAAAGGTACTGCTATTTGAGGCAGAACCAACTTTTCTGAATTAAAGGCTAAAATTTAGCCACTTTTAGTAATTTCTTTGTAACTACTTGCCTATTTCTAAACCTTTGAGTAGTTACCTTAAAAATTTTCAAATACTTTACAACTAAAATTGCCGCATTTAATCGGATCTAAATTAAAGAAATTATAACGTTTAAGCCCTTCCATTTAACAAAACCAATGTTTGCAGAAAAGTCCCTCTTTTAAAGTAATTTATTTTCCCTAATAAATCAACTAGGAAAAATCCCCCAAAATCACAGAAAATCTCTTTCATCGTATAATCATACATATTTAAATTTCAAACCCAATTTCTTCTTGAAATTCTTGAAATAAATTTTAAACTCAATAATATCATATTTTTCTTTAAAATTCACAATAAATTTTCCATAGCTTGGAAAATTTTGAAAATTAAAGCCCATCTCTAGAATTATGTTTTACTTCACATAAAAATTTTCCATGGCATCTAACATCATAGACTCTCAATTTTACATCAAAACCATGCAAATTCATATGTGAATGAATTAAAATTAATCAAATATAATATAGTTCAAGCATATCATCATCCATATCATCATACAAACGAATTTAATCATAAATCTGAAAACATATAATCATAGAATAAAATAGAGATGGTATGAAATTATTATTCACCTTAAATATGATAAGGAATTTGAGATTTGTTGTTGATTAATCCTTCCTAGCTTTGATCCTTAGCTTTAGATTGAATTCTTCCTCCTTTCCTCCTTGTTAATGGCCAGCTCTAATTTAGGTTTATGGTTTTCATTTATGAAAGTGAAAAAATGAAACGTGAATGGGAAATTACAAAGATGTATATCCGTGTATAATAAAGTGGCTATTTACTAATATGTCCATGTGTAAATTTGATTAGCCTATAAACCAATTTAAGCCCATTTAGTTTTCTATTAAGCACAACCATATATATATATAATTTATTCAAATCTCAATCCCCTTATCATCATTATTCTATTTAATTTATCTAATTAAATTTCCTGAATAATATTATGAAAAATTAGGGATGTTACATGCTCCCCGTTAAAAAATTTCGTTCTTGAAATTCAGTAAGGACTAAATACTATACATAACATATCATCTGTAACAACTCCTAACAACCATAACAATCATACTAACCTATCCGACTAGCCACTACCTATATAAATCTAATATAAAAATACCATCAAAGTAGATCAGGATAAGTATCTCTAATCTTGTCCTCTGTCTCCCAAGTACAGTCCTTCTCGTTGTCACTCCACTGAACTTTCACTAACCTGACTGTCTTGTTCCTTAATCTTTTCTCATCTCTAGCTACAACCCGAACTGGTTGTCTAACAAAAGTCGAATTAGGCTCTACTATTAAGTCTTCCAACTCCGTCGAAGGAATCGTAGTCTCTGGATCATGCATATACTTGCGAAGATAAGACACATGAAATACGTTATGGACAACTGCCATACTACTCGGCAACTCTACTCCATATGCGAGCTTTCCAATCCTCTCTACAATCTCGAATGGACCAACATATCTCGGGGCTAACTTCCCTGATCTTCCAAATCACACCACACCCTTCATAGGTGATACCTTAATGAAAACCGTATCTCCGACCGAGAATTCTAGGTCTTTACGCCTCTTATCTACGTAACTCTTCTGTCTGGATTGAGCTTCTTTCATCCTTCCTCGGATTAACTCAATCTTTTCCGACGCCTCTCTAACCAAGTCTGGACCTAAGACTAATATGTCTCTAGTCTCCAACCAACATGCTGGTGATTTGCATGGTCTTCCATTCAAAGCTTCGAACGATGCCATTCCTATACTAGTCTGATAACTATTATTATGGGAAAACTCAACCAAATGTAGGTGATCCTCCCAAGATCCACCAAAGTCCAACACACAAGCTCTCAATAGATCCTCGAGTACCTTATTGACTCTCTCCGTCTCCCCATCAATCTGAGGGTGATATGCAGTACTCATATTAAGCTTGGTACCCATCACTTCTTGTAGACTCTTCCAGAATTCACTAGTGAACAAAGCATCTCTGTCACTGACTATACTACTAGGAACTCCATGTAGTCTAACTATGTTCTTCAGGAACAACATAGCTAAAACAGGTGCCGTTCTAGTTGACTTAACTGGAATGAAATGGGCACTCTTGGTCAATCTGGCTACTATAACCCATATATTTTCATTAACTCTATTAGACCTTGGAAACCTGTCTATAAAATCCATGGATATCGAATCCCATTTCCAAAATGGAATCTCTAAAGGCTGAACCAACCCACTCGGCTTTTGATGTTCAGCTTTCACTTGTTGACAGTTTGCACACTGCCTAACCCACAAGCCAACATCCCTCTTCATGCCTTCCCAATAGAAGCTCCACTTCATATCCTGATACATCTTGGTTCCTCCATGATGAATCGTAAACTTGGATCGATGACACTCTCCAAGAAATCCTTCCTCAAGTCCTCCACATTCGAAACACAAAATTGTCCCTTTTTTTCAACCATCCTCTTTGGTCAAGACTAAAGTATTTTAGATCATCGATCTCATTTCCAAATTCAAACCTTCTGATCCTCTCAGCCAACACTGGATCCTCCTTCTGCTTAGAAGCAATTCTCTCAATCAATACTGGTCAAACTTCTAAACAGGACAACTTGGAGGAACTTTGACTAGAACGAGCAGTCGATCTTAACTGCACATCAGAACTGACTAAAGCCTCTAAATCTTTCCACTCTACCAACATGGCTAACAACACATTCTGGTGTTTTCTGCTAAGAGCATTTGCTACCTTATTACCTTTTCCTGGTGTATACTCTATTTTTAAAATCATAAGTAGCCAAAAAATCCAGCCATCTTTGCTGCCTCATATTCAACTCCTTCTGAGAGAATAAATACCGTAAAGACTTATGATCAGTATAAAGCTCAAACCTCTCCCCTAAGAGATAATGTCTCCAGATCTTCAATGCGAAGATCACAGCTGCCAACTCCAAATCATGAGTAGGATATTCAACTTCATGCGGTCTAAGCTGTCGCAAAGCATAGGCAATAACTTTACCATTCTGCATCAATACTGCTCCCAATCTAGTTCCGCATGCATCAATATATACCACCAACCCTTGGTTTCCGTCTGGAACTACTAACACGGGTGCATTGGTCAACAAATGCTTTAACTTAAGGAATGCTTCCTCACATTTGTCGGACCAAACAAATTTCACTTCCTTCCTGGTTAGCTTAGTTAAGGGTGCTGCTATCCGCGAGAAATCCTTAATGAATCTCCAGTAGTAGACAGAAAGTCCAAGAAAACTCCTGATCTCAGTCACCGTCTCTAGTCTCTTCCAATTATTCATGGCTTCGATCTTATCTGGATCGAATGACAATCCTTTCTATGAAACCACATGACCAAGAAATTTAACCTCTTTCTTCCCAAAATGAAACTTGGTAAACTTCGCCTTTAGCTGATTCTGCCTCAACGTCTCAAGTATCACTCTAAGATGAACTTTATGCTCTCTCATCCTTAGAGTAGACTAGTATGTCATCTATAAACATCGATACAAACCTATCCAAATACTCATGGAAAACTCAGTTCTTCAAATCCATGAAAAAAGCAGGTGCATTCGGTAATCCAAATGGCATCACCAACCACTCATATGAACCACACCTAGTTCTAAATGCTATCAGAGGAATACTATCCTCCGCCACTCTTAACTGATAGAAACCTGTTGCCAAATCGAACTGGGAAAACACTTTGGCTCCACTCAACTGATCGAACAGATCATCTATTCTTGGCAAAGGATATTTGTACTTAATCGTCCTTTCATTTAACTTATGATAGTCGATACACATCCTCAATGACCCATTGCGGTCGCTCCCCAGAGTAAACTGCTTGGCCTAATAAAATTCTTTCCTTTAAGATCCACTAGCTGCACCTTCAATTCCTTCATCTCAGTGGGTGTCATTTTGCTAGGTGGCCTATTTACAGGTTTGGCTCCAAGCACAAGGTCTATTCTAAACTCAACAACTCTTTTCGGTGGTAATCCAGCGACTAGCTCAAAGACATCTGCAAACTCTCATGCTATCCGAACCTGACTTAACTCATTTCCTACCTCCATAGCATTAAGTAAAGCACTAACACTCTGGTCAGTATTCTCTGCTGAGAATATCACCCGGTTATGACTATCAGGGTGTCTCAGTGATATTTCCCTATCTTGGCAAAATATTCTAGCCTCATACCTACCTAACCAATCCATACCCAAAATGATCCTGAAATCTACAAAATCAATAACATACAAACTGCATGTAAACTTATGTCCTAACAAATCAAGTTCTAACTAGTCACATCTTAATCCTAGAGTGACATACCCTCCTATTGGATTCACCACCCTTAAGGAAGTAACAAGGTAGGCGGGTTCTAAACATAATCTACCAACCAAACACTGAGATATAAATGAATGTGATGCACCGTTATCAAAAAGTACGCTAACGGGAATACTCTGATCAAAAGCATACCTTCCATCATAGTCTTTCCTTTATCAGCTGCAGTAGGCCTACCTGGTCCTATAGCAAAAAAAATTCCTTTTTCCTCCCTAACTAACTCTGGACACTGATTCTTCTAATGCCCAACTGGATCACAGTTGAAGCACTTCACATTCTTCTTACTTTGAGCTCTCTTCCCATTTCCTGACCGGCACTCATTCGCAAAGTGACCCTTCTTGTCACACTTATAGCAAACTATCTCAGCCTTTGACTTTTTAGCAGTATCTCCCTTTTGGGCTCCCTTCTTTTTAAAGAACTTCCTCTTCTTCCCTTGAGAACCCTGAGTTTCCATTGGCTTCTCTTTAGCAAACCCAACAAGTAACTCTTCATGGCGAATGGCCATCTCAACCACTATATTACAAGGATCATGGACATGTGTCATGGTCATTCTAGCAAGCTCGAGCCTCAATCCCTGAATGAACCTCTCATTCCTTTTGATATCAATATCTATAGTAGCATATCTATATCGAGACAACTCTTCAAACTTAGTAGCATACTCGACTACTGACATCTCACCCTGAACTAGATCAATAAATTTCCTCATTAGTTCTGACTTAGCAAATTCAGATATAAACTTCTGCTCAAATCTCGTTTTAAAATCAGCCCAAGTTAACTGCTCTTCCGGAACTCCAGCGGTGACACTACTCCACCAATGTAGTGTTGACCACTACAACTATCTAGAGGCCAACCTTCTCTTTTGTCCATCATTCAAGCCCAAATCGGTAAATATACGCTCATAATGCAACTACCAATTTTGAACCTCTATGGCACTCTCTATTCCTGTAAATGGCTTCCCTTCCAAACTGGTGTAATCTCTACTCAGCAAAGCATAATTATTCCCAACTGGAGCAACAGGATTAGCTCCTTCTACATTTCCAGCAACACCAATAGCAGCTCTTACTTGCATCAAACCAACAAAGAACTGATACATCACCCCCATATCTCCTGGTGGATTTCCAGCACCCACATTGGCATCAGCATTTTGATTACTAGCATTAACCGGTCGACCCGGGTTCCTCCTTGTAGTGGGTCGAGCATTTCCATTAGTTGTGGTGCTTCCTCCACCGGGATTCCCTCTTCCGTTTCCTTCTTCCATATCTCCTTTCTCATAAATCTGCATACGAGCCTTAGTAAGATACAGAAGAACCGTCTAAGAGAGTGGGGAATACGTACTTATATATATAACTATATATATCAAATACAAGTACGTTACTATAGCGTTAACCCAAACCCCAATCTTATTATCAGAATTGGATTATGTTTAAAAAAATTTAGGTTTAAATTTCTTTTAAAGTTTCATAAACCTATGATCTGATACCAACTTGTAACATCCCTCTACTTGGAGGTCCAAAGTTAACGACTATGAATGCTGCAGTTAGCCATAGTTATTAATCCTTGGCGACCAAATTTGGTGGTGTTAGATTCATTGATACACAGGAACACATGAATATGGAAAAAATTTAAAACAACAAACAAAGTCCACATTCCATTTCAAAATATTTCAAATTCATTACATAATCCCAGTATGCAGACCACGTTCAAATAACATATAATTAATACAAAATACGCCAAGAGAGACATATGAAGATGCCCCCTTGGATGATCAGAGTATATAATAAGGCGCTAAAACAATTTACCTTTGCAATCAAACATACAGTGGAAATAAAAGAACTCTAATAACAAGCTTGCCTCCTGCACGTCCTCAGAAGCTTTATTCGTCTAAAAGAACACCTAGAAACCTTAACTCTCAACCTACTCAAAATCAATTGAGTACCCGAGAGTTTAAGGGGTAAACAAAACCTTCGAGTCAAACATAAAGCCTGGTATGAATAATAATTTACCATCTCAAACCATTTAGATATCTAGTGAGACCACGCCGCTTAGCGAAATGGGTTTTCCCCTCACTAGTATCCTAAAACATTTATATACTTTTCTCCTGCATCCACAATGGTTAAAGCATAATATTTCAAAACATTATGATGATATGAAAAACAAGTAAATCAAATCTGGGTTACCCATCCACATTCATTCTGACTATCTGTCTCAATTATAGTTTTTAGGGTTACCATTAACCTGTTAAATGTTTATGGACTATCTGTCCAATTTCATAGTTTGCATGGGATCACTAAGAACCTATTAGTAAGTCCAATATCTTTTGTATTATCCTAGTTTTCATGGGCTAACTAGGAACCTATTGACTATCTGTCAATATCTTAATCCAGATATAGTTTTCATGGGCTAACTATAAACCTTTTGGCCCCTGCCAATATCAATTATAGTTTTCATGGACTGACTATGAACATGTTGGCCCCTGCCAATATCTTTTGTTATACACAGTTTTCATGGGCTTAATGCGAACCTATTGGCCCCTGCCAATATCTTTAATTAAGATTTTTAACATTTATTAAGTTATATTCACTACTGGGTCAACCTAACTGGTTATTCTGCCCTTCCACAAAATACCGTTATGGGTTAGTTACAATGTGTATAAATAAATGAAGAAGTAATCATAATAACAAAATAATACCTATACCTGAGGTTTATTATCCTTGACACATCTATATATGTCCTGATTAATCCCCTTAACCTTTATGATAAATGAAAACTTCTTCACTTCAAAGCCTTTTACTTGCTTATGCCATGGTTATTCCTATAAACTGAGATTGGGTTTGTGTTTTGAAATCTTAAAACAACTCTTTCGAAACCAAACTTACCTTTTGATGGTATCAAAATGTCCTTTAAAACATAGCTTTGAAACACATGAAAGTATCCCTTTCAAAAGTATTGGGTTCATTCTTTTTTTTAAAACAACATTTGGGTCAAAATGGTTATATACGAAAGTATCTCTTTCGAAATCCTTATATAGTTGTTTTAGGAAAAAAATTGAGGGTGTTGGAACCATCTATTCGAAAGCGTAAACCTTTAAATTAAAACTTTGAAGGATAGAGTCGAAACCCCTTTCGACTCCATTGCCTTCAAAACCCTTAACCCCTTTCGAAAGCATTTAGAAAGTGGCTTAGCTTAGGTTAAAACAGAGATAACCTTTCATAGGCATTAATGGCTTTAATACACTCGGAAGGAAAATAACAGCTGGGTTTCGACTAGGTTGGAACCAATCCTTTCGAAAGCTTTTATTTAAAGAAAAAGGTGCCCCTTCGAAAGCTAATACTTTAACATAATAAAGCAATCTTCCCCGAAAGCTATTTATACCAACCCTTTCGAAAGCATATCTTTTGACTGCTTTGAAAACTTTTAGAGAAACAAGGTAAGATCTTATCTTTTGAAAACAAAATAGGGTTTCGACCCCATCGGAAGCAGTCCTTTCGACAACATGGCTTCCTTCTTATTTCCAATCCACTACGCGCCATCTAAGTGATACCTTGTGTATTGGTTTCTACTGTGTGGGTTTCGACTAGGATGGTGCAGAGTCAATGGAGACGAAAGGTACTGCTATTTGAGGCAGAACCAACTTTTCTGAATTAAAGGCTAAAATTTAGCCACTTTTAGTAATTTCTTTGTAACTACTTGCCTATTTGTAAACCTTTGAGTAGTTACCTTAAAAATTTTCAAATACTTTACAACTAAAATTGCCGCATTTAATCCGATCGAAATTAAAGAAATTATAACGTTTAAGCCCTTCCATTTAACAAAACCAATGTTTGCAGAAAAGTCCCTCTTTTAAAGTAATTTATTTTCCCTAATAAATCAACTAGGAAAAATCCCCCAAAATCACAGAAAATCTCTTTCATCATATAATCATACATATTAAAATTTCAGACCCAATTTCTCCCTGAAATTCTGGAAATAAATTTTAAAACCAATAATATCATATTTTCCTTTAGAAATTTACATTAAGTTTTCCATAGCTTGGAAAATTCTGAATATTAAAACCCATCTCTAAAATCATGTTTTACTTAACATAAAATTTTTCCATGGCATTCTAACATCATAGAGTCTTGGATTTACATCAAAATTGTGAAAATTTATACGTGAATGAATTAAAATAAATCAAATATAATATAGTTCAAGCATATCATCATCCATATCATCATACAAACGAATGTAATCATAAATATTAAAACATGTAATCATAGAATAAAATTGAGATGGTATGAAATTATTATTCACCTTAAATATGATAAGGAATTTAAGATTTGTTGTGGATTAATCCTTCATAGCTTTGATCCTTAGCTTTAGGTTAAATTCTTCCTCTTTTCCTCCTTGTTAATGGCCGGCTCTTATTTAGGTTTATGGTTTTCGTTTGTGAAGGTGAGGAAATGAAACGTGAATGGGCAATTACAAAGAAGTATAGCCATGTATAATAAAGTGGCTATTTACTAACATGTCAATGTGTAAATTTTATTAGCCTATAAACCAATTTAAGCCCATTTAGTTTATTATTAAGCACAACCCTATATATATAATTTATTTAAATCTCAGTCCCCTTATCATCATTGTTCTATTTAATTTATCTAATTAAATTTCCTCAATAATGTTATCAAAAATTAGGGATGTTACAAATGTTGTCTTAACTTAGTCTAGCATTAAATGTTGTATACAAAGGTTCAACAACTTTCTATAATTTGTCGTTCGATAAAAGGTCGAAATCCAAAAAACAATTTTCGGTCACATTTTCATCGAACTAACAAATTTTTTTAAATTGAATTCAAAAATGAATTTTCTATCATTAGTTATAAATTAATAGAGGATTATTTAATTATTAAAACCATAAATTAAATATTCGCAAATTAAAGTGGTAAAATTTTGGTCGTTACATGCAGTCCGAACTGAAGCCATCATGAGCTATTACTCCTTAGTTATCGCGTGCTATATCCCCTTCATAGCTTTCGTGAATTAAGCTCGATAGAGCTCTCATTTGATAGCTCTTCCAACTCGTGGGAAGATAGCTTCAATGCTGTCACATATTAACTCATTTGTAACCATCGTGGGTTATTTCCACAAGTGCTATTGCAGGTAATGTAATATAGGCTTCCATGAGTTAAATGGCAGATTCATAGTTATATTGAAAACTGATTCATTGTTTTATTAAGTATTAATTTTATATCAAATCTCATTTGGTGTTGAATTCTTATTGGCTAACCTTCTTCTTTATAGCTTAATTTTCAAAAATGGTCTAATTATATCTTCTATTTACTAATTAATTCTCCTTATTTGGTTACTTCTTTGCTTAGCTAATTAATTCATATTAAATCGAAATTTGATAGGAAAAATCTCAAAAATTCACAAAATTAAATTTTATCATATTTTACCTTATCCTAAAATTTCAAGTCAAGATAATTAATGTTCTTATTTTTAATAATTAATTAACCTGAAATAAATCATTTTCTTAACTTGGGAAATTCATAAATTTTTTAATTTAATTTCAAAAATTATGAAATTAAAAACCCATATCTATTCCATCATCATAAACATCATATAAATTTTCACAGCGTTTAAATATGGTTTAATCATGTTTTCCTTAAAATATGAACAAATTTACTTCATTTAAATTTCTATGCACAACCCAATAATGTTTACTCATTCAAACATATTTAACATCACCAAAATCATTCATACCCAATCAAATTCGAACCAAAATTGGTAGGGAAAGATTTTAGAGAAACATTTTACTTGCCTTTGATTTGATTAAGTCTTGTTTAGGGTTCCCTTAATGATGAAAGCTCTCTATTTTATCTTTATCATCTTCTTTTTACCTTTGAAATTGTGGCCGACCTTGGTTCTCAATTTTATTTCTCTTGTGATGTGCACGTAAATGTGCATATTTTTACTTCCATATTTTATCTAATTTAATTAAATAAATGTGCATATAGGGTGTTTTAACATGTTTAAACCAAAATTCAAATTATTTTCAAATTATCATTTATTCATCTTTATATAGGGGCAAAATGGTCATTTTGTGCATATATTAATTTGAGAAATTTTAGTTGGAAATTTTTATGGTGTTTTGTAGGAATTTGAATTCAAATTACAAGAGACTTCATGGAAAATATGCATGCACAAGAGAATACAAGCAAATGAAGATAGAAATAGTTCATTTCATGTAACATGGAGGACCTCACCTACCCACTTACCTTGATGTACAATTAGGAGCTAATGCACATGTTAATAGAGATAAAAGTTACATGCACATTTAATGAAGGATTAAGCTCTTGCTAATGACAACTTGGAGGCCACACTTCCTCAAGGGTATTTTGGGTAGTCCCCAAAAATATAAATTAGGGTTTTAGGCTTGTATAAATATCCCATATGTTCATGAAATTAAGCTCCGAGCCTCCTCTTTAGTTAGTTTATTTTTAGGCTCAAAAATAAATTATAAGCTCTCGTTCTCTCTTTCATGGCTACTTAGCCATTTTCTTTTATGTAATTTTCTTTTTATGCAATTTTAATTCATTCTCTTTTTTATTTACATGATTTTTCCTTTCATGTTAGTAGTGTAGATCTTTTTATTTATGCTTAGCTTTTGTTTCATTTTAATTAGCTCTCTTTTTAATTAGCTCGCATTTTGTTCTTGTTTTTGTTTCATGTTGCAATCTACATTTGTTGAAGTGATAACAAATATGAGAGGTAAAACCTCTTCAATTTAGGGGTAATGAAGCTCTCTAATTATGTAGATTCAACATAATTTGCTCATTTATGTTCTCTTTTTGTGCTTAATGGAAAGTTGCATGTTGATGTAAGTTTATTAACGAATTTGATAGTCTATGATGCTAATCACATATATGCTATCCTTACTCAAATAAACACAATTTACATCATCATCTAATTAATTGATTTTGGTAATGGAAGTGGATTTAGAATCAAAATTTAATGGTTTATGTTACTAATTCAATAGTAAATAAGCCATGCTTAAAATAGATTTTATTTTTAATTTCATTGTCATTTTCATGAGAGTTAAGAAGTGGATTAACAGGTGTGTTATAGTTTGATGGTTTATATTGGGCTAATTAATAGCACAAATATTCTACACTTATGATAAACACCTCAATTAAATTCACTAATGACCAAAAAAGAGAGACCATAATTTCATGTTGTGTTTATTTATGTGACCATGAGAGTTGATTTATCTCTAAATTGTCTTTCATCTCATAGTTTTCATTCACTTTTGTAGTAGTTAGTTTTTGCATTTTTTTTGTAGTTAACAACACTTTCAATTCTTGGTTTAATTTGATTGAATAGAAATTTTAAAATCAATAAATTCCCTACGAATCGACCCGTACTCACCATGTACTAGAATTATACGCCGTGGGATTGCGGTTATTTTTAATTTAAATTTAATCGGCTATTTTCTAATCTGACAGAGAATTAGTGGTTAAACAAGTTTTTGACGCCGCCGCTGGGGAATCTAATTTGATTTTTTTGAGAGAAATGTGTGATCCTCTAAAGTAGAGGAGTGCACACACACATGTGTGTGTGTGTGTGCGTGTATCACTGAAAACAAAGGTGCTGCCAACAGGCCTGGCAGGTAGCTAAACAAAATACAAAAAACAATGTAAAGGACTTAGGTACAACTAGATTGAGCTCCGTAAGGCCACCGCCCATTACACCTCATTAACGAGCTCCGGCAAGGCCACCGCCCATAATGAGGTGTTAGAAGTACCCAAAAACCATGAAGCAACTTAGTGCGAGTGATATCAGAAGACAGCTCCAGCTGAAAGAAGAGATGCCTCGATGCAAACTCGAATAAACCAGAATGAACGCCTTGTTGCAAATGGGAATGATCAAGAATGAAGTACGCCACTCTGTCGATGTGGAAGAATTGGAAAGAATGCCGATCCAGAGTGAAGAGCACCACAATACAGACGCAGAAGAACTCCTCACTGCGAAAGGGGAAGGTCTAGAATGAAACGTCTCGCTAAAATCCTGCCAACAACAATCTCGAGAACCTGCAAATAGTAATCTATCACTTTAATTTGATTTTAATTTCTATTCTTTGAATTATTTTTGTTTGACTTTTGTGTGTTTTAATTTTTATATTTTTTTTTGTGTATGTTTGTTGTGTGATTTGATTTGTGTGCATGTTTTTCTTGTTTGTTTTTGCATTTGCATTTGCATATTAAAAAATAATAATACACAAGTTCATTTCGAAAAAGAAAAAAAAATTGCATTCACAACTTTCTTTTACAATTTCTTTTTATGATTTTGCAATTACATTTCATATTTTGTTCTACATTTCTTCAACTCCATTTCTTCTACTACATTTCATCTAGCAGTCCCTCCTCAACATCATATCTGTTTGCCACTGAAAACAGTCATTTCATCCCCCACCTCTGACCTCCTTTTCCACCACTCTTATCAACATTTGCTTGCTGCTGGCAACTGTACCACAAACATCACCATTACTACTACCTTACCCAGTTCCACTTCATACAAACTACAAACCACACTATCAACATTGATCACTGATATTATATTCACCAAAACCCACAGTGCACAGTGCACACTGCCTACACACAACCTATCAGTAGTACAAAATGGCCGCTTGCCTTAACCAATCACTATTTCCGCCCTCTGCTTCGACCTGCCTTGCCTCTGCTTCAATTTTCCTCCCTCTACCATTACTGCTTCAGGCACATACACCATTTCAATAATCCCCTTCTCCACAACACTCCAACACCACCACACTATCCAAGTTCACATATATATCATCATTGACCTAACCACTTACCTGCTACATTACACATCTTGTATCAAACTAAACATATACCACTTACAATACATCACTTACCACCTCACTGCCATCTTACATTGCTCCCTCATCCATTGATGATCACACTTCACTCACTGCCTTCTTCTCTCTTTACTGTCAAACCTGAGGCCAGAGACCATATACATCACATTCATATACATCACCTCATCACTACTGTCGACTCACTACATTTTCTCCTTATCAACAAGCTGCTGCTGCCTTTAGACAACCATACATACTCAACTTTACATATATACCACCATCTCGTATTCAAACACTGCAAAACTTCATTCCACCATCCCTCCTCTCTTCACAACACTGCAAAACATTACATACATACTCTTTGCACAACACTTCAACATCCCCCATCACAACTGCTGTTGCCACATTTCATACAAAAAAAACAAAAAATCGTTGTACAACAGCAAAAACTCTATCAACTTCAACCTACACACCTGAAAACTCACAGTTCATACAACAACAATACCACTAGTTACCCTACCGCATCAACTCCTCTAGACCTCACTGTAACTTCCCTGCTACAAACTGCATTGCCACCATCCTCATATCTGCCTACACATCAAATACAATCACAACCGCAGCCAACCTTCTATCCTTCATTACTGCAACCACCATCCACTAAATTCACACACATTGCCTACATTTCAACTCAAAGCTGCCCAGGCATACATCATAACTGACAACTGTTGTAACTCCAACAACTTCATACAAACAACTGCTCCTCCTCTATTCACTGTTATCCACCCCATACTCCTCAACCATCACTGCTTGCAACATTGCCTTTCACTGACCTCATACACACAAAACAATACCCATTGCACATCACAACCAAACTGCAGCTCAACCATCCTTCTACCCAACTACTGTAGCAACCCCCAACAGTGAACAACTCCAATTTCACCCAAACGCTACGCCTTCCCCAATCCCTTCAAACCCAATCCCAAAAACCACATCGCAACCCACACCCGCAACTTCCCATCGCCACCTACCTCCTCCACTTTATCAAACTTGAACGTCTGAATCAAGCATCACTTCACCACAACCTCTCCACAACAGCAACACTGTTAGGAATTTTCCGGGATCACTACACAATTAGATTTAGAAGAGAAAGTAGTGAGGAAAGAAAACAAAAATAATTCCCCCAAAAACAAAAAACTTTTATTGATTCAACCAAGAAAATACAAAATAGACCTAAAATTGAGAAGAAATCTCAATCCCAAACACCCAACAAATACACTTTTCCCACACATCTCTTATCAACCCTAGACATGTCTATTTATAATAGACTTGACAAAATATCTTCTTTAAGAAGCTATTGAATACTTCCATTAATCTTTCCCATGTAGATAATTTGTTTCCTTCTCTAATGCAATAAAAGAGGCAACTAATCACTCTGCCAAATACATAAAATATCTAAAAGGTGCAATTAATCACACTTCAAATTCTATCAAATCTATAAAATAGGCAATGAATATGAGTCATAATTCCACATAGACTCAAATATCTCCAAGATCTACTTAAATATGGAATATTATATCACCAAAATCTAACAATCTCCACCTTGATATAATATTCCATAAATGCCATCCAAGTTCCTCTTAGAATCTCAAAATCCAAACAATATATCCAAGGAAACAGATGTCTTCACCACGATGCTAAACGTCCCTTTAAAATATGCATGCCCGCCAATCGAACATGCACATCATCAACAGATCAGAATTTCTTGTAATACCACAAAGACCTCCAAGTAGGCTTTATGGTTTTCCGTTGTTCACTCCATCTTGATTCAGACAGACTTGTCTTTCTAACTTCACTTGTATAAGATTTTGCAATCTTTAAGGTTTTTCCAAGCAGTGAATAAATATTATTGCTTTTCCTCTTCGCGCATAGCACCTCCCTGTTACCCTTCCAAACCCTAGTTACTCCAACTCGAGTCGAGAACTTACAACCTTTCCCTTCCACCTGTCCAATAGAAACAAGATTCCTTTTAATTTCTGGGATATGCCTAACCCCTGTAAGCGTCACCAATCTTCTAGTATCCATCTTCAACCTGATAGAACCTGTTCCTTGAACATGTAGATCTCCACCATTAGCGGACTCCACCTTGCATGCTTCCTCCTTATAATCAGTGAATGCTTCCCTTTGATTGCAAGTATGGAAACATGCACCAGAATCTATCAACCACTCTCCTCCCCTACTCATATCAACACAAAGAACATCATTGTTAACGCCAAAGTTTACCTCCTCATCACTATCTACCTCCAGCTTATTTTTGCTTTCTTCTAGAGTTTCATTCTCTCTTTATCTTCTCTTAATTTGTTGTAAAATTTTAGCCGATGACCTAGTTTTTCACGATAATAGCAAATGAAGTTTCGATCCGTATTTGGTTTGAAAAAGCGAACTTCTCTCCTTGCAAGGTAGACCTCTTCCAATGGATTTGTAATTTCCTTTTCTTCAATGACATTTTCTTCCAATGAATTTATCAACCACATCTCCTCATTAAGAAGGCTGCTAACCACAGTCTCCATGGAAACAACACCACTAGAATTTAAATTGTTCAACACAATTACAAGAGTTTCCCAACTTCCAGGCAATGAGCTCATTAATATCAAAGCTTGAGTTTCATCACCAACTTTGAAGCTTACCGCCGCCAATTGGTTCACAATTTCTTAAAAGTTGTTGAGATATTCACTAACCAATTCACCTTCCTTTAGTTTTAGATTGACCAACCTTCTTATCAGAAATACCTTATTCGTCGTATAATTTTTTGCATAAATCCCTTCCAATTTCTTCCATATTCCAAAAGCAGATGTCTCACAAGCAACGAAATGAAACACAGAATTCTCCATAAAACATCGAATAGCCGCCGCCGCCTTCCAATCCAAAATTTTCCACTTTGCCTCAGTTATGCCGTTTGGCTTTTCCCCTTTGTTTCCAAGGGTTGGTGAAGATTATTAAGATAGAGATAATCTTCCATCTTCACCTTCCATAACCCCCCGTTCCTTCCATTTCAACACTTACTTCTCCATAGCCAAAGGATCTTCCAAAAAGTTTGTGTAGCCGGCTCTGATACCAACTGTTATGAATTTTCCGGGATCGCAACACAATTAGATTTAGAAGAGAAAGTAGTGAAGAAAGCAAACAAAAATAATTCCCCCAAAAAAAAAACTTCTATTGATTCAACCAAGAAAATACAAAAGAGACCTAAAATTGAGAAGAGATCTCAATTCCAAACAACCAACAAATACACTTTTCCCACACATCTCTTATCAACCCTAGACATGTTTATTTATAATAGACTTGACAAAATATCTTCTTTAAGAAGCTATTGAATACTTTCATTAATCTTTCCCATGTCGATAAATTATTGCCTTCTCTAATGCAATAAAAGAGGCAACTAATCACTGTGCCAAATACACAAAATCTCTAAAAGGTGCAATTAATCACACTCAAAATTCTATCAAATCTATAAAATAGGCAATGAATATGAGTCATAATTCCACATAGACTCAAATATCTCCAAGATATACTTAAATATGGAATATTATATCACTAAAAAGCTAACAACGTCCACTAGTGCCAATTATCACAACCCAATCGCCCTTGGCTGAAATCGCTGTAGCTCATCTGAGTAAACTCACGACCACCGTAGACAGATTTTTATTCAAAATTTTCTTTTTTTTATTTGAGTAATGAGATGTTTGAATTGCGGGGATATAATCTGCGTATTTTTTTGTGTTGAGGAAGTTTTTGAGCGTGTTAAAAGCGGGCCATGTATCTTCTGGCTAGGGTGTGTGAATTTTGAAGTGTAGTATTCATTTTTGTAAAACAAAAAAAACCAAAAAAAAACATAACAAAAAAGAACAATAAGTGTTTTCAAGTGTTTTAGTTCTTTTGTTTTGTTTTTCATTTGTTGTAGTATCCCTTCCAAAAAAGAAGAAAATCTTTTGTTTAAAAAAAACGGATTTGCTTTGTTTTCTTTTATTTTCAATTTTCTTTTATTGTTCAAATTTTTTGGTTGCAAAAGTAGAAAAGGAAGGGATTAGCTTGCCGAAAATAAATTGCTTTGCTTGCTTGTATAAAAATATATTTTCCTGCTTTTAAAATAAATTGCTAATAAATTCTGCATGCTTTGGTATCGTGCTCACATCCCTTGTTTTTATTTGCTTCGCATTGTTGGTTGCTTGCATTTGCATTTATATAAAAAAAATTCAAAAACAAAAAAAAAATTCATTCGTAGTTGCATTGTTAATACACGTTTAATTTTTGTTTTGCATTCATACCATCTTATTTTCTTTTCTAAGGGCAACAGCCCAATCCACATAAGGTGGGGGATTTCATTACCCCATCCTTGGCCGACAACTTGCATTTCATCTTAGAATTTTTAATAATAATGGTTAGACATTCGATTTAAGGGTGTCACGAGCTCACCTAAGACTTAATTGCATATTGATAAGTTATCCTCTTTCGACAATTTAATTTCTTGGTGTCTAGGCTACGGCAGAGCAATAATCAGTTATAAATATTACGGTGATTCATAAATATTATACTGATTGTTTCTTTGAAGGTACTTAAACCTTCGGCTGCATTGCTACGGTGATTCATGGTGCATCGATAAATCATGTCCGTTACTTGGCTGAGAACTATCTTGTTGAATTAAGACAAAGTTTGATTTTATAATTTTGGGTTAGGAGCTACTTAGGATAGAAAATTTGTAATTAAGCCCTTGCATTCATTTAGTTGCATTAGTTCATGTATATTTAAAAAAAATTTCAAAAGCCAAAACTAAAAAAATTGTAAATATTCCTTAACTTAGTTTTTTTAAATCCTTTGAAATTTTTCAATCAAAATCAAAAATCCAAAAAAAAAAAAATTTAAGTTAGTTTTTTTTCATAGAAAAAAAATCCAAAAAAAAAAATTCATAATCTTTTCAAACAAAAAATTTACAAATCCAAAAAACAAAAAATTATTAAATTTCCCTTTGGAAAAATAAATTTCTTTTGGTAAATATTTTTCCTTTATAAAAAAAAGAAGAAAAAAACCTTTTGAAAATGTCTGAATTTCCCTATTCACAAGAATTTTACAATAGTTGTGAAAATCAATATAATCCATATGGATATTTTAATGATAACTATTTTACAAACAATTTTGTACCACAAAATTTTCAAAATGATGACCAACCCTCAAATCTTGAAAATAGCATTAAAATGATTTCGTCTTTACTTGAACTCTCTACACAACAAAATCAAATGATAAATAATTTGAGTAATCTGTGCAATAACTCATGTCAAAAATTTCAAAATTCACTTCAAAATTCAAGTGATTTCAATTATAACCCATGCCAATTCAACTTCGACCTCCAAAATGAATTTCAAAATCAAAATGGAAATGTGAATCACTATTTAAATGATTTTGGCACTGGAAATAATCTCGACTATGGTTTAATGGACAATTTTTGTTCTCAACAATTTCAAATTGAAAATTCTCAGATTAATAATTATAAATTGGATTTTGTTGAGCAAATGAACAAAATTCACAAAGATCACACATATTTGTTGTTTGAAACATACATGAAACAACGTGAGAAACAAAATCAAATCCCAACGTGTGACGAGTCAAATAATAATCCACCTTTTACCCAAATTGGTGAATTTCAAATAACAACTTTTGAAATTTAAAATGACAATCTTAATGAAGTTGTTGAAAAAACGGTAATTGAGTTGGATTTCAATTCTTTTGAGAGTGTGGAACCAAATCTAAAATTCTATCTTCCTTTTTTCGATTTTGAAAAATTGAATACAACAACTTTGGATTTTGACCTTGATATATGCAATAAATTTGTGAATAATTCAACAAAGGAAGATGAATTTTGTGAACATGAATTTTTTGGAATTTCCAAAAATGAGTTGATAAATTCTGAAGGGGAAGATTTAAATCACTATTTTGAGTGTGGAATCAATAATTCTGAAAAAGTTTCAATGATAAACTTGAATTTCAATTTGGTGAAAATAAACTGGAACTTCAACCAATCGTTCTATCTACCTAAAAATTCATCGAAAATAAAACAACCCATATGATTTCTAATAAAACAACATTTGTTTTTCTAAATCAACATTCAACTTTGAAATCTTTTATGATTTGCTTTTTTGTGCTTAAGCTGTGTCTCTCAAACTTCACAAGACAAATGAATTGGTCTTTATGTAACAACCCTGAGATTGCAATTACCGAATAATAAATTAAAATTATGATTTTAAGTTGAAAAGGGAGCTAAACAAAAATTTTGGGAATTTAAATTTGCAATTGGTTTGCAAATTGAAGTATTTTGGGTTTAAAATGGGGAAATTAATATTTTTGGGATTTAATATTTAAAAGGGGAATTTTAAAAGGTGATAATGGGTTTAATTGGCTAATGAGACAATTATATGGTTTTAACTAAAATTAGGATGCCACTTAGGATTTTGTTCACATGATAACCTTAGGAAAATAAACTAAGTCCTAATGGGTTTTAAAACCTCTTACTATGACCCATTAACCAACCTACTCCTATATAATATCTCAAACCCCTCCCATAAACCTTCCCTCCTCTTCATAAATTCCTAAACCTAGATCTAAACATAATTAATGGCCTCCCTTTAGAAGATCCATCTCCTTCTCTTCATAATTAAACTAGTTTAATCTTTGAAAGGTAATGCAATCTCTCCTATTCTCTAATCTTTCTTAATCCTTATTTTATCTCTTCCATCTTGTGTAATCTTTGTTTTGTTTTTTTAATTTTGGGTCCTTGAAGTTTCACGATCTTATGCTTTGGGATTGAGGAATTGGCTTGCTTGATATTATGCACACTAACTATTTGATCCATTGCTTCTTTGAGGTAATTACTATTGATTAGTGGTTATTGCTAGTAGTGATTATTGCTAGTTAAAATTTTGGTGAAAATTTGTTGCCAAAAACTGAAAAAAACACCCCTAAATCACTAAAAATCAACAAAATAGTTGGCTGTAAATTGCTTCAGCCTGAAACAGGCTGAAATAGTGATCTGGGTGCACCAGAACAGGCCTGGGTTGCACCCAGGCTGCTGCCCAGGTGCAGTAGGCTAGCCCAGCTGGGCTACCCAGAAGCAGGCCAGCCCGTACTGGGCTGGCCGCACATCATACCCCCCAGCCCGCCTGGGCTGGGGGTATGCACTGCTTCCCCAGCCCGCCTGGGCTGGGGAGTAATGGACGCGGGCCGAAGCCCGCGTCCCAGCCCCAGCCCAGGCGGGCTGGGGATTTCCAGTACCTCCCCAGCCCGCTTGGGCTGGGGAGTAGTGGACGCGGGCCGAAGCCCGCGTCCCAGCCCCAGCCCAGGCGGGCTGGGGATTTCCAGTACCTCCCTAGCCCGCCTGGGCTGGGGAGTAGTGGACGCGGGCCGGAGCCCGCGTCCCAGCCCCAGCCCAGGCAGGCTGGGGGCCTGAACTGCCTCCCCAGCCCGCCTGGGCTGGGGCAGGCTGACGTGGGCCAACCTGGGGCCCGCGTCCAAAAAAAAACAAAAAAACAAAAAAAAAACCGCACCTATTTCCCCATCCTGTTTCCAGGTTTTTACCTCCACTTCGCAATGCCACCATGATCGCATCCGAAGTCAGAATTCGACGTTTTTGGTTTCGTTGGAAAGGTGGAGTTTCGAACTCCATCTCCGGAAAATTTGGGCAACATCGGAGTTCGGTTAGCACTTCGGATTTCGTGTCAAAGTTGAACTCTGGTCGCTGTTGGTAAACAGTATGAATCTTTTTTTGGGTCCAAATTTGAGATGTCGCTGCCACTTCGTCTCAACTCGGAATCCAGAAATTCTTTTTGCATCTTAAAGTAGGTATGTTGGACTACAAGCCTGCAAATTTTCATGACGTTTGGACACCGTTTGCTGGTCCGAATAAATTGCCGAACTTGGGTTCGCAGCTGTTTTTGAATGTTTACAAACACTTAGAATATTTTTCAGTGATTTTCTGGTTTTATTGATTTCTTTGAGATTTGTCTCTAGATTTCGTACGCGGGTTTTATGAATCATTTTCAAAATATTTTTCACTCCTAAATGGCTTTAGAAATTATTATATATAATATTATTTTTAATTATTAAATTAATTACTCCATAATAGGAGAGTTTTCAAAAGCCGTTTTAAAGTGATTTCAAAATCAATTATAAATCCGTTTCGCACCATTATTTTCTATAATAAAAATCTCACACTCACTTTTTAGCACGTCGAGCGAAGTGGAAAGGTGCTTAAACGGTTAGGAAATCTCCGGCTTATGGAACTGTGTGTATTTTCTTTCCGGTTAATCCCCGACCTATTCGATTGATCGTTTTGACCTTTGGGTCTAGTTTACCGATGATACGAGGTGGACTTTTTATTGTTTGGAGTGTGAGCTTGCTATTGGTTAGTAAACCGTTTAGTGCGAACGTGGGGTATGAGACTCATTATTAACACTTTACGGGTTCCTCTCCAAGAAGTTAGTGACACATTAGCTTCTGGGCGGCCAGTACTGGGCCTCTGGGTCACCACGCCTCTGGGCAACCGTCTCTGGACACCTGCTCTATGGAGCAGTTTATTTTGCGGCATGCGCCTCTGGGCCTTTATCCTTCTGGGAAGGATCTTGCCGTCTCGCGCGTTCCGCATCTGTGCGAGTGATCGATCACAACTCTACAGTACTTGGCAACAATGACTCTGGTCGGTGCACGTGCAATATTGGTATTATTTGATGATTTTTATATCCATTCGAGTACCGCCATTCGGTGTTGGTTCTATGGAACCGTACGATGTAAGTGCGATTACCTTGTGGATTCACAGTGTCTCTGGACACTGCTTTTCAGTGTTGGATTTCATTGACTTTTCAGTATATCCCCATTGCTCTTTGGAGCATCGATCTTTGCTTGGGCATTGATTACAGACTCTGGTCACTCTTGGGATTATTGCCTATGGGTATCTTTTTATAGCTTTGGCTACGCCGATGATATGAGGCGATTTTATTTAATCTACACTTTGGTGTTGATTTCTCTTTGGAGATTTTTATTGTTTATTGATGATTAGGGATCGTCATTATATTCATGTGGTTCATAATATACTTCTCTTTGGATAAGTACTGTTTTATTTATGTACCGCATTATTATATATCTCAGTTATTACTGATTGTTTAGCTAGCCTGACCCGAGTGTTTTTCGCTCGGGTCAGACCGAGTTGTTTCAGGTTAGGTCTCTGGACTTAGCTGCTCTGTGCTTCCGCTTTGGACTTATCTGCTATGCTTTTGAGATAGCTTATCTTAGTGTCCGCTTATGTTATTATTCAGCTTTGATATGTGCATATTTTTGACTCACATGTGTGAGCAGTGGGTTTGTACCCACTTATGATATTTGGATCTGTATTGACGATGTATTGTCCTGGGATTTTATATCTGTTATGTGATTCTGTTCTTTGATGTTTTATCATTTTATTACTATGCTTATTCTGATAGATCTTTAGCCATTGTAATTTCGTTATAAATATTTATTGAATATGTCGATCCACTTGAAAATATATATATATATATATACATATATATAGATACCACCCTTTCGACGTATTCAGTAGATAGTTATAGCTTGATTACAAATGGTCGCTTCCACTATACTCTATTCTACGCTTTAACAGATAGTATTACTCCCGTAATACTCTTTGTTACAGTGGGTCTCAGAGTGGGGCGTTACAGCTTGGTATCAAGCCTGGTTTCAGGAATAAGCATAATAAACACAGAACATATACACTTAGTACAATACATTTTAAATTAGATCCGAATTAAATCAAATCCCTTCCTTATGTTTATTGATAGATAAGTTAGGAATATTTATAGGAATCCGTTATATTCCGTAGTATTCCTTAATTAATTATCTATCATTGAATCATGTCTAACTCTAATTCCCGTTACGACATGTTGAGCGGTGCGAAGGTCTTCTCTCAGCTTGACCTTGCCACCGGATTCCATCAGCTACGAGTCGTGGAAGACAGCATTCTTCTTACAGCTTTTCGCACTCGTTATGGTTCTTTTGAGTGGTTGGTCATGCCGTTCGGCTTGACGAACGCTCCGACTTTCTTTGTCGATCTTATGAATCGAGTATTCCGGGAATACATCGATAGATTCGTTCTGGTTTTCATTGACGATATTCTTATTTATTCTAGATCCGAGGCAGAGCATGCTCATCATTTGCGGATCGTCTTGGATACTCTTCGTCAGCATCAGCTTAAGGCCAAGCTCTCCAAGTGCCATTTTTGGGAGAGCAAGGTCAAGTTCTTAGGCCATATTGTATCATCTGAGGGTATTTTTGTCGATCCTGCCAAGATCGAAGCTATTCAGAATTGGAAGCAGCCCGAGAACGTTCATGATATTCGCAGCTTCCTTGGGCTGGCGGGTTATTACCGTCGATTTATCAAGGATATCTCTCGTGTTGCACTTCCCCTCACGAGTCTGACTCGTAAAGGGGTTCGCTTTATTTGGTCTGATAAGTGTGAAGTTTCTTTCCAACGATTGAAGGAACTTCTCACTCATGCTCCTATCCTTGTGGTTCCTGAGAGTAACCAGGATCTTGTTGTTTACACCGACGCTTGTGGTAGCGGCCTCGGTGCTATTCTTATGCAGAAGGATCGGGTAGTTGCTTACGCTTCTAGGCAGCTACGTCCGAATGAGGTTCGCTATCCTACTCATGATCTTGAGTTAGCAGCTATCGTCTTTGCTTTGAAGACGCGGCGTCATTATCTATTGGGCGAACGTTTCATTCTCTACACCGATCACAAGTCGCTGAAGTATTTATTCAGTCAGAAGGATCTCAATATGAGGCAGCAGCGATGGCTTGAGTTTCTCGCCTCATATGACTTAGACATTCAGTATACCCCTGGCAAGGGTAATCGTGTGGCTGATGCATTCAGTCGCAAACACTCGGCAGTAGTTTCTATGATGATAGCCGAGTGGGATATTCTTGAGACTCTTTCTATGTGTGATATTCGAAATCGAGCTCCGTCTTCTGATCCTCAGATCTTGTTATTCAGCTTGGAAGCTCGACCTATTCTATTGGATCGCATTGCCCATGCTCAGCGGCAGGATCCAGACTTGTTGCGATATATTCATCTCCTTGAGTCAGGATCTATTGATGAGACATTGTTGGATTATTCTATTGATTCTCATCGGTGTCTTCGCAGGAAGAACCGTATTTTGGTACCATCTGATTTATCACTTAGGCATGACATTCTGGACGAGTGTCATCGCACTAAGTACACCATCCATTCCGGGTCGAGCAAGATGTATGCCGACATGTGTCGTCTATTTTATTGGGAAGGCATGAAGAGTGATGTTGCAAGTTATGTAAGCCGTTGCATGACTTGTCAACAGATCAAAGCTGAGCACCAGCGTCCATCCGGTCTTCTTCAGCCGCTAGAGATTCCATTGTGGAAATGGGATCAGATATCCATGGATTTTATTGACGGTCTACCTCGATCGAGGTCAGGCCATACTTCTATTTGGGTCATCGTCGATCGCTTGACCAAATCAGCTCATTTCATTCCTATTAAGTCCACTCGGACTGCTCCTCAGCTTGCCAAGTTATATGTGAAGGAAGTCGTTCGACTTCATGGCATTCCTAGCTCTATCGTCTGCGATCGAGACACTATCTTTACTAGTCACTTCTGGAAGTGCCTACAGTCAGCTTTGGGCTCAAAGCTGAATCTCTCGACTGCGTATCATCCTTAGACCGATGGTCAGACGAAGAGGGTGAATCGTGTTTTGGAGGATCTTTTGCGCTGTTGTATTCTGGATTTCGGAGGTAGTTGGGAGGATCACTTACCGCTTGTAGAGTTCTCCTACAACAACAGCTTTCAGTCTAGTATCGACATGGCACCTTTCGAGGCTCTTTACGGAAGGCCATGTCGTTCACCTGCTTGTTGGTTAGAATCTGGTGAGAAGAACCTTCTTGGTCTAGATTCAGTTCGAGAATCTTCTGAGAAGATTATTCTTATCCGTCAGAGAATGAAAGAGGCACAGGACCGCCAGAAATCCTACGCGGACAGCCGTAGGAAGCCTCTTGAGTTCTCCATTGGTGACCATGTCTTTATTCGGATATCTCCCATGAAGGGGGTTGTGCATTTCAGCTCTACAGGGAAGTTGGCTCCTCGTTATGTCGGACCATTTCCTATTACGGAACGCATCGGCCCCGTTGCTTATCGGGTGGCTCTACCTGCTCATTTCTCTGGAATACATGATGTGTTCCATGTTTCTCAGCTTCGCAAGTGTGTGCGCGACCCTGATTCTATTATCGAGCCTCATATCGTGCCCGATTTGGAGATCTCACCCGATCTATCTATAGAGCAGCAACCTCTTCGTGTGCTTGATTCGGAGATCAGACGTCTTCGAAATAAAGAGGTTCCGCTTGTGAAGATTCAATGGTCGTCTAATCCTAAGGACTGCACTTGGGAGACCAGAGAATTTATCGAGCGTACTTATCCTGGTTTTCTTTCATCTTCCGGCACAGGTGAGCATCTATATTTTATCTTTAGTATTCCTTTTGTGGATTAGATGTTATAGACGACTTCTATATATAAGGAATTGCGGGGACGTAATTTTCTTAAAGTGGGGGAGTCTGTAACAACCCTGAGATTGCAATTACCGAATAATAAATTAAAATTATGATTTTAAGTTGAAAAGGGAGCTAAAAAAATTTTGGGAATTTAAATTTGCAATTGGTTTGCAAATTAAAGTATTTCGGGTTTAAAATGGGGAAATTAATATTTTTGGGATTTAATATTTAAAAGGGGAATTTTAAAAGGTGATAATGGGTTTAATTGGCTAATGAGACAATTATATGGTTTTAATTAAAATTAGGATGCCACTTAGGATTTTGTTCACATGATAACCTTAGGAAAATAAACTAAGTCCTAATGGGTTTTAAAACCTCTTACCATGACCCATTAACCAACCCACTCATATATAATATCTCAAACCCCTCCCATAAACCCTAACCCTCCTCTTCATAAATTCCTAAACCTAGATCTAAACATAATTAATGGCCTCCCTTTAGAAGATCCATCTCCTTCTCTTCATAATTAAACTAGTTTAATCTTTGAAAGGTAATGCAATATCTCCTATTCTCTAATCTTTCTTAATCCTTATTTTATCTCTTCCATCTTGTGTAATCTTTGTTTTGTTTTTTTAATTTTGGGTCCTTGAAGTTTCATGATCTTATGCTTTGGGATTGAGGAATTGGCTTGCTTGATATTGTGCACACTAACTATTTGATACATTGCTTCTTTGAGGTAATTACTATTGATTAGTGATTATTGCTAGTTAAAATTTTGGTGAAAATTTGTTGTCAAAAACTGAAAAAAAACACCCCTAAATCACTAAAAATCAACAAAATAGTTGGCTGTAAATTGCTTCAGCCTGAAACAGGCTGAAATAGTGATCTGGGTGCACCAGAACAGGCCTGGGTTGCACCCAGGCTGCTGCCCAGGTGCAGTAGGCTAGCCCAGCTGGGCTAGCCAGAAGCAGGCTAGCCCGTACTGGGCTGGCCGCACATCATACCCCCCAGCCCTCCTGGGCTGGGGGTATGCACTACTTCCCCAGCCCGCCTGGGCTGGGGAGTAATGGACGCGGGCCGAAGCCCGCGTCCCAGCCCCAGCCCAGGCGGGCTGGGGATTTCCAATACCCCCCAGCCCGCCTGGGCTGGGGAGTAATGGACGCGGGCCGAAGCCCGCGTCCCAGCCCCAGCCCAGGCGGGCTGGGGATTTCCAGTACCTCCCCAGCCCGCCTGGGCTGGGGAGTAATGGACGCGTGCCGGAGCCCGCGTCCTAGCCCCAGCCCAGGCGGGCTGGGGGCCTGAACTGCCTCCCCAACCCGCCTGGGCTGGGGCAGGCTGACGCGGGCCAACGCGGGGCCCGCGTCCAAAATAAAACAAAAAAAAACCGCACCTATTTCCCCATCCTGTTTCCAGGTTTTTACCTCCACTTTGCAATGCCACCATGATCGCATCTGAAGTCGGAATTCGACGTTTTTGGTTTCGTTGGAAAGGTGGAGTTTCGAAATCCATCTCTGGAAAATTTGGGCAACATCGGAGTTCGGTTAGCACTTCGGATTTCGTGTCAAAGTTGAACTCTGGTCGCTGTTGGTAAACAGTATGAATCTTTTTCTGGGTCGAACTTTGAGATGTCGCTGCCACTTCGTCTCAACTCGGAATCTTGAAATTCTTTTTGCATCTTAAAGTAGCAATGTTGGACTACATGCCTGCAAATTTTCATGATGTTTGGACACCGTTTGCTGGTCCGAATAAATTGTCGAACTTGGGTTCGCAGCTGTTTTTGAATGTTTACAAACACTTAGAATATTTTTCAGTGATTTTCTGGTTTTATTGATTTCTTTGAGATTTGTCTCTAGATTTCGTACACGGGTTTTATGAATCATTTTCAAAAGATTTTTCACTCCTAAATGGCTTTTGAAATTATTATATATAATATTATTTTTAATTATTAAATTAATTACTCCATAATAGGAGAGTTTTCAAAAGCCGTTTTAAAGTGATTTCAAAATCAATTATAAATCCGTTTCGCACCATTATTTTCAATAATAAAAATCTCACACTCACTTTTTAGCACGTCGAGCGAAGTGGAAAGGTGCTTAAATGATTAGGAAATCTCCGGCTTATGGAACCGTGTGTATTTTCTTTCCAGTTAATCCCCGACCTATTCGATTGATCGTTTTGACCTTTGGGTCTAGTTTACCGATGATACGAGGTGGACTTTTTATTGTTCGGAGTGTGAGCTTTCTATTGGTTAGTAAACCTTTTAGTGCGAACGTGGGGTATGAGACTCATTGTTAACACTTTACGGGTTCCTCTCCAAGAAGTTAGTGACACAGTAGCCTCTGGGCGGCCAGTACTGGACCTCTGGGTCACCACGCCTCTGGGCAACCGTCTCTGGACACCTGCTCTATGGAGCAGTTTATTTTTCGGCATGCGCCTCTAGGCCTTTATCCTTCTGGGAAGCATCTTGCCGTCTCGCGCGTTCCACATCTGTGCGAGTGATCGATCACAACTCTACAGTACTTGGCAACAATGACTCTGGTCGGTGCACGTGCAATATTGGTATTATTTGATGATTTTTATATCCATTCGAGTACCGCCATTCGGTGTTGGTTCTATGGAACCATACGATGTAAGTGCAATTACCTTGTGGATTCACAGTGTCTCTGGACACTGCTTTTCAGTGTTGGATTTCATTGACTTTTCAGTATATCCCCATTGCTCTTTGGAGCATCGATCTTTGCTTGGGCATTGATTACAGACTCTGGTCACTCTTGGGATTATTGCCTATGGGCATCTTTTTATAGCTTTGGCTACGCCGATGATATGAGGCGATTTTATTTATTCTACACTTTGGTGTTGATTTCTCTTTGGAGATTTTTATTGTTTATTGATGATTAGGGATCGTCATTATATTCATGTGGTTCATAATATACTTCTCTTTGGATAAGTACTGTTTTATTTATTTACCGCATTATTATATATCTCAGTTATTACTGATTGTTTAGCTAGCCTGACCCGAGTGTTTTTCGCTCGGGTCAGACCGAGTTGTTTCAGGTTAGGTCTCTGGACATAGCTACTCTGTGCTTCCGCTTTGGACTTATCTGCTATGCTTTTGAGATAGCTTATCTTAGTGTCCGCTTATGTTATTATTCAGCTTTGATATGTGCATATTTTTGACTCACATGTGTGAGCAGTGGCTTTGTACCCACTTATGATATTTGGATCTATATTGACGATGTATTGTCCTGGGATTTTATATCTGTTATGTGATTCTGTTTTGTGATGTTTTATCATTTTATTACTATGCTTATTCTGATAGATCTTTAGCCATTGTAATTTCGTTATAAATATTTATTGAATATGTCGAACCACTTGAAAATATATATATATATATAGATACCACCCTTTTGACGTATTCAGTAGATAGTTATAGCTTGATTACAAATGGTCGCTTCCACTATACTCTATTCTCCGCTTTAACAGACAGTATTACTCCCGTAATACTCTTTGTTACAGTGGGTCTCAGAGTGGGGCGTTACACTTTGGAAGACCATTTCATTTACTGTAACGGCCTGCCTTTTTGGACGTTTTAAGCAGACACACGCGTCAGACTCAAACCATTTAAAAGGGCAGATTGTTACGGGATAAATAAGAAAAAGCAGAGAAAGAAAGAAAAACAAATACAGAATCTCGGAGCGGAATGACAAAATATATTAATCAAATAAATAGTTCATGAAGCTGTTTACAAATAACATTGATTTCACTTTTACAATACAGATCAGAGTTACATACAACAAAAATAAATAAATGCAGCGGAACAACATGATGCAGTGGAATAAATAATAATAAATAATATACAGAATCTTCGTCTTCGTCCTCCGGAAATAGTCTTCAACCCTGAAATGCTCAGGCTGACCCGAGCATAATGAAAAGACAAAACACTCGAGTCAGAACTAAAAGATCTTATGTAAGTTAAATCTACCGTAAATAAATATGAGTGCGACGGCGTCAGATATTGTTATAGGGTCTGACATCTCCTATCCAGTGTCTAACGTGAGTGTAATAACTTAAGAGATTTCGGGATTACCATCTCCTAAGGATCCGTTAAACTATCTACTATGTAGTACAATACGCTATTATAATATGTCTACAGTAAAGTGAAGTACTAAAATAGCATTAAGGCATTACCCATATCCCCCTTAACACATTTTTATATATTCCCATAGTCTATATAGTACCGTAATTCCTCCGTAAACTGGAGGGCTATCAGAGGGCACTCCATAGGTATGGTACGAACCAAAGTCGTAGAAGGCGAGATAGGGTATGCGCCAAGGCACGCGAGGCAAAGCCCATGGTATGATTCTACCGTTTTGCGGATCCGGACTGGTGGTAACGCATAGCAGCTACTACCGTCCACCTCAAAACACACTCCCAAATCAAAATCAAGGGGTGGCCACCAAATCAATCATAAAGTAATAGAATGGTATCGAAGAAATGTGCCCGATAGGAGGAATGACCTCACTTGCCCGATGTAGCTCCTGTTTTAGCCACATCAAGCTGACTCATGGGAGTCAGGGTCACGTAAATACCTCATACAAAATCATTTGCCAAACCATCCTACTTCATTTCTGGAATCTCCACCACGTACACAGTTGTTAAATTGGTTTTCGGTATTGGCAGAGAGTATGACAATATCCAGTCCCGGTCTCTTTAACAACCAAACGCTTATTTCACACCGGATGGTTCTTTTACATTTCAAAAGTCAATTCACAATTGATATTAAAATATCATATTATCAAAACCATATCATTTTCAAAATCACATTTACTTCCGAAATTATATCACATTTGAAATCATATCACTTTCGAATTCATATTTCCAAAAATAGATTAAATCCTCATTTAAAATCATCATATTCCTCAAATATGTCATTTAAATCCGTACTTATGTTATAACATCATTAAACCTTATTCGCTTTAAAATCAAGGCTTTAATTATAAACATTTCCACTTTACACAGTCTGAAATTTAGAAAATAATTTAGATAGTTATAAATAGTTTAATTAGTTTACATAGTTTTAAATGGAGATAAATAAGGTTGAATAGGTTTAAAAATAGATTAAATAAATTTAAAATAGATTAAAATACTTTAATTAGATTTAAAATAGTTTAAATGGTTTAAAATAGATTAAATAGGCTTATTATGGATTAATTAGATTTAAAATAGATTAAATGAATTTAACATAGATTAAATGAATTTAAAATATATTAAATAGAATGAAAATAGATTAAATAGAATTAAAATAGATTAAATAGTTTAAAATAAATTAAAATTGTTTTAAATAATATAGTTTAATAAAGTTTAAATGATTTAAAATAGATTAAAATATATTAAAATTAAAATAGATTAAATAAATTAAAATAGATTAAGATAGGTTAAATAGGTTAATTAGTTTAAAATAGGTTAAATTATATTAAAATAAATCAAATATTTTAAATTGATTAAGTTGGTTTAAAACAGATTAACTTATTTTAATAGTTGAAAATCTTAAAATTAGAATTTAAAAGAACATTTGCAGTTTATATTGAGATAATAAATTTTGAAATTAACCTCATATTTAACCATTTCTTCCATTCCAACATTTCAATAACTTAATTTTGATAAATGTCGTTTATACTTCAATTTCAACTTCAACATTTCAATTTATACCAATTCCAATTTCAACATTTAAAACTCGGATTTTCAAAAATAATTAAGTTTATATAAATAAAGTTTTCTTCAAAAGATCATTTAACTAAATTCAAATTTTAAGGATTTAAAATCGTTTAATTTAACCAATCCGGTGTCCGTATATAATTCTCTACCCTATGGTCAAGTGATACGGTTATTTATCATTTTAATCCGCAATTTAAAATATTACGGGTATATATCATTTCAACCCGAAATCCTAAAATTTAATTTTAATACATGAAATCGCTCGAGTCTATCATTTTAACCAAATAATGATTTCTCCTAAATCTATCAGATCGTTTGGGTATGTATCATTTCAACCCATAGGGAACTTTGCAGTGTTACAACAATATAAAATATAACATCCAGTCATCTAATATCAACAATCAAACATCTATCAAAATCATCATCCAAATCAATCAATAAACATCAATAGTTGACTGATTATCAATAACAAGTATAAACTGATGAATTAAAATTTAATATTAAATTAAATGACGATTAAATGCAATACAAGTCATATTTAACTAGAATGACAATTTAAATATACCAAACATCAATCAATCAATTTCTATTCACATCATAAATTTAATTTAACCAACATAAGATAATTTAGTAGTTGTGAGTGCGTTAAAATACTCGCCTTTGATTTGAGCCCATAAAAATCCAAACAGAAGCGCAAAAACTCAACAGTCTCCAAATTTAACTAAATTAATTTCATGTTGTCCGGAATTTAAATATGAATCCAACAGAAGAAATCGTGCGTGAATCAAAGTTTATATGCAAAAGATATTCATGTTATAAGAAATATTATTAAAATAATAATTAGTACGCATAAAAAAAATAAATAAATTTTAATACTTACGTTTCTCTCATGATGAGGCTTAAGGAAAAGATTGAAGAACAACTAAGATGAAGACATGACGTGTACGGAAAAATGAAAAAGAAAAAAAATCATGTTTCATAAAAGAAAGCTTTTGGATTTGCAAGAATTAGAACTTTTGAATATGAGGTGTCAGGATAAACAAAACGCAAATGAAGAAATAAACTGCAAGTTATTTATAATTAGGAAATGAAGGTGGAGGGACAAAAATAATTGTCACGTTTTATTTTGAAAGCTCCAGGCATTAATAATGCATAAGAAAATGTACGTAGGAATGGAAAAGTTTGCAAACCAAATAAAAGTAAAACTTTCTATACATGAAAATGAGGTCGCAAAAATTAAATACAACCTATAAGTCTAGGCTTGGGTATTAAATAGAAGGAGAAATGAATGGATCAAGTATTAATAATAAGGTAACTATTTTAAAACGTTCATGCAACAATTAATAACAAAAGAAACGAAGGGACCATGTACATCGCACAACCCTTTGAAATTCAAATTTTTTGATACGTAACCAAATTAACTTCATTAACTCAAATAATATTCAAATTTGTACGCATTTAGGTCGCATAATAAAAATTTTATACTTACCTTAAAAATGAAACATTCAATTTGGTTTTCCAAAAATTATCTTTTATTTCCATTAAAACACCCTTTTTGTTTAACACAAAACGTGTGTTTCTTTTATTAAATCTATTAATTGCAATCAACGTTTTCTTTCCTTTTAATTGAAATATTTGAATTTCATTAATTGCAGTTACTTACAAAGTTAAATTTCAAAATAGACAACTAAAATGGATGAAAAATAGAACAATTGTTTATTTAAGCACGTTTATAAATTTGTTGTTTATACACAAGAGTAATAAATAACTTTGAAATAGATTATTTTCCTATTCTTGTAATCACTTTGTAAGCTAAAACACAGTTCAATAAACATATATTTCTTCCTTTAAAATCAATCATTCTATTCTTTAATTTAATGAAATTCAACCTACATTCACAAATGAAACATTCATTTTATTTGATGTAAATGTTCTTTTCATTAAATCAAACTTTCCTTATATTTTTACAAAACATAAGCTACTTTTAATTACACTTTAATTTACAATTTAGTATTCTCTCTCCTATTAATTGAAATTTTTTAAATTACGTTAATTTCAGTTGATTAAGTTTCAAAATGGACTAAATGAATGTAATGAGAAGTGGAACAATTATTTCCTATCTAATAGTAATTTAAACATGTTTATACACTATTCGATACAAACTGTAATTACATATTTCTTACTAAATAATAGTTTCTCATCTCTACAATCAATCTTTCATCCACCAAACATTTCAAATAAATAAACATATGGTTACTCCTTTACTAAACTTATTCATTTTTGTTCTTTTATTTTGATTTACACTCATACTATTAAATCAACCAATACCTTATGAAATTGTTAACATAGGTTTCTTTCTTGTTACCCTCATTTTCTACAGTTGACGCCTTTTCTTACATTAACCACAATATATAATTACATTAAATTCCAATTAATTATATTCTAATTCCAATAAATTGGTTTAATTAGATTTCAATTTTTTTATTTAATCAAACATTACTCTATGGACATAGTTAACCTTGTTTTGTGTCTTATTACGTTAATATTCTCCAATTTTATCTTAATTTCCATTAACGCAGTATTTAATTACATTTATTGCAATTTATTTCCAATTTGATTTCAACAAGTTAAACAAATAGGTAACAATAATAATTGTCACCATTAGCTTAATTTAATCACATTTATAAGTTGATTGTTTACAACAAATGTTATAATTATTTATACACTACTAATTTTATTCAATTACAATTTATTACAAACTATTTCATTTGTTAATACAACATTTAAATTATCAATTACTCTTTTAATCCAATTACCAATTAATACACACATTATTACAATTAATTTACAATCTATAACCAATTATAACTTTTTAATCATTTTCATTAAGTGGAATTACATTTAAAGGAGCTATCAATTACCTTAAATTAATATTATTACATTTCATTCCAGTTATATTCTTACTATTAAATCACAAATTTTTTTCTTCTAACATTAAATCACAAAACCTTATTAAATTAACTAATTTTAATTATCGAAAATTACGGGTCGTTACACTCTCCTCCACTCAAAACTTTTCGTCCCCAAAAAGGGAAAAGAAGGGAAAAGAAGGAATTAAGCAATCAATGTATCTTTTTCAAAATATTAAATTTACAAACAATTAATTTACAAAATTAAATAATTTAAATAAAATATATCAATTGATAACAATTAAATCCCTTTATATTCAAGTTGACAAAAGTTCGGAAAACATTTCACAAAATTTTCTAAGTCCAAAATTCACAGAAAAATTCGGCAGAGTCTCCTTTCTACGGAGAGGTCTGGGAGAAATAATAATATCAATAATAATAATATATCATATATTTCAAAGTAATATATCCCAAACCACGAGAAAATAATATAATATCGCTAGAAACCGTAATCCGAGAACGTACCTATTTGTCGGGCAAATAACGCTTATTTTATGAAACCAAAAGTAGTAGCAATTGCTTCCATAACCTGTATTTCACTTATATAATCCAAAGAGTTAATATTATGTAAAATAGAATTATTTTAAGTTGTTTTCAACTAGATAATAAAACAAATCAATACAACATAACAACAATCACTCGCAACAATAGTACAAACATCATTTCAACAAAGAAAACAATAATCCATCCATTTCAACCAAAACAAATGGTTTGTTCGGGTTCAGAGACTTCTAATCGTATAAAATGATAAATAAACTATGAAGTAAACCATACACTCAATAGTCGTAGATAACTTTATAGATCATTTATACATCTCTATACAAAATAGAAGTATCCTTTCCCAACCAATCCATAAGCCCAACAAACAATAATTTCAAATAATATTTAAGTTTTATCCTTATTACTCTTTCTTTTTCACATTATTCCCTGTTCATTTTTCATTTGTTCATACAATGCTTGTTTAATTTCTTTACATTTAGCACTTACAAAATTCATTTTCCATTCATTTATACAATACCATTTTCTTTCACTATTTTACATTCATTTTTTACATAAGTTATTTCCATTTCAATTATTTAGAGTATTCATTCCATGTAAGTTTCTTTACTAATTTAATTCACCATTAATAGATTATTTTCTTTTTACATTTATTCTTCCATATATAGTATTTGTAACGACCTATAAATTTTGATTGGTTTTAATAACGTATTTAACCGAATTTTGTGAAAATTTTAAATAATTGAATTTTGAAATAAAAAAAAATTAATATTTGGATTACGTATAATTAAATATAGCAAATGGTAAATTTTCAATTTATAATATTGAAGTTATTTTATGGTATAATTTTATTCGAACTCAAATCAGTTAATAATTGACGGTAATAAAATGTTTTCCAAACTTGGATATTTTTATATAGTAAATTTCTAAATCTTCTTCTGAGTGAGATGTCATCTTTCGTTTTTCCAAATTTGGACTTCTACTGCTCCGTTTATCTTAATTCTGGCAAAATAGCAGCATTTCTGGTACCGATTATTGACTTTCGATTGGATGATCGTACCACTAGTATCTGTATACCATTTTGATCGTCACGTCGTGCTGATCTCTACGGTATATTTATTTCTGTATTTTGAGGTCCGGTACACGACGAAAGCAATAAAACGGTGCGTCGTATCGGTACCATAAAATTTTGACTTTTAACTTACTATCGTTTTCAAATTTGAAACTTGCGGTCCAGACAATTAATTGCTTTCAATTCTCAGCTGAATCAAGGCTTGTGACCGTTGTCATTCTTTCACTTTATATTTAGTCTACCGGCTACTTTATTTCTACTGTTCACTTTTATTTGCTTTTATTAATTTATAAACTCTCGTGCCTGATGCTCTTCCCTATATTCCATAGATATAAATTTGGTTCATGTACCCTTTCATTTTCCTCTCTGTCATTTACAAGATGAGCTTTTCTTTCTTTCTTTTTTTCTCCCTGTAGCTTGCCTTTACCCAAACTTCCGGCCAAACTCCTCCTCCGCTCGCTCTCTCTCCTCCGCCCCGCTCTCCTCCTCACAGTCCACGCCTATGGCTACAGCCTCTCCCCAAGCATAGCCAACCACCCACGCGGCCTGCACCACAACTTCACCGCCTCACCAAGATATCTCCACCTGGCCGAAGCTTTTCGCCTTTGCCCCGAGCCGCCGAATCATCTCTAACCCCATCAACCACTGGCAAGTCGAACAGCCACCACCTGCCCCTCCACAAGCCTCCGACCTGACAGCAAACGCCACTCCGCCTAACTCGCCTCCCCTTGCCGTGCTCACGTATCTTCCCCTCCGCGACAATCGGCTAACCAAAACTCAACTGCTCCCAACACCCCACAGCGATCACCTCGGCCAGCAGCTTTCTTTCTCTCGTGTAAAGTATATTTTATATTTAAGCCTATAGTATATTATAATATGTTAATATATATACGTGTATTGTTTTGCAAATGCATAGTTACAGTAGATTCATTTTTAAAGAAATATTTTATATCGTTTTACAATTATATTCACACAGTAATATATTTATATAAATTTTTTATAATGTGTTGTTGTAGTTTTGGTCTGTTATATAGAAGAGTTTACAAAGTTGTATATGTTGTATAGTCTTATATTATGATAGTTATACATGTTTAGTTAATATACGAATAGTTTTATAATATTAGTTATATAATAAGTTAGTGGATATATTTTCAAACAAAAATATATATTATCATAAAGTATGTTGTCTGAGTATGTTTGTAGTCTGCATTTTTCGGTGATAGTTTGCATATATTATAATAGGTTGCTGTTGGGTTGTCTACATAGTTGTATAAGTTTATAGATAGTTTATATAAGATATGTTAGTTATATAGTTATAAGTGGTGTTGATGTTTATATTTTGTTGCATACATATTCTTTTGCTCGGGTTCAGGCCAGCATGTATAAGTTGGGTTTTATATTGTTTTTGGCTTTGATGTATGTAGGCTCTATATTAGTTTATATATATAATATACATAAGTTCGGGTTTTAATAAATAGGCAGAGCTTTATTTAATTGTGTTTAGATTTAGTAATTATTGGAAAATGTATATATATACTATTTTAAATTTTGAAATATATACAGATTCAAATTTAAGGTTCAGATATATATTGTTGTTTTAGGTAGTATATATGTTAAGTGATATGTTTGTATATCTATATTAGTATTTATTTCAAATCATATATTATGAATATATGTTAAATTTTTATATGTGTTTTGATTTAAACGATGATTTTGAAATACATATATAATTAATTTAATACATGTTTGAATTTAGTATATGATTTATATATGTATATAATTATATACAGTTACGTGTATATATGAAATTTTAAAAAGAGTGTAATATATATATGTGTTGATTTTGATATATGTGTTTTGGTTAAAAACAATGATTTGAAATATATATACATTTAGTTAATATGTGTTTAAATTTATTTGTAAACAAATATAATGTATTTATCTTATTTTAATATATACGTTTGGACTTAGAATGTGACTTGATATATATATACGTCACTCGTACCAATTATCTTCATCGATCCTGTTCTGACTTGATTTCGTAAATCCTATTTATCAGCTTCGTTCGTCGATTCGAGTTCAATCTTACCTTGTGTTGAGATTTCATGCCTGGACTTCGCAACCACTTCATCGTCTATCTCTCTAACCTCGAAAGGTGAGCAATCACTCACGATTAACGTTCTTTTATTTATTAAATTTGATTTCAATTGAAACGACAATTGAAATATGTTGTTGTAGTTATTTAAATTGTTATATATGCTATTATCTGTAACTGTTCACCTGTGGGATATGACACCATATCCTGCTGTTTATATTATATTGTTATTGATGATATATCTATGCCTGTTATATTATTTCTATATCTGTTATCACTCTGCAAGTACCCTGTTAGTATAGAAATCACTATGGGTTGAAATGATACATACCCGAACGGACTTTAGAATAGGAGAAAATCGTTATGGGTTGAAATGATAAACCCAAACGATTTTCATTTGTATTGAAATTGGGATTACGGGTCGAAATGATATCTACCCGTATATATTTAAATTTCGGATTGAAATGATAAATATCCGTATCACTTAACCATATGATAAATATATATACAGACACCGTTGGTCCATGTATATAAATATTTTGAAAAATGAATTCTATGGTTTTGGAAAGAAATATATGGTTTTAATAAATGTTGAGCCTAAATTATTATATATAAATGGGAATGATTGATTAAATACATATAATATGGTTGAGTATTTAAAAATATATTTCAAAATAGATTTTGGTAATAATTTGAATAAGTTAAGGTTGGGAAGATAATTTGAATTTAGTTGAAATTGTATTCAATAAAGAATTTTATTTAATTAAACCGATTTGAAACTTATTGAAATTGAGATGTAAGATATGATTTATAACTTGGGTTTGATTTATAAGTAAGTTAATGAATATTTCTTGTTTAAAATAAATTTAAGGAAATATTTAGTAAAAAAAATGTAATTTAAGGCTGGTTAAATGATATTGAATTTATTAAGTGAATATTCCTTGATTAAATAATAAATGAAGTTAAACCAAGAGTTATATGAAATTGTTAAATTTAACTTTGAAATTGTTGAATATTAAAGCTTTGAAATATATTGGAAATTTAAATGGTTTATTTTGTGATTCAGATTTGTATTTGAAATCGATATAATTTGAATTTGTTATTTAGAAACTGAATTGAATTAAAATGGAAAAAATTTAGATTGAATTAAATTGAAATTTAGAATTTGGGTTGATTTGAATCGATTTGTGAGACTTGAGGAAATTGTAAATACTTTACCTTATAAATTATTTAATCTATATATACTATTTTGGAAATAGATATATTTGAAATGAAAATGATATTTTGATTTTGAAGTATAAATATATTTGAAATGACCACGGTGTTATAGTGTATATTTCCACCTTGTAGATAGTTCCGCAGATCCTTAGAGGATGGTTATCCCAAATATCCTTTAAGTTACTTGTATTTCAGTTGATATTTCACTTGAGTTGGATTTATTAGTATAAGAATGTTAATCCTGACTCGAGTGTTTTGTGTTTTTCTTTACGCTCGGGTCAGACCGAGTGATACAGCATTTGAGACTCACCCTTGGAGTTTGGAGCTTCCTTTGGAGATCCAACTATCGCCTCAGCTTTCAGCTCTTCTAGTTGATTTGTCCAGAGAAGTCATCTGTTGTACTGGAGACTTCACTGCATTTGAGATATTCTGTTGTATTTTATTTCAAACTCTGATGTTTATATAATAGCTTCATGAACTACTATTTTATCTATTCCGCTGCGTATTATTGTATTACTCTGTGTCTGTGATTCTGTGATTGATTTATTTACTGTATATGCTGAGTTTTGCCAAATTTTATTACAATCTGTTATTTTGAATTATTCAAGTCAGATATGTGTGGATTATTGTCGATTTGAGTGGTCCAAAAATAGCGGGTCGTTAAAGTATTACTGAATATTAAATCCATTTCTAAATCATTTCAATGTTTTCTGAAGTTATAATCATTCAATTAATATAATACTCATTTTAATTATAAATGGCTTCAACATTACTTAAGTTTATAATTATTTACTTACAGTATTCACCTTTTACTATTCAATCTGATTATAAATAGCTAAAGATGTTAACTTAAGTTTATAATCATTTTTATTACATTATTCACTTTTATTACATTTAACTAGTAGCATTTCAAACTATTAACTTCAGTTTATAACAATTTATAACATTAGAATTATTATTTATAGAAGTAATTCCATTGAACACTTTCAAATTTTTTTCCAAGTTTTACTTGTATAATATTCTATTACATATTCTTATTAACATTTCAACTTATGATATTTTGGTAAGTTATATATAAATGTGTTTTAGAATGTAATATAAATTTACACGATTTCATCTTGTTTATTTTTTCTTTCAAGTTCAATAATTCATCTTCTAAATTTTCATTATTCTTAAGTTTACAAGTTTCCAACTTCTCATATATACCACTAATCACTTAGCATCAAATTACATATATTTTCTTCATTCTAGAAACTTCCAATTATTAAAATAATTAAGATTTCATTCATTTCATAATTGAAAACTACTAATTGTCAGAAAATTTAAGAACCAAACTCCAGGTTCATTTTAGTCACTCAGAAAATAATATATATATATATATATATATATCCTTTATAGATCAAATCATATTTAGAAATTAAAAATTAAGATTCATTTATCAAAACAAGGTGTAGTAAAACCACTACAACCGTCTACCCACATTGAAACTCGAAAATGAACGACGATGATGCGTGCACTCATCACCGAAATTATTTCCCAACGATAGAGAGGGGAGCACATAACTTATTTCATTCAAAAATTTCTTTTTTTTAACATTTCTTTCAAATCATCTTGAAATATTTATATCAGAAAATACTTCTAAATAATATTAATATTATATTCCAAAATCTTTCGAAAGAAATTTTCAAAATCCTGGAACTTAAGTTCTCAAATTCCAATTTATATTCATTTTATTTGAAACTCATATTTTTCAATCAGTACTTATATAAATTTCACTACCTAACAAGCAAATATATAACAACCAACTATATCATTTATAAAATTTATTATTTTATATGTAAGATATTTAAAAGGCAAAATTATTTCATTCACTTATATTTCAAAACAATATTGTATCGGTCTGTCCTATTATGTGTCTAGAAATCCCTATTGATGTCATAGCGTCCTATGCACCGACCAGAATTTATAAATACAAAATGGAACAAATTAACACAATACAAAACCCTTTTTATAACACTAACAAATACGCTCTCTCATATATACACACTCAATGACCCGTTCTAGGGTATTACTACCCTATTTAATATGAGTCAGACCCCACAAAGCTAAGGTTATCGCTAAACCAAAGCTTTGATATCAATTGTAACGACCTGCCTTTTTGGATGTTTTAAGCAGACACACACTTTAGACTCAAACCATTCAAAAGGGCATATTTTTATGGGGTAAATAAGAAAAAGCAGAGAAAGAAAGAAAAACAAATACAGAATCTCGCAGCGGAATGACGAAATATAATAATCAAATAAACAGTTCATGAAGCTATTTACAAATAACATTGATTTCACTTTTACAATACAGATCAGAGTTACATACAACAAGAATATATAAATGCAGCGGAACAACATGATGTAGTGGAATAAATAATAATAAATAATATACAGAATCTTCATCTTCGTCCTTCGGAAATAGTTTTCAACCCTGAAATGCTCAGGCTGACCCGAGCGTAATGAAAAGACAAAACACTCGAGTCGAAACTAAAAGATCTTATGTAAGTTAAATCAACTATAAATAAATATGAGTACGACGGCGTCAGAGATGGTTACGGGGTCTGACATCTTCTATCCAGTGTCTATCGTGAGTGCAATAACTTAAGAGATGTTCGGGATTACCACCTCTTAAGGATCCGTTAAACTATCTACTATGTAGTACAATACGCTATTATAATATGTCTATAGTAAAGTAAAGTATTAAAATAGCGTTAAGGCGTTACCCATATCCCTCTTAACACATTTTTATATATTCCCATAGTCTATACAGTATCGTAATTCCTCCGCAAACTGGAGGGCTATCAGAGGGCACTCCATAGGTATGGTACAAAACAAAGTCATAGAAGGCGCGATAGGGCATGCGACAAGGCACGTGAGGGAACGCCCAGGGTAGGATTCTACCGCGTTGCGGATCCGGACTGGTGGTAACGCATAGCAGCTACTACCGCCCACCTCAGAACACACTCCCAAATCAAAATCAATAGGTGGCCACCAAATCAATCACAAAGAAATAGAATGGTATCGAAGAAATGTGCCCGATAGGAGGAATGACCTCACTTGCCCGACGTAGCTCCTGTTTTAGCCACATCAAGCTGACTCACGAGAGTCAGGGTCACGTAAATACCTCATACAGAATCATTTGCCAAACCATCCTTCTTCATTTCTGGAATCTCCACCACGTACACATTTGTTAAAGTGGTTTTCGGTATTGGCAGAGAGTATGACAATATCCGATCCCGGTCTCTTTAACAACCAAACGCTTATTTCACACCGAATGGTTCTTTTACATTCAAAAGTCAATTCACAATTGATATCAAAATATCATATTCTCAAAACCATATCATTTTTGAAATCACACTTACTTCCGAAATTATATCACATTTGAAATCATATCACTTTCGAATTCATATTTCCAAAAATAGATTAAATCCTCATTTAAAATCATCATATTCCTCAAATATGTCAATTAAATCCCTACTTATGTTATAACATCATTAAACCTTATTCGCCTAAAAATCAAGGCTTTAATTATAAACATTTCCACTTTACACCATCTGAAATTTAGAAAATAATTTAGATAGTTATAAATAGTTTAATTAGTGTACGTAGTTTTAAATGGAGATAAATTAGGTTGAATAGGTTTAAAAATAGATTAAATAAATTTAAAATAGATTAAAATACTTTAATTAGATTTAAAATAGTTTAAATGGTTTAAAATAGATTCAATAGGTTTATTATGGATTAATTAGATTTAAAATAGATTAAAAGAATTTAAAATAGATTAAATAGAATTAAAATAGATAAAATAGTTTAAAATAAATTAAAATAGTTTTAAATAATATAGTTTAATAAAGTTTAAATGATTTAAAATAGATTAAAATATATTAAAATTAAAATAGATTAAATAAATTAAAATAGATTAAGATAGGTTAATTAGTTTAAACTAGGTTAAATTAGATTAAAATAAATTAAATAGTTTAAATTGATTAAGTTGGTTTAAAATAGATTAACTTATTTTAATAGTTGAAAATCTTAAAATTAGAATTTAAAAGAACATTTGCAGTTTATATTGAGATAATAAATTTTGAAATTAACCTCATATTTAACCATTTCTTCCATTCCAACATTTCAATACCTTAATTTCGATAAATGTCGTTTATACTTCAATTACAACTTCAACATTTCAATTTAAACCAATTCTAATTTCAACATTTAAAATTTGGATTTTCGAAAATAATTAAGTTTATATAAATAAAGTTTTCTTCAAAAGATCATTTAACTAAATTCAAATTTTAAGGATTTAAAATCGTTTAATTTAACCAATCTGGTGTCCGTATATAATTCTCTACCCTATGGTCAAGTGATACGGATATTTATCATTTCAATCCGCAATTTAAAATATTACGGGTATATATCATTTCAACCCGAAATCCCAAAATTTAATTTCAATACATGAAATCGCTCAAGTCTATCATTTCAACCCATAACGATTTCTCCCTAATCTATCAGATCGTTCGGGTATGTATCATTTCAACCCATAGGGAACTTGCAGTGTTACAACAATATAAAATATAACATCCAGTCATCCAATATCAACAATCAAAATGTAAAGACCCGTAAATCCGCACCCCTTTGAGCCGACAATATTCCATACCAATTCAACTCAAAACAGGCGGAAATGCGAATCTTTAGGGTTAAAGAAGAAAGAGGTAGAAGAAGAAAATAAAAACAACATCAGAATCTCACAATCGCAGCAGAACAAAATATAATATTAAATAACAACTTTTAAATACAAGAAATCTGTACTGTTATATATACATACCACTTCAGAGTACAACAATCAATCATCACTTTGGACAGCTTATTATCTGTCCTTACACAGTGGAATAATAATCAAATACGGAAGTACGCTCTGCCATCCAGCTCGTCTCTTGAGCTCCTTAGCTTTTAACCTGAATCTGTACAACTCGGTCTGACCCGAGCATCATAATAAAACAACACCCGAGTCAGTCTGGAAAACCGGCGTGAGAAAATCACAGTCAATTGGATTATTATATTTCTTTGAAAATCCTTTGAAACAAAGGTATCTCGTAAGACCACGCCACAAATAAATATGCCGGGTTTTTACCTTACGATAACCAAAACATTTTTATCAAATTCGTCTGATATTATAATAGTGTCTATAGAAAGTAAAATAGAATCTAGCTGAAATGCTTGCATCTCACGTTCCAGCAATAGTTGGGCACAACCAAAACCATACAAGCGCTTATTGGAGATTGGATTCCATACAATGACAGGGCTATTGGGGTACCGCCCGTCACAGTACCTGGCCTAGATCAGAGTACCGAGGATCACGCCCGACCCCCTGCAACACAAGACCGGAGCTACCCCTTACTGGATAGTCCGAGTAAGATCACCCCACGGTTGGCGCGACCAACCGCCACACAGCCGAAATAAAAAGGGACATCTAGACAGGGATGACCTCACCCTAATGGGTGCTACCCACTTAGCCTTGCTGCACCTCCCCTGTTTTAGCCATTCCCGGTTGATAAGGCTTGAGGCTATGAGTTACCTTTTCTAGAACGAGTCTCACTTAGAATACTCATCGTCCCCCTGACGATATTCTGAAAGCATTCGTCCATACAAGATGCCCTGGGTCTGGACAATCATAATCACCGTCTTCAACATCTTCACGGACCTCATTCGCTATTGTTCAAACCGGATCGAAGTGGTTTTCGAATAATTAAATCCGATCCCGGTCTCTTCAAAACGATCAGCGTATTGGCCAAAATTGATAGTCGATTATTTAACTATCAAATAATCATCCACAAGCAACCATTAAGTCTTAAATAATTTCCTCAAATTATTTATCTCAAATATCTACTTAAGATATTATCTTCATATTTCAACACCTTGAAATTAGATTCAATTTCCTTTATTTCTCGTGGAACCATTTAAGTCTTTGCCAATCACTTATAATATCTTCCCACTTCATTAGTTTCTCAAAACTTGGAAAATATTTCTTTATCTCCTATTTCTTTCCTCAAAAATCATTTACAATTTCATTTGTAAATTTTTCAAACTTATTTCTCATGAATCCTATAAATCCTAGGATTCCTTAGTTAATTCCCGTTTATATTTCCAAAGCCATTTAGCTTATTAAAAATTCAGGTTTCACTCCTGCTCTCCTTGTGAATTTTATTTCACCTCGAAATTCACTTATCCTATACTTGGGGTTTAATTCAAGTTCCCATAACCCTCAATAGAATCTTTCCTTAAAAATCTTATTCAAATTTAATACACTTGCTTTCCTTCTCAAAAGGATTTATAATTGGATTTTCAAAACGTTTAAAAATATATATGTAAGTAAAAATAATGGTTTATTTTAAAAATATGGTTTAAGGTAACTCTAAATATAAATATTAAAATCATATCTAGTTATTAGTAAATTTTCAAAGCTGGTTTAGAAAACTAGAGTTTATTATAATAAATTACTAAGCCCTCAAAATATCCAATTCGAAATATTCTAAATCCAGATAATAGTTTATAAAAATTATATAGTATAGTAATTTAAAAGTATTCCCTTTAAAATTAATTTATATTTTTAGAAAAACCCAATATTTCCCCATAAATTCCTCTTGATTCTTATCTCAACGACCATATTCTCAGTTCTCACTTTCGGAAATATTCTACTATTTCCTTTCAAAACAAATTTTCATAACTCAATATAAGTCCTCACCATGACTTATCTCTTTACATATCCACTGATATTTTCCTATCTCATTTATAAACCCCGTTTATAAATTTATAAACTCCCTTGAGTTTTCCATTTATTCATAAAAATAATTTTATTCAAAAATTCCATCTTTAAAATTTTATTCCTCAATAAAATTCCATATTGTTCCTTACTAAAATTCCATTTCATTCCTTAATAAAGTTCTTTTTCACTTCTTAATAAAATTCTCTTTTATTTCTTAATAAAATTTCGCTTTACCTCAAATCCACTCGTCGATTCCAATATTTCTTCGAGTCTTTAATATATAATTTAAATTTTCCCAAAACTCAACTCTAACTAATTTAAGTATAGCCCAAGTAATAAATATACTTTTTATTTTACTTAATTCTCAATAAATATTCTAACTTCCTTCAATTAAATTATTTATGGTATTTAAAAATACCAAATTTCAACTTCCATGTTATTTAACACTTAATAATTCAATTCACATACAAATCCATATCAATTCATCCATCCTGTCATATAACAACTTAAATATGTTCAATAAATATTTTGAGGAATTCTGTTGGATCCCTCCAACCTGTATCCCTGCATCCATAGATGTTAGCACAATACCAATTCCACTTCGAGGTGGGATATCGCGGTATATGAGATTTATATAATATCATCCGCTATTATGCGGCGCATAGGGTCTCATCCGCTATATAATGCGGGAATATCAATCATCCCAATATATATATTACTATATATGTATAATATCATCCAACAGACAATAATTATCCAATTCAACCAAACATCCAATGATTTAAATTTATTCATTTAAATTAAACTAGGCAATCCAAATGAGTGAGAAAATCTCACCTTTGATTTTCACTTGCAAACCCTTTCCATCTTGACTCGTTCCCACGATTTCGACCTCGTAAGAAAATTTTTACGAATTTATCATAAGCTAAAATTTTAAAATTAACTAATTACTTAAATTTAAACTAAGTTCCTTTTTACGAATTAATAAGCAACTTGAACTCAACGATTTTAATTAATAGCTTAATTAAAAATTTATTACCATATTAAGAATTCAGTTACCTCACTTCCTCGACCTTCCAAAGCAACCCAGCTCGCTGCTACTCCTCCTGCAATAACTCTACCCCGCTCACGTTCGAGCCTCCCCCCAAAAACCCTAATCCAACGCTACCCTAACCCACGCGCATACGTACGAGCGCCTCCGTCCCTGCTCCTCTATCACTCGCGATGTCATCCCCACCACCGAACGCATCTTCACCTTTCCCACCCTATGCGTGCGCGAACAACTGGCCGCACCTCCCCCTCCTTGCTCGCGTACGCCTATGACCCACGTCGCACCCACCGAAAATTCACGCGCCTACGCTGTCTCGACCTCGCCCATCCTTGTAACGTCCCAGATTTTCGCGCTCGAAAATCGACATCCATACTTTACATCGTACTCGAATGTCGTAGATTCGACCGTTCAAATCCGAGTCGCCGGAGCTTATAACACAGTTAAGTAAATATCACAGCGGAATAAAAGGAATATAGATATACAACATCTGATACAATATCCAGATACAATGATGATACAATGAATATCTATATACATCAGAGATATGATACAATAAATTGCAGCGGAAAGAAAAATAGATAACATCAGCAGCGGATAATCTCCATCTTCAAAGCACTAAGCCAGATATAGCTCGAACTCCCAATAACGATACACCAAGATAAGCAAGTGCAGTCCGATCCAAAGACTGAACTAGCTCCAGAAAATCTACTGAACCTGACTATCTGAAAAGAAACCCAACTCTAGACTGCTCGTGTAGGAAATTATGAGCACCCAGAGTTTAGGAAAGAAACAATAAACTCTGGATCAGTCATGGGACTGGTGTGAGCAACAAAAACAGTTTATCTTTAAAACAAATAGCAGAGAATTTTAAAGTCAATTCGCAATGCTTTTGGAAAATGAAACTACCATAAGACCTCCCACCACACACACAATGCAAACGCAGAATTGGAGGAGATTTCTTCTTATGATAGTCAAAGATGCTTACTACGCAAAATCAAATCATTTGATATTATTACTAGTGCATAGTGTAGAAAACAATTTCGAAAGTAGAATATAAATCTTAGCCAGCATAGACATTTCGCACTTATGCCTACTATAGCTACCATGTTCAATAGCAGGTTACCACCACATTCCATGGCAGGTAATACAACTAAAACCGTACAGGGCTCGTATTGTTTTGTTTGGATTTCCAACAAATGGTCAGGCTAAGGAACTTCCTATTCCACGAAAGAAACGCCTCTGGCGGGACGTTCCGAGAACCAACTGTTCTCTGCCAAACAAGGCCGGCAACCCCTTTTCCCAAGGGATAAAAGAAACCTCAGATATGCCACCCCCGGTCCTTTGGGACCTTTATCCGAGCGCTCGATAACCAACATCACACATCATAAAGAAAGTGTATCCACATGAGTAAGTATCTGGGCTCCATACCATGATACTACCCTTTTCCAGAAGGAATGGTCATACCCTAGGGGAGCTACCCCTGAAAACCTTGCCGCAACATTCCTGTTTCGACCATTACCGGGTTGTGAGGCTCGACGAAGTCTCGTCCACAAAGCTACGCTTTTTCAAAAAGCCACGCTTTGGGTCAACAGATGATCAACCTATGATCACAAAGATAAATGATCAAACAAATGATCATATCACAAATGATCAAACATTGATCATCACACAGCAACACTCAGCATGCCACATTACCAAATTGGGATATATCGCTGATAAATTTCAACTACATAACCTCTGAGCTCGTACGTCTCAGAGAAGGGTGTTAAGCTAAGAGAATAAATTCTCCGCCACCAACAGGAATGTATTTGAAAGAAATCGGCTTTATATCTCAAAGTGTAATGTCAGACATACAATCCATACAAGTCTGTTCCGGGATCGAACAGAACCGAAGGCACTTCTCACGAAGCCCTTGCAAATCCGGATAATTTTCAATCACGTCCGGACTTCCCGTCACAAAAAGAGTGATATAAATCTCTATACCGGAGCAACTCAGTGCAGAGACATTCGACAGGTTGTCCTTTCATTTTCGAAAAATATCCGGTCTTCATCACCGGTCTTCAAATGCCATCCATATACGACGTATCACTATTCGGAATGGGTTATACGACCCAAAGGTCCTTTCCCGGCTAACCCGAATAGTGAGCGCAATATTCAAAACATATGGATATTGGGATTTCAATTAAGTCACAGCTTATTACCCAAACTTTCTTTTCAAATGGTTTAACAAATTACCATTTTAATCTTTTAAACAAAAAGATTCAATTCACAAAGTTCATTTAATTTCACAAAGATTCATTCATAGATTTTCCAAATCGATTTCCATTTCAGTTTAATTAATTCGTTAAATCTTTAAATCAAAGATTTAACTAATAGCTTTCAAAACAATTCCATTTCAAATGGTTTAAACAAACATCATTTTTAAATCTGTTAAAAATAAACAGATTTAATTCATAGCTTTCAAAAAGAGAATTCATTCATAACTTGGAAAAACATTTTTCAATTCAACTTTGAAATTCCTTTAACTAAATTGGAATTTCATTTCTTATCTGAAAACTTTTATCTTTTGAAAACAAACTGTTTTCATTTCGGAAATCTGATCCATTTATACAAGTTAAAATCTTTGGGTTAAATCCAAATTCTCAAAATTTTACTTTTAAATGGTTTAACTTTATATAAACACATTTATATCATCTTTAATCCCTAATTTCAAATCATAGAATTCAATTTCAAAATCAATTGAATTCAAATTTAAATCAAATTATTTAAATTTCAAAACTCGATTAAGTTATTCAAAATAACTTTTATCTTTGAAATTCTATTTCAAAAGCTTTAACATTTAACTCAAATTTCCAATTTCAAAATCAATTGAAATTAAAAATTTCAATTTCAAAAACATCAGATTGAATTATCTGTGACATAATTGATTTCCACGTGAAATCCATATTTGTGTGTGTATGGTGTAGTCTAGGGGTTTTACACACAATAGTGCAACATCAATCATCACATAACAAAATACAGGATATAGTTGATAAGCGATATAAACTATACGCTTATCGTTCATTCACAGATCACGGATATATATCACAGGTAAGTAAACTACAGATAACAACATAAATCAGGGTATATCACAAAGCATCATATATCAGGGATATCAAACAATCAAATCATCCAATAGAAACCAAATATTCATAGGTAAGGTCAGTTAATTGTTTGAGTAATCCAAATCAATTTTAATTACTTACTAAAATTACTAATCCTGGTTAATTAATAAATTACAGATCATTTTGATTAATTATTCTTTAATCATTTATTAATTAACCGTTAACAATAAATTAATTAACTTTAATTACAATTCAACAACCTTTAATTATAAATTTCACCATTTAATTGATTGGCTTTAATTAATAAATTAACCCTTAATTAATTACCATTTAATTAATTATCCTTAATTATAAATCAATTAGCTTTAAATTAATAATTAATTGATCTTTAGTTAATTTTAAATCATAAATCAATATAAAATTAACTTAGCTTTTAAGTTAACACATTAAAACATTTAATCAACTTCTTAATTACTTAATTTATAAAAGTGAATTACCTATTTAATTTCCAATTAATTTCTTAATTAATTTATTAATTTAAATAAATCATTCTTTAATTACCTTATGTCAAACTCTTTTCAATCTTGATAATTCCAGCATATTTTTTTTAGCTTGGCTAGATAAACCAGTCTAAGTCTCATTATATTTTTCTCAAATTCTAACACTGATTTGTAACAGATTACTTTAACACTGATTATATTAAATCTTGTTAAACATGTTAAGTCACCCGAGCTTTCTCTGGATCTCCCCGAAGCCAACTTCGGGTTGAACCCACTTTCCCCCGCCTTCGAGTCACTCACGCCATTTACTCGAGATCGACCCGAGCTTATCGCGTCTTCTCCAATCATCTCAGCAGTGCCAGATACACAAGTGCACGCGTGCACTTGTACAAGTGATCAGAGCGACTCTGATCATCGACGCCGGCACCCACAAGTCGAACTCGACCTCGTCGACGAACTCCCCTACCTAGTTTAACCATTTCGTCACGAATTCGAATTTTTGGCAAATGGGTTCGACTAAAACAAAACTGGGTCATCTAAAACCGCCTCGAACTACCACCTCCGGTTGTCAGCGATCATACCACCATGCTCGAAGCTTCTCTGATGGCCAATTCTTCGAATCCCCCAGGACCGGTCGTCTGAAACACTGTGTCGACGACGAATTCTTCCCAAAACCAATCTCGACTAAATAGGGTCGTTAAACCCTAAATTCACATCATCCCAACACTCTAATCGTTTATAAATTCGATTTGTATTTTTCCCTTGACCCTTAATGCTCCAGCTATCTTCACCGATGATCACGATCTTATGCCCTTCGCCAATCACCAGGAATCATCAAAAACGTGGTTCCCGTTCAACTCGAAAATTCCCATCAACCAAAAACTTAAAAATCATGATATGATTATCAAAAATCACTATTTTTCAAAACAAATCAGATTATATAATTAAAACGTGAAATCTAGACATTTGATTTTTTTGACTTTTATTTGATCATCACTGTAATATCCTGTTTTTGAGATAATTACTCAATATATTTATTTGAACTATTTTTAAAAATAAAATCTAGTTGATGCTAACATATATCTTTTTAAAGACCAAATCCTAAAAGAGATTGGAGGAAGAGGAATTGGATTTTGAACCTAGTATAAGCCTGTAAAAATTTTAACAGAGGGATGTGTGCCTGTTACAGACATGCACACACTAAATTTTCATATATACAGGCATGCAATCTGATTCTACATCCATAGAACATTCTAAATTATTCGTGCTTTAAATATTACGAAGGAGTATTAATTTTCTTTACAATATTTTGCTCAGAAACTTGATAATATTGAAGAATATCACTTAGCAGAACTTACAGTAAAACAACAACAACAACATCACAGAACAGTATATATATAACAATCATACTATTTTCATGAACCAATAGTTAAGATTTAAATTTTAAAAAAATAGGTTTACTCACAAACAAAAATAAACAGATTCAGGGAGGAGATTGCTCACTTTATTTTCCAGAAAGAACAGAGAACAAAGTTTGCTTAGCAACAGGCTTTAACATTTCAAGCTGAAGTCCTTCTTCTTGCTTCTCTGTTGTATTGGGTTGCTTGATTGAGAATGTTTGTTTAGATTTTAAAAGAAGTTTTTATCTTGGTTTTATTTAATTCGAATGGAAAATGAAAAACTGATAAGGGGAAATAGCCTACAGGGTCATATTTATGAAACAAGTTACAGGGTATCATTTTTTTTATATGCTAACAGTGTACAAGCTGTACAATTTCCAGAGATAATTTTTTATAGCTTATGGCCGAGATTACATGCTTTTGTACTTAGAAAAGATATTTGCTTTACTATCATTTAATGCTATGTCCTTGTAAGTGCTTATTTACTTTACCAGCCTACATATTTATTTAGATCCAGTTGTACTTAAGACTGCATACCCATATATTCGAACCACTTGTTTTCACACTTACCCTATGCAAGTTTTTTTCTAACAAGTTATTATATTTTCTATGTTCATTAGACTATGCAGATTTATCTTTGAAGGCTGGCAAATCATTCCTATGCCCTATACAAATATATCTCCTTGTTTTACATTTTGAAATGTAGTTGAATGTTATTTCTTATGTGCTATGCAAATATATGTTACTGGTTGATAGTGGAATGTAAATGAATGTTGTTTAGATGTTTAGTGTATTTGTTTTATAATTTACAACTATAAAATTTAACTTATGTATATTTATTTCTTTTGTTCCATTGTCTTATTATATTTTAAAACCATTTATTGAAGATTTAATTTCAAATCCAATATATAAATATATGTTCACACATATATACAAATTTACAATATTTTTAAGATTCTAAATGATGTATACAGAATTTATCTGTATTCGAAGAAACTCGCTCCAATTTTCTAATTAAATTTACAAATTTTTATTCAAAAATCTCAATAATTATTAATTTAAATAAATAAAAATCTAGGGTCGTTACAAACTTCCCCCCTTAAAAGAATTTCGTCCTCGAAATTCGCAGGCACGAAAATAGTACAGAGATAGACAGATTTGATCTCCTATAACTCCTCAAACACAAGATATGAATTCCAAACTCAAGTCGGAATATCTTAGAATACATACCAATTGTCCCTCTTCGGACTTTGGTTTCCAAAAGAAGTTTCAATAGAATTTCAAAATTTCGGTTTCAAACGAAATCGTTTTAATTGATACAATTCAATTTACCCTCATATTTTATTAGTCAATTTAATTCAATTTAAAATTCCAATTTCAAATTCATTAAGGTTTAAATCCAAAAGGCTGATAAGAAGTCGATGAAGATACGAAATAAGAATCTCCTACAATGATTCGTAGAACCACCATCACACCGGAACTTCTTCTTGTAGCTGATACAAAGAAATCAAAAGAATTTGGAAACGAATCAAAGAAAATTGATAGAGAAAGATTGTTTCCACTGTCGCAGGGTATTGACCGTCTATAGTCGTTTTTCCCTGTCCCCTATCTCGTCCTCTTCTTGCACTCATACTCACTATCAGTGGATAGTAAGAGAATTTACTGAGACGTTCAGACGGATATCTGAGAATATACTCATTCTAGAGTTTACTTCACTCTATCTCTAATGAGCTACTTAATGTGTTATACTCCTGAGCTAAAGTTCAACCTTAGCTCTGATACCAAATGTAACGTCCCAGATTTTCGCGCTCGAAAATCGACATCCATACTTTACATCGTACTCAAATGTCGTAGATTCGACCGTTCAAATCCGAGTCGCCGGAGCTTATAACACAGTTAAGTAAATATCACAGCGGAATAAAAGGAATATAGATATACAACATCTGATACAATATCCAGATACAATGATGATACAATGAATATCTATATACATCAGAGATATGATACAATAAATTGCAGTGGAAAGAAAAATAGATAACATCAGCAGCGGATAATCTCCATCTTCAAAGCACTAAGCCAGATATAGCTCGAACTCCCAATAACGATACACCAAGATAAGAAAGTGCAGTCCGATCCAAAGACTGAACTAGCTCCAGAAAATCTACTGAACCTGACTATCTGAAAAGAAACCCAACTCTAGACTGCTCGTGTAGGAAATTATGAGCACCCAGAGTTTAGGAAAGAAACAATAAACTCCGGATCAGTCATGGGACTGGTGTGAGCAACAAAAACAGTTTATCTTTAAAACAAATAGCAGAGAATTTTAAAGTCAATTCGCAATGCTTTTGGAAAATGAAACTACCATAAGACCTCCCACCACACACACAATGCAAACGCAGAATTGGAGGAGATTTCTTCTTATGATAGTCAAAGATGCTTACTACGCAAAATCAAATCATTTGATATTATTACTAGTGCATAGTGTAGAAAACAATTTCGAAAGTAGAATATAAATCATAGCCAGCATAGACATTTCGCACTTATGCCTACTATAGCTACCATGTTCAATAGCAGGTTACCACCACATTCCATGGCAGGTAATACAACTAAAACCGTACAGGGCTCGTATTGTTTTGTTTGGATTTCCAACAAATGGTCAGGCTAAGGAACTTCCTATTCCACGAAAGAAACGCCTCTGGCGGGACGTTCCGAGAACCAACTGTTCTCTGCCAAAAAAGGCCGGCAACCCCTTTTCCCAAGGGATAAAAGAAACCTCAGATATGCCACCCCCGGTCCTTTGGGACCTTTATCCGAGCGCTCGATAACCAACATCACACATCATAAAGAAAGTGTATCCACATGAGTAAGTATCTGGGCTCCATACCATGATACTATCCTTTTCTAGAAGGAATGGTCATACCCTAGGGGAGCTACCCCTGAAAACCTTGCCGCAACATTCCTGTTTCGACCATTACCGGGTTGTGAGGCTCGACGAAGTCTCGTCCACAAAGCTACGCTTTTTCAAAAAGCCACGCTTTGGGTCAACAGATGATCAACATATGATCACAAAGATAAATGATCAAACAAATGATCATATCACAAATGATCAAACATTGATCATCACACAGCAACACTCAGCATGCCACATTACCAAATTGGGATATATCGCTGATAAATTTCAACTACATAACCTCTGAGCTCGTACGTCTCAGAGAAGGGTGTTAAGCTAAGAGAATAAATTCTCCGCCACCAACAGGAATGTATTTGAAAGAAATCGGCTTTATATCTCAAAGTGTAATGTCAGACATACAATCCATACAAGTCTGTTCCGGGATCGAACAGAACCGAAGGCACTTCTCACGAAGCCCTTGCAAATCCGGATAATTTTCAATCACGTCCGGACTTCCCGTCACAAAAAGAGTGATATAAATCTCTATACCGGAGCAACTCAGTGCAGAGACATTCGACAGGTTGTCCTTTCATTTTCGAAAAATATCCGGTCTTCATCACCGGTCTTCAAATGCCATCCATATACGACGTATCACTATTCGGAATGGGTTATACGACCCAAAGGTCCTTTCCCGGCTAACCCGAATAGTGAGCGCAATATTCAAAACATATGGATATTGGGATTTCAATTAAGTCACAGCTTATTACCCAAACTTTCTTTTCAAATGGTTTAACAAATTACCATTTTAATCTTTTAAACAAAAAGATTCAATTCACAAAGTTCATTTAATTTCACAAAGATTCATTCATAGATTTTCCAAATCGATTTCCATTTCAGTTTAATTAATTCGTTAAATCTTTAAATCAAAGATTTAACTAATAGCTTTCAAAACAATTCCATTTCAAATGGTTTAAACAAACATCATTTTTAAATCTGTTAAAAATTAACAGATTTAATTCATAGCTTTCAAAAAGAGAATTCATTCATAACTTGGAAAAAAATTTTTCAATTCAACTTTGAAATTCCTTTAACTAAATTGGAATTTCATTTCTTATCTGAAAGCTTTTATCTTTTGAAAACAAACTGTTTTCATTTCGGAAATTTGATCCATTTATACAAGTTAAAATCTTTGGGTTAAATCCAAATTCTCAAAATTTTACTTTTAAATGGTTTAACTTTATATAAACACATTTATATCATCTTTAATCCCTAATTTCAAATCATAGAATTCAATTTCAAAATCAATTGAATTCAAATTTAAATCAAATTATTTAAATTCCAAAACTCGATTAAGTTATTCAAAATAACTTTTATCTTTGAAATTCTATTTCAAAAGCTTTAACATTTAACTCAAATTTCCAATTTCAAAATCAATTGAAATTAAAAATTTCAATTTCAAAAACATCAGATTGAATTATCTGTGACATAATTGATTTCCACGTGAAATCCATATTTGTGTGTGTATGGTGTAGTCTAGGGGTTTTACACACAATAGTGCAACATCAATCATCACATAACAAAATACAGGATATAGTTGATAAGCGATATAAACTATACGCTTATCGTTCATTCACAGATCACAGATATATATCACAGGTAAGTAAACTACAGATAACAACATAAATCAGGGTATATCACAAAGCATCATATATCAGGGATATCAAACAATCAAATCATCCAATAGAACCCAAATATTCATAGGTAAGGTCAGTTAATTGTTTGAGTAATCCAAATCAATTTTAATTACTTACTAAAATTACTAATCCTGGTTAATTAATAAATTACAGATCATTTTGATTAATTATTCTTTAATCATTTATTAATTAACCGTTAACAATAAATTAATTAACTTTAATTACAATTCAACAACCTTTAATTATAAATTTCACCATTTAATTGATTGGCTTTAATTAATAAATTAACCCTTAATTAATTACCATTTAATTAATTATCCTTAATTATAAATCAATTAGCTTTAAATTAATAATTAATTGATCTTTAGTTAATTTTAAATCATAAATCAATATAAAATTAACTTAGCTTTTAAGTTAACACATTAAAACATTTAATCAACTTCTTAATTACTTAATTTATAAAAGTGAATTACCTATTTAATTTCCAATTAATTTCTTAATTAATTTATTAATTTAAATAAATCGTTCTTTAATTACCTTATGTCAAACTCTTTTCAATCTTGATAATTCCAGCATATTTTTTTTTAGCTTGGCTAGATAAACCAGTCTAAGTCTCATTATATTTTTCTCAAATTCTAACACTGATTTGTAACAGATTACTTTAACACTGATTATATTAAATCTTGTTAAACATGTTAAGTCACCCGAGCTTTCTCTGGATCTCCCCGAAGCCAACTTCGGGTTGAACCCACTTTCCCCCACCTTCGAGTCACTCACGCCATTTACTCGAGATCGACCCGAGCTTATCGCGTCTTCTCCAATCATCTTAGCAGTGCCAGATACACAAGTGCACGCGTGCACTTGTACAAGTGATCAGAGCGACTCTGATCATCGACGCCGGCACCCACAAGTCGAACTCGACCTCGTCGACGAACTCCCCTACCCAATTTAACCATTTCGTCACGAATTCGAATTTTTGGCAAATGGGTTCGACTAAAACAAAACTGGGTCATCTAAAACCGCCTCGAACTACCACCTCCAGTTGTCAGCGATCATACCACCGTGCTCGAAGCTTCTCTGATGGCCAATTCTTCGAATCCCCCAAGACCGGTCGTCTGAAACACTGTGTCGACGACGAATTCTTCCCAAAACCAATCTCGACTAAATAGGGTCGTTAAACCCTAAATTCACATCATCCCAACACTCTAATCGTTTATAAATTCGATTTGTATTTTTCCCTTGACCCTTAATGCTCCAGCTATCTTCACCGATGATCACGATCTTATGCCCTTCGCCAATCATCAGGAATCATCAAAAACGTGGTTCCCGTTCAACTCGAAAATTCCCATCAACCAAAAACTTAAAAATCATGATATGATTATCAAAAATCACTATTTTTCAATACGAATCAGATTATATAATTAAAACGTGAAATCTAGACATTTGATTTTTTTCACTTTTATTTGATCATCACTGTAATATCCTGTTTTTGAGATAATTACTCAATATATTTATTTGAACTATTTTTAAAAATAAAATCTAGTTGATGCTAACATATATCTTTTTAAAGACCAAATCCTAAAAGAGATTGGAGGAAGAGGAATTGGATTTTGAACCTAGTATAAGCCTGTAAAAATTTTAACAGAGGGATGTGTGCCTGTTACAGACATGCACACACTAAATTTTCATATATACAGGCATGCAATCTGATTCTACATCCATAGAACATTCTAAATTATTCGTGCTTTAAATATTACGAAGGAGTATTAATTTTCTTTACAATATTTTGCTCAGAAACTTGATAATATTGAAGAATATCACTTAGCAGAACTTACAGTAAAACAACAACAACATCACAGAACAGTATATATATAACAATCATACTATTTTCATGAACCAATAGTTAAGATTTAAATTTTAAAAAAATAGGTTTACTCACAAACAAAAATAAACAGATTCAGGGAGGAGATTGCTCACTTTATTTTCCAGAAAGAACAGAGAACAAAGTTTGCTTAGCAACAGGCTTTAACATTTCAAGCTGAAGTCCTTCTTCTTGCTTCTCTGTTGTATTGGGTTGCTTGATTGAGAATGTTTGTTTAGATTTTAAAAGAAGTTTTTATCTTGGTTTTATTTAATTCGAATGGAAAATGAAAAACTGATAAGGGGAAATAGCCTACAGGGTTATATTTATGAAACAAGTTACAGGGTATCATTTTTTTTATATGCTAACAGTGTACAAGCTGTACAATTTCCAGAGATAATTTTTTATAGCTTATGGCCGAGATTACATGCTTTTGTACTTAGAAAAGATATTTGCTTTACTATCATTTAATGCTATGTCCTTGTAAGTGCTTATTTACCTTACCAGCCTACATATTTATTTAGATCCAGTTGTACTTAAGACTGCATACCCATATATTCGAACCACTTGTTTTCACACTTACCCTATGCAAGTTTTTTTCTAACAAGTTATTATATTTTCTATGTTCATTAGACTATGCAGATTTATCTTTGAAGGCTGGCAAATCATTCCTATGCCCTATACAAATATATCTCCTTGTTTTACATTTTGAAATGTAGTTGAATGTTATTTCTTATGTGCTATGCAAATATATGTTACTGGTTGATAGTGGAATGTAAATGAATGTTGTTTAGATGTTTAGTGTATTTGTTTTATAATTTACAACTATAAAATTTAACTTATGTATATTTATTTCTTTTGTTCCATTGTCTTATTTTATATTTTAAAACCATTTATTGAAGATTTAATTTCAAATCCAATATATAAATATATGTTCACACATATATACAAATTTACAATATTTTTAAGATTCTAAATGATGTATACAGAATTTATCTGTATTCGGAGAAACTCGCTCCAATTTTCTAATTAAATTTACAAATTTTTATTCAAAAATCTCAATAATTATTAATTTAAATAAATAAAAATCTAGGGTCGTTACAATCCTGCACTATCACGACCTCGGCCATCCCCCTTCTTCCTTTTTTTTAAATTGCGAACGAATCGATTCGTTCATGAAGAAGCGAAGGAGGGAAAAAAATAAGAAGGAAGAGAGGAAACAGACTTCGGTCTTCGTTTCAAAAAAAAAGGAGAAGCATCAAACAACCTTTTCTTCTTAACGGAACGAAATTTTGTTTGTTTTTTTTTCGTTCTTTTGAGTTCTTGAAGAAGGAAGGTATACAGGGTATTTTTTTTGAAAAGGAGGAAATAGTACGCGATTCACTTTGAACTGATAGAATGAAGGAGAAAGACGTGAAATAAAGTAGTGGTAGCGTGCCGTGAATGTTTGCATGCAGAATTTTCTTTGCTACAGTAGCCTGAAGTGATAAAAATAACAGCTGATGTGATTCGTTTGACTGGTCAACAGTTATATATATATATATATATATATTGATTTTAAATTCAAATTGTCTCGATTTTGCAACTTAAAACCTTGATCTCTTATCGAGGCGTGCCGCTAGGCGTTCATAATGTTATACCCCTATTCTGAACGCAATGGAAAAGGTTCTGAGTCCTAATTTGATCGTATGGAGAAGAGAGCTTTTTGGACCCAATTATTATATTGAAATCGATATAAATTTCAGCGCGTTTATATACTGTACGGCCACACGATAACTCCAAACTCTACGAAATTGGGAATCCGATAATAATACAATATTACAGATCCAATGAAACTGGTTTCATCGAATTCCAAGACTGTGCCTCGGAAGGCTATTTTAAATGTCAATTTAAACGATATATTTTTAAAACTGAACAGATCACTTCTAAATTCAATTTTAAAAGTTGCATTATCTTCTGCATTATTAATATAAATTTTACAAGCCTTCAAATTATTCTTAACAGGCTTAAAACCCAAGTTTAAATATTTTACCCAATTTCCACTTATTTAAATTCAAAAGTTGAATTATCCAATAAACCATTATATACAAATTCTAGATCCATTTTATCAAATAAACCCAAATTTTCCATATTCAAAACCAGTTTATAATTCAATTTCAATATTTAAAACCATTTAAATATTCCAAATTGAATGTTGAAAAATCCGGGTCGTTACATTCCTCCCCCCTTTAAAAGAATTTCGTCCCCGAAATTACTAAGGCAGAAGAACGTTCCAAACCCATTAACTTAATCAACCCACTTAGTGAAAATCTCATATTCACATTTTCTAAACTTTAGTTCCAACTAAACAATTATTTTCGACCAAAACAATTTGTCTTCAATTCCATTTCCAAAATCCTTTTATTTCAACTCCAATTTGAAATCGTTTTTCCGTTAACAACAATATTTTTCAAAAAATTTCTAACTCCCAAAATTTCCGGAAAATTTTGGCAGAGTCTCCTTTGTATGGAGGAGCTTTTGCAATTTTACAAGAGATATAAATATATATATACATCGACCCACACGGTCGGAAAAACAAAAAAACAAGCAACAATTCATATTTCCTAACTTTTATTGCGTAGGCGTACCTCTATTTAGCATTTTTAAGCAAGCAGCTTATTTATTTAGCATTTTGCGAAATCAAAATGCAGTCGAACGGCCTCCAGGTACCTGTACTTACTCAATTTAAACATGTAAGTACGAAATATGTGCAATTTGTTAATATTTCACTTACTTTAAATAGATAACTCATGAATTACACAAACAATGCATACTAAACAACAAATGTAAGCAATTATAACATTCCGACATTAATTCTAATTGCTTTTAACAATTTCATATATCATTTTCATTTAATCCGAATGGTTTACAACTCAATTTCTTACATCCAATTCATTTTTAAGTTCCAAACAACTCATATTCACCTCAATTGATTCCAAAATCAATTTTATTTGCTTCTATTAATCCATGGAATTTTATACAATCTCGTTTATGATAAACGACAATCAATTTCTATACAATTCGACAATATTCATGCAAATAAACTATCACTTTGCTTTAACTATTTTAAATTGATTCCAACTCAATTTATATTTAATCCATTTCCATTTTAACAACCATATATTTGCATTTTATTTCATATTCACATTGGTTTCATTCAAACCATTTTATTAAGCTTGACAACTTCTATGCTTATAATTAATAACCATTTCCCAAATTTATATAAGCCATGCTTCTATTACTTAAGTTCATTTCCATTTTAATTTGATTCTCATCAAATCAAATTCCATTTAATTCAATTAGCCATTCTCATAATCCATTTAAATTTTAATTCACATTCTCGATTTATTAAAATAATATTCAAGGCCATATTTAATTCAATCACACTCGAATTGGACTTATTTGCTACTCAAATCATCTCTATTTTAATCCAATTCCATAAAACTTTTATTCATGTTCAATTCACTTCAATTTCAAGTTGAATTACTATTTATAGCTCGGGTTTCATTTCCAAATTCCATTATTATCTCAAATTTCAACCTTTATTTATCCAATTTAGGTTCCATTTCCATATTCATTAAACAATTAATTATCCAATTAATTCACTTCCCAAATTAAAATTCAATATTTGATTTTTATATTCAAAAATCACTTTATTACTTTACTTGAATTCAATTCTATTTTTGCAATTCAAGTTTGGATTTCTATTTTATTTCCAAAATACAAAACAATTTTATTTTGGCTTATTTATTCCAGTTTTAGACTTTATAAGTCACTCACTCATTTATATTCACACTTCCATTTACAATCAATCCCATTCACATTCTACTTTTAATTCGGGATTATATATTTTTACTTAGCCAAGTATATATTTTATTTCAATGCTTTTAACCTTTATGGGCTATTTCCAATTTTTTCACCCCAATACAATTCTTATTCAACTTACTTTTACTTATTAAAGTAAGAATTTAATTCCACTCAATATTATCTATAACTCAACTGAATCTTATTTCAATTCAATTTTATTTAACTTAACTTCAGTTAAATCTAACATCATACTATTCTCTTTAATCCACCCAATTCATTTGAATTTAAACTAAGTAAGGACTTCTTTTCACTTAATATCATCTATATCTCAATTCATTTCATTACAATTCGATTTCAACTTAATTCTTACTTCCCCATTCAATCGAAATCATTCACCATTTATAAGTTTATAACTTATCTCCTGATGATCTCTAAATTATTTAAATGAGGATTTCAAGATTTTTAAACACCCGGCTTTTATTTCAAATCATTTTGAAATCACTAATATCTCAAAATCACACTTCTCAAATTTTTAAACCAATCCCAGTTTTTATCCCCAACAATTTCCTTTGAAATTTCAAAAACAAAACTTGTTCTTCTAAACAAATCAATTTTGGCAGCAATCCGTCACTTAGAAACTCGAAAATGAATACTGATGATGCGGCCGTCATCCTCAGAATTATTTTCCAGCGACCGAAGTGAATTCATTGCTACATCCCTTCGAAAAATCCATTTAAACCCATTTCTTTCAGAAATTCCTCAAAAATAATAATATTATTATTCTCCTTTCAAAATACTTTGGAAAACATTTCCAAAATTTCCGGGATTTAAATTTCCAAATTTAATTTGAATCCAATTGTAACTATAATCCATTTGTATAATTTATGTTCATACAAATTTTCATTTGACTATACAAGACATTTTTTTTCTCTTAATCTTATTTGATTAAAATCTTATCATCCAAACATTCCAATTATATAATTTTAGAAAATTATTTCTTTTATATCGAAAATATATTTTTGGGTAAAATTATTTCATTCACCCTTTTCGAAAATAATATTGTGTCTAATTGTTCTATTCAAGTGTTCAGAAACCCCTTCGATACAGTTGTGTAGACTGTCCGACGAAGGTTCATATGCCACTCAATAAATCAATCAACACAATATAAAACCATTTTATATTCACTAACAAATACGCGCTCATATCTATTAATACGCTCAAACTCATTCTAGAGTACTACAGACTCTATCTTTAATGAGTAATCCCCACCAGAGCCAAGGTTCTCGCTTAACCTTTCGGCTCTGATACCAAATATAAAGACCCGCAAATCCGCACCCCTTTGAGCCGACAATATTCCATACCAATTCAACTCAAAACGGGCGGAAATGCGAATCTTTAGGGTTAAAGAAGAAAGAGGTAGAAGAAGAAAATAAAAACAACATCAGAATCTCACAATCGCAGCGGAACAAAATATAATATAGAATAACAACTTTTAAATACAAGAAATCTGTACTGTTATATATACATACCACTTCAGAGTACAACAATCAATCATCACTTTGGATAGCTTATTATCTGTCCTTACACAGCGGAATAATAATCAAATACGGAAGTACGCTATGCCATCCAGCTCGTCTCTTGAGCTCCTTAGCTTTTAACCTGAATCTGTACAACTCGGTCTGACCCGAGCATCATAATAAAACAACACCCGAGTCAGTCTGAAAACTGGCGTGAGAAAATCACACTCAATTGGATTATTATATTTCTTTGAAAATCCTTTGAAACAAAGGTATCTCGTAAGACCACGCCACAAATAAATATGTTGGGTTTTTATCTTACGATAACCAAAATATTTTATCAAATTCGTCTGATATTATAATAGTGTCTATAGAAAGTAAAATAGAATCTAGCTGAAATGCTTGCATCTCACGTTCCAGCAATAGTTGGGCACAACCAAAACTGTACAGGCGCTTATTGGAGATTGGATTCCATACAATGGAAGGGCTACTGGGGTACCGCCCATCACAGTACCTGGCCTAGATCAGAGTACCGAGGATCACGCCCGACCCCCTACAACACAAGACTGGAGCTACCCCTTACTGGATAGTCCGAGTAAGATCACGCCACGGTTGGCGCGACCAACCGCCACACAGTCGAAATAAAAAGGGACATCTAGACAGGGATGACCTCACCCTGATAGGTGCTACCCACTTAGCCTTGCTGCACGTCACCTGTTTTAGCCATTCCCGGTTGATGTGGCTTGAGGCTATGCGTTGCCTTTTTTAGAACGAGTCTCACTTAGAATGCTCATCGTCCTCCTGACGATATTCTGAAAGAATTCGTCCATACAAGTTTCCCTGGGTCTGGACAAACCGAATCACCGTCTTCATCATCTTCACGGTCTTCATTCGCTATCATTCAAACCGGATCGAAGTGGTTTTCGGATAATTAAATCCGATCCCGGTCTCTTCAAAACGATCAGCGTATTGGCCAAAATTGATAGTCGGTTATTTAACTATCAAATAATCATCCACAAGCAACCATTAAGTCTTAAATAATTTCCTCAAATTATTTATCTTAAAATATCTACTTAAGATATTATCTTCATATTTCAACACCTTGAAATTAGATTCAATTTCCTTTATTTCTCGTGGAACCATTTAAGTCTTTGCCAATCACTTATAATATTTTCCCACTTTATTAGTTTCTCAAAACTTGGAAAATATTTCATTATCTCCTATTTCTTTCCTCAAAAATCATTTACAATTTCATTTGTAAATTTTTCAAACTTATTTCTCATGAATCCTATAAATCCCAGGATTCCTTAGTTAATTCCCGTTTATATTTCCAAAGCCATTTAGCTTATTAAAAATTCAGGTTTCACTCCTGCTCTCCATGTAAATTTTATTTCACCTCGAAATTCACTTATCTTATACTTGGGGTTTAATTCAAGTTCCCATAACCCTCAATAGAATCTTTCCTTAAAAATCTTATTCAAATTTAATACACTTTCTTTCCTTCTTAAAAGGATTATAATTGGATTTTCAAAACATTTAAAAATATATATGTAAGTAAAAATAATGGTTTATTTTAAAAATATGGTTTAAGGTAACTCTAAATATAAATATTAAAATCATATCCGGTTATTAATAAATTTTCAAAGCTGGTTTAGAAAACTAGAGTTTATTATAATAAATTACTAAGCCCTCAAAACAACCAATTCGAAATATTCTAAATCCAGATAATAGTTTATAAAAATTATATAGTATAGTTATTTAAAAGTATTCCCATTAAAATAAATTTATATTTTTAGAAAAACCCAATTTTTCCCCATAAATTCTTCTTGATTCTTATCTCAACGACCATATTCTCATTTCTCACTTTCGGAAATATTCTACTATTTCCTTTCAAAACAAATTTTCATAACTCAATATAAGTCCTCACCATGACTTATCTCTTTACATATCCACTAATATTTTCCTATCTAATTTATAAACCCCGTTTATAAATTTATAAACTCCCCTGAGTTTTCCATTTATTTATAAAAATAATTTTATTCAAAAATTCCATCTTTAAAATTTTATTCCTCAATAAAATTCCATATTATTCCTAAATAAAATGTCATTTCATTCCTTAATAAAGTTCTTTTTCATTTCTTAATAAAATTCTCTTTTATTTCTTAATAAAATTTCGCTTTACCTCAAATCCACTCGTCGATTTCAATATTTCTTCGAGTCTTTAATATATAATTTAAATTTTCCCAAAACTCAACTCTAACTAATTTAAGTATAGCCCAAGTAATAAATATACTTTTTATTTTACTTAATTCTCAATAAATATTCTAACTTCCTTCAATTAAATTATTTATGGTATTTAAAAATACCAAATTTCAACTTCCATGTTATTTAACACTTAATAATTCAATTCACATACAAATCCATATCAATTCATCCATCCTGTCATATAACAACTTAAATATGTTCAATAAATATTTTGAGGAATTCTGTTGGATCCCTCCAACCTGTATCCCTGCATCCATAGATGTTAGCACAATACCAATTCCACTTCGAGGTGGGATATCGCGGTATATGAGATTTATATAATATCATCCGCTATTATGCGGCGCATAGGGTCTCATCCGCTATATAATGCGGGAATATCAATCATCCCAATATATATATTACTATATATGTATAATATCACCCAACAGACAATAATTATCCAATTCAACCAAACATCCAATGATTTAAATTTATTCATTTAAATTAAACTAGGCAATCCAAATGAGTGAGAAAATCTCACCTTTGATTTTCACTTGCAAACCCTTTCCATCTCGACTCGTTCCCACGATTTCGACCTCGTAAGAAAATTTTTACGAATTTATCATAAGCTAAAATTTTAAAATTAACTAATTACTTAAATTTAAACTAAGTTCCTTTTTACGGATTAATAAGCAACTTGAACTCAACGATTTTAATTAATAGCTTAATTAAAAATTTATTACCATATTAAGAATTCAGTTACCTCACTTCCTCGACCTTCCAAAGCAACCCAGCTCGCTGCTACTCCTCCTGCAATAACTCTGCCTCGCTCGTGTTCGAGCCTCCCCCCCAAAAACCCAAATCCAATGCTACCCCAACCCACACGCATACGTACGAGCGCCTCCGTACCTGCTCCTCCATCACTCGCGATGTCATCCCCACCGCCGAATGCATCTTCACCTATCCCACCCAATGCACGCGCGAACAACTGGCCGCACCTCCCCTACCTTGCTCGCGTACGCCTACGACCCACGTCGCACCCACCAAAAATTCACACGCCTATGTTGTCTCGACCTCACCCATCCTCGACTATCGTGACCTCGGCCATCCCCCTTCTTCCTTTTTTTAAATTGCGAACGAATCGATTCGTTCATGAAGAAGCAAAGGAGGGAAAAAAAATAAAAAGGAAGAGAGGAAATAGACTTCGATCTTCGTTTCAAAAAAAAGGAGAAGCATCGAACAACCTTTTTTTTAACTGAACGAAATTTTGTTTGTTTTTTTTTCGTTCTTGAAGAAGGAAGGTATACAGTGTGTTTTTTTTTGAAAAGGAGGAAATAGTACGCGATTCACTTTGAACTGGTAGAATGAAAGAGAAAGACGTGATATAAAGTAGTGGTAGCGTGCTGTGAATGTTTGCGTGCAGAATTTGCTTTGCTACAGTAGCCTGAAGTGATAAAAAAACAGCTGATGTGATTCGTTTGACTGGTCAACAATTATATATATATATATATATTGATTTTAAATTCAAATTGTCTCGATTTTGCAACTTAAAACCTTGATCTCTTATCGAGGCGTGTCGCTAGGCGTTCATAATGTTATACCCCTATTCTAAACGCAATGGAAAAGGTTCTGAGTCCTAATTCGATCGTATGGAGAAGGTAGCTTTTTAGACCCAGTTATTATATTGAAATCGATATAAATTCCAGCGCGTTTATATACCGTACGGCCACACGATAACTCCAAACTCTACGAAATTGGGAATTCGATAATAATACAATATTACAGATCCAATGAAACTGGTTTCATCGAATTTTGAGACTATGCCTCGAAAGGCTATTTTAAATGTCAATTTAAACGATATATTTTTAAAACTGAACAGATCACTTCTAAATTCAATTTTAAAAGTTGCATTGTCTTCTGCATTATTAATATAAATTTTACAAGCCTTCAAATTATTCTTAACAGGCTTAAAACCGAAGTTTAAATATTTTACCCAATTTCCACTTATTTAAATTCAAAAGTTGAATTATCCAATAAACCGTTATATACAAATTCTAGATCCATTTTATCAAATAAACCCAAATTTTCCATATTCAAAACCAGTTTATAATTCAATTTCAATATTTAAAACCATTTAAATATTCCAAATTGAATGTTGAAAAATCCGGGTCGTTACACAAACATCCATCAAAATCATCATCCAAATCAATCAGTAAACATCAATAGCTGAATGATTATCAATAACAAGTATAAACTGATGAATTAAAATTTAATATTAAATTAAAAGACGATTAAATGCAATAAAAGTCATATTTAACTAGAATGACAATTTAAATATACCAAACATCAATCAATCAATTTCTATTCACATCATAAATTTAATTTAACCAACATAAGATAATTTAGTAGTTGTGAGTGGGTTAAAATACTCACCTTTAATTTGAGCCCATAAAAATCCAAATAGAAGCGCAAAAACTCAATAGTCTCCAAATTCAACTAAATTAATTTCATGTTGTCCGGAATTTAAATATGAATCCAACAGAAGAAATCGCGCGTGAATCAAAGTTTATATGCAAAAGATATTCATCTTATAAGCAATATTATTAAAATAATAATTAGTACGCATAAAAAAAACAAATTTTAATACTTATGTTTCTCTCACGATGAGGCTTAAGGAAAAGATTGAAGAACAACTAAGATGAGGACATGACGTGTACGGAAAAATGAAAAAGAAAAACAAATCATGTTTCATAAAAGAAAGCTTTTGGATTTGCAAGAATAAGAGCTTTTGAATATGAGGTTTCAAGAGAAATAAAACACAAATGAAGAAATAAGCTACAGGTTATTTATAATTAGGAAATGAAGGTGAAGGGACAAAATAAATGTCACGTTTTATTTTGAAAGCTCCAGGCATTAATAATGCGTAAGAAAATGTACGTAGGAATGGAAAATTTTGCAAACCAAATAAAAGTAAAACTTTCTATACGTGAAAATGAGGTCGCAAGAATTAAATACAACCTAAAAGTTTAGGCTCGGGTACTAAATAGAAGGAGAAATGAACGGATCAAGTATTAATAATAAGGTAACTATTTTAAAACGTTCATGCAACAATTAATAACAAAAGAAATAAAGGGACCATGTACATCGCACAACCCTTTGAAATTCATTTTTTTTGAAACGTAACCAAATTAACTTCATTAACTCAAATAATATTCAAATTTGTACGCATTTAGGTTTTTATCTACGCATAATAAATTTTTTATACTTACCTTAAAAATGAAAACATTCAATTTGGTTTTCCAAAAATTATCGTTTATTTCCATTAAAACACCCTTTTTGTTTAACACAAAATGTGCGTTTCTTTTATTAAATCTATTAATTGCATCAATGTTTTTTTTCCTTTTAATTGAAATATTTGAATTACATTAATTGTAATTACTTACAAAGTTAAATTTCAAAACAGACAACTAAAATGGATGAAAAATAGAACAATTGTTTATTTAACCACGTTTATAAATTTATTGTTTATACACAAGAGTAATAAATAACTTTGAAATAGATTATTTTCCTATTCTTGTAATCACTTTGTAAGCTAAAACATAGTTCAATAAACATATATTTCTTCCTTTAAAATCAATCATTCTATTCTTTATTTTAATGAAATTAAACCTACATTCACAAATGAAACATTCATTTTTATTTGATGTAAATGTTCTTTTCATTAAATCAAACTTTCCTTATATTTTCACAAAACATAAGCAACTTTTAATTACACCTATTAATTTACAATTTAGTATTCTCTCTCCTATTAATTGAAAATTTTCAATTACATTAATTTCAGTTGATTAAGTTTCAAAATGGACTAAATGAATTTAATGAGAAGTAGAATAATTATTTCTTATCTAATAAAAATTTAAACATATTTATACACTATTGGATACAAACGGTAATTACATATTTCTTACTAAATAATAGTTTCTCATCTCTACAATCAATCTTTCAGCTACTAAATATTCCAAATAAATAAACATATGGTTACTCCTTTACTAAACTTATTCATTTTTATTCTTTTATTTTGATTTACACTCCTACTATTAAATCAACCAATACCTTATGAAATTGTTAACATAGGTCTCTTTCTTATTACCCTCATTTTCTACAATTGACGTCTTTTCTTACATTAACCACAATATATAACTACATTAAATTCCAATTAATTATATTCTAATTCCAATAAATTGGTTTAATTAGAGTTCAATCTTTTTATTTAATCAAACATTACTCTATGGACATAGTTAACCTTGGTTTGTATCTTATTACGTTAATATTCTCCAATTCCATCTTAATTTCCATTAACGTAATATTTAATTACATTTATTGCAATTTATTTCCAATTTGATTTCAACAAGTTAAACAAATAGGTAACAAATAATAACTGTCACTTTAGCTTAATTTATTTAATCACATTTATAAGTTGATTGTTTACAACAAATGTTATAATTATTTACACACTACTAATTTTATTCAATTACAATTTATTACATACTATTTCATTTGTTAATACAACATTTAAATTACCAATACTCTTTTAATCTAATTACCAATTAATACACACATTTTTACAATTAATTTACAAGTTATAACCAATTATAACTTTTTAATCATTTTAATTAATTGGAATTACATTTAAAGTAGCTACCAATTACCTTAAATTAATACTATTACATTTCATTCCTGTTATATTCTTACTGTTAAATCACAAATTTTTTTCTTCGAACATTAAATTACAAAACCTTATTAAATTAACTAATTTTAATTATCGAAAATTATGGGTCGTTACATTTACTCTTTGATGATATACTTTCTAATGTCGTGTAAATAATAATCTTTTCGTTTTCATGTAAATATAGGTCATATTTTTATTTTTGTTATATTTTTCTCCTTTCACTTGGGCTGACTGTAGGGACACGGTCTAAATCAAGTGTAGGGGAAGTCTCATCTTCATTTTTTTTGTCATGGTTTATTTTTCTGCATTTTCTTTCCAAAATTCAAAAAAAAAATTAAGAAAATACAAAAAAATTCTCAAAAACAAAAATTCCTTTTTAGCCTTTTGATTTACTTTTGAAAAAACACTATATGATAAATATATGTTTTTGGTTATTAAATGTAAATTTTTGAATATTTATTTGTCTCAACAAAAATAAAAATAAAGTTTAACGATGGTTGAACTAGTATATATGAAGGTTTATACGTGCTAATTATGAAGTATATTCTAATTGAAAACCTTTGTTTTAAAAAAGTTGTGGATTTAAAGAAAACGATATAACATTTTTTATCTTTAAAGTTAAACGGTGCTAAGATGATTTTGCAAAACTCTCTCTTCAAAAAAAATAAAAAAATCATTGTATATATGTATTTTTTTTATTAACACCTAGAGTCATGTGTTCACACGCAAGTGTGTACACTCGCCATGCTCTGTACTCTTCTCATGTAAGCCCGTAAGGCAGTGCACGATCGGTATATCTGGCCTCAGTTTATGTAAGTTAGGTGTATGTATATAAAAATTCTTTTATTAATAATGCCTATAGTCGATAGGTGTACACACTTGTATGTTCACTCACCATGCACTGTATTCCCCTGACGTAAGCCCACAAGGCAATGCATGGGTAGTATATCTGGCCTCAGTTTTCTGAGTTAGGCATATGTAAATATTGTTAATATGAATAAAATTTTCACATAAGAGAGAGTAAGCAATTGAAATCCTAGCACTATTTTAACTTATGTTATTTGACTTGTTATTCAAAAGAAATGAAAATACAACTTTGAAAAACTTTGATAATCAACTAAGGATCCATTTCATAGTTGCACTATGCTATCTACCGAAAAAACTAGCCAACTAGGGTCTATTTGTCCTGATAACTTAACTTTTGTTGGAAACTTTGACAAGTAAAAGGGCTAAGATTTCATAATGATGACCAAAACTTATATTTAACTTAGTCATGTCAATCTAAAAGTAAGTTCTTCATTTAGAAATATTTTCAAAAACTTGCATCCATACTTTTGTAAATAAATCTTGCATTTAGGAATTTTCCATTTTGCATTTGGATTTTGTGGGTAGTATCCGCTGAAAACCCTCACGAGACAACACTCGTCCTACTAGGGACACCTAGAGGTTTAACGGCTTGTTGCATACGCTCAATGCAATCTTGCTCCCTACGAAAACAGATTTATCTTAGTTTTAGTTTATTCGAGGACGAATAAAAAGATAAGTGTGGGGGTATTTAATGTGCATATTTTTACTTCCATATTTTATCGAATTTAGTTAAATAAATGATTATATAGGGTGTTTTAACATGCACTACACCACAAAATGCTTTTAACAGCGTTTGATAAACGCTGTAATATGATACAACAGCGTTATTACAAACGCTGTATAACGACATGCTGTCGTATATACATACCTTACAACAGCTTTTATATAAACGCTGTTGAAACATCTCTGTGACAGCGTTTATTACGAGCTGTCAATAATCTTTTTACAGCGTTTTCAGACATGCTGTATTATGTTTCAACAGCGTTTATAATTTAGTTGTCGAAGATGTTCAAATTCTACTTTAACTGTTTACAACAGCTTTTTCTAAACGCTGTTACTGAATCATCAACAATTTCGACAGCATGTTAAAAACGCTGTGATTGAATCATCAACTATTTCGACAGCATGTAATAAACGCTGTTATTGACAGTTTCAAGATAATTACAGCACGAATTAAACGCTGTTGTTTCTTCATTGACAGCATTAATCAAACGCTGTCTTCTATTTATATAACAGCTTTAATATTCCACTCTATTTTTGAATATTCCAAAACTATATTTTAAGCATATTCAAGCAACTAGTATATATAACAGGTTCTAATAACTATTAATTGGTTACATAAACTAGTTAAGAGAATATTAATAAACAAAAGACATCCATAAACCAAGTTTCAATAATATCCATAAACAAAAATAACAAAGTAAACCAAGTTGCCACAAATTCTGTTAAACAAAGACACGTTATATGTTAAGTAAAAGTATAATATCAATACAGTAAGTCCACACCAAATGCCAACAACAAAACGTGCATCTAAAAAGTTTCATATGCTTGCTACTTGCTACGGAAGAAGAATGTGTCATCGCCATCTTTAATTACCTGCAATGAAGAAATTTGAAATGATCAGTGAGTAAACGCCATCTAAAAATTTGAAGTTTCATATGCTAAAATGCTTAACTGCGCCAAAATTTATATCCAGTGGATAAAATCCATTTTTAGAAAAGATGGAACAGAAATAATGATTTAAGCAAGTAATAGATGGATGGTAAATTATGTAAGACTGTAGATGTAACAGATGGTGACCTTTGGTAGTCTGATGAAATAAATGTAGGAAACTGTTCAATTTCAATTTATGATACTTTTTGTCTTCGGTTGTATGTTGTAACTGGTAGGAATTTAAACAGGCAGAAGTCATTTACGTAACTTAAAAACTGTGCACGATTTGTATTATTTTTCTGCGGACAGTAGATGTGTTCAACTCATCCATCAGCCAATATTATCAAACTGTAATGCCAAAATGGAACAGAACTAATAATAGCTTGGCAACAGATACATAAGAAATAATAGTGTAGATATGGTGAAAACACAGTTTGCACAATTCTAAAGGACCACCGTATGTATTATACAGTTAGACAGTAAGTGTGTGCAAGTCTGCACAAATATAGTAACAGAATAAAAGGAGCAAATACTGCAGTTAATTATTATTTTTAGCTTGCTATGTATAAGTTGCAAGCATGTAAACACATGTTACTGGTAAAAAAAGGCAACGTTATGTGCACGTGCTGCTGCTAAACCGCCATATTAGTAAATACAATTTTAACTTAGATTTCAGTGAGTGCCAAATAACTTATCTGAACACCGATATGCGAACAGCAGGAAAACGGTTGGAATAGTTTATCCCGTACCACCCTTTTTGATGGAAGTTGGAAGAGTGTTAGTTGTGAATTTTGATTGTATTTTGATTGTTTGTTTGTTTTCTAGTTTTAATTTCATTTGCATTCCTTCATAACTGCCTTGCTTGCCATCAACGTATTTCTGCGTCAATCAGTGAACACCTTCTACCACTGCCAGTCAGCACTTCATATACCTGTGAACACTGCCTCTCAACCAAAACTGCAACATTCACATACTAGTGAACACCTTCTACAAACAACACTCTCTGTCATCCCAAACACACCTCTTCACTGCCTTGTCATTCCCCACATCCTCAACTTGTTTTTACGTTCTCAACTGTACATTTACATTATCAACTATGCATACATATAACTTGCAGTGCTACTGCTCCTCAAACCCCCTCAACCATCTCCTTCATAAACTATCAACATCTCACCACCAAACTTTTCTGACCACCATCAACAAACAACCCACTGCTGCACATCCCCTTCAACCCTTTACTGCCTTGCTCTCAAATCTCTCATATACCACCACAAATCACTTCAATAAACCACAAAAAACTTCACTCCCCCATCAGCAAACCTCTCTGTTCAACCTCCAACTGCACATATCATCTCTATCTCGATCACAACCATCCCTCACATACAACCTTCATACCAACCCTCCCTCTCATACAAACAAGCTGCCTGTCAAATACCCACCAGTATACTGGCACATTAACAAACATTTACAATTTCAAAATTGTTGCATTTTCTCTGTACATTTCATATATTTCCTGTTTTTCCTTGTTACAACTGCCATACTTCATTGCTGCCTGCACATCATAGTGCATACCCTTGCACAATTCTGTCAACAAAACCAAATCCCATTATTTTTACCTTTCTCTGTACATAGATTAAGATTTTAGGATACGAGTCCAAGTCTCACCAAAACTATTTCAATATATTTTTATATCTCAATATTTATGACATTTGGTCTACCGTCACTATTCCATGCAGACAGTCCAACTTGGGTTTGATAAGTTGCACATTCAGAGTCCACTGCCTTCTTCTTAGTTCTCTTATTTTCTTTAATTAACATTCAAGTACATATAAGTTTTAAATTCCAATTCAAATTAGTCTATCTACTTTTATATTCAAATCACTCATTTTTGATCTCCTCGTTAATATTTTAATCTAAGCTCTCAATATTTTCAAAAATATCAACTTTTCATCTCACAACCATTTATCTCAATACAATTAACATGTATCCTATAATATTTCAAATTTTATTTAATGTTTCAACAAAATCAATTGATTTGAATTTTAAATAAATGAAACTAAATTAAAATAAAGGTTACAAAATGAAATTATATATTATTTTACAATATTATTATCTGCAATTCGATGGTACATGTATACACACTACTTGATAGATAAAAGGGTTTTGTTTTGTTTTTTAGTTTTTAAGTTACGTGAAGAATCAAGTTTCGTTTGCAAATTTTAAAAAAGATCTGACAAACACATACTTCAACTTTTTATTTCATGATTGATGGTTTTGAGATTTGACTTGCAATTTGCAAAATCAGCAGTTTATCTCGTGAACCGATGGTTCAACCATAAAACAGTCGAAACCGTGTTGAATCAAACCCTTATTTGAACCATCATCTTCAAACTTAAGCAAAAGAAACATATATATCTACCCACTTTTCAATTATTGTTTTCACATAACGGTGTATCTAAATTTAGAGCCATGAACGTCAGTTTGAGAGCCACCATCTTATAGTTAACCAAAGAATAAATTGTTAAAATCAGGAGAGTTAACAATGGATTTGAATTTATGAGATTTAATAAAACCGCTCACAGCCAATCAATGCTCATTTACACTAGCATATTTAATCAAATGAAACTATAGTTGTTTTTTATCTTGTCTATTGCATATAAACAAGATGTGAAACTTACATGGAAGTTGAGCCAATTCTAACATTCGCAACAGGCCATGCTACAGTCGAGCCAATAACATCTGATAAGCATTCCATGAAGGATGTAGGCCGCCATATATGTGCATTTGGGACTTTTACAACATCCACCCAAACTCTTATCTTATTTGGTCCCAGTGGAACAGAATGTACCAAAGCATTTGGATCTGTTGAAGACACGGTTCCTTCTGCTACTATTTTTCCCGTACCCTCTAAATCAATCAACTTGCATTTGGTATTTGCAGAAAAATTTGCACTCTATCACATAACAAAAAAAATGGTAATACGATATCAACAATTCTTTGAGAGAAATATTAGCAATATGAACATGTTACCGTAAGAGATGTTGGAGCATTGATCATAGGAGCAGGACATGTGCTAGCGTTAACCGTTTCAACAACCACTGTTGATTCTGGCCATGCTATTTTCTTACCAATAGCTTCTCCAATACATGTCATGCCAACTATAGGCCTCCACAAAAATGCATCTTCTTTTTTCGGATTGTCCACCCAAACTATCTTGGCATCTGGTCCAAGAGGAATACCATTAATTATCTGATTTGGATCACTCGAGTACACTCGTCCTTCACCAACCAGTTCTTTTCTCCCACCCCAATTATACAGCTTGCAATTGGTTTCCATGCTATTAGTTTTACTCTATTAAAAAAATACATTTGTTTAAGTTGAACATAGAAATATACAAAAACATTGCACAAATTTCAGTAACACATCTTTAAAGCGTTGTAGCAATAGAAATATACAAAAAAATGCTAAACCATACTACCATACTACCATAAAATGCTAAATTTATGGATAGAGATTATTATCCACGATGGCCCTACATATTCAAAAAAATGCTAATTAGTGTTAAACTTACCTTGTTTTGTTTTCTAGAGTCCTCACTTTTGTGTATAACAACTTTATCAGCTGGCCATGCTACTATCTCATCCTTGGCATCTCTTATATATACCAAACTAGGAGAAGGCCTCCATAAGAAAACATCTAATTTTCTTGGATGGACAATCAAATTTTTTTTGGCATTTGGACCTAAAGGGACTTCATTGCACAGTTCTTTCGGATCGCTTGACACAATTTTTCCTTCGGCGACAACCTCGTCATCATCTCCATGCCAAGGCAGTAAACTACAATTATCACCTGTTTGACTATACTTACTCTGCAATTAACCAAAACTATATTATATTGATTATTGATTTAGATATCAAATTATGTATGATGTTGCAACCGTTGGATTTTTACCACTACGGATGTGTTCTCTTCTCCCCAACTTCCTTTATCCTGCCAAATCAATAATATTGCAAATTAATGGTAAAAATAAATAGACGTTCATTTAACCAAAGAATAAACGGTTTAACATGTTTGTTTTTACCTTTTCAGATGTAAAGAAACAGTGAGTAATGAATAGTTTTCTATATTACTTATTTTAATAGCTGATGTATAACATTTGTCATGGGCCAAATGTATTCCAAAAAAAATCCAGTACTATTAAATATGTACTGTATATAAGTTCGTCGTTCACATTATCCATTTTTCATGAATTAGTTTTTCATCCATCATTGTGTTATTTGTTAAATATAATATAATTATTCAATATCTGATGTTTTTGGTAATTAGCAAAATTATTATTTTGGATTAAGAAATATTTGGGACCAAGAAAAAATAAAAAATAAAACTGTAGAATATATATGATCAGTTAGTAATTATTTTACCTTAGACAACTGGTAAGTTTTGCAATAATTTCTTTATTCATGCTATCTCTCTCTCTAGTGAAAGCATATTAAAGGAAAATCAAAGAAACATTTGATTCGTTTGGATGGACTTAATAAGACTTTTTGAAAGTGAAGATTAATTGGTTTTATCTTTCAAAAAAGCTAAAAAGCAGAAAGGGAACGGGAACGCAAGGAAGTAGTGAGAAGCCAACAAAAACACGAGACAAGAGTATTACTAATTAGTATTTGCTGGATTACATGTACTTTTTCTGAAAGTTGCGCTTGGTTCCATTAAAAATTTTGTCTTAAGAAAAGAAAAAACTTGTAATTATTTGTTAACAAAATTCTAAATGCTTGTTAGCAACCTTTTATAAAAAAGTGTTGGTGAAATCTCGTACAAAACAGTGATCATTCAGATGTATGTATCAGTAAAGACAAAATGAAGAAAAGAAAAGGAATAAAACCTGAGTCCATGGTGCATAAGCAACACCAACCACCTCCCCAGAATAGAAAAAAGTGGTCAAACTACTGTCAAACTGGAGAAGGGCTGCATTGGGATTGCCAATAATAATATTGAGGCCGAGAGCAGTAGAATGTAAATGGTTGTGTACAGAATGTAATTTAAGGCAGGGTTTAACAAGGCAGGGTGTAACGACCCGACTTTCTTTGCCCAGAAAGACGCATCGTTATGAAGAAAGAAAGGGATAGAAGAAGAAAAGAAAAGAAGAGAGAACAACAATACATCAGAAATCTCACAGCGGAACGAGAAATATATTATCACATAAGATATTACATAGTATCATATACATCAGAGTACACAATTTATACATCACAGAATAGACAGTTATAAACTTCTGTCTATTATACAACACAAGTACACCAGTACAATACAGACTAATACAAACACAGCGGAAACTCTATATATCTACTCGCTGAAGCCTCCTGCTCCTCAGCTCCTCCAGTATTCATCAAGACTAACCTGAATCCCTCGACTACTCAATACAATATTGAGTACCCAAGAGTTTAATAAAACAGAAAATAAACACTTGGGTCAGACATGGGTCTGGTGTGAGTAAACGGTTAAAAGTTGCATAACTTTGAAAAACCTTTGAAAACAAAAGGTATCACGTAAGACTTCCCACACATAAACATGGGTAAGTTTTTACCTTACGCTAACCAAAACTTTGATAGGAAATTCGATTATATTATAATAGGGTCTAGGGTTTTCAAATAAATACAGAAATAGCTGAAATGCTTACATCTCACATTCCAACATAGTTGGGCACAACTAATACGTACGGCACTTATTGGAGTTTGGATTCCATACAATGGCAGGGCTACTGGGGTACCGCCCGTCACAGTACGTTGCCTAGATCACCGTACCGAGGAGTACGCCCGCTCCCCTGCAACACAAAGCCGGAACCATCCCTTACTGGATAATCCCGAACAAGACAATCCCGTAGTTGGCTGCAGTTCCAACTACCCACTAAGCCGAAATATAGAAAGGGACCTCTAGACATGAATCTATCTTGCTCTCAGTGGGCGCTACCCACGAAGCCTTGCTGCACCTCCCCTGTTTTAGCCATTCCCGGTTGATGAGGCTTGAGGTTACGATTACCTTTAATCAGAACATATCACTTAGAATGCTCATCGTCCGCCTGACGATGTGTTGAAAGCATTCAATCCATACAAGTTCGTTCCGGGTTCGAACGAAACCGAAGGCATTATCTCGTTACACTCGTTTTGGAATCACCCTCAGAGTTAACGACAATAACCCTTGCACTCTAAATCTTCATCTTCACTTGAGATTCACGACCTATCGTTAATTTGGATCGATGTGGTATTCGGGTCTCCAGACCTGGAATACCGGTATACGGAAACCCGATCCCGGTCTCATCGAAATCCAAAACGTATCTTTTAAGGCCAAGTTGTTTAAAGGTTTAAACAATTTAACTTATCTATATTCATACAGATAGATAATTCACAATTCACAATTGATAATCACATTATCAATTAAACAGATGATTCATAACCAAATAGGCAATCCATTTCAATATCATAATAGTTAATCAATATTACCATCATAATATAACCAAGCATTCATACTACACAATATTACTTATCTCATTTCTGAGATAACATCCATTCAAGACAATTAATGTCGTTCATTTTTATATAAGCAATGATTTACTTAATCATAACATAATTAATTTAAAATGAATTAAATTAACTATCTTTATCTTTAATTAATTTAAAGTGAATCAAATTAATTACTTCATTTCTTAATTAATTACAAATAAATTAAATTAATTACTTATCATAAATCTTACTTATATAATCATTAATTAATTACAAATAAATTAATTAATCTTTCTCTAATTATCCACTTTAATTAATCACCTTGATTAATCATTCCTTAATTACATTTAAGTAATTAACCTTAGTTAATTTCACAAATTAATTATCCTTAACCAAATACAGTAATTAACCTTTAATTACTTCATTAATTAATTAATTATAATTAATTACTTTAATCCTTAATTAATTACAATTAATCACTTATCATTTGATTAATTAATCTTAATTAATCAACTCTCAATTACATCATTAATTATAAACTAATGATCCCTAATCACACCTTTAATTATTTATTAATTACATTAAGTAATTAACCTTTAATTAAACCATGATTTATTAATCACCTTTGATTAAACTTAACCAGTAATTAACTCTAATTAATTATCTTCCTTAATTAATTACTTTTAATTAATTACCTTAACCAATAATTAATTACATTATTAATTACCCTTAATTAAACCACAATTATTAATCACCTTTGATTAATAAAATCCTTTAATTAATTAATTTAATAAATTATTAAATTAATAATAAATGATTAACTCTTAATCACTTTCATTTAATAAAATAATTATCCTCTAATTACTTTATTAAATATTTTATCTTTACTTAATTATATTCAGTAATTATTCCTTAATTACTTCAACAAGTAATTATACTTAATTAATTTATAAATGATTATCTTAAGTTAATCATTAATTAACTACTTAATTATTTAACAAATTATTTAAATTGAATTAAATAATTCCTTAACTCCTTATACTTAAAGATCTTAATTAAGAAAATCATTTATCTTAATTAAGTTAATTAAATTGACCAACAATTTAATTATCTTCCCACATTAATTATTTTTAATTAATCAAACCTTTAATTACTTAAGATAAATCCTGATTATATTTGATTTATTAAATCCTTATCATTTAAACTCATTTAAAATAAAACATTTTAGAAATCAATTATAACTAAAACATTTTAAACTCCTAAATACAACATTTTAAAAACCATTTATTTTACAAGTGAAACTTGTTTAACTTTGCTTTTTAAAACTTAAACATTCTGTTGTATTTAAAAATTTGAACAACTGGAATCTATCTCCCCAAAAATCTCGAACGAACTCCCAGAAACTTCTGCGTCTACCTCGGGTAAATCCAACAAAGCCCCGAGTCACCCTATCCTACAACTGCTTCGAGAATAACTTCAGTATACACGAAAAACACTTCGAGCTCCATCCCTTCTCCCCCAAAACCCATACTTCCCTGATACATAACCGTGCACATAAACGTGCACATCACCGTCGACCATCGGCGATCTTCTCTCCGGCCTCCATCAAGTCACTCACGATCCCTACCATGCATCACGCAACCCAGAAATTCAAATTTGATCGAGAATCGAATTTTGATAAATCGAACCCAAATAGCTCGAAACCCATCACCAGAAAACCATCCCTCCACGGCGACCCCAACCTCGAGAAACCCCGACACTTTAGCCGTAGCTCCCTCTCGACCTCCAGAATCTACGAAAACAAGAGCGATCACTTCCGGTTGTGCCTGGACGTCGCGACTACCTCAACAGTTCAACCCATTTAAAAGCAGCCTAAAACCCTACTTCGATCCAATTCGAAGAATTTATTCATCAGAAAAATTCTTATGCATTTTTCCTATGATCTCCCCCTTCCCTTCCACCTTCGAGTTCAACCACGGCACCCAGATCATCTTCGTTCGCCGCCGATTGACCAAAATGCCCAAAAACATAAATCCCAAAATTCTCTTCAATTACCAAACTATAAATCATGATATATATATTAAAATTCATGATTTCCTATAGTGAATTCAATTATGTAATCCAAACTAAAATTTTATTCAATAAATTTTTGACCATATAAAGGTATCTACTGTAAATTTGAAAATTGGAACTAAATATCCATTATAAAAACTTATAATTATTTTTAGAAGGAAGATTACATGATTTCAAACAACCTTTCTTTACAAATCAAAAGCTAGTTTGAATTCAAACTTGAATTATTGAATTAAATAAGAAGATGAATCCTGTTTATAACATACAGAGACCATCACAGCCATACAAACAAACATGCATATAATTCAATTCAAGTATAAAGGCTAACACATGATTTTTATTCACATATCAAAGTGAAAACAAGATTTAAAAGTGTTTTTAAAACCTAAATTTACTCACCAGACAAAATGCAAAGAACAGAGAAGTAGAAAATAGATTTGTTCCAGGCTGCATGTTCCAGATTTGAATTTCTTTTGTTTTTGCTTGTTGAATTTTTAAACTTTGCTGTTTGATTAATTTCTCGGATCTTCAGGTTGCATTTGAAGAATTTGGAACTGCTATTAAATTTGCCTTATCTGATTGCATGACTTCAGATTGACATTGGAGATCTGAAGCTGTTATTCAATTTTGCCTTTAATCTTCTTTTTGCTTTGCATTTGATTTCCAGACTTATCTTCTTTTGCTTTTAGATTTCAGGTCTTTCATTTTTCTTTTTGATTTTAGATTCGAATTGTATTTTAGTGGAGAAGGAAATGAAGAAAAGATAATCTTCAACTGAAAAGAGAAAACAGATTTTTCTTCTTACATATTAATTTTATTTATTTTAAAACCTTAATTAAAATATAGCCACTTGTCTTTTAAGTGTTAATTTGCTTACACCTATGCTTACAAATTTACAAATGTCACTAAACCACTCTAATATGCTAACAAGTGTTATTCTTGTTTTTTTTTAAATAAATTTATTTAAGACATTTATGTTTTTATGAAATATTTATAAGTATATAATGTATTTATCTCTTTTTATAAATAAGCTTTTAGATTTTATATAAATATACAAATGTGAAAAACTATTATTTAAGTAACTTATACTTTGATCAAACATTTATAACATATTTTTATATACTTGAGAACTTATTTTAACTCTATATATATTTTTACAAACCCATTTTGACTTATATTTGAATATTAAAAGATGATTAAAATAAATGAACTTCTTATTTAAATCTTATTTAAACTTAAGCTTACATATATATTTATAAATAAGAAACTATTCTTGTTATTTAAATCATAAATATCATTTTCAAAAGTATTGAATCAAATTACAAATTTCCCAGTTACAAATTATATAAAGATTAAAGTTTGGAAATACTTTATAAAATTCAAATTCAATATCCTTTCCATTTTAATATATACAAATATATATATATTCTAAATAGAAAATATTTTTAACATTAGCTTGATACTTATCATATTGAATTTTAATACATAACTTCAAATAACAATATATATATTCATATATATTATAATTTGAAAACATATTCTTTATTTAAATTAAATACTTCCTATTCATAATATATATATATATATACATTATAAATATAAACACTTATATTAGTTTTAGAAAGATAAATCTTCCCAATTAAAAATTGTTAGAAAAGATATTTCCAAATTAAAATTGTTATTAGTTTTCAAAAGAAATAAACTTGCCAATTTAAAATATTATTAACTTTTTAAAATGAACAAACTTGTCAATTTATAAAATAAATCAACAAATCAATTTAATTATTAATAAAGATTATTAAATTGATATTGCCAAATTTCCGGGATATCACATTCCTTCCCCCTTAAAATAATTTCGTCCCCGAAATTTAAAAGCAAAGATAATTTAATAACCCAGCAAAAGTTTTTAATTTTAAACAGCAATCACACAATCAATCATACACTATCAATCATAGCAACCATAGTAAACAATTTAATCGAACAAGTTTAACTATCCAGTCAAAATTCTGGATAGAATTTCCTCGAGTTTCCCCAAGTATATATATATACCGAGATACTCGTTCTACAGAATCTTAACTAACTATCTACAATAATCTAGAACTCCTTCCCATCTAGATCACAAATCTGAACAAGATATCAGACTAAACTCAAAACCATCCCAACTACCAAATCCTTCTGAACTGCTGATTTCATAACCAGTGACAGATCAAACACGTATTCCCTTAGAGATACGTGAAATAAAATGAATTCCAGTTATCCGAACTGGCCATTTAATCCTATAGATCAAAGAACTAATCCTCTTGGGAACACAGAAAAACTCAAAATACTTCCGGAACTAGCTCTCTAATCTTACCAAATCTTATATCTCCTTTTATTGGATACAACTTAAACAATATCCAAATTTCAACTTCAAATTCCAAATTCCATCAATTCTTAACTGTTTAACTCTCCTGACGATCCTGAGTCACTTCATCCTTCCTGATCAGCTTAACTCTTGCTGATGCTTTTTGAAATAATCTAGACCAACATCAAACCAATTTCCGGATCCTACTCAACAAAATGGTTTCCAAAAATATGCCAAAATCCAGAACACAACTCTACTCCATAAACATTAGAGAACTTCGAACTACCTCTCCTATCTGGAATAGTCAAACAGTTGCACTTAACAATCTTATCTCCGAATTCTGAAAATTCCTTCATACTTAGAGGTATACTTGAATTTCCTATAGAAATCCTTTACTCCAAGAAAATTACAACTTTTAGTTGCTTCCACTCTAGAATAGCTGCTATCTTGCTTCCGCTGCACAACTCTGATCTGGAATAGATGAGAATGCTGTCGAAGAAACTCGAGCACAAACTTGATCATCCACAGTTCACCATACCATAAAATCTTAGTGAACCACTCCACTTGGTCAAAACATCCCAGAAGAATTCCCTCCAGAAAATTAGGACTGATCAATCCCTCTCCAAAGAATCCTAAGCTGCTTCACCAAATTCTTCTCTAGAAGACATCCTTCTACTAAGCTGAACTTCCGGTAACTCCACTAATCAAGTTGATACGGAATCTCAATCTCCAATAACCCATGAGAACACTCGAACTATCGCAAGTCACTTTTGCGATAAATCCGGTCCAGTATCTAAAGATACTATTCTCTCTTATCAATCAGAATAGCTTATACTTGACTAACCAATCCATCGAAGAAATGGATCCACTCTGCTACTTTTGGATTCCTCCTCTAGAAAAACTGCTCAGCTAGAAAACTTCCTGCCAACACAGAACACTTCCGAGTTGCACCGCTGACACTGACGCCAAAGACTTCCTAATCCAAAACTCTTCGAGAAACTCGGACCTCAAATCAAAAATAAACACCCCGCTGGACCCAGCCACAACACCGAAGCAGATATACTTCCTAAAACTTGCTCCAAAAGAAACATCTTCAGAAACATCCATAGTCACTGCGTCTCACCACACAGCTACTTCTTCCAGAAGTTAACAAGATACCATCATTCGCTTTTGCTCATCCAATTTCAAAGATAAACTCCGAACCTTAACAGGTTTCCTTCGGAGATCGATGAAATCCTTCACCACAGCAAAGCTTACTCGAGACAGTATTAGGTCTACAGTCTCGACAGATACACTTCCAACCTCAACACTCGGACTTTAACCATTGGTAGTCGTGTTATACAAACCACCACCCTATCTACCCTTATAACTCATATTGGAAAACCCGAACAGGTAATCCAACAAATAGGTAGAATAGATATATATATAGTTATTTAAAAATTACAAATACGCGCTCTCAAGATAGACACCACTCCAGAGCCTAGGTATTCACTCAACCTGGCTCTGATACCAAATGTAACGACCCGACTTTCTTTGCCTAGAAAGACGCATCGTTATGAAGAAAGAAAGGGATAGAAGAAGAAAAGAAAAAAAGAGAGAACAACAATACATCAGAAATCTCACAGCGGAACGAGAAATATATTATCACATAAGATATTACATAGTATCATATACATCAGAGTACACAATTTATACATCACAGAATAGACAGTTATAAACTTCTGTCTATTATACAACACAAGTACACCAGTACAATACAGACTAATACAAACACAGCGGAAACTCTATATATCTACTCGCTGAAGCCTCCTGCTCCTCAGCTCCTCCAGTATTCATCAAGACTAACCTGAATCCCTCGACTACTCAATACAATATTGAGTACCCAAGAGTTTAATAAAACAGAAAATAAACACTTGGGTCAGACATGGGTCTGGTGTGAGTAAACGGTTAAAAGTTGCATAACTTTGAAAAACCTTTGAAAACAAAAGGTATCACGTAAGACTTCCCACACATAAACATGGGTAAGTTTTTACCTTACGCTAACCAAAACTTTGATAGGAAATTCGATTATATTATAATAGGGTCTAGGGTTTTCAAATAAATACAGAAATAGCTGAAATGCTTACATCTCACATTCCAACATAGTTGGGCACAACTAATACGTACGGCACTTATTGGAGTTTGGATTCCATACAATGGCAGGGCTACTGGGGTACCGCCCGTCACAGTACGTGGCCTAGATCACCGTACCGAGGAGTACGCCCGCTCCCCTGCAACACAAAGCCGGAACCATCCCTTACTGGATAATCCCGAACAAGACAATCCCGTAGTTGGCTGCAGTTCCAACTACCCACTAAGCCGAAATATAGAAAGGGACCTCTAGACAGGAATCTATCTTGCTCTCAGTGGGCGCTACCCACGAAGCCTTGCTGCACCTCCCCTGTTTTAGCCATTCCCGGTTGATGAGGCTTGAGGTTACGATTACCTTTAATCAGAACATATCACTTAGAATGCTCATTGTCCGCCTGACGATGTGTTGAAAGCATTCAATCCATACAAGTTCGTTCCGGGTTCGAACGAAACCGAAGGCATTATCTCGTTACACTCGTTTTGGAATCACCCTCAGAGTTAACGACAATAACCCTTGCACTCTAAATCTTCATCTTCACTTGAGATTCACGACCTATCGTTAATTTGGATCGATGTGGTATTCGGGTCTCCAGACCTGGAATACCGGTATACGGAAACCCGATCCCGGTCTCATCGAAATCCAAAACGTATCTTTTAAGGCCAAGTTGTTTAAAGGTTTAAACAATTTAACTTATCTATATTCATACAGATAGATAATTCACAATTCACAATTGATAATCACATTATCAATTAAACAGATGATTCATAACCAAATAGGCAATCCATTTCAATATCATAATAGTTAATCAATATTACCATCATAATATAACCAAGCATTCATACTACACAATATTACTTATCTCATTTCTGAGATAACATCCATTCAAGACAATTAATGTCGTTCATTTTTATATAAGCAATGATTTACTTAATCATAACATAATTAATTTAAAATGAATTAAATTAACTATCTTTATCTTTAATTAATTTAAAGTGAATCAAATTAATTACTTCATTTCTTAATTAATTACAAATAAATTAAATTAATTACTTATCATAAATCTTACTTATATAATCATTAATTAATTACAAATAAATTAATTAATCTTTCTCTAATTATCCACTTTAATTAATCACCTTGATTAATCATTCCTTAATTACATTTAAGTAATTAACCTTAGTTAATTTCACAAATTAATTATCCTTAACCAAATACAGTAATTAACCTTTAATTACTTCATTAATTAATTAATTATAATTAATTACTTTAATCCTTAATTAATTACAATTAATCACTTATCATTTGATTAATTAATCTTAATTAATCAACTCTCAATTACATCATTAATTATAAACTAATGATCCCTAATCACACCTTTAATTATTTATTAATTACATTAAGTAATTAACCTTTAATTAAACCATGATTTATTAATCACCTTTGATTAAACTTAACCAGTAATTAACTCTAATTAATTATCTTCCTTAATTAATTACTTTTAATTAATTACCTTAACCAATAATTAATTACATTATTAATTACCCTTAATTAAACCACAATTATTAATCACCTTTGATTAATAAAATCCTTTAATTAATTAATTTAATAAATTATTAAATTAATAATAAATGATTAACTCTTAATCACTTTCATTTAATAAAATAATTATCCTCTAATTACTTTATTAAATATTTTATCTTTACTTAATTATATTCAGTAATTATTCCTTAATTACTTCAACAAGTAATTATACTTAATTAATTTATAAATGATTATCTTAAGTTAATCATTAATTAACTACTTAATTATTTAACAAATTATTTAAATTGAATTAAATAATTCCTTAACTCCTTATACTTAAAGATCTTAATTAAGAAAATCATTTATCTTAATTAAGTTAATTAAATTGACCAACAATTTAATTATCTTCCCACATTAATTATTTTTAATTAATCAAACCTTTAATTACTTAAGATAAATCCTGATTATATTTGATTTATTAAATCCTTATCATTTAAACTCATTTAAAATAAAACATTTTAGAAATCAATTATAACTAAAACATTTTAAACTCCTAAATACAACATTTTAAAAACCATTTATTTTACAAGTGAAACTTGTTTAACTTTGCTTTTTAAAACTTAAACATTCTGTTGTATTTAAAAATTTGAACAACTGGAATCTATCTCCCCAAAAATCTCGAACGAACTCCCAGAAACTTCTGCGTCTACCTCGGGTAAATCCAACAAAGCCCCGAGTCACCCTATCCTACAACTGCTTCGAGAATAACTTCAGTATACACGAAAAACACTTCGAGCTCCATCCCTTCTCCCCCAAAACCCATACTTCCCTGATACATAACCGTGCACATAAACGTGCACATCACCGTCGACCATCGGCGATCTTCTCTCCGGCCTCCATCAAGTCACTCACGATCCCTACCATGCATCACGCAACCCAGAAATTCAAATTTGATCGAGAATCGAATTTTGATAAATCGAACCCAAATAGCTCGAAACCCATCACCAGAAAACCATCCCTCCACGGCGACCCCAACCTCGAGAAACCCCGACACTTTAGTCGTAGCTCCCTCTCGACCTCCAGAATCTACGAAAACAAGAGCGATCACTTCCGGTTGTGCCTGGACGTCGCGACTACCTCAACAGTTCAACCCATTTAAAAGCAGCCTAAAACCCTACTTCGATCCAATTCGAAGAATTTATTCATCAGAAAAATTCTTATGCATTTTTCCTATGATCTCCCCCTTCCCTTCCACCTTCGAGTTCAACCACGGCACCCAGATCATCTTCGTTCGCCGCCGATTGACCAAAATGCCCAAAAACATAAATCCCAAAATTCTCTTCAATTACCAAACTATAAATCATGATATATATATTAAAATTCATGATTTCCTATAGTGAATTCAATTATGTAATCCAAACTAAAATTTTATTCAATAAATTTTTGACCATATAAAGGTATCTACTGTAAATTTGAAAATTGGAACTAAATATCCATTATAAAAACTTATAATTATTTTTAGAAGGAAGATTACATGATTTCAAACAACCTTTCTTTACAAATCAAAAGCTAGTTTGAATTCAAACTTGAATTATTGAATTAAATAAGAAGATGAATCCTGTTTATAACATACAGAGACCATCACAGCCATACAAACAAACATGCATATAATTCAATTCAAGTATAAAGGCTAACACATGATTTTTATTCACATATCAAAGTGAAAACAAGATTTAAAAGTGTTTTTAAAACCTAAATTTACTCACCAGACAAAATGCAAAGAACAGAGAAGCAGAAAATAGATTTGTTCCAGGCTGCATGTTCCAGATTTGAATTTCTTTTGTTTTTGCTTGTTGAATTTTTAAACTTTGCTGTTTGATTAATTTCTCTGATCTTCAGGTTGCATTTGAAGAATTTGGAACTGCTATTAAATTTGCCTTATCTGATTGCATGACTTCAGATTGACATTGGAGATCTGAAGCTGTTATTCAATTTTGCCTTTAATCTTCTTTTTGCTTTGCATTTGATTTCCAGACTTATCTTCTTTTGCTTTTAGATTTCAGGTCTTTCATTTTTCTTTTTGATTTTAGATTCAAATTGTATTTTAGTGGAGAAGGAAATGAAGAAAAGATAATCTTCAACTGAAAAGAGAAAACAGATTTTTCTTCTTACATATTAATTTTATTTATTTTAAAACCTTAATTAAAATATAGCCACTTGTCTTTTAAGTGTTAATTTGCTTACACCTATGCTTACAAATTTACAAATGTCACTAAACCACTCTAATATGCTAACAAGTGTTATTCTTGTTTTTTTTTAATAAATTTATTTAAGACATTTATGTTTTTATGAAATATTTATAAGTATATAATGTATTTATCTCTTTTTATAAATAAGCTTTTAGATTTTATATAAATATACAAATGTGAAAAACTATTATTTAAGTAACTTATACTTTGATCAAACATTTATAACATATTTTTATATACTTGAGAACTTATTTTAACTCTATATATATTTTTACAAACCCATTTTGACTTATATTTGAATATTAAAAGATGATTAAAATAAATGAACTTCTTATTTAAATCTTATTTAAACTTAAGCTTACATATATATTTATAAATAAGAAACTATTCTTGTTATTTAAATCATAAATATCATTTTCAAAAGTATTGAATCAAATTACAAATTTCCCAGTTACAAATTATATAAAGATTAAAGTTTGGAAATACTTTATAAAATTCAAATTCAATATCCTTTCCATTTTAATATATACAAATATATATATATTCTAAATAGAAAATATTTTTAACATTAGCTTGATACTTATCATATTGAATTTTAATACATAACTTCAAATAACAATATATATATTCATATATATTATAATTTGAAAACATATTCTTTATTTAAATTAAATACTTCCTATTCATAATATATATATATATATACATTATAAATATAAACACTTATATTAGTTTTAGAAAGATAAATCTTCCCAATTAAAAATTGTTAGAAAAGATATTTCCAAATTAAAATTGTTATTAGTTTTCAAAAGAAATAAACTTGCCAATTTAAAATATTATTAACTTTTTAAAATGAACAAACTTGTCAATTTATAAAATAAATCAACAAATCAATTTAATTATTAATAAAGATTATTAAATTGATATTGCCAAATTTCCGGGATATCACACAGGGGATGTATGTGAAGATGAGAATGTTGACAGCAGTTAGGTTGTGGAATCAGTGAAGAGAGAAGTGGATGTGGTCGGGAAGAATGTGCTGCGCTGTTATGGGAGAGTTTGACAGTGGAGTATGCAGGGGGTTTGTAAATGTAACAGGCAGAGAGTAGTTTTGTAACACTGAGTGAAATGTAAAACAAAAAAACAGTGTAAAAAAATTGAAAGGAGAGGAAGAAGAAAAATGTAAACCAATGAAAATGAAATGACCTTTTTTTGGGTTTTGAATTGTAATGTGTTTTTTTTGTTAAATAGCAATGCAAATGCAAAACAAATATAGACCGGAAAAACAAAAACACAACAAAATGAGCACAAAAATCACATAAAAATCACACAACAAAATGGTTTTTTTTAAATGTAAAACACACAAAAAACAAAACAAAAAGAAAAATCACATATCATCATCAAGTTGTTGCAACTTCTCCCTATCAAGAACACGTTGACATATTTTATTGAAAAATGAACATAGACGAGTTATTGCATTTCGGGGTCTGGTTGGCAATAAACCTCTTACTGCAACCGATAATAATTGTTGCATTAAAATATGATAATCATGAGACTTCAGACCACTAATTTTACAATCCACCAACGACACGCATTTTTTGAAATTTGAACAATAACCATCGGGACCTTTGAAATCATACAACCTTTTGCAAAATATTTTTTTCTCCAATTTTGATAATGTATACGGAGCTGGTGGAAGATATGTTTTGGTTCCACGGGGTTGTGCATAAAGACCATGCCGAATACCCCAATCCTCTAAATCATGTCTACAATTAATCCCATCTTTTGATTTGTTATCATGCAACATTGTACTTAGTGTGCTTTCACAAACATTTTTCTCAACATGCATTTATCGTCCATAATAAAATAGCTCTCATATTAAAAAGTGTCTTACTAAATGCATCGTACGTCTCAACTCCACTACTCCACAAGTAATGCAAATCCTCTACTAATGGCGCCATATATACATCAATATCATTCCCCGGTTGCTTTGGACCTGGAATTAGAAGTGTTAGCATAATATTTTCCTTCTTCATGCACAACATAGGCGACAAATTATATGTCACAAGCATTACTGGCCAACAACTATATTTGGAACTCAACATGGAAAATGGATTAAACCCATCTGTAGCAAGACCAAGTTTGAGACTACGTGGATCAGCTGAAAATGATTCCCAATTTTCATCAATTGTGCTCCATGTTACAGAATCTACGGGATGTCGCATCTTTCCATCAATGCTTTTATTATTGAAATGTCACCTTAATGCTTCTGCCATCTTTTCAGATCTGAACATTCTTCTGAATCTTGGAATTATTGGAAAATATCTCAACACCTTAACCGGGATACCCTGCATAATCTCATTTGTATCCTGATTCATTTTCCATCTTGAGGAACCACATTTTGGACAGTCATTCAAATTTTTATACTCTTTACGAAAAAGACAACAATCATTCTCACATGCATGAATCTTTTCAAACCCCATATCAAATAGTTTGAGGAATTTCTTTACTTCATATAAAGTCTTAGGAAGTACATTATTCTTTGGCAAAAACAGTTGTTGCACATTAAGAAGCTTATCAAAACCAGAATCGGATAATCCAGTTTCGCATTTAAGGTTATACAAAATAGTGATGGTAGATAACTTTGTATGATCTATGCAACCAGGATATAATGGGGTTTCTGCATCTTCCAAGTTCTTGAGTAAATCATCGTGTCATCTCTGTGCATCATCCTTATCTTTATCATCATCAAAAAAATTATGATTAAAGTAGTCTTCATCTTCATAGTGAATTGCTTTGAGTAAGTCGTACGCCTCACTCTTTTTATTATAATTTTCAACATCTACTTGCTTGCCATGATTATACCACCTACCATCTTTGTACTTAGGATCCATTCCCTTTATAATTAAATGCTCAATGACGGTTTCACCATAATGATGACTAAGATTTCGACAATCTAAACAAGGACACAAAATTTTCTCTACATCCCCTAACTATTTCTTCGCAACACGTACAAAATTTTGAGCTCCTTTTCCATACTCTTTACTGGTTCTATGTTTAAAATTGAAAGCAACAAGAATGTTAGCTTTCATTTTCAAAACATGTTAAGTCTAAAGTTATGTGTAAATTTACTTGTATATGATTACCTGTGTAGACGCAACCAGTCTTTCTCCATCATCATATATAATATGGAAGCAATCAAGTATCTAAAATGCTAAAATAGTAATTGGAAATTAGACTATTTAAACAAGTAGAGATTACCAATACCAAATCTAGTAAAAAAATGCATAAATTTCCAAAGCAGGCATCGCCAACAAACGAGTGTAACACTGCGACATGACAATAGGAACATGAAGCCAGAAACATAAAACATACAAGTAACCAACAGAGGCATGACACAACTAAAATGCATATACAACGATTCAAAATGTATTGGTTAACGCGTTACCTTCTGACATTTAGTTGTTATGTATAAACATTGCAAAGCTACACTGGGAAACATCCACATGAATTTAGGCCACAAACCAAAAGGAATTATGTAAGCCAAACTGTTTCCAAAAAATTTGCCATTACAACGGCGCTATTTTGTAGCACCGGAGTAATGTCTATGCATTACTCCTCTCCTGATACTTGGCTTGCGCCATTAACAATATATTTGGTTCCTGATACTTGATGTCAGTAAAGAGTCTGATCATTTGCTTCCATTTACATAATTCTTCATTAATGAACCCTTTGGTTGAACATCATCAAAAACTTTAAGCAGGTACTTTTTCATACCTAATTTAGATCTTATATTTACATGTTCACATTACTTATTCGAGACTTTCTGAAGTACATCATAGCTAAATTGTACTCCATATTGTACCTTTCGAATATTCAAAAAACATGTTAACTGCAATGCGTAATGTGGTGAAGCAAAATTTTAAATAAAGACTACAGATAGTAGTTTTAAGTTTTAACTTTCAATAACATCTTGTCAGCAGAGGCGGTAGATAATTTAGTGGGTCATTGAAGAATTTGCAACAGTAAGAAACTTCAATTCTTTTTTCATGAGAAGGAAAAGTTTCTTTGTTATGGAAATGAGAAGGAAAGATTTCAAAAGTTAAAAATAGGAAAGTGCTATACAATTGAATATTCTAACAATACCTACCTCAAATTAAAATTGACAAATAGACATGGACACATTATCACCAATTAAGGGGAATATCCAAAATCAGCTACTACAAATATGTAAACACAACCGTGGTAAATATGTAGCAAAAAAATTCATGAAATCTAAGATGTAGTAATGTGATTCATCTTATCTCAGACAAACATTTATCCACCCATGCTCCATGTCAAAAAAATAGAAAGAAACAAAAAAATCAGAATTCACTCCATTTATCAATTTACAGTGAATAGAGATAAATAGTTTCAGGTATAAATTTGTAGTTTCACTCCAATGAATTTATATGACAAAATTCAATTAGTTGTTATGATTGTAAGTACGAAAACAAAATGGTTTATTCAGGAAAAAAGAGTCTCCTTACTCATAGCCACAATTCCTACTATACACATTCAAACCATCAACAGCCATTGTACAACTCCTACTGTACATCAATTACGGCTACTGACCATCAGACTTCACCAGTTCATCCACTTCGTTCACCAATTCACATCTTCCAATCTCTGTTCAAACTGTCACATAACCACTGTCTACATGACTCTGCACTTCCACCATCAGTCTTGCATCAGACCACATCCACATATTCACTTCATTAACTTCCCACATAACCACTGTCTACATATCAACAACTCTAAATCTATATTAAACAACTCTAAATCAACATCAGACCGTCGAGATTTGACCATATATAAACAACTCTAAATCTATATTTTTGATGTTATAAGAAAACTTCAAGCTGATTTGCGTTTTCTAATTTAAAAATTTTTGAATCTGAATTATATATTTAGTAAGCAGTCATTCAAAGCTATTAAACTCATTAATTCTCTCAATTCAATGGCGCCAGTTATTAAATATAATATGACACTTTCTGTTTGTTTCATAGTACCTTGCTCGAAACAAGCTGAACCAGCCAGCTATTCTAACGTCAACCCTAGCTATATCTTAATCATCGTCCTCACCACAAAACACCAAGAATTTATAGCCAAAGATTCCATAATCAACTGATTTTTTCTTCTTCTTCCAAATTCGCAATCATATGGACTAAAGACTGGGTAAGAGATGTCATTGTGAATTAAGTTCCAAAAATAAACAGTTTGATATTTACAAATTCACACTTTAAAAGTTGGAAAGGGAAATCGTTAATGGATCAAAGAGGCAGCAAACATTCTAATAATCCACGTTCATCTTTAGTTAATTTTTTTTCCTTGTCGATCTAATAACCGAAATCGTTTGAAACTTTAAACTTGATCAGATAAGCAAGATATGATACTTTGCAATGTTTCAAACTTAACTGAAAACTAGGGTTAAGAAAAAACGCTCACCAGTTCCACCAAGTTTAGGGCAATCAATTCCAAATCGATGCTGATAGAAGAGCCGGCGACAGAGACGCTCAATCAAAATCGATACGGAAGATGAACGATGCTGCAATCCGGTGGTAGGAGAATTGAAATCGAAATGGACAGTTGGAAAAATGAAAAACGATGGAGAGGGAAATGAATTATTAAGAGACGAGGGAAAATGAATTTTCTCTGGAAGTAAACACGTGAGTTGGCGGCAAACCAAAATAAACACAGCGACACTATTTTCAGCGTTTATCCTCACGAATAACTCTCTCAGAAACATTTACTACAGCATTCAATGTTTAAACGCTGATAATAAATGCTGTCAAAACAAACTTTTGTTGTAGTGATGTTTAAACCAAAATTCAAATTATTTTCAAATTATCATTTATTCATCATCATATAGGGGCAAAATGGTCATTTTTGTGCCTATATTAATTTGAAAAACTTTACTTGAAAATTTTTATGTTATTTTGTAGGAATTTGAATTCAAATTACAAAAGGCTTCATGGAAAATATGCATGCACAAGAGAACACAAGCAAATGAAGATGGAAATAATTCATTTCATGTAACATGGAGGACCCCACCTACCCACTTACCTTGATGTACAATTAAGAGCTAATGCACATGTTATTAGAGATAAAAGTTACATGCACATTTAATATAGGATTAAGTTCTTTCTAATAACAACTTGGAGACCACACTTCCTCAAGGGTATTTTGGGTAGTCCCCAAAAATATGCATTAGGGTTTTAGGCTTGTATAAATACCCCGTATGTTCATGTAATTAAGCTCCGAGCCTCCTCTTTAGTTAGTTTAGTTTTAGGCTCAAAAATAAATTATAAGCTCTCCTTCCTTATTTCATGTTTACTTAGCCATTTTCTTTTATGTAATTTTCTTTTTATGCAATTTTAATTCATTCTTTTTTTTATTTACATGCTTTTTCCTTTCATGTTAGTAGTGTAGGTCTTTTCGTTTATGTAAGTAGATTAGCTTTTGTTTCATTTTAATTAGCTCTCTTTTTAATTAGCTTGCATTTTCTTCTTGTTTTTGTTTCATGTTGCAATCTACATTTGTTGAAGTGATAACAAATATGAGAGGCTAAACTCCTTCAATTTAGGGGTAAGTAAGCTCTCTAATTATGTAGATTTAACATAATTTGCTTATTTATGTTCTCGTTTTGTGCTTAATGGAAAGTTGCATGTTTATGTAAGTTTATTAATGAATTTGATAGTCTATGATGTTAAACACATGTGGGCTATTCTTACTCAAATAAACACAATTTACATCATCATCTAATTAATTGATTTTGGTAATGGAAATGGATTTAGAATCAATATTTGATCATTTATGTAACTAATTCAATATTAAATAAGCCATGCTTAAAATAGATTTTACTTTTAATTTAATTGTCATTTTCATGAGAGTTAAGAAGTGGTTTAACGAGTGTGTTATAGTTTGATGGTTTATACTGGGCTAATTAATAGCACAAATATTCCATACTTATGATAAACACATCAATTAAATTCACTAATGACCAAAAAAGAGAGACCATAATTAATTGTTGTGTTGATTTATGTGATCATGAGAGTGGATTTAACTCTAAATTGTCTTTTCATCTCATAGTTTTCATTCATTTTTGTAGTAGTTAGTTTTTGCAATTTTTTTTATAGTTAACAACACTTTCAATTCTTCGTTTAATTTGATTGAATAGAAATTTTAAAATCAATACAAATCCATGTGGATTGACCTGTACTCGCCACGTTCTGGAATTGTATGCCATGCGCTTATGGTTATTTTTAATTTAAATTTAATCGGCTATTTTCTAATCCGATAGAGAATTAGCGGTTAAACATCTTGTTTTGTGGGATAAGAGAGAATGAGTAGGGATTTGGAATGTAAGGAAATTATTATTTGGGCTTTGGACTAAAATCGGTAACACTACACAAATTGAATACTAGTTAATTAAAGGGAATTAATAAATAAGCATTAAAACACAATTTTTTTTGAAAAGTAAGAATTTTGCTGAAACATTGTGTCCGTAGTGATTTTCCGATCAATTTTCATATAAATGTTTCACGATTAGAGTTCAAATGAAAAGGTTATTAACATTTGAAGTTTTTGATTCAGAAACAATTCAGAACCAATTAAGGAATTAAATGTTAATAACTTAACATTAAAATAGGCATTAAATATAAAAGTTAATGCTAAAGAAAATGGATGTGGTAAATTGAATTGAACCTGCGTTAAAAAGGAAATAAATAATAATTTATGTGGGTGAAGATAATGAATATTAAAGTTTAAAAATAAAGGTGATATTGGTTTGAGAATACTATATAGAGATCTTGGTTTCAAAGAGGATAGTAAAATAATTAGAGAAAAGGATAATGAGACGACAAACACACATAGAGGACATTGGTTGGCTCAAGTTTAAAAGAAGACAAAATGGAAGATAGGAAAGTTATTGCGCCAGCCCAATTATTCTAGATGCGCATAGTTTGTATTCCCTGGCCCACTACAATATGGAAATGCACAGTTCGGCCTATAATTGGTTGTAGTAGTTAAAAGTAATAAATGGACCTTATTTACTAGATGCCAGAAAGGTGATGGCAAACTAGAAATGTCTATCTTAATTGAGTAAGAAGAGATAGGGCTACAACATTATTAACATCAGTTGATGTTAAAGGGAAACTTCAAGCCATTGTTTCTTTTAGCTTAGTTGGGTTGTAAGCATTAATTATCTCTGTTTGTATAAAACTGCATACGATATTTTGTGAGAAAAGTTCATTTTATTCCTTTGTGGATTTTTCGAATTGATCGCTATATATGTTGGAAAGCAGAATAAATAAGGAAATATCATATAAATACTTAACCAATGCAAAGTAAGACTAGAAGTTTATAAGATAAATTATAAAATTTATTTAATTAGCCACTAAAAGAAAAGTAAAGTTAAGTCCCAAAAAGAGATAAAAAATTTAAGAGAAAATTTTGGCGAGCGAAGAACAGAGAAAGATTGTTGCAAAACCATAGACACTATCTTTATGCCTTAAAAGCTAAATTTATAAATGAATTTTTGTGCTGGTTATTGTTCTAAAATAAAAAGAAGAAGTTTTAGAAATTTGGAATTTTACCATGTAAGAAAAGATTAATCATGGACATTAACCCTTTTAATTAAATCCTGACTATATAGGATGTGGCTAAATTGGTTTTGAAGAATGGAAACATATACTTTTGAAAATTTTCTTCACAAATCTTTGATTTTAAATATAAAATGTTTTTGTCAAAAAATGTTTTTAGAATGTAGGTTTTATTTTAAAATTTTCTAACTATTCCAAAAATTTAATTAAAAAGGATTTTGAACAAAAAGGACAAATTTAATGTGGATGGGTTAGCAAATATGAATTTTACTGTGCAGAAGAAGTGACAATAAGTAAAATATAGTTATTGATGAGGGAAAAAACTGTTTTAACATTGGGATTTATTCTCCATACCTTATCGATACGTGAACAAAAATTGTTTTAAAATAATTCTGTTTTAAAATTTTAAAAAGTTTAAAAGTAAATTTCTTTACGTGAACTACTTTGAAAAATTGGAAAATAATTGGGAGTATAAGAGAAGGTTCTAAGGTACACCAGAAAGGGTATACAAGAGAAGGATGAAAATATAAAATTCACCATCTAAACCTTTTTCTGGCATAAGTATACAAGTTTAGAAAACTGGATTATTCTAAATTTTGGATGTCAGAAATGGCGTGCTTACATTTTGGATGGTAGGGATTGGATGCCAAAATTGGTTGAACTATACTTTTATTCGTAGAAGTGTGGGAAATTTGGATGAGAAAGCAAATATTTTGATTTAAAAATTTGCATACATATAGAACTTTCAGTATACATAGGTTGTTTGCACCATATTTTTAATTTTATTTAAAGAATGCATTCATGTAGGAGGCGTCGATTTAGTATTATTCTTCATATATAACATATGTTTTGTGATAGACCATGCATTTATACGCTATTGATTGCAAAATTCGTTGTACACTAATTGAATGGATAGCTTAGAATGGTGTGCGCTATGTTACATGATTCTGTCCTTGAGGAATTTCAAGGACGAAATTCCTTTAAGGGTGAAAATGTAGCATCCCTTAAATTGAATGATAATTAATTAAACAGAATTAATAAATAAGCATTAAAACCTAAAAATAGAATTCTAAACATGTCAAAATTTGGCTATGAAACTTGCACCATTATGTTCGTGGTGATTTTCTGATTGATTTTCATATATAAAGTTTCACAATCGGAGTTCAAATGGAAAAGTTATTAATATTTAAAGTTTTCGGATCGAAAATAATTTAGAACCAATTAAGGAAGTAAATGTTAATAACTTAACATTAAAATGGATATTAAATATAAAAGTTAACGCCAAAGGAAATTGATGTGTTAAAACTAATTAAATCAACGTTGAAAATGAATTAAATAAGAATTTATATGGGTGAAGGTAATGAATATTAATATTTAAAAATAAAGGAGGCAATATATATTATTAGCTTAGCATTTAAGTAATCGTATAGCATTCAATAAAATTTAATTTAATTAATAAAGTAGAGAAGGAAATAAATAATTTGAATTTAGAAGGAAATAAATGAGAATTAGTTAACATTAAAACAAACGTTAATAAATAAAAACGTCAACATCGAAGGAAAAAAATCAGGAAATAAATATTGTTAATTAAGTTAAATTAATGATGCACTAATACTTACTCTAAGTAATATTCAATTGGGGATATTCACTTCAAGGGCTTATTTGTGCAGGTAATAAGTTTTAAGAACACTATTTTTAAAAAAATTAGTTTTAAGGACATTTTACAAGAAAAAGATAAAAGAATTTATCATTTTCAGTTATACAGAAATAATGATAAAAAGATTTATCATTTTCCTGTATAACTTAAAAAGATAAATGAATTTATCATTATCCTGTAAATTGTCCTTAAAACTAATTATTTAGAAGTGTTGTCCTTAAAACTTATTACCCTGAAAATAGAAGCCCTTCAACATAATTTCCACTATTCAATTAATGTTAAAGTTAATATCAGATGGAACAAAAACTATCGCATAAGGAAAGAAATGAAATGAGATAAACAAAAAATAATAAACTAACATATAAAGGCCATCTGTCGACCCCTTTATTAGGACCGGTCGACCGCTAGCAGTTGACTAGTAGTAATAGGGTGGTTGACCAGTGGTAATCAATGGCTAATTATAACCCTAGGCCTAAACGATTCGGATTTTATAAATTAAAATCTAACGGATGGAATTGATTTAAGCGCATAAAATACAGGCCCAACCCATCACTTTCTTCTCATATTTTCTGAATCAAGGAGAGAATCTCCGCCATTTTCTTTTCTCTGCAAATTCTACAAAATATAGAAATTAGAAAATAAAATATTATATATATGTATATATGTGTAGAGAATAGCAAAAAATAAAAGAGAAGAAGAATAAGCGGTGAATCAATTCTAGGGAGAAGTGGTAAATTCTAAACCTAAAACTTTACAACTATGTTTAATTCAAATCTATTCTCAAATGTATATTCTAATAAATAAGTATATGTTTTAATACATATTTTGGTAGAAGAAAAGGGAGTCAAACATGAATAACAAGATATGGATCTGGAGATTTGAAAGTTCAAAGGTAAGTGGAAAATTATATATTTTTGTATAATATTGGATTTACATTATTGTAAATCTTTTCTTTTTATGCCTGAATATAATTATTTTGAAGTTGAAAGCTACATATACATGTAAAGTATTTGAAAACCATGCCTACATATTCTGTGAATTGTTAACTTGAATTAAATATTGCATTTATTGGAATCTGGAAAGTAAGGGTGAAAGTAGTCCCTAAGTCAATGAACTATATAGTAATTCCTGATTTGTTGGTTAAATGATAAATGTTAATAAATATGAATTAGAAGTTATTATAAATTGGATTTGGATATAAGTAGTATTTTAATTCATTGGAATGAAGTGTGTGCAATGTAAATTTCTATAAATTATCCAGTTTTATAAATTTGAGTAAAATGTATCGTTTGAAATGACAACGGATAACTAAAAGAAAGAGATATATATAAAATAGGTATGTTTATCGTATTTTTTGTACTGTCTATTTCAATAATAAAAGTAAGGATAATTCTTTGTAATTCCTAGACATAGCAGAAGTTCTCTTTTAAATAATTTATGGAAAATTACAGTGTTAGCATTTCATTTTGAGAAAGATGTAATTCCAACGCATTAAAATACAAAAATCTCTAAGTATAAACCAAAGTATTGTAAGTGAAGATAATAAGTATGATAATATTATAAATATGCTAATCTATGTGATACGTTAGAAAATAAACAATAAGAAAAGAAGTATATGTAAAGTAACGGAATGAGTAAGTAAGAAGATTGTAATAACTAAAAGAAGATAGTAATAGTTGAAAAGGAACAGTAGAATACCCTTAATGTTATTAAGTAGAAGTTAAGTACTAAAGATAATTAATCTATTAAATTAAAAGTAAGCGGTAAATGATATTAAAACGACATCAATGAAACAAAAAGTAAGCCCTGTAAATAAGAGGCGTAGTAATAATAAATTTATATAGCGTTAAATATGGTTTTATGATGGATGTGAATTATTGGATCTAGCCAATAACATAGAATAGATAAAATGACAAACTTATTAGTGTGGTTGAAATGCAAGGTCGGTAATATTGTACAATAGAAGTCTGGCCATCGAAAGAGGCCACCAGCGGTTGTGTATACATTATACTGATGTGAGACATATCCATCTATAAGACCTGTAGAATTATACATTTGCATATAGGTGAAGGGAATATACCAATATAAGATGGTTCGCCCCGGTCAAAGTGTCAAAGGGCAAGTAGAGTCTGCTTCAACTTTTTAGGGGGTACATGTTAAGTAACAAAATGGGCAATTCCTAGATTGCATTTGTAACGACCCGAAATTTTCGATCCCGAAAATTCCAGATAGTTATGAAAAAGAAGAAAGAGATAGAAGAAGAAACAGAAAATAAAACACAGAATCTCACATTCGCAGCGGATAAAATATAATATCAATAATATTCTTTATACAAAGAATACTGTATCAGTCAAATACATTTAAATACATCAGAGTTACATCATATATTCACAGATACTGGACCTATACAAAACAACATGTCTCAGATAACTACAATATATCACAGTGGAATACACTCCATACGTTCCTGCCATCCAACTCGTCTTCTGAGCTCCAGAACGTCCTTACCTGAAAATATGTAATACTCGGTCTGACCCGAGCATTACATTAAAGTAACACCCGGGTCAGGCTGGAAACCAGCGTGAGTAAATTCATCTAACTAAAGTACTAGTACAAAAGGATTACTTAAAACCCGGGGTAACTCGTCTCAATTTACAAATTCAAAATTTGTTATAAACATTGCTTATTTCACACATCAATTTCTAAGTACCAAACTTAGATTAAATGGTTCACTTCACTTAACTCATTTCAACTTATTTATTTCATATACAATTTTATGAAGATTTGAAGTGGTTTCGGGTATTCACTAATACCCGACTCTAGTCTCTTCAAATCCAATTGTCATCTAAACCCAAGTTATTCAAATGAAATACAATTCAAACTTAGATGCAAGATATCGCTCTTACATAGTAATTCATCAACAAGAGATAATTTCATTATCACTATTCCACCCTAAACATCTCAAATCTCTTCATATAGAAATATCAACTAATTCAAGACATTTAACATCGTTCAATCATTCATAAGCAAGATTTATCACTTCCAAAATTAATTTAATTAACCACAATTGAATTTAATCAATTTCTTAAATTACTTTTAAATCATGCTCATTTATTTAATTACAAACCAATAAATTAATTAATCACCAAATAATCATCCATCTTAATTAATCATCCTCGATTAATTATACTTTAATTATATGAAGTAATCAGCTTTTAATTAATTCACAAATTCATTCTCCTTAATCATTTACAATAATTATCCTTAATTAATTATTCAAATTAATTATCTTATAATAACTTTCATTGATTAATTATTCTTTAATTAATCACATTCATGAATTACTTACTCCTTGATTAATTTCCTTAATTAATCAATCCTTTAATTACTCACTTTAAGTAATTTACCCTTAATTACTTCATTAAGTAATTATCATTAATTTAAATCACTTTTAGTAATTATCCATTAATTATTCTACTTAATAAATCCTTAATTCTTTATTAATTAATCCCTAATCATTTATTTATTAAAAATAAATTAATTACTCTTTAATTACTTTATTCATGAATCCTTAATTATCCAAGTTCTTAATTGACCTTAAGATATTTAATTGCTTAATTATCATGATCATATTAAACCATTTACCTTTATCATTAACTTGTTTAATTAAATCTTTTAATTTAAGTTAATTATACCCTACGGATTTAACTTAACAAGTTAAACAACTATATAACTTCCTTAACCAAATTTTTAGACATCTATTATATAAAGACATAAATTTTAAGAAATTGATGAAAACTAGATTCAAAAACTATTTTATATTTAAACTTAAAACTTTACAAATTTCTTTGGGTCAACCCTTATAACACTTCGAGTCCTTACTCGAGAAAACTACCGATTATATCAACAACTCACGACCAACCGATCATGCTTTGAGCAACAACCTAGAACAAACTCGACCCTAACTTCTTCCTTCCCCCTCCTACCCTCTTCTGCCTTCAGAACTTAGAACAATAGATACACACTAATGTCTGTGCACGTGCACAGATCGACGGTGGTTCAATGATCATCTTCGCCACCACCCCCAGTCTCCCACATCGGCGACGTCATCGTCGACTCGCCCCACAGCCCAGAAAACTCAAAAGAACAACAGCCCGAAATCGAGCATCACGAGAGAACCCAATACACAATCGATCACCAAAAATCACTCGCGTCGCCACCACAAACCACCAGTGGTCCCAAAACTCCGGACCAGACTTCACCTCGCTCACCTTCTTCTTTCCCCTCAGGTGCGCAGTCCTCCTGTGCCATCATGACGCCGCAAATGCCAGCGAAAACAACCTCGACCCTAAACTGGACCAAACCCTAAATTAAACTCGCACCACAGCCTCGGTGAATTAAAAATCCACCGAGTATTTTTCTGATGATCCTTAATGACCATGCCTGCTCCAACCACGAACACGCGATCTAATTCTTTACCGATGGCCAGAATTTGCCAATAAACACAATTCCGTTCAACTTCGAAATGCCTACTCAATTCTTCATAAAAAAATTTGGTTTTACTTTTAAAAATCCTCATTTTCGAAAACGTTTCGATTTATATACTTGAAACCAGAGATCACGATAATTAAATTTCCAACGTGTTTTATGTTTGTCTGTAATTTCAATTTTCCAGAGTATGCTTTAATTTGATTTACTTAAGTCTATTTTTAGAACTTAAATCATGTTTAAACAAACAACCTTGGTTTGAATTCTAAAGTCTAACAATGATCAGGGAAAGAAAATCAAATTGTTGAACAGGTTTTTGAATTCCTGTAACTGACATGCACAAACATTTTATTCACATATACACATCTCTGTATACATGCAGACACATTTTCAATCTTACCTAAGCATGGTTTCAGACAACAAATCACATTCCAGAGTCTCAAAAAGTTTACTCACGGTTCTACAAAAGCAGAGAAAGCTTGAAACTTGTATTTGTTTCCAGACATGCATATATCCTTCTTAAGTATGTATATTCATGCAGCAAAATTTTCATCCACATAAACACTTTACTATCACAAAATCAACATTGATCACGGCAAACCAAGATAGATGTACAGAATCAAGAGTTTACTCACCCTTCCCCTTTAAACAGAGCACTGCTTCCAAAACTGTTATCTGCCCTTGATTTTGAATTTGATCTTCTTTTATTTAAGTTGAGCTTGAGTTGGATTTGTTTTAAGTGGCAGGGTTGTTTTTCTTTCTCTGATATTTTTTCCTTTGTTTGGAATATATGAACTGAAATGAAGAAAAGCTTGACATATATAAAAAAATGAGTTGTACAGGTGATATTTTCTTTGAGCAGGGTGATATGATTCTTGTTTGTACAACATTAGTGATTTTTCTTTGCTTTGGGCTGAAGACATTTTCGAGTTGCCAAAAATGTTGCCAACATTTAATGCCAACGTACTTTTTATCTTTTATATGTTTACTTGCTTTGTTTTATACATTTTTTTTTCTTATATACGAAGATACTTTACTATCTACTTGTACAGGTTCAAAGTCATTTCTATTTCTTTTGTTCAAACTTGAATATATTTTTCTTTTTATTTCGGCTGAGATAATTTGTTGTGGCTTGCATTGATGAGGCTTGTACATGAAGCTAATATATCTTCTTTTGATCATATATTGTATACACTTGTATTCATCCTATACATATATATATACTTGTCTTTATTTTTCTTTTTGTTACTTGATTGGTTTGCTTTCATGAGTCTTTTGTTATTATATTTTAGTACATAGATATTTATGGTTCCTTTTTGTTTAATCTAATTACCTTACAATAAAATGAAGTCCCGGTTAACATGATATAAGAATTTACCGATGTTTACTTGAATTTATACATAACCATATGAATTTCCCTATATTTTTATTTCTATTCCTAACATAAATGCTTATGTTTATTTCTATTTTAAGTTTAAACTATCACTACTAAACTCTTATGTTCACTTCATAGTTTCCTTGTGTTATATATTTATATTTATACTTATAACCATTTTTTTTTCATACTTATTTTGAAATATTTATTTAACATCAATACTTATTATTTATTTAAAGTTTAACTATTTCACTCTTAAGTTTAAATATTAATAAAGTATATTTACATTAAAATACAAATAAATATCTGTTTTAGAGAGAATAAGTCTATATTGTTGAGTCAAGATTTTTATAGAGTTTTGATTTCTGACAAAGGGATAAGCCGTGATCGACAAAAAGAAGTTATTCATTGTTTTAAAGAGACACAAAGAGCTCCATACATTAGAGGTTGATTATTTGGTATGTTAGTAGTGTTATTTATGTTAAAATCTATCCTCAAATAATCTCATACCTTCAATCTTTGAATATAAATGTATATATGTATGAGTGCACATTAACTGTGCAGTCTGGGCTAAACCGGTCGACCGGTTTAAAACAAGGCGGTCGACCGTTTTTACCCAGAATGCACAGATAACGTGCACAAGTGTACATAACGTATATATATTCAAATTCTTGTCTACTGGTCCATTTTGACCTGTCGACCGTTTTCAAACAGAAAGCAACCTTTCGTACAGACACTTCCTTTTCTTCAACGGTTGCTTCTCTTTCTCTTCACCAATGATCATGACCTTTGTTTGTATCTTTTCACAAAGGGTTACAACTGTTTATTTCTTATATAAACATCATGAAATCATTATTCCAGACAAGAATAACCAATTCTATTATTCTAATCTCTATTCTATTGATCTCTGTCTTGAACTATCAAACATTTCAATTGCTTATTGAATCATTGAAATTATTTCATATCTTTTGATTCAATTAAGTAATATACTTCCTTCAATCTTCACAAACATCATTCACATACTTTGAGGATAAGATTATAGGAAGGGTGTACTACAAGTGACAAATCAGTGTTATCAAGAGCACAAGTTGTCAACGGCAATTATATTTGTTTTTGTTGAAGTCCTCGGTGTTGTAAGAGGCACGAAATCCCGTTCGGCTGTTCGGGTGTTGTAAACCTGTTCCTCCGGGTGAAGCGAGGTAGTTGGTTGTGAAAATCCAGATAGGAGTCTGGGACTGGACGTAGGACGGGAGATCCGAACCAGTATAAAAATCCCTGGTGTGATTTTTACAGTTTACTGCATTTACTATTCTATATCTGTGAATTGCTATATAGTTAGTTTATTGAATATTTACTTGTATAGCAATTGTAAATAACATTCCGCATATATTAGTCCATATTACACGATCCGTAATTAGTGTGCACAAGCGCATACACACTTTCATTTGGTATCAGAGCAAGGTTATCATATAACCGTAACACCGTTATTTGATATATTCTTGTAATATGGCAAATAACGCAAGCACTAGCTCTAGCACTTACACGGAAGGTCAATCAACACAAAGACCTCCATTCTTTAATGGTCTCAACTATAGCTATTGGGCTACACGTATGTCATTTTTCATGCAATCAAATAGCTATGATGCTTGGAATGCTACTCAAAAAGAAATAGTAAATCCAACAACTGAATATTCAGAATGGACAACGGCTGAGAAAACAGCAGCAGCTGTAAATGCAAAGGCAATAAATATGTTGTTTTGTGCATTAGACCAAAATGAATATAATCGTGTTAGTATCTGCACTACTGCATATCAAATTTGGCAAACGCTGAAAACCACTCATGAAGGTACTAACAAGGTTAAACAAGCCAAAATAGCCATGCTGAAGAGTCAGTTTCAAAATTTCAAAATGAAACCAAATGAGACAATCAATGATATGTATTCAAGGTTTCAAACTATTCATCATGCACTTATCGGATTAGGGCAAAAATATTCAGATTTTGATGTTGTTTCAACAGTCCTACATTCTCTGACTAGTGAATGGGAAGGAAAAGTATTAGCAATTGAAGAAGCTAATGACCTTTCCATCATGAAGCCAGATGAATTGATAGGAAATTTAATGTCCTATGAAGCAAATTTGCAGGCTAGAAAAGAACAGAAAGAAGAAAAGAAAAATGTAGCATTTCATGCTGAGAAAGATGAAAATGAATCAGATTCTGAAGATGAAGATTTGGCATTCATTGCAAAAGGATTCAAAAAATTCCTAAAATATCGAAAAGACAGTCGCTACAACAAAAGGAAACCTGGATCAAGCAAACCATCTTCATCAACTATAGAATGTTTCAACTGTCACAAAAAGGGGCACATGCAGAAGGATTGTCCAGAACAGAAGAAGAAGTCAGAAAATGATAAATTCAAACATAAGAAGGATAAGTCAAAGAAACGAGCCTTCTCAGTAACATGGGATGATTCAGACTCATCCTCATCTGAAAGTGAAAGTGATCAGGAGAATGAACAAGCTAATGTTTGTTTTATGGCAACAGAAGATGAGGTACAAATTCCTACATTTGATGAATTACTTGATATAAATTCTGAGTTGATAGTCAAATATAAAGACATAAAACGTCAATTAAAAGTAGCCAAAGCAGATTTGAGTAGAGTAGAGTTTGAACGAGATATGTTAAAAGACGAGAAGAAAATATTAGAAGAAGAACTTGAAAAACTTCAAGAATCATCATCTAATGTTGACTCTCAATTATCTCTTTTGAGTCAAGAAATTGAAACTCAAAAAGAGAAAAATGATGCTCTCACTATTGAAAATCATGAGCTTAAGGCAAAAGTCAAAAATCTGGACCTAGAAAAGGCGAGCTTACAAACTAAGTTAGATGACATAACTCAAAATGTTTCTAACTTTAACAAAGGTCGAGAAAATTTGACAAAAATCATTGAAAGTTCACAATCTGTTTCAAATAAACAAGGTTTGGGATATAGGAAACCAGAAACCAAGAAACATCTTGGTAATGAAAGGAAAAAGAAAGTACAAAAGACTGAAGCTAAGAAAAATCTGAGTTTATTATATGCCAAACCAAAGCCAGTTGTGAAATTTCAGAAGAAAAATGTCAAGACTATCAAAATATGGGTTCCTAAAACAAATAACAATTTGATTAGGAACAAATATATTCAGAATTTCATGAATACTGTGCATTATAATTCTAATTATGTATATAAAGGGGATACCGGACCCGTATGGGTTTGGATTCCTAAGATCTAACTCTTAGGACCCTATAAAAAGTGGGTACCATGGTCTTAATTATATTTTTTGCAGGTACCACTTAAGAAAAGAGGAAAATGGATATTCTGGTTGATACATTCCTATATTATTCCATTATCTATTACTCCTTTTTGTCGATGACAAAGGGGGAGAAAGAGCTAACAATTATCTGCAGGAATATATATATTTATATAAAGAATACAGACAAAATCTCAGGGGGAGATCACATATTCAGGGGGAGATTCAGAGTTTCAGATATATGTTGTCATCAATCAAAAAGGGGGAGAATGTTGAGTCAAGATTTTTATAGAGTTTTGATTTCTGACAAAGGGATAAGCCGTGATCGACAAAAAGAAGTTATTCATTGTTTTAAAGAGACACAAAGAGCTCCATACATTAGAGGTTGATTATTTGGTATGTTAGTAGTGTTATTTATGTTAAAATCTATCCTCAAATAATCTCATACCTTCAATCTTTGAATATAAATGTATATATGTATGAGTGCACATTAACTGTGCAGTCTGGGCTAAACCGGTCGACCGGTTTAAAACAAGGCGGTCGACCGTTTTTACCCAGAATGCACAGATAACGTGCACAAGTGTACATAACGTATATATATTCAAATTCTTGTCTACTGGTCCATTTTGACCTGTCGACCGTTTTCAAACAGAAAGCAACCTTTCGTACAGACACTTCCTTTTCTTCAACGGTTGCTTCTCTTTCTCTTCACCAATGATCATGACCTTTGTTTGTATCTTTTCACAAAGGGTTACAACTGTTTATTTCTTATATAAACATCATGAAATCATTATTCCAGACAAGAATAACCAATTCTATTATTCTAATCTCTATTCTATTGATCTCTGTCTTGAACTATCAAACATTTCAATTGCTTATTGAATCATTGAAATTATTTCATATCTTTTGATTCAATTAAGTAATATACTTCCTTCAATCTTCACAAACATCATTCACATACTTTGAGGATAAGATTATAGGAAGGGTGTACTACAAGTGACAAATCAGTGTTATCAAGAGCACAAGTTGTCAACGGCATATATATTTGTTTTTGTTGAAGTCCTCGGTGTTGTAAGAGGCACGAAATCCCGTTCGGCTGTTCGGGTGTTGTAAACCTGTTCCTCCGGGTGAAGCGAGGTAGTTGGTTGTGAAAATCCAGATAGGAGTCTGGGACTGGACGTAGGACGGGAGATCCGAACCAGTATAAAAATCCCTGGTGTGATTTTTACAGTTTACTGCATTTACTATTCTATATCTGTGAATTGCTATATAGTTAGTTTATTGAATATTTACTTGTATAGCAATTGTAAATAACATTCCGCATATATTAGTCCATATTACACGATCCGTAATTAGTGTGCACAAGCGCATACACACTTTCATATATTTCATAACATTGCTAAATTTCTGGGATGACACATTATATTAGTAGATTATCAATAAATATTTATCCAGATTTAAAAAAAATTCAGCTTCTATTATATTTCCAAATTCATTTATGTATCCAAATATCTTTTATTAACAGAATCTTATTCGTTTGACTTATAAAATTAATATCCCGATAACTTCAAATCAATTATTTACCTGATTAACCCGGGGTTAAAAATCCGGGTCATCACATTCCTCCCCCCTTGAATCTTTTCGTCCTCGAAAAGGAACGAAACCAGAATTTTATGAAAATGCTTAAAATCAGATAAATATTCTTTGATCACCTTTAAAACACTTTTAATATCTATATAATATTATTTCAAAGCAGTTTTTATAAAAATACTTTTATAACTCGATGTTTCGACAAGTCCATCCTTGTTCTCACAGAAATTCGGTCATACGTTGATCAGGCGTAGGACTGAAAATCTATAAGTGCTTGGCAGACCCGTTTCAACATCCAGTGAAAATACTTTGAAAAATAGTTTTATTGAAAATATAGAAAACAGTTTTGAAAATAGAGAAAACATCTTTGGTGAGAATGCTCTGGAAATCATCGCACCCATCTATGGTCGCAGTTACATCTTGGGTTACGTTGCTATCGCAGCAAAAGTCCATGTAACTGATTACACCACGGACCCACAACAGATCGCAGTTACATCCAGGGTTACGTTGTCGTCACAGCAAAAGTCCATGTAACTGTTGGCTCTCAGCGGCACACACGATTACGCTGTCAAAATGAAACTTCTCCACTCTTACATAGTGTCGCAGTCTACCGATGTAAAATCAAACGCAGACTGTTGGCTCTCAGCGGCTCACACGACTTTCGCTATGTTACCATAGTGTCGCAGTCTACCGATATAAAATCAAACATAGACTGTTGGCTCTCAGCGGCATACACGACTTTCGCTATGGTCTGCAGTAGATCGCAGTGACATCGAGTTACACTGTCGTCACAGCATAACCCAAATGCCTCTGTAGGCACCAGCCCCTCGACTTTCGCTACACAATAATCCTCAAGAACTAGTTTTGTCCGGACTCCTCACAGGATCAACTTTAGAACCTCCCCCTTAGAGGCTCAAGGCAGTGCCACCCTGTGGCACTCCTGAGAAGTTCATTTCAAGGGAGCGCCTTTTTCCCCAGAGCCAATCTCAAAACACTTTATACTATATACATATAGTATTTTTCTCAAAATCATACACCTAGTATGAAGAACATATAAGGCTCCTTTACACAAATCGATTCCCAAAATCGATAATTTTCAAAGTAGGCTTTTCCAAATCTCAATATTGATTTTACCCAAAAATCAAAAGCCTTTCCAAATCCATAGGTTCTCAAAACCCTTCTCAAAATCATTTTCATAAAATCTTTTATATCTATATATAAAATAATCTTGAGAAACTTTTGAATCAATTCATATTTGTATAAATTTCACCTTCATACTTCAAATGCTTTCAAATATTTTAAAACCCTTTCTTTTGGCAATAGATTCAACAAGGGGAGATTTATCTTATATAACAAAGATATATAACTTTGTTTATTCCAAATCAAACATTCAAATTTTGATTACTCTTTTTATAAAGTTATTAACCATACTACTTTTCTTCATAAAGTAAATTTCAATTATAAAAATTTCTAATTTCCATTTTACTCATCATATATTTCACAAAATATACTTTTCATCTCAAAAAACCATTTACAATTCTTATCCATAAATTTCAATATCGATTTCATTCAAGCCCGTACGATGTCCATATATCACTCGTACGCTATATCATTCTGATCGCTCCCTCGATGAGACAATTTCACTTCCGAACTAGTATTGTCCACCCGACTTCCTAGTGCGGACTCAGATTTGGTTCCTTGATCAGAAACCGTCATTCTCCTTGCATAGTCATACCTATGATAGAGAATATCCAGAACCAATCAAAAATCCATATCCAGGTTCGCCGTCGAAAATCGAGCGAAAATCCCAACTCGGATCGATAATACTAGCTATCTCGAAATTCTGTACTCGAATCTGGACCAAATCACTATGCGAATAGAATAATATACGTACATCCTACGTATTACCTTCATTGATTATCAGTTAAATCAATTCCCTTTCTATTCATATTACTTGGACTTTATTCACTTATTCACCCTTGCCTTAATCCCATTTGGATTATCACTTCAATTCTTATCTCAGTTGGGTATTTAATCCATAACAGTTTGAACTCCGATCGGTTTACATTTAGAAAATAGCTTGAAAATTTTAAAAATAGATAAGTAGTTGAAAAATAATTATTAGTTTGTAAAATAGCTATAAATCAGTTAAGTAATTGTAAAATAGTTGGAAAATATTAAAATAATTGAAAACAGTGGAAAAACAGTAATTAGTTCATAAACAGTGGCAAAATTATTAAATAGTTTCAAAAATAATTGTAGAATAAATATAAAATAGTTTGGCCTTGAAAAGTAAGGTTGGATATAGTAAATAGCTTAGGAAGATTTATTTAAGAAAACTTATATTAAGATAATAGTTTCAGCGTCAAACTGTCTCACTACCCAACCTTTAACTCAATCATTCAATTTAAATTTCCATTTAAATTGACTCAATACCAAAATAACTTCAAATTTCAATCACTTCCCCTTCCGATATTGGTTCAATTCCAATCAAGTTGAATTAACCTCAATTTCCTTCCAATTTCAAATCAAATTCCATTTGATTTTTATACTTATCCATCTTCAATTTTAGTTATTTCAGACTAAATTCAATTTGAACTAATGAAACCTATATTTCAACTTTAAACCATCTTGAATTATATAAATTCGAGTTAAATTTTCAAATGTTGATTTAACCCCTGAAATCAAATCAACTTATATTTTTAAACCATTAATTCCGAGTTCAATTCTCAAAATTCCATTTCATATTATCCTTACTTAACTTATTTCGAAGCCCAAATAAGAGTTCAAAACAATTTTATCATAAAAAGTTCATTTATTACCAAATTTTATCTTCCAGTTTTGAAATTGGTTCTTAAACAATTTTAATTTTTAAATTCAATTATTAACATTTCAGTTCAAAATGATCTCATATCCTTAATTCAAATTAAATTAAATTTCCATTTAATTTCAATACTGGATATATTACCACGCTTCATTTCTCATTCATTTAACAAATCCAATTCACAATTCAAAGATTATTAATAATAATAGGATGATATTATCCAATTATTCTAAATCATCCATCCATTTTCAATTTCCAAGTCTCAAACCCATTTGAGATCACTCATAACTTCCTATTTAAACCAATCATTTAACTTTCCCAAGTTAAATCTCAATTTCATATTGAAATTTCCAATTCAGGTTGCCTTTTAAATTATTTAACTTTCCCAAAGTTAAATTTAATTTACATAATCTAGTCAATTTACACAATTTGAATTCCCATTCAAAATTTAAACATCAGATTAATAACCTTCCCACTTAAGTTTAAAACTCGCTTCACTTTGGGTTTCACATCACATTCCAAGGAAAATTCAAAACTCTACCTTAGAGTTTATTTCATATTTATTTCCTTCACACACTAGTCCACCCTTAAATTTTAAACTACCCTTGGTTTTAAATTCAAATCAAATTCTGGACCCAGATTTAAAACTCCACAATTCAGATCAACTTTAGTTCCAATTTATAAGTCAGACCTGCCTAAATGTTTTACTTCCCAAATATTTTATTATTGTTTACTCATTTATACTCACCTTATTAATCATTTTTGATAATAACCAAGGTTATTGTATCTGAAAACCAATTCATCACTATCTTATTCTGAAATTCTCCTTAAATTCAAGATTTAAATTTCAGTTTGAATTCATTCCAAACCAATCCTTATTTTACTTTAAATTTTGTTATATTTCTATTATCACTTAATTCAATTCCAATAATTTAACAGCCAATTACCCTTGCATTCATTTGATAGAAATATTACTTTATATATCAAAATATATACTTATATGAAATCATTTAAAATCTTTATATAAGAAAATAACAAGTACGCTCTCTCATATGTATATACTCAACTCATTCTAGGGTACTATTGACCCTATCTTTAATGAGCAATCTCAACAGAGCCAAGGTTCTCGCTTAACCTTCAGCTCTGATACCAACTGTAACGACCCGAAATTTTCGATCCCGAAAATTCCAGATAGTTATGAAAAAGAAAAAAGAGATAGAAGAAGAAACAGAAAATAAAACACAGAATCTCACATTCGCAGCGGATAAAATATAATATCAATAATATTCTTTATACAAAGAATACTGTATCAGTCAAATACATTTAAATACATCAGAGTTACATCATATATTCACAGATACTGGACCTATACAAAACAACATGTCTCAGATAACTACAATATATCACAGTGGAATACACTCCATACGTTCCTGCCATCCAACTCGTCTTCTGAGCTCCAGAACGTCCTTACCTGAAAATATGTAATACTCGGTCTGACCCGAGCATTACATTAAAGTAACACCCGGGTCAGGCTGGAAACCAGCGTGAGTAAATTCATCTAACTAAAGTACTAGTACAAAAGGATTACTTAAAACCCGGGGTAACTCGTCTCAATTTACAAATTCAAAATTTGTTATAAACATTGCTTATTTCACACATCAATTTCTAAGTACCAAACTTAGATTAAATGGTTCACTTCACTTAACTCATTTCAGCTTATTTATTTCATATACAATTTTATGAAGATTTGAAGTGGTTTCGGGTATTCACTAATACCCGACTCTAGTCTCTTCAAATCCAATTGTCATCTAAACCCAAGTTATTCAAATGAAATACAATTCAAACTTAGATGCAAGATATCACTCTTACATAGTAATTCATCAACAAGAGATAATTTCATTATCACTATTCCACCCTAAACATCTCAAATCTCTTCATATAGAAATATCAACTAATTCAAGACATTTAACATCGTTCAATCATTCATAAGCAAGATTTATCACTTCCAAAATTAATTTAATTAACCACAATTGAATTTAATCAATTTCTTAAATTACTTTTAAATCATGCTCATTTATTTAATTACAAACCAATAAATTAATTAATCACCAAATAATCATCCATCTTAATTAATCATCCTCGATTAATTATACTTTAATTATATGAAGTAATCAGCTTTTAATTAATTCACAAATTCATTCTCCTTAATCATTTACAATAATTATCCTTAATTAATTATTCAAATTAATTATCTTATAATAACTTTCATTGATTAATTATTCTTTAATTAATCACATTCATGAATTACTTACTCCTTGATTAATTTCCTTAATTAATCAATCCTTTAATTACTCACTTTAAGTAATTTACCCTTAATTACTTCATTAAGTAATTATCATTAATTTAAATCACTTTTAGTAATTATCCATTAATTATTCTACTTAATAAATCCTTAATTCTTTATTAATTAATCCCTAATCATTTATTTATTAAAAATAAATTAATTACTCTTTAATTACTTTATTCATGAATCCTTAATTATCCAAGTTCTTAATTGACCTTAAGATATTTAATTGCTTAATTATCATGATCATATTAAACCATTTACCTTTATCATTAACTTGTTTAATTAAATCTTTTAATTTAAGTTAATTATACCCTACGGATTTAACTTAACAAGTTAAACAACTATATAACTTCCTTAACCAAATTTTTAGACATCTATTATATAAAGACATAAATTTTAAGAAATTGATGAAAACTAGATTCAAAAACTATTTTATATTTAAACTTAAAACTTTACAAATTTCTTTGGGTCAACCCTTATAACACTTCGAGTCCTTACTCGAGAAAACTACCGATTATATCAACAACTCACGACCAACCGATCATGCTTTGAGCAACAACCTAGAACAAACTCGACCCTAACTTCTTCCTTCCCCCTCCTACCCTCTTCTGCCTTCAGAACTTAGAACAATAGATACACACTAATGTCTGTGCACGTGCACAGATCGACGGTGGTTCAATGATCATCTTCGCCACCACCCCCAGTCTCCCACATCGGCGACGTCATCGTCGACTCGCCCCACAGCCCAGAAAACTCAAAAGAACAACAGCCCGAAATCGAGCATCACGAGAGAACCCAATACACAGTCGATCACCAAAAATCACTCGCGTCGCCACCACAAACCACCAGTGGTCCCAAAACTCCGGACCAGACTTCACCTCGCTCACCTTCTTCTTTCCCCTCAGGTGCGCAGTCCTCCTATGCCATCATGACACCGCAAATGCCAGCGAAAACAACCTCGACCCTAAACTGGACCAAACCCTAAATTAAACTCGCACCACAGCCTCGGTGAATTAAAAATCCACCGAGTATTTTTCTGATGATCCTTAATGACCATGCCTGCTCCAACCACGAACACGCGATCTAATTCTTTACCGATGGCCAGAATTTGCCAATAAACACAATTCCGTTCAACTTCGAAATGCCTACTCAATTCTTCATAAAAAAATTGGTTTTACTTTTAAAAATCCTCATTTTCGAAAACGTTTCGATTTATATACTTGAAACCAGAGATCACGATAATTAAATTTCCAACGTGTTTTAAGTTTGTCTGTAATTTCAATTTTCCAGAGTATGCTTTAATTTGATTTACCTAAGTCTATTTTTAGAACTTAAATCATGTTTAAACAAACAACCTTGGTTTGAATTCTAAAGTCTAACAATGATCAGGGAAAGAAAATCAAATTGTTGAACAGGTTTTTGAATTCCTGTAACTGACATGCACAAACATTTTATTCACATATACACATCTCTGTATACATGCAGACACATTTTCAATCTTACCTAAGCATGGTTTCAGACAACAAATCACATTCCAGAGTCTCAAAAAGTTTACTCACGGTTCTACAAAAGCAGAGAAAGCTTGAAACTTGTATTTGTTTCCAGACATGCATATATCCTTCTTAAGTATGTATATTCATGCAGCAAAATTTTCATCCACATAAACACTTTACTATCACAAAATCAACATTGATCACGGCAAACCAAGATAGATGTACAGAATCAAGAGTTTACTCACCCTTCCCCTTTAAACAGAGCACTGCTTCCAAAACTGTTATCTGCCCTTGATTTTGAATTTGATCTTCTTTTATTTAAGTTGAGCTTGAGTTGGATTTGTTTTAAGTGGCAGGGTTGTTTTTCTTTCTCTGATATTTTTTCCTTTGTTTGGAATATATGAACTGAAATGAAGAAAAGCTTGACATATATAAAAAAATGAGTTGTACAGGTGATATTTTCTTTGAGCAGGGTGATATGATTCTTGTTTGTACAACATCAGTGATTTTTCTTTGCTTTGGGCTGAAGACATTTTCGAGTTGCCAAAAATGTTGCCAACATTTAATGCCAACGTACTTTTTATCTTTTATATGTTTACTTGCTTTGTTTTATACATTTTTTTTCTTATATACGAAGATACTTTACTATCTACTTGTACAGGTTCAAAGTCATTTCTATTTCTTTTGTTCAAACTTGAATATATTTTTCTTTTTATTTCGGCTGAGATAATTTGTTGTGGCTTGCATTGATGAGGCTTGTACATGAAGCTAATATATCTTCTTTTGATCATATATTGTATACACTTGTATTCATCCTATACATATATATATACTTGTCTTTATTTTTCTTTTTGTTACTTGATTGGTTTGCTTTCATGAGTCTTTTGTTATTATATTTTAGTACATAGATATTTATGGTTCCTTTTTGTTTAATCTAATTACCTTACAATAAAATGAAGTCCCGGTTAACATGATATAAGAATTTACCGATGTTTACTTGAATTTATACATAACCATATGAATTTCCCTATATTTTTATTTCTATTCCTAACATAAATGCTTATGTTTATTTCTATTTTAAGTTTAAACTATCACTACTAAACTCTTATGTTCACTTCATAGTTTCCTTGTGTTATATATTTATATTTATACTTATAACCATTTTTTTTTTCATACTTATTTTGAAATATTTATTTAACATCAATACTTATTATTTATTTAAAGTTTAACTATTTCACTCTTAAGTTTAAATATTAATAAAGTATATTTACATTAAAATACAAATAAATATCTGTTTTAGAGAGAATAAGTCTATATTTCATAACATTGCTAAATTTCTGGGATGACACATTATATTAGTAGATTATCAATAAATATTTATCCAGATTTAAAAAAAATTCAACTTCTATTATATTTCCAAATTCATTTATGTATCCAAATATCTTTTATTAACAGAATCTTATTCGTTTGACTTATAAAATTAATATCCCAATAACTTCAAATCAATTATTTACCTGATTAACCCGGTGTTAAAAATCCGGGTCATCACAGCATTAGGCAATCTAAATGGGACGGTGAGTGTAGGCTCGACACTATGATGGCAAGGATGGTACCGTATATATGAGGAATTGGAGCTGTTTACATAGCTCAAGATCATTATTGGTCCTGAGCGATTAGCGGAAAGACAAGGGTTATGTCTAAACAAACTACACCTCCTACTATTGTAGACCACGTTTAGGACATACACTGCCTTACAGTTATTTGTTAGTTTGCTGTTATGAGGCAAGACTAGATGACTCTTTAATGGAGATCTTTTAAACGAATAGAATAGTCCATGGAGCTGAGTGTATAATGTAAAGAAAGACGAATATAATACAACAAAATAGTTGCATCATCGACTACGAGAGTTCCTTGGTATGAATGACGACGTGGATGTGATACTGTGTTGACGATGGATCCTAACGAGGAGCTGAGTTACAGATACTAGTGAGGAAAGTATCATGGTCCAAAGGGGGACCGTGGTACATACATACATACATACATGTATGTATATGTATGTATATAGATATTTTCCACCTCGAGTAGATAGAGTGTATCTTATGCGTACGTGTAGTCAAGACGACTAAGTAAAACAATAGACATAACATGTAACGGAAGGCATCAACATAGACTAGTGTTATGTATAAATTGTGTAATTTATCAGTAACAAGAACGTTGTTCTGACCCTTCCACCTCATTGCAACCCATATGATTGCTTTAGAGGGATAGGAAATTGTACAAGGTAGGAACGGTTGAAGGACAGATTTCTTTATGCATGCTCGACATTGACAAGGACACTAGAGATCAAAGGTGTCAATCTTGGTCAGTACTCTTATGTTTTATTATACTTTATTAATTCGCTATGATTTTATATCGATAGAGCTCTAATATGTTTTTGTTATTGCAGGATACCAAATATCAACGGTCCATACTTTGTTGGACTTGGATTTTCGATTTAGCGAAATTTTGGGTCTACTAAGATGTGGGTTGTTACAAAATTTCATTTCTAGCCTAATTGTAATCAATCCCTAACTCCACTTCCACTAATCATTCACCTTATTTTAATTAGCTTTTACTATGTTCAATTTTTTTATTACTTGCTTAATTTATTTATTTTCCCATATTTTGGTACTCACCAAAATACGGGGTGTTGCGACAATACTTGTAACAACCCTGGTATTGGTGATTACCTGTAATATATAATTATAACGATAATTATAATTTAATATTGAGAATAAAATAAACTGGAGAAGATAATTTTGTTAAAGATGTTTATTTTAAATAAACATTGTGATTTGGGAATAAATATGGAATTAAAAATTTATTGGATAAGTATTTGGTTAAATAAATTGTAAATATTGTGTATTTATTAGTTTGGAGCTAATAAATTAAATAAGTGATGTATTTCAACATTAAATTATTGAAATAAATCTAAATTAATGAAAATAAAATTTTAAAATTTTTATTTTGAGAATTTGGAGAGGAAATAATCATTTATTGGATTTTAATCGAGTCAATACAACAATATTGGAAACTATTACCAATATTAACCTTTTATTGAATTTAAAATAGATAATTAGAGTAATTATGTATTTTATAAATATAAAAGTGTGAAATATTGTTTAGAAATAATATTTTGATGTTTAAATAAAGTTAGAATGGTTTATTGTAATTTATTTGACAAGGAAACAATTTTTGAATAGGTTGTTATATTAAAAATGGTGTTTTTGCACTAAAATAGTGTAAATTGTGTAATACTTATAAAAATAAGGTTTTATTCATCAAAATAACCTTTTATAGTTGAAATAAATTTTTACTTGTTAAAATAACAATTTTATTATCATACAATTGGATGTAAACATTTTATTTGGTTCAAAATGAGAAAATTTGGGCATACATTGTTAAAATGGATAAATGAGCATTTGTACTTAGAAATTTATCTAAGTATTTACTATTGGGCTTGGTAGGCAAAGAATAAATCCAAAACCCATCACTAGAAACTTCTGGTAAGAAGAAAGTTAACAGTACGTAGTTTTTCTCCTTCATCTTCTTCTCAAACTCAATACAGTAAAAAAAAACAGTGGGCACTACATGATAAATCCAATTCTATTCAAAATTTCTGCAAATAAAAGAAGAAAAAATCATCAAAAAAAAGATTATACAAGGTAATCCAAACCAATACTAAATTAATTTCATCTAAATCTTTGAATTTGAGATGAATTGTCTGTAGTTCTTTTTCTGTTTGTACTGCATGTCTTCTTTTCAGCTATTACACGGTCTTGAAGCTTCTCTTCTTCACTAAAGCTCGCAACTTGCTATAGAATTCTTGCTAATTTTCTAAGGTGAGTACAACACTCACAATTTCTAACTAAAACTAGTGCTACTGTAAAGAAATTTTGCTCAGAAAAGTTACTGTATATGTTCTATTCTATGTTCCTTGTTTTTATGTTTTTCTGGTTTTTGGTTGCTACTTTGAGTGGCTGTAACTCTTTGATTTTGCCACGAATTTCTACCGAATCTTTTTCGAATTGGAGTTTAGTTGTTGTTCTTAGTGCTTGTCAAATTTCATGGCAAAACTCCTCTGTTTGATATGTCAAAACGATGCTAGAAAATCAGTACGAGCAAGAAATCAGCAGGCTGGAAGGTCCCGTAGCCTGGGTCGACTTGCAGGTCGACCCAGAGCCTTCCAAGTCAACATGGCTGTCAACCTAGGCCTTCTTAAGTTGACATGGAGGTTGACGGGCCTGTCGACCTGCATGTGGACCTGTGTGTGTGAGTTTCTGGGCAATCCTTTTTGCCCCTTTGTGCTATGCTTTTACCACTTGTTCTTATGCACTTTTGTGATGTTTTTGAATGTGAATGAGGGCTATGATGCCTATCAATAGGCTAGCCAAGATTTGGTGAGTAAGAAATTCAAATTTAAATTAAATTTGAATTCAATTTGAATTGAATTTGAATATCGGTTTTTGAGTATTTTCTATGTTTTTCTTCGATTTCGAGCACTGTTTCTTCCAAACAAATTTTGAAATAATTTTTATAATAAATTGGCTTTTGAATTTAGTATTATATAATATTTTTAAATTATTTTAAAGTTATTAAAATATATTTATTTCCTATAATAAGGAGAATTTTCAATAAATTGATTTCAAAATGATTTCGAGAAATTGTTTTAAAATCCCGTTTTCTCTAGTAAATTATTTTATAAATAATATATACAACTTTTACAATTTTTTAACGTATGAGGAAGAGAATTAAATGATTTAGTAAAACACGTGGTATGGGACATGTGCGTTTACTTTTTCGGTTAATTCCGGACCTGTACGATCGAAGCAATTCTGGGCTATTGATTTGAGATGATTTCTAGGATTTGCCATTTTATGGCATGTTTTGAGATTTATAATTCCTATTCTTGGGAATTATCCGAGATGGCTAATATTTGGCAAGATTTGTGGTTCGAGATCTCCTAATTTTGGAGTTATAATTTATAAGAACCTGATATATTGTTTTACTTGCCGATGAGATGAGGCGAGTCATGAGATTTCTGAGTTTTGAGATATTTGATGATTTTGTTTTCTAATGTGACATTAACTAGCGGTTAGGAAACCATTAAGTGAGAACGTGTGGTATGGGATGCACTGTTACCACTCTTCGGGTTCCTCTATGGGAGTTTGTGACACATTCTGGGTTTACCAGTACTATAGACCTTCGGGTCATTTGAGTTTACGACTTTGGTCGTCTGGGATTTACGAATTCGCTCATCTGGGATTTATGACTTCGGTCGTCTGAGTTCTACGACTTCGGTCGTCTGGGATAACTACATAAAATATATATAGTACTGGTCTGAGTTTGGCACATGCATCATTGCTTCGGCATGCAATAGGGATCTGGCCAATCCGGGTTTTTTGAGTTTTCTAAGTTTTATTATGATTTCACCATTTGAGATATCTTTAGTGCATCGATAGCCTAGAGCTATATGAGATGTTATACATATATGGTGATTTCATTTTTATGAGGTTTTGAACTCTTATTGAGTTCCTTGAGTTAAGAGTTTGCATGATTCCTTGATTTTGAGTTATATATTTATATGTCGATGAAATGAGTTGAAGATTTTGATGTTTCCTCTTTTGGCTATCATTTTGCTTATTTACATTTATGTTGAATAAACTTGAGTAGGAATCACTTATGATATGCTAAACCTATTCATGAGTTATTGTTGAGCAATTATACCATTGCCACCCTTGAAATTGTGAATAGAACTTCATTTTTATCATTCCTTTCTACTTAAAGGAATATTTCCCTTATGCGTGTATATCCATTTATCTCTTGATAATCATCATGTTTTAGTTAGCCCGACCCGTGTATTTATTACTTGGGTCAGACCGAGTTGCAGGTTAAGATCTTTAGGACTTTTGGCTTAGCAGTATCTTTTGGACTTCTCTACCAACCCTTTTGGATAGGAATCATAGTTCTTGTGTAGTTTTCGTAGTAGTTTTCTTGTTGGGAACTTTGTTATGTATATTCTTTTGTGGGGATGTATGTATATATTGTGGTTGAATACCACTACGACATGTTGTATTCCATTTTTCGTATGAGTATATGTAGATCAGTTTATGTTTGCTGTTCTATGACTTGAGACTGTTGATGTTGTTATGTTTTGTTTCTGAATTGATCCTGTAGTCACCATAGTAGTGTATTAGATAGGAATTTAGTATGTTGAACACATGAGACAAAAATGAAAAAAAAATAAGTACCATATCAACATACTTAGCTCTTATCTAATGCAAGACTATGATGGTCGCCCTTAACTAGCCCTATTCTCCGCATTCGCAGACAGAATTACTCAGTAATTCTCTTTGTTAATGTGGGTCTCAGGGTGGGGCATCACAATACTCGTATATTTTTGTAAAGCATTCTTGCATAGTTTACTTTCACGAAGTGCATTTTTGAGTGACCTCAAATGAGGAATTCCTTTACCATAAGGAACACATCAATTGCATTATAAAGAAGTATTTATTTGTAAATAAGCAATGTTGTTCACAGTAGCTTTGCTATAGAAGTGGGCAACGATCCAAGCTCTTTCCGTGAAATTCTCAATCCACTTAAATACTAATTTTTTTATAATATATTTTTATTGACTAAAAATTTAGCCAATATCAGAATTATGTTAATGTGTTTTTATTAACAAGGTTACTTTCTAATACTAGGCTAAAAAATTGAAAAAAAGGAGTAAAGAGCTAAAGTAAAATGACACAAGGTATATAGTGGTTTGGCTAATTTTGCATACGTCCATTATGAAGATCTCTTACTATGTTGACCTCTTACTTTTATAAGGAATTACAGAGGAATAACAAGAAAATAAGAACACTCAAGATTCTAATGATTTAAGAGCTCTTATAATTTTTTTGTGCTGAAAATATGATTTAGAACCCTTATGAAATTGCATGACAAGGGGTACCTATAATAGTTTAAGTAGATCTTTGAATGATTGAGAATGTGTAGTTGAAGGGTTGGAATTGCTATAGGCCGTTGATCTGGTCATCTATGTTGATGGAGGATAGTCGGGAAGGTGGTATGATCATATAGCTAAGATGCATGCCAACTGTCATTCTGTACTATAGGTGTGCTTTGCATAAAGAATGGTGGCATGACATAGAAGTGGGTGCCTTTCCATAATGGATAAGTAGTTGGTATGCACATTGGTGCTTTCGTCAGGTGAACAGTGTCATGTAATACACTTTTCCAAAAAATAAGGCTGAAGAGAAGCTTCTTTCACAGTAATGGTCAGTTGTTTATAGCTTAATCTTGCTTATTAAAGACAATGTTAAATGGGATGAGTCGAGCCATTTATGTTATGATGAGATGGGTCATAGGTAGGTTGAGAATGAGCTGAGCCAAGGGCAGTCGCATTTGAGCCGCATGTAGTCGAATGAGGACTGTTGCTGGATGGGGCCGCACTACACCAGAAAAGTCATTTTGCCACGGATTTGGGCCGTGGCAAAATAGGCAGTGGCAAAAAATTTGCCACGGCCCTGAGCCGTGGCTATTTTCTATTTTGCCACGGCCTTAGGCCGTGGCAATATTTAGAGCAGCCACGGCTTAGAGCCGTGGCAAATTCATGGTTAGCCACGGCTTAAGGCCGTGGTTAATTTTTGTATGTTACTCAAATCAATTAACCGTCTCGGCGGTTCTTACTTCAGTTCAATTCAATACAAAATAGTGTCTCAGTTCACAATACGGTTCACTGTTACAAACAGTTAATCAATTACAATACAATGATACATGAAGACAAAAGTTTCAGATGGTTCATCAAGTACAATACAATGGTACATGAAAACAAAAGTTTCAGATAGTTCATCAAGTACAGTTCAATGATACATGAAAACAACAGTTCAGCAACAATACATAATACATGCTACAAAGTTATAACTAATCTCCAACATTGTTGTAAAGAGGCAATACATAATACAAGTATAGTACAATGATACAATAAGATTTCGCACTATAAGGCATGTATTTCATCTTCAAGCTTCACATCATCCACTTCAATAGCAAGTCCTGTAAAGAGGAAGACAACTCTGAGGTTTAGGTACTTACTAATGAACAAGCCCTGTAAAAACACTCCTTGGAAAGTAGATGCATTTTGTGATTAAGTAAATTTATACATTCATTTATCCTATAATGAAATATAACTTACGTTTAAGGCCAGATATCAAGAGAGGAAACATAACTGAGGATAAAGAAGAGCTAATTATTCGGCTCCATAACCTATTAGGAAATAAGTAATTATCTTATTGATACTATTAGTGTTTAAATTATAGCGGTGATGTAAAGTTGTGATTTATTAAGATGGTGCATATCAATATGCAATTGTGTTCACTTTTATTTTTTTGCAGATGGTCATTAATAGTAAGAAGATTGCCAGGGCGGACAGATAATGAAATCAAGAATTACTGGAATACTTACCTCAAGAGGAAAGTAACAGGTGAAACTTCATGTCAGCGATCTTCATCAACAGTAAAAACTGCTTTCCCTGAGAAACAAACTGAAAAAAAAGAAAGAAAAATCAGAGACTAATGTTACAAGTGCCAAGACACTAAAATGCACAAGATCTATAGTCGAAAATCAAATTCCGGTCTCTACAATGAAACATTCTCCAAAGAATATTAGTGAAACTCAAATCGATCAACAGACTTCTGATTTCATGTTTAATTTTGCTGAACATTATGATCCTCAATTAAACACAACCAAAGATGATGTGTGGATTACAGAGCTTATGCAGAACTCTAATTTTCATCTACCGTCCAAGGAAAGCTCATACACTAGTCACGAGAGCTTGCATAATATCTATGGAAATGAAACTTCATTTAATGAAGAAATTTATATTAGAGGGTTGTTTAACGGTGGTAAAGTAGAAGAAGAAACGTGTATATTTTTCCTGATTCCAGTTCATTGTACTCGTTTGCTAATGAGGCTGAAAAAACATTATGCATTTAGCCTATAATCTATATATTACATGTCTGCTTCAGTTAAAAATACATATATTCTATCTAGATCAGTCATTTTTGTCATTTGAACAGAAAATACATATATTTCATTTAGCCTATAATGAACAGATAATGCATGAACCAAGCATGAGGCTAGTATAGAAGATGCGTTAACAATCATATGTGAACAAAGGCAATAAAAGTGACAGAAAATATAAATGATGAACAAGAGACAAGTATATGGTATAGGAATTAAAACTTTATATAATAATTTAATACCCTATTAAAATAAACGCACCCAGTCATACATTTATTTACACATCACACATAAAACAATCCCACATAAAATATGTATTTTATAACTGTTTAAGAATCTGTTTATTAGTCTATTTATTAGTCTATGAAATACCTGAATACTTCCACCATAAATAATCATTTGCTAACATGAATAACAATACAACAATCCTATTTGTGTGTTTTTTGGTATGTGAAATTTGGACAACTGCATATATTGAACATCATATCAGTAATGATAGTAGTTACCATACGGTTTGCATATTATTTCAGTTTTTCAATACAACATTTTCATTTACTTTATTTTTTTTAATTTCATATCTAGCTAGGTTTATATTTGCTGGATGATGTTCCAATAGTTTGCAAGTAAAAAACAGACCATGTCCATGTTTTTATTCCATTTTTACCTCACATTTAAAATTGCATATTTTGTTTACTTTTCCTTTGTTTATTTACTTTTTTCCATTTTTATACATGATGCTTATATCTGTAGTTTTCCCCCCTTTTCCTGTGCATTGAATAAAGCCCGTTTTATAACCTTGCATTTGTTCCATATTTTAGCCATAGCAACTAATAATGTATTCAGGAATATAGTGTAAACGGTGGTATTAAGTTGGTTAACAGTGAAGGTATTTGACAAAAGCTCTAAAACTACCTTCAGTGCGTAACTTTACTCTTGTACAATGTACACAATCTACGCTGAATCAAAACCAAACATCTGTTGACTATTGAATACACTGTGCAAACGGAGACTTGATACATTGAAATTTATTTGGCCCTAAATTCAGTTTGCATTTAAGAGACAGCAAGTCGATACTTTATTTTTAATATTTCGTTATTTTAGGAATTTATAAAAACCTTCACCCATATGCTCTTTTTGTACTTAGCACCCTATTATATTCGAAATTGTAGACTACTCTTGTTTGTACCCTCCCTCATAATTTATGCCATCTGAAACAACATAATCGCTTCGTTCAACCCAAAATCTGGTTCCGTTTTGTTTCCTTGTTTCTTCTTTAGTTGATGGGTATCTCATATAATCAAAATACTAAAATTTGTTAATGGATCTTTAGTAAAGCACATATATTATACATCATGCATTTGAAATTTTCATTGATTCAAACCATTATGCATATCTCAAATCACTATACACAACAAAATTTACATGATTGAATTTCATAAGAGAACCAAGTGTTAACAAAATTATATTATGAAAAATTAATTAATGACTAATAAACAGATTCATGATTGAATTTCATAAGAGAACCAAGTGTTAACAAAAGTATAAAGAGGAGGGAAATAGATTATGGGATGTCACGGTGCGGTTTTGTTTATTTTAACGGTGAAAGATAATATGTTACATAATCATATCAGAAACAATACTGACTCATTTCAATATATACAGATAAAAAAATGCCGTAGGTTATTACCTGAATACTTCCACCACGCTTTCGACCTCCTTTTTCAGGAACTGTGACCACCTATAGAAGTAAATTGCTTGAATCTTAAGTTCTTACAAAGAATCAAGAGATTCAAGACAGTACATTGCATCAATATGCATTTAGTTCAGGAAGATATTAGAAACCTTCACAGATAGCACATAGCTCATTTTATACTTTGATGACACAGTCATGAATATAAGTTCGCCAAATAAGGGTTGGAGAATTTTGTGACCATATACAAAGGAGGGAATAGGATTTGGAAATGAAGTTGCAATTTGCAAATGATATTATTTTATTATCTATAATTTGTTTTCGTTGTGTAATACAATAATTGTCATTAATACTTTATTTAAATAAATATAATAATATTATTCAGTCACATATTCATCATTTAAGGTAAAAAGAAATTTCATTACTATGAAAACAATGCCCAACAAAAGTAAGAATCAAAAAACAAAAGACCTAATGCATTATAAACGTCTGATGGAAAAAAGAAACACATGAAAACAAATAAATATATACATGTTTCCTTGACAAGTAACTCCATATACCTGTGTGCTTGAGCATCATTTTTTTAACAAAGGTAAGACACATGGAAATTCGTTCCTGCACCAAATGAGTGAACTACTGTGAAATCTGTCATTTTTCATTTGTTTATTGTGACAATCCATTCTTCATTAGTAATAAATAAAATATTAATAATGATAAGCAACTAAAAATATAAATAAAATAAACTTAAGTCAAGTAAGGAAATATTTTCCTTGTTCATATTTTAATTGAAGACGATAGATTTAGTAGACATTTAATAAGTTAATTGATCAAGTAAATTAAAAAACTAAGGCTTGATCCAAAACTTATTTCAAAAATAATTCTCGTCTAAAAAATATGACTAAGCCTATTTCTATAATAAGTTTGAAATGAGACATACCGCTGAGATGAGTTTTTTTGCAGAGGCTTAAATGAATCGTTTAATTAATCAACATATTAATAATAAACAGTCATCCAAAAATTAATTCACTAGTGACAAATATCAAACTATGTCTGACCAAATTAACTAATAAATATAATCATTTAAAATAATAAACATCATATTAAATACTTATCAATTCAAAATCAAATCAAATATCTTTGAATGTTTCTCTTACCTCAAATACCAACCTAGCCTATATAAAACACCCTCAGACTCATAATTCTACCATTATGAATTAAAACCCCTTAAACACAAGTTAACACCATAATTTCTAAAATCATATTTTCGAAGAAATGAGACGTAAACCATGTGAACAAACAAAATCCCAACCATTATGTTTTTTAACTTCGTCAGTGATCATAAAAAAAGATACCTGATTACAACTATATCGAGGAGGAGATATTAATTAAAAATATCTGATTAAAAATACTTGATTAAAAATAAAAATAAAATACCTAATAAAAAGATATCGAGGAAGAGACATTGAGGAGGAGACAAAAAGATACCTGATTACAACTATATGCTCAAATGGAAATTATGGAGGAGATGCTCGAATCGATATTGAGGTCGGCCGAATAAGGAGCGATGCTAGGGCGCATGGGAAGCAAAAGGGGATTATCTTGGGAGTGGGATTCGTGAATTTCAGAGGGAAAATGATTAGGGCATGTGTGGGCGTTATTTTAAGAAAAGGAACGTATTTGAGTTGTATTCTGTACGCTAGGGGGTTGGAAAAAATAGACCAATTTTCCAACGGTCTAAAGCCGTTGCAAAATTACCACGGTCCGTGTCCAGGTATAATTTATTTTACCACGGTTCAAAACCGTGGTAAAATTGCAACGGCTCGTGACCGTGGCAAATTTTCCGCATAGGGTGTGGCAAAATGGGCAGTCTGGTGTAGTGCCGGTAGTAGGTGGGTTGAGAAGAAATTAGGATGATCGCTTTTGTGCCGGGTTTAGCTGATTGAGTTGGTTGTTGATGCTAGTTTGAGTTATGCCAATCGATTTAGGAGATCAGGTGGTTGTATCTTTGACATCCGCTTATAGTTGTTTTGTGGCTTGGTTTGAGCCGGGTAGGGCTAAGATGTATTGGCCGACTAATCATTTCTTGGGGGAAAATTGAGCAACATTATCCCCCAAAGTCAATGCCAGTTTGCAGGTGCGGGCTCGTCAATCATGCATTTAATGCTGCACTAAATGTTGCTATACGTGTTATTGTGTCATTAGTGGTGGCAGTATACCATCCTAGACATTGTAGAAATGGTTTGCTTTTTCAATGTGTGATTGACAAGAGCATTGATGATACTTAGATAATTTATATTACCCTCATGTGGCAGATCCAATGGTCAACATTCGACCCCGCTTCCTATAAATATTCCTCCTCCTTCCTCTCTCATTCTTTGTCGAACCACTCAAACTTCCAACATAAATTTTTTTGTCGCGTTCTTTTAAGGTTTTAACGCTTCTTCTTTAGGAAGATAGTAAACCGGGACCTCCTCTTGTGTTTTCCTCAGTTTCGCTTGCCTTAGCCATGAAAAAATGAGTTTTTATTTTTTATTTTTTGTTTCATGGAATTGAAATCTTATGTTTTGTGTTGTTTACATGCCATTGCTTAGCCAGGATCCCCATTTTCTAATTATCTTTTGAATGTCAATCCACCGTGGCTGCCGTATCAGTGGCGGTCGATCGATGTTGGCTATCTTTTTGATGACCTATAAACTTAACAAATACATTAGTACTTTGCCCAAACTTGTTGTTCTAGGCTTTAAGCCAACGGTGTGAATCTATGCCCTGCGGCATGCAACTTAGCTTAGGGTTGATTTAAGGTAAGAGTTAGCTTTCATGGGATGCCCAACGCCGACACAACATGATGGTGGCCATCCAACATTCTCCTCGTGATGTTCCTCGCGAGTATGCTTGACTTAGTAGTGGGGTCATTGTAATTGAATTTGGCTGCTTGAATTTCAGACGGATACTTTTGGATCAACTTTGGTCAATACCTCTAGTCTAAAAGCTTCGGAGATAGTTAAGGGTGAGGTGAACCTAGTCGAGTGCCTCACTAGGCGTAGGTGCAATATAAGGATGGTCAAATATTCCACAGCAACTGTCCGACTAAACCATTCACCAACGGGCTTCTTAACTTGGTCCCTAGGCTACTTCAAGGTCGAGGCTGCTTTTCCTCTTCATCCGTTCTGGTATCTTTCCTTAATTCCATCGAACTTGCTCCCGGTCGGCTTATCACCAATAGCTATTGGTTCCTATGCGGGGTCTATGCCGCCCGCGTGGACTTCGAGCTACTAGGAAGTCAGTTAACCTACCATTACTTACTATCACATGTAGGCAAACACCAAAACCTCTCCTATAACATCCCCTATCTTGAGGCCAAGAGCTAAGCGCTACAGATGCTGTAGTCATCTATAGTATTAACTTCCGGCGACAAAATACGGTAATGTTAATAGTGTCCATAATATCAGAAGCAGATGAATATGAAACAAAATCACATATTTCAAAAACAACTTTTCTGATTACATTTCACAAATTCATGTTTCATATCCAATTACATAATCTCAAACGTTTCCCAGGCATTGATCTAATATAATTATTACAAAATACGCCAAGAGCGACATATGAAGATGCCTCCTTGGATGACCAGAGTACTAAATAGACAAAAACTGTCTTAATACATCACAGCGGAAATAAAGACATAACAACTCCTGAATAGCTAACATCACCCTCCTGCTCATCTTTGAAAGCTTTATTCATCCAGCTATTAAAACCTGTAAATCCTGAAATTTCAACCTACTCAAATCAATTTTGAGCACCCCAGAGTTTAAGGGGAAAAACATAAACTTCGAGTCATACATAAAGTCTGGTGTGAATAATACTATACATCTCAGTTATCTGATATTAAGTGAGACCACACCGCTTAGCAGAATGGGTTTCCCCTCACTAATATCCTTTTAAAAACGTATCTTTTGCAAATCTAAATCCTGCAACCAAACTGGTTAAAACAATAATACCAATATCATGTAAGCATACAAATAAGGTAATAAATGGACTATCTATTCGAACACTATAGTTTTGTTTGGCTAACTACTAACCTTTGGCTGGTTCGAGCCTACCAGGCAAAATAAACAAATAGTCTAACTTCTGTTAGATACTCTTCTAGACGGTCTGTCACCAACTAACTTCTCCCAGGGTCAACTGATCCTAATGGTTTTGCGGGCTCACCAATAACCTACCTTAACTCTGTAGATTCCTTTCTATGTGTAACATCATTTTAGTCTTACTTGTGACAAAGCCCTACACACTAGAATTTTGGACTTATAATAGCTAGGGGCTACTAGCTAAAGTATAGGGCGCGACTCCATACCTGTCCCATCTGGTATTTTAATATCTAAGTCATTTTACCTAGGTCATCCACCCTTAAAATTTTCCTTGAAAACATTTCTTTCAAATTGATTTAACCCTTTAAATCATACTTAAACAAGGAAAATATACTCTATGCTTTACTCAAATCACTTTTCCATGTTATATATACTTTATACAAAATATTGTTGATGAAAACATTCAAAACCTTTGAAAGTACCCCTTTTGAAACCATTGAAAGTACCCCTTTCGAAACCATTGGAAGTTCCCCTTTCGATACATGTAAACTACTTTACTTTATAATCTAGGCCGAAGGCCAAAACATACCTTTTGAAACCATTTACATTAAAACTTTCGAAAACATTGAAATAATCTCTCTCGAAAGCTTTATAAAACCTTAGGCATCCTCTTTTCAAACCACTTTAAACATGCCTTTCGAAACCATTGGAAACCTTCCATTTAAAACATTTCGAAATCATTAGGGAATCACCCCTTTCAAATCTTTATCATGAATCTTTCGAAAGCATAAAGTCCTTTACATAAATAGAACCTTTCAAAAGCATTTGTGTTCAAGTAAAACATGTGGAAAAACCCTTCGATACCATTTAAAACCATTTCTTTTGAAACCTTTGGGTCTAACTTTCAATAGAACAAAGTGTCTTAAAACAACTGCATCAAAAGAACTCTTTTGAAAGCAATTTCTTAAGTAAAAGAAGTGGATGGTGTCGAGTCCAATCCCTTCGAAAGTATTTAAGAAACAACTTAGGTTTTAAAACAAAGAAACCCTTTCGAAGGCATTGCTTCGGAGGGTAGGATGTGACAACAAAGGGTTTCGAAGCTTCTTTATAAAAAAAGGCGCAACCTCTTTCGAAACCATTCTTTAAAACCATTTGATCAAGTCGAAAGCTATCTATGTCAAAAGCATATTCTTTTCGAAAGCAAAGCAGGTGCATTTCCTTTTAAAAGCAAAACAAGGCTTCGACCCCTTCGAAACCCATGTTTCGACTCTGTGCCTTTCGCTTATCTCCAATCCACTACATACCAAGGCTTTTGATACCATGTGTATTGGTTTCAACTAAGATGAAGGCGGAAATACCTAGTCAAAAGATGCTACAGAAAGTGGCGAAACAGCAAAGTCTTATAAAAATTGACTTTTAACTTGAAAAAGTAATTTCTTTTCAACTAACCTGCTTTGTTTGTCAACATATGATTGGTTGCTAATTTTTTTCTAAAATATTTTCTAAAAGTGCTGTTGAAATTTCAGAAGTAAATAATTTAAAATGTTTACAAAATACCCCTTCTCCTTTTATAAGTATATAAAACATTTAAGTCCCATACCTTAAATAATTTTATATACTTATTAAAACACTTAGGAAAATTCTACAAAAATTCCCATATATCGTTTTTAATATGTTTTCTAACATATTTAAATTTCTAACCCAAAACATATATAAAATAGCCGTAATTAATTTTAACCCAATTAGACATTTTCTTCACTAGAAAATTAATAATAAATCCACATTAATTCAAAAAATTATGAAATTTGAAACCCATCTCTAAAATATTATTTCTGACCTTATATCAAAATCGCAAGGCATTTGGATGTCATTTAATAGGGTTTTCACATTAAAACTTATCATAAAATCTATATGAATTAGCATAATTCATCAACAAGCGTATATAACCATTTTAACAATCAAAACATGGCAAACATTTGCAAAATAATTCGGATCTCAATCTAAAATCGAAAATAAGAAAACATGAGATGTAACCTAATATTCACCTTTTGCTTTATGATTAAGATGTTGAGATTTGGTCTTTGGATTAAGAGACTTAAGCTTACTTCCTTTAGATTCTTGCTTATGTTCTTCTTACTTTCCCTTAATGGTGGTCGGCCTCACTTATATTTTGTTTTTGTTTTGAACGTGTAAAATGAATGGGCATGAAGGGTTTAGGGTATTACAACATATTTTATTCCTACTTTGCCCCTTATCTACTTGCCTTACCTATTTCATTTTAGTTTCCCTTAGTTCATTGTTTTAAACTGGCACAACTACCTCTATTAACATAAATCTCAATCCCTTAACCATTTCATTATTTCATATAATTTAACTAATTAAATATCCTAAATAATGTTAACCAAAACTAGGGTCGTTACAGACTCCCCTCCTTAAAGAATTCCATTCTCGAAATTACGATAAGGTATGCAACAAATCAATCATAAAGGTAAAACATACCATGAAACAAATTAGGATAAGCGTCTTTAATCCTGCTCCCAGTCCCCCAAGTACAGTCTCATTCATCGTCGCTCCACTGGACCTTAACTAATCTGACTTTCTTATTCCTTAGCCTCCTCTCATCTCTTGTGACTATACGAACTAGTTTTCTAACTATAGTCAAGTTCGGTTCCACTATTAAGTCCTCTAACACAGTCAGTGCTATAGTAGTCTCCAGATCTCGAACACACTTTCTCAGATGAGAAATATGAAAAACATCGTGGACTCTTGCTAAAATGTTCGGTAACTCTACTCTATATGCGAGTTTCTCGATCCTTTCTACAATAGGAAATGGTGCAACGAATCTCGGTGCCAACTTCCCTGATTTCTCGAATCGATTACACTTTTCATTGGTGATATCTTGACAAAAACCCGATCTCCAACTGAGAACTCTAAGTCCTTCCATCTTCTATCAACATAACTCTTCTGCCTAGACTGAGCTTCCTTCATTCTAGCTCGAATTAACTCAATCTTCTCTACAGCTTCTCTAACTAAATCCGGACCAAGAACCAACCTATCCCCTGTCTCTAACTAACAAACTGGAGATTTGCATGGCCTTCCATACAAAGCTTCAAACGGTGCCATCCCTATACTAGCCTGATAACTGTTGTTATACGAAAAATCGACTAAGTATAAATAGTCTTTCCATGATTCCCCAAATTCTAACACATAAGCTCTTAACAAATCCTCCAAGACTTTGTTAACTCTTTTCATTTGCCCATCGGTCTGTGGATGGTAAGCGGTACTCATCTGGAGCTTGGTAACTAAAGTATCCTGTAGACTCTTCCAAAACTCGCTAGTGAATAGGGAATCTCTATCACTTACTATACTACTAGGAATTCCATGCAGTCTAACTATATTCTTCATAAGAAACTTAGCTAAAACAGATGCCGTCCTGGTTGACTTAACTGGAATGAAATGGCACTCATGGTTAACCTATCCACTACGACCTATATACTTTCATTTCCTCTATTTGATCTTGGCAACCCATCTATAAAATCCATTGAGATCGAATCCCACTTCCATACCGGAATATCTAAAGGCTGAAGTATCCCATTTGGTTTCCGATGTTCGGGTTTTACCTGTTGACAGTTCAGGCACTGCATCACCCATATGCCTACATCCCTCTCCATACCTTTCTAGAAGAAACTTCTCTTCATGTCCTTATACATCTTAGTTCCTTCCGGATGAATAGTGAACTTCGAACGATGGCATTCCTCAAGAACCTCCTTCCTTATGTCTCCTACATTTGGAACATATAACCTTCCTTTCTTCCTCAACCACCCATTCTGGTCAAGACTAAAATCCTTTAGATCATCGATCTCAGTTCCAACCTCAAGCCATTTAATCCTCTCGGCTAACACTGGATCCTCTTTATTCTTAGAAGTAATCTTTTCGATTATCACTGGTCGAACTTCTAAACATGACAACATAGCAGTTTCCTTACTAGACGTAGCTTCAGATCTCCACTACACTCTGCATGTCGTCAACGCTTCTAAATCTTTTAACTCAGCTATCATTGCCAACACTGCATTTTGATGTTTTCTACCAAGTGTATATGCAACCTTGTTGCCTTTTCCTAGTGTGTACTCAATACCAAAATCATAAGCGACTATAAACTCTAACCATCTCTGTTGTCTCATATTCAACTCCTTCTGAGAGAATAAATACTTCAGCAACTTATGATCCATATACAATTGAAATTTCTCTCCCAATAGGTAATGTCTCCATACCTTCAACACAAAAATTATTGCAGCCAATTCCAAATCATGTATTGGATATCTAAACTCATGCGGTCTAAGCTGTCGAGAAGCATAGGCAATCACTTTACCTCTTAGCATTAACACAGCTTCTAACCTTGTTCCACATGCATCTGTATACACTACTAAATCCCGATTCCCTTCTAGAACAACTAGCACAAGTGAATTTGTCAATAAGTGTTTCAGCTTTTGGAATGCCACCTCACACTTATCGGTCCAAACGAACTTCACATCCTTTCGCGTTAGCTTGGTCATCGATGATGCTATCCTCAAAAAATCCTTTATGTATCTCCAATAATACCTCGCTAATCCAAGAAAACTCTTTATCTCAGTCACTATCTCGCGTCTCTTCCAATTATTCACCGCTTCGATCTTAGTTGGATCTACAGACAACCCTTTCTCTAAGACTACATGACCAAGAAACTTCAGTTCCTTCTTCCAGAAATGACACTTCGAAAATTTCGCCTTCAGCAGATGCTGCATCAATGTCTCAAGCACCACTCTAAGATGAACTTCATGCTCTCTTTCATCCTTAGAGTATATTAAAATATCATCTATGAAAACCAACACGAACCTATCCAAGTGCTCTTGGAAAACTTGGTTCATCAAATTTACAAAGAATGCTGGTGCACTAGCTAGTCCGAATGGCATTACTAACCATTCGTACGATCCATATCTAGTTCTAAACGTCGTCAAAGGAATACTATGCTCTGCTACTCTAAACTGATGGAACCCTATCGCTAAATCCAATTGGAAAAATACCTTGGCTCCACTCAACTGGTCGAAAAAATCGTCAATTCTAGGCAACAGATATCGATTCTTTATCGTCTTCTCATTCAACTTACGATAATCGATACATAACCTTGAAGATCCATCCGGCTTCTTAGCAAATATTATGACTGCTCCCAAGGGCGAACTACTTGATCTGATAAAATTATTTCCTTCCAAATCTACCAACTTCACCTTTAATTCCCTCATCTCGGTAGGTGTCATCCTACTTGGCGGTCTACTCACCGGTTCTGCTACTGGTACCAAATCTTTCCGAAACTTGATTGCTCATTTCGATGGCAATCCTACTATAGGTTCAAAGACATCTGTGAATTTTCTAACAACGAAAATGCGATTCAACTCATCTTCTACCTCCACAACACCTAACAAAGCATTTTTTGATTTTGGAAAGTATTCGATTTTAAATTTAAAATCTTATATATAATGGACTTTATATAAGTATGCTATTTGAAAGTGATTTGAAAAGGTACTATATGATACATATTTTCGAAGTAAAGATATGGAAAGTGCCTTCTGCTTGATATCCGCTTTGTGGCCACATTGTGGATTCTTTCTATCGATATTATTTCTCTGATTTGGTTTTCCGGTTATGATACTCGAGTGTCCATCGAATTTCATGGCAATCTCCATGGTCTTACGAGCACAACTACATAGCATAATTCGCCTGGCTGAGATGGCCTAGGGGTACGGATTGTTTCTTAGGGGATCCAGGCGTAACCATTGTGTATCCTACGATCTATGTAGGTCGTATTTAGTAGCGAAATCCGCAGGGCTGAGATAGCTTATGGATACAGATTGTCTCTTGGGGGATCCAGGCGTAACCATTGTGTTTCTGCAGTCTACTAGTCATCATGGCGTAATTCGCAGGGCTGAGAAAGCTTACGGATATAGATTGTTTCCTGGGGGATCCAGGCGTAACCATTGTGTATCTGCGATCCATGGTTAGACAATGTTTTGGTGGTTTTGTTTGGATTGTACTTTCCATATCTGTTTTTAAAAGTTTTCCAGTATTTTCACTAGGTGTTGAAACAAGTCTACTAAGTACCTGGAGAATTATAGCTTTGCGCCTGATCAACGCACTGCCAGAGTCTACAGGAACGAGGATAAACTTGTTAAGACGTCGAGTTATAAAAGTATTTTGATAAAGTGTTATATAAAGGATATTTTGATCAGTTATTTTTCCTTTCTAAAAGATTTTAAAGTGTTTTAAATATTGTTTACCCCTTTAACTAACAATTTGAATAAAATGACTTTTATGATATAATAGAATGGATTTAACCAAATTATTAAATATTAAAGGATTCTAGTTGAAATTTATATTGTTTTAAATTAATGGTTCGTCCTTGTCTTTCAACTCATTTATCCTGCTAGCTATCCCTATTTCTCCATTTTTTTCTTGCTAGTTATTCCTTTTCTCTTACCTTCTTCCTTTTCGGGGATGAAAAGCTTTGAGTGGGGAGAGTGTAACAACCCATAATTTTAATAAATATTTTTAAATTAATTTTTATTTTGAAACTTTGATTTTTAAATAATTTTAAATTGAAGTTTGGAATTTTTTCTATGTATTTTGGATTTTGTTTCTATTTCATTTTTCCAAATATAATTAAATATCGATTTCTGGAAATGTTATATTTTGTCAAACTTTGACTTTTATTGAAATTAATTGAAATTTTCAAATTTTAAATTTTAATCTTTTCCTTTGAAACAGTAATTGGTTTTGATATCTGTTCTGTTTTCGTTTCATCGAATTCCGTTTTAAAACTTTTAAAAATTTGATAAATTCAGCATTTTGTACGCAGGATTTTATCTGCACTTTATTGTTCATTTTCTATTTTATCTACCATCCTTTATTTTTGTTTTGGGTTTTGAATTAAGTTGTGTAAATCTTGTTGAGTTGGAATTTCCTTTACTTGTTGTATTTTTGTTTACAATTTTAATTCTAGTTTCAATAAATTAAACTATTTTCTTTATTTATTTTCCTAAGACTATTTATTCATTTTCATTTCTACTTTATTTTGTTTTATCATTTATTTTATTTACTTGATTTTTGTTTGTTTATATTGAATTAAAAATGAATTGTAAATTTAAAGAGACAAATTCCATTCATTTGCTTATGACTTTACATTGCCTAATCTCTTCATTTGCTTGCCCTTTCACTTTCCAGCTTTAGCTGTCCATTTCCTCTAGTATAGCCGTGAGTTTTATTTTCATTTTCACGTGAAAAGTTTCTCATTTCATCACAACTCTCGGCCGTTCCAAAATTCTGAAAATTCTTATAAGCAATGGCTTCCACTTTTCTTTCTATTTTCTACTTCATTTTCTTTGATTTTTGCCTTGCTTTCTCTAGTCTTGCTCGGCCACAACCACCATCATCTTCACCGACCACCACCACCATCTCCCCCTCCTCATCATCCATGGCCAACCACCTACCCCGCTGTCCAGATCTGGCCGTGACTTCTAGGATGAACAATACACCACAAAACTTTTCTAAAATTCCATAAAACAATGCTTAGCCGATCTATATTCCTCCACCACCTCCATAATTTTCCTCGGCCACCACCCCTAGCTCCACCACCAGCATGACATGACCTCTGGCCATTAACTTCCCCTCTGACCTGACCTGAACCAGTGCGTGGCCGAGCCTTAATATGGCGTAGGCCGAGCCTATGTGCACCGAACACTCCACCACTTGGCTTTAACCTTTTTGTATTCCATGTTGTAACTCCAAAACCTTTCACATCCCTATATAGCCATGCTTATATTGACCCAAACCCGAGCCAATTACCATCATGGCCGAGCCTATGATCCCCTTAGGCCGAGCACTTGAGTGGTTAAAGCATGGTTAAGCCATTTGTCTCTTTGTTAATTTTATTTCCAATTTGTTTCAATCTAAGTTTTGTTGAGTATATATTTATATTGCTTTATTTATTTTAATTTCAAGATCTGAATTTGGTTGTTACTTCATCCCAAATCTTGTCGTGCCTTCTCGTGCTTCTCAGTGTGTAGATCTTTTTGTTTTAATCGATCTCTAGCTCCAGAGAGGTGAGTATTCACTCATGACATTTATACTTATATAATTTGTGAAGTGACAACAAGTGGATGTGTAGAATTTTATATCATGTTATATCTGCCTGTGATGTGAATTATATGATGTTAAATCCTGTTATAAACTTGTCACATCATCTGCTATGTTATATTCTGTTATACTGTTTATTTATCTCTGTTCCTCACACTGCAAGTTCCCTGTAGAATAGAATCACTATGGGTTGAAATGATACATACCCGAACAGACTTTAGAATAGGGAAAAATCGTTATGGGCTGAAATGATAGGCCTGAGCGATTTTTATTTATTTTTATTTACTTGGGATTACGGGTTTGAAATGAGAGAACCCAGATTTTTCTTTGTAAATTTACGGATTGAAATGATATATTATCCGTATCACTTGACCTAGGTTAGAAATATATTATACAGACGCGTGGTTATTTTATATATTTTTTTGGATATTTTTAAGTATTTTAAAAATGTAAATTATGACTTTTTGATTAAATTTGAATTTAAAATGATTTATTAAAGTGTTATTGATTTTTCTATGAATAAAATGTTAAACAAATGAATGCTTAAATTGGTAATTTGGAATTTAACTTGACTTGGAATTGTGAGATTTGGGTTTTAAAAATGGAAGTTTAAGAGAAGAAAAAAAATGAAAATCAAGTTTTATTTGTGAAATGATAAATTAAATTAAAGTGTTAAGTGAATGTAAAGAATAGGAAAATTGTACACTTGAATTTAATAAGTGAAGTAATGAAAATTTTGATATTTATTTGTGAAATTTACTTTATATAAATCATAAGTTGATGGTTATTTAAATGACCATTTTAATGTGGAAAAATATGATTTTTTACAATTAAAATGGTTTAAATTGAAGTTTAATTGTTTCTGAAATTTTAGTGTAAATCTGGAAATTCTTTTAGTAGCACTTCAGAAATGCTATCGTTTCTGGAATTTACTTAAAATCTGAAGTAAATGATACTGTAGCACTTTGTAAGTGCTGTGGTTGATGCAAATGAACTAAAGGCTAAAATTAACTAAGGGCTATTGCAGCACTTTGTAAGTGATGTGGTTGCTGAATTAAAACTAAAACCTGAAACTAATAAAAGAGCTACAGTAGCACTTGTTAAGTGCTGCAGTTTGCTGAAATGAGATTTTCAAATGTAATTGAACCCTGAACTACTACAGCAGTTTTGAAATACTGTCTTTTCTGAACTGAACTAGTTTTCAAAGGTAATTGAACTACTGCAACAGTTTATAAATGTTGTCTTTCCTGAAATGAATTGTTTTCAAATACAACTTACCGTAGCATTTTCTTAGTGCTGCGAAAGCTGAAATTTTAATGTTTTAAAGTATTTAAGTAAATAAATGAGCTCAGAAAAGGCTAAACTTTTTGGAATTGAGTATTTGATTTAAAGGTATAATGACTTCACTTTTAATGGTTTTAAATGAATGATTTTAATTCGAAATTATAAACCATTTTGAAATCTATAACCACGGGTACACTTCTTTGTGTGCTATTTAATTTACTTGTGATTGTTTTGATGCACACCTTTGATTTGAGAGTGTGGCTAGAGGTGAGTGATTACTGCAGCTCTGCGCTACCCTAGTCACATTAACACTGTTATTTGTATTGTTTACTCTAATATGAATATTTCTATGATAGTGGTTATTACTACTAAATTGATGGTTTGACTGATCCTTAAAGGACGGGCGATCCCAAGCATTCTTTAAGTTATTGTGCATTGCTATTACAGTTCACTTGAGTTGGTTTACATTATATAAGTATGTATGTCCTGACTCGAGTGTTTGTGTTTTACTTTATGCTTGGGTCAGCTTGAGAATCACAGCTTTGGATTCACCTTCTGGAGCTAGAGATTTGTTGGAGCTTATTTGTCTATCGGACCATCGACTTCTATTCCAGTTATTTTCCCATTTAGTTTGTCTTTGTATTATTGACTTATGTATCCTGACTTCTATTGTATCTGTTTTGACTATGTGATTTTGTATATGTTTGAGAGTATGTATATAGTAGCTTCATGAACTACTATGGTATTTTATTTCCGTTGCGAGTTATTCTGATTTTCTGTGTCTGTGATTCTGTATTTGATTTTATTTGCTCCAATTTTTCTTGACAATCCACTATTTTGAAGTATTCAAGTTCGACATGTGTGGATTTATTGTCGATTTGAATGGTCCAAAATAGTGGGATGTTACAAATATAAGACCGATACGATATATCTAACTATATGTACCCCGTAGTAATTCCTTAAAGGGAGGAATTTATTATTACTAACCAATGATATTCACTTAATTATATCATATAATTGACATCTAATCAATCAATAATAATTAGCAACAAATAGATATCAGGCAACGAGCATTGATCAAATCATAGCAAGCAAGAATAAGCAACAATAACTGTCATACAAATTATTAAACATGCAAACAAGCAATCAACAAGAATCAACCAATAATAGAAATCAACCAATAACAAAATCAAACAACAACAAATAACATCAAACAATATCAAGAAAACATAAGCAATAGCAACAACAGCAAGCAACAAGGAATAACAAATAACAAGCAATAGCAAGCAACAAAACAATGAAATATTTAAATGAGTCCATACCAACATGCCCGGTAACCATCAAGAGTCGAACACACATGTTAAACCATAAACTCCAATGAACCCGTTTGTCATTCAAAAGGAATAAACGCCTAAGTGGTGTTATCCCTTTGGTGAATATAATACACAAAAACTATTACACTTCACGCTATGAAAAGGAAAACCTATATGATATGCAGGATCATCGAGTCGCGAACTCTCGAATAAATCTAGTAGTCAATGCCACAACTTTCCTTTTCTTCCGAACAAAACTCATTCTCTAGAAGAGAAAATTATACTAATTAAATAATCATTAAATAAAGGTTTACAATTTCCTATGCTCGCTCGGGTTCAAACTCACCTTGATCGCATAATATTAATAAGGATAATATACTAAGTGTACTATGATGCTCGCATAAGGAGTATCATATCGTCGTTTAGGAGATTATCTAAATCGCCACAAAACTAGTCGAGAAATCCTTCCCCAAACTCTCCCATGCAATAATTATACCACATTAAAGTTTTAATAATTTCTAAAGATCATTCCAAATGACACGATACCCATTCCAAATCTTTGTTTTCTCACAAGATTTCTTTGTTAAATTAGGGTCGACCACCTGACTCCATCCATGCGAACTGCAATCCAGTTCCTTGATCCAACTATTGAAATCTCCTGGCATGACTAAGGTTATCTTTCATAAATCTCTTAGTTATTCAAAGAATCCGACTCAAGTGCTCGTCTATCAGAATCAAGTGAAAACCATACTTAACTAGTGCAAATCACCTAGAAAATCTACACTCGAACTATAGGTTAAGAACTGGTACGTAACTGGACCAATCTTTGGAAAATGCCCCTTTTGAAACATAAGATTACTCCCATCACCTGAGGTTTACCGACGCAGGAAAAACAATTATAACTCAAACGACTCTAGGATATTCCCATAAGTCATCCATTTGGTCTCTGCTCATTATTGGGCATTCACCGAACCCTTACCCGGATATAAATCCAAGTCTCACTTCATCAATCAAACTCACTCAACTTGAAAGCTCATGCATTAAGTTCGAATGGTAACAATTTGGTCGCTTCACCTTAGTTTTGCAACTATGGTGATTCACACATTGTTTATCTCTACTGAAGAATTTACCTACTATAAAAGGTGTCAAGTTTAGCCTATCTACCTAATAACTAGCAATAGATAAATATATACTGCTCTAGTGTTGGAAGGAATAGAAGTGAGTTACCAAAAATAGGCATACCACACTACATAAGCTCCTTTCGATTTTCCTTAGCCGTAAGCCCGCTAGGACCCGGTAACGCCTAAAGGGCACAAGTTATCATCACTTACACACCCTTCGAAAATGTAGGATAGTCCTTCTTCAAGTGATCAAGTTGATCGAAATCAAAGCACTTAGACATCTCTTTAGCTACGTGACATTTCATAGCGAAATGCCTCCCATATGCTACAGGAGTGACATACAAGGCCAACTTTTCCTTTTCGAACAAGCTCGACCTTCATTGTAACATGGTCTCTAAGCTTCAGTTGGAGTTTTAGTAGCGATCCATTTTTATTACTTCAACTATATCTCATGGACATTCTAACGAAGGAAAACCATCCCAACGAGATATTCAAAAGTGAACCCTAACAGGGATAAGGCTAAGCAATGAACCCCCAACCAACACTTAAGACCCAAGGTAAATCTCTTTGCCTACAACAACGGAGTACTAACTACTTCAAACCCTAAAAAATGGTTGAATCGGTCAATACTCCTTCACTAATAAGCTGTCATGCTCAGGATGGATGGAATACTCAAGCTACACGTCCTTCTCGATCTTAGAAATGAACTGAGAACTTAGAATGACGCATGAATAAATTCCAAATTACGGGTATGCTTATCAGCAAAAATACTGCGTCCTACCCAGCCAAAGTCTTCATTTCCCAATTGCCTAGAAACAATCTCACCTACGAGAACATTCCCTAGACTTATATCGATGGATGCCTTCTTATGCATGTATCCAAGACCACGCCTCAACAACAATCTCAAGACTCATATATGGCTCCACTTTAAGGCTAAATAAATTCTGGCACCGATTCAAAGAGGCTAAAGCTGATGGAGCTTGAAATACTGATGCTCAAAGGGCCACACCACTTTTGGCGCTAACCGCAATCAGTTGGAAGTGTCCACGGATAAAAAAACATCATCTACGGTAGCTAAATAGTCTTTGAACAAATCAGGTATCCCAGACTGCCCATCGCGGTCACTCTTGTATTTTGTCTGCTCAACCAGATAGCCTGACGAAAATACCTTAACAACTAGCGGTAGAAATAATTCAATTTTAGAAGACAAGCGGTGTAAACAGTATTATATAGCAGAAAAATACAAATATGTGCTCTCAACGTATCTCCTTTGACCAGATTGATTAACTCAAACTTGTCAACTTGGTCCGGATGTTAAGCCTAAGCTCTAATACCAACTGTAACAACCTACCCTTCGTAATACCCAAAAGTAAGAGCCTTACATCAAAGCACGACTTTTGAATACTATAAAAGATAAATTGTCGGGTTAAAATTAGAAGAAAACACTAAAAGAAGACATCGATAAGATCTCACAATGGAATGACACATATAATATATGGAATATACATGAATAGAATAAAACAACGATATATAAGAGACCGCACTAGTAGAAGCAACTGATAAATAAATATCAGTACAGAATAGTCAGAATACATCATCTCCAAAGAAATACAGAGTTATGAATAAATATATGATACAACAGTCTAGTATATAAATAATAGGTATGTCCTGTACAAATGAAATAACAAGTATATATATCTCCAAATATCAATGCTATGCCTCCAAAATGCTCCAGTTGCACACTTTGATAGCGTATCCCCAAAAGCACCTGACTCCCGAAATACTCAATTGATTGCCCGAGAGTTGTCATGACATAAGCAGACAAACACAAAATGCGGATCAGGCATAAAGTCCAGTGTGAGGGAAACTATCTCAAAATACTGTATATTAAAACTATATGCAAATAAACAGGAACTACTAAATCATAGCCGACCCTCTCCATAAACGTGGCTGAGGAGAAATCCAGACTTCATATAAACAAGTACAGTAAACTCATCTCAAAAGTAGGGGATCATACCATAACTTGCTCTTCTACTATAACAACAAGTTAGCACAATATCTTCCATTACACTACACTAACCTAAAACTACTAATAATATAGTACAAATATACCGTGATCAAATCTTTATCCCAAAACAACGATTATTACTGCTAAGATCTATAAGATATGCCCCAACGCATATAGTCACTATTGCTAAGACTGAATAGGTATGCCACAACATGTGCAGTCACTACTGCTAAGACAAAATTGATACTCCACAACACATATGGTCACTACTGCTAAGACCAAATAGGTACGCCACAACACGTATGCTCACTACTGCTATGACCAAATGTTCGTATGATTATGAACGTAGGACCCAAAAACGTCCAAGCAATCACAATAAGTTAAGGCTATACACGGTCCCTCTAGGACAGTGTCGAGTGTGTCTTGGCCATCAACAACACTCTAGGTAAGGTCGATACCTGAGTCCATCACCTAAGTCCATACCTGGGTAGGTCACATAAGTCCATACACTTGGTATGTCATGACAAGTCAACATCAAACAAATCACATATTACTCTATGGTCGAAATCTTAGAGTATGGACACACTCCTTATGTAAAGTATGAAATCGCCATGCACGGCTCTAGTCGCCACGGCTTAGAAACCCACTGGACAACTCTAACAAAACCCCATACTAACCCTAATCGCATTCCAAATGGAACGCATGACCTCACTTTCATAATACTCTTCTGGTATACCCTCCCAGCCTACCTCAAAATCTATGGTTTTGGAATACGTGCTAGGGTAGGTCCCTCGTGAGCCCCAAAATCAAGTTAATCCAAAACCTGCAAAAACTCTGCAAGCTATAGCCTTTGGAAAATGTTGAACATTGGTTCAAACCATGCCTCAATCCGAGTTGGTTTTTCAAAGATAACGCATTTTGAAATTTCAATTGATCAATCGATAAAATTCGAACAGCGGGTATTTAGACGTCTGAAACGTTATTCAGACGTCTGAATTTCAAATCCGGATGTCTAAATGGTGTTCTATACATTTAAAACCTCCTAAAAATACACTAATTCCTCTCTGTTTGCTCCCAGGACTTATCCAGACGTCTGGCGACCAAAGTCATACGTCTAGATGCCTATCATAAGTAGGAATAACCTTCAAACATCCATAACTTTCAATCCATAGCTCCAAATGACTCTCTGTTTCTTCCGTTGCAACCGTGGAAAAATCCTCTTTAATATAGAGACCTCAAATTATGAATTTATAAAATTTGTATTTTCTTTTTTCCTTATGCATAGCCCGTACGAGTGTCGACTCATTTGTGCAGGCCTAAGCAAACACAAATACTTAACCCCACACATCACAACGTAAATACATTTGAACTTCACTGGGGCGATTACTCGACTAGGTACTCTCCCATGCAACTTAGCACACTCGGTGGTCACTATGGCTACATGAGATTGTTCTTAACATGCCTATATACACATACGGTCATTCCTATATGCATACATATGGTCATTCCCATATGTGTATATAGTTCAAAACACAAATGTTCATATCTCTATACCAACACACCTCCCATAACAATTCTAGCTACAACATTAGATTTTGTTTTGACTGTTGTCTAATTCTGAATACATGTATGCATATACCCGCTCGTGCACGTAAACACATACACGTATACTCAAATACATAATTCAACTATTACTCAACTAAATATTACTTATTTTAGCAATCTTTCTAATAAGACTGAAACATCTCTTTATATCATTTTATAAAATCCTAAACCATTTTATAAAATATCATACTAGCTTATAATTAATTTATAGCCTTTAAAATACTTAATCAGTTCACTAAAAATCAAGTATTACTTTTTACAATTTTATAAAATCCCATATCCATTTTATAAAATATTCACTTCATTTATAAAATCATGAAACCATTTTATAAATACTAATTAAGGCTTATAGGTTCTCTAATCACTTTAATGAGGGGTGTAGAATTCCTAAACCCCTTAATTAGCTTACTGTTATCCGGATTTTTAACCCAACCGGATCCAAGAGGAGTCGGAGCAACTTGGTCGATTCAGCATACCCCAGAAGTCAACTAAAAGGACTAAAGTAATGAACCAAAGAAGGCCTAGAAAATGGAAGGAGAAAATTCACTAAAGACATGGATCACTAGCGATCCATGACCTATGGATCATTAGTGATCCATGGGATTAACTCAGGAGTTTGCTGAGCCTCTTGCATCATGATTCAATCCATATTACAGATGTAATGACTGAGTTTGATGAGATTCCAAGTTAGTTAAATCAAGAGACAAGCATTTTCCTCGTCTAATCAGCAGCTAAATACAACCAGCAAGTAAACCATCATCAAAACAAGGCGACGTGCAACAAGATCACACAAACAACATCAACACAAGATGACAAAGACACTCCATATACTAAAGTTCAACAATAGGCTAAGTGTATGGATTGCCAACGTTCCATACCCTATGGATCGCCAACGATCCTTACATCAACATGGGGTCGCTGTGATTCAAAAAAAACGAAGCAAAGGGTAAAAACTAAGGAGTTGGCTCGCACCCTGGCAAACACTATGGATCGCTAGCGATCCATGGTTTTGGCTCGGGTCGCGAGGCAAGTTCCAATGGACCTTCCTGTGATCATCTGTAAGTAGTTGGCGAACAGGCCTAGCCCAGAAGCTCTCCAATCTCTATAAATACTCTTTTATCTACAACATAAATGAGATCTTCTCCGGACTGGTTGTCGAAAGCTTTCTTCACTCCTCACCTCCCTCACAACGGTCTTCAAAGGAGTTCACTGTGATTCTCTAGTGGATTCCAACCTTGGAGATTCAATCTAGCTAAGGATATTTAAGAGCTTTGTAATCAAATACAACTTTTAACATTAATCAATCAATAATAACAGCTATAAAGTGGACGTAGGCTTCGTTAACAGCCGAACCATTATAAAAATTCTCTTATCTTCTTTCTATTTCCGTTCTTTTGCATTTATTCTCTATATTATTGCTTTATAAGAACAAGCCTAGTGCTTTCTCACTCAAACCAAGGTGTTAATCCATTTTTTAGGTTAATATTTTGGTGCTTTCACTGAGAACCCAACTCGGGATTCAGATCTGGCTATCTACTTTGGATCAGACAGTTCCAGAAGTTAGATCCTTAATCATTGCTTGAAGAATTTGTTGCTTGGAATCAATGGCGCAAGGAAGAAGAGAACTGCCTTTGGAAGGTCCATAGGTGCAGTAGTAGCTAGGGAAGATATAAACCATCAACAAACTGAAGTAAATGGTGCTAAATTGGGAGATCAGGTGCCATCATCCTCCAATCAACGTGAAGTCGTTACAAGGGATGAGTTGAACCAAATGGGTGATGAGATCAACCAAAAAATGGAAAACAGCAAGAAGGCTCTGATGGATAAGCTCAATGCTCTCTTAACTTTATATTTAAACCCTGCTCCAAGAACCATAGTTGAACCCATAGCTACCATAGAGCAAGAAAATTCTTCCGTTTCTGGGTTAAATAGGAGAATCAGGAAGCCGTAGAAAAAGGTGACTGCAGGAACTATGAGAATCAATGTAGAAGGAAATACAAGTACTAAACTTGCCGTAAGGCAACAAACTCTGAACTTGAACCAATGGGCGAAATCCCCACGAGAGGATATAGCCATGGACCTCTCCGACTCAGAGGATGGAGAACAATTTAATGATGATAAGTTGGAAGAGAATACAAATGCATTAGATAATGCTGGAAATGTCAAAACCGCCCCAGTCAGAACAACCGCAAGCCAACGGGATCCCAAGGGAGTGGTTCTCCCAAAGATAGGAGAGCCTAGGTTTCAGTCCACTCGCCAAGATGGTTTCCAAAGTCAAACACTCGGTGTAGTGACTGACAGCCGTCCCCAGGATTACCAGATATCAGAGGCATTTATCACGAATATGGTTAAGCGATTGATGGACAAAAATAAAAACATAAGAGATGATGAGTGGGGAACCGCACCAAGTCGGACTCCATTCACTGATAAGATACTGAATGAGCGATATCCAAAAAAATCGACGATGCTAACTATCCCATCCTATGACGGGACGAAGGTCCCAAAACCCTATTTGTACAAGTATAGTGGTTACATGGAAGGAGAAAATGCTTCAGAAGCTGTTCGGTGTAGATGTTTTCCCATTTTCTTGGAAGGAGTCACTTCCATGTGGTTCATTAGCTTCCGCTGAGATCCATTGCTACTTTCGATCAACTAGCCACAGGATTCCTCGATCAGTTCAGGCTCCATACCGTGCAACCTAAAGATATGATGTCACCAAGGTTTTAAATCTCCCCGAGATCAGCCGAGATGAAAATCCGAGATATTAGCCAAAATCCAAGATTTGGCAGCTTGGTTAGTTATAAGTCTTTTAAATATCGCCTGAGACAGCCGAGATATTTGCCCGAGATATTAGCCAAAATCCGAGATTTGAAACCTTGGATGTCACTGTCCGGATTATTCCAGGGACGAAACGAATCGTTGAAGTATTTCATGAACTTGTTCAATACTATAGTGACAGAAGTCAACAATCCAAATAAAGACATGGTTTTCATGGCTTTGGTCCAAGCCATTCATCTCGAAACTGAGTTCGGAAAGTGGATCAAGATGAAGCAACCCACTACAATAAATGATTTCAATTGCAAAGCAAGTCAATACTTGAGATTGGAGGAGGCGCAGGAGCTTGAAAGAAAGTCTATTGGCATGCGACCGTAGAACATTGGACAGAGTGATGTGGCGATGAACTAGAATACAAACACTTTCGGAACTGCTGAAGGAATCACAGGGAAAGATGGAAATCAGAAAAGGAAGAATCAGAATTCCAATAAGAAAAATGAAAACAATAAACGCCTTAAAGGCTTCAGGCCTGAAGGTTACACCCCTCTCAATGAAACTTCAAAAAATATTTGTCTTGCGGCACAAGGGACGGAGAAAATAAAAACCCCCCTAAGAAGGAAGCAACCGAGCAACAAAAGCGCTCATGGAAGTTTTGCCGCTTCCACGAGACTTACGGTCACAACACAAACGAATACCGCCACCTAAAGAACTTGATTGAAGAGCTGATTCGGGAGAAAAAGCTCCAACAATATGTAAGAAAACCATAGAATCCTGACCAGCCCACGGCTCCTCAAGCCCCTAGGAATCAAAGAAACCAAGCCGGAACCGGTGAAGAGGAATCAAAGCGAACTGAACAGAGATTCGTTATTGCGATGATATTTAGAGGCCCACATCCTACACAGAGAAGTTGGGGAGAGATGGAGTGGTATGCAAGTTCATTAAAGCACACTCTGAAGGAATCATGTCTCACAATAGAAGATGGGGCTCCAACCAAGCAGCAGAAAACTTTGAATGATGATATTGTATTCAGAAACCGAGATACCAAAGAGTTTGAAGCTCCAACTCTCGATCCAATGGTGGTGACAATAGGAATCGGACCCACTGTGGTTCAATGAGTATTTGTCGATAGCGGTAGTTCTGTCAACATACTTTTCAAACGTACCTTTGACCAAATGAAGATCGGCATGAAAAGCATGTCTGCATTCCAAACGAAAATCCAAGGGTTTACCGGCGAACCCAAACAACCCGTGGGGACAATTGAATTGCCAGTGGAGCTCAGAGAGGTTGACCAAAGGGTTACCCTCATTCAAACCTTTGTAATTGTGGACGTAACTTCTAATTATAACACCTTCTTTGGACGACCCGCCTTAGATGATTTTAGAGTCGCTCTGGCCCAATGGTGTCTTACCAAGAAGTTCTAGACTGCAAACAGAATCGAGGTGGTCAAAGGAGATCAATGCGCTGCTAGAGAATGTTACATTGCAGAGTTACGTGAATCCATAAAAAGGGAGAAGGGAAAGGATGTAGGGAGAACTCTCCACATTCATGAACCTTCTAAATAGCAACTATAGAGTCTCCCCTGGCTCGGGGACCATAGTCGATTCGACAAGGCTTTGGACACTAGAAAGAAGAGTTCAGGGGAGGATTAGGCAGCACCGACAGAATTGATGGTGTCTATCCCAATCGATATGGATGAACCAACGAGAGTCTTGAAAATTGGATCACACCTTGGAAACAAGATGCGGTTGGAACTCACTAAATTTCTTTGCGCCAACTTGGATGTGTTAGCATGGACGCATTCCGATATGTGTGGAGTGTCACCAGAAATCGCATGCCACGTGCTCAATATTGACCCCAAGTTCACGCCGTAAAGCAAAAGAGGTGCAGCCTTGGCCCTGAACGGTCCAAGGCGTTAAGAGAAGAGGTGGACAGGCTAATGGCCAACAGCTTTATCCACGATGCAAGTTATCCTGAATGGGTATCTAACCCGGTCTTAGTTAAAAAGTCCAATGGGAAGTGGCGAACTTATATCAACTACTCGGATTTAAATAAAGCTTGCCCGAAAGACAGCTTCCCTCTGCCCAGAATAGACCAGATTGTGGACGGAACGACGGGATATGAACTGCTATCATTCATGGATGCATATTCAGGGTACAACCAAATCCTGATGCATGAACCCGATCAAGAAAATATCAGCTTCATCACCGATCTAGGATTATACTGCTACGTGGTAGTGCCATTCGGTTTACAGAACGTTGGGGCAACTTACCAAAGGTTGGTAAATACCATGTTTAAGCGCCAAATCAGGAAAATAATGAAGGTTTAGGTGGATGACATGTTGGTCAAGTCGCGAGTAGCTGCCAATCACCTGGACAATCTCGCTGAAGTGTTTGAAATCTTCCAGAAGTATGGAATGAAACTCAATCCGCTTAAATGTCACTTTGGAGTAGCCTCCGGAAAGTTCTTAGGAGTCATCGTAAGTGCTAGGGGCATTGAAGCAAATCTAGAGCAAATAACGGCCCTACGAGTGGTCCAAGCCCCGAAGAACAAGAAAGAATTACAAAGCTCAAATGGGAAGGTCGCAACTTTAAGCAGATTTATCTCGAAAGCCACCAACAAGTGCATATCGTTCTTTGTTGCGTTAAAGAAAGGAAAGAAAAACTTCAAATGGAGTGCGACATGTCAAACTGCATTTTAAGAATTACTGCGACACATGGAAACCCCGCTAATCTTGTCAAAGCCAATGGATGGAGATGGCCTATTCATTTACTTAGCAACTCACCTCATGCATTGAGAGTCGCTCTTATGCGTGAAGAAGCAAAAATCCAGCGATCTGTATACTACATTAGCAAGCGGTTTACCGCAGCCGAGAAAAATTACCCAAAGCTGGAAAAGCTAGCATATTTCCTCCTGATCGCGTCTAGGAAGCTACGACCGTATTTCCAAGCGCACCCAATCAAAGTACCGACTGATCAGCCTTTGAAATAAGTACTGTACCGACCCAAAACTTCTGGACGACTTCTCAAGTGGAACATCGAACTGAGCCAATATGATATTACTTACCATCCGAGAAAAGCTATCAATGGGCAAGCATTGGCAGATTTCATCGTCGAGTTTACTATAAGGGATGATGAAGAAGAAATACTATCGGAAGTGGAGATGCAATGGAAACTCTTTGTTGATGGCGCATGTAACAATCTCTGTTCGGGGCCGGGAGTAGTGCTTGAAACCCCCGAAGGATGAGCAATTTGCTACATCTTACGCTTGGAATTTCGTGCAACAAATAATGAAGCAGAATACGAAGCATTAATAGCAGGGCTGAAAGTTATGAAAGAGCCCAAAATAAAGTCCATCCACATCTATAGTGTCTCCCAGCTAGTTGTTTGCCAAGTAAATGACGAGTACAAGGCCCGAGGGAAGAATCTTGCCCCATATCTGTCTAAAGTACCATAGTTGTCGAGCGACATCGAACATTATACCATTACTCATATTCCACGAAAGCCAAACACCAAAGCTGATTACTTAGCTAAACTGGCAAGCTCCGGAGAAGCTCAATCGTTGGGACTAGTCCCGGTTGAGACTTTGACTGCCCCAAGCATAAACGAAATGGACGTCGACTGGATTCTCGAGACCACCGTCAAACTGGAAACATGGATGGCGCCAATCAAGAACTATTTACTTACAGCAACCCTTCCAACTAACCAGAGTAAATTGAAAAAGCTCCTTCGAAAAGCGCCACGATTCGTAATACAAGATGGGATACTTTACGGAAGTGGATTCTCATCCCCCCTTCTTAGATGTGTGACCGACGACGAATCTCGATGGACCCTGAAGGAAGTGCATGAAGGCGAATGCGGAGATCATACTGGGGGGGGGGCAAACCCTTGCAAAGAAAGTTCTCCACTACGGGTATTTCTAGCCGACAATAAACCGCATTGCAGCTGACTACGCCAGACGATGTGACCATTTCCAAAGATTCAGCAAAATTAAAAGAACCCCCTCAACAGAATTAACATAGATGGTCAGCCCATGGCCACTTGCGATATGGAGAATCGACTTGATTGGCGCATTGCCAATAGCTAAAGGAGGAGCCAAATACACTATAGTTGTTGTTGACTATTTCACAAAATGGGCCGAAGTGGAACAGTTAGCCACCATTACTACAAAGAAAGTCATTAATTTTGTCACTAAAAACATTATTTGAATGTTTGGTGTGCCACAAAAAATCATCACTGATAACGGGACCTAATTTGAAAGCGCCGAGTTCAAAGACTTCTACAAACGCTTCCGAATTGAGAAGAGCTTCTCCGTAGTTGCTCATCCGCAAGCAAACAGGCAAGTGGAAGAAATAAACAAGATCATCAAGTCCACTATCAAAAAACGACTAACTAAAGCAAAAGGAAACTGGGTCGATGAACTTCCACTTGCAATATGAGCTTTAGGATAACTCACAAAGTTGCAACTGGACACACTCCATTCGCCTTGGCATATGGCTCAGAAGTAATGATTCCCATCGCACTAGATGTCCCCTCTCACCGAAGGCAAAACTTTAATTAGAAGCAAAATGAGCAGCTCCTACTTGAATCACTGGATATGCTTGACGAAAGAAGGAAAGAAGCCGAGTTGAGAACCGCTGCCCACCAAAAAAGGATTGCATGATACTTCAACTCCAAAGTTCACAACCAAAGCTTCGAAGTGGGAGTTCTCATCCTCAAATGAGTCTATACCGTGCCAGGAGCCTTCGAACCAAATTTTGAAGGGCCGTATGTGATCAGTCAAAAGCTAAGCGATGGAACTTTCAAATTGACAACCGTCGACGGAATCCAAATTCCTAGAGAATGGAATACCGAGTCGCTGCACCGCTACTTCACCTGAAAACTACCTTATGTACTTTCTATTTTTCAGCAAATAAGTCATCCTGAGATGCCGAGGGCATTGTAAATAGGCAAAAACTTACCCTACTTCTATTAATAAAGTTAATTCGCTTTTTGAACCAACAAAATTGTGTTCATAATAGTAACCTGCTGAGTCGACGGGTTCAAATCGACTCAAAACCATACGATTGCTACTTGAGAAAGTGGAATCACGCTTAAGTACGCCTCACCCACCCGTCGGGTCGACGGAAGCAAATCAACTCAAACCATTGGATCGGCGGAACCTAATCCCAGACTTCTAAGAACCAGTGCTGCCCCGGCAACATTGGGAAGGCTCAAATAAAAAGCCGCTCATCCCGTAAGCCACGCACAAACTCTTAAAACACAAACTCCTCACGTTGCCCGAAGATAGGCAACACTGAGAAGTATCAAAAGCCATGTATTTTATAAGTTGCGCATTAACTCTCCGAGCCGTGAAATCACGCTCTTAAAGCATAAACTCCTCACGTTTCCCAAAGATAGGCAGCATTGAGAAGCATAAAAAGCCGCGCATCCCGTAAGCCGCGCACTAACTCTTCGAGCCATGAAATCACGCTCCTAAAGCATAAACTCCTCACGTTGCCTGAAGATAGGCAGCATTGAGAAGCATAAAAAGCCGCGCATCCCGTTAGCCGCGCACCAATTCTTCGAGCCATGAAATCACGCTCTTAAAACATAAAATCCTCACGTTGCCCAAAGATTGGCAACATTGAGAAGTATTTTAAGTACCGGAATTGCGTCGGCAATACCGGAAAACTAATCTATCACAGGAATTGCGAAGATCAACCTACTCTCATTATCGGGAGTAACGGGCGTGACTCCAACAAAATCGGAGTGCTACGAACCAGCATAAAACTGTAATTGCTGACATCCCATGATAAAATGTAATGTTTAACGTTAATAATGTTTAACTACTTATAGATAACTCATATGATGTGCACGCCCAGGGCAATGAAGTGCATTTTTGAAGATTGCAAAAATCCAAAGAAGTGATACTCATAAGCACCGACTCCTGCTTTTGAGAAGTTATAAGTGGTTTAACTTCCAAAAATTTGCAAAGATTATTCATCAAGTTAGTCTTACAATTGTATGCTTATGAATTTTCTAATGGTTAATCTCGTAACTGTATGTTCTGCACTAAGGTTACGTTTTTGTGCACATCTCAAAACATGCATATGTTATATACTTTCCAGAATTGCATAAAAACATAAGTTGCAAAACTTGCAAAAGAGAAAAAAATGAATTGTGACTTAGTCAAATTCCAAGTTTTGGCATGCAAACTATTTGAATCATAAGTTACCGGTTGTTTGTCAAGTGTTTGAAGTAAACAGCCCTATGAACTGGGGGGCATACACCAGCACTTAATTAAAAAGGTTATGCTTAAAAACAAAAATTTCACATTTCACAAGTTCCGTTACTCCAAACGAAGAATTTTGACAATAATCACAGGACTAGATAAAGTGAAATGGAAGTAAATAAAATAGACATGAGTGTACATAACACATATGAGCAGATAAGTAAAGGTACAGTCAAAATATCAATAGTATATTACTCATAATTTTCTTCTGTACAAAGTCAAAACGTGGGGGTCGTACACACACAATACCGGCCAACAAAAGAAAAAGTACAGAGAGCACAACAAAAACACTAAGTGCAGACTCTGTACTTGAACAAAACAATGCAAAATGAATCAAAACCAGATCAGCTACCACCCAAGCTTCTCAACGCTTCTTTCCACCACTCCCCTTCTCACCGTTTTTTGAAGTTTTTTGCTTCGCCTCGGGAGTGGTGTCACTGCCATTAATGTCGACGATCTCCTCGATGCTGATGTCCACTTCCTGCTCCGTGACTTTTTCAGAAGAGTCGCCTTTCGTTTTACGCTTTCGAGATCCGCGAGAGCTCTTAGAGGCCTTGATCGCTTCGACTTTTTCTTTCTTAACGGCGACCAGTTCTTGTTGAGACTTGCGTGGCTGCTCAATCTGAGTTTCCTGCTTCCGAAATTCAGCCGCCGTGAAGTCATCTTCCAAAGACACGGAAGGGTCATCCAAGCCATGCAGTGTGGCGATTTTCTCAGATGCCTGCCCTGGCTGCAAACTAGACACTAACACGGCGACCAGAGCAGGTACATAAACGAGCACGAAAGCGGTAGAGATAGCAATGGGTCCAAGCATCGAAGAAACCAGCGGATCGGCAAATATGGAGGACGGACCTATAAGATCAAAAATGAAAGCGTTAAATTCGTCCTGCTCTTGCGGCGTGAGGTGAAAATTCTCAAACTCGGGAGAAGCAAGTATATTACCTACACCAGAAGATTGACCGAGAATGTCGACCTCGTATTCGCTACCTTCATCCTCCTTCGACGGTTCCATAATCCAAGGGGAAGCTCCAAGCTCAGAACTTGCTGATGGATCGTGGGGCTACCCCGATGGTTTGCCGGCACCAGAAATAAAAGGCTCTAGAAGCGCTTCGGCAGTTGCTGTCATGGTGGCATCGGCAGCCACCTTTTCCCTCTCAATTCGCAAAATCTCTCGGCCCTCTAGTAACGCCTTCTGTGATTCTTCAATGAGGTAGGCATTCTCTAACTCTCGGTTGGAATAGACATTCCCGCTATCACGAAAGTGGGTCATGATTTCCTCCCAAACCACAGTGGGAGTGCCCGGGAATTTAGGGACTAAGTGGCTGAGACTCCCCTGGTGCAGCATGGAGTTGACATAAAAGTTCAAGATGGTCTCATCTATCTTCTCCATCTTCCTTTCAAAGGCGTTCTGAAGCTCCAAATAATCCGCAGTAACGGCGCCTTTTCAACTTCGACGCGAGCCTAATTGGCGCTAAGCTGCACAAATTGATGTTGTAGCCTGGCGATTGTCTCAGCCTGGTCGGAGATTGGAAATGGTTTTCTTTTGGTCCTCAATTGTCGCGCTGCAAGTTGCCACCTCCTCTTTTAATTTGGCCTCTTCTTGCATGAGCCTTCTTAATTTCATCCCTGTAGTCGATCTCTATCCTCTTGTGAGCCTGTTTTAGCTCCTTCAGCAAGCCAACGATGTTCTTGCTTTCTCAAAGCGTCGCATCATTTTCCTCTCTAGCTATTTGATTCTGGTGTCACGTTCCGCTAACGCTCTTTCAAAATCGTCTTTCTCCGATTCGAAGGAGAGGATTTCCTGATAGTTGCTGCGGTTCGTGTCCGCCGACTGTTTGCATAATTTTTCCCACCCTTCGGCCTATTCAAACTTATTCTGGATTGCCTAGAGCAAGGGCATATATGTATCTCTACGAACCGGATGAAGATCACGATCAAACTTAACCCCCTTTAAAAACCACCCAGGGAGCGCTGCCTTAATCCTGGGAAGACCAAATGGAAGGACATAGGCATGTCTCTAGTGGGGGCACGAAGAACCGGGGGCAAGAGCCACATGAGACGGTGGAGCTTGAGTTGAAGATGGAATGTGCATGGAAGTTATCGGGATTTTGGAACCAATCGAGGCGGGGACCAGACCGAAGGCCTGTTGTTCTGAAGAATGGAAACCGCGATCAAATTTTGACTTTTTCGATAGCTCCTCTCTCTCATCAAAAGTCTTCCTTTTTTCGTACCAGCCTTTGTATACACGGCTCCATTCCCTCCCGTCTCAACGACGAGCTTCAGCCTCTAAATATTTCCTTCGCCGATATTCCTCCTCTGTCTCGCAAGGCTGACGACGGCTGGAAGATCATCTCAACCAACGCTAGGAGTCGGTGAATTCTTCAAGATCATCATAGACACTGTGTCCTCTCATGGTACGTGACATGGAAGATAAATAAAGAGCCTTAGAAACGGAAGATAAACATGAAAAGTATGTGTATAAGTGAGCGTAACCCTAGTGAAACTTGTAATGTGTTTGGGAGGAGAGCCTAAAATGACGTCACAAACCGAATCGAGCAGGCGCCGCAAAAGGAACATGACTAACTTTGGGTGCAACATGGCCCGAACGAGAAGGCACCTCCTCAAATTTGAAATCTTCTCCCATGAGCGCGTCGAAATCGACGTAAACATCGCTCAAATCTCCAAAGTCCATGCCATCATCTTTACTCAGAGATTCCCGACGCCGTATGAATTCTGGAGCATCACCTTTACCACTCATGTCTAGAGGAGGCAAGCTTGGAACAACATGACTCATCCTCGAAGTTTCGTCGCATGATTCAGAATCCCCATCGTCTAACTCTTCATAGAAATCATCACTAGAAGTGCACTCATCACTACTACTCTCGATCTCTCCATACTCCTTTTCTATTTCTATCGTGGCCTTGCCTTCCCTTTGATTAAACCCCTCCTCCTCTTCTTCCAGAATCGGAGGCATTCTAACGGGCAACTAACTCTGGTCGCGGCAACATCCTTTTCCTCGTGAGTTTCTTCAGCCGACTCGTCAGATGGGCCTTCCCGTTCTTGAAAAGCGCCCTCTTCGGAACAGTAAGATGAGGAGGTGGATCGCGTGCGTACCCTGGATCGGGAACTGGATGGGACCTCAATTGGAACTACAGACCTTTTCAGATGAAACAGTCCATATCGAAGCAAGTTTTCGTCAGTCACCAAGACTTTAACAGATCTCTCCCCAGCATCGATAGCCTTCAGGGCTCGGAAAGTGCCATCAAGAGACAAGTCCATGTTCGGCCTTGGAATAACTGTAAGAATTATTCGACTTGTTAGAAATTCCGTAATAATACAACGGAGCTCAATGAGTAAGAAAGGGAACTTACCCCCTGTTGTCCAAAGATGGTTGAACCCCTCTGGACATCTGATAAAGAAGTATTAAGTCTTGAATTAGGACAAGTTTCTCTGCAGTTGCAATACAATTTTACGATTCCTCTGGGCCTCGATTACAACCAAGGTATGACACTCATCTCTTATTTTGAAAGAAAGAAAGTATCTCAACTCGTCAAAGCTCGAGGCACGGTTGAATGTTCGCATGAAAAGGACATGCAGACAAGTTAAGATGACGTAGCCATTAGGGTGAATCTTAAACGGAGCGATTCCTAAGTTCGAGAGGGTCTCTCTCAAGAAATCGTTAAAAGGAGGCATAGCTCCGTTCAAGCATATATACTGATGACAAGCGGTATATCCCGGGGGGCGGCATATGAGCGAACTTATCCTTCTCTGGGAGGTGCACATCTTCCTCTGGGATGCCGTGTTGCAGGCAGATATTGTGCAAGACTTTAGTAGAGATCACGGAAGAAGCTCTCTCCAGTGGATTTAGAAGAACTCTGAAATTAGGAGGAGTTCGGTCCATGACCGGACCAACCGGAACTAGCTGGCCATACTCAGCCTGTGAAGCAGAAGAAGGAGGGGCGATGGATGAGGACTCGACCTCCGAAAGCACAGGACTTCCTCTGTTAGACTTGGGATGTGAGGACGGGTGCTTCATTCTAAACAATAGAATTTACATCCGAAACGTTCAGGTAACTCAACTCTAAAAATTGAATTTCTCGTACTACACTTGAATTCTAAAGAAATATCGGCTCGTACTGATGTGTTGGGCTTCAAGTATGTACCAAGGCTAGTGCGATGTGTTATCTGTCGGTGGTGGGCTTGGTGTCCTGAACACTACAAACGCTCTACCCCGTATAGATAGTACGCTCGTAGTTGAGAGGTAAAAGGACTTCCCGTATCACTTTCTTTTTGAAATTACTTCTCCTACTTACCCATTATCGATCAACGATCGATAACGGATCTATTGTATGAAATGATGCGGAAAGTCCCTCCCAATACTGGTACACCGTGCACGCAAAAGAAATCAAAAATCAATCTGAATCCTCCAGAAGCACGAAACCAATTCATGATGTGTCGTGCAGTATCGGCTATGGGACCTACATAAGTCAATTCTGGCTCGATGGACGAAGACAGCAAAACATGTCAAGCACAGGGCAAGGCCCGAATGTCGTTTCGTGAAGAACTCAAGACTTGATTTACTATCTTCCTCCATTAAGCCACAATCAACTCGAGATCTTCACACTAACACCACGAATACAACTTCGCTACTAAAATGACAAACCAACGTCATTATCGGTGAACCCACGTCAAATTAATGACCTAAACATGGATATAGTCGAAGCTTCAAGACCAGCGAGCAAAATAAGGTGGATCGGCGGCGACCCTACAAAGCAAATGAAAGGACAAGGGTTTAGCGTGGCAGAAGTTGAGGAGATGGTCGGAGTTCTGGAGTTGGCGACAAAGAAAATTCAGCGGCGTTGGGGAAATCGCGATGGAAACATGCACGCTGTTGGATCGGGTCGTTGAGGAAGAAGGATTAGGTCACGAGAGGAAGCTCGAATCACTGGAGGACTTGGGAAGCTCGGGTAGTGAAATAGGCATGGGGGAGGTCGTCTCGACAGTTTAAATAGTAAAGGGAAACACATAGAAAAAATGCTAAGTGGTCAGGTCGCCAGTGACCCATCAGTATGGATCGCCAGCGACCCATCAGTATGGATCTCCAACGACCCATCAGCTATGGATCGCCAGCTATCCATAGGGTTGCATGCCTGCAACCTCAAATTTTCCTAGCAATGTCTACCTACTACCTCGAGGCACTTCGGAAAGCTATAGTACGAAATTTGTTCTTTTTTGGCAAGCAGTGGCAACCCAAAGAAAAATTTAGCAAGCGACAGTCTAGTCTAATTCAAATTTGTGTAACTCTAACACAACGAATTGAAATTCTACAAGCCCAGACTAAAAAGCGATCACTTCCCGAGCACTCCTTGTTTTCAATGAAGACATACTTTGGGGGGAAAATGTTATCCATGTTTTAAACCCAACTGGATCCAAGAGGAGTCGGAGCAACTCGGTCGAGTCAGAATAGCCCAGAAGTCAACCAAAAGGACTAGAGTAATGAACCAAAGAAGGCCAAGAAAATGGAACGAGAAAACACACTAAAGACATGGATCGCTAGCGATCCATGACCTATGGATCGCTAGCGATCCATGGGTTTAACTCAGGAGTTTGCAGAGCCCCTTGCATCATGACTCAATCCATATTACAGAAGTAATGATAGAGTTTGATGAGATTCTGAGTTAGTTAAATCAAAAGACAAGCATTTTCCTCGTCCAATCAGCAGCTAAATACAACTAGCAAGTAAACCGTCATCAGAATAAGGCGACATGCAACAAGATCACAAGAACAACATCAACACAAGATGACAAAGACACTCTAGACCTAAAGTCCAAAAATAGGCCAAGTATATGGATTGCTAGTGATCCATACCCTATGGATCGCTAGGCGATCCATACATCAACATGGGGTCGCTGCGATTTATACAAAATGAGGCAAAGGGTAAAAACTAAGGAGTTGGCTCACACTCGGGAAAACACTATGGATCGCCAGCAATCCATAGACTATGGATCGCTAGCGATCCATGGTTTTGGCTCGGGTCGCGAGGAAGCTCCAGTGGACCTTCATGTGATCATCTGTGAGTAGTTGGCGAGCAGGCTTGGCCTAGAATCTCTCCAATCTCTATAAATACTCTCTTATCTGCAACATAAATGGGATCTTCTCTAGACTGGTTACTGAAACTTTGCTGAAAGCTTTCTTCACTCCTCACCTCCCTCACAATGGTCTTCAAAGGAGTTCACTGTGATTCTCCAATGGATTCCAACCTTGGAGATTCAATCTAGATAAGAATATTTAAGAGCTTTGTAATCAAATACAACTTGTAACAGTAATTAGTCAATAATAAAAACTATAAAGTGGACGTATGCTTCGTTAACAGCCGAACAACTATAAAAATTCTCTTGTCTTCTTTCTAGTTCTGTTCTTTTACATTTATTCTCTATATTATTGCTCTATAAGAACAAGGCTGGTGCTTTTTCACTCAAACGAGGGTGTTGATACATTTTTCTGGTTAACACTTACTAACTTTTTGCAAATCAATTCAATTAATTAGTTAATGGTAATGACGTGCACATCATTACTCTACATAATTAACCCCAAATCAAATAATAACATCCCAACAAATCACCCAATTAGCCCAAATTAAATCTAGGGCTTACTAGCTATTTTCAAAACATAGTATCAGAGTCTTAAACAATTAATTAGCCAAGGGAATCATGTTTATAACATGAATACAAGTCTGAACCTTAGCATAGAAATCTCCAAATTATTCGATAATAATTCATAATTATAAATGAACGAATTAATGAAATATAATACTCAAATTAAATAGGAGAACCATCACACTCACCTTTTCTTCTCCAAACCTTGCTCCAAATCACAAAAACCCAATTCCAAGCTTTTTTTAAATTTGAGATCCCCCTCCAAACTCCACTACATGCCAATCCCTTCGCTGGTCTTGTAGAAGATGAGTAGAGAGAAATTTTGGTTATTTTATGGGATTGATTGGAATTTAGTTGGGCATGGATTAGTGGATCTAGGGCTAGGGAGATGATTAGGAAAAAATTAGAAGAGGAAAAATGAAATGAACGTGGAAATGAAAGTGAATGTGGATTATGAAGAGCTTAGACACATCTAAGTTAGAGGCAAGCTTGTGGGCTTAGCCCTATTCTATTTATCTAGCACTATTCATCTTTGAAATTCATCGACTTCAAATATTGTCAAGTTTATTCTCATTTTACTCACGTCGAAAAACCAAACTCAACTATGGGTGTATTGAGTTCTAATTCACTCGTTTGTCAAAAATCGAGTGTAAGAGGCATTCCATCGCTTAACAATTAAATATCTAAATTAATCATTTAAATATTTGATCGTTAATATTAAATTACGGGGTGTTACACTTATCTTCCCGTAATAGATATAAAGAGGAAGAAATAGAGGAGGTCAAACAAAGTCTGGTGAGTAAATTATATTACTAGTGATATGATGTTGACAAGTAATTAAATTATGACTGTAATCTACACAACCTATGGTGTTCGTTTACTTATGTTCAATAGGATACCTAGTTACTACAATATAGGACAACAACCTATAATACATCTAAATATAATAATGATCAATAAGGATTTCCACCCGAAGGTTGGAAGATCGGGAGACTGAGTAATCCTAATAATAACCCAAGTGTATGGTCTCAATAACGAACTGCCTAACTATACATTGATTTGACATTCTCAATAGTAAACCATTTAAACTGCATATACACACCAAGAATAATTCACAATGCCTAAGCACTCATCGAGCATACAACCTTGACAATTTATGGCATACCGAAGCGTTCATATAACATTCTCAGTGGTCAATATGTCATATACTCTATATCATTCATCCTAAAGCTAAAGATGTCATTTGACAATACGATTCCCTATTGGTTCAACTGCCTTGCGCGGTCGTATAACCCTACTATTATAGACATGTCCATGATCCTTCCCCTCTGTCCCACACATTAAAAAATGCATCTGTATACGGTACAGTAATGATAAGAACATCTAGTTGCGATACAATCACGTATCATGTTGAGTGTCACATTATGCACGTCATGAAGTATGAATTCAGGTGCATCCCCAAGTGTGTAACCAATACCACTTTTTGCATAGCTCCATGCAAGTACATGAACACCCGAAAGTCGAGAAGGTGGACATAAAATTTTCCGACTCATCCTACTTGGCCTACACTATGTCCATGTTCAAATTGAGCTTGCTTTAACCATTCAAACGAATGAATTACATATTCAGACATCCAACCCTAGTTTAGGCCTTTGGGTTTTGATCCAAACATCTGATTTCTACTATAAAACTTGATATAGGCATTTACATGGCTAACCATCTATTCAGGCGTCCGACTTTGATGCTAAATGTTTGATTTCTAGTACAAAACCAACTATAGGCATTCGGACGGCTGTATATCTGTTCATACGTCTGACTTTAATGATAGACATCTAAATGATGTTTAGATCTAGTGTTTTGGGGAAGAAGAAGGAATTAAGATAGGTGGAGGCTACGGTATAGACTGAAAAGCGTGAGGCTTGACTTTATATTTATACGTGAAGTCTAGGTATTAGGAAAATTATTTCTTTATTGGTATCCGCTTATCCTTATATATATATATGCAAAATCTCCTTCCATTTTAAAGGAAATAAGGTTTATATTTTCCTAATGAATGAAATTAATTATAATTCAAATCAATTAATACCATTTATTGGTATTATATAAATACATATATGTATGTATGTATATATGTATGTATGTATATGTATATGTATATGTGTACGTATATTGTTAGCTATTGTAAGGAATCATGGATTAATATTCAATCATGTATATATATATGTGTGTGTGTATAACTGTGTGTATGTTTTGACATTAATTAGGAACCTTACTTATTATTAATAATTGCGCACTCAAATTGTAATTGATTGATATTAATCGTCCCAAATTTAAAAATCAGATTTACCAATATTCTTTACTAACAAAGGGATAGCGTACCTTACCTTTTCTTTAAAAAGTTCTTCCCTTCCATGAATATATTGTTATCTTCTCTTTTCAAAATATGTAACATTTCTGTTATTAACCGCATTCTTTTCATAAATATATATTGTTATCTTCTTTTTAAAATATGTAATGTTTCTTTCATAAATGCATTCTTTTCATAAATATATTATTACATTCCCTTTCTAATATACGTAATATATACTTTCATTAATTATTGTAATAAATTCCATTAACATGATAATTAATGCTTTCCCGCTTTTTCCCCCTTTTATTTTAATGCACATTAAAATAATTGTACTGTTTTAAAAGTAATTCAAAACATTTCTATAAATTTTCTGTATACAAACAAGATTTATACTTACTAATTAAAATTTGATTTATTCCTATCAATAATACCTAAATTAAATTTCAAAATAGGCGCAAAACACAAAATGATCGCTATGGTAAACGGTTTGTGTTCTTCATCTAGTGTATGTTTCTAACACTTTATATATGAATTTGAATTAGAAAAATCTACATAACATAATAGAAAAATCACATTTCACTAATTCCTTTATTTGTAAAAAATTAATTTTTCATCCTTATGTAAAATTGGCAAAATCCCCTTTTTAATGAATTGATTAATTATTTTTATTAAAAATACATGCTGTTAAAATATTCAGCATTGTATTAAAACTATGGCAATCTGCTTCACCTTCTGTTTACTTCTCACATCAATATTATAACCATGCTCCTCGAATTTGAGCTTTCTCTACTTCACGTTCTACACTGCTTCAGCAACATTTTTCAAGCTCGCTATTGGTTTTTAGCATGTGGTTAACTCAAATATTTACTATCTATGCACAAACGGTAATATTTCATGGAGAACACATCATAATTTTTGCTATTAGTCCAAAGCACATCGTAACAACTACCTACACCGTCTTTCCGCTTCGGTCAACAAGTTGCACCGTCTTTCTTGATCTCTCTTTTCCCAACAATAGCCAGCTTGCCTTTGCTTTTTGAAGCTCATATATAGTGAACTTGATGTGTTAATATATATAAACTATGTACTTCTATATATTTTGGTTAATACTTTTTATTATTATGTTATCTACGTCTACCAACTATGTGATGATCCCAGATTTTGTACGTAGGCCTTTGTTACATCACCCATCAGACGTATTGATGGCTTTTGATATTTTCTTATCTCATTAAATAATAAGTGCTCTCCTCAATTAGATGTAATAACCCTAAAATTAATAATTAATTATATAAGTCAATTAAGGGGAAAATGGCGAGTTAATTAAAGGAGTAAAAGAATATGAATCAATAAAAGTGGGTATAGGAGCTAGGCCAACTTATTATGGGACACTATACATTACTCATTTCTATTCATTCATTTCATTCTACTTAAATGAATAAAAACTAGAGAAAATTATTAATAGTGGAAGCATAAGAAGGAAATAAGAAGATGATACAAAAACGCAATATTGAAGAGGCTAAGGAAGACCAAAATTATACATCTAAAAGGTCTAGCTGAGTAATACTTAACCCTTCTAATCTGATTTCTTATATGCATGGAATCGATTTAGATCTATATGTTTTATGTATGATAGGGTTCATACGGGTTACATATAAAAGTATAAAAGGTTTAATGAATGTTTTGGGGAAGGATGGGTATACATGGCTTGTTTTCTTGTGTTTTCCCCATTTAAATAGTTTCGAAATCTAATGAAAGTTTCTATAACACCCCTAATTTTATTGACATTATTCGGGAGATTTACATGTTCATTTCACTAAAACAAAAATTATAACCGTAAGAAGTGAAAGCAAGGCCGGCCATTAGAAAGAGGAGAAGAGAAAATCAACTAAAAGCTAGGATTCAAGTTAGAAGGAATCAATCTCAATCACACTTCAATTTCCTTATCAAATCTAAGGTGAATAATAATTTCTACATCTCTATTTTGATTTTAAAAACATATGGTTTGGATTTTAGGATAAATCTGTTTTATGATATATTGAATGATGATAAGCTTGACTTTGATTTATATATGTATTGAAAAAGGTTGTTTAAAAAGTAGATATACACGGTTATAGGGTAAAATCAAGATGAATTGATTTTTAAATGCCATGGGAAAATTTTATGTTATAGAAAACATGATTTTGGAGATGGGTTTCAATTTTCATAATTTTCTAGTTTATATGGATTTTATATGAATTTTCTAGTGAAGAAAATGATTTATTGGGTTATAAATTAATTACGGCTAAAATAAAGATTATTTGGGTTTGAAATTTTTGTATGTTGGAAAACATATTAAAATTGATTTTCTGGGATTTTCCCAGACTTTTCTTAAGTGTTTTGAAAAATATATATAAAATTATTTAAGGTATGAGATTTAAATGTTTTATATATTTAATTAAGAAGAAGGGGCATTTTATAAAATAAAATTATTATTTATTTCTAAAAGTTAGTGGCAACATTTTTCTGAAAAGAAATTGTTAACCAATTGGAATTTGACAAACAAAGGCAGGTTAGTTGAAAAGTTATATTTTTAAGTTAAAAACAAAGAAATCATACTTTTACCATGTTTCGGCCTTTTACGATAGTAAACCTTCCGACCTAGACCTTTCGACAAAGTCGAAGGGTTATAGCTTTGGACAAGGTCAAACCAATGCATATGGTATCATGTTACTTTAATGAATGGGACAGAATCGAAGGGTTTTTAGTCGAAAGATTGATGGCCAAAGAGGTTGGGGTATGTTTGTTTTATTAACCAAAAGCTTTCACTTGCTTTGCTTTCGAATTAGAGCTTTCAACTAGGTTGCCTTCAACCAGGTCAAATGTTTAAAAAGAAAGGTTTTAAACCTTTCGACAAAGTCGAAAGGTTAGTACTGCTTTACCACTATTTTGTTTTGGAACCTTTCGACACAGTCGAAAGGTTATTGCCACTTATCATTGTTTTGTCTTAAAGATTCCAACACAGTCGAAATGTTATAGCCGCTTTTTCCAACCTTTCGAAGTCATTGCTTTCGACAAAGACGAAAGGTTTACTTGTTTTAAAAACCAACCGCTTCTCCCATTGCTTTCGAAAGGTATCAAAGCCTTCGACTTATATGATTTTCCTTTGTTTTATAATTGAAATGTAACCCAACCTTTCGAAGGAGTTGCTTTAAAAAGGGGGAGATCTATTGTTTTAAATGAAATGCTTTAAAGCTTTCGAAGCAGACCTTCCGACAAGGTCGAAAGTTTGCTTCCATTGTAGTCGATAGGTTTTAAAGGAGGACCTTCCGCATATTTTAACTTGAACCTAGTAAGTCTTTGAAAGGTTTATATTTTAAGAGTTGAATGCTTTCGAAAGGTTTGAATTGCTGAATGGTTTCAATGGTTTCGAAAGGTTCTTTTGAAGACCTTTCGACAAGGTCGAAAGGTTTGGTTTTAAAAGATTTTAAAACCCATACTCTAATTTTTAAAGGAAACCCACTACATATATAAAGGAGTTTTGTAAGAGTTTTAAGTATGTAATTTTGAAGAAACATTGCCTTGATAAAAATATAAGTTAAAGGTGTTAACAATATTTAATGATATGTATTTCAAGGACCTTAAACCCGCAGGAGTGGTATTATTAATTAATGTTTTACTTCTTCAAAAATGAGGATATTCACATGATAACCCATAACTGTATTTTGGGGAAAAAGGGGTAGAAGAACCAGTAGGTTAACTCAAATAGTGATTAAATTACTTAAACTCCTGAATGAGTAGAATTGCATCCATGGAGTCAGGGTGACCAAAAATATAGGATGCCTAAACTTTGTAGTTATTGGAGTTAAACCAAAAGGTTCATAGTAAACCCATGAAAACTATGATAAGGTAGTTATTGGTGCATACTAAGAGGTTCATAGTAAACCCATGAAAACTATGATAATGTAGTTATTGGTGCATACCAAAAGGTTTATAGTTAACCCATGAAAACTATGCATAAGGACAGTTGGCAGGGTCTAATTGGTTTGTAGTGAACCCTTGAAAACTATATCTGGATTAAGAATTAACATCGGTCAATAGGTTCCTAGTAAACCCATGAAAACTGGGATAAGTAACTGGCTAATGGAAGTATTAATAGGTTCCTAGTCAACCTATGAAAACTAGGATGTTCAGTGAGTTCCTGGTAAGTCCATAGGTTCCTATTCAACCCATGAAAACTAGGATAAGGTGATTAGTAATTGGAATGACTAATAGGTTCAGGAGGACCCATGAATTAATTAAGTTAACTGGCTGGAGCCTATAGGTTCTTAATGATCCCATGAAAACTATGAATAGGACATGGTGTCTATTAGTTATAACAAGGTTATTAGTAAACCCATGAAAACTAAAAAGGTTAACTGTGACCCTTGAAACTATAATAATGATAGGGTGTCAGATTAAATTGGGAATGGGAAAACCTTATTTATTTACAAGTATGCATATCATCATAATGTTTGAATTGTATGTTTTAACCATTGTGGATGCAGGAGCACAGAATTTGGTTTTATAAAGGTTTTAGGATAATAGTGAGGGGAATACCCGTTCCGCTAAGTGGTGTGGTCTCACTAGATATCTAATAGGATTGAGATGTTAGATTATTATTCATACCAGGCTTTATGTCTAACTCAAAATTTTTGTTTTCCCCTTAAACTCTCGGGTACTCAATTAATTTTGAGTAGTTTGAAATTTATGGTTCTTAGTGTTTCTTCTCTAACGAATAAAGTTTCTGGAGGCGTGCAGGTGCAAATAGTTATTTAGAGTTTTTCTTTCCGCTATATGTCACAACACCAAATAAGCAATTTTGCAACACTTTTTCGTTTTCAATTTGTAACGGTTATTACTGTTACAAATTCTTAACGGTTATTTCCGTTAGAAGCAGTTGCAACGGTTATTACCATGAGTAAATATGGTAATTTCGTAAATAGAGAAAACTAAAGTGGATAAATTGTAATATTCTGTTTTTTATTTCTAAATCCACTTCTAACGCTTCAGTACGTTATCACCATTTCATTATTCCTCCCTCTTTCAATCTAGGGTTACTGCCTCCACATCATTCAAGCACCGCCTCCGCCTTGTTTTGTCAACGTCTCCGTCTCATCTAATAAGCGCTTCCCCATCGTCTTGTAAACGCCTCCCTCTTCGCCACCGTCTCGTATTGTCAATACCTCTGCCTCGTCTTGTCGGCGCCTCCACCTCATCTTGTCAGTGCTTCCACCTCGTATTCTCACCTCCACCTTGTTCTGGTATTTTTCGTTATTTAATTATCTTAAATTGCAATGGAATTTCCACTTTCTATTTGAATTTAGATTCAGGCAGTTTTTTTTCCAGCTTTTGCTTGTAAACAGATTGGAACGGTGCACTGGAAGTTTTGAATGTATAAACCGAGGGCTTAAAACATGGTAGATGCTTAAATATATTGGATAGAAATAATTTCTTTTTATTATATCATTGCTATTTTCTAATGAGAAAAATCAATCAGTGCCAATAACACAGTGAATTTTGTGACATTGTACAGAAATGCCTATAAAGGAGTGAATGAATAAGAGCATTGATCTAGGCATTTTATTATTGATCAACAACATAGAGAAATCTGTATTATCGACACATATACATTCCCACTTTCTAATTTAGCTTATGCAGCATGCGTAGGGCGTTCAAGTAAATATTATGTTGACATACAATGTGGCAGTCATAGTTGTAGTAGCAAAATCACTCCATGTTTGAATTCCAAGACTGATTAACGAGACAACATTTTAAATTTCATACAATTATCTATTAGATATTTTTGTTTAGTTGTGACTACAATTGAATGGTATATATCAGCTAAAAAGAAAAGACCCTGGTAGATTTTTATTTTCCCACTGGGAAGCTGAAAATTGGAAACTCTTCATATTTATGAAAATCATGGAAAGAGAAAAATTTGTAATGATTATCTTGTTGGTGAAGCAAGGTGAGGGTTTGATTATTCTTTTTAATTAATTATATATATATATATATATAAATAAAATCCTACGTTCATATTGCATTAAATATGTATTGTTGACACTGATCAATGTTTTTGTCATGAATTGTATTAAGCAAATAAAACTCAAACACACAAATAGAGAATGTGCACATATATATGTATGTACACACACACGTACAAATATACGACTTCTTTGAAGGACAATTTCTTATACTAGTGTTCTTTTTAACCGGCAGCATATTTTTCATGGTTAACCAGACATGAGAAATGAATAAATTAGTTTTATTTTATAACAACCTAAAAGCACATATAGCAAAATATCAAAGCTCGTGTAGGATAATTTATTTTTTCTGGATGAGAGAAGCTTGTAAATTTAATGCATAGGAAGACAAGAAAATTTCAATCAACATTCCTTGCATGTAGTTCTTATTGATTTCAGCAGAAATATTTGTATTGTCCAATCGTGCAAGGAGTGCCAAGCTTCCACTTGTTTGGTTTTATAATGTGTGTCAGTGCAACTGCAGCCAGAGCACTTAAGGCAGTAGTACAAGGAATATTACTATCCTCTGAAAGGTAATTTGACATCTTCTTAGGAATTATTTTATGCAATTACATATCTATATTTTAACACGTACTGACATCTAAGAGAAAATAAATCTATCTTAATAGTTTCGTATGATTGCAGAGAGATACTGGATTAGATGAATCTTCTGTTGTACATGGCACCTATTGCTGTTTTATTCTTACTTCCAGCAAGCCTGATTATGGAAGGAAATGTAATTGCCATCACAATTGCATTAGCAAAAGATGATATAAGAATTATATGCTTACATTTCCTTTATAACTTGATCTGTACCATATAAGCACCAGTTTCACATTTTCACACAAATAAATTCACGCAACACCACACAGCTCATACCCAAATGCCAAGTGCCCAGACTTATAATAATATAATACAAGATTTTCAAATCATATTCTCAACTTTAGTTCTATATCACAAGAATATTTATATGGCTGCAATATAATTGTATTACACTTCTTTAGATAGCTTTAACTGTGTACTTGCAAACTTAGTTTTACTCTTACACACACATATGCATTACATAGCACACACTAATGCGACACAAATCACTGGCTGACACACTAAATGGCCATACATATAAACACACTAAATTTACACAGAAAAAAGCACTCTATCATACACCTTATACTCACACACACAACCCACTTGCACAAAACCATCATTTGTACAGTGTTGTCTAATTTCTTGTACTATATTTTTTCTTTCAGTATCACATAACAATTACAAGAAAATCTATAAAACTTCGGCATAAACACTTCACAAGCGAACATAAAATGCAAGAAAACTATTAATTCGTATCACCTAACTTAATAAAATAAGCTAAATTACAAAAGAATACAGAATTTAAACAAGAAAATAAACTGTAGGAGCAATAACAACTTAAAGGATAAAGTAAGAGATCGCCAATATGAAGTCACTCATAAACTTACGTGTTTTTTTGCTTCTTCGATCAGATCCTGCAAGCTATTCAACGGCCTCGTTTTTTATTTCACTTTTTTTTTACTTTTTTTATGAATATTTAAATATCAAAGAAACACATGCTCTGTTTGTACCCGTAAATATGCTATATAAGGCCATCTTCACAAAGAACAGAATTGTATTCGTTTTTAATTCTTTACATTTTTGCATATTTGTTGAATCAATTTGGGTTGATTAGATGTTTGCATATTGATTGCATTATTACAACATATAATAATAATATTTTATGTATAAGATAAAGTTTGCACCTGTGCCATTGGCACGGCCTTCCTATTAGTTCATATAATATAGTTAATGATTGTCTACATAATAGGTAAATGAATTTTTTTTGATAAAGTGAAATTCTTATGGTTTGTTTATTATTCATATTTTATGTATAAGATGAATTTTTTTTGATAAAGTGAAATTTTTATTATTCATTCTCATGTGCTAAAAATGATTTGTTTATTTTTCAAATTTTAGGCATTCATGATGTTCATGACACAAATTAAAAAAAAGGGTTTCTTTGGTAGTCTTTCCTTCATTTTATGTAAATTTTTCTTTTTCATGGAGATGTAAAATTATTTGTTAGATGCTGTGTATTTTGAAATAGCAGCAAAGGTAAAAGAAAGTTTTTGCAATTATTTTGCACTTTAACAAGACAAATATTTTTCTGGCTTTAATGTCAATCATTTTGTATAAAATTCCAATTCTGATTTTCCATTTGGTTCTTCCTCTATTTTAGAAAAAAAAGCGTCAAAGTTGTACTACAACATGTCTACTAAATATGTGTTCAGGAACAATACAACTGAATAATTGGTTTTGTATTCTAACAGGCTAACAATGATGTTCCTAATGCTGCTGTTGCTGATCATTTTGAAGTTAGAATAAACAATCATTGCTTCAAGAAGCATATACTCTTCAGAAAACAACAATTTCTTTGCAATTGAATCAAACTTCTATCGAAAGGGGAACTTCTATTACATAGCAAAGGTCAATATATGAAATAGACAACATGGCCTCTGAATCTCATGGCCAGTGGCTGAAGCCAAATGGTTACAGTGGCGGTAGCAATATGTTGAATGCTGAACATGAAGATCTTGTAATAGATGAAGGCACGATAAGTGTATCAACTGCTTATTCTCAAAAGTAAGTATTTTTAATAATGAGTATTATATTATTGTATTACTAAATGGTTATTGTTTCTTGTTAAGGAAGATGTCCAAATAAAATATCATCAAAAAGTTTATCCTTAAAGAGAACAAAATTACATAAATTTTAGTCTTGGATATAGATATGCATACTTCACATGCACAAGTTGAACTATATAAAATATATACATACACATCCAAACATGCATTCATATGAATGTATAAGTGCCAATGTATAGGCAAACATATGTAACTGTAAAACTGTATGTTTGTTGAGTAAATTGTATATTTGCAAACAAATATACACATACATAATTCATATTAATATGTGAATTAAAATTAACATTTCAACAAGGCAAGCTTATTTAATATACATGGTTCACCAACCTTTTATCCTATACACCCAGTACTATTTTTTCAAATTATTTTTTCCTTTTAACTCAAAATTAGAAGGTTACGCTTACATTTTGCAGCTTATTATATACTCTGAATCAAGCACTTGAAAGTTCTGGTGTAGATATGTCACAAGCCAACTTATCAGTTAACATTCATTTGGGAAAGCGAGCAGCAAAGGGAACTACTGCAACCATTTTGTCGAGTTCTAAGGTATGTACGTTGTAATTATTATAAATATATCTCTTTAAAATATTAAGTTGAAAAATATCAGATGTCAAACATAACCTTATTATGACAAGGAAGTATATGGTGTATTAGAATATGACAGAAGGAACTTATCCAGAACTTTAGTACTTCTCGAACATGTTTTTACCACAATTTAGTGTTTATGAATTTTCACAGATACTATAGGAAAAAAAACATCATAAGTATACTAAAAATATTACAAATCGTCAAATTTTGAAGACATGACAATCTAATAAAATCTGTTATGGTCATATTTCAGAATTCTGAGGATTGTGAACCTGATCCTCTTTGTAATCAAGCACTTGAAAGCAGACATTAGGTTTGTAAACCTAATCCTCCTTGTAGATATTTTATGACTTTATACCCTAGCTATTATGCTTTAAATCACTTACTAAATCGCAAGACCATCATATGACAGGAGCCTCTATCCATTTTGACTAAAGCGCTATAAGAAAGTTGTTGGTGTTTCATTTTGCTAGTCTTTGGTAACTGTTACTTTCGATTTTTGTGTTTGGTTGTGTTCTATCCATGTATGCCACACAGTTGTGCAAATAACCACATTGACTAGATTTGAACTTAAGTTTTTCGATTTAAACTTTGTTGAACCAGATCTAAAATTTCTACTAAACTGTTGCTTTGAAAATTATGTGGACAAAGTATTGTCTTGACTGCAGACCATAGCTATACTTGCATTAACCATAAATGGGAACAATATATAAAAAGCATGTGTGAAGTTGTTCACCACTTGACAATAGTTCCGATGCTCTAAAAACAGAGTCCAGGCAAACATGGTTTCAAATTCGAACCCTGTTGCATTGAAGCAAGGTTCAAATGAGAGCAGTGATAATGACGATAAAGATTCTACCACCAATGCAGCTACATGTACAGAAAAGACAGCATCCACAGTGTTAATAAAAGGTACTCACCCCTCTGCTTTTAACCTGCCATGAATATTACATAGATTATGACTGTTATTAGTAGTTTTCTCATTTTCTTTTTGTCTCTCTTTGGTACCTTTTTCGGTTGTGGCTGAGTTTGATAAGCGACATGTGGTCACTCTACATATTGTTTATGATGCATATAAAACATATATAAGCAATGTGGGTGTTTTAGAGCATTGTGCTTCCACCTGCAAAATAAAACATATATAAGCAATGAAGCAGAGTTAACAGATATTTCAAAAGAAGTCGTAACAACGGGTTTGAATTGTTAGTGCTTTATGCAATGAGAAGTGTGTCAAAAAATTGATCTGTACAACCTACATGGAAGCGTATTCAAGTTAATAATGTAGAATAAAAAAAAGGAAATCATAGTATTATTCTAGCAAAGCTCAATTTCTTACTATTGAATAAGTACCAGCTACCAGTCAGGAAGCATACACTTACCTGATCATGATTTCCAAATTCAAACGTCCACTCAGCCAATAACTCAAGAAAATATCAATGAGCCAAATACTGCTAAGTTTCAATACCAAGTGCGGCACCTCCATCACCATTACCACCATCAGGCATACAACTATACTAAACAAAACAACATATTAATCAAACATATTTTTTGAATTTACGAAGGATCCCATTTCTTAGTATATTTAGTAGTTAATTACCTTACATATTTTATGGTTAATTAGATCCTAAATATTCTTCTAAGTGCAATTTTTTAAAGCTGATTGTTCACTGCAATTTTTTAAAGTTGATTGTAGTGCCTTCAAGAATCAGTAGTGGGAGTGTAGATGGAGTGGATGGAGAAATGTTCATGCAGGATACAGAGCTTTAGAACAAGAGAGTAGAACACTACAAGAAGGTTGTTAGTAGCTTGGGCCAGAAGGGTAGGATACATAGTTGGTTGATGGTAGTTTAGTAGTTTGGCCGGAGTGTCGCATTCGTTGTTTGTAAGCTTCAAAATATTTTATAGTAGTGAAATTTGAAGTTTTCACAATGAACTTTGTAGAATTTGATATGAACTAATTAGTATGTTTGATTTTCTTTACAATTTGATGATATATTAGTTTTGAAATTTAGTTTCATGTTTGTTATTGCTATAAATTTGAATTTGTATTGTTGAATGAAATAATATGTGATTATACTATAAGATCCGGAATGGGATATAATTGAATGAAATACTATTAGATGCCGAATAAGATATGGTTCTGCTATACCAAATTTGTAACACTTATAAGTGTTGGTAATTTTGCTATATACTTATACAAGCAATTCCCAACAGTTATAACTGTTGGTAATTACCAGGATTTCCAACGGTTATAACCGTTAGGAATTACTTCACATTCCCAACGGTTATAACCGTTGAGAATTTTGGTCATTCCCAACGGTTATAACCGTTGGGAAGTTCCAAAATTTCCAACGGTTATAACCATTGGAAATGACCAAAATTCCCAACGGTTATAACCGTTACAAAATATTTAAAAAAAATTGTAACGTACCTGCTACCAACGGTTATAACCGTTGGGAATTTGATTACCAACGGTTATAACTGTTACAAAATGACAGTTCTGGTGTTGTGTGTTTTGGTTGTAAAGGTAGATTTATTAGCCTTACTATATTCTCTGATCAACCAAGGGGGCATCTTCATATGTCGCTCTTGGCGTATTTGTAATAATTATATTTTGCTGAACGTGGTTAATATAATTTGGGGATTATGTAATGAACAAGAAATGTTTTAGATAGAATATGGTAATATGTTTTTGAACTGTTTTTTTCCATATTTCTGTGATTTGTGTATCAATGTATCTAGCACCGCTGTATTTAGTCGCCGAAGATTAATAACTATGGATGACCGCAGCACCGTAGCTGTCAGTTTTGGGCCTCCAAGTAGGGGGATGTTACAAGTTGGTATCAGAGCGTAGGTTTATGAAACTTTAAAGGAAAAGTTAAACCTAAAAGCTTTTTCAAACATAATCCAATGAATTTAAAAATAAGATCGGGGTTTGGGTTAACGCTATAGTAACGTACTTGTATTTTATATATAGGTATATATCTAAGCACGTATTCCCCTCTCTTAGACCGTTCTTCTGTATGTTACTGAGGCTTGTATGCAGATATATGAGAAAGAGGATATGGAGGTAGGAAACGGAAGAGGAAATCTGGGTGGAGGAAGCACCACAACCAATGGAAATGCTCGACCTAGTACTTGGAGAAACCAAGGTTGACAGGCTAATGCTAACCAATATGCTGAGGCCAATATAGATGCTGGAAATCCACCAGTAGATGCGGGTATGGTGTATCAGTTGTTGGCTAATCTTTTGCAAGCGGGAGCTGCTGGCAATGTTGGTGGGGCTAATCCTGTAGTTTCGGTTGGATATAACTATGCTAAGTTGAGTAGAGACTATGTCAGTTTAGGAGGAAAGCCGTTTGCTGGAATGGAAGATGCTATTGAAGTAGAGAATTGGCTGTTGAACTATGAAAGGATCTTTATAGACTTAGGCTTGAATGATGGAGAGAAGAGAAGGCTAGCCTCTAGACAGTTGCAAGGGTTAGCGCTTCATTGGTGGAACGGTGTGACGGCCAGAGTGCCAGAGGAAGAGTTGACTTAGGCTGACTTCAGGAGAGGTTTAAGCAGAGGTTCTTGCCTGAGGTTGCCAAATCAACATTGATGAGGAAGTTCATGGATCTTGTCCAAGGACAAATGTCTGTGATCGAGTATGCTGCTAAGTTTGATGAGCTATCTCGATATGGTTATGCTTTAGTTGGCACTGATGTCAAAAGGAATGAGAGATTCATTAGAGGTTTGAGGCTAGAGCTAAGCAGAATGGCTATGACTCATATTAGAGAGCCTTATCATGTGATGGTGGAGATGACCGTTTTCCATGAGGAGATGCTTGCTGTTTCAGCTAGGGAGAAGCCAATTAAGTCCTAGGGTTTTCAAGGAAGAAAAAGGAAATTCTTTAAGAAGAAAGAAGTCTAGAAAGGGGAGGTCGCTAAGAAGGCGAAGGCTGATTTAGTGTGTTATAAGTGTGATAAGAAGGGCCATTATGCTCACGAGTGCAGAACTGGTAAAGAAAAGAAGCCTGTTGAGAAGAAGAATGTGAAATGCTTCAACTATGACCAAGTTGGGCATTATAAGAACCAATGTCCAGAGCCAGTCAGGGCGGACAGAGGGAAGGTGTTTGCTATTGGACCACCATCTTCTTCTAAACCCACTGCAGCGGAGAAAGAGAAAACTGTGATGGGAGGTACCCTTTTGATTCAGAGTATACTTGTTAGGGTACTTTTTGATACAAGTGCATCCCATTCATTTATATCTCAGTATTTGGTTGATAGGTTATGTATAGAACCCACATATCTTATTACTTCCCTTAAGGGTTGCGAATCCAATAGGAGGATATGCAACTCTTGGGATGAGATGCAACCAGTTAGAACTTGAGTTGTTAGGTCATAAGTTTGCATTCAGCTTGTATGTTTTTGATTTCGTAGATTTCGGGATCATCTTAGGTATGGATTGGTAGGGTAAGTATAAGGCTAGGATATTTTGCCAAGTTTGGGAAATATCATTGAGGCACCCGGATAGTCATAAGCGAATCATAATCTCGGTGGAGAATTCTAGAAACAGTGTTTATGCTTTGTTGAGTACCATGGAGGTTGGAGAAGAGCTTAGTCGGGTTCAGGAGCTAGAGAGTTTGCAGATGTCTTTGAGTTGGTTAATGGATTACCCTCGAAACAAGCTATTGAGTTTCGAATAGACCTTATACAGGGAGCTGAACCTGTCAATAGACCACCTAGAAGAATGACACCGATAAAGATGAAGGAATTAAAGGTGCAGTTAGTGGATCTTGAGGAAAGGAATTTTATTAGACCAAGCAGTTTGCCTTGGGGGGCAGCTGCGGTGTTTGTGAAGAAACCAGATGTCTCGTTAAGGATGTGCATCGACTATCGTATGTTAAACGAGTGGACGATCAAAAATAGGTACCCTCTGCGAAGGATTGATGATCTATTTGATCAGTTGAGTGGAGCCAGAGTATTTTCCAAACTGGATTTGGTGACGGGGTTCCATCAGTTGAGAGTGGCGGAGGATAGTATTCCTTTGACTACATTCCGAATTAGGTATGGTTCATATGAGTGGTTAGTAATGCCATTCGAATTGACGAATGCACCTGCTTCCTTTGTTGATTTAATGAACCGGGTTTTCAAAGAGCACTTGGATAGGTTTGTGTGGGTGTTTATAGATGACATTTTGGTGTACTCTAAACATGAAAGAGAGCATGAGTTTCGTCTTAGAGTGGTGTTGGAAACGCTGAGGCAGAATCAACTGAAGGTAAAGTTTTCCAAGTGTAATTTTTGGAAGAGAGAAGTTAAGTTTCTTGGTCATGTGGTTTCAGAGGAAGGACTGTCAGTTGATCCAGTTAAGATCAAGGCGATCAATAATTAGAAGAGACCAGAGACAGTAACCGAGATCATGAGTTTTCTTGGACTTGCTGGCTATTACCGGAGATTCATCAAGGATTTTTCGCGGATAGCAGCGCCTTTGACTAAGTTGACCAGGAAGGCGTGATGTTTGTTTGGTCCGACAAATGTGAGGAAGCATTCCTTAAGTTAAAACATTTGTTAACCAATGCGCCAGTGTTAGTAGTTTTGGATGGTAACCAAGGGTTCGTAGTATACACTGATGCATGTGGGACTGGATTGGGAACAGTATTGATGCAGAAGGGAAAAGTTATCGCTTATGCATCTAGGCAGCTTAGACCACACGAGGTAAGGTATCCTACTCATGACTTGGAGTTTGCTGTGGTGATTTTTGCCTTGAATATTTGGAGGCATTATCTTTTGAGAGAGAGATTTGAGTTGTACCGAGCATAGGTCATTAAAGTATTTATTCTCTTAGAAGGAGTTGAATATGAGACAGCGGAGGTGGCTGGAGTTTTTAGCTGCTTATGATTTGGGTATAGGGTATACACCGAGAAAAGGAAATAAGGTAGCAGATGCTCTCAGTAGAAAACATCAGAATGTGGTGTTAGCAATGTTGGCAGAATGGAAGGATCTAGAAGCTTTAGCCAGTTGTGGGGCGAAGTTGAGATATACTGCTAGTTCTAGTCAGGGTACTGCCATGTTGTCTTGTTTAGAAGTCCGACCAATGCTGATTGAGAAGATAGCTTCTAAGCAAAGAGAAGACCCAGTTTTAGATGAGAGGATTAGAAATCTTGAGGTTGGATTAGAGATTGATGACCTAAAGGATTTTAATCTCGACCAAAGAGGATGGTTGAGAAAGAAGGGATGGTTATGTGTTTCAGGTGTAGAGAACTTAAGGAGAGAAGTTATAGAAGAGTGTCATCGATCGAAGTTTACGATTCATCCTGGAGGAACTAAGATGTATCAAGACATGAAGAGGAGCTTTCATTAGGAAGGCATGAAGAGGGATGTTGGCTTGTGGGTTAGGAAGTGTATTAACTGTCAGCAAATGAAAGCCAAACATCAGAAGCCAAGTGGGTTACTTCAGCCTTTAGATATTCCAGTTTGGAAGTGGGATTCGATATCGATGGATTTTATAGACGGGTTGCCAAGGAAAAATAGAGGAACAAAAGCGTATGGGTTATAGTGGACAAGTTGACCAAGAGTGTCCATTTCATTCTGGTAAAGTCAACCAGAACGGCACCTATTTTAGCAAAGTTGTTCACGAAGAACACAGTTAGACTTCATGGGATTCCTAGTCAGCGACAGAGATGCATTATTCACTAGTGAATTTTGGAGGAGTCTGCACGAGGTACTAGGTACCAAGCTCAAGATGAGTACAACTTATCACCCACAGACGGATGGGCAGATAAAGAGAGTCAACAAGGTACTTGAATATTTGTCGAGGGCTTGTTTATTGGACTTTGGTGGATCTTGGGAAGATCACCTACATCTGATTGAGTTTTCCTATAATAATAGTTATCAGACTAGTATAGGAATGGTGCCTTTTGAAGCTTTGTATGGAAGGCCATGCAAATCACCAGCATGTTGGTTAGAGACTAGAGACAGATTGGCCTTAAGTCCAGATTTGGTTAGAGAGGCATTAGAAAAGATCGAGTTAATTCGAGGACGGATGAAGGAAGCTCAATCTAGGCAGAAGAGTTACATAGATAAAAGGCGTAAGCACTTGGAGTTCTCAGTAGGAGACAAGGTTTTCATTAAAGTATCACCGATGAAGGGTGTGATACGATTTGGAAAGTCGGCAAAGTTGGCCCCAAGTTACGTTGGTCCATTTCAGATTATAGAATGCATTGGAAAGCTCACTTACAGAGTAGAGTTGCCGATCAGTTTGGTATGTGTCCATAATGTATTCCATGTGTCTCATTTCGTAAGTATATGCATGATCCAAAGGCTACTATTCCCTAGGCAGAGTTGGAGGACTTGGTAGTAGAGCCTGATTTGACTTTTGTTAGACAACTAGTTTTGGTTGTAGCGAGAGATAAGAAGAAACTGAGAACCAAGACAGTTAAGTTGGTGAAGGTTCAGTGGAGCGACAACGAGAAAGACTGTATTTGGGAGACAAAAGACAGGATTCGAGAGGCTTATCTTGATCTGTTTTGATGGTATGTCTATAGTAGATTTACATAGATTGGTTGCTAGGAGATGTTAAAGATGATTGCTATGTTTTCTAGTTAATCCTTACTGAATTTCGAGGACGAAATTTTTTAAGGAGGGGAGCCTGTAACACCCCTGATTTTATTGACGTTATTCAGGAGACATAATTAGAATAGATTAAATGGAATAATGTAGATAAGGAGATTGAGGTTGATTAATAAATTAGGTGGTCGTGCTTACTATATATCTAATGAACTTGTATAAATGGTTAGGAAATTAAACATAAGGGCACTAGGGTAAATAACCATACTTCCCACCCTTATACCATTCTCATTAGGTCATACACGTTCATTTAACCAAAAACAAAATTATAACCGTAAGAAGTGAAAGCAAGGCCGACCATTAGAAAGAGGAGAAGAGAAAATCAACTAAAAGCTAGGATTCAAGTTAGAAGGAATCAATCTCAATAATACTTCAATTTCCTTATCCAATCTAAGGTGAATAATAATTTCTACATCTCTATTTTGATTTTAACAACATATGGTTCGGATTTTAGGATAAATCTGTTTTATGATATATTGAATGATGATATGCTTGACTTTGATTTATATATGTATTGAACAAGGTTGTTTAAAAAGTAGATATACGCGGTTTTAGGGTAAAACCGAGATGAAATGATTTTTAAATGCCATAGGAAAATTTTATGTTATAGAAAACATAATTTTGGAGATGAGTTTCAATTTTTATAATTTTCTTAGTTTATATGGATTTATATAAATCTTCTAGTGAAGAAAATGATTTATTGGGTTATAAATTAATAACGGCTAAAATAAAGATTATTTGGGTTTGAAAATTTATATGTTGGAAGACATATTAAAATAGATTTTCTGAGTTTTTTCCAGATTTTTCCTAAGTGTTTTGATGAATATATAAAATTATTTAACGTATGAGACTTAAATGTTTTATATATTTAATTAAGGAGAAGGGGCATTTTATAAAATAAAATTATTATTTATTTCTTAAAATTAGCGGCAGCATTTTTCTGAAAAGAAATTGTTAACCAATGAGAATTTGGCAAACAAAGGTAGGTTAGTAGAAACATTTTCTTTTTAAGTTAAAAACAAAGAAATCATACTTTTAGCATGTTTCAGCCTTTTATGGTACCAAACCTTCCGACCCAGACCTTGCGACTAAGTCAAAGGGTTATAGCTTTCGACAAGGTCAAACCAATGCATATGGTATCAAGTTACTTGGCACGTAATGAATTAGACAGAGTTGAAGGGTTCTTAGTCAAAAGGTTGATTTCCAAACAGGTTGGGGTATGTTTGTTTTATAAACCAAAAGCTTTCACCTGCTTTGCTTTCGAATTAGAGCTTTCGACTTGGTTGCCTTCAACCATGTCAAATGTTTAAAAAGAAAGGTTTTAAACCTTTTGAAAAAGTCGAAAGGTTACTGCTGTTTTACCACTATTTTGTTTTGGACCCTTTCGAAATAGACGAAAGGTTACTACCACTTATCATTGTTTTGTCTTGAACCTTCCAACACAGTCGAAAGGTTATAGTCGCTTTTTCCAACCTTTCAAAGTCCTTGCTTTCGACAAAGACGAAAGGTTTACTTGTTTTAAAAACCAACCGCTTCTCCCATTGCTTTCGAAAGGTATCAAAGCCTTCGACTTATATGATTTTCCTTTGTTTTATAATTGAAATGTAACCCAACCTTTCGAAGGAGTTGCTTTAAAAAGGGGGAGATCTATTGTTTTAAATGAAATGCTTTAAAGCTTTCGAAGCAGACCTTCTGACAAGGTCGAAAGTTTGCTTCCATTGTAGTCGAAAGGTTTTAAAGGAGGACCTTCCGCATATTTTAACTTGAACCCAGTAAGTCTTCGAAAGGTTTATATTTTAAGAGTTGAATGCTTTCGAAAGGTTTGAATTGCTGAATGGTTTCAATGGTTTCGAAAGGTTCTTTTGAAGACCTTTCGACAAGGTCGAAAGGTTTGGTTTTAAAAGATTTTAAAACCCATACTCTAATTTTTAAAGGAAACCCACTACTTATATAAAGGAGTTTTGTAAGGGTTTTAAGTATGTAATTTTGAAGAAGTATTGCCTTGATAAAAATATAAGTTAAAGGTGCTAACAATATTTAATGATATGTATTTCAAGGACCTTAAACCCGTAGGAGTGGTATTGTTAATTAATGTTTTACTTCTTCAAAAATGAGGATATTCACATGATAACCCATAACTGTATTTTGGGGAAAAAGGGGTAGAAGAACCAGTAGGTTAACTCAAATAGTGATTAAATTACTTAAACTCCTGAATGAGTAGAATTGCATCCATGGAGTCAGGGTGACCAAAAATATAGGATGCCTAAACTTTGTAGTTATTGGAGGTTAACCAAAAGGTTTATAGTAAACCCATGGAAACTATGTTAAGGTAGTTATTGGTGCATACCAAGAGGTTCATAGTAAACTCATGAAACTATGATAAGGTGTTTTTGGTACATACCAAAAGGTTCATAGTTAACCCATGAAAACTATGCATAAGGATAGTTGGCAGGGGCCAATATGTTTGTAGTGAACCCATGAAAACTATATCCGGATTAACAATTGACATCAGTCAATAGGTTCCTAGTAAACTCATGATAACTAGTATAAGTAAATGGCTAATGGAAGTACCAGTAGGTTCCTAGTCAACCCATGAAACTTGGATGTGCAGTGAGTTACTAGATAAGTCCATAGGTTGCTAGTCAACCCATGAAAACTAGGATAAGGTGATTAGTAATTGGAATGACTAATAGGTTCAGGAGGACCTATGAATTAATTAAGTTAACTGGTAGGAGCCTATAGGTTCTTAGTGATCCCATGAAAACTATGATTAGGACAGTGTGTCTATTAGTTATAACTAGGTTATTAGTAAATCCATGAAAATTAAAAAGATTAATTGTGACCCCAGAAACTATAATAATGATAGGGTGTCAGATTAAACTAGGAGTGGGAAAACCTTATTTATTTACAAGTATACATATCATTTTAATGTTTTGAAATGTATGTTTTAACCATTGTGGATGCAGGAGCACAGAATTTGGTTTTATAAAGGTTTTAGGATACTAGTGTGGGGAAAACCCATTCTCCTAAGCGGCGTGGTCTCACTAGATATCTAAAAGGATTGAGATGTTAGATTATTATTCATAACAGGCTTATGTTTGACTCGAAGTTTTTATTTTCCCCTTAAACTCTCGGGTACTCAATTGATTTTGAGTAGTTTGAGATTTAAGGCTCTCAAATTTTCTTCTCTGACGAAAAAAGCTTCCGAAGGCGTGCAGGAGGCAGATAGTTATTTAGAGTTTTTTTTCCGCTGTGTGTTTTGTTTATGAAGGCAGATTTATTAGCCTTACTATATTCTCTGATCAACCAAGGGGGCATCTTCATATGTCGCTCTTGGCGTATTTGTAATAATTATATTTTGCTGAACGAGGTTAACGTAATTTGGGGACTATGTATTGAACAAGAAATGTTTTAGATAGAATGTGGAAATATGCTTTTAAACTATTAATTGTTTTCCATATTTTTGTGATCCGTGTATCTATATATCTAGCACCGTCATATTTGGTCGCCGAAGATTAATAACTATACATGACTGCAGCATCCGTAGCCGTTAGTTTTGGGCCTCCAAGTAGAGGGATGTTAGAGTTTCACTCGATGTTTATACCAGATTTATAAAGTAGGTTCTCAGCTTTAAAGAGTTCATAAGCTTATATGAAATTTTGAAGTTTTTCAATCTGTAAACAACAGGGTGAATCCCCTAAAAAGGCGAATAAAGTTAAATAAGGGAAGAACTAAGGTTCGAGCGATTAAGGGAATTTATCAAAATTTTCTATAACGAGTAAAACCAGCTTAATACTGCGCTGGGGTAAATGGGTATTGTAGGGACGTAGTAAAATAAACTCCGTGTAAAAATATATTAACAAGGGTTGGTAAAAAAAGGGACAAGACCCAAATTATTTATTGAAAAGGGCACTGCAAATAATAGAAAGTATAATAGGAACGAGTAGAAAATCGACACATGTAAAGCCGTTGTCAGGGTTGTCGAGGTATGACATTGGGGCCACTGCTCTATTTGTATAAGTAAGAGAACTGCGCTAGGTATGAAGGGATCATACTATGCTAAAACCTAGAAAGAAAGGAACACTTAACAAGTAAAGTGTAAAGCATACTACGTGGATCGGGCAGATTCTGCACTATAAAGATAGGTATGTATAAGACTTATAAAGGAGAAGTCAAGGACTTAGAGAGAGGCCGAATCAGATTGGAGGAAGGGACCCTGCGTTAGCTAAAGGAAAGGAAGGGGTTGGAAAGGCTATTGACTTCGAGTGGGGCGCTTACTAGAATGCACACCCAGGAAGGGTGAGGGTAGGCGTTCAACTTCCAAGAACCGCGGTGGTGAGAGCCAAGTAGTTCCAAATTAAACAAAAGAGTGTTTAAAGGCTACATGTGATTTTCTTTGTAGTCCACCGTGGTTGGTGATTCCAAGCAGTTTCAAGAAAAATAAGTAAAGAATTACTATGGTAGGGTGATTCCAAGCAGTTAGAATATTTAGTAAATAAATGTAGGACTACATGTGGTTGTTTCTTTATAGTCCAAAGATTAACTAACAAAATAGTTAAATACCGCGGGAGGCTAGGTCTATGTAGTTTGTAGCATTCCCATATTCTAAAGCCCCAAACTAACCACTATGGATGTTGCAGTCATCCATAGTTATTAATTTCTAGCGACAAAATGTGGCTATGTTAAACACATCAATAATCAGAAGCACATGAATATGAAAAAATTTCAAACACAATTCAGAAATAACCTTTACATTCCATTTCAAAATATGATTTCATATTCATTACATAATCTCATTTGCAAACCCACGTTCAAAGAAATTATAATTATTACAAAATACTCCAATGGCGACATATGAAGATGCCCCTATGATTGATCAGAGTCAACTACTTGGCAATTATACAACTTTTCCTTTACATCCAAACAGACAAAACCAAACTACACAACGGAAATAGATAAAGCTCCTAATAGCTAAATTGCCTCCCGCATATCTCCGAAATCTTATTCGTTTAACTGGAACTAAAATCCCTTACTCCTGATTCACTCAAATGAGTACCTGAGAGTTTAAGGGGAAAAAACTTCGGGTCGGGCAACAGTCTGATGTGAATAATAACATACATCTCGAACTAAATAGATATCTAGTGAGACCATGCCGTCGAGCAGAATGGGTTTTCCTCTCACTGGTATCTTAACCAAAACTAAGTAAGCATATACTATTCTCTTGCAACCACAATGGTTAGAACATAAAAATATCATTTATGGTTATGCAACATATACTGGATTACCGATTCTAATTTATTCGATTACCCATCTTAATTTCAAATGACTACCCGCCATAATTTAAACGGATTATTTGTCTTATTTTAATATGATTACCCATCTTATAATTATATAGAACACCCATCTCATATTTAATCATATTCATAGTTATGTGGACTATCCATCCAACATGCACTTATTACTTAGATTACCCATCCCCTACCATATTGACTACCCATCACATACGGTTCCGTTGTTTAAATTATGTGGACTATCCATCACAAATATTCCATTTAATTTACAATTATGCGGACTATCCATCACACATCCCATAGTTTTCCTAGGATGACTATAAATCCTTCATTAACCTCATAGAGACTATCCATCTTCGATATGATGTAGACTATCTATCTCACATCCCATAGTTTTCCTATGATAACTATAAACCCATCATTTAACATTTTAATTCATGCTACCCGCATATTTAACCTATGTCTATTGGTATCCCCAATTAGGTTATCTCCCCTTAAAGTTATAACATTTCAAAGTTATATACAATGGTATCCCCAAATGATCAATGTCAAACTCATTTAAGAAAATGCATTGGTATCCCTAATTATAAAGTTTCATTTATAAAACATTTAATTTGTCGAAACTAATCTCCTTTGGTGTTCCTAATGATAGTGTCGACATCTACATCAAAATAGCATTGGTATCCCTAATGTTTAAAATTGAAGCCATAAAACAATAGGCTCGCCGCCTTCAATTTGGTCGATAAAAATCTATGTCAACGTCAATAACAACATCAGCAAAGGAGCTTAATGCTCTTCGCCTTTAATAAAATAACATATGAAACCCATAGAGTTACAACCTCGTCGACCTTTATCCAAGGTCGAATACATCACTTAAATTCTTTTAAGTATTAAAACTCTATATCGAGGATGACATCGATGACATAGATAAAATATAGGTTACCCACCCTTTTCAAAACAAAGCTTACTATTTGTAAAAACATGTATAATGTTGCTGACAATGATGAACGATAACATCAATACAAGCTACGTCATTATAAAAACATACTCAACTTACTTTGGCTATTCTGCCATGAAGCATATATAGAAATAAGGTTGATGTTAAAGATGACCTTAAGATTTATCAAAAGGATAGTATACACAATTAGCTAATTGCCGAAAAGCAAACGTATAGGGTCGCCGACCCTGATAAATAGCGGTAACAAGATTAGTGAAGTCATTAAAAGTTTTATACTTACTTTCTTCGACTATTTTGCCACTTTGTATATGAATTCGAAGACAAGGAATGTGGCATCACTGCTCTTTCATATAGATGACTTTGAAAGCACTTGAAATAATAGTATGCAACGTTATTTAAAAACATAGGCGAAGAGGTGCGGCTTCGACATGGATAAATCATGAGGTGCCGATACACTTGATATTAAATTGTCAACGAGGTTGACTTCGATCTATTCGAAAGCATTCTATAGCTACCAAAGTAATTATCCTATGCTTCCTTTAACCTCGACTTCGACACTCAAGGATGCAGCTCTTCTATAGGCTCGAAGAGGATACATGCAACATGGCGTTATCATAATTATCAATAAAACTGATTTATTACCAACAAAAGTAATTGCTTTATACCAAATCTTAATTTTTGTCCAAATTCTATTGGATGAAACAATCTCTTTAACAATGCTTTTTAGAAATTACCGCTGCATACATTTTTCAAATTCCAATACATATACCAAATTTATTAATTAACATCGTTAATCAATTATCCTTTTAAATGTTTTTCTAGTATGTAAAATTCACAATAATTCGAAATCTCTTGGGAAAAATCCCAAAAATTCATAGAAATTCGAGAATATCCTTCTCTTTACCATATAAAAATTTTAAGGCTAAAAACCTTATTTAATTATTTTAAATAATTAAATCCTAAAATTAAGCCATTTCCTCTTTAGGAAATCCATAAAATATTTAATATGACTTGGAAAATTATGAAATTAAAAACCTACCTTATAACTATTGTTTTACTCAACATACCAAAAAAATCAAAGCTATTGGAGATTAAAAAATTAAGTTTTCCCTTAAAACCACTTAAATAATTTCATAAACAATTCCATAATTTATTTTTCTAGCGAAACAATAATTAATCAACCAAAACATGGTATTATTTATCACAATAATTGGAGTATTACACTACTACAACAAAAAGACCCTTTAATAGCGTTTAAAAAGCGCTATAAAAGGCTTTTACAGCGTTTTTATAAACGCTGTAAATCAACATGTTGTAATAAATCAGTGACCTATTACTGCAACAGAATAAACGCTGTAAAGAAAGCAAGTTTTCTATAGCGTTTTGAACATGCTATAAAAAGTCTTATCAATGGCGTTTAAAAACGCTATAAAAGGCTTTTACAGCGTTTTTATAAATGCTGTAAATCAACATGTTGTAATAAATCAATGACCTATTATTGCAACAGAAGAAACGCTATAAAAAACATGTTTTTATAGCATTTTGAACATGCTTTAAAAAGTCTTATCAATGGCGTTCTTAACAGCGTTTTAAAATCATTTTTGCACTACGTACATATCCATTATCACATTATAATCGACAAATTTACATAAACACAATGCATCATTTCACATAATCATATATATCACATTAAACGAAAAATAACTAACCGTTCAACATTCACATAATATAATGCATAATATACCGTAATATTTAATGAACATTACATTAAAAGTGTAAATAATACAAGTGATAAAAAGATCGTACTACACATGACGATTAAATGTGCAAACAAAAGAAGTTGTTACTTCAAAAGAACTTCAAATCGCTAATATACTACAGCATGTTGCCATTTGTATGCACCATAGATGGGTAATTACCTATGAAAAAGAAATTCAACAATTAGCAATTATAACTATACATACATACATATGTGTGTGTGAAACTTAATTATATAAATTTAATTAATTTATATGGAACTTAATTAATTTATATAAAACTTGATTAACTATACATACATACATATTGTTATAAACTTATTAATTTTTACAAAACTTTAATAAATTTTATAAACTTATTTAATTTTAAAAAACAGTTGGCTTATTTAATTATTAGAAAACTTAATTAACTTAGTTATTTATTTTAAACTTAGTTAATTTGTTGTTGTTGTTGTTGTTGTTGTTAACTTAGTTAGCTACGTTAGAAGTGAGTTTAATAAATTTTATAAGAATTAGTCAATTTTTATAAACTTTTAATTGATCTAGTTAAATTTGTATAAAACTTAATAACGTAGTTAACTTTTATAAAAAATAGTTAATTTTTATAAATGAAGTATATATTTTTATTTCTAATTATTTTTTATATAACTTAGTTATCTTAGTTAAATTTTTATAATTGGTTAATTTTCATAAATTTTATAAAATTTTATTAATATTTAAATATTAATTTAATTTTATAAAACTTGGTTAATTTACAGAAAATTATTTAATTTTTATAAAACTTTGTTAACTTAGTTAATTCTTATAAACTTTGTTGATTTTTATAAACTTATCAGATTTCATGAATTTTCGACAGCACCTCCTTTGCACGGTTAGTGCTTTCCCGCATACCCCAATTCGATATACATTTACACGATTAAAACAAAATTGGATTTATATCATATATAACAAAATATACTTCATAATAGCGTATGCATTCAAATGCATAAAAACATACCTTTTATTAGCAATTTTAGCTAGCAATCTTCCATACAGCAAAAGAATGTTTTGTGTACCTATATAGCAAAGTAAAGGGAATAATTAGTAAATGGACATCGCCAATTATTGAGCAAAATCAATGATCATATACAAAAAACTGCACATGCCTTTTACCACCAATGCATCATGCACTTGATCAGATTTCACTAGTTTACCATCCTCATTTCTATGCAAACTCTAAAATGCATCTGGTGGCTGTTGCATTCACAATCTTCAATTCACCATGGCCAAAACAAGCCTCTCAATATACTTGTTATAGATGCTGATGTGGAAATATGAAAAATTATTTTCACGTTAGCCGAAATGGATACCAAAGACATCTTCTATTCCAACAACCTCACCAACATCAAACCGGTCCATCAAATGCAGCTCCTGAACCTGAAAACAAAAATATGAAATATTATGTTAGTAGGCAACAAGTATAAAAAAGTCAGGTGCCCAAAACAGGAGAATCAACTACTACAGACCGTAACGCATCCGAAACTGCAAATTGGTCGGAAACAGTAAACCATCCAGAGCAGATGCACGATGACCTAAATTTCCTAAATTTTAATTTACCAGACGAAGTTAAAGAGGATTTTATTAATACATAGTGTGTCTAAGGTGATATAAGATGAAGTGCAATAAGAAGTTATGCCCGGTGTCATTAAGCATGTCTCTACAAATTCTGAATACTTTAATACTAAAGGAATTTTGGCTACATGGAATAACTAACATTGTGGGATACAACATTGTTTAAAGTAAGAATTTTGGCTATATGGGATACAACATTGTGGAAAATGACAGTTCTGTCGCAATATACTCAACAAGTGACTTTCCATGCAAAAAGCTAGGGGGGTTTTAACCTAACTTTCACAGTTGTTTATGGCAGTAACATACAAAAGGAGCGAGACTCTTTATGGCAGCATTTGAATAACTAAGCTTCTACTATTACAAGTGCATGGATCGTGATGGGTGACTTTAACAATGCTTTATCACCTACGGATAAAGAAGTGGGTTTGCCTATACCATTTCAGCAGTTAAGTGCCTTCAATAACTGCTTGAGGCAGTCTGGTTTAATAGAGATAAAGGTCGTGGGATTTAACTACACCTGGCGTAGAAGAGGAATTGCAAATAATATTGATAAAATATTAGTGAATACTACATGTATACAGAATTTTTCTTACATGAAAGCACTACTGTTACCTAACTTATCAGGCGACCACAACCCCTTGCTACTCTACCTTATTCAAGCATATAAAGACAAAGGAACCCCGTTTAGATACGATAATTCAAAATGTACCGAAGTTAACATAGCCTCGTTTTTCGTTCGCTACACAATTTATCTCGATTTGCTTTGTTTTTTTCTGAAAAGAAGCAAATCATAACATGGCAAGATACGGAAAACGGAAGCTCCCAATTGACCAGACTTTAATAAGACAACACCATGACATATAATACTCCCGTCGGTGTTACACGCTTTAGTGAACCGCTACACACCCACATTATTCTAAGCTACAGCAATCGTCGCTTATAACATTTTTTTTCTATTCACAATACAACATTACTATTACTTTCTTTAGGCTTGTGTTGATATAATCATCGGTCCCACAATGAAATGGTTGAAACAAGAGTAACGTCCGAACCCTTTCCGTTAAATATTTCATACTGTTTATACCATATATCTTCTTGGTCGAAAGATTTTATATATATATATATTTATATTTATATATATAGATATATATGTGTGTGTGTATGTGTGTGTGTATATGTGTGTGTGTGTGTATCAATAAATAAAATGAATATGAGATGTCAGTTGAATATGCAAGTACTGACGTTCAACAACAATAATAAAGCTTTTCTTTAGCCTGAAATGTGAAGGATTTGAATATGCAACGATTCAGTTTCTGTGAAGTTGATTTATTTATTAAGTTTTAAAATAGTTTTTTCTTCCAGTAATTAATTAAAGTACGTACAACTTGCTACTTCACCTGCTACTCCATACTTGATGACGAAACACTCTTATTGTTTATAGTTTGCCAATGGACAGAATGATAAACGCAGAAAACTTATAATCAAATTGAAGTGTATATTGTGTGTATTTCTCCATTGAAGCATAAATGTGCAAATCCATTTGTGTTTCACATATTATTTCTAGCAAAATCAAATTTTCCAGAATAATAATTTAGGAAATCCACTTTTTTCCTTTACTGTTGAATATTAGAGATTTTTCATGAAGGAAATAAGTCTGTTATTCAAATACAAATAGGTTTTTTTTCTTCATTTCTCATTACTGAATTCTGTTTAAAAATAAAGTTTGTCATAGTTTCTCATAGCACAAACTAATTTGTGCTCTCCATATCTAATATCTTGTATGTTTCAAAATGCAAACTGATTTTATTTTTCCATGGGTATTTTGGATCAAATCTTTTTAATTTGTAGTCACTATTAAAGGTCCGAGATGGAAAAATTTAATTATAAGTTTAGCAAAAAAATTATTGTAGAAATATGCCTCAGTACAAACTTATTGCAGTATTAGACTTGGTTTTCCTCTGAATAGGAAATAGCACTTGCACACTTTCAAAGCTGGCAAGCACAAATAGTGGGAAAATAAAATTGAATACGTGCACTTTAAAAACTGCAAGCTCATTTTCAAGTCCGGTCAACATGAGAGATTTATGTAATAGGTTTTTAATGGTCTTTTGGCCATGGTGAATTGAAGATTGTGAATGCAACATCAGCATCTATGGATGTTATAAGAAACATGCAGAAACTAAAATACTTACTAGTATCAACATCCCCAAGGTTATACAAAGCACTATTGCTATGGTTGCTTTACTTTTCTTATGAAATTGGCTTGAACTTGCTAAACCGGTAGATTACACCCACTATAGTATAAGTTGTTAAATAATCGATCAAATAAGCAGCACTCAACAACATAGGTGAACAAGTAAATATTCTCGCAATTAAAGGTAACATAGATATATTCTTGACCATTGAAGTTTGGCGGGTGGTCATAGTGCTGGTTCGTCTGCAAGAGACTATACGTCAAAAATGGAACGCTAATGTAGGCATACATCGGTAAAAGATTGCAAATTCAATTATTGATTACCAAAATTTAAAAGTTGCCATACATTCCTCTATCTCATGTTATTGTTGAGATTATAAGTGGCAGCCAGCTTTTTTTTTAACTTATTACCGTTTAATATTCAATTCTATATAAATATGAACAAGTTCATAGGCAAGCTCATAACCTTCCTAAAAGGAGGTAAGGTGTAGCGATTATATCAGGAACACAGCTTGCTAAACATATTTCACTAAGTTTTCAGTTTTTAGATTAGTATTCCATTGATAGATGTACATACACACACATACAAATAAATGTTACAAAAGGAAATAAATATGTGAGGCTGCCAGCCTTCTGAAACAAGATTTATGCTATAGAAATAAAAATTCTGAAGATGTGAGAGTAATAAAAAGATAAGTAGACCACATAAATTTAAATAGACAGATTGTCCTTATTAGCATATATGTCATTTAAAAGCAAATAGGCCATGTGAATCGCCATGTCATTTAACTGATTAATACTACTATAATATTCAACACAACATGCACCAAGATAATATTTATCTTGTTTCTGTCTGGAAACACAAAAGACTATAGAGAACAAGAGTGATGTATGATCAGAATAACAAGAATTTGAAATGGTAAAACAGTCCCCTTTTTTCACAATTACTATGCATACCAAATTTTCAGCAGAAATCATCTATCTTAATATATCTGATGGTTCAGTTTAGCTCCATCAGTTTACAACTCTAAAAATGATGTCATTTAGAGATTTTAAAATATACTCGTGTTATGAAACGATTCCTACTACTTCAATGATGGTTGTTAAGCATCTCCATGGCCATCCAAAATCTCTAGAAAAACTCAGATATGCCTACCAAACATATTATCATAATTTCTATTAATTCGACTTTGATTAATTTAAAATAACGGCAAACAAGCCTTATTACCATATATCCTCTACAAGTGGGAAGGTTTATTTGAAGTTAAAACCATGAGTTATTTACTGTTTATCCACAGTTGGATCTTTTAGTTATGGACTAGGTTATAAATTTTTGCTTGATACTTCTGTTTAAAAAAATATCCTATGTGTTAGATATTTTCAAGCATTCCCACTATAGCATAAACTGTGTTAAGTGTCAAATTATAAAAATTTGAAATATCCATTAAAACTTTGATCAGGTGCATTAGTATTTTTCAACTGCTAGGAACTTTCTAGCCTTTGAAATGATCAGTGCATCACTTTTAATGAAGACAAATCCTCAAACTAAGTACCGATAGCCTTAAATAATACGGCTTAAAGGAAAAAAAATTCCTTTACAATTCTTGCACAGTTACCGAAGTATCTTCTACACGTCTCAATTTTTTATACATTGGTTTTTTTCACTGAACTGATGCTATACATGGTCAACTAGCCATTCTAATCAAGTTAACTTTACAAATAGCTATAAAGATATGAATTCACAACTTTTATACATGGTGATATACAGGTCAGTTTTATTGACAGTTTACTTCCTAAAACATGTTCTATTTCTCAACTTTTATACACTATACGTCCAATCCACTTGCCAAAATGATACGAATTCACAAAAAGTATTGTACAGAGTTGTATGAACAAAGTCATCCATTATTTTTTATTTCACACTTAAAAACATGAGCTACCTATTCCATTTAGTCTTTAACTGATTGTTTTTTTATTTAATTTGTATTTAAAGTATCAATGTACTAACTTCATGCATTAGATAATCCGGATACTTGAGAATTAACCGAGACTTACTATTTATTTTCTCAGCTTTCCCTTGTGTAGATTTATAGGGCTGATAGAACCAAGGCATGTTTCATATATCATATTTGAATTTAATGACAGATCATATGAGCCTTAGTGATTATATGGTTGTTAATAATAGAATTCTAATATGCCTTAGTGATCATATGCCTCAAAATTTGAAGCCAAGACAAATTGCTAATGACATGGACGCACAAATACACATAATGAAGCAAATCACCTTGATCAAACCAGCTAAACAATGAACATCAATCCCATCAAGGACAATGCCATGATTTAGCTGATCTCTCACAAGCTCTTCCTGCCCATTTTCTGCATTAATTCTAAAAATGCCTTCAGCCTACTCAATGTTTTTGGTGAAGATTAAGTTTCAAAATTCAAAATTATTTCCAAGGTATGCATGCTTTCATTACTTGCATTATGCATACCTGAAGACCACCTAGTTCATAGAGTCGTCTTTGCATCAACAAGAGTATTGTTGGAACACTATTTCCTCTTGAATCGAAAGAACACCGCATCGATTCAGTTGATACACCAAACACAGTCACACTGCAGTAAGAAATAGGAATATTAAAGTTTGCATGTGCCTCAGTTACAAAAAATATACATACACATCCAGTTGTTTACAACGAAAACACTTGAACCAAAGGAAGTCTTTACCCTTGTACACTGGGTTTCACCCTTTCTTTGTAATACGTATAAATATTTTTTCAGGTCTGGTGAAATTAAGATATTTATGTAACCAATCTCGTTCTAATTTGTTTAGTACTAGAGCACATCAGACAGTATTGACCATGATATAAAATAACGAAAATCATGTCTATCAAAATATCACCTAGAATGTAATTAAAGCACTAGTGCATTAATATAAACAAGAATTATTTGTACTTCGATTAAGACATTTTGTTCAAAATGCAACACGATATGCATTTTATGTCCCAAAAAACAGTTAGAATTGGAAATATTGTTTAACGTAGAATTCAATGAAGAGATGATACTTTTGTACCAATTATTGTAGATTCTTTAAAGAAATTTGAAGTTCCGTTCACCACAGATGCTCCATGTGCTTTGGACATGTCTCCATGATTCAGTTGAAATATTTATTCATAAGATGACTGTTAACGTGGTATAGTACTGATGTTAGGTACCCAGCTCACTTTCTAAAGACAATATATAATAATCTTCAACAATCTATTTACTATTTTCCACAGTCCTTATCTGTTCAGGAGATGAATGAGTTAAAACTTGTAAGTTTAAGGTTCAATATTTGTCCAGGTCTAATGAGCTCAGGATGTGATCTATGATTTACATGCTGACAATATCTCAGTAAACGACGAATTTTATATAATTAAACACTTCACTAAATGATACAACCAATATGATTCCATATTCATTCAGTGTACAAAAAAACTCTTCTTTGTTTCAAGTGTGGATTATGGCATCCCAGTTAACAAGATGGATGTATAATAATAGATTTGGAATCCTTATTTGAATTTCAAATAATTAATACGACATGCTCAAATTTAGTACCCCAGGAGACAAATATACGATATTTCATCTTTGGAAACTCCTACATACACTTTAGCTTTCGCAAGAAACCAAACTGCACAACAGCCTGAGCAAAATTGCTAATAAATACACCATTAAAACAATGCCCTAATCAATTAAAAAAATGCCACCGAGTTTGTTAATATCTAACCTAAGTAGTCTTCTTCCTTCTATCTAACCTGATATATATTTTCCTTATAATTTTATTTTCAATGCAAGCATACTCAGATGGTTATGCTTTCAGCTTTCACACATTTACATACATCAATGTGTACAGTAAAAACGTAGATAATGTAAGACAAAGACGGTGATAGGGTCGGATCTAAATCGGATTGGACATTGATGAAACCATACCTAACCGTAATATTAATCGAATCGGGCTTGATTTTGAGCTCAAGCAATCAAAGGCACTGGTGGTCTGAGGTAGGTTAAGAACAATATTGCGAATATTATACAAATATGAGCGGAGAGGAGAGTTTTACCTTGATGGAGACTGCAACTACGATGGAAGTTAGGGTTTCTCATTGCTGTCGACGAAAACTGAAGCATCAAGTTGAAGAACGAGATACAGTTTATTGGTTACTCAAATCAAACTTAAAACGAAAATAAATAAGCTAGATCATGTAGGCGATCCAAGGAGAAAAATGGATAAGGAAAGGGGTGGACGATCGACATAGAGATAAATAATTTTAGCATTTCATTTGATTTGATTTAGGAAATTGGGGATGAAAACGTGAACAATGATTTAATTGTAAAAGAAGAAGCCGGTGAAATTTTTTGGGTTCCCGCCTGTAAAATTGCATACTGAGTTATTTATGGCACGTAAACACGTTGTATTTGCTTTATTTTCATTTAGCTAATTGGACAAACAGCAAGCAGCAGCAAAACGCTGTTTTATAATGTTTCTTGATGCTATAAGTGACAAAATTTCTTGTAGTGATACAAAACAAGAAAATTGAGATGGAACACTTATTATTCACCTTTCAATTAATTGTTGGAGTTGAGATTTGATGTTTCTTAGCTTTCCTAATCTTTTACTCTTGAATCCTCTTGATTTCGTGCTTCTTCTTCCTTTTAGAATGGTCGGCCTCCTTATCTTTATTTTGTGATTGTTTATGTGAGTAAAGTGAGAATGATATGAGGGGGGAGAGGGTTTAAGGCAAAGAATAGGTCTAGTTTCTAATTTTACCCTCTCATTATTCTCTTATGTGTTAAGCTTTTAAAACAATCTTACTTAATTCATTAATAATGGCTCGACCTTCTAACTTTTCAAATCTCATTTTCCATAACCATTTACATTATTCTATTTAATCTATCCAATTAAATATCCTAAATAATCTTAAACTAAAATTAGAGGTGTTACATAGTTCGAGTTAAAGAATGAATTTAAAAGTATGCTATGGTGGGGGATTCCAAGCAGTATTAAACAAAAGACGAACTTCTATAGAATGACTTGAAACGAGAACTACTACGTGTAATTCCAAGCAGTAATAATGAAGGATCAAAAGGTTAATGGGAGGCTATGTAAGCACTACGAGGGATGCAGTATAAACTCAATAAAGAATGAAAATGTAATGCACATGGGCACATGAGTAAATGGACAAGTAATAAGAGTCTATAAAGGAAATCAAGGTGGGCCTGTGCAAGGAGCACAACATTTCATACCTAGATTTTAAAACAATCTAAATTGGGACTCGGATAGGTTCAGCGCAGGGTGCACAGTAGTAAAGAAAAATCTACATAAAGAATCATTTAATTGAAGACGTAAATAAGAAATAATTGTATCAGTAGTTTAAAATGTTTCACGCAGGATTGATTGAATAGTGAAGGGGAAACTTAACCTGTACAGTGTAGGTTTATTTCACATGTGTTTTTTTGGGACAGTATTATTCACACCAGACATTATGCCTAATCCATGTTTTTATTATTGTTTTCCTATAAACCCACGGGCACTTAATTGAGTAGGCTAAGTTTATGAGCCTAGGCAGGTGGGATAATGGTCGCGGTACGAGGACTGAAGATGAAGCAGAAGGCTCTTTAGCGAATAAAGATTTTGTTTCCGCTGTATATAGGAGTGCCGGCCGCATCTTCATATGTGGACCCGACTCTTTATTATGTTATTTTTCTATTATATTTTCACTCCTACATAGGCATGTTTTTGGGAAAATATTGACCGAAGTGTTGTAAAGAATAATTAAAAGAATTTATTATGTAATAGGATTACTTAGTTGCTCTGTTTATTTAACTGTGTATTCATATTATAATGAACTCACTTTAGTCGCCACAAGATAATTCTGATGATGACTATAGCATCATCGGCGTTCAACTTTGGGTTTCAAGTGAGGGATGTTACATTAGAGGATCACTCTTCCATCAAAAAAGAATATCCATTTCATGCCAAAACTTGGACAAACACCTAATCAAAATCAAGTAGAGAATAAAATGAAAAAATTAAATGAAAAATAAAGTAAAACAATCAAAACAATTTTAAGTGGTTCGGTTGAACTCTGGCCTACATCCACTTGAACTTTGTTAATGATGTTCAAAATTTTTACAAACTCTGTTCTTATCTCTCTGTGCTCACAACTCAACGAAAATCCAGCAGAGTGATAGAGTAAAATCAAAAGGTTCAGAAAGCAGAAAAAAGATCTCTTTAGTGCCACTCTCCTCCTATTTATTGACGTAGATTAGCAAAATAGGCTCTAATTTTTGCTATCCACATTATCCTTATTTGGTAGGAGGTTCAGGAAGAAGATCGTAGCCATGTTCACAAGTCGGTAGTCTACTCCTTACGAGTTGGGCTTTACAACTCAGTGTCAATTTGAGTGTTGCTTCAACTTCCTGAGCACCTTTCTTTATTTTTTTATTCTCTGGTGGAAATCCTTTGGCCAATCTTTCATAGCCTCATGAAGTGCATTGTTCATGGATTTGCCTTTGATCGCCTTTAGTTTGTTTAGCTAGCTTGCAAGCAGGGATCGATACTGAGTTAAGTGGGTCAACTTGTGTTAAGTTGGCACTTCACTTATTTTTGTTGACTTCCCTCTATACCATTTGTTTCTTCTAGAAAATGGTTAGCTTCCCTAATGTAGTAAGAAAGACCCTATATCAATCTTCGAGCCTTGGTTGAATTCCGATTTTTCAAGTTACAGTTTTGGATTTCTGGTTTACTATCTGACCACTCTATGGTTCAAACTTGTCTAGACATGACTTGGTTCTAAAGCAGGATAATGATTACCGCCTAGAGTATACCTTGTTGTCAATAAGGTATTCTTTGGATCAAGACAAGCTACTGCTCCAGACTCTACTTTGAATAGATGTTTCCATTCTCCAAATTTCTTTCATAAGGAGGTACGTACTCACTGGACATGTCACTTTAAATAGTTTTTGGATTCACCTTTTTTAGGCAGTATAAATGTTAAAGCTTGTAGCTCAAGTTTGTCATTGGAAGTCTAGAAGGTATGGAATTACCCTCTTTTCACTAGTCAGATAGAACTCTAGTTTCCATAGCATTTTTTTTATCACGAACCGATATTGATCTGGTCCTTGGATCGTCAGCCTACTTCTTTGGGCATACAAATACTTCAGCGAATTCGACCCCTTTCTTCACTTATTTATTATTTCTATTTGCTTATATGTTTCTAAGCCTATCGTCATCCATTGCAAAAATTCAAATTCGATCGCCATTTGACCATAGCCTTATCTGAAAACACCATCGAAGGCCTCTCTTTAACATTACACGTCATCAACAATGCCGCCGCCTTTAATTTGAACACTTTATCACCTTTTAGATCCATTTTGACTTCACTAGGTTGAATTGGCATCTAATTCGAAACATCATTTCGAATCATCATTGTTCACTTCTCCAGTCTTAAGGAGATAGCACTGCCTTAGGGTCATCCGACTTGGCCATTGGTCGTCGTTCTCCATTCGACTGCAATTTGAATTCCAACCACCCTTCTTTGAATCGGTTGTTGAACTAGCACTTGGAAAATCAGAAAAAATTTCAAAAAAAGTAAGGGTGTTGGTCTTGCATTTGATAGGGCTAGGATGAACACGAAGCAGCCTTGGGGATTTTCAAGGAGTGGCTTAAGTGTAAACTTGAGTTTTGCTTTGCATAACCTTCCCTAGGCCAGCTTCAAGTAATTCATGGGGTTTTCCCGAGTTTTTCAAGTGTCTAAGGTTTTCTCGCTTTAATCCAAAACTTTTCCCAATTTGAAAAGGAAGGGGAAGTGGAGTTTTTGAGTTCTTTTGGTCAAGTGGAGATTGACGGTTGTGTTCATTGGGACGGTTTCTTATAACGGTCACGTTGAACGTGCTGCGACGTTCGAATGGGCTTTCTATCACTACTTTAACTTTAAACTTCACCTTAGTATCCCTATAAAGAGAAATCCCATGTCGCTCTGAACAATGGTTATGTTATCGTAAATCGTATGATCATGGGTATAACCCGATGCACAGTTCTATTGTGCGACGGTGCTCGTTTGCCAGCACGAGCAAACTATCTACATAGAATGTTTGCATCCATAGTGCTCTGGACATAAAACACACACTACATAGATTAAACTGTATATAATTACCTCTTGTCGAGGTATAAGATCTGAACGGTCAATACACATTGACATCCACTGGGTTTTATACATCGGTCGTACAGGATTTTATTTTATCATGGGAATTACAGATAAATTCTACCTAACCTTGTTCAACGGTGAAGTTTTCAATAGTTATGATTGCAGAGCTCGTTGCATATCCTAGCAATGGCTATGAGTTCGTCTACAACAAAGGTAGTTCAACCTATAATAGAGTCGGATTTAGACTCTGATGCAGCGTGTTCTGCCAATTTAGGTCGCTCACGACCTAGTGGAATTTTAGGTCGTTCACGACCTATGGAAGGTCGTCCACGACCTAACGGAATGACTTTAGATCGTCCACGATCTAAAGAGAAGAAGGGAGAAGTGAAACAGTTGATTAACGTGTTAATCAGTAAGTCGCCTCATTATAGGTCGCATACGACCTATTAGGAACGACCTAGCAAGGGACAGGAAGAGGACAGTGGAAACAAGTTACGTAGAGAAGCCTTAAGTCGTCCAATGACCTACGACCTAGTTAGGTTGCGTGAAGATGTTGTGTCCTTAGGTCGCGAGGCCTTAGGTCGTGAAGATGATAAGTCGTGAGGAGCATTAGGTCGTGAGAAGAATCCTAGAAACTAACTTCTTAGGTCGCTGAAGATTGAAGCCGTGGATTCCTTATGCCGCTTTACTCTATGCCGTTGATTATTGTTAAGTCGTATGATTTAGGTCGTTCTGTATAAGTCGTGTGAGTTGTATAGGGCGTATAACTGTGTGAACCGTGTACCTGTTAGGTCGCGTACGACCTAAGTTGAGTCGTGTGGTGTTGTTAGGTCGGCAACGACCTAAGTGTTGTCTATTTTGGCATGTTGAGTTGTAAGCCTATAAATAGGCGGGGTGGGTCATTTTTAATAGTTTAGTTGATTTGAATAAAACTTTTGTTTTGTTAGCTTTGTGCTTTCACCAAATTGGTAGTTGAGTGTAATCTCCTATCTCCACTTTCGGTTAATCGAGGGCGCTCGATTCAACAATTGTTGAAGCCGATTCGCGGTATCAAGTGCGCTTGATCAATGCTTGAAGAATTGAAGATCTTCTTTCACGGTATAGTGCACTATCAACGTGACGAAGATAGCTAGAATTCGGTATCTTCGGATCAACGAATTTGGGCCATTCAGTATTCTTCATTCCATCGATTGCTACTTTTCACAGAATCATCGTTTTGTTATTCCGCTGCTGCACCATTTGGTATCAGAGCTTGTTTTAGCCAATCATAGCTAAATCGAGTCTTGGAGCCGAGAATTTGAAGTTTGAATTGTTGTTTTGTACGATCTTGAGCTAGGCCGTGATCAAGTTGAAGTGTTCATCTTTGTTTGACGTATTGGAGATCGGATTTGCATTTTTGAAGAGTTTGGTTTTCATCATTAAATTGCAACAACTTGGGAGTTTTCGATCCATAGCATTTTGGATCTAAGTTTGAAAGGTGTTTGAAATTTGGAGTTCGAGATCGAGAGTTTGAAGTGAAGTGTGAAGTGCATCATTTGGTATCATTTGATGATTTGTTTGTTCAAGGCCGAAAGTTAAAGATTATTTGAATCAATCATGCCACCAAGAAGAGCTAATCGCCATCAGAACGTAGAAACTTTGTATAGAAGAGAAGATGTTGATGAAATGGAGCAACGAATTAATGAAAACTTTAGTGAGAAGCTTAACGAAGGGATTGGACGATTAGAGAAGATGATGTTGGAGATGAATCAGAATCGGAGAAGGGTTTCACCTGAATCTAACCATGGGGGAAGTAGAGTCTCACCACATTCCAATCGGGAGAGAAGTGCTGATAATGATCATAGAAGTGTGAGTCGAGACCGTTATAGAAATGTTGACAATCGAAATCGTGATAGGAATGTGAATGATCATGATCGGAGGAATGTAGATAGAAGGGATGTTGGTGGAAGACGGGATGGTAGTAGAGATGTTGGTGGTCAGGATCGACATCGATATACATCAGATTTTGAAGAAGAGTATGATGGTGGTAGTGTTCATGGACAAGGACGAGGGCAAGGAAGAAATCAGTCGGAATATGATCACAAGTGGGAGTCTAGGATGAAGACTGAAATTCTAGAATTCAAAGGCGGTATGCAAGCTGAGGAGTTTTTGGATTGGTTGTCTAATGTGGAGGAGATTTTTGACTTCAAGGAAGTGCCAGAATATCGTAGAGTGAAGTTGGTTGCTACAAGGTTGAGGGGTAGAGCTTTGGCGTGGTGGCAGCAAACCAAACTGACACGTGAACGGATGGGGAAGTCAAAGATTGAATCTTGGGAAAAGATTAATAAATTGATGAAAGCTACATTCTTACCTTACAATTATCAGTCTCTTATGTATCAACGTTTGCAGAACTTGAGGCAAGGGACGAAGACTGTTAATGATTATGCAGATGAATTTTATCAGCTTATTGCCAGGAATGATATTATGGAAACGGAAGAGCAGCTAACAACTAGATTTGTTGGAGGGTTGAGAATGCAGATTCAAGACATGGTGAATATGTTTGATCCTAGATCTGTCGCTGAGGCACATCAGAAAGCACTTGCTTGGGAGAAACAAGGAAGACGAGGTGGTGGTGTGTTTAAAAATTCTAACAATCCAATGAAAGGGGCTAGTAGCAATGCGAATGTTTCGAAGGCTGTTGCAAAACCGGTTGTCAATGAAGTTGCTAAGACCAGGGTCAATAGTGGTATCAAATTTTTCAATTGTCAAGAGATTGGTCACAAAAGGAATGAATGTCCAAAACCAAAGAAGCGAACGATGATTGCTGAGGTTGAAGATGAAGAGGTAGAAGTTGAATGTTCTAATTCACTACATGATGAGGAGGAAGAAAATGTGTCGGGAGACGAAGGGTATTCATTAATGATGAAGAGGTCGTGTTTAACACCAAAAAAGGAGGAGGAAACTAGCTGGTTGAGGAGTAACATCTTTCAATCAACATGTACTATCTTGGGAATGGTTTGCAAGTTTGTCATCGATGCGGGAAGTTGCGACAATATTATCTCTACAGAAGCTGTGAAGAAGTTATCATTGAAGATAGAGAAGCATCCGAAACCTTACAAGTTAGCTTGGTTGAGGAAAGGTGGGGAGGTGAAAGTTGGAAGAAGAGCTTGTGTTAATTTTTCAATTGGGAAGAAATACAAGGATGAGATTTGGTGTGATGTTGTGGACATGGAGTATGTCATCTGTTGTTGGGGAGACCGTGGCAGTATGATAGAGCGGTGCAACATGATGGACGTATGAACAGCTACAGTTTCATGTTTGAAGGCACCAAGATTACTCTAGTTCCCAAGAAGCGACAACAAGAGGAAATCAAGTTGGAGGAGATCGAAGAGCTTAAAACGTTGCTATCTTTGAAGGAGTTTGTTAAGGAGGTAGAAGAGGAGCCTGAAGTATTCTTGTTGATTGGACGTGGGAATCATGAAGTGGTTGAGATCCCTGAAGAAGTAAAACCAGTGCTGGGAGAGTTTGACGATGTATTTCCTGAGGAGCTACCAACGGAGTTACCGCCGTTGAGAGACATTCAACATCAAATTGATCTTGTTCCAGGTGCTGTGTTGCCACATAGACCACACTACAGAATGAGTCCAAAAGAACATGAGGAGTTGAGGAGGCTAGTGGAAGAGTTGCTTGAGCAGGGGCGTGTGCAGGAAAGTCTAAGTCCATGCGCTGTGCCAACATTGTTAGTACCGAAGAAGGATGGGACGTGGAGGATGTGCACTGATAGTCGAGCACTGAATAAGATTACTGTGAGATACAGATTTCCGATGCCGAGGCTTGATGATTTGTTGGATCAGTTGAGCGGGGCTACTATCTTTTCGAAGATTGATTTGAAGAGCGGTTATCATCAAATTCGAATTAGACCAGGGGACGAATGGAAGACAGCATTCAAGACGAGAGAAGGATTATATGAATGGCTGGTCATGCCGTTTGGTCTTTCGAATGCACCGAGTACATTCATGCGGGTGATGAATCAGATTTTTAGACCATTCATTGGGAAGTTTGTAGTGGTGTATTTTGATGACATACTGATATATAGTAGAAGCTCAGAAGAACACGTGCAACATCTCAGAGAAGTGTTGATGGTACCGTGACAGGAACAATTTTATGCTGCAACGAAGAAATGCGTGTTCATGACGCAGAGTGTTTTATTTTTGGGATATGTTATATCGGGAGGAGGTATATAGGTGGATCAGAATAAAGTTGAAGCAATCAGAAATTGGCCACAACCCAGAACTATTACAGAAGTTAGAAGCTTTCATGGTTTGGCGTCATTCTATCGAAGGTTCATTCCACACTTCAGTAGCATGATGGCACCAGTTATTGATTGTATGAAAGGGAAGCAATTTTTATGGTAAGCAGGATTTTCTTTTGAAAGGATCAAAGAGCTTTTGACGACAGCACCGATTCTAGTGTTGCCGGATTTTCAGTTACTGTTTGAATTACATACTGATGAATCAAAGGTTGGAATTGGATGGGTGTTGAGTCAGAAAGGTCGTCCTATTGCATATTTCAGTGAGAAGCTATCGGGAGCAAAGATGAGATATAGTACATATGATATGGAATTTTACGCTATCGTGCAAGCTATCAAACATTGGAGACATTATTTGTTTCATAAAGAATTTGTGTTATATACTGATCATGAGGCATTGAAGCATATGCAGGGACAGGACAAGATTGCAGCTAGACATGCTTCGTGGATTGCATACTTACAACAATTTACATTTGTGGTAAAGAATAAATCGAGAATTACGAACAGAGTGGCATATGCATTGAGCAGAAGGAATCATGTGTTGACTACAATGAAGGTTGAAGTGATAGGGTTTGATGTGTTGCCAGAATTATTTGTCGATGATCCTTACTTTGCGAAGTTTGTTGATGAAGTCAAGGAGGGAAAGACGGATGAGTTTGTAATGGTGGTGTTAATTCCATTATCTCAGCAACCTAGAATTTAGCGACCTAAAAGGGGTTAGCGACCTAAGAGGACTTTGCGACCTAAGAACAGAAGGACCTCGCGACCTACGAACAGAAGAACTTCGCGACCTAAGGATAGAAAGGCTTGCGACCTAACTACAGAAAGGTTTGCGACCTAACAGCAGAGAGCTTTGCGACCTAATAGCAGGTAGCTACGCGACCTAAGGACATAGAGGTTTGCGACCTAACAGCAGGAAGCTTCGCGACCTAAGAACATAGCGACCTAAAGAATGTCGCGACCTAGCTGTTGAAGGAGGCTCTACGACCTAAGGGAGTCTACGACCTAACTACTGAAGATGCTTGCGACCTAACTACTGAAGATGCTTGCGACCTAACTACTGAAGATGCTTGCGACCTAAAGCCTGAAGTGATCTAGCAACTTAACAGCCTAACGAGCTAAAGGCAGAGAAAGGAATGCGACCTACTATAGGTCGTTCACGACCTACTACTTGCTCAGATGGAAACAAAAGCAACTCAATCAGGCTGCCTTCCCTAAGTTGCATATGGACTGCGACCTATCTTAGGTCGCTCGCGACTTACGACCTAACTTAGGTCGTGCGCGACCTAAGACCTTAGAAAAATTTCCAGAATCCAAATCAGCTCCTATAAATACCCCACCACTTCCAACATAACGGGGACTATTGGCCATTCATTTCTTCAAGCGCCGTTACTCTGTCGAAGTCTCCTCTCATTCAGCAATCAAAGATCTTCAAGCATTCGAGACACTACAACAATCTTCGAGAAGAACTCCTTACATCCAACACGGATTCATCGAGTTTCATCATCAAAGATTGAGCTATTAGTCAAGAGTGCTTTCGTGATCAAGTTGTATTGTATTTTGAAGGATATTGTATCAAATTGTAACCGAATCAGCAATAAAAGATTATAAAGTGGACGTAGGCTTAATTACGGGCCGAACCACTATAAACCTGTTGTTCATTTACTGCTTTCCTGCTATTTTCAGCTTATATTCTGTTCCCGTACCAACGGGTGGTGCTTTCACGATTCTATTACACACACCGGGTGTTAGCGTTCACTTTCCAGCGTTAACATTTTGGTGCTTTCACTGAGAATCCAACTCAGGCGATCATCCACCGTTGCTTCGCAAAGATTCATAAAAAGAACCTCTCTTAAAGACCAGATCCGAAATAATGGCTCCTGGAAGAAGAGGTAGACCTATCAGATCCGGAAATGTTCATGAAGGGACTTCCGCTTCCCCAACGACAGACCAAGCAACTCCAACCGTTGGAGTCACCAGGGCTGAGTTGGATAATGCAGTTTCTGGATTATACCAACAGATTGAAACCCAAAACGCTTTGATGATGGATAGATTAACTGCTCTGCTCGGGGCAAATCGTCAACCAGAAAACCATCAAACTTCTCTTCCTGAAATGCCACCTTTCCAAGCTGATGGTTCTATGCCGCAACCAACTTGTCATGAACATATGCCCGGGCAAACTTCCAAGGGAAGAACTGATGCTTGTCCGGAGGTGTCTTTGAACAATAAAGAATGCCTGTCCGAAATGGTTAGCCGCATCATGAAAGAGAGCATGCAAAGGGAAGAGGATGAGAACGACTGGGGATTTGCACCAAGCAGAACTCCGTTTACTAAAAGGATCCTGAAAGCGGAGTTTCCAAGGAAATTTGCACCTCCTATTATCCAAGCCTATAGGGGAACCAGTGACCCTAATCATTTCCTCTACAAATACGATTGGCATATGACCGGTGTAAGAGCATCAGACGAGATCAAGTGTCGATACTTTCCAGTATACCTGGAAGGTGTGGCTTTACTTTGGTTCACGAAGCTTCCAGTACGGTCTGTAGATAAGTTCTCCGACTTAACGCAAAAGTTCAAAGAACAGTTCAGATTGTATGCTTCAAAAGCTAAGGATATAATGTCACTGTCTAACCTGGAACAAGCGCCCGGAGAATCGATCAAATCTTTCTTGAGCCGTTTCAATATAGCTTTAGCCGAAGTAGAAAATGCAGAACCACGCATGATCCTGACCTATTTGATGCGAGCCATTGATAAATCGAGTAAATTTGGAATATGGCTAAAGATGAAGGAACCGAATTCACTTGATAAGTTTTATAAAAAGGCCGACGAGTTCATTCGCCTTGAAAGCCTTTCTACGACATCGAAAGTGGTTGCTGCCCAAACTAATAATAATAATGTCCCATCTAATAAAAGAGAATCTGAAAGTCGGAAAAGGGAGAATGAAGGAGGAAAGAGCCAGGGAAATGAAAAGAAACCTCACCGCTTTAATCCTTCGGATTATACTCCTTTAACTGATACACCAAGAAATATCTTTTTTGCAACAAAAGACGTTGTCAGGTATCCTAAGCCACCTGAGATGACGAGAGGTGCAAAGCGTAATGGAAGATTCTGCCAATTTCACAATCAACCTGGCCATGACACTGACCAATGTCGCCAATTAAAGAATGTGATTGAAGAATTGCTGGAGCAGGGTAAACTCCAACAATATGTTAAGAGAAGCGGAGTCGCTCCAACCTCATCTACTCAGCATCAACAACGTCCTACCCATCAATCCGATTCTCTCAACAACACTGCGGTGCAAGATTCAGAAAAGCTTGTCATTAATGTTGTCACAGGAGGTCCACACCCAGCAGGCAGAAATTGGGACGACTACTAATTACCCACAAAACTGCGGCTGGGGCATCTCTCACTTTCTCTGGCATAAAAAATCCAAAAGCTATGAATCAAGCACAAATGGAAATCCAGCTTGGAGATTCAGAAACAACAATCACTAGCATCCATTTTTTGCTTAACAGCGTTGCTTAAATTTGTAAAAAAAAAATGATGATGGATGTGTGACTTCTGCATTGTAAACAACTGAGAAATCAGCGTGACTGAATAATGAAAAACTATGCATTCTGTGTTTTCTATTGTAAAATGCCTGTTATATTTCGATGTGTAAATACTCTAAATGTATTGCTAAAATGTCGATCTAATATTGCAGGTCATTAAAGCAAAGCTCACCCATCGCAAAGCTAAGCGAGTCTTACAAATCATTTATTAAAGCGAAAACCAAGCGACAAAACATTCCAAACTCAAATCCTATGCAAGGAAAACTTCACATAAAAAGTTGGCAACTCCACTGTGACAAACCTTTGTTCATTACTTGAGATTGTCGTTATGAATAGACATCCAACTAGATAACTTGCGTTTGTCTCTTGAAGTCATTCAACAGTGAGGTCCACTCCTTCGGATGAAGTAATTTACTTGTAAAAGGAAAGAAGATGTGCTTGGGAACGATAATAAGAGATCGCTAATGGGCAGATGATGAGAGCAAGTTGCCAAGCAAACAAAGAAGCAGACAAAGGGAGGTATGCCTCTCAACAGGAAGGCCAGAAGATCCACTAAAGGGACACCTTCCCAAGCGGAAGGAACAGGACCCTCGCTAACTGGTCGTGATGCATCCGATCAGATAGCTTACGTCCGTCCCGTGGATCCACGCGCCCCTGAGACGCAACCTACCTAGCACACCAACCAACCAAAGCCCTCTAACGAGGCACGCCAATAAATGGGAGAGCTTTCCTCAATCAAAAAGATCGGTGGGACTACCAAAGGGGCACTTTGTTAGTTAATTGCGATCGTTTGTGCAAACAAACATCCAATCAAGCAACTTGCGTTCGCCCCGTGGACCCCTCCGACCATGAGAAAGTAACTTCCAGGCAATCAAAAGCCCTTTTCGGAGGCACAAGCCCTCTTCGGAGGCACAAGCCATCTTCGGAGGCACGCTTCACCATGCTTGAAGCACACAATCAAAAGCCTTTTTCGGAGGCACAAGCCCTCTTCGGAGGCACAAGCCCTTTTCGAAGGCACATTTCACCCGTGTAGAAGTGCAAAATGCTTCTCTTCAGAGACCCACTTCACCAGAGCTGAAAAGCCAAAATTGCTTCTCTTCGGAGACCAAAAATGCTTCTCTTCGGAGACCAAAATTGCTTCTCTTCAGAGACCAAAATTGCTTCTCTTCGGAGACCAAAATTGCTTCTCTTCGGAGACCAAAAATGCTTCTCTTCGGAGAACAAAATTGCTTCTCTTCGGAGACCAAAATTGCTTCTCTTCGGAGACCAAAAATGCTTCTCTTCGGAGACCAAAATTGCTTCTCTTCGGAGACCAAAATTGCTTCTCTTCAGAGACCAAAAGACCTCTGCAGAGGCGTACTTCACCTTGCTTGAAGTACCAAAAATGAACCCTTTACTGGGGCACAAAAATCAAAACCTTCTTCAGAGGCTCATTTCACTGTGCAGGAAAATTCATTTTTAAACAAATAAAAGTGATTATTCCCAAAAGTCGAAGTGTTCTTCTGACAGAAAGAGAAAGTAAAAATTTCTCCAAAAACGAGATATACTCTATTAAAAGCGGAATGATTCCTTCCTCAAAAGTGGAATAGTTATTCTCAAATATAAGAGTATCAGTCTTGTAAAAGCGAGAAATATTGCAATGCACTTGTGGTATGGGGGCAACATTATACAATTCAGTTACATTAATAAAAGTAATATACAAGCAACACACCACAAGTTCATTGCAATATCACATAAGGAAGATGTGGAATAAATGCGTTCTTGAAACACAGACAAAAGTTTGTACAAGTAAAAAGAATCGTTTACTCTACACTTCAAATGAAAAACAGATATATTCCTACATACACAAGAATTTGTACAAGTAAAATAGTTATTTTATTCAATACTATGGAAAATTTTTACATTGTGCAGATTACAAAAAGGAGCGGAGACCGGTATCCGCACAATCTCCGGTCAATGCATGCAAAAAGCAGAAAAGACAAAATCAAACTCATTTCTCCTTCTTCCCACCCTTGGAGCCTTTACCCGGCCTGGTGATTAGTTTCGAAGGCCGTATCGGAGAAGAAGGAGAAAGAGACTCAGCCGGATCGAATTCTGCTTCATCTCCAGCAGCGGAGGAACTTTTCTTTCCTTTCTTCGAAACCACACGTTTCCCCTTCTTCTTGGAAGAAGACTCACTCCCCGGAGTAAGAAATGTAGAAAGCTTTGTGTCGTAGTCAAAAGACTGCTCCGGGGTCTTCTCACTATCTTCCAGATCTTCTGTCTTCTGCTCCTCTGAAGCAGGTGGTTCATCCAAGCCTTGAAGGGCTGCTATTTGTTCTTCCTGTGAACCTGGTTGAGAAGCTGGAGGAGGAGGAACGACAGCTGAAGAAGGAGAAATTGGTGCAGTTTCCGGCACGTCCGCTGCATAATAAAAGAAATCAAAATCAGTATTCTCCGAGGAAAAAGAAGACAGTGGATCGTCAAAGCTTAAGTAATAAGTAAGAAGTTCGTCGAACTCGGTTAAGTCGAATAAGCAATTCACTGAATTCATCTCATCAAAGTTACCTGGAGAAGCCGGTTTGGCGAGATCAATCTCAAATTCCCGAGCCTGAAAGTCCTTCATTGCCTCTTCTTCTGTAGGAGTGGTCACAACTGGATGTGAAGGATGAGAGCTGGAATCCATAATGTTTGCATCAGCCGAAGTGGAAGTATGAACAGGGGCAGTTAAAGGAGCTTTCTCTTTTGAAAGCTCTTCTCCCAGTGATTCAGCCCGCGCTTTAGCAAGCTGCTCCTTCCCTCTAACAAGAGCGGCGCGAGCCTCATCATCAAGATAGCGAGTCTCAAATTTTGCTTCCTCGAATTTTGCTTCATCATAGCCGGCACCTTTAAACATATCAAGTGCGGCTTCCCACACTTCAGCCAGAGTGATTTCATAATCTGGACCCAGAAAAGCAAGGCTCCCACGACCCAGAATGCAGTGTAAATAAAAGTCGAATAAGGTTGAACTGATGTTTGCTTTCGTTGCCTCATGTGATTGCTCAGCCGCTTCTTTTTCGGCAATGGCAGCAACCCTACCAGTAATAGCCTCATCACGAGCTGTCTCATCTTTAGCGAGTCGAGGCTTTAGTAACTCAATCTCCACGTTCTGGGAGATGACTTTTTCCCGCAGTTCGCCGTTCTCTGTGCGATATTTCTCATTAACGTGCTGATCGGCGGCAAGCTTCATTTCTACATCTCTTTGTGCAGCATGCGCATCCCGCACTTGCTTCTGAAAGACTTCTTCTTTTTGAGTATATGATGCAGAAGAAGAAGCGAGATTTTCCTTAAGCTGCTTAACTTCAGACGCAAGCTTTGCGTTGTCGTCTGCAATGCTCGTCATCTCCGCATCATGCTGCTTACGCCATTTGTCCCATTCTGATTTATCGTTCTCCATGGTCATCATCGCCTCAAGGTTAAAATGGTTGACCCTTTGAAGTTCATCAACCAACTTCTGCCATCCAGACATTCTTTCAATATCAAGCTTGACAGCATCAACATTTCTCAGCATTGCCTGCTTATCAATGGGAACCAAATCTAAGTCAAAACGGACTCCTCTTAGACACCAATTCGGAAATCGGCTCTGAAGCGTTGGAGGGCCGTCTTTAACTTGATATTGTGGCCTGTTAATGATGGTTTGAATATTAGATTCCTTTAGAGGAGGAGAACCGGCCGGAATGTCGGAAGAAATGGGAGCGTTAGTCTTCTCAGAAATAGCAGACGCGTCACTTGGCTTAGACCGTTTGCTCGATTCATCAGTAATTTGAGTCTTCCCTTTGTCATCATAAGACTTTCGCTTATGAGAATCGTAAGTTCTGTAAGAAGAATCATATCGATCAGCATCTCTTCTTCTCTGCCGATGCTCATAATCCCATTTTTCTTGAGCCTTCCTTTGGGCTCGTTCCTCATCTGTCTCTCTCTGGTCACCAAGATATTTCCTAAAGTCATAGGATCCACGACCTCCATGGCGCTGAAATGAGTCATAGTATGAGCCGGAGCGTCCCATCGGAGAATCTGAAAAACGGAAAATAAGTAAAGCTTAGAAATTTCCAGAAAGAAAGAGTAAATGCTTATAAGTGCAGAAAAATCCTAAGTGTGTGCGGCGTGCGAACTATGTGCGTCAAACTACGAACCACGCTTTAGTGCGGGAACGGAGACGACGGGTATAGAAGGCGTCGAGGTCTGTTTCAAAGAGGAAGTCGCTTCAATGACAGGAGAGTTCGCCTTTGGAATATTATCCTTGAAAAGCTCTTGAGAAGTTATCATTATGTCACTCAAGTCATCGAAGGTGTCATCGTTATGATACTCAGCAGAATTCTCCTTCTCAACTTCCACATCAGTTGATTTTTCAGAAACTCGAGGATTTTTTTCTTCCTCGATAATTGGGGCAAGTGCCGATTTGCTAACTCACCCTACAACATTAGTGGATGCGGAACACTTTATCAAAGCAGCCTCTACGACAGGTGTTTCTGATGCAACCTCTTCTGCAGAAACTGGGGCATTCGATGCCTCCGCTTGAGAGCCCGAAGCAGCTAACGTTTCTGTATCAGAACTAGAAATTTCATGAATCTGGGTCGATCTAGAAGGATGTAAAAGACCAAATTGGTGCAGAAATTCATCTTTCAACAAGAATTTGGCACTCCTCTCTTCAACATCAACGGCACTCAAAGTATCTAAAATTAACTTGTGACTGGTATCTCGAAGTTGGGGAGGAAGTGCTGCAAAAAGAAAGAATGGAGTAAAGCATTTGGCAGTTCGAATTCTGGAAAGTCTTAAAAACAAGTCGGAAAGAGGCAATCTTACTTCCGACTCTCCAGATAGCATAAAATCCCGGAGGACAGCGGACATAAAAGAATTGAGTCAAGAACCCATGGGCACTTTCGGGCAAGTCCAGAATTAGTTTACGGTTCCTGGCACTCCTCACAAGTGTAATAGAGGGATGATCTTTGTTCTTTGCAAATGTGCACAAGAAGCGAATTTCGGCAAAACTGGGAAAACGGCCCAACGTTCTCCTGAAAAGCACACAAAGTCCCAGCAGGATAGAGTATCCATTGGGGTGCAGTTGAAAAGGGGAGATAGATAGCCGAAGGAGAAGTTCTCGAAGACAATCATTAAAGGGCGGAATAGCTCCGCTCAAGCACATTTGACGATTCACAGCAACAAAGCCAAGAGGTGGCCTGTCAGCAGTATCGCTTGACCCAGGAAGTAAAGCATCTGCTTCGGCAATGCCGAACTGGATGCACAATTGTCTGAAGACCTTGTGGCTCAGAGTAGTAGAAGTCCGTTCCGGAGGGTCGTTCAGTGGATTAGCAATTGGAAAAGCTTCTCCAGTTATTTCCAAGTCTTCCTGTTGAGATGCCATTCTACACAAGGAACTGGACGATCAAATATTAAGGTGCACGTTTCCTAAAAAAGAGTGAAGTGTTGTGCAAAACTAACACAATAACAAGCAAATATAAATGAAACTAAATTAGTTGATACTTGTCAATTAAAAAGTTTCGGGGCTTGATATCTTAAGTCCAAGAACAGTGTTGTGTTGATGCAAATAAATCAGTTGATCATTTCAATTTTGCTTTAATACTTCACTTAGATTTGTTAGTTCACAGCATTTCATTCATGAAGTTCATTTAAGTTTGATATTCTTTGTCAACTAATCTGTCGTTTGATGTGGGCAATCAATGGCAGTATATTCGTCCCATTTTTCTGTGAATGTTGCTTCTAAACAGGTTATCAACGTTAAAGTTAAGGCAATCTGAAAAGAAATACAAAGTCCAAAGCAATTCAAATTCAAAATATCGGTCAAATTCTGCTCAGAGTTCTAAGTGTTAGGTCGCTCACGACCTAACACAGGTTGCAGCGTCCTTATGTCGTGTTGTTCAGATTAAGAGTTCAGGGCTGTGAAAAATTGTCCAAGTATTAGGTCGTACAGCGACCTATTATGGGTCAAGATTTCTGTAAGTCGCACGTTGCAGTTGAATGGATTAAGATGAGGCAATTTTCTTTAAGTCCTAGGTCGTGCATAATTGTTTTTAGGTTCGAGATTCTCTAGGTCGCAAATGTTGTCAGATCGCAAAGGCTTAAGTCGCTAAGCGTTCCCACGCGACCTAACTCTTAGGTCGTTCAAATCTGATAGGTTGTTGACTTCCTCTCCAAGCAACATCATATTGGGTCCGATAACCCAATACCGCCAGTTCAAAAAGAGTTCATCTTCCCCTTCATCCTACCTCAACATACCACCAATTAACTAGCAAATCAATTGCAAACCCCACAGATCCGTAGTAAAAGCTTTCGTATGATCGCAAATCACCATGACATGTCAAATGACAAACGAAAGTCAATTGAGACTACCGTTCAGAAAGCATGATGTATGAAATTAGGCTTGGGACAAGTAACAACGATTCGTGATCAAAGCAGTGACTATGGACGAATAAAGGTCGATCCACTTACGGATTATGATTGGTGAGAAAGAATCGTCAATTGAACGAGTCGAATTTGACTTTGGAAGCTCGAACAATCGTTAATAGCAATGGAGGCTCAAAACAGTAAGGGGAGGAAGAAGGTGCGACATAACCAATTTATATGAAACTGAGAATGGGAGGCGAACAGGCGTGCAAGTTCTAGGTCGTTCGCGACTTAACAAGGTTGAGTCGAAGCATACGACCTATGGCATAGTCATATGCCTCGAGGGGCAAATGTTAATTCCATTATCTCAGCGACCTAGAATTTAGCGACCTAAAAGGGGTTAGCGACCTAAGAGGACTTTGCGACCTAAGAACAGAAGGACCTCGCGACCTAAGAACAGAAGAACTTCGCGACCTAAGGATAGAAAGGCTTGCGACCTAACTACAGAAAGGTTTGCGACCTAACAGCAGAGAGCTTTGCGACCTAATAGCAGGTTGCTACGCGACCTAAGGACATAGAGGTTTGCGACCTAACAGCAGGAAGCTTCGCGACCTAAGAACATAGCGACCTAAAGAATGTCGCGACCTAGCTGTTGAAGGAGGCTCTTCGACCTAAGGGAGTCTACGACCTAACTACTGAAGATGCTTGCGACCTAACTACTGAAGATGCTTGCGACCTAACTACTGAAGATGCTTGTGACCTAAAGCCTGAAGTGATCTAGCAACTTAACAGCCTAACGAGCTAAAGGCAGAGAAAGGAATGCGACCTACTATAGGTCGTTCACGACCTACTACTTGCTCAGATGGAAACAAAAGCAACTCAATCAGGCTGCCTTCCCTAAGTCGCATATGGACTGCGACCTATCTTAGGTCGCTCGCGACTTACGACCTAACTTAGGTCGTGCGCGACCTAAGACCTTAGAAAAATTTCCAGAATCCAAATCAGCTCCTATAAATACCCCACCACTTCCAACATAACGGGGACTTTTGGCCATTCATTTCTTCAAGCGCCGTTACTCTGTCGAAGTCTCCTCTCATTCAGCAATCAAAGATCTTCAAGCATTCGAGACACTACAACAATCTTCGAGAAGAACTCCTTACATACAAAACGGATTCATCGAGTTTCATCATCAAAGATTGAGCTATTAGTCAAGAGTGCTTTCGTGATCAAGTTGTATTGTATTTTGAAGGATATTGTATCAAATTGTAACTGAATCAGCAATAAAAGATTATAAAGTGGACGTAGGCTTAATTACGGGCCGAACCACTATAAACCTATTGTTCATTTACTGCTTTCCTGCTATTTTCAGCTTATATTCTATTCCCGTACCAACGGGTGGTGCTTTCACGATTTTATTACACACACCGGGTGTTAGCGTTCACTTTCCAGCGTTAACAGGTGGATGGTTATCTTTTTAAAGAAAATCGATTATGTATACCAGAGTGCAGCTTACGAATGAAGATTGTAAAGGAGTTGCATGAGGAAGGTCATGTAGGGAGAGACCGTACATTACAGTTGGTTTCACAATCATATTTCTGGCCTACTATAAGAAGAGAAGTTGAGAGATTAGTGGAGAGATGTCATATCTGTCAAGTTTCGAAGGGAACAGCGACGAATGCGGGATTGTATATGCCATTACCTGTGCCTATTAAACCATGGATTGATATTAGCATGGATTTTGTTTTGGTTTTGCCTAGAACTCAAAGGGGAAATGATTCTATATTCGTTGTGGTGGATAGATTTTCCAAAATGGCACATTTTATTGCTTGTAAGAAGACAGCGGATGCCGTCCGTGTTGCCGAATTGTTCTTTAAAGAGGTGTATCGATTACATGGGCTACCTGAATCTATTGTTTCAAATCGGGATACTAGATTTCTAAGCCATTTCTGGTTAAGTTTGTAGAAGATCGTTGGAACGAAGCTGAATTTTAGTAGCGCCTATCATCCGCAAACAGATGGGCAGACGGAAGTGGTAAACAGATCATTGGGAAATTTGTTACGATGTCTTGTGTAGGATAACTTGAAGAGTTGGGATATGAAATTATGTCAGGCAGAGTTTGCACATAATCACGCTGTTAATCGTAGTACGGGTTTCAGTCCGTTTCAAGTTGTATACTCAGCTAGTCCGAAGGGTCCGTTGGATTTGACGACAGTACCACCACCGAAGGGGACAGTTAAACGGGCTGTTGATTTTGTTGATGGATTGGCAGAATGCCATAAAATCGTTCAGGAACGATTGGAGAAAGCAAATGAAAAGTATAAACGATCTGCGGATTTGAAGCGAAGAAGCGTTGAATTTAATGAAGGAGATTTAGTATATGCTGTACTAACGAAGGATCGTTTTTCAGTGGGAACGTACAATAAGTTGAAAGCTCGAAAAATCAGTCTAGTGGAAATTTTGAAGAAAATCAATGAGAATGCATATCAGTTGAGATTACCGGATGATGTTCATACTTCTGATGTTTTCAATGTCAAATATTTGATTCCGTATCGCGGAGATGAGCTTGTTGAGGAAGAGGAAGGTACAAATTCGAGGTCGAATTTTTGTCAACCCGGGGAGGATGATGCATCGCGTTCTGCCAATTTAGGTCGCTCACGACCTAGTGGAATTTTAGGTCGTTCACGACCTATGGAAGGTCGTCCACGACCTAACGGAATGACTTTAGATTGTCCACGATCTAAAGAGAAGAAGGGAGAAGTGAAACAGTTGATTAACGTGTTAATCAGTAAGTCGCCTCATTATAGGTCGCATACGACCTATCAGGAACGACCTAACAAGGGACAGGAAGAGGACAGTGGAAACAAGTTACGCAGAGAAGCCTTAAGTCGTCCAACGACCTACGACCTAGTTAGGTCGCGTGAAGATGTTGTGTCCTTAGGTCGCGAGGCCTTAGGTCGTGAAGATGATAAGTCGTGAGGAGCATTAGGTCGTGAGAAGAATCCCAGAAACTAACTTCTTAGGTCGCTGAAGATTGAAGCCGTGGATTCCTTATGCCGCTTTACTCTATGCCATTGATTATTGTTAAGTCGTATGATTTAGGTCGTTCTGTATAAGTCGTGTGAGTTGTATAGGGCGTATAACTGTGTGAACCGTGTACCTGTTAGGTCACGTACGACCTAAGTTGAGTCGTGTGGTGTTGTTAGGTCGGCAACGACCTAAGTGTTGTCTGTTTTGGCATGTTGAGTTATAAGCCTATAAATAGGCGGGGTGGGTCATTTGTAATAGTTTAGTTGATTTGAATAAAACTTTTGTTTTGTTAGCTTTGTGCTTTCACCAAATTGGTAGTTGAGTGTAATCTCCTATCTCCACTTTCGGTTAATCGAGTGCGCTCGATTCAACGATTGTTGAAGCCGATTCGCGGTATCAAGTGCGCTTGATTAACGCTTGAAGAATTGAAGATCTTCTTTCACGGTATAGTGCGCTATCAACGTGACAAAGATATCTAGAATTCGGTATCTTCAGATCAACGAATTTGGGCCATTCAGTATTCTTCATTCCATCGATTGCTACTTTTCACAGAATCATCGTTTTGTTATTCCGCTGCTGCACCAGACTCTCCCTAAACATCTTCTATGCCATCTATTCATTATCATTTCGGCCTTAACCACCTCACCATTTAGCAAGGCAATCTCTATAGATTGTTCCTTTTGTAACGGCAGTTGAAGAGTTGTAGGAATTGCCATCAATGTTGATATTGAAGATGCTATTAACCTCCAGATTCCCAATGTCTAAGCTTTATAGAGTGGTGGTTTTGAGGATTTGTGATAGGCTCGACATTGGTATTCAAGATGTTCTTGCTCTAGAGCCTTATCAATGGGCTCACAACCCGCCTGAAGGTTATACCGACATATGAGACTTGCTCTTATCCAGCTTATAAGTATAATTTGTGAAAGGATTTGTGATAGGCACGACAAAGGTTATTTATCTAGATCATGGTCCAACATATGAGACTTGCTCTTATCCAGCTTCACTCGAATAGTTATGCTTCATTGAACAACATGCATATGGTCTTTCTACACCATCTGGGTAGGGTGCTGACATTAGAGGATGTTTGCTACTTTTATGCTTTCAAGAGACGAAAGGGAAGTCTTTTCCTTGTATATCTGCAGCCATCTACGGGATGTCGCTTTATTCTTGGCCTCTTGAAGAAACTCAGTTATTTTAATGAGGAATACTTCTTCATGCGCTGTCCTCTTGGATTTTCCTAAAAACTGCTGTCTGGACATTAGTTTTATTATCATATACCATTTCTATGACACCAATTCATTTGGGATATTAACCCTTTTATTTTCATAAATTTTTAGATATCCCAAGAAGGCCTTGCAACTTGACTTTGGTAAGTGCCCTTCGACGTCTGCTCGCTGTACTCGTAGGAGAATGGGAGATGAAATTCTTATTAATATATAAGAGAATGTAGCAAATTAGTCTTCCAGATCGCGGTCTTAGTTTGGGCCTTGCACCAAATGTTCATGAAGGCATTCAGCTTGCTGTCGAGGTTAAGGAAATTTTAGATGTTCCCTCTCTTCAAGAACACCAAATCAATATAAAAGAGAATACGAAGGAAGGTATACATGCAGACATCACCGTAGAATGAGCTAATTGTAATGATAATAATGATGATAATGGAGATATGGGCGATAATGAGGATATAGATCTTGGCCATGAATCTGCTGGTGACATGGGTGGCAATGATGATGTGCTACTTATTCTCGATGGCCAAAATTTAATGACTATTTGATCTCTCTCAGTTTCACAACCGCTTTTGACTTCAATAATAGAAGAGACTCTAATCCTTCCACACACACACATACACACATATGGATCATTCGAGAGCATACTAGATTGAATAGATTCTTTCGGTCTTGACAACATCAGCATCGCTGATATTGACTCTCTTGTTCGCTTATCCACTGATGTACCTACAATAGGTGTAGGGTAGATAACCCCTGTTAATAAGCTTCAAGACCACGGTCCAAAGGGGCACTAGGACACATAAACACTTCACTACACATCGAATCACTACATGTTTGCACCGCACGTGTTATCTTTTGATCTTCCTAGTATTAACTCATGTGCTTTGTTTTCAGGTTACATGGATCTCCAATAACTTTTTGACGAGCTTCAAAGCTATGGTGGTGAATATCAAAGGCTTAGCATGTCTCACAAGTCTAACTCTAGTAGATATCACGGAAGGGAACCGGTGAGGTGAGACAAAGATTACAAGTTGTAACGACCTGAAATTTTCAACCATTCGCATCCATACATGTCGGATATGAATTGCTTAAAATATCAGATTGTTAATTTAAATTTGGAAAAACTCAGCATATACAGTAAATAAAATAATCACAGATCACAGACACAAAGTAATATAATAATAATGCAGCGGAAACAAAAGAATAGTAGTTCATGAAGCTAATATATATATATATATATATATATATAACAGAGTTAAACAAGATACAACGAAAGTCACGAATACATAGATGTCTCAATACAATAATCAAATACAAGATCTGAATACATCACTGGAATCAACTGAACAACTGAAAGCAGGATAGATAGCTGGATCTCCAAGCGAATGTGACCACCCGGGATTTTGGGCTTCTGAAATTGAAATGTTAATTGATTTTAAATATTTAAAAGTTAATTTCTAACTCGAATTTCAAATACCACTATTTATTCAGTAATTAAATTGTTTAATTAAATAATTGAAAATAGGGTAAAATAGAGAATCCTGAGTTTTGAGCTTGTTAAAAATAATTTAAAGGCTCAGAAAATTTATATCGTTAATACTGAAGGTGATGGAACTTTTAAAATTGAATTTGGAAGTGGTTTGTTCAGTTCTGAAATTATATCATTTAAATCGATATTTAAAAATAGCCTTCCGGGGCACAGTCTCGGAATTTGACGAAACCTGTCTCATTGGATCCGTAATAGTGTATTATTATCGGATTTCAATTTTCGTAGCATTTGGAGTTGTCGTATGATTGTACGATATATAAACGTGCTGGAATCTATATCGAAAATTTAATATAATAACTAGGTCCAAAAAGCTATTTTCTCCATACGATCGAATTAGGACTCGAAACCTTTTCCATTGCGTTCGTAATAGAGGTATAACATTATAAATGCCTAGCGGCATGCCTCGATATGAGTTCACGATTTTAAGCTACGTAAATCGAGACAATTTAAATTTGAATTTAAAATATATATATATATATATATATATATATATATTTGTTCTTTGGACCAGTCAAATAAATTTCACGTCGTTACTTTTTCCATTTCATTTCAGGAGCACTGTAGCTCATCTGCTACACGCAAAAATATTCTTCACGCAGACATCTTTTTCCCTTTATTTCATTTCATAGCCGAAAGAAAGATTGTGCTGGAAGCTTCAAACGAAATAAAAAAAACAGGCTTTCGTTCTCTTGAATAAAAAAAATCGAAATCAATTTTCATATAAGAAAAAAATGGCATCTCCCTTAGTCATCCACGATTCACGAAAATAGAAAAATATATATAAAATCTAGTCAAAACCCTCTCAAAGCGAAATCGTTATTCAAAGGAAAATAAATCGCGGTTCAAAATCAAAATCATAGCCAAGCATTCGAATTTAAAACCAAGGCCGAGCCTCTTCGCGAAATCGAGCAGATTCTTTCGCAATTTATAGCTGTGTTCATTCGTTCGTGAATCGAAGCTACTTCCTAATTCAAGTTGTCGATCATAAGTCGATGGAAGGGGGCAGTTGAGCAGTGGTGGGTGTCGGCGTGCTAGGGTTCTGGGAGGGCTCGAAGTCGATTTCAGTGACAGGCTTTGGCGAGTTTGTGGGGGAGCAATGCAATCGGCAGGGGGTGCACATACTGGTGAAAGCGGCTCGATATCGTTTTTCTCGCATTCGAATAGGTAACTTGACTTTTAACTTTTTAGTTTAAAAGTTTCTTAAGATTTAAAACTGGTAATTTAATCTGTTGATTTATTTTTCCATTGATCAGAAAATCTTATAGTAAAGTAAATTATCATGTGTTAATTTTTGAAGAGTATATAAAAGAGTAAGTTGTTAAAAACAATTTATTTCTTTAATTTATAAATCTATATACAGTAAAGTAATTTGTGTTGTTTACAGAAAAAGGGAATGAATTTTATACACATGCATGTTCTAATTTTAAAAAAAGAAATATATATATGTGATTTTTGAGAAGATATATAAAAATTTTAAAGATGTTGTAGAGATTTTATAAAAGTTAGATCTTTGAAATCTATTTTTATAAGTACATATGTATTTTCAAAAGAAATATAAATATACATTTTAAATTTCCTAGTTGGTTTAAATTAACCTATTTAATTATTCTAAGATATTAAAAGATTGTAAAAGAAGAATTATTAGTTTGAAATTAAATTAATAAATGATAATCGATTATTCGAATATTAATAAAAATCCTGTTATATTTATACAAGGACTAAAATCGTGGAGAATCAAGTTAGGTTGGAGTGGATTGCAAAACAAATCTAAGGTGAGTTAATCTCACTCATCTGGCTAATTTAAATTTAAATGGTTAAATTTAAATAATTGGTTGAATGATTGAATTGGTTTGGTGTGCTATATTATATATAGTAGTATATATAGTATATATTGGAGTTGTTGATATTCCTGCATTTTTATAGCGGATGAGACCCTATGCGCCGCATAATAGCGGGTGATATTTTATAAAACCCACATACCGCGATATTCCACCTTGAAGTGGAATTGGTATTGTGCTAACGTCTATGGATGCAGGGAAACAGGTTAGAGTGTAACAACCCGCATATTTATTGATTTTATATTTAAATATTTTATTTAAATATTTTATCGTTAGTCGGTTGTTAGTCCGAAAAGCTACTTTTTTCATACGGTCAAATTAGGACTCGAGACCACCTCCATTGAGTTCAAAATGACGTTTGCGATCTTTTTGAGTGTAAACTTCGATATGTTTGGAGATAGTGAAATTTTCGTCACTTTTTCCCGCCTTTGACTTGAGTTGGACTGCACCTTCAAACTCAGCCCCAACCCACCTCCTCTTCCTCACTTTATCAAACACTTCAAGCTTCATCAAAAATGGTAGTGGGAAAGGGAAATTAAAACTCCAAACTCAAATTCTATTGCAAAGCCAACATTCAACTCCAAATTCAAGAAGAAGATAGTGGATTCAAGCTTTGGATTGCTTCTCCTTGCTTTCAATCTCCATCTCCATCCATCCTAGTGAAAAGGTGAGATTTTTAATCTCACATCTTGCCTATATCTGTCATTGGACTGTTTGGGATGTATTCCTATCACTTCAGCACGAGTACTCACATTTGGTTTGGATTGGATTGGCGAAAAACTCCAAATTTTAGTGTTTTGGTGAATTTCCTGAAGTTAGGTCGTTCTACCTCGGAACTGGCCCGTTCGCTTCTAGGTCGCTGGCAATTAGGTCGTTGGTCTATAGGTCGCTCTGGCGTGGAAAAGAGACTGCCTGCATTTAGCTCGTTCTGCTCTTAGGTCGCTAGGTCGCTCGCTTGCTAGGTCGCTAGGTCCTAGGTCGCTGGGCCTTTAGGTCGTTTGACCTGTCTTCTTTAGGTCGCTCGGCTTCACTTAGTTGCTTAGGTCGTTCGCCCTATTAAGTCGCGCACATTTTAGGTCGCGTACCTATTTAGGTCGCGCCCACTTTAGGTCGTGTACCCAGTTAGGTCGCGCACATTTTAGGTCGCGTACCCATTTAGGTCGCGCCCACTTTAGGTCGCGTACCCAGTTAGGTCGCGCTCATTTTAGGTCGCGTCCACTTTAGGTCGCGTACCCAGATAGGTCGCGCATTTCCTTTAGGTCGCTCGACCTCTCCACCTTAGGTCGCTTGGACCTTAGGTCGCATCTCTTGTAGGTCGCTAGTCATATTGCCTTGATAGGTCGCTCGGCCCCACTGAGTCGCTTGGGTTGATAGGTCGCTCAGCCTCCACCCCTTAGGTCGCGAGTTTAGGTCGCTCACCCCCCTAAGTTGCAACCCATTAGGTCGTTTGACCTGCTCTCCCTTAGGTCGCTTGACCAGCTTGGCTTCACTAGGTCGTACCGTTTTGGTCGGGGCACTGCCCCCGGACCCCTGCAACCTGACCGGGCAGGTCGAACGCCGTAGCAGGGGCGTTGCCCCCGCACCCCCACCTTGGGGGGTTGCCACCCCCCTGGACCCCCCTCCGTAGGGGATCTTATCTGAAAAACATTCAACAGAACTTCCTACTTTGATGGTTTTGGGGATTGATTTCTTTGGATTTTTCTCGCGTCTTCGAATGTGAATTTATGTGATTCGATTTGTTTCAACAATCGTTTTGTGACTTGTCACTTTAAAGACATAGAGGTTTCAATACTAGTAGTAAATATCAAAGCTCTTTCATCAAAACGATTTCAACTCTATTTTATTACAAAGCTCTTCTTTTTCCTAAACCGTTTTCCAATCTATTAGTATATACAAGCCTTTAATTCACTCGGATGATAAATCGAATTAAACGACTTAGTAAAATGAGTGGTATGAAATGCTTGCGTTCACTTCGTCGGTTAGCTCTTGGACTTGTTCGATTGAACCCTTTTTGTGACAATTTTCTAGTGAAGATTTACAGCTTGTTCGTAAATATTTAAGTTAAGTAAGTGGTTATGGGACATGAAGCTAAACTCATATATTTACTAGCTTGGTGTGATTGACACTTCCTAATGATCATGACGATCATTTTTGTGATTTAGACTAGCGATTGAGCGATGTCTCTTTGTCTGCAAAGGAGACTAGACCCCGCTTTTGTGATGTTTCGCCATCACATATATGGGGTAGCACCCCATGGTCTTCGGGCCATTTCTGTGTGGAAATTTAATGGATAGCTTCCATGAGATAGCTTCTCATTCATGTGTTTACGCGTAGGTGAGTTTTCATGCTCCCATTCATGTGTTAGGCCTCCCCCTTTTTATGTGTTTTTCTGGATTTCTGGTGATGATTTCTGGAATTTGTGCTTCACCAATTTTCATGATTTTCATTGATATTATATCAGTTTTTGTGCATTGGTGAATTTATGTGTTATTGACTTGTTATGAATACAAGTTTAGGGTATGATACCCTATTTTATCTTTGAGAAGATTCTTGTGATATTGATTGATCTTTTGTTGGTTATCATTTACATACTTATAGTAGTATGCCGTTATGGTTGTTACTTGTACATGCCATAATTATTTATCCTACACCTTATCATCTGATATTTATAGCTAGAATGATCCGTTTATTATTTTCTTATAAATAATACTCGGGTCAGACCGAGATGTTACAGGTGCTTCTGCTTGACCTCTCTTCAGGATTATTCTGACTTTTGGTTAACTACATAGATTAGTAGTTTTTGGATGTACACATTTGAGATATAGACTCTATGTTGTGTACTTATTCTTTTGTATATCACGTGATGTTATTCTTTTGTATTATCGTGGACCTTTCTGACCACTACTCTGATGTACACTTTCATGTGTTATATATTTATTCATATCTTCTTCCGCCTTTGTGATATGGATGTCTGTGACTGATTTACGTTATGATTATTTCTATGTTTGTTTCCGAAGATTATATATAGCCACCGTGTGATAGCTTTGTGTTTGTATCGGTATGTCGGATTTCCTCCTTAAAAGATATGCATTCTATTCTATTTGACATATCGGTGCTCGCACAAAGAAGTTACATGGATGGTCGCTCCTCCACAGCCTTATTCTCCGTGCTAATTGACAGCACTACATCGTAGTGTTCTTGGTTAGCATGGGTATAGAGGCGGGGCATCACATAGAGGGATCCAACTGGATTCCTCAAAATTATTTAGATTATTTGATATTCTGTGCTATGAATATTGATATCCTGTGATGATTTCATTGATGATTGAAATATTGGAAGATATAGTTGGATTGAGTATCTAAGTAATATGAGTTATTAAATTCTATAGAATTGGATTTTTGAAAAGAAATCAAAGAGTAAAATTTTAAGGAAATAACTCTAGTGAATTTGAATAAATTTAATAATGAATTGAAAAATAAAATAAAGATAAAGGTGATTTCAAAATTCTAACAAATATGGAAAAAGGGGATTTTGAATTTAACAGGAAATAATAAATTTTAAACTAAAGTGATATTCTTTAAAGAATTAAAGAAGTTATTTTTAAATTCAAGGATTAAATTTAATTAAAGGATAAATAAGGAGTTTTGAAAATTTGAAATTGATATTTTTAGTTAAAAGGGGTTTTAACCCATAATAAAGAAATAAATCTAAAAGTTTATATATTTTGAAATAAAGGAAGTAAGTAAAGAAAATTATTTCAAGTGAAGAGAATTGGAAATCAATTGTAAATTGATTTAAGTATTTGGAATTGAAATTTTTAAGAGAAGTGAGATTTTGGAATTTATAAACTGGGTTTATAAAGTAAAATAAAATATCAGTGGATATTTGAAAATATAAATTCAAGGCGGTAATTTATAAAGGGATACGAATTGGTTTAAAAATAAATGTTGATTTATTTTTAAAAGATGTGAAGAGAAGTGTATTTCCTTGAATAGCCAAGTACGTTTCCAAAGTAAACTTTTAAGTATAAGCTAAAGGTTTAAAAGTTGTTTTAAAGTATGTTTTGGAAAATCTATTATTTTAAATGTCTAAACTTTAAAGTAAGTATTTTTCAAATCTATTTAAATAGTAATTATTTAAAGATGGGTTGGTATTATGTTTTAAATGATAAAAGAATCTAGTTTTATATTTTATTAAGTAGCTTTATTTTAAATATTCTTAAAGTATATATTTTTGAATAAAGTATTAAAGTAGTTTTAAATTTCAATGTTATAAAGTATATTCATAATAAAGTGTTTTTAAATTATTTTAAAATCTAAAAGTATTTTGTACTTGGTGTTTTAGTGGAAATAAATATTTGGGAAATGCATTCCGTGGAAGGAAACTGTTTTGGAATTGTTTCAAAGGATTGAAAATGGAAATATATATTGCGAAGATATTTTGAGGTTAATAAATAATTTGGGAGAATTATTTATTGTTTGATGGATGTTTGTGAATGTTAATTGATAGTTAAATAACCGACTATCAATATTGGCCAATGCGCTGATCGTTTCGAAGAGACCGGGATCGGGATTAATTTCTTGAAAACCACTTCGATCCGGTTTGTACATTTCGTGGGAAACGAGTTTGAATCGAAGATGGAGCAGTGAAGTGCAAGGGCTAGTAGCTACTAATCCTGAGGATATTTCCAAAATGGATGTAGTAGGAGTAGTGCCTTCGGTTCCGTTCGAACCCGGGACGGACTTGTATGGATGAATGCTTTCGAAACATCGTCTGGTGGCCGATGGGCATTCTAAGGGATATGTTCTATAAAGGTAATGCTTAGCCTCAAGTCTCATCAACCGGGAATGACTGAAAATCAGGGGTTATGCAGCAAGGCTTCGTGGGTCGCCCCCACTTGAGAGTAAGGTCATCCCTGTCTAGATGTCCCTTTTTATTTTGGCTTAGTGGTGCGGTTGCTGATCACAACCGTAGGGTGATTTTATTCGGAATTATCCAGTAAGGGATGGTTCCGGCCTTGTGTTGCAGGGGACTTAGGGTGGGTCCTCGGTACTGTGATCTAGGCCACGTACTGTGACAGGTGGTACCCAGTGCCTAGTCATTAGTTGGAAATCCATTCTCCCTACGTGCTTTTACGGTTTTGTTTGTATACCTATTAGCTGGAATTTAATCATGTAACAATTTCAGCTATTTGAATAAGTATTTGTATATAGACACTACTATAATATCAGAGGATTTTGATAAAAAGGGTTTTGGCTATCGTAAGGTAAAAACCCGACATGTTTATTTGTGGCGTGGTCTTATGAGATGCTTTTGATTTCAAAGGGTTTGGAAACTTTAATAATCCAATTGAGTGTGTTTTCTCACGCTGGTATTCCAGACTGACTCGGGTGTTATTTTATTATAATGCTCGGGTCAGACCGAGTATTATAGGATACATGATATGATGCTGTGGAGCTCAGGAGAGGAGTTAGTTGGCGAGACGTATCTTTCGTATTTGTGTATGTATATTCCACTGTGTAGATTTCTGTATATTCAGTTGTATTGAGGACATGATATGATTATTGTCCAGTTGTATGTTATGAGTACTCTGATGATGTATTGTGTAAAACAGATATAGTTTTAATTTGTGTAAAGATCAGTTGTTATCTATTATATTATATTCCGCTGCGATTGTGAGATTCTGATGTTGATTTTTTACTATTTTCTTCTTCTACCTCTTCTTCTTCAACCCAAATGGTTCGTATTTCCGTTCTTTTTGAGTTGATCTAATGGAGATTAGTGTCAACTTAAGGGGTACGGAATTGTGTGCTGTTACAGTGAAGCTTCAACTCCGAAGGTGAGTCTCGAATACTGTATCACTCAGTCTGACCCGAGCGTAAAGAAAAACACAAAACACTCGAGTCAGGATTAACATTCTTATATCAATAAATCCAACTCAAGTGAAATATCAACTGAAATACAAGTAACTCAAAGGATGTTTGGGATAACCATCCTCCAAGGATCCGTTAAACTATTTACTATGTAGTAATATTCACTATTACAATAATGTCTAATAGTAAAATAAACTTATTTTTAAATAGCGTTAAGGAGTTACCCATATCCCCCTTAACACATAATAGTCCCAGTAGTCTATCCAGTATCAGCGTACCCCTCAGATCGGGAGCTACCCTATATACTCCACAGGCTACGGCACAAAACCAAACTTGTAGTAAAGCTCCATATGGTAGGTGACACGGCACAACTAGGCAATGCCAGGGTAGATATACCAATTACGCATCCAGGCTGGTGGTAACGCATAGCAGCCACTACTGCCCACCTCGAAACACACTCCCAAATCAAAATCGAGGATGGCCATCAAATCAATCACAAAGTAATAGAATGATATCGAAGAAGTGCGTCTGATCAGAGGTGCTATCTCATTGGCCCGAGAATCGCTCCTATTTTAGCCACCTTATGCCAACTCACGGGAGTCGGGTCCATGTATATACCTCAATAGGATCGTCGCCACCATCCTACTTCATTCTGGAATCTCCACCGCGTACACAGTTGTTAAAGTGGTTTTCGGTATCGACAGAGAGTATATCCATATCCGATCCCGGTCTCTTTAACAACCAAACGTTATTATAACACCACGGTCATTTCAAAATAGTTTATACTTCCAAACCAAAATATCATTTTCATTTCAAAACCCAAATCAAAACGATATCATTTCCATTTCAAATATATCCATTTCCAAAATCATATCACTTTCCAAAGTTATAACACTTCCGAAATCATAAGTCTTTTAAAATCAAACACTTTGGAAATCAAAACCTTGAAATTTATAACACTTTGAAATCATAACATTTTGGAATCCATAACACTTTCCTCTTAAACAGTTTAGATATTAAAATTAGTATATAAAATAAAATAGTTTATAAAATAAAATAGTTTATATTAAATAGTTATAAGTTAAAAATAGTTTATAATAAAATAATTTATATTGAAAATGATTTATATTAAAATAGTTTATGATAAAATAATTTATAAAGTAAAATATAAATAGTTTTAGATATAGTTTAAAAATACTTTATATAAAAATAGCTTCCTTAAATTTCACAAATCGATTCAAATCAACTCAAATCCCAAAATTCAAATTTAATCAAATCTCAAAACATCAATTTCAATTCGATTCAGTTCTCAATAAACCATTTAATTTATATCGATTTCAAATACAGATTTGAACCACAAATAAACCAATTAAATTTCAATATATTCAAAGCTTTACATATTCCACATTTCAAAACTAAACTTGATAAGTTCATATATATCTTAATTTGACTTCGTTATCATTTAGTTTTGAAACCTTTACTTAATAAATCTGATATCATTTAAATAAAACCCCAATTTCAAATCACTAAATGTTTTCCTTAAATCTATTTACTTGAAATATTTATTTAAATCACTTTAAACAAAAATCAAGTTATAAAATCATGTCCTTTAAAATACCAAATTCAATAAGGTTCAAATCGATTTAGTTAAATAAATTTTTAAATTAAATACCATTCCAAATCAAATTTCAAATCTATCTTCCCAACCTTAATTTATTAAATCATTATAAACACTATATTAAAATATAATTTAAATAAATATTTAGCCATATTATATTTTTAACAAAATCAAACTTTACTATTAAACTTGTTTTATATTAAAACAAATTTATACATAGCTTAAAAATCAAGAATTAACTATATATAAATAACAATTATATAATATCTAAAATCAATATTTTATAAATCCATATATTTCTTTCCAAATACCATAGAAATCATTTTCAAAATATATATATAGACCAACGGTGTCTGTATATAATTTTCTATCCTATGGTCAAGTGATACAGATATTTATCACTTCAATCCGCAATTTAAATATATATGGGTATATATCATTTCAACCCGCAATCCCAAATTCAATTCAAATGAAAATCGCTTGGGTTTATCATTTCAACCCATAACGATTTTCTCCTATTCTAAAGTCCATTCGGGTATGTATCATTTCAACCCATGGCGACTCTATAATAACAGGGAACTTGCAAAGTGAAAACATATATGATAATAATATAACAGACATATAACATCAATATAAATAACAGATAATGGTGTCAGATGTCACAGGTGAACAGATACAGATAATAGCATATATAGCAATGTAAATAACTAACAGCAGCATATTCAATTGACGTTTCAATTGAAATCAAATTTAATAAATATAAGAACATTAATCATGAGTGATCATCTTTCGAGGCTAGAGAGATTCGACGATGAAATGAGATGAGTTACAAATCCAAGCACGAATTTCGAAGCAAAGCACGATGGATACGAGTTCGACGATCATACCTGATATCAAGGAATAGACGAAATAAAATCAGAATGAGGTCGATGAAGATAAATGTGTATAAGTGAACTTATATATAACTATTTTTATAAAACCATATTCTAAATACAAACACATTTAAAATTAAATACATACATTTCAAAATCATTACTTATATAAAATGTATACTTAGTTATAAATAACCTTTAATTATACTTATATATTGTTTATAATCTTATCCTTTCAAATACAAGCTAATGCATATATATATATATAATATATATTTTGCGAAATCATTACCTAGATTCAAGCACACATTTCAAATAACCAGACTATATAAATATATGAATGACATAACTTAATGTATTAGAGAAATATATATAAAGCCGCAACCATTATATAGAACTACCAAAACAGAATATATATATATATATATATATCAATTCATTAATTTAACTTTAACCCCAATAAGACAAAAATCTATATACACACATAAAATAAAATCTACATCTATATTTTTAAACTTACTTATATATAAAGAAGGCTATAACAGCTTATATAAAATAGTGAACTATTATAACTTTACACATAAAAATCTATATATACATAAAATCAAAAATCAATATCCGAATATATAACATCAAATCCATATATTATAATATACAAATACTGACATTTTATAAACTTAGATAACTATATAACTATATATATAGCTACTTATATAACTTACATACATTAAACAACTTTAAATATATAAAACACTTTATACAGACTTACATCATAGACAAAACTATATAATCATAGGCACCATCTTTAATCTATATACTTATATATATAACTACTTATAATCAGATGAGGCCTTTATACAATATATGTGTGTGTGTGTGTAATATTGCAGCTTATAACAGTATATATATCCTTGAAATCATTTATTCGCAAAATATAAATGAAAGCAGCTAATATATAAATATCCATATATATATATATACATAAACTTTATACTTATACATGAAACCCCAAACATTTTAAATATCTGCAAACTGTTATATACATTCCGATTATACTGTAAACTACTAGTGATAAGGTATATAAACTGATATCAAAAAAAAAATTCAACAGATTTCCAACCAGATTTAAAATAACTGCATATATATATACTTCTATATAAAATTGTGTACCACACATTAATAGTCTTTTGAAACCAACAGAGAAATATATATATATATATATAAGCAAATATAAGTATGAGGAAAGCAAGATATACATATGCAGTATATATATTTGAATAACTTATAATATAAAACTATATGAACTTTATGACCATAAACTTTATGAATGTATAACATAGGTAAGAAATTTACTGATATATATATATGTGCAACATTCTTTTAAACAATATGGGTGTATATATATACCTCAATAGAACTTTATATAATTAAACATCATACATGAATATATTCGGCATATATCTTTACTATTAATAATAATAATTTAATGAACTACATTCAACCGTGTCTTTTGGGATTTCCGATAATACCCTTTTATCCTAATCTCATTTCCTATCGCATTTCATTTCGTCTTGCGCAAATTACTGTTCTTGATAGGCTAGACTAGTATATATATATATATATATATATACCGTAGTATATAACAACCTATATACATCAAATAGTTGTATCATACCATTTCGACAGCCTATGCAAACATATATAACAGGGTATGAAATTCAAAATATATATATACTTTCGCATATCATATATATTATAAAATAACACTTTCATAACAATACAGCTGGCCAAACTTCTATATAACAGATATATATTAATACATACGTACAAAATATATAATTACCATTGTATAAGAGCATGCAGGCTGTCATGGGGAATTGCTGTTTACAAGGATGGTGGGCTTGGGCGTTTGAAGATCAACGGTCGAATCTGTTAGCAAGGGGAGGAGCGGTGGATATGGGTTAATGGCGAGGAGGAGGCAGGTGTACATAGTAGGGACGATGGAAGCTTACAATTTTTTTTCTTTTTCGTGAAATGACATATTGAAGAAGGAGAATGGGAATTAGAGAAAGGAGATGAGAAGTGGAGCAGGCGTGAGAAAAAGTAGGAAATGGAAAGTCAGTCAAGTGAATGGACGTAAAAAATTGAACGGCCATAAATGAATGGCACTAAACAAAACAAAATAATAAATAATAATAAAAATGAACGTGCATTCAAAATGAACGTATACTCTAATTCGAGATGGAAATTGAATGGTCAAAAGAAATTTGAAAAGTCCGAAACAGTACCAAACAGTACCGATACTGCAAATTGTTTCATCGATCCTGCAGCGAACTGGACATCAAGACACAAAATTTAATATACCGCAGATATCAGTACAATGAAACGATTGAAACGGTATACAGATATCAGTGATACGATTATCCGATCAAATGTCGATAATCGGTACCGAAAATGTTGCCAATTTGACAGAAATAAGATAAACGGAGCAATAGTAATCAAAATCTGGAGGAACGAAATATGACGTCTCACTCAGAAGATGATTTACAAATTTTCTATAGAAAAATATTCGGGTTTGGGAAACATTTTATTATCATCAATTATTAACTGGTTTGAATTGAAATAAAATTACAACAGAAAATAAACTTCCATATAATCAGACGAAAATTTACCAGTTGCTATGTTAAAATAGACGTATTCCAAATATCAAATTTTTAATTCCTAATTCAAACATTTAAAATTTCACAAAAATTCAATTAACTATATAAATAAAACAAATAAAATTTATTAAAATTTTACGGGTCGTTACACTCTCCCCCACTCAAAACTTTTCATCCCCGAAAAGCAAGAAGGTAGGAGAATAAAACTACCAGGATGAAAGAATAAATTTGAAATTCAAAATAATAAATAAATTTAAAACCATATAAATTTCAAATTAAACTAATTAATATTCAACATTTTGATCTAATCCATTTGAGTTCACTTAAGTTAAATCAATCCATCTATTTCTAAATTCATCATCTTATTGTCTAGTCATCCTCAATTAACAATTTCTAAATCATCAATTTGTATAATCATTTATTATACTCATATTTTATTCAACAAATTTAATTCCTTTATTCCAAATTATTATTAACTTTATTCTACTTAATATATCTTATCACATATATTTAAACCATATAAATTAATTTAAACCATATAAATTTCAAATTAAATTAATTTAATTTCATTAATTGATTTAAACTCAAGGTATTTCCATAAGTTAATCTAATTTCAATTTATTAATTCCTTTAAAACAAATTTATTTGCCTCATCTATTATTCAATTTCTTATTATTCTATTTATCTCCATTAACATCTTTATAATTAAAATTTAAGTGTATAACATTTATTATAACACTCAAATCTTTCCTTATAAAGTCATTTTATATTATATATTATCCAATTACATATTCAACTTCTGAACAATTTAGGTAAGTTATATTAAAATGCAACTGAGTATTATACAAGTAAATTTTTAATTCAATTCTTTCAAGTTTAAATTTTAATTCAAAATTTTGGTTTCATTTATAATTGAAATCATCTTTTACCCAAATTTTAAGAATTAAATTTACAATTAACTTCAAACAATTTAGAGATAAATATATACTATATATCAAATCAAATCTTTAATCTTATACTTATATATCATAAATCAAGACATACCTTAGAAATTCAAATCAGTTTTATTTTCCAAACAAAACCGTAGCAAAGCTACAGAATGGTCTCTCCACTCTGAAACTCGAAAATGAAAGTCGATGATGCGGCCGTCATCACCGAAATTATTTTCCAGTGACAAAGAGAAGAGTACTGATTTAAACTTTTAAAAATTCATTGGAAACAATTTCTATCCGAAATTACTTTAAATAATATTCACTTTAAAACCAAAGTTTGAAATCACCGGAAATTAAATTCTCAAATTCTTGATTTAAATTCATTTAAATTCCAAATCAATTTATAAACCATGTTTTATAATTTGCATTTATTTATTATGTTGCAATAGTTAATGGTTTTACAAAATAATAAATTATAATCAAATATTATCATTTCTACAACTAATTCAAATTAACTATCAAAATTTAGAAAATTATACCTATATACATAATATAATTATACAAAATTTATTTCATTTACCAAATTTTAAACAATATTGTCGATTTGCTCTGTTCAAGTGTTTTGGAAATCCTATCGATAGCGTTGATCAGACGAATCGATCGGAAACCCAAATCAACATCAACAACTCAAACAACACAGTATATAGGACAATTTAAATATAATTTTACAAATACACTTCCTTGCTTGACGATATAGGAATGGATTTTCAAAACAAGAATAGAGATTCAATTTAGAGAGGTTCCAGTCAAAAGAATTCAAACTAGAAGATAAATTTGAAATATAGATCAGATAACTAGTACAAAGGAGAGGGGATGGATGGACCAATATAAGTTGCGGATGACCTTGAACGGATCAACCGCGACTTCAAGAATATGATCAATGCAGAATCCCGAGACAAATCTGCATCAGGTCACAAGAGATAGAATTCGGGTAAGCAAGAGATAGCAGCATCGTAAACCGAGGATACCTTAATCTTCGGTTAATCAATGCCTGTTGTAAAGGAGTTTCACCCCTTTACAAATCATCCAGTGGAGCTATGGGATGCTCCAGAATCAAAAGAATTTGGATAGGGAAAGACAAGGATGTATTCGGGAACCGAGAGGAACGTTCCAAAATTCAAAGGAAACTGAATCGATGAAGAAGTAATTTAAGCTCGAACGAAAGCAATTTTGTAATTAAATCTACTCCATATGCTGAGTTTTGCCTAAAACCAAAGCTCTAATACCAAATGTAACGATCTGAAATTTTCAACCATTCGCATCCATACATGTCGGATTTGAATTGCACAAAATATCAGATTGTTAATTTAAATTTGGCAAAACTCAGCATATATAGTAAATAAAATAATCACATATCACAGACAAGGAGTAATATAACAATAATGCAGTGGAAACAAAGTAATAGTAGTTCATGAAGCTACTATATATATATAACAGAGTTAAACAAGATACAACGGAAGTCACGAATACATAGATGTCTCAATATAATAATCAAATACAAGATCTAAATACATCACCGGAATCAACTGAATAACTGAAAGTAGGATAGATAGCTGGATCTCCAAGCGAAGCTTCAACTCCGAAGGTGAGTCTCGAATACTGTATCACTCAGTCTAACCCAAGCGTAAAGCAAAACACAAAACACTCGAGTCAGGATTAACATTCTTATATCAATAAATCCAACTCAAGTGAAATATCAACTGAAATACAAGTAACTCAAAGGATGTTTGGGATAACCATCCTCCAAGGATCCGTTAAACTATTTACTATGTAGTAATATTCACTATTACAATAATGTCTAATAGTAAAATAAACTTATTTTTAAATAGCGTTAAGGAGTTATCCATATCCCCCTTAACACATAATAGTCCCAGTAGTCTATCCAGTATCAGCGTACCCCCAGATCAGGAGCTACCCTAAATACTCCACAGGCTACGGCACCTAACCAAACTCGTAGTAAAGCTCGATATGGTAGGTGACACGGCACAACTAGGCAATGCCAGGGTAGATATACCAATTACGCATCTGGGCTGGTGGTAACGCATAGCAGCCACTACTGCCCACCTCGGAACACACTCCCAAATCAAAATCGAGGATGGCCATCAAATCAATCACAAAGTAATAGAATGATATCGAAAAAGTGCGTCCGATCAGAGGTGCTATCACATTGGCCCGTTGATCGCTCCTGTTTTAGCCACCTTATGCCAACTCACGGGAGTCGGGTCCACGTATATACCTCAATAGGATCGTCACCACCATCCTACTTCATTTTGGAATCTCCACCGTGTACACAGTTGTTAAAGTGGTTTTCAGTATCGACAGAGAGTATATCCATATCCGATCCCGGTCTCTTTAACAACCAAACGTTATTTTAACACAGCGGTCATTTCAAAATAATTTATACTTCAAAACCAAAATATCATTTTCATTTCAAAACCCAAATCAATACGATATCATTTCCATTTCAAATATATCCATTTCCAAAATCATATCACTTTCCAAAGTTATAACACTTCCGAAATCATAAGTCTTTTAAAATCAAACACTTTGGAAATCAAAACCTTGAAATTTATAACACTTTGAAATCATAGCTTTGAAATCATAACATTTTGGAATCCATAACACTTTCCTCTTAAACAGTTTAGATATTAAAATTAGTATATAAAATAAAATAGTTTATAAAATAAAATAGTTTATATTAAATAGTTATAAGTTAAAAATAGTTTATAATAAAATAATTTATATTGAAAATGATTTATATTAAAATAGTTTATGATAAAATAATTTATAAAGTAAAATATAAATAGTTTTAGATATAGTTTAAAAATACTTTATATAAAAATAGCTTCCTCAAATTTCACAAATCGATTCAAATCAACTCAAATCCCAAAATTCAAATTTAATCAAATCTCAAATCATCAATTTCAATTCGATTCAGTTCTCAATAAACCATTTAATTTATATCGATTTCAAATACAGATTTGAACCACAAATAAACCATTTAAATTTCAATATATTCAAAGCTTTAAATATTCCACATTTCAAAAATAAACTTGATAAGTTCATATATATCTTAATTTAACTTCGTTATCATTTAGTTTTGAAACCTTTACTTAATAAATCCGATATCATTTAAATAAAACCCTAATTTCAAATCACTAAATGTTTTCCTTAAATCTATTTACTTGAAATATTTATTTAAATCACTTTAAACAAAAATCAAGTTATAAAATCATGTCCTTTAAAATACCAAATTCAATAAGGTTCAAATCGATTTAGTTAAATAAATTTTTAAATTAAATACCATTCCAAATCAAATTTCAAATCCATCTTCCCAAGCTTAATTTATTAAATCATTATAAACACTATATTAAAATATAATTTAAATAAATATTTAGCCATATTATATTTTTAACAAAATCAAACTTTATTATTAAACTTGTTTTATATTAAAACAGATTTATACATAGCTTAAAAATCAAGAATTAACTATATATAAATAACATTTATATAATATCCAAAATCAATATTTTATAAATCCATATATTTCTTTCTAAAAACCATAGAAATCATTTTCAAAATATATATATAGACCAACGGTGTCTATATATAATTTTCTATCCTATGGTTACGTGATACAGATATTTATCATTTAAATCCGCAATTTAAATATATACGGGTATATATCATTTCAACCCGCAATCCCAAATTCCATTCAAATGAAAATCGCTTGGGTTTATCATTTCAACCCATAACGATTTTCTCCTATTCTAAAGTCCGTTCGGGTATGTATCATTTCAACCCATGGTGATTCTATAATAATAGGGAAATTGCAGAGTGAAAACAGATATGATAATAATATAACATGCATATAACATCAATATAAGCAACAGATAATTGTGTCAGATGTCACAGGTGAACAGATACAGATAATAGCATATATAGCAATGTAAATAACTAACAACAGCATATTTCAATTGACGTTTCAATTGAAATCAAATTTAATAAATATAAGAACGTTAAACATGAGTGATTGATCACCTTTCAAGGCTAGAGAGATTCGACGATGAAATGAGATGAGTTACAAATCCAAGCACGAATTTCGAAGCAAAGCACGATGGATACGAGTTTGACGATCATAGCTGAGATCAAGGAATAGATAAAATAAAATCAGAATGAGGTCGATGAAGATAAATGGGTATAAGTGAACTTGTATATAACTATATATATAACTATTTTTATAAAATCATATTCTAAATACAAACACGTTTAAAATTAAATACATACATTTCAAAATCATTGCTTATATAAAATGTATACTTAGATATAAATAACCTTTATTTCTACTTATATACTGTTTATAATCTTATCCTTTCAAATACAAGCTAATTCAGATATATATATATATATATATAATATTTTGCGAAATCATTACCTAGATTCAAGCACACATTTCAAATAACCAGACTATATAAATATATGACTGACATAACTTAATGTATTAGACAAATATATAAAGCCGCGACCATTATATAGAACTACCAAAACAATATATATATATATATCAATTCATTAATTTAACTTTAACCCCAATAAGACAAAAATCTATATACACACAAAAAATAAAATCTACATCTATCATTTTAAACTTACTTATATATAAAGAAGGCTGTAACAGCTTATATAAAATAGTGAACTATTATAACTTTACACATAAAAATCTATATATACATAAAATCAAAAATCAACATCCGAACATATAACATCAAATCCATATATTATAATATACAAATACTGACATTATATAAACATAGATAACTATATAACTATATATATAGCTACCTATATAACTTACATACATTAAACAACTTTAAATATATAAAACACTTTATACACAGACTTACATCATAGACAAAACTATATAATCATAGGTACCATCTTTAATCTATATACTTATATATATAACTACTTATAATCAGATAAGGCCTTTATATAATATAATAAAATTCAGAAACCGATATATATATATATATATATATGTGTGTGTGTGTGTGTGTGTAATACTGTAGCTTATAAAAGTATATATCCTTGAAATCATTTATTCGCAAAATATAAATGAAAGCAGTTAATATTTTTTTTGAAACTAAAGCAGTTAATATATAAATACCCATATATATATAAACTTTATACTTATATATGTGAAACCCCAAACATTTCAAATATTTGCAAACTGTTATATACATTCCGATTATACTGTAAACTATAAGTTATAAGGTATATAAACTGATATCGAAAAAAAATTTCAACAGATTTCCATCCAGATTTAAAATAACTGCATATATATATACTTCTATATAAAATTGTGTACCACACATTAATAGTCGTTTGAAACCAACAGAGAAATATATATATATTTATATAAGCAAATATAAGTATGAGGAAAGCAAGATATACATATGCAATATATATATTTGAATAACTTATAATATAAAACTGTATGAACTTTATGACCTTAAACTTTATGAACGTATAACATAGGTAAGAAATTAACTGATATATATATATATGTGCAACATTCTTTTAAACAATATGGGTGTATATATATACCTCAATATAACTTTATATAATTAAACATCATACATGAATATATTCGACATATAGATATATATATACTGTAGTATATAACAACCTATATACATCAAATAGTTGTATCATACCATTTCGACAGCCTATGCAAACATATATAACAGGGTATGAAATTCAAAATATATATATACTTTCGCATAGCATATATATTATAAAATAACACTTTCATAACAATACAGCTAGCTAAACTTCTATATAACAGATATATATTAATACATACGTACAAAATATATATATATATACCATTGTATAAGAGCATGCAGGCTGTCATGGGGAATTGCTATTTACAAGAATGGTGGGCTCGGGTGTTTGAAGATCAACGGTCGAATCTGTTAGTAAGGGGAGGAGCAGTGGATATAGGTTGATGGCGAGGAGGATGCAGGCGTGCATAGCAGAGATGATGGAAGCTTACTGTTTTTATTTTTATTTTTTGTGAAATGAAATATTGAAGAAGGAGAATGGGAATTAGAGAAAGGAGATGAGAAGTGGAGCAGGCGTGAGAAAAAGTAGGAAATGGAAAGTCAGTCAAGTGAATGGATGTAAAAAATTGAACGGCCATAAATGAATGGCACTAAACAAAACAAAATAATAATAAAAAATGAACGTGCATTCAAAATGAACGTATACTCTAATTCAAGATGGAAATTGAATGGTCAAAAGAAATTTGAAAAGTCCGAAACAGTACCGATACTGCAAATTGTTTCATCGATCCTGCAGCGAACCGGACATCATGACACAGAATTTAATATACCGTGGATATCAGTACAACGAAACGATCGAAACGGTATACATATATCAGTGATACGATTATCCGATCAAAAGTCGATAATCGGTACCGAAAATGTTGCCAATTTGATAGAAATAAGATAAACGGAGCAATAGTAATCAAAATCTGGAGGAACGAAATATGACGTCTCACTCAGAAGATGATTTACAAATTTTCTATAGAAAAATATTCGGGTTTGGAAAACATTTTATTATCATCAATTATTAACTAGTTTGAATTGAAATAAAATTACACCAGAAAATAAACTTCCATATAATCAGATGAAAATTTACCAGTTGCTATGTTAAAATAGACGTATTCCAAATATCAAATTTTTATTTCCTAATTCAAACATTTAAAATTTCACAAAAATTCAATTAACTATATAAATAAAACAAATAAAATTTATTAAAATTTTACGGGTCGTTACACAAGTGCCATGATGACCGCCATAGAGGGTCTGGTAAAACTTCACAACATAGGGCTTGCTCTCCAATACCATAATGTATAGATAGACCTTCGACGAGGCCTGATCCCATCCCTAGAATTCAACTCCCTACCGCTCAAACTTTAGCGCCCGCTATGATATAGCCAACAATATCTTCTCATATGCCCATGCATTGTGATCAGCCATCTGGGCTTGCTTTTTTTGACTTCTCTAGACTTAGGCACTGTAAAGATCCACTTCATGTTTCTATTTCTTCTACAGAGATAGAACTATCTCGAACCTACATCTTGTTGCCATAAAAAAGGCCTTTTTGAAGATTTGCTTTGATGGGGTCAAGTTTGTTCCTCACTTGAAAGAAATCCCTCATCACATCAGGCCAGGAGTCTTCGCTTATGTGGGTGATGTATACAGTCAATATTACAAATGGAAAATACTCGTAGAGGCCATCTTTGGAGTAAATGAAGAGAAACTAATGGCTCTTCAAGGGAAAGAGCTAATTGAAGAGGAAAATAAGCGCATAGTTGAAAATCTGGATAAAGAAGTTGTAGAGTGTAAGGCCTCATCAACGACTACCGAAAAGAAGTTAAAAGAGAAGACAAAGTCTTCCGAATAGAAAACCAAGATATAACAGAACTAGGTTGAAGCTGCACACCACAAGAGCCATGACGTAACACAGGAAAATGAAAAAGCTTTGAAAGACCGTCGATGAGCAGGCCTTGGAGAATAAAAAATTGACAGCTGAGCTAGAAGCTGAGAAAAAAGAAAAGGATGAAGTCCTTACCCAGGCCCAAGAATGTTGTAACAATCTATTGGACGAACGACGAGGGAAATTGGAAGCCGAGGACCAAGTGAAAATAACTGAGGATCAGGTCAAATTTGATATTGAACCTACTCCTGTAACAACCCAGATTTTTGGCCATCGAATATTGGGTGATTAACTGATTCTAATTATAGAAATGTTGGATTTTATTAGTCTAATAAATAAATTTTCTGATATTTAATTACCCAAATCTATGAATTGATTTAAAAACTATATTAAATATTGAATTATAAAATCTTTGGGTATGACAAATCTTATAGAAAATATTATATACTTCACCATTTAAATTCAAGATAAAATATCCATAAATAAATATATATATATAGAAAAGTTTTATGACGTTTAGATATAAATATATAAGTACACAAATATTTATGTATATGAGGATTAAAGATACATAGGTATGGGTATATATATATATTGTTAGATAAAATAGTGAATAGTTAAATGAACATGTTTGTGGAACATTGTAAATGTAAGTAAGTGTATATACATAATGGTACATGCTTCATAAATGACGAATTCCAAGACATATGAATATAGTATATAGATATATGTTCATATTAAATAAGGGATATGTAAATAAGCATGTAAAACATAAATAAGTCTAAACAAATGAACATATTGATGGAATATATATATAGGTATATATGTGAAGATAAATGTGTAGATATTTATACATACATTAGTATAAAATGGGAAAGGCAATCATAAACACATAAGGATATATATATATATATATATCAAATTCATACATATGTACATGTAAACATAAGGGAACAACATGATGGCAAACCTCTTTTCAAGTCACATACAAATCTAATCCACATAACATATCAAGTCATCTTTTAATCAAATCATTGGAATGTAGGAAATCAATTCAGATCTATATTTTCAAATCAATATACAAACAAGAAAAAAATATAAAAGTGAGAGGAACTTGCTGTATACAAGAAGCTACAACTACCTCTTTATATATATATATATATATATAATCAGTGCCTGGCTTCACCTCTTTCTTGCTTTCGAACAAGATAACAAAGGGCAATAAAAGTATTCAAGCTACTATTATAAACTTAAGAAAGATCAAGACTCAAGTAAACAGGAGGATCAAAACAAAATGGATAACAAATATCTTCAAGGAAAACTGTGCTCTACTTAATAAGGGGAAAAGTGAGTAAAACATCTTTCTATACTGTAAAACTATGCTTATGCCTGGACCTGTAAATTTGAGATGTTGTGATATGTGTACAGAAATGTATATATATGCCTATACATGAAAATATGCTAAGTGTATAACTAGAATAACCTAAGTTCTTCCCCTGTATATTCAAAACAAATGCTAGGCTGGACTTCTAAAATTACTATCACTCAACCTAGTTAGATTTAGGTTAGGATGTTAAAAAGGGAATTTTTTTTTTGATTTGGCTTTGTTTCAAAATTGGTTTTATTAAATTTATCCAGTGTGGAGAGATAAAAGTAAATTTTACAATGAGTAACCCAAAAATGGAAGGAATTCGAATGTCGTGTTTTATGTTTTTGTTTATATGGCCTGGGTCGTCGTATGAAGGGATGAATTTTGATAGGTGTTTCGTGATTTTTAGTGGCGTGGGTGTTGAGATACAAGGGGATGGACGGAATTGGGAAATTGGACGATTTACAGTGACCGGGCTAATGTCGTGGTTAGGTTTTCGGCAAGGAGGAGGCTGAAGTGAAGGGGATCTTGGGAAAAATGGCGAGGAAATTTTCTGGTCGTCGTGGTGGCAGGTCGGAGGAGACTTAGGGTTTATGGTTGGGTTGTGGGGTCTTTGGTCATGCGACATCGGTGACGCAGAGAGGACAAGGGTGGCGTGCGCATGAGGGGGGTTGGGTCAAGGAGATGGTGGCGAGGCTGTAGGCAAAGCGCGGTGGTGGATGAGAGCTTGGGTCGCCGGCGCGAGGTGATGGAAGGGCGGGGTTGTTCCATACTTTGGGATTAGGTGTTCGTATTTCGATTGGTTGCCTTGTTCGCGGTTTTGGGTGGAGGAATGAGGTAGGGAGGTCGGGGGTGTTTTGCTGGGTTGGTCGGTCGGCGGCAAAGGGTTCGGTCGGAGGCGAGCGTGCACGATTGGAAGGTGCACAGTTGCTCTGTGTAAAAGAGAAGGCAAGGGAAAGAAAAGAGAGAAGGGAAAAGAGAAAGAATGGGCCGGAGACTTATGGGCTGGAGAGGAAAGTAAGGAAAAGGAAATAAGTAAAAGAAAGAAAAGTAAAAGAAAAAAAAAGAAAAAGAAAAAGAAAAAAAAGAAAGAAAGTAAAAAATAAGAGAAAAAGGAAGGAAAAAAGAAGAAAATAAAAAGAAGGGAAAGTGATAAAGATAAGAAGGAAGATAACAAAATTTATGTGTGTGTATATATATATACACATTATATGATAACTTATACTTTCTTCTAAAACTAAAAGTCTATTTTCATTTCAAAATCCGTAATTTAAAATTCAAGATATTTTATAATGGTAATTATATATATATATATATATTTATTGGACTGAAAGCTTGGGTAATTAATGGTATTTAATAATTTAATAAATTGTTAAAAGTGTAACTAAATTGGATAAAAATATATATGAATACGGTTAATCAAAGTGAATTAAAACCATGGGTAAAACGTTTGGATATTGGTTATAGATCGTCAATTGAGTTAACGATCTATATCTTTGCTTATTACTGTAGGATATTTGTTTTCAAAACTAAAATAATGTTATTGGAATGGTAATACGTTTTATTGAAATAAAATCTGTAATAAATCCCCATGATCGGGTATTGTCCCCATAGACGATAAATTGTTATTTTAGACAACTGACTTCCTTAGATTTATTCTTTGGATTCAAAGAGACCGGGATCAGATATCAGCGATATCCGGAACCACTTCGATTTAATAAGTACTACAAATCTTTACGGATTTGATTATAGAGTATTATAGGCTAGAACTGAATAAAATTTAGTAAATCTGACTATTTAAAAATAAGTAACGATAAGTAACGATACTTAGATATAATTTTTAATATCAATGGATTTGTGTGTAACAAGTATTTGGCTATAACAAGATGAAAACTCGTAGTGATGTACGAGTTACCTTGGTTTTCAAAGAAGTTTTATAACTTAAATAGTTCATATTGAGATGGGTTTACTAACGCTGGTTTCCAGCCTGACTCGGGTGTTACTTTATTTTAATGCTCGGGTCAGACCGAGTATTACAGATTTTCAGGTTAGGACGCTTTGGAGCTCAGGAGACGAGCTAGATGGCAGAGACATATTGAGTATATTCCGTTGTGTATATATGCTATTTTATCCAGTAGTTGAGGACAAGTTATTATAACTGTCCAGATTTATTGTACTCTGATATCTTGTATGTATATAGATAGTTACAGCTTTTCTTTGTATAAATGCTGTTATTTTATATTATATTTTGTTCCGCTGTGATTGTGAGATTCTGTGTTGTTGTTTTCTATTCTTATTCTATCTTTTTTTCTTCTTAGCCTTAACAGTCTGGGATTTCCGGCACACGATTGTTCGGCACTCTATATAGTGGACGTATTAGTGTCGATTTTCGAGGTCGAAAATCTTCGGGCTGTTACAACTCCGGTTCGATGCTATATGAATATTGTCAAGTTTGGGAAGTTGAGATGGCTCAACAAAGGGTATCCTAGGGATTTAGCAATGGACTGGGAAGAAATACCGAGGCAATAATGGGAGCATTCCAATAGAGCTAAGGCTAATGAAGAGGAGTTAAAGCTTGACCTCTTGAAGATGAAGATATAGAAGCGCTCAAGGATAGCATACTCCTTCTAACATCAGAGGTTGTCCCCCAAATTAGTACATCTACCGAGATCCTGCATCAACCTAGCTCTAAAGGTTTGGGTGAGAGTTCCACTTCTGTTTCCAAAGGATCTACAGCAGAAACTTCAATACAAATGGTAGGTATACATGGTGCCACCACCTCTTCTACATCAGGTCCACTAACTACCGTGCTTGCTATTCCTCCCTCTGGTACTTCTATGATTTCCATTGCCACTATAATTCTAGGAACTTCGGCTACTTTGATGTCTTCGGATGACGTATTATATAATCTCGAGAAGCTTGGTTATACAGAATTAGAGTCATTTCCAAAGCTTCCTATCTTATTGGAAGGACGTCAAGCAGCGACTCTGTGACGTTTGACCTTCACATCTCCTGGAGATATATCATTAACTTCATCTATATTCGAGATGTCTCCCATAACACTAGTTGTTGTCCCTAATTTCTACTTTTCCATTTTTCAAATTTCAGGTCCTCCTACTTTGCCCCTTGCTTGAAGGAGACATATCTATGGGCACTCAAGTTACAACAACCGAATCAGTTATCTGTCCACCCCTATTTGGACTCCAGCCTCTTTAGCATGTCCTAATCCTAGTCCTACCGTTGAAATAATACATGATTTAGATGGAGAGACCATGGACGATCCTACCATTACACAAGGGGACGAAGGCATAGTCATCACTGGGGTCACTGAGCATATATCTAGGCCTTCAATGTAGGAAGAGAAGAAATTGCAAACTAAGAAGCTCGAGATATCAAGTAGAAAAATATGGATAATATTCCTCCTCCCTTCTTAGTCTCTTTGCCTACACCACCCATCGTTATCCCCGCTTCTACTTCCGCATCCAGTAGCATCTAAGATGATGCTCCCGAATCTTCCGGGAGCGATTATAGTTGGAATACATACCATAAGGACTACCTATCTGGGGGAGGAAAAGGTGGAAAGCTTTGCAAAAGGCATATTACACTTTATTTTGGGGATAAGAAGAATAAGAAGAGGAGGAAGAGGAACCTCTAGTTGTTTTCGTGTTATGCAATCGTGTGTTAGTTTTAGTTTTCGATCCATGCACATAGGCTGCTGTTGTTTGTGCACAGCCCCCGCTTTTGCTTGCAAAGTTTCATATGAATTGTTTGTGCCAAAATTGGTCACAAACACCCAAGAATAGATTTATGTAGAGAAATAAGTGAAGAAAGTAAAATTAAAATAGAGGAATAGAATAAACTAACAGCAAACAGAAATCAATAATCGGAAACACAGAGATTTATAGTGGTTCGGCGTTGTAAGCCTACGTCGACTTTGAAGATTAACTTTATTGATCACTTATGAATCTGATTACAATAGCGAGTAATAAAGAAAACTTGATTACAATAAAGACTAAAGTAGCCAACAGCGTAAAGATCCCAAAAATGAACCATGGGCCTATATTTATAAAAAGGGATGATGAGATATTTCGCTAAGATTTGGACAGAAGGCTCTTTAGGTCCATATGGCCCATCATAATGATCGGTGGATTTAACTCGACAATAAATAATGATCGGCCAAATGTTCACCGATCATTATTCTTGCATCCAATTCAAGAGAGATCGTTTTTAAAGGGTCCCACATGCCTCTTGACATTGCTCCTCAAATATGGAATCATTCTGACTTATAACTAGGGATATATGGATCGATCATTGTTGAACTTGGATCGTGCGCTGAAATATGCCAATCATTTTTATAGCTTGGCAAAAATGACCAGCTAATAACGATCAACCAAACTCTAATTGCAACTTTATGAGTTGCGATCATTTTTGTAAGCTTCAATCTTCATTTTGTTGACGTCGTGGAAGTTTCAAATGAATTGGCCTTGTGGATCTCGAGATATTGATCTTTTTCCGATGATTTGAACTATTTTATGGATCGTTCTCGATCGATCCATGCGAATCATTGCTTCGTCCGTATCTCGATCATACGAACTCCGATCGACTCCAAATTTGAAATATAAGTTCTCGGGGCTATGCCATTCACTTCATGCTGATTGCACCTTGATTGGGACCCAGTCTGAATCTGCCTAACCATTGTCTATAGTATTGTATGTAATCGATTCCTAATGCTGATGACCATCCGTTCTTAGCCAAGTCGATGGTATCACGGCCTTGCCAAAAGGCGGGATAACATTTGTCCCCTAAAGTATGTCTTGTATCATACATAACGTGTTTTGAATCGTTGCAAGCTACAATCGTTCAAAAGAAACCCATTTGGTTCATCGAATAGTCATTATACATTCATTGAGCTGTTTTCTTGTCGAAAGTTGTATTTTCCTTATTCGTCATGATGATTGGTCGATTTCCAATGGCATAAACATGGGATCACTACTTGTTATCGATCATCTTGTTTTGACTCTGGCAATTTCCAAGCTTCAGTAACTTAGCTTTAGTTTCCTCTGGTTGACTCTAGGTGATCATTCAGTTTTTTGTCAATTTCAGAAAATATAATTTTGAAACGTATACTTGTACATATATGTATATATACTTGATTCCCGATGACGATTACACATTCACGAGTCGTTGTCAAGTTTAAGTAAATAACTTTCTATAAACAATTTCCACCAGTCATCATTCTTTCATGCATGTTGTCTCCCTCCTTTTTTTGCCATATTTTATTATATATATCCATAATAATCCCTTTCTTAGAAAATAAACCTCAAATCGTTTATGATTATGAAATGATCGGCATATGCTAGGTTATGGAATGATCGACGTATCGCTTAGATAAAGAATGATCGGCATAGAACTTGGAGGTGGATCGATCAGCATAAAGCTTAGAGGTGGATCGATCGGCATAAAGCTAGGATGTGGATCGATCGACATAAAGCTTGGATGGGGATCCATCAACATAATCTTTGGGACCAATAATGATCAGCATACACCTTTCCTATATAAGCTTCGACACTTAGCCACTTTCTTTCACTTACTTCATATCATTCCATTTTGAAGCAAAGAGAAACGAGTTTTCCTTTCTCCTTTTTGCCAATCCAAACAATGGTCATCAAAAAATCATCACCCTTCTTCAGATTTTGCTTCGAATCGATTTCGAATCTTCCTCCTTTCCCAGATTTTAAACTTAGGTAGAACGAATCTTACACTTGGTTTATATTTTCGAGAACGAGGCTTTGAACTTCATTAGCATTATGATAACCGATTCGTTTGGTTAATGCTTTTATCTTTTCCCATTCTTACGATCGTATGAAAATGAAATGAAGTGACTTGCCTTGATGAGGGATGATTGAACTGTAGCCTTAGCTGATTGTTTGCTAAGGAAAATGGTGCAGTGGAAATGATGAAGTCATGCGATCGATCCATTACAATCTTTCTTGGACGATTAACGAATCCCTGAGATGTTGGAGCTTGATGATTGCCCACAATCGATCGGCAAAGCTATGGAGTTGGAGGCTCTTGAGGTAGACAAGGTGAAAGTGGACGATCGGTTGATAGAGTGAAGGAAATGGTCGGTGTTGGCAACCCACAAGAACGATTGGTAGAAATGGCTACTACGAACCATCGGATGACGCTATCTAAGGAAACAATCGGCCTTGTTTGCATTCACGAACGATTGGCCTTGTTTGCAAATGATTTTTTTTAAAATGAAACTTAAATAAGCAAACTTGAACTAAATGATGAGCTTTGGCCTTGCATACATGAACAGACATTAGGACTTACATATGATTTGCATATGATTTTAACTGCATATTTGGTAACAAATGGCCTTAGAACATTGACACGAACCAAAGCCTTTGACTATTATCTTGAAGCTCATCAGAAACTTAGATAAAAACCAAACTTTTGCTGGCTGACGATCAATCGCAAAACTGAAGCTGCATCATTTCCCGGTGACACACATAACAGTAGAGACATTCAGGAATGACGGTCTCTCCGGTTGAAACTCGAAGTCTCGTCGTCTTTTCTGTCTTCAATTTTGCACAACTTAAACCGTACTGCATAGCACTTTACCGCACCACACTGGCACTCACTATACACTTGGGGGCACAGGTTGCTTTATCTAACCATGATTTTTACTAAGTTTAATAGCAATAGGTTCTAGACGTTCCGGGCGCCTTGTAACTATGTCAGCGGGATCATCTTCCCAAAGGGATAACTTTGACGTAGAATCAAGTTTAGCAACTAAATCTGATAGTCCGCCATCTAGTCATCATTCAGAACAACTGGAAAGTCTGGGCCCTCAATTCGATCTCTCTGATGATATTCCCATCTTTCAACTGGAGGTTATTGATCCTACTCTCGACACTCTAGAGGATGTAGTCATTCTAGAGAATTCCTCTGATTCGATGGCTTCAAAAATTAAGGAAGATGCCCTCCAAAGAATCTGCATAAGGCACGAAATTCCTTTCGACAACGTGTTGGTTCCGTCGCAGGATGATAGGGCTCACAGGCCCCCCAGAACGGTATACTGCATGCAACAATTTTATGTGCTGGGCCGATTGCATCTCACCATTTAATTCATACATTCGGGAGATTCTTCATTACTTAAGGATAGCTCCAGCGTAGCTCCACCCAAACGGCTATGCTCTTCTAAACTATACTTACATGGTATTTATGGAGTTTCTACACTATGCTCCAATCATCAAAGATATTCAATTCATTTTCATTTTCAAGTGGAAAATAGGGAGTCTCTCGTTTGCATTTCTTGAATTGGCAAAGAGTTGCTTTTCACTTTACTGATGTGAGCATCGAGGGGTCGGAATATCCCACTAGAATTAGCACTGAGATTCCCACTTGGAGAAGTTACATCAATGAGTAAGGCTCATGCACTTGGTTTGTCGGGAGAGGGGGGTTACACAAGGACACTTGCACACACTTGCACCCCTCAACATTGTATTATACATTACGTTATGCTCTTTAATGCTTAAAGTTAACTGATTTCTATTTTTCTTTGCAGAAGCGATGGGGAGGAAGAGGAACATGTTTGATTCCCTCTGAGATATACACCACCAATCATCAGGTTCACACTTTAGCTCTTACCATTGCATTCGAGATTATTATGATTCCAGCTATCACCCCAGCCAGAATCGGGGTCATCAAGATAAAGGTTATAGGGATATATCATCCTAAGACAAACATCGATCGAGATCAAGATCTCCTCTTTCAAAGGGTCTTGAAAAGCTAGGTGATCGCAGGGACCTGCATACCGATCCTTCTCATGGTCCTCCTATTACTTCAATGCCTCCTCAGTCTTTAGTTCCATATCATCCTCAGCGGCCAAGCAATTGTTGTTGCCATGGCGAACAAGCTACTGTCGATAGGCCCAGCAAACAAAGTACCAAAGTTGATGATGCTACTGGAGATTCTACGATCAATCAAACTGCTCGTATGGCACAGCTCCGCGAGGAATTTTCAAACTTATGTTTTGGAGGGTTCTACTTTCCTCCCAACTTGAAATGGGTTCCAGAAAATGTTTTGAAGATGACTATTGACTGTGTCATCGACATCTACGTGCAGTATCGCAAATGGATGAAGGCAGCGGAAAAAATGTCGAAAGTCTCCTTCGAGCGCGTAGTGGAGATTGAAAAAATAAAATGCCAGGAAGCTCATGATAAAAGAATCATTGACACTTTGACAAACGATCTAGAAGCCTCTAGAACTTCCTTAATGGAAGCCGAAGGAAAAGCTAATGCTGCTGTGAAATCCATGGAAGCGATGAAATCCGGCCATCTTGATGTGGTTCAAGTGTTGCATCATTGAAACCAGGAGATAGCACTTGAGAGGGATACAGCTCAGAATAATGAATCCGCGTCTTTAAAGGAGATAGTGGATCTCAAGGCCAAGCTTGAATATGCAAAGAAAGAGAAAGATGATGCCCAGAAGATCGCTCAAGATGCTTGCAATGAGCTGGTAAACATCAGACTTGAGAGGGACACGACTATCGAAAAGGCCAAAAATGTCGATGCACTTATACAACGTGAAGCAAAAGCTACCAAGGACAAAGTCGGGGAGGAGATAATGAATGAGCTTGACCGACTTCGTTCTTTACAGTGCTAACATTCTCAAGCATAGGAATTTGACATGGCTTGGTGAAGATTATCCCTACCAGCTCCGGCGCGCTTGGGAATTTCTCATTGCGGAAGAGAAGTAACTTCTTAACATAGAAGATATCAATCTATCTTGGATTGAAAATGAAATGCTATTGGGTGACGAACTCAAAACATTGCATGATATTAAACTCTCACTCCAGAAAGAGTTTTTTGTTGCTTCTTCACATGAAGTGGGTGAAGGATCCGGTTCAGCGCAACCCGATATTACGACTGAATTTCCCTCGACATGCCAAGTCATCTCCAGCTCCATAGTAGGCTCTTCAACCGTCCTCAGGTATGATCCATACAAGCCACAACTTTCTCTAATTCCCAAGCGTAGTTCTAAGGATGCTTCGGCTCAACCTGGAAGCCATACCGAGGAAGGTATTCCGTTGACTTTTCCCGTCTTTCACAAAGTTGAGGTGTTATCGGTTGATATTTCTAATCTTTTCACCTAATTTTTCTCAGCTTTGAACCTATCAGGTGTTGCTCCTCTTCCTTCTCAAGAGCCTCAGTTGGAGTCACAAGCGGCCGCAACAGAATCCATTAAATATATAACTTCGGCCGCTACTCAAAGTGCTCCAGAAGAAGCCTTTTTATTGGTGATCAATTCATGGAGGCATTATTCAAGGAGGGAAGCAAACCACACCATGAAATTCATTTTGATGAAGAGTCATGATCACAGGTTATTCCAACCCCATTGGGGAGCTCAGCATGAAAGAGCGTATTAAGAGAGAAGAACTGTTGAAAAAGAAGGTGAAAATGAGCCTAATGAACTAATGATTCGGGCTTCGATGAACCGATTCATGTCCCGCTCTTGATACTCCCTCCTGGCGGGACAATTTCCCAGGATGATATCCCCTCTGTTTCTGGTGCTGAGAGTGCCTCCATCCCTCGTGCTTCCAAAGATGATACCACCTCAATTCATCCAACTTAGGATACTTCTTCAAAGAGAAGTCTAGGCGGAAAAGGGTCCAAGAGAGGGTGTAGGGGTAGTTCAGAAGGTGCCACTCCAAAGAAGCAAAGGAAGGATAGAAAATCCAAGAAATAATCTTTGGATTAGGGTAGTATGTAAATAGCTTAGTTTATTACATTTACTTTCCATTGGTCATGCTTGTTTGGGCATGACCCTCCACTTTTGTCTTGCATTTTGGATAAACTTGTATAATGTAAAGTAAGTTTAGTGTAAATAAGAATTCTGTTATTCTTGTGTATGATTCTTGTATTCACTTGTTCACATGTTCGAGCTATCATGTTTTTCAATTTATGTACTTGTGATTCATTGCTCGCCGGTGGATGTCGATTTGATTCATCCATCCCAAGGCCTCTTGAGGTCATGGCCTCGAGTCGTATCAAACACTAGGCTCGAGCCTTAGTTTTACGCCATCGAATTCAGTGATTTTTTAAGTAACTATACTCATGCCCCCGATTTTAGGTTAGCGGGGTTAGATGTCGGATGGCCGAATTCCAACATTAGCGGGTTTATATTCTTGCCGTCAGTTTCAGGCTGGAGTTCGTGGAATAATGAACGGTCAAACTCTACTCATCTATTCATTCATGTTCATATTTGCACTCTAGGGATAAGATCTAGTTGTTGGGTGGTCGGATCGCACCCAGTCTATGTTTATACTCTAGTCCGCACTCTGGGGACTCAGAGTTATCTTGCGAGCGGTCGATTCATGCCCGATTTACGTTTATACTCCAGTCTGCACTCTGGGGACTTAGAGTTATCTCGCGGGTGATCGGTTCACACCCGATTTATGTTTAGACTCTAGTCCGCACTCTAGGGACTTAGATTTATTTCGTGGGTGGTCGGTTCACACACGATTTGTGTTTATACTATAGCTCACACTCTGGGAACTTAGAGTTATTTTGCAGGTGGTCAGTTCGCACCAGACTTATGTTTATACTCCAGTCCGCACTCTGGGGACTTAGAGTTATTTTGGAGGGCAATCGGATCATACTCTCTTTGATTGATTAATTTTCCCCCTAGGGTTTGGGATTTGATTTAACAAGCGATCAGTCATGTCATGGTCGCTCTGATTTTATCTCAATTCCATAGTTGGGCAGGAGTTATTCGATCATCAGATCGTCGGTCGCACTTATTCCTTATTGTGTATCCCATCCTTTGGATTGTAAATGAGAGTTGTTAAATGAACAAGCAGATTGAGCTCATCTTGTTTAATCCCATTGGGAGTTAGCATGATTGAATGATTTCAAACCCTGGGAGCCTATTCATACATAATCAGTTTCGCTATGTAATTAGCATACAATGCAATAGCAAACATAAATATAAAGAAAGCCTGAAACTTTATTCATTAAATGGAAAGGAATAACATAAACTGTCTTATTACACATTCAGAAAATCAAATGCTAAAGAAAATTCTAAAAGTAAATGCAACTAAAATGTAAAGGAAATAAACTAAGTGAAATAGCATCGAAGATGTCCGCTATTCCACGCCCTTGGAAGTGCAATGCCATCGACAGTCACTAGCTTGAAAGTTTATTCTCCAAGCCTCTATTCAATGGCATATGGTCCTTCCCAGATTGGATTCATGTGTGACGAGGTAGGAAAAACCCGTTGACGAGATCGCTAATTTCAAAGATTCTAGGTCAAACTTTAGTGTTGTAATACCGAGCGACTCGATGTCGATGTGCAGCTGCCCTCAGATCGGCTTCTTTGCGCTTCTCATCTATAAAGTCAAGAGATTTTAGGAGGAGATTTTTATTTGTTTTGGGATCGTAGTAAGTTACTCAATGAGAAAGAACCTCGAGCTCAACAGGAACAACGGCTTCAGAACCGTAAGCGAAGGCGAATGGAGTATGGCCAATCGTGGACTTGTGGGTGGTTCAGTAAGCCCATGGTGCTATAGGGAGTCCATCCCCCACCGGCCTCTAGCCATTTCCAAACATTTCTTCAAAATGGACTTTATGATCTTATTCAAAGCTTCAACCTATCCATTTGCCTGAGGGTGAGCGACTGCTGCAAACCTCTTTTCAATACGATATCGTCAACAAAAGTCCTTGAATTCAACGCTATCGAATTGAGTCCCATTATCTGTTACAATAGTTCGCAGAAGGTCGAAGCGGCACATTGTTTCAGATGATAAAGTTGATTACTTTCTTGGTTGTGATCGTGGCTAAAGGTTCTGCTTCGGCCCATTTGGTAAAGTAATCAACTACAACGATGCGTACTTTGCGCCACCCTAAGAAATCGATAAAGAACCTATAATGTCTATAACCTACATGGCGAATGGACATGGGCTGACCATTTGCATGATTTCTATTGGTGGAGCTCTTTGGACATTTACATATATATGGAATTATCACATTGTCTTGCATAATCAGTGGCGTCCTGATTTACGGTGGACTAATAATGCCCATAACGGAGTATTTTCTTCGCCATAGTTTGGCCCCCGGTGTGATCGATGCATTCCTCTTCATGAACTTATCTTAGAACATGTTTTATCTCATCATGAGCGACACACCGAAGTAGGGGGGCTGAGAAATATTTCTGGTACATGATTCCTTCCTGCATAATATATTATGAAGCTTTGCGAAGGAATTTTCGCTTTTCATTTCTTTTATCTGGTAAGAATCCATGTAGTAAATAGTCATTGATCGAAGTCATCCACGATTTCCTTTCAAGCTCCGCTTCCAGTATTTGGTCAATTTCTTTTATGTTTATACTTGGGGTATTTAAGACTTCAACTGAAACCAAACCCATATGTTGTGCATCGCTGGTACTAGCAAATTTTGCTAATGAATCATCCTCTCTGTTTTGATCTCGTGGAATATGAGAAATGTCATGGTACTCCTTCTCCACTTGGTCCCGCGACATTCTTTTTTGGTAGACTTGGCTTCCTCCTTTCTCAAAAAATGAGCCAACTTTGCGTAAAAGCGCTCCAATGTTGCGGGCGGCATACCAGCTAACCAATCGCCAAAATCATATTCTGCGTCAATCCCTCTCGTCACCGCCATGAGTATCGCATGATCATTCGGATTACTGGCCTCCATAACAGCAATATGAAATCTCTCCAAATAATCTTTCAACAACTCTCTGGAGCCTGAATCACGCTGGAAAGGGACATCACGTCTTTAGGATGAGTCGCGCGCATCCGGAATTGCTCTACAAACTTGGTTGCCAAATCTTCGAATCTAGAAATTGATCGTGGGGGTAGTCTCGTGAACACATCGTCGCATTCCAAAGAGAGTTATGGGAAAGCATTTGCACTTGGTCGCATCATCGGTTCGTGCAGAATCCATCAACCATTCGTATCACATGATATATTGTCTGGGGTCGGTTTTCCCTCGTAGGCAGGCATCGATGGCATGTTGAACCTCCTCAGATATTCTGCATGTAGAACATTATAAGTGAACGGGGTATGGCTTCTCGAGATTCCCCAGTCAACATTAGTTAAACCTTGGTTCTCTCTCACCAATTGTTTGACCATTGCCAATAAGTCCAGCGTTTGGATGGTTGGTGCCAAGCGGTAGTCGTGTTCCACCTCACGTGGATGGTCGGGTCGATGTCTGCGGGCTATTTCACGCCTTCTTGGATCACCATTTTTGCGATGCGCATCTTGTACATTCATTTCACTATCATTCCGGGGAAGAACCCGGTCAGCATTTAATCGGACTCCATCATCCAAACTAACCGTAGCAGCTCCATTTTGAATCCCAGCATGCACAGGTAAGTTTCCTTCTCTAGTGGAGGGACCAGCACTGATCATTCCTGGTAAACCATGATGGTCTACCTGTTGACGCCCTGAAGTTTTTGCATGACATCCGTCAGTTCTACGACACCTATGCCTATGGTATGCATCCGATGGACTAGACCTTTTCGATGCTGAGTAAGGGGTGGGATCCCTCCTAACTTTGCCTCGTTGCTGCTGATTGATTTGGTTCATCAAGTCAATATTGGTCTAAATCTGCTGATTTAGCTGTTGACGACTCTCCATTAGCTCTCTCATTAAATTATGAAATTCAGCTCTGGTAATAGAATCAGTGGGAATCATAATTTCAACCGAATCAGCATTCACATTTGTTGGTTAATTGCTTGGGTATCCATGTTGAATGCTAGCATTCTCATTCCCATCCACATTCTGAGAAGTAGATCTAGTATGTCTCACCATTATCAATCTCCTTATTTAGATTTTAACAAATCCGATAAGTATAAGCAACTTTATGAAGATAACTACGGATCTCCTTCGGGGGATTTAACCAATCCAGTAGCAACAAAGGGGATCCTAGCAAGCTGAGAATCAGGTCCTCGGTGAAAGCACTAAAATGTTTGCAATAAAATTGGTCACAAACACCCAAGGGTAGATTTATGTAGAGAAATAAGTAAAGAAAGTAAAATTAAAATCGAGGAATAGATTAAACTAACAACAAATAGAAAGCAATAATCAAATACACATAGATTTATAGTGGTTCGGCGTTGTAAGCCTACTACCACTTTGAAGATTAACTTTATTGATCACTTATAAATCTTATTACAACAACATATAATACAGAAAACTTGATTGTAATAAAGAATAAAGTAGCCAACAGTGTAAAGATTCCAAAAATGAACATGGGGCCTGTATTTATATGGAGAGATGATGAGATATTTTGCTAAGATTTCAGTAGAAGGCTCTTTAGGTCCATAGGGGCCCATCATAACGATCGGTGAACTTAACTCAACAATCAATAACGATCGGCCAATTGTTCACCGATTGTTTTTCTTACATCCAATTCAAGTGCCATCGTTTCTGGGGGGTCCCACATGCCTCTTGACATTGCTCCTCAAATATGGAATCATTCTGACTTGTAACTTAGCAGATATGGATCGATCTTTGTTGAACTTGGATCGTGCACTGAAATATGCCGATCGTTTTTATGGCTTGGCAAAAATGATCAGCTAACAAAAATCGACCAAACTCTAATTGCAACTTTATGAGTCGCAATCATTTTTGTAAGCTTCAATCTTCATTTTGTTGATGCTTGGATGTTTCAAATGAATTGGCCTTGTGGATCTCGAGATATTAATCATTCTCCGATGATTTGAACTATTTTATGGATCGTTCTCGATTGATCCATGCAAATCCTTGCTTCATCTATAACTCAAGCATACGAACTTCGATCGACTCCAAATTTGAAATATAACTTCACGGGGCTATGCCAGTCACTTCATGCTGATTGCACTTGATTAGGACCCGGTTCGAATCTGCCTGACCATTGTCTATAGTATTGTATATAATCGATTCCTAACGCTAATGACCATCCATTCTTAGCCAAGTCGATGATATCACGGCCTTTCCAAAAGGCAAAATAACATGAATAAATAGCTTTTCTTTACAAATCTCTGCTTTGCTAGCCTGTGTACTTAATGTGTTTATGTTAATTGCGATTGCATTTGAATCTAAGCAATGTTATCATCCACTTTAACCATGTATGTGTGAATAACTATCTATCATTGCTTGGTTGCATATCATTATTCCGTCTAGTCTTTTGATGCCAAAATATTTCTCAATTGGCAAAGCATAATCATGATTATGTAGCTAACTCCGTATCTTACTCAACTCATCTCCAGTCGGGTTCCATTGACTAGGGATAAGGTTGGATTTTTTACCACTCCTTGTCGCCAGGAAGTAATGTTTCGAATGTCTATCTCTGGATATCCACACTCGATCATGCTTATCTCTGGGCATAGATCAATAGTGTTCACCGCAAGTGTTGGTTTGGAAGTCTATCTTTGGACATCTGAATCTGATCTCACAAAACTCTAGGCGTCAATCATTCTCGGATTATGAGGCCCAACCTCCTGCTGGGTCCAATCTTTGGGATATGATGGGAAAGATCCCTATCTCTGCACATCACAAGTAGACCTTGCCAATCTCTAGGCTATAGTCTTAGACCCCTCCTATCTCCAAGCAATGGTCAAGGGATAGAGACACAAGGCTCATCATCATGATTGACCCTAGTGTGTTTATACTCCTATGTTATGATCATAGATCAAAGGAGTTCGCTGGTGTCTGTCTCTGGATACCTAAAATGATTATACTCTCATGATCCAATCATGGATTGGAAGAGTCCACCTGCACCTATCTCTAGGGCCCTAAATACCATCATTTTCAAAACATAGAGCATTTAATTTTGTTATTGTCTTACAGCGCAAGGTTAGGCTAATGAGAAGACAGTTCAATCGATCCCCAAAGCCAATTCATTTTATATTCACAGGAATAGCAGAGTACTCTACCATGTTACATCAGAGCCTAGTTAAGTATTTGCTAAGATACATTTAAGCGAAATATCATAGTAGGTGTTCGTTATTTCATGCTCTCGGGAGTGAGATTCCGTTAACGGTTGCCAACTTAAATGTTCCATCTCCTAGCTTATGTTTAGTGGCACATATACCTTTCCTGTTTGGGCCCAAGTTCACTTGACTGGGAAAGATTCATTTAAGAACAATATCATCGATCTTGAAGGTCCGATTCCTGACCTTTGTATTGAATTGCCGAGCCACTCATTTTTGGTGAGCAGCAACTCTTAAATCGGCTTCTTCGCACTTCTCATCGATCATATTAAGGGACTTGAGCAGGAGTTCCTCATTCATCATAGGATTATAATGAATGTTCTGATCAAAAGGCACTTCCAATTCAATTAGAATCATAGCCTCTGGTCTATTGGCTAGGATGAATGGAGTATGGTCAGTCGTGGACTTGTCAGTGATTTGGTAAGCCTATAATGCTAGGGTAATTCATAGATCCACTTGCCCTTGACCTTTATCAATCGTTTCTTGAAGATGGACTTGATGATCTTATTCACCACCTCCACCTGTCCATTCACCTATGGATGTGCTATATTTATAAATCTTTTTTTAGTTTAATATTTGTTGCAGAATTCTTTTAATTTGGTACTGTCGATTAGGTCCCTTAATAGGAAATGATGGTTTGTGGAAATCCAAACTAGCGATAATATTCTTCACTGTGAAATTGATCGCTTTCTTTGTAGTGATCATGGCAAGCGATTCCGCTTTGGCCTATTTCATAAAATAATAAACTGCGATAATGACGTAATTTTCTCTACCTTTCGACATTGGTAGCACATCGATGATATCAATTCCCAAAACTACAAATGGCCATGGACTGACATTTGTGTGTTCTATAAATGGGGCTCTAGGAACCTTTGCAAATCTTTGGCATCTATCACCTGGTGTAATCAACATCATCCCGATTGATTATTGGTCAAAAATATCCATAGAGAAGAATCTTCCTTACCAAAGTATTCTAATGCTATGTTTAATTGCTATCGGTAGTAATTTTTCTTGTAGTGTCTAGTTTATAGCCTGACCCAGGTTATTATTTTGATAACCTTGAATCAGACTAAGGCTGTATTTTAGAATGTACTTCCTCGATATCGATATCGTTTCCAGTTCATTTGAGGCTTCAAGATAGTGCTCTAGTATTTGGGAGGGATGGTGGTCATGTGCATAATGGTGTAGATATTTTTTCGATGGTGATTGTAACAGGATGATGGAATCTTTTATATATAAGGATATGACACACACACACACACACACACACACATATATATATATATATATAATATCTGTGTGTGAGAGACTTTTTGACAACACTGATATTGTTGTTGGTATTTTTATTTTATGTAATCCTATCTTTATATTATTCACCCTGGAAAACTTGTGTATATTGGTTTGTGCATGGAAAAGATACATGTTTGGCAAAGATATAGGTATACGATATCACATATTCGTTTTGACACAAGGGAACATATATAAGAGATCCTTCCTATCGTGTCTTTTACTCTATGATTTAGGATGATAAAATCCTTTTGATAACATGGGTAGTGGGATAGGGCATCATAATGCCAATCCATGCTAAAGGTGGAAGTTGGAATTTCTTGGGCTTTGGACTTAGAGAGATCGATCAGAAGAAGAATTAAGGTATTTTGGTTAAGTAAATGAATCAACACTAATCCATAAGATTCTGTATCGATTTATAAAGATTTTGTATTCTAAATTTTTTGGCTAAGGCATGGACATTTAAGTGGATTTTGGCCTAGTACGTGGACTTGTACCGATCCATAATCCATGCTATATTATCCAATTGTTGGAGACTTCAGAGAAAAGCCAGTATGAGCGTCTAGGGATTGTTCAAGCAGACAAGTTCTATATGGTGATGATTTATGGAGTGGACCAAGGGGGTTCAACTATTGAATTTTGCGATAAGGGATCGTTGATAACCAAAGGCTTTTATGTATACTCATAAAAAAGGAGTGGATATGGACGCTCAATGTGAATAGTCCGGTATATCCGTATCTTTAGACTATCTGAGTGAGTCTAGATCCTAGCCATCTAAGTGGGCTAGGATTCAAGCATTGATAGAGCTAATGATGAGTAGTTGTTGATCTTTCGATGGTGGTTGTTTGTATTATCATATATCCAAGGACATTGATATGAGAGAAACAAGACTGTGTGATGGTTGCTATATTTTCTACGGCTGTTTATGTGATGTAGGTATTATCGAGTCTAATATCCCGACATACTAGTTTGTACTTAGAGGTGTAGTATGCCTATACTAATGATACAAGTTTAGCATATACTGTGTTTATGTGCTAACTTGTTAGATGTAGGAGCATGTCAGGTATGACTTTCCATACCATATTGCTCTTTTATGATATATCGATCTTATATCTATTTTTATGGATTATAGACCACTCATACCATACTGTTATCTTATTCGAGGTTATTTCCATTGCTTCTTATATTCTTAGGCACTTTTAAATGAGTAGGCTGAGAGGCAAGTATGGTGATAGTGCATGGAGCTATGCGAAAGGCGAAGCAAGAGGCTTCCTTTTTTTATATAAGTTAGTTTATGGAACTAGTGCGCTTATTTCCATTATGCATAGCTAAGGAGCTATTAGAACTATTATTGTATATGGAGATAACTTTATTTTGTAGTTTATGATGTACCAAAGATGTATAAACTCTTATATCATGTTTTATATAATCTGATGAACCTGTGTTATGCTCTAATGATGTTTAGATTCATTTGATTTTACTACTGTCTCGCCTATTTTATATCTATGTTGATATTATATTTTGTCTATACATTACGTGTTATATTACTGCTGGCTCAAAAAATGACACAACACCTTAGATCAACAAAATCGAGTATCATATCTAAAAAACAAGAATAAAAACATGAACATACAGGACGTTATAATGGTTCAGCCATAAATCAATTACCTATGTCCATATTAATTTTATTTCGGATGGTGTTTTACAAGTATAAATGAATTACAATGTTTTAGATCTAGAAATCAAATGAATTTGAGCTAAGTAATGCTTTGTAGTTAAAACAAGATAGAGTGTTCAGGAGCAGAAAGTAAGATCCATTTTTCATTGCTAAATAATGGATATTTAAAGGCGTCCATCATATTCATTACCTTGCAGTAGACTAGGAAAGAGATCAGATTCATGCTTTTAGGCACGAAGAATGAGTAACACTCATAGTTCAAATCATGTCAACACCAACATGTTTGTGCCGACATGATTTTGCAATTTATATCTATAAGATTTCCTTCTAATTGTCCAAGCCTTTAAGTCTCCAAGCTTCGTCGTAAAAATTGCTCCAACAATTCATGTCAGTACCAACATGATTTGTCTTATACGAATCTTGTCTTTTTCTGCCAAGTACACTGCATCTTCACCTACCACTCAAAAGTAGACCCCACGTCAAAATCATCTTGGTACCGACATGATTGACCATGTCAGTACCAACATGATTTGGCATATGCAAAATTTTATTAAACTTCTTATACTTCTTATTTTCATCATTCCTATCTTCTCTTGAGCTCGTTAATCCATTCCTTTACCATCTTGAAGCCTAAAAGCCTCAGAATTCACTTGTTTCAAATGTTGGATAATAATTATAAGTTTAGTTGCATCATTAACCCTTGATGGTTTCCCTGCATCAGTCGGATACCACTATAGTGCACAACTTTATATTGAGATATTGGGTAGCAAAGATGGAGGGAGGTCATCACATTACTAGTTCCTGATGGATCAGTATTAAAGGATGAAACTGTGAGGCAAACTCAAGCGAGACTTGAGGAAACAAGAGTGAGGCTTGAGGGTTTAGCTAGGGCGACTTGGAGCAACTTAGCAAAGTCTAGGCTATGTTAACTAACCTTTGATGTGACGTATATCCACCATATGAAGTTTGATTCCAATGAGACTTCGAGCATTGTTCTTAGACAACATAGTCTCTAGTACATGAAGTTTTGGGAAGAATCCAAGTACTTCGGTTTTTAAGCCATGGTTGAAAAATCCATCTTAGAAAGTGAATCTCGAACTGATATGCGGTCGAGTTGTATAACAATGTTTAACATCTCAGAAAAGTATAAATTACTTATATTCAAATATAGGGATTATTTAAATATTTGAGTTGTGAATTAAAATATTAATTAAATAGATTTAATAGCCTTATTTAACTCCTTTTAATTAATAAATAATAAAGGCAAACTCATTTTTGTAATTTTGTTTACGATAATAAACGGTTCGAAAAAATAACAAGAAAATCAATTGTTATAAAACGACTTGATTTTAATAATGTATTTTTACATGAATTTATAGGATTCTTTCATAATATTTAATTTAGAAAATATTTAAATTTTCGTTTGACGTATATTTCGACAAACGATGATATTTTTTTGAAATTTCATAGAATAAGATAAGTCTATTTTATTGTTGTTTTAGGATCGTGTCACATTATTTTGCACGGTCATATTTTTATTTCTATTCTTCATAGTACATATGCGAATGAAATTCTATGTAGCGTGTATCAAAAATTATAAAATAAACAAACCAAAACCTAAGGCTATTCCTCACTCCCACTGACTTTTCACTCTTCCTCGTTTCCCGTTTTCTTTCTTTTGCATTTAGAGTAAACAAAAAATTAGCGTTTCCTTCCCAAAATCAAATCGAGAGATTTAATCAACAAAAATTAAAACTATCAAAATCATTGAACTCTATGGAGATTAGCTTCCAATCCATATCCTCCATGTCTTGTGTGGTGGTGTCTGGCAAGATTGATGTAGTGTAGACTTCGACTAGGGTTATGTTTGGATGGCGTTTGAGGTGGCGATAGTCGAAGTGGAGGATGGCGTTGAGATTCTCTTGACGAGGAGCATTGGTGGCGATGATTTGATGGAGCTCGGTTTACCATAGAGGAACGCGACATATGTTTGTCGTATGCGCCTGCTTCAGGTTGTGTTTGGTAATGGGCGGTCGAGCTTGCTTTGAAGGGGTTCGTTGATTAGAGATCGTGAAGCGTGATCCATTGGAGAAGTCGACTTATCAATTTGTTGAGAGATGGAGGAGAAATCATGGGAGGAAGGATCTAATTTTTGGGTTTGGGTATGCACGATTTTGTGCATGTATAGGATATATGGTTTTGGGAGAGAAGAAGTTTAAGTGGTAATTAGTTGAGTTGATTAAATAATTGATGTTAATTAATTAATATAATTAATTTTAGATCTTATAAAAATAATATCTCACTCTTATGAGGTCGGATTTGGACATATTCTTTTACGTTGGACTCGTATCGATGTTGTTACACTTAAATATCTCAATAACAAGAATAGTGATTATCTTCCCAAGTAAGTCTCAAATCAACTAACTATGTATAAGGTGAGGTTACACCACCTAGACTTATGAAACCGAGAAAGTCGGCTTGTATCAAAAGGATAAGTTGGCAGGTCGAAGGACAAAGCCAATTAGTATATCCAAGGCCCGAAGCTTCAGCTTAATGTAATAAGATAACAAAAGGCTCAAACATGAAGGGGCCATTTGCATGGGAAACAAGTCACCAATCTACGCCTCCTAAGTAGCATCGTTAGATGTTCAGAACAAGCTTAAATCGTAGCCGCTCAATAAGCTACTCTAACAATCGAAGAAGACTCTCTACTAATGGTGTTACGGCAAACTGGTTATAAATAGACGACAACCCCAAGGCGCAAGGATCTTCGGGCACTAAGAAGAATTAAGATATAAAATCGTATTGTACTTTCCTATATGAGAGCTATCTTTACAAACTCGTTAATGTTAGAAATATGCAAACTCTATGTAATAAGTGTTTGTACCAAAAATGGGCACAACACTCTTCGGAAGTTTTTGAAGAGATAAAAGTGAAGAATGAAAATTAAAACTAAGGATTATCTAACAAAAACTCCAAATAACAGAAAGTAAATTGCAAAGACAAGCGATTTAGAGTGGTTTGGCGTTTTGCCTACGTCCACTATGAAGTTTGATGATTTTATTGCTCGATACTTGAAGATTACAATTTTTATACTGTAGTACAACTGAATTTAAATGCTAAGTGTCAATCTAAAGCAGCGGTGGTGTTCTGGAGTAAATCTGGCAGAATCTGGGCGCTCTTTAGTACTTAGAATTGTCCGACCCCTTTTCTGAAAGACCAGGGGCTCTATTTATAGGTGTAGGAGGCTGATATTTCGCCTAAAATGAGGGGAGACCAGTCCTGGTACGTCAGGGGGCCCACATAGCCGAAATCTGGAGATCCGGGCCCACTTTGGGATCGATTCGACCCTTGGTTCGAATCGATCAAGAAATCATCCAATCGAGCTGAAATCATCCAATCGAGTCTAATATCCCGACATACTTGTTTGTACTTAGAGGTGTAGTATGCCTATACTAATGATACAAGTTTAGCATATACTGTGTTTATGTGCTAACTTGTTAGATGTAGGAGCATGTCAGGTATGACTTTCCATACCATATTACTCTTTTATGATATATCGATCTTATATCTATTTTTATGGATTATAGACCACTCATACCATACTGTTATCTTATTCGAGGTTATTTCCATTGCTTCTTATATTCTTAGGCACTTTTAAATGAGTAGGCTGAGAGGCAAGTATGGTGATAGTGCATGGAGCTATGCGAAAGGCGAAGCAAGAGGCTTCCTTTTTTTATATAAGTTAGTTTATGGAACTAGTGCGCTTATTTCCATTATGCATAGCTAAGGAGCTATTAGAACTATTATTGTATATGGAGATAACTTTATTTTGTAGTTTATGATGTACCAAAGATGTATAAACTCTTATATCATGTTTTATATAATCTGATGAACCTGTGTTATGCTCTAATGATGTTTAGATTCATTTGATTTTACTACTGTCTCGCCTATTTTATATCTATGTTGATATTATATTTTGTCTATACATTACGTGTTATATTACTGCTGGCTCAAAAAATGACACAACACCTTAGATCAACAAAATCGAGTATTATATCTAAAAAACAAGAATAAAAACTTGAACATACAGGACGTTATAATGGTTCAGCCATAAATCAATTACCTATGTCCATATTAATTTTATTTCGGATGGTGTTTTACAAGTATAAATGAATTACAATGTTTTAGATCTAGAAATCAAATGAATTTGAGCTAAGTAATGCTTTGTAGTTAAAACAAGATAGAGTGTTCAGGAGCAGAAAGTAAGATCCATTTTTCATTGCTAAATAATGGATATTTAAAGGCGTCCATCATATTCATTACCTTGCAGTAGACTAGGAAAGAGATCAGATTCATGCTTTTAGGCACGAAGAATGAGTAACACTCATAGTTCAAATCATGTCAACACCAACATGTTTGTGCCGACATGATTTTGCAATTTGTATCTATAAGATTTCCTTCTAATTGTCCAAGCCTTTAAGTCTCCAAGCTTCGTCGTAAAAATTGCTCCAACAATTCATGTCAGTACCAACATGATTTGTCTTATACGAATCTTGTCTTTTTCTGCCAAGTACACTGCATCTTCACCTACCACTCAAAAGTAGACCCCACATCAAAATCATCTTGGTACCAACATGATTGACCATGTCAGTACCAACATGATTTGGCATATGCAAAATCTTATTAAACTTCTTATACTTCTTATTTTCATCATTCCTATCTTCTCTTGAGCTCGTTAATCCATTCCTTTACCATCTTGAAGCCTAAAAGCCTCAGAATTCACTTGTTTCAAATGCTGGATAATAATTATAAGTTTAGTTTCATCATTAACCCTTGATGGTTTCCCTGCATCAGTCGGATACCACTATAGTGCACAACTTTATATTGAGATATTGGGTAGCAAAGATGGAGGGAGGTCATCACAGTACTAGTTCCTGATGGATCAGTATTAAAGGATGAAACTGTGAGGCAAACTCAAGCGAGACTTGAGGAAACAAGAGTGAGGCTTGAGGGTTTAGCTAGGGCGACTTGGAGCAACTTAGCAAAGTCTAGGCTATGTTAACTAACCTTTGATGTGACGTATATCCACCATATGAAGTTTGATTCCAATGAGACTTCGAGCATTGTTCTTAGACAACATAGTCTCTAGTACATGAAGTTTTGGGAAGAATCCAAGTACTTCGGTTTTTAAGCCATGGTTGAAAAATCCATCTTAGAAAGTGAATCTCGAACTGATATGCGGTCGAGTTGTATAACAATGTTTAACATCTCAGAAAAGTATAAATTACTTATATTCAAATATAGGGATTATTTAAATATTTGAGTTGTGAATTAAAATATTAATTAAATAGATTTAATAGCCTTATTTAACTCCTTTTAATTAATAAATAATAAAGGCAAACTCATTTTTGTAATTTTGTTTACGATAATAAACGGTTCAAAAAAATAACAAGAAAATCAATTGTTATAAAACGACTTGATTTTAATAATGTATTTTTACATGAATTTATAGGATTCTTTCATAATATTTAATTTAGAAAATATTTAAATTTTCGTTTGACGTATATTTCGACAAACGATGATATTTTTTTGAAATTTCATATAATAAGATAAGTCTGTTTTATTGTTGTTTTAGGATCGTGTCACATTATTTTGCACGGTCATATTTTTATTTCTATTCTTCATAGTACGTATGCGAATGAAATTCTGTGTAGCGTGTATCAAAAATTATAAAATAAACAAACCAAAACCTAAGGCTATTCCTCACTCCCACTGACTTTTCACTCTTCCTCGTTTCCCGTTTTCTTTCTTTTGCATTTAGAGTAAACAAAAAATTAGCATTTCCTTCCCAAAATCAAATCGAGAGATTTAATCAACAAAAATTAAAACTATCAAAATCATTGAACTCTATGGAGATTAGCTTCCAAATATCCTCCATGTCTTGTGTGGTGGTGTCTGGCGAGATTGATGTAGTGTAGACTTCGACTAGGGTTATGTTTGGATGGCGTTTGAGGTGGCGATAGTCGAAGTGGAGGATGGCGTTGAGATTCTCTTGACGAGGAGCATTGGTGGCGATGATTTGATGGAGCTCGGTTTACCATAGAGGAACGCGACATATGTTTGTCGTATGCGCCTGCTTCAGGTTGTGTTTGGTAATGGGCGGTCGAGCTTGCTTTGAAGGGGTTCGTTGATTAGAGATCGTGAAGCGTGATCCATTGGAGAAGTCGACTTATCAATTTGTTGAGAGATGGAGGAGAAATCATGGGAGGAAGGATCTAATTTTTGGGTTTGGGTATGCACGATTTTGTGCATGTATAGGATATATGGTTTTGGGAGAGATGAAGTTTAAGTGGTAATTAGTTGAGTTGATTAAATAATTGATGTTAATTAATTAATATAATTAATTTTAGATCTTATAAAAATAATATCTCACTCTTATGAGGTCGGATTTGGACATATTCTTTTACGTTGGACTCGTATCGATGTTGTTACACTCAAATATCTCAATAACAAGAATAGTGATTATCTTCCCAAGTAAGTCTCAAATCAACTAACTATGTATAAGGTGAGGTTACACCACCTAGACTTATGAAACCGAGAAAGTCGGCTTGTATCAAAAGGATAAGTTGGCAGGTCGAAGGACAAAGCCAATTAGTATATCCAAGGCCCGAAGCTTCAGCTTAATGTAATAAGATAACAAAAGGCTCAAACATGAAGGGGCCATTTGCATGGGAAACAAGTCACCAATCTACGCCTCCTAAGTAGCATCGTTAGATGTTCAGAACAAGCTTAAATCGTAGCCGCTCAATAAGCTACTCTAAAAATCGGAGAAGACTCTCTACTAATGGTGTTACGGCAAACTGGTTATAAATAGACGACAACCCCAAGGCGCAAGGATCTTCGGGCACTAAGAAGAATTAAGATATAAAATCGTATTGTACTTTCCTATATGAGAGCTATCTTTACAAACTCGTTAATGTTAGAAATATGCAAACTCTATGTAATAAGTGTTTGTACCAAAAATGGGCACAACACTCTTCGGAAGTTTTTGAAGAGATAAAAGTGAAGAATGAAAATTAAAACTGAGGATTATCTAACAAAAACTCCAAATAACAGAAAGTAAATTGCAAAGACAAGCGATTTAGAGTGGTTTGGCGTTTTGCCTACGTCCACTATGAAGTTTGATGATTTTATTGCTCGATACTTGAAGATTACAATTCTTTATACTATAGTACAACTGAATTTAAATGCTAAGTGTCAATCTAAAGCAGCGGTGGTGTTCTGGAGTAAATCTGGCAGAATCTGGGCGCTCTTTAGTACTTAGAATTGTCCGACCCCTTTTCTGAATGACCAGGGGCTATATTTATAGGTGTAGGAGGCTGATATTTCGCCTAAAATAAGGGGAGACCAGTCCTGGTACGTCAGGGGGCCCACATAGCCGAAATCTGGAGATCCGGGCCCACTTTGGGATCGATTCGACCCTTGGTTCGAATCGATCAAGAAATCATCCAATCGAGCTGAAATTTGGCGTGATCATTCTTCATCATGTGCCTAAGCTTCTGTGAAAATTTTATGGCATTCGGACTTGTAGAACTTGAGTTATGATCGATTCAAGGTTGCATTTCTGGTGGCAGTGCTCTGTTCGAATCGATTGCGTTCGAATCGATTGCTTCGAATCGATCCTAGCATGCGCCTCTGTGATGACGTGGAGTGCCTCCTTCGTATCGATCCGATTTCTTTGCCGAGTTGACTGGGTCGAATCTTTGTTCTTAGCCGCGCTTATCTAATAGACTCAAGATGCTGGATTCGAAGGTTTACTTCCTTCGAATCGATGGAAACTGCGTTCGCTCGAATCGATCTAGATGCGCTATCGTGGATCGATTCGAGGTTGTTTTTTCATGGGATTCGAAGGTACTGGAGTCGAAGGTTGGCCTCCTTCAAATCGATGATGTCGGTGTTTTGGAATGGAGTCGGAGCTCCTCTGCCTGCATGGATTCGAAGGACCCTTCCTTCGATGGATTCGAACTGGAGCTCGGTGCTGATGGATTCGAAGCGAGGCCTCGAGGATGGATTCAAACCAGTGTATGGTTGATGGATTCGGAGCATGGCTTTCTTGAGAACGATTCGAGCCTGTGCTATTCTCGAGGGATTCGAACCCAAGACTGGGCTTATGGATTCGAACCTAGGGCTATTTCCTCCAACCTGCATCGATGATATCTTGAGCGTACGAACTCGGATTGACTTAAGATTTGGAGTGCTGGCTCTTATGGCTCTGCTTGACGTGTCTTATCGATTGTAGCCCGATTCGGACTCGGACAAAATTCATCGATATCCAGTGCAAAACGAACTTTCACGACGAACTGTCTTTAGTTTTACAATCAACTTTTTGGTGTCACGGCCTTGCCAAAAGGCGGGATAACATTTGCCCCCCATAGTATGTCTTGTGTAAACATGACGTGCTTTGAAAAGCTGTAGTTTCTCATTGGACAGCTACGACGTGCTTACCGAAAGTTGTATTCTGTACTGCCGTAATTGACCACTGAACGACCGCGATTGGCCGTTTGCCTGTCTTTAATTGACGTTGTGTGACAGCAAGTCTTCGCCAGTTCGGTTTGTTATCGAATTCTGCATCGATCCTCTCCTGAATCGATTTGAGATTCGAGTTAAAATATTGCTTTTATGATTGTCTGTGGTCGTCCTCTTGTATCGATCCTCTCATTGAAACGGTTCGTCCATTTTCGTCAGTGGTCTGTGATGGATTCGAAGCTATGTATATTCGAATCGATGGCTTCCGAATTGATGGCCCTAGGGACTTCGTGCTTCGAGTCGATAAGACTATCATCCCAGCCTCTGTTCGGCTACTCCTTCGAATCGATGATGCTTCGCATCGATACTTGCATGAATGGATTCGACGCTGTAAAGGGTTCGAAACCGGATGGATTCGAACTAAGGGATGGATTCGAAGCGGTGGGTTACCACGGATTCGTACTCGCTACAATGAATCGATTCGATTCGATTTCCCCACCTGTAGAAGCCGGTCAGGTATACCGGGAGGCGAATCGTCATACTTCCCCTATATATACCGGGGTCCTATTCACTTCTCACTTTTTACTTTTTACCATTGCTTCAGTTGTTTCTTCGAGTCGATTTTCCAGAGCTAAAACTGACGTGCCTACCACGAATCGATCGAACTCGTCCACGCTTCCACCCGTAATCAAGACAGGTACTCAAGGGATCGATTAGAGATGAGAAAAATAGACTATCTTCGCCTTAGAAAACTCCGAGGAGTGACGAGATCTGAATGAAATGGGTCGACTCGAAGGAGTCGAGGAGTGATGTCTTTCGGGTTATAACGATTAGAGTGTCGCTTCCCGTTGCTTCGCATCGATCTAGGAATGACCGGTTCGAATCGATTTCGAGGGCAAGGTTTCGAATCGATGACTTGGAGGGAAAGGGTATCGATTTGATCGATTCGAAGCGATGTTACCTAGATCGATTCGAAGGAATTGAATACTGATCGATTCGAAGTATCGTGGAGCTCATGGATTCGAAGCGCTCCCTTATCATAAAGTTACATCGAGTCGAACCATTTGGATTCGAAGTACCTGGAATCGAACTCCATCGATTCGACCCTTATCGATTCGAAGTCGATGGATTCGAACGTCTTTGTCCTCTGATACCGTTGCTCTTTTGATTTGCTTCATTATCTGAACTACGACCAACCTCAAGTTTGTACTCTGACGAACATAATGAACTTTTGCATACCTGACTCCGACAAGCTTCGGCCTTGCATAATCGAACTTGACTGAAAGATTTAAACTTGAATTTCCTTTGAAGCTCGTCGATGGAACTATGACTTATCCTCAAAAATACAACTGATATATACTTGAAGTAGTTAGTAGCCTCTGGATGGTGTGGAAGTGACGGTCAGCGATGACGGTCATTTTCATTATATAATTCCCAAGTTTTGTCGCATAGACATCTTGTTTTAATCTGTAAAATCTGCTTAAGTAATGCACATCACTTGCACGGCACGACACGCTCACACACTTCACACTGGGGGATGCACGGGCTCTTTATGAACTTAACGTTGCTTTCTGATGAGTTAGTTAATTATGGAATCTTCGAGCTCCCAACAACAAGAGGTACAAAGCTTGACTCCTCCGGTGCTTGAGATTCCCGATATTCCTGCCGACGTAATTGACCTGGCTCCGGATGAATTGCCGGAGGCTATATTTATTGAAGACCCTGTTGATTCGGTTCAATCTAACATCTCCGAATCTTTGTTGGGACGAATATGCTTGAAGCATAACATATCTCTGGATGATGTGTTATTACCTAATGCCGATGATAGACCGCACAATCCGCCTGATGGATATACAGCTTTCTATCGCCATGCATGCGCGGCCGGAACTCTCCCTCCTTTCAATCAATATATCATAGGGATGCTATCATATTTTGGAATCGCTCCTTCACAACTTCATCCCAACGGGCACGCGTTGCTGAACAGTGCCTTTGTCATATTTATGGACTGTCTCTTTCGCCCGCCAAGGCCAACCGAGATTAGACATATATTTAACTTCAAGAGTAGGGGTGATAGCCCATCTTTCACATTTCTGGAGGTAGTTATAAATTGCCAAGTTGTTGTCGGAGCCTGGACCCGACTGAGTTATTTCAAGAACGAATGGTTCTATGTTCAATGCCCTCCGGGTTTTGCTAGGCGATGGTTGTCTAGACGTAAGCGCCCTAACCTGTTCTCTTGACCAATAGCTTTTTGGCGTTAGTATTGACACCTTATTTCTCTTAAAGCCATTATCTCCAGACCCGATGGCGGGTACTTCAAGGGTATAGTCCGAAGTCTTCAAGATGTTCTGGGTGAGCTAAGACATATCGACTCGGTGATGAATGACTATAACTTAAGAACTCTCGGTCTGATCGAAATCAATCAAAGTATAGTTATCGAAGGGTTGGCAAAACCTGCCTCCAAGAAGAAGAACAATAAGAAAACCAAGAAAAAAACAAAGAAGAAAACGGCGAAGAAACCGCTCGGAATCACCATAACCGAAGCGAGTGATGAAGAAAGAACCCATACAGATTCGGAGCCGATGGCTGATCTCTCGGGAAACTTTGAAGAATCGGGAGAAAAACGGAAAGGCAAGGCCGCCGTTTCCAAAAAACTTAAGTCCAAGGGGGGAAATCTGTAGATGTGTTTCCTCTCGCTTCCGGAGTCATGATTTCTGAGGCCGCCCCTTCTCATTCGAGAGATTCTTTCAAAGGGCTTGATGATATTCCTATCCCAGATTATATATCGATTTCTCATAATCCTGGGTTGGAGGAATTTCAAGATGTCCTAAATATGAACAAGCCCTTTCCTTTAAGTGCGGTCAACACTTCCGGTCGGTTTGGGGGTTTACACATTTACACACACTTCCACAGCACTTCATGACTTTTGCATAGTAAACATTGCTTTATCGGATCCTAACCCGTAATCCTTTTTTATCGCAGGGGAAATGTCAAGCAGAGGCTCCACTTTGGATAGGCTCCGGAACGTGCGCCAATCTTCTCCATTTTAAGATTTCCGTAGGAGAGAGACAGATAGGGATCATGGGCGAGGCTATTCAAGTCAAGAACGTTATGATAGAGATAGAGATTACTCGCGTGGCCGTTCTGGCCATGATTACTCTGACAGAGACCGGGGATACCAGTACCGACCCCGATCTCGCTCTCCTCCGCCTCCTAGGGCCCCAGTTGATCTTCCCGGGCCTTCTCAACAGCAACAGCCGCCTTCTCAATCTTCTCGGCCTGATACTCAGCAGCCAAGAATGGAACTGACAACAGTCGCTATAATAGAACAAGCTCCGGCTGAGTTGACAAGTGAGGGAGCCAACAAACTTGCGCAAATGAAAAGAGATTTTCCTAAAATTTGTATGGATGCTTATGTCTTCCCTCCTAATCTTAAAAGAATTCCTCCGGATGCTGAGAACATTGCTCATAATTATATCCGTGACTTCTATGCTCAGTATAAGGAGTGGTACAAAGCGGCAGCGAAAGCATCGAGGGTAGCTTTTGACCGGGCGAGGATCATTGAGGAACGTGATGCTGACATTGTTAAACAGAAACGTATTATTCAGGTTCTTCAATCCGAAATGGAGATGCTCCGGAAGTCAGAGCTTGAAGCACTTCAGAAACATGAGGATGCCGTGGCCAAACTGGCTAGGATGCAACAGGAACACTGCGCCACGGTAGAAGAGATGGGTCACCGCAACACCACCATTGCAGCTGAGCGAGACTTAGCCGTTAAAGAGCTAAACGAGCTCAAGGCCAGATTTGCTGAAATGGTGAAGGAGAAGGACGATGCGAACACCACTGCCCAAGAGGCCTGCGACCAAGCTGTATCTCTTAGAGCCGAACTTGCGGCGGTGGCGGCTAAGACTAAGTCTGCGGAAGCAGAAATTCAAGAAAAGATTTTGGAGGACCGGTCCAGGATGGACGCCGAGTTCGATGATCTCTTGGTCACGTATAACGCCAATGTGCTGGAGCACAGAAATTTAGCGTGGCTGGGAGATGACTCCATGATCCTGTACAACGCCTGGACCCGGCTGGTGGATGAGAAGAGAGCAGCGCATCCAGATGAAATACTTGATGACTTTGAGCTGGAGATGCGTTTGCTCACCGAGGATGAGAGGAAGGTCCTTCATGAGGCGGTGATTTCTATGGCGAAAGAAAAGCTTGGTGTTCAATCTTTAGAGACAGGCGAAGGCTCGGGGGTCGCGCATCACGAGGCAAGTGTTGAAGCTGTAATTCCAGCATTGCCCGAAACCACTGGTGCGGTAGATCCCCAGTCTGTTCCTGCATATAATCCTGACCAACCGCTATTATCTTCCGCCGATGATTCTGCCCACGTTCCGGTCCAGACTAAGGAAGGTATTTGAACGCTTCCCGCATTTTAGTTGTGAAGAACCTTAAGCAACACACTTGGCTAAATATCTTCGCTTTGTCGCATTTCAGTGACTGAAGTCGTTGTTTCTGCGCCTCTTGCATTATCAGTTCCATATCAAACACAAGGGGCTGTTTTTACTGAAGCCATCATGACTTCTACCTTGGTTGGCGAAGAGGGAGATGCAAACATGTTTTCTTTTTGTGCTCAAATGATTGAGTAATTTCTTAATGAACCCATCAATCCCTCAGTTAATCCGTCCGATGCAATGAGTGGGGCTGCTCTGGCCGTTAGTTCATCTATGCTAGCTATTGGTACATCCGATGTGGCCCAAGCATCCCGCGAGGACGAAGTTCTTGCTGAGATTGATGCCGAGATGGCAGTAGGGACTACTGGTATGAATCCGTCAGGGCCTGCCCCATTAATGGTGATCTCACCGGGCGGTACTGTAGTTATTGAAGCTGCTCCTACCCCACTCTCTGTTACTGCTCCCATGCCTTCAACTCGTCCTCCGAGAAGAATTTCCGTCATCTCAAGCTCTGAGGAAGACGTCGATATTATGTCGCTGCCGGAGGACAAGCTCGAAAAGAGCAAACGGTCGAGGGGAAAATCAGGCAGCGGATCTGGTGGAGCTACCCCGAAGAAGAAAATAAGGAAGAAGAAAGATTGAACTCTTTCTTTAATTTTCTGTTGCATGGGGTGGTATTTTGTTGATTTTTTCTATAGCCGTGTATAGACGTGGATTCGGCTCCCACTAGTAGCAATTTTTTGAACTACTTTGTAATCAGATTCTTTTTGTTGATAGTGGAAATGAAAATTTATTCCCTTTTGTCTTCAACTTGTTATGTGTTATGGTTCTGCCCCCAGTATTGGGGATAAGTGTGGAGTTGACGTATGTTTATACTCCGCCTCGCGCTCTGGGATTACGGAGTTGAGCAATGTTTATACTCCGCTCGTGCTCTCGGAGTCTGGAGTTTGTTGATATTTATACCCAGCTCGCGCTCTCGGAGTACTCTGGGGTTTTGTGAATGTTTATACTCCGTCTCGCGCTCTGGGAGTACGGAGTTGAATGAATGTTTATACTCCGCCTCGCACTCTGGGAGTACGGAGTTAAGGAATGTTTATACTCCGCCTCGCACTCTGGGAGTACGGAGTTAAGTAAAAAGTTTGTACCCAGCTCGCGCTCTCGGAGTACTCTGGGATTTAGGAAAATGTTTATACTCCGCCTCGCACTCTAGGAGTACGGAGTTAAGTAAAAAGTTTGTACCCAGCTCGCGCTCTCGGAGTACTCTGGGATTTAGGAAAATGTTTATACTCCGCCTCGCACTCTGGGAGTACGGAGTTAAGTAAAAAGTTTGTACCCCGCCTCGCACTCTAGGAGTACGGAGTTAAGTGAAGGGTTGTCGTGTATCAACCCGTTTCTGGCCTGATGTGATGGCTTGCCCCCGAGCTTGGGTTTCTTTTAGCGAGTGGTTGATTGCTTCATAGCCACTCCCTACTTGAACAAATTCCATTGTGTGATGGAATTTAGCTCTTCGTGCATCGTGATGTTGTACATTGTGTTTTAATGAATCACAGCTCTGGCTCGAAGAGATGGCATTTTATTGCTGAAATAAGAAAATATGGCAAAGTCAGTTGCCTTATTACAAATTCTAATTTCGAACTTCAAAAGTAAATTGCTAAATAATAAAGTAAATAAAGCCTGTCATATGTAGTAGCGGCGAAGACTCTCGCTGTTCCAGGCCTTTGGTGAAGCTAGACCATCAACGGTCGTTAACTCATATGTACCATCCCCGAGCTTCCGCTTAATCTCGTGTGACCCTTTCCATGTTGGTTTCATGTGTGGTAGTGCCGGATATTCTTTTTTAATGACAATCTCATTGCGTTCAAAAGTTTTAAGTCGGTCCTCGGCATTGCGTAATCGGGCGACTCGATTTCGGCGAATGATTGTTCTTAAGTCAACCTGGTCGCCCTGGACGACTCCGACTCCGTTGACAGTAGGGAACTTTAAAGTTAAGCACCACGGGGCAATTACGGCTCTGAATTCAGCAAGGGCAGGTCGTCCTAAGAAAGCGTTGTATGGCGAGACTATGTTCAACACAGCGAACTGTAATGTCCGAACTCTCCTATGTTCCTCGGATACCAACTTAACTGGTAACTTCACCATCCCAATAGGTATGGTAGCGCTACCGTTGAATCCATGGAGGTGAGTTTGGCAAGGTTCCAAATCCCTGGCTTTCATCCTCATTTGATTATAAGCATGTATAAAAGGGATATTCACAGAGCTCCCGCAGTCAATCAGTATCCTCTTCATCCAAGATGGACCTACTTGCGCCAATATCACGAGTGGTTCAGTAGTCGGGCTTCCGACATAATCAATATCGTTGTCTCGGAAAGTGATGTCGTTAATCATCGCTCTCTTTCGTTTGGTCGAAGGCCTATCGTCCAAGTTATCATCATACTCAAAGTCTGTTCATCTAGCTAAGTTGTTATATGATTTCATTTCTTCCCAGCTTCGCTTCGCTGGACGAGGATCACTACTTATAGCATTTATGACTAGCCTTCCTCCCGTATGAGCGGGTTCCTCTTGTCTTTCTTGATCCTGTGCACGATTCTGATTTGACGGACCCGCGTCACCAGACTGCGGCGCCCGCACAAACTGATCTAACTTCCTCTCCCTGATCAACTTCTCAATGAGGTCCTGCAAGTGTCGACACTCGTTGGTATTGTGGCCATAACTTTCATGGAATCTACAGAACTTCCCTGTTTGAATCTGCCTCTCCGACGGTTGCTTCGGAGCCGGCTTCTTGTATTGCATAGTATTGCAAGTCTGTAGGTACACATTTTCCAACGATGTATTCAATGGTGTGTAATTATCGAACATTGGAGCCTCACGCCGTGGGCCTCGATTTGAGTCTCTTTTCTTATCTTGACCACTGTTGCCTCTTGGCTGAGTTTGTTTATTCTGGATATTTAATTGAACTTTTCCGGAATTTTCACCGGACAGTTTAACTGCTACATTACTTTGTATTCCTTCACTTTCGGGCTTCGCATCATCCTGCTTCCTAGACTGTTTCGCGTCCTCTTGCCGTAAGAATTGAGCGGCTTTGGAGTAGAAACGGTCCAACGATGCGGGTGGTTTTCCTGCTAACCAGTTTCCAAACTCAGAATCGGGATCAATCCCCTTTGTCAATGCCATTAAAATTGAGTTATCATTGGGATTACTAATCTCCACACATGCCGCATGGAATCTCTCCAAGTAACGCCTTAGTGTTTCCCCACGAGCTTGGGTAACGCTGGACAGGGTGTTAACATCTTTGGGTCTAGCGACATGCATGCGAAATTGTTCAACAAATTTCTTAGCCAATTGGTCAAATGAAGAGATAGATCTTGGAGGTAATCGTGTAAACCACATTGTTGCGATTCCTCCCAGTGAGATGGGGAAACTTCGACATTTCACTGCATCGTCGGCCCTTGCGGCGCTCATTGACCATTCATATTTCAATATGTGCTGATTGGGATCAGAATTTCCTTCGTACATAGGGAGAGTTGGCATTCTGAATCATCGAGGAGGTTCAGCGTACAGTATCTCGTCCGTGAAAGGAGTATGACTTCGAGAAATCCCCCAATCGTCGTTGGTAAGACCTTGGCTTTCGCGGATCATCTGACGTATCATAGTCGAAATGTCGGGCATTGCTACATTTTGTGCCTGCTGAGCTAAGGTGTGGTCGGGTTCCACAGCGCGAGTTCGGACCGGGCGCTGTCGACGGTCCAAATTTCGCCTCCTTGGCTCAGCGTCTTCTGGGACGTATGGTTCAGGAGTACGCCCATGTTGCCGATTATTTGGCTCTGAAAGGTTTCGGGTATCAACCCTTGTTTCTACTGTGGCAGCTGCGGTATGATTGTCTGTGGTATGCTGTGTAGTAGGGCCTCCTTGTGTTGAGGGTCCAGCCTGAAAGCTGGTCGACGGTCCTGCCCTCAGCTGTCCAACAGTCAAGGCGGGTTGATATCCGGCCGTTTGTGCATGACTCCCGTCTAATCGAGGACGGGTAGATCTGTGATAGTAGTCCGATGAGGCGGAACTTTCAGTAGATGATCGGGAGATATCATCTCGTCTGGACCTTCTGCGGCCTTGGCGGTTCAGTTGGTTTGTTAATTCAATATTAGCACGCAACTGTTCGGCCAATTGTTGCCGACTTTGAGTTAGATCTTGGAGCAACGTATGGAGCTCCTGCCTGGTGACTGGTCCAGACGGTTCTGAATGAGCGACATTTTCTTGGTTGCATGGCTGGTGTTGAGCAGGATTCTGTCCATCCCTACCTTCTTTTCCAGCAGCTGTAGAAGTGGTTCTTGTGCTAACCATTTTGAATGATGAATCCTTTTCCTAGACTTTATTCAAATCTAAATAGAATGGAAGGATTATGAATTAGAGATCTGGATCTTCCTCTTGGATTTGTGCAATCCGGTATCGATGGTAGATCCAAGGAGCAGGAGAAAAAAGCTGGTTTTCTCTCAGTGAAAGCACCAAAGTGTTTGTACCGAAAATGGGCACAACACTCTTCGAAAGTTTTTGAAGAGATAAAAGTGAAGAATGAAAATTAAAACTGAGGATTATCTAACAAAAACTCCAAATAACAGAAAGTAAATTGCAAAGACAAGCGATTTAGAGTGGTTCGGCGTTTTGCCTACGTCCACTATGAAGTTTGATGATTTTATTGCTCGATACTTGAAGATTACAATTCTTTATACTGTAGTACAACTGAATTTAAATGCTAAGTGTCAATCTAAAGCAGCGGTGGTGTTCTGGAGTAAATCTGGCAGAATCTGGGCGCTCTTTAGTACTTAGAATTGTCCGACCCCTTTTCTGAACGACCAGGGGCTCTATTTATAGGTGTAGGAGGCTGATATTTCGCCTAAAATAAGGGGAGACCAGTCCTGGTACGTCAGGGGGCCCACATAGCCGAAATCTGGAGATCCGGGCCCACTTTGGGATCGATTCGACCCTTGGTTCGAATCTATCAAGAAATCATCCAATCGAGCTGAAATTTGGCGTGATCATTCTTCATCATGTGCCTAAGCTTCTGTGAAAATTTTATGGCATTCGGACTTGTAGAACTTGAGTTATGATGGATTCAAGGTTGCATTTCTGGTGGCAGTGCTCTGTTCGAATCGATTGCGTTCGAATCGATTGCTTCGAATCAATCCTAGCATGCGCCTCTGTGATGACGTGGAGTGCCTCCTTCGTATCGATTCGATTTCTTTGCCGAGTTGACTGGGTCGAATCTTTGTTCTTAGCCGCGCTTATCTGATGGACTCGAGATGCTGGATTCGAAGGTTTACTTCCTTCGAATCGATGGAAACTGCGTTCGCTCGAATCGATCTAGATGCGCTATCGTGGATCGATTCGAGGTTGTTTTTTCATGGGATTCGAAGGTACTGGAGTCAAAGGTTGGCCTCCTTCAAATCGATGATGTCGGTGTTTTGGAATGGAGTCGGAGCTCCTCTGCCTGCATGGATTCGAAGGACCCTTCCTTCGATGGATTCGAACTGGAGCTCAGTGTTGATGGATTCGAAGCGAGGCCTCGAGGATGGATTCGAACCAGTGTATGGTTGATGGATTCGGAGCATGGCTTTCTTGAGATCGATTCGAGCCTGTGCTATTCTCGAGGGATTCGAACCCAAGACTGGGCTTATGGATTCGAACCTAGGGCTATTTCCTCCAACCTGCATCGATGATATCTTGAGCGTACGAACTCGGATTGACTTGATATTTGGAGTGCTGGCTCTTATGGCTCTGCTTGACGTGTCTTATCGATTGTAGCCCGATCCGGACTCGGACAAAATTCATCGATATCCAGTGCATAACGAACTTTCACGACGAACAGTCTTTAGTTTTACAATCAACTTTTTGGTGTCACGGCCTTGCCAAAAGGCGGGATAACAATAAGCCTCCCGACTAGATAAGAGTGACTAAATAAGGAAAGGACAATGGACATAGGGACTATTGGCCCAAACCATCATACAAGTCTCGGTGTTACTTACTTTATGTACTTTACCTTCTCTACATTTGCTATCGCGACTCTACGGTTCATCATCTCATAACCTAAGCTTGATTGCATCATAACTTGGTAATCTCTTCATTGGGTTCAATAACCCAACCTATTTCCAGGGATACACCTTCGGATTTTGAGGTGTTGGTGTAGATAAAATTTTGCACTAACAGTTTTGATGCTAGAAGATGGACCCGAACCCCCGCACCTTGTTTCCTCTCTTAAATCCGACAAAACATTCCAGACGATTATGTCAAGTTCTAAAAATGGAACAGTAATCTCAAAGCTACCCCTCAACCTTCGCATTCATTTCATTGATAAAGAAAACAATGATAGATTGGTCACCCTTATTTCTGAGAAAAAGAATGGCAAAGAATATGATCATGTCTATGAGCTTCAAGCTTCTCAGATCAGGCAGCTTTCGGAATATTTTCAAGGATCCCTCTAGAAATCTGCCCAACTTGAAAAGATGGTTAAGACGCTGAATAGTGAAGTTAGGAATCTTTCCACCGAATTGTTGAAATATAAGGGCTTGGTTTCTTTCGTTAAGAGAGGCCTCACAATCACTCAAGATTGTGAGTCTCAAAAGAAATTGAAGCGGATCGGTTTCTTACTCCACTCAACCAAAGCTTGTCTCGAATATTCCTAAAAACTCATGAAGACTTCTCTTACTAAGATTATCGTCCATTAAAGAAAGAAGAACCAAAGAGTGAGAAGTATTATATCTATAATTTGACAAACGGGCACAAGATGAATGGATGCCGAAAGCTTTCTTACGTAGTCGAGAAATTCATATAGAAAGTGAAGTTAACCAAATTTATTAAACGTTAGTTTGAATATCTTGTTTTATAATTATTTACTTTCTTTTGTTTCTATGACGCCAGAAGAATTCCATGTAACTCTTGCTAAATGAATGTATATGGTTCTTTCCTAAAAGACGAAGTTGCAAGAATCATCCTTTTTATTAATCAAATTCCCATGATCAAATGGAAGATACTGATTAATTATATACCTAAGTAAATGATAGTAACATATGTGAGTGGAACTTACCTAAACTAGGGTAAACACTAAGGTGAAAAGTAAAGTAACCTTCTTGAGCGCAACTTACCCAAGCATGGACAGTATACACTAAGATGAAAATATCCATGAGAGCAATATACTAAGGTAGTATGGCAGACATATAGGCGAATAACCCTTTGTACTTCCAAAAAATGAAGGCATAAGAAAGTACTTCAAGGATCATGTATGACATAAGCATCTAGTGAACACTTATATGATATGTTTAGATAGTTACAAGTGAACATCTGTATATATACACACACACAAAGATATATATATATATATATACATATATATATATATATATATATATGTGTGTGTGTGTGTGTGTATGTATGTATATGTATGTATATATGTATGTATGTATATCTATGTGCGTAACAAGAATGGTAGAAGAATAAGTAAAGTAAAAAATGATAAAATGAACTACTGATTTTGACACTGGTTCATATATTATGTCCTACATCTAGTCCCAGATTCTTTTCTAGATTTCCATAAATACTAAGCCCTCACTTGACCCAAAGGAATAAGTTTACATTGCCAATGCTTGAGCTGTCGAACATGCCTTTCTGTGATAGTATAATATTTCTTTGACACAATGTGTTCTTTAGTAACACTGATTTTTCCATTTTAATACACCCTTCCTATAATTTGCCAATGAATGGTAGTTAGTATGAGTGTAGGGTTCATGGAAGTTATTGATCAAAGAAATAGGAAATGAACGCTTTGAGTAAAAGTGAAAAGTTTGAAAGTAGGAAGCTTTGAAGAGAGTGATTAAGTATTCAATAGGAAGATTCAATAATCAAAACTTGTGCTCAATTCTTTTTATATAGATTATGAAAATAATTTTATATGACTTATTAGTAAAGTTATGTCTTTTTATGAAGAAATAAGCTCTTGAAACTAGTAGAACCCTTTGAAATAATTACAAAAAATCGTTAACTCAAAAGGTGGTCATTGCAGAGATTCGGTTGATTGAAAAAAACTTAGTTGACTGGATTTTGATATGACGTAGGTTCATAGGCCATTTCAGGACTGATTCAATTGACTGAGTAACAATCCCAATTGACTGAATTTCATCCCAGTCAACTAATTGTGTAATTCGGACAACTATGAGCCTAATTTAGGCTATGTTGAAGTCTATGTACGTAAACAGTATTTATACACCTTTGTATATATATGTATACTTCATATAAAAACTTAATAAGAGTATGTGTGTGACCACCACTTATGATAAATTATACATAAATATACTTTATATAGCTTACATTTCGATTCTTACGCATATCTTTAAAGTCTTCCTAAAGCTTACAACGATATATTGTCTTCAATGTTCAATGTCTTTTATTCAATATATACTAGTAGCAATATTGTATAGGCGTCAAACAAAACATCAATCATAAAAGTTATAACATTTTCCCCTTTCAAGTGATGAAAAGTATACAATGTTAATGAACAAACATTATGCTTCCCCCATCTATATATTCTCCCCTATCAATATGCCTAATTTTAACTATCTTTGTTATAAAAATAGATCGAAAGAGGAAGAAAATAGAGCTTGTGCATATAGTTATGATACTAACATTCAAGCACAAACGTATACACATAGTCACATGTACACATGCCATATGCACAAAGTCACACATATATATCCATACCATAACTTGAAAGAGCCAAGGTCACATACACAAAGTCACAAACATATTACAACACTAGAGTAACAACAAATTGTCAATGAAACTTAATTAATACCACATGTCCCATTTGGCAGAACTACATGGCAATCCACCAAATCTTCATGATAATATCTATGTTGACCTCCATTTGTTTCCTTATCACATGATTTTCCACTATGCTTCATCCTTATAATACTCATCATTTAGAGCATAGGGCTTTGAAAGTTCTTGGGGCTATGGAGGTGGTGGTTGCAATAGAAGTTGTGATGGAGATAGTGACAGAGACTTTTAGTTATCTTTTCCAAATTCTACTAAGAGAGCTTTTCATACTGTTAGTGTAAAGACCCGCCTTTTCGACCCTTAGAAATCAACATTAGTACATCTACAGTATTCACATGTCGAATATCCGAGTGTCGGAAAGACAGGTTATTGGGGATAAAGAAATAAAAGATAGAACAGAATCTCACATTGTGACGAGAAGTTCTATAATATATACAAGATCTTTAGAAAAATAAATCATCTTTATTATACACAACATCAGAGAATGCTAAACTATCATCAGCCTGGACAGTTATAATAGCCTGTCCTTACAATTGCTGATAAATACAGATAGAAATCAAAAACAAAACAACAAAAGATTATAAGATAAGTGTATGCGTCTTGGAGGATCCACCTTGTCACCTGAATGCTCCAAAGCATCCAGCTAAATCTGGAAAATATGTTCGGGTTGACCTGAGCATTATAAAAAACAATGACCTGGTCAGTTTGGTAAAACCAGCATGAGAAACACAATCAAATGGATTTACTTAATGTTATCTAAAGCTTTCAAAAAGGTATTTCATAATACCACGCCGCACACAAACACGGACGGGTTTTCTAACCTTACGTAAACTTAAACCTTTTATAGATTACCCAGTGATATTATAATGAGGACTAAGGGTGAAAATAATAATAATCAAGTAGTTGTGATGCTCGTGAGTGTACATTACAACAATAATATGTATATAATCAAAATTCGATATGGCGCATTCGCTAATTGTATAGGATTCCAAGGAGGTTCCCTTAGTACTTCAAGAACGGTCCTCTCACACAAGGATCAGAGTTATCCTTTCGAAGCAACAATACATTCATAGTGATGTACAATAAGAAATACATAGCTGGCCACGCAAGGCCAAATGCATCACTCCATGCATGCATAAAAATTGTAGATAACTTTAGGAAGGAGACTACTGCACCTTCATGGGGTAGCTAAACCCCTGACTATGCATCCTATCTCTGGTTTTAGTCATTACTACTGGTGAGGCTATTTTCGGCATTCCAGCTCACACACAACCATCTAAACAGATCTCGAAACCACACATGGATTCTCATACCTCAATAGGTCTTGGAATCATACATTGATTCCTACTTCTCAATAAAGATTTTGGAATCACACATGGATTCCCATACCTCAACATGTCAAATGGATTCCAACATCCAAAACAAGTGTCAAATCTCCTCCAAGCATAGAACCTGTATATGGTTTTGGAGAGGTCACGGTTTCAAGCATCTCTTACAAGTACACTCCCCTGCTTATCGGATGTTCTAAAACCAATCGATCGATTTTCGAAATGCACAATACCGGTTCTTTTGGAAATAATCAAACAATACATAATAGTGGAGATCACCCCCTAACCATTTATGTGGATGGACCTCCTCATCATTTGTCCTAGAAGAACAAAATGAGTTTATACATACAATATAGCACCACTGAGGTAACTGTACCATATAATCCTCGTGTTTCTCCTAGATATTTCCAAAGTTAAAATCCTTCGCTGTTAAGTAGGGAATATTTCCGCACCACCAAAATTAAGAAGCATTACATATTTAGGCGAAGATTTAATAGTTGGTTATTTAACTATCATATAAAAAAACATTCAAACAGAGGTTACCTTTCCCATGGAAACCACTAAGTCCCTTAAATTAATCTTTCATTAACTTAAAATCACCTTTCAAATATTTATTGAAATATTCATATACTTATCTCACCAATATAGGTATATTCGCTAAGCCATTCACTTTCAAATCTGGAAAACGTTTTCATATACTTATACAATGATATAAGTATATTCACATAACATTTAAGAAAGATTTCTAGTTCAAAATCATATTAAAATGATCAAACCCAAATGTCATTAAACGAAGATATTAGTAACCCCAAACACTATTCCCTTTTATAAAACCCTTGTATTTTATAGATATCTCCTTTATAAATATCCAAATCTATTTATAAAACTTCTTTATAAATCTCTAAAAACTCATTTATAAAACTTTCCCTTTTACCATTTTAATAAACAAACTTCTTTTGCAATTCCAAGATCTCATTTAAATTTATAGACTCCTTTAATAAATCCTTTTATTAAATAAAACCTTTATATAAAAATCTTTCCATTTAAAACCATTCCTTTTTAAATAAATGGTTTATTATTTTTAAACACCTTTTACAAAATAGTTTATTATATAAAAAAATTTAAATAAAACAATTAGTTATCTGTAAACAACATTAGTAAAGTAATAACTTTAAACAATCATTACTAAAATAATAAACTTTAAATAAATTACATAATACAATAATAAACTTAAAAACAAGTTAAAATAATATAATAATTAAACTTAATATTTAATTGCCTTTAAAACCTTATTAATATAACAATAAATCGAATTTTAAAACAATATTATTATAATAATAAATTAACTTTAAAATAATATAATAATAAATTAACTTTTAAACAATATTATCTAAAATAGTAATAAATAATAACTTTAAAATATAAAATAGTTAACTTTAAATAATAATTATCTTTTAATTAATAATTAACTTTAAAATCAAATTATTATAAAATAACTTTAAATATCACTAAAGTATAAAACAACTTTAAAATATAATTTTAGTATTAGTTAATAATTTAAACCATGTTTAAAATATAAATTAGTTTCCTTTAATTTTGTTCATAAAATAATTATTATATAAAACACTTTGCTAAATTAATAATTATATAAACATTTATAATTGTTTAAATTTGAAGTTGAATTAAGTCCATAACTGTCTAAATTCGAAAGGAGGCTTAGCGACCACAATGGTACTTAAACAAGCTAACATATTGTAACGACCCAGAATTTTATCACTTTGATTTTTGGAATATTTAATTAATTTTAAATATTCGATTAAGGGTTTTATCTAAAATATAAAAAATTCGGTGTTGTAAGTTAATGCTTGATTTTCAATAACATATTTTTAATTTAGTTTATAGAATTTTTCCATAAATTTTAATTAGGAAAATAACTTTTTCATTTGATGCTTTTTACGTCAAATGTTGGTACTTTTGAGTTTAACAAGACTTGATAACTGGTGTATTTTATTTTTGTTTTGGGATCGCGTTACATTGTTATGCACCATCGCATCCTATTTTTTTGTCACCTGTGGTCATATGCGAACGTAGTATGGTGTACGGACACCCGAACTTAACCAAAAAGAAATCACTACAAGTACACATAGCCCCCTTTTGCCTTCAGATCAGTACAAAAACCCTTTCCACAACAACAACCATTTTGTCTACCCTTCCACCCTACCAGCCGCTAGTGTTTCCCCTATGTATCTTGACATATGATTTGGTTTGAGACATCATCATCACATTGGTTGCTATATCTCTACCATTCAACTCCATATATAAACTACCTGTAACTCAACATCACTTCTCTTTCATTTTAAAACTTCCTGAAACCAAGAATTTAACATCTTCTTCACTTCAAAAATCATAAATCTCCCAAACTATTGAATTTTAGCAAAATTGATCAACATGAAAGTTGTTCGTATCGATCCATACTATTTTTAGAAATCGAAGATACTCGATTTTGTCAAGTGTCAATCAATTTATCGCCAAATTTCAAAAAAGGAAAAATATTTTTCTTAAATTTCAAAAATTAAATTCTCTCGATCCACTTTGAATCGACCGACCTCGTATGTGTCGTTAGGATCATATGGCAACGTAGTATTTTCGATGTAAATTCAGCGATATTCCACGATGATAATTTGTTCATTGGAGACTAGGGCTTGAGTTCGTCGGAGCTTGGAGCGTTGATATGCAAATCAGAGCTTGGCGTTGTGCTCACGAAAGAGAGGCACTCTGATGGTGAAAGTTTGGTGTGAACCAGAGCTATAAGATGTCACATGTTTTCAATGACCTGGACGTGTTTCCTTTCGGCATGGTGGATGTTGTGATGCCATGGGGATGACCGGACGAAGAGATGAGGGTGCAGGCATGTCGAGATTGGGGCAAGAAATCTAGTGGTTAGGTTAGTTTGGGAAATGGCCGACCGGAGCTTGGTGTCACTGAATTTCGTGCACATTGCTGCACATGGAAAGTACAGGGGAGGTGCGATTTTGGAGAAGGAAGAGATGGTCTTGGGCCGTGCCATGTTTGGGTGAGAAATAATTTACAGTGTTTTATTTGTTTAAATAATAGTGTTAAGTTTTAAAACGTGATATCTAACCTGTTTTAATTCCAATTGACCTGCGAATTTTTGCATTGGACTTGTATTCACGAGTATAACGTCATAGTTTAACTTATTGATAGCTTTAGGTAAGTATAAATTTATGACATACTTAAACGAACTGAATTTAAATTACGTTATTTTAATCAGTAACGTCGTTTAAATTTATGTACCATAATTTTTAATGTTTATTTGGCAAAATAAAATACTATTGAGTTAAATTGGATTGAATATGGTAATAGGACATCTATTTAGCGGAATAAAACACCGTTCCGCTAATTTAATTAATTGGACACCTGTTAGCAGAATAAATCATCGTCCTGTTGTTATTACTGGATATGATAAATTTGGACATTTGTTTAGCAGAAATTAAACCCGTTCTAATATAAATTAGTATGGACACTTGATTACATTCCAATTGGTTAGTATTGGATAAGTGTTGTATTCATAATCAATTTTTATTTATGAGTTGAATTTAAAAATGTGATTTTATGTAAATACCTGAATTATAACTTGGATAGTAATGGAATTAATGGTGATTTATTAAGCACCATTGGAGTTGCTAAGCCTCTTCTAATTTGAAAGTTTAATTATCTAATAAAGTTATTATAATAGTATAATTATTCATTATTAAAAAGTATCTAAAGATTATTATTATTTATTAATAAAGTTTTAAAAAATAATTGATTATTATTTTTAATGATAATAAAAGGTTAATTATTTTATGGTTCTTTAAAGTATGTCATAAAGTTATTTAAGAATACTTTTCCAAGTTATTTAGTATTGTTTCAAAAATGTTTAATTATATTATAATCAATTGTTTAAAAGTTAATTAATTATTTTAATAAAGGTATTTTATAACAATTTTTTAAAAGTTAATTATTATTATACTTTAATTTTTATTTATAATTAATTATTTATTATATTTAATATATCATTATTATAATATTGGAAGTTAATTTAATATATTATTAATTTTGTTATAAAGTTATTGTTTTGAATGAGGTTTAAAGGCAGTTAAATAAACGGGTGTTTTAAATGGTAACTCACTATGTGACAAGTGTTAGATAATGGACTTGTTTGACTAAAGGTGTTTTGGATAATAAATGGTTTATAAGAAGATGATTAGAAATAATAATCTGTTTATTTTAAAGGGAATCATTTAAAATGGAAAGATTCCTATAAAGGTTTATCTAATGGAAAAAGGTACCAGAAGAATTTCTATTTATAAGAAATTGTGAAAGGAGTTCATAAATTTGGAAGAGGTTTGAAATTGGAAGAAGTCGGTTTTGAACGATTTTAGAAAACAGGTTTTTAAATGAGGTTTTGTGATTGGAAAAGGGAAGTTTTATAAATGGTTTGAGATTTATAAAAGAGTATTACTGTGAAATAAACTTGGAAATTTATAAAGAAGCTTTATAAATAAATTTGGAGATACTTATGGAACAAAGATATTTTGGAAAGAATGGTTGATTTGAATGGCGTAATTCGAGGGGCAAGTATTACCTATATTTTACCATAGATTTGATAGGATAGCGACGTAACCATTGAGTAAACTACGATCCATGATTAATACGGAACAGTGCTATCCATATCTATCTTTAAACATTTTTCAAGTATTTTGAAAGAAATGGTTTGTGAATATACTTACATCATTGAGATAAGTATATGAATATTTTAATAAATATTTGAAACACGATTTTAATTTAATGGAAGATTAATCTAAGAGGCTTAGTGATTTCCATGGAAAATGTAATCTATATTTGAATGTTTGTTTATTTGATAGTTAAATAACCGACTATCAAATCTTGGTCTAAATATGTAATCCTTCTTAATTTTAATGGTACAGAAATATTCCCTATTTAACACTGAAGGTTTTTAACTCTGAAAATAACTAAAGGAAACATGGGGATTATATGGTACAGTTACCATTATTGGTGCGATATCGTATGTATAAACTTGTTTTTTCTTCTAGGACAAATGATAAGGAGATCCGTCCACTTAAATAGTTAAGGAGTGATCCTCGCTCTTATGTATTTTCTGATTATTTCCTAAAGTACCTATATTGAGCATTTTGTAAAACCGACGGTTGGTTTTTAGAGCGTCAGGGAAGCAGAATAGTGTACTCATAAGAGATGACTAAAAAACTGTAACCACTTCGAAACTATATACGGTTCTATGGAGGAGTTTTGTGATATATTGAGATGTTGGAATTCATGTGTGGTTCCGAGATCCGTTGGGGTATGGGAATCAATGCGTGATTCCAAGATCTATTTGAGATGTGGGAATCCTAGTGTGATTCTGAGACCCGTTGGGGTATGGGAATCATTTGGGAATCCATGATCTATTTTTGTGTAGCGCGTGAGCTGGAACGCTGGACGTAGCCTCACTAGTGGAAATGACTAAAACCAGAGATAGGAGGCATGGGCAGTAGGGTTGGCAAAATCATATGGTGCGGTCGGCTCCACCAAAATGTTACTTATTGTTATGCATGCATGGGGCGATGCACCCAGTCTTAGCGAGACCGGCTATGTTTTTCCTATGGTACATCACTAAGGATGTATGCTGCTTCAGAAGGATATCTACGATCCTTTTGCAGGAGGACCGGTTTTCGAAACACTGAGGGCACCTCCATGGAATCCTACACAATTAGCGAACGCGCCTTATCGATTTTTGATTATATACCTAGTGTTGTTGTGATGTACACTGCACGAGCATCATAGCTACTTGATTATTATTACTTTAACGTCTAGACATTATCATAATATCACTGGAGTTTCTATAAAAAAAAATTGGTCATCGTCAGGTGAAAACCCGTCCATGTTTATGTGCGGCGTGGTCTTACGAGATACCTTTGTTTTGAAATGTTTATTTAGACATTAAGAATCCATTTGATTGTGTTTCTCACGTTGGTTTTACCAAACTGACCCGGGCATTGTCTTCCTATAATGCTCGGGTCAGACTGAGCATATTTTCCAGGTTTTTCTGGATTCTTTAGAGCTTTCAGAGGACGAGCTGGATTCTCCAAGACGTATTCTCGTATCTTATATTCATCCGCTGTTTAGTGTTCTTGGTGTCTGTTTGTTGTATTTATCAAACTGTAAGGACAGGTTGTTATAACTGTCTAAGGAAAACGATAAGTTGGTGTACTCTGATTTGTGTTATGTATGTATAATAAGATTATTTCTTTTTGTAAAGATTTTGTGTACATTATAGATCTACTCGTCACATTATGAGATTTTATGTTCGTTTAGTTCTTCTTATCTTCTTCCTTCTACTTTTCCCTAACAATCTACCTTTCTGGCACTTGGTTTTTCGGCACGCGAATACCGTGGATATATTAGTGCCGACTTCTGGGGTTCAAAAAGGCATGTCGTTACAGCGTGCTATCAGAGCTTAGGTTTTGCGAACACCTAGGCTTTGGTGGGGTTAACTCATTTGAGATAGGGTAAGTGAGACCCTATGATGAGTTTGAGTTATTATATATAAGAGCATGTATTTGTTAGTGATATAAAATTATTTTATATTGTGTTGTTTTATCTGTTGAATGGCTTAAGAATTCTGGTCGATGCGTTTGGCCAACGTTATCGATAGGGATTTCCTAAACACTTGAACAAGGCCAACTGACACAATATTGTTTTAAAATTGGTAAATGTATTAATTTTACCTGGAATTATATTTTATTTATAAAATAAATATTTTTTCAAAAGTATATAGTTTTCTTAGATGTGTTTTGTTGTTAGGAAGGATAATATTCCATCATCATCATATAGAATTTTGATTAGTCATGCTCGCCCAGTTCTGAGCATTGACTATTATTTGTTAATGTATCTTAAATTTTCCTTTTTTAAAACTGGGTTGGGTAGATAGGAATTTTGGAAGCATTGAATCGAACACCTTGTAAATTAAGTTTCACAGTTTGATTAGAAGACGTTAAGTGATAATGTTGCTTTAAAATTGGGTTTTAATAAATGTTGTTTTGTTAAAAAGAAATTGGAATATTTTGAAATAGATATTTTGGAAATGATTTAATATAAAAGTTGGTTGTATAAAGTTTGATATTAATAAATGAAGTTTATTAAACGAAAATAAATAATTTTGAGATAAATATTTGGAAAAAATTGATTTATATAGGGAGCTAATTTTATAAGAATTAATTTATTAAAATGTGTCTTATAAATAAAAGGAATTTAGAATTTAAATCCCGATGATTTTGGAAAAAAAGATTTTCAAGATTAAAAGATAATAATAGTATTTGAAAACATTTTTGGAGTGAAAGGATTTTTAGGGAGATATAAAGACTGAACTCACTTCGGTCACTGGAAACTAATCCAAACGATGGTTGCAACATCGTCCGTATTCATTTTCGAGTTTCTATGCGGGGAATTGCTACCATTTGGATCTCGCTATATAATTATTTTGATTTTGATTTGATTTCAAAAGTTTGATTTTATTTACCATAGAGTAAATATGTATATTATCATTTTAAATGATTTGTAGAAAAAGAAATCATAGTTTTAATTGAGATAGTTTTAGAGTATAAATTATTTTGGAAATGGTAACAATAGTTTAATTAAATATATTTTTAAGTATAAATTCTTTTGGAAAAGAGAATTTAAACGAAATGTGTATTCCTTTGGTTTGGGTTTGGGAAATGAGTCCTAATTTATTTTCTGGTGATCGGAATAATCTTCTAAGTAACGATCAGATGTTTGCTTAGGCTAACGGTATTGTGCAGTTAGTAAATTATTCCATTTGTCATTATATGATCGAGATGGTTTCGAATCCAGACGAATCCAAAGTAAGTTGGAAATTGATAGTTTGATAAAAAAACTATTTATTTGGAAATATATTTAGTATTGTTTCAAAAAGGATTATTTTAAGAAAGAAGTGGTTTTAAGTTAACTAATTCAAGTGGCTCAAAAATAATTAAAAGTGGGTAAGAGATGTGTTCGGATGTTAAACGCTTCTCTTGAGTATTATCCTTCTAGTAAGGAACTGTATGATACTATTTGGAAGTACCCAGTTCCTTGGTATAATTTTTGGGGTTACTCGGACTATAAATATTTTCTGTGGATTAAAATATACAGTATCATTTCAAGAAGTGTTTTGAATAAAAACCCAGGTGTTTAAATTCTTAAGTGAATTCAAAATAAAGTTTGAATGTGATAATGGGATATACCCTTGTGATGTGGTAGGTATAATATAGATTTGAGAACTTAAGTTGTGTTTTATGAAATATTTTCATAAATATGGAAATGGAATTGGATTTAGGAATAGCCAATTAAATAAGTATGTAAGGTGGACATAGATCATCTCTCTTCCATATAATTTTTATCTAAGATTCGAGTACATGACTTTGAGGTATTTAAAACCATTCCAAATGGGGATCAATTACTTGATTTTTGACTGCAAATTTTAGGTAAGAGTTCTTGATATGGAACCAAAGTTTTCTATCATAGTATATGGCTACATAAGGAGAACAGAGGTTCCTAATCAAGGAGCTCGATCGGAGTCCGCACTAGTAAATCGAGCGAGCGATACTAGCTTGGAAGGGAAGTTTTGTATTCCAGTAGTGGTCGAATCAGAGTTTTATATAAATGATCTATGATCATCATGCGAGCTTATGAATAGTATTGGCTGTTCATGTGGCAAAATTTCGAGGACGAAAATCTTTTTAAAGGGGGAAGAATGTAACGACTTGGAATTTTATAACTTTGATTTTTAGAATATTTAATTAGTTTTAAATATTCAATTTGGGGTTTTATTTAAAATATAACAAAATCGGTGTTGTAAACAACCGTTTGATTTTCAATGACGTATTTTTAATTTAATTTATAGAATTTTTCCATAAAATTTAATTAGGAAAATAACTAAATTTTCATTTGACACATTTTACATCAAACGTTGGTATTTTTGAGTTTAATGGGACTTGATAACCGGTGTATTTTGTTTTTGTTTTAGGCTCGCGTTACATTGTTGTGCACCATCGCATCCTATTTTTTGTCGTCTGCGGCCGTATGCAAATGTAGTATGATATAGAGGACACCCAAACTTAACTAAAAAAATCACTACAAGTACACAAAGGCCCCTTTTGCCTTTAGATCAGCACAAAACAATTTCCACAACAGCAACCATTTTGTCTACCCTTCCACCCTACCAGCCGCTAGTGTTTCCCCTTTGTATCTTGACATATGTTCTAGTTTGAGACATCATCATCAGATTGGTTGCCCTATCTCTACCATTCATCTCCATATATATACAACCTGTAACACAACATCACTTCTCTTCATTTTAAAACTTCCTAAAACCAAGAATTTAACATCTTCTTCACTTCAGATATCATAAATCTCATAAACTTTTAAGTTTTAGCAAAATTGATCAACATCAAAATTGTTCGTATCGATCCATACTATTTTAAGAAATTAATGGAACTCGATTTCGTCGAGTATCGATCGAGTTATCACCAAATTTCAAAAAAGGAAAAATATTGTACTTAAATTTCAAAAATTAAATTCTCTCGATCTGCTTCGAATCGACCGACGCCATATGTGTCTCCAGGTCATATGGCAACGTTGTATTTTTGGTGTAAGTTCGGCGACATTGCGTGATTACAGTTATTGTTCGTTAGAAACTAGAGCTTGAGTTCATCGAAGCTTGGAGTGTCGATAGACAAATCAAAGCTTGGCGTTGTGCCCACAGAAGAGAGAAGCTCGGACGGTGAAAATTTGGTGTGAATCCGAGCTATAAGATGTCGCATGTTTTTAATGACCTAGATGCGTTTCCTTTCGGCATGGTGGATGTCGCAATGCCATGGGGATGACCAGACGAAGACATAAGGGTGCTGGCATGTCGAGATTGGAGCGAGAAATCCACTGGTGAAGTTGGTTTGGGAAATGGTCGATTGGAGCTTGGTGTCACTGAATTTCGTGCACATTGGTGCACACGACATGTATAAGGAAGGATCGATTTTGGGGAAAGAAGAGATGGTCTTGGGCCTTGGGCCATGCCATGTTTGGATGAGAAACAATTGACATTGTTTTATTTTGTTTAAATAAAGGTATTAAGTTTTAAAACGTGATATCTAGCCCGTTTTAAATCCAATTGACCCACGAATTTTTGCGTTGGACTCGTATTCATGAGTATAACATCATAGTTTAACTTATTGATAATTTTGGATAAGTATAAATTATGACATATTTAAATGAACTGAATTTAAATTATGTTATTTTAATCAATAACGTCGTTTAAATTTATATACCATAATTTTTATGTTTATTTGGCCAAATAAATACTATTGAGTAAAATTGAATTGAATGGGGTAATTGGACATCCTTTTAGCGGAATAAAAAACCAATCCGCTAGTTTAATTAATTAGACAATAGCAGGATAAATCACCGTCATGCTGTTATTACTAGATATGTTAAATTTGGATATTTGTTTAGCAGAAGCTAACCCCGTTTTGTTATTACATTAGTGTGGAAACTTAATTACATTTCAATTAGTTAGTATTGAATAAGTGTTGTATTCATAATCAATTGTTAATTATGAGTTGAATTTAAAAATGTGATGTTATGTAAATACCTGGATTATAACTTGGATAGTAATGGTATTAATGGTGACTTGATTAAGTACCTTTGGTGTTGCTAAGCCTCTTCTAATTTGAAAGGTTAGTTATCAATAAATTTATTTTAAAAGTATAGTTATTAATTTTAATAAGGCTTTAAAGATAATTATTATTTATTAATTTGTTTTAAAAGATAATTGATTGTTGTTTTTAACGATAATAAAAGGTTAATTATTTTAGGATTCTTTAAAGTATTTCATAAAGTTATTTAAGAATATTTTTCCAAGTTATTTAGTTATTGTTTAAAAATGTTTAATTACATTGTAATCATTTGTTTAAAAGTTAATTAATTATTTAATTAAATTATTTCATAACAATTTGTTTTTAAAATTAATTATTATTTATAAGTTAATTTTTATTTATAATTAATTATTTTATTATATTTTAAAGTTAATATATCGTTATTATAATATTGGTTAAGTTAATTTAATTTATTATTAGTGTTGTTATAAATTTATTGTTTTTAATGAGGTTTAAAGGCAGCTAAATAAAATGGTGTTTTAAATGGTAACTCGCTATGTGAAAAGTGTTAGAAGATGGACTTGTTTGGCTAAAGGTGTTTTGGATAATAAATGGTTTATAAAAAGACGATTAGAAATAATAAACTGTTTATTTTAAAGGGAATCGTTTAAAATGGAACGATTCTTATAAAGGTTTATTTAATGGAAAAAGGTACCGGAAGAATTTCCTTTTATAAGAAATTGTGAAAGGAGTTTATAAATTTAGAATAGGTTTGAAATTGAAAAAAGTCGGTTTTGAATGATTTTAGAAAACAGGAATTTAAATGTGGTTTAGTGCTAGGAAAAAGGAAGTTTTATAAATGGTTTGAGATTTATAAAAGGGTATTACTCTAAAATAAACTTGGAAATTTATAAAGAAGCTTTATAAATAAATTTGGACATACTTTAAAATAAAGAGATTTTGGAAAGAATGGTTGAGTTTCATGGCATAATCCGAGGGGCAATGATTGCCTACATTTTACTATGGATTTGCTGGGATAGCGACGTAACCATTGAGTAAACTACGATCCGTGATTGGTACAGAACTGTGCTTTCCATGTCTAACTTTAAACGTTTTTCAAATATTTTGAAAGAAATGGTTTGTGAATATACTCATACCGGTGAGAAAAGTATATGAATATCTTAATAAATATTTGAAAGATGATTTTAAGTTAATAGAAGATTAATCTAAGAGGCTTTTTGATTTCCATGGAAAATGTTATCTCTATTTGAATGTTTGTTTATTTGATAGTTAAATAACCGACTATTAAATCTTGGCCTAAATATGCAATTCTTCTTAATTTTGGTGGTACAAAAATATTCCCTACTTATCACCGAAGGATTTTAACTCTGGAAATATCTAAGGGAAACATGGGGATTATATGGTACAGTTACCATCATTCGTGCTATACCATACGTATAAACTCGTTTGTTCTTCTAGGACAAATGATAAGGAGACCCGTCTACTTAAACAGTTAGGGAGTGATCCCTACTCTTATATATTTTTTGATTATTTCCTAAAGAACCTGTATTGAGCATTCCGAAAAATCGATGGTTGATTTTTGGAGTACCAGGGAAGCAGAAGGGTATACTCGTAAGAGATGACTCGAAAACCATAAAAACAATCTACAGTTCTATGGAGGAGTTTCATGATATATTGAGATGTTGGAATTCTTGTGTGGTTCCGAGATCCATTGGGGTGTGGAAATCCATGCATGATTCCATGATATATTTGAGATGTGGAATCCATGTGTGATTCCGAGACCCATTGGGGTATGGGAATCCATGTGGATTCGGTGATCTATTTTGGTGGCGGTGCGTGAGCTGGAACGTCTGATGTAGCCTCACCAGCGGAAATGAATAAATTCAGAGATAGGAGGCATAGCCAATAGGGTTGGCAAATGCATAGGGTGCAGTCGACTACACCAAGACGTTACCTACAATTGTTATGCATGCATTGGGAGATACACGGGGTCTTAATTAGACCAGCTATGTTTTTCCTATGGTACATCACTAGAGAGGTATGCTGTTTCGGAAGGATATCTCCGATCCTTGTGTATGAGGACCGGTTCTCGAAATACTGAGGGCACCTCCATGGAATCCTACACAATTAGCGAACGCGCCTTATCGGTTTTTGATTATATACCTAGTGTTGTTGTGATGTACACTGCACGAGCATCACAGCTACTTGATTATTATTGTTTTCACGTCTAGACATTATCATAATATCACTGGATTTTCTATAAAAAGATTTTGGTTATCATAAGGTAAAAACCCATATGTGTTTATGTGTGGTGTAATCTTACGAGATACATTTGTTTTGAAAGGTTTATTTAAACATTAAGAATCCATTTGATTGTGTTTCTCACGCTGGTTTTTCCGGACTGACCCGGGCGTTGTCTTCCTATAATGCTCGGGTCAGGCCGAGCATATTTTCCAGGTTTAGCTGGATTCTTTTGAAGCTTTCAAAGGACGAGCTGGAATCTCCAAGACGTATTCACGCATCTTATGTTCATCCGCTGTTTAGTGTTCTTGGTGTCTGTTTGTTGTATTTATCAATCTGTAAGGATAGGTTGTTATAACTGTCCAAGGCTAAGGATAAATTAGTGTACTTTGATTTGTGTTCTGTATGTATAATAAAGATAATTTATTTTTGTAAAGATTTTGTGTATATTATAGATCTACTCGTCATGTTGTGAGATTCTATGTTCGTTTAGTTCTTCATATCTTCTTCCTTCTTCTTTTCCCTAACTATATGTCTTTCCGGCACTTGGTTATTCAGCACGCGAATACCGTGGATGTATTAATGCAAACTTCTGGGATTCGAAAAGGAAGGTCATTACGCCTATTATCCAATTTAACTTTCGAAAGTAATAAATGGCATTTACATGACCAATATCTATATAAACAATTAACCACCACTGGTTAACACATCTGTTATTCAAATTGGCATACCAAGTAATGACATAAAATTAAATATCTAAATCTATAAAATAGCATAATGAGAAATTATTCTACTAATTATATGACCAATTAATTTAATTAGTGAAACGGTGTTTTATTCCGCTAAATAGGTGTCCAAATTACTCTATCTAATTCACTTTAACAGAATGATGTTTATTTGGCCAAATATATATCACTAATTAACGACATTATTAGTTAAAATAATGCAATTATATTCTATCCATATTAATATTGCATAGTTTTTATACATCCCAAATCTACCAACAAATTACTCTAGCATGTTGTACACGTCAATATGAGTACAATGCAAAAATCCATTGGTCAATTAGATTTAAACGAGCTAGATATCACATTTTAAAACTCACACATTTATTTATATAAATAAACCAATATAAATTGTTTCTCACCCAAACATTTTCATGCCCGGACCAATATGCTTGACCCAACCCGCCTACCTCTTATATCCCTCTTATCCAATCTAAGAAAAACAAACTCCTGCTCCCCTAAATGTGCATGAAACGGGCACGGCCGTGCATGCTACACTCCTCCCCGACCCATGGTTCAACCAACCGACACCACCAGCGTTTCTCTCTTCGGCCAAACAACCACCACAGATGCTTCTTTCCTCCCCGAATCCAAATCCAAACTCTAATTTGCAAATTGTTAAGAACAAATCTCCAAAACCTAAACCCTAGCTTAGCCTACCTCTCGTTGATCACTCCTACACACAACGACGACCAACCATAACTCACCCACATTATAACGACCCGCAAATTTATCACTTTGATAATGATATTTAATTTTGAAATATTCAAATACAAGGTTTTATAACACCAACTATAAAGATTTAAACCCTAAAATTATGATAAGAAACTGTTTTAATATATAATTATGGAATATAGTTTCATAAATAAAGCACGTGCTGCATACACAACTTTTCACCGATAAATTGATTTTCAAAAGAAAGGAGATTTTCTCAGTATTTGAATACACGAGTCTGGATACACACAGTAATATATCTATTTAAACAAGATTATGAAATAAAATTATTTATTTTATTTTTAGAAATAAAACGTATTTATGACATCACGAGAGATGCCATCACTTTTATATATTTCTCCGAAAATTCAAGTTAGGGTTAAATAATTAAATAATTGTTTTAATGTGCTAATAATTGGTTTTAATTAGTTACAAAGTGATAGTAAATCATTTATAATAGTTTTGGCAAGCTATATACCTGATTTGAAAATATAAGGAAAACTGACAATGCTTTATCGAAACGATAACACTTTTTGTAAGCATTTGTTTAATATCAATATATATATATATGGTTTCATAATTCAAGTGAGATCGTTTTAATTCATTTAAAATGACAAGAAATATATTCTTAAGTTTTGTTTATTAATATATATAGTTTAACTAAAAACCGGAAATGACCGACAATCGGAATCGGAATTCGCAACGGTTTAACGTATAGAAGTTGTACACCATTGTTTATATCACTTGAACACATATCTAACATACACACGCATAGATTAACACATACATATGCAATTAACACATGTAGAAAAGTAAAAATATATTTACCATTTACACTAGAATTTACATATAGTATAAAATATAAATATCCAAGATATTTTCTACCTTAAAAAGCAAACACAACTCACTTACACACCATCATCACCACACACATGGAAGATGACATGGGAAGGAAGACATAGGGGAAGCCATGTGCATTGATGGAAGAGAAGGGGTATGGGAAAGGGGCAAAAGAGTAATTGCACATTTGGGTATTTATTTTCAAAAAATTTCCTATAAATACCCACCATTCTCTTCGTAATTTTACACATTATTCTACTTCATCTTCTTCCACATTCTCAAGCTTTTCAATGGCTCTCTACCTTAAGGAAACTATGAAGAAAAATATTGCAAACAGAAATTAAATTAATATAGTATATGTACATTAGCAATCCACTTTAAAATAAGCTCGAATCACTCCATTTCTCCATCACAACACACCGCCACCACCATCCATCACCAAAGCCGAGCCCACCTCCACTTCTAAGCATAGGCCGAGCTTTCCTAAGGTCCCAGGCTCAATTCCATAAGCTCTTATTTGATCGTAGTGAAGCCATAGTCCATTTTTCTAAGTTTGATCTCCAATAAAGGTGAGAAAACATAATAAAACTTTATATATACATATACATGATGATGATGTGATATGATTGCTATAGATGTTTACTATGCTTTGATTATCAAGTTTGGTTGTTTACTATAGCTGTTTAATGGTGTTAGCAAGTCACGTTAAATACATGTCGAATATAACGAAGGAAATCACTTTCCTTTATTGAATGAAACAGTGTATATGAGCTTGTTAAACTTCTTTAAAATGGTTTAAAATGATTTAGAAATGTTTTATAAACATTTAAAAATATTTCAAAAAAGTTTGAAAAGAAAATGAAATTTGAGTTAAAATAGGTGCGTCGTGTAACGGTAGTTTGCGATTTCGCACCACAGAAAGTTAAATCCATTTATACAAAGGATTTGGAGTCGGAATTCTTTAGAATAAGTATTTTTCAAACTCTTATGATCATAGTTCTCAAACAAAAGGAAAGGATCGAGATTTCATTTAGTAGATTTTGAAAAATGAGCAAATCAAGTTTTCAAAATAGTCGCGGTTTTGCAGTTCGGAAACCAAAAAGGAAAATTATTTTAAATTAGATATTTTAATTTCTTTAAAATATGGAATAAATCCTATAAATATGTTAAAAGGTTTTAAGAAGGATTTGAGTTATAAAAATGGACTTTCAAATAATAGAAAAGTTGTTTTGATTTGAATAAGCTTTAAAAACACTATTCGCAACAGTTTTTAATAAACTGAAAAATATGAATTTAAACTTAAAAATTAATTCCTTAACCTTTTATAAATGTTTTAAAATGAAAAAATTAACTATTATAAAGATGATTTGGAGGTATATAATTTATTTAAAAGAGTTTAAATAAATGATTTAAAGAAAATTCGTTATAAGAAAGTAATTAATCTTGGCTCTTGTTATCCAGCATTTTAACCCGGACATATTCGAACTGATTGGACAAGTTAGACTCGACTGTCATAAAGGCTAGTATCCTAGAGTGATGATTGTAGGGTGCATAAATCAGGTACAGATGATAATATGAAGACGTGATCGAATGGAATCAAGAGATAAGCTATACGGGACGTCATGTATGGATTATGCCTAGCAAGGAGTAGGTTGCTTCATCGGAGAGCAATAGGATCGGCCTACTCGGTTTGTTAAGTATGGATTATGCTAGGCAAGAGTCTGAAGAGACCACTATCGGCCTAGGACTTAGGCCAAGACATCACTAGTTGTTTAGGGACATTGAACCGGAGTACAGGAAGTAACGTCGCTTCGCTGGTGAGTGACAGGATTGGCTTACTCAAACGACGAGTATGGATTGTGCTCGGAAAGGACCCGAAGAGGACACAGATTTAGATAAAACAATTTGGAGGTATCACAGATTCAGAATTGGGATTCAACTCGGAATGGTCATGGATTTCACTAATGATATGAAGAGATCCTGGATTTGGATTGGCAATGGATTGGATTTGAATTGGATAATATGGCTATCGACGGATTATGGACTTTGGATTTATGGCAATTCAAACCACACCTTCCTATCACAAGGCATGTTTTAGGAGGCAAAGTGTTAACCTTCCTTTTGGCAAGGCAGTGCACAGGCGGATTTAATCCAACAGACTTCATGATCATCAAGGCAGAAAGGCCAAAGAGATGGTTTCCAAGAATGAAGATTGATTATGGATAAGACTATGGACGATAGTTGTACGGATTCATGCGAATAGAATTCTGGAATTGGCTAAGTATGAATTTTGTACTTCAATTGAAAAAATGATTGGGTACGATCGTTTATTATAATGGACCAGCTATGATCCATCTCCATTATGGATCGGCTATGATCCATCTCTATTATGGATCGGCTAAGATCCTTCTCCAATATGGATCGGCAATGATCCATCTCTATTATGGATCGGCTATGATTCATCACCAAAATGAATCGGCTATGATCCATCCCCAAAATGGATCGGCTATGATCCATCCCTAATATGGATTCAATATGGAACATCTTTATTATGGATTGGCATGAATAGATATAGATATAGATCGCTTGGATTGACAGTACAAATCAACGATGATTGATCAATTACTCAAAAAGAAGAAGTCAACTACACACAAAACTTTGGGAATAGCAAGATATTACATGGTAGGACCCACCATATCGATCACATGTGAAAAGGAGTAAGAAAAATGATTGTAGTCGATCATTATTTTGATGGAAGTGGAGCCCGTGATTGATAGGGTGACCTCGTTTGGATCTGGAGACTCTGCTGCCAAAATTTTAGGAAAATATTTCACCGTCTTCCCATATAAATACAAGCTTCATGGTTCATTTGAAGGATCCTTTTTCGGGCTGGCTCTTCTTCTTCACTATCTTCTCTTCCTCCTTTACTTTTCAAAGGCAAAAAATAATTGTACTTGTAATTTTACAATATAAATAAAAGATTGTTGGAGTGGACGTAGGCCAGAGTTTGTCGAACCACTATAAGACTTGCGTGTTCATCTACTTTTCTGCAATTTATTCTATGGTCTATGTTCTTTTCTCTATTTGGATATTTTTATTGGATATTGTTGCTTTCATATTCAATCGAGTGTTGGTGGCCATTTTTGACGCCAACATTTTGATGCTTTCATTGAGAGATGTTTCTCACTGTTTTTAGATCCCTATTCTACTGTACAAATCCGAGGAAGAGATCTAGATTCATCTTCAAAAATCTTCCTACTCTACTCAGACTGGGAAAAGCCTGCAAGGAAGCTATCTACAATGCCTCCTAAAGAGGAGAAGGCCATTGCTACCTCCCCATGACCTACTGATGAAGCAGCAGAGAACATAGAGACGGCTCTTTTTGCAAGATGGAGTGCAATAGGGAGCCATGGATGTACAAGCTTCCTATAGAATAATCACTAAGTTGAGAAATATGTTTAAAAGGATCGTCTATTGTCCATCCAATTGAACGGTTTGACAGTCGATCCCTCCATAGCACATATTCCAGCCGACCGTTCTAGTAGATCGTTTTTCCAACCGATTGTTTTTCTAGTTGATTGTTCTTCTAGCCGATTGTTCTTTCAACTGATCATTTTTCCAACCAATCATTTTTCCAGTCGATTGTTTTTCCAACCGATCATTTTTCCAACTGATTATTTTTCCAGCCGATCGTTGCTCCAACTTCTACAACTAATTGGTTATATCCATATCCATTCTTAGTTTAATATTTTACTAAGTTTCCAAATGAAAATGGATCGGGTATGATCCATTCTTAATGGATTCATATCGATCCATCATAAGAAAAAAGACTTTGAAATTCTTTTCCCGGGTGCTAAACACCAGAACCCGTGCCGCAGCTTAGTGCCACGCATTCTAGATTTGGAACTCAACTAAAAGATGGTGCAATCTATCCATTTCCCTTACATCCCTTGGTTGATCGGGGCATAGGGTATCAAGCGGCAGCTATTGAATTATAGCTGAGGGGTGGACAAGGAACTGCTACTCAAACGATACTCCCAAAGGCTAGAGAACCAAGGTGATATGAAACGAACCATGGTGATATGGCTCAATGCAGACTCTATACGTTCCGACACGAAGTCGAAGTCAGGTAATCACCCATTCGACCCGAAGCAAACCCAGAAAATTCTGGCCCAATGTCAAACTTGGGTAAAACCAAGATTTTCTCTAAGCAAACACCAATATGACTCCAAGCACCATTCATCACCAACGTAGCACTTCAAATTTAGTGGCTTCAAGTGAACCAAGGGCTGACTCAAAGCACATAGGAAATTTTTTTGGGTCGGACTCCAAGTAAATTATCACAATCCGTCAATACTGGTCCATCTTGTTTTGGTCCTAACTCGGGCATACAGACTCTAAATGACTTGAAACTTGGTGTTCAACCTCAAGAAGCCTTCCTTATTGCCTTATATGGATCACACCCCATTTGGATGAAAGTTTAGGGATCATCACCGATCAGCAACCCCATCCGAACCGATTCGCCATTCGATATGCATTCTCAACCATTCAAATGTTGGACAACCACGCCTACATCATTCATAAGCATTACAAGCAGTCGTAACTTAAAAACGGACCAGACTAACGATGATTGGAGCATCTCCCCTAGTCAAAACCTATTCATCAAAGCCATTCAGCTTGCACAATATCCGAGGAGATTCGATGTGCCAACTATGCCAACATATTCTATGAATATAAACCCCCGACAACATCTCATGAAGTACGAATGGCACATGGATCCTGCTAGAGCAATAAATGTGGATGTTTTTCCTTATTCCTTGAAGGAATAATGATCATGCGGTTTACACAGTTACCACCCAAGTCCATCTCCTCATCCGATCAACCAGATTAGAAGTTTGTCGAGCAATTCAGGTGCATGCGACTCACACCAAGAATGTGATGTCATTATCCAATTTATTTTGGATGCTAGGTGAGCACGACTGACCATCTACCCATCAACCCATGACTGACCATCAACCCATCAACCTCTGTGCTTCACTTAAAGACCGGGTAAACACTTAGAGTGGATGCAACCTGACCATCCACTCCCCAACTCATACTTGAATTTCGCCAAAATACTTATGTGTAACGACCCACTATTTTGGAACATTCAAATCGACAATAATCCACACATGTCTGACTTGAATAATTCAAAATAACAGATTGTAAATAAATTTGGAGCAAATGAAATAAAATACATAGAATCATAGACACAAAACATATCAGAATAACTCACAGCGGAAATAAAATACCATAGTAGTTCATGAAGCTACTATATACAAACTCTCAAAACATAATACATAATATCATTCTGAAAACATATACAATAGAAATCCCAAATACATAGAAGTTTATAAATACCAGAACTAGAATAGAACAACTGAACTGAAAGGAATAGATAACTAGACAAGCAGGATCTCCAGCGATTCCTAGCTCCAGAATGAGATCCAAAGCTAAGCTGTAAATACTCAGGCTGACCCGAGCGTAAAGTAAAACACAAAACACTCGAGTCAGGACAATATATACTTATATAATGTAAACCAACTCAAGTGAACTGTAGTAGAAATGCACAATAACTCAAAGGATGCTTAGGATCGCCCATCCTTCAAGGATCAGATAAACTATAAATTAAATACACCCCGTGGTTAAAATTTCAAAATGGTATTTTATACTTCGAAATCAAATATCATTTCACAATTCAATATCCTTCAAAAATACATTTCAAATTATCAAAATATCATATTTCAAAATAGTTTATATTTCGAAACAAATTACTTTATTTTAAATCATAAAAATAAAGTTATTATTAATAATTAAATTATTAAATTTCCAAAATTTTAATCTTTCATTCGTTCACTTAAATTAATTAAAACAATGAAAATTCAACTTTTGCAGCATTTAGAAAATGCTACGGAAAGTCACATTTAAAACTGTTCAATTTAACAAAAGACAGCATTTAAAATGCTGTAATAGGGTTACATTAGTTTCAAATAAACTTAGTTAAATTCAACCATTATAACATTACAAAAATGCTATAATAGCCTTTAATTAAATTTAGCCATTTGGTTCATTATTATCAACTACAGCATTTACAAATGTTGTATTATCATTTACATTAGAATTAATAGCATTTCAGAGATGTAGTTAATTAACTTCAAATATTCAGTATAATTTCACAAACAATTATATTTTTATATAAATCATTTTTAACTTATAAAATCATATATAATCATTCAAATACCCTTATATTCATGATTTTATAAAGTTAAACCTCCATTCAAAAATCAAAATTTAATAATAATTCACTTATTAAATTCCAATTTTAAATTATAAATTCATTAAATTAAATTAACTTAACACTTAATTTTAAATTTTCAAATATAACTTAATTCCATTTTTATTTACTTAACTTAAAATTCACTCTTAAGCCAAATTCACAAATTTCCAATTTTACTTATATTTCAAAATTACAACTTAAATATTCATTCATTTCACATTTTAACTTTATTCAAAATCATTAATATAATATAAAAATCATTTAAATTCACTTTAATCCAAATTATCATGAAGTTATCACATTTCATATTTAATTTAAATTCCATTTATCACCCAATTAAAATTTCCCAAAATAACTTACATTTCAAATTTTCTAGTTTTACCAATAATTTATTTCACTTATAAATTTTCAAAAAATCAATAATGCTTACATAAATCATTTTTTTATTTAGTTTAAATCAAATATTATAATATTTACATTTCAAAAATATTTTTAAGATTTTTATAAAAACATATTTTAACAACGGGTCTGTATTTCATTTCTAGTCTAGGTAAAGTGATACGGGTAATATATCATTTCAACCCGTAATTTACAAAGAAAACCCGGGTTTGATCATTTCAAACCCGCAATCCCAAGGTAATGAAAAATAATTGAAAATCATTCAGGCCTATCATTTCAGCCCATAATGATTTTCTCCTATTCTAAAGTCCGTTCGGGTATGTATCATTTCAACCCATAGTGATTCTAATCTAAAGAAAACTTGCAGTGTGATAAACTGATAAAAATAATAGAACAGCATAATATAACAGTAACATATAATATAATAGGTGTTTAAGCATGGGTGAACATCATAAAATCATAACATAGCAAGTGTAACATGATAATGCATTTTACAGATTCAAAAGGGGTCAATTCACTAGTTATATATGTACATATTGTCTGGTGAGAATAACTCACCTGTTAAGCTGGAGATTTGCCAACAAAGCTCACAACACAAAGATTATGAAGGCACGACAACTCTAATACAATTTGAGTGTGGAGAGCAAATCCAATGATATAGATCTTGTGTTACAACCCAAACAAAAATCAAAGCAAACCATAAATTTCAATACACTAGAAATGACATAACTTTTAAATAAAAAGAGATACGAATGCCAAATCTTTTGCCTTGCTTTCTCTATTCTTTTGTCATGGCCTAGGGATGTTTTTGGCTCTGGTTTGAACAAGTTTGGCTCAGGTTTGGTCATGTGTATGCATGGCCTAGGTAGTAGAATATGAGGAGAAAGTTTATACAAAGGAATATGAAGAGTTTAAGGCAAAATTGGTGGGTTTTGTTCACAAAAAATGGCTCGGCCATGGGCTTGTGTGGTCAGGTCAGAGAGGTATGGATCAGGTCAGTGGAAGGAAAGGTGTGTGGTGGTCTGGCCAGAGGTGGTGGAGGCGGCCTAAGGTGGTGGTGGTGGTGGAAAATGAAGTGGTGAACAAATAGTGGTCAAACAACATGTTTTTATGGCTTGTGTTGCAATTTTTGTGGAGTTTTGGCATCATGGTGGCTCGGCCTTGGTCAAGACTAGAGGAGTAGCTGGTGGTGATGGCAGGGAAGAGATGTAGGGGGTGGTGGCCGTGGATATGGAGTGGAGGCCATTCAAAGAAGCAAAGAAAACAAGGCAAAATACATGAAAAATGAGAAGAAAAGTGTAAAAAAAGTAGCCATTACCCATAGATTTTTCTTGAAGCCATGAATGAATGAGAAGGTAAAATGTTTTTGGGTGAATGGAGGCTGAAAATCACGGCTACAAACCAAATATGCACAGCCAAGATAGTAATTGAGGAGTTATGGCAAATGAAAGGACAAAGGAGATGAAAGGACTTAAGGTAAATAAGCTTTTAAAACTCTTCATATTTCTTTTTCTTTAAATTCAAATAAAACAAAAATAAAATCAGTAAATTGACTTAAAAACCGAAACAAAGTAATATAAAATAAAAATAATTAATTAATTTTAAAGAAAATGGAAAAAGAATATAAGAAATTGCTTAAAAATTGAAAACAGGGTCCAGAAATTACAAATAAATCACTATTGACTTTGGAAAATTAAAAACTTCATTTTAATTATATTTTAAAATAAAATGTGAAGTAAAATAATTCATTTATATTTTAAAAATGAAATAATTAATTAAATTTAGAGAAATTAGAAAAAGAACTAAAGAAATTGTTTTAAAAATTCAAAACAGGACTTAAAATTTACAAATAGAGTATCACTAGTTTTAGAAAATTTCTATTTCACTTTAAAACAAATAAAAGGTCAAATAAATAAAATAAATGAGGAACAAAATAAAGTGGGAATGATAATAAAATAAGATTTTAAGAAAAAAAATAGAAAAATAAATAAAGAATTACTTTAATTAATTGAAACTGGAAATTAGAAATTGTAAGCAAAATACAACTGACACTGGAAAATGTCAATTATACTTTTAAAAATGTTTTAAAACCAAAATATATGCATAACATGTTATTTTACCCATATAAATATAAATTAGAACATTACATGACCAAATAAAATATTATTTATACAATTTAAAATAAACAATTTGTTAAATACAGCAAATTACACACAATATTGAAAAAGGCATAACATTCACATTATAAATCAAATTTCAACGAAACGAAAAGCATTATTCTTAAAATTTATTTACTTTCATAATAAAAGAAAAAATTCAAATTTTCAAACTTTCAAATTTCTAAATTAAAAGTCAAAGTTTGACTATATTGACCAAAATTCACTTTTCTGGAAAATATTCTTTTTAGTCATGTTTGGAATTCTAATTCACATCAAAATCAAAATTTATATTTAAAATAACAAAATTTATTCATTTTAATAAATAAAATAAAGTTTTTAAATCAGGAAATTAAATTAAAGAAATTAATATATATATAATTAAAATAATCACAAAATACAGGGTTGTTACACTCTCCCCCACTCAAATCTTTTCGTCCTCGAAAAGGAAAAAATTTCGGAGAAACAACTAGGCAGAACAATAGGTTGGAAGTCATCCCCGAAAAGAAGGTAGGGGAATAGGGATATCTAGGAGGGAAAATGGGTTGAAAGACAAGGATGAGCCATTAATTAAAATTGTTGGTTAAAGAGGTAAAATATTTAAAACACTTTAAAATCCTTTAGGAAGGAAAATAACTGATCAAAATATCCTTTATATAATATTTTATCAAAATACTTTTATATCTCGATGTTTCAACAAGTTTATCCTTGTTCCTGTACACTCTGGTTGTGCGTTGATCAGGCGCAAAACTGGAATTCTCCAGGTACTTAGTAGACCTGTTTCAACACCTAGTGAAAATACTGGGAAAACCTTTAAAACAGATATGGAAAGTACAATCCAAACAAAAAACGAATCAAATCATGGATCGCAGATACACAATGGTTACGCCTGGATCTCCCAGGAAACATCCGTACCTTTTAAGCATTCACTGCCTTGCGAATTTCGCCATGCAACAAACCGGTGGACCGCAGGATACATAAAAATGGTTACACCTGGATCCCCCAGGAAACATCCATACCCCTTAAGCAATCTCTGCCTTGCGGATTACGCCACTAACACGACCATAGATCGCAGATACACAATGGTTACGCCTGGATCCCCCAGGAAACATCCGTACCTTTTAAGCAATCACTGCCTTACGAATTACGCTATGCAGTCGAGTTCGTAAGACCATGGGTAACGCCATGGAATTCGAAGGACACTCGAGTATCATATCCGGAAAACCAAAAATCAGAGAGAATAATATCGATAGAATGAATCCAAGATGTGGCCACAAATCGGATATCAAGCAGAAGGCACTTTCCATATCTTTACTTCGAAAATATGTATCATATAGTACCTTTTCAAATCACTTTCAAATATCGTACTTATATAATATCCATTATATATAAGATTTCACTTTCAAATTGAGTACCTTTTCAAATCTATAGTTTTCGAATCAATTTCATACTCATACAAATCAATTTTATATAAGTTCGACAACTTCCAAATCAAGTGTTTAGTAACATAAGGTTCTCAAATTTCAATTTGTTTCAATATCAGTTCAATTTCAAAATCATATACAATTTCATCGAATTATTTCTTCTCAAATTAATTATCTTTAGTTTCAACGTTTCCAGAATAATAGATTTAGAAAATAAATCCAAATTTCCAAATCAATAATTTAAGTCAACCAATTCATTTCCAAAATCAAATGTTTTCAAAATCATCTTATACTTATGTAAGGTCCATCTTATATAAGGATCAAATTTTTCAAAATAAATTTCGCTGTATGAAGAGCCATATGGGATTTGAATATCTTTGCTTTTATGGGTTATATATCTTTGTAATTTAAATTGGAATTTTCTTTTAGTAAGCAAAGATATTCTAACTCGACAACTTTCAATTTCAGCGTCAAAATATATAAATGATATTAGGATATAAGATGTACATACGTCATCATTTCGCAAAACTACATTTGATCGCTCGCTTGATCACACAAGTTCGCTTTCGAACTAGTATTGTCCATTCGACTTCCCTAATGCGGATTTCGATATGGTTTCTCGACTAGAAGCCATCAGTCTCCTTGCATAGCCATATACTACGATAGAGAATTCTAGAATCAAGCCCAAAATCCATATCAAATATTCGCCATCAAGAATCGAATGAAAATCCTAACACGAAATGGTGTAATCCACCTCGAACTTGTGTACTCAAACTTGGATCAAATTAAATATGCGAATAAAACACCATACGTACAACTTATATATTTATTCCAACTTGTTAAATATATAGTTTCATAAAGATGTTACTAAGTTAAAACATTTAAACTAAATTTTATTCAAAATATTTTGAAGACCAAATTCTTTTCAAAGCATTTCGAATCTAAATTTCATATTAGAAAATTTTAAAATTGCCTTATTCATTTACTTAACAAAACAGTTTCAACTTATTTAAATCATATTACTTCATACTTAAACATTCAAAACAAATTTATATACTTTATCAAATAATTCATACTTTTCAAAAAATTTAGCTTTGAAAAGTTAACCTTGATTTGGAAGTGCTCGAACCTTCAAAATAGTCGAAGAAATCATATTTCAATCCAAGAGTTGGAAATCATAATTAAATCAGTAAATCAATTCCAAAATAGGGTTATATCAAATCAAATCCAAAACTCAAGGACTGAACACTGGCTCATTTCAAATTGTTCAATATATATACATATATCTTTCGAATATCACATCACGCTTCGGAATTTGAAATCAGAATTGGTTTCACAAATCAATCGCATAACAAAGTTACCGAAGTGGCCTCTCCCTCACTCAGAAACTCGAAAATCAATGTCGATGATGCGTGCACTCATCACCGAAATTATTTTCCAGCGACACAAGTGGTTCTGGACTTCCATTTACTTTGAAAACTTCTTTGAAATTCCTTCAAAATCATTAAAACCCATTAAAATCATTGAAACATTACTTATTCGGAAAAATAATTTTATCATATTATTTATTATTTCAAAATCTTAAAACCAGTTCCAAAATGCCAGAGTTCAATCACTTAAATTCAGATTCAAAACCTTCAGTTATAAATCATTTTATATGAAAACATTTCTTATAAAATTTTCAAAATTTCAAATCCTTTCAAAACTTCAAATTCTCATTTTTTTTAAAAGGTACATAATCCTTATCAAAAACATTTCATCTTTATATAAAAATATGGCCATCCTTATCAAAATAAAAACTACGATGAATACACAATTTTCAAAAGACAATCAACCACAAACTTTCCAAGGGACGATTCAAGGATGGATTTCAAAGCAAAACAGAGATTCAAATTTAGAAGGACTCTAATCAAATAGAATTCTAATTCAAAGATAGGCTCAAACGAAGATAAGATAATTAAATTACCAAATAGAAGATGGATAAGCCTATATGAATCGCGGGCGACCTTAACTGGTCAACCGTGACTTCAGGAATATAATCGATGCGAAAATCTAAGGCAAATCGACCTTCGATTGCCAGAGATAGAATCTAAATATAGCAGAAGATAGAAAACATCATAAACTGAGGATACAGAAATCTCCGATGAATCAATGCCAATTATAATCATTCAAAGATTGGCAGAATCGCCACCCTATAAAGGTCATACAAAGTGGAGTGATGCAATGCTCCAAAATCAAAAGAATACAATTAGGGGAGACAGGAATGGATTTCAGAACAAGTGGGAGCGTTCCAAAATTCAAAGGAATCTTATTCGATAAGAATCCAAACGAAGATTAGAGATATATAACCTCTATCGATACAGAAAAATTCCCATAAAAATTTGGAAAGACTCGAATTCATAACATACGAAAACAGAAGCATAAATATCTTTAGTTGGACAACTTTAGCTAAGCAAAAGATACAACAGAGTTTACTCAAAACAACTTAACAAACTACTGATTTTGCCATACTCAAAATAGATTCCTATCAACAATGGATCTAGATCATCAAGAGAGAAGTTCAAAATTTTAGAGGATCCTAATCAAAGAAATTACTAACAAGGTGGATACGAAAGGAATGAAGTTTAAGAAATATTTTACTTTCAAAGCAAGGAAATTTATATCAAAATAATCTTTGAAAATTCTTTAAAAATCATTTGAAAATTATTTTATACTTCGAAAATACGTTCTCTCACAAAGAAATGATTCTGAGATTGATTTCACTTATACTAGGGTATTTCTACCCTATCTCTAATGAGTTTTTGCTCCGTAGGCTAAGGTTTGCCTAAACCAAAGCTCTGATACCAACTGTAACGGACCACGTCAGTGGGGTAACGCCCACCGTAGCATACAGCTGTACCTGTGTTTTGCCTTTACAGCCAGCCTCTCGACTGCACCAACCCCGCAGGGACATGTAGGAGTAAGAGTCATCCGCTCGCTACCAAACCAAATGCGAGAACCCCCTATCATGCTTCACCCTCTAAGTGCATAGGCAGATACACATGTCTGACTTGAATAATTCAAAATAACAGATTGTAAATAAATTTGGAGCAAATGAAATCAAATACACAGAATCACAGACACAGAACATATCAGAATAACTCATAGCGGAAATAAAATACCATAGTAGTTCATGAAGCTACTATATACAAACTCTCAAAACATAATACATAATATCATTCTGAAAACATATACAATAGAAATCCCAAATACATAGTTATAAATACCAGAACTAGAATAGAACAACTGAACTGAAAGGAACAGATAACTAGACAAGTAGGATCTCCAGCGATTCCTAGCTCCAGAATGAGATCCAAAGCTAAGCTGTAAATACTCAGGCTGACCCGAGCGTAAAGTAAAACACAAAACACTCGAGTCAGGACAATATATACTTATATAATGTAAACCAACTCAAGTGAACTGTAGTAGAAATGCACAATAACTCAAAGGATGCTTAGGATCGCCCATCCTTCAAGGATCAGTTAAACTATAAATTAAATACACCCCGTGGTTAAAATTTCAAAATGGTATTTTATACTTCGAAATCAAATATCATTTCAAAATTCAATATCCTTCAAAAATCCATTTCAAAATATCATATTTCAAAATAGTTTATATTTCGAAACAAATTACTTTATTTTAAATCATAAAAATAAAGTTATTATTAATAATTAAATTATTAAATTTCCAAAATTTTAATCTTTCATTCGTTCACTTAAATTAATTAAAACAATGAAAATTCAACTTTTGCAGCATTTAGAAAAGTGAATATTAGGCACGCATCCTTAAAACAGAACTTAATTCAAAGCGGATCCCTGTGGAAAAAATTATACTTTCTACGTCCCTGTTTTTGGTTTCCGCCTATTTTTTCCCCAAATTACCCCTACGCTTCACTGTCGAGCTTCAGTTCTTCTTCTTCAGTTTCTTCTGATCAAATGAAAAACCGAGCCGAGTCTATAAACTATGAGAATCAAGAAATTAAATTGAAGACTCTACAAAATCGAAGGTTTATTTTTCGATTTAAATGAAAAACTACAATTATTTTGAATATTTGCAGAAATAAATGCAATTATTGAGAATAATTGCCGATAACTATGCAGTTATTATGAATAATTGCAGAGACAGATGAGTTTAGAATTGAAATGATTTTACAAGAAAAATTGCTGATAAGAATGCAATTATTCTGAATATTTGCAGAAATAAATGCAATTATTGAGAATAATTGCTGATAACTATGCAACTATTACAAATAATTGCAGAGAAAGATAAATTTAGGATTAAAATGATTTTACATGAATAATTGCTAATAAGAATGTAATTAAGAAAGATGAATTTCGGATTGAAATAATTTTACATGAATAATTGCTGATAAGAATGCAATTATTTTGAATATTTGCAGAAATAAATGCAATTGTTTGAGAATAATTGCTGAAAACTATGCAATTATTATGAATAATTGCAGAGAAAGATGAATTTCGGATTGAAATGATTTTACATGAATAATTGCTGATAAGAATGCAATTATTTTGAATGTTTGCAGAAATAAATGTAGTTATTGAGAATAATTGCTGATAACTATGCAATTATTATGAATAATTGCAGAGAAAGATGAATTTTGTATTGAAATGATTTTACAAGAAAAATTGCTGATACGAATGCAATTATTCTGAATATTTGCAGAAATAAATGCAATTATTGAGAATAATTGCTGATAACTATGCAAATATTATGAATAATTGTAAAGAATGATGAATTTAATCTTCATAATTGAACTAAAATTCTTTATTTTGTTATTTATAGTTATAAATGTCTAGTTTTGTATTGAAATGCTTTTATATGAATAGTTGCCGATGAGCATGCAATTAATCAGAATATTTACAGACATACATGCAATTATTAAAGATAATTGCACATTTATATGCAATATTTGCAAACAATTCAGCAATTATATGCAATAATTGATGACATGCCTGCAAGTATACGCAATAGTTGCAAACAATTCAGCAAGTATATGCAATAGCTGTTGGCATTTGAAGAAAAATCGATATTGTTTAAAATTTGCAGAATTCTCCGCAAATATATGGAATAATTGCACTCTTACCTTAAATATGTTTTTTTGGTATCAACAATGGATCTCATTTTAAAGATCATCAAATTTGTGATTTTTTGGTGACAACGGTATGCTGATCTGATTTTTCTACATAAAGTTATACGCGTTTGAAATGTTAAAAACGTATAGGGTATTTTGGTCTTTCTGCGCGCGCGAATTTGAAAACAGGGACCGAAAATGTAAGTTAAGTTTGACAAGGATTTTTTCTCTATTTTGAAACTTACTAGGGATGTGAGCCAAACTATCCCTTTAGAAAATGCTACGGAAAGTCACATTTAAAACTGTTCAATTTAACAAAAGACAGCATTTAAAATGCTGTAATAGGGTTACATTAGTTTCAAATAAACTTAGTTAAATTCAACCATTATAACATTACAAAAATGCTATAATAGCCTTTAATTAAATTTAGCCATTTGGTTCATTATTATCAACTACAGCATTTACAAATGTTGTATTATCATTTACATTAGAATTAATAGCATTTCAGAGATGTAGTTAATTAACTTCAAATATTCAGTATAATTTCACAAACAATTATATTTTTATATAAATCATTTTTAACTTATAAAATCATATATAATCATTCAAATACCCTTATATTCATGATTTTATAAAGTTAAACCTCCATTCAAAAATCAAAATTTAATAATAATTCACTTATTAAATTCCAATTTTAAATTATAAATTCATTAAATTAAATTAACTTAACACTTAATTTTAAATTTTCAAATATAACTTAATTCCATTTTTATTTACTTAACTTATAATTCACTCTTAAGCCAAATTCACAAATTTCCAATTTTAGTTATATTTCAAAATTTCAACTTAAATATTCATTCATTTCACATTTTAACTTTATTCAAAATCATTAATATAATATAAAAATCATTTAAATTCACTTTAATCCAAATTATCATGAAGTTATCACATTTCATATTTAATTTAAATTCCATTTATCACCCAATTAAAATTTCCCAAAATAACTTACATTTCAAATTTTCTAGTTTTACCAATAATTTATTTCACTTATAAATTTTCAAAAAATCAATAATGCTTACATAAATCATTTTTTTATTTAGTTTAAATCAAATATTATAATATTTACATTTCAAAAATATTTTTAAGATTTTTATAAAAACATATTTTAACAACGGGTCTGTATTTCATTTCTAGTCTAGGTAAAGTGATACGGGTAATATATCATTTCAACCCGTAATTTACAAAGAAAACCCGGGTTTGATCATTTCAAACCCGCAATCCCAAGGAAATGAAAAATAATTGAAAATCATTCAGGCCTATCATTTCATCCCATAATGATTTTCTCCTATTCTAAAGTCCGTTCGGGTATGTATCATTTCAACCCATAGTGATTCTAATCTAAAGGAAACTTGTAGTGTGATAAACTGATAAAAATAATAGAACAGCATAATATAACAGTAACATATAATATAATAGGTGTTTAAGCATGGGTGAACATCATAAAATCATAACATAGCAAGTGTAACATGATAATGCATTTTACAGATTCAAAAGGGGTCAATTCACTAGTTATATATGTACATATTGTCTGGTGAGAATAACTCACCTGTTAAGCTGGAGATTTGCCAACAAAGCTCACAACACAAAGATTATGAAGGCACGACAACTCTAATACAATTTGAGTGTGGAGAGCAAATCCAATGATATAGATCTTGTGTTACAACCCAAACAAAAATCAAAGCAAACCATAAATTTCAATACACTAGAAATGACATAACTTTTAAATAAAAAGAGATACGAATGCCAAATCTTTTGCCTTGCTTTCTCTATTCTTTTGTCATGGCCTAGGGATGTTTTTGGCTCTGGTTTGAACAAGTTTGGCTCAGGTTTGGTCATGTGTATGCATGGCCTAGGTAGTAGAATATGAGGAGAAAGTTTATACAAAGGAATATGAAGAGTTTAAGGCAAAATTGGTGGGTTTTGTTCACAAAAAATGGCTCGGCCATGGGCTTGTGTGGTCAGGTCAGAGAGGTATGGATCAGGTCAGTGGAAGGAAAGGTGTGTGGTGGTCTGGCCAGAGGTGGTGGAGGCGGCCTAAGGTGGTGGTGGTGGTGGAAAATGAAGTGGTGAACAAATAGTGGTCAAACAACATGTTTTTATGGCTTGTGTTGCAATTTTTGTGGAGTTTTGGCATCATGGTGGCTCGGCCTTGGTCAAGACTAGAGGAGTAGCTGGTGGTGATGGCAGGGAAGAGATGTAGGGGGTGGTGGCCGTGGATATGGAGTGGAGGCCATTCAAAGAAGCAAAGAAAACAAGGCAAAATACATGAAAAATGAGAAGAAAAGTGTAAAAAAAGTAGCCATTACCCATAGATTTTTCTTGAAGCCATGAATGAATGAGAAGGTAAAATGTTTTTGGGTGAATGGAGGCTGAAAATCACGGCTACAAACCAAAAATGCACAGCCAAGATAGTAATTGAGGAGTTATGGCAAATGAAAGGACAAAGGAGATGAAAGGACTTAAGGTAAATAAGCTTTTAAAACTCTTCATATTTCTTTTTCTTTAAATTCAAATAAAACAAAAATAAAATCAGTAAATTGACTTAAAAACCGAAACAAAGTAATATAAAATAAAAATAATTAATTAATTTTAAATAAAATGGAAAAAGAATATAAGAAATTGCTTAAAAATTGAAAACCGGGTCCAGAAATTACAAATAAATCACTATTGACTTTGGAAAATTAAAAACTTCATTTTAATTATATTTTAAAATAAAATGTGAAGTAAAATAATTCATTTATATTTTAAAAATGAAATAATTAATTAAATTTAGAGAAATTAGAAAAAGAACTAAAGAAATTGTTTTAAAAATTCAAAACAGGACTTAAAATTTACAAATAGAATATCACTAGTTTTAGAAAATTTCTATTTCACTTTAAAACAAATAAAAGGTCAAATAAATAAAATAAATGAGGAACAAAATAAAGTGGGAATGAGAATAAAATAAGATTTTAAGAAAAAAAAATAGAAAAATAAATAAAGAATTACTTTAATTAATTGAAACTGGAAATTAGAAATTGTAAGCAAAATACAACTGACACTGGAAAATGTCAATTATACTTTTAAAAATGTTTTAAAACCAAAATATATGCATAACATGTTATTTTACCCATATAAATATAAATTAGAACATTACATGACCAAATAAAATATTATTTATACAATTTAAAATAAACAATTTGTTAAATACAGCAAATTACACACAATATTGAAAAAGGCATAACATTCACATTATAAATCAGATTTCAACGAAACGAAAAGCATTATTCTTAAAATTTATTTACTTTCATAATAAAAGAAAAAAATTCAAATTTTCAAACTTTCAAATTTCTAAATTAAAAGTCAAAGTTTGACTATATTGACCAAAATTCACTTTTCTGGAAAATATTCTTTTTAGTCATGTTTGGAATTCTAATTCACATCAAAATCAAAATTTATATTTAAAATAACAAAATTTATTCATTTTAATAAATAAAATAAAGTTTTTAAATCAGGAAATTAAATTAAAGAAATTAATATATATATAATTAAAATAATCACAAAATACAGGGTTGTTACATTATGCCTCTCCCAAAGTTCAATAAGACCAAGGTCCAACTAAAGTGGACGTGATCTGACTGTCCACATATTAACTCCTGCCCTGGACATAGGTGACAGTCTAGGAGCTCGACTTAAACTAGGCGTGATTGACCTTCTACTCATCTACCATCGCACTCGGCACGAGGACGCGGCTGCAACATGAGTTAGATGTGACTTGACCGTCCACCCAACAACTCTCTCCCTTGACTTGCCAGGAAAAGCACGAAGCAAACTGGACGAGACCTAACCACCCAACCCAAGCATGGACCATGGATGTGGTCCGACCATCCATCGCTTAATCAACAAGTGGACGTGAATTAACCGTCCACTCGCCAATTTTTGTCCTCGACACTGGGCGTAGAATTCCTTCCCACAAATGAACATGACTTGACTGTTCATTTGACAACTCTTACCTTGACCTAACGGGTGGAGTATAAATCAAAAACGGGTGTGACTAACCACCCATCATAAAACTCTAGTCCTCAAAGTGTGGACTGGAGTATAAACACAAAAGGATGGATGTGATTCGACCGTCCATCAACCAACTATGGTCCCCAGAGCACAGATTGGAGTATAAACATCGAACGGATATGACTTGACCATCCGCTAATCAGCTCCTTCCCACGATTCGACATGAAGAACTCCAAGTAAGGGTGAACGTGATACGACTGACCACTCTTCGACTTCCGCCCCTAACTGGGGGGCAAAAGAAATGACTAAGGAAAATTTGGTTTGACCATTTTCTGGAATAGCTCTAAGTCCCCGAAGTGTGGACTGGAGTATAAACACAAATTGGGTGCGATTTGACCACCCACCAATAATCTCTTATCCCAGAGTGCAGATATGAGTATAAATAAATAGATGAGTATGGTTCGACCACTCACTATTCCGTAAACTCTGACCTGAACTCAATAGAGTATAAACATACTATGGATGAGATTCGACCATCCGCGAACTAACCCACCGACCCGAAACTAGGGGCAGGAGTATAAACCACTAAAAGTTAAATACGACAACTTATTATAGCTCCAACTTGGTGTTCTTTACGACTTAAGGCAATAACTGCAAGGTGGCTTTATTACCAAACCAATCGGAATAACGTCCAAAGTCACGGATGACCGACTATATCATACCACCAGGTCGATAGGCAATGTCGATCCAAGCTTTCTATATCGTGCTGGTGGATTGACGATCAATATTAATCCACACCAAATACAAATGAATGTGACCTAAATGCCCTTCGAAAAACTTCGATCACCAGAGTGCGGATAGGAGGATAAACCACGAATGAGTGTGACTTGATCATTAATTCTCCAGCACCTTCCTTTGATCCGTCAGGAGGAGTATGAAACTGGATGAGCATGACCTGACTGCACCTGAGCCAACTCTATCCCTAGATCTGATGGGAGAATATGACTCAAAATGGATGTGACTGACCATCCAGCTCCAAATGAATGAGACACGACCGTTCATTCATTGACTCTTTCCATGACCCGACTAGAAGAGAAATACGAAATAGACGTGACTCGACCATCTGCACACTGATCCTTGCCCTTGGTTTGACAAGGAGAGCATCAATCAGTGATTGGATGTGACTTGACCATCTATTCTTTAAGTCCTTGACCAGAGTATGGTGACATTTGCACTAAAAGTGGACGTATTGAACATCCAGTACCCAAATCATGCCCGAAATTCGATGGAGCATCGAAGTATTCCCCTTGGAATGAAAAATCAGAATACAGTCCAGGATAGGTGAGACTCGGCGTTCCACCAACTAACCCGATCCTATGATTCAACGAGAAAGAGTATAAAGCTAAAGTCGACATGACTTTCCTTCCTACTTATCGACGTATGCCCCAGACTTGGGGGCATGAGCAAGAAATAAGATGAATGTGAACTGACCATTCATCGATCAACTCTAAGTCTTCGAAGCTTTGGTGGGAGTATAAACACAACTAGGACGAGACTCGACCGTCCATGCATTGTATTTATCAACCCGAGATCGAGGGTAGAAGTGTGATCATCCAAAGACTAACTACGATAGCTTAATAATAGGACTCATACCTAGTGTTTACAATGACTCGAGGCTATGAACGGAAGGATGCCTAGAGATAGAATCATCGAATCAATGCCCAAGCTCATTGGCAACTTAACATCACTCTAACCCGAACGATGAGTAACGGATCTTGAGTACATTGAATGGAAAGCACGTTACTCAAATATACAAGCAGATTCCAACTCAAAGCAAAAGCTAGCTATGTATATGCATAGAACACAAGACTAAACTCTACTTGGTGTTTGATTCAATGCTCCTTTAAGCCTGATCTCCAACAATCGCATATAATCGATAAAAGCGACTGGAACCCATCACTATCAGACTCAACGGCTTATGACAAGACTCTATGATTCGACCAGAGTGATTGTCATCATTGACAGTCCTAACCGGATTTCACATTGATTATTTCGCAAAACAATTACGTTTGAACTCAAGGATTAGCTATCGACATATAGGAATCTAATATTCATATTCAAGTTCGTTCAGGGAAGGTGTTACAATCTGAATAAGTACAAATTTGATAATCTACTCAAGTCTGAAGTGGTAGACATCCAATTTGAGGCCATATGCTAGTTCAAGTATGCAAGTCATTATGGTATGTCCCATTGTTCGATTCAAGTTCACATGGTCTAACATGTTCATGTCAAACCAAAAACTGCTTAAGTCCCACTAATATAAGGGATTGGAACCAATCCTATTGCTTGGGCAAATCCATATAAGCATTTTTCAGCTTATAACATAAGGCTAATATCAAGCAACAACAACACAGTCGGTTCTATAGAGGTATAGAATGCAAAGATGAAGAAGTAGAGCCCAAAGAATCCAAGGCCGTACCCGTTGAGCTAATGATTAACATCATAGTCAGCCACGATGACCCATTGCAGGTCATAAAGATCGGACCACGGCTCAACCCCATGATGATAAAAGAACTTGCTGGTTTTCTCCGAGTGAATCTCGATGTGTTTGCTTGTACTCATTCTGATATGTGTGGGATCTCGCCTGCCATTGCAAGCCACGCATTAAATATCGACCCGAGGCATGTCCCGATGAAACAGAAAAGGTGTGGCATGGATCTGGAGAGATCTGCCGCCTTAAAGAAGAGGTGGATAGGCTCAAATGCAATGGGTTTATTCGCAACACCCTCTACCCGGAATGGGTACCAAATCCTGTACTTGTGAGAAATGTGAATAGAAAGTGGAGAACGTGCGTTGACTATACAAACTTAAAAAAGGCATGTCTAAAAGGCAGTTTTCCCCTTCCAAGGATTGACCAGCTAGTGGACTCAATCGCAGGACACAATTTGCTATCTTTCATGGATAAATATGCAAGATGTAATCAAATCCCGATGCACATACCCGACCAAGAGCACACCAGCTTTATTACCAACTTGGGATTGTATTGCTCTTTGGTAATGCCATTTGGACTAAATAATGCTAAAGCTATTTACCAGAGACTGGTCAATAGGATATTCAAAGACTAGATTGGGCGATCGATGGAAGTATATGGGTATGATATGCTAGTGAAGTCATGACGATCAAACAATCACATTGATGGTTTGGTAGAGATATTCAGTATTCTCCGAAGATGTGGAATGAAACTCAATCCCTTGAAATGCTCTTTCGGTGTTACGTCAGGGAAGTTCCTAGGTTTCATGCTCAACTCTCATAGAATTGAAGCCAATCCTAAAAAGATTCTGGCAATCCATGACATTTAGGTATCGAAGACAATTAAGTAGGTACAGAGCCTAAATGGGAAGATCATCGCCCTAAGTCGATTCATCTCCAGGGTCACTGACAAGTGAATTCTCTTCTTCAAACTAATCAAGAGAGGGAAGAGAAACTTTGAATGGATGCAAGACTGTGTTGACGCATTGCAAGCTCTGATAGATCAATTAGAGAAACCTCCCTTCCTATCCAAGCCTCTTGATCACAAAGATTTATACATATGTTTAGCCGTGTCAGTACACGCCATAAGCGCCGTAATGTTACATGAAAAGAATTAGATCCAAAGATCGGTATATTATGTAAGCAAGCGATTGACAGGCAATGAGAGAAACTATCCAAAGCTAGAAAAGTTCACGTGCTACCTGTTGATTGCAACACGAAAGCTCCACCCTTATTTCCAGGCTTACCCCATTAACATCTATATCGACTAGCCATCATGATATGTCATACAATGACCTGAGATGTCTGGAAGACTACTCGAGTGGAACATTGAATTAACAAATTTAACATCACCTATCTCCCTCGGAGAGCTATTCAGGGACAAGCATTGGCCAACTTCATAGTCGAATTCCCTGCACCAGACGACTCTCCTAAGAGCAGTGTAGAACTAACCATCCGATGGGATATGTACACAGATGGAGCATCCAATGATCGGTGTCCTTGCGTCGAAGTTATGTTAGTGACTCCTGAGGAATGATCGATCTGCTATGCCCTCCAATATATAACAAAGATGAGTATGAAGCCTTGATCGCCGGGCTTAAACTTGCCAGAGAACTGGGGGTGAAAACTTTACAAATCTTTTGTGATTCCTAGCTAGTAGTATGCCAAGTCAAGGGAGGTTATCAAGCTAAGGTGCAGCAACTTGTTCCTTATTTCGGCCAAATCCAAGAGCTACTAGTACACTTCGGGTATTAGACCATCACACACACCCCAGATAACAAAATGAGAAAGCCGACTCACTAGCCAAGCTAGCCAGTTCCGGGGATGCGCAACAAATAAGCTTAGTCCCGGTTGACGTACTAAATGCTCTAAGCATCAACCAGATGGAGATTGATTGGGTTGTAGAGATGGAGCCGGAAAGGTAGTCATGGATGATTCCTATCAAAGGTTATCTACAACGAGGGATCCTTCCTGGATAGAGGAATGAAAAACGACATATCCTCCATGGAGCTTCACGCTACATCATCCAAGAAGGAGTCATGTATGGAAAGGGTTTCTTCATTCCTCTACTTTGGTATATCACCCATGATGAAATCAAACGAGTCTTGAGAGAATTCCATAAAGGAGAATGCAGCGATCACACCAAGGGGCAAACCCTGACAAATAAAGTACTCTGCTACGGGTATTACTAGCCACCTATCAATCGAGATGTGGCTGATCATGCTAGATAGTGCGAAAAGTGCTGGATGTTTGCAAAATTTTTAAGAGACCCTCAAATAGAAATTACTCAAATGATCGGTCCATGTCTGTTTTCCACTTAGGGTATTGACATCATTGGCTCCTTGCTGATTTCTAAAGGTGGTGTGAAGTACGCCATCGTTGTAGTTGATTACTTCAACAAATGGTCTAAAGCTGAACTTTTAGCCGCGATTACAATGAAAAAGGTAATGAACTTTGTTGTTCGAAACATCATCTATCATTTTGGTCTTCCCCAACAATGGTTACTGATAGCGGAACCCAATTCGATAGTGCTAAATTCAAAGACTTCTACCATCGGCATCATATTGCGAAAAGATTCATGGTAGTTGCTCACCCTCAATCTAATGGACAAGTTGAAGCTATTAACAAAATCATAAAGTCCATTCTGAAGAAGCGTTTGGAAAAAGGCTAGAGGCAAGTGAATCGACGAACTCTCATCAGCATTATGGGCATATAGAACCACCCATAAGTCCGCAACTGGCCATACTCCATTCGCCTTTGCTTAGGGCTTCGAAGCCATCATCCATGTCGAACTTAAAGTCCCTTCTCATTGAGTGACTTATTGTGACCCCTATTTCATTAAAAAAAATAAACAGACAAGCAATTGCAATCAAATTGCAATTAAACCAAAAGGAATTGGCGATGACCCGTGAGTATACGATCATGTTCGGGAGCCAACAACAGGAATGGGTACATGAACGTGCACGTATGCATCCCAAAAATTTGATTTCTTGAAACCAGCAGAAATTTAATTCTCACTGGAGTTATTAGAGAAAAGACTGGATCGGATAACCAAAGCCTACTAGCTCTATAGAACCGGGCACAGATAGCAAATAATGGAATATAATACTGAATTTATACTATTGGAAATCAACCAAGCATCTTGACGATCAAAGAGAGATACAACACTTTGGGAAAATAATTCAACGGAAGGATAATGACTATTTAGAAAACTAGATGGATTTCTCATTGTCGACTCTAACTTGCTTCGATTCAAAGCACGTCATGTTCGACACAAGACATACTTTGGGGGGCAAGTGCTATCCGGCATTTTGACATGGACATATTCAAACTGACTGGGCAAGTAGACTCGACTATCATCAAGGCCAGTATCCCAGGGCGATGATAGTGGTGTCCATAAATCAAGTACAGACGATAATATGGAGCCGTGATCAAACGAAATCAAGAGATATGCTATATAGGACGTCAGGTATGGATAATGCTTGGTAAGGAGTAGGTCGCTTAATCGAAGAGCGACATGATTGGCCAACTTAGGTCATCGAGTATGGATTATGCTCAGTAAAGGTCTAGACAGACCACTATCGACCAAGGAATTAGGCCAAGACATCACTTAATGTTCAGGGACACTGAAAGGGTGTACAGGACGTAACGCCGCTTCGCTGAAGAGTAACAGGATCATCTTACTCGAACATCGAGTATGGATTGTGATCGACAAGGATCCGGAGAGGCCACGGATTTAAATAAAATGATTCAGAGGGATCACGGATTCAGAATTGAATATTGACTCAGAATGGTCATGTATTTCACTAACAATCCAAAGAAATCATGGATTTGGATTGGCAATGGACTGGATTTGAGTTGGATAATATGGCTATCGATGGATTATCTACTTTGATTTTGGATTTAAGGCTATTCAAATCACACCTTCCTATCGCAAGGCATGTTGTAGGAGGCAAAGTGTTAACTTGCCTTTAGGCAAGGCAGTGCACAGGTGGATTTAACCCAACAGACTTCATGATCATCAAGTTAGAAAGCCCGGATAGATGGTTACCAGGGTAGGAAATTGATTATAGGCAAGACTATGGACCGTAGTCATATGGATTCATGCAAATAGCATTCTAGAATTAGCTAAGTATGGATTTCACAATTCAATTGAAAAAACGATAGGGTACGATCGCCTTTCACAATGGATCGACTATGATCCTTCTCCATTATGGATCGACTATGACCCATCTTTAAAATGGATCAGTTATGATCCTTCTCTAATATGGATCAGCAACGATCCATCTCCATTATGGATCGGCTATGATCCATTTCCATTATGGATCGGCTATCATCCATCTCCCAAATGGATCGTCTATGATCCATCACCAATGTAACAACCCTAATTTTGACTAACATTATTTAGGATATTTAATTAGATAAATTAAATGAAATAATGTAAATGGTTAAGGGACTGAGATTTGAATAATATAAGGTAGTCGTGCCTAATTAATCTATAAGCCAAAGAGTAATAGAATGAAATAGGTAAGAGGATTATGATAAGAGAAAAATAGTAATAAGTTATATTCTTATACCCTAAACCCTCATTCCATTTTCATTTATATCATTCACAAACAAAAATTAGACTTAAGCTTGGCCGACCACCATTAGAAGAAGATAAGGGGAAGATAAGCAAGAATCAAAGGAAGAAGCTTAATCAAATCAATTCAAAAGCAAATCTCAAACTCCTTAACAACAAGCAAAGGTGAATAATAGATTACATCTCATCTTTTATTTTTTTTCAGTTTCTAGATAAGATCCGAATATATTTTGCAAGTAAAATGCCATGTTTTGATTGTTAAAATGAATATATATATATATATACTCGTTGATGATTTATGATGTTTCATATAGACTTTATGATATTTTTTGTTTTGAAAAACCATTAAATGATATCCAAACGACTTGCGTTTTTGGTATAAGGTCAGAAATATTATTTTAGAGATGTGTTTCAAGTTTCATAATTTTCTGAGATTTTGTGGATTTATTATGAATTTTCTAGTAAAGAAAATAGTTAAATTGGGTTTAAATTAATTTCGGATATTATATGTTAGCTTTGGGTCAAAAATTTAAATATGTTAGAAAACATATTAAAAATGATTTATGGGAATTTTTGGAGAATTTTCCTAAGTATTTTATTAAGGATATAAAATTATTTAAGGTATGGGACTTAAATGTTTTATATACTTTTAAAAGGAGAAGGGACTAATTTGCCAAATGTTTTTAACCTGTTAATTAGTAAATTCGACAGCACTTTTAGAAAAAGATTTTGTGAATGTATTGGCAACCAATTATATATTGACAAACAAGGCAAGTTAGTTGGAAAGAAATTATTTTATAAGGTTAATAATTAGTTTGCAAGAAACTACTACTTCGTCACTAATAGCGGCTACCTTTCGACCCTATACCGCCGCCTCCAACCTAGTCGAAACCAATACACATGGTATCGATGCCTTGGTACATAGTGGATTAGAGATAGGCGAAAGGTATAAAGTCAAAACATGCATTCGAAGGGGTTGCAGTAGTCTTTATAAACTTAGAACTATTTTGGTTACAAAATGAGGCTTCCGAAGGAAACAGCTTTCAACTTAGTCAAATCTACTATTTATCGACAATTTTTCTATCGGACTAGAAAATTGCCGAAAATTTTCGAATTAAAATAACCGCAAGCGCATGGCGTACTATCGTAGTACGTAGTGAGTACGAGTCGATCTATAGGGAATTGTTTTAGATTTTAAAAATCTATTCAATCAAATTAGACCAAAGTGAGAGGAAATTGTCAGCTACAAAAATGAAGCTAAAACTAGAATTAAAATGAGATTTAAAAACTATTAGATTAGAGAACAATTTAGAGGCAAATCCACTCTCATATTTTTGTAAATCAACAAATAAATAATTTATGATCTCTAGTTATGATATTAAGTGAAATAATTGTTGCATTGATCATAAGTATGGTTTATTTATGTTATTAATTAACATAACTTAAACCATCAAACTATAATACAACAATTATACCACTTATAAATTCTCATGAAAATGAAGCCAAATCAAAAGCTATTATAAGTATGATCTATTTACTATTGTAAATAGTAAGATAGATCATCGAATTTTGTTTTTACTTTCTTTTCAAAATCAAAAATCAATTAGCAAATGATGATGTAACTTGTGTTTATATTGAATAAGAATAACTCATTTGCAAAAGCAACATAAGCTATCAAACCCACTTGTATAAACTTACATCAAAATTGACTTTCATGAAGCACAAACAAAAGAGATCATAAATCATAAAAATGTTGAAATTACATTAAGTTAGAGAGCTTCATTACCCCTAAATTGAAGGGGTTTAGCTACTCATTTGTGTTATCAAATCAACACTTGTAAATTTCAACATTAAAATGCAAGGAAATGGAAACTAAGCAAAGGAAGAAAGAGAGATTAACTACTTTGCATAAAAAAAACAAAGCTACTCTACTTGCATGAATGTAAATCTAAGCTATAAACATGAAATAAAAGAGAGCATAGAAAAAAATTTAACATAGAAGTAAATAAAAGCAAGTAAAAAAGAGAAGAGAAAGAGATTTGGAAGACATTTTTATTTCATTTTGATTTGTGTTTACAACTTGCTAATTTCCTAAGTAAAATAAGAGAGAATAGAAGATATTTACATGTACATGAGTGGGCTATTTATACATGCATAAAACCCTAATTCAATTTTTAGGGTGTTTCCTAAAATGTCCTTTAGGAAGTCTGGCCGCCAAGTAACCATTAGCCACTAATTAATCCATCATTTAATGTGCATGAAGCTTTAACCTCCACTTATTTGTCCATTAGCTTCTAATTGTAGATTTAGGTAAGTGGGTGAGGTCCTCTATGATCATGAACTTGAATTATTTCCTCTTCATTCCTTTGTATTCCTTTGTGCATGCATATATCTTCATGAATCCCTCTTCCATATGCATTAAAATTTCCTATAAAAATCATAAAAAATGTCCAAGTAAAAATTCTCAAATTGACACATGCACAAAAATGACCATTTTGCCCCTGAATGAAGATGAATATATGATGATTTGAAAACAATTGAGTTTTGGTTTTAAACGTATTAAAATGCCCAAATATGATATTTATTTAAATAAAAAGAGTTAAAATATGGATGTATATATATGCACATTTACGTGCACATCATCTACCTTTGTTATGGAAAAACGCTTTCGAAAGAGGTTGCCACCTTTTGTTTTAAATAAAGCTTTCAAATAGGTCGGAACCCCTGCTACCACATTCAACCTTTCAAACCAAAACTATCAAAAGGGTTCTTTTGCTTCAAACTATGAAGCCGCTTCTCTATGCTTTCGAAAAGGTTGGTTTCAAAACCATCTACTTTCTTTTACTTAGGAATAATGCTTTCCAATGCAATGTGTTCGCCCCAGCTCTATTAAGACCCTTAGATATATTGAAAGTTAAACCCAAAGGTTTTGAAAGGAATGGTTTTAAAAGGTTTCGAAGTTATGTTTCACAAACTTTTACTTGAACCCAATGCTTTCAAAAAGTTTGTTTTAAGCAAAGGACTTTAATGCTTTCAAAAGATATATGATAAAGGTTTCGAAGGGGTGAATCCCCAATGTTTTCGAAAGGTTTACTTTTAGTAATTGAATGGAAGGTTTCTAATGCTTTCGAAAGGCAAGTTTGAATTATTTTGAAAAGAGGATGTCGAAGGTTTTATAAAGCTTTCGAAGGGAACACTTTCAATGATTATGACAGGTCTATTTGAAAGGTTTCGAAAGAAATGTTTTGGCCTTTCGGCCTAGCGTTTTAAGGTAAAGTAGTTAACCTATTATGAAAGGGGTACTTTCAATGGATTCAAAAGGGATTGTTTAATGTTTTTAAACAAGGGTTTCGAAGGTTTTTATCAACATTGTTTTGTGCAAAGCATATATCATGGCAAAGATATTATAGTAAAGCAAAAGGTATATTTTTCTTTTTTAAGTATGATTTAAAGGGTTAAATAAATTAGAAAGGAATTTTTTTAAGGAAAATTTGATGGGGTAGTTAACCCTAAGTAAATGACTTAGATATTAAAATTCTAGATGGGACTGGTATAGGGTCGCGCCATATACTTTAGCTATAGCCCCTAGCTAATATAAGTCCAAAATTCCAGTGTGTAGGGCTTAGTCACAGGTAAGACTTAAATGATGTTACACATAGAAAGGAATATATAGAGGAGGATAGGTTATTGGTGAGCCCGCAAAACTATTAGGATCAGTTGACCCTGGGAGAAGTAAGTTAAGGACGGACCATCCAAAATAGTCTCTAACAGATGTTAGATTATTTATTTATTTTGTCTAGTAGGCCCGAGTCAGCCAATGGTTAGTAGTTAGCCAAACAAAACTATATTGTTTGGACAGATATTCCATTGATTTCCTGATTTATGAGCATATATGATATTGCTATTATTGTTTTAATCAGTTTGATTGCAGAATTCTGATTTGCAAAAAGATATGTTTTAAAGGTATATTAGTGAGGAGAAAACCGTTCCGCTAGGCGGCGTGGTTTCACTTAATATCAGTAAACCGAGATGAATTAGTATTATTCATATTAGGCTTTATGTTTGACTTGACGTTTATGTTTTTTCCCTTTAACTCTTGGGTGCTCAAAATTAATTTGAGTAGATTGAGAGTTAAGGTTTTACAGGTTTAGTAGGTGGACGAATAAAGCATCCGGAGACATGCGAGAGGAAAAGTTAGCTATTTATGTGTTATTAGTTTTATTTCTATTGTTATGTATTAAGACCGATATGTCTATTTAGTACTCTGATAATCCAAGGGCGCATCTTCATATGTTGCTCTTGGCGTAATTTGTAATAATTATTTTCGATCGAAACCTGGGAATCGTTTGGGATTGTGTAATGGAATATGAAACATGGTTTTTGCAATGTAATCAGTAAAGTTGTTTTTTTTGGTATCTGTGATTTGTTTCATATTCATGTGCTTATGATATTATGTATACTATTAACATTACCGTATTTTGTCACCGGAAATTAATACTATAGATGACTGCAGCATCTGTAGCGCTTAGCTTCAGGCCTCAAGATAGGAGATGTTACAACTTAGTATCGGAGCATAGGTTTATGAAAAACTTTGAAGAAATTTCAAAATTAAAATGGTTTTGAAAACATAATCCTAAGGAATTAGAGAAAAGATTAGGGTATGGGATAATTCTATACTAACGTACTTGTATTTGCTATATATAAATATATGCTTTACCTTTGTTCTCCCATCTCTCTTAGGCTATTCTTTTGTATCTTACGAAGACTCGAATGCAGATTTTACGGACGTAAGATATGGATGCTAGAAGTGGAAGAGTGAACATTGGTGTCAAAAGCACCACAACTATAGGAATCCCAGACCAAACACTAGGAGGAACCCGGGTCAGGCACAAGCTGCTAATGTGGGTGCTGGAATACCGCAAGTCGATATTGGAGATATGTATCAATTCTTCGTTAATATAATGCGAGCAGGAGTTGCTGTGGAGTTGGATAGAGGAAATGCTGAAGGAGGAAATCAGGGAGCTCCAGTGGTCAATAACTATGTTGTATTGAGTAGAGATTATGCAAGACTAGGAGGAAAGCCGTCTATCGAGACTGAAGACCCAATTGAAGTGGAGAAGTGGTTACTTTATTGCGAAAGGATTTTTGCTGATTTGGGGCTCAATGATGAGCAAAAGAGGAGATTGCTTCTACACAACTACAAGGAGCAGTACTGTATTGGTGGAACAGTGTTACGGTTGGAGTCAATGAAGAGACTATGACTTGGGTTGAGTTCAAGAGAAGGTTTGGAGAAAGATTTATGTTGGAGCTAGGAGATATGACAGTGCTTGAGTATGTAACCAGGTTTAAGAAGCTATCGAGATATGGATACGCTATGGTTGATACTGTTATTAAAAGGAATGAGAAGTTTATCCGTGGGTTGAAGCCTGAGCTTGCTAATGCTATTATCGCATATTAAAGATCTGTGTGATATAGTTGTTGAGATGGATTTAAGGCAAAAAGAGATGCTTGCTTTTCTTGAAGGAAATAAAACTATAGGCGCTCAAGGATGGTAGAACCAGAAGAGGAAGTTTTTCCATAAGAAAGGAGCACAGAAGAGTGGAGCGGCCAAGAAGGGAAAGGAAGAAGTTATATGTTATAAGTGTGATAAGCTGGGACACTATGCCCATGAATGTCGGACGGGCAAAGGGAAGAAAGCTGCTGAGAATAAAGAAGTGAGATACTTCAACTGCGATCAGATTGGACATTATAAGAACCAGTGGAAGGAGCCAGCCAAGGATGGAAAGGGAAAGGTGTTTGCATTAGAGCCAGCTACCTCGAGACCAACAGCAGAGGAGAAAGGAAAAGCCATGTTGGGAGGTACGCTTTTGATTCTTGGTGTACAGTTAGAGTTCTATTTGATACTGGTGCATCACATTCTTTTATATCTCATTGTTTGGTAGATAAGCTTAACCTAGAACCCTTATACCTAGTTACTTCCTTAAGGGTTGCAAATCCGATAGGAGGGTATGCGACTCTTGGGATGAGATGTGACCATCTAGAGTTTGAATTATTAGGTCATGCATTTGTTTGTAGTTTGCATGTGTTTGATTTTGTAGGGTTGGAATTATTTTGGGTATGGATTGGTAAAGTAAATACGATGCTAGGATATTTTGCCATGATAGGAAAATATCACTTAGACACCCTGGCTGTAGTGATTAGATAATATACTCCATAGAAAACCCTAGTTTTAAATTTAATGCTTTATTGGGTGTTATGGAGGCAGAAGACGAGTTGAATCGAGTTTTCGTTGTAAGAGAATTCGTAGATGTCTTTGAACCCGGAGTAGGACTACCGTCGAAATGAGCTATTGAGTTTCGAATAGATTTAGTACCAGGGGCAGAACCGGTGATTAGACCGCCAAGTAGAATGCCACCTACCGAGATGAAGGAGTTAAAGGTGCAGTTGGTGGATTTGGAAGGCAAGAATTTTATCAGACCAAGCAGTTCACCTTGGGGAGCAACCGCAATGTTTGCCAAGAAACCAGACGGATCGTTAAGGTTATGTATCGATTATCGCAAGTTGAATGAGAAGATGACAAAGAATTGATATCCGTTACCTAGAACTGACGATTTGTTCGACCAGTTGAGTAGAGCCAAAGTATTTTCCTAGTTGGATTTGGCAACAAGGTTCCATCAGCTTAGAGTGGCAGAGGATAGTATTCCTCTGACGGTGTTTAGAACCAGATATGGATCGTACGAATGGTTAGTAATGCCGTTCGGACTAACTAATGCGCTAGCATTATTTGTACATTTGATGAACCGAGTTTTCCAAGAGCACTTGGATAGGTTTGTATTGGTATTCATAGATGATATTTTGATATACTCTAATGATGAAAGAGAACATGAAGTTCATCTTAGAGTGGTGCTCGAGATGTTGAGGCAGCATCAACTGAAAGCGAAATTTTCGAAGTGCCATTTTTGGAAGAAGGAAGTGAAGTTTTTTGGTCATGTAGTCTCGAAGAAAGGGTTGTCTGTAGATCTAGCTAAGATCAAGGCAGTGAATAGTTGGAAGAGAACCGAGACAGTGACTGAGATAAAGAGTTTTCTTGGATTAGTTGGGTATTATCGGAGATTCATTAAGGATTTTTCGTGGATAGCGGCACCGATGACCAAGCAACGCAGAAAGATGTGAAGTTCGTTTGGACTGATAAGTGTGAGGAAGCATTCCAAAGATTGAGACACTAATTGAATAATGCACCTGTGTTAGTAGTTCTAGAAGGGAATCAAGATTTAGTGGTATATACGGATGCATGTGGAACAGGGTTAGGAGCTGTGTTAATGCAAAGGGGGAAAGTGATTGCTTATGCCTTTAGATAGCTTAGACCGCATGAGGTTAGATATCTAACACATGATTTGGAATTAGCTGCGATAATTTTTGCGTTGAAGGTGTGGAGACATTACCTTATGGGAGAGAGATTTAAGTTGTATATGGATTATAAGTCGTTGAGTTATTCATTCTCTCAGAAAGAGTTGAATATGAAACAATGGAGGGGGTTAGAGTTTTTAGCTGCTTATGACTTTGGTATTGAATACACACCAGGAAAAGGCAATAAGGTTGCGGATGAACTTAGCAGAAAACACTAGAATGTAGTATTAGCAATGATAGCAGAGTGGAAAGATTTAGAAGCATTGACTACATGTAGGATAGTGGAGATATGTAGCTACATCTAGTAAGGAAACCATTGTGTTGTCATGTTTAGAAATTTGACCAGTGATGATCGAAAAGATTGCTTCTAAGCAGAAGGAGGATCCATTATTAGTTGAACGGATTAGAAAGTTAAGGGACGAAACAGAGAGCAATGATTTGAAAGATTTCAGTTTTGACCAGAAAGTATGGTTAAGGAAGAAAGGAAGACTGTGTGTTCCAAATGTGGGAAACATTAGGAAGGAAGTTCTTTAAGAATTCCATCGTTCAAAGTTCACTATTCATCCGGGAGGAACTAAGATGTATCAGGATATTAAAAGAAGTTTCTTCTGGGAAGGTATGAAGAAAGATGTAGGCTTATGGGTGAAGCAGTGTTTGAACTGTCACAAGTAAAAGCCAAGCATCAAAAGCCAAGTGGGTTACTTCAGCTTTTAGATGTTCCAGAATGGAAATTGGATTCTATCTCAATGGATTTTATAGACGGGTTGCCAAGGTCAAATGGAGGAAATGAAAGCATATAGGTTATAGTGGATAGATTAACCAAGAGTGCTCATTTCATTCTAGTTAAGTCAACCATGACGACACCTGTTTTACCTAAGTTATTTATGAAGAATATAGTTAGAATGCATGGTATTCCTAGAAGTATAGTAAGTGATAGAGATTCCTTATTCACTAGCGAGTTCTGGAAGTGTCTACAAGACTTTGGGTACCAAGCATAAGATGAGTACTGCTTACCATCCGTAGATAGATGGGCAAACGGAAAGAGTTAAATAAGTATTAGAAGATTTGTTACGAGCTTGTATGCTAGATTTTGGAGGATCATGGGTAAACTATCTACACTTAGTTGAGTTTTCGTATAACAACAGTTATCAGACTAGTATAGGGATGTCACTGTTTGAAGCTTTGTAAGGAAGGCTATGCAAATCTTCAGTTTGTTGGTTAGAGACCGGGGATACGTTAGTTCTTAGTCCAGATTTGGTTAGAGAAGTTGCAGAAAAGATTGAGTTCATTCGAACTAGAATGAAGGAAGCTCGGTCTAGGCAAAAGAGCTATGCAGATAGAAAATGGAAAGACTTATAGTTCTCAGTTGGAGATCATGTTTTCGTCAAGATATCACCGATGAAAGGTGTAATTCGATTCAGGAAATCAGGGAAATTGGCGCCGAGATTCGTTGGACCATTTCCTATTATAGAAAGGATTAGGAAACCCGCATATAGAGTGGAGTTACCAAGTAGTTTGGTAGGAATCCATAATGTTTTTCATATTTCTCATCTAAGGAAGTGTATTCGAGATCCAGAGACTACTATAGCATCGATTGTGTTAGATGACTTAGTAGTGGAACTAAATTGAACTATAATAAGAAAACTAGTTCGTATAGTCGTGAGAGATGAGAAGAGACTAAGGAACAAGACAGTCAGATTAGTCAAGTCTAGTGGAGTGACAACGAGAGAGACTGTATTTGTGTAGACTAAAAATGGTCCGACACCCTGATTAAAGGTTGAAAGCACCAACCCTATTTTGACGGAGCAATATCACAGATCACAGATATAAGAAAAGAACAGTAAAAGAAAGAAGAAAAGGAATTCTTATAGTGGTTCGGCTGTTAATGAAGCCTACGTCCACTTTATAGCTTTACTATGGACTAATTGCTATTACAAGAGTTGTTTGATTACAAGGCTTTGATTGTTTCCTAGCTTGATTGGATCTCCAGAGTAGGAATCCACTAGAGAATCATGGTGTATTACTTTGGAGATTGTTGTGAGGGAGGTAGAGGGTGAAGAATAATTCCAGTAGAGCTTCAGAAACCAGTCTGGAGAAGATCCTCTTTATATTGCTGGTAGGTTGGTATTTAAGTAACGCCCCACCTCTATACTCACACTAGCCAAGGACACTACAGGGTAATGCCGTCGACTAGCACGAAGAATAAGGCTGTTGAGGAGTGCCCATCTGTGTAATTGCTTTGTGCGAGTACCGATATGTCAGATAATATAACTTACATATTGTTTCAAGAGGAAATCCGACATATCAAATACAAACTCAAAGCTACCACACAGTGGCTATGTGGCCTTCGGAAACAAATATAGAAATAAGCATAACACAAATCAGTCACAGATATTCATATCATAAAGGCGGAAACAGATATGAATATATCACAACGTTGATCAGGCGCATCGACCAGAATTCTTAAAGCACTCAATGGGCAATACAACACAAAATCATCTTCTATATGATAAACATGCCTCTTATAAAATTTACAAATATTCTTTGCTCGTTTTAAGAACAAAATCCAATCATACTTATAAATATCTTATTAAAAAGATTTGCAAATTTTAAATTGTGGTTTTCATCCATAATAAATAAATACAAGGATGGTCTCATGGAGATATTCATAGAATATTCGATTCATAAGATGGATGAAATAAGCTGGACAAACTGAATGACATCACGAGTCACTCATAAGAATCATAACGAGTGAGAAATGCGGTAAGTGGAATGCTACCCTCCGCAACTCGTAGCTGATGAAAACTGGTGGTAAGGTCGAGCTGAAAATACCTTAGCACCACTCAATAGATTTCTTAGGTGATACTCCTAAGACAAGTTCAAATATACCGGAAAATTCACGAACTACTTGAGTGAGGGAAATAACATCTTCCTCATCAAGTGGGTTTAAAGAATAAAATGATGCAACCGAATTGGAATCAAAATCATTAAGAACAATAGAAATCTGCTTAACAGATTGAGGATGTCGAAGATGGATAGTCCACTTGGGACATATGATGTGGGCTTCATAATGATTAAGCCAATACTTTTCCAAAAATCAATTCCAAAGCCTAAGTAGCACATAACATGCAAATCGGATCGGAAAGCACAATTACATAAAATAATCTCGACATCTTTACAAAGCAAACTGAGTGTTGTGGATCCATCAATCGAATTCGCAATTCTCAATGAAGTCACTAAGCCCATAATATTTAAAGAAAAAGAATCAACATGTTCTTTTGATATAAAAGAGTAGGATGCACCCGTGTCAAAAAGAACTCGAATAGGGTGATCATAAAACATAATAATGCCATCAAGGATAGAATGAGAAATACCTTGTAACGACCCGCCTTTTTGGACAGTTTAAATCGACAAATCAAACACACATGCCGATTCTAAACCATTAAAAAGGGCGGATGGTTAATGGGTTAAATAAGAAAAGAAAGGAAAAGAAAGAACAAAAACAAACTCAGAATCTCGCAGCGGAAGAAACAAGATATAATAATAAAATAACAGTTCATGAAGCTGTTAAATAAATAAATTAGATTATTATTATACATCATAAATCAGAGTTACATACATATCAGAGATAATACAATAATGCAGCGGAAAAATAATATGGTAGTAGAATACAAATGATGTAATACCAAACTCCGTCCTCGTCCTCCAGAATAGATCTTCAACCTTATCTGAAATGCTCAGGCTGACCCGAGCGTAATGAAAAGGCAAAACACTCGAGTCAGGACTAAAATATCTCATGTAAGTCAAATCGAATAAGAAAATATGAGTGTGACGGCGTCAGAGATGTTTACGGGTTTTGACATCTCCTATCCAGTGCCAACGTGAGTGCAATAACTTAAGAGATGTTACGGGATTTTCCATCTCTCAAGGATCCGTTAAACTATCTACTATGTAGTACAATACGCTATTATAATATGTCTACATTAAAGTAAAAGTATTAAAATAGCGTTAAGCCATGGCCCATTCCACCCTTAACACAGTTTATATTCCCAAGAGCATATACAAGACCGTAGTTTCCCCAAAACCGGAAGTCACCAGAGGGCAATCCATATACTAAAGGTACAAATCAAAATCATAGTGGTCGCGCATAAATGGAATACAAGTATGACAAGGCACATGAGGCAATACCCAAGGTAGTGATACTACCGTTCGCCTGATCCGGACTGGTGAGAACGCAACGCCGCAGCGCCCGCAACACCGTGAGACAACACTCCCAAAATCAAGGGTGCGCACCAATCAATCACAAAGTAAAAGAATAGTTTACGAAGAAGTGTGTCCACTTGAGGTAGCTAATCCTCCATTGGCCCGGCACAGCTCCTGTTTTAGTCATTTCCAATTTAACACAAGTGTCAAGGCTATCCATTATCGTTCTCTTTCTTCAGTCAACATGTACATCATTCCAACCACTTCATTCTGGATCATCACTCCGCGTATAGTTATTAAAGTGGTTTTCGGTTTAGATAGAGAGTATATCCATAACCGATTCCGGTCTCTTTAATAACTTCGAAATTATTTCACCGATTGGTCGTTTATTTATTTCAACACCAAATCAATTACAATCTCAATTAAAATTTATAAATCAACATTTCATTTGTCTTTCTAAATCAATTTCCACAATTTACGTTTCAAAACTTCCAAATCAAAATTTCAAAATCTTATAATTCAATTTCAATTTCAATTTAAACAATTCAAATATTGATTCAAGTTCGTATATAAGTTTCATTCCGAAATCATTTAAATTAATTTAATTCAACATTCAAATCAATTTAAATTCATTTATCGATTTCATTTAATATCCGTTAAGGTACTTTATCATTCAAAACAATTTCTATTAAATTTCAAATCCATTACACTACCTTTTTAAGTTCAACTTCATTAAATCAAAACTTACAATTTTGAATTAAATTAAATTCGTCAAATCAATTCTTCCAATTACAAGTCTTACATTAATTCCAAAAATATCACATTTTCATTTCTTGTTAAAAAAATTCAATTTCACTTATTTACTTTCTTAAATAATTTTCCAAAACTTAATTAATAAAGAAACTCAATTTCAATTATTTATGAAGTAAAAATTCACTTATTCAAAAGTTCAAAATTTTCTTATTAAAGAATTTCAATTCAATTTAATCATTAAATAATTTAACCTTATTTAATTATTAAATAATTCAATAGTTTCAATTTAGTCCAATTCACAAATTTCTTTGAATTTCAATTAAATTCCAAATTAATTAAATCTCAATTTTAAATAAATTTTCAATTCCAAACTCAAACTTGAAATATCATTTCATAAAAAAATTCTTAGAAATATTCAGAGTTCGATTAAAAGTCCAATCTTTTAAAACAAATCAACTTTCGAAAATTTACGCTGTATTTCAAAAAATTTCTTAAAAATCTAAACTTCGAAAAATTAAACAATTTCATTTACCAAGTTTAAATTCCAACATCTTGAGCTTCAATTCAAAATAATTCAATTTCCATAAATTCGATTTTATTCTTAAAATCAATTCATTTAAATAATTTCAAAACAACCTTTAAAATCATTTAATTTAACCAACCCGGTGTCCGTATAAAATTTTCTAACCTATGGCCAAGTGGATAATTATTTCAAATTTAATTTCAAGGATGGACATATATCATTTCAATCCAAATAGATGTCATAGGTATATCATTTCAACCTATTTCTTAATTTATTCGAAATGATTCGGTTTACAGTTTATATGCAATAAACAATATACATGATGATAGCATGATATATCAAAATAAATAAACAACCAATATCGACCAATAGCATCCATCACAACCAATCAACCATAAAGCCAATAACATTCACAACAACTTCATAATTATCAATATCAGGAAATTTGATCGCAATTAAAATTTAACTTTAAATTTGACTGCCAATTTAATTTTCAACGGTGAATTCAAATGACAATCTATATGACAATTAAATTTTTATCAAACAACGACAAATAAATCCATATCACTTCATAATTTCAAATTTAACTACCATAAAGATATTCGGTACGTTGTGAGCGTTATAAAACACTCACCTTTTGAAGTTAAATTCAATTTAAATTCAATTTAAACCCAAAAATTTGACAGTCTCCAAATCCATCCAAACCAGCGTCAAAGTGTCCGGAATTTCGATACGATCCTAACAATAGAAACCTCGCCCAAATCCGAGTCCGTATGCAAAAGTTATGAAAATTTGAAGATTGGAAAATTCTGGTGCTGAGTCGACTTCGAGTTCCCGCCTCAAATACCCGATGCCTGCTTGGAGTTTTTTGCAAAATCGACCCGATGACCCGAGTAGTTTTCTTCCCGACTCGAAGTAGCTCCAGGGTTTTTCCTCCTGAAACCCCATGCGCGAGCCGAAGCGCGTAAATCTCGAATTTTTTTTTTTTGATTTTGGAATTTGGGAATTAGGTTTTGTCTGCCATTGGAATGAGAAGCTAAGAAGAAGATGAATTGTACGTACAGACAAATGAAGATTAGGGAGGCTAGGGTTTATAACCGTGTTTATATAGGTATGTTAGAGATATAGTAGATAGACTGGATAGATGAACGTGCAGAACAAACTATGGCCCGAAAAGCCCGTTCTGACTCCGGAACGGAATTGGGTAAACCCATATATCAAAATAGGTGTTTTAAAATATTTTAAACGCAATGGAAAAGGTTTCAAGTCCAAATTCCATCGTATGAAGAAGTTATGCTAAAATCAAAATTTCAAATTGATTTTAATTGATTATAATTGCATTTATTTCAAGGCGTTTCGAGTCCGTACGATCAAACGACAAGTCCGATTGCTATGAAAATTGAAACCTTACAATAATTCACTGTTACGGATCCGATGAAACTAGTTTCGTTGAAATTCGAGACAGTTGTAAAAATGGCTATTTTTACTGTTTAATTTCAATATAAATTTCCCAATTTTAAATTATTAACTTTTAAATCAAATTTCAATTGTTCACAAATTTTATTTTTAATTTCACAGTAATTAACAATCTTTTACAATGCAGTTTTCCATTATAAATCCAGTATAAAAGATTACATTAGATTCAGCGTTCAATTATATTGTAATTCAAATTCAAGTTATTTAATTCCAATTGAATTCTTTTATTTCGATTTACACTTTCATTATTGCATCAACCATTTACTTATACATTATTATCAATAGTTTATAATTCATTTACTTTCATTTTCTTCAGCTATCATCTTATTTAAATTCACAGTAATATTAAATTACATTCATTTACGTTGATTTCCATATTAAATGTACATTTTATTTATTTCGTTGTTTACAATCAAATTCAATTCAATTCAATTTCTTGTTACATTCAAATTTTAAATCTTTACTTACGTTCAATTACCAGTTAACATCTTTATCAAATTACAATTTCGGTTATTATTTGATTTCAATCAACTGTAATATTAAGTTACATTTATTTATATTAGTTTCAATAACATAAACTTCCACTATTAAATCTACCGTTTTATTTATTCTTTGTTTACAATCATAACCAATTTGGTTTACAATCAAACTCAATTCATTACTTACATTCAATATAGGTTAACATCCATATTTAATTTACAAATAAGTTATTTCAGAATTCAGTTTTGCATTTTAACTTGTAATTCACATTTAACAACACAAAATTTTAATTCCTTCGGATTTTTATCCAAAATTTTTATTTTAATTCGTATTTTTAAAGTGTTAAAAATACAGGTCGTTACATACCTTGACCAAGAGAAGTGTCACTAGGAGCTTGCACAACATTTAGCTTTCCCTCCTTCTTGCTTTGAAGTATGGGACACGCAGATATATGATGACTCAAACTTTTGCAATAGCGACAATAAAGGGGTTTCGGACACTCGTTTGCATAGTGGTCCATAGAACCATAATTATAGCATTGTCCATGACTAGAGGTAGGAGTCTTTGCTACCGATGTTTCTTGCTTCCCTTTCTTGTTGGGATTGGGGCCTTTGAACTTAATAGGCCTCTTCATGTTATTGTTGAAGTTCTGTTTGGCACCCACAATTTCAACATCACTTTCTTTATCGGCCTCTTCAAGTTGAAGATCGATATCTACAAGCTAATCGAAAGAAACTTCTAGCTTCAGAACTAAAGGCTTTTTGAAGTTCTTATTCAATCCATAGACAAATCTCTGATTTTTCTTCAATGGGGTATTAATATATTCGACCCCATATTTAGAGAGAGATTCAAAGGATGCGACATAGTTGGTCATAGAAGATTCACCTTGAACAAGGTCAATAAAGTGCCGAGCTAAAGTTACATTTTCATCCTCTGGCACAAACTTCAATTCGAACCTTTCCCGGAATTGCTCCCAAGTAAGGTCCGCTTTAATAATTTCCAAGATCAAAAGCTCATACCAATATAATGCTCTCTCATGGAGCATGCTAGAAGCCACTTGGACACGAAGTGGATCAATAAGATTCATGCGGGAAAAGATGTGATCGCATGATCTAAGCCAAGCTTGGATTTATATAACGTTTTCGGAACCCTTGAATGGCCTTCCACCCAAAGCGGAATAATCTCTGCACAAGCATGCAAACCCGGATTTAGGATGAGTAGGCGCGGGAATGGGTCCGGCAGCTTGGGCATTGTTCACAAGATCTAAAAGTTGTTGAGCAGACATAAATACTCCATCCTTAGGAGTAGCACTGGATTGACCGACGCTAGGACGGCCTTGTCTAACAATTTCTCTTCTTTAAAAAAGAAAGAAGAGGAAAAGTGTTATTCTCAGAATGAATATCAAACAAACTTGATTGATAAAACAAGGCATCACAAAAGAAAATAGGATAGAACGGTACAAAGACTCGAATTAAATCCTATGGCACGATTCCAAAGAGAGACTTAGGACAATGATCCTTGCTAGATTATTCTACATTGTTTCAAAGTTAGGCTCTGATACCAAGCTGTGATGCCACACCTCTATACTCGCACTAGCCAAGGACACTACGGGGTAATGTCGTCGACTAGCATGAAGAATAAGGCTGTTGAGGAGCGACCATCTGTGTAATTGCTTAGTGCGAGTACCGATATGTCAGATAATATAACTTACATATCGTTTCAAGAGGAAATCCGACATATCAAATACAAACTCAAAGCTACCACACAGTGGCTACGTGGCCTTCGGAAACAAATATAGAAATAAACATAACAAAAATCAGTCACAGATATTCATATCACAAAGGCGGAAACAAATATGAATATATCATATAGTAGAGTACATCAAAGTAGTGGTCATACAAGATCCACTACATCACAAAAGAATAGGTACAAGTGCTAGACAAAAGAATATGTATACATCAAGGTGTCTCTATCTCAAATGTATAATAACAAAAACTACTAAGCTAAAGTAGTTAGCCAAAAGTCAGGTGACGAACCCTGATAAAAAGTCAAGCAGAAGCACCTGAAATACCTCAGTCTGACCCGAGTATTATTTCAGAAGAAAATAATAAACAGATCAGTCTAGCTATAAATATCAGATAAAATGAGATAGGATAAGAGATATCACAAAAACGTATGATAACAATAATGTCATACTGTGACAAGTATACATCATATAACGAAAAAAATCATACAATATCTCAAATATTCTCAAACACAAAAAAGAATGTCATATTCTTTAAATTATTCACCAAAACACAAATATTGACAAAATATATCAATGCCAATCATCAAAATTGGTGAAGCACAAATTCTAGAAATCAACAACCAGAAATCCAGAAAACACAAAAGGGGAGTAGGCCTATCACAAACGGGAGCATGAAAACTCACCAACACGTGTATCACAAATGGGTCGCTATCCCATGAACCGAACATCGACGCACCTAAAAAGATACGCCCTATGTCTAGTCGAACATCGACGCACCTCAAAAGATAAGCCCCATGCCTAGTCGAACATCGATGCACCTCAAAAGATACGCCCCATGCCTAGTCGAACATCGACGCACCTAAAAAGATACGCCCCATGCCTAGTCGAACATCGATGCACCTAAAAAGATACGCCCCATGCCTAGTCGAACATCGACGCGCCTCAAAAGATACGCCCCATGCACCGACTTATCGAGCCGAATGCTCCACGAATGGTCCAAAGACCATGGGTCGCTAGCCCATAAAAATGAGACGAAGCTCTATAAAATGGGGTACAATCCCCCACGCGGACAAAGAGACATCGCACATCGCTAGTCTAAATCACCAAGGGATCATCATTGATCGATAAGTGTAAATTACACTAAGCTAATAAATAAATGAGTTTAGCTTCATGTCCCATAACCACTAGCTTAACTTAAATATTTACGAACAGATTGTAGATTTCCACTCGAAAATTGTCACAAGAGTTCAATCGAACAAGTCCAAGAATTAACTGATGAAGTAAACGCAAGCGTTTTATACCACTTGTTTTGCTAAGCCGTTTAATTAGATTTCTCATACGAATGAGGTAATGGTTTGTATATACTAATAGAGTTGGAAAACGGTTTTAAAAACGAGCTTTGTATTTAAAAGTAGTGTTGAAACCGTTTTTGTGAAAGATTTTGAGTATTTACTACTAGTATAAAGACCTTTGTATTTTAAAGTGACAAACCATAGAAATGATTGTAGAAACAATCAATCACCAAAAATTCACATACGAGAATGTGAATTAAATCCATAAAAATCGATATCAAATCCATCAAATGGATATTCCTAAAAATCCAAAGAAAGAAGTCATCAAAGTCGATAATAAGTGATAACAACTAACCAGATCAACAAAAATCGATTAAAATTGGAAGTTCACTAAAAAAATAGGCAAATAGGCAATACTGAACAGTTCCAAACGTCTGGTTTAGAATCCAAATGTCTGGATTTGTTTTCTGGAAATTTTCAGAAAACCTCTCAGACGTTTGAAATTTCGAAGCAGACGTCTGAGCCCTAATTCAGACGTCTGAACCTATATTTCAGACGTCTGGAATTAGTCTCTGCCATTTTTATTTTTCTCTTCCGTGTATATTTTTCCTCCAGGTCTATAACCAGACGTTTGGACTTGATAACCAGATGTCTGGTCACCTGGTCTGGGCAACAATTTGCCTAGGCCAAGATGGCCAAAACGTTTCGGAAGCGATCGGACGAGCAACGACGACTAGGGATTTATGCCAAGCGACAACCCAGCCTTATAGGCTCTTCGATACACCCCAAATATCACGTCCAAACATCCATAGTAAGATTTTCATAAAATTGGACCAAAACACCAAAATTGGGGAAATTCACCAAATCAATTCAAATCAAAAGCAAATGAACATGCACAAATGTTAGGAATTCATACCTAACAACAATGAAAGTTATAGACATAGATGTGAGTTAAAGAACTCACCTTTTAAACTCAAAGACACGAATGAGAAGCTTTAAAACAAAGCAAGACCAATTCTTCTTCAATATACCTCTAGAATCTTCAATCTATCATCAAAGGTGAAGTTTTTCCTAAGTTAGGTTATAGGAATTTCTGTAAATTGAAGAGAGGTGGAGATGGAGAAGATAAAGAGGACGCTTACCTAAGCTTCTCCTTGATTTCTAGAGCAAGAACTTGAATTTCCTAAACAAAACTAGGGTTTAGGAATTCTAATTTCGAATTCTTTCCCCCATTTTTCTTTAGCTTGAAAGTGTTAGGAAATGAGGAATGAAATGAATGAAGAGTAGAGGAGTTAGGGTATTAAGTTGGGTTAGTGGGCTGAAACCCAAACCCAAAGCCCAAACAGAAAAGTAACAAAATTCTACTCAACTACAAACATATTGATGTTTATACTCAAAAAAGTTGTTAACGCCATTTTGGACTCAATGGAAGTGGTCTCGAGTCCCAATTCGACTGTTTACAAAAAGTAACATTTCAGACTTTAATCCGATTAACGATGCTATATTTAAATAAAACATTTAAACATACAATCGTGAAATATGTGGGTTGTTACAAACTCCCCTCCTTAAAGAAATTGCATCCTCGCAATAATTAAGAGGAAAATAAAAAAGTAACAACCATACTAAGGCATAACAACACAAAGAAGAAATTTTGAAATGAGAAGTTCACCTTAAGGAGCACGAGAGAGTAAGTCCGGATGTGTTCGCTCGATGAATTTCTCTGGATTCCCAAGAGCAATCCTTAGGATTTGAGGACCATTGAACTTTCACAAGCGGAACATCTTTATTTTGAAGGCATTTAACCTCCGAAGCAATGATACGTATAGGATGTTGCTCATAAATCAAATTTGGTGAAACTTCAATTTCTTCAATAACTCTGGGCTCAAGAATAGAATCGGAATCCCTAAGGCGTTTCCGTAGTTGAGAAACTTGGAACATGTCATGGATAGAAGAAAATTGAGCCGGTAATAAAAGGCGATAAGACACGGAACCAATACGTTCGGTGATGGGAAATGGACCAACATATCGAGGTGCTAACTTTCTCGATCGACTGAAAGGCACAAAACCCTTTATAGGTGAAACACAAATGAACACCAATAAAGTCTGGACCTAAAACCAGCTTCTCACCGGCTTCAAGCCAACACGAAGGAAATCGACATAGCCTTCCGTAGAGTGCCTCGAAAGGTGCCATACCAATACTAGATTGGAAGCTATAATTATAGGAAAACTCAACAAGAGAAATATGATCTTCCCAACTTCCACCAAAATCAAGAACACATGCAGGAAGGAGATCTTCAAGAGTTTGATTCACACGCTCTATTTGTCCATCGGATTGAGGATGATAAGCGGTGCTAAAAGAGAAGGATGAGCCTCAAGGCTACATAAAACAAGAGATGAACATGAATTGGATTCACGATCTCGAATCTCACAAGTGGATAAAGTCTCGAGATCATTCCATTCGGATATTATCATGGAAACAACCGCTTGTTGCTTAAGACTAAGGGCATCGGCAACACGATTTCCCTTTCCGGAGTATATAGAATATCAAGATCATAAGATGCAAGGAACTCGAGCCAACGTTGTTGACGCAAATTAAGTTCCTTTTGAGAAAATAAATATTTCAAAGATTTATGATCGGTGTAGAGAACAAATTTCTCTCCCAAAAGATAATGACGCCAAATTCTAAGAGCGAATACAATGGCCGCGAGCTCTAAATCATGAGTGGCATATCTAGTCTCGGCAGGCTTTAATTGCCTAGAAGCATAAGCGATAACACGTTCCCTTTGCATGAGAACGACACCCAAACAACCACGACTAGCATCATATAAACAATAAAGTCTCGGTTCCCATCAGGAATCACAAGAATAGGAGCATCAGAAAGGAGTTCTTTTAGTTGATCCTCTTTCCCGAAAAGCTAAGACATTCAAAATTATAATTAACTTTATGTAATCATCTTTTTAGAAAAATTACTTTTTACAAGTCAATTTATTATGTCTGACTGTCTCATCATAGCGTTTAGGAGATTCCTATCGATAACGTTGATCAGGCGCATCGACCAGAATTCTTAAAGCACTCAATGGGCAATACAACACAAAATCATCTTCTATATGATAAACATGCCTCTTATAAAATTTACAAATATTTTTTGCTCGTTTTAAGAACAAAATCCAATCATACTTATAAATATCTTATTAAAAAGATTTGCAAATTTTAAATTGTTGTTTTCATCCATAATCAATAAATACAAGGATGGTCTCATCGAGATATTCGCAGAATATTCGATTCATAAGATGGATGAAATAAGCTGGACAAACTGAATGACATCACGAGTCACTCATAAGAATCATAACGAGTGCGAAATGCGGTAAGTGGAATGCTACCCTCCGTAACTCGTAGCTGATGAAAACTGGTGGTAAGGTCAAGCTGAAAAGACCTTAGCACCACTCAATAGATTGCTTAGGTGATACTCCTAAGACAAGCTCAAATATACTGGAAAATTCACGAACTACTTGAGTGAGGGAAATAACATCTTCCTCATCAAGTGAGTTTAAAGAGTAAAATGATGCCACCGAATTGGAATCAAAATCATTAAGAACAATAGAAATCTACTTAACAGATTGAGGATGTCGAAGATGGATAGTCCACTCGGGACATATGATGTGGGCTTCATAATGATTAAGCCAATTCTTTTCCAAAAATCAATTCCGAAGCCTAAGTAGCACGTAACATGCAAATCGGATCGGAAAGCACAATTACATAAAATAATCTCGACATCTTTACAAATCAAACTGAGTGTTGCGGATCCATCAATCGAATTCGCAATTCTCAATGAAGTCATCAATCCCATAATATTTAAAGAAAAAGAATCAACATGTTCTTTTGATATAAAAGAGTAGGATGCACCCATGTCAAAAAGAACTCGAATAGGGTGATCATAAAACATAATAATGCCATCAAGGATAGAATGAGAAATACCTTGACCAAGAGAAGTGTCACTAGGAGCTTGCACAACATTTAGCTTTCCCTCCTTCTTGCTTTGAAGTATGGGACACGCAGATATATGATGACTCAAACTTTTTCCATAGCGACAATAAAGGGGTTTCGGACACTCGTTTGCATAGTGGTCCATAGAACCACAATTGTAGCATTGTCCACGACTAGAGGTAGGAGTCTTTGCTACCGATGTTTCTTGCTTCCCTTTCTTGTTGGTATTGGGGCCTTTGAACTTAATAGGCCTCTTCATGTTATTTTTGAAGTTCAGTTTGGCACCCACAATTTCAATATCACTTTCTTTATCGGCCTCTTCAAGTTGAAGAGCGATATCTACAAGCTGATCGAAAGAAACTTCTAGCTTCAGAAGTAAAGGCTTTTTGAGGTTCTTATTCAACCCATAGACAAATCTCTGATTTTTATTCAATGGGGTATTAATATATTCGACACCATATTTAGAGAGAGATTCAAAGGATGCGACATAGTTGGTCACAGAAGATTCACCTTAAACAAGGTCAATAAAGTGCCGAACTAAAGTTACTTTTTCAGCCTCCGGCACAAACTTCAATTCGAACCTTTCTCAGAATTGCTCCCAAGTAAGGTCCGCTTCAATAATTTCCGAGATCAGAAGCTCATACCAATCTAATGCTCTCTCTTGGAGCATGCTAGAAGCCACTTGGACACGAAGTGGATCAATAAGATTCATACGGGAAAAGATGCGATCGCATGATCTAAGCCAAGCTTGGATTTCTATAACGTTTTCGGAACCCTTGAATGGCCTACCACCCAAAGCGGTATAATCTCTGCACAAGCGTGCAAACCCAGATTTAGGGTGAGTAGGCGCGGGAACAGGTCCGGCAGCTTCGGCATTGTTCACAAGACCTAAAAGTTGTTGAGCAGACATAAATACTCCATCCCGAGGAGTAGCACTGGATTGACCGGCGCTAGGACGACCTGGTCTAACAATTTCTCTTCTTTAAAAAAGAAAGAAGAGGAAAAGGGTTATTCTCAGAATGAATATCAAACAAACTTGATTTATAAAATAAAGCAACACAAAAGAAAATAGGATAGAACGGTACGAAGACTCGAATTAAATCCTATGGAACGATTCCTAAGAGAGACGTAGGACAATGATCCTTGCTAGATTATTCTACATTATTTCAAAGTTAGGCTCTGATGCCAAGCTGTGACGCCACACCTCTATACTCACACAAGCCAAGGACACTACGGGGTAATGCCGTCGACTAGCACAAAGAATAACGTTGTTGAGGAGCGACCATCTATGTAATTGCTTAGTGCGAGTACCGATATGTCAGATAATATTACTTACATATCGTTTCAAGAGGAAATCCGACATATCAAATACAAACTCAAAGCTACCACACAGTGGCTATGTGGCATTCGGAAACAAATATAGAAATAAGCATAACACAAATCAGTCACATATATTCATATCACAAAGGCGGAAACAAATATGAATATATCATATAGTAGAGTACATCAAAGTAGTGGTCATACAAGATCCACTACATCACAAAAGAATAGGTACAAGTGCTAGACAAAAGAATATGTATACATCAATAATTCTCTATCTCAAATGTATAATAACAAAAACTACTAAGCTAAAGTAGTTAGCCAAAAGTCAGGTGACGAACCCTGATAAGAAGTCAAGCAGAAGCACCTGAAATACCTCGGTCTAACCCGAGTATTATTTAAGAAGAATATAATAAACGGATCAGTCTAGCTATAAATATCAGATAAAATGAGATAAGATAAGAGATATCACAAAAACGTATGATAACAATAATGCCATACTGTGACAAGTATACATCAGATAACGACAAAAATCATACAATATCTCAAATATTCTCAAACACCAAAAGGAATGTCATATTCTTTAAATTATTCACCAAAACACAAATATTGACAAAACATATCAATGCCAATCATCAAAATTGGTGAAGCACAAATTCTAGAAATCAACAACCAGAAATCTAGAAAACACAAAAGGGGAGTAGGCCTATCACAAACGGGAGCATGAAAACTCACCAACACGTGTATCAAAAATGGGTCACTATCCCATGAACCGAACATAGACGCACCTAAAAAGATACGCCCTATGTCTAGTCGAACATCGACGCACCTCAAAAGATACGCCCCATGCCTAGTCGAACATCGACGTACCTAAAAAGATACGCCCCATGCCTAGTCGAACATCGCCGCACCTTAAAAGATACGCCCCATGCCTAGTCGAACATCGACGCACCTCAAAAGATACGCCCCATGCACCGACTTATCGAGCCGAATGCTCCACGAACGGTCCAAAGACCATGGGTCGCTAGCCCATAAAAATGAGATGAAGCTCTATAAAATGGGGTACAATCCCCCACGCGGACAAAGAGACATCGCACATCGCTAGTCTAAATCACCAAGGGATCATCATTGATCGATAGGTGTAAATTACACTAAGCAAATAAATAAATGAGTTTAGCTTCATGTCCCATAACCACTAGCTTAACTTAAATACTTACGAACAGATTGCAGATTTCCACTCGAAAATTGTCACAAGGGTTCAATCGAACAAGTCTAAGAATTAACTGACGAAGTAAACGAAGAAAGAAGTCATCAAAGTCGATAATAAGTGATAACAACTAACCGGATCAACAAAAATCGATTAAAATTGGAAGTTCACTAAATTAATAGCCAAATAGGCAAAACTGAACAGTTCCAAACGTCTGGTTTAGAATCCAAATGTCTGGATTTGTTTTCTGGAAATTTTCAGAAAACCTCCCAGACGTCTGAAATTTCGAAGCAGACATCTGAGCCCTAATTCAGACTTCTGAACCTATATTTCAAACATTTGGAATTAGTCTCTGCCATTTTATTTTTCTCTGCCGTGTATATTTTTCCTCCAGGTCTATAACCAGACGTTTGGACTTGATAACCAGATGTCTGGTCACCTGGTCTGGGCAACAATTTGCCTAGGCCAAGATGGCCAAAACGTTTCGGAATCGATCGGACGAGCAACAACGACTAGGGATTTATGCCAAGCAACAACCCAGCCTTATAGGCTCTTCGATACACCCCAAATATCACGTCCAAACATCCATAGTAAGATTTTCACAAAATTGGACCAAAACACCAAAATTAGAGAAATTCACCAAATCAATTAAAATCAAAAGCAAATGAACATGCACAAATGTTAGGAATTCATACCTAATAACAATGAAAGTTATAGACGTAGATTTGAGTTAAAGAATTCACCTTTTAAACTCAAAGACACGAATGAGAAGCTTTAAAACAAAGCAAGACCAATTCCTCTTCAATATACCTCTAGAATCTTCATTCTATTATCAAAGGTGAAGTTTTTCCTAAGTTAGGTTATAGGAATTTCGGTAAATTGAAGAGAGGTGGAGATGGAGAAGATGAAGAGGATGCTTACCTAAGCTTCTCCTTGATTTCTAGTGCAAAAACTTGAATTTCCTAAACAAAACTAGGGTTTAGGAATTCTAATTTCGAATTCTTTCCCCCATTTTTCTTAAGCTTGAAAGTGTTAGGAAATGAGGAATGGAATGAATGAAGTGTAGAGGAGTTAGGGTATTAAGTTGGGTTAGTGGGCTGAAACCCAAAGCCCAAATAGAAAAATAGAAAAATAACAAAATTCTACTCAACTACAAACATATCGATGTTTATACTCAAAAAAGTTGTTAACGCCATTTTGGACTCAATGGAAGTGGTCTCGAGTCCCAATTCGACTGTTTACAAAAAGTAACATTTCAGACTTTAATCCGATTAACGATGCTATATTTAAATAAAACATTTAAACATACAATCGTGAAATACGTGGGTTGTTACAAACTCCCCTCCTTAAAGAAATTACATCCTCGCAATAATTAAGAGGAAAATAAAAAAGTAACAACCATACTAAGGCATAACAACACAAAGAAGAAATTTTGAAATGAGAAGTTCACCTTAAGGAGCACGAGAGAGTAAGTCCGGATGTGTTCGCTCGATGAATTTCTCTGGATTCCCAAGAGCAATCCTTAGGATTTGAGGACCATTGAACTTTCACAAGCGGAACATCTTTATTTTGAAGGCATTTAACCTCCGAAGAAATGATACGTATAGGATGTTGCTCATAAATCAAATTTGGTGAAACTTCAATTTCTTCAATAACTCCGGGCTCAAGAATAGAATCGGAATCCCTAAGGCGTTTCCGTAGTTGAGAAACTTGGAACATGTCATGGATAGAAGAAAATTGAGCCGGTAATAAAAGGCGATAAGCCACGGAACCAATACGTTCGGTGATGGGAAATGGACCAACATATCGAGGTGCTAACTTTCTCGATCGACTGAAAGGCACAAAACCCTTTATAGGTGAAACACAAATGAACACCAATAAAGTCTGGACCTAAAACCAGCTTCTCACCGGCTTCAAGCCAACACGAAGGAAATCGACATAGCCTTCCGTAGAGTGCCTCGAAAGGTGCCATACCAATACTAGATTGGAAGCTATAATTATAGGAAAACTCAACAAGAGAAATATGATCTTCCCAACTTCCACCAAAATCAAGAACACATGCAGGAAGGAGATCTTTAAGATTTTGATTCACACGCTCTATTTGTCCATCGGATTGAGGATGATAAGCGGTGCTAAAAGAGAAGGATGAGCCTCAAGGCTACATAAAACAAGAGATGAACATGAATTGGATTCACGATCTCGAATCTCACAAGTGGATAAAGTCTCGAGATCATTCCATTCGGATATTATCATGGAAACAACCGCTTGTTGCTTAAGACTAAGGGCATCGGCAACACGATTTCCCTTTTCGGAGTATATAGAATATCAAGATCATAAGATGCAAGGAACTCGAGCCAACGTTGTTGACGCAAATTAAGTTCCTTTTGAGAAAATAAATATTTCAAAGATTTATGATCGGTGTAGAGAACAAATTTCTCTCCTAAAAGATAATGACGCCAAATTCTAAGAGCGAAAACAATGGCCGCGAGCTCTAAATTATGAGTGGCATATCTAGTCTCGGCAGGCTTTAATTGCCTAGAAGCATAAGCGATAATACGTTCCCTTTGCATGAGAATGACACCCAAACCAACACGACTAACATCATATAAACAATAAAGTCTTGGTTCCCTTCAGGAATCACAAGAATAGGAGCATCGGAAAGGAGTTCTTTTAGTTGATCCTCTTTCCCGAAAAGCTAAGACATTCAAAATTATAATTAACTTTATGTAATCATCTTTTTAGAAAAATTTACTTTTTACAAGTCAATTTATTATGTCTGACTGTCTCATCATAGCGTTTAGGAGATTCCTATCGATAACGTTGATCAGGCGCATCGACCAGAATTCTTAAAGCACTCAATGGGCAATACAACACAAAATCATCTTCTATATTATAAACATGCCTCTTATAAAATTTACAAATATTCTTTGCTTGTTTTAAGAACAAAATCCAATCATACTTATAAATATCTTATTAAAAAGATTTGCAAATTTTAAATTGTTGTTTTCATCCATAATCAATAAATACAAGGATGGTCTCATCGAGATATTCGCAGAATATTCGATTCATAAGATGGATGAAATAAGCTGGACAAACTGAATGACATCACGAGTCACTCATAAGAATCATAACGAGTGCGAAATGCGGTAACTGGAATGCTACCCTCCGCAACTCGTAGCTGATGAAAACTGGTGGTAAGGTCGAGCTGAAAAGACCTTAGCACTACTCAATAGATTGTTTAGGTGATACTCCTAAGACAAGCTCAAATATACCGGAAAATTCACGAACTACTTGAGTGAGGGAAATAACATCTTCCTCATCAAGTGGGTTTAAAGAATAAATGATGCCACCGAATTGGAATTAAAATCATTAAGAACAATAGAAATCTGCTTAACAGATTGAGGATGTCGAAGATGGATAGTCCACTCGGGATATATGATGTGGGCTTCATAATGATTAAAACAATTCTTTTCCAAAAATCAATTACGAAGCCTAAGTAGCACATAACTTGAAAATCGGATCGGAAAGCACAATTACATAAAATAATCTCGACATCTTTACAAAGCAAACTGAGTGTTGCGGATCCATCAATCGAATTCGTAATTCTCAATGAAGTCATCAAGCCCATAATATTTAAAGAAAAAGAATCAACATGTTCTTTTGATATAAAAGAGTAGGATGCGCCCGTGTCAAAAAGAACTCGAATAGGATGATCATAAAACATAATAATGCCATTAAGGATAGAATGAGAAATACCTTGACCAAGAGAAGTGTCACTAGGAGCTTGCACAACATTTAGCTCTCCCTCCTTCTTGCTTTGAAGTATGGGAAACGCAGATATATGATGACTCATACTTTTGCAATAGCGACAATAAAGCGGTTTCGGACACTCGTTTGCATAGTGGTCCAAAGAACCACAATTGTATCATTGTCCACGACTAGAGGTAGGAGTCTTTGCTACCGATGTTTCTTGCTTCCCCTTCTTGTTGGGATTGGGCCTTTGAACTTAATAGGCCTCTTCATGTTATTGTTGAAGTTCTGTTTGGCACCCACAATTTCAACATCACTTTCTTTATCGGCCTCTTCAAGTTGAAGATCGATATCTACAAGCTAATCGAAAGAAACTTCTAGCTTCAGAAGTAAAGGCTTTTTTGAGGTTCTTATTCAACCCATAGACAAATCTTTGATTTTTCTTCAATGGGGTATTAATATATTCGACCCCATATTTAGAGAGAGATTCAAAGGATGCGACATAGTTGGTCATAGAAGATTCACCTTGAACAAGGTCAATAAAGTGCCGAGCTAAAGTTACTTTTTCAGCCTCCGGCACAAACTTCAATTCGAACCTTTCCCGGAATTGCTCCCAAGTAAGGTCCGCTTCTATAATTTCCGAGATCATAAGCTCATACCAATCTAATGCTCTCTCCTGGAGCCTGCTAGAAGCCACTTGGACACGAAGTGGATCAATAAGATTCATGCGGGAAAAGATGTGATCGCATGATCTAAGCCAAGCTTGGATTTCTATAACGTTTTCGGAACCCTTGAATGGCCTTCCACCCAAAGCGGTATAATCTCTGCACAAGCATGCAAACCCGGATTTAGGGTGAGTAGGTACGGGAACGGGGTCCGGCAGCTTGGGCATTGTTCACAAGATCTAAAAGTTGTTGAGCAGTCATAAATACTCCATCCTGAGGAGTAGCACTGGATTGACCGGCGCTAGGACGGCCTGTGTAATGACCCGTATTTTTACGGATCGAAAGATCGTAAAACTGTTGTCTTTAGGTCGATAGTATTGTTAAGTCGTTCGAAGCTTAAGTCGTGTAGTAGTTAGGTCGTTTGAGCGACTTAAGAGATTGGAGCGACCTAAGGAGTTTGGTCGTGTTTGGACTTAGGTCGTGAAGAAGGTTAGGTCATGGAGCGACTTAAGGGGTAGACGACTTAAGTAGTTGGCGACTTAAGGATTATGGGATAAGTCGTGTAGAAGTTGGGTCGTGTGGTAGCTTAGGTCGAGTGAACGACTTAAGAGTTAACGGCTTAAGTTAGTAAGCGACTTAAGGAGGGTAGCGACTTAAGAACTAGCGGCAATGACCTAGTAGTTAGCGGCTTAAGGATTAGCAGTATAGGAGTTAGCGAGTTAACGACCTAAGGAACTAAGCGGGTTAACGACCTAGGGAGTTTGGGTCGTTCGAGCGACTTAAGGAGTTGTTGTAGTTAGGTCGTGAGCGACCTATGGGGTGCTGTGCTTAGTTAGGTTGTGAGCGACCTATGGGGTGCTGTGCTTAGTTAGGTCGTGAGCGACCTAAGTTTATCAGTTAAGAGTAGTTAGGTCGTGGACGAGTGAAGTTAAGTCGTTGAGTCGCTATGCCGTGTTAGTTAGGTCGTAGACGACCTATGTTAGTGTGCTGCGTGTAGTTAGGTCGTTAGATGATCGAAAGGTGCTAAGTCGTATCCCATGGAGTCATGGGTCGTGCGCATGTGTGTTAGGTCACGTGAAGGCTTAAGGGGTTAGGTCGTAAGTCGCGCACGAGTGTTATGGCTTAGGTCGTTGAACTGTTGGGTCGTAGGTCGAAGGGGATGGTTAAGTCGTAGGATCTGCTAGGTCGTAGGAATGGCTGAGTCGTGAGTCGTAGGTCGTGGGGTTTCCATAAGTCGTGGACGACTTAAGGGTTTCCAGCCTATAAATATGGGGTTTTTCTTCACTTTTTGGGATCCGGATTTTGAAGCGACAAAGTCCTGCCATTTTGAGAGCTCGAGTGTTGCACTTCTTCACTTCTTTTCTCCACTCTAAATCTTGTGATTCCTTCCATCCAAATCGAAGATCAAATCGAAGATCCAAGAGCTTAGATTGAAGATCTTCAACCATCAAAGAGAGATTTCATCGTTTGAAGCGGAATTTTGGCGGATCAAGCTAAATTCTTCGCTGTCCAGATTTGAAGTGTGTTGCTTTTGAAGTGTTTAGGTGATTTGGTGAGTGGTGGTTATCTCTCACACGGATTCAAAGGAGTATATCGGATTGATGGCTTGATTTGGTGTTAAAATAATGATTTCCATGCATTTTCGTAAACTTAAGTATAGATCCATTGTTCATGATGATTTGACATCCATTTTACTACATGTTAATCTATGCAAGTTCATTCATCAAGTTGTAGAGATATTGCTCATGTTTCATGCTTGTTAGATTTGGACTCTTTATTTACAAGATTGCCTTTATTGTTATAATTGTTTATTAGATCATGTTTGAATGCTTGATTTCTTGGACTAATGATTGACTTGATTGATTGTTATAAATTAGTTGATTGATGATTTGATTTAGACAAGAAGGTCGAAGATGATTCAAAAGCTAAGGGAAAGGCTCTTGAATTGGAAAAGCTGCTCGTGGCATATGTGGCGGTTGATGAAGCTCATATGGATAGATTTGATGATGATGTTGAGATGAGGCTTTGCTATGTTGAGATGGAGCGAAGCATGATGTGAGGTAGCCTTGGTCAAGTCCAGGCGGGATCATTCCAAGCATGTTGATGACTCGGTGAAAGGGTTCGAGTTTGAGGATAATGGTTGGCTCGAGAGGCGCTTGAGCTAGTATGAGAATAGTCGTCGAGGAGGATGACTAGAAGGCTGAGATTTCATCGTTGTTGAAGGTTCTAGCAGGCTCAAAGCAAGAGTACGCTGGGTAGATTCGATAGTCCCAAAAGACTACAGTTGGTGGTCGAGTACTCTGGGCAGATTCGATAGTCCTAGGCACGGGCTGCGACGACGTGCGAAGTTCTGTCTAGAACCGGGGTTACCATTGGCCCTTGACGGACGGCTGAAAGAATGTGCCGGTCATTCAATTAACGGTGGTATCGAAGCAATGATAACAGTGATAGCCAGAGTCATGGATGTTTGGTTGTATCGTCATTCGGTCTCAAGAGCGATATTTTCTAGGTGCTTATCTGATCTTGGTTTAGGCCTTGGGGGTTTGTACTTGGAAAACATCGCCCTTGACTCGAGTGATAATTGCTTTACTTTTAATGTGTGCTTTACTATGTTTACTTCTGCTTAGTGCGTCTGGGGGCTATCACTGTAGAAAGAGGTGGAGTGGGAGTGTTGGATTCCTATTCCTTTTACCTTTATGCTCTTTTGGTATGTTGTTAGTTAATTTACCGCTCACTAAGACTGTTGTCTGACTCAAGGTTTTATGTTCAACTCTTATTACCTTGGGTTGTTCATCCACTTTGGGATGGGCAGACTAGGTAGCAGGTGACAGGTGTTGTTCTTAGTTTCCGACGATGCTGATGACGAAGACGAGCTGGAGGCTTGCATATTATATTCTTACTATATGTACTGGATGTTCCGCTGCTTGTATAATTCTCTGAGTGATATGTAGTGAGGCTTGATGTATTGACTATTCAGATGTTTGTATCAAACTATTATGAAGCTTAATTGATGAGATTCTATTTTGTGAAGCTTCACTATATATATTCTCTATTGTATTTTATCCATGCACTGTGAGTAATACGATAGATTCTGCTGTTTTAACTTAACCCTGGCGATCGTCCATGGCTGCCTGGCACACCTTTCAGCGCACTATTTTCCTTATTCAGTGCAGGGGTCATGGGCAGTCGTCACATTTGGTATCAGAGCTTTGGTTAATCGATTTTACCCAACACTCGCTGACGTAACTACGTATGAGAGATGTAATTGTATTTTGATGGATGATTACTATATGTAATATAGTAGCTTAGAAGGATTTGAACCCCTTATGCAGTTGTTCTCAAGGTGTATTAATCATTTCTTTTTATAGATATTAAGAATGAGTCGAAGAGGGAGACTAGCTGCTAGGGAAGGCCGTGCTGCTGAGGGGGCTGCTGATTATGCTGCTATGTTCGAGGCTATGATGACTTCGATCATGAGGAGGATGCCAGCTCCGGGGCCAGCAGTTGATGTTGGAATTCAAGTTCAAGCTCCAAGACCGGTGGATTTTGCTAAGCTGTGTAAAGACTATACTGCTCTTGGAGGAAAGGTTTTCTTGGGAACAAAGTCAACCATTGAAGTCCAGAGATGGATAGATGCTTGTAGAATAATCTTTGGTGATTTGGGAATCGAGGATGCAACTAAAAGAAAGCTCGCATCAAGACAGCTTCAAGGAAGAGCTTCTGATTGGTGGAACTCTATCACCATTGATACTCCGGAGGAAGAAATTACTTGGGAGCAATTCCAAGCCAGATTTGAAGCTAAGTTCATTTCTACAGCCCAGAAATCTGTTCTGTTTAAGAAGTTTGTGGAGCTCAAGCAAGGTGGAAGACCAGTTCTTGAGTATATTTCTAAGTTTGAAGCTTTGTCCAAGTATGCCCGGTCGTATATTGAATCTTCATACTAGAAGAATGAGAAGTTTGTGACAGGCTTGGACAGTTATCTTGGGAGGCAGTTGGTGGATCATTTGGACGATCCATTTGAGAAGCTTGTAGAGAAGGCTCTCAGGCACGAGAATATGTTTCCTAAAGAAGGATCTGTTGTTGTTGTGACCAAGGAGGAGTCTAAACCACAGCAAGGTGGAAACAAGAAGAGGAAGCAGCAGCAGCAAAAGGGTAAGGATGGCCAGAAGAAGCCGAAGGGCGAAGTGACCTGCTACAATTGTCAGCAGAAGGGCCATTTCTCCAGAGATTGCAAGAATCCAAAGGTGCCGGTGAAGTGCCATAACTGTGACAAGCCAGGGCATATTAAGAAGAATTGTCCAGAACCGTGGAAGGACAAGCAGATTGTGCAAGCTTATGCTTTGGGGGCTGTTCCATCATCTTCAAAATCTCCTACCGCTGAAGAGAAAGGAAAGAGTGTAGTGGTTCAAGATACTCTTTCCATATGTGGTGTTCCAGTTAGAGTGTTATTTGATACTGGGGCGTCGCATTCTTTTGTTTGTAATGAACTTGTAGGTCGGTTGGGTTTAGAACCGGATATCGTTGATAGGCCATTGGTTGTGACTAATCCAGTTGGGGGTTCGTCTTGTCTGTGTATGCTATGCCGTGGTCTGATTGTATCGAGTCATGATTTCTCTTTTGTTTGTGATTGTTTTGTTCTGAACTTTGCGGGGTTCGGAATTATTTTGGGTATGGACTGGCTTAGGAAGTATGCGGCAAAGGTTGATTGTGAAAGATTGGAGGTGACAGTCGAGAATGTGGAAGGGCGAAAGGTTGTGATACGATGTAAGCATGAGGAAGGCGTCTTCATGAGCTTTATGTATTCGATGGTTGTTCCACGAGATGGACTGTCATCAGTGCCAATCACTAATGGGTTTGAGGATGTCTTTGATGAGGTCAAAGGGTTACCGCCGCATAGAGAGATCGATTTTCGTATCGATTTAGTTGAAGGAGCCAGACTTGTTGTGATGCCTCTTAGGTGGATGGCGCCTAGGGAACAGCAAGAGTTGAGGGTGCAAGTTGATGATCTTTTACAGAAAGGATTCATTCGGCATAGTGTGTCCGAATGGGGTGCACCAGTTGTGTTTGTAACCAAAGCGGATGGATCGTTGAGGTTGTGTGTGGATTATCGTGAGCTGAATAAAGTGAATAAGAAGAACAAGTATCCATTGCCGAGAATAGATGACTTGTTTGATCAGCTTCACGAAGCTAAGGTGTTTTCTCAGATAGATTTGGCAACGGGATTTCACCAGTTAAGAGTGGCTAAGGATAGTGTGCCGAAGACTGCTTTCAGGACACCATCCGGTTTCTTCGCGTGGCTGGTAATGCCGTTTGGATTGACCAATGCACCAGCATATTTTGTGGATCTTATGAATAGAGTGTTCAGAGATCAGTTGAACAAGTTCGTTCTAGTGTTCGTGGATGATATTTTGATTTATTCCAGAACTGAAGAAGAGCACAAAACGCACTTGCATATTGTTTTGGGAATCTTACGGAAACATCAGTTGAAGGCTAAGTTTTCAAAGTGTCACTTCTGGAAGAGTGAAGTGAGGTTCTTAGGCCATATTATCTCTGGGAATGGAATAGCGGTTGATCCCGCTAAGGTGGCAGCAATCCAGGATTGGGTTAGACCTAAGAATGCATCTGATGTGAGAAGTTTTCTTGGATTAGCAGGATACTATCGTCGATTTATCAAAGACTTTTCCAAGGTAGCTGCACCATTAACCGGATTGACGAAAAAGAACCAAGTATTCAGATGGGATGCTAAGTGTGAGCAAGCTTTCAGAATCCTGAAAGAGCGATTGACAAGTGCTCCTGTTTTAAATATTCCAAGTGGAAATGAAGAGATGGTGGTTTACACCGATGCATGTGGTACTGGACTTGGAGCAGTGCTGATGCAGAAGAATAGAGTTGTTGCGTATGCAAGTCGACAACTGAAGCCGCATGAAAGGAATTATCCGACTCATGATTTGGAGTTGGCGGCAATTGTATTGCTTTGAAGATGTGGAGACATTACCTATTGGGAGTTCGATTCGAGTTGTTTACAGATCATAAGTTGTTGAAGTATCTTTTCTCCCAAAAGGATTTGAATCTTAGGCAGCAACGATGGCTAGAGTTTTTGGCATCATATGATTTTGGTATAGCCTATACTCCGGGAAAGGGTAACACAGTGGCAGATGCGTTAAGTCGAAGACATGCAGGATTGGGAGCCATGTTTTCAGAGTCGAAGAGTCTCGAGTATTTGGCTGGATTTGACTTCAGGCCCAGATGTGAATCAGAACCTGAGATGTTGGCAAACTTATCTATAAGACCGACTCTTATGGAAAGAATTGGCGAGAGCCAAAAGCGAGACGATAAGCTTGTCAAGATTATCCGTGATTTGGAATCTGGATTGGACCCAGAAAAAGATAAAGGTTTCGAGGTCGATCGAGAGGGTTGGCTTCGGAAGCAAGGACGACTAGGTGTTCCCGATATAGATGAATTAAGAAATGAAGTTCTGAAGGAAAGTCATCACTCAAAGTTGACAATTCATCCAGGTGGAAATAAGATGTATCGGGATATGAAGAGAACCTATTACTGGGAAGGTATGAAGAAGGATGTTGGAAATTTTATTTCCAAGTGCATGAACTGCCAGTTGGTAAAAGCTGAGCAAAAGAAGCCCAGTGGATTGCTTCAGCCATTAGAAGTTCCTACATGGAAGTGGGAGCAAATATCGATGGATTTTATCGATGGGTTACCTAGAACCAGAGCGGGAAATGAAGGGATTTGGGTCATCGTAGATCGTTTGACTAAGAGTGCAAGATTCCTTCCTATTCGATCAACCAGGACTGCATCAAAGTTGGCTGAGCTGTATGTTAAGTGGATAGTTCGATTCCATGGTATTCCGAAAAGTATAGTGAGCGATCGAGACCCATTGTTCACTAGTGGATTTTGGAAGAGCTTTCAGGAAGTTCTGGGAACCGAGTTGTGTTTAAGTACAGCTTATCATCCCCAAACAGATGATCAGACTGAGAGAGTCAACCGAGTTTTGGAAGATCTCCTTAGAGCTTGTGTTTTAGATTTCGGAGGATCATGGGAAGATCACCTTCATTTGGTGGAATTTTCGTATAATAACAGTTACCAGTCAAGCATTGGTATGGCACCGTATGAGGCATTGTATGGAAGATCGTGTAACTCTCCGACATGTTGGTTGGAAACAGGAGAAAAGTTTATACTTGGGCCAGAAATGATTCGACAGACTTCAGATTGCATAGAAATCATTCGGCAACGAATGAAGGCAGCCCAAGACCGTCAGAAAAGTTATGCCAATAAGCGTCGTAAGGATTTGGAATTCGACGTAGGTGATATGGTTTTTGTGAAGATTTCTCCATTGAAGAATGTTATTCGATTCGGGAAGAAAGGAAAATTGACTCCGAGATTTGTTGGACCATTCCCGATCATCGAGCGAATTGGAAAGCTCGCCTATAAATTGGAGTTACCAGAAAAGATGTTGGGTGTGCACAATGTTTTTCATGTATCGTATCTACGGAAGTATGTGCACGACTCGAATACAGTAGTTTCTGCAGATAGCTGTGAAGATTTTGAAGTTGATCCAGTTGTTGAGAGACCTCGTAAGCCGCTTCGTGTTGTGGGAACTGACACGAAACAGCTTAGGAGGAAGGTAGTTAGGTTGCTCAAGGTATAATGGATTGATGATGTTAACGACTGTACATGGGAGGTGGAAGAGAGGATGAAGGCAGCTCATCCTGAACTCTTCGAGGTATGGCCATTAGGTGTCGTGTCATCTCACGATGTTGTAAGTTGTTCTAGTTTTAGGATTCTGCATGCTAGGCTAGAATTGAACGCATGGTTTGTTGATTGCTATGGATGGTAGGCATGCGGAATAGTTTTTGATTGCTCTTGTTTGTTTGGAATTTCGGGGGTGAAATTCCTAAGGGGGAGAGAATGTAACGACCCGTATTTTTACGGATCGAAAGATCGGTAAAACTGTTGTCTTTAGGTCGATAGTATTGTTAAGTCGTTCGAAGCTTAAGTCGTGTAGTAGTTAGGTCGGTTGAGCGACTTAAGAGATTGGAGCGACTTAAGGAGTTTGGTCGTGTTTGGACTTAGGTCGTGAAGAAGGTTAGGTCGTAGAGCGATTAAGGGGTAGACGACTTAAGGAGTTGGCGACTTAAGGATTATGGGATAAGTCGTGTAGAAGTTGGGTCGTGTGGTAGCTTAGGTCGAGTGAACGACTTAAGAGTTAACGGCTTAAGTTAGTAAGCGACTTAAGAAGGGTAGCGACTTAAGAACTAGCGGCAACGACCTAGTAGTTAGCGGCTTAAGGATTAGCAGTATAGGAGTTAGCGAGTTAACGACCTAAGGAACTAAGCGGGTTAACGACCTAGGGAGTTTGGGTCGTTCGAGCGACTTAAGGAGTTGTTGTAGTTAGGTCGTGAGCGACCTATGGGGTGCTGTGCTTAGTTAGGTCGTAAGGGACCTATAGGGTGCTGTGCTTAGTTAGGTCATGAGCGACCTATGGGGTGCTGTAATTAGTTAGGTCATGAGCGACCTAAGTTTATCAGTTAAGAGTAGTTAGGTCGTAGACGAGTTAAGTTAAGTCGTTGAGTCGCTATGCCGTGTTAGTTAGGTCGTAGACGACCTATGTTAGTGTGTTGCGTGTAGTTAGGTCGTTAGACGACCGAAAGGTGCTAAGTCGTATCCCGTGGAGTCCTGGGTCGTGCGCATGTGTGTTAGGTCGCGTGAAGGCTTAAGGGGTTAGGTCGTAAGTCGCGCACGAGTGTTATGGCTTAGGTCGTTGAACTGTTGGGTCGTAGGTCGAAGGGGATGGTTAAGTCGTAGGATCTGCTAGGTCGTAGGATTGGCTGAGTCATGAGTCGTAGGTCGTGGGGTTTCCATAAGTCGTGGACGACTTAAGGGGGCGGACGACTTAAGGGTTTCCAGCCTATAAATATGGGGTTTTTCTTCACTTTTTGGGATCCGGATTTTGAAGCGACAAAGTCCTGCCATTTTGAGAGCTCGAGTGTTGCACTTCTTCACTTCTTTTCTCCACTCTAAATCTTGTGATTCCTTCCATCCAAATCGAAGATCAAATCGAAGATCCAAGAGCTTAGATTGAAGATCATCAACCATCGAAGAGAGATTTCATCGTTTGAAGCGGAATTTTGGCGGATCAAGCTAAATTCTTCGCTGTCCAGATCTGAAGTGTGTTGCTTTTGAAGTGTTTAGGTGATTTGGTGAGTGGTGGTTATCTCTCACACGGATCCAAAGGAGTATATCAGATTGATGGCTTGATTTGGTGTTAAAATAGTGATTTCCATCCATTTTCGTAAACTTAAGTATAGATCCATTGTTCATGATGATTTGACATCCATTTTACTACATGTTAATCTATGCAAGTTCATTCATCAAGTTGTAGAGATATTGCTCATGTTTCATGCTTGTTAGATTTGGACTCTTTATTTACAAGATTGCCATTATTGTTATAATTGTTTATTAGATCATGTTTGAATGCTTGATTTCTTGGACTAATGATTGACTTGATTGATTGTTATAAATTAGTTGATTGATGATTTGATTTAGACAAGAAGGTCGAAGATGATTCAAAAGCTAAGGGAAAGGCTCTTGAATTGGAAAAGCTGCTCGTGGCATATGTGGCGGTTGATGAAGCTCATATGGATAGATTTGATGATGATGTTGAGATGAGGCTTTGCTATGTTGAGATGAAGCGAGGCATGATGTGAGATAGCCTTGGTCAAGTCCAGGCGGGATCATTCCAAGCATGTTGATGACTCGGAGAAAGGGTTCGAGTTTGAGGATAATGGTTGGCTCGAGAGGCGCTTGAGCTAGTATGAGAATAATCGTCGAGGAGGATGACTAGAAGGCTGAGATTTCATCATTGTTGAAGGTTCTAGCAGGCTCAAAGCAAGAGTACGCTGGGCAGATTCGATAGTCCCAAAAGACTATAGTTGGTGGTCGAGTACTCTGGGCAGATTCGATAGTCCTAGGCACGGGCTGCAACGACGTGCGGAGTTCTGTCTAGAACCGGGGTTACCATTGGCCCTTGACGAACGGCTGAAAGAATGTGCCGGTCATTCAATTAACGGTGTTATCGAAGCAATGATAACAGTGATAGCCAGAGTCATGGATGTTTGGTTGTATCGTCATTCGGTCTCAAGAGCGATATTTTCTAGGTGCTTATCTGATCTTGGTTTAGGCCTTGGGGGTTTGTACTTGGAAAACATCGCCCTTGACTCGAGTGATAATTGCTTTACTTTTAATGTGTGCTTTACTATGTTTACTTCTTCTTAGTGCGTCTGGGGGCTATCACTGTAGAAAGAGGTGGAGTGGGAGTGTTGGATTCCTATTCCTTTTACCTTTATGCTCTTTTGGTATGTTGTTAGTTAATTTACCGCTCACTAAGACTGTTGTCTGACTCAAGGTTTTATGTTCAACTCTTATTACCTTGGGCTGTTCATCCACTTTGGGATGGGCAGACTAGGTAGCAGGTGACAGGTGTTGTTCTTAGTTTTCGACGATGCTGATGACGAAGATGAGCTGGAGGCTTGCATATTATATTCTTACTATATGTACTGGATGTTCTGCTGCTTGTATAATTCTCTAAGTGATATGTAGTGAGGCTTGATGTATTGACTATTCAGATGTTTGTATCCAACTATTATGAAGCTTAATTGATGAGATTCTATTTTGTGAAGCTTCACTATATATATTCTCTATTGTATTTTATTCATGCGCTGTGAGTAATACGATAGATTCTGCTGTTTTAACTTAACCCTGGCGATCGTCCATGGCTGCCTGGCACACCTTTCAGCACACTATTTTCCTTATTCAGTGCAGGGGTCATGGGCGGTCGTCACAGCCTGGTCTAACAATTTCTCTTCTTTAAAAAAGAAAGAAGAGGAAAAAGGTTATTCTCAGAATGAATATCAAACAAACTTGATTGATAAAACAAGGCATCACAAAAGAAAATAGGATAGAATGGTACGAAGACTCGAATTAAATCCTATGGCACGATTCCTAAGAGAGACTTAGGACAATGATCCTTGCTAGATTATTCTACATTGTTTCAAAGTTAGGCTCTGATACCAAGCTGTGATGCCACACCTCTATACTCACACTAGCCAAGGACACTATGGGGTAATGCCGTCGACTAGCACGAAGAATAAGGCTGTTGAGGAGCGACCATCTGTGTAATTGCTTAGTGCGAGTACCGATATGTTAGATAATATAACTTACATGTCGTTTCAAGAGGAAATCCGACATATCAAATACAAACTCAAAGCTACCACACAGTGGCTATGTGGCCATCGGAAACAAATATAGAAATAAGCATAACACAAATCAGTCACAGATATTCATATCACAATGGCAGAAACAGATATGAATATATCATATAGTAGAGTACATCAAAGTAGTGGTCATACAAGATCCACTACATCACAAAAGAATAGGTACAAGTGCTAGACGAAAGAATATGTATACATCAAGGAGTCTCTATCTCAAATGTATAATAACAAAAACTACTAAGCTAAAGTAGTTAGCCAAAAGTCAGGTGACAGACCCTAATAAGAAGTCAAGCAGAAGCACCTGAAATACCTCGGTCTGACCCGAGTATTATTTAAAAAGAAAATAATAAACAGATTAGTCTAGCTATAAATATCAGAGAAAATGAGATAGGATAAGAGATATCACAAAAACGTATGATAACAATAATGCCATACTGTGACAAGTATACATCAGATAACGACAAAAATCATACAATATCTCAAATATTCTCAATCACCAAAAAGAATGTCATATTCTTTAAATTATTCACCAAAACAAAAATATTGACAAAACATATCAATGCGAATCATCAAAATTGGTGAAACACAAATTCTAGAAATCAACAACCAGAAATCCAGAAAACACAAAAGGGGAGTAGGCCTATCACAAACGGGAGCATGAAAACTCACCAACACGTGTATCACAAATGGGTCGCTATCCCATGAACCGAACATCGACGCACCTAAAAAGATACGCCCCACAGTCGAACATCGACGCACCTAAAAAGATACGCCCCATGTCTAGTCGAACATCGACGCACCTTAAAAGATACGCCCCATGCCTAGTCGAACATCGACGCACCTAAAAGGATACACCCCATGCCTAGTCGAACATCGACGCACCTCAAACGATACGCCCCATGCCTAGTCGATCATCAACGCACCTCATAAGATACCCCCCCATGCACCGACTTATCGAGCCGAATGCTCCATGAACGGTCCAAAGACCATGGGTCGCTAGCCCATAAAAATGAGACGTAGCTCTATAGAACGGGGTACAGTCCCCCACACGGACAAAGAGACATCGCACATCACTATTCTAAATCACTATGGGATCATCATTGATCGATAAGTGTAAATTACACTAAGCTAGTCAATAAATGAGTTTAGCTTCATGTCCCATAACCACTAGCTTAACTTAAATATTTACGAACAGATTGTAGATTTCCACTCGAAAATTGTCACAATAGTTCAATCGAACAAGTCCAAGAATTAACTAATGAAGTAAATGCAAGCGTTTCATACCACTTGTTTTGCTAAGCCGTTTAATTAGATTTCTCATACGAATGAGGTAAAGGTTTGTATATACTAATAGAGTTGAAAAACGGTTTTAAAAACGAGCTTTGTATTTAAAAGTAGTGTTGAAACCATTTTTGTGAAAGAGTTTGAGTATTTACTACTAGTATAGAAACCTTTGTATTTTAAAGTGACAAACCATAGAAATGATTGTAGAAACAATCAATCACCAAAAATTCACATACGAGAATGTGAATTAAATCCATAAAAATCGATATCAAATCCATCAAATGGATATTCCCGAAAATCCAAAGAAAGAAGTCATCAAAGTCGATAATAAGGGATAACAACTAACTAGATCAACAAAATTGATTAAAATTTGAAGTTCACTAAAAATATAGGCAAATAGGCAAAACTGAACAGTTCCAAACGTCTGGTTTAGAATCCAGATGTCTGGATTTTTTTTCTGGAAATTTTCAGAAAACCTCCCAGACGTCTGAAATTTCGAAGCAGACATCTGAGCCCTAATTCAGACGTCTGAACCTATATTTCAGACGTCTAGAATTAGTCTCTGCCATTTTTATTTTTCTCTGCCGTGTATATTTTTCCTCCAGGTCTATAACCAAACGTCTGGACTTGATAACCAGACGTCTGGTCACCTGGTCTGGGCAACAATTTGCCTAGGCCAAGATGGCCAAAACGTTTCGGAAGCGATCGGACGAGCAACGAAGACTAGGGATTTATGCCAAGCGACAACCCAGCCTTATAGGCTCTTCGATACACCCCAAATATCACGTCCAAACATCCATAGTAAGATTTTCATAAAATTGGACCAAAACACCAAAATTTGGGAAATTCACCAAATCAATTCAAATGAAAAGCAAATGAACATGCACAAATGTTAGGAATTCATACCTAACAACAATGAAAGTTATAGGCGTAGATGTGAGTTAAAGAACTCACCTTTTAAACTCAAAGACACAAATGAGAAGCTTTAAAACAAAGCAAGAACAATTCCTCTTCAATATTCCTCTAGATCTTCAATCTATTATCAAAGGTGAAGTTTTTCCTAAGTTAGGTTATAGGAATTTCTGTAAAATGAAGAGAGATAGAGATGGAGAAGATGAAGAGGACGCTTACCTAAGCTTCTCCTTGATTTCTAGGGAAAGAACTTGAATTTCCTAAACAAAACTAGGGTTTAGGAATTCTAATTTCCAATTATTTCCCCCATTTTTCTTTAGCTTGAAAGTGTTAGGAAATGAGGAATGAAATGAATGAAGAGTAGAGGAGCTAGGGTATTAAGTTGGGTTAGTGGGTTGAAACCCAAACTCAAAGCCCAAATAGAAAACAAAAAAATTCTACTCAACTCCAAACATATCGATGTTTATACTCAAAAAAGTTGTAAACGCCATTTTGGACTAAATGGAAGTGGTCTCGAGTCCTAATTAGACTGTTTACAAAAAGTAACATTTCGGACTTTAATCTGATTAACGATGCTATATTTAAATAAAACATTTAAACATACAATCGTGAAATATGCCGGTTGTTACAATTTATATAGGTCGAAGAGCTTCTGGGCCAAGCCACTCCATTGTCAGCTCGCAGGTAGGTAGGAAATGACCCTGGGAAAGTTTGGCACGCAAAAGAAGGCAAAGCCTGGGGTCGCCGGCGACTCATGGCCTGTTGGTCGCTGGCGACCCATAGACTTGGCTCATTTTGCAAGCCAAGGTCTTGGCCTCCTTTCGTAGTATTCCTTAGTTATCCTGTTTAAAGGCTGGAGGAGAAGCATGGGTCACTGATGATCCAATCTCTTAGGATTTTTCTAGAGTTTGGAATTGGAGATGTATCCATCGCCTTTTATCGTAGTTGTTATGTTTCGATGGCAATTCACTACCTATTTACGTTCAGCTGCTGATTGGACTAAAAGAATGCTGATCTCTCGGCTTCGTTGATCCTAGTCGTTGTCTCAGCCATATAGATTGGACCTTGTTGATTCCTTGTCTTAGCTTTTTCGGTCAAGTCCTAAACCATCCTATCTACACAAGGTTCTTCTGTTTTCTATTGGTTTCTGCTGGGTTAAAAACCCGGATAACAACTTCGAAAACTGAAAGCAGGGTTAGAGATACTTATCCTGACTTGTTTCATGATATGTTTTACCTTTATGATTGATTTTGATAAGTACCTTATCATAGTTTCGAGGATGAAATTCTTTAAGGAGAGGAGTCTGTAACGATCCTAATTTTGACTAGCATTGTTTAGTACATTTAATTAGATAAATTAAATGAAATAATGTAAATGGTTAAGGGATTGAGATTTGAATAATATAAGGTAGCCATGCCTAATTAATCTATAAGCCAAAGAGTAATAGAATGAAATAGGTAAGAGGATTAAGATAAGGGCAAAATAGGAATAAATTATATTCTTATATGCTAAACCCTCATTTCATTTTCATTTATATCATTCACACAAAAAATTAAACTTAAGCTTGGTCGGCCACCATTAGAAGAAGATAAGGGGAAGATAAGCAAGAGTCAAAGGAAGAAGCTTAATCAAATCAATTCAAAAGCAAATCTCAAACTCCTTAACAACAAGCTAAGGTGAATAATAGATTATATCTCATCTTTTATTATTTTCAGTTTCTAGATAATATATGAATACATTTTTCAAGTAAAATGCCATGTTTTGATTGTCAAAATAAATAAATGTGCTCGTTGATGATTTATGATGTTTCATATAGACTTTATGATATGTTTTGATTTGAAAACCTATTATATGGCATTAAAATGGCTTGCGTTTTTTATATAAGGTGAGAAATATTATTTTAGAGGTAGGTTTTAAGTTTCATAATTTTCTAAGATTTTATGGATTTATTATGAATTTTTTAGTAAAGAAAATAGTTAAATTGGGTTTAAATTAATTTCGACGATTATATGTTAGCTTTGGGTCAGAAATTTAAATATGTTAGAAAATATATTAAAAGTGGTTTACGTAACACCCTGCATTCTTAGATAATTAAATAACCAAAATAATTATAAACAGTGAAAATGAGCATTTTTGGAATTGTCATAATATAGCCTCAAAAATTATACCATTGTGTTCGTGGCGATTTTTTGATTAATTTACATATATAATATGCCTCGAACGAACTTCGTATGAAAAAGTTATTGACGTTCGAAGTTCCGTATCGAAAAATAATTATACGTGTAAATGTGCGTGAATATATTTGTTTATAAATATATGCACATATAAATTCAAGAAATAACACGCATTTGAATTTCAAAATAGATGCGCGCCATAAAGGAAATTAATTGACATCAGCAATTAGAGGTAATTAATTAACGTTAGTAGGCAATGTTAATCAAATCAACAATTAAAGGAAATTAATTTACATTAATTAGCAACATTTGAATTTCAAAATAAACATGTGTTATAAAGGGAATTAAATTTGCAATTGATGGAAATTAATTAGAATGGATAGGCAACGGTTAAATGTTAACGTTTAATAATTTGATTTTCACGCAATCTCGAGCGTTGTTTTCTGGATCCAACGATTCATAGCAAGCCTATGACGTGGTTGCACCAGATTCAATCTAAAAATCTGATGGTCTGAGATCCCCAAACACCACTATAAATAGGACCCTAGGCCAAGCTATTCTCTCACAATCAGATTTTCTCCCAATTGGGTTCATTGCTTGAGGCTAAACCCTAAATAGAAAATATTTCTAGTAAGGATATCTTTTTAATAAAAATATTAGACGCCTTAGAAGGGGATCCAAGAAGACCATGGTGCAAAGCTAAGGATGACAGGTGAGTGGATTTAAATTATATCTCTTTTATGTTTAAGATATATATTATCGTTAGATTTTCCCGTTAAATATTTAATTCAGCATTTATTTCAGTAATTAGTTCTACTAATTAGTTATGTGGAAAACGTAAATTTTAAGAGAAGTGAACTTATATTAATGTTATTTATATGGAAAAAAGAAAGGAAGCCAATTAAATATAAGTAATATTAGGCTTAGAAGTTGTAGAGAAAGGCATAAGCCTAAAAGTGAGAAATTTACAGTAAATTATGTTAAAACGGGAGAAATGAATTAAAAAGGAGCAATCTAACAACTTGATTTGGAAGTTAGTGATAGATTAGTTGGTTGGTCTAGAAAAGGGAATACATTTCCATAGTTTAATATTGTGAGAATAACGATAAACACAATTCAAGAATAAAAGCAAGAAAAGTGGAATTAGTGCAAAATGGAGACATTACTGTATTTTGCATTACCCAATAATTAAGGAAACAATAAAAGAAATATCATGCAGTTACGAGTTATTGTTTGTAGCATTATTTAGTATTAAAATATGGAAATGATTTTTAGCACAGTTTTTGTAACCAACCAAATAGAATAGAACTACTTCCTAGAATAAAAGAGAATAACATGAAGCGTTAAAGAAATCAAAGTAGAGGAAGTACTCTCAAGTTAATTATTTGACAAGACTAGAAATAATAAACATAAGATGTGGCCAGATCTGCATTTACTGTGTGGATAGTAGAATGAAAAGTAAAGCAGTTATTATGATAAGTAAAGTTGTGACAGTTGGACGTAGTCCCAAGCTAAGACTGTCATATAATATAAGAGAACTAAAGAGAATTTAGTATCATAATAAAAAAGACAAACTAGAATAGAAAAGAGACATTTCCAATTACATTTATAACATGTAGGTTATAAAAGAAAGAAAAGAATATAAAAGTGACAATTGCAAGTATAATTGTAACAAGTAGGTTATAATTAAAAAGAAAGAAATAAAATAGGCTTATTTTATCAAACTTGGATCTTGGATTAAGTTAATAAGCAAAATAATAGAAGTGGCTCGTACCGGCAGCATTCCCTTTCAGGTCTAGGACCGATGATCTCACACATAGGTGGGGCTTGCTGATTAGGGTAAATAAGTAGCCAACAAAATAAGAAAAGTAAACTAAACGCATAGTAAAAGATTAGACGTAGGGTCTAATAAAATGGTAAGGTGCGTTTGGAGCAGCCCGAAAGAGAATCTGGATAAAGAGCCTAATAAAGCAGTTCATCGTAGATTTTAGTATAGAAAGAGCACGTCCAACTTAGTTAGTTGGTATAGAAGGAAGTATGAGCCTGCAACGGGACGTGAGGATACTCTAGGATGGCCCTCTGGGGTAGGCCTAATGAAGCTGCACCCCCGGATTCAGGTCTGTAGGTGTTCCATCAAGAGAGTATGCCTTGACTACTTTTGAATTGCAGGCCTTACGAAGTGGACCTTTGTAGGCAGTCAGAAGTTTGATGATGGGGTAGGATTTCGTATGACACCATACTCCTAGTTACGAGTAGGTTTTAGTGGGCAGGACCCAAAAGGATAGTCGCATGTGAAGATCAAGCCATCATCAATCGGTGCGAGTTTGGGAAAGACTAGAGTTAAACCAAAAGGCCAATGATTCTTTCACTATCGAGACATTGGATGAGGGGCGCAGCCAATTGGATGTTTAGATTGTTTGCAGTAGGGCACAGCCACTTAGCTCTTGAGAGGTCCTTCGATTAGTTGAGGAGGGGCTACATGGGGCCATAGGCACAACGAGAAAAGAGAAAGACCAAGTAGAATATCTGTATTGTAGGCCTAACGAAGTGGAACTTTACAGATAAATAAAATCCCTGACTGAGTTCCGTACAAGGTAGACTTTGTTGGTGGAATTCAGGGAGTAGTTAGAATGTTTACGTGTAGTCCTCAAGGTACGCACTGGGTGGTACATTATGGATGCAGTTTCACTTTTTCATAGTAGACGATGGAACATCTATATTGTAGGCTTCACGAAGCTATCCTTTACAGATGTAGTTACAGTACGCTCTAGTAGTAAGATGATGGATTCCTTTTCGAGGAGGATACAGAAGGTACTATAGGTAGTACCTAGGACCGATGTGGTCTTTGGGCATGTAGCGACACACACACACACACACACACACACACATATATATATATATATATATTGATAATTAGGTCTTAATCTACTAGGGAGTAAATGAGTATGATTCACACGCAGAGGCGAGAGCATTATAAACCCAATAAACCAAATATACCAAAAAATGAAAATAGAACGATATATGTAGAATTATGCTTAGAAATGTATAATTTGTCCGTTCACCAGAACTTTAGTTTCGACCCCCTCCTCATAACATCCCACGGGTTAGGTAGATGGCAGAGATTTTCTAGCTTTGAGACACTTGCTTAGAAAGTGTTATTACTTTGGTGAGTATTTACTTACTATTATATTTTAGTCAGTTCCGCTGTGAGATATTTATTTAAGCTCTGTTATATTTATCTTTGTCTATTTACAGGATACCAGATACCTAACTCGGGCTTCAGTGGGCTTCGATTTTAGCATTTATGCATAAAATCCGGAGCCACTAGAATTCGGGTTGTTACATTTGGTATCATAGCTTAGGTTAGTAGATCCTAAGTAAATTAGGAAATATGAGTGAACGTATTTGTATTTTTGAATAAAATATAAATATATTATGTACTAAAGTCCAAATAGTCCCCAATTATAGATTTTAACATATGGAAAGTTTTTAGAAGTATATTTGTTCATAGTTTGCTAGTTGGGTTTGGAAGTACCCAAGGATGTTGAGCCCTATGTTATTGCCGATTTAGTGTACATTGGTATCTATATGTTATAGGAAGGGGGAAAGTTCCCTAGGGATGGTAGGGAGAGTATTTTTTATTTTGGAAGGAATAAGAGATTTTAGTAAGAAAATGAGATTTCCAAGGTTTAGGAAGGATATTCCTAGGGTAGAAAGAAGAAAATCCACTTTATGTCTAATTCTAAGTATAGAAATAAAATGGTTTGTAAGTACAATTATTATTTAAATAAGTATATGGAAATGTTTTCTAGTTATGAAAATATTAAAACAATTTTGAAAATGAGTTCTTTTGAAGGAAAAAAGAAGATGCAAGTTAAATATTAGAAAATTAATAAATTTCGTAGGAAATGTCTATTGTAAGTGAATATAGGTTAAACGTACTTTAATCTATTGGAATGAAATGAATACTGATATAATTTTCTATGAAATCAAATCACAAATAAAGATGTTTTGGGCAAGTTATAAGGAATACGTGAAAGAGATCTATAAGGTATAGAAAGCACCATATTTTGTATAGCCTATTTCGATAAATTATAAAATAAGTTCCTTGTAATTTCACATAAACATAAAATCCTCTTTTAAAGGATTCATAGAAGGTTTTAGCGTTAATGATTTCTCATAAGAGAAAGTAGTTCCAATACATTAAGGTATAAAACCATTAGGTGTAATAAGAAGTATAATAATTAGAGACAGTGTTAGCTAAAAGGGATATTATAGAGAGCCTTAGTAGGAAAGCTAAGCAATGGAAATTTCATATTTTTCCATTGATTATGCGCATTGGTTGCTTGCCTTTGTAGAAAGTCCCCATTTGTGGTAAGTTAGAAACTCCTAGGTTAGGTAATTGAAGAGTAGGAAAGTTAAGGGATTTTTGATAAAATAATTGTTCTTATCTACTCCAGTTTTTGTAAATTTGAAAATCTATGAAAAGAAGATGTTTTGAAAATATGTGAGAACATTTTTGGAAGTCAAGAAAAAAAATGTTTTAAGGACAAGCAAGGCATGTTTTAAAGAAAAATAGTTTGGTGAAAAAGTAAATAAGTTTTTGGAAGAGAAAAACTTAGTAAACAGCTAAATTTAAAAATCCAAATTTTTTTATGGAAAGCCGTAGAGGTCTTTAAAAGTAAAAGAGGAATAAGTTTTGAACTTAGAATTTGTAAGTTTTCCCCTTTAGGTTTGGGGAATAATTTAAATTCAAAGAGCTGTAAAGATGCAAGTCTAAAAAGATAAAATGTTAAGTAACCAAGTACTTGTGAATTTAATAAAAACTTCAAGAACACTTTTAAAGGCAAGAACTTTGGGATTTGATGTTTCAAAAATTTAGAAGCTTTAATTTTGAAATGAAATGATAAATACCAAACCAAACTTTTAAAAATGGACTAGATAGGAATCATTTCCTAGGTGTGACGAGAAAAGTATAAGGCTATAGCAATGATTACTTTTAGTAGTAATAATAAAAGTTCCCATAAAGTGTATAGGACACTAGTGAGAACCTAGGCATGTTGCTTCATATGTGTAGACTATAGAAGAATAGTGAAATGATATTAGTAAGATAGTAAGACACACGTGGTTGGGATAGGTAGACCTTAGTTGAGGAAAAAGATGAAAGGTAAAGGTAAAGAGAAAATTTCCCCAAACTTAGTTGCCTTTGTAGATAGAGACTGCATAGATTGAAACCCTTATTTGTTGCAGTAAATTAGACTTGGTTATTCCATTTTGAGTATGGAATGGAAGAGATGAATAGATCTTATCCATCGTGGGTAACACAGCGTAAGTTAGTAACGAGTAATAGGCGGTAGGAGGAGCATATGAGTTACTTGGATTCCTAGAGTAGGACCCTTCCATGTCAAAGTGGACATGGTCCTAGGCCTCCTAGCCCTAGATGATAGTTGTGTTTAGCTGCTATATTTACCTATCTAGTATCGCTTTATAGTAGGACTTGTTTTCTCTTTTAGTTATGAGACTGTACTCCTATGTATGCATTTAGTTCCTATTGTAATAAATCAGTGATGATTAGTATGATGCTCTTTTTTTGTGATGTTCACAAGAAGAGAATAAAAACATAGGATGTAAGTAATAAAAGAAAAGTAAAAGCCAATATAGTAACTAAAAGGAAAACAACAAATTTAAAGAAAGCGATAGAAACGTCAATAAAAATAAATGAGAATTGCAAAAGAAAAAATAATTTTTTTTTCCAAAAATTAAGCTTGGAAAAAAATTTGGAAAGGAAGTTTTTCTTATGTAAATTGTGCTTGGGAAAGAAAATAGAGATTTTTATAGAGTAGCGGCATAAGTTCCAAGTACGGAGAAAGAGGCACACAAAAGTAAAACAGTAAATGTGAGGTTTTCCGTTTTCTACCTTCTTTCTGACATAAGAAATCGAGTTTGGAAAAAATTAGATTTTTTTGAAATTCGAATATTAAAGTTGTGTGGTAGGATTTGGATGTAAAATTCGTTGAACTACGCCCCTATTCAGTAGGAGTGTGGGAAAAATTGGATGAAAAACGTTTTGAGTTTTCAAAAGATTGCATTCATATAAAAATTGCAAGTATATTTCGGATGTGTGCATCATATTTTAAAAAGGAGTTTAAAAGAAGAAAAGCATTCATATAGAAGATACCACTTAGAAATTCATGTACATGCATATATTTTATGTTGAATGACACTTTACACAAAGACACGGATGGTTGCAAAAAATTGGATGTACATAAAATGGATGTGATTGATGTGGAGAATTGAAGTGACCCACTTCTTTTTCAAGTATTTTAGAGAATTTTCTGTTAAGTTATATATATATATATATGTATACATACTTCAATGGACCACTCCTCTTAATTTAATCTTTCCAAGATTCCTTATTTTACCAATATAAAAATATTAGTATATAAAATTAACTTAATTCATATATATATATATGAAGATATATATATATATGGCTCTTTGCCTATCAGAGTAATTTAAATTGACAAAGAAATTCAATCACACCTAATCTCTCATATTCCAAAGATATGGTGTCACATAGACTTTTCTGTTCATTTTTTTTAAAACTCAAGCTTGATTATAAAATCAAATAACTCCATTTTCCTTATTATCTTGTTTTACTCCTCAGATTATTTGATCCCCAAATTTTTACAAGCAGAATATTCAGATTCTGGGATTTTGTAATTTTCCTCTACTTGATTCTATGCTACATATCAGGGTGTTTAAGATAACTCACTCATTACAGATTAGCCCGGGATTCATAATTCATATTCAAATAATTTTGTGTCAGGTAAGGGTATTCATGTTCTGATTTATATGTTACACAAGGATCCTATGAATGATCAGATGTTAAACTGGATTGAGGTTCAAGCAGAGGAAACAATGTATTTAGGCAGAGCACATATGCAAGCACATATACTAATTTAGGACTTAGCATCTGATTGAAGACAAGATAGTTAAGCCATGTTACAAACCAAATTAATACAAAATTATTAGGTGAACTTATCAAGTAGACAACTGAAGCATTCCAAACAATATGTGGTAGTGTCTAAAGAATTGTGTCGTGATGGTCTTGTCTATTACAAACAGGACTACAAGTCATTTTAAATAGCCTCAGGTTGATCATGATCAAAAGCACTCTGACTTGAGTCTTGTATTTAGGTAATAAAATGTGTGAAGCATATGTGCAGTGAGACCTACAAGTTTTACCAAAATATATATGGATCTACTTCACAGAGCAATGCAAATTTCTACTGCAATTTAAATGCGTAGACTAAAGTTATAAATTTCATTTTCAGGTTAGCTATGTACTTATATCTACTCTACCATTTTAAGAGTTCATCAGACATTGCCAAGGGAGACATGACCACATATCAAATTATATGGCATGATCTCCTATATCATACTTCACCAGAGACTATCCAGATCAGTTACTTAAAACAGAAACCCACATATGCATATATATATATATATATAATACTAAACTCTTACATGTTCTCTTCTCAGAAAAACAAACACATATCAATCCAGAAAATACTTAAAACATAATGAAGTTTTTGCCTGGCATAATTATTACAACATTTCTACCAAATTCCTTAACATTCTAAATGCAAGTAAATCTTCAATTGTCCATGCATACAAGTTTCTCATGCTTCCTTTCCTACAGCAACATCTAGAGCTGCCTCAATAAAAATGAGGCACCCCAAATGTTACAAAGCAATAAATAGGGTCAGAAATAAAATTCTGGTATGAGTGAAATCAAAATATAATAACTTGTCATTTTCAAATTATTGTGTAGGGTATTCATATGCTAGATGCAATTTGGATTTATAATGTAAACTGGGTATATATATATATATATATATATATATCTAAGCTCCTATTACACTCATGCACACAAGCAATCATCCACTCATTCAATACAGTATACATGTACACATACTCTCATGGAATTAACTCATTTTAATTCCATAGTTCAGCTCTAAATCTTGATTTATCAATTTAATTTGGTCAGATCTCTTTGCCATTGAACAACATGTGTGCATTGCAAGGGACTCAATTCTGTTAACCCCTGCACAAAGGCCTATAGGACTTAAACAAGTCATGCACATATCCATCATACTCCTTATGATGAATAGATCAAGGCTTCTCTCCTAGATTAGTTTTATAATCTAGTGACCAGTCTCATTTCTTATTTCTGAAAGATTTATTAACTCTTGAAAATTGCTTTTACATTCTTTCTTTCTTTTTCCCTAAATCAGAGAGAGTTAGACTCTCTCAGGGATTTCAACTGACCATACTTTCATTCATGAAAATAATGCTTTATTTCATTTTTCCAGTTGTCTCATTCAAAATTTGTTTTATCATTTGCATATCTCCTATATTCAAGAATGTCATGATCTCTTAAACAAATCCAGTTGAATCATATAAAAATTCTTATACTAAATTCTATTGTGAACATAGGGTAAGGTTTTAGAGAAAAACCCATAAACATTTTAGCTTAAGATCTGAACAAATCAGCACATAAATAATTTATTGCATTGTTCATCTCAAATTTAGAACAATCTAGACATAAGCATGAACCTCCTTTGTTCACACTGCCTAGCTTATTTTCCCAGTAATACCCTACTTCATAATAAAATGTATTTGTCTTACTAAACATATTTACTAACTGATGGTTTAAGGTACTGGATCCATATCAGAGATCATGGCATTATTCTTATCAAACAATCAAACAAAACAAATCAAAGCATCAACCAAAGATTTATCAATGCACCAACCATTCTCAGCATTCATCTATTCAGAGAAAAACAAATTGACCAAGCACAAAAATAAAATGGCTGCCCTTAGCTTGGGTCTTAATGCCTTTGCCTCATGAGATTGATTAATCACTCACCTTTCCCTTCTTTTCCCCGAGATTACTTAAGCTTGCAAACAGTGTGAGTTCTTCCTTCTTCTTTTTAATGCGTTACTGCTTTTTCCCTCAGAGAGGACCTCTGCTTTCTCTCTTGATTTAAATCATTTTACTAGGGTTTTACTAAAGGAAAAACCCATTTATCCTTTCATTACTCAGAGAATTATGTGTGTGTTGTTATGGCTAAATGTGCCATTTCCCTTGGTTTCTATTTCTAGTAAAAGCAGTTATCCACTGCTTTTCCTATGTGCATGCAATTTGCATGATTCACTTGTATATTATTTTCATGTGGCTTATTATTTTTTTTTAATACCTTTCATTATGCCCGAGTTATTTCCCATTCCTAGCTATTATCTAAGCCTATTTGTTTACTCTTATCTTATTTTAAAATTGTACTTATGCACAACTAATATTAAACTGGTTTTTAGGCATTTTAATTTACCAAAGAATATATTGCTCCTTATCACTTAATTGTTGAAAACAATTTTCTCTTTATTGAATTATTTTATTTTCTTTATGTTGAACTGTAATGTATACATGTATATCCTCTTATTAATTAACCCCTTGTTAATATCTCAAGCTATATGTTTTCTCTTGATATATAAATGTATTTATATTTTTAATTACCCTGGTGTTATTTCCTTATTACTTTATGTTTATTCTTTCTGGGTATATAAATACAACATATGGTAATGTATAATCCATATATACATTCAGTTATATTTCCTCTTTCCTCTGAAATACCATTTCTTTATTATTTATATTCAAGATATATATATACACACACATATGAATATAAGACTTACTCATATTTAGTTATTTTTATTTAACTCATTTTCAATATTTATCTTTAGACTATATATAAATTTTTTTGTAAATTTTCCTTTTTCTGATTTTATTAAAATTATTCTCATCTCAATAATTTGGGTCTTCACATACTCTCCTCCTAAAAGGAATTGTGTCCCACAATTATTCTCTCATACATTTCCATCCAAATGTATACAAAGCTTAATTTCAATTTAAATGAAATTTCAGGAACTCATTCATTCTAAATCAATCTAACATACATAAATAATTTTAAGGTCTCATCATAATTTTAAACATACCTTAAGCAGAAAACAGATTAGGATATTTATCCTTTATCCTCTCTTCATCCTCCCAAGTGCAATCATTCCCATCCAAACTCCATTGGATTTTAACTAGTTTAATTATTTTATTTCTCAGTTTCTTTTCTTCTCTAGCCACAATGCCTACTGGTTCCTTTTTGTAAACCCGATTTTCTTGAATTTCAACATGTGTAGGAGATTCAAGAATGGATTCTTTATCATGCACCCATTTTCTCAATTGGGATACATGAAATACATCATGTATTTTGCTCAATTCCTCTGGTAACTTCAACCTATAAGCTAAAGTCCCTATTCTTTGAACAATTTCATATGGTCCTATATACCTTGGTGACAGTTTCCCTGCTTTGCCAAATCTCAATATTTTTCTCATTGGTGAAACTTTGAGAAACACATAGTCTCCCACCTCAAATTCTACTGGCCTTCTTCTTTTATCTACATAGGCTTTCTGTCTCTCTTGAGCTACTCTCATTCTTTGCCTTACCAGTTCAATTCTTGTAGAGGTTTCTTTTACATGATCTGGTCCAAGCAATATCCTTTCACCAGCCTCCATCCAACATGCAGGAGATAAACAAGGCTTTCCATACAAAGCCTCAAATGGAGCCATTCCTATGGTGGACTGGTAGCTATTATTATAAGCAAACTCAGCTAAATAAATCTGATCCTCCCAGTTGCCTCCAAAATCAAGTATGCATGCTCTCAGCAAATCTTCTAAAACTTTATTAACAATCTCAGTTTGCCCATCTGTTTGTGGGTGGTAGGCTGTGCTTAGGCTTAGTTCTGTCCCCATAACTTCCTGAAAGCTACTCCAAAACCTTGAAGTAAACAAAGTATCCCTATCACTAATGATAGTCTTAGGGATGCCATGCAATCTCACTATCTCCTTCACAAACAATTGAGCTAGCTTGTGAGCATTTCTGTTTGAACTTATTGGGATGAAGTGTGCTGTTTTTGTGAGTCTATCAACCACTACCCAAATACTATCATTGCCCCTTCTTGTTCTTGGCAAATCATCCACAAAATCCATTGATATACTTTCCCATTTCCAAGTAGGCACTTCCAAAGGTTGCAATAAACCTGAGGGTCTTTGATAATTTGCCTTAACTTGTTGGTATGTTAAACAATTTGCCACATATCTTGCCACTGCTCCTTTCATTCCTGGCCACCAGTAATTTCTCTTGAGATCATTGTACAGTTTTGTACCACCTGGATGGATAGTATATTTTGTTTTGTGATGCTCATCCATAACTTCGTGCTTCAGTTCCTCTACATTTGGTAGACAGAGCTTCCCCTTTTTCCTTAAGTATCCTTTATCATCTACTTCATAATTTTCTACTGTCATGCCTTGTGACATCATATCTTTCTTCTCTTTTAAATTTGTGTCTTGATCTTGCATTTGTCCTATTTTATCAACCAGAGTTGACCTTAAGGAAATGAGACTTAGTTTACCATATTCAATTATATCACTGTGTGCCTTATCTGCTACTCCACTTTCTGCTCTTATTTCTACTTCACTAAGGATTGTCAAATCCTTGAATTCACTCATCATTAAGCTTGCCACTTTTGCTTGATGCCTACTCAATGCATCTGCCACTTTATTAGCTTTTCCTGGGGTGTATAATATATCAAGATCATAGGCAGCTAGAAATTCCACCCACCTATGTTGCCTCATGTTCAAGTCTTTTTGGGAAAACAAATATTTAAGTGACTTGTGATCTGTAAATAATTCAAACATAGCACCTAATAAGTAATGACTCCATAGTTTCAATGCATATACTACAGCAGCTAGTTCTAAGTCATGTGTAGCATACCTAGTTTCATTTGGCTTGAGTTGCCTTGATGCATATGCTATGACTCTACCATGTTGCATAAGCACTGCCCCTAATCCAGATCCACTAGCATCTGTATAAACCACTAACACTTCATTACCCTCTGGAACCTGTAAGACTGGAGCTTCCACCAGTGCCTTCTTCAGTGATGAAAAAGCTTGTTCACACTTCTCTGTCCACACATATGGTTTCTCCTTTTTAGTTAACTTGGTCAATGGGATGGCTATTTTTGCAAAGTCTTTTATAAACCTTCTATAGTAGCCTGCCATTCCCAAAAATGATCTCACCTCAGTCACTGATTTGGGTCTACTCCAAGATTGCACTGCCATCACCTTATTTGGGTCTACACTAACCCCTTGTTGTGATACAATGTGCCCCAAAATTTTTACTTCATTCTGCCAAAATATACATTTTGGGAATTTGGCCTTTAAATCATGTGCCCTCAGTCTAGACAAAACCAGATGCAAGTGTTTTCCATGATCTCCTTCTGATTTTGAATACATTAATAAGTCATCAATAAATACAACCACAAATTTGTCTAGAAAATCTCTAAATGCTCTATTAATTAAATCTACAAAATATGATGGTGCATTTGTCAATCCAAAAGGCATCACCAAAAATTCATATAATCCATACCTTGTGTTGAAGGCAGTATACTTAATGCTTTCTTCCTCTACCTTCATCTGATGGAACCCAAAGGCTAAATCTAGCCTTGAAAAGACCTTTGCTCCATTTAATTGATCGAATAGATCATCAATTCTGGGGAGTGGGTATTTGTTTTTAATGGTGACTTTGTTTAATTCCCTATAATCAATGCACATTCTCAAAGTACCATCATGTTTCTTCACAAATACAACTGGAGAACCCCAGTTTGAACTACTAGGCCTTATGAAGCCTTTCTGCTCCAGTTCTTCCAACTGATGTTTTAACTCCACTAATTCTTTAGGACCCATCCTAGTAGGCTTCTTGATGATTGGACTTGCTCCTGGGATTAGTCTTATTTGAAATTATACTTTCCTATTTTCTGGAACACCTATGACTTCACCAAAAACATCTGGGTATTCATTTATAATTTTTATGTCTTCCAGTTCTAATTCTTTCTCAGTCATGCTACATATTTGGTTAAAATAATTGATTTTAGCAATTTCACTCATGACTATGATATTTTTACCATTTTCTGTTTTCAAAGAAATAGTAAAATTTTCCAAATTCAAAGCACTTCAAAATTGCTTTGAATTTGCTCAGCCAATCTACCCCTAAAATAATTCCTATTCTAGGGTATTTCAATACAAACAAATCAGATTTAAACACATTTCCTCCTATGTTTAATTCCACTCCCAAGCATTTTAATCCTAGCAAACAAGAGCTACCTAGTGGGCTTTGAATAAACAAGGGATTATCAACTAAATAGCATGTGAGAGTCAATTTATTCACTATGTCTTGGGATATTAGTGAATGTGTTGCTCCAGTGTCATATATAACTGAGATGGGGTGATATTTAATTAGAAGTATACCTTCCAATTGTCCGGAACTTCCCACTGCAGTTGCTTTTGCTTTGCCCTCAAGTGCTCCTACCTTTGCTCCCTTTTTGAATTCTGGGCAGTTTCTTTTAATATGTCCTTCTTTCCCACAGTTATAGCAGCTAAATGGTGCCTTTTTGGCTACTTGACACCTACTACACATGTGTCCTTCTTTGCCATAATTATAACAAGTAACTTTCTTCTTAGCTTCCCCAGTGGCTGCTCCCTCCACTTTCTTTTCCACTTTCTTTTTGTCATAGGGATGTGCCCTATTTTTCCCCTTCTTTTGATGGTTAGCCCTCATGCTCCTAAATTTTTCCCTTGCATTATCATGTTGTTCAAAAGAAAGAGCAAGGTCTATGACTTGATCAAATGTTTTATCCTTGTATGGTAACATTGCTCTACTGAGACCTGCATTCAATCCTTGGATAAATCTTGAATTCTTTGATTCCTCATCTCCTATGAGCATAGTTCCATACTTGGACAAACTCTCAAATTTTTGAGTGTATTCAGTCACACTCATTGGTCCTTGCCTCAGCCTTATGAATTCCTCAAGCAATGTTGCCTTAGCTGTTGCTGAAACAAACCTTGCCTCAAGCATCTCCTTGAATTGATCCCATGTTATCTCATTTTCTGGCCTTCCTGTGATGATCACCTCCCACCAATCTAAGGCTGCTCCTTTGAGTCTCCTTGAAGCTATCTGCCTCTTCCTTTGGTCATTAATTTGCATATCTGCAAATATCCTTTCCAAAGTTCTCAACCATGTTTGCACTCCCATAACTCCCTTAGTGCCTTCAAAATCCTTGCCTCCTAAATTTGAAAATGTCTTCAATAGTTTCGCTAATTCCTCAGGAGGATTCTCCTCCCTGTGTACTGCTCCTTCTCTAAATGCCCTCACCAAATCTTGCAAGTTAACCATTGGTGTTGTATTGGAGGGTCCTGCTCCATGACTTGGTGGTCTTCCTACCATGATTCACTATTCAATTGCATAGCTAATTAGTCATATTTCTAATTTAATTATTTTCTGAAATTTACTTCTACCGTGGATGTTTATTTCTATCATTATTATATATGTTTTTTTATCCATACAAGAAAATTGGATAATATATTTATGCTATGTTTTAACAACATAGCTCTGATACCAACTGAAGTGACCCACTTCTTTTTCAAGTATTTTAGAGAATTTTCTGTTAAGTTTTTATATATATATATATATATATATATGTATACATACTTCAATGGACCACTCCTCTTAATTTAATCTTTCCATGATTCCTTATTTTACCAATATAAAAATATTAGTATATAAAATTAACTTAATTCATATATATATATATATATGAAGATATATATATATGGCTCTTTGCCTATCAGAGTAATTTAAATTGACAAAGAAATTCAATCACACCTAATCTCTCATATTCCAGAGATATGGTGTCACATAGCCTTTTCTGTTCATTTTTTTTAAAACTCAAGCTTGATTATAAAATCAAATAACTCCATTTTCCTTATTTTCTTGTTTTACTCCTCAGATTATTTGATCCCTGAATTTTTACAAGCAGAATATTCAGATTCTGGGATTTTTTAATTTGCCTCTACTAGATTCTATGCTACATATCAGGGTGTTTAAGATAACTCACTCATTACAGATTAGCCCGGGATTCATAATTCATATTCAAATAATTTTGTGCCAGGTAAGGGTATTCATGTTCTAATTTATATGTTACACAAGGATCCTATGAATGATCAGATGTTAAACTAGATTGAGGTTCAAGTAGAGGAAACAATGTATTTAGGCAGAGCACATATGCAAGCACATATACTAATTTAGGACTTAGCATCTGATTGAAGACAAGATAGTTAAGCCATGTTACAAACCAAATTAATACAAAATTCTCAGGTGAACTTATCAAGTAGACAACTGAAGCATTCTAAACAATATGTGATGGTGTCTAAAGAATTGTGTGGTGATGGTCTTGTCTATTACAAACAGGACTGCAAGTCATTTTTAATAGCCTCAGGTTGATCATGATCAAAAGCACTCTGACTTGAGTCTTGTATTTAGGTAATAAAATGTGTGAAGCATATGTGCAGTGAGATCTACAAGTTTTACCAAAATATATATGGATCTACTTCACAGAGCAATGCAAATTTCTACTGCAATTTAAATGCCTAGACTAAAGTTATAAATTTCATTTTCAGGTTAGCTATGTACTTATATCTACTCTACCATTTTAAGAGTTCATCAGACATTGCCAAGGGAGACATGACCACATATCAAATTATATGGCATGATCTCCTATATCATACATCACCAGAGACTATCCAGATCAGTTACTTAAAACAGAAACCCACATATGCATATATATATAATATTAAACTCTTACATGTTCTCTTCTCAGAAAAACAAACACATATCAATCCAGAAAATACTTTAAACATAATGAAGTTTTTGCCTGGCCTAATTATTACAACATTTCTGCCAAATTCCTTAACATTCTAAATGCAAGTAAATCTTCAATTATCCATGCATACAAGTTTCTCATGCTTCCTTTCCTGCAGCAACATCTAGAGCTGCCTCAATAAAAATGAGACACCCTAGATGTTACAAAGCAACTAATAGGGTCAGAATTAAAATTCTGGTATGAGTGAAATCAAAATATAATAACTTGTCATTTTTAAATTATTGTGCAGGGTATTCATATGCTAGATACAATTTGGATTTATAATGTAAACTGGGTATATATATATATATCTAAGCTCCTATTACACTCATGCACACAAACAATCATCCACTCATTTAATACAATATACATGTACACATACTCTCATGGAATTAACTCATTTTAATTCCATAGTTCAGCTCTAAATCTTGATTTATCAATTTAATTTGGTCAGATCTCTTTGCCATTGAACATCATGTGTGCATTGCAAGGGACTCAATTCTGTTAACCCCTGCACAAAGGCCTATAGGACTTAAACAAGTCATGCACATACCCATCATACTCCTTATGATGAATAGATCAAGGCTTCTCTCCTAGATTAGTTTTATAATCTAGTGACCAGTCTCTTTTCTTATTTCTGAAAGATTTATTAACTCTTGAAAATTGCTTTTACATTCTTTCTTTCTTTTTCCCTAAATCAGAGAGAGTTAGACTCTCTCAAGGATTTCAACTGACCATACTTTCATGCATGAAAATAATGCTTTATTTCATTTTTCCAGTTGTCTCATTCAAAATTTGTTTTATCATTTGCATATCTCCTATATTCAAGAATGTCATGATCTTTTAAACAAATCCAGTTGAATCATATAAAAATTCTTATACTAAATTCTATTGTGAACATAGGGTAAGGTTTTAGAGAAAAACCCATAAACATTTTAGCTTAAGATCTGAACAAATCAGCACATAAATAATTTATTGCATTGTTCATCTCAAATTTAGAACAATCTAGACATAAGCATGAACCTCCTTTGTTCACACTTCCTAGCTTATTTTCCCAGTAATACCCTACTTCATAATAAAATGTATTTGTTGTAACGACCCTGAAATTCCGACCCAATTTTAAAAATTTTGAATCCATTATTTTAATATAAAATATAAAACTTATATACGATTTTAATTAGCGTCCAAACTTTGTTTATAAATTGCGCCTAGATGGTTATAGATATGGGAAAAGTTTCGTCGGAGAATACCGAAGTAAATTTCGTTCGCGTTTATTTCACATCAGTTCATTTTAAACGTGACAAATTTTATCCTCCGAACCTGAATATTTTTACATAGAAAAATTCTAAACCATCTTCTGATCAAGACATCATTTTTCGTTTTTCAAATTTCGGACATCTTCAGCTCCGTCGATCTTATTCTTCGGCGTTTTTGCTGCATTTTCCACAATAGAAAATTTTGAATTTTATAATTTAATCGTACCACTGATACCTGTATACCGTTGTGTTCGCCTCGTCGCGCTGATCAAAACGGAATATTTGTTTGTATCAATCGGAGTTCGGCGCTGCGAATTATAATTGTTTAACGGATTACAAACTGGTTCGTTACGCAGCACAGACCGGTACCCAATTACTTACTCAGTTCAGAATTCTAGGGGTCCTTGACTATTCAGCTGCCTAGAAACCAAACAGCCTTTCGGTTACCGTGATAATTAAATGAGGCATTTGGAATTCCTATAATATTTCATATAAACTAAGCCTAATGCCACAAACCCTTTCGTTTGCTAACCTTCTACTTCTTTGGTACGTGACTTCTCTTCCTCCTCCATTCTCTTTCATTATTTGTCTTTGTCCTCAGAAAAATGAAACTCCACACCCCACAACCCACTGCCCACCAACCCCACCACCAGCCAGCCGAGCCACCCAGTCCAGCCCCACCGTTCCCAGCTTCCCCTTCCGCTCAGGCCTCTGCCACCACCAGCCCCACCGCCTTCCCAAGCAGCCCGCCTACCGTCGCCTTCCCCAGCCTCCTCCGCCCAGCCCGTCCCCAGTCCCCTCCGCCCGCTTGCCCAACTCCCCTGCCACCCGAACCGCCCTTCCACCCAGTCCGCCCTGCCACCCACGTCACCCGTCCCACTGGCCTCCGCCAGCCAGCCCAGCCCTTCGCTCCGCCTAGCCCAGACCTGCCCTCCATCCTTGCCCAGTCCCCTCCGCCTTCGCCTATGCCCAGCCCAGACCTGCCCTCCGTCCCTGCCCAGTCCCCTCCGCCTTCGCCCACGCCTAGCCCAGCCCAGGCCTCCGCCCGTCCCACTCCCCTCCGCCCAGCCCGAGCCACCCGCCTGCCCCAGTCCCTCCGCCCAGCCTGCCCCAGTCCCCTCCGCCTGCCCAGCAGCCCGCCACCGACCCCACTGCCCATGCAGCACCCCCGTCCCATCCCCGCCGTCCCCAGCCCACCCCAGTCCAGCCGCCAGCCCGCCCAACCCCGACCAGCCCGCTCCACCCCGGCCCAGCCCCGCCCGTTCCCGCGTCCCCTGCCCACAGCCTGCTCCGCAGAAACCCGACTTGGCCTCAGTCGATTTCTACTACACTGCCACTTTTTGTTTGTTTTGTGTAATATGTTAAAATTATATATTGGTTATAATTTGTAACCTATGGACTCACTTATGCCTTGTCTGCGCAATTCCAGTTGAGGTTAATCCAGCGATCTAAGCTTCCATCCACATTATTTGCATCTAGTTGTTTGGTAAGGTTTATATATATATATACAAATCAATATATATACATCGTATTAAGCTATTGTTGGATAATCTTTTGTTTGATTTATAGTTCGTATTCGTGCTTATGTCGTCCATTCTAGTCTATTCATTTTCGTGCTTCGCCGTCATCTTCTTCAACCATGCAAGGTGAATATTTCATTCACGGCTCAATCTATTATGCTATAATAATCAAGTGATAGATGTTATTGATATTAATTTGAATGTTAAAATGGTTGATGTTAAATTATGATTTGAAGTTAGTTATGGAAAATAGTTGTGACACTAAATTGTTGTGTGGTGTTGAAATTGGTCGTTAATATAAGTGATGATTAATATGAAATTGAAATTGATATAGGATAGTCTAAATTTTAAAATAGATTATATATGTTGAACTTGTCCCTTTAAATGTTAAATAAATCGATACGTAGAAATAGTGTTAACAACACTTTGAACCATTGAATGTATGATTGATGTAATAATTGATAATAAACACCAAGTGAAAACCCATAATGTAATAATCTTTAATCTGCATGAAATGATAGTGTGGATTCTAGGAATAATTTTATTAATTTACATAAATAACAAATGTAAATTAAATACGATTATTTTGGAATTATTTAAATAAATGGTTGAATTGTTATGTATGGCTGCTATTGATTGTTTATTTACTTTGACACCATCCCAGTTATCACACTGCAAGTTCCCTTTGCTATGCTTTGTTTATTTAATAATATGGGGTTGAAATGATAAATACCCAATTGAACAACTTTGGCCTAGGATAGATAATTAAAAATAAGAAACCCGATTGGTCAACAAAAAATCATTTTGGAATTGAAATCTATTTGAAATTAAGAAATGAACTTAAAAATTTGTTGGAAATTAAGTAACGAAATTAATGGATATAATTGTAATAAATTAATAGGATTTAATTGTAATAAATTAATGGACTTAATTGTAATAAATTAATGGATTTAATTGTAATAAATCAATGGATTTAATTGTAATAAATCAATGGATTTAATTGAAATAAATTAATGGATTTAATTGAAATAAATCAATAGATTTAAGTGTAATAAATCAATGGATTTAATTGTAATAAATTAATGGGAATAAATTGATGGATCTAATTGAAATAAATTAATGGATTTAATTGAAACAGATTAATAAATCTATTTAATTAAATAAACCGGATTGAAACATTTAATTGAAATGAGATTTGAGCAAGTAAGTTTTAGAATCTAATAATTTAAATTTATTAGACTTGAGATTAGATCTAATTCGGATAAATTTAATAAATTTGGAATTTGTTATAAAATTTAATTTGAGATTAAGTAACAAAGTGACTGAAGGGAATGCAAACCAACTAAAGTTTAAGGATTTGATTTAGCTGTTGAAATTGATTAAATCAAAGTTCTGATTTAATTTAATGTAATGATGAATGGGAATAGGAATTAAATTGAACTTGAATACTTAAGTATTGTTAACTCAAGGGCTTGAACTAAAACTTCATTTGGAAATATGATTTTAAATGTTCGAAATAAATTGAATTGTGAAGTGTCAAATTTTGAAAGTCAAACTTGCAACTTGACTTTTGGACTTTGATTTGTTTTAACCTTTAATATTAAATGACCATCGGGTAATTAATGCGTAGTTATTAAAGAGACCGGGATCGGATATGGACATACTCTCTGTCGATACCGAAAACCACTTTAATAACTAATATACGCGTAGTGTTGATCCAGAACGAAGTGGATGGTTTTTGGGGAACGCGTTGACTGAAGAAAGAGAACGATATTGGATGACCCCTGCCATGACTAAAACAGGAGCCGCGCCGGACCATTGAGGATCGCCATCTCTAGCGGACACACTTCTTCGATACCATATCTATTACTTTTGTGATTCGATTTGGGTGCACCCCTTGATTTGGGAGTGTTGTTTCGCGGTGTTGAGGTAGTATCTGCTATGCTCAACATCAGTCCGGATCACGCAACTACTAGTATCCTAGTTGGTATCGCCTCATGTACCTTGTCATACTGATTATCCTATTCGCGACCACTACGTTTTGTTTTATACCTTTAGTATATGGATTGCCCTCTGGTGACTTCCGGTTTTGGGGAAACTACGGTCTTGTATATGCTCTTGGGAATAAAAATGTGTTAAGAGTGGAATGGGCCATGACTTAACGCTATTTTGATATCGTACTTTACTGATTAGACATTATCTATTTAGCGTATTCTATTGTATATATAGCTAGTTTATAAGATCCTTAAAGATGTGTATCACATTCATCTTTGAGTTATGAACTTTATTATTAGCACCTGATTATCCTGTATAAGATTTTGAGTCCTGACTCGGGTGTTTCTTTTGTATATGCTCGGGTCAGTCTGAAGCTATCCAGTTGCTGATCAAGGTTGGTTGAAGATGCTGAAGACTTAGCATTTATCTTTATCAGTTATTTCCTTTCTAGTATTTGATGAACTTATGTATTGAACATCTTGTATTTCCTCTTTGTCACTTTATGTTGAAACATTGTTGTATTCCTATAGTAGCTTCATGAACTACTATTATGATGATGTACTTTTCCGCTGCATTATTCTGTGACTAGTCTGTGTCTGTGATGTTGTTTTGATTCTCATTTACATATATGTATTCATTATCCTATAATGATTCATGTTTTGTATTATTTAAATTGACATGTGTGGATTATTGTCAATTTAAATGGTCCAAATATACGGGTTGTTACAGTTGGTATCAGAGCTTCGGTTTCCCTAAAAACCTTAGTTCGGGATTATGAAACTCATTAGAGATAGGGTAGCAATACCCTAGAATGAGGAGAATCGATTCAATATCCAAATCCTTTCTATTCTAACTTCTTTGATTCGTCGATTGAATTTTCCTTTGAGATCTATGATTTTATCCTTGGTTCTAAATTTCTTTGGTATTTCAGGATGAGTGCCAGAAGAAACAATAGGGGTGGAAGAGGCAATGGTCCTGCTCAGGCTGCACCTGCCGCTCCAGCTCCTGTCAAATTCACCACTCTTAGTAAGGAGTATACACAGCTTGGAGGTATTAAGTTTTCTGGATCCGAGAACATTATCGAGGCTCAACAATGGCTTAAAAGCTTAGAGAAGATATTTTCGGGTCTGGAGATCACTGATGCTCAGAAGCGTCAGCTTGCTGCTTGGCAACTTCAAGATGCCGCACAGGATTGGTGGGAATCTGTTACTTCACGTATCGAGGAAAACACCATCACTTGGGCCCAGTTTAGGTATAAATTCGTTTGGATTTCGTAGCATAAATTCTTCTTTCAATCTTAGGAATGTTATTTATCTAGTCTATCTTTGATTAGGGATACTTTCTCGGCATAATGGATGCCAGCTGCTGGGAAAACCCAACTTTATAGAGCTTTCATGGATCTTAAGCAAGGCAGTATGACTTTTTCTGAGTATGAGAGGAAATTCAACAAACTCTCAAAATTCGGACCTGGCTTGATTGATTCACCGCTTCTGAAGAACGAGAAATTCATTTTGGGAGCTAGACCATAATATTATGACTTGCTTACTGGCCACACTCACTGCACCTTCACAGAGCTTGTTGATTATGCTCTTAGATATGAGGCGAAGCCTAAGGTACCTACTGCCAAGGCCACTCCTACTCATCCCTCCTCTAGCCAGCCCGGGAAGAGGAAGATGAACTTTGATCAACAAAAGAAAGCTTGGCAGAAGACTACAAGATTGGGATATGCTCAGAAAAGCCCAATCGACCTTGCTAATATCACTTGCTTCAAATGCGATAAGAAGGGCCATTATGCTAATAGTTGTCCATCTACCGGAGCTACTGTTCCACCACCTTCTGCGACTAGGAAAGATTTATGCTATGTCTGCCTCCAGCCGGGTCATTTCAAGAAAGACTGCCCACTGTATAAGCGTGGCACACCATCTGGAGTATTTGCTATCACCACACCTGCACCCCTGCACCACCCACCCAGGATGACCAAGGTACCTTACGAAGTACTTTTTCATTACATGATTTACCTATTAGGGTATTATTCGATACTGGTGCTTCTCATAGCTTCATATCTATTGATCTTTGTAATAAGCTCAAATTAGAACCTACTCTTGCTACTACTTCCTTATGTGTCTCCAACCCTATTGGAAGACTTGCCAACCTCAGTAGAATTTATAAAGAGGTTGTGCTCTTATATGGAAGATATCGATTCACTTGGGACCTTTATGTGCTTGGCTTCGCAACATTTGACATCTTGTTAGGTGCTGATTGGTTAAGGAAATTCGATGCTGTTATTTCTTGCAAGGCTCGTTCTGTTTCTCTAGTCAATGACAAGGGCCTACCGCTTGTCATTGAATGCAAATCACCGCAGAAATATGCCGGAAGCTTCATATTCTCTCTTGATGCTCACCCGGATGATCTTAGTACTACCCCTATTGTTCAGAAATTTCCCGATGTATTTGGAGAGGTCAACTCTCTACCGCCTAAACGGGAAATCGATTTCCGTATTGATCTTATTCCTGGAGATACTCCCGTAGTTCTCCCACACCGAAGGATGGCTCCTAAAGAAAAAGCTGAACTAAAAACCCAAATTGATGATCTATTTGCTAAAGGCTTGATTAGGAGAAGTTGCTCTGAATGGGGCGCCGCAGTTGTATTTGTCACCAAATCAGATGGATCTCTTCACATGTGTATTGATTACCGAGAACTGAACAAACGCACTCTCAAGAATCGTTATTCGATGCCTCGCATCAACGATTTATTCGATCAGCTCCATGGAGCTAAAATTTTCTCACAACTTGATCTAGCCACTGGGTTCCACCAACTCAGAGTTGCTGAAGATAGTATCCATAAGACAGCTTTCCGTACCGAAAATGGATTCTATGAATGGTTGGTTATGCCATTCGGTTTGACCAACGCACTTGCTTATTTTGTCGACTTGATGAATCGAGTCTTTCGGGATGTACTTAACAAGTTTGTTCTTGTATTCATTGATGATATTTTCGTTTTCTCCAAAGACGAGAAGGAGCATGAGACACACCTTGCTTATGTTCTGGAAACTCTCTGAAATCATCAACTTAAGGCCAAATTCTCTAAATGCCACTTCTGGTGAGACGAAGTGAGATTCCTGGGCCACATAGTTTCTGAAAATGGGATTTCGGTCGATCCAGCTAAGATCGCCGTAATCAATGTAAGTTCTATCCTATTCGCTATTTCTATTCAATTCCTCTTATCCCTTTCTAATTTGAAATTTATCTACAGGATTGGGAGACTCCTAAAACTCCTACAGATATTCGTAGTTTCTTGGGTTTAGCCGGTTATTATTGCAGATTTATTGAGCACTTTGCCCGGATTTCTGCCCCACTTACTACTTTAACTCGGAAGGATGTTAAGTTTATTTGGAGTGAGAAGTGCGAATCAGCCTTTAATGAGTTGAAGCGTAAGTTAACTTTAGCCCCTGTTCTTGCGGTAATCGATGGAAGTGAAGAATTAACTGTCTATACAGATGCTTGCCGAGAAGGTTTAGGCGTTGTTCTTATGCAAAATGGAAAGGTTATTGCTTATGCGGGCCGTCAGTTGAAGACCCATGAATTAAACTATGCCACACATGACCTAGAGCTTCTTGCCGTTGTATTTGCTCTGAAACTATGGAGGCATCATCTTTTGGGGAAAAAATTCGATTTATTCACTGATCATAAGTCCTTGAGATATATCTTTTCTCAGAAAGATTTGAACCAGAGGCAAGTCCGATGGCTCGAATTTTTAGCTGCATATGATCTCCACATCACTTATACTCCTGGGAAAGCAAATGTTGTAGCCGATGCATTGAGTCGTAGCAAAGCATTGTCTTGCTGTAATATTGTTGAAGGCATGTTATTTCTGCTTGTCATCTCTCCCTCTCTTATGGATCGCATAAAAGCTAAACAATATGAGGACACTTTGCTCTATCGTATGAAGGAGTTAGTTCTTGGTAGAGTCGGAAATGTTGACGGTAAAATAGGAGCGCAGATTGATAGTAATGGAATCCTAAGGATCGACAACCATATTTGTGTTCCTAATGTCGATGGATTGAGACAAGAAGTACTTAGGGAGAATCATCAGTCATCAGTTTCATTTCATCCTGGTGTCACTAAGATGTATCGTAATATGAAGCGTTTATATTGGTGGAGTGGGATGAAGAGAGATATTTCTATATATGTCAATAGATGCACCACTTGCCAACAAGTCAAGACCGATCACCAGAAGACTGCCGGTTTACTTCAACCCCTAGAGATTCCTTGTTGGAAATAGGATCAGATTTCTATGGACTTCATCGATGGATTACCAAGGACTAGAAAAGGTAACGAGAGTATATGGGTGATCGTTGATAGGTTGACAAAATCTTCTCACTTTATTCCTGTTAAGACCACTCGTACTGCTTCAAATTTGGCAGAGATTTATATGAGAGAGATTGTTAGACTTCATGGGGTTCCATCTAGTATTGTATGCGATCGAGACCCTATATTCACTAGTAAATTCTGGAAGGCGTTTCAGGACGTCTTAGGCACTAAACTGAATCTGAGCACAGCTTATCATCCTCAAACGGATGGCCAAACTGAAAGGGTAAATCAGATTTTGGAGGATTTGCTCCGAGCTTGCATTATTGATTTCGGTGGATCTTGGGAAGACCATCTCCATTTGGTTGAATTCACTTATAATAACAGTTATCAGGCAAGTATCGATATGGCACCGTTCGAAGCTTTATATGGACGTCCATGCAAATCGCCAGCTTGTTGGATTGAGCCTGGTGATCGATTGGTTCTTGGCCCAGATATGATTATGGAAGCATCCGAGAAGGTCAATGAGATCAGAAGGAAGATGAAGACCGCACAGGATAGGCAGAAGAGCTATGCAGATAGGCGTAGAAGAGATTTGGAATTCTAGGTTAGGGATGAGGTATTTCTGAAAGTATCACCTTTGAAGAATGTTATTCGATTTGGTCGTAGAGGGAAGCTTGCTCCAAGATTTGTTGGACCATTTACTATCACCGAGAGAATTGGCACACTAGCTTATAGAGTTGCATTACCAGAAAAGTTTGAGGGCATGCACAACGTATTCCATGTTTCACATCTCCGGAAAGTCGTGCGTGATCCATCCATGACCATTCCAATTGCTTAGCTAGATGAAGTAGATATCGAGCCAGATTTGACTATCGAAAGAAGACCACTTCGAATAGTCGATCGGGAAACAAGGCAACTAAGAAGGAAGTCTATAAATCTCGTCAAAGTCCAATGGAGTGCAGATGAGCGAGATTGCACATGGGAAACTGAGGATAGTATCCGGGATTCAAACCCCGAATTACTGATTTCAGGTATAAATCAAATTTTCTTAAAAATCTATCTTGACTTTTCCGCTTACTCCATTCTTACTTCACCGTCTCGTTCTTTTTTAGGACGAAAAGTTTTGAGTGGGGGAGAATGTAACGACCCTGAAATTCCGACTCAATTTTAAAAATTTTGAATCCATTATTTTAATATAAAATATGGAACTTACATACGATTTCAATTAGCATCCAAACTTTGTTTATAAATTGCACCTAGATGGTTATAGATATGGGAAAAGTTTCGTCGAAGAATACCGCAGTAAATTTCGTTCGCGTTTATTTCACATCAGTTCATTTTAAATGTGACAAATTTTATCTTTCGAACCTGAATATTTTTACATAGAAAAATTCTAAACCATCTTCTGATCAAGACATCATTTTTCGTTTTTCAAATTTCGGACATCTTCAGCTCCGTCGATCTTATTCTTCGGCGTTTTTGCTGCATTTTCCATAATAGAAAATTTCGAATTTTATAATTTAATCATACCACTGATACCTGTATATCGTTGTGTTCGCCTTGTCACGTTGATCAAAACGGTATATTTGTTTGTATGAATCGGAGTTCGGCGCTGCGAATTATAATTGTTTAACGGATTACAAACTGATCCGTTACGCAGCACAGACCGGAACCCAATTACTTACTCAGTTCAGAATTCTAGGGGTCCTTGACTATTCAGCTGCCTAGAAACCAAACAGCCTTTCGGTTACCGTGACAATTAATTGAGGCATTTGGAATTCCTATAATATTTCATATAAACTAAGCCTAATGCCACAAACCCTTTCGTTTGCTCACCTTCTATTTCTCTGGTACGTGACTTCTCTTCCTCCTCCATTCTCTTTCATTATTTGTCTTTGTCCTTAGAAAAATGAAACTCCACACCCCACAGCCCACTGCCCACCAACCCCACCACCCGCCAACCGAGCCACCCAGTCCAGCCCCACCGTTCCCACCTTCCCCTTCCGCCCAGGCCTCTGCCACCACCAGCCCCACCACCTGCCCCAGCAACCCGCCTGCCGTCCCCTTCCCCAGTCCCCTCCACCCAGCCTGTCCCCAGTCCCCTCCGCCCGCTTGCCCAACTCCCCTGCCACCAGAACCGCCCTGCTACCCAGTCCGCCCTGCCACCCACGTCACCCGTCCCACTGGCCTCCGCCCGCCAGCCCTTCGCTCTGCCTAGCCCAGACCTGCCCTCCATCCCTGCCCAGTCCCCTCCGCCTTCGCCCATGCCCAGCCCAGACCTGCCCTCCATCCCTGCCCAGTCCCCTCCGCCTTCGCCCACGCCCAGCCCAACCCAGGCCTCCGCCCAGCCCGAGCCACCCGCCTGCCCCAGTCCCTCCGCCCAGCCTGCCCCAGTCCCCTCCGCCTGCCCAACAGCCCGCCACCGACCCCACTGCCCATGCAGCACCCCCGTCCCATCCCCGCCGTCCCCAGTCCGCCCAGCCCACCCCAGTCCAGCCGCCAGCCCGCCCAGCCCCGACCAGCCCGCTCCACCCCGGCCCAGCCCCACCCATTCCCGCGTCCCCTGCCCACAGCCTGCTCCGCAGAAACCCGACTTGGCCTCAGTCGATTTCTACTACACTGCCACTTTTTGTTTGTTTTGTGTAATATGTTAAAATTATATATCGGTTATAATTTGTAACCTATGGACTCACTTCTGCCTTGTCTGCGCAGTTCCAGTTGAGGTTAATCCAGCGATCTAAGCTTCCAACCACCTTATTTGCATCTAGTTGTTTGGTAAGGTTTATATATATATACAAATCAATATATATACATTGTATTAAGCTATTGTTGAATAATCTTTTGTTTGATTTATAATTCGTATTCGTGCTTGTGTCGTCCATTCTAGTCTATTCATTTTCGTGCTTCGCCGTCATCTTCTTCAACCACGCAAGGTAAATATTTCATTCACGACTCAATCTATTATGCTATGATAATCAAGTGATAGATGTTATTGATATTAATTTGAATGTTAAAATGGTTGATGTTAAATTATGATTTGAAGTTAGTTATGGAAAATAGTTGTGACACTAAATTGTTATGTGGTGTTGAAATTGGTCGTTAATATAAGCGATGATTAATATGAAATTGAAATTGATATAGGATAGTCTAAAATTTAAAATAGATTATATATGTTGAACTTGTCCCTTTAAATGTTAAATAAATCGACACGTAGAAATAGTGTTAACAACACTTTGAACCATTGAATGTATGATCGATGTAATAATTGATAATAAACACCAAGTGAAAACCCATAATGTAATAATCTTTAATCTGCATGAAATGATAGTGTGGATTCTAGGAATAATTTTATTAATTTACATAAATAACAAATGTAAATTAAATACGATTATTTCGGGATTATTTAAATAAATGGTTGAATTGTTATGTATGGCCGCTATTGATTGTTTATTTACTTTGACACCATCCCAGTTATCACACTGCAAGTTCCCTTTGCTATGCTTTGTTTATTTAATAATATGGGGTTGAAATGATAAATACCCAATTGAACAACTTTGGCCTAGGATAGATAATTAAAAATAAGAAACCCGATTGGTCAACAAAAAATCATTTTGGAATTGAAATCTATTTGAAATTAAGAAATGAACTTAAAAATTTGTTGGAAATTAAGTAAAGAAATTAATGGATATAATTGTAATAAATTAATAGCATTTAATTGTAATAAATTAATGGACTTAATTGTAATAAATTAATGGATTTAATTGTAATAAATCAATGGATTTAATTGTAATAAATCAATGGATTTAATTGAAATAAATTAATGGATTTAATTGAAATAAATCAATATATTTAAGTGTAATAAATCAATGGATTTAATTGTAATAAATTAATGGGAATAAATTGATGGATCTAATTGAAATAAATTAATGGATTTAATTAAAACAGATTAATAAATCTATTTAATTAAATAAACCGGATTAACACATTTAATTGAAATGAGATTTGAGCAAGTAAGTTTTAGAATCTAATAATTTAAATTTATTAGACTTGAGATTAGATCTAATTCGGATAAATTTAATAAATTTGGAATTTGTTATAAAATTTAATTTGAGATTAAGTAACAAAGTGACTTAAGGGAATGCAAACCAACTAAAGTTTAAGGATTTGATTTAGCTGTTGAAATTGATTAAATCAAAGTTCTGATTTAATTTAATGTAACGATGAATGGGAATAGGAATTAAATTGAACTTGAATACTTAAGTATTGTTAACTCAAGGGCTTGAACTAAAACTTCATTTGGAAATATGATTTTAAATGTTCGAAATAAATTGAATTGTGAAGTGTCAAATTTTGAAAGTCAAACTTGCAACTTGACTTTTGGACTTTGATTTGTTTTAAACTTTAATATTAAATGACCATCGGGTAATTAATGCGTAGTTATTAAAGAGACCGGGATCGGATATGGACATACTCTCTGTCGATACCGAAAACCACTTTAATAACTAATATACGCGGAGTGTTGATCCAGAACGAAGTGGATGGTTTTTGGGGAACGCGTTGACTGAAGAAAGAGAACGATATTGGATGACCCCTGCCATGACTAAAACAGGAGCCGCGCCGGACCATTGAGGATCGCCATCTCTAGCGGACACAGTTCTTCGATACCATATCTATTACTTTTGTGATTCGATTTGGGTGCACCCCTTGATTTGGGAGTGTTGTTTCGCGGTGTTGAGGTAGTAGCTGCTATGCTCAACATCAGTCTGGATCACGCAACTACTAGTATCCTAGTTGGTATCGCCTCATGTACCTTGTCATACTGATTATCCTATTCGCGACCACTACGTTTTGTTTTATACCTTTAGTGTATGGATTGCCCTCTGGTGACTTCCGGTTTTGGGGAAACTACGGTTTTGTATATGCTCTTGGGAATAAAAATGTGTTAAGAGTGGAATGGGCCATGACTTAACGCTATTTTGATATCGTACTTTACTGATTAGACATTATCTATTTAGCGTATTCTATTGTATATATAGCTAGTTTATTGGATCCTTAAAGATGTGTATCACATTCATCTTTGAGTTATGAACTTTATTATTAGCACCTGATTATCCTGTATAAGATTTTGAGTCCTGACTCGGGTGTTTCTTTTGTATATGCTCGGGTCAGTCTGAAGCTATCCAGTTGCTGATCAAGATTGGTTGAAGATGCTGAAGACTTAGCATTTATCTTTATCAGTTATTTCCTTTCTAGTATTTGATGAACTTATGTATTGAACATCTTGTACTTCCTCTTTGTCACTTTATGTTGAAACATTGTTGTATTCCTGTAGTAGCTTCATGAACTACTATTATGATGATGTACTTTTCCGCTGCATTATTCTGTGACTAGTCTGTGTCTGTGATGTTGTTTTGATTCTCATTTACATATATGTATTCATTATCCCATAATGATTCGTGTTTTGTATTATTTAAATTAACATGTGTGGATTATTGTTAATTTAAATGGTCCAAATATACGGGTTGTTACATTTGTCTTACTAAACATATTTACTAACTGATGGTTTAAGGTACTGGATCCATATCAGAGATCATGGCATTATTCTTATCAAACAATCAAACAAAACAAATCAAAGCATCAACCAAAGATTTATCAATGCACCAACCATTCTCAGCATTCATCTATTCAGAGAAAAACAAATTGAACAAGCACAAAAATAAAATGGCTGCCCTTAGCTTGGGTCGTAATGCCTTTGCCTCATGAGATTGATTAATCACTCACCTTTCCCTTCTTTTCCCCGAGATTGCTTAAGCTTGAAAACAGTGTGAATTCTTCCTTCTTCTTTTTTAATGTGTTACTGCTTTTTACCTCAAAGAGGACCTCTGCTTTCTCTCTTGATTTAAATCATTTTACTAGGGTTTTACTAAAGGAAAAACCCATTTTATCCTTTCATTACTCAGAGAATTATGTGTGTGTTGTTATGGCTAAATGTGCCATTTCCCTTGGTTTCTATTTCTGGTAAAAGCAGTTATCCACTGCTTTTCCTGTGTGCATGCAATTTGCATGATTCACTTGTATATTATTTTCATGTGGCTTATTTTTTTTAATACCTTTCATTATGCCCGAGTTATTTCTCATTCCTAGCTATTATCTTAGCCTATTTGTTTACTCTTATCTTATTTTAAAATTGTACTTATGCACAACTAATATTAAACTGGTTTTTAGGCATTTTAATTTACCAAAGAATATATCATTTTCACCTTATCACTTAATTGTTGAAAACAATTTTCTCTTTACTGAATTATTTTATTTTCTTTATGTTGAACTGTAATGTATACATGTATATCCTCTTATCAATTAACCCCTTGTTAATATCTCAAGCTATCTGTTTTCTCTTGATATATAAATGTATTTATATTTTTAGTTACCCTGGTGTTCTTTCCTTATTACTTTATGTTTATTCTTTCTGGGTATATAAATACAACATATGGTAATGTATAATCCATATATACATTCAGTTATATTTCCTCTTCCCTCTGAAATACCATTTCTTTATTATTTATATTCAAGATATATATATATACACATATGAATATAAGACTTACTCATATTTAGTTATTTTTATTTAACTCATTTTCAATATTTATCTTCAGACTATATATATTTTTTTTGAAAATTTTCCTTTTTCTGATTTTATTAAAATTATTCTCATCTCAATAATTTGGGTCTTCACAAGAATCACATAGTTTTACCCTTATCGAATTTCGAAGATGAAATTTCCTAAAGGGGGGAGAATGTAACACCCCAAATTTTTAGATAATTAAATAACCAAAATAATTATAAATAGTGAAAATGAGATTTTTTGGAATTGTGAGAATATGGCCTCGAAACTTATATCATTCTGTTCGTGGCGATTTTCTGATTAATTTACATATATAATATGCCTCGAACGGACTTCGTATGAAAAAGTTATTGACGTTCGAAGTTTCGTATGGAAAAAATAATTATACGTGTAAATGTGCATGAATATATTTGTTTATAAATATATGCGCGTATAAATTCAAGAAATAACGTGCATTTGAATTTCAAAATAGACGCAGTCAAAAAGGAAATTAATTGACATCAGCAATTAGAGGTAATTAATTAACATTAGTAGGTAATGTTAATCAAATCAGCAATTAAAGGAAATTAATTTACATTAATTAGCAACGTTTGAATTTCAAAATAAACATGTGTTATGAAGGGAATTAAATTTGCAATTGATGGAAATTAATTAGAATGAATATGCAACGGTTAAAAGTTAACATTTAATAATTTGATTTTCGCGCAATCTCGAGCGTTGTTTTCTGGATCCAACGATTCACAGCAAGCCTGTGACTTGGTTGCACCAGATTCAATCTTAAAATCCGACGGTCTGAAATCCCCAAACACCACTATAAATAGGACCCTAGGCTTAGCTATTCTCTCACAATCAGATTTTCTCCCAATTGGGTTCATTGCCTGAGGCTGAACCCTAAATAGAAAATATTTCTAGTGAGAATATCTTTTTAATAAAAATATTAGACGCCTTAGAAGGGGATCTAGGAAGGCCATGGAGCAAAGCTAAGGACGACAGGTGAGTGTATTTAAACTATATCTCTTTTATGTTTATGATATATATTATCATTAAATCCCCGTTAAATATTTAATTCAGCATTTATTTCAGTAATTAGTTCTACTAATTAGTTATGTTGAAACTGTAAATTTTAAGAGAAGTGTACTTATATTTAAATATTATTTATATGGAAAAAAGAAAGGAATCCAACTAAATATAAGTAATATTAGGCTTGGAAGTTGTAGAGAAAGGCATAAGCCTAAAAGTGAGAAATTTACAGTAAATTATGTTAAAACGGGAGAAATTAATTAAAAAGGTGAAATCTAACAACTTGATTTGGAAGTCAGTGATAGATTAGTTGGTTGGTCTAGAAAAGGGAATACATTTCCATAGTTTAATATTGTAAGAATAACGATAAACGCAATTCAAGAATAAAAGCAAGAAAAGCGGAATTAGTGCAAAATGGAGACATTACTATATTTTGCATTACCCAATAATTAAGGAAACAATAAAAGAAATATCTTGCAGTTACGAGTTATTGTTTATAGCATTATTTAGTATTAAAATATGGAAATGATTTTTAGCACAATTTTTGTAACCAACCAAATAGAATAGAACTACTTCCTAGAATAAAAGAGAATAACGTGAAGCATTAAAGAAATCAAAGAAGAGGAAGTAATCAAGTTAATTATTTGACAAGACTAGAAATAAAAAAAAGAAGATGTAGCTAGATCTGCATTTACTGCGTGGATAGTAAAATAAAAAGTAAAGCAGTAATTACGATAAGTAAATTTGTGGTAGTTGGACATAGTCCCAAGCTAAGACCATCATATAATATAAGAGAACTAAAGAGAATTTAGTATCATAATAAAAGAAGACATACTAGAATAGAAAAGAGACACTTGCAATTACATTTATAACATGTATATAAAAGAAAGAAAAGAATATAAAAGTGACAATTGAAAGTATAATTGTAACAAGTAGGTTATAATTAAAAAGAAAGAAATAGAAGAGGCTTATTTTATCAAACTTAGATCTTGGATTAAGTTAATAAGCAAAATAATAGAAGTGGCCCGTACAGGCAGCATTCCCTTTCAGGTCTAGGACCGATGATCTCACACATAGGTGGGGATGGGCTTGCTGATTAGGGTAAATAAGTAGCCAACGGAATAAGAAAAGTAAACTTAACGCATAGTAAAAGATTAGACGTGGTCTAATAAAATGGTAAGGTGCGTTTGGAGCAGCCCGAAAGAGAATCTGGATAAAGAGCCCAACGAAGCAGTTCATCGCAGATTTTAGTACAGAAAGAGCACGTCCAACTTAGTTAGTTCGGGCTAGAATAAAGTACGAGACTTCAACGGGACATGAGGATACTCTAGGATGGCCCTCTGGGGTAGGTCTAACGAAGCTGCACCCCCAAAGGCAGGTCTGTAGGTGTTCCATCAAGAGAGTATGTCTTGACTACTTTTGCATTGTAGACCTAATGAAGCGGACCTTTGTAGGCAGTCAAAAGGTTGATGATGGAGTAGGATATTCGTATGACACCATACTCCTAGTTACGAGTAGGTTTTAGTGGGCAGGACCCAAAAGGATAGTCGCATGTGAAGATCAAGCCATCATCAATCGGAGCGAGTTCGAGAAAGACTAGAGTTAAACCAAAAGGCCAATGATTCTTTTACTATCTAGACATTGGATGAGGGGCACAGCCAATTGGATGTTTAGATTGTTTGCAGTTGGGCACAACCACTTAGCTCTTGAGAGGTCCTTCGATTAGTTGAGGAGGGGCTACATGGGGCCATAACCATGACGAGAAAAGAGATAGACAAAGTAGAATATCTGTATTGTAGGCCTAATGAAGCGGACCTTTACAGATATAGAAAATCCTCGACTGAGTTCCGTACAAGATAGACCTTGTTGGCGGAATTCAGGGAGTAGACAGAACGATTACATGTAGTCTCAAGGTACGCACTGGGCAGTACATTGTGGATGCATTTTCACGTTTTCATAGTAGATGATAGAACATCTGTATTGTAGGCCTCACGAAGCTGTCCTTTGCAGATGTAGTTACAGTATGCTCTAGTAGCGAGACGATTGAGTCCTTTCCGAGGAGGATACGAAAGGTACTATGGGTAGTACCTAGGACCAATGTAGTCTTTGGGCATGTAGCTACAGATATATATATATTGGTTATTAGGTCTTAATCTACTAGGGAGTAAATGGGTATGATTCACGCACAGAAGCAAGAGCATTATAAACCCAATAAACCTAATATACCAGAAAATGGAAATAGAACGATATATGTAGAATTATGCTTAGAAGTGTATAATTTGTCCATTTACCAGAACATTACTTCCAACCCCCTCCTCATAACATCCCACAGGTTTGATAGATGGCGGAGATTTTCCAGCTTTGAGACACTTGCTTAGAATGTTTTATTACCTTGGTGATTATTTACATACTATTATATTTTAGTCAGTTCTGCTATGAGATATTTATTTGAGCTCTGATATATTTATCTTTGCCTATTTGCAGGATACCAGATACCCAACTCAGGCTTCAGTGGGCTTGGATTTTAGCATTTATGCGTAAAATCCGGAGCCACTGGAATTCGGGTTGTTACAATTTATGGGAATTTTTGGAGAGTTTTTGTAACAGCCCACATTTTTTACCGTTCAAGTCGACAAAACATACACACGTGCCGACTCAAACAATCCAAAATACAGATAGTTATTGGGGTTAAATAAGAAAAGAAAGGAAAGAACAGAAACAACTCAGAATCTCGCAGCGGAAGGAACAAGATATAATAATAAAATAACAGTTCATGAAGCTGTTAAATAAATAAATTTGATTATTATTATACATCATAAATCAGAGTTACATACATATTAGAGATAATACAACAATGCAGCGGAAAATAATACAGTAGTAGAATACAATGATGCAATACCAAACTCCGTCTTCGTCCTCCAAAATAGATCTTCAACCTTATCTGAAATGCTCAGGCTGACCCGAGCGTAATGAAAAGACAAAACACTCGAGTCAGGACTAAAATATCTCATGTAAGTTAAATCGTAAAAGTAAATATGAGTGTGACGGCGTCGGAGATGTTTACGGGTTTTAGACACCTCCTATCCAGTGTTTAACGTGCGTGCATTAACTTAAGAGATGTTCGGGATTTCCATCTCCTAAGGATCCGTTAAACTATCTACTATATAATAGAATACGCTATATACAATAATGTTTATCATAAAGTAAAATATCAAACTAGCGTTAAGCCATGGCCCATTCCACCCTTAACACATTTTTATTCCCAAGAGTATATACAAGACCATAGTTTCCCCAAAACCGGAAGTCACCAGAAGGCAATCCATATACTAAAGGTACAAACCAAACGTAGTGGTCACGAATAGGATAATCAGTATGACAAGGTACATGAGGCGATACCAACTAGGATACTAGTAGTTGCCTGATCCGGACTGATGTTGAGCATAGCAGCTACTATCTCAACACCGCGAAACAACACTCCCAAATCAAAGGGTGCACCCAAATCGAATCACAAAAGTAATAGATATGGTATCGAAGAAGTGTGTCCGCTAGAGATGGCGATCCTCAATGGCCCGGCGCGGCTCCTATTTGAGTCATGTCAGGTGTCATCCAAAATCATTCTCTTTCTTCAGTCAACGCGTTCACCAAAACCATCCACTTCGTTCTGGATCAACACTCCGCGTATATTAGTTATTAAAGTGGTTTTCGGTATCGACAGAGAGTATGTCCATATCCGATCCCGATCTCTTTAATAACTACATTTTAATTACCCGATGGTCATTTAATATTAAAGTTTAAACAAATCAAAGTCCAAAAGTCAAGTTGCAAGTTTGACTTTCAAAATTTGACATTTCGCACTTCAATTTATTTCGAACATTTAAATCATATTTCCAAATGGAGTTTTAGTTCAAGTCCTTGAGTTAACAATACTTAAGTATTCAAGTTCAACTTAATTCCTATTCCCATTTATCGTTACATTAAATTTAATCAAAACTTTGATTTACCAATTTCAATAGCTAAATCAACTCCTTAACTTTAGTGGGTTTTACATTCCTTTTAAGTCACTTTGTTACTTAATCTCAAATTAAATTTATAACAAATTCCAAATTTATTAAATTTATCCAAATTAGGTTTAATTTCGTATCTAATAAATTCAATTTATTAGATTCTAAAACTTACTTATTCAAATCTCATTTCAATTAAATGTGGCAATCCGTTTATCTAATTAAATAGATTTATTAATCCGTTTCAATTTACAAGTAAATAGATATAAGGAAGAAGTTGCAAAAAAAATTAGTCTCAGGGACAACAAGTTTGCTTTTTAGTCTGAAAGACACTTTTTAGTGTAAACTGAAAATGATAGTTACAACTATCATTCTGTGATTTACACTAAAGAGTGTCCTTCAGCCTAAAAACCAATCTTCTTGTCCCTTAAACTAAATTTTTCTCTAACTTTTTCCTTAAGCCTAAAAACCCCTTTAATTTAACCCTACTAATTTATTCCAATTAGGTCCACTTATTTATTACAATTAAACCCATTCATTTATTACAATTAAATCCATTAGTTTATTGCAATTAATCTTGTTAATTTAATACCATCAAATCCATTGATTTATTTCAATTAACTCCATTTATTTATTACAATTAGATCCATTCATTTATTACAATTAAATCCTTTCATTTATTACAATTAAATCTATTGATTTATTACAATTAAATCTATTCATTTACTACAATTAAATCTATCGTTTTATTACAATTAAATCCATTCATTCATTACAATTAAATATATTGATTTATTACAATTAAATCCATAAATTCCGTTACTTACTTTCCAACAAATTTTTAAGTTCATTTCTTAATTTCAAATGAATTTCAATTTCAAAATGATTTTGTTGACCAACCGTGTTTCTTATCTTTAATTATCTATCCTAGGTCAAAGTTGTTCAATTTTGGGTATTTATCATTTCAACCCAATATAATTAAATAAAACAAAGCATAGCAAAGGGAACTTGCAGTGTGATAACTGGGATGGTGTCAAAGTAAATAAACAATCAATAGCAACCATACATAACAATTTAACCGTTTATTTAAATAATCCCGAAATAATCGTATTTAATTTACATTTGTTATTTATGTAAATTAAATAAAATTATTCCTAGAATCCACACTATCATTTCATGCGGATTAAAGATTATTACATTATAGGTTTTCACTTGGCGTTTATTATCAAATTGTTACAGCAATCATACATTCAATGGTTCAAAGTATAACTAATCCTATTTCTACGTGTCGATTTATTTAACATTTAAAGGGACAAGTTCAACATATATAATCTATTTTGAATTTTAGACTATCCTATATCAATTGCAATTTCATATTAATTATCACTTATATTGATAACTAAATTCAACATCGCATAACAAATTTAATGTCATAATTATTTTCATATCTAACTTCAAATCACAATTTAACATCAACCATTTAACATTCAAATTAATATCAATAAAATCTATCACTTGATTATCATAGCATAATAGATTGAGTCGTGAATGAAATATTCACGGCAATTTCATAGTTATCAATGTCAAGTAATTTAATAGCAATTCAATTTTAATTTCAATTTTGACTGTCAATTTAATTTTCAACGGTGAATTCAAATGACAATCTATATGACAATTAAATTTTATCAAACAACGACAAATAAAATTCATATCACTTCATAATATCAAATTTAACTACCATAAATTATTTTAGTCAATTGTGAGCGTATAAACACTCACCTTTTGAATTTAAATTCAATTTAAACTTAAAAATCTGACAGTCTCAGAATTCGTCCAAACCAGAGTCATCAGGTTCGGAATTTCAATACGATCCTAACAAAAGAAACCGCGTGTAAATCGGAGTTCGTATGTGAAAGTTATTCGATTTAAATCGCTTGAAAACAAAATTAAATTTTAAAACAAGACAAAATAACCTTGCCTCAAAATTTCTCCACGTCATCTCCTTTCTTCCCTCCCTTTCTCACGCGTTTTTGCTTCCAGGTCGTGAACCCAAATACTGTGCCTTTGACCGAGGATTTGACCGAGATTTCGACGACCCTCCGACCACTTATAATCGAGCCGCCGCCATCGACGAGACCCCCATCTCTCCGTCTACCGACTGACCCCACCGCGGCATCCCAAGGTCGCCGCCACCGCCGCCGCCGTTAAGGGTTTTCAAAACCCTAAATCGCCAAATTCGAGCGCCTCCGATCGAATTAGCCCTCCAGACTACCAGCGTTTGCTTCCCCTTGACGAGCTCTTCGATACTCAGAAAGGAATTTCTCGATTGCTGCCCGAATCAAAAACGCCCAAATCACCATATGGGTTTCGAAATTTTGACCTTTGACCGTGATTTGCCATTGGTTCGAGCTCCAATTGCAAAAACAGAAACTACGCGTAGATTCGTATTGATGAGATCTTCGATTCTATAATTTTTTTGAATTTTTCTGAGGACTTTAAATTTTCATTTGATTTTTTGAATTGTGATTGGATCTAGGGTTTGCATCCATTGAAGAAGAAGAGGAGCTGATGAAATATATGCGCAGATAAATGAGAATAGGCGGAGGCTAGGGTTTATAGCGGGATATTTAAAGGCAGGTTGAGAAAATAGATGGATCGGGTTGATAGATATACGTGCTACCGCTAACGTGGCCCAAAAAGCCTGTTCTGACCTTGGAACGAAATTTGTTAAACCCATATATCAAAATAGATGTTTTAAAATATTTTAAACGCAATGGAAAAGGTTTCGGGTTCAAACTGCATCGCATAAAGAAGTTATGCTAAAAACAATAATTTCCAAATTGATTTCAATTGCATAAATTTCAAGGCGTTTCAAGTCCGTACGATCAAACGACAAGTCCGATTTCTACGAAAATTGAAACCTTACAATAATTCACTGTTACGGATCCGATGAAACTAGTTTCATCGAAATCCGAGACAGTTGTAAAAATGGCTATTTCTACTGTTTAATTTCAATATAAAATTCCCAATTTTAAATTATTAACTTTTGAATCAAATTTCAATTGTTCACAAATTTCATTTTTAATTTCACAGTAATTAACAATCTTTTACAATGCAGTTTTCCATTATAAATCCAGTATAAAAGATTACATTAGATTCAGCGTTCAATTATATTGTAATTCAAATTCAAGTTATTTAATTGCAATTGAATTCTTTTATTTCGATTTACACTTTCATTATTGACTCAACCATTTACTTATACATTATTATCAATAGTTTATAATTCATTTACTTTCATTTTCTTCAGCTATCATCTTATTTAAATTCACAGTAATATTAAATTACATTCATTTACGTTGATTTCAATATTATAACTTCAATATTAAATGTAACATTTTATATATTTCGTTGTTTACAATCAAATTCAATTCATTATTTACATTCAATACAAGTTAACATCCATATTTAATTTACAAATAAGTTATTTCAGAATTCAGTTTTGTATTTTAACTTGTAATTCACATTTAACAACACAAAATTTTAATTCCTTCGGATTTTTATCCAAATTTTTTATTTTAATTCGCATTTTTAAAGTGTTAAAAATACGGGTCGTTACAGTTTTCCTTAGTATTTTGTTAAGGATATAAAATTATTTTAGGTATGTGACTTAACTGTTTTATATACTTTTAAAAGGAGAAGGGGCAAATTTGCTAAATGTTTTTAATTTGTTAATTACTGAATTCGGCAGCACTTTTAGAAAAAGATTTTCTAAAAGTATTAGCAACTAATTATATGTTGATAAACAAAAGTTAGTTGGAAAGAAATTACTTTAAAATGTTAATAATTAGTTTTGCAAGTAACTACTGCTTCGCCTCTAATAGCAGCTACCTTTTGACCCTATACGTCCGCCTCCAACCTAGTCGAAACCAATACACATGGTATCAATGCCTTGGTACCTAGTGAATTGGAGATATGCGAAAGGTATTGAGTCAAAACATGCTTTCAAAAGGGTTGAAGTAGTCTTTATAAACTTAGAACTAGTTTGGTTACAAAATGAGGTTTTTGAAGGAAACAACTTTCGACTTAGTCAAATTAGCCTTTGTTTTGGAAAAAAGGCTTTCGAAAGTGGTTGCCACCTTTTGTTTTAAATAAAGCTTTCAAAGAGGTTGGAACCCCTGCTGCCGCATTCAACCTTTCAAACCAAAGCTATCGAAAGGGTTCTTTTGCTTTAAACCGTGAAGCCGCTTCTCCATGCTTTCAAAAGGGTTGGTTTCGAAACAATCCACTTTCTTTTACTTAGGAATAATGCTTTCCAAAGCAATGCTTTCACCCCAGTTCTTTTAAGACCCTTAAATATATTGAATGTTAAACCTAAAAGTTTAGAAAGGAATGGTTTTAAATGGTTTCGAAGCTATGTGTGACGACCGCCCATGACCCCTGCACCGAATCTAGAGATAGAGCGCTGTAAAGTGCACCAGGCGACCATGGACGATTGTCAAGGTAAGATTTAAAACAACAAAATCTATCGTATTACTCACAGCGCATGGACAAAGTACAATAGAACATATGTATAGTGAAGCTTTATAGAACAAAATGACATCATATAAAACTCCATAATAGTTGAATACAAGCATCCACATAGTCAATACATCAAGCCTCACTACATATCTCTCAGAGAATACAAAACAGCGGAATATCCAGTACATATAATAAGAAGATAATATGCAACCCTCCAGCTCGTCTTCGATATCAGCATCGTGAGAAGAGAACAGCACCTGTCACCTGCTACCTAGTCTGCCCGTCCCAAAATGGACGAACAGCCCAAGGCAATAAGAATTAAAACATAAAGCCTTGAGTCAGACAACAGTCTTAGTGAGCAGTAAATTAACTAACAACATACCAAAAGAGCATAAAGGAAAAGGAATAGGAATACAACCCTCCCACTCCAACCTCATTCTACAGTGATAGCCCCAGACACACACTAAGCAGAAGCAAGCATAGCAGAGCATACAATTTAAAGTAAAGCTACTATCACTCGAGTCAAGGGCGATGTTTTCCAAGTACCAAGGCCTAAATCAGATAAGCACCCAGAAAATACCGCTCTTGAGTCCGAATGACGATACAACCAAACATCCATGACTCTGGCTATCACTGTTATCATTGCTTCGATATCACCGTTAATTGAATGACCGGCACATTCTTTCAGCCGTCCATCAAGGGCTAATGGAAACCCCAGTTCTAGACATAACTCCCGCACGTCGTCGCAGCCCGTGCCTAGGACTATCGAATCTGCCCAGAGTACTCGACCATCAACAGTTGACCGTTGGGACTATCGAATCTGCCCAAACGTACTCTTGCTTAGAGCATGCTAGAACCTTCAACAACGATGCTATCCAAGCCTCCTAGTCATCCTCCTCGACGACTATTCTCATATCCATTCATTATCCTCAACTCGAATCATATCACCGAGTTATCAATATGCTTGGAATGATCCCGTCTGGATTAGACCAAGTCTTCATCACATGATTGCCTCGCTTCATTACATCCTCGCAAAGCCTCATCTCATCATCGCATCATCGAATCTATGCATAAGAGCTTCATCATCCCGCTACATATGCCACGAGCAGTTTTCCCAATTCAAGATCCTTTCCCTTAGCTTTTGAATCGTCTTCGGCCTAAATCTAATCATCGATCATCTAGTTCATAACAATCAATCAAATCAAACATCAATCCAAACAATCAAGCATCCAAATATGATCTAAGTAGACAATTATAACAATAATGGCATTTTCGTAATTAAAGAGTTGAAAGTCCAATAAGCATGAAAACATGGATTATATCTCTACAAACTTGATGAATGAACTTGCATAGGTTAACATATGATAAAATGGATGTAACATCATCATGAACAATGGATCTATATGGATCTACACATAGGATGAAGAAAATGCATGGAAATCACTATTTTAACACCAAATCGGGCCAACAATCCGATATACTCCTTTGGATCCTTGTGAGAGATAATCACCACTCACCAAATCTCCTAAACAATCCAAAAGATAACAACTTCAGATCTGGACAGCGAAGAACTAAGCTAGATCCGACAAGATCTCACTTCAAACGAAGAAATCTCTCTTGAAAAGATGAAGATCTTCAATCTAAGCTCTTGAATCTTCAACCTTGATCTTCGATTTGGATGGATGGAAGCACTAGATTAGAGTGGAGAAAAGAAGTGAAGAAGTGTAGAAGTCGAGCTCTCAAAATGGCAGCACTTCGTCGCTTCAAAAATCCGGATCCCAAAAAGTGAGAACAACCCCTCCTATTTATAGCTGAAATCTGTCCTTAAGTCGAAATCTGGCTATCTCCCTAAGTCGCTTCCGACCTAAGCCTCTCCGACCTAAGCTTCTCCGACCTAACAGATCCACGAGATAACTCCTCAGCGACCTAACACTTGACGACCTAAAGCAATGCGCTTTCCTTCGACCTACGACCTAGTTGGGTTGCGACCTAACAACTTAGACTTCTACGCGACCTAACACAACATACGACCTAACAGTTAGATCTACGCGACCTAACACTTATGCTATCCTAGCGACCTAACAACTTAGCAACCTACGCGACCTAACAGTGCTACGACCTAACACTTATGCGACCTATCTCCTTAGGTCGCTAACACGGCAACTCCTTAGGTCGCTAACAAGCTAACTCCTTAGGTCGCTAACAAGCTAACTCCTTAGGTCGCTAACACGGAACCACTAGGTCGCTAACTCGTCTTGCCGACCTAACACTTAACTCACCAAAACTCTTAGGTCGCTCACAATAGTTCCTTAGGTCGTTGCCGACCTAACTCTACCCCAGAATACTTTAGGTCGCCTACCACTCTTCCTTAGGTCGCCTAAACCTCTTAAGTCGGTCACGACTCATCACTTAGGTCGGTCACTGCCTTAAGTCGGTCAACCACACTTCCTTAACTCGGTTAATTACTTAAGTCGGCAACTCGACCCAGACTTATCTCTTAACCCGCTACCATCCTATAGGTCGGTCACGACTTAGCTCTTAGGTCGTTTACGACCTAGGACTTAGACAAATCTGCCTAAAAAAATCTGAAATGACATGAAAGTGCTAAAATTCCAGATTTTGACGAACATGTCGATCCGTAAAAATACGGGTCGTTACATTCTCTCCCCCTTAGGAATTTCGCCCCCGAAATTCCAAACAACCAAAGCAATCAAAGACTATTCTGTACGCCTACCATCCATAGCAATCAACAAACCATACATCCAATTCTAGCTTAGCGTACAGAATTCTAACACTAGAACAAGTCACAATATCGTGAGATGACACGACACCTTAGGGCCATACCTTGAAGAGTTCAGGATGAGCTGCTTTCATCCTCTCTTCCACCTCCCATGTACAGTCGTTATCATCATCACTCCATTGTATCTTGAGCAACTTAACTACCTTCCTCCTAAGCTGTTTCGTGTCAGTTTCAACGACACGGAGCGGCTTACGAGGTCTTCTATCGACTGGATCAACTTCGAAGTCTTCACAGCTATCAGCAGAAACCACCGTACTCGAGTCGTGCACATACTTCCGTAGATACGATACGTGAAAAACATTGTGCACACTCGACATTTTCTCTGGTAACTCCAATCTGTAAGCGAGCTTTCCAATTCGCTCGATAATCGGGAATGGTCCAACAAATCTCGGAGTCAATTTTCCTTTCTTCCCGAATCGAATAACATTCTTCAGTGGAGAAATCTTCACAAAAACCATATCTCCAACGTCGAATTCCAAATCCTTACGACGCTTATCGGCATAACTTTTCTGACGGTCTTGGGCTGCCTTCATCCGTTGCCGAATGATCTCTATGCAATCCGAAGTCTGTCGAATCATCTCTGGCCCAAGCATCAGCTTTTCTCCAGTTTCCAACCAACATGTCGGAGAGTTACACGGTCTTCCATACAACGCTTCATACGGTGCCATACCAATGCTTGACTGGTAACTGTTGTTGTACGCAAACTCCACCAAATGAAGGTGATCTTCCCATGATCCTCCGAAATCCAGAACACAAGCTCTGAGAAGATCTTCCAAAACTCGGTTGACTCTCTCGGTCTGACCATCTGTTTGGGGATGATAAGCTGTACTCAAGCACAACTCGGTTCCCAAGACTTCCTGGAAGCTCTTCCAAAATCCACTAGTGAACAATGGGTCTCGATCGCTCACTATACTCTTCGGAATACCATGGAATCGAACTATCCACTTAACATACAACTCAGCCAACTTTGATGCAGTCCTAGTCGATCGAACAGGAATGAATCGTGCACTCTTAGTCAGACGATCCACAATGACCCAGATCCCTTCATTTCCCGTTCTGGTTCTAGGCAATCCATCGATAAAGTCCATCGACACTTGTTCCCACTTCCATGTAGGAACTTCTAATGGCTGAAGCAATCCGCTTGGCTTCTTCTGTTCAGCCTTTACCAACTGGCAGTTCATGCATTTGGAAATAAAATTTCCAACATCCTTCTTCATGCCTTCCCAGTAGTAGGTTCTCTTCATATCCCGATACATCTTGTTTCCACCTGGATGAATTGTCAACTTCGAGTGATGACTTTCCTTCAGAACTTCACTCCTCAATTCATCTATATCGGGAACAACTAGTCGTCCTTGCTTCCGAAGCCAACCCTCTCGATCGACCTCGAATCCTTTATCCTTTTCTGGATCCAATCCAGATTCCAATTCACGGATAATCTTGACAAGCTTATCATCTTGCTTTTGGCCCTCGCCAATCCTTTCCACAAGAGTGGGTCTTATCGATAAGTTTGCCAACATCTCAGGTTCCAATTCACATCTAGGCCTGAAGTCAAATCCAGCTAAATACTCGAGACTCTTCCATTCTGAAAACATGGCTCCCAATCCTGCATGTCTTCGACTTAACGCATCCGCCACTGCGTTACCCTTTCCCGGAGTATAAGCTATACCAAAATCATATGATGCCAAAAACTCTAGCCAACGTTGCTGCCGAAGATTCAAATCCTTTTGGGAGAAAAGATACTTCAGCGACTTATGATCCGTAAACAACTCGAATCGAACTCCCAACAAATAATGCCTCCACATCTTCAGAGCAAATACAATCGCCGCTAACTCCAAATCATGTGTTGGGTAATTCCTTTCATGCGGCTTCAGTTGTCGACTGGCATACGCAACAACTTTATCCTTCTGCATCAGCACTGCTCCAAGTCCAGTACCACATGCGTCGGTGTAAACCACCATCTCATCATTCCCACTTGGAATAGTCAAAACAGGAGCACTCGTCAATCTCTCTTTCAGGATTCCGAAAGCTTGCTCACACTTAGCATCCCAACTGAACACTTGGTTCTTCTTCGTCAATCCTGTTAATGGTGCAGCTATCTTGGAGAAGTCTTTGATAAACCGTCGATAATATCCTGCTAATCCAAGAAAACTCCTCACATCTGATGCATTCTTAGGTCTAACCCAATCCTGGATTGCTGCCACCTTAGCGGGATCAACCGCTATCCCATTTCCAGAAATCACATGGCCTAAGAACCTCACTTCACTCTTCCAGAAGTGACACTTTGAAAACTTAGCCTTCAGCTGATGTTTCCGCAAGATTTCCAAAACAATACGCAAGTGCGTCTTGTGCTCTTCTTCCGTTCTGGAATAAATCAGAATATCATCCACGAACACAAGTACGAACTTGTTCAACTGATCTCTGAACACTCTATTCATAAGATCCACAAAATATGCTGGCGCGTTAGTCAATCCAAACGGCATTACCAGCCACTCAAAGAAACCAGATGGTGTCCGAAAAGCAGTCTTCGGCACACTATCCTTTGCTACTCTCAACTGGTGAAATCCCATTGCCAAATCCATCTGAGAAAACACCTTAGCTTCGTGAAGCTGATCAAACAAGTCATCTATTCTTGGCAATGGATACTTGTTCTTCTTAGTCACCTTATTCAGCTCACGATAATCCACACACAATCTCAACGACCCATCTGCCTTGGTTGCAAACACAACTGGTGCACCCCACTCGGACACACTACGCCGAATGAATCCTTTCTGTAAAAGATCATCAACTTGCACCCTCAACTCCTGCTGTTCCCTAGGCGCCATCCGCCTAAGAGGCATCACAACAGGTCTGGCTCCTTCAACTAGATCTATTCGAAACTCGATCTCTCTATGCGGCGGCAACCCTTTGACTTCGTCAAAGACATCCTCGAATCCATTAGCGATCGGCACTGATGACAGTCCATCCCGTGGAACAACTAGCGAATACATGAAGCTCATGAAGACGCCTTCTTCATGCTTACATCGTATCACAATCTTTCGCCCCTCCACATTCTCGACTGTCACTTCCAACCTTTCGCAATCAACCTTAGCCGCATACTTCCTAAGCCAGTCCATACCCAAGATAATTCCGAACCCCGCAAAGTTCAGAACAAAGCAATCACAAACAAAAGAGCAACCATGACTCGATACAACTAGACCACGGCATAACATACACAAACAAGACGAACCCCCAACTGGATTAGTCACTACCAATGGCCTATCAACAATATCCGGCTTCAAACCTAACCGGCCTACTAGTTCATTACAAACAAATGAATGCGACGCTCCAGTATCAAACAAAACTCTAACTGGAACACCACATAGGAAAAGAGTACCTTGAACAACCACACTCTTTCCCTTTTCTTCAGCAGTAGGAGCTTTCGAAGACGACGGAACAGCTCCCAAAGCATAGGCTTGCACAATCTGCCTGTCCTTCCTTGGTTCTGGACAATTCTTCCTGAAATGCCCCGGCTTGTCACAGTTGTGACACTTCATCGGTGCCTTTGGATTCTTACAATCCTTAGAGAAATGGCCCTTCTGCTGACAATTGTAGCAAGTCACCTCGCCTTTCGGCTTCTTCTGGCCATCCTTACCTTTCTGCTGCTGCTGCTTCCTCTTCTGGTTTCCACCCTGCTGTGGTTTAGGTTCTCCCTTGGTAACAGCAACAACAGGTCCTTCCTTAGGAAACAGACTCTCATGCCTGAGAGCTTTCTCCACAAGCTTCTCAAATGAATCGTCCAAATGATCCACCAACTGTCTCCCAAGATAACTATCCAAGCCGGTCACAAACTTCTCATTCTTCTGATAAGCAGATTCAATATATGACCGGGCATACTTGGACAAAGCTTCGAACTCAGAAACATACTCAAGAACTGATCTTCCACCTTGCTTGAGCTCCACAAACCTCTTGAACAGAACAGACTTCTGAGCTGTAGAAATGAACTTAGCTTCAAATCTAGCTTGGAATTGCTCCCAAGTAATCTCTTCTTCCGGAGTAGTGATGGTAATAGAGTTCCACCAATCAGAAGCTCTCCCTTGAAGCTGCCTTGATGCCAACTTCCTCTTAGTTGCATCATCAATTCCCAAATCACCAAAGATCCTTCTACAAGCATCTATCCATCTCTGGACCTCAATAGTTGATTCTGTTCCCAAGAAAACCTTCCCTCCAAGAGCAGTATAATCCTTGCACAACTTAGCAAAATCCACTGGTTTCGGAGTTTGGACTTGAACTCCTACATCTACTGCTGCCCCCGGAACTGGTATCCTTCTCATGATCGAAGTCATCATAGCTTCAAACATGGCTGCATAATCAGCAGTCTCTTCAGTAGCACGGCCTTCCCTAGCAGCTGGTCTCCCTCTTCGACTCATTCTCAATATCTATAAAAAGGAATGATTAGAACATCTAGAGAAACAACTGCACAAAGGACTCAAACTCTACCAAGCTACTATATTATATATAGTAATCATCCATCAAAATACAATTACGTCTCTCATACGTAGTTACTTCAGCGAGCGTTGGGTAAAATCGATTAACCAAAGCTCTGATACCAAATGTGACGACCGCCCATGACCCCTGCACCGAATCTAGAGATAGAGCGCTGTAAAGTGCACCAGGCGACCATGGACGATTGTCAAGGTAAGATTTAAAACAACAAAATCTATCGTATTACTCACAGCGCATGGACAAAGTACAATAGAACATATGTATAGTGAAGCTTTATAGAACAAAATGACATCATATAAAACTCCATAATAGTTGAATACAAGCATCCACATAGTCAATACATCAAGCCTCACTACATATCTCTCAGAGAATACAAAACAGCGGAATATCCAGTACATATAATAAGAAGATAATATGCAACCCTCCAGCTCGTCTTCGATATCAGCATCGTGAGAAGAGAACAGCACCTGTCACCTGCTACCTAGTCTGCCCGTCCCAAAATGGACGAACAGCCCAAGGCAATAAGAATTAAAACATAAAGCCTTGAGTCAGACAACAGTCTTAGTGAGCAGTAAATTAACTAACAACATACCAAAAGAGCATAAAGGAAAAGGAATAGGAATACAACCCTCCCACTCCAACCTCATTCTACAGTGATAGCCCCAGACACACACTAAGCAGAAGCAAGCATAGCAGAGCATACAATTTAAAGTAAAGCTACTATCACTCGAGTCAAGGGCGATGTTTTCCAAGTACCAAGGCCTAAATCAGATAAGCACCCAGAAAATACCGCTCTTGAGTCCGAATGACGATACAACCAAACATCCATGACTCTGGCTATCACTGTTATCATTGCTTCGATATCACCGTTAATTGAATGACCGGCACATTCTTTCAGCCGTCCGTCAAGGGCTAATGGAAACCCCAGTTCTAGACATAACTCCCGCACGTCGTCGCAGCCCGTGCCTAGGACTATCGAATCTGCCCAGAGTACTCGACCATCAACAGTTGACCGTTGGGACTATCGAATCTGCCCAAACGTACTCTTGCTTAGAGCATGCTAGAACCTTCAACAACGATGCTATCCAAGCCTCCTAGTCATCCTCCTCGACGACTATTCTCATATCCATTCATTATCCTCAACTCGAATCATATCACCGAGTTATCAATATGCTTGGAATGATCCCGTCTGGATTAGACCAAGTCTTCATCACATGATTGCCTCGCTTCATTACATCCTCGCAAAGCCTCATCTCATCATCGCATCATCGAATCTATGCATAAGAGCTTCATCATCCCGCTACATATGCCACGAGCAGTTTTCCCAATTCAAGATCCTTTCCCTTAGCTTTTGAATCGTCTTCGGCCTAAATCTAATCATCAATCATCTAGTTCATAACAATCAATCAAATCAAACATCAATCCAAACAATCAAGCATCCAAATATGATCTAAGTAGACAATTATAACAATAATGGCATTTTCGTAATTAAAGAGTTGAAAGTCCAATAAGCATGAAAACATGGATTATATCTCTACAAACTTGATGAATGAACTTGCATAGGTTAACATATGATAAAATGGATGTAACATCATCATGAACAATGGATCTATATGGATCTACACATAGGATGAAGAAAATGCATGGAAATCACTATTTTAACACCAAATCGGGCCAACAATCCGATATACTCCTTTGGATCCTTGTGAGAGATAATCACCACTCACCAAATCTCCTAAACAATCCAAAAGATAACAACTTCAGATCTGGACAGCGAAGAACTAAGCTAGATCCGACAAGATCTCACTTCAAACGAAGAAATCTCTCTTGAAAAGATGAAGATCTTCAATCTAAGCTCTTGAATCTTCAACCTTGATCTTCGATTTGGATGGATGGAAGCACTAGATTAGAGTGGAGAAAAGAAGTGAAGAAGTGTAGAAGTCGAGCTCTCAAAATGGCAGCACTTCGTCGCTTCAAAAATCCGGATCCCAAAAAGTGAGAACAACCCCTCCTATTTATAGCTGAAATCTGTCCTTAAGTCGAAATCTGGCTATCTCCCTAAGTCGCTTCCGACCTAAGCCTCTCCGACCTAAGCTTCTCCGACCTAACAGATCCACGAGATAACTCCTCAGCGACCTAACACTTGACGACCTAAAGCAATGCACTTTCCTTCGACCTACGACCTAGTTGGGTTGCGACCTAACAACTTAGACTTCTACGCGACCTAACACAACATACGACCTAACAGTTAGATCTACGCGACCTAACACTTATGCTATCCTAGCGACCTAACAACTTAGCAACCTACGCGACCTAACAGTGCTACGACCTAACACTTATGCGACCTATCTCCTTAGGTCGCTAACACGGCAACTCCTTAGGTCGCTAACAAGCTAACTCCTTAGGTCGCTAACAAGCTAACTCCTTAGGTCGCTAACACGGAACCACTAGGTCGCTAACTCGTCTTGCCGACCTAACACTTAACTCACCAAAACTCTTAGGTCGCTCACAATAGTTCCTTAGGTCGTTGCCGACCTAACTCTACCCCAGAATACTTTAGGTCGCCTACCACTCTTCCTTAGGTCGCCTAAACCTCTTAAGTCGGTCACGACTCATCACTTAGGTCGGTCACTGCCTTAAGTCGGTCAACCACACTTCCTTAACTCGGTTAATTACTTAAGTCGGCAACTCGACCCAGACTTATCTCTTAACCCGCTACCATCCTATAGGTCGGTCACGACTTAGCTCTTAGGTCGTTTACGACCTAGGACTTAGACAAATCTGCCTAAAAAAATCTGAAATGACATGAAAGTGCTAAAATTCCAGATTTTGACGAACATGTCGATCCGTAAAAATACGGGTCGTTACACTATGTTTCACAAACTTTTACTAGAACCCGATGCTTTTGAAAGGTTTGTTTTAACAAAAGAACTTTAATGCTTTCGAAAGATATATGATGAAGGTTTCAAATGGGTGATTCCCCAATGTTTTCGAAAGGTTTAATTTTAGTTTTTGAATGGAAGGTTTCCAATGCTTTCGAAAGGCAAGTTTGAAGTATTTTGAAAAGATGATGTATAAGGTTTTATAAAGATTTCGAAGAGGACACTTTCGATGATTTCGAAAGGTCTATTTTAAAAGTTTCGATAGATATGTTTTGGCCTTTTGGCTTAGCGTTTTAAGGTAAAGTTGTTAACCTATTATGAAAGGGGTACTTTTGATGGATTCGAAAGGGACTATTTAAAGTTTTTAAATAAGGGTTTTGAAGGTTTTCATCAACATTGTTTTGTTTAAAGCATATATCATTGCAAAGATATTTGAGTAAAGCAAAAGTATTTTTTTCTTGTTTAAGTATGGTTTAAAGGGTTAGATCAATTTGAAAGAAATGTTTTCAAGGAAAATTTGATGGACTGGTTAACCCTAAGTAAATGACTCAGATATTAAAATACCAGATAGGACTGGTATAAGATCGTGACATATACTTTAGCTAATGCCCCTGGCTAATATATGTTCAAAATTCCAGTGTGTAGGGCTTAGTCACATGTAAGACTTAAATGATGTTACACACAGAAAGGAATATACAGAGGAGGATAGGTTAATGGTGAGCCCACCAAACCATTAGGAACATTTGACCTTGGGAGAAGTAAGTTAAGGACATACCGTCCAGAAGAGTGTCTAACAGATGTTAGATTATTTATTTATTTTGTCTAGTAGGCCCGAGTCAGCCAATGGTTAGTTGTTAGCCAACCAAAGCTATATTGTTCGGATAGATAGTTCATTGATTACCTGATTTATGAGCATATATGATGTTGCTATTATTGTTTTAATCAGTTTGATTGTAGAATTCTGATTTGCAAAAAGATACGTTTTAAAGGAATATTAGTGAGGGAAAACCCGTTTTGCTAAGCGGCGTGGTCTCTCTTAATATCAGTAAACCGAGATGTAATAGTATTATTCACACAAGGCTTTATGTCTAACTCGAAGTTTATGTTTTTCCCCTTAAACTCTCGGGTGCTCAAAATTAATTTGAGTAGGTTCAGAGTTAAGGTTTTACAGGTTTAGTAGGTGGACGAACAAAGCTTCTAGAGACGTGTAAGGCAAAGTTAGCTATTTAGGAGTTATTAGTTGTATTTCCACTATTATGTATTAAGACCAATATGTCTATTTAGTAATCTGATCATCCAAAGGGGCATCTTCATATGTTGCTTTTGGTGTAATTTGTAATAATTATATTCGATCAAAACCTGGGAATCGTTTGGGATTGTATAATGGAATATGAAACATGGTTTTTGCACTGTAATCGGTAAAGTTTTTTTTTGGAATCTATGATTTGTTTCACATTCATGTGCTTCTGATATTATGAATACCATTAACATTACCGTATTTTGTCACCGGAAGTTAATACTACATATGACTGCAGCATCTGTAGCGCTTAGCTTCGCGCCTCAAGATAGAGGATGTTACAACCAATATGGATCAGATATGGATCATCTTCATTATAGATAGGCGTGAATCAATACAGATCGCTTTGACTAACTAATCAAATCAACGATGATCGACCAATAACTCAATATCCAGAAGTCAACTACACACGAAACTTTTGGAATAGGAAGATATTACATTATGGGACCTACCATATCGATCGCACGTGAAAAGGAGCAAGAAAAATGATTGGCACCGATCGTTATTTTGATGGAAATGGGGCCCGTGATCGATAGGGTGACCTCGTCTGGAGATGGAGACTCCACTGCCAAAATTTCAGGAAGATACTTTGTCTTCTTCCCTTATAAATACAAGCTTCATGGTTCATTTTAAGGATCCTTTTTTCGGCTAGCACTTCTTCTTCACTATCTTCTCTTCCTCTAGTACTTTTCTAAGGCAAAAAACAACTGTACTTGTAATCTTACAGTATAAATAAAAGATTATTAGAGTAGATGTATGCCAGAGTTTGCCAAACCACTATAAAACTTGCGTGTTTATTTACTTTTCTGCAATTTATTCTATGATATGTGTTCGTATCTCTATTTGGATATTGTTATTGGATGTAATGACCCGTAATTTTTGATAATTAAAAATTGTTAATTTAGTTATGTTTTGCATTTTAATGTTAAAATAATTAAAAATTTGTGAGTTATGAATGAAACAATATCTTGAATGAACGGTAACAATGTCAATTTAAGTTAATTATTAATAAATTGAATGAAACTCCAATTAATTGAAATAATTTAAAATGTTTACTTGGCTATAAATTGAATATGAGGAAACCAACTAGAAATATTGACTTAACCAATGAAATAATACATATTAAATGGTAATTGAATAAAATTGGTGTTATGTAAGTGTTTATAACCTTTGTTTGAAAGTAATAAACTTATAGTGTAATTAAAAGCTAACGGTAAAAATTATTGTATGTTACCTATTTATTTAGCCTGTTAGTTTAAATTGGAAATCAATTACAATAATTATAATTTAATATTATGTTAATGTAAATTAAATTAATATTTGGAAATAATGTTAATTTTATTCATAATATGACAATTGGTTGAATAAAAAGAATGGAAATCAAGATTTATTAATTTATTGGAGTTCAAATTATAATAATTGGGTTAATTACAAATAAATGAAATTAAATATTTAAATATTACGTTAATGGAAATTAAGATGAAATTTGAGAATATTAATGCAATAGATCATGAACCAATGTTAATTTCATCCATTTGATAATAATGGATTGAATAATAGGATGAAAGGTCAATTAAATGGAATTATTGAAAATTTAATTTATAATTTCTGAATTTAATGAAATTGAAATTAAACACTGGAATTGATGGATTAATCAACTTTAAATTGACATCTAAATTTGTTTAAATTATTGTAAGTGATTAAGAAATCAAAAATAATAGAAGTTGTAAATTATTAAAATTTAAACGGAAAAAGCGATTTGATTAATTAATTATTAATTTATTTAATTAACGTGAAAATAGCCATTTTGGCCACCGACTCGGATTTCGACGAAACCAGTTTCATCGAATCCATAACAGTAAATTATTGTAGCATTTCAAGTTTCGTAACGATCGGATTTGTCGTTTGATCAAACGGACTCAAAACGCCTATAAATCAATTTAATTGAAATCAATTGCAATCAATTTGAAATAAGCTAATTTGGACATAACTTCTTCATACGATGGAATTAGGACTTGAAACCAGTTCCATTGAGTTTAAAATATTTGAAAACATCTATTTTGATATATGGGTTGACCCAATTTTGTTCTGGAGACAGAACGGGTTTTTCGGGTCGCTTATCATTCCAATCCAAATCAAATCTGATCCGTTCTTCTCTATGTCAGCTTCGTCTATAAATAGCCCGTTATAAACCCTAGGCTACTTCTTATTTCCATTTGTCTGTACATACATTTCCTTCTCAACTCCTCATTCCAATGGCAGACAAAATCTAATTCCCAATTCAATTTCAAATCAAATTTCAATCTCAAAAATTAAACTCCTCAATCTATATCATATTATATATCGATTTGAAGCTCTCGACGAGCGCAAGTCAAATCTGCTGTCCATTTTCTGATTTTGGTTTCTGTGTGGCCAGAATTGGGTGATTTATTCTCGGTCGTTCATCACGTTCCGATGAACTTCGTCGGATCGTCAAATTGAGGGTGTCGTTGTGTGGAGAGGATCGAAGGGAGTGCATCAGAGTGGTTCGTTCAGCGTATCGACGGTTGGATCTTCATCTATAATTTGATTAGGGTTTGTGTTTTTGGTGGCAGGTGCGTTTCGTCGGCGAACGAGTGGCACTTGGGGGTTTCAGGCGAGGTCGAGCTGTCCTCTAGTGGTGTGGGCCGAAGACGTGGCCGGCCAGTGGCGTGCGGCAGGCGATCCTCGAAAGGCGGCATAGGGTCGGCATTGTTCGTGTACTGTAGTGTTTTCGGGTAATTAGGGTTATTGTAACGACCACGACTTTCTCTCCATAGAAAGTCGTATCGCTAATAAGAAAGAAAAGGATAGAAAAGAGAAAAGAAGAGAAAGAAAGAATAACAACACATCAGAATCTCACAGCGGAACGAAACAAAATATATTATATCACATAAATATTACATAGTATCATATACAACACTTATCAGAGTTACACAGATTACACATCATATACTAGACAGTTATAAACATCTATCTAGTTATTACATCTCAATACAAAACAAAGATCTAAACAAGATCAACACAGCGGAAACTACTATCTATATCTACAACGCTGAAGCCTCCTGCTCCATTGCTCCTCCATAATTCGTCAAGGCTAACCTGAATCCCTTGGCTACTCGTAAAAATTTGAGTACCCAAGAGTTTATAAAACAGAAATAAACAACTTGGGTCAGACATGGGTCTGGTGTGAGTAACAGGTTAAACTTGTTTAACTTCAAAACCTTTTTGAAAGAAAAGGTATCACGTAAGACTCCCCACAAATAAACATGGGTAAGTTTTTACCTTACGCTAACCAAAACATTTGATAGGAAATTCGATTGTATTATAATAGGGTCTAGGGTTTTCAAATAAATATGAAATAGCTGAAATTGTTACATTATTAAATTCCAGCATACTAGCCAACAAAGTGGGTTATACAATCAAGTCCGTTATCACTTATTGGAAATTGGATTCCATACAATGGCAGGGCTACCGGGGTACCGCCCATCACAGTACGTGGCCTAGATCACCGTACCGAGGATCACTCCCAATCCCCTGCAACACAAGGTCGGAACATCCCTTACTGGATAATTCCCGCACAAGATACCTCACGGTTGGGATCAGCAACCGCACCACTAAGTCGAAAATAGAAAGCGACATCTAGACAGAGGTAACCTTGTCCTACTTGGGTGCTACCCACTAACCTTGCTGCACCTCCCCTGTTTTAGCCATTCCCGGTTTGTGAGGCTTGAGGTCACGATTACCTTAGAAAAGAACACATCACTTAGAATGCTCATCGTCCACCTGACGATGTGCTGAAAGCATTCAATCCATACAAGTTCGTTCCGGGTTCGAACGAAACCGAAGGCATTATCTCGTTACACTCGTTTTGGAATCACCCTCAGAGTTAACGACAATAACCCTTGCACTCTGAATCTTCATCTTCACTTGATTCACGACCTATCGTTAATTTGGATCGATGTGGTATTCGGGTCTCCAGACCTGGAAATCCGGTATACGGAAACCCGATCCCGGTCTCATCGAAATCCAAAACGTATCTTTTAAGGCCAAGTTGTTTTAAAGTTAAAACAATTCAATTCAATTATCTTTATACACATAGAAAGATAATTCACAACATCACAATAGATAATTAACATTATCAATATAAGCAGATAATCCATATTATCATCACCATTCAACTAAACATCCATATCATGGGTTAGCATATATCTCATCCGAGATCAAACAATGCAAAGAATTCAATATCATCATACATCCATAAGTAATGATTTATACTATCTCTAATTAATTTAAAGTAAATTAAATTAATTACTTCATTCTATAAATCCTGCTTACTTAACCATTAATTAATTATAAATCAATTAATTATCCCTAATTACCCTTTAATTATATTCAGGTAATTTATCTTTAATTAATTTCACAAATTAATTATCCTTATTCATTTATAGTAATTAGCCTTTAATTACTCTCATTAATTACAATAATTAATGATCCTTAATTAATTACTTTAATTAATTAATTAACTATAATTAATTACATTATTCCTTAATTAATTACATTAATTAATCATGCATTAATTAATTACTTTCATTTATCAACCTTAAATAAACATTAACAGTAATTAACTATTCTTAATTACTTCTTAATTACTTTAATTTCTTTTATAAATCTTTTTGATTAATTACACCAATTACATCCAAATATTTCATTTATCAATTACTTATACTAAGTAATTACACTTAACAAATCTTATTAAGTAATTTTACTTAATCAATTACCAAGTGACTATCTTTAATTAATCACGTTCATTTCATAAATCACAACTGAGTAATTCAGCCTTAATTACCCTTTAAACAAATTAATAAATCCCTAATTACAGATTAATTATTCATTAACTATTAATTAATAAACCTTAATTATTAATCAATATCTTTTAAATACAAAGTAATCAATCCTTAATTACTTTTATAATTAATTAATTAAACTTAATTAACTAATTAATTACCTCTTAATTATTAATTAATAAAACTTAATTATTAATTAACAACTTTAATTACAAATTTAATTAATCCATAATTACCAATTAATCAAATCTTGGTGACAATTTATTAATCCTTAATAACAGTTGATTAATCAGCAGAGTGGATCCATTTCTTCGATAGTGGTATCAGAGCCAGGTTTGCTTTAATTTGGAAATGATGGCTTTAGAGTTTTGAAACAGGAGATGAATGTTTGAAAATGTTACAGGCTCTTGATTTGGAAATGTGTTTACAGGCTGAAGTTTTCTTTGTATTAGAAAAGAGGAATAGCAAAAGAAATGAGGAGAAGAAGGCAAAATGTTTTTAATGATAATGTTTTATCTTAAGATTAATTAAGATTTTCAATGAGTTGAAATTAATAGTGAGATTCTGATGTGTTGTTATTCTTTCTTTCTCTTCTTTTCTCTTTTCTATCCTTTTCTTTCTTATTAGCGATACGACTTTCTATGGAGAGAAAGTCGTGGTCGTTACAGTTATGGAGCATGGAAGGGTAGCATGGTGACGTGGACGACGCGTATAGGTGAGATTATTTTTTTATTATTTTATTTTTGAAAATTTTAATATTATAACTTCTAACGCGTATAACTTTCACATACGAGGTCCGATTCACACGCGGTTTGATCCACTGGGATCGTATTGAAATTTCGGACATTTTGACGCTAGTTTGGACAAATTCCGAGACTGTTCAAATTTGGGCCCTATTTTGAATTTCAAATCAATTGGAATTCAAAGGTGAGTGTTTTAACCCACTCACAACTTCTAAAATTTCTTATGTTTGTTAAATTAAATTTATGATGTGATTAGAAATTTATTATGGCTATTTGGTATATTTTAAATCATCATCTTTGTTAATTTGAATTTATTTGAATTAAATCGTTATTTAATTTATTATTGAATATAAGTTGCCAGTTAAATACCTGTTATTGATTATCAGTTCTATATTGATATTTATTGATTGATTTGGATGATGATTGTGATGGATGTTGATTGTTGATATTGGATGAATGGATGTTTTATTTTGTATCGTTATAAACTGCAAGTTCACTATGGGTTGAAATGATACATACCTGAATGATCAATAGATTAAGGAAAATCGTTATAGGTTGAAATGATAGACTCGAGTGATTTTATGGATTTTATTATTAATTCGGGATTGCGATTTGAGATGATATATAACCGTAACATTTTAAATTGCGGATTGAAATGATAAATATCCGTATCATTTGACCCTAGGGTAGAGAATTATATACGGACATAGATTGGTTAAATTAAATGATTTTAAAATCCTTAAATTTCGAATTTAATTAAATGATATTTGAAATATAATTTAATTTATGTAAATTGAAATATTATTGGAAAAATCAAGTTTTGTGTTGAAATGTGAAATGGTTTAAAGGAATTGCTTTAAGTAATTAAATTGAAAGTTTAAAGTTACTTTTAAGTATAAATGAAATTCTATCGAAATTAAGTTATTAAAGTTGTTTGAAAATACTTTGAAATATTTTGAAATTGGAGTAATCTGAATTGATTTTGAACATGGATTGAAACGATATGAAATTCAATAGTTTATTGAAATGTTAAATTGAAAGGTTTGGAATTTGGTTTGTTGACTTGGAAATTGAAAATGGTCCAAATGTGTTGAAATGAAATGAATAGTTTAATTTGATATTAATTCCAAATTCATGTTTTAATATAAACTGTTTTAAAAATATATTATTTCAAAATTTCAAATTATTAAGATTTCAAAGTATTAAACTATTTTAACCTGTATTAATTATATTAAATCATTTTAACATGTTTTAAACCATTTAGTTTATTTAAACTAATTAACCTGTTTTAACTTATTTTAAATCTAATTAATCAATTTTAAAGCTATTTAATCTATTTTAATTATATTTAATCTATTTTAAATCTATATTAACTATTTATAACTATTTAAACTATTTTCTTCTAAATTCCAAACTAAGTAAAATTGATTGGTTTATATTCAAATTCTCGATTTTTAAAGTGAATGTGGTTAAGCGACATTATAACCTAAGTTGGGATCTAAATAGCATATTTGGTTTAATATGATAATTTTGAAATGAGAGTTTAACCTATTTTGGAAATATGACTTTTGAAAGAAAATATAATTTCGAACTATGATTTCAATTTGATATAATTTCGAAGTAAGTAATGATTTCGAAAATGATATGATTTGAATTGAATATGATATTTTGATATCAATTATGAAATGATTTTGGAAATGTAAAAGAACCATCCGGTGTGTAATAAGCGATTGGTTGTTAAAGAGACCGGGATCAGATATTGTCATACTCTCTGCCAATACCGAAAACCACTTTGACAACTGTGTACGCGGTGCAGATTCCAGAATGAAGTAGGATGTTTGGCGATGATCCTATATGAGGTATATAAGTGGACCTGACTCCCATGAGTTAGGTTAAGGTGGCTAAAACAGGTGCAATTGACGGGCCAAGTGAGGTCATTCCTCCGATCAGGCACACTCCTTTGATACTATCTTCTGACTTTGTGATTGATTTGGTGGCCACCCTCGATTTTTGATTTGGGAGTATGTTCCGAGGTGGGCGGTAGTAGCTGCTATGCATTACCACCAGTCCGGAAGTGTAATTGGTATATCTACCCTGGCATTGCCTAGTTGTGCCGTGTCACCTACCCTAGCGAGACCACTACGAGTTTGTTTTGTACCATACCTATGGAGTGCCCTTTGACGACGTCCAGTACGGACGGGATTACGGTACTGTATAGACTATGGGAATATATAAAAATGTGTTTAGAGGGAAATGGGTAACGCCTTAATGCTATTTTAATAGTTTATCTTACTATAGACATATTATAATAGCGTATTGTACTACATAGTAGATAGTTTAACGGATCCTTAGGAGATGTGAATCCCGAACATCTCTTAAGTTACTACACTCACGTTAGACACTGGATGGGAGATGTCAAACCCCGTAAACATCTCTAACGTCGTTCCACTCATAGTTATTTATCGTTGATTTAACTCACATAAGATCTTTTAGTTCTGACTCGAATGTTTTGTCTTTTCAATTCGCTCGGGTCGGCCTGAGAATTTCAGGATTTGAAGACCTTATGTCTAGAGGATGAAGACGAAGATTGGTACTATTATTATTTATATTATTATTCCACTACATTCATACTATTCTGCTGCATTATTGTTTATCTTTGTTTTATGTAACTCTGATTTTTGTATTGTATAAGTATAATCAAATGTTTTGTATACAACTTCATGAACTGCTATTTGATTATTATATTTTGTCATTCCGCTGCGAGATTCTGTTTTGTTTTTTACTTTCTCTGCGTTTTCTTATTCACCCCAATAACAATCCGCCCTTCTATATGGTTTGAGTTGACATGTGTGCCTGCCTAAAACGTACAAAAAGGTGGGATGTTACATTGGACATTGGTGCTTTCACATTCAATCGAGTGTTGGTCGCCATTTTTGACGAAAACAGCTCTAAAAGTCGATGAGTAGACTGGATTTTTCTATTAGTCAGATCTGGACGTAAGGTGCTTAAACTAATGACATGTTCAGGAGCAACCAGTGCCATGGCCCACCTGGCCTCTTTTCTGGACGAGGGATAGATAAGGTCGAAATGTCGGAAATGAAACAAGTATAAAAGATTTAATTTTTATAATTAATTAGTTGCAACTTGGATTGAATAGAGATAATCTTCATATAATTGGTGTTAAATTCCAAGGAGGAAACTCATACCAATCATAATTTAAAAGGTGACTTCACCATTATTCGATGAATAATATAGGTTGAATACGAAAATTAGTATCGAGTAAAATTAGTATAATTTCTATGGATCCGTTTTACTTGAATACTAAATAATTCGGATTTACCATCTTAGATAACATGGTTTCAACCTATTAAAAAATATGTGTTGAAATAAGAAATCTTTGTTAAAGATTTTAAAAAAAAATTGGAAATATTTTCCTAAGTAAAGAATGAAATGATTTGGAATTATTCCAAGATTTAAAAAGGTTTTTAGTAACTAAAGGATTTAATAAGAGAGGTTTAATGATCTCGTATATACTGAAAAGAAGTGGTTTTAAAAGATATATATCTCTAAGAAGATATTTTGGATAAAAGGATACAAATTAATGGAATATTAATCACCCACTTAACATCTTTTTATCGATAATTGGTTCGGAGAAACCGGGGTCATATTTAGGAGTTCCTATCCGAAAACAACTTCGAACCAATTTACGAGTTCGAAAGTGAAGATATGTTGAAGACAATGAAGTTGAAGGCGGGGATCTTCATAACGGAAGGACTGCTTGTTGATAATTTTTGAGTAGCTCCTGAGATAAATAAATAGCAGCGGTCCCTTTGTTCTGGGATCTTCGTATGCAAGGGCTGCTTGCTACTAATCCTAGGGGAGATGCCCAACACGATATGGTAGGAGAGTGCCTTTGGTTTATCCTGTTCCTGGAGAACTTGTATGGATAGATGTTTGACATTGCATTTCTATGATCACAGTGCATTGATCTCTACAAATGTACATCTATTTGGTGGTGTAGGAGGCAACCCATCTTATGCTTAACACCCTTCTCCAAGACGTACGAGCTCAAAGGTTGTACTTTTGTTGAAATCAATAGTGCATTTTTGGAAATGGCAATGTAGCATTTGAAGTGAAAATATTCTAAGAAAGGTAAACGTTACCTCAAGCCTTACACCCGGGGAATTGTGAAATAGGGGTTGCTTTAAGGCTAAGTGGTTCGCAACCATTAGGGTATGATATCACCTTTCTAGATTTATTTATTTCTACCCGCTACAATGTCGGGTTTAAATTTTATGGTGTATGCTATGAGACATCTCGGAGAGGTCGAGAACGGCCGGGGCGATATCATATTTGATTCTATTTGTACCATCTGTTGATCTCGGGTAGGCCGGTCTTAATTCGCAGAGGACCATCTGTTGATGGCCTCGGTACATTCCTCTAGAAATGTATTGTATGGGAGGTAGTCCCTTAGCTCGCTATTTATTGGAAATCCATCCTCCAATAAGTGCCTTCGGACTTAGTTATAAACCTATTATGCCTTCAAAATTTAACCAATGTAACAATTTTGGCTATTTGAATATGTTTATTTGAAAGGTTTTCAAAGAATATCATTAAAAATAATATCACTGGATTTCACATAGAAATAATTTGGTTATCATAAGGTAAAAATCCATTCTGTGTTTATGTGCGGCGTGGTCTTATGAGATACCCTTTGTTTTCAAATACTCGTGTTTTGAGTTTCTCACAATAGTCGCATAACTGTCCTGGAGTTTATTTTATTTCCCTTAAACTTTGGGTGCCCTATTTTTCTAAGCAGCCTAGTAGTCAGGTTTAGTTTGGAGCATTCTGAAGGAGCTCGGAGCATGGAGCTAGAAGATTCTTCTGAAGATTGTTATCCATCTCTACCACACTTATTTAATATTGTATTCCGCATTTGTGAGGACAAAGATTTATAACTATCCACATTGATGTTAAGTTAAACTCTGCTAAATTTACATAAAATTTCCGCTGTAAAGATTATATGTTGAAATAATATATGTTTTTCCATTCATGTAAGATTCCGTTCTATGTCTTTATTTTCTTTTCCCCATAGCTATTCACCTTTTTACTTGAGTTAGATATGTGTGGTTTATTGTCAACTTAAAATATACGGAATTATGGGTCTTTACAGTGGTATTAGAGCTTAGGTTGAGCGAACACCTGAGCCTGGTTGGGGTGTGTCTCATTAGAGATAGGGTTAGTAATACCCTAAGATGAGTAACTCATTAGAGATAGGGTAAGTGACACCCTAGAATGAGTTGAGAATATTATATATGAGCGCGCATTTGTTAATGCTAAAAATGATTTTGTTTTGAAAAATTTGGGTAAATGAGATAATTTTACCTTTTTATATATAAAGAAATAACTTTCAAAAATGTATAGTTATTTATAGTGTGATAGTTTGCAATTAAGGGAATAATAATATTCAGTTATTATCATTGATTGATTGGTTGGTTGTTTGATTTAAAAAATACAAACACCTAGTGAATTAAGTTTCACGATTTGACTATATGGTGTTTGGTAATAATATTGGTTTAAAGTTAAGAATTTTTTTTAAGATAAATAAATTTATAAGCCTAAAAATATAAAAATAAGATGATCCTAAGAAATGAATGTATAAAACAAGTTTTATAAATAAAGGAATTGAAAAGAAGAATCTTATGATCACTAGTTCGAGTGGTTCGAAAGTAACTAAAAACAGGCAAAAGGTATGTTCGGATGGTAAACACTTCTCTTAAGTATTACCTTTCTGGTTAAGGGGATATATGACACTATTGGTATTATCTAGTTCCTTGGTATCAATGTGAAGTTACTCGATCTATAAAAAAAATTATGTTAAAAGATAATGTGAATCATCAATTGACAAATTAACTAGCAATTATAAACATCTTTATAAAATATTAAACCAAAGATAATTTGGATCACTAATTGATAAAATAAAACAGAATTTTCGGCGATTTTGGACAGTTGCAAATTTCTGAATCACACCTAACTCAGAACTAAGAAATTTGAAAAATATCAAAGATAAACAATTTTGAAATGTTTTGAGTAAATAAAATTATATAAGTATAATTTATAAATGTGATTTATAAATAAAAAGGATTTAAAAGCTGAGAATTTGAGAATTAAATCCTGGTCATTTTGAAAATTGTTCTTTAAAATTAAGAAAATAATATTATTATTATTTGGAAGTATTATTGAATAGAAATATAAGAGATAAGTTTTATAACTTATAAATTTGAGATGATAGTAAATTACAATAAGTTTTAAATTTGTCAAACATCCTGATGTAAGTAAAACCAATCTGAAATTTGGGATTGGCGTATATACTCTTAGGATGTAATGGAGTATTATATAAATATAGACCTAAGTCGTGAACTATTTATACACTTAAGTAATGTTGTAAGAGTTAATTCAATAATGGATTTAGTATGAAGTGAATGGTTATGAAACTTAAAAGTGTTAATTAAACATAAGTTCTATGCGGAAGATGTAATAAATTTAAGTAATAGTTTTATGAAATGGTTCATAAATTGATAATGATATAAAATTGATTGTGATTTGGTATAGTTAAGTAAAACAATTGGAATAAATACATAAGTTATATATAGATCATTTTATTCGCATAACTGTTTGACCTAAGATTTGAATACAGAACTTTAAGGTATTTACACCGGTCTGAAAAAAGGATTTATCATTCGATTTTTGAAGGCAAACATTGATGAGGGTTTGTGGTCGAATTCTTACATTTTCTATCATAGTTGAGAGCTATGCAAGGAAAATAGAAGTTTCTGAACCTGGTCAAAGTCCGCACTAGAGAAGAGTAGGATCAATACTAGTTCGGAAGCAAAGTGGTATATTCGAATTTAAGACCAAATAAGATGATGCATACAAATAATCTGTAACTATAAGAACAAGTTTATATTTGAAATTTGAAATTTTATTTTGAATAAAGTACTATCGGTTTTTGCGTTGTAATTTCATGGACAAAATTCTTTTGAGGAGGAGAGTCTATAACGACACGCAAATTCATCACTTTGATAAATGATATTTAATTTTGAAATATTTAAATACAAGGTTTTATAACACCAACTATAAAGATTTAAACCCTGATATTATGATAAGAAACTTGTTTTAAAATATAATTGTGGAATATAGTTTCATAAATAAAGCGCGTGCTTCGTACGTAAATTTTCATCGATAAATTGATTTTCAATAGAAACGAGATTTTTTTGGTATTTGAGTGCATGAATCTAGATACATAAAATAATATATCTAGTTAAAAAAGATTATGAAATAAAATTATTTATTTTATTTTTAGAAATAAAACGTATATATGACATCACCAGAGATGTCATTGCTTTTATATATTTCTCAGGAAATTTAAGTTAGGTTTAAATAATTAAATAATTGTTTTAATGTGCTAATAATTCATTTTAATTAGTTATAAAGTGATAGTAAATCATTTATAATAGTTTTGAGAAGCTATATAATTAATTTGAAAAAATAAGGAAAATTGATAACGCTTTATCGATACGATAACACTTTTTGTAAGCATTTGTTTAATATCAGTATATATAGTCTTATAATTCAAGTGAGATCATTTTAATTCATTTAAAATGATGAGAAATATATTCTCAATTTTTTTAATTAATATATATAGTTTAACTAAAAACTAGAAATGTGACCGACAATCGGAATCGGAATTCGTAACAGTTTAACGTATAGAAGTTGTACATTGTTTATATCGACCACATATCTAACATAAACAAGCATACATTAACACATACATATGAAATTAACACATGTAGAAAAGTAAAAATATACTTACCATTTACAATAGAATGTACATATAGTAAAAAGTTAAATATCCAAGATATTTTCTACCTTAAAAAGCAACATCAACTCACTTACACACCATCATCACCACACACATGAAAGAAGACATGGGGAAGATGACATGGGGGAGGGAGTCGCACGCAGAACAACAACACGACATCAAAACAAAAATAATATACACTAGTTATTGATTTCTAAAAAATCATAAAAACACTGTCGTGAGTCAAAAAATCGTCAAACGATTATTTAATTAATTTCCAAATTAAAAATTGTAGAAAAATCAAATAAATTTTAAAAAAATATGTCAATAAAAATTGAGTTGTTATATTGAAGTTAAATTTTTTGATTATTAATTCGAATGGTTTATTGCTACAAACACCGTTATTACTTATAAATTTAAAGGAGTTAAATAAGACCATTAAATTTACATTTAATTAAAAATCTAATTATTTGAAACACGATTCAAATATTAATTCAAAATTCAAATATTAATTCACAATTCAAATAATTTTAAACAGTCCTTATATTTAAATTCAAGTTTAAAACCTTAAAACCTAATTATTCAAATTTTAAAATTAATTAAATATTTAAATCCAATGACCAAAACCGTGGGTTGTTACATTTCCCCCCTTAAAAGAATTTCGTCTCCAAAATTCCCAAAGTAAGAAAACATCACCAAGCCCTTAAACTTTTCAAAATCAATTAGTTGAAATGTATTATTAAATTTCTATGTCTTTAAAGTTACGAATTTTTTTGGCAGTATCTCCTTTGCGCGGCTCGATCAGAAAAACTACAAATCGCCACTATGGACCCAAACCAACAGTAGAAAACCAATGCCAAGTGGCCTCCCATATCTGGGGCATAGAACCATCAAACCAAACAAAATATAAACCTGTACCTATTTTTCGAGCAAACCAACTCTACTCATGAAACCAAAAGCATCAAACCAGCATTTGTTTCAATGAACCTACATCTTACTTGCAAATAATATCCAACTATATAACTTGTAACCATAAAATTTTGCATTTTCAAATGACAAACATATAATTTAATAAAGCTCGTATGATGTACATATACCATCTGTACGCGGTATCGAATCCGATCACTCGCTCACTCGATCACACAAATTCACTTCCGAAGTAGTATAGTTCACTCAATCACTCTAGTGCAGACTTCGATCTGGTTCCTTGATTAGAAACTTCCATTCTCATTACATGGCCATATATTATGATAGAAAACATCAAAATCAAATAAAAAATCCGTATCAAGTGTTCGCCATCAAGAATCGAGTGAAAAATCCTTACTCGAACTAGTGGTAGTCACCTCAGAATCGTGCACTCAAATCTGGATCAAACAATTATGCGAATAAAAGGGTCTATGTACAATTTATGTATTTATTTCAATGGTTTCTAAATTTAACCAATCCTTTTTATTCACATTTATTATTACTTTGTTTATTCCCTTTATTACTAATAACAGTTAGGAACCATTCCATAAAATCACTTCATTTGAACTTTACTTAAGTTAAATTTCATCTTAAGTAACACAGCTTAGGTCTGTTAATCACTTTACACCTAAGTTCATATTCATACATCACTCTTTTACAACTTAAGAGTATATTCACACTATTTCCAGTTTTGTTTACTTAACTAGATGTCTAAAAAATTAAAACTTGTTTAACTTTCTAATTTCCCTAAGTTTATAAGTTATAGAAGCTTATTTTCGTATATTTTCAGAAAACACTTATCTTGAATTTCTTCATTAATCCGGACGTTTTTGAGTGTCCAAAATCATCAAAAATTCCATTTCATTTCAATAAATGAAAATTATCAAACAACGTCTGAAAATGAGATGCACAAACCAAACTATCCGAATGAATAGGATATAAGAGTCTACAGTATCACTTTCCAAAAAATTTAGAATTTAAACACTCGATTTTTTAATTCAAATCATGTTGAAATATAATAATATACATAGCTTCCTTTTTCCAAATCATACTTCGGAATTTTTAAAAAAACCTTGTCTTACCAAACAACTAACCATGGTAGCATTTCCTCACTTAGAAACATGAACATGAATGTTGATGATGCTACAGTCATCACCATAATTATTTTTCCAACGACTGAAGTGAGTTCAATGCTTTTTATCTCTTTCAAATCCTTTTAAAATATTTCTAGACAAAAATACTTCCAAAATAATACTATTATTACTTTCTCAAACTTTGAAGAACAATTTCCGAAAACACCGGATTTAAGTCCACATATTCCAGTTTAAATCCTTTTAATTATAAATAATACTTTATAATTCACATTTTATAACTTCACATTCTTATATAACTCATTTCACAATTGTTTATCCTTGTTAAAATTACCATAAACAATTCTATTAAATTAAATTCTTTAACTCAACATTACCACTGAACGCCTTATAGTCAAATATTGAATAAGGTCTTCTTATTAATTTAACCAAACCAAATGCCCATAAACTATCTAAGCACAACTAATCAACAATAAATGATAATAATCAACTATAAAATTCTCTAACAACCAAACACATCATTTATAATTATATCAATTTCTGAATATTAGTCTTTTTATATATAAAATATAATCGAGGTAAAATTATTTCATTTACACAATTTCAAAACAATACTGTATCAGTTTACCTAGTATAAGATTTTAGAAACACCCATCGATACAGTTGTACCTTCTGTACTGACCAGAATTCATAAACCACTCAACCTGTAAATCAACACAATATAAAACATAATTATAGCACTAACAAATACGCAGTCTTACACACACACACATACTCAAACTTGTTGTGACAGCCCGCAAATCTGTACCCCTTTGAGTTGACAATATTCTCCATCAGTTCAAATCAAATTGGACGGAAGTACAAACCATTAGGGTTAAAGAAGAAGGAGATAGAAGAAGAAAATAGAAAACAACATCAGAATCTCACAATCGTAGCGGAACAATATATAATAGAAAACAATTGACCTTTATACAAAAAGAACTATAATTGTTTATACATTACATTATCATAGTACAACACAGAATAATAGCACAGTGTTGGACAGTTATAATAACTTGCCTTCACAAAGCTGATTATACAGCTTATGATACACAGCGGAATATACATTAAGTACGTGTGATACATCTCGCCATCCAGCTCGTCTCCTGAGCTCCACAGCATCCTATCATGTATATGTAATACTCGGTCTAACCCGAGCATTATAATAACACCCGAGTCAGTCTGGAAAACCAGCGTGAGAAAACACACTCAATTGAATTATTAAAGTTTTCATAATCCTTTCGAAAATCAAAGGTATCTCGTAAGACCACGCTACAAATAAACATGCCGGGTTTTTATCTTACGATAACCAAAACATTTTATATCAAATCCTCTGGTATTATAATAGTGTCTAAGCACAAATACTTATTCAAATAGCCGAAATTGTTGCATTCATTAAATTCCAGCATAATAGGTATACAAACAAGTCCGAAGGCACTTATTGGAGATTGGGTTTCCATATAATGGCAGTGCTACTGGGGTACCGCCCGTCACAGTACCTGGCCTAGATCAGAATACCGAGGATCACTCCCAATCCCCTACAACACAAGACCGGAGCTACCCCTTAATGGATAGTCCGAATAAGATCACCTCGCGGTTGGGATCAGCAACCACTACCAAAACCGAGATCAAATATGGACTCTAGATAGAGAAGACCTTACCCTAATTGGGTGCTACCCACTTAGCCTTGCTGCACCTCCCCTATTTTAGCCATTCCCGGTTGATGAGGCTTGAGGCTAAACGTTACCTTTTAGGAACGAATTTCACTTAGAATACTCATCGTCCTCCAATGACGATGTTCTGATAGCACTCGTCCATACAAGTTATCCTGGGTCTGGACAAATTGAATCACCATCTTCATCATCTTCATGGTATTCATTTGCTACGTTCAAACCGGATCTGTAACGACCTGTATTTTTAACACTTTAAAAATACGAATTAAAATAAAAATTTTGGATAATAATCCGAAGGAAATAAAATTTTGTGTTGTTAAATGTGAATTACAAGTTAAAATGCAAAACTGAATTCTGAAATAACTTATTTGTAAATTAAATATGGATGTTAACCTGTATTGAATGTAAGTAATGAATTGAGTTTGATTGTAAACCAAATTGGTTATGATTGTAAACAAAGAATAAATAAAACGGTAGATTTAATAGTGGAAGTTTATGTTATTGAAACTAATATAAATGAATGTAACTTAATATTACAGTTGATTGAAATCAAATAATAACCGAAACTGTAATTTGATAAAGATGTTAACTGGTAATTGAACGTAAGTAAAGATTTAAATTTGAATGTAACTAGAAATTGAATTGAATTGAATTTGATTGTAAACAACGAAATAAATAAAATGTACATTTAATATTGAAGTTATAATATGGAAATCAACGTAAATGAATGTAATTTAATATTACTGTGAATTTAAATAAGATGATAGCTGAAGAAAATGAAAGTAAATGAATTATAAACTATTGATAATAATGTATAAGTAAATGGTTGATGCAATAATGAAAGTGTAAATCGAAATAAAAGAATTCAATTGGAATTAAATAACTTGAATTTGAATTACAATATAATTGAACGCTGAATCTAATGTAATCTTTTATACTGGATTTATAATGGAAAACTGCATTGTAAAATATTGTTAATTACTGTGAAATTAAAAATAAAATTTTTGAACAATTGAAATTTGATTTAAAAGTTAATAGTTTAAAATTGGGAATTTTATATTGAAATTAAACAGTAAAAATTGTCATTTTTACAACTGTCTCGGATTTCGACGAAACTAGTTTCATCGGATCCGTAACAGTGAATTATTGTAAGGTTTTAATTTTCGTAGCAATCGGACTTGTCGTTTGATCGTACGGACTCGAAACGCCTTGAAATAAATGCAATTATAATCAATTAAAATCAATTTGAAATTTTAATTTTAGCATAACTTCTTCATACGATGGAATTTGGACTTGAAACCTTTTCCATTGCGTTTAAAATATTTTAAAACACCTATTTTGATATATGAGTTTACCCAATTCCGTTCCGGAGTCAGAACGGGCTTTTCGGGCCATAGTTTGTTCCGCAAGTTCATCTATCCAGTCTATCTACTCTATCTCTAACATACCTATATAAACACAGTTATAAACCCTACCCTCCCTAATCTTCATTTGTCTGTACGTACAATTCATCTTCTTCTTAGCTTCTCATTCCAATGGCAGACAAAACCTAATTCCCAAATTCCAAAATCTAAAAAAAAAATCGAGATTTACGCGCTTCGGGTCGCGCTTGGGGTTTCAGGGGGAAAAACCCTGGAGCTACTTCGAGTCGGGAAGAAAACTACTCGGGTCATCGGGTCGATTTCGCAAAAAACTCCAAGCAGGCATCGGGTATTTGAGGCGGGAACTCGAAGTCAACTCAGCACCAGAATTTTCCAATCTTCAAATTTTCATAACTTTTGCATACGGACTCGGATTAGGGCGAGGTTTCTTTTGTTAGGATCGTATCGAAATTCCGAACACTTTGACGCTGGTTTGGATGGATTTGGAGACTGTCAAATTTTTGGATTTAAATTGAATGTAAATTCAATTTAAATTCAAAAGGTGAGTGTTTTATAACGCTCACAACGTACTGAATATCTTTATGGTAGTTAAATTTGAAATTATGAAGTGATATGGATTTATTTGTCGTTGTTTGATAAAAATTTAATTGTCGTATAGATTGTCATTTGAATTCACCGTTGAAAATTAAATTGACAGTCAAATTAAAGTTAAATTTTAATTGCGATCAAATTTCCTGATATTGATAATTATGAAGTTGTTGTGAATGTTATTGGCTTTATGGTTGATTGGTTGTGATGGATGCTATTGGTCGATATTGGTTGTTTATTTATTTTGATATATCATGCTATCATCATGTATATTGTTTATTGCATATAAACTGTAAACCGAATCATTTCGAATAAATTAAGAAATAGGTTGAAATGATATACCTATGACATCTATTTGGATTGAAATGATATATGTCCATCCTTGAAATTAAATTTGAAATAATTATCCACTTGGCCATAGGTTAGAAAATTATATACGGACACCGGGTTGGTTAAATTAAATGATTTTAAAAGTTGTTTTGAAATTATTTAAATGAATTGATTTTAAGAATAAAATCGAATTTATGGAAATTGAATTATTTTGAATTGAAGCTCAAGATGTTGGAATTTAAACTTGGTAAATGAAATTGTTTAATTATTCGAAGTTTAGATTTTTAAGAAAATTTTTGAAATACGGCGTAAATTTTCGAAAGTTGATTTGTTTTAAAAGATTGGACTTTTAATCGAACTCTGAATATTTCTAAGAAATTTTTTATGAAATGATATTTCAAGTTTGAGTTTGGAATTGAAAATTTATTTAAAATTGAGATTTAATTAATTTGGAATTTAATTGAAATTCAAAGAAATTTGTGAATTGGACTAAATTGAAACTATTGAATTATTTAATAATTAAATAAGGTTAAATTATTTAATGATTAAATTGAATTGAAATTCTTTAATAAGAAAATTTTGAGCTTTTGAATAAGTGAATTTTTACTTCATAAATAATTGAAATTGAGTTTCTTTATTAATTAAGTTTTGGAAAATTATTTAAGAAAGTAAATAAGTGAAATTGAATTTTTTTTAACAAGAAATGAAAATGTGATATTTTTGGAATTAATGTAAGACTTGTAATTGGAAGAATTGATTTGACGAATTTAATTTAATTCAAAATTGTAAGTTTTGATTTAATGAAGTTGAACTTAAAAAGGCAGTGTAATGGATTTCAAATTTAATAGAAATTGTTTTGAATGATAAAGTACCTTAACGGATATTAAATGAAATCGATAAATGAATTTAAATTGATTTGAATGTTGAATTAAATTAATTTAAATGATTTCGGAATGAAACTTATATACGAACTTGAATTAATATTTGAATTGTTTAAATTGAAATTGAATTATAAGATTTTGAAATTTTGATTTGGAAGTTTTGAAACGTAAATTTGGAAATTGATTTAGAAAGACAAATGAAATGTTGATTTATAAATTTTAATTGAGATTGTAATTGATTTGGTTTTGAAATAAATAAACGACCAATCGGTGAAATAATTTCGAAGTTATTAAAGAGACCGGAATCGGTTATGGATATACTCTCTATCTAAACCGAAAACCACTTTAATAACTATACGCGGAGTGATGATCCAGAATGAAGTGGTTGGAATGATGTACGTGTTGACTGAAGAAAGAGAACGATAATGGATAGCCTTGACACTTGTGTCAAATTGGAAATGACTAAAACAGGAGCTGTGCCGGGCCAATAGAGGATTAGCTACCTCAAGTGGACACACTTCTTCGTAAACTATTCTTTTACTTGTTGTCGATTGGTGCACCCTTGATTTTGGGAGTGTTGTTTCACGGTGTTGCGGGCGCTGCGGCGTTGCGTTCTCACCAGTCCGGATCAGGCGAACGGTAGTATCACTACCTTGGGTATTGCCTCATGTGCCTTGTCATACTTGTATTCCATTTATGCGCGACCACTACGATTTTAATTTGTACCTTTAGTATATGGATTGCCCTCTGGTGACTTCCGGTTTTGGGGAAACTACGGTCTTGTATATGCTCTTGGGAATATAAACTGTGTTAAGGGTGGAATGGGCCATGGCTTAACGCTATTTTAATACTTTTACTTTAATGTAGACATATTATAATAGCGTATTGTACTACATAGTAGATAGTTTAACGGATCCTTGAGAGATGGAAAATCCCGTAACATCTCTTAAGTTATTGCACTCACGTTGACACTGGATAGGAGATGTCAAAACCCGTAAACATCTCTGACGCCGTCACACTCATATTTTCTTATTCGATTTGACTTACATGAGATATTTTAGTCCTGACTCGAGTGTTTTGCCTTTTCATTACGCTCGGGTCAGCCTGAGCATTTCAGATAAGGTTGAAGATCTATTCTGGAGGACGAAGACGGAGTTTGGTATTACATCATTTGTATTCTACTACCATATTATTTTTCCGCTGCATTATTGTATTATCTCTGATATGTATGTAACTCTGATTTATGATGTATAATAATAATCAAATTTATTTATTTAACAGCTTCATGAACTGTTATTTTATTATTATATCTTGTTCCTTCCGCTGCGAGATTCTGAGTTTGTTTTTGTTCTTTCTTTTCCTTTCTTTTCTTATTTAACCCATTAACCATCCGCCCTTTTGAATGGTTTAGAATCGGCATGTGTGTTTGATTTGTCGATTTAAACTGTCCAAAAAGGCGGGTCGTTACAGTTGGTATCAGAGCTTTGGTTTAGATTACCTTGGCTCTAGTGGGGAATAACTCATTGAAATAGGGTTAAACCTTATGAATGAGTTCGAGTGTATATGAGAGAGCGTATTTGAAATTTTGATATAAAAATGATTTTATATTGTGTTAAATTGTTCCGTTGAGTATTTATGAATTCTGGTTGGTACTTGGGACGCCAAGGCATCGATATGAATTTCTAAACACTCGAATAGGACAGATTGACATAATATTGTTTTGGACTATATTTTTATATAAAAGAACTATCTTGAAAATTTATAAATTTTGATTGTATTGGTTGTTAGGAGATGATAATATTAGATTATCATCGTTTATTGTTGATTAGTCAATATTTCTAACTATTGACTATTGGACGATTTTAAGAAATGAAACTTGTAAATATGATTGACAATGAATATAAATGGTAAATAAAATAAAATAAAAATGAATTTAAATTAAGATGGAGAATTTAAATTCCGGTGTTTTGAAAATTTATTAACAAAAATTCGAAATGTATAATATAAGTATTATATGATAGTATATTCGATTAGAAATTGTTTTCAAAGGATTTTCAAATGAAGTAAGTGTTATACTCCCCTCTTGACACTAGAGAATGATTTCGGTGATGAGTGCACGCATCATCGACGTTTATTTTCGAGAGTCCAAGTGGGGGAGATCACTTAATAGTTTTTCTAAACCCTGTTTTGATTAAAAAAAATTGAATTTTATTTTGTATTCTCTATAGTATGATTTGATATATAAATTATATAAGTATATATTATTTCAAAACTTGATTTGAAATGAAACCGGGATTGGAATTCTTGAGTTCTTTAATAATTAATGATTTTTTCTTTAATGGTTGAAATGAATTAATACTTGAATCATTACGGAACTTCTGAATTGCGAAATAAGAAATGAACCTAAGAGCTAAGTGAAATATCAATCGAAGTAGAAATCCTTAGAATTAGGAAATTATGAATTTAAAATAAAATTGAAACTGTAAAACTCGCATAGTATTAAATTTCATTCTATAGCATATATATAACTTACCAAATCATTTAAGAAGTTCAAAAATGTTATATGAATTGTTAATTGGATAATATACAAGTATAGGTTTGAAAAATGAAATATGCATTTAATTAATGGTTTGCAAATATAAATAAAATTGTTAGTAAATAATTGGAATTTAAATTAACATTTAAAGGTGATTCACCATTATGTTAATATAAAATGGAAATACTATATGTGAATGTAAATGTGAAATTAAATTATAGTGAAATTTAAGTAATGACTTAAGAATTAATTAATTGAAAATTCAACTTTGAATGAAAAGAGGTTGTATGTTGTTTAACTACATTCTATTTGCATAACAAAAACTTACCAAATACTTAAAAAGTTTAAAATGCTAATAAGGATAAGTAGAGGAATAATATACCAGTGTGAGAGTGAATAATAAAATGTGAAGATCTATTTATAGTTGTAAATATAAAGGAAATTTAAGTTTTAAAATAAATTAAATTTAAAATTAATTAAATATAGAATTAGTAAATGGAAACTAATTAAATTTGAATAAAATTAAATGTCAATAAACTTGGAAGTGTATGAAATTAAAATTTTGACTTGGAAATGTATAATTGATTTATTATAGATTTGGATGGATGTTAATGTTTGATATGCATTGGTTGTTAGATGGATGATAATTGATTAAATAGAATTCATTAGTGTTAATGGAATTGAATAAACAGAATAATTTATTTTTTTAATAATTAAATTCAAATTTGAAGCAAAGTGGAATTAAATATAATTGAATTCAAATTAAATTGAAGCAAATTGACTTGAATTTAAATTATGAATGAAACAAACTTGAATAAATCGGAAACAAATCGAATGTAAACTTATTTCATGGATAAATAAGAAAATAAACGACTTTGGGTTTGTGATTGATCTTTAGAAATTTGAAGTTTGATGGTTTGTACTTTGAAATAATAAAAGCAAAATTTTGGAAAAAAAAAATCCAAAATTGTCCAATATATGCTGAAACGGAAATAAGCATAACTTTTAAATGGATGGACGAAATTCAACGATATTAGACTTTTCGGAAAGCTTAGAAACTGTAGCACGACTTTTGTTTAGACTGTCTTGAGAAATTCCTTCATTTACTTAGTTAAAAATTTGAATCTTCTCGCTGACCTGTGTAAAAGGGAAGCAAAATCAGTAGCATATACTCTTAGTATTTTTGCCATAACTTTTTACTGGTGTATCTAATTTTGATGATCTTGCACTTTCTGGAAAGCTACGAACTTAAGTTAAAACTTTTACTTTAAGTGTTTTGTGTTTTGCTGTCATTTAGAGGGTCGAAAACGTGACCAAATGTCGCTGACCAGCGCAATTCATTGCCAGGCTGAGGCGTTCCTATTTAGTAAAACGGTCGTAACTTTTGAACGGAAGGTCCGAATTCAATGATTTTGGACATTCCGGAAAGCCTGAAACGAATGCAACAACTTTTGTTTATATTCCATTGTCAAATTTTATCGTTTAGGTGACCAAAAACTGAGATTCGTTTGCTGTCCTGGAATTGGAATTTCAGTTTTGAAGCTAAACATGTTATATGTGTGTTGTTTATGATAAGTATATCGATCTATCTTTATATGCATGGTTCTAACTTGGTTATTGAGCATTTTAGTAGGTAGCAAAGAGGTTGTACTTCGCTTGTGGAGCTCGCTTCTGCGCTTAATGCAAAATGTAAGTTAAAATGTTGTGGTATATTATTGTGTTCCCCATGTTTTGGGATGCCTCATTCTTGTAATGAGATGTGTATCATGCAATTATTACCACTGTGAAATTTTTCGGTCCTAGCCGCGCAAAGGAGGTGCTGCCGAAATTTTTCAAAAATCCGGGAGTTAGAAAATTTTGAGATTTTAAAAAAATCCTATAACTAAATTTTGCAAATAAGTCGAATATTTTGAATGAATTATATCTAAATGATGGTTTCCCCTTCTCCGTTCCTTTTCGAGGACGAAAAGTTTTTAGTGGGGGAGAATGTAACGACCTGTATTTTTAACACTTTAAAAATACGAATTAAAATAAAAATTTTGGATAATAATCCGAAGGAAATAAAATTTTGTGTTGTTAAATGTGAATTACAAGTTAAAATGCAAAACTGAATTCTGAAATAACTTATTTGTAAATTAAATATGGATGTTAACCTGTATTGAACGTAAGTAATGAATTGAGTTTGATTGTAAACCAAATTGGTTATGATTGTAAACAAAGAATAAATAAAACGGTAGATTTAATAGTGGAAGTTTATGTTATTGAAACTAATATAAATAAATGTAACTTAATATTACAGTTGATTGAAATCAAATAATAACCGAAACTGTAATTTGATAAAGATGTTAACTGGTAATTGAACGTAAGTAAAGATTTAAATTTGAATGTAACTAGAAATTGAATTGAATTGAATTTGATTGTAAACAACGAAATAAATAAAATGTACATTTAATATTGAAGTTATAATATGGAAATCAACGTAAATGAATGTAATTTAATATTACTGTGAATTTAAATAAGATGATAGCTGAAGAAAATGAAAGTAAATGAATTATAAACTATTGATAATAATGTATAAGTAAATGGTTGATGCAATAATGAAAGTGTAAATCGAAATAAAAGAATTCAATTGGAATTAAATAACTTGAATTTGAATTACAATATAATTGAACGCTGAATCTAATGTAATCTTTTATACTGGATTTATAATGGAAAACTGCATTGTAAAATATTGTTAATTACTGTGAAATTAAAAATAAAATTTTTGAACAATTGAAATTTGATTTAAAAGTTAATAGTTTAAAATTGGGAATTTTATATTGAAATTAAACAGTAAAAATTGTCATTTTTACAACTGTCTCGGATTTCGACGAAACTAGTTTCATCGGATCCGTAACAGTGAATTATTGTAAGGTTTTAATTTTCGTAGCAATCGGACTTGTCGTTTGATCGTACGGACTCGAAACGCCTTGAAATAAATGCAATTATAATCAATTAAAATCAATTTGAAATTTTAATTTTAGCATAACTTCTTCATACGATGGAATTTGGACTTGAAACCTTTTCCATTGCGTTTAAAATATTTTAAAACACCTATTTTGATATATGAGTTTACCCAATTCCGTTCCGGAGTCAGAACGGGCTTTTCGGGCCATAGTTTGTTCCGCAAGTTCATCTATCCAGTCTATCTACTCTATCTCTAACATACCTATATAAACACAGTTATAAACCCTACCCTCCCTAATCTTCATTTGTCTGTACGTACAATTCATCTTCTTCTTAGCTTCTCATTCCAATGGCAGACAAAACCTAATTCCCAAATTCCAAAATCTAAAAAAAAAAAATCGAGATTTACGCGCTTCGGGTCGCGCTTGGGGTTTCAGGGGGAAAAACCCTGGAGCTACTTCGAGTCGGGAAGAAAACTACTCGGGTCATCGGGTCGATTTCGCAAAAAACTCCAAGCAGGCATCGGGTATTTGAGGCGGGAACTCGAAGTCAACTCAGCACCAGAATTTTCCAATCTTCAAATTTTCATAACTTTTGCATACGGACTCGGATTAGGGCGAGGTTTCTTTTGTTAGGATCGTATCGAAATTCCGAACACTTTGACGCTGGTTTGGATGGATTTGGAGACTGTCAAATTTTTGGATTTAAATTGAATGTAAATTCAATTTAAATTCAAAAGGTGAGTGTTTTATAACGCTCACAACGTACTGAATATCTTTATGGTAGTTAAATTTGAAATTATGAAGTGATATGGATTTATTTGTCGTTGTTTGATAAAAATTTAATTGTCGTATAGATTGTCATTTGAATTCACCGTTGAAAATTAAATTGACAGTCAAATTAAAGTTAAATTTTAATTGCGATCAAATTTCCTGATATTGATAATTATGAAGTTGTTGTGAATGTTATTGGCTTTATGGTTGATTGGTTGTGATGGATGCTATTGGTCGATATTGGTTGTTTATTTATTTTGATATATCATGCTATCATCATGTATATTGTTTATTGCATATAAACTGTAAACCGAATCATTTCGAATAAATTAAGAAATAGGTTGAAATGATATACCTATGACATCTATTTGGATTGAAATGATATATGTCCATCCTTGAAATTAAATTTGAAATAATTATCCACTTGGCCATAGGTTAGAAAATTATATACGGACACCGGGTTGGTTAAATTAAATGATTTTAAAAGTTGTTTTGAAATTATTTAAATGAATTGATTTTAAGAATAAAATCGAATTTATGGAAATTGAATTATTTTGAATTGAAGCTCAAGATGTTGGAATTTAAACTTGGTAAATGAAATTGTTTAATTATTCGAAGTTTAGATTTTTAAGAAAATTTTTGAAATACGGCGTAAATTTTCGAAAGTTGATTTGTTTTAAAAGATTGGACTTTTAATCGAACTCTGAATATTTCTAAGAAATTTTTTATGAAATGATATTTCAAGTTTGAGTTTGGAATTGAAAATTTATTTAAAATTGAGATTTAATTAATTTGGAATTTAATTGAAATTCAAAGAAATTTGTGAATTGGACTAAATTGAAACTATTGAATTATTTAATAATTAAATAAGGTTAAATTATTTAATGATTAAATTGAATTGAAATTCTTTAATAAGAAAATTTTGAACTTTTGAATAAGTGAATTTTTACTTCATAAATAATTGAAATTGAGTTTCTTTATTAATTAAGTTTTGGAAAATTATTTAAGAAAGTAAATAAGTGAAATTGAATTTTTTTTAACAAGAAATGAAAATGTGATATTTTTGGAATTAATGTAAGACTTGTAATTGGAAGAATTGATTTGACGAATTTAATTTAATTCAAAATTGTAAGTTTTGATTTAATGAAGTTAAACTTAAAAAGGTAGTGTAATGGATTTGAAATTTAATAGAAATTGTTTTGAATGATAAAGTACCTTAACGGATATTAAATGAAATCGATAAATGAATTTAAATTGATTTGAATGTTGAATTAAATTAATTTAAATGATTTCGGAATGAAACTTATATACGAACTTGAATCAATATTTGAATTGTTTAAATTGAAATTGAAATTGAATTATAAGATTTTGAAATTTTGATTTGGAAGTTTTGAAACGTAAATTTGGAAATTGATTTAGAAAGACAAATGAAATGTTGATTTATAAATTTTAATTGAGATTGTAATTGATTTGGTTTTGAAATAAATAAACGACCAATCGGTGAAATAATTTCGAAGTTATTAAAGAGACCGGAATCGGTTATGGATATACTCTCTATCTAAACCGAAAACCACTTTAATAACTATACACGGAGTGATGATCCAGAATGAAGTGGTTGGAATGATGTACGTGTTGACTGAAGAAAGAGAACGATAATGGATAGCCTTGACACTTGTGTCAAATTGGAAATGACTAAAACAGGAGCTGTGCCGGGCCAATAGAGGATTAGCTACCTCAAGTGGACACACTTCTTCGTAAACTATTCTTTTACTTGTTGTCGATTGGTGCACCCTTGATTTTGGGAGTGTTGTTTCACGGTGTTGCGGGCGCTGCGGCGTTGCGTTCTCACCAGTCCGGATCAGGCGAACGGTAGTATCACTACCTTGGGTATTGCCTCATGTGCCTTGTCATACTTGTATTCCATTTATGCGCGACCACTACGATTTTGATTTGTACCTTTAGTATATGGATTGCCCTCTGGTGACTTCCGGTTTTGGGGAAACTACGGTCTTGTATATGCTCTTGGGAATATAAACTGTGTTAAGGGTGGAATGGGCCATGGCTTAACGCTATTTTAATACTTTTACTTTAATGTAGACATATTATAATAGCGTATTGTACTACATAGTAGATAGTTTAACGGATCCTTGAGAGATGGAAAATCCCGTAACATCTCTTAAGTTATTGCACTCACGTTGACACTGGATAGGAGATGTCAAAACCCGTAAACATCTCTGACGCCGTCACACTCATATTTTCTTATTCGATTTGACTTACATGAGATATTTTAGTCCTGACTCGAGTGTTTTGCCTTTTCATTACGCTCGGGTCAGCCTGAGCATTTCAGATAAGGTTGAAGATCTATTCTGGAGGACGAAGACGGAGTTTGGTATTACATCATTTGTATTCTACTACCATATTATTTTTCCGCTGCATTATTGTATTATCTCTGATATGTATGTAACTTTGATTTATGATGTATAATAATAATCAAATTTATTTATTTAACAGCTTCATGAACTGTTATTTTATTATTATATCTTGTTCCTTCCGCTGCGAGATTTTGAGTTTGTTTTTGTTCTTTCTTTTCCTTTCTTTTCTTATTTAACCCATTAACCATCCGCCCTTTTGAATGGTTTAGAATCGGCATGTGTGTTTGATTTGTCGATTTAAACTGTCCAAAAAGGCGGGTCGTTACAGGATCGAAGTGGTTTTCGGATAATTAAATCTGATCCCGGTCTCTTCGAAACGATCAGCGTATTGGCCAATATTGATAGTCGGTTATTTAACTATCAAATTTAACAATCATTCAACCAATTATTTTATTTCTTCTGAAAAGCACCAAGTCTTTTTAAGTCTAGATTTTAAACAAATTAAATCACTTTGTCCAAAATATACAATTTTAAACATTTAAAATAAACTACTTAAACACTTTATTTAAAATACTAGTTATGAAATTCTATAATAATTTTCCAAGTAAAACTTAAGCCAAACTACTTTTGAAATAAAGCTATTTTATAAAATATAAATATTTAATAATTTTCCTTTAATCATAATACCACTTTAATCTTTAAAACAATTATCTACTATAATTACTTGATAAATATTTACTTTAAAATTTTAAAACAATTAAATAATAATTTCCTAAAAAACATTCTTTTAAAAACACTTTAAAACTTTTAATTTTTACTTAGAAATTTTTCTTTGAAAATGTACTTGGCTTTTAAGGAAAATACTCTTTCCATTCCAATATAGCCCATCTAATTATTTATAAATCCTTCTCGATTTATCCCAATTTAATTTACATCCGAATCCCGTAAATTTTCTTTTCCACACTTTTAAAAATAAAACTACTCTTTTATTTTTAAAACGATTTACTCATTCCTTTAATAAATTCCCACCATGAATTTAAAATCTCAAATATCCACTGATATTTATTTCACTTTATTTATAAACCCAGTTTATAAATTCCATTTTTAAAAATAAAACCCAGTTTATAAACCCAGTTTATAAATTCACTTTATTTATTTATGAACCCAGTTTATTCCCTTTTTAATCACTATTTTAAAACACTTATCGATTTTCAAATCGATTTCCTGAATTAAATTCCATTTTAAAGTTTATTTCTTGATTTACCCAAATTTACCCCAACGTCCATTAATCCCATATTCGCTCCTTTATTATGATTTAAAACCTTATTTAAATCTGAAATATCAATCTCATACTCTATTTCAAAATTCTCCTTTTATTTTTCCCAACCCATTTAAAACTTAAATTTTTAAATAAACCCTTTGTACTTAAAATCAATATTGCTTAAGTCCTTACTTTTAAAATCCTTTAATTCACATTTATTCAAGACCCTGTTCTTTTCTATATACCAGAATTTATTAAATAGGATTTAAAAATCAAACTATTTACTTTCCCAGTTCTTTCCTTTTAAATTTATCCATCTTTACTATAAATTTGTTACTTTACATTTCCTCTTTTTTCCATTTTTAAAAATTCAATATTTACATTTTTAAAAAGTCACAATATATCCATCAATATATTAACATCAAATATATTAATTTTCCAACATAATATATCACAAATTATTCAACATTTCATATACTGAATATGAAAATAAATTCAACATTTTTGAGGATTCTAGTTGGATCCCTCCAACCTGTTTCTCTGCATCCACAGATATTAGCATAATATAAAAATATCAATCCCACTTCGAGGGGGGTATCGCGGTATATAGGGTCATCCGCTATTATGCGGGGCGCATAGGGTCTCATCCGCTATATAATACGGGAATATCAATCACTCCAATATATATATATATACATACATATACTATATATAATATCACATCCAGACTGATAATAAATTATCAATTCAAGCAATCAATCCAATAATTTAATTTTAACTAATTAAATTAACTAGTAATCCAATTTGAGTGAGATTAACTCACCTTTGATTTTTGTTTTGCAACCCAATACAAACCGGCTTGTTTTCTTCACGATTTTTGACCTTGTAGAAGCATTATATGGTTTATTAATATTTGAAATAATCGAACAATTAATTACCATGTAAATAAATTTAATATAAACTAATTTTCCATTACATTATTTTTTAGTAACTAAAAATAAATTAAATAAGTTAATAAAACAAGTTAATCACCTTAATACATTATTCTAAAGTAACTAGTAAATTTAAAATGTGTATATGTATATTTATTTTATTTTATTTTTTTGAAACCAAAAGTACTAAAAATAACCTATATAGATTTAAAAATCTAATCTTTACATAAACTTCCAACATTTTGAATTTTCTATTTTTCTCTTTTTCATAAATCATATATATAAATATACTTTGTCTAATCATCCATATATGTATATTTTTAAATTGTAAAAATAAGCTGTTTTATATAACTGACTGTTAAATTTTTTTCTTCTCTTTTTAGCATATACATACATACCGAATTTTTAGAAATAGAATTGTTCTGTATCCTTCTGTAAATTAAAATCCTATATATATATATTCTGTTTCCTCTAATATGTTTATATGTATAAATAATTTAATAAAACAAACAGAAAATACCTTCACTGACCAAAACTCCTCCAATCGTTCGAACCCCAACACGATAGCACTACAACAACAACACGACAACTACACCACCACAACCCACTGCCCTCGACGTCAGCCACATCCCGCCCACAGTCCATGAACGCGACCTCATTCGTCCCTCGAGACCCCCACCACATCGCGGCCCAATGCCCAAACAAGTCGCAACCTCCAGTCTTCACTGCCTCGAACAATCGCTGACGCCTCACCTCCACGATTTCAATCTACCTCATTGAGCAGCGACACTGTTCCCTTCTCACCCTGCTTCACGGGCGCACTTACACCCGCTTACCACCAGACTCGGTCGCGAATCCCCCCAATAGGCAGCCGACCCCCCTTCAACTCAAATGCGACGACCACACGAACGATTCCCGTTCGATTTTGTGTGGGGATTTTTTTTAAATACATCCATTTTCGTTTCCCGTTTCCTCTGAATCGAATAGGAATGGAAAAAATGAAAAGAGCATAAGTAGGTAGTTCGATTTATAACCAGATTGAGGAATACGAGATGATGATTTATATATACATATTTTTTTTATTTCATTGTCATTTGAATTAAATTGTAGGGAATGGGGGACAAGATAAGATGTTACCGTGTTTCACTCAACTTGCTATAGTGATCTTTGAGATGAAATCAAAAAGTTCTGATGTGAAGGAATTCAGCTGAAGTTGACCATTATATAAATATATATATTTTTTAATTAAATTCAAATTGTCTCGATTTACACAGTCTAAAATTTTGAACCCCTATCGAGGCGTGCCGCTAGGCATTTATAATGTTATACCCCTATTCCGAACGCAATGGAAAAGGTTTCGAGCCCTAATTCGCTCGTATGGAGAAGATAGCTTTTTGGAGTCAATTATTATATTGAATTTTCTATAAAAATTTCAGCACGTTTATCCACCGTACGACTACACGATAACTCCAAACATTATGAAATTTGAAACCCGATAATAATACATTACCAATGGAACAGGTTTTGTCAAATTCCGAGACTGTGCCCCGGAAAGCTATTTTTGAATTCAATTTAAAAAATATATTTTTAAAACTGAACAATACCCTTTCAAATTCGATTTTAACACTTATATTATCTTCAGTATTATCAGTATAAATTTTATAAGCCTTCAAATTATTTTTAATAAGCTTTAAACCCCAGATTCAATATTTTTCCCAATTTCCACTCATTAAATTCAATAGTTTAAATTATCCAATAAATAGAGATATTTGAATTTCAAGTTAAAAATTAACTTTCAAATATTTAAAATCAATTAAATATTTCAGTTTCCAAATGCCCAAAATTCTGAGTTATTACACTTGTTCTAAGGTCTCGCTTACCTTATCTCAAATGAGTTAACCCCAACAAAGCCAAGGTGTTCACTCAACCTGAGCTCTGATACCACGTGTAACAACCCGTTTTTCAACCCTTAGAAATCAACACTAATATATCCACGGTATTCACGTGTCGAATATCCAAGTGTCGGAAAGACAGGTTGTTAGGGTAAAAGAAATAAAAGACAGAACATAATCCCATATCATGACCAGAAGATCTATAATATATACATGATCTTCACAAAAAGAAATCTTTATTATACACAACATCAGAGAATGCTATACTATCATCAGCTTGGATAGTTACCATGGCATGTCCTTACAATTGCTGATAAATACAGGCAGACATCAAGAACAACAAAACAACGAAAGAATATAAGATACGTGTATAGGTCTTGGAGGATCCGACTCGTCTCCTGAAAACTCTAAAGCATCCAGCTAAATCTGTAAAATATGCTTGGGCTGACTCGAGCATTATATAAACAACATCGAAGTCAGTCTAGTAAAACTAGTGTGAGAAACATAATCAAATGTATTTACTTAATGTTATTTAAACCTTTCAAAACAAAGGTATTTCATAAGACCACGTCGCACATAAACACGGAAGGGTTTTTTTACCTTATGACAACAAAAACTTTTTATAAAAAATCCAATGATATTATAATAATGTCTAAGGGTGGAAATAATAATAATCAAGTAGCTGCGGTGCTCATGAGTGTACATAACAACAATAATAGGTATATAATCAAAAATCGATAAGGAACGTTCGCTAATTGTGTCGGATTCCACAAACCTTAGTACTTTGAGAATGGTCCTCCTGCACAAGGATCAGAGTTATCCTTTCGAAGCAACAATACATCCCTAGTGATGTACAATAAAAAATACATAGCTGGCCATACAAGGCCGAATGCATCACTCCATGCATGCATAACAACTGTAGGTAACTCTAGGAAGGAGACGACTACACTCTCATGGGTTAGCTAAACCCCTGACTATGCATCCTATCTCTGGTTTTAGTCATTACCACTGGTGAGGCTATGTTTGGCATTCCAACTAACGCACCGCCGCCTGAATAGATCTCGGAGCCAGACATTGATTCCAATACCTCAACAGATCCTGAAACCAAATATGGATTTCCACATCTCAACAAAAATCACTGAATCACACATGGATTCCCATACCTCAACAGGTCTCAGAATCACATATGGATTCCAACATCCAAAACAGATCTCAAATCTTCTCCAAGCATAGAACCTGTTTATGGTTTTAGAGTAGTTACGGTTTCGAGTCATCTCTTACAAGTACACTCCCTCGCTTACCGGATGTTCCAAAACTAATCGATCGATTTTCAGAATGCTCAATATTAGTTTTTTTGAAATAATCAGACAATACTAAGACCAGGGATCACCCCTTAACCGTTAATATGGACGAGCATCCTCATCATTTGTCCTAGAAGAACAAAATGAATTTATACATACAATACAGCACCACCGATTATAACTATACCATATAATCTCCGTGTTTCTCCTAGATATTTCCAAAGTTAAAATCCTTCAGTGTTAAGTAGGGAAATTTCCATACCACCAAAATTAAGAAGCATTACATATTTAGGCCAAGATTTGATAGTCGATTATTTAACTATCAAATAAACCAACATTCCAAAAAAGATTAAATTTTCCATGGAAACCACTAAGCCTATAAAATTAATCTTTCATTAATTTAAAATCACCTTTCAAATATTTATTGAAATATTCATATACTTATCTCACTTGTATAAGTATATTCACCAAACCATTCACTTTCAAACTTGGAAAACTTTTCCATATACTTATACAATGATATAAGTATATTCACATAACATTTGAAAATGATTTCTTATTTCAAAGTCATATTAAAATGATCAAACCCAAATGTAATTAAAACAGATATATCAAAAATGCATGGCATTATTCCCTTTTATAAATCCCTTTTATTTTACAGATATCTCCTTTATAAAAATCCAAATCTATTTATAAAAGTTCTTTACTCTAAAAACTCAATTATAAAATTTCCCCTCTTTAAATCTCTAAAGCCATTTTAAAAAACAAACTTCTTTTCCAATTTCAAGATCTCGTTCAAATTTATAAACTCCTTTAATAAGTCTTTTATTAAATAAAACCTTTATAGAAAAATATTTCTATTTAAAATGATTCCTTTTTAAATAAACAGTTTATTATTTTTAAACACCTTTAACAAAACAATTTATTATATAAGACATTTTAGATTAAACAACTAGTTATCTTTAAAGAACATTAGTAAAGTAATAACTATAAACAATCATTAATAAATAATAAACATTAAACAAATTATAATAATATAATAATAAAGTTTAAAGCAATTTAAAATAATATAATAATTGAACTTAATAATTGGTTACCTTTAAAACCTTATTGATATAATAATAAATCAAATTTTAAAACAATATTATTATAATAATAGATTAGCTTTAAAACAATATTATTATAATAATAAGTTAACTTTTAAACAATATTATCTAAAATAGTAATAAAAAATAACTTTAAAATATAAAATAGTTAACTTTAAATAATAATTATCTTTTAAGAATAATTAACTTTATAATCAAACTATTATAAAATAACTTTAAATATCATTATAGTATAAAATAACTTTAAATCATATTTAGAATATAACTTAATAATTTAAACAATATTTAAAATATGGATTAGTATACTTTAAACATTGTTGATAAAACAATAATTATATAAAACATTTTGCTAAATTAATAATTATATATACATTTTTAATTGTTTAACTTTGAAGTTAAATTAAATCCATAACTTTCTAAATTCAGAAGGAGACTTAGCGACCATAATGGTATTTAAACAAGCTATCATATCATCCAATTTAACTTTCCAAGTTAATAACTGGCATTTACATAATCAATATCTATGTAAATAATTAACCACCACTGGTTAACACATCACTTATTAAAATTTGCATATCAATTAACAACATATAATTAGATATCCAAATCAATAAAATAGCAAAACGGGAATTTATTCTTCTAATTAAATGACCAATTAATTTAATTTGCGGAACGGTGTTTTATTCCACTAAACATCTTTCCAAATTACTTTATCCAATTCACTTTAATAGAATGGTGTTTGTTTGCCCAAATATATATATATATATATATATATATATATAACCAATTAAGGTATAATTAATTTAATAACATTATTAGTTAAAATAACGTAATTAAATTCTACCCATATTAATATGTCATAATTTTCAAACATCTCAAAGCTACCAACAAATTATACTAGCATGTTGTACCCATCAATTCGAGTACAACACAAAAATCCACTAGTCAAATGGATTTAAAACGAGCTAGATATCACATTTTAAAACTCAACACATTTATTTATATAAATAAAGCAACATAAATTGTTTCCCACCCAAACTTTTTCAGGCCTAGCCCAATATGCTTGAAACCCGACCCTCCTACCTCTTATCTCCTCCTGCTCCAATCGAAGAAAAACAAACTCCTACTCCCATAATATGCACGAAAACGTGCACGGCTGTGCACATTACACTCCTCCTCGCCCATGCTTCAACCAATAGACACCAATAGTCATTTCCCTCTTTAGCCATGCTTCAATCTGCACACCACCGCCCTAACCCTGATGCACTCTTGATGATCACGGCCTGGGAAGTCGCTTCCTTGCCTTGAAATGTCGCGCTTACCAATTGGAGGTCGAGCTCCTCCAAACGACCACCATAGATGCTCCTCTCATCCTCGAATCCAAATCCAAACTCTGATTTGCAAACCGTTGACCAAAAATCTCTAAAACCTAAACCCTAGCTTTTCCTACCTCTCGTCGATCACTCTTACACATAGCCATGACTAACCATAACTCACTCACATGAAGATCAAAGTAAAACAAAATCAATGGAAAAGGTTTCATTGTTTTTTATAATCGAATGGTTTTATTTTGATTTTTGAAATGGTGAAAGCATGCTTTCATTTTTTTCCTTTATTCAGAACATAAATTAATGGGAGGGTATGGAGGAGACAAAGAAAAGGAGGAAGAGAAATGTTGGTGTTAAAGTGGTGGGTTATATTTATTTTCAATTTTCCGCATCTTACCACATAGATTTTCATTCGCGTATGGGCTGCAAACGACAAACAAAAATATAGTCGCACGTAGAACAACGACACGAGCTCAAAACAAAAATAATATATACTAGTTATTGATTTCTCTAAACAATCACAAAAACACGGTCGTTTGCCAAAAAATCATCAAACAATTATTTAAATAATTTCCAAATTAAAAAGTATGGAAAAATCAAATAAATTAAAAAAATACATCAATAAAAATAGAGTTGTTATAATAAAATTAAAAAATTTGACTATTTATTACTGCAAATAAATTACAAAATGAATTTCATCGTTATTACTTATAAATTTAAAGGAGTCAGATAAGGCCATTAAATCCAATAAATTTACATTTCATTAAAACCCAGCTATTTGAAACACTATTTGAATGTTAATTCACAATTCAAATATTTTTAAACAATCCTTATATTTGAATCCGAGTTTAAAAACGTTAAAACCTAATTATTCATATATTTAAAATTAATTAAATATTTACATCTAATGACCAAAATCCTAGGTTGTTGCAGTCAACCTTGGATTTAATTCTTCCAACCGTGTTTTCATGTTTACCAACACATTTTCAAGCTTCTTTTGGTTTTTAGTCATTAAGTGTTTGGTTTTTAAATTAATTTCCAAGATGGTAAAGGGTTCTGATTGATCATATCTAAAACCTTGACCAACTCATCACTACTTTTGGCTTCATCTTCACTACTCTTTTATTCTTCATTATTCTCTTTCACTCTATGTCTTTGGGGAGGGGTTTTCCCTTCCATAGATTATTTCTGGATAAATTCCTCGAAACTATCTAATGCCATTAGTCTATTTGATAGTATCACTAAGGTAAACATATTCTTTTCGCTGCGTCTAATGTCTACCAAATCTCCACTCCCAGTTATGCCACAGTGTTCAAAAATTCTTTGTAATTATAGAACATAAATTATTATTTTATGCTTCCTTCCTAAAAAATTATTAATCTCATCATGGATATATTTTCCTAATTCACCTAAATGTTACCAAAATAGCATACAAAGCCATATAATTTGTATCGTATATTTGCTCATGACTTCAAGTGCGAGGTAAAATTGTGTTAAGCTATATCTTATCTAATAATTTTAGTCTTAACTTCAAGTTAATGGCTTAAATTCTCAAATATTATCATTCCAAAATTGATGGCAGATTTCATTTCATCATCATCTACCAATTACTTTGACTACGTCTATTTTAACCCTATTATAGCTACAACGAAGAATAATTCCTAATTCGTTAACGTGCAAATTTATATTCTTTCCTAGTACACTACTCCATAATCAAACCTTTTCATTTTTTGGTTTTCTAAAACTTCCAAAAAGGTTTGCAAAAAATATTTAAACTAGAAAAGCAATAATTTTTACCTTGTTTGACCTATATTCAGTCAAAGTTAAGATTTGTGCCCTCTCTATGTAACAACCCTGTATTTTGTGATTTATTTTAATTGTTTATTTTGATTATTTTATTTGAATTTTTTTTAAAAACTTTATTTTATTTATTAAAATGAATAAATTATGTTATTTTAAATATAACTGTTGATTTTTATGAGAATTATAATTTCAAACCTGAATAAATTGAATATTTCCAGAAAAAGTGGATTTTGGTCAATTTGGTCAAACTTTGACTTTTACATTTTTAATTTAAATATTTTAATTCTTGAATTTGATCTTTTATTATGAAAATAGACTTAATGTCATGAATACTGCTTTTCGTTTCGTTGAAATTGGATTTAAATTGTGAAAGTTATACTGTTTTCAATATTGTGTGTATATTGAGTTATTTAACAATTTTCTTTATTTTTAATTTATATAAATGACATTTTTATTTGATATATCTTACTTAAATTTGTATATTTAGGTTATACTATATATGTTTTGACCTTTAAATATTTTTAAAGTGATAATAAGATTTTTCCAGAGTGTATTGAATTTATTTCTAATTTTTAAAGCCTAGTTTGCATTTTTAAGCTATTTTCTTAATTTAAATTCTATTTAATTAAAATTTAATTATTTATTTGTATATTTACTTTCATTTCTGAGTTGTTATCTTTATTTATCAGTTTTTATATGTATTTATAAATTACAAAATAAATAATGGAAATTCGAAGAGTTTTGTGACTCTTTAGTTGCTTGAGACTCTTTGTTTTCCACCTCTTCGTTTTCCAACCTTTTTCATTTAATTTTTGTCCGACTTCCTCTCATTCTTCAGCCGCATCTTTTTCTTCATTTTTCACGTACAATCAAAGCTTCTCATCACAAAAAAAAATCATGGCCAAATCTGAGCAAGAAGGGGTAAAAATTTCTCTTTTCTTTTTCATGTTTTTCCTCTTGTTTATGTAGTTTTGCACTTGCTTTCTTCAACTTCTTTGGATCGGCCTGCCCTCCTACATCACCTTGGCCACCTCCACCACCACCACATCTGGTCAACACCTCCTCCAACCCATTCCCATGCCATAGCCGTGGCCTTCCTTGAAGAAAATTCACCTAAAAATGAACAAACATCACCTAAATGCACCTAGCCGAGCATCACCAATGTCCACCACCTCAAACTCCTCCTTGGCCGCCACTTGCACCACCACCACCTGCCATAGATGACCTGAGATCCCCTGCCACGTCATCCCTACCCCACCTGAAGCCATGGCCATGCCTGCCCTTGCTTTGGCTGAGCCTATATGTGCATAGAAACCATTGTTGTATTTCCTTGTATAGTTGTGTGTTCATGCATATCTCTCTACCATCATTTGATCCATGTTTGGCCAACCCTTACCAATCCAAAACCAGATCCTAAGCCACTCCTTAGCCATGTATTTCAGATCTATAGCTGAAGCATTGGTGGTAGAAAGCAAGTGCAAAGACTTTGGTTTTGTTTTATGCATTTATTCCTAACATTGTTTAACTTTATTTTGGTTTGAAACTTATGTTGTTTATGCTTGTTTTGTTTGAATTTGTTCAAGGCAATCAACCTTGTCTCTCTCACACTCAAATCATTGTCGTGCTTTCGTGCCTCTGGAAATCTTTGGTGTGAGTTTGTGGTTGTCATCTCCAGCTTAAACAAGTGAGAAATTCTCACCAGACAATTTGTACTTATATAACTAGTAAACTGGCACCATTTGAATCTGTAAAACTATATCATCATGTTATAACTGCTTATGTTATGATCATATGATGCTCACCCCTGTTATTACATATGTTATATTATCATTTACTGTGATACGATGCTATTCTGTTTATTTATATCAGTTTATCACACTGCAAGTTCCCTGTAGATTAGAATCACTATGGGTTGAAATGATACATACCCGAACGGACTTTAGAATAGGGAAAAATCGTTATGGGCTGAAATGATAGGCCTGAACGATTTTTACTTATTTCATTTAACTTGGGATTGCGGGTTTGAAATGATAAAACCCGGATTTTCCTTTGAAAATTACGGATTGAAATGATATATTATCCGTATCATTTTATTTAAATTAGAAATTTTTATACAGACTGTGGTTAAACATTTTTCTAAATTTTAAAGTATATAAAAAAATATAAATATTATTATATTTTGATTTAAATTTAATTAAAATCATTTTTATAAAATATTAGTGATTTTCTATAAATTAAATAAGTGAATTAAGTAAACGGTGAAGTGGAATTTGAAATATAAGTTAATTTTGGAATTTATGATTTTGTTTATAAATAGAATTTATGTAAAGTAAGAAGATATGACAATTTTTATTTAAAATAAAATTAAATGATTTTTATAAAGTGTTAATGATTTTTGTATAAATAAAATATGAAATAAATGGATATTTAAGTTGAATTTTGAAATGTAACTTAAATTGGAAATTTGTGAATTTTGTAAAAATGTGAATTTTTAATTAAGTAAATAAAATGAAAATAGGTTATATTTTGAAATATAAACCTAAATGTTAAGTTAAAATATTTAATTATAAAGAAAAGAAATTAATGCTGGAATTTAATAAGTAAAATTATTATTAAATTTGATTTTGAATGTAAATTTAACTTTATAAAATCATAAATATAACGGTATTTCAATGATTGTTTTAAAGTGTGAATTTATATGATTTTATAAGTTAAAGTGATTTAAATTAAAATTTATTTGGTTATTAAATTTTATTTAAATTCTTGAATTTTAATTGGCAGCCTTTATGAAATGCTATCATTTCTAATATAAAGGATATTACAACAATTTGTAAATGCTGTAATTGATATAAATGAACTAAATGGCTAAAATGAACTAAGGGCTGTTACTGCACTTTGTAAGTGCTGTAGTTGTTGAATTTAACTAAAGTTTTATTTGAAATCTAAACCTAATAAAGCATTTTTAAATGCTGTCTTTTGCTAACTGAATTGTTTTTAAACATAACTTTCCGTAGCATTTTCTAAGTGCTGCGAAAGTTAAAATTTCACTGTTCTAATAAATTTAAATGAATCAATGAATTGTGAAAAGACTAAAATTTTGAGAATTGAATATTTGAATATTAAATATAATAATTTCATTTTTGAAATGGTTTAATTGGAATATTTTGATTTGAAAATATTTGGATATTTTGAAATGGATTTGAAATGATATTGAATTTTGAAATGATATTTGATTTATAAGTATAAAATACCAATTTTGAAATTTTAACCACGGGATGTATTTAATTTATGGTTTAACTGATCCTTAGAGGATGGGCGATCCCAATCCTTTAAGTTATTATGCATTACTGCTACAGTTCACTTGAGTTGGTATACATTATATAAGTATATATTGTCCTGACTCGAGTGTTTTGTATTTTGCTTTACGCTCGGGTCAGCCTGAGTATTTACAGCTTAGCTTTGGATCTCTTTCTGGAGCTAGGAATCGTTGGAGATTCTGCTTATCTAGTTATCTATCCATTTCAGTTTCAGTTGTTCTATTTCAGCTCTGGTATTATAAACTTCTATGTATTTGAGATTTCTATTGTATATGTTTTCAGACTGATATTATGTATTTTGTTTTGAATTTTTGTTATAGTAGCTTCATGAACTACTATGGTATTTTAATTTCCGCTGCGAGTTATTCTGATATTCTGTGTCTGTGATTCTGTATTTGATTTTATTTGCTCCAAAATTTTATTACAATCTATTATTTTGAATTATTCAAGTCAGAAATGTGTGGATTATTGTCGATCTGAATGGTCCAAAATAGTGGGTCGTTACACTCTAGCAATCCTTTAATGTCATAATGTTGAAATTTTTCAGCATTATAAGAAGGTGTAGGGAATAACTACATCTTCTCTAATTCAATAAATCTTGCAATGCTAACCTTATTATGGTGGAGCAACATTTAATTGACTTTGATAAAAGTTTATGGATCTTTAGAAGATGATGCGATTGTTGGAAATATTAAACTTGATTTGTTATGGTTAATTTCTAGAAGTTTCTTATTATTAAAGTTTCTAGAGTCTTCTTGTATTTGATAGAATTTGGTGAGAGCTCTAGAATTTTATATTAGTTGCTAGAAATAAGAATTATATAATAGTTATGTTTCTAGAGTTTCCTAAAGAGTCATTTCTAGAGTTGTCAAATGAGTCATGTTTCTAGAGTATTCTATATCTAGAATGTTCTATTGAGTCATATAAATAGAGGAGCTCTCCCCTCATTTTGTGTCAGGCAAGAAATAAATCATTAATAAAAAAAGTTTTCTACAATAAAATAAAAATAGAAACTCCTCTTTCTTATATTCTCTCCCTCTTTCTCCTAAAAATATTCAACAAAGTGGTATCAAAGCAAGAATTAAAAAAAGATAGAGATGGCAAATAATGGCGTTCCCCTACAAGTTCCAATGATCACCAAGAACAATTATGATAATTGGAGTTTAAGGATGATGGCTCTCCCTGGAGCACACGACGTGTGGGAGATAGTTGAAAATGGTTATACTGAACATGAGAATGAAGATGGTTTATCTCAAATTCAAAGAGATGGTTTGAGAAAATCAAGGACAAGGGACAAGAAGGCTCTTTGTCTAATTTATCAAGTATTGGATGATGATACCTTTGAAAAAATTTCTGGATCAAAGTCGGCCAAAGAAGCATGGGAGAAGCTTCGAACGTCTTACAAGGGAGCTGATCAAGTTAAAAAGGTACGTCTTCAAACTTTAAGAGGAGAGTTTGAAACTTTGCATATGAAAGAAGGTGAGCTTGTTTCTGATTACTTCTCAAGAGTTCTAGTGGTTAGTAATAATCTTAAAAGAAAGGGTGAGAAGTTAGATGATGTAAGAATTATGGAGAAGATTCTTAGATCATTAGATCCAAAGTTCGAACATATTGTCGCCATCATTGAAGAAACAAAAAACTTGGAGACCATGTCAATAGAGGAACTTCTAGGCTCATTGCAAGCTTATGAAGAAAAGAAAAAGAAGAAGGAAGAGACTGTGAAGCAAGTCCTTAAGACACGGATTGATTCAAAAAAGGAAGAAAGTAATCGAAGCCAACAAAGATGGGGTGGTGGCCAAGAAAGAGGAAAAGGTCATGCATATGGACATGGACGAGGTTGGAGGCCCAACTATGAAAACAACAACAACAACAACAACAATAAAAGAGGAGAAAGCTCAACAAGAGGTCGTGGGAGAGAAAATTCAAGGTATGACAAGTCACATGTTAAATGCTACAATTGTGAGAAATTTGGACATTATGCTTCTGAATGTAGAGCTTTAAAGCATAATAAAGTTGAAGAGAAGACCGATTACGTTGAAGAAAGAAGTCAAGAAGATGATACTTTACTACTGGCTTACAAGGAAAAATATATGAGTTAATCTCCAAAGTATTATGGGAGGCTGTTGAAAATGGTTATGAATGGCCGAATGATTTAGAGAGGATATCGCAAATAGACAAGAAAGCTTTTGTGAAATTACGATGGAATGACCATCATGCTCATGTTTTGACGAGTGAGAACGTTGATGAAGTAGCTTATGATCATATACTTGGAGAAGGTTCCACAGAAGATTCGTGGAACTTGTTGAAAGAAGTATATGGAAAGAATGATGCAAAAGTAATAGAAGAAGACAATCCGATTGATGAATAAGAGGAGAAGACGAATAGAGAGAAAGAGAAAAATATAGAAAAAAATTGCTGAAATTTGAGGAGGAAAAATTGGAAAAAGAAGCAAAACGCGTAGAGGATGAAAAGGAAGAAGATGAAGAAAATAAAGTTATCGAAGATGACATCAATAATGAAGAGTACGAAAGCAAACGAGATAAAAACGAAGAAGGCATAAATCAAGGAGATGAAATTCAAGAGCTTAGAAGAGATTTGAAATATGAGAAAAAATCTGAAGAAATGAAAACGGAGAATGTTAAGGAAATAGAAATTGGAATGGTAAAAAACTGCAAGAGCGATGTTATGAAAGAAAGCAAGGATAAAATATATGACTCATTCAAAATTTATGCCACTGAAACAAGGCGAATGTTGGAACACTTACTTTATGGGAAATTCTATTATGATAAAGAAGGATAAAATGAAAGAAGTAAAACAAGAATCCGTGAACTTGCATTGAAGATCTCAATGTTTGGCAAGAAGGTCAAAACAATGAAGAAAGTTTGGATAATATCTCTATTCCTACCAAAGCACGTGAAATACAAAGATTTCAAGCATCACTTGGTATTACAAATAAAGTTTAAAGGGGGGTGTTGGAAATATTAAACTTGATTTGTTATGGTTAATTTCTAGAAGTTTCTTCTTATTAAAGTTTCTAGAGTCTTCTTGTATTTGATAGAATTTGGTGAGAGCTCTAGAATTTTATATTAGTTGCTAGAAATAAGAATTATATAATAGTTATGTTTCTAGAGTTGCCTAAAGAGTCCTTTCTAGAGTTGTCAAATGAGTCATGTTTCTAGAGTATTATATATCTAGAATGTTCTATTGAGTCATATAAATAGAGGAGCTCTCCCCTCATATTATGTCAAGCAAGAAATAAATCATCAATAAAGAAAAGTTTTCTACAATAAAATAAAAATAAAAAATTCTCTTTCTTATATTCTCTCCCTCTTTCTCCTAAAAATATTCAACAGCAATAACATTCTGATCTCGTTTTAGATTATTCTGGAGTCCTTTAGAATGGGCATCTAGGTTTTATTTGAGAAATTTATTTATTTTCATAAATTTGAAGTGGAAGAGGGATATAATGTTTTGAAAAGTTATAACTGCACGGGTGCATTGACATTGGCATATGACCAGTTAATCAATCGAGTGAAAATTCTATCCAATCAACCGAATTTCGATGAAAATTTTCATATTTTCCCACACCATATAGTTATTTTTGAGAATTTTCAGTCGACAACAAAGAGTGACCAATCAACGAATCTTCTATTCAGACAACCTTTAAGGTTAGGTATGTGCTTATAACCCTGGATAATCACCAGAATTTTATGTGCCATTAAGCTCATCTTTACGACAACCAATAATATGGTCGAATATGAATATTTGATTTTTGAATTAAAGATGGCAATATAAAAAACAGTCATAGAGTTTTGAACTAAGCAAATCTTAATTAATTTTCAATAAGTTCACATGCATTACCATAAAGAATGAAGGTTAACTTAATATTAAGAATTAGTACGCAAATTACTTGATTGTTTTTAGGAACGTACCATCGAAAGCATAACGAGGGACAAAAATGCCAAATCTAATGCCTTACCAAAGTTTGCAACTGCTAAAGAATTATAAGAGTATAAGTTTATGCTAGTGAAGTTTTTTGGACAACCGAGCATCCAAATGCCTGATAGAGCTTAAGTCGTATGTAGGGCTCAAGCTACTAGAGTTGAAAGTCAGTGGCCGCCTGTTTTGAAAGAATATACATGGATGACTCCTTATATCAAATATTAATCGAGAAATTCTTCCAGTAGATCTATCTGAAACTCGTTCTGTAACAACACATAAATTTTACATTTTTAATATTAAATTAATTAAAATGGATTTCAAATTAGCGGATGATTTAGGTATTGTATTTATAACCATTGCATAGGTCTTCCCGAGTCGATTAGTTTTGTCTATAAATTTACTATATTATGAGTTATAGTTTAGAAGATATTGACCTTATAACTCTAAGAGATTTATGCATTTGAAAATTATTTTCAATATTCTAATTTTTGAAAAAAAACACATTTAGTACTTGGAGACGTTATCTTAACGTCATCTGTCGAAGGAAGAAGTGAGGGAAGCGAGTGTTAACGAGCGGGGGGTCGCCTTCTCACTTCGCTCGTTAAGAGGCCTCCAACGAATAGTTTGGATTGGTCCTTCCACTACGTTCCTTCGGTCGCCTCTCCCGGTCGAGCTTTCATCCTATTCTATTGGTCGAGCACTGGTTCCTCTGGTCCTTCCACTCCGTCCCTAGCATTTGGACTTCCCTATATATTGGATCACTCCATCCATGAGTCCAAGGACTAGAACAAGTCAAGGCAAATAAACTCTTTAACCGGTCCGGGTCCACTAGCTCCTTAGCTCACTTCTTGGTATTAATACGCCATTTGGTCTTTCTGGGTTACAATCCTGGCTTACAACACTTTTATTGAATTATTTTAAAAACTAACAAGAAAATACATATCCAGAGAGAGAAATGTATGTATATATAAAAGAAAGGAAAATAAGATATAGTCAAAATATATACATATATACATGTACGTATATATTTAGATAAGGAAAAATGTGTATGTGCATGGTCCTATATATATTTATAAATGTTTTATATATTTATAAAAGGAGAAGGAGTATTTTGTAAATATTTTAAATTATTTACTTCTGAAATTTCGGCAGCACTTTTAGAAAAGATTTTAGAAAAGAAATTAACAGCCAATCATATGTTAACAAACAAAGCAAGTTAGTTGAAAAGAAATTACCTTTTCAAGTTAAAATCAGTTTTTATAAGACTTTGTTGTTTTGCCACTTTCGGCAGCACCTTTCGACTACGTACTTCTACCACCATCTCAGTCGAAACCAATACACATGCTATCAAAAGCCTTAGTACGTAGTGTATTGGAGATAGGCGAAAGGTACAAAGTCGAAACAGGGGTTCCGAATGGGTCAAAGCCTTGTTTTGCTTTTAAAAGGAAATGCGCCTGCTTTGCTTTCGAAAAGAATGCTTTCAACTTAGATAGCTTTTGACTTGGAAAAATGGTTTTAAAGAATGGTTTCGAAACAGGTTGCACCTTTTATTTTATAAATAAGCTTTCAAAGGGGTCGAAACCCTTTGCTGCCGCATCCTACCTTTCGAAGCAATGCCTTCGAAAGGGTTTCTTTGTTTTAAAACCTAAGTCGCTTCTCCAGTGCTTTCGAAGGGATTGGTTTCGACACCATCCACTTCTTTTACTTAGGAAATTGCTTTTGAAAGAGTGCTTTTGACTTAGTTGTTTTAAGACCCATTGTTCTATTGAAAGTTAAACTAAAAGTTTTTGAAAGGAATGGTTTTAAATGGTTTCGAAAGGTTTGTCCACATGTTTTACTTAAACCTAAAAGCTTTTTAAAGCTTTGATTTATGTAAAGGACTTAAGGTTTAAGATAAAGGTTTCAAAGGGGTGGTTCCCCAATGTTTTCGAAAGGTTTTAAATGGAAGGTTTCCAATGGTTTTGAAAGGCATGTTTAAAGTGTTTTGAAAAGAGTATGTATTAGGTTTCATAAGGCTTTCAAAAGGAATGATTTCAATGTTTTCGAATGGTTTAATGTAAATGGTTTTGAAAGGTATGTTTTGGCCTTCGACCTAGATTATAAAGTAAAGTAGTTTACTTGTATCGAAAGGGGTACTTCCAATGGTTTCGACAGGGGCACTTTCAAAGGTTTTGAATGTTTTCATCAACAATGTTTTGTATAAAGTATATATAACATGGCAAAGTGATTTGAGTAAAGTATAGAGTATATTTTCCTTGTTTAAGTATGATTTAAAGGGTTAAATCAATTTTAAAGAAATATTTTCAAGGAAAATTTTAAGGGTAACCCTAAGGAAAATGACTCAGATATTAAAATACCAGATGGGACTGGTATGGAGTCATACCCTATACTTTAGCTAATAGCCCATAGCTAATATAAGTCCAAAATTCCAGTGTGTAAGGCTTTGTCACAAGTAAGACTAAAATGATGTTACACACAGAAAGGAATCCATAAAGTTAAGGTAGGTTATTAGTGAGCCCGCAAAACCATTAGGATCAGTTGACCCTGGGAGAAGTAAGTTAGGGACAGACCGTCCAGATGAGTATCTAACAGAAGTTAGACTATTTGTTTATTTTGTCTAGTAGGCCCGAGTCAGCCAAAGGTTAGTAGCTAGCCAAACAAAACTATAGTGTTTGGACAGATAGTCCATTTATTACCTAATTTGTATGCTTACATGATATTGACATTATTATTTTAACCAGTTTAGTTGTAGGATTTAGATTTGCAAAAGAAATGTTTTTAAAAGGATATTGGTGAGGGGAAACCCATTCCGCTAAGCGGCGTGGTCTCACTTAATATCAGATAAACGAGATGTAAGTATTATTTACACCAGGCTTTATGTCTAACTCAAAGTTTATGTTTTTCCCCTTAAACTCTCGGGTGCTCAAAATTGGTTTCAGTAGGTTGAGAGTTGAGGATTTACAGGTTTTAGTAAGTGGACGAACAAAGCTTCCGGAGATGAGTAGGAGACTGATGTTAGCTATTTAGGAGTTGTTATGTTTTTATTTTCGCTATGATGTATTAAGACAGTTTTGGTCCATTTAGTACTCTGATCATCCAAGGGGGCATCTTCATATGTCGCTCTTCGCATATTTTGTAATAATTATATTTAATCAATGCCTGAGAAACCTTTAGGATTATGTAATTGGATATGAAACATGAATTTGTGAAATGTAATCAGAAAAGTTGTTTTTGAAATCTGTAATTTTGTTTCATATTCATACGCTTCTGATATTATGGATACCATTTACATTACCGTATTTTGTCATCGGAAGTTAATACTATAGATGACTGCAACATCTGTAGTGCTTAGCTTTGGGCCTCAAAATAGGGGATGTTACAACTTGGTATCAGAGCATAGGTTTATGAAAAACTTTAAACTAAAATGATTTTTGAAAACATGATCCTAAGGAATTAGAGAAAAGAATGGGGTATGGGATAACGCTATAGTAACGTACTTGTACTTGCTATATATAAGTATATGCTATATCTCTATTCTCCTATCTCTCATAGGCTATTCTTCTCTATGTTACGAAGGCTCGAATGCAGATATGAATGCTATAATAGAAGAGTTAACCTTGGTAGGGGAAGCACCACAACTAATGGAAATGCCAGACCAAATACAAGAAGGAATCAAGGTCAGACACAAGCTGCAAATGTGGGTGTTGTAGTCCCGCAAGTTGACATGGGAGCGATGTATCAGTTCTTTATAAACATGATGCAAGCGGGAGTTGCTGCTAGAGTAGTTGGAGGAGGAAATCAAGAAGCTCCGGTGGTCACCAACCAAGCTGTTTTGAGTAGAGATTATGCTCGACTGGGAGGAAAGTCGTTTATTGGTACTGAAGACGCAATCAAATTAGAGAACTGGTTTCTTCATTGCAAGAGGATTTTCGTTGATTTAGGGCTCAATGATGAGCAAAAGAGAAGACTTGCTTCTAGACAATTACAGGGAGCTGTATTATATTAGTGGAACAGTGTTAGGATCAGAGTTAATGAAGAGACTATGACATGAGCTGAGTTCAAAAGGAGATTTGAGGAGAGATTTATGTCGTAGATCGCTAAATCTACTCTGCTCGGGAAGTTTGCTACGTTGGAGCAGGGAGATATGACTGTGTTGGACTATGCAACGAGGTTTGAGGAGCTAGCGAGATATGGTTATGCTACGGTGGATACTGTGATTAAGAGAAATGAGAAGTTCATTAGGAGGTTGAAGCCTGAGCTTGCTAAGGCCACATTACCGCATATCAGGGATCCATGTGATGTTTTAGTGGAAATGGCTTTGAGGCATAAGGAGATGCTTGCTTTAATGGAAAGGAATAAGGCAAAGAATGTCCAAGTGAGGCAGTGTCAGAAAAGGAAGTTTTTTCATTAGAAGGGAGCTCAGAAGGTTGGAGCTGCCAAGAGGGGAAAGGCGGAGGTTATCTGCTATAAGTGTGATAAGAAAGGGCATTTCACAAATGAATGTCACTCGGGAGATGGAAAGAAGGTGATCGGGAAGAAGAATATTATATACTTCAACTGTGATCAAATTAGACATTACAAGAACTAATGCAAAGAGCCAGCTAAGGATGGAAAGGGCAAAGTGTTTGCATTGGAGCCAGCTACCACGAGGCCAACAGCGGAGGAAAACAGGAAGGCTATTTTGTGAGGTACGCTTATGAATCATGGTATGTCAGTTAGCGTTCTATTTGATACCAGTGCATCGCATTCTTTTATATCTCATTGTTTGGTAGATAAGCTTAACCTAGAACCCTCATACCTAGTTACTTCCTTAAGGGTTGCAAATTTGATAGGAGGGTATGCGACTCTTGGGATGAGATGTGACCACCTAGAGTTTGATTTGTTAGGTCATACCTTTGTTTGCAGTTTGCAGTTTGCATGTGTTTGACTTCGTAGGGTTCGGGATTATTTTGGGTATGGATTGGTTAAGTAAATACGATGTTAGGATATTTTTCCATGATATGAATCACTTAGACACCCTGATTGTAGTGATCGGATTATATACTCCGTAGAAAACCCTAGTTTTGAGGTTTATCAAATCACACTTATATAAACTTCGATTATATAGGATTTCACTTTTCAAATTGAGTACCTTTTCAAATCAATAGTTTTCGAATCAACATCGTACTTATACAAATCAATTTTATATAAGCTCGATAACTTCCAAATCAAGTATTTAGTAACACAAGGTTCTCAAAATTTAAATTAGTTTCAATATCAATACAATTTTCAAAATCATATACGCTTTCACCAAATTATTCTTCCAAATCAATTATCTTCAGTTTCAAAGTTTCCAAAATAATAATTTAGAAAATAATCCAAGTTTCTAAATAAATATAATTTAAGTCAACCAATTCATTTCCAAAATCAATGGTTTTCAAAATCATCTTATACTTACATAAAGTCCATCTTATATCAGGATCAAAATTTTCAAAAATAAATTTCGCTGCATGAAGAGCCATATGGGATTGAACATCTTTGCTTACTAAAAGGTTTTGAATTTAGAATAGTTTTGTATATAAAAATAGTTTGTAAAATAGTTTTGTACATAAAATAGTTTGTAAAATAGTTTTGTATATAAAATAGTTTTGTTAAATAGTGTTGTATGTAAAATAGAATAAAATAGTTTGTTTAAGAAAAATAAAAGAAAATAGTAAAAAAAATGGTTTTAAATTAATAGTAGTTTTGCATAAAAGAAAAAAAAATTCCAAATTAAATTACAAAGATATCCAACCCAACAACTTCCAATTTCAACGTCAAGTATATCAATGATATTAGAATATAAGATGTACAAATGTCATCATCTCGCAAAATCACATTCGATCGCTCGCTCGATCACACAAGTTCGCTTTCGAACTAGTATTGTCCATTCAACTTCCCTAATGTGGACTTCAATATGGTTTCTTGACTAGAAGCCATCAGTCTCCTTGCATAGCCATATACTATGATAGAGAATTCTAGAATCAAACCCAAAATCCATATCAAATATTCGCCATCAAGAATCAAATGAAAAATCCTAACACGAAATAGTGTAATTCACCTCGAACTTGTGTAATCAAACCTGGATCAAATTAATTATGCGAATAAAATAGCATACGTACAACTTATGTATCTATTCCAACTTGTTAAATATATAGTTTCATAAAGATGTTACTAAGTTAAAAAATTTAAACTAAATTTTATTCAAAATATTTTTAAAACTAAATTTCATATTAGTACAATTCAAAATAGTCTTATTCATTTACTTAACAAAACAGTTTCAAACTTATTTAAATCATATTACTACATACTTTAAAACATGCAAACTAAACTCATATACTTTATCAAATACTTTATACTTTTCAAACTTACTTAGCTTTGAAAAGTTAACCTTGATTTGGAAGTGCTCGAACCTTCAAAATAGTCAAAGAAATCATATTTTCAATCAAAGAGTTAGAAATCACCAACAAATCAGTACATCAATTTCAAAAGATAGGGTTATATCAATCAAATCTGAACCTAAGGACTGAACACCGGCTCATTTCAAATCGTTTCAAATATATATACATATATCTTTCGAATATCAAATCATACTTCAGAATTTTAAATCAAAAATTGGTTTCACAAATCAATCGTATAGCAAAGCTACCGAAGTGGCCTCTCCCCCACACTGAAACTAGAAAATCAATGTCGATGATGCATGTATTCATCACCAAAATTATTTTCCAGCGACATAAGTGGGTTCTGGACTTCTATTTTCTCAAACTTCTTTTGAAATTTATTCGAAATCATTTGAAACTCATTAAAATCATTTGAAACATTTCATATTCGGAAAATACTTTCGAATCATATTATTTATTATTTCAAAATCTTAAAACCAGTTCCAAAATGCCGGAGTTCAATCACTCAAATTCAGATTCAAAACCTTCAGTTATAAATTATTTTATATGAAACCATTCCTTATATAAATTTTCAAAATTACAAATCCTTTCGAAACTCAAATTCTCATTTTAAAAGGGTATATAGTCCCTATCGAAACATTTCTCTTTTATATAAAATATGTCATCCTTATCAAAATAACGATTTCGATGTATACAAATTTCAAATTACAATCAACCACAAATTTTCCAAGGAATGATTCAAGGATGGATTTCAAAACAAAATAGAGATTCAAATTTAGAGGGACTCTAATTAAATAAAATTCTGATTCGAAGATAAGCTTAAACGAAGATGGGATAATTAAATTACCAAATAGAAGATGGATAAGCCTATATGAATCGTGGGCGACCTTAACCGGTCAACTGTGATTTCAGGAATATAATCAATGCGGGAATCTAAGGCAAATCGACCTTCGATCGCCAGAGATAGAATCCAGGTATAGCGGAAGATAGATAGCATCATAAACCAAGGATACAGAAATCTCTGGTGAATCAATGCCAATTGTAAGGGAGTTTCACCCCTTTACAAATCATTCAAAGATTGGCGGAATCACTGATCTTTATAGAGGTCATTCAAAGTGAGGTTATGCAATGCTCCAAAATCAAAAGAATACAGATAGGGAAAACAGGAATGGATTTCAGAACAAGTGGGAGCATTTCAAAGTTCAAAGGAATCCTAATCGATAAGAACCCAAACCAAGATTAGAGATATATAACCTATATTAATACGAAAGAATTCCCATTCATAATTTGGAAAAACTCAAATTCATATCATAAGAAAACTGAAGCATAAATATCTTTAGTTGGACAACTGCAGCTAAGCAAAAGATACAATAGAGTTCACCTAATGCAACCTAACAAACTATTGATAACAAACAGATCCCCAGATTACCACTCCTACATAAACAAAGCATCAGTATTAATCCTTCCGGGTGGTACATCAATGGGTTCAGAACACTCCCCCTCAATGTGCCCCCAACTTCTGCATTTCTTGCACAAGTGCACTACACTCCCATCTTCCTTAACGAACTGCGGGTACGCAGCCTTCTTTCCGTACTTCCTTTCAGAACAATTCCTGGCTATATGCCCAGGCTACCTACAGTGATAGAAAATGGTTGATTGGTCGACTGATGTAGTGGGTGCAGATTTCACTTTCTTTACCTTCTGGCAGCGACTGGGAAAGTGCCCCTCACTACGGCTTCTAAAACAGAAGATCTTGGACCGAAAACGCTTGCCCTCTTTCTTCTTTCCTTTATTTCTATTCCCGCACATGACTGCATAGTGTCCCTTTTCCTGACATCGATAACAAACGACATGGTCGTAAGGACCAGGTCCTGCTCTTTCCCTCCACAGCTTTTCCCACTTCTCAATTTCTTCCTCCCGTTCCTTACGGGCCAGGGCTCTTCGTGCTCTACGGGCTGCTTTCTGCTCTTCCGATTTTGCCATACTCAAAAAGCTTCCTATCAACAAAGAATCCGGATCAAACAAGATAGAAGTTCAAAATTTAAGAGGATCCTAATCAAAGAAATTACTAACAAGGCGGATACGAAAGGAATGCAGTTTAGAAAAAATTTACTTTCAAAGCAAAAAAATTTATATCAAAATAATCTTTGAAAATTCTTTAAAATCATTTGAAAATCATTTTATACTTCGGAAATACGTTCTCTCACAAAGAAATGATTCTGAGATTGATTTCACTCATTCTAGGGTATTTCTACCCTATCTCTAAGAGTTTTTGCTCCGCAGGCTAAGGTTTGCCTAAAACCAAAGCTCTGATACCAAATGTAACAGACCACCCGTCAGTGGGGTAACACCCATCGTAGCATACATTAGTACCTGTGTTCTGCCTTTAAAGCCAGCCTCTCAACTGCACCAACCCCGCAGGGACATGTAGGAGTAAGAGTCATCCGCTCGCTACCAAACCAAATGCGAGAACCCCTATCATGCTACACCCGCCAAGTGCATAAGCAGACACACATGTCGAACTTGAATACTTCAAAACAGTGGATTGTCAAGAAAAATTAGAGCAAATAAAATCAAATACAGAATCTTAGACATAGAAAATCAGAATAACTCGCAGCGGAAATAAAATACCATAGTAGTTCATGAAGCTACTATATACATACTCTCAAACATATACAAAATCACATAGTCAAAACAGATACAATAGAAGTCAGGATACATAAGTCAATAATACAGAGACAATACTGAATGGGAAAATAACCGGAATAGAAGTCGATGAACCGATAGACAAATAAGCTCCAACAAATCTCTAGCTCCAGAAGGTGAATCCAAAGTTGTGATTCTCAGGCTGGTTCGAGCGTAAAGTAAAACACAAACACTCTAGTCAGGACATACATACTTATACAATGTAAACCAACTCAAGTGAACTGTAATAGCAATGCACAATAACTTAAAGAATGCTTGGGATCGCCCATCCTTTAAGGATCAGTCAAACCATCAATTTAGTAGTAATAACCACTATCATAGAAATATTCATATTAGAGTAAACAATACAAATAACAGTGTTAATGTGACTAGGGTAGCGCAGAGCTGCAGTAATCGCTCACCTCTGGCCACACTCTCAAATCAAAGGTGTGCATCAAAACAATCACAAGTAAATTAAATGGCACACAAAGAAGTGTACCCGTGGTTATAGATTTCAAAATGGTTTATAATTTCGAATTAAAATCATTCATTTAAAACCATTAAAAGTGAAGTCATTATACATTTAAATCAAATACTCAATTCCCAAAAGTTTAGCCTTTTCTGAGCTCATTTATATACTTAAATACTTTAAAACATTAAAATTTCAGCTTTCGCAGCACTAAGAAAATGCTGCGGTAAGTTGTATTTGAAAACAATTCATTTCAGCAAAGACAGCATTTATAAACTGCTGCAGTAGTTCAATTACCTTTGAAAACTAGTTCAGTTCAGAAAAGACAGCATTTCAAAACTGCTGTAGTAGTTCAGGGTTCAATTACATTTGAAAATCTCATTTCAGCAAACTACAGCACTTAACAAGTGCTATTGCAGCTCTTTTATTAGTTTCAGGTTTTAATTTTAATTCAGCAACCACAGCACTTACAAAGTGCTGCAATAGCCCTTAGTTAATTTTAGCCTTCAGTTCATTTGTATCAACCACAGCACTTACAAAGTGCTGTAGTATCATTTACTTCAGATTTTAAGTAAATTTCAGAAACGATAGCATTTCTGAAGTGCTACTAAAAGAATTTCCAGATTTACACTAAAATTTCAGAAACAATTAAACTTCAATTTAAACCATTTTAACTGTATAAAAATCATATTTTTCCACTTTAAAATGGTCATTTAAATAACCTTCAACTTATGATTTTTATAAAGTAAATTTCACAAATAAATATCAAAATTTTCATTACTTCACTTATTAAATTCAAGTGTACAATTTTCCTATTCTTTACATTCACTTAACACTTTAATTTACTTTATCATTTCACAAATAAAACTTCATTTTCATTTTTTTTCTTCTCTTAAACTTCCATTTCTAAAACCCCAATCTCACAATTCCAAGTCAAGTTAAATTCCAAATTACCAATTTAAGCATTTATTTGTTTAACATTTTATTCATAGAAAAATCAATAACACTTTAATAAATCATTTTAAATTCAAATTTAATCAAAAAGTCATTATTTACATTTTTAAAATACTTAAAAATATCCACACAAAAATATAAAATAACCACGGGTCTATATAATATATTTCTAACCTAGGTCAAGTGATACGGATAATATATCATTTCAATCCGTAAATTTACAAAAAAAATCTGGGTTCTATCATTTCAAACCCGCAATCCCAAGTAAATAAAAATCGCTCAGGTGTATCATTTCAGCCCATAATGATTTTTCCCTATTCTAAAGTCCGTTCGGGTATGTATCATTTCAACCCATAGTGATTCTACTCTACAGGGAACTTGTAGTGTGAGAAACAGAGATAAATAAACAGTATAACAGAATATAACATAGAAGATGATGTGACAAGTTTATAATAGGTTTTAACATCATATAATTCACATCATAGGCAGATATAACATGATATAAAATTCTACACATTCACTTGTTGTCACTTCACAAATTATATAAGTATAAATGTCATGAGTGAATACTCACCTCTCTGAAGCTAGAGATCTATTAAAATAAAAAGATCTACACACTGAGAAGCACGAGAAGGCACGACAAGATTTGGGATGAAGTAACAACCAAATTCAGATCTTGAAATTAAAATAAATAAAGCAATATAAATATATACTCAACAAAATTTAGATTGAAACAAATTGGAAATAAAATTAACAAAGAGACAAATGGCTTAACCATGCTTTAACCACTCAAGTGCTCGGCCTAGGGGGATCATAGGCTCGGCCATAATGGTAATTGGCTCGGGTTTGGGTCAATATAGGCACGGCTATATAGGGATGTGAAGGGTTTTGGAGTTACAACATGGAATACAAAAAGGTTAAAGCCAAGTGGTGGAGTGTTTAGTGCACATAGGCTCGGCCTATGCCATATTTAGGCTCGGCCATGCACTGGTTCAGGTCAGGTCAGAGGGGAAGTTGATGGCCAGAGGTCATGTCATGCTGGTGGTGGAGCTAGGGGTGGTGGCCGAGGCAAAGAATGGAGGTGGTGGAGGAATATAGGTCGGCTAAGAATTGTTTTATGGAATTTTAGCAAAGTTTGTAGTGTATTGATGATCCTAGAAGTCATGGCCAGATCTGGACAGCAGGGTAGGTGGTTGGCCATGGATGATGAGGAGGAGGAGATGGTGCTCGGTGAAGATGATGGTGGTTGTGGCCGAGCAAGACTAGAGAAAGCAAGGCAAAAATCAAAGAAAATGAAGTAGAAAATAGAAAGAAAAGTGGAAGCCATTGCTTACAAGAATTTTCAGAATTTTGGAATTGCCGAGAGTTGTGATGAAATGAGAAACTTTTCAGGTGAAAATGAAAATAAAACTCATGGCTAGACTAGAGGAAATGGACGGCTAAAGCTGGAAAGTGAAAGGGCAAACAAATGAAGAGACTAGGCAATGTAAAGTCATAAGCAAATGAAAGGACTTTGTCTCTTTAAATTTCCAATTCATTTTTAATTCAATATACACAAACAAAAATCAAGTAAATAAAATAAAAGATAAAACAAAATAAAGTAGAAATGAAAATAAATAAATAGTCTTAGGAAAATAGGAAAATAAATAAAGAAAATAGTTTAATTTATTGAAACTAGAATTAAAATTGTAAACAAAAATACAACTAGTAAAGGAAATTCTAACTCAACAAGATTTACACAACTTAATTCAAAACCCAAAACAAAAATAAAGGATGGCAGATAAAATATAAAATGAACAATAAAGTGCAGATAAAATCCTGCGTATAAAATGCTGAATTTATCAAATTTCTAAAAGTTTTAAAATGGAATTCGATGAAACAAAAACAGAACAGATATCAAAACCAATTACTGTTCCAAAGGAAAAGATTAAAATTTTAAAATTTAAAATTTCAATTAATTTCAATAAAAGTCAAAGTTTAACAAAATATAACATTTCCAGAAATTAATATTTAATTATATTTAGAAAAATGAAATAGAAACAAAATCCAAAATACATAGGAAAAATTCCAAACTTCAATTTAAAATTATTTAAAAATCAAAGTTTCAAAATAAAAATTAAAAATATTTATTAAAATTATGGGTTGTTACAATATTAGTGATTTACATAGTATTGATCTTACATTTATAGTCATACATTATAAAGGCCTTATATTAGTGGTCATGCCTATTATTGCATCCTGATAGACGTCTGGGTAAGTTAGTGTACTGACTCTATTTATAATTGAATCGTGATGAATTTTTTAGTACGTCAGTGTACTGGCCCTGTCTATTTCGAATTGTTGGCTTGCGATAAGTGTCCATTGTTGATTCCACCCATCAATAATGACCGGTATCGATTTATATTCCTTAGCTATTTGGAAAAGATCGTGTATCATCCATGCTCGCTATGGGGTGAAAAAGATCTATATGAGTCCACTGCCTTTTGATGTGACTCAGAGTCAGTGGTATATTTTGATACTGACTCACTTGAGCTTACTCACTAATTGATTGTCGTGTATAACTATAGTAGTACTATATACTACACTGAAGTTATACATGTTTGAATTTCGTTTTTGTGCAATCCTCTTGGTATTGTACAATTAGGTACTTGAGAGCTAATATATAGTTATTTAAAAGCTTATTTGCATAGACTAGCATTTAAATAGTAAGAAGCTTTCTTATGAGAGGAATGAATTTTTAGGAAATGTGGGATGACATAGTTCATCACATATTTCATAGTGTATGGGGCATTCTAATTTGGGAGTTCCATAGTGCTGATAGCATAAGGGAAGATACTGTTGGAATTTTTCGAAACTGAAATTCAGGATGTTTGGTCAGTCCTGTTACTTTCTCGTACTCATGTGAATTTCAGGAACGAAATTATTTTAAGGAGGGGAGAATGTAACACCCGCTAAGTTTAACGATTGAATATTTAAACGATTTATTTAGATATTTAATCGTTAAGCGATGGAATGCCTCTTATACTTGATTTTTACAAGCGAATTAGAACTTGATACACCCAGAGTTAAGTTCCCGTTTTCAATGCGAGTAAAATGAGTATAAATTTGACTATGTCTAGAGTCGATGAATTTTGGGGATGAATAGTTCCAGATGAAGAGAATTGGGCTAAGCCCACTAGCTTGCCTCTAACTCAGCTTATATGTAACTAAGCTCTTCATAATCCACATTCACTTTCATTTCCACGTTCATTTCATTTTCCCTCTTCTAGTTTTTTCCTAATCGCCTCCTAATCTCCTGACCCTAGATCCACTAATCCATGCCCGAATAAACTCCAATAAAATAACCAAAATTTCTCTCTACTCATCTTCTACAAGACCAGCAAAGGGATTGGCATGAAGTGGAGTTTGGAGGGAGATCTCAAATTTAAAGAAAGCTTGGAATTGGGTTTTTGTGATTTGGAGCTTGGTTTGGAGAAGAAGAGGTGAGTGGGATGATTCTCCTATTTAATTTGAGTATTATACTTTATTAATTTGTTCATTTATAATTATGATGTATTATGGAATAATTTAGAGATTTCTATGCTAGGGTTCAGACTTGTATTCGTGTTATAAACATGTTTCCCTTGGCTAATTAATTGTTTAAGACTTTGATAATATGTTTTGAAAATAGATAGTAAGCCCTAGGTTTGGTTTGGGCTATTTGGATGATTTGTTATGATGTTATTGTTTGATTTGGGGTTAATTATGTAGAGTAATGATGTGTACGTCATTACCAGTAACTAATTAATCCATTTGAATTGATTTGTAAAAAGTTAATAAGCTAATTAATGGGTTTGGGAGTTATACACCACTCATTAAAGTTATTAGAGACCCTATAAGCCTTAATTAGCATTTATAAAATGGTTTTATGATTTCATAAATGAAGTGTATATTTTATAAAATGGATATGAGATTTTATAAAATAGTAAAACGGTGAATACATGATTTTTAATGAAGTGATTAAATATTTTAAAGGATAAAGTGATTATAAGCTAATATGATATTTTATAAAATGATTTATGATTTTATTAAATGATATACAAAGATGTTTCACTCTTATTAGAAAGATTACTAAAATAAGTAATATTTGGTTGATAATTGAATTACCTATTTGAGTACACATGTGTGTGTATCTGCACAGCGGTTATACGCATACATGTATTGGGAGTTAGGCAACAATCAAAACAAACTCTAGTGTTGTAGCTAGAATTATTATGGGAGTTGTGTTGGTGTAGAGATATGAACATTTGTGTTTTGAACTACGTATGCATATGGGAATAACCGTATGTGTGTAGGCATGTTAAGAGCGATCTCATATAGCCATAGCGACCACCAAGTGCGCTAAGTTGTGTGAGAGAGTACCAGGTCGAGTAATCATCTGGGTTGAAGCTCGAATGTATTTGTGTTGTGATGTGTGTGTTTAAGTATACGTGTGTGCTTATGCGTGCACAAATGAGTGCATCGACATATGTATGGGCTACGCACAAGGCAAGAAGAAAATCCAAATTATAATAATTCATGATTTAAGGTCTCTTGATTGAAGAGGATTTCACCACGGTCGCAATGGAAGAAACAACGGGTCATTTGGAGCTACAGATTGAAATTTATGGATGTTTGAAGGTTATTCCTACCCATAACAAGCATCTAGACGTCTGACTTTAGTCGCCAAACATCTAGATAAGTCCTGGGAGAAAACATAAAGGAATTAGTGTATTCTTGGGGAGTTTTCAACATTTGGAACACCATTCAGATGTCTGGCCTTAAAATTCAGGCGTCTGAATAACGTTTTAGACGTTTGAATACCTACCGTTTGCATTTTATCGATCGATCAATTGAACATTTCAAAATGCGATATCTTTTGCATACCAACTCGAATTGAAGTGCGCTTTGGACTGGTGTTCACCATTTTTCAAGGGCTAAAACTTATGAAGTTTTGGTAGGTTTTGGAGTAATCTGATTTTGAGGCCCACGTGGGATCCATCTCGGCATGTATTCCAAAACTGTAAATTTTGAGGTAGACCGGGAAGGTATACCAGAAGAGTAATGGCATTGCGGTCAAGAATTCCATTCGAAATGCGATTTGGGTTAGTATGGTGTTTTGTTAGAGTTGTCCGGTAGGTTTCTAGGCCATGGCGACTAGAGCCGTGCGTGGCGATTCCATATATTACATACGGAGTGATTCCATACTCTAAAATTTCAACCTTAGAATAATATATGATTTTTTTGGTGTTGACTTATTGTGACATACCAAGGGTATGGACTTATGTGACCTATCCAGGGTATGGACTTAGGTGACTTACCTCGGTATCGACCTTGTTGTGGTGTACATAGAGTGTTGTTGATTGCCCTGACACACTACGTACGGTCTTAGAGGGACTATAAATAGATTTATATTGTTATGATTGCTTGGATGTTTTTGGGTCATACGTTCATAATCCTACGAACATTTGATCTTAACTGTAGTGACTGTGTGTTGTGGCGTAACTATTTGGTTTTAGCAGTAGTGACCATAGGTGTTGTGGCGTACCTATTTGGTCTTAGCAGTAGTGACCATAAGTGTTGTGGCATACCTATTCGGTCTTAGTGGTAGTGACCATACATGTTGGGGGGTATCTTATCAATCTTAGCAGTAGAGATCGTTGTTTTGGGATCATGGTTTGTCATGGTAAATTTGTATTATATTATTAGTAGTTTTGGTCTAGTGTAGTGTAATGGAAGATATTGTGCTAAATTGTTGTTATAGGAGAAGAGCAGGTTATGGTATGATCCTCTACTTTTGAGATGGGTTTACTGTAATTGTTTATAGGCAGTCCAGCTTTCCCTTGAGCCAGGTTTGTGGAGAAGGTCGGCTATGATTTAGTAGTTCTTGTTTATCTATATATAGTTTTAATATACAATATTTGGAGATTGTTCCCCTATCATCAGACTTTATGTCTGACCCGCGTTTTGTCTTTGTCTGCTTATGTCATGACAACTCTAGGGTACTCAATTGAGTAATTTGGGATTCAGGGGTTTTGGGGATATGCTATCAGAGTGCACAACTGGAGCATTCTGGAGGCGTGACACGATATTTGGAGATATATATACTTTCGATTTCATTTTTTACATGATAGACCTATTATTATTTCGGGGATGTACTGATATTTATTTGTTAGTTACTTAAGCTAGTGTGGTCTCTTATATATCGTTATTCTATTATATTCATGTATATTCAGTATATTATATGTTATCATTCCGTTATGAGATCTTATCAATGTCTTAGTTTAGTGTTTTGTTCTAATTTTACCCCGACGATACGTCTATTATGGTATTTGAAAGATGTGTGATAATGTAAGGCACATACTTTTGGGTATTACGAAGGGTGGGTTGTTACAATAGGGTAGTAGATAAGGTGGCCAAGTTAAGATGTGTGGAGAAGGTGATATTGCACTTTGGAGAGAAATTCATTCATAGTCGTTTTCCTATGTATCTTATTATATTTATCAGACCTATGCTGTATTTCCATTTGGAAGACACTATTTCTCTGTTATTGTATGAACCATAGCTATCTTGAGAATATATTGTTTTGGGTTATTTTCAATGCTTATACTTTATTCATTCTGTTGTGAGATCTGAAAGTGTAGAATGTTCTTAAAATTTTATTCGTCTCTATATCATCCAAATCATAAAAACCCAATGATTCATACCTCTTGCAAGACACGGGTTCAAATGCCATCTTGGGATTTGGATTAGTGTGTTTAGAGGTACGAGTTGTTATAACTAGTATTAATGCTTAGGTTAAGCAATTCCAATAAAATTAGGGCACATTAGAGAAAGTAATTATAGTTTTCTATTATATATATGCCACACTTAATATATTTTGACTTATAAGGTAGATATTGGCTTGTCACTCGGATAAGCAAACAACTATGAGTTAAAATATATGTTAGCATTATAACAGTTTGGGTGAAAAAGGTAAATCCATTGCATTTTTTACAATTCACTCCACCAAGAATGCTAATAGATGTTCCCTATACCAACTAGCAGTGTTGAGTAAAATGTAGGTCTAAGGATGAAAAAAAAGTAGTATAATTGGACCCATAGAAAATAATTGATGTTGATAAGGCTTAACGGAGGCATAAAAGAAGGACTCCGCAAGGTTAGAGTAAGTTTCCTCAATTAAAGTGGAAGTCTTATGCTATATAAGAAATAGTTGCAAAAATTTCATTTGACTTGTATTGAATTTTTATATTGAATTGCTGGGAGTGTTCCTACATTGGAGTTGGACGTATAATTGGAGAAAAGACTTGAGTTAACCATTTTTGAAGAAGAGGAGCTAAAGCTATATATGCTTAAAGCACTTTTATGTGAAGTAGTTGGGCTTGTATAAGTGCTATTTTCCTCTATTCCAATTAAAGTATTTAAATTAATTGAAATGTTATTCTAAAAAGGTAGAAACCGTAGTTTTTGAGATTTTTTTGGAAAAGTATAGAAGTTGAAGTTTGAACTATTTTAAAGCTTCAAACATAGGGAGATTTAAAAAAAAGTAAATTTCCATAACTATTTTTAAGCTTTTATTTGTGTAAAAGTTTAGTGTAAGGCACACCGTTGCACTTACCCTTGCTTTTTACATGTCTTCTTTTCTATGCCAAATCGAACAGTTTTGGATGAAATTTAATTGAAAAAAAAATCCATAATTTTTGTCAAAAGGAAATAATGGATAAGATTAGCAGAGAATTTTATGATTTTGAAGCTTAATGGTTTTTATAAAACAAGATTGGAAATATAAAAAGTGATAAAAGGGGAAAAAAAGAAAAACTAAATTTAAAAGGTTACTGACATTCTAACTTGAAGCTTTATTGGAGTTGGAAGGATTACACAGCCTATAAATCTTGAATTGATTAAGGTGGATTAGCTAGAATAGTCAATATGCTAGTGTGCTAAGGACTTGCTAATTGTGGAGTTATAAAGCATTGGAAGATTTGGTGTAAAAAAAGAAATTAATTTAGGGATTTGGTGGTCTTTAAAAACAACCTTCGATGTGGAAGGGTCATGTAACAAATTTAATTTTCTGTAATAATAAAGAGTGAACACCACTTCATGTTTTTGTACCTAAATATTATTTGAGTTGCCTAATCTTTAGCACAGGTAGGTTCGGAAGATGGGATTTGACTTAAACTTATTTAATTTTAAAGAAAGGAAAGAGTAAGCCATGATATTTTACCGTACAAAAGTGTAACGACCAGTATATTTTAATGGTTTTAATAACTTATTTAATTGGATTTTTGTGAAATTTTAAATAATAATATTTTGAAATAAAAATTTAATATTTGGAATATGTCTAATTAAACATAGCAAATGGTAAATTTTCATCTGATAATATTGAAGTTTATTTTCTTGTGCAATTCTATTCCAACTTAAATCAGTTAAAATTGATGATAAAAAAATGTTTTCCAAACCTGAATATTTTTCTATAGAAAATTTGTAAATCATCTTCTGAGTGAGACGTCATAATTCGTTTTTCCGAAATTGGACTTCTATTGCTCCGTTCAACTTATTTATGACATATTAGCAGCATTTTCGGTACCACATATCGACTTCTGATAGGATAGTCCTATCACTGATATCTATATATCGTTTTGATCGTCTCGTCGTGCTGATCTCTACGGTATATCCAATTCTATGTTTTGAAGTCCGATACGCAACGGAATCCATGAAAAACGATTTCGTATCGGTGCCCGTTTTTAATTCTTTTGGTTTCCATCTACCTACTCGTCCAAATTTGAACAATTATAACCTTTAACATTCCTAGAATTTAATATGAGGCCTTTGCTATTCACTGGTCCAATTTATGATTGTTGGTTCGTTTATACCTTTTCACTCTTCCATTTCCTTTCGCTTCATTTTGAAGGGAAGAAAATTTTATGAATTGTTCACTTATTTTGTTCTGAAAAAAAAAAGAAGCAAACCCACTCGACTCGCCTCCATCTTCCATCAATGCTTCACCAACCTTCACGACCTCGGCCTCCTCTTCCACTAACTGTACACCTTTCTCCAACTCAGTTGTGTGATCGCCACCAAGGACCCGAAACCTGACCGCCACCTTATCCATTCACGCAACCCAAATTTTCCACTGTCCTCGGCAAAAAAAACCCACGCCATCTTGCTCCACTCGACAACCCATACCCCACCTTTATCTTCTCCCCTCTCTCTCTCTCTCCTCCTCTGCAGCCAACACCCAGCAACATGACCGGTTTATATTTGCTATTTGGATTTGTTATTGCTATCCTTCTTATGTATGGTATATATATTTATATATTATATATATGTTTATGCATTAGTTTATAGGTAGGAGTTTATATAATGATGTTAATATGTGACTTGCACGTACGTTTCTTTACATTTTGGCTGTTGTATATGTATGTTGTACAGTAGTCTAGTATATGTACTTATTTAATAAAAATATGCACACGTTATATATTTGTTTATATAGAAATATACAGGTTTATAAATCTGAGCATATTCGTTTTCTTTACTGTATGTATATATATATATATATATAAGTTTTGTTGTAGATTTTTTTTAAAGCAAGTTAGCTGTTGTGTGTATATATATCAAGTAGCCTTTTATCTAGCAGCTGATGAAATTTATTTTGACAGTTATATATATATTATATGTGTCAAATGTTATATATACATGATGGACATAAAAGTTTAATATGTATGTAAGTATAAGTTATACAGTTCACTGATTTGAATCGGTGAAACTAAAGCTCTGATATCCCCAAGTTTCCTGGGTACTTCAACCTTCTTTTCAGACTCGTCACAGCCGCGCATCAAATGATTACTGACTTGAACTAGCACTTGCAGCTATTCACTCAGCAGACGATCAGGCGAGATGCTAATTGGAGAAGGACTGACCGGACCTGCCTTCCCGGAAAGCACGAGCATACAGACCAATGTTTATACTGGGTGTTCGGATTCCACTATACCCTTTTCACTCGGGAAAGCAACTCTAGCCTATATTCTTTGGCTTGAATCATAGAGGAAAGTGACAACAACTATCACAACTGGAAATGCTATAACAACTTACTTACTATCTGACCGAAGATATGCGAAAGAGGGAGAATGCGCTATATCGGATATGGCTGTAGTAGCATCGGTTATTTCTCTGGTTACGAATGACCCAATCCAATCTATCTATGGCCCTAGAAAGATACGCCTTCCTTCGGTGGTGAGAGCTGTAGAGGATGTTAGTGTGCTGGGGCAAGTGGGCTAACCCGAACTCCAGTTTATGTACCTGCAGATGATTTGACCGACCCTGCTCCTGCCACGACATTTGCACATTTAGATGCTACTACCGTACTATCAAGAGGATTAGCTGCCAAAGGTATTTATCCAGCAGTCGATCCTTTAGATTCAACGTCAACTATGTTACAACCTCGGATCGTTGGCGAGGAACATTATGAAACTGCTCAAAGAGGGTTGGTCCATGGATTTTCCTTCCTTTGGATATTCCCAAAAACACAGACAACAGAACAAAACCGGAACAAAGAAAAGTAAAAGAAAATAAAAAACCTCCACTGACTGACAGTAGCCAGAAGAAGCCAACAGAAAAAGAGCAAAAGAAACAACATCCCACACAACCATCAATCCCGCCACAACCGAATAGGTATAGGCCAGTCCACCAGAGAAGCTACCATCCCACACCGAGCCAAAGAAAACGGATAAAAGAAACAAAACCCAGACCGAGCAGCAAAGCAACCACGCTATAACGACCACAAGCTCCACTGACTAACAGAAGCCAGGAGTACCAATGGAAACAGAGCAAAAGAAGCACCACCCACACAACCATCAATCCCACCACAACCGAATAGGTATAAGCCAGTCCACCAGAGGAGCTACCATCCCAAACTGAGCCAAAGAAAACCGCCCAACTGACAACACCATCGAGCTCCGGCAAGGCCACGGCCCAATGGTGGTGTCTGAAGATAGTCTAGTAGAACACCAAAGTGGAAGCAAGGGCCCACTAAATCAAACGGAGAGGACCACAGAGAAGGCCAATAGCAGAAAAGGGGAACCAAATCCCAAGCAACTCATGCTCTAACCAAGCGCTACAAAGTGAAAGGATCGCCGATTGGACAAGAAGATAGTAAACCAAAACGAGCAACCCAAGCAACTAAACACTGCCAGAACCACCCAAGCAAATCCAAAACCAATCACCCGGAGCAGAGCACAGGAGAAGCCCATAGAACAGGACGACCACAACCCAAACAATTCCAGAACTCACCAGTCATAGCCAACCAAAGCGAACTCCGGACCAGGGAAGACTCCAAAGACACCTGGACCTGGAAAACTAGCAACCACAATATAAGAAAAACGGGGGGGGGGGATCGGGAGCGATGGGCGAAGGCCAACGCCCCACCAAAAGGATTCAGCCAACTCCCAGTCTAGCGGAAGTCAGAACACACGAACTAGAAAGAAGACCCACTAGCCGCCCAGAACGGGAGCCCATGGGTCCCCTGAATGGTCTACCACGGAAAGCCAGGAAGACGTCATTACTCACATGCCGAATAATGGATGGAGGATCCATAGGAGAGCTCTCAAAGGTTGCCTTATTCCGCAAGCACCAGAGGTGCCAGCAGATGAGACAGGGAATCAAGCGGAACACGATCGAACGAAGTGATTTTCCAAAGATCCCAGCCCACCAGGTTCTCTGAAGATCATTAGGAGATCTGGCAATACCTCGAACACCAACAAGGTTCCCGAAGTAATTCCAGCACACTCTGGCTGAGAAACCATCAAAAAACAAATGGTTCAAGGATTCCGTTTCCCCATTGCCACAGCATCTGCAACGGGAAACATAGGGGATGCCGATCTTTTGGAGATTCTCGTCTAGTGGCAACTCATCGTGCAGGATACGCCACATCAATAGAGAGACCTTGGGGGGAATACGAGAATCCCAAATGAAGGAAAACAAAGGACGAATGGGGCTTGGAATTCTAACCGAAGTCCAAGCTTTCAGAATGGAAAACGAAACGCCATCCCAGCCTGTTAATCCGCCATGAGAGTCAGAGAACGGCTTCACCGACTGCATGTGCTTCCAGGTCTCACTAACATAGGATGGAGAACCCGTGAAATTAGAGCCCGCAAGCCTTTGGTACTTTGCGTGGAGGAACGACGCCCATAAAGAGTCGTTAGCCCCAAACCTGTACCACAACTTACAGGCAAATGCCGCACAAAGGTCCTTAGGATTACGCAGACCCAATCCACCTTCGCTTTTGGGACGACAAACCGCGTCCCAAGAAACCCAATGGTGACGACGGGCGTTGTCCCTGTTACCCCAGAAGAAGGATGAGGCCAAAGACCGATACGACCAGAAGAAGGAAGAGGTAGGGGTCATAGCCGCGAATACATGAGTTCCCATCGAGTCTAAAACAGACTTAATGAGAACTAGCCTACCGGCCTGGGAAAGGAGATACGCATTCCAGTGTAAGATCTTACCCCTCACTTTGTCAATCAAGGGATCGAAGAAAGCATTAAGCTTCCTACCTCGGTACAGGTCAATACCCAGGTATGGTAAAGGAAGGGAAGCTTCCTTGAACCTCGATATAGTCTCGATCCAGGAAGCTCGAGAGGGAGACAAGTCCTTCGCATGGACGAAGCAACTTTTGGAAGGGTTAACGAGTTGGCCCGAGGACCTCTCGTATTGTTGAAGGAAACTAAGGAGTCGCCGGACAGAGGAACGACTGCCATTAGAGAAAATGACAATGTCATCAGCAAAGGATAAGGAAGAGATTAGGGGGCAACCCCTCGGAATCCCGAAGCGCTGGATCTGACCGTAGATCGTTAAGGTTTGAAGACCGCGAATGAAAGCCTCCGCCGCGATCACAAAAAGCGATGGCGAAAGTGGGTCTCCTTGACGCAAAACCCTCCCCGCCCTGAAATACCCATTAGCCGATCCATTAATAAGCATAGAGAACCAACAGTTGGAGATGAGCCTCCACACCAAGTCAATGAGGGGTTCCGAAAACCCGAAATCCCTCTAGACCTTGATGACGAAAAACCAGTACATGCGATCGTAGGCCTTAGCCATGTCCAGTTTGAAGACAACATTAGAACCCCTAACTTTCCAATCAAGCTGGGAGATCAGTTCCTGGGCTAGAAGGACGTTATCAGAAATTAAACGCCATTTTACAAACCCCGCTTGAGAAGGAGAGATAATACGCTCAAGGAAGGGGGCCAAACGACTAGCCAGGATCTTAGAAATAACTTTATTCGAAAAGTTGCAAAGGCTGATGGGCCGGAAATCCACACAAGACCGAGGATTTTCGCACTTAGGAATGAGAATCAGGTTGGTGGAAGTCCAACCTGAGGGAAGAGACCCACCGGAGAAGAAGGATTGAACAGCAAGACAAAAATCAGCCTGAATAATAGGCCAGGACCTCCTATAAAAGACACCGCTGTAGCCATCAGGGCCACTGGCACTATCCTTGCTCAGGGCAAAGACACAAGCACGGATCTCCTCAGGGGATGGGGGTTCCGCTAAAAGGACACTTTCCGGAGAAGGAACCACACGGGGAATGAAGGCTAACAGGGCCGGATCGGATACCGCGATAGACGGAGAGCCCAGAAAGGATTGAAAGTGGGACAGAATGGTATCTTTGACTTTCTCAAGCGAAGAAGCCGTAGATAGATCAGGTCGCAAAATCTCACGGATAGTGAGAAGGTTATTCTTCTTGCGAATAGAAGAATGGAAGAATTTGGAGTTCGTATCTCCGTCGACCACCCACTTGACCCTCGCCTTTTGACGAAGGTATTCATTCTCGATACGAAGTTCCTAGGAGAAGTTAGATTGAGCTAAAGCCCACGTTCGGCTACGATTAGAGACTCTTCGGCCATTCGAACGCGATCGAAGATGTTCTTGAAAACATGAACGTTCCACACCTTAAGGCAATCCTTGAGACGCTTAAGCTTACGACCGAAAACAGCACAGGGAGAGGCAACAATAGGATCGCTCCAAGAGTTAGCTACCACTTGATGAAAAGAGTGGTGAGATCTCCACATGCTCTGGAACCGAAAGGAAGAGGGCCCCGAGAGGGAGAAAGGAGAGCAGCGAACAATCATAGTAGCATGGTCAAAGAAGGACCGATGGAGATGAGCGATCGAGAAGGAAAAAGGTAGACGAAACCAATCCTCCGACCCAAAAACACGGTCAAGTCTAGAGAGGATACGGTTTGGTCCCTCTTGGTTGTTCGACCAAGTGAAAGCAGAGCCAACAAAGGGAAGCTCAGAGAGACCAGAGCTGACAATGAACGAGTTGAAATCCGCCATCGCAACACGGTTGATGGCGCCCCCCCCCCCCCCCCCCGTTTTTCCGCTTGGCAAGCGACGATATTAAAATCACCGCCAACCACAGAGGAAGCGAAACCCAAAGAACCGAGGGCTAAAATGTCGGACCAAAGAGATAACCTCTCCGTTCGATCGCATTTGGCGTAAACCGTCGAGAAAAGAAAGGGAGAAGCGATAGATGGAGACGAACATGTCACCGAGAAGAGCTGAGAGGAGTCGAAAACGGAGCGAACCGCAAGGGATTTGGACCATAAAATCCAAATCTTACCGGAGACATTAGCAGAGCCACCGCCAAAACCTAAGGATAAAATGGTTTTGGTTATACCTTCCGGGTCTAGAAAAGGTTCCAGGAGAGCGACCATGCCCACAGAGTGCTTCCTGACAATGCGTTTTAGCCTAGCCAAAGACGCATCATTGCCAATACCACGGACATTCCAGAAGAGAAAGTTCAACACGAAGAGAAGGAAAGGTGAGAACGAAGAAATAAGGAGCGAAAACCAGACACCAACCAATGGAAAACAGAACGAGCACAGACAAGATACAACGAATATCGAGTATATCTATCGATCTGCTCGGACGCCGCTATAGAGCGTGTGCGGATGGTGCGAGGGGTAGTCGGGACTCTACGCGGACTGCGACGAGATGAACGAGGAGGAGGGATGGAGGGCTGGGGAGGTGTCTCAAAAGACACCTCAACACCGGTCCCCATCAAAGAAGACTGCGAGGCACCAAACAGCGAAGGCGAAGAGTTCCTACAGATGCAATCAAGGCGCTCATTAAGGAGCGCAATTTTTGCCTTACTCATTAGAGGAATGGTAATGGACAGAGAGCACGATGAATAAGGAAGGGAGCACGCCGAGGAGCAGTGAGAGGTAGAAGGAACCAAGCGATCCGAGAGATCAGAAGAAAAACGTAAGAAAGAGGGGTGGCGGACCAAGCGCATTCCATTCTGCCTTAAAAACCTGTCAATAGCAGGACAAGGATGAGCCAAGAAGGGGGAGGAAAAAGGGGGGGAGGAGCAACCAGAAATAGACAACACCGAAGCAACTGACGATGGAACAGGAGAGAGAGACGAATGGGAGGGAAAAGCGAGGCGGGGAAAAACTATAGAGGGTCTGAAGAGTGTACGGGAGCAAACAAGTCGCTTCCCACGTTGCTGTGGGAACCTTACCAAAGCCGGACTGTCACTAATAAAACATCCCAGCGATACAGGTAAGATTCGCGGGTCAGACCAAGCAGAGGGAACAACAGAGCAGAACAATGAAGGCTGGCAATAACCCAGGCTGTCCGTATAGTGGTCAGAGACTGGGGCCACTATGCGACCAGAGCTGGGAGATCGCTCGAACCAATTGCTCCAGGCCCGTTGTAACCTCCGAAGGGACCAATGGTAGCCAGACAAAATAGGGATACGATAAAAAGACAAAGTCACTGACGACACAGAATAGGCCTCGTAATGACTCATCCCTAGAACCCAATAAGAGGATCCCATCAGATCGATCCATACTAGCAGCCTGGTATGGACACAACCGATGCGGTAGAGGAATTCCTGCAAAACAAACAGAGGCCAAAGACTCTGATGTAGGCAGCAAGACAAGAGGACAAAGACGGACGAGTCGATAAAATCAGAACAAATGGGACCTGACAAACCACCAGTCTGGGACGAGACAGCAATGTCAGGGAGCACACACCTAAATGTGTCAAGGCTCATGCACACAAAGCCAACACCATCGGCCAACAACCAGAAAATAATAGGCAATCCAGCATAATCTACGAAAATGGAAATAGAAGGAGAAAAGCTCACCTGCCTGCAAATGGCATCACATACCAGCTGGATAGGAGTATGAGCCAACAGTAGTGGAGAACTGAGCGATAAGGAAAACTCCTTATCTTCGACAACCAAGTCAGAAGGCAGTCCAACGCCTAAAAACAACGACACAACAGGAACCTCACCAGAAGGCAAAGAGGAACTGCCAGACAAATCAGAACCAGTAACAGGCAAAACACCCAGCTGCCGGTCTGGTCGAGGAGATAAAGTGGTCAAATCCTTATCTCCTTGACCACAGGCATAGCCTACGTCGCCAACAGACCCAAAGGTGAGAGAAGCCCCAAGTGGACTAACAGCAGCTGCTGCTCCGAAGACAGTCAGACGAGGAGCAAAACAAGTGATGAAATCTCGTTTGTTACTCATGTTGAAACCACAATCAGCAAGAATGCCAGAATAATCACACACGGTATCAACAGCAAACGAGCCAAAGCAAAATCCAGACTGACTTGAAGCCTTTCCACCCACCGCGTCCCCAAAAATCAGCCTCGGTTCAAATCGGGTGGTGAAATCCCGATTCCCGATAGACACAGATTTGCTAGGATGGGAAGCCCTAACTTCTGGCGATGCAGCAAAATAAGACCTCGACCCAGAAAATAGAGAACAGCGCAACGAATTCGAGAAGCATGGATTAAGCTCCATGAAACTCCCAGCAGCATCTAAAAACTTGAAACGAGCAAGAGCTAAGAAAGCCCTTGGAGAGTAGACGCTAATCTCTACCGAACAGAAGCTAGAGAAGCAAACCGATAGTGGAGGAGCCACCACATCCAAAAGGGCTGCAGCTATATTAGCGAATGAGGGACATGACCTCACAAAATTACCACGGAAGTTAAAAACCCCCAATTCCATAGGCTAAACCCTAGAAACCACTGAGAAGAAGGATGAGCGGGCACTAATAGAGCGCACCCAGATTGATAGCACAAGAGCGAGCAAGAGAAGAGAGCAAGATAGGAGAAAGAAAACAGAGAATCGCTGTAAAGAGCAGAGTTAGCAGGAGGCCATTTTTATTTTTTTCGACCGTTGGAGTTGATGGTATATATAGTTGTTTGTTTGTATATATATATTTCTTATATAGGGTCTGCATACTATATATATGTGTAAGTATTTTGCATTTTATTTGGTGTACATATATTTATTTCAAATTTTATTATGTAGATATGTCGTTATATATGTGTTTATTTAAAACAATGATTTTGATGTATATATAATTAATTTAATATTTGTTAAAATTAATATTGACTTGAAATTGAATATATATATATATATTCTGTTTCTATCTAACTGATTCTGATTTGATTTCGTCAATTCCTGTTTATCAGCTTTTGTTCGTCGTGCCTGCTTTCTTCATCGAATTTGTGCCCATCTCATTCGTCTTTGGAATTCGTAGCTTGCTCTATTGTCTATTCTCTCTAGCCTCGAAAGGTGAGCAATCACTCACGATTAACGTTCTTATATTTATTAAATTTGATTTCAACTGAAATGACAATTGAAAAATGCTGTTGTTAGTTATTTACATTGATATATATGCTATTATCTGTATCTGTTCACCTGTGACATCTGACACCATTATCTGTTATTTATATTGCTATATATATGTCATTATCCGTATCTGTTCACCTATGACATTCGACACCATTATCTGTCATTTATATTGGTGATATATGCATGTTATGTCATTATCATATCTGTTGTCACTTTGCAAGTTCCCTGTTAGTATAGAATTCACTATGGGTTGAAATGATACATACCCGAACGATCTATAGAATAGGAGAAAATCGTTATGGGTTGAAATGATAAACCCAAGCGATTTTCATTGACATTGAATTGGGATTGCGGGTTGAAATGATATATGCCCGTGTATATTTAAATTGCGAATTGAAATGATAAATATCTGTATCACTTGACCATAGGGTAGAGAATTATATACAAACACCGTTGGTCTATATATATATAATATTTTGAAAATGATTTCTATGGCTTTGAAAGGAAAGATATGGTTTTAAATAAATATTGATTTTAAAAATTTATCAAAGTTGATTTAATAAAGTTGATATATAATATGTTTAAGTATTTATTTAATATCTATATTTTCAAATATAGAGTTTAAAATGATTTGAAATTATATTTATTTAAGAATTTTACTTAAATAAGTTGATTTGAAATTTAGTAAATTTGAAATTTTAAAGCTATGATTTTATAACTTGAATTAGATTAAAAGTGACTTAAATCAATATTTCAAATTTATATAAATTTAAATAGGATATTTTGTTTATTTAAATTTGTAAATTAAAGTTGTATTCAGATATTATTAAAATGATTAAGTAAATATTTCAAAACTAACAATAGTAAAGTGAATTTGATATATATATAAATTTATCGAATTTAGTTTTGAAATGTTGAATATATTGACTTTGATATATATTGAAATTTGAATGGTTTATTTTGAGGTTCAAATCTGTATTTGAAATCAGTATGATTTGAAATAGTTTATTTAGAACTGAATTGAATTGAAATCGATGAATTAAGATTGAACTAAATGTGATTTTGGAATTCGAGTTGATTTGAATTGATTTATGAAATTCGTGGAAACTATCTTATTATATAAAGTATTCTAAATTATATTTAAAACTATTTTTATATTATTTTATAAACTATTTTAATATAACTATTTTTAATATAAACTATTTTACATATACTAATTATTTTAATATAAATTGTTTTAACTTATAATTATTTTTTATAAATTATTTTATTTTATAAACTATTTTATTTTATATAGTATTATTAATATCTAAACTGTTGAAGGAAAGTGTTATGTTTTCAAAGTATGATGATTTCCAAAGTATTATTATTTCAAATTGTTTGGTTCCGAAAGTATTATAACTTTGAAAGTACTATGATTTAGGAAGTGAATATTTTGAAATGGAAATGACATTTTGGTTTTGAAGTATAGACTATTTTGAAATGACCGCGGTATTATAATAACGATTGGTTGTCAAAGAGACCGGGATCGGATATGGGCATACTCTCTATCGATACTGAAAACCTCTTTAACAACTGTGTACGTGGTGGAGATTCCAGAATGAAGTAGGATGGTGGCGACGATCCTATTGAGGTATATACGTGGACCCGACTCCCGTGAGTTGGCATAAGGTGGCTAAAACAGGAGCGATTCTCGGGCCAATGAGGTAGCACCTCTTATCGGACACACTTCTTCGATACCATTCTATTACTTTGTGATTGACTAGGTGCACCCCTTGATTTTGGGAGTGTGGCTCGAGGCGGTCGGTAGTGGCTGCTATGCGTTTCCACCAGCCCGGATGCGTAATTGGTATATCTACCCTGGCATTGCCTAGTTGTGTCATGTCACCTACCCTAGCGTGCCTTGTACGAGTTTGATTTGTGTCCTACCTATGGAGTATCTTCTCGTAGCCCCCGATCTGGAGGTATGCAGGTACTGTATAGACTACTGGCACTATTTATGTGTTCAGGGGGATATGGGTAACTCCTTAACGCTAGTTTAAAGTAAGTTTATTTTACTATTAGACACTATTATAATAGCGTATATTACTACATAGTAGATAGTTTAACGGATCCATAGAGGATGGTTGTCCCAAACATCCTTTGAGTTACTTGTATTTCAGTTGATATTTCACTTGAGTTGGATTTATTGATATAAGAATGTTAATCCTGACTCGAGTGTTTTGTATTTTTCTTTACGCTCGGGTCAGACTGAGTGATACTGCATTTGAGACTCACCTCTGGAGTTGGAGCATCGCTTGGAGATCCAACTATCTATCCAGCCTTCAGTTATTCAGTTGATTCCAGTGATGTATTCAGATCTTGTATTTGACTATTGTATTTAGACATCTATGTACTCGAGACTTCTGTTGTATCTTGTTTAACTCTGTTATATATATAGTAGCTTCATGAACTACTATTCTTTTGTTTCCGCTGCATTATTGTTGTATTACTCAGTGTCTATGATTCTATGATTTATTTATTTACTGTATATGCTGAGTTTTTCCAAATATAAAATAACAATATGATATTTTGAGCAATTCAATTCCGACACGTATGGATGCGAATGGTTGAAAATTTCAGGTCGTTACACAGAGAATGCTATAGAGGTAAAATGTGTGCTTGATTTAACTAGCTATTATAAGAAGTCCATTAAAGACGTCACAATGATTTCTACACCACTGACATGCCGTACAAAGAAGAATTTAGTCTTCTTGTGGAACTTGAAATGTGAACATGCTTTTATTAAGTCAAAAAAGTTGTTTATCGATTATAAGTCCCTAAAGTATTTGTTGTTTTAACATCACCGGAAGAGGTAAACGATTTGGATTATTTGTGAGTGAGTGTTGATGATCCGACATTTCAAGTTAAATTACGCCACACATATTGCTTTTGGCTTGGAAAGTTATAAGTACCAGGCAAGTAGGTTGTCGCCTAAGTTCTATAGTGATATTTATAAAGTATTGATACTTGAGTGGTCGTTGTAACTGCAAGTACATTATCTGCGCTGAGGTGACATAAGTTCCGTACCATGTTCATTAAGCTAGGACATTGTCCATTTTAGATGTTCCTAGATGAATTTTTAGGCATGATGTTATATAAGTTATTTAGTGTTATGTCTGTTGGTCTAATATGGAAATATACCATTACCTATTAAGTTGTCTCGACTAGAAAATGATTGAAGTAAAATGGTGAGAATTTATATTTGATGCCATTAATGGGTTTGGATAAAGAAATGAGAAAATTTGGAAGTTTAGATGACAAAACATAAATGGAAGGATCAAGGAGGTGATATCATAATTTGTAAGCATTGAGAATGCAAAGGTGATTTTCATGGAAAAGGAGATTTGAAGATTTTGGTATGGTTTTAAAAGAATAAATATTCAGATTCTTCTCAATTATGATTAAAGAGAAACTATCTATTCAAGGAAACTATTTTGAAGCATCAACTTAAAGGTACATAGTTTGTGTTACATAATAGGTGCAAATGAACAATATCACCTAGACGATTAATTTTAGTGCTAAAATAATTTTAGGTTACAATTTCACTTAAATTTGGATTTCCAGATTTAGGATTTTTGATTACTATGTATGAATACGTAAATATAGTAGGATAATCTTGCTTGAATGCCTGAATGTTTGCTTCTTGTATGCTTAGAGATTAGGGTAAATTTCTTGTAGTCTAGAAATGTGATAATTTGGTATCTGAATTGTTAGAGGATTGGAGAAACGATATCATAAGTGAAATGATACATTTTGGTTAAATTGAAATCAGAAGGGGAGTTATGCTATTTTCACCAGTTTAAAACATCACCATATTTTTTATGTTCTTGGATGAAAATGAAGAATAGTAATAGATTTAAGTTATTAGATACTAGGAGAGACACCGTCCACTTTTGAGTTGTCTTACCTTAGTATCCAAAAGATGAAGTGATCAGTATACTATTGGGATGATTTAAGGCATAGTGTATGTCCAATGAGGGTTGCACGAGGCTGCATTCTCATTGGGGCATACTTTTACTCAAGTTATCAGTTATGGTGCATGCTATCATCATTTTATCTAAGTTAGTAGCATGGATTGCAAACGTTACCTATGCATGTACATTTGATGTGATTTGGATTGAATTTATATGACAGTTGTAAATTCGATAAGTTAAGGCTGGAAGAATGATTTGATTGAGAGTACATGGAAAGTGGAGGAGAGAATCTGATCGTTTCATTTCAACTCTTCACAAGAGGATCTTCCCATTTGCTTGTTTGTTACGATGATTAATTTATTTGAGTATGTATGAATGGATGTTGTACATAAGTATTGTTAAGTTATTTAACCCAAAAAATGGATCAACATCCTCGTTTGAGTGTGAAAGCACCAACCATATTTATCAAGGCAAATAAATTAGAAAAAAGCAATAGAAAATAGTGGATAAGGTAAAAAAGACAAGAGATTTTATAGTGGTTCGGCTATTAATGAAGCCTTCGTCCACTTTATAGATTCTTTTGTTGATCAACTGCTATTACAAAGGATTTTATATAATAATATAATTCTCATTTCCTAGATTAGATCAAGCAACCATTGTTAGAGACAAAAGGAGGATCTCAATTGTCCCTTCATGGCTGTTGTGTGGGGGGAAAAGAGTGAAGAAATAATGGTAGAGCTTTAGCAGAGATCCGATCCCCTCTACTATTGCAGATAGGATGGTATTTATAGGGGTTAGAGGGCATTTGGGCCAGAGCCACTTTACCAAAAGCCTGTAGTCATCATGCAGAGGTCGCTCAAGAAGTTTGGTTACTTCTTGCACTTCGGTTCCATCTCTCCTGTCGGGACTCTATGGCGTTCGATATCATACAAGTCCATTCACTCGCTCTACGACAAAGGGCGTAACGACCCGCTATTTTGGACCATTCAAATCGACAATAAATCCACACATGTCGGACTTGAATAATTCAAAACAATAGATTGTTAATTTAAATTGGCAAAACTCAGCATATACAGTAAATAAAATAATCACAGATCACAAACACAGAGTAATATAACAATAATGCAGCGGAAACAAAAGAATAGTAGTTCATGAAGCTACTATATATATAACAGAGTTAAACAAGATACAACAGAGGTCTCAAATACATAGATATCTCAATACAATAGTCAAATACAAGATCTGAATACATCACTGGAATCAACTGAATAACTGAAAGCTGGATAGATAGCTGGATCTCCAAGCGAAGCTCCAACTCCAAAGGTGAGTCTCGAATACTGTATCACTCAGTCTGACTCGAGCGTAAAGAAAACACAAAACACTTGAGTCAGGATTAACATTCTTATATCAATAAATCCAACTCAAGTGAAATAACAACTGAAATACAAGTAACTCAAAGGATGTTTGGGATAACCATCCTCTAAGGATCCGTTGAACTATCTACTATGTAGTAGTGTACGCTAAGTAGATAATGTCTAATCAGTAAAGTACGATATCAAAATAGTGTTAAGGCGTTACCATAATCCCCCTTAACACATTTTATAATGCCATAGTCTATACAGCACCATAAACCCCACCGTAAACTAGTGGTTATCAGAGGGTACCCCATAGGTATAACAAAAAACAAATCGTAGTGGTCGCGATAGGATAAACAGTATGACAAGGTACATGAGGCGATACCAATTAGGATACTAGTAGTTGCGTCATCCGGACTGATGTTGGGCATAGGAGCTACTACCCCAACACTGCGAAACAACACTCCCATAATCGAGGGGTGCACCCAAATCGAATCACAAAAGTAATAGATATGGTAACGAAGAAGTGTGTCCGCTAGAGGTGGCGATCCTCAATGGTCCGGCAGGGCTCCTGTTTTAGTCATGTCAGGGGTCATCCAAAATCGTTCTCTTTCTTTAGTCAACGCGTTCATCAAAACCATCCACTTCGTTCTGGATCAACACTCCGCATATATTAGTTATTAAAGTGGTTTTCGGTATCGACAGAGAGTATGTCCATATCCGATCCCGGTCTCATTAATAACTACGTATTAATTACACCGATGGTCATTTAGTAAACTTTTAAAATAGTTTATATTTCAAACCGAAATATCATTGCGATTTCAAAACCATATCCATACGATATCAATTTCACTTTAAATAAATCCATTTCCAAAATCATATCACTTTCCAAAGTTATATCGCTTTCGAAATCGTAGTCTTTTAAAATCAAAACACTTTGGAAATCAAAACCTTGAAATTCATAACACTTTGAAACTATAGTTTGAAATCATAACATTTTGGAATTCATAACACTTTCCTCTTAAACAGTTTAGATATTAAAATTAGTGTATATAATAAAATAGTTTATAAAATAAAAATAGTTTATATAAAATAGTTATAAGTTAAAATAGTTTATATAAAATAATATATATTAAAAATGATTTATATAAAATAGTTTATATTAAAATATATTTTTTTAGTAAAATATAAATAGTTGTAGATATAGTTTAAAAATACTTTATACAATAAATAGCTTCCACAAATTCACAAATAGATTCAACTCAACTCGGATTCCAAAATTCAAATTTAATCAAATCTCAAATCATCAATTTCAATTTGATTCAGTTTCTAAATAGACCATTTCAAGTTATCAATTTCAAATACATATTGAACCACAAAATAAACCATTAAATTTCAATATATTTCAAAGCTTTAAATATTCCACATTTCAAAAACAAATTTTGTTTATTCCATTCATATCTAAGTTTAATTTCATTATATTTAGTTTCTGAGATATTTCTTTAATCATTTCAATACATCTAAATACAACTTCAATTTACAAATTATATATAAACAAAATATCCCTTTTAAATTTATATAAGTTTGAAATATTCATTTAAGCCACTTCTTAATGAAATTCAAGTTATAAAACATATCTTAAGATTTCAAATTTAATAGATTTCGAATCAAACTTATTTAAGTAAAATTATTAAATAATTAAGAATTCCAAATCACTTTCAAATTTATCTTTCAACCTAAAACATTATAAACTCTATATTTGAAAATATAAATTTTACCTAAATACTCAAAACATATTTTTATATTGATTCAAATCAACTTTAATAAATCTTTAAAATCATAATTTATTAAAACCATATATTTCTTTTCAAAACAATAGAAATCATTTTTCAAAATATTTATATATATATATATATATACCAATGGTGTCTGTATATAAATTTTTATCCTATGGTCAAGTGATACAGATATTTATCATTTCAATCCGTAATTTAGATTATATTCGGGTATATATCTTTTCAACCCGAAATCCCAAATTCAATTCAATTGAAAATCGCTTGGGTTTATCATTTCAACCCATAACGATTTTCTCCTATTCTACAGATCGTTCGGGTATGTATCATTTCAACCCATAGTGAATTCTATAATAACAGGGAACTTGCAGAGTGATAACAGATATGATAATAATATAACAACAATAACAGGCATATATCATCAACATAAATAAAAGATAAGGGTGTCAGATGTCACAGGTGAACAGATACAGATGATGGCATATATATATCAATATAAATAACAGATAATGGTGTCAGGTGTCAGGTGTCAGGTGTCACAGGTGAACAGATACAGATGATGGCATAGATATAGCAATATAAATAACTAACAGCAGCATATTTCAATTGTCGTTTCAATTGAAATCAAATTTAATAAATATAAGAACATTAATTTTGAGTGATTGCTCACCTTTCGAGGTTAGAGAAGTTTGAAACACAACCAGCTACGAATTGGTTCACGATCTAGAAAATCGAACAATCCAAACAACAATCTCAAAGTGAAGTAAGCTGAAAGCGGATTTTAACGGACATAGCTGATAGATAGGAATTGACGAAATCAAATCAAATTTAGCTTAACATAAACTGGGACAAAATAAATATTATATCCATATATATCCTATACAATATATATAACTATAAAATTTCCCTGTAACAAAACAAAACTTTACACGTAAATATTACATATATCAACCTACAAACACAACTATAATATCAAAACATCTCTATACATATAATTTTTTTCAAATATCCACAGTTAATACACACATATATAAACAAATTACTGTAACCATATGTAGACCCAATATATAAACTCTATATAGCTGACATGCACACTGTATATATAATCAACATATTATAACAGTAAAACAAAGGTAAAATAGACAATACCTCTCATAATTATATATTGCACACTCTTTATAAACTAACATATATAATATGATTTACCCAAAATGTATAACTGACATATATACAAATTTATATACTAACAGATTACACATAAAATGCTAATACAACATACTGGACCAGACAACTATATATATCCATATTTCTCAAAATCAATGTTCTTTATATATACCCAAGATAACCAACATAGTAGGCTTACATAATATGATATACTGTAACTTATTGACCAGTATAAACATTTTTTTTATATATAACAGACATATGCATCTCGAAATTTAAAGCTTTGCCTATTTTTTTTATTTTTTTTCCAAAGCAACCTCCAGTTCTTAACTATATATATATTGCCAACAATATCAAAACTTCATATTATAACATATATGTAGACTATAGCCAAAACAAAACTTACAAAAAAAATCGTTACAGACTTAAATTCAAAGTCTATATATATATATACACACACACACTAAATTTACTCACAATATAGAAATGTGTAAAACAAGGAAACAAAGAAACAAACAGCTTCAGTTTGAAAGAATAAAAGTGACGACAAGTATATATATACACTATTGAAATCTATGTTTAATGAATTAAATATACTATAAACATATATATATATATATATATATATAATTTATATAAACAAACTATATATATACACAAGTATATATGTCGAACTATAAATCCATATATATAGAACTGTACTATATGTAACAGTATTAATTTCCTCTTAAATATTATATATACAACACACCTTTATATAAACTTTACTTCAAAATATGACACATTACATACGAATACTCTAAACACATATATATATATATATATAAACTATCCTTATAATATGTAAGCTTGGACCAGTGAATAAATCATTTCATATACATAAATATATATTTCAAACTTATTTATATATATATAAAAGAGGACCACAGCAAATTATAACAAACAAATAAGATAAAAATATATTTATGTATATACCTTATGGAGTATACACTCGGCCAGGGGTGAGATGATTCGAAGTGTTTGGGTAGGAGTAGGCAAGGTGATGGGTTCGAAGGTTGTGGAGGAAGTGGTGCGGGGCCATGCGATGGAGAGGGGAGATGAGTGGAGTGGTCACGACATGGGGAAAAGAGGAGGGCTAGACAGTGGTGGTGGGTGAAGGGCGGAGGTGGAGGAGCGGCTGCCATTCACGCATGGGAGAAGTTGAGTTGCGTGTGAGGTTGGCTCGAGGAAAGAAGAAAAATGAAAGTGTAAAATGCGATCTGGGTGGAAGATGAACAATCCTCTATTGAAAATGAAGAGCGAATGGTTTCTTTTAATATAAACTATAAGTTTAACATTTTATTTTTCAGAAATAAAATAAAGGGTTGAATTCGGTGAAAAATAAATGCTAATGACTATTCGTTTACACAATGGAATATTGAAAGATCATAAGAATAAAAAGAAACGGAACTGGTACCGATACGGTTACCGGTTTCACGAATTTCGCTGCGTACTGGTTTTCAAAACACAAAATCGAATATACTGCAGAGATCAGCATGATGAGACGATCAAAATGGTATACAGATATCAGTGGTATGATTGAATTACAAAAATTCGAATTTTCTACCAACGGAAAATGCAGCAAAACGCAGAAAAATAAGATCGACGGAGCTAAAGAAGTCCGAATTTGGAAAAACGAAAAATGACGTCTTAGTCAGAAGATGAATTAGAATTTTTCTATGTAAAAATATTCAGGTTGGGAAAACATTTTATTATCATCAATTTTAACGGATATAAATTGGAATAAAATTACACTAGAAAATAAAGTTCAATATTATCAGATGAAAATTTACCAGTTGCTATGTTAAAACAGACGCATTTCAAATATCAAATTTAAATTTCAAAATTTTATCGTTTAAAATTTCACAAAATTTCAACTAATTACGTTATTAAAACAGTTAAAATTTACGGGTCGTTACACTCTCCCCCACTCAAAACTTTTTGTCCCCAAAAAGGAAGGAGGTAGGAGAATAGATACAACCAGAAAGAAAACACATTCGAAATAGAAAATAACAATTAATTTAAATCATATAAATTTCAATTTTAAATTAATTGATATTCAATAATTGATTTAGTCCATTTGATTTCACTAAAATCAATCTTAACTATTTCTAAATTCATTATCATATTGTCTAACCATCCTCAATTAACAATTTCTAAATCATTAATTTGTATAATCATTTATTATACTCATATTTTATTCAACAAATTTAATTCTTTTATTCCAAATTATTATTAAGTTTATTCCACTTAATATATCTTATCACATATATTTAAACCATATAAATTAATTTAAACCATATAAATTTCAATATAAATAAATTTATATTCAATAATTGGTTTAAATTTAAGGTATTTCCATAAGTTGATCTAATTTCAATTTGTTAATTCTTTCAGAACAAAATTTATTATATTCATCTCATTCAATTTACTTATTATTCTATCATCTTTATTATCATTTTTTTTATAATTAAAATCTAAGTGTATAACATTTGTTATAAACACTCAAATTTAATTTATAAAATCATTTTATATTGTATATTATTCAATTACATTTTAACTTCTGAATAATTTAGGTAAGTTAGATTGAAATGCAATTTAGTACTATACAAATAAAATTTTCCAATTTAATTATTTCAAGTTTAAATACTTATTCAAAATTTAGTTTTTTTTATAATTGAAAACATCTTTCAACATGATTTTTAAGAATTAAATTTCCATTTAATTTCAAACCCTTTAGAAATAATTATGTATATACTATATATATTAAATCAAATTAAATTTAAAATAATATACCCATATATATATATATATATATATATATCAGGTCATACTTAAGAAATTCAAATCAAAATATTTTTCCAAAACAAAACCGTAGCAAAGCTAAAGAATGGTCTCTTCACTTCGAAACTCGAAAATGAATGTCGATGATGCGGCCGCCATCACCGAAATTATTTTCCAGCGACAAAAGAGAAGAGTACAGATTTAAAATTCTTTAAAATCCTTTGGAAACGATTTATACTCAGAAATACTTTACATAATATACATTTAAAACTTTAAAACCAAAGTTTGAAATCACGGGAAATTAAATTCTCAAATTCTTTATTTAAATTCATTTAAACTCTAAATCGATTTATAAACCATATTATAAATCCATTTATAGAACAATAAATGATAATTAAATATTATCATTTCAAACAACCATTTTAATTAACTTATTAAATTACATAAAATTATACTTATATATATATGATATAATCATACCAATTTATTTCATTTACCAGATTTGAAGATAATATTGTGTCATTTTGCTCTATTCAAGTGTTTTGGAAATCCTATCGATAGCGTTGATCAGACGAATCGATCGAAAACCCAAATCAACATCAACAACTCAAACAACACAATATATAACATTTTAATATAAATTTTCAAATACACTCCCTCACTCGAATGATTCCAAAATAGATTTCAAAATAAGGATAGAGATTCAAATTAGAGAGATTCTAATCAAAAGAATTCAGACTAGAAGATAGACTCGGTAGGGAAATAAGATGATTGAATTTCAAACAAGGAAGATGGATAGACTTATATAAATCACGGGCAACTTTAACCGGGTCAACCACGACTTCAAGATAAGATCGAGGTAGAATTCTGGAGCAAATCGACATACGATCGCCAGAGATAAAATTCGGGTATAGCAAAGATAGCAGCATCGTAAACCGAGGATACAGAAATCTCCGGTGAATCAATACCGATTGTAAAGGAGTTTCACCCCTTTACAGATTTATTCAGATATTGACGAGACCGCCGATTTATTATAGAGATCATTTGAAGTGGGGTTATGGAATGCTCCAGAATCTAGAAGACACGAATAGGGGAGACAAGGGTGGACTTTGGAACCGAAGTGAACGTTCCAAATTCAAAGGAAACCAAGTCAAAGAATAAGAGATTTGAGCTAGAACGAACGTGATTCTGTAATTAAATTTACTACATATGGTAAGTTTTTCCTAAAACTAGAGCTCTGCCAACTTTAACGACCCGCTATTTTGTACCATTCAAATAGACAATAAATCCACACATGTCGGACTTGAATAATTCAAAACAATAGATTGTTAATTTAAATTAGCAAAACTCAGCATATACAGTAAATAAAATAATTACAGGTCACAGACACAGAGTAATATAACAATAATGCAGCGGAAACAAAAGAATAGTAGTTCATGAAGCTACTATATATATAACAGAGTTAAACAAGATACAACAGAGGTCTCGAATACATAGATATCTCAATACAATAGTCAAATACAAGATCTGAATACATCACTGGAATCAACTGAATAACTGAAAGCTGGATAGATAGCTGGATCTCCAAGCGAAGCTCCAACTCCAAAGGTGAGTCTCGAATACTGTATCACTCAGTCTGACCCGAGCGTAAAGAAAACACAAAACACTCGAGTCAGGATTAACATTCTTATATCAATAAATCCAACTCAAGTGAAATAACAACTGAAATACAAGTAACTCAAAGGATGTTTGGGATAACCATCCTCTAAGGATCCGTTGAACTATCTACTATGTAGTACTATACGCTAAGTAGATAATGTCTAATCAGTAAAGTACGATATCAAAATAGTGTTAAGGCGTTACCATAATCCCCCTTAACACATTTTATAATGCCATAGTCTATACAGCACCATAAACCCCACCGTAAACTAGTGGTTATCAGAGGGTACCCCATAGGTATAACACAAAAAAAATCATAGTGGTCACGATAGGATAAACAGTATGACAAGGTACATGAGGCGATACCAACTAGGATACTAGTAGTTGCATCATCCGGACTGATGTTGGGCATAGCAGCTACTACCCCAACACCGCGAAACAACACTCCCATAATCGAGGGGTGCACCCAAATCGAATAACAAAAGTAATAGATATGGTAATGAAGAAGTGTGTCCGCTAGAGGTGGCAAACCTCAATGGTCCGGCAGGGCTCCTGTTTTAGTCATGTCAGGGGTCATCCAAAATCGTTCTCTTTCTTCAGTCAACGCGTTCATCAAAACCATCCACTTCGTTCTGGGTCAACACTCCGCATATATTAGTTATTAAAGTGGTTTTCGGTATCGACAGAGAGTATGTCCATATCCGATCCCGGTCTCATTAATAACTACGTATTAATTACACCGATGGTCATTTAGTAAACTTTTAAAATAGTTTATATTTCAAACCTAAATATCATTGCCATTTCAAAACCATATCCATACGATATCAATTTCACTTTAAATAAATCCATTTCCAAAATCATATCACTTTCCAAAGTTATATCGCTTTCGAAATCGTAGTCTTTTAAAATCAAAACACTTTGGAAATCAAAACCTTGAAATTCATAACACTTTGAAACTATAGTTTGAAATCATAACATTTTGGAATTCATAACACTTTCCTCTTAAACAGTTTAGATATTAAAATTAGTGTATATAATAAAATAGTTTATAAAATAAAAATAGTTTATATAAAATAGTTATAAGTTAAAATAGTTTATATAAAATAATATATATTGAAAATGATTTATATAAAATAGTTTATATTAAAATATATTTTTTTAGTAAAATATAAATAGTTGTAGATATAGTTTAAAAATACTTTATACAATAAATAGCTTCCACAAATTCACAAATCGATTCAACTCATCTCGGATTCCAAAATTCAAATTTAATCAAATCTCAAATCATCAATTTCAATTCGATTCAGTTTCTAAATAGACCATTTCAAATTATCAATTTCAATACATATTAAACCACAAAATAAACCATTAAATTTCAGTATATTTCAAAGCTTTAAATATTCCACATTTCAAAAACAAATTTTGATAATTCCATTCATATCTAAGTTTAATTTCATTATATTTAGTTTCTGAGATATTTCTTTAATCATTTCAATACATCTAAATACAAATTAAATTTACAAATTATATATAAACAAAATATCCCTTTTAAATTTATATAAGTTTGAAATATTTATTTAAGCCACTTCTTAATCAAATTCAAGTTATAAACATATCTTAAGATTTCAAATTTAATATATTTCGAATCAAACTTATTTAAGTATAATTATTAAATAATTAAGAATTCCAAATCAATTTCAAATTTATCTTTCAACCTGAAACATTATAAACTCTATATTTGAAAATATAAATTTTACATAAATACTCAAAACATATTTTTATATTGATTCAAATCAACTTTAATAAATCTTTAAAATCAATATTTATTAAAACCATATATTTCTTTTCAAAACAATAGAAATCATTTTTCAAAATATTTATATATATAGACCAATGGTGTCTGTATATAAATTTTTATCCTATGGTCAAGTGATACAGATATTTATCATTTCAATCCGTAATTTAGATTATATTCGGGTATATATCTTTTCAACCCGAAATCCCAAATTCAATTCAATTGAAAATCGCTTGGGTTTATCATTTCAACCCATAACGATTTTCTCCTATTCTACAGATCGTTCGAGTATGTATCATTTCAACCCATAGTGAATTCTATACTAACAGGGAACTTGCAGAGTGATAACAGATATGATAATAATATAACAACAATAACAAGCATATATCATCAACATAAATAAAAGATAAGGGTGTCAGATGTCACAGGTGAACAGATATAGATGATGGCATATATATATCAATATAAATAACAGATAATGGTGTCAGGTGTCACAGGTGAACAGATACAGATGATGGCATAGATATAGCAATATAAATAACTAACAGCATCATATTTCAATTGTTGTTTCAATTGAAATCAAATTTAATAAATATAAGAACATTAATCGTGAGTGATTGCTCACCTTTCGAGGTTAGAGAAGTTTGAAACACAACCAGCTACGAATTGGATCACGATCTAGAAAATCGAACAATCCAAACAACAATCTCAAAGTGAAGTAAGCTGAAAGCAGATTTTAACGAACATAGCTGATAGATAGGAATTGACGAAATCAAATCAAATTTAGCTTAACATAAACTGGGACAAAATAAATATTATATCCATATATATCCTATACAATATATATAACTATAAAATTTCCCTGTAACAAAACAAAACTTTACACGTAAATATTACATATATCAACCTACAAACACATCTTTAATATCAAAACATCTCTACACATATAAATTTTTTCAAATATCCACAGTTAATACACACGTATATAAACAAATTACTGTAACCATATGTAGACCAAATATATAAACTCTATATAGCTGACATGCACACTGTATATATAATCAACATATTATAACAGTAAAACAAAGGTAAAATAGACAATACCTCTCATAATTATATATTGCACACTCTTTATAAACTAACATATATAATATGATTTACCCAAAATGTATAACTGACATATATACAAATTTATATACTAACAGATTACGCATAAAATGCTAATACAACATACTGGACCAGACAACTATAAATATCCATATTTCTCAAAATCAATGTTCTTTATATGTACCCGAGATAACCAACATAGTAGGCTTACATAATATGATATACGGTAACTTATTGACCATTATAAACATTTTTTTTATATATAACAGACACATGCATCTCGAAATTTAAAGCTTTGCCTTTTTTTCCAAAGCAACCTCCAGTTCTTAACTATATATATATTGCCAACAATATCAAAACTTCATATTATAACATATATATAGACTATAGCCAAAACAAAACTTACAAAAAAAATCATTACAGACTTAAATTCAAAGTCTATATATATATATATACACACACACTAAATTTACTCACAATATAGAAATGTGTAAAACAAGGAAACAAAGAAACAAAGAAACAAACAGCTTCAGTTTGAAAGAATAAAAGTGACGACAAGTATATATATACACTATTGAAATCTATGTTTAATGAATTAAATATACTATAAACGTATATATATAAAAAAATTATATAAACAAACTATATATATACACAGGTATATATGTCGAACTATAAATCCATATATATAGAACTGTACTATATGTAACAGTATTAATTTCCTCTTAAATATTATATATACAACACACCTTTATATAAACTTTACTTCAAAATCTGACACATTATATACGAATACTCTAAACACGTATATATATATATATATAAACTATCCTTATAATATGTAAGCTTGGACCAGTGAATAAATCATTTCATACACATAAATATATATTTAAAACTTATTTATATATATATAGAAAAGAGGACCACAACAAATTATAACAAACAAATAAGATAAAAATATATTTGTGTATATACCTTATGGAGTATACACTCGGCCAGGGGTGAGATGATTCGAAGTGTTTGGGGAGGAGCAGGCAAGGTGATGGGTTCGAAGGTTGTGGAGGAAGTGGTGCGGGGCCATGCGATGGAGAGGGGAGATGAGTGGTGTAACGACCCGTATTTTTACGGATCGAAACATCGTAAAACAGTTGATATTTGGTCGCATTGTTGATAAGTCGTCCAGAGTCTAAGTCTTAGGTCGTATGAGGGTTTGGAGCGACCTAAGGAAGATGGCGAGTTAAGGAGTAGACGACCTAGTGGAGTGACCTAAGGATTGGAATGACCTAAGAAGTTAGGTCGTATGATAGATAGGTCGTTTAATAGTTAGGTCAAGTGAGCGACCTAAGAGAGTGAGCGACCTATAGGAGTTAGCGACCTATAGGAAGTTGGCGACCTAAGAGAGTGAGTGACCTATAGGAGTTAGCGACCTATAGGAGTTAGCGACCTATAGGAAGTTGGCGACCTAAGAGAGTTAGCCACCTATAGGAGTTAGCGACCTATAGGAAGTTGGCGACCTAAGAGAGTGAGCGACCTATAGGAGTTAGCGACCTATAGGAAGTTGGCGACCTAAGGTTTGAGCGACTTAAGGATAGGCAGCGACCTAAGAGAGTTAGCGAGTTAGCGTAGTTAGGTCGTTAGACGACCTAAGGAGTTAGGTCGTATCCTGGCTAAGATAGTTAGGTCGCGTGTGTGTGTTAGATCGCAGGTTTGTTAGGTCGTAGGTCGCGGATGCGCGTAGGTCGTTGGATCTGTTAGGTCGCATGGATGCGCAGTCGTTAGGTCGTAGAAGCGCATCTGGTTAGGTCGTGGGAGTGCGCATATGTTAGGTCGTAGGTCGCGTAGAGGCTTGGGGCTGTTAGGTCGAAGATTTTAGGTCGTAGGGTTTTTAGGTCGTGGATGACCTATCTCCGAGCGAACGACCTAAGGAGATTTCTGCCTATAAATAAGAGGGTTTTTCTTCATTTTTGAGATTCGGATTTCGAAGCAACGAAGTGCTGCCATTTTGAGAGTTCGACTTCTACACTTCTTCACTTCTTTTCTCCACTCTAATCTTGTGATTCCTTCCATCCAAATCGAAGATCAAATCGAAGATCCAAGAGCTTAGATTGAAGATGTTCATCCATCGAAGAGAGATTTCATCGTTTGAGGCGGATTGATGATAGATCGAGTTAGATCCTTCGCTGTCCAGATCTGAAGTGGGTTTCTTTTAAGGTGTTTAGGTGATTTGGTGAGTGGTGATTATCTCTCACACGGATCCAAAGGAGTATATCGGATCGTTAGCTTGATTTTGTGTTAAAGTAGTGATTTCCATGCATTTTCCTAATCCTAAGTATAGATCCATATAGATCCATTGTTCATAATGATTTGGCATCCATTTTACTACATGTTAACCTATGCAAGTTCATTCATCAAGATTATAGAGATATTGCTCATGTTTTCATGCTTGTTAGACTTTAGACTCTTTATTTACGAAATTGCCATTATTGTCATAATTGTCTATTTAGGTCATATTTGAATGCTTGTTTACTTGGATTAATGTTTGACTTGATTGATTGCTATGAATTAGATGATTGATGATTTGATTTAGACCGAAGATGATTCAAAAGCTAAGGGAAAGGCTCTTGATTTGGAAAAGCTGCTCGTGGCATATGTGGCGGATGAGGAAGCTCATATGGATAGATTTGATGATGATGTTGAGATGAGGCTTTGCTATGATGATTATGAGGCGAAGTATGATATGAGATAGCCTTGGTCTAATCCAGACGGGATCATTCCAAGCAGATTGACAACTCGGTGAAATGGTTCGGGTTTGAGGATAATGGTTTGCTCGAGAGGCGCTTGAGCTAGTATGGAAATAGTCGTCGAGGAGGATGACTAGAAGGCTGAGATCTCATCGTTGTTGAAGGTTCTAGCATGCTCAAAGCAAGAGTACGTTGGGCAGATTCGATAGTCCCTGAAGGCTACTGATTGGTAGTCGAGTACTCTGGGCAGATTCGATAGTCCTAGGCACGGGTCACGACGACGTGCAGAGTTATGTCTAGAACCGGGGTTTCCATTAGCCCTTGACGGACGGATGAAATAAAGAGCCGGTCATTCAATTAACAATGATATCGAAGCAACGATAACAGTGATAGCCAGAGTCATGGATGTTTGGTTGTATCGTCATTCGGTCTCAAGAGCGGTATTTTCTTGGTGCTTATCTGATCTTGGTTTAGGCCTTGGGGGTTCGTGCTTGGAAAACATCGCCATTGACTCGAGTGATAATTGCCTTACTTTAATTGTATGCTTTGCTATGTTTTCTTTACTCAGTGTGTGTCTGGGGGCTATCACTGTAGAAAGAGGTGGAGTGGGAGGGTTGGATTCCTTTTCCTTTATGCTCTTTTGGTATGTTGTTAGTTAATTTACCGCTCACTAAGACTGTTGTCTGACTCAAGGCTTTATGTTTTAACTCTTATTGCCTTGGGTTGTTCGTCCATTTTGGGACGGGCAGACTAGGTAGCAGGTGACAGGTGCTGTTCTTGCTTTCCACGGTGCTGATGTCGAAGACGAGCTGGAGGCTTGCATATTATCTTCTTACTATATGTACTGGGTGTTCCACTGCTTGTATATTCTCTGAGTGTTATGTAGTGAGGCTTGATGTATTGACTGTTCAGATGTTTGTATTCAACTATTATGAAGTTTTATTGATGAGATTCTATTCTGTGAAGCTTCACTACATATATATTCTATTGTATTTTGTTCATGCGCTGTGAGTAATACGATAGATTCTGTTGTTTAAATTTACCCTGGCAATCGTCCATGGTCGCCTGGCACACTTTACAGCGCACTATCTCTAGGTCTGGTACAGGGGTCATGGGTGGTCGTCACATTTGGTATCAGAGCTTTGGTTAATCGATTTTACCCAACGCTCGCTGACGTAACTACGTATGAGAGACGTAATTGTATTTTGATGGATGATTACTATATATAATATAGTAGCTTAGTAGAGTTTAAGTCCTTTATGCAGTTGTTTCTCAAGGTGTATTAATCATTCCTTTTTATAGATATTGAGAATGAGTCGAAGAGGGAGACCAGCTGCTAGGGAAGGCCGTGCTACTGAAGGGGTTGCTGATTATGCAGCTATGTTCGAAGCTATGATGACTTCGATCATGAGTAGGATACCAGTTCCGGGGACAGCAGTAGATGTTGGAGTTCAAGTCCAAACTCCGAAACCAGTGGATTTTGCTAAGTTGTGTAAATACTATGCTGCTCTTGGAGGAAAGGTTTTCTTGGGAACAAAATCAACCATTGAAGTCCAGAGGTGGATAGATGCTTGTAGAAGGATCTTTATTGATTTGGGAATTGAGGATGCGACTAAGAGGAACTTAGCATCAAGACAGCTTCAAGGGAGAGCTTCTGATTGGTGGAACTCTATCACCATTGATACTCCGGAGGAAGAGATTACTTGGGAGCAATTCCAAGCCAGATTTGAAGCTAAGTTCATTTCTACGGCTCAGAAGTCTATTCTGTTCTAGAAGTTTGTGGAGCTCAAGCAAGGTGGAAGACCAGTTCTTGAGTATGTTTCCAAGTTTGAAGCTTTGTCCAAGTATGCCCGGTCGTATATTGAATCTGCATATCAGAAGAATGAGAAGTTTGTGACAGGCTTGGACAGCTATCTTGGGAGGCAGTTGGTGGATCATTTGGATGATCCATTTGAGAAGCTTGTAGAGAAAGCTCTCAGGCATGAGAATTTGTTTCCTAAAGAGGGATCTGTTGTTGCTGTGACCAAGGAGGAGTCTAGACCACAGCAGGGAGGAAACAAGAAGAGGAAGCAGCAGCAACAAAAGGGTAAGGATGGCCAGAAGAAGCCGAAGGGCGAAGTGACTTGCTTCAATTGTCAGCAGAAGGGCCATTTCTCCAGGGATTGCAAGAATCCGAAGGTGCCGGTGAAGTGCCACAACTGTGACAAGCTGGGGCATGTTAAGAGGAATTGTCCAGAACCGCGGAAGGACAAGCAGATTGTGCAAGCTTATGCTTTGGGGGTTGTTCCATCATCTTCGAAAGCTCCTACCGTTGAAGAGAAGGAAAAGACTGTGGTGGTTCAGGGTACTCTCTCCATTTGTGGTGTTCCAGTTAGAGTGTTATTTGATACTGGGGCGTCGCATAATTTTGTTTGTAGTGAACTTGTAGGCCGGTTGGGTTTAGAACCGGATATTGTTGATAGGCCATTGGTTGTGACTAATCCAGTTGGGGGTTTGTCTTATTTGTGTATGCTATGTCGTGGTCTGACTGTATCGAGTCATGATTTCTCTTTTGTTTGTGATTGCTTTGTTCTGAACTTTGCGGGGTTCGGAATTATTTTGGGTATGGAATGGCTTAGGAAGTATGCGGCAAAGGTTGATTGTGATAGGTTGGAGGTGACAGTCGAGAATGTGGAGGGGCGAAAGATTGTGATACGATGTAAGCATGAAGAAGGCGTCTTCATGAGCTTCATGTATTCGCTGGTTGTTCCACGGGATGGACTGTCATCTGTGCCAATCGCTAATGGATTTGAGGATGTCTTTGACGAGGTCAAAGGGTTATTGCCGCATAGAGAGATCGAGTTTCGTATAGATCTAGTTGAAGGAGCCAGACCTATTGTGATGCCTCTTAGGCGGATGGCGCCTAGGGAACAGCAGGAGTTGAAGGTGCAGGTTGATGATCTTTTGCAAAAAGGATTCATTCGGCGTAGTGTGTTCGAATGGGGTGCACCAGTTGTGTTTGTAACCAAAGCGGATGGATCGCTGAGGTTGTGTGTGGATTATCGTGAGCTGAATAAAGTGACTAAGAAGAACAAGTATCCATTGCCGAGAATCGATGACTTGTTTGATCAGCTTCACGAAGCTAAGGTGTTTTCTCAGATGGAATTGGCTACGGGATTTCACCAGTTAAGAGTGGCTAAGGATAGTGTGTCGAAGACTGATTTTAGGACACCATCCGGTTTCTTTGAGTGGATGGTAATGCCGTTTGGATTGACTAATGCACCAGCATATTTTGTGGATCTTATGAATAGAGTGTTCAGAGATCAGTTGAGCAAGTTCGTGCTAGTGTTCGTGGATGATATTTTGATTTATTCCAGAACTAAAGAAGAGCACAAGACGCACTTGCGTATTGTTTTGGAAATCTTACGGAAACATCAGCTGAAGGCTAAGTTTTCGAAGTGTCACTTCTGGAAGAGCGAAGTGAGGTTCTTAGGCCATATTATTTCTGGAAATGGAATAGCGGTTGATCTCGCTAAGGTGGCAGCAATCCAGGATTGGGTTAGACCTAAGAATGCATCTGATGTGAGAAGTTTTCTTGGATTAGCAGGATATTATTGTCGATTTATCAAGGACTTTTCCAAGGTGGTTGCACCATTGACAGGATTAACGAAAAAGAATCAAGTATTCAGATGGGATGCTAAGTATGAGCAAGCTTTCGGAATCCTGAAAGAGCGATTGACAAGTGCTCCTGTTTTGACTATTACAAGTGGGAATGAGGATATGGTGGTTTACACCGACGCATGTGGTACAGGACTTGGAGCAGTGCTGATGCAGAAGGATAAAGTTGTTGCGTATGCAAGTCGACAACTGAAGCCGCATGAAAGGAATTACCCAACTCATGATTTGGAGTTAGCGGCGATTGTATTTGCTCTGAAGATGTGGAGACACTATCTACTGGGAGTTCGATTCGAGTTGTTTACAGATCATAAGTCGTTGAGGTATCTTTTCTCCCAAATGGATTTGAATCTTCGGCAGCAACGATGGCTAGAGTTTTTGGCATCATATGATTTTGGTATAGCCTATACTCCGGGAAAGGGTAACGCAGTGGCAGATGCGTTAAGTCGAAGACATGCAGGATTGGGAGCCATGTTTTCAGAATGGAAGAGTCTCGAGTATTTAGCTGGATTTGACTTCAGGCCTAGATGTGAATTGTTACCTGAGAGGTTGGCAAACTTATCGATAAGACAGACTCTTGTGGAAAGAATTGGCGAGAGCCAAAAGTGAGACGATAAGCTTGTCAAGATTATCTGTGATTTGGAATCTGGATTGGACCCAGAAAAGGATAAAGGATTCGAGGTCGATCGAGAAGGTTGGCTTCGGAAACAAGGACGACTAGTTGTTCCCGATATCGATGAATTGAGGAATGAAGTTCTGAGGGAAAGTCATCACTCGAAGCTGACAATTCATCCAGGTAGAAATAAGATGTATCGGGATATGAAGAGAACCTATTACTGGGAAGGTATGAAGAAGGATGTAGGAAATTTTATTTCCAAGTGCATGAACTGCCAGTTGGTAAAAGCCGAACAGAAGAAGCCAAGTGGATTGCTTCAGCCGTTAGAAGTTCCTACATGGAAGTGGGAGCAAGTATCGATGGATTTTATTGATGGGTTACCTAGAACAAGAACGGGAAATGAAGGGATTTGGGTCATTGTAGATCGTTTGACTAAGAGTGCAAGATTCATTCCTATTCGATCGACTAGGACTGCATCAAAGTTGGCTGAGTTATATGTTAAGTGGATAGTTCGATTCCATGGTATTCCGAAGAGTATAGTAAGCGATCGAGACCCATTGTTCACTAGTGGATTTTGGAAGAGCTTCCAGGAAGTTTTGGGAACCGAGTTGTGTTTGAGTCAGTGTTTTAAATCTCGGATTTTGGCCAATATCTCGGGAAAATATCTCGGTTATCTCGGGCGATATTTAAAACACTTATAACTAAATAGGTTGCCAAATCTCGGATTTTGGCTGATATCTCGGATTTTTCATCTCGGCCATCTCGGGGAGATTTAAAAGCCTGGTTTGAGTACAGCTTATCACCCTCAAACAGATGGTCAGACTGAGAGAGTCAACCGAGTTTTGGAAGATCTCCTCAGAGCTTGTGTTTTGGATTTCGGAGGATCATGGGAAGATCACCTTCATTTGGTGGAATTTTATTATAATAACAGTTACCAGTCAAGCATTGGTATGGCACCGTATGAGGCATTATATGGAAGACGGTGTAACTCTCCGACATGTTGGTTAGAGATAGGAGAAAAGTTGATACTTGGGCCAGAAATGATTCGACAGACTTCGGATTGTATAGAGATCATTCAGCAACGAATGAAGGCAGTCCAAGACCGTCAGAAAAGTTATGCCGATAAGCGTCGTAAGGATTTGGAATTCGATGTAGGTGATATGGTTTTTGTGAAGATTTCTCCACTAAAGAATGTTATTCGATTCGGGAAGAAAGGAAAATTGACTCCGAGATTTGTTGGACCATTCCCGATCATCGAGCGAATTGGAAAGCTCGCCTACAGATTGGAGTTACCAGAAAAGATGTCGAGTGTGCACAATGTTTTTCATGTATCATATCTACGGAAGTATGTGCACGACTCGAATACAGTGGTTTCTGCTGATAGCTGTGAAGGTTTCGAAGTTGATCCAGTCGATAGGAGACCTCGTAAGCCGCTTCGTGTTGTGGAAACCGACACGAAACAGCTTAGGAGGAAGATAGTTAAGTTGCTCAAGATACAATGGAGTGATGATGATAACGACTGTACATGGGAGGTGGAAGAGAGGATGAAAGCAGCTCATCCTGAACTCTTCAAGGTATGGCCCTAGGGTGTCGTGTAATCTAACGACATTGTAACTTGTTCTAAGTTTTAGAATTCTAAATGCTAAGCTAGAATAGGATGCATGGTTTGTTGATTGCTATGGATGGTAGGCATGCAGAATAGTCTTTGATTGCTCTGTTTGTTTGGAATTTCGGGGGCGAAATTCCTAAGGGGGAGAGAATGTAACGACCGGTATTTTTACGGATCGAAACATCGTAAAACAGTTGATATTTGGTCGCATTGTTGATAAGTCGTCCAGAGTCTAAGTCTTAGATCGTATGAGGGTTTGGAGCAACCTAAGGAAGATGGCGAGTTAAGGAGTAGACGACCTACTGGAGTGGAGCGACCTAAGGATTGGAACGACCTAAGAAGTTAGGTCGTATGATAGATAGGTCGTGTAATAGTTAGGTCGAGTGAGCGACCTAAGAGAGTGAGCGACCTATAGGAGTTAGCGACCTATAGGAAGTTGGCGACCTAAGAGAGTGAGTGACCTATAGGAGTTAGCAACCTATAGGAGTTAGCGACCTATAGGAAGTTGGCGACCTAAGAGAGTTAGCGACCTATAGGAGTTAGCGACCTATAGGAAGTTGGCGACCTAAGAGAGTGAGCGACCTATAGGAGTTAGCGACCTATAGGAAGTTGGCGACCTAAGGTTTGAGCGACTTAAGGATAGGCAGCGACCTAAGAGAGTTAGCGAGTTAGCGTAGTTAGGTCGTTAGACGACCTAAGGAGTTAGGTCATATCCTGGCTAAGATAGTTAGGTCGCGTGTGTGTGTTAGATCGCAGGTTTGTTAGGTCGTAGGTCGCGGATGCGCGTAGGTCGTTGGATCTGTTAGGTCGCATGGATGCGCAGTCGTTAGGTCGTAGAAGCGCATCTGGTTAGGTCGTGGGAGTGCGCATATGTTAGGTCGTAGGTCGCGTAGAGGCTTGGGGCTGTTAGGTCGAAGATTTTAGGTCGTAGGGTTTTTAGGTCGTGGACGACCTAACTCCGAGCGAACGACCTAAGGAGATTTCTGCCTATAAATAAGAGGGTTTTTCTTCATTTTTGAGATTCGAATTTCGAAGCAACGAAGTGCTGCCATTTTGAGAGTTCGACTTCTACACTGCTTCACTTCTTTTCTCCACTCTAATCTTGTGATTCCTTCCATCCAAATCGAAGATCCAAGAGCTTAGATTGAAGATCTTCATCCATCGAAGAGAGATTTCATCGTTTGAGGCGGATTGGTGATAGATCGAGTTAGATCCTTCGCGGTCCAGATCTGAAGTGGGTTTCTTTTAAGGTGTTTAGGTGATTTGGTGAGTGATGATTATCTCTCACACGGATCCAAAGGAGTATATCGGATCGTTGGCTTGATTTTGTGTTAAAGTAGTGATTTCCATGCATTTTCCTAATCCTAAGTATAGATCCATATAGATCCATTGTTCATAATGATTTGGCATCCATTTTACTACATGTTAACCTATGCAAGTTCATTCATCAAGATTATAGAGATATTGCTCATGTTTTCATGCTTGTTAGACTTTAGACTCTTTATTTACGAAATTGCCATTATTGTCATAATTGTCTATTTAGGTCATATTTGAATGCTTGTTTACTTGGATTAATGTTTGACTTGATTGATTGCTATGAATTACATGATTGATGATTTGATTTAGATCGAAGATGATTCAAAAGCTAAGGGAAAGGCTCTTGATTTGGAAAAGCTGCTCGTGGCATATGTGGCGGATGAGGAAGCTCATATGGATAGATTTGATGATGATGTTGAGATGAGGCTTTGCTATGATGATTATGAGGCGAAGTATGATATGAGATAGCCTTGGTCTAATCCAGATGGGATCATTCCAAGCAGATTGACAACTCGGTGAAATGGTTCGGGTTTGAGGATAATGGTTTGCTCGAGAGGCGCTTGAGCTAGTATGGAAATAGTCGTCGAGGAGGATGACTAGAAGGCTGAGATCTCATCGTTGTTGAAGGTTCTAGCATGCTCAAAGCAAGAGTACGTTGGGCAGATTCGATAGTCCCTGAAGGCTATTGATTGGTAGTCGAGTACTCTGGGCAGATTCGATAGTCCTAGGCATGGGTCACGACGACGTGCGGAGTTATGTCTAGAACCGGGGTTTCCATTAGCCCTTGACGGACGGATGAAATAAAGAGCCGGTCATTCAATTAACAATGATATCGAAGCAACGATAACAGTGATAGCTAGAGTCATGGATGTTTGGTTGTATCGTCATTCGGTCTGAAGAGCGGTATTTTCTGGGTGCTTATCTGATCTTGGTTTAGGCCTTAGGGGTTCGTGCTTGGAAAACATCGCCCTTGACTCGAGTGATAATTACCTTACTTTAATTGTATGCTTTGCTATGTTTGCTTTACTTAGTGTGTGTCTGGGGGCTATCACTGTAGAAAGAGGTGGAGTGGGAGGGTTGGATTCCTATTCCTTTTCCTTTATGCTCTTTTGGTATGTTGTTAGTTAATTTACCGCTCACTAAGACTGTTGTCTGACTCAAGGCTTTATGTTTTAACTCTTATTGCCTTGGGCTGTTCGTCCATTTTGGGACGGGCAGACTAGGTAGTAGGTGACAGGTGCTGTTCTTGCTTTCCACGGTGCTGATGTCAAAGACGAGCTGGAGGCTTGCATATTATCTTCTTACTATATGTACTGGGTGTTCCGCTGCTTGTATATTCTCTGAGTGTTATGTAGTGAGGCCTGATGTATTGACTGTTTAGATGTTTGTATTCAACTATTATGAAGTTTTATTGATGAGATTCTATTCTATGAAGCTTCACTACATATATATTCTATTGTATTTTGTCCATGCGCTGTGAGTAATACGATAGATTCTGTCGTTTAAATTTACCCTGGCAATCGTCCATGGTCGCCTGGCACACTTTACAGCGCACTATCTCTAGGTCCGGTGCAGGGGTCATGGGCGGTCGTCACAAGTGGAGTGGTCACGGCATGGGGAAAAGAGGAGGGCTAGACAGTGGTGGTGGGTGAAGGGCGGAGGTGGAGGAGCGGCGGCCATTCACGCATGGGAGAAGTTGAGTTGCGTATGAGGTTGGCTCGAGGAAAGAAGAAAAATGAATGTGTAAAATGTAATCTGGGTGGAAGATGAACAATCCTCTATTGAAAATGAAGAGCGAATGGTTTCTTTTAATATAAACTATACGTTTAAAATTTTATTTTTCGGAAATAAAATAAAGGGTTGAATTCAGTGAAAAATAAATGCTAATGACTATTCGTTTACACAGTGGAATATTGAAAGGTCACAAGAATAAAAAGAAACGGAACTGGTACAGATACGGTTACCGATTTCACGGATTTCGCTGCGTACTGGTTTTCAAAACACAAAATCGAATATACTGCAGAGATCAGCACGACGAGACGATCAAAATGGTATACAGATATCAGTGGTATGATTGAATTACAAAAATTCGAATTTTCTACCAACGGAAAATACAGCAAAACGCAAAAAAATAAGATCGATGGAGCTAAAGAAGTCTGAATTTGGAAAAACGAAAAATGATGTCTTAGTCAGAAGATGAATTAGAATTTTTCTATGTAAAAATATTCAGGTTTGGATAACATTTTATTATCATCAATTTTAACGGATATAAATTGGAATAAAATTACACTAGAAAATAAAGTTCAATATTATCAGATGAAAATTTACCAGTTGCTATGTTAAAACAGACACATTTCAAATATCAAATTTAAATTTCAAAATTTTATCGTTTAAAATTTCACAAAATTTCAACTAATTACGTTATTAAAATAGTTAAAATTTAAGGGTCGTTACAATGGGACTTGCACCTTGCACTCCGGTCCCGTCTCTTCGGTTGGGACTCTATGGCATTCAAAATTAGTCATCATATTAAATATGGATTTTACATTCAAGTCATTTGGAGTTAGTTTGATCATCCGTCTTCGTAGACATTACAACAAAATGGGGTTTTCATGCGTTTAGAAAATGCTATTATATCCTACCATAGCATTTCAAAGAACGCAGTGGAACGACATGTTATTACAGACATTCAGCATTAAATAGCAGAAACAAAAACGCTATGAAAAATAAATTTTCTATAGCGGTTTCCCAGTGCTATTAAACAAAAACGTTGTAGGAAATATTATCCAATGGTTACTTTCTATAGCGTTTGTTCTACATATTTCTATAGCGTTTTATTTGCATGTTTTATAGTGTTTGTTATTATATTTCTATAGCGTTGATTTGCATATTTGTATAGCATTTTTTTACATATTTCTATAGCGTTTATTTAGTTCTATTATAGTGTTTTTGTGAATACTTGTATAGCATTTTAAACAAATTTTTATAGTATTTATTTAGTTATATTATAGCATTTTATATGCATATTTCTACATATCCATGGTCAATTTCTATAGCATTTTTAAAACAATAGCGTTTATGAAATGCTACTAAATGTAATATTAATTTACAGATTTTATTTATCATCATTTCAGCTTTTTCATATATATAATATTCATTTATCTAATTCTTATCTACATATAAATATAACATATTTTCACAGACGACAAATATGTAAATTACAGCATAATATTTCATACATATCATTCAAATAACTTTTCACATATCCAAACATACTACTTCATACATATCGTTTAATCAACTTTTCCATGTTCGTACATAATATGTCATACATATGTGCATCAACAAGTTACTTATAAACCAGTCAAATAATTGATTTAATCTTGCCTTGCTCCTGTTGATGTCAAATAAACAGTCAATGTATTAGTAATTGTTATGTAAAATATTCACAAAGTAAAAGGTCCCAAAGGAAGAAAAAATATGTAGTTAGGACTTAAAATAAGATGTAGTAAGTCAATGCATTGGGTACTCTATGTACTCAAACCATATATAATCTAGTTGGAGTTATGGAGTCTGGTTTATAAAGAGTAAGTGAAGTTCACTCAATAGTTGCATATGGACCAAAGGCATGGAGATGCTCTACACTTTATCTTTAGTACACTCTTTTCAACAAGTAAATCAACTCGGCATGCAATTCAGCCTTACATTTCAGTTAGATCCTTTTTCCTAGTTATATGCACTTTGATATTAGATCTCAGTCAGCCAACTATGTTGTATTTTTATCAACTTCAATTTACATCACATGTATCTTTCCTGTTGCATCTTGGCCAACATGTACTTCAACTCAGGTAGTCTATTGCACTTCAGATTGTATTACATTGTAGTCAGGCAGCATGCATTTAGTATAAATGTAGTATATTGTAGCAACTTCATGGTCACCTCAGATTGTATTAAATCTTAGTCAATATATATTACTCAATTAGTTTGCATTTCAGTCATCATGTACGTCATTTCAGCGACACTTTGCAAGCAGACTGCTCATTCTATTTGGAATTGGACATAATTTTGATTTAGTGTTACTTCATTTAACTTCAGATTTTATTCACTCCTATAGCCGTTATTTATTGATTTACACTACTACGATAGTTATTTTAGTTTGGGCTATCAGTCAAAGTTACCTTCTAGCTAGTGTTAATTCATCAAATTTTTCATTACTTTTCGTCCAAAGTAAATTATAAATGAGTTCATACTTGTTCTAACCAAATACTAAATAATTTTAACATTACTTTTCAACAATAACCAGCAATATGCAAATAAACAAAAGTTGTTCGGTTTTTGTTGAATCTAGTAGTGTTGAGCAATAAACAAAAGGTGTTCAGTTTTTGTTGGCTGACGGTTAGCTGAATCTGACATTGGCTTTTGCTCAGGTTTCTATTTTTCTACTTATTTCATCCTGCTTTTGCTACTCGTTGATGATGACATTCATTTTACTATATATTTTGCATTGCCATGCTAATCATAAACAATTACACTATTTTAGCTGTTAACCTGTCTATTAAGAGCAGTTAGTGAACTGGGATTATCAGTAGGCACAGTTTGCTAAATCCGATCAACATACACATAAAACACATTAAAGATACTGTATTGGAAACATCAAAGAATTTTTGGTTCTAATTCCCATCACCGTGTGCGCATACAATGTATTTTGTTTTGTCATATTTGAATATTAAAAAAATATACCAGTGAGTGTTAAGTTTGTACGTTTTGAATATTCCCTTGAAATAATTTCTCGAAGAAGAAAAGAATAGATTAACGCTTTACTCAATGAGGTTTCTTTGGAATCTATGTTTATATGTACTTTATATATCAATGGGTCATTGTAAAATGAAGAATAAAGGAAAAAGGGCACTCTCATGCGTGGAGTGGATAAAAAGTAGTTAGCGGGACGACCACTAGACACTCTCATGAAGTTATGGTTGAGATCGTCTGATATTTTATAAACTTTGTGTCAATATGCAAATAATTTTTTAAATAATAACGATGACATAAAAATTATGGTAAATGTGAAAGTAGACAGTGGACAAAAGCTAGAATACCTGCATAATCCAATTAGCCCATCTCCTTCCACAATACCTACATAGTGCACCACAAGTTCCAACCACATAAGGACCATGCAATGAAAAATAAACAAATTTAGAAGATTCAGTAACTCAATTTTTTTATATTCTTAGTTCACCACAAGGTTCAGCCACAAGTTCACAAAAGAAACAAAGTGCACCAAGTATATCTTTTAACCAAGTATATCTTTTAACAAGATCTTGTAGTGATATCTATCTACATACCATTACTACTATGAAGAATTAGAGCAAATAAATGCAAAAAATATGTTTTGTTTTTCTTTTAATGCATACCATTACTTCCTACCCTCCATTAGATTTTCTGCATACATAACAATATTGACCTGGAATCTATATCTCATATTTGAAATCTATCTATCATATTTTGAGAAAAATTCCATTAAATGACCACTACAGTATTGACATGAAATATGTGATCAGTATGGAATGGAGAATTAGTTTCAATCATGACAAATTTTCGCTTTAGGTCTCATGTACCAACCCCATGTTTCCATGTGCCTAATTTAATTTCATTGAATATAAGATTCTTAAGTTTTAGTTACGATGATAAAAAATAAAAAGCAGAAATTCACCTCCATACATGGGACAATGAATGAATTTGAGGAAAGAGAATATGAGCTCCAAATTTTCATATTTGACACAAAGAAGGATAGTGAGCCAAACCCATAAGAAATTGATAAAGCCATAAATATATTAAATAAAACGTCAGGCAATTCGCATGTTAAAGTAACTACAAATAAGGAAAATGTACCTGCTGATAGTGCATGCATAGTGGAGTCAGTAGATGTCGGGAGCATAGTTGAGAAAGTGGATGACATAGGTAAGGCTAAACTTGTAGAAAACGAATTAAATAATAATGTTATTGTAATAGGCAGTAAGATAATGAATTAGAAATTATGCTACCTACTAAGGTAAGTGTGGCATGCAACAAGAAAACTGCTATGTACGACTGTGCTGGAGAAAAATGCACTAGACTTGGGGAAGGAAAGAAGAATATACAGATGAGCTTTCAAAAAATATAGATGATCAGGGGAAAAATGACATGGACAAAATGAAAGAGTTAAAGCATAAGCTTCATAATATTCATGCTACTGAAAAAAGGTTACCTGATGGAGCTGATACCGAGAACGACAGGAACACAACGAATATCAATGCAAGTCATATCCCTACAGTAACAATGAAGGAACAAATGAGTCTTGACATTTCACCCTCTGTTCAAGTAGAAGACATGAAAATGCATAGTTAGTGTATCAGAAACAATATGCATAGTTATATATATATATATATATATATATATATATATATATATCTGTGTGTGTGAATCCAGTTGTTTCATATTAGATTTGCAATATGGTTATATTGTTCAGTCAACAATAACGATTAGTAGTCAGAGTTAGTGTCTCTAATAATATGCATTTGTTTCATGTCTATATGTGCATTTAGGTATGTACTAAAAATTGATAACTTTTATTTTGGTTAATGAAGAAATGAAACCACCAATCCAAAAAAATACACTTTGGTTTAGGTGTTTCAACTGACTTCATATTCATGCTACATGGGTCAAGCACTAGCATAGTTTTTGTGACATCTTAGCAAAGGAACTAAATTAATCGATTAAAATTCGTAAGGAACCATAAAAGTAAAAATAAAAATAAAAATATTCATAAATGCTTACTTCTTATAACTATATTTTGTTAGAATTATATGTTATCAAATGTTTAAGATTGCTTTCAGATTTATAGAATTAAGGGGGTTTGGACCTAGACTTACATATTGTAGAAATTATTTTATACTTCATAATTATATTTGTAGTTTTTCATGATTAACCACGATTTTTCTTATAAAAAAGTTGTAAGCATACAAGAAATAGTCAAAATCGCTCTCACAAACAAGTATATCATGATGTGATGTTTTAATTAGTTGTCAAATGTCATGAGTTCGACTTCAAGTATATCATATTACAGACAAGTTCAAAAAAATCACACAATTAAAACACATATGTGCACACATTTGGCCGAATCATGCCCTTGTAACAATACAATATGTTTATGGTACTTGACTATCATAGCATTTGCTCTTATCTTGTTCTTTTTATGCACATGCATTGCTACAATCATGTTCTCATTGTATATACAATATGTTTATGATGATTGATTTCTATAGCATTTTATTCAAGCATCTTTTGATCATTTAGTTTTTATAAGTCACATATGTAAATCATAAACAAATGATAATACATAACATAAAAATGGATTCAAACAATAGGAAAAATGAGATGTACCCATTAGGTGAAGCCAGCAATAAACAACAGCTTATACTAACAAATGTGCAGAACATACTTGAATCACGTACAAGCACATTCATGCTCTAAGGAAAAAGAAAAGGAAAAGTCCAAGTCAATATAGTGATCAAACAATACTCAAGTATTTAACTAGGATTGCGGTTTACATGTCAAATAAGCACCACGTCATTTCAATAAAATTCAAAAGAGGAAAAAAAACTTGACCATTAAGATACATAGGTTTTCTATAGTTGGAATTTTTCAAGAGAGCAGTGGTAGTATGAAACACAATTTCAATATGAATTCTCGAGCTAAAAGAAAGTGCCTTCAGGGGGCCGAATACAAAACAAATAAATGCCTAAACCAAGAACACTTACCCCAGATTTCCTTATCAATGGTTGTCATAAAACCATATTGAAACTGCTGAAGCACTATTCTAAGACAAAGATCATGCTGAATTGCGAGGTTGATGTGCATATACTGGATAGTTGCTGGACTTAATATTTTGAAGTGAAGCATCACTTTAGCAGTAAATGCTCTAGCAGCTAATAAAACATTAATGTTGTTAAGATGCTGCTTGGCCGAAGAGTAAGGTGTAGATGCTATGAGGAAAAAATAGTTCGAAGAGCGTTGTAGATTGGCCAAAACTGTACACTGGCAAGCTGCAAATAGTTCAGATAGATTGAGCGTAGTGCTTCGGGAAATGAAGAGCATGCGAACCATCAAAATTTCGAGTGAGGCTGTGTGTGCATTGGAGGACAGGTACTGGCATATGAGTGGAGGCTGCGAATATGAGTACTGAGCTAATATTGGTGGGCATGATCTGACAGAAGTAGTTAAATATCATTGTGTACTTCGGGACAGTGTACGTGCTTGAGTAAAGAGCAAGAACCAGCCTTGTAGGGATGAATATCAGTGCACAGAAGATTGCTAGACTTGAAGAGGAAATAACACGTGAATGTTGAGATGAAATAGAAGTGTAGGTGATTTCCATTTATGAAGCACTGTCAAACTAATTCCTATTTCGATGTATAAAATAGTGTACAAATCTTTGATGTATGTTTAGTATGGAATGATAAGGAAACATGGGTTTATGACATCCATTTATTTAATCATACCTGTCATAGTTAAGGTGAATACAAAATAATAAATGCCCAAACGAAAGAACACTTACCCTAGATTCATAAAAGATTACCTTACTAAGCAAAAATAGCTTCTCCAAAGTACACTTATCCCTCTTACAAACACTCCTCATCTTCAGCTCACATCATCCGAATCAATATAAAACTCCAACACATTTACCTGCACTGGCAACTGATGCCCTAAATCCCTCAAGCTCATATCTAGCCTATCAATCCTCCCAAATAATCCTGCTGCATATAAGGACATTATAGAGTTAGTTTGATAATTTTCCCTATAAAGTTGCATAATGAAATAATCTAAAGCTTATGTTTATGTGGATTACGAATAAACGAAACTGAATTGACTTTACAAAAAATAATTAGGTGTTATACATATAAATCTTACTGAAATTGATTTCAGAATCCAAACTTGGTAAAGTTACCAGCATATTTAACATTAGACTAAATGTAAAGACCATTCAAATAAATCCCACAAAACACCAAAATGATCATGAAAACGATCTGAAAAATCATTAAAAAATCAATATATTCCAAAACCCAGATGTGCAGCATATCTCAAAATAAAGTAACTCGTTAATAAAGTTATACTAGAGTGTTATCTTAATCAAATAAAAAGTTTAGAGTAATAAGAATAAACTTTATACCGTCCTCAATATGAATATAAATAGAGCGAAGAAAATATAATTGGTTAATTTTACTAGAAACAAAATCAAGGTATGTACAAATATATACATTCTGCCAAAAGGAAAAATGCAATACCTAAGAAATGTTAAAAAACAAATTTTGAACAAACAATTGAAAACTAAAATCAATATATACAAATCTATCGATGGACTGTTAGCAAAAGCTGCTAAATTAAATTGACTATGGATCATCACCTAATCATCTAAAACTTTGTACACTAGAGATAATAAACAAATCATTTTATCGATTCAACAGCAACATGAATCAATAGATAAACATGAATCGGCAAGTAAAATGGGCATGAATCAGAAAAGGCAATGAGTCGAAAATTAATTTAAAATTGAGATAAAAATACAACTTACAAACGGCGGTTCGCTTCAAGTGACATCATTTGAGTTAACTCAACAATCTTTCTAGTGACGGGCTAAGTAGTTCAAGCGGGGATGAAGAAACGATGATGAGGGAAGGCGATAAACTAATTTTAGTTATAGGAAATGAAAATTTTATAATTAGGTTTTTATGGGATGACAATTAGTGAACAGTTTTTATTGCGATGGAAATTTTTAGATGTTGGGAAAGAAAATTTTAGGGATATTTGTTTAGAGGGAACATGAAATTTTACCATCTTGGTTACAAACACACAGCGGTTATCATTTTGGTCCAGTTCGAATAGCGTTTTCTAATGGTCTTTTTATAGTAAAATATTTTGTAATAGCACTTCCAATTGAAATGCTATGCTACTGCTATCAAATATGGATTTTCTTGTAGTGAGATCATCCAATCCATCCTTTCGTAGCAGATCCATCCATAACTCACTCAATACTTAACCAAATGACACGAAACTTCATACATGCAATGTACATGAGTAGGAGAGCCTCCAAATAAGATCTCATGAGGATACAAGCTAAGTATTTGGGTCGGCGATGATCCAATTGAGTCGGATTGGCGGTGATCCAAACCCTTAGCTTTAATCTTCTTCCGGATCGTAGGAGATCTAGCCATAACTCACTCAATACTTATTAGAATTAGATGAAACTTTACAGGTAGCTTCTAATGGATATGTGGGACCTACACTATGGATCGTAGGTGGCAGAGCCCATCCTAAATGGATCAGACAGTCCGATGATTTTGGACAAATGAATTCATTTTTAGTGTGACCTTCTCTTATGTCTTCTAAGTGACCCGTCCAAACTTCAAGTCAATCTAAGTCGGTTTGAGTTTTGTAGATCCATTATAAGTTTCTCTGGTCCAAAAGCGGGTAGGTATTTGAATGAGTCTTCACTTCTTGAACTAGATTGATTAGAATGTTATCAAAGTTGATAGGTGAGCTTAGTAGAGGCATAGGAGTGCAATGCAAGTGGTTAGAAGGAACTGCGAGCCAACATTTCAGATCGGTATCGATCTGGAGATTTAGTGTAATTATGAGCCGAACTTCTTATGTTTCTTTGTCTTGTACTTTTAGGTCTTTGAGTCAAGTTTCGAGTCGTTCCAACTTAATCAGAATGTTCTAACTCCTTTTCAATTTTGTTGGGCTAAAAACCTAGTTAACACTTGCCCCCTAAAGTACGCCTTTTGAATGAAAGGTGTGCTTTGCTCCAGAATAAGTTCCAGTAACGAGTCTTCGATTGTTGAGCTTTCCAGCAGCTTTTAACCTTGGCGAACCATCCAGTTCATTTAGATTCTTTCATCAATCACAAGTCGTTCCAAACCTGTTATAGCCTAAGACTCTAGACTCTACCTAACTGTAATCTATACATCACAATCATTTCGGTTTCGTTAGGAGTTATTACATCACGTGTCTCTAATTACATTACACTCTAATTGTCCCTTGTTCATCTGGGATTTACATCATTACCACTCAGATTTAATTAAGAGTTATAATATCATATATTAAAATCACATTATATATCGAAATCATATCACATCTATATTAAAATCACATTATATCACATCATATATCAAAATCATCCTATGTCTATCCAGGATTTATTTGTTTTATTCTATTTATAAGGCATTCAAATCCTTTTTGCAAAATCAAGTCTGTTTTAAGGTTCGATCTCTCCAGACCATTTAAGTTTAATGTGCGATCTCTCCGGATTGTTTGATGTTTAGTTTAGGGGATAGATAAACTCCCGGATCATTTGCTTATTAAGTTAAGGTGGATTAAGTAAGCCCATCCGCTCACTCCTCGGTGAGAGGACAAACTTCTTGCACTTCGGTCTCGTCTGTCCGGTCGGGACTCTATGATGTCAATATCATACAAGTCCATCCACTCGCTCTCCGACAAAGGGACTTGCACCTTGCACTCCGGTCCTGTCTCTCCGGTCGGGACTCTATGGCGTTCAAAATCAGTCATCACATTAAATATGGATTTTACAAAATTCAAATTTCAAGTCAAAGCAAAAAGGCAGAAATTAAATAAGCAGAAATCCTAAATGCTTATCCCAAACATCCAACATAGAGCATGGTAAGGGACAAATCTAAGTTTTGTGCACGTCCAAGAGGTATGATTATTATCCTAAGCAGTCATCCTAGATATCCGACTCAGAGCGCAACTAGGAACCAATCTAGGTTTAGCACACGTCTAAGCTATCTAGGGCCATTATTGTTTACCGCTGATATACGAAAAGAAAAGTGCAAAAAAAACCAAAGCAAAGAGTAGCAGTAGGATCTAACTTCCCATCCATCCCGGTTATGGGATTATCTGTCTTGGCCCAGATCCCTGGGCATTCCTTGAAGCATCTGCTGTGGGTGGTGGCTGCTCTAAATGTGCTATCGCTGCCCTGTTCCTCACGTACTGCGGAAGCTGGTTATTCCAGACCAGTTCTTCTATCAGATCACGAAGGTGTCGACAGTCATTCGTTTCTTGTCCGCCCAGCTCATGGAATATGCAAAACTTTCTAGATCATTTCTCTCGATCAGTGGGCTCTCTTCTCGGAGGCTTCCAATATGGAATTTGCCCCATAGTACCTAGGTATATCCTTTCCAGGGTTTTAGTTAGCTTGGAGTAGGAAGAGAATTTGGGCTCCCACCTTTGTCGTTTCGGTTCCCTAGAATCATCATCAGCTTCTCTTGTCCTTTTTTCTTTTCCAAATCCTACTCCAGAGGATCCCTTGCCATCCACAGCATAAATTTTGGCATCTTCAGCTTCAGCGTCAACATCCTCCTGACGTAAATATTTCTCAACTTCATAGTAAAACTCAACAAGATCCATTGGTGGATCCCTCTTAAATTGTAACGACCATGATTTTCGACCCTCGAAAATCGACACTAATACATCCTCGGTATTCATGTGCCAAAAATCCAAGTGTTGGAAAACCCGATTGTTAGGGGAAAAAGAAAATAAAGATAGAATAGAATCTCACATGAATGGAATAGCATATATTATTTCAATATATAATCTTTACAGCGGAAAATTTTGAATACAATATCAGAGTCTAACCTGAATTCAGCCTGGACAGTTATAAACCTCTGTCCTTACAAATGCTGACAACCAAACAAAACAAATGAAGTATATGTAGCGGATAATAGAATACGTCCATACATAGATGAAGATCTCCAGATCTCCTTTGGATACTCCAAGCGTCTTCAACTAAACCTGAAACTACTCGGATCTGACCCGAGCATTTAAAATACCTGGATCAGGCTTGATAAACCAGCGTGAGATACTCGATTTATAAATTGATGCCAGTTTAAAACCTTTGAAAAAAAGGTATCTCATAAGACCATGCCCACACATAAATACGGATGTGTTTTTACCTTACGATAACAAAATCACTTTTATACCAAAATAATTTGATATTATTTCTAAAGGCATTCCTTTGAAAGCACTTTTCAAATAATATATGAAAATAGCTAAAATTATTACATTGATTAAATTTGAAGGCTTACTAGCTACTTTTTAAAGGTAGGTTCTACAATCAAGACCGTAAAGCAGCATATTAGAATTGGATTTCCAACATAATAGGGAACTAGTGACCATTCAGACTCGAAATTTCCATGTATAACAGTACATTGTCACTCCATTGGCTTTACATGATCTCCGCCAGCCTCCGAACTATACTGCTATGCTATTATGAAACAGCGTATTACTCGGTGGCTTTACACGATCTTCGTCAACCTCCATACCTTTCCATCCATACAATAAAGCAACAAGTGCCCACCAGGAACTTCCCTCAATAATAGCCCAAAATATGTCCTTAAGACCACATAGTATATCGGTTAACAAGATTTCTTGTCAACACCCCAAAGTAATACTAGAAAAGATGAATATCCATTTGGAGAGAAACATGTGAAATTCCCTTAGGAATTGTCTTTTTATTTAACTATGTTTGTTGATGATTCTTGGATCAGACCTTTCGACGTCGTCGAAAGGTTTTGTCCTTAGATTCAATAACCTTTCGTATCAGTTGAACTTGTATGAGATCTCTTGCAAAAGTTTTCTTTTTGGTTAGGTTAAAATTCCCCGAGTTTGTTCTTAAAGGGTTGGATTTAATCTTGTCGAAAGGTTAGGGTGATAACCTTCTTTGGGTTTAGCCTGGATATTAAATTCCTTGGTGGAAATATAGTAGCTTTTGACCTTGACGAAAGGTTAGATCATTTATATGGAGTGGGTTTCAACCTTGTCAAAAGGTATGGGAATGACCTTTTTTGGTTTAAGCCTTACAAATCCAGGTATTTCTATTTAGAGAACAGATTTTAACCTTGTCGAAAGGTTAGACCACTTGGATTAAAGCTTCGAAAGGTTTCTGGTATTGTTATATCATAAAGAGCTCTCGACCTTGTCGAAAGGTTTGGCCTCAAAGTTTATGGTTTTAGAAGGTTACAGTTTGTATTGGTAACAGTTGAGTTGTTGACCTTGTCGAAAGGTTTAGATTGTAAAGTTGAAGGCTTTGAAGGGTTGCGGTAGTTATTTGAAACAAAAGCGTTGTCAAACTTGTCGACAAGAATCTTTCGATGAGTTTGAACCTAAAAATAGGAGTTAGTCCAACAAAAGTTTAAGAAAACAGTAAAGTAATTGACAAAGCTTAGGACTTCCCTCTTTATCCAAGAAAAAGCTTTATTTTATTAAATTCCCCAAATCAATACCTAATTAGGGTTACAATGCTTTGATCAAGAAGATACAAGATTAGAATGAGAGAAATCGGATCCCCAAAATATGACTCCTTGGGTCTTATTTATAGACGCAAGCAGCCCCACTTTCGACTCCATTCTCTCGACTGGGTCGGAAGGTCTCCCTTTTATACGCAGCTATGAACCTTTCGACTTTGTCGAAAGGTTTTCCCCTCATATGTGATTATGAACCTTTCAACACTATCAAAAGGTTTTCTATTCTTTATGCCTTCATAAACCTTTCAACTTTGTCGGTGGGTTTGCCTTCTATATACTGTTATGAACCCTTCGTCCTTGTTGGAAGGTTTGCTCTTCACTTGAATGATGTGAACCCTTCTACCTTGTCGGAAGGTTTCCTCTTTCACTGTTTGCTGACTTATGAGTGTTGCTTTCTTCATAAAACCTTTCGACATTGTCCAAAGGTATCCTAGATGTGTTTCAACTGGTTTGAAAGGCTTTCCATGCTTTTGAAAAGGCCATCATGGTGTTGTTCACATTTGTTATGACTTCTTCATCTCCTTCTAAAGGTAAGAACTCCTTGGATACTGAGAGATGGAACCTTTCGACTACTTCTAAAGGTTTGGGACTGTTAAATTCCGATGATTGCATCTCTTGGACTCCTTCAAAAGGTTTGGGAAGTGCTTCCTTTTCTTTGACTTTGTTGAAAGACCTTAAGACTTAGTCAAAAGGTAGATTTTTGGTGTAACATTTGACCTCTCCCATTTGAAGGGATGCTCTTGACTTTCCATGTCATCTTTGTCGATAACTGAAAAACTTCCAGCCTCTTGGCCTTCCCGCGTTAATCTGGGACGTCCATTTAAATCTGATCCAATGGTCAAGAATTTGGGCGACTTTTCTTATACTGTACGTTTCTTCTCTTTCTTCCTCATTTACCTGAAATCAAAATTATTGTGTACAAGTAAAAGAATTCTCCATAACTTCCTGAATTTTTCTTTAACATAACAAGATAATTTCTCAAATTCGATTAATACCCTTTAGACTAATCTCTACTCTTATCAACTTTCAATCAAATTTCCAGTTTTTCTGAACCCCAAAATTGAAATTCAATTTTAGTTTTGTTTTCTGAAAAAAATTTCTCCTAAATCAGCTTTTAAAATTAACAAAACTCATCTTTGGATTTTGAGGCTGGTGGTGTTTGATAAAGGAAATTCCCTTATCAGATTTAGCTTTTAATCCAAAGTCTTTGATTTTTTCCTTTTGTTTTAATCCTGGGTTGTTGACTTATTGACAATTTTTATACCTTTTTCGAAATCGAATTAGATCGATCTCAGATGAAATCCATTTTGTTGATAGGTTTGATCTTCAAGAAAAATTTGAAAACTGGATTTACAATCGGGTTTGGGGTTAGTTAAACCCGATTGATAACCTAGAACCTTCTTGTGTAAATTTGGTAGCACAAAATGACATGTCTACCCCTTTGCGCCTTTCGATGGGGTCGAAAGGTATTGTGATGCCAACTTTCCAATGTTGTTGAAATGCTAAGTGGTTAAATGGAGTAAATCTAACCCTTCAACAATGAGCTCTTGACAAGGTTGAACAGTTTCAAACCTTTCGACCATTAGCTTTTGACAAGGTTGAAATTCTTCAACCTTAGAGTTATTTCTTCCTATCTTTGTCGAAATGTTTAAAGCACACATGAGTTGAACCTGAAACCTTTCGACTTCAATGGCTAGGACATGTTTTGACAACTTTGACCAGACCTTTCGACAACATCAAAAATATCAATATTTTTAACTCAGGAATTTTATGGTCTTAGTTTCAACCATGTCGAAAGGTCTTGCCACCTAGCTTATGTTACACTTGAAGTGTATCCAGGCTTTCATAGAGCTTTCGACATTGTCGAAAGGCGACGAATGGGTTAACATTTCATCTCTTCCTTTCGACTTGTTGATAACTTGAGTAATTTATATTATTATATTTGGTCACTTTCTAGGTCTTCAATAATGTTAATGTATGATGGTTAAGGTTGATGCCAAGTTCTTTTCGACATTGTCAAGAGCTTGAATTGTTGAACTTTTGACATTGTCGAAAGCTTGAGCTATAAACTCTTCGACATTGTCGAAAGCTTAAACTATCAAGTTTTTCAACTTAAACTTTTTACACCATTTTTAAAACTTTGTGTATGTTTTCACATTTAACTATCTAAGCAAACTTAGTTGCTTTTGAATTCTTGATTGCTTTCTAAACTTATAAATAAATAAGAAACTTAACTAAAATGTTTCACTTGGCAGAATCATGAGCTCTCCAAAATTTGAAGTCGTTGCTAAACATTCTTCCATCGAAACTCAGAATGAAGTTAATGCTATTCATAAAGACTTTGGAATCACTGGGATCGAAGCTATCCCTCCTCAACCAACAATACCATTGACAACCCTTCGTAAGGGTATTTTGCTTACACGGCCATCCACATATGGCATGGTGGATTTCTTCCATTTTCTGAGTTCTTGATCTCGTACTTGTCTCATGTTGGAGTTGCTCCAATACAACTATCTCCAAATGTTTACACTCATCTTCTATCTCTAGAAATGATGGCGTTGGAATCTGGACTTCCTTCGCTCAATGCTGAAGTTCTAAACTCCTTGCCAAGTTGGCAAGGTTAAGTAATCTTAACAAGCAAATTTACAGAGTCAATGTATACAAGAAGCTGATATCAGATAGTGTCAATAAGTTTAAGGACTGGGAGAATCAATTTTTCTTCATCAAGTGCTTTGCTGATGTTCATGGGACCTTTGCCTCCCCCCGTAAGTCTACTTTAATGTTGTCTTTGCTTTTCTCTGCATTTTCTGTTAACTAATCTTTGACTTTTTTCAGGTGAATCTTCCAAGACACTTAGTGATGCTAACAAGAAAACCATCGATTCTTTAATTGTAGCTTCTGAACAACTTGGAACCAAGCAGAGGTTATTAACCCCTTCGAATCTAAGAAAACATTCTTTACTGCTTCTTGGGCAGAGGATCCTAAGAACTCCCCCCATGATCATGCACACCTCTCGTGGCAAGCGCTTCCTTTCTTTAGGCGATGTCGAATACTTCTCTTCAATGGCGCCTATTTGTGCTGACACTTCAGGTATATTATTAGTTTAGTATTTTTCGTCATTGTCCCTAGAAATCTTTAAGTTACCTTGACTGATTTTATATTCACTTGAATTTGTTTTAGCTTCCACCAAGGCCATTATATCTTCAAGTGGTGCTGCCCCTCCACCTTCATCTTTGGAAATAACATCGATCTTAGAGGCTTTCGCTAAATCCAAAAGATCTTCAAAGAGAAAACTAACGGAGCCTTCTAAAGACACTCCTCTGGAAAAAGTGGCTAAAATTACTGATGTGAGGAAGAAGTGGAGCGCATATCTTCTAAGAAAGTTTCAAAGAGCGCCACTGTTGAAGTCTCTAAAGATAAATTAGAGCAAACTCCACCTATTCGGACATCTTTTCCTCATATTACTATCAATGATTCCCCAACTGCACTTGCACAAATGTAGCTTGCTCTACTGACGACTCATTCTGAGTCGCAAATTCCTTCGGAGTCGTCGTCTTCCGCTCCTCCATCGACCAATTTCGATGAACTTGTCGAACTCATCCTATATTCTGAATCTTTTACCTCTTCTTCTTCACCGACATTCAGTCCAGTCTTGGCAAAAATTATCGCTCTCTGATGCAGGAACAACTTTTGGTAAGCTCTCATCCAACTGATCCTATTATCACTGGATTTCTTTAATCGCTAACTCGAGTTACGCTTCTTCTTGTTGCAGATTTCTAGGAACCGGATAGCTCTGAATGATCGTGTTTCGAAGATTTCTTCTAGATCCTCCAAGCTTCAGGAGGAAAATGTTGAAATAAAAAATCAACTATCTTCTTTGACTGTCACTCAAAATGACACTTCCTTTGAGTTGGAGCAAGTAAAGGCTTCACTCACCAGGGTTGAAGTTGATCTAGAAGTGGAGAGGAAAGCTCATCAACTCACCACCGATGGAAAATTTGCGATGGAGAAAGCTCGCTTGGTTGCCAAGAATACTTTATTGAAAGACAAATTCAAAAGGACCAAAGCTTTACTTAAACTGGCTATTAGCACCCTCTCCGATGTCAAGAAGCAAGTCTTTGTGTTTGCTGAAGCCACCTTGGGGCCCATGATGCTAAAAAATTATGAAGATTCCCTCATGCTTGCCTATGCCAACAATCATAATAAATGTCCTGACTTCAGCTTCCCCTCTGTCGACCCAGCCTTAGCCGAAAGAGTAATGGACCGAATTAACCAGATTAGGCAGGGCACCAAACCCAAAGGCGAGGAGGAGATAGTTAATGTAGCGGAAGCTCTTTCTTTCGATATCCCCTCCTTCGACATTGAATCTTATTCTGAAGAGGAGGGTGATAAAGATAACGATCCCAAGGAAAAAGGTGATGATGGTGATGATATTGATTGGGACAGTGACTATGATGATGATAATAATGATAACCCCTCCGGAGGTCAAGGCCTTGGTGGAGACAAAGGAGGGCCTTCTGGTGCTTCAGGGATGGATAATGGTGATCAAACTGAAGCTCCTGAGAAAGAGGAATCCCCACCGAAAGATATGCCACCCGCTTCCCCTGGGCCTTCCGCTGCTCCGGAAGGTGAGCCTGCTCCCGCCCAAACTTAAGATTCAACAGAGAAAAAGGAGGCTCCTAAGACTTTAATTCCAATCTCTCAGGTATGGAATTCCCTATTTAAATGTTTTACACTTCGAAGGTAATAATTATTGCTAAATCATTTGTCTTAGATAAAGAAGAAGTCAAATTTTCCTTATAAAACAAAACTTGAGAACAAACATGCAGAAATTAACAAGTTATATAGGGAGTTAGACGAACTAATAAAGGAGCACAATGTTCTATCTGAGAAGTATCACAGTCTGGACAAGAGTACCTCGGTATAAACTTCTTTTAAATATCAAAGGGCTGGCCCTTTATTAAGAAAGCGCAACTCCAATATGACATTACCTTGAAGTAAAATAGAGAGTTATTAACTTTATTCTAGATGATAATCGAGGAGAGAGAGATTTTAGTTAATTTTTTGTATAAAGCTTATTATAGACATTCTATTATAGATTTTTTGTATTTAGGCGAATTCAGTTGGGGTCTAATAAGACGTTTTCATAAAAGATACTTAGATGAATTCGGATATGACCCGCATCCATGGGCTTGCTGGAACTTACCGCGGGTCAGGTCGATTGCTCAAGATCTCCCCCTAAAAAGCTTAAGTACTATAAAAATATATTTGTGTCTGAAGTTTTCTATAAATCTATTTTGTATGAACCTGATGAATAATTGTAAACATGTAACCATTAATTGATTTATGTATATATGTTTTGGCCTGTTTTATATGCTTAGTCTCTTTTACTATACTATTTCAGAATAATAGCTCTTTAGGTCGAGTCGTCCCAAGGGATCACTTAAGCCACTATGTTAAACTGAGGAAATTTTACTCTGACAATGTATCGATTTTAAAGACTTCGAAGTTAGCGAAATATTGCTTTCTTCGGGATTTGCAAAAATTATACTTGGAATATCCCCGCCTCCGTTTTGACTTCCTCGGCAGCGAGAAGGAAAAATTCCTTAAAGAGATTAGGACATTTCATTCTAAATTAATTTGCGGTCACAATAGTTCCCCAGCTGGGGAGTAGGACTATAGTCAATGCCCACCAGTTATAACCCTTGAAGGTGTTACTTTGCCATTTGGTTCAACAGTTTTGCTTTCAGCTAATTCTCGAGATAAAGTTAGAAAAGTAGTTTCCCAGCTTTAAGCGCAATCAAGTTGTTTATTGTACTTTTTTAATTTCGTTGTTGTTTGAGCTATGATCTGTTATGATAATAATAATAAAGATATATTATTTTTTTACCTCTATCTTAATTTTTATTCCATTTCTTTTGTTTAAATAGGAGCTACAGCCATCTACGACTCATCTTTCTCAAAACTTACTTCACGCGTCGATGCTATCAGAGAAAGACTATTAACAGTGAGCGGTGGGATCGTAGTCCATAATGAAGTCCTCTTGAGCGTTTCGATGGCAATACTGAAGCCGTAAAATGGCATAAAAGAAATGTTCTCCAAAAGACTATCGCCATTGGTCACAAAGACCATATAGCCTATCACGGGGCTGATATTAAGAAAAAGGATGAGATGATCACTATATTCAAACATCAAGTGAAGACTAATCCCACAGCTGATTTTGATCAGAAAATGACCGAATTTATTCAACAAATTAATGATTTGGAATTAAAGTTAAAAGATAGCCAGGCGCAGTGTGCCTCTTTAGAGTTCATTTTGGGGGATAAGACTTCAAAGATCGAACTTCTGACTCCTCAAGCTACCCCTCCAGCTACCAAGCCTACTAGGTCAAAGCTTCTTGCGGCTTAGAAATTTCCTACTATATTTAACCCTCCCCCAGGTTTAGATGGTAGTGTATGGGGTAATTGGTGTCAAAGAGTAAAGTTCGAAATAGCCAAATATTTTGATGAGCAGCAGAAAGTGAAGTACACTCAAACCAGTAATGAATATGCTGCCAAAAACCAGAAGCTGGAGCATGACAATTACTTGCTCGTCAAGCGTGTCGCAGAGTTAGAAAGAGAGAATAAAACAGTTAAGGCTACGAACAGAGCTTTTAATCATGCCCTAAAGACCAACATCGATGCGATTGATGATGAAAACCAAATAAGAAGAAAAGAAAAGAAGCTTAAGGAAGTTCTTAGCACGACCATCTGACACGTAGTTGATCCTACAGTTGTAGGAAATCTCGATAGGGCCGCCCAAGATTTGTAACTCCTCTATATATTTGAGCCGTGCAAATCTATCTTGTATATAATTTTGTCGTTTTGTGAATGACTTTATAACTTATGTAAATCACATAAATTTTGTAAATATCATCTGATTTGCAATCCTTCTCTGTAACGATGTTTTTGAATTGCTCACTTATTGATTTCTAGGCTTGCTAACCCTTTTGTTATTCCTTGCCATTCTGACTTCCCTGAGGAACATGTAGCAAACAATATTTCTAATTGTTAGCTTTAGACTGACATATTTGTCTATTTATGTCCTTTTCTTAGATTTAACAAATCATTTTGCTAAATGTATGAAAATTAATTCATTCTAAATTTTAAGATCTCATCTTTAATCATGATGAGAGATGATCTGGAATTTAACTCCTTCCACTGTCTGGAATGCCCAAAATTTGTTAGTTGTAAGTTTCTCCTTATCATTGGCTACATAAATATTAGAATATAATTTTCATTTAATAAAGAACCTTATTCAGAGATCAATGTCTGACATTTTGAAGTAGTAACTCTCTTTCCCATTCCTTAACATTAATGGGATTTGAAAATTTAAAAACTCGAAGCTCCCGTTCGGAGACTTCTAATAGCGATCTCCATGATAATATTCGCTAGCCTAGATTCGGGCATTTATGATGAATAGAAATCTAGAAATTTCGCTCCCAGATTAGGGTTTGCTTGAGTGGTAGTCTTGATATCCATATTCGGATATAATAAGGTAATAATTAATGAGAACCTAAAACCAAGATTCTAGTAATAGATGATGAAATTCTTATATGTAAGACCCAAAACCCTAATTCAAGTATTAACAGCTGATGTTTAAAAACGAGAATCCCAAAACCCAGATTCGGGTACATTAAGATAACCAGAAGTTAATAGAGACCTGAATCACAGATTCAGGTATTATATGGTGAAGTTCTGAAATGAATATCTCGAAACCCAGATTCGGGTATTAATTGATGTAATTCTGATGTAAGAGACCTAAAACCTAGGTTCGGGTATTAATAAATGATGTTTTAGAAATGAAAGTCCTGTAACCCAGATTCGAGTAATAGAAAGTGGAGTTTCATTCTACTCCTTTGCTTTCATCTTCTTTGACATGTATGAACCCTCCAGGATTTGAATGTATATAGAAATAATTCGATTGACTGCCTCTTGAGCTAGGACGTCTTAGTCCATGATTGAATATGCTTCTTCTCGAGCTTGAACATCTTAGTTTATGATTGGATGAGGCTCCTCTCGGGCTTGGACATCTCAGTCCTTCGATGAATGTGCCTCTTCTCGGGCTTGGACTTCTTAGTCCATTATTTGTTGGGCCTCTTCTTGGGCCTGGACGAGTATTGATTAAGCCTCACTTGGGCTTGGACATCTTAGTCCTTTATTTATTAGGCCTGGACATCTTAGTCCATTATTGTCGAGTGCTCTTGGTTAGCTCATCTTAGAGGCTAGAACCAAGGACTTACCCGACCTCCCTCCAGGAGGCGCCCTGCCCTGGCCCTTTTACAGCGCGGAAAGGGGCTTGTTCGGTGCTCTACCCTGGCCATCTTATGGCGTGGATAGAAGCTTACTCTATCATCCCTCCAGGAGGTGCCTTAACCTGGCCATAGCATGGCGCGGATAAGGGCTTGTTCGGTGCTTTAACTTGGCCATCTTATGGTGCGGATAAAGGCTTACTCCGTCTTCCCTCCAGGAGGTGCCTTAACCTGGCCATAGCGTGGCACAAATAAGGGCTTGTTCGGTGCTTTAACCTGGCCATCTTATGGCGTGGATAAATGCTTACTCCGTCCTCCCTCTAGGAGGCACTCTGCCCTGGCCATCTTTGCGCGGACAGAGGCTTTTTCTACCATCTTAGGTAGACTACCATCTTAGGTAGTATCCAAATATAAAGAGGATTTCACCCCCAACCATGTAGACTTTCTCTTTACAGAAAGTTAATCTTTATTAATATTTTCTCAAATCCTTTTCACAAATTCATTAATCTTTCCTTGTCTAAAGAAATTGATGATCATCCCCTCCAGGGCTCTGCAATGGTTGGTTTCGTGACCATTCATCATATGATAGTGACAGAAGGGTTCCTTTCATGTTTTGGCTTTTTCTTTTCTGATGGCCAATAGTTAATCCATCCTTTGTGAGCAAGTAGACATTTTCCATTTATGATTTTAAGTTGCATTTTTTTGGAAGTCTAGACTTGAAACTTGACTCTTGAGGATGGCACTTTGACTTTTTTGTTTTTCGACCTTATCACTTCATGCTCTTCAATCATTTTTATTTTTGCTACCCTTTGAATCTCTTTGGTTGGAAGTGCTCTTATTGCAGTTGGTTGCCATTTGTGTACGAAGGCGTTGTAATTATTCATTATTTCTTTCTCAAAGATTGTGCCTTTGGAATTATGTTGGATTGTTCTTCTCATTTGATTATAAATATTTTCAATTCCATTTGTTCTCTTTCCAAGTGCAAAGATTGGGGTAGGGCCAACATGAAAGGGGTTTAAACTCCATTTTTCTGGGCCATAAGATTCTGCTTTCTTTTTGTTCATAATCCTTAAGGCTTCGAGCCTTAGCCTTTGCTCTTCATCTTGATTGAGGCTTTTGATGTTTACTTAGGAGAATCTTGTCAAATGTGGTTCAGAAGACCCTTCTTCAGATCTTTTAAATCTTCTAGCCATAATCAAACCAAATTGGATACACTTAATGTAAGATTAGTCCAAGGGGTCTAGAGAATGGTTGTGTTAGGAGGTTAACCAAGTCAGAGGTTCGAGTCCTCCTTCTAGCACCAAAAATGTTAACAAGATTTCTTGTCAACGCCCTAAAGTAATACTAGAAAAGACGAATATCCTTTTTGAGAGCAATAAGTGAAATTCCCTTAGGAATTGTCTTTTTATTTAAATTTATTTGTTGACGATTCTTGGATCATACCTTTCGACGTCGTCGAATGGTTTAGTCCTTGGATTCAGTAACCTTTCGTCTCAGTTGAACTTGTATGAGATCTCTTGCAAAAGTTTTCTTTTTGGTTAGGTTAAAATTCCCTGAGTTTGTCCTTAAAAGGTTGGATTTAATCTTCTCGAAAGGTTAGGGTGATAACCTTCTTTAGGTTTAGGCTGGATATTAAATTCCTTGGTGGAAACATAGTAGCTTTTGACCTTGACGAAAGGTTAGATCATTTATATAGAGTGGGTTTCAACCTTGTCGAAAGGTATGGGAATGACCTTTTTTGGTACAATCCTTACAAATCCACGTATTTCTATTTAGAGAACAAATTTTAACCTTGTCGAAAGGTTAGACCACTTGGATTAAAGCTTCGAAAGGTTTCTGGTATTGTTATAGCATACAGAGCTCTCGAACTTGTCGAAAGGTTTGGCCTCAAAGCTGATGGTTTCGGAAGGTTACAGTGTGTATTGGTAACAGTTGAGTTCTTAACCTTATCGAAGGGTTCGGATTGTAAAGTTGAAGGCTTAGAGGGGTTGCAGTAGTTATTTGAAACAGAAGCATTGTCAACCTTGTCGACATGAACCTTTCGATGAGTTTGAACCTGAAAATAGAAGTTAGTCCAACAAAAGTTTAAGCAAACAGTAAAGTAATGGACAAAGCTTAGGACTTCCCTCTTTTTCTAAGAAAAAGCTTTATTTTATTAAATTCCCCAAATCAATACCCAATTAGGGTTACAATGCTTTGATTAAGAAGATACAAGATTAGAATGAGAGAAATCGAATTCCCAAAACATGACCACTTGGGTCTTATTTATAGATGCAGGCGGCCCCCCTTTCGACTCCATGCTCTTGACTGGGTCGGAAGGTCTCCCTTTTATACGCAGCTATGAACCTTTCGACTTTGTCGAAAGGTTTGCTCCTCATATGTGCTTATGAACCTTTTGACATTGTCGAAAGGTTTGCTTTTCTTTATGCCTTCATAAACCTTTCGACTTTGTCAGAGGGTTTACCTTCTATATACTGTTATAAACCCTTCGTCCTTGTCGGATGGTTTTCTCTTCACTTGAATGTTGTGAACCCTTCAACCTTGTTCTAAGGTTTGCTCTTTCACTCTTTGCTGACTTATGGGTGTTGCTTTCTTCATAAAACCTTTCGACATTGTCCAAAGGTATCCTGGATGTGTTTCAACCGATTCGACAGGCTTGCCATGCTTTCGAAAAGGTCATCATGGCGTTGTTCACATTTCCTATGACTTCTTCATCTCATTCGAAAGGTAAGAACTCCTTGGATACTGAGAGATGGAACCTTTTGAATCTTATGAAAGGTTTAGGACTGTTAAATTCTGATGACTGCATTCCTTTGACTCCTTCGAAAGGTTTGGGATGTGCTTCCTTTCCTTTTTCTTTGTTGAAAGACCATTCGACTTAGTCAAAAGGTAAATTTTCGGTGTAACAATATCCCATACCATTCCTGGGGTTTGGGCTCGTGAGGCTATGCTCTACAAAGCTGAAATGACCCTCCTATTTACAACACTAATTTTATTAGTGATTTTTTTTTTATAGAGATGATATATAGATGTATCATCTATTACAAATATATTTTCCAGGGTCATTTTCTTTTTCTAATAAACAAAATATATCCAGGATCTTTCACAATATAGAAATATTGTTTTAATTCTAAATCATTTTATACATACATATATGAAGATATCTATGTTATATTCTACTTGAATCAGAGCATGATAATAGGTAGAAATCCCTTTTTTTTTACAAAAATGTGATAAATTCCCTTTTAAATTAAAACTTATTGTATCCTGATTTTTGACTATAGTGTCCACTGGAAATATGTGCCTCAGACTGTTATTATAATTAAGAAATAACCAAGCAATAATCAGTGGAAGCAAGCTTATAATATAGATGATTGTCTTAAAGTCTGAATATTATCAAACTCAGGTTAAAAGAAAGTGGATCCTAAGTGAACACAAGCAACATCTAGGCGTAATGGAAACGCGCCTAACTTATTCATGCAAGGTCACTAGTTCGAGTACTATGCTGGTCGGTTCAAACACAATTTTTGTTTTTCTTTTTATTTTCTTCTGTATGTCTGAAATCTGATACCTACCTATAATTGTACATATATATTTGATTTTTGCCTATATCCTAACATACAAAACAATTCTTCTTGCATAACTATTTTTAAAACCCATTCTTTCAACTGTTTTAAGAATTTACATCTATATTTTTGCCTAATATCAACATGTACACAGATATACATGTACATGTCAGGGTCTTTGTTCATTTTCCAGAAAACTGAGCTCAAATGTTCCCTTGCTTCATTGATCTGAAGTGAAACATTTGGCCTGACCTATGGCCTAACCATGTGGTTACTCTGGCCATTCTTTTGTTTGCATTTTTACAACCCAGATTATATACAAAACATTGTTACCTTTCCTTTTCAAAAGCATGTGTATATATTTTTATGAATCAGGCACCTTGTGATCAGATATATATATCATTCTTCCTAACCATACTTCTCTTTCAAAAATACATCTTCAGGGTATAAACACTTTTTCTTGCATTTGGACTTATGTCAATATCATAAATTGAAGATATAGCAGTTTAATTCTTTTCTGGGTTTTCCCAATATTATTTTTCTGTGTATCTATATTCTTTTTGAATGAACTCAGGATTAACTGAAATCATCATGAAATGATTATACTTATAAAATCCAGGTTTTTCCTCTAAATCAAAACAACCTTAGCAAATAGGTTTTCAAATCAGTTTAACATCAATATCCTTAGTACATACCAAATCAGAAATAACCAGAAACAACATAGCACATGTCTCTTACAAGTTCTTCCTACTTAATACATTTAGATAGCCATATTAATCAGGGAATACATGCTTGAATTAACACATTTTAGCTTTTATTTCTAATTATCTTAGCATCCTCTATTCCATATCTTTTTAATCTTGCTTACTTAGCTCCATCACAACCTGCAAAAGCATTAGTGGCTGCCCCATTATAAATGAGACACCCCCATGTGCCATGAGCAATAAGGGTCAGATCTATGATCTGGTGTGAGCATTGCTAACATATCCATGATATTAAGCTAAGAATACAGCATAAATATACTTTGCATACTTGACAGGTATTATCATGTACAATACATAAGAGCAAACATATGCAATAAAACAACTTTTATCTGGAACTACTAAGGTTGCCATTTTCTTCTTCTTATAAATTCCTGGCCTCATCTGCTATAAGGAATCAAAGGGACACATTGCCATGAACTAATTAACATTATGGCACAAAGATCTCAGGACTTAAACAAGCCATGTGCCAACTTGTCTACTTCAAATAGGACAAGCATTCCAGCAGCCTTCTTGGCACAAAATCCTTAGTTATATTACTAAGTGTATTTATGTTCATTCTATCAATGATAGCTAGGTGTACATACCACCTGTACTCATGAAGCATACTAGTTACCTTGCAGACATAATATTGCAAGCAAGTTAAAGGTTACTTTCTAGAGGTATAACACCCCAGTCATTCCATCTCACATTATTTAGCATATAAACACCCTATTCAAGCATATACCAGAATGTTTGCAACTGAGAATAAATGCATGGCTCTATTGGGTTTATTTTGATTTTGCAAGCAACTATATTTAGCCAGATTTTTAATCTTGTTTAAACATAGTTTTTAGGCTTGTAAGTTTCTGTTTAGTTTAGGGCTCAGCACTTATAGAGAAAGACTCCATTGCACCCTTAACCAATTATTTCAAGCCTCAGCACCATACCAATGTATATGCAGCTCATAGTTTTCTTTATTTTTTTTTCATTCTTTGTCTTAAGCCATTATTCAAACTAGTTACAAATACTCTGATATATGTTCCTTAAGGTTTTGGTATAATATACAGAGATGAAAATAGAACAACAAAGTCATACATCCATCATAGCAGATCATATTTCATCAAACATTCATGAAACCATCAGTAGCCAACATAGTTTGTAAATCAAAACATGCAAAATATAACATATAAAAGCTTGGCTGCCTAATCCCAGGTCTTAATGCCATGTATATGAGTGAGGATACTCACCTAAATGCTTACACAAGCTTAAACCAGAAAACCCCTCAAATCTTTAGCCTTATCTTCCTCTTCTTCCTTAGGTTAATTAATTAGTGAGAGAGCAGTTTTCTGATTGGGCTCTTGGTTTAAATAAGGGTTCTGTCTAGGGTTTTGGGTGATGCAAAATCCCTATTTTAGCCCAGACCAGAATCATGCATTTGGCATTGCATATTCCTTCCCTCCTAACCCTTAATGTCCCGGCCAATATTTTAAAACAAGACTAAATTGTGCCTATTTTCCTTTCTTTTCAGAAAGTGATAACTTTAAGTATTTTTATTATACTTACCTCAAACATGATAATGGTGTGACTTTCTATTTTCTGCCTATGCACATTTGCTTTCTTGCACTTTGGTTCTTACTGTTTTAGTGATTCCTTTATTAATTTTCTGCTCAAATAATATCTGGATATATATATACACACATTTATACAACTATGAGTGTTAATTTAATTTTAACCATTTATTTGCAGAAAACATGTGCATACTTATGTGCATTTCTACACCTATTTAAAATTTCACTTATTCATTATAAATCAATGTTTTCTTCTGCCTTAATTTTCAGACAAGTCTTACATAGGCATATATATAGATATATATATATATATATACACACACATCCTCAGGAATTTTTAATACTCATGTCTAGGTCTATATTTTCTTTATTTAAAACATTTTATCTAAATGTTTTCCTTCCTTGTTTTATTATTCAGGAATTCTGGATTTTCTCTTAGTGCCATAACTAGTGTGCACGTGCACACATGCACACAACCTTGCACCACTGAAAATCCCACCTATATAATAATTCTGATTTTTTCCCCAGAATTTTAATCATTTATTTAAAAGAATTTTCCTCAAAATCTTGGGGTATTACAATCACCCCTTCTTTTAGGAATTGTGCCCTCACAATTTGCAACATATTCTTTGAGTACTCCTACTTTCTTAGGAAAATTATTCAAATATGCATGAGCAATTCAAATAGTCACTGTCTATCATACATATCAAACTTTCTTAGTAATCTAAGAATTTACCTTTCAAATTTGCAAAGAGCCTAGGGTAATCCATCCTGATTTTATCCTCTAGCTCCCAAGTACAATCACTAGGATCTATACTCCATTGAATTTTTACAAGCTTCAATGTCTTGTTTCTTAATTTCTTTTCTTCCCTTGCCACAATTCCCACTGGCTCTTTTTCATAGATTAGATCTGGATTAATCTGAACTTCAGTAGGCTTTTCTAAGATTTCCTCCTTGTCATGTACCCATCTCCTTAGTTGTGACACATGAAACACATTGTGCATTGCACTCATCTTCTCTGGAAGCTCCAGCTTATAGGCTAGTGAGCCTATCCTCTCCAAAATCTTGTATGGTCCAACATATCTGGGTCTGAGTTTCCCTTGCTTGCCAAATCTCAAGACTTTCTTCATTGGTGAAACCTTAATGAAGACATAATCACCTACTTTGAATTCCACTGACTTCCTCTTTGCATCAGCATACTTCTTTTGCCTATCTTGAGCTACTGCCATCCTCTTTCTCACCAGTTCTATTTTCTCTGTGATGTCTTTGACATATTCTGGCCCTAGGATAGCTTTCTCTCCTGCCTCAGCCCAACACATAGGTGATAGACATGGCTTCCCATATAGGGCTTCAAAGGGTGCCATTCCAATTGTGCTCTGGTGGCTATTATTGTATGTGAACTCAGCCAAATGGAGGTGGTCCTCCCAATTTCCTCCAAAGTCTAACACACATGCTCTAAGCAAATCCTCTAAAATCTTGTTTACCACTTCTGTTTGCCCATCTGATTGGGGGTGATAAGCAGTACTTAGGCACAATTCACTCCCCATAGCTTCTTGGAAGCTCTTCCAGAATCTTGAAGTGAAGATTGTATCCCTATCACTCACTATAGTTTTAGGAACACCATGCAGTTTTACCACTTCTCTCATAAAAGTTTGGGCTAACCTAGGTGCATTTCTGTCTGCTTTCACTGGTATGAAGTGGGCTACTTTAGTCAGCCTATCTACAATCACCCAAATACTTGTATTTCCCCTCTTGGATCTAGGAAGGCCATCTATGAAATCCATAGATATGTCTTCCCACTTCCACTGTGGTATGCTAAGTGGCTGCAACAATCCTGAAGGTCTTTGGGTCTCATCTTTTATTTGTTGACAAACCATGCACTTAGCAACATATCTGGCTACATCAGACTTCATTCCCTTCCACCAATAGTCCCTTTTTAAGTTTTGGTACATCTTGGTGCTGCCTGGATGTATGGAATATTTGCTCCTATGGTACTCATTAAGGATTTCTTCTTTCAATTCTATGATGTTTGGGACACATATCCTTCCCTTGTACCTTAAGTATCCTTTTACATCTATGTGATAATCCTTCACTTCCTCCTTCTTTAATAGGAGAGACCTCTTTTCTGTTAAGTCTTGATCTTCTTCTTGCATTTTTGCCACCTTCAAGGCCAAATTTGATTGTAAAGTAATTAAACTTAACCTTCCTTTACTCTTTTCTTCCTCAATTATCTCCATATTTATCCCACTGCTCTCATCTATTTCCAAATCAGTGAGTATGGTCAAATCTCTAAACTCCTCCATCATTAACATGGCCATTTTTGCATGCTGCCTACTCAATGCATCTGCCACTTTATTAGCCTTGCCTGGTGTATAAAGTATATCTAAGTCATAAGCAGCAAGAAATTCAACCCATCTGTGTTGTCTCATATTTAAATCTTTTTGTGAAAAGAGATACTTTAAGGCCTTGTGATCAGTGTATAAAATGAACTTTGCACCCAATAAATAATGCCTCCAGAGCTTTAAGGCATATACTACTGCTGCCAACTCAAGATCATGAGTTGCATATCTAGTTTCATGGGGTTTTAGTTGTCTAGATGCATAGGCTATGACCTGATCTTGCTGCATCAACACAGCCCCTAGCCCTGACCCACATGCATCTGTATATACAACCAATCCCTCATTGCCTTCTGGTACTCTCAACACTGGTGATTTTACCAAAGCCTCCTTGATCTGGGTGAAAGCTTGTTCACACTTATCAGTCCATATAAACTTTTGGTTCTTCCTAGTCAGGTTAGTGAGTGGCATTGCTATTTTAGAAAATCCTTGTATGAACCTCCTATAGTATCCTGCCATCCCCATGAATGACCTAACTTCACTAACATTGTTAGGCTTCTTCCATGCTTGGATTGCTACTGTCTTATTGGGGTTTACAGAAATTCCTCTAGCAGAGACAACATGTCCAAGAAAGTGTACTTCCTCTTGCCAGAACACACACTTAGAGAATTTTGCTTTCAAATCTTTTTCTCTTAATCTAGATAAGACCAGATGTAAGTGGTTCTCATGTTCCTCTATTGTTTTAGAGTAGATTAGAATATCATCTATAAAAATCAGAACAAACTTGTCTAAGTAATCTCTGAATATCCTATTCATTAGGTCTACAAAGTAAGAAGGGGCATTTGTTAGCCCAAATGGCATAACCAGAAACTCATACAATCCATATCTTGTGTTGAATGCTGTATATTTAACACTTGATTCCTCAACCTTCATCTGATGAAACCCAGATGCCAGGTCTAGCCTAGAAAACACTTTAGCTCCACTGAGTTGATCAAAGAGATCATCTATCCTGGGTAATGGGTATTTGTTTTTGATGGTTACTTTGTTTAATTCTCTATAATCTATACACATTCTTAAAGTACCATCATGCTTTTTAACAAATACTACAGGAGCACCCCAGCATGAATTACTTGGCCTTATAAACCCCTTGGCTTCTAATTCTTCCAGCTGGTTCTTTAGCTCCTTTAATTCACTTGGCCCCATCCTTGTAGGCTTTTTGATAACTGGGCTAGCCCCAGGCATAAGGTTAATCTGGAATTCAACAGGTCTATGGTGTGAGACACCTTTTACTTCCCCAAATACATCCAAGTATTCTTTAACTATGGGGATTTCATTAATAGCTATTTCCTTGGGATTATTTTCTAATTCAATTAAATGATTTAGACTGTTTTCTTTGATAGGTTCACATAGAATTGTAACCCTTTGGCCTTTAGAATTTTGTAGTGAAATGGTGGATGCATCTATGTCAATTATGGCTTTGAATTGTCTTAGCCAATCTGCCCCTAATATAACTCCTATATTTGGGAAATTTAGAACATATAAATTGGAAACAAATGTGTTTCCTCCTATGTTCAAATTCACATCCACACAGATCATATCTAATACACTAGAACTTCCTAAAGGGCTTTGTATTAATAAAGGTATTTCAGCCAAATTGCAGTTCATTTTCAACCTTTTAACTATTTCATGGGAAATGAGTGAGTGGGTTGCCCCGGTATCATATATTACAGCTAAAGGTATGGTACAAATAAATAGTGTACCTTCCACTTGACCATGGTTTTCAGCATTAGCCTCACTTATGGCCTTGCCCCTACCTTCCAGGTTTGCCACTTTCCCTTGTTGCTTGTATTCTGGGCAATTTCTTTTCATATGCCCTTCCTTCCCACATAGATAGCATTTGAAAGCTCCCCCTTTAAGCTCTGGGCATCTTGGCTTAATATGGCCTTCTTTCCCACAATGGTTGCAAACTATTTTTCTTTTGGCTTCATTGGGCTTTGCATCTACTGCCTTCTTACCATCTGCCTCTCCTTTCTTCTTATCATAAGGATGGTACTTCCCTTTGTTCTTCTTGTTACTATTGTTTTTGAAGTTCCTGAACTTATCTCTTTCCTTGTCATGCTGCTCAATCTTCAGAGCCAAATCTATCACTTGATCAAAAGTTCTGTCAGCATAAGGTAGTATAGTCCTGCTAAGCCCTGGGTTCAATCCCTTGATGTATCTATCATTTTTGGATGCTTCATCAGCCACTAACATTGCCCCATAGGTTGACAATCCCTCAAACTTCTGGGTGTATTCTGTGACATTCATAGTCCCCTGTCTAAGTTTGATGAACTCCTCAAGTAAAGTGGTTTTTGCTGAGGCTGGAACAAACCTTGCCTCTAACATCTCCTTAAATTGATTCCAATTAATATCATTTTCATTCCGGCCAGCTATGATCACCTCCCACCAACTTAAAGCTGCTCCTTTTAATTGCCTTGAGGCCACTTACCTCTTCCTTTGGTCATCTAGTTGCATATCAGTGAAGATCCTCTTTAATGTCCTCAGCCATGCTTGAATCTCCATTACACTTTCAGTTCCTTCAAAGTTCTTGCCTCCCAAGTTGGTATAAGTCTTCACTAACTTGGAGAGCTCCTCATGTGGGTTCTCAGATCTGTGCCCAATTCCATCTCTCAAAACTCTCACAAATTCCTGCATGTCAAGCATTTGTGGTGTGCTAGATCCTCCTTGATGATGAGACCCTCTTCCTACCATATTTCTAAAAGTATATGTATTTCATCTTATTAGTTTATAACACTTAGCTTTAATTTTTAAATTGATTGTATCTTTCCTATTTAATCATTGTGTATGTCACATGCACACACATACATACATTCAGGGAATACTTATAAGCAGTCAAATATACAAACAAACCTAGTATAAACATAAGCATACAAACATTTGCTATGTTAATTAAAACATAGCTCTGATACCAAATGAAATGACCCTCCTATTTACAACACTAATTTTATTAGTGATTTTTTTTTTAGAGATGATATATAGATGTATCATCTATTACAAATATATTTTCCAGGGTCATTTTCTTTTTCTAATAAACAAAATATATCCAGGATCTTTCACAATATAGAAATATTGTTTTAATTCTAAATCATTTTATACATACATATATGAAGATATCTATGTTATATTCTACTTGAATCAGAGCATGATAATAGGTAGAAATCCCTTCTTTTTTTTTACAAAAATGTGATAAATTCCCTTTTAAATTAAAACTTATTGTATCCTGATTTTTGACTATAGTGTCCACTGGAAATATGTGCCTCAGACTGTTATTATAATTAAGAAATAACCAAGCAATAATCAGTGGAAGCAAGCTTATAATATAGATGATTGTCTTAAAGTCTGAATATTATCAAACTCAGGTTAAAAGAAAGTGGATCCTAAGTGAACACAAGCAACATCTAGGCGTAATGGAAACGCGCCTAACTTATTCATGCAAGGTCACTAGTTCGAGTACTATGCTGGTCGGTTCAAACACAATTTTTGTTTTTCTTTTTATTTTCTTCTGTATGTCTGAAATCTGATACCTACCTATAATTGTACATATATATTTGATTTTTGCCTATATCCTAACATACAAAACAATTCTTCTTGCATAACTATTTTTAAAACCCATTCTTTCAACTGTTTTAAGAATTTACATCTATATTTTTGCCTAATATCAACATGTACACAGATATACATGTACATGTCAGGGTCTTTGTTCATTTTCCAGAAAACTGAGCTCAAATGTTCCCTTGCTTCATTGATCTGAAGTGAAACATTTGGCCTGACCTATGGCCTAACCATGTGGTTACTCTGGCCATTCTTTTGTTTGCATTTTTACAACCCAGATTATATACAAAACATTGTTACCTTTCCTTTTCAAAAGCATGTGTATATATTTTTATGAATCAGGCACCTTGTGATCAGATATATATATCATTCTTCCTAACCATACTTCTCTTTCAAAAATACATCTTCAGGGTATAAACACTTTTTCTTGCATTTGGACTTATGTCAATATCATAAATTGAAGATATAGCAGTTTAATTCTTTTCTGGGTTTTCCCAATATTATTTTTCTGTGTATCTATATTCTTTTTGAATGAACTCAGGATTAACTGAAATCATCATGAAATGATTATACTTATAAAATCCAGGTTTTTCCTCTAAATCAAAACAACCTTAGCAAATAGGTTTTCAAATCAGTTTAACATCAATATCCTTAGTACATACCAAATCAGAAATAACCAGAAACAACATAGCACATGTCTCTTACAAGTTCTTCCTACTTAATACATTTAGATAGCCATATTAATCAGGGAATACATGCTTGAATTAACACATTTTAGCTTTTATTTCTAATTATCTTAGCATCCTCTATTCCATATCTTTTTAATCTTGCTTACTTAGCTCCATCACAACCTGCAAAAGCATTAGTGGCTACCCCATTATAAATGAGACACCCCCATGTGCCATGAGCAATAAGGGTCAGATCTATGATCTGGTGTGAGCATTTCTAACATATCCATGATATTAAGCTAAGAATACAGCATAAATATACTTTGCATACTTGACAGGTATTATCATGTACAATACATAAGAGCAAACATATGCAATAAAACAACTTTTATCTGGAACTACTAAGGTTGCCATTTTCTTCTTCTTATAAATTCCTGGCCTCATCTGCTATAAGGAATCAAAGGGACACATTGCCATGAACTAATTAACATTATGGCACAAAGATCTCAGGACTTAAACAAGCCATGTGCCAACTTGTCTACTTCAAATAGGACAAGCATTCCAGCAGCCTTCTTGGCACAAAATCCTTAGTTATATTACTAAGTGTATTTATGTTCATTCTATCAATGATAGCTAGGTGTACATACCACCTGTACTCATGAAGCATACTAGTTACCTTGCAGACATAATATTGCAAGCAAGTTAAAGGTTACTTTCTAGAGGTATAACACCCCAGTCATTCCATCTCACATTATTTAGCATATAAACACCCTATTCAAGCATATACCAGAATGTTTGCAACTGAGAATAAATGCATGGCTCTATTGGGTTTATTTTGATTTTGCAAGCAACTATATTTAGCCAGATTTTTAATCTTGTTAAACATAGTTTTTAGGCTTGTAAGTTTCTGTTTAGTTTAGGGCTCAGCACTTATAGAGAAAGAATCCATTGCACCCTTAACCAATTATTTCAAGCCTCAGCACCATACCAATGTATATGCAGCTCATAGTTTTCTTTATTTTTTTTCATTCTTTGTCTTAAGCCATTATTCAAACTAGTTACAAATACTCTGATATATGTTCCTTAAGGTTTTGGTATAATATACAGAGATGAAAATAGAACAACAAAGTCATACATCCATCATAGCAGATCATATTTCATCAAACATTCATGAAACCATCAGTAGCCAACATAGTTTGTAAATCAAAACATGCAAAATATAACATATAAAAGCTTGGCTGCCTAATCCCAGGTCTTAATGCCATGTATATGAGTGAGGATACTCACCTAAATGCTTACACAAGCTTAAACCAGAAAACCCCTCAAATCTTTAGCCTTATCTTCCTCTTCTTCCTTAGGTTAATTAATTAGTGAGAGAGCAGTTTTCTGATTGGGCTCTTGGTTTAAATAAGGGTTCTGTCTAGGGTTTTGGGTGATGCAAAATCCCTATTTTAGCCCAGACCAGAATCATGCATTTGGCATTGCATATTCCTTCCCTCCTAACCCTTAATGTCCCGGCCAATATTTTAAAACAAGACTAAATTGTGCCTATTTTCCTTTCTTTTCAGAAAGTGATAACTTTAAGTATTTTTATTATACTTACCTCAAACATGATAATGGTGTGACTTTCTATTTTCTGCCTATGCACATTTGCTTTCTTGCACTTTGGTTCTTACTGTTTTAGTGATTCCTTTATTAATTTTCTGCTCAAATAATATCTGGATATATATATATATATACATTTATACAACTATGGGTGTTAATTTAATTTTAACCATTTATTTGCAGAAAACATGTGCATACTTATGTGCATTTCTACACCTATTTAAAATTTCACTTATTCATTATAAATCAATGTTTTCTTCTGCCTTAATTTTCAGACAAGTCTTACATAGGCATATATATAGATATATATATATATATATATATATACACACATCCTCAGGAATTTTTAATACTCATGTCTAGGTCTATATTTTCTTTATTTAAAACATTTTATCTAAATGTTTTCCTTCCTTGTTTTATTATTCAAGAATTCTGGATTTTCTCTTAGTGACATAACTAGTGTGCACGTGCACACATGCACACAACCTTGCACCACTGAAAATCCCACCTATATAATAATTCTGATTTTTTCCCCAGAATTTTAATCATTTATTTAAAAGAATTTTCCTCAAAATCTTGGGGTATTACAAAAGCCACACTTTGCTTTTCGCAAAGTCACGCTTTGATCATCACATCTTCCACTTTGAATGCCACATTGCCATTTCTTTGATCACAATTGACTTTCACGAATGTAACGACCCATAATTTTTAACGGTTTAAATAACGTAATTTACTAAATTTTGCTTGAAAATAAACAATAAAATTTAGCAATGAAAATTTGATATTTGGTATGCGTCTATTTAAACAAAGCATGTGTCATATTTTCGTTGGAAAATATGAAAGTCAGTTCTGTTGTGTAATTTTCAATTTTAATTTAAAATCAATTAATTTGATGAGAATAAAATATTTTTGAAATCTGAATATATTTATATAATAAAAATGTTTATCATTTTTTCAATGAGATGTCATATTTCATTTCACCAAATATGGATTGCTCTAGCTCCGTTTATCTTATTTTTGGCATTTTAGCAGCATTTTGGCAGCGAATGTCGACTTTTGTTAGGTTGATCGTATCGTTCACATTTGTGTACCATTCTGTTCGTCTTGTGGTGCTGATCTCCGCATTGTATTCATTTATGCATTTCGACGTCCGTTACGTGGTGAAATTTGCGAAACGGTTCGTCGTATTGGTACTTGTTTTAAGCTTTTGGTTTTCCTGGTGTCCTTTTATTTCTCACCATGTAAACGTATTGTCATTTGCTTTTATAATTTTCTAAAAATCCAACTTCTGACTTTTGTTATTCCCTGGTTTTAAATTTATATATTGATTGTTCATTTCCCATTCTCCTTTCTATTCGTGCATTCCTGTGTTTGAGAAAAAAAATTAAAATAAAAGAAAATGGATAGCATATATTTTGCAAAAACGGCTCGTATCTATAGCCTACCTGCTCGCCTTCATTCTTCATTCGTGGTCGTAATCCACCTTTCCCAAACCCTCCGACCTAGACCGTGTTCAGCCATCCGCCATTCCACTAGTCGCCTCCCTTGCTCCATCTCTACCCACCTCTGCCTTCCCTTATTAAAAATACTTGCATATGTTATCTATATCTTCTCCCCATGCACAACACGCAATCACCCTTCCACCTATCTCCGCCATTCCCACACGGCCGTTTATCATCTTCGTTACTCCGCAAGACTGCCTTGCCCGATTCGCCTGCTCCGACCATACAAGCAAGCCCTCACCGCATCGCCAGTCAACCACGACCATTCGCCTGCCACCGCTCCACGTCTGACCGCATCTGCCTCTTCACCCAACATGTCAGCACCTCCCTCCGCCATAGCATTGACAGCCGCCAGCCACTTGGCTATCAAACGAGCTCGACAACCATGCCACCGCCTATCAATCCAACAACCTATCAGCCTTTTCCATGTGCCAATCACCACTCTAGCCTCTGTCATCTTTTAGCCTACACACCATGTTGTGCACACAAGCCCACTTGAGAGCAGCTGCAAACCATAGCCTATAGCAGCAACTTCTCCTTCATGTCAGCTAGCCGAGTTCCCTTCCATCACCATGCATATAACTCATTCGTTGATCCTTCCCTGACCGCCTTGCTCTAGCCTTCACCAAAACACAACCGAAACCCATCCTCTTTTTTTTTATCAGTAAGCTTCGAACACTTTCATTCTTGTTATATAAAAAAATTAAATTATATATATATATTATAGTTTGCATTCTTTGCCTGAGCCTGTTTTGCTATGATATATATCATATTTTAGTATTTGTAAGTATATATACACTAATGTGCACGTAAATGTGCATATATTTACATCCATATTTTATCTATTTTGATTTAAATAAAATTCATATTTGGGCATTTTAACATGTTTAAACCAAAATTCAATTATTTTCAAATCATTATATATTCATCTTCACACAGAGGCAAAATAGTCATTTTGTGCATGTGTTAATATGGAACTTATTGCCTGGACATTTTTCATAATTTTTTATAGGAATTTGGATGCATATGGAAGAGGGTTTTATGAAGATACATGCATGCACAAATGAATACAAAGGAAGGATGATGGAAATAATTCAAATACATGATCATGGAGGACCCCACCTACCCACTTATCTAAATCTACAATTAGAAGCTAATGGACAACTAAGTATAGGTTAAAGCTTCATGCACATTTAATGATGGATTAATTAGTGGCTAATGGTTACTTGGTGGCCACACTTCCTAAATGGCATTTTGGGAAGCACCCTAAAAATTGAATTAGGGTTTTATGCATGTATAAATAGCCCTCTTATGTACATGTAAATATCTTCCTACTCTCTTATTTTACTTAGGAAAATTAGCAAGCAAGTTGTAAACACAATGTTTCATGAAATAAAAATGGCTTCCAAGCCTCTTTCTCTTTTCTTTTCTACATACTTTTATTTGCTTCTATACTAATGTTTATTTCTATGCTTTCTTTCATTTCATGTTTATAGCTTAGATTTACATTCATGCAAGTAGTGTAGCTTTAATTTTTATGCAAGTAGTTAGTAGTTAATCTCTTTTTCTTCCTTTGCTTAGTTTCATTTCTTTGCTTTTTAATGTTGAAATTTACAAGTGTTGATTTGATAACACAAATGAGTAGTTAAACCCCTTCAATTTAGGGGTAATGAAGCTCTCTAACTTTATGTAATTTCAACAGTTCTATGATTTATGATCTCTTTTATTTGTGCTTTATGAGAGTAGATTTTGATGTAAGTTTATACAAGTGGGTTTGATAGCTTATGTTGCATTTGCAAATGAGCTATTCTTATTCAACATAAACACAATTTACATCATCATTTGTTAATTGATTTTTGATTTTGAAATGAAAGTAAAAACAAAATTTGATGATTTATATTACTAATTACAATAGTAAATAGATCATACTTAAAATAGCTTTTGCTTTGGCTTTATTTTCATGAGATTTTATAAATGGTTTATTTGTTGTATTATAGTTTGATGGTTTAAGTTATGTTAACTAATAACATAAATAAACCATATTTATGATAAATGCAACAATTATTTCACTTAATATCAAAAATAGAGATCATAAATTATTTGTTTGTTGATTTACAAAAATATGAGAGTGGATTTGCCTTTAAATTGTTCTCTAATCTCGTAGTTTTTAATTCTAGTTTTAGCTTCATTTTGCTTGTAGTTAACAATTTCCTCTCCATTTGGTATAATTTGATTGAATAGATTTTTAAAATCTAACAATTCCTTGCGGATCGACCCGTACTCGCCACGTACTAACTTTTGTACGTCGTGCACTTGCGGTAATTTTAATTCAAAATTTATCGGCGATTTTCTAAACCGATAGAAAATTTTGATTTTTTATTCTTCGAATTATTGTTGTTTGTTTTTTGTGTGATTTTATTTTGTGTGTTTGTTTGCAAAAAAAATTGTGTGTTTGTGTTGACATTTTGTTTGTTTGTGTATTTGTTGTTGTTTTCTAGTTATTTTGTTCATTTGCATTTCATTTTTTTTAAAAAAAATATACACAACTTCAATTGAAAAAGAAAAAAAAATTATTGCATTCCATTTCAATTACATTTACAATTTTTAAGCTTCAATTTACAATTTTTATTTACAAAGTTTTAAAAAAACTGATTGTGCACATTTCAGTGCACTGTTTGCTACAGTAACAGTGCACATCACTGTTCAAACTAAATCTTCATCCTTGCTGCTTCAAGCATCTCGACCACCCCACAGTGATGTAGTGCATATCTCATCTCCTCTCTGCAACTACAATTCACCATAGCCACTTCTTTCAACTGTCGACAACATAATCATCTGCGCCATATTCACCTGCACCATATTCTTGCATCACTTTGCACTACCACTCATCACTTCAAACCTCTGATCAACTTCACTTCCCACTATTCCACTGCCTGCATACATATTGATCATCAATCACTACCTACTCCAGTTCACAACAACTACTACCAGTTCCTGTTCCAGTTCACTGCAACTTCACATCCACTGTATCAACATCCACCCTACATCTCTGTCCACTATCAATCATCTTACCACTTCACATTCCGTACACATCACAACATCCATCTTTACCTACATATCAAATTTCAGCACACAGCTGTGCAATTGTCCACAGTGCACTTCATTTCCACAACTTTCTAACAACTCCCTGATCCATCAATTTCTCTGTCAAGCTTAAACTCACCAATTATCTACTGCACAATTCAAACAACTCCATACAAAACTCCACATACAAAACTCCACCTAGGCAAACCAGAAACTCGCGACTTCTGACAACCTTCCTCCTCCCCATATCACAGTATTGCCTCATACCCCACTTCACTACAACACATTGCCTCAACAAAGCAAACTGATTGCGGCACATTCCCTCTCTGTCACAATCCACCATGTAACATATTACCCCACTGTCCTTCCTACTTCAGCTACCACCCCTGTCCTCCTTCGATCATCACACCCCATCATACAGCCCCAAAGAAATAACAGCTGCGACCACCTCAAAAGCAACCCCATACCACTGCCACATACATTTCATCATCGCAACACCACACCACTACACCCAGTCCTCGTCTCCGCTGCCTGCTGCCTAGTACAAAAACTTCTGCTCACAAATGTTATACAGACATATCACACATCTTCCACCAGTGCATTCAGTCAACCCCAAACTGTCTGTTGCAATTCATCTTCGTCTTCATTCATTTCAATTCACATTTGTCAACATCACAACCTCCTACACCATCAAGTTTCTGCTACCCGATTTAACCCCTCCCCTGCCATACAACATTTCCACACAACATGTACCACCACAAAACCTCACTGACTACCAAACATCGACCACAACCTCTTCACCAATAACAGCCATGCAATCATCACCGCAACCCATCGCTCAAGTCGCTGATCAACTGCAACTCAATCTCCTCCAACCCCAATTCGAGAAAAAAATGACGAAATCCCCAAATCGTAAACCACATTACCAATTCAATAGTCGCAACCCAATAACCAATCGCAGCAAATGAATCTTTGATTCCAATCTTTGATTTTGTTTTCGAATTGTTTGTGATTTTGATTTTCCTCTTCTCATTTTGCCATTTTTTGTTCTTTCTTTCTTTCTGTGATGATTGAAATAAACAAAGTGTTTAAGTGATAATTCAGTTTGCTAAAATAAACGAAGTGTTTACTGAAGTGTGAAAGTTTCTCTCTGTTGAGTTGGGTCGGGCCGTTGTTATTTTGTTTTGTTTTAATCTTTTTTTTAGTTTGTTAGTTTTCTTTTAGTTAACTGTCGTTTATATTCTTTTAAAAGAAATTCTGTTTTCATTTTGGTTTTTTATTTTTGTTTTTAGTTAAATTGTGTGGTGTTGCATTTGTTTATGATGTTTTTGTTTTAATTTATTTTTAATTCCATCCTTGTCAAAAAAAGAACTTGTGTATATATTGTTTTTCGTTTCAGGTTGTCAAAGCAAAAAATCAAGAAGAATCGCTTTGCTTTGCTTGCTTATAAAATAAATCGCGGCTTTAAAAAAAATTGCTAAATAATCTGCACGCTCTAGTATGGTGCTTTCATCTCTATTTTTATTTTGAATTGCATTGTTGGTTGCTTGCATTTGCATTTATATTAAAAAAATGATTTCAAAATCTAAAAACAAAAACAAACTTCATTTTAGTTGCATTCTAAATTCACGTTTAATTTTTGTTTTGCATTCATCTCATCTTATTTTTATTTTCTAAGGGCAATAACCCCAATTCACATAAGGTGAGGGATTTCATCACCCTTTGCTTAGCCCACAAATCGCATTTCATCGTAGAATTTGACTAATAATAAAGGTTAGACATTCGACTTAAGGGTGTCACGAGCTCATCTAGGGCTTAATTGTATCTTCACAATTGTTTTCTTTGAACAATTTTATTTCTTGGTGTCTATGCTATGGCAGAATAATAACCATTTATAAATATTACGGTGATTCGTAAATATTATAGTGGTTGTTCCTCTGAATGTACTTAAACCTTCGGTTGCATTGCTACGGTGATTCGTGGTGCACCGATAACCCCTGCCCGTTACCTGGCTGAGAAATATTTTTGTTGATTTAAGACAAAGCGTGATTATACAATTTTTGGTTAGGAGCTACTAAGGACAGAAAATTATAATTAAGTCCTTTGCATTCATTTAGTTACATTAGTTCATGCATGTTTAAAAAACAAAAAAAAATCCAAAATCTAAAAAAAATTGTTGTAAATTTTACTTTGTTTTTAATCCAAAAAAAATCCTTTCTCCTTTCCTTTGAAAATTTTCAATCAAAAACAAAAATCCAAAAAAAATATAAAATCTTTTCAAAAAGAAAAAAAATTAAAAAATTAAAAAAAAAAATCAAATTTCCCAAAACAAATTATTTTTTCTTTTGGTAAATATTCGAAAGTTTGAAAATTCAGAAACAAAAAAAAATATAAAAACAAAAACATATAAAAAAAATTTGAAAAGCCAAAAACAAAACAAAAACAAATTTTCAAATCTTGTTTCATTCTCTAAACTTGATTCTAACTTCTTTCTCTTCTTGACTTTCACTTGTGCATGAGTACTTGGACTCGTGACATAACAACAAACCGTTGGACTCACTACTCAATGACTAATCATTTAACTCGAACAGACGATCCTCCCGAAATGACGAACGCGAACGCCCCTCGATCTCTTATAGATAGAATCTTTCCCGATAGAGTTTCTATTCCATCTTGCATCACGTTACCCGCCCCTACGGGTAACCATTTCGAAATTCACTCGAACCATATTGCCACGCTTCCAAAATTTGGCAATTTTGAACACAATAATCCATACATCTTTTTAAGAAATTCGAACAAGTTTGTGCAACCATTAAACTCCAACAACTTTCCGATGACGAAATCAAACTTCGATTAATCTCATTCGCTCTTACGGATTACGCTGAAAAATGGTTGTACAACTTACCATCAAAGTCGATTAAAACTTGGGAAGAATTCGTAAAAGCTTTCTTAAAAAAGTTCTACCCCTTGGAAAAAATGAGTAGAATCCGAAACGAAATTGTAAATTTTCATCAATTCAAGGGAGAACCATTTGGAAAATATTTTGAAAGATTCAGAGAGCTTTTGATAAAATGTCCACACCATAACTTCAAAAAATGGACGATTTGCCAAATCTTATACGATGGACTCGAAAACAGCTCACGAACCATGCTCGAATCAATGTGCCACGGCAACTTTCTTGCCCAACATCACGATGATGCTTGGCAATTTCTTGAAAACCTTGCTGAAAAGTCGTCCCAATGGGAACGTTCAAACGAAAAATCAATTTACTCACGATCGAGCGCACACTCGATAGGATCTTCTTTGGCTTTGAAAGCTAAGATTGACGCAATGATTAACAAATTTGATAACATTTTCTCATCAAACCAAATGAATCAAGCTTCCCAACCCATGTGTTATAAATGCAACGATCCTAATCATAGGGCCGATCAGTGCCCTAATTCTGTCGAACAAATAAATGCTTTCAATAAAGCCAAAAACGACCTGTTTCTCCAACGTATAATCCTGGTTGGAGGAACCATCTGAACTTTGCTTGGAACCAAAAAAATCCCAACACGAATACGGTTCGTCCCAATTTTCAAGCATTCCCAAATAATGCTTCGAATTCTCCTTTTCAGCCTAACCATTTTCAACCAAACTTTGCGGGTCCATCTCATAATAAACCGCAACAATCAAAATTTCAATCAAATGCTACTAACCCTCCCCAAGACGATAAACGTTTAACTTCACTTGAGAAAACTCTTGAAACGTTGGCTAAAGCAACTACTCAAAGTCTTCAATCAAACAGAAATTTGCAAAATTTATCGACCTCATATATGGAAAACACAAACCAATTGATTGCAAAACTTGAAATGCAAATGAGTCAATTAGCCACGTCTGTGAGCGAACGTGAACGAGGCATATTCCCAAACCAGCCAATTCTAGATCCCAAAAATCAAAAAGCAAATTCAAATCAAGCCCATGTTGTTCAAGATAGCAACATCACCCAATTGAATGCTATCACAACTTTACGTTCTGGTAAACAAATCGATAATCAAGTCGTTAACCCAAATGATTTACCAGAAACCTCTCTCGACACTTCAAACGAATCGGAACAGAATGTGGAGCCAAACGTTGAATCAAATGCTGGTTAAAATTCTTCTTCTACTCGAGTAGACCCGCCTACCGAGTATTGTGTTCCATTTCCACATCGTCTTCGACCCAAAAAACACTCGGACCAATTGGAAGAGATGTTGGAAATTTTTAAACAAGTGAATTTTAACATCCCTCTTCTTGACATCGTTCAGAAAGTCCCCACGTACGTGAAATTTCTTAAGGACTTGAGCACCCAAAAGCGACACACTCAAGTGCCCAAAAAAGTCTTCTTAGCCGCCAGTTTGAGTGAAGTCTTGTCCCAATCCATGCCCGTTAAATACAAAGATCCTAGCTACCCTACGATTTTGTGTAAAATTGGAGACAAGACGATTAACAAATGTTTGATAGACTTAGGCGCATGTGTCAACTTGATTCCATACTCTGTGTACGAACAATTAGGCTTAGAGGTGAGCTTAAACTCACAAAAGTTATGCTTCAATTCGAGGATCGTTCCATTAAGAAGCCTGTGGGAGAAATCGAGGACGTGCTCATTCGAGTAGGACAATTCATATTCCCCATTGATTTTTATCATTCTCGAAACACAACCCGTGACAAATCCCACGAGTCAAATTCCATTGATTTTAGGCCGACCATTCTTAGCCACCTCAAATGCCTTAATCAATTGTCGTAACGGTTCGATGAAAATCACTTTTGGAAACATGACTTTGGATATCAACATTTTCAATCTTAAAAGACAATCAAATGAACCTCGCGACCAAACATTGGAAGTTAGTGCCATTCACAAAAATTTTGAAAACGAGACACTTGACCTTAACGATGAATGCAAAGCTGAATACAAAATATTGTTTCACGAAATCCCCAACGAGATTGAATATACTCTTCCCTTTGAATTGCTTCCAGTTGAGTCCGAATCTCTACCCAATTCTTTGATCGAGCAACTCCCTAAGTTGGACCTCAAACCACTTCCCGGTCACCTTAAGTATGCATACTTAGGTGAAAACGAAACTTGTCATGTCATCATTTCTAATTATCTTTCTCTTGACCAAGAATCTTCTCTTCTCTCTATTCTTTCGAAAAATAGAGAAGAAATTGGGTGGTCCATTACAGATATTAAGGGAATTAGCCCTGCTATTGCCCAATGTCGCATTCACTTAATTGACAAAGCCAAACCCACTCGTGATGCACAATGGAGGCTTAACCCGAAAATGAAAGATGCGATTCGTGACGAAATTCTTAAGCTCCTCGATAACGGTATCATATACCCATCTCCGATAGCCCATGGGTTAGCCCAATTCATGTCGTGCCTAAAAAGTCCGGACTTACCATTATAAAAAACGACGCTAACGAACTCATTCGTACTCGGACAAAAACTGGTTGGCGTGTTTGCATTTATTATCGAAAATTAAATGCTGCAACACGAAAAGATCATTTTCCTCTTCCTTTCATTGACCAAATGCTCGAACGTTTAGCCGGCCACGAATTCTACTACTTCCTTGATGGTCATTCCAGCTATAACCAAATTCCAATCACTCCCGTAGATCAAGAGAAAACGACTTTCACGTGTCCATTCGGTACCTTTGCTTATCGACGTATGCCATTCGAACTTTGTAACGCTCCTGCTACTTTCCAACGATGCATGGTTGACATCTTTTCTGACATGATTGAACGCTTTCTAGAAGTTTTTATGGACCATTTCTCTATCTTTGGTGATTCTTTTTTCGAATGTTTACATTATCTCGAGTTGGTTCTAAATCAATGTAATGAAAAACATTTGACTTTGAATTGGGAAAAATGCTACTTTATGGTCAAAAAAGGCACAGTCCTTGGACATATCATCTCAACTAAAGGCATTGAGGTGGATAAAGCAAAAGTTGACGTAATTTCAAATCTACCCATTCCCAAATATGTTAAGGACATTCGATCATTTTTAGGACACGCTGACTTTTACCGACACTTTGTGAAATACTTTCGCAAAATCGCTTGTCCTTTGACGACTCTTCTTGGAAAAGACGTTCCTTTTGATTTTAAATCTGATTGTATCTCTTCTTTCGAACATCTCAAAAACGAACTCATTTCTGCTCCAATCATTTGTGCACCCAAATGGGATCTCCCATTTGAAATAATGTGTGACGCTTTTAACTTTGCGGTTGGTGCTGTCTTAGGACAACGCATCAACAAAATCCTTTATGTCATTTACTATGCGAGTTTGACTTTAAACGACGCTCAACTCAACTACACAACAACCGAAAAAGAGCTACTAGCTGTCTTTTTGCGCTCGAAAAGTTTCGACCTTACTTGATAAGTTCACACATCACGGTCTACACTAACCATACTGCTATTCGATACCTTTTTGTCAAAAAGGATGCTAAATCCCGTTTGATTCATTGGATCCTTTTACTTTAAGAATTTGACCTTACAATCAAAGACAAAAAAGGATCTGATAATTTCATAGCCGATCACTTGTCTCGTCTTCCAAACGCACCATCTTCTTTGCCAATCAATGAAAACTTCCCCGATGAACAACTTCTTTCAATTTCTATCGATCCATGGTATGCTGATATAGTGAACTACTTAGTCACTAAAGAAACTCCCTCATCTTGGTCCAAACAGGACAAATGCAAATTCATGTCCCAAGTGAAATATTTCTATTGGGACGATCCATACTTGTTCAAATATTGTCCCGACCAAATCATCTGACGTTGCATTCCAGATAATGAGATCAAGAGTGTTCTTTCATTTTGCCACGATCAAGCGTGCGGTGGACATTTCCGACCTCGAAAAACTGTGGAAAAGGTGCTTCAGTGTGGTTTCTATTGGCCTTCTCTTTTCAAAGACTTGTTTGAATTTTGTAAAACTTGCAATCGATGTCAAATACTAGGATGAATTTCTCGATGAGATATGATGCCACTAAACCCCATTCTTATTATTGAAATCTTTGATGTTTGGGGTATCGACTTTATAGGACCTTTTCCCAATTCTTTTGGAAACTTGTATATCCTTCTCGGTGTCGATTACTTCTCAAAATGGGTCGAAACCGTTCCTTGCAAAACCAACGACCATAGAATTGTTGTGAAATTTCTCAAAGAAAACATCTTTTCGAGGTTCGGCACACCTCGCACAATAATCAGTGATAACGAAACCCATTTTTGCAATCAATCATTTGAAACATTAATGAAGAAATACTCGATAACCCACAAGTTATCCACTCCATATCATCCTCAAACTTGTGGACAAATTGAAGTTTCAAATCGTCAAATAAAACAAATCTTGGAGAAAACTGTCAACAAAAATCGAAAAGATTGGTCTCAGAAATTGACCGACGCGCTTTGGGCTTACCGAATAGCTTTTAAAACTAACCTTGGGATGTCCCCATTTCATTTAGTTTACGGTAAAGCTTGCCATTTACCCATTGAAATCGAACACAAAGCGTTGTAGGCGATAAAGAACTTAAACTTTGAGCTTTAGAAAGCTGGTGAAAATAGAAAATTGCAACTTAACGAACTAGAAGAACTTGGGAACGATGTGTATGAAAACGAAAAAATTTACAAAGAAAGAACGAAAGTTTTTCATGAAAAATCAATCCTAAGAAAAACATTTTCGCCTAACCAAAATGTTCTTTTATATGACTCAAGACTTCATTTATTCCCTTGGAAACTTAAATCGAGATGGACCGGACCATTTTTGGTACGAACTGTTTTTCCACACGATGCCATAGAAATACAAAACCCTAGGGATGGATTAATTTTCAAAGTCAACGGTCATCGTTCAAAACCTTTCTTGGAATCGCCAAGTAACCAAGAGGAGGAGCTCATGATTCTTCATGAGCCAAGCTACGTGTAGTAAGAATGTTAACCCTCTTTTGTAAATATGTACATATTTTTCCCTGTTACACTCATTATATCATGCACTTACTGTGAGGCACAGTCAGAATTAAGTGTGGGAGGAGTCTCATTTTCATTTTTTTTAGTTTCATGGCATTTTTGAATTTTCATTTTCTTTTAACTTAAAAAAAATCTCAAAATTTCTAAATCTCAAAAACATTTTCTTTTTACCATTTTGATTTATTTTTGAAGAAACACTATGGAATAAGTATAAGTTTTGGTTAATAAATTGAAATTTTTGAAAATTTATTTGTCTTAACAAAAATAAAAATGAAGTTTGATTACAAATAACAATGGTTTAACTAGCATATAGGAAGGTTCATATGTGTTAATTATAAAGTATGTTCTAATTGAAAATCTTTGTTTAAAAAAGTGGTAAATTTAAAGTAAAGGATATAACAATTTTATCTTCTAAGTTAAATGGTGCTAAGATGATTTTGCAAAACTCTCTCTTTTTCTAAAAATAGAATATATATATATATATATAAGTAAAAAAAACATTTGCATATATGTATATATTTTTAACACCTAGAGTCATGTGTTCACACTCGTGTGTTCACTCGCCATGCTCTATACCCTTCTCACCTAAGCCCGAAAGGCAGTGCACGATCGGTATATCTGGCCTCGGTTTATCTGAGTTAGGTGTAAGTATATAAAAAATTCTTTTACTAATAATGCCTACAGTCAATAAGTGTTCACACTTGTATGTTCACTCGCTACGCTCTGTATTCCCCTCACATCAGTCCGCAAGGCAGTGCATTGGTAATATATTCGGCCTTAGTTTATCTGACTTAGGCATATGTAAATATTGTTAATATTAATAAAGTTTTCAAATAAGAGAGAGTAAGCAATTGAAATCCAAGCTCTATTTTGACTTGTTTGATTTAACTTGTTATTGAAAAGAAATGAAAATACCACTTTGACAAACTTTGATAATCAACTAAGGATCCATTTCGTAATTACATTGTGTTATCAACCGAAACAACTAGCCAAACTATAGTCTATCTATTATGACAACTTAATTTTTGTTGGAAATTTTGACAAGTAAAAGGACTTAAATTTCTTGATAATGACTAGAACTTATATTTAACTTATTAGTGTTGATTTGAAAGTAAATTCTTCATTTGTAAATACTTTCAAAAACTTGCATTCATCCCATTGTAAATAAATCTTACATTTTGTAAATATTTTCACTTTGCATTTGGATTTTGTGGGTAGTATCCGCTAAAAACCCTCACGAGACAACACTCGTCCTACTGGAGACACCCAAAGATAAGTGTGGGGGTATTTGATGTGCATGTAAATGTGCATATATTTACATCTATATTTTATCTATTTGTATTTAAATAAAAGTCATATTTTGGCATTTTAACATGTTTAAACCAAAATTCAGTTATTTTCAAATCATCATATATTCATCTTCATACAGGGGCAAAATAGTCATTTTTGTTCATGTGTTAATTTGGAACTTTTTACTTGGACATTTTTCATAATTCTTATAGGAATTTTGGATGCATATAGAAGAGGTTTTATGAAGATACATGCATGCACAAATGAATACAAAGGAAGGATGATGGAAATAATTCAAATACATGATCATGGAGGACACCACCTACCCACTTACCAAATCTACAATTAAAAGCTAATTGACAACTAAGTGGAGGTTAAAGCTTCATGCACATTTAATGATGGATTAGTTAGTGGCTAATGGTTACTTGGTGGCCACACTTCCTAAAGGGCATTTTGGGAAGCACCATAAAAATTGAATTAGGGTTTTATGCTTGTATAAATAGCCCTCTTATGTACATGTAAATATCTTCCTACTCTCTTATTTTACTTAGGAAAATTAGCAAGCAAGTTGTAAACACAATGTTTCATGAAATAAAAATGGCTTCCAAGCCTCTTTTTTATTTTCTACATACTTTTATTTGCTTCTATGTTAATGTTTATTTCTATGCTTTCTTTCATTTCATGTTTATAGCTTAGATTTACATTTATGCAAGTAGTGTAGCTTTAATTTTTGTGCAAGTAGTTAGTAGTTAATCTCTTTTTCTTCCTTTGCTTACTTTCATTTCTTTGCTTTTTAATGTTGAAATTTACAAGTGTTGATTTGATAACACAAACGAGTAGCTAAACCCCTTCAATTTAGGGGTAATGAAGCTCTCTAACTTTATTTAATTTCAACAGTTTCTATGATTTATGATCTCTTTTATTTGTGCTTCATGAGAGTAGATTTTGATGTAAGTTTATACATATACACAATTTACATCATCATTTGCTAATTGATTTTTGATTTTGAAATGAAAGTAAATACAAAATTTGATGATCTTTATTACTAATTACAATAGAAAATAGATCATACTTAAAATAGCTTTTGCTTTGGCTTCATTTTCATGAGATTTTATAAGTGGTTTATTTGTTGTATTATAGTTTGATGGTTTAAGTTATGTTAATTAATAACATAAATAAACCATACTTATGATAAATGCAACAATTATTTCACTTAATATAAAAAATAGAGATCATAAATTATTTGTTTGTTGATTTACAAAAATATGGGAGCGGATTTGCCTCTAAATTGTTCTCTAATCTCATAGTTTTTAATCTCATTTTTAATTCTAGTTTTAGCTTCATTTTGCTTGTAGTTAACAATTTCCTATCCATTTGGTATAATTTGATTGAATAAAATTTTAAAATCTAACAATTCCCTATGGATCGACCCGTACTCGCCACGTACTAACTTTTGTACGACGTGCGCTTGTGGTAATTTTAATTCAAAATTTATCGACGATTTTCTAAACCAATAGAAAATTCATCGTTAAACATACACACAATGAGATTTTGTTGATATTTGAAATAAAAATGTATAATATATCTATGTTAGTATTTTGAAGACTATAATATTGATTAAATATTTAATTGAGAATTTGAGAGGAAACTATATGTATTTTAACAAACATTGATTTTCAACATAGTAAGAAGAATTTGATTTTTATTATATGTGTTTGATTTTTTTTCAAATATGATATAAGGGTTTTTATTTTAATATGGGTTTTATTAATTATTGATTTAAACTATAACATGGAGATTTTATTTTAAATCTGTGTTGTTAATTAAATATTGATTTTTAGAAAAAAATCTAATATAATAATATATATATATATTTCATACAAATATATATATATTATTCCATCAATCTCTAGCTATTGATTTGTTTTTCATTGAATTCTACTAATCTAGCTCGCCGTTGCCCAGAATTTGTCGCAGCCGTTTTACTTTTTTTCGTGTGCTTATCCGTGTCAGCGTCATGTTCATTCCCGTTGTTCTCTAGCCTCGGAAGGTGAGCAATCACTCACGATTAACATTCTTATATTTAGTAAATTTAATTCACATGAAATGACAATTGAAATATGCTGTTAAATTTGAATTGTTAAGTTATTTAATTGTTAAATATGATATTCCATTATCTGCAATTGTTCACCTATGGCATACAAAACCATAACCTGCTATATATATTATATTTAAATTTGTTACTAATGATATATGCCTGTTGTTGATATGTTATATTATTATCATATTTGTTCTCACTCTGCAAGTTCCCTATTAGTTTAGAAATTCCCTACGGGTTGAAATGATACATACCCGAACGATATTATAGATTAGGGGAAAATCGTTATGGTTGAAATGATAAACCCAAGCGATTTTCATGGATTTGGAAATTTTGGGATTGCGGGTTGAAATGATATATACCCGTAAATATTAAATTATTGTGGATTGAAATGATAAATATCCGCACCACTTGACCATAGGATAGAAAATTATATACGGACACCGTTGGTCTATTTTTGAAAAATGATTTCCAAAGTTTTGGAAGGAAATATATAGGTTTTAATAAATATTGATTTTTAAATATAATATAAAGGTTTTATTTTAATATATGTGTAAATTTAGATTTTTAAAATTATATGTTTGGAAATTTTAAATTTATAAGTTAAGTTTTGAAAACATAAATTTTTAGATTTTACTTATAATTTTATTATTTTTAAATATATAAAATAAGATTTTATATAATATATTTAGTAAATAAGATTTAGTTTAATAATAGAATTTAACATAATGATTTAATAAAAAAAATTAATTTTAAACTAATATATATACAATATGTTTTAAAATATTTATTTAAAAATTATATTAATATTTTGATAATAGATGTTGTAATAACTTTAGTAAATTAAGGTTGGAAGGATGAATTGAAAATTGATTTGAAATTTTATTTGTTTAAGAATTTTATATAAATAAGAATTGGCTGGGAACTAATTGATTTTGAGATTTTGAAAGATATGATTTTACAACTTAATTGAATTAAAGGTGAATTAATGGATATTGTCAAATTTAAATAAAGTTGAATATTAAATTTTGGTTTAAGTTTGAATTTGGAAATTTTATTTAAATGCTTAAAAAAAGAGACTAGGTGAATATTTTAGAATTTCATATATAATTGAAGTTAGATATTTGATTTATTGATTTTATTTAAATTTGTAATTTGAGATTTATTTAAATGTTATTAAAAATGATTTAGCGAATAAGTTCAAATTTAAATAAAATTAAATGTTGAATTTGGAAATATAAATGAAATTTATCAAATTGAGTTATTGTAAATGTTTGAATATTTTAAGTTTGAAACCTATTGAAATTGAAATGGTTTAATTTGTAGTTCAAATCTGTATTTGAAATCGATATAAACTAAAAATGGTTTTAATGAGAATTCGAATTGAACCTTTTAATAGAATTGTGGAACTGAGATTGAATTAAACTGGATTTTGGAACTTAAGTTGTTTTGAATTGATTTATGAAACTGAAAGAAACAATTCTAATTATAAACTATTTTTATATATAAATTATTTTAAATCTATAACCTATTTTAATATATATATATATATAACTTTTTAAATTTATAACTATTTCAATATATACAAACTATTTTCAATATTTAAACTGTTTAAGTTGGAACTGTTATGATTTAGACTTAATGGATTAAATGCAAATATTTTGATTTGATGGTTTAAACTATTTGTGTGGTTATGATTTTCGAAAGTGAATATGATTTCGGAAGTGGTATGATTTTGAATGATTATGATGTTTTGATATGAAGTATGAACTGTTTGAAATATAAAATGACCACGGTGTGAAATAAGCATTTGATTGTTAAAGAGACCGGGATCGGATATTATCATACTCTCTGCCAATACCGAAAACCACTTTAACAACTGTGTACGTGGTGTAAATTCCAGAACGAAGTAGGACGGTTTGGTGATGATTCTATATGAGTTATTAACACAGCGCTGACTCCCGCGAGTCAACTTGATGTGACTAAAACAGAAGCCACGCCGGGCCAAGCGATGTCGCACCTCCTATCGGGCACATTTCTTCGATTCCATTCTATTACTTTATGATTTGATTGGGTGCACCTTTGATTTGGGAGTGTGTCTCGAGATGGGCGGTAGTAGCTACTATGCGTTACCACCAGGTCGGATCCGCAAAACGGTAGAATCCTACCCTAGGCATTGCCTCGCGTGCCTTGTCACATGCTTTATCGTGCCCTCTACGAGTTTGTTTTGTACCGTACCTATGAGTGCCCTCTGGGTAAACCACTAGTTTGGTGGAGCATACGATACTGTATAGACTACGGGAATATATAAAATGTGTTAAGGGGAATATGGGTAACACTTTAACGCTATTTTAATAGTTTACTTTACTATAGACATTATATATGTAGCGTATTGTATTATGTAGATAGTTTAATGGATCCTTAGTGGATGGGTATCCCAAACATCCTTTAAGTTATATTGTATGTTAGTTGACTTTTCACTTGAGTTGAATTTACTAGTATAAGAATGTTAATCCTGACTCGAGTGTTTTGTGTTTTGCTTTATGCTCGGGTCAGACTGAGTGTCACAACATTTGAGACTCACCTTTAGAGCTTGGAACTTTACTTGAAGATCTTCTGTTATCTATTTAGCTTTCAGTTGTTTCCAGTTTATGTTCAGACTAGTCAGTTGCTTCTATATTAGTGACTTCTATGTATTTAAGATTCCTGTTGTATTTTGTTTCAAACTTTGATTTTTATAGTAGCTTCATGAACTACTATTTATCTTTTTCACTGCTTATTGTTATATTACTCTGTGTCTGTGATTCTATGATTGATTTATTTACTGTATATGCTGAGTTTTTCCAAATATAAATTAACAATTTGTTCTTTTGAGCAATTTAAGTCTGACATGTGTGGATGATTGTCGATTCGAATGGTTCAAAATAGCAGGTCGTTACAACAAACATACAACCTGTGAGCTCGTACGTCTCAGAGAATGGTGTTAAGCTAAGAGAAGTTGCCTTCATTGTCATCAAACGGATGTATGTTTGTAAAAGTCAACGTTGTGATCTTAGAAATGAAATGTCAGATATTCGTCCATACAAGTTCGTTCTGGGACTGAACGAAACTGAAGGCACTCCTCCTACCACATCCTGTCGAGAATTATCCCTAGGATTAGTAGCGATTAGTCCTTGCAATCAAAGATTTTCATAATAGAGCACTACTGCCACCATAAATATATGATATGGTAAATTTCACCTTGAGGGACTAGTGGCAAGCAGCACTTCATCATGAAGATCCTCGTCTCCAAAAATCATTATCATCATCTTCACATCCGAATGTATACATTGGTTCAGAGTGGGTTTCGCATAGGAGTTACCCAAATCCAACCTCGGTTCCTCCAAACCTCATCGATTAAAAAGATGTTAAGTTCATATGTGGTTATCAATCATCAATTAATTTAATTCATCTTTTTATTCATTCATAAAAATCTCTTATAGATATACTCATTAAATTATTTCTTTCTCCTTTTTAAAGTATACGGAATCATTAAGCCTCATTTATCAAATAATTTGTTAATCTTGAAATAATTTCAAATCCTTCCACCTTTTATTTAGGAAAACATTTCCAAATCAGTTCTATGCAAACTAAGTTATTTAAATTTGGAAAATTATATCTTTATACTTTGGGAAATTTTGATCCGAGTAAACCAATTTTACTATCCCATCTATTGGGCTAGTCCGGATAGCCAGGGAGAGCAGGAAACTGGTTTTCCAAACCCAAGCCTAGACACTATCTCTCTAACACCCATAAGGCGGTCAAGTTATTTGATCGACTCTAAATCATTAAACCTTTAATCATTTCATAAATCCTTCAAATTACCTTTAAAATACTTTATTAATCAGTTGAAAACATTTTCAAAAGATTCAAAAAAGAATCTTTAAGTTTAAAACTATATTTCAAAAGTTATAGAAAAGTGCTATGGAAAAGTGCTATGGAAAAGTGCTGTAGAAAGTGCTTTTTAGCTATATTGATCAAATCAACTTTATATCATTTGGAATTTCATTTTTATAACTCAAATCACTTTTAAAACATTTTAAAAGATTTATTCCATATTTTGAAACATTTTGAAACATCATTTTCAAAGAAATCCGGTTTTGGATTCCGTACCGCGAATTCGGGATTTTTCAAAAACTTGTTTTACTCATATTTAAAAATCTACTTATCGTAGCTTCTTGAACCAATTCTGAAAGCACTTCCTCCTCTTTTCCTTGCTTAAGAGCTTTCCATATTCCTTCTTTTCTCCTTAATGGGCTCGGCCTCCCCGTAGAAAAGGTGATGGAGCTTGGTCTTGATGATGATGGTGATGGTCGTGGATGGTGGAAGGGAAGTGGAGGTGATTCACTTTGGTTTTGAGGTGATTTGACTTTGTATATGTATGTATATAATTTTATTTTATTTTCTACTAAAATTTCTTCATAAATTATTTAAAGAAGAAGCCATTAAAATGGAGAGGAGGAGCTTAGGAAAAATGATGAATAAGGTGACTGAAATGGAAGAGTATGCATGGTTATTTATAGGAAAAATTTGTGAAAAAATATCTAAATGTGCACAAACCAAACTACCCTTAGCCCACTCCCCTCCCATCACATCATAATACACGTTAATTAACCCCCACCCCCTATGTGCTCCATCACTTCATTTACTTCATGTATGCATATGTTGATATATGTAAGATTAAGGAAGAAGCTTGCTTAAAATATCTTAATATTTTATATTATTTATGTATTTTTAAGTGTATAAGTATATATGTACGTATACATATGTGCATGTGCATGTTAATGGATGCATTTGTATGTCACATATGTGTACATGACATATAAATAATGTTGCATTGATTCCGAAAAACTTTTGTTCGATAAACCGTTGCCAATAGAAGAACCGATTCCCGGTCACATTTTTACTTATACTTTAACGTACATATATTTGTAAAAAGAAATTGAAAAACATTTTATTATCATTCTAGATGAATTAAAATGATCATATTTGAATTATAAAACCATATAAATTCGTATCCATATCAACAATTTTTTACAAAAAATGCTATTATACCGATAAAGCGATGTCAATTTTCTTATATTTTCAAATTGATTATGTATCTCTTTATAAAACTATTATAAATTATTTATTATCACTTTATAGCGATTTAAAATGAATTATTATCATTTAAAAATAATTATTTTAATAATTATTTTAATTATTAAATCATTAAATCTCAATTTAAAATCATAAATCAATTATTTATATATAAAGGCATCATTGAGGATGTCATACATTCATTTAATTTCCAAAAATAAATTAATAAATTTCATATTATTGTTCAATCATAAAAATAAGTGTATGCATCTAGCTCCATGCATGACCTTTTATGATTATAGAGCTGTTTACTGATAAAACAGTTTTCGGCCATTTTATCGATTTAGATTTCGAGGAAAATATTGTTGTAAATATTTATTCAAAATAAGATTACTATTACTTATTATCACTTGAAACAATATTATTTGTATTATCAATATTTTATTTTCATAAATTTAAAAATTAAATTTAGTTTATCAAAGTGATAAATTTGCAGGTTGTTACAGACTTCCCCTCTTAAAAAAATTTCATCCTTGAAATTACACCAAAACAAAAACCAAAGTTGTTTGAACAAAATATATTTATTCTTAAACTTACATGTGTATGATGTACATAGATCATCCATACACAGTATCTTATTCGATCTACTATTCGAATCCACAACTTACTTCTGAACTAGTATTGATCCCTCGATCCTCTAGTGCAGACTCTAATCAGGCTTCTTGATCAGAAAACTTCATTTCCCTTACATAACCCTCAACCATGATAGAAAACTCAAGTACCCAATCATAAACCCTCATCAATGTTCGTCGTCAAGAATCGAGTGATAAATCCTCTTTCGGACCGGTGAGAACACCTTAAATTTCCGTACTCGAATCTTAGATCAGTATCGTGTGACGAAATGATCTACTTACAGCTTATTTAACTTTTTCTAATCTTGACGAAAACATCTCATAAAATTTTATTTTTCATTTAGATACCTTTATAAACCCTTTCTTCAAAATATTTATTCACTTTCTATCTCTTTTCTGACAGAAATCGATTATCCTTTATTTGGAATAATACCATTATAATTCTTATTTCAAAATTCTTTTGAAATTGCTTTGTTAATAAATCTCCTTATAAATTTAATTCCGAACTTATTTTATATTACATAACTTTCTCTTTTATATTTTGTCAAAACATTAGGGTATGAATTCTCAAATCCATCTTTCTCAAACATCATTTTATTTTTGCTAATTACACTTTATTTTATAAAATATACTTTTATAAAATACATTCTTAAATAATTTCTTAATTTAAACACTTTTTTTAAAGACACTTCTTTATTATATAATCTTTTTATTTCAAAATATCTTATTAAATTTGTTTGGATATAAGATAGAAGAAGTGCTCTGAAAGGATAATCCAAAGAAAAGTTTAATTAACATCATATTTATACATCCATTCCTAGCTGTATTACAAACTTTTAGGAATAACTCCCTAGGGAATACAAATTATCATACATCACCATCTTATACATAGATACTTGAACTTCTATATATACTATTCTTGGATCCCTTTTTGAGGTAGATGGTACTTTATCTTTGAGGGACAGTCTTTCATTAAGTGTTTACCCTGGTAGCACCAAATGCATGTTCAAGGACATTCTTTGGCCATATGTCCTAGTCCCTTGCAACGGTAGCAACCCTTTACCTTTCTTGACCTAATTCTGTGTTTCTTCTTTGTTTTAGGGCACCCACGTAGAAAATTTCCTTGCCTTTTGCACTTGTAACAGAATATATCAACCCTAAATGATTTTTCTTTCTTCTTCTCTGCTCTCCTTTTATCCCTTTCCTTTTGTTTTCTATCCTTACACAAAACTACATATTGTCCTTCTTTACCGCATCTATAACAGAAGATGCCAGCATAAGATCCTAGTTTTAATTTCTCTTCTGCTTCTTTTGCTGCACATGCTCTTCATGCCTGCTTTGGAGTCATCTAAAAATCTTCCCTCGAAAAATAAGACATCCCAACCTAAGTGGTATACCAAGATGTCGTTAGAAGGTTAATACCATATATTTCTTGACTTAAAATCTTTTGTCCAAATAACTTAATTCAACTTGTTCGGATTTTGAACTTGCCTTGATCATATAATGAGAAGGAGAATAATTTGCCAAGTGTTCGATACCATTCGCCCAAGCCAACATATAATCGATATTTAGAAGATTATTCCCACCATCACCAAACAGATCAAGACCTTATTCTTTGAACTTTCCAAAGTGATAACATCTTGTAAATTTTCCAAGTTATACTTTTGTATATATAAAATATATTTCTTTTAAAATGGTGCGTCGATTTACGTTCTTTTGAGGGTATATAAACCATTATCGATATCGTGGCATCCCACATACCGACCAGAATCTATCAACCACTTAGCAGATAAATCAACACAAAACATTTTTTATGTCAAATAACAAATACGCCCTCATATATATAGTACTCTCAAAACTCATTATAGGGTGTTACTAACCCTATCTCTAGTGAGTCACTCATTTTAGGGTATTACAAACCCTATCTATAATGAGACTTACCCCCAACAAAGCCTAGGTATTCATTCAACCTAATCTCTGATACCAAATGTAATGACCGGGATTTTCAACCTTAAAAAATTCGACACTAATACATCCACGGTATTCACGTGCCGCGAATCCAAGTGTCGGAAAGCCCGATTGTTAGGGGAAAAAGAAAATAAAGATAGAAGCAAATCTCACACGAATGGAATAACATATATTATTTCAATATATAATCTTTACAGCGGAAAATTTTGAATACAATATCAGAGTCTAACCTGAATTCAGCCTGGACAGTTATAAACCCCTGTCCGTAAAAATGCTGACAACCAAACAAAACAGATGCAGTATATGCAGCGGATAATAGAATACGTCCATACATAGATGACGATCTTCGGCTCTCCTCTGGAAACTCCAAGCGTCTTCAACTAAACCTGAAACTATTCGGATCTGACCCAAGTATTTAAAATACCCGGATCAAGCTTGATAAACCAGCATGAGGTGCTCGATTTATAAATTGATGCCAGTTTAAAACCTTTGAAAAGAAGGGTATCTCGTAAGACCAAACCCACGCATAAATACGGATGGGTTTTTACCTTATGATAACCAAATAACTTTTATAGGAAAATAATTAGATATTATTTGTCAAGACATTCCTTTGAAAACACTTCTCAAATAATATATGAAAATAGTCGAAATTGTTACATTGATTAAATTTGATGGCTTACTAGCTACTTTTTAAAAGTAGGTTCTACAATCAAGACCGTAAAGCAGTGTATTGGAATTAGATTTCCAACATGATAGGGAAATAGTGACCATTCAGACCCGAAAATTCCATGTATAATAGTACTAGTTCACTCCATCGGCTTTACATGATCTCCGTCAGCCTCCGAACTATACTGCTACACTACTATGGAATAGCGTATTACTCGGTAGCTTTACACGATCTCCGTCAACCTCCATACTTTTCCATCCATACAATAAAGCAACAAGTGCCTGCCGGGAAATTCCCTCAATAATAGCCCGAAATATGTCCTTCAGACCACATAGTATATCACATACCATTCCTGGGGTATGAGGCTCGAGAGGCTACGCTCCACAAAGCCATACTTTGCTTTTCACAAAATCACGCTTTGATTATTACAGCTTCCACTTAGAATGCGACATTGCCATTCCTTTGATCACGATTGACTTTCACGAACATAAAACCTCTAAGTCCGTACATCTCAGAGAAGGGTGTTAAGCTAGGAGAAGTTGCCATCTCTACCACCAACCGGATGTATGTTTGTAAAGGTCAACGTTGTGATCTTAGAAATGCAATGTCAGACATTCGTCCGTACAAGTTTGTTCTTAGAAATGCAATGCAATCGAATATTTTCATAACAAAGCACCACTGCCAGCATAAATATATGATATGGTAAATTTCACCTCGAGGGACTAGTGGCAAGCAGCCCTTCATCATGAAGATCCTCGTCTTTAAAAATCATCATCTTCATCATGTCTTCACTTCCGAACGTATACATTGGTTCGAAGTGGTTTTCGAATAGGAGTTACCCAAATCCAACCGTGGTTCCTCCAAACCAATCATCGGTTAAAAAGACGTTAAGTTCGTATCTGATTATCAATCATCAATCAATTTAATTCATCTTTTTATTAATTCATAGATATCTCTTATAGATATACTCATTAAATTATTCCTTTCTCTTTTTTAGAGTATATGGAATCATTAAGCCTTATTTATCAAATCATTTGGTTAATAAAACCTTTTTTTAATCTTGAAATAATTCCAAATCCTTCCATCTTTTATTTAGGAAAACATTTCCAAATCATTTATATGCAAACCAAGTTATTTAAATTTGGAAAATTATATCTTTATACTTTGGGAAATTTTGATCCGAGTAAACCAAATTTACTATCCCATCCGTCAGGCCAGTCTGTATAGCCAGAGAGAGCAGGAAACTGGTTTTCCGAACACAATCCTAGACACTCTCTTTGACACCCATAAGGCAGTTAAGTTATTTGATCGACTCTAAATCATTAAACCTTTAATCATTTCATAAACTCTTCAAATTACAAATACTTTATTAATCATTTGAAAACATTTTCAAAAGATTCGAAAAAGAATCTTTAAGTTTAAAACTATATTTCAAAATTTATAGAAAAGTGCTGCGGAAAAGTGCTACGGAAAGTGCTTTTTAGCTATATTGATCAAATCGACTTTTTATTATTTGGAAATTCATTTTTATAACTCAAATCACTTTTAAAAGTTTTATAAGATTTATTCCATATTTTTAAACATTTAGAAACATTATTTTCGAAGAAATCCAGTTTTGAATTCCGAACCGCGAATTCGAGATTTTTCAAAAACTTGTTTTACTCATATTTAGAAATCTACTTATCAAAATCTTGATTTTCTTTCTTTGTTGAAAAACTATGGATATAATAGTTCTGAAAATTCTTATCTCGAAGAATTCCGAGCTATATTCCAACTTTTACACTCGTTTGACTTTTATGGCGTGAAATCGCGAACTAACGTTATGCGATGCGCCTGTGTTTGACTAAATTTTCATTTACCTTTCAAACTTTACCAAAACACTTTCATATGTTTATAAAACATTTATAAATCATTTTCAAACATTCAAACCAATAGTTTTTCCATATTAAATCTTTTTATCACTTTTAAATCATTTTATAATATTATATTATTATAATATTCATTTTCAATATTTTTATATTTTCAAAACCATTAAGAGGCTAAATAAACTCCATACACATATTATATGCATTCATTTCTATTAGTTAACCATTTTATTATGATTTTTCATAATTTATCATAACCAAGTTATCAACCATATCAACATCCATATAATCAACCATATAATCATTCAAGTTATCAATCATTCACACAAATCATTAAGAGATTAAATGGTTGTATTATCATACTTAAAAATAGTTATAGATATTATTTAGAGGGAATTAGGAAAAATGACAAACTTTGAAAAAAAATTAGGCTGAAGGACACCAAGTTTCATTTTTAGGCTGAAGGACAAATGCTAGTTATAATTAGCATTATATTCAACTTTTACACTATGCAAAATGCTAGTTATATCTAGCATTATATTCAGTTTTACACTATACAAAATGCTAGTTATAACTAGCATTGTCCTTTAGCCTAATTTTTTTTTAAGTTTGTCCTTGTGCCTGTTTTCTTATATTATTTATTATTTAATAAACAATGAGTACTCAATTATGGCTCCACTCCACCAATCTTTTTTGTAGCTTCCTAAATCGATTTCGGTAGCACTTCCTCCTCTTTTCCTTGCTCCAGATCTTTCCAAACTCTTTCTTTTCTCCTTGATGGGCTTGGCCTCCCCCTAGAAAAGGTGATGGAGCTTGGCCTTGATGATGATGGTGATGGTTGTGGATGGTGGAAGGGAAGTGGAGGTGATTCACTTTGGTTTTGAGGTGATTTGACTTTGTATATGTATGTATATAATTTTATTTTATTTTCTATTAGAATTTCTTCATAAATTATTTAAAGAAGAATCCACTAAAATGGACAGAAGGAGCTTAGGAAAAATGAAGAAGAAGGTGAATGAAATGGAAGAGTATGCATGTGTATTTATAGGAGAAATTTGTGAAAAAATATCTAAATGTGCACAGACCAAACACCCTTAGCCCACTCCCCTCCCATCACATCGTAATATACGTTACTTACCCTCCCCCCCCATGTGCTCCATCACTTCATGTATGCATATGTTGACTTATGTAAGCTTAAGGAGGTAGCTTGCTTAAAAATCTTAATATTTTATATTATGTATGTATTTTTAACTGTATAAGTATATATGTACATATACATATGTTCATGTGCATGTTAATGGATGCATTTGTATGTCACATATGTGTACATGACATATAAACAACGTTGCATTGATTCTGAACAACTTTTGTTTGATAAACCGCTGCCAATCGAAGAACCGATTCCCAGTCACCTTTTTACTTATACTTTAACGTACATATATTTGTAAAAAAAATTTGAAAAACATTTTATTATCGTTTTAGATGAATTGAAATGATCATATTTGAATTATAAAACCATATAAATTCATATCAAGGTTTTTTTTACAAAAATTGTTATTATACCGATAAAGCGATATCAATTTTCTTCTATTTTCAAACTGATTATATATCTCTTTAAAAAACTATTATAAATTATTTATCATCGCTTTATAATGATTTAAAATGAATTATTATCATTTAAAAACAATTATTTAAATAATTATATTAATCATTAAATCTCAATTTAAAATCATAAATCAATTATTTATATATAAAGGCATCATTGAGGATGTCATACATTCATTTAATTTCCAAAAATAAATCAATAAATTTCATATAGTTGTTCAATTATAAAAATAAGTGTATGTATCTAGCTCCACGCATGACGTTTTATGATTATAGAGTTGTTTACTGATAAAAGAGTTTTTAGTCATTTTATCGATTTAGATTTCGAGGAAAATATTTTTGTAAATATTTATTCAAAATAAGATTACTATTACTTATTATCACTTGAAAAAATATTATATGTATTATCAATATTTATTTGCATAAAATTTAAAAATAAATTTAATTTATCAAAGTGATAAATTTGCGGGTCGTTACATAAGTGCAGCCCTAAAGTCGGTCTTGCTCGCGACTCCAGACACTGCCGCCATCAAAATCGTTGATGGTTCCGGCCTATCAACCGCAACCGCTGCTACATTGAATTTTTTAAAATAACTTCTCAAGGTCTCCTCGGGCCTTTGTTTCACATTTGCCAATGTAATCACATTCTTCGGTTGTGAGATGTGAACTCGGAATTGTCTTTAAAATCTTCCCACTAACTCGGTCCATGTGCTAATGGACATATTCTCCAACTGTCTAAACCACATTGCACCCAACACCTCTATATGTCCGATATATCTCATCAAGTGAATCATTGGATCGGTCTTTCCATCGTACATTTCCAACCCGAGAAGCTTGAAATCAGGAGGATTTCTCATGTTCCGGATATTAGCAGTAAACGGGATTCTGTTCACATCTTCCAAACCCAGATCTGTGGGTCCTCCTCTGATCAATCTTCTTACTAATTCAACAATTCGATTTTCACCATCCAATGAAGGTCTTCGTTTGAAAGCGATGTTCTACCCCCGCCTTGGCAAGGGAAATCTGATATATACTACACTGGTTGCACACTAGTGTTTTGCCCTACTCTCCTAGTCGCATTTTGTCCTCCGCTCCTCCGGGGTAGCCCCGGCACATATTCCTCTTCCAGTTGCACTCTAGTATTTGGATTAGCTCCTCTACCACTAGTTCCTAGAGTTTCAATAGTCACTCCATTATTAGCCCTTTCGGTGCCAACTCCAATATTGATCCCATCATCGGCGTTGATTCCTAGTTTGACTCCCGTGTCGCCCCCAAGTATCGGTTGCTCTAGGCATGGAGGCAATGTTCCAACTCATTCTAATCCAACTCTAGCAGCTCCTATATTATTTCCTAGGATATGAGTTCCTGCAGCTCCTACAGTTCCTTGTTGTCCCATCCTTTGGAAGAATCCCTCCATCATCTCTTATTGCCTAGCCAAGATTCCATCCTGCATCTCCTTCATCAACCTTTTCGTTTCTTCTCTAGCTACATAGTTGGATTGATGAGAATTTGAGGATACTTCCTGACTACCCCCAGGCTCTGGTAGACTTGATCTAGTTGTGGATCAAGTGTTAGGCCTCTTCATTTTTCCCAAATCTCAGATTCAAGCTTCAAGTTTCCAAATCTACGTTTGTCTCAGTAAAAGCACCAAAATGTTAACCCAAAGAATGGATAAACACCTTCGTTTAAGTGTGAAAGCACTAGCCTTGTTTATCAAGGCAAATAAAATAGAAAAAAACAATAGAAAATAGCAGAAAAAGGTAAAGAGACAAGATATTTTTATAGTGGTTCGGCTATTAATGAAGCATATGTCCAACTTTATAGATTCTTTTGTTGATCAACTACTATTACAAAGGAGTTTAGATTACAATATAATTCTCCTTTCCTAGATTAGATCAAGCCACCATTGTTAGAGACTAAAGGAGGATCTCAATTGTCCCTTCATGGCTATTGTGTGGGAGAAGAGGAGTGAAGAAATAATGGCAGAGCTTTAGCAAAGATCTGATCCCCTCTACTATTGCAGATAAGATGGTATTTATAGGGGTTAGAGAGCATTTGGGCCAGAGCCACTTTACCCAAAGCCTGTAGTCATCATGCAGAGGTCGCACAAGAAGTTTGACGTTGTTTGGAGCTAACTTTTCGGATCGGTACCGATCCGAAAAGTTGTGCAATTTTTGAGTGTTTTCAATTTGGTTGTTTTCCTATCCCATAATTGAGTGCCTTGTTTGAATATCAAGTCGTTTGGAGTTAGTTTTATCATCCATCTTCATAGATCATCCAATCCATCCCTTCGTAGAAGATCCATCCATAACTCACTCAAATCTTAACCAAATGACATGAAACTTCATACATGCAATGTACATGAGTAGGAGAGCCTTCAAATCGGATCTCATGAGGATTCGAGCTAAGTATTTGGATCGGTGATGATCCAATAGATTCGGATCAGCACAGATCCAAACCCTTAGCTTATTTTTGAATCTTCTTCTGGGTCGTAGGAGATCCATCCATAACTCACTCAGTACTTATCGAAATTAGACAAAACTTTGTAGGTAGCTTTTAGATGATGTGTGGGACCTACACTATGGATTGCAGGTAGTAGGGCCCAACCTAAATGGATCGGACAATCCGATGAGTTTGGATCGGTGCCGATCCAAATTAGCTTGCTAAATAACTTCATTTTTGGTGTGATCCTTCTTTTATGTCTTCTAAGTGTCTCTTCCAAATTTCAAGTCAATCCGAGTCCGTATGATTTCCGTTGGTCCATTTTATGTTGCTCCGATCCAGAAGCGGGTAGGTATTTGAATGATTCTTCACTTCTTAAACTAAGTTGCTTGGAATGTTACCAAACTTGATAGGTGAGCTTAGTAGAGGCGTAGGAGTGCAATGCAAGTGGTTAGAAGGAACCGTGAGCCAATATTTCGGATCGGTATCGATCCAAAGAGTTAGTGTACTTTTGAGCCAAACTTCTTATGTTTGCTTGTCTTGTACTTTTAGGTCTTCGGGTCAAGTTTCGAATCGTTCTGACTTAATCAGAATGTTCTAACTCCTTTTGAATTCTATTAGGTTAAAACCTAGTTAGCAGCTAGGAAATTGGATGGTGTGATATGCTTTGTTACATGGCATGTTTTTTGAGATATAATTTGACTCATTATATATCATGTTGCATAGATATAGAAATCATCGGTAAATTTTAAGATGTTTTGCATCTATGCCTAATGCCATGATCTTGCATTCTTATATGAGTTGCATTAGTATTATGCATTATTTAGATGACATATTCATGATATCTGTTGATTGATGGACATGCACTGTTGCTTGTATTTATTTTACCATTGCTATGTAGTATCTAATAACACCTGTTTTTCCATTGTTGTATATTACTTTTTGGATTCCGATTATAGTTGGTATCCATTTAGATATCATATATTATGTTGCCAAAAACATTAGAAAATGAATGTGTTTGATATGAATTGCTTGGATGCTTTGCTTGGAAGTCTTATGTGTGGTATGGTTTGAGCATATGTATTGTACATACACATGGTTGCTATTATATGCTTGAGACTATGATTTGCATTTTCCATCTCTTGGACTTTTGGAGACAAAATTCTTTTAAGGGTGAAGAATGTAACACCCTATATTTTTAACAAAAATAATTAATTAATTAGAAAGGACATTTTTATAATTTTACTAAGATTAAAAAACTGAATTTTTACAAATGAAGGATATGAGAAATTGACTTTTCCATTGCATCAAGTAGATTTTTTCAGCCCAAATTTATATATAAAAGGTCAGACATGGACATCCGAAGAAGAAGATACGGACTGTTTACCATAGCGCACATTTCAGATTTTGCTTCTATTTTGACATTTAAGTTTAAGAATTAATTACATGAATAAATCAAATTTTAATTAATAAGTATAAATCTAGTTTGTATATAGAAAATTTATGGTTATATTTGAATTACTTTAAAAAGACTACAATTGTTTTAATGTGCATGAAAAAAAGGAGGAAAGATATTTACATGCACAAATCTTAAACCGCTACAAAGAGAAAGCATTAAGTAATATGTTAATGGAATTTTTTTCTATAATTAATGAAAGTATATATTACATATATTAGAAAGGGAATATAATAATATATTTATAAAAAGAATGCATTTAATGAAAGAAACATTACATATTTTAAAAAGAGAAGACAACAACATACTTATGAAAGAATGCATTTAATGAAAGAAATGTTACATATTTTGAAAAGAGATAATAACAACCTATTATGGAAGGGAAGCATTTCTTAAAGAAAAGTTAGGTACACTATCTCTTTATTAGTAAAGAATAATGGTAAATCCAGTTTTTGAATTTAGGAAGATTAATAGCAATCAATTACAAATTGATTGTACAATTACTAATAAAGAGTAAATTTCCCAGTTAATGTCAATATACATACATATTTATATGCTTGAATATTAATTCATGATTCCTTACAATACCATTTATATACATATACGTATACATATACATATACGTATACATATACATATATATTGTTTTAGTTAATTTGAATTATAATTAATGACATTCATTTGGAAAGATAAACGTTATTTGGTTTTAAGAGGAAAGAGATTCTTCATGCATAAGGATAAGGGGGGTATGAATAAATAAATGATTTTCCTAAGACCTAGGATTCATCTATAAATATAAAGCCAAAACCTCACCCCTTTCATTCTATATCCTAGCCTCCACCTATCTCTATTCATTCGTCTTCTTTTTTCTTAAAACACTAGATCCAAACATCAATTTTCTATTCCCTTCTTCAAATTTCTAAATCAAAACAAATCAAATTAAAAGAAAATGTGAGAGAATATCAATCAAATCAAGGCTTAGAGATCAAAAAAGAGGGTTCTTAAAGACAAAGATAAGAAAAGGCTAAAAAGGTGAGTGTATTTATTATGGTGTGGTTATGTTGTAAACAAGCAATTAGATTTCTTTTACATATCCATTAAAATTAAAAACATGATTCCAACTGAATTACCAACTTTAAATTTATTGATTTACATGGATTAATACATGAGGAAAACCTTAAGCAACAACTTTATTTCTGAAAATTGATGGAACTTGGGGGAAATGGTAACTAAACAAAATTCCACTATTAAAACTGTATATATATATAGATTATGAGAAAAGTTTGAATTGATTCAAGGGAATAAAAGTAGACTACACATATACCTTAGAAATTTATTTAGATCTGTCTCTATTTATTTCCAAATATTTAAACGAGATAATATCCATATACAATCAAATCGGTAAACTATTTGAAGTTAGAAACTAAAAGAACAAAATTGTATATAATTAACAACCCAAAACTTGAATAAAATGAAACTAAAATTTGTAATAAAGCCTAGAAAGAAAAAATGAAAGTAAAACATTAAAAACGACAAGATATACCCAGGCCAGACGTCTAAATCGTAAAACCAAATGTCTAAATTTTTAACGGAATGAAATATAAAGAAAATTGTTCAAATCTAGCCCAATTCAGACATTTGGACCTGTATTCAGACGTTTGGAATCAAATTCGGACATCTAGGTAGATGGTTAAACGTCTACATGCCTATAGTTTGTTTTGTGCAGGAAATCAGACGTTTGGACAAAAATCCAGACTTCTGAATTAGGGACAGACGTTTGAATATGTAAATCAAACGTTTGAATGGTCAAAACAAGCCCAGGTTGAACCTTGACATGGTGCAAGTCAAGTAGAATAGGTCGAGAAAATTCCTTTTCGCCTTCTCTACTTTCAGGAGTTCACGTAGCTACATCAAATTGTGCAACATTCAAGATTGGTTACACAATTGTGGGCGCACCTGGGTTCACACTTCATGATGTGACACTCAATGATGCATACGATTATATTGCAACTAAATGCTCTTGGAAAGAATTCACTATATGTGATTTAAATATTTGATTTCTATTGAAAGAAAAATGATTTTTCATTTACACATTGAATGATATTACGGTACGTTGCATTACAATTCTTGGAGGCTTTTGTAATTAAATACATGAGATATGGTTCAATTGGGCTATTGCGCCTAACACACCCATTATCCATATACAATATGAGGTTATATGAATGTAAACTGCAGCCGACTCCTTCCTTTATACTTCATTTCTTACTCCTCCCTTAAACTGATACTAGGGTTAGGGTTTTCTTCAATCGAATTAGGGCTTCGGCCGCAAAGCGTTTAATCTACGCTTCTTCAATCTCTTCATTAAATACTTTAAATTGCTTGTATGCATAGATTAACTGAAATTGCTTTGCTGATTCTTATAGCGAATGAGATTGAGCAGCCATTTCTCTATTAAATGTTAGATCTTCTTCTCTTCCTCTTGTTCCACTTTCAGATCTGCTCTAAATCTCAAAAAAATTCTTACCGACAATGCTTTTGTAAGGATATCTAATCGTTGATAAGAGGAAGGTATATGATTTACTTGTAATTTCCCTCTTTGCATTTGTTCTCAAACAAAGTATAAATCGATCTCAATATGTTTTATTCTGTAATGTAATATTGGATTTGTTGACATGTATATTGTACTCTGATTGTCACACCATAGTATTGGTTTAATCTTTTTTTTATTTGTAATTCTCTTAGCAATGACTGTATCCAGATTATTTCTGTTGTCGCACTTGCTACACTCCTGTATTCAGCTTCTGTGCGGGATCTGGAGATGGTTGTTTGTTTCTTTGAGCACCATGATACTAGGTTATCTCCAATGTAGATGTAATGATCCGTTACTGATTTTCTATCATCAATGTATGTTGCCCAGTCTGCATCTGCATATGTTGTGATGTTTAGATTGTTGCATTTCTTTAGAGTAAGTCCATAACTTGCAGCACCTTTGAGATATCTTAGACTTCTCTTAACAGCTTTCCAATGTCCATCACGAGGTTCCTGCATAAATTGTGATACCTTGTTAACACTGAAAGAGATATCTGGCCTAGTTATGGTAGTGTATTGTAGAGCTCCTACAAATACTTCTATACTGTTTAATACTTAATATTGGTTCCCCCGTGTTTTTTGAAAGTTGCTGATGATTGATCATGGGTGTTGGTTGTGGTATAGCTCCATCCATTTTTGATTTGACTAGTAACTTTTTGATGTATTTCTTTTGACTCAATATTATTTCTGAATCAGATTTCCTTTCTACTTCTATACCCAGGAAGTAATTCAGTCTGCCAAGGTCCTTGATTGAAAATTGTTTATGAAGATACTGAATGATGTTGTTGATCTCATTTTCATCATCACCTGTTATATTTAAATCATCAACATATATTAGAATGTAAATGAAAAAATTGCTATTAACTTTGACAAATAAAGAGTTGCCTGATTTAGTGGACAATAGCCTAAATTAACCAGAGTGGCTTTCAGTCTATCAAACCATACTCTTGGTGCATGTTTCAGTCATTATATGGCTTTATTTAACTTGCACACATGATGTATATCTTGCTTGTATCCCTGTGGCTGCTCCATATAAAGTTCTTCCTGCAACATACCATTCAGGAAAGCATTATTAACATTTAACCATCTTACGTTCCATTTTTTGTTCAGTGCAATTATAAGAATTGTTCTAATAGCTGTTGGCTTCACCACTGGTGAAAATATTTCACTAAAGTCAAATCCATATTGTTGAGTGTTTCCTTTAGCAACAAGTCTTGCTTTATATCTTGATACTGTTCCATCTAGATTTTTTTTTCATTTGTATCTCCATTTGCATCCTATTATATTCTTGTTGGCTGGTGGATAAACTAGACTCCATATCTTATTTTTCATAACTGTCTGATACTCTTCATCCATTGCAGCTTTGCAGTTTATATCCTTAAGAGCTTGCTCAAATGTTTCAGGCTCAATAATGCCAGATGTTGTAGTATTGATCTTTGGCTTAAATATTCCACTCTTTGATCTGGTTATCATATGATGACCTGTTCTGGTATGTAATTCAGTATGTGATGATGTTGAATTGATGTATGATCAGTGTTGTCTAATGATTGACCTTCATCGATGCTTTGATTTTGATCACTTGATCTTGTAGGTGGCTAAGCATGTATATCAGGTTGCTCTCATGTATCATGACCTGGTTCAGTTGACACTGTGTGTTGTGGTTCAGAGACTCCTATTTCCTTCTCAGTTTATGTTTGATTCCATATGCTTGAGTGCACAGGTACAGTAGGTATGGATACTCTTGGATTGTATAATTTCTTTATTTTTTTAACATTTGTACAAGCAAATGGAAATAATTTTTCATTAAAAACCACATGTCTACTTGTAAATATTTTCCCAGTGCTGTCTAAACACTTATATCCTTTCTGTTTAGTTGCATAACCTAGAAAGGTACATGGTTGTGATCTGAAATCTAGTTTATAATTGTTATATGGTCTTAAATAGGGAAAACATAGATAGCCAAATGTTCTTAAACTTTGATAGTTTGGTTTTGCTCCCAAGAACCTTTCTATTGGACTTATTCCTTTCAGTACTTTAGTTGGTAATCTGTTGATTAAGTATACTGTAGTACTGAAGGAATCTGGCCAAAATTTTCAGGGTAGTGATGCTTGTGCAAGTAAAGTGAGACCAATTTCAACAATATGTCTATGTTTTCTTTTAACTAGACCATTTTGCTCAGATGTATAGGGACATGTTGTTCTATGAATTATACCCTTGTCTAAGAAAAACTTATTAAGTGATTGTATTCAGCACTACCATCACTTTGAATAATTTTAACTTTGTGATTTGTTTGCTTTTCAGCTTGTGCTATGAAATATACAATAGCATTGTAGGCTTCTGCCTTAGTTTTCAAGAAATATATCCAAATGTATCTAGTGTATGCATCAACAAATGATATATAGTACTTGTAGCCATAGTCTGAACTAATGGGTGCTGGACCCCAGAGATCAGTTGCAATCAATTCTAAGGGCATCTTGTACTCTGTTAAGGAATATGCAAAAGCCAGTTTATGACTTTTGCCCATTTGACAATAAGTACAAACATATGGTAAAGTAATATAATTAAAAGAAGTTTTATTACAAACAATAAGTACAAACATATGTTAAAGCATTAGGATGACCTAACTTGTAATGCCATATATCAAAGGTATTTGTGACGCCCCACCTCTATGCTCATAATAACAAAGAGTATTAAAGGAAATACTGTCTATTATTACGAAGAATAAGGCTGGATAGGAGCGACCATCCGTAATTGGCCTTACACTAATATTGGTTATCTCGATAGGAGTGGTACATACTTTTTATTTTTCTTCTATTATTTATTTACTCCCATCGACACACCCAATACTAGTATAAAACGAACTACGACGGTTCATAATAGTTTAGGACATTAGATATAACAATAACACAGATAATATAAATGCGGAACACAGATAAAAACAAAAGTCTCATATATATATATATATCTGATGTCAGTTAATACATAGTTGACACGATACATATGATACAACTACAACTGTCGACTCTAGAAGTTATATATACAAGTACATTATCGACTAATATACATGAATACATATCGTTCTATACAATGACACGACTGCTACAAAATGACACTGATAACTTCAGAAGGTGTGAAAAGTCTTCAAATCCTGAACAGCAACTTAAAGTAGAAAATCTACGACCTGAAATAACTCGGGTCTGCCCCGAGTATTACATTCAAAAGAAAATAATACCCAGGTCAGTCTAATTCAAACCAGTTTATTAGTGCATATTGGCAGTAATAATTTTAATAGACGACAGTCACAGAAATCTCGTATATCCAACTCTCGATACGAGAATTGGATAACGGTAGATATAACACTAAACAGTGTTAAACAACAAATCAACAATCCAAATCAGAATACAACTCCAAAGCATTGAAATTAATCAACGAAACAATTTAACAAATCGAAACATCAATTTAAAACTGTTAAATCTGATAGGGCTGCAGTACACGCACGCGTGTACTGCCTCGCCGCTATCGTATGAGATACACAAAAGCTCAGTGAACGTCACAAATGATCACAAGGTCAAACCCCGAAATCGGGTTCAACTCAAGTGTGATAACAACACAAATGAAACTGGCTTATACTTGAACCAGAAACTAAAGATATCAACTCACATCAATGAATCTCAATGTAATAGAAATGAATAGTGACAGAGGTGATCATCAGAAGCTCAAATGAAGTGCAAGCAGCTGGAAATGACCAGTGCAACTAAAAATGGCAACAGGGGAGTAAAGCAATATCAGTAAACGACTCAAGTGAAGCTGCACTTCGGAACAATTGTATGCACATATATGAAGACTACACATGAATACAATGGAGCTATGCAATAGTTCAGAAGCTAAAGCATGGATGCTACTGTGGAGACCAGAGCATAAAAATGCCCAGACTTAAGCAAAATCAACAAACCAAGGAACTGGCAACAATTTAATGCACAAAGTACACGAGTGCACAGCTGCAACTAACCAGATGAACAAATGCAACAGTGTCTAACAAAATATGGAGGTACACATGGCCAGTCACAATGGTAATACAAAAATGTGCAAAGGTTACAGAAACCATAGCAACATGAACTATACGACTGTACAAATCCAAATACTCAAGTGGAATACTTACTACTAAATGCAACTGAGTCAAGGCTTAAAGAATAGAACAATGCCAAATGCAGACTAACCCAAAACTGGACAGAGCATCATCACTATCAAAGCCAGAGCTGCCAAAAGGTGATGGTCGAGGTTTACCAAGAAAATGATAAAGTTAGGACAAAGTCAGAGCTGCAAAAAGGTCAGGGAAGAACACAAAAATGCTCAGAGCAAAAGTCGGGAAAATTCGAAGTTAAACAGATGCAATTTTTACATGTATGCATATATATATATATATATGTGCATACACATACATACCTATCTCAAATGTAACAGTACTAAAGACAACATGTATAGACAAAATGTCTGGCCAATTGGATTCAACTCAAGCTACGCCACTATATACATGGACAGACTCAATGCACATGCCCAGTTACAACAGTAATACGAGGTGGAATAAACTCCAAACTGGAGGCTACAAAACAGTTTCAAGAATGTAGTGCACTATAGTAGCTCAAGGTCAAGGAAGCAAAGCTCAAACCAGAATAACAAGTTCAAAGATCATCAATGCACATATAACAGTGAAGCTATCACAAATGAAACCATGATCAAGTGAACACATGCACATCAATCCAGAAATGTGAAACCAGACTACACAAGGGCTACAGGTCAAAGATATGCACATGAACCAGACTAAATGAATATGATTCAAGTTAACAAAGTCACATATCATCACAACATTGAAATGATCGAAGTCACAGTGAAAAGTCAGGTGGCCATCATCAGACGGTTAAATAAACTCAGGGATGAACACAAGTAAATGTGGCTACAGTTTAAATATATGAAGATAAGTATTCAAGCAGATGCAGATGCAGATGCAGACCACTATGAATCAAGGTACTAGACTCGAAGTACCGTGCACATATAGCAGTGATGCACACGAGCTAATACAAACAACAAAGACAATATAGTTTCGACTAACTGGAGTGTCAAGAGAACCAGAATCAAGTTCAAACTACTCTAGATGGAGATGTATATGTTCGAACAAAGTTCAACAGCAGTGACAAAAGTCAACAATGTACCAGCAAATTCAAATCCAAAGTCAAAAGAATTATGCAGTCTAAAATCAAAGTCGGTTTTTGAAATCAAAGTTTCTGGAGATAAAATCACCATAACCCAAGTCAGTAGTGACAGCGACAAAGTCACAAAGGCAAAAACAATAACCAAATTCAAATTCACAGTCGAAGCCATTTAAGTATTCAACCACGAGTGAATTGAAAATAACAGAGAAACCAACAACTTCGAACCACCATTTAACAGCCGAAAATAAAGTGAACGGGGTCATGTTAAACAGCAATACGATAATACAAAGATAGTAGAATCATGGAGTTCAAAACAAGATGTGAGTGACAAGTATCACTCACCAGTGAAACCCAATTCGAATTCGCAAAGCAAAAGGAGACCGAAGATAAATATTACCACAAAATCACGTATATAAAGTTGAATTAGATGTGAGCAAATTACTCACCTTAGCATCGACGAGTGGAAGATGAGCTTTCGATCAAGCTACTCAAATCGGCAGAAGCCCAATTGGGGACGAACGATACCAACGAACACGCTCCAATTTCGGCGAGCGAACGAAGAAGAAATGGAGCCGCCATTATTTATCTTTCTTCGATTTTGGGGCTTAGGGTTTTTTTTTTGAAATGAGAATGGGATCGGTAGCGAACGAATATCAAAAGGGAAATGAATATAACCATCTCCAAATCAAAAGGAAGCCGGTTGAATTAATAAAGAAAAGCCCATATAATTCTTTTAACAAATTTTCAAATGAATCTAAACTTGATTCAAATCTGCATTAGCAGTTAAAAAAGATTTAATCGTCATTTATAAACTGACGCGAAAAACCGGGTTGTTACAGACTCCCCTCCTTAAAGAAATTGCGTCCATGCAATCATAGGGAATAAATGGATAAAAGGTAACAACCAAAAGAGCATGGCAATGTCGAATGTATAAGCAAAGCAAGTGTCAGCGGGGAAGTACTAGATAAGAAATCGAAAGGTTCGACTGCTTCAAATCAAAAGAATCAACATCGTGGGAATCAGGGATCAAAATCAGACGACTAACAAAAGCAAGAACAATCGAGTTCCAGCAACTAAAAGAGAAGGAAAAACAGAGCAGAAATCCCATACAGAGCACGAATTGAATGTGAGTAAATCAAATTACTCACCTGAATCGCCCAAGAAAAAGACGAAGCTCAAATCTCAAAAGTCGCAAATATTCAATCATCAAAAACGATAATTGAATTTTCAAATCGCAAATATTTACTTATCTCAAACGATAATCAGAAGACAAAACAAATATCTGATTATCTCATACGATAGTCAGAAAACAAATATTCAATTATCAAAAACGATACTCAAATTTCTCAGATCAACAAATATTCGATTATCACAAACGATAATCAAATTTCAAATTCAACAAATATTTAATTATCTAAAGCGATAATTAAATTCGAAATCAGCAAATATTTAATTATCTAAAGCGATAATTAAATCTCAAAGCAACAAATATTTAATTATCAAAAGCGATAATTGAATCTCAAATCAGCAAATATTTAATTATCAAAAGCGATAATTAAATCTCAAATCATCAAATATTTAATTATCTAAAGCGATAATTAAATCTCAAATCAGCAAATATTTAATTATCTAAAGCGATAATTAAATCTCAAATCAGCAAATATTTAATTATCAAAAGCGATAATTAAATCTCAAATCAGCAAATATTTAATTATCAAAAGCGATAATTAAAAACAACAAATATCCGATTATCAAAACGATAATCAGAACTCATATCAACAAATATCTAATTATCACAAGCGATAATTAGAAACAACAAATATCCGATTATCAAAAACGATAATCAGAACTCATATCAACAAATATCCAATTACCTGCAGATAATTGGAAGCAACAAATATCTAGAAATCAATTAGGAAGACTAGAAAATCAACATAAAAGCTTGGATCGATCCCATCAGATGGCGAGTTTTTAATTCGCCGCACGTGCATCTCAGAGTGGCCGAAGCCTACCAAGTACTCAACATAATTTTGGCGCCCATCAGATTGACCCGGAGGTCCGCAGAGTGACCCGAAGGTCTAGTACTGGTATTTGACCCGAAGGTCCGCAGAGTGGCCCGAAAGCCCAACAAATGACCCGAAGGTCCGCAGAGTGGCTCGAAAGCACACGAAATCATCAAATATTTCAATTAACGAGTCCGGAATTAACCGAAATAGCAAACGCACATGTCCCATACCACGTGTTTTACTAAATCGTTTGATTCTCTTCATCGTTTCCTTGAAAGTGCAAAATTGTGTATTTTGTAAAATACATTTCACATTCTCAAACGGACAAGTCCGGAATTAAGCGAATCAGTAAAAGAAAGGGGTCATAGTCCTTGATTTTGCTGAAACGTTTAAATCGCTTCCTCATTCTTTTGAAATCGCAAACTGTAAAATTTTTGAAAACAATTTTATTTATTTTGTAAAAATAACAATTCGCATTCTCAACTGAACGAGTCCGGAGTTAAGCTAAACAGTAAAAGAAAGGGGTCATAATCCTCGATTTTGCTGAATCGTTTAAGTCGCTTTCTCATCCTTTTGAAAACGCAAACTGCTAAAATTTTATAAAACAATTTTCCAATCACGTGATTAAAACAGTAAATCAGTAACAATTTCGGTAAGGAAATCGTACTTCTCAAAATACCGTAAAAACGGTCACAAATCAGTATTGCGGAATAACCGCTTGAAAATCCACTTTTAAAACTTGACGGTTACTGAAGCCAAGGTGACAGTAAATTTTAAAACATAAAATATCTCATCAAAAGAATTCACATCAAAATGTGACATCAGTGAATTTTCATTCATTAAAATTGTCAACAAAACACCGTGCCTCAAAATTCAGCATTGGTGTAAAAAGTCCGTTATAAAAATAACGGCAACAAAATACATATCATAACCAAGCATCGGTTCAACGTAAAATAAATGCAATAACGTGCAATTTAAATTTTTGCACGTACTACAAAATGAACAAAGAAATCATTCAAATGTATCTTCAATGAAGATAATTCAAAACAGCAAAAATCTAATCACTAGATGATTAGTACAAAAGAAAGCCAGCGGAAATTTCAACAAAAATCACATATCTGCAATTTCTTCGAATCCTCAATTCGGATTCGAAGTTCTCAAAGAAACAAAATAATTACAGCTATGTAAACAACAAATGAAATTCATATCAATTTCGTATTTTGATTTTTAAATCAAAAAGATTATCAGTTGTACTCAGCGAAGACAGTTTCACTGTTTCCGCTGCGCACTCTGATAAACAGAACACAAATCAATCAAATCATCAGAACACAATTTCACTATTATTTTTAAACAAAGTTATTTAAAAATTTCATCCAAATTTCAAAACCTTAGTTTTGACTCAAGCACAAATAAAACATCGACCGATACTTGTAACATATGTTCCTTCCGAGTTAAGTTTTATATTATGTCCATAAACCCCAAGCTCTGATACCAACTGTGACGCCCCACCTCTATGCTCATAATAACAAAGAGTATTAAAGGAAATACTGTCTATTATTACGAAGAATAAGGCTGGATAGGAGCGACCATCCGTAATTGGCCTTACACTAATATTGGTTATCTCGATAGGAGTGGTACATACTTTTTATTTTTCTTCTATTATTTATTTACTCCCATCGACACACCCAATACTAGTATAAAACGAACTACGACGGTTCATAATAGTTTAGGACATTAGATATAACAATAACACAGATAATATAAATGCGGAACACAGATAAAAACAAAAGTCTCATATATATATATATCTGATGTCAGTTAATACATAGTTGACACGATACATATGATACAACTACAACTGTCGACTCTAGAAGTTATATATACAAGTACATTATCGACTAATATACATGAATACATATCGTTCTATACAATGACACGACTGCTACAAAATGACACTGATAACTTCAGAAGGTGTGAAAAGTCTTCAAATCCTGAACAGCAACTTAAAGTAGAAAATCTACGACCTGAAATAACTCGGGTCTGACCCGAGTATTACATTCAAAAGAAAATAATACCCAGGTCAGTCTAATTCAAACCAGTTTATTAGTGCATATTGGCAGTAATAATTTTAATAGACGACAGTCACAGAAATCTCGTATATCCAACTCTCGATACGAGAATTGGATGACGGTAGATATAACACTAAACAGTGTTAAACAACAAATCAACAATCCAAATCAGAATACAACTCCAAAGCATTGAAATTAATCAACGAAACAATTTAACAAATCGAAACATCAATTTAAAACTGTTAAATCTGATAGGGCTGCAGTACACGCACGCGTGTACTGCCTCGCCGCTATCGTATGAGATACACAAAAGCTCAGTGAACGTCACAAATGATCACAAGGTCAAACCCCGAAATCGGGTTCAACTCAAGTGTGATAACAACACAAATGAAACTGGCTTATACTTGAACCAGAAACTAAAGATATCAACTCACATCAATGAATCTCAATGTAATAGAAATGAATAGTGACAGAGGTGATCATCAGAAGCTCAAATGAAGTGCAAGCAGCTGGAAATGACCAGTGCAACTAAAAATGGCAACAGGGGAGTAAAGCAATATCAGTAAACGACTCAAGTGAAGCTGCACTTCGGAACAATTGTATGCACATATATGAAGACTACACATGAATACAATGGAGCTATGCAATAGTTCAGAAGCTAAAGCATGGATGCTACTGTGGAGACCAGAGCATAAAAATGCCCAGACTTAAGAAAAATCAACAAACCAAGGAACTGGCAACAATTTAATGCACAAAGTACACGAGTGCACAGCTGCAACTAACCAGATGAACAAATGCAACAGTGTCTAACAAAATATGGAGGTACACATGCCCAGTCACAATGGTAATACAAAAATGTGCAAAGGTTACAGAAACCATAGCAACATGAACTATACGACTGTACAAATCCAAATACTCAAGTGGAATACTTACTACTAAATGCAACTGAGTCAAGCCTTAAAGAATAGAACAATGCCAAATGCAGACTAACCCAAAACTGGACAGAGCATCATCACTATCAAAGCCAGAGCTGCCAAAAGGTGATGGTCGAGGTTTACCAAGAAAATGATAAAGTTAGGACAAAGTCAGAGCTGCAAAAAGGTCAGGGAAGAACACAAAAATGCTCAGAGCAAAAGTCGGGAAAATTCGAAGTTAAACAGATGCAATTTTTACATGTATGCATATATATATATATATATGTGCATACACATACATACCTATCTCAAATGTAACAGTACTAAAGACAACATGTATAGACAAAATGTCTGGCCAATTGGATTCAACTCAAGCTACGCCACTATATACATGGACAGACTCAATGCACATGCCCAGTTACAACAGTAATACGAGGTGGAATAAACTCCAAACTGGAGGCTACAAAACAGTTTCAAGAATGTAGTGCACTATAGTAGCTCAAGGTCAAGGAAGCAAAGCTCAAACTAGAATAATAAGTTCAAAGATCATCAATGCACATATAACAGTGAAGCTATCACAAATGAAACCATGATCAAGTGAACACATGCACATCAATCCAGAAATGTGAAACCAGACTACACAAGGGCTACAGGTCAAAGATATGCACATGAACCAGACTAAATGAATATGATTCAAGTTAACAAAGTCACATATCATCACAACATTGAAATGATCGAAGTCACAGTGAAAAGTCAGGTGGCCATCATCAGACGGTTAAATAAACTCAGGGATGAACACAAGTAAATGTGGCTACAGTTTAAATATATGAAGATAAGTATTCAAGCAGATGCAGATGCAGATGCAGACCACTATGAATCAAGGTACTAGACTCGAAGTACCGTGCACATATAGCAGTGATGCACACGAGCTAATACAAACAACAAAGACAATATAGTTTCGACTAACTGGAGTGTCAAGAGAACCAGAATCAAGTTCAAACTACTCTAGATGGAGATGTATATGTTCGAACAAAGTTCAACAGCAGTGACAAAAGTCAACAATGTACCAGCAAATTCAAATCCAAAGTCAAAAGAATTATGCAGTCTAAAATCAAAGTCGGTTTTTGAAATCAAAGTTTCTGGAGATAAAATCACCATAACCCAAGTTAGTAGTGACAGCGACAAAGTCACAAAGGCAAAAACAATAACCAAATTCAAATTCACAGTCGAAGCCATTTAAGTATTCAACCACGAGTGAATTGAAAATAACAGAGAAACCAACAACTTCGAACCACCATTTAACAGCCGAAAATAAAGTGAACGGGGTCATGTTAAACAGCAATACGATAATACAAAGATAGTAGAATCATGGAGTTCAAAACAAGATGTGAGTGACAAGTATCACTCACCAGTGAAACCCAATTCGAATTCGCAAAGCAAAAGGAGACCGAAGACAAATATTACCACAAAATCACGTATATAAAGTTGAATTAGATGTGAGCAAATTACTCACCTTAGCATCGACGAGTGGAAGATGAGCTTTCGATCAAGCTACTCAAATCGGCAGAAGCCCAATTGGGGACGAACGATACCAACGAACACGCTCCAATTTCGGCGAGCGAACGGAGAAGAAATGGAGCCGCCATTATTTATCTTTCTTCGATTTTGGGGCTTAGGGTTTTTTTTTTTGAAATGAGAATGGGATCGGTAGCGAACGAATATCAAAAGGGAAATGAATATAACCATCTCCAAATCAAAAGGAAGCCGGTTGAATTAATAAAGAAAAGCCCATATAATTCTTTTAACAAATTTTCAAATGAATCTAAACTTGATTCAAATCTGCATTAGCAGTTAAAAAAGATTTAATCGTCATTTATAAACTGACGCGAAAAACCGGATTGTTACAGTATTTTTGTCACTTTTTGTTGACAGCATTTCAGTATTATTACAACTCTTTACTTTCTTTATAGGATTTCTGCAGTTAATCAAAGTAAACTTGTAAAACCCACTCACTGCATCATCCTACAAAAGTATTTCTTTAGTTAGTATTTCTTTAACCAAGCAATACTTTGGCTAAAATTCAAAGTACACATTATTGTCATGGGCAAATTGAGAAACACTCATAAGATTTTCCTTTATTCTTGGCACTCTCAATAAATTATTAATATATAATTGTCTTTCACCTTTGATGTAGGCATTACCAGTGTGTGTGATCTTAATTGACTTACCATTTCCCATGAAAATGGACTATTTACCTCTGTATTCTCTACTACCTAGATTCAAATTATCCAAATTGCTTGTTAAGTGATTAGTTGCTCCTGAATCTGGGTACCACGCTTCATCTTGAATGTGTTCAGGTTTAATGATTTCATCCAGGTGTTGATTCTTATTGCCATTTGATTGTTTGTTTGATTCTTCCTGTACTTGTGCCAAGTTTGCACTGTAATTACCATTTCTTTGATTATTTAAGCCTTGTCTTGATACATAATTTGCATTACACCTGAAATAGCATTTTGGAGCAGTGTGACCACTTTTTCGTATATCTGACATTTCGGTTTATTGCCACCACTCCATCTCCCTCTACCTCTTCCCCTTACTGACTGACTTCCTCTCTGGTATTGCTAATCTGTCCTACCATATTTCTGATTTTTATTTTTATTGTTTGCTGCAAAATTGATTGACATGTTAGTATCAAGAGGTTTCTTATAATCAAGTCTTCCTTCATGTGCTAGGAGAATGGAGTGGACATATTCTAGGGATGGTAAGGTTTCTTGTGATGATATGACTGCTACAACAACCTCATATTCATCACTTAAACCACTCAACATTGTTAAAATTTGCTTCATATTTGACATTTTATGGCGTGCTGCTTCAAGTAAATCACATGTATTCTTGATCTTTGCCATATATTCTCTCATAGACTGATTTTCTTTTCTTACACTATGTAGTTGCCTTTTGTAATGCATGGCATTAGCTGCAGATTGTATATTGAATATCCTCTCTACTGTTGTCCAAATTTCATTTGCAGTTTTTCATCCTATTACTTGTGGCAATAGCTTTACACTTATTAATGACAGCAACCAAGAACTTATTAAATTGTCTTGTCTTTGATATTTCACATATTCCTCATTGCTAACTGTTTTGTTTTCTTGATAAGCTGTGTTTGAGAGCCGATGATGGTCTTGATGAGATTATCTGCTATTGCAGTAGTTTGTTGGGGTGGATTTAATGCACTGTTGGATGTTGCAGAACTACCTTCTGCCATGATGACACTTCTTGAATCAAGAATAAACTGGTAAAATCAGGATTCACAATAAAAGCAAGAAATTCTTCGATGTAGTGACAAGGTATGTTGCAACCAAGCCTATATGATGATATTTCTCTGATAGGCTTCAGGTATGGCACTTACTTCTTTTCCGATTTGATGAATTTCTTGTTTTTTTTACTGGTTTTCTGGTTTTTCTTCAATTTTGAATTTGTTCTAAAATATTGTTGCAGGCAGTGATTATCTTGACATGGCAACAATTTCTTGTAACAGATTCTGAAAAACTCAGATGATGAAACTCTGACTGATTGGTGAACTGATCCCAAATGTTGAGAATTCTTTGATGGAAGATCAGTTTTTTTTTTGAAATCAAGAATTGAATGTTGTTAAGCTTTGAATGATGCTTTGATACTAAGAAAGAATTCACTATATGTGATTCAGATATTTGATTTCTATTGAAAGAAAAATGATTTTCATCTACAGATTGAATGATATTGTTGTACATTGCATTACAATTCTCAAATACGAGCTATTGTATTTAAATACATAAGATATGGTTCGATTAGGCTACAACACACCCGTTATCCATATACAATATGCGGTTATATGAATGTAAACTACAGCCGACTCCTTCCTTTATACTTCATTTCTTACTCTCTTATAATTACCGTAGTGCACTCGATCGCATGGTTTAATGTGCTGGACAACGGGGAAGGATGACGCAGACGTGCACAGTTATAGGACTATATGACCAGCCAAGACAGTTGAACCTATAGGGGGTCGTATTGTCAAATGGCTTGTTTAGCTTCAGCTTGAATGATATGGAGCATATGATATGTTTACCACCGAGAAGGTTACATGAATGCTTTATAAGACATAAATCATCGAGGTTGTATCTGCGGCGCGTGCTCAGAGATTGCGAAGTTTGCTCAATGTGTATATGCGGTTTATCATTGAGAATGTTAACTCAACATATAGTTAGGCGATTCGTTTTCGAGATCATATACTCAGGTTCTTACTAGGATTACTCAGTCTTTGGATATTCCAACCTTCGGGTGGAAATCCTTGCAGATCACTTTTGTATTTAGATATATTATAGGTTGTTATATTGTACCAACTAGGTATCATATCAAACATAAGCAAACGAACAACCTAGGTTGTGTAGATTATAATTAAGACCTAATTACTTGTCAACTCTTTACCACTTGTAATATAATTCACTCACCAGACATTGCACTTTGAAAACATATTCATTCATAGTATGTTGTATTTCCATTCGGGAGATACCATTTCTCAATTATTGTATGGACCATGGTTATCTTGAGACTATATTACTTTGGGTTATTTTTAGTACTTTATTTCTTTAGCTGTGAGATTTTAAAGTGTAGAATGTTTTTAAAATTATATTCATCTCTGTATCATGCGAAGCAATTAAAACTAATGATTCGTACCTCTTGACACGATGCAAGCTCAAATGCCAAATCTTTTGATTTGGATCGATGTGTCTGGAGGTGCGGATTGTTACAAATATGTAGAAGGCAATTGGGCCATTGTTGGAGCAAAGCAAAATGATAGGAACACTGAAGAAGAGCAGAGGAATCAAGTTGAGATGAGCATGCACGGATTAGATAAAAAGCGGCTACAGAAGTGCTGCTGCAGACAAAAATCTAAAACAGCAAATTGAGATGTGGTATTAAAATTTCATGCAGGTTGCCCCAGACTTCCATTAAGATGTTGAGACTAAAGGGTGCCGAGACCATTGAAATGCAGGAAGTTGAGACGTACAGGCTGCAAAACGATCTGATAATAACGAGTTGATCATGACTGTATGTTGAACATGCTAAGTATGGTGAGTGCAATTGCTGAATGTGGTGAATTGGAGCGAAACATGATGAAGACTGAAGTAGCCCTTCGGTGAAGAAGCATCGACTGTAGGAGATAACTTTGAAAAACTGAAGATGAATACTATAGCAACGGTTGGTGTAAACTTGAGATGATTGAATGCAGATGGAGAAGAATACGATAAAAGAGCTGCCAATGTGAATCCACAAGCAGAACCAGATCCCTAGTAAGAGAAGAGGAGACTCCAAGCTAGTGAAGCGAAGGGTTTGGTCATTGTAAGTTGAAGCGTGCTAGTATGGTAAATTCATCTAATAAAACACTTACAATATATATATGTATATGTGTGTGTCTTCACGGCATTCGGTGAGAAAAATCGATAATCATTTTTCTCTTTTGTTCAGGTAATGTGGCGAGATTATACTATACAAAGGTTGTCACTTTTCCTAGAAGCAAAAATGGTCTTCACTTTATTTACCCAACTTCGTAACGTTAAATTTTATAGTATAATAAATAAAAAAGAAAAATCCATTTTACATGCATCACAATATTTTTTGGAAACATTTGCACTATTTTTACTACTGCATAACTATACAAAATTACCATAACATCAGTCAAATTTGAGTCGGTTTACTTAGAACCATATCTTTGTAAATTATTTTTGAACCTCAAGATTTGAACTCCTTATAGCCAATTCTCAAGCTCAAGACCAACATTAAATTATTGCTTACAAGAATTAGCTATTCAGTAACCACTTAATGCAATCAGTTGATCAATATGTGATAGGAGAACTTCATTATATATTCCCTGTCGTTAGACCAGCTCATTAAAGAACAAAAATGCCAATAGGGGTTTAAAGATAGATTATGATATAGTTTAAGATGATGGCTTAGATAACTTTAATCTATTGGTTCACAGTTTCTTGTTAATCATTAAGTTATCAGAAAATCGTAAATGCAGCTTTAGCATTTTGTTTCATTACCATTTGATTTTAGATAAAATTGATTTTCAATTTTTATCTTTAGGAACATTGAACTTTTTATAGTTTGATTGACTAAACTATATTATGTTTTCAGATATGTAACTCAACTTGGTAATTGTTATTGATTTACGTAATTAAATAATGTTATGTATGATTTCTTTAAAATCAATATTTGTGCACATCCATATCTAATATCTATTTGGAAGTAAATATGACAATAGTACTCTATATTTAACTAATCCATTTGTTCCAATTCACTAGCATTTCAAACTTGAAGCATGGTAGAAAAATATGTACTCTATTTTGACTCTTTTTTTCCTTTGTCGTCGTCTTGGCAGGTGATCAAAACTGGCAGAACCTAGTCCCTTTTTTTTTAATTAATGCTGCTATTGGAACTCTACTTACGGGACTGTAAGTTGTTACTTTATAAATTAGTATGGATTGTCTATATGTTATGAAATAATTTTTATATATGATCTTTGCACATATTAAATGAATGCCATGAATTCATTAAACTTACTCTTCTCGAAGAAGTGTGATACTAGAACTATACTTGGTTAGGTGGTTTTAGATTGATCAATGTGTAGCCTGTGTATCAGTAATTGAAGTCTAATGTTTTTATTTCTAAGCAATTTTCCAAGTAGTGAGCTTGCTATACGGTCACATCAGTTTTCCATTATTTGGTTTTAACTTGCTCAAGTCTTGATATAGGTATCAAATAAAGAAATCATGATACACACCGAAATCTCCTATATGAAAATCTTTTTTTTGTTCATTGTTGGACCATGGTAAAAATAACATTGAGACAGAGAAAATCCATCATGTTAGGACATAGAAAATCCAATATTGGTTTTGACATGGATTATTGTTGCTCTAATCATATAAAGTCGGATATGTTTTAACAGAACTACTAATCTTAAGTCTCATATTTTTCGACGTCTTTTGCTAGAGTGCTCTTATACCATAGTCAATAGTAAAATGCATACCTTTCTCAATGTAGGAGATTAGGAGTACATAATTACTTACAAAGCAATTCTACAAGAATAAAAGTAACCTGAATAGTTGATGGGGTGTCTTATTGTAGGATGTGGTTATAATGTTGGCTTGAATATAACTGTTTTTTGATTCTACAGCTGAGCTTATTTTATGATTCTGCAGCTGAAATTTTTGAGGGGATGTCCATGAGATGTTGTAAAGTTTTGGCCCTGCAATAAACTCTTGCAAATAATTGTCAACAAATAGATCCATGTATCAGTTTTGCAAGTTGATATTGATTTATTCATGATAATTACATTTTCTTTTCCTTTTGTTTGGCAATATCACTACAAGAAAAGGCCCCATTTTGTGTTGGAAGGTTGCAACGGCTGGCAACGGCTAAAAAAAACGGATGTTGCTAGCTGTTGCATATCGCGATTACAGATCTGGAACCCGCGAACAGATTCTCATTTCCCACCAAAAACCATTTCCTCCCCAAACCCTCCTCCCCGTCGCAATCCGCCGCCTCTCCGACTCCAGCCGTTGCTCGTTGCCTCCACGTCGCTCAAACACCTCCAAAACTCGCTGGTATATCTTTCAAACTTGATTTGGCTTTGATTTAGGTTTAATTTAGGATTAATTGGAAAACCCTAATTTCGAAAATAATTGTATTAGTTGATCATAGTGATATTGGGTGATGATTATAGTGATATTGGGTGATGATTATAGTGTTTTAAGTTAGGTGGAAGTTAAATTAGTTTATGATTATGTTGAAAATGATGATTAATGCGTATTAGTTATGATAATATTTGTATTAGTTGATTTTGATTGGTGGTTTGATTTTAAAATTAGTGTATATTATTGATGAACATGCTTGTTGATATTTAAGTTTATGACAATATTTGTTTTTATTTAAAATAATGTGTATAGTTTACGCCAAAGTTAATTGTATAGAAATTAATACATATCATGATAGATTGGTACAATTAACGATAATTTAATTCAGAAGTGCTAATTATAACTGTTATCGTAGTTTAAAATAAATATAATTCGTTGAATGAATTATAAAATTTTGAAATGAGCGTAATAACAATGAGCTAATTATTCAGTGAAAGTTAAAACACGTTTTAAAATTTAGTTAATAAATATAATGAATTAATTAATTATAAAATATTTTGTAGTTGTTAGAAGAATAATTAGAAAATATGTTTTATTTCTGTAAATCCCTTAATGATATATTGGCCCCGTCTGACAAGTGTTGTATATGATCGTTATATGGATATTCGTTTTTTCCAAGAACGGACATTTATATTCATCTAATACAATATTTGTTGGATTTGTCCTAGTATTTGGACAAGTTACAAACACAATAAAATAATCACATTTTGTAAATCATTTCAGTTTATACGGTTTACAAAATTTTGGTGGCACTTCCTTTTTGTTCCCTGTGTACACGCATTTTGTGCACGATACAGGGAATAAAGGAAAGTGCTGCCGAAATTTTGTTGAATCGTTTAACCTGAAATGATTTATAAAATGTAATTACGATATTGTGTTTGTAATGGGAAGTAGGATGACCGACTGTCAATGAATTATAAAATGTTTTTCAATTGTTAAATAGTTGATTTAATGACAAATTATAAATCAATCGTAAAATACTGTAATATGAAGTGAAGTGTTTAGTTGAATCTTCTAACATATTTTATCAAATCAGGAAAAATGTTCGATTATTTTCTCGATCGTAGTTGGATGTATGAAGTCCGAACTGGTATGAAAGGATCAATAAAGGAACATTTCTGTAACGGTGTACATGAATTTATTAGATTCGCTAAATCTAATAATCGGAATAACGATGAAATTCGTTGTCCATGTAGTAAGTGCAATATTTAAAGCATTGGAAATCAGATGTAATAGAAGTACATCTGTATAAATTTGGTTTTGTGCCGAATTATTACTTATGGGATCGTCATGGAGAACTTGTTGAACGTACACCTAATCCTGTAGTGTTAGAGGACGATAATATTATGACGAATCCAATAGAAAATATGGTGCAAGATGCAGCACGGTCGATGTTTCCTACCATTGATCAGGGCGATGATGACAATGATAACGTTGAAGAAGAACCGACCGCGCAAGCTAAAATTTTTTATGATTTATTGGATTATGCTAAGAGGCCCTTGTGGGATGGTTGTAAAAGCGGAACCGAATTATCCGTAACCGCCGAATACATCACTATGAAATCAAAATTCAACCTTACAGAAGCTGGATTTACAGCAGTTGTACAAGCTACAAAACGACACATGCCACTCAATAATTTGATGTGCGATAGTCATTATAAAGTGAAAAAACTTATGTTTGCTTTTGGATTGCCATACCAAAAGATAGATACATGTATAAAAGGTTGTATGTTGTATTGGAAAGATGACGTTGACCTTAGAAAATGCAGAATATGTAACGAGGAAAGATTCAAACCGAGAAAAAAAAAGGAAAAGAAGTTCCATACAAGAGAATGCATTATTTATCTATCACTCCTAGACTTCAAAGGTTATATGCATCTTCTGCTACGGCATGTCATATGCGATGGCACGGTGTTAGAACACCAGAAGAAGGAACTTTGATACATCCATCTGATGGAGAAGCATGGAAACATTTCGATAAGACTTATCCTGCGTTTGCTGCAGAGAGCCGTAATGTCAGACTCGGTTTATGTACAGATGGATTTTCACCATTCTCTCAGTTTGGTAGTAAATACTCATCATGGCCTATTATTGTTACTCCTTATAATTTACCTCCATGGATGTGTATGAAAACTCCGTATATGTTTCTAACGATCGTCGTCCCCGGTCCCGATGATCTGACACAAGGAATTGATGTTTATCTACAACCATTGATCGAAGAATTGAAAACACTGTGGCATGAAGGAGTTGAAACATACGACATTTCAAGAAAAAAGAATTTTCGTATGTTCGCTTCTTTATTATGGACAATTAGTGATTTTCCTGCATATGGGATGCTTTCAGGTTGGAGCACAGCTGGACGTCTAGCTTGTCCTCATTGCATGGATGAAACACGAGCATTTTCATTAAAGTATGGAAAGAAAATTTCTTGGTTTGACTGTCATCGATGTTTTCTACATGTTAATCATAAATTTAGAACGGATAAAAAGAACTTTAAAGCAAACAGAGAAGAGAGTATGCTACCACCGAAGGTTTGGTCAGGTGAAGAGATATATGAAATCGTAAAAGACTATCCAAAGATACATGAAACTGGGGTACAAGTTGAAATTCCAGGTAAATCAGACATTCATAACTGGTGCAAACAAAGTATATTTTGGGAGTTACCTTACTGGAAAGATCTGCTACTCCGGCATAATATTGACGTTATGCACAATGAAAAAAACGTGTTCGATAACGTGTTTAATACAGTTTTGAATGTAAAGGGGATAACTAAGGACGATGTGAATTCGAGACGTGATATATTACACTTTTGTAAGCGGCCCGAGCTTCATTTCTACGACGATACAAAAAAACCCAAAGCATGCTATGAGCTAGATAACAAACAAGTAAAACTCATGCTAAAGTGGGTGGAAGGACTAAGATGTCCTGATGGGATTTCTTCTAACCTCCGTAGATGTGTTGACTTTAAAAACAGTAAATTGAGTGGGATGAAAAGTCACGATTGCCATATAATGATGGAATATTTTTTTCCCTGTGCTTTTCAAAGAACTGTTGCCTGGCAAAGTATGAAGTGTTATAACAGAATTAAGTATGTTTTATAAACAACTTTGTTCGACGACGTTAAAGGTAGATCGCATACGTAAACTTGAAGTAGAAATCCCTATACTGCTCTGCAAACTGGAAAAAATATTTCCGCCAGGTTTCTTTAATGTAATGGAGCATTTACCTGTTCATCTACCATCCGAAGCACTTCTTCGAGGTCCTGTGCAGTATGGATGGATGTATCCATTTGAGAGGTAATTTTGAATATCTGCAATATGAAGTTTGCTTAAAATTTAGATTTATATACCAAAACAGAAATTAAATTAATTTTGTTATAGGTACTTGAATCATTTGAAGAAGAAAATTAGACAAAAAGCACGAGTAGAAGGTTCAATTTGCAAAGCGTATCTGGAAGAAGAATCTTCATTTTTTTTCTCATATTACTTTAGTAACGATGTGAAGTTATCGTTTGTCAGTATTCCCCGTAATGATGAAGTTGTTGAACATGATTCTTCTCAAACAATGTTATCTATTTTTAGACAACAAGGCCGACCTGCTGGGAAATGTGTGGAAATATGGTTAGACGATAAAGATTTCCATATAGCACACACATATGTTCTTTTAAATTGTGTTGAAGTGGCACCATTTGTCAGGTAGTACTAAATTCATGTACAATTTAATTATACGTATATATATATATATATATATATATATATTAATTTTGATGGGAATAATACATTTTTGCAGTATATACGAATCACAACATCCATCTGGCGATCTCAATAAAGATTTTGCTAAATGGTTTTCAAAATACGTATATGATCCAAAAAACTCTGTTGTTGACGAAGGATTACGACATATTGCTATCGGACCAAAAAGAAATGTGAAGACTTATCCAATATTCTTCGTCAATGGATTTAAATTCAACACCAAAGATTACGGGGCTGAAAAATTAACATATAACAGTGGTGTATTTGTTAAAGGCAGTGATGATCCAGAGGAGCATATAAAAGATTTTTACGGCGTCTTAACACAGGTTTTAGAGTTGACATATTATATACAACCTGCAGAGAAAGTTTTTTTATTCAAATGCAATTGGTTTAGCAATATTCCTGGTTCTGGAATTAACGTGCACAAAGATTACAAGCTCATTGAAATAAAGCCTACCTCGCATTACTATAAGTATGATCCTTTCATATTAGCCAAGCAAGCATTACAAGTTTATTTTGCTCCGTATCCATCCTTAAAAAAAGATAAAGCAGATTGGTGGGCTGTTATTAAAACAAAGGCAAGATTTACATTTGATGGAAATAATATTCCAGATGAAGCAGCGTATCAAGCAGATCTGGAGCCAAATACTGAAATAATAATAACTGACGATGTTGATGTAGGATCGTTGAATGATGAAGCGAATGTTTTAATAGATGCGTTTGAAAGTACCGAAGAAAACGATATAGGGTACGAGACCGAGTCTGAATCAGAAAACGACGAAGACTGATACATTACACTGTTTTTTTAATGTATGCATGTATGATGTTTTATTTGGAGTAATGTATTAAGAATGATGAATGCGTTATGTATTATTCTAAGCTATGTAATAATAATAATTTTGTTATGTATTATCATTCTGTTTTATTTTGACCTATGCGTTATTCAGAGCTGTTTAATAATAATAATGATTATGTTCTGCATTATTCTGAGATATGTAATTACAAAGAATGATTATGATGATTAACGGAACATGTGTTGTAATAATAATTTGTTTTCTTTTCATTATATGATATGATTATGTTTGTGGCAGATATGTCTCACAGAAGGCGCAGTACATCTCAGCCTTCTCCTTCGCCTTCTCATGGCGCAGGTCCCAACGGTACGGCTCCGGACTTACGCCGTGAGATAGAGATAGTTTCCAAGAGTGTTGGGTAAGTATCTAATTAATTTCAATTATATTATTTAAAATATATTAATTATATACATCAACATTTATACAGGGGTTTCGAAATAGAGCCGGCTGATTACATTCTTCAAGTTTCAAAGCAATCCTATAAGAGTAGGATGTCTGGTTGCTGGCCTTATTGGGACGACATCCCAGGCGAAGTGATGAACGCTATAGTTGCTGATTTGATGGTAAGTAAAATTTTATATTTCAATGTAAAATTAGTATACTATATATAATTCAAATTATTTTCAATAAGCAGGCTGTAATACGTGTCCGCCCGGAAGATAACAATGTCTTCTTCAATCATTGGAATAAGAGGATGCGGAAAAATTACAGGGAGACTCTTTCGAAGGCCAAGCTAAGCGGAAAAAAACCCAGTTGGATGGGTAATGATGTTTGGGCTGCATTTGTCACCCATTGGGAAAGTGAAGCTGTCAAAGTAAGTTATGTATTGCTGTATTGTTAGTATTATTTATTTAAATTATGTATGTTAGTTGCATTATTAATTTAATTAACCGTGTATTTAAATTAACAGGAAATAGCAAAGCAAAATAGTGCGAACAGAAATAAAAATCCAGCGTTACACCGTGGTGGGTCCAAGTCATTCCAACAATGGCGGAGGGAATTGGTAAATTCGTAATTTGAGTTTATAAACTGTAATATTATTTAATCATATTAGTAATGTTTTTTATTCATGTATAATTTCAGCATTCAAGAACCAGACAGGAGCCTACAATGGCCGAGGTTTTTAGAGTCACTCATGCGGTGGAGCAGACCGATGATGATGGGAATGTCACCTATGAGTGGACAGATGTGAAGGCTGAATCTGTTATGGTAAATATGTTTATTCGCAATGACAACGTTTCACATTCCTTTAGTAGTGTATAAGTAAACTGTATAGCTATATATTGAGTCAAATTTGTATTCGTAATTGCACGGTAGATATGAAGCGGAGCGGGCAGCGATGGCGTAAAGAATTGGACGGGAGGATATTACGCTTCAAGAGTCCAATCAAATATGGGATAGAATTATTGATCCGCCTTCTCGCAATAGGCGTTATGGATACGGCAATCAGGAGGTAAACTGTTTTAATAACTTATATTTGAATTTAATATAGCCGTTGCGAGCGTGAATTAGAACTAGATCGTTTGATCGTTTTACAGGCTCTTAACTTCCAGAGGGCTTACAAGAAATCTATGGCCGAAGAGGAGATAGCCCAGATGCAACGACAGCTGGACGAGATAAATGATTGGCGACAGAGCTTCTTGTCTCAGCAGATAGATGAGCACATTGCCGCATTCGTTTCAGAGCATGGGACCATGCCAGGGTCTGGTGGTGGTGGTGGTGGTGGTGATGACAATGATGCTGATGATGATGAGTAGGTATGTTTTGTTGATGGTTATTTTTTTTGGGCAAGATTGTGGTTTTAATGGATATTTGTTGGACTTGTGTACTTATGTTGGTTGATGGGCTTGGTAGTTTGTTTGGTGTTTTGTGTACCTATGGTGTTGGTGATGGATATTATGTGTGATGGATTTGAGATGTATTTTGTTTGGTTGATGATGAAATATTTGTGTTAGTTGATTATATAGTTGCGTGATTATTGATATATATGTGTTTTATTTGATTATTTGCGATGTATTTGGTTATATGATGGTTGGAATGGAATGTATACGATGGATTGGAAGTGATTATTGTGATGTGGAATGGTTTGCGACGACAGAGGTTGGAAGACACTACACCATTATAAGCTATTAACAACGGGTAAAAACCGTTGTTAAGTCCAAAAGCAACGGGTAAAAACCGTCTTCAACACAGGAGTGGTTGAATTTAGCGACGGGAGAAAACCGTTGCTTTATGTCCAAAAGGCAACGGGTATAAACCGTTGCAAATTGGGACAAAGGCAACGGGTATAAACCGTTGCAAACTGGGCCAAAGACAACGGGTATTAACCGTTGCAAATTGGGCCAAAGACAACGGGTATAAACCATTGCAAATTGGGCCAAAAGTCACACATAAAGCAATGGTTAACACCCGTTGCACATAGTGTTTGCTCCTGCTCCTACAAAATCACATCTGTAACTCACTACTGCGTTACACGCATATCTCAGTATATATACCAGAATATCAATATATATCAAAATATGCCAGAATATCAAAATATTGGTACACAAGCACTATAAACATATCGCACATATACCATACATATAAAATTATCAAACTTATAATTACATTATTGTTTTGCAAACAGAATGCTACCGTGCCGGAATATCATACTTATTACACTGCATTGTTTATTACACTACACTACAAAGATTTCATTAATTACACTACATTGTTTTGCAAGCAGTGAAGTCTACAAAGATTTCATCAATACCTCCGACTAAAGATATCGTATCAAACCCTTTTGATGGCTCACATAACCTCCGGCTCCAACATCCCCAAAGGTCTCGGTAAATTGTCGACATATTTTGGCGGTTAGCTCATCCGGCAATAAAATTTTGTCCAACAACACTTTTTCATATGTGGGTGGTACTGGTTCTCCATGAATTACTAATGCTGTGGAATCTCGACATATAGTACCTGTTATATAAGCATTTCTGGAGTGAATATATGGAATCACATTTACAGAACTAACAAGCTCCCAAACATTTAAGACCATTGTGCAGAGCTACACAAGTCCTAGACCCATTGTGTATGCGATATTCGATCTTTAAAATCATGCAAGATTGGAATGGAAGGTGTAAACTTTTATGATCTTTTTATATCCTTTTTTGTTTTGGAGTTTACTGATTTATTTTTGGACATAATGGCTATTGTGAGTGTCAATGAAAATTGAAACCAAAACAGATATAAGATAAAGACTACGATGAGTATAAGTATACAAACTAGATCGCTATTGACAATGAATTCCTTCTCATCTCTGTCATTCATTCGCTGTCTCAAACTCCAGCTCTGCAATAGCATTTTGAACTTTTACGTGATTCTTCATCATTTCTTGCTATCTCTCACTGTTTCTCAAATCTAATCATGAACATAACCTTTTTTTAAATAACACTGTACTTTCAGCCAAGCAAGAATTTAGTGAAGGTTGTGCCCACCAGAACTTATCCATGTGATCATTGTTATTGATTTGCTAAAACTACTTAAAACTGCTTAATTTGCTCTATCCTATGGTTATAGCATTATAAATATTGCTAAATATTCTCTTATATCTTATGATTATGTTAATTTGGATTTGAAAATGTCATATATACCTCTTGTGAACCTAATTATGACGTACATGTCAAACGTGAACCTTTGTTGCCTAACCTCTTTTTCTATAACAAAAGATAATTTGGAATCTATAAATACACATGCACTAATACTAATTAATTTGTTTATATGCACAATAACAGAGAGCAGTAAACTCGGTTGAAGCACAAAAAGACTGATTGGTCGATTAAAATAGTACCTGTTGCAATTACTTCGTCCTCGAAGTTCAGGATTTCACATCTTTGGTCGATTAACTGATTGTTCGGAGTGGCAAACTGAGAAGATGCGATTTCACTGCCTACTTGACGATTATCTTGGGCTATGCTGAGAAGACGCTCCAGTTTATCATCCATATTGTCCAGCTTCATCAATTTTTGCTCCACATTTTGCAGTCGCTGCTCATATACTCCTTGGGCCTGTTTGAGCCGTTTGCATGGAATGGCAGCACTCTTAACTTGGCTAGGAGCTATATTGGTCCCAATACTTCGGCTCCTGCCCTTTACATCTTTACCAAACACTGATATAAAGACAACTTCATCACCACCACTCGTCGTTTCCTTTTCTTTTTCAATTTTGTCCTAAAAAGTAAATACATATATATGAATAATGAAAATTTAATTTAGAGGCGTTATTATTTGTTTAACTTACAAAGTAGGAAGATGTCGCATCTGACGTGCTGCCATCTTTTTTCTTATGCGTTTTCTCTCATACTTGAAGACGTGATACTTCTGTTCCTGGACTACTTGAATCGACCTGCATACAATGACCTAAAATTATATTTGGAACTAATGGTATATGCAATGTGATGCACCAATTCAATGACACATACCATTTCTTGAGTAATCATAGCGTGACTCTTACGTCCCGAATGATGACCATATTCGAGCATTGATCAATTTTGTTTGCCTCGCTTCATTTTTTATTTCGCCTCGGGTTTTGATTCGTTTCTTATGAACTCATCCCAATCATCTTGAGCAATTTTCGGTGGACAATTTCTCATTCTTTCTTCGTCAGTGATGAAATGGTCATAATGATTCTTGCGCAAATCATTCTTGTGTCTCCTAAAAGCCTCGGATATTTTTTTCATAATAAGGTCCTTTGATAGAGGATCGAGCTCATAATATTTCTGCATAACAAAAAATGCATGTAAACCATTTTTTATTTATGTATTGAAAGCATTATAAATGAATTTAAACCATCTAAGTTCATGTACACAGTTTACATTTCAAAGTATATGGATTTTTACATTTCAACGTATATAGTTTCATCAGTCTCTATGAATAAAGTGATCAATCTAAATATCCTATAAATATCATAAAAGAATATATCTTGAAACAGAAACAGTACATAAATATGGTCTCATATGAACCCTCGCTCATTCAGGCCTATTTTACAATCAGAAACAGTACAGAAACAGAAACAGTACATAAAAAGGGTGCATATTACAATCAGACGACTATATTTTACAAACAGAAATAGTACATAAAAATGGTTATGAGATTGGAGAACTTACCTCCAATTGATTCCACACGTCTTCCTTCTAATTTGGCGGAACTTTTTACCAACTTGGATATGAGATTGGCACATGATTTCTTACTAGTTTACCAATCTTCGTAGCGACCTTTGAACCATTTTTTCCGACTGGAGAACCGTAGTTGTCTATATCAATTTTCTCCCGTTTTAAAGTGGATGATTGTGAAGTTGTATCATTTGACGGTGGTGTGGCATCTTGTGACATTATGTCCTGCAAAGTCTAAAATCCTAAAATAATCCCAACAACATTATGACGTACATTTCTTCCCCTTCCAGCCCATCCCTGTGATGCCCGATTGTTGTCGGCCAAATTATTGCACGGAGTCCCCTCCATAACGTCCCCTTATTGCTGCTGTACATCTGATATATGAACCAACGTCCCCTTATCTGATTTGTCTGATCCCACCAACTTCTCACCACATTACGATTTTTGTCAGTCCGACTGACAATAATCGTAATGTGATGAGAAACTGGTGGGATCAGACAAATCAAAAGGGGATGTTGTTTACTATATCAGATGTACAGCAGCTTACCACTAATCGCTTGGAGCAATTTTATTAAGTCATATAATGCGTTTGATCTTGTTATGGAGGGGAATCCGTGCAATAATTTGGCTAACAGCAATCGGGCATCACAGGGATGGGCGGGAAGGGGAACATTCACTTTTATGCGGCAGTGATAAAGTCTTCCTGCATCACCAGAATTTTAAACTTAAGCGGATTCAAAACAATTTCTAAAATACTGACTTAAATAAAGGATGCAAATACAAAAATATATTACCTTAGCACTGCTGAACTAAAGGGTGCAAATACAATATCTTGAACTGCCTGTCTACCTACAAACACAAAGAAAGAAAGAATAGTCAAGCTGATCATATGTATGTATGTGTACATGTGTGTATGTATGTGATCATATGTAAGTACCTACAACTACAAACACAAAATGAACTCTTGCAATATATCCATCCTTATGGATCCATAAGGATATTATAATGGCACTAATAAAAAATATAATGCATCTATTACTATCATATAACACACCATTTTACATTTTACACCATTTTAAATAAATATTTTGTTAAGGTACAATAACTGCTCTGAAATACAAAGTTAACATATGCATTTGATAAGATCTTCTAATTTTTCATTGTCTTCAAAAGCTGATTGATAAACGGTGGGAAACTCAGTGTCATCCACATTTATGGTCAACCGTTTTGGTGTATGCAAAACCACAAACCATCCGTTATGTTTTAAATCTTTTGAGTAGAACACTTGACTCACTTCCGATGCAAGAATAAATGGCTCATCATTCACGCTATCATTATACTTCAATTTTCCCAAGTTAACTGTGATCAAGCTTGAAACAGAATCTATTTTACAACCATTGATCTTATCTTCGACCTTTACCCAGTCACAATAAAAAACTGTTTGTTTGAAGTCAATGTAATCCAACTCAATTATCTGTTGAATGACTCCGTAATAAGTTGTTTCTGCTTCCTTAAAATTTTTATCCTTCCCACTCGCTCTAAATTGTGTAATTGCTCTCATGCATACACCACTATCCTGTGTTAGCTTTCGCTCTTCATAACTCTTCGGAGAAAATAAAAACCCATTCACTTGGTACTTCATATAACTACGGGCATCAAACTTCGGCCCGTTAACTAACCGCCAAAGAGTTGAGTCAACATCGACGGTCTTCAACAACTACAACAAACACAATAAGTAAAAAAACATTGTCAAGGAGGTGTATGGTCAACTTGAAAATACGTTAAATATTTAATACATATACCTCCTCACGTAACCAAAAAGTGAAATTTTTAATAGCTTCCCCAGATGTACCCCCGCCTCGAGTTTGAGATTTGGTGCTTTGAACATAGGAGTTATACCTCCTACGAAAAACACACAATAAATACTATATATATGAATTGATTTACAATAATAAGAATTCAGAACAAATTCATGAATTTACTTCTTCCATTCATCCAATCCGTCGTACTTATCAAGGACCCATTTACGCACTTGTTGAAATTGCACTTGAGTTAACGCTATATCTTTACCATTATCTAGTGCTATTTCATCAGCAAACTCATCATCCTCGTCTAAAAACGCTTCACGGGTATGTTTATGAGTGCCAGCACCTCCTTTTGGCATATACTCCATGCAGTAAAGACTAGCTTCTTGTACAATATATTCTTCTACAATACACCCTTCAATATATCTTTTGTTGCGCACATATCCTTTATATGTTTTCATCAACCTATGAAGATGAATAATTGTAAAATGTAGACATCAATAGCTATTTAAATCGAATAATTATGTACATAACTAAAATTAGTAATTTACCGTTCAAATGGGTACATCCACCTATATCTAACAGGACCAGAAATCAATGCTTCATCGGCTAAATGAACCATAAGGTGAATACTGATATCAAAAAATGCAGGCGAAAAATGTTTTTCAATAACACACATTGCTTCTACCAAACTAGCCTTTGCTTTTAGAAGATGTTCCCTGTTGATCACCTTTGAGCACAAAATGTTATAAAAGAGACTAATGCGGTGAATAGCATTCCGTAGATCCTTATGTTGTGGAAAACAATGCTGAAGCAATACCGGAAGTAAATGTTGCATTATGACGTGGTAATCATGTGACTTCATATTTTTTAGTTCAGGAGGGTTGATGCTCACATTGTTATGGAAGTTCGAAGAGAATTTGCTCGGCACTTTCAAAATTTTCAAAACGGTGCAAAACCGTATCTTTTCTTCTTTGCTCAAAGTGAAAGTCGCATTTGGTATGGTTACTTTACTTGTTTCAAGATCTTCTATCACCCACAACTTTTGTTTTATACCCATGATTTTCAAATCCTTCCGTGCATTGATCCCATCTTTTGACATGTCTTTATGGTTCATAATTGTGTTGATCAAATGTTTCGTGACATTCATCTCCGTATGCATAACATCAATATTATGTCGGGTCAAATTTGTTTTCCAATATGGCAAATCAAAGAACTTCGACCTCCTATACCATGCAGGAACTTCTTCATCGATTGTCTTTTTCCGTTTTCGACCAATTTCCGGTATGTTTTTACCAACTTTCATTTTTATATTCGCTACCTTTTTTTCAACTTGATAACCAGTCAGTGGTTTTGGAGGACGCTTAAGTTCTTGCTCGTTGTTGAAATTTGTCTTATCGTATCGAAACTTATGTCCGGACGGAAGAAATCTATGATGTCCCATGTAACAAATCTTCTTACTTTCAGGGAGATAAACAGATGTAGTTTCTTCTCCACAAATAGGACATGCAAAGTAGCCGTGAGTTGTACATCCCGATAAAGTCCCAAGAGCGGGATGATCATGGATTGCCCACAACACTCTAGCTCTCATTATGAACTCAGATTTCTTAAATGAATCAAATGTAACGACTCCTTCCCATAACTGCTTTAACTCGTCTATCAAAGGTTCTAAATAAACATCAATATCCTTACCCGGTTGTTTTGGCCCAGAAATCAACAGTGTTAACATTGAGAACTCTCTTTTCATGCACAAAGACGGAGGAAGGTTATATGGTACTACAATTATTGGCCAACAGCTGTAAGGGTTAGTTAAAGAAGCATTCGGATAGAAACCATCTGTTGCTATTCCAAGCGTGATATTTTGTGGTTCAGCAGCAAACGAAGAATCAAAAGAATCTGTAGTTTTCCATTGAGAAGTATCACGTGGATGACGCATTACGGTTGTACCGTACTTGGCACGACCATGCCAGGTCATCGCTTCTGCTATCCATGGTACAGTATACAGTCTTCTCAATCTAGAAATTAAAGGAAAATGTCTTAAGGTCTTTTGAGGTACTGTGGTAGCTTTTCTCTCTTCGTCGAATGATGTCTTATATCTTGGTGCGTTGCAATTTGTACATGAAACTTTGTTCGCATTATCTTTCCAGTACAAGATGCAGTCATTAATGCATGCATCATAAGTTATGTAATTCATCCCAACTTGCTTAATGATCTTCTTCATGTCGGGGTACTTTGACGGTAGCGTGTTACCTTCGGGGAGTAACTCCTTTATGAATTCGAGCAGTGCAGTCACACCATTGTCTGAAAAGCCGTATTGGGTCTTCAAGCTATTCAGTTTCACAATGGCATACAACTTTGTAATCTCTTTTGGACAAGAAGGATACAATGGCTCTGTTGTAATTGCACTATCAAAAAATGATTTATCTGTAAACTGCTCACCAATATTAGCATTATCATGCAACTGACTTGTAGGTTGAAAATGATGGAATCTATCTGCATCATTGATCAAATCCTCCATCCTAATATGTTCGGACTCATCAGTATTTATGGCATGACTAACCGGTTGTTGTTTTGGCTTCTTCGGTATTCTTTCCCCGTGAAAACACCACACGGTATATGATTGAACAATACCATATCTAAGCAAATGAAAATGAATGTCATTTAATTTGAATGTATCTTCATTTTTTCACCGCGTGCAAGGGCACGAATACTTTTCCTTATTGCCACTGTTTTCAGCAACAAATTTAACGAAATTTCTCACACCTTCCACATATTCTGTATTTCTTCGATTAGATTGATTCATCCATTGTTTGTCTATACTAAAAGACATACTGAAAGAAAATAACAAGAGCTAATAAGAAATCATGGGTAACAATATCTTATGGCTTTCCACCAAGTTCAACTCTGATATTAACTAAACAGATGTATATTCTTCTGATTTCACTTGAAATTTAACATTAGCATCAAACTGTTTCCAAAAAATTTGCCATTACAACGGCGCCATTTTGTAACACCAGAGTAATGTCTATGCATTACCCCTCTCCTGATACTTGGCTTGCGCCATAACAACAATTTTATCCACTTACTAAATATGGTCTCATATTTAGTAAAACAAAATTCATTGCATCAACTTATACCCTAGCAGTCACTATAAGCAGCTATGTCTAACTAGCATGCAGTACAGTACAACATTTAGGCTTTAGTAAATATGAGAATGCACACTACAACACTACTTCTCTTCCATGTTGCAATGTTTGGCTGATGATACACCACACGTACGGGGACGTGTTAGATTATCTCACATTGTACAATTTGTAAAACAAATCATATATAAATGTAAAAAGATCATCCTTTGCATAACCAATTGTTTCTTGGTTCTCTAACACTGTACACTTAAAACATCAAATATGTATTCTGATGGTTCAGATTAGAAGGTGCATCTCTACTTTGGCAAACTGTTAAAGAGTAGTAGATATTGACTATAATCAATCCCCAAAAACTTAATGAAACATCAATCCTAAAAGATGAAGATAATGATGGAACTCAAATGACAGCTTATATGGTAACACTAAACAAACCCATAAGCAAGCATTATAGGGAATAAACTGTTCCTTAACTTGTGTTGCATCCCTTTCTTTATTATTCTAAACTACAAATATGAAGGTGGACGTGCCCATTGGTATCACATGAGATATCTCTTACCTAATCCTTAGTTCACTAAAAGTGAAATAATAAATAAGTAGTGATTTTACCTTCCTATCTCAAGTGGCAATAGCAACCGATGTGATGGATCACCTAACTAAAACAGCAAACGAGAATGTGCACAATATCAGTTCTCTACAGACATTCCTAGACAAATATGAAAAGGAGGTTAGCAGTTCAAACCAGAATTCAAACACAATTTTAATTTCACAGTAGCAATACATTTTCTCTCCCCACACAGCAGAAATTAGTAAAAGTATAATACAAAACAACCCGGTTTCAAGTGAAAAACATAACTCAACACTATCTGATAATGCCTGCTCAACTCAAGCAGCCATAGTCATAGATCACACAAACCCTGTACAACCCATTCAACACTCTGATCAAACAGAGTATCAACCAAATATTATAGACCAAAGCCTATCTCTCCCTATTGATAAGTCATCAGAAATACCCTGCATTGAACATGATAAATGTAGCTCCTCGACATCCTCGGTCAGCAATAACCGAAAGCATTAATGCACATACAAACTTGATAGAATGCATTGGAACAGCTAACCTCTTTGAGCCACAAGGGATAAGGAATTATTATACATGACATGGTGGGCCTAATCTATTGACTCACAGCAAAATTGATATATTATTTATTAACTGGGAATGTTTCACTAAATTCCCACGTTTCTCGATTCTCTTTGCTAATCATTCCTCGAGCAATCACACTCTAATAATTTTCAATTTTGATACCCAACAGGAACATGCCAAAAACATTCCTTTCAAATACGGCAACAGATGGCAATATAAATTAGGATACAAGCAAATAATTGAAGAGGAGTGGAATTATTCTTATATTGGAAATCCTTTACTCCAACTCCTAACAAAGCTAAAAGCAGTAAAAACGAAACTAGAAAAGTGGAACAGATAGGAGCATAATTCTCAAAACAAAGTTGATGATGTAAGGAAGGAGCTGGACTAGTCCTACAATCACCTAATCATCCACCCGAATGATGAACAGATTAATAGACTTTGTAAACAACAGTTTGATAGTCTAACCTGAGAGCTAAACAAACAAGCTACAAAAATTAGACAAAGATCCAAAATGAAGTGGCTAACGAAAGGAGACAGAACAACTCAATTTTTCCACTTTAATTTCTCCTATCCAAAGACAAATCAAAGCAGGAAACTGATGATGGATTCACTTAGTACATTTTTTTTACAAATGCAGGCCATAAAGTAGATCAGAATTTTCTTATGGCTACAATGACCTCCAATATGCTTATAGCTACAAATGTAACGCTAAGTAGAGAAAGTAAAATAAATAGGACCAAATTTTTGCTTTTAGAGTTCTTGTAGTATTGAACAAAAGCATGAAGTCAATGAAACTTGAAAGCGGTCCAGCCTACTACTACCTACACATACTACAATATCAAGAAAAAGACACTACAACAGACTTCCTACACATTCATAGTTTGTTATTTCTGGATTTATTAAACACAACCAGGTATTCTAGATTGGTTAGTAGATATAGAAATTGTAATAAATGTTGCTTAAACTGATGTGCTCTACAAGTTGTCGAAGTCAGTGACCATGAGTACGACATTATTTAAGCATATAAAATCAAAATGTATTGAGCGTGTACAAATTACTTGCTCATAACACAAATCTGACTTTACTGGAAGCTCAATCATATAAGATTTGCAAGTTGTAACTACAGATGAGAACTCAGATTACTGAACTGAACCAAATTGAAGAATCAAAATCAAATTGCAATCTAACAGGACTTAAATTTAAACATTCGAAAATAGGAACCAAATTGATGATTTAAACATAACGAACCATTCATAAGGAATAAAAATAAAAATCGATTCGTATTAAATACCTTGACCGGATCAATTGGAAAATGAGATCACCAGATTCTTTTTTAACTGCGTCGATAATCGATACCTTTGCCTCAATTGAGTGTAGTATGTCAGTGTTTAACAATTGATGGCTTTCAAGAGATTAAAATTTGGCGATCTGAAGATGAAATTAGAGAAGAGTACGGGGACAATATTAGGGAAAATGGTAAAGGAGCGTACTATTTTGGGAATAAGGGGGTTACACAAGTGGCAACGAACTAAAAAAAATCACAACGGCTTCGACCGGTTGCAAAAGTAAAACAGCCTTTAGCTGTTCTTATTGATTTTACAACGGCTCGAAACCGTTGCTATTTAGCAACGGCCCAAAACCGTTGCTATTCTTCCACATGAGGGGGTTGCAAAACTGCCAATATGGTGTAGTGAGAGTGAAAGCTAAGCTGCTGGAAAACAGAAAAGTTCCAGGCTTGCAATGGCTCGCAACGGCTAGCAACGGCTCTCTGGTTCCAGGCTTGCAACGGCTAGCAACGGCTATCTGGTTCCAGGCTTGCAACGGCTCGCGACGCCATGGGACGATAACGGTTGGAACTAACTGTTGCCACGTGGACAGTTTGTCGTCGCTAGCCGTTGCTAAATTGGTAACGGAGCCATTGCTATTGCCGTTGCTGGAACAAGTAGCAACGAGCTTAATTGCAACGGCTTTTAGCAACGGCCGCCAACGGCTATTTGCCATTGCTATGGCTTCTGTTCCTTGTAGTGTATGTGACATGGAAGCTACTTGTTTTGATAATGAAGTCAAAAATGAAAAGAGACAATAGTTTGAATCAAAAATTCTTCAAGTATCCCTTCATATTTTGTTCTACTTTTGCATAATAATAACAGGTTTGTAGTTATACGTCCTCAATTTTTTCTATTTTTTACAGCAGATTCATTATTCTTATCAACACCGAACTAAAGTACATTGATGATGTGAGCTGCAATCCATAATTTAACGGCTTGACAGCTCATAAGAAATAGTGTGTAGGACGATATTGCTGCATCACACATATGGACATGAGCGGAGCATAACCTAGCACTTTGTATGAATAGAGCCGGTTCTAGGGTTTACCATGTCTGTGTGATTTATTAAATGATGTGCCATTGTAAAATTTTGCGCAATGGGACTAAATAAAAATTTTATTTGTAAGGCATAATTAATTTTCGAAAATTCAAATGCGGGGAAATTAATTTAAAGGACAAAAATTTGTATATTTTTAGCCTCAAGGACACGACCTCAATATTTTAACCACAAGGACAAACATTTTCCTAAAAGTTATTTATAACAACAAACATTCTTTCAAAATTATTCATAAGGACAAACATTTTTTCAAAACTTCTACCAAACTAAAAACTGATACCTAAAAACTGCTACCGATAACTACAAACTGATACCTAAAAACTGTAAAAACTGATACCTAAATAAAGTTGTCCTTCAGGCTAAAATACTGAAGGTCTGTCTTTGAGGCTAAAATACTGAAAAAAATTTGTCCTTGACAATAATTTCCTGATGCTGCTATTATGAACCAACATTGCAAACAAGACAAATGTAAATAATATGGTTGTAATACAAAATATTATAAGTAATAAGTCCTAATATGAAATTTTTTTACATACAAGACTTGAAGTGTTCCAACTGCTAGAAATTATCACTTATTTCTTCCGTATCTTTAGATATACTTGGCACGTCATATATCTGCAGATTAAGATATATATAGATAACATGGTCATTTGTACAAAATGTAATTGTAAAATAAATGACATAAAATACCATTATTTTTATAATAAATAATAGAAGTAAATAGCATGTGAAGTGTATGACATACTTTTTATCTTTTTTGTACCATGACAAGTACAAAATTTATCATTTAAAATGTTTCTTTTTGCATTTTTAGAAGCAAAATCATCATTGATGTTTTCACATTCAATGGTTTCTAAGATATCTTTTACAATGCATATGATTGTTAATCCATTAAGTTTTTTTTGGATCATTGTTGTTCGTAAATATGACTTTAAAAATTTCAGTTTTGAAAAGCTTCATTTTGCGGATGCGACATGTCACGACTCACTTTTCTGTACAGTTCGAACTGATAATTTACCACACATGTCCAGTCCAAATTTAACAGATTGGCGGATAGTAAGAAAAAGAAAGTAGAAAGAAGATAGAAAGAAAATCAAACAATACAGAATCTCACGGCGAAAACGAATAATCTATAATAAAAAACAAAACTGTAATGTTTATAGTACAGGTATCAATCAGAGTATACCAACCTATTCAGCACGGACAATTATAACAACCTGTCCTCACAACTGCTGATAAACACAACTAAAATGCAACGGAAAATATAATCATCTACATGAATACGTCGTTGGGCCTCCAACTTCTTTCCTGAAGTTCCAATCTTCCAGCTAACCTTGAAATATGCTCGGTCTGACACGGGTATATAGGAAAAACCACGCCCGTGTCAGTCTGGTAAAACCAGCGTGAGAATTTAAATCACAAGGAATTTTATTCATCATAAATTTCAAAATCCTTTAAAATCAAAAGTATCTCATAAGACCACGTCACACATAAACACGACGGGTTTTTCCCTTACGATAACCAAAACCCTTTTTATAGAAAATCTAGTGATATTATAATAATGTCTAGAGGTCAAAGTAAAATATAGAAATAGCTGAAATGCTTGCATCTCACATTTCAATATAGTTAGGCACAATCAAAACCGTACGGCGCTTATTGAAGAATGGTTTCCATACAATGACTAGGCACTAGGGTACCACCTATCACAGTATACCTCTAGAAAAATGTACCGAGGACCTCGCCGAGATTCCCTATAACACAAGACCGGCCTACCACTAACCTGGATAGTACCGAATATGCTATCACCCCGGGTGTTCCCACCCTTATCGAGCTCCTTCCCATGCACCGTATTTATAATATCCGATGGTATCTAGAAAGGTGATAAACATACCCTAATTGGGTGCGACCCACTTAGCCTTACTGCATCTCCACTGATTTTCAATCATTTTGGTTGATGCGGCTTGAGGCTATGATTACCTTTTAAGGAATTTACATTTAGAATGCTCATTGTCCTCCATTGACAATGTACTGATAGCATTCATCTATACAAGTCCGTTCTGGGTCAGAACGAAACCGAAGGCACTATTCCTACTACATCCATTTTGAAATCATCCTCAGGATTAGTAGCAACTAGCCCTTGCACTTCAATATTCCATCTTTGATTCCATGCTCTTATCTTAACTTCGAAACATATTCGTTGGATTGAAGTGGTTTTCGGATAACTTATCCAATCCCGGTCTCTTCGAAACTGTGCAGTTAAAGCGCTCGGCAGATTCAAAGCGGTGGAGGAGCAAAAAGTCATAGCGGGGATACAGCGAGGATATAGCGGGATATAGCGGATGGCTTAAAATAGCATATAAAACTCGTACTTAATGTTTTTATGAATATATAAATGGTAATTAAATGAAAAATTATCATTCAATTGAATTATAACTAATACATAAATAATTTTTAAATAAAAACATGTGCGAATATACTTTAAATAAACGTAAAACTGTTATATAACATAATTGAATTTAGTAGAATATTAGAGTATTTTCATTTCTAAAAATATATTAAAAATTAAATCAAATAAATTAGTTTCATAATTTTTATAATGCATAAATTGAATTTTTCAATTCATTTTATTAAAGAAGATATAGCGGGAATAGCGGAATATAGAGGAAATAACGGGATATTGCGGAAATAGCGGGGATTAAAGCGGAAAGGCTATATTGTGGGGCTATATGGAAAAATCGTAGCGGCAGAAACCCGCTATGAGATATAGCGGGGTTAGAGCGGGGTAATAGCGGGGCATTAACTACACAGCTTCGAAATAACTTTTCGATATTTCCGATAAACTCAACTCCGGTTCTCTAGGAATTAAACAGACGCGGAGATCATCTCATAACCGTTAGTGGACGGATTTCCTTATAATCATCCTAGAAGAACGAAATGAGTTTATACGTACAGTATAGCACCTCGAATGGTAACTGTACCATATAATTCCCATATTTCTCTTAGATATTTCCAAAGTTAGGGTTTAGTCCAAATTTGATAGTCGGCTATTTAACTATCAAATAAACAATCATTCAACCAAATATTTCATTTCCCACTGAAATCACTAACCCTTATTTAATTTAAATTTAAATAAATTAAATCTCTTTATCAAAAAGGTATATACTTATCTCATCGGAATAAGTATATTCACAAACCATTTCCTTCAAAATATTTGAAAAACCCTTTTTAAAATAAATATGGAAAGCACCATGCGGCATCAACCATGGATTCGCAGCTCAAAGGTTACGTCTCTATCCCAGAGAAATCCAAAATTAACTTAGGCAATCTCTGCCTCCCGATTTCCGCCATGAAAGTATACCATTACTCTCCGAAAACTTTATTTAATAATTATCTCAAAATAATACTTATAAAGTTTCTATATAAATTTTCCAAGTTTAATTTAGGAAAATACTCTTTTATAAAAGTTTACCATATAATATATTATTTTTAAAACATTATTAATATTTGAACAAATTATCTTTGAAATAATAATAATATATTAATACTAATTAACTCTTAAATAAAAATTTACTTTTAAAACCAATTACCTAAAAATAACCTTAAATAAATAATTAAAATAAAATTCAAAACATATTAAATAATTAAATAAATTTGAATAATAATTAAATAACTTTTAAGAATCATAAAATAATTAACCTTAAATCATTATTAAATAATTATTAATTATCTTAAAAACGTCTTTAATAAATAATGACTATCCTTTAAATAACCTTGATTCAAAAATCAACTTCCAAATTTGGAAAGAGGCTTATTAATTTCAATAGTACTTAATCAAGTTACCATTCATTCCATAACAATCCAGAATAACAGATTCGGATATTCACATCAACCATTTTTAATAATTAATTCAACATCATATTGCCCAATATAATTATCAGGATAATAAATAGATGTCCATACAAATATGACAGCAAAACAGGGTTTTATTTTCGCTAGTCAATGTCCAAAAACACACATATTCAGTAATAATGGCAGAACGGTGATTTATCCTGTCAATATGGGTCTAATTAAGTACAATTAGCGGGAGGATGGTTTTATTCTGCTAAATAGATGACAAAACATCGTAGTTAATTTAAATTAACTCATCGTTATTTTTATCTGGGAAAATAATTTCAATAGATAGGTCATATACAATTAAACAATGATATTTGTTTAAATCGGGTAATTAAATTTGTGTCCGTTTAAATATACCATAATTCTTCATTTATTCAAACTTGACAACAGATTATACGACAATGAAGTGTTCGTCGACATGAACCCAACGCAACATGTTTCGCGTAAATCGGGTTTCGTATGAACAAGTTATAACATTTCAAAATTTTACTAAATATTTATAAAATTTAACATTTGAAATTTAAAAGAAAATTCCTCTTTCATCCTTCTCTTTGGACCGAAGCCAATCCCATCCTTTTTTTACATGGGCCAATGCCCAAAATTCTTTCTCCCCTTCCTCTCCTTATTCCTTTCTCCTTCTCCTCTCTAATTACCAGTACCTAATAAAAACTAAGAACCACAACCAAACCAATTGCTCAATTCTTCGAACACTTGTTGCCTTCTCCGATGACAACATCGACCTGCTCGACTTCTAGACTTAACCCAAACTCAGCAACCTATCATTCCAAAACACGATCAGCTCCAACACCTAGGAACTCCCCACCATGCACGAGTGTACGTGCACGTATACACTGGCTTCGGTCATCGTTACTCACCGTCGACCCTCCTCATCCATCACCCACGACCATCTCCTCACGTACACCCACCTGAAACACACTGCCATACCTCGATTCAAAATCGAGCTCGCTCACCAAAACTGGAAACAACGTCGCGCCATTCAATCGCCTCGACGCGCCACCCCAGCCCCTCGCCGACCACCAGATTACACCCAGAGCTCCGCCTCAACCTCCGCCACTCTTTCCCTCTGAACGGCACGTCTCCAAATTCCTCCCCATGTCGCCGTTGTCATGAAGACGAGCCCCAACCCAAACCCACCTTAAACCCTAAAATCATCACCCTACCCCAAATCAAAGACTTAATCCAAAATTGGCCATGGTGAACCTCTTCCCTATAATGCGACGCTCCTCCTCGGCCAAGTCCCACCTCCCCTCGACGACCCAATTGCCATAATTTAATCTTTGAATGTAATTTGATCAACTCAACATTTCTCACGATTTAGGCCACTAAAAATCATTATTCTTTCACTAAAAATCCTATTTTCACATAACGATTATGATTATATACATGAATCAATGTTTTAAATATGTTGAAATTTGCCAAAACTTGGGTTATTTACTGTAAATTTGAAATTTCACACTATATATATGATGAACAAGCTTCAAACTATTTTTAATGTAATCTATGCTAAAAAAACAAACGTTTTCCTAGTTTACATTGTTAGCAAACTCGGATTGAACTAAGAGAAAAAGATTTTAAAGGTTGAACATGTATATGGTTTTCACGGTTAAATATAACAGAGAAATGCTAAAACACTTCCAGGCTTTTCAATTTAAAATTCTCACCTTAATCATTGTTTGAAATCTTCTACTTGAATCTTAGTTAATGATCTGAAAACTTGAAAATCTTGCTTTTGCTTTTGAATTTGAACAGAAATGCTTCTTCTTTCTTTTCTTTTTTACAGTGTTTGTTACAGAGCTTTTGTGTTTACAATGTTTATTTACAAGCTTTTACAAACAGAACCATATACACATACAATCCTAAATATATATTCATGTTTACAAGACAAACTGATGTATACGTACAAAGTTTTATGATGGATGGATTTAAAAGGAATTGAGTTGATATATTGTTGAGATGAAATGAAGTTAAGGTGAAAGTTTTGGCCTTTCCCCTTTTGACCAGACAATGCTTTATGCTTATATATGTGTTTATATTTTCTTTCAGTTTTACTTTGACTTGGCAAATAAATGCATGTGTATTTTTGGTTGTATACTTATTTATGTTTTACTTTTCTACTTTTACTTGGTTAACTTTTTTGTCATGAAATTTTTAAAATTTTAACTTGTAACTTTGTTTTACTTTTGGTTATGTACAAGCTATTTTTCTTTTGATTTAAAACATGTTTTCACTTTATTTTGAGAATAAGAGATATAAGGTAGTATTAATTATAATAGCTTCAAGTCTTCATATTCATTTTCATTATTATATTTAGAATGTATAATAAAAGTTTGCTATTTAAAAATATATTACTCAAAACACTAAAAGTTTTGCTATTCCATTTTAAATAAAATAACATTTTGTTAACACTTCTTAAAAAGAAAAATTTCTTATTAAGAAATGATTTTATAACTTTTCTCATTTCTATCATATAATAATTTCATATCTATTTTCTTCTTTATTTACTTACCAATATATATATATATATATATATATATTATTTTTAACATACCATTTTTATTTGTTTATAAATATTATATACATTTTACATTCTTCTTAACTAATGTGTGTGTATATATATATATATAAGAAAATCCCAATTTTAAACTCTCTCTATCTATAATACATTATATTTTCCATAAGTCAAAATCATTTCTATTTTTAATATATTCTTATTCATTTCTTCTACATTTATTGGAATTCTTTTTTAATTTATATATATATATATATATATATATATATTCTATTGTTATACATACATATATAAGAAATTCAAATTAAATCAATTTTCTATTTTATAATTAAAATATGGAAATTTAAAATATTATCTTGGTTTAAAACTATATATTTTTACCAATTATCATTTAACAAGGATTTTATTTTGATTAAAAGATAGTATTATAGAATATTAAAAATTAATATTCAAAACTCAAGACGACAAAAATTTCGGGTCATTACATTCCTCCCCCTTAAAAGAATTTCATCCTCAAAATTGTCGTAACCAGGCTAGTAAACATAACGTACCGAATTTTTAATTTATTAACGAATTAATAAACAACCATATCACACAAGTTCATCATATATATTTATAACCCAAAATATCAGTCATACAGAGTATCAACTACGATACTTTTACAACTATAGTCACCATATACACATACACATATCCACGAGATATTTATAACCACTAGCCAGTTATACACACATACATAACACACAAAAGCATCTACTAAGATACTTTATTAATTTACAATCCAAACACACATCCATGACGTCTATGGGCTACTGATAGGTTCAATAGGGTAATCATTTCTAAGAGAACTACCCTAACCCAATCTAACTCTCACAGTGGACTCTCTCCATCAGAGTCCTCCACTTCCGGTCCTTCCATTTCCCTAGTTTCAACATCACTATCCGGAATCCATACAATCTCCGGGCTTGGTTCCCTAGGCACCAGCATCTCTGCCCTAGGCCATAAGTCATCCCTGAGAAGGTCATCCCGATCTGCAAGTGGCTCGCTAACAATCTCACCCATTCCCTAGATAATAGCATCATCATTCTCTGATTCGGGCTCTCTTCTACCAAAAATTCCTCTTCTACTTCTATCTCGGACTCCTCTTCATACAGCGATGGCTGCTCAATAGGTTCCATAATTTCACTAGCCACTTCTTTGCTGAAAAACTGCCTAATCTTCATCCGCTCTCCATGGACGACACTACGAGTCCTCTATAATCAATTTACACAACCTAAATGGGAATCTCATTCTTAGGTTTACAGGAGCTTCACATATGCTAAGTAATAAATCCTCTTTTTAAATTACCACCATTTAAAAATTTTACTTTAAATAATACCATAATCATTTTTCCTCAAAAATTTTGTTTAAAACAATTTTCCGAAATCAATGGAGTTTTAAATTCTCAAATATCTCTTTTATAAATCAATTACTATGAAATTAGCTTTTATATATGAATAATCTTTCGAAATATTTGTCTTAAAATATTTAAAAAAAAAATTAGTAAACACAATTTACTCAAAAAATTAGATTTCCAAAACTCCTATAAAAGCCCCAGGTTTTCTACAGGATACTCAAAACTAAATGGTCAGGCAATAGAGAATACTCAAAACTAGATGGTTATAACAAATCTAATCCTAGATGATAATGATAGGATATTGTCATCACTTATCAAACAACACCTCAAAATACTTTATATTTTGAAAATCATTGCATTTTATATATATATATATAATTTATCCTGGGTAATATTATTTCATTCACCCACTTAAAACAATATTGTGTTCGTTAGCCTTGTTCAAGTGTTTAGAGATCCCTATCAATAACGTTAGCTACTCGTATTGACCGGAATCCATATGCCACTCAATAGATCAATTGACACAATATAAAACATTTTTATATCACTAACAAATACGCCCTCTCGTATATATATACACTCAAACTCATTCTTGGGTACTACTGACCCTATCTCTAATGAGTAATTCCACCAAAGCCTAGGTATTTGCTCAACTTAAGCTCTGATACCACAATGTCACGACCCACTTTTCCGTACAGTTTGAACTGACAATTTACCACACATGTCCAGTCCAAATTTAACAAAGAGGCGAATAGTAAGAAAAAGGAAGTAGATAGAAAGAAAACCAAACAACACAGAATCTCACAGCGGAAACGAATAATCTATAATATAGAACAAATCTTTACACAAAAAACTGTAATGTTTATAGTACAGATATCAATCAGAGTATACCAACCTATTTAGCACGGACAACTATAACAACCTGTCCTCAGAACTGCTGATAAACACAACTAAAATGCAACGGAAAATATAATCATCTACGTGAATACGTCTCTGGGTCTCCAGCTCCTTTCCTGAAGTTCCAATCTTCCAGCTAACCTGGAAATATGCTCGGTCTGACCCGAGCATATAGGAAAAACCATGCCTAGGCCAGTCTAGTAAAACTAGTGTGAGAATTTAAATCACAAGGAATTTTATTCATTATAAATTTCAAAATCCTTTTAAAATCAAAGGTATCTCGTAAGACCACGTCACACATAAACACGACGGGTTTTTCCCTTACGATAACCAAAACCCTTTTTATAAAAAATCCAGTGATATTGTAATAATGTCTAGAGGTCAAAGTAAAATATAGAAATAGCTTAAATGCTTGCATCTCACATTTCAACATAGTTGGGCACAATCAAAACCATACGACGCTTATTGGTGAATGGTTTCCATACAATGACTAGGCGCTGGGGTACCACCTATCACAGTACACCTCTAGAAAATTGTACCGAGGACCTCGCCGGGATCCCCTACAACACAAGACCGGCAAACCCCTAACCTGGATAGTACCGAATATGCTATCACCCAGGGTGTTCCCACCCTTATCGAGCTCCTTCCCATGCACCATATTTATAATATCCGAGGGTATCTAGAAAGGTGATAAACATACCCTAATTGGGTGCGACCCACTTAGCCTTGCTGCATCTCCCCTAATTTTCAGTCATTGTGGTTGATTAGGATTGAGGCTACGATTATCTTTTACAGAATTTACACATAGAATGCTCATTGTCCTCCACAGACAATGTACTGATAGTATTCATCCATACAAGTTCGTTTTGGGTCTGAACGAAACCGAAGGCCCTATTCCTACTACATCCATTTTGGAATCATCCTCAGGATTAGTAGCGACTAGCCCTTGCAATTCAATATTCTATCTTTGATTCCATGCTCATGTCTTCACTTCAAAACGTATTCGTTGGATCGAAGTGGTTTTCGGATAACTTATCCAATCCCGGGCTCTTCGAAACAACTTTTCGATATTTTCGGTAAACTCAACCCTGGTTCTCTAGGAAATAAACAGACGAAAATAAGATCGAAGATCATCTCCTAACTGTTAGTGAACGGATTTCCTTATAATCATCCTAGAAGAGCGAAACGAGTTTATACGTATAATATAGCACCTCGAACGGTAACTGTACCATATAATTCCCGTATTTCTCCTAGATATTTCCAAAGTTACGTTTTAGTCCAAATTTGATAGTCGGTTATTTAACTATCAAATAAACAATCATTCAACCAAATATTTCATTTCCCATTGAAATCATTAAGCCTTATTTAATTTAAATTTAAATAAATTTAATCTCTTTATCAAAAGGTATATACTTATCTAATCGGAATAAGTATACTCACAAACCATTTCCTTCAAAAATATTTGAAAAGCCCTTTTTAAATTAAATATAGAAAGCACCATGCGGTATCAACTATGGATTCGCAGCTCAATGATTACGTCTTTATTCCAGAGAAATCCAAACTTAACTTAGGAAATCTATGCCTCCCGATTTCCGCCATGAAAGTATACCATTACTCTCCGAAAAATTTATTTAATAATTATCTCAAAATAATACTTATAAAGTTTCTATATAAAGTTTCCAAGTTTAATTTAGAAAAATATTCTTTTATAAAAGTTTACCATATAATATATTATTTTTAAAACGTTATTAAGACTTAAACAAATTATCTTTGAAATAATAATGATATCTTAATACTAATTAACTCTTAAATAAAAATTTACTTTTAAAACCAATTACTTTAAAATAACCTTAAATAAATAATTAAAATAAAATTAAAAACATTTTAAATAATTAAATAAATTTGAACAATAATTAAATAACTTTTTAAGAATCGTAAAATAATTAACCTTAAATCATTATGAAATAATTATTAATTATCTTTAAAACATCATTAATAAATAATAACCATCCTTTAAATTACCTTGATTCAAAAATTAACTACCATATTTGGAAAGAGGCTAATTAATTTCAATGGTACTTACAAGTTACCATTCATTTCATAAAAATCCAGAATAGCAGATTCAGATATTCACATCAATCCATTTTTAACAATTAATTCAACATCATATTGCCCAACGTAATTATCAAGATAATAAATAGATGTCCATACAAATATGACAGTAGAACATGGTTTTATTTCAGCTAGTCAATGTCCAAAAACACACATATTTAGTAATAATGGCAGAACGATGATTTATCCTGTCAATAGGGGTCTAATTAAGTACAATTAGTGGGACGGTGTTTTTATTCCTCTAAACAGATGTTGAAACATCGTAATTAATTCAAATAAACTCATCGTTATTTTTATTTGGGCAAATTATTTCAATAGATAGGTCATATACAATTAAACGACGATATTTGTTTAAATCGGGTGATTAAATTTCTATCCGTTTAAACATACCAAAATTCTTCACTTATTCAAACTCGACAACAGATTATACGACGACGAAGTGTTCATCGACACAAACCCAACGCAACACGTTTTTCTTAAGTCGGGTTTTGTATGAATAAGATATAACATTTCAAAATTTTACTAAATATTTATATAATTTAAAATTTGAAATTTAAAAGAAAACTTCTCCTTCATCCTTCACTTTGGACTGAAGCCCATCCGACGCTTTTATTTTTATTTATTTACATGGGCCAAAGCCCAAAATTCTTTCTCCCCTTCCTCTCCTTATTCCTTTCTCCTTCTCCTCTCTAATTACCAGTTCCTAATAAAAACTAAGAACCACAACCAAACCAATTGCTCAATTCTTTGAACACTCGCTGCCTTCTCCGATGACTACATCGACCTGCTCGACTTCGAGACTTAACCCAAACTCGGCAACCTATCATTCCAAAACATGATCAGCTCCAACACTAAGGAACTCCCTACCGTGCATGCGTGTACGTGCATGTACACACTAGCTTCGCCATCGTTACTCACCGCCGACCCTCCTCATCCATCACCCACGACCATCTCCTCACGTACACCCACCTGAAACACGCTGCCATACCTCGATTTAAAATCAAGCTCGCTCACCAAAACTGGAAACAACGCCACTCTATTCAATGGCCTCGACGCGCCACCCCAGCCCCTCGCCGACCACCAGATTACACCCAAAGCTCCGCCTCACTCTTTCCCTCTGGACCGCATGTCTCCACCTTCCTCCACTCGTCGCCATTGTCATGAAGCCGAGCCCCAACCCAAACCCACCTTAAAACCCTAAAATCATCACCCTACCCCAAATCAAAGACTTAATCCAAAATTGGCCATGGTGAACCTCTTCCCTACAATGCGACGCTCCTCCTCGGCCAAGCCCCACCTCCCCTCGACGACCCAATCGCTGTAATTTAATTTTTGAATGTAATTTGATCAACTCAACATTTCTCACCATTTAGTCCACTAAAATCATGATTCTTTCACTAAAAATCCTATTTTCACATAACGATTATGATTATATATGAATCAATGTTTTAAAAATGTTGAAATTTGCCAAACTTGGGTTATTTACTGTAAATTTGAAATTTCACACTATATATATGATGAACAAGCTTCAAACTATTTTTAATGTAATCTATGCTAAAAAACAAACGTTTTCCTAGTTTACATTGTTAGCAAACTCGGATTGAACTAAGAGAAAAATATTTTTAAAGGTTGAACATGTATATGTTTTTCACGGTTAAATATATCAAAGAAATGCTAAAACACTTCTAGGCTTTTCAATTTAAAATTCTCACCTTAATCATTGTTTGAAATCTTCTACTTGAATCTTAGTTAATGATCTAAAAACATGAAAATCTTGCTTTCGCTTTTGAATTTGAACAGAAGTGCTTCTTCTTTCTTTTCTTTTTTATAGTGATTGTTACAGAGCTTTTGTGTTTACAGTGTTTGTTTACAGGCTTTTACAAACAGAACCATATACAAATACAATCCTAAATATACATTCATGTTTGCAAGACAAACCGACGTATACGTACAAAGTTTTATGATGGATGGATTGAAAAGGAATTGAGTTGATATATTGTTGAGATGAAATGAAGTTAAGGTGAAAGTTTTGGCCTTTCCTCTTTTGACCAAACAATGCTTTATGCTTATATATATGTTTATATTTTCTTTTATTTTTACTTTGACTAGGCAAATGCATATGTGTATTTTTGGTTGTATACTTATTTATGTTTTACTTTTCTACTTTTACTTGGTTAACATTTTTGTCATGAAATGTTTAAAATTTAACTTATTACTTTGTTTTACTTTTGGTTATGTACAAGCTATTTTTCTTTTGATTTAAAACATGTTTTCACTTTATTTTGAGAATAAGAGGTATAAGGTAGTATGTATAATAGCTTCAAGTCTTCATATTCATATTCATTGTTATATTTAGAATGTAAAATAAAAGTTTGCTATTTAAAAATATATTACTCAAAACACTAAAAGTTTTGCTATTCCATTTTAAATAAAATAACATTTTGTTAACACTTCTAAAATGGAAAATTTCTTATTAAAAAATGTTTTTAAATGATTTTATAATTTTTTCTCATTTCTATCATATAATAATTGCATATCTATTTTCTTCTTTATTTACTTACCAATATATATATTATTTTTAACATACCATTTTTATTGGGGATTTTCACTTCAAGGACTTATTTATGCAGATTAATAAGTTTTAAGGACACTACTTTTGAAAAATTAGTTTTAAGGACAATTTATATGAAAAAAGATAAAAGAATTTATCATTTTCAGTTATACAGAAATAATGATAAAAGGATTTATCATTTTCCTGATAAATGAATTTATCATTATCCTGTAAATTGTCCTTAAAACTAATTATTCAGAAGTGCCGTCCTTAAAACTTATTACCTTGAAAATAAAAGCCCTTCAACCTAATTTCCACATTTTTATTTCTTTATAAATATTATACATATTTTACATTCTTCTTAACTAATGTGTGTGTATATATAAGAAATATCCAATTTTAAACTCTCTCTATCTATAATACATTATATTTTCCATAAGTCAAAATCATTTCTATTTATAATATATTCTTATTCATTTCATCTACATTTATTTGAATTCATTTTTAATTTATATATATATATATATATAAATTCTGTTGTTATATATGCATATATAAGAAATTCAAATTAAATCAATTTTCTATTTTATAATTAAAATTTGGAAATTCAAAATATTATCTTGGTTTAAAACTATATTTTTAACCAATTATCATATAACAAGGATTTTATTTTGATTAAAAGATCGTATTATTGAATATTAAAAATTAATATTCAAAACTCAATACGATAAAAATTCTGGGTCGTTACACGACTGTTACTGTAAGAGTTGGAAGAATCCTATATACAATCATCACATTTGGAAACATATCCATACTTTTTAAAAATTCCAAAATTTTAATAGTCATCCATGGCTTGTCTACATCACATGATTCATCAGATAAGGTAAGATGTAATATTTGTTGCTCCGAAAGTAAATCTTTTACATCAACATCGGAGGCACTCCATTTTTCAAAGCCACATCAACTTTTTCACAACAATCTTTTAATTCATCATCACAGTTTAATGATTTTAATTTCAAGGCATCAAACGAAAAACCTAAAATGTAGTTGCTCAAATCTCTCTCTTAATTCTGAAAGAGCAATACCACTATAATAATAAATAATCGATTCTGAACGATTCTTCAGTAAATTGTTGCTTGTTTTTAGAATTTTCAGTTTCAACAAATTGACGTTTTCTACGAACTTGACATTTCAAAGGAAAATTTGGATCAATATTCATTTAGAAGCAATTTCTCTTGCCTATCTCTTAGCATAATCAAATCCATTTTCTCTATAGTTTTAAAAAATGAAACAAGACCTTGCAAAGATTTTACCATGACACCAATGCTCATATCTTCATATTGTAATTTTTTGCTGATCATGTTAACTTTTACTAGAATTTCATACCAAATAACTTAAATTAAGATGAATTCGAAACTATATAGCTCTTGACTCGCTAAAATTTCAGCATCTCGACATAATTTTGCATCATCACTTTTCTCAACTAATTTAAACAACGCTTCTCTAATTTGAGGAACTTGACTTAATATAGCTTTAACACTTTCTACGTGACTTTTCCAACATGTAGTCAATAAGACTTCAAAGTGAAATTGTCAACATATTCTAGTAAAATAGTCGTCACTAAGAAGAATTAACAAATATTGTATATATGCATTGACATACTCTAAAAAAAATTTGTTCGAACACAAAAGCTTGTCATATAACAAATAATTGAATTAAGAGAATGACAAACACACGACATGTAAAAAGTTCTAGGACTAATATCACGTAATCTTTTTTGCACACCAAGATTTTTTTTCATTCATATTAGAACAGTTATCATATTCTTGCCCTCTCTCATTATCAATGTCAAGATCATGTGAGTCCAATGCATTTTTTAGATCTGCAAAAAGTCCTAACCCAGTTGTTTCTTGAACATTCAAAAACTCTAGAAAAAACTCTTCGATTTTCATCGGACTACTTGTCACATCTACGCATCGTACGATCAAAGTCATTTGCTCCTTATTACTTGAATATAGAGTGAAGTCGAGTATAACAGAAAAATATTTTGCTTCTTTTATTTTTGAAATAATTGCATTTCTTACTTTAGATCCTATAATCTCAATCAATTCATTTTGTATTTTGTGGCTAAGATAATGATAATGAATTTATTTATCTTCAATGAGACAAAAATGATGTTTAATTACTGGATCAAATTCAGGTATCATTTCCACTAAGCCTAAAAATTTAGCATTAGAGTTCTCATAATTTTTTTCATTTGATCCACAAAATGCTAAATTGTTAACAGTAAGACATTTCACAACTACGGTTATCCTAAGCATGACTTGTTTCCAATGTTTTTTTTTACCTTTTTGAATAAGATCTTGCATATTTTTGCCAATTATTTGATTACATTGTAACCTTTTTTCAACTCAACCCAGGCAGCATAGTTAAGATTGTATTTTTTTACTTCTTTTATGTTGTGTGTGTTTCTCACTAAGATGCCTCCAGTCTCTAATTCCATTTTTGCTAGTTGGCTTTTAGAAGTCATTACATTAAAAAACTTACAGCAGAAACAAAATACTTTATCTGTCAATTTAAAATAAACAAGCCATCACCTATCATAATACTCTCTGTTACTCATTTATCTCTTGTAATAACTTATAGGGAAATATCTAAAATTTCATCTTGAGGGTAAGTAAAATTAAATTTTCTAATAGGACCCTTATCAACAAGTAAATCTCTCTTATTCCCTTCAATATTATCCCAAAGACCCGGATCATACATATTTAGAACTTGTTCTAAAGACATGACCTTTGTTTCGTTCAAATGATCTAAACATGGACATCACTTTCATTTACTATTTGTTGCGGTGCAATCTCAGTATCATGTGCAGTTTCTTCTATAATATTGATTTATTCATTCACTGCAGTCTTATTTTCTACTATATCATGAAAACCAATTCCATGTTCAAAATCACCAGATTGATCTGAATTGTCAACTAAATTTGTCTTTTTGAGAAAATATTAGTTAAGAGACTCTCTTAATGATTCAGCCATCTCTTCATTTCTTTTTTGTTTTTTCCAATTTGAACTTCCAAATGGTTGTTTTCATGGAAACATTATAACTAGCTTTTATTTTTTCAATTTGAAAATACAGTTCTTATAAATAAAATTAAATTTGTAGTAAGATAAAATCATATGATTTGTTACAACACTTTGTTCATCAAAATTATAAATAAAAATTGATATTTTTTAACATAACTAGCTTTTAGAAATTCGAATATTTGTATCAAAATTCATATTCTTCTCCAAATTTCTAATAAGAAGAAAATCAATTATTTTCTTTCTTTTCTTATTTGAAATCAGAGAACAAATTAGGGTTCTATACTAGCACCAACTTTATTTTTCTTTGCAAAATTACTAATAGAAAAATAATAATTGATGTAAACCTAAAATAGAATAATTTAGAAATTAGGGTTACTTACTTCAAAGCTCTCAAATCCACTTCTTCTACGTAAGAACAACATACCACAATTTGTAAAAATTCGGCTCCTTTCTTCCCCAGTTTCCTCTAGCAATTCGCATCTACCGTCTTTCCTTATGCGATTTTTGTGGGTTACGCGACACCTGAACACACGACGGTAGCTTCTTTATTTTCGATGCCTTAGGCATTTTGATCACCTATGTAATGACCTAGTTAGCATTGGGCCAGGGTCGGCTCTGTGCATGAACCAAGATGTGCAATATTGCATAACTAGAACTACTTGCACTAGTAATGAATAAGCCAAGCACTGTTGAAGTCAACAGAATGTTTTGTAGCATGAAATTTCAAGTACATGATAAAGTTAGAGTGCATAACCGGGACTGAACATGAAGCATAGAAGCCTAATTCCACTACTACAAGGGGATCATGTAAGCATGCACTGAAACACATGCTCGTAAAGCTAATTGCAGCATGTAAGAAGAGCAAACAATTTCAGTTGGTTTTGCATTTTTTGTTATTGTGGTGCTGATACAAATAATCTTTTATCTTATCTTCAAGTTCTTCAGTAATGTAAATATTTTTTTGATATACTTCTAAATCAGTGTCGGTTCTAGGGTTTACCATGTTCGGTGTGATTTATTAAATGATGCTTTGTTGTAAAATTTTGCGCAATGGTACTAAATAAAATTCTTATTTGTAAGGCATACTTAATTTTTGAAAACTCAATGCCGATATTATGAACTAACATTGCAAACAAGATAAATGAAAATAAAATGGTTATAATGCAAAAAATTAAAAATAATAAGTCCTAATATGAAGAAATTTTACAAACAAGACTTGAAGTGTTCCAACTACTAAAATTCATCACTTGCTTCTTTTGTACCATTAGATATACTTACCACTTCATGTATCTGCAAATTAAGATATGGATAATGTTTAACAACGATTTTTCTATCGATTAGAAAATCGCCGAAAAATGTAATAAAATAACCGCAAGCGCACGACATACAATGTTAGTATGTGGCGAGTACGGGTCGATACGCAGGGTATTGAAGTGATTTTAAAAATTCTACTCAATCAAATTAACCAGGTTTGTTTTAAAACTAAGAAAAGTAACAAATGTTAAACTAGACAAAAGTTAAATAAACTATGAAATTAAATGACAATTTAGAGGCAAATCAACTATCATATTTTTACATAAATCAACAAAATCAATCTATAATCTCTCATTTTAATCTTAAGTGGAATTAGTGATGTATTTATCATAAGTATGGTCTATTTATGTTATTAATTAACATAACTTAAATCATCAAACTATAATACAACAACTAAAACCACTTATCCATTGTAATATAAATGAACATGAAATCAAAGCAAAAAACTATTTTAAGTATGATCTATTTACTATTTTGTTTAGTAACATAAATCATCAAATTTTGTTTCTCCTTTAGTTCCATGACCAAAATCAACTAGTTAGATGGTGATGTAAATTGTGTTTATGTTGGATTAAGCATAGCCCATTTGTGATTACAATATAGGCTATCAAATTCTCCAATAAACTTTCATCATCATCCAACCTTTCATGAAGCATAAAAAGAGATCATAAATCATAGAATATGTTGAATTTACATAATTTTAGAGAGCTTCATCGCCGCTAAGTTAGACGGGTTTAGCTACTCATTTGCGTTATCATTTAACACATGTAAATTTCAATATAGAAAACAAAAGAAGTGCAAGCTAATTAAAATAAAAAGAGAGCTAAACTACTTGCATAAATTAAAGTTAACTACTAACATAAAAGGAAAAAGAGAATGTAAATAAAAATGAGCATGAAAATAAAATAAAATAAAAGAAGAAAAAAGGCTTAGAAAGCCATTTTATTTCTCATATAATTTGTTGCTACCAGTTGCATAATATGATAAGTAGATAAAAGATTAATTACATGAACATAAGAGGGTTATTTATACATTCCTAAAATCCTAATCCATATTTTAAGGGACTACCCAAAATACCCTTTAGGAAGTGTGGCCACAAAGTTATCATTAGCATGAATTAATCCTCCATTAAGTGCGCATGCGCTTTTAATCCCCACTAACTTGTGCATTAGCTCCTAATTGTAGATTATGGTAAGTGCGTAAGTGGGGTTGTAACGACCCTAGATTTTAATTTAATTTAAATTGATAATTAAATAAAAATTTTGAATAAAAATTTGTAAAATTTATTTTAAATGGAAGCGGGCTTCCCTGATATCCAAATAAATTGGAATAAATCGTTTAAATTTAATAATATCATAAATATTGTACATATATGTGAATATATATGTATACGGGATATATGAGAAAATTTGAAGTTAAATAATAATAGAAGTAAAATAAAATATTAAAATTAAATGAAACAAAAATATAAAGTAAACACATTTATTTAAAGACCTAAAAACAAATAAATGCAAGATCCTAGTACACTTAAACAAAAGATAAAATAAAATAATAAAAACAAATGTAAGCTGCAGCCCCAAATTGATAAATACATATCGTCTCAGCCGAGTTTGAAAGCTAAAAACAAAGTATAAAATGAAAAGTATGAAGTAAACATACAAAAGAAAGATGCATCAGCCGAAGTCAAGTATGGCTGCAATAAACAAAGACATAAACAAGGTAAAAGAAAGCAAAGCATTTAATGCAACACACCTCTAGCATACCAAAGCAAGACAGACCATAATGTAAAACTATTTTCAACCATGCCTATATTGTACAAAATAACATCACCTGTACAACTATCCTTTTATATGTATATACCTATACACTTTCTCCTTATTTATCAACTTCTCCACCTCAGTTCGTTTACTAAAAGCTGAGAAAAGAAATCTAAAGTGATATCATGCAAACTAAAACAATTCGTAGCACAATGCAAATCAAACCAGGGGATTAAAGAAGAATAACAACTGCAGTTTTCAAATGGGAAAGCTCTGTTCTTTCTTCTTCCTAAAAACGGTGAGTAAACTTAATTTTTGGAACAATTTTAAATTCATTTGGAAGCAGTTCAAACCTCATCTATTAATTGTTTTGAATATACTTCAGTCTGCATATAATGTTGGATGTTTTTGTGTTCTCTGCAAATGTATACAGGGTTTATATTGTTCAAAACTAAAATTCTTTTGCTGATTAATCATTACAAAGATTTGGTTTTTCAAACAATAAAGATATTTAAATCCTCAAACAATATTTCTACAAAGTTTATTTAAATATGCAGTGATCATCCCCACTGGAACTTTGGTTTACAGGTTTCAGATGAAATTTAGTGAAAAATTGATTGTTGAAAATTATAAATTCGAGATTATAACCTGAATCTATGCTAAAAACCATGATTTTTAAAGCAAAAATCTAGATTTTTAGATTAATATAAAAAGGGCAGTTCGTATATGAACAAAACTTGCATTCCTATCAATGTCTCATGATCGAATCAATTAAAAATGCTGAAACTTGTTATATAGTGAGTTCAATCACCCACGAATCCAGGAAAAATGCCAAAGAATTTTTCTAATGTGTAGATTTTTCGGTCGATTCGAATTTAGGGTTTAAGTCCCTGTTTTTACTCATGGCTGTAGTGTGTCGAGTTCGCATTCATAACGCGATCGAGTGGTTCAATGTTCTGGTGGAGGGTTGCTGGGAGTGTTGACGAAGTGTGGATGAATTTTCATCACCTCCGGTGGTCAGTACGATGGTGGCGAGGCGATTTGGTTCAGTGAGGTTGCTCGCTATATTCGTTCGAACTGCATAATTTCGAAATCGAATTTTTTGAGGTAATTCGATTTTAGTTTTCTAGGGATCGTGTTAATTGTGATTTTCCTGAAGCATTGGAAGTTCGCCAGAGCCTCGGGTGCTGCCGTGCACGTGTACGACAGCAGTGGCGTATCAGCGATTTTTGAGGGGAGTTGGGTCGCGAGTCGTTCTCGAGAATATTGGAGGTTGCCTCGGGGTTTTTGGTTTGTGTGCGTGAAGTCTTCTGATGTTTTATCTTTTAACTGAGTTTAAAATGTAAACTAGAGAGAAAAAAAAGAAAAAAAGAAAAAGAAAAAAAGAAGAAGAATGTACAGGGAAGTCTCGGGGAAGATAGGTGATCAACTCGAAGCTACACTCGGGTTTGTATAGGGGAGGTCTCGGGTTTAGCAGGGGTAGTACTCGGATTAGTTTCCAACAGCAGTATTGTATTTAAGAAATGTTAAGTAAACTCCTTTTTATCAAGCTTTGAACTCTGTAAAATTTTGTAGTGTCTAACGGTTAGGTTAAAAAACTTAGTTACAAGTTAACTATTTTAGTCAATACTCTCAACTCTCAATTATTATTTTAATCAAATAATTTATTTAAGTTAAGTATAAAGTTAATTAACACTCAAGTTTGTAGTTAATAGAAAATTTGTTTAAAATAAATCATTCGATAAAATTTAATTTATTAGTTTAACTGAAAACCTTAGTTAAATTAAAATTTTAAAAAAACGGCAGATTTAATTATTCGATTTATTTCGAATATTAATCGATTGTATAAAATTGTCTATACTAGGTTTATAAATCGAGAAAACAGACTGGAATGGAAATGGATGGCAAATTAAAAGCTAAGGTGAGATTCTTTTTTTTTTCTCACTCAAAATGATTTGCAGTTATTATTGATTGATTTGTTTGGAAGTGATATTAGATATAGTAGGATATATATCTATATATAGCAATATATACATATTGGCATATGTATATATTGGATTGATGATTTCCCGCCTCGTATAGCGGATGAGACCCTATTGCGCCGTTAGTAAGAAGATTTTTATAAAACCCATATACCGCGATAATTCCGTACTGGAGCGGAATTGGTATTGTGCTAACATCTGTGGATGCAGGGAAACAGGTTGGAGGGATCCGACTGGATTCCTCGCCAGTATTTATTTATTTACAGATATATTGATATAGATCTGTTATCATATTGATATATGATATTGACTGTTGTGATGGACCAATTGATGTGTTGCATCATCGAATTCAAGTTTTGAAAATAACGACTTTTAATTTAAAAGGATTTTTAAAGTGATCTTTGAAATTATACGTTTTATTAAAATTTTGAAGTGATTTATTTTAAATAAATAAACGTTCAAATTTTAAAGTTATAAAAGTTGAGATCTTTGTGAAATATAACCGAAAAGTGATTTTTGGAATAAATGGTTGATTGATTTATAAAATGGTTTAAATTGAGATTTTTAAAATATTATAAACGGTTTACTTAAAAGGTTTATAAAGTGGACATTTTATAAGTTAAAATGTTAGTGTTATAAAACGAGTTTCTATAAGGGTTAAAATGAAGTGTAAATGGGATTTCATAAGTTAATGAAATCTGAAAGTTTTAAATTTTGAGAAGTTTAAAAGAACGATTTCTTTTAAGATAAATGAAGTATAAGTTATATTAACTTATAAATTGAATGGGTTATTAAAGAAGATGTATAAATCGAAGTTGTTATAAAATGGAAATGGAAATGGAATTTATAAACGTTGTTTTATAAATTAGAAATCAATTGGATTTGATAAATCAAATATAGAAGGTAATTAAAGGAATTTTATCCACGATTTTGGACAGTGGATAAGCTTTTAAATAAAATGTGTAGAAATGTTGGATTTGGATAACGAAGTATATTCACGATTTTGGACAGTGAATATATTATTTAATAAATTGGATATGTTTTGGAGAAGTGATATTATGAAATGAAGTAATTGTTTTAAAAGATGTTTTAAAACGTGTTGAGTGTCGGAATCATAGATTTCAACATTTATTGTTGAAATAGACGTTTTCGAGAAATAAGGAAATGGTGGACTATAACACTGTTGTTATAGTAAATCATTTCCGAAAGGAAATGTTTTATATAGTATTGGGATTTATATATCTATCTAAATTTCGAATCCCTATACTAGTGATTTTGAGTCGTCGTAACGATGTTTTACGTAGCATTCGTTTTGACTCAAATAAATGCTGTCAAAGTAAATGTTTTCCTTAAAGAATGAATGTATACTTAATATCGTTTTTAAGTATATCGAATATTTTCAAATGTTGAAAATAAATAGACTTGTGGAATTCTTATTATTAATAAGAATGGAAATGCATTCCAAAAATGAAATGAAATGTTTTTGAGAATTTATCTTCTTAAAGATAAATTGAAATTGAATATTGAAATCGATTTGAAATCGTATATCAGTAGATATTCGGAAAAAATATAAATTCAATATGGAATTTATAAAAGAAAAGGGAATCTGTTTAAAAATAAATATTGATTTATTTTGAAGAGTGGAAATAATATATCTAGTAAAGATATTTTTGAAGATGAAATAATTTGGAAAATTATTTGGAATCTGATGATGTTGCGCATCTTTATTGATAGTTAAATAACCGACTATCAATAATTACCTTGAATGGTATTTGTTGTGAATTGGATGAATTTGAATGCCACACTTATTTTTGAATAAGCGCTCACTATTCGGGTTAGCTGGGAAAGGACCATGGGGTCGTATAACCCATTCCGAATATGTGATACGTCGTTATGAATCGCATTTGAAGACCGGTGTTGAAGACCGGATATTTTTGAAAACGGAAGGATTACCGTCGAGTTACTCTACATCGGCTGATCTCCGATTTAGAGGTTTTATCACCCTTAGTGACGGGAAGTCCGGACGTGATTAGAAAATTATCCGGATATGCAAGGGCTTCGTGAGAAGTGCCTTCGGTTCTGTTCGATCCCGGAACAGACTTGTATGGATTGTGTGTCTGACGTTACAATTTGAGATATAAAGCTGATTTCTTTCAAATACATTTCTGTTGGTGGCGGAGAATTTATTCTCTTAGCTTAACACCCTTCTCTGAGACGTACGAGCTCAGAGGTTATGTAGTTGAAATTTATCAGCGATATATCCCAATTTGGTAACGTGGCATACTGAGTGTTGCTGTGAAATGATCAGTGTTTGATCATTTGCGATATGATCATTTGTTTGATCTTATATCTTTGTGATCATAGGTTGATCATTTTGTTTGACCCGAAGCAGGGCTTTTTGAGAAAGCGTAGCTTTGTGGACGAGACTTCGTCGAGCCTCACACCCCGGAAATGGTCGAAACAGGAAGGATGCGGCAAGGTTTTAGGGAGTAGCGCCCCTTAGTGTATGTCATTCCTTCTGGATAAAGGTGGTATTATGGTATGGAGCCCAGATACTTAACCTCTGTGGTTACTGCATTATTATTATCTATGTGGTTTGTTGCGAATCGGGGATCCTCGGGAAGATCGGTGACGATCGGGGGATGGCATACGCGTGTCAGTAGTTACCTATTTTTGCAGAGGTAACCCGGCCTTGTGTTGGCAGAGATCCGGTTAGGTTCTCGGGTCGTCTATTCCAGGGACGTACCCATCGTGGATAGGAAGTTCCTTAGCCTGACCATTTGTTGGAAATCCAAAGAAACAATACGAGCCTTTACGATTTCAATTGTATAACCTGTCTCCTCAGGAGGCAGCTATAGCAGGCATAATATAATGGTACCTATGCTGGCTAAGATTTATATTCTACTTCCGAAATGTTTTCTACACTATGCACTAATAATAATATCAAAAAGAATTTGATTTTTGCGTAGTAAGCATCTTTGACTATCATAAGAAGAAATCTCCTCCAAGTCTGCGTTTGCATTGTGTGTGTGGTGGGAGGTCTTATGGTAGTTTCATTTTCCAAAAGCATTGCGAATTGACATTAAAGTTTTCCTGTTGTTTATTTTAAAGAATAACTGTTTTACGATCTCACACCAGTCACCATGACTGAATCGGAGTTTATTGTTCCCTTCTAAACTCTGGGTGCCCACAAATTTCCACACGGGCAGCCTAGAGTTATGTTATCAGGATAGTCTGGATATTCTGGAGCTTTGGAGATAAGTTGGATGACGAGACGTAGTATTTGTATCTGATAGTATTTATCCCGCTGTGTATTCTGTATGAGGACAAGTTATATAACTGTCCATTGTTGTATATGACTCTGATTGATGTATGTATAAACTGATATAGCTCTTTGTTTTAAAAGACTAGTGTTTATCTATTATATATTGTTCCGTTGCGATGTGTAAGATTCTGATATTGTTTTCTGTTCTGATGTTGTTCGGTTGTTGTTGTTCTTCTTCTACTCTTTTCTTCTTCTTCTGCCTTTTTCTTCTTTCTAAAACCCTCACTACTGGAGTTTCCGGCAATCGATTGCTCGGCAGTCGATAAAGGGAGTATCGATGTCGAATTTTCGAAAGTCGAAAATCCCGTTCGTGACAAAGTGGTATCAGAGCATATGGTTAAGCGACAACCCTGCTCTGTTGGGTGTTACTCATTAGAGATAGAGTCAGTAGTACTCTAGAATGAGTTGAGTGTAATAATAGATATGAGCGCGTATTTGTTAGTGAATATAAAAATTGTTTTATATTGTGATGATTGGTTTATTGAGTGGTATATGAACCTTCGTCGGCACAGTCTGCGCAACTGGATCGAAGGGGTTTCTAAACGCTCGAATAGAACAGTTCGACACAGTATTGTTTTAAAATGGGGTAAATGAAATAATTTTGCCCAAAACTATTTTTGTATAGAAAAAGAAAATGTTTTCTATGAATTACCATAGTATATGGATGTTTGGTTGTTAGGAAATGATAACATTGAAATATTATCGTTGTTATATGAGATTGAATGAGAAATTAAAATAACAACTAAAGATTTGGAGATAAGTTCATTAACAAATGGAAATTATTAATATGAATTGAAAGATAAGGAAATAAATTCATATACGAATGGAGTTTATTATAGTAAAATTGTAAATGTGATTTATAATTCGGAATGGAATTCCAGGAAGATGTTTGAAAATAAAATTCATATCATAAGTTGAGGAATTATAGAAGATCGAATCTGTCTATTTCTGTTATTTCGTCCCTGCGAATTTCGAGGACGAAATTCTTTTAAGGGGGGAAGTTTGTAACGACCCTAGATTTTAATTTAATTTAAATTGATAATTAAATAAAAATTTTGAATAAAAATTTGTAAAATTTATTTTAAATGGAAGCGGGCTTCCCTGATATCCAAATAAATTGGAATAAATCGTTTAAATTTAATAATATCATAAATATTGTACATATATGTGAATATATATGTATACGGGATATATGAGAAAATTTGAAGTTAAATAATAATAGAAGTAAAATAAAATATTAAAATTAAATGAAACAAAAATATAAAGTAAACACATTTATTTAAAGACCTAAAAACAAATAAATGCAAGATCCTAGTACACTTAAACAAAAGATAAACTAAAATAATAAAAACAAATGTAAGCTGCAGCCCCAAATTGATAAATACATATCGTCTCAGCCGAGTTTGAAAGCTAAAAACAAAGTATAAAATGAAAAGTATGAAGTAAACATACAAAAGAAAGATGCATCAGCCGAAGTCAAGTATGGCTGCAATAAACAAAGACATAAACAAGGTAAAAGAAAGCAAAGCATTTAATGCAACACACCTCTAGCATACCAAAGCAAGACAGACCATAATGTAAAACTATTTTCAACCATGCCTATATTGTACAAAATAACATCACCTGTACAACTATCCTTTTATATGTATATACCTATACACTTTCTCCTTATTTATCAACTTCTCCACCTCAGTTCGTTTACTAAAAGCTGAGAAAAGAAATCTAAAGTGATATCATGCAAACTAAAACAATTCGTAGCACAATGCAAATCAAACCAGGGGATTAAAGAAGAATAACAACTGCAGTTTTCAAATGGGAAAGCTCTGTTCTTTCTTCTTCCTAAAAACGGTGAGTAAACTTAATTTTTGGAACAATTTTAAATTCATTTGGAAGCAGTTCACACCTCATCTATTAATTGTTTTGAATATACTTCAGTCTGCATATAATGTTGGATGTTTTTGTGTTCTCTACAAATGTATACAGGGTTTATATTGTTCAAAACTAAAATTCTTTTGCTGATTAATCATTACAAAGATTTGGTTTTTCAAACAATAAAGATATTTAAATCCTCAAACAATATTTCAACAAAGTTTATTTAAATATGCAGTGATCATCCCCACTGGAACTTTGGTTTACAGGTTTCAGATGAAATTTAGTGAAAAAATGATTGTTGAAAATTATAAATTCGAGATTATAACCTGAATCTATGCTAAAAACCATGATTTTTAAAGCAAAAATCTAGATTTTTAGATTAATATAAAAAGGGCAGTTCGTATATGAACAAAACTTGCATTCCTATCAATGTCTCATGATCGAATCAATTAAAAATGCTGAAACTTGTTATATAGTGAGTTCAATCACCCACGAATCCAGGAAAAATGCCAAAGAATTTTTCTAATGTGTAGATTTTTCGGTCGATTCGAATTTAGGGTTTAAGTCCCTGTTTTTACTCATGGCTGTAGTGTGTCGAGTTCGCATTCATAACGCGATCGAGTGGTTCGATGTTCTGGTGGAGGGTTGCTGGGAGTGTTGACGAAGTGTGGACGAATTTTCATCACCTCCGGTGGTCAGTACAATGGTGGCGAGGCGATTTGGTTCAGTGAGGTTGCTCGCTATATTCGTTCGAACTGCATAATTTCGAAATCGAATTTTTTGAGGTAATTCGATTTTAGTTTTCTAGGGATCGTGTTAATTGTGATTTGCCTGAAGCATTGGAAGTTCGCCAGAGCCTCGGGTGCTGCCGTGCACGTGTACGACAGAAGTGGCGTATCAGCGATTTTTGAGGGGAGTTGGGTCGCGAGTCGTTCTCGAGAATATTGGAGGTTGCCTCGGGGTTTTTGGTTTGTGTGCGTGAAGTCTTCTGATGTTTTATCTTTTAACTGAGTTTAAAATGTAAACTAGAGAGAAAAAAAAAGAAAAAGAAAAAAAGAAGAAGAATGTACAGGGAAGTCTCGGGGAAGATAGGTGATCAACTCGAAGCTACACTCGGGTTTGTATAGGGGAGGTCTCGGGTTTAGCAGGGGTAGTACTCGGATTAGTTTCCAACAGCAGTATTGTATTTAAGAAATGTTAAGTAAACTCCTTTTTATCAAGCTTTGAACTCTGTAAAATTTTGTAGTGTCTAACGGTTAGGTTAAAAAACTTAGTTACAAGTTAACTATTTTAGTCAATACTCTCAACTCTCAATTATTATTTTAATCAAGTAATTTATTTAAGTTAAGTATAAAGTTAATTAACACTCAAGTTTGTAGTTAATAGAAAATTTGTTTAAAATAAATCATTCGATAAAATTTAATTTATTAGTTTAACTGAAAACCTTAGTTAAATTAAAATTTTAAAAAAACGGCAGATTTAATTATTCGATTTATTTCGAATATTAATCGATTGTATAAAATTGTCTATACTAGGTTTATAAATCGAGAAAACAGACTGGAATGGAAATGGATGGCAAATTAAAAGCTAAGGTGAGATTCTTTTTTTTTCTCACTCAAAATGATTTGCAGTTATTATTGATTGATTTGTTTGGAAGTGATATTAGATATAGTAGGATATATATCTATATATAGCAATATATACATATTGGCATATGTATATATTGGATTGATGATTTCCCGCCTCGTATAGCGGATGAGACCCTATTGCGCCGTTAGTAAGCAGATTTTTATAAAACCCATATACCGCGATAATTCCATACTGGAGCGGAATTGGTATTGTGCTAACATCTGTGGATGCAGGGAAACAGGTTGGAGGGATCCGACTGGATTCCTCGCCAGTATTTATTTATTTACAGATATATTGATATAGATCTGTTATCATATTGATATATGATATTGACTGTTGTGATGGACCAATTGATGTGTTGCATCATCGAATTCAAGTTTTGAAAATAACGACTTTTAATTTAAAAGGATTTTTAAAGTGATCTTTGAAATTATACGTTTTATTAAAATTTTGAAGTGATTTATTTTAAATAAATAAACGTTCAAATTTTAAAGTTATAAAAGTTGAGATCTTTGTGAAATATAACCGAAAAGTGATTTTTGGAATAAATGGTTGATTGATTTATAAAATGGTTTAAATTGAGATTTTTAAAATATTATAAACGGTTTACTTAAAAGGTTTATAAAGTGGACATTTTATAAGTTAAAATGTTAGTGTTATAAAACGAGTTTCTATAAGGGTTAAAATGAAGTGTAAATGGGATTTCATAAGTTAATGAAATCTGAAAGTTTTAAATTTTGAGAAGTTTAAAAGAACGATTTCTTTTAAGATAAATGAAGTATAAGTTATATTAACTTATAAATTGAATGGGTTATTAAAGAAGATGTATAAATCGAAGTTGTTATAAAATGGAAATGGAAATGGAATTTATAAACGTTGTTTTATAAATTCGAAATCAATTGGATTTGATAAATCAAATATAGAAGATAATTAAAGGAATTTTATCCACGATTTTGGACAGTGGATAAGCTTTTAAATAAAATGTGTAGAAATGTTGGATTTGGATAACGAAGTATATTCACGATTTTGGACAGTGAATATATTATTTAATAAATTGGATATGTTTTGGAGAAGTGATATTATGAAATGAAGTAATTGTTTTAAAAGATGTTTTAAAACGTGTTGAGTGTCGGAATCATAGATTTCAACATTTATTGTTGAAATAGACGTTTTCGAGAAATAAGGAAATGGTGGACTATAACACTGTTGTTATAGTAAATCATTTCCGAAAGGAAATGTTTTATATAGTATTGGGATTTATATATCTATCTAAATTTCGAATCCCTATACTAGTGATTTTGAGTCGTCGTAACGATGTTTTACGTAGCATTCGTTTTGACTCAAATAAATGCTGTCAAAGTAAATGTTTTCCTTAAAGAATGAATGTATACTTAATATCGTTTTTAAGTATATCGAATATTTTCAAATGTTGAAAATAAATAGACTTGTGGAATTCTTATTATTAATAAGAATGGAAATGCATTCCAAAAATGAAATGAAATGTTTTTGAGAATTTATCTTCTTAAAGATAAATTGAAATTGAATATTGAAATCGATTTGAAATCGTATATCAGTAGATATTCGGAAAAAATATAAATTCAATATGGAATTTATAAAAGAAAAGGGAATTTGTTTAAAAATAAATATTGATTTATTTTGAAGAGTGGAAATAATATATCTAGTAAAGATATTTTTGAAGATGAAATAATTTGGAAAATTATTTGGAATCTGATGATGTTGCGCATCTTTATTGATAGTTAAATAACCGACTATCAATAATTACCTTGAATGGTATTTGTTGTGAATTGGATGAATTTGAATGCCACACTTATTTTTGAATAAGCGCTCACTATTCGGGTTAGCCGGGAAAGGACCATGGGGTCGTATAACCCATTCCGAATATGTGATACGTCGTTATGAATCGCATTTGAAGACCGGTGTTGAAGACCGGATATTTTTGAAAACGGAAGGATTACCGTCGAGTTACTCTACATCGGCTGATCTCCGATTTAGAGGTTTTATCACCCTTAGTGACGGGAAGTCCGGACGTGATTAGAAAATTATCCGGATATGCAAGGGCTTCGTGAGAAGTGCCTTCGGTTCTGTTCGATCCCGGAACAGACTTGTATGGATTGTGTGTCTGACGTTACAATTTGAGATATAAAGCTGATTTCTTTCAAATACATTTCTGTTGGTGGCGGAGAATTTATTCTCTTAGCTTAACACCCTTCTCTGAGACGTACGAGCTCAGAGGTTATGTAGTTGAAATTTATCAGCGATATATCCCAATTTGGTAACGTGGCATACTGAGTGTTGCTGTGAAATGATCAGTGTTTGATCATTTGCGATATGATCATTTGTTTGATCTTATATCTTTGTGATCATAGGTTGATCATTTTGTTTGACCCGAAGCAGGGCTTTTTGAGAAAGCGTAGCTTTTTGGACGAGACTTCGTCGAGCCTCTCACCCCGGAAATGGTCGAAACAGGAAGGATGCGGCAAGGTTTTAGGGAGTAGCGCCCCTTAGTGTATGTCATTCCTTCTGGATAAAGGTGGTATTATGGTATGGAGCCCAGATACTTAACCTCTGTGGTTACTGCATTATTATTATCTATGTGGTTTGTTGCGAATCGGGGATCCTCGGGAAGATCGGTGACGATCGGGGGATGGCATACGCATGTCAGTAGTTACCTATTTTTGCAGAGGTAACCCGACCTTGTGTTGGCAGAGATCCGGTTAGGTTCTCGGGTCGTCTATTCCAGGGACGTACCCATCGTAGATAGGAAGTTCCTTAGCCTGACCATTTGTTGGAAATCCAAAGAAACAATACGAGCCTTTACGATTTCAATTGTATAACCTGTCTCCTCAGGAGGCAGCTATAGCAGGCATAATATAATGGTACCTATGCTGGCTAAGATTTATATTCTACTTTCGAAATGTTTTCTACACTATGCACTAATAATAATATCAAAAAGAATTTGATTTTTGCGTAGTAAGCATCTTTGACTATCATAAGAAGAAATCTCCTCCAAGTCTGCGTTTGCATTGTGTGTGTGGTGGGAGGTCTTATGGTAGTTTCATTTTCCAAAAGCATTACGAATTGACATTAAAGTTTTCCTGTTGTTTATTTTAAAGAATAACTGTTTTACGATCTCACACCAGTCACCATGACTGACTCGGAGTTTATTGTTCCCTTCTAAACTCTGGGTGCCCACAAATTTCCACACGGGCAGCCTAGAGTTATGTTATCAGGATAGTCTGGATATTCTGGAGCTTTGGAGATAAGCTGGATGACGAGACGTAGTATTTGTATCTGATAGTGTGATATCCCGGGAATTTGGACAATATCAATTTAATAATCTGCATTGGGAATTAAATTGATTTATTGATCTTTGTTAATAAATTTGAATAAATTTAATAATCTAATTAAAATAAATATTTAATTAGTGATTTATCTTTTAAAACTTTAATAGAATGATTTCTATTAATAATATATATATAAGTGTATATATTGTAAATAGATGAGTTGGTTGGATTTAACAAATAAAGTTATATTTTCAAATTTCTAATATTTAATAATTTGGAAATTATGATTTAATTTAATATTTAGCTTTTCAAAGATATTTGATAAATAACTATATAGTTTTAAATACATAAGATAAATGTTTAATTGTTTAAAATAGATTTTTAGCTTAAGTTTAAATTTGAATAAAAGATTTGTTTTATTTCTTTACTTGATATATATGATTTTAAAATAGAAGTAATCTATAATTTCTTTTATAAAATAGTCAAATTTGATATTTTCAAATAATAATTATAATACTTTGTTTTTATAAATTTGAATAGACTTTGATAAAATAGAATTGTTATTTTTAAATGGTAGTTATATATGCATATATATATATAACTTGATTTTAAATTTGGATTTTTAAATTTAAATTGAATATGAATTTGGATTTATAATAAAAATTCAAAAGAGAAATATTTTAAAATATTTTGGATTTAAAATATAGATATAAGATTTTATTTATATATATATTGGTTATTTACATTTTCTTTAAAGTAATTTATATACATATACATATTAGGTAAGTATTTATAAATAGTAAACTAGTGTAAAAAGCTTTTATTCACATTTTAAAAATAAATAAAGTTATGTATTAAATACTTATAAGACAAATGTCATTATATTAACACCCTAAATTAACATGTGTTGACTAATAAATAAAACTACATGACAAGTGTCATTTAATTTCCAATTTTCTTTTCTTTTATTTTACTAAATAATTTTCAGCCTATAAACACATATACTTCTCTTCTTCTATTCTTTATCAAATTTAAAAAGCTAAAAAAAAAAAAATCTGAAACTCAGTCCTATTCTCAAACATAAATCTGATAATATATACCTCCTCAAACCAGAAAACTTATTCAATTCTAAAACCTGTAATTCAGTTTCAAATGAAAGCCTGTAACACATTCTTCAAACCTGCAAATCATATTCAAATCAAGTCAAGCCTGTCTCTTCTTCAACCTGGAATCAAAGCAGAGATCAAACTTCTCTGTTTTGAAATCAAAGCCTGCATGTATTCTTCTAAAACAGAAGCAAGCAAATCTGGAATTTAAAGCAAATTCAAAGGCATGCAAGCTTTTAAATCAAAAATAAAGGAGCAACTCAGGTTTTCATAAGCAAAAGATATGCCAGCAACTCAACTTTTAAAGATTCAAGTGCTGTTTTCAAAAATCAAAAAGGCCCTGTCTCTATTTTAAATCGGTGAGTAACTTTTAAAATTTTAAAATAAAAATTTGGTTGCATGCTAGTAGGGATGAATTTAAAGGTGTATTACATGTATATATAAGTGAATACCTGATTTTGTGTGCATGCTGTTTATAATTGCTTTGCTCATCATTTTGTTTTAAGAAAGTAACAATCTTTCTAAAAAGGTTCAAAATTTGTTTTAAAAATCTGGATGCATGAAATAAACATCTGAAGTAGAGTGTGATCAATTGTTTGTGATGTTTTAAATATGAACTGTATATATATATATGTCTAAATATGTGAATGTGCATGTTTGTTTACAGAGTGTAGTCTCTGTTCTTGATATACAGGTTACAAAACCTGATAAATAATTCATATCTCCTTCTCTAGATCTCTTTAGTCTTCAACACCTAAACGAAATCTGTTTGTCATGACAAGTTCTAAATTTTAGAAATAATTTTGAGTTAAATATGAAAATAGTTTTAACTGAAAGATAAATTTACAGTAAAAACTTAATCATATCAAAATTTGGTCACAGAGATTAAGTGTTTTAGGTATATAACCTGATTTTCATTTGAAAATTATGAATTTTAAAATTAAAATTAGGACTTTTAGACTTGTGATTCGAGAAGGATAGAAAGATGAACAGAATGCTTGTTTGAGGTGATTTCTGGTGATCTATGTATTCGTATGAGTCGGGGTTCTTCAAAAGGATGGAGGAGTGATCGTAGTATCTGGGAAAAATAATGGATGGCGATGCCTTTTATCGAGGAGGCAGCGGTGGCGAGATTTGTTCTGGAACCCTAGTTTATCTAGGTTGAATGTTTTGGTTTGGTTCGACTTCTACAATTGATCGAGTGCAACAAGGATTTGGAGATGGGATGCTGGAGCGTTATCGAAGTTGTAGCCGGAGTTTCAACAACTCTGGTGATCGGAGGGCAGAAGTACGCGAGATTTTTCCAGGCCTTGTGGTGGTTCGAGACTTTTGTTCCAGGATGGGTTGAATGCTCGTTTTTGTTTTCAAGCTCGTATTGGTGTTTTTGTTGATCGATGTTGGACGTAAGTATGATCGTCGATATGGAGAGATCAACGTGGATGGTCGGAGTGTCGTAGTTTGATCGTACACGTGCACGCGTGTACGTATGTCTGGGTTGGCTCTGTGTTTTGGGGAAGAAGGGCAACTCGAAGGAAGACGCGTGAATTTGGATTAAGGACTCGAAGTAGTTCTCGGGGAATTTGAAGGTGTGTCTCGGGTAAATGTTTGTATTCCAGGTTTTAAACAGAGAAAAGTTTTTTCCAGTTTCCAGATTTTAAATTAAATTCAAAAGCTAAGTTTAAAATAAAAGTAAGGTTTAAATAAGTTTAAATCTAGTTTAAAATCTGAAGTTTAAGTTAAATTCTCAGTTTTTAAATAAGACAAGGTATTTAAATTTTGAATGGATTTAAATATTTTAAAAGGGTTAAGTAGTTAGAATTTTTAAAATAAAGTTTTGAATTAAAATGGTTTGAAACAACTTAGGATGTTGAAGCATATTTTAAATTGATTTGAACTTAAAATGAATTTAGTTTTAAATTTCTTTTAATTAAATAAATATTTCTTTAACATGTAATTTAAAAGGATTTAAATGGTTTTAAAACTTTGTTAAAGTTAAAATTTGTATTCATTTTAATCTTAAATTTAAAATGAAATTTAAAAGTAAATTTAAAAGTAAATTGTTTTAAATGCTTTATTTATGATAATTTAATCATAAATAAGAAATAGGTTTATCTTAAAGATAATTTAGATTTAATAAAATAAATTATTAAGGTAATTAAAAGATAATTAATCAATTTAATTAATTTGATTTGGGTTTATTTAGTAATTAAGAAAATTGATTAATTAAGGTTTAATTAAATTAATTAAAGGATAATTAATTTGAAATTAAGGATCATTAATTTGATAAGTTAAGATTATTAATTAATGATTAGGAATAAATAAATCAAGTAATTAAGGATTAATTAAGTTATTGTTAGATACTTAATTAATTAAGTAATTAGGGATTAATTTATTAGTAATTAGAATTAATTAATTTGAAATTACTAATGGTTAATTAATGTTTAATTATTTAAGAAAGATAATTAAATAATAGTTAATAGTTAATGTAGATCGTTAACTTGGAATTAAATAAGTAATTAATTAATGTGATTAATTTTGATAATTAAGTAAATTAATTAATTAAGGTTAATCATTTGTGAAATTGTTAATAAAATTACTTAATGGAAGTAATTAAGAAATTAATTACTCATTATAATTAATTGAGTTTAATTTGATAAGTTAAGTTAATTAATTTAGTTTAATTAATTTAAGATAATCATTTAATGATTTGTATAATTACTTAATGTAATTTAAGGAGGTATAATTACTTAGGAAAGTAATTAATGGATAATTACTGATGTAATTAATAAAGTAATTAAGGGTAGTAAATTACTTAATGGAAGTTAATCAAGGGGTTAATTAAGAAATTAATTAAGGAATAATTAATTTATTTTAAGAAGTAATTAAGGTTAGTTAATTACTGAATGTGATTAATCAATAGTGATTAATAATTATGGTTTAATTAAAGATTAATTACTAAATGTAATTAATTTAAATAAAGTAATTAATGATAAAATGTAATTAAGGATTATTAATTTATATAATTAATGATGTAATTAAGAATTGATTAATTAAGTAATGAAGTGATTAATTAATGTAATTAATTAAGGAGTAATGTAATTAATTATAGTTAATTAATAAAAGAAGTAATTAAAGGTTAATTACTATAAGTGGTTAAGAATAATAAATTTGTATAATTAATTTAATACTAATTACTTGAATGTAATTAAATAATTAATCAAGGATGATTAATTAAATTGAATAATTGGATGATGATTGATTAATTGATTGATAATTAATTAATAATGATTTAAGCAGGATTTATAGATGTAGTAATTAATTTAATTTACTTTAAATTAATTAAAGATGAAATAATTAATTTAATTCATTTTAAATTAATTATAGATGGTGATAAATAAATCATTGCTTATGAATGGATGATATTGTGTACCTTGAATGGTTTGAAATCTCAGATATGAGATAATTGATACTGTATGATTTGGATGCATTGGTTGCATAGTAAAGATGATAAGAATTATCTGCTTATAATGATAATGTTGATTATCTATTATGAATCTGTAAATTATCTATCTATGTGTTAATAGATAGTAGAATTAAATTGTTTTAACCTTTAAAACAACTTGGCCTTAAAAGATACGTTTTGGATTTCGATGAGACCGGGATCGGGTTTCCGTATACCGGAATTCCAGGTCTGGAGACCCGAATACCACATCGATCCAAATTAACGATAGGTCGTGAATCTCAAGTGAAGATGAAGATTCAGAGTGCAAGGGTTATTGTCGTTAACTCTGAGGGTGATTCCAATACGAGTGTAACGAGATAATGCCTTCGGTTTCGTTCGAACCCGGAACGAACTTGTATGGATTGAATGCTTTCAGAACATCGTCAGGTGGACGATGAGCATTCTAAGTGATGTCCTGATTAAAGGTAATCATAGCCTCAAGCCTCATCAAACCGGGAATGGCTAAAACAGGGGAGGTGCAGCAAGGTTAGTGGGTAGCACCCAAGTAGGACAAGATTATCCCTGTCTAGAGGTCCCTTCTTATTATTCGATTGAGTGGGCAGTTGAATTGCAACAACTGCTGGGATATCTTGTGCGGGAATTATCCAGTAAGGGATGTTCCGGCCTTGTGTTGCAGGGGATTGGGAGTGATCCTCGGTACGGTGATCTAGGCCACGTACTGTGACGGGCGGTACCCCGGTAGCCCTGCCATTGTATGGAAACCCAACTTCCAATAAGTGATAACGGACTTAATTGTATACTTATGTATGCTGGAATTTAATAATGTAACAATTTCAGCTATTTCATATTTATTTGAAAACCCTAGACCCTATAATAATATAATCGAATTTCCTATCAAATGTTTTGGTTAGCGTAAGGTAAAAACTTACCCATGTTTATTTGTGGGAAGTCTTACGAGATACCTTTTCTTTCCAAATGGTTTTGAAGTTAAATAAGTTTAACCTGTTACTCACACCAGACCCATGTCTGACCCAAGTTGTTTATTTCTGTTTTATAAACTCTTGGGTACTCAAATTTTTACGAGTAGCCAAGGGATTCAGGTTAGCTTTGACGAGTTATCTGGAGGAGCAATGGAGCAGGAGGCTTCGGCGTTGTAGATATAGATAGTAGTTCCGCTGTGTTAATCTCTGAATAGAGTTTTGTGTTGAGTTGTAATAACTAGACAGATGTTTATAAATGTCTAGTATGTGTTGTAAAATCTGTGTAACCCTGATAGTCATTGTATATTATGTAATACTTTTGTTATTAATATAATTTATTCGTTCCGCTGTTGAGATTCTGTTGTTGTTCTTTCTTTCTTCTCTTCTTTTCTACTTTCTCACCTCTTTCTTTTCTTCAAAACGATGCGTCTTCCTAGTCGTAGGATGGCGGGTCGTGACAGTGGTATCAGAGCATTAGGTTGAGTGAATACCTAGGCTCTGGAGTGGTGTCTATCTTGAGAGCGCGTAATTGTTAGTTATATAAAAATGATTTTTTTTATTGTGTTAATTGATCGGTTGAGTGGTATATGGATTCTGGTCAATACGAGTAGCTAACGTTATTGATAGGGATCTCTAAACACTTGAACCAGGCCAACGGACACAATATTGTTTTAAAGAGGTAGATGAAATAATTTTACCCAGAAATAATTTCTATATAAAAAGTATCATTTTAAATATATATATATATATTTATTTCTACCTATTTGGGTTACCTGTTCGGGTTTTCCAATATGATTATAAAGGTAGATGAGGTAGGTTGTGTGTAACACAACTACCATTGATTAGAGTTTGAATATTTGGAGTTAGAAGTGTATCTGATGAGACTGTAGACCCAAATACCGTCTCGAGTGAGCTTTGCTGTGGTGAAGAATTTCATTGATCTCCGAAAGAAACGATTAAGGTTCGGAGTCAATCTTTGAAGTGCAGTTGGATGAGTAGAGTTTGGATCTACCAGTTAAGCAGAAGCAAGTGATGTATCTTGGAAACTTCTGGAAGAAGTAGCTGTGTGATGAGACACAGTGACTATGGATGTTTTCGAAGATATTTTCTTTGGGACAAGTTTAAGGAGTATGTATACTTCGGTGTTGTGGCTGAGTTCAGCATGGTGTTTCTGTTGTTTGAGGTTCGAGTTTCTCGAAGAGCTTTGGTTAGGAAGTCCTTGGCATCTGTGGCAGCAGTGCAGTTCGGAGTGTTTTGTGTATTAGCAGGAAGTTTTCTGGCTGAGCAGTTTTTCTGAAATGGAGTTCAGAAGCAGTAAAGTGGAATCCATTTCTTCAATGGATTGGATAGATAAGTGTGAGCTGTTCCGATAGGTAAAGAGAGAACAGTTTATCTTTGGATACTGGACTGGGTTGATCGCAAAAGTGACTTGCGATAGTTTGAGTGATCTTTGAGTTATTGAAGATTTTATGGATGTCTTCAGGGAAGTCAGAAGTTGTCTGCATCTGGAGATGAGTTTTCTTATCGACAGGATTCCAGGAGGGGTACTGGTGGTTCAGCCTAGTGGAAGGATGGTTCCTAGAGATAGAGTTTGGTGAAGCAGTTCAGGATTTGATGGAGTATCTGAGTTTTCTTTTTGGATCTGTTGAATCATTTTTCTGGGATAAATTATCCAGTCTGTGCTTGTGTTCTTCATCAGCATTCTTATCTACTTCAGATCAGAGTTGTACAACAGAAGCAATTTGGAAGTGCATCTCTGAATAGGAAAAGTAAGTTCAGTCTTCTGATGTTTGAGGAGTAAAGTTGTGGATCTCTTCCTTGTTTTGATTTGAATAAGTATTTGGTCTTCCGGATTGAATTGTCAGTTTGGACAACTGGAATTCGTTGTGTTTTACGTATCTCTGAGGGAGTACGTATTTGATCTATCATTGGTTTTGGAACCAGCAGTTCGGGAGGTTTTGTAGTTGAGTCAGACTCGTCTGTAGTCTGATATCCTGTCTAGTTCTGTAGATCTAGGTGAGTAGGAGTTCTTAGCTTCGTAGTTTAGATTGTTTGTAGAGCGAGTGTCCCGGTATATATATATACTTGGGGAAACTCAAGGAAATTTTATCCAGAATTTTGTCTGGATAATTAGAATTGTTTGATTGGATGATTGTTTGCTATGGTTGTTAGCATATGGTTGATAATATATGCTTGTTAAATATTGAATAGATTATTAAATTACCTTTGTTTAAATTTCGGGGACGAAATTATTTTAAGGGGGGAGGAATGTGATATCCCGGGAATTTGGACAATATCAATTTAATAATCTGCATTGGGAATTAAATTGATTTATTGATCTTTGTTAATAAATTTGAATAAATTTAATAATCTAATTAAAATAAATATTTAATTAGTGATTTATCTTTTAAAACTTTAATAGAATGATTTCTATTAATAATATATATATAAGTGTATATATTGTAAATAGATGAGTTGGTTGGATTTAACAAATAAAGTTATATTTTCAAATTTCTAATATTTAATAATTTGGAAATTATGATTTAATTTAATATTTAGCTTTTCAAAGATATTTGATAAATAACTATATAGTTTTAAATACATAAGATAAATGTTTAATTGTTTAAAATAGATTTTTAGCTTAAGTTTAAATTTGAATAAAAGATTTGTTTTATTTCTTTACTTGATATATATGATTTTAAAATAGAAGTAATCTATAATTTCTTTTATAAAATAGTCAAATTTGATATTTTCAAATAATAATTATAATACTTTGTTTTTATAAATTTGAATAGACTTTGATAAAATAGAATTGTTATTTTTAAATGGTAGTTATATATGCATATATATATATAACTTGATTTTAAATTTGGATTTTTAAATTTAAATTGAATATGAATTTGGATTTATAATAAAAATTCAAAAGAGAAATATTTTAAAATATTTTGGATTTAAAATATAGATATAAGATTTTATTTATATATATATTGGTTATTTACATTTTCTTTAAAGTAATTTATATACATATACATATTAGGTAAGTATTTATAAATAGTAAACTAGTGTAAAAAGCTTTTATTCACATTTTAAAAATAAATAAAGTTATGTATTAAATACTTATAAGACAAATGTCATTATATTAACACCCTAAATTAACATGTGTTGACTAATAAATAAAACTACATGACAAGTGTCATTTAATTTCCAATTTTCTTTTCTTTTATTTTACTAAATAATTTTCAGCCTATAAACACATATACTTCTCTTCTTCTATTCTTTATCAAATTTAAAAAGCTAAAAAAAAAAAATCTGAAACTCAGTCCTATTCTCAAACATAAATCTGATAATATATACCTCCTCAAACCAGAAAACTTATTCAATTCTAAAACCTGTAATTCAGTTTCAAATGAAAGCCTGTAACACATTCTTCAAACCTGCAAATCATATTCAAATCAAGTCAAGCCTGTCTCTTCTTCAACCTGGAATCAAAGCAGAGATCAAACTTCTCTGTTTTGAAATCAAAGCCTGCATGTATTCTTCTAAAACAGAAGCAAGCAAATCTGGAATTTAAAGCAAATTCAAAGGCATGCAAGCTTTTAAATCAAAAATAAAGGAGCAACTCAGGTTTTCATAAGCAAAAGATATGCCAGCAACTCAACTTTTAAAGATTCAAGTGCTGTTTTCAAAAATCAAAAAGGCCCTGTCTCTATTTTAAATCGGTGAGTAACTTTTAAAATTTTAAAATAAAAATTTGGTTGCATGCTAGTAGGGATGAATTTAAAGGTGTATTACATGTATATATAAGTGAATACCTGATTTTGTGTGCATGCTGTTTATAATTGCTTTGCTCATCATTTTGTTTTAAGAAAGTAACAATCTTTCTAAAAAGGTTCAAAATTTGTTTTAAAAATCTGGATGCATGAAATAAACATCTGAAGTAGAGTGTGATCAATTGTTTGTGATGTTTTAAATATGAACTGTATATATATATATGTCTAAATATGTGAATGTGCATGTTTGTTTACAGAGTGTAGTCTCTGTTCTTGATATACAGGTTACAAAACCTGATAAATAATTCATATCTCCTTCTCTAGATCTCTTTAGTCTTCAACACCTAAACGAAATCTGTTTGTCATGACAAGTTCTAAATTTTAGAAATAATTTTGAGTTAAATATGAAAATAGTTTTAACTGAAAGATAAATTTACAGTAAAAACTTAATCATATCAAAATTTGGTCACAGAGATTAAGTGTTTTAGGTATATAACCTGATTTTCATTTGAAAATTATGAATTTTAAAATTAAAATTAGGACTTTTAGACTTGTGATTCGAGAAGGATAGAAAGATGAACAGAATGCTTGTTTGAGGTGATTTCTGGTGATCTATGTATTCGTATGAGTCGGGGTTCTTCAAAAGGATGGAGGAGTGATCGTAGTATCTGGGAAAAATAATGGATGGCGATGCCTTTTATCGAGGAGGCAGCGGTGGCGAGATTTGTTCTGGAACCCTAGTTTATCTAGGTTGAATGTTTTGGTTTGGTTCGACTTCTACAATTGATCGAGTGCAACAAGGATTTGGAGATGGGATGCTGGAGCGTTATCGAAGTTGTAGCCGGAGTTTCAACAACTCTGGTGATCGGAGGGCAGAAGTACGCGAGATTTTTCCAGGCCTTGTGGTGGTTCGAGACTTTTGTTCCAGGATGGGTTGAATGCTCGTTTTTGTTTTCAAGCTCGTATTGGTGTTTTTGTTGATCGATGTTGGACGTAAGTATGATCGTCGATATGGAGAGATCAACGTGGATGGTCGGAGTGTCGTAGTTTGATCGTACACGTGCACGCGTGTACGTATGTCTGGGTTGGCTCTGTGTTTTGGGGAAGAAGGGCAACTCGAAGGAAGACGCGTGAATTTGGATTAAGGACTCGAAGTAGTTCTCGGGGAATTTGAAGGTGTGTCTCGGGTAAATGTTTGTATTCCAGGTTTTAAACAGAGAAAAGTTTTTTCCAGTTTCCAGATTTTAAATTAAATTCAAAAGCTAAGTTTAAAATAAAAGTAAGGTTTAAATAAGTTTAAATCTAGTTTAAAATCTGAAGTTTAAGTTAAATTCTCAGTTTTTAAATAAGACAAGGTATTTAAATTTTGAATGGATTTAAATATTTTAAAAGGGTTAAGTAGTTAGAATTTTTAAAATAAAGTTTTGAATTAAAATGGTTTGAAACAACTTAGGATGTTGAAGCATATTTTAAATTGATTTGAACTTAAAATGAATTTAGTTTTAAATTTCTTTTAATTAAATAAATATTTCTTTAACATGTAATTTAAAAGGATTTAAATGGTTTTAAAACTTTGTTAAAGTTAAAATTTGTATTCATTTTAATCTTAAATTTAAAATGAAATTTAAAAGTAAATTTAAAAGTAAATTGTTTTAAATGCTTTATTTATGATAATTTAATCATAAATAAGAAATAGGTTTATCTTAAAGATAATTTAGATTTAATAAAATAAATTATTAAGGTAATTAAAAGATAATTAATCAATTTAATTAATTTGATTTGGGTTTATTTAGTAATTAAGAAAATTGATTAATTAAGGTTTAATTAAATTAATTAAAGGATAATTAATTTGAAATTAAGGATCATTAATTTGATAAGTTAAGATTATTAATTAATGATTAGGAATAAATAAATCAAGTAATTAAGGATTAATTAAGTTATTGTTAGATACTTAATTAATTAAGTAATTAGGGATTAATTTATTAGTAATTAGAATTAATTAATTTGAAATTACTAATGGTTAATTAATGTTTAATTATTTAAGAAAGATAATTAAATAATAGTTAATAGTTAATGTAGATCGTTAACTTGGAATTAAATAAGTAATTAATTAATGTGATTAATTTTGATAATTAAGTAAATTAATTAATTAAGGTTAATCATTTGTGAAATTGTTAATAAAATTACTTAATGGAAGTAATTAAGAAATTAATTACTCATTATAATTAATTGAGTTTAATTTGATAAGTTAAGTTAATTAATTTAGTTTAATTAATTTAAGATAATCATTTAATGATTTGTATAATTACTTAATGTAATTTAAGGAGGTATAATTACTTAGGAAAGTAATTAATGGATAATTACTGATGTAATTAATAAAGTAATTAAGGGTAGTAAATTACTTAATGGAAGTTAATCAAGGGGTTAATTAAGAAATTAATTAAGGAATAATTAATTTATTTTAAGAAGTAATTAAGGTTAGTTAATTACTGAATGTGATTAATCAATAGTGATTAATAATTATGGTTTAATTAAAGATTAATTACTAAATGTAATTAATTTAAATAAAGTAATTAATGATAAAATGTAATTAAGGATTATTAATTTATATAATTAATGATGTAATTAAGAATTGATTAATTAAGTAATGAAGTGATTAATTAATGTAATTAATTAAGGAGTAATGTAATTAATTATAGTTAATTAATAAAAGAAGTAATTAAAGGTTAATTACTATAAGTGGTTAAGAATAATAAATTTGTATAATTAATTTAATACTAATTACTTGAATGTAATTAAATAATTAATCAAGGATGATTAATTAAATTGAATAATTGGATGATGATTGATTAATTGATTGATAATTAATTAATAATGATTTAAGCAGGATTTATAGATGTAGTAATTAATTTAATTTACTTTAAATTAATTAAAGATGAAATAATTAATTTAATTCATTTTAAATTAATTATAGATGGTGATAAATAAATCATTGCTTATGAATGGATGATATTGTGTACCTTGAATGGTTTGAAATCTCAGATATGAGATAATTGATACTGTATGATTTGGATGCATTGGTTGCATAGTAAAGATGATAAGAATTATCTGCTTATAATGATAATGTTGATTATCTATTATGAATCTGTAAATTATCTATCTATGTGTTAATAGATAGTAGAATTAAATTGTTTTAACCTTTAAAACAACTTGGCCTTAAAAGATACGTTTTGGATTTCGATGAGACCGGGATCGGGTTTCCGTATACCGGAATTCCAGGTCTGGAGACCCGAATACCACATCGATCCAAATTAACGATAGGTCGTGAATCTCAAGTGAAGATGAAGATTCAGAGTGCAAGGGTTATTGTCGTTAACTCTGAGGGTGATTCCAATACGAGTGTAACGAGATAATGCCTTCGGTTTCGTTCGAACCCGGAACGAACTTGTATGGATTGAATGCTTTCAGAACATCGTCAGGTGGACGATGAGCATTCTAAGTGATGTCCTGATTAAAGGTAATCATAGCCTCAAGCCTCATTAAACCGGGAATGGCTAAAACAGGGGAGGTGCAGCAAGGTTAGTGGGTAGCACCCAAGTAGGACAAGATTATCCCTGTCTAGAGGTCCCTTCTTATTATTCGATTGAGTGGGCAGTTGAATTGCAACAACTGCTGGGATATCTTGTGCGGGAATTATCCAGTAAGGGATGTTCCGGCCTTGTGTTGCAGGGGATTGGGAGTGATCCTCGGTACGGTGATCTAGGCCACGTACTGTGACGGGCGGTACCCCGGTAGCCCTGCCATTGTATGGAAACCCAACTTCCAATAAGTGATAACGGACTTAATTGTATACTTATGTATGCTGGAATTTAATAATGTAACAATTTCAGCTATTTCATATTTATTTGAAAACCCTAGACCCTATAATAATATAATCGAATTTCCTATCAAATGTTTTGGTTAGCGTAAGGTAAAAACTTACCCATGTTTATTTGTGGGAAGTCTTACGAGATACCTTTTCTTTCCAAATGGTTTTGAAGTTAAACAAGTTTAACCTGTTACTCACACCAGACCCATGTCTGACCCAAGTTGTTTATTTCTGTTTTATAAACTCTTGGGTACTCAAATTTTTACGAGTAGCCAAGGGATTCAGGTTAGCTTTGACGAGTTATCTGGAGGAGCAATGGAGCAGGAGGCTTCGGCGTTGTAGATATAGATAGTAGTTCCGCTGTGTTAATCTCTGAATAGAGTTTTGTGTTGAGTTGTAATAACTAGACAGATGTTTATAACTGTCTAGTATGTGTTGTAAAATCTGTGTAACCCTGATAGTCATTGTATATTATGTAATACTTTTGTTATTAATATAATTTATTCGTTCCGCTGTTGAGATTCTGTTGTTGTTCTTTCTTTCTTCTCTTCTTTTCTACTTTCTCACCTCTTTCTTTTCTTCAAAACGATGCGTCTTCCTAGTCGTAGGATGGCGGGTCGTGACAGATAGTATTTATCCCGCTGTGTATTCTGTATGAGGACAAGTTATATAACTGTCCATTGTTGTATATGACTCTGATTGATGTATGTATAAACTGATATAGCTCTTTGTTTTAAAAGACTAGTGTTTATCTATTATATATTGTTCCGCTGCGATGTATAAGATTCTGATATTGTTTTCTGTTCTGATGTTGTTCGGTTGTTGTTCTTCTTCTTCTACTCTTTTCTTCTTCTTCTGCCTTTTTCTTCTTTCTAAAACCCTCACTACTGGAGTTTCCGGCAATCGATTGCTCGGCAGTCGATAAAGGGAGTATCGATGTCGAATTTTCGAAAGTCGAAAATCCCGTTCGTGACAGGGGTCCTCCAAATTTCATGTATCCATTTATTTCCATCTTCATTTTCCTTCTTCCCTTATGCATGCATATCTTCATGAAGGCTTCTTCCATTTCCCATCCAAATTCCTATAAATAAAACTAAAATGTGCAAATAAATATTCATAAAAATTAATATATGCCCAAAATTACCATTTTCCCCTAAATCGAAGATGAATGAGTGATGATTTGATGACATTTGGATTTTGGTAAAAACACGTAAAATTTACAAAATATGATATTTATTTAAATAAAAGTAGATTAAATATGGAAGTAAAAATATGCACATTTATGTGCACATCAAATACCCCCCACTTATCTTTTTATTCGTCCTCGAATAACCTAAAACTAAGATAAATCCTTTTTCGTAGGAAGCATGATTGCAATGAGTGTATGCAACAAGCAGTTAAACCTCCAAGTGTCCCTAGTAGGACGAGTGTTGTCTCGTGAGGGTTTTCAGCGGATACTACCCACATAATCCAAATGCAACATGAAAAATTCCTGCAAAATTTATTTACAAAGATATAAATGCAAGTTTTCGAAAATATTTACAAATGAGAAATTTATCTTTAAATTGACACGAATAAGTTAAATATAAGCTTTGGTTATTATAAAGAAATTTAAGTCCTTTTACTTGTCAAAAATTCCAACAAAAATTAAGTTATCATCACAATTAGACTCGAGTTTAGCTAATTGTTTCGGTTGATAACATAGTGCCACTATGAAATGGATCCTTAGTTGATTATCAAAGTTTTTCAAAGTGGTATTTTTATTTCTTTTGAATAACAAATCGAATCAAATAAGTGAAAATAGTGCTTGGATTTCAATTGCTTACTCTCTCTATTTTAGAAAAGTATTAATATTATTATTATTTACATACCTAACTCAAATAAACTAAAGCCAGATATACTGATCATGCATTGCCTTTCGGACTTACGTGAGAAGAGTACAGAGTGTGGAGAGTGTACACACTTGCGTATGAACACATGAATCTAGGTGGTTATTTTTATTAAATTTATTTACACACACCTAATTCAGATAAAATAAGGCCAGATATACTGATCTCGCACTGCCTTTTGGGCTTACATGAGAAGGGTACAGAGCATGGCGAGTGTACATGCTTGCGTGTGAACACATGACTGTAGGTGTTTCTTAATTTTTTTTTCAAAAACCATTTTTTTAATGTTTTATATTTTTTTTGGAAGAGAGAGTTTTGCAATATCATCTTAGCACCACTTAACTTAGAAGATCAAAAATGTTATTGCCTTTACTTTAAATCAACCACTCTTTAAAACAAAGATTTACAATTAGGATGTACTTTATAATTAACACCTATGAACCTTCCTATAAACTAGTTAAACCATAGTTACTTGTAATCAAACTTTATTTTTATTTTTGTTGAGATAAATAAATTTTCAAAAATTTCAACTTAATAACCAAAAACATATACTTATCATATAGTGTTTCTTCAAAAGTAAATTAATATGCTAAAAAGAAAATTTGTTTTGGGATTTTTTTAGTTTTGAGTTTTGGAAAGAAAAATGCAAGAAAATAAAACATAAAACCATGAAAAATGAAAAATGAAGATCCGACTCTCCCCCACACTTGATTTTGACTGTGTCCCCATGGTCAATGCATGGTATACTGAGTGTAATGGAGAAAAATATGTACATTTTTACAAAAGGGGGTTAACATTTCTTACTAGACGTAGAATGACTCATGAAGAATCATGAGCTCCTCCTCTTATTTACTTGGCAATTCCAAGTATGGTTTAAAGCAATGACCATTGACTTTGAAAATTGTTCCATCCCTATGGTTTTGTATTTCTATGGCACTGTGTGGAAAAACAGTTCGTACCACAAATGGTCCGGTCTATCTCGATTTTAGTTTCCCAGGGAATAAGTGAAGTCTAGATTCATACAAAAGAACTTTTTGGTTTGGCGAAAACATTTTTCTTAGGGTTGACTTGTCATGAAAACTTTTTGTTCTTTCTTTGTAAATTTTATTGTTTTCATACGCGTCATTCCTAATTTCCTCTAACTCGTTAAGTTGCAATTTTCTGTTTTCGCCAGCTTTTTCAAGATCAAAGTTTAAGTTCTTAGTTGCCCACATGGCTTTATGTTCGATTTCAATTGGTGAATGGCATGCTTTCCCGTAAACTAAACGAAATGGAGACATCCCAAGGTTAGTTTTAAATGCGGTACGATAAGCCCAAAGCGCGTCATTCAATATCTGAGACCAATCTTTTCAATTTTTATTAACAGTTTTCTCCAAAATTTGTTTTATTTATCGATTTGAACTTTCAACTTGGCCACAAGTTTAAGGATGATACGGAGTGGATAACTTATGGGTTATCGAGTATTTCTTCATTAGAGTTTCAAATTATCGATTACATAAATGGGTTCCATTATCGCTTATAATTGTGTGAGGTGTCCCAAACTCAAAAGGATGTTTTCTTTTATGAATTCATAACAACTATATGGTCGTTTGTTTTACACAGAACGGCTTCAACCCATTTGGAGACGTAGTCAACAGGAAGAAGAATATACAAATTTGCAAAAGAGTTTGGGAATAGTCCCATAAAGTCAATACCCCAAACGTCAACGATTTTGATCGTAAGGATGGGGTTCAAAAGAATCATATTTCGCCAGAGAGATTCTTCCTATCATTTGGCAGCGATCGCAAGTTTTACAAAACTCAAATGCGTCTTCAAAAGCGTAGACCAGTAAAAACTACATTGAAGCACCTTTTCCGCAATTTTCTTATGACTGAAGTGACCACCACAAGCTTGGTCATGACAAAACGAAAGAACACTTTTGATTTTGTAATTTGGAATGCAACGTCGAATGATTTGGTCGAAACAGTATTTAAACAAGTATGGATCATCCCAACAGAAGTATTTGACTTGGCAAAGAAATATATCTATCTTGTTTCGAACAAAATGAAAGAGTTTCCTTAGTGACTAAATAGTTCACTATGTCTGCATACCATGGATCGATAGAAACAAAAAGGAGTTGTTCATCAGGAAAGTTCTCATTGATCGGTAAAGAAGATGGGCGTTTGGAAGACGCGACAGATGATTGGCGATGACATTGTCGGATCCTTTTTTACCTTTGATCGTAAGATCGAATTCTTTGAGTAAAAGGATCCAATGGATCAAACGAGACTTGGCGTCCTTTTTAGCGAAAAGGTACATAAGAGCGGAATGGTCAGTGTAAACGGTAATGTGTAAGCCAATCAGATAAGGTCGAAACTTTTCGAACGCAAAGACTGCCGCTAGAAGCTCTTTTTCAGTGGTTGTATAATTAAGTTGAGCATTGTTTAGAGTCATACAAGCGTACTAGATGACATGAAGAATTTTGTTGATGTGTTGTCTTAAGACAGCACCAACTGCGAAGTTAGAAGCATCACACAATATTTCGAATGGAAGATCCCAATTAGGTGAGCAATTATCTTTTTACTAGAACATGTTGCTCATGTGTTTCCTAGTTAACATGTTACTTGCTAAAGAATGCTAGTTGGCACATCTTTTTTCATTCATCCTTCACGTTTGTATCATAAAGTTATATATGATATTGGACATTATACAAGCATATTAGATATAGACAATATTATTAAGTTTCTTGCTAGATCATTATATAGGTCGTATCTCTTATGAATGTTGATGTAGTTACTTGCTATTTAACTAATCACTGTTAATTTTTTTACTTGGAGTAGATAGAATGCCAGTTATCTTAAAGGATGTAGATTCTATAAATTTATGGTTTAATGATTCCCCGATTAACTTAGTCAATATTTAAACAAAAGGTCAAAACTATAGAAGAATTTAAGGTCAAAGTCATGGTTATGTGTAAATATATTTTGTTCAACATAGTTGAATTTAAACTAAAGTTCAAGATTACTAATTACAAACTTTTTAACAAAGTTTTATATATAATAATGATGATGATTATGATGAATTAACTAAGTTTACAACAACAACAACAACAATAATATAATTAAGTTAATCGAGTTTTAATAATAATAATAATACTAATAAATTAACTAAGTTAACCAAGTTAATAAAAATTAACTATGTTTTGTTAAAATTAGACAAGTTTTATAAAATTAACTACGTTTAAGTTAACTAAATTTTATAAATAATAATAATATAACTAATTTAACAAAGTTCTATAAATAATAACGATGATGATGAATTAACTAAGTTTATAAAATTTAACTAAATTTATAATAATAATATAATTAAGTTAACTAAGTTTTAATAATAATAATAATAATAATGAATTAACTAAGTTTTTTTAAAATTAAACAAATTTTATAAAATTAATTAAGTTTAAGTTAACTAAATTTTATAAACAATAATAATATAACTAATTTAACAAAGTTTTATAAACAATAAAGATGATGATGAAGAATTAACTAAGTTTATAAAAATTAACCAAGTTCATAAATATTAACTAAGTTTATAATAATAACAATAATAATAATATAATTAAGTTAATCGAGGTTTAATATTAATAATAATAATAATAAATTAACTAAGTTAACAAAGATAAAAAAAATTAACTAAGTTTAAATTAACTAAATTTTATAAATAATAATATAACTAATCTAACAAAGTTTTATAAATAATGACGATGATGATGATGAATTAACTAAGTTCATAAAAAATAACTAAATTTATCATAATAATATTAATATAATTAAGTTAACCGAGTTTTAATAATAATAATAATAATAATAATAAATTTACTAATTTAACCAAGTTAATAAAAATTAACTAAGTTTTGCGAAAATTGAATAAGTTTTATAAAATTAACTAAGTTTAAGTTAACTGAATTTTATAAATAATAATAATATAACTAATTTAATAAAGTTTTATAAATAATAACAATGATTATGATGATGATAATGAATTAACTGTGTTTATCAAAGTTAACTAAGTTTATAATAATAATAATATAATTAAATTAACCGAGTTTTAGTAATAATAATTATAAATTAACTAAGTTAACCAAGTTAATAAAAATTAACTAAGTTTTGTTAAAATTAACTAAGTTTAAGTTAACTAAATTTTATAAATAATAATAATATAACTAATTTAACAAAGATTTATAAATAACGACGACTATGATGATAAATTAACTTAGTTTATAAAATTTAACTAAGTTTATAATAATAATAATAATAATAATAATAATAATATAATTAAGTTAACTGAGTTTCAACAACAACAATAATAATAAATTAAGTTAACCAAGTTAATAAAAATTAACTAGGCTTTGTTAAATTAAACAAATTTTATAAAATTAACTAAGTTTAAGTTAACTAAATTTTATAAATAATAATAATATAACTAATTTAACAACATTTTATATATAACTGTAAGATTGGACTTTATTTATTTCATTTCGTTTATAACTTTGATTATGTATATGACATTATTTATAATATGATATACTCGTACAATGTTGTCGATGTTTGATATTAGATTTGAAGTCCTACGAATAAACATAATTGTTCGACTATATGTTGTGCTTTCACTTGTGCATGCATTGGATTTCCGAAGAAAGAAAGGTTGGACTTTTATGGTGCTAGCTTTCACTTATGCATGCAACAAAGAATTATGGGTAATCAAGCGTTTTGTTAGCACCAGTTTGGTATAACATTGTATTAGTACTAGGTGTGTAAATTTGCATACGAATGGTTATTGTATGCGAGTTTGGTCATTTTATCAAAAAACTATTGTATTAGAATGGTTATGGATATCTTATTTGATTATATTATTAATATGTTTTTTTAATTGTTTGAATATGATGATTATGTGAGTGATTGTTGATTGACATAGTAGAAACAAAATAGACCATCAACAGGAGATAATAGCATGACAAAATGGTGCAAAATGATCAACAACTTTTAGTAGCATTTCAAAAACGCTTAGAAATACATATAGTGGTGTTGAGTAAACGCAACCGTAAAGTAGGGGTAAAGTTGGAAACTCTATTGGTAGCACAAAAAAACCTTTTGGTGGCGTTTTTAGAACGCTACAAAAAGATTTATGGTGACATTTGAGAAACGCTGCAATAAAAGGATTTATAGTGGCGTTGAAATAAATGCAACTAAAAATCATGGATTTTTAGTTGCGGACTTTATCAAGGCGTTTATCAAAACACTACCATAAGTTTTGGCAGCGTTTTTTGTGCGCCACCAAAAATAATTTTTTTGTAGTGATCTTAGCTCATTGTTGTTTGCAAATATGACTTTAATAATTTCAGTTTTGAAGAACTTCGTTCTGTTGATGTGACTGTTACTGGAAGAATGCAGAATCCTATATACAATCATCACATTAGTAAACATATCCATACTTTTCAAAAATTCCAAAATTTTAATAGTCGTCCATGGATTGTCTACATCATATTATTCACTAGGTAATGTAAGCTGTAATACTTGTAGCTTCAAAATTAAATCTTTTACATCAACATGGAGGCACTTCCATTTTTCAAAGCCAAATAACATTTTCACAACAATTTTTATTCATCATCATCTAATGATTTTAATTTCAAGGCATCGAACAAAAACCGAAAATTGACCGTAATGAATGCAGTTGCTAAAATCTCACTCTTAAGTCTAAAAGAGTAGTATCCACTATAACAATAAAATAATCGATTCTAAACGATTTTTCAACAGAATGTTGTTATTTTTCAGAATTTGCAGTTTCATCAAATTGACGTCTTCTATGAACTTGACGTTTCAAAGGAAAAATTGGATCAATATTCATTTTAGAAGCATTTTCCCTTGCCTCACTCTTAGCAGAACCAAATCCATTTTTCTCTACAGTTTTCAAAAAAGAAACAAGACCTTGTATAAATTTTACTACGACATCAATGCTCATATCTTCAGATTATAATTTTTTACCGACCATGTTAACTCTTACTAGAATTTCATCCCAAATAACTAAACTTAAGATGAACTCAAAACTAGATAGCTCTTGATTCGCTAAAATTCCAACATCTCGAAATAATTTTGCATCATCACTTATCTTTGCTAATTTAAACAACGCTTCTCTAATTTGAGGAACTTGATGTAATATAGCTTTGAAATTTTCTATGCGACTTTTCCAAGTGGAAATTAGCCACAAGGGCCTCTTTAGTAAGTGGAATTAGTTTCTAGGACACAGAACTGAAATAATTACTTTTAAGGACAAAACGTAAAATAATTAGGCTATGTTTGGTTTACCGTTTTTAGTTTTGAGTTTTCGTCCATACAAAATACGAATAACGCATGAATATTATAAAAAACGGTCATTTTAGAAAACAAATTTAACACACAAAATAGAAAACAACTTTTTTTCATTTTTCGTGTTTTGAAAAAAACGGAAGCACGAGCAACAATTCATCCTTCCGTCGTTCCTCCATCCACTTCGCGGTCCCCTCCAATCTTCCGTTTATCCCTTCCGACCTCCCTTCATTCTTCTCATATTTTGTAATTAATGTTGAAAACTCAAAACATAAAATACAAAATAAACCAAACGACCCCTTAGTTTCTAGGGTCTAAAAACCTATGAAATTATGTCCTTGAAAGTAATTGGACTGCTAACTTTATCCTTGAAAGTAATTATTCTGTTGACTTTGGCCTTGAAAGTAATTTCTTTGAATGTGTGTCCTAGAAACTAATTGGACTGCAAAGTTTGTCCTTTTTCCAATGTGTAGTTGATAAAGATTTCAAAGTGAAATTTTCAACATATTCTAGTAATTAGTCCATCACTTAGAAGAATTAGCAACTGCCGTACATATGCATTGACATGCTACAAAAAAGGATTTTGCTCGAACACAAGAGCTTGCTGTAACAACCCAAAATTTTGGCTATTTGATTTTAAATGTTTAATAAATTTTAAATATTTAAAATAATTGAATTTTGGAATTTCATAACTTATAATTCAAATATAGGGAATAATTAATATTTTAACTATGAACTAAATGTTAATTAAATGGATTTAATAATTTTATTTAACTTCTTTTAATTAATAAACAATATTGGTGAATTCAATTTGTAAATTTATTTACAAATATAAATAGATCAGATGAATATTGATAATTAAATATTTAAATTTGTGAAATTGTCGTTCCGGGGCGCAGTCTCGAATTTCGACGAAATTAGTTTCATTGTAACCGTAATAGTGAATTATAATACGCCATCGAATTTCAGGGCGATCAAACATATCGTTTGGTCGTGTGAGATCGAAACGCGTTGAAATTAATATTGAAAATTTAATATAATAATTAGGTTTAAAAAGCAATCTCCCGCGTACGATCGAATTAGACCTCGAGACTAGTTCCATTGCGTTCGGAATAGGGGTATAAAATATAGAACGTTTGGCGGCACACCTCGTTTGGAGTTTGAGATTTTTAGGTATGTTTTGTTGAATATATTAAAATTTAAATAACATATATATTTATATTTCCTCCATAATTTTGGCCATACCCAGTCCCATGCTCCACGTTCTAAGGCCCATACCTCCCACGTTCACTCCATACCCTCCTTGCCTATTTATATCTACCTATAGCATGAAAATGAAACCCTTTGGAATTTCAAAAATCTAAATCAACATATTTACTCATCTAAAAATTCCAAAACTGGAATTTTGAGCTCGTATGGTCTGCGGCTTCGAATCTATACCAGTTGTAAAGCGTGTGACCATGATTTCTGGAGTTCGACCTTTTTCATTAGAGCTGGGTTTGGAATTTGTGGGGATTGTGGTCGTCGATTGACGAATCGGAGCTCGGATTTGTTTTTGGGATGGAGATTATCACCTAGACGCGAATTATCGGAGAGATTGATGGGACTTTGTGATGCGCGACCTGTAGGTTCCGACGAGGTCGAGTGTAGGTCGCTATAGGATGATTGAGCGCGATCATTCCATCGTGGTGATAGGCTTGTGTGGTTCAACGAGTGTAGCAACCCGCTATTTCAAACCATTCAAATCGACAATCATCCACTCATGTCAGACTTGAATTACCCAAAACAACAGGTTGTTAATTTATATTTGGCCAAACTCAGCATATATAGTAAATAAAATCAATCACAGAATCACAGACACAGAGTAATACAACAATAAGCATCGGAATAGATAAATAGAAGTTCATGAAGCTACTATATAAACATCAGAGTTTAAAGTAAAATACAACAGATATCTCGAATACACAGAAGTTACTAATACAAATGCCAATGACAAGTGTGAAACAAACAACTGGAATAAACTGAAGTAACTGGAAAGCTGAATAGACAAAGACCGATTCTTCAAGAAAAGCTCCAAACTCCAAATGTGAGCCTCAAATGCTGTGACACTCAGTCTGACCCAAGCATAAAGCAAAATACAAAACACTCGAGTCAGGATTAACATCCTTATACAGTAAATCAATTCAAGTGAAATGTCAACTGAAATACAAATAACTTAAAGGATGTTTGGGATTTCCATCCTCTAAGGACCCGTTAAACTATCTACATACATATTACAATACGCTACATAGATAATGTCTATAGTAAAGTAAACTATTAAAATAGCATTAAGGCTTTACCCATATCCCCCTTAACACATTTTATATAATGTTGTAGTCTATATAGATATTGTAAACTCCACCGTAAACTGGTGGGCTATTAGGGAGCACTCCATTGGTACGACATAAACCAAACTGGTAGAAGGCGCGATGTGGCATGGGACAAGGCACGTCAGGCAATGCCCAGGGTAGGATTCTATCGTTTTGCGGATCCGGACTGGTGGTAACGCATAGCAGCTACTACCGCCCACCTCGAGACACACTACCAAATCAAAGGTGCACCGAATAAAATCACAAAGTAATAGAATGGTATTGAAGAAATGTGCCCGATAGGTGGAATAACCTCACTTGGCCCGGCATGGCTTCTGTTTTAGCCACATTAAGCTGACTCACGGGAGTTAGGGCTGCGTTAATACCTCATACAGAATCGTCGCCAAACCATCCTACTTCGTTCTGGAATCTCCACCACTTACATAATTATTAAAGTGGTTTTCGTTATTGGCGGAGAGTATGACAATATCCGATCCCGGTCTCTTTAACAACCAAACTCTTATTTCACACCATGGTCGTTTAGTTCAGAACAGTTCATACTTCATATCAAAATATCACATTCATTTAAATCATATCGCTTTCGAAATTATATTAACTTCGAAATCATATCACTTTTGAAATCATATCATTTCCGAAATCTTATCATTTTCGAAATCATATTCACCTTGAATCGTAACAGTTCCAACTTAAACGGTTTTAGATATTCAAAATAGTTTATATGTTGAAATAGTTATAAATTAAAATAGTTTATATTTAAAATAGGTTATAGATTAAAATAGTTTATTTAAAATAGTTTATATATTAAAAGAATTTATATGAAAATAGTTTCAAATTAGAATTGTTCCTTCCAGTTTCACAAATCAATTTAGATTCCCATTAAACCATTTTAATTTATCGATTTCAAACCGTGGTCGTTTAAACTACAAATTTAACCAATATCAAATTTAAATATCTTACTTCAATTATATTAAATTCTTGAAATATTCATTTAATCACATATATAAACATTTAAATAAAATTTTCAAATTCAAATTTAAATCAAAATTAAATATTCAATTTCAGTCTTATTTAAATATGAAAATATTCATTTATTCACCTTTAATTAAAATCAAATTATCTGGTTATAAAGTTATATCTTAAAATCTCAAATTAATTTCTATTTAAATACAATTCTTAAACAAATTAAATTACAAATCAATTTCAATTTATCTTTCAACCTTAATTTATTAAAGTTATTACAAAAATCTATTTTTAGAATATATTAATATAAATACTTAAACATAATATATATATATATATAAATATTAATTAAATTAAATTTTATTAAATCTTATTTCATATATTTTTAATATAATAAAGTAATAAGAAAATCTTAGAAATTATATTTTCAAAACTAAGTTATAAATTTAAAATTTTCAAAACATATATATAATTTAAAAATCTAAATTTACACATATATAAAATAACATTTATATATTATATTTAAAAATCAATATTTATAAAACCCATATATTTCCTTTCACAACTTTGAAAATCATTTCAAAATATAGACCAACGGTGTCCGTATATAAGTTTTCTATCCTATGGTCAAGTGTTACGGATATTTATTATTTCAATATGCAATTTAAATATCTACGGGTATATATCATTTCAACCCGCAATCCCAAAATTCAAAATCAATGAAAATCGCTTGGGTTTATCATTTCAACCCATAACGATTTTCCTCTAATCTATAAGATCGTTCGGGTATGTATCATTTCAACCCATAGGAAATTCTAAACTATCAGGGAACTTGCAGAGTGAGAACAATAAAATAAAATACCATAACATATCAATTACAAGCATATATAATCAATAACAATTTAAATATATATATAAATAGGTTATGGTGTCATATGTCAATTAATACAGGTAAACAATTGCAGATAATACCATATCATATTTAACAATTAAATAACTAACAATTCAAATTTATAAAGGTATTTCAATCGTTATTTCATGTGAAATCAATTTACTAAATATAAGAATGTTAATTATGAGTGATCGCTCACCATTCGAGGTTAGAGAAATAACAAGAACAAGATGCGACAAATCCAAACATAGATTCCAAAGCACGACATGATGAACACGAATTCGATGAACAAGGTTGATAGTTTGAAATCGATGAAAACAAATTAGACTAGCTTGATATAAACTAAACAAAATATATGTTATATAATTTTTTTTCTCTAAATCAACTAATATATGTACAAACATTATATATTATAACCCTTTAAACATATTATAAATATACTTATATATATATATACACACACACAGAGAGAGAGGAAGCGAACACACAACCAAGCTACTGACTTGAATTCAAGAATCACATATATAAATACTTATATATATCTATACCTATATAAAATAAAAGAAGTGAGAAGAGCAAAACAGCTGGGTGCATGGGAAGAGAAACAAGCAAGCGGACGCGAGGCTGGGTTGCTCGGAGCCTGCGAGCATCGGCGTCGGGTGGTTGTTGTGGCATAGATGGGAGGTGGCTATCGCATTGTGGAAGGAAAGCGGAGCAAGGGAGGGTCGGTGCAAGGCAGTTTCTGGTGGGGTTGGAGTTAGGCTACGGGGTGGCATAGGCGGGAAGAAGAGGTAGTGATGGGCTCGGGTCGTGGAGCAAGAGAGGAGCGGTCGAAGTCAGAGGCACAGCCGTGCATGGGAAAATCATGGAGACGACTAGGGCTGCAAATGATGGTGGTGGAGGCGAGGGGTTGTCGGACGTGGAGGCTGCCCGGTTGAAGCTCGGATCTGATGTGGTGAGCGCAGTCATGATTTGGTTGCAGGGAAAGTCTATGGGTTCGATGTTAGTGTTTGGAGGGGCAGAGCAGATTGAAGGTGGTGGCGGGATGGACTTGGGTGGAGGATAATATGCGGCGGATGCTAAAAAGGGTCGGAGCACGGTGATTTGGAAATGAATGAGGACGATAGCATCTCAGGCAAAAGCATAAACTACGAATTTTCTTTATATAGCAAAAGAGGACAGGGCGAAATAAACAAGAATTTGAAAGGGTCAGGGAAGAGAAAGTATGGAGGAGGAGCAGGTTATCTGAAATAGAAATGAAAGCATACCATGTGCACAGGCTCAAATTATAGTACAGATTTCTATGTATTTCTTTTCAACGTACGAACAAAAGTAGGGGTCACAAAATGAACTAGTAGATATATGTCAAACAGGTGTGAATTTAAATAGTCAGGCATGAGAATTCATAGAATAATAAAAGAAAAAGGCGGTTTGTTTTCCACCAGTAGATAAATGAATGGTCACGCCGAAGCCCAAAGATTCAAAACGGATACCGATACGGCTAAGTGTTTCGCGGGTTTCGTCGCGTATCGGACACCGAAACACACAAATGAATATACTGCGGAGATCAGTACAACGAGACGAACATAATGGTACATGGATATCAGCGATACGACCAAGCTATAAAAACTTGATTTTTCGCTGCTGAAAATGCTGCTAAAACGCTGAAATAAGATAAACGGAGCTATAACAGTCCAAATTTGGCGAAACGAAATATGACGTCTCACTCAGAAAATGATTTACAGATTTATTATATAAAAATATTTAGATTTCAAAAATATTTTATTTTCATCAAACTAACTGAATTTAAATCGAAATTGAAAATTACACAACAGGATTAACTTTCATATTTTTTGATGAAAGTCCGACATTTGCTATGTTTCAATAGACGCATAACAAATATCAAATTTTCATTGTTAAATTTAATAGTTTTATTTTCAAGAAAAATCCAGTCAATTACGTTATTAAACCCGTTAAAATTTACGGGTCGTTACACTCTCCCCCACTCAAAACTTTTCGTCCAAGAAAAGGAGCGAGGTAGGAGAATAAGAACAACCAGAAAGAAAAGATAGACTGAAACACATAGCAGATACAACAATTTATCCAAAACCATATAAATTTCATTAGTTTTTAAATTGATTAATATTCAACAAATTTGGTTTAAATCCATTTTATTTGATCAATAATATTCATTGTATTCACATTTTGTTGATTTCAATTCAAGGTATTTTCATTCAATTGGTTTGCTTTCAATTTATTAACATTTGTTACAAAATTTCTTTCAAAACAAAATTTATTTTATTTATTTAATCAATTCGACCTCACTTATCTCTTGTTAAGTTGATTCCACTTAAAATTCAATTTCAACTATTCTTCGTAATTCACTTTTGTATCATAAACAGTTTCCAAAATATAAATCCCTTTATTACCTGTTTATTTTCTTAAGTTCATATGTATTCAATTTATTTCTCTTAACATATCTTATAACATAACTTAGGTGAACAACATTTATTATAACTACTCAAATTTAATTTAAAAATTTTCCTTAACAAAAATTCATTTTGGACATCATATTATTTACATTTTATATTGTATATTATTCAATTACATATTCACATTAGTTTCAAACATTTTCTATGTAAGTTATATTAATGATTCTGATTTGCAATTGAGTACTATATAAACTTACCCTTTTATTTACACATTGTATTAAGTAAAATATTAGTTTGAACATATTTACCACTTAAATTTTTTTCTCTTGTATAACCTTTAATTATATATCCACATACATTTTAACTTACTGAATATTTCAGGTAAGTTATATATGTTTTAGAATGAAATCGAGTATTATACAAATAAATTTTATCCAAGTTCAATTGTTCAAGTTGTTTAAATTCCAATTCTCATTTTAAACACTCCAATTATTTAATTTTTTTTACTTAATTTCAATAATCGAAAACCATCACTTAACATAGAACTTGAGAGTAAATTTCCAGTTTCAGTCCAAACTAATTGAAATAAATATATACATCTATATATTTTATATATCAAATCGTACTCAAGAAATTTAAATCAAATCCATTAAAACAAAAGTGTAGCAAAGCTACTAAGTGGTCTCTCCACTTTGAGACTTGAAAATGAATGTCGATGATGCTGCAGTCATCACCGAAATTATTTTCCAGTGACTAAACGAGGAGAGTACTTACTTACTTCTTTTATAAAAAAATTCCATTCGAAAATACTTTTAAATAATATATATATATATATATTCAAAACTTTAAAAACCAAATTTAGAAAAACACCGGAAATTTAAATTTTCATATCTTTAATTTGAATTCATTTCATTTGCGGATCAATAAATGATAATCTAGTATTATCATTTCTAACAACCAATTCATTAACTATCTCATTTAAGAAAATTATACTTTTATATATAACATATAGTCATACATAAAATTATATCATTTACCAATTTTGGAAACAATATTGTGTCAGTTTGCTCTGTTCAAGTGTTTTGGAATTCCTATCGATAACGTTGGCCAGACGAATCGATCAAAACCCAAAATTCAAACTTAAAAACTCAAACAACACAATACAACACCTTTCTATAATAACTAAAAATATGTTCTCTCGCAGGATGATTAAAAAAAAATGGAGCTGAATAGGGATAAAGATTCAATTTTGAGGGAAACACTAATGAAAGAGAATTCGAACCAAGTAGATAGGCTCGGAAGGGAGATGATATAATTAAATTAGAAAAGAGGAAAAATGGATACACTAACATTAATCGCGGGTGACCTTGACCGGGTCAACCGAGATTTAGAAATTGAGAATATCATCAAAGGAAATGGAAACAAACTTGTTGACAAGATTGCAGAGAACGCAAATTCACAAGATCGACGAAGAAGGCAGGAGCATCGGTTAATCCAAAGGGCATGACTAACCGTTCATAGAACCCATTCGTCCGGGAGGAAGGGCAACAGGTCGAGCTCCAAAATAAGATCGATGTGGAAATTCAATTTCCTGCTTGGGTGGGAGAGAAATGACTTCATCGGAACATCAGGATGATCCCTGACTATCGGAGTGGAGTCGAGATTACCAGGCCGAACAGATAAAACTGCCTGCAAAATCCTTAGGCAATCGACATATGATCATAAGAGAATTTCCTCAGGTCGTCTACTAGAGAACGGTTCGGGCTATGCAAGAGATAACGACATCAAAACCGAGGATGTAGAAATCTCTGGTGAAACGATGCCTGTTGTAAAGGGGTTTCACCCCTTTACAGATCATACGGCTAAGCGTTTCGCGGGTTTCGCCGCGTATCGGACACCGAAACACACAAAAGAATATACTGCAGAGATCAACGACGAGACGAACAGAATGGTACATAGATATCAGCGATACGACCAAGCTATAAAAACTCGATTTTTCGCTGTTGAAAATGCTGCTAAAATGCTGAAAATAAGATAAACGAAGCTCTAACAGTTCAAATTTGGCGAAACGAAATATGATATCTCACTCAGAAAATGATTTATCGATTTATTATATAAAAATATTTAGATTTCAAAAATATTTTATTTTCATCAAACTAACTGAATTTAAATCGAAACTGAAAATTACACAACAGGATTAACTTTCATATTTTCTGATGAAAGTCCGACATTTGCTATGTTTCAATAGATGCATAACAAATATCAAATTTTCATTGTTAAATTTGATAGTTTTATTTTCACGAAAAAATCAATCAATTACGTTATTAAACCCGTTAAAATTTACAGGTTGTTACAACGAGAGAAGTCCATCGGTGCAATCGGTTCGTCAAACGGAGGTCCATAGCTCCGTATCACTAATTTTTATGTCACGAGCGTGAATGGGTTTGTTAACATGCACATTATTGGAATGATGGAGGAAGAAGATAGTGTAGAGGGTATAGTTGTAAATATATATAAGTTGTTATTTATTAATTTAAAATTGTTGAAATCTTATAAATCGTGTATCTCACTCATACGAGGTCGAATTCGAATGCCATTTTTGCATTGGACTCGTGTCGTCGAGATCTTCGCGATGGAATTGGTTTGGATGGATATGGAGCAAGTGAAAATTTAGACTAAAATTGGACGACCGTTCGGTTTTAGTCCAAAATCGGGACGATTCGACGGAAATGAAAATCAGTGTGAGTTTAACTCACATTTAATTTTATTATATCATATCAATGATGTTATAAACATTTATAGATTGTTCGGATGTTAGTTAAATTGTTTGATTGCTTGTTTGATTGAAATTTCGTTTGGAAAATGGATGACATATTAAATTGATCGTTATAAACCCATATGATTATATAAATATATTATCCATAACCATTCTTTTGCAGGGAAAATCTGTAGAGAGGACCAAAGGGGATTTCTCGCCAATAATTAGTTATTTACATCCTTATGCTATTATATTGATGGTTAATTGAAAATAAATCATGATATTCCATTTAAATTGTTAAGTGTCGTTATAGCAATCTCACTATATCGTCATTTATTCAATCATCCCCAAAACCTTGTCATATGAACTTGAGCTTATGTTTCTACTAAACAGAATATTGAAAATCTCATTAATCATTTGGATTAATGATAATTTAAATTAACTAATCATTTTAACTAATGATTTTGAGGTTAATTAACCAATTTAATAAATGATGATTAAAATTGGTTTATCTTTAGATTTAATTAATCATTTTTGCTAATGATGTTTTATACTTAATTAATCGTTTAACTAATGATTATTTGAGTTTAATTTATTCTTTTAATTAATAATAATGGAGTTTAATTAATTTATTGAACTTCATTAATTATCTTAATTAATAATGATGGAATTAAATTAATTATTTCAATTAATGATAATTGAAATTAATAAGTAATTAATCATTTTAAATAATGATATTTGAATTTTATTAATCATTTTAATTAATGGTTATTTTGAATTTAATCAATCCAATTAATTTATGATTATTTTAAATTTAATTAAATGTTTTAATTAATGGGATTTAGAATTACTTATCATTTTAATAAATGATGTTTGAGATGACTTATTCGTTTTAACTAATGATTATTTGTATTTAATTAATCTTTGTAATTAATGATATTTAAAGTTAATTAATCGATTTAATAAAAGTGATTTAATTTAATTATCTAATATAATAAAATTGCTTTAATCAACTGATTTAAAGTTAATAAACTGATTTAATAAAGATTTATAAGTTGATTTACCAATGTTATAAAAGTGTTTGGAAATAATTATCTGTTTTATTAAAGATAATGGATTTGTTTATTTAAAAGAGAATTTAAATGTCATTAATTTTCTTTCGAGATAATTGATATTGTTTTAAAGTTATAAAAAGGAAATAGAACTCGATTACCGGGATCTTAAGTTGGATAATCTTCTAGGTGTTCGGTCTGATGTTGGTTTAGGCCTTCGGGGTCGCGCACTTAGAGAAATTTTTCTCTTAATGTTTTAACAATCAGGAACTAATTCTAAAAGTGTTTTACTAATAGGGAAATCAAGCACAAGTTTAGTTTGTTTTTAAAAGAAAAGCTTTGATTCGTTTATGGAAATGAATTATTTACGTAAAGCGAATCACTTATATGGAAACGATTTATTTGTATAATTAGCATTAAACATCGAAAAAGTAAACTTGTCACTATTTCAAAAGATAAGAATAATCGTTGGACATGACTTTGAGGTAACACTACCTTGACTTGTCCGGTATTATTGTTAACCAAGAGAAAGTACAAGTTTGAATTCAATGAGTGGTGATACGTATACAAGACGTAATTTCCATATACGATCGTTTTATATCCTCTATAGTTGGTATATCAACTATCGGTTACTTCAGCTACTTTATTAACGTCATTCTAAGACGATTTATTGCTCCATTGAGCGTTGATTATCCTTTGCCCGAAATGACCAAACCAAAGCGCGTGATTTTTGGGGGCCATGTTTTGTGAGTTTGCTCCCATTAGGATATTTTCACATCTCATCTAGATTTTCGTGTACCGTCACGTGAAAAACGGTTGAGAGTTTTTAGATGTGAAATATTCGAATTCTCGGTAAGGTCTGGCGGGGTCCGGCTTGGAGTTCCCGGGGTTTTTAAGTATATTGCTAGAGGTATACTTCTTTTAAGGGGGATGCACCCTCCTTGTCATTTGTTGGAAAATTTCCTTTCCTTGTTTGATTCGAAGACCCTGAATCTATTTTAGCTTTAAATTGCCGTGAGTAGAGCTGTAACGCCCCACTCCGAGACCCACATTAGTAAAGAGTATTACTAAGTAACACCATCTGCTAATACGGAGAATAGACCTGGATAGGAGCGACCATCTATGCCCTTGTCTTAATTATCTATTGAATACGCCGACAATTGCCACTTCTTACCTAAATGGATCGACATATCCAATAAATATTTAATACAAAGCCATAGGTGGCTGAAGGATCTATCAGAACAAGATATAACAACTCAAATGTAATACACATCACAGAACAGTAGATCATCACATACATCTTTACATATACAGAAATATTACAGAGTTTACAAAATGATACATGTCAAGTGGTAAAGCAAACCACAATATACAGGCGAGTCAATAGAATACATATCAGAGTTACAGACAAAAAGGACTACGCAAAAAGCTATAACAAAAAGGAACTAGCGGAATAGTCCATGCGGAAGCAAAAGAGGCTAAGTCCAAAGTACCTAACCTGAAACATCTCGGCCAGACCCGAGTATAAAATACACGGGTCAGTCTAGCTAAACAAATCAGTTAGATAAACTAAATGATAATGAACATACAAGGTCATAAAGTACCACAAATATCTCCAAAAGAGATAACCAGGTCATCTAACAAAAGATGAATCAAAACAAGCCTCATATCATAGGCAACTCAAATAAACAAAGGATATGAATATCCCAAAACAAGCCAAAAAGGCAAATAACAAATACCAATAAAGGTAATACAAGTTTCCTCAAGGTAATCGCTATATATCGTGTGGTTCAAAGGACCTACACCGAAAGGCGATACACTAGGGAAATATAATTGTCAAAGAAACAAAAGATGCTCGAACTCAGTACTGTATAACAAGGATCTACAAACCCGAAGGCACAAACCCAATATCACTCGAGCGGTGATGATGGACCAACTCCAAAAGTGATACTATAGGGCAACAAACTCGAAGGCACAAACCCGAAGGTACAAACCCGAAGGCAACATACCCGAAGGCAACAAACCCAATATCACTCGAGCGGTGATGATGGACCAACTCCAAAAGTGATACTATAGGGCAACAAATCGTAGTGGCGAAGGTCCGAAGGCCCAGTACTGGACACGACTAACTGGCGGAATGTGTCGCAACTCTTAGAAAGGAACCCGAAAAATGTTAATGTGAGTCCCATACCACACGTTCGCACTAAACGGTTTACTAACCGTTAGTTAATTTCACACTCAAAGCAGTACAAAGTTCACCTCATCTCATTGGTAAACCAGTCCCAAAGGTCAAAACGGTCAAACGAATAGATTAGAAATTAACTGAAAAGATAAGCACACGTGTTCATAGCACGCGTTTTATTTAATCATTTAATTCTCCTCCCTCTTCGCTCGAAGTGCAAAATTGTGTGTGTGTTTTGAATAGAAATTATAAATTGGAGAAACGAGCTTTTATTACAATTTAAAAAGATCATTTTATAAAAACCCGTGTACGAAATCAAAAAGGAATCATCAAAGTCAAATATGCAATAACAACTAATTGGAATCTACACGAATCGATTAAAATTGGAAACCAAGCAAAATAGGCAAATCTGGGCTGAGACAAGCAGGTCAATCGACTGACTGCAAAGGCCAGTCGACTGATCCAGAAACCCGAAAGTTTGAGTTCCTGCTGTCAGTCGACTGAATGTAGAGGCCAGTCGACTGACTGCAGAAACAGAGACTCCCAGTTTCTACAGACAGTCCCAGAAACTCTCGGTTTCTACAGCCAGTTGACTGACTGCAGGGGCCAGTCGACTGACTGGCACTGGGACTATATTTCAGCCTATCCAAATGAAGAGCAAACTCTTCCAATTTGCGATCGGATGAGCAACGGGCGCTAGGGTTTTATGCCAATCGACAACCCAGCCCTATTGGCTCTTCAATACACCACTAAAAGCATGATCAAACATCAAAGCTATGATTATTAGATTTTTTGACTTCAAAACACCAAAAATTGAAATGTTCACCAAATCAATTCAAATCAAAAGCAAATGAACATAAGTGTTAGGAATTCATACCTAAATCAAGAGAAGTAGATGTGAGTTCAAAACTGACCTTTTTAACTCAAAAACAAAGATGAGAAGCTCAAATGCAAAGAAAAGATCAACCACTCTTCACTTCTACTCTACAAGCTCCAATCTAAGATCAAAACAAGTATTTCCTAAATTAGGGTTTAGGAAATTTCTGAAATTGAAGAGGAAATGAGATGGAGAAGATGAAGAGGAGGCTTACCTAAGCTTCTCTTTGATTTTGGAGCAAGAATTTGAGTTTGCAAGAGGAAACTAGGGCTTGGAATTTCTATTTACCATTCTCTTCCCCCATTTTCAGTTGAGCTTGAGTTAAAAGAAATGAAATGAGTGAATGGAGAGGAGAGGGGGCTGAGTTAGGGTATAGGATGAGTTGGGTGAAACCCAAACCCAAAAGCCCACTTAGAAATTAGCAAAATTCAACTTACTCCAAACATATCGATGCTTATACTAAAAAAGATCGCAAATGCCATTTGGGACTCAATGGAAGTGGTCCCAAGTCCTAATTCGATCGTTTGCAAAAAGTGAGATTTTGGACTTAAATTTGACTAACGACGCTATATTTGAATAAAATATTTAAATACAAAATCGTAAAATATGCGGGTTGTTACAGATCTCCCCTTCTTAACAAAATTGCGTCCACGCAATTCCTAGAGAAGAATTTGCAACAACTACATACTTACATCACCCAAAAAGAAAAGAAAAGAAAATAAGCTTGAGATAAAGAGATATTCTCACCATTGCTAAGCAAAGATAAAAAAACCCGGATAGGAGCGCTCGATAAACTCTCTGGTTTCCCAAGTACAGTCATTGGGATTAGCGGACCATTGAACTTTAATGAGCGACACGTCCTTGTTTCGAAGGTGTCTCACCTCCGTGGCAAGTACGCGAATAGGTTGCTGTACAATAGATAAGTCTGGTGAGATCTCAAGCCCTTGCAAATTAGGAGAGTCGATAACAAAATCTGATTCTTGAAGACACTTACGAAGCTGAGAGACGTGAAACACGTCGTGAACACCGGATATATGAGCTGGAAGTGAAACTCTATAAGCGACAGGGCCAATATGTTCAGTAAAAGGAAATGGTCCTACAAAGCGAGGAGCCAATTTCCATGTCATACTGAAGCGCATAACCCCTTTCAAAGGAGAAACACGAATAAAGACGAGATCACCAACTGAGAACTCGAGAGGCTTCCTACGGTTATCCGCGTAGGATTTCTGGCGGCTTTTGTGCCTCTTTCATTCTTTGACGAATAAGGTCAATCTTCTCACAAGAATCATGAACAAATTATGGGCCAAGAATAAGCTTCTCCCCAGATTCCAACCAACATGAAGGTGATCGACATGGCCTTCCGTATAAGGCTTCGAAAGGAGCCATACCGATACTGGATTGAAAACTATTGTTTTAGGAGAACTCTACAAGGGGTAGATGATCCTCCTAACTACCTCCGAAATCAAGAATACAAATACAGAGGAGATCCTCTAAGATACGATTCACCCGTTCAGTCTATCCATCAGATTGTGGATGATAAGCTGTGCTGAAATTAAGCTTTGTTCCCAAAGCTTGAAGAAGACTCTGCCAGAAATGACTGGTGAATAAAGGATCACGGTCACTCAAAATCGAACTAGGAACACCGTGAAGTCTCACGATTTCCTTGATATATAACTTAGCCAAAAGAGAAGCAGTCCTATTAGATTTAATAGGAACAAAATGAGCTGATTTGGTGAGGCGATCAACAATAACCCAAATGCTAGAATGGCCCGATCTCGTACGAGGTAGGCCATCAATGAAATCCATCGAAATCTGATCCCATTTCCACAATGGAATCTCTAGAGGCTGAAGGAGACCAGAAGGGCGCTGATGTTCGGCTTTAATACGTTGACAAGTCATGCAATTACTCACATAACTCGCCACATCGTGCTTCATGCCTTCCCAATAATAAAGGTGATGCATACCAGCATACATCTTACTACTGCCAGGATGAATGGTATACTTAGAACGATGACAGTCATCAAGAACGTCATGCCTAAGTGCAGAATCAGAAGGAACAACAAGACGGTTCTTCTTGCGAAGACACCCATGAAGATCAATGCTGAAATCCCACAACGCCTCATCAAGGGATTCAGTCTCACAAAGCTGAATAAGATGCACATGATCAGGATCACGCTGCTGAGCTTTGGCAATACGATCCAATAGAGAGGGTCTAGCTTCCAAACTGAATAATACTATCGGAGAATCAGAGGATGGAGCTCGATCACGAATATCATAGAAAGATAGAGTCTTAAGAATATCCTATTCGGCAAGCATCATAGAAACGACAGCCGAATGTCTACGACTAAGCGCATCAGCAACACGATTACCCTTACCAGGGGTATACATGATATCAAAGTCAGAGGAGGCAAGAAACTCGAGCCAACGCTGTTGCCTCATATTGAGTTCCTTCTGAGTGAACAAATACTTCAAGGATTTATGATCGGTATAGAGAATGAAGCGCTCGCCTAATAAATAGTGTCGCTAAATCTTCAAGGCGAAGACAATGGCGGCTAACTCAAGATCATGAGTGGCATAGAGAACTTCATTCGGACGCAGTTGCCTAGAAGCATAAGCAACTACCCGATCCTTCTGCATAAGCACGGCACCGAGACCACTACCACAAGCATCGGTGTAGACAACAAGATCATGATTCCCCTCGGGAACCACAAGAATAGGAGCATTAGTGAGAAGTTCCTTTAATGTCTAAAAGGAAGCTTCACACTTATCGGACCAAATATAACGAATGCCTTTCCGAGTAAGGCTGGTGAGAGGAAGCACAACACGTGAAAAATCCTTAATGAACCGACGGTAATAACCCGCCAATCAAAGGAAACTACGAATCTCATGAACATTCTCAGGCCTCTTCCAATTCTGGATAGCTTCGATCTTTGAGGGATCGACAGAAATGCCGTCGGAAGATACAACATGGCCTAAGAACTTAACCTTATTCTCCCAAAAATGGCACTTGGAGAATTTGGCTTTAAGCTGATGGTGACGAAGAGTACTCAAGACAATTCTCAAGTGATTAGTATGCTCGGCTTCAGACTTAGAATAAAAGAGAATGTCATCAATGAACATAAGGACGAACTTATCGAGATGTTCCCAGAATACCCGATTCATAAGATCAATAAAGAAAGAAAGGGCGTTTAACAAGCCATACGAAAGAACCATATCGAGTGCGGAAAGCTATATGAGGTATGCTATCTTCCGCGACTCAGAGCTGATGGAAACCAGTGGAAAGGTCGAGCTGAGAGAAGACCTTAGCGCCACTCAATAGATCGAACATATCATCGATCCTCGGCAAAGGATACCTATTCCTGATGGTCAAATCGTTAAGCTTGCGATAGAAAAAAGCTGCCGAATTGGCCTATTTCCTGCGCGTACCAATTGATAATGCAGAGACTAAGAGTTCCATCGGACTTCTTCACGAAGACGACCGCGGTACCCCACGGTGAAAAATTGGACTGACTCAACTGTTTGGACTCAAGCTCTAAAAGCTGCTTCTTGAGTTCCTCATTTTCTTTTGTAGACATCCTCGTGGGAGGACGGCCAACTGGCTACACGCCTGGAATGAGATCAATGCGGAACTCGATCACTCGCTTGGGTGGCAAACCCGAAACCGACTCAAAAACATCAGAGAAGTCACAAACAATAGGAATACAAAATATATCATCATCATCTCATGAGTCAAGAGAATATAAGGCCATTTCGGAGTTATCCACATTCCGAAGAACAATTGACAGCTGAATAGACGAATCTGGGTGTCGAAGAAATAAATTTCTTTCAGAACAAATAATCCTGGCATCGTATCTCACTAGCCAGTCCATACCCAAAATCATATCAAATTCCAGATAAGATATAACGTGCAGATTCGCACGAAAAGAAAAGCCACATAAAACAATCTCAACATCATCATAAAGCTTGCTAAGGGTTGCGGATCCCTCAATAGGATTCGCAATCCTCAACGAAGTAACCATACAAGAAACATCCAAAGACAAATCATCTACGAGCTTTTTTTGTATGAAAGAATGCGAAGCACCTTATCTAAAAGTACTCGAATACTACGGTCATGAAATAAAATAGAACCTTCCAAAATAGATGGAGATATACCTCTGAGCTGAGAAGAACCTCCAGAAGCCTTAGCAACATAAAGCTTGCCAGACTTGGCATTAGGAACAGTAGGGCAGGAGGAAACATGATGACCTTCATTCTTGCAATAATGGCAGAAGAGAGGCTTAGTACAAGCTCAAATCATATGATCAGGAGAACCATAATCGAAACACTTCCGAATGGAAGGTGTTCCAGCAGATTGAGAGTTAGAACCAGATTCAACAGGCTTTTCCTTCTTGGAAGGGAGAAATCCCTGCTTATGAAATGGAAACTTCTTCTTATTGGGGTTCTTGCGAACCTCAACATTATCACCACTATCACACTCCTTCTCGATGGCTTCGAGATGAAGTGCCGAATCAACCAACTCCTCAAAAGAAAGCTTAAGCTCGAGCATTAAAGACTTCTTAAGATATTTCTTAAGACCAGAGACAAACTTCATATTCTTTTTATAAGAAGTGCTAATGAATTCAAGACCATACTTAGATAAGGCCTCGAATGATGCAACATAATCAGAAACGGAGGACTTCCCTTGCTTCAACTCAAGGAAGCGACAGGCTAATAAAACCTTCTCAGATTCAGGAACGAATTTGAGTTCGAATCATTCCCGAAACTGAGTTCAAGAAAGAACAGACTCATCAAGTTCAACTATAAGAAGCTCGTACCAATCAAGGGCACTCTCTTGCAATAAGCTAGAAGTTAAAAGAACTCGATCGTGGTCAGAAAGATCCATGCGAGAGAAGATACGTTCGAATGTGCGAATCCAAGCTTGGACCTCAAGAACATACTCGGAGCCTTTGAATGGCTTTCCTCCAAGATGAGAAAAATCACTGCACAGGCGTGTAAAGGCAGACTTGCACGGAGGAGATGCACAAATAGGAGCCGGAGGCTGAGTGCTCCTAAATAACTCGAAAAACTGATCGGCAGACATATAAACGTCGTCCGGATGCGAGCCACTGGATTTCCCAGCATCCGTGCGTCGTCCTCGGCCTCTTCCGGCTATTAGCTGAAAGTTAAGATAATAAAAAGATTATTCACAAGGTAGATATCATTAATTCAAATATGGAATACTACGGAATAAAAATGCATTCCTAGACGTATTCCCCAAAATTCTATCTACCCGAAAGGAACAGAAAGAATAAAGGCACGATGATTCAAGGATTCGTAACATTCGTACTACCCTTTGATGTACCATAATATGTATCTCTGTTCTATGTTTATCATATTTTGTTCTGAACTCAGCTCTGATACTAAGCTGTAATGTCCCACTCCAAAACCCACATTAGCAAAGAGTATTACTAAGTAACACCGTTTGCTAATACGGAGAATAGAGCTGGATAGGAGCGACCATCTATGCCCTTGTCTTAATTATCTATTGAATACGCCGACAATTGCCACTTCTTACCTAAATGGATCGACATATCCAATAAATACTTAATACAAAGCCATAGGTGGCTGAAGGATCTATCAGAACAAGATATAACAACTCAAATGTAATACACATCACAGAACAGTAGATCATCACATACATCTTTACATATACAGAAACATTACAGAGTTTACAAAATGATACATGTCAAGTGGTAAAGCAAACCACAATATACAGGCGAGTCAATAGAACACATATCAGAGTTACAGACAAAAAAGACTACGCAAAAAGCTATAACAAAAAGGAACTAGCGGAATAGTCCATGCGGAAGCAAAAGAGACTAAGTCCAAAGTACCTAACCTGAAACATCTCGGCCAGACCCGAGTATAAAATACACGGGTCAGTCTAGCTAAACAAATCAGTTAGATAAACTAAATGATAATGAACATACAAGGTCATAAAGTACCACAAATATCTCCAAAAGAGATAACCAGATCATCTAACAAAAGATGAATCAAAACAAGCCTCATATCATAGGCAACTCAAATAAACAAAGGATATGAATATCCCAAAACAAGCCAAAAAGGCAAATAACAAATACCAATAAAGGTAACACAAGTTTTCTCAAGGTAATCGCTATATATCGTGTGGTTCAAAGGACCTACACAGAAAGGCGATACACTAGGGAAATATAATTGTCAAAGAAACAAAAGATGCTCGAGCTCAGTATTGTATAACAAGGATCCACAAACCCGAAGGCACAAACCCAAAATCACTCGAGCGGTGACGATGGACCAACTCCAAAAGTGATACTATAGGGCAACAAACCCGAAGACACAAACCCGAAGGTACAAACCCGAAGGCAACATACCCGAAGGCAACAAACCCAATATCACTCGAGCGGTGACGATGGACCAACTCCAAAAGTGATACTATAGGGAAACAAACCATAGTGGCGAAGGTCCGAAGGCCCAGTACTGGACACCACTAACTGGCGGAATGTGTCACAACTACAACGACCCAAAATTTTTAGTGATTTTATTTATTAAATTAATTGAAATTTTGTGAAACTTTAAAAAATAAAATTTGAAAATAAATTTTTTATATTTGGAATACGTCTATTTTAACATAGCAACTGGTAAATTTTCATCAGATAATATTGAAGTTTATTCTATTGGGTAATTCTATTAAATTCAAATCATTTAATAATTGATGGTAATAAATTTATTTTCAAACCGGAATATTTTTTTACAGAAAATTTCTAAATCTTCTTCTGAGTGAGATGTCATCTTTCGTTTTTCCAAATTTGGACTTCTATTGCTCCGTTTATCTTAATTCTGGCAAAATAGCATCATTTCTGGTACCGATTATCGACTTTTGATCGGATGATCGTACCACCGATATCTGTATACCGTTTTGATCGTCTCGTCATGCTGATCTTAGTGGTATATTTATTTCGGTAGATTGAGGTCCAGTACGTAACGGTGACGAGGAAATAGCTCGTCATAACGGTACCGAAATTTTGAATCCCTTTTTCCCTGTACGTTTCAATCTGAAACGTGCTGTCCTAACAATCAATAAATTATTTTAAATGTACAATGTATCACCACTTGACCGTTGGAATTTCACTATTCCTACTTTATTTATATTGGTACGTTTTGCCTCTTTCTATTCTTGTTTACTGTTCATATCTTAAAAGGAGAAAGTATATTATAAAATAAGCTGTCAGTGGATGCCTGCTCAGCCTCTTCCTCCTTTTTCCTTTTCTTTTCTTTCTCGTTTGATTTCTCTTCTTCGAAAAAAAGTGTTGCTTTCTTCTTCCACTTACATTCTTTTTCTCCACCATTTTTCCTCTGTCCTTGTTCGGCTTCCCTGTCTTCCCTACCCACGCAAACTTCCCTCTCCCACTGGCGCAGCCCTACCACCCAAGCCAATCCAGCATCTCAACACAACCGACCACCTCCACCACCACACTGCAAACTCGAACCATGCCGCGTGCTCCACCCTCAACCGCTCCACCTTATCCCTAACACACCCACTGCCTTGCCTCCGACCTTCCCACAGCCTTCCTCCAAAACACCTCCGCTCAGCACATGTCCATCATGCCATAGTTTATGTTTCATAGATTCGATTTGTATGTATGTATGTAATGGTTTTGGTGCTTATATAAGGTCAGTTAATTAGTTTATATATATATTGTTAGGAAAAAAAATTTAAACTACAGATCTGCATCCGTATATATATATATATATTATATACTATTTTATTGTATGGTTAGTGGTGTATTTTATTATGTTATATATATATAAGGTAGGAATAATACAACTCTTGTAACGACCCGATATTTTCAACCATTCGCATCCATTATAAGTGTATAGGTAGACACTCATGCCGGAGTTGAATCGCTCAAAATACCGCGTTGTAATTAAAATTTGGCAAATCTCAGAATATACAGTAAATAAATATAATCACAGATCACAGACACAGAGTAAAATAATGCAGCGGAAGTAAAAGAAATAGTAGTTCATGAAGCTACTATCTAAATATGTCAGAGTTACATAAGATACAACAGAAGAAATAGAGTACAACAAAAGTCTCAATAAAATAACCAAGTACAAGCTGAGTAGAACAACAGGATTGAAATAGATAGGACATGACAAGCAGATAATCTCCAGCGATTCAAATCTCCAAGAGAGTGGAAATCCAATCTGTGAATAACTCAGGCTGACCCGAGCGTAAAGCAAAACACAAAACACTCGAGTCAGGACAATATATACTTATATAATGTAAACCAACTCAAGTGAACTGTACTAAAGGTACAAGTAACTTAGAAGATGCTTGGGACCGCCCATCCTCTAAGGATCCGTTAAAATATCTACTATGTAGTAATATTCGCTATTATAATAGTGTCTAAATAAGTAAAGTATAATCATATAGAAAATAGCGTTAAGGGGATGGAGAACCTTAACGCGGTCGGATCTTAAAATCATAATCGTAGTAAAGCTCGATATGGTAGGTGACACGGCACAACTAGGCAATGCCAGGGTAGATATACCAATTACGCACACGGACTGATGGATACGCATAGCAGCCACTACCGTTCCACCTCGAACAACACTCCCAAATCGGAGGATGGCCATCTAATCAATCACAAGTAAGAGTATAATATCGAAGAAATGTGTCCAAGAAGAGGTGCTACCTCACTGGTCCGAGATCGCTCCTGTTTTAGCCACCTTATGCCAACTCACGGGAGTTGGGTCCACGTAACATACCTTAAGAACGTCGCCACCATCCTACTTCATTCTGGAATCTCCACCGCGTACACGGTTGCCAAAGTGGTTTTCGGTAAGACAGAGAGTATGTCCATATCCGATCCCGGTCTCTTTAACAACCCAACGTTATTATAACCCGTGGTTATAAGTTTAAAAACAGTTTATACTTCAAAATAGAATATCATTTCAAATCCAAATCTTTATCAAAATAAAGATTAAATCAATTCCAAACCATTTCCATATTTTTAAAATATCATATCATTTCAAAACTTCATTTCAAATCATTTTAATATCATAAAATATCATATCCTTACAAAACTTCATTTCAAACCATTTTATTAAAATAAAATATCCTATCAGTTCAAATCCAAATATTCAACTTTAAATACCTTTTAAATTCAAAGATATCGTTCATTTACTATCATTTCAAATCACCTTTAAATAGTTTATTCCAATCAAAGTAATTCATTAAAACCTTTTAAAAGTGTAATTATTATATTTTCAAATCAAGTATTCAATTTCCAAAATTTCAAACCATTCTGAGTTCGTTTACTAAGTCAAAAACCCTAATTATTAAAATTTCAGCATTTCACAGCATTTAAAAACAACTGCTATAAGTTATATTTGAAAACATTTTTAATTCAGCAAAGACAGCACTTAAAACTGCTGTTAAAACTCAGTTTTAGTTGAATTATAGTTCAAAACAGAAAAGACAGCATTTCAGAAGTGCTGCGGTAGTTCAGATTTCAAAACAAGGGTTAAATTTGGTTTCAGCAAAGACTGCAGACCATTATAGCATTTCCAGAGAATGCTATAATAGACCTGGGTTCAATATTAACCTATAAATTCAACTACAGCAACTGCAGCATTTCAGAAATGCTGTAGTAGCCCTTTTATTCAATTTTTAGTGTAATTCAGAACCATAGCATTTCTGAATGCTATTAAAAGTGATTTCCAGCTTTTTAGTGTATTTCCAGCAATTAAATAACTTCATTTTAAACTCTTTAAACATTTTTAAAATCATAATTTAACATTTAAAATGTTCATTTACATATCATTTAACATGTATCTTTTTCACAATAAATTTCTTATAATTAAATCCAATTTTCAACAATTTACTTAATAAATTTAAGTGTAAAAGTTTCCAATTCTTCACATTTCAACAAATAACTTAACACTTCAAATTTAAATTACCATTTCACAAATTTAACTAAATTTCCAATTTTATTTAATTAACTAAAACCTTTAATTAAAACCAAATTTCACATTTCCAAGTCAAGTTATATTTTAAAAGATCACTTTTAAAGATTTATTTATTTAACCACTTAAATTCATAGAAAAATCAATAATACTTAATAATCACTTAAATTCAAATTTAATCAAATTATCATATTTACCATTTCCAAATAAAATTTAATATCCATTTTATTTATATAACTTAAATATCATTTTTAACCAAAATTCCAAATTTCCAACTTAAGTTATATTTCAAAAATCCAGTTAAACCATTCATTAATTACATTTTTAACACATAGAAAAATCATAATTTCTTTAATTCAAAATATTTCAAAATCTGTTTAAATCAAATTTCATAAATTTATATTTTTAAAATACTTAAAAATATTCAAAACACTTTATAAAGTAACCACGGGCCTGTATATAATTTTCTAACCTAGGTCAAGTGATACGGATATGTATCATTTCAATCCGCAGTTAAAAAAGAAAAATCCGGGTTCTATCATTTCAAACCCGCAATCCCAAGTTAAAATAATTTAAATAAAAATCATTCAGGCCTATCATTTCAGCCCATAACGATTTTTCCCTATTCTAAAGTCCGTTCGGGTATGTATCATTTCAACCCATAGTGATTCTAATCTACAGGGAACTTGCAATGGTGATAACTGATATAAATAACAGAATAACGTTAAATAACAGTAACATATGATATAACAGGTGTAATAACAGGTGTGAACATCATATGATAATAATATAGGCATATATAACATGATAATATATTTCTACAGATTCACAGGGTGTCAATTTACTAGTTATATAGGTACATATTGTCTGGTGAGAATAACTCACCGTTTTGTGCTGGAGACACAACGACGAATGCACGAATGAGATCCAAACAAGCACGATAACACGATTCAAATAAGAGTGGAGGAGCCAAAGTATCAAATCCCTTGAATACAAGTCAAACAAAACAATATAACAACGATGAGTTTCAAATCAGCTACGATCAAAACTACACTAGAATAGACTGCACAGAATCAAATAGAAATGCTTGCACTTGCTTTCTACCTCATATGCTTCAGCAATGGGCTGTAAAAGCACTGTAATGGAAGGGTTTTGGATCAGGTTTGGATCAGGTTTTGGGTTCAACAAGTCGTCCATACATAGGAAAAGATGATGCAAAGGTATGTGTGCATGGAACTACAACTATAGGGCAAACAAACATGATTTCATGCAACCAAAGGCCACGACCAAGGCAACCTTAGGCACGGCCAGATCTGTAGGGGGTTAGGTACAGGTGTGGTAGTGGGTTTCAGGTCGTCTATTGGTGGTGGAGGTGGAGTAGGTGGCGGCCAAAGCAAGATATGGAGGGTAGGTGATGATATGTGTGGTCTAGGCAATGTTTTAAGGAGTTTTGTGCAAGTTTTTGTGGGATTTTGGTCAAGGGAATGGTATGGCATGATCATGGCAGAGGATTAGGAGGAGGAGCTGCTGCAAATGATGGTGGAGAGGATGGTGGTGGTGGTGGTAGAGGCTAGGCCTAGCAAAACACAAGAAGGATCAATGCAACAATCAATAGAAAAATCATAAAAACAAGAAGAAAGATGATAGAATTTACCAAATTTTTGTAAAACAAATGGCCGTGAGTTTTTTTCTCAAGAAAGATGATAAAATTTTCGTGAGAAAGAGTGAGGAATGTGGCTGAAAGATGGAGTAAAGGTACGGCCAAAAATCAATAAAGAGGAGGTTGAGAAATGAAAGGTCGGTAGATAAAAGGACATTGGAGTTACAAGAGTTATAAAACCTTTCAAATTTCCACCATTTCTTTTTAAATTTTAAATACATGTAAAATATGTATAAATACAGATAAAACACGAAAATATAGTAAATAAACAAAAATAAATAAATAAATATTAATTAAATATAATTAAATTAAGAAAATAACAAAGAAAATGTAAATTAGGCTTGAAAATTTGAAAATAAATGAAATGAACTTTGGGAAAATTGTATGTACATGAAAAATATTTATAAATAAATATAAAAACATAAAAAAAATGCATACATAAAAATGAATAAATAAATTTTAATTAAATACAATTTAAATGAAGAAAATAGCAGAAAAATGGAAACTACCTTTAAAAATAGAAAATAAATTCAATGAGCTTTGGAAAAATTCAAACATCATTTTATAAATATTTAAAAGACAAAATATACATAAAATAACATATTAACACATATTAAAATAAAATATGACAAAGAAAAATATAATTTATACAATTTAAAATAACAAAATTGCAAAATAAACAATTTATACTCAAAATTGAAATGTACATATCTTTTGCAGTTTAACTCCGTTTTCAACGAAACAAAAAGCAGTATTCATGTTATTAAATCTATTTTCATAATAAAAGATAAAATTTATAATTTCAAATATTTAAAATTTAAATTTAAAAGTCAAAGTTTGACTATTTTAACCAAAATTCACTTTTTGGAAAATTATTCTATTCAGTCATATTTGTAATTCTAATCCATATCAAAATCAAAGTTTATATTTAAAATAACAAAATTTATTCTTTTTCATAAATAAAGCTTTTAAATCTGGAAATATCAATTTAAAAAAAATTGTAAAATACAGGGTTGTTACACTCTCCCCCACTCAAAACTTTTCGTCCCCGAAAAGGAACGAGGTACGGGAAAGCACCTAAAAGATAGAATGAAATAGAATTAAGACAAGATGATAAGAAGATTGGAATTACACCTGATAACTATTGTTATAGGTAAGTTTGACAAGATGGAGGTGATCAAATCAAGAATATAAGCACGAAAAAGATCCTCTAGAGTCTAAATCACCCCTTTCACTTGACCGATGGTCTATGAATGGAAAACAGTGTTCAGATCCAAATGAGTATCCAAGATTATACAGAAAGATTTCTAAACAGACTGGTATAAGCAATAGCCTTCACATTCTGTAACAAGATAAGAGAATTAAGGACAACCAAAAGATAGTTTGAAAAACAAAATAAGATAATAAATTTGAAACAATAATGCTTTGAAATCATAACAATTTAGGGATGTTTATCATTTGGAAATCATACTACTAAAATCATAACACTTTGGAAATGTTATCCTAAAAAAAACATAACACTTAGAAAATCATAACACCTTTTTAAAAATAATCTTCATTTAAACCATTTTAATCCAAGATCAAACAATATTCATTTTATAGTTGTAACATTTCTAAGTTCATTCAATTATAAAAATTTCCAAAACACTGTATTTTCAAAACAGCAGCACTTATAAAATGCTACAGTAGATATATTAATATTTCAAATCAGTTTAATATCAGAAATATTCATTTGGATATCATTTAACTTATGACTTATTAAAACAAACTTTTATGAATGGAATATTCAAATCAAACTATACTTCATTTATTAAGTTAAAAGTTCACTATTTTAGTTAGCTCTTAATTTAACACATAACCTAACACTTTATTTAAAATACCCATTTCATAAATAGATATTCCTTTAATAAGTTACACTTAAAATTTCCATTTGAAAACCAAATTCTCAATTATCAAGTTTTAGTGATGTTAAAATACATTTTAACTATTTAAATCATAATTATTCATTTTTCAAGACATATCAATTTCATAAATAAAGTATTTATCATAGCAAATATAACAATCAAATTTCTTTACACATTTATTCATTTAGACATCAATTAAACTATGAATTCAAGTTAAATAAACTTTATTACCAAAAGTCCAATTCAAATGTATTTTATTTTATCTATTCAAAGATACATTATTTATTATACAACATATTCATTTTAGGAAATAGCCTTTATTAAAATTCCTAGGTTAGACTTAAGGTTCCATAGTAAATTAAATTTGATTATTAAGTTATTTAAATAAAATCTCTTTAAATTCCTTTTTCACTATTTACCTCTGTTAATCTTTATAACTAAAATTTAAGTGTATAACATTTATTATAACCACTCAAATTTTATTTATAAAATCCTTTCTGTATTGTATATTATCCAATTTCATATTCAACTTCTGTGTAATTTAGGTAATTTATATTGGAATGAAATTGTGTGTTACACAAGTAAAACTTTCCAATTCAATTATCTCAAGTTTGAATCATTTATTCAAATTTTTGATTTTCTTCTTATAACTGAAATTATTCTTTAAAATAAAATTTAAGAATTAAACTTCCGATTCCTTTCAAACTATTTAGAGATAAGTAATTATATATACATAATATGTCAAATCAAATTTAAATCATATATCTATATATATTATAATCCAGTCATATTTTAGAAATTCAAATCAATTAGATTTTCCAAAACAAAGCTGTAGCAAGACTATAGAACGGTCTCTTCACTTCGAAACTCGAAAATGAACGTCGATGATGCTGCAGTCATCACCGAAATTATTTTCCAGCGACAAAGAGAAGAGCACTTAATTTTTAAACTTTAACATCCTTTAGAGACAAATTTTTATTCAAAATACTTTAAATAATATATCCTTTTATAACTTTTAACATAAGGTTTGAATCCATCGGAAATTAAATTCTTAAATTTCTTGTTTTAAATTCATTTCAGTTCCCAAATAAATTTATAAACAACTATTTATAAATTCATTTGTAGAACAATAAATGATAAATCAAGTATTATCACTTCAAATTATCAATTTAAATCAATTTATTAAGTTCCATAAATTATATATCAAAATTTATTTCATTAACCAAATTTTTTTATAATATTGTGTCAGTTTGTTCTGTCAAAGTGTTTTAGAAATCCTATCGATAGCGTTGATCAGACGAATCGATCGGAAACCCAAATCAACATCAACAACTCAAACAACACCATATATAAAACAAAACATAGATTTACAAGTACAATTCAAAATATTTGGAGATAGTTTAGAAACAAAAGACAAGATGGTTAAACAGAGTAGAGAGATGGGTAAGCTTAGATAAATCGCGGACAACCTTAACCGGGTCAACCGTGACTTAAAGAATAAGATCGATGTGGATTTTTCTGTGATAAATCTACGTTCGATCTCAAGAGATAGAGTTTGGAATAATAAAAGATATTAGCATCTAAACCAAGGATAAATAAAAATCTCTGGTGAATCGATGCTGACTGTAAAGGATTTTCACCCTTTTACAAGAAAATTAGAATATTGGCGAGACAGCCAATTCACTATAAAGATCATTCGAAGTGGAGTTATGTGATACTCCAAAATCAAAAGAAGATGAATAGTGAGGGACAAGAATGAATTTTGAAACCGCAGGGAACGTTCCAAAAATTCAGAGGAAATTTGAATCAAGAGGAAAAGATTTAAACTCGAACGAAAGTGATTCTGTAAATAAATCTACTCCATATGCTGAGTTTTGCCTCAAAACCTGGCTCTGATACCAACTGTAACGACCCGATATTTTCAACCATTCGCATCCATTATAAGTGTATAGGTAGACACTCATGCCGGAGTTGAATTGCTCAAAATACCGCGTTGTAATTAAAATTTGGCAAATCTCAGAATATACAGTAAATAAATATAATCACAGATCACAGACACAGAGTAAAATAATGCAGCGGAAGTAAAAGAAATAGTAGTTCATGAAGCTACTATCTAAATATGTCAGAGTTACATAAGATACAACAGAAGAAATAGAGTACAACAAAAGTCTCAATAAAATAACCAAGTACAAGCTGAGTAGAACAACAGGATTGAAATAGATAGGACATGACAAGCAGATAATCTCCAGCGATTCAAATCTCCAAGAGAGTGGAAATCCAATCTGTGAATAACTCAGGCTGACCCGAGCGTAAAGCAAAACACAAAACACTCTAGTCAGGACAATATATACTTATATAATGTAAACCAACTCAAGTGAACTGTACTAAAGGTACAAGTAACTTAGAAGATGCTTGGGACCGCCCATCCTCTAAGGATCCGTTAAAATATCTACTATGTAGTAATATTCGCTATTATAATAGTGTCTAAATAAGTAAAGTATAATCATATAGAAAATAGCGTTAAGGGGATGGAGAACCTTAACGCGGTCGGATCTTAAAATCATAATCGTAGTAAAGCTCGATATGGTAGGTGACACGGCACAACTAGGCAATGCCAGGGTAGATATACCAATTACGCACACGGACTGATGGATACGCATAGCAGCCACTACCGTTCCACCTCGAACAACACTCCCAAATCGGAGGATGGCCATCTAATCAATCACAAGTAAGAGTATAATATCGAAGAAATGTGTCCGAGAAGAGGTGCTACCTCACTGGTCCGAGATCGCTCCTGTTTTAGCCACCTTATGCCAACTCACGGGAGTTGGGTCCACGTAACATACCTTAAGAACGTCGCCACCATCCTACTTCATTCTGGAATCTCCACCGCGTACACGGTTGCCAAAGTGGTTTTCGGTAAGACAGAGAGTATGTCCATATCCGATCCCGGTCTCTTTAACAACCCAACGTTATTATAACCCGTGGTTATAAGTTTAAAAACAGTTTATACTTCAAAATAGAATATCATTTCAAATCCAAATCTTTATCAAAATAAAGATTAAATCAATTCCAAACCATTTCCATATTTTTAAAATATCATATCATTTCAAAACTTCATTTCAAATCATTTTAATATCATAAAATATCATATCCTTACAAAACTTCATTTCAAACCATTTTATTAAAATAAAATATCCTATCAGTTCAAATCCAAATATTCAACTTTAAATACCTTTTAAATTCAAAGATATCGTTCATTTACTATCATTTCAAATCACCTTTAAATAGTTTATTCCAATCAAAGTAATTCATTAAAACCTTTTAAAAGTGTAATTATTATATTTTCAAATCAAGTATTCAATTTCCAAAATTTCAAACCATTCTGAGTTCGTTTACTAAGTCAAAAACCCTAATTATTAAAATTTCAGCATTTCACAGCATTTAAAAACAACTGCTATAAGTTATATTTGAAAACATTTTTAATTCAGCAAAGACAGCACTTAAAACTGCTGTTAAAACTCAGTTTTAGTTGAATTATAGTTCAAAACAGAAAAGACAGCATTTCAGAAGTGCTGCGGTAGTTCAGATTTCAAAACAAGGGTTAAATTTGGTTTCAGCAAAGACTGCAGACCATTATAGCATTTCCAGAGAATGCTATAATAGACCTGGGTTCAATATTAACCTATAAGTTCAACTACAGCAACTGCAGCATTTCAGAAATGCTGTAGTAGCCCTTTTATTCAATTTTTAGTGTAATTCAGAACCATAGCATTTCTGAATGCTATTAAAAGTGATTTCCAGCTTTTTAGTGTATTTCCAGCAATTAAATAACTTCATTTTAAACTCTTTAAACATTTTTCAAAACATAATTTAACATTTAAAATGTTCATTTACATATCATTTAACATGTATCTTTTTCACAATAAATTTCTTATAATTAAATCCAATTTTCAACAATTTACTTAATAAATTTAAGTGTAAAAGTTTCCAATTCTTCACATTTCAACAAATAACTTAACACTTCAAATTTAAATTACCATTTCACAAATTTAACTAAATTTCCAATTTTATTTAATTAACTAAAACCTTTAATTAAAACCAAATTTCACATTTCCAAGTCAAGTTATATTTTAAAAGATCACTTTTAAAGATTTATTTATTTAACCACTTAAATTCATAGAAAAATCAATAATACTTAATAATCACTTAAATTCAAATTTAATCAAATTATCATATTTACCATTTCCAAATAAAATTTAATATCCATTTTATTTATATAACTTAAATATCATTTTTAACCAAAATTCCAAATTTCCAACTTAAGTTATATTTCAAAAATCCAGTTAAACCATTCATTAATTACATTTTTAACACATAGAAAAATCATAATTTCTTTAATTCAAAATATTTCAAAATCTGTTTAAATCAAATTTCATAAATTTATATTTTTAAAATACTTAAAAATATTCAAAACACTTTATAAAGTAACCACGGGCCTGTATATAATTTTCTAACCTAGGTCAAGTGATACGGATATGTATCATTTCAATCCGCAGTTAAAAAAGAAAAATCCGGGTTCTATCATTTCAAACCCGCAATCCCAAGTTAAAATAATTTAAATAAAAATCATTCAGGCCTATCATTTCAGCCCATAACGATTTTTCCCTATTCTAAAGTCCGTTCGGGTATGTATCATTTCAACCCATAGTGATTCTAATCTACAGGGAACTTGTAATGGTGATAACTGATATAAATAACAGAATAACGTTAAATAACAGTAACATATGATATAACAGGTGTAATAACAGGTGTGAACATCATATGATAATAATATAGGCATATATAACATGATAATATATTTCTACAGATTCACAGGGTGTCAATTTACTAGTTATATAGGTACATATTGTCTGGTGAGAATAACTCACCGTTTTGTGCTGGAGACACAACGACGAATGCACGAATGAGATCCAAACAAGCACGATAACACGATTCAAATAAGAGTGGAGGAGCCAAAGTATCAAATCCCTTGAATACAAGTCAAACAAAACAATATAACAACGATGAGTTTCAAATCAGCTACGATCAAAACTACACTAGAATAGACTGCACAGAATCAAATAGAAATGCTTGCACTTGCTTTCTACCTCATATGCTTCAGCAATGGGCTGTAAAAGCACTGTAATGGAAGGGTTTTGGATCAGGTTTGGATCAGGTTTTGGGTTCAACAAGTCGTCCATACATAGGAAAAGATGATGCAAAGGTATGTGTGCATGGAACTACAACTATAGGGCAAACAAACATGATTTCATGCAACCAAAGGCCACGACCAAGGCAACCTTAGGCACGGCCAGATCTGTAGGGGGTTAGGTACAGGTGTGGTAGTGGGTTTCAGGTCGTCTATTGGTGGTGGAGGTGGAGTAGGTGGCGGCCAAAGCAAGATATGGAGGGTAGGTGATGATATGTGTGGTCTAGGCAATGTTTTAAGGAGTTTTGTGCAAGTTTTTGTGGGATTTTGGTCAAGGGAATGGTATGGCATGATCATGGCAGAGGATTAGGAGGAGGAGCTGCTGCAAATGATGGTGGAGAGGATGGTGGTGGTGGTGGTAGAGGCTAGGCCTAGCAAAACACAAGAAGGGTCAATGCAACAATCAATAGAAAAATCATAAAAACAAGAAGAAAGATGATAGAATTTACCAAATTTTTGTAAAACAAATGGCCGTGAGTTTTTTTCTCAAGAAAGATGATAAAATTTTCGTGAGAAAGAGTGAGGAATGTGGCTGAAAGATGGAGTAAAGGTACGGCCAAAAATCAATAAAGAGGAGGTTGAGAAATGAAAGGTCGGTAGATAAAAGGACATTGGAGTTACAAGAGTTATAAAACCTTTCAAATTTCCACCATTTCTTTTTAAATTTTAAATACATGTAAAATATGTATAAATACAGATAAAACACGAAAATATAGTAAATAAACAAAAATAAATAAATAAATATTAATTAAATATAATTAAATTAAGAAAATAACAAAGAAAATGTAAATTAGGCTTGAAAATTTGAAAATAAATGAAATGAACTTTGGGAAAATTGTATGTACATGAAAAATATTTATAAATAAATATAAAAACATAAAAAAAATGCATACATAAAAATGAATAAATAAATTTTAATTAAATACAATTTAAATGAAGAAAATAGCAGAAAAATGGAAACTACCTTTAAAAATAGAAAATAAATTCAATGAGCTTTGGAAAAATTCAAACATCATTTTATAAATATTTAAAAGACAAAATATACATAAAATAACATATTAACACATATTAAAATAAAATATGACAAAGAAAAATATAATTTATACAATTTAAAATAACAAAATTGCAAAATAAACAATTTATACTCAAAATTGAAATGTACATATCTTTTGCAGTTTAACTCCGTTTTCAACGAAACAAAAAGCAGTATTCATGTTATTAAATCTATTTTCATAATAAAAGATAAAATTTATAATTTCAAATATTTAAAATTTAAATTTAAAAGTCAAAGTTTGACTATTTTAACCAAAATTCACTTTTTGGAAAATTATTCTATTCAGTCATATTTGTAATTCTAATCCATATCAAAATCAAAGTTTATATTTAAAATAACAAAATTTATTCTTTTTCATAAATAAAGCTTTTAAATCTGGAAATATCAATTTAAAAAAAATTGTAAAATACAGGGTTGTTACAACTCTATTATATATGTGTTGATTTTTATGTGTGTTTAATCTAAAATATGATGTGTGCTATAATTAGCGATTTGAAAATGTATAATAAGAATATTTTACTTAATACGTGCTTTAATAAAATGTTGATTTTAGTATATGTAAAGACTTATTTGGGGTACAGGTTTAAAAGTTAATACCTATGTTTATACATTAATTTATATTCATAAGCATATATACAGTGTTATGAGGTATATAGATGTATATGCTTTGTTATATAAAAAGTTATATAACCTATTTGTTTTGTGCTGTATGTAATAAGCTATACTTTGTTATAGTTGTTGTATATTACATTGTAAGTTATTGTATACAAGTCTATATATTAGGGTGTATTATCAGCGTTATATAACAATATTTTATTTTAGTACAGTATAATTATGGTTGTTCGGTTGGCAGGTTCTTTATATGTATATATAGTGTAATAAATTGACTTTTATAAGATTTATTGTTTAAAATTATAGCATGTGCATTAGTTTATATTAGCCTATATATATTAGTGTATATGGGTATACTTTGGTCCGGGGTTTTAATAAATGTATATGTATAATTTTTTTTTGGTGTTTAGATTTAGTATCTATTTGAAAGTACATATGTATATTTTATTTTAAATATGAGTTCCAAATTTAATATTGGTTTAAGAAATAAATATAATGAATAATATATATTTCATTTCAGTCTGTATCAAGCAAATTCTGATTTGATTTCGTCTATTCTTGTTTATCAGCCTTGTCCACCGAATTCGTGCCAATCTAGCTTTGCTTCGAAATTCGTGCTTGGAGTCGTAATTCATTCCATTGACGAATATCTCTAGCCTCGAAAGGTGAGTAATCACTCACGATTTAACGTTCTTATATTTATTAAATTTGATTTCAATTGAAACGACAATTGAAATATGCTGCTGTAGTTATTTAAATTGTTATATATGCTATTATCTGTAACTGTTCACCTGTGGGATATGACACCATATCTTATTGTTTATATTATATTGTTATTGTTGATATATGCCTGTTTTATATTATTATATTATATGTTATCACTCTGCAAGTTCCCTGTAGTTTAGAATTCACTATGGGTTGAAATGATACATACCCGAATGGACTTTAGAATAGGAGAAAATCGTTATGGGTTGAAATGATAAACCCAAGCGATTTTTCATTTGAATTGAAATTGGGATTACGGGTTGAAATGATATCTACCCGTATATATTTAATTTACGGATTGAAATGATAAATATCCGTATCACTTAACCATATGATAGAATTATATACAGACACCGTTGGTCCATATATATAAATATTTTGAAAATAAATTCTATGGATTTGGGAAGAAATATATGGTTTTAATAAATGTTGATTCTTAGATATATATAAATGGCAATGATATATATTGCTTTAATAATAATATTTAATTTAATTAAGATTGATCTAATAAATATAATATGTTTAGGTGTTTAAATTTATATTCCAAATAGATTTTGGTAATAATTTGAATAAGTTAAGGTTGGGAAGATAATTTGAATTTAGTTGAAATTGTATTCAATAAAGAAATTTTATCTAGTTAAACCGATTTGGAACTCATTGAAATTGAGATTTAAGATATGATTTATAACCTGGTCTTGATTTAAGTAATTTAATGAATATTTCTCGTTTAATTAAATTTAAGGAAATATTTAGTGAAATTTAATTTAAGGCTAGTTAATTGGTATTGAATTTATTAAGTGAATATTTTCTGACTAAATAATAATGAGGTTAAATCAAGATATATATGAAACTGTTAAATTTAACTTTGAAAATGTTGAATATTAAAACTTGGAAATATATTGGAATTTAAATGGTTTGTCTGTGACTCAGATCTGTAATCGAAATCAATATAATTTGAATTTGTTATTTAGAAAACTGAATTAAATGGAAATTGATAAATTGAGATTGAATTTGTTTTGAATGGGAAAGGCTAGTTGATTTTGAAGCGATTTGTGAAATTTGAGGAAATTACTATTACTTTACTTTATAAATTATTTAATATAAATATACTATTTGGAAAATAGATATATTTGAAATAAAAGTGAATTTTTGGTTTTGAAGTATAAATTAATTTGAAATGACCATGGTGTTGTAGTATATATTTTTACATTGTAGATAGTTCTACGGATCCTTAGAGGATGGTTATCCCAAACATCCTTTAAGTTACTTGTATTTCAGTTGATATTTCACTTGAGTTGGATTTATTGATATAAGAATGTTAATCCTGACTCGAGTGTTTTGTGTTTTGCTTTACGCTCGGGTCAGACTGAGTGATACAGCATTTGAGACTCACCCTTGGAGTTTGGAGCTTCATTTGGAGATCCAACCATCGATTCGGCTTTCAAGTTTTCCAATTGATTTGTTCAGAGAGGTCATCTATTTGTACTGAAGACTCCACTGTATTTGAGATATTCTGTTTTATTTTATTTTTAACTCTAATGTTTATATAGTAGCTTCATGAACTACTATTTTATCTATTCCGCTGCGTATTATTGTATTACTCTGTGTCTGTGATTCCGTGATTGATTTATTTACTGTATATGCTGAGTTTTTGCCAAATTTTTAATTAACAATCTGATATTTTGAGCAATTCAAGTCCGACATGTGTAGATGCGAATGGTTGAAAATACCGGGTCGTTACAGTTGGTATCAAAGCTTTGGCTCTAGGCAAAACTTAGCATATATAGTAAATTTATTTACAGAATCACTTTCGTTCGAGTTTGAATCTCTTCCTTTTGACTCGTTTTCCTTTGAACTTTGGAACGTTCCTTGCGGTTCCAAAATTCATTCTTGTCTCTCCCTATTTGTATTCTTTTGACTCTAGAGTATCCCATAACTCCACTTCGGATGATCTCTATAAGAATAGGCGATCCCGCCAATCTTTGAATGATTTGTAAAGGGGGTGAAACTCCTTTACAATTGGCATCGATTCACCGAAGATTCTGTATCATCGGTTTAGATGCTGCTATCTCTTGTTATGCCGAATTCTATATCTGGCGATTGAATGTCGATTTGCCTTAGAATTCTGCACTGATCTTATTTTGAAATCACGGTTGACCGGTTAAGGTCGCCCCCAATTTATATAAGTATATCCATCTTCTATTTTTGTAATTTAATTACCTAATCGTCGATTGAGCCTATCTTTGAATCAGAATTCTATTTGATTAGAGTCCCTCTAATTTGAATCTCTATCTTTGTTTTGAAATCCATTTTTGAATCATTCTTGGAAAAAAATCGGGCTTGTTTGTATTTTAGAAATTTTTTATACATCTAAAGTATTACATTGATAAGTATGATTATATTCTATATATATAAGTGATTTCGATAAGGATTATATACCTTTTATAAACTCGAATTTGAAATTTTGAAAGGATTTGAAATTTTGAAAATTATATATAAGAAATTTGATTCATCTAAAAATGATTTATAACTGAAGGATTTTAAATTGGAAATCCGAGGAGTTGAATTCCGGTGTTTTGAACTTGGTTTTAAGATTTTGAAAATATATAATAATACGATTTAAAATTATTTTCCGAATAAGAAATGTTTCAAATGATTTCGAAAAAAAGAAATTTCAAAGAAGATTTCAAGAAAATAGAAGTCCAGAACTCACTTATGTCGCTGGAAAATAATTTCAGTGATGAGTGCACGCATCATCGACATTGATTTTCGAGTTTCAGAGTGGGGGAGAGGCCACTTTAGTAGCATTGCTACACGAGTGATTTTGCGAAACCAATTTTGATTTCAAATTTTGAAGTATGATTTTATTTTCTGAAGATATATGTATATGTATTTGAAACGATTTGAAATGAGCCGGTGTTCAGTCCTCGAGTTTCGGATTTGATATAACCCTATCTATTAAAATTTGGTTTACTGATTTGTTGCTGATTTCCAACTCTTGGATTTGAAATTTGATTTCACCGACTATTTTGAATGTTCGAACACTTCCAAATCAAGGTTTAATTTTCAAAGCTAAGTAAATTTTTGAAAAGTATAAAGTATTTGATAAAGTATATAAGTTTGGTATGTATGTTTAAAGTATGTAGTAATATGATTTAAATGAGTTTGAAATTGTTTTGTTAAGTAAATGAATAAGACATTTTGAATTATACTAATATGAAATTTAGTTTTTTAAAAATATTTTGAATAAAATTTAGTTTAATATTTTAACCTAGTAACATCTTTATGAAACTATATATTTAACAAGTTGGAATAAATACATAAGTTGTACGTATGCTGTTTTATTCGCATAATTAATTTGATCCAGGTTTGAGTACACAAGTTCGAGGTGAATTACACCATTTCGTGTTAGGATTTTTCATTCGATTCTTGACGACGAATATTTGATATGGATTTTGGGCTTGATTCTAGAATTCTCTATCATAGTATATGGCTATGCAAGGAGACTGATGGTTTCTAGTCGATAAACCATATCGAAATCCGCATTAGGGAAGTCGAATGGACAATACTAGTTCGAAAGCGAACTTGTGTGATCGAGCGAGCGATCGAATGTGATGTTGCGAAATGATGACATATGTACATCTTATGTTCTAATATCATTGATATATTTTGATGCTGAAATTGGAAGTTGTTGGGTTGGATATCTTTGTAGTTTAATTGGAAATTTTCTTTTATGAAAAACTACCATCAATTTAAAAGCATTTTTCAAAACTATTTTTCTTTTATTTTTCTTAAACAAACTATTTTATTCTATTTGTGACGACCGCCCATGACCCCTGCATCGAATCTAGAAATAGTGCGCTGAAAAGTGTACCAGGCGACCATGGACGATTGTCAAGGTAAATTAAAGCAACAGAATCTATCGTATTACTCACAGCGCATGGACAAAATACAATAGGAAAATATGTATAGTGAAGCTTTACAGAACAAAATGACATCATATAAAACTTCATAATAGTTGAATACAAGCATCCAAATAGTCAATACATCAAGCCTCACTACATATCTCTCAGAGAATACAAAACAGCGGAATATCCAGTACATATAAGAAGATAATATGCAATCCTCTAGCTCGTCTTCGATATCAGCATCGTGAGAAGAGAACAGCACCTGTCACCTGCTACCTAGTCTGCCCGTCCCAAAATGGATGAACAGCCCAAGGCAATAAGAATTAAAACATAAAGCCTTGAGTCAGACAACAGTCTTAGTGAGCAGTAAATTAACTAACAACATACCAAAAGAGCATAAAGGAAAAGGAATAGGAATACAACCCTCCCACTCCAACCTCATTCTACAGTGATAGCCCCCAGACACACACTAAGCAGAAGCAAACATAGCAGAGCATACAATTTAAAGTAAAGCTACTATCACTCGAGTCAAGGGCGATGTTTTCCAAATACCAAGGCCTAAATCAGATAAGCACCCAGAAAATACCGCTCTTGAGTCCGAATGACGATACAACCAAACATCTATGACTCTGGCTATCACTATTATCATTGCTTCGATATCACCGTTAATTGAATGACCGGCACATTCTTTCAGCCGTCCGTCAAGGGCTAATGGAAACCCCGGTTCTAGACACAACTCCCGCACGTCGTCGCAGCCCGTGCCTAGGACTATCGAATCTGCCCAGAGTACTCGACCATCAACAGTTGGCCGTTGGGACTATCGAATCTGCCCAAACGTACTCTTGCTTAGAGCATGCTAGAACCTTCAACAACGATGCTATCCAAGCCTCCTAGTCATCCTCCTCGACGACTATTCTCATATCCATTCATTATCCTCAACTCGAATCATATCACCGAGTTATCAACATGCTTGGAATGATCCCGTCTGGATTAGACCAAGTCTTCATCATATGATGCCTCGCTTCATTACATCCTTGCAAAGCCTCATCTCAACTTCACATCATCAAATCTATGCATAAGAGCTTCAACATCCCGCTACATATGCCACGAGCAGCTTTCCCAATTCAAGAGCCTTTCCCTTAGCTTTTGAATCATCTTCGATCTAAATCTAATCATCAATCATCAAGTTCATAACAAGCAATCAAATCAAACATCAATCCAAGCAATCAAGCATTCAAATATGATCTAAGTAGACAATTATAACAATAATGGCATTTTCGTAATTAAAGAGTTGAAAGTCCAATAAGCATGAAAACATGGATTATATCTCTACAAACTTGATGAATGAACTTGCATAGGTTAACATATGATAAAATGGATGTAACATCATCATGAACAATGGATCTATATGGATCTACACTTAGGATGAAGAAAATGCATGGAAATCTCTATTTAACACCAAATCGAGCCAACAATCCGATATACTCCTTTGGATCCGTGTGAGAGATAATCACCACTCACCAAATCACCAAAACAAACCCAAATCAACACGCTTCAGATCTGGACAGCGAAGGATGAAGCCTGATCTATCACGAATCCGCTTCAAACGAGGAAATCTCTCTTGAAAAGATGAAGATCTTAGCTCTTGAATCTTCAATCTTGATCTTTGATTTGGATGGAAGGAAGCACTAGATTAGAGTGGAGAAAACAAGTGAAGAAGTGTAGAAGTCGAGCTCTCAAAATGGCAGCACTTCGTCGCTTCAAAATCCGGATCCCAAAAATGAAGAGAAACCCTCCTATTTATAGCTGAAATCCCTATCTCGTCTGTCTCCATGAGTCGTTTACGACTCACGACTCAAAGCCCTTCGACTCAACGACTTAACACACTTCTGCCTATGACTCACGACAAAACAGCTATCTCCTAAGTCATCTCCGACTTATAGCATGCGCCTACGACTCACCAGACCCCCTGTCCATGACTTAAATGCGCACGCCTTACTTGGTTAGACGACTCAACTACTAACTCGTATACGACTAATCACAAAGGCTACGACTCATCCACTTGCGCGAGTTATCACCTACACGCGACTCAACAGCTTACGACTCATCCCTTAACTCGTCCATGACTTAACTGGTTAGACGAGATAACCCATTCTACGACTTATAACCTAGCAGCCAACTACTGAGTCGGTCACGACTTAACAAATAGCTGGGGTTACGACTCAACTGGTCAGACGACTCATCAGATAACTAGGATACGACTCATCAGATGACTTGGGTACGACTCATCAGATGACCTGGGTACGACTCATCAGATGACCTGGGTACGACTCATCAGATGACCTGGGTACGACTCATCACCTTAACTCGGTCACAACTTAACTGCTACAACTTAAGCCTTATCTCGCCCAGTCCTTAAGTCGCGCCTACCCCTTAAGTCGTTCAAACGACTTATCCTTACACCCTTAACTAGCCAAACCCCTGAGTCGCTCCTATCCCCTAAGTCGTATACGACTCACGACTTACACTAAGTCGTTCACGACTCAGGACTTAGCCATTTTCGCCTAAAATCTGAAATGGCTCAAAAACTCTAAAATCCCAAATTCTGTCGAACTTGTCGATCCGTTAAAAATACGGGTCGTTACATTCTCTCCCCCTTAGGAATTTCGCCCCCGAAATTCCAAACAAACAAAGCAATCAAAGACTATTCTGTACGCCTACCAACCATAACAATCAGCAAACCATGCATCCAATTCTAGCTTAGCGTACAGAATTCTAAGACTTAGAACAAGTTACAATGTTGTTAGATGATACGACACCTTAGGGCCATACCTTGAAGAGTTCAGGATGAGCTGCCTTCATCCTCTCTTCCTCCTCCCACGTGCAGTCATTATCATCATCACTCCATTGTATCTTGAGCAACTTAACTACCTTCCTCCTAAGCTGTTTCGTGTCGGTTTCAACAACACGAAGCGGCTTACGAGGTCTTCTATCGACTGGATCAACTTCGAAGTCTTCACAGCTATCAGCAGAAACCACTGTATTCGAGTCGTGCACATACTTCCGTAGATATGATACATGAAAAACATTGTGCACACCCGACATCTTCTCAGGTAACTCCAACCTATAGGCGAGCTTTCCAATTCGCTCGATGATCGGGAATGGTCCAACAAATCTCAGAGTCAATTTTCCTTTCTTCCCGAATTGAATAACATTCTTTAGTGGAGAAATCTTCACAAAAACCATATCTCCTGCGTCGAATTCCAAATCCTTTCGACGCTTATCAGCATAACTCTTTTGACGGTCTTGGGCTGCCTTCATTCGTTGCCGAATGATCTCTATACAATCTGAAGTCTGACGAATCATCTCTGGCCCAAGCATCAGCTTTTCTCCAGTTTCCAACCAACATGTTGGAGAGTTACACGGTCTTCCATACAATGCCTCATACGGTGCCATACCAATACTTGACTGGTAACTATTGTTGTACGCAAACTCTACCAAGTGAAGGTGATCTTCCCATGATCCTCCGAAATCCAAAACACAAGCCCTAAGAAGATCTTCCAAAACTCGGTTGACTCTCTCGATCTGACCATCTGTTTGGGGATGATAAGCTGTACTCAAACACAACTCTGTTCCCAAGACTTCCTGGAAGCTCTTCCAAAATCCACTAGTGAACAATGGGTCTCGATCGCTCACTATACTCTTCGGAATACCATGGAATCGAACTATCCACTTAACATACAACTTAGCCAACTTTGATGCAGTCCTAGTCGATCGAACAGGAATGAATCGTGCACTCTTAGTCAGACGATCCACAATGACCCAAATCCCTTCATTTCCCGTTCTGGTTCTAGGCAATCCATCGATAAAATCCATCGACACTTGTTCCCACTTCCATGTAGGAACTTCTAATGGCTGAAGCAATCCACTTGGCTTCTTCTGTTCGGCTTTTACCAACTGGCAGTTCACACATTTGGAAATAAAATTTCCAACATCCTTCTTCATACCTTCCCAGTAGTAGGTTCTCTTCATATCTCGATACATCTTATTTCCACCTGGATGAATTGTCAACTTTGAGTGATGACTTTCCTTCAGAACTTCACTCCTCAATTCATCTATATCGGGAACAACTAGTCGTCCTTGCTTCCGAAGCCAACCCTCTCGATCGACCTCGAATCCTTTATCCTTTTCTGGATCCAATCCAGATTCCAATTCACGGATAATCTTGACAAGCTTATCATCTCGCTTTTGGCTCTCACCAATCCTTTCCACAAGAGTGGGTCTTATTGATAAGTTTGCCAACATCTCAGGTTCCAATTCACATCTAGGCCTGAAGTCAAATCCAGCTAAATACTCGAGACTCTTCCATTCAGAAAACATGGCTCCCAATCCTGCATGTCTTCGACTTAACGCATCTGCCACTGCGTTACCTTTTCCCGGAGTATAAGCTATACCAAAATCATATGATGCCAAAAACTCTAGCCAACGTTGCTGCCGAAGATTCAAATCCTTTTGGGAGAAAAGATACTTCAACGACTTGTGATCCGTAAACAACTCGAATCGAACTCCCAACAGATAATGCCTCCACATCTTCAGAGCAAATACAATCGCCGCTAATTCCAGATCATGAGTTGGGTAATTCCTTTCATGCGGCTTCAGCTGTCGACTTGCATACGCAATAACTTTATCCTTCTGCATCAGCACTGCTCCAAGTCCAGTACCACATGCGTCGGTGTAAACCACCATCTCCTCATTCCCACTAGGAATAGTCAAAACAGGAGCACTCGTCAATCTCTCTTTCAGGATTCTTAAAGCTTGCTCACACTTAGCATCCCAACTGAACACTTGGTTCTTCTTCGTCAATCCTGTTAATGGTGCAGCTATCTTGGAGAAGTCTTTGATAAACCGTCGATAATACCCTGCTAATCCAAGAAAACTTCTCACATCAGATGCATTCTTAGGTCTAACCCAATCCTGGATTGCTGCCACCTTAGCGGGATCAACCGCTATTCCACTTCCAGAAATCACATGGCCTAAGAACCTCACTTCACTCTTCCAGAAGTGACACTTTGAAAACTTAGCCTTCAGCTGATGTTTCCGCAAGATTTCCAAAACCATACGCAAGTGCGTCTTGTGCTCCTCTTCCGTTCTGGAATAAATCAGAATATCATCCACGAACACAAGTACGAACTTGTTCAACTGATCTCTGAACACTCTATTCATAAGATCCACAAAATATGCTGGCGCGTTAGTCAATCCAAATGGCATTACCAGCCACTCAAAGAAACCGGATGGTGTTCGAAAAGCAGTCTTCGGCACACTATCCTTAGCCACTCTCAACTGGTGAAATCCCGTTGCCAAATCCATCTGAGAAAACACCTTAGCTTCGTGAAGCTGATCAAACAAGTCATCTATTCTCGGCAGTGGATACTTGTTCTTCTTGGTCACCTTATTCAGCTCACGATAATCGACGCACAATCTCAACGACCCATCTGCCTTGGTTGCAAACACAACTGGTGCACCCCACTCGGACACACTACGCCGAATGAATCCTTTCTGCAAAAGATCATCAACTTGCACCCTCAACTCTTGCTGTTCCCTAGGCGCCATCCGCCTAAGAGGCATCACAACAGGTCTGGCTCCTTCAACTAGATCTATACGAAACTCGATCTCTCTATGCGGCGGCAACCCTTTGACTTCGTCAAAGACATCCTCGAATCCATTAGCGATTGGCACCGATGACAGTCCATCCCGTGGAACAACCAGCGAATACATGAAGCTCATGAAGACGCCTTCTTCATGATTACATCGTATTACAACCTTTCGCCCCTCCACATTCTCGACTGTCACTTCCAACCTCTCGCAATCAACCTTAGCCGCATACTTCCTAAGCCAGTCCATACCCAAAATAATTCCGAACCCCGCAAAGTTCAGAACAAAGCAATCACAAGCAAAAGAGCAACCATGACTCGATACTACTAGACCACGGCATAACATACACAAACAGGACGAACCCCCAACTGGATTAGTCACAACCAATGGCCTATCAACAATATCCGGTTCCAAACCTAACCGGCCTACGAGTTCATTACAAACAAACGAATGCGACGCTCCAGTATCAAACAGAACTCTAACAGGAATACCACATAGGAAAAGAGTACCTTGAACAACCACACTCTTTCCCTTCTCTTCAGCAGTAGGAGCTTTCGAAGACGACGGAATAGCTCCTAAAGCATAGGCTTGCACAATGTGCCTGTCCTTCCTTGGTTCTGGACAATTCTTCCTGAAATGCCCCGGCTTGTCACAGTTGTGACACTTCATTGGCACCTTCGGATTCTTACAATCCTTAGAGAAATGGCCCTTCTGCTGACAATTGTAGCAAGTCACCTCGCCTTTCGGCTTCTTCTGGCCCTCCTTACCCTTCTGCTGCTGCTGCTTCCTCTTCTGGTTTCCACCCTGTTGTGGTTTAGATTCTCCCTTGGTAACAGCAACAACAGGTCCTTCCTTAGGAAACAGACTCTCATGCCTAAGAGCTTTCTCCACAAGCTTCTCAAATGAATCGTCCAAATGATCCACCAACTGTCTCCCAAGATAACTATCCAAGCCGGTCACAAACTTCTCATTCTTCTGATAAGCAGACTCAATATATGACCGGGCATATTTGAACAAAGCTTCAAACTCAGAAACATACTCAAGAACTGATCTTCCACATTGCTTGAGCTCCACAAACCTCTTGAACAGAACAGACTTCTGAGCTGTAGAAATGAACTTAGCTTCAAATCTGACTTGGAATTGCTCCCAAGTAATCTCTTCCTCCGTAGTATTGATGGTAATAGAGTTCCACCAATCAGAGGCTCTCCCCTGAGGCTGCCTCGATGCCAACTTCCTCTTAGTTGCATCATCAATTCCCAAATCACCAAAGATCCTTCTACAAGCATCTATCCATCTCTGGACTTCGATAGTTGATTCTGTTCCCAAGAAAACCTTCCCTCCAAGAGCAGTATAATCCTTGCACAACTTAGCAAAATCCACTAGTTTCGGAGCTTGGACTTGAACTCCAACATCTACTGCTGCCCCCGGAACTGGTATCCTTCTCATGATCGAAGTCATCATAGCTTCGAACATGGCTGCATAATCAGCAGTCTCTTCAGTAGCACGGCCTTCCCTAGCAGCTGGTCTCCCTCTTCGACTCATTCTCAATATCTATAAAAAGGAATGATTAGAACATCTAGAGAAACAACTGCATAAAGGACTCAAACTCTACTAAGCTACTATATTATATAGTAATCATCCATCAAAATACAATTACGTCTCTCATACGTAGTTACGACGGCGAGCGTTGGGTAAAATCGATTAACCAATGCTCTGATACCAAATGTGACGACCGCCCATGACCCCTGCATCGAATCTAGAAACAGTGCGCTGAAAAGTGTACCAGGCGACCATGGACGATTGTCAAGGTAAATTAAAGCAACAGAATCTATCGTATTACTCACAGCGCATGGACAAAATACAATAGAACATATGTATAGTGAAGCTTTACAGAACAAAATGACATCATATAAAACTTCATAATAGTTGAATACAAGCATCCAAATAGTCAATACATCAAGCCTCACTACATATCTCTCAGAGAATACAAAACAGCGGAATATCCAGTACATATAAGAAGATAATATGCAATCCTCTAGCTCGTCTTCGATATCAGCATCGTGAGAAGAGAACAGCACCTGTCACCTGCTACCTAGTCTGCCCGTCCCAAAATGGACGAACAGCCCAAGGCAATAAGAATTAAAACATAAAGCCTTGAGTCAGACAACAGTCTTAGTGAGCAGTAAATTAACTAACAACATACCAAAAGAGCATAAAGGAAAAGGAATAGGAATACAACCCTCCCACTCCAACCTCATTCTACAGTGATAGCCCCCAGACACACACTAAGCAGAAGCAAACATAGCAGAGCATACAATTTAAAGTAAAGCTACTATCACTCGAGTCAAGGGCGATGTTTTCCAAATACCAAGGCCTAAATCAGATAAGCACCCAGAAAATACCGCTCTTGAGTCCGAATGACGATACAACCAAACATCTATGACTCTGGCTATCACTGTTATCATTGCTTCGATATCACCGTTAATTGAATGACCGGCACATTCTTTCAGCCGTCCGTCAAGGGCTAATGGAAACCCCGGTTCTAGACACAACTCCCGCACGTCGTCGCAGCCCGTGCCTAGGACTATCGAATCTGCCCAGAGTACTCGACCATCAACAGTTGGCCGTTGGGACTATCGAATCTGTCCAAACGTACTCTTGCTTAGAGCATGCTAGAACCTTCAACAACGATGCTATCCAAGCCTCCTAGTCATCCTCCTCGACGACTATTCTCATATCCATTCATTATCCTCAACTCGAATCATATCACCGAGTTATCAACATGCTTGGAATGATCCCGTCTGGATTAGACCAAGTCTTCATCATATGATGCCTCGCTTCATTACATCCTTGCAAAGCCTCATCTCAACTTCACATCATCAAATCTATGCATAAGAGCTTCAACATCCCGCTACATATGCCACGAGCAGCTTTCACAATTCAAGAGCCTTTCCCTTAGCTTTTGAATCATCTTCGATCTAAATCTAATCATCAATCATCAAGTTCATAACAAGCAATCAAATCAAACATCAATCCAAGCAATCAAGCATTCAAATATGATCTATGTAGACAATTATAACAATAATGGCATTTTCGTAATTAAAGAGTTGAAAGTCCAATAAGCATGAAAACATGGATTATATCTCTACAAACTTGATGAATGAACTTGCATAGGTTAACATATGATAAAATGGATGTAACATCATCATGAACAATGGATCTATATGGATCTACACTTAGGATGAAGAAAATGCATGGAAATCTCTATTTAACACCAAATCGAGCCAATAATCCGATATACTCCTTTGGATCCGTGTGAGAGATAATCACCACTCACCAAATCACCAAAACAAACCCAAATCAACACGCTTCAGATCTGGACAACGAAGGATGAAGCTTGATCTATCACGAATCCGCTTCAAACGAGGAAATCTCTCTTGAAAAGATGAAGATCTTAGCTCTTGAATCTTCAATCTTGATCTTTGATTTGGATGGAAGGAAGCACTAGATTAGAGTGGAGAAAAGAAGTGAAGAAGTGTAGAAGTCGAGCTCTCAAAATGGCAGCACTTCGTCGCTTCAAAATCCGGATCCCAAAAATGAAGAGAAACCCTCCTTTTATAGCTGAAATCCCTATCTCGTCTGTCTCCATGAGTCGTTTACGACTCACGACTCAAAGCCCTTCGACTCAACGACTTAACACACTTCTGCCTATGACTCACGACAAAACAGCTATCTCCTAAGTCGTCTCCGACTTATAGCATGCGCCTACGACTCACCAGACCCCCTGTCCATGACTTAAATGCGCACGCCTTACTTGGTTAGACGACTCAACTACTAACTCGTATACGACTCATCACAAAGGCTACGACTCATCCACTTGCGCGAATTATCACCTACACGCGACTCAACAGCTTACGACTCATCCCTTAACTCATCCACGACTTAACTGGTTAGACGAGATAACCCATTCTACGACTTATAACCTAGCAGCCAACTACTGAGTCGGTCACGACTTAACAAATAGTTGGGGTTACGACTCAACTGGTCAGACGACTCATCAGATAACTAGGATACGACTCATCAGATGACTTGGGTACGACTCATCAGATGACCTGGGTATGACTCATCAGATGACCTAGGTACGACTCATCAGATGACCTGGGTACGACTCATCACCTTAACTCGGTCACGACTTAACTGCTACAACTTAAGCCTTATCTCGCCCAGTCCTTAAGTCGCGCCTACCCCTTAAGTCGTTCAAACGACTTATCCTTACACCCTTAACTAGCCAAACCCCTGAGTCGCTCCTATCCCCTAAGTCGTATACGACTCATGACTTACACTAAGTCGTTCACGACTCAGGACTTAGCCATTTTCGCCTAAAATCTGAAATGGCTCAAAAACTCTAAAATCCCAAATTCTGTCGAACTTGTCGATCCGTTAAAAATACGGGTCGTTACACTATTTTACATACAAACTATTTTACAAACTATTTTATATACAAAACTATTCTAAATTAAAAATCTTTTATAAAGCAAAGATGTTCAATCCCATATGGCTCTTCATGCAGCAAAATTTATTTTTTTGAAAATTTTGATCCTTATATAAGATGGACTTTATGTAAATATAAGATGATTTTGAAAACCATTGATGTTGGAAATAAATTGTTTGACTTAAATTATATTGATTTGGAAACTTGGACTATTCTCCAAACCCATTATTTTGGAAATTTGAAACTGAAGATATTTAATTTGAGAAGAAATAATTTGGTGAAATTGTATATGATTTCGAAACTGAACTGATATTGAAACAAATTGAAATTTGAGAAGCTTGTGTTACTAAATACTTGATTTGGGAGTTATCGAACTTATATAAAATTGATTTGTATGAGTATGATGTTGTCTCGAAAACTACGGATTTGAAAAGGTACTCAATTTGAAAAGTGAAATCTTATATAATTGAAGTCTATGTAAGTGTGATTTGATATACTTTTGATTTTGGAAAGGTGTTTGATTTGAAAATTAAATCTTATATATAATGGACTTTATATAAGTACGATATTTGAAAGTGATTTGAAAAGGTACTATGTGATACATATTTTCGAAGTAAAGATATGGAAAGTGCCTTCTACTTGATATCCGCTTTGTGGCCACATTGTGGATTCATTCTATCGATATTCTTTGATTTTTGGTTTTCCGGATATGATACTCGAGTTTCCATCGAATTCCATGGCATTACCCATGGTCTTACGAGCATGACTACATAGCGCAACTGCCTGGCTGAGATGGCCTAGGTGTACGGATTGTTTCCTGGGGGATCCAGGCGTAACCATTATGTATCCTGCATCTATGTAGGTTACATTAGTAGCGAAACCGCCTGGCTGAGATGGCCTAGGGGTATGGATTGTTTCTTGGGGGATCCAGGCGTAACCATTGTGTATCCTGCATTCTAATAGTCATCATGGCGTAACTCGCAGGGCTGAGAAAGCTTACGGATATGGATTGTTTCCTAGGGGATCCAGGCATAACCATTGTGTATCTGCGAACCATGGTTAGACAAAGGTTTTGTTTGTTTTTTTGTTTGGATTGTACTTTCCATATCTGTTTTTTTTAAGTTTTCCAGTATTTTCACTGGGTATTGAAACAAGTCTACTAAGTACCTGGAGAATTCTAGCTTTGCGCCTGATCAACGCACTGCCAGAGTCTGCAAGAACGAGGATAAACTTGTTGAAACATCGAGTTATAAAAGTATTTTATTATAAAGGTATTTCCAACAAAGAAATTTTGTATTAATATTTGAAATTGAAATCCTTATGGTTTGAATTAATTATTCATGCCCGATACTATTCTTTTGAATCTACCTTATCTGCTCGGCTTTATTTATTCACCTATATTCTGTTTTTCCAAATCCTACTTCTTTTCCTTATTGACTATATCCTTCTTAAAATATTTTTATTTATATACTACATGGTTTAATAGAGAATATTTTAGTGTTATAAACATTCTAGAAGTTATTAATTAAATAAAACATATTTAAAGTAAATGATTATTGATTTATTAATAATATTTGAAAAGTATCTTGAGATAAAAATTAATAAATTTATGAATTATGGATTTAATGTTTTCAAATAGCTTCTTTGTAAATATAAGTAATAATGTAAATAACTGTATTCAAATAGTTTTCATATCTTTATAAAGGTGTTATTTAAACATATAAATGGTATTTATAAAGGAAGCAAGAAAATTTTACAAATGGGTTTGAAAAAAAATACTAAAGTATTAAAGAAAATTGAATTTCAAATGAAGTTTTCAAATGAATATTTCAAGTAAAATATATATATATAGTTTCAAATTAATTGTTTATTCTTGAGTTTCAATCTATTTTTCTTTCTGGTAATTTCTATTTTCCTACCTTCTTCCTTTTTGGGGACGAAAAGTTTTGAGTGGGGGAGAGTGTAACGACCCAAAATTTTTAATGATTTTATTTATTAAATTAATTGAAATTTTGTGAAACTTTAAACAATAAAATTTGAAAATAAAATTTTTATATTTGGAATACGTCTATTTTAACATAGAAACTGGTAAATTTTCATCAGATAATATTGAAGTTTATTCTATTGGGTAATTCTATTAAATTCAAATCAGTTAATAATTGATGGTAATAAATTTATTTTCAAACCTGATATTTTTCTACAGAAAATTTCTAAATCTTCTTCTGAGTGAGATGTCATCTTTCGTTTTTCCAAATTTGGACTTCTATTGCTCCGTTTATCTTAATTTTGGCAAAATAGCAGCAATTCTGGTACCGATTATTGACTTTTGATCGGATGATCGTACCACCGATATCTGTATACCGTTTTGATCGTCTCGTCGTGCTGATCTCAGCGGTATATTTATTTCGGTAGATTGAGGTCCGGTATGTAACGGTGATGAGGAAACAGCTCGTCATAACGGTACCGAAATTTTGAATCCCTTTTTCCCTGTACGTTTCAATCTGAAACGTGTTGTCCTAACAGTCAATAAATTGTATTAAATGTACAACGTATCACCACTTGACCGTTGGAATTTCACTATTCCTACTTTATTTATATTGGTACGTTTTGCCTCTTTCTATTTTTTTTACTGTTCATATCTTAAAAGGAGAAAGTATATTATAAAATAAGCTGTCAGTGGATGCCTGCTCAGCCTCTTCCTCCTTTTTCTTTTTCTTTTCTTTCTCGTTTAATTTCTCTTCTTCGAAAAAAAGTGTTGCTTTCTTCTTCCACTTATATTCTTTTTCTCCACCATTTTTCCCCTGTCCTTGTTCGGCTTCCTATCTTCCCTACCCACGCAAACTTCCCTCTCCCACTGGTGCAGCCCTACCACCCAAGCCAATCCAGCATTTCAACACAACCGACCACCTCCACCACCACACTGCAAACTCGAACCACGCCGCGTGCTCCACCCTCAACCGCTCCACCTTATCCCTAACACACCCACTGCCTTGCCTCCGACCTTCCCACAGCCTGCCTCCAAAACACCTCCGCTCAGCACATGTCCATCATGCCACCGTTTATGTTTCATAGATTCGATCTGTATGTATGTATGTAATGGTTTCGGTGCTTATATAAGGTCAGTTAACTAGTTTATATATATATTGTTAGGAAAAAAATAATTTGAACTGCAGATCTGCGTCCGTATATATATATATATATATTATATACTATTTTATAGTATGGTTAGTGGTGTATGTTATTATGTTATATATATAAGGTAGGGACTGTACAAGTCTGTTATATATGTGTTGATTTTTATGTGTGTTTAATCTAAAATATGATGTGTGCTATAATTAGCGATTTGAAAATGTATAATAGGAATATTTTACTTAATACATGCTTTAACAAAAATGTTGATTTTAATATATGTAAAGACTTATTTGGGGTACAGGTTTAAAAGTTAATACCTATGTTTATACATTAATTTATATTCATAAGCATATATACAGTGTTATGAGGTATATAGATGTATATGGTTTGTTATATAAAAAGTTATATAACCTGTTCGTTTTGTGCTGTATGTAATAAGCTATACTTTGTTACAGTTGTTGTATATTACATTATAAGTTATTGTATACAAGTCTATATATTAGGGTGTATTATCAGAGTTATATAACAATATTTTATTTTAGTACAGTATAATTATGGTTGTTCGGTTAGCAGGTTCTTTATATGTATATATAGTGTAATAAATTGACTTTTATAAGATTTATTATTTAAAATTATAGCATGTGCGTTAGTTTATATTAGCCTATATATATATTAGTGTATATGGGTATACTTTGGTCCGGGGTTTTAATAAATGTATAGGTATATTTTTTTTTGGTGTTTAGATTTACTATCTATTTGAAAGTACATATGTATATTTTATTTTAAATATGAGTTCCAAATTTAATATTGGTTTAAGAAATTAATATAATGAATAATCTAAATTTCATTTCAGTATGTATCAAGCAAATTCTGATTTGATTTCGTCTATTCCTGTTTATCAGCCTTATCCACCGAATTCGTGCCAATCTAGCTTTGCTTCGGAATTCGTGCTTGGAGTCATAATTCATTCCATTGACGAATATCTCTAGCCTCGAAAGGTGAGTAATCACTCACGATTTAATGTTCTTATATTTATTAAATTTGATTTCAATTGAAACGACAATTGAAATATGCTGCTGTAGTTATTTAAATTGTTATATATGCTATTATCTGTAACTGTTCACCTATGGGATATGACACCATATCATATTGTTTATATTATATTTTTATTGTTGATATATGCCTGTTATATATTATTATATTATATGTTATCACTCTCAAGTTACCTGTAGTTTAGAATTCACTATGGGTTGAAATGATACATACCCGAACAGACTTTAGAATAGGAGAAAATCATTATGGGTTGAAATGATAAACCCAAGCGATTTTTCATTTGAATTGAAATTGGGATTATGGGTTGAAATGATATCTACCCGTATATATTTAATTTACGGATTGAAATGATAAATATTAGTATCACTTAACCATATGATTGTAACGACCCGTAAATTTCAATGGTTTTATTTATTTAATTAATTGAATTTTTGTGAAATTTAAACAATAAAATTTTGAAATAAAGATTTAATATTTGGAATACGTCTAATTTGACATAACAACTGTTAAATTTTCATCAGATAATTTGGAAGTTTATTTCTAGTGTAATTTTATTCCAATTTATATCAGTTAAAATCGATGATAATAAAATGTTTTCCAAACCTTAATATTTTTACATAGAAAATTTGTAAATCATCTTCTGAGTGATACGTCATATTTCATTTCTCCAAATTTTGACTGTTTTTGCTTCGTTTATCTTATTTTCGGCAAAATTGCAGCATTTCGGTACCGATTATCGACTTTTAATCGGATAATCGTACCACAGATATCTGTATACCGTTTTGATCATCTTGTCGTGCCGATCTTCATAGTACATCCGTTTGTGTGTTTCGACATCCGATACACTGTGAAATCAATAAAACAAGGAACCGTATCGGTACTCGATTTTTTACTTTTTGGTTTCCTTTTCCGTTCGTTTGCTTCCTGAGATAACCAATGGTTTGTAACTCTTGAAAATTTATTGTTGGACTTTTTAGCTTCACTATTTTCGTCTGTTAAAAATATATATTGATCTGTTGAACTTCTTCATTTCAAAAGAATATCACACGTCACATGTATATTCACATTGAATCTCTTCCTCTTTCCTGGTTCTAGAAACTGCTCTCTCATTTTGTAAACCCATCAGTTTGCCCTCAACACTCAGTTCCTCCGCCATTTCACCACGTGCTGCCATATAGCAAGCGCACGAACTTCCTTGCAGCCGTGTACCATTCCGTGCCTCCATAGCACACGCCCTCTCCACCACGCAACCTCCTCACCAAGCAAGGCCGAAACAACATCACCTCCTCACAAACTTCCACAGCCCGAAACCTCCTCAACATCATCTGCCTGGCTTTAGTGGCCGAGCTCAGCACACATCTTCCTCCATTCCCTTAGCTCCGGCCAAAATCCCTAAGACCCTCAACCCTCCCCATTTGTTGCCTAGCTTTTCTGTTGATGAATGCATTAAGGTATATTATTATATATATGCATACATATATAGTTTATATAAAAATTTTGGTTGCAGACCTCTTTTAAAGACAAGTATATATAAGTTTATAACAGTTTGTATATATTGTATATTCGATTATAATATGTATCAGATGCATGATATATTGGTTTTAGTGTTCGATATGATATAAGATTTATTACTACTTTCTATATCTTATGTATTCAATGTACTGTATACATAAATAATTGGATCTTTGATATGTATGCATAGATTTACGTATAAAGCCTGACGTGTTTCTTTATAACGAAATATATGCATATATGAGTTATCTGTTCTACATTTGTTATATGGTTATATATATGTTATATATTATCTTTGCATGAGCTGATTTTTCCATACATATATATATACATATATTTTTTTGTACACATTTTTTTTGAGATCTGATTCATATACATATGTTATACCCTTGCAGTATTGAGATATCAGTTACAACATATGTTGATCAAGTGTGGTTTATGGTCAGTCTCTATATATATTGTTATTTATAAGTTATGACTATGTATGCCAATTTATATATATGTGAGTAAATTTTTCGTATGTTATACATAGATCTTAAATTTCTCAATTACTGTTTCAGTTATATATATATAATAAATTGCTTATATTGATTTTTAAACGTTATAAGTGTATAAGTTATATATTTCGTTTATACAGGTTACATATATATATATATGTTTGTTAATATAAGTTAATATATATATATATATCTTAGTTAAATATTATGTTGTTATATAGATTTTCTATTGTGTCAGTATTGCATGTGAAAATTTATATTACTTATGTTTATCATGTAGTACGGTGTATATATTATATTATACTTGATGATCTATATATATATATATATGATATTTTGTTGTTTATAAAAGTTATACATATGATATTTTTTACATATGATGTATTGACATATACTGATTTTAATAAACTTGTATAATATTAGCTTATATATAATATGTCTTATATAAAGATAATATACTGTTTATATAATACTGATGTTTAAAAATGTATGTATTATGTGTGTATATATACTACATAAAGTTCTAACCAGTTCAATCATATAATATAATATGCCGGTTATGTATGTTGTTTTCGAAAGTTTTACGTTGATGCCAGTTTACATATATAAGATAAGTAAGGTATATCATACGTTATGTTTGTATTTTAAAAAAAAACAAAGTTATGGTATGCATTCAAATTTTGTTAGTATATAAATTAGTTTTGTAACAATTTTAGCAAGTTGTATAGACTTTAGTTTAAATAGTGATTTCTAAAGATATAACTTGTATATAGGTTACACATATGTTATATATTTGCCTATATATCTATTCATTTATATAAGTATTGATTTTTAACCTATTATGTATATATGTTGATTTTAATATATGTGTTAATTCGAAGCAATGGATTTTTGAAATACATATATATTTAAATATTAAACATGTTTGAGCTTAAAATATAATTCTGTATATATATAGTTATCTATAGTTATATATAAGAGTCACTTATACCATTTATCTTCATCGATTCAATTCTGATTTGATTTCGTCTATTCATATTGATCAGCTTTGTTCGTCAAACTCTTGCCAATCTCTCTTTGCTTCCGAATTCGTAGCTTGTTCTATTGTAAAACTCTATAGCCTCGAAAGGTGAGCAATCATTCACGATTTACATTCTTTTATTTATTAAATTTGATTTCAATTGAAACGTCAATTGAAATATGCTGTTGTTAGTTATTTACATTACTTTATATATGCCATTATCTATATCTGTTCACCTATGACATCTGACACCATTATCTGTTATTTATACTGATGATATATGCCTGTTACTGTTGTTATTTTATTATCATATCTGTTATCACACTGCAAGTTCCCTGTAGAATAGAATCACTATGGGTTGAAATGATACATACCCGAACGGACTTTAGAATAAGGGAAGATCGTTATGGGCTGAAATGATAGGCTTGAACGATTTTCAATTAAATTTTATTTACTTGGGATTGCGGGTTTGAAATGATAAACCCAAGCGATTTTCATTGAATTGAATTTGAGATTGCGGGTTGAAAAGATATATACCCGTATATATATATATTTTAAATTGCGGATTGAAATGATAAATATCCGTATCACTTGACCATAAGATAGAAAATTATATACAGGCACCGTTGGTCTATATATAAATGTTTTGAAAATGATTTCTTTGGTTTTTGAAAAGAAATATATGGTTTTGATAAATATTGATTTTAAAGATTCATTAAAGTTGATTTAATAAAGTTGATAAATAATATGTTTAAGGATTTATTTAATATCTATATCTTCAAATATAGAATTCATAATGATTTGAAATTGATTGAAATTATATTTATTTACGAATTATACTTAAATAAGTTTGATTTGAAATGTATTGAATTTGAAATTTAAAGAAGTGATTTACAACTTGAAATTTGAAAGGTGACCTAAATGGATATTTCAAACGTATAAATATTTAAATGAGATATTTTGTTTATTGAAATTGTATTTAAATGTTGTGGAAATGATTAAGTTAATATTTCAAAACTAAAAAAAAATTGTAAAGTGAATCTGATATGTATATAAATTTATCGAATTTAGTTTTGAAATATTGAATATTTAAAGCTTTGAAGTATATTAAAATTGAAATGGCTTATATTTATGGTTCAGATATGTATTTGAAATCAAAAATTTGAAATGGTTTATTTAGAAGCTGAATCGAGTTGAAACCGATGATTTGAGATTTGATTTAATTAATTTTTTTTGGAATTCGAGTTAATTTGAACCGATTTGTGAAACTTGAAGAACTATCTTATTTTATAAAGAAATTTTAAATTATATATTTAAAACTATTGATACTTTACTTTATAAATTATTTGGTTTTATTTAAACGAGATATTATTGAATTGTTTTGGAAATGGAAATGATATATTATTGAATTGGGTTTTGAAATGGAAATAATACATGGATAATTTAGGTTTGAAATAGTAATAATATTTTGGTTTAAAGTATATACTATTTTGAAGTAAAGGATATGTTTTGAAATGGCAAAAATTTTGTTTTTAAAAGTATATATATTTGTAAATGACCACGGTGTTATAATAACGATTGGTTGTTAAAGAGACCGGGATCGGATATGGACATACTCTCTGTCGATACCGAAAACCACTTTGACAACTGTGTACGCGGTGGAGTTTCCAGAATGAAGTAGGATGGTGGCGACGATCCTAAGGTATATACGTGGACCCAACTCCCGTGAGTTGGCATAAGGTGGCTAAAACAGGAGCGATTGACGGACCAATGAGGTAGCACCTCTTATCGGACACACTTCTTCGATACCATTCTATTACTTGTGATTGATTTGGTGGCCACCCTTGATTTGGGAGTGTTGTTCGAGGTGGGCGGTAGTGGCTGCTATGCGTCACCACTAGTCCGGATGCGTAATTGGTATATCTACCCTGGCATTGCCTAGTTGTGCCATGTCACCTACCATATCGAGCTTTACTACGATTATGATTTTAAGATCCGACCGCGTTAAGGTTCTCCATCCCCTTAACGCTATTTTCTATATGATTATACTTTACTAATTAGACACTACTGTATATAGCGTATATTACTACATAGTAAATAGTTTAACGGACCCTTAGGGGATGGTTATCCCAAACATCCTTTAAGTTACTTGTATTTCAGTTGATATTTCACTTGAGTTGGATTTATTGATATAAGAATGTTAATCCTGACTCGAGTGTTTTGTGTTTTGCTTTACGCTCGGGTCAGACTGAGTGATACAGCATTTGAGACTCACCTTTGGAGTTGGAGCTTCGCTTGGAGATCCAGCTATCTATCGATCATGCTTTCAGTTATTCAGTGGATTCCAGTGATGTATTCAGATCTTGTATTTGATTTTTGTATTGAGACATCTATTGTATTCGAGACTTCTGTTGTATCTGGTCTAACTCTGTTATATATATAGTAGCTTCATGAACTACTATCCTTTTGTTTCCGCTGCACTTTTGTTATATTACTCTGTGTCTGTGATCTGTAATTATTTTATTTATTGTATATGCTGAGTTTTGCCAAATTTTATTTACAATCCATTGTTTTGAATCATTCAAGTCCGGCATGTGTGGATTTATTGTCGATTTGAATGGTCCAAAATACAGGGTCGTTACATGTGGTATCAGAGCTCTGGTTTTAGACAAAACTCCGCATATGTAGTAAATTCAATTACAGAATCACTTTCGTTCGAGCTTGAATTCCTTCTTCTTTGTCTCGGTTCCTTTGAATTTTGGAACGTTCACTTCGGTTTCAAAGTCCATTTGTGTCTCTCATATTCGTGTCTTTTGATTCTGGAGTACCCCATAACTCCGCTTCGAATGATCTCTATAATAAATCGGCGGTCGCGCCAATCTTCGAGTAATTTGTACTGGGGTGAAACTCCTTTACAATCGGTATTGATTCACCGGAGACTTCTATATCCTCGGTTTACGATGCTGCTATCTTATGCTATACCCGAATTCTACCTCTGGTAATCGAATGTCGATTTGCTTCAGAATTCTACATCGATCTTATCTAGGAAGTCACGGTTGACACGGTTAAGGTTGCCCGTGATTTATACAACTTTATCCATCTTCCTGTTTGAAATGCAATCATCTAACCTTCGTTTCGAGCCTATCTATTTTAGAGTAGAATTCTCTTTGATTAGAGTCCCTCTATATTTGGATCTCTATCCTTGTGTTGGAATCCAATTCTGGAATCATCGTGTGAGGGAGTGTATTTGTAATTAATATAAAATAGTTTATGTTTATAGTGTGTTGTTTGAGTTGTTGATGTTGGTTTGGATTTTCGATCGATTTGTCTGATCAACGTTATCGATAGGATTTCCAAAACACTTGAACAGAGCAAACTGACACAATATAATTTTCAAATTTGATAAATGAAATAAATTTGTATGATTATATTATAAATATATAAGAAAAATTTTCTGGAATTAAAAGTTAAATAATTTGGTTATTGAAAATGATAATATTTGATTATCATTTTATTGTTTTGTAAGTCATTGACTATTGCAAAATGACTATTGTTTATAAATTTATTTGGAATTGAAATGAATTTAAATTGAGAATTTAAGAATTAAATTTTTGGTGATTTCAAACTTTGTTTTAAAGTCTTAAAATTGTATATTATTTAAAGTATTTTCGAATAAAATGGTTTTCAAAGAATTTTAAATGTTGAAATCAGTGCTCTTATCGTTGTCGCTGGAAAATAATTTCGGTGATGGCGGCCGCATCATCGACATTCATTTTCGAGTTTCGAAGTGGAGAGACCATTCTGTAGCTTTGCTACATTTTTGTTTTGGAAAATTTATTTGATTTGAATTTCCGAAGTATGACTTGATTTATAATATATATATATATATATATTGGTATATGATCATATATTTAATTTGATATATATAGTATATATACTTATATCTAAATGGTTTGAATTGAAATCGAAAATTTAACTCTTAATTTCTTAAATTCTTGAATAAATATTTAAATTGGAATAGTTAAATTGGAAAATTTTATTTGTATAATTCCCGATTTCATCTCAACATAACTTACCTAAAATTTTCAGAAGTTAAAAATGTAATTGGATAATATACAATATAAAATGACTTTATAAGGAAAGATTTGAGTGTTATAGTAAATGTTATACACTTAAATTTTATTATGAAGATGTTAATAAAGAGAAATAGAATTATAAGTTAATTGAATAATGGATGAGACAAATAAATTTGTTTTGAAGGAATTAATAAATTGAAATTTGAATACCTTGAATTTAAAAATCAATTATTGAATATAAATTGATTTAAACCGAAATTTATATGGTTTAAATAAATTTATATGGTTTAAATATATGTAATAAGATATAATAAGTGGAATAAACTTAATAATAATTTGGAATAAAAGAATTGAATTTGTTGAATAAAATATGAGTATAATAAATGAAATATTATACCAATTGATGATTTAGAAAATTTTAATTGAGGTTGTATAGACAATAAGATAATGAACTTAGAAATAGATAGATTGATTTAACTTAAGTGAACTCAGTGGATTAAATCAAATTGTTAAATATTAATTAGTTTAATTTGAAATTATATGGTTTAAATTAATTGTTTTATCTTGTCTTTTAATCTACTTTTCTTTTTGGTTGCTTCTACTCTCCTACCTCCTTCCTTTTCGGGGACGAAAAGTTTTGACTGGGGGAGAGTGTAACGACCCATAAATTTCAGTGGTTTTATTTATTTAATTAATTGAATTTTTGTGAAATTTAAACAATAAAATTTTGATATAAAGATTTAATATTTGGAATACGTCTAATTTGACATAGCAACTGGTAAATTTTCATCAGATAATTTGGAAGTTTATTTCTAGTGTAATTTTATTCCAATTTATATCAGTTAAAATCGATGATAATAAAATGTTTTCCAAACCTTAATATTTTTACATAGAAAATTTGTAAATCATCTTCTGAGTGAGACGTCATATTTCGTTTCTCCAAATTTTGACTGTTTTTGCTTCGTTTATCTTATTTTCGGCAAAATTGCAGCATTTCGGTACCGATTATCGACTTTTAATCGGATAATCGTACCACAGATATCTGTATACCATTTTGATCATCTTGTCGTGCCGATCTTCACAGTACATCCGTTTGTGTGTTTCGACATCCGATACACTGTGAAATCAATAAAACAAGGAACCATATCGGTACTCGATTTTTTACTTTTTGGTTTCCTTTTCCGTTCGTTTGCTTCCTGAGATAACCAATGGTTTGTAACTCTAGAAAATTTATTGTTGGACTTTTTAGCTTCACTATTTTCGTCTGTTAAAAATATATATTGATCTGTTGAACTTCTTCATTTCAAAAGAATATCACACGTCACATGTATATTCACATTGAATCTCTTCCTCTTTCCTGGTTCTAGAAACTGCTCTCCCATTTTGTAAACCCATCAGTTTGCCCTTAACACTCAGTTCCTCCGCCATTTCACCACGTGCTGCCATATAGCAAGTGCACGAACTTCCTTGCAGCCGTGTACCATTCCGTGCCTCCATAGCACACGCCCTCTCCACCACGCAACCTCCTCACCAAGCAAGGCCGAAACAACATCACCTCCTCACAAACTTCCACAGCCCGAAACCTCCTCAACATCATCTGCCTGGCTTTAGTGGCCGAGCTCAGCACACATCTTCCTCCATTCCCTTAGCTCCGGCCAAAATCCCTAAGACCCTCAACCCTCCCCATTTGTTGCCTAGCTTTTCTGTTGATGAATGCATTAAGGTATATTATTATATATATGCATACATATATAGTTTATATAAAAATTTTGGTTGCAGACCTCTTTTAAAGACAAGTATATATAAGTTTATAACAGTTTGTATATATTGTATATTCGATTATAATATGTATCAGACGCATGATATATTGGTTTTAGTGTTCGATATGATATAAGATATATTACTACTTTCTATATCTTATGTATTCAATGTACTGTATACATAAATAATTGGATCTTTGAAATGTATGCACAGATTTACGTATAAAGCCTGACGTGTTTCTTTATAACGAAATATATGCATATATGAGTTATCTATTCTACATTTGTTATATGGTTATATATATGTTATATATTATCTTTGCATGAGCTGATTTTTCCATAAATATATATATATATACATATTTTTTTTTGTACACTTTTTTTTTTGAAATCTGATTCATATACATATGTTATACCCTTGCAGTATTGAGATATCGGTTACAACATATGTTGATCAAGTGTGGTTTATGGTCAGTCTCTATATATATTGTTATTTATAAGTTATGACTATGTATGCCAATTTATATATATGTGAGTAAATTTTTCGTATGTTATACATAGATCTTAAATTTCTCAATTACTGTTTCAGTTATATATATATAATAAATTGCTTATATTGATTTTAAAACGTTATAAGTGTATAAGTTATATATTTCGTTTATACAGGTTAGATATATATATATGTTTGTTAATATATGTTAATATATATATATATATCTTAGTTAAATATTATGTTGTTATATAGATTTTCTATTGTGTCAGTATTTCATGTGAAAATTTATATTACTTATGTTTATCATGTAGTACGGTGTATATATTGTAGTATACTTGATGATCTATATATATATATATATGATATTTTGTTGTTTATAAAAGTTATACATATGATATTTTTTACATATGATGTATTGACATATACTAATTTTAATAAACTTGTATAATATTAGCTTATATATAATATGTCTTTTATAAAGATAATATACTGTTTATATAATACTGATGTTTAAAAATGTATGTATTATGTGTGTATATATACTACATAAAGTTCTAACCAGTTCAATCATATAATATAATATGCCGGTTATGTATGTTGTTTTCGAAAGTTTTATGTTGATGCCAGTTTACATATATAAGATAAGTAAGGTATATCATACGTTATGTTTGTATTTTTTTAAAAAAACAAAGTTATGGTATGCATTCAAATTTTGTTAGTATATAAATTAGTTTTGTAACAATTTTAGCAAGTTGTATAGACTTTAGTTTAAATAGTGATTTCTAAAGATATAACTTGTATATAGGTTACACATATGTTATATATTTGCCTATATATCTATTCATTTATATAAGTATTGATTTTTAACCTATTATGTATATATGTTGATTTTAATATATGTGTTAATTCGAAGCAATGGATTTTTGAAATACATATATATTTAAATATTAAACATGTTTGAGCTTAAAATATAATTCTGTATATATATAGTTATCTATAGTTATATATAAGAGTCACTTATACCATTTATCTTCATCGATTCAATTCTGATTTGATTTCGTCTATTCATATTGATCAGCTTTGTTCGTCGAACTCTTGCCAATCTCTCTTTGCTTTCGAATTCGTAGCTTGTTCTGTTGTAAAACTCTATAGCCTCGAAAGGTGAGCAATCACTCACGATTTACATTCTTTTATTTATTAAATTTGATTTCAATTGAGACGTCAATTGAAATATGCTGCTGTTAGTTATTTACATTACTTTATATATGCCATTATCTATATCTGTTCACCTATGACATCTGACACCATTATCTGTTATTTATACTGATGATATATGCCTGTTACTGTTGTTATTTTATTATCATATCTGTTATCACACTGCAAGTTCCCTGTAGAATAGAATCACTATGGGTTGAAATGATATATACCCGAACGGACTTTAGAATAAGGGAAGATCGTTATGGGCTGAAATGATAGGCCTGAACGATTTTCAATTAAATTTTATTTACTTGGGATTGCGGGTTTGAAATGATAAACCCAAGCGATTTTCGTTGAATTGAATTTGGGATTGCGGGTTGAAAAGATATATACCCGTATATATATATATATATTTTAAATTGCGGATTGAAATGATAAATATCCGTATCACTTGACCATAAGATAGAAAATTATATACAGGCACCGTTGGTCTATATATAAATGTTTTGAAAATGATTTCTTTGGTTTTTGAAAAGAAATATATGGTTTTGATAAATATTGATTTTAAAGATTCATTAAGTTGATTTAATAAAGTTGATAAATAATATGTTTAAGGATTTATTTAATATCTATATCTTCAAATATAGAATTTATAATGATTTGAAATTGATTGAAATTATATTTATTTACGAATTATACTTAAATAAGTTTGATTTGAAATGTATTGAATTTGAAATTTAAAGAAGTGATTTACAACTTGAAATTTGAAAGGTGACCTAAATGGATATTTCAAACGTATAAATATTTAAATGAGATATTTTATTTATTGAAATTGTATTTAAATGTTGTGGAAATGATTAAGTTAATATTTCAAAACTAAAAAAAAATTGTAAAGTGAATCTGATATGTATATAAATTTATCGAATTTAGTTTTGAAATATTGAATATTAAAGCTTTGAAGTATATTAAAATTGAAATGGCTTATATTTATGGTTCAGATATGTATTTGAAATCGATAATTTGAAATGGTTTATTTAGAAGCTGAATCGAGTTGAAACCGATGATTTGAGATTTGATTTAATTAATTTTCTTTGGAATTCGAGTTAATTTGAACCGATTTGTGAAACTTGAAGAACTATCTTATTTTATAAAGAAATTTTAAATTATATATTTAAAACTATTGATACTTTACTTTATAAATTATTTGGTTTTATTTAAACGAGATATTATTGAATTGTTTTGGAAATGGAAATGATATATTATTGAATTGGGTTTTGAAATGGAAATAATACATGGATAATTTGGGTTTGAAATAGTAATAATATTTTGGATTAAAGTATATACTATTTTGAAGTAAAGGATATGTTTTGAAATGGCAAAAATTTTGTTTTTAAAAGTATATATATTTGTAAATGACCACGGTGTTATAATAACGATTGGTTGTTAAAGAGACCGGGATCGGATATGGACATACTCTCTGTCGATACCGAAAACCACTTTGACAACTGTGTACGCGGTGGAGTTTCCAGAATGAAGTAGGATGGTGGCGACGATCCTAAGGTATATACGTGGACCCAACTCCCGTGAGTTGGCATAAGGTGGCTAAAACAGGAGCGATTGACGGACCAATGAGGTAGCACCTCTTATCGGACACACTTCTTCGATACCATTCTATTACTTGTGATTGATTTGGTGGCCACCCTTGATTTGGGAGTGTTGTTCGAGGTGGGCGGTAGTGGCTGCTATGCGTCACCACTAGTCCGGATGCGTAATTGGTATATCTACCCTGGCATTGCCTAGTTGTGCCGTGTCACCTACCATATCGAGCTTTACTACGATTATGATTTTAAGATCCGACCGCGTTAAGGTTCTCCATCCCCTTAACGCTATTTTCTATATGATTATACTTTACTAATTAGACACTACTGTATATAGCGTATATTACTACATAGTAAATAGTTTAACGGACCCTTAGGGGATGGTTATCCCAAACATCCTTTAAGTTACTTGTATTTCAGTTGATATTTCACTTGAGTTGGATTTATTGATATAAGAATGTTAATCTTGGCTCGAGTGTTTTGTGTTTTGCTTTACGCTCGGGTGAGACTGAGTGATACAGCATTTGAGACTCACCTTTAGAGTTGGAGCTTCGCTTGGAGATCCAGCTATCTATCGATCCTGCTTTCAGTTATTCAGTGGATTCCAGTGATGTATTCAGATCTTGTATTTGATTTTTGTATTGAGACATCTATTGTATTCGAGACTTCTGTTGTATCTGGTCTAACTCTGTTATATTTATATAGTTGCTTCATGAACTACTATCCTTTTGTTTCCGCTGCACTTTTGTTATATTACTCTGTGTCTATGATCTGTAATTATTTTATTTATTGTATATGCTGAGTTTTGCCAAATTTTATTTACAATCCATTGTTTTGAATCATTCAAGTCCGGCATGTGTGGATTTATTGTCGATTTGAATGGTCCAAAATACAGGATCGTTACAATGATAGAATTATATATAGACACCGTTGGTCCATATATATAAATATTTTGAAAATAAATTCTATGGATTTGGGAAGAAATATATGGTTTTAATAAATGTTGATTCTTAGATTATTATATATAAATGGCAATGATATATATTGCTTTAATAATAATATTTAATTTAATTAAGATTGATCTAATAAATATAATATGTTTAGGTGTTTAAATTTATATTCCAAATAGATTTTGGTAATAATTTGAATAAGTTAAGGTTGGGAAGATAATTTGAGTTTAGTTGAAATTGTATTCAATAAAGAAATTTTATCTAGTTAAACCGATTTGGAACTCATTGAAATTGAGATTTAAGATTTGATTTATAACCTGGTCTTGATTTAAGTAATTTAATGAATATTTCTCGTTTAATTAAATTTAAGGAAATATTTAGTGAAAATGTAATTTAAGGCTAGTTAATTGGTATTGAATTTATTAAGTGAATATTTCCTGACTAAATAATAATGACGTTAAATTAAGATATATATGAAACAGTTAAATTTAACTTTGAAAAGGTTGAATATTAAAGCTTTGAAATATATTGGAATTTAAATGGTTTTTCTGTGACTCAGATCTATAATCGAAATCAATATAATTTGAATTTGTTATTTAGAAAACTAAATTAAATGGAAATTGATAAATTGAGATTGAATTTGTTTTGAATGGGAAAGGCGAGTTGATTTTGAAGCGATTTGTGAAATTTGAGGAAATTACTAATACTTTACTTTATAAATTATTTAATATAAATATACTATTTGGAAAATAGATATATTTGAAATAAAAGTGAATTTTTGGTTTTGAAGTATAAATTAATTTGAAATGACCATGGTGTTGTAGTATATATTTTTACATTGTAGATAGTTCTACGGATCGTTAGAGGATGGTTATCCCAAACATCCTTTAAGTTACTTGTATTTTAGTTGATATTTCACTTGAGTTGGATTTATTGATATAAGAATGTTAATCCTGACTCGATTATTTTGTGTTTTGCTTTACGCTCGGGTCAGACTGAGTGATACAGCATTTGAGACTCACCCTTGGAGTTTGGAGCTTCATTTGGAGATCCAACTATCGATTCAACTTTTAGGTTTTCCAGTTGATTTGTTCAGAGAGGTCATCTATTTGTACTGAAGACTCCACTGTATTTGAGATATTCTGTTGTATTTTATTTTTAACTCTGATGTTTATATAGTAGCTTCATGAACTACTATTTTATCTATTCCGCTGCGTATTATTGTATTACTCTGTGTCTGTGATTCTGTTATTTATTTATTTACTGTATATGCTGAGTTTTTGCCAAATTTTAAATTAACAATATGATATTTTGAGCAATTCAAGTCCGACATGTGCGGATGCGAATGGTTGAAAATACCGGGTCGTTACAACAACTCTTAGAAAGGAACCCGAAAAATGTTAATGTGAGTCCCATACCACACGTTCGCACTAAACGGTTTACTAACCGTTAGTTAATTTCACACTCAAAGCAGTACAAAGTTCACCTCATCTCATCGGTAAACCAGTCCCAAAGGTCAAAACGGTCAAACGAATAGATTAGAAATTAACTGAAAAGATAAGCACACGTGTTCATAGCACGCGTTTTATTTAATCATTTAATTCTCCTCCCTCTTCGCTCGAAGTGCAAAATTGTGTGTGTGTTTTGAATAGAAATTATAAATTGGAGAAACGAGCTTTTAATACAATTTAAAAAGATCATTTTATAAAAACCCGTGTACGAAATCAAAAAGGAATCATCAAAGTCAAATATGCAATAACAACTAATTGGAATCGACACGAATCGATTAAAATTGGAAACCAAGCAAAATAGGCAAATCTGGGCTGAGACAAGCAGGTCAGTCAACTGGCTACAGAGGCAGGTCAGTCGATTGGCTGCAGAGGCCAGTCGACTGATCCAGAAACCCGAAAGTTTCAGTTCCTGCAGTTAGTCGACTGACTGCAGAGGCCAGTCGACTGACTGCAGAAAACAGAGACTCCCAGTTTCTACAGACAGTCCCAGAAACTCTCGGTTTCTACAGCCAGTCGACTGACTGCAGGGGCCAGACAACTGACTGGCACTGGGACTGTTTTTCAGCCTATCCAAATAAAGAGCAAACTCTTCCAATTTGCGATCGGACGAGCAACGGGCGCTAGGGGTTTATGCCAATCGACAACCCAACCCTATTGGCTCTTCAGTACACCACTAAAAGCATGATCAAACATCAAAGCTATGATTTTTAGAGTTTTTGACTTCAAAACACCAAAAATTGAAAGGTTCACCAAATCAATTCAAATCAAAAGCAAATGAACATGAATAAGTGTTAGGAATTCATACCTAACATCAATGATATCAAGAGAAGTAGATGTGAGTTCAAAACTCACCTTTTTAACTCAAAAACAAAGATGAGAAGCTCAAATGCAAAGAAAAGATCAACCACTCTTCACTTCTACTCTACAAGCTCCAATCTAAGATCAAAACAAGTATTTCCTAAATTAGGGTTTAGGAAATTTCTGAAATTGAAGAGGAAATGAGACGGAGAAGATGAAGAGGAGGCTTACCTAAGCTTCTCTTTGATTTTGGAGCAAGAATTTGAGTTTGCAAGAGGAAACTAGGGCTTGGAATTTCTATTTCCCATTCTCTTCCCCCATTTTCAGTTGAGCTTGAGTTAAAAGAAATGAAATGAGTGAATGGAGAGGAGAGGGGCTGAGTTAGGGTATAAGATGAGTTGGGTGAAACCCAAACCCAAAAGCCCACTTAGAAATTAGTAAAATTCAACTTACTCAAAAAGATCGCAAACGCCATTTTGGACTCAACGGAAGTGGTCCCGAGTCCTAATTCGATCGTTTGCAAAAAGTGAGATTTCAGACTTAAATCCGACTAACGATGCTATATTTAAATAAAATATTTAGAAATAAAATCATAAAATATGCGGGTTGTTACAAGAACCAACTCCTCATCGCGACATTTAAATATTGATTTAGTCAATTCTATCAAGTTAGACTGTTACCTTATTCTGTCCATTCTATCAAGTTGGACGGTTACCTTATTTAGTCCATTCTACCAAGGTGGACTGTTTTCCTTGTTCTATCCAATCTGTCTAGTTTGGATTTTACTCGGTTTATTTTCCATTCTTTCAAGTCTGGTTTTAATATTAATTATGCCTATCCCTATTTGCATTTGTTTCCTGTTATTTATTTTTGCTCTTGCCTGTATGGATGTTATTCATGTGAGGTGAAAACCTGTTCCACTTTAGCGGCGTGGTCTCACATAACTTTATACATTCCCCATTATTTGAGTTATCTCACGCTGGTATTTCCAAACTGATCCGGGTGTTATTTTATAATAATGCTTGGGTCAAACAGAGTATTTTCCTACGTTGTGCATGTTGTTATAGAGGTCTTGAAGGGGAGCTGAAGATTCACCTATCGTAGTATATTATTCTCCGCTGTATTATATAGTATACCTATTGGCATTTGTAAGGTCAGGATTTTATAACTGTCCAGCTGAGAAGTTTTGATTTTAACTCTGATATACTCTATATGTTTGGAGTGGCAGTTTCTATTGTCCTTATAATATTATATATTGTCGATTTCGCTGTGAGATTCTGTTTTTCTTTGTTCTATGTTATTTTCTTTTTATTTACCCTAATAATCTGGTCTTTAGTCGATTGGGTGCGCGACATCGGATCATAGTGGTAATGTTCGATGTCGACTTCTGATGGTCAAATAGGCAGGTCGTTACAGCGTGGTATCAGAGCACAAGGTTAAGCGAGAACTTGTCTTTGGTAGGGTTTGGCTTATTAGAGATAGGGTAAACGACACCTTAGAATGAGTTTGAGAGTATTATATATGCGAGAGCGTATTTGTTAATGTTATAAAAACGTATTACGTTAATTGGTCGATTAAGTTTTTATGAATTCTGATCGAGACGTGGGACGCCACGGTATCGATAGGGGATACTAAACACTCGACCAAGGCCAATGGACATGGTATTGAAATTTTTGGCAAATTAAATATTTTGCCTAGGATTATATTTTATATATATATATAAAGAAATAATTTTTGAAACTTTATATAGTTATAAAGTGTGTTGGTTTAAATATGATAATATTTATTATCACTATTGTTTGCTTGGTTTTGCTTAAATTTAAATTAGAAGCATTAACTGTTGTTTGTTAGTTGCAAAATTGTGCTCGATATAATTAGTAGCATTTATCGCTTTGAATTAAAAAAAAACTCTTTGTGAATTAATTTTCAAAATTTGGCTATAAAAGTGTTCCGAGAAAATATTAAGTTTAAAATTCAATATTTAATAATAGTGAGTTAAGGATTGAACTTTAATAAAAAGTTGTAAATATAGTCTAAATGGTAAGATAAAACATTTGGATAATAAAGATTTGAGAAAATTTGATTATAATAAAGAAGAATTATTATAATATGATATGATTTTTATATAAAGGAAGTATTATATAAATTTAGTTTATAAAAAATGTTTTAAAGGGGATTTTGAATCTAAATCCTGAAATTTTTGAAAATAATTTCCAAAGAATTTTGAGAAATGAAATAGTAGAATTTTTGGGAAGTAATTGAAATATATATATATATATATATATGTTGGGAAGTAAAATTTTAAATGGAAGTGCATTTTCTTTGGAATAATTCGGAGGAAATCGTTTCGATTAGTTTTGTGGTAATCTAAATAATTTTCTAAGTGACGATCGGATGTTCGCTTAAGCGACTGTTGTGGAGTACTTAGTAAATTATCATTATCATTGTGCAATCGAAGTGAGTTCAAATCCGAATAAACCCAATGTGAGTTTTAATAAATAAATTGTTGAAGTTGAGATACATAAAAAACATATGCAATACGCTTTTAAAAGAATGATTTTTTGAAATTAAAACCGGGTAATCAACTTTAAGTTCCCAAAAAGGAAATCGATTTAACAATAAAACGTATTTCTAATAAGAGATTGTTTTGATAAATAAGATTTTTCTCTTAGATAAGATAGGGGATTATTTTACACAGGTAAATTGGGTTAAATTAAATAAGAAAGTTTTGATAAACATTGTTTTTATTAAAACCATATAGTTGTTTAAAACATCTAAGTAGTATGAACTATTTGCTGATTGGGTCAACCCATAAATATTATTCGTTTTAACACTCTAAGATAAAAAGGTTAATAAGTTGACTCGGCTTTAGTCTCAATGGCTTCCCTCTCCAATCTTCCGCAAGCACCCCCAAACCCCTCCTCTACCCTATCCCAAACCCCCTCTAACCCCTCCTCCCGCCTTCCAGTAACCGCTCCACCAGCTCCAGTATCGTCCGGCAATCCCCCACCGATCTCATTCGTACCCAAAAGATACGTCTCCCATCTCTGCGATAAGTCCAACTCTACCCAACCGACTTCGGGAAGTGCTAAGGCAACTTCAACCAATTCATCACAACCCCACCCAGTCAATATCAAAACTATCCCAGAAAGATCTTACGCACAAGTGGCCGCCCTCCCACCACTCATTCTCGAACTTCCGAAACTGAAACGTCGAAGATCCCTGCCGTCTTTCGCTAATGTACGCGCCATGGTAGAATTTTTAAAATCTACGGGATGATGTCTAAATTGCGCCGGAAGTGGACACCTGGCTCGAAGCTGCAGAGACTCAAAGATCTGCTACAAGTGCAATCTCTTCGGTCACTCGCAATCAACATGCCCCGAGGCAAACAAATCAGCAGCCTCGTATCCCGTGCGAGCCTCTGCCCCTCCCACAAAAAACAAAATATCAACTCATGCGTATCGGGACCCAGTGCCACATTATTACACTGCCAAGCCCAAAAGCACCCCCAAACCAATTAAAACTCCGGAGTCTCCTCGTTCCCCGCTCCATCCTCAATCCAAAAAATATACTGAACCCAGAACCTCTGCTCCTTCTCCACATCAATTTACAATGGACAACTCCACACTCTACCTCACCGCAACAGTAATTAATGGAATCTAGACGTTGGAATCATTACACCAAGCCCTCTCCACCACCCTTCAACACAACGAGTTGCCCATCTGGATTCTAAGCAATAACAGCTTCGTCTTTTGCTGTCCAACACATGAAACACTCGTCCGTGCCCTACAACTCCGAACCATAACCAAACCAGGCGGGGCCATCCTCATCCAACCCTGGTCAGACCCGGAACCCTCCTCTGTCAACCTTGAACCGATCACTTGGGCCCGTGTCCAAGGCTTTCCCGAGCTCCTTCGAGACAAAACTGACGCGGTGCGCTCCGCCTTGAACCCATTGGGCCGCTTCGTCGAATTCGACTGCTGCAACTGGGCATTGATTGATCATCGATACCTATACATCAAAATACAATTTTTTTCAGGTGTTTCCACTCCCACTGCTATCGTTGCAAACCTAAACAACCATGACTACCTCCTCACCGTAGACAGATGGGAACATGAGCACCCAAATCGAAACCCAGAGTCGATTCCAATAGGGATAGATTTGGAGGAGGCCTTCAGATGTTTTGATGAACACATCCCCCCACACGAACTTAACTCGGAAGACAGATTCGATGCTATGAACTTCGACCCGGATATCTTCGCCCCTCTATCCCCTCTAGACAACATCCCTATGGTTGACCCAATTCACCAAAACACACCAGAACCAGAGGCCCCTAACCTTCCTGAAAACTCCTTTGAAGTAATGGGTCCCCTTGGCTGGGACAGCTGGCCGGTTGAAGAACCTAACTGGAACCCTTACGCAGACCTAGACCTGTCCAACCCATGGTTCCTCCAACAGCCCATCCACAGCCTTCCCCCAGACCCCAATCCTAGTAATCAACTTGCACTCATCCCCTCACCATCGCACCCGCCTCCATTCTATTTTCACAATCCACGAAACCAATCCGAGAACATCGCACCCTCCCCCATGGAAGACAGTGCAGTCCACAGCCACCCTCCTGTTCCCAACCTCTGTAATCAACTTGCACTCATCCCCCCACCTCCAGTCAACTTCCACAACCCAGGTAACCAATCCGAAAACAACGCTCCCCCGGATGATAGAGCAGTTGCACTCACTCCACCTCGGGCCGGACAAGAATCTCCAAAGATCACCCCCACAGCTGTCAGACGAAGCTCCAGACTACATAAAGCTGCATCTCACCCTGGTAGTTTTTTCGAACCCGTAGTTTTTTCCTCTGCAAATAAAATTTTAAATAAAAAAATTGCACGTTGCATGGGGGTGAAACTGCGAGAGGAACATCTCGCTGCCATGCAATCACTAGAACTGGAGCGTTCATCCTCATCCCAATGAAGATTATCACCTGGAATGTCAGGGGTCTAGGGGACCCCAGTAAAAGAATCGCCCTAAATCTCACACTGTCCCCACACAAAAGCGATATTCTCCTCATCCAAGAAACTAAACTTGTGGACCCCTCTCCTACCCTAATTAGACAGCTAGGTGGGTCCCATCTCTCTGGATGGGCCCACTTGAATGCCATAGGTTCCAGTGGTGGTTTAATCACCCTCTGGAATGAATCCATTTGGTCTCACTGTCAAACCATCCTTCACCCTTCTGCCCTTCATGTTTCACTTCGCCACATCCAAACCAACACCATTTACTTCTTTTCCAACATATACGGCCCTCAAAACCCCACCGATAGAAATACCCTCTGGAACAACTGCCTCACTTTCGCCACACATCTCAATGGCCCCTGGTTACTCGGGGGAGACTTCAACACTACCAGAAACACCCTCGAAAGAAACTCCGGAAACGCCTCCCAAGACTCAGACTCATTCAATTCCTTCATTAACTCCGGCTCCCTAATTGACCCACCAATCACCAATAGACTTTATACCTGGTCAAACCGTAGATCGGACCCGTCACTAGCTAAGCTTGACAGATTCCTTTTCAATATCAATTGGGATGATTTGCACCCTCTTTCTAACGTTTCCGGTCTAGCCTCGACCATTTCCGACCACTGTCCACTAATCTTAGACTCGGGATCATCCCCAAACTCAAATCGCCCTTCCGCTTCGAACGCTTATGGACCCTGGAACCCTCCTTCGACAATTTCATCCAGTTAACTTGGTCCCAACCCGCGACGTCCAATTCCGCAACCGCCAGAGTTGTCTCCAAACTCCGCTCAATCAGAAAGATCATCAAACCATGGGCCAAAAATATTTGGGGCTCCCTACGCACGCGCATTTCCTCCACCCAAGATGCCATCCTAGAACTCAACATTCTCAAAGAATCTCGACCCCTCACCCCAACCGAACACTCTCAACTGAAGACTTTAGAAACCGAGCTGGATAGACTAATCAAGCAAGAGGAAATTGGATGGAAGCAAAGATCCAAAGCCAAATGGTTAGAGGAGGGAGATAGGAACACCTCCTACTTCCATCGTATGGCCAACGGCAGACGTAGATCTCTTTACATCTCGGAACTAGTGCACAACAACTCCAGCTTCACCGAATCGTCGGACCACCTCCGCCTCTTCACCGAATACTACCATAGCATTCTAGGCCAAGCTTCTCAGGCAATACCCCCTATCGAATGGAACCTCCTATACCCATCCTGTCCCCCAATTCCTGTTGACCACCCCTTTTCCGAAGAGGAAGTATGGGCCGCGCTCAAGAACTTGCCCGATGATAAGGCCCCAGGCCCGGATGGTTTCGGCCCATTTTTCTTTAAACGATATTGGGAAACCATTAAAACCGACATACTTGATATGTGCGAAGAATTCCAAACCAACCCCTATTCAATTGCCCGCCTCAATTATGCCAACATCATCCTACTCCCCAAATCCCCAGGCGCCAACACCCTATCCGCTTTCAGACCAATCAGTCTCCTTAACACCACATTCAAAATAATCACGAAGGTTCTTGCCAACAGACTCCAAGCAGTCATCGACCCTCTGGTTGGGGCGGAACAATCGGCCTTCATACAAGGTAGAAACATTTTAGATTGCGTCGCCGCCACCTAAGAAGTTGTCTCCTACTGCCATAGAACTTCAACCCCTGGAACCCTTTTAAAATTAGATTTCTCCAAAGCTTTCGACACGGTACATTGGGACTTCATCTTGGACCTAATGAAGCATAGGGGTTTCCCGACAAAATGGTGTGGGTGGATCGAAGCGATACTCAACACAAGTACTTCATCCATCTCAATCAATGGCTCTACTGGTGGTCACATTAAATCAGCTAGGGGTCTGAGACAAGGAGACCCTCTCTCTCCCCTAATCTTTGTCCTGGTAGCAGATGTGCTCAACCAGATGATCAAGCTTGCATCGACCAATAATCTTTTTAAAGGTATCCAGCTCCAAAACTCCGATTTAGCCGTGTCTAACCTTCAATTTGCAGATGACACGATCCTATTCGCCTCTACCGACATCAACCACATCCATTGCCTCAAGGTAGCGTTATATGTTCTCGAAACAATCTCCGGCCTTTCTATCAATTTTAACAAAAGCTCCGTCATCATGCTAGGCAACTCCGCTAACCTCGGCCCTACAATCTCATCCCTACTCAACTGCAACCTAGCCTCATTCCCCATTTCCTATCTAGGAATCCCTATCCGCCCTTCCAACCTCCACCGCGCAGACTGGCTTCCCCTAATTTCCAGAATTGAATCCAGACTCGCAACCTGGAAGGCACACTCGTTATCCTCTGCAGGTCGTCTCGTCCTAGTCAAATCGGTCCTATCAGCTATCCCCTCTTACTGGATGTCCTTCCTCAAGCTTCCATCCTGGGTTATCAAGAAAATCGACTCAATCAGACGTACATTCCTTTGGAATGGAGGCAAAATAAAATGTTTGGTGAACTGGAAGACGGTGTGTTTGCACCGCAATCATGGTGGGCTGGGGATTACAGACCTTCGCTCCTTCAATCAGGCGCTGCTGTCCAAATGGCTTTGGAGATTACTTACACTTGGAAATTTCATCTGGAAATCGTGGATCTTAGGTCATCATTATCAATCAAACCCTCACTCGGCACTCCACTTCACCACCCGGTCCCACCCATCCCCTTTCTGGTCGGGGGTCCTTCATACCTTACCTAGAGTCAAAGCACTGTTCCAGGTGAAAATAGAAAGCGGCAACAGATGCCTGTTCTGGTTAGATACCTGGTTTGGACAACTGCCCCTCGCTAAACTACTACCCAACCTCTTTTCACACACCGCCCTCCCCAATGCAACGGTTGAAGACTATCTCACCCTAGGTCCTGATCACCTTTTCCCTCCCTCCATCTTCGAAGCAGACCTAATTCCTGAACTTCTCTCTGCCACAAATATCCTCCTGTCGATCCGTCCTTCCAACAGCCAAGACCTCTTTCTCTGGGCCCTTGCACCTTCCAAAGGATTCTCAGTCGCCTCCTGTTATCAATATCTAATCCACCCCGGTCGCCTTTTCTCCTTCCCCAGGGTTTGGCAATGCAACCTTCCACCTCGTATAGCCTTCTTCCAATGGTGCTTAATTTCTGGCAGAATCAATACCAAAGACAGACTCAATAGACTCAACATCCCTATTGACCCGCGCTGCGTCCTTTGTTCAACCCAGAATGAATCAGTAACTCACCTTTTCTTTGAATGTGATTTCTCCTATTCAATTTGGGCAGCAACTAGTGCCTGTCTCCTAGGGTTTATTCCCAGCGTGACCTCTCACTTCGAATATTGGCAGCTCAATCAGCAGAGTCTGCTGATGGACGCCTTCATATCAACCTTTAGCTGGTGCATTTGGAAAGAAAGGAATGCCATTGTATTTGGAAAACCATCACGACATTTCGAGGGAACTTGTAGAAGTATCACTCATATTTTCTCCTCTATAACAGGTCAAAGTCACTCTGCGCCTTTCCGCCTGAGCCTCCCACAGTGCACGTCCAGCCAGTAGAATCCCAGGGAAGCACCACTGCATCTCCAGAGAGATAGTCTTGGCCTACAGGGAGTTATCTCGTACTATAGTTAATATGTAATAGTTAATGATACTCTTGTATTTCCAGTACAGTTTGTGGCTTCACACCTATTTTTTGGCCATCGATCGGGCTTGTCGATCGACCTCTTCAGTACTATATAATATAACTATTTAACCGGCTGTGTAGTTCCACGCTACACACCCGTCACTCTCAAAAAAAAGTTGACTCGGCTTTAAGAAACCATAATTTGATTTGATTTCCATCTAGATCATTGAAAAAATAAAATAAATTTTGCATATACTCTTAGGATATAGAAGAGTATTATACAAGTAAATAAAATGGGATCAGTTATTATATGATGTTTTATAAAGAAATAACTTTATAAAATATTTCTAAACCTTGGGAGGGAGTTTATGAAATAATTCATAAATAATTTTAGTATTGAATAAAATACTAAGTGAAAAATATATGTTATTTAGAAAATTTTAGTGCAATTAAGAAACTAATAAAATTTTGGGTATACTTTCTTGCCCGAGTGAGTTTGGATAATCTTCTAAGAAATAACGAAAGGCTAATGGGCAAAATGTTACGCTTAGATAATTATCTATATTTTTGGACAATCAAGAAAGTTTTGAACCTAAGTTAAGATTTGTTTGTTAGTCGTTTGACATTTTGAAACAATGGTAAGTGATAAGTTTTCCATTATGGAATTTGTTTGACTACTAGTTCTAGTTTATTCCTTTACGGAATTTGATTGATTTGTTTTGATTGAATTGAATTGATTGGTTGTGTGATTTCATACACCATTGTCTATAAAGTTCAAATTTATAAACAAGGATTTTGGATTGTTGTTGTAAGGACCTAAATCCCTGTGATTTTGAAAAAGTGATTTTTGAAGATTTTGGAAAAGGAATGATATTTATTCACTCTAGTTGATGATTTTGGAGGAACCGAAATATCACTGGATGCTCCATGTTGTTTTGATTCTAGAGTTTTACCGTACTTTATTAGGAGGAGTTCGCTCCTTGTCATGTTGATTTTTTGATCTTTGATTTTTCTCGTCTGTGAAATTTGAAAATAAAATTTTGAGTTGAAAAAACACGAGTATTTGGATCTAATTTATTATTTGAAAATTTATTGGATGAATAATGTAACGACCCACTATTTTGGACCATTCAAATCGATAATAATCCACACATGTCAGACTTGAATAATGTAAAATAACAGATTGTAATAAAATTTGGAGCAAATAAAATCATTCACAGACACAAAAATATCAGAATAACTCGCAGCCGAAAATAAAATAAATAGTGATTCATGAAGCCACTACAATACAAAGTCTCAAAAAGGATACAAAATACATAGTCTGAAAACAAATACAGTTCTGAAACAAGTACAGTAGAAATCCCAAATACATATGTCTCTAATACAAAGCTGACATAGAAATACTGAACGGAAATAAATAGCAACTAGATAAAAGATGATCTCCAGCAGTCCTAGCTCTAGAAGGTGAGATCCAAAGTTGATACTCAGGCTGACCCGAGCATAATTAAAACACAAAACACTCGAGTTAGGACATACATACTTATACAATGTAAACCAACTCAAGTGAACTGTAGTAAAATGCACAAGTAACTTAAAGAATGCATGGGATCGCCCATTCATTAAGGATTCGTTAAACTATCTACTATGTAGTAATATTCGCTATTATAATAATGTTTAATTATAAAATAAACATACTTTTTAATAGTGTCAAGGGGTTACCCATATAGCCCTTAACACGTAATAGTCCCAGTAGTCTATCTAGTATTAGCATACTCCTAAATCGGGGGCTACCCTCAATACTCCACAGGCTACGGGAGAAATCCAAACTCGTAGTAAAGCTTGCTATGGTAGATGACACGACACAACTATGCAATGCCAGGGTAGATATACCAATTACGCATCCGGGCTAGTGGAAACGCATAGCAGCCACTACCGCCCACCTCGAGCCACACTCCCAAATCAAGGGGTGCACCCAATCAATCACAAAAGTAATTGAATGGTATCGAAGAAGTGTGTCCGATCAGAGGTGCTAACTCATTGGCCCGTCAATCACTCCTGTTTTAGCCACCTTATGCCAACTCACGGGAGTTGGGTCCACGTTCATACCACAATAGGATCGTCGCCACCATCCTACTTCATTCTGGAAACTCCACCGCGTACACAGTTGTTAAAGTGGTTTTCGGTATCGACAGAGAGTATGTCCATATCCGATCCCGGTCTCATTAACAACCAATCGTTATTATAACCCGTGGTTATAAATTTTAAAAACAGTTTATATTTCAAATCAAAATACTTCATTTAAATGATTTAAAAGTGAAGTCATTTATACCTTTAAATCAAATATTCAATTCCCAAAAATTTAACTTTTTCTGAGCTCATTTATTCACATAAATACATTAAAACATTAAAATTCCAGCTTTCACAGCATTTAGAAACTGCTGCGGTAAGTAATATTAGGAAACAATTCAATTCAGCAAAGACAGTGTTTTAAAAACTGCTGTAGTAGTTCATGGTTCAATTTAAAAGGTTTAAATTCAATTTAGCAAAGACAGCGTTTACAAAACCGCTGCAGTAGTTCAATTATATTCAAAAATCTCATTTCAGCCAACTGCAGCACTTAACAAGTGCTACAATAGCTCTTTCATTAGTTTCAGGTTCAAGTTTTAATTCAGCAACCACAGCACTTACCAAGTGCTGCAGTAGCCCTTAGTTCATTTTTAGCCATTAGTTCATTTGCATCAACCACAACACTTACAAAGTGCTGTAGTATCATTTACTTCAGATTTTAAGTTAATTCCAGAAACGATAGCATTTCTGAAGTGTTACTAAAAGAATTTCCAAATTTTAAATAGAATTCCAACCACAAATAAACTTCAATTTAAATCATTTTTAACTTATAAAAATCACATTTTTTTCACATCAAAAATGTTCATTTAAATACCTTTAACTTATGATTTTTATAAAGAAAATTTTACAATAAAAATCCAAATTTTTAATAATTCCCTTATTAAATTAAAGTGTACAATTTTCCCATTCTTTTCATTTTTAACAATTTACTTTATCACTTAAATTTTAAATTTCCATTTCATAAATAAAACTTAATTTCCATTTTTATTTAATTAACTTAAACTTCCATTAAAAATCAAATCACAAATTTCCAAATTAAGTTATGTTTCAAATCACAATTTTTCCATTCATTTATTTAACATTTTTAATACATAGAAAAATCATTAACACTTTATTAAATCATTTTAAATTCAATTTAAATCAAATTATCATATTTTTACATTTTAAAAATACTTCAAATTTTCCAGAAAAATATATAAAATAACCACGGGTCTGTATAATATTTTCTAGCCTAAGTTAAGTGATACAGATAATATATCATTTCAATCCGTAATTTACAAAGAAAATCCGGGTTTTATCATTTCAAACCCACAATCCCAAGTAAATAAAATAAATAAAAATCGCTTAGGCTTATCATTTCAGCCCATAACGATTTTTCCCTACTCTAAAGTCCGTTCGGGTATGTATCATTTCAACCCATAGTGATTCTATTCTACAGGGAACTTGTAGTGTGATTAACAGAAATAAATAAACAGAATAATAAAATATAACATAACAGATGATGTGACAAGTTTATAACAGAGTTTAACATCATATAATTTACATCACAGGCAGGTATAACATGATATAATAGTTTATACACATTCACTTGTTGTCACTTCACAATTTATATAAGTATAAATGTCATGTGTGAATACTCACCTTTTTACGCTGGAGTTAGCAAAACAAACACACAAACATAAACCCAGAAAGCACGATAGCACGACTTGATTCGAGTGGAGAGAGAGAGCCAAGATGCTAATCTTGTATTCAACAACAAAACAAAGCAAAATATAAATATAAATACAATACTAAAGTTTATGGGAACAAAAATGGAAATAGAATTTAACAAAGACATCACCAAGCTTTTCAATCAATTTTGCTTGACCATAACTCACATATGCTCGGCCACAACACTATATTGGCTCGGCCACAACATGGTTTTAGGTGGAAAAGGATCTGGTTTGGGACATAAGTGCATGGCTACAAGGGAATGGGAAGAGTTTTTGAGTTACAAAAGGTGGAAGGTCAAAAGGCAAGGCTAACAGGGATGTTTGGTTCACCATCTAGGCTCGGCCTAAGGTCAAGTGAGCTCGGTCCAAGTCAGGTACAGGTCTAGTGATGGGTAAGGTAATGTTCAGAGGTGTTGAACTAGCTAGTGGTGGTGGCTAAGGGGGTGGCCGTGGTCAAAAATGAAGGTGGTGGTGAAATAGTGGCTCGGCTAGGCAAATTTTGGAGAGTTTTGCAAAGTTTTGTGGTGTTATGTTCATATGGAGGTCACAACCATCTATGGTCAGAGGAGATGGTGGTTAGGTCGTGGATGGTGATGAGGAGGAAGTGGTGGTGATGGTCGGTGGAGATGGTGGAGGGTTAGGCCGAGCACATGTAGAGGAAATCAAGGCAAAAACATTGGAAAAATGAAGAGAAAAAGTAGAAAAGAGGAGGCCATTGCTTACCAAAAAATTTCATAAATGATGGCCGAAAAAATGAAGTGATGAGAAGTCTTTTTCACGTGAAAAGCAATAGGAATACGGATAAAACAAAAGAAAATGAAAGGCCAAAGAATTTGAAAAGACTAGACAATGAAAAGTCACAATTTAAAAGCCTTTTTGTCTCTTTGAATTTCCAATTCATTTTAATTCAATATAACAAATAAAAATCAAGTAAATAAATGAAAGACAAACGAAAATAAAGTGAAAATAAAATAAACAATTACTTTTAGGAAAAATAAAATAAATAAAGAAAATAGTTTATTATATTGAAACTAGGATTAAAAATTGTAAATAAAATACAACAAATATTGGAAAATTACAACTACACTTTTAAAATGTTTTAAAAATAAAAATATTGAAATAAAATTTAATTTTAATAAAATTTAATAATATTGGGTTGTTACACTCTCCCCCACTCAAATCTTTTCGTCCGCGAAAAGAACGAAACCAGGAAAATAAGGAAAACAAGATAGAAAACAAATAGTACCTGAAATAAACAATTTCGGATTCGAAGCACGAATGCTCTCCTCCGTCTCCCAGATACAGTCTCGATCATCAGTACTCCACTGTACTTTGACCAGACTAACATATTTCCTTCTTAGCTGCTTCGTACCTCTGTCGACAATACGAAGTGGCTTCCTCTCGACAGTCAGATTAGACTCAATATCCAAACTATCAAGAGTAGAAGGCTGAACAATAAGAGGGATCATGCAGATAGCGACAAGGATGTGAAACGTGGAATACATTATGCACTTTAGAGAACTTCTCGGGCAAATCCAGACGATAAGCCAAAGAACCAACTCTTTCCACACTGCGGAAAAGACCAATGAACCTAGGAGAAAGCTTCCCTCTACGACCAAATCGAATAACATTCCTTAAGGGAGAGACCTTAAGGAATATCAAATCACCAACAACAAACTCTAAACTCCGCCTACACCTATCAGCATACTTCTTCCGCCTATCCTGAGCAATCCTCATCTTCCTCCTAATCTCCTCAACTCTCTCAGAAGCCTCTAAAATCATCTCAAGACCAAGAACCAAACGATTACCGAATTCAATCCAGCAAGATGGAGATCTACAAGGTCGTCCGCAAAGACCAGCAAACGGAGACGTCTTAATGCTGGCCTGAATTCAAAGATAGAAATTAGATAGATAAAAGATTAGGATAAGATTAAAACAGAAGATTAGATTATACCTGATAACTATTGTTATAGGTAAATTCGACAAGATGGAGATGATCTTCCTAAGATCCTCCATAATCAAGCACACAAGCATGAAGAAGATCCTCTAGAATCCGATTCACCCTTTCTGTTTGACTGTTGGTCTGTGGATGGTAAGCAGTGCTTAGATTCAGATGAGTACCCAAAGAATTCTGAAAAGATGTCCAAAACTGACTAGTAAAGATAGGATCACGATCACAAACAATACTGAGAGGAACACCATGGAGACGAACAATCTCCCTCATGTAGATCTCAGACAAGCTAGAAGCAGAACGGGTAGACTTGACCGGAATGAAATGAGCTGATTTGGTCAATCTATCCACAATAACCCAGATACTCTCATTACCCTTCCTAGTCCTCAGTAATTTATCAATGAAATCCATAGAAACCTATTCCCACTTCCAATTGGGAATCTCAAGGGGCTGCAACAAACCAGGGGTCTTCTGATGATCTGCCTTGACTTACTGACAAGTCGCACACCTACTAACAAAAATGGAGATATCACGCCTCATACCCTTCCACCAGTACAACTTCTTCATACCCTGATACATCTTGGTCACTCCCGGATGAAAAGAAAGTTTGGATCGATGATTTTCCCGAAGCAACTCCTGCCTCAATCCATCAACATTCGGGACACAAATCCGATTATTAATCCTCAAAATACCTCTATCATCGATCTGAGCTCCACTATCATCAAGACTACTACTACCAACTCTGCTACGAACACTCTCCTTCATCAATCTAAGCATCTCATCCTCATGCTGCTTAGCCATAATACGATCCAAAAGAGAAGAAGAAACAACCATCTGACACAACATAGCCTTCTTCCGACTCAAAGCATCTGCTACAACATTAGCTTTCCCAGGGGTATAGTTGATGTCGAGGTCATAAGAAGCAAGAAACTCTAACCACTTAACTTGTCTCTGGTTCAAATCCTTCTGAGCGAAAATATACCTCAAAGACTGATGATCTGTGAAAAGCTCAAACTTAGTACCCAAAAGATGATGCCTCCAAAGCTTCAAAGCAAAAACCACAACAAGCAATTCCAAATCATGAGCAGCATAATTGGCTTCATGGGTCTTCAACTGACGACTAGCATAAGCAATGACCTTACTATCCTACATCAGAACATCTCCCAAACCTTCACGACAAGCATCAGTGTATACCGTTAATCTCTAATTTCCATTTGGAACGGTAAGAACTGGTGCGGAAGTAAGCTTGTGCTTTAACTCATTAAATGCAACTTTACACTCATCACTCCAAATAAACTTAGCATTCTTTCAAGTCAAAGCAGTGAGAGGTGCAGCAATCCGAGCAAAATTCTCAATGAATCTACGGTAATAACCGGCATGGCCCAGAAAACTATGAATATCAGTTGGAGTCCTTGGAGTTTCCCAATCCTGCACAGAATAGGGATAAATAAGAACAACTGGAAAGATAGAATAAATTGAATGAAATAAGGAAGAGAAGGAAAGAAAGACTTACATTGATCGCAGCGATCTTGACTAGATCAACAGAAACTCCATTACCAGAAACAATATGCCCGAGAAATCAGACTTCATCCTTCCAGAAATGGCATTTAGAAAATTTAGCCTTCAACTGATGATTTCTAAGAGTTTCAAGAACAGATTTCAAATGCGACTCGTGTTCTTCCTCAGACTTAGAGAAAATGAGAATATCATCAACAAAGACTAGAACAAATTTATTGAGCACATCACGAAAAACACGATTCATCAAATCAATAAAGAAAGCAGGAGAATTAGTCAAACCAAAAGGCATGACTAACCATTCAAAAAACCCATTCTTAGTACAGAAAGCAGTCTTGGGAATACTTTCCTCAGCAACTCTGAGCTGGTGGAAACCTGTGGCAAGATCAAGCTAAGAGAAAACAGTAGCACCATAAAGCTGTTCAAGCATATCATTGATGTGAGGCATAGGATATCTGTTTTTCATAGTGAGCTTGTTCAGCTCCCTATAATCAACACACATCCGGAGAGAACCATCAGACTTAGTGACGAAGACCACCGCTGCTCCCCATTCTGAATAACCAGGTCTGATCAGACCCTTGGAGGACAAGTCCTCAATTTGTTTCCTTAACTCAACCTTCTCGCGGGGTGCCATCCTTCTAGGAGGAAGAACTACCGGTCGAGCTCCAGGAATAAGATCAATATGGAAATCAATTTCCCGCTTAGGAGGTAAAGCAGCGACTTCACCAAATACATCAGGATAAAGTTTGACCACACGAGTCGACTGAAGATCAATAGGAGAAGAATTCGAAGAATAAATAAATTTTCCAGCAAAATCCTGAGGCATGCGGCACTGAATAACCAAAGGATTACACTTATCTCCCACAAGAGACACAATTCGGGATTTGCAAGAGATACGAGCATCATGATTCCTTAACCAATCATCTCCAAGCAATAAATAAAAAGCATCGAAATCCAGAACATAGAAATCTCCAGAAAACCGATAACCAGAATGAAAGAGTTTCACATGCTTACAAATCCTATTAAGATTTGCGGGACCCCCAATTGGATTTGAAACACATAAAGGAACAGAAGCATACTCAGGAGAAATGAGATGCTCAAACTTATCACACAAATCAACATAAATAAAACTATGCGAAGCTCCAGTATCAAATAAAACACGAACAGGATGATGAAATAAAGAAAAAGTGCCCTGAAGAGTACCTTGATCATCACTAGGAGCAGGAGCAGGTGTAGGTGGAGCGGGTGAAGAAGCAGAGGTAACAGCAAAAATACCAGATGGCTTGCCCTTCTGATACAACGGACAATCATTCTTGAAATGACCAGGCTGAAGACAGATATGACAGAGATTGTTCTTGGTACCATGAGGTGGAGGAATAGCAGCACCAACTGAAGCAGGGCAACTATTAGAATAGTGTCCCTTCTGATCACACTTGAAACAGGTAATGGTAGATATGTCGATAGGGTGCCTCTGAGAAGGAGAAGATGATGAAGATCCCAAACCCGGATTCTTGGGCCAATTCTTCTTCTGCTGGTTGAAATTGGGCTTTCTCTTCTTAGAGTTAGCAGAGGAAGACTGAGATGCAGGAGCACTAGCAACAGCAGGACCCTTGGAAGTAGGGTTCTCATAACGAATAGCCATATCCATAAGCTAGGTGAAGGTGCCATGAACATGAGAAATGAGACGATCGTAGAACTCTGGTCGAGCTCCAGCTATGAACTTCTCATTTTTCTTAAGCTGGGTGTCAATAAGGCCATGACCAAACTTGGAAAGTTTGTTGAACTTCCGCTCATACTCAGAAAAGGACATGGTACCCTGCTTGAGATCCATGAATTCACGATAAAGCTGAGATTTCCCGGCTTCGGGCATCCATTTTTCCACAAAAGCCTCCCTGGAAAGAAGATACAAAAACAAAACTTATAATAGATTCAAAAGAAAGGAAATGGGAACAAAATTCAAGATAACACAAAGGATACCTAAACTGCTCCAAGGAAATATCACCCTCGTTAGTGTGAGCTGTAACAGACTCCCACCAATCCAAGGCTGACTCTTGCAGCTGCCAAGCTGCTAACTGACGTTCCGGGCATCAGAAATCTTGAGACCGGTAAAGATCCTCTCTAAACTCCGTAACCATTGCTGGGCTTCGATAATGCTCTCTTAACCGGTAAACTTGGTTCCACCAAGTTGAGAAAATTCCTTATAGAGAACAGTAAACCTAACAGGTGCAGCAGGTTGAGGAGCTGGGGCGATACCACGACCCCTACCTCTGGTATTTCCACGATTCATCCTGAAAATATCAAGAATTAATTTTAGGACAGAGGTACAGAGAAGACAAAGATAAGATAAGATAAGACAAGATAAAATCACTTGGATGCATATCCTAATTAAAGAAATTTCTAACAAGGTAGACATGAAAAGAAGGAAGTTTAGAAAAATTTGCTTTTAAAACAAGAAAATTTTATATCAAAATAATCTTTGAAAAATCCTTTGAAAAATCATTTTAAAATCATTTTATACTTTGAAAATACGTTCTCTCACAAAGAAATGATTCTGAGGTTGATTTCACCCATTCTATGGTATTTATACCCTATCTCTAATGAGTTTTTGCTCCATAGGCTAAGGTTTGCCTAAAACCAAAGCTTTGATACCAAATGTAACGACCCACTATTTTGGACCATTCAAATCGACAATAATCCACACATGTCAGACTTGAATAATGCAAAATAACAGATTGTAATAAAATTTGGAGCAAATAAAATCATTCACAGTATCACAAACACGGAAATATCATAATAACTCGCAGCGGAAAATAAAATAAATAGTGGTTCATGAAGCCACTACAATACAAAGTCTCAAAACAGATACAAAATACATAGTCTGAAAACAAATACAGTTCTGAAACAAGTACAGTAGAAATCCCAAATACATATGTCTCTAATACAGAGCTGACATAGAAATAATGAACAGAAATAAATAGCAACTAGATAAAAGATGATCTCCAGCAGTCCTAGCTCTAGAAGGTGAGATCCAAAGCTGATACTCAGGCTGACCCAAGCATAATTAAAACACAAAACACTCGAGTCAGGACATACATACTTATACAATGTAAACCAACTCAAGTGAACTGTAGTAAAATGCACAAGTAACTTAAAGAATGCTTGGGATCGCCCATTCTTTAAGGATCCGTTAAACTATCTACTATGTAGTAATATTCGCTATTATAATAATGTTTAATTATAAAATAAACATACTTTTTAATAGCGTCAAGGGGTTACCCATATAGCCCTTAACACGTAATAGTCCCAGTAGTCTATCCAGTATTAGCATACTCCCAAATCGGGGGCTACCCTCAATACTCCACAGGCTACGGGAGAAATCCAAACTCGTAGTAAAGCTTGCTATGGTAGATGACACGGCACAACTAGGGAATTCCAGGGTAGATATACCAATTACGCATCCGGGATGGTGGAAATGCATAGTAGCCACTACCGCCCACCTCGAGCCACACTCCCAAATCTAGGGGTGCACCCAATCAATCACAAAAGTAATAGAATGGTATCGAAGAAGTGTGTCCGATCAGAGGTGCTACCTCATTGGCCCATCGATCGCTCTTGTTTTAGCCACCTTATGCCAACTCACGGGAGTTGGGTCCACGTTCATACCACAATAGGATCGTCGCCACCATCCTACTTCATTCTGGAAACTCCACCGCGTATACAGTTGTTAAAGTGGTTTTCGGTATCGACAAAGAGTGTGTCCATATCCGATCCCGGTCTCTTTAACAACCAATCGTTATTATAACCCGTGGTTATAAATTTCAAAAATAGTTTATATTTCAAATCAATATACTTCATTTAAACCATTTAAAAGTGAAATCATTTATACCTTTAAATCAAATATTAAATTCCCAAAAATTTAACTTTTTCTGAGCTACGGTAAGTTATATTTGGAAACAATTCAATTCAGCAAAGATAACGTTTTAAAAACTGCTGTAGTAGTTCATGATTCAATTTAAAAGGTTTAAATTCAATTCAGCAAAGACAACGTTTACAAAACTGCTGCAGTAGTTCAATTATATTCAAAAACTCATTTCAGCCAACTACAGCACTTAACAAGTGCTACAATAGCTCTTTCATTAGTTTCAGGTTCAAGTTTTAATTCAGCAACCACAACACTTACCAAGTGCTGTAGTTGCCCTTAGTTCATTATAGCCTTTAGTTCATTTGCATCAACCATAGCACTTACAAAGTGCTGCAGTATCATTTACTTCAGATTTTAAGTTAATTCCAGAAACGATAGCATTTCTGAAGTGTTACTAAAATAATTTCCAGATTTTAAATAGAATTCCAGCCATAAATAAACTTCAATTTAAATCATTTTTAACTTATAAAAATCATATTTTTTTCACATCAAAATGTTCATTTAAATACCTTTAACTTATGATTTTTTTAAAGAAAATTTTACAATAAAAATCCTAATTTTTAATAATTCGCTTATTAAATTCAAGTGTACAATTTTCCCATTCTTTTCATTTTTAACAGTTTACTTTAACACTTAAATTTTAAATTTCCATTACATAAATAAAATTTAATTTCCATTTTTATTTAATTAACTTAAACTTCCATTAAAAATCAAATCACAAATTTCCAAATTAAGTTATGTTTCAAATCACAATTTTTCCATTCATTTATTTAGCATTTTTAATACATAGAAAAATAATTAACACTTTATTAAATCATTTTAAATTCAACTTAAATCAAATTATCATATTTTTACATTTTAAAAATACTTAAAATTTTCCAGAAAAATATATAAAATAACCACATGTCTGTATAATATTTTCTACCCTAAGTTAATTGATACAGATAATATATCATTTTAATCCGTAATTTACAAAGAAAATCCGGGTTTTATCATTTCAAACCCACAATCCCAAGTAAATAAAATAAATAAAAATCGCTCAGGCTTATCATTTCAGCCCATAACGATTTTTCCCTATTCTAAAGTCCATTCGGGTATGTATCAATTCAACCCATAGTGATTCTATTCTACAGGGAACTTGCAGTGTGATTAACAGAAATAAATAAACAGAATAATAAAATATAACATAGTAGATGATGTGACAAGTTTATAACAGAGTTTAACATCATATAATTTACATCACAGGCAGGTATAACATGATATAATAGTTTATACACATTCACTTGTTGTCACTTCACAATTTATATAAGTATAAATGTCATGTGTGAATACTCACCTTTTTACGCTGGAGTTAGCAAAACAAACACACAAACAGAAACCCAGAAAGCATGATAGCACGACTTGATTCGAGTGGAGAGAGACCCAAGATGTTAATCTTTTATTCAACAACAAAACAAAGCAAAATATAAATATAAATACAATACCAAAGTTTATGGGAACAAAAATGGAAATAGAATTTAACAAAGACATCACCAAGCTTTTCAATCAATGTTGCTTGACCATAACTCACATATGCTCGGCCACAACACTATATTGGCTTGGCCATAACATGGTTTCAGGTGAAAAAGGATCTGGTTTGGGACATAAGTGCATGACTACAAGGGAATAGGAAGAGTTTTTGAGTTACAAAAGGTGGAAGGTCAAAAGGAAAGGCTAACAGGGATGTTTGGTTCACCATCTAGACTCGGCCAATGGTCAAGTGGGCTCGGTCCAAGTCAAGTACAGGTCTGGTGATGGGTAAGGTGATGTTTAGAGGTGGTGAACTAGCTGGTGGTGGTGGCTAAGGGGGTGGCCGTGGTAAAAAATGAAGGTGGTGGTGAAATAGTGGCTCGGCTAGGCAAATTTTGGAGAGTTTTGCAAAGTTTTGTGGTGTTATGTTCATATGGAGGTCACGGCCATCTATGGTCAGAGGAGATGGTGGTTAGGTCGTGGATGGTGATGAGGAGGAAGTGGTGGTGATGGTCGGTGGAGATGGTGGAGGGTTAGGCCGAGCACATGTAGAGGAAATCAAGGCAAAAACATTGGAAAAATAAAGAGAAAAAGTAGAAAAGAGGAGGCCATTGCTTACCAAAAAAATTCAGAAATGATGGACGAAAAAATGAAGTGATGAGAAGTCTTTTTCACGTGAAAAGCAATAGGAATACACGGCTAAAACAAAGAAAATGAAAGGCCAAAGAAATTGAAAAGACTAGACAATGAAAAGTCACAAGTTAAAAGCCTTTTTGTCTCTTTGAATTTCCAATTCATTTTAATTCAATATAACAAATAAAAATCAAGTAAATAAATGAAAGACAAACAAAAATAAAGTGAAAATAAAATAAACAATTACTTTTAGGAAAAATAAAATAAATAAAGAAAATAGTTTATTATATTGAAACTAGGATTAAAAATTGTAAATAAAATACAACAAATATTGGAAATTACAACTACACTTTTAAAATGTTTTAAAAATAAAAATATTGAAATAAAATTTAATTTTAATAAAATTTAAAATTATTTCAAAAATATTGGTTGTTACAAATAACACCTATTACAGAATATTCTCTGTAATTTATCACATATGATTGAGATATGGATTGTTGATTGCATGTAGATTTATATCAGACTAATTTTTGCATGTAGGGTTACATCATATGCTTTCGTCAGCCAAATTTTCTTTAGATTTTATAAGTACAAGGTATGCAAGAAATTGCTATTTGATTCTTGTGCACCTGCATTCGCAAAAAGATAATAAATTACTTGCCAAATTATAAATCAAACGCAAAAAGGTACGTAATAAATTTAGAAAAATTAAATTGGTTGATGATTTTATGCCCTAGATATTGGAGGCCACTTGGCTTTTGTTTTCTTTGATTGGTTTGGAGGCCATAGAGGCAGTTTGTAGTTGTACCGATCGAGCCATGCAAAGGAGACGTTGGCGGAATTTTCTGTAAATTTAAGAGTTAGAAATTTTTTTGAGAACGTTGGAAATTTTTTGATAACTAAATTCTTTTTTGAATTTTGGGTTATATCTAGATTAATTGAATAGAAGAGAATTAGTTGGTGTAGGTGAATGAATTTAAAAGACCTGGAAATTTTAGAATCTATTCCAGCTAATTGGTTTTGAAAATAAGTTGACAACTCATTTTAATTAATAGTTTTGAACTTAAGGGTTTGGAAACATTTACTTCGTTAGGAATTTCCGGGACGAAATATATTTGGGGGGGGGGGAGAATGTAACAACCCAAAATTTTGGTTATTTGATTTTAATGTTTAATAAATTTTAAATATTTAAAATAATTGAATTTTGGAATTTAATAACTTATAATTCAAATATAGGAAATAATTAATAGTTGAATTGTGAACTAAATGTTAATAAAATGGATTTAATAATTTTATTTTACTTCTTCTAATTAATAAATAATATTGGTGAATTCAATTTGTAAATTTATTTAAGAATATAAATTGATCGGATAAATATCGATAATTAGATATTTAAATCTATGAAATTTTCATTTCGGGGCACAGTCTCGGATTCGACGAAACCAGTTTTATTGGAACCGTAATAGTGAATTATAATACGCCATCGAATATCAGGGCGATCAGACGTATCGTTTGGTCGTGCAAGATCGAAACGCGTTGAAATTAATATCGAAATTTAATATAATAATTGGGTTTAAAAAGCTATTTCTGCACACGATCAAATTAAACCTCGAGACTAGTTTCATTGCTTTTGGAATAGGGGTATAACATATAGATCGCCTGGCGGCACGCTTCATTTGGAGTTTGAGATTTTTAGGTATGTTTTGTTGAATAAAAATTTAAATAACATATATATTTATATTCCCTCCATAATTTTGGCCATATCCAGACCCATGCCCCACGTTCTAAGGCCTATACCTCCATGTTTACTCCATACCCTCCTCCCCTATTTATATCTACCGGTAACATGAAAATGAAACCCTTTGGAATTTCAAAATTCCAAATCTACATATTTACTCATCTAAAAATCCCAAAACTGAAATCTTTGAGCTCGTATGGTCTGCAGCTTCGAATCTATACTCACTGTAAAGCATGCGACGATGATTTCTGGAATTTGACTTTTGTCATTGGAGCTAGGGTTGGTATTTGTGGGGATTGTGGTCGTCGATTGGCGAATTAGAGCTCAATTTGGTTTCAGGATAGAGATTATCACCTAGACGCGAATTATCGGAGAGATTGATGGGACTTTGTGACGCGCGACCTGTAGGGTTTGGCGTAACGACCCGTAAATTTAAGTGGTTTTAATAACGTTATTAATTGAAATTTTGTGAAATTTTAAACGATAAAATTTTGAAATAAAAATTTGATATTTAGAATGCGTCTAATTAATCATAGCAACTGGTAAATTTTCATCAGATAATTTGGAATTTTATTTTCTAATGTAATTTTATTCCAATTTATATCAGTTAAAATTGACGAAAATAAAATGTTTTCGAAACCTAAATATTTTTACATAGAAAAATTCTAAATCATCTTTTGAGCAAGACGTCATTCTTCGTTTTTCCAAATTCGGACTTACTTAGCTCCGTCGATCTTATTTTTCTGCGTTTTTGCTGCATTTTCCGCTAGTAGAAAATTCGAATTTTTATAATTCAAATCATACCACTGATATCTTTATACCGTTGTGACCGTCGCGTCGTGCTGATCTCCACAGTATATTCAATTCTGTGTTTTGGAGTACGGTACACAGCAGAATCTGAGAAAAACGATTTCGTATCGGTACCCGTTTTAACCTTTTGTTTTATGTCCATTCGTTTCCCTCAACTGATATGAACGACCATAACGTTTACTATTTCCTAGATAACTTCTGGCTTTTCTTCTCCCGCTGTTCATTTATTCAATTATCATTGTTTATTTTAATAACCTGGCTACCTTTACTGTTCACCTTCTCTTTTGAATAAAAGAAATGCTTTCATTTCATTCGGCAATTCCAACTATGCACATGCTTGTCACTTTTTCCTTTTCCTAGCAATTTCCCTTCTTGCCGTGCTTTAAAAAAAAGAGAAAAGCAATGTACCAAAGCACCTTCTTTATCTCTCTCATGCTCAACCCACAGCTGATCTCCTCCCTCCAAACCCTTGTACCAAAGCTCTGAAGCCTATCACCACACAGCAAACCAACCACCATAGCTGCCACGTCCACGGCAGACCCACCCAAGCACCTCCAATGCACAACCACTCACGCAAGCACAGCCGTTCCTACCCACGTTTTCCACAAGCATCTCCATCCCTCTCTCTCAAGCACGGCAACAGCCTCCGGCATACCTCCGCGGCCAATCCCAGATCCGCCCCTTCACCGAGCACAGCCACACGTGCATGCAACTTGCCTCTGCTAAGCACAACATCTACCTCCGCCCATCCTTGCCGCTTCTGTCGATCCTTGATGATCATCTGATGGTTCGGCCTTCCTCCCTGCAAACGTATGTTTTATACATATACTATATTTGGTTATGGTCTCGTATATATGGGGTTTGTAAGTTCTATGTATATATTGTATATCTCATATATATTTGTATATTTGTTAGTTATAAGCATATGAGCTCTGTTTTATAAAGTATATAATGTTTATAAAGGTTCAAAGTTTTATATATGTTTAGTTTCATATTTCGAGTTACATTATTTGATCTCGGCTTATATTTTTATTTATTTAGTTAGATAGAAGCTGCTTATTAGTATTAATAGGGTTACATAAATATTTTTTTGTCCATTGTGCTATTTCGATTTGATATGTATTTTGTCTGACTTTTTTTATATTATTTTGTTTGTTTTCAGTTATATATCCTGTGAGATGTTTATATATATATATATATATATATATATATATATATATATACGGAGTTGAGGTTTAACTTTTTATAAAAAGTTATGAAAGCTATATGTTTATATGGTATAGTATTACATAAGCTTTGTTTTATATTATCTGTTGCTTAATTATGATTTACAAAGTTTATCATATTTTGAACTTTCTGAACTTACTTTTATTAAAATGAATACATGTTTTAAATTACCGTCGATTATAACTGTGATGATTTGCGTTTGTTATATTTTGAATAGGTTTATATAATATACAGTTTATATTAATTGTTTTGAAATAGATTTTGCAGCACATATGACTATTCAGTTTGTCATGTGTTAGTTTATAGACATTGTGTAAAGTTTATAAAGTGTGGGCTGTGACTTGTCATAGCTGAGACTAGCTCACCTACTACAAAGTCTATATTTTATGTCAGGCTAAGTCTATTTTATGAGTCTACTATTGTAGTTGCAGTATTGGTTTTAGATATAGCATGTTAATACATATGTTTTGTTTTTTTTGAATATATATGCTAGTTTGTTTTCGGTTTGTATATATTTTACTATACGTTTGTTTATTTATTGGTATATATTGTTGATTTCAAAATATTTTACGTATGCAAGTTTATATATATATTACAAAGTCTGATGTTTGCAGTTCTTATATCATGTTAGTAATATATATTTATATAGGTGGCGAGTTTATACAGGTTGCAATGTTAGTTTATATGTATTTAAATAAATGTAAGTTTGCAAGTGGTATTTGCTGTTGCTTATGTACATTTGTTTTTACAATAAATTTTGATTTGAAGGGTATAATAAGTCTATAAATTAATATTTATGTTTATATTTGTTTATATGGATATAGATAAGTTAGTTTCTATAAACCAATATATTTGGAGATTTTATTTATTATGTGTCTGAATCAATATTGATTTGAAGAAAATGTATATATATATATTTATTTTAAAAATCTTATTTCGTCAATCTCTTGTCCATCTTGACTGACCATCTCAATGTCGATTTTTGCAGTTGTTTTCTAGCCTTATCGCCACCTCCTCCTTTTTCCGCCTAGCAGCCTGGCCGAGACCTCACTGTTCCGTCCTCCCCTCCACACTCTCTCTTGACCCAACTATGCTCGCCTCTCCACCTCCTCTCATCTCCGCTTCCCAGCTGCGCCGCCGAACAACAACAACTCATCACCGCTCCTAGTCTTCTCCGTCCCACTTCCTGTCGCCGACCCGCCTCCTTTCCTCGCCATCAAATTTAGAACAGCCAGGCTTGAACACCCTTGTTTTATAAAGGTATATATATATTTTGGGTTTTAACATATATGTGATACTGTATGTTTTAAGAAAAATACACATATGTTTTCAAAGTATATTATATGACAATTTGGTTATATATATTTATGGCAAGTCTGTTTTCATTTTGTTGTTCCACCTGGTTTACATATATATAGGTAGATATATATTAGCACAGTCTGGCATTCCTTTTTGGTACAGTTCTATATCTATATATATATTCTTTTTATTTTATTAACAATGTTTTATGTTTAAAACTTATCTACTTGTATGTGTTTTATAAGTGTTATAAAGCTTATCAAGCTTGGTTATATCATAATATACATAATGTTTTAAGGTGTATTATACGTTATGTAGTCTGTGACAATTGAGTTGCATATGTTTTCTAGATTTTGTATATAAGCTTTCATAGTTGTTTTGATTAATTATATAAAGGTTTATGTAAAGTATGGTACATAGTTATATAATAAAGTCATTGAATTCTGGGATTTGTAATGTTAGTGTCTGGTTTTTGAAAGCAAAAGTGTTCTGTTGGATTTTTCAAACATATATATATATATATATATATATATACTAAGTCTATATTTATATTATACAGTCTTGTCTATATATATTTGCATAATTCAGATTTCCAATCTTATCATAGGAAGTTGCAACCAAACTGATTTGGCACTTGTTTGCATGTTTATTCTATTTTTATTTTTTTTCTGAACAGCAGTTAGACTTCATGTTCACGATATCATATCTCACTCATGTTTTATCGGAATGGGTTGATTCTATTTTTAAAAAAGAGTCGAAGTTACCTAGTTTATGCATGTCAAATTCCAGCAAAATCCGACATCGTTTGATTAGTGGTCGAGGATCTGGAAGTTAGACCCAGGCAGCTGTTCTTTTGTACTTGAAATTATTTTACACTGCTGCAAACACGACCTGAGTTCATGTTTGACGCATCGTATCTCTTCCGTCTTACGTCGGAATACAGTCATTCCCTTTTTGTTTAAAAGATAAAGTTTTCTACTTTCTGTATATGAAATTTTAGCTTCATACGAGGTGGTTCAGTCCTCTGTTTCTTACCTGGAAGTCAGACCCAGAGGGGTTTTCAGACCTGAACTTTTGACAGTCGCAACATGATCTGAGTCTATGTTCGTGACATCGTAACTTTTCTGGTCTCTTGTCCAAATCAAGTGATTCTTTTGCAGTTTGAAATACAAGTTTTGATCTTTATTCATACCAAATTTCAGACCATTTCGATCTCGGTAGCACATAGAATTATATTGTTAAACTTTGACGCAGGACATGTTTTTGTTATTTGTTGCTATGTTGAATTATTTGATTTGATTTCGGTAATTCCTATTTAACAGCTTTGCTCGTCGATTCGTGCCAATCTAGTTTATTTCGGAAGTCGTGCTTGCAATTCGTAACTCAACTTCGTTGTCTATTCTCGCTCCCTAGCCTCAAAAGGTGAGCAATCACTCACGATTAATGTTCTTTTATTTATTAAATTTGATTTCAATTGAAACGACAATTGAAATATGCTGCTATTAGTTATTTACACTATTATATATGTTATTACCTGTATCAGTTCACCTGTGACATCTGACACAATTATCTGTTAATTATACGATGATAATCCCGTTTGATTGATAATTGATTGACTGTTTGTTGTTCATATTGGATGTTAAATTGTAATGTATAAAGTGATAAATATTATGCAATCGAATTTGACGTAGGACAGTTAAAATTTTGAATCGACATATGTGTTGAATTTGATTAGTTAATTTGAATAATATGACCCCTTAAATGTTTAATTATTTGATGCGTAGAAATGGTTAATTACCCTTGAACCATTTGAATTTATGATTGTATGAAATCGAATAATAAATGTCAAGTGTAGAACCGTATAAATATTAGTGTAATAATCTTTAATCTACATGAAATGATAGTGTAGATCCTAAAAATAATTATATTAATTTGCACAAATAACAATGTGAATTAATATGATTATTTTGGGATTATTTGAATTGATTATTGGATTGATATTGATTGTTATTATTACTTGTTTATTTACTTTGACACCATCCCAGTTATCACACTGCAAGTTCCTTTTGCTATGTTTTGATTTGAATTGAATTGGAATCGGGTTGAAATGATAAATACCCAAATTAAACTTTGACTTAGGATAGAGAATTAAATAAAACCCGATTGGTTAATGATTTGATTTAAATATAAAATAAAGATTTTATTTGAATAAATGATAGGTTTTGAAACGAAGTTGGAATTTGAATTTTAATGGAAGGAAATGTCAATATTTAATAATCTGAATCAAAATATTAACATAGAAGTTGATGAAAGAACGTTGTTTGAATTTAATTAATAATTAAATTTGGAATTATTAATAATTAAGTTTTGAAATTAGTTAATAATTAAGTTTTGAAATTATTTAATAATTAAATAAGATTGAATTATTTAATAATTAAATAAAATTGAATTCTTCGTTAAGTGAAATTGAACTTCTTGAATAAGTGAAATTAAGTTTCTTTATTAATTGAGTTTTGAAATTTGTAACTAAGTAAATGAATAAGTGAAATTGAATTTCTTTAACAAGAATTAAAATGGGATTTATTGAATTAATGAAAGACTTGGAAATTTAAAGAATTTGATTTGATGAATTTAATTTAATGCAATTTGTAAGTTTGATATAATAGAGTTGAACTTAAGTAATTGATTTTGGAAATTAAATAGAAATTGTTTTGAATGACAAATTTACTTAATGAATACTGAATAAAATCGATCAATAAAGTTAAATTGATTTGAAGGTCAAATTAAATTAATTTAAATGATTTGGAATGAAACTTATTTACGAACTTGAATCAATATTTGAATTGTTTTTAATAGAAATTGGAATTGAATTAGAAGATTTCGAAATGGTAATTTGGATGTTTTGAAACGTAAATTTTTGGAAATTGGTTTTGAAAGACAAATGAAACGTTGATTTACAAATTTTAATTTAGATTGAAATTGATTTGGTTTTGAAATAAACAAACGACCAATCGGTGTAATAATCATGAAAGTTATTAAAGAGACCGGAATCGGTTATGGACATACTCACTGTCTAAACCGAATACCACTTTAATAATTACACGCAGAGTGTGATCCAGAATGAAGTGGTTGGAATGATGTACGTGATGACTGAAGAAAGAGAACGATAATGGATAGCCTTGACACTTGTGTCAAATTGGAAATGACTAAAACAAGAGCCGTGCCGGGCCAAATGGGGGCTAGCTACCTCAAGCGAACACACTTCTTCGAAAACTACTCATTACTTGTTGTCGATTGGAGCACCCTTGATTTTGGGAGTGTTGTTTCGCGGTGTTGCGATCGCTGCGGCGATGCGTTCTCACCAGTCCGGATCAGGCAAATGGTAGTTTCACTACCTTGGGTATTGCCTCATGTGCCTTGTCATACTTGTATCCCTATATACGCGACCACTACGATTTGTTTTGTGTTATACCTATGGAGTACTCCCTGATGTCCCACTAGTTTACGGTGGAGTTTATAGTGCTGTATAGTCTATAACACTAATATAAAATATGTTAAGGGTAATAATGGTAACGCCTTAACACTATTTTGATACTTTATATTACTGATAGGCATTATCTATTTACCGTACACTACTACATAGTAGATAGTTTAACGGATCCTTAAAGGATGGTTATTCCAAACATCCTTTGAGTTACTTGTATTTCAGTTGCTATTTCACTTGAGTTGGATTTAATGATATAAGAATGTTAATCCTGACTCGAGTGTTTTGTGTTTTGCTTTACGCTCGGGTCAGACCGAGTGTACCAGTATTCGAGACTCACCTTTGGAGTTGGAGCTTCGCTTAGAGATCCAGCTATCTATCCAGTTTCAGATATCCAGTTGATTCTAGTGATGTATTCTGATATTGTATTTGATTATTGTATCCGAGACATCTGTTGTACCTTATTTAACTCTAATATGTATATAGTAGCTTCATGAACTACAATCTTTTGTTTCCGCTGCATTTATTACTCTGTGTCTGTGATTATTTATTTACTGTATATGTTCAGTTTTGCCAAATTTAATTAACAATTCGGTATTTTGAATTATTCAAGTCCGACATGTGCGGATGCGAATAGTCCAAAATAGCGGGTCGTTACAGTTGGTATCAGAGCTTTGGTAGCTCTAGGCAAAACTTAACATATAGGGTAAATGTATTTACAGAATCACTCTCATTCGAGTTTCATTCTCTTCCTTCTGACTCGATTCCTTTGAATTTTGGAACGTTCCACGCGGTTCGAAAAAATTTCATTCGTGTCCCTCGCTATTCGTCATCTTTCAAATTTTGGAGCATTCCATAACTCTACTTCGAATGACCCTTATAATGAATCGGCGGTCTCGCCAAACTTCGAATGATTTGTAAAGGGGTGAAACTCCATTACAATAGGCATTGATTTACCGGAGATTTCTATATCCTAGGTTTACGATGCTATCTATCTCCTACTATACCTGAATTCTATTTCTTGAAATCGAATGTAGATTTGTCTCGAAATTCTGCATCGACCTTATTCTTGAACTCACGGTCGACCCGGTTAAGGTTGCCCGCGATTTATATAAACTTATCCATCTTCCTATTTGTTATTTAAATCATCTTATTTTGTTTCGAACTTATCTTTGAATCAGATTTCTCTTTGATTTGAGTCCATCAAATTTGAAACCCTATCCTTATTTTGAAAATTCATTCCTGTATCGTCGAGCAAAGAAATGTATTTGTAAATTTATATTAAATGTTTTATATATTGTGTTGTTTGAGTTGTTGATGTGATTTGGGTTTCTGATCGATTCGTTTGATTAGCGCTATCGATAGGATCTCCAAACACTCGAGCAGAACAAACTGACACAACATTGTTTTCAAATTTAGTAAATAATATAATTTTGAATGATTATATTATATATGTAACGACCCGATATTTTGGACCATTCACGTCCATTATAAGTGTATAGGTAGACGCTCATGCCGGAGTTGAATTGCTCAAAATACCGCGTTGTTAATTTAAATTTGGAAAAACTGAACATATACAGTAAATAAATAATCACAGATCACAAACACAGAGTAATAATTGCAGCAGCAATAAAAGAGATAGTAGTTCATGAAGCTACTATATGAATATATAAAATACATCAGAGTTTACAACAGAAGAGTAATACGATACATCAGAGTTAAACCAGATACAACGGAAGAGTAACACGATACATCAGATACAAATCAGAATGCATCACTGGAATCATCGAATACTGGAAGTAGAATAGACTGCTGGATCTTCAAGCAAAGCTCCAACTTCAAAGGTGAGTCTCGAATACTTGTACACTCAGTCTGACCCGAGCGTAAAGGAAAACACAAAACACTCGAGTCAGGATTAACATTCTTATATTAATAAATCCAACTCAAGTGAAATAGCAATTGAAATACAAGTAACTCAAAGGATGTTTGGAATAACCATCCTCTAAGGATCCGTTAAACTATCTACTAGGTAGTAATGTACGCTAAGTAGATAATGTCTATCAGTAATATGTAAAGATATCAAAATAGCGTTAAGTCATGGCCCATTCCACCCTTAACACATTTTTATTCCCAAAAGCATATACAAGACCGTAGTTTTCCCAAAACCGGAAGTCACCAGAGGGCAATCCATATACTCAAGGTACAAATCAAAATCGTAGTGGCCGCGTATAAATGGAATACAAGTATGACAAGGCACATGAGGCAATACCCAAGGTAGTGATACTACCGTTCGCCTGATCCGGACTGGTGAGAACGCAACGCCGCAGCGCCCGCAACACCGTGAAATAACACTCCCAAAATCAAGGGTGCACCAATCGACAACAAGTATAAGTAATTCGAAGAAGTGTGTCCACTTGAGGTAGCTAATCCTCCATTGGCCCGGCACAGCTCCTGTTTTAGTCATTTCCAATTTGACACAAGTGTCAAGGCTATCCATTATCGTTCTCTTTCTTCAGTCATCACGTACATCATTCCAACCACTTCATTCTGGATCATCACTCCGCGTATAGTTATTAAAGTGGTTTTCGGTTTAGATAGAGAGTATATCCATAACCGAATTCCGGTCTCTTTAATAACTTCCGTAATTATTTCACCGATTGGTCGTTTATATATTTCAAAACCAAATCAAATTCAATTCAATTAGAATTTGTAAACCAACATTTCATTTGTCTTTCAAAACCAATTTCAAAATTTACGTTTCAAAACTTCCAAATTCATGATTTCAAAATCTTATAATTCAATTTCAATTTCTATTTCAAACAATTCAAATATTGATTCAAGTTCGTATATAAGTTTCATTCTGAAATCATTTAAATTAACTTAATTTAACCTTCAAATCAATTTAACTTCATTTATCGATTTCATTCAATATTCGTTAAGTAAATTTATCATTCAAATCAATTTCTATTAAATTTCCATTTCATTAAATCAATTTCTTAAGTTCAACTTCATTAAATCAAAACTTAAAATTTTGAATTAAATTAAATTCGTCAAATCAATTCTTTCAATTACAAGTCTTACATTAATTTCACTAAATCACATTTTATTTCTTGTTAAAGAAATTCCATTTCACTTATTTACTTCCTTAAATAATTTTCCAAAACTTAATTAATCAAGAAAACTCAATTTCAATTATTTACAAAGTAAATTCACTTATTCAAAAGTTTGATTTCTCTTATTAAAGAATTTAATTCAATTTGATCATTAAATCATTCAATCTTATTTAATTATTAAATAATTCAAAACTTAATTATTAAATAATTTAAAAGTTTAATAATTTCAAACTTAATTATAATTTCAAACTTAATTATTAAATCATTCAAAGTTTAATAATTTCAAACTTAATTAAAATTTCAAACTTAATTCAATCATTTCTCAAATTAAACAACATTCTTTCATCAATTCCATTGTTAATATTTTGTTTCAGATTTTTAAATATTAACATTTTCTTTTCATTAAAATTCAAATTTCAACTTCATTTCAAAACTATATTATTTATTCAAATAAAATCTTCGTTTTATTTTTAAATCAAATTATTGATCAATCGGGTTTATTTAATTTTCTAACCTAGGTCAAAGTTCAACTTGGGTATTTATCATTTCAACCCGATTCCAATTCAATTCAAAATCATAGCATAACAAAGGGAACTTGCAGTGTGATAACTGGGATGGTGTCAAAGTAAATAAACAAGCAATAACAACAACCAATATCAATCCAATAATCAATTCAAATAATCCCGAAATAACCGTATTAATTCGCCTTGTTATTTGTACGAATTAATATAATTATTTCTAGAATCTACACTATCATTTCATGTAGATTAAAGATTATTACATTACGGTTTTTCACTGGTCATCTATTTACAATTTCATACATCATCAATTTAACAACATACATTCAGTGGTTCAAAGTATAGTTAAACAAATCCTACGTGTCAATAAATTTAACAGATAAGGGGTCATATTATACAAATGTCAGTTAATCAAATTTAACATTTAACTATCCTATATCAAGTTCAATTGCATACTTTTTATCATTTTAACATTAACAATTTAACTATCCTATATCAAGTTCAATTGCATACTTTTTATCATTTTAACATTAACAATTTAACGTCCAATATAAACATCAACAATCAATCAATTATCAGCCAAACTGTATTATCATCGCATAAATAATTAACAGATAATGGTGTCAGATGTCATAGGTGAACAGATACAGGTAATAGCATATATAACAGTGTAATTAACTAACAGCAGCATATTTCAATTGTCGTTTCAATTAAAATCAAATTTAATAAATAAAAGAACGTTAATCGTGAGTGGTTGCTCACCTTTCGAGGTTAGAGACGAACGGGAGGAGATGCATTGCGAATCCAAACACGAATCCCAGATCAAAGCTAGATTGGCACGAATTTGGACGGACAACGCTGATAAATCAGAATTTGACGAAGTCAAATCAAAACGGAATCGATGAGAACAAGATAATCAATTTCGATATAAACTAAAATAAAATATCATATTTAAATCAATACATAACATAAATCCGTTTGTATTTTAAAACTAATAAATAACCTTTAAAACAAATCCCAGTTATATACACTATAACATACAACCAAGAATATAAACAAAACAAAATAATCTCTTTTTTTTATAACTTTACACATCAACCCAAAACACTAAAATTTTATAATAGAATCTACATCTTAAAAAAATTAGTATGCTTATGTATACCTAAATATATATGAATAAAATGTAATATTACAAATCACAAACTTACTTATACTTACATATTATAACAGTAGACCATTTATACTAATATATACAGCAAAAAGAACACGTACAGTCATCTATATCTATATATATATATATATATATATACACACAAGCCTATATGCTGAAATATAACTAATAGAAATAAGTACTTCTTTTATAATGTATTATATGTATAAAATTTAGAAGCAAACTATTTCCAAGTTCAGTAACATACTGTTGTCTATATATAGTACCACATAAGTACATTAATCTCAACTATCAACAGTAAGTAAAATTATGTAATAAATGAATCCAAAACTTATATAAACAACCCAATTATATATAATAGGCTTAAAATATCTACACCCAAACAATAAGTTTATATATACAACTTACATAGAATAACATGTAAACTAACTTAGATATAACTTATGTATCATACATACAAAATATGATATACTTCCGGGTCCTATCTAACAGACAACTAAATATATATAACTTCCTCAAACATCAATAACAAATACTAACTCATAATATTATATACCATATCATATTATGTAATACTTTTATAACTTTATACAAACAGATACTAAAATAAAATAAAACACTAATATATATCTAACATATATAGGATAATAGAATATAAAACTTATATACATATTCGGTATATAAACTTACAACAGAGCTTTATATAAGCATTGGCCAGGTTGATCGGGGAGGATATGAGCATCGGCCAGGCTATTGATTAGTGGGTCCGGCGAAGGAGCCGAAGTCAGGTGGGGATGAGGTGATGGGGCTTACGTGGAGGAGGAGATGCAGCTCGACGTTGGAGTGCATGCGTGGGTGGACGGCAAGCGTGATGGAGAAAGGTTTGTGGTGGAGGGTTGCTTATAGACAGAGGTTGGAAGAGATTTGGCCGAGTGGAAGGTCAGGGCGGAGGTTGGGAAGCGATGGGCGAGTTCAGATCTGGGCTGATGGTGAGGAGCGGACGGTGGCTGTCTCGAGTTGCACGACAAATGGCAGAGGATCTGCATGTGGCACGCTCGGGTCTAGGTGATGTCATATGGAGGGTGTTTGGCGAAGGTGACTATCGGAGAGGGAAGGATGTGGTCAGTTGGTTCTGACGTGGGCTGCTATGGAGGGGGTGGAGCAGTTCAGCTAGGTGGCGAAGGCCAGACCTGGGCGCTGAGCTGGTGGCGGCCACGTGACTTCGGCTCGGCAGGCATGAGAGGGTAGGCGCGGTGGGAAGAATTGGTGGAGGGGTGTAACGACCCAGAATTTTCGAACCCGAAAATTCCAGATAGTTAGAAGAAAAAGAAAGAGATAGAAGAAAGAAACAGAAAGAAGAAAGGAGAACAGAGAACACAACATCTCACATTCGCAGCGGATTAAATATAATAACAAATAATAATATCAGTTATACAAAGAAAAATTGTATTTGTTAATTACATTTTAATACATCAGAGTTACAACATTCACAAATGTACTAGACAGTTAAAATTAACATGTTTCAGACAACTATAATAATATACACAACGGATTTCACTCCATACGTTCCTGTCATCCAGCTCGCCTCCTGAGCTCCAGAACGTCCTTACCTGAAAATCTGTAATACTCGGTCTGACCCGAGCATTACATCAAAGTAACACCCGGGTCAGGCTGGAAACCAGCGTGAGTAAACTCATCTAACATGAAATTTCAATTCAAAGAACTTATATAAACCCGGGGTAACTCGTACTTCACTATAAGTAAACAACTTATATAGTCAACACTTATTTTCACCAAACAATATCTAAGTATCCAACTTAGTTTAAAATGGTCCATATTATTCCAAACCGACCTATTTAATTTCACATATCAATCTATAAAGAATCATAGAAGATTTCAAATCGAAGTGGTTTTGGGTATTAACTAATACCCAACTCCTGTCTCTTCGAATTCAATGTGATCCCTAATCAAAATTGTTAAGTACAGACAATACAATTCATATTCAGGATATCATACAACAATCCAACTCAGATAGGTAACCTACACTATCACAGTTTAACCTATTCATATCGCAGCATATCTTCATCACTCATCAGCGATAAAATCAATCCAAGTCATCTAATGCCATTCAACCATCCATAACAAATTGATTCATTCTTAATTAATTTAATTAATCTCTAATTAAATTAATTACTAACATTTAATTACTTGGATTACCTTAATCCATCTTACTTAACATTAATTAATTACAAATTAATTAATCATTTCTAAATTATTTATCTTAGTTAATCTTCCTTGATTAATTATTCCTTAATAAGTAATTAATCTTTATAAATATCAATAAGTGATTACCCTTAAATTAATTATACTTAATTAATCATCTTTAATTAATCATCTTGAATTAACTTCATTAATTAACTATTTCTTAATTACTAAAAATCAATTAGTTATTCTGATTTAATTAATTGATCTTAATCAGTTAATTAACCTTAATTAATTACATTGATTTATTTACCAAAATTTATTAATCATTGATTAATCATACTTATTAATTATCCCTTATTTATTAAATATTTATCTTATTTAAATAAATAAATCTTAATCACCCAAACCTTAATTAATTTAAAAGAGAAGTTATTTATCTTAATTAACTTCTTACTTATCATTAAAAATCCTATTAAATAAACTTTGAATTAAATTATCATTAATCTAAAATTTAACTAAATTCTTAAGTTAGCTAATGATTAAACACATTAAATCTTCTTAATTTAATCATGTTATTAATTAAGTTTTAAACAACTTTAAAATCAACTTAATTATACTATTATTTAAATAAACACCTTTATCTAAAATATTGATTTAGGTGAATTAATAAAACTTAATCATGTTATCTTTTAACACTTTAACCTAATCATTTCACGCGAGAAAATCCCAGGAATTACTCAAACTAAACCCGAGTTTCCTCTTCTCCTTCCCCTTTTTTTTTAAAACTTGTATAAAATTTTAAAACTGTTATTCCTAAATCAGTTATTCTCGAATCCATCTCTGAGCAATCCCCTATTCTACCCGAGTCAAAACTCGACAAAACAATCGCCTCCCCTTACCAGATTCAACAACGTCATCAACGTGCACGTGTGTACGTGCACGCCGTATCCACGACCTCCGATCAACTCGCCGCCAATCACCCAAGTCGGCGATGACCCTGACAAACCCTACGACCACCCAGAACCCCCTACGACCATGCAAATCAAAAACGAGCGAAATCGAAGCCATCAGATAAAAACCGATCGCCTGCTTTCATCTCGCACTCCTACCTCCGACCACCAGAGACCTCGTACTTGCGCCTGGACCTTCACCACACATTCACCTTCCTTTTTCCCCTCCTCTGGCTCAACTCGACGTCACCACGGCAACACATTGGCCACGAAATCAATCTCGACCTGAACGATCCCTAAAACCCTACATTGTCGTCGCCGCACCACCGTGATGGTCTAAAAATTATGCTACTATTTTTCCCAGGAAACCCGACCAACCAGCTATCTTCCATTGAAACTCTGATTCCCACACATGACCAGATCGCTGGAAATCAACGAAATACACAATCCCGATCAACTCGCAAATTCTCCCCAAATTCTAACTTAAAAATCTTGAAATTACCATTAAAAATCATAGTTTTCAAAATCAAATCTGATGATATAAGTAGAACCCGAGTTTTAAACAATTTATTTTCTGACTCGATTTGATTTTCACTGTAATTTTCTCCTCTCAGTAAAACAACTTGCTGTCTACACTTAAAAACATTTTTAAAATAGAATTTAGTTAGTTCAATCATATTTTCTTTAAACATCATAACCTATAATGGTTTATATGAAGAGGAATTGAATTTTGAATGTGTTTTTGGTCTGTTGAAACAAAGAAGAGGCATGTACATCTAAACATAGACATGCAGATGCATATATACCAGACATAACACATTTATATATCCACGCAAAACACTTTCACAATCATTACTACTATGATTTATCATATGCATTAGAATATAAAGAAGATTAATTAGCTTTAAAATATGAAGTTTACTCATAATCCTGGAGGAACAGAGAAGATGATCTGGAACACAGATATACACACAATTTCAACATGAATATATGCATTTATTCAACTTTAAACCATCATGCAAGCATTTTCACTTCAAATTTTCAAGGAATTTCTCATGCAATCACATATATAGGCAGATTAAACTTTTAAGATGAAGTTACTCACAGATTTGTTAAACAGAGAACAGGCCTTATTTTTGACAATGGAAGATTGATTTCTGAACTGCAAATTGATGTTGGGTTGAAGCTTGATTGTTGATTTTGAACTGAATTCTGATTTACTTTAAACTTTGCTCGGATTAAATCTTGAAGTTGTTGCTTGAATTTCTGGTTAGAGGAAGTAGTTTACAGGCTGAGTTCTTGTTTTTGAAAAGAAAAGATAAGAAAAGAATTTAAGGAAGAGGGTAGGAGTTTATATAGTGTTAATTTAGGATTTATTAAAATTAAAGAAAATAAAAATAAATGGAATGACACTTGTCTTTTACTCTCCCTAATTACTTAACACATATGCTTAGATGGTTTAATATGTTAACACTTGTCATTTTTAAATTTTACATTATTTTTAAAGCTTTTATATTTAATTTTTCTAATTAATAAACATATCCTAATTTATAAATGCTTTTTCTTAATTTACATAAATACAATCTTTAAAAGAAAAATAAAAATAAAAACCAATTATATTCAAATAAAATCATTTATAATATATTTAATTCATTTTAAATGATAATATAAACTTTTGTATTTATTTACTATTCATATCTTTTCAATGCATACCGTCGATGCTCTCATATATAAGGATCCCGATATAAATATTTATTATCAGAATTATTTATTCAATTCATAAATCAGTATTCTTATTAATCAATCCAGTTAATTATCAATTAACAAGATGTTCAAAAATCCAGGTTATTACATTCCTCCCCCCTTTAAATCTTTTCGTCCTCGAAAAGGAACGAAGCCAGAATTTACTTATTTACTTATTATCAGATAAATTTTTCTTTTGAACATATTTTTAAAACACTTTAAAAATCTTTATAATATTACTAAATTAGTTTTTATAAAAATACTTTTATAACTCGATGTTTCAACAAGTCCATTCTCGTTCTCACAGAAATTCGGTCATACGTTGATCAGGCGTAAGACTGAAAATCTATAAGTACTTAGCAGACCCATTTTCAACACCCAGTGAAAATATTTTGGAAAATAATTTTATTGAAAATATAGAAAACAGTTTTGAAAATAGAGGAAATATCTTTGGTGAGAATGCTCTGGAAATCATCACTCCCATCCATGGTCGCAGTTAACCCGATGGTTACGTTGCCGTCCCGGCAAAATCCACAGATAACTGTAGGTCTCCGCGCTCCTCGATTACGCCATGGAACCCGCTACAGATCGCAGTTATACCCGGGCCTTACGTTGCTAGCACAGCACAAACCCATATAACTGTAGGCATCAGCGCCACCGAATTTCGCTGCCAAATAATGAAACTTCTCCCACATAGGTCGCAGTCTACCGATATAAAATCAAACGTAGACAGTTGGCTCTCAGCGGCACACACGACTTTCGCTATGTTACCATAGTGTCATAGTCTACCGATATAAAATCAAACGTAGACAGTTGGCTCTCAGCGGCACACATGACTTTCGCTATGTTACCATAGTGTCATAGTCTACCGATATAAAATCAAACGTAGACAGTTGGCTCTCAGCGGCACACATGACTTTCGCTATGGTCTGCAGTAGATCGCAGTGACACCGAGTTAAACTGTCGTCACAGCATAACCCAAATGCCTCTATGGGCACCAGCCCCTCGACTTTCGCTACACAAATAATCCTCAGGAACTAGTTTGTCCGGACTCCTCACAGGATCAACTTTAGAAACCCCCCTTGGGGCTCAAGGCAGTACCACCCTGTGGTACTCCTGAGAAGTTCATTTCAAGGAAGCGCCTTTTTCCCCAGAGCTATTTTCAAAATACTTTATACTATATACTTATAGTACCTTCAAATCATACCCTTTATGATTTAACAAAATCTCCTTTGCACAAAATCGATTACCAAAATCGATAATTCTCAAACTAGGCTTTCCAAAATCCAAAATTGATTTTTCCAAAAATCAAAAGCCTTTTCCAAATTCATAGGTTCCCAAGACCTTTTCCAAAATCATTCTCATAAGATCCTTTATATATATAAATATAGATATATATAACTTTGAAAATCTTTGGATCATTTCAAACTTGTATAAAACCTCTTTTATACTTCAAATATTTCAAAACCCTTTTTATTCTGGCTAGATTCAATAAGGGAAGTTTATCATATTACAAAATATAACTTTATTTATTGTCAAATCAAATATTCAAGTTTGATTTCTTTATAAAGTTATTTACCATTTACTTACCTCCATAAAGTAAATTTCAACCAAAGAAATACCCAATTCCATTATATTTCACATAATATACCTTTCATTTTCGAAAACCATTTCAAATTTCTTATCCTCAAATTTTAAATGCCAATTTCATTCAAACCCGTACGATGTACACATATCATCCGTACGCTATATCAATCTGATCGCTCAATCGATCACACAATTTCACTTCCGAACTAGTATCGTCCACCCGACTTTCTAGTGCGGACTCAGATCTGGTTCTTGATCAGAAACCGTCATTCTCCTTGCATAGTCACAACTATGATAGAGAATATCCAGAACCAATCAACAATCCATATCCAGGTTCGCCGTCGAAAATCGAGCGAAAAATCCTAACTCGGATCGATAATACTATCTCGAAATTCTGTGTTCGAATCTGGATCAAATCACTATGCGAATAGAATAATATACGTATATCCTACGTATTTATCTTTGTTGGTTATTAGCCAAATCAATTCTCTTTTCTATTCACATTTCCTTTAATTCCATTCACTTATTCTCAATTTCTTCCATTTCCAATTGAGTTATTACTTCAATTGCAAACAGTTTGAACTCTGACCTTTTTAAATTTAAAAATAGCTTGAAAAAGTTTAAAATAGATAAGTAGTTAAAAAATAGTTATTAGTTTATAAAATAGCTGTAAAATAGTTAAGTAGGTATAAAATAGTTAGATGATTGCAAAATAGTTTTTAAAAGAGTGATTATATATAAGTAACTGAAAAATAGTAATTAGTTTATAAGACAGTTTCAAAATAGGTAAATAGTTCCAAAATAATTGTAAAATAAGTATAAGATAGTTTGGGGTTTAAGAAGAAGATTGTATAGTAAATAGTTTTAAAAAAAAATAGGTTTATATTAAAACAAATTACTTTGAAAATAGTCCAGAGTCAAACCGTTCAATTCCCCCATCAATTCAATTTAAATTTCTACTTCCATTTAAATTGATTTCAATTCAATTTATAACCTCAATTTCTATCCCACATTCAAACCATCTCCCATTTGAATTTAAACTTATTCAACTTCAATTTTTCTTCAAATTATTTCAATTCAAATTTTCCATTTAAACTTATGCTTATCCATCTTAAATCATAATTCTAATTAATCCAAATCAATTTCAATTTGAACTAATTTTATTCAAATCTTAATTTAAAATCATCTCGAATTATATAAATTCGAGTTAAACGTTTTAATTGTTGATTTAATCCCTTAAGTCAAATTAACCCTTACTTTTAAATCAAATCAACCTTTATTTTTAATTTAACAACTTAAGTCTTTTAAACCATTTAATTCTGAATCCAAATTCAAAAATTCTATTTTAAAATTATCTTTACTTAACTTATTACAAAATTCAAATAAGAATTCAAAAACAATTTAATCTTTAGATTCTAATTTATTATCCATTTTCAATTTTCAAAATAAATTCTCAATTCCATGGATTGTTTATAACAATAGAATAATATCAGGATAAATAAACATCCAAATTTATCCTAACACCAATTTACAGTATCCATTTTAAATTTTCAGATCTCAAACCCATTTTGAGATTACTCATAACTCCCATTTAAATTAATCATTTAACTACCCAAGTTAAATTTAAATTTCATCTTATAATTTCCAATTCAAGTTATTCATTCAAACTTATTTAACTTCCTCCAAGTTAAATTAAATTTACTTAATCCGGTCAATTTTACACAATTTGAATTCCCATTCAAATTTTAAAGTTCAGATTAATAATCTTTCCCTTTTTAAGTTTAAAAACTTACTTCACTTTGGGTTTCACATCACATCCCAAGGAAAATTTAAAATTCAATACTTAGAGTTTATTTCAAACATCTTTAATATAATGTATATTCTCATCTATACATATTTATTTCCTTTACACTTCAAGTCATACTTAAAAATTTAAACCATTTTTGGTTTTTAATTTCAAAACAAACTTCTTTAAAACAATTTCAAGTTTTCTGGATTTAGATTTAAAATTTCACAATTTTTAAATTATCTTTAATTCCAATTTATAAGTCATACTTACCTAAAAGTTTATTTCACTAAAAACTTTTCATTTTACTTAATCATTTACACATTTCATTATTAAACACAACCATTTATGATAATAACCAAGATTATCATATCTGGAAACCAATTCATTATTATCTTTATTCTGATAACACTTCTACAAATTCAAGGTTTTAATTTCAGTTTGGATCCATTTCAAACTTATCTTCATTCAATTTTAATTTGGTTGTATTTCTATTACCACTTAATTTAATTCCAATATTTTAACAACCAATTACCTTAATATTTATTAGAAAGAAATATCATTTTATATATCAAAATATATTCTTATATAAAATCATTTAAAATCCTTATATTATAAAATAACAATTACGCTCTCATATATATATATATACACACACTCAACTCGTTCTAGGGTACCATTGACCCTATCCTTAACGAGTAATCCCAACAGAGCCAAGGTTCTCGCTTAACCTCGCTCTGATACCAACTGTAACGACCCGGAATTTTCGAACCCGAAAATTCCAGATAGTTAGAAGAAAAAGAAAGAGATAGAAGAAAGAAACAGAAAGAAGAAAGGAGAACAGAGAACACAACATCTCACATTCGCAGCGGATTAAATATAATAACAAATAATAATATCAGTTATACAAAGAAAAACTGTATTTGTTAATTACATTTTAATACATCAGAGTTACAACATTCACAAATGTACTAGACAGTTAAAATTAACATGTTTCAGACAACTATAATAATATACACAACGGATTTCACTCCATACGTTCCTGTCATCCAGCTCGCCTCCTGAGCTCCAGAACGTCCTTACCTGAAAATCTGTAATACTCGGTCTGACCCGAGCATTACATCAAAGTAACACCCGGGTCAGGCTGGAAACCAGCGTGAGTAAACTCATCTAACATGAAATTTCAATTCAAAGAACTTATATAAACCCGGGGTAACTCGTACTTCACTATAAGTAAACAACTTATATAGTCAACACTTATTTTCACCAAACAATATCTAAGTATCCAACTTAGTTTAAAATGGTCCATATTATTCCAAACCGACCTATTTAATTTCACATATCAATCTATAAAGAATCATAGAAGATTTCAAATCGAAGTGGTTTTGGGTATTAACTAATACCCAACTCCTGTCTCTTCGAATTCAATGTGATCCCTAATCAAAATTGTTAAGTACAGACAATACAATTCATATTCAGGATATCATACAACAATCCAACTCAGATAGGTAACCTACACTATCACAGTTTAACCTATTCATATCGCAGCATATCTTCATCACTCATCAGCGATAAAATCAATCCAAGTCATCTAATGCCATTCAACCATCCATAACAAATTGATTCATTCTTAATTAATTTAATTAATCTCTAATTAAATTAATTACTAACATTTAATTACTTGGATTACCTTAATCCATCTTACTTAACATTAATTAATTACAAATTAATTAATCATTTCTAAATTATTTATCTTAGTTAATCTTCCTTGATTAATTATTCCTTAATAAGTAATTAATCTTTATAAATATCAATAAGTGATTACCCTTAAATTAATTATACTTAATTAATCATCTTTAATTAATCATCTTGAATTAACTTCATTAATTAACTATTTCTTAATTACTAAAAATCAATTAGTTATTCTGATTTAATTAATTGATCTTAATCAGTTAATTAACCTTAATTAATTACATTGATTTATTTACCAAAATTTATTAATCATTGATTAATCATACTTATTAATTATCCCTTATTTATTAAATATTTATCTTATTTAAATAAATAAATCTTAATCACCCAAACCTTAATTAATTTAAAAGAGAAGTTATTTATCTTAATTAACTTCTTACTTATCATTAAACATCCTATTAAATAAACTTTGAATTAAATTATCATTAATCTAAAATTTAACTAAATTCTTAAGTTAGCTAATGATTAAACACATTAAATCTTCTTAATTTAATCATGTTATTAATTAAGTTTTAAACAACTTTAAAATCAACTTAATTATACTATTATTTAAATAAACACCTTTATCTAAAATATTGATTTAGGTGAATTAATAAAACTTAATCATGTTATCTTTTAACACTTTAACCTAATCATTTCACGCGAGAAAATCCCAGGAATTACTCAAACTAAACCCGAGTTTCCTCTTCTCCTTCCCCTTTTTTTTTAAAACTTGTATAAAATTTTAAAACTGTTATTCCTAAATCAGTTATTCTCGAATCCATCTCTGAGCAATCCCCTATTCTACCCGAGTCAAAACTCGACAAAACAATCGCCTCCCCTTACCAGATTCAACAACGTCATCAACGTGCACGTGTGTACGTGCACGCCGTATCCACGCCCTCCGATCAACTCGCCGCCAATCACCCAAGTCGGCGATGACCATGACAAACCCTACGACCACCCAGAACCCCCTACGACCATGCAAATCAAAAACGAGCGAAATCGAAGCCATCAGATAAAAACCGATCGCCTGCTTTCATCTCGCGCTCCTACCTCCGACCACCAGAGACCTCGTACTTGCGCCTGGACCTTCACCACACATTCACCTTCCTTTTTCCCCTCCTCTGGCTCAACTCGACGTCACCACGGCAACGCATTGGCCACGAAATCAATCTCGACCTGAACGATCCCTAAAACCCTACATTGTCGTCGCCGCACCACCGTGATGGTCTAAAAATTATGCTACTATTTTTCCCAGGAAACCCGACCAACCAGCTATCTTCCATTGAAACTCTGATTCCCACACATGACCAGATCGCTGGAAATCAACGAAATACACAATCCCGATCAACTTGCAAATTCTCCCCAAATTCTAACTTAAAAATCTTGAAATTACCATTAAAAATCATAGTTTTCAAAATCAAATCTGATGATATAAGTAGAACCCGAGTTTTAAACAATTTATTTTCTGACTCGATTTGATTTTCACTGTAATTTTCTCCTCTCAGTAAAACAACTTGCTGTCTACACTTAAAAACATTTTTAAAATAGAATTTAGTTAGTTCAATCATATTTTCTTTAAACATCATAACCTATAATGGTTTATATGAAGAGGAATTGAATTTTGAATGTGTTTTTGGTCTGTTGAAACAAAGAAGAGGCATGTACATCTAAACATAGACATGCAGATGCATATATACCAGACATAACACATTTATATATCCACGCAAAACACTTTCACAATCATTACTACTATGATTTATCATATGCATTAGAATATAAAGAAGATTAATTAGCTTTAAAATATGAAGTTTACTCATAATCCTGGAGGAACAGAGAAGATGATCTGGAACACAGATATACACACAATTTCAACATGAATATATGCATTTATTCAACTTTAAACCATCATGCAAGCATTTTCACTTCAATTTTTCAAGGAATTTCTCATGCAATCACATATATAGGCAGATTAAACTTTTAAGATGAAGTTACTCACAGATTTGTTAAACAGAGAACAGGCCTTATTTTTGACAATGGAAGATTGATTTCTAAACTGCAAATTGATGTTGGGTTGAAGCTTGATTGTTGATTTTGAACTGAAATCTGATTTACTTTAAACTTTGCTCGGATTAAATCTTGAAGTTGTTGCTTGAATTTCTGGTTAGAGGAAGTAGTTTACAGGCTGAGTTCTTGTTTTTGAAAAGAAAAGATAAGAAAAGAATTTAAGGAAGAGGGTAGGAGTTTATATAGTGTTAATTTAGGATTTATTAAAATTAAAGAAAATAAAAATAAATGGAATGACACTTGTCTTTTACTCTCCCTAATTACTTAACACATATGCTTAGATGGTTTAATATGTTAACACTTGTCATTTTTAAATTTTACATTATTTTTAAAGCTTTTATATTTAATTTTTCTAATTAATAAACATATCCTAATTTATAAATGCTTTTTCTTAATTTACATAAATACAATCTTTAAAAGAAAAATAAAAATAAAAACCAATTATATTCAAATAAAATCATTTATAATATATTTAATTCATTTTAAATGATAATATAAACTTTTGTATTTATTTACTATTCATATCTTTTCAATGCATACCGTCGATGCTCTCATATATAAGGATCCCGATATAAATATTTATTATCAGAATTATTTATTCAATTCATAAATCAGTATTCTTATTAATCAATCCAGTTAATTATCAATTAACAAGATGTTCAAAAATCCAGGTTATTACAAGGGGATCGGGCTGCGATCGGGACTGAGGAGTGGATGGATTGAACGATTTCATGCTTCAGATTCTCAAAACAAAGAATTATGAGCTACAGTCAATCGAAAATGAGAAGGGAAGAATATGGAACCAACATGAATATGAACCAGAGAAATGAAGAGTCAAGCAACCCTTGGGAATGAAAGAAACAACTTGGATTCACGAAAAATATTAATATCAAATGGTATTAATATCAGATGGTTGTTGGTTTACAAACGGAAAGAAATGAATGGCTATTGGAAAACCAAATGCCAAATTACCGAACCGATCGTTTCGTTGATTTCGCTGTCTCTCGATCTCCGAGGCACACAAACGAATATACTTCGGAGATCAGCACAACGAGACGATCGAAATGGTATAAAGATATCAGTGGTTTGATTTAATTATAAAAATTCGAATTTTCTACTATCGAAAAATGCAAGAAAAACGCTGAAAAATAAGATCGACGGAGCCAAAGATGTCCGAATTTGGAAAAACGACAAACTGACATTTTGCTCAGAAGATGGTTTAGAATTTTTCTATGTAAAAATATTTTGGTTTTGAAAAACATTTTATTTACATCGTTTTTTAACAGATTAAATTGAAGTAAATTTACGCGCGAAATAAACTTCCGTGTTTTCGGACGAAAATTTACTAGTTGCTATGTTTAACTAAACGTATTCTAGCTATCAAATTTATATTTCAAAATTTTATCGTTTAAAATTTCACGAAATTTCAACTAATTACGTTATTAAAACAGTTGAAATTTACGGGTCGTTACAATATATAAGTATAAATTTTTCAGAAATTAAATTGTTAATGAATTTGTTGTCAAAAATGTTAATATTTCATTTTCATTTATTGTTTTTGTAAACCATAAACTATTCCAATCTGATAAATAAATGAAATTATAGAACATGGTTTAAAATTTTAATTGGGAGTTGAAATGAATTTAAATAAAAATTTGAGAATTTACTTTCCATTGATTTCAAACTTTGGGTTTTAATTTAAAAATGCATATTTTATATAGTAATTTCGAATAGAAATCATTTTCAAAGAATTTTAAATGTTTAAATAAGTGCTCTTCTCTTTGTCGCTGGAAAATAATTTCGGTGATGGCGGCCGCATCATCGACATTCATTTTCGAGTTTCGAAGTGGAGAGACTATTCTTGCTACGGTTTTGTTTTGAAAAAAAATATATTTTGATTTGAATTTCTTCAGTATAGTTTGATTTATATATATATAGGTATCTTATTTTTAAAAATTTAATTTGATTTGATATAAATATCTAGATATATCTCTAAATTGTTTGAAGTAAATCGGAGATTTAAATTCTTAAATTTTAGGTTAAAGATGATTTAAATTATAAACTGAAGTCAAAATTCTTGGATAAGTATTTAACTTGAAATAACTGGATTGTGAAAAAAAAAATTATTTGTATAATACTCAATTTCATTTCAATATAACTTACCTAAATTATTCAGAAGTTAAAATGTAATTGGATAATGAACAATAAAAAATGTCTTTATAAATAAAATTTGAGTGTTTATAATAAATGTTATACACTAAATTTTGATTATAAAGATGTTAATAGAGTTAGATAGGATAATAAGTAAAACTCAATTAATAATGAAATAAATTTGTTTTGAAAGAATTAATAAATTGAAATTCGATCAACTTATGAAAATACCTTGAATTTAAAAGCAATTAGTAAATATAAATTAATTTAAATCGAACCTTTTATGGTTTAAATTAATTTACATGGGTTAAATATATGTGATTAGATATATTAAGTAGAATAAATTTAACAATAATTTGGAATAAAGAAGAATTTAAATTGCTGAAAAAAATATGATTATAATAAAAGACTATTCAAATTTATGGTTTTAGAAATTGTAAATTGAAGATAATTGGGTAATAAGATAATGAATTTAGAAATAGTTGAGATTGATTTTAGTGAAATCAAATGGATTAAATCAATTATTGAATATCAATTAATTTGAATTTGAATTTATATGGTTTAAATTAATTGTTATTTTGTATTTCAAATCTGTTTTTCTTTCTGGTTGTTTCTATTCTCCTACCTCGTTCCTTTTCGGGGACGAAAAGTTTTGAGTGGGGGAGAGTGTAACGACCCGTAAATTTAACTGGTTTTAATAACGTTATTAATTGAAATTTTGCGAAATTTTAAACGATAAAATTTTGAAATAAAAATTTGATATTTGGAATGCGTCTAATTAATCATAGCAACTGGTAAATTTTCATCAGATAATTTGGAAGTTTATTTTCTAATGTAATTTTATTCCAATTTATATCAGTTAAAATTGACGAAAATAAAATGTTTTCGAAACCTAAATATTTTTACATAGAAAAATTCTAAATCATCTTCTGAGCAAGACGTCATTCTTCGTTTTTCCAAATTCGGACTTATTTAGCTCCGTCGATGTGACGCCCCACCTCTATACCCACGCTAGCCAAGAACACTACGGTGTAGTGCTGTCAACTAGCACGGAGAATAAGGCTGTTGAGAAGCGACCATCTATGTAATTGCTTCGTGCGAGCACCGATATGTCAGATAATAAAACATTGCATTTCATCTTTAGAGGAAATCCGACATACCGATACAAACTCAAAGCTACTACACAGTGGCTATAATAGTTTAGGACAATAGATATAAAAATAACACAGATAACATAAATGCGGAATACAGATGGAACGAAAAGTCTCATATATACAATAACTGATATCAGTTACAATACATTTGACACAATACAAATGATACAACTACAATTGTCGACTCAAGAAGTTATATATACAAGTACATTATCGACTAATATACATGAATACATCATCATCTTAAAACAGACACACACATGAATACAAGACGAAGACCACTTCAAATGATATAAAAAAAGTCTTCATAGCTCTAGCAGCAACCCAAAGCTAAAAATCTACGACCTGTAAATACTCGGTCTGACCCGAGTATTAAATTCAAAAGAAAATAATACCCGGGTCAGTCTAATTCAAACTCAGTTATTAATGCATAGGAGCAATAATAATCAATATCGAATAGACGACAGTCACAATAATTCCTGTCTATCCGACTCTTTAAATAAAGAAATCGGATGACGATCGATATAACACTTAATAGTGTTAAACAAAAATCAGCAGATTTAAATCATCAACAGAGATAAATAAACAATTTATCAAATCGACTAAATCAATTCAAAACTGTCAATTCTGGGTGGATGCAGTGCACGCACGCGTGCACTGCCTCGCCGCCACCGAATATAAAGTCACCACCACAATGAAACTGCAGTGGCAATCAAGTAGGAATTCAAATATGAAATGGAGAACATCATTGCAAGTGCAACAGGTAGAAGATGATGCAGTGAAGCCAATATGGCAAATAATGATGAAGCATATAAGTGCAGGCAACGAAAATAAACAAAGATGAGTGAAACTGATCAAGCAAGTGCAGCAGGTACAAAGGCCCGACGACCAAGTGCACGAAACAATTTCAAGTGAAGGCAAATGAAATCAAGTACACATGAACTACAAGTGAACATGTCAATCTTTGAATGGTCATACAATTATATACATACATGAATGTATGTATACAATGCAAAAGTAAACATGATAGCAATTACACACAGGAAAGCAGTGAAATGGGCAAAAGTATCAAGTCTGGAAAACAAGAATGCCCAGACTCAACAAAGATGTACACAATGGCATATAAACAACACCACAATACTACCAAAGTTCAAGTAACTAATGTCAACATTTCGAAGTCAACATCAATGCCGTGGGGATGAACGAGACTCAAGAGATGCTACAACATGAAGCACTGCATTTCAAATAGCAGTATAACTGGAATAAGTGACACAACGCAGCAAGTAATTCCAGGCATTAAAGTGTGAAACAGATGTGAAGTGAGACATGAAGTATAACAGTGAACATCACCACAAGTTCAACATCACACTGACAGGGTATATCGAGCAGATAGTAAAGTGACATGAATAAGGTATACAAGTGAAACAGGCTACATGAACACAGTGAAGTGTGGTACACATGAAGCAGCATGACGAAGACATGAAGCACTGAATAGTATGGAGAAAGACTAAAGTGCAGACCCACCAAACAACTAAATGAAGTAGTGTCAGCACTGATGGCAATGCAACAAAATGTACAGCAATCAATAGCAAAAATGCAAACTACCAGACTGAAGTGACGAAATCACAACAGTGTAAACTCCACCAAGCTACAAGGCCACAAAGCCAAAACGGTTTCAAGAAATCAGACATAATGGATGCAGTATCAAACCAGGGTGAAGTGCATCAGACCAGGTGAAGTTTTCAGATGGCAAAGAAAACATGCACACAGTACAAACATGGAATGGGTATGCAACAATGCAATAGCAACAGAGAAGAGGTACAAGTACAACATTGAATCATCTACAGGTTCAAGTGTCAAATGAACCAGACTACAGTGAAGTCGACAAGAAAAATCAACTCAGAAACAAAGTGCACAAGAGACTTAAGTGCACAGCATGGGGCAGTACAACTAAATGAAACAGGTCAAGCATATATAGGTATGCAGTGACAAAGTGGATCAAACGAATCAAAAATGAAGTAGTGTAAGCATATGAAATGGCAACTCAGTGATATATGCAACCCAAACATGTGCAGACTCAACTGGAACAACACAACAGACTCAACCCAGGGCAGGCTCGAATCAGTTCAAAATGCAAGTTCAAGTACTCACAACTCACAAGTTAAACAATATATATGCATACACACATACGAATGCATATATGCATATATGTACAGAACAAAAGGAAGTTATCAACCCAGTCAAGACCAATGTCACCGAGAAAAGCCCGAAGTCAGAACACGTACTAGCAATGTGTGGCCTAGGCAAGTAAGAATTTAACAAGTGTAGTGCCGAAGTCAAACCAGAAAATCGAACTGGGGTGAGCAAGGCGATTCAAAGCCGAGGGACCCAAATTCATAACTAAGGCAAAACTTCATACAAGAACAAAGTTGCGGACTTCACATGAATACCATGCAACAAGGCTGTCTCGAAATGAATGAAAACCAATGCAAGATCTAGACTACCAGAACAGTGAGACAGTGGCACCATCTCACATCAAGTTTGAACGAAATAAAAACAAGCAGCAGTCTTTATCAAATTAAATACTTCAACATCAATCGAATTAGAGGATGGGAGTTTCAAACTCTAATTACAACTTGAGTACGAATTAGATGTGAGTAGGACTCACCTTTTTCCCCGAAGCGAAAGGAAGAGCTCGACTGAGAGGAGGAGCTGCGAAGATCGACAAATGCTCAGAGGAACGAACTAACTGGAATCGATCGCAAGCAGCAACGACCAGAAATAGATCGGCGATCCAGGCTACAAAGCCCTAATTTTTGGAGCAGGAGCGAGGACGAAGAAACTAGGCTGCCATTTCTATTTTCTTGTTCGATTTGTTATTAGGGTTAAAAAATGAGAAAATGATAAAGGGGTCGGGTTTTCTTGGGTAGATATCAACACACAATCGAAGATTTGGGCCAAAATAAATAAAATTTAAAGCCCGAAACCCTTTAACAAAATTATTTAAAAGAATTTCGACAGCTTTAAAAATTTCCAAACAGCGATTAATAAGGAGAAGGAATCGTCAAAAGACGATAGTTAATCGGTACAAAATACCGGGTTGTTACAGACTCCCCTCCTTAAAGAAATTGCGTCCTCGCAATCCTAAGAGATAAGTGGGAAAGAGGTAACAACCATAAGAACATAACAATGTCGAATGCATAAGCAAAGCAAAGGTCAACAGGGAAGTATAGGAATTATGGAAGTATCAGATATAGAATCTAAAGGTTCGACTGCTTCAAGTCAAAAGAATCAACAATCGTGGGGATCAAGGAATCAAAATCAGACGACTATCAAAAGGGAGAATCAATCGAGTTCCAGCATTTAAAAGAAAAGGAAAAACAGAGCAGAATTCACGTACTGCACGAATTGAATGTGAGTAAATCAAATTACTCACCTGAATCGTCAGAGAAAAAGACAGAGCTCAAATCTCAAAATCGCAAATAGGTTTAACTATCAAAAATGATAATCAAATTTCAGAAATATCTGATTATCAAAAATGATAATCAGAAATCACAAATATTCGATTATCAAATCGAAAAAATATTTAATTATCTCAAACGATAATCAAATTTCACAAATATCTGATTATCAAAAACGATAATCAAAAATCACAAATATTCGATTATCAAATCGAAAAAATATTTAATTATCTCAAACGATAATCAAATTTCACAAATATCTGATTATCAAAAACGATAATCAGAAATCACAAATATTCGATTATCAAATCGAAAAAATATTTAATTATCTCAAACGATAATCAAATTTCACAAATATCTGATTATCAAAAACGATAATCAGAAATCACAAATATTCGATTATCAAATTGAAAAATATTTAATTATCTCAAACGATAATCAAATTTCACAAATATCTGGTTATCAAAAACGATAATCAGAAACACAAACATTCGATTATCAAATCGAAAAATATTTGATTACCTCAAGCGATAATCAAATTTCACAAATATCTGATTATCAAAAACGATAATCAGAAATCGTAAATATTCAATTAACGAATCCGGAATTAACCGAAGTAGTAAAAGTATGGTTCCATACTCCTTACTTTTGCTAAATCGTTTAAATCTCTTTATCGTTTCCTTGAAAGTGCAGGATTGTGTGTTTTAAAAATAACATTTCACATTCTCAAACGGACAAGTCCGGAATTAAGCGAACCAGTAAAAGAAAGGGGTCATAGTCCTCGATTTTGCTGAAACGTTTAAATCGCTTCCTCGTTCTTTTGAAAATTGTAAAAATTTTGAAAATAATTTTAATTTATATTTTTGAAACAACTTTTAAAAATAACGAATTTTGAAAATACGTGATTAAATTAGCAATATCAGTATTGCGGGAGAACCGCTTGTAAATCCATTTCAAAATTGACGGTTACTGAAGTTAACACGTCAAAATCTCATCAAAATAACTGGCATCGAAATATAATACCAAATGAATTTTCATTCCTCAAAAATGTCACAAGAATCTTCTCAAAGATAGAAAGGGATATCATACCCTAAACTTGTATTCATAACAAGTCAATAACACATGAATTCACCAATACACAAAAATTGACAAAACTTGTCAATAGAAATCACGAAAATTGGTGAAGCACAAATTCTAGAAATCATCACAAGAAATCCAGAAATCACAAAAAGATGGGGGAAAAAAGCCTATCAGAAAACAGGAGTATGAAAACTCCAAAACACCGGTATCACAAGACGAGACGCTATCTCATGGTGGCTAACCATTAAAGTTTCACACAGGAATGGTCCGAAGACCGTGGGTCGCTATCCCACACGTGTGAGTCGGAATCACACAGATTGAGGTCTAGGCTAACCTCGCAGATAAAGAGACATCGCACATTTGCTAGTTTAAATCATAAAAAGGAAAAGGGAAATGCCTATCAAAAAAATGGGAGCATGAAAACTCCAAAACACCGGTATCACAAGACGAGACGCTATCTCATGGAAGCCATCCATTAAATTTTCACACAGGAATGGTCCGAAGACCGTGGGTCGCTATCCCACACGTGTGAGTCGGAATCACACAGATTGAGGTCTAGGCTAACCTCGCAGAGAAAGAGACATCGCACATTTGCTAGTCTAAATCATAAAAAGGAAAAGGGAAATGCCTATCAAAAAAATGGGAGCATGAAAACTCCAAAACACCGGTATCACAAGACGAGATGCTATCTCATGGAAGCCATCCATTAAATTTTCACACAGCGATTAATAAGGAGAAGGAATCGTCAAAAGACGATAGTTAATCGGTACAAAATACCGGGTTGTTACAGTCGATCTTATTTTTCTGCGTTTTTGCTGCATTTTCCGCTAGTAGAAATTCGAATTTTTATAATTCAAATCATACCACTGATATCTTTATACCGTTGTGACCGTCGCGTCGTGCTGATCTCCATAGTATATTCAATTCTGTGTTTTGGAGTACGGTATACAGCATAATCTGAGAAAAACGATTTCGTATCGGTACCCATTTTAACCTTTTGTTTTATGTCCATTCGTTTCCCTCAGCTGATATGAACGGCCATAACGTTTACTATTTCCTAGATAACTTCTGGCTTTTCTTCTCCCGCTGTTCATTTATTCAATTGTCATTGTTTATTTTAATAACCTGGCTACCTTTACCGTTCACCTTCTCTTTTGAATAAAAGAAATTCTTTCATTTCATTCGGCAATTCCAACCATGCACCTACTTGTCACTTTTTCCTTCTCCTAGCAATTTCCCTTCTTGCCGTGCTTTAAAAAAAAGAGAGAAAAGAATTGTACCAAAGCACCTTCTTTATCTCCCTCGTGCTCAACCCACAGCCGATCTCCTCCCTCCAAACCCTTGTACCAAAGCTCTGAAGCCTATCACCACACAGCAAACCAACCACCATAGCTGCCACGTCCACGGCAGACCCACCCAAGCACCTCCAATGCACAACCACTCACGCAAGCACAGCCGTTCCTACCCACGTTTTCCACAAGCATCTCCATCCCTCTCTCTCAAGCACGGTAACAGCCTCCGGCCTACCTCCGCGGCCAATCCCAGATCCGCCCCTCCACCGAGCACAACCCCACGTGCATGCAACTTGACTCTGCTAAGCACAACATCTACCTCCGCCCATCCTTGCCGCTTCTGTCGATCCTTGATGATCATCTGATGGTTCGGCCTTCCTCCCTACAAACGTATGTTTTATACATATACTATATTTGGTTATGGTCTGGTATATATAGGGTTTGTAAGTTCTATGTATATATTGTATATCTCATATATATTTGTATATTTGTTAGTTATAAGCATATGAGCTCTGTTTTATAAAGTGTATAATGTTTATAAAGGTTCAAAGTTTTATATATGTTTAGTTTCATATTTCGAGTTACAGTATTTGATCTCGGTTTATATTTTTATTTATTTAGTTAGATAGAAGCTACTTATTAGTATTAATAGGGTTACATAAATATTTTTTTGTCCATTGTGCTATTTCGATTTGATATGTATTTTGTCTGACTCTTTTTTTTTATTATTTTGTTTGTTTTCAGTTATATCGCCTATGAGATGTTTATATATATATATATATATATATATACGGAGTTGAGGTTTAACTTTTTATAAAAAGTTATGAAAGCTATATGTTTATATGGTATAATATTACATAAGCTTTTTTTATATTATCTGTTGATTAATTATGATTTACAAAGTATATCATATTTTGAACTTTCTGAACTTACTTTTATTAAAATGAATACATGTTTTAAATTACCGTCGATTATAACTGTGATGATTTGCGTTTGTTATATTTTGAATAGGTTTATATAATATACAGTTTATATTAATTGTTTTGAAATAGATTTCGCAGCACATATGACTATTCGGTTTGTCATGTGTTAGTTTATAGACATTGTGTAAAGTTTATAAAGTGTGGGCTGTGACTTGTCATAGCTGAGACTAGCTCACCTACTACAAAGTCTATATTTTATGTCAGGCTAAGTCTATTTTATGAGTCTACTATTGTAGTTGCAGTATTGGTTTTAGATATAGCATGTTAATACATATGTTTTGTTTTTTGAATATATATGCTAGTTTGTTTTCGGTTTGTATATATTTTACTATACGTTTGTTTATTTATTGGTATATATTATTGATTTCAAAATATTTTACGTATGCAAGTTTATATATATATTGCAAAGTCTGATGTTTGCAGTTCTTATATCATGTTAGTAATATATATTTATATAGGTGGCGAGTTTATACAGGTTGCAATGTTAGTTTATATGTATTTAAATAAATGTAAGTTTGCAAGTGGTATTTGCTGTTGCTTATGTACTTTTGTTTTTACAATAAATTTTGATTTGAAGTGTATAATAAGTCTATAAATTAATATTTATGTTTATATTTGTTTATATGGATATAGATAAGTTAGTTTCTATAAACCAATATATTTGGAGATTTTATTTATTATGTGTCTGAATCAATATTGATTTGAAGAAAATGTATATATATATATTTATTTTAAAAATCTTATTTCGTCAATCTCTTGTCCATCTTGACTGACCATCTCAATGTCGATTTTCGCAGTTGTTTTCTAGCCTTATTGCCACCTCCTCCTTTTTCCGCCTAGCAGCCTGGCCGAGACCTCACTGTTCCGTCCTCCCCTCCACACTCTCTCTTGACCCAGTTGTGCTCGCCTCTCCACCTCCTCTCATCTCCGCTTCCCAGCTGCGCCGCCGAACAACAGCAACTCATCTCCGCTCCTAGTCTTCTCCGTCCCACTTCCTATCGCCGACCCGCCTCCTTTCCTCGCCATCAAATTTAGAACAGCCAGGCTTGAACACCCTTGTTTTATAAAGCTATATATATATATATTGGGTTTTAACATATATGTGATAATGTATGTTTTAAGACAAATACACATATGTTTTCAAAGTATATTATATGATAGTTTGGTTATATATATTTATGGCAAGTCTGTTTTCATTTTGTTGTTCCACCTGGTTTACATATATATAGGTAGATATATATTAGCACAGTCTGGCATTCCTTTTTGGTATAGTTCTATATCTATATATATTCTTTTTATTTTATTAACAATGTTTTATGTTTAAAACTTATCTACTTGTATGTGTTTTATAAGTGTTATAAAGCTTATCAAGCTTGGTTATATCATAATATACATAATGTTTTAAGGTGTATTATACGTTATGTAGTCTGTGACAATTGAGTTGCATATGTTTTCTAAATTTTGTATATAAGCTTTCATAGTTGTTTTGATTAATTATATAAAGGTTTATGTAAAGTATGGTACATAGTTATATTATAAAGTCATTGAATTCTGGGATTTGTAATGTTAGTGTCTGGTTTTTGAAAGCAAAAGTGTTCTGTTGGATTTTTCAAACATATATATATACTAAGTCTATATTTATATTATACAGTCTTGTCTATATATATTTGCATAACTCAGATTTCCAATCTTATCATAGGAAGTTGCAACCAAACTGATTTTGCACTTGTTTGCATGTTTATTCTATTTTTATTTTTTTCTGAACAGCAGTTAGACTTCATGTTCACGATATCATATCTCACTCATGTTTTATCGGAATGGGTTGATTCAATTTTTAAAAAAGAGTCGAAGTTACCTAGTTTATGCATGTCAAATTCCAGCAAAATCCGACATCGTTTGATTAGTGGTCGAGGATCTGGAAGTTAGACCCAGGCAGCTGTTCTTTTGTACTTGAAATTATTTTACACTGCTGCAAACACGACCTGAGTTCATGTTTGACGCATCGTATCTCTTCCGTCTTACGTCGGAATACAGTGATTCCCTTTTTGTTTAAAAGATAAAGTTTTCTACTTTCTGTATATGAAATTTTAGCTTCATACGAGGTGGTTCAGTCCTTTGTTTTTTACCTGGAAGTCAGACCCAGAGGGGTTTTCAGACCTGAACTTTTGACAGTCGCAACATGGCCTGAGTCTATGTTCGTGATATCGTAACTTTTCTGGTCTCTTGTCCAAATCAAGTGATTCTTTTGCAGTTTGAAATACAAGTTTTGATCTTTATTCATACCAAATTTCAGACCATTTCGATCTTGGTAGCACATAGAATTATATTGTTAAACTTTGACGCAGGACATGTTTTTTTTATTTGTTGCTATGTTGAATGTTTTGATTTGATTTCGGTAATTCCTATTTAACAGCTTTGCTCGTCGATTCGTGCCAATCTAGTTTATTTCGGAAGTCGTGCTTGCAATTCGTAACTCAACTTCGTTGTCTATTCTCGCTCCCTAGCCTCAAAAGGTGAGCAATCACTCACGATTAATGTTCTTTTATTTATTAAATTTGATTTCAATTGAAACGACAATTGAAATATGCTGCTATTAGTTATTTACACTGTTATATATGTTATTACCTGTATCAGTTCACCTGTGACATCTGACACCATTATCTGTTAATTATACGATGATAATCCCGTTTGGTTGATAATTGATTGACTGTTTGTTGTTCATATTGGATGTTAAATTTTAATGTATAAAGTGATAAATATTATGCAATCGAATTTGACGTAGGATAGTTAAAATTTTTAATCAACATATGTGTTGAATTTGATTAGTTAATTTGAATAATATGACCCTTTAAATGTTTAATTATTTGACGCGTAGAAATGGTTAATTACCCTTGAACCATTTGAATTTATGATTGTATGAAATCGAATAATAAATGTCAAGTGTAGAACCGTATAAATATTAGTGTAATAATCTTTAATCTACATGAAATGATAGTGTAGATTCTAAAAATAATTATATTAATTTGCACAAATAACAATGTGAATTAATATGATTATTTTGGGATTATTTGAATTGATTATTGGATAGATATTTATTGTTGTTATTGCTTGTTTATTTACTTTGACACCATCCCAGTTATCACACTGCAAGTTCCCTTTGCTATGTTTTGATTTGAATTGAATTGGAATCGGGTTGAAATGATAAATACCCAAATTAAACTTTGACTTAGGATAGAGAATTAAATAAAACCCGATTGGTCAATGATTTGATTTAAAAATAAAATAAAGATTTTATTTGAATAAATGATAGGTTTTGAAACGAAGTTGGAATTTGAATTTTAATGGAAGGAAATGTCAATATTTAATAATCTGAATCAAAATATTAACATAGTAGTTGATGAAAGAACGTTGTTTGAATTTAATTAATAATTAAATTTGGAATTATTAATAATTAAGTTTTGAAATTAGTTAATAATTAAGTTTTGAAATTATTTAATAATTAAATAAGATTGAATTATTTAATAATTAAATAAAATTGAATTCTTCGTTAAGTGAAATTGAACTTCTTGAAAAAGTGAAATTAAGTTTCTTTATTAATTGAGTTTTGAAATTTGTAACTAAGTAAATGAATAAGTGAAATTGAATTTCTTTAACAAGAATTAAAATGGGATTTATTGAATTAATGAAAGACTTGGAAATTTAAAGAATTTGATTTGATGAATTTAATTTAATGCAATTTGTAAGTTTGATATAATAGAGTTGAACTTAAGTAATTGATTTAATGAATTGAAAATTAAATAGAAATTGTTTTGAATGACAAATTTACTTAATGAATACTGAATAAAATCGATCAATGAAGTTAAATTGATTTGAAGGTGAAATTAAATTAATTTAAATGATTTGGAATGAAACTTATTTACGAACTTGAATCAATATTTGAATTGTTTTAAATAGAAATTGGAATTGAATTAGAAGATTTCGAAATGGTAATTTGGATGTTTTGAAACGTAAATTTTTGGAAATTGGTTTTGAAAGACAAATGAAACGTTGATTTACAAATTTTAATATAGATTGAAATTGATTTGGTTTTGAAATAAACAAACGACCAATCGGTGTAATAATCACGAATGTTATTAAAGAGACCGGAATCGGTTAGGGACATACTCACTGTCTAAACCGAATACCACTTTAATAACTACACGCGGAGTGTGATACAAAATGAAGTGGTTGGAATGATGTACGTGATGACTGAAGAAAGAGAACGATAATGGATAGCCTTGACACTTGTGTCAAATTGGAAATGACTAAAACAGGAGCTGTGCCGGGCCAAATGGGGGCTAGCTACCTCGAGCGAACACACTTCTTCGAAAACTACTCATTACTTGTTGTCGATTGGTGAACCCTTGATTTTGGGAGTGTTGTTTCGCGGTGTTGCGATTGCTGCGGTGATGCGTTCTCACCAGTCCGGATCAGGCAAACGGTAGTTTCACTACCTTGGGTATTGCCTCATGTGCCTTGTCATACTTGTATCCCTATATACGCGACCACTACGATTTGTTTTGTGTTATACCTATGAAGTACTCTCTGATGTCCCACTAGTTTACGGTGGAGTTTACAGTGCTGTATAGTCTATAACGCTTATATAAAATGTGTTAAGGGGAATAATGGTAACTACTTAACACTATTTTGATACTTTATATTACTAATAGGCATTATCTATTTACCGTACACTACTACATAGTAGATAGTTTAACGGATCCTTAAAGGATGGTTATTCCAAACATCCTTTGAGTTACTTGTATTTCAGTTGCTATTTCACTTGAGTTGTATTTAATGATATAAGAATGTTAATCCTGACTCGAGTGTTTTGTGTTTTGCTTTACGCTCGGGTCAGACCGAGTGTATCAGTATTCGAGACTCACCTTTGGAGTTGGAGCTTCGCTTGGAGATCCAGCTATCTATCCAGTTTCAGATATCCAGTTGATTCTAGTGATGTATTCTGATATTGTATTTGATTATTGTATCCGAGACATATGTTGTAACGACCCGTATTTTCACGGATCGAAAAGTTTGTCAAAATCTGGAAATTTCAGCATTTTTGAGCCATTTCAGATTTTAGGCGAAAATGGCTAAGTCCTAAGTCGTTCACGACTTAGTATAAGTCGTAAGTCGTATACGACTTAGGGGATAGGAGTTCCTAGGAGAATGGCGAGTTAAAGGTTTGGAGATAGGTCGTTTGGAATGACTTAAGGAGTTAACGACTTAAGTTAGTAAGGCGACTTATAGGGGTTAGCGACTTAAGGACTGGACGAGTTAAGGGATGAGTCGTATACTTACTAAGTCGTAAGTCGTAGCCTAGTTGAGTCGTGGCTGTGTTAAGGAGTGCTGTGTTAAGTCGCTGTTTTAAGTCGTAGACGACTTAGTAGTTGAGTCGTCTGACCAGTTGAGTCGTAACCCCAGCTATTTGTTAAGTCGTGACCGACTCGGTAGTTGGCTGCTAGGTTATAAGTCGTAGGCTAGTGGGATTTGATAAGTCGTAGATGACTTAGTAGTTGAGTCGTCTAATCAGTTAAGTCGTATCCCAGTAGCCTAGCTAAGTCGTGAGGTTGATAAGTTGTAGCCGAGTTAACTGTTAAGTCGTAAGGTATCTGGGTTTTGTTGAGTCGTAGGCACACGCTATGAGTCGTGACCGACATAGGAGATAGCTGTTTTGTCATGAGTCGTAGGCAGATGTGTGTTAAGTCGCTAAAGGGTAGTCTGGTTAGGACGAAGAAGCCAGAAGTCGTTGAGTCGTAGGGCTTTGAGTCGTAAGTCGTAAACGACTTATGAAGGCTGACGACTTAAGGATTTCTGCTATAAATAGGAGGGTTTTTCTCACTTTTTGGGATCCGGATTTTGAAGCGACGAAGTGCTGCCATTTTGAGAGCTCGACTTCTACACTTCTTCACTTCTTTTCTCCACTCTAATCTAGTGCTTCCATTCATCCAAGTTGAAGATCAAATTGAAGATTCAAGAGCTTAGATTGAAGATCTTCATCTTTTCGAGAGAGATTTCATCGTTTGAAGCGGATTCGTGATAGATCAAGCTTGATCCTTCGCTGTCCAGATCTGAAGCGTGTTGATTTGGGTTTGTTTTGGTGATTTGGTGAGTGGTGATTATCTCTCACACGGATCCAAAGGAGTATATCGGATTGTTGGCTCGATTTGGTGTTAAAATAGAGATTTCCATGCATTTCTTCATCCAAAGTGTAGATCCATATAGATCCATTGTTCATGATGACGTTACATCCATTTTATCATATGTTAACCTATGCAAGTTCATTCATCAAGTTTGTAGAGATATAATCCATGTTTTCATGCTTATTGGACTTTCAACTCTTTAATTACGAAAATGCCATTATTGATATAATTGTCTACTTAGATCATTTTTTAATGCTTGATTGCTTGGATTGATGTTTGATTTGATTGATTGTTATGAACTAGATGATTGATGATTAGATTTAGATCGAAGATGATTCAAAAGCTAAGGGAAAGGCTCTTGAATTGGGAAAGCTGCTCGTGGCATATGTAGCGGGATGATGTAGCTCTTATGCATAGATTTGATGATTTAATGTTGAGATGAGGCTTTGCGAGGATGTGATGAAGCGAGGCAATCATGTGATGAAGACTTGGTCTAATCCAGACGGGATCATTCGAAGCATGTTGATAACTCGGTGATGTGATTCGAGTTGAGGATAATGAATGGATATGAGAATAGTCGTCGAGGAGGATGACTAGGAGGTTTGGATAGCATCGTTGTTGAAGGTTCTAGCATGCTCTAAGCAAGAGTACGTTTGGGCAGATTCGATAGTCCCAACGACTAACTGTTGATGGTCGAGTACTCTGGGCAGATTCGATAGTCCTAGGCACGGGTTGCGACGACGTGCGGGAGTTATGTCTAGAACCAGGGTTTCCATTAGCCCTTGATGGACGGCTGAAAGAATGTGCCGGTCATTCAATTAACGGTGATATCGAAGCAATGATAACAGTGATAGCTAGAGTCATGGATGTTTGGTTGTATCGTCATTCGGACTCGAGAGTGGTATTTTCTGGGTGCTTATCTAATTTAGGCCTTGGTACTTGGAAAGCATCGCCCTTGACTTGAATGATTATTACTTTACTTTAAATTGTATGCTCTGCTATGTTGCTTCTGTTTAGTGTGTGTCTGGGGGCTATCACTATAGAATGAGGTTGGAGTGGGAGGGTTGTGTTCCTATTCCTTTTCCTTTATGCTCTTTTAGTATGTTGTTAGTTAATTTACTGCTCACTAAGACTGTTGTCTGACTCAAGGCTTTATTTTTTAGTTCTTATTGCCTTGGGCTGTTCGTCCATTTTTGGGACGGGCAGACTAGGTAACAGGTGACAGGTGCTGTTCTCTTCTCACGATACTGATATCGAAGACGAGCTGGAGGGTTGCATATTATCTTCTTATTATATGTACTGGATGTTCCGCTGTTGTATTCTCTCTGAGTGTTGTAGTGAGGCTTGATGTATTTTGATGACTTGACTATTCAGATGCTTGTATTAAACTATTATGAAGTTTTATATGATGTCATTTTGTTCTGTAAAGCTTCACTATACATATGTTCTATTGTATTTTATCCATGCGCTGTGAGTAATACGATAGATTCTGTTGTGTTTAATCTACCCTGACAATCGTCCATGGTCGCCTGGCACACTTTACAGCGCACTATCTCTAGATTCAGTGCATGGGTCATGGGCGGTCGTCACATTTGGTATCAGAGCATTGGTTAATCGATTTTACCCAACGCTCGCTGAAGTAACTACGTATGAGGGACGTAATTGTATTTTGATGGATGAATACTATATATAATATAGTAGCTTAGTAGAGTTCGAGTCTTTTATGCAGTTGTTTCTCTAGATGTTCTAATCATTCCTTTTTATAGATATTGAGAATGAGTCAAAGAGGGAGACCAGCTGCTAGGGAAGGCCGTGCTACTGAGGGAACTGCTGATTACGCAGCTATGTTCGAAGCTATGATGACTTCGATCATGAGAAGGATACTAGTTCCAGGAGCAGTAGATGTTGGAGTTCAAGTCCAAACTCCGAAACCAGTGGATTTTGCTAAGCTGTGCAAGGATTATACTGCTCTTGGAGGGAAGGTTTTCTTGGGAACAGAATCAACTATCGAAGTCCAGAGATGGATAGATGCTTGTAGAAGGATCTTTGGTGATTTGGGAATTGATGATGCAACTAAGAGGAAGTTGGCATCAAGGCAGCTTCAAGGGAGAGCCTCTGATTGGTGGAACTCTATTACCATCAATACTGCGGAGGAAGAGATTACTTGGCAGCAATTCCAAGCTAGATTTGAAGCTAAGTTCATTTCTACAGCTCAGAAGTCTGTTCTGTTCAAGAGGTTTATGGAGCTCAAGCAAGGTGGAAGATCAGTTCTGGAGTATGTTTCTGAGTTTGAAGCTTTGTCCAAGTATGCCCGGTCATATATTGAGTCTGCATACCAGAAGAATGAGAAGTTTGTGACAGGCTTGGATAGTTATCTTGGGAGGCAGTTGGTGGATCATTTGGACGATTCATTTGAGAAGCTTGTGGAGAAAGCTCTTAGGCATGAGAGTCTGTTTCCTAAGGATGGATCTGTTGTTGCTGTGACCAGGGAAGAGTCTAAACCCCAGCAGGGTGGAAACAAGAAGAGGAAGCAGCAACAGCAGAAGGGTAAGGATGGCCAGAAGAAGCCGAAAGGCGAGGTGACTTGCGACAATTGTCAGCAGAAGGGCCATTTCTCTAAGGATTGTAAGAATCCGAAGGTGCCAATGAAGTGTCACAACTGTGACAAGCCGGGGCATTTCAGGAAGAATTGTCCAGAACCGAGGAAGGACAAGCAGATTGTGCAAGCTTATGCTTTGGGAGCTGTTCCGTCGTCTTCGAAAGCTCCTACTGCTGAAGAGAAGGGAAAGAGTGTGGTTGTTCAAGGTACTCTTTTCCTATGTGGTATTCCAGTTAGAGTTCTGTTTGATACTGGAGCGTCGCATTCATTTGTTTGTAATGAACTTGTAGGCCGGTTAGGTTTGGAACCGGATATTGTTGATAGGCCATTGGTTGTGACTAATCCAGTTGGGGGTTCGTCTTGTTTGTGCATGTTATGCCGTGGTCTAGTTGTATCGAGTCATGGTTGCTCTTTTGTTTGTGATTGCTTTGTTCTGAACTTTGCGGGGTTCGGAATTATTTTGGGTATGGACTGGCTTAGGAAGTATGCGGCTAAGGTTGATTGCGAGAGGTTGGAAGTGACAGTCGAGAATGTGGATGGGCGAAAGGTTATGATACGATGTAAGCATGAAGAAGGCGTCTTCATGAGCTTCATGTATTCGCTAGTTGTTCCACGGGATGGACTGTCATCAGTGCCGATCGCTAATGGATTCGAGGATGTCTTTGACGAAGTCAAAGGGTTGCCGCCGCATAGAGAGATCGAGTTTCGTATAGATCTAGTTGAAGGAGCCAGACCTGTTGTGATGCCTCTTAGGCGGATGGCGCCTAGGGAACAGCAGGAGTTGAGGGTGCAAGTTGATGATCTTTTGCAGAAAGGATTCATTCGGCGTAGTGTGTCCGAGTGGGGTGCACCAGTTGTGTTTGCAACCAAGGCAGATGGGTCGTTGAGATTGTGCGTCGATTATCGTGAGCAGAATAAGGTGACTAAGAAGAACAAGTATCCATTGCCGAGAATAGATGACTTGTTTGATCAGCTTCACGAAGCTAAGGTGTTTTCTCAGATGGATTTGGCAACGGGATTTCACCAGTTGAGAGTGGCTAAGGATAGTGTGCCGAAGACTGCTTTTCGGACACCATCTGGTTTCTTTGAGTGGCTGGTAATGCCATTTGGATTGACTAACGCGCCAGCATATTTTGTGGATCTTATGAATAGAGTGTTCAGAGATCAGTTGAACAAGTTCGTACTTGTGTTCGTGGATGATATTTTGATTCATTCCAGAACTGAAGAAGAGCACAAGACGCACTTGCGGATTGTTTTGGAAATCTTACGGAAACATCAGCTGAAGGCTAAGTTTTCGAAGTGTCACTTCTGGAAGAGTGAAGTGAGGTTCTTAGGCCATGTGATTTCTGGGAATGGAATAGCGGTTGATCCCGCTAAGGTGGCAGCAATCCAGGATTGGGTTAGACCTAAGAATGCATCTGATGTGAGAAGTTTTCTTGGATTAGCAGGATATTATCGACGGTTTATCAAAGACTTCTCCAAGGTAGCTGCACCGTTAACAGGATTAACGAAGAAGAACCAAGTGTTCAGTTGGGATGCTAAGTGTGAGCAAGCTTTCGGAATCCTGAAAGAGCGATTGACGAGTGCTCCTGTTTTGACTATTCCTAGTGGGAATGATGAGATGGTGGTTTACACCGACGCATGTGGTACTGGACTTGGAGCAGTGCTGATGCAGAGAGATAAAGTTGTTGAGTATGCCAGTCGACAACTGAAGCCGCATGAAAGGAATTACCCGACTCATGATTTGGAGTTAGCGGCAATTGTTTTTGCTCTGAAGATGTGGAGACATTATCTATTGGGAGTTCGATTCGAGTTGTTTACGGATCACAAGTCGTTGAAGTATCTTTTCTCCCAAAAGGATTTGAATCTTCGGCAGCAACGTTGGCTAGAGTTTTTGGCATCATATGATTTTGGTATAGCTTATACTCCGGGAAAAGGTAACGCAGTGGCAGATGCGTTAAGTCGAAGACATGCAGGATTGGGAGCCATGTTTTCAGAATGGAAGAGTCTCGAGTATTTAGCTGGATTTGACTTCAGGCCTAGATGCGAATTGGAACCTGAGATGTCGGCAAACTTATCAATAAGACCCACTCTTGTGGAAAGGATTGGCGAGAGCCAAAAGCGAGATGATAAGCTTGTCAAGATTATCCGTGAATTGGAATCTGGATTGGATCCAGAAAAGGATAAAGGATTCGAGGTCGATCGAGATGGTTGGCTTCGGAAGCAAGGACGACTAGTTGTTCCCGATATAGATGAATTGAGGAGTAAAGTTCTGAAGGAAAGTCATCACTCGAAGCTGACAATTCATCCAGGTGGAAATAAGATGTATCGGGATATGAAGAGAACCTACTACTGGGAAGGTATGAAGAAGGATGTTGGAAATTTTATTTCCAAGTGTATGAACTGCCAGTTGGTGAAGGCCGAACAGAAGAAGCCAAGCGGATTGCTTCAACCATTAGAAGTTCCTACATGGAAGTGGGAGCAGATATCGATGGATTTTATTGATGGACTACCTAGAACAAGAACGGGAAATGAAGGGATTTGGGTCATTGTGGATCGTCTGACCAAGAGTGTGAGATTCATTCCTGTTCGATCGACTAGGACTGCGTCAAAGTTGGCTGAGTTGTATGTTAAGTGGATAGTTCGTTTCCATGGTATTCCGAAGAGTATAGTGAGCGATCGAGACCCATTGTTCACTAGTGGATTTTGGAAGAGCTTCCAGGAAGTCTTGGGAACCGAGTTGTGTTTAAGTACAGCTTATCATCCCCAAACGGATGGTCAGACCGAGAGAGTCAACCGAGTTTTGGAAGATCTTCTTAGAGCTTGTGTTTTGGATTTCGGAGGATCATGGGAAGATCACCTTCATTTGGTGGAGTTTGCATACAACAACAGTTACCAGTCAAGTATTGGTATGGCACCGTATGAGGCATTGTATGGAAGACCGTGTAACTCTCCGACATGTTGGTTGGAAACTGGAGAAAAGTTGATGCTTGGCCAGAGATGATTCGTCAGACTTCAAATTGTATAGAGATCATTCGGCAACGAATGAAGGCAGCCCAAGACCGTCAGAAGAGTTATGCCGATAAGCGTCGTAAGGATTTGGAATTCGACGTTGGTGATATGGTTTTTGTGAAGATTTCCCCACTGAAAAATGTTATTCGATTCGGGAAGAAAGGAAAATTGACTCCGAGATTTGTTGGACCATTCCCGATTATCGAGCGAATTGGAAAGCTCGCTTATAGATTGGAATTACCAGAGAAGATGTCGGGTGTGCACAATGTTTTTCATGTATCATATCTACGGAAGTATGTGCACGACTCGAATATGGTGGTTTCTGCTGATAGCTGTGAAGATTTTGAAGTTGATCCAGTCGATAGAAGACCTCGTAAGCCGCTTCGTGTTGTGGAAACCGACACGAAACAGCTTAGGAGGAAGGTAGTTAAGTTGCTCAAGATACAATGGAGTGACGATGATAACGACTGTACGTGGGAGGTGGAAGAGAGGATGAAAGCAGCTCATCCTGAACTCTTCGAGGTATGGCCCTAAGGTGTCGTCTCATCTCACGATATTGTAACTTGTTCTAAGTCTTAGAATTCTGTACGCTAAGCTAGAATTGGATGCATGGTTTGCTGATTGTTATGGATGGTAGGCGTACAGAATAGTTTTGATTGCTTTGTTTGTTTGGAATTTCGGGGGCGAAATTCCTAAGGGGGAGAGAATGTAACGACCCGTATTTTCACGGATCGAAAAGTTTGTCAAAATCTAGAAATTTCAGCATTTTTGAGCCATTTCAGATTTTAGGCGAAAATGGCTAAGTCCTAAGTCGTTCACGACTTAGTATAAGTCGTAAGTCATATACGACTTAGGGGATAGGAGTTCCTAGGAGAATGGCGAGTTAAAGGTTTGGAGATAGGTCGTTTGGAACGACTTAAGGAGTTAACGACTTAAGTTAGTAAGGCGACTTATAGGGGTTAGCGACTTAAGGACTGGACGAGTTAAGGGATGAGTCGTATACTTACTAAGTCGTAAGTCGTAGCCTAGTTGAGTCGTGGCCGTGTTAAGGAGTGCTGTGTTAAGTCGCTGTTTTAAGTCGTAGACGACTTAGTAGTTGAGTCGTCTAACCAGTTGAGTCGTAACCCCAGCTATTTGTTAAGTCGTGACCGACTCAGTAGTTCGCTGCTAGGTTATAAGTCGTAGGCTAGTGGGATTTGATAAGTCGTAGACGACTTAGTAGTTGAGTCGTCTAATCAGTTAAGTCGTATCCCAGTAGCCTAGCTAAGTCGTGAGGTTGATAAGTTGTAGCCGAGTTAACTGTTAAGTCGTAAGGGATCTAGGTTTTGTTGAGTCGTAGGCACACGCTATGAGTCGTGACCGACATAGGAGATAGCTGTTTTGTCATGAGTCGTAGGCAGATGTGTGTTAAGTCGCTAAAGGGTAGTCTGGTTAGGACGAAGAAGCCAGAAGTCGTTGAGTCGTAGGGCTTTGAGTCGTAAGTCGTAAACGACTTATGAAGGCTGACGACTTAAGGATTTCTGCTATAAATAGGAGGGTTTTTCTCACTTTTTGGGATCCGGATTTTGAAGCGACGAAGTGCTGCCATTTTGAGAGCTCGACTTCTACACTTCTTCACTTCTTTTCTCCACTCTAATCTAGTGCTTCCATTCATCCAAGTTGAAGATCAAATTGAAGATTCAAGAGCTTAGATTGAAGATCTTCATCTTTTCGAGAGAGATTTCATCGTTTGAAGCGGATTCGTGATAGATCAAGCTTGATCCTTCGCTGTCCAGATCTGAAGCGTGTTGATTTGGGTTTGTTTTGGTGATTTGGTGAGTGGTGATTATCTCTCACACGGATCCAAAGGAGTATATCGGATTGTTGGCTCGATTTGGTGTTAAAATAGAGATTTCCATGCATTTTCTTCATCCAAAGTGTAGATCCATATAGATCCATTATTCATGATGACGTTACATCCATTTTATCATATGTTAACCTATGCAAGTTCATTCATCAAGTTTGTAGAGATATAATCCATGTTTTCATGCTTATTGGACTTTCAACTCTTTAATTACGAAAATGCCATTATTGATATAATTGTCTACTTAGATCATTTTTTAATGCTTGATTGCTTGGATTGATGTTTGATTTGATTGATTGTTATGAACTAGATGATTGATGATTAGATTTAGATCGAAGATGATTCAAAAGCTAAGGGAAAGGCTCTTGAATTGGGAAAGCTGCTCGTGGCATATGTAGCGGGATGATGTAGCTCTTATGCATAGATTTGATGATGTAATGTTGAGATGAGGCTTTGCGATGATGTGATGAAGCAAGGCAATCATGTGATGAAGACTTGGTCTAATCCAGACGGGATCATTCGAAGCATGTTGATAACTCGGTGATGTGATTCGAGTTGAGGATAATGAATGGATATGAGAATAGTCGTCGAGGAGGATGACTAGGAGGTTTGGATAGCATCGTTGTTGAAGGTTCTAGCATGCTCTAAGCAAGAGTACGTTTGGGCAGATTCGATAGTCCCAACGACTAACTGTTGATGGTCGAGTACTCTGGGCAGATTCGATAGTCCTAGGCACGGGTTGCGACGACGTGCGGGAGTTATGTCTAGAACCGGGGTTTCCATTAGCCCTTGACGGACGGCTGAAAGAATGTGCCGGTCATTCAATTAACGGTGATATCGAAGCAATGATAACAGTGATAGCCAGAGTCATGGATGTTTGGTTGTATCGTCATTCGGACTCGAGAGCGGTATTTTCTGGGTGCTTATCTGCTTTAGGCCTTGGTACTTGGAAAGCATCGCCCTTTACTCGAATGATTATTACTTTACTTTAAATTGTATGCTCTGCTATGTTGCTTCTGTTTAGTGTGTGTCTGGGGGCTATCACTGTAGAATGAGGTTGGAGTGGGAGGGTTGTGTTCCTATTCCTTTTCCTTTATGCTCTTTTGGTATGTTGTTAGTTAATTTACTGCTCACTAAGACTGTTGTCTGACTCAAGGCTTTATTTTTTAATTCTTATTGCCTTGGGCTGTTCGTCCATTTTTGGGACGGGCAGCCTAGGTAACAGGTGACATGTGCTGTTCTCTTCTCACGATACTGATATCGAAGACGAGCTGGAGGGTTGCATATTATCTTCTTGTTATATGTACTGGATGTTCCGCTGTTGTATTCTCTCTGAGTGTTGTAGTGAGGCTTGATGTATTTTGATGACTTGACTATTCAGATGCTTGTATTCAACTATTATGAAGTTTTATATGATGTCATTTTGTTCTGTAAAGCTTCACTATACATATGTTCTATTGTATTTTATCCATGTGCTGTGAGTAATACGATAGATTCTGTTGTGTTTAATCTACCCTGACAATCGTCCATGGTCGCCTGGCACACTTTACAGCGCACTATCTCTAGATTCAGTGCAGGGGTCATGGGCGGTCGTCACATATGTTGTACCTTATTTAACTCTGATATGTATATAGTAGCTTCATGAACTACTATCTTTTGTTTCCGCTGCATTTATTACTCTGTGTCTGTGATCTGTGATTATTTATTTACTGTATATGTTCAGTTTTGCCAAATTTAATTAACAATTCGGTATTTTGAATTATTCATGTCCGACATGTGCGGATGCGAATAGTCCAAAATAGCGGGTCGTTACATTTGGCGAGGTCAAGTGCAGGTCATGATGGGATCGTTGAGCGCGGTCGTTCCATCATGGTCATAAGCTTGTGTGGTTCGACGAGAGAAGTCCATTGGTGCAATCAGTTCGTCAAACGGAGGTCCGTAGCTCCGTATCACTAATTTTTGTGCACAAGCGTGAATGGGTTTGTCAACGTGCATGTTACAAGAATGATGGAGGAAGAAGACAGTGTAGAGGGTATAGTTGTAAAAATATATAAGGTGTTATTTATTAACTTAAAATTGTCGATATCTTAAAAATCGTGTATCTCAATCATACAAGTTCGGATTCAAACGCCGTTTTTTGTGTTGGACTCGTGTCGTCGAGATCTTCGCGATAAAATTGGTTTGGTTGGATTTGGAGCAAGTGAAAATTTAGGTTAAAATCGAACAACAGTTCGGTTTTAGTCTAAATTCGAGACGATTCGGTGGAAACGAAAATCAATGTGAGTTTAACTCATATTTAGATTTATTATATCATATCAATGATGTTATAAACGTTTATTGATTGTTTGGAGTTAAACTGTTTGGTTGCTTGTTTGGTTGAATTTCCTTCTAAAAATGGATGACATATTAAATTGATCGTTATAAACCTATATGATAATATATATATTGTCCATAACCATTGTTTTGCAGGAAAAATTTGTAGAGAGACCCAAAGGGGGTTTCTCGCCAATAATTAGTTATTTACATCCTTATGCTATTATATTGATGGTTAATTGAAAATAAATCTTGATATTCCATTTAAATTGTTAAGTGTTGTTATAGCAATTTCGCTATATCGTCATTTATTCAATCATCCCCAAAACCCTGTCATATGAACTTGAGCTTGTGTTTCTGCTAAACAGAATATTGAAAATCTCATTAATCGTTTGGATTAATGATAATTTAAAATAATTAATCATTTTAACTAATGATTTTGAGATTAATTAACCAATTTAATAAATGATGATTAAAATTGGTTTATCTTTAGATTTAATTAATTATTTTTGCTAATGATGTTTTATACTTAATTAATCGTTTTAACTAATGATTATTTAAGTTTAGTTAATTCTTTTAATTAATTATAATGGAGTTTGATTAATTTATTGAACTTAATTAATTTTAATGATGATGGAATTAAATTAATTATTTCAATTAATGATAATTGAAATTAATAATCATTTTAATTTATGGTATTTAAAAGTAATTAATCATTTCAAATAATGATATTTGAATTTTATTAACCATTTTAATTAATGATTGTTTTGAATTTAATTAATATAATTAATTTATGATTATTTTAAATTTAATTAATTTTTTTAATTAATGGGATTTAGAATTACTTATCATTTTAATAAATGATGTTTGAGATGACTTATTCATTTTAACCAATGATTACTTGTATTTAAATAATCTTTGTAATTAATGATATTTAAAGTTAATTTATCAATTTAATAAAAGTGATTTAAGTAAATTATCTAATATAATAAAATAGCTTTAATCAATTGATTTAAAGTTTATAAACTGATTTAATAAAGATTTTAAAGTTAATTTACCAATGTTATAAAAGTGTTTGGAAATAATTATATATTTTTTTAAAGATAATGGATTTGTTTACATAAAAGAAAATTTAAATGTGATTAATCATTTTTCAGGATAATTGATATTGTATTAAAGTTATAGAAAGGAATTGGAACTTGATTATTGAGATGTTAAGTTGGATAATCTTATGGATGTTTGGTCTGATGTTGGTTTAGGCCTTCGGGGTCGCACACTTGGAAAAATTATTCTCTTAACGTTTAAACATTCAGGAACTACTTCTAAAAGTGTTTTACCAATAGGGAAATCAAGCACAAGTTCAGTTTGCTTTTAAAAGAAAAAGTTTGATTCATTTATGGAAATGAATTATTTTCGTAAAGCGAATCACTTAAATGGAAACGATTTATTTGTATAATTAGTACTAAACATCGAAGAAGTAAACTTGTCATTATTTCAAAAGTTAAGAAAAATCGTTGGACATAACTTTGAGGTAACACTACCTTGACTTGTCGGTATGTCTGTTAACCAAGAAAAAGTAAAAGTTTGAATTCAATGAGTGGTGATATGTATACAAGACTTAATTTACATATATGATCATTTTATATCCTCTATAGTTGGTATCTCAGCTATCAATTACTTCAGCTACTTTATTAACGTCATTCTAAGATTATTTATTGCTCCGTTGAGCGTTGATTATTCATTTCCCAAAATGACTAAACCAAAGCGCTTGGTATTTAGGGGCCAAGTTATGTGGGGTTGCTCTCATTTTGATATTTTCACCTCTCATCTAGATTTTTGTGTACTGTCACCTGAAAAACGGTTGAGAGTTTTTAGATGTGAAATATTTGGATTCTCAGTAAGATCTGGTGGGGTCTGGCTTGGAGTTCCTGGGGTTTTTAAGTATATTGCTAGAGGTATACTTCTTTTAAGGGGGATGCACCCTCCTTGTCATTTGTTGGAAAATTTCCTTTTCTTGTTTGATTCGAAGACCCTAGATCTGGTTTAGCTTTAAATTGCCACGAGTAGAGCCAAATCCTCGTCATGACATTTAAATATTGATTTAGTCCATTCTATCAAGTTTGACCGTTACCTTATTCTGTCCATTCTATCAAGTTGGACCGTTACCTTATTTAGTCCATTCTATCAAGTTGGACTGTTTCCCTTGTTCTATCCATTCTGTCCAGTTTGGATTTTACTCGATTTATTTTCCGTACTCTTAAGTCTGGTTTTAATATTAATTATGCCTATCCCTACTTTCATTTGTTTCCTGTTATTTATTTCTGCTCTTGCCGGTATGGATTTTATTCCTGTGAGGTGAAAACCTATTTCGCATTAGCAGCGTGGTCTCACAGAACTTTATACGTTCCCCATTTTTTGAGTTATCTCACGCTGGTATTTCCAGACATATCTGGATGTTATTTTATTATAATGCTCGGGTCAGATCGAGTATTTTCCCAGGTTGTCCATGGTGTTATGGAGGTCTTGAAAAGGAGTTAGAGGTTCACCTATCGTAGTATTTTATTCTCCACTGTATTATTTAGTATACCTATCGACATTTGTAAGGTCGGGATTTTACTACTGTCCAGTGGATAAGGTTTGTTTTTAACTCTGATATACTCTGTATATTTGGAGTGACAACTTCTACTGTCCTTGTAATATTATATGTTGTCGATTCCGCCGTGAGATTCTTTTTTTCTCTGTTCTTTTCTTTTTATTTACCCTAATAATCTGCCCTTTAGTCGATTGGATGCGCGACATCGGAACACAGTGGTAGTGTTCGGTGTCAACTTCCGATGGTCAAAAAGGAGGGTTGGTACACTTGCCATATAACAAATAATTAAATTAAGAAAATGACAACCACAAGGCATGCAAAAAGCTCTAGGATTAACATCGCATAATCTTCTTTGCACACACTACGCCATAAATGGCCTACTGCAACACAAAAAAAATGTTGGCTCAGGCCCGAAAAATGTTGCCATAGGTCTATGGCAACACTTTTAGGGTGATGCAATTTTTGCCGTTGCCTTATACCTCAAAGGCAACATTTTGACTATCTAAGGCAACATAAGCAATTTTGACTATCTAAGGCAACATAAGCAATATTGTACACCAAGAATTTTTCCTTTTATATTAGAACCATTATCATATTCATTCCCTCTTACATTATCAATGTCAAGTGAGTTTAATGCATTTTTGAATTCTTTAATACGTCCTAACCCGGTGTTTTCTTAAACATTCAAAACCTCTAGAAAAAACACTTCGAATTGAGCTATTATTCACATCCATGCATCATATGATCAAAGTCACTTGCTTCTTATTACTTGCATCAAAAGTGTAGTCAAGTATAATAGAAAAATATTTTGCTTCTTTTATTTTTGAAATGATTGCATTTCTTACTTTAGATCCTATAATCTCAGTCAATTCATTTTGTATTTTGTAGCTAAGATAATGATAATGAATTTGTTTATCTTGGATGAGACGAATATGATGTTGCATTACTGGATCAAATTCAACAATCATTTCAACCAAGTCTAAGAAATTACCATTAGAGTTCTTATATTATTTTTTGCATTTGTTCCACGAAATGCTAAATTATTAACGACAAGACATTTTACAACTGCAATTATTCTAAGCGTGAACTTGTTTCCAATGTTCTTTATCTTTTTGAATAAGATCTTGCATATTTTTGTCAATTATATGATTATATTACCATTTTTTTTAACTCAACCCAGGTAGCATAGTTGAGATTATGTTCTTTACTTCTTTCAAGTTGTGTGAGTTTCTCACTAAGATACCTCCAGTCACTAATTTTCTCTTTTGCTAATTGGCTTTTAGAAATCATTACATTAAACAACAAGTGTTGGAACCTGCCTTCTTTGATTTTAATGCGACAACTATATATTTCAACCTATATACTATAATGTCAAATATTCTTGCAGGAATCTACAAAGAGAAGCTATTATCATATCATCAACAAAGATCAAGTTTTCAAATTTATTATTTCTAAGTTCAATATTCTTGTACAATCTCTGATATGATGATAAAACACACACACACAAATATACTTTTGAAAATCATGTTTTAAAATAATAAATATCTTTAATTATTTAAAGATATAAAAAGTATTTTCAAAATTGAATAATATCTCAAGTTCAGAAGTGCTAAAACAAAGAAAGGAACAAAACAGTACAGAATTAGACGTCTGTAGTTTAATTCAGACGTCTGACATCAATTTTAGACGTCTAAAGATAAAATAACAGACGTCTGAACCCTCAGTATAAATTACTTCTATCTTTATATGAAATAGACGTCTGTCAATTTAATAACAGACGTCTGTCAATTTAATAACAGGCGTCTGTCATCATAGACAGACGTCTGAATTAAAAGACAGACATCTGAAATTACTGTTTTTTTGTTTCTTCTATTTTTTGAATTTTAAACTTTATTCAGACATCTGTCATTTTTTTCTCAGACATCTGAACTTGACGAATTGAAGCATCTCTTCATGAAATATCAAATTCTGAAGAGTTGTCTTCTTCATCAAGAGTTGCACTTCTTCTAAAAAGTTGTAACTATTAAATTAAAACTATTCAATACTATAAATAGAGATGAAAATCCACTATTTCAATCACCAATTCTTTCTATCTATTCTGATCTTATATTGTTATAATATCAAAGTGATTTTCAATTCTCTACTTCCTATCTTTGCACATTCAAATCATCATATCAAGAAGATTATAGGAAGGGTGTACTACATTGACTATATACGTGTTACTCAAGAACACACAAGTCAAGAAACAATTTATTAATTGTATTTGAAGTCCTATTCGGTTGCTTAGGCGGAAAGTCCTGTTCGGTTGCTCAGGCGGTGTAATACCTGTTCCTCCGGGTTAAGTGAGGGTTGTTAGAGAAATTCCAGAAGGAGTCTGGGACTGGACGTAGAACGAGAAGTTCGAACCAGTATAAAAATCCCTGGTGTCATTTTTATTACTGCTATTTACTATTATTTATAATTCCGCACTTGCTAGTCGTAGTTTAACTATATTATCGATCCATATACACTTTCAACAAGCCATCTTCTATCATGATACTCTCCATTACTCATTTGTCTCTTGTAATAACTTGTTGAGAAATATCTAAAATTTTCACCCTGAGGGTATGTTAAATTAAATTATCTAATAAGACCCTTCTCAACAAGTAAATCTCTCTTATTCCCATTAAATTATCCCAAACTCCTACATCATAAATAGTCAAAACTTGTTCCGAAGACACGATCTTTCATTCGTTCAAATGATTTAAACATTGGACGTCACTTTCAATTACTATTTGTTGTTGTGAAATCTCAGTATCATGTACATTTTCTTCTATATCATTGATTTGTTCTTTCAATGCAGTCTCATTTTCTCCAAATTCCTAATATGAAGAAAGTCAATCATTTTCTTGCTTTTCTTATTCGAAATCAGAGAACAAATTAGGGTTCTATACTTGCACTAACCTTTTTTTCTTTGCAAAATTACTAATAGAAAAATAATTATTGATGTAAAACTAAAGTAGAATAATTTAGAAATTAGGGTTACTTACTTAAAAGCCCGCAAATCCACTTCTTCTACACAAGAATAGTGGACCACAATTTGTCAAATTCGGCTCCTTTCTTCTGCAGTTCCCTTCAGGCAATTCGCCACTGCCCTCCTTCCTTACGTGATTTTTTTTGTTATGTGACACTTGAACGCACGATAGCAACTTCTTCTTTTATTGATGCCCTAGGCATTTTGATGCCTTGTGCAATAGCCCAGTTAGCTTTTAACAACCCGTAAATTTTAATGGTTTTAATAACGTAATAAACTAAAATTTTGTGAGATTTTAAATAATTGAATTTGGAAATGAAAATTTATTATTTGGTATGCATCTATATAAACATAGAAAATGGTAAATTTTCATCTGATAATATGGAAGTTTATTTTCTTGTGTAATTTTATTTAAATTTAAATCAGTTAATACTTGACGATAATAAAATATTTTCCAAACCTAAATTATATAATAAATTTGTAAATCATCTTCTAATTGAGACGTCATATATTGTTTCATTAAATTTGGACTGTTATTACTCCGTCTATCTTATTTTTCGGCATTTTAGTAGCATTTTCGGTACTGAATATCGACTTTTGATAGGATGGTCGTATCGTTGATATTTGTGTACCATTCTGTTCATCTCGTCGTGCTGATCTCCGCAGTATATTTATTTCTGTATTTTGAGGTCCTGTACGCGACAGAAACGATAAAACTGTGTGTCGCATCGGTACCGAAATTTGTGACTGTTGGGATTTCCCTGCCTTTCAAATTTGAAACCGTGCAACGTTGGCCCCAATAATAAATTGCTTTGAATTTTTCAGATGAATCATTGTGTGACCATTGCCATTTCTTTCCCTTTATATTTATTCTTCTGCTTGCTGCTCGGTTCCATTGCCATTTCCTCTCCTCTCTTTTGTTTCTCAATTCTGTTCCAAAAAATATATATATAAACAGTTGCTCTTCATTTGTTTTGGTCTTCGTTCTCCCTCCTCACCATAGCTTGCTGTCTTTCCCAACCTTTCCCTTGACTGCTATTCCTCTCTCTCCCCACCATACCAGAGCACGCATCCCAAATTCTCCATCACTCAACCACTTCCGATCCTTAGCTAGCAGCTCCTCCCTCCCCCTCATCTCCTTCGGCCTTCATCCCACCACAGACCGAACCCAAGCACTCAAGCCTCTCCCTCCTTCCTTCGACAGCTCGCCCTCACCAGCCTCACGCGCACACTTCCTCCTCTACCCCTCCACCTTGCTGCATGGCAGCCAGCCCGCTTGGGATGACCCAGAACTGATCAAACTGCCACCTTTTCCGAGCCCTGCTGCCGGGCCACCCACCATAGCAGCGTCGAAGCCTGCTTTCCATCTCCACCATCATATGCAACCGTCCCACTCGACAACCGTGAGCAGCCCATGCCAAGCTTTGCCTGAGTCCAGTCACCCCGCATCAACAATTCCCATCCTCCTCTTCTTTGTTAAGGTATATATACTTATGTGTATATATATGTATTTGATTTTGTAATATATGTATATGCCTGCTTTGTTTAATAATATGTTATTGTATGCATATGTTATATATTATATATATAATATGTATATGTTTGCATTAATTTAATATATGTGTTGTTTATATATGTATTAGTATTATATACAATAATATGTTGAATTACATATGCTGTGAATTATATATGTTAGTCAGCATAGTCTGTTAGTTAATATGTTAGTATATTTATTTTAAGTTTGTAAGTCATATGTGATTTGATGTCTGCATTTATAAGTTAGTTATGTGTTGTAAAATATTGTGTTAAGTATGGTTTTAAAATATGATGCATATACATTGCTTATATATATACATATATTTGTTTTGCCTTTTCTGTTTGTATGGTTGAAAGCAAAGATTTATATATATATATATGTGTGTGTGTGTGTGTGTTTAAGTTATATGTATAATATGTTTTATTTGTATGTTAATATTTTAATGTTAATATGCAATTTGATAAACATTGGAAATACATTTACTTCGATACGAGTTGTATATATGTTTATATATTGGTTTATGTATAGGTAAGTTATATATCAGCTTTTATATTAATTTTATATATGTGTATTGTTGATTTCAAAGTGTGTATATATGGTTTATATAAGATCTGTTGTATTGAAAATATATTTTTCAAGGCTTTATATGTAGGTTAGTTTTAATAATATGTTAGTTTATGTATATTATAATATTGGAATTCATATTAATTCTTATAATAAATAGTGATTTAAATACAATATGTATATAAGTATATATGGGCTTGGTTGCAAACACATATAGAGATTTTTTATATGTATTTAAATTTAATATAGATTTGAGAATAATTATATATATGTTTTATTTTATTTTAACTATATGTTTAAATTGATTTTAGGAATTTATATATATGTAGTATATCTTGTTCTCATCGATTCCTATTTATCAGCTATGTTCATCGAATTCGTGCCAATCTTGCTTTGCTTTGGAATTCGTGCTTGGATTCATAACTCATCTCATTTTGTTCTCTCTCTAGCCTCGAAAGGTGAGCAATCACTCATGATTAACATTCTTATATTTATTAAATTTGATTTCATTTGAAACGACAATTGAAATATGTTGTAGCTAGTTATTTAACTGTTATGTATACATGCCATTATCTGTAACTGTTCACCTGCGACATCAGACACCATAATCTGTTATTTATATTTTTATCTGTTATTGATGATATATGCATGTTGCTGATTTTTATATTATTATCATATATGTTCTCACTCTGTAAGTTCCCAGTTAGGATAGAATTCCCTATGGGTTGAAATGATACATACCCGAACAATCTTGTAGAACATGAGAAAATCGTTATAGTTGAAATGATAAAGCCAAGCGATTTTCATTGACATTGAATTTGGGATTGCGGGTTGAAAAGATATATATCCGTAGATAATTAAATTGCGGATTGAAATGATAAATATTTGTATCACTTGACCATAGGATAGAAAACTATATACAAACACTGTTGGTCTATAAATATATTTTGAAATGATTTCCATAGTTTTAAAAAGGAAATATATATGGTTTTATATAAATATTGATTTTAAAATATTATATATATAAATGTTATTTTATATATGTTTAAAATTCTTGATTTTTTTAAATTTGTTTGTTTTGGGAAATTTAAATATATAAGTTAGTTTTGAAATTATAAATTTTAAGATTTTACTTATAATTTTACTATTTAAAAAATATATAAAAATAAGCTTTAATATAATATAAATTTAATGATAAGATTTAATTTAATAAAATTTTGATTTAATTAATATATAATATGTTTAAGTATTTATTTAAAATTTTATTTTAAAATAGATTTTATAATAGATTCATAAATTGAGGTTAGAAAGATAAATTTGAAGTTGATTTGAAATTTGTATTTGTATTTGTTTAAGAATTTTTATTCAATAAAAAAATCGATTTAGAACCTATTGAATTTGAGATTTAGTTTATTTGTAATTTGAGGATTATTTAAATGATATTGGATTTTATTAAGTGAATATTTCAAAACTAAATAATAATGAAGTTAAATTAAGATATAAACGAATTTATCAAATTTAGTTTTGAAAATGTTTGAATATTTAAACTTTGAAATCTATTGAAATCGAAATGGAATTTTCGTAGTTCAAATCTATATTTGAAATTGATATAAATGGTTTATTGAGATTTGAATCGAATTTAAATGGAAGAACTGAGATTTGGTTTTAATGGGATTTTGGAATTTGAGTTGATTTGAATTGATATGTGAAATTTGGGAAACTGTTTTATTATATAAGTATTTTAATATATATTTAAATGTTTTACTTTATAAATTATTTTAATATAAACTATTTTTATATATACTAATTATTTTATTATATAAACCATTTTATTTTATAACTATTTATTTTATAAACTAATTTATTATATAAACTATTTTATTATGTATTATTTTCTATATCTAAACTTTTTAAGTAGAAAGTATATTGTTATGATTTCCAAAGTATTATGATTTCCAAAATGTTATGATTTCCAAAGTGTTATGATTTTCAAAGTGTTATGGTTTCAAAGTTTTATAATTTTGATAGACTTATAATTTTAGAAAGTACTATGATTTTGAAATGAATATATTTTAAGGGAATGATGATATCAGATTTGAAATTGTTTTGAAATGGATATGATATTTTGGTTTTGAAGTATGATATTTTGAAATGACCATGGTGTTATAATAACGATTGGTTGTTAAAGAGATCGGGATTGGATATTGTCATACTCTCTGCCAATACCGAAAACCACTTTAACAACTGTGTACGTGGTGGAGATTCCAGAATGAAGTAGGATGGTTTGGTGACGATTCAATAAGGTATTTACGTAGCCTTGACTCCCGTGAGTCAGCTTGATGTGGCTAAAACATGAGCTATACCGGGCCAAGTGAGGTCATTCCTCCTATCAGACACATTTCTTCGTTACCATTCTATTGCTTTTGTGTTTTGATTGGGTGCACCCTTTGATTTAGGAGTGTGTTACGAGGTGGGCGGTAGTAGCTGCTATGCATTACCGCCAGTCCGGGAGTGCAAATGGTATATCTACCCTGGCATTGCCTCGAGTGCCTTGTCACATGCCTTATCGCGCCTTCTACGAGTTTGTTTTGTACCGTACCTATGTGATGTCCTCTGGGTAAACCACCGGTTTGGTGGAGCGTACGGCATTTATAGACTACAGGAATATATAAAATGTGTTAAGGGGGATATGGGTAATGCCTTAACGCTATTTTAATATTTTACTTTACTATAGATATATTATAATAGCGTATATTACTACATATTAGATAGTTCCACAGATCCTTAAAGGATATGTATCCCAAACATCCTTTAAAATACTTGTATATCAGGTGACATTTCACTTGAGTTGAATTTATTTATATAAGAATGTTAATCCTGACTCGAGTGTTTTGTATTTTGCTTTACGCTCGGGTCAGAATGAGTGTCACAGTATTTGAGAATCACCTTTCGAGTTGGAGCTTCACTTGGAGATCCATCTGTATCTATTCAGCTTTCAGCTATCCAGTGGTTTTGTTCAGACTTGTCAGCTGTTTGTATTGGAGACTACATCGTATTTGAGATATTCTGTTGTACTTTATTCCATACTATGTTGTTTATATAGTAGCTTCATGATCTACTATTTATCTTTTCCACTGCTTATTGTTGTAATACTCTATATCTGTGATTCTGTGGTTGATTTATTTACTGTATATGCTAAGTTTTGCCAAATATAAATTAACCATCTTATATTTTGAGCATTTCAAGTCCAACATGTGTGGATGCGAATGGCACGAAATATCGGGTCGTTACAGTTGGTATCAGAGCCAGGTTTTAGGAAAAACTTAGCATATGTAGTAGAATTGATTACGGAATCACCTTCGTTCGAACTTCAGTCTCTTCCTCTTTGATTCGAATCTCCTTTGAATTTTCGGGACTCCCCTTTTGTTTAGGAAGCCATTCTTTTCTCTCCCTATTCGTGTTTTCTTAATTCTAGAGCATCCCTTAGCTCCACTGTATGATTTGTAAAGGGGTGAAACTCCTTTACAACAGGCATCGATTCACCGAAGATTTCTGTATCGTCGGTTTAGATGCTGCCATCTCTTGCTATGCCCGAATTCTATCTCTTGCGATCATATGTTGACTTGCCTCAGAATTCTGCATCGGTCTTAATCTTGAAGCCACGATTGACTCGGTTAAGGTCGCCCGCGATTAAAATATTTCCATCCATCTATTCTCTTTTGTAATTTAATTATCTTCATTTCGGGCCTATCTCCCTTGTTAGAATTCTTGTTGATTAGGGTCCTCTGAATTTGAATCTCTATCCTTGTTCTATGATCTATTATTGAATTATCGTGTGATGGAGTATATTTCTAATTAATATAAAATGTTTTATATTGTGTTGTTTGAGTTGTTAAGTTTGAATTTTGGGTTTCGATCGATTTGTCTGATCAACGCTATCGATAGAAATTCCAAAACACTTAAACAGAGCAAACTGACACAATATTGTTTTCAAATTTGGTAAATTAGAAAAAAAAATTATGGTTATATATATCATATATAAGTATAAATTTTCAAAAAAAAATTAAATAGTTGATTGAATTGGTTGTTGGAAATGATAATATTTGATTTTCATTGATTGTTTCTTAAACCATTGACTATTGCAACATAACATAAATAAATGCAATTTATAAAACATGGTTTATAAATTGATTTGGAATTGAAATGAATTTTAATTAAGAATTGAGAATTTAACTTCCGATATTTTGAAAATTTGTTTTAAAATTTTAGGGTATATTATTTAAAAGGTGTTTTCGAATAAAAATCATTTCCAAAGAATTTTAAATGAAGTAAATCAGTACTTTCCTCGTTTGTCACTCGAAAATGATTTCGATGATGACTGTAGCAACATCGACATTCATTTTCGAGCCTCGAAGTGGAGAGGCCCTTAGTAGCTTTGCTACACTTTTGTTTTTGAAAAGAAAAATAGATTTGATTTAAATTTCTTATGTATAATTTGATTTATAAAATATATATGTATATAATTATTTCAAAATAGTTTGAAATGAAACCGGAAATGCGAATCTTAAGTTTATATTAAGTAATGGTTTCAATTATTGAAATAAAGTGAAATTTTGAATAAGTGGAATATCTAAAATGATAAATGAAATTTAACCAACTTGAAATAGTTGAAGTTGAATAAAAACTTATTTGTATAATACCAAATGGCATTCTAATATATATAACTTGCCTAAAATATTCAAAAAGTTAAAAATGTTAGGGTGAATATGTAATTTAAGGTTATACACGAGAAATTTAAGGAATAAACTGTCCAAACTAAAATTTTGCTTAATAAAATGTTGTAAATAGAAGAAATTTTTTATAGTGTTTAATTACACTCAGAAACATTAATATAACTTACCTAGAAAAGTTTAAATGCAATTAGAATGTAATTGGATAATAACACTATGATATAAGTAAAGGGATATAAAAAAATGATATTTTGTTAAGGGAATTTACAGATAATAAATTGAATAATAAAAGGGAATTAATCTGTTGGAAAAATATGGTTATAATATATTTATACACTTAATATATGTTGAAAGGATATGTTAAGTGAAATAAATTAAGTGGAAATACTATTTAAGTAATTGAAATTTGAATTTTAGTGGAATCAACTTAGCTGAAGATAAATAGATAAAATAAATGAGTTAATTTAATGAATTTGTTTGAAAGAAATGTTGATGAAATGAAAGAAAATCAAAATTTTCGATTGAATGACTATTTATTAGTTGAATAAAATGGATTAAACCAAACTGTTGGATATTAATTCATTTAAATAAAAATTTATATGGTCTTGAATAGTTGAAGTTGAATGTTAAGGTGGAATTAACTATGGTCGATCAATAGTTTTAATAGATGAGTAAAATAAAACAAATTTTGTTGTGAAATTTTTTGTAATAAATGTTAATAAATTGAAAAAAAATCAATTGAATGAAATATGTGGAATTGAAATCAACTTAATGTGAACACAATAAATTTGATTGATTAAATAAAATAAATTGGAATCAACTAATTGAATATAAACCAATTTTAAAATAAATGCAGTTTATATGGTTTTAAATTAATTGTTGTATTTGGTATTTCAATCTATTTTTCTTTCTGCTTGCTTCTATTCTCCTACCTCCTTACTTTTCGGGGACGAAAAGTTTTGAGTGGGGAAGAGTGTAACAACCCATAAATTTTAATGGTTGTAATAATGTAATTAACTGAAATTTTGTGAGATTTTAAATAAACGAATATGGAAATGAAAATTTATTATTTGGTATGCGTCTATATAAACATAGCAAATGGTAAATTTTCATCTGATAATATGGAAGTTTATTTTCTTGTGTAATTTTATTTAAATTTAAATCTGTTAATACTTGATGATAATAAAATGTTTTCCAAACCTGAATACTTTTATATAATAAATTTGTAAATCTTCTTCTGAGTGAGACGTCATATTTTGTTTCGTTAAATTTGGACTGCTATTGCTCCGTTTATCTTATTTTCGGCGTTTTAACAGCATTTTCGATACCGAATATCGACTTTTGATAGGATCGTCGTATCGCTGATATCTGTGTACCATTCTGTTCGTCTCGTCGTGCTGATCTCTGTAGTATATTTATTTCTATATTTTGAGGTCCGGTACGCAACATAAACGACAAAACTGTGCGTCGTATTGGTACCGAAATTTGTGATTGTTGGGATTTCCCTGCCTTTCAAATACGAAACCGTGCAACGTTGGCCCCAATAATAAATTGCTTTAAAATTTTCAGCTCAATCATTATGTGACCTTTGCTATTTCTTTCCCTTAATATTTATTCTTGTGCTTGCTGCTCGGTTCCATTGCCATTTCCTCTCCACTCTTTTGTTTCTCAATTCTGTTCCAAAAAATATATGTATAAACAGTTGCTCTTCATTTGTTTTGGCCTTCGTTCTCCCTCCTCACCATAGCTTGCTATTTTTCCCAACCTTCCCCTTGACCGCTTTTCCTCTCTCTCCCTACCATACCAGAGCACGCATCCCAAATTCTCCATCACTGAACCACTTCCTATCCTTAGCTAGCAGCTCCTCTCTCCCCCTCATCTCCTTCGGCTTTCATCCCACCATAGACCGAACCCAAGCACTCAAGCCTCTCCCTCCTTCCTTCGACATCTCGCCCTCACCAGCCTCACGCGCACACTTCCTCCCCTACCCCTCCACCTTGCCCTATGGCTGCCAGCCCGCTTGGGATGTAACGACCCGGTATTTTGGACCATTCAAATCGACAATAAATCCACACATGTCTGACTTGAATAATTCAAAATATCAGATTTTTAATTTAAATTTGGGCAAAACTCAGCATATGCAGTAAATAAATCAATCACAGAATCACAGACACAGAGTAATACAATAATGCGCAGCGGAATAGATAAAATAGTAGTTCATGAAGCTACTATATAAACATCAGAGTTAAATAAAATACAACAGAATATCTCAAATGTAATGAAGTCTCCAGTACAACAGATGACTTCTCTGAACGAATCAACTAGAAGAGCTGAAAGCTGAGGCGATAGTTGGATCTCCAAAGGAAGCTCCAAACTCCAAGGGTGAGTCTCAAATGCTGTATCACTCGGTCTGACCCGAGCGTAAAGCAAAACACAAAACACTCGAGTCAGGATTAACATTCTTATATCAATAAATCCAACTCAAGTGAAATATCAACTGAAATACAAGTAACTTAAAGGATGTTTGGGATAACCATCCTCTAAGGATCTGTAGAACTATCTACAAGGTGAGAATATACACTATGACACTGTGGCCATTTTAAATTTATTTACTTCAAAACCCAAATATCATTTCATTTCAAATATATCTATTTTCCAAAATAGTATATATATATATTAAATGATTTAAAAAGTAAAGTATTTAATTTCCTCAAGTCTAGCAAATCGATTCAAATCAACTTCAAATTCCAAATTCAAATTTATTCAAAGTTCAATTCATCAATTTAATTCATTCCTAAACAGATCATTTAATTTCCAATATATTTCAAAGCTTTAATATTCAACATTTTCAAAGTTAAAATTTACGGTTTCCTATAGCTCTTGGTTCAACTTTATTATTATTTAATCAGGGAATATTCACTTAATAAATTCAATATCATTTAACTATCCTTAAATTTCATTCTTACTAAATATTTCCTTAAATTTATTTAAGCAAGAATTATTCATTAAATTATTTAAATAAAACCCAAGTTATAAATCATATCTTAAATCTCAATTTCAATAAGTTCAAATTGGTTTAATTAAATAAATTTCTTTCCAACCTTAACTTATTCAAATTATTACCAAAATCTATTTTGAAATATAATTTTTATACTTAAACATATCATATGTATTAAATCCATCCTAATTTAAATTAAATAATTTAAGGCTCAACATTTATTAAAACCATATATTTCTTTCTGGAACCATAGAATTCATTTTTCAAAATATTTATATATATGGACCGACGGTGTCTGTATATATACATCATATGGTTAAGTGATATGGATATTTATCATTTCAATCCGAAATTTAAATATATACGGGTAGATATCATTTCGACCCGTAATCCCAATTTCAATTCAATTGAAATCGCTTGGGTTTATCATTTCAACCCATAACGATTTTCTCCTATTCTAAAGTCCGTTCGGGTATGTATCATTTCAACCCATAGTGAATTCTATACTAACAGGGAACTTGCAGAGTGATAACAGATAATATAAAATATAACAACAGGCATATATCATCAATATAAATAACAGATACTGGTGTCAGATGTCATAGGTGAACATATACAGATAATAGTAATAACAGGCATATAAATACTAGATACTGGTGTCAGATGTCACAGGTGAACAGTTATAGATAATAGCATATATAACAATGTAATTAACTAACAGCAGCATATTTCAACTGTCGTTTCAATTGAAATCAGATTTAATAAATAAAAGAACGTTAATCGTGAGTGATTGCTCACCTTTCGAGGCTAGAGGTGAACGAAACTGAGATAGGTTACGAAATCCAGGCACGAATCTCAAAACAAGGCAAGATTGAACTCGAATCGACGAACGAAGCTGATAAATAGAAGTTGACGAAATCAAGTCAAAACAGGATCGATGAAGACAATTTGTGCGAGTGACTCATATATAACTATATACTATATATAAATCAAGTCAACTGGATTGATGATGATAATTGGTATAAGTAAAATATATGTGCTTAAAGTAAATACATATATATATATATACCTATTAAAGTGAAAAATACTCGAATACATGTTATACCTTTTAAAACTAATAGTAAAAATGAAACTTGTATAAACTTACTTTATTTAATACATATAAACCAACATGTATGTATTATATCCTTAAAATCAATGTTTATAATATATATATATAATATTACTTTACACTGTTATGGATTCAAACAGATCTTTATAAACCCCATAAAATTTCATATAGATACAATACCAATAAACATCAATAACAAACAAATCTTTCCCTCAAAACAACCATATACATGTACACACAGTCATATGTATTAACATGTTAAAGTAGCAACTTTATATAAAACTAACATATCTAAAAGGTGTTCCTAACATATAATATTTTTTTTATAACTGAGACAACATATATCCATAAAGCTAGTACTGACATACCTATATACGAATGCAATACATACGAATAATAAGCCAATATGTATTATATCATTTAAAAGGCGTAGCTAGTACATTTATATAGGCTACATATAATATTACACTAATAAGCCAATACATACGAATGCAAAGCTCCAACTAAGTACAAAATAGCAATAGACAGGCTGCAGTATTTAGGTGACTACACCTACTAAAGTATCATATTTTAGTATAGAACAATAAGAGAAAAAAAAAACTTATAATACTCGATACTTTTTAACATACAAAAAAAAAAAAAAAATTTGAAATCTATAAACTTATAAACTTATGTACGAAATTGAATATAACACCTAATATATATGTAAATACCTTATAGACTAATATGCAAACCTGCAGTAAAAATATTACTGTATAAATGCAAATTGTAAAGACCGCATACAATACCCTTTAAAACATATATAACTAGTACAAACTTATCATATATATATATATATTAACCAAAACTTATATGTTAACCGTAAAATATAATACCCCTATATATACAACTTAACTTATGTCTATACTTATAAAAAAAAACACAATGCAAATCAATACCTGTACACGCTATTGCAAATGAAGAAAGGAAGCATGCTCATATTGGTAGGCTAGCAATGGCGCTAGGTTAGGCGGCGATGGGCTGACGAGGAGATGATCATTGGCCATGGCCGTGGGTGGAGGGATGAAGATCGGAAATGATGGAATGGAAAAGGCACGGTTTGGAAAAGGGCAGTAGGCTGGGTTCAAGTGGTGGATGAGGGGGTCGGCGAACGGCTGGGCTGATGGTTTGCTGGCAGGGCGGAGGAGACGCCGATGGAGGCTTGGGCGCGGGTGGATCTAGGTTGCAGGCGAGGCCGAGGAGGGGCTAGCGTTGCGAAATGGGTTCGAGTGTTAGGGCGGAGGTAGCAGGTTGGAGCAGTAGGAAGGCGGAGCGGAAGAACAGAATGGGGAGAGAGGAAGGGTTTCTGTGGCCAGGCGGAGGCCATGGGAATGGGTTTCGTGAGGATATCAATTGGCTGAGAAACGAAAAGGTGGGAGGAGAAAAAGGAATTTCAAAAGTGAATGAACAGACTTGGTAAAATGAAAACGTACATAAATATAAGGTGAATTGAATTTTTCAACGTTGCCTCTAATTGAGCTGACTCATTAAAGCAAAGTAATAATGTGGTCCAGCCTTTACGTTTTAAATTTTGAAACCGAAGGAAGAAATAAAGTCACAGTTTACGGTACAGTTACAACGAACAGTTTATTCTTTTCGGCGTGAACCGGATTTCAAAAATGCAGAGTTGAATATACCGTGGAGATCAGTACGACGAGACGATCAAAACGGTACACAAATATTAGTGGCACAATCATCCGATCAAAAGTCGATGATCGGTACCGAAAATGTTGCTATTATGCCAGAATTAAGATAAACGGAGTAGTAACAGTCCGAATTTGGAAAAACGAATTTCGCAGTCTGATTCAGAATGATCTGAATAAATTTTCTCCTGTTGACATATTTTGGTTTCGGAAAACTTTTAAATTCACTGTTATTAACCGGTTTGATTTGAAATAAAATTTCACAGGAAAATAAACTTCAATATTATCAGATGAAAATTTACCAGTTGCTATATATAAATAGACGTATTCCAAATAATAAATTTTTATTTCCAAATTTTATTGTTTAAATTTCACAAAATTTCAATTAATTTAATAAATAAAATCACTAAAATTTTGGGTCGTTACACTCTCCCCCACTCAAAACTTTTCGTCCCCGAAAAGGAAGGAGGTAGAAGAATAGAAACAACCAGACAGAAAAGATAGATTGAAAGTCAAAATTAAACAATAAATTTGAACTATATAAATTTTACTAAAATTTTAAAACTTCATTTGCAATTTAATTATCCTATATACTTTAAAACCTTTCAAAAATCCATTTGTAAAATTTCTTGCTTCCTTTATACTACCATTTATGTTTAAATGACACCTTTATAAATGTATGAAAACCATTTGAAAACAATTATTTACATTATTACTTATATTTACAAAGAAGCTATTAAATCCACAATTCATAAATTTATTAATTCTATCTAAAACCTTTCAAATATTATTAATAAATCAATAATCATTTCTTTAAATCTGTTTTATTTAATTAATAACTTCTAAAATATTTATAACACTAAAATTTCTATTAAACCATGTTTAAAAGGATATAGTCAACAAGGAAAAGAAGGAGGACTTGGAAAAACCGAATATAGGTGAATAAATAAAGCTGAGCAGATAAGGTAGATTCAAAAGAACAGAATCGGGCATGAATAATTAATTCAAACCATTAGAATTTCAAATATTAATATAGAATTTCTTTGTTAGAAATACTTTTATAATAAAATATTTTTTTTTTTATAACGAAACAAATTTCATTTCGAAAATACTTTTATAACTCGATGTTTCGACAAGTGTATCCTTGTTCCTGTAGACTCTGGTAGTGCGTTGATCAGGCGCAAAACTAGAATTCTCCAGGTACTTAGTAGACCTGTTTCAACACCCAGTGAAAATACTGGAAGAACTTTTAAAAACAGATATGGAAAGTACAATCCAATCAAAACGAACAAAACCTTTGTCTAACCATGGTTCGCAGATACACAATGGTTACGCCTGGTTCCCCCAGGAAACAATCCATATCCGTAGGCTTTCTCAGCCCTGCGAGTTACGCCATGATGACTAGTAGAATGCAGGATACACAATGGTTACGCCTGGATCCCCCAGGAAACAATCCGTACCCCCAGGCAAGACTCAGCCAAGCATTTGCGCTACTATTCGCGACCTACACAGATTGCAGGATACACAATGGTTACGCCTGGATCCCCCAGGAAACAATCCGTACCCCTAGGCAAGACTCAGCCAGGCAGTTGCGCTGTGCAGTCACGAGAGAACAATAAGACCATGGGTAACGCCATGGAATTCGAAGGACACTCGAGTATCATATCCGGAAAACCAAAATCAGAGAGAATAATATCGATAGAATGAATCCAAGATGTGGCCACAAATCGGATATCAAGCAGAAGGCACTTTCCATATCTTTACTTCGAAAATATGTATCATATTGTACCTTTTCAAATCACTTTCAAATATCGTACTTATATAAAATCCATTATATATAAGGTTTAAATTTTCAAATCAAATACTTTCCAAAATCAATAGTATATCAAATCATACTTATATAGACTTCAATTATATAAGATTTCACTTTCAAATTGAGTACCTTTTCAAGTCTATAGTTTTCGAATCAGTTTCATACTCATACAAATCAATTTTATATAAGTTCGACAACTCCCAAATCAAGTTTTTAGTAACATAAGGTTCTCAAATTTCAATTTGTTTCAATATCAGTTCAATTTCAAAATCATATACAATTTCACCAAATTATTTCTTCTCAAATTAAATATCTTTAGTTCCAAAGTTTCCAAAATAATAGATTTAGAAAATAAATCCAAATTTCCAAATCAATATAATTTTAAGTCAACCAATTCATTTCCAAAATCAAATGTTTTCAAAATCATCTATATTTACGTAAGGTCCGTCTTTTATAAGGTTCAAATTTTACAAAATAAATTTCGCTGTATGAAGAGCCATATGGGGTTGAATATCTTTGCTTTTATGGGTTATATATCTTTGTAATTTAAATTGGAAATTTTCTTTTAGTAAGCAAAGATATTCTACTTGACAGCTTTCAATTTCAGCGTCAAAATATATCAATGATATTAGGATATAAGATGTACATACGTCATCATTTCGCAAAATCACATTTGGTCGCTCGCTCGATCACACAAGTTTGCTTTCGAACTAGTATTGTCCATTCGACTTCCCTAATGCGGATTTCGATATAGTTTCTCGACTAGAAGCCATCGGTCTCCTTGCATAGCCATATACTACGATAGAGAATTCAAGAATCAAGCCCAAAATCCATATCAAATATTCGCCATCAAGAATCGGATGAAAAATCCTAACACGAAATGGTGTAATCCACCTCGAACTTGTATACTCAAACTTGGATCAAATTAATTATGCGAATAAACAGCATACGTACAACTTATATATTTATTCCAACTTGTTAAATATATAGTTTCATAAAGATGTTACTAAATTAAAACATTTAACTAAATTTTATTCAAAATATATTGAAGCCCAAATTCTTTCAAAACATTTCAAATCTAAATTCCATATTTAGAAAAAATTCAAAATAGCCTTATTCATTTACTTAACAAAACAGTTTCAACTTATTTAAATCATATTACTTCATACTTAAACATTCAAACAAATTTATACACTTTATCAAATAATTCATGCTTTTCAAAAATTTAGCTTTGAAAAGTTAACCTTGATTTGGAAGTGTTCGAACCTTCGAAATAGTTGAAGAAATCATTTTCAAATTCAAGAGTTGGAAATCAACAAATCAGTAAATCAATTTTAATATATGGGATTATATCAAATCCGAAACTCAAGGAATGAACACCGGTTTACTTCAAATCATTTCAAATATATATACATATATATACTTTGAATATCAAATCTTACTTCGGAATTTGGAATCAAAATTGGTTTCGCAAAATCACTCGCATAGCAAAGCTATTTAAGTGGCCTATCCCTCACTCTGAAACTCGAAAATCAATGTCGATGATGCGTGCACTCATCACCGAAATTATTTTCCAGCGACATAAGTGAGTTCTGGACTTCTATTTTCTCAAACTTCTTTTAAAATTTCTTCGAAATCATTCGAAACTCATTAAAATCATTTGAAACATTTCTTATTCAGAAAATACTTTTAAATCATATTATTGTTATAATATATTTCAAAATCTTAAAACCAATTTCAAAATACCGGAGTTCAATTCTCGAATTTCACTTTTAAAATCCTTCAGTTATAAATCATTTTTAGATAAATCAAATTTCTTATATAATTTTTCAAAATTACAGATCCTTTCGAAACCTCAAATTCTAATTTTAAAGGGTTTATAATCTTTATCAAAAACATTTCACTTTTATATATAGAATATAATCATACTTATCAAAATAATAATTTCGGTTTAGAAAACAATTTCTAAAATATAAACAAACCCGATTTTTCAAAAGGTGATTCAAGAATGGATTTCAAAACAAAGATAGAAATTCAAATTAGAGGGACTCTAATTAAATAGGATTCTGACTCGAAGATAAGTTCGAACGAAAATGAGATAATTAATTTCAAAATAGAAGATGAATATACTTATATAAACCGCGGATGACTTCAGGAACAAGATCGATGCAGAATTCCAAGAAAAATCAACATTCGATCGCAAAAGATAGCGGCATCTAAACCAAAGATATATAAATCTTCGGTGAATCAATGCCAAATGTAAAGGAGTTCCACCCCTTTACAAATCATTCAAAGATTGGCGGGGTCGCCTATTCTTATAGAGATCATTCAAAGTGGAGTTACGGGATACTCCAGAATCAAAAGAATACAAATAGGGAGAGACAAGAATGAATTTTGGAACCGCAAGGAACGTTCCAAAGTTCAAAGGAAATCGAGTCAAAAGGAAGAAATTCAAACTCGAACGAAAGTGATTCTGTAAATAAATTTACTATATATGCTAGGTTTTGCCTAGAGCCAAAGCTCTGGTGCCAACTGTAACGACCCGGTATTTTGGACCATTCAAATCGACAATAAATCCACACATGTCTGACTTGAATAATTCAAAATATCAGATTTTTAATTTAAATTTGGGCAAAACTCAGCATATGCAGTAAATAAATCAATCACAGAATCACAGACACAGAGTAATACAATAATGCGCAGCGGAATAGATAAAATAGTAGTTCATGAAGCTACTATATAAACATCAGAGTTAAATAAAATACAACAGAATATCTCAAATGTAATGAAGTCTCCAGTACAACAGATGACTTCTCTGAACGAATCAACTAGAAGAGCTGAAAGCTGAGGCGATAGTTGGATCTCCAAAGGAAGCTCCAAACTCCAAGGGTGAGTCTCAAATGCTGTATCACTCGGTCTGACCCGAGCGTAAAGCAAAACACAAAACACTCGAGTCAGGATTAACATTCTTATATCAATAAATCCAACTCAAGTGAAATATCAACTGAAATACAAGTAACTTAAAGGATGTTTGGGATAACCATCCTCTAAGGATCTGTAGAACTATCTACAAGGTGAGAATATACACTATGACACTGTGGCCATTTTAAATTTATTTACTTCAAAACCCAAATATCATTTCATTTCAAATATATCTATTTTCCAAAATAGTATATATATATATTAAATGATTTAAAAAGTAAAGTATTTAATTTCCTCAAGTCTAGCAAATCGATTCAAATCAACTTCAAATTCCAAATTCAAATTTATTCAAAGTTCAATTCATCAATTTAATTCATTCCTAAACAGATCATTTAATTTCCAATATATTTCAAAGCTTTAATATTCAACATTTTCAAAGTTAAAATTTACGGTTTCCTATAGCTCTTGGTTCAACTTTATTATTATTTAATCAGGGAATATTCACTTAATAAATTCAATATCATTTAACTATCCTTAAATTTCATTCTTACTAAATATTTCCTTAAATTTATTTAAGCAAGAATTATTCATTAAATTATTTAAATAAAACCCAAGTTATAAATCATATCTTAAATCTCAATTTCAATAAGTTCAAATTGGTTTAATTAAATAAATTTCTTTCCAACCTTAACTTATTCAAATTATTACCAAAATCTATTTTGAAATATAATTTTTATACTTAAACATATCATATGTATTAAATCCATCCTAATTTAAATTAAATAATTTAAGGCTCAACATTTATTAAAACCATATATTTCTTTCTGGAACCATAGAATTCATTTTTCAAAATATTTATATATATGGACCGACGGTGTCTGTATATATACATCATATGGTTAAGTGATACGGATATTTATCATTTCAATCCGAAATTTAAATATATACGGGTAGATATCATTTCGACCCGTAATCCCAATTTCAATTCAATTGAAATCGCTTGGGTTTATCATTTCAACCCATAACGATTTTCTCCTATTCTAAAGTCCGTTCGGGTATGTATCATTTCAACCCATAGTGAATTCTATACTAACAGGGAACTTGCAGAGTGATAACAGATAATATAAAATATAACAACAGGCATATATCATCAATATAAATAACAGATACTGGTGTCAGATGTCATAGGTGAACATATACAGATAATAGTAATAACAGGCATATAAATACTAGATATTGGTGTCAGATGTCACAGGTGAACAGTTATAGATAATAGCATATATAACAATGTAATTAACTAACAGCAGCATATTTCAACTGTCGTTTCAATTGAAATCAGATTTAATAAATAAAAGAACGTTAATCGTGAGTGATTGCTCACCTTTCGAGGCTAGAGGTGAACGAAACTGAGATAGGTTACGAAATCCAGGCACGAATCTCAAAACAAGGCAAGATTGAACTCGAATCGACGAACGAAGCTGATAAATAGAAGTTGACGAAATCAAGTCAAAACAGGATCGATGAAGACAATTTGTGCGAGTGACTCATATATAACTATATACTATATATAAATCAAGTCAACTGGATTGATGATGATAATTGGTATAAGTAAAATATATGTGCTTAAAGTAAATACATATATATATATATATATACCTATTAAAGTGAAAAATACTCGAATACATGTTATACCTTTTAAAACTAATAGTAAAAATGAAACTTGTATAAACTTACTTTATTTAATACATATAAACCAACATGTATGTATTATATCCTTAAAATCAATGTTTATAATATATATATATAATATTACTTTACACTGTTATGGATTCAAACAGATCTTTATAAACCCCATAAAATTTCATATAGATACAATACCAATAAACATCAATAACAAACAAATCTTTCCCTCAAAACAACCATATACATGTACACACAGTCATATGTATTAACATGTTAAAGTAGCAACTTTATATAAAACTAACATATCTAAAAGGTGTTCCTAACATATAATATTTTTTTTATAACTGAGACAACATATATCCATAAAGCTAGTACTGACATACCTATATACGAATGCAATACATACGAATAATAAGCCAATATGTATTATATCATTTAAAAGGCGTAGCTAGTACATTTATATAGGCTACATATAATATTACACTAATAAGCCAATACATACGAATGCAAAGCTCCAACTAAGTACAAAATAGCAATAGACAGGCTGCAGTATTTAGGTGACTACACCTACTAAAGTATCATATTTTAGTATAGAACAATAAGAGAAAAAAAAAACTTATAATACTCGATACTTTTTAACATACAAAAAAAAAAAAATTTGAAATCTATAAACTTATAAACTTATGTACGAAATTGAATATAACACCTAATATATATGTAAATACCTTATAGACTAATATGCAAACCTGCAGTAAAAATATTACTGTATAAATGCAAATTGTAAAGACCGCATACAATACCCTTTAAAACATATATAACTAGTACAAACTTATCATATATATATATATATATTAACCAAAACTTATATGTTAACCGTAAAATATAATACCCCTATATATACAACTTAACTTATGTCTATACTTATAAAAAAAAACACAATGCAAATCAATACCTGTACACGCTATTGCAAATGAAGAAAGGAAGCATGCTCATATTGGTAGGCTAGCAATGGCGCTAGGTTAGGCGGCGATGGGCTGACGAGGAGATGATCATTGGCCATGGCCGTGGGTGGAGGGATGAAGATCGGAAATGATGGAATGGAAAAGGCACGGTTTGGAAAAGGGCAGTAGGCTGGGTTCAAGTGGTGGATGAGGGGGTCGGCGAACGGCTGGGCTGATGGTTTGCTGGCAGGGCGGAGGAGACGCCGATGGAGGCTTGGGCGCGGGTGGATCTAGGTTGCAGGCGAGGCCGAGGAGGGGCTAGCGTTGCGAAATGGGTTCGAGTGTTAGGGCGGAGGTAGCAGGTTGGAGCAGTAGGAAGGCGGAGCGGAAGAACAGAATGGGGAGAGAGGAAGGGTTTCTGTGGCCAGGCGGAGGCCATGGGAATGGGTTTCGTGAGGATATCAATTGGCTGAGAAACGAAAAGGTGGGAGGAGAAAAAGGAATTTCAAAAGTGAATGAACAGACTTGGTAAAATGAAAACGTACATAAATATAAGGTGAATTGAATTTTTCAACGTTGCCTCTAATTGAGCTGACTCATTAAAGCAAAGTAATAATGTGGTCCAGCCTTTACGTTTTAAATTTTGAAACCGAAGGAAGAAATAAAGTCACAGTTTACGGTACAGTTACAACGAACAGTTTATTCTTTTCGGCGTGAACCGGATTTCAAAAATGCAGAGTTGAATATACCGTGGAGATCAGTACGACGAGACGATCAAAACGGTACACAAATATTAGTGGCACAATCATCCGATCAAAAGTCGATGATCGGTACCGAAAATGTTGCTATTATGCCAGAATTAAGATAAACGGAGTAGTAACAGTCCGAATTTGGAAAAACGAATTTCGCAGTCTGATTCAGAATGATCTGAATAAATTTTCTCCTGTTGACATATTTTGGTTTCGGAAAACTTTTAAATTCACTGTTATTAACCGGTTTGATTTGAAATAAAATTTCACAGGAAAATAAACTTCAATATTATCAGATGAAAATTTACCAGTTGCTATATATAAATAGACGTATTCCAAATAATAAATTTTTATTTCCAAATTTTATTGTTTAAATTTCACAAAATTTCAATTAATTTAATAAATAAAATCACTAAAATTTTGGGTCGTTACATGGGATGACCCAGAACTAATCGAACTGCCACCTTTTCCGAGCCATGCTGGCGAGCAACCCACCATAGCAGCGTCGAAGCCTGCTGTGACGCCCCACTCCAAGAGCCTCATTAACAAAGAGTATTATATGGATAATACCGTCTGCTAATGTGGACAATAGAGTATCATGGAAGCGACCATGTGTAGTCTTACTTTAACTATCTACTGAACACGCCGAAAAGTGGTTTTTATCATCTCATGTGGTTCGACAAGTTCAATAAATACTTAAAGCAAAACTACAATGGCTATAGGATCTATCAGAAAAAAATGTAACAACTCAATGTAATATACATCACAGAACAGCGGATCATCATAAACACATTTACTGATACAAAGCAGAGTATACAAAATGATACATGTCAAGTGGTATAGAAAACCACAATATACAGACGAGTTCACAGAATACATATCAGAGTTACAACAGATAAGGACTAAACAAAAAGCTAAGACAAAAAGGAGCTAGCGGAATAGTCCATGCGGAAGCAAAAGAGGCTAAGCCCAAAAGCACCTAACCTGAAACAACTCGGTCTGACCCGAGTATAAAATACACGGGTCAGTCTAGCTAAACAAATCAGTTAGATAAACTGAACGATAATGAACCTGCAAGATCATATAGTATAACAATTATCTCTAAAGAAGATAATTCAATCATCTAACATAAGATGAAACATAACAAAACAAGCCTCATATCATCGACAACTCAAATAAACAAAGGATACCAATATCCCAAATCAAGCCAAAGGCAAATAACAAATACCACTTGCAACAAACCCAAATATCTCTTGAGCGGTGGTGAAGAAACCACTCCAATATCTCTAGAGCGGTGGTGAATAAACCACTCCCATATCTCTCGAGCGGTGGTGAAGAAACCACTCCAATATCTCTCGAGCGGTGGTGAAGAAACCTCTCCGAAAGCGCCATAAAAGCAACAAGCCAAAAGGAGACAGTCCAAAGACACTATCCCAAAGGCAACAACAATCCCAAATATCTCTCGAGCTGGGGCAAAGGACCAACTCCAATAGAGATATTAAAGGCAACAAGCCAGAAGGAGACAGTACGAAGACACTATCCCAAAGGCAGCATGTGTCACAAACTTCCAGAAAGGAACCCGAAAAGTGTTAACGTGAGTCCCATAACCACTCGTTCGCACTAAACGGTTTACTATCCATTAGCCAATTTCACACTCAAAGCATTACAATGTTTACCTCATCTCATCGGTAAACCAGACACAAAGGTCAAAACGATCAATCGAATAGGTCGGGGATTAATCGGAAAGGTGAACGCGCGGATTCATGGTCCGTGTTTTACCTAACCATTTAATCTCCTTTCCACCTCGTTCGAAGTGCAAAATTGTGTGTGTTTAAATAGAAATTTATAAGGCGGAGAAGGGAGCTTTTAATAGGATTTAGAGGGATTATTTATAAAAACCGTGAATGAAGTCAAAGGTAAGTTATCAAAGCCAAAGATGCAATATCAACCACTAAGAACCAACTTGGATCGATAAAATTTGGAAAACCAATCAAAATGAGCAAAAATAGGCAAAACAGGGAAAATAGGAGCAGGTCGGTCGGCCGTTATCAGAGCTCGGTCGACCGGACACTGTTCTGAAAAATTCTCGGGAAGCAGGTCGGTTGACCGGACTTCCTGGTCGGTCAGCCGGAGCCAAAATTCCTGCACTCCCAAAACAGAGGCAGGGAAGTGCTCAAGTAGCAGGTTGGTCGACCGGACACTGCATTCGGTCGGCCGGAGCCTGATTTCCAGCACTTCTTGCCCTATCAATGAATACCAATTCTTTCCAAATCAAAAGCAATAGCACATGAATACTTGTTAGGAATTCATACCCAACATCAATGATATCAAGAGAGGTAGATGTGAGTTCAAAACTCACCTTTTTACACACAAGCAAAGAAGAAGAAGCTCAATTGCAAAGAAACAACCAATCACACTCCACTTCAATTCTACAAGCTTCAATCTAAGAAGACAACACATATTTCCCAAATTAGGTTTAGGAAACTTCCTGAAATTGAAGGAGAAAGAGTTGGAGAAGATGGAGAGGAGGCTTACCTATGGCTTCACTTTGATTTTGGAGCAAGAAATCAAGATGCAAGAAGAAACTAGGGTTTGTAATTTCTATTTCCTCTTCCTTTCCCCCATTTCAGTTTTTACTTAAGTTTGGAGAGTGGGAATGAGAGAATGGAGAGGAGAGGGCTGAGTTAGAGGGTTAAGTGAGTTTAGTTAGCTAGTGGGCTGAACCCAAACCCAAACCAATAGAAAAAGTAGCGAAATTCGACTTACTCCAAACATATTGAAGCTTATACTCAGAAAGATCGCAAACGACATTTTGAACTCAATGGAAGTGGTCTTGAGTTCCAATTCGACCGTTTGCAAAAAGTAGCTTTTCGGACTATAATCCGACAAACGACGATATATTTAAATAAAATATTTAAATATTCAACCGATAAATATGCGGGTTGTTACACCTGCTTTCCTTCTCCACCACCGTATGCAACCGTCCCACTCGACAACCGTAAGCAGCCCATGCCAAGCTCTACCCGAGTCCAGTCACCCTACATCAACCATTCCCCTCCTCCTCTTCTTTGTTAAGGTATATATACTTATGTATATATATATATATGTATATATGTATTTGATTTTGGAATATATATGTATGCCTGCTTTGTTTAATAATATATTATTGTATGCATATGTTATCTGTTATATATAATATGTATATGTCTGCATTAATTTAATATATGTGTTGTTTATATATGTATTAGTATTATATACAATAATATGTTGGTTTACATATGCTGTGAATTATATAAGTTATTCAGCATAGTCTGTTAGTTAATATGTAAGTTTATATATTTTAAGTTTGTAAGTCATATGTGATTTGCTGTCTGCATTTATAAGTTAGTTATGTGTTGTAAAATATTGTGTTAAGTATGGTTTTAAAATATGATGTATATACATTGCTTATATATATATACATATATTTGTTTTGCCTTTTCTGTTTGTATGGTTGAAAGCAAAGGTTTATATATATATGTGTGTGTTTAAGGTATATGTATAATATGTTTTATTTGTATGTTAATATTTTAATGTTAATATGCAATTTGATAAACATTGGAAATATATTTACTTCGATACGAGTTGTATATATGTTTATATATTGGTTTATCTATAGGTAAGTTATATATTAGTTTTATATTAATTTTATATATTTGTATTGCTGATTTCAAAGTATATATATGGTTTATATAAGATATGTTGTATTGAAAATATATTTTTCAAGGCTTTATATGTAGGTTAGTTTTAATAATATGTTAGTTTATGTATATTATAATATTGGAATTCATATTAATTCTTATAATAAATAGTGATTTTAAATACAATATGTATATAAGTATATATGGGCTTGGTTGCAAACACATATAGAGATTTTTTTATATGTATTTAAATTTAATATAGATTTGGGAATAATTATATATATGTTTTATTTTATTTTAACTATATGTTTAAATTGATTTTAGAAATTTATATATATGTAATATATCTTGTTCTCATCGATTCCTATTTATCAGCTCTTTTCATCGAATTCGTGCCAATCTTGCTTTGCTGCGGAATTCGTGCTTGGATTCGTAACTCCTCTCATTCTGTTCTCTTTCTGGCCTCGAAAGTTGAGAAATCACTCTCGATTAACATTCTTATTTTTATTAAATTTGATTTCATTTGAAACGACAATTAAAATACGCTGTTACTAGTTATTTAACTGCTATATATATGCCATTATTTGTAACTGTTCACCTGCGACATCTGTAACGACCCACTATTTTGGACCATTCAAATCGACAATAATCCACACATGTCTGACTTGAATAATTCAAAATAACAGATTGTAAATAAATTTGGAGCAATAAAATCAAATATAGAATCACAGACACATAATATCAGAATAACTCGCAGCGGAAATTAAAATACCATAGTAGTTCATGAAGCTACTATAACAAACTCTCAAAACAAATACATAATATCAGTCTGAAAACATATACAATAGAAATCTCAAATACATAGAAGTTTATGAATACCAGAACTGAAATAGAACAACTGAACTGAAAGGAACAAATAACTAGACAAGCAGAATCTCCAGCGATTCCTAGCTCCAGAAAGAAATCCAAAGCTAAGCTGTAAATACTCAGGCTGACCCGAGCGTAAAGTAAAACACAAAACACTCGAGTCAGGACAATATATACTTATATAATGTAAACCAACTCAAGTGAACTGTAGTAGAAATGCACAATAACTAAAAGGATGATTGGGATCGCCCATCCTTTAAGGATCAGTTAAACTATAAATTAAATACATCCCGTGGTTAAAATTTCAAAATGGTATTTTATACTTCGAAATCAAATATCATTTCAAAATTCAATATCCTTCAAAAATCCATTTCAAAATATCAAAATATCATATTTCAAAATAGTTTATATTTCGAAACAAATTACTTTATTTAAATCATAAAAATGAAGTTATTAATAATAAAATTATTAAATTTCCAAAATTTTAATCTTTCAAAGTTCATTCGTTCACTTAAATTAATTAAAACAATGAAAATTCAACTTTCGCAGCATTTAGAAAATGCTACGGAAAGTCACATTTAAAACAGTTCAATTTAACAAAAGACTGCATTTAAAATGCTGTAATAGGGTTACATTAGTTTCAAATAAACTTAGTTAAATTCAACCATTATAACATTTACAAAAATGCTATAATAGCCTTTAATTAAATTTAGCCATTTGGTTCATTATTATCAACTACAGCATTTACAAATTTTGTATTATCATTTACATTAGAATTAATAGCATTTCAGAAATGCAGTTAATTAACTTCAAATATTCAGTATAATTTCACAAACAATTATATTTTTATATAAATCATTTTGAACTTATAAAATCATATAATTTCACTTTTAAAACAATCATTCAAATACCCTTATATTCATGATTTTATAAAGTTAAACCTCCATTCAAAAATCAAAATTTAATAATAATTCACTTATTAAATTCCAATATTAAATTATAAATTCATTAAATTAAATTAACTTAACACTTAAGTTTAAATTTTCAAATATAACTTAATTCCATTTTTATTTACTTAACTTAAAATTCACTTTTAAGCCAAATTCACAAATTTCCAATTTTAGTTATATTTCAAAATTTCAACTTAAATATTCATTCATTTCACATTTTAACTTTATTCATAATCATTAATAATATAAAAATCATTTAAATTCACTTTAATCCAAATTATCATGAATTTATCACATTTCATATTTAATTTAAATTCCAATTATCACCAAATTAAAATTTCCCAAAATAACTTACATTTCAAATTTTCTAATTTTACCATTAATTTATTTCACTTATACATTTTCAGAAAATCAATAATGCTTTACAAAAATCATTTTTATATAGTTTAAATCAAAATATTATAATATTTACATTTCTAAAATATTTTAAAAAAAATTATAAAAACATATTTTAACAACGGGTCTGTATTTCATTTTCTAGCCTAGGTAAAGTGATACGGGTAATTTATCATTTCAACTTGTAATTTACAAAGATACCCGGGTTTGATCATTTCAAACCCGCAATCCCAAGTAAATGAAAATAATTGAAAATCTTTCAGGCATATCATTTCAGCCCATAACGATTTTCTCCTATTCTAAAGTCCGTTCGGGTATTTATCATTTCAACCAATAGTGATTCTAATCTAAAGGGAACTTGTAGTGTGATAAACTGATAAAAATAATAGAACAGCATAATATAACAGTAACATATAATATAATAGGTGTTTAAGCATAGGTGAACATCAAAAATCATAACATAGCAGGTGTAACATGATAATGCATTTTACAGATTCAAAAGGGGTCAATTCACTAATTATATATGTACATATTGTCTGGTGAGAATAACTCAGCTGTTCAGAGCTGGAGATAGCTACCAAAGAAAAAAATACAGACACTATGAAGGCACGACAATATGGAAATGACTTGAGAGTGGAGAGCCAAAGCTAAAAGCCTTGATCAAACATTTGAACAAAACAATGCAACATAGATAAGTTTCAAAACAATTTATCACTAAACGATGTTAGAAATCAAAGCCCAAAACAACAACAATTGACTTGCACTTGTTCTCTACCTCATGTGCTTCAGTTATGCAGTGGTTAAGCTCAGCCTAGGGTAGGAAATTGGTCTGGTTTGGGTTCCATATGGGTCGGCCTACACATGTTTGTAAGGTGGTGAAGTCTAGGTGTATAAACTAGGTGTACAAGGCTAAAACAATGCAACATAACATCACTTCTAGGCCAAGGTTTGGCTCAGCCAGAGGCTAGCTGGCATGGCCAGTGGCTCTAGGTGGTGGTGGGTGATGTGGCAGAGGGTGGAGGTCAGGCCAGAGGTGGTGGTCGTGGAGGTAGTGGCGGCTAGAGGTTGAAGAAGGAGGTGTTGCAAAGGTGGGTCATCTAGTGTATAAAGTGATGGTTTTTTGTGGATTTTTGTGGTGATCTATGCCTTGGGTTAGCTTGGACTGAAGTGGAGGGGTACTAGGATGGGTGATGGTCAGAGGAAGGGGGTGGTGATGGTCGGCCAAGGCCTGGAGGAGAAGGAGTCAAGCCATGATGGTAGAGAACAAATGCAAGAAATCAATAGAAAAGCAAAAACACAAGTAAGAAAAGAAGATTTTACCAAATTCCTTGAACAAGATGAGGCCGATTTTTTTTTCTTTCAGGAATGAGAAAATGATTTACGTGAATGATAAAAGAATGTAGCCAGCTGAAGAAGTGAGGAGTAATGGCCAATTGATGAAAAGATATGGTTAAAATGTGAAACGGTAGGAATATAAAAGGCCTTAGGAGATAAAAAGTCACCAAAACCTTTCAAATTTCTATATTTTCTTTTTATAAGTTTAAATATCTGATAATACATATAATTTCAGTTAGAATTCGAAAATATAACAAATTAACAAAATATAAATAAATAAATATTAATTATATATGATTAAAATAAGAAAATAGTACAAAATGAAAACTAGTCTAGAAAATTTGAAAATAAACAGAATAAACTTTGGAAGATTTATATGGACTTAGAAAATATTTATAAATAAAGATAATAACATAAAAAAAATTCATTCACAAAAATAAATAAATAACTTTTAATTAAATATAATTTAAATGAGGAAAATAGCAGAAAATGGAAACTGGCTTTTAAAAATAGAAAATAAATGCAATAAATTTTGCAAAAATTTTATTATCACTTTAAAAATATTAAAAGACAAAGTACACATAAAATAACATATTAACACATATTAAAATAGAATATGACAAAGAAAATGCAATTTATATAATTTAAAATAGACAAAATTGTTAAATAAATCAAATTGCACTCAAAATTGAAATATACATAACTTTCACAATTCAAATCCGTTTTCAATGAAACGAAAAGCAATATTCAAGTTATTAAATATATTTTCATAATAAAAGATAAAATTTAAGAATTTAAATATTTAAATTTAAGGTTTAAAAATCAAAGTTTGACCAGTTTGACCAAAAATCGCTTTTTCAGGAAAATGTTCAATTTATACCAGTTTGAAATTAAAATTCACATAATAATCATCATTTATATTTAAAAATGAAATGTTTGAAATAAAACAAGTTTAAAAATAGTTTTCAAAATATAATAAAGTCAAATAAAATATATACAAAAATCTAGGGCTGTTACACTCTCCCCCACTCAAATCTTTTCGTCCTCGAAAAGGAAGGGAGCGGAGAAACAACTAGAAAGAACAATAGGTTGGAAGACATCCCGAAAGAAGGTAGGGAAGAAAAGTAGCTAGGAGGGAAAGCAGGTTGAAAGAGAAGAATGAACCATTATTTAAAATTGTTGGTTAAAGTGGTAAAATATTTAAAACACTTTAAAATCCTTTAAAAAAGGAAATAACTGATCAAAGTATCATTTATATAATATTTTATCAAAATACTTTTATAACTCGATGTCTTAACAAGTTTATCCTCGTTCCTGCAGACTCTGGCAGCGCGTTGATCAGGCGCAAAGCTAGAATTCTCCAGGTACTTAGTAGACTTGTTTCAACATCCAGTGAAAATACTGGAAAACTTTTAAAAACAGATATGGAAAGTACAATCCAAAAAAAAACATGTCGATCATGGATCGCGGATACACAATGGTTTCGCTTGGATCCCCCAAGAAACATCCGTACCCTTAGGCCGCCCCCCCAACCTTGCGATTACGCCATGAAGACTGGTAGTACTGTAGATACACAATGGTTACGCCTGGATCTCCCAGGAAACATCCGTACCCTAGGCTCTCGCAGCCCCTGCTGATTACGCTACCAAGCGACTCAATAGATCGCAGATACACAATGGTTACGCTTGGATCTCCCAGGAAACATCCGTACCCGTAAGCCGCCCCCCAACCTTGCGATTACACTATGAAGTCGCGCTCGTAAGACCATGGAGATTGCCATGGAATTCGATGGAAACTCGAGTATCATATCCGGAAAACCAAAAATTAGGGAAATATCGATAGAATGAATCCACAATGTGGCCACAAAGTGGATATCAAGCAGAAGGCACTTTCCATATCTTTACTTCGAAAATATATATCATATAGTACCTTTTCAAATCACTTTCAAATATCATACTTATATAAAGTCCATTATATATAAGATTTCATTTTCAAATCAAATACTTTTCAAAATCAATAGTATATCAAATCACACTTATATAGACTTCAATTATATAAGATTTCACTTTTCAAATTGAGTACCTTTTCAAATCCATAGTTTTCGAATCAACATCATACTTATACAAACCAAATTTTATATAAGTTCGATAACTCCCAAATCAAGTATTTAGTAACACAAGGTTCTCAAATTTCAATTTGTTTCAATATCAGTTCAGTTTCAAAATCATATACAATTCCACCAAATTATTTCTTCTCAATTTAAATATCTTCAGTTTCAAAGTTTCCAAAATAATAAATTTAGAGAATAAATCCAAATTTCCAAATCAATATAGTTTAAGTCAAACAATTCATTTCCAAAATTATCTTATATTTACATAAAGTTCATCTTATATAAGGATCAAAATTTTCAAAAATAAATTTTGTTGTACGAAGAGCTATATGGGATTGAACATCTTTGCTTACTAAAAGGTTTTTAATTTAGAATAGTTTTGTATAAAAAAGAAAAATAGTTTGTAGAATAGTTTTGTAAATAAAATGGTTTGTAAAATAGTTTGTATGTAAAATAGAATAAAATAGTTTGTTTGAGAAGAATAAAAGAAAAATATTTTTGAAAAATGGTTTTAAATTGATAGTAGTTTTTCATAAAAGAAAGAATTCCAATTATATTACAAAGATATCCAACCCAACAACTTCCAATTTTAGCGGCAAGTATATCAATGACATAAGAATATATGATGTACATATGTCATCATTTCACAAAATCACATTTGATCGCTCGCTCGATCACACAAGTTCGCTTTCGAACTAGTATTGTCCATTCGACTTCCCTAATGCGGATTTCGATATGGTTTCTCGACTAGAAACCATCAGTCTCCTTGCATAGCCATATACTATGATAGAGAATTCTAGAATCAAGCCCAAAATCCATATCAAATATTCACCATCAAGAATCAAATGAAAAATCCTAACATGAAATGGTGTAATTCACCTCGAACTTGTGTACTCAAACTTGGATCAATTTAATTATGCGAATAAAACAGCATACGTACAACTTATGTATCTATTCCAACTTTTTAAATATATAGTTTCATAAAGATGTTACTAAGTTAAACATTTAAACTAAATTTTATTCAAAATATTTGGAAGACTAAATTCTTCTCAAAACATTTCAAATCTAAATTTCATATTCGAAAAAAATTCAAAATAGCCTTATTCATTTACTTAACAAAACAGTTTCAACCTATTTAAATCATATTACTACATACTTTAAACATACATACCAAACTTATATACTTTATACTTTTCAAAATTACTTAGCTTTGAAAGTTAACCTTGATTTGGAAGTGCTCGAACCTTCGAAATGGTCGAAGAAATCATTTTCAATCCAAGAGTTGGAAATCACAATTAAATCAGTAAATCAATTCCAAAAATAGGGTTATATCAAATCAAATCCAAAACTCAAGGACTGAACACTGGCTCATTTCAAATTGTTCAAATATATATACATATATCTTTCGAATATCACATCACACTTCGGAATTTGAAATCAAAATTGGTTTCACAAATCAATCGCAAAGCAAAGCTACCGAAGTGGCCTCTCCCTCACTCAGAAACTCAAAAATCAATGTCGATGATGCGTTCACTCACCACCGAAATTATTTTCCAGCGACACAAGTGAGTTCTGGACTTTCATTTACTTTGAAAACTTCTTTGAAATTCCTTCGAAATCATTAAAACCCATTAAAATCATTGAAACATTACTTATTCGGAAAAATAATTTCAAATCATATTATTTATTATTTCAAAATCTTAAAACCAGTTCCAAAATGCCGGAGTTCAATCACTTAAATTCAGATTCAAAACCTTCAGTTATAAATATTTTATATGAAACCATTTCTTATAAAATTTTCACAATTTCAAATCCTTTCAAAACTTCAAATTCTCATTTTTAAAATGGTATATAATCCTTATCGAAAACATTTCACTTATATATATAAAATATGGTCACCCTTATCAAAATAACAATTTCGATGTATACACAAATTCCAAAATACAATCAACCTCAAATTTTTAAAGGGATGATTCAAGGATGGATTTCAAAGCAAAATAGAGATTCAAATTTAGAGGGACTCTAATCAAATAGAATTCTGATTCAAAAATAAGCACAAACAAAGATAAGATCATTAAGTTACCAAATAGAAGGTGGATAAGCCTATATAAATCGTGCGCGACCTTAACAGGGTCAACCATAACTTCAGGAATATAATCAATGCGAAAATCTAAGGCAAATCGACCTTCGATCACTAGAGATAGAATCTAAATATAGCAGAAAATAGAAAACATCGTAAACCGAGGATACAGAAATCTCCGGTGAATCAATGCCAATTATAAGGGAGTTTTCACCCTTTTACAAATCATTCAAAGATTGGCGGGATCACTGATCTTTATAGAGGTCATTCAAAGTGGGTTATGCCATGCTCCATAATCAAAAGAATTGTAACAACCCGTTATTTTGGACCATTCAAATCGACAATAAATCCACACATGTCAGACTTGAATAATTCAAAACAATAGATTGTTAATTTAAATTTGGCAAAACTCATCATATACAGTAAATAAATCAATCATAGAATCACAGACACTGTAACGACCCGTATTTTCACAGATCGAAACATCGTGAAATAATTAACAATTGGTTGCATTGTTGATAAGTCGTTCAGGATTTTTCTAAGTCCTAAGTCGGTTTGGACGAGTTAAGGGATAAGTCTGGGTCGAGTTGCCGACTTAAGGAATTAACCGAGTTAAGGAAGTGTGGTTGACCGACTTAAGAGGTTTAGGCGACCTAAGGAAGAGTAGTAAGCGACCTAAGTATTCTGGGGTAGAGTTAGGTCGGCAACGACCTAAGGAAAACTGTTGTGAGCGACCTAAGTGTATGGGTGAGTTAAGTGTTAGGTCGGCAGTTAGAGTTAGCGACCTATGATAGTTAGGTCGGAGTTTACAACTTAGGTAGGGTAGCGACTTATAGAATGTGGCGACTTAGTATCTTGGAGCGACCTATAGGTTAGCGACCTAAGAAGGTTAGCGTGTTAGCGACCTAAGAGATAGGCGACTTAAGGAGTTAGAACATAACCCAGTTAGGTCGCGTGGGTAGTTTTGTAGTATGGGTTGTTAGGTCGCAGAGTATAGCATAAGTTTTAGGTCGCGTGATTTCTAAGTCGTAAGTCGCGCACTTGTTAAGTCGTAGGTCGCGTGAGTTGTTAGGTCGTTGGGCTTTGGCTTAGTAGTTAGGTTGCAGTCCAGTTGTTGCGACTTGTGTTAGGTCGCGAGATTGTTAAGTCGCATAAGTTTTAGGTCGCGTGCCAGCGTTGTTGAGTCATTAAGGCGCGCTAAGTCTTAAGTCGCTAAGTCGCGCATAGGCTAAGTCGTTAAGTCGAAGACTGTTATGTCGCGTGCTATGTTAAGTCGGAGAGGCTTAGGTCGGAGAGGCTTAGGTCGGGGACGACCTATGGAGATAGCCGAGTTACGACTTAGAGAGATTTTCAGCTATAAATAGGAAGGGTTTTTCTCACTTTTTGGGATCCGGATTTCGAAGCGACGAAGTGCTGCCATTTTGAGAGCTCGACTTCTACACTTCTTCACTTATTTTCTCCACTCTAATCTAGTGCCTCCTTTCATCCAAATCGAAGATCAAGATTGAAGATTCAAGAGCTTAGATTGAAGATCTTCATCTTTTCGAGAGAGATTTCTTCATTTGAAGCGGATTCGTGATAGATCAAGATTGATCCTTCGCTGTCCAGATCTGAAGCGTGTTGATTTGGGGTTGTTTAGGTGATTTGGTGAGTGGTGATTATCTCTCACACGGATCCAAAGGAGTATATCGGATTGTTGGCTCGATTTGGTGTTAAAATAGGGATTTCCATGCATTTTCTTCATCCTAAGTGTAGATCCATATAGATCCATTGTTCATGATGATGTTACATCCATTTTATCATATGTTAACCTATGCAAGTTCATTCATCAAGTTTGTAGAGATATTGTTCATGTTTTCATGCTTGTTAGACTTTCAACTCTTTAATTACGAGAATGCCATTATTGTTATAATTGTCTACTTAGATCATATTTGAATGCTTGATTGTTTGGATTAATGTTTGACTTGGTTGATTGCTATGAATTAGATGATTGATGATTTGATTTAGACCAAAGATGATTCAAAAGCTCAGGGAAAGGCTCTTGAATTGGGAAAGCTGCTCGTGGCATATGTAGCGGGATGATGAAGCTCTTATGCATAGATTTGATGATGTGATGTTGAGATGAGGCTTTGCGAGGATGTAATGAAGCGAGGCATCATATGATGAAGACTTGGTCTAATCCAGACGGGATCGTTCCAAGCTTGTTGATAACTCGGTGATATGATTCGAGTTGAGGATAATGAATGGATATGAGAATAGTCGTCGAGGAGGATGACTAGGAAGCTTGGATAGCATCGTTGTTGAAGGTTCTAGCATGCTCTAAGCAAGAGTACGTTTGGGCAGATTCGATAGTCCCAACGGCCAACTGTTGATGGTCGAGTACTCTGGGCAGATTCGATAGTCCTAGGCACGGGCTGCGACGACGTGCGGGAGTTATGTCTAGAACCGGGGTTTCCATTAGCCCTTGACGGACGGCTGAAAGAATGTGACGGTCATTCAATTAACGGTGATATCGAAGCAATGATAACAGTGATAGCCAGTGTCATGGATGTTTGGTTGTATCGTCATTCGGTCTCAAGAGCAGTGTTTTCTGGGTGCTTATCTGATCTTGGTTTAGGCCTTGGGGGTTTGTGCTTGGAAAACATCGCCCTTGACTCGAGTGATAATTTCTTTACTGTACATTGTATGCTCTGTTATGTTTGCTTCTGCTTAGTGTGTGTCTGGGGCTATCACTGTAGAAAGAGGTTGGAGTGGGAGGGTTGTATTCCTATTCCTTTTCCTTTATGCTCTTTTGGTATGTTGTTAGTTAATTTACTGCTCACTAAGACTGTTGTCTGACTCAAGGCTTTATGTTTTTAATTCTTATTGCCTTGGGCTGTTCGTCCATTTTGGGACGGGCAGACTAGGTAGCAGGTGACAGGTGCTGTTCTCTTCTCACGATGCTGATATCGAAGACGAGCATGAGGGTTGCATATTATCTTCTTATTATATGTACTGGATGTTCCGCTGTTTTGTATTCTCTGAGTGTCATGTCGTGAGGCTTGATGTATTGGCTATTTGGATGCTTGTATTCAACTATTATGGAGTTTTATATGATGTCATTTTGTTCTGTAAAGCTTCACTATACATATGTTCTATTGTATTTTATCCATGCGCTGTGAGTAATACGATAGATTCTGTTGTTTTAATCTACCCTGACAATCGTCCATGGTCGCCTGGCACACTTTACAGCGCACTTTCTCTAGATTCGGTGCAGGGGTCATGGGCGGTCGTCACATTTGGTATCAGAGCATTGGTTAATCGATTTTACCCAACGCTCGCTGACGTAACTACGTATGAGAGACGTAATTGTATTTTGATGGATGAATACTATATATAATATAGTAGCTTAGTAGAGTTTGAGTCCTTTATGCAGTTGTTTCTCTAGATGTTCTAATCATTCCTTTTTATATATATTGAGAATGAGTCGAAGAGGGAGACCAGCTGCTAGGGAAGGCCGAGCTACTGAAGAGACTGCTGATTATGCAGCCATGTTCGAAGCTATGATGACTTCGATCATGAGAAGGATACCAGTTCCGGGGGCAGCAGTAGATGTTGGAGTTCAAGTCCAAACTCCGAAACCAGTGGATTTTGCTAAGTTGTGCAAGGATTATACTGCTCTTGGAGGGTAGGTTTTCTTGGGAACAGAATCTACCATTGAGGTCCAGAGATGGATAGATGCTTGTAGAAGGATCTTTGGTGATTTGGGAATTGAGGATGCAACTAAGAGGAAGTTGGCATCAAGGAAGCTTCAAGGGAGAGCCTCTGATTGGTGGAATTCTATTACCATCACTACTCCGGAGGAAGAAATTACTTGGGAGCAATTCCAAGTTAGGTTTGAAGCTAAGTTCATTTCTACAGCTCAGAAGTCTGTTCTGTTCAAGAAATTTGTGGAGCTCAAGCAAGGAGGGAGATCAGTTCTTGAGTATGTTTCTGAGTTTGAAGCGTTGTCCAAGTATGCCCGGTCATATATTGAGTCTGCATACCAGAAGAATGAGAAGTTTGTGACAGGCTTGGACAGTTATCTTGGGAGACAGTTGGTGGATCATTTGGACGATTCATTTGAGAAGCTTGTGGAGAAAGCTCTCAGGCATGAGAGTCTGTTTCCTAAGGAAGGATCTGTTGTTGCTGTGACCAGGGAAGAGTCTAAACCCCAACAGGGTGGAAACAAGAAGAGGAAGCAACAGCAACAGAAGGGTAAGGATGGCCAGAAGAAGCCGAAAGGCGAGGTGACTTGCTACAATTGTCAGCAGAAGGGCCATTTCTCGAAGGATTGTAAGAATCCGAAGGTGCCAATGAAGTGTCACAACTGTGACAAGCCGGGGCATTTCAGGAAGAATTGTCCAGAACCAAGGAAGGACAGGCAGATTGTGCAAGCCTATGCTTTAGGAGCTATTCCGTCGTCTTCGAAAGCTCCTACTGCTGAAGAGAAGGGAAAGAGTGTGGTTGTTCAAGGTACTCTTTTCCTATGTGGTATTCTTGTTAGAGTTCTGTGTTATACTGGAGCGTCGCATTCGTTTGTTTGTAATGAACTCGTAGGCCGGTTAGGTTTGGAACCGGATATTGTTGATAGGCCATTGGTTGTGACTAATCCAGTTGGGGGTTCGTCTTGTTTGTGTATGTTATGCCGTGGTCTATTAGTATCGAGTCATGGTTGCTCTTTTGCTTGTGATTGCTTTGTTCTGAACTTTGCGGGGTTCGGAATTATTTTGGGTATGGACTGGCTTACGAAGTATGCGGCTAAGGTTGATTGCGAAAGGTTGGAAGTGACAGTCGAGAATGTGGAGGGGCGAAAGATTGAGATACGATGTAAGCATGAGGAAGGCGTCTTCATGAGCTTCATGTATTCGCTAGTTGTTCCACGGGATGGACTGTCATTAGTGCCAATCGCTAATGGAATCGAGGATGTCTTTGACGAAGTCAAAGGGTTGCCGCCGCATAGAGGGATCGAGTTTTGTATAGATCTAGTTGAAGAAGCCAGACCTATGATGCCTCTTAGGCGGATGGCGCCTAGGGAACAGCAAGAGTTGAGGGTGCAAGTTGATGATGTTTTGCAGAAAGGATTCATTCGGCGTAGTGTGTCCGAGTGGGGTGCACCAGTTGTGTTTGCAACCAAGGCAGATGGGTCGTTGAGATTGTGCGTCGATTATCGTGAGCTGAATAAGGTGACTAAGAAGAACAAGTATCCATTGCCGAGAATAGATGACTTGTTTGATCAGCTTCACGAAGCTAAGGTGTTTTCTTAGATGGATTTGGCAACGGGATTTCACCAGTTGAGAGTGGCTAAGGATAGTGTGCCGAAGACTGCTTTTAGGACACCATCCGGTTTCTTTGAGTGGCTGGTAATGCCGTTAGGATTGACTAACGCGCCACCATATTTTGTGGATCTTATGAATAGAGTGTTCAGAGATCAGTTGAACAAGTTCGTACTTGTGTTCGTGGATGATATTCTGATTTATTCCAGAACGGAAGAAGAACACAAGAAGCACTTGCATATTGTTTTGGAAATCTTGCGGAAACATCAGCTGAAGGCTAAGTTTTCAAAGTGTCACTTCTGGAAGAGTGAAGTGAGGTTCTTAGGCCATGTGATTTCTGGAAGTGGAATAGCGGTTGATCCCGCTAAGGTGGCAGCAATCCAGGATTGGGTTAGACCTAAGAATGCATCTGATGTGAGAAGTTTTCTTGGATTAGCAGGATATTATCGACGGTCTATCAAAGACTTCTCCAAGATAGCTGCACCGTTGACAGGATTGACGAAGAAGAACCAAGTGTTCAGTTGGGATGCTAAGTGTGAGCAAGCTTTCGGAATCCTGAAAGAGAGATTGACGAGTGCTCCTGTTCTGACTATTCCTAGTGGGAATGATGAGATGGTGGTTTACACCGACGCATGTGGTACTGGACTTGGAGCAGTGCTGATGCAGAGGGATAAAGTTGTTGCGTATGCAAGTCGACAACTGAAGCCGCATGAAAGGAATTACCCAACTCATGATTTGGAGTTAGCGGCGATTGTATTTGCTCTGAAGATGTGGAGACATTATCTGTTGGGAGTTCGATTCAAGTTGTTTACGGACCATAAGTCGTTGAAGTATCTTTTCTCCCAAAAGGATTTGAATCTTCGGCAGCAACATTAGCTAGAGTTTTTAGCATCATATGATTTTGGTATAGCTTATACTCCGGGAAAAGGTAACGCAGTGGCAGATGCGTTAAGTCGAAGACATGCATGATTAGGAGCCATGTTTTCAGAATGGAAGAGTCTCGAGTATTTAGCTGAATTTGACTTCAGGCCTAGATGTGAATTGGAACCTGAGATGTTGGCAAACTTATCGATAAGACCGACTCTTGTGGAGAGAATTGGCAAGAGTCAGAAGCGAGATGATAAGCTTGTCAAGATTATTCGTGAATTAGAATCTGGATTGGATCCAGAAAAGGATAAAGGATTTGAGGTCGATCGAGAGGGTTGGCTTCGGAAGCAAGGACGACTAGTTGTTCCCGATATAGATGAATTGAGGGGTGAAGCTCTGAAGGAAAGTCATCACTCGAAGCTGACAATTCATCCAGGTGGAAATAAGATGTATCGGGATATGAAGAGAACCTACTACTGGGAAGGTATGAAAAAGGATGTTGGAAATTTTATTTCCAAGTGAATGAACTGCCAGTTGGTTAAAGCTGAACAGAAGAAGCCAAGTGGATTACTACAGCCATTAGAAGTTCCTACATGGAAGTGGGAGCAAGTGTCGATGGATTTTATTGATGGATTGCCTAGAACCAGAACGGGAAATGAAGGGATTTGGGTCATTGTAGATCGTCTGACTAAGAGTGCACGATTTATTCCTGTTCGATCAACTAGGACTGCATCAAAGTTGGCTGAGTTGTATGTTAAGTGGATAGTTCGATTCCATGGTATTCCAAAGAGTATAGTGAGCGATCGAGACCCATTGTTCACTAGTGGATTTTGGAAGAGCTTCCAGGAAGTTTTGGGAACCGAGTTGTGTTTGAGTACAGCTTATCACCCTCAAACAGATGGTCAGACCGAGAGAGTCAACCGAGTTTTGGAAGATCTTCTTAGAGCTTGTGTTTTGGACTTCGGAGGATCATGGGAAGATCACCTTCATTTGGTAGAGTTTGCGTACAACAACAGTTACCAGTCAAGCATTGGTATGGCACCGTATGAGGCATTGTATGGAAGACCGTGTAACTCTCCGACATGTTGGATAGAGACTGGAGAAAAGCTGATGCTTGGGCCAGAGATGATTCGTCAGACTTAAGACTGTATAGAGATCATTCGGAAACGAATGAAGGCAGCCCAAGACCGTCAGAAAAGTTATGCCGATAGGCGTCGAAAGGATTTGGAATTCGACGTTGGTGATAGGGTTTTTGTGAAGATTTCTCCACTGAAGAATGTTATTCGATTTGGGAAGAAAGGAAAATTGACTCCGAGATTTGTTGGACCATTCCCGATTATCGAGCGAATTGGAAAGCTCGCCTATAGACTGGAGTTACCTGGGAAGATGTCGAGTGTGCACAATGTTTTTCATGTATCATATCTACGGAAGTATGTGCACGACTCGAATACAGTAGTTTCTGCGGATAGCTATGAAGATTTTGAAGTTGATCCAGTCGATAGAAGACCTCGTAAGCCGCTTCGTGTTGTTGAAACCGACACGAAACAGCTTAGGAGGAAGGTAGTTAAGTTGCTCAAGATACAATGGAGTGATGATGATAACGACTGTACGTGGGAGGTGGAAGAGAGGATGAAGGCAGCTCATCCTGAACTCTTCAAGGTATGGCCCTAAGGTGTCGTGTCATCTCACGATATTGTAACTTGCTCTGGTTTTAGAATTCTGCATGCTAAGCTAGAATTGGATGCATGGTTTGTTGATTGCTATGATTGGTAGGCGTGCAGAATAGTCTTTGATTGCTTTGTTTGTTTGGAATTTCGGGGGCGAAATTCCTAAGGGGGAGAGAATGTAACGACCCGTATTTTCACAGATCGAAACATCGTGAAATAATTAACAATTGGTTGCATTGTTGATAAGTCGTTCAGGATTTTTCTAAGTCCTAAGTCGGTTTGGACGAGTTAAGGGATAATTCTGGGTCGAGTTGCCGACTTAAGGAATTAACCGAGTTAAGGAAGTGTGGTTGACCGACTTAAGAGGTTTAGGCGACCTAAGGAAGAGTAGTAAGCGACCTAAGTATTCTGGGGTAGAGTTAGGTTGGCAACGACCTAAGGAAAACTGTTGTGAGCGACCTAAGTGTATGGGTGAGTTAAGTGTTAGGTCGGCAGTTAGAGTTAGCGACCTATGATAGTTAGGTCGGAGTTTACAACTTAGGTAGGGTAGCGACTTATAGAATGTGGCGACTTAGTATCTTGGAGCAACCTATAGGTTAGCGACCTAAGAAGGTTAGCGTGTTAGCGACCTAAGAGATAGGCGACTTAAGGAGTTAGAACATAACCCAGTTAGGTCGCGTGGGTAGTTTTGTAGTATGGGTTGTTAGGTCGCAGAGTATAGCATAAGTTTTAGGTCGCGTGATTTCTAAGTCGTAAGTCGCGCACTTGTTAAGTCGTAGGTCGCGTGAGTTGTTAGGTCGTTGGGCTTTGGCTTAGTAGTTAGGTTGCAGTCCAGTTGTTGCGACTTGTGTTAGGTCGCGAGATTGTTAAGTCGCATAAGTTTTAGGTCGCGTGCCAGCGTTGTTGAGTCATTAAGGCGCGCTAAGTCTTAAGTCGCTAAGTCGCGCATAGGCTAAGTCATTAAGTCGAAGACTGTTATGTCGCGTGCTATGTTAAGTCGGAGAGGCTTAGGTCGGAGAGGCTTAGGTCGGGGACGACCTATGGAGATAGCCGAGTTACGACTTAGAGAGATTTTCAGCTATAAATAGGAAGGGTTTTTCTCACTTTTTGGGATCCGGATTTCGAAGCGACGAAGTGCTGCCATTTTGAGAGCTCGACTTCTACACTTCTTCACTTCTTTTCTCCACTCTAATCTAGTGCCTCCTTTCATCCAAATCGAAGATCAAGATTGAAGATTCAAGAGCTTAGATTGCATCTTTTCGAGAGAGATTTCTTCGTTTGATGCAGATTCGTGATAGATCAAGATTGATCCTTCGCTGTCCAGATCTGAAGCGTGTAGATTTGGGGTTGTTTAGGTGATTTGGTGAGTGGTGATTATCTCTCACACGGATCCAAAGGAGTATATCGGATTGTTGGCTCGATTTGGTGTTAAAATAGGGATTTCCATGCATTTTCTTCATCCTAAGTGTAGATCCATATAGATCCATTGTTCATGATGATGTTACATCCATTTTATCATATGTTAACCTATGCAAGTTCATTCATCAAGTTTGTAGAGATATTGTTCATGTTTTCATGCTTGTTAGACTTTCAACTCTTTAATTACGAAAATGCCATTTTTGTTATAATTGTCTACTTAGATCATATTTGAATGCTTGATTGTTTGGATTAATGTTTGACTTGGTTGATTGCTATGAATTAGATGATTGATGATTTGATTTAGACCAAAGACGATTCAAAAGCTCAGGGAAAGGCTCTTGAATTGGGAAAGCTGCTCGTGGCATATGTAGCGGGATGATGAAGCTCTTATGCATAGATTTGATGATTTGATGTTGAGATGAGGCTTTGCGAGGATGTAATGAAGCGAGGCATCATATGATGAAGACTTGGTCTAATCCAGACGGGATCGTTCCAAGCATGTTGATAACTCGGTGATATGATTCGAGTTGAGGATAATGAATGGATATGAGAATAGTCGTCGAGGAGGATGACTAGGAGGCTTGGATAGCATCGTTGTTGAAGGTTCTAGCATGCTCTAAGCAAGAGTACGTTTGGGCAGATTCGATAGTCCCAACGGCCAACTGTTGATGGTCGAGTACTCTGGGCAGATTCGATAGTCCTAGGCACGGGCTGCGACGACGTGCGGGAGTTATGTCTAGAACCGGGGTTTCCATTAGCCCTTGACGGACGGCTGAAAGAATGTGCCAGTCATTCAATTAACGGTGATATCGAAGCAATGATAACAGTGATAGCCAGTGTCATGGATGTTTGGTTGTATCGTCATTCAGTCTCAAGAGCAGTGTTTTCTGGGTGCTTATCTGATCTTGGTTTAGGACTTGGGGGTTTGTGCTTGGAAAACATCGCCCTTGACTCGAGTGATAATTTCTTTACTATACATTGTATGCTCTGTTATGTTTGCTTCTGCTTAGTGTGTGTCTGGGGGCTATCACTGTAGAAAGAGGTTGGAGTGGGAGGGTTGTATTCCTATTCCTTTTCCTTTATGCTCTTTTGGTATGTTGTTAGTTAATTTACTGCTCACTAAGACTGTTGTCTGACTCAAGGCTTTATGTTTTTAATTCTTATTGCCTTGGGCTGTTCGTCCATTTTGGGACGGGCAGACTAGGTAGCAGGTGACAGGTGCTGTTCTCTTCTCACGATGCTGATATCGAAGACGAGCAGGAGGGTTGCATATTATCTTCTTATTATATGTACTGGATGTTCCGCTGTTTTGTATTCTCTGAGTGTCATGTAGTGAGGCTTGATGTATTAGCTATTTGGATGCTTGTATTCAACTATTATGGAGTTTTATATGATGTCATTTTGTTCTGTAAAGCTTCACTATACATATGTTCTATTGTATTTTATCCATGCGCTGTGAGTAATACGATAGATTCTGTTGTTTTAATCTACCCTGACAATCGTCCATGGTCGCCTGGCACACTTTACAGCGCACTTTCTCTAGATTCGGTGCAGGGGTCATGGGCGGTCATCACAGACACAGAGTAATACAATAATACGCAGCGGAATAAATAAATAGTAGTTCATGAAGCTACTATATAAACATCAGAGTTAGAAAATAAAATACAACAGAATATCTCAAATGCAGTGAAGTCTCCAGTACAACAGATGACCTCTCTAAACAAATCAACTAGAAAAAGCTAAAAGCTGAGTCGATAGTTGGATCCCCAAACGAAGCTCCAAACTCCAAAGGCGAGTCTCAAATGCTGTATCACTCGTTCTGACCCGAGCGTAAAGCAAAACACAAAACACTCGAGTCGGGATTAACATTCTTATATCAATAAATCCAACTCAAGTGAAATATCAACTGAAATACAATTAACTTAAAGGATGTTTGGGATAACCATCCTCTAAGGATCCGTGGAACTATCTACAATGTAGAAATATACAATATAACACAGTGGCCATTTCGAATTAATTTATACTTCAAAGCCAAGATATCATTTTTATTTCAAATATATCTATTTTCCAAAATAGTATATTTATAATATATAATTTATAAAGTAAAGTATTTATAATTACCTCAAATTTCACAAATCGATTCAAATCAACTCAAATTCCAAATTCAAATTTATTCAAAGCTCAATTCATCAATTCAATTCGGTTCTAAATAGACCATTTAAATTTTCAATATATTTCAAAGTTTTAATATTCAACATTTTCAAAGTTAAATTTAACAGTTTCATATAGCTCTTGATTTAACTTCATTATTATTTAATCAGGGAATATTCACTTAATAAATTCAATATCATTTAACTAGTCTTAAATTACATTTTTACTAAATATCTCCTTAAATTTATTTAAACAAGAAATATTCATTAAATTACCTATAAATCAAACCCAAGTTATAAATCATATCTTACATCTCAATTTCAATAAGTTTCAAATCGGTTTAATTAAATAAAATTCTTTATTAAATACAATTTCAACTAAATTCAAATTATCTTCCCAACCTTAACTTATTCAATTATTACCAAAATCTATTTTGAAATATAGATATAAGTACTTAACCATATTATATGTATTAAATCAATCTTAATTAAATTTAATATTATTATTAAATCTATATATATATATCATTACCATTTATATATAATATTTTAAGAATCAACATTTGTTAAACCCATATATTTCATCCCAAATCCATAGAATTTATTTTCAAAATATTTATATATACATGGACCAACGGTGTCTGTATATATCTATCATATGGTTAAGTGATACGGATATTTATCATTTCAATCCGAAATTTAAATATATACGGGTAGATATCACTTCAACCCGTAATCCCAATTCAATTCAAATGAAAATCGCTTGGGTTTATCATTTCAACCCATAATGATTTTCTCCTATTCTAAAGTCCGTTCGGGTATGTATCATTTCAACCCATAGTGAATTTTATACTAACAGGGAACTTGCAGAGTGATAACAGATAATATAAAATACAACAACAGACATATATCATCAATAACAATATAATATAGACAACAGGATATGGTGTCATATCCCACAGGTGAACAGTTACAGATAATAGCATATATAACAATTTAAATAACTTCAGCAGCATATTTCAGTTGTCGTTTCAATTGAAATCAAATTTTATAAATATAAGAACGTTAAATCGTGAGTGATTACTCACCTTTCGAGGCTAAAGATATGGATGGGAATGGAAGCGATTTGTGGATCCAAACACGAATTTCAAAGCGAAACAGAATAGGCACAAATGCGACGGATAAAGCTGATAAATAGGAATTGACGGAATAATTAGAATCAGCCTGAGAGACAGAAATATATATTATTTTCAATGAAATCAATATCAAATTTAATACGAATATTAAAATTATATATATATATATAATTAAAGATCATCATTTTCATTTAAAACACAAATATAAAATAAAACCTTCCTATATACTTAAAATAAAACACATGTCCCCTTTTTTCCAAAATATGTGTTTATTACATATATAAGACTGTAAAGTATAAATAAAGGAGACTAAGCATCTTTCATAAACTAACTTATATACAACTTAGATTATATGCAACTTATATAAGCTATATATATAATTTATGTTGCTTTACATATAACTAACACATCTATAACTAATATACGTATATATATACTGTCAAAACACATAATCTATATTTAAAATCAATCTTTAACTCAAACACATAGAAAGATTAAGTCATTATACTATATACATATATGTATACATGCGCTGCATATATAAAAATTTACTTAGACCTGCAACTTACAATACAACGTAAATACATATATATATATCTAATTTATAAATCTAACTCAAATGTATGGAGACCCATTATAAATGTATGCAGACCCGACACATACTAGTATAAGTTAAATAGTAACCTATATAACCCTATTATGACTCATATTTTATAGTATAACTGTAACTATTTATAACATAACCTACAGTACATACTTTTCATTTACAACTTATATATATATATATATATATATATATATATATATATATGAACAGCAACAGCACTATGTATGAGGCAAGTATATGCTAAATCAAACTATACCTACCTATTATATACACCGGCCGAACAATTTATATGTATATAATTAACATACTTATATTTAAAACTCCATAATGCACATTTTCAAATAAAATATGACATGTATATATATACACTTTATAATATATCCCTATATTAACTCATATGTACTTTATATATATGTTCACATCTATAAAACCAGAAACAAATTATCTACATATATATAAATACTTACATTTTAAAAATACTTACATACATAACTAACATACACATTAAAATATAATACATAATAGTACAAAGTCTTTGTATGCATGAATAATCAACATATAAATAAACTTATATAAATAGGCCGAACTCAATATAAATTTATATATACTTAACTATTATATACTAAATAAAAAAACTGTTATATAATTTACTACACTTACTAAACAATTACATTACTTTCAAAACATCATATATACACACAACACGTGTATTCATCATCAAGAAAAAATGAGGACTTACGGCTGTTCTAGGGGACAGATCGAGTGGGCGAGGCGCGAGCAGAGGGGAAGGGCTGGAGGAGGTGGGATGATCGGCGGCACGCTGGGGTTCGGCAGGTTGAGGTGGAAAGTGCTGCATTGGGCGAAGCGAAGAGAGGAGGAGGCCGATTGGGTCAAGGCTGGAGCCGAGGTGTTTGGGATCGGCAGTTGATCTCGGGTTGCTTGCATAGTCATAGCGGAGGGGAAGTGTGGGCGAAGGCTGAGTCATGAGGCGGCGGGTGATCTGGATGGGCGAGCTGGGTTTGATTTCGTGGCTGAGGAAAAAGAATGGGTGCGGTAGCTTTTTTTTATGAATGGAAGAGAAGCAAAATAGAAAAAAAGAGGGTAGAAAAATGTGTAGAGGAAGAAAGATGAGTGACAGCAAGAATATAGATATAGAAGGTAAGAAGCGGACGCACGTTATAAAGCAAAATGAACCGTTTGAAAATAAATAGAAATGATGTAATGGAAATAGCTGTCCCTTGGATTCCGCAATAATAAAAGCAGCCGCTATGATTTAGCTGAAATAATTTATGCCTTGATTGGACAGCACGTTTGAATTTTGAAATGGAAGGAAGAGATAAAGTCACAAATTATGGTACCGTTACACAAAGAGTTTATTGTTTCCGTCGCGTACCGGACCTCAAAATACAGAAATAAATATACCGTGGTGATCAACGCGACGAGACGATCAAAATGGTATATAGATATTAGTGGTACGATCTTCCGATCGAAAGTCGATAATCGGTACTAGAAATGCTGCTATTTTAACAAAAATAAGATAAACCGAGCAATAGAAGTCCAAATTTGGAAAAACGAAAGATGACGACTTACTCAGAAGAGGATTTAGAAATTTTCTATAGAAAAATATTCAGGTTTTGAAATAAATTTATTATCATCAATTTTAACTGATTTAAATTGAAATGGAATTATACAATAAAATAAACTTCTGTATTTTATGATGAAAATTTACCAATTGCTATGTTTTTAAATACGTATCCCAAATATAACATTTTTATTTTAAAAATTCAATTATTAAAATTTTACAAAAATTCAGTTAAATACGTTATTAAAACCAATTAAAATTTTTGGGTCGTTACACGCTCCCCCACTCAAAACTTTTCGTCCTCGAAAAGGAAGGAGGAGGTAGGAGAATAGAACAAACAGGCTGAAAAGATAGATTAAAAGACAAGGATAAACAGTTAATTTAAAACTATATAAATTTTACTTGAAATATTTATTTGAAAACTTCATTTGCAATTCAATTATCTTTAATACTTTAAAACCTTTCAGAACTCATTTGTAAAGTTTCTTGCTTTCTTTATAAATACCATTTATATGTTTAAATAACACCTTTATAATTATACGAAAACTATTTGAAAACAATTATTTACATTATTACTTATATTTACAAAGAAGCTATCTGAAAACATTAATCCATAATTCATAAATTTATTAATTTATCTCAAGATACTTTTCAAATATTATTAATAAATCACTAATCATTTACTTTAAATATGTTTTATTTAATTAATAACTTCTAAAATATTTATAACACTAATATTTTCTATTAAACCATGTAGTGTAACTAAACAATATTTAAAAGGATATAGTCAACAAGGAAAAGAAGGAGGATTTGGAAAAACAGAATATAGGTGAATAAATAAAGCTGAGCAGATAAGGTAGATTCAAGGAATAGTATCGGGCATGAATAATTAATTCAAACCAAAAAAGATTTCAATATCAAATATTAATATAGAATTCCTTTGTTGAAAATACCTTTATAATAAAATACTTTTATAACTCGATGTTTCAACAAGTTTATCCTTGTTCCTGTAGACTCTGGTAGTGCGTTGATCAGGCGCAAAACTAGATTTCTCCAGGTACTTAGTAGACCTGTTTCAACACCCAGTGAAAATACTCAAAAAACTTTTAAAAACAGATATGGAAAGTACAATCCAAACAAAAAACAAACAAAACATGGATCGCAGATACACAATGGTTACGCCTGGGTCCCCCAGGAAACATCCGTACCTTTTAAGCATTCACTGCCTTGCGAATTTCGCCATGATAACAAAACTGTGGACCGCAGGATACATAACAATGGTTATGCCTGGATCCCCCAGGAAACATCCATACCCTTTAAGCAATCTCTGCCTTACGGATTACGCCACTAACACGACCATAGATCGCAGATACACAATGGTTACGCCTGGATCCCCTAGGAAACATCCGTACCTTTTAAGCAATCACTGCCTTGCGAATTACGCTATGCACTCGAGTTCGTAAGACCATGGGTAACGCCATGGAATTCGAAGGACACTCGAGTATCATATCCGGAAAACCAAAAATCAGAGAGAATAGTATCGATAGAATGAATCCAAGATGTGGCCACAAATCGAATATCAAGCAGAAGGAACTTTCCATATCTTTACTTTGAAAATATGTATCATATAGTACCTTTCAAATTAATTTCAAATATCATACTTATATAAAGTCCATTATATATAAGATTTCATTTTCAAATCAAATACTTTCCAAAATCAATAGTATATCAAATCACACTTATATAGACTTCAATTATATAAGATTTCACTTTTCAAATTGAGTACCTTTTCAAATCCATAGTTTTCGAATCAACATCATACTTATACAAACCAAATTTTTATATAAGTTCGATAACTCCCAAATCAAGTTTTTAGTAACACAAGGTTCTCAATTTCAATTTTTCAATATCAATGTATTTTTCAAAATCATATACGCTTTCACCAAATTATTTCTTCTCAATTTAAATATCATTAGTTTTAAAGTTTTCAACGTAATAAATTTAGAAAATAAATCAAAATTTTCAACTCAATATAATTTAAGTCAACCAATTCATTTCCAAAATCAATTGTTTTCAAAATCATCTTATACTTACATAAGGTCCATCTTATATAAGAATCAAAATTTACAAAATAAATTTCGCTGTATGAAGAGCCATATGGGATTGAATATCTTTGCTTTTATGGGTTATATATCTTTGTAATTTAAATTGGAAATTTTCTTTTAGTAAGCAAAGATATTCTAACCCGACAGCTTTCAATTTCAGCGTCAAATATATCAATGATATTAGAATATAAGATGTACATACGTCATCATTTCGCAAAATCACATTTGATCGCTCGCTCGATCACACAAGTTCACTTTCGAACTAGTATTGTCCATTCGACTTCCCTAATGCGGATTTTGATATGGTTTCTCGACTAGAAGCCATCAATCTCCTTGAATAGCCATATACTATGATAGAGAATTCTAGAATCGAGCCCAAAATCTATATCAAATATTCACCATCAAGAATCGAATGAAAAATCCTAACACGAAATGGTGTAATTCACCTCGAACTTGTGTACGCAAACCTGGATCAAATTTATTATGCGAATAAAATAGCATACGTTCAACCTATATATTTATTCCAACTTGTTAAATATATAGTTTCATAAAGATGTTACTAAGTTAAAACATTTAAACTAAATTTTATTCAAAATATTTTGAAGACCAAATTCTTTTCAAAACATTTCAAATCTAAATTTCATATTAGAAAAATTTAAAATCGCCATATTCCTTTACTTAACAAAACAGTTTCAACTTATTTAAATCATATTACTACAAACTTTAACATACATACCAAACTTATATACTTTATACTTTTCAAAATTTCTTAGCTTTGAAAAGTTAACCTTGATTTGGAAGTGCTCGAACCTTCGAAATGGTTGAAGAAATCATTTTCAAATTCAAGAGTTGGAAATCAACAACAAATCAGTAAATCAATTTCAAAAGATAGGTTTCAAATCCGAAACTCAAGGACTGAACACCGGCTTACTTCAAATCATTTCAAATATATATATATATATAAACATATATCTTTCGAATATCAAATCTCACTTCGGAATTTGAAATCAAAATGGTTTCGCAAAATCACTCGCATAGCAAAGCTACTGATGTGGCCTATCCCCCACTCTGAAACTCGAAAATCAATGTTGATGATGCGTGCACTCATCACCGAAATTATTTTCCAGCGACCTAAGTGAGTTCTGGACTTCTATTTTCTCAAACTTCTTTTGAAATTTCTTCAAAATCATTCGAAACTCATTAAAATCATTTGAAACATTTCTTATTCGGAAAAAATACTTTTAAATCATATTATTATTATATATTTCAAAATCTTAAAACCAATTTCAAAACACCGGGGTTCAATTCTCGAATTTCAAATTTAAAATCCTTCAGTTATAAATCATTTTTAGATAAATCAAATTTCTTATATAATTTTTCAAAATTACAAATCCTTTCGAAACCTCAAATTCTCATTTTAAAAAGGGTATATAATCTTTATCGAAAACATTTCACTTTTATATATAGAATATAATCATACTTATCAAAATAATAATTTCGGTTTAGAAAACAATTTCTAGAATACAAACAAACCCGATTTTCAAAGGATGATTTAAGAATGGATTTCAAACAAAGATAGAGATTCAAATTAGAAGAACTCTTAATCAAATAGAATTATGATTTGAAGATGAGATAATTAAATTTCAAAATAGAAGATGAATATACTTATATAAATCACGGATGACCCTAGGGTCAACCGTGACTTCAGGAACAAGATCGATGCAGAATTCCAAGAAAAATCAACATTCGATCACAAGAGATAGCGGCATCTAAACCAAAGATATAGAAATCTTCGGTGAATCAATGCCAATTGTGAAGGAGTTTCACCCCTTCACAAATCATTCAAAGATTGGTGGGATCCTATTCTTATAGAGATCATTCGAAGTGGAGTTATGGGATACTCCAGAATCAAAAGAATACAAATAGGGAGAGACAAGAATGAATTTTGGAACCGCAAGAAATGTTCCAAAGTTCAAAGGAAATCGAGTCAAACGGAAGAGATTCAAACTCGAACGAAAGTGATTCTGTAAATAAATTTACTATATATGCTAAGTTTTGCCTAGAACCTGGCTCTGACACCAACTGTAACGACCCATTATTTTGGACCATTCAAATCGACAATAAATCCACACATGTCAGACTTGAATAATTCAAAACAATAGATTGTTAATTTAAATTTGGCAAAACTCAGCATATACAGTAAATAAATCAATCACAGAATCACAGACACAGAGTAATACAATAATACACAGCGGAATAAATAAATAGTAGTTCATGAAGCTACTATATAAACATTAGAGTTAGAAAATAAAATACAACAGAATATCTCAAATGCAGTGAAGTCTCCAGTACAACAGATGACCTCTCTGAACGAATCAACTAGAAAAGCTGAAAGCTGAGTCGATAGTTGGATCTCCAAACGAAGCTCCAAACTCCAAAGGTGAGTCTCAAATGCTGTATCACTCGGTCTGACCCGAGCGTAAAGCAAAACACAAAACACTCGAGTCAGGATTAACATTCTTATATCAATAAATCCAACTCAAGTGAAATATCAACTGAAATACAATTAACTTAAAGGATGTTTGGGATAACCATCCACTAAGGATTCGTGGAACTATCTACAATGTAGAAATATACACTATAACACCGTGGCCATTTCGAATTAATTTATACTTCAAAGCCAAGATATCATTTTTATTTCAAATATATATATTTTCCAAAATAGTATATTTATAATATATAATTTATAAAGTAAAGTATTTACAATTACCTCAAATTTCAAAAATCGATTCAAATCAACTCAAATTCCAAATTCAAATTTATTCAAAGCTCAATTCATTAATTCAATTCGGTTCTAAATAGACCATTTAAATTTTCAATATATTTCAAAGCTTTAATATTCAACATTTTCAAAGTTAAATTTAACAGTTTCATATAGCTCTTGATTTAACTTCATTATTATTTAATCAGGGAATAGTCGCTAAATAAATTCAATATCATTTAACTAGTCTTAAATGACATTTTACTAAATATCTCCTTAAATTTATTTAAACAAGAAATATTCATTAAATTACCTATAAATCAAACCCAAGTTATAAATCATATCTTACATCTCAATTTTAATAAGTTTCAAATCAGTTTAATTAAATAAAATTCTTTATTAAATACAATTTCAACTAAATTAAAATTATCTTCCCAACCTTAACTTATTCAATTATTACCAAAATCTATTTTGAAATATAGATATAAGTACTTAACCATATTATATGTATTAAATCAATCTTAATTAAACTTAATATTATTATTAAATCTATATATATATATATCATTACCATTTATATATAATATTTTAAGAATCAACATTTGTTAAACCCATATATTTCTTCCCAAATCCATAGAATTTATTTTCAAAATATTTATATATACATGGACCAACGGTGTCTGTATATATCTATCATATGGTTAAGTGATACAGATATTTATCATTTCAATCCGAAATTTAAATATATACGGGTAGATATCACTTCAACCCGTAATCCCAATTCAATTCAAATGAAAATCGCTTGGGTTTATCATTGCAACCCATAACGATTTTCTCCTATTCTAAAGTCCGTTCGGGTATGTATCATTTCAACCCATAGTGAATTCTATACTAACAGGGAACTTGCAGAGTGATAACAGATAATATAAAATACAACAACAGACATATATCATCAATAACAATATAATATAGACAACAGGATATGGTGTCATATCACACAGGTGAACAGTTACAGATAATAGCATATATAACAATTTAAATAACTTCAGCAGCATATTTCAGTTGTCGTTTCAATTGAAATCAAATTTTATAAATATAAGAACGTTAAATCGTGAGTGATTACTCACCATTCGAGGCTAGAGATATGGATGGGAATGGAAGCGAATTGTGAATCCAAACACGAATTTCAAAGCGAAACAGAATGGGCACAAATGCGACGGATAAAGCTGATAAATAGGAATTGACGGAATAATTAGAATCAGCCTGAGAGATAGAAATATATATTATTTTCTATGAAATCAATATAAAATTTAAGACGAATATTAAAATAATATATATATATATAATTAAAGATCATCGTTTTCATTTAAAACACAAATATAAAATAAAACCTTCCTATATACTTAAAATAAAACACATGTCCCCTTTTTTCCAAAATATGTGTTTATTACATATATAAGACTGTAAAGTATAAATAAAGGAGACTAAGCATCTTTCATAAACTAACTTATATACAACTTAGATTATATGCAACTTATATAAGCTATATATATATATTTTATGTTGCTTTACATATAACTAACACATCTATAACTAATATACGTATATATATACTGTCAAAACACATAATCTATATTTAAAATCAATCTTTAACTCAAACACATAGAAAGATTAAGTCATTATACTATATACATATATGTATACATGCGCTGCATATATAAAAATTTACTTAGACCTGCAAATTACAATACAACGTAAATACATATATATATCTAATTTATAAATCTAACCCAAATGTATGCAGACCCATTATAAATGTATGCAGACCCGACACATACTAGTATAAGTTAAATAGTAACCTATATAACCCTATTATGACTCATATTTTACAGTATAACTGTAACTATTTATAACATAACCTAGAGTACATACATTTCATTTACAACTTATATATATATGAACAACAACAACACTATGTATGAGGCAAGTATATGCTAAATCAAACTATACCTACCTATTATATACACCAGCCGAACAATTTATATGTATATAATTAACATATTTATATTTAAAACTCCATAATGCACATTTTCAAGTAAAATATGACATGTATATATATATACACTTTATAATATATCCCTGTATAAACTCATATATAATTTATATATATGTTCACATCTATAAAACCAGAAACAAATTATCTACATATATATAAATACTTACATTTTAAAAATACTTACATACATAACTAACATATACATTAAAATATAATACATAATACTACAAAGTCTTTGTATGCATGAATAGTCAACATATAAATAAACTTATATAAATAGGCCGAACTCAATATAAATTTATATATACTTAACTGTTATATACTAAATAAAAAAAATTGTTATATAATTTACTACACTTACTAAACAATTACATTACTTTCAAAACATCATATATACAAACAACACGTGTATTCATCATCAAGAAAAAATGAGGACTTACGGCTGTTCTAGGGGACGGATCGAGTGGGCGAGGCACGAGCAGAGGGGAAGGGCTGGAGGAGGTGGGATGATCGGCGGCTGTTTGCATAAAAAATGGACAAACACCTCAAAGTTGTATGATTTAGTAGATCTTATGTTGTTCTTAGTGATTTGGGTGATTTATGCAAATATATGAAAAGCAGGGACTAAACTGTAAAAAGACACGAAGATTTATAGTGGTTCAGCCAGAATGTGCCTACATCCACTTTATATGTTATTTCTCTTCTCTTGTTTTGATTACAAGTACAAAGCTTTGATACAAGTAAAAGAAAGTTGTTTGAAAGTTCTCTCCGTGCTTGAGCTCTCAAAACTTGTCCCCATTGTTGTACCCCTGCCACTCTATTTATAGAGTGAGGCTAGGGGTAGGGGTCCAGGATGTGTATAGTTGCTGATGGGCCTGGGCTGATGTGATCTGGCCTGGTACGTCTTGGTTCGGCATCGCTTGGTTCGGAGGTGGTTGGAGTGTAGAATGGACCGGTTGTAGGTGATCCGGTGCTATGTGGCAATCGCTTGGTCCGGTTTGGGGGTTGGTCCGGTAGGAACATGGGAAGTGCAGTTTGGACCGGTAGTTGCTTGGACCGGTGGTGGGATGGTGAGGTTGGTCCGGTGTGGAGATGATTCGGCATGGGCTGGTCCGGTTATGGAGTTGGTTCGGCGATTGTTGGGTAGGAGTTGGTCCGGTGGAGCTTCGATTCGGTTATGCATGGAGGAGTTGGTTTGCTTTACTTGGAGGGTGGCTGGTTCGGCTCTTCCGGTCCGGGGGTGAGAATTCACCCAACACTTGCCCCCCAAAGTGGGGCGTATGCTGGCATACGGCCTACTTTGTTCCTTGGTCGTCTTCATTCGGTCACTGAGTGCCGGACCAGCTGATCCGGTGTCCTTTGTTTGCCTATAAGTAGGGGTGGTACGCCTTCGTCATTCCTTTCCAATCCCAGATAGCCGAACTAAACATCTCTACCGAATCAAGCTCTCTGCCGAATTGCTTCAGAAACATCGAATCAGGTACTTGACTTTCCTTTGCCGAATGAAACTCGTATGTTGTACCGAATGAACTTTAGCTGTGAGAATGCCGAATGGACCTTTGAGAGTGAGAATGCCGAATGAACCTTTGAGAGTGAGAATGCCGAATGGACCTTTGAGAGTGAGAATGCCGAATGAACCTTTGTACACTTGATTTTTTCACTTTTTATATCGCGAGCGAAATTTCAGACTGCACACACTTGCTCCTTTACTTCCTCTATTCTAACGACTTTCTCCTTTGTGTTTGCAGATAAATGTCTCGAAAAGCAGAAACTCGATCGGATAAAAAGAGGTCTCAGGGCGAAAGAGAATCTTCCGCAGTGCCCCCTGCTCAGCCAGGACCGGAACGTCACGGATCTACCCCGAGATCACAAGTGGACCGGTACGGCCCTCAGGAGCTCCTGAACTCCCCGCCTGATTGCTTTCCCAGCTCCCTTAAGGAAGAGCAACTTGATGTCATCTCCCGTTCTTTCGGAATTGATAGGGCGCGAATGCTGTTGCCTGGGAGAGAAGTTATGCCATATGACCCTCCTGAAGGGTACTTTGCCTACAGCAGATACCACTGCATGTGTGGTGCCATTCCTCCTCTTAACGCTTGGGTGGCCAGCTTCCTCACATATCTAAAGGTGGCCCCATTTCAGCTTCAACCCAACTCCTATGCTATACTGGTGCGCCTCTTCGTCATTTTCCAGAGGAAGTATGGTCGTGCTCCTTCCAACCGGGAGATCCGGTACTTATATAATCTGAGGGGCTATAAGAAGGGGTCCCCATACATCAGCTTGGAGTCAGCTGTAACCTTCAAGCCGGTCTTGGATCTGTATTCCAAATTCAGCATGTTCAAGAAGGAGTGGTTCTTCGTCAGGGACGACTCTGTTTCTATTCGGCGTTTTACTTCTGGATGTAAGTCGATGCTTTATTTATAATTTCCATTCTGGTTGCGATGCTTCTTCTCATACATTTTCATTTTTGCTAGCGACAGGTGGCTTTGCAGTTGTGGAGACTGATCGCCTGGTTCAGACGGCGGCTGAGATAGAAGCTATTCTCGGGAGATAAAGATCATCCGCCTACCTGATTAGAAACGCGACCCTTCTGGGGTATAACTTAATCCTTCCATAGCAGTCAGTAGTCAAGCTGAGGGAAACGGCGGAGGAGAGGGCGGCTGCTCAGGCTAAGGGAGGTGTCACGGTGGAGAGTAGCAAGAGGAAACCTTTCACAAAACCTTCAGCTGTCGGAGGTAAGAAACTTAAGAAGTCGGACGGTCCCTCCCCCAGCAATTGTCCACTTACCCAGGAGGAGGAAGACGTAGAGGAGGAAAGAGGTGAGGGTGGAGGTAACCGGGAAGGTGGCGATGGTGGTGATGGCATCGGGGCCCTGCTTCCTGGGCAAGCAGGCGAGATTCAGGAGTGGACGGATGATGTATTCCACCAAGCTTTTGAGGGGCTGGACGGGGAACCGGCTTTGATAGAGAAAACTGGGAAAGCTGACAAGGCTGAGACTGGTGCAAGCGAGCCTCCGCAGACTATTCCAGCCAAGGTGGCTCCGACGACACAAGGTGAAATTTTGACTCCTGCGGGCTCAATTTATGATAGGGACTTAGGAATATTTTATGACCCGCTCCCGTCCTGGAATGAAATCCAGGACTTATTGCAGTATCCTACTCCTCCCCAGGGTTTGTACAACCACAGATGTGTTTCCTTTTTTTTTTAACTTTTAATTTACCGTGTTTTCTCGAATTATGGATCAATGTAAGCTTGGGACACTTGTTCTTCATATCAGGAACAGGTAAAACGGCCAAGGCCTCAGATCTTCGGCACAGGCTTGAACAGTACAAGCTTTCCAAAGCTTCTGCCAAGCCGAAGTCCTCGACCCACCGTTCGGGGGATGTAGTCGGCTACCGTCCCCTTCTCGGGGTTATTGAAGAGGGTATTCAAAAGAGAAAGAGGAGTCATCCCTCATCCGAACCTTCACTTGGTCCTCAGCCCCCAGTTCCGCCTCTTCATGATATCACGGAGGAGGATAACGAGTTTGCACTCTCTCTGCACCCGTCCGAAAACCCTACCGTTATTCAGATTGATCGTCCTGACTTGGTTCGGAATCCATTTGCGGGTCATCCTGACCTGGATCCAAGCTCCCATGATATTACCTTTGATGAGGTCACTGGTGAGCACCTTCTTCCCCGCAACCCCATGGTACGGGTACTTGATGAGGCTAAGTCCTTAGATCTCGATTTACTCACTACTCGGATAATTACTATGGGAGACGAGGCCAAGGCTAATATTGATCGGGTGGCGGAGGAGACTAAGAAGCTGATGGGGCATCATGCCCGGCTGGTTAAGGCCGGAGAGGAGATTGGGAGTGCCAACATCCGACTACGATTGGTGGTTTCGGATCAGGCCAAACAGCTTGCGGATCAGGCCATTCAGATTTCTCAGCATGAGGCCGCTTCTGGACGACTAAAGAAAACCATGGAAGAGGCCAGCCGGGCCGAACTGCGGAAAATGGAAGCTACTTGCAAAGAACGGATTGACATGGCTATTGCTACGGTGGACGAGGTTCGGAAAGCGGATCTTGAGCAGGTAGAGGAGTTGTCCGGGAAACTTGAGGCTGCAGAGCTTGCTCAGGTCAAGTTGAGGGAGGAGATGGAGGCAATGCGGGAATCCCTTCTGGTTGACTGCTCGAGATACCGATCGGAGAGAGATTCTGCCATTGAAAGGTTGCCGGCTTCCGAGGCCCGGATGATGGAGTTCGAGGAGAATGAGGGGATGATGGACGAAATGCTTCAGGACATGTACTTCCGAACCTGGAAGCAGGGCAACCTATCCTGGATGGATGATTATCCTAGGGTCATGGCTAAGATCTATCTTCGGGCTCTGAAGGAGGCCAAGGCCGATGCGGATAAGGATGGTGGCGTGGCCTTCAGCATGGATGTGGTCACTGCCCAGTTTGCCAAGGGGGAGAAGGTGGCAGTGAAGGAGGGTATGCGGTTGCTTGCTGCTGAGGAGGCAGGGGTGCAAGTAGATGACGACGACCAGGATGGCCAAGAAGCATATGTTGGTAAGTCTTCCTTTTTAGTTTCCCCATTAACTTGGTTGCTTCTCACTAATGAATCCTTTTTCTGTCTGGACAGGTGGGCAACAGGACAAGGAAAAAATTCCAATGCAGCCGGCCCCTTGATTATACCTGGAAAAACTCCTTTTGTGGACTTGACAGGGTTGTAGATGTTAGTCTTAAAACAGTAAAGTAGCTTTTAGGTTGTACTACTTTGCTACTTGTAATAAATAGCTCTATTCTTGATGTGTAATTCTTTAACTTAAGCTGATTTTTTCGTTTTCTGAATGTTTGTTGCTATTTTGACATGTCGTATGAGAAATATAGCTATGTATATTCTTGTAATTGAATTGTGTTTGATGTCAGGTTCTGGTTTTAAAAAATGATTTCATGACTTGCAATATTAGCGTGTGGTGTGAACGAATTATAGTCATGTATTTGTACACAAAAGAAGAAAATACTGCCTTTCATGTTTTAATCGTAGATGGCAGTTTTGAATATCTTGTATGACCGAGCATGGAACGCGGTCAAATGCCCTGCCATCCAATTGTGAGTCCCTACACCCATTGGCGAGCATCTCCTACTCTGTATCCTGTACTTTAGGGATTGTTATAGAGGATAGGGGAAAAGCTTTTTAAGTAAAATTGAAATATGTGAAAAAGTAAAACTTCCAATCACGGAAGGCCTTCGATGTGCTTAAGTTCGTGGCAAACGGGTTTTGTAGTCACTTTCCCTAGCTGTGGGTCTTGGAGACATTTGTCACCCATCTTACGCCTCCGCGGGGAGTTAATTCTTTTTTACCACAGCCGCACTTAAGACACATCGGAGCCGAGATCGCGTACAGTAACTACTCGGGCCATTATGGCCCGTAATCGTGGGTATTATTCGATTTACTGTGGCCGGCTAGCGTGGGTGCCGATCGTCAACTGTGAACTGCCCCTGGCTGGCCACACCTTATGTTGGGGCTTATAGTCGGTTCACAGTTGCCGGCGAGCCTAACGCCGTAATGAGCTGCCTCGGCTATAGTCGGCCTTCTCGGTGGCTTATAATCGGCTCATTACAGTTGGCTTTAAGGGCCGTCGCGAGCAATGAGTTAACCCGCAGCAGAGGGATGCTGGAGCAAAAGTGTCTCATTGGCAAGGGCATAGATTCGCATAGTACCTGTGAGGTTTTGCCCAGGTGAAGTTGCGCCGTGGAGTGCTCTGAGTGGAAATGCTATGCGCATAGGATTTTGTTCAACAGAAAAGGATAAAGGTTAACAAGTAGCCAAGATATAAAGGAACAAGTTAAAAGAGAGACAAGGTTTTTTTTAAAGTGGTTCGGCATGAAAAGGCCTACGTCCACTGATTCTCTTTGTTAATTCACTTCATATGGGTAGTACAAGTTAAGAAAAGTATCGACGGAGGTGCTGGATGTTCCATGCCTTCTGGAACACCTCTCCGTCCACTGTTGACAAAATATAAGCTCCATTGTGGAGATCTTTATGAATTACATATGGTCCATCCCAGATTGGTTCTAGTGCTCCGGGGCGAGGGAAGATTCGCTTGAGGACAAGATCCCCTTCTTGTAAGGTACGATGCTTGACTTTGGAGTTGTATTGTGCTGCCACTTTCTGCTTGTGGGCTGCTGTTTTAAGGACTGCATCATTTCTTCTCTCCTCAACTAGATCCAAAAACATGTGGAGGAGTTCTTCATTCTCTTCTGGGTTATAATGGATCCTACGGTGGGAAGGCACAATGGTTTCAACTAGGAGCATAGCCTCCGATCCGTATGCCAAAGAGAAAGGAGTGTGCCCCGTTGATGTTCTGAAAGATGTGCGGTAGGCCCACAGTGCCGTAGGGAGTTCATCCACCAAAGCGCCCTTTGACTTTTCGAGCTTCTTTTTGATCAGAGTTTTCAGAATTTTGTTGACGACTTCGACTTGTCCGTTTGCTTGGGGATATGCTACGGATGAGAAGCTTTTGTGAATTTTGTGCTCTTGGCACCAGTTGGCGAATTCCTCGCTGTCAAACTGAAGTCCATTGTCTGATATGGTTTTGAGTGGGACTCCGTACCTGCATAGAACATTTTTGATCAAGAAGTTAATAACTTTTGCTGAAGATACTTTATTCAGAGGTTCCGCTTCCACCCATTTGGTGAAATAATCAACTGCCACTATAGCATATTTGGCCCCGCCTCGGCCCATTGGTAGTTCGCCGATTAAGTCAATTCCCCATATTGCGAAGGGCCAAGGGCTGATCATTTGAGTAATCTCAGTTTTTGGTAGCCGCGGAATTTTAGCAAATTTTTGGCATCTGTCACACTTTTTGACGAAATCTAAGGCGTCCTTGCTTAAGGTGGGTCAGAAATATCCGTATCGGAGTATCTTTTTTGCTAATGTTTGCCCTCCGGTGTGATCTCCGCAGCTCCCCTGATGGATGTTGGATAAGATTTCCTTGGCTTCCCTCCCAGCGACACACCTTAATAACGGGTTAGAGAATCCGCGCTGATAGAGGATGTCTTCTTGTATTGTGTAGCGGGACGCTTTCCTCAAGATTTTCTTGACTTCGTTACGCCCATTGGGTAGTGTGCCACTTTTTAGGTAGTCTCGGATGGGAGTCATCCAAGTTGATTCTTCGGTTGCAGCTATCAGATTCACTTGCTCAAAACTTGGGGCCAGCTGCTTGGAGATGGTTACTGCCCCGAAGATGGTGATGTCTCTCACACTTGCTTGCTTTGCCAATTCGTCGGCCTCTCGGTTCTCTTCCCAAGGGATGTGTTTGACTAAGTAGTGGTCCAATCGGCTGAGAAGTAACTTGGTCTTCTTTAGATATGCTATGAGTCATTCTTCTCGAGCTTGGAATTCTCCTAGTATTTGATTAACAATAAGTTGAGAATCGCTATGAAGACACAAAGAATTGGCTCCGATTTCTATGGCAATTTCTAGTCCGGCTATCACTGCTTCATATTCTGCATCGTTGTTGGTGGCAGCGAACTCCAACCTTATAGCATAGTGCAGTTTGTTTCCCCTGGGAGTGATTATTACCACACCTGCCCCCGAGCCTTGTTCGTTTGATGCACCATCCACAAAGAGATTCCACTTGATATCTTCTGTTATTTCCAATTTCTCCTTATCTTCGTTGGTAGTGAATTCTGCAATGAAATCAGCCATGGCTTGTCCCTTGATGGCGGTGCGAGGGTGATAGGTGATATCATATTGACTTAGTTCAATGCACCATTTAAGTAGTCGCCCAGAAGTGTCGGGACGATGGAGTACCTGCCTCAGTGGTTGATCAGTCAGAACTTTGATGGAATGGGACTGGAAGTAGTGACACAGCTTTCGTGATGTGATCAGTAAACAATATGCTAGCTTCTCAAGTTTAGGATATCTGACTTCTGCCCCAGTAAACCTTTTGCTGACGAAGTAAACTGGCCGTTGCGTGCGGTTGTCTTCCCTTACCAAGGCAGCGCTTAGGGCGTGAGATGACACAGCAAGGTATAGGTATAATTCTTCGCCTTCGCTTGGAGTCGAGAGTACCGGTGGTTTCTGGAGGTGTTCGGTTAGGTTGAGGAAAGCGGTTAAGCATTCGTCAGTCCATTCGAACTTTCCTTTGTCTTTCTTTAGAGCTTCGAAAAAGGGGACGCACTTGTCCGTTGCCTTGGAGATGAATCGGCTTAGGGCGGCCACTTTTCCATTTAGGCTTTGCATTTCCTTCCGAGTGGAAGGTATCTTAATATCCCTTAGCGCTCTGACTTGTTCAGGGTTTGCTTCTATTCCTCTGGCATGAACGATGAACCCTAAGAACTTTCCTGATGACACTCCGAATGAGCATTTTAGTGGATTCAACTTCATTCCATATTGTCGAAGTACTTGAAACATCTTGCCTAGGTGGCTTACGTGATCTTTGGCTTTCCTTGACTTTACCAGCATGTCATCCACATATACTTCCATAGTTTGTCCTATTAGCCCTGCGAACATCTTGTTGACGAGGCGCTGGTAGGTGGCTCCTGCATTTTTAAGTCCGAAAGGCATTACCTTATAGCAGTATAAACCCCGGTCGGTGATGAAACTAGTGTGGTCTTGGTCAGGAGCATGCATAGGAATTTGGTTATATCCTGAGTATGAGTCCATAAAAGATAGGAGCTCGTGCCCGGCTGTGCTGTCTACAAGTTGGTCGATTCTGGGAAGTGGGAAGCAATCCTTTGGGCAGGCGTCATTTAGGTTGGAAAAGTCAATGCAGGTTCGCCACTTCCCATTAGCCTTCTTTACCAGTACCGGGTTGGCGATCCATTCCGGGTAAATAGCTTCTCGTATGAAGTCATTGGCGAGTAGATTCTTTACTTCTTCATCGAGGGCTGCTGATCGTTCTGCCCCCATACTTCTCTTTCTTTGTTTTACAGGCGCCTTGGTAGGATCAATGTTTAATACGTGGCATGCTATGTCGGGGGAGATTCCGGTCATGTCAGCGTGTGACCAAGCGAATACATCCAAGTTGTGGCGGAGAAAATCGATGAGTTGTTCCTTCAATTCGGCTTTTAGTTGGGACCCAATTTTCAATAGTCTACTTGAGTCGTGTTTGTCTACAGATATAAACTCCATAGCCTCTGCAGGCTCGGCGGTGGCCTCCTCCTCTTTGTCCCTAGGGTCTAATTCATTGAAAGGGTCGCTGGTATATCAAAGAGGAGGGGCTTTCTTTAGTTGCTATGCTTCTAGACTTTTTGTGCAGAGGGCAATCTCTACACCCTTCCCTTTATCCTTCCTGTGGTTGTTGCGAAGTTCAGTCACATAGCAGTCTCGAGCAACGTCCTGGTCTCTTTCCACTTCCCCTACTCCATTGTCTGTTGGAAATTTCATCTTTAGGCACCATGGGGCTAGGACAATTTGGAAGTCAGACAAGGCCGGTCTTCCTAAGAAGGCGTTGTAGGCCGAATGGTTTTCTATTAGCACGAACGTCTGCTTCCGTACAATGGAGCGGGAATGGCTTCCAATCTCAACAAAGAGGTCCAGTTGCCCGAGGGGCATCTTAGCATCCCCAGTGAAACCGTGTAGTGGTTTATCGCAGGAAGATACATCCTTCATTGATAGCTTCATTTTGTCGAATGCGTGTTTGAACAGGATGTTTACTGTGCTTCCAGTGTCTACCAGGATTCGGTAAACTTCGGCGGGACCAAGTCGGGCAGAGATGACCATGGGATCCATGTGAGGGTACTGCCTTCCTTCTAGGTCACGCTTACCGAATGTGATGTCATTACTTTCTTTCCGCTTCGGGTGGCGCTCTTCCATAACCGAATTGACATAGTCTTTATTGTCTCTAAGCGACTTTCCGTATCTTTCCATCTCTTTCCAGCTTCTGTCTGCGATGTGCGGCCCTCCCGAGATGGTAAGGACCACTATCTTCTCTTGACTAGAGCTACTAGCGTTGCGGTTTCCTCTGTCGGCCCCCGGTGAGGGTAGCCTTGGGTTTTCATTGGCAGGAGCTGGGGTCCTGTCCTGACCTTTTACATAACGTTCCAGTTTCTTCCTTCTGATGTGTTCCTCAATCAGATCTCGGAGATGATGCCATTCGTTGGTATCATGCCCGTGAGATTCGTGGAAGCGGCAGAACTTTCCAGACTTCTGTGTGTTATCTGATTCCTTCTTGTATGGTGGGCATTTGTATCTAACTTCGCCTTGGGTGGCAAGGAAGATATTTTCGACGGTCTCGTTCAAAGGAGTGTAAGTGTCGAATCTCGGTCCTGGCCGATATAGGCGCTTTTCTCCCTTCTTGCCCCCAGCATTGTCTCTGGAATCATTTCTTCGAACGTCCCTTGCCACAGCAGGGGCGTTGCCATGGGTTGTCTTATTTTGCTGTCCTGACTGCCCCTCAATGGCAACATCCTCAAGCCTCATGTATTTCCCGACTTCATGGAAGAAATCGGGTAAAGTAGCTGGTTTTTCTTTTGTCAACCTTCTAGCAAATTTAGTGTCCGGATGCACACCACTACAGAGGGCCATTAGGATAAGCTTCTCATCGGCATCTTGGACTGCGGCTGCCGCGGCGTTGAATCTGGTTAGGTATTGCTGCAGCTTCTCTCCAGGTTTCTGTTTGATGCCGGATAAGGAATAAGCGTCCTTAGGTTGCTCCACATGAATGCGGAACTGACTGATAAATTTTTCCTTCAACATTTCCCACGAGCTGATGGATCCCTGGGGTAGATGACAGAACCAGGAGGTAGCAAGATCTGCTAAGAAAAGCGGAAAGCATTTGCACAGTACTCCCTCTGTCGCCCCACTCATGAGCATATGTTGTGTGTACCTCTGTAAGTGTACAACGGGGTCGGAGGTCCCTTTGTAGGGTTCCATTGTTGGCATCTTCCATTCTCGGTGGGTGATAGCAATTTTGATATTGCGGGCGAAAGGGCTGGTTACCCTAGCGCCTATCCCTCGATCTCTTTGCTCCCGTTGCACACACTCTCTGAGTAAGCGTGCCATCCTTTCATCAGAATTTGGAGCAGATAGAAATGAGTTTGGTTCTGTCCTGTGGGATTGATTCCGTCCAGATGACCTGTAGGGATGGTATCGTCTATCATTCCTCATATCTTCCAGTGGCTGCCTTTGATCTTCTGGGAGCATGCTAGGGTCAGCTACAGTTGGCCCTTGCCTTGATCTCCCCCTGCCGGGTTCTGATCTAAGCACTTCCTCAGGTCCAACTTCGGGATGGACTCTAGCGCGGCCCCGTTCACCGGCGTTCCCGTGGTTAGGCAGTATGACAGGCTCAGCTACAGTTGACCTCCGTCCGGTACCTCCCCCGTTGGGTTCGGTACCAAACGTTTCCTCAGGCCTAACTTCGGGCTGTGCTCGGTCTCGGCTCCTACTATGGCTACTTCTGCCGTTAGCTCCTTCGAAGAAGAAAGATCTTTGTTGTCTCTGAGATTCTCTAGACTGGGACTCGCCCCATGATTCAGTGTTGTGGTTGGATTCTTCAGCGTCCCTTAAGCGTGACATGAGATGGTCCACCAAGGCTTCCTGCTGGGACGTGAAGCGGTTAGTTACTTCAACCACAACTCTGTCCAAATCTGCCCTAGTAATTGCTGTAGGCTGTTCTGTGGCAGGAGTGGTTGGGTTAGCTTGTCCTTCATTTGTTACTGTTGCTAGAGGAGGACAATTTACTTGATTCGTGACAGCTGGATCTGGAAGACTGCTGGATGCGATGTTTTTTTCTTTGTTAACATCTTTTCTCTGTTTGGGAGGCATGTTTTCCAAGTGGCGGACGATGCTGTTAGGAAACTGTTAAGTGGATGAAGCTGAAGCTTCGAGCTTCTAGCTCTCAATGAAAGCACCAAAAATGTTTGCACAAAAAATGGACAAACACCTCAAAGTTGTATGATTTAGTAGATCTTATGTTGTTCTTAGTGATTTGGGTGATTTATGCAAATATATGAAAAGCAGGGACTAAACTATAAAAAGACACGAAGATTTATAGTGGTTCAACCGGAATGTGCCTACGTCCACTTTATATGTTATTTCTCTTCTCTTGTTTTGATTACAAGTACAAAGCTTTGATACTAGTAAAAGAAAGTTGTTTGAAAGTTCTCTCCGTGCTTGAGCTCTAAAAACTTGTCCCCATTGTTGTACCCCTGCCCCTTTATTTATAGAGTGAGGCTAGGGGTAGGGGTACAGGATGTGTATAGTTGCTGATGGGCCTGGGCTGATGTGATCTGGCCTGGTACGTCTTGGTTCGGCATCGCTTGGTTCGGAGGTGGTTGGAGTGTAGAATGGGCCGGTTGTAGGTAATCCGGTGCTATGTGGCAATCGCTTGGTCCGGTTTGGGGGTTGGTCCGGTAGGAACATGGGAAGTGCAGTTTGGACCGGTAGTTGCTTGGACCGGTGGTGGGATGGTGAGGTTGGTCCGGTGTGGAGATGGTTCGGCATGGGCTGGTCCGGTTATGGAGTTGGTTCGGCGATGGTTGGGTAGGAGTTGGTCCGGTGGAGCTTCGATTCGGTTATGCATGGAGGAGTTGGTTTGCTTTACTTGGAGGGTGGCTGGTTCGGCTCTTCCGGTCCGGGGGTGAGAATTCACCCAACAGCGGCACGCTGGGGTTCGGCAGGTCGAGGTGGAAAGTGCTGCGTTGGGCGAAGCGAAGAGAGGAGGAGGCCGATTGGGTCAAGGCTGGAGCCGAGGTGTTTGGGATCGGCAGTTGATCTCGGGTTGCTTGCGTAGTCACAGCGGAGGGGAAGTGTGGGCGAAGGCTGAGTCATGAGGCGGCGGGTGATCTGGATGGGCGAGCTGGGTTTGATTTCGTAGCTGAGGAAAAAGAATGGGTGCGGTAGCTTTTTTTTGTTATGAATGGAAGAGAAGCAAAATAGAAAAAAAGAGAGTAGAAAAATGTGCAGAGGAAGAAAGATGAGTGACAGCAAGAATATAGATATAGAAGGTAAGAAGCGGACGCACGTTATAAAGCAAAATGAACCGTTTGAAAATAAATAGAAATGATGTAATGGAAACAGCTGTCCCTTGGATTCCACAATAATAAAAGCAGCCGCTATGATTTAGCTGAAATAATTTATGCCTTGATTGGACAGCACGTTTGAATTTTGAAACGGAAGGAAGAGATAAAGTCACAAATTATGGTACCGTTACACGAAGAGTTTATTGTTTCTGTCGCATACCGGACCTCAAAATACAGAAATAAATATACCATGGTGATCAGCGCGACGAGACGATCAAAATGGTATACAGATATTAGTGGTACGATCATCCGATCGAAAGTCGATAATCGGTACCAGAAATGCTGCTATTTTAACAGAAATAAGATAAACCGAGCAATAAAAGTCCAAATTTGGAAAAACGAAAGATGACAACTTACTCAGAAGAGGATTTAGAAATTTTCTATAGAAAAATATTCAGGTTTTGAAATAAATTTATTATAATCAATTTTAACTGATTTAAATTGAAATGGAATTATACAATAAAATAAACTTCCGTATTTTCTGATGAAAATTTACCAATTGCTATGTTTTTAAATACGTATCCCAAATATAACATTTTTATTTTAAAAATACAATTATTAAAATTTCACAAAAATTCAGTTAAATACGTTATTAAAACCAATTAAAAATTTTGGGTCGTTATAAGAATATAGGTAGGAGAGACAGGAATGTATTTCAGAACCAGTGGGAGCATTCCAAAATTCAAAGGAATCCTAACCAAGCTAGAAGTTCAGAATTTTTAAGGAAATCCTAATCAAAGAAATTACTACCAAGGTGGATACGAAAGGAATGAAGTTTATAAAATTTTACTTTCAAAGCAAGAAAATTTATATCAAAATAATCTTTGAAAATTCTTTAAAAATCATCTGAAAAATCATTTTTATACTTCGAAAATACGTTCTCTCACAAAGAAATGATTCTGAGATTGATTTCACTCATTCTACGGTATTTCTACCCTATCTCTAAAGAGGTTTTGCTCCATAGGCTAAGGTTTGCCTAAAACCAAAGCTCCGATACCAACTGTAACGACCCACTATTTTGGACCATTCAAATCGACAATAATCCACACATGTCTGACTTGAATAATTCAAAATAACAGATTGTAAATAAATTTAGAGCAATAAAATCAAATACAGAATCACAGACACAGAATATTAGAATAACTCGCAGCGGAAATTAAAATACCATAGTAGTTCATGAAGCTACTATAACAAACTCTCAAAACAAATACATAATATCAGTCTGAAAACATATACAATAGAAATCTCAAATACATAGAAGTTTATGAACACCAGAACTGAAAGGAACAGATAACTAGACAAGCAGAATCTCCAGCGATTCCTAGCTCCAAAAAGAAATCCAAAGCTAAGCTGTAAATACTCAGGCTGACTCGAGCGTAAAGTAAAACACAAAACACTCGAGTCAGGACAATATATACTTATATAATGTAAACCAACTCAAGTGAACTGTAGTAGAAATGCACAATAACTCAAAGGATGCTTGGGATCGCCCATCCTTTAAGGATCAGTTAAACTATAAATTAAATACATCCCGTGGTTAAAATTTCAAAATGGTATTTTATACTTCGAAATTAAATATCATTTCAAAATTCAATATCCTTCAAAAATCCATTTCAAAATATCAAAATATCATATTTCAAAATAGTTTATATTTCGAAACAAATTACTTTATTTTAAATCATAAAAATGAAGTTATTAATAATTAAATTATTAAATTTCCAAAATTTTAATCTTTCAAAGTTCATTCATTCACTTAAATTAATTAAAACAATGAAAATTCAACTTTCGTAGCATTTAGAAAATGCTACGGAAAGTCACATTTAAAACAGTTCAATTTAACAAAAGACAGCATTTAAAATGCTGTAATAGGGTTACATTAGTTTCAAATAAACTTAGTTAAATTCAACCATTATAACATTTACAAAAATGTTATAATAGCCTTTAATTAAATTAAGCCATTTGGTTCATTATTATCAACTACAGCATTTACAAATGTTGTATTATCATTTACATTAGAATTAATAGCATTTCAGAAATGTAGTTAATTAACTTCAAATATTCAGTATAATTTCACAAACAATTATATTTTTATATAAATCATTTTTATCTTATAAAATCATATAATTTCACTTTTAAAACAATCATTCAAATACCCTTATATTCATGATTTTATAAAGTTAAACCTCCATTCAAAAATTAAAATTTAATAATAATTCACTTATTAAATTCCAATATTAAATTATAAATTCATTAAATTAAATTAACTTAACACTTAAGTTTAAATTTTCAAATATAACTTAATTCCATTTTTATTTACTTAACTTAAAATTCACTTTTAAGCCAAATTCACAAATTTCCAATTTTAGTTATATTTCAAAATTTCAACTTAAATATTCATTCATTTCACATTTTAACTTTATTCAAAATCATTAATATAATATAAAAATCATTTAAATTCACTTTAATCCAAATTATCATGAATTTATCACATTTCATATTTAATTTAAATTCCAATTACCACAGTAACGACCCGATATTTTCAACCATTCGCATCCGCACATGCCGGACTTGAATTGCTCAAAATACCGCATTGTAAATAAAATTTGGCAAATCTCAGAATATACAGTAAATAAATATAATCACAGATCACAGAGTAAAATAATGCAGCGGAAGTAAAAGAAATAGTAGTTCATGAAGCTACTATATAAATATATCAGAGTTACATAAAATATAACAGAAGAAATAGAGTACAACAGAAGTCTCAATAAAATAACCCAGTACAAGCTGAGTAGAACAACGGAACTGAAATAGATAGGACAAGACAAGCAGATAATCTTCAGCGATTCAAATCTCCAAGAGAGTGGAAATCCAAATCTGTGAATAACTCAGGCTGACCCGAGCGTAAAGCAAAACACAAAACACTCGAGTCAGGACAATATATACTTATATAATGTAAACCAACTCAAGTGAACTGAAATAAGGTACAAGTAACTTAAAGAATGCTTGGGATCACCATTCTTTAAGGATCCGTTAAACTATCTACTATGTAGTAATATACGCTATATTCAGTAGTGTCTAATTAGTAAAGTATAATCATATAGAAAATAGCGTTAAGGGGATGGTGAACCTTAACGCGGTCGGACCTTTAAACCAAAATCGTAGTGGGCTCGATACGGTAGGTGACACGGCACACAAGGCAATGCCAGGGTAGATATACCAATTAGGCATCCGGACTGGTGGTGACGCAAAGCAGCCACTACCGCCCACCTCGAACAACACTCCCAAATCAAGGGTGCGCACCAAATCAATCACAAGTAATAGAATAGTATCGAAGAAGTGTGTCCGATCAGAGGTGCTACCTCCTTGGCCCGTCGATCGCTCCTGTTTTAGCCACCTTATGCCAACTCATGGGAGTTGGGTCCACGTATATACCTTAGGATCAGCGTCACCATCCTACTTCATTCTGGAAACTCCACCGCGTACACAGTTGTCAAAGTGGTTTTCGGTATCGACAAAGAGTATGTCCATATCCGATCCCGGTCTCTTTGACAACCAATCATTATTATAACCCGTGGTTATAAATTTAAACAGTTTATACTTAAAAATAGAATATCATTTCAAATCCAAATCTTTATCAAAATAAAGATTAAATCAATTCCAAACCATTTCAATATATTTAAAGTAACATATCATTTCAAAACTTCATTTCAAATCATTTCAATATATTTAAAATAACATATCATTTCAAAAATTCATTACAAATCATTTCAATATATTTTTAAAATAACATATCATTTCAAAACTTCATTACAAATCATTTCAATATATTTAAAATAACATATCATTTCAAAACTTCATTTCAAATCATTTCAATATATCAAAATATCATATCTTTCCAAAACTTCATTTCAAATCATTTTAATATATCAAAATATCATATCCTTTCAAAACTTCATTTCAAATCATTTTAATATATCAAAATATCATATCCTTTCAAAACTTCATTTCAAATCATTTTAATATATCAAAATATCTTATCTTAAACACCCCTCTAAATTCAAAGATAACATTCATTCATTTTCGATTCAAACCACCTTTTAATTGATTCATATTTCAATTAAATTACTTCATTTAAACCCTTTAAAAGTATAATTATTATTCTCTCAATTCAAGTATTCAGTTTCCAAAGTTTCAAACCATCCTGAGTTCGTTTACTAAGTCAAAAACCATAATTATTAAAATTTCAGCCTTTCATAGCATAAAAAAACTGTTATAAGTTATACTTGAAAACATTTTTATTCAGCAAAGACAGCATTTAAAACTGCTGTTAAAACTCAGTTTTTAGTTAAATTATAGTTCAAAATAGAAAAGACAGCATTTCAAAAGTGCTGCGGTAACTCAGATTTCAAAACAAAGGTTTTATTTGATTTCAGCAAAGACTGCAGACCACTATAGCTTTTCCAGAGAATGCTATAATAGACCTGAGTTCAATATTAGCCTATAAGTTCAACCACAGCAACTACAGCATTTCAGAAATGATGTAATAGCTCTTTTTACACAATTTTAGTTCAATTCAGAAACTATAGCATTTCGGAATGCTATTAAAGTTAATTCCAGATTTTAGTGTATTTCCAGCAAATAATAAACTTTATTTTAAATCATTTAAACATTTCAAAATCATATTTTTAACATTAAAAATGTTCATTAACATATCATTTAACATATATATTTTTCACAATAAATTTCTTATAATTAAATCTAATTTTCAACAATTTACTTAATAAATTTAAGTGTAAAAGTTTCCAATTTTTCACATTTCAACAAATAAACTTAACACTTCAAATTTTAAATTTTCATTTCACAAATTTAACTAAATTTCCAATTTTATTTAATTAACTTAAACCTTTAATTAAAACCAAATTTCACATTTCCAAGTCAAGTTATATTTTAAAAGATCACTTTTAAACATTCATTTATTTAACCACTTAAATTCATAGAAAAATCAATAATGCTTTATTAAATTGCTTAAATTCAAATTTAATCAAATTATCATATTTACCAGTTTCCAATATAATTAAATTTCCATTTTATTCATATAACTTAAATATCATTTTGAATCAAAATTACAAATTTCCAAACTTAAGTTATATTTCAAAAATCCAGTTAAACCATTCATTAATTACATTTTTAACACATAGAAAAATCATAATTTCTTTATTTTAAAACATTTCAAAATCTATTTAAATCAAATTTAATAAATGTATATTTTTAAAATACTTAAAAATATCCAAAACACTTTATAAAATAACCACGGGACTGTATATAGTTTTCTAACCTAGGTCAAGTGATACGGATATGTATCATTTCAATCCGCAGTTTAAAAAGAAAAATTCGGGTTCTATCATTTCAAACCCGCAATCCCAAGTTAAATAAAATAAATAAAATAAATAAATAAAAATCGTTCAGGCCTATCATTTCATCCCATAACGATTTTTCCCTATTCTAAAGTCCGTTCGGGTATGTATCATTTCAACCCATAGTGAATCTAATCTACGGGGAACTTGTAGTGTGATAAACAGATATAAATAAATAGAATAGCATCATATAACAATAACAAATAAGATGACAGGTAAATAAACAATTTAACATCATTTATAAATGATCACAGGCAGTTATAACATCACATAATAGTCCTACACATTCAAATGGTGTCAATTCACATTTGTATAAGTATAAATGTCTGGTGAGATTTACTCACCTTTTTAAAGCTGAAGACCACAATTCAAACACAAAGATCAAACTCCGGAAAACACAAGAGGCACGACAAACCATGATCCAAACTTGAGTGATAGGAGAGCTAAGATTTCAACTTATATACACAAACAAATACAAAATACATAAGTATATTTAATACAAAAGATTAGAAGAAATAAACAATGAAAATGATTGAGATAAGATGGCATAACCTTGCTCTATCTTATGCAAGTGGTGATGGAGGTGGTGATGGGGTTAGCAATAGGAGGTAGAGGCCGAGCCTATTCATGAAGGAAACAAAGAAAGAAAAAGAAGAAAGAAAGAAAAGAAAAAAAAAAGAGGAAGAAGAAGCCATGGATATTTAGATCTATAATTTTTTTTCTCTTAGGAAATAAAATGAGAATGAGATGTAGGAAAGCTTTGTACATGAATTGCAAATATGATATGGCGGCTAGGGTTATGAAGATGAATGGCCAAAAGAATGGCAAGAATAAAAGAGGCTAGTAAATGAGGGGATTTATTTCCTATTTAATCAAATGGCTTAATGGATTAAATTAAATTTCCTTTTCTTAGTCGTGAATAAGAATGAAGAGATAGGAAATGAGATGTTTCTCATGGCTAATAGAAGGAGTTATGCATGGCTAGAGATGTGGGAAGTAATTAGCTAAGGTTTGAAATAAAGAGGGTAGGTAAATAAAAAGGCAAGAAATTAAAAAGGCACAAATTAAGGAGGAAAAATCTTGTGTAATTTTCCTTTGTTTGCATGCAATGAAAAATGCAATAAATATACAAAACAGGTAACCTATCTCTAGAAATTCCTAAGCTATTATTCAAAGAAAAATCAATCAAAGAACAAATGAATATATTCAAAGTTTATACAAAAAAAAATTAGGGAAATAAACGTAGGAAAAAAATAAAAAATAAAAAAATAAAATAAAATATCGAAATCATTTAAATCCAAACCCAAATTAATATATCATTTATTCCTAAATGCAAATGAAAAGACAGTGTTTTAAACAATGAAACGTATGCCTCTTAAATTTCTCCAAGCCATATATTTGCATACATTTCTTTCTAGAAATTAAATGTGAAGTAAATGTGTACGTGAATTATGAAGTGGTGTGGATGGCAAGAAAAGATTTGAACAACTAAAGAGGAGTAAATGAGGAAACGGTAAAAGAAACGACTTAGAAGGTGAAATGACTTTACGTTTCAAAAGCTTTTAAAACCTTTCAAATTTCCTTAATTTATTCATATAAGTTTACCTTACTGAAAATAATAATAATTTCAGTTACAAATTCGAAAATATAATAAAATATAAAATATATATAAATATTTATTAATTATATAAGGTTAAAATAAGAAAATAGCGCAAAATTGCAAACCTAGTCTACAAAAATGGAAAATAAACAGAATGAACTTTGGAAAATTTATATGGACTTTTAAAAATACTTATAACAAAGATAACAACATAAAAGTAAAAATGCATTCACAAATAAATATATAAATTTTAATTTTAAATAAAATTTAAATGAAGAAATTAGCAGAAGAATAGAAAACAGCCTTTTAAAAATAGGGAATAATTACAGTAAATTTTTGGAAAAATCCTATTATCATTTTTAGAAATATTTGAATGTTAAAATATTCATAAAATAACATATTGACCCAGATTAAAATGAAATATGACAATAAAATATAATTTATACAATTTAAAGATAACAAAATTGCAGAATAAACAAATTGCAGTCAATATTGAAATATACATAACTTTACTCCATTTTCAACGAAACGAAAAGCAGCGTTCAAGTTATTACATCTATTTTTATAATAAAAGATAAAATTTAAGATTTTAAAATAATTTAAGTTTGAAGTTTAAAATTCAAAGTTTGAATGGTTTGACCAGAAATTCACTTTCAGTAAAATAACAAATTTATACTAGTTTGAAATTATAGTTCACATAATAATTAACATTTATTTTAAAAATGAAATGTTTAAAATCAAACAAGTTAAAAATAGTTTCAAAAATAAAATAAGGTCACATTTAAAAATATAGGCCAAAATCTAGGGTTGTTACACTCTCCCCCACTCAAAACTTTTCGTCCCCGAAAAGGAATGAGGTACGGGAAAGCACAAGAAAAAGATTGAGTGAAATAAGATTAAGACAAGATGATAAGAAGATTGAAACTATAGCTGATAACTGTTGTTATAGGTAAGTATAACAAGGTGGATGGCAAGCAATGCTCAGATTAAAATAAGTACCAAAGATTATTAAAGATTATAGAAAGATTTCTAAACAGAAAGATTATAGAAAGATACCTATACTAGTCTGTAGCACGATAAGGAAAATAAGGACAACTAACAGACAGTTTGAAAACAAAATAAGATAATAAGTTTGAAAAACAAAATAAGATAATAGGTTTGAAATTTCCATGGTTTCAGCTTAAATTGATAATTAATTTTACACAAGTTAAATAAATCTTAACTATCTCTAATTTCATTACCTTATCATCCAATTTTTCTTAAACTAACAATTTCAAAAATCATGGATTTGCAAAATCATTTATTATACTCATAATGTACTTAATAAATTTAATTCCTCTTTATTCCTAATTAAAATTAAATTTATCCCTCTCAATCTATTTTATCACCTATGTTAAATATACTTACACTTATTATAACTACTTTAATTTATCCTTAATTCCCTTCACATCATTTATATTGTAAATGATTCAGTTACCTTTTATTCTATTTACCTCAGTTAATCTTTTTATAACCAAAATTTAAGTGTATAACATTTATTATAACCACTCAAATTTTATTTATAAAACCTTTTTTTTATTGTATATTATCCAATTACATTGTTAACTTCTGAAAATTAAGGTAAGTTATATTGGAATGCAATTGAGTATTATACAAATAAAACTTTCTAAAAATAATATACAATATAAACATTCTATTTCAATCATTTCAAGCTTGAATATTTATTCAAAATTTTGATTTTCTTTTTATACTTGAAGTTATTATTTAAGATAGAATTTAAGAATAAATTTTCCGATTCCTTTCAAACCATTTAGAGATAAATAAATGTATGTACATAATTTGTCAAATCAAATTTAAATCATATATCTATATATATTATAAATCAATCATATTTTAGAAATTTAAATCAGTTAAATTTCCTAAAACAAAGCTGTAGCAAGACTACAGAATGGTCTCTTTACTTCGAAACTCGAAAATGAAAGTCGATGATGTTGCGGTCATCACCGAAATTATTTTCCAGCGATAAAGAGAAGAGCACTTAAAATTTTAAAACTTTAAAATTCTTTAGAAACAAATTTCTATTCAAAAATACTTTAAATAATATCTCCTTTTAAAACTTTAAACACAAGGTTTGAAACCATCGGAAATTAAATTCTCAAATTCTTGATTTAAATTAATTTCAATTACCAAATCAAATTTATAAACAACTATTTATAAATTCATTTATAGAATGATAAATCAAATATTATCATTTCTAATAATCAATTTAAATCAATTTATTAAGTTCCATAATATTTACTTATATCAAAATTTATTTCATTAACCAAATTTAAAAATAATATTGTGTCAGTTTGTTCTGTCAAAGTGTTTTAGAAATCCTATCGATAGCGTTGATCAGACGAATCGATCGGAAACCCAAATCAACATCAACAACTCAAACAACACAATATATAAAACAAAACATAGATTTACAAGTACAATTCAAAATATTTGGAGATATTTTGGAAACAAAGACAAGATGCTTAATTAACAAAATGTGAAGATGGATAAGCTTAGATAAATCGCGGGTAACCTTAACGGGGTCAACCGTGACTTAATGAATTAGATCAATGTGTATTTTTTTCTGGGGTAAATCTACATTCAATCTCAAGAGATAGAGTTTGGAGTAATAAAAGATATTAGCATCTAAACCAAGGATAGATATAAATCTCTGGTGAATCGATGCTAATTTGTAAAGGAGTTTCCCCCTTTACAAGAAAATTAGAATATTGGCGAGATCGCCAATTCACTATAAAGATCATTCAAAGTGGAGTTATGGAATACTCCAGAATCAAAAGAAGATGAATAGTGAGGGACAAGAATGGATTTTGGAACCGTAGGGAACGTTCCAAAATTCAAAGGAAATTCGAATCAAAAGGATGAGATTCAAGCTCGAATGAAAGTGATTCTGTAAATAAATTTACCATACATTCTAAGTTTTGCCTCAATGCCAAAGCTCTGATACCAACTGTAACGACCCGATATTTTCAACCATTCGCATCCGCACATGTCGAACTTGAATTGCTCAAAATACCGCGTTGTAAATAAAATTTGGCAAATCACATAATATACAGTAAATAAATATAATCACAGACACAGAGTAAAATAATGCAACAGAAGTAAAAGAAATAGTAGTTCATGAAGCTACTATATAAATATATCAGAGTTACATAAAATATAACAGAAGAAATAGAGTACAACAGAAGTCTCAATAAAATAACCAAGTACAACCTGAGTAGAACAACGGAACTGAAATAGATAGGACAAGACAAGCAGATAATCTCCAGCGATTCAAATCTCCAAGAGAGTGGAAATCCAAATCTGTGAATAACTCAGGCTGACCTGAGCGTAAAGCAAAACACAAAACACTCGAGTCAGGACAATATATACTTATATAATGTAAACCAACTCAAGTGAACTGAAATAAGGTACACGTAACTTAAAGAATGCTTGGGATCGCCATTCTTTAAGGATCCGTTAAACTATCTACTATATAGTAATATACGCTATATACAGTAGTGTCTAATTAGTAAAGTATAATCATATAGAAAATAGCGTTAAGGGGATGGTGAACCTTAATGCGGTCGGATCTTTAAACAAAAATTGTAGTGGGCTCGATATGGTAGGTGACACAGCGCACAAGGCAATGCCAGGGTAGATATACCAATTACGCATCCAGACTGGTGGTGATGCATAGCAGCCACTACCACCCACCTCGAACAACACTCCCAAATCAAGGGTGCGCACCAAATCAATCACAAGTAATAGAATGGTATCGAAGAAGTGTGTCCGATCAGAGGTGCTACCTCCTTGGCCCGTCGATCGCTCCTGTTTTAGCCACCTTATGCCAACTCACGGGAGTTGGGTTCACGTATATACCTTAGGATCGTCGTCACCATCCTACTTCATTCTGGAAACTCCACCGCATACACAGTTGTCAAAGTGGTTTTCGGTATCGACAGAGAGTATGTCCATATCTGATCCCGGTCTCTTTGACAACCAATCGTTATTATAACCCGTAGTTATAAATTTAAACAGTTTATACTTAAAAATAGAATATCATTTCAAATCCAAATCTTTATCAAAATAAAGATTAAATCAATTCGAAACTATTTCAATATATTTAAAGTAACATATCATTTCAAATCATTTCAATATATTTAAAATAACATATCATTTCAAAAATTCATTACAAATCATTTCAATATATTTTTAAAATAACATATCATTTCAAAACTTCATTACAAATCATTTCAATATATTTAAAATAACATATCATTTCAAAACTTCATTTCAAATCATTTCAATATATCAAAATATCATATCTTTCCAAAACTTCATTTCAAATCATTTTAATATATCAAAATATCATATCCTTTCAAAACTTCATTTCAAATCATTTTAATATATCAAAATATCATATCCTTTCAAAACTTCATTTCAAATCATTTTAATATATCAAAATATCTTATCTTAAACACCCCTCTAAATTCAAAGATAACATTCATTCATTTTCGATTCAAACCACCTTTTAATTGATTCATATTTCAATTAAATTACTTCATTTAAACCCTTTAAAAGTATAATTATTATTCTCTTAATTCAAGTATTCAGTTTCCAAAGTTTCAAACCATCCCGAGTTCGTTTACTAAGTAAAAAACCATAATTATTAAAATTTCAGCCTTTCACAGCATAAAAAAAAACTGTTATAAGTTATACTTGAAAACATTTTTATTCAGCAAAGACAGCATTTAAAACTGCTGTTAAAACTCAGTTTTTAGTCAAATTATAGTTCAAAACAGAAAAGATAGCATTTCAGAAGTGCTGCGGTAGCTCAGATTTCAAAACAAAGGTTTTATTTGATTTCAGCAAAGACTGCAGACCACTATAGCTTTTCCAGAGAATGCTATAATAGACCTGAGTTCAATATTAGCCTATAAGTTCAACCATAGCAACTACAGCATTTTAGAAATGCTGTAATAGCTCTTTTTACACAATTTAAGTTCAAATCAGAAACTATAGCATTTCTGAATGCTATTAAAGTTAATTCCAGATTTTAGTGTATTTCCAGCAAATAATAAACTTTATTTTAAATCATTTAAACATTTCAAAATCATATTTTTAACATTAAAAATGTTCATTAACATATCATTTAACATATATATTTTTCACAATAAATTTCTTATAATTAAATCCAATTTTCAATAATTTACTTAATAAATTTAAGTGTAAAAGTTTCCAATTTTTCACATTTCAACAAATAAACTCAACACTTCAAATTTTAAATTTCCATTTCACAAATTTAAATAAATTTCCAATTTTATTTAATTAACTTAAACCTTTAATTAAAACCAAATTTCACATTTCCAAGTCAAGTTATATTTTAAAAGATCAATTTTAAACATTCATTTATTTAACCATTTAAATTCATAGAAAAATCAATAATGCTTTAATAAATTGCTTAAATTCAAATTTAATCAAATTATCATATTTACCAATTTCCAATATAATTAAATTTCCATTTTATTCATATAACTTAAATATCATTTTAAATCAAAATTCCAAATTTCCAAACTTAAGTTATATTTCAAAAATCCAGTTAAACTATTCATTAATTACATTTGTAACACATAGAAAAATCATAATTTCTTTATTTTAAAACATTTCAAAATCTATTTAAATTAAATTTCATAAATTTATATTTTTAAAATACTTAAAAATATCCAAAACACTTTATAAAATAACCAGGAGCCTGTATATAGTTTTCTAACCTAGGTCAAGTGATACAGATATGTATCATTTCAATCCGCAGTTTAAAAAGAAAAATCCGGGTTCTATCATTTCAAACCCGCAATCCCAAGTTAAATAAAATAAATAAATAAAAATCGTTCAGGCCTATCATTTCAGCCCATAACGATTTTTCCCTATTCTAAAGTTCGTTCGGGTATGTATCATTTCAACCCATAGTGAATCTAATCTACAGGGAACTTGCAGTGTGATAAACAGATATAAATAAACAGAATAGCATCATATAACAATAACGAATAAGATGACAGGTAAATTAACAATTTAACATCATATATAAATGATCACAGGCAGTTATAACATCACATAATAGTCCTACACATTCAAATGGTGTCAATTCACATTTGTATAAGTATAAATGTATGGTGAGATGTACTCACCTTTTTAAAGCTGAAGACCACAATTCAAACACAAAGATCAAACTCCGGAAAACACAAGAGGCACGACAAAGCACGATCCAAACTTGAGTGATAGGAGAGCTAAGATTTCAACTTATGTACACAAACAAATACAAAATACATAAGTATATTTAATACAAAAGATTAGAAGAAATAAACAATGAAAATGATTGAGATAAGATGGCATAACCTTGCTTTATCTTATGCAAGTGGTGATGGAGGTGGTGATGGGGTTAGCAATAGGAGGTAGAGGCCGAGCCTATTCATGAAGGAAACAAAGAAAGAAAAAGAAGAAAGAAAGAAAAGAAAAGGAAGAAGAGGAAGAAGAAGCCATGGATATTTAGATCTATAAATTTTTTTCTCTTAGGAAATAAAATGAGAATGAGATGTAGGAAAGCTTTGTACGTGAATTGCAAATATGATATGGCGGCTAGGGTTATGAAGATGAATGGCCAAAAGAATGGCAAGAATAAAAGAGGCTAGTAAATGAGGGGATTTATTTCCTATTTAATCAAATGGCTTAATGGATTAAATTAAATTTCCTTTTCTTAGCCGTGAATAAGAATGAAGAGATAGGAAATGAGATGTTTCGCATGGCTAATAGAAGGAGTTATGCATGACTAGAGATGTGGGAAGTAATTAGCTAAGGTTTGAAATAAAGAGGGTAGGTAAATAAAAAGCCAAGAAATTAAAAAGGCATAAATTAAGGAGGAAGAATCTTGTGTAATTTTCCTTTGTTTGCATGCAATGAAAAATGCAATAAATATACAAAACAGGTAACCTATCTCTTGAAATTCCTAAGCTATTATTCAAAGAAAAATCAATCAAAGAACAAATGAATATATTCAAAGTTTATACAAATTTTTTTAGGGAAATAAACATAGGAAAAAAAATAAAATAAAATATAGAAATCATTTAAATCCAAACCCAAATCAATATATCATTTATTCCTAAATGCAAATGAAAAGACAGTGTTTTAAACAATGAAACGTATGCCTCTTAAATTTCTCCAAGCCATATATTTGCATACATTTCTTTCTAGAAATGAAATGTGAAGTAAATGTGTACGTGAATTATGAAGTGGTGTGGATGGCAAGAAAAGATTTGAACGACTAAAGAGGAGTAAATGAGGAAACGGTAAAAGAAACGACTTAGGAGGTGAAACGACTTTACGTTTCAAAAGCTTTTAAAACCTTTCAAATTTCATTAATTTATTCATATAAGTTTACCTTACTGAAAATAATAATAATTTCAGTTACAAATTCTAAAATATAACAAAATATAAAATATATATAAATATTTATTAATTATATAAGGTTAAAATAAGAAAATTGCGCAAAATTGCAAACCTAGTCTACAAAAATGGAAAATAAACAGAATGAACTTTGGAAAATTTATATGGACTTGTAAAAATATTTATAACAAAGATAACAACATAAAAGTAAAAATGCATTCACGAATAAATATATAAATTTTAATTTTAAATAAAATTTAAATGAAGAAATTAGCAGAAGAATAGAAAACAGCCTTTTAAAAATAGGGAATAATTACAGTAAATTTTTGGAAAAATCCTATTATCATTTTTAGAAATATTTGAAAGTTATAATATTCATAAAATAACATATTGACCCAGATTAAAATGAAATATGACAATAAAATATAACTTATACAATTTAAAAATAACAAATTAAAATTTCCCAAAATAACTTACATTTCAAATTTTCTAATTTTAACATTAATTTATTTCACTTATACATTTTCAGAAAATCAATAATGCTTTACAAAAATCATTTTTATTTAGTTTAAATCAAAATATTATAATATTTACATTTCTAAAATATTTTCAAAAAAAATTATAAAAACATATTTTAACAACGGGTCTATATTTCATTTTCTAGCCTAGGTAAAGTGATACGGGTAATTTATCATTTCAACCCGTAATTTACAAAGATACCCGGGTTTGATCATTCCAAACCCGCAATCCCAAGTAAATGAAAATAATTGAAAATCATTCAGGCATATCATTTCAGCCCATAACGATTTTCTCCTATTCTAAAGTCCGTTCGGGTATGTATCATTTCAACCCATAGTGATTCTAATCTAAAGGGAACTTGCAGTGTGATAAACTGATAAAAATAATAGAACAGCATAATATAACAGTAACATATAATATAATAGGTGTTTAAGCATGGGTGAACATCAAAAATCATAACATAGCAGGTGTAACATGATAATGCATTTTACAGATTCAAAAGGGGTCAATTCACTAGTTATATATGTACATATTGTCTGGTGAGAATAACTCAGCTGTTTAGAGCTGGAGATAGCTACCAAAGCAAACAATACAGACACTATGAAGGCACAACGATATGGAAATGACTTGAAAGTGGAGAGCCAAAGCTAAAAGCCTTGATCAAACATTTGAACAAAACAATGCAACATAGATAAATTTCAAAACAATTTATCACTAAACGATGTTAGAAATCAAAGCCCAAAACAACAACAATTGACTTGCACTTGTTCTCTACCTCATGTGCTTCAGTTATGCAGTGGTTAATCTCAGCCTAGGGTAGGAAATTGGTCTGGTTTGGGTTCCGTATGGGTCGGCCTACACATGTTTGCAAGGTGGTGAAGTCTAGGTGTATAAACTAGGTGTACAAGGCTAAAACAATGCAACATAACATCACTTCTAGGCCAAGGTTTGGCTCGGCCAGAGGCTAGATGGCATGGCCAGTAGCTCCAGGTGGTGGTGGGTGACATGGCAGAGGGTGGAGGTCAGGCCAGAGGTGGTGTTGGTGGAGGTAGTGGAGGCTAGAGGTTGAAGAAGGAGGTGTTGGCAAAGGTGGGTCATCTAGTGTATATAGTGATGGTTTTTGGTGGATTTTTGTGGTGATCTATGCCTTGGGTTGGCTTGGCCTGAAGTGGAGGGGTACTAGGATGGGTGATGGTCAGAGGAAGGGGGTGGTGATGGTCGGCCAAGGCCTGGAGGAGAAGGAGTCAAGCCATGATGGTAGAGAACAAATGCAAGAAATCAATAGAAAAGCAAAAACACAAGTAAGAAAAGAAGATTTTACCAAATTCCTTGAACAAGTTGAGGCCGATTTTTTTTTCTTTCAGGAATAAGAAAATGATTTAAGTGAATGATAAAAGAATGTAGGAAGCTGAAGAAGTGAGGAGTAATGGCCAATTGATGAAAAGATATGGTTAAAATGTGAAACGGTAGGAATATAAAAGGCCTTAGGAGATAAAAAGTCACCAAAACCTTTCAAATTTCTATATTTTCTTTTTATAAGTTTAAATATCTGATAATACATATAATTTCAGTTAGAATTCGAAAATATAACAAATATAAAAAATATAAATAAATAAATATTAATTATATATGATTAAAATAAGAAAATAGTACAAAATGAAAACTAGTCTAGAAAATTTGAAAATAAACAGAATAAACTTTGGAAGATTTATATGGACTTAGAAAATATTTATAAATAAAGATAATAACATAAAAAAAATTCATTCACAAAAATAAATAAATAACTTTTAATTAAATATAATTTAAATGAGGAAAATAGCAGAAAATAGAAACTAGCTTTTAAAAATAGAAAATAAATGCAATAAATGTTGGAAAATTTTTATTATCACTTTAAAAATATTAAAAGACAAAGTACACATAAAATAACATATTAACACATATTAAAATAGAATATGACAAAGAAAATGCAATTTATATAATTTAAAATAGACAAAATTGTTAAATAAATCAAATTGCACTCAAAATTGAAATTTACATAACTTTCACAATTCAAATCCGTTTTCAATGAAATGAAAAGCAGTATTCAAGTTATTAAATATATTTTCATAATAAAAGATAAAATATAAGAATTTAAATATTTAAATTTAAGGTTTAAAAATAAAAGTTTGACCAGTTTGACCAAAAATCCCTTTTTCAGGAAAATGTTCAATTTATACCAGTTTGAAATTAAAATTCACATAATAATCAACATTTATATTTAAAAATGAAATGTTTGAATTAAAACAAGTTTAAAAATAGTTTTCAAAATATAATAAAGTCAAATAAAATATATACAAAAATCTAGGGCTGTTACAACATCAGACACCATGATATATTATTTTTATTTTATTTGTTATTGATGATATATGCCTGTTGCTGATTTTTATATTATTATCATATATGTTCTCACTCTGCAAGTTCCAAATTAGTATAGAATTCCCTATGGGTTGAAATGATACATACCCAAACGATCTTGTAGAATAGGAGAAAATCGTTATGGGTTGAAATGATAAACCCAAGCGATTTTCATTGACATTGAATCTGGGATTGCGGGTTGAAAAGATATATACCCGTAGAAAATTAAATTGCGGATTGAAATGATAAATATCCGTATCACTTGACTATAGGATAGGAAACTATATATAGACAATGTTGTTATATATATATATATATATTTTGAAATGATTTCCATAGTTTTAAAAAGGAAATATATATGGTTTTATATAAATATTGATTTTAAAATATTATATATATAAATGTTATTTTATATATGTTTAAAATTCTTGATTTTTTTAAATTTGTATGTTTTGGGAAATTTAAATATATAAGTTAGTTTTGAAATTATAAATTTTAAGATTTTACTTATAATTTTACTATTTTAAAAAAATATATAAAAATAATTTTTAATATAATATAAATTTAATGATAAGATTTAATTTAATAAAAAATTGATTTAATTAATATATGATATGTTTTAGTATTTATTTAAAATTTTATTTTAAAATAGATTTTATGATAAATTCATAAATTGAGGTTGGAAAGATAAATTGGAAGTTGATTTGAAACTTGTATTTGGATTTGTTTAAGAATTTTTATTCAATAAAAAAATCGATTTGGAACCTATTGAATTTGAGATTTAGTTTATTTGTAATTTGAGGATTATTTAAATGATATTGGATTTTATTAAGTGAATATTTCAAAACTAAATATTAATGAAGTTAAATTAAGATATAAACGAATTTATCAAATTTTGTTTTGAAAATGTTTGAATATTTAAACTTTGAAATCTATTGAAATCGAAATGGTATTTTCGTAGTTCAAATCTATATTTGAAATTGATATAAATGGTTTATTGAGATTTGAATCGAATTAAAATGGAAGAACTGAGATTTGATTTAAATGGGATTTTGGAATTTGAGTTGATTTGAATTGATATGTGAAATTTGGGAAACTGTTTTATTATATAAGTATTTTAATATATATAAAAATGTTTTACTTTATAAATTATTTTAATATAAACTATTTTTATATATACTAATTATTTTATTATATAAACCATTTTATTTTATAAACTATTAATTTTATAAACTATTTTATTGTATAAACTATTTTATTATGTATTATTTTCTATATCTATACTGTTTAAGTAGAAAGTATTATGATTTCCAAAGTGTTATGATTTCCAAAGTATTATGATTTCCAAAATGTTATGATTTCCAAAGTGTTATGATTTCCAAAGTGTTATGGTTTCGAAGTTTTATAATTTTGAAAGAGTTATAATTTTGGAAAGTACTATGATTTTGAAATGAATATATTTTAAGGGAATGATGATATCAGATTTGAAATGATTTTGAAATGGATATGATATTTTTGTTTTGAAGTATGATATTTTGAAATGACCATGGTGTTATAATAACGATTGGTTATTAAAGAGACCGGGATCGGATATTGTCATACTCTCTGCCAATACTGAAAACCACTTTAACAACTGTGTACGTGGTGGAGATTCCAGAATGAAGTAGGATGGTTTGGTGACGATTCTATATGGTATTTACGTAGCCCTGACTCCCGTGAGTCAGCTTGATGTGGATAAAACAGGAGCTATACCGGCCAAGTGAGGTCATTCCTCCTATTGGACACATTTCTTCGATACCATTCTATTGCTTTTGTGATTTGATTGGGTGCACCCTTTGATTTAGGAGTATGTCACGAGGTGGGCGGTAGTAGCTGCTATGCGTTACCACCAGTCCGGGAGTGCAAATGGTATATCTACCCTGGCATTGCCTCGAGTGCCTTGTTACATGCCTTATCGCACCTTCTACGAGTTTGTTTTGTACCGTACCTATGTGATGTCCTCTGGGTAAACCACTAGTTTGGTGGAGCGTATGGCATTGTATAGACTACGGGAATATATAAAATGTGTTAAGGGGGATATGGGTAACGCCTTAACGCTATTTTAATACTTTTACTTTACTGTAGATATATTATAATAGCGTATATTACTACATAGTAGATAGTTCCACGGATCCTTAAAGGATGTGTATCCCAAACATCCTTTAAGTTACTTGTATTTCAGCTAACATTTCACTTGAGTTGAATTTATTAATATAAGAATGTTAATCCTGACTCGAGTGTTTTGTGTTTTTCTTTACGCTCGGGTCAGACTGAGTGTCACAACATTTGAGACTCACCTTTGGAGTTGGAGCTTCACATGTAGATCCATCTGTATCTATTCAGCTTTCAGCTATCCAGTGGTTTTGTTCAGACTTGTCAGCTGTTTGTATTGGAGACTACATCGTATTTGAGATATTCTGTTGTATTTTATTCCATACTCTATTGTTTATATAGTAGCTTCATGAACTACTATTTATCTTTTCCGCTGCTTATTGTTGTAATACACCGTGTTTGTGTTTTTTTGATTGATTTATTTACTGTATATGCTAAGTTTTGCCAAATATAAATTAACTATCTGATATTTTGAGCAATTCAAGTCCGACATGTGTGGATGCGAATGGCACGAAATACCGGGTCGTTACATTAGCACTGGGCCAGGGCCGGCTCTGTTCTAAAATATTGTATAAGTATGTATTGCAAATATTCTATGCTTGGAGTTGGTGTAAAATTAGTAATGGTATATTTTTGATATTCTTATTCTTAAGTGTGTTTTTATGGCCGTTGCTTGAATTTATTCGATTATTTTTATTTTGAAGTATGTTCTTATATGAAATGCCTTCAAAAGTATAAAAAAGATATGAACAATCTTGGATGGCATTTAAAAATGCTATGAAAAGCAACAAAAGGATTCCAAGAATGTTAAAAGGAAACGTAATTGTTACAAAAAGTATAGCATTTGATGAATGCCATTTACATAGAAGAAAACATTGTGAAACACTTACTCTGATTCAAAACGCCGTAGAAAAGACAAAAATATTGTAGAAAACCTAATGTAAATTGTATCCTATACCGAAAATACGAATGATAGAATTTACACGTTCCGTAGCATTTACTTTCCAAAGCGTTAGTTGTACGCTATAATAAGACAACTTTTCATAATGTTTTGTTTTCTGATGGTATAGATCCTTGACCTATTATAGAAAGTCATTGGATAACATTCTTTAAAACGCTATATAAACTTCTTATAGCAATTTTCAAACGCTATAAAGTTCAAATTTCCATATAGTACTGTCAAATATCAAATAATTAAAGAAAACAGAGCGAAATATAACACATCATCATATTAATATGTAAGTACCCAACCCTATGTAGGTATCATATATAAATCGTATTACAGATGTTCTATTTCTATTTAATATGATCACAATCACAAAATGAATTGTGATTCTCCCTTATCACAAGTTATTAACATCACATCATATAATATATAATAGTGATAATTTTGATTAACTACTAAAAATTGGATCAACACCTAGTGATACACAGTTACATCATATAATCATAAAGTAATAATTTTATCAAATATCGAAAATTGAATCGACATATAGTGACCCAGTACTACCTACGGCTCTGATATACCTTAAAAAGAATCAACACCTAACGATACCCAGTATCACCTATGAACCAGCATTATGGGTGCATCTGCTAATCTATAATACTATAGGTAACCCACCCTGGTCTATCATTGCCTATATGACTACCCTCCGTAAGTCATGTAGACAAAACAATAACGCCCGTACAATAGATCGTCACTGGGAGTAAGGATGCCACTCTTAGGGTGCTACCTTGAATCAATCCAGTTAGGGTGAATACTAGCTTTCTTTAGCATGGCACTTATTAATTGATTTACAATACTAACATGTTCAACAGTGTATATACAATAGTAATCCCACCAAACTATCATTAACCCAATGTCAGTAAGGGGTTTACCTTATTATATTATATTTCCCACTTTCATATATGATAGTAAGTCTCACATTACTATCGTGTATCCAGTGTCACCAAAGGTTACAAGTTTAAATCACAATATTCTTACTTTATTCAAATAATAGGCATGATCAACCATTCATATCAACATATGCAAATAATTCAAAATTACATAGCATATTTAAATTCTAAACCAATCATAGTAACTTATTTCAAAGCATATTCGAGAATAGCATGGTAAGGATCAACTAAAGACAAATTTAAAATAAGGTTTACCCACCTAATGACGCTTCTACTTGATCTCTAGGTAGAGTATTTTAATAGGGAAAAAGGAGATGATGATGGAGTGGGAGTGAATGAAATAAATGGAGGGAGTAAGGGTTTGCATATAAGCAAGACATAATCATACTATTTTGTTTTATAAGCTATACATTATACTATTTTGTTTTGTTAGGCTAGTCATTATACTATTTTGTTTCATAAGGCAAGTTACTATACTATTTTGTTTTATTTGACTAGTCATTATACTATTTTGTTTTATTAGGCTAGTCATTATATAATTTTGTTTTATTAAGCTAATTATTTTACTACTTTGTTTTATTAGGCAAGGTTAATAATTCCTTCTTGTTTTATTAGGAAATGTTAATAATTCTTTCTTGTTTTATTAGACAAATTCTTATCTTAACTTCTAAGAAGTATTCATTCTAATCTATATTATTAGGTAGAAAAAATAATAGTCTTCTTAATTTATTTCTTAACATTTAAACATATGAAAAATTAAAATAAATACGTGCATTTGTGTTTATCTTTCTTTGACATTTATCATTTTTGACAAAATTTTCTATTTCAAACACAAAAATACAATTAAATTCCATATAAATATATTAAACCATATTTAACTCAATATAACTTTATTTTATGTATAAAACTCATTTTTCGCTTTATTATTATTTTCGAATTAAATCAAATCTTTATAATTTATTTTGTTAATATTCAAGAAAGTAAAATTTTGTTTTAAAATTCCAAACTTTCTTCTCTTTTCATGATCAAATTTCAATTACTTTCAAAATACTTTTAAATTTCAAATCACAATATTTCCAAATTTTAGGTTGCTATAAGTGTCGATCTGTACACTTAACCAATTTTGGTAGTCTTTTGCCTTGGTCAATTCTGCATCGATCCAACTCTTTTTGGCTTCTTCAATCTTTGCACATCTCTCACCATAGCAATCCAACTACAAACTCTCTAGAGTTTATCCATTAAATTTTATTCTATGACCATGGATCTTTCAATATCGTATAACTGAATTAAAGACTCTATCAAAAAGTCTCCATCTACACTCGAAAATTTCAACCATCGAATAACTCATCCCCGTTTCACATTGCATATTCATTTAAAAATAGCATGCAAAATGACAACAAACAACTTATCATCATATCAAAGCATACAATCCATCAAATCATTCTTAAATTGCCCTAACATCATGCATCAATCCATAGCATCAAAAAACGTGATTAAAACCATTAAAAATCATTCAAACGTATTTTAATCCTCGTTTTTTACGTTAGGTCAAATCCGAAAATCATATTTTTATCATGAAAAATGGATCCAATACACTTTAAACATACATATCAATATACAAAATGTAAGTGGTTATAAGCTACTCACCCACTAATATAAAATCGATGAAATAAACCAAAATCTAAGAAAATTCGAATCTACACAACAATAGTCTCGAAATACATTCCTAAAAAAATGTTTTGATAATCTCTAATTAATCCTAAACTCGAGATTTAAACCAAAAATAGTATATTTAATGATGATTTAGGTGGAGATAAGAATAATGATGGTTTAGTTCTATTTAAGAAAAAAGAAATGATTTGATGGCTGCACTAACCCCTAGGATTAGCATAATTCCTAAAATCATTAATTATGCCTTAATTGTAGGCCTGGGCCTAATGAAAAAATTACCTAAAACTGTTTGAATTATAATTGTTATATCTCTCAAAAGGCTTGGCCAAATTACTATTATAACCACTTTACAGAATGAGAAACCATCAAATCTTTCATTTAGAATAGGTTTCAATTGAAATTCTACTCCTATCAAAATTTATAGCCATTGCAAGTTTTTTGGGATAAAAATATCCGCAATTTATTATAAAGTCCAAAACGTCAAATTACTTCAGTACCTAAATTTCTAGCTCAGTTTAAGTTTGTTGGTTATTTTAACAATATTTTGTCTCAATATAAAAAAGTATAGGTTTTAAGTGGTACCGGTCCATAACGTAGACTGATTTTTGAGTCATCAATGCTTTCCTTGATTCTCTTTTATTTGGAGTTCCATCTTTAATCTTCTTTTGACCTCTATTCATCTAATCACGACCGTGCAAAAAGAATCATCGATCGATATCGATCCATGTGTAATGATTTATGCTGTAACAACACGCAAATTTTGAAAATATTTTAAATGAAAAATTATTTGAAATTTTGAATATAATTATTATAAAATTGATAAATTGGGAAATTTAATGTAATATTTTGAGTTTTGATGTGAAATGTTCTTCCAAATTTAATAAAATAAAGATTTTTCTTAAAATGCAAATTTTGGTCAACTTTGGTCAAAGTTTGACTTTCTATGAAAATTTTAAAATTTGAATTTTGAACTTTTATTTTTTTTATGAAGATGGATTTAATTCTAACATTTTCTTGATTTTTCGTTTTGTTAAATTTTGAATTCTACTTCTCCAAATTTGTTGTTTTCAGTGTATTACACGCAATTGTTTTCTCTTAACATCTTATTTATATATTGATGTGGGCTTGTACTAATGGGCTGAGAACCCCTGCAGTAGATGAGAAGCCACCTGTTGAATAGCCTATATAACATCTCCTAGGGTTTTAGTTAGCCTCCTCATCCTTCATTTGTGCCTCCACGGAGAATTATGTAAGTCTTCTTCTTCATCATCCTTCTCCCCGAAACCCTAGACCTTCTTCCTCTTCTCCTCTACAATTTTCCTCCTCCTCTCCTTAGAAATTCCGCCATACCTATTCTATCACCTCCCCATCACCAAACTCCAACCAAAACCCCTTTTCCCTCCTTCCTTTCCCCCTCTCCTCTTCACCAATTTCGGCCTCCATTCCCACTTCTCTATTTTGGCCACCACTTCACCAAAACCCTACCAAAGCCGAGCCTTGCCACCACAGACCCTACACAAACCGAGCCTCCACATCTCCAAAATCCTAGCCTAGCCGAACCTACCCAAACCCGAGCCTTGTTCACCAAAACCCTAGCCTTTGCACCACAAAAACCAAGTCCAAAAGCCCTAGGCCGAGACTAACCCTAACCCAAACTCCGATGGCCGAGCCTAACCTAACCCAAACCACCTCTAAACCCTAGCCTATGCACCCCCTATACAAGCCTCTTCTATTGTATTTACCAAAAAATATATTTATTTTATTTTATTTTTCTATGTGAATTATTTGTTTACGTATGGAATTTATTTTATTTTTCAAAGCATCGGATTTGGATTCTCCTCTCACTCAAGTATGTCCATAATTGTCGTGCTTGTTGCGTTTTGAATCACTTTGCTAACCAAAGAAAGGTGAGTAATCACGCTTGACAACGTACTTATATTTTGGTGAATTGATGACAATGGAATTGTATGGATTTGTATATGTAAGTTAAGAAATTTCATTATTGAATATTATTATGTTATTTCATACCATATTTTACCTGTTATTATCATATGCTATGATACATTGAATATTATTATGTTATTTCATACCATATTTTACCTGTTATGATCATATGCCATGATATATTGAATATTATTATGTTATTTCATACCATATTTTACCTATTATGATCATATGCCATGATATTGAATACTGTTGTTATCCCGCCTTTTGGCAAGGCCGTGACACCAAGTACTTGACTAGAAACCAATGACAGTTCGTCTTGGAGATCGGTTATACGCAGGCTCACTATGGATATCGACGTAATTTTTCCGAGTCCAGATCGAGCTAAAATTGATATGACATGACAAGCAAAGCTATAAGAGCCAACGTTCCGAATTTCAAGTCAATCGGAGTTCATATGCTCAAGATATTGATCGATCACGGTTGAGAAATCCAAACTTGCATCGATCATAACTGGAGATCTACAAACCCAAATGCCACCAAATTTTAACAAGAGCTTCAATATGACCTGAAGAATGTTCCTGCTAAATTTCGACTCGATCGGAGCAAGTCTTCACTGAGTCGAAATTCGTTCGTATCGATCGCGGATGGAAAAACTCCAACTTGCATCGATCATATCTCGAGATCTACAAGTCCAAATGCTATGAAATTTTCACAGCAGCTTACGTACAACATGAAGAATGTTCCTGCCAAATTTCGACTCGATCGGAGCAAGTCTTGACCGACTCGAAATTCGTTCGTATCGCTCGCGGATGGAAAAACTCCAACTTGCATCGATCATATCTCGAGATCTACAAGTCCAAATGCTATGAAATTTTCACAACAGCTTAAGCACAACATGAAGAATGTTCCTGCCAAATTTCGACTTGATCGGAGCAAGTCTTGACCGAGTCGAAATTCGTTCGTATCGCTCGTGGATGGAAAAACTCCAACTTGCATCGATCATATCTCGAGATCTACAAGTCCAAATGCTATGATATTTTCCCAGCAGCTTAAGTACAACATGAAGAATGTTCTTGCCAAATTTTGACTCGATCGGAGTAAGTCTTGACCGAGTCAAAATTTGTTCGTATCGATCACGGATCGGACCGAAACTTCACGGGCTTGGGCGCACGGGCTTGGTCATGTGCCAAAGAGGGTCTCCCGAGATCTGAGCGAAATACCAGCCTCCAACACTTATAAATAGACCCCCAAAGCCAACAGAAAAGGGTTCTTCTTCCTCTTTGAGGTCTCCAACGCTCGGACTCCGCCAGATCCAGATCTGAACTCCATTGCTACTGCTACCAGCGAATTTCACTGCTGCAAATCATTGTTATTCACTGTAATTCATTGAAATCAATTGTAAACATCAAAGAAAGATCAATAAAGCAAACTACTTCATAGTGGACGTAGGCAATACGCCGAACCACTCTAAATTCTTGTGTCTCCCTGCATTTTAGTTATTCTCATTTTTGAAATTTGGAGTTTTTGTTAGATAAATCCTCTTTTTACATTTAATTTCTTCACTTTATCTCTTCAAAGACTTCCGAAGAGTGTTGTGCCCAATTTTGGTACAAACAACTGTTATGTTTATTTATTATTCTGTTCTCACACTGCAAGTTCTTCACTATGGGTTGAAATGATACATACCCGAATGATTTTTAGATTAAGGAAAATTGTTATGGGATGAAATGATAGGCCTGAGCAATTTTATTTGACTTGGGATTGCGGGTTTGAAATGATATAAAACACGGAAAATTAATAAATTGCGGATTGAAATGATATATGTTCATATTTACTTGACCCTAGGGTAGAGAATTTTATACAGACTTCGTGGTTGATTTTAAAATGATTTTCTAAACATTATTAAGTATTTTGGATTTCTATATATGAATCTCAACTAAATTTAATATAAGGATTTCAGTAAATTTGTTTACATGTGTTAAAATTTTTATAACAAATAAATAGTTGGAAATGTAAAGTTTTGGAATCTAATTTATAGTATGAAGGTTAATTAAAAATTTAATAATCCGATTTGACCTTATAATGGAATTTTATTCTAACCTATAAATTGTAAGTTTTAAATTATGCAATAGTAATTGAAATGATAAAATGTTATTTACTGAAAGAAAATAAAGGGTAAGTTAAATACTTTGAACTTGGCATAAGGATTTCTGCTTTAAAATTTGATATTTTAGTAACAAAGTTATTTTACTAAAGGTGTAGTTTCTTTAATGACCAAATAGCTAAATTTGAGTAATATAATAGGAATGATAAAATGACTATGATAAAACATGAAATATATATACTATTTGATCATATAAACTATTGTAGTAAGAAGTATTACAGTAACAATTCAAAACTGCTGCGATTTCTTACGGTAGCAATTCAAAACTGCTGTAGTTTCTTACTGTAACAATTCTGCACTGCTGCGGATTCTTACAGTAGCACTTCTGCAAGTTTTTACCGTAACAGTTCTACATTGCTGCGAATTCTTACAGTAGCACTTCTGTACTGCTGCGTTTCTTAAAAGTGACATTTTCAGAATGCTACAAATTTTCTAAAAGGGTTATAGTTCCAAATGTAAGGTTCTAAAGGTTACATTTTTACGGTGCTATGATTTCTAAATTTTTACGTTCCAAAGGGGTTATAATTAAATGAATTTGGAAGTGTTACAACTTTGGAAAAATGAATAATATTTTAAAAGAATAATGACATGGAATTTATATGGTTTTGAAAGAAATATGTTTGATATGAAAAATAAACCATTTGAAATTGAAATAACCACGGGTTATAATAACGTTTGGTTGTTAAAGAGACCGGGATCGGATATGGGCATACTCTCTGTCGATACCGAAAACCACTTTAACAACTGTGTACGCGGTGGAGATTCCAAAATGAAGTAGGATGGTGGCGACGATCCTAAAGGTATATTTACATGGACCTAACTCCCGTGAGTTAGCATAAGGTCGCTAAAACAGGAGCAATTGACGGGCCAAGGAGGTAGGTCCTCTAATCGGACACACTTCATCGTTAGCCATTCTATTACTTTGTGATTGATTTGGTGCGCACCTTTGATTCGGGAGTGCGGATCGGATCGAGTTGGGCGGTAGTTGCGGCTATGCGTTACCAACTGTCCGGAAGTGTAATTGGTATATCTACCCTGGCATTGCCTAGTTGTGCCGTGTCACCTACCCTAGCGCGCCTTATACGAGTTTGGTTTGTACCATACCTATGGAGTGCCCTCTGACGGCACCCAGTACGGGTGGGATTACGGTACTGTATAGACTATTGGCATACCCAAAAATGTGTTAAGGTGGAAAATGTAAAGCCTTAACGCTATTTTTAAATAGTATACTTTACTTTAGACCCTACTATAATAGCGTATATTACTACATAGTAGATAGTTTAACGGATCCTTAAAGGATGGGCGATCCCAAGCATTCTTTAAATTACCGATGCATTTCTTTACAGTTCACTTGAGTTGATTTACATTTTATAAGTATGTATGTCCTGACTCGAGTGTTTTGTTTTTTGCTTTACGCTCGGGTCAGCTTGAGTTTCACAGCTTTGGTTTCATCTTTTTGGAGCTAGAGATTCGCCGGAGATTTAGCAGTCTATCTGATATTTCTATTCCAGTTATTTCCACTCAACTTTTGCTTTTGTAGTAGAGAAATTATGTACCTTGAATCTCCAAGTGTACTGGCTTCAAACTTTGGTATTATTTATTAGTTTTGAGACTTTGTATCTAGTAGCTTCATGAACTACTATAGTTATTTTATTCCGTTGCGAGTTATTCTGATATTCTGTGTCTGTAATTCTGTGATTTATTTTATTTGCCCCAAATTTTATTAACAATCTGTTGTTTTGAATTATTCAAGTCTTACATGTTTGGTTTTATTGTCGATTTGAATGGTCCAAAACGACGGGCTGTTACAGTTGGTATCAGAGCTTTGGTTTTAGGCAAACCTTAGCCTACGGGGCAAAAACTCATTAGAGATATGGTAGAAATACCCTAGAATGAGTAAAAATCATTCTTAGAATCATTCTTTGTGAGAGAACGTATTTTCAAGTATAAAATGATTTTAAATGATTTTTAAAAGATTATTTTGGATATAAATTTTTTGTTGTTTTAAAATTCCTTTTCTTAGAATTCTTCCTTCCTTTCGAATCCACCTTGTTTTATAGAATTCTTTGATTAGGATTTCCAGTCTAGTTGTATCTTTTCTTCTATCTTTTCCTTTATCTTTGTCCTAAAAATTCATTCTTGAATTTCCAGGATGAATCGTAGGAATGCCAGAAGTCGTGGTGTTGCCCCAGTCCTAGCACCAGTTGCACCCGTTAGGTTTACTACTCTCTGTAAGGAGTTCACCCAGGTAGGTGGTACTAAGTTTTCAGGATCAGAGACCATCATTGAGGCTCAGCAGTGGCTGAGAGGTTTGGAAAGGATTTTTGCTGGTTTAGAGATCACTGACGCTCATCAGCACCAGTTAGCAGCATGGTAGTTGAAGGAGGCAGCACTAGATTGGTGGGAGTCTGTTATAGCCAACACTGTTGAAGCAGATATTTCTTGGGATCAGTTTAGGTATTGTCTTAAGTTAGTCCTTTTGAATTTGGTTTAGATTATCCCTTTTAAATCTTTCTTAAGTTTGGATATCTTGTTTAGGGAGGCTTTTGTGACGAAGTGGATGCTAGAGGTTGGGAAGTCTCAGCTATACAGGGAGTTTATGGACCTTAAGCAGGGGGATATGTCATTTGCTGAGTATGAGAGGAAGTTTGATGAGCTTTCCAAGTTTGGTCCTAGTTTGATTGATACCCCTCTTAAGAAGAATGAGAAGTTTATAGTTGGAGCTCGCCCGGAGTTTTATGATCGTCTGATTTCCCATATGCACATCCCTTTTACTGCATTGATGGATATGGCCATTAGATATGAGAACCCTACTTCTAAGGAATCATCTGTTGCTAGTGCACCTTCATCTCAGCAGTCTTCTAGCAACTCTAAGAAGAGAAAGTCAAATTTCCAACATCAGAAGCAGAATTGGCTCAAGAATCCAGGTTTAGGATCTTCTTCTTCCCGGAAGCAGCCTATTGATCTTTCTTCCATCACTTGATTTAGGTGTGATCAGAAAGGGCACTATGCCAATAGTTGTCCTACTTTAGCCGGAGCTGCTGTTCCTCCAGCTCAGATGACTAGGCGTGATCTTTTCCATGTCTGTTTGCAGCCTGGCCACTTCAAGCAGGATTGTCCCTTGTATCTAAAGGGCAAGACATCTGGAGTCTTTGCCATGACTTCTTCCACCCATGATCCGCCTACTCCACCTGCCCCTTGTGATACCCAAGGTACTCTCCAGAGCACCTTTACCTTGTTCAAACTTTCTGTTCGCGTTTTATTTGACACTGGAGCTTCGCATAGTTTCATTTCTGTGGATCTTTGTGATAAGTTTGAGCATATCCTTTCACCTAGGTTTGCATCCGAACCTTTATGTGTTACTAATCCTATTGGTGGCCCCAAAAACCTTAGTAGGATTTGTATTAATGTGAAACTCTGCCATTCTGACCATCGCTTTTCTGGAAATTTCTACATCCTTGGTTTCGATGCTTTTGATCTATTGCTTGGAGGAGATTGGCTGAAGACGCATGAAGTTGTTATCTCTTGCAAGACCCATACTGTTTCTCTTGTTGATGATTTTGGAAACCCTTTGGTGATTCAGTGTTGAAAGCCTCAAGATCTTGTAGGAAGTTTTATCTATTCTCTTGATTCCTCTCCTAGTGACTTTGATTCAACTCCTATAGTCAAACTCTATCCCGACCTATTTGGTGAAGTCACTTCTTTACCTCCTAAGCCGGAAATTGAATTCTATATTGACCTCATTCCTTGAGCTCGACCTGTAGTCCTTCCTCCCAGAAGAATGGCACCCCGCGAGAAGGTTTATTTGAGGAAGCAAATCGAAGACTTGTTCTCCACAGGTTTGATCAGACCCAGTCATTCCGAATGGGGAGCGGCAATGGTTTTTGTCACTAAGTCTGATGGTTCTTTAAGGATGTGTGTTGATTATAGGGAGCTGAACAAGCTCACTATGAAAAACAGATATCCAATGCCTCGCATTAATGATATGTTTGATCAGCTATATGGCGCTACTGTATTCTCTCAGCTTGATCTTGCCACCGGTTTCCACCAGCTCAGAATTGCTGAGGAAAGTATTCGCAAAACTACTTTCCGTTCTGAGGATAGTTTCTTGGAATGGCTAGTTATGCCTTTTGGTTTGACTAATGCCCCAGCTTTCTTTGTCGACCATATGAATCGTGTCTTCCGTGATGTTCTCAATAAGTTTGTTCTAGTTTTCGTCGACGATATCCTTGTTTTCTCTAAGTCAGAGGAGGAGCATGAATCTCATTTGAGCTTTGTTCTGGGGACTCTCAGAAGTCATCGGTTGAAAGCCAAATTTTCGAAATGCCATTTCTGGAAAGATGAAGTCCGATTTCTTGGACATATTGTTTCTGGTAATGGAGTTTCTGTTGATCCAGTTAAGATCGCTGCGATCAATGTAAGTCTATCTTCCTTTCTTTCCTTTGTACTTTAATTATTCTATCTCTTTATCGATTCTTATTCTCCCTATTCTATTTTAGAATTGGGAAACTCTTAGGACTCCATCTGATATCCGTAGTTTTCTGGGCCTTGCCGATTATTATTGGAGATTCATTGAGAATTTTGCTCGGATTGCTGCACCTCTCACCGCTCTAACTCGTAAGAATGCTAAGTTCAGATGGAATGATAAGTGTGAAGCTGCATTCAATGAGTTGAAGCGCAAGCTTACTTTCGCACTAGTTCTTACCGTTCCAAATGGAAATGAGGGATTAACGGTATACACTGATGCCAGTTGTGAAGGTTTGGGAGCCGTTATGATGCAGGATGGGAAGGTTATCACTTATGCTAGTCACGAGTTGAAGACTCATGAAGCCAATTATGCAGCCCATGATTTGGAATTACTTGCCGTAGTTTTTCCTTTGAAGCTTTGGAGACATTATCTATTGGGAACTAAGTTTGAGCTCTTTATGGATCATAAGTCTTTGAAATATATATTCACCCAGAAGGACTTGAATCTGAGGCAAGTTAGGTGGCTTGAGTTTCTTGCTTCTTATGACCTCAACATCAACTATACCCCAGGGAAAGCTAATGTTGTAGCCGATGCATTGAGTAGGAAGAAGGCGATGTTATGTCAGCTTGTTGTTTCTTCTCCTCTTATGGATCGTATTATTGCTAAGCAGGATGAAGATAGGATAATTAGGCTTATTAAGGAAAATGTTCGTAGCAGGGTTGGTGGTAATAGCCAAGAAGGAAGTGGAGCTCAGATTGAAGATAAAGGGATTTTAAGGATTAATAATCGGATTTGTGTCCCGAATGTCGATGGATTGAGGCAAGAATTACTTCGGGAAAATCATCGGTCCAGACTTTCTATTCATCCAGGTGTGACGAAGATGTACCATGATATTAATAAGTTGTATTGGTGGAGTGGTATGAAGCGTGATATCTCCCTTTTGTTAGTAGATGTGCAACTTGTTAGCAGGTTAAGACTGATCATCAGAATACCGCTGGATTATTGCAGCCTCTTGAGGTTCTCAATTGGAAATGGGAACAAGTTTCTATGGATTTCATTGATGGGTTACCAAGGACTAGGAAAGGTAATGAAAGTATTTGGGTTATTGTGGATAGATTGACTAAGTCAGCTCATTTCATTTCGGTTAGGTCCAACTTTTCTGCTTCTAGTCCAGATGAGATTTATATGAGAGAGATAGTTCGTCTTCATGGTGTTCCTGTTAGTATTGTCTATGATAGAGATCCCATCTTTACCAGTCAGTTTTGGAAAGCTTTTCAGGAATCTTTAGGTACTCATCTAAATCTGAGCACTGCTTACAATCCGCAGACCGACGATCAAACGGAAAGAGTGAATCAGATTCTGGAAGATCTCCTTTGTGCTTGTATCCTTGATTATGGAGGATCTGGGAAGATCATCTCCATCTCGTTGAGTTCACCTATAACAATAGTTATTAGGTATAATCCTGAATATCTGTTTAAGGTTATCTTAAACATTTATCTATCTTATTCCATCTTTTGAATTCAGACTAGTATCGAAATGGCTCCATTTGGTGCTCTTTATGGACGACCTTGCAAATCTTCATCTTGGTGGATTGAATCCGGTAATCGTTTGGTTCTTGGTCCAGATATGATTCTAGAGGCTTCTGAGAAGGTTGAGGAGATTAGGAGGAAGATGAGGATTGCGCAGGATAGACAGAAGAAGTATGCTGACAGGCGTAGGAGGAGTTTGGAGTTTTCGGTTGGTGATCAGGTTTTCCTTAAGGTCTCTCCATTAAGAAATGTGATTCGGTTTGGACGGAAAGGGAAGCTCGCTCCTAGATTTATGGGTCCGTTTCGCATCTTAGAGAGAGTTGGTTCCTTAGCTTATCATTTTGAATTGCCTAAGAAACTTCGGGAGTGCATAATGTGTTCCATGTTTCGCATCTTCGTCGGTATCTTCATGATCCATCTTTGATTGTTCAGCCTTCTGCTCTCGAGAGTTTGGATGTCGAGCCAAACCTTACTGTCGAGAGGAAGCCACTTCGTATTATCGATAGAGGTACGAAGCAACTTCGAAGAAAATCTGTCAACCTAGTCAAAGTGTAATGGAGCACTGATGATCGGGATTGTACTTGGGAAACGGAAGAGAGCATTCGTGCTTCGAATCCGGAATTGTTTGTTCCAGGTATTATTCATTATCCTACCTTATCCTTCTTTGTTTTCTACGTCTCGTTCCTTTTCGAGGACGAAAAGTTTTGAGTGGGGGAGAGTGTAACAACCCGCAAATTTTAAAAATATTTTAAATGAAAAATTATTTGAAATTTTGAATATAATTATTTTAAAATTGATAAATTGGGAAATTTAATGTAATATTTTGAGTTTTGATGTGAAATGTTCTTCCAAATTTAATAAAATAAAGATTTTTCTTTAAATGAAAATTTTGGTCAACTTTGGTCAAAGTTTGACTTTCTGTGAAAATTTTAAAATTTGAATTTTGAACGTTTATTTTTTTCTATGAAGCTGGATTTAATTCTAACATTTTCCTGATTTTTCGTTTTGTTAAATATTGATTTCTACCTCTCCAAATTTGTTGTTTTTGGTGTATTACATGTAGTTGTTTTCTCTTAACATCTTATTTATATTTTGATGTGGGCTTGTACTAATGGGCTGAGAACCCCTGTAGATGAAAAGCTACCTGTTGAATAGCCTATATAATATCTCCTAGGGATTTAGTTAGCCTCCTCATCCTTCATTTGTGCCTCCACAGAGAATTATGTAAGTCTTCTTCTTCTTCATCCTTCTCCTCCAAACCCTAGACCTTCCTCCTCTTCTCCTCTACAATTTTCCTCCTCCTCTCCTTAGAAATTTCGGCCTCACCTATTCCATCACCTCCCCATCACCAAACTCCAACCAAAACCCCTTTTCCCTCCTTCCTTTCCTCCTCTCCTCTTCACCAATTTCGGCCTCCATTCCCCCTTCTCTACTTTCGGTCACCATTTCACCAAAACCCTACCAAAGCCGAGCCTTGCCATCACAAACCCTACACAAACCGAGCCTCCACCTCTCCAAAACCCTAGCCTAGCCGAACCTACCCAAACCCGAGCCTTCTCCACCAAAACCCTAGCCTTTGCACCATAAAACCAAGTCCAAAAGCCCTAGGCCGAGCCTAACCCTAACCCAAACTCCTATGGCCGAGCCTAACCTAACCCAAACCACCCATAAACCCTAGCCTATGCACCCCCTAGACATGCCTCTTCTATTGTATTTTGCAAAAAATATATTTATTTTTTTATATTTTATTTTTCTATGTGAATTAATTGTTTACGTATGGAATTTATTTTATTTTTCAAAGCGTCGGATTTGGATTCTCCTCTCACTCAAGTTTGTCCATAATTTGTCGTGCTTGTTGCATTTTGAATCACTTTGCTAACCAAAGAAAGGTGAGTAATCACGCTTGACAATGTAACTTATATTTTGGTGAATTTATGACAATGGAATTGTATGAATTTGTATATGCAAGTTAAGAAATTTCATTATTGAATATTTATTATGTTATTTCATACTGTATTTTACCTGTTTTGATCATATGCCATGATATATTGAATATTATTATGTTATTTAATATCATATTTTACATGTTATGATCATATGCCATGATATTGAATACTGTTATGTTTATTTATTATTTTGTTCTTACACTGCAAGTTCCTTCACTATGGGTTGAAATAATACATACCCGAATGATTTTTAGATTAAGGAAAATTGTTATGGGCTGAAATGATAGGACCGAGCAATTTTATTTGACTTGGGATTGCGGGTTTGAAATGATATAAAACCCGGAAAATTAATAAATTGTGGATTAAAATGATATATGTTCGTATTTACTTGACCCTAGGGTAGAGAATTTTATACAGACTCCGTGGTTGATTTTAAAATGATTTTCTAAACATTATTAAGTATTTTGGATTTCTATATATGAATCTCAACTAAATTTAATGTAAGGATTTCTGTAAATTTGTTTACATGTGTTAAAATATTTATAAGAAATAAATAGTTGGAAATGTAAAGTTTTGGAATCTAATTTACAGTATGAAGGTTAATTAAAAATTTAATAATCCGATTTGACCTTATAATGGAATTTTATTCTAACCTATAAATTGTAAGTTTTAAATTATGTAATAGTAACTAAAATGATAAAATGTTATTTACTGAAAGAAAATAAAGGGTAAGTTAAATACTTTTAACTTGGCATAAGGATTTCTGCTTTAAAATTTGATATTTTAGTAACAAAGTTATTTTACTAAAGGTATAGTTTCTTTAATGACCAAATAGCTAAATTTGAGTAATATAAAAGGAATGATAGAATGACTATGATAAAACGGGAAATATATATACTATTTGATCATATAAACTTTTGTATCAAGAAGTATTACAGTAACAATTCAAAACTGCTGTGATTTCTTACGGTAGCAATTCAAAACTGTTGCAGTTTCTTACTATAACAATTCTGCACTGCTGTGGATTCTTACAGTAGCACTTCGCACTGCTGCGAGTTCTTACCGTAACAGTTCTGCACTGCTGCGAATTCATACAGTAGCACTTCTGTGACATTTTCAGAATGCTACAAATTTCTAAAAGGGTTATAGTTCCGAATGTATGGTTCTAAAGGTTACATTTTTAAGGTGCTATGATTTCTAAATTTTTACGTTCCAAAGGGGTCATAATTAAATGAATTTGGAAGTGTTACAACTTTGGAAAAATGAATAATATTTTAAAATAATAATGACATGGAATTTATATGGTTTTGAAAGAAATATGTTTGATATGAAAATAAACCATTTGAAATTGAAATAACCACGGGTTATAATAACGTTTGGTTGTTAAAGAGACCGGGATCGGATATGGGCATACTCTCTGTCGATACCGAAAACCACTTTAACAACTGTGTACGTGGTGGGGATTCCAAAATGAAGTAGGATGGTGGCGACAATCCTAAAGGTATATTTACGTGGACCTAACTCTCGTGAGTTAGCATAAGGTGGCTAAAACAGGAGCAATTGACGGGCCAAGGAGGTAGGTCCTCTAATCGGACACACTTCATCGTTAGCCATTCTATTACTTTGTGATTGATTTGGTGCGCACCTTTGATTCGGGAGTGTGGATCGAGTTGGGCGGTAGTTGCGGCTATGCTTTACCAACAGTCCTGAAGTGTAATTGGTATATCTACCCTGGCATTTCCTAGTTGTGCAGTGTCACCTACCCTAGCGCGCCTTCTACGAGTTTTGTTTGTACCATACCTATGGAGTACCCTCTGACGGCACCCAGTATGGGTGGGATTACGGTATTGTATAGACTATTGGCATACCCAAAAATGTGTTAAGGTGGAAAATGTAAAGCCTTAACGCTATTTTTAAATAGTATACTTTACTTTAGACCCTACTATAATAGCGTATATTACTACATAGTAGATAGTTTAACGGATCCTTAAAGGATGGGCGATCCCAAGCATTCTTTAAGTTACTGATGCATTTCTTTACAGTTCACTTGAGTTGATTTACATTTTATAAGTATGTATGTCCTGACTCGAGTGTTTTGCGTTTTGCTTTACGCTCGGGTCAGCCTGAGTTTCACAGCTTTGGTTTCATCTTTTTGGAGCTAGAGATCCGCCGGAGATTTAGCAGTCTATTTGATATTTCTATTCCAGTTATTTCTACTCAGCTTTTGCTTTTGTAGTAGAGAAATTATGTACCTTGAATCTCCAAATGTATTGGTTTCAGACTTTGGTATTATGTATTAGTTTTGAGACTTTGTATCTAGTAGCTTCATGAACTACTATAGTTATTTTATTCCGCTGCGAGTTATTCTAATATTTAGTGTCTGTGATTCTATGATTTATTTTATTTGCCCCAAAATTTATTAACAATTTGTTTTTTTGAATTATTCAAGTCTGACTTGTGTGGTTTTATTGTCGATTTGAATGGTCCAAAACGGCGGGATGTTATAGACACACTTAGCAAAAATTCATCTAACTTTGCCCCTGAGGATGAATATCGATACATACAGACAAGTTTGCAAATTCTGACCAAGTCTATCGACTCCGACGAGCATATTTTACCCATTTTTGACCTATGATTCTAGTTCATAATTGTAACCATTTCCAAAACAAGCACCAATACAATACTAATGAGCGATCAAATATAAGCAAACATGCATTCATATCAAATTAAATAAGCATATAATACAATAATTCAACATTCATGTCCTACCCTGCAATCAAATTAAACCTACGTGTCCGTACGTGCATTCCCTAAAACCTAACATCTAAAATTTTCTTATTATGGCGTCTCTTATCAGCATAACTCCTTTTCTATCCTGCGTAGCTTTCATTCATTTGTGAATGTCCTTTATCTTCTCCAAAGTCCCTCTAATCATATCTGGTGCAAGCATCAGTTTTATCCCCCATTTCCCACCAACACGAAGGGGTATGGCATAGTTAGTCATAAAACCATTGAACGGTGCAATATCAATCCTCAATTATGGTATTATTGTATGAAAACACTACAAGTGCAAATGATCGTCCCACCGGCCCCCAAAGTCAAGTATGCAAGCTTGTAAAAGATCCTCAAGTATACGATTCACTCCCTCTATATGACGGTCAATAAGCAGGTGGTAAGCTCTACTCGAATTCAGCTCCATCCTAAATGCCTCTTGCCAGCTTTTCCAAAATCCGCTCATGAATAATGAATCTTTATTGCTTATAATGTTATTTGGTACTCCATGGAATCGTACTATCAAACACACATACAACCCACCCAGTTTTAACGTCATTCTATTAGACTTTAATGATATGAATCGGGCATTCTTCGTCAATATATCAACCATAATTGAAATACTAACGTACCTCCTCTAGTCCTTGGAAATCCATCGAAGAAGTCCATTGATATTTATTCTTATATCCACTTCAAGTGGTTGTAGCAAACCACTCTATTCCTTTTGCTTAGCTTTTACAAGTTAACAATTCATACTTTTGGAGGTGAATGTCCCAACACCCTTCTTCATTCCTTCCCAATAAAATGTCTACTCATATCTTTATATATTCTATTGCCTCTAGGGTGGATGGTCAATTTCGAATAATGGCACACCCATAGCACATCATCTCTAAGTCTGTCTACATTAGGTACATATAGTCTTCCATATTTATAGAGCCAACCATCTTGATCAAATCTGTACTTCTCTAAATTATCTGACTCTACTCCCAGCTCTAGCTTAGTCATAATCTTTGCTAGTATAGCATCATATTTCTGACTAATACCAGTCCTCTCTATAAGAATAGGTCTAATCATCAAGCTTACAACATCTCTAGCTCTAGCTCACACTTCAGTTGGAATCATATCCAATTATACACTCTAACTGCGTCCATTCTAGGAACATAGCTCCTAAGCTGGCATGTCTCCTACTCAATGCTTCTACTACTGCATTTCCCTTACCGAGTGTAACGACCCGCATTTTTCCGATAATTAAAATATTGAATTAAATAAGATTTTGTAATTTAATGTTGGAAGAAAATAAAATATATGATGTAGGAATGAGAAAACTAACTAGAATGAAGTTTAATAATGCAAATTTATGTAATAGATGACTATTTGAATGTAATCTCAAGTAATTGTAATAATTGTAAGTTATAATTGGTTATAAATTTAAAATAAGGAAATTAATTTAAATGTTATATTAATTGATGAAATAATGTGTAATAAATTAAAATTGGATAAAATTTGTGTTGTGTTAGTAGTTATAACATTTGTGTGTAGATAACAAACTTATAAATGTAACAATTGTTAATTGTTACCAATTTATTTAATATGTTGAATTAAGTTGGAAATCAATTGTAATTAAATGTAATTAAATATTACGTTAATATGAGTTAAGACGATAACTGTAAAATGTGAAGGTAATAAAATATATAGAAATGTGAATTATATTCTTAAGGCAATAATTTATTTAATAAAAAGAGTGAAACTAAGATAAATGAATTTATTGGGACTTTAAATTATAATTAATGTGAAAATCGACAAAAACTCAATATAATTGGAATATTGCAACTAATATAGTAAAAGATGATAATTGTAGAAAATGAGGATAATAAGATAGAAACCTATGTTAATAATTTCATAAGGTATTGGTTGATTTAATAGTAGGAGTGTAAATCAAAATAAAAGAATAAAAATGAATAAGTTTAGTAAAGGAGTAAACATATGCTTATTTATTTGAAATGTTTGGTAGCTGGAAGATTGATTGTAAAGACGAGAAACTATTAGTTAGTAAGAAATGTATAACTACTGTTTGTATCCAATAGTGTATAAATATGTTTAAATTACTATTAGATAGGAAATAATTGTTCTACTTCTCATTACATTCATTTAGTCCATTTCGAAACTTAATCAACTGAAATTAATGTAATTGAAAATTTTCAATTAATAGGAGAGAGAATACTAAATTGTAAATTAATAGGTGTAATTAAAAGTAGCTTAATGTTTGTGAAAATATAAGGAAAGTTTGATTTAATGAAAAGAACATTTACATCAAATAAAATGAATGTTTCATTTGTGAATGTAGGTTTAATTTTACTAACATAAAGAATAGAATGATTGATTTTAAAGGAAGAAATATATGTTTATTTAAACTGTGTTTAGCTTGCAGATTGATTTCAAGAATAGGAAAATAATCTATTTCGGTAAGTTATTTATTACTCTTGTGTATAAACAACCAATTTATAAATGTGTTTGAATAAACAATTGTTCCATTTTCATCTATTTTAGTTGTCTGTTTTGAAATTTAACTTTGTAAGTAATTGCAATTAATGTAATTCAAATATTTCAATTAAAAGGAAAAAAATGTTGATTGCAATCAATAAATTTAATAAAAGAAACGCACGTTTTGTGTTAAACAAAAATGATGTTTTAATGGAAATAAAAGATCATTTTGGGAAAACCAAATTGAACGTTTTCATTTTTAAGGTAATTATAAATTTTTTAATATGCGTAGATAAAAACCTAATTGCGTACAAATTTGAATATTATTTGAGTTAATAAAGTTAATTTGGTTATGTTTCAAAAAAATTGAATTTCAAAAGGTTGTGCGATGTACATGGTCCCTTCATTTCCTTTGTTATTAATTGTTGCATGAACGTTTTAAAATAGTTACCTTATTATTAATACTTGATCCATTCATTTCTCCTTCTATTAAATACCTAAGCCTAGACTTTTAAGCTTTATTTAATTCTTGCCACCTCATTTTCACGTATACAAAATTTTACTTTCCTTTGGTTTGCAAACTTTTCCATTCCTACGTGCATTTCCTTATGCATTATTAATGCCTGGAGCTTTCAAAATAAAATGTGACATTTATTTTTGTCCCTCCACCTTCATTTCCTAATTATAAATAAACTGCAGCTCATTTCTTCATTTGCGATTTGTTTCTCCTGACACCTCATATTCAAAAGCTCTTATTCTTGCAAATCCAAAAGCTTTCTTTTATTAAACATGATTTTTTTCATTTTTCATACACGTCCCATCCTCATCTTAGTTGTTCTTCAATCTTTCCTTAAGCCTCATCTTGAGAAAAATGTAAGTATTAAAATTTGTTTATTTTTTTTAGTACGTACTAATTATTATTTTAATAATATTTCTTATAACATGAATATCTTTTGCATATAAACTTTGATTCACGCGCGATTTCTTCTATTGGATTCATATTTAAATTCCGGACAACATGAAATTGATTTAGTTGAATTTGGAGACTGTTGAGTTTTTGCGCTTCTGTTTGGATTTTATTGGGCTAAAATCAAAGGTGAGTGTTTTAACCCACTCAGAACTACTAAATTGTCTTATGTTAGTTAATTTAAATTTATGATGTGATTAGAAATTGATTGGTTGATGTTTGGTATATTTAAATTGTTATTCGAGTTAAATATGACTTTTACTGCATTTAATCATCATTTAATTTAATATTGAATTTAATTGTCAATTGAATACCTGTTGATGATAATCAGTTAATTGATGTTATTTATTGGTTGATTAAATGGTGATTGTGATGTATGTTTGATTGTTTGATATTGGATGACTGGATGTAATATTTTTATATTGTTATAACACTGCAAGTTCTCTATGGGTTGAAATGATACATACCCGAACGATCTATAGATTAGGGAAAAATCGTTATGGGTTGAAATAATAAACCCGAGCGATTTCATGGATTTTGAATTTTATTCGGGATTGCGGGTTGAAATGATATATATCTGTAAATATAAAATATTTGCGGATTGAAATGATAAATATCCGTATCACTTGACCATAGGGTAGAAAATTTTATACGGACACCGGATTGGTTAAATTAAATTTAAATCCTTAATTTTGAAGTCGGTTAAATGATATTTTGAAATAAAAATTGATTTATATAAATTGAAATATTGTTGAAAATCCGAGTTTAAAATGTGAAATTGGAATTGGTTTAAAGGACTTAAATTGAAATTTGAAAGCTGGACGTGGTCCAGATGTGTTGAAATGAAGGAAATAGTCTAGTTTGATATTAATTCATTTTAATATAAATTGTGTAAAGAGATATTATTCTGAAAATCCTAATTATTAAGGTTTTCAAACTATTTAACTATTTTAATCTATTTTTAAACTATTTTAAACTATTTAATCAAATTAACCATTTAATTTATTTTAAATCTATTTTAATTTATTTTAAATCAATTTAATTTATTTTAATCTATTTTAATTTATTTTAAATCTATTTTAAATTCTATGTAATCTATATTAAATCTATTTAATCTATAGTAAATCTATTTAATCTATTTTAAACCTATTTAAACTATTTTAAATTTATAACTACCTTAAATCTATTTAAACTATGATAATCCATTTTTAAACTATTTTAAATTATTTCAAACTATTTAATTTTTTTTAAACTATGCTAAACTATTTAAACTATTTATGACTATCTAAACTATTTTCTAAATTCCAGGCTATGTAAAGTGGAAGTGTTTATATTTAAATACTTGATTTAATAGCGAATATGATTAAATGATGTTATAACGTAAGTTGAGATTTGAAATGATATTTTCTACTGAAATAACATGTTCTGAGTAAATATGATAATTTTAAATGAGGGTTTAACCTATTTTGGAAAGTGTGATTTTGAAAGTAAATATGATTTTGAAAGTGATATGATTGCAAATGTGATATGATTTTGAAAGTGATTTTGAGAATATGATATATTGATATCAATTATGAATTTGATTTTTTTTGAAATGTAAAAGAACCATCCGGTGTGAAATAAGCGTTTGGTTGTTAAAGTGACTGGGATCGGATATTGTCATACTCTCTGCCAATACCGAAAACCACTTTAACAACTGTGTACGTGCTGGAGAATCCAGAATGAAGTAGGATGGTTTGGTGTACGATTCTGTATGAAGTATTTTCGTAGCCATGACTCCCGTGAGTCAGCTTAGATGTGACTAAAACAGGAGCCACGCCGGGCCAAGTGAGGTCATTCCTTTTATCGGGCATATTTCTTCGATACCATATTATGACTTTGTGATGATTTGGTGGCCACCCCTCGATTTTGATTACGGGAGTGTGTTCCGAGGTGGGCGGTAGTAGCTGCTATGAGTTACCACCAGTCCGGATGCGCAAATGGTAGAATCCTTCCCTGGCATTGCCTCGAGTGTCGTGTTCACATGCCCTATCGCCCCTTCTATGAGTTTGTTTTGTACCATACCTATGGAGTGCCCTCTAGGTAAACCTCCAGTTTACGGAGGAGCGTACGGTACTGTATAGACTATGAGAATATATAAAATGTGTTAAGGGGGATATGGGTAATGCCTTAATGCTATTTTAATACTTTACTTTACTGTAGACACTATTATAATAGCGTATTATACTATGTATGTAGATATTTTAATGGATCCATAGGAGATGGAAATCACGAACATCTCTTGAGTTACTGCACTCACGTTAGACACTGGATAAGAGATGTCAAACCCCGTAAACATCTTCGATGCCGTTACACTCATATTTATTTACTATTGATTAACTTACATAAGATCTTTTAGTTCCGACTCGAGTGTTTTGTCTTTTCAATTCGCTCGGGTCAGTCTGGGCTTTTCAGTGTATCGAAGATTGTTTTTCTGGAGGACAAAGACGAAGATTTAGTACTACTACTATTATTTATTTCATTATTTCCATTATATCATACTGTTCTGCTGCATTGTTGTTTATTTCTGTTGTATGTAACTCTGATTCTGTATTGTAAAAGTGTAATTAAATGTTATTTGTAAAACATCTTTATGAACTATTTATTTGAATATTATATTTTGTCATTCCGTTGTGAGATTCTGTGTTTGTTTCTTTCTTTCTCTGCTTTTTCTTATTTACCCCATAACAATCTGCCCTTTTGAATGGTTTGAGTCTGACATGTGTGATTTATCGTTGATTTAAACCGTACAAAAAGGCAGGTCGTTACACCGAGCATGTAAGAAATGTCAAAGTCATAAGAAACTAAGAACTCTAACCATCTCTAGTGTCGTAGGTTAAGGTCCTTCTATGGGAAAAGTTATTTTAACGATTTCTAGTCGGTGAATAACTCAAACCTTGCTCCTATCAACTATTGCCTCCATGCCTTTAATGTAAAAACTATAATAGCTAACTCTAAATCTTCGGTAAGATATTTCCACAAATGTAGTTTCAATTACCTATTTGCATAAGCAACAACTCTACCCCTTTGCATAAATGCCACCCAAGTCCAGTAGAACAAGCATCTATGTATATTGTTAATTCCTCATTCCTATGTGGAATGACTAACACGGGTGCACTCGTCAACCTCTCTTTTAGACTAACGAATGCATGCTCACACCTCAAGTCCTAACAAAAAGTTTGATTCTTCTTCATCAATGAGTCAATAGTAATACTATCTTAGAGAAGTCTTTATTGAACCTTTGCAAATAACTTGCTAATCCAAAAAACTTCTTACATCCGTCATAGTCTTAGGTCTTTCCCACTCTTAGACTACTGCTACTTTGGTAGGATCAATAGTGATGCCCTACACTAAAACAACATGACCCGAGTACCTTATTTCCCTCCTCTAGAAATGACACTTCGAAAACAAAGCTTTCAAATGATGCTTTCTCTTCCACTTGTAAATATACAAGAATACCATCGATAAACACAAGTACAAACTTATTAAGCTAATTTAGAAAGCATGATTTATAAGGTCAACAAAGTATGTAAGTGCATTGATGTAACGACCCGTATTTTACGTATCGGAGGTCGTAAAATATTAAAATTATTTTTATTTAGGGTCGTACGATTCTATAACTTTGGGAAATGACTACTAAAGACATTTTTCATCCTTATAATTTTTATTGGACGATTTTGATCCTAAATTTTTTATATAGCGCATAATTTTTGATAGGAGTCGATTTGGGATCTGAAACCACTTCCATTAGACTGGGATGATGGTTTTCCTTTCAATAGAGTGATCATAATAGGAAAACGGACTTACCGTTTGGGAGTTATGACTTCTTTAAGTTTCACTTGATTTTGAACATCTTAATGGCTAATTGGTGAGTTAATAGCTAGGTTCAAGGCTTATTTTCGGGATTAACATCATGTTGGGGCTGATGTGACTTCTTTCCATCTTTACACACTTCCCAAAATATAAAGAGAAACCTCTATTAAGCAATTCTAGGCTAAAAAGTTACCCTAAATCTTACTTTAATTAGTCAAATCTTGTCATTAGAAGGAGATTAATGTAATTAGCACTTGGATTTGAAGATTTGTTGTTGGAGATCACTTGAAGCTACTGCTCATTTCGAGATCTGTGCACTTTGGGATTTTCTTTGGATTTAGGTGAGTGGTTAGGACCTCTCACTTACTAATTAATCATTATACACTATAGAATGATTTTTGGATCCTAAAATGTGTTTTAAACTGTAATTGATCGTATATGTTAATTTTAAATGATTGGTAATATATTTGTGAAAATGCGCTCTTATGGATCTCCCTTGTTCTTATATTTATCTGGTTTCTACCTTTAGATTTAGGCTTCATCTTGATGTGTATGGATGTATGCTTGTTAGGACATATTGTATGTAATGTATGCTTGAATGTATGATGTTTAAATCACTGAAAACGCTAATCAAATAGCGATTTAGTTCTAGGAATAAGTCTTGGATCAGTGATGACACACGAAGTTCAAGTCATATAATTGATTTCCAATCCATAGGGTAGGTCAAGAAGGACACCCTAAATCTACATTTCAAGTTTCAAATCATTTAGAGTTTGTTTGCTCGAGTTATGATCGATTGAATATAGATCAAAGGCAATTTGAAGATTATGGATCGATGGAGGTTGACTTTGGGGGCATGCTCTTGTTTTTGGATGTTTCGCTTCGAGTTATATGATGGAATTCTTCGGGTTGCTAGAGTGCATGCATGTGTCACGTGAGAAAGGAGAGAAAACTTCAAGTTTGGGATCGACTATGAGTCATGATTTGGGCTAGTAGAAGAGTTACATCGAGTCATGCTAGGTGTTGAATCCGTGGAGCTAAAAGGGAAATATTATGCTAATGTTGGATCAGTAGCCTATGGATTGATACCGATCCATGGTAAGGAGACTTGGTTCAGTGAAAGGATTGCATAGGATGGAGCATGGTTTGTTTGTATTGAATGTTGGAATGGTGATGAGGATGGATCAGTGGTGATGGTTTGGGTTTTATGGATCGAGTTAGTATGGTTCGGTGGTCGGTGCTTCGAGTCACTTACATAACTACTTCGGGCTCTTAACATAGTTACTCTAGGGTGATGCTTGCTTCGGGTCTTTATTCATGGGAAGTTGCTACGAGTCGCACCTTCAATTTTTGAGCTACGGGTCGGGTTGGTACCAAACCATAAGGTTCGGTAACGCTTTCCAATGACAACTATGCATAATTTGATGGTGATGATTCCGTTATAGGAAGTGATGGATTCCACGATGGATAGTTGTACTTCGAAATGCAGAGTAGTTGACTATGAGTTGGATTGAAGGAACAGTTTGAGGAAGGTTATGGGATAAACAATGACATTATGCGATAAACAATGGTTGTCAATAATAGTTTCCAATCGCGACGAGTTCAAACGGGAGTTGCAAGGATAGTTCCAAGATGTACTCTACTGCTGATGATGTGTGTAAAGGGATAATTAATATTCGTAGGTTTTGAAGTGTACTCGTAAAGCAAGGGTATGTAAGGATGCTCACTTAGGAGAGTGACATGCCCAGGACCACATGATGTTTTGATCCGTTTTCCCTAGACTAAATTCGATGGTAGTCTAGTTCCTAGCCTACTGAGTGGCATGGATTCGAGTCCTGAGAAACTAGAACGTTGAGTAGTCCTCAACTATGTGATAAGGTCATACAAGTATCATATATCCAACCCATTGAGTGAGTAAACGTGAGGATAGATGATGGATGCTATGTTTGCTTGATTAGTTATCACCTTAGGGATGCCACACGATGTAGATATCTAGACACCCCTTAGTACTTTGACTTATAGTACACCATTATGATCACATTTAGAGTAACATATATTTTGTGTTATCTGCTAACTCTGTTGATGTAGGGACAGGTCAGGTATGATTTTCGATATATTTTTTGTCCCGGTATATTGACTTTATAGCATTTGATATGTTCTACCGCTCACTCCAGACTATTGTCTATCTTAGGATTTTATGCTTTGCTTCCGATTATTTCCATACTCTTAAATAAATAGATTAGGAATATCAGCTTTGATGAGCACGTGGAGCTGGACAGGAGACGAGCATAAGGCTATACTCTCGTATTATTATATTTAGCTGTTTTTGCTTATCATTTCGATGTGCAACATTATAGAGCTCATTAGTGCTATTATATATTTAGAGACATTTATCTATTGTGAGTTTATTAATAGTTGTACAAACTCTATAACTTATGTTGTATAGTTGTATGGATTTGAGTACTCTGATTTCTGTGATTCATTCAGTTATTACTATCTTCCTTATTTTATACCTAAGATGTTTACTATTATATTTATTCGATACACTATGAGATATATGATAGGTTTTGTGTGATTGATTTACTTTAATAAAAACTATTTTGACGGTCGTCCTACATCGATTAGCCACCGTTGTAGCGCACGCTCTACTACAGGCCATTATATTGTGTGCCGATGGCGTAGCAGTTGATTAGCCTAAACAACATAACTTACCACTCACACAATCTCGATGGCATACTGAATGTGGGAATCACCACACTATCCCTCACCGCTCTTAGTTGGTGAAAACCCATTACTAAATTGAACTGAGGAAACAACTTCACACCGTGGAGTTGATTGAACAAATCATCTATACGTAGAAGAGGATGTATGTTCTTTCTCATTACTTTATTTAGTTCATGATAGTCCACAAAAAGTATCAAAGAGCCATCGGCCTTAGTGGCGAATATTACAGGTGCTTCCTATTTAGAAGTACTCTTCTAAATAAATCCTCTCCTCAATACATCATTTAATTACACCTCCAGTCTTGTTTCTCTTTAGATGTCATTCATCTCAAAGGCATAACAACTGGTCTAAACATCTTCTCTAAATGATACAAAACTTGATCTCTCTATTTAGTGGTAATCCTATAACCTCCTTAAATATACCAGGATACTCCTTTATAACCGATACTGATGAAAAGTCATTGTGCAGAATCTTAAGTGAAAACAAAATGCTAAACATCATTTCATCCTCGGGCATATAGCTCGACTCTATCTTATGCCCATTATTTGTCCTTACCTTCATCAATAACCTCTCACTATCAAGTATTACTCCATATCTTTGAAGCTATTCCATCCCCAAAATAATCCAAAACCCAACAAAACTAGTACAAAAAAATCACAAGCAAACATGCATCCATGACTCAATAAAACAACTTCATGATAAACCGTACTCAAAGTAGCCGAATCTCCTATAGGATTCAACACTACCAAGGATCTATTTACTAGGTCAGGTCTCAAATCTAACCTATCTACCAGATCACTGGATATAATAGAACATGATGCTCCCGTATCAAATAAAACATGAGTGGTATATCATAAATGGAAAGAATACCTTAAACAGTGATGCTCTTCCCCTTCTCCTTCATCGTTGGAGCACCCGATGAGTTATGAATAGCATTTAGCACATAAGCCTTCAAAACCTGCTTATCGTTCGGTGGTTATGGACAATCCTTCTTGATGTGCCCAAGTTTGTTGTAGTTGAAGCACTTCCTATCTTTCGTCTTCCAATTCATGATGAGATATCCATTCTCTCCAAAGTTAAAGCAAGTCGGCACCCATTTACCTTTGTTCAAACCATCTTTGTTCTATAGCTGCCTATTTCCCTTGTTGTTCCATGATATATTCATCTTCCCACATCCGCCTACTTGTAGTTTTGTTTCCTCTTTAGGAACAACAGCTAGTACAAGCTCTTGTGCCTCAAAGATTTTTCCATAATCTTATCAATGCATTCACTAATATAGTTCACTAAGTATTCTCCAAGTTTGTCATTCAAGCCAATAATGAACTTCTCATTTTTCATAAATGGATTGTCGACGAACGTCATCCTATATTTCGACATAGAGCCGAATTCATCAACGTATGGAGACATAGACATGACTCCTGCTTCAAATAAGCAAACTTTATGAATAGAATGGATCACCAACCAGTAAGAATGAATCTCTCTTTAAAGCATATCTTAAACCGATCCCAAGTAAACTGATCCTTAAGAGTAACTACTTTGATAGAATTCCACCAATTCATTCTTGAAGTTGCCATAAAGCTAACTTCCTCTTCCGAGCATCATTCAAATAAAGATCATCAATGATGGACTCACAGGTATCCAGTCGGTAACTTCCATAGAAGACTCTATTACTGTGAATGATTTACCTTCCATACTAGCAAAATCCTTGTACACTTGGCAAAGTCAACTTGTTGAACTTGCACCTGAGCACCACCACCCGCAATGGCACCAGAAGCTCCTCCTTGGGCATTTTGCATTATGTTCACCATCATCCGTGTGAACATCATCTGCATATTAGGGTTAATAGCTACCCTAGTCCCTACTCCTCTTTTAACCCATAACCTTGTTGATTTCCATTTCCATTGGCTCGTTCTTCCTATTTGTGATAAGAATGATCAATCTTTGATAAAGGATATCAAAACAAAAGGTACTTGTGTATGCAATGCATCTTACTATATACATAGTATATAGTTTTGAATACTAAAATAAAAAAAGTACCCTCTCTCATATATCGCTTGGATCCATTACAAAGTATATCTCTTTACCTATTATCCCGACTTTTGGCAAAGCCATGACACCAAGGACTTGATTAAATATCGAAGACAATCCGCCCCGGATATCAGTTATCTACAAGTCCATGATGGATACATGCAAACTTGGTCCGAGTCCGGATTAAGATGCAATTAGCATGGTACAACCAGCAAAGCTATGAAAGGAAATGTTCCAAATTTCAGATCAATCGGAGTTCGTATGCTCAAGTTAAGGATTGATCAAGATCCATGTGAAACATGTCCATTTCGTATCCATCCATCCAGATCCATCATTTCGTATCCATCAAGATCGATACGAAATGAACACAACTCCATCACTCGGCATCCATCATTCGTATCCATAAGGTCCGAACTTGTAACGAGGGATCCTGTTGCTTCTATGATCGATTGCGCTTCACTTGACCAGCAAATACACATTTCGTATTGATCCCTTATCTGATCGATATGAAGAGCAGGGTGGACGATCGATATGAGGACGAAGGATAGGGCTTACGATCGATATGATGGAGGAGGCAGAGTATCGATATGGAAGACAAAGCATCAGATGGATACGAAAGAACCGGTCAAAAGCCAAAAGAAGTGGCCCTTATGCATGAATTTTGGATCTCCACAAAGCAAGCGCGCCACGTCATCGATACGAGGAAGATCGATAAGAAATGCATCGATATGAAAGCCTCAGCCAATCCTTGTTTGCAATCTTGGATCGATCATATCTCCCAAAGTACAAATCCAAATGCCATAAAATTTTCATAAGGGGTTGCATATCATCTCAGGAACGTCCATGATCGATTGTAGCTCAAATGGAGTGATTTTTGATCGATACGAAATCAATATGGATCGATCAAGGATCGATCCCAAATCACTCCAGATCGATTGTGTCGGCCCACCTACGCATGAGAAGGGGTATTCCGAGATTCAAGGTAGATATTTCCAGCTCCGCGCCTATAAATAGCACCTCCATTGCAACTAAATAAGGACTTTATGCTGCTACTCTGCTTAAAATCAATTGTAACTCGAGTGTTAGCCATTGTACCATTGTAATTCAGTTTATAATCAACAATAAATAGCAAATCCTTCAAAGTGGACGTAGGCCATAGCGCCGAACCATTATAAATTCTTATCTTCTTTTACTACTGCTTATTTTTCTTGGTGTGATTGTTAGATTAGCCTCATTTTCCATTTTATTTCTTCATTCTAATATCTTCAATTACATCCGAAGAGTGTTGTGCCCATTTTTGGTACAAACACTTTGGTGCTTTCACTGAGAAAACTCCGCTTTTCTCTGATTCTGTGGATCCCCTGCCATTGTCGGATTGCTAAAATCTAAGGAGGAGATTCAGATCAGTCTTCCAGAGGTTCTTTCTATTCTATTCAGATTGTTCCAGATCTATGAAGAACTACATTCAACATGGTGTGCACTACCAGAACTGCTTCCAATGCTGTTGATCCTGAAGGAAGGGATAGGCAAATCCCATACAGCTAACCATCGCAGGCCAAACATCAGCTGGAGTTCCAGATCCACTTGGTGCAGTAACTAGAGAGGAATTCCATACCCTTATGTAGGAGCTCACTCAAAGCCTTCAAGAGCTCACTCGGCAGATCCGTGCCAACACGGAACTCACGAACCGGCTGAATGAAGAAAGGCGACGGAAATCTAGAAGGGAGCATGCTTCTTATTCTTCATTGAAAGCTCGACGTCATCTGAATTCAACCATAGATCTACACGCCACTGATTAGATGGAAACTACGCTGAAGATTCCGGGCACCCATATGCTGCGAATTCCGGACAGGCCAGAATTGGTCCTTCCATAGGGCACCAAGCTGCACCCTCCTCCCAAGGAGGGACACTTCCTTACGACACTACTCATGATCGCACAACAGCTGCTGCTATAGCTCTAGATGCCGAAATCTAAAACCAACCAGATCTAGCCCCTCGTCACCACAATCATGCTCAGGATCCTCACCTCCTTGAAGCCCAGGAGCCAAGGAGGTGTGGAACGGGCAGTAGACAGCGACCGGACCGTCCTCGTGACATGGAACCCAACCATGCCTTGGCCCCGAATACCCAGACGCTTAACATTCTAACTATGATATGCCAAATGATAAGAGAAAGTCAAGGCCTCACTAATGATGACTGAGGGATTTATAGAAGTCACACCCCGTTCACCAACAATATCTTACATGCGGAACTATCCAGCCAATTCCGGATGCCGACCTTGCCTGTATATGAAGGAAATTCGGATCCCAACCAACACATTCAGAAATATGAATGGGTCATGAATGCCACTCGAGCTGACGATGCAATTAAGTGTAGAAGCTTCCCTATCTCCTTAGGAGGCATTGCAACTATGTGGTTCACCCGTCTACTACCAAGATCTATTTTATGTTTCGACCAGTTGGCTACCAATTTTGTCGAGCAGTTCGTTCTGCATTCTACAAGACCGAAGGACGTTAATACCTTATCTAGTATTACTCAAGCCCTAGGAGAGACTCTAAGGCATTATCTGAAAAGGTTCCATGCTGCTTGTGCCGTAGTCAGTAATCCCAACGACAACTCTATTTTGATGGTATTGACTAAAGTGATCGATCCCGATTCCGAGTTTGGTGATTGGTTGGCTGGAAAATCCCCTGCTTCATTGGACCATTTCTATGCAAAGACTGCCCAGTATTTGAGGAGGGAAGACGCTAGACGGTCTAGGAAGAAGGACATCATAGGGCCCAGTAGTGAAGGTATCCAGAGTAATGTTGTAGTGAAGCAGACCGGGAAGAGCTCCGATAAAGTACAGTTAAATATTCAGAATAAGCAAAGTCAGCAGAATGGTGATAGAGGTCAAGGAAAGAAGAGAGACCCTCATCGTGAGAGATCCAGAGCTCCTATGTTCGATATATATACTCCTTTGAATACGTCGCAAATGAATGTTTATCTTCAAACCTGTAATACAGGGTAGTATAAGAAGCCAGCCCCGAAACCATCGTTAGAGAAGCAAATTCAGACCGGAAAGTTTTGTAGATTCCGTGATTGTTACGGCCATAACACTAATGAATGTCATCATCTGCAGGATATTATTGAAAAGTTGATTAGAGAAAGGAAGTTAGAGCAGTTTGTCCGGGCTCCGCAGGATGGCAGAGCGGCCCCGTATAATTCCAATCAGGGACAAGGCTAGGCTAGGCCTGAAGAACCCGCACGTACCGGCGAGTGACTGGTGATTAATACTGTGAGTGGTGGTCCTCATCCGGCTGATCGGAGCTGGAAGGAAATGGGGTCATATGCTAGTTCGATTAGGCATGTGGACTTCGAATGTTGTAGTGGTACTGACAAAGGGGCCCCGGCAAAACAACAGAGGATGATGACGGACGAGATCATTTTCAGGAACCATGATGCCGACAGAGTCGAGGCCCCCACTATTGATCCATTGGTTATTTCTGCCCAGATAGGTCTTGCTTGGATGAAGAGGATCTTAGTTGATAGTGGAAGTTCTATGAACATACTTTTCAAACGTGCTTACGACCAAATGCTAACGAAAGCAAAGGATCTGAAATCGTGTCAGTCATGTATACATGGTTTCCATGGTAGTGCAACCATACCATCTGGGATGGTGGAATCATATGTTGAATTGGGTATCGATGATTGCCGAAGAGTCCGTATGTTGCAGTTTGTTGTGTTGGATATTCATTCTCCATATAATGCTTTCCTGGGTCGATCGTCACTTGCGGAGTTCAGGGCAGCGATTGCCCCTTGGTTTTTGACTCTGAAATTCCCTACTGATAACAGAGTTTGGGTAGTACATGGTGATTAGGCAGCTGGACGCGGCTGTTATGTTGCGGAACTGCGAGATGCAGAACGAAAGGAGAAAATTAAGGGCGTGGAAGAATCTCTCTGCGTCCGCTCCATGGAGAATTGACAACTAACACCTAAGCCGAGGCTCAGGCGCCTCGACTAGTTTCTTAAAGATCTTGATCCCAAAGACAACGATGATGAAGGGGAAGTCAGAGAATACCAAGCTTCCTCGGCGGAGTTGATAATTGATGTCCTGGTCAACGATGATGATGGTCCTAGAGCGGTAAATATCGGATCTTAGCTCATCCCCCAGATGGTACAAAAACCGCTTGATTTTCTTCGGGAAAACCTCAATGTGTTTTCCTGGACTCATTCAGACATGTGTGGTATCTCACAGAATATCGCGAGCCATGCATTAAAGATCGACCTGCGGCACGTCCCGGTGAAACAAAAAAGGCGTGGTATGGATCCAAAGAGATCTACCGCCCTGAAGGAAGAAGTGGATAAACTCAGGGCTAATGATTTATTCGTGATGCTTTATACCCGGAATGGGTGTCTAATCCAGTGCTTGTCATAGAGTCGAATGGGAAATGGCGGACATGTATGGACTATTCAGATCTGAACAAAGCCTGCCACAAAGACATTTTCCCGCTTCCCAGAATCAATCAACTGGTGGATTCAACAGCCGGACATGAGCTCTTATCTTTCATGGACGCATACTCTGGCTATAATCAAATCCCGATGCACCTTCCTGACTAGGAGCACACTAGCTTTATCACTGATCTGGGACTTTATTGTTACAAGGTGATGCCGTTTGGACTCAAAACGCTGGAGCAACTTATCAAAGGCTCGTAAACCGGACGTTTGCAAACCAGATCGGGAAGACTATGGAGGTGTACGTAGATGATATGCTCAAGAAATCGCGGTTATCCAGTGACCACATCAGTGATTTGGAGGCTTTGTTCGACATACTCTGACAGTACAGAATGAAGCTAAATCCATTGAAGTGTCATTACGGAGTCGCGTCTGGAAAGTTCCTTGGGTTATTGTCAACACCAGAGGAATTGAAGCCAATCCTGAAAAGATTTGGGCGATTCAAAATCTTGAAACTCCCAGAACCATAAAGCAGGTGCAAAGTCTTAATGGGAAGGTGACAGCTTTGAGCAGGTTCATTTCCCAATCAACGGACAAGTGCATTCCCTTCTTTGATCTGATCAAAAAATGAAAACGGAATTTTGAGTGGGTAGAGGAGTGCGAGGACGCATTTCGGGCACTAGTACAACATCTGGAAACACCTCCCATCTTGTCAAAGCCGGTTGATCACGAGAAGTTGTATGTCTATCTGGCGGTGTCGGCAAACGCAATCAGTGTCGCGCTAGTTCGAGAAGAGGATCAGATCCAACGACTGATCTATTATATCAGCAATAGATTGACGTGGGCAGAAAGAAACTACCCAAGGATAGAGAAGCTGGCTTATTGTCTTGTTGTAGACTCAAGAAAGTTCTTCCCATATTGCCAAGCTTATCCGATTATTGTTTATACCGACCAGCCGTTACGACAGATCCTGACACGACCTGAGACGTTTGGTAGGTTGCTTAAGTGGAACATCGAGCTGAGTCAATTTGATATCACTTATGCACCAAGGCGAGCTATTTAAGGACAAGTTCTGGGGGACTTCGTAGCTAAATTCACCATACCGGAGCATTTGCCCGAGGCCAGCGAATCTCCCAACTGTATATGGAAGCTGTACACCGATGACGCATCAAACGACCGGTGCTCAGGCGCAGGAGTGGTGCTCCAAACCCCAGAGGGGCGATCTATATGCTATGCTTTGAAATTCGACTTCCATGCAACTAACAATGAAGCTGAGTATGAAGCCCTACTTGCTAGACTAAGGCTTGCCAAGGATTTGGGAGTCGTCGCTATGGAAATTTACTGAGAATCACAACTGGTGGTGTGCCAGGTCCAAGGAGAGTATCAAGCTAGAGATCAAAGGTTAGCCTCTTACCTTATGCGGGTCCAGGAAGTATTGAACCGGTTTTACTATTACATTATCCGTTGTATACCCCGAGAGCAAAATTAGAAAGCCGATTCTTTAGCAAAACTGGCCAGCACTAGCGAAGCACAACGGATGGGACTCATCCTCATGGAGACACTTACTGGTCCAAGTATTGATCAGGTGGAGACAAATTGGGCTCATGAGGCAACCCCAGAGAGGGAGTCATGGATGACTCCAATCAGAAACTATATTGAGCATGGAACGTTACCCGAGCGCAGGAGCAAGAGAAGACAAGTTCTCCGAAAGGCTTCACGGCTTATTTTCCAGGATAGAATCTTGTATTGAAGGGGATTTTCTGTCCACTGCTCTGGTGTATCGCCCACAATGAAATCAATCTAGTATTGCGGGAAGTGCACGAAGGAGAGTGTGGCAATCACACTAGGGGGCAAGCCCTTGCGAAGAAGATATTAAGATACGGGTATTACTGGCCAACCATAAATCGAGATGCATCGGATTATACTAAGAGGTGTGATAGGTGCCAGAATCATGCTAGAATTCCAAGAGCCCCACCAACCAAAATTACTCAGATGGTCAGACTATGGCCGTTTGCCATATGGGGCATTGATATAATAGGATCTTTGCCTCTAGCCAAAGGTGGTGCGAAGTACGCCATTGTTGCAGTTGACTACCTTACTAAATGGGCGGAAGCTGAGCCCCTTGCTACTATTACGACAAAGAAGGTAATCAACTTTTTTCTGCACAACATCATCTATCGTTTTGGCCTCCCACAAACAATTGTAACTGATAACGTAGCCCAATTTGATAGTGCTGAGTTTAAGAATTTGTACCAATGCTATCGCATCCAGAAGAAATTATCGGTAGTAGCTCACCCTCAAGTGAATGGACAAGTCGAAGCTGTCAACAAAGTCTTCAAGTCCATTTTGAAGAAACAACTGGAGAAAGCTGGAGGTAAGTGGGTCGATGAGCTCCCCATGGCCTTAGAACAACCCATATGTCCACGACTGGCCATACTCAATTTGCACTTTCCTACGGCTATGAAGCAATTATTCCAGTTGAGCTAGAGGTACTTTCTCATAGTCTGACTTATTATGATACAAAGACGAACGGCATCCTACTTGCAGAATCTCTAGATTGTTAAATGAGAAGCGTGAAGAGGCTGATTTAAGGGCAGTCGCATATCGCAACCGAGTCGCCCTATTATACAATGCTAAGATCTGACCTAGAACCTTTGAAGTGGGCGATCTCGTACTCAAACGGGGCTATCCGGTCTCTTTGCACATAAAACCGATATGGGAAGGACCATATGTCATCGAATGGAGGCTTAGTGGCGGTTCAAGCTATCAATCGTTGATGGTCTCACACTACCGAGAGCATGGAATAGCGAAAGTCTCCGTCGCTATTACATATGATTGGCTTTCATTCATTTAGTCTGCTTTCCTTTTCAAGTTTGTTTATGCAATTCGAGAATTTGTATTTGTAATAAGGCAACTGATTTTGCCATGATTTTTTATTTCAGCAATACAGCGCAGACTCATAAAGCCAAATTAATGATTCCTAAATGCATCATGTGACCACCATGATGTACGAAGAGTTGAGTTCCATCTTACGATGGGACTCGTTCAAATAGAGAGTAATCGTGATCCGACCGGTCACTCGCTAGATGAAACCCCGAGCTCGGGGGGCAGACAACAACCAATTGAAATAGAATTGAAACACGACAATTCTCCAACCAACTCTAGCTCCCAAAGTGCGAGCTGAAGTGCAAAGTCCAAAATTAAGACGTGAATCGACCATCCAGCTCGAGGAGGATGGATCCGTCCATCCACGACCTCACTTATTTCCAAAAGCTTGAGGAGGATGGATCCGTCCATCCACGACCTCACTTATTTTCAAAAGCTCGAGGACGATGGCTCAGTCCATCCATGACATCGCTTTTTTTCAAACTCGAAGAAGATGGATCCATCCATCTACGACTTTGCTTAATGGATCAAGGAGGATGTGATCCGACCATCCACGACCTTGACCAACTCCTTATTCTCAAAGTGCAAATAAGATCCTAATACTTAAACAGATAAGATCGACCATTTGTCAACTTACTCTAGTTTCCCAGAGTGGGAACTAGAGTATAAACATTAAATGGATGTGACCGACCACCAGTAAAATAACTTATGTCCCCGGAATGTGGATATGATTCTAAACATTAAGCAGGCGTAACCGACTGCTGACCTACGAGTCTAATCCCCAGAGTGTGGATGAAAATATTAGCAAGCGAGCGAGCATGATCCGACCGCTCAAACTCATGTCACTTTAACTTTGTTCTGACTAAGTTAAATCAAAGTCAGTGAAGGCCGAGGACGACTGTCAACTGACTACTTCAATTCTCCCCAAAACTGGGGGCATAACTCAAGTTCCAACCGCTGACCGAGACAGCGCAACTGATGCAGCGCAACCTTTATTTGGCCAAGGCATAAGTCGTCTACGACTTAAGGAGGCGTTGATGAGTCGTCCACGACTCAACTGGACAACCAAAGGTGAAGATATAAGTCGTCTACGACTTAAGGGCAAGGCTATGAGTCATCCACGACTCATAGAGACAGGCATGAGTCGTCCACGAGATAAAACTAACACGGCAGATATAAGTCGACTACGACTTAAGGGCAATGTGATGAGTCGTCCACGACTCATAGAGACAGGTATGAGTCGTCTACGACTTAAGGAGGCGGTGATGAGTCGTCCACGACTCATCTGGAAGACCAAAGGGAAAGATGTGATGAGTTTACGACTTAACGAAGCAGCTATAACTCGTCTACGACTTAACAGGGAGATGAGTCGCTCACGAGTCAAGGGGAAGAATACACAAGTGATAAGTCGTCTACGACTCAAGGAAGGTGAGGAGATAAGCCATCCACGACTCAAGGGCGAGGCTGGTATAAGTCGTCCACGACTTATCAAAACTGGGTTAAGTCGTAGAGGCCTGGAGCTGTATAGTCTGATGCCGCTTTAATCCATGCCGTAGATTCTCCTGACGAGTTAATCTGAACCGATTGTTTCTAAGTCGCATCTGTTATAAATCATAAGTCGTAGTGTGTTGTAATTTGATAAGTCGTAAACGACTTAAGATGAGTCGTCTGATTATGGGTCGTTTACTTTTGAGTCGTGTTGTATGTTGATAAGTCGTTGAAGATTAGTATTGTAACGTTTTGTATAAGTCGTAAGTCATGTTGTGATGTGATGAGTCGTATACGACTTATGATGAGTCGTAGAGCGTAGCTATGAGTCGGAAACGACTTAGGAGTTGGAGAAATTTCTGTTGTAAAATTGTTCGCCTATAAATAGGTCGTGAGTCTCATTTGTAAATGGTTGTTGAATATTGAATAAAATTCTCTTTTGATTGCTTTGTGCTTTCATTCAAATTGGTAGTTGAGTGTAATCTCCTATCTCCTCTTTCGGATAATCGAGTGCGCTCGATTCAACGATTGTAGAAGCCGATTCGCGGAATCAAGTGCACTTGATCAACGCTTGAAGAATTGAAGATCTTCGAACCCGGTATCGTGCGCGATCAACGAGTTCAGGATAGCTAGAATTCGGTATCTTCGGATCAACGAATTTGGGCATTTCAGCATCTTCCAATCCACCGATTGCTACATTCAACGATCTACATCATTTTTGTAATATCCGCTGCGTCAGTTTTTTGGTATCAGAGCCTGTTCTAGCCAATCATAGCTAGATCGAGACTTGGAGCCTATTCAATTTGAAGAGATTTGCCGAGATTGAAGGTTGCTTATCACGGCCGAGAGAAGAGTCATCATTGTACGAAGATTGATTGAAGTACGGATTTGCATTGGAGGCCGAAACTTTGTCCATCGTGTTCATCGCGATTTGCTACAAAGTGGAAGTTTTCGATCCGTTTCATTTTGGATCAAAGTCCGAATTGTGTTTGAATTTGAAGTGTTGAAGAATTTGTGAAGTTTTCAAATATGCCGCCAAGAAGAGCTAATCGCCACCAAAACGTAGAAGCTTTGTATCGAAGAGAAGAAGCTGATGAGATGGAACAAAGAATCAATGAGAATTTTAGTGAGAAGCTTAATGAAGGAATTGGCCGGTTAGAGAGGCTTATGACGGAGATGAATCAAAATCGGAGAAGGGTTTCACCAGAATCTAACCATGGGGGAAGTAGAGTCTCGCCACATTCCAATCGAGACAGAAGTGTTGAAAATGATCAAGGGCGTGGGAGGAACGTGAATGATCGTGAACGGAGGAACGTCGATAGAAGGGATGAAGGTGGAAGGCGTAATGGTAGTAGAGATGTTGGTGGTCAGAATCGACATCGTTATGCATCTGATTTTGAAGAGGAGTATGATGGTGGTAGTATTCAAGAAAGAGGTCAAGGAAGAAACTATTCTGAATATGATCACAAGTGGGAGTCGGGGATGAAGACAGAAATTCCTGAATTCAAGGGTGGTATGCAAGCGGAGGAGTTTCTAGATTGGGTAGCTAATGTTGAAGAAATTTTTGATTTCAAAGAAGTTCCAGAACAACGTCGAGTGAAGTTGGTTGCTACGAGGCTGAGGGGTAGAGCTTTGGCATGGTGGCAGCAAACCAAGCTTACACGTGAACGAATGGGGAAATCAAAAGTTGAATCTTGGGAGAAGATGAAGAAGTTAATGAAAGCAACGTTCTTACCTTACAATTATCAATCTTTGATGTATCAACGTTTGCAGAACTTGAGACAAGGGACGAAAACTGTGAATGACTATGTTGATGAATTCTATCAACTCATTGCAAGGAATGATATTATGGAAACAGAAGAGCAGCTGACATCTAGGTTCATTGGGGGATTGAGAATGCAGATTCAGGATATGGTTAATATGTTCGATCCAAGATCTGTGGCAGAAGCACATCAGAAAGCGTTGGCTTGGGAAAAACAAGGGAGACGAGGAAGTGGTGTGTTTACTAATTCTAACAATCAAGCGAAGGGTGTTGGAGGAAGTTCTATTGTTTCTAAACCTATCAGTAGACCAGTGGTGAAGGAGGTTGAGAAGACAAGGGTTAACAATGGTTTCAAATGTTACAATTGTCAGGAATTGGGTCATAAAAGCAGTGAGTGTCCAAAACCAAAGAAGAGAACCATGATTGTAGAGGTTGAAGATGAGGATGTTGATGAGGATTGTTCTAGTCCAGTTGAGGAGGATAAGCAGGATATTGCGTCAGGGGATGAAGGTTGTAACCTAATGCTGAGGAGATCGTGTTTAACACCGAAGCAGGAGGAAGCTAGTTGGTTGAGAAGTAATATTTTTCAGTCAACATGTACTATTCTGGGGAAGGTGTGTAAGTTTGTAATTGACGCAGGAAGCTGTGATAATATTATCTCAACCGAGGCTGTGACAAAGTTGAAATTGAAAACAGAGAAACATCCGAGTCCATACAAGTTATCATGGTTGAGAAAAGGAGGAGAAGTGAAAGTGGATAGACGAGTTCGTGTTCCATTCTCTATTGGGAAGAAATACAAAGACGAAATCTGGTGTGATGTCGTAGAGATGGATGTTTGTCATTTATTATTGGGAAGACCATGGCAGTATGATCGAGCAGTACAACATGACGGTCGGACCAATAGCTACAGTTTTATGTTTGAAGGCACGAAGATTATCCTAGTTCCAAAGAAGAGACCACAAGGAGAAAGTAAGTCAGAAGAAATCGAAGAGCTGAAAACTTTATTATCTTTGAAGGAGTTTGTTAAGGAGGTTGAGGAAGAACCAGAAGTATTCTTGTTGATTGGACGAGAGAGCAGTGAAGAGGTTGAGATTCCAGAGGAAGTAAAACCAATTTTGAAAGAATTTGACGATGTATTTCCAGAAGAGTTACCAACGGAGTTGCCACCGTTGAGAGATATATAACATCAGATAGATCTTGTTCCAGGTGCTGTGTTGCCACACAGACCACATTATCGAATGAGTCCAAAGGAACATGAAGAGTTGCGAAGGCAGGTAGAGGAATTGCTTGAGCAAGGACATGTGCAGGAGAGTCTGAGTCCTTGTGCTGTACCAGCTTTATTGGTACGCAAGAAGGATGGGACGTGGAGGATGTGCACTGATAGTCGAGCATTGAATAAGATTACCGTGAGATATAGATTTCCAATGCCGAGGTTGGATGACTTGTTGGATCAGATAAGCGGAGCTACTATCTTTTCTAAGATTGACTTGAAGAGCGGTTATCATCAGATTCGCATTAGACCAGGGGATGAATGGAAGACAGCATTCAAGATGAGGGAAGGATTGTATGAATGGCTGGTAATGCCGTTTGGTCTATCAAATGCACCAAGTACTTTCATGAGGGTGATGAATCAAATTTTTAGACCATTCATTGGGAAATTTGTGGTGGTATATTTCGATGATATTCTGATATATAGTGGAAGTCCAGAGGAACATTTGAATCATCTGAGGGAAGTGCTGAGGGTACTACGACAAGAAAAGTTTTATGCTGCAACGAAGAAATGCGTGTTCATGACGCATAGTGTTTTATTTCTGGGGTATGTTGTTTCAGAGAAAGGAATACAGGTTGACCAAAGTAAAGTTGAGGCGATCAGAAATTGGCCACAGCCCAAGACGATAACGGAAGTTCGTAGTTTTCATGGGTTGGCTTCATTTTATCGAAGGTTTATTCCACACTTTAGTAGTGTGATGGCGCCTGTTACAGATTGCATGAAAGGTAAACAGTTTGCATGGACGGAGGAAGCCGGGGTTGCTTTTGAACGAATCAAAGATCTTTTGACCTCTGCACCAATTCTAGTGCTACCTGATTTTCAGTTGGTGTTTGAACTACACACTGATGCATCCAAGGTTGGGATTGGAGGGGTGTTGAGTTAGAAGGGGCGTCCTATTGCATATTTCAGTGAGAAGTTGTCAGGAGCGAAGATGCGATACAGTACATATGATGTGGAGTTTTATGCTGTTGTACAATCTATTAAACACTGGAGACACTGTCTATTTCAGAAGGAGTTCGTTCTTTACACTGATCATGAAGCATTGAAGCATTTGCAAGGGCAAGACAAGATTTCAGCGAGACATGCATCGTGGATTGCATATCTGCAACAGTTTACTTTTGTTGTTAAACACAAGTCAGGGGTGACAAATCGTGTGGCTGATGCTTTGAGTAGGAGGAGTCATTTGCTGACTACACTGAAGGTTGAAGTGGCGGGGTTTGAAATGTTACCAGACTTATTTACTAATGATCCTTACTTTGCAAAATTTGTTGATAAAGTCAAGTAGGGAAAGACGGATGATTTCGTGATGGTAAATGGTTTTCTGTTCAAAGGGAATCGATTGTGCATACCGGAGGGTAGTTTGAGAATGAAAATTATCAAGGAATTGCATGAAGAAGGGCATGTTGGAAGAGACCGTACCTTACAATTAATTTCACAATCCTACTTTTGGCCATCGATGAGGAAAGAAGTGGAGAGGTTTGTTGAGAGATGTCATATCTATCAAGTTTCGAAAGGAACCGCGACGAATGCGGGTTTATATATGCCGTTACCGGTACCAACTAAACCATGGGTTGATGTGAGTATGGACTTCGTGTTGGGATTACCAAGGACACAGCGTGGTAACGATTCCATATATGTGGTGGTGGACAGATTTTCGAAGATGGCACATTTTATTGCTTGTAAGAAGACGGCGGATGCTGTTCATGTTGCTCAGTTGTTTTTCAAGGAGGTCTATCGACTTCATGGATTGCCAGAATCTATTGTGTCGGATAGAGATACTCGATTTCTGAGTCATTTTTGGTTGAGTTTGTGGAAAATGGTGGGAACGAAGCTGAAGTTTAGTAGTGCTTATCACCCACAAACGGATGGACAGACTGAGGTGCTTAACAGATCATTGGGAAACTTTTTGAGGTGTCTTGTTCAAGACAATCTGAAGAGTTGGGATGTGAAGTTATGCCAGGCAGAATTTGCTCATAATCATGCTGTAAATCGAAGTACTGGGTTCAGTCCATTCCAGATTGTTTATTCGAGCTTACCAAAGGGACCGTTGGATTTAACGGTGATACCACACTCAAAGGGGACAATTAAGAAAGCTGCTGATTTTGTTGAAGGGTTTACGGAGTGTCATAAAATCGTTCAAGAACGATTGGAGAAAGCAAATGAGAAATATAAACGAGCTGCAGATTTGAAACGAAGAAATGTTGAATTTCATGAAGGTGATATGGTTTATGCAGTATTAACAAAAGATCGTTTTCCCGTGGGTGCATACAACAAGTTGAAAGCCAGAAAAATTGGTCCGGTGGAAGTTGTGAAACGAATCAATGAAAATGCTTATAAACTAAAGCTGCCAGATGATGTGTATACATCTGACGTATTCAATGTTAAACATCTTGTACCATATCATGGGGATGAGTTTGTTGGGGATGAAGAGTGTGCAAATTCGAGGTCGAATTTCTCTCAACCTGGGGAGGATGATGCAGCGCAACCTTTATTTGGCCAAGGCATAAGTCATCTACGACTTAAGGAGGCGTTGATGAGTCGTCCACGACTCAACTGGACAACCAAAGGTGAAGATATAAGTCGTCTACGACTTAAGGGCAAGGCTATGAGTCATCCACGACTCATAGAGACAGGCATGAGTCATCCACGAGATAAAACTAACACGGCAGATATAAGTCGACTACGACTTAAGGGCAATGTGATGAGTCGTCCACGACTCATAGAGACAGGTATGAGTCGTCTACGACTTAAGGAGGCGGTGATGAGTCGTCTACGACTCATCTGGAAGACCAAAGGGAAAGATGTGACGAGTTTACGACTTAACGAAGCAGCTATAACTCGTCTACGACTTAACAGGGAGATGAGTCGCTCACGAGTCAAGGGGAAGAATACACAAGTGATAAGTCGTCTACGACTCAAGGAAGGTGAGGAGATAAGCCATCCACGACTCAAGGGCGAGGCTGGTATAAGTCGTCCACGACTTATCAAAACTGGGTTAAGTCGTAGAGGCCTGGAGCTGTATAGTCTGATGCCGCTTTAATCCATGCCGTAGATTCTCCTGACGAGTTAATCTGAACCGATTGTTTCTAAGTCGCATCTGTTATAAATCATAAGTCGTAGTATGTTGTAATTTGATAAGTCGTAAACGACTTAAGATGAGTCGTCTGATTATGAGTCGTTTACTTTTGAGTCGTGTTGTATGTTGATAAGTCGTTGAAGATTAGTATTGTAACGTTTTGTATAAGTCGTAAGTCATGTTGTGATGTGATGAGTCGTATACGACTTATGATGAGTCGTAGAGCGTAGCTATGAGTCGGAAACGACTTAGGAGTTGGAGAAATTTCTGTTGTAAAATTGTTCGCCTATAAATAGGCCGTGAGTCTCATTTGTAAATGGTTGTTGAATATTGAATAAAATTCTCTTTTGATTGCTTTGTGCTTTCATTCAAATTGGTAGTTGAGTGTAATCTCCTATCTCCTCTTTCGGATAATCGAGTGCGCTCGATTCAACGATTGTAGAAGCCGATTCGCAGAATCAAGTGCGCTTGATCAACGCTTGAAGAATTGAAGATCTTCGAACCCGGTATCGTGCGCGATCAACGAGTTCAGGATAGCTAGAATTCGGTATCTTCGGATCAACGAATTTGGGCATTTCAGCATCTTCCAATCCACCGATTGCTACATTCAACGATCTACATCATTTTTGTAATATCCGCTGCGTCAGCAACGTTGGGACTCGACCCAACGTTTGATTATGACCCGAGGCCATGACTTCAGGACTTAAAGACTGAACTCAAGTTCGACTCAGAGACTAAAGCTTCACGAGTACATTGAATGGAAATGTGAGTGCTAAAGTACTTAGACAAATAAACACAGAGTTATGCTAAAAACAAAGGAGAAATTTTACTTCACACTATTCTTTGAGAAATTAAGTACAAAATCTGTTCAAAGAATTCCTATAAGCAGGAGCCAAACCCGCATCTATACATAGCCTACAAAAAGAAAAGGAGAAGGTTATTCTAACCATCTACAAAAGAGGGTGCAAAAGTGCAAATCTATGCCTTCATTTTCTTTTCCTTCTTGACTTTCTTTGAAGTAGATCCACCCGAGCTACCACCCGGACCTCACTTTGAACCATTGCTTCCCGGCTCACTCCAACTGGCTTGTCTCTGGCCGGGGGAATCGACGCAGTCTCCTCTTAAGAGCCCACATGGACAAAAGTATCCTCTGTGTGTAGAACCGGGGGAATGGTGGCGCTTTCGATACTAGAAGAATGAGGCACTCCGGTTTCAACTATAGTGCTTCCCGGAGAGAGCACGAGGATCGAGGTAGGACCACGTCCCGCCATAACTCCACCGGCTCTACGAGCCTGTCCAATCTCAGCCCTAATATTCTCCATTATTTGTTCCTCTCGGTCAACGCGCTCGCCCATCGAGATACTTCCGGTTGGACCTGAGGAGCCCATGATAATAACATCTTCATCCACGTTGAAGGGCACTTCAATACTTGGATTGCTTTAATGGTTGAGGAGCGCTTCCATTAGTTGATCATTAAGCACATAGCTGCCTTCAAGTATCTCCCCTACCGAAGAAGTAATTGTCAAAGTTGTGGCCTCCGTAGTTAATGCCTCCGGCTCGTGGTGGATTTCTTGGATTGCAAGAAGGTTGGCCGGTGCAGAATCTAAAGCTAAATAAAGATAGGATAATATATTAGTAATGTCCTCTGATAATGTTCCTGCATTGTGAAGAGTAGGAGAAGTGACTAGAATACCTTCCTCAGTTTGGCTCTCGGGTTGGGCCGACTTGCCTTCTGAGCTGTGCTCGATGACCGGAGAGAGATGTGGCTTGTCGGGGTCGTACTCTGGGATGACCGATGGGCCAACGGAAGATGTGGGCTCAGTTTGAGACGTTGTAGGCACTTCAGAACCAACTTCGCGGTGTCCACTCCCGGATCTTTCTCCGACTTCCGGATAATTAGCGGCCAGGTTTTCTTTCTAAAGCGTGATTGTTGTCTCATGGAGGACTTTAGGCCTATCTCCGATCAGCACTTGAGTTTCTAATTCAAACTCATTAACGGTTGCATCATTGCAGATTGCCTTTTCATCCTCAAGCAAACGGTTCCAGGCCTTATATAATTGGAAAGGATAGTCCTCGTAGATCCAGTTCAGGTTGCGATTTCTCAGGACATTTGTGTTGTAAGTGACCGGAAGATCTTCAAATTTGCTTTCCATCTTGGCCTCTATAGCTTTTATTTCCTTTTCCACCCAGGGGTCGGCATCTTTGGCCTTTTTATTCGCAAAATCGCTCTCTTCCATAAATTTTACCACCTCCTCGCATGCCTCTTTGGTCACTTTGTTAGCTTCGTCATTTTCTTTAAAGGCCTCAATCACCTTTGCCTTTAATTTGGCAACTTCTTTCAATGCGACATCCTTTTCTCGCATAATAACAGTATTGCGATACACCATTTCTTGCACCAAGTCCATGTGCATTTTTCTCATCTCCTCCATAGACTTCATGGCTTCCTCGGCTCTTTGGCTGGTCCCGATCTTGGCTTTTCTCTAAGACTCAATTTCATTGGTAAGCACTTCTATTATTTTGTCCTTATGAGAGAGATCACCTTCTAGTTTCTCGATCACCTTGGCCCGCTCAAAAGACAAAGCTAAAACCCGTTCTGCCGTCTTAACCCATTCATGATATTGACTATACGCGTCATGCACATAGTCCTGCACTAATTTATCTATGTCACTTGGGATTCTTTTCAATTTAGGAGGAAAGTGGAAGCCATCGAAACATATGTTCGAAAAATCTTTCTTTAGTTTGGCGATGCGAATGGCTCCCTCCCCCGTTGGCTCTATGGCAGTTTATTCTACGATGGTAGAAGTTTCTGTTTTGATTCTGTGGCGCTGATCGTCGATTTTCGAAGCATGAGATGGCGCTATTTGATGTGAGGATTTAGAAGAAGGCCTACCAGAGCCGGGGGGTTTAGAGGTTCCTTTTGGTGGCGGAGATCGCGACCTAGAACGACGCCTACTTTGATATGATTTTTCTCTCCGTCTCTGATGTATCGCTTGCGTTCTTGACTAGAATGGTAGCCATGGCAGTAATCTTTTTCGCTCTCGCGATGGTGTGACTTGGAACGCGATCCAGATGAATGGTGTGAAGAGCGGAGGTTGCTAAGCATGGACCCTTGTTTCACCATTGTATCTGCAAAACGAAAGAGGAATAAATTAATCATCGCCAGAGGTAAAGAAGCATGTGATGGAATGTCGTGTGGTGTCGTGAAGTGTGTGTATGCATGTGCAAACCCCCCAACCGATCGATTGTAGCAGCTTTGCTTATTGGAGTCGGCTCCCCTATGTCTATTGAGGTTAGGTCTGCGTTGGTTCTGGATGAGGAGTGAAGCCCCTCTAGCCCGAGATCAAAGAATGATGATATCTCCTCCGGGATAGGAATATCCGACAGCCTTTTCAATGAAATTTCTGTCTACGAGGAAGAGTCTCCATTGGATTGCTTCAGCTCCCTTTTCCTTTTGGTTTTGTGGGCAAGGGTTTTGCCTTTTCTCTTTAATACAGATGATTAAGGGCCCTGCGGAGGCACTACCTCGGGCTCTTGACCAGCTTCTGTACCCTCATCGTCGCGAGGTTCGATGACTATTATGCCAGGCACAACCTGAGCTCCCTCGACTAGGGGCATGACTGGAGCCCGTCTTCCACTTTGTCTTGTTGGGACCACTCTAGGTATCCCCATCATCTCTATGCTCTATCCTCTTTCTATAAGCCCAGCGGCAATCAAGTTGTCATCGGTGAGAACTTCATCTATTTCTCTCAACTCAACAGGCACCGCCTAGAGTGTCCTCACTAACTCGTTATATTGGGATCCTTCGGGCCATGGAATAGCAGCTATAAGAGAAACACGACAATGAATTCAACATCGATTTATATTACCTAGTTAATTGACGAACAAGTGAAAGTACTTTCGTCTGACCAACCATCGTCTAGCGAACCTCGGTGGGCATCTCACGTAGAACCACTCTGTTTTGAAGTAGCTAAACTTACTCCATGCACCTGCCACCACTTGGCAGTTCCTGACAGCTTCCAGGAAAGTAAATGACGGATTATCTCCCCGACTTTTGACATTGAATAAATATATGATCTCATCGACAGTCGGGGGACAGAGAAGATGTTCCATAAATATAATATACATGCTATTGAGTAGCGCATAACCGTTAGGATGAAGCTGAGAAGGCGCGATCCTCGGAAAAAATAGCACATCCCGAATCAACTGGTTGAATGGGGGCAATGTTCCAGCCAAGCACATGAATCTATTGCATGCGGTGAACCCTTCCGTGGGACTATGCGCTCTATCTTCTGGCCCTGGTAATCGAACTTCCTCCAAAGACAGTCCATGCTTGAGATAAATTCTGCCCAGCATTTCTTCTAAAATCTTGGACCAGACAGAATCTTCTGGATTCATAAACACAACTGCATCCAGCAATTCATCCAGAGCAGGATACACTATATCTGCCGCGACATCCGGCACTTCTATTCTAGGAAACGGAGGACTTTGAACTTCTTGTTGCTCTGAGTTTCCAGGATCCATAGCTATTGAACTCGGTAAAAACCGTTATTAGATGGAAAGAAATCCGTGTTCCCCCCACTATAAAGTGAATGATCGTGTTGTGTAGTGAAGCACTGCAAAATACTCTAAATTTCTACAAGGTCGAAAGATGATAAAGAGACAAAACTTCGAGATTCGACCGGAGTGACCGTCATCGCTGACCGTCTCAACCATGCCATTCTGACTTCGGAGGATGATCCATGTTAAAATTAGTTATGATTAACAAGTTACAGTTCCATCGACGAGCTTTGAAGGATAGTCATATATGTAGTTTACGATTAAGTCCGGATATGCAAGGCTAAAGATCATCGGGGTTAAGTGTTCGAATATGCAAAAAGCGATGGAGTTCGTATCCATCATAGTTCACTTTGGATCGTTCCCCTAAAGCAATCATTTCATATCTATCAGAGATGTAGACCGATAACTATTTCATATCGATGAAACGTTCGTATCGATCACTCCAAGTATCGATCTACATCGTATCGATCCAAAGACTTTGGTTTCGGGTTGATCACACCATGCCACATCTACATCGATACGAACTGCTCCATCTCAGATCGATCGATAAACTACTACCCTTCGCCTCAATCACGAGGACTGCCTTCAATCATCTCCAAAGCATTTTTGATCGATCCCATCTCGCATCGATACGAGTTCGAGATAGACTCAGGGTCAATAACTCCATCGACTCCTTCAAGTGCTCTCCTTCTACTCAAAACCTTCAAGTCGCCATTAAACACACCCTAGCCACACTCCAACGCCAACGACGTCGGAGATGACCATTTCCATAAACGGAATAACACAATGCTCGAGTCTTGTCACTTTAGACATTGATCTATTGATTAATTACCTAGCATGAAGAGTCTGGGATTACGATTAATGATTTGGTGTTTATGAATGAAAGAACTGCAGTTTTCTGTTCTCTTCTAATCGATACGAAATAGCGATAGAAACCAAGTGAAAAATATTCTAAGTCCAAAACATAATTATACTATTTCGTATCGACTACAAAGACGTTCGTATCCCAGCCACATTACCTATAGAAGCAGTCAACATCTACATCGATATGAAGAGCACTGCATGTTTACGACTGGATCGTTCATATCCATCGATGCGAAGCACAACTTTCATATCCATCAGTGCGAGGCAATCCTGATCCCAGAGTTTCGTATTCATCGATGAGAAGCCCAGCACTTTATATCCATCGATACGAAGTATATTTTCTGTAACCATCAATACGAAAAGTATATTATACAACAACTCAAGCTAACATTTCGTATCCATCGATACGAAGCAAAAATTTCGTATCCATCGATACGAGGCACACCTTATGTAAGTCCATCTTGTATCGATCCCCATCGATACGAATTCAGCCTTGACACACCCCAAATCAATCTAGGAGAGGATTGATATAAAGAAAGGGGTCAAAACAACCATCGACTGTTGTTGCAACTCGGATTTCACATCGATCCAGGAGAGGATCGATATGAAACTCGATTCTAAGAAAGAAAATTGACAACGACTTGTGAATGTACGATCATGAATGGGAGTTAGGTTGAAATACGTGTGTGTATGCTATACTAACATTCGATTTTCAAAGTTAATAGGAATTAAATGCTTCCTTGGTGATAGCTAGAACAGTAAACAACAAATTGCTAGCACTCGACCTTTACTTACAACAAAAACTGCGTGATCATTGGTAGTCTACAACTTAACATTTATACCATTGGGATTCTACCAAAGGTCACATCACTTGATGAAAGGGCAACAACTGTTCAGCAAATCCGATAGAACCTTTTCAGAATGAAGATTGCAGATTGTTAAAGCACATCATGTTCACACAGGACGTACTTTGGGGAGGGGGCAAATGTTATCCCACCTTTTGGCAAGGCCGTGACACCAAGGACTTGACTAAAGACTGAAGACAATCCGCCCTAGAGATCGGTTATCTACAGGTCCATGATGGATACAAGAAAACTTGGTCTGAGTCCAGATTGAGCAACAATTAGCATGGTATAACAAGCAAAGTTATAAAAGGCAACATTCCAAATTTCAGGTCAATCAGAGTTCGTATGCTCAAGTTATGTATCGATCAAGATCCATGTGAAACATGTCCATTTCGTATCCATCCATCCATATCCATCATTTCGTATCCACCAAGATCGATACAAAATGAACACAACTGCATCACTCGACATCCATCATTCGTATCCATAAGGTCCTAACTTGTGACGAGAAATCCTGTTTCTTCTATGATCGATTGCGCTTCACTTGACCAGCAAATACACATTTCGTATCGATCCCTTATCTGATCGATACGAAGAGCATGGTGGACGATCGATACGAGGACGAAGGACAGGGCCTACGATCGATATGAAGGAGGAGGCAGAGCATCGATATAGAAGACAGAGGATCAGATGGATACGAAAGAACTGTTCAAATGCCAAAAGAAGCAGCCATTATGCATGAATTTTGGATCTCCACAAAGCAAGCGTGCCACGTCATCGATACGAAATGTATCGATACAAAAGCCTCAGCCAGTCCATGTTTGCAATCTTAGATCGATCATATCTCCCAATCTACAAATCCAAATTCCATGAAATTTTCATAGGGGGTTGCATATTGTCTCAGGATCGTCCATGATCGATCGCAGCTCAAGTGGAGTGATTCTTGATCGATAAGAAATCGATATGGATCGATCAGCAATCGATCCCAAATGACTCCAAATCGATTGCGTGGGCCCACCTACGCATGAGAAGGGGTATTCCGAGATTCAAGGCAGATATTTCCAGCTCTTCACCTATAAATAGCACCTTCATTGCAACTAAATAAGGACTTTATGTTGTTGCTCTGCTTAAACTCCATTGTAACTCGAGTGTTAGCCATTGTACTTTTGTAATTTAGTTTATAATCAGCAATAAACAGCAAATCCTTCAAAGTGGACGTAGGCCATAGCGCTGAACCACTATAAATTCTTGTCTTCTTATACTGCTGCTTATTTTTCTTGGTGTGATTGTTAGATTAGCTTCATTTTCCATTTTATTTCTCCATTCTAATCTTTTCAATTACATCCGAAGAGTGTTGTGCCCATTTTTAGTATAAACATTACCCATCTCTAATGAATCTACTCATTGAGATAATCTAAGTCTCAATGTTAGCCCAACCTAATCTTTGATACCAAGTGTGACGATATCCCAATACCCAATGATTCGATATGAAGTAGTGTACAATAGTGGTACCCGATCGATGGAGGGAAACCATCAATAGTTAATGATGTAATCAATACAATAATCTGTATAGGTGTATAACTCCTTTAAGTACAAACTAGGGCATCGAAGTATTAAACTTGATAATACCAACATCGCATTCACAACCATACCAAACATTACAAACATCACACAATCTCACATCTCTCAAAATCAATGTCGCTGGGTATATAATAATTCAAATAACCACAGCCGAAGAGTCAACAACTACTCAATGTTGCATCTCTATCAATCCTTGAAACGTTGCCCACTCAGACGGCTGAGAACTATACCCATTCAAATAGCCCAAATATACAGACACACTTAGACTATCCATAGTGAACGTCCTATATACTCCTTTGTTACGAGCATATATCGAAGCTTTTGGTTATCAACGATCCCTTGATACATATATCGATGGTATAATCCCCTTATTCCACTCCATAAGTCATTATTATATAGAACTTGCCTGGTCAGATGATCTCTAGATGCTTATGCTAGCTTTTCTCTAAAGCCCTTAACGTTTAGTCGTTAGAGCATGTATCGGTACCATTCCATCATGGATTGGTACAATTCCATCATGGACCGGTACAAGTCCATGTACAATGTAACGACTTGTATTTTTGATAATTATAAATATTAAATTAAATAAGACTTCGGAATTTAATATTCTCAGAAATTAAATTTTATGATTTATAAATGAAAAAAATTATTAGAATATAATTTAATAATATTGATTGAATGTAATTGACAACTGTTTAATTTAATTTCAATAATGGTAATAGTAAAGGTTAATAAGGAATAAAATTAAATGTTGTATTAAAAAGAGAAATAATAGGTTATTTAATTTAATTGGTTTTAGCATAGAATAAGAATCAATTATCTAGTACGTAGATTTAGTAACCTTTGTTTGTAAAAAGTAAAATTAGAAATGTGTTTAAATTACTAAGATGAACAGTTGTTTATTTCTCGTCTTATTATTTAATCCATTTTGAAATTTTTTTGTAATCAATGAAATTTAATGTAATTGAATTATTACAATTGATATAAGAAGAGACGTTAACTGTTGAGCGATGAGTCTACTAAAATGGAAACTTATGTTTAATAAATTCTTAAGGTATTTGTTGATTTAATAATAAGAATATTTAAATAAAAATAATATAATTTGTTGGAAATTAGAATATAATGAACAGAATTTATTACTGTTGTAATTTAATGTTGAAATTAATTTAATATTTAAATCTTGTATTTAGCATGGAAAATTTAATTTTAAAAGATTATTAATTCCTTTTTAACCTAGGACGATGATATAAAACTTTTAATGTAACAATCCAAGATTTTTGCAAATATTTATAAATTATATTTTTGTTTCAAATTTTATTTTTAAAACATTTTAAAAGTGTAGTTGTAATTTTCCAATATTAGTTGTATTTTATTTACAATTTTTTAATTCTAGTTTCCATAAAATACACTATTTTCTTTATTTATTTTCCTATTTTCCTAAGAATAATTATTTATTTTCATTTCTACATTATTTTGTTTTAACTTTTATTTTATTTATTTGATTTTTGATTGGTTTAGTTTGAATAAAAGAAAGTGGAAATTCAAAGAGACAAAAGCTTTTAAAACTTGTGACTTTTCCTTATCCTAGTCCTTTTATTTGCTTGGCCTTTCATTTTCTTATTATAGCCGTGTATTCTCTTTACTTTTCACATGAAAATTTTCTCATTCTCATCAAAATTCACGGCCATAGCATTTCTGAAAAAAAATAAAGTAAGTAATGGCTTCCTTTTCTCACTTTTCTTCTTCATTTTCCATTGATTTTTGCTTGATCTCTTCACATGTTTGCTCAGCCATCACCCCTAGTTGCCTCGGCCATAGCAACCATCATCTCCTCCTCATCATCCACGGCCTACAACACCTCCTCTTCCTCTGACCAGACCAAGCCGTGACCTTCAAGTGGACCAACACAACAAAAATTGAAATCTTTTGCAAAAATTCCTAGCCGAGCCCATAATTTCACCATCCCCTTCATTTTCACCTCGGCCATCACCCCTAGAACCACCACCACCTGCTGACTTCACCTCTGGCCATCACTAAAGCACTGACCTGACCTGCACCTGACCATGGTTGAGCCAAATATGTAACGACCCGATATTTTGGACCATTCGCATCCATTATAAGTGTATAGGTAGACACACATGACGGAATTGAATTGCTCAAAATACCGCATTGTTAATTTAAATTTGGAAAAACTGAACATATATAGTAAATAAATAATCACAGATCACAAACACAGAGTAATAAATGCAGCGGAAATAGAAGAGATAGTAGTTCATGAAGCTACTATATAAATATATAAGTTACATCAGAGTTAAACCAGATACAACGGAAGAGTAATACGATACATCAGATACAAATCAAAATACATCTCTGGAATCATCGAATACTGAAAGCAGAATAGAAGGCTGGATCTTCAAGCAAAGCTCCAACTCCAAAGGTGAGTCTCGAATACTGGTACACTCAGTCTGACCTGAGCGTAAAGCAAAATACAAAACACTCGAGTCAGGATTAACATTCTTATATTTATAAATCCAACTCAAGTGAAATAGCAATTGAAATACAAGTAACTCAAAGGATGTTTGGAATAACCATCCTTTAAGGATCCGTTAAACTATCTACTAGGTAGTAGTGTACGATAAGTAGATAATGTCTATCAGTAATATAAAGATATCAAAATAGTGTTAAGGCGTTACCATTATCCCCCTTAACACATTTTTATTCCCAAGAGCATATACAAGACCGTAGTTTCATCAAAATCGGAAGTCACCAGAGGGCAATCCATATACTAAAGGTAAAACCAAAATCATAGTGGTCGCGTATAAAGGAATACAAGTATGACAAGGCACATGAGGCAATACCCAAGGTAGTGAAACTACCGTTTGCTTGATCCGGACTGGTGAGAACGCATCGCCGCAGCGACCGCAACACCGCGAAACAACACTCCCAAAATCAAGGGTGCACCAATCGACCACAAGTAATGAGTAGTTCGAAGAAGTGTGTTCGCTTGAGGTAGCTGACCTCCATTGGCCCGGCACGGCTCCTGTTTTAGTCATTTCCAATTTGACACAAGTGTCAAGGCTATCCATTATCGTTCTCTTTCTTCAGTCATCACGTACATCATTCCAACCACTTCATTCTGGATCACACTCCGTGTATAGTTATTAAAGTGGTTTTCGGTTTAGACAGAGAGTATGTCCATAACCGATTCCGGTCTCTTTAATAACTTCCGTAATTATTTCACCGATTGGTCGTTTATATATTTCAAAACCAAATCAAATTCAATTTCAATTAGAATTTGTAAATCAACATTTCATCTGTCTTTCTAAACCAATTTCCATAATTTACGTTTCAAAACATCCAAATTACCATTTCAAAATCTTATAATACAATTTCAAATTTTATTTAAAACGATTCAAATATTGATTCAAGTTCGTATATAAGTTTCATTCCAAATCATTTAAATTAATTTAATTTAGCCTTTAAATCAATTTAAATTCATTTATCGATTCCATTCAATATTCATTTAACTAAATTTACCATTCAAAACAATTCCTATTAAATTTCCAATTCATTAAATCCATTATTTAAATTCAACTTCATTATATCAAAACTTACAAATTGAATTAAATTATATTCATCAAATCAAATTCTTTAAATTTCAAGTCTTACATTAATTTCAATAAATCACATTTTATTTCTTGTTAAAGAAATTCAATTTCACTTATTTACTTACTTAAATAATTTTCCAAAACTTAATTAATAAAGAAATTCAATTTCAATTATTTACGAAGTATGAATTCACTTATTCAAAAGTTCAATTTCTCTTATCAAAGAATTCAAATTTTATTTGATTATTAAATAATTCAGTCTTATTTAATTATTAAAATAATTTCAAAACTTGATTATTAAATAATTTCAAACTTAATTCAATCGTTTCTCAAATTAAACAAGGTTCTTCCATCAATTACATTGTTAATATTTTGTTTCATATTTTTAAATATTAACATTTTCCTTTCATAAAATTTTAAATTCCAACTTCATTTCAAAACCTTATCATTTATTCAAATAAAATCTTTATTTTATTTTAAATCAAATTATTTGACCAGTCGGTTTTATTTAATTTCCTATCCTAGGTCAAAGTTTTAATTTGGGTATTTATCATTTCAACCCGATTCCAATTCAATTCAAAATCAAATCATAGCAAAGGGAACTTGCAGTGTGATAACTGGGATGGTGTCAAAGTAAATAAACAAGCAATAACAACAATCAATAACAACAATAATCAATTCAAATAATCCTGAAATAATCGTATTAACTCACATTGTTGTTTGTGCAAATTAATATAATTATTTCTAGAATCTACACTATCATTTCATGTAGATTAAAGATTATTACATTATGGTTCTTCACTTGTCATCTATTTACAATTTCATACATCATCAATTTAACAACATACATTCAGTGGTTCAAGGTGTAATTAAACAAATCCTACGTGTCAATAAATTTAACAGTTAAAGGGGTCATATTATACAAATGTCATTTAATCAAATTTAACACATATATCAAATCTAACTATCCTACGTCAATTTCAATTTCAAATCATTTATCACTTACAACATTAACAAGTCTAACGCCCAATTGTAAACATCAACAATCAATCATTTATCAACCAAACTGGATTATCATTGTATAAATAACAAATAAGGGTGTCAGGTGTCACAGGTGAACTGATACAGATAATAACATATATAATAGTGTAATTAACTAACAGCAGCATATTTCAATTGTCGTTTCAATTGAAATCAAATTTAATAAATAAAAGAACATTAATCATGAGTGATTGCTCACCTTTCGAGGTTAGCGATGGACAATGAAGTTGAGTTACGAAATCCAGGCACGAAATCTCAAAACAAGGCAAGAGTGGCACGAATCGACGAACACAGCTGATAAATCAGAATTCGATGAAATAAATCAAATAGATGGATATGACCGAACAAATATATTATAAAATAAATTTTCACTAAAACCAAATTTATAAACATATATTTAAAATAAAATGTACATTCACATATATATTACAAAATATGTAACTCTAAAAAAAATTAACGTTATATAACAAAATTTAACAAAGTATAAAATAACTACCACACATATATATACTGATAACCTATGCATACTAAAATAAACAAACTACAGCTTATATAAACCAATAATAAGATCTTATATTTATTTCCGAAATCACCAAACGAATACATCTAAAAAATATGCTTGATTAAATATTTTAGAAACGTAAATTATAAAAATATCTATACTAACGTATGGAACAACAACAAATATACATAACAACGTATCTACATGCTAAGAAAAAATGTGTTGACAACCTATGTATTTTTTTTAAAGAAATCTTACAACTTAAATAATGCAGAAATCAAAACAGAATAAACAAAATGACTTCAGTATGCACCCAAGCTTTTATAGTTTTACATAGAACAACCCTACCATAATATGGCAAATGATATGGAAAAGCCTAGCATAGGTATCAACGGGGTTCATATGAACGAACTGTTAAGCTTTAAAGATGTACACTTTACTGCAACTATATACTTTTACACTTTAAAGATATACACTTTACTGCAACTATATATATAAATATATATACTTATATACTATTTCAGAATACTTATATAATACTAACGTATATAAATATATGGACATACCAAACTAACAAATATAGATAACAAAACAGTATTAATGAAAATATAATCTGGAAACATACGTACGGTTTCAGGTGAAGTTGCTAGGATTGGATGAGTTGTTTTGGCAACATGATGGACGTGTAGGCAGGAGATGTGGGGACAAGGAGGAAGGACAGGGGTGGAGTGACATGGCCGGTGAACGAGTCCGAGGCCAGGCCGCGTGGATGCGATGGTAGCAGCTAACGTGGCGGGTAGTGGGAGATCTCGGTGGTGCTGGCAGGCTGGGCATGGTAGGGTCACATTCTGTTGATTGGTTGAGGCATTGAGAACTGGAGAGGTCGGAGAAAATAGGAGGGAAGGCTTTGGCTGTTGCTCGACTGGGAGGAGGTGGCGTGCGAATCACAGCATGGAGAGGGGACGAGTGCGTTGGATTCGGAGCTGGTGTTGGAGGGGTGCTCGGCTCGCGGGTGATACAGGGAAGAGGCCGAGGGGTTTCGGTGAAGGAGGGTCATCACATGGAGGAGCTAGCCGATGGTGGTTGGTGGCGGTCAGGCGGAGTGGGCTAGGCGAGAGGAATAGAGGTGGTGAACGGCGGAGGGAGTTTGCGTGCTGAGTGGGTTCCAAATTTTAATATGCAGATGCGAAAAGGATTGAAGGAGAGGGGTGTAGAGGTAAGTTTATAGACTGAAATGAATGGGAAAAGTGAAGAGTCAGAGGACGTAAAGTACAAACTATCAAACGTTGAACATTGGTAACAACAGTGAACTACACGAGAATTTATGGAATTTATGAGACATCAATACAAACAGTTGTTTATTTAAGAATTATAAAAGCCACAAGCTGATCAATTTAAACGTGGAATTTGGAAGAGGTGTTGGAGAATAAAAGTTAGAATTTCGATACCGGTACGATTAACGGTTACGCAGATTTCGCTGCATATCGGATCTCAAAATACAGAAAAGAATATACTGTAGAGATCAGCACGACGAGATGATCAAAACGGTATATAGAAATCAGTGGTATGATTCAATTATAAAAATTCGAATTTTTCAATTGGCGGAAAATGCAAGAAAAACGCAAGAAATAAGACCGACGGAGACAAAGATGTCCGAATTTGGAAATACGACAAACTGGCATCTTGTTCAGAAGATGATTTAGAATTTTTCTATGTAAAAATATTTAGGTTTCGGATGCATTTTATTTTCATTGCTTTTTAACTGATTAAATTGAAGTGAATTTATGCGCGAAATAAACTTTCATATTTTCGGACGAAAATTTACCAATTGCTATGTTTAACTGGACGCATTCCAAATATCAAATTTATATTTCAAAATTTTATCGTTTAAAATTTCACAAAATTTCAACTAATTACGTTATTAAAATAGTTAAAATTTACGGGTCATTACACTCTCCCCCACTCAAAACTTTTTGTCCCCGAAAAGGAACGAGGTAGGAGAATAGAAACAACCAGAAAGAAAAACAGATTTGAAATACAAAATAACAATTAATTTAAACCATATAAATTCAAATTTAAATTAATTGATATTCAATAATTGATTTAATCCATTTGATTTCACTAAAATCAATCTCAACTATTTCTAAATTCATTATCTTATTATCCCATTTTCTTAAATTTACAATTTCTAAAACCATAAATTTGAATAGTCTTTTATTATAATCATATTTTTTTCAGCAATTAAATTCTTCTTTATTCCAAATTATTGTTAGGTTTATTTCACTTAATATATCTTATTACATATATTTAACCCATATAAATTAATTTAAAACATAAAAGTTTCGATTTAAATTAATTTACATCTATTAATTTCTTTTAAATTCAAGGTATTTTCATATGTTGATCAAATTTCAATTTACTAATTCTTTCAAAACAAATTTATTTCATTATTAACTGAGTTTACTTATTATCCTATCTAACTCTATTAACATCTTTATAATCAAAATTTAGTGTATAACATTTATTATAAACACTCAAATTTTATTTATAAAGACATTTTTTTTGTATATTATCCAATTACATTTTAACTTCTGAACAATTTAGGTAAGTTATATTGAAATGAAATTGAGTATTATACAAAAAAAATTTTTTTTACAATCCTGTTATTTCAAGTTAAATATTTATCCAAGAATTTTGACTTCAGTTTAGAATTGAAATCATCTTTAACCTAAAATTTAAGAATTTAAATCTCCGATTTACTTCAAACAATTTAGAGATATATCTATATATTTATATTAATTCAAATTAAATTTTTAAGATAAGATACCTATATATATAAATCAATTATACTGAAGAAATTCAAATCAAAATATTTTTCAAAACAAAACCGTAGCAAAGCTACAGAATAGTATCTCCACTTCGAAACTCAAAAATGAATGTCGATGATGCGGCCGCCATCATCGAAATTACTTTCCAGCGACAAAGAGAAGAGCACTGATTTCAACATTTTAAAAATTCTTTGGAAACGATTTCTATTCGAAAATATTTTAAATACTATACACTTTAAAACTTTCAAATCAAAGTTTGAAATCACCATAAATTTAATTCTCAAATTCTTTATTTAAATTCCTTTCAAATCCCAAATCAAATTATAACCAAGTTTCATAAATACATTTATTTATATTATGCAATAATCAATGGTTTACAAAACAAGAAATGAAAATCAAATTATTATCATTTCTGACCACAAATTCATTAACAATTTAATTCCAGAGAAAATTATACTTATATATAATATAATCATACAAAACTATTTTATTTACTAAATTTGAAAACAATGTTGTGTCAGTTTGCTCTGCTCGAGTGTTTTGGAGATCCTATCGATAGCGCTGATCAGACGAATCGATCGGAAACCCAAATCAACATCAACAACTCAAACAACACAATATAAAATAAAAAAAATTTAAATATAATTTTACAAATACACTTCCTCGCTCGCCGATACAAGAATGGATTTCAAAGCAAGGATAGAGATTCAAATTTGATGGACTCAAATCAGAGAAAATTTTGATTCTTAGATAGGTTCGAAACAAAGATAAAATAACCAAATAACAAGATAGAAAGATGTATAAGTTTATATAAATCGCGGGCAACCTTAACCGGGTCGACCGTGACTTCAAGAATAAGATCAATGCAGAATTCCAAGGCAAATCGACATTCGATCTCAAGAAATAGAATTCAAGTATAGTAGGAGATAGATAGCATCGTGAACCGAGGATACAGAAATCTCCGGTAAATCGATGTCTATTGTAAAGGAGTTTCACCCCTTTATAAGTCAATTTGAGATTGGCAAGACCGCCGACTCATTATAAAGATCATTCGAAGTGGAGTTATGGGATACTCCAGAATCGAAAGAAGACGAATAGTGAGGGACAGGAATGAATTTCGGAACCAAGGGGAACATTCCAAAATTCAAAGGAAGAGATTGAAACTCGAATGAGAGTGATTCTGTAAATACATTTACCCTATATGTTAAGTTTTGCGTAGAGCTACCAAAGCTCTGATACCAACTGTAACGACCCGATATTTTAGACCATTCGCATCCATTATAAGTGTATAGGTAGACACACACACCGGAATTGAATTGCTCAAAATACCGCATTGTTAATTTAAATTTGGCAAAACTAAACATATACAGTAAATAAATAATCACAGATCATAGACACAGAGTAATAAATGCAGCGGAAATAAAAGAGATAGTAGTTCATGAAGCTACTATATAAATATATAAGTTACATCAGAGTTAAACCAGATACAACGGAAGAGTAATACGATACATCATATACAAATCAAAATACATCTCTGGAATCATCGAATACTGAAAGCAGAATAGATGGCTGGATCTTCAAGCAAAGCTCCAACTCCAAAGGTGAGTCTCGAATACTGGTACACTCAGTCTGACCCGAGCGCAAAGCAAAATACAAAACACTCGAGTCAGGATTAACATTCTTATATTTATATATCCAACTCAAGTGAAATAGCAATTGAAATACAAGTAACTCAAAGGATGTTTGGAATAACCATCCTTTAAGGATCCGTTAAACTATCTACTAGGTAGTAGTGTACGATAAGTAGATAATGTCTATCAGTAATATAAAGATATCAAAATAGTGTTAAGGCGTTACCATTATCTCCCTTAACACATTTTTATTCCCAAGAGCATATACAAGACCGTAGTTTCCCCAAAACCGGAAGTCACCAGAGGGCAATCCATATACTAAAGGTACAAACCAAAATCGTAGTGGTCGCGTATAAAGGAATACAAGTATGACAAGGCACATGAGGCAATACCCAAGGTAGTAAAACTACCGTTTGCCTGATCCGGACTGGTGAGAACGCATCGCCGCAGCGACCGCAACACCGCGAAACAACACTCCCAAAATCAAGGGTGCACCAATCGACAACAAGTAATGAGTAGTTCGAAGAAGCGTGTTCGCTTGAGGTAGCTGACCTCCATTGGCCCGGCACGGCTCCTGTTTTAGTCATTTCCAATTTGACACAAGTGTCAAGGCTATCCATTATCATTCTCTTTCTTCAGTCATCACATACATCATTCCAACCACTTCATTCAGGATCACACTCCGTGTATAGTTATTAAAGTGGTTTTCGGTTTAGACAGAGAGTATGTCCATAACCGATTCCGGTCTCTTTAATAACTTCCGTAATTATTTCACCGATTGGTCGTTTATATATTTCAAAACCAAATCAAATTCAATTTGAATTAGAATTTGTAAATCAACATTTCATTTGTCTTTCTAAACCAATTTCCATAATTTACATTTCAAAACTTCCAAATTACCATTTCAAAATCTTATAATACAATTTCAAATTTTATTTAAAACGATTCAAATATTGATTCAAGTTCGTATATAAGTTTCATTCCAAATCATTTAAATTAATTTAATTTAGCCTTTAAATCAATTTAAATTCATTTATCGATTCCATTCAATATTCATTTAACTAAATTTACCATTCAAAACAATTCCTATTAAATTTCCAATTCATTAAATCCATTATTTAAATTCAACTTCATTATATCAAAACTTACAAATTGAATTAAATTATATTCATCAAATCAAATTCTTTAAATTTCAAGTCTTACATTAATTTCAATAAATCACATTTTATTTCTTGTTAAAGAAATTCAATTTCACTTATTTACTTACTTAAATAATTTTCCAAAACTTAATTAATAAAGAAATTCAATTTCAATTATTTACGAAGTATGAATTCACTTATTCAAAAGTTCAATTTCTCTTATCAAAGAATTCAAATTTTATTTGATTATTAAATAATTCAGTCTTATTTAATTATTAAAATAATTTCAAAACTTGATTATTAAATAATTTCAAACTTAATTCAATCGTTTCTCAAATTAAACAAGGTTCTTCCATCAATTACATTGTTAATATTTTGTTTCATATTTTTAAATATTAACATTTTCCTTTCATAAAATTTTAAATTCCAACTTCATTTCAAAACCTTATCATTTATTCAAATAAAATCTTTATTTTATTTTAAATCAAATTATTTGATCAATCGGTTTTATTTAATTTCCTATCCTAGGTCAAAGTTTTAATTTGGGTATTTATCATTTCAACCCGATTCCAATTCAATTCAAAATCAAATCATAGCAAAGGGAACTTGCAGTGTGATAACTGGGATGGTGTCAAAGTAAATAAACAAGCAATAACAACAATCAATAACAACAATAATCAATTCAAATAATCCTGAAATAATCGTATTAACTCACATTGTTGTTTGTGCAAATTAATATAATTATTTCTAGAATCTACACTATCATTTCATGTAGATTAAAGATTATTACATTATGGTTCTTCACTTGTCATCTATTTACAATTTCATACATCATCAATTTAACAACGTACATTCAGTGGTTCAAGGTGTAATTAAACAAATCCTACATGTCAATAAATTTAACAGTTAAAGGGGTCATATTATACAAATGTCATTTAATCAAATTTAACACATATATCAAATCTAACTATCCTACGTCAATTTAAATTTCAAATCATTTATCACTTACAACATTAACAAGTTTAACGTCCAATTGTAAACATCAACAATCAATCATTTATCAACCAAACTGGATTATCATTGTATAAATAACAAATAAGGGTGTCAGGTGTCACAGGTGAACTGATATAGATAATAACATATATAACAGTGTAATTAACTAATAGCAGCATATTTCAATTGTCGTTTCAATTGAAATCAAATTTAATAAATAAAAGAACATTAATCGTGAGTGATTGCTCACCTTTCGAGGTTAGAGATGGACAATGAAGTTGAGTTACGAAATCCAGGCACGAAATCTCAAAATAAGGCAAGAGTGGCACGAATCGACGAACACAGCTAATAAATCAGAATTCGATGAAATAAATCAAATAGCTGGATATGACCGAACAAATATATGATAAAATAAATTTTCAATAAAACCAAATTTATAAACATATATTTAAAATAAAATGTACATTCACATATATATTACAAAATATGTAACTCTAAAAAAAATTAACGTTATATAACAAAATTTAACAAAGTATAAAATAACTACCACACATATATATACTGATAACCTATGCATACTAAAATAAACAAACTACAGCTTATATAAGCCAACAATAAGATCTTATATTTATTTCCGAAATCACCAAACGAATACATCTCAAAAATATGCTTGATTAAATATTTTAGAAACGTAAATTATAAAAATATCTATACTAACGTATGGAACAACAACAAATATACATAACAACGTATCTACATGCTAAGACAAAATGTGTTGACAACCTATGTATTTTTTTTAAAGAAATCTTGCAACTTAAATAATGCAGAAATCAAAACAGAATAAACAAAATGACTTCAGTATGCACCCAAGCTTTTATAGTTTTACATAGAACAACCCTACCATAATATGGCAAATGATATGGAAAAGCCTAGCATAGGTATCAACGGGGTTCATATGAACGAACTATTAAGCTTTAAAGATATACACTTTACTGCAACTATATACTTTTACACTTTAAAGATATACACTTTACTGCAACTATATATATAAATATATATATACTTATATACTATTTCAGAATACTTATATAATACTAACGTATATAAATATATGGACATACCAAACTAACAAATATAGATAACAAAATAGTATCAATGAAAATATAATCTGGAAACATACGTACGGTTTCAGGCGAAGTTTCTAGGATTGGGTGAGTTGTTTTGGCAACATGATGGACGTGTAGGCAGGAGATGTGGGGATGAGGAGGAAGGACAGGGGTGGAGTGACATGGCCGGTGAACGGGTCCGAGGCCAGGCCGCATCGATGCGATGGTAGCAGCTGACGTGGCGGGTAGTGGGAGATCTCGGTGGTGCTGGCAGGCTGGGCGTGGTAGGGTCACATTCTGGTGATTGGTTGAGGCATTGAGAACTGGAGAGGTCGGAAAAAATAGGAGGGAAGGCTTTGGCTGTTGCTCGACTGGGAGGAGGTGGCGCGCAAATCACAGCATCGAGAGGGGACGAGTGCGTTGGCTTCGGAGCTGGTGTTGGAGGGGCGCTCGGCTTGCGGGTGATACAGGGAAGAGGCTGAGGGGTTTCGGTGAAGGAGAGTCATCACGTGGAGGAGCTAGCCGATGGTGGTTGGTGACGGTCATGCGGAGTGGGCTAGGCGAGAGGAATAGAGGTGGTGAACGGCGGAGGGAGTTTGTGTGCTGAGTGGGTTCCAAATTTTAATATGCAGATGCGAAAAGGATTGAAGGAGAGGGGTGTAGAGGTAAGTTTATAGACTGAAATGAATGGGAAAAGTGAAGAGAAGAACAAAATATCAAACGTTGAACATTGGTAACAACAGTGAACTACACGGGAGTTTATGGAATTTATGAGACATCAATACAAACAGTTGTTTATTTAGGAATTATAAAAGCCACAAGCTGATCAATTTAAACATGGAATTTGGAAGAGGTGTTGGAGAATAAAAGTTAGAATTTCGATACCGGTACGATTAACGGTTACGCAGATTTCGCTGCATATCGGATCTCAAAATACAAAAAAGAATATACCGTAGAGATCAGCACGACGAGATGATCAAAACGGTATATAGAAATCAGTGGTACGATTGAATTATAAAAATTCAAAATTTTCAATTGGCGGAAAATGCAAGAAAAATGCAAGAAATAAGACCGACGGAGACAAAGATGTCCGAATTTGGAAAAACGACAAACTGGCATCTTGTTCAGAAGATGATTTAGAATTTTTCTATGTAAAAATATTTAGGTTTTGGAAACAGTTTATTTTCATTGATTTTTAACTGATTAAATTGAAGTGAATTTACGCGTGAAATAAACTTTCATATTTTTGGACGAAAATTTACTAGTTGCTATGTTTAACTAGACGCATTCCAAATATCAAATTTATATTTCAAAATTTTATCGTTTAAAATTTCACAAAATTTCAACTAATTACGTTATTAAAATAGTTAAAATTTACGGGTCGTTACAAAATATGACCCTCGGCAGAGCCTAGTTGTGCACCAAACCTTCCCCTTTTGCCTTGTCCTTTGACCTTCCCTACCTTGTAACTTCCAAACTCTTCACATCCCCATGTAGTTGTGCCTATGTGATGCCAAACCCAAGCCTTTCCCACCAACAAATCATGATGGCCGAACCAAATAAACATGTATGGTCGAGCCATGTTGAGAGAAGGTCGAGCAATTTTGAGTTGAAAGCTTGGTGATGTCTTTTGTAAATTCTATTTCCATTTTGTTTCAATTAATCTTTGTATTATAATTATATTTATATTGCTTTGTTTCAATTGTTGTATACAAGATAAAAATCTTTGCTCTCTCTCCACTTGAATCAAAAGTCGTGCTATCGTGCTTTTTGGAATTTGTTTGTGTGTTTTGATTTGCGGACTCCAGCTTAAAAATGTGAGTTATTCACGCTTGACATTCATATTTATACAAATTGTGAAGTAATAACAAGTGAATGTGTAGAATTGTTATACCATGTTATACCTGCCTGTGATATGAATTATATGATGTTAAACTTTGTTATAAATTTGTCACATCATCTGATATGTTATATTTTGTTATACTGTTTATTTATTTCTGTTTCTCACATTACAAGTTCCCTATAGAATAGAATCACTATGGGTTGAAATGATACACACCGAATGGACTTTAGAATAGGAAAAAATCGTTATGGGCTGAAATGATAGGCATGAGCGATTTTTAATTATTTTTATTAACTTGGGATTGCGGGTTTGAAATGATAGAACCCGGATTTTCTTTGTAAATTACGGATTGAAATGATATATTATCCATACCACTTGACCTAGGTTAGAAAATATTATACAGACCCGTGGTTATTTTATATATTTTTGGGAAAATTTTAAGTATTTTTAAATGTAAAAATATGATAATTTGATTAAATTGAATTTAAAATGATTTAATAAAGGGTTAGTGATTTTTCTATAAGTTAAAAATGTTAAATAAATAAATGATTAAATTGTAATTTGAAATATAACTTAATTTGGAAATTTGTGATTTGGTTTAAATTGAAAGTTTAAGTAAAGAAAATAAAATGGAAATTAAGTTTTATTTTTGAAATGGTAATTTAAATTTAAGTGTGAGTTAATTGGAAAAAAAATACAAAGAATAAGGAAATTGTACACTTGGATTTAATAAGTAAATTATTGAAAAATTTGGATTTAATTATGAAAATTTTACTTTATAAAAATCATAAGATAAAAGTTTTTCAAATGAACATTTTGAGTGGAAAAATATGATTTTTATAAGTTAAAATGGTAAAAATCAAAGTTTATTTGTTTCTGAAATTTTATTATAAATCTGGAAATTGAATTAGTAGCACTTCAGAAATGCTATCATTTCTGAAATTAACTTAAAATCTGAAGTAAAAGATACTGCAGCACTTTGTAAGTGTTGTGGTTGATGCAAATGAACTAAAGGCTAATTAACTAAAGGCTACTGCAGAACTTGGTAAGTGCTGTGGTTGCAGAAAGAAAATCTAAAATCTAAAACTAATAAAAGGGCTACAGTAGCACTTGATAAGTGCTGCAGTTGGCTGAAATGAGGTTTTCAAATGTAACTGAACTACTACAGTAGTTTTTAAATGCTGTCTTTGCTGAAATGAATTGTTTTTAATATAACTTACCGCATCATTTTTCAAAGTGCTGCGAAAGCTGAAATTTTAATGTTTTAAAGTATTTAAGTGAATAAATGAGCTCAGAAAGGCTAAATTTTGGGAATTGAGTATTTGATTTAAAGGTATAATGACTTCACTTTTAAATGGTTTAAATGAAGTATTTTGATTTGAAATATAAACTATTTTTGAAATTTATAACCACGGGTTATAATAACGATTGGTTGTTAAAGAGATCGGGATCGGATATGGGCATACTCTCTGTCGATACCGAAAACCTTTAACAACTGTGTACGCGGTGGAGTTTCTAGAATGATGTAGGATGGTGGCGACGATCCTATTGAGGTATGAACAAGGACCCGACTCCCGTGAGTTGGCTTAAGGTGGCTAAAACAGGAGCGATCAACGGGCCAATGAGGTAGCACCTCTGATCGGACACACTTCTTCGATACCATTCTATTACTTTGTGATTGATTGGGGTACCCCTTTGATTTTGGAGTGTGGCTCGAGGTGGGCGGTAGTGGCTGCTATGCGTTACCAACAGTCCGGAAGCGTAATTTGTATATCTACCCTGGCATTGCCTAGTTGTGCCGTGTCACCTACCCTAGCGTGCCTTGTACGAGTTTAATTTGTGTCGTACCTATGGAGTATCTTCTCGTAGCCTCCCGATTTGGAGGTACGCAGGTACTGTGTAGACTACTGGCACTATTTATGTGTTAAGGTGGAAAATGTAAAGCCTTAACGCTATTTTTAAGTATGTTTACTTTACTATTAGACATTATTATAATAGCGAATATTACTACATAGTAAATAGTTTATCGGATCCTTAGAGGATGGGCGGTCCCAAGCATCCTTTAAGTTACTTGTGTTTTTATTACAGTTCACTTGAGTTGGTTTACATTATATAAGTATGTATGTCCTGACTCGAGTGTTTGTGTTTTATTTACGCTCGTGTCAGCCTGAGTATTCACAGCTTTGGACTTCACTTTCTAGAGCTAGGAATCGTTGGAGATTCTACTTATCTAGTTATTTATCAATTTCAGTTTCAGTTGTTCTATTTCAGCTCTTGTATTAGTGGACTTCTATGTATTTGGGATTTTTATTGTATTTGTTTTCAGACTGATATTATGTATTTGTTTTGAGACTTTGTTATAGTAGCTTCATGAACTACTATGGTATTTTATCTTCCGCTGCGAGTTATTCTGATATTTCTGTGTCTATGATTCTGTGATTGATTTTATTTGCTCTAAATTTTAATACAATCTGTTATTTTGAATTTTTCAAGTCTGACATGTGTGGATTATTATCGATTTGAATGGTCCAAAATAGTTGGTCGTTACATTTAATTTAGAATTTAAAGGTGACTAAATCAACTTAATAATAATTCGGTTAATTAACGCGTAAAACAAATATAATTTAATTTTAAAGCTAACTTCTATATACAATAGAATTAGGGTTTGAAATTAGTTCCATTGAGTTTAAAAATATTGAAAACCTATATTTCGACAAATGGGAAGACCTATTTTCGTTTCGGAAATGAAACGGGCTTTTTCGGACCTCAGTTATCGCTTTGGCCCAATCGATCTGTTCCATCCATTCCTGTTTCATCTTAGTCTATATATATGCTGTTAAGAAACCCTAGCAGCCTTCTATTCTATTTTCTATACGTACATTTCAGTTCTAATCTGCTCCTCCTCAATGGTCATTATTCTAAAACCCTAATTATTGATTTCAAAACAAATCCAAAAATTCAAACTGCTCAAACCCTATCATATAATATATCATTGCAAAGCTCTCGATGAATGGAATCAGCATCTGCAATTCGTTTTTCGATTGGAGGCTCCGTTTGTCCAAAAATTGGCAATCTTCCCTCGGCCGTCCATATTAGGCTTTCGCGATCGACGGTGGATCTTCATCGATGGGATGATCAGAGATGACCATTGGGTAGAGGAGGCCAAGACAAGTTCATCTACCGGAGCCGATCATGCCAATAGCACCGGAGTTCGCCAGAATTGGCGAATGTACGACGGCGGTGGAGCATGGGGAGGAGACTAGAGGTGGTCGCGTGCCATGGTTAGGTGCGGCTTGGCGAAGGGAGAACGACAGTATGGTCGGATCTTGATGGTGACAAATGTAGCGGCGGCGGCGGACGGTTGAAGGCGGCGGCTAGGTGGTTGATCGATGTGTAGGGTTGAGGAGGTGATGGGTTAATTACCATTCTACCCCTAGTTTATTTTAAATTAAAATTTTTAATTTCGAATTTCTAACACGCATAACTTTTGATACAAACTCTGATTCGCGAGTAGTTTCTTCCGTTGGACTCGTATCGAAATTTCGAACAACATGAAACTGGTTTGGTTGAATTTGGAGACTGCTGAAATTTTTGGCTTTTCTTGGATTTTTAATGGGCTTTAAATCAAAGGTGAGTGATTTAACCCACTCACGCAATACTAAATTTTTTGATGTTAGTTAAATTAAAATTATGAAGTGATAAAATTTTATTGGTTGCTTTTTCATAGTTAAAATTGACATTTAAATTAATTTGAATTTTATATTGAATTAAATTGAAATTGAAATTAATATTGAATTTAATAGCTACTTAAACACCGACAATAGATAATTAGTAACTGTTATGATATATTGGTTGATTTGGATGTTGATTGTTATTGGATGTCTACTGTTTGATGTTGGATGTATGGTTGTTTATTTATTTGAAATATTCTTGTTATTACCCTATTTATTATTTGACATCCTATAAATTATCATTTGGATTATTCAAAATTGAATTAATAAATAGGTTGAAATGATATATACCTATGTCGTTAAATATGGACTGAAATGATATATATCCATCCATGTAATTAAAATTGAAATAACCAGTCACTTGGCCATAGGGTAGAAAATTATATACGGACACCAGATCTGATTAAATTAAATGGTTTTAAATCTTGAATTTAGATTTGTTTAAACCATATTGTTTTAAAGAAAATAAAATTTTGATTTATATGAATTAAATTATATTATAATTCGAGATTTGAAATGTTTAAATTGAAACTATTTAAATGAAATTGTTTAAGGATTTAATTTGAAATCTTAAAGTGGAATTGGAATATGATTTGAATTTATTGGAAATGAATAGTTGTGAAGATTTATATTTTAATGTAAAAATTTGAATTTAGTGTAATTAAAATGGTTTAAATTGGTATTCCAAGTTTTGGATGCGAAATGGATTTAAACTAAATTGTTTGTAACGAGAATTTAAATTGAAATTTTCAATCATTTGAATAGAACCATTTAAATTCTATCTGAAGTAAAGTTTGAAATTATTTCGAATTGAGGCTGATTTAAATCGAAATTTGAATATAAAGTTGACTTGAAGTTGGAATTCGAAAATGGAATTCATTATGATTTGGAATTTGAACCTTGTTGTGAAAGAAAGAAACTGTTTTAATATAAACTATTTTAATAAAAAAATTATTTTATATATAACTATTTTAATTATCAAAACTATTTTTCAATATTCAAACTCTTTTAATTATTGCAAATAATATTTTTAATATTAAAACTATTTTAATTATCCATACAAATTTCAATATTCAACTATTTTACTTATTCAAAATCATTTTCAAAATTCAAACTGTTTTAAAGGGGAGCTATGTAGATTTAAATCATTGATTTAAATGCGAATGTTTTGATATGAAGGTATAACCTACTTTGAATTCGAAATGATTTTGAAGTGAATCTGATATGTTGATATGAAATATGACTTGTTCTTAAAATTTAAAAGAACCAACCGGTGTGAAAATTGACGTTTGGTTGTTAAAGAGACTGGGGCCGAATAATGGCATACTCTCTGTCAATACCGAAACCACTTTAACAACTCTTTATATGGTGGAGGTTATCCAGAATGTAGACGTTGAATTGGAGGCGTTTGCTGGATTTGAAGAAAGAGAACGATGATGGATAGCCCTGACACTTGTGTCAATTTGAAATGACTAAAACTGGAGATATACCTGTCCAATGAGGCTAGCTACCTCTAGCAGACACACTTCTTCATATTACCATCTTGACTTTGAAACTTGATTAGTGCACACCTTCGGATTTTGGGAGTGTTGGACGCGGTGGGCCGTTAGGGTTTACCACCAGTTGGGAAACGAAAAACGTTAATATCCTACCTTGGGCACCGCCTCATGTGCTTTGTCATATTCTTTATCCTTATTTGCGACCACTACGATTTTGTTTTAGTATGGTACCTATAGGGGGATCACTGGCTACCGACGTTACTGGTTTTGTTACAGGACCTGCATAGACTACCTGCTTAAAAATGTGTTAAGGGGGATCAATGTAAAGCCTTAACGTTATTTTAATACTTTACTGATAAACACTACATATATAGCGTATCTTACTATATATAAATAGTTTAACGAATCCTTAGGAGATGGAAAATCCCGTAACATCTCTTAAGTTATTGTACTAACGTTGTACACTTGATAGGAGATAGAAAATCCCATAAACATGTCTGACGCTGTTACACTCATATTTACTTTTTATTGATTTACTTACATTAGAACTTTTAGTTCTGACTCGAGTGTTTTATCTTTTCATTACGCTCGGGTTAGCCTAAGTATTTCAGTGTTTGAAGACATTATTCCTTGAAGACGAAGTGGAGTTTACTAGACCATATTTACTATTATTATTCCACTGCATTATTTTGGTATGTTGTTGATTATACTCTGATTATGTTGTAAAAATAAAATCGAATGTATATTGTAAAACAGCTTCATGAACTGTTGATTATTATATTTCATCATTCCACTGCAAGATTTTGTGTATTGTTTTCCTTCTTTTTCCTTATTTTCTTATTAAACCCCATTGATAATCTGCCCTTTTGAATGGTTTGAGTTAGGCATGTGTGGTTTATTGTCGACTTGAATCGTCCAAAAAGGTGGGTCGGCACAGTTGGTATCAGGGCTTTCGTTTAGAGATACCCTAGCCTGTTGGGGATAAACTCATTAGAGATCGGGTTATTAATACCCTAGAGTGAATTTGAGTGTGTGTGTGTGTCTATATATATGAGAGAGCATACTTTTTAGTGCTATGAAAATGTTTTGTATTGTTTTAATTTGTTCTGTTGAGTATTTATGAATTCTTGTCGGTACATAGGACGTTGTGGCATCGATAAGGGTTTCTAAACACTTGAACTGAATAGACCGACACACTATTGTTTTCGAAATTGGTAAATGAAATGATTTTACCTAAAACTATATTTTATATATACAAAAAGAATAATTTTTCATAAATTGATATTGTTATTTTTGGTGTGTTAGTTGTTAGGAAATGATAATATTTGATTATTGTTATTTATTGTTTGCTTAGTCAAAGTTCTTAAAAAACTATTGACTATTGTATGTTATAAGAAAATGTAATCTTATAAATACGATATAAATTATGATTCACAAATAAAATGAATTTGAATGGAAATTTGATAACTTAAATTCTGGTGTTTTGAAATTAGTTTTCAAAGATTTTTGAAAAATAAACATATTCGTATTATTTGGAAGTATTTTCAGATTGAAATAATTTCAATAAGATTGAATGAAATGTTTTTAAAAGAATTTTAAAAAGGAAGTAACTTCTGTACCCTTTCTTCTGTCGTTGGAAAATAATTTTGGTGGTGACCACGACATCATCGACGTTCATTTTTGAGTTTCAAAGTGGGAAGACTATTATAGTAGCTTTGATACACGGTTGTTTTGGTGAAACAAGTTTCAATTTTAGTTTCCTAAGTATGATTTGATTCACTAAAAAAAAGATATAAGTATATATTATTTCAAAATGATTGGAAATTAAACCCGATATTTAGTTCTTAAGTTTCTGTTAATTAGAGATTTTCAATTATTGAAATGAAATGGAATTTCGACGATTTTAAATGGTCAGAAATTTCCAAATTGAAATCTGAAATTAAAAGCTAAGTGTTTTATGAAACTTTAAAAAAGTTGAAGTTTTGTAACTTATAAATTAAAATACAATGGAATACCATACTTGTAAAAAAACTTAAGTAACAAAAATGTTTCAAAATGAACATATATTTACAAATAAGGAGTTAAGATGTTACAAGAAATGATATAAACTTAAGTTAATGTTTTGAATTGCATAATAATTAAGTTGAAAAAAAGGTGAATACTATTTAAGTAAACGATTATAAACTTAAGAAAATGTTGAAATGATTCATTAATGAATATTAATATTAAATGGAAATCAAGTTATGTAAGTTAAATGATTATAAACTTAAGAAAATGTTGAAATGATTCATAAATAAGTTTAATATTAAATGATACTGTATATGATGGAATAAATGCGAATTAAATTTAGATGAACTTAAATAATGATTCATTAATGAATATCAATATTAAAGGGAAATAAAGTTATATAAGTAAATAATAAATGTGAATTAAACTACAAAGAAACTTAAGTAATACTTTAGAAAATTTATCTATAGATGATTTTAAATATTGAATGAGAAATTCTTTATGTAAGTAAATGAATGTAAATTAATAAAAGATGATCCTTTATGAATGAATGAGAATTAAGATAAATGAAAAGTAAATGATGTGAAAAGAAACTAATAGAATATAATGTAAGTTGTGCGCGGATCATTTTATTCGTATAACAGTTCTGATCCAGATTCAAATACATGATTTGTGAAAATTCACACCAGTCCGAATTAGGATTTTTCGCTCAATTCTTGACGATGAACGCTTGATACAAATTTTTTATATGATTTTGAAGTTTTCTATCATAGTTTATAGCTATGCAAGGAAAATAGAGATTTCTAATCAAGAAATCGGATCAGAATCTGTACTGGAGTAGTCGAGTTATCAATACTAGTTCGAAAGTGAAATATGTGTATTCAAGTAAGCGTTCAGAATTGATATTGTGTACAAATGATATACCTACATCGTACAAACTTAAATAATATTTAAATTCTATATTGTTTGGCTTATAGGAAGTTTGGGAAATGACACTTCTAATCGTTTGAGATCGTATGAATAATCTATTGAGTAATTACCCAAGGCTGTTGAACGTAAGGTACACTTGGTAGTTATTTATCACCCTGTACGATGAAAAGTTTCTGAGAACAAACCATTAGTTTTTATTGCTATGGATGTGTGATGGATTCTTTTGCTGCATGTAATGGTCGCACTGCTTTTGTTTGCTTATAATTATTATATATTGTATGTTGCTTGTGATATTAATTGAAACAACTAATATATTTCCCTTTTTACATAATTTTTAACTCTTTTGGATTATCTAAGATACAGGTTTATGGAAGTAATAACTGTTGCATTTAGTTTCATAAATAAAGTTTTGTTTGCCCAACAAATAGGTACGTTTTCGGATTATGGTTTTTCTAGCGATATTTATTGCTTTTCCCATAGTTTGGGATGCTTTACTATTGAAATATGATATATACAATGTAATTATTGGTATTGTTATTTTTCCGGACCTAGCCGCACAAAGGAGATGCTGCCAATTTTTTGTAAATTTAGGACTTGGAATTTTTTTATGGAAGTTGAGTTTTTTTCAGATTTATATTAAACTTAATATGTACGTTAAATTGTTTATAAATTGAATATTTTGAATAAAATATATCATATCTCTTAATTCTTTCTTGTTCCTTTTCGTGGACGAAATTTTTTGTGTGGGGGAGATTGTAACGACCCGTATTTTTGATAATTAAAATTATTAAATTAAACAAGACTTTGGAATATAATGTTGTCAAAAATTAAATTTTATGATTTATAAATGAAAAAAATTATTAAAATATAATTTAATAATATTGATTGAATGTAATTGACAACTGTTTAATGTAATTTCAATTAATGGTAATAATAAAGGTTAATAAGGAATAAAATTAAATGTTGTATTAAAAAGAGAAATCATAGGTTATTTAATTTAATTGGTTTTAGCATAGAATAAGAAATCAATTATTTAGTACGTAGATTTAGTAACCTTTGTTTGTAAACAATAAATTTAGAAATGTGTTTAAATTACTAAGATGAATGGTTGTTTATTTCTCATCTTATTATTTAATTCGTTTTGAAATTTATTTTGTAATCAATAAAATTTAATGTAATTGAATTAGTGCAATTGATATAAGAAGAGACGTTAACTGTTGAGCGATGAGTATAATAAAATGGAAACTTATGTTTAATAAATTCATAAGGTATTTGTTGATTTAATAATAAGAACATTTAAATCAAAATAAAAGAATTTGTTGGAAATTAGAATATAATGAATGGATTTTATTACTGTTGTAATTTAACGTTGAAATTAATTTAATATTTAAATCTTGGATTTAACATGGAAAATTTAATTTTAAAAGATTATTAATTCTTGTTTAACCTAGGATGATGATAGAAAAACTTTTAATTTAGAATTAAAGGTGACTAAATCAATTTAATAATAATTTTGTTAATTAACGCGTAAAAACAAATATAATTTGATTTTAAAGCTAACTTCTATATACAATAGAATTAGGGTTTGAAATTACTTCCATTGAATTTAAAAATATTGAAAACCTATATTTCGATATATGGGATGACCTATTTTCGTTTCGGAAACGAAACGGGCTTTTCGGGCCTTGGTTATCGCTTTGGCCCAATCGATATGTTCCATCCATTCATGTTTCATCTTAGTCTATATATATGATGTTACGAAACCCTAGCAGCCTTCAATTCTATTTTATCTACGTACATTTCAGTTCTAATCTGCTCATCCTCAATGGTCATTATTCTAAAACCCTAATTTTTGATTTCAAAACAAATCAAAAAATTCAAGCTGCTCAAACTCTATTATATAATATATCGTTATAAAGCTCTCAACGAATGGAATTAGCGCCTGTAATTCGTTTTTCAATTGGAGGCTCTGTTTGTCCAGAAATTGGAAACCTTTCCTCGACCGTCCATATTAGGGTTTCGCGATCGACGGTGGATCTTCATCGATGGGATGAACAGAGGTGATCACTAGGCAGAGGAGGCCAAGACAAGTTCATCTACCGGAGCCGATCATGGCAAGAGTGCCGGAGTTCGTAAGAATTGGCAAATGTACGGTGGCTGCGGTGCATGGGGAGGAGACTGGAGGTGGTCGCATGGCCATGGTTGAGTGTGGCTTGGCAAGAGGAGAACGGCGGTGTGGTCGGATTTTGGTGGTGACGAATGTAGTGGCGGCAGCAGGTGATTGAAGGCAGCGGCTGGGTGGTTGATCGATGCCGTAGGGTTGAGGAGGTGATAGGTTAATTACCATTCTACCCGTATTCTATATTTGAAATGTTAATTTCAAACTTCTAACACGCATAACGTTTGCATACGGACTCGGATTCGCACGTGGTTTCTTCCATTGGACTCGTATCAAAACTCCGGAAAACAAGTAACTGGTTTGGTTGAATTTGAAGACTGTTGAAATTTTGGGCTTTTCTTGGATTTTTAATGGGCTTTGAATCAAAGGTGAGGGATTTAACCCACTGATGCAATACTAAATTTTCTAATGTTAGTAAAATTAAAATTATGAAGTGATAAAATTTTATTGGTTGTTGTTTCGTAGTTTAAATTGACATTTAAATTAATTTGAATTTTATATTAAATTAAATTGACATTTAAATTAATATTGAAATTAATTGCTAGTTAAACACCGACAATTGATAATTTGTAACTATTATGATATATTGGTTGATTTGGATGTTGATTGTTATTGGATATCTATTGTTTGATGTTGGATGTATGGTTGTTTATTTATTTGACATATTCATGTTACTTCCCTATTTATTATTTGACATCCTAAAAATTGTCATTTAGATTATCCAAAATTGAATTAAGAAATAGGTGGAAATGATATATACCTATGTCATTAAATATGGATTGAAATGATATATATCCATCCATCTAATTAAAATTGGAATAACTTATCACTTGGCCATAGGGTAGAAAATTTTATACGGACATCGGATTTGGTTAAATTAAATAATTTACAATCTTGAATTTAGATTTGTTTAAATGATATTTTTTTAAAGACAATAAAATATTGATTTATATGAATTAAGTTATTTTCTAATTCGAGATTTGAAATGTTGAAATTGAAACTGTTTAAATGAAATTGTTAAGGATTTAATTTGTAATCTTAAAGTGGATATTGGAATATGATTTGAATTTATTGGAAATGAATAATTATGAAGATTTATATTTTAATGTAAAAATCTGAATTTAGTGTAACTAAAATTTAAATTGGTATTCCAAGTTTTGGATGCGAAATGGATTTAAACTAAATTATTTGTAATGAGAATTTGAATTGAAAATTTCAGTCATTTGAATAGAACCGTTTAAATTGAATCTGAAGTAAAGTTTGAAATTGTTTTGAATTGAGGCTGATTTAAATTGAAATTTGAATATGAAGTTGACTTGAAGTTGGAAGTCGAAAATGGAATTCGTTATGATTTGGAATTTGAACCATGTTGTGAAAGAAAGAAACAGTTTTTATATAAACTATTTTAATAACAAAATTATTTTATATATAACTATTTTGATTATCAGAACTATTTTTCAATATTCAAACTATTGTTATTATTCCAAACAATTTTTTTAATATTAAAACTATTTTAATTATCCAAACTAATTTCAATATTCAACTATTTTACTTATTCAAAACCATTTTCAATATTCAAACTGTTTCAAAAGGGAACTTTGTAGATTTAAATACGAATGTTTTGATATAAAGGTATAACCTATTTTGAATTCGAAATGATTTTGAAATGAATCTGATATTTTGATATGAAATATGACTTGTTATTGAAATTTAAAGAACCAACCGGTGTGAAAAATGACATTTCGTTGTTAAAGAGACCGGGCCGAATATTGGCATACTCTCTGTCAATACTGGAACCACTTTAACAACTGTGTATGCAGTGGAGGTTATCCAGAATGTAGAGGTTGAATTGGAGGTGTTTGTTGGATTTGAAGAAAGAGAACGATGATGGATAGCCCCGACACTTGCATCAATTTGAAATGACTAAAACAGGAGCCATTCCTAACCAATAAGGCTAGCTACCTCTAGCGGACACAATTCTTCGTATTACCATCTTGACTTTGAAACTTGAATGGTGCGCACATTCAGATTTTGGGAGTGTTGGACGCGGTGGGCCGTTAGGGGTTACCACAAGTCAGGAAACACATGACGGTAGTATCCTACCTTGGGCATCGCCTCACGTGCCTTGTCATACTCTTTATCCTTATTCGCGACCACTAAATTTTTTTTAGTATGGTACTTATAGGGGACTCACTGGCTACCAACGTTACTGGTTGTGTTACAGGACCTGCATAGACTACCTGCTTAAAATGTGTTAAGGGGGATCAATGTAAAGCCTTAACGCTATTTTAATACTTTACTTTACTGATAGACACTACATATATAGCGTATCTTACTATATATAAATAGTTTGACGGATCCGTAGGAGATGGAAAATCCCGTAACTTCTCTTAAGTTATTATACTCATGTTGTACACTTGATAGGAGATGGAAAATTCCGTAAACATCTCTGAAGCTATTACACTCATATTTACTTGACATTAGAAGTTTTTGTTCTGACTCGAGTGTTTTATCTTTTCATTACGCTCGGGTCAGCCTGAGTATTTCAGTGTTTGAAGACATTATTCCTTGAAGATGATGGTGAAGTTTGTTAGATCGTATTTACTATTATTCCGCTACATTATTTTGGCATGTTGTTGATTATACTCTGATTATGTTGTAAAATTTGAAATCAAATGTATATTATAAAACAGCTTCATGAACTATTTATTTGATTATTATATTTTGTCATTTAGATTCTGTGTATTTTTTCCTTCTTTTCCCTTATTTTCTTATTAAACCTCATTGATAATCTACCCTTTTGAATTGTTTGAGTTAGACATGCGTGGTTTATTGTTGACTTGAATCGTCCAGAAAAGCGGGTCGTCACATACAAAGCAAAAATACACTTTAATGTCCATGCCTTAGCCAAAAAATGTCTAAATCCAAAATCCTGATGGATTGATCCATATGGAAGGGTAAATCCATTTACTTAGCCAAAATACTTTAATTCTTCTTGCAATCGATTTCTCTAATCACAAAGACCAAAAAATTCTGCCTTCCAACTTTGGCATGGATGAGCACTGATCCTTATGGATCGTTGTTGATCCATACAATTAGCCAATTTTGACTAAGTCTATTGTCTTGGCCAATTCTTCATCGATCTAACTCTTTTAAGCTTCTTTTATCTATGTGCATCTTTCACTATAGTGATTTAACTTCTAACTCTTTAGAATTGATACATCAATGCTTATTCTATGACTATGGATCTTCCCACATCATGTAATCGAATCGAATTCTCTTTCGAATAATCTCCATCCACATTCAAAGAGCCTCACCCATAGAATAACTCATCCCTATTTCACTCCAAATGTTTGCTTCATCCATTCACACATAGAATACAAAATGACAACAACTAACACATCATCATATCAAAGCATACTCCATCAAATTATTCTAACATAGCCTTAGCATGTGTGCATCGATCCATATCATTAAAATACATGATTAAAATCACTTAAAATCATTTAATCTTGTTTTAATTCGGTTTTAACGTTAGGTCAAATCTAAAACTCATATTTTATCGAAAAATAGATCCAAAACTCTTTTAAACATATATGTTAGTATATAATATGCAAAGGGTTATAAATCACTCACCTATTGATGTAAAATCGATGAGTAGACCAAAATCCAAGCAAATCAAAATCTACATAGCAATGATCTCGATAGCCAATCTTGTTACATAAATCTAACTCAAAAGATGGATAGACTTAAGGGTATGCCCTAAGGACAATTATGTAATTTGTTACATAAATCTAACTCGATAGCTAATCTTGTTCTTTCTGTTATAATTTGTTATAAATAATTAATTAAGTATATTTAACAAAAAATCCATAAATAGTGTGTTTTATAGATTTTAGTTACAATGTGTTTCATAGTGTGTAAAACTGATTAATCTTAGTTTTAGTATATGTGTGTAATACCCCATATACTTACGAAATTAAATAATTAAATAAAAAGAGTAAAATTGTAATTTAACATAAAGGGAAAAATAGTGAATTTCTACAGCAGTTGGAATTAGACTTCGAGACCTATTCAATTACATGCAGAATGTCATTTACAGTTAGAAGACATATATCATTTGCTGAATTCGGTTACATGTACTAGAAACTAGAAGAAGTCAAAACCAATGACATTTTCATAATATATTGATTTTGAAAATATAGCCTAGATATTATATTTTCAACCTATTAATAGATCACTTACCCTATTCTTTTCTCTCTAATAATCTTACCTCCACTTCAAAAATCCTAATCCCCAAATTAATTATAAATTCTCCAAATTAATTCCTAATCTATCAAACCAAAACCAAAATTAAACATATTAATATATGGAATTGATTACCGCGAAGAGGGCTACACAAATAAATGGAAGCTATCAAGAAAATTTCCATTTTGAAGGCATGGAGTTTCTGGACAACAAAGGTAGAGGAGAATCTACATCAAATCAGAGAAGATGCACGACTAATCGATGAGAGGGATTTATCATATTTGTGTGTATATTGGTAGGGCATAGTATCTCACCTCTTATAATATTAAACCAAATTATAATGGTGTAAGTAATAATTAAAAACCGATTCTTTTTAGATACACTTGACTAGGATGTAGTATGCCATGGTTAGATAATTAAAAAATTAATTTTTATCGATTGTAATTAACGAAATTTAATCTCCTACTAATTTAAAGTGCAAAATATACAATTGTTCCAAACTAGACATATTATATATCAAAATTATAGCTCTCGACGATACAAGTCTGCTAGTGGTGTTCATTTGTTAATTGGGTGCATGGATTGATCAAAAAACACGATGGAAGTTCGATGAACGTGGACCGTCTGTTTCGATCCAAATGTGAAATGGCAACGAGGGGACGATCGGAGGGTGCTATCATGTAAGGGGGGTCGAGCAGTGCCCCATGCCAGCCTTGGATCATTATGATTAATGGCGTGGTGGCTCGGATCTGGGCCTAAATGTCAACGACAGAGGATTAGATAGGGACAGTCGTAGTTGATGGAGTGGGCAATGTTGGGAAGTGCACGAGAAGGGCTGGTCGCTGATGATGTCGAATCAGTGCAACGTGGTCTCTAGCAGCGTTGGTAGCGAGGTTAAGGAGGTGGCTGGGAGGTTGAGGAAGAAGGTTGGGTTCATTCCTTACAGTAGAACCAAGCACGTTGTGAAAATAATAATAATAATATATATTATATTTAATAATGAATTAAATAATTACGTTAACTTCGAATGCTTATAACTCTCACATACGACCTTCGTTTTACGCGTAGTTAATTGCATTGAGATTGTGGCAAGACGAAGAACATTTTGGTGTATTGTTTGCTGTTTTTTGAGGTACTTTATAAAATTGACTTATTTGGGTAGATTCGTTATCTGGATTGAGGCTTGACTTAGTAGCTTCGTAAACGGTGGGGCATGAGTTATGGTCTTGATCCCAATAGTGATGTTGACAGTTAGGCGAATGTCTAGCTTGGACTTGACCTTAATAATTATGTGTGATTTCCATGGCAATGACATGTACGGGCCACATGAGTTGAGACTTCAAGGTTAATAGTATGTTATATCTTAGTCGTCAGGTGCACTTCGATCGGGCTAGTGGCATCTAGCGATGATGAGTTGGGACTTTAAGCACAATAATGTCGCAATTGGTAATATACGAGTTAGGACTTTGAGCTCAATAGCGTACATATGACTTGGCGATAGTGGGTTGGGAAAGTAGTTTCCCCAGTAGCGAGTCGCAAACGTTTTCGGCAATAATAAGTTAGGATTTTAGGCTTAATCGTGTTTTGGCATACGAGTTGGGGATTTAGGCTTTATCATGTCCATATAATTAGACATGGGTTATATTTTAGTGGCACCTTAGCATACGATGTCACTATAGTATTATATTGTGATTAGCTGATTTGTCGAGTCGTTACAAGAAAACTTGCTTTTAGTTGCATTTAATGGTAGCGTTTCAAGGCTTATGCAACCGTTGGTCAAGTTAACTCATAAAAATGAACAAATAATTGTGGCCAATTGGTTTTCGCCAACAATTCATGAAATTTTTCCTAAAATTTTACATGGCTGATCCTTATCCCTTTTAAAACTTAATTTTTTTCCTCATCGCTGAAATTCCATGGCCGCTCCTTTATCTCCTATCTCTCTCATTTTCGTTTTTAAAATCACCCATCTTAGTCATCACAAAATCCCTCGTCTTCGACTTCTAAATCTTCCCTCTTTGCCATCGATCTACCGACGAAGCATGGAAACCTAAATCGATTTTCGAAGATGTATTTGGCTACGGTCTACTGGCTAGTTACACTTAGAAAGCTACATCGTCATCTCACCAGCATTGACGAGCTTGCCGATTGACTGACTCAACCTAGTTACTGATTTGAACTTTAGTTCATAATGATAAGTTACTGTTGTTAATGAGAAAATTAATAATTTATAATATAAAAAACTATTTAGAGTTTCATTACTAGATTTAGATTTGGTTTATAGAAGCTCTTATGTATTAGTTGCTAAGAAACCTAGGTATCGATTTCCTTATGTATCATAATTGGTTTCCTGAGAATTTTTTATTACACCTGCTTTCTATTTCGATTTTCTGAGAATTGGTTTACTAAGTTTACATCCAATATATATCCTCTTTTTTTGGATGGATAAATGATTATAGGAAAACTTAGTTTGTTTATGGTTTGATAAACTTATTGCTAAAAGAATGCAAATACTAAAAAATGTTTTTTTTCTTCTGAGCATTTATTTTAAGGAGTTCTATAAAAGACAAAGTGTAAAAAAGAATTATCCTATGAAGTTCAATAATTTGTTTTTTTGAGTTATTACCAATCACTTGTTAGAAAAAGTTGCTTAAAATCTAGAAGTAGGGCGGGCATTGTTATATGGAAGCATAAGGATGAATTTATGTATATTTTGTGTAATCGCATGACCTTGCTGCTATATCGCATTGGGGTTTAGTCTATTTAGAGGTAAAAAGTTCTTTGGTATCCAAAGGAAGCATGCAAACATAAGAGATGTGACCATTATGTGAAATTTAGCATCAGTACTTCTGACATTGTTATTTATAAAGTTATTATCCTCGTTAATGTGGTAACATGTTCATGCACTGTATCAGGTTTCACCCATGCATCATTTGCTTTAGGATGTGATGGAGGAATTAATAAAGGTCATATTGATGGAAATTTAATTCCTCTGGGTGCTCTGTTACCATTGTACAAAAAGGTCTTCAATACATCGAATTAGAAGCAAAATTGGACGATGTAAGTGCCTCTTTTTTAATTCCTTTATGCAATTTGAAATTCTATGGGGAGAATCGATGCTACTTTTCTTACTCTTTTGATTGATGCATGCCTTGTTTTAAGTCACCCATCCAAATAATTTGGCACATGCATAGAAGATGCACCAAAAATTTGCGATTAACATATATTTGTTTAAAATTATAGGTTAATATAAGTGATAAATATTTACATTTACAACCTTTGGATATTATTACAAAAAATTTGTCCGAGTTGCAGAATATCATAAAAGATAAGAAAAATAAACTAATACCGGAGCACGGAGATGGACGCGACAAGGAGAAAGACATGAAAGAGAGAGATAAAGAAACTGGTAGGAAGAAGGGGAAAGTGGCAATAGAGAGAGAACGAGAAAAAGAAAAGGATAAGCAACAAGACTATAACAGTTGAGAATTGATGTTAATTAGAACTAGAAGTATAATTAGGCAGGACTAAACTAATCAATTAGTTGAGTGTCTTATGTTCTAAGTTTAATATGTAATGTAATTTCGGCTAACTGTCCTAATTTCCATTTATTTTTTTCCTTTAACAATATCCTAATAGAATATAAGAATTGCCTTATTATTTTATTTAGGAACAGTCCATTACCACACCAGATGATAAAATCATCATTCCAACATAAGATTTATACTAACCATTATCGTAACATTTTCATTAAAGTCTTGAATGCACAAGGATTTGAGTTTCTAACCTACTATTTTAAGAAACTATTCTCAGTATAAAATTCAATATAGTATTAAATAACTAAGGAATATCTTCAAAAATTTCCATTTCAATAAACCAAAATGCACCATGAATAGTTAAAAAATAGCCCTAGGTTCAGATGTAAGGTTTATACAGACATAAATTAAGGGCAGAAAAACTCGTATATGCACAGTAAAAAAAACACATAATAATGTAAGTTACAAGTTTTCTAGAAGCATAGTCATCAAGCTCTATTGTACTCAAATCATAAGAAGCGTATGAATACATACAACCGACTGGGAGCATAACTCAGAGCACTTTGCGTTCTTTGATAATTTGAAATTTTGTACTCTTATATATTTTACCAGATTCTTTGCCTTATACCGAGAGTTCTTTGCCGTATATCAAAAGTCAAATTGTGGTATATTTTCTCTGATTTTAAACTCTATATGTACACACACAACTCTCTAACAATTGTAATTTTTCTTTACGGTATTAGAAATATATGTTAGATGCTTCTTTTCATGGTAGGGATCTTTTTAAATTTTGGATATTTATTTGGTTAGACTGTATCATAATTGTGGTATTTATACACGTTCTTTGTAGATTTTTTGTTATTCTTTCATACGTATACATGGTTATTGATTATGTTGTTTTCCCTATCAAAGATAGTTCAGTACCACCACTTCGAGTGATATATTGTACGACAGTGAGTGATGCTGAGATGAGGCTAGTTGAGGTTAAGGATTGTTGGATGGTAACTGGGGATGTTGATGTTTGTAACAACATTGAGAGAGGAGATGTTTGTAACGCTCACGTTTCAGTCCATATTATTAGATTATCTTTTCACTTGACACTTAATTTTGAATGATAAGTAAAAAAGAAATTTCGAAAGCTACCACCATTGAATATCCAAACATTGTTGCATTGTGAAATCGCCACTGAGCCTTATATTGTAATGTAGTGAATCATGCAGCCCTTCTCTAACACCTCTAAATTAAAGATAATCTTTTGATTTAATATGCATGATTACAGTGGTACAGTTGAGCTTGTTTGTGCTTTCCAATTATAACATGTAGAGATATAAGTTCATAGTACAATTGCAAAAGTCTTTGTTATATGTCATTCTTGCTTTTCTTTAATATACATGGGTATGTAATCAATCTTGGAGAATATTTTCATTGCTATTATATGTCTGCCTGGTTATACCACTAGTTTGTGTCATTGCTGTTTCATACTCTTTTATGACTTGTTTTGTACTTTAAAATGGTTGAGATTTTGCACGTGTTTAGTGTTTTTATGTGAGTGTGTATTTCAGACTAGGTCAGGTGAGTGCGAGTGTAGGTTGAATAGCTTTAGTGATCATGTATATTTCCATGCGTAGGTGTATGTATACTGTATTCCTTGTTTAACAAGCTGAAGATCACCAAGGTTACTTTTGTTTTCAATTCTTACTTTGGTTAGATTTACTTTTATGTGGTTATTTATAAAGTCGATGCCATGGTTAAATTTTCAAAGATGACTCCACAAAGTGTTAGGCATTATCTGGTCAAATTCTATTTATTGATTGCTAGAATTCTTTGTAATAGAGATATTTTAGAAGCAATTGATGCATAGTTTTGATCTATATTTAGTTTGTCTCTAGTCACGATTCAGTGAACCTAACTTGTTCTCACTTCTTACCCTAACCCTTTTTCACCTTTTTGCACCGAGCAACAATGATTGCATATATTTTTATTTCTTAAAGTATAGAAAACTAGAACAAATGTTTGAATAAGTTTGATTTCATTGTCATGGTTGTCTAGACCATTTTTTATCGAGTCAATCTGAGGACATTGGTTGGCATCATTACAACTTTAGTCCACTTCTACACTTTTCTAAATGTAAGTTTTGTTTTTAGTCTTATACCAATCAGAAATGATACAATTTCAATTTGCTTTTCTTATTCTAGCACATTGCGGTGAACAAGGTTATAAAAGGAAGGCTTCTTGATAATTTAGAGTTCATGCAGTAGATGAAGAGACACTACGATTCTGTCAGTGGTGGTGCACCGGGCATGTAATATTTTGACTTCATTAGTTAAACTTGTTGGTTTATATGGAAATCATGTATTCAAAAAAAATGTAGTATTTTATCTATTTAAAGATATTTCAATTGGCATTATTCTATTAATGTGCATCCTACATATGCACTGTACTGTGTAAATAATATCCTACTCCACTCTTTCTCAAATGTTATCAGATGTGAGTTTTGTTCTTATCATGTTCTTGGAATTTCACCATAATATACTAATTTGAGTTTAACTTTGTTAGCTTATAATATAGTTAATGCTAAACTAGTGATATTGAATCTTGTGGATGCCCTATTATAAAGTTCAATTTTGGCTTCTTGGCTGCTTATCACCATTTTTTTATACAAAAAGTTTTCCACATTTTGATGTTTCTTATAGGATGGGCTTGACTTATAGAAAAAAGAAAAATTTGGTTGAATTTGCTATTATGAGAAGCTGCACTGCCAAGTCTAGCGGTGTTATCAGTGGCAACATTGACAATGGAACTCGAGGAAGTTGGCTGGCCTAAGATGATGAGCATTCAAGTTCATGAAATTGAGGGGATGTTTGACCATCCATGTTTACATTTAAATGGAGATACCTAGCAACTACTTGAGATACAATGTCATTCTAAAATAAGTTTAAAGCGCATTATAAAGCCTAAAAAGGGAACAAGAGCCGATGGATCTGATGATAATGCAGATGTTAGCAAATTTAGATATGTGTGTGAGGTAATGTAAGTTTTGGTGCTATTTATGTTTTATGCATTTTGTTCATCTAAACTGAATATTGGCAACCAATTTATGTTGTAGCATGGATTCACTATTGTTGTGGATTAGAGTGGACCCTAATATGGAATATCTATCTGAAATTAATTTGCATCAGACTATCTAGATGTGGATGAGAATTAGATGCAGTCTAATAGAATAATATTATCCCTTTTATGTGGAAATTTGCACGCGTCCCTTTTCTTTCAAGGAATGTCCTTTTTTATTCATAGTTCTGATGCTTGTATTATAATCTGGATATTCAAACACTCTTCATTTATACTGTTTTATCTGCTATTGTTCAAACATTTATAATAGTAAGACAACTGAGTTAACTGAGCTTTATAAATAATAATATAACTAGATTAACTGATTTTATAAATAGCAACAACAACAACAACAACAACAACAATAAAAACAATAATAATAAATTAACTAAGTTAACCAAGTTAATAAAAATTAACCAAGTTTTGTTAAAGTTAAACAAGTTTTATAAAATTAACCAAGTTTAAGTTAACTAAATTTTATAAACAATAATAACATAACTAATTTAACAAAGTTTTATAAATAATAATGATGATGATGATGAGTTAACTAAGTTTATAAAAATTAACTAAATTTATAATAATTGTAACGACCCGTAAATTTCAACTGTTTTAATAACGTAATTAGTTGAAATTTTGTGAAATTTTAAACGATAAAATTTTGAAATAAAATTTAATATTTGGAATACGTCTAGTTAAACATAGCAAATGGTAAATTTTCGTCCGAAAATATGAAAGTTTATTGCACGCGTAAATTCACTTCAATTTAATCAGTTAAAAAGCGTTGAAAATAAAACGTTTTCAAAACCAAAATATTTTTACATAGAAAAATTCTAAACCATCTTCTGAGCAAGATGTCAGTTTGTCGTTTTTCCAAATTCGGACATCTTTGGCTCCGTCGATCTTATTTTTCAGTGTTTTTCTTGCATTTTCCGCTATTAGAAAATTCGAATTTTTTATAAATTTAATCGTACCACTGATATCTGTATACCGTTGTGACCATCCCGTCGTGCTGATCTCCACCATATATCCATTTGTGTATTTTGAGATCCGGTTTGCGACGAAACGATGGAATCGTATGTCATATCGATACCGAAATTAGTGACTTTTGGAATTTCTTGTTTTTCAAAAATTTGAACGGCTGGCCCAACAATAAATTGCTTTAGATATTTTAGCTGAATCGATGTGAGATTGCTATTTCCAATCCTTTCCCGTTGCCTCTTCATTGATTACGTTTTTTACTTTGCCTAATATATTTTAAGAAACTTTATTTAGATATGCAACCTTTCTTCTTCCTGCTCCTTCCACTTTGCACGCAACCACCCTCTCTCTTTCCAATGCTTGGCCGCCACCCACGCAATCAAACCCAGTTACAACCTCATGCCCCATAACCTCTCGCCTCGGCCTGATGCACGAGATCCGCCTTCCACCCCTCCTCCGCTCGTCCTCCGCCATTTTTCCTCTCTTCCCTGCGGCAAACTCAACACTCGAGCCACCTTTTGCCGCCACCAACGTATCATTACCCTCCGCTTGGCCAGCAGCCGCTCGCGCAGCAGCTCCCCTTGGCCTCCGACCCTCCCAAACACGTGCGCCACCGTGCAAACCCATCCCTCTCCTTCCTTCCATCGCCTAGGCCGAAGCCACCTTCGCTCCTCAGCCGAAGACGAAGGCCATGGCCACACCACCCCCCTCCTTGGGCAACACGGCCTGACCGACCTTCGAGCACGCAAGTAAAACCCCACCTTCCTCCTCCGCCCACTCTCTCTCTTCCATCTTCCCCTGTGCTTTGCTGACCCTCCACCTTTTGCATCCACTGCCACGTCACCGGCAGCACCCCAACGTTGAACTTCGCCGAGCCTGTCTGTGTTGATTTACGTGCCTTGAATTTCTTTTGCAGTAAGGTATGTATATATAGATAAATTTTGAGTACTTTGTATATTATAATATCAAGCTTTCCTCTGTCTACATTTACGTATTGTTATACGATATATGATTTGTTTATAATATAAATACTTTTGCTGTTTATATATATAGATAGTAGGTGTTGTTTATAAAAATTTAAGTAGGCATATATAGGTAGTCAGAGATGTACTGCGTAAAGGTAAATATTAAAGGTGATCTTGGAATAGTGTAATATATCTAGATCGGGTATATAGGTCAATTTATATGAAGTTGTGTAAGTTAAGAATAGTAGTTTATGTATGGATTGGGTCAGTTATAAAATGTTGGGTTATATGATAATTTTTATATATTGTATATAGTTCCTGTTTCATATTTTGTTCTCAGGTATACACATTCACTATGTTTAAGTATTGAGGTTTCTATTAAATTTGTCCAGTTTACAATGGTAGTAGATATGTTGTATTAACATATATTTGACTGTTTATGTTTAGTGTATATATACTATTGGCTGTTACACCTGTAAGTTGTATATGGTCTAGTTGTTGTGTATATGAGTGTATAACTATATTAGTTATAAAGATATATGGACTCCGTTTTCTGATTTGATCTTAGATCTATGGGTTTAAAGGATAAAACGCTTTAAAATATATATAGATTTTTTTTACATATGCGTTTAACTAGGACAGAAATTTTTAATTTTTATATATATGTTATTTTAATACTTCATTTAAATTAAACATTGATTTTATGATAATAATAATAATACTATATATATATTTCTGTTCTATTAAGTTGATTCTGATTTGCTTCATCAAATTCTCGTATCAGCTTTATACGTCGAATTCGTGCCAACTGTGTTGTTTGGATTCGTGCTTGGATTTCGTAACTCAACCTCACTGTCTTTCTCTCTAGCCTCGAAAGGTGAACCATCACTCACGATTAACGTTCTTTTATTTATTAAATTTGATTTCAATTGAAACGACAATTGAAATATGCTGCTGTTTGATATTGACACTGTTATTACCTGTATCAGTTCACCTGTGACATCTGACACCATTATCTGTTAATTATTTATGCGATGATAATACAGTTTGGTTGATAATTGATTTATGATTGATGTTTATATTGGACGTTAAATTGTTAATGTTAAAATGATAAACAGTATGAAATTGAACTGGATATAGGATAGTTAAATGTTAAATTTGATTAATTGACATTTGTATAATATGACCCCTTTAACTGTTAAATTTATTGACACGTAGGATTGGTTTAATTACACTTTGAACCACTGAATGTATATTGTTAAATTGATGATGTATGAAATTGAAATAGATGACAAGTGAAGAACTGTAATGTAATAATCTTTAATCTACGTGAAATGATAGTGTAGATTCTAGAAATAATTATATTAATTCGTAAAAATGACAATGCGAATTAATACGATTATTTCAGGATTATTTGAATTGATTATTGGATTGTTATTGTTTGTTGTTATTTCTTGTTTATTTACTTTGACACCATCCCAGTTATCACACTGCAAGTTCCCTTTGCTATGTTTTGATTTTGAATTGAATTGGAATCAGGTTGAAATGATAGATACCCAAATTGAACTTTGTCCTAGGATAGGAAATTAAATAAAAACCCGATTGGTCAATAATTTGATTTAAAAATAAATAAAGTTTTTATTTGAATAAATAATATGGTTTTGAAATGAAGTTGAATTTTGAATTTTTAATGAAAGGAAAATGTTAATATTTAATAAATCTGAAACAAAATATTAACAATGTAATTGTTGAAAGAATGTTGTTTAATTTGAGAAATGATTGAATTAAGTTTGAAATTATTAAACTTTGAAATAATTTAATAATTAAGTTTGAAATTGAATTAAGTTTGAAATTATTAAACTTTGAAATGATTTAATAATTAAGTTTGAAATTATTAAACTTTGAAATGATTTAATATTTAAGTTTGAAATTATAATTAAGTTTGAAATTATTAAACTTTGAAATTATTTAATAATTAAGTTTTGAATTATTTAATAATTAAATAAGATTGAATTATTTAATGATTAAATTGAATTGAATTCTTTAATAAGTGAAATTGAATTTTTGAATAAGTGAATTTTACTTCGTAAATAATTGAAATGAGTTTCTTTATTAATTAAGTTTTGGAAAATTATTTAAGTAAGTAAATAAGTGAGATTGAATATCTTTAACAAGAAATAAAATGTGATTTATTGAAATTATTGTAAGACTTGAAATTTAAAGAATTTGGTTTGATGAATATAATTTAATTTGTAAATTGAATTGAAATAATGGATTTAATGAATTGGAAATTTAATAGAAATTGTTTTGAATGGCAAATTAACTTAATAAATATTGAATGAAATTGATAAATGAGTTTAAATTGATTTGAATGTTAAAATTAAGTTAATTTAAATGATTTCGAATTGAAACTTATATTCGAAGTTGAATCAATATTTGAATTGTTTTAAACAAAATTGAAATTGAATTGTAAGACTATGAAAGTGTAATTTGGAAGTTTTGAAACGTAAATTTATGGAAATGGTTTTGAAAGACAAATGAAATGTTGATTTACGAATTGAATTTGAAATTGAAATTGATTTGGTTTTGAAATAAATAAACGACCAATCGGTGAAATAATTACGGAAGTTATTAAAGAGACCGAAATTCGGTTATGGATATACTCTCTATCTAAACCGAAAACCACTTTAATAACTATACGCCGAGTGATGATCCAGAATGAAGTGGTTGGAATGATGTACGTGTTGACTGAAGAAAGTGAACGATGATGGATAGCCTTGACACTTGTGTCAAATTGGAAATGACTAAAACAGGAGCTGTGCCGGGCCAATGGAGGATTTGCTACCTCAAGTGGACACACTTCTTCGAACTACTTATACTTGTTGTCGATTGGTGCACCCTTGATTTTTGGGAGTGTTGTTTCACGGTGTTGCGGGCGCTGCGGCGTTGCGTTCTCACCAGTCCGGATCAGGCGAACGGTAGTATCACTACCTTGGGTATTGCCTCATGTGCCTTGTCATACTTGTATTCCATTTATGCGCAACCACTACGAATTTGTTTTGTACCTTTAGTATATGGATTGCCCTCTGGTGACTTCCGGTTTTGGGGAAACTACGGTCTTGTATATGCTTTTGGGAATAAAAATGTATTAAGGGTGGAATGGGCCATGACTTAACGCTATTTTGATATCTTATTATTACTGATAGACATTATCTACTTATCGTACATTACTACCTAGTAGATAGTTTAACGGATCCTTAAAGGATGGTTATTCCAAACATCCTTTGAGTTACTTGTATTTCAATTGCTATTTCACTTGAGTTGGATTTATTAATATAAGAATGTTAATCCTGACTCGAGTGTCTTGTGTTTTGCTTTACGCTCGGGTCAGACTGAGTGTACCAGTATTCGAGACTCACCTTTGAAGTTGGAGCTTTGCTTGAAGATCCAGACATCTATTCTGCTTTCAGTATTCGATGATTCCAGTGATGCATTCTGATTTGTATCTGATGTATCGTGTTACTCTTCCGTTGTATCTGGTTTAACTCTGATGTATCGTATTACTCTTCTGTTGTAAACTCTGATGTATTTTATATATTCATATAGTAGCTTCATGAACTACTATCTCTTTTATTTCCGCTGCACTTATTACTCTGTGTCTGTGTTCTGTGATTATTTATTTACTGTATATGTTCAGTTTTGCCAAATTTAAATTAACAACGCGGTATTTTGAGCAATTCAACTCCGGCATGAGTGTCTACCTATACACTTATAATGGATGCGAATGGTCCAAAATTCTCGGTTGTTGCAGTTGGTATCAGAGCTTTGGTAGCTCTAGGCAAAACTTAACATATAGGGTAAATGTATTTATAGAATCACTCTCATTCGAGTTTCAATCTCTTCCTTTTCGACTCGATTTTTTTGAATTTTGGAACGTTCTCCTCGGTTCCGAAATTCATTCGTGTCCACCACTATTCGTCTTCTTTCAATTCTGGAGCACCCCATAACTCCATTTTGAATGGTTTCTATAATTGGTCGGCGGTCTCGCCAATCTTCGAATGATTCGTAAAGGAGCAAAACTCCTTTATAATAGACATCGATTTACCGGAGATTTCTGAATCCTCGGTTTACGATGCTATCTATCTCCTGCTATACCTGAATTCTATCTCTTGAGATCGAATGTCGATTTACCTCGGAATTCTACACCGATCTTGTTCTTGAAGTCACGGTCGATCCGGTTAAGGTTGCCCGTGAATTAAATAAACTTATCCATCTCACGATTGTGATAATTGAATTATCTTATCTTCTGTTTCAAACTTATTTTCGAATCAAAATTCTCTTTGATTTGAGTCAACAAAAATTTGAATCCCTATCCTTATTTTGAAAATCCATTCCTGTATCGTCGAGCAAAGAAATGTATTTCTAAATTTATATTAAAAATGTTGTTTTCAAATTTGATAAACAAAATAGTTTTGAATGATTATATTATATATAAATATAAGTTTTCTGAAATTATATTGTTAATGAATTTGTTGTCTGAAATAATAATATTTGATTTTCATTTATTGTTTTGTAAACCATTGACTATTACATAATAAATAAATGAATTTATAAACTTAGTTATAATTTGATTTGGAATTTGAAATGAATTTAAATCAGAAATTGGAGTATTTGATTTCCTAAAATTTCAAGCTTTGGTTTTTAATTTTTTTTTAAATGTATATTATTGAACGTATTTTCAAATAGAAACCGTTTTCAAAGAATTTTAAATGTTGAAATCAGTTGTAATATCCCGGAAATTTTGACAATATCAATTTAATAATCTGTTGAATAATTAAATTGATATGGATAATCTTTGATAATAAGATTTGAATTTAATTTAATAATCTGATTAAATTAGTATTTAATTGATGATTTTATCTTTAAAAGTTAATAAGTATAATGTATTATTTTTAATATGTATGAATTTTAATGCTAAAAGGAATTGTTATTTAATTGAATAAATAGTTATATATGTATATATATATAACTTAACTTTTAAATTGAATCTTAGGATTTAATTTTTATTTAAATTTGAATTTAAGTTTTGAAATTCAAAAGAATATATATATTTAAATTGTTTTGGATTTTAAAATACTTGTATAAACTTTTATTTATAAATTTAGGAAGTATTTATTTAATAGTAATAAATATAAAAGTTTTATATTATCACTTAAAAATGAATTAAATATTTTATATAATTTTATTAGATATAAATGGGTTTTTATTTTATTTTCTTTAAAAGGTTTCATTTATGTATAATATAGAAAAGCATTTATAATTAGGAAATGTATTAATTAATTAGGAAAATTCATTTTAAAGGTTTTTAAATAATTTTAAAAACAAATAAAATTAAATAATGACAAGTGTTAAATTTCTAGACATGTTAAATACATGTGTTAACAAGGGAAATTAGGGTAGAGACAAGTGTCATCCTTTAATTTTATTTTCTTTGAATTTTAATAAAATTTAAACTAACTTATATAAACTCTCACCTTCTTCCTTCATTTCTTTTTCTTATCTTTTCATTTTTTTTCAAAGACAACCAAAACCAGAAAAAATTTCAAACCGAAATCATCTCCACAATTCAAAAACTGAAATTCAATTTCTAAACCAAGAATCTACAAAACTGGAATGATCATCTCAAACCAGAATCAAATCTCTCAAACTAAAACCCTGCAAATTCATTTCTTCAACCTGAAACAACTTGAAAACACTCCTCAAAACAAATCTGCAATGTACAATCAAGACCTGTAACCATTCCAAGAATGCATGCAAGTAAATCTGGAGTTTCAAGAGCCTTCCTGTTTTAAAGTTTCAAAAGCAAGTGTTTCAGTTTTCAAAAACAAGCAGATGAAATTCAAAGCAAATTCAAGTCCAGTTCAAATTTTCAAAGTCCAAATTCCAATTTCTCTGTTCAACAAAATAGGTGAGTAAACTATAATTTTAAAAATAGTTTAAAAATCTGGATTGAAATGGATGCATGGGTATGTGATAGTATTGAATGTCTGTATATATGCTCTGTTGTGTTTAAATATTTGAAAGTTTATAAATAACAGTGAGTAACATTCTTAGAACTTAATATAAGAATCTGTTTGTTGGTTAACCCTGAAAGAAGTATGTTCTTGTGTGTATCTATATGTGAGTTTCTATAAATATATACATGTGGATGTATTGATATATATGTGCATGTCTGTTATGTATGATATCCCTGTTTTATATTTTCTTTAAGCTCAGATTCTTGATAAAATCCCTATCTACTTATCTGATCTCTGATAGACTTAAGTTTTAAAACAAAATAAGTTTGTTTTATCATAAACTAAAGCTTAAAATTTAAATTAAGTCAAATCTTAAGCCTGAGTGTCTCTGGAAGCTTAAAACATCAGTGTATATTAAATAAAGTGAAAATTCAAACTGTGAGAATTGTAGTTCCAGTATTATGAATTGAATAAATAAACCAAATCATGATTTTTAACACTAAAATCAAGATTTTTAAGAATGTGGGAATGGTGCAGTTCTGTGATGAACTAAAAAGGGGGAAACTTGAAATTCTGGTGATCTATTGATATTAAAAGGTAGGGATTGTTCTTGGGGGTAGAGGAGCAATCAGAGAAGCTTGGAAAAATAGTTGATAGTGATGCAAATCCTTTTGGTAGCCGTGGTGATGGTTTCTTTCCTGTAGCCCTAGTTTTAAGTTAGGCTACAAATTTGTTTCGTTTGTTTTCGTTGATGGATCGAGCTGTATGATACTTTGGGAAATTGAAGCTTTGAGGTAGTTGAAGCGATGACCGGAGTTGGAGGAGTTCTGGTGGTCGGGTTTGCGAAGACGAGGCGATGTCAGGTGGTTGGTTGGTCGCGAGTCAGTGTTGCCAGGTTTTGATTTAGTCGAATTCGAGTTCGAGAGGGATCGGAGAGGAACTGATGGATGGGATCGAAGCTGGAGGTGATGTTCGACTTGTTCGTCGATGCAGTGATGACCGGAGGCGTTGATCTTGGCCGTGCACGTGCACACGATCGTGAATGTCTGGTGAAGTATGGGATTTGAACAGAGAAGGGTACTCGGGTGTTCTTCGTGACGATTGGATATTTGCTCGAAGTAATTAGAGCTGCGACTCGAAGTAAATTATAGTGTGTTCGAGTGCACTTGTGTTGCCAGGTTTTAAAACCTGTTTTGTTTTCAAAATTTAAATAAGTTTAAATGTTAGCTATATTTAAATGTTTTGAAATTTTTAAAAGGAAGTAGATTTAAGTTCTTTTAAAAATTCTTTTAGAAGATATAAGTTTTCTTTAACAGGAAAAGGTTTTTAAATTTGTTCTAAACTTTGTTAAAGACAAAATTGATATTCATTTTAAATCTAGAATTTAAAATGAAATTTAAAAGTAAATTTGAAAATGGATGTTTCAAATGTTTTGGGAATAAGGAAATTTAATGGATAATTAATTTAATTGATTAATTAATCATTTGGATTAATTAAATAGGTAATTAATGGTTTAAACTAATTAATTAGTGATTAAGATTAATTAATTAGAATAATTAATTTTTAATTAAGGATTATAATTAGAATATTAATTAATGGTTAGGAATTAATTAATAAGTAATTAAATATTAATTAAGTTATGGTTAACACTTAATTAATTTAGTAATTAGAGATTAATAAAATGGTTATTAAGATTTATTAATTTAGAATTAATAATAATTAATATAAGTTAATTACTTAAGGAAAGTAATTAAATAATAGTTAATGAGGTCATTAACTATGGGTTATTAAATAATGAATTAATAGAATTAATTTTGATAATTAATTAGTTAAATTAATTTAAGAATAATCATTTATGAATTTGTTTAAATGTAATTACTTATTGGAAGTAATTAAGAATTAATTACTTATTGTAATTAATTGAAGTTAATTTGATTTAGTTTAAGTTAATTAATTAAGTTTAATTAATTTAGAATAATCAAGAGTTGATTTGATAAATAATTACTTAATGTAATTATTAAGGTAAGATTATTTAGGGAAGTAATAATATGATAATTACTAGAAGTAATTAGTTGAATAAATGATTTATTAATAGAAGTAATTTGAGTTAATTACTTTGAATAATTAATCAAGGGATTAATTAAGAAATTAATTAAGGAGTAATTAATTTAGTTAATGAAAGTAATTAAGGGTAATTAATTACTGATTGAAGATTAATCAAGGGTGATTAATAAATGTTGTTTAATTAAAGGTTAATTACTTAATGTAATTAATTTAATTAAGTAATTAATAATTAAGTTGTAATTAAGGATCATTAATTAATATAATTAATGATGTAATTAAGATTGGTTAATTAAGTAATAATTAATAAATGAAGTAATTAATCAATGTAATTAATTAAGGATTAATGTAATTAATTATAGTTGATTAAGTTAATTAATTTTAGTTAATTAATTAATGATATAATTAAAGGTTAATTACTATAAGTGGTTAATGATAATTAATTTGAGTAATTAATTAAAGATAAATTACTTGGATGTAATTAAAAGATAATTAATCAAAGATGATTAATTGAAATGAATTATTAGAGGATAATTAATTAATTGATTGTAATTAATTAATGGTTAAGTAAGATGGATTTATAAAATGAAGTAATTAATTTAATTCAATTTAAATTAATTTAAGATGATATAAATCATTACTTATGAATGGGTGTTAGTATTGGATACTTGACTTTGATTGATATCTCTGATGAGATATATGCTGTGTGATATGGATGTTAGTTGAATTGTATGGATTATCTGATAATGTTGGTTATCTGTTGTGAATTATCTTTCTATGTGTATAAAGATAATAAATTGGATTGTTTTAACCTTTAAAACAACTTGGCCTTAAAAGATACGCTTTGGATTTCGATGAGACCGGGATCGGGTTTCCGTATACCGGATTTCCAGGTCTGGAGACCCGAATACCACATCGATCCAAATTAACGATAGGTCGTGAATCAAGTGAAGATGAAGATTCAGAGTGCAAGGGTTATTGTCGTTAACTCTAAGGGTGATTCCAAAACGAGTGTAACGAGATAATGCCTTCGGTTTCGTTCGAACCCGGAACGAACTTATATGGATTGAATGCTTTCAGCACATCGTCAGGTGGACGATGAGCATTCTAAGATAGATGTGTTCTATTTAAAGGTAATCGTGACCTCAAGCCTCACAAACCGGGAATGGCTAAAACAGGGGAGGTGCAGCAAGGTTAGTGGGTAGCACCCAAGTAGGACAAGATTACCTCTGTCTAGAAGTCCCTTCTTATTTCGGCTTAGTGTGTGCGGTTGCTGATCCCAACCGTGAGGTATCTTGTGCGGGAATTATCCAGTAAGGGATGTTCCGACCTTGTGTTGCAGGGGATTGGGAGTGATCCTCGGTACGGTGATCTAGGCCACGTACTGTGACGGGCGGTACCCCGGTAGCCCTGCCATTGTATGGAATCCAAAATCCAATAAGTGCCGTACGTATTAGTTGTGCCCAACTATGTTGGAATGTGAGATGTAAGCATTTCAGCTATTTCTGTATTTTACTTGAAAACCCTAGACCCTATTATAATATAACTGGATTTTCTATCAAATGTTTTGGTTAGCGTAAGGTAAAAACTTTTCCATGTTTATGTGTGGGAAGTCTTACGTGATACCTTTGTTTTCAAAAGGTTTTGAAGTTAAACAATTTTAACCCGTTTACTCACACCAGACCCATGTCTGACCCAAGTGTTTATTTTCTGTTTTATTAAACTCTTGGGTACTCAAATTTTTACGAGTAGCCAAGGGATTCAGGTTTAGTTTTGACGAATATTCTGGAGGAGCAATGGAGCAGGAGGCTTCGACGTTCGTAGATATAGTATTCCGCTGTGTTGATATCTGTGATAGTGTCTTGTCTTGTATTTGAGTTGTAATGTCTAGACAGATGTTTATAACTGTCTAGTAAGTGATGTATAAGTTGTGTACTCTGATTATGTAAAGACTATGTATTAGTTATGTGATATATTATAATTTGTTCCGTTTCCGCTGTGAGATTCTGATGTGTTGTTTCTTTCTTTCTCTTCTTTTCTACTTCTCACCCCTTTCGTTCTTCATAAGTGATCCGACTTTCTATGGAGAGAAAGTCGGGGTCGTTACAGTGGTATCAGAGCTTAGGCTGGCGATAACCTTGGCTCTGGTGGGAATTTTGAGAGTATTAATAGATATGAGCGCGTATTTGTTAGTGAATATAAAATTGTTTTATATTGTGTTGATTGGTTTATTGAGTAGTTTATGGATTCTGGTCAATGTGTGGGACGCCACAACATTGATAGGGATCTCTAAACGCTTGTATAGAACAATTCGACACAGTATTGTTTTAAAGAGGTAAATGAAATAATTTTACCAAGAAATAATTTCTATATAAAAAGTACCATTTTAAATATATATATACATATATTTCTACCTATTTGTTGGGTTACCTGTTCGGGTTTTCCAATATAGGATATAAAGGTAGATAGGGTAGTGGTGTGTGTAACACGACTACCAATGGTTGGAGTCTGAGTATTGAGGTTGGAAGTGTATCTGTCGAGACTGTAGACCTAATACCGTCTCGAGTAAGTTTTGCTGTGGTGTAGGATTTCACCGATCTCTGAAGGAAACCTTCTAAAGGTTCGGAGTTCATCTTTGAAGTGAAGAGTTAGATGAGTTGAGTATTGGATCTGTCGGTTGGGCGGAAGCAAACAAGTGATGGTACCTTGATACCTCAGGTAATAGTAGCTGTATGATGAGATACAGTGACGATGGATGTTCCCGAAGATGTTTTCTTTGGAACAAGATTAAGGAAGTGTGTATGCTTCGGTGTTGTGGCTGAGTTCAGCATGGTGTTTCTGTTTGGTTTGGAGTTCGAGTTTCTCGAAGATCTTTGGAATAGGAAGTCCTTGGCATCAGTGTCAACAGTGCAGCTCAGAGTATTCTGTGATGGCAGGAAGTTTTCTGGATGAGCAGTTTTTCTGAAGGTGAAGTTCAGAAGTAGTAAGAGTAAATCCATTTCTTCGATGGATTGGATAGTTAAGTATGAGCTGTTCGGATTGTGTAAAGAGGAACAGTTTTTCTTTGGAAATAGGTTGGGTTGATCGCAAAAGTGACTTGTGATTGCTGAGTGTTCTCTTGTGTTATCAGAGTTTTTCTGGATGTCTTCAGAGAAGTCAGAAGTTTGTCCGCATTTGAAGGTTGAGTTTTCTTATCGACTGGATTCCAGGAGTGATACCGGTGGTTCAGTCTAGGGGAAGGATGTTTCCTAGAGATGGATTTGGTGAAGCAGCTCAAGTTTTGCTGGAGTATCTGAGTTTTATTTATGGATCAGTGAACCTTATTTCTAGAAGTGAGTTGTCCAGTCTGTGCTTGTGTCCTACCTCAGATCAGAGTTGAGCAGCGAAAGCAGTTTGGAGTGTATCTCTGGATGGGAGGAGTAAGTTTGGAATCTACTGATAGTTGTGAAGTAGAGTTATGTTTGGATCTCGTCTGTGTTCTGATTTGGATAAGTATTTGGACTTCTGAATTGAATTGTCAGTTTGGATAACTGGAATTCGATGTGTTTTACGTATCTCTGAGGGAATACGTGTTTGATCTATCTTTGGTTTTGGAATCTGCAGTTTTGGAAAGTTTGGTAGTTGAGTCAGACTCGTCTGTAGTCTGATAGTCTGTTTAGTTCTGTAGATCTAGTTGAGTAGGAGATCTATAGCTTTGTAGTTTAGATTGTTTGTAGAGCGAGTATCCCGGTATATATATATATACTTGGGGAAACTCGAGGTATTTTATCTAGAATTTAGTCTAGATTGATAGAATTGTTTGATTGGATGATTTGGCTGCTATGGTTGCTAGCATATGGATGATAGTAGATGCTTGTGTTTTAAATTAAAATCTTTAATAAGATTATTAAATTACCTTTGTTTAAATTTCGGGGACGAAATTATTTTAAGGGGGGAGGAATGTAATATCCCGAAAATTTTGACAATATCAATTTAATAATCTGTTGAATAATTAAATTGATATGGATAATCTTTGATAATAAGATTTGAATTTAATTTAATAATCTGATTAAATTAGTATTTAATTGATGATTTTATCTTTAAAAGTTAATAAGTATAATGTATTATTTTTAATGTGTATGAATTTTAATGCTAAAAGGAATTGTTATTTAATTGAATAAATAGTTATATATGTATATATATATATAACTTAACTTTTAAATTGAATCTTAGGATTTAATTTTTATTTAAATTTGAATTTAAGTTTTGAAATTCAAAAGAATATATATATTTAAATTGTTTTGGATTTTAAAATACTTGTATAAACTTTTATTTATAAATTTAGGAAGTATTTATTTAATAGTAATAAATATAAAAGTTTTATATTATCACTTAAAAATGAATTAAATATTTTATATAATTTTATTAGATATAAATGGGTTTTTATTTTATTTTCTTTAAAAGGTTTCATTTATGTATAATATAGAAAAGCATTTATAATTAGGAAATGTATTAATTAATTAGGAAAATTCATTTTAAAGGTTTTTAAATAATTTTAAAAACAAATAAAATTAAATAATGACAAGTGTTAAATTTCTAGACATGTTAAATACATGTGTTAACAAGGGAAATTAGGGTAGAGACAAGTGTCATCCTTTAATTTTATTTTCTTTGAATTTTAATAAAATTTAAACTAACTTATATAAACTCTCACCTTCTTCCTTCATTTCTTTTTCTTATCTTTTCATTTTTTTTCAAAGACAACCAAAACCAGAAAAATTTTCAAACCGAAATCATCTCCATAATTCAAAAACTGAAATTCAATTTCTAAACCAAGAATCTACAAAACTGGAATGATCATCTCAAACCAGAATCAAATCTCTCAAACTAAAACCCTGCAAATTCATTTCTTCAACCTGAAACAACTTGAAAACACTCCTCAAAACAAATCTGCAATGTACAATCAAGACCTGTAACCATTCCAAGAATGCATGCAAGTAAATCTGGAGTTTCAAGAGCCTTCCTGTTTTAAAGTTTCAAAAGCAAGTGTTTCAGTTTTCAAAAACAAGCAGATGAAATTCAAAGCAAATTCAAGTCCAGTTCAAATTTTCAAAGTCCAAATTCCAGTTTCTCTGTTCAACAAAATAGGTGAGTAAACTATAATTTTAAAAATAGTTTAAAAATATGGATTGAAATGGATGCATGTGTATGTGATAGTATTGAATGTCTGTATATATGCTCTGTTGTGTTTAAATATTTGAAAGTTTATAAATAACAGTGAGTAACATTCTTAGAACTTAATATAAGAATCTGTTTGTTGGTTAACCCTGAAAGAAGTATGTTCTTGTGTGTATCTATATGTGAGTTTCTATAAATATATACATGTGGATGTATTGATATATATGTGCATGTCTGTTATGTATGATATCCATGTTTTATATTTTCTTTAAGCTCAGATTCTTGATAAAATCCCTATCTACTTATCTGATCTCTGATAGACTTAAGTTTTAAAACAAAATAAGTTTGTTTTATCATAAACTAAAGCTTAAAATTTAAATTAAGTCAAATCTTAAGCCTGAGTGTCTCTGGAAGCTTAAAACATCAGTGTATATTAAATAAAGTGAAAATTCAAACTATGAGAATTGTAGTTCCAGTATTATGAATTGAATAAATAAACCAAATCATGATTTTTAACACTAAAATCAAGATTTTTAAGAATGTGGGAATGGTGCAGTTCTGTGATGAACTAAAAAGGGGGAAACTTGAAATTCTGGTGATCTATTGATATTAAAAGGTAGGGATTGTTCTTGGGGGTAGAGGAGCAATCAGAGAAGCTTGGAAAAATAGTTGATAGTGATGCAAATCCTTTTGGTAGCCGTGGTGATGGTTTCTTTCCTGTAGCCCTAGTTTTAAGTTAGGCTACAAATTTGTTTCGTTTGTTTTCGTTGATGGATCGAGTTGTATGATACTTTGGGAAATTGAAGCTTTGAGGTAGTTGAAGCGATGACCGGAGTTGGAGGAGTTCTGGTGGTCGGGTCTGCGAAGACGAGGCGATGTCAGGTGGTTGGTTGGTCGCGAGTCAGTGTTGCCAGGTTTTGATTTAGTCGAATTCGAGTTCGAGAGGGATCGGAGAGGAACTGATGGATGGGATCGAAGCTGGAGGTGATGTTCGACTTGTTCGTCGATGCAGTGATGACCGGAGGCGTTGATCTTGGCCGTGCACGTGCACGCGATCGTGAATGTCTGGTGAAGTATGGGATTTGAACAGAGAAGGGTACTCGGGTGTTCTTCGTGACGATTGGATATTTGCTCGAAGTAATTAGAGCTGCGACTCGAAGTAAATTATAGTGTGTTCGAGTGCAATTGTGTTGCCAGGTTTTAAAACCTGTTTTGTTTTCAAAATTTAAATAAGTTTAAATGTTAGCTATATTTAAATGTTTTGAAATTTTTAAAAGGAAGTAGATTTAAGTTCTTTTAAAAATTCTTTTAGAAGATATAAGTTTTCTTTAACAGGAAAAGGTTTTTAAATTTGTTCTAAACTTTGTTAAAGACAAAATTGATATTCATTTTAAATCCAGAATTTAAAATGAAATTTAAAAGTAAATTTGAAAATGGATGTTTCAAATGTTTTGGGAATAAGGAAATTTAATGGATAATTAATTTAATTGATTAATTAATCATTTGGATTAATTAAATAGGTAATTAATGGTTTAAACTAATTAATTAGTGATTAAGATTAATTAATTAGAATAATTAATTTGTAATTAAGGATTATAATTAGAATATTAATTAATGGTTAGGAATTAATTAATAAGTAATTAAATATTAATTAAGTTATGGTTAACACTTAATTAATTTAGTAATTAGAGATTAATAAAATGGTTATTAAGATTTATTAATTTAGAATTAATAATAATTAATATAAGTTAATTACTTAAGGAAAGTAATTAAATAATAGTTAATGAGGTCATTAACTATGGGTTATTAAATAATGAATTAATAGAATTAATTTTGATAATTAATTAGTTAAATTAATTTAAGAATAATCATTTATGAATTTGTTTAAATGTAATTACTTATTGGAAGTAATTAAGAATTAATTACTTATTGTAATTAATTGAAGTTAATTTGATTTAGTTTAAGTTAATTAATTAAGTTTAATTAATTTAGAATAATCAAGAGTTGATTTGATAAATAATTACTTAATGTAATTATTAAGGTAAGATTATTTAGGGAAGTAATAATATGATAATTACTAGAAGTAATTAGTTGAATAAATGATTTATTAATAGAAGTAATTTGAGTTAATTACTTTGAATAATTAATCAAGGGATTAATTAAGAAATTAATTAAGGAGTAATTAATTTAGTTAATGAAAGTAATTAAGGGTAATTAATTACTGATTGAAGATTAATCAAGGGTGATTAATAAATGTTGTTTAATTAAAGGTTAATTACTTAATGTAATTAATTTAATTAAGTAATTAATAATTAAGTTGTGATTAAGGATCATTAATTAATATAATTAATGATGTAATTAAGATTGGTTAATTAAGTAATAATTAATAAATGAAGTAATTAATCAATGTAATTAATTAAGGATTAATGTAATTAATTATAGTTGATTAAGTTAATTAATTTTAGTTAATTAATTAATGATATAATTAAAGGTTAATTACTATAAGTGGTTAATGATAATTAATTTGAGTAATTAATTAAAGATAAATTACTTGGATGTAATTAAAAGATAATTAATCAAAGATGATTAATTGAAATGAATTATTAGAGGATAATTAATTAATTGATTGTAATTAATTAATGGTTAAGTAAGATGGATTTATAAAATGAAGTAATTAATTTAATTCAATTTAAATTAATTTAAGATGATATAAATCATTACTTATGAATGGGTGTTAGTATTGGATACTTGACTTTGATTGATATCTCTGATGAGATATATGCTGTGTGATATGGATGTTAGTTGAATTGTATGGATTATCTGATAATGTTGGTTATCTGTTGTGAATTATCTTTCTATGTGTATAAAGATAATAAATTGGATTGTTTTAACCTTTAAAACAACTTGGCCTTAAAAGATACGCTTTGGATTTCGATGAGACCGGGATCGGGTTTCCGTATACCGGATTTCCAGGTCTGGAGACCCGAATACCACATCGATCCAAATTAACGATAGGTCGTGAATCAAGTGAAGATGAAGATTCAGAGTGCAAGGGTTATTGTCGTTAACTCTGAGGGTGATTCCAAAACGAGTGTAACGAGATAATGCCTTCGGTTTCGTTCGAACCCGGAACGAACTTATATGGATTGAATGCTTTCAGCACATCGTCAGGTGGACGATGAGCATTCTAAGATAGATGTGTTCTATTTAAAGGTAATCGTGACCTCAAGCCTCACAAACCGGGAATGGCTAAAACAGGGGAGGTGCAGCAAGGTTAGTGGGTAGCACCCAAGTAGGACAAGATTACCTCTGTCTAGAAGTCCCTTCTTATTTCGGCTTAGTGTGTGCGGTTGCTGATCCCAACCGTGAGGTATCTTGTGCGGGAATTATCCAGTAAGGGATGTTCCGACCTTGTGTTGCAGGGGATTGGGAGTGATCCTCGGTACGGTGATCTAGGCCACGTACTGTGACGGGCGGTACCCCGGTAGCCCTGCCATTGTATGGAATCCAAAATCCAATAAGTGTCGTACGTATTAGTTGTGCCCAACTATGTTGGAATGTGAGATGTAAGCATTTCAGCTATTTCTGTATTTTACTTGAAAACCCTAGACCCTATTATAATATAACTGGATTTTCTATCAAATGTTTTGGTTAGCGTAAGGTAAAAACTTTTCCATGTTTATGTGTGGGAAGTCTTACGTGATACCTTTGTTTTCAAAAGGTTTTGAAGTTAAACAATTTTAACCCGTTTACTCACACCAGACCCATGTCTGACCCAAGTGTTTATTTTCTGTTTTATTAAACTCTTGGGTACTCAAATTTTTACGAGTAGCCAAGGGATTCAGGTTTAGTTTTGACGAATATTCTGGAGGAGCAATGGAGCAGGAGGCTTCGGCGTTCGTAGATATAGTATTCTGCTGTGTTGATATCTGTGATAGTGTCTTGTCTTGTATTTGAGTTGTAATGTCTAGACAGATGTTTATAACTGTCTAGTAAGTGATGTATAAGTTGTGTACTCTGATTATGTAAAGACTATGTATTAGTTATGTGATATATTATAATTTGTTCCGTTTCCGCTGTGAGATTCTGATGTGTTGTTTCTTTCTTTCTCTTCTTTTCTACTTCTCACCCCTTTCGTTCTTCATAAGCGATCTGACTTTCTATGGAGAGAAAGTCGGGGTCGTTACATCAGTGCTCTTCTCTTTGTCGCTAGAAAATAATTTCAGTGATGGCAGCCGCATCATCGACATACATTTTCGAGTTTCGAAGTGGAGATACTATTCTGTAGCTTTGCTACGGTTTTGTTTTGAAAAATATTTTGATTTGAATTTTTCAGTATAATTTGATTTATATATATATAGGTATCTTATTTTAAATTTAATTTGATTTGATATAAATATATTATATATATCTCTAAATTGTTTAAAGTTAATCGGAAATCTAAATCTTAAATTTTGTTAAAGGATGATTTTAATTAAAAATAAGACCAAAATTTGGAATAAATATTTAAACTTGAATAACTGAATTGGGAAAATTTTATTTGTATATTGTTCAACTGCATTCTAATACAACTTACCTAAATCATTCAGAAGTTGAATATGTAATTGGATAATATATAAGATAAATTGAATTTATAAATAAAATTTGAGTGGTTATTATAAATGTTATACACTTAAATTTTAATTATAAAATGTTAATAGAGATAAATAGAATAATAAGACAATTGAAAAATAAATTTTGTTTTGAAGGAATTAATAAATTGAAATTAGATCAACTTATGGAAATACCTTAAATTTAAACCAATTATTGAATATAAATTAATTTAAATTGAAATTTATATGGTTTAAATTAATTTATATGGTTTAAAAATATGTAATAAGATATATTAAGTGAAATAAAATTAATAATAATTTGGAATTAAAGAATTAAATCTGTTGAAAATAAAATATGATTATAATAAAAGATTATTCAAATTTATGGTTTTAGAAATTGTAAATTTAAGATAATTGGATAATAAGATAATGAATTTAGAAATAGTTGAGATTGATTTTGGTGAAATCAAATTGATTAAATCAATTATTGAATATCAGTTAATTTAAATTTGAATTTATATGGTTTAAATTAAGTGTTATTTTGTATTTCAAATCTGTTTTTCTTTCTGGTGGTTTCCATTCTCCTACCTCGTTCCTTTTCGGGGACGAAAAGTTTTGAGTGGGGGAGAGTGTAACGACCCGTAAATTTCAACTGTTTTAATAACGTAATTAGTTGAAATTTTGTGAAATTTTAAACGATAAAATTTTGAAATAAAATTTAATATTTGGAATACGTCTAGTTAAACATAGCAACTGATAAATTTTCGTCCGAAAATATGAAAGTTTATTTCACGCGTAAATTCACTTCAATTTAATCAGTTAAAAAGCGTTGAAAATAAAACGTTTTCAAAACCAAAATATTTTTACATAGAAAAATTCTAAACCATCTTCTGAGCAAGATGTCAGTTTGTCGTTTTTCCATATTCGGACATCTTTGGCTCCGTAGATCTTATTTTTCAGTGTTTTTCTTGCATTTTCCGCTATTAGAAAATTCGAATTTTTTATAAATTTAATCGTACCACTGATATCTGTATACCGTTGTGACCGTCCCGTCGTGCTGATCTCCACCATATATCCATTTGTGTATTTTGAGATCCGGTTTGCGACGAAACGATGGAATCGTATGTCATATCGATACCGAAATTAGTGACTTTTGGAATTTCTTGTTTTTCAAAAATTTGAACGGCTGGCCCAACAATAAATTGCATTAGATATTTCAGCTGAATCGATGTGAGATTGCTATTTCCAATCCTTTCCTGTTGCCTCTTCATTGATTACGTTTTTTACTTTGCCTAATATATTTTAAGAAACTTTATTTAGATATGCAACCTTTCTTCTTCCTGCTCCTTCCACTTTGCACGCAACCACCCTCTCTCTTTCCAATGCTTGGCCGCCACCCACGCCATCAAACCCAGTTACAACCTCATGCCCCATAACCTCTCGCCTCGGCCTGATGCACGAGATCTGCCTTCCACCCCTCCTCCGCTCGTCCTCCGCCATTTTTCCTCTCTTCCCTGCGGCAAACCCAACACTCGAGCCACCTTTTGCCGCCACCAACGTATCATTACCCTCCGCTTGGCCAGCAGCCGCTCGCGCAGCAGCTCCCCTCGGCCTCCGACCCTCCCAAACACGTGCGCCACCGTGCAAACCCACCCCTCTCCTTCCTTCCATCGCCTAGGCCGAAGCCACCTTCGCTCCTCAACCGAAGACGAAGGCCATGGCCACACCACCCCCCTCCTTGGGCAACACGGCCTGACCGACCTTCGAGCACGCAAGTAAAACCCCACCTTCCTCCTCCGCCCACTCTCTCTCTTCCATCTTCCCCTGTGATTTGCTGACCCTCCACCTTCTGCATCCACTGCCACGTCACCGGCAGCACCCCAACGTCGAACTTCGCCGAGCCTATCTGTGTTGATTTACGTGCCTTGAAATTTCTTTTGCAGTAAGGTATGTATATATAGATAAATTTTGAGTACTTTGTATATTATAATATCAAGCTTTCCTCTGTCTACATTTACGTATTGTTATACGATATATGATTTGTTTATAATATAAATACTTTTGCTGTTTATATATATAGATAGTAGGTGTTGTTTATAAAAATTTAAGTAGGCATATATAGGTAGTCAGAGATGTACTGCGTAAAGGTAAATATTAAAGGTGATCTTGGAATAGTGTAATATATCTAGATCGGGTATGTAGGTCAATTTATATGAAGTTGTGTAAGTTAAGAATAGTAGTTTATGTATGGATTGGGCAGTTATAAAATGTTGGGTTATATGATAATTTTTATATATTGTATATAGTTCCTGTTTCATATTTTGTTCTCAGGTATACACATTCACTATGTTTAAGTATTGAGGTTTCTATTAAATTTGTCCAGTTTACAATGGTAGTAGATATGTTTTATTAACATATATTTGACTGTTTATGTTTAGTGTATATATACTATTGGCTGTTACACCTGTAAGTTGTATATGGTCTAGTTGGTGTGTATATGAGTGTATAACTATATTAGTTATAAAGATATATGGACTCCGTTTTCTGATTTGATCTTAGATCTATGGGTTTAAAGGATAAAACGCTTTAAAATATATATAGATTTTTTTTTACATATGCGTTTAACTAGGATAGAAATTTTTAATTTTTATATATATGTTATTTTAATACTTCATTTAAATTAAACATTGATTTAATGATAATAATAATAATACTATATATATATTTCTGTTCTATTAAGTTGATTCTGATTTGCTTCATCAAATTCTCGTATCAGCTTTATACGTCGAATTCGTGCCAACTGTGTAGTTTGGATTCGTGCTTGGATTTCGTAACTCAACCTCACTGTCTTTCTCTCTAGCCTCGAAAGGTGAGCCATCACTCACGATTAACGTTCTTTTATTTATTAAATTTGATTTCAATTGAAACGACAATTGAAATATGCTGCTGTTTGATATTGACACTGTTATTACCTGTATCAGTTCACCTGTGACATCTGACACCATTATCTGTTAATTATTTATGCGATGATAATACAGTTTGGTTGATAATTGATTTATGATTGATGTTTATATTGGACGTTAAATTGTTAATGTTAAAATGATAAACAGTATGAAATTGAACTGGATATAGGATAGTTAAATGTTAAATTTGATTAATTGACATTTGTATAATATGACCCCTTTAACTGTTAAATTTATTGACACGTAGGATTGGTTTAATTACACTTTGAACCACTGAATGTATATTGTTAAATTGATGATGTATGAAATTGAAATAGATGACAAGTGAAGAACTGTAATGTAATAATCTTTAATCTACGTGAAATGATAGTGTAGATTCTAGAAATAATTATATTAATTCGTAAAAATGACAATGCGAATTAATAGGATTATTTCAGGATTATTTGAATTGATTATTGGATTGTTATTGTTTGTTGTTATTGCTTGTTTATTTACTTTGACACCATCCCAGTTATCACACTGCAAGTTCCCTTTGCTATGTTTTGATTTTGAATTGAATTGGAATCGGATTGAAATGATAAATACCCAAATTGAACTTTGTCCTAGGATAGGAAATTAAATAAAAACCCGATTGGTCAATAATTTGATTTAAAAATAAATAAAGATTTTATTTGAATAAATAATATGGTTTTGAAATGAAGTTGAATTTTGAATTTTTAATGAAAGGAAAATGTTAATATTTAATAAATCGGAAACAAAATATTAACAATGTAATTGTTGAAAGAATGTTGTTTAATTTGAGAAATGATTGAATTAAGTTTGAAATTATTAAACTTTGAAATGATTTAATAATTAAGTTTGAAATTGAATTAAGTTTGAAATTATTAAACTTTGAAATGATTTAATAATTAAGTTTGAAATTGAATTAAGTTTGAAATTATTAAACTTTGAAATGATTTAATAATTAAGTTTGAAATTATAATTAAGTTTGAAATTATTAAACTTTGAAATTATTTAATAATTAAGTTTTGAATTATTTAATAATTAAATAAGATTGAATTATTTAATGATTAAATTGAATTGAATTCTTTAATAAGTGAAATTGAATTTTTGAATAAGTGAATTTTACTTCGTAAATAATTGAAATTGAGTTTCTTTATTAATTAAGTTTTGAACAATTATATAAGTAAGTAAATAAGTGAGATTGAATATCTTTAACAAGAAATAAAATGTGATTTATTGAAATTATTGTAAGACTTGAAATTTAAAGAATTTGGTTTGATGAATATAATTTAATTTGTAAATTGAATTGAAATAATGGATTTAATGAATTGGAAATTTAATAGAAATTGTTTTGAATGGCAAATTAACTTAATAAATATTGAATGAAATTGATAAATGAGTTTAAATTGATTTGAATGTTAAAATTAAGTTAATTTAAATGATTTCGAATTGAAACTTATATTCGAAGTTGAATCAATATTTGAATTGTTTTAAACAAAATTGAAATTGAATTGTAAGACTTTGAAAGTGTAATTTGGAAGTTTTGAAACGTAAATTTATGGAAATGGTTTTGAAAGACAAATGAAATGTTGATTTACGAATTGAATTTGAAATTGAAATTGATTTGGTTTTGAAATATATAAACGACCAATCGGTGAAATAATTACGGAAGTTATTAAAGAGACCGGAATTCGGTTATGGATATACTCTCTATCTAAACCGAAATCCACTTTAATAACTATACGCGGAGTGATGATCCAGAATGAAGTGGTTGGAATGATGTACGTGTTGAATGAAGAAAGTGAACGATGATGGATAGCCTTGACACTTGTGTCAAATTGGAAATGACTAAAACAGGAGCTGTGCCGGGCCAATGGAGGATTTGCTACCTCAAGTGGACACACTTCTTCGAACTACTTATACTTGTTGTCGATTGGTGCACCCTTGATTTTTAGGAGTGCTGTTTCATGGTGTTGCGGGCGCTGCGGCGTTGCGTTCTCACCAGTCCGGATCAGGCGAACGGTAGTATCACTACCTTGGGTATTGCCTCATGTGCCTTGTCATACTTGTATTCCATTTATGCGCGACCACTACGAATTTGTTTTGTACCTTTAGTATATGGATTGCCCTATGGTGACTTCCGGTTTTGGGGAAACTACGGTCTTGTATATGCTTTTGGGAATAAAAATGTGTTAAGGGTGGAATGGGCCATGACTTAACGCTATTTTGATATCTTATTATTACTGATAGACATTATCTACTTATCGTACATTACTACCTAGTAGATAGTTTAACGGATCCTTAAAGGATGGTTATTCCAAACATCCTTTGAGTTACTTGTATTTCAATTGCTATTTCACTTGAGTTGGATTTATTAATATAAGAATGTTAATCCTGACTCGAGTGTCTTGTGTTTTGCTTTACGCTCGGGTCAGACTGAGTGTACCAGTATTCGAGACTCACCTTTGAAGTTGGAGCTTTGCTTGAAGATCCAGACATCTATTCTGCTTTCAGTATTCGATGATTCCAGTGATGCATTCTGATTTGTATCTGATGTATCGTGTTACTCTTCCGTTGTATCTGGTTTAATTCTGATCTATCGTATTACTCTTCTATTGTAAACTCTGATGTATTTTATATATTCATATAGTAGCTTCATGAACTACTATCTCTTTTATTTCCGCTGCACTTATTACTCTGTGTTTGTGTTCTGTGATTATTTATTTACTGTATATGTTCAGTTTTGCCAAATTTAAATTAACAACGCGGTATTTTGAGCAATTCAACTCCGGCATGAGTGTCTACCTATACACTTATAATGGATGCGAATGGTCCAAAATGGCGGGCTGTTACAATAATAATAATAATATAATTAAGTTAATCGAGTTTTAATAATAATAATAATAATAAATTAACTAAGTTAATTGATTTGATAAAAATCAACGAAGTTTTGTTAAAATTAAACAGGTTTTATAAAATTAACTACGTTTAAGTTAACTAAATTTTATAAATAATATAACTAATTTAACAAAGTTTTATAAATAAAGAGGACGACGACGATGAATTAACTAAGTTTATAAAAATTAACTAAGTTTATAATAATAAAAATAATAATAATATAATTAAGTTAAACGAGTTTTAGTAGTAATAATAATAATACAAATAATAATAAATTAACTAAGTTAACCAAGTTTATAAAAATTTACTAAGTTTTGTTAAAATTAAACAAGTTTTATAATATTAACTAAGTTTAAGTTAAATAATTTATAAATAATAATAATATAACAAATTTAATAAAGTTTGATAAGTAATGATGATGATGATGATGAAGTAACTAATTTTACAAAAATTAACTAAGTTAATAATAATAATATAATTAAGCTAATTGAGTTTTAGTAGCAGTAATAATAACAATAACAATAACAATAACAATAATAATAAATTAACTAAGTTAACCAAGTTAACAAAAATTAACTAAGTTTTATTAAAGTTAAACAGGTTTTATAAAATTAACTAAGTTTTAGTTAACTAAATTTTATAAATAATAATAATAATATAAATAATTTAACATAGTTTTATAAATAATAATAATGATGATGATAATGAATTAACTAAGTTTATAAAAATTAACTGAGTTTATAAAAATGAACTAAGTTTATAATAATAATAATAATAATAATAATAATAATAATATAATTATGTGCATAGTGTATTAAGTGCATAGTACATTATAATTTGGTTGTTTTTAATTGTGTCACACAAGACTTCCTTGTTTGATATCAGATTTGAAGTCCTACGAATTAACATAATTGTTTGACTATATGTTTGCTTCCACTTATGTAGACATTGGACTTTTGAAGAGAGCAAGGTTGGACTTTTATGGTGCTAGCTTTCACTTATGCATGCAACAAAGAATAATGAGTAATTAATTGTTTTGTTAGCACTAGTTAGGTATAACATTTTATTAGTATAGGTTTGTAAATATGTATACAAATGGTTATTATATGCGAGTTTGGTCATTTTGTCAAAAAACTATTGTATCAGAATGGATATGAATATCTTATTTGATTATATGGTTAATGTGTTCTTTAATTGTTTGAATATGATGATTATATGGTTAATGTGTTCTTTAATTGTGTAACGACCCGGTATTTTCAACCATTCGCATCTGCACATGTCGGACTTGAATTGCTCAAAATATCAGATTGTTAATTTAAATTTGGCAAAACTCAAAATATACAGTAAATAAATCAATCACAGAATCACAGACACAGAGTAATACAATAATACACAGTGGAATAGATAAAATAGTAGTTCATGAAGCTACTATATAAACATCAGAGTTAAAAAAATAAAATACAACAGAATATCTCAAATCAGTGAAGTCTCCAGTACAAACAGATGACCTCCCTGAACAAATCAACTAGAAAGCTGAAAGCTGAATCGATGGTTGGATCTCCCAACGGACCTCCAAACTCCAAAGGTGAGTCTCAATTGCTGTATCACTCGGTTTGACCCGAGCGTAAATCAAAAACAAAACACTCGAGTCAGGATTAACATTCTTATATCAATAAATCTAACTCAAGTGAAATATCAACTGAAATACAAGTAACTTAAAGGATGTTTGGGATAACCATCCTCTAAGGATCCGTGGAACTATCTAAAATGTAGAAATATACACTCTAACACCGTGGCCCTTTCAAATAAATTTATCTTCAAAACCAAGATATCATTTTCATTTCAAATATATCTATTTTCCAAAATAATATATATAGGTTAAATAATTTATAAAGTAAAGTATTTAAATTTTCCTCAAGTCTCACAAATCAACTCAAATTCTAAATTCAAATTTATTCAAAGCTCAATTCATCAATTCAATTCAATTCTCAATAGACCATTTAAATTTTCAATATATTTCAAGGCTTTAATATTCAATGTTTTCAAAGTTAAATTTGACAGTTTCATATAGCCCTTGATTTAACCTCATTATTATTTAATCAGGGAATATTCACTTAATAAATTCAGTATCATTTAACTAGCCTTAAACTACATTTTTACTAAATATTTCCTTAAATTTATTTAAACAAGAAATATTCATTAAATTACTTAAATCAAACCCAAGTTATAAATCATATCTTAAATCTCAATTTCAATAAGTTTCAAATCGGTTTAATTAAATAAAATTCTTTAATGAATACAATTTCAACTAAATTCAAATTATCTTCCCAACCTAAACTTATTCAAATTATTACCATAATCTATTTTGAAATATAAATTTTATACTTAAACATATTATATGTATTAGATCAATCTTAATTAAATTAAATATTATTATTAAATCTTTATATATCATTACCATTTATATATAAAAATTTAAGAATCAACATTTATCAAAAACATATATTTCTTTCCAAAACCATAGAATTTATTTTCAAAATATTTATATATGGAACAATAGTGTCTGTATATAATTTCATATCCTATGGTCAATTGATACGGATATTTATCATTTCAATCCGTAATTTAAGTATATACGGGTAGATATCATTTCGACCCGCAATCCCAAATTCAATTCAAATGAAAATTGTAACAGCCCAATATTTTCAACCATTCGCATCCATTATAAGTGTATAGGTAGACACTCATGCCGGAGTTGAATTGCTCAAAATACTGCGTTGTAAATAAAATTTGGCAAAACTCAGCATATACAGTAAATAAAATAATTACAGATCACAGACACAGAGTAATATAACAATACTGCAGCGGAAACAAAGGATAGTAGTTCATGAAGCTACTATATATATATAACAGAGTTAAACAAGATACAACAGAGGTCCCGAATACAACAGATGTCTCAATACAATAATCAAATACCAGATCTGAATACATCACTGGATCAACGGAATAACTGAAAGCAGGATCGATAGATAGCTGGATCTCCAAGCGAAGCTCCAACTCCAAAGGTGAGTCTCCAATGCTGTATCACTCAGTCTGACCCGAGCGTAAAGCAAAAGACAAAACACTCGAGTCAGGATTAACATTCTTATATTAATAAATCCAACTCAAGTGAAATATCAACTGAAATACAAGTAACTTAAAGGATGTTTGGGATAACCATTCCCTAAGGATCCGTTAAACTATTTACTATGTAGTAATATTCGCTATTATAATAGTGTCTAAATAAGTAAAGTATAATCATATCGGAAAATAGCGTTAAGGGGATGGAGAACCTTAACGCGATCAGATCTTAAAATCATAATCGTAGTAAAGCTCGATATGGTAGGTGACACGGCACAACTAGGCAATGCCAGGGTAGATATACCAATTACGCACACGGACTGATGGATACACATAGCAGCCACTACCGTTCCACCTCGAACAACATTCCTAAATCGGAGGATGGCCATCTAGTCAAATCACAAGTAGGAGTATAATATCGAAGAAATGCGTCCGAGAAGAGGTGCTACCTCACTGGTCCGAGATCGCTCCTGTTTTAGCCACCTTATGCCAACTCACGGGAGTTGGGTCCACGTAACATACCTTAAGAACGTCGCCACCATCCTACTTCATTCTGGAATCTCCACCGCGTACACGGTTGTCAAAGTGGTTTTCGGTATCGACAGAGAGTATGTCCATATCCGATCCCGGTCTCTTTGCCAACCAATCGTTATTATAACACCGTGGTCATTTCAAAATAGTTTATACTTTAAACCAAAATCATTATCATTTCCAAAACCCAATTTAATACGATATCATTTCACTTCAAATATCCATTTTCAAAATCATATTACTTTCCAAAGTTATAATGCTTTCGAAATCATAGTTTGGAAATCATAGTATTTTGGCAATCATAACACTTTCCTTTTAAATAGTTTAGATAATAAAATTTCGTTATAAAATAAATTAGTTTCCTCAAATTTCACAAATCGATTCAAATAACTCAAATTCAAAAAAATTTAATTTAATCAAATCTCAAATTATCAGTTTCAACTCGATTTAGCTTCTATATAAACCATTTCAAATTATCGATTTCAATTACATATCTGAACAATAAAATAATCCATTTCAATTTTTAATATATTTCAAAGCTTTAAATATTCAACATTCCATAACATTTGAATACAATTTCATTTTACAATTCAAATAAACAAAATATCTCATTTAAATATTTATACGTTTGGAATATCCATTTAAGTCACCCTTTCAAATTTCAAGTTGTAAATCACTTCTTTAAATTTCAAATTCAATACATTTCAAATCAAACTTATTTAAGTATAATTCTTAAATAAAATAAAATTTCAATCAATTTCAAATCATTATAAATTCTATATTTCAACAATATAGATATTAAATAAATACTTAAACATATTATTTATCAACTTTATTAAATCAACTTTAATGAATCTTTAAAATCAATATTTATCAAAACCATATATTTCTTTCCAAAACCATAGAAAATCATTTTCAAAACGTTTATATATAGACCAACGGTGCTTGTATATAATTTTCTATCCTATGGTCAAGTGATACGTGTAACGACCCCAGATTTTTAATTTATTTAAATTAATAATTAAATAAATTTTGAATAAAAATAGTAAAATAAAATGGATTAATTTATTGCGAGTTTCCCCGATATCCAAATATATTTTGTATAAATCATTTGAATTTAAACGATTTGTATATATATGAATATATAGGTATGTACGATTGATTTGAATTTGAATGGTAAATAAATTGTTTAATAATAATTTGAATATATGGGTATATGTGTATATATTGAGTTTGAATAAATTTTAACTAAGTGGTTTAAAGGTAAACTTTAGTGATAAAAATTTGGATTTGATGGTCATAAGGCAACATAGAATCAAACTATAAAAATAAAATACATTCACATATGACCACTTATAAAATAAACAAGGCAAAAGAAAGAAACATATGTACTTACTGGAAATCATTTCAGCCACCAAAGATCTTCAACATATCATCTCAGCCGAAATCAAATGTAACATAGTCAATGCAAGAGAAAAAAAAAGTAAAATATAAGATCTTTGTACATGTATAATATATGAAAGCATAACCAGGCATGAGAAAAATAATAAGAATCTTGTAGGTGAAGTATGGAAAGGCAAAGCAAGAGACATAAAGTACTCATACATTTAATGCTAGCAACATTTGTCAATTCGAATTGTATAAAAAATGTCTTCAGCCTCCATAAGCAAAGATAAAAATCTCTGATGTTGTACAAACAAAATAATGACAACTTGTACAAAAATATAGCATACCTATCATCTTCTTTTCTTTATACATATCAGTCTCGTTCATTTTCAAGCTGAGTAAAACCAGAAATGAAAAATCAAACCCAGAGAGAAAAAAAATGAAGTTCAAGATTTAAAAACAAAACCTGGAAAGAATTTAAAGTTTAAAGCTCTCAAGCCTGTTCAAAGTGTTAGAGCAACTTTGTTCTTCTTTGTTCTTCCAGGAAACAGGTGAGCAAACTCACTTAAAAACCTGTCTTTTAATTGATTGCTGGATTTACACTTGAAGTGTGCTATGAAAATGTGTTCATTTTGCCAGTATCTTTGAATATATAGATATATTTAGTAACTTCTCTACTTATATATGAATGTGTGTGTATGTGAATAAGTTATTGTCTGGAACATCTCTGTTACCAGATCCTCAAGCTAAAGCTTATTCAAAAATCACTACTTATTGATCCAATCTATATATGGATTTAAGTATTAAACAAAACATGTTTGTTAGATCATAGATTTTAGTTTAAAGACTTGTTTAAGTTAAAAATAACTTAGTATTGTTCTGGAAATATAAAACACTGTATATTAAATTTTACAGTAAAAGAAATCAAATTGTTAAAATTCGATTGTTTTAAATTGATGATTCGATTTCATAACTTGATTTATCACACAAAGCTAAGATTTTTAAAAGAAAAATGATGATTTTTTTAGAACAATGTACAAGGTGCACTTCGTTGATGAATTAAAATTGCATTCTTGTCAATTTCTGTCAGTTTAACAAATCTTAAATGTTGAAACTTGTTGTATAGCTAGCTTGAGGGCTCTCGAATATAGGAAATATGCCAGAAAATTTTTCAAATGCAAAATTTGATGAGACGAATCGAGAGTAGGGTTTGGGTTCGAATATTTTTGGGGTTTGCATCTTCGATGATTGCGTCGCCATGGTTCAACCGAGCTTCATGAGATTTTGGGGGGTGGTAGAGAAAGATGAAGGTGAGATATGGCCAGAACAGCGTTGTCGCTGGTGGTCGAGGGTGTGTGGTCGAGGCGTTTTCCTTTGTCGTGTTTGAGTTACGGTTCATATGAACGAGCATATTTCGATTTGGTATTTATTTCGTCGAATTGGGTTTCGATTTAGAGTGCAGAGTCGTGAGGTGGTTTGCTGGGGGCAACGAGAGTCGCTGGAGTGGTGGCGAACCACCGTGCACGTGCACGGTGGCACGTGAGTGTGTCAGCAGATTCGAAGATTAGGTCGTCTCGAGTGACACTCGAGAATTTGGGAAGCTCGCTTCGGGTTTCACTGGAGCACACGAGTGTGTTTTATATCTGTAGTTTTATTTTTAACTTAACTAAAATAAATAAATAAAGAGAGCGTGGGAGAAGAAGAAGCACGAGCAGAAGAAAGGAGGGACGCGGGAAAACAGAGGAGCAGACTCGAGCCTTGCTCGAGTAAAAAAAAAATAACATTGGCCTCGGGTCAAATTTTAGTTTAACCTGGAAATTTTCAAAAGTTATAAATGACTTTTGTTTAAATGCAAGGAAAATGTTTTGATTATAATTAATAGTGAGAAAATTAAGAAATGTTAAGAAAGTTTTAAAATTGAAAGTTAAGATCAAATAAAGAATTGAAATTAAGAAATATTATTTATGAGAAATGTTTCAATTATTTAATACTTAACGATGTTTTAAACTCTTAATTATCATTTTAATTTAATAATTAAGTTAAGTTAAGTATGAAATTAATTAACATTTAAGTTTGTAGTTGATATTAAATTGATTTTCAAATTTAAAAGAATTTTTTTTTAAATGATTAATTAAGTTGAATAATTAATACCAGTTAATTATTTCTATAAAGTAATTAAGAATAATTACATTATAACTGTGATTAGAGATTAAGTAATGATTGATTAAAAGATAACTTATTAAATGGTTTGTAATTAATTAATTATTAATTTAACCACAACTAGTAAATTCATTCATAGGAAATTTATCTGATTTAAATCAATCAGATAATTAAATTGATCCTACATATGGATGCTTGGATGTTAAATTGTTTGATATCCCTCATATGTATGTTTTGTGATATATCCTGTTTATAAATAATTATTAAATACTGACCTTACCTATGGATGTTTGAATTGTATTGAATGTGAATCGTTAATATCCCTGATATATGATGCTTTGTGATACATCCTGATTTATGTTGTGATCTGAAATTTTTATTTCTGTGATATATTACTATGTGAATATGAAACCCCTTGGCCCGTAAAACGGCACTTGAATTTCGATGCGACAGGGAGTCGGATTTCAGTTGGTTATCCGAAACCCACATCGAATTATAATTGTGAATCTTTGTGACCGATAAATTTATTTTATCTATGAATCTGTGAATGAAGATAAGCGTTATCGATTATACCGCTTATCGATATATCTGTGATGATTGATGTTGCACTATTGTGTGTTAAAACCCCTGGACCACACTTATACACACACAAATATGGATTTCACGTGGAAATCGGTTAAGTCACAGATAATTCAAATTTGATGTTTTGAAATTGAAATTTTAATTTCAATCGATTTTGAAATTGGAAATTTGAGTTTAAAGTGAAAAGTTTTTGAAATGGAATTTCAAAGATAAAACTTATTTTTGAATAACTTGATAAAGTTTTGGAAGTTTAAATAATTTGATTTAAACTTAAATTCAAGGTTTGAAATTGAATTCTATAATTTGAAACTAGGGATTAAAGATGAGATAAATGTGTTGTATGAAATTAAACTATTTTAAAAGTATAATTTTGGGAATTTGAATTTAACCCAAGGATTTCAACTCGTATGAATAAATCAGATTTTCTTAAATGAAACTGTTTGTTTTCAAATGATAAAAGCTTTCCTATATATAAGAAATGAAATTCCAATTTAAAGGAATTTCAAGTATAAATTGAAAGATGGTTTTCCAAGTTATAAATGATTTTTTTTGAAAACTATGAATTGAATCTGTTTATTTTTAACAGATTTAGAATGATGTTTTGTTTAAACCATTTGAAATGGAATTGTTTTGAAAGCTATAAGTTGAATCTTTATTTTAAAGATTTAACAAGTTAATCCAATTGAAACCGAAATTGTTTTGAAAACTGTGAATGAATCTTTGTGAAAATTAAGTGAACTTTTGTAAATAAATCTTTTTGTTTAAAAGATTTGAAATGGTAATTTGTTAAACCATTTGAAGAAAAGAAGTTGAATTATTAAGTTGTGACTTAATTGAAATCCCATTATCCATTCGTTTTGAAGATTGCGCTCGTTATTCGGGTTAGCCGGGAAAAGACATTTGTGTCATATAACCCATTCCGAATAATGATACGTCGTATATGGATCGCATTTGCTATATTACAGCATGATAGGGGGTTCTCGCTTCGCGGTTTGGTGGCGAACGGGAGACTCTTACCCCTACATGTCCCTGAGAGGGATGGGTTGGTTAGGCGAAGGCCATGACAGTCGAGAGGCTGGCCGTAAAAGTAAATGCGAGGTGCTAGTGTAAGCCACGGTGGGACTGGGATGGTTGCAAAGCCTACCGGTGGCCGCCGACGGTTCGTTCGTTACAAGTGGTATCAGAGCTAAGGTTGAACTTTAGCTCAGGAGTATAACACGTTAAGTAGCTCATTAGAGATAGAGTGAAGTAAACTCTAGAATGAGTATATCCTTAAGATATCCGCCTGAACGTCTCAGTAAATTCTCTTACTATCCACTGATAGTGAGTATGAGTGCAAGAAGAAGACGAGATAGGGGACAAGGGAATACGACTATAAATGGTCAATACCCTGTAACAGTGGAAATAACTTTCTTATCAATTTTCTTTGATTTGTTTTCAAATTCTTTGATTTGCTTCGTATCAACTATAAGAAAGAAGTTTCGGTGTGATGATGGCTATACGAATCGTTGTAGAAAATTCTTACTTAGTATTTTCATCGGTTTCTTATCAGCTTTTGATTTAAACCTTAATGAATTTGAAATTGGAAATTTTAAGTTGAGTTAAATTGATTAATAGAATATGAAGCTAAATTGAATTAAATCAATAAAACGATATCGTTTGAAACCAAATTTGAAATTCTATTGTAATTTCTTGGGTATACCAAAGTCCGAAGAGGGACAAATTGGTATGTATTCTGAGATATTCTGACTTGAGTTTGGAATACATATCGTAAGTTTGAGGAAGTATAGGAGATCGAATCTGTCTATCTCTTCGTTGTTTTCGTGCCTGCGAATTTCGTGGACGAAATTCTTTTAAGGGGGGAAGTTTGTAACGATCCCAGATTTTTAATTTATTTAAATTAATAATTAAATAAATTTTGAATAAAAATAGTAAAATAAAATGGATTAATTTATTGCGAGTTTCCCCGATATCCAAATATATTTTGTATAAATCATTTGAATTTAAACGATTTGTATATATATGAATATATAGGTATGTACGATTGATTTGAATTTGAATGGTAAATAAATTGTTTAATAATAATTTGAATATATGGGTATATGTGTATATATTGAGTTTGAATAAATTTTAACTAAGTGGTTTAAAGGTAAACTTTAGTGATAAAAATTTGGATTTGATGGTCATAAGGCAACATAGAATCAAACTATAAAAATAAAATACATTCACATATGAACACTTATAAAATAAACAAGGCAAAAGAAAGAAACATATGTACTTACTGGAAATCATTTCAGCCACCAAAGATCTTCAACATATCATCTCAGCCGAAATCAAATGTAACATAGTCAATGCAAGAGAAAAAAAAGTAAAATATAAGATCTTTGTACATGTATAATATATGAAAGCATAACCAGGCATGAGCAAAATAATAAGAATCTTGTAGGTGAAGTATGGAAAGGCAAAGCAAGAGACATAAAGTACTCATACATTTAATGCTAGCAACATTTGTCAATTCGAATTGTATAAAAAATGTCTTCAGCCTCCATAAGCAAAGATAAAAATCTCTGATGTTGTACAAACAAAATAATGACAACTTGTACAAAAATATAGCATACCTATCATCTTCTTTTCTTTATACATATCAGTCTCGTTCATTTTCAAGCTGAGTAAAACCAGAAATGAAAAATCAAACCCAGAGAGAAAAAAAAATGAAGTTCAAGATTTAAAAACAAAACCTGGAAAGAATTTAAAGTTTAAAAGCTCTCAAGCCTGTTCAAAGTGTTAGAGCAACTCTGTTCTTCTTTGTTCTTCCAGGAAACAGGTGAGCAAACTCACTTAAAAACCTGTCTTTTAATTGATTGATGGATTTACACTTGAAGTGTGCTATGAAAATGTGTTCATTTTGCCAGTATCTTTGAATATATAGATATATTTAGTAACTTCTCTACTTATATATGAATGTCTGTGTATGTGAATAAATTATTGTCTGGAACATCTCTGTTACCAGATCCTCAAGCTAAAGCTTATTCAAAAATCACTACCTATTGATCCAATCTATATATGGATTTAAGTATTAAACAAAACATGTTTGTTAGATCATAGATTTTAGTTTAAAGACTTGTTTAAGTTAAAAATAACTTAGTATTGTTCTGGAAATATAAAACACTGTATATTAAATTTTACAGTAAAAGAAATCAAATTGTTAAAATTCGATTGTTTTAAATTGATGATTCGATTTCATAACTTGATTTATCACACAAAGCTAAGATTTTTAAAAGAAAAATGATGATTTTTTTAGAACAATGTACAAGGTGCACTTCGTTGATGAATTAAAATTGCATTCTTGTCAATTTCTGTCAGTTTAACAAATCTTAAATGTTGAAACTTGTTGTATAGCTAGCTTGAGGGCTCTCGAATATAGGAAAAATGCCAGAAAATTTTTCTAATGCAAAATTTGATGAGACGAATCGAGAGTAGGGTTTGGGTTCGAATATTTTTGGGGTTTGCATCTTCGATGATTGCGTCGCCATGGTTCAACCAAGCTTCATGAGATTTTGGGGGGTGGTAGAGAAAGATGAAGGTGAGATATGGCCAGAACCGCGTTGTCGCTGGTGGTCGAGGGTGTGTGGTCGAGGCGTTTTCCTTTGTCGTGTTTGAGTTACGGTTCATATGAACGAGCATATTTCGATTTGGTATTTATTTCGTCGAACTGGGTTTCGATTTAGAGTGCAGAGTCGTGAGGTGGTTTGCTGGGGGCAACGAGAGTCGCTGGAGTGGTGGCGAACCACCGTGCACGTGCACGGTGGCGCGTGAGTGTGTCAGCAGATTCGAAGATTAGGTCGTCTCGAGTGACACTCGAGAATTTGGGAAGCTCGCTTCGGGTTTCACTGGAGCACACGAGTGTGTTTTATATCTGTAGTTTTATTTTTAACTTAACTAAAATAAATAAATAAAGAGAGCGTGGGAGAAGAAGAAGCACGAGCAGAAGAAAGGAGGGACGCGGGAAAATAGAGGAGCAGACTCGAGCCTTGCTCGAGTAAAAAAAAATAACATTGGCCTCGGGTCAAATTTTAGTTTAACCTGGAAATTTTCAAAAGTTATAAATGACTTTTGTTTAAATGCAAGGAAAATGTTTTGATTATAATTAATAGTGAGAAAATTAAGAAATGTTAAGAAAGTTTTAAAATTGAAAATTAAGATCAAATAAAGAATTGAAATTAAGAAATATTATTTATGAGAAATGTTTCAATTATTTAATACTTAACGATGTTTTAAACTCTTAATTATCATTTTAATTTAATAATTAAGTTAAGTTAAGTATGAAATTAATTAACATTTAAGTTTGTAGTTGATATTAAATTGATTTTCAAATTTAAAAGAATTTTTTTTTAAATGATTAATTAAGTTGAATAATTAATACCAGTTAATTATTTCTATAAAGTAATTAAGAATAATTACATTATAACTGTGATTAGAGATTAAGTAATGATTGATTAAAAGATAACTTATTAAATGGTTTGTAATTAATTAATTATTAATTTAACCACAACTAGTAAATTCATTCATAGGAAATTTATCTGATTTAAATCAATCAGATAATTAAATTAATCCTACATATGGATGCTTGGATGTTAAATTGTTTGATATCCCTCATATGTATGTTTTGTGATATATCCTGTTTATAAATAATTATTAAATACTGACCTTACCTATGGATGTTTGAATTGTATTGAATGTGAATCGTTAATATCCCTGATATATGATGCTTTGTGATACATCCTGATTTATGTTGTGATCTGAAATTTTTATTTCTGTGATATATTACTATGTGAATATGAAACCCCTTGGCCCGTAAAACGGCACTTGAATTTCGATGCGACAGGGAGTCGGATTTCAGTTGGTTATCCGAAACCCACATCGAATTATAATTGTGAATCTTTGTGACCGATAAATTTATTTTATCTATGAATCTGTGAATGAAGATAAGCGTTATCGATTATACCGCTTATCGATATATCTGTGATGATTGATGTTGCACTATTGTGTGTTAAAACCCCTGGACCACACTTATACACACACAAATATGGATTTCACGTGGAAATCGGTTAAGTCACAGATAATTCAAATTTGATGTTTTGAAATTGAAATTTTAATTTCAATCGATTTTGAAATTGGAAATTTGAGTTTAAAGTGAAAAGTTTTTGAAATGGAATTTCAAAGATAAAACTTATTTTTGAATAACTTGATAAAGTTTTGGAAGTTTAAATAATTTGATTTAAACTTAAATTCAAGGTTTGAAATTGAATTCTATAATTTGAAACTAGGGATTAAAGATGAGATAAATGTGTTGTATGAAATTAAACTATTTTAAAAGTATAATTTTGGGAATTTGAATTTAACCCAAGGATTTCAACTCGTATGAATAAATCAGATTTTCTTAAATGAAACTGTTTGTTTTCAAATGATAAAAGCTTTCCTATATATAAGAAATGAAATTCCAATTTAAAGGAATTTCAAGTATAAATTGAAAGATGGTTTTCCAAGTTATAAATGATTTTTTTTGAAAACTATGAATTGAATCTGTTTATTTTTAACAGATTTAGAATGATGTTTTGTTTAAACCATTTGAAATGGAATTGTTTTGAAAGCTATAAGTTGAATCTTTATTTTAAAGATTTAACAAGTTAATCCAATTGAAACCGAAATTGTTTTGAAAACTGTGAATGAATCTTTGTGAAAATTAAGTGAACTTTTGTAAATAAATCTTTTTGTTTAAAAGATTTGAAATGGTAATTTGTTAAACCATTTGAAGAAAAGAAGTTGAATTATTAAGTTGTGACTTAATTGAAATCCCATTATCCATTCGTTTTGAAGATTGCGCTCGTTATTCGGGTTAGCCGGGAAAAGACATTTGTGTCATATAACCCATTCCGAATAATGATACGTCGTATATGGATAGCATTTGAAGACCGGTGTTGAAGACCGGATATTTACGAAAACGAAAGGACAACTCGTCGAATGTCTCTGCACCGACTGGTCCCCGGTATAGAGATTTTATCACCCTTTGTGATGGGAAGTCCAGACGGGATCGTGAATACCCGGAATTGCAAGGGCTTCGTAAGAAGTGCCTTCGGTTCTGTTCGAACCCGGAACAGACTTGTATGGTTACATGTCTGACATTACACTTTGAGATATAAAGCCGATTTCTTTCAAATACATTTCTGTTGGTGGCGGAAAATTTATTCTCTTAGCTTAACACCCTTCTCTGGGACGTACGAGCCCAGAGGTTATGTAGTTGAAATTTATCAGCGATATATCCCAATTTGGTAATGTGGCATGCTGAGTGTTGCTGTGTGATGATCAGTGTTTGATCATTTGCGATATGATCATTTATTTGATTTTATATCTTTGTGATCATAGGTTGATCATTTGTTTGACCCGAAGCATGGCTTTGTGAACAAAGCGTAGCTTTGTGAACAAAGCGTAGCTTTGTGAACAAAGTGTAGCTTTGTGGACGAGACTTCGTCGAGCCTCACACCCCGGAAATGGTCAAAACAGGAAGGATGCAGCAAGGTTCTAGAGAGTAGCGCCCCTTAGTGTATGTCATTCCTTCTGGATAGAGGTGGTATCATGGTATGGAGCCCAGATACTTAACCTATGTGGTTACTGCATTATTATTATTATGTGGTTGTTGGAAATCGAGGATCCTCGGGAAGATCGGTTACGATCGGGGGATGGCATACGCGTGTCAGTAGTTACCTATTTTTGCAGAGGTAACCCGGCCTTGTGTTGGCAGAGATCCGGTTAGGTTCTTGGGACGTCATTCCAGAGGCGTTTCCATGTGGCAATGGGAAGTTCCTTGGCCTGACCATTTGTTGGAAATCCAAAGAAACACTACGAGACTTGTACGGTTTTAGTTGTATTACCTGCCATGGAATGTGGCGGTAACCTGCTATTGAACATGGTAGCTATAGTAGGCATAAGTGCGGAATGCCTATGCTGGCTAAGATTTATATTCTACTTTCGAAATATTTCCTCACTATGCACTAATAATAATATAAAAAATGATTTGATTTTTGCGTAGTAAGCATGTTTGACTATCATAAGAAGAAATCTCCTCCAATTCTGCGTTTGCATTGTGTGTGTGGTGGGAGGTCTTATGGTAGTTTCATTTTCCAAAAGCATTGCGAATTGACTTTAAAATTCTCTACTATTTGTTTTTAAAGATAAACTGTTTTTGTTGCTCACACCAGTCCCATGACTGATCCGGAGTTTATTGTTTCTTTCCTAAACTCTGGATGCTCAAAATTTTCTACACGAGCAGTCTAGAGTTGGGGTTTTCAGATAGTCAGGTTCAGTAGATTTTCTGGAGCTAGTTCAGTCTTTAGATCAGACTGCACTTGCTTATCTTTGTGCATCGTTATTGGGAGTTCGAGCTACTGCTGGAGTTCTCTCTTGAAGACTATCTTAGAGTTATTTGTTCCGCTGCTGATATTAGTTATCTATTTTTTTCTTTTCCGCTGCTATTTGTTGTATCATCTCTGATGTATATTGATATTCATTGTATCACTCTGTTGTATCAGATATTGTATCAGATATTGTATATCAATGTATTATTTTTTTATTCCGCTGTGTTATTTACTTAACTGTGTTATAAGCTCCGGCGACTCGGATTTGAACGGTCGAATCTACGGCATTCGAGTACGATGTCAAGTATGGATGTCGATTTTCGAGCGGGCAAAATTCGCAGCCGTTACAATACGGATATTTATCATTTCAATCCTCAATTTAAAATATATTCGGGTATATATCCTTTCAACCCGAAATCCCAAATTCAATTTAATGAAAATCGCTTGGGTTTATCATTTCAACCCATAACGATTTTCTCCTATTCTACAGATCGTTCGGGTATGTATCATTTCAACCCATAGTGATTCTATACTAATAGGGAACTTGCAGAGTGATAACATATATGATAATAAAATAACAACAGCAACAGGCATATATCATCATCAGTATAAATAACAGAAAATGGTGTCAGATGTCACAGGTGAACAGATATAGTCCATAGCATATATAAAAATGTAAATAACTAGCAGCAGTATATTTCAATTAATGTTTCAATTGAAATCAAATTTAATAAATATAAGAACAATAATCGTGAGTGATTGCTCACCTTTCGAGGCTATAAAGAAACGAAAATCAGACGAGTTACGAAGTGCAAGCACAACTTCCAAAGCAAGCTAGATTGGCACGAATTTGACGGACAGTTGATATAGATGAAAACGAATCAGAATCATCTAGTTATACATAGAATATAAATATATTATTATTATTATTTTATTCCTCAAAATTATATATATATATATATATATTTCTAACAATCGAAATATCAATATATAGTTTAAGAATCAACATCCCTATATACTCAAGCTCACATTATTAAATATAAACCTATATTTAGCTGTATTTATTATTATATTTAGAATCAATACTAAGATATATATATATATATTCAAAAATCAATCTAAATATTTTTCAGATTTATTTTTTTATTCCATCCATAACTAAAGTTTTCGTATATAAATTTGAAAAAGCCAACAAATGTATACTAAATGCACAGTACAAAAATTAGTTCTTAAACCCAATAGTATAATATATACAGTACTCCTTCTTATAACTTGAACACGTAATATAACTTGTATAACTTATAATTTATAACAACAGACCACACACTCTTTTACACGCTGATATAAAACTACATATATAAGTAAACATATAATGGATAATAAAATATGAGCTATACATACTAACTGTATAAATATATGAACTAACATACATATACTTTATAAAATATGACATATATAACTAACATTTATTCACACCAGAAACATTTTACTCATATATACTTATACATATATATAAGGTAATACTCTAAACATGACTGTCATTTCGAAACTAACGTACATACAGTAAGTTATATTGCTATATATATATGTTAGATGTACGCATATGCATAGTGTATAAATATAAATTAAACAATGATATATATATATATATAACTTCGTATTTATTTTATCAAACAGTTCCAACATACTACAAAGCCACAGAGTATACATATATATATAAATACTAAGTATGCTTACCTATTATTAACAAATATATATATACTATCTTTAAAACATAATACTGTAACTTACTAGTATACGACAAATTTATATACAATTTCCGAACTTATGTATATACTACAACAGAAAAATAGAAAAACTAACACTGTAATATATATATTTAACACATATAACAGTTTTAAAATGTATAAAACTAACATACTATTCATACGCAACACAAAAACTGCATGTATATACTAATATATATAAACTTATAAAATAAGACTTACATATATATATATACACACTACTATAATATATAAACTAATAAAAATGCAGACTTAAAACAGGGAAAACAAGAACATGAATACAACTTATACACCGTAAACAACTTAATAAAATAACGTATAAACTATCTATATATAAATATATATCAAGACAGAATGTAATATGTATATAATACCAATATAAAGCTATGCATACCTATATAAAACTGTAAACAAAATGAATATACAAAAGAGATCTTAGTATAAAAGCTTACCTATGTTGTATATACAAAATAGAAGAGCTCAACGCAGGCAAGAAGGGAAAACTAGGAGGAGTGGTGAGTGATGAGGTCTCGGGTGGAAAACGTGGGGAAAGAGGAAGTGCGGTAGCTTGACGTGGGGTTGCAGGAAATTGAAAGATGGAGCTTTGGCTGTGGTAGCGTGATGGGAAGAGGCGCAGGTAAAAGGGAGGCTAACAAATGAAAGGAGGAGGAAATATAAGAGAGGAGATGATTGCGTGGCTTCAGATCTAAAACAACATATAAAATATTTTGGAAATAGGAGGAGGAGAAAATTTTAGATTTGCAGATCTATTTTGAAATGGAACGAACGTGACCAGAGGGAAAAGATAAATGAAAAATTGGAACATATTGACAGGTGAACACTGAAATAAATTTAGGAATATCAAAAGGCTAGAACGGTCACCGTTTGAATTTTGAAAAGCAGAAATGCTACCAGCTATTGACAATTAAACGGTCAAATATAAATGAGACGTAGGGACCCAAAATTTAGAATTCGATATTGGTACGATTACCGTTCCTGCGAATCCCGCTGCGTACCGTAATTCAAAACACAGAATTGAATATATCGTAGAGATCAGCACGACGAGACGATCAAAACGGTAAACAGATATTGGTGGTACGATCATCCGATCAAAAGTCGATAATCGGTACCGAAAATGCTGCTATTCAGAAAGAATTAAGGTAAACGGAGTAATAGACATCCAAATTTGACGAAACGAAAGATGACGTCTCACTCAGAAGATGATTTACAAATTTTCTATGTAAAAATATTCAGGTTTGGAAAACATTTTATTATCACCAATTTTAACTGATTAAATCGAAGTAAATTTACGCGTGAAATAAATTTTCATATTTTCGGACGGAAATTTACCAGTTGCTATGTTTAATTAGATGCATCCAAATATCAAATTTATATTTCAAAATTTTATCGTTTAAAATTTCACAAAAATCAATAAATTAAATAAATAAGACCACTGAAATTTACGGGTCGTTACAAAAATTGCTTGGGTATATCATTTCAACCCATAACGATTTTCTCCTATTCTAAAATCTATTCGGGTATGTATCATTTCAACCCATAGTGAATTCTATACTGACAGGGAACTTGCAGAGTGATAACAGATATAATAATAACATAACAAGCATATATCATCAATAACAATATAATTTAAACAACAGGATATGGTGTCATATCCATAGGTGAACAGTATCAGATAATAGCATATATAACAAATTAAATAACTACAGCAGGATATTTTAATTGTCATTTCAATTGAAATCAAATTTAATAAATATAAGAATGTCAAATCGTGAGTGATTGCTCACCTTTCGAGGTTAGAGGAGTTTGACAACAGAATAAGTTACGAAATCCAAACCAAAGCAAGATGGACTCTATTCGATGATAAAAGCTGATAGATAGGAGAACCGGTCAAAATCCGTAAGATAGAAACAGAATATATCTATTTTAAACTTTAAAGCAATATTAAATTTAAACACATATTAGACTAAATGTATATGTATTTCAAATAATTGGTTTAAATAAACACATACATTTAAAATAGAATATATGTATATAATATTTAAACCCATAATTAAATTAAAACACAAAAAAAAATTCATATTATACAATTTCAAATTTCTACGTCATAAAACACTTATTAAAAATTTAGACAACTCCCATGCTTATATGCAAAATATAACCTACTTTAAAATATATATATATACACGACTAAAACAGATCATATATATATAATAAACTAACATACTCACACCACACGTGCTAATTTAAAGTCCCTAAAAACATGCTTAGACTTACATGTATATGTAGACACAGTTTACAAAGTATACTACTAAACTGTTGAAAATAAATATATTAAATATATATACTACTAAACTGTTGTATACAAAGTAGATCAACAACTTCATAACCGGAATATAAACATTTATACTAAAGCTAATATAATATTGTGTATACGTTTTACTGTAACACACCCAAACCAATATATAATTAACTAATATATTATAAACTCATAAAAAAAATTCACTAAAAAAAAATTTTAGTACATAAAAATATGCAGACCAAGCTATATAAATACAAAACGTTGTATTTATTACTATATACGAAACATAACATGTATATAAAACTTGAAACACATATAATATAAATTGTATATAAAAAATCTATATATGTTTAGAGTTTGAAACCAATAGTTAATAAATTCATATAACCTGTGAAGACAAACACACACAACAATTGTATATACACACATGCAAAAATGCTTATTCCTAGAAAACAAAAATGCTGACAAGATCTTATACAGCCGAATCATCCTTATATATATTCTATATATACACGGTAAAATCAAAGTATAACAAATTTACATAAATAATATATTACCATATATATATGCGTATTCACTTCAAGTAGAATGAAGCAAAGAGGACAGCCAGAAGCTCGTAGGCTGGAGGAAGGAAAGGTGACCGACCTGGGAAGGTGCATCCTTGATTCGTGTTAGATGGCAAAGGCCAGGAGGGTTGTCGATGCTCGCCGTTGGTTGTGTAGGCGGAAGGATGGAAGAGCTGCGAGTTAGAGGGAAGATTGGCTACGCGATTCAGTCACTAGGTTGATGGAGAAAGGCGTGCGTGTATAGCTCGGCCAAAATGAGGGAGAAATGGTGGATCTGGAAGTAGAAAATGAAAAGAAAGAGGAGGAAGAGAAGAACAGGAAAATATGAATGATAATATTATGTTTCTCAAATTGCTTATATGAAAGGACAGGCAATGCGAACCGGTTCATTGAAAAGGAATTTAAAACTTTGGGAAAATCAAAGGTCAAACATTGGACTCAGAAATTAATAAAGGTGAGGTGGATGCTGCGTGGTCCAGAGAGTAAGTTCTAACAGTTCAGAAAAGGAAATGCAACCGTTCACATTTAATAAATGCCAACGAAAAGGAAATTTTTTTCTCCAAAACTGATGTAAATAAAGGCAGTCATCAATGCATTGAAAAGATGGAAAGTTAACAGCTGATAATAGATGCCTCCAGCCGTTTGAAATTTGAAAGGACATCAAAAATGGTACCAATACGACGTGCATTATCATCGTTTCCGTCGCATACCGGATCTCAAAACACAGAAATGAATATACCATGATGATCAGCACAACGAGACGATCAAAACGACATACATATATCAATGACAGGATCATCCGATCAAAAAGTCGATATGGACCCTGATATACGTTGCTATTCCGTACGGAAAAATCCAAACGGAGCTAGAAACATTCGAAATTTGCAAAACGAATTACGCAGTCTTATTCAAAGTGTTCTAAATAAATTTTCTCATGTTGACATATCTAGGTTTCAGAATACTTTTAAATTCAACTGTTATTAACTGATTTAAATTGAATTTCACAATAAAATAAACTTCAATATTATCAGAAGAAAATTTACCAGTTGCTATGTTTAAATAGACGTATTTCAAATAATAAATTTTTATTTCAAAATATTACAATTTAAAATTTCTTAAATATTCAATTAAATATGTTATAAAAAATTATTAAAATTCACGGGTCGTTACAAATTGTTTGAATATGATGATTATATGAGTGAGTATTGATTGATATAGTAGACACAAAATAGACCATTAACAGAGAATAATAGCATGAAAAAATGCTGTAAAATAATCAATAATTTTTAGTGCGTTTCAACAACACTACAGAAATACATATAGTGGCGTTGAGTAAACGCAACCGTAAAGTAGGGGTAAAGTTGGAAACTCTATAGTAGCGCAAAAAACCTTTTGTTGGCATTTTTAAAATGCTACGAAAAGATTTATGGTTGCATTTGATAAACGCTGCAATTAAAGGATTTATAGTGGCGTTGAAATAAATGCAACTAAAAAACATGGATTTTTAGTTGCGGGTTTTATCGCGACGTTCATTAAAACGCTACCGTAAGTTTAGGTAGAATTTTTTATGCACCACCAAAAATACTTTTTCTTGTAGTGAGTGCAGATGACACAGGTTAAGGTACAGTTTTCGAGCAAAAGTGTTGTTTTACTAGCTTATTAGTATTATATACTTATATGATGCGTTTCACTCACCAGCCATATGCCTAACCCCCTTTATCATTTTCTTCTTTCTAGTTATTTTTTGATAGATCGATAGAGAGGACTGGCTATGACTTGGAGGCGTGATGGTATGATGGAGACGCATATTTATTCATTCATTAGTTGTCTACTATTTTGTTCCCGGATATTGACTTGTTTCTATTACTAGTAAAGATACGTTGTAGATGTAGTTTTATTTGATACTATATTATATGTCTGGGATTATGTTATTGTTAACTATTATATTTGGTTCCTTCTGCTGTGTGTTTCAAAAAGTGTAGAATATTATAGACAGCTCTATGATCTGTTTTATATAATTTATTTAAAAATAATCAGCCATTAGCTAGATTGGCGATGCCAGTCCTACTTTTAGACGCGGGCCAGAATGTCGTAGATGGCGGGTGTGTTTGTGTATATTTGTGTGTGTGTGCAAGACCCACATAAATAAATAAATACACACACACATACACACGTATGTATTAGTTAAAATTTTGGACAACAAAGACGTATGTGAATTGGGTAGTAAATGTCATTTAATATATCAATTAATCTAATTAAAGAGATAGAGATGAAAATTTTTCTCTCTCTACATTTATTACATTTCCCTTAATTAATTATTTGTGTTAAGATAAGGAAACAAAATTTTTCTTTCTCTAAACTTTTACATATTTATTTGCATACATATGTACTACTTATATGTTGCTCTTACCATTCAAACATATAAATTTATTTGATACTATTAGTAAGATTTTTTTGTCTTACAACACTTCAACTGGTGATGAAATAATTATCATGCTAATTACCTCAACGATTTTGAATTAGCAAAATTAAGTAGTGTTAAATTTGCTATTAAGTAGTGATTATGTCGTTGGATGCTTACACAATCAGGTAGTTGCACTTTAACTGTTTGTTAAAATGTCAAATCCAATTAGTATTTAATTCTAGTGTAGATAATGTAAGATTTGTACTGAAAACTAGGTAGGTAAATAATAAAATGAAGGAAATAGAAAAGAACATAAGAAATTTATGTGGTTTGAATGTTAAGGAATCCTAGGTCAGTAGGGGAAATTGCTCTTTCTTTCTTTTATATTCTTTGGTAAAGATTCCAAGTGCCAAGAGTACAATAAAACCTTAAACGTTTCGAAAGGTGGAAAAGGTAAAAAAGGCCCTTCTCTTCCTACAGTGCATTTTCTACTAGTGACATGCGTGGATCGCCACAATCTATCCCTTGCCATTTTGCTTCAGACCTTTGATCCTGCTAGGCGTCGTCTACTCTTGTTGTCTGTTTGATATACCCAGATGTTGATGTGTTTTTGGCTGGAAGTCTAAGTTGAAGGCAGCAACACCTGAAATTGTGGTAAGAACATTTGAAATCGTGGCGGAAAACTTTAATATTTGAGTTGGCTTTGCATATGAGTCCTTGGGAGGGTCATAAGAGTTACTCGTTGGTTTTGGGGCACTGCCAGCATATTAGGAGTAAGGCTGCTCCGGTTGGTATGCAATACTTGTATGACGCTGTGGTGCCTGCCTAATATGTAGGTGAAATCTTCTTGACCTGCTTTGGTCTTTGGGGTGCATGATTTGCTTAGCTAGGAGTTAGTTTAATATATGTGTGAATGTGATCTGAACTGACAATGACCAGAGTTGATTGTGATCTGACTGGCCCTTGTTGCATGAGTTATTGACAAGGGTGATTTATATCTTTACTATCTACTCATACATGGGATTTGCGTTGGGACATGGTTTGAATGGTCCTGAGCGTAGCCCTTTGGGATGTTTTTGACCCCATATGGTACTAATTAGGTAGCCCTTGGTACGTGCGGTGCAGATCCACTTTTGAAGGTGTTAACAAAGTATAAGTTTTGGGGATTTTCATAGCACGATCTGATTGTCCCTGTATTTTGGTTTGTGCACAACTTTCTAATTAGGATGTGTTATATTTTGACATATCCAAAATAGCTTTTAACATCACTACGTAACATTTATGCTTTGCCTTAGCCCTGTGTACGATGGACTATTTCCTGCTCCCTGTAACTATGTCAGATTTTGGATTTAGTAATATAGTGTGAGATTGAAACTAAGGGATGGGCGCACATTTGATATCTTTATGACTTGTCTTATGAATGCAGTATTTAATTTCATTGCGAATCTTCTTGTTTTTTAGCTGCAATTCTTTTGGTTGGATCAAGTGCTGCCACCTCATGCTGGTTTTTTGTGCAGTATTGCTTGGATCACTTCAACTTCTTCTCTTTCACCTTAACTTTTATTGCAAGGACAGATCTCTCGGCTCTATACCTTATTTAATTCCCCTTTAATATAGGTAAAGAAATTTAAGTGTAACACTTGCCCTCCAAGTCTGCAGCGATCGCAGATCGATGTAGACTTGTCTTTAATAATTTCTGGTCTTTGCATCCTAAGAGTTGTTTTCTAGATGTTGACGTTCATGTAAGCTTTGCCGTGTGCTCGGCATGGTCTGCCCCGCCATTTGGGTGCCGGTCGTTGTCGTTAATATGCAATGTGGTCGGTACGACCATCGAACGAAATCAGTGACTATAAAAAATTATTTATTTAGTTTAGCATCATCGTTCTCATTTCTAAGATTTTCATTGTCGTTCATATGCTCTGTTGTCAGTTTATCTATTGAACAATGGTGGTGCACTGTGAAAAGTTGCTTACTTTTAGTTTAGCGTCACCATTCTCATTTCTAATATTGTCATTGTCATTCATAAGTTGTGTTGTCAGTACGACTGTCCAACGATGGGGGTGAGTTTTGAAAAATTATTTGTTCGTGCACTTGTCACGGTCTTCCCCACTATTTACGAAGGACTAAGTTTTTACTGTAAAGTTAGATTTTGTATTTACAGCCTTTTAAATCATGTGCACGGTTGTTTGTACTAGTTCTAGCTATCTAGTATCCGTACGACCACTATGCTATGTTAGTAACATTAACATAGAGAGGTTTTTGTACCGGTCCAGGCCGTTCAATATCCATACGACCAGTTTGGCTAAGAAGCCAAGTTATTTTATAAGCAGCTCTGTTTTGATAACTGGTTCGGGCATTTTAATATCCTTACATCCAGCATAATTACTTAACTGTGTCAAAGAATATTAACACACAGAGATTTTTATATTTGTTCAGGTTGTCTAATATCATTATGTCTAGTTCATTGTATTATTAATTTTTTTAGTAATAATTATAATGTAAATTACATAAGCAGTATAGATCATACATAGTAAGGTCTGAAGTGCACTGAGTTCCAAGTCCTCAGAAATAGATTGTCATCAGGTTTTAACAGTCGACATGCCCCATTTGCTAAAACTTCTTCTATGACTAATAGATCATCCCAATTTAGACCTAGCGCTCCATATGCTGGATCCTTTGTGTTGCCCATTACTCTTCGCAATACCAAGTCCCCTTTGGAGAAGTTTCTTTCTTTAAGCCCGGCATTATAATTTCTTGCCATCCATTACCGGTACGCGGCCGATACTACCGATGCCTCATCCCTTCTTTCTTGAATGAGATCCCAAGTAGTTTCCTTTAATTACTTGCTCTAATCTGCTGTATATGATCTTCCTTTGTGAGATGGGACCTCTATTTCGACAGGAAGCATGGCCTCATATCCGTAGATTAGTGAAAAAGGAGTATGGCCTATTGGAGATCTTGTTGAAATTCGGTAGGCCCACAGTACTAAAGATGGTTCTTTTGCCCAATTTCCTTTAGCTTTCTACAGCCTTTTCTTAAGTAGCTTCTTGATAGTTTTGCTTATAGCTTCTACCTTCCCATTTGCTTGTAGGTGAGCGACTAAAGAGAATTTTATTATGTCATTCTTCTCACAATGCTCGGTAAACTCATTACATTCAAACCATGTGCCATTGTCTGAAATGATCTTGTAGGTGATCGCATATCTAGTGATTATGTTCCTCACCATGAAAGTGACTATCTTCTTCGCAGTAATCGTGGCTAGGGGTGGCTAGGGGTTCTGCTTCTGCCCACTTTGTGAAGTAGTGAATTTCCAGTATGGCATATTTATCTCCTCTTTTTGACATTGGAAGTGGTCCTATCAGGTCTATGCCCCATATGTCGAACGGCCATGGGCTCATGAGTAGGATGAGCTCATGGGATGGCTGTCTGGGGATACTTGCAAATCATTAACATCAGTCACACCTCCTTACAAATTATTTTGCGTCGTAATGTGCCATAAGCCAGTAGTAACCATGTCCTAATACTTTCTTAGCTAATTTGTTTCTCCTCGAGTGATCTCCGCATTAGCCCTTATGTACTTCCTTCATGACCCATGCCCCCTCTTCTTTGGAAATTCACCTAAGATAAGTGTTGAATACCCTCTCTTGTATAATGTTCCATCAAAGAAGGAGTAGTACGGAGCTTGGTAGCTTATTTTTCGGGATTCGTTCTTATTGGAGGGTAGGATTCCATTCAGCATGAATTACTTGATGGGAGTCATCCCGTTATTGTCCTTGGTGTGCTGAGGTGTGAGTTCTTCTGTGGACTGTTCTCGATTTGCTTGATGCCCAGTTGGTATTGCTTTCATTTCATTAGCCATCTTAGTACTAGCAAGTTTTGCTAAGGAGTCAGCGGATGAGTTATTTTCACATGGAATTTGTTTTATGCCAAATTGCTTGAACTACTCTATTAACTTCTTAGTTTGTCCACATATTTGGCCAAGGTTGGTCCCTTCACTTGGTAATTGCCCTACACTTGGTTTACAACTAATTGGGAACCACTGTGAATTTTAAAGTTGAGTAACCTGCATTACCTGGGCCATTCTGAGGCCTACGAGGAGAGCTTCATATTCTGCCACATTGTTGGTTGCTTTTATAACCAAGTTGCACTACTCCATCTGACTTCTGCCCATTTGAAGTGATCAGTACATAACCAGCTCCAACCCTCTGTTCATTCGATGCTCCATCTACAAACAACTGCGAGAACCGCGGTGTGTTTGGTTCTTCCTCAAATTAAGTCTAGTTGGTAGGATGCACTCTATGATGAAATCTGCAAGTACCTGGCCTATTATTGCATTTCTGGGACAATAGATAATGTTATACTAACTAAGCTCTATTGCCCATTTTAATAAGCAGCCTGATGTTTCTGGCTTCCGTAGTATATGCCTGAGGGTTTGTATGTGATGAATTTGATTGGATGCACCTAAAAATAGGGCCCCAGCTTCCTTGCTATAAGGAGTAGGTTGTATGCTAGCTTTTCAACGACTGAGTATTTTAGTTCTTCTCTTAACACCCACTTGCTTGTGAAGTAAATGGGTCTTTGGGTCCTTTTGTCTTCCCGTACCACTGCAGCAATAATAGCTTGATCAGTTGCTACTAAATAAATGTACAAATCCTCACCAGCCACCGATTTTGATAATTCAGGAGTATTAACTAGATGATCCTTCAGGTTTTGGAGTGCAGCTTTGCACTCCTTAGTCCATTAGAAGTTTCGCCCTTTCTTCATCTGTCAAAGAACGAGATGCATTTGCCTATTGCTTTGGATATGAATCTACTTAGTGCGGTTATCCTACCATTTAGACTCATCAGATCCTTTGGCCTTTTTGGGATTCCCATCCTCTTATGCCATCAATATTCTCGGGATTTGCTTCAATGCACGTGTGCTTACTATATACCCTAGGAACTTTCCTGATTGGATGGCGAAGGTGCATTTCTCATGGTTCAACTTCATATTGTATTGTCTTTGGACTTCAAATGTCAGCTCTAAGTCTTGGACATGGCTTGATGCTAGCTTGGACTTAACCAGCATGTCATATACATATACCTCAAAGTTGTTTCCAATCTATTTTGCAAACATCATGTTAACCAGCCTCTGGAAGGTTTCCCTCGCATTCTTAAGCCCTAATGGCATAACTTTGTAGCAGTATAATCCGTTCTGTCACAAAACTAGTATGCTCCTGATCTGGCACAAACATGGCTATCTGATTATACGCTAAATACGCATCTATGAACGAGTGCAGTTCGTGTCTACTGGTAACGTCTACTAACTGATCAATTCTACGCAATGGAAAGCTATCCTTTAGGCAAGCCTTGTTGAGGTTGGTGAGGTCTATACAAGTTCTCCATTTCCCGTTAGGCTTCCTTACAAGTATTGGGTTGACAATCCACTTCGGGTAGTATACTTCCTTAATGAAACCATTCTTTTTCAACTTCTTAATTTCCTTTGTAGTGCATTGTACCTTTCCTAGTTTAGGGTTCTCCATTTTTGTTTGACTTGTTGTGCATCAGGGTCAATGTCGAGTGCATGATAGATAATGGTCGGATCTATTCCTACCATGTCTGAGTGTGTCCAGGCAAATATATCTGTTGATTTTTTCAAAAGGTCTATCAGTTCAGTATGGGCATTTGCACTCAGGATAATTCCAATTTTGAGAATTTTCGTGGGATCTTTTGGATCTATTTGTACGTCTTTGAGATCATTTACCGGCTCTAGCTCTTTCTTGGATGCCCCGATTCTTAGGTCTATCTCACTTTCCATTTCATCTTTTGGTGGCGAGTTTACTAAGGATGCATGTTCCTGGGCTTCTTCTGAGAAGTACCATGCATAAACTAAATTATACTCATCGATGCCGATCTTGTGCATATATGTTCCTTTTTCTTTCTTCGTCGATTCCGAGGGCGCACAGTTACTTGTTTCTACGTTAGGTACTTAGCACCGGCGCAGTTTTATGAACCGGTTCGTCTTCTTTTTGTTATCGCTATTACAAATAATAGAGGTGACACCAGAATAATTTCGAATAATTTTATTTCCAAAAGTAAAGTTTACATTGTATAACTCGCTGGCTAAAACTTGTTCGCCTCATATCGAACCTATTCCTACAGGAGTGTTGAACTTCATAAGCAGATCTTTCTAATACATGATTGCTCCCATATCTATCAAGGAAGGCCTTTCCAGGAAGGGATTGTATGGTAAGGGTTGGATGATGACTAAGAAGCTTGCATAGAATGACTTGTGCAGTAGGGAAGTTCCAGCGGTAATAAGCAAATGTGCTGTATCTATTGGGATGGTAGCAATGTTGTTGAAGCCAAAGATTGGTTCAGGACTAGGTTTCAAGATTTCTTGGAAGCCATATATAATCGTATGCATATTTGAAGATGATGTTGATTGAGCTCCCTGAATCAACAAAAACTTTCTTCATAGTGCAATTTGATATCTGCATTGTAATAATGAGCAGGTCTAGGTGAGAGAAGACAATTCCTACCACATCAGCTGCCATTAATGTTATCTTCAGAGTAGGCTTTTGTTTGTCATGGAAAATGGACCTCTACTAGACTTTGCCTCTTTAACGTACCTCTCTTGTGCCTTTTTACATATACCTATGGGATGCGACCCCATGGATTGATGCTATCAAGTTAAGGGGTTCCTAACATGATTCTCATTTGGGTAAGGAGTCAGATTTCTTATTCCACCTTCGCCATGATTCTTCTAAAAGTTGCTTAGGTATCCTTTCTCTATTAGCCTCTCTATTTCATTCTTCAGATGTTGCCAGTTGTTGGTATGATGGCCATTGGCTCGGTAAAAGCGGCAGTATGCTCTGCCCCTGTTTTGATCTGGTTTCTTCCCTTTGTTAGGTACGTTGTAAGCAAGTTCTGCTCTTGTCATCTTGTATATCTGACTGGGAGCATGTGTGAGGGGGGTTTCTGCTATGAAGCTAAGTTCCTTTTGTCTCTTTGTTGGCAGGTGATATCCTTCTGAATCTGTGTGGTGTAACCAGCTTCTTTCATCCTAATGTAGCCATTAGCTCTTTCATATAAGGCCTTCATGTCGTGGCATGGTTTTCGGCTATTCTTTTTCCATATCAGGGTCCCTCTTCTAACCTCGGCATGGGCTGCCATGAGTAAGGCTCCTTTATCACTTACTCTTATTCGTATAATGAAATTACGCAAACTCTCATTCTCGCCTTTCTTAACATAGGATCTTGTGTTTACATCAGGTGAAACATCTGTTCTTGAATTGAATTGTCTTAGAAAATCAATATATGACTGTCATCGGGAACGGACTTCTCCTGCTCCAAATCACCTAAACCCTTTTGCTGGAGCTCCGGCTAGTTAAATTGGGAAAAATTTGCATCTAGCCATTCTCCCCACTTTTAGAACGTCCATGTGGTATTCAAACATATAAAGGTGACCGGTTGGATTTGTAGTCCCGCTGAATTTTTCAATTAACAAGGACTTGAAATAGTCAGGGGAGTCTGCTTGGATGATAACCTCGCTGAATGCAGAAGATCCTTCCTCCCCAACCTTCTCCCTAGTTCCTTGCTGGAAAAGTTTAGCAAAGCTCTACACGAACTTTTAACTACCAAATTTCATCTTCTCTGGGTTCTGACCATGACGATTCATTCTTGAACAATGAGGTGGCATCATCCTCTTCCAGAGAAGATTGAGTTTTTTTCTTGATCAGTATAGGGTTCATATTTGTTGGTTTTGTCTTAATTTGTGGATTTGCTTGTTAGCTTGATATCAGTTCTTAAGCCAGAGTCACCGTTCCCATCTTTGGAAGTTCCATTATTATTCCCATGCTGAATAACTAGTGCAGTAGGTGAACGAAGGCGGTGACTTGTGGATCAAGTTGGAGAGGATGGTCTTTGGGCAGTATGTTCGGCCATAATTTTCTCTAGCCCTTCCATCTGTTGGTTAATTTGGTTTGTGAAGAATTAGAATGTGGTCAGGAGGGGACCAACAGGGACTTCAGTCGAAGCTCCCACTTCACTTTGGCCATTCGAAGTTATGAGTGACTTATTGTAACGACCCGTAAATTTCAACTGTTTTAATAACGTAATTAGTTAAAATTTTGTGAAATTTAAACGATAAAATTTTGAAATAAAAATTTAATATTTGAAATACTTCTAGTTAAACATAGCAACTGGTAAATTTTCGTTCAAAAATATGAAAGTTTATTTCGCGCGTAAATTCACTTCAATTTAATCAGTTAAAAAGCGATGAAAATAAAATGTTTTCGAAACCTAAATATTTTTACATAGAAAAATTCTAAAACATCTTTTGAGCAAGATTTCAGTTTGTCGTTTTTCCAAATTCGGACATCTTTGGCTCCGTCGATCTTATTTTTCAGCGTTTTTCTTGCATTTTCCACTAGTAGAAAATTCGAATTTTTGTAATTCAATCGTACCACTGATATCCATATACCGTTTTGACTGTATCGTCGCACTGATCTCAACGGCATATTTATTTCTGTATTTTGAGATCCGGTGTGCGACAGAAACAATAAACTATGCGTCGCACTAGCACCGAAATTGTAACTTTTAACTTCCTAATCCTTTTTAAACCTTTACGGTGACTACCAAGCAACAATTAATTGCTTTAATAAACATTGCAGAATTCAATGGCCGTTACATCTTCATCATTTCCAATTTACTTTATGATGGTACGTTTCTTCATTCCTTCTACTTACCTCTGCCTACTCATTTTCTCCCTCTCTCTCACTTGAATTATGTTCTGTTGCCTGTAACCTACTTTTCACGCAAGCTATCATCTTTCCCTTCCCCACTAGTTCTCTTCCAAAAAAAAAGATACATATATAACCTATTTAGCCTGTGAAGCCAGATCATCCCATCTTTTGCAAATCATTCGTTCTCTTCCATGATGCGTGGGATCTCCACAAACTCGCCTAGCACCACCCGCTTAGCCCACGCACTTACTTCCCCTCAACCACGTGAGCAGCACCGCAAGCCACCACACCCTCTCCATCCCCTGCTCCACGGTTACACCACAAGCAAACTCTCCTCTCCTTGAACCCAAACCGAAGTCTTCCATCACCTTTCTCCATCGCAAACCCCTCCCCTCCGCCTGGTCACCGTGAGAAGCCATGCCTAGTCTTTTTGTTGAGGTATATACTATTTATATGATTTGTTTTATGTATTTTATAATATTATATTTTACTATGTAATGAGTTGGTATAGGTTACTAGTCTGTTTACTAAAATAGGATATGTCAGTATATGTTTTTCTAAACTCCAGTAGTGCTTATATATATAATATGTTATATAGAGTTATATATATTGGCTAGTGTATATATGAATATGTTATGTTGATATAGGTGTGTTTTCCAGATTATCTTGCATACTGGCTGTTGTGTGAATATATATAATTCATGTGTGTAAAAAAAAATTTTACTATATATATGAAATCTCTTTGTTTGTATATATATATTTATATTTATATGTGTTATATAAATCTATTTGTTTACTGAATATTTGCTGTATACATATAAATTTATCAAATTATATAGTTTTGGTGATGTATGTTGGAAACAGTTTGATCATAATGATATACAAATATATGATGCGCTTGTATATACGGTTGGTTTTGCACTAGGGAACTTATAGGTATATATATTTCTACATATAGTAAAATTTTAAGGGAACTTATTTATATATGTTAGTTGAGTAAGGTTATAAGTTTGTCTATATTTTGTTGTTTTGATGAACAAATCTATATATACCTGGGTCCTGTTTGTTTTATATATGAAGTATATATAGTGTAAGCCATATGCTTTGTTGTATGTATATAGTATAAGTTTACAGCTTACGTATTATAAGGTATACAAAGTTATCAAAGTTCATATAATTTTTTTTATAAATATAGATTGTCGTGCTTGTTCTTTTACGGTACATATATTTTATTACTAATTATATAAGAGTTGGGTTCTGTTAAATATGAAAGTACATAGATATACAGATTCTATTGCCTGAAGTAGTTCGCATATATGACCTTAACAGTTTATCATGGTAGAGATATTTTGTTAATATTATGAAAGCCTTATATGTGGTCAGTTTGTATGTGTTGTAATTGAGTATTTGTTTATATAAATGATATTATCTGTTAGTATATACAACTGTTAGTAATAGTTTAAGTATTTATATGCATTGATTTAAGAGTATAATATGTATATATGTTTAAACTGATTTTTAATATAAAGGAAAATGCATGAGTTTATATATATGTGTATATAGTTTATATATATATACATACATATATATTTATATTTTAAAAGCTATTTCTTGATTTTAAATTTATATATTGATTTTTGGAGTAATATGTAATGTATATGCTTTGTTTAGTTTAAATCAAGCCAAATTGATTCGCTGTCATCAATTCCTGCTATCAGCTTTGTTCGTCAAAATTCGTGCCAATCTTAACTTACTTTGGGATGCTTACTTGGATCCGTAACTCAGCCATTCTCGTCCATCTCTAACCTCGAAAGGTGAGCACTCACTCACGATTAACGTTCTTTTATTTATTAAATTTGATTTCAATTGAAACGACAATTGAAATATGCTGCTGTTAGTTAGTTATATATGTTATTACCTGTATCAGTTCACCTGTGACATCTAACACCATTATCTGTTAATTATTTATGCGATGATAATACAGTTTGGCTGATAATTGATCGATTGTTGATGTTTATATTGGACGTTAAATTGTTAATGTTAAAATGATAAACAGTATGAAATTGAACTTGATATAGGATAATTAAATGTTAAATTTGATTAACTGACATTTGTATAATATGATCCCTTTAACTGTTAAATTTATTGACACGTAGGATTTGTTTAATTACACTTTGAACCACTGAATGTATGCTGTTAAATTGATGATGTATGAAATTGTAAATAGATGACAAGTGAAAACCGTAATGTAATAATCCTTAATCTACATGAAATGATAGTGTAGATTCTAGAAATAATTATATTAATTCGTACAAATAACAATGCGAATTAATACGGTTATTTCGGGATTATTTGAATTGATTTTGGATTGATATTGATTGTTGTTATTGCTTGTTTATTTACTTTGACACCATCCCAGTTATCACACTGCAAGTTCCCTTTGCTATGTTTTTATTTTGAATTGAATTGGAATCGGGTTGAAATGATAAATACCCAAATTGAACTTTGACCTAGGATAGAGAATTAAATAAAAACCCGATTGGTCAATAATTTGATTTAAAAGTAAACGAAGATTTTATTTGAATAAATAATATGGTTCTGAAATGAAATTGAAATTTGAATTTTAATGAAAGGAAAATGTTAATATTTAATAATCTGAAACAAAATATTAACAATGTAATTGATGAAAGAACGTTGTCTAATTTGAGAAATGATTGAATTAAGTTTGAAATGATTTAATAATTAAGTTTGAAAGTATAATTAAGTTTGAAATTATTAAACTTTGAAATTATTTAATAATTAAGTTTTGAATTATTTATTAATTAAATAAGATTGAATTATTTAATGATTAGATTGAATTGAATTCTTTAATAAGTGAACTTGAACTTTTGAATAAGTGAATGTTACTTCGTAAATAATTGAAATTGAGTTTCTTTATTAATTAAGTTTTGGAAAATTATTTAAGTAAGTAAATAAGTGAAATTGAATTTCTTTAACAAGAAATAAAATGTGATTTATTGAAATTAATGTAAGACTTGAAATTTAAAGAATTTGGTTTGATGAATATAATTTAATTAAATTGATAAGTTTTGATATAATGAAGTTGAATTTAAATAATGGATTTAATGAATTGGAAATTTAATAGAAATTGTTTTGAATGGCAAATTTACTTAATGAATATTGAATGAAATCGATAAATGAATGTAAATTGATTTGAATGTAAAACTAAATTGATTCTAATGATTTCGAAATGAAACTTTTGTACGAACTTGAATCAATATTTGAATTGTTTTCAATATAAGATTGAAATTGAATTATAAGATTTTGAAATGGTAATTTGGAAGTTTTGAAACGTAAAGTATGGAAACTGTTTTGATAGACAAATGAAATGTTGATTTGCGAATTGAAATTGAAATTGAAATTGATTTGGTTTTGAAATAAACAAACGACCAATCGGTGTAATAATTACGAAAGTTATTAAAGAGACCGGAATTCGGTTATGGATATACTCTCTATCTAAACCGAAAACCACTTTAATAACTATACGCGGAGTGATGATCCAGAATGAAGTGGTTGGAATGATGTTCGTTGATGACTGAAGAAAGTGAACGATGATGGATAGCCTTGACACTTGTGTCAAATTGGAAATGACTAAAACAGGAGCTGTGCCGGGCCAATGGAGGATTTGCTACCTCAAGTGGACACACTTCTTCGAACTACTCATTACTTGTTGTCGATTGGTGCACCCTTGATTTTGGGAGTGTTGTTTCACGGTGTTGCGGGCGCTGCGGCGTTGCGTTCTCACCAATCCAGATCAGGCGAACGGTAGTATCACTACCTTGGGTATTGCCTCATGTGCCTTGTCATACTTGTATTCCATTTATGCGCGACCACTACGATTTTGATTTGTACCTTTAGTATATGGATTGCCCTCTGGTGACTTCCGGTTTTGGGGAAACTACGGTCTTGTATATGCTTTTGGGAATAAAAATGTGTTAAGGGTGGAATGGGCCATGACTTAACGCTATTTTGATATCTTTTTATATTACTGATAGACATTATCTACTTATCGTACACTATTATATAGAAGATAGTTTAACGGATCCTTAAAGGATGGTTATTCCAAACATCCTTTGAGTTACTTGTATTTCAATTGCTATTTCACTTGAGTTGGATTTATTAATATAAGAATGTTAATCCTGACTCGAGTGTCTTGTGTTTTTGCTTTACGCTCGGGTCAGACTGAGTGTACCAGTATTCGAGACTCACCTTTGAAGTTGGAGCTTTGCTTGAAGATCCAGCCATCTGTTCTACTTTCTATATTCGATGATTCCAGTGATGTATTCTGATTTGTATTTGATGTATCGTATTATTTCTGTTGTAAACTCTGATGTATTTTATATATTCATATAGTAGCTTCATGAACTACTATCTCTTTTATTTCCGCTGCAAATTATTACTCTGTGTCTGTGATCTGTGATTATTTTATTTACTGTATATGTTCAGTTTTGCCAAATTTAAATTAACAACGCGGTATTTTGAGCAATTCAACTCCGGCATGAGTGTCTACCTATACACTTATAATGGATGCGAATGGTTCAAAAATATCGGGTCGTTACACTTATTAGCAATCTTTGAAGCTAAGTGTGAATGTTCTTGAACAGGACGAACATGTGAATCAGTGGGATTCATGGTACATGTAATAAACATGGGTAAAATTTTGCCGAATGCAGGAAATAAACGGAGGTTCGGCCCTCCTTCTAGCGCTAAAAAATGTAAGTAAGATATTTCATCTTACAACACATCAACTGGTGATGAACTAATTATCATGCTAATTACCTCAATGATTTTGAATTAACAAAATTAAGTAGTATTAAATTTGTCGTTAAATAGTGAATATTTCGTTGGATGGTTATACAATCAGGTAGTTGCACTTTAACTGTTTGTTATAATCTCAAATCAAACTAGTATTTAGTTCTAGTATAAATAATGTAAGATTGGTACTGAAAACTAGGTAGGTGAATAATAAAATGCAGGAAATAGAAAAGAACATGAGAAATTTACATGGTTTGGATGTTAAGAAATCCCACGTCCATGGGTAAATTACACTTTCTATATTTTATATTCTTTGGTACAAATTTCAATGGAAAAGAGTATAATAAAACCTTAAAAGTTTCAAAAGGTGGAAAAGGCAAAAAAGGTCCCTTTTGTGCTACAGTTCTTTTTCTATTTATAGTATGGCGGAGTGCGCGGATCGTCACAATCTATCCCTTGACATTGTGTTTCAGCCCTTGGATCCTACCGGTGTCATCTTTCCATGTTGTCTGTTTAATATACTCGGATTGCTGATGTATTTTTTGCAGGAAGTTTTAAATGAAGGCGGAACTCCTGAAATCGTGGAGGAAATATTTGAAATCACGGCCGGAGAGTTCAATATTTGAATTGGCTTTACATATGAGTCCTTGGGAGGGCAATAAGAGTTACTCATTGGTTTTGGAGTGCTACCGACATGTTAGGAGTGAGGCTGCACTGGTTGATATGCGATACTTGTATGACACTGTGGTGCCTGCTTGATATTTAAGTGCAATCTTCCAGAGCTATTGTGGTCTTTAGGGCGCGTGATAGCCTGGGAGTTAGTTTAATATTTGTGTGAACATGATCTGAACTGACTACTATCTGAGTTGATTATGATCTGAGTTGCCCTTGTTGCATAAGTTATTAAAAAGGGTGATTTATGTCGTCGCTATCTACCCGTACGTGTGGATCTGCATTGCGACGTGGTTTGAGTGGTCCTGAACATATCCCTATAGGATGCTTCTGACCCCATGTGGTACTGCTTAGGTAGCTTTCGGTACTTGCTGTGCTGATCTGCTTTTGAAGGTGTTAACAAAGTATAAGTTTCGAGGATTTTGATTGATTGTCCCTGTATTTTAGTTTATTTACAGCTTTTCGATCGTGATGTGTTATACTTTGATATATCCAAAACAGCTTCTAACACTGCTGCACAACATCTATGCTTTGCTTGACCCTGTGTATTGTGGACTGTTTCCTGCTCCCTGTAACCCAGATTTTGGATTTAGTAACATAGTGTAATATTGAAACTAACGATGGGCACATGTCTAATATCTTTGTGATTTGTCTTATAAGTGCAATATTTGATTTCCTTCTGACTACCTGTTTTTTGGCTGCAGTTATTTTGGTTGGATCAAGTGCCACGACTGCAGGTTGGTTTTTTGTGTAGTATTACTTGGATTTCTTTAACTTCTTCTCTTTTCACCTTAACTTTTATTGCGAGGGCAGCTCTCTCGGTTCATTACCTTATTAATTACCCTTTAACATAGTTTGAGAAATTTAGGTGTAATAGATATATTCCTAATATCATATGCAAATAAGTAAAATTTAAAATTCCTTTTAACCAAATTAGATAAAATATGATTAGATTAGATCTAATAACCTTTTAGAGTTCATAGGCCCAACAGATCCAAAATAGGAATGTTTTTCAAAATCTACCTATTTCACCCGCTTTCGACTAGCCTGGTTCCTTTAAAGATAACCGTCTCTTAATAAAGTAGCGCTATCTAGGCTCCACAGTGTCGCACAATGGAATAAGCAATATTAAGCTAATATAAATATGAGAAAGCACCATCTCCCACTCGTCCATCTGCACAACACTTTGTATCATCGAAACCTGCTATCTAGCCTACTCATTTAAAGTTCCCGAGATAATAAGAACGAAAGTATAAAACATTAAGCCAAAAAATTGTCCGGTATAAGCGATAAATAATCCCAAAATACTATATAAGTCGATATAGTAAGGAACAAAGGCATAATGACTCATACCTGACATGTTCCTGTATCCAAAGAGTTTACACATAACAATGATAATATGATACTCTACTATCATCATCATAGAGTATTAATACCCTAGATATTGATTTTAATGACAACAACCATATAAATATTACTACTAACATTTCTTTGTGTTGTGTAGTACTTTCAAATATTTTATGGGGACATTTACAGAGATAAATCAGAACTCATTGGATCCAAATGAACCATATATGAAGAATAATCAGAGCAAATGGAAGAACAAAACTGATTGAAGAAGAAATGCAAATGCTAAAACGATAAAGGTATTTGAAGTGATGATTAGTTGGTTGAACCTTAAAATCATTTGTTAAAGACCCCATGGCAATTATACTTGAAGATCATCAAATATTGACCTCAACTGAATCAAAAAAAATTCACAAATATGAGGTACTTTGAAACACCACATGTCGAACTTATCTCCTCTATATATGTCGACATACATGCCTTTTTCGGTTTTTTAAAATTCAAATCAAGGGATTTTCCTCCCACCTCTTCACCAAAAGACATTTCTCTTCAACTACTATTTAAAGGCTCTGGAAAATGAATGTTCATATCAATAATTCTCATTTTCTCTTACTCTTTCATCTCCATACATTTGTGAGAGAAACCCATTGAATACTCTTGCATTCTCTTTGCAAATCTATACTCTTTTACTCCAATTTCTTAAGGATTCGCAAACCAAACAATATCAGACAGTTCTTACTTGAATTCATATCATTCTATATCTAATTTCATCCCATTCTTCAAAAAATTCAAAGATATATTGCTACTGGGGGTCTATCGGATCATTGTACCGAAACTGGAAGGATCTGTATTGAAGACACGACTACGTGCCATACTCTATTATTGTTTGCATACAGAAGAGGGTGTTCATGTAGCCCGTAAATCAGGAAGCTGCATCTTGTAGCCTATGAAATCAAGATTGTAAAGGTATTCTTCCCATCTATGGAAAGCAAGCGGTGTTAGTGTAATTTTGTATGGTGCAGTATAAGACTGGATGTAGGACTGGTCAATCCGAACTAGTATAAAAACTCCTAGTGTTATTTACTTTATTGCACTTTTCTTTATTACTTACTTGTTTTGTGATTATTGGTATCTATTTGCAATTTGAGTAGATAGAGTTTTAAATTCATAAGTAAGTTTCAAATATTTGAAATACACACTTCACCAGTTTTAGTTTTAAATAGCCTTAAGATCCATTCCACATTGTATTATGGACAACACATTCTTCCACATTTGGTATCAGAGCATTGATTTTCAAAAATTCATAACTTGACTTTTGAAAAGTACAAATGGCTAATAACACTAGTAATACTTGTTTTAACACTTTTCTAGAAGGATAATCTGCTGGTAGACCTCCACTATTTAATGGCAGAAATTATGCTTATTGGGCTTGTAGAATGAAGATTTATATACATTCTAATGGTTTAGATATTTGGAATATTATAGAGAGGGAGTACAACGAACCCTACATTGTAACAACCTAAAGTTTAAGCTATAATAATTAACGAATTGTAACGACCCAAAAACATTTAGCTATTTTAACAATGCAATTAACTGAAATTTTGTGAAAATTTAAACAATTAAATAGGGAAATAAAATTTGATATTTGGTATGCATCTGTTTAAACATTGCAACTGGTAAATTTTTATTGGAAAATATGAAAGAAAATTTTGTTTTGTAATTTTCAATTTCAATTTAAAATCAGTTAATTTGATGAAAATAAAATGTTTCTGAAATCTGAATATTTTTATATAATAAAAATGTTAACTACCTTCTGAGTGAGACGTCATAATTCGTTTCTTCAAATTTGATCTTCTCTAGCCTCGTTTATCTTATTTTCGGCATTTTAGCAGCATTTTCGGTACCGAATATCGACTTTTGATAGGATGATTGAATTACTCATATCTGTGTACCATTTTGTTCGTCCCGTCGTGCTGACCTCCACAGTATATTCATTTGTGTGTTTCGGTGTCCGGTACACAGCGAAATCAGAAAAACGGTTGACCGTTTCGGTACCCGTCCAGTCCTCTTGTTTTCTATGTCCTTTCGTTTGTTCCCCTAGGTAAAACTAATGGATGTTAGTCTTTATTATTGCCTAAATTGATAGCTGGATTTTACTATTCTCCTTTGATTTATGTGCTGGTTCTGTCCTTTCAATTATGAAAGAAAATAATATAATATGATTTATATATGTATTTATTTTACTTTCTACTTTTAAACCTACCACCGTTTGAATTTATTTTGTAAGGAATTTTTTTTATACTTGAAACTCACGTTTCATTTTTCTATCCGTTGCCATTTTCGAGACGCGGCCCTTCATTCTCATTCATCTCCTCTACTTTGAATTCATGTAATTCATGCTACAAAAACAATATATACTCGCACGTCCATTTACCTTTTCCTTAAACCTGTTAGTGTTTATTATTATTTTTTTCTTTTTTTTTCAGCATCATCCTTTAGCCTATGCTCGGCCTCACAGCAACCCACAAAACCCTCCACCTCATCACTAAAGACGTCAACAACCGAGCAAACACCTTCCTCCACGACCCACGACCGCTGCAAGTTCTCCGCCTCACCTAACTATCCTCCGCCTGCCGCATCACACCATAGCAGCGCAGCTCCGGCCATGACCTCAACAAACCGAGCACCCCTCTACCACTTGTAAACCCGTTATCTCCTCCGTCGCCTTGGGCCTCACGCCATCACCACGTTCCAACTTTGGCCACCGCCTTCCACCCCACTGCCGCGAGCCACCCTTCGAAAAACCCTCACCCAGCCACCCAAGTTCGCCCAAACAAGCCACACAACCCGCTGCCATCATTTGCTGCGACCAAGAGCGTCCCGAAGTCCCAACCGTGCATCTCCATCTTTTCCGGGCACCTCTCCTCTCTTTTATACAAAAGGTAAAAAAAAATTATAAGTTTTGTATATATACATTTCGTATATAATATACAAGATGCTATATATGGTACGGTCTTCTTTTTATATAGTATTGTAAACACTATTCGAACTTGTTCTGTTTTACAGAAAATTTATATATATATATATATAACTTGTATATATCTTTCGATTCTGGGTTATAGGTATATTTATATACTGTTAGTTTACATATATTTATACATATCGGTATGGATAAGCTTATATCAGTATTATATCTTATTTGTTTGTATAAATTTTATATAGATATGATATAGAATGTTTAGATATATATATATATATATATATATAAGTCTGTTTCTTCCCACTTTCTTTTAAATTATAATTATTTAAATTTTAAGAAAATGGCGGCTCACAGATTAAACCCTAATGGCGATTTTACCAAGGATAGAGGAAGACCACCTGAAAATATGGATTCAAACAAGATGTCGCAAGCAATATCATATCGGGATAAAGGGAAAGCAGTGGCGATCAATACTGATCGTTATGACCTGGGAAGGGACGGATTGCCTCACGGCAATAAAAATACCACCAAGATGGTTCGTCTATCCAGGGATTCACATTTGGGGGGGATCGAACCCGAACCAGATCTGGATTCCCGCAGGTTCATAGCGATAGATATAATTCAAACAGGGAAGACATTAAATGGAAAGCGATACAAAATGACATAAATTCTAGAAACACAAAATCCTGGAAGGAAGCAGCATGTGGAGGAATAGGGAGCAACAAGATGAATATCTGGATCTACAATATAATAAACCAGTTCTTCTCAAAGATAAAAAAGGCTAGTATATCTGAACCCGTTGTGAAGAGGGCGGAAAACAAGTGGGAACATTCCATAATATTCTACGTGTATGGGGTCAGATTTTATCATATTCATCTTAAGGGATACATTGAACGGGTATGGAAACCGGTGGGAAAGTTTCAGCTATTAACTCGAGAGAACGGTTTCTTTATAATACGTTTTGATGATAAATTAGATTGTGATAAAGTGCTGAAGGGTGGACCTTATTTGTTTGATAACAAAGTGATTATACTGAAAAAGTGGGTGATGGGTACTATTTTCAGGAAAGACTTACTGACAACTCTTCCTATATGGATAAAACTATCTAATCTAGAACTCGAGCTATGGGATAAAGAAGCAATGAGTGCCATTGCAAGTGTGTTAGGAAAGCCTATTAAAATGGACAAGATTACAGCTGATGAAACTAGGGTTGCTTTTGCTAAAATACTTGTTGAAATGCAAGCAAGTGATGATTTCCCCAATGAAGTGGATGTTATCCTTTATACGGGGGAGGAACTAAAGATCAAAGTTGAATATCTTTACAAACCAGCCAGTTGCAGAGAATGTAAAGTGTTTGGCCATTCTACACAGCAATGCAAAATAAAAAATAAAGAAAAATGGGTCCCAAAAGATAAAGAAAAGGCTTCTACCTCATCCTATTCTGAGCCTAATTGAGAACATATTAAAGAAAAAGTAGGTTCAGAGCAAATAGCAGGAAAATCAAATAATGGTCTAAACGAGGAAGTTTTAATTGTGGATTCTGAAATTACAAACGAAGGGTCTGAAAACCCTATATTACATGAACATAATATAAATGAAAGTGAAGTTAACCTAATTAATGACTGCAATGTAGAAGTGATTGCCAATGACCAAGTTGTTGTCCCTGCAACAGAAAATTCAAGAGTGAATGAGATAATGAACGAAAACACAAACAATAACAAGGAGAAGACTATAAATGAGAAAGATGACATCCCTGTTAATCAGCCTCTAATTGAAGGTTTGGTAGAAGATTTGAGTGAGTCTGAAGAAGAGGAACTTATCAGCAATCTTGCTAGAGAGGAACCTGTCCCTAAACCGCCAGAGAAACTTGAAGATGTCTCGAACTGTGTGGAAAAAAATCAAAAATTCTATGAGGAAATTGAAACATCTAATATGCAGAATACGAAAGGTAAAAAAGGAAAACCAATCCCTGCTCCTCCTAAAGCAAATACAAGGAGCCAAAGTAAGTTTAAAGAATGAACATAGTTGCTTGGAATGTTAGGGGTTTAAATGCTTTGGACAAACAATTTGAAGTGTCTAAATTCCTAACTAAATATAAGCCATCTATTGTTGGCTTACTTGAGAATAAATTAAGTAACTTGAATATAGAGAAACTGAGTGTTAGATTGCAGAGAAACTGGAAGATGATTGATAATAATGACTGTGGTAGCAAAGGTCGTATACTCATTCTTTGGGATTCAAATATTTGGACTTTTCAAATTGAGAAGAAATCAAATCAATATATCTCTTTATTAGCTGAAAACACTGGTGGTTTTAAATGTAGAATAACCTTTGTCTATGCTAGTAATTTTATTAGAGATAGAGACAAATTATGGGATGATCTAATTGTTGAATCAGGGTTGGTGAATTCCCCATGGATTATTCTTGGAGATTTTAATAATATGTTATCCTCTTCTGACAAAAAGGGTGGTACTGCTGTTCCATTTAGTCACCTGGTAGGTTTTAATAATTGTATGTCAAGGATAGGTCTGGTAGAACTGCCTATTACAGGTTTCAAATACACATGGAGGAAAAAAGGTATGGCTTCAAAAATTGATAAAGTTCTCTGTAACCACTTATTACTGGATACTACGCCAGGGATTACTACCTTTGGGGTCTCTAATGCTATCAGTGATCATATCCCTATTTTTATTAGTTTTATTAAAGAGAACAAAGGTCCTAGAAATACTCCATTCCGATATGTTAACTCATGACACATGGGGGAAGGGTATATGTCTTGTATTGATAAAGCTCTAGACAAATATTATTCAGATTTTCCTAATTATCAAGCTTCAAAACTTCACAAGTTCATGAAGTTTATTAAAGATTGTAAGATTATGCTGAAAGAGTGGAATCTCAAGAACTGCAGAGAGGGGAATCCTCTTAAAAAATATAAAGAAGAATATCAGAAGTGTCTTAAAGAGTGTGATGAAAACCCGACTAACTCCTTTCTTTTTGATAAACTTAGTAATGCTTATAACAACTGGAAGTCTCAAAATGTTGCTGAATTTTTAAAGGCTAGACAGAAAGCAAAAATTGAATGGCTTACTGATGGGGATTCATGCACAAAATTTTTTCATGCTAAGATGTCACAAAGGAGACACATTAATAAATGGAATCAGATCATTATGAGTAATGGGGAAGTTATTCAAGACTCTGGAAAAATTGAACTTGATGCAATAAACTATTACACTGATATATTTTTCTCCAAACATCCTTTATCAAATAACTTCCCTGATATCCAGTGTATGAGCATAATAAATGATAGAGGCAGAACTAAACTTACTTCTGGTATCAATCTTGAGGAGGTGCAGAAAGCTATATTCTCTATCTCTGATGACAAGAGCCCGGGTGCGGATGGATTTACTGCAAAATTTTATAAAATTCACTGGGATGAGTTGAAGTTTGATGTCCTGAACCTGATTCAAGAAGTATTCAATACTGGTAAAATTGAAAAAGGCTTAAATCATACTTTTATCACACTTGTGCCTAAAACCAAACAGCCAATTTGTATTTCTGATTAATTGCTGTAATGTCTTATATAAAATCAGATCTAAAATTATATCTAATAGAATCAAAGCTTTTTTACCTCATCTAATATCAGAGAACTAGTCTGCTTTTATTCCAGGAAGATTTATTGCTGAGAACATCCTGCTTGCACATGAACAAATTAGACAATTCAATAGAAAAGGCAGAGATAAAATGTGCCTTAAGATAGACCTTCAAAAGGCTTACGACATGATAAATAGGGAGTTTGTATGCCATATGCTGAATATGATGAGATTCCCAATTAAACTTGTCAAACTAATAAGAAATTGTATCTCTTCCCCTACTTATTCTATTCTTGTTAATGGTAGTCCTAAGGGTTTTATTTCCAGCAATAGAGGGTTGAGACAGGGAGACCCTCTCTCTCCTTATCTCTTTTGTGTTGCTATGGAGTTCCTTTCACTGATGATGTACAAAGCTCACAAGACTGATAATTTCTAGCCTATTTACAATCAAGATCCAAATGTCACTCATCTTATATATGCAGATGATCTTATGATCTTTTCTAAAGCAAAGCTTAAGTGTGCTAGAACTATTAAAGATATGATGCAGAATTTAAAATATTTGGCAGGTTTGAATATAAACAATATGAAGTCTAAAGTTTATTTCAGTAGAGGGGTGATAAACAGAAATGTCTTGCTCAATATTCTGGATATGAGAGAAGGAGCATTGCCTATCAAATACTTGGGAGTTCCACTGTCCTATAATTATCTTCACTGCTCTGATTGTGGTCATCTTCTAGATAAAATTCAACTCAGAATGGATGGGTGGGACTGTAGGCTTCTTTCTATGGCAGGTAAATCGAGCTTATTCACTTAGTTATTACTCCTATGGTGCTATATTGGATGATGACATACCAAATGCCTATTGCAACTATTGATAAAAATAATAAGATATGTGCTAATTTTATTTGGGGAGCCAGAACTCATAAAATAGCTTGGGATATCCTATGTAGACCTAAACTTGAAGGAGGGGTGGGCCTAAGAAACTTTAGAGACATCAGAACTGCCACTGCTCTTAAATTGTTATGGCATTTTATTAACAACAATAACTTATGGTCTAACTGGATGAACAAAAGATATTGTAAAGATAAATACTTCTGGACTATGGATATTGATAATAATAGCTCATGTACCTGGAAATCTATTCTTAAACACAGACAGAAAGGCATTCAACACATACATAGAAATATAGTTGATGGGCAAAATACACTTCTATGGCATGACCCTTGGATTAACAATGAACTATTGGTTAATATACTTGGGTGGGATGCACTTGGTTTAAATGGTGGCGACAATTTGAAGGTCAGTAGCATTATACAAGATAACATTATTAATCCAGAGACATTCAATTTCATTAGACATATTAACCAAATCAAGAATGTGGAAATTTCAACTAATTATGACTCAGATTTTTGGACCTGGAAAATAGTCCCAATGGATTTACTTTCTACTCTGCATGGGATTGTGTTAGAAGTCATTTTCAGACAACTAATTGGTCAAAAGTAATCTGGAGTTACTGCAACAGCCCTAAAATGGCTCTATGTGCGTACAAAGTTATGTTAAACAGAATTCCTACCAAAGATAATCAGATTGAATGGGGATACTCTATAGATCCTATATGTGTACTTTGCAATCGTGAACCAGAAGATAGGAATCACCTGTTTTTCCAATGTTCATACTCGGCTTATCTCTGGACTCGAAACAAAATGAAGCTTGGCATGAATCTGAATGGTCCTTTATTGATTGAAGTAGAAGCTACAGCTTTATACGACTCCTTTAAAGTTTCGAATCAGATCCAAGATCTGGCCTTTTGCAGCTTCGTCACGATCATCTACCACATATGGTTGGAACGAAACTCTCGAATCCATGAAGGGAGTGAAATTGACAAGCTTCGGAGATGGAACCTAGTTGAATTAGACATTAAATATCAGATGACTAAAAGTAGAAAGCAGACAATGAGATCGAGAGAAAATGAAAATATTTTAGAAAGATGGGGCATCGACTTAGTGGATACCGGCTAAAGCTTCGATCTTGTTTGTTCCTTTTTTCTCAGCCAGTCAAATAGAAGGAGGAAAACATTTAGTTTAAAAGAAGTGAGAATTTTTCTTTTTGATAGTCGTGGTTTTGGTCTTTGCCACGTGGCTGTGCTGATTGTAACGGGATGCTTTGTTTTCCTGTTTTATTTTTTTATGGATTGTATGTAAATATACTTTGTAAGTTTCTTTTTATTGATGCGTTATCAATAAAGCACCGCACTCTTTTTCCCCTACTAATTATCACGCCGATAGTTAGTAAGGTTTTTAATGAGGCGGTTTACCCAGTTTCAAAATATATATATATATATATATATATATTAGTTCATATATATGGGCTGTTGAGTTTTAAATTTTTAGGTTTATATATATATTTTAGCTAATGTTATATATGTATGTCGTGTAGCACCTATATTATTATATATGTAAGCCTAGGTAAGTTATATAATATGTTATGTATTTATTTAAATTTATGTCGTTATATATATAGTTTTCATAAACTGTATTGTCTGCGCTATGTATATGTAGGTTGTTAGAGTTATATATATTTAATTATATATACTGTCTGTTTTGGTTTTTTTAGATAATATAAATATTCTATTTCATTTTTATGTGTTTAAAAGTAATATGGTTTTTATATATGGGTGCGTGTGTAATATATCTAACGTGTTTATACAACTTCAATGACAGTGTATCTTTTAAAGTATTTGTTTCGAAGTATGGACGTATATATGTTTATAATAACTTTAATATATTTTAGGTATAAAGAACTATTTGGAAATTTTCAAAAGATATATAAAGATTTTATTAAATAGGTGTTTTGATCAAATAACGATTTTTAATATATATAGGAATTTTCATTTTTTGGTGTTTTAAATTTTGAATATTGAGTTAAGAAAAAGGTATATATATTTTGTATTTCAATTTTATTTTTGTTTCCATTCTAGATCATCGTAACTTTGATTTGCTTCCATCGAATCCAGTCTATTGTGCTTTGCTTTTGGGTTTCGCCGCCTTCCAGAATTGATTGCAGCAGTTAGTTGCTTTGATTCACACTTATTCGTGTGCTTACCCTGTTGCCTCTAGCCTCGAAAGGTGAGCAATCACTCACGATTAACATTCTTATAGTTAGTAAATTTGATTTCACCTGAAACGACAATTGAAATGTGCTGTTAAATTTGAATTGCTATTTAGTTAATTGTTAAATATGATATACCATTATCTACAATTGTTCACCTATGATATATGACACCATATCCTGCTGCATATATTTTATTTAATTTATCACTGATGATATATGCCTGTTATTGATATGTTATATTTTATCATATTTGTTCTCACTCTGCAAGTTCCCTGTTAATTTAGAATTCCCTATGGGTTGAAATGATACATACCCGAACGATTTTGTAGAATAGGGGAAAATCGTTATGGGTTGAAATGATAAACCCAAGCGATTTTCATTGGTTATAAATTTTGGGATTGCAGGTTGAAATGATATATACCCGTAGATATTTAAATTGCGGATTGAAATGATAAATATCTGTATCACTTGACCATAGGATAGATGATTATATACGGACACCGTTGGTCTATATTCTTGAAAACGATTTCCAAAGTTTTGAAAGGAAATATATGGTTTTTAATAAATATTGGTTTTTAAATATAATAGATATAAATTTTATTTTTATATCTCTGAATTTTAGATTTTTAAAATATTGTTTTGGAAAATTTAATTTATAAGTCAGTTTGAAAAATATAAATTTTAAGATTTTACTTATAATTTTATTATTTAAAAAATATATAAAATAATAATTAATATAAAATAAATTTAATAATAAGATTTAATTTAATAAAATTTAATTTGATTAGTATATAATATGTTAAGTATTTATTTAAATTTATATTAATATTTTAAATAAATAGATTTTTATAACTTGAATAATAGAGGTTTGGAAGATAAACTAATGTTGACTTCGAATTTAAATTGGTTAATAATTGAATTTAAAATAGAATCTATTTGAAATAATTGATTTTGAGATTTTGAAAATTTGATTTATAACTTTATTCGATAAAAAGGTGATTAAATGAATATTCTTAATTTTCAAATAAAATTGAGAATGAATATTTATTATTGATTTAAATTATAAATTGGGATTTTAAATAATTGTTATTAAAATGATTAAGTGAATACTTTCCAATTTGAATAAAATTTAAGTTAGAATGTTGAAATATAAATGAAATTTATATTGTAAATGTTGAATAATTAAACTTGAATCTTATTGGAATTGAAGTGATAGTTCAAAACCTGGATTTGAAATCGATAAAAATTGGAATAGTTTATTGTGAATTTGAATTGAATCTTTGACCTTTAAATTGAAATGGTTAATCTGGAATTGATTTAAATTGAATTTTGGAATTTTCGATGATTTGAATTGACTTACAAAATTAGAGGAAACTAATTTTATTATATAAAGTATTTTTAATATATATAAACTATTTTAATTTATAACTATTTTAATATATATACTATCATCAACATCTAAACTGTTTAGGTGGAAACTGTTATGATTACGGAACTGCTATGATTTCAAAGTGTTATGATTTCGAAATTGTTATAATTTTGAAAGTGTTACGGTTCTGGAAATGAAATTTTATTGATTTAACAAAATAGATTGAAACAAAATTTATTGAATATAAATCAATTGATATGGTTTTGAAATGAATATGATATTTTGATATGAAGTATGAACTATTTGAAATGAAATTACCACGGTGCGAAATAAGCGTTTGGTTGTTAAAGAGACCGGGTTCGGATATTGTCACTCTCTGCCAATATCGAAAACCACTTTAACAATTGTGTACACGGTGGAGATTCCAGAATGAAGTAGGATGGTTTGATGACGATTCTATATGGTCTTTACATAGCCCTGACTCCCGTGAGTCAGCTTTATGTGGCTAAAATAGGAGCTATGCCGGGCCATGTGAGGTCATTCCTCCTATCGGACACATTTCTTTGATACCATTCTATTCCATTTTTGATTTGATTGGGTGAACCCATTGATTTGGGAGTGTGTCACGAGGTGGGCGATAGTAGCTGCTATGCATTACCAATAGTCCGAATCCGCAAACGGTATATCTACCCTGGCTTTGCCTCGAGTGCCTTGTCGCATGCCCTATCGCGCCTTCAATGAGTTTGGTTTGTACCATACCTATGGAGTGCCCTCTGATAGCCCTCCAGTTTACGGAGGAATTACGATACTGTATAGACTATGGGAATATATAAAAATGTGTTAAGGGGGATATGGGTAACACCTTAACGCTATTTTAATACTTTTACTTTACTATAGACATATTATAATAGCATATATTACTACATAGTAGATAGTTCTACGGATCCATAGAGGATGGGAATCCAAAACATCCTTTCAGTTACTTGTGTTTCAGTTGACATTTCACTTGAGTTGAATTTATTAATATAAGAATGTTAATCCTGACTCGAGTGTTTTGTGTTTTGCTTTACGCTCGGGTCAAACTGAGTGTCAATGCATTTGGTACTCACCTTTGGAGCTTTGCTTGAGGATCCATCTATATCTATTCAACTTTCAGCTATCTAGTTGTTTTGTTCAGACGTGTCATCTGTTTGTATTCGAAACTACATTGTATTGAAGATATTCTGTTGTATTTTATTTCAAACTCTGTTGTTTTATAGCAGCTTCATGATCTGCTATTGATATATTCCGCTGCTTATTGTTATATTACTTTGTGTCTGTGATTCTGTGATTTATTTATTTACTGTATATGTTGAGTTTTGCCAAATATAAATTAACAATATGATATTTTGAGCAATTCAAGTCCGACATGTGTGGATGCGAACGGTTTGAAATACCAGGTCGTTACAAGTGTTATCAGAGCTCTGGTTTAGGCAAAACTTAGCATATAGAGTAAATTTAATTACAGAATCACCTTCGTTCGAGCTTGAGTTTCTCCTTCTTTGATTAGGGTTTCCTTTGAATTTTGGAACACTCCCCTTTGTTCTGAGATCCATTCTTGTCTCTCCCTATTCCTGTTCTTCTTACTGGAGCATCCCATAACTCCATTTCTGTTTCGACAACCTTAGTATGATTTGTAAAGGGGTGAAATCCTTTACCATAGGCGTCGATTCACCGGAGATTTCTATATCCTCGGTTTTGATACAGTTATTTCTTGCAATGCCTAAATCGTCTCTTAGTGGACAACCCGGGTAATACTCTTCTTATTGAATGTCGAATGCCTTCGGTTATGTAGGCAGTTCTACCTTTCGTTTGATACTCGGCTTGGTGATCTTGACTACACCCTGATAACCAGGGAATACCCTGATGTTAAGGTGAAGTCACATCTCTCCCATTTAAGCGGGAAATTCAATTCCACATCAATCTTATCCCTGAAATATCGATTGACCTGGTTAAGGTCGCCCGCGATTAATGTAAGTCTATTCATCTATCCTCTTTGTGATTTAATTATCTCATCTTCGACTCGAGCTTATCTTCCTTGTTAGAATTCTTTGTAATTAGGATCCCTCTAAATTTGAATCTCAAAAAACCTATTCTTGAATCATCGAGTGAGGGAGTGTATTTGTAATTAATATAAAAATGTTTTATATTGTGTTGTTTGAGTTGTTAAGTTTGAATTTTGGGTTTCGATCGATTCGTCTAGCTAAGGCCATCGATAGGAATTCCAAAACACTTGAACAGAGCAAACTGACACAATATTTTTTTTCAAATTTGGTAAATGAAATAAATTTTGTATGATTATATTTTATATATAAAGGTATAATTTTCTAAAATTAAATAGTTAAATGAATTAGTTGTTAGAAATGATAATATTTAATTATCATTTATGGTTTTGTAAACCATTGACTATTGCAACATGATATAAATAAATGGAATTATAAACATGGTTTATAAATTGATTTGGAATTTTAAATGAATTTAAATTAATAATTTGGGAATTTAAATTTTCGGTGTTTTCAAATTTGGTCTTCAAATTTTGAATTTATATTAGTTGAAAGTATTTTCGAATATAAGTTGTTTCCAAAGAATTTTAAAAGAAGTAAGTCAGTGCTCTCCTCTTTGTCGCTGGAAAATAATTTTCGGTGATGACTGCAGCATCATCGACATTCATTTTCGAGTCTCAAAGTGGAGAGACCACGTGTAACGACCCGGAATTTTCGAACCCGAAAATTCCAGATAGTTATGGAAAAGAAGAAGAGATAGAAGAAGAAACAGGAAACCAAACACAGAATCTCACATTCGCAGCGGATCAAAATATAATATCAAATATTAACAGTTTACAAAAGAATACTATATCTGTCAATTTACATTTATAATACATCAGAGTTACTCTCGTACACAACGCTGAGCATATACAAATCAAATATATCTCAGATAAACAGAAATAATAGTCACAACGGAACACTCCATACGTCCTGTCATCCAGCTCGCCTCCTGAGCTCTAGAACGTCCTTACCTGAAAATCTATAATACTCGGTCTGACCCGAGCATCACATCAAAGTAACATCCGGGTCAGGCTGGAAACCAGCATGAGTAAACCCATAATATGAAATACCAATGCATATGACTCATTAAAACCCGGGGTAACTCGCACCTTACAATGAGTTCATAACTTGTAATAGTCAACACTTATTTCCACAAATCAAAATCTAAGTATTCTTACTTAGTTTCAAAGTTCCATTTATTCCATCCTATCCTATTGATTTCACATATCAAATTTTTAAAGAACTATTGTAGATTCCAAATCGAAGTGGTTTCGGGTATTTACTAATACCTGACTCCGGTCTCTTCGAAGTCAGTTGATCTTATCTTAAGTTTAATTTATTACTTACGGATAAATCACTTAACTTTGCTAAATCATCCTTTGATTAATTACAACCCTTTGAATTTTTCAATCATTCTTCAATATCCATCTTAATTAATCACCTTGATTAATTATTTTCAATTATATAGAGTAATTATCCCTTACTTAATTTCACAAATAAATTTTACTTACCCATTTACAGATATTAACCTTTTTATTTACTCTCATTGATTACATTAATTCATGTTCCTTAATTAAATGATTATTTCAAAAATTCACCTAATTATAATTAAATTACATCTATCCTTAATTTATTCCGTTATTTTATTATACTTCAATTAATCACTTCCACTAATCAACCTCAATTAATCATAAACCGTAATTACCCTTCTGTAATTACTTTCTTAATTAGTTAACTTCTTAATAAATGTTTTGGTTAATTATACTAATTATGCTCATTAAGTATTTACAGAATGAATTCCAAATCATTAAAACCAAAATCTTCCTATGATAAAATCATATCTTATTCATGTCTAAATTATCTTCTAAAAACATTAATTTTGTTTAAAATAATCATTCAACTTAGCAAATTTAAAGTTACAAATCCTAACTTAGTCAAATGTGTGAAACATCTTCAAGTAAAGGTTTAAATCTAAATTTTTTTTTTCTGAAATTCTATACTGGTACAGGTTAACATCTTACTGCTACTCGAGTTCCCACTCGATCCCCATCCTCAAAAACACGGTACATCACCCGAGTCCTCCCTCAACAAGACTATAAACCCAAGACAAACAGGCACGACTTTCCCCCTGTGCACGTGCACCATCACCGGAGACACCTCCGTTCACTGATGAACCTCCTCGCACGCCATTCATCACCATTACAACAAACTCGAACCATCAAAACACTAGCATTTGTGACAGATCAAAATCGAGTTACTCGGTTGAAAAAAAAAGAAGAAGAAAAAAAAAGTTGGTTCCAGGAACTACGACCGAACTTCCCTCTACCCCGCTCTCCGACCATCAGATGATGCGAAACTCCGACCACCTCAACCCCAATCATCCACGAACCTATTCCACTTGATTTCGTCGAACTCGATCACCCTGAGATTATACATAGACCCTAAATCCAACCTCAACCCAAACTAGGTTTACAAACAAATTCCCAACGCCGCCGACGCCACAGAGGACTATCATCCTTCCTGTCATTTTTGCCTAACTCTCTGAACCATCTCCTAACTCCAGCCAAAATTCCGGTCATCCTAACGCTTGTGACCATCAGAATTTGCCCAGTATCCCAAAAACAGTGCAAACCCGACATTTACTTCTTTTCAAGTTTAAAAATTATGATTTAGATCTTAAAAATCATGTTTTGGTTTAGAGTTTCAGATATTATCCCTGGATTGTTAAATTAACATACTTTAATTTTTTGCGAAAACCATATTGTCCTGTTCAAATTTAATTTCCAGACAAATTCTCTCTTTAATTTCACTTAAGTAAACTTTAAAGTTAAACCTTAAAATCAAACAAACAAATCCTGTTAAAGTCCTAGGTACAAGCAGTAAGTAGATCAAGAAGCATTAGATTGTTTGGTTTAGTATCTAAGCTTGAACTAAGTTCAGGCAGAAGCAAATTTTTCAACCTGTGTTCATCTAAACATTCATATATACATGTACAGAACTCCTCCAACCAGTATATATTCACACAAGCACATTCATTGTTAGCAACCAGAATCTCATTTGAGATTTTGTTTTTAAGGGAAGAGGTTACTCACCTGATTTTTTTGTTTTTGAACAGAGCTCACTTCCTAGTTTAAAGAAAACAACTTGATCTTCTTGTTTTGTTGCTGTTGATTGTTCCAGTTTTAAGCTTTTCTTTTCTTTCCTTCTCTCTTTTTTTATTGAGACTCAGTCTTTTTGAATGCACGAATTGGAATGGAGATGACATATCAAAGAAATGTGTAGAGGTTTGTATATTTGCTGGTACCAGATTCGACAGAGATATTTTCCTCTCGGATTTTTTTCCAGGCAAGAATTGTTTTGTTATTTATTTATTTTTTTATGTATGGAGGCTGAAATGAAATATGGTGGCTTGCAATATAATCTTCTCTGGTTTGAACAAATTGGAATGAGCAGAGATATATATAGGAAGAAAAGAATATGCAAGGTAGGTGTTATCTGAGTCTACTATTTGCTTGGTGCACTGTTTAATTTTGTTTTATCAGACAGATTTGATATGGAGGCTGCAATGGGTTTTAAACAGTTCGGCTGAAATGATTTTTATACTTGTTGAATTGACTCAATTGTTTGCTGAGAATTGGAAACATTAAATGCAAAAGTACTATGTCTCTACAACCTCATCTTATTTGTATATGTTGTTACTTAACTTAGCAGCAAAAATCTAAACTTCCTATATAAGATTCTTGCCTGTTCATCCTTACCTTCTTTTTATTGTTATGTTCATTAAGCATTCTTTTACTTGTTCTTAGCTTTTCATTTCAAAATCTTTTAGGCAACTTACATTATATAGTTTACTTTGCCAAGTTTGTTTCTTAACTTTCCATTTTAAAACCCTACAGGCTACATCTTATTTACCTGACAGCTTTATATATATATATATATATATATATATATATATATATATTCGTACACATTATCCTTTTGTTTATTTGACTAGGGAGATTTTATTTTAGTCTTGGCGGCTGATATGAATATATTGTGTACTAGAGATATTTATATTAATTGTTTTTGTTTGTTTTCAAGTGTACATACTTACAGTTGAAACCTTTTGTCCTTGCTTTGAAATTTAAGTGAAGCCTTAGTTATCATGTTGTTAGAATTTTCTAATATATTTACTTATCTTATGTATTTTAATTTCTATTTCTAACTTAAATATTTATCGTCATGTATCTCTATATATATAGATTTATTTATATTTATTTAGTATGTACATTTTGTTAGTATTTTATTTTACTTCTTATATTTATTTCCATTTTTTTTCTAGAATTATTAAATCAATTCAAAGATTATTAACAAATATTATCAAATCAATTTAATTTTTAATGCAGATTATTAAATTGATATTGCCCTAAATTTTCGGGATGTCACACCACGTAGCAGATCTTCGCTACACTTTTGCTTTAGAAATTGAATTTTGTTTGAATTTCTTGTGTATAATTTGAATTATAAAATATATATGTATATTTATTTCAAAATAGTTTGAAGTGAAACCGTGAATTTGAATCTTAAGTTTTATGTTAAGAAATGGTTTCAATTGTTGAAATAAAGTGAAATTTTTGGAATACTTAAAATGATAAATGAAATTAAACCAACTTGTAATAATTGAATTTGAATAAAACTTATTTGTACAATACTAAATTGCATTCTAATATATATAACTTACCTAAATTATTCAAAAAGTTAAAATGTTAGGGTGAATATATAATTAAAGGTTATACAAGAAGAAAACTTAAGCAGTAAATTGTTCAAACTAAAACCTGGCTTAATATAAATGTTGTAAATAAAAGGGAAATTTGTATAGTATTTAATTACACTCAGAACCTCAATATAACTTACCTAGAAACAGTTAAATGTTAATGAGAATAGGTAATCGAATAATATACAATATAAATATGAGCAATAAGATGTCCAAAAATGATATTTTGTTAGGAATTTGTAAATAATAAATTGAATGATGAATTGAACAATAAAAAGAGAATTAATTGGTTGAATAATAAATGGTTAGAATACATGTTTATACACTTAATATATGTGTAAAATATGTCAAATGGTATAAATTAAATGAAAAAAAGAATCCTATTTAAGAAAATAAATATGAACTTGAGAATAGTGAAATTGAAATTTTACGTGAAATCAACTTAACTAGGGTCAAATGGATTTAATAAATAAGTTAAATCAAATAAATGTTGTTTTGAAAGAAATTTTGTAATAAATGTTAATAAATTGGAAACAAAACAATTGAATGAAAATATATGGAATTGAAATCAATCAAATGTGAACACAATAAATTTGAATAATTAAATAAAATGAATTGAAATCAATTAGTTGAATACAATCCAATTTATAATAAATGGAATTTATATGGTTTTGGAATTAATTGCGATATCTGATATTTTATATTTCAAATCTATCTTTCTTTCCAGTTGCTTCTATTCTCTTACCTCGTTCCTTTTCGAGGACAAAAAGTTTTGAGTGGGGGAGAGTGTAACGATCCAATTTTTTTAATGGTTTTAATAATGCAATTAACTAAAATTTTGTGAAAATTTAAACAATTGAATGGGGAAATAAAAAATTGATATTTGGTATGCGTTTGTTTAAGCATGGCAACCGGTAAATTTTTATTGGAAAATATGAAAGAAAATTTTGTTTTTTAATTTTCAATTTCAATTTAAAATCAGTTAATTTGATGAAAATAAAATGTTTTCGAAATATGAATATTTTTATATAACAAAAATGTAAACTACCTTCTGAGTTAGACGTCATAATTCGTTTCTTCAAATTTGATCTTCTCTAGCCCCGTTTATCTTATTTTCGGCGTTTTAGCAGCATTTTCGGTACTGAATATCGACTTTTGATAGGATGATCGTATAGCTCATATCTGTGTACCATTATGTTCGTCTCGTCGTGCTGACCTCCACAGTATATTCATTTGTGTGTTTCGGTGTCCGGTACACGGCAAAATCGGAAAAACGATTGACCATATCGGTACCCGTCCGAGTACTCTTGTTTTCTATGTCCTTTCGTTTGTTCCCCAGGTAAAACTAATGGACATTAGTCTTTATTATTACCTAAATTGATAGCTGGCTTTTACTATTCTCCTTTGATTTATGTGCTGGTTCTGTCCTTTCAATTGTGAAAGAAAATAATATAATATGATTTATATATGTATTTATTTTACTTTCTGCTTTTAAACCTTCCATCATTTGAATTCATTTTGTAAGGATTTTTTTTACTTGAAACTCGCGTTTCATTTTTCTATCCATTGCCATTTTTGAGACGTGGCCCTTCATTCTCATTCATCTCCTCTACTTTGAATTCATTTAATTCATGCTACAGAAACAATATATACTCGCACGTCCATTTACATTTTCCTTCAACCTGCTAGTGTTTATTTTTTTTTCTTTTTTTTCACCATCATCCTTTAGCCTATGCTCGGCCTCACAGCAACCCACAAAACCCTCCAACTCATCACCAAAGACGTCAACAACCGAGCAAACACCTTCCTCTACGACCCACGATCACTGCAAGTTCTCTGCCTCACCTAACTATCCTCCGACTGCCTCATCACACCATAGCAGCGCAACTCCGGCCATGACCTCCACAAACCGAGCAACCCTCTGCCACTTGTAAATGCATTATTTCCTCCATCGCCTTGGGCCTCACGCCATCACCAAATCCCACCTCTAGCCACCGCCTTCCACCCCACTACCGTGAGCCACCCTCCGACAAACCCTCACCCAGCCACCCAAGTTCGCCCAGACAAGCCACGCAACCCGCTGCCATAATTTGCTGCGACCGAGAGCATCCCGAAGCCCCTACCGTGCATCTCCATCTTTTCCGTGCACCTCTCCTCTCTTTTTTATAAAAAGTAAAAAAAGAATTTTTTTTATAAGTTTTGTATATATACATTTCGTATATAATATACAAGCTGCTATATATGGTACGGTCTTCTTTTTATATAGTACTGTAAATACTATTCAAACTTGTTCTTTTTTACAGAAAATTTATATATATATATATATATATATATATATATATATATATATATTTAACTTGAATATATCTTTCGATTCTGGGTTATAGTATATTTGTATACTATTAGTTTACATATATTTATACATATTGGTATGGATAAGCTTATATTAGTATTATATCTTATCTGTTTGTATACATTTTATATAGATATGATATAAAATGTTTGTGTGTATATATATATTAGTTCATATATATGGGCTATTAAGTTTTAAATTTATAAGTTTATATATATATATTTTAGCTGTTGTTATATATGTATATCGTGTAGCACCTATATTATTATATATGTAAGCCTAGGTAAGTTATATAATATGTTATGTATTTATTTAAATTTATGTTGTTATATATATAGTTTTCATAAACTGTATTATCTGCGCTATGTATATGTAGGTTGTTAGAGTTATATATATTCAATTATATATATTGTCTGTTTTGATTTCTTTAGATAATATAAATATTCCGTTTCATTTTTTTATGTGTTTAAAATTAATATGTTTTTTATATATAGATGCGTGTGTAATATATATAAAGTGTTTATACAACTTCAATAACAGTCAATGGTTTAAAGTATTTGTTTCGATGTATAGATGTATATATGTTTATAAAAACTTTAATATATTTTGGGTATAAAGATCTATTTGGAAATTTTCAAAAGATATATAAAGATTTTATTAAATAGGTGTTTTAATCAAATAACGATTTTTAATATATATAGGAATTTCCATTTTTTGGTGTTTTAAATTTTGAATATTGAGTTAAGAAAAAGGCATATATATTTCGTATTTCAAATTTATTTTTGCTTCCATTCTAGATCATCTTAACGTTGATTTGCTTCCATCGAATCCAGTCTATCGTGCTTTGCTTTTGGGTTTTGCCGCCGTCCAGAATTGGTTGCAGTAGTTAGTTACTTTGATTCGCACTTATTCGTGTGCTTACCCTATTGTCTCTAGCCTCGAAAGGTGAGCAATCACTCACGATTAACATTCTTATAGTTAGTAAATTTGATTTCACTTGAAACGACAATTGAAACGTGCTGTTAAATTTGAATTACTAGTTATTTAATTGTTAAATATGATATACCATTATCTGCAATTGTTCACCTATGATATGTGACACCATATCCTGTTGTATATATTTTATTTAATTTATCACTGATGATATATACATGCTATTGATATGCTATATTTTATCATATTTGTTCTCACTCTATAAGTTCCCGTTAATTTAGAATTTCCTATCGGTTGAAATGGTAGATACCCAAACGATTTTGTAGAATAGGATAAAATCGTTATGAGTTGAAATGATAAAACCAAGCGATTTTCATTGGTTATAAATTTTGGGATTGCGGGTTGAAATTATATATACCCGTAGATATTTAAACTGTGGATTGAAATGATAAATATCCGTATCACTTGACCATAAGATAGATAATTATATACGGACACCGTTGGTCTATATTCTTGAAAATGATTTTCAAAGTTTTGAAAGGAAATATATGGTTTTTAATAAATATTGGTTTTTAAAATATAATAGATATAAATGTTATTTTTATATGTCTGAATTTTAGATTTTTAAAATAATATGTTTTGGAAATTTTAATTTATGAGTTAGTTTGAAAAATATAAATTTTAAGATTTTACTTATAATTTTATTATTTTAAAAATATATAAAATAATATTTAATATAAAATAAATTTAATAATAAGATTTAATTTAATAAAATTTAATTTAATTAGTATATAATATGTTTAAGTATTTATTTAAATTTGTATTAATATTTAAAAAAAATAGATTTTTATAACTTGAATAATAGAGGTTTGGAAGATAAACTAATGCTGACTTGGAATTTTAATTGGTTAATAATTGAATTTAAAATAGAATCTATTTGAACTTATTGATTTTGAGATTTTGAAAATTTGATTTATGACTTGATTCGATAAAAAGGTGATTAAATGAATATTCTCCATTTTTAAATAAAATTGAGACTGAATATTTAATATTGATTTAAATTATAAATTGGGATTTTAAATAATTGTTATTAAAATGATTAAGTGAATAATTTCCAATTTGAATAAAATTAAAGTTAGAATGTTGAAATATAAATGAAATTTATATTCTAAATGTTGAATAATTAAACTTGAATCTTATTAGAATTGAAGTGATAGTTCAAAACCTGGATTTGAAATCGATAAAAATTGGAATATTTTATTGATAATTTGAATTGAATCTTTGACCTTTAAATTGAAATGGTTAAACTGGAATGGATTTAAATTGAATTTTGCAATTTTCGATGATTTGAATTGACTTACGAAATTGGAGGAAACTAATTTTATTATATAAAGTACTTTTAATATATATAAACTATTTTAATTTATAACTATTTTAATATATATACTATCTTCAACATCTAAACTGTTTAGGTGTAAACTGTTATGATTACGGAACTACTATGATTTCAAAGTGTTATAATTTCGAAATTGTTATAATTTTGAAAGTGTTACGATTCTGGAAATGAATATTTATTGATTTAACAAAATGGATTGAGAAAAATTTTTGTGGAATATAAATCAATTGATATGGTTTTGAAATGAATATTTTTGATACGAAGTATGAACTATTTGAATTGAAATGACCACGGTGTGAAATAAGCATTTGGTTGTTAAAGAGACCGGGATTGAATATTGTCATACTCTCTGCCAATACCGAAAACCACTTTAACAATTGTGTACGTGGTGGAGATTCCAGAATGAAGTAGGATGGTTTGATGACGATTCTATATGGTATTTACGTAGCCCTTACTCCCGTAGTCAGCTTGATGTGGCTAAAACATGAGCCATGCCGGGCCAAGTGAGGTCATTCCTCCGACCGAACACATTTCTTCGATACCATTCTATTGCTTTTGTGATTTAATTGGGTGCACCCTTTGATTTGAGAGTGTGTCACGAGGTGGGCGGTAGTAGCTGCTATGCGTTACCACAAGTCCGGATCCGCAAATGGTGTATCTACCCTGGCATTGCCTCGAGTGCCTTGTCGCATGCCCTATCGCGCCTTCTATGAATTTGGTTTGTACCATACCTATGGAGTGCCCTCTAATAGCCCTCCAGTTTACGGAGGAATTACGATACTGTATAGACTATTGGAATATATAAAAATGTGTTAAGGGGGATATGGGTAACGCCTTAACGCTATTTTAATACTTTTACTTTACTATAGACATATTATAATAGCGTATATTACTACATAGTAGATAGTTCCGCGGATCCTTAGAGGATGGAAATCCCAAACATCCTTTAAGTTACTTGTGTTTCAGTTGACATTTCACTTGAGTTGAATTTATTAATATAAGAATGTTAATCCTGACTCGAGTGTTTTGTGTTTTACTTTACGCTCGGGTCAGGCTGAGTGTCACAACATTTGGGACTCACCTTTGGAACTTTGCTTGAGGATCCATCTATATCTATTCAGCTTTCAACTATCCAGTTGTTTTGTTCAGACGTGTAATCTGTTTGTATTCGAGACTACATTATATTGAAGATATTCTATTGTATTTTATTTCAAACTCTGTTGTTTTATAGTAGCTTCATGAACTACTATTGATCTATTCCGCTGCTTATTGTTATATTACTTTGTGTCTGTGATTCTATGATTTATTTATTTACTATATATGTTGAGTTTTGCCAAATATAAATTAACAATATGATATTTTGAGCAATTCAAGTCCGACATGTGCAGATGCGAACGGTTCGAAATACCAGGTCGTTATTAGAATTGAGCTATGGGAGTTGCATCATTGTATCCGTGGCGATTTTCTGATCAATTTCCATATATAGTTTGTCAGATTCCGAGCTAATACGAAGAAGATACGAATTAAACAACAATCAAGAAATTAAAAGAATATATATATATATATATATAGTGTGTGTGTGTGTATATATATATATATAAATATATATATAAATGTTCAGGACGACCCTAGGGTCGACCTCACCATTGCTAGGTCAACCTATAGGTCAACCCCTAGCATGCATGGGTCGACACCAAGGTCTACCCGCCCTTGTAGTTGGACGACATTTCGTCCAGCTTCGTATATGACGTGTTTTTCAACTTCTCTCCAATCATGTGCGTTCGTGCTTCCATCTGACGGTTACCAGCAAGCCTATGATGGTTGCACCAGATTTAATCTTCAAATCCAACAGTTTGAGATCCCTAAGTGACACTATAAATAAGTCCCTAGGCCTAGCTATTTTTCTCATTCAGAATTTCTCCCTATTGGGTTCATTGCATGAGACTGGACCCTAAAAAGAAATTTTTTCCTGGGAGGAGATCATTTTAATTAAAATATTTTACACTCTAGAAGTGGATCCGGAAAGACCAAGGACTTGAGCTAAGGACCACATGTGAGTGTTTAGTAATTATTTTAGATTTTTAAGCAATTTAAAATAATAGGGTTCTCAATAGCTGTAGTTTTTCTGCAATTTTTAGACCATTTCTATATATGTTATTTACAGTTAATTTTTAAAGTTATTTTCAGTCTATTTTATTCAGCTATTTTTTCCAGTTATTTACAGTTATTTACATTTATTTACATCTATTTTACGCTTGAATTCAGCCTGTAAATGTTAGTTTCTTTTTATTCCTTTTTACGCGAATAAAACAATAAAAAGAGAATAATTCGCAAATATGGATTAAATAGAATTAAACACTAAATTTACAGAAACTAGATGTAAAGTAAGTGTGACTGTAATAAAAAGAAGATAGACTGAAATAGGAAAATTTGAGACATTTGCAAGCATGTTTATAACTAGCGGTTATAAATAAAAAGATAGAAAAGAAGAATAACAATTATAACGTAGGTTATAATTAAGCAGAAAGAACAGTAAAGGCTTATTTTAAGACTTACATTAAGTTAATAAGAAAACAGAGCAGAAATAACAAAAGAGGCTTATTTTAAAACTTACACTAAGTTAATAAGCAAGAACAGAAATAGGGCCCATACCAATAGCATTCCCTTTCAGACTAGTACTGATGGTCTTACAATAGTTAGGTCAGGTTGGGCAGGACCCTTTCAGACTAGGACCGATGGTCTCAAAATAGTTAGGTGAGGCTGGGGACACAGAGTAAATAAGTGGCCAATAGATAGAAGCTCAAATCGGTGGATTTGGGCAAGGGGCGCAACAAGATTTTATTTGTTAGGACCCGTACCAATAGCATTCCCTTTAAGACTAGTACTGATGGCCTCACAAAACACTTAGGTACAGCTGTGCAGGACCCTTTCAGGCTAAAACTGATGGTCTCACAACAGATTAGGTGAGGCTGGGCATGCTTATGATGACAGAGTGAGTAAGAGATCACAGGAGGGGGGCGACAGTGAGTGTGTACCAACGGTGACCGAGCACGCGGCATCGATTAGGGTTGTAATTTTCTACTGCGTTTCAAGCGCTAAACAGGTGTCTTTTACTGCTGGACCCACAAGATGGGACTAGCTCAGAGTGGCACAACAGAGATAGAAGGCCGATCAACGGGTAGAATTAGGATTTGAGCCTAATTAAAATAGGATTAGGATTTCAGCCTAATCACAACAATCTAAGATAAGTACAAACAATCCAAAGAATCAAAACAACCAAAGCAAACAGTTAAACACTATTTATCCCAGTTTTATCCTTTCTTTATTTCCTTTTATACTAGAACTGTTGTTAAGTCTATTATCTTTATCATGATTAAAAATACTAGTAATTACTTTCCCTCACTAGACTTATAGTCTGACCCACTCCTTTATTTTCTCTTTTCCCTCATAGGCCAATAGAGGCAAGGACAATAGACTTGGATTTCTTGGAGACCCATTTGCAGAGCTTTCTCATTGTTCATGTATTCTTCTTCTTTTCAGTTTTCTTTTCATTTGGCTTTTGATGTACTGGTACTTATGAGAGGGATGACTATTTTTGTACTCTGATTTTATGAGACTGAGATGTATTTTTCATAAGACATGTGTATTTGGTATTTGAGACATGTGATGTTTTTTAGACTTATTTATGAAGTTTTATTTTGAATAATGAGTTACCATTTAAATGTTTCCACTGTTTATATTTACTTGTCTTGTGAATCTTAGTCTCTGTGATGCTTTAGCTATACCTATAACGCACCATATCTTTTAGTGTGCCCTTTTTGGGTGTACTAAAGGGTGTGTGGTGTTTCACACACTGAGTACTCATCTTAGATACAAAACCAAAAGACACAAGCACTTAATATTTCAAAGGCTATGAATATCTTATTTTGTTCATTAGATAAAAATAAATTCAATCGAGTTTCTATTTGTAAGTCTGCATGTAAAATCTAGACAACACTGCAAGTTACACATGAGGGCACTAGCAAAGTTAAATAGACTAAAATCTTCATGTTAACTAATCAGTTTCAATTATTTAAAATGAATCGGAATGAATCCCTTTTTGATATGTATTTTAGATTTTATAATATATTACATGCATTAACATCATTAGGAAAGAATGTTACTGAAGAAGACCAAATCGGAAAGATCTAAATTCACTTTTTAGTGAATGGGATTAAAAGACTCTGGCAATTGAAGAAGCCAATATTATTAGTACTATGAAAATAGAAGATTTAATTAGTCTAATGTTCTATGAAGTAAAGTTGTAGGTTAGAAAAGAGAATTAATCAAATGAGAATAAACCACTGGCTCCTAAAACTACAAACGACAATCATGAACCAGATTATGACGACGACAAGGAAATTGATTTCATGACCTTTAAAAAATTCTTGAAATATAGGAAGATGAACAAACTTTGGAAAACTAACAAATTTAATTCCGGAAATGGAAATGTTGTTAAGTGTTTCGAATGTGATCAACCTGGTCATTTGTAAAGAGACCGTCCAAATCTGAAGAAATCAAAGTACTCTTCAAACACTTTCAATAAGAAGAGGAAACAGACTTTCAATGCAACATGGGATGATTCAAATACATCACCAAGTGATAGTGATTTAGAAACTGAAATTGCTAACACGTGCTTCATGTTAAAGGATAAGCAGGTATGGTTCGACAAAGAAATTATTAATGTTTTAAATGATATGTATAAGGGGTATAAAATGCTTAGAAAAGAGCACAAGATTAGTTTAGTAGGGATATATAGATTAAAAATGTTTAACAAAATGTTAACCGAAGAAAAATAATGTCTAGAAGATGAAACTGAAAGGCTTAATGAACTTAATGATTACCTGAAACTTGAAAGTTTTGAAAATCTGAGAAGTGAAAATGGATCCTTAAGATCAGAAAATCTTTCAATGAAGTTAGAGATCAGTGATCTAAATGATAAAATAACATCTCTGGACAACATTATTCTTAAATGTAATAAAGGATTTTGATAAAATGAAAACTAATGTTGATAAGTTTAACAAAGGGAAGGATAAGCTAGAAAATTTATGATTTGGATCTAAACCCACTAATAATAAATATGGACTTGGATATACCTCTAAGCCCAAATCAATGAAAAATAGTATTCAAAGTGCTAAATTTGTTAAGGCTGCCAAGTTCAAACAAAAATGTAAAAAATTAAAGTTAAAACCTCCAAATAATTTCATTAATTTATGTGTTATAGAAGGTTAGATAATATTGAGAAAGAAAAATATATTGATAATTTTGTTAATAATGTTCATTTGTCTAATGATTATGTTCTGAAAGGGCATTCAAACTATTCATGGGTTTGGCTTACCAAAACTTGACCCCATTGACCCTAAAATAAAATAGAGTACCAGTGCGCACAATTTATATATTTCAGGTACCAAACAATGTATACCAGACAACGGATATTCAAAGCATATAATCCACAAATATTGAGCGACATTATATAAAAAGATGGTGAAATAACGAACATTGGATATAATTCAAAAGGGATATGTTGGCATTAGCAATGTTAGTAACTCTAAAACTCCTCTTATTTTAAATATTTTACTTCATGCTTGTATTGATTTTGATTCCCCTCATAAGTTTTATATATATACATTTACGTATATCTCTATTTACAAACTCTATACATATTGTCTAATTGTGCTTAATCGATTATTTTTCGCCCTTTTGTTGATGACAAATGTAACATCCCACTATTTTGGACCATTCAAATCGACAATAAATCCACACATGTCGGACTTGAATACTTCAAAATAGTGGACTGTCAAGAAAATTTGGAGCAAATAAAATAAAATACAAAATCACAGACACATAATATCAGAATAACTCACAGCGGAAATAAAATACCATAGTAGTTCATGAAGCTACTATATACAAACTCTCAAAATATATACAAAATTCTCATAGTAAAATAGATACAGTAGAAGTTAGGGTACATAAATCAATAATACAGAGACAAAACTGAATAGGAAATAACTGGAATAGAAGTCGATGAACCGATAGACAAATAAGCTCCAACAAATCTCTAGCTCGAGAAGGTGAATCCAAAGCTGTGATTCCCAAGCTGACCCGAGCGTAAAGTAAAACACAAAACACTCGAGTCAGGACATAATACTTATACAATGTAAACCAACTCAAGTGAACTGTAATATAAATGCACAATAACTTAAAGGATGCTTGGGATAGCCCATCCTTTAAGGATCGGTCAAACCATAAATTGAGCAGTAATAAACATTATCATAGAAATATCCATATTAAAGTAAACTAATGCAAATAACAGTGTAAATGTGACTAGTGTAGCGCAGAGCTGTAGTAATCGCTCACCACTAGCCACACTCTCAAGTTAAAGGTGTGCATCCAAATAAATCACAAGGAAATAAAATGGCATACAGAGAAGTGTACCCGTGGTTATAGATTTCAAAATGGTTTAAAATTCCGAATTAAAATCATTCATTTAAATCATTAAAAGTGAAGTCATTATACCTTCAAATCAAATATTAAATTCCCAAAATTTTAACCTTTTCTGAACTCATTTATTCACTTAAATACATTAAAACATTAAAATTCCAGCTTTCACAGCATTTAGAAAGTGCTGCGGTAAGTTATATTTGAAAACAATTCAATTCAGAAAAGACAGCATTTATAAACTGTTGTAATAGTTCGGTTTTAGTGGAAAAAAAGTTCAATTCAGAAAAGACAGCATTTACAAAACTGCTGTAATAGTTCAGAGTTCAATTTAAAGATTTTAGTTCAATTCAGCAAAGGCGGCACTTGCAAAACTGCTGTAATAGTTCAGAGTTCAATTTAAAGGTTTTAGTTCAATTCAACAATGACAGCACTTGCAAAGTGTTGTGATAGCCCTTAGTTAGATTTTAGCCCTTTTGTTCACTTCTGCAACTACAACACTTACAAAGTGCTACAGATCCTATAAATACAGGTTTTAGTTCATTTTCAGAAACGATAGCATTTCTGAACTGTTACTAAAAGAATTTCCAGATTTTAAATAGAATTCCAGCTACAAATAAACTTCAATTTAAACCATTTTAATTGTATAAAAATCATTTTTTTCCACTTTAAAATGGTCATTTAAATACCCTTTAACTTATGATTTTTATAAAGTAAATTCCACAAATTAATATCAAATTTTTCCTTACTTCACTTATTAAATCCAAGTGTACAATTTTCCTATTCTTTACATTCACTTAAAACTTTAATTTAATTTATCATTTCACAAATAAAACTTAATTTCCATTTTATTTTCTTTTACTTAAACTTCCGATTTTAAAACAAAATCTCACAATTCCAAGTCAAGTTAAATTCCAAATTTCCATTTTAAGCATTCATTTGTTTAACATTTTATATTCATAGAAAAATCAATAACACTTTAATAAATCATTTTAAATTCAAATTTAATCAAAATGTCAAAATTTACATTTTTGAAATACTTAAAAATATCCAGAGAAATATATATAAAATAACCACGGGTCTGTATACTATTTTCTAACCTATCAAGTGATACGGATAATATATCATTTCAATCAGAAATTTACAAAGAAAAATCTGGGTTCTATCATTTCAAACCCACAATCCCAAGTTAATAAAAATACATAAAAATCACTCGAGCCTATCATTTCAGCCCATAGTGATTTTTCCCTATTCTAAAGTCCGTTCGGGTATGTATCATTTCAACCCATAGTGATTCTATTCTACATGGAACTTGCGGTGTGATTAACAGAAATAAAAATAGTAAAATAAAATAAAATATAACAGATGATGTGACAAGTTAATAACAGGGTTTAACATCATATAATTTACATCACAGGCAGGTATAACATGATATAATAGTTTACACATTCACTTGTTGTCACTTCACAATTATATAAGTATAAATGTCATGTGTGAATACTCACCTCTTTAAAGCTGGAATTCGCAAACAACACACACAAAAGAGAATCCAAAAAGCACGATAGCACGATTTGATTCAAGTGGGAAGAGAGCCAAGATTTAGATCTTGTATATAACAATAAACAAAGCCATATATAAATATATATACAATACCAAAATTTATTTTGAAACAGATTGAAAAAGAGATAAACAAAGACATCACCAAGTTTCAAACAAGTTTTGCTTGCTCTTGACTCAACATGTGCTCGGCCTTAAGGCTAAACTGGTTCAGCCATGACATGTTTCAGGTGGGTAAAGGTCAGGTTTGGATCTGAAAATAACAAGGCTTGGTCAAGAATGCAAAGTAATAGGAAGTGGTTTGTAAGTTACAAAGTGGGAAGATCAAAAGGCAAGGTAAAAGAGGGGTTTGCATCATCTTTTTGGGCTCGGCCTTGGCACATTTGGGCTTGGCCAGGGCTGCTACAGGTCTAGTCAGAGGAGAGGGGGATGTTCAGAGATGGTAAACAAGCTGGTGGTAGTGGCTAAGGGGGTGGCCAAAGTTAATGATGAAGGGTATGTGAACTACAAGGCTCGGCTATGTAGTTGTTTTGGAATTTTTGCATTGTTTTGTGATGTTTTGTTCAAGGGGAGGCCATGGCACTTTCAAGTCGGAGGAGAATGATGGTTAGGCCGTGGATTATGTAGGAAAGAGGTGGTGGTGGTCGGTGGAGGAGATGGTGAGGCTATGGGCCGAGCAACATAGGTGAAGATCAGGGAAAAATCAAGTGAAAAACAATGGAAAATAAGGGAAAAAGTGAAGAAGAAATGGAAGAAGCCATTACCAATTTTTTTCAGAAATGATGTCGCTGAAAATTTGCTGAAATGAGAAACTTCTCATGTGAAAATGAGATAAAACTCATGGCCAAACATTTATGTTTTGAACGGCCAAAGAAAATGAAGAGTCAAGCAAATGAAAAGTCATAGTTTTAAAGCCTTTAGTCTCTTAGAATTTCCACTTTCTTTTATATACAAAATAAACAAAATAAAATCAGTAAATAATATAAAAACAGACTAAAATAAAGTGAAAAAGAAAATAAATAATTTTTTTTAGGAAAATAGGAAAATAAATAAAGAAAATAGCTTATATATTGAGACTAGCTTTAAAAATTGCAAACAAAATATAACTAACATAAGAAAATTATAACTCAACAAATTCACATAATTAAATTCAAAGTCCAAAACAAAATAAAGGATGGAAATTAGAATAGAAAAATGAATAATACAATACAAATAAAATTTTGCGTGTAAATACTGCATTTATCAAATTATAAAAAGTTTTAAACAGAATTCGATGAAACGAAAAGCAGAACAGATATTAAAACCAATTACTGTTTCAAAGGAAAAGATTAAAATTTAAAATTTAAAATTTCAATTATTTTCAATAAAAGTCAAAGTTTGACAAAATATGACTTTTCCAGAAAATCAATATTTAAATCATATTTGGAAGAATAAAAATAGAAACAAAAATCTAAAATATCTTGGAAAAATTCTAAACTTCAATTTAAAATTATTTAAAAATTTAAGTTTCAAAATAAAAATGAATTTAAAAATATTTATTAAAATTATGGGTTGTTACACTCTCCCCCACTCAAATCTTTTTGTCACGACCCCGAAATTTAAATTTATTTAAATTTATAATTAAATGAAATTTTGAGTTAAATTTATGATTAAATAAATTTTTGAATAAAAATTGTGAAATTAAATTGATTAAATGGAGCGAGTTTCCCCGATATCCAAGTATATTCTGTATAAATCATTTGAGATTAAAATATTATAAATAGTTTATATGTGAGTATATGTGTATATCTATTTAATGTATATATATCTTTAAGTATATACGAGCAAATTTAATATATATATTTGAATTTATGGTTAAAGATGGTTTGAGTTTATAAAATAAATATAAGACAATAAATATTAAGTAAATAATGATAATTAATATTTGAACTAGAAATTGAAATTAATATAAGGTAAGTTGTGATAAAAATAGATTTGTTAAAATCTAACAACAATTTAAAATAGAACTTCTTTACATTTTAAAGTAGTAAGAAACATAGAGAAAACAAATAAACGTAGAAATGGTCATTTTTAATTCTTGATAGATATATATGTATGTAAACAAAAGATAAAACAAAATATCTCCAAGCTTGAAGAATAAGATAAAGTAAATATACCTATAAGTAAGTATGCAGGCATGTCTTATAAAAGTGAAGAGTACAAAATAAATAAAGTGTGAATTAACTTGTAAATACCAACAAGAAAACAAGGCAACAAAGTATAAATATCATCTCAGCCGAAAATAATATGTACAGGCTTTTGATAAACAAGGCTAAAGACAAAAGAAAATATGTATATTCAAGTATATATTGTACAAAGCAATATTTTTATAAACAGGGATTGTACAAGCATTTAATGAAGCCCCAAAATTTATTACCTCAGCCGAAAGAAAAAGAAAATGAATTTGTACAAAACTCATAAATGCAAGTATCTTTAACCCATAACAACATCATCTCAGCCATACCCAATAGTATATACAAACATAAATATAATATTACCTGTACAATTTTGTATACCTTGCCAACTTCTTGTTTGTATATCCATCCCCATCAGTTCGACCATTCCAAGCTGAGAAGAAGAAAAGAAAAAAAAATGATAAACCAATTTAAAGTCTTCAAGCTTCAACCTGACTTGATCCTCAGCAAAGCAACAAGTTTATATCAACAATACAAATTTAAATAAAACAAGAAGATGATGCCAGTTTACATTTTCAAAGCCTGGGTCAACATGAAAAGCTCTGTTTCTTCTTCCTTTTCTAAACAGTGAGCAAACCTTCTTCTATCTATCCCTATGTTTTGATGTTGTGGCCGATATGAAATTGTTGGCTAGTAGTTAAAATTTGCTTGCATGCTGTGTGGATATATATATAAGTCTCTGTTTTTAACATACAGGTTCCAAACCTGTCTAGCAATCAGTTTCTCCTACCTCAAATTTTGTGTAGGCTTGCATTTTAAAATAAACTAAGTTGTCAAAACATAAATCAAGTTTCTTTTCCCTTTTTATTTGTTTAACATGTTGATGAAGAATCACCACTGCAATTTTTACAGGTAACATACATTTTTAAGTAAAAATTCGAATGTAATAAATTGTTGATTCAACCACATAATCTGAATCTACATTCAAAAATGAGATTTTTAAAACAAGAATTTTGATTTTTCATTAAGTACGTGAAGAGCAGTTTTGAGTTGATCGCGAATTGGGTTTCGACCTAGTTCAGGTGGCTGGAGGAGTTTTGGAAGATGAAGTTTCGCGAGGAGGTGGAGGAGTCTACTGTGTTGCTGGGAAAAATACTAGGAGACATTACCGATCATCGTGGAAGCGACGGTGGCGAACTCTAGTTTGTAAACCTAGTTTGGGCTGGGTTGTGAAGTTTCGATCGGCAGTTTGTCTCGAAGTGATCGAGTGTTTCGAATCTCTGGTGGAGGGAAGAGTGGTCCTAGGTGGTGTGCTAGCCGGAGTGGTACGTCTTCAGGTGATCGGAGGTCGGCGAACGAGCGTTTTCCAGGTTTGGGTGTTTTTGAGTTTCTGTGTTGCCAGGTTTTGGGTCGAGCATCTCGATTTCGATTTCGAGAAGTCTGGGTAGTTCAGGCGATCGGGATGGGTTGCGAGTTGGGTTTGTGATCGGTGATGATGGCCGTTGATGGGCGGCGTTGGCTGTTGAAGCTGTGCACGTGCACAAGGCAGAGTTGAAGTCTGGGATTACTGGTTTGATGGTCTCGGTATTGGCTCGAGTGAATGTTGAAGTTGCTCGAAGCAGGTAGGGGATGGACTCGAAGCAAAATGAGTTCGTCTCGAGTCAGTTTAGTCTGGCTACAGTTTTTGAAAACTTGTCTGCAATTAAATTTTTAAAACAATTCAAAATGGAATTTGAATCTATGAGCAAAGTTTTAAACACAGTTTAGATCCAGTTGTAAGTTTAGTTCAAATAAACTTTTGAATCTTAGGTTTTAAAATGAATTTGGATTTTTAAATCGAGAATTTAAGATCAATGTTTTAAAGTAAGTTTAAAAGTCAAGTTTAAAATCGAATTTAAAATATGGATTCAAGTTTCTTGAATTAAAATCTGGAAAAAAAAAAATCAATTTTAAGTCTGAAGGTGTTTTAACAAGTTTAAAATAAATTTAAAATTGGTTAAGGTTATAAATGGTAAATCATTTTGAATCTTATATTCAAAATGTGATTTAAATTTAAATTCAAAAGTGTAATGTTCTGCACAATTATATTAATTAAATCATCAATAAAGGAATAGATTATCCTAGAGATAATTTAGATATTGAAGTAATTTAAATTAATAAGTTAATTAAAGAATGACTTATTTATTTAATTTAAAATAAATAACTTAGAATTAAAGATAATTTCTTAGTAAAGTACTGTAAAGAAATGTTATTAGTTAATGAAGTTAATTAACTAAGCATTATTAAGTAATCAATTGAAATTGTTAATTACTTAATGAAAATAAATTAAGGGGTTAATTAAATTTTGTAAATGGGTTTAAAAGTTAATTTAATTAATTTATTAATTGAGAATAATTTAATTAATTAAAGTGTTTGATAAATTAATTTATATCAAATGATTTGAAATTAATAAATCAGGATTGGATAAATAAATCAATAAGTAACTAGCTTACTTAGAAATAGATTTAATTGATTAGGATTAAACGATTAATTAATCCTGCCTATAAATGATTTTTGAATACTTGACCTTACTTAGGAATGATTGTATTGTACGAGATGCCTTGAATTGATTGTCCTATCTGATCTGTGATATCTCGTTCTGTGGATTATCTGTGTATTTTATTCATTTATTTGTGATGCATTTGTATATATATATCTGTGATCAGTGAATGAACGATAAGCGTTATAGTTTATATCGCTTATCAACTATATCCTATATTTTGATCTGTGATGATTCATTGTGTTGCACTATTGTGTTAAACCCCTGGACTACACTTTTACACACACAAATATGGATTTCACGTGGAAATCGGTTAAGTCACAGATAATTTAAAATTGATGTTTTTGAAATTGAAATTTTAATTTCAATTGATTTTGAAATTAGAAATTCGGGTTTAAAGTAAAAAGCTTTTGAAATAGAATTTCAAAGATAAAAGTTATTTTGAATAACTTAAATCGAGTTTTGAAAATTTAAATAATTTGATTTAAATTAGAATTCAAGTCTGAAATTTAATCCTATGATTTGAAACTAGGGATTTAAGATGATATAAGGGTGTTTATATGAAGTTAAACCACCTAAAAGTAATTTTGAGAATTTGGATTTAACCCAAGGATTTCAACTCGTATGAATGAATCAGATTTTCTAAAATGAAACTGTTTGTTTTCAATAGAATAAAAGCTTTCAGATAAGGAGAGAAATTCCAATTTAAGAAAAGGAATTTCAAGTTTGAATTAAAAAAAATGGTTTTTCCAGTTATAAATGAATTCTGTTTTTAAAAGCTAGGAATTAAATCTGTCTAGTTTAACAGATTTAAAATGATGATTTATTTAACCCATTCGAAATGAAATTGTTTTGAAAGCTATTAGTTAAATCTTTGATTTAAAGATTTAACAAGTTTATTAAACTAAAATGGAAATTGTTTTGGAAAATCTGTGGATGAATCTTTGTGAAATTAAGTGAACTTTGTGAATTAAATCTTTTTGTTTAAAAAGATTAAAATGGTAACTTGTTTAAACCATTTGAAGAAAGATTTTGGGTAATAAGTTGTGACTTAATTGAAATCCCAATATTCGTATGTTTTTGAATATTGCGCTCATTATTCGGGTTAGCCGGGAAAAGACCTTTGGGTCATATAACCCATTCCGAATAGTGATACGTCGTATATGGATGGCATTTGAAGATCGGTGTTGAAGACCGGATATTTTTCGAAAATGAAAGGACAACCTGTCGAATGTCTCTGCACTGAGTTGCTCCGGTATAGAGATTTATATCACTCTTTTGTGACGGGAAGTCCGGACGTAATTGGAAATTACCCGGAATTGCAAGGGCTTCGTAAGAAGTGCCTTCGGTTCTGTTCGATCCCGGAACAGACTTGTATGGTTACATGTCTGACATTACACTTTGAGATATAAAGCCGATTCCTTTCAAATACATATCTGTTGGTGGCGGAGAATTTATTCTCTTAGCTTAACACCCTTCTCTGAGACGTACGAGCTCAGAGGTTATGTAGTTGAAATTTATCAGCGATATATCCCAATTTGGTAATGTGGCATGCTGAGTGTTGCTGTGAAATGATCAGTGTTTGATCATTTGTGATATGATCATTTGTTTGATCTTATATCTTTGTGATCATAGGTTGATCATTTGTTTGACCCAAAGCATGGCTTTGTGACAAAGCGTAGCTTTGTGGACGAGACTTCGTCGAGCCTCACACCCCGGAAATGGTCGAAACAGGAAGGATGCAGCAAGGTTCTAGGGAGTAGCGCCCCTTAGTGTATGTCATTCCTTCTGGATAAAGGTGGTATCATGGTATGGAGCCCAGATACTTAACCTCTGTGGTTACTGCATTATTATTATTATGTGGTTGTTGGAAATCGAGGATCCTCGGGAAGATCGGTGACGATCGGGGGATGGCATACGCGTGTCAGTAGTTACCTATTTTTGCAGAGGTAACCCGGCCTTGTGTTGGCAGAGATCTAACCGTAACGTTAGGTTCTCGGGTCGTCTATTCCAGGGACGTACCCACCGTGGATAGGAAGTTCCTTAGCCTGGCCATTTGTTGGAAATCCAAACAAAACAATACGAGACTTGTACGGTATTAGTTGTAGAACCTGCCATTTAATATGGTAGCTATAGCGGGCATACTATAATGGTACCTATGCTGGCTAAGATTTATATTCTACTTTCGAATTGTTTTCTGCACTATGCAATAATAATAATATCAAAATGATTTGATTTTGCGTAGTAAGCATCTTTGACTATCATAAGAAGAAATCTCCTCCAAGTCTGCGTTTGCATTGTGTGTGTGGTGGGAGGTCTTATGGTAGTTTCATTTTCCAAAAGCATTGCGAATTTACTTTAAAATTCTATGCTATTTGTTTTTAAAGATAAACTGTTTTTGTTGCTCACACCAGTCCCATGACTGATACGGAGTTTATTGTTTCTTTCCTAAACTCTGGATGCTCAAAATTTTCTACACGAGCAGTCTAGAGTTTGGTTTTTCAGATAGTCAGATTAGTAGGTTATCTGGAGCTAGTTCAGTCTTTGGATCGGACTGCACTTGCTTATCTTCGTGCATCGTTATTTGGAGTTCAAGCTATATCTGGATTTCTGCTTTGAAGATGAAGATTATCCGCTGCTGTTGTTATCTATTCTTTTCCGCTGCTATTTATTGTATCATACCTCTGATGTATATAGATATTCATTGTATCATCATTGTATCTAGATATTGTATATCAATGTATTATTCATTTATTCCGCTGTGTTATTTACTTAATGTTGTTATAAGCTCCGGCGACTCGGATTTGAACGGTCGAATCTACGGCATTCGAGTACGATGTAAAGTATGGATGCCGATTTTCGAGCGCGAAAATCCGTATCGTTACACTTTTCGTCCTCGAAAAGAAAGAAGACAAGAGAATAGGAATAGCTAGCAGGAAAAAATAAGAGAAATAGGAATAGCAAGTAGGAAAAATAGTGAATCGGGATAGCTAGGAGGTAAAATAGATCGAAAGACAAGGATGAACCATTAATTTAAAACCATATAAATTCAATTAGAATTCTTTAATATTTAATATCCTGGTTAAATCCATTTTATTATATCCATAAAAGTATTTTAAATTCAAATTGTTAGTAAAGAGGTAAACAATGTTTAAAACACTTTAAAATCTTTTAGAAAGGAAATAACTGATCAAAATATCATTTACATAATACTTTATCAAAATACTTTTATAACTCGATGTCTTAACAAGTTTATCCTCGTTCCTGCAGACTCTGGCAGTGCGTTGATCAGGTGCAAAGCTAGAATTCTCCATGTACTTAGTAGACTTGTTTCAACACCCAGTGAAAATACTGGAAAAACTTTTTAAAAACAGATATGGAAAGTACAATCCAAACAAAAAAACCAAAACATGTCGATCATGGATCGCAGATATACAATGGTTACACCTGGATCCCCCAGGAAACATCCGTACCTGTAGGCCCCCCCTAGCCCTGCGATTACGCCATTGTGATATCCCAGAATTTTGAGCAATATCAATTTAATAATCTATATTAAATATTAAATTGATTTGATAATATTTGTTAATAGGATTTGAATTGATTTAATAATTTTCTTTAAAATAAATATTTAATTGATAATTTATCTTTTAAAAGCTGATAAATTGTTTTCTATTTATAATGTATATAATTTTGTATATATTGTCAATAGATGAGCTTTGTTTTAAAATTTAATTAATAAGGCATATTTTATAATTCTAATATTTTTGGGTAATTTGGAAATTTTGATATATAACTTTTCAAAGCTATTTTATAAATAACTATATGATTTTAAACATAAGAAACTATGATTTGGAATTTAAAGCTAGAGTGTTTTAATATTTTAAAATAAAATCTATTTTTATTTACTTTATTGATATATATATGTCATGATGTAATCTAGATAATAATATTTAAACTAGATCATATTTATCAACACTAGAAATAAGCATAAAAATAAATATGAGTAAATGCTTGACACTTAAACTCTATAAAAAAATAAACAATAAATAAATACATATATGGAGGAATACAAGAAAATAAGTATGTAAGTTAAAACTAAATATTTAAGTTAGAAATTAGAAATAAATATGCAAACTAACCTAATAACAATAACCATAACAACCTTTAGAGTAAAACTTAAGTAAAATTCTAGAGTTGTATAATCTTTAGAAATATATGTTGCAGGCATGAAAATCACTTAAGTACAAGGTAATGAGGTAAGGCAAGTAAAATATTATACACTATAGCAATGTATATGTTGCAGGCAGGAAAAGCATATCAGTACATACGAAAGAATGGGGTAAGTATGCTAAGCATTAAGTCAAACAAATATAAACATATGTAAGATTTGTACATATAAGAATAAAGAATGGCTTGTGTAAACTTGATATGGAACAAGGCATTAAATGCCATCACCACAAGTACACGAGACATCTCATTTCAGCCTATTTATAAAAAAATCTCTGAATAATTGCGTACCTGAACAATAAACAATTGTGTATACTTGTTTTATTTATCAACTTATCTCATTTCATTCGTTTACAAAAGACTTAGCAATTCCAGTTTCTAAAAGTTTTACACCAGACAAAGTTTCAGTAACCAAAACAACAATTTTATCAAATCTTCAACTTAACCAAGTAAGCAATGTAAAGATCCAAGCTTTCAAGTTTCTAGTTCAAACATTTCAGTTTTAATGTTTCAAGCTGTTCAAGTTTCTGGAATCAAAACTAAAGTATGCAAGTTTTCAAATTCCAGTTCTCAAGCCTTCCTGTTTCACAAAAAAATCAAGCTTTCTGTTTTAAAAGTCAGGTGAGTAAACTTTTAAACTAAAAACTTAAGTAAACTGTGAATTTTTGTGTTAATGATTTGTTTTATATGTATGTGTTTGTGCTAGCCTTTGTGAATTCATGTAAGTGTGAATATCTGTTGTTTTTAATCTTCTCAGATCTTAGTTCAAGTCTCTGACCTTAAAACTGTAAACATGAGACCCTTTTTGTTTTGATGCATGTGACTTATGGTTGAAGTAACTTGTGATGTATGCTTGAAAATGTGTTTGTATGATGGTTTTAAACTTTGGAAACATGTGAGTATGTCTAGATAATTACTGTGATCATCTCTGTTTTTAAACTCCAGAGATTTAAACTTAGATTTAACTTCAAATTCTTCACACTCTAATTTCCTTTAGGCTTAAGTATTTAAACAAAGTTTGTTGTTTAAAACTAAACTAAGCTTTAAAAATATTTGTAAGAATTATAGATAGAAGTATTATCTGGGAAAATGAAAACACAGAGGAGTTCGAGAATATGTTAAAAATCAAACCTTGAATTAGTTGACTTAATTATATATCTGGAATCGTCTATGAAAGATAGGATTTTTAAAATCAAATTTACAATTTTTTTTGAAATATTGAATGTGTTAATTGGTTATGTCTAGAATTCGAGTTTTCAAGTTTCTCTTGTGATCTAGTTGATCTAGGGAGTTGTAGTTCTTTCTGGAGGTGGAAGGACGATCGAGGACTTTGGCAAAATTGTCTGATGATGGTACATTCCAATGGGAAGGTGGTGATTGTCATTTGGAGTCAGGAACCCTAGTTTTACTAAGCTAGGCAAGGTCGATCACCACGGCTCGCATAGTTGATCGAGTTCAACAGGGTGTTTGGGAAATGGTAGTAGACGTGTAGAGGAAGTCGTGGCCGGAGGGGTTGACCTTCAGATGGTCGGAGCGGCGAGCATCGGAGCGTTGTCAGGTTTTGGGCGAGTTCCTATTGTTTGGGTTCCAGGCTTCAGTTGAAATCGAATTTCAAATTCGAGTTGAGATAGAGGAATCTGGTGATAAGGATGGTGTTTGGGGATGATCGTCGACGAGGGAAGGTCATCGAACTTGATCGGAATCGATCGAGATCGTTGTGCACGTGCACGGTATTCATTTGGGGATGCTGAGATATGTGTTTGAGCAGGAATGATGGTCTCGAGTTTTTCTCGAGTAGTTTGGGCTTTGTCTCGAAGCAGTCTGGTGTTCGACTCGAAGTGAGATAGGGTAGACTCGGGTTATTTTGCTTGTTGCCAGTTTTTAAAGCCTGGCAGATTTTAAGTTTTTAAAATTTAAAGGCAGGGTTTTAAACAAAGTTTAAAACTAAAATTTAAGATATGGATTCAAATTTACTTTTGTCTCCTAGTTTTAAATAAATTAAGTTTTATAAAAATAAAATGTTTTAACAACTTTAATATGTTTAAAGTATATTTTAAATTGTGTTTTAAATTTTGCTAAGTTAAATTTGTATTTATTTTGAATCTAAATTTCAAATAGAATGTAAAAGTAAATTCAAAAGCAAAATGTCTCAAATGCATTTGTAAATGAGAATTTGATCATTAATAAGAAAATGTTTTATCCTTTAAATAATGAAGATTTAAGGATTTTTGATTATTAAGTTAATTAAAATGAATAATTAACTAATTTAATTAATTAATGATTTGGATTAATTAATTTAGTAATTAAGAGTTAAATTAGTTAATTAAGGTTTAAGATAATTAATTTAGGATAAATAAATGGGTAACTAAGGATCATTAATTAAATAAGAATTGAATTTTAATTAATGATTAGTAATTAATTAATGAAGTAAGTAAGGATTAATTAAGTTATATTGAGTACTTAATTAATTAAATAATTAAGGACTAATTAATGAGTTATTAAAGATAAATTTTAATTGTAATTAATAATAAATCTTAATTTAATTACTTTAGAAAAGTAATTAAAGAAGTGTTAATAGTTAATGAAGGTCATTAACTAGGATTATTAAATAATGAATTAATATGATTAATTTTGATAATTAATTAGATTTATTAATTTAAGATAAACAATTGTGAATTAGTTAAGTATAATTACTTATGAAAGTAATTAAGAAATTAATTTTTTATTATAATTAATTAAGTTTAATTGAATTGTTTAAATTAATTAATTAAGTTTAATTAATTTAAATAACCATTTGATGATGTAATAAGTATAATTACTTAAGGAAGTAATTAATTGTGGATGATTTAATTATGAAAGTAATTTGAGTATAATTACTTTGTATAATTAATCAAGGGATTAATTAGAGATAATTAATTATGGTGTAATTAAATTATTAAATGAAGTAATTAAGGGTAGTTAATTACTGAATGGAGTTAATCAAGTGATTAACAATTTGGTTTAATTGAAGAAAAATTACTAAATGTAATAGATGTAATTAGAGATCATTAATTATTATAATCAATGATTTAATTTAGAATGGATTTATTTGGAAATAATTAATAAATGAAGGAATTCATTAATGAAATTAATTAAGAAGTAATGTAATTAATTTTTAGTAATTTAAAGGTTACTTTCTATATTTGGTATAAGATAATTAATTTGTAAAAATAATTAATGGATAATTACTTAAATGTAATTAAAGATAATAAATCAAGGATGATTAATTAAGATGGAAGTATAGAATGATTAATTAATTGATTTGTAATTAATTAATGGTTATGTAAGCAAGATTTATAATGATGAAGTAATTAATTTAATTTACTTTAAATTACTTAGAGATAAGTAATTAATTTAATTCATTTTAAATTAATTATAAATAATGTGTTTATGAATCCTTGTTTATATATGAATGGATGATATTGATTTCCTTGAATGGTTTGAACTTGAAATCTCAGATATGAGATAAGTAATGCTGTGTGATATGGATGCTTTGGTTGAAGTGTGATGATAATATGAATTATCTATCTGTGATATTGTAGATTATCTATCTGTGATATTGTGAATTATCTATCTGTGTGTATATGGATAATGAAATGAATTGTTTTAACTTTAAAACAACTTGGCCTTAAAAGATACGGTTTGCATTTCGATGAGATCGGGATTGGGTTTCCAGAGTTGGATATCCGAAAACCACATCGATTCAAATTAACGATGGATCGTGAATCTCAAGTGAAGATGAAGATTCAGAGTGCAAGGATTATTGTGGTTAACGCTGAAGATGATTCCAAAATGATTGTAATGAGATAATGCCTTCGGTTTCGTTCGAACCCGGAACGAACTTGTATGGATTGAATGCTTTCAGAACATCGTCAGGTGGACGATGAGCATTCTAAGAGATGTGTTCTCTTAAGGTAATCGTAGCCTCAAGCCTCATCAACCGAGAATGGCTAAAACAGGGGAGGTGCAGCAAGGTTAGTGGGTAGCACCCAAGTAGGATGAGATTACCCCTGTCTAGATGTCCCTTATTATTTCGGCTGAGTGTGCGGTTGGTCATGACAACCGTGGGGTGTCTTGTGCGGGAATTATCCAGTAAGGGATGTTCCGGCCTTGTGTTGCCGGGGATTGGGAGTAATCCTCGGTACGGTGATCTAGGCTACGTACCGTGACGGGCGGTACCCCAGTAGCCCTACCATTGTATGGAATCCAATCTCCAATAAGTGCCCTCAGATTTGATTGTATTACCCACATGTTTGGCTAGTATGTTGGAATTTAATAGATGTAACAATTTCAGCTATTTCTTATTTACTTGAAAACCCTAGACCTATTATAATATCACTGAATTTCCTATCAAAGTTTTGGTTAGCGTAAGGTAAAAACTTTTCCATGTTTATGTGTGGGAAGTCTTACGTGATACCTTTTGTTTTAAAGGATTTTCAAAGTTAAGCAGCTTTAACCGTTTACTCATACCAGACCCATGTCTGACCCGGAGTTTATTTTCTGTTTTCCTTAAACTCTCGGGTACTCAAATTTTTACGAGTAGCCAAGGGTATCAGGTTAGCTTTGACATTCTGGAGGAGCAATGGAGCAGGAGGCTTCAGCGTATAGATATATATATTGGTTCCGCTGTGTTAGTGTTTATGTGTATTTCCGCTGTGTTGTATCTCTGTGATGTTTTGAGTTGTATAAAAGACAGGTGTTTATAACTGTCTAATTTGTGATGTATAAGCTGTGTATCTCTAATGTATATGATACTATGTAATAGTTATGTGATGTATTATATTTTGTTCCGTTTCCGCTGTGAGATTCTGATGTTGTTTAGTTCCTTCTTCTTTATCTTTTCTCTTTTCTATCCCTTTCATTCTTATTAATGATGCGACTTTCTAGTGTTAGATTGTCGGGTCGTCACAGTGGAATCAGAGCATAGGTTGAGTGAATACCTAGGCTCTGGAGTGGTGTCTATCTTGAGAGAGCGTACTTGTATTTTGGATATATATATATATATATTATTTCTACCTATTTGTTGGGTTACCTGTTCGGGTTTTCCAATATAAGTTATAAAGGTAGATAGGGTAGTGGTGTGTGTAACATGACTACCAATGGTTGGAAGTGTATATGTCGAGACTGTAGACCTAATACCGTCTCGAGTGAGGTTTGATGTGATAAAGGATTTCATCGATCTCTGAAGGAAATCTGTTAAGGTTTGGAGTAAAGTTTGGATGAGCTAGAGTTTGGATCTGTCGGTTGAACAGAAGCTAGTGATGGTATCTTGATACCTCAAGATGTAGTAGCTGTGTGATGAGACACAGTGACTATGGATGTTTCCGAAGATGTTTCTTTGGAACAAGTTTTAAAGAAGTGTGTCTGCTTCGGTGTTGAGGCTGAGTTCAACTAGGTGTTTGTGTTTGGCTTTGAGGCCTGAGTTTCTCGAGGAGTTTGGATTTGGATGTTTTGGCTTTAGTGGCAGCGTCGCAGTTCAGATTGTTCTGTGTGTTGGCAAGGAAGCTTTCTAGCTTAGCCGTGGAGTTCAGAAGCAGCAGAGTGGTTCCGTTTCTTCGATGGATTGGCTAGTTAAGTGTAAGCTCTTCTGTTTGGTAAAGAGAGAACACTCTTTCTTTGGAATTAGGCTGGATCAATCGCAAAATTGACTTGCGATAGCTGAGCGTTCTCTTGGGTTGTCAGAAAATTTTCTGGGTGTCTTCAAGAAGTCAGAGATTTGTTAGCATCTGGAGATTGAGTTTGGTATCGACTGGATTCCAGAAGTGGTACCGATGGTTCAGCTTAGTAGTAGGATGGTTTCTAGAGGAAGATCTTAGTGAAACAGCTCAGGTTTTGGAGGAACTTCTGAGTTTTATTTTTGGATCTATTGAACCATATTTTTGGAATATGTTGTCCAGTCTTTGCTTGTGTTCGTCATCAGCATTTTCATCTGCTCAGTCAGAGTTGCACAGTGGAAGCATGGTGGTAGCTGTTTTAGTGTGGAAGCAACTGGAAGTTGCAGTGTTTTGGATTAGAGAGTTTCTATAGGAAATTTTTCAGAATCTTAAGGTCAGATTGGAGTGCATCTGTTTTATCTCTTCCGGATGTGAGAAGTGAGATCTGTTTCCTGATTTTGGAATAGAGTTTGGTTTCTGAGTTTGGTTGATCTTGGAAAGGTCATTTTGTTAGATTGTTTTGGTTCAGTATTGTTCTAAGGGCATCAACAAGGATGAGCTGATCAGTAAGGATGTAGGAGACCCAGGATCGTCCGAAGAATTTTGTGGATGAGAATCAGACATTTGATTTTGGATAAGTGTTTTATCTTTAGGAGTGAATTGTCAGTTTGGATAACTGGGATTCGTTGTTTTAACGTATCTCTGAGGGAGTACGTGTAAGATTCTATCTCTGATTATAGAACCAGCAGTTCAGGGAGTTTTGGTTGTTGAGTCAAACTTGTTTGTAGTCTGATATCCTATCTTGTTTTGTAGATCTAGTTGTGTGTAGCTTAGTAGTATTGATTGTTTGGATTCTATAGAGCGGGTAACCCGGTATTTATACTCGGGGAAACTCTAGATAGTTCTATCCAGTATTTTGTCTGGATAGTTAGATTTGTTTGATTGGATGATTGATTGCTATGGTTGTTAGCATATATTGATGATATATGCTTGTGTTTTTAAAATTAAATCTTTAATTAGATTTTTAAATTACCTTTGTTTTAAATTTCGGGGACGAAATTCTTTTAAGAGGGGAGGAATGTGATATCCCAGAATTTTGAGCAATATCAATTTAATAATCTATATTAAATATTAAATTGATTTGATAATATTTGTTAATAGGATTTGAATTGATTTAATAATTTTCTTTAAAATAAATATTTAACTGATAATTTATCTTTTAAAAGCTGATAAATTGTTTTCTATTTATAATGTATATAATTTTGTATATATTGTAAATAGATGAGCTTTGTTTTAAAATTTAATTAATAAGGCATATGTTATAATTCTAATATTTTTGGTAATTTGGAAATTTTGATATATAACTTTTCAAAGATATTTTATAAATAACTATATGATTTTAAACATAAGAAACTATGATTTGGAATTTAAAGCTAGAGTGTTTTAATATTTTAAAATAAAATCCATTTTTATTTACTTTATTGATACCAGTACATTAGGCACGTCCGTTGGACGTGTGTGAATAATAATATGATCAAATTCATTTTATTGTTAATTAATGGTTATATGAATAGACAAAAACAACCGCCCCCTATAGAAAAAATATATTGCTATAAGAATGTGGAGAATAAAATGACAAAGATAACCACTCCATGTAGTGAAAATTATGAAGGGTGTTTTGAAAAATTCAACAGCTTCATCCCGAGGGTTTTGAATTATATTTGCTGCACTAAAAGCTTTAAAAGTAATAAGATATGCCTAGTGGTTGTGCGCAATTTAGATACACTTCTTTTTATTGCAAGAGAGTATGTAGACACATGCACAAAAACTCATATGCATACATTATTTTGCATCAACTTGTTTAGTGTAATTATTAAATGAGAAAATGGATAAATTTAATGGTTACTTTTTTTGAGTTGATATACTGATTGAATCATGTACCTTGAACAAATAATTTCAATTTCTTTCCTTTACAACAAGGATATTTTCTTAATTCAAATGCTTCATTAATTAACAAATTCAAACAAAATGACTTATGATGGATTAACTTGGAAGGACCAAAATATTCGCTATGTTTGGTTAGTAGCCTTGTAGCGTTGATGACGTATGGTGTATAAAATGCTTGGTCCATATGCTTAAACCATGGAATGTTTTGTATAATAATAATTTATGAGTTTGATCTTTGAAATTAGAAAATTATTTTAAATTATTGCATGAACTCAAATTTGATTACAACAAAGAAATGTAAGAACCAAACTTACATGAAATAAAAGTTCTGTGCAAGTTACATAATGAAAATATATAGTCCACATGAATAAAAAACAATTGGAAGTATATGTTGATTAGCAGAGTTGATAGACGTATCTGCTAAACAATATGGTTTAGTTAAGCAATCAAACTTACATGTTGCTACATATTTTTATTGGAGCATATTCATGAATGTTGCTATACGGTTCTTTTCAAGGCAGAGTCAACAAACTAAAGTTATTATATCGAGCATAATTCCACTAAAATTATTCTAAGTATCAAGCCATGCTAAAAATTTGTAGCAGCATAATTATGAAAGACCTTGAATACAAAACACATAATTCCCTGTTACTCTCTCATTATCTAAAAAAACAATCATTGTTGATTCACTCAGAATAGACGGTTGCTGCAAATATTTTCTAATTGTGAGTTGAGCTTTGTTCCACCACTTTCCACTGGCTTACATCCATTGTTATTTCTTGCTGTCGCCAATTTGTGTAATATATTTAATAATTCAGCCATGACTTTGAGCATTTTCTATCTATAGCTGAATTCCATCACTTGCTTCCTTTAAAAAATTAATGGGAATCACTATAGTTTTATTTTATGGTATAAATTTTTCATATTCATCCCACATATATTTCAGTCGCATTAAAACGTTAAATCTACCACGGTATAATTACAAACATTATTTAACCTTGAGGGTTGTTTGGGTGGACTTAAATAAGCCGTTTTTTAACCTTTTGAAAGCCAAAACTTATTCATTTTAGCTTTCAAAAAAGAAAAAAGTAGTTTACTTAAGTCGAACCAAATGGGCCATTAGTGTGTCATTAGCTTGTGAAACAACCATTTATTACACCTCTCATATGTGGAAAACCAAAAATCCCCTTTCGCTACAACAATATTCAATCAGATTACACACCTTATGAAAATGAGGAACATATGTTTGCTTCTCTTCTTGCTGACATTTCGAACTTATATCAATCTTGCTAATTTCTCGTGTCACCTTCATCTTTGCACCCAGATAATGATCTACCTTGCATTTCTTTCAAACTTATGGTTAGTGTATCAAAGTGTGTTTTCATAAAACATATCCAAAATAGTGAGTTGTTTGACTATTTCACTATGGTATTTCATAAACATAACGTTATTATTCTAATGAAAACAAAGTAGTTAACCCATTATGCCATATATTTCTAATGTTGTAAGTATTAAGCATTACCTAGTATGTGAACTTTTCAGCTTATACACACACATATAATAAGTGCAATTTTATTTACCAAATAAATGCAACACATAGATGATTCCACATAAGTACCAATCCTAAATTTTCATTTAGATGATCTCATAGTAAGAAAATTACTTTTAATGTTGCATGTGTTAAAACAAAACATGTCATTATATCAAACATTTCAAGTTTGAACCGTTAAACGGTATGCGAAATCTAAAGTGAATCAGCTTAGTAAATGATCAACCTTCCATCATCTCTACACCAAGTAAGACTATTATTGATTGAGAATATGTTTTACTACAAATACATAGTAATAAACCAAGAACTAATTTTATTGGAGATTCAGTTACTTTATAACCCACTTAGTATTAGCTAGACCAAACGAAACTATAACATTGACAAAAACATTCCATCATACTATACATCAGTAAAAATTGTGCAAAAATGTAAACAAACATGAATGACACTTCAGTACAATTAATATGATGTATGTGAGTCAACTAATTTAATTTTTGAAAGCTATATAAATGTTAGTCTTATGAAACTAAACACCACTTGGTCTCAGTTACTGAAGTATATTTTATAGTATCCACTACGACCAAATCCAATGCAAACAATTACAATATCTGCATACCGGAGACACAATTATTGTTGCTTCTCTATCACTCTGTAGGTTCGGTTATGACCCATGAGAAAAGTGAACAATATTAATTAGATTTGTTATATTAAGAATATCATGGTATCAATAGTCTCATATAATAAAAATCTAGTAAACGCATCAAATGAAATATAAATTTGTTGTTTTATAGAAAAAGAAGAGACCCTTTAGGAAGCCTAGGGAAAGTAGGTCCATAATAAAAAAATTGCATTATTATTGGATTTTACTTAGCAAGGAAAAAAATTTCATGTGTGCATTGTTGAGATTATTAAAAAAAACTAACAATCTATAACCTATTATGAAATAATGTAATTATCTGTTCTTGGATCATCAAAAAATGAGGAAAAAAATAATAAAAACCAAATATGCCACTTGAAACAATGGATATATAGTAATGAAACCCGAAAAGGTGACCATCTTGGTGGTCTTAATGAATAACATGTATTATTTACAAAAATATTGTGTTATTGAACCATATTTATGACATTATTGAGATGCATGAGCATCTTTGATATATTTTCCTACGTCAGTATTGTAGTGGTTGTTCTCATCCAAGCCAGCCTTCACAAATGTTAAATAATGAAAAATACTCTTTAAAATATTGTGCATGATAATATCCAATGAAATACATTATAATTTTCCAAATACTCATCAAACACATATCCTCCAAACTCCAGTACAGTAATGAAAAAATAACCATTAGAAACAAATACAAAACAGAGTAAAACATAAAGAAAACAATAAATCATCAACATAGCAGAACTGTATGTACGTGAAGAAATTGAGCATGGGAGGTCTGATGATAATAAACAAAGAGCAAAAGAGTACTTTCAGAATCCAATAGGAAGAGCGTACCCGAGGAAGAATACACTAATTCATTTTACCGCTTCCTTTTGCCAAAGCTCTCGACTTTAAGACCATATCATTTTCTTTGCTACTTGACAGTTCATTGTCCATTTGATCGAGCGGAGTTCAGATTTTCATTTTTTGAGGAACTAAATCGAAGTTTGGAGATTATTCCAGTAGTTCTTCTTCCCAATTTTTAGTTTTCGGATGGACATCGTGATTGAATTTTCATACGCTTGTCAAAATTAGGGTTTAAATTTCAGAATGTTACGTAGGACAAAAATTAATTCAAAATTAAAATAAAGTCTGAACCCGCTGAAAGGCCTAAAACTTACCGTAATCGATCATATCGATGTCCTGAGATCGTCTAAATAAAGAAGAGTAAAAAAAGATGGGCAGTTTTCATTTTAGAGTGATGGATAGGCTGTTGAGTGAAGGCTGATGAGTTTTGGTGGCGTGTAAACAAAATGTTTTGGGAATAAAGTGACAGCAGTTGCGGGCAGGCCGAGGGTTGGTGTTTGGGTGGGGAATAGGCAGGTGCAGGTCTCAGCAGTGGCAGGAAGCGGGTTTGGCCAGATCTATGGTGGGGTGCTACTGTGCTAAGCGAGGAAGCGGCTGTAGCAAGCGAGAGGGGGGGTAAGAAGCTTCTGGATTGGGGCTGAGGAGGTTGGTGGCTTCGGGTTTGGAGGTAGGTCTGGGTGGTGGATCTGGCAGTGGAGGCTGGAGACTTGCTAGGGTGGATGCCGTGGGTAGGTTGGGAGGAGGCTGGATGGAGGTGGAAGGGGAGGAGGTTGATGGGTAGAGGCGGGGTGGAAAAGAAATGGAAGGCAGTTCTAGGGAGAAGAGAGGGAGGCTGGAGGCGCAAATGATTGAAATATCGAACAAAATACTATACAAAATCAAAACAATACCTTATTTTTAACCAATTGATAAAGCAACTGAGAAGAGAAGCAGGGCAGCCTCAGATAATTTTCAAGTAAATATGCCATGTCTATGAAGAACTATTCCATAAAAGTCGACTTTTGCTGAAGGTGAAGTAAAATTGTAAAAAAAAATGGTCGAAGAATTGGGAGAAAATGTCTGGTGGAGTTAGCATGGGAGAACGTGGAAAGATAAAATGACAAAATAACCCTTCTTACATAGTAGAAATGAAAAAGGTCATTATAGACTTTTCAAAAGCTTCAAATGGATGTATTCTCATTATATATAGATATATGTCATGATGTAATCTAGATAATAATATTTAAACTAGATCATATTTATCAACACTAGAAATAAGCATAAAAATAAATATAAGTAAATGCTTGATACTTAAACTCTAAAAAAAATAAACAATAAATAAATACATATATGGAGGAATACAAGAAAATAAGTACCGCGAGCATAGCTCAGCTGGTTGAGGACTACCTTGCAACCATGGAACAAAGTTCCTGGAGGTTGCGGGTTCGAGTCCCGCAGCTGAGATATGTTTCCCTTAAGGCTTGGAGCGGTTATCCTCAATAAAACCTACAACCTAGTAGAGGATTGATGCTCTGGGTTGGGCTAGTTAAAAAAGGGGAACAGTGTGGCGGGCAGCTGAATTTCCTAGCTCTACTCTCCGGAGTGGGGTTTTAAAAGAAATATTTAAGTTAGAAATTAGAAATAAATATGCAAACTAACCTAATAACAATAACCATAACAACCTTTAGAGTAAAACTTAAGTAAAATTCTAGAGTTGTATAATCTTTAGAAATATATGTTGCAGGCATGAAAATCACTTAAGTACAAGGTAATGAGGTAAGGCAAGTAAAATATTATACACTATAGCAATGTATATGTTGCAGGCAGGAAAAGCATATCAGTACATACGAAAGAATGGGGTAAGTATGCTAAGCATTAAGTCAAACAAATATAAACATATGCAAGATTTGTACATACAAGAATAAAGAATGGCTTGTGTAAACTTGATATGCAACAAGGCATTAAATGCCATCACCACAAGTACACGAGACATCTCATTTCAGCCTCTTTATAAAAAAATCTCTGAATAATTGTGTACCTAAACAATAAACAATTGTGTATACTTGTTTTATTTATCAACTTATCTCATTTCATTCGTTTACAAAAGACTTAGCAATTCCAGTTTCTAAAAGTTTTAAACCAGACAAAGTTTCAGTAACCAAAACAACAATTTTATCAAATCTTCAACTTAACCAAGTAAGCAATGTAAAGATCCAAGCTTTCAAGTTTCCAGTTCAAACATTTCAGTTTTAATGTTTCAAGCTGTTCAAGTTTCTGGAATCAAAACTAAAGTATGCAAGTTTTCAAATTCCAGTTCTCAAGCCTTCCTGTTTCACAAAAAAATCAAGCTTTCTGTTTTAAAAGTCAGGTGAGTAAACTTTTAAACTAAAAACTTAAGTAACCTGTGAATTTTTGTGTTAATGATTTGTTTTATATGTATGTGTTTGTGCTAGCCTTTGTGAATTCATGTAAGTGTGCATATCTGTTGTTTTTAATCATCTCAGATTTTAGTTCAAGTCTCTGACTTTAAAACTGTAAACATGAGACCCTTTTTGTTTTGATGCATGTGACTTATGGTTGAAGTAACTTGTGATGTATGCTTGAAAATGTGTTTGTATGATCGTTTTAAACTCTGGAAACATGTGAGTATGTCTAGATAATTATTGTGATCATCTCTGTTTTTAAACTCCAGAGATTTAAACTTAGATTTAACTTCAAATTCTTCACACTCTAATTTCCTTTAGGCTTAAGTATTTAAACAAAGTTTGTTGTTTAAAACTAAACTAAGCTTTAAAAATATTTTTAAGAATTATAGATAGAAGTATTATCTGGGAAAATGAAAACACAGAGGAGTTCGAGAATATGTTAAAAATCAAACCTTGAATTAGTTGACTTAATTATATATCTGGAATCGTCTATGAAAGATAGGATTTTTAAAATCAAATTTACAATTTTTAATGAAATATTGAATGTGTTATTTGGTGATGTCTGGAATTCGAGTTTTCGAGTTTCTCTAGTGATCTAGTTGATATGGGGAGTTGTAGTTCTTTCTGGAGGTGAAAGGACGATCGGGGACTTCGGCAAAATTGTTTGTTGATGGTATATTAAAGTGGGAAGGTGGTGATTGTCATTTGGAGTCAGGAACCCAAGTTTTACTAAGCTAGGCAAGGTCGATCACCACGGCTCGCATAGTTGATCGAGTTCAACAGGGTGTTGGGAAATGGTAGTAGATGTGTAGAGGAAGTCATGGCCGGAGGGGTTTACCTTCAGATGGTCGGAGCGGTGAGCATCGGAGCGTTGTCAGGTTTTGGGCGAGTTCCTGTTGTTTGGGTTCCAGGCTTCAGTTGAAATCGAATTTCGAATTCGAGTTGAGATAGAGGAATCTGGTGATAAGGATGGTGTTTGGGGATGATCGTCGACGAGGGAAGGTCGTCGAACTTGATCGGAATCGATCGAGATCGCTGTGCACGTGCACGGTATTCATTTGGGGATGCTGAGATATGTGTTTGAGCAGGAATGGTGGTCTCGAGTTTTTCTCGAGTAGTTTGGGGTTCCTCTCGAAGAAGTCTGGTGTTCGACTCGAAGTGAGATAGGGTAGAGTCGGGTTATTTTGTTTGTTGCCAGTTTTTAAAGCCTGGCAGATTTTAAGTTTTTAAAATTTAAAGGCGGGGTTTTAAACAAAGTTTAAAACCAAAATTTAAGATATGGATTCAAATTTACTTTTGTCTCCTAGTTTTAAATAAATTAAGTTTTATAAAAATAAAATGTTTTAACAACTTTAAAATGTTTAAAGTATATTTTAAATTGTGTTTTAAATTTTGCTAAATTAAATTTATATTTATTTTGAATCTAAATTTGAAATAGAATGTAAAAGTAAATTCAAAAGCAAAATGTCTCAAATGCATTTGTAAATGAGAATTTGATCATTAATAAGAAAATGTTTTATCCTTTAAATAATGAAGATTTAAGGATTTGTGATTATTAAGTTAATTAAAATGAATAATTAACTAATTTAATTAATTAATGATTTGGATTAATTAATTTAGTAATTAAGAGTTAAATTAGTTAATTAAGGTTTAAGATAATTAATTTAGGATAAATAAATGGATAATTATGGATCATTAATTAAATAAGAATTGAAAGTAAGGATTAATTAAGTTATATTGAGTACTTAATTAATTAAATAATTAAGGATTAATTAATGAGTTATTAAAGATAAAATTTAATTGTAATTAATAATAAATCTTAATTTAATTACTTTAGAAAAGTAATTAAAGAAGTGTTAATAGTTAATGAAGATCATTAACTAGGATTATTAAATAATGAATTAATATGATTAATTTTGATAATTAATTAGATTTATTAATTTAAGATAAACAATTCTGAATTAGTTAAGTATAATTACTTATGAAAGTAATTAAGAAATTAATTTCTCATTATAATTAATTAAGTTTAATTGAATTATTTAAATTAATTAATTAAGTTTAATTAATTTAAATAACCATTTGATGATGTAATAAGTATATTTACTTAAGGAAGTTTAATTGTGGATGATTTAATTATGAAAGTAATTTGAGTATAATTACTTTGTATAATTAATCAAGGGATTCATTAGAGATAATTAATTATGGAGTAATTAAATTATTAAATGAAGTAATTAAGGGTAGTTAATTACTGAATGGAGTTAATCAAGGTGATTAACTATTTGGTTTAATTGAAGAAAAATTACTAAATGTAATAGATGTAATTAGATATCATTAATTATTATAATCAATGATGTAATTTAGAATGGATTTATTTGGAAATAATTAATAAATGAAGGAATTCATTAATGAAATTAATTAAGAAGTAATGTAATTAATTTTTAGTAATTTAAAGGTTACTTTCTATATTTGGTATAAGATAATAAATCAAGAATGATTAATTAAGATGGAAGTAGAGAATGATTAATTAATTGATTTGTAATTAATTAATGGTTATGTAAGCAAGATTTATAATGATGAAGTAATTAATTTAATTTACTTTAAATTAATTAGAGATATGTAATTAATTTAATTCATTTTAAATTAATTATAAATAATGTGTTTATGAATCCTTGTTTATATATGAATGGATGATATTGATTTCCTTGAATGGTTTGAACTTGAAATCTCAGATATGAGATAAGTAATGCTGTGTGATATGGATGCTTTGGTTGAAGTGTGATGATAATATGAATTATCTATCTATGTGTATATGGATAATGAAATGAATTGTTTTAACTTTAAAACAACTTGGCCTTAAAAGATACGGTTTGGATTTCGATGAGACCGGGATCGGGTTTCCAGATTTGGATATCCGAAAACCACATCGATTCAAATTAACGATAGGTCGTGAATCTCAAGTGAAGATGAAGATTCAGAGTGCAAGGGTTATTGTGGTTAACTCTAAGGATGATTCCAAAATGATTGTAACGAGATAATGCCTTTTTCGTTCGAACCCGAAACGAACTTGTATGGATTGAATGCTTTCAGAACATCGTCAGGTGGACGATGAGCACTCTAAGAGATGTGTTCTCTTAAGGTAATCGTAGCCTCAAGCCTCATCAACCGGGAATGGCTAAAACAGGGGAGGTGCAACAAGGTTAGTGGGTAGCACCTAAGTAGGACGAGATTACCCCTGTCTAGATGTCCCTTATTATTTCGGCTGAGTGTGCATTTAGTCATGACAACCATGGGGTGTCTTGTGCGGGAATTATCCAGTAAGGGTTGTTTCGACCTTGTGTTGCAGGGGATTGGGAGTAATCCTCGGTACGGTGATCTAGGCCACGTACTGTGACGGGCGGTACCCCAGTAGCCCTGCCATTGTATGGAATCCAATCTCCAATAAGTGCCCTCGGATTTGATTGTATTACCCACATGTTTGGCTAGTATGCTGGAATTTAATAGATGTAACAATTTCAGCTATTTCTTATTTACTTGAAAACCCTAGACCTATTATAATATCACTGAATTTCCTATCAAAGTTTTGGTTAGCGTAAAGTAAAAACTTTTCCATGTTTATGTGTGGGAAGTCTTACGTGATACCTTTTGTTTTAAAGGATTTTCAAAGTTAAGCAGCTTTAACCGTTTACTCATACCAGACCCATGTCTAACCCGGAGTTTATTTTCTGTTTTCCTTAAACTCTCGGGTACTCAAATTTTTACGAGTAGCCAAGGGTATCAGGTTAGCTTTGACATTCTGGAGGAGCAATGGAGCAGGAGGCTTCAGCGTATAGATATATATATATTGGTTCCGCTATGTTAGTGTTTATGTGTATTTCCGCTGTGTTGTATCTCTGTGATGTTTTGAGTTGTATAAAAGACAGGTGTTTATAACTGTCTAATTTGTGATGTATAAGCTGTGTATCTCTGATGTATATGATACTATGTAATAGTTATGTGATGTATTGTATTTTGTTCCGTTTCCGCCGTGAGATTCTGATGTTGTTTAGTTCCTTCTTCTCTATCTTTTCTCTTTTCTATCCCTTTCTTTCTTATTAATGATGCGACTTTGTAGTGTTAGATTGTCGGGTCGTCACAGCCATGAAGACTGGTAGTACTGCAGATACACAATGATTACGCCTGGATCCCCCAGGAAACATCCGTACCTTAGGCTCTCGTAGCCCCTGCTGATTACGCTACCAAGCGATCCAATAGATCGCAGATACACAATGGTTACGCCTGGATCTCCCTGGAAACATCCGTACCCTAGGCTCTCGCAGCCCCTGCGAATTACGTTATGCAGTCGCGCTCGTAAGACCATGGAGATTGCCATGGAATTCGATGGAAACTCGAGTATCATATCTGAAAAACCAAATCAGAGAAATAATATCGATAGAAAAAATCCACAATGTGGCCACAAAGCGGATATCAAGCAGAAGGCACTTTCAATATCTTTACTTCGAAAATATGTATCATATAGTACCTTTTCAAATCACTTTCAAATATCATACTTATATAAAGTCCATTATATATAAGATTTTATTTTCAAATCAAATACCTTTCCAAAATCAAAAGTATATCAAATCACACTTATATAGACTTCAATTATATAAGATTTCACTTTTCAAATTGAGTACCTTTTCAAATCCAAATTTTTCGAATCAACATCATACTTATACAAACCAATTTTTATATAAGTTCGATAACTCCCAAATCAAGTATTTAGAATAAGGTCCTCAATTCAATTCGTTTCAATATCAATAAAATTTTCAGAATCATATACGCTTTCACCAAATTATTCTTCAAAATCAAATATTTTCAGTTCCAAAGTTTCCAAAATAATAAATTTAGAAAATAAATCCAAATTTCCAAATCAATATAATTTAAGTCAACCAATTCATTTCCAAAATCAATGGTTTTCAAAATCATCTTTTATTTACATAAGGTCCATCTTATATCAAAATCAAAATTTTAAAAATAAATTTCGCTGCATGAAGAGCCATATGGGATTGAACATCTGTGCTTTATAAAAGGTTTTTAATTTAGAATAGTTTTGTATACAAAATAGTTTGTAAAATAGTTTTTGTAAATAAAATAGTTTTGTATATAAAATAGTTTTGTAAAATAGTTTTGTAATTAAAATAGAATAAAATAGTTTGTTTAAGAAAAGTAAAAGAAAATAGTTTAAAAAAACGCTTTTAAATTGATAGTCGTTTTGCATAAAAGAAAATTTTCCAATTAAACCACAAAGATATCCAACCCAACAACTTCCAATTTCAACGTCAAAATATATCAATGATATTAGAACATAAGATGTACATATGTCATCATTTCGCAACATCACATTCGATCGCTCGCTCGATCACACAAGTTCGTTTTCAAACTAGTATTGTCCATTCGACCTCCCTAATGCGGATTTCGATATGGTTTCTCGACTAGAAACCATCAGTCTCCTTGCATAGCCATATACTATGATAGAGAATTCTAGAACCTAGCCCAAAATCCATATCAAATTTTCACCATCAAGAATCGAATGAAAAATCCTAACACGAAATGGTGTAATTCACCTCGAACTTGTGTACTCAAACTTGGATCAAATTATTTATGCGAATAAATAGCATACGTACAACTTATGTATCTATTCCAACTTGTTAAATATATAGTTTCATAAAGATGTTACTGAGTTAAAACATTTAAACTAAATTTTATTCAAAATATATTTTTTAAACTAAATTTCATATTAGTACAATTCAAAATAGTCTTATTCATTTACTTAACAAAACAGTTTCAAACTTATTTAAATCATATTACTACATACTTTAAACATACATACCAAACTTATATACTTTGTACTTTCAAAATTACTTAGCTTTGAAAAGTTAACCTTGATTTGGAAGTGCTTGAACCTTCAAAATGGTCGAAGAAATCATATTTTCAATCCAAGAGTTGAAAATCACCAATAAATCAGTACATCAATTCCAAAAGATAGGGTTATATCAAATCAAATCCAAAACTCAAGGACTGAACACCGGCTCATTTCAAATTGTTCAAATATATATACATATATCTTTCGAATATCACATCACACTTCGGAATCTGAAATCAAAAATTGGTTTCACAAATCAATCACATAGCAAAGCTACCAAAGTGGCCTCTCCCCCACTCTGAAACTCGAAAATCAATGTCGATGATGCATGCATTCATCACCGAAATTATTTTCCAGCGACATAAGTGGGTTCTGGACTTCTATTTTCTCGAAAACTTCTTTTGAAATTTCTTCGAAATCATTTGAAACTCATTATTTAAAACATTTCTTATTCGGAAAATACTTTCAAATCGTATTATTATATATTTTCAAGATCTAAAACCAATTTCAAAATGCTGGAGTTCAATCTCTAAAATTTCAAATTCAAACCCTTTAGTTATAAATCATTTTATATAAATCAATTTCTTCTATAACTCTCAAAATTTCAAATCATTTCGAAACTTTAAATTCTCATTTTAAAATGGTATATAATCCTTATCAAAAACATTTCACCTTTATATGAAAATATGGTCATCCTTATCAAAATAATAACTTCGATGAATACAAATTTTCAAAAGACAATCAACCACAAACATTCCAAGGGATGATTCAAGGATGGATTTCAAAACAAAACAGAGATTCAATTTTTTAAGGAACCCTAATCAAATAGAATTCTGATTCGAAGATAAGCTCGAACGAAGATGAGATAATCAAATTACCAAATAGAAGATGGATAAACTCATATAAATCACGGGTGACCTTAACAGGGTCAACCGTGACTTCAGGAATATAATCGATGTGAAAATCTATGGCAATCGACCTTCGATCGCCAGAGATAGCATCCAAATATAGCATAAGATAAATAGCATTGTAAACCGAGGATATAGAAATCTTCGGTGAATCAATGCCAATTGTAAAGCACTACGCCATAGATTGCATACTGCAACACCAAAGAAGTGATGCAGGAAGTGCCAAAAAATGTTGCTGTAGGCTAAAAAAGGGCAAAGGCAACACTTTCTCGGTGATGCATTTTGCCGCATTGCCGCAGACCTCAAAGGCAACATTTTGACTATCTAAGGCAACATAAGAAATATTGTTGCAATAGAACCATATTTGGGTCTATAGCAACATCCATAGGTGTCTGTACCAACATTCCAAAATGTTGCTATAGATATTAACTTTCTGAATTTGTGGGGCCCACAATGTAGAGCATATTTGATTTTTTAATAGAAATAAATATTTATTTAATAAAATGCTATTGCACAGAATTTGATATTCAAACAGTAATTTATTTAAATAAATATTTCATTTCAACATTTGAAATAGTACAAATTCCTGACTCCACTATTTTACAATTCAATGATATATAACACTGATATTTACATATAAAGATATTCCTCACTATCACTCAGTTCACTCATTACGTATGCAGTTTCAATTTATACAGACACCGACATTGACAAATATATGACGAGCTGAGTGCCGAGCCGAAGGCGAGCCGAGTGCCGAGCCAAAGGCGAGCCGAGAAGCGGGTCCGAGCGCAGTGCCGGCGGGGGTCCGGGGCACCGCAGTCCCGGCGGGGATCGACCTTCTTTGATTTGACTCTGTCTTCAAGCTTGTATCCAGTTGTCCAGTCTTCAATACCTGTCACATATAATTCAAAAGCAGTAATCTGGAAAATAATATTTAACTCGAACAGAAAATGAAAATATTTTTGTTATATTATTTGCCTCAGGTATTTGGGTTGTTTCTATTCATATTTTTTTCTGACAGGGACTAAATATTTGCACGGACAAGTGCAAGTTCATACTCAAGTGCAAGTTCATACTCAAGTGCAGCCAGATATGTAGACAAGCCAAAAAAAATGGACACGGCACAAGGTCAAACCCGAGTCATCGACTGGATTCAACTCAGGGCCAAGCAACCAACAAAACAAACAAGAACCAGGTTCAGCAAAATGTAGACAAGCCAGTGCAAGAAACATAGCAGTACACATAGGCAGCCCATCAAGCAAAAACAGTGAATGCATAAGGCATGTACAAGAGAAACATAGGCAGTAATATGATATACAGAGGACTTGGAGCATCAGTTCATGTTAAAGAACAAGTTTAGCATGGTACCAGTTCAGTCCAGACCAAGCAAAACCAACAAAGCTCAACACACATATGTTTGTATATATCGTGGAAATCAAAACTCAATGTTCAGATTAGTCAACAGTTTTAGAAAACCAAAGATCACTTTCAAAGTTTTGATTTTCAAAAATGCAGAAGTTTTCAAGTGAAACAGTTTTCAAGAGGACATCAGAATACAAATACTTCAAGTTCTGGTTTAACAAATGCAGCAAGGTACAAAGGTATGTGAACAAGTTTAACAAAGGTTCAAGTTCTGGTTTAACAAATGCAGCAGAAAGGAGCTAACAAGCTCAGATCAGAAATAAAAAACAAGCCAGTGAACCAAAATCCAACATACCAAATAATATCACATCGCAATTCATCATCGGCAAAGCAAAATTAAGCCAGTGAACCAAAATCCAACATACCAATACATCATCCAATCCAACATACCAGATTTCTCAAAGTCCAACAGAAAGATTAAACTCGAGATTATAGGAAATAAAGCCTACAAATAAATCCCAATTCATCATCGGCAAAAGCGTGCGAGTGTAACCAAAATCGAGAATAATCAAGTAAACCAGAAGGCAAAAAACATACCAAATAATATCACATCGCACCCGACGACGAAGTCAAAGCAATTCGAGCAATCAATCAAGGAGAACGAAGGAGCAAGCTACCAGGAACGTTTCTCACACTAGATTCGATCAATCAGAACATCAAAGCAACTGGAATCGAGTGCCCTAGTTTTCACAAAGAGGAACGAGAAAGAAAAATCACATGCCCTAATTTTCACACAGAGAGGAACGAGAAAGAAAAGTAAAGCGGGAAATGGAAATTGCTAAGGTGTGGATTGATGGTGTGGATTGATGGTCGAGATTTTGTTTTAAATGATGGTGTGGATCGCTGAGGTGTAAATTTTTAATTTTTTTAATTTGAATATATTTATAGCTACTGCAACATTTTGTTGATATCAATGCTAACACATTGAAGTGAATGTTGCAATAGACAAAAATCAGCATAGCTATCGTTACATTGTAGCTAGCAACACCTTGTAATTTCGTTGCAATAGGCCATCTATGGCGTAGTGAAGGAGTTTCACCCCTTTTACAAATCATTCAAAGATTAGCGAAATCGCCACCCTATAAAGGTCATTCAAAGTGGAGTTACGGAATGCTCTAAAATCAAAGGAATATAAATAGGGGAGGCAGGAATGGATTTCAGAACAAGTGGGAGCATTCCAAAGTTCAAAGGGATCCTAATCGATAAAAATCCAAACCAAGATCAAAGATATATAACCTATATCAATACAAAAGAATTTCCATTCAAAATTTGGAAAAGACTCAAATTCATATCATATGAAAACAGGAGCATAAATATCTTATAGTTGGACAACTTCAGTTAAGCAAAAGATACAACAGAGTTTACTCAAAGCAACCTAACATACTACTGATTTGCCCTACCCAAAATAGATTCTTAGCAATAATGAATCTAGATCAAACAAGCTAGAAGTTCAAAATTTAAGAGGATCCTAATCAAAGAAATTACTAACAAGGTGGATACGAAAGGAATGAAGTTTAGAAAATTTTTACTTTGAAAGCAAGAAAATTTGTATCAAAATAAACTTTGAAAATTCTTTAAAATCATTTCAAAATCATTTCAAAATCATTTTATACTTATAAAATACATTCTCTTACAAAGAAATGATTCTGAGATTGATTTCACTCATTCTAGGGTATTTCTACCCTATCTCTAATGAGTTTTTGCTCCACAGGCTAAGGTTTGCCTAAAACCAAAGCTCTGATACCAAATGTAACATCCCACTATTTTGGACCATTCAAATCGACAATAAATACACACATGTCGGACTTGAATACTTCAAAAAAGTGGACTGTCAAGAAAATTTGGAGCAAATAAAATCAAATACAGAATCACAGACACAGAATACCAAAATAACTCGCAGCGAAAATAAAATACCATAGTAGTTCATGAAGCTACTATATACAAACTCTCAAAATATATACAAAATTCTCATAGTAAAATGGATACAGTAGAAGTCAGGGTACATAAATCAATAATACAGAGAAAAAACTGAATATGAAATAACTGGAATAGAAGTCAATGAACCGATAGACAAATAAGCTCCAACAAATCTCTAGCTCGAGAAGGTGAATCCAAAGCTGTGATTCTCAGGCCGACCCGAGCGTAAAGTAAAACACAAAACACTCGAGTCAGGACATACATACTTATACAATGTAAACCAACTCAAGTGAACTGTAATATAAATGCACAATAACTTAAAGGATGCTTGGGATCGCCCATCCTTTAAGGATCAGTCAAACCATAAACTGAGCAGTAATAAACACTATCATAGAAATATCCATATTAAAGTAAACCAATGCAAATAACAGTGTAAATGTGACTAGTGTAGCGCAGAGCTGCAGTAATCGCTCACCACTAGCCACACTCTCAAGTTAAAGATGTGCATCCAAATAAATCACAAGGAAATAAAATGGCATACAGAGAAGTGTACCTGTGGTTATAGATTTCAAAATGGTTTAAAATTCCGAATTAAAATCATTCATTTAAATCATTAAAAGTGAAGTCATTATACCTTCAAATCAAATATTAAATTCCCAAAATTTTAACCTTTTCTGAACTCATTTATTCACTTAAATACATTAAAACATTAAAATTCCAGCTTTCACAGCATTTAGAAAGTGTTGCGGTAAGTTATATTTGAAAACAATTCAATTCAGCAAAGACAACATTTATAAACTGCTGTAATAGTTCAGTTTTAGTGTAAAATAGTTCAATTCAGAAAAGACAGCATTTACAAAACTGCTGTAATAGTTCAGAGTTCAATCCAAAAATTATAGTTCGATTCAGCAAAGACAGCACTTGCAAAATTGCTGTAATAGTTCAAAGTTCAATTTAAAGATTTTAGTTCAATTCAGCAAAGACAGCACTTGCAAAACTGCCGTAATAGTTCGGAGTTCAATTTAAAGATTTTAGTTCAATTCAGCAAATACATCACTTGCAAAGTGCTGTGATAGCCCTTAGTTAGATTTTAGCCCTTTAGTTCACTTCTGCAACTACAACACTTACAAAGTGCTACAGATTCTATAAGTTCAGTTTTTAGTTCATTTTCAGAAACGATAGCATTTCTGAAGTGTTACTAAAAGAATTTCCAGATTTTAAATAGAATTCCAGCTACAAATAAACTTCAATTTAAACCATTTTAATTGTATAAAAATCATATTTTTCCACTTTAAAATGGTCATTTAAATACCCTTTAACTTACGATTTTTATAAAGTAAATTCCACAAATAAATTTCAAATTTTTCCTTACTTCACTTATTAAATTCAAATGTACAATTTTCCTATTCTTTACATTCACTTAACACTTTAATTTAATTTATCATTTCACAAATAAAACTTAATTTCCATTTTATTTACTTTTACTTAAACTTCCATAATCTCACAATTCCAAGTCAAGTTAAATTTCAAATTTCCATTTTTAGCATTCATTTGTTTAACATTTTATATTCATAGAAAAATCAATAACACTTTAATAAATCATTTTAAATTGAAATTTAATCAAAATGTCAAAATTTACATTTTTGAAATACTTAAAAATATCCACAGAAATATATATAAAATAACCACGGGTCTATATACTATTTTCTAACCTGTCAAGTGATACGGATAATATATCATTTCAATCCGAAATTTATAATGAAAAATCCGGGTTCTATCATTTCAAACCCGCAATCACAAGTTAATAAAAATATATAAAAATCACTCGAGCCTATCATTTCAGCCCATAGTGATTTTTCCCTATTCTAAAGTCCGTTCGGGTATGTATCATTTCAACCCATAGTGATTCTATTCTACAGGGAATTTGTGGTGTGATTAACAGAAATAAATAAACAGTAAAATAAAGTAAAATATAACAGATGATGTGACAATTTAATAACAGGGTTTAACACCATATAATTTACATCATAGGCAGGTATAACATGATATAATAGTTTACACATTCACTTGTTGTCACTTCACAATTATATAAGTATAAATGTCATGTGTGAATACTCACCTCTTTAAAGCTAGAGTTCGCAAACAACACACACACAAGAGAATCCGGAAAGCACGATAGCATGATTTGATTCAAGTGGGAAGAGAGCCAAGATGTAGATCTTGTATATAACAAAAAACAAAGCCATATATAAATATATATACAATACCAAAATTTATTTTGAAACAGATTGAAATAGAGATAAACAAAGACATCACCAAGTTTCAAACAAGTTTTGCTTGCTCTTGACTCAACATGTGCTCGGCCTTAAGGCTAAATTGGTTCAGCCATGACATGTTTCAGGTGGGTAAAGGTCAGGTTTGGATCTGAAAATAACAAGGCTTGGTCAAGAATGCAAAGGAATAGGAAGTGGTTTGTAAGTTACAAAGTGGGAAGATCAAAAGGCAAGGTAAAAGAGGGGTTTGCATCATCTTTTTGGGCTCGGCCTTGGCACATTTGGGCTCGGCCAGGGCTGCTATAGGTCTGGTCAGAGGAGAGGGGGATGTTCAGAGGTGGTAAACAAGCTGGTGGTGGTGGCTAAGGGGGTGGCCGAAGTCAAAGATGAAGGGTATGTGAACTACAAGGCTCGGCTATGTAGTTGTTTTGGAATTTTTGCATTGTTTTGTGATGTTTTGTTCAAGGGAAAGCCATGGCACTTTCTGGTCAGAGGAGAATGATGGTTAGGCCGTGGATTATGTGGGAAAGAGGTGGTGATGGTCGGTGGAGGAGATGGTGAGGCTATGGGCCGAGCAACATAGGTGAAGATCAGGGCAAAATCAAGTGAAAAACAATGGAAAACTAGGGAAAAAGTGAAGAAGAAATGGAAGAAGCCATTACCAATTTTTTTCAGAAATGATATGGCTAAAAATTTGCTGAAGTGAGAAACTTATCACGTGAAAAATGAGATAAAACTCACGGCCAAACATTTAAGTTTTGAACGGCCAAAGAAAATGAAGAGTCAAGCAATTGAAAAGTCATAGTTTTAAAGCCTTTAGTCTCTTAAAATTTCCACTTTCTTTTATATACAAAATAAACAAAATAAACTCAGTAAATAATATAAAAACAAATTAAAATAAAGTGAAAAAGAAAATAAATAATTTGTTTTAGGAAAATAGGAAAATAAATAAAGAAAATAGCTTATATATTGAGACTAGCTTTAAAAATTGCAAACAAAATATAACTAACATAAGAAAATTATAACTCAACAAATTCACATAATTAAATTCAAAGTCCAAAACAAAATAAAAGATGGAAATTAGAATAGCAAAATGAATAATACAATACAGATAAAATTTTGTGTGTAAATGCTGCATTTATCAAATTATAAAAAGTTTTAAACGGAATTCGATGAAACGAAAAGCAGAACAGATATCAATACTAATTACTGTTTCAAAGGAAAAGATTAAAATTTAAAATTTCAATTATTTTCAATAAAAGTCAAAGTTTGAAAAAATATGACTTTTCCAGAAAATCAATATTTAAATCATATTTGGAAGAATAAAAATAGAAACAAAAATCCAAATATCTTGGAAAAATTCCAAACTTCAATTTAAAATTATTTAAAAATTAAAGTTTCAAAATAAAAATTAATTTAAAAATATTTATTAAAATTATGGGTTGTTACAACAAAGGAGTAGAAAATGTATAAATATACTAGGAAAAATGATATGAGGAGTGCATAGAGTTAAGGGGAGTCTAATATAATAATATTATATTTTATCTTTCAAATATTTATATGGTTGTCATCATTAAAAGAGGGAGATTATTAATACCTCAAATATTGATTTTGATGACAACAATCATATAAATATTACTACTAACATTTCTCTAAGTTTTGTAGTATTTTCAAATATATTATGAAGACATTTACAAAGATAAACAAGAAGTCTATGGAAGCAAATGAATTATGTGTGAAAATCAATCAGAGCAACTGGAAGAATAAGGCCGATTGAAGAAGAAATGCAAATGTTGAAACGACCAAGGTATTTGAAGTGATGATTAGTTGGTTGAATCTTGGAATCATTTGTTAAAGACACCATGGAAATTATACTTGAAGATAATCAATCATTGACCTCAACCTCACAAAAAATCCACAAATATGTGGTATATTGAAATCTAAAAATCTGCATTACTTTATTGGTGTTGCTGTTCTTTTTGAAACACCATATGTCGACATATCTCCTCCATGTATGTTGACATACATGCCCTTTTTCAGTTTTAAAATTCGAACCAAGGGATTTTCCCACCACTTCTTCACCAAAAGACATGTCTCTTCAACCACTATTTAAAGGCTTTGGAAAACAAATTTTCATATCAATAATTCTCATTTTCTTTTACTTTTTCATCTCCATACATTTTTAAGAGAAATCCATTGAATACTCTTCAATTCTCTTTGCAAATCCTTACTATTTTACTCCAATTTTTTAGGTATTTTCAAACTATATTAGAGAGTTTGTACTTGAATTTATATCATTCTTTCTCTGATTTCATCCTATTCCTCAAAAAATTAAAAGATATACTGCCATTGGAGGTCTATAGGATCATTGTACCGAATTTGCAAGAATCTATATTGAAGATACAACTACTTGCCATACTCTATTATTGTTTGTATATAGAAGAGGGTATTCTTCTAGCTCGTAAATCAAGAGAGTGCATCTTATAGCCAGTGAAATCATGATTGTAAAGGTGTTCTTGCCATCCGTGGAAAGAAAGTGGTGATAGTGAAATTCTGTATGGTACGGTATAGGACCGGATGGAGGATTGGTCAATCTGAACCAATATAAAAACTTCTAGTGTTATTTACTTTACTGCACTTTACTTTATTACTTACTTATTCAGTGATTATTAGTTTCTATTTCTAATTTGAGTATATAGAGTTTTAAATTCATAAGTAAGTTTAAATATTTTAAATACACACTTCACCACTTCTAGTGTTTACATAGCCTTAAGATTCATTCCACGTTGTATTATAGAAAAATCATTCTCCCATATAAAGTACACAAACATCCCGGTATAATATCAGGTGTCTAAGCATCGATATCTTGGATACCTACGTCACGTGACAACCCTAGAGTGACAAACAACAAGCATAGCAAACATAGCATTCTTCAAACAATCCTCACTATCAATCAATGTGCTTTGGAAATATGATAACTCGTATGACCATCAATGCGACGACTAGATATTTACCCTTATTTGAAGGGTCGAATATCGAGAATGTCAACCAAAACAACCAACTCAATTACCCATTAATTATATAATATAACTACAAGATAAGGCATGACTTGTGTAGTTGTCGGGTAAGATTTGGTAGGATCGATATAGTCAATAACATAAATAAATATCAGAGTGGTCATGGATTGACTCATCAAATATACTTTAATAAACTTATAATATATCATCACAAGTAAAACTCACAGTGTTGTTCAATCTTATTCTTTCCAATTGTAGAATAAATATCCACTTATCCTGCAATCTTCTTATACTAATACACACACACACGCAAATACACACACACACACACACAAAAACAAGATGGAAAGTGGACCATGTCACGTGACGAATATGACTGCCTACATACCCATTAAAAGATCATGCCCAACGTAGTTCTTTACTGCTAATTAACAAATCCCAATTAAGGGTAACTATATAAAAGGAGTACCTACAATCACAAAGTTAGTTCCACATGTATAATTATAATCAACATTACATATAAGAAAATAAAAACTAAATGAGCTAGAAAGCTCATTACTTTATGATTTCCTACTCTTTACCTGCATTTTAGAGTTAGCACATACACATTATAATATAAATATAAAAGAGCACGTACATAGCATATGATAACACAATAATATCTCATAACGATAAGAGTAATAAAACTCCTAGCTAAATGATCTTCTAGCACCATAATGATGCAGATAATCTACAATGAATGTATGAATTATCCAGGTACGTAGGTAAATGTCACTAATAACCCTTACTTAGTTTTTACTCATATTATACCTATTTAGTTATACGATGTCAAGCTATAGTAGCTCTATGTATATATTTCTGAAAATATATTTAAAAAAATTTCCTAAGCCTTTCAAAGCCAAATTTCTAAATTATCAAAACTTTAAAGCTTACACAAACCGGTTTCAGAAAATATTAATATCCGCATATAATTTTCTCAAAAGATTTAAATATTCAAGGCTTGTATAAAATTCCCAAAGCCTTTATTTTATAATATTTTTCAAATGCTTTGAAAAGCCAAATACTCAAGGTTTTCCAAAATTAAATATCCAATCTTGTAAAGATCCAAAATAAAGGTTTTTACCAAAATCTCAATAATTATTCAAAATCTCAAACCTAAGTTTGTATAAATGTACCGCCCAATTTTCCATATAATTTATAAACCCAATACACACATATATAGCTGGTACAAATCCAAGTACAATAATCAAATAGTAAATACCACTCGATGGTAAATGCTAACATACGGCACTGCCAACATTTGGTAAGCCAACAAAAATGTAATGCCAATGCATGAGAAACCACATCTCAATCACAATTAATATCTCAATAGGCAATTACCATCGCCGTACCAATACCTGATAAATTACCAATACATAGTAGGAACCAACAAATGACAATACCCATTAAAACCATTTAATAATCATAAACGGTATTACTAATGTTTGCGCCAAAATTGGTCACAAACCCCAAGTGTAGTGAAAGCACCAGCGTATGAATATAAATCAACAATTTTCACACACAAATCACAGATCTAAGCAAATAACAAATAGCAATCCAGAAATAATGAACAGTGACACAAGATTTATAGTGGTTCGGCTATCTCCGGCCTACGTCCACTTCAAGGTTTTTATAATTTTATTGCTCGATGTTTGAAGATTACAATTTCGTGTGTTTTATTACAACTGATTTGCTGAACTAAGTTTGAACCTAAGGCAGCAATGGTGATCTGGAGTAAATCTGGCAGAATCTGGGCGCTCTTTAGCTCTTGAAATTATCCGACCTCTTTTCTGAATGACCAGGGGCTCTATTTATAGGTGTAGGAGGCTGATATTTCGCCTAAAATGAAGGGAGACCAGTTCTGGCACGTGAGGGGGCCCACATGGCCGAAATCTGGAGATCCGGGCCCACTTTGGGATCGATTCGACCCTTGGTTCGAATCGATCAAGAAATTGTCCAATCAAGCTTAAATTTGGTGTGGACATTCTTCAACATGTGCTCGAGCTTCTGTGAAAATTTCGTAGCATTTGGACTTGTAGATCTCGAGTTATGATCGATTCAAGATTGGATTCTTTTGTTAGGCTGTTACGTTCGAATCGATGCATTTGAATCGATTGCCTCGAATCGATGGTGGAGCATGCTCCTGTGATGACGTGGAGTGCAAACCTTGCATCGATCCGCTTTTGTCGACAGTTAGATCGAGTCGTCCCGGAGACTTCGCTGCCTCGACTCGATGGATTCGAATACACCAAATATCCCTGGATTCGAATGGCGCCTACTTCGTATCGATAGCCAACGTGTCTCGATCGAACAGAGTTAAATGTAGCCGGATGGATTCGAAGGAAGGCACTTAATCGATTCGAACACGCCACCCTTGCATCGATTCGAAGCAAGTATCTGATGGGTATGAAGCGAGAGGTCTTCATGGGTTCGAGTGTTGGATTCGAACCATCGAGCCCAGATGGATACGAAGGTGTTCAACCTGAAGGTTGCGAGGCGAAGTGGCTTGGTGGATTCGAAGTACTATGCGTTGATGGAGTCGAAGCAAGGGTGCTTCTCGTGGATTCGAAGTAATGTAGGGATGATGGATTCGAACCTAGGGCTTGGCTCTGATCGATTCGAACCATAGCATACCTCTTCCATTTTATATCGGCGATAACTTGAGCATACGAACTCGGATTGTCTCGAAATTTGGAATGTTGCTTCATCTGACCTTGCTTGGCATGTCTTATTAATTGCAGTCCGATCCGGACTCGGACAAAATTCATCGATATCCGTGGTGAACCTGCGATGCACAATCGATGTTCATGACTAATAATCATTGATTTTCAGTTAATCTTTGGGTATCTCGACTTTGCCAAAAGTTGGGATAACATTTTGCCCCCCAAAACATGCCTTTTGGTAAAAGGCGTGTTTTGATCAGTCTCAAGTTAAATGCAGTGAGTTCATGTTTTACTCATAGCTTATAGTATTTTCAATCAAGTCCATGGCTGTTCGAAGCCGAATTGTCATCAATTTTTCCAGTGGAAGTTAAGAATGAAATTCTACGGTCTCTCCGTACTATTGATGGTCACTCCGGACCCTTGTCAAACCCATTCTAGATTTAGCGATTGAATAGAGAGATCCTATTGCACTCCGGCGTTGCTTTCTATCCCTTGCACTCTGGCCCCAGCTAGGGCGTATAGCGATGTCTTGGTCGTTCTCGACCGATCATAGCCTCTCCGGGCTCATGCTGGATCCCATCCTGTCACTCTCCGGTGAAGGGGAAACAACGTTAAGTGAGTCAATCCTGTCGCTCTCCGGCGAAGCGACTCACCTCCTGCACTCCGGTTCAGTGAATCTGAACATTAAGCGATGTCATGGCCTAAATCGTGGGCCGATCATAGCCTCTCCGGGCTCTTATCGAATCCCGATCCAATCACTCTCCGGTGAATGGGAAACGATGCTTAAGTGAGTCGATCCTGTCGCTCTCCGGCGAAGCAACTCACTTCTTGCACTCCGGACCCCGCCTCTCCGGGTAAGGTCATAAAGCGATCATGTTTACATTGATATTTAGTGTTCATCCTTTAACTCTCCGGTTAAAAGGTTTATTTCAATAAATGTTTCTTTATTAAATTCAAATCCTAGATGTTCAATCTCAAACACCAGGAATAACAAGACAATGCCTCTCCGGGCGGAGCGGTCTATTTCCATCTTAGAGCATGCCTAGGGATCTCTCTGGTTCCCGTACATGAGTAAGTGGGATAGCCGTTTTATTTTGGAAATCAAATCTAAGAAAACTAATCGACCAGAGTCCAAATCTTGAACCTGGCCCTTGCCATCACAATCAGTTGATGACGAGTCGTGATCCCGATCCAGGATCATTCCTGTTAGGTTGAGGTGGTAGTTGTTCGGGTCTAACCGCCGTTGTACGTTCTCGGACATACTGTGGCAATCTACCACTCCTGGCATGTTCTTCCACCTCATCCTTCAGGTGGCGGCATTCATCGGTAGTGTGCCCATCCAGCTCATGGAATAGGCAGTATTTTCCAGTCCTGCGTTCCCGCTCCGTGGGATCTCTCCTTGGTGGCTTTCGATAGGGGAGTTGCCCCCGAGTTTCGGTGTAAATTCGTTCCAGTCCTGCCACCAAGTCTGTGTATTGCCTGAATCTAGGCTCTCGGAATTTCTTTCGTTTGTCAGGACCATCACGTGCGTCATCCTGCTTTCTCTTTCCTTTGTCTGACCTGGACTGTTCCGTGGCGGTTCCTTCGCCTTGTGCAACATTTATTTCCTGCCTCTCGGCTCGTGATTCCTCTAATCGAATGAATTTTTCAGCTTCATGGAAAAACTCTCCAAGATCTTGCGGTGGATCCTTAGTCAAAGAGTCTTTGAATTCGGTGCCTTCTCCAACTCCTGCCACTGCCGCCATCAAAATCATCGATGGGTCCGGGCGATCCACAGAAGCCACCGTTGCATTAAATCGTAACAGAAAATCTTTTATGGACTCTCCGGTCCTTTGCTTTATTGATGCTAAAGTCATCACGCTCTTAGGTCGCGTTATGTGAACCCTAAACTGCTTCATGAAACAATCCACAAGCTCGCCCCATGTCCTGATTGATCCTGTCCCTAGTTGTCTAAACCAAAGCGCAGCCAAATCTGATAAGAATAAGGGGAAACATCGTGCCATTACTTCCTCGGATGCTCCCAGCACTTCCATGTGTCTGATATATCTGGTAATATGCATGGTCGGGTCTGACTTTCCGTCATAAGAATTCAGCGTTGGTAGTTTGAACTTCGGAGGGTTCCTTGCATTCTTGATATTCGGAGCGAACGGACTCCGACTAACTTCTTCTAATCCTCCTCCTAACAACCCTCCTCTCATGAGTCGTCTCACTAGGCCAATCATTCTTTCATCTCCATCCAGGGGTTGCCCCCTTGTCATGTCTCTGTCTTGCCCTCCGAGTCTTGTAGGGAATTCTGGCACGTACTCTTCGGGTGGCTCGTTAGCATTTGTGTTGGCCCTAGCCGGTTGAGCTCCTTCCAAAGGTCCTTCTGCGTTGGATCCTGCGGGCCTACCCCCAAGCCCTTGTTGATTGCCTTCTGGCTCTGTATTCTGTCCTACGTTGGGTTCCATAGCCCTAGCTCCTTGTTCCACATTCACAGCCGCCGTAGCTGGTCCAAGGTTCTGTGTCCCTGCAGCTCTCATCTGCTCGAAGAAATTCTGCAACATCTCTTGTTGGCTTTTCATCATTCTTTCCTGCATTAGGTTATTCATAGCCTCCATCTCATCTCTAGTAATGTAGATCGAAGCTTGTCCTTCTCTAGCGCCAGAGGATGCCTCTTGACTTCCTGCCTGTTGGCTCCTCTCAGTTCTTTGTCTAGTTTGTCGAGTCATTGTAGAGTCAGATCTGAATCCTTAAAATCTTAAATCTAAACTTTGAATCTGGTGTAGCGGGTGTTAGTTCCTCTCAGTGAAAGCACCAAAGTGTTTGCGCCAAAATTGGTCACAAACCCCAAGTGTAGTGAAAGCACCAGCGTATGAATATAAATCAACAATATTCACACACAAATCACAGATCTAAGCAAATAACAAATAGCAATCCAGAAATAATGAACAGTGACACAAGATTTATAGTGGTTCGGCTATCTCCGGCCTACGTCCACTTCAAGGTTTTTATAATTTTATTGCTCGATGTTTGAAGATTACAATTTCGTGTGTTGTATTACAACTGATTTGCTGAACTAAGTTTGAACCTAAGGCAGCAATGGTGATCTGGAGTAAATCTGGCAGAATCTGGGCGCTCTTTAGCTCTTGAATTTATCCGACCTCTTTTCTGAATGACCAGGGGCTCTATTTATAGGTGTAGGAGGCTGATATTTCGCCTAAAATGAAGGGAGACCAGTTCTGGCACGTGAGGGGGCCCACATGGCCGAAATCTGGAGATCCGGGCCCACTTTGGGATCGATTCGACCCTTGGTTCGAATCGATCAAGAAATTGTCCAATCAAGCTGAAATTTGGTGTGGACATTCTTCAACATGTGCTCGAGCTTCTATGAAAATTTCGTAGCATTTGGACTTGTAGATCTCGAGTTATGATCGATTCAAGATTGGATTCTTTTGTTAGGCTGTTACGTTCGAATCGATGCATTTGAATCAATTGCCTCGAATCGATGGTGGAGCATGCTCCTGTGATGACGTGGAGTGCAAACCTTGCATCGATCCGCTTTTGTCGCCAGTTAGATCGAGTCGTCCCGGAGACTTCGCTGCCTCGACTCGATGGATTCGAAGACACCAAATATCCCTGGATTCGAATGGCGCCTACTTTGTATCGATAGCCAACGTGTCTCGATCGAACAGAGTTAAACGTAGCCGGATGGATTCGAAGGAAGGCACTTAATCGATTCGAACACGCCACCCTTGCATCGATTCGAAGCAAGTATCTGATGGGTATGAAGTGAGAGGTCTTCATGGGTTCGAGTGTTGGATTCGAACCATCGAGCCCAGATGGATACGAAGGTGTTCAACCTGAAGGTTGCGAGGCGAAGTGGCTCGGTGGATTCGAAGTACTATGCGTTGATGGAGTCGAAGCAAGGGTGCTTCTCGTGGATTCGAAGTAATGTAGGGATGATGGATTCGAACCTAGGGCTTGGCTCTGATCGATTCGAACCATAGCATACCTCTTCCATTTTATATCGGCGATAACTTGAGCATACAAACTCGGATTGTCTCGAAATTTGGAATGTTGCTTCATCTGACCTTGCTTGGCATGTCTTATTAATTGCAGTCCGATCCGGACTCGGACAAAATTCATCGATATCCGTGGTGAACCTGCGATGCACAATCGATGTTCATGACTAATAATCATTGATTTTCAGTTAATCTTTGGGTATCTCGACTTTGCCAAAAGTTGGGATAACAACTAATAAACAGTAAATTCTATAAACAGTATATACTAAATATTAATACTCTCAAATAGTATATAGTAATAAATAGTAATACCAATATATGGTATATTCTTTCAAACAGTAAACTATCGCTTATGTGGAAAGGATTTAGTCATACTCCTAGTACTAAACTTCAAGGAATGGAAATGTGTTTCTTTCTCGAAGGTTAAAATTGTTGTCAAGGCGATGCCTAGAGGTAACACTACCTTAACTTTCTCGACTTCATCTTTTTACCGAGGGATAGTACAAGTTTGAAATCGATGAGTAGTGGTAAGGGTATGAGATTTAATTTCCATATAAAATCATTTTGATTATTCTCGACAGTTGATTTATTGACTATCTATTCAGCTTTTTTCTTTGTGTATCTTCAATTTAAGATGATTTATTGCTCATTTGAGCATTGATATCCTTTGTTAGACATGACTAAAACCAAAGCACGAGTGGAGGCCAAGCTATGTGGAGTTGCTCCTATTAGGGTACTTTCACATCTACTCTAGATTTCAGTGGTATGCACGCGAAGATGTGAAATACTCGGATTCTCGGTAAGGTTGGCGGGGTTCGGCTTGTAGTTCCCGAGAGGTGTCACAAATTATATGACTGTCTCAAGTATATCGTCTAGAGGTATAATTTCGGTAAGGAGGGCGCACACCCAGCTAGTCATTTTTGGAAAATTCCTTTCCTTATTGTTGATTCAAATCTTTGAATTGTTCCTTTAATTGCATCGAGAAGTGTCTGGTGCTCCTCTTGATGTTCAATTATTTTTTTTCCATTCTTTAAGTTTGGACTTGACCTGGTTTATAACCATCCCTTCAACTTTGGGTTTTGCTCTAATTTGCTTCCATTCAATAATGTATGGAAGTTGTTCTCGTAAGTTAAAAACCCGATCTACGTTTAGCGGTGTGCTCTCATAGAATTTTTATATGTTTACCTCATTACTTGTGTTTTCTTATGCTGGTATTTCCAGACTGATCTGGGTGTTTTTTATTATAATGCTTGGGTTAGACCAAGTATTTGTCCAAGTTGTCATTGGTGGGACATGGAGCTCACGGAGTGGAGCTGGATGTTCATCTGCCATAGTATTTTATTTCCGCTGCATTATTATATATACCCAAAAGCAATTGTAATGTCAGAAAGTTATAACTGCCTAGGCTGATGAGGTTTGTGTTTAACTCCGATGTACTATGTATTTAGAGTGACAGTTTTTACTGTCTTTGTTATATTATATGTTGTCGTTCTGCTGTGAGATTATATTTCTCCTATCCTTTTTCCTTTTCTTTTTCATTTACCCTAACAATTTGCCTTTCCCATGATTGGATGTTCGGCATTGGAATATAGTGGATGTATTTGGTTTCGACTTTTGATGGTCGAAAAAGCAAGTCATTAAATTTAATATCAGAGCTGAAGATTAAGCGAGAACCTTGGCTTTGGTGGGGTAAAAACTGATTAGAGACGGCATAAGTGACTCCCTAGAATAAGTTTGAGAGCATTATTTATACGAGAGCATATTTGTTATTGTTATAAAAACATATTATGTTAATTGGTCTATTGAGTTTATGAATTCTAGTCGAGATGTGGGACGCCACGGTGTCAATAGGGATTTCTAAACGCTTGAACAAGGCAAACAGACACGATATTGATATTGAAAATTTGGTAAATGAAATATTTTACCTAGGATTGTATATTATATATATAAAGAAATAATTTTTGAATTTATATAGTTATTATGGTATAATTGTTTGAAAATGATAACATTTATTTATTATCATTATTATTCGATTTGTCATGCTCGGATAGTTTAGGAGCATTGACTATTGTTTATCAATTGTAAATTGATGCTCGATCATCTTATGGGCATCTATAGTTTGAAAATTGTAAGTACATTAAAATGAACTCCTTGTGAATTAAATTTTGCAATTCAACTATAAGGTGTTCGGTGAAATTGTTAAGTTAAAAGTCATCTTAAAGTAAAATTATGTAAAATAATCTAATTGGGAAGATAAGACATTTAGAGAATAAATAATTATGATAGTTTTATTATAATAAAAGAAAGTTATCATAATATAAGATGATTTTAAAAGTGTACATTTTATACGATTATGGTATATAAAATGATTTATAAAAGAGTATTTTAAAAATAAAAGAGTTTTTGAGCATTTAAATCCCGTTATTATTTGAAATAATTTTAAAAAGATTTGAGTAAGTAATGGTAATATTACTTGAAAGTATTTATGGGAATAAATAGTTCAAAGTGAAATTATACAAGTACAATTTTTAAATAGAGTTTATAAATAAAAAGGGATTTAAGTAGAGAATTTAAGAACTTAAATCCCGATGTTCTCAAAAGTTGTTTTCAAAGTTTTGGAGGAAATAATAATAGTATTATTCAAAGTAATTACGTATAGAAATATTTTAAAAAGGATTTTAAAAGAGATAAGAAAGCACTGAACTCACTTCTATCGTTGGAAAATAATGCTGATGATGACGGCAACATTATCAGCGTTCAATTTCGTGTTTGTAAGTAGGGGAATGGTACCATAGTAATCTGTTATAGGGTTGTTTTGGTAAAATAATTTTTTTAAGTTCAAAAAGTACGATTTGATATACAAAAGGGAGATATGTATATTAGTTTTATTATTTCAAAAATGCTTTAAAATAAAAAAAATTGGGTACGTATTTAGTTCTTAGGCTTCCTTAAAGGAAATTAATTTAAAATAAAAAGTCGATAAATAATTTGATAAATGAAAATTTTAAACCCTTTGATATAAAAGAAATCATTTAACTCAAGTTTTAAATAGGTTAAATTAGATAGGATGATTTTAATAAGTGTTATTTTATTAAAACCATATCGCAGTTTAAACACCTAGGTTATACAAACTATTTGATGTTATTGGTCCAACCCATAACCATGTTTCCTTAGCACACTCTAAGGTAAAACGGGTGAAGGTTTGACTCGGTTTTAAGACCCATATTTTGTTTGGGCCTCCATTTGAGTTCTAAAGAAAAATAATAATAAAATAAAATTAATATTTTGTATATTCTCTTAGGATGTAGGAGAGTAGTATACAAGTAAATAAAAATGGTGTAAATTTTTTATTTAATATTTTATAAAGTCGTGTCTTTATAAAATATTTATAATCTTAAGTGAAAATTTATGAAATAATTCATAAAAAATATTAGTATTGAATGAAATACTAGAAATGAAAATGAAAGTGATTCAGAAAGAGATTGGTAAATTTAAGAAAACCATCAGAATAAGTGCATAAGTTATACATAGATAATTTTATTCGCACAGTTATGGATCTAAGATTTAAATACATAACTTCGGGTTGATTCACAACAGTCTAAAAAATAAATTCTCACTTGATTCTTATCGATGAACACTTGATCAGATTCTTGATATGATACTAAGGTTTTCTATCATAGTATATGGCTATGTAAGGAGAACGGAGGTTTCTAATCGATGAACCTGATTGGAGTCCGCACTAGGGAGGTCGAGTGAGCGAAACTAGTTTGAAAATAAAGTCTATGTATTCGAGCAAGTTATTGGATTAGATATTGTGTACGGATGATTTACGTATATCATATGGGCTTAAGAATATTTTTTTGATTTGTTATATGACTTAAGAAAGTTTTGAACGTAAGAAAAATTCTAAATATCATTTGCTAAGTCACTTAACATTTTAAATGATGTTAAGTGTTAGTTCATTCCCTTATGGAATTTGATTTGATTGATAATTTGATTTTATAAAGTACAGTTTACAAAGTTGTTGGTTATTAGGACTTAAATCCTAGTGTTTTTGAAAAAGTGATTCCGAAAGAATTAGGGAAAAAAATTATTTTGAAACCTTTGGTGAAGTATTATTATTTCAGGTATTTGAAAAGAGTTTTTGTGAAGCGATTTTTTCAAATATTTTTTGTTATAACTAAAGTTGGACGATTGGGGGTTTTCCGATTTTGAAGATTTGCCAAGTATATTTATTTGCTCTAGTTGTTGTTTTTGGAGGAACTAGAATACCAATGGATGCTCCATGTTATTTGATTTTAGAGTTATACCATGCTTCGGTAGGAGGAGCGCCCTCCTTGTCATAATTGATTTTGGTTGTGATTTATTTCTCATTGGAGAGATTTGAAAATAAATTCTGGATATAAATTGAATTTATCTTTTGAAAGATTGGGTGCTTAGTATTTTATTACAGAGTATTCTTTGTACTTTTGTTGCATATAGCTATTATACTGTTTATGTTGTTAGTATATTTCTCTTTTGTTAGCATGATTCTCTTTTGAATTATGTAAGTACAGGGAAGCAAGAGATTACTATTTGATTTCTTGCGCACCTGCATTCGCATCAAGGTAATAAGTTGCTTGCAAAATTAAAAATCAAATGCAAAAGAGGTATATGGTAGGTTTAGAAATTGGTATTTTGGTTGATGATTTTATGCCCGAGATATGGAAAGCCGCTTGGCTCTTGTTTTCTTTTATTGATTTGGGCAAGTTGTGGTTCTTTCGGATCAGTGTGCAAAGGAGGTGTTGTCGAAATTTTTCCGCAGCAAAAGTAACTTTAAGAGTTTAATAACTTATTTTAATAAATAATCTTAAACTTAAGGGTTGGAGACATTTTCTTCATTTTGTAATTTCGGGGACGAAATTCTTTTAAGGGGGGAGAATGTAACATCCAGTTATTTTATCATTTTTGATTCTGAATATTTGATTAATTTAAATATTTAAATAATCAATATTTAAAATATAAATAACTTATATTCAAATATAGATATTATATAAATATTGGAAATGTGAACTAAATATTTGAATTATGAATTTAATATTTGAATATGATTTAAATATCTAGATTTTGAATTGAATATTAATTAAATGGATATAATAGCCTTACTTGATTCCTTTTAATTAATAAACAATAACGGTGAACCCATTTTATAAATTTATTTACAAAAATAAATTGTTCGAATAAATAATAGGAAAATCAATTATTAATAAAACGACTTGATTTTTATTATAGTATTTTTAATTGAATTTATTGGATTTTTCCATAATTTTTTATTTGGAAAATATTTAAATTACCGTTAGATGTATTTTATTGCAAACGATGGTATTTTTGAAGTTTCATATAATTAAATAATCTATATTTTATTGTTGATATGTGATCGTGTCGCATTTTAATGCACCACTGTATTTTTATTTCTATCGTTCGCGGTTCATATGCGAATGGAATATTGTGTAGTAGAGTACCGCAAAACTCTATTTTTTAAAAACACTTTAAAAACAAATCAAAATTGAAAACTTTAAACCATGATTTGATTTGGATGTGAAGTGTAGCTTGGGAATCTTGGTTGGCTTGTGGAGGTAGGCTAACTTGTAAAGGAAGTAACTAAATGGATCTTGTTTATAAAATCAAAAATAAACCCAAACACTTAAACTGTTTCTCCAAATTCATATTTCCACATATCCCTCTTCTTTTCCTTTTTCTACTTCATTCAACAGTAAATGAAAATGTTCACTAATCTCCTAAAACCAAAATCTAACAACCCACTCAACTACAAAATTTGTTTCTTTGATCTTGTTTAGACCTAGACTTTAAAAGTATATAGGTATTGAAGTGTGCGACATTGATTCTTGGAGCTCGGCATTTTTACAATGGATTTAGGGTTTTAGTTCGTGCTCAATTCGAGAGGTATTTGGTGGAACGAAGGTGGGGTTCATGTTTGTTGTGTCCAGAAGCATGGATGGTGAGATTTTGGTGGGTTGCCTTCATTCTTTGAGGGGTGCGGCAATTTTTTGGTTATAGCAGGCTTCCCAGTTTGCGTTAGTTAACGAGTGGTTGAGCTTGACAAGTGTTGAATGGTTGAGTAGAGCAGGTAGAGGTGGGACGTGTAGGAATCAACGGGAGTTGTTTTCGTTGTGTGTTGCTCGAGTTAAGGGAGGTAGTAGGTTGTGTGCGTTTGGATGGTGTATGCATGCATATCTGATTTGGGGCATGAGCGAGAAAGCTTTGGGGAAGAAGATTTAATAGGTGGGATTAGTGTAATTAATTGGTAATTGGTGAATTTATTTAATTAATTAAATTCGAAATCTTATAAGTTTAATAACCATTGCATACGAGGTTGGATTTGGACGCAGTCAATTGCATTGGACTCATAGTAACGTTAGCTTAACTTTGAAACTGGTTTCATCGAATTTGGAGCAAGTGGAAATTTGGGCTAAAATCGAATGTTCGATTTTAGATCAAACTGAAATGCGAAAGCGTTCGCCAGAATTTCTGCGAGTTTACTCACCTTTTAATAAACTATATGATTTCTATGTTGATATAAATTATCGTAGAATGCTTTGGATGATAGTTTATATTGTTATTGGTTATTTATTTGGATTTAAATTCCCGCTCGACAAGCGAATGGCATAAATAACCATTGTATTATAGGAGACAAAAACAAGAGGTAGTCGGAGTGTGCATAGCCAATAGGTCGCTTTGGAACACTATAAATACACATACATGTGTGTTATTTACATTGGACTTTGTAGAGAGACCCTAAGGGGTTTCTCATCGATATTTATTTATTTATATCTATATGCTTCTTATATTGTTGATTGGTTGGAATATTTGCGATATACTATTTGATTATGAAAGTGTCATTATAGCGATTATTGTTGTACCATCACTTATGAAATATCATCCCATTAAACCTTTTGTGTGTGGACGCGAGCTTATATCTTTACAAAATAAATGTTTGGTCGTGTGTTGCACTTTGAAAGTGGTTTAAACTTTATTTTCAAATATTTTGAGAATTCTGAAAATAAAGAATAAGTGTTGATTAAAATTTATAAAAGGAGTTATAAATTTAATTAATTATCTTTTTCAGATAATTAATGCTGTTTAAAATTTATAAAGAGATTATAAATTTGATTTATTATCTTTTGAAATAATTAATGTGGTTTAAATTTATAAAAGACTATAAATTGGGTTTAATTATTTTTGGGATAACTAAAGTTGTTTTAAATTTATAAAGTTTATTCATCTTAAATATTTTGTAAATTCTTTTCAAACGGTTGTGTAAGGATTGTACAAGTTTAGAAAGGAATATGAGGGTTTAAATATATTTTTAATTATTATTCAATTATAATAAAATTAATTAATAAAGTTATTAATGATGTTTAGAAGTCAATTAACTAATTTAGTAAAAGTGATTAAAGTTAATTAACTGATTTAATAAATGAGTTTAAAGTTAGTTAATCATTTTAATCATGATGTTTAAGATTAATTAATCATTTTAATAATGATGTTTAAAGTTAATTAATTGGTTCAAATAAAGGTGTTTAAAATTAATTATTTGATTTAATAAAGGTGTTTAAAGATAATTGATTTATCTATTAAAAGAGTTATAAAATAGATTAATTCTCTTTTTGGGATAATTAATGAGGTTTTTAATTTAAAAAAGTATTTTAGTTAATTTATTATCTTCTAGGATAATAAATGTTGTTTGAAATTTGTAAATGATAGTTTATAAATATGAAAATCTTTAAAAAGAAATATTTTCAAAAAGAAATTTTAAAAATGCTTTACAAATATTTTTGATGTGAAAACCAAGCACAAGTTCGGGTTTTAAAAGTTTAAATGGTTAAAAGTTTGATCCAGTTACAGAAAGGAGAAGGAATTTAACTTCCGTAAACGGTATCGCTTATATGGAAAGGATTTAGTTGTACTCCTAGTACTAAACATCAAGGAATGGAAATGCGTTTCTATCTCGAAGGTTAAAATTGTTGTCAAGGCGATGCCTAGAGGTAAAATTACATTAACTTGCTCGGCTTCATTTTTTCATCGGGGGATTGTACAAGTGTGAAATCGACGAGTAGTGATAAGGGTATGATAATTAATTTCCATATGTGATCATTTTGATTATTCCCAATAGTTGATTTATTGGCTACCGATTCAGCTTTCTTCTTTGTGTATCGTCAATTTAAGATGACTTGTTGCTCATTTCAGCATTGATATCCTTTGTCAGACATGAATAAATCAATGCACGAGTGGAGGCCAAAATGTGGTTGCTCTGATTAGGGTATTTTCAAATCTACTCTACATTGGGTTTCAGTGATATGCGCACAGAGATGCGAAATACTCGGATTCTCGGTAAGGTTGGCGGGGTCCGGCTTGGAGTTCCAAAGAGGTGCCATAGAGTATACGACTCTCTCAAGTATATTGTCTAGAGGTATAATTTCGATAAGAGGGACGCACACTCCAATTTATTGTTGGAAACTTCCTTTCCTTATTGCCGGTTCAAATCTTTGAATTGTTCCTTTAATTGCATCGAGAAGTGTCTAGAGCTCTTCTCGATGTTCAATTATTTTTTTCTATTCTTTAAGTTCGGATTTTGACCTGGTTTATACATGTCCCTTCAAGTTTGGATTTCGTTCTAATTTGCTTCCATTCACTTATGTATGGAAGTTGTTCTTGTGAGGTAAAAACCTGATCTACGTTTAACGACGTGGTCTCACAAAATTATTATATTTTCACCTCATTGCTTGTATTTTCTCATATTGGTATTTCCAGACTGATCTAGGTGTTATTTTATTATAATGCTCAAGTCAAATCGAGTATTTTTCTAGGTTATCATTGGTGGGATATGGAGCTCATGGAGTAGAGTTGGATGTTCACCTATCGTAGTATTTTATTTCCATTGTATTACTAAATATACTCATCGGCAATTGTAAGATCAACAAGTTATAATTGTCCAGGTTGATGAGGTTTGTTTTTAACTTCGATATACCATGTATTTAGAGTGTCAGCTTTCACTGTCTTTGTTATATTATGTGTTGTCGTTCTGCTGTGAGATTTTATTTCTTCCATTCTTTTTCCTTTTCTTTTTCTTTTTACCCTAACAATATGCCTTTCGGCGATTGGATGTTCGACATTGGAATACAGTGGATGTATTTGGTGCCGACTTTCATTGGTCGAAAAGGCGGGTCATTACACTTCTTTTGGAAATTGATTGCTATGCTTGGGCTTGCCTTAATTGTTGCACTTGGAATCTGAGTTTGCCTGTTATCACTATGGGCTGTATGCCTTGATAATCTTTGAGTTCGACTGGTCAGATTCATCTGATTATGGCTTGGTCACATGGCTGGATAACATTTTCCCCCTAAAGTACATTTTATTTTCGACAAGATTTGCTTTGAAACAAGACAAATGGAAATTCCTGCATCAGATCTCGGTTCTTACTTCGAATAGCTTTCATCTTTCCTTCGGACTATTTTAGTGAAGTATAGCATCTTTGACTACTCGTTTCGATGTTCTGTTTGACTTACGCCTGTTAGCCCATCTTGTTTGTCTTTAATCAAGTTCTGTCTGAATTGTATTAGTAATTTGCGTTACGCCATATCTATCACCGAGAGCTTAGTGGCTTGGGTGCCCAAATGTTAGCCGAGTTTTTAACCCAGAAGGATCCAAGAGAAGATAGAACAACTTGATGGAGTTAGAATAGCCCAAAAGTCAACCAAAAGAGTCAGAGTAACAAGCTAAAAGAGAGCCAAGTTAAAATAATGAAAAATCCACTTAGGACAGGGATCGCTAGTGATCCATGGGGATAGTTCAATGTTCAACAGAATCTCTTCCATCGCGATCCAATCCATATTACTGAAGTAGTGACTGAATTTGACGAGATTCCAAGTTAGCTAAACCAAGAGACAAGCATCCGTTCAGTCCAATCAACAGCCAAATACAACCAGGAAGTAAATCATCATCAAAATAAGGCAATGTGCAACGAGACTGAACATACATCGTCGATACAAGACAACGAAGAATGTTCAAACGCCAAAGTCCAAAAATATGCTAAGTATATGGATCGCTAGTGATCCATGCTCTATGGATCGCCAGCGGTCCATAGTGATCATGGAATAAGTGCGACCCAAACAGATTGAAGCAGAGAAAGAGGTTAAGTAATTAGCTCGCACTCGAGCTAATGCTATGGATTGCTAGCGATCCATGCTTTTGGCTCAGGTTACGAGCTAAGCTCCACTACATCTTCTTGTGTCCATCCGCAAGCAATTGGTGAACGGGCTTGGCCCAATAGCTCTTCGATCTCTATAAATACCATCCTATCTACAACATAAAGGGGATCAACCGGACTGGTGGTTGAAACTCTACTAGAAGCTTTCTTCACTCTTCACCTCCCTCACAATAATCTTCAAAGGAATCCACTGTTATTCTTCAGTTGATTCTAACTTCGGAGATTCAATCTAGCTAAGGACAATCAAGAGCTTTGTAATCAAACACTCCTTGTAACAGGGTTGTGTCTATAATAAAAACTATAAAGTGGACATAGGCTTCGTTAATAAACGAACCACTATAAAAATCTTCTTGTCTTCTTTCTCTTACTGCTTTTTTCCTATATCTATTGTCTATATTATTGCTCTGTGAGAACAGGTCTAGTGCTTTCACACTGAAACCAGGGTGTTGATCCATTTTTTGGGTTAACATTTTTGTGCTTCCAGTAAGAATCCAACTCAGGCTTCAGATCTAGCTATCTACTTTGGATCAGATAGGTCCAGAAGTTAGATCCTCAATCTTTGCTTGAAAAATCTACTGCTTGGAATCAGTGGCTCCTGGAAGAAGGAGAACTGCCTTTGGAAGGTCCATAGGGGCAGTGATAGCTAGAGAAAATGTTAATCCTTAACAAACTGAAGTAAATGGTGCTAACCTAGGAAATTAGGCACCAGCGTCCTCCAATCAGCACCAATTCGTTACTAAGGATGAGTTAAATAGATGGTTGACAAGATCAACCAAAAAATGGAAAGTAGCCAGAAAGCTCTGATGGATAAGCTTAACGCTCACTTAACCTTACAGTCAAATCCTACTCCAAATACTATGCCTGAACGCGCGGCTGTTATAGAACAAGAAAATTATTCTGTTTCTGGTCTAAACAGAAGAAATGGAAAATAACAGCAAAAAAAAGTGACAACAGGGACCATAGGACTCAACGTCGAAGGAAATACGAGTACCCCACTCGCCACAAGGCAACCAATTCTGAACTTGAATCAAGGGGCAAAGGCCCTGCAAGAGGATATAGCTATGGACCTCTCCTACTCAGAAGATGAAGAGCAAGACAACTAGTTGGAAGAGAATGTCAACGCATTCGATGGTGCTAGGAACATCCAAACTGCCCCAATCAGGCCAACTGCAAGCCATTGGGATCTCGCGGGAGTGGCTCTCCCAAAGATAAGAGAGCCTAGGCTTCAACCCACTCGCCAAGACCGTTTACAAAGCCAAACACTTGGTGTATGACTGACTGCCGCACCAAGGATTACCGAACATCAGAAGCATACATAGCAGACATAGTCAAATGATTAATGGATGAGAATAAAAATGGGAGAGATGATGAATGGGGATTTGCACCAAGTTGGACTCCCTTTACTGATGAAATCTTGAATGTGAAGTATCCGAAAAAATTCACAATGCCAACTATTCCATCTTATGATGGGACAAAGGACCCAATACCCCATTTGTATAAGTACAGTTGGTACATGGATGGAGCTAATGCCTCTGAAGGTGTTCGGTGCAGGTGTTTTCCCATCTTTCTAGAAGGAATTGCGTCTATGTGGTTAACTAGGCTTCCGCTGAGATCTATTTCTACTTTTGACCAATTAGCAACAAGATTCCTTGATCAGTTCAGGCTCCATACCGTGCAACCAAAAGATGTGATGTCCCTATCTGGATTATTCTAGGGACGCAACGAATCGCTGAAATCTTTCATGAACCGGTTCAATATCGTAGTGATTTAAGTAAGCAACCCCAACGAGGACATGGTTTCTATGGCGTTAGTCTGTGCCATTCATCCGTAGACTGAATTCGGAAAGTGGATTAAGATGAAGCAACCTACCACAAGGAAAGACTTCAATCGTAAAGCAAGTCAATACTTAAGGTTGGAGGAAGCGCAGGAACTGGAGAGGAAGTCTAGTAGTGTGCAATCGATGAACATCGGATAAGGTGGCATAACAATGAATCAAAATGCGCACGCTTCTGGATTTGCTGAAGGAATCATAGGGAAAGATGGAAATCAAAAGAGGAAAAAACAAAACTCCAATAAAAGAAATGGTAATGGCAACAATCAAAGGCTTAAAGGGTTTAGGTTCGAAGACTACACCCCTCTAAACGACACTCCGGAAAATATTAATCTCGGAACACAGGGGACTGAGGAAAACAAAAAATCTCTTAATAAGGAAGCAACTAAGCAATAGAAGTGCTCGAAAAGTTCTACCGCTTCCACGAGACACATGGTCATAATACAAATAATTCCGCCATCTAAAGAATCTCATCGAAGAGTTGATTTGGGAAAACCAGCTTCAGCAGTACGTAAGAAAATCCCAAAATCGTGATCAACCCTCGGCTCCTCAGGCTCCTAGAGATCGAAGGAGCCAGGCCGGAACCAGTAAAGATGGGTCAAAACAAACTAACCAAAGGCTTATTATTGAAACAATATCTAAGGGACCGCACCCCGCGCAAAGAAGTTGGGGAGAGATGGAGTCGTATGTAAGTTCGTTGAAGCATGCTCCAAAGGAACCATGTCTCGCAATAGAAGATGAAACTCCATCCAAGCCGTAAAATGTTTTGAGTGACGATATAGTGTTCCGAAATTGGAACACTGAAGGGATCGAAGCTCCGACTCTCGATCCAACGGTGGTAACGGTGGGAATCGGTCTCGTTGTTGTTCGAAGAGTGTTGGTTGATAGTAGAAGCTCTGTTAATATACTTTTCAAACATACTTTTGAGCAAATGAAAATCGGCATGAAAAGCGTGTTTGCATGCCAAACAAAGATCCAAGGGTTCACTGGCAAACCCATGCAACCTGTGGGGATGATCGACCTATCAGTGGAACTTAGAGAGGGCAATCGAAGAGCCACCCTCATTCATACTTTCGTAATCATGGATGAAATGTCCACATATAATGCCTTCGTGGGATGGCCCACCTTAGTAGATTTCAGAATAGCTCTGGCCCAATGGTGTCTAACCATGAAGTTCCCTACTGCAAACGGAATCGGAGTGGTGAAAGGAGATTAGTGCGTCGCTAGGGAATGCTACATTGTAGAATTACATTAACTGAAAAGAAAGGAAAATGGGAAGGATGTGGGGAGAACTCTCCATTCGTGAACCTACTGAATAGGAACTACAGATCCGCCCCTGGATCGGGGACCATAGCCGATTCGACAAGGCTTTGGACCCTAGAAAGAAGAGTTCAAGGGAGGATCGGGTAGCACCAGCAGAATTGACGGTGTTTGTCCCAGTCAACATGGACAACCCAATGAGGTCCTTAAAAATTAGATCGCACATTGGAAACAAGATGCGGTTAGAACTTACTAAGTTTCTTCGTGCCAACTTGGATGTGTTTGCTTGGACACACTCTGATATGTGTGGGGTATCATCAGAAATCGCTTGCCATGCGCTCAATATTGACCTCAAATTCACACTAGTAAAGTAGAAGAAGCACAGCCTGGGCCCTGAATGGTCCAAGGCATTGAGAGAAGAGGTGGACAAACTAATGGATAATGGTTTCATCCACGACGTAACCTATCCTGAATGGGTATCTAACCCGGTCTTAGTTAAAAAGTCCAATGGAAAATGGCGAACCTGTATTGACTATTCAGACTTAAACAAAGCTTGGCAGAAAGATAGCTTCCCCCTGCCCAGGATCGATCAGCTTGTTGATGGGATAGCGGGACACGAATGTTTTCATTCATGGATGCATACTTGGGCTACAACCAGATCTTGAAGAACAAGCCAGATCAAGAGAACACCAGCTTCATCATTGATGTGGGACTGTAATGCTACAGGGTAATGCCCTTCGGATTAAAGAATGCTAGGGCAACGTACCAAAGATTATTGTATACCATGTTCAATCGCCAAATCGGGAAGACTATGGAAGTTTACGTGGATGACATGTTGGTCAAATCGCGAGTAGCTGCCAATCATCTAGAAAACCTTGTTGAAATGTTCGAATTACACTGAAAGTATGGAATGAAAATCAACCTACTCAAATGTCACTTTGGAGTCGCCTCTGGGAAATTCTTAGAGTTCATAGTAAGCGCGAGAGGCATCAAAGAAAATCCAGAACAAATAACAGTACTATGAGAAGTCCAAGCTTTAAAGAATAAGTGTAAAGCCTGAATGGAAAGGTCGCAGCACTAAGTCGATTTATCGCGAAAGCCACCAATAAGTGTATACCATTCTTCGATGCACCGAATAAAGGAAAGAAAAACTTCGAATGGAGTGAAGCTTGTCAAACAGCATTCGAAGAATTTCTACGGCCCATGGAAGCTCCGCCAATCCTATCAAAACCTACGGAGGGAGAAGACCTATTCATTTACATAGAAATCATGCCTCATGCATTGAGCGCTGCCCTTGTGCGTGAAGAAGCGAAAATCCAACGATCGATGTATTACATTATCAAGCGGTGTACCGGAGATGAGAAAAATTACCCGAAGCTGGAAAAGCTAGCGTATTGCCTCTTGATCGCGTCTAGGAAGTTACGACCGTATTTTCAGGCACATCCAATCAAAGTATTGACCGATCAGCCCCTGAAGCAAGTGTTGTATCGACTTGAAACTTCTGGACGAATCCTTAAGTGGAACATCCAACTGAGTCAATATGATATCACATACCATCCAAGGAAGGCCATCAATGGGCAAGCACTAGCAGATTTCATCGCCGAATTTAATATACGGGATGACGAGGAAGAAACACCGTTGGAAGTGGAAACGCAATGGAGACTCTTTGTTGATGGCATATCTAACAACCTCTGTTCAGGGGCAGGAGTAGTGCTTGAACCCCCAAAGGATGAGCCATTTGCTACGCTTTACGCTTGGAATTCCCTGCTACAAATAACGAAGCGAAACACGAAGCGTTGATAGCAGGACTAAAAGTTATGAAAGAGCACAAGATAAAATCTTTTCACATCTACATCGACTCCCAGCTAGTTGTCTGCCAAGTAAAAGGTGAATACCAAGCTCGAGGAGAGAACCTTGTGCCGTATCTATCTAAACTGAAAGAGTTGCTAAGCGACATCGAACATTACACCATAACCCACATTCCACGGGAGCAAAACACCAAGATAGACTATTTGGCTAAACTAGCAAGCTACAGATAAGCTCAATCATTGGGACTAGTCCCAGTTGAAACTCTAACCACCCTAAGCATTGACGAAATGGATGTCGACTGGATCCTCAAGATCACCTTGAACCAAAGACGTGGATGACGCTGATAAAGGACTATTTACTTGCAGGGAACCTTCCGGCTGACCCGAATCAACGGAAAAAGCTTCTCCAAAAGGCACCACGATTCATGATACAAGATTGAATACTCTATCGAAGGGGATTCTCAACCTCCTTCTTAGATGTGTGTTTGATGAAGCCCGACGATTCCTAAAGGAAGTGCACAAAGGCGAATGCGGAGACCACATTGCGGGGGCAGACCTTTGCGAAAATAGTCCTTCGGTACGAATAATTCTAGCCAACGATTAACCACGACGCTGCAGAATACGCCAAAAGATGTGATTGTTGCCAAAAGTTCAGTAAAATTAAAAGAACTCCTTCAACTGAGCTAACGTAGATGGTCAGCCTATGGCCATTTGCAATATCGGGAATCGACTTGATTGGCGTCCTGCCAATAGCAAAAGGAGGGGCCAAACATGCTATAATTTTCGTTGATTATTTCATGAAATGGGCCAAAGCGGAACGCTGGCCACCATAACCACATAGAAAGTCATTAATTTTGTTACTAAAAACATTATTTGCAGGTTTGGTGTGCCTCAGAAAATCATCATTAATAATGGAACTCAATTCAAAAGCACCGATTTCAAAGACTTCTGCAAACGCTTCCGAATTGAGAAGAGCTTTTCCATGGTAGCTCATCCGCAAGCAAAAGGGAAGGTGGAAGCTATAAACAAGATCATCAAGTCCACATTAAAAAAGAAACTAACTAAAGAAAAACGAAACTGGATTGACGAACTTCCACTCGCACTATGGGCTTACAGAACTACCCATAAAGCGACAACTGGCCACACTCCGTTCGCTCTGGCATATGGCTCAGAAGCAACGATTCCTGTTGAATTAGAAGTCCCCTCGCACCGAAGGAAAAATTTTAATCAAAAACAAAACAAGCAGCTCCTGCTTGAATCACTAGATATGATTGAGAAAGAAGGGAAGAAGCTGAGTTGAGAACCGATGCCCACCAAAAAAGGGTCGCGCGATACTTCAACTCCAAAGTTCGCAACCAAACCTTCGAAGTAGGAGACCTCGTACTCAAGCGAGTTTACCCCATCCCGGGGGCCTTTGGACCGAACTGGGAAGGGCCATATGTCATCAATTAAAAGCTAAGGGACGGAACTTTCAAGCTAACAACCATCGACGGAATCCAAATCCCTAGGGCATGCAATAGAGAATCACTCTATCGTTACTTCATCTGAAAACTACCATATGTACTCTCTAGTTTTCAGCAAATAAGTTATCCCGGGATGACTGGGGCATTGTAAATAGGCAAAAATCTTCTATGCTTTCCCTAATAAAATTGACTCGCTTTATGAACCAATAAAACTATGTTCATAACAACTACCCGCCAGGTCGACGGATGCAAATTGACTCAAACTGTTGGATCGACCGAACCCGATCTCCACCGTCTAAGAACCAGTGTTGCCCCAACAACATCGGGAAGGCTCAAATATAAACTCCTCACATTGCCCGAAGATAGGCAACACCGAGGAGTACCAAAAGCCATGCATTTCATAAGCCGTGCAACAACTCTTAAAACGTAAACTCCTCCTGTTGCTCGAAGATAGGCAACACCAAGGAATATCAAAAGCCGTGCATCCCATAAGGCGCGCACTAACTTTTAAAACTTATGCTCCTTACGTTGGCCCAAGATAGGCAACACCGAGGAGTACGAAAAGCCATGCATCCCATAAGCCGTGCACTAACTTTTAAAACATACACTCCCCGTGTTGCCCGAAGATAGGCAACACCGAGAAGTATCAAAACCGATTCAGATCGATGGGCCATCTTGATCCTAAAAGCCACGCATTCCATAAGCCAAGCATACTTCCGAAAAACCGCGCATCTCATAAACTGCACGCACTTTTAAGTACTGGAACTTACTCGACAGTACCATGAAACTTCTCCGCCGCATGAATAACAAGAATTGACCCACTCCCATTATTGGAAGCAATGGGCATGACTCCAACAGAACCGAAGTGTTACAAACCAGCGGGAAACTTCAACTACTGACACTCAATGACTAACTATAACATTTAACATTGATAAGGTGTAACTGCCTACAGTTAACTTATACAGTGTGCACATTTCAAACATGCATATGTTTCATACTTACCAGAATATCGCAAAGAACTTGGACTACATGCTACAACTACAAAACTTCTGAAAGAAGAAAAATCAAGTTGTAACTTAGTCAAATTTTAAGTTTTAGTATGCAAACTATTTAAACCATAAGTTATCGGTCATTTGTCAATTGTTTGAAGTAAACAGCCCTATGAACTAGGGGCAAACACCAGTACTTAAATAAAAATATTTAAAAACAATAATTTCACAAGTTCTATCACTCTAAACAAAGAAGTGTTACTCCAAACAAAGAATTTTGGCAGTAATCACAGGCGTAGATAAATTGAAGGGAAAGTATATAGATTAAACGCAAGTGCACAGAACACACATAAGCAAATAAGTGTAGACAAAACGAGCATAAGTGCACAAAACACATATGAACAGATAAGTAAGAGTACAGTCAAAATATCAACAATGTATTACTTATAACTTTTTTATACAAGATCAAAACGTAAGGGTCGTACCCACACAATTCCGGCCAACAAAAGAAAAATACAGACACCACAACGAAAACACTAAGTGCATACTCTGCACTTGAACAAAACAACTCAAAATGAATCAAAAGCAAAATAGCTACTGTCCAAATCCCTCACTCCCTTTCACGCCCTGTGTTCAGAGTTTTTTCTTTGCCTCAGGAGTGGTATCGCTGCCCGTAATGTCAACTATTTCCTTAGTGCTGACATCTTCCTCCTGCCCCGCGACCTTCTCAGAAGACTCGCCTTTTATTACGCTTCCGAGACCTCTGGGAGCTCTTTGAAGCCTTGACCGCTTCAACTTTCTCTTCCTTGATAGCGACCAGTTCTTGTTGAGTCTTATATGGCTGCTCAGTTTGAACTTCTTGCTCTCGAACTTCAACCGTCGTTATGTCACCTTCCAAAGATACGGAAGGGTCATCCAAGCCATGAAGTGCGGTGATCTTCTCGGACTTCGGCCCCGACTATGAGCCAGATATGGATACGGTGATCGAAGTAGGTACGGAAACGAGCATGGAAGCGGTGGAGATAGCAGCAAGTCCAAGCACCAAAGAAATAGGCAGATCGGCAGAAAAGGAGGATGGACCTATAAGATCAAAAACGAAAGCATTAAATTCTTCCTACTCTTGCGGCGTAAGCTGAAAGCTCCCGAACTTGGGGAAAACAAGAAGATTACCCACACCAGAAGAATGACCCAGAATGTCAACTTCGTACACACCGCCTTTACCCTCCTTCGACAGCTCTAAATTCCATGGGGAAGCCTTAAGCCCATAACTTGTTAACGGATCGCGGGGCTGTCCCGGTGGTTCGCCGGCACCAGAAATGAAAGCCTCCATAAGCGCTTTGGCATCCACAGTCATGGCGGCATCGGCAGCTTCTTTCTCTCTCTCCATCCGGAAAATCTCTTGGCCCTCAAGATCTGCCTTCTTTGATTCTTCATTGAGGTAGGCGTTCTCTAACTCTCGCTCGGTATAAGCGTCACTACTATCACGAAATTGGGTCAAGATTTCCTCCTAAACCATAGTGAGAGTGCGCAGGAATTTAGGGCCTAAGTAGCTGAGGCTCCCCTGATGCAGCAGAGAGTTGACATAAAAATTCAAGATGGTCTCATCCATCTTCTCCATCTTCCTTTCAAAAGCGTTATGAAGATCCAGATAATCCGCCGTAATGGCGGCCTTGTCAACTTCGACGCGAGAGAAATCGGCGCTAAGCTGCACAACTTGATCCTGTAGCCTAGCGACTGTCTCGGCCTGGTCGAAGATGGTCTTATTATGCCCCTTTACGATAAGGTTGTGATCGAAGATGGTTTTCTTTTAGGCCTCAATAGTTGCGCTGCAAGCTACCACCTCCTCTTTGAATTTGGTCTCTTTTGCATGAGCCTTCATAATTTCGTCCTTATAGACGATCTTTATTCTCTCGTGGGCCTCTTTTAATTCCTTGAGCAAGCAGGTGTTCCTTTTGCTTTCTCGAAGTGCTGCTTCCTTTTCCTCTTCTAGTTGTTGGATCCTGGCGTCGCGTTCAACCAACGCTCTCTCAAAATCATCCTTCTCCGATTCAAAGGAAAGGGTTTCCTGATAATTGTTGCGGTTCGTGTCCGCCAGTTCTTGCATAATTTTCCTCACCCTTCGGCTTGCTCCAAATCATTCTAAATAGCCTGAAGAGGTGGCATATATGAATCTCTACGAACCGGGCGGAGGTCACGATCAAACTTAACCCCCATTAAGAACCACCCGGGGAGCGCTGCCTCAAGCCTGGGAGGACCAGATGGAAGGACATATGTAGATCTTCGGTCGAGCAACGAAGCACCGGGGGCAAGAACAACAGAAGATGATGGAATTTGAGTTGAAGGCGTAATGGGGACAGAAGTAATCGGGATTTCCCGACTCATTGAAGAGAGTGTTGGAGCGAAAGTGTAACAACCCTAAATTTTTATGACATTATTCAGGAAATTTAATGAGATAAATTAAATAGAATAATGATGATAAGGAGATTGAGATTTGATTAAATTATATTTATAGGGCTATGCTTATTAACAAAGTAAATGGGCTTTAAATTGGTTTAAAAGTTAATTAAACTACATATGGGCATATTAGTAAATTAGCCAATTAATTATACACAGCTATAACTTCTCATTTTGACCATTCACGTTCATTTTTCTTTCTCAAATCAAAATAAACGCAAGAACCCTAATAGAGCCGGCCATTAACAAAGAAGAGAGGAATTTTAATCAAAAGATAGAGATCAAAAGCTAGGGAGGATTAATCAACAACAAATCTCAAATTCCTTATCAAGTTTAAGGTGAATAATAATCTTCTACAATCTCTATTTTTATTCTATGATTATATGGTTTTGAATTTATGATTTAAATTCGTTTTTGTGATAAATTGGATGATGATATGCTTAAGTTATATTATGATGATTTGTTTTAATTCATAAGCACATGATATCGCACTGTTTTGACATGAAACCAAGAATATATTATTTTAGATTGCCATGGAAAATATTTATGTTAAGAAAAACATGATTTTGGAGATGGATTTTAATTTTTAGAATTTTCCAAGCTATGGAAATTTTATTATGAATTTTGATGAAAAATATGATATATATTGGTTTAAAATTTACTTCGAGAAATTCAGGAAGAAATTGGGTCTAAAATTTTATTCTGTTTGATTGCATGATGAAATTGAATTTCTGTGATTTTTGGGGATTTTTCCTAATTGATTTACTAAGGAAAATAAATAAATTTGAAAGAAGGACTTTTCTGAAATAATTGGTTTTAGTATATGGAAAGGCTAAAACATTGCATTTTAATGGTTTTCAATATGATATAAATGTGACAGTTATAAAGGTAAAGTAATTGAAAAGTTTTTACGACAACAATCAATAGTTTACAAATAGGAAAGTTGTTAGAAGTGATTACTAAAAGTTGCTATAATTCAGCCTTTAAACCAAAAAAAGGTGTTTCACCCCTGTTAGTAAGTACCCTTCGACTCCTTTGATTCCACCTTGTCAGAGTCGAAACCAACACAGTCGAAACCACCCTAGTCAAAACCAACACACAAGATATCACTTAGATGGTATGCACTGGACTGGAAGGAGGGCGGAAGCCATGGTGTCGAAAGGGTAGCTTTCGATGGAGCCGAAACCCTGCTTTGTTTTCATAAGTTAAAGTCTTGCCTAGTTTTACCTAAAGCTTTCGACACAGTCGAAAGCTATTCTTTCGAAAAGGTTTTATAATTATCTTTCGAAGAAGGTTGTCATGATTGTGTTAAAGTATTTTCTTTCGAAGGACTACCTTTTTCTTTAAATAATTGCTTTCGAAAGGGTAGGTTACGTCCTAGTCGAAACCAAACCGCCATTCCCCCTTCTGACTGCACTAAAGTCATATATGTTGTCAAAGGTGTTACTTCTGCTTTACTTAAGCCTTATTCTTGTATGTTTTTGAAGGGGTTGAGGGTTTCGAAGGTGATGGAGTCGAAAGGGGATTTCGACTCTGTCCTTTAAATTTTTTGTTAAAGGTTTTGCTTTCGACTAAGATGGTTCCGAACCCATCAATTTTTCCCTAAACTAATTTTTGTTGGTTTCAAACGAGATACTTTCGTATATAACCATTTCGACCCAAATGATGTTTTTAAAGAGGTAACCGAATGCACTCGAAAGGGGTACTTTCAGTTGTTTCGAATCTTTATATTTTAAAAAGATGATTTGATACCATCAAAAGGTATAATAGGTTTCGAAAGAGAATATTTATTAAGGGCTTCGAAAGGTATGTATTCAATGTTTTAAAAAGAGGTATTTGCTTTTGAAGGAGGCTATCCAGAGGTTTCGAAAGAGAGGTTGTTATGGTTTCAAAACATAAACCCAATCTCAATTTAAAGTAATAACCATGGCATAAATAAAGATTTTGAAATGTTATTCACATTGTTATTAACCTATAACTGTATTTTGGTGAAATGACAGAATAACCAGTTAGGTTGACCCAGTAGTGAATACAACTTAACAAATGTTAAAATTTAATTTAAAGATATCGGCAGGAGCCAATAGGTTTATAATAAGCCCATGAAAACTGTATGATATTGGCATGGGCCAATAGGTTCATAGTCAGCCTATGAAAACCATGATTTGATACTGGAAGGGGCCAGTAGGTTTGTAGTTAGCCCATGAAAACTATATCAGGATTAAGATATCGGCAGTCAGCCAATAGTTTCCTAGTTAGCCCATGAAAAATAGGATAAGAAATAAGATATTAGAGTTACCAATAGGTTCTTATTGATCCCATGAAAACTAAGTAATTGGACATATAGTCCATAAACATTTAATAGGTTAATAGTAATCCTAGAAACTATAATTGAGATAGATAATCAGAATGAATGGGGATGGGTAATCCAGAATTGATTTATTTGTTTTTCATATCGTCATAATGTTTTGAAATACTATGTTTTAACCATTGTGGATACAGGAGCACAATATATGGTTTTATAAATGTTTTAGGATACTAGTGTGGGGAAATCCCGTTCCACTAAGCGGCGTGGTCTCATTAGATATCTAAATGGTTTGAGATGGTAAATTATTATTTATACCAAGCTTTATATCCGACTCCAAGTTTTTGTTTACCCATTAAATTCTCGAGTACTCAATTGATTTTGAGTAGGTTGAGAGTTAAGGTTTCCAGGTCATCTTTAGACGAATAAAGCGTCCGAGGACGTGCAGAAGGCAAACTTGTTATTATAGTGTTTTCATTTCCGCTATGTGTTTTATTTGTAAAGGAAAATTGTTTTCTAGCCCATCTATATACTCTAATCTGCTAAGGGGGCATCTTCATATGTCGCTCTTGCCGTATTTTGTAATAATTATATGTTTTCTGAACGTGTTCTATGAATTGAGATTATGCAATCAATTTGGAATATTTTGAAATTGAATGTGGAATTTGTTTTGCTGATTAATATTTTTTCCATATTCTTGTGTTTCTGTGTATCAATGTATCTAATATCGCCGTATTTGGTCGCCAAGGATTAATAACTATGGATGACTGCAGCATCCATAGCCATTAGTTTTGGGCCTCCCAATAGGGGATGTTACAGAAAACTTACTATTCTGAAGAATGGGAACCGCGATCAAATTGAGACCTTTTCGATGGCTCCTCTCTCTCTCGTCAAAATCTTCCTCTTTTTATACCCGCCTTTGTATATTTGGCTTCGTTCCCTCTCGTCTCGATGACGGACTTCAGCTTCTAAATCTTTTCTTCTTCGGTACTCCTCCTCCATCTCGCGGTGTTGGTGACGGTTGGAAGATCGCTTCGACCAGCGCTGAGAGTCAGTAAATTCTTCAAGATCATCAAAAAGGCCACGTCCTCTCGTCATACCTAACACGAAGAATAAATAAAAGTCCTTAGAAATGGAACATAAACATGGAAAATATGTGTACAAGTGAGTGTAACTCTAGTGGAACATGTGATGTGTTTGGGAGAAGAGCCTTAAACGATGTCACAAACCGGATCGGGCAGGCACCGCAGAAGGAATCAGACTAACTTCGGGTGCAACATGGCCAGAACGAGGAAGCACTTCCTCAAATTTGAAATCTTCCCCCATAAGTGCGTCGAAATCGACGTAAACATCGCTCAAATCTCCAAAGTCCACGCCAGCATCTTTACTCGAAAAATCCCGATGTCGTCTGATTTTCGAGGCATCATCTTTACCACTCGTGTCCAGAGAAGGTTAGCTCAGAACAACAGGACTCATTCCCAGAGTCTCGTCGAATGATTCAGAATCCCTATCATCGGATTCTACATAGAAATCATGACTAGAAGTGGGACTCATCGCTACTGCTCCTAATCTCCCCCTCCTCTTTTTCAAAGTCCATCGCGACTTTTCCTTCCTACGATTAAACTCCTCTTCCTCTTCTTCCGGAATCGGAGGCATTCTGACTGGGCAACTAACTCCGATCGTGGCAGCATCTCTTCCCTCGCGAGTCTCTTCGGCTGACTCTTCGGACAAGCCCTCTCTTTCTTGAGAAGCGCCTTCTTCGGAACCGTGAGAAGAGGAGGTGGATCACATGCATCCCATAGATCGAGAAGGAGAAGGGACCTCAACTGGAACAGCCAGTCATACCAGATGCAATAATCCGTATCGGATCAAGTTTTCGTCAGTCAATAGGACTTAACGGATCTTTCCCCAACATCGATGGCCTTCAGGGTTTGATAAACTTCATCGAGAGACAAGTCCCTGTTTGGCCTTGGGATAACTGCAAGAAGTATTCGACCTGTTAGAAACTCCATGGTGACACGTAGGGACTCAATAAGTAAGAAAGAGTACTTACCCCCTGTTTGTACCAAAAATGGGCACAACACTCTTCGGAAGTTTTTGAAGAGATAAAAGTGAAGAAGGAAAATTAAGACTGAGGATTATCTAACAAAAACTCCAAATAACAGAAAGTAAATTGCACAGAAGACAGCGATTTAGAGTGGTTCAGCGTTTCGCCTACGTCCACTATGAAGTTTGATGATTTTATTGCTCGATACTTGAAGATTACAATTTCTTATACTGTAATACAACTGATTTTCAAAGCTAAGTCTGAAACTAAAGCAGCAGTGGTGATTTAGAGTAAATCTGGCAGAGTCTGGGCGCTCTTTAGCTCTTAGAATTCTCCGACCCCTTTTCTGAATGACCAGGGGCTCTATTTATAGGTGTAGGAGGCTGATATTTCGCCTAAATTGAGGGGAGACCAGTTCTGGCGCGTGAGGGGGCCCACATGCCCGCTCTTTGGAAATCCGGGCCCACTTTGGGATCGATTCGACCCTTGCTTCGAATCGATCAAGATTTGCTCCGATTGAGCTGAAATTTGGCATGGTCATTCCTTAGGTTTCCAGTTAGCTCCTGTCCAAATTTCATAGCATTTGGAGTTGTAGATCTCGAGATATGATCGATGCAAGTTGGCCCATATCGATTCGACCCTTGCTTCGAATCGATCAAGATTTGCTCCGATTGAGCTGAAATTTGGCATGGACATTCCTTAGGTTTCCAGTTAGCTCCTGTCCAAATTTCATAGCATTTGGACTTGTAGATCTCGAGATATGATCGATGCAAGTTGGCCCATATCGATTCGACCCTTGCTTCGAATCGATCAAGATTTGCTCCGATTGAGCTGAAATTTGGCATGGACATTCCTTAGGTTGCCAGTAAGCTACTGTCCAAATTTGGTGGCATTTGGACTTGTAGATCTCGAGTTATGATCGATTCAAGTTGGTCCATATCGATTCGACCCTTGGTTCGAATCGATCAAGAATTGCTCCGATCGAGCTGAAATTTGGCGTGGACATTCCTTATGTTGCCAGTAAGCTACTGTCCAAATTTGGTGGCATTTGGACTTGTAGATCTCGAGATATGATCGATGCAAGTTCGGATTTCTCAGCCGTGATCCATCAATATCTGGAGCATATGAACTCCGATTGACTTGAAATTCCGAATGTTGGCTCCCATAGCTTTGCTTGTCATGTCATATCAATTGTAGCCCGATCCGGACTCGGAAAAAATTTGTCGATATCCATAGTGAGCCTGCGTATAACCGATCTCCAAGACGAACTGTCATTGGTTTGTAGTCAAGTTCTTGGTGTCACTGCCTTGCCAAAAGGCGGGATAACATTTGCCCCCCAAAGTATGTCTTGTGTGAACATGACGTGCTTTGAAATGCTGCATCCTTTATTCTGAAAAAGTTCTATCTGATTCGTTGAGTAGTTGCTATCTTTTCGTCAAAAGATGTAACCCTCGATTGATTTCCAGTAATATTAATGTTTATTGAACCACTGTCAGTGATTATGTAGTGCAATGTTGTAACTGAGTGTCGAGTGCTAGCGATTTGTTATTCGCTGTTGTAATTGTCATCAGGTGAGCATTCAATTCCTGTAAATTTTGAAAATTGAATGTTAGTCCGTCATACATGTACGTATGTTAACCTGGCTCCTGTTAACGTTTGCACGTTCACGAGTCATTGTCAAGTTCTTTAGTTTTTGTTTGGATTGAGTTTCGTATCGATCCTCTCCTGGATCGAAGTGAAATTCAAGTTGTAACAATGTTCGATGGTTGTTTTGAGTCCTTCCTTTGTATCGATCCTCTCCTGGATCGATCTGAGATGTTGGAATGTATGCTTCGTATCGACAGATACGTCATAATGGGTCTCAGATTGGCGGATACAGGAGTAATGCTTTGTATCGACGGAGTCGAACGATCTTGACGTAATCATGCAGTGAGGCTTCACAGAGGATATTCCATTTCTCATTCCTTCATTCAAAAAGAATCCCCGATTGTGGATAATCTTTGATAGGAATCATCCATGACTCTTTTTCTAGATCCGTTTCCAAGATATAGTTGATCTTCATATGTCAATGCCTAGAATAATAAGTATTTCAACTGGGACAAAGTCTATTTGTCGTTCATCCCCAGAACTGGCTAGCTTGGCGATTGATTCGGCCTTTTCGTTTAGTTCTCTAAGGATTTGTGTAGTGGTGTAATAGTCGAAGCCGGCTAGTAGCTTTTGGTCCCGGTTGAGATAAGGAGCAAGACGATGCCCCCTAATCAGATAATCTTCCCTGACTTGGCGTACTATTAACCAATAATCACATAAAACATGTAAAGTTTCCACTCGTAGTTTTCTTGCAAGTTTGAGTGCCAAGGCGTCATACTTAGCTTCGTTATTTGTTGTAGGGAAGTTGAGTTTCAGGGCGTAGCAGATCGTTCGTTCCTCAGGAGTCGTTAACACAACTTCGATGTTAGAAAGCTGATTATTTGAAGTTCCATCGGTGTACGTTCTCCATCGGTTGGACGGTTCTCCACTGTTCTTCGGATAATTGTCTGATGTGGTGGATTCAGATATGAAGAATGCTAATGTTTAACCATGGAGATCTCTTCGAGGGAGATAAGTATACATCTAAGGTTTCTATTGGACCTATCTTAACAGTTGGTCGATATGGATGTTAATGGGGTGAGCTTGCCAGTAGCCAGCCTTCACCATATACAGGTCTTTGGATTCATTTCTTTTCACATAGCATCGCGACGCTTATGGCGTGTGTTGACATGGCCCAATTGATGTATAAATCTTCGCGATCCAAAAGCTTAGGTAAAATGGGAGGTCTCTTTAAGCGATCTATTAGAGCTGCTTAGTTGTCCTCGGTACATGGGTGTCTCTAATTGTCGGAATTTTCTAGAAATTAGTCTTGATTCCATGAGAATTGATGATGAAAACAAAGAATCTTTCTGATGTAATGATGAAAGATCATTTCGAAGGGTTGAGTTTGATCCTGCATTTTCTGGAGAGCACTGAATATCTCGGCCAAGTCATCGATGTGGTTTTTTGATAGTCATGATCTCACGAGCATATTAACCACATCTACCTTTTTCGATCGGTCGATCTAATTTTTTAATGATCTGTTAATCGTCTTTTTGTAAGTAGCACAAGTGTCCTTAAGTTTGAAACTATAGATTGCAACATAGCACTATAGGCCCAGGTTAGTAGCGAAACAGTTGTATTCCTGGTTTGGGACATGCTTCAGTATCTGATTGTATCCGGAGTTTGCATTCCATGGATGTGAGTAATTCATGTCTGATGGTCGGGTCCATCAGTTGGTTGATCATTGGAAGTGGAAAACTGTGCTTTGTCATACCCCATGCAAATCTGAGTAGTTGACGTATGTCCTCCACTCCCTGTTTGTTTTTCTTATAAGTAAAGGATTGGATACTCGTTTTGGTTGGAGGGCATAACGAATAAACCCACTGGTTTTGAGCAGATTCGCCTCCTCTTTAAGTGCAACAGATCTCTCCGGATCCATGTCGCATCGCTTTTGTTTACCGAGACATGCCTCGGGTCGACATTTAGTGTAGGGTTCTTCATGGCTGGCGAGAGTTCATATATATATATATATATATATATATATATATATATATATATGAGATCGAGTCCAGACGAACACATCAAGATTTACCTGAAGTAAAACAGTTGACTCTTTCTTCATCATTGCGCAGAGTTGTGATCTGATCTACAGTACTCGTGATGGGTTTTAGGCGCCTCATGTGTTTATTTGCAATGGTAAATGATCAGGCTTAGAAGGATGTCGAATCAAAGGATTAGTAGAACTTAGCCTTGTATTGCACGCTGCTACATAGTTGGCTCCAGCTTTGAGATTGAATTGACTTATGTTTCTGAATGATGCGCTTTTCATTCAATGTACCTATGATCCATTGCTCATTGGAAAGGTCAGAATGATGATCAGTCGCCCATAAGTCCTAGTATTGATCCGATGACTCTATCTCTAGGCATCCTTTCGGTCGCAACCTTATCTTCTTGTTCGTGCCCCTAAGTCTGGGGAATATCTCGATAAGTGGTAGGGTAGATAATGTCCGCTTCAATTTTGTATTCTATCCCATTGAACCATGGGATCGAGTTAATCAATGGAAGGCTGAGTCGTGCCTATCCTGTATTATGTTCTAGTTCTTTTTTCTTAGCGGAATACATTGTTACTTTGCCAACATTCGGACATAAGCTAGATTTTGGACGGTCAATGACATTCACTTCACTGCTTATGTCGCCGTACTTTGGGCAAAAACTGAAGAGTGAATCGTCCAATCAGATCTAATGCAGGATTGATGCTTTCCTTGTTGAATCCAGGGTAAGAATCAGTGTGCCGATGTTTAGGTTGCACTTGTTTTGAATTGCTCTTTTAGTTGGATCATGGTAAGAGTCAATTAATGAATGGTCGCGTTGCATTCATTTGGAGTTGGGTGATCAACCATGTCCATTTCGATTTACGTTCTCCCGTCAAATCTAGGGATAAAGTCAGCTCAAATGCAGTCATGTCATGCTCATTTGGTCTCATGCTCTTCCTGACGGATCGAAGGAAGGCGACGGAGGACGAATGGTCAAGTCACACTCATTCGTGGTTTATTCTTCTATCCGTGCTCTATTGGTCAAAGGTATTCGATGGACGTTCCGGTCCCGATATTGACCGTCGATTCAACGACACGATGTAGAATGCTCGGACCTCATTTCCTATCGATCCAATGGTATGATATGAAAGGTGCAGATCGATATTGCCCGTCGATCCGGCGGTACGATATAATTGGTTGCCCAGAACTTCGGGCATCATTCTGATTGGTTAGCATAAAGGTCTCCTTGTAGTCATTTCCTTAAGTTGTAAAGGACGCTAAGCTGGAGATGTAGCGAGTCACCTTTCTCTTCTTTCGGTGATATGAACTTCTGCCCCCAGTCTTGGGTTAGAAAAGTTAGTTCGTGGATGGCCTAATTGCACTTGTAGTGAGTTTACACTCCTCATGTCGAGTTCAGGTCAGAGTTGGTGAATGAATGGTCGAATCTCATTCGTTCGTTTGTCTATTCTTGTAGCCACACTTTGGGGATCAAAGTCAGTTGAAGGGCCATTCATCGCACCTATTTGATGTTTATACCCCTGTCCACACTCTGGGGACTTGCATCTTTATGACAGCTGTTGATCACTCATTTTCATGTGTTGAGTCTGCGCCTATGCTTGGGGAATGAGTGATGTAACTTGGTTGAGATGCAGTCGAAGTTGTTAGGTGGACGGGTCCACCCTCCTCAAGGCCGTACTTGATGGAGATGCAGTCGAAGTCGTTAGGTGGGTGGGTCCACCCTCCTCGAAGCTGCATTGAATGGAGATACGGTCGAATTTGTTAGGTGGACGGGTCCACCCTCCTTGAGGCCGTACTTGATGGAGATGCAGTCGAAGTCGTTAGGTGGATGGGTCCACCCTCCTCGAAGCTGCATTGAATGGAGATACGGTCGAAGTTGTTAGGTGGACGGGTCCTCCCTCCTCGAGGCCGTACTTGATGGAGATGCAGTCGAAGTCGTTAGGTGGATGGGTCCACCCTCCTCGAAGCTGCATTGAATGGAGATACGGTCGAAGTCGTTAGGTAGATGTATCTACCCTCCTCGAAGCCGTATTTGATGGGGATGCAGTCGAAGTCGTTAGGTGGACGGGTCCACCCTCCTCGAAGCTGCATTGAATGGAGATACGGTCGAAGTCGTTAGGTAGATGTATCTACCCTCCTCGAAGCCGTATTGAATGGAGATACGGTCGAAGTCGTTAGGTAGATGTATCTACACTCCTCGAAGCCGTATTGAATGGAGATACGGTCGAAGTCGTTAGGTAGATGGATCTACCCTCCTCGAAGCCGTATTTGATGGAGATGTAGTCGAAGTCGTTAGGTGGACGGGTCCACCCTCCTCGAAGCTGCATTGAATGGAGATACGGTTGAAGTCGTTAGGTAGATGTATCTACCCTCCTCGAAGCCGTATTGAATGGAGATACGGTCGAAGTCGTTAGGTAGATGTATCTACACTCCTCGAAGCTGTATTGAATGGAGATACGGTCGAAGTCGTTAGGTAGATGGATCTACCCTCCTCGAAGCCGTATTTGATGGAGATGCAGTCGAAGTCGTTAGGTGGACGGGTCCACCCTCCTCGAAGCTGCATTGAATGGAGATACGGTCGAAGTCGTTAGGTAGATGGATCTACCCTCCTCGAAGCCGTATTTGTTTGATGCTTATACTCCAGCTCGCGCTCTGGGAGTTTGGAGTTAGTTGTTGTTTATACTCCGGTTCACACTCTTGGATCTCGGAGTTAGTTAATGTTTATACTCCAGCTCGCGCTCTCGGAGTCTGGAGTTTTCTGATGTTTATACTCTGGTTCGCACTCTGGGATCTCGGAGTTAGTTAATGTTTATACTCCAGCTCGCGCTCTCGGAGTCTGGAGTTTGTTGATGTTTGTACCCAGCTCGCGCTCTCGGAGTACTCTGGGGTTTGGTTAATGTTTATACTCCAGTTCGCGCTCTCGAAAGCTAGAGTTTGTTGATGTTTGTACCCAGCTCGCGCTCTCGGAGTACTCTGGGGTTTGGTTAATGTTTATACTCCAGTTCGCGCTCTCGGAAGCTAGAGTTTGTTGATGGATCGCCATGTATCAGTTTTTGTCCGGCTTTTTGTGTAGCGATATGCCCCCGAGCTTGGGGACTCACTTAGCGAGAGATCGGTAGGATCCCGATTACTTTTCACTTATCCGCCCACAATGAAGGATGAGATATAATTTATAGATGGTTGAATCGCATCCATGTTCATTTGGATTTTGCTTCTGCCAAGCCTAAGGAGTAAGATTATTGTTTCGGAAAACTTTAAGCTCGAGCAGAGGAGAGGATGGTAGAACTACATCCACTTTGAGTTATGCATATTCCCCTAAGTCAGGGGCAAGAATTGAAGAGCTGATGGACAATCGAGTCACATCTAACTTATACTTTGCATTCTTTCGATCGAGCTAAGGAAAAGAGTTGAAATGACAGCTCGTGATAGTTAGTGAGTAGGCAGTCAGTCGTTGATGACTTTAAATTGAGGGTTAGACCTTTAAACATGTGTTCCCTCAAATAATCCCAAATGTCTAATGTAGGATCGGATGCATGGATGGTGACATCACGTCCACCCTAGAAGTGACTCCGATTTTATCAGGCATCAGAAGAAGCATAAGTATTTTGGCAAGCTTCAAGTACGAGATGGAGAGTGCATTGTTGGGACATATAACTCCAAGTCTTTCTTACATCTCCTAATTAAATTGCATAGGCGGATGAGTGGATGGTCGGTTGCATCCACTTTGTACTAGGGTTCTGACCTTGTCGGTCTCTTCCGCTTTGATGCCTTGCCCCCAGTCTGGGGCATATAGTAGCCGATGAGTGGTCGAATCATGCTCATCACGATGATATCTAAATGATTTGATCATGGTCCGCGGAGGTCGTTTTGCACCCAATCTTAAGTACTCGGTTACCTGCATCATTTGCAAGTAGTTTAATTCAAGTAGGTCATATTTCGCAACGTAAATGAAATTGAATTAGAAATAATTCAAAAGAGATCAGATCAAATCTCATTGATAAGTGAGGCAGCGTCGTATGCTCGCTATTGCACATCATTCCAGCCCTTCTCAGTTGGAAGTCTAACGCAAATGGTTCAATTTGATCAAAGTATTTGATTGATAGGAGTCGGATGTTCCCGGTCCTTTGTTTTATAGGGCTTGCACATATTGTTGGAGCTATCCTTTCCGGAGCAGCCTTATGGCGTTGGCGTTCACGGTAGCCATTTAGAGAAGAGGAGTTTTCCGATCTAGAGTATGGAGTAGGTCCCCTCCTTATCTTGCTATGTTGATCCTTCATCTGATTCATCAACTCAAAAATGGCCTAGACATGTTGGTGTAATTGTCGGCGGCGATCCACCAGTTCTCTTGTTAAAGTCGTGATCGACGGTCTTCTCTAAGGAATGAGGGAAGACATCTGCGTTTGATGGCACTCGTCACTCTTGGTGTAAGCCATGCGCAATTCTCACTTCATGAGGTAGTGCGGGGGGTTGTATATTTCCAACGTGCACTGACGTAGTCAGCATTTTGAACTTTCATTGGAAGTTCTTCATGTAGGATGGTTTCAACGAATAGGTCTCGACTGGAAAAGATTCTCCAATCGACATTATGATCAAGTCCATTTTATTGCCAAGGGGCCTTGTAACCCTAGTGAATGATGTATGCATGATTGCCCAACGTTTGAGTGGTTGGTAATGCCGATTGGACGGCGAGTTGGTTAAAATGGGCTAATAGATTGGTGTTTATCCCAAACTTTCATCTAGATAGGAGACCTATATAGGGTACTAAGGAAGTCCTCTTGAGGTTGTATGTCATGCTTTTAGTCATGTGGACATGGAATGATTAAGATGCGGGAATTTGAAGATGGTTCAGCGGTGACCAGCTATGTTTTGGGTTGGCAGAGTAGACAATGTCGGAGAGTTGTCATATTAACCATCGTACCATAGCTGTCAATTCAGGAGTTTAAAAGCTGGTTAGTTGGAGGGAGTTGCATTCCACCTAAAAAGCTTGATATATTAATCAACTCCAGTTCTTGGCATATTAGCTAGGTTCTCCAGCCTCTGGGAGTACGGTTGAGTAGTATTTCTTTACCCATTCCTTTATTGCAACTCAACATTTGTTGTTGTGATCTCCTATGTCTTGTTCAGTCATGGAACGGTTAGAAGCACGAATGGAATGTTCCTTCACTAAATTGGTGATCGAATTCACTATGCGGGTGCCCTGCGCTGCGGCTAGGGTTCGGGGGGTTTCCCCCGAAATTTTTTTTAGCCTTCTTTTAGGAAATTTGGGTCGTACCCGAAATTTTTTTTTTTTTGAAATTTCGTATCCATCAAGCAACCTTAAAAAGTCCTTCTTCGTATCATTCTTGTTCGAATCCATCATATGTGCTCGTCTTTGTATCGATATGAAGTGCGCATGGCTAGATCGATACGAAAGTGGTATCTGTCGATCGATACGAAGTAGATGCAGATGGATGGATACGAAGTACCTGTGAGTATCAATACGAATTGGAGGCAGATGGATGGATACGAAGTACCTGTGTGTATCGATTCGAATTGGAGGCAGATGGATGGATACGAAGTACCTGTGAGTATCGATACGAATTGGAGGCAGATGGATGGATACGAAGTACCTGTGTGTATCGATTCGAATTGGAGGCAGATGGATGGATACGAAGTACCTGTGAGTATCGATAAGAATTAGAGGCAGATGGATGGATACGAAGTACCTGTGTGTATCGATTCGAATTGGAGGCAGATGGATGGATACGAAGTACCTGTGAGTATCGATACGAATTGGAGGCAGATGGATGGATACGAAGTACCTGTGAGTATCGATACGAATTGGAGGCAGATGGATGGATATGGAGTATTGCTTCCTGATGGATACGAAGTACAACTTCCATCTCATGGATACGAAGTAGAGCATCCATCTCATGGATACGAAGTACAGCATCCATCTCATGGATACGAAGTACAGCATCCATCTCATGGATACGAAGTATGGCATCCATCTCATGGATACGAAGATTATGGATACGAAAAACAACATATTTTCTGGATTCAAAAAGATGGATACGAAAATCACCATAGTTTCTGGAAACAAATACATGGATACGAAAATCACCATATTTTCATGGATTCGAAGACATGGATACGAAAATCATCATATTTTCATGGATTCGAAGACATGGATACGAAAATCACCATATTTTCATGGATTCGAAGACATGGATTCGAAAATATGGGTATGGAATTCATTATGAATGTAGTTCCTCTTAGATCTGGAGCAATCTGAATAGAATAGAAGGAACCACTTATGAACAGATCTGGATCTTCTCCTTAGATTTTTGCAATCCAACGACGGTAGTAGATCCATAGAGTAGGAGAAAAAACTGTGTTTTTTCTCAGTGAAAGCACCAAAGTGTTTGTACCAAAAATGGGCACAACACTCTTCGGAAGTTTTTGAAGAGATAAAAGTGAAGAAGGAAAATTAAGACTGAGGATTATCTAACAAAAACTCCAAATAACAGAAAGTAAATTGCACAGAAGACAGCGATTTAGAGTGGTTCAGCGTTTCGCCTACGTCCACTATGAAGTTTGATGATTTTATTGCTCGATACTTGAAGATTACAATTTCTTATACTGTAATACAACTGATTTTCAAAGCTAAGTCTGAAACTAAAGCAGCAGTGGTGATCTAGAGTAAATCTGGCAGAGTCTGGGCGCTCTTTAGCTCTTAGAATTCTCCGACCCCTTTTCTGAATGACCAGGGGCTCTATTTATAGGTGTAGGAGGCTGATATTTCGCCTAAATTGAGGGGAGACCAGTTCTGGCGCGTGAGGGGGCCCACATGCCCGCTCTTTGGAAATCCGGGCCCACTTTGGGATCGATTCGACCCTTGCTTCGAATCGATCAAGATTTGCTCCGATTGAGCTGAAATTTGGCATGGTCATTCCTTAGGTTTCCAGTTAGCTCCTGTCCAAATTTCATAGCATTTGGAGTTGTAGATCTCGAGATATGATCGATGCAAGTTGGCCCATATCGATTCGACCCTTGCTTCGAATCGATCAAGATTTGCTCCGATTGAGCTGAAATTTGGCATGGACATTCCTTAGGTTTCCAGTTAGCTCCTGTCCAAATTTCATAGCATTTGGACTTGTAGATCTCGAGATATGATCGATGCAAGTTGGCCCATATCGATTCGACCCTTGCTTCGAATCGATCAAGATTTGCTCCGATTGAGCTGAAATTTGGCATGGACATTCCTTAGGTTGCCAGTAAGCTACTGTCCAAATTTGGTGGCATTTGGACTTGTAGATCTCGAGTTATGATCGATTCAAGTTGGTCCATATCGATTCGACCCTTGGTTCGAATCGATCAAGAATTGCTCCGATCGAGCTGAAATTTGGCGTGGACATTCCTTATGTTGCCAGTAAGCTACTGTCCAAATTTGGTGGCATTTGGACTTGTAGATCTCGAGATATGATCGATGCAAGTTCGGATTTCTCAGCCGTGATCCATCAATATCTGGAGCATATGAACTCCGATTGACTTGAAATTCCGAATTTTGGCTCCCATAGCTTTGCTTGTCATGTCATATCAATTGTAGCCCGATCCGGACTCGGAAAAAATTTGTCGATATCCATAGTGAGCCTACGTATAACCGATCTCCAAGACGAACTGTCATTGGTTTGTAGTCAAGTTCTTGGTGTCACGGCCTTACCAAAAGGCGGGATAACACCCCCCGTTGTCCAAAGATGGTTAAACCCCTCAGGGCATCAAATGAAGAAGTATTGGGTCTTGAATTGGGATAGAATGCTCTGCAGTTGTAATACAATCTTACGATTCCTTTGAGCTTCGATTACAACAAAAGACAGACACTCGTCTCTTCTCTTGAATGAAAGAATGTACCACAACTCGTCAAAGCTCGGAGCACGATTAAATGTATGCATGAAAAGAACGTGCAAGCAAGTTAGGACGGCGTATCCGTTGGGATAAATCTAGAATGGAGCGATTCCTAAATTCGAAAGGGTTTGGCGCAAAAAGTCGTTAAAGGGGGGGCACAACTCTATTCAGGCACCTATACCGATGGCAAGCGGTATATCCCAGAGGAGGCATATGAGCAAACTCGTTCTTCTCTAGAAGGCGAACGTCTTCCTCCGGTATGCCATGTTGCACGCAGATATTGCACAGGACCTTATCAGAAATCACAAAAGAAGCTCTCTCCCGCGGGTTGAGAAGAACTCTAAAGTTAGGAGGGGTTCGATCCAAGATCGGACCGACTGGGACCAACTGGCTATATTCAGCCAGTGAGGTGGAAGGAGAAAGGGCGAAGGATGATGACTCGACTTCCGAAAGTGCCAGACTTCCTCTGGTAGATTTACGGCGAGAAGATGGATGCTTCATTCTAAACAACAGAACTTACATCTGAAACGGTCAGGTAATTCAACCCTAAAATAAGAACTCCCTATACTACGCTTGAATTCCGAAAGAATATGGGCTCGCACTGATGTGTCAGCCTTCAAGTATGTACCGGTGGTTGAATCTTTTTATTTCTAAATAACTTGTATATCCTGATTACCATACAAATATCCTTTTTTTCCTTGAAGTCTTTACTTCATTGAAATAATGCTTATGTCCTTATTATTGTACAAATACCCTGTTTATTCTTGAATGAGTAGTTCATACTTACTGTAAAACATATATCTAACAATCTATAAAGGTGGTAATTATAAAACAACAAAAAAATGATAACTAACCACTAAGACATGTACATACCTGTAAAATTATATCACACCAAGTAAATGAAACTCAATCCATCTGAGTAGAAAATCAGCGGACTAAGATTAAGAGTTAGCTTATATCTATAAGCTATAAAGCAAACTCTAATTGATGTGACAATTCAACCGTAAAGCCAATCAAAACCTTAACAAATGGTCGTAAGATGGTGTCATTCTTGAGGACAAGTAGCATCTTTAAAGCTAACTTTGCAACATGTTTGATGAAAATACTTTCCACTCTGTTTCCTGAAATAATTCAACTTAAGTTAACTGCCGCCTGAAATATTTCAGCTTAGGGTAAAATTATAAAAGGATATATGTACCCCTTGTAAAGTCCAACATATAGATAAGTATTGAATCATATTCGCAGTTAACATCCAAATTGGATTGTGACTTATGTTATCCAACTTGAAGTTTTGTAAGTGGAGGTTGATTTTATTTGATCTATACTTCTTTTATGTTTTACATATAGTTATTAAAATTTATAAAGAGACCAGATCTTCACACTCAAAATTTAAACTTAAAATTACAAACACAAATTTCAATATGTCAAATAGTCAAAAATCTACTCCTATTTCCTATATCATAGGGATTGAAATTAATGTGAGAATTTAAGTTGAAATTTATATGTATGAATGTAAATGTAAATTTTAAACGTGAAGCTCTTTTCCCCTTTTATATGACTCTAGTAATCATAGATTATGCACTAATATATTAAAAGTGACATTTCCCTTGATAAAGTAAACTACATATGTGTAGCTACAAGTTCAATTCAATTTATTGAAATTCAAATGCAGGAAGTTATTGGTACTTCTTTACAACTCCATGATGGATGAGTTGTTTAAATGCGAGTCCTTTTCAAATAGAGTAAATACTCATGGTAATGAAGTTTCCCTGATATTCATTTTCTCATCTCATCTTTCAAGAGAGTCATGAAATAATTGAAGTATGCAAGTAATAGTTATAGGATAAATGCTACTGTAACCAAAAATAAGGAATACAGATATGCGGATCTCAAAATTAAAGGTGGAAATCAGGGAGGCTGGTAAAAAACGAGGGTTTAGGTTCTTTTCGTAGAAAATAACAAACATATTTTCTGGGGGAGTTGCATTTTCGTAGTAATATATTCATATTTTTCTACCATCTTCAGGTTAATCAAGGCAAAGATACATAGTAAAATGAAATATGTATGCAAATGGTAATAGCATGGATTTTTCTGTACTCATATTTACTGTATATGTGGTTTTATAATCTTTGTTGATTGTACTACATCATACACAATAGAAGTCCGCAAATATGTTATCGGCACGTAAATAGGACTTATCATGGGCACCTACATAGTTATAATTAGTCATATCTCATCATTCATAATAGAAGTTGTTTATGGTGATAATAAATGCATGATCATGGTTTCATTACTTCTACCAGTGAGCTTTAGGTACTTCAGTGTAACATGATTGACTGGAAAAAATCCCATGGTCGCTCCATGTTCAAGAGACATGTTTGCAAGAGTGGCACGGGCTACTAGAGATAGCTCACTCTCCCTTCTCTTGTATATGCAATGAATGACGCATCATGGTAACTTTTTAGAAAAAACCAGAAAACTTGAATCAATAACAGAACAATAACTCGTTTAAATTTAAATTTCATACCATAGAATTCGACTAACTTTCCAACAATGCCGTGTTTCCGGAGGATCTATGTAACTGTCAAAACTAAGTCTGTGGTAGTAACTCCATTTTTCAGTTTTCCATGTAATTTGAATCCAACTACTCCAGGAAACACCATGTCCATAGGCTATAAGAAAGATGTTACTATTAGAAAAAACAATTGTTTGGAGAAGAAATTATCAAGGGACACCTACAAACACTAATATAAATACTCAAGAGCATTAGTATTTGTAGAAAGTTTCAACATGAAAATAGACCACATTTTAAAAAAAAATTGGAACTTTATGCTAGTCATTTAAAAATCAGTTCTACAACTGTTTTTTTTATCCATGTATATAAAGGTGCCATTTTAAATTGCTCTAATACAATAATGTATGGATGCTATAATCAATTGAACTAATACAAGAAGAATAGGAAGAACAAGAAGAAGAAATAAAGTTAAGTGGAAATTTAGATCGCATCCTTAAAACGGAAGAATATTGCAAAGTGGATCCCTGTGTAAGTTTCATTATAAAGCGGGTCCATGTTTTTACTGCAGAATAATTGCTAACATTTCAGCAACTATTCAGGAATACTTGCTGATAGTAAATATTGTTGTTGAAATGTCGGCAATAATTGAATATTATTGCTGATAATCATGCAATTGTTGCTGAATAATTATATATCAACTAAAATTTATATTAGTGCAACAATATGTGAAATTATTCTACATTGTTGCTGATATATGCGCAGCTATTCCATAAAATAAGGTACTTTTGGCTTATTATTGCTGATTTGTATGCAACTTTTATGAATTATTGCTTTTTTCGCTGCAATTATTGGGAATAAGCAGTTTGTTCTATGCAATATTGATTATTTTTCAATCATACGCAATTTCATCATTTTTTCCTTGATTGTTGTGCAATAATGTCTTGTTTGAATAAATGTAGATAGTAAATTTGGAAGATTGAACTAAACAGAAAAAATTGCATGAAATAACGCAATTTTTTACTAAAGTTGCTGAAATATCGGCAATTTCAAGAAAAATTGCAGAATTTCCTGAAGTGCGAATTTTGTTGTTTTTTTGGGTTTTGATGAATTTTTTTGTGTTTTTCTTGCATTGATATGAAGATGATTATATGTCGAAATAAGTTTTGAAGTTTGGCAATTTTTTACGATGTTCTTTTTTGTTTTTTTATTGATTTTCGAAAAACAGGGACCTAATTTATAAAGTTTTAAGACAGGGACTTTTCGTGTATTTTGAAACCTACCAGGGACATGTGCCAAAAGTACCCTAAAGTTAAAGTTGATACCTAGGCTGAGTCCGTCTATTGAGAAGCTTGTCGATACTGGAGGGATGATGATTTAGGGTTTGTGACTAAGAAGGAGATGACGCTTTTTGCCGCTGGTGAGTCGGTCTATTGTGGCCAGGTAGATAAACGATGATTGATTACCATGAAGTTTTTGAGTGCCTTAGTATATCAATGATTTAGGGCTTCTAGTGTGTTAATTGATTGATGACGATTTGGTGCTTCGACGTTAGAGTAGACCAACGGAGTGGTTTTTGTAGGTGGATTAAGGAGGTGGCGATGTAGGGTTTTCTAAGAGCGTTGTTGTGAAGTGGAAATAAAAGCAATGAAAATAATGAATGGTACTTGGAAAAAATTTCGCAAAAATTTTAGGCAGGCCAATCAAAAATTTCCCCTAAAGCCCATGTTAGCACTTGATTTACAAACGCTACCATTATTTGCAACTAAAACTAGGTTTTCTTGTAGTGCCCTTCTTTGATCATGTCCGACTTTGGGGTTCGATCGAATTTTGATCATATAAAATGGTGGTCTGAATATCCCTCTTTGGAATGTTTGCCTCCGATCGCACCTAACTCTTGGTATCGATCGGAGTTAATTACCTAGGACAGTGATTTAGATATCTATTATTAGGATAGTAGGAGTGAAATCTCGTCAATGGTTGCCAGCTTGAATATTCCATTTCTAAGCTTGTGTTCGATCGCATATGGGCCTTACCAGCTCAGGCCCATATTCATAGGGCTTAGGAAGGTTATCTTGAGGATGAGGTTGCCAATTTCAAAGGTCCGACTCCTAATCTTAGTGTTGTAATATTGGGCGACATGTTTCCGATGTATGGCTACTCTCAAGTCAGCCTCATCATGCTTCTCATCGACCATATTGAGTGATTCCAATAGGAGTTCCTTATTCATTTTAGGGTTGTAATAGGTCACTCGATGAGATGGTACCTTAAGTTTAATTGGAGCCAAAGCCTCTGATCCATAGGCTAAGGTACATGTAGTATGGCCGGTCGTGGACTTGTGGGTCGTTCGATAAGCCCATAGTGCTAATGGTAGTTCATCGACCCACTTACCCTTGGCCTTCTCCAGTTGCTTCTTGAGAATGGACTTAATTATTTGTTCATAGCTTATGCTTGTCCATTCGCTTATGGGTGCACTACCGCTGCAAATCTCTTCTTAATGCGATGTCTGCAGTAGAAGTCTTTGAACTCGACTCTATCGAATTGGGTCCGATATGGAAAATAATTGTTTACAGGACCCTAAAATGATAAATGATTTTTTTGACTATGAAGTTGATCACCTTTTTAGTAGCGATCATGGCTAGTGGTTCCACTTTAGCCCACTTCATGAAATAGTCGACGACAATGATGGCGTATTTCATGCCACCTTTGGGCATTGGTAACACACCAATGATACCAATTCCCCACACTACAAACAACCAAGGACAAACCATCTATGTAATCTCAATCAATGGAGCTCTAAGGATTTTGGAAAATCTCTGGCGTTTTTCGCACCTTCTGCATTAATTTGCTGCGTCTCGGTTAACGGTCGGCCAGAAGTATCTGTAGCGAAGATTCTTTTTCGCCAAGGTCTGCCCTCCAGTGTAGTCATCACATTCCCCTTCATGCACTTCCATCAGGACCTTCTTGGATTCATCCTTAGTAACACACTAAAGTAAAGGGACTGAGATCCTTTCCTGTATAACATTCCTTCTTGCATGACGAATCTCGAGGATTTGCAAAGGAGCTTTCGTCACTCGTGATGTGCACGTAAATGTGCATATTTTAACATCTATACTTAATCTATTTTTATTTAAATAAATGTCATAATTGGGTATTTTTACATGTTAAAAACCAAATTTCAAATGTGCTTTCAAGTCATCATTCATACATAATTGTGGGGGTAAAATAGTAATTTTGTGCATGAATAAATTTGGAGAATATTTATTTGCTCATTTTATTTTTAATTATAGGAATTTTTGGATGGAAATATGAAGGTATTCTCATAAAAATATGCATGCACAAGGATGGAACAAAGGAATAAAGATGGAAATAATTCAAACCATGCATCATGGAGGACCCCACATACCCACTTACCTTGATCTACAATTAGAAGCTAATGGACAAGTTAGTGGAGGTTAAAGTTTCATGCATACTTGATGGATTAATTAGAGATAAATGATTACTTGGTGGCCATACTTCCTAAAGGGTATTTTGGAAAGCCCCCTAAAAATTGGATTAGGGTTTTGTGCATGTATAAATAGCTCTCTTATGTACATGTAAAGGATCTTCTTCCCTTTTAATTACTTTGGAAATTAGAATGCAAGTTGTAACCACAAAGATATATGAAATAGAAATGGCTTCCTAAGCCTCTTGTTCTTTTACTTCTTCCTTGTTCTTATTTTATTTTTCTTGTTTATTTTTATTTACCTGCTCTTTCATTTCATGTTAGTAGCTTAGTTTTACTTGTATGCAAATAGTTTAGTTTCTCTTTTATTCTAATTAGCTCTTACCATCTTTGCTTTGTTTTAATGTTGAAATTCACATGTGTTGATATGGTAACACAAATGAGTAGCTAAACCCCTTTAATTTAGGGGTAATAAAGCTCTCTAAAATTATGTAAATTCAACATTTTCTTGTGATTTATGGTCTCTTTTATGCTTCCTGAGAAGTAAATGTTGATGTAAGTTTATAAAAATGAATTTGATAGCCTATGTTTTATTTACAAATAGGCTATTCTTATTCAAACATAAACACAATTTACATCATCATTTTACTAATTGATTTTTGATTATGAAATTAAGGTAGAAACAAAATTTGATGATCTATGTTACTAAATACAATAATAAATAGATCATACTTAAAATAGCTTTTGCTTTGACTTCATTTTCATGAGAATTGATAAGTGGTTTTGGTTGTTGTATTATAGTTTGATGGTTTAAATTATGTTAATCAATAACATAAATAAACCATACTTATGATAAAAACATCACTGATCCCACTTAATATAAAAAATAGAGATCATGGATTACTTTTATGTTGATTTACAAAAATATGAGAGTGGATTTGCCTCTAAATTGTTTTCTAATCTCATATTTTCCATCACTTTTGTTCTAGCATTTTGTTTTACATTTTTCTTAGCTAATCAAAAATTTTAGGTTTGGTTTAATTCGATTGAATAGAAATTTTTAAATCTAAACAATTCCCTGCGGATCGACCCGTATTCGTCATGTACTAGAATTATACACCGTGTGCTTGCGGTTAATTTAAATTTAAATTTGATCGGCTATTTTCTAACTCGATTGGAAATTGGTCGTCGAATAAGTTTTTGGCACCATTGCCGGGGAATTTGATTTGATTTGACTTTCTATTCTTCGAATTAGTTTTTGTTTGATTTCGTTGTGCGTTTGTTTTGTGTGTGAATTTGCATTTTAAAAAAAATTATTGTGTGTTTGTGTGATTGCTACTTGCATTTGTTTGTGTGTTTGTTTGCATTTGTTGCTTCTTTATTTTCCATTTGCAATTTTCTATTTCTATAAAAAAATACACAATCTCATTTGAAAAAGAAAAAATTTATTTCATATACATTTTTACATTTCATACTTGCATTTGCAATCTTCAACTACATTTACATTTCATTTTGATTTTACATTTGCATCAACCCAATTGCACCATTTCTACAAACTCACAGCTGCACACATTCATTACCATCCTCTTACTTCTGCCCACTACTACCTCCTTTGCAATCATAAAGTTGCTACAAAAAGACCACTTCAACCACCCCTGCTCAAAGCACTTCAGACCACCTTCAAGTGCTACAATCCCTATAACCTTACAAGCTACTTAAATTAAAACTAACTTCCACCATATACTTCAATTTGGCCTACCAATACACTTGAATGCACCTCCTCATAACCCACTTCCTCACATTCCATATACACTGCCACCATCCTCTTCAAACTATCACCTTTCTGCTCCTCAACAACACACACACACCTGATCCTATTTATTTGCCAACTGCTGAACTTCATTTCATTACCCCCATCTCCATACCACCTTTCCTACACTTCAACACTCCTTACTGGAACAATATTTCCAGCCTTCAATATCACACCAACCACCAGTTGCACAACAATCATCACTGTGCACATCACATACATAGTTCCCTAAACTGTTGCCACAACCACAACCACAATTTCATTCCCTATATGCTGCTACAGCAGTTCTGTCATCCCCTTTACTTAACAAACCATTAACTCATCACCACTGCACAGTTCAAACTGCAACTCCTCAACATCACTCCACTGACCATACAACGATACTGCTACATACTTCACTCTTGCCACTTCTCATCATTCACCTCTGTTAACAACCACCATCCATACTTCATCCGGCACTGTCATATCCCCTGCTTCCTCCCACATGTTCACCACTGCCATTAACATATTCATCATTCACCAACATCACCATTTAAATTATCATTGCCGCATCCCACTGCTCCTCTACAATCATCTTCCTGCATGTTTCCACCATCTCTAACCTGCACACCTAAATACACCTCTGCTCTACCCCAAAATCAACATACATACCATCACTACTACATCTATCTGCCTGACACTCCCTACCACTGACCACTATTTCCTACAACCTCAGCACATACTTCAAATCTACACCACCAAAACCCAAAACTCTATCGCGAACCAAGCGGCAACCTCCACACATCGCCATCGATCAGAACAACCTCTCCAACATCGAGCATCTCCAGTATCTCCATCACCAAAAGCTAAAAACCCAAATTGAATTACGAAATCACAACCGCCTCAAACTGCCCTGACCTTCCTCCAGACCCATCGCAACTACCCTCGAACCCGGGTTTCTCCTATAGAACTCGAATTTGATTTTCATAATTTGATTTTGAGAGGAACTCGAATTTGGAATTATGGACTGTAAATGAAATAGCGACTCATAGTTTTTTTTTTGTTTTTTTGTCTGATGAAGTTGCTGATACTTTAATTGGCCGGGTATTAGTCAGCTTTAATAAAGAAAAAAAAACAAGTTCATTTTTGTATTCTTCTCTTCCTTCTAAAAAAACAAAAAAAAAAGAAGAAAAAACATTCTCTTTTAATTACTTCATTTTAGTTTCTCTTGTTTACTTTGTTTTGTTTAATTTGTTCTAGTTTTGTTTTGTTTAATTTGTTTTAGTTTTATTTAATTTTTTTATGCTTAAAAAAATATATAATTTAAACTTGTTTTGTTCTTGTTTTAATTTTTTTTAAGTTCCATCCTTATATATATATAAACTGTATATATAGTGTTGATCAAATTTTCAGGTTGCAAAAGCAGAAATTCAAAAGGAAGATTAGCTTACCAAAAATAACTGCTCTACTTGCTTGCTAAAAAAATTACAGCTAAAAAAAATTTGCTAATAATCTGCACACTCTGGTATCGTGCTTTTATCTCCAGTTTTATTTTAATCGCATTGTAGGTTGCTTGCATTTGCATTTATATACAAAAAATTCAAAAATCCAAAAACAAAAAAAAACTTCATTTTAGTTGCATTGTAAATCCACGTTTAATTTTTTGCTTTTCATTGATCTCATCTTATTTTTATTTTCTAAAGGCAATACCCAATTCACATAAGGTGGGTGATTTCATCACCCCTTCCTTAGCCCACAAATCGCATTTCATGGTAGAATTTGACTAATAATAACAGTTAGACATTCAACTTAAGGGTGTCACGAGCTCTTTAGGGCTTAATTGTATCTTGACAATTGTCTTCTTTGAACAATTTTATTTCTTGGTGTCTAGGCTACGATAGAGCAATAAATAGTTATAAATATTACGGCGATTCATAAATATTATAGTGGTTGTTCCTCTTAAGGTACTTAAACCTTCGGTTGCATTACTACAGTGGTTCGTGGTGCACCGATAACTCCCTGTTACCTGGCTAAGAAATATTTTTGTTGATTTAAGACAAAGTGTGATTATACAATTTTAGGATAGGAGCTACTAAGGAAAGAAAATTTATAATTAAGTCCTTTGCATTCATTTAATTGCATTAGTTCATGCATATTTAAAAAAAAAAGGAAAAGAAAACAAAAATCCAAAACCAAAAAAAATTGTAAATTTAATTTAACTTAATTTTTTTTAATCCAAAAAAAGTCCTTTTGAATCCTTTCGTTTGAAATTTTTCAATAAAAACAAATATATATATATAATCTTTTCAAAAACAAAAAAAAACGTAATAAAAAAAGAAAAAATTTTAAAATTCAGAAAAAAAACAAAAACAAAAATCAAATTTCCATTTTCCATTTTCTTAAACAAAAACAAAAAAATTCCTTTTGGTAAATATTTGAAAATTTGAAAATTCAAAAACAAAAAAACATAAAAATTACAAAAAAAATACAAAAAAAATATATAAAAAAAATTTGAAAAGCCAAAAAAATCAATCAAACTTCTCTTTTGAAAAATAAATTTTTCTTGGTAAATATTTTTCCTCCTTAAAAAAAACAAAATATAAGAAAAAAAACAATTTTGCACTTCATTTTCCAAATCTAGTTTCATTTTCTAAACTCGATTCTAACTTCTTTCTCTTCTCAACTTTTAATTGTGCATGAGTACTTGGACTCGTGACGACAACAACGAACACTGGGACTCGTAATTCAACAAAAAAATCGTTTAACTCGAACAAACGATCCTCCTGAAATGGCGAACGAAAACGCCCCTCGAACTCTTATGGATAGAATCTTTCCCGACAGAGTTTCTATTCCATCTTGCATCACGTTACCCACCCCAACGGGTAACCATTTCGAAATTCACTCGAACCATTTTTCCATGCTTCCAAAATTTGGAAATTTTGAACACGATGTCCCATACATTTTCTTGACGAAATTCGAACAAGTTTGCGCAACCATGAAACTCTAACTACTTTTTGATGATGGAATCAGACTTCGATTAATTCCATTCGCTCTTATGGATTATGCTGAAAAATGGTTGCACAGCTTACCATCTAACTCGATTAAAACTTGGGAAGAATTTGTGAAAGTTTTCTTAAAAATGTTGTACCCAAAAACATCTAAAATCCGAAACAAAATCGTCAATTTTCATCAATTCAGGGGAGAACCATTCAGAAAATATTTTGAAAGATTTAAAGAGCTTTTGATAAAATGTTCACATCATAACTTCGAAAAATGGACGCTTTGCCAAATTTATACGAGGGACTTGAAAACAGCTTACGAACTATGCTCGAATCAATGTGCCAAGGCAACTTTCCGCCCAACATCACGATGATGCTTGGCAATTTCTTGAAAATCTAGCCAAAAAGTCGACCTAATGGGAACGCTCAAACGAAAAATCAATTGACTCACAATCGAGCGCACACTCGATAGAATCATCTTTGGCCTTGGAAGCTAAAATTGACGCAATGATTAACAAATTCGATAACGTTTTCTCATCAAACCAAATGAACCAAGCTTCCCAACCAAAGTGTTATAAATGCAACGATCCTAGTTATATAGCCGATCAGTGTCCTAATTCTATCGAACAAATCAATGCTTTCAATAAAGCTAAAAATGACTCGTTTTCTCAAACGTACAATCCTAGTTGGAGAAATCATTTGAACTTTGCGTGGAATCAAAACAATCCCAATAAGAATATGATTCGTCCCAATTTTCAAGCATTCCCGAATAATGCTTCGAATCCTTCCTTTCAGCCCAATCGTTTTCAACCAAACTTTGTGGGTCCGTCTCAAAATCAACCTCAATAATCAAATTTTCAACCAGATCTTGCTCCCCCTCCCGAAGACGATAAACGTTTAAGTTCACTTGAAAAAAGTTTGGAAACGTTGACTAAAGCAACCACTCAAAGCCTCCAATCAAACAGCAATTTGCAAAATTTGTTGACCTCATATATGCAAAATACAAGCCAATCAATTGCTAAACTTGAAATGCAAATGGGTCAACTAGCCACGTCTGCAATTGAACGCGAATGAGGAACATTCCCAAGCCAGCCCATTCCAAACCCTAGAAATCAAAACGCTAATTCGAATCAAGCCCATGTTGTTCAAGATAGCAATGTCACCCAATTGAATGCTATCACAACTCTGTACACTGGTAAACAAATCGATAATCAAGTCGTTAATCCAATCGATTTACCGAAAACCTCTCTCAACAGTTCTAAAACAACAAACGAATCTGAATAGAATGCGGAGCCAAATGTCGAATCGAATGCCAATCAAAATTCTTCTTCTACTCAAGTAGACCCACCTACTGAGTATCGTGTTCCATTTTCACATCGTCTTCAACCGAAGAAACACTCGGACCAAATGGGAAAGATGTTGGAAATTTTTAAACAAATGAAAGTTAACATCCCGCTTCTTGACATTGTTCAACAAGTTCTAACTTACGCTAATTTTCTTAAGGACTTGTGTACCCAAAAGCGAAACACTCAAGTGCCCAAAAAGTCTTCTTAGCGGCCAGTTTGAGTGAAGTCTTATCCCAATCAATGCCCGTTAAATACAAAGATCCTGGCTGCCCTACGATTTCCTGTGCACTTGGAGACAAGACGATTAACAAATGCTTCATAGACTTAGGAGCGAGTGTCAGTTTGATTCCATACTCTTTGTACTAACAATTAAGCTTAGGTGAGCTCAAACCAATAAAGGTCATGCTTCAATTAGTTGATCATTCCATTAAGAAGCCCGTGGGAGAAATTGAGGATGTGCTCATTAGAGTAGGCAATTCATATTCCCCGTTGATTTTATCGTTCTCGAAACACAACCTGTGGCTAACCCTGCGAGTCAAATCCCTTTGATATTGGGCTGACCATTCTTAGCCACCTCAAATGCCTTAATCAATTGTCGCAACGGTTCGATGAAAATCTCTTTTGGAAACATGACTTTGGATCTTAACATTTTCAATCTTGAAAACCAATCGAACGAACCTTGCGACCAAACGTTGGAAGTTAGTGCCATTCATGAAAACTTTGAAAACGAGACGATCGACCTTAACGATGAACGCAAGGCCGAGTACGAAAAATTGTTTCACGAAATCCCTAATGAGATTGAGTACACACTCCCGTTCGAATCACTTTCACTTGAGTCCGAATCTCAACCTGATTCTTTGAACGAGCAGTCCCCGAGGTTGGACCATAAACCCCTTCCCGTTCACCTTAAGTACACATACTTAGGTGATAACGAAATGTTTCCCATCATAATTTCTACAACTCTCTCTCTTGATCAAGAAACTTCCTTACTTTCAATTCTATCCAAAAACAAGGAAGCAATTGGATGGTCGATCACTGCTATAAAGGGAATTAGTCCTGCTCTTGTTAAACATCCCATCCATTTGATTGACGACGCCAAGCCTATTCGTGACGTGCAACGAAGGCTTAACCCAAAAATGAAGGATGCGGTGTGTGATGAAATTCTCAAACTTCTCGACAACGGAATCATTTACCCAATCTCTGATAGTTCATGGGTTAGCCCAATTCATGTCATCCTAAAAAATTCTGGACTTACCATTGTTAATAACGATTCTAATGAACTTATTCGAACTCGTACCCAAACGGGTTGGCGTGTTTGCATCGACTATCGAAAATTAAATGCCACAACATGTAAGGATCACGTCCCTCTTCCGTTTATCAACCAAATGCTCGATCGTTTAGCCGGTCACGAATTCTATTGCTTTCTTGATGGTTATTCCGGCTATAACCAAATTCCAATCGCTTTCGAAGATTAAGAGAAGACAACTTTCACGTGTCCCTTTGGCACTTTCGCTTATCGACATATGCCTTTTGGCCTTTGCAATGCTCCTGCAACTTTTCAAAGATGCATGGTCAACATCTTTTCTGATATGATCAAACGTTTTCTCAAAGTGTTTATGGATGATTTTTCTATCTTTGGAAACTCTTTTTCTGAGTGCTTACACCATCTTGAACTTGTTCTTAAACGATGCAATGATAAACACTTAACACTAAATTGGGAAAAATGCCACTTTATGGTCACTCAAGGCATAATCCTTGGACATGTCATTTCAAATTAAGGCATTGAGGTAGATAAAGCAAAAATCGATGTCATTGAAAATCTACCTATTCCTAAATCTGTTAAAGACGTTCGCTCTTTCCTAGGCCATGCTAGTTTTTATCGACGCTTTGTGAAATATTTTAGCAAGATTGCTCGACCTCTTACGGCTCTTCTTGGAAAAGACGTTCCATTCGATTTTTACTCTAATTGTATCTCTTCTTTCGAATGTCTCAAAAACGAACTTGTTTCTGCTCCTGTAATTTTCTCACCGAATTGGGATCTCACATTCGAGATAATGTGTGACGCTTTGAACTTTGGAGTTGGTGCTGTCTTAGGACAACGCATCAACAAGATCCTTCCCGTTATATACTACGCTAGTATGACTCTAAATGATGCTCAACTCAATTACACAACTACTGAAAAAGAGCTTCTAGCTGTAGTTTTTGCTCTCGAAAAATTCCGACAATATTTGATAGGCTCACACATCACTATTTACACGGACCATTCCGCTCTTCGATATCTTTTCGCTAAAAAGGACGCTAAGTCTCGCTTAATCGTTGGATCCTTTTACTACAAGAAGTTGATCTTACAATCAAGGACAAAAAAGGATCCGACAATGTCATAGCCGATCATTTGTCTCATCTACTGAACGCACCATCGCCTTTACCAATCAATGAAAACTTTCCCGACGTACAACTTTTTTCTGTCTCTATCGATCCATGGTATGCCGACATAGTGAACTACTTGGTCACTAAAGAAACTCCGTCATCTTGGTCCAAATAAAACAAATGCGAATTCATGTCCCAAGTGAAATATTTCTATTGGGATGATCCACACTTGTTCAAGTATTGTCACGACCAAATCATTCGACGTTGCATCCCGGATTGCGAAATCAAGAGTGTTCTTTCGCATTGCCACGACTAAGCGTGTGGTGGACATTTCGGTCCTCGAAAAACTGCTAAAAAGGTGCTTCGGTGTGGTTTCTATTGGCCCGCTCTTTTCAAAGACTCATTTGAATTTTGCAAAACGTGCGATCGTTGCCAAATGCTTGGAAGAATTTCTCGATGAAATATGATGCCTCTAAACCCCATTCTTACGATCAAAATCTTTGATGTTCGGGGTATCGACTTTATAGGACCTTTACCCAATTCTTTTGGAAATTTGTATATTCTTCTTGCTGTTGATTACGTCTCGAAATGGGTCGAAGCCGTTATGTGAAAAACCAACGACCATAGAATTGTTGTGAAATTCCTTAAAGAAAACATATTTTCGAGGTTCGGCACACCTCGCACAATAATCAGTGATAATGGCACCCTTTTATCAATCATTCTTTTGAAACTTTAATGAAGAAATACTCGATAACCCACAAGTTATCCACTCCGTATCATCCTCAAACTTGTGGCCAAGTTGAAGTTTCAAATCATCAAATTAAACAAATCTTGGAGAAAACGGTTAACAAAATTAAAAAAGACTGGTCTCAGAAATTGACCGATGCGCTTTGGGCCTACCGTACTGCTTTTAAAACTAACCTTGGGATGTCCCCATTTCGTCTTGTTCACGAAAAAGCTCGCCATTTACTTGTTGTAATCGAACACAAAGCGTTGTGGGCAATAAAGAACTTAAACTTTGACCTTGAAAAAGCCGGTGAAAACAGAAAGTTGCAAATCAACGAACTAGAAGAGATTAGGTACGACGCGTATGAAAATGAGAAAATGTACAAAGAAAGAACATAAATCTTTTATGACAAGTCGACTTCATTTATTCCCTGGGAAACTAAAATCGAGATGGACCGGATCATTTGTTGTACGAACTGTTTTTCCACACGGTGCCATAGAAATAGAAAACCACAGGGAGTGATCGATTTTCAAAGTCAATGGTCATCTTTTGAAACCTTTCTTGGAATTTCCAAGTAACCAAGAGGAGGAGCTCATGATTTTTCATGAGCCAAACTACGTTTAGTAAGAAATGTTAACCCTCTTTTGTAAATATGTACATATTTTACCCGTTACGTTCACTATATCATATACTGACTGTGGGGACACAATCAAAATTAAGTGTGGGGGGGCAGTCGCATCTTTGTTTTTTTTTCATGGCGAATTTTCATTTTTCTTTCCAAAACTCAAAATTTCTAATAAAAAAATTCTCAAAATTTCTAAATCTCAAAAATATTTTCTTTTTAGCATTTGATTTATTTTTGAAGAAACATTATAAGATAAGTATAAGTTTTGGTTATTAAATTGAAATTTTTGAAAATTCATTTGTCTGAAAAAAATAAAAATAAATTTTGATTACAAGTAATGATGGTTTAACTAGTATATAGGAAGGTTCGTGGGTGATAATTATGAAGTATATCCTAATCGAAATCGTTGTTTAATAAGTGGTTGATTTAAAGTAATGGCGATAATATTTTAAATCTTTTAAGTTAAGTAATGCCAAAATGGTATTGTAGAACTCTCTCTTCATAAAAAAAGAAAAATATATATTTGTATATATGTTTATATTTTTTTATTAACACCTAGAGTCATGTGTTCACATGCAAGTGTGTTCACTCGCCACGTTGTACCATTCTCACGTAAGCCCAAAAGGGAGTGCACGGTCGATATATCTGGCCTTAGTTTATCTAAGTTAGGTGTATGTATATAAAAATTCTTTCATTAATAACGCCAACATTCGATAGGTGTACACACTTGTGTGTGCACTCGCCACGCTATGTATTCCCCTCATGTAAGTCCGAAAGGCAGTGCATGGGTAATATATATGGCCTCAATTTTCTGAGTTAGGCATATGTAAATATTGTTAATTTCAATAAAATTTTCAAATAAAGCGAGAGTAATCAATTGAAATCCAAGCACTATTTTCACTTATGTGATTTGACCTGTTATTCAAAAGAAATGATAATACCACTTTGAAAAACTTAGATATTGAACTAAGGATCTATTTCATAGTTGCACTATGTTATCAGGCGAAACAACTAGCCAAACTGTAGTCTAATTGTGATGATTACTTAATTTTTGTTTGAAGTTTGACGAGTAAAAGGACTTAAATTTCTTGATAATGACCAGATGTTATATTTAACTTATTCATGTCGATTTGAAAGTAAATTCTTCATTTGTAAATATGTTTAAAAACTTGCATCCATCTCTTTGTAAATAAATCCTGCATTAAGTAATTTCTCATGTTGCATTTGGATTTTATGGGTAGTATCCGCTAAAAACCCTCACGAGACAACACTCGTCCTACAAGGGACACCTAGAGGTTTAACGGCTTATTGCATATGCTCATTGCAATCGTGTTTCCTACGAAAACAGACTTATCTTCATTTTTCTGTATTCGAGGACGGATAGAAAGATAAGTGTGGGGGAATTTGATGTGCACGTAAATGTGCATATTTTTACATCCATACTTAATCTATTTTTATTTAAATAAATGTCATAATTGGGTATTTTTACATGTTTAAAACCAAATTACAAATGTGCTTTCAAGTCATCATTCATACAACAATGTAGGGGTAAAATAGTAATTTTGTTCATGAATTAATTGGAGAATATTTATTTGCACATTTTATTTTTAATTATAGGAATTTTTGGATGGAAACATGAAGGTATTATCATGGAAACATGCAAGCACAAGAATGGAACAAAGGAATGAAGATGGAAATAATTCAAACCATGCATCATGGAGGACCCCACCTATCCACTTACCTAAATCTACAATTAGAAGCTAATGCAAAGTTAGTGGATGTTAAAGTTTGATGCATACTTGATGATGGATTAATTAGAGACTAATGATTACTTGGTGGCCACACTTCCTAAAGTGTATTTGGGGAAGCCCCCTAAAAATTGGATTAGAGTTTTGTGCATGTATAAATAGCCCTCTTATGTACATATAAAGGATCTTCTACTCCTTTAATTACTTAGGAAATTAGAATGTAAGTTGTAACCACAAAGTTATATGAAATAGAAATGGCTTCCTAGCCTCTTGTTCTTTTACTTCTTCCTTGTCCTTATTTTATTTTTCTTGTTCATTTTTATATACATGCTCTTTCATTTCATGTTAGTAGCTTAGTTTTACTTTTATGCAAATAGTTTAGTTTCTCTTTTATTCTAATCAGCTCTTACCTTCTTTGCTTTTGTTTAAATGTTCAAAATTTACATGTGTTGATATGATAACACAAATGATGTGGCACCCTACACCTCTTGGAACCCTGAAAATCGGACATGACTAAAAGCATAGGTGGTCGGGTGAAATAAAAATCCATAACATAGTACAGAGACTAAGGCAACAACATAAAATGATTAAAATATTACAGCGGAAGAAAACTTTCACTAATTATAAATTAATAGCAAAACAGCTTCATTAAAAATAACAATATCCCAAATTTATTCTGAAACCAAAAGTACCAAGTAGTCTCCACCAAAACATAAAACATAACAAAGTTCACAATATAGGTCCCCATAGATAGAGTAAAGTACGGAAAAGATAAACGAAGTACATGAAACAAAAGACACAAAAGTTGAAGATAACAACTACTCCAATGACCCTCCAAGCTGTAAAGAACTGCAACCTAGACCTGCCCTCTTATGATTTGGGGAAAATAGGAAAAATAGGAATGGGTCAGACATAAAGTTTGGTGAATGAGAAATAAAATGAAGCTGAAAGAATAAAACAGTTTAATTACAGGTCTTCCCCGGATATCGCAGAGTGTGAATAATATAATGCAGTGAATCCTTCTTAGATCAGTTCCTAAGAAACCAAAGTCCGTGGTCACTCTAGGGAAGTCAACCATGCAGTAATACTAAACGTCAATCGGCCTATCGGACCTGCTGTCCTTACCTATCCACGTGCTATAGCATGAAAGTCATGCTCTTCACCCGTGCATTGTGACTAAATGCCTCTTACGTCTGACCAGCGCCGACACAAGCAACCTCACAGGACCTAGAAGTTGCGCTCAGGCTCCGCCAAACTGGACTCTTATCCTCCTGTCTCCTCAGTCACCAACATGGACTTGCCCCTATCCAAAGTGTCGGTCCTCCGTAAGAGCGCCCGCAGCTGGGTCGACTGTGCACAATCCTCCAACGATCTGCCTAAAAAAGCCTACGTCGGAGCACACTTGTCCTGTTCCATCTGTGTCGGACTGCCTAAAGAAGCCTATGATTGCGGATGCTATCTATCCTACATACTAGCAACCTATGAAAGGTAACAAACAACCTTGCGAACCTACTTGCCTGCTCCTAGTAGGTACAACCAAAACTATATTTTGGTCTTAGCTGCATGAAACACCTATCCAGACCTTTACAAGGTCTGCCTAACAAATCGCTTCCAGATTAATTAATTTTACCGTTACAGTTTACATATTTTTTTATTTCCATTAATCTTATTTAGGTCATTTTGACATCCGATTTGGTTATTTCACAATTTCCCTTTTTCTTACATAAATGGTATTTCAATTTCACGTCCGTTCAGTCCATATGGTTTGTTTGTAATTTTTATGTCATTTTGTTACAGATTTACACTAGCCTTTAGGGTCCATTTAATTTACATTTTTTTCCACCTTAATTTACGTTCTCCTTTTAGAGATTTAATCTGTACAAAATTTATCCAATAGCCACAAACCATTTAATTACAAAAAAATTCCACTTGTACATTTTTAGGCCACAAATGAAACAAACAATTATGCCAATTAGACTTCCCAATTTTGTTCCAAAACCATATTCAAAATTATATGATTATATCAATCAAAACAATAATTTTATTCAAGTAACATATTCTAAATTTATTCAACTAACCTGTTCTTCCTTTAAAAATTGAATAACAATTCTAGTTCAGTTTAATTAAACCAATCTTATTTACGCCATGAAACGTGAACAATAATTTGCTTGTTCCAAATTTCAACCCAAACATGAATTTGAATTGAGAAATGGAAGAAGGAGAAGATACAATAATTTACATAAATTTCAATCTTGTTTATGCCATAAAACGTGAATAGACAATTTATATGTCCCATATTTTAAGCCAAACATGAATAAGATTTGAAAAGTGGAAGAAGTAGAAGAAGTTGCAATAATTTACATCTATTCTCAATTAATAACAGAAATTAATTCATATTAACGTGCCAGAAAAGAACTGAAATAGAACTACTTTATTTTTCTATTTCATATTATTTCCCACTCACCCGACACTTGAGCTTGCATAAATTTGAAAAAAGCTTTACTTTAATCTTCCCCCTTTGATTCTTCTAAATTCCCCAAATTGCTTGAGTATATATAGAAATTTTAATTTGGTAGAGATTTGTTTATTTAGTAGAGAAAAGGAGGAAGAATAATACGCACTAATTTTACTGTAGAATTATGGCGACGGCTGAATAAGAGATGAGGTTTAGGTTAGATGGTTTATTTATAGATTGTTTAAGTGAATATAATCCATTAGACTATTTTAGATTAAATCTATTTCTTTCATATGCTTAATGGTTATCCATTCCAGCCCATACATATCACTCAACCTATAAAATTTAGTCATCTCATCTTATTACATCACTGGAGCAAATGGGAAGCCGCCACATGTCAGAAACAACGCTGAAATACGTAGGAAAATCGTTGGAAACGAACCAGCTAAAAAAACATCGCTCCAGATTTTGGCGACAACGGGACTTGATCCTTGGTCACTAAGGAAGTCAACATGTGCCTTTAACACTGTACCAAATGCGCTTTTTAATTTCTTTTTAGTTATATTTCCCATAAAATATCGGGGTGTTACATTCTCCCCCCTTAAATGATTTTGTCCCCGATTCTCCAAAGACGTAAGAATGTAATTAACAAGCAGCATCAAAGAACTACATCTATCTACTCAACCATCATCCATTTCTACCATTGTCCTTATTTTTAACTAATGCAATTTAATGATTTATGCAAAGTGAAATGAATATGAACTTACCTAATGTGAAAAGGTAGTCGGTCTATTGATTCAGTTGACCTCTTGTAATGCAAGTATGCTTATGCCATGCAACCAAATGTATGCAATTACCCTAGTATAACTGATAATTATATATGTATGTTTCAATCATTCACCCAAATGCACCATCCATATGCAACATCCATTTACACACACACACAGAATCATGTGCAAATGCAATAGATAACAGGCATGCATATGCTGGTGTGTGTACCTAGTTGGCCGATTATCCTAATAAATATATATCTAGTGCATGCAATGCATCCATTTGCAAACATTGGCATTCGCTTGCGATCATTTTCATCCATCAAACATAACATGCTCTAATGGCATGTTTACAACCAAGCTACCATCTATAGGTTTCACCTAAAGATTATCGAAAAGACCCTAACTAAGGAAAGATCAAAGATAGGATATTTTAAGTGTACCTTCAAATAGAAAAGGAAAAGAAGTTCGAATTCTCTCCTCGGATTCCCATGTGCACTCCTTGGGGTCATCTCCCCATTGAACCTTTACTAGACGAACTTCCTTGTTGCGTTATCTCTTGACGTCGTGTTCTAATATATGGGCGGGTGTACGATGCACAAGTGATTCGCGCTCTACCTCCACTTCCTTTAGCTGATCAGGTTCTACTACTACTACGGAATCATGTAGACACTTCCTCAAATGCGAAATAGGAAAAATATCATGAACTCCTGCCAACTTATCTGGAAGGTCAACTCTGTATGCCGCTTTTCCAATCCGTGCGGTAATAGGGAAGGGTCCTACAAATCTCGGTGACAACTTACCCACTGAGCCAAATCTCATATAGTTTCTCAGAGGAGAAACCTTGACAAAAACCATATCTCCAACCTTAAACTCCAAATCTGAATGTCTTTTGTCGGCATATGACTTTTGTCTATCTTGTGCAGTCTTCCACCTTCTCGGAAGTTTCCCTCACCAAGTCTGGTCCAATCAAGATCATGTCGGTGGTATCCCACCAACAGGCTGGTGATCTACATGGTTTACCATAGAGGGCCTCGAACAGTGCCATTCCAATGCTTGCTTGATAACTATTATTATATGCGAACTCCACCAAAGGTAGGTGGTCTTCCCAATAGCCTCCAAAGTCAATGATGCACAATCTGAGCAAATCTTCCAAAACCCTATTTACCCTCTCAGTCTGTCCATCTGTCTGAGGGTGATATGTCGTGCTCAAATTCAATTCCATTCCCAAGGCTTGATGAAGACTCCTCCAAAACTCACTGGTGAATAATGGATCTCTATCACTCACAATGTTAGTGGGAACTCCATGAAGCATAACTATCTCCCTTAAATAAAGAGTCGCTAAAGAAGCTGTCGTCCTATTACTCTTAATGAGTATAAAATGAGCGCTCTTCGTCAGTCTATCCACAATGACCCAAATGCTCGTGTTCCCTCTCCGTGACCTTGGTAATCCATCCACGAAGTCCATAAAGACGCTCTCCCATTTCCATAATTGAACATCCAATGGCTGCAATAGTCCTCCGTGCTACTTCTGTTATGCCTTTACCCTTTGGCAAGTGATGCACTTCAATACATACTCCACCACCCTCTTCTTCATTCTAGGCCAGTAGAATGCCCTCTTCATATCCTGGTACATCTTATCACCACCGGGGTACACTGTCATCCTAGAATGATGTGACTCGGCCAACACCGCATCTACTAAATCCTCACTACGGGGAACACAAAGTCTACCATCCCTACTAATCTATCCCCTAGTGTCCATGGTATAGCGCCTAAGATGTGGTGATGACTCTCCTCAACCAAGCTTCTCTAAAATGTCCTTTAACTCTTCATCCTCACCTTGCTTTGTTCCAATTTGCTCCATCAAAGTAGGCTAGACGTTGAGGGCTGCTAATAATCCCAGAGCTAAATCCGATGGAGGTCTAAAATCAAAGGTAGCAATGTACTCCAAATGCTTCCATTCCAAAAATAAAGGACTTAAAACCACTTTGCGTCTACTCAATGCATCTGCCACTACATTACCCTTGCCAGGGGTATAGGAAATCTCAAAGTTGTAAGAGGCTAAAAACTTCATCCATCTTTGTTGTCTCAAATTCAAGTCTTTCTGAGAGAATAGATACTTCAAAGACTTATGATCCGTGTAAAGCTCAAATCTTTCTCCTAAGAGATAGTGCCTCCAAGACTTGAGAGAAATAACTATAGCTGCCAACTCAAGATCATGCGTCGGGTAGTTCTTCTCATCCGTTTTCAACTGTCTACTCGCATAGCACACTACCCTACCACTTGCATTAGTACCATCCCTAGCCCCGTACCACAAGCATCCGTATAAACTGAGAAGGGATTGGTTCCATCCGGTAATACCAATACGGGCGCGGTAGTTAAAGCATCCTTCAATCGACCAAAGGCATCCTCACACTTGGCATCCCAAACAAAAGCTGAGTTCTTCTTGGTAAGGGGGGTAAGTGGAGCTGATATTCTAGCGAAGTCCTTAATGAACTTCCTATAGTAGCCTGCAAGACCCAGGAAACTCCTTATGTCCATGGCATTCTTAGGGGTCTACGAATCCTGCACTGCTGCCACTTTCATCGGATGTACTGCAAGTCCATCCTTCGAAACGATGTGTCCCAAAAAGCGAACCTTATCCATCCAAAAGTGGCACTTGGAAAACTTCGTCTTCAACTTATGTGCTCGCAGGGTCCTAAGCACTTCTTCTAAGTGAACAGTATGCTCCTCCTTGCTTCGCTAATAAACCAAAATGTCGTCGACAAACACCACCACAAACTTGTTCAACGATTCGCGAAATACTCGACTCATCATGTCCAAAAAATATGCCAAAGCATTGGTTATCCCAAATGGAATGACTAACCACTCAAATAACCCATCCGGAGTCCTAAAAGCAATCTTCTCGATGCTATCCTTCGCCACACGCAACTGGTGAAATCCCATGGCCAAATCGAGTTGCGAAAATACTTTGGCTCCTACTAGTTGGTCGAAGAGATCATCTATATGGGGAAGAGGATAACGATTCTTCTTCGTCAGCTTATTAAGCTCCCTATAATCCACGCAAAGCCTAAGAGAGCCATCCGCCTTAGCGGCAAAGGCGACGGGTGCGCCCAACTCAAAAATGCTCCTACGAATAAAGCCCTTCTCCAAAAGCTCTCCAATCTGCTTGCTCAAGTCACGATGATCCTTAGGAGCCATATGCCTTACCGGTAAAGCAACCGGTTTTGGCATTATCGAGAAGATAAATCTTGAACTCGATCTCTCTTCAAGGTGGAAGGCTAGCAACCTCCTCGAACACATCTAGAAAGTCTCTAAGAACGGGTACTGAACTCAAACTATTGGGCGATAAGTCAAGAGAATAAAGGTAGCTCAACATGATTGATCCTCTAGGATCACAAGATACCTCCAAGGTACATCCACTACAAGTGCCTAACCTCACTACCCTCTTATCGCAATCAAGAACAACACCATACATGGATAGCCAATCTATACAAAGAATCAACCCGAACCTGGAAAAGACCAATACAAAGGCACTACAGTCAAACTCAACACCTAAAAAAAATTTTCAAATCCCGACATAACATGGATAAATAGGCCGATCCTCCTATGTGATTTGATACTACTATTGTGTCGGTCACTAAGCAAGCATCAAGACCAAGACCCTCTACCAACGTACTAGATATAAAAGAGTGCGAAGCTCTAGAATCAAATAAGGTACGAATAGGAAAATCAGAGATAGATAACACACCTTCGATGATCACCTTCTTTCCTTTGTCCACAACAGGACGAGTACTAGAGGAAGGAGCTGCCTTTAAAGCATAAGCCCAAGCAGGCTGTGAAGGTATTTGTGAACTGTCCTTGGGCTTCGAGGGATAGTACTTTTTCATATGCTCCACTTGATCACAAAGATAGCACCTCAGTCTCGGTCGCTCTCCTGCCCCTCTACAATCCTTAGCAAGATGACATGGTTTCCCATAAGTATTGCACTTCCAGTCCTTCCTTGGAACTTTCCTTTTTCCACCTGACCCTCCTCCTCCTCCTATCCTCTTTCCTTTCCACTACTTCTTCCCATCATTATTCTGCGCCACATTTCCTTTCTTATCAGTACCAGCAAGTAAAGCCATCTCTACCAATCCCTCAAAAGTGGCTCCCATCGAAATGTGGCACACCGCCAAACTCTGCAATGGTTGACTCAAACCCTTAGCGAACTTCAACGCCTTCTTATGAGGAGTATTGATCAGGTCTAGTCCAAATCTGGCAAGCTCATTGAATTGATTAACATATTCCTTAATTGTCATATCCTCTTGCTTAAGCTGTATAAATTTCTCTAGTTCCACTCCCTCTTCAGCCTGTGATAAGAATTTCTTCTCGAACCTAGTACGAAAATCCGCCCAAGTCAAATTATCAGCCTCAACCTCCACAATCTCCCACCAATAAAGAGCCTCTCCCTACAACTGCCATGAAGCCAACTGCCTCCGAGCCAAGTCCTCCAATCCCATAAGTCCAAATATCCACTCACAACTACGGATCCAAGCTCTCGCCTCAGTATATGACTCGGTGCTAAAAAATGGCTTGGCTTCTAAGCTGGTGTAGTCCTTGCATAACTTGGGAAAATCTGGAATGCCTGGCGGACAAGCTAGAGACCCTTCCGCCGGAGCAGCATCCTTAGTTGGTGGCTCCACTCATGCGGTAGCCTGCAAATAACGTCTGAACCAAGCCGGCATATTAAGGCCTGAAACTTTGGGGATATCTTACGGTTCAGACATTTCTATCTATGGATATTAAAAAATGGGATTAGGTACTCCACAAATAGTTCAATTGATAGGGAGGAAGAGATATGAGGGACGCATTTCTAAAATTTCTTTTTTTTCCAAAATATATACATATACTTTTAAAAGTATTATTTGGAATATCCTTTAAAAATTATTCAAAAACCTTTATATTTTTAAAATATTTTCAGGATTACCGAAACCTTTGCTCTAATGCCAACTATGACACCCCGCACCTCTAGGCACCCCGAAAATCGGACATGACTAGAAGCATGGATGGTCGGGTGAAATAAAAATCCATAACATAGTACAAAGACTAAGGTAACAACATAAAATGATTAAAATATTACAGCGGAAGAAAACTTTCACTAATTATAAATTAATAGCAAAACTGCTTCATTAAAAATAACAATATCCCAAATTTATTTCTGAAACCAAAAGTACCAAGTAGTTTCCACGAAAACATAAAACATAACAAAGTTCACAATATAGGTTCCCATAGATAGAGTAAAGTATGGAAAAGAGGAACGATGTACATGAAACAAAAGAAACAAAAGCTGAAGATAACAACTGCTCCAATGACCCTCCAAGCTGCAAAGAACTGCAACCTAGACCTACCCTCCAATGATTTGGGGAAAATAGGAAAAATAGGAATGGGTCAGACATAAAGTCTGGTGAATGAGAAATAAAATGAAGCTGAAAGAATAAAATAGTTTAATTACAGGTCTTCCCCGGATATCGCATAGGGTGAATAATATATTGTAGTGAATCCTTCTTAGATACAATTCCTAAGAAGCCTAAGTTCATGGCCACTCTAGGGAAGTCAACCATGCAGTAATACTAAACGTCAATCGGCCTGTCGGACCTGCTATCCTTACCTATCCACGTGCTATAGCGTGAAAGTCATGCTCTTCACCCGTGCACTGTGACTAAATGCCTCTTACGTATGATTGGCGCCAACTCAAACAACCTCACAGGACCCCGAAGTTGCGCTCAGGCTCCGCCAAACTGGACTCCTATCCTCCTATCTCCTCAGTCACCAACGTGGACTTTCCCCTATCCAAAGTGTCGGTCCTCCGAATGAGCGCCCTCAGCTGGGTCGCTATGCAAAATCCTCCAACGATCTGCCTAAAAAAGCCTACGTCGGAGCACGCTTGTCATGTTCCGTTCGTGCCAGTCTGGCTGAAGAAGCCTACGATTACGGATGCTATCTATCCTATGTACTAGCAACCTATGAAAGGTAACAAACATCATTGCGAACCTACTTGCTCGCTCCTAGTACGTATAGTCAAAACAATATTTTGGTCTTAACTACATGAAACTGTTAGTCCCTGAGGAGTTGGTTTTGATGACAACAACCTTAGAATAGATTATAAAATATAAATACTAACATTACAAGTTTAGATATATATGTATATGCAGGTTCTAACCATGCAGGTATCAAGAATGAAGACTGTACAGTATAGAGATTCAAGATATAGAGATAGAAGACTCATGAGTATCAAGATTATCAAGATTATCAAGTGTTCAATAGTTCAAGGTTAAGTTTGTTTTATTAGGAATATTTGTTAAAACTCGCAGAAAAGCACTGGCATCTTAATATCTAATTTATTCGTGGAATGGAATCCACTTCGAGCCCGTTAAAGGGATGGAACCCTAAGTAGGATGGAACCTACGAAAATCTAGTGGGACATTGTTTTGTATCCACTAATTTTAATTCAAATGATTTTACAAAATTATCTTGTTTTCAAAATGATTTCAAAACTTTCCTTTTAAAAGATTCAAAACTCTCTATCCTGATTTTAAATAATTTTAGCCTCAAAACATCTTTAATTTCAAAATCAAATTACTCCTGATTTTAAATGTCTTTTCAAATAATATATTTAACTTTTAATATTTATACTTAGATTTAAATATAAAAGTATAGTTAAATTATGTATATATTGTTCTTTATATTTACTTATGAAATTCAACTATATTCAAGTATATTTATAAAGTTTTAAATAGTTTTTATATAAGATAAATATTACTTTTATAGAAATTCAAAATATCAACTTTGGCTGAGGGATGTCGACATGTCCCTAGGCACTATGTCGACATAGTGACAGTTGAAGTTCAAAATTCAAATTTCAAAAGAAGTGTCTATTCACCATAACTCTTCATGAATGGTCATGGCTGTTGATCTTCTATAAATAGGGGTCTGTTTCAACGAATTTTCAATCACTTTTTTCTGGTTTTCACTCCTCTTCTTCTTCCACATTTCTTAAAACAAAATCATACGATTACTCTGCCGAAATCAACATCAAATCATACTCGATTACTTCTAGTTTGATTCTCCATCACTATCTCTACAAGGTTCTCAGTGCTATTCAGAGTTATAGACTTCTTTGTAATATATTAGCGAGAAAAGGTGTGATTGTAGCCTTGGAAATCAATTAAGCGAGAAAAGGTGTGATTGTAGCCCTGGAAATCAATTGGGTGAACTTGTTGCCCCGGAAGTCAAGTTTCTCTACCCAGAGGATTGTCATTCTGGAGGGTGTACCTCGTAGCCTTGAAACCGAGGGTTGTAATTGTTGAATTGTTGTTGAAAGGAAATCTGTACTTGTGTTGCGGGACTGGATGTAGGGTAACTCCGAACCAGTATAAAATCCGGTGTGTTCTTTCCTTTACTGCTTTTATTTTATATTTGCATCTGTGTTTCATTCTGTGTTCATATCTGTGTCTGATTAGTGTATACACTGTTAACAAATTAAGATAAAAATCAAAAAGATTAACAAATTTCTTAAAACACTATTCACCCCCCCTCTAGTGTTAATTCTAGCCTTAAGATCCTTAATCCGCATTTCTCACATTTGGTATCAGAGCTTTGTTTTCAAAAGTTTCATAATCTGAATTTTGAAAAGTTTTAAAATGGCTATTTTTGAAAAACCTGTTAAAACTAGTTTAGAATTGTTTTAATCATCATTGTTCCATGAGTCTGCATATGAATGTTATTCAAATTGTAGTTGTCTACCCAAATTTTATAATGTGCAGGAAAGATGCTTTATGGGTATTGAGCAATCAATCCACTATGGACAAACTGTGCAGATCAAAAGGAATAAGTGGATACTTGATAGTGGATGCTCTAGACACATGACTGGTAATTCAGATATGCTGAATAATATTATATACAAAGATGGAGGACTGTTTAACTTTGGAGACAACTCGAAAGGATACGTGATTGGCATCGGCAATGTCGGTAACTCTGAAACTCCTATTATTACTAATGTTTTTCTAGTTAAGAATCTGAAACACAATCTGCTAAGTATAAGTCAACTTTGTGATAAAGGATATAAAATTAAATTTGAAAAAGATAAATGTCATATTGAAGATAATAACTCAACCATAATATTTGAGGGAACTAGGAAAAAGAATATTTATATTCTTAGTATGAAAGTTTCAAATGATAACCTATGTCTTCTGGCAAATACAAGTGACCCTTGGATTTGGCATAAGAGATTTGGACATTTGAATTTCAAACTCTTATCTAGACTGTCAAAACATGATCTAGTAAGAGGTCTCCCTAAAATGAATTTTAATGTAGATAGTTTATGTGATGCATGTCAATTAGGAAAGCTTAGAAAAAGTTCCTTTAAATTAAAAGATATGATTTCAACTTCAAAACCCCTTGAGTTACTTCATCTTGATTTATTTGGTCCATCTCAAATTCTGTCAATAAATCACAGTAAATATGTTTTTGTAATTATAGATGATTACTCTAGATTTACATGGACAATATTTTTGGAACATAAAAGTGATACTATTGAATGTTTTAAAATTTTTACAAAAAGGATTCAAAATCAATTATCTTTAAAAATTATAACTATACGTAGTGATCACGGTGGTGAATTTGAAAATGAAAAGTTTGAGGAATTCTGCAATAAGAAGGGAATAACTCACAATTTCTCATTTCCAAGAGCTCCACAACAAAACGGAGTAGTTGAACGTAAAAATAGAACGATACAAGAGTGTGCGAGAACTATGCTTTTAGATAGTAATTTACCAAAACACTTTTGGGCAGAAGTTGTTGCTACTGCCTGTTATATTTTGAATAGAATTTTAATTAGACCTTTAATTAATAAGACATCTTATGAACTTCTTCATGGAAAGAAACCTAAGGTATCATATTTCAGAATTTTTGGAAGTAAATGATTTATTTTAAATACAAAATATAATTTGGATAAATTTGATCCTAAATCCAAGAAAGGAATCTTTATCGGATATTCTAATAGAAGTAAGCTTATAGAGTTTTTAATTTAAGATCTAACACCATCGAAGAAACAATGCATGTTTCGTTTGATGAAAATTTAAAAGATTTTGAAATTATAAATGATGAAGAAGATTTAGTTACTCAAAATCAGGAATCAACCGAAACTAATAATGAATTAAATCATCCTAATAAAAGGATTAAACTTTTAAAAGATCATCCTATTGAAAATATAATAAGAGATATGCAATCTATTGTTACAACTAGAAATTAACTAAGTAAAATGAGTAATGTAGTATTTATATCAACTATTGAACCCAAAAATCCTAAAGAAGCATCAACTGATGATTCATGGATTTTGGCTATGCAAGAAGAATTAAATCAATTCACTAGAAATGAAGTTTGGGAACTTGTTCCTAGACCTGAAGATGAAACTATAATTGGAACTAAATGGGTCTATAAAAATAAAATGAATGAACAAGGTGAGGTCGTTAGAAATAAAGCACGATTAGTCGCCCAAGGTTATTGTCAAGAAGAAGGTATAGATTGTGACGAAACCTTTGCTCCTGTAGCAAGATTAGAAGCCAGTAGGATTCTACTTGCTTTCGCAAATCATAATAATTTCAAATTATATCAAATGGATGTTAAAAGTGCATTTTTAAATGGTTTTGTAAAAGAAGAAGTATATGTTGAACAACCACCACTTTTTGAAGATGAAAATTTAACAAACCATGTGTACAAACTTAAGAAAGCTTTATATGGTCTAAAACAAGCTCCTAGAGCCTGGTATGATAGACTAAAATCCTATTTATTACAATAAAATTTTGAAATTGGTAAAATAGATAATACTCTTTTTATTAAAAGAAATAAAAATGATATTCAACTAGTTCAAGTATACGTAGATGATATCATTTTTGGTTCAACTAACTTCGAAATGAATAAAGAATTTTCTGAAATAATGACAAAAGAGTTTGAGATGAGTCATATGGGTGAATTAAACTTCTTTCTAGGATTGCAAATAAAACAGTTAGATAATGGTATTTTTATTAGTCAGGAAAAATATGCTAAAGACCTAGTTAGTAAATTTGGTTTGACTACTGCGAGTGGAAAACCCACTCCCATGGCAACCAATGAGTACCTTAGTAAAGAAGATCTCTCGAAAGATGTAGATCAAAAGTTATATAGAGGAATGATTGGATCACTACTATATATCACTGCTAGTAGACATGATATCATGCATAGTGTTTGTCTCTGTGCAAGATATCAAATTCATCCTAAAGAAACTCACTTAAAAGCTGTAAAACGTATCATAAGATATATTAAACACACCTCTGATTATGGCTTATTTTATCCTAAAAATGATTCATTTGACTTAATATCATACTGTGATGCTGACTATGCTGGATGTAAATCAGACCGAAAAAGTAAAAGTGGAACTTGTCACTTTTTGGGACATTCTCTGGTTTCCTGGTTTAGTAAAAAGCAAAATACAGTTTCTTTATCAACTACTGAAGCATAGTATATTTCTGCTGCTTTGGCTTGTTCTCAAGTAATATATATGCAACAAACTTTAAGAGATTTTGGATTAAATATCTCAAAATCACCAATTTATTGTGATAATACTAGTGCAATAAATTTATCTAAAAATCCTACTCATCATGCTCGAACTAAACATATTTATATCAGACACCATTTTCTCAGAGATAATATAAGTAGAGAAGTAATTACTCTCGACTATATCAATTCTGAAAATCAAATTGCTGATATTTTAACAAAGCCCTTAAATGAATCTACATTTACTAAATTAAGAAGAGAATTAGGTATTTGCTCATTAACTGAAATATAAAATATAAATAACGAGTATAATTAAAATTAATTCAAAATAAATTAAAAAGTCAAAAATTCAAGGACCATGTCAACATCCCCACTAGACCCATGTCGACATATAACGTTTTTATTTTATATTTTTATTTTAAAAAAATTTCCCACCAAAATTCAAAAATTTAGTTATATATTCTTCTCTATTTCGAATTCTTATTCATTCTCTCTGGTTTCTCTTCTTTTTCTATTCTGAAATATATAAAATAATGGCATCTTCCTCTAAATCAAACATAAAATCAACTTTCTTATTCCACTCTCCTACTTCTGGTCCATTCCAATGCTCTACTCTCGCACGTGTAACTAAACTAGAGGAATCTATGAAGGATACTCTTCAGATGTTGACTGAAATTCAAGTGACTCAACTTCGTATGGCGAAAGAGCAAGAAAGGCAAGGCAAGATTCCTAGGAATTTACAAAAATTCCTAATGGATAACCATCCCAGCCCCATCTTGATCGATGAAGACTCTTCACTCAATCAAGAACATGAGGTCAGCGACGAAGAAGAAGAAGAATCTATGGAAGAAGCGCACGAGGAGGGTGATGACCAAGTAGTATGCGTTGGAGAAGTGTGTTTCGACAAAAATGGGAATCTTGTTGAACAACGTGGAAATTTCTGTTTTCACTATCCAAACTGTTCAATTCATAAATCTCCTATGTTCAGAAACACACATTAGTTTATTCTCTTTCTTTCCGTTGTTATTTGTGTTTTTATGTTTTTTAAACGCAAATGTAAATAAAACTATACTCGTAAGAAATAAACTCGTGTTCTTATATGTGTTAGTATAATTGTGAATTCTTAGTTAGGATAGTTAATAGTTTAGGATTATATTTTAGTTAAGTATTGATTATGTATGATAACACTATCATTATAATCACAAGTAATGTAGTCTTAGTTTCAGGGGGAGTAATATAGAGTTATATAGTTTGGAGTTATCTAGTTTAGAATGAGTTTTTTTTGTTGATGACAAAGGGGGAGAAATATAAAATAGGGTAATTAGGCATAGATTAAGGGGGAGTTATTAGAGTTATTAGGATAGAAGGAATATTTTATAAACAAAGGTTGTCATCATCAAAAGGGGGAGATTGTTAGTCCCTGAGGAGTTGGTTTTGATGACAACAACCTTAGAATAGATTATAAAATATAAATACTAACATTACAAGTTTAGATATATGTATATGCAGGATCTAACCATGCAGGTATCAAGAATGAAGACTGTACAGTATAGAGATTCAAGATATAGAGATAGAAGACTCATGAGTATCAAGATTATCAAGAGTTCAAGAGTTCAAGGTTAAGTTTGTTTTATTAGGAATATTTGTTAAAACTTGTAGAAAAGCAATGGCATCTTAATATCCAATTTATTCGTGGAATGGAATCCACTTCGAGCCCGTTAAAGGGATGGAACCCTAAGTAGGATGGAACCTACGAAAATCTAGTGGGACATTATTTTGTATCCACTAATTTTAATTCAAATGATTTTACAAAATTATCTTGTTTTCAAAATGATTTCAAAACTTTCCTTTTAAAAGATTCAAAACTCTCTATCCTGATTTTAAATGATTTTAGTCTCAAAACATCTTTAATTTCAAAATCAAATTACTCCTGATTTTAAATGTCTTTTCAAATAATATATTTAACTTTTAATATTTATACTTAGATTTAAATATAAAATTATAGTTAAATTATGTATATATTGTTCTTTATATTTACTTATGAATTTCAACTATATTCAAGTATATTTATAAAGTTTTAAATAGTTTTTATATAAGATAAATATTACTTTTATAGAAATTCAAAATATCAAATTTGGCTGAGGGATGTCGACATGTCCCTAGGCACTATGTCGACATAGTGACAGTTGAAGTTCAAAATTCAAATTTCAAAAGAAGTGTCTATTCGCCATAACTCTTCATGAATGGTCATGGCTGTTGATCTTCTATAAATAGGGGTTAGTTTCAACGAATTTTCAATCACTTTTTTCTGGTTTTCACTCCTCTTCTTCTTCCACATTTCTTAATACAAAATCATACGATTACTCTGCCGAAATCAACATCGAATCATACTCGATTACTTCTAGTTTGATTCTCCATCACTATCTCTACAAGGTTCTCAGTGCTATTAAGAGTTATAGACTTCTTTGTAATATATTAGCGAGAAAAGGTGTGATTGTAGCCTTGGAAATCAATTAAGCGAGAAAAGGTGTGATTGTAGCCCTGGAAATCAATTGGGTGAACTTGTTGCCCCGGAAATCAAGTATCTCACAGAAACACCTATCCAGACCTTGTCTGCCTAACAAATCGCTTCTAGATTAATTAATTTTGCAGTTGCAGTTTACATACTGTTTATTTCCATTAATTTTCTTTAGGCCATTTTGACATCCAATTTGGTTATTTCATAATTTCCCTTTTTCTTACATAAATGGTATTTCAATTTCACGTCCGTTCAATCCGTATGGTTTGTTTGTATTTTTTATGCCATTCTGTTACAGATTTACACTAGCCTTTAAGGTCCATTTAATTTACTTTTTTTTCCACCCTAATTTACATTCTCCTTCTAGAGATTTAATCTGTACAGATTTTTTATCCAATAGCCACAAACCATTTAATTACACAAAATTCCACTTTTACATTTTTTTGGCCACATATGAAATAAAAATTATGCCAATTAGACTTCCTAATTTTGTTCCAAAACCATATTCAAAATTATGTGATTATATCAATCAAAACCATAATTTTATTCAAGTAACATATTCTGAATTTATTCAACTAACTTGTTCTACCATTAAAAATTGAATAACAGTTCTAATTCAATTTAATTAAACCAATTTTATTTATGCCATGAAACGTGAATAACAATTTGTTTTTTCCAAATTTTTACCCAAACATGAATTAGAATTGAGAAATGGAAGAAGAAGATACAATAATTTACATAAACTTCAATCTTATTTATGCCATAAAACATGAACAGACAATTTATATGTCCTATATTTTAAACCAAACATGAATTAGATTTGAGAAATGGAAGAAGTAGAAGAAGTTGCAATAATTTACATCTATTCTCAATTAATAACATATATTAATTCGTATTAACGCGCCATAAAAGAACTAAAATAGAACTACTTTATTTTTCTATTTCATATTAATTCCCACTCACCTGGCACTTGAGCTTGCATAAATTTGAAAAAAGCTTTGCTTTAATCTTTCTTTTTTTTATTCTTCTAAATTCCCCAAATTGGTTGAATATATATAGATAATTTAATTTGGTAGAGATTTGTTTATTTGGTAGAGAAAAGAAGGGAGAATAATACACATTAATTTAACTGCAGAATTATGGCGATGGCTGAATAGGAGATTAGGTTTAAGTCAGATGGTTTATTTATGGATTGTTTGAGTGAATATACTCCATTAGATTTTTTAGATTAAATCTGGTTCTTTCATACACTTAATGGTTATCCATTCTAGCCCATACACATCACTCAACCAATAAAATTTAGCCACCTCATCCTATTACATCACTGGAGCAAATGGGAAGCCACCACATGTCAGAAACAACGCTGAAATATGTAGGAAAATAGTTGGAAATGAACCAGCTAAAAAACATCGATCCAGATTTTGCTCGACAATGGTACTTGATCCCTGGTCAATAAGGAAGTCAACATACGCCTTTACCACTATACAAAATGCGCATTTTAATTATATTTCCCATAAAATATCGGGGTGTTACAAATAAGTAGCTAAACCTCTTCAATTTAGGGGTAATGAAGCTCTCTAATATTTTGTAAATTCTACATTTCTTGTGTTTTATGGTTTCTTTTATGCTTCATGAGAAGTAAATGTTGATGTAAGTTTATAAAATGAATTTGATAGCCTATGTTGTATTTACAAATAGGCTATTCTTATTCGAACATAAACACAATTTACATCATCATTTTACTAATTGATTTTTGATTGTGAAATAAGGGTAGAAACAAAATTTGACGATCTATGTTACTCAATACAATAGTAAATATATCATACTTAAAATAGCTTTTGCTTTGACTTCATTTTCATGAGAATTGATAAGTGGTTTTGGTTGTTGTATTATAGTTTTATGGTATATGTTATGTTAATCAATAACATAAATAAACCATAATTTTGATAAAAACATCACTAATTCCACTTAATATCAAAAATAGAGATCATAGATTACTTTTGTGTTGATTTACAAAAATATGAGAGTGGATTTGCCTCTAAATTGTTTTCTAATCTCATATTTTTCATCACTTTTGTTCTAGATTTTTGTTTTACATTTTTCTTAGCTAATCAAAAATTTCAAGTTTTGTTTAATTCGATTGAATAGAAATTTTTAAATCTAATCAATTCCCTACGAATCAACCCGTATTCACCACGTACTAGAATTGTACGCGTGCGCTTGCGGTTTATTTAAATTTAAATTCGATTGGCTATTTCCTAACTCGATAGGAAATTGGCCGTCGAACAACTCGTTCTTTCTGTCAGGAAGGATTCCTTTATGCAACTAATTCCTGATTGGAGTCATCCATGACTCCCTCTCACACTCGGCCTCTAAGACCTAATTAACATCCATCTAGTCGATGATTAGACCTGAAAGCACTTCCATCAGGACCAGGCTCATGAGTTGGGCGTCTCCTGAGCTAGTCAACTTGGCTAGGAATCAACCTTCGCATTCTCCTCTCTAGGAATATGGGTTATCGTGCAATACTCGATACCATTAATCAACTCAAGGGCTCTATTCAGATAAGGGCTCTATTCAGAGTTGCAAAAGATATGAATTTTTTTGACTCCCAATCTTTCGCAATTTTAAGTCCTGTGATCAAAGCTTCATATTCTGCCTCGTTGTTCATAGCAGGAAAATCGAGTTTCAGGGCGTAACATATCGAATGTTCTTCGGGGGTCACCATCACAACACCTGCCCTAGAACAATGCACGTTGGATGCTCCATAGGTATACATCTTCCACCTAGCATCCCGCTTTACACTACTCTCCGGAGTATCATCTCGAGCAGTGTATTTGGCTATGAAATCAGCCAACGCTTGACTTGGATTGAGGATGATATGTGATGTCATATTGGCTCGGCTCAATGTTTCATTTCAGTAGCCTTCTAGAGGTCTCAGGTCACTACAAGACCTGTCTCAAAGGTTGGTCAGTCAATACTTTAATAGGATGAGCTAGAAGTATGGACAGAGCATTCTCAAAGCGATCACCAAGCAGAAGGCTAGCTACTCCAACTTTGGATAATTCCTCTATGCCTCTGCCAATCGCTTACTTATGTAATACACTGGCCTTTGGACTTGGGATTCTTCACACACAAGTGCAACGCTCAAAGCGTGTACCAGGACTGCTAGGGTAAACAAGCAAGTCCTCATATTCCAAAGGCTTTGACTTGTCTATACAAAAGCTTGGAAAGCATCTCTATATTACTGTATCCAAGCAAAGTTCCTTTTTCTTTTCTTAAGGATGTTGAAGAAACGTATGCAGTTTTCTATGGCTCTTGAAATGAACCAGCTCAGAGCGGCAACCTTTCCATTCAGGCTTTGAACTTCTTTTGTTGACTTCAGGGCTTCGATGTTCTTCAACGTCGTGGTTTTCCCCAAATTAGCTTCTATCCCTCTTGTGTTCACTATAAAACTCAAGAGCTTCCTTGATGCAACTCCAAAAGAGAATTTCAAAGGGTTGAGCTTCATTCTATATTTTCAAAGTACACCGAACATCTTCACCAAATCCTCCACATGATTAGTCGACCGTCATGTCTTCACCAGCATTTCGTCCATATAGACCTCCATTGTGCATCCAATCTGTTTCTTGAACATCGATTTCACCAGCCTTTGGTAAGTCGCTCCTGATTTCTTCAAACCAAATGGCATAACAAGATAATAATACAGTCCCGGATTAATTATGAAGCTGGAGTGCTCCTGGTCTGGGACATGCATTGGAATTTGTTTGTAGTCAGAGTAGGCATCCATGAATGATAACTCTTTGTGCCCAACGGTTGAATCTACCAATTGATCAATTTTCGGGAGTGGAAAGTTGTCCTTCGGGCAAGTCTTAATCAGATTGGAGTAGTCGATGCATGCCCTCCATTTTCTGTTGGATTTCTTAACCAGAACTGGATTGGATACCTAGTCTAAGTATAAAGCATCGCTAATGAATCCGTTGTCTTTTAGCTTGTCCATTTCCTCCTTCATTATAGTGGATCGCTCTAGACCTAGGATGGGGCGTTTCTATTTCAGAGGGACGCATTTAGGGTTCACAATCAATATGTGACACACTATCTCGGTGATATTCCATACATGTCGGTATGGTCTAGACGAACACATCTAGGTTCGCCCAAAGGAAACCCATTAATTCTTTCATCGTTCTCATGATAAATTGAGATCCGATCTTCAGGACCCATGTAGGATCATCCTAACTGACCGGGATGTTGATATTCAATTCCGTAGGGGCTGCTCTCGCATCCTCTAGCTTCCTCCTTTGGTTCATACCCTTATGGAACCGCCTTTGCTGCCCGAGCCAGGGCTTAGGCGGTAGTTTCTATGCCTCCAATGACTTGATGCAGAGATTCTTTTCTACACCTTTTCCCATCTCACGTCACCTTGCCTCTTTCAACTCCGTGACGTATCATTCACGTCCAAGCCCCTGGTCTCCCTAGGCAACCCCCACTCCATTATCTGTAGGAAATTTCGTCATCAAGCACCATGGAGCAATGGCCACTCAAAAACTAGCTAGGGACAGTCAGCCTAGAAAACCATTATAAGCAGATAACATATCCAACACGACGAAGGTTACAACCTGCACTCTTTTGCGGCCACCTTCTCCCAACACCACCGATAGGTCTATACATCCAACAGATTCCTTTTTTGTCTCGTTAAATCCTTGGATACGAGATTTGCACGGTTTTAGATTTTTGCCATCCAAAAGCATTTGATCATAAGACTTTTTAAACAATATACTCACTTAACTGCCATAATCGACTAGCGCTTTCCTCATAGTCGCTCGCCCAAATCATGGTTGATATCACCAAAGGATCCAACATTAGGGCTTCAACCCCATCAGCATCCCTATTCCTAAATACAATATCATTTGTCATCGTCCTAAGCTGCTTTGCTGGAACTCTGTCTTCAACAGCATAGTAACTCTCACTCACAACATGCTTCAATGCGCTCGCATACCTTTCCATTTCATTCCAGCACTTTTCTGCTGGATGTGGTCCACAAGGAATTTTATTGATAATCGATATTTTTTCAAGCTGTTTGGGCTCGTCCTCACCAGGCCTGGCTTCCCCCCATTACAACGATGATCCTTGAGGGTTAGAACTTCCTTGCCCGCTATCCTGTGGGACTTTAACGAACTACTGTAACTTCTTTCTGATTAGGTCTTCTATTACAACGCACAAGCGTCTGCACTCGTTTGTGTATTTCATGAAATCTACAGTACTTATCAGACTTCTTTTCCTTCTCAGTCGACTGCCTCAGAGCTGGCTTCTTATATTGTTCTATACCTTGGGTGGCAAGGCAGATGTTTTCAATTAAATGTTTCAGTTGGGTGTAACTATTATACTTCGGGAACCTAGGGCGCCTCCTGGAATCAGGCTTTCTATCTCTGGTCCGCCGATCGTTCTTTCTCTGACCACTGTTCTTATTTTCAACATTTACATAATATTCCCATAATTCATTTCGAACTACTTCACTATAACATTACTTTGAATCACCTCGGTCGACCGCCTAGCATTGGCTTTCGTGGTGGTAGTACTTTCCTTTTCCAAGTATAAGAATTGATTTGCCTTTCTATAAAACACATCCATCATTGGCGCGGGTTTCATTTTCACCCATCTTCCAAAATCAATATCAAGATGAATCCCCCTTATTAAAGCCATCAAGATAATATCTTCTTGTGCATTACTCACTTCCTTCACAGCCATGTGGAATCTGCTCAAGAAATCTTTCAACGACTCTTTTGTTTCTTGGAAGAGGTTCGACAGCGATATTATGTCCTTAGGACGAGTGGGGTTTAAATGGAACTGCTCAATTAACTTTCATGCTAACTGATCAAAAGATGATATGGATCTCGGCGAAAGCCAGGTTGACCACATCGTCGCAACACCTTCAAGGAAAATCAAGAAACAATGATATCTGACACCATCGGTTACTTTGGCCGAATCCATATGCCATTCATACTTCATCAAATGCTGCCTCGGATCCATCCTTTCATTATACAATGGAACCATTGGCATTACAAACTTTCTAGGATATTCTTCATGCGGTAACTGTTCGGTGAATTGGTTCCGACTAGGGAAGGAGCCCCATTCAGCATTACTTTGATGCTGATTTTTGCTTACCGATCACCTCACTATTTCATCCAAGTACTCTGGCTCCGTATCATCTACTGAACGGTGGTAATCGTGGTCTGCCCTGATCCATATCTCCTCTTGTTGTCGGCTTTTGAATAATTGCAGGGTGTATTGGCCTTCTTTTGGAAATTGATTGCTATGTTTGGACTTGCCTTATTGGTTGCACTTGGCATCTGAGTTTTCCAGTTATCACTCTAGGCTCTCTGCCTTGATAACCTTTAAGTTCAACCAATCAGATTCATCCGAATAGGGCTCAGTCACAAGGCTATATAACATATGCCCATTTTATTGAAAATTAGTATGTAAATTTGTTATGTGTTTGTAGGTCAAATACAAAGCAGCATATGATGAGCGATCGAATGTTATTAGAATCAAGGTAGATGAAGAGGTGGTTGATGTTCCGTTAGAGAAGCAGATGGAGATTTTTGATTCTCTTGCTCCAATAGATGCACAAGGATGTGCATATCTTATTGGTAACCTACATGTTGATGTAAAGTAAATTTAGCAATGAAATTTTTTTTACACCTAGTGTAGCGATAATGTTGGTTTGATATTAGTTCGATGGTATTAAATTTATAGTAAGAAAGTAGGTATGAATTTTGATATGTAATGGTATTGGATTGATATTAGATTTATTTTAATAGTTTGGTAGAGTTTTAGATGTTGTCGGATTGCTGCATATACATGGGAGATGTTGCCCAAATTTTAATTGATGAAACTCATAATTTTGTTAAGTAATAATGATTGAACGTGTCTAAATTTGACTTTGATAAAGTGTTTCCTTGTTTTAGTTCAAATTAACTCCTTATTTATTAAGTAATAATCATTTTTTTAAATTATAGGTTAGATCTGCTACACAACAACAGAGGATTACATTTAATGGTAGAAGTAGTCACACATATGACTCAGCAATGATAGATCATATGTTGTCCATGTTTATTGTGATGGAAGATGAGGTACAACATATCAACGCTAAGCTTTAGGAGCATCTACGATATAAGGAGGAGCATCTATGATTTGAGGAGGGGTGTCAACATGGGAAGGAAGTATTTGAGCATAGAATGAGACAAATTGAGCAAAGATTATCATGACCCTATCTATCACCATGATTTCATGTATTAGAGGGACTAATCTATGTATATATTGACTACTTTGTGTATTTTGTTACACTACATTAGCTTTTGTTTTGGTTTGAATTTGTGTTCGAGTATATGTGTTATTATATCCCCTTTTTATCGTGATATATTTAATTGTGTTCTTTTTTCTAGATAAACAAATATATGTTCATATTTTCTGATTATATGATGAATGGCTTGTGTAGAAAAAAATTATTGATTTTGCAATGGATTTATGACTGATTTATGCTGGTATTTTCATGATTTTTCATAATTCGTCACAAATCCATTATTATTTCTAAGTTCTATGATGGATTTGCTACGTTAATTTTAATATTTTGGAAGTTTTTAGTTTTTCAGTACAAATTGTTAATAATCTTTAATAGCAATGAATTTGCAGTGGAAGGCTAGAACGAATCCGTAGAATATAAGTGATGGAATTTATATGGACATTATTCATGTATTAAGATAAAATGCCTTTTATTGATTATTTTTCCATCGCAAACATGTGACAAATTTAAATTACGGAAATTTAATAAATTATGTCACAATTTCGTGGCAAACTTTGTTTGAATTCCATTGTTATTTTTACAAAGGATCAACTATACATTTATTAGGTGGGAAAATTTCATTGAAAATCCATCGTTAAATATTGTTTTATGACAAATTTGTGACAAATTTTACCATTGCAAAACAGCCTTTTCTTATAGTATAACAATATATTTAAAGTCTTTGTATTGTTTTTTACAATAATGCCATGTGAAACACATAGGTAACACACTGGATATATATGATAACTAAATCCTTGTTTATACAAAAAAATATTTAGACTCTACTTTTTGTAACATCTCTCATCTCGAAGCACAAATATGAACGTCGATGATGTTGAGGTCATCATCCGGATCATTTTCAAGTGACAAAATGAGATTTGTATTTTTTCATAACATTAAGTAAACAGAGCGGCTAAATATTTTCCATTACATAAATTGTTAATTACATTTTTCATAATCCTAATCGTGTCCACATAGGGGTAAGATATAGTAAACATAAATAGTAGTGTCGTGCTCAACATACGAAGATATTGACATGCACAATTAACTAGTTTTAAACCCTAGTTTTATAGTAGTGGAATACAAGTACAACTTTTGTTTGCTCAGCCCCTGCTTCTTCTTCAGAATCTTTATTCATCTTTCCAAAAGGACCTGCCAAATCCATAAGCTCGGCCTACTTGAATGAGTACTTGTGAGTTATAGTCAATAATAAAAACATGTATCAGACATAAAGCCTGGTATAAGTAATAGTTTACCCTGAGCAATACATCATACAATGAGACCATGTCCCTAAAGCACAGAATTAGTTTTTTCCCTCAATAATTTAATCAACAACAATTACAACATATTATGCAATACATCATTACATCATGATTATACTTATAACGTCAATTTAAACATAAGTGTGTGCTTTACGCTGCACATCGTATCCCGACTAGGTTCTATAGTCAATATATTTAGATTGACACATAGGCCTTATTCTTACTACTTTTAATGTCGAGGTAACGCTTTTGGTTGCTGTTAAATTTCCCATTTATATCATGAACATATAATTAAGTTACCACCAAGGCCTTATACCAACGTTATCTATTGCAATGTCACATTTAGACATTTGGTTGCCACTAAGGCCTTACACCAGCGTTATTGAATATAATGTAATATATAGACACTAGATTGCCACTAAGGCCTTATACTAATGTTATCGAATACAACTGTAACACCCTATAATTTTTACGACAATTAAATTAAAAAGAAATGAATTAATAATAAGGCTGAAAATAGAATTTTTATAAACGTTAGAATTTGACTACAAAACTTGCACCAATGTTTTCTAATCGGATTTCAAACGAAAAAATTATTAGCGTTTAAAGTTTTTGAATCGGAAATAATTATATATGTAATTATGGTAATAAAATTTAAATAACATTAATAATTAACATTAATGGAAACTTAGATGCTAAGAAATGTTAACGTTAAAATCAAATCTCATAAGATGTATAAAGTAGGAAATAGATGATATCAATCTAGTAAACAAAAAACAAAATTAATTAAATCACAACACACTAATTAATCACGATTCAAACAAAGGAGCGGTCGACCTTAGATACATGATGGTCGACCGGTAGCAGTTAACCTAGGGCAATTGATCATTGATAGGTGCTTGTACCAAAAATGGGCACAACACTCTTCGGAAGTTTTTGAAGAGATAAAATGAAGAAATTAAATGGAAAAAGAGGATTATCTAACAAAAACTCAAAAAAACAGATAGGACCGTAATAAAAATGCATAGAAACACAAGGATTTAGAGTGGTTCGGCGTATTGCCTACGTCCACTATGAAATTGTTCGCTTTATTGATGTTTCTTTTATGATTACAATTGATTGCAGCAGGTTACAGCAGATAACAATGATTTACAACAGTAAAATTCGTTAACAGTAGTAGCAATGGAGTATGGAATTGAATCCGACAGATTCTGGGCGTTGTTGAATTCAAAGATCCCTTTTCTGTAAGCTCTAGTGGTCTATTTATAGGTGTAGGAGGCTGATATTTCCCTCAGATCTCGGGAGACTTCTTCTGGCATGTGAGCGGGCCCACGCGACCAAGCCCGTAAAGTTTCGGCCCGATCCGTGATCGATACGAACGAATTTCGTATCGATCAAGATTGCATCCGATAGAGTCGAAATTTGGTGTGGACATTCTTCAGCATGCACGTAAACTCCTTTGAAAATTTCATAGCATTTGGACTTGTAGATCATGAGATATGATCGATACGAAATGGAGACTTTCGGCAGGCTGTTTGGTTCGACTCGATCTTGTTCGAATCGATGGCTGCGCGTGCCCAGGTGATGACGTGGCGAGCATTCTTTGGATCGATCCACTTTCTACGCTGAGTTGACCGAGTCGTTCCAGGACTTTCGCCTTGTTCATATCGAAGCATTTGTCTTGTTCGAATCGATGGAAGGTGACTCTCCTTCGCATCGATGCAATGAGCTCTGTTCGTATCGATGGAGGACACGTGGAATAAGTTAACTGCGTGGCCTTGTTCGTATCGATTGGAAATGACTCTAGTCGATCGATACAAAGTTGACGTGGCCAGATGGACTCGAACACTGGTAGCCCGATCGATACGAATAACCATGATCTGGATCAATACGAACAAGGAATTCTTGATGGATACGAAGCAACTGGGCTTGAGGGATACGAACAGTGTGAGTTGAGGGATACGAACAAGGCTCTCCTGATGGATTCGAACAAGGCTCGTTGATGGATGCGAAGTAGACTCTGGCGATGGATGTGAAGCTGACCGATTCGAACTAGGGCCTTCTGATCGATACGAAGCCAATGGATTCGAACAGATGCTGAGCTATGGATACGAAAATTGAGCTGTTTCCTTCATTTTGCATCGATCGTAACTTGAGCATACAAACTCGGATTGACTTGAAATTTGGAATGCTGACTTACGTGGCTTCACTCATCGTGTCTTGTCGATTGTAGATTGATTCAGACTCAGACAAAAGTTATCAATATCCATAGTGAGCCTACGTATAACCGATCTCTAAGACGAACCGTCATTGGTTTCTAGTCGAGTTCTTGGTGTCACGGCCTTGCCAAAAGGCGGGATAACATTTGCCCCCCAAAGTACGTCTTGTGGAAACATGAAGTGCTTTGAAAAGCTGCAACCTTCATTTCGAACAGTTATCGTCTTTTCGCTGAAAGTTGTAACCTTTGACTGATTTCCTCAGTAATGTAAACTGTTGACTGTCAACTGTTGTACCCCGTATTGTTGCAACTGTTTGCTATATGTTGGTGATTAGCTGTTCGTTGTTGTACGTTATTAGATAAGTATCCAATTCCTGTGAATGTTGAAAATTGAATATTAGCCCGACATATATGCATATATGTTAATTTGACTCTCGTTAACGTTTGCACATTCACGAGTCGTTGTCAGTTTATCTCGTATCGAATCCCATATCGATCCTCTCCTGAACCGATGTGAAATTCGAATTGTAACGACGCTCGATGGTTTTTCCTGAATGTTCCTTCCTATCGATCCTCTCCTGAATCGATGTTAAAGGGTAAGACATTGTCTTTGCATCGGTATATGTCGTATTGTTGGATACGAAATGAACATTTTGCATTGATGGATATGAGCTTAAATGGATACGAAATGATCGTTCGTATCGATGGATATAAGATTCGATGGATACGAAATTAACTTTCGTATCGATGGTTACGAACTTCGGTGGAATTCATTTTCGAATCGATGTGAGTCACAAAAATGGATACGAAATATGCGTTCGTATCGATAAATACTGGTCTCCTGAAGCTGTGTTTTGATGGGTTCTAACTGCACAGTTCATATCGCTTCACTGGGGATGGAGTCGAAAATGATCGATACGAATAATGGCTTCGTATCGATGGATTTGGGTGACTTAGAATAGCCTTCGTTGGCAATTTCGCTTCGATAAAGACTCGAGTTGATGGATTTGAATAGCTTGTTCAAATCGATCCCGTGGTGATATTTTGCAACCGGTCGAGTTTACTGGGATGCGAATCGTTTCATCCTTTCACACTCGAGTCCATATAAATACCGTGGACTTAGTTGTTTTTACTTTTTACTTTTTACTTTTCCGCTTTGTCTTCGTATCGCCCCAAAGACTTGGAAAATGAAAAACTGCTCTTGCCTTTGAATCGATTCAAATCCTTTAATCCCCTAAACCAGTTATCGAAATCAGGTAATTAATTGACGAACTCGCCTTAAGAACGATGAGACGCGAGTTCATTTGCTCATGCATCCTCATACATGGCCAAACCCTGGCGATGTCGATGTCAGAGTTGGTTCGTAGTATGATCGAGGGATGGGGGAGGAAAAAATAATGGTGTTTATGTCGTTTGGAGAAGACGATGCCCGGAGGTTTACGAAAAACATAGTAGATGGTAGTTCGGTCTTCGTATCGATCGATCGAAGAAGAAGAAGGCACTTTGTTTCATATCGACCCTACTCTCGTACCGATCGTGGAGTGGCCGTTCAATATCAGATTCCCTGGATTGACATCGATCGGTGCGAAGATGGCACACCTTTGATCGATATGAAATGAAGGATAGAGTGATCAATATGAAACGGAGGTCAAGTTATGATCGATACGAAATGACTACCCTGGATCGATTCGAAGTCTTCATCCTTAACCGATTCGAACTTGCATATAGATGGATACGAATTATCGTTACGAACTGGACTTTTGTGACCGATACGAATTGAGCCTTAAAGAACTTGTAATCCCTTGCACACTTGAAAAACTGACTCCGACGAGCTTCAAACTTGCATAATTGGACTTAATCATTTCACTGCATATCTGATTGCCTATTGAAGCTCGTCGACGGAACTGGAACTTAACAAAATGATAACAGCTTTTAACTTGGATCGATCCCTAACATCTGGATGGCACGATAGTGACGGTCAGCGATGATGGTCATTCCGACTAAATTTCGAAGTCTTATCGTTTACATGCTTTCTCCAATTCTGTAGAATTTTTCAAGTGACACGTAGTACTGCACTGCACAACACATTCACGCTTTACACTGGGGGATGCACGAGCGTTATTGTCTGTTTAACAATGCTTTTTCATAAGCTAGTTAGTCATGGAACCTTCAAGTTCGCAACAGCAGGAACTTCCGAGTTCAATTCCTTCAACTATCGAGATACCGGCCATCGAAGCCGAAGTTATAGATCCAGCCTCGGATGAGTTTCCAGGTGCCAGGTTCATTTGCAATCCACAAGACTCTGTGCCGTCCGGCATCTCCGAAGATATGTTGGGACGGATTTGATTAAGACATGGCTTGTCGCTCGACGACATATTACTACCAGGGCCAAATGATAGACCACATGCTCCCTCGGAGGGATATACTGCTTTCAATCGTCATGCTTGCACGGCAGGGACACTTCCTCCATTTAATCAATACATAAGGGAAATGTTGTCATTCCTCGGAATTGCCCCATCCCAGCTACACCCCAACGGATACGCCTTGTTGAATAGCACTTTCATTCTGTTTATGGAAATTTTCTTTCGACCACCAAAGCCGATCGAGATTAGATATCTCTTCAACATCAAGAGTCGCAAAGATAGCCCTTCTTTCACATTCTTGGGTCCTGGGGAAGGCTGAGTTACTTTAAAACAGAATGGTTCTACGTTCGATGCCCCCTGGATTCGCTAGGCGATGGTTGGATATACGTAAGTGATGCGGTCCTTCTCATGAATTATCGAGATAATAGTAATCGTTTTCAAAACTGATATACTTCTCTTCTTTTACAGCCGCAATCTCACGACCCGACGGTGGATATTTCAGAGAGTTAGTTCGGATCCTCCAAGCAATTCCGGGTGAAGAGAGGAACATTGACTTGGTTCTGACTGACAGAAACTTGAGAATCGTCGGGCTGATTGAACAGAAGCAAAGCATAAGGCTAGAAGGGACACTTAGAATGGTCTCGAAGAAGCGGACGAAGCGCAAAGCGCCCGGAGTCGTAATAGCTGAAGAAGTTGATCTGGAAAGAACGCCCACTGATAATGAACTCCAAGCCGGGCCTTCTTCCAGTTTTCAAGATTCAGGAGGAAGGAGAAAAGGCAAGGCAGTTGCTCATAAGCATTCTAAATCCGTGAGATTGAAATCTGTGGTTATGTCTTTGCCCGTCCCGAGGATTAGAATTTCGGAGGCTCCTCCCCCGCAAGTAGAGAATCCTTTTGAAGGGCTTGCTGATATTCCGATTCCGTATTATGTGTCGTTTCAACACGACACCGGGATGGAGGAGCTTGAAAATGCTCTTGAGCTGAGCGGGTCACTTGCTATGAGTGCGGCCGACATTTCTGGTTGGTCAGGGGGTTGCACATACATACGCTTTACTGCACTACATGATTCATAACTGTAAATCATCCAACCCAAGAGATCACTAACTTTTCCTTCACTTCTCATTTTCAGGTACAATGTCCGGGAGAGGATCATGCTTGGGAGCCTTCGCTCGGCCCGAAAGTCTTCTTCTTATTATTATGATTCCCACAGGAGATATTCGGATAGAGACCGTGATCGTGGGTACTCTAATCAAGAGAGGTACGAGCGGGACAGGGACATAGAATATAGACACCGATCTAGGTCTCGCTCTCTACCTCCTAGAATCCCATCTCCACCTCCTGTTCAGACTTCACATCCACCGGAGCCTCCATGACACAGGCCATCTTCTCACACTTCTAGATCTGAAATTCATCTCTAGAAAGTCAAAACCACGGCCTCCATAATTGCAGAGCAGGTCCCAACTGAGCCCACGGGGGAAGGAGCTATTAAAATTGCTCAGTAGAGGAAGGAGTTTCCGAACATATGCTTCGACGGCTACGTCTTCCCACCACACTTAAAAAGAATTCCATCAGGGGTGGAAAACACGGTGCATGATTATGTTCATGACGTCTACACCCAGTATAGAGAGTGGGTAAAGGCTGCAGAGAAAGCTTCCAAGGTGGCTTTTGAGCGAGCCAAAGTAATCGAGAAGATGGAATCCGAGCTCGCTCAAAAAGACCGAATTATACAAGTGCTCAATACTGAGGCCGAGTCTTCTCGGAAATCTGAAGTTGAGGCCACCAAAAAAGCTGATGAAGTGACTGTGGCAATGGAGGGGTGAAGGCAGACACATGTTGCCTTGGTGGAGGAGATGGGCCACCGAAATACTACAGTCACCGCTGAGCGGGATGCAGCGGTCAAGGAACTCAACGAGCTTAAGGCCAAATTCTCCGACATGGCCAAGGAAAGGGATGATGCAAACAACGCAGCCCAGGAGGCGTGCGAATAGGCTGTTCTGCTCCGGGGTGAACAGGAGGCGGCTGTGGCTAAAGTCCGCATGGTGGAGACTGAGGTCGAGGAGAAGGTGAGATCGGCTGAGTCCAGGCTAGAAGCCGACATTGAAGATCTTCTTGTTGTTTACAATGCCAACGTGTTGAGGCACATGGGTCTAGCTTGGCTCGATGATTACCCGGCACATCTATATAATGCCTGGGGTCGATTGGTTGAGGAGGAGAAAGCGGTGCATCTGGGTGAGTCCATTGATGAGTTTGAGCTTGAGAATCGTCTGCTAAATGAAGATGAAAAGAAGATTCTCCACGAGCCAATGATTTCTTATGAGAAGAAGAGGCTCGGCACCCAGAACCTGGAAATAGGAGAAAGCTCTGGGGTTGAACACCACGATGCAAGTCTTGAACTTCCAGCGTCAACCCAGCCAGAATCCTTGCCTGCGGCCGATCCCCAAGCTATTCCTGCCTACAATCCGGATCAGCCGCAGATGTCTCCGGCTACAGAGCAAGTTGCTGAAGCCGTTCAGCCACCGACAAGTCAAACTGAGGAAGGTATTATGAACATTCCACATATCCGTCTTAAGTCGGAATCGTCACTTGAATTAAATTCTGACAGTTCTCTTATTTTTTGTCCAGTGACTGATGCTGCACCGGTCGTGCCTCCTGTCACTCAAGAATCATATCAGACGCAGGAGGCTATTGTGACCGAAGCGACCACTGTAACTGTTATTGCGCCACCTAACAAAATGCAGGGGAGCTTACTTGTTTTTGATGAGCAGCTGATGGAGGAACTCTTTCGCCGTCATGGTGATCCTCTTGCCGACCTGCCATTTGTTGTGGGTGGAGAAGCTCCTGCTACAAGTTCTTCGATGCTAACTACTGATGCTCCAAGCGAGGCTTGAGCGGTTACTGAAGAGGAGATATTGGCTGAAATCGATGTTAAAATGGAAGCAGCGGCTCATGGCTGCAGTTTTGGAGGTGAGATGGTGGCATCTGGTCCAGCTCTACTCAGAATGATATCTCTTGGTGGTACAGTTTTCGACACCAGTGTGCCCATTCCACCTTCTACACTTGATCCTGTTCCTCCGACTCCGCCCGCAGGAAGCATCCTTATTCATTCGAGCTCGGAGGAGGATGTTGAGATCATGCCCCCGCCTGGAGACCAACCACCGAAAAGAAAAGGATCAAAGAGGTAAGGTAGTGGCGGCTCCAGCGGGTCTACACCAAAAAGGAAACCGAGGAAGAAGAAAGGTTAGACATGCCTACTCGGTTTATTTTGATTTTCATTTTGTTGGCCGTGTATAGATGCGGGTTCGGCCCCTACTAGTAAGGATTTTTTGGAACAAACTTGTACACGAATTTCTCTCATAAATAGTAGAAATGAAACTTTTCTTTTTTATCTTCTTGTGTATTTGCTTAAGTGTTCCAATGTTTGAAATGCACTTGTAAGGTTCCAGCTTCCGAGTCAAGTTTGTCTTTTTGCGCCAGGTCTGGAGACTGTAGATATGGTTCACGACCGGGAAGTGAATTGAATTTTGACGTTGCACCGCTTCAGTTAATGGTCAACACTTAATTCCTACCCCCCAGTCTTGGGGATGAGTTGTAGAACAGCAGCCAGCGATTGCATTTGAATTACAACACGTTGAGTTTAGTGTCGCTGAACGGATGTTTGGGACAAGTGAAGATTGAGTAGTTCAACCATACTTGCTTGATTTTCGATGATCATATCCGCACTCCGGGGATTCTCATTTGTTTTCTAGCGGTTGGTCACGCCGGCTTAAGTTTTAATTATATGTCCGCGCTCTGAGGACTTGGAGTTAATGTTTATACTCCGACTCGCACTTTGGGAGTTCGGAGTTGACGTTCATACTCCAATTCACGCTCTGGGAATATGGAGTTAGTGTTTATACTCTGTTTCACACTCTGGGAATTCAGAGTTGGTATTTATACTTCGACTTGCGCTCTGGGAGTTTGGATTTGATGTTTATACTCCGAATCGCACTCTGGGAGTTCAGAGTCGGCGTTTATACTCTGTTTCGCGCTTTGGGAATCCGGAGTTGATGTTTATACTCTGACTCGCACTCTGGGAGTTCGGAGTTGGTAAACAGATGGTCAGTCACATCTGCTGCATGTTTTTAGACCTTGCTCGCACTCTGGGAACGAGAGGTGTATCAGGATCATGGATGGTCGCATCACATCCACCCTGAGTTAACAAGTGAGGTCGTTAGATGGACGGGTCCACCCTCCTCAAACTTTGTTTGGATATGGACGAAGTCGTTAGGCGGACGGATCCACCCTCTTCGTAGACATATTTTTATACTCCAGTTTGCACTCTGGGAATCTGGAGTTAAGTGAAGGATTGTCGTGTATCAATCCTTTTTTGACTTTGGTAAACTGGCTTGTCCCCGAGCATGGGCTTCACTTAGCGAGTGACCGGTTACATCACAGTCACTCCCTATTTGAATAAGTCCCACCGTATGGTGAAACTTAGCTCTCCGTGCATGGTGATGTTCATATGAAGTATTTCAATTAAATCACAGCTCTGGCTTGAAGAGATTGCATTTTATTGCTGAAATAAGAAAATATGGAAAAGTCAGTTGCCTTATTACAAATTCTAATTTCGAAATGCAGAAACAAACTGCAAAATGGAAAATAAACTAAATGAATAAACATAGCCTGTCATGTGTAGTAGCAACGAAGACTCTCGCTATTCCAGGCTCTTGGCAGAGTAAGACCGTCAACGGTCGATAATTTGAATGTGCCATCTCCGAGCCTTCGTATAATAACAAACGGTCCTTCCCATGTCGGCTTCATATGCGAAGGAACCAGATAGATTCTTTTCAGGACGAGATCGCCTAGTTCAAAGGTTCGCGGGCGGACCTTGGCATTGTACAACCGGGCAACTCGACTCCGATACGCGGCTGCCCTCAAATCAGCCTCTTCACGATTCTTATCTAGTAAATCGAGAGATTCAACAAGTAATATAGCATTTGTCTTCGGATCATAATATATCACACGATGAGAAGGTACTTCTAGCTCGATTGGAATAACATCCTCTGAACCATAAGAGAGAGAATGGAGTGTGACCGGTCGCGGACTTGTGGGTTGTTCGGTAAGCCCATAAAGCCATAGGAAGTTCATCGACCCACTTGCCCCCGACCTTTTCCAGTCGTTTTTTCAGAATGGACTTTATAACTTTATTAACCGCTTCGACCTGTCCGTTCGCTTGAGGGTGCGCAACTGCAGAGAATTTCTTTTGAATGTGAAATCGTTTGCAAAAATCTTTAAATTCAGCACTGTCGAATTGGGTTCCGTTGTCAGTAATAATGGTGTGTGGGAGACCGAATCGACAGATAATGTTGCAGACTACAAAGTTGATTACTTTTTTCATCGTTATGGCAGCAAGAGGTTCAGCTTCATCCCACTTTGTAAAGTAATCAACTGCGACGATGGCGTATTTCGCACCACCTTTTTCCAGAGGTAGAGTACCAATGAGTCGATGCCCCATATTGCAAACGACCATGGGCTGACCATTTGTGTTATCTCGGTAGGTGGGGCTCTAGGAATTCGAGCATGCTTTTGACATTTATCACATTTCCTTGCATAATCCGACGCATCGCGATTCACAGTCGGCCAATAATATCTGTATCGAAGTATTTTCTTGGCTAGTGCTTGCCCTCCGATGTGATCGCCACATTCTCCCTCGTGTACATCGTGTAATACTCGTTTAATTTCATCGTGAGCGATACATCGGAGTAAAGGAACGAAGTACCCTCTTCTGTACATGATTCCATTATGGATGGTGAATCGTGAGGCCTTCCGAAGGACTTGTCTCTTTTCACTTCTGCGCCCGGCATGGTTCCGTGCTCAAGGTAATTTCTGAATGGAGTCATCCATGACTCCTTGTCGGGACTAGTTTCACATACCCAATCTGCTTCTGCCCGGTCAATACTTGGGGAAGTTAACGTTTCTACGGGAACGAGTCCCATTTGCTGGGCTTCACCTGTGCTGGCTAACTTTGCCAATGAGTCGGCTTTCTGATTACGTTCTCGAGGTATGCAATAAATGGCATAATAATCAAATTGATCCACTACTTCCTGAACTCGAGCTAAGTAGGCAGCCAGCCTTCGATCTCTCGCTTGATATTCTCCCCGAACCTGACACACAAGTAATTGCGAATCACAATAAATTTCCACAGCGATAATTCTCAAATCTCTGGCAAGTTTTAGTCCAACTAAGAGGGCTTTATATTCAGCTTCATTATTGGTTGCATAAAAATCGAACTTTAAAGCATAACATATTGATCGACCTTCGGGGGTTTCAAGTACAACACCAGCGCCCGAACACCGGTCGTTTGATGCACTATCAGTGTACAGGTTCCAGACGTATTCGGGGGATTCACTGGTTTTGGGCAGGTCCTCTGGAATGGTAAATTCAGCTATGAAATCGGCTAGGACTTGTCCTTGAATGGCTCGCCTTAGAGTATAAGTAATATCAAACTGACTTAGTTCGATGTTCCACTTGAGTAACCTACCAGACGTCTCAGGCCGCGTAAGGACCTGTCGTAACGGCTGGTCAGTATAAACAATAATAGGATGTGCATGGAAATTTGGTCGGAGCTTCCTTGATGCAATAATAAGGCAATAAGCCAACTTCTCCAGCTTTGGATAATTCCTCTTAGCTCCAGTCAATCATTTACTGATGTAGTATACTGGCTTCTGTATCCTGTCTTCTTCTCGAATCAAGGCAGCGCTGATAGCGTTTTCTGATATCGCCAAGTATACGTACAACTTCTCATGATCAATAGGCTTTGATAGGATAAGCGGTGTGGATAGATGCTGAATTAGTGCTTGGAAAGCGCCCTCACACTCTGTGGTCCATTCAAAGTTTCGTTTTCCTTTTCGGATCAGATTGAAGAAGGGAATGCATTTGTCAGTGGACTTTGAAATGAACCTGCTCAATGCTGCTACTTTCCCATTGAGGCTCTGGACTTGCTTTATAGTTTTCGGAGTTTCAAGATTTCTGATTGCCCAAATCTTTTCAGGATTGGCTTCGATTCCACGAGCATTAATGATGAACCCAAGGAATTTTCCGGATGCAACTCCAAAATGACATTTCAGTGGGTTGAGCTTCATTTTGTATTCTCGAAGTATGTTGAACATTGTTGGGTGAATTTTCACCACCGGACCAACCTTAGCCGAACCAAAGTCTACAGGCTACCTAACCAACACCTACCGAACCAAACATCTCCACATCAATACCGAACCAGCATCACCGGTTCAACCACCGAATGAAGCAATACCGAACCACCACACTCCTAGCCGGACCAACTCCTAGCCGGACCAAATCCAAGCCGAACCAACTCCTAGCCGGACCAACTCCTAGCCGGACCAAATCCAAGCCGAACCAACTCCTAGCCGGACCAACTCCAAGCCGGACCAACTCCTAGCCGGACCAACTCCAAGCCGGACCAACTCCTAGCCGGACCAACTCCTAGCCGGACCAACTCCAAGCCGGACCAACACCTAGCCGGACCAGGACCTCATCTCCAACCATCTACTACCGAACCATGGCATTGCCGAACCAAAGTTGCCAGGCCAGATTGCGTCGGCCCAGGCCCACCAACAGCTATATACATCCAAGACCCCTGCCCCCAGCCTCAGTCTATAAATAGAGGGGCAAGGGTACAACAACGGGGACAAGTTTGAGAGCTCAAGTACGGAGAGAACTTTCAAACAACTTTCTTTTACTTGTATCAAAGCTTTGTACTTGTAATCTAAACAAGAGAAGAGAAATAACATATAAAGTGGACGTAGGCACATTCTGGCCGAACCACTATAAATCTACGTGTCTTTTTACAGTTTAGCCCTGCTTTTCATATATTTGCATAAATCACCCAAACCACTAAGAACAACATAAGATCTACTAAATCATACAACTTTGAGGTGTTTGTCCATTTTTTGTGCAAACATTTTTGGTGCTTTCACTGAGAACTAGAAGCTTGAAGCTTCAGCTTCTTCCACTTAACCTTTTTCCTAACAACATCATCCATCATTTGGAAAACATGCCTCCCAAGCAGAAAAAAGATGTTAACAAAGGAAAAAACATCGCTTCCAGCAGTCTTCCAGATCCAGCGGTCACGGATCAAGTAAATCGTCCCCCTCTAGCAGTAGTACCGAATGAAGGACAGGATAATCCGACCACTCCTACCGCGGAACAGCCCGCAGCAATTACTAGGGCAGATCTAGACAGGGTTGTGGTTGAAGTAACTAACCGCTTCACGTCCCAGCAAGAAGCTTTGGTGGACCATCTCATGTCACGCTTAAGGGATGCTGAAGAGTCCAACTGCAACACTGAATCATGGGGCGAGTCCCAGTCTGGAGGATCTCAGAGACAACAAAGATCTTCTTTCTTCGAAGGAGCTAACGGCAGAAGCAGCCATGGTAGGAGCCGAGATCGAGCACAGCCCGAAGTTAGGCCTGAGGAAATGCTTGGAACTGAACCCCACGAGGGAGGTACCGGGCGAAGGTCAACTATAGCTGAGCCTGTCATACTACCTAACCACGGAAACGCCAGTGAGCGGGGCCGAGCTAGAGTCCAACCCGAAGTTGGACCCGAGGAAGTGCTTAGATCAGAACCCAACAGGGGAAGATCAAGGCAAGGGCTAACTATGGCTGACCCTAGCATGCTCCCAGAAGACCAAAGGCAGCCACCGGAAAATATGAGGAATGATAGACGATACCATCCCTATAGATCATCTGGACGGAATCAATCCCACAGAACCAAACTCGTTTCTATCTGCTCCAAATTCTGATGAAAGGATGGCATGCTTATTCAGAGAGTGCGTCCAACGAGAACAAAGGGATCAAGGGATAGGCGCTAGAGTAACCAGCCCTTTCGCCCGCAATATCGAAATTGCTATCACCCCCCGAGAATGGAAGATGCCAACAATGGAACCTTACAAAGGAACCTCCGACCTCGTTGTACACTTACAGAGATACACACAACATATGCTCATGAGTGGAGCGACAGAGGGAGTACTGTGCAAATGCTTTTCACTCTTCTTAGCAGATCTCGCTACCTCCTGGTTCTATCAACTACCCCAGGGATCCATCAGCTCGTGGGAAATGTTGAAATAAAAATTTATCAATCACTTCCGCATTCATGTGGAACAACCTAAGGACGCTTATTCCTTATCCAGTGTCAAACAGAAACCTGGAGAGAAACTGCAGCAATACCTAACCCGATTCAATGCCGCAGCGGCCGCAGTCCAAGATGCCGATGAGAAGCTCATCCTAATGGCCCTTTGTAGTGGTGTGCATCCGGACACTAAATTAGCTAGAAGGTTGACAAAAGAAAAACCAGCTACTTTACCCGATTTCTTCCATGAAACTGGGAAATATATGAGGCTTGAGGATGCTGCCGTTGAGGGGCAGTCAGGACAGCAAAATAAGGCAACTCATAGCAATGCGCTTGCGGCGGCAAGGGATGTTCGAAGAAATGATTCCAGAGACAATGCTGGGGGAAAGAAGGGAGAAAAGCGCCTATATCGGCCAGGATCGAGATTCGATACTTACACTCCTTTGAACGAAATCGTCGAGAACATCTTCCTTGCCACCCAAGGCGAAGTTAGATACAAACGCCCGCCATACAAGAAGGAATCAGATAATGCGCAGAAGTCTGGAAAGTTCTGCCGCTTCCGCGAATTTCATGGGCATGATACCAATGAATGCCATCATCTTCGGGACTTGATTGAAGAACACATCATAAGGAAGAAACTGGAACGCTATGTAAAAGGTCAGGACAGGACTCCAGCTCTTGCCAATGAGAACCCAAGGCTACCCTCACCGGAGACCGGCAGAGGAAACCGCAACACTAGCGGCTCTAGTCAAGAGAAAATAGTGGTCCATACTATCTCAGGAGGACCGCACGTCGCAGGCAAAAGCTGGAAAGAGATGGAAAGATATGGAAAGTCGCTTAGAGACAGTAAGGACTGTTTCAATTCGGTTATAGAAGAACGCCACCCGAAACGGAAAGAAAGTGATGACATCACATTCGGTAAGCATGACCTAGAAGGAAGGCAGTACCCTCACATGGATCTCATGGTTATCTCTGCCCGTCTCGGTCCCGCCGAAGTTTACCGAATCTTAGTAGACACTGGAAGCTCAGTGAACATCCTGTTCAAACATGCATTCGACAAAATGAAATTATCAATGAGGGATGTATCTCCCTGCGATAAACCACTACACGGTTTCACTGGAGATGCGAAGATGCCCCTCGGGCCACTAGACCTCTTTGTTGAGATTGGAAGCCATCCCCGCTCCGTTGTACGAAAACAGACGTTTGTGCTAATAGAAAACCATTCGGCCTATAACGCCTTCTTAGGAAGGCCAGCCTTATCTGACGTCCAAATTGTCCTAGCCCCATGGTGCCTAAAGATGAAATTTCCAACGGACAATGGAGTAGGGGAAGTAGAAGGAGACCAGGACGTTGTTCGAGACTGCTATGTGACTGAACTTCGCAACAACCACAGGAAGGATAAAGGGAAGGGTGTAGAGGTTGCCCACTGCACGAAAAGTCTAGAAGCATAGCAACTAAAGAAAGCCCCTACTCTTCGATATACCAACGACCCTTTCAATGAATTAGACCCTAGGGACAAAGAGGAGGAGGCCACCGCCGAGCCTGCAGAGGCTATGGAGTTTGTATCTGTAGACGAGCACGACTCAAGTAGACTATTGAAAATTGGGTCCCAACTAAAAGCAGAGTTGAAGGAACAACTCATCGATTTTCTCCGCCACAACTTGGATGTATTCGCATGGTCACACGCTGACATGACCGGAATCTCCCCCGACAAAGCATGCCACGTATTAACCATTGATCCTACCAAGGCGCCCGTAAAACAAAGAAAGAGAAGTATGGGGGCAGAGCGGTCAGCAGCCCTCGACGAAGAAGTAAAGAATCTGCTCGCCAATGACTTCATACGAGAAGCTATCTACCCGGAATGGATCGCTAACCCAGTGCTGGTAAAGAAGGCTAATGGGAAGTGGCGAACATGCATTGACTTTTCCAACCTAAACGACGCCTGCCCAAAGGATTGCTTCCCACTTCCCCGAATCAACCAGCTTGTAGACAGCACAGCCGGGCACGAGCTCTTATCTTTTATGGATGCATACTCAGGATATAACCAAATTCCTATGCATGCTCCCGACCAAGACCACACTAGTTTCATCACCGACCGGGGTTTATACTGCTATGAGGTAATGCCTTTCGGACTTAAAAATGCAGGAGCCACCTACCAGCGCCTCGTCAACAAGATGTTTGCAGGGCTAATAGGACAAACTATGGAAGTATACGTGGATGACATGCTGGTAAAGTCAAGGAAAGCCGACGATCACGTAAGCCACCTAAGCGAGATGTTTCAAGTAATTCGCTAGTATGGAATGAAGTTGAATCCTCTAAAATGCTCCTTCGGAGTATCATCAGGAAAGTTCTTAGGGTTCATCGTCCATGCCAGAGGGATTGAAGCAAACCCTGATCAAGTCCGAGCGCTAAAAGATATCAAGATACCTTCCACTCGAAAGGAAATGCAAAGCCTGAATGGAAAAGTGGCCGCCCTAAGCCAATTCATCTCCAAAGCAACGGACAAGTGCGTCCCCTTTTTCGAAGCTCTAAAGAAAGAAAAAGGAAAGTTCGAATGGACCAACGAATGCTTGACCGCTTTCCTTAACTTAATCGAACACCTCCAGAAACCACTGGTACTCTCGACTTCAAGCGAAGGCGAAGAATTATACCTATACCTTGCTGTGTCATCTCACGCCCTAAGCGCTGCCTTGGTAAGGGAAGACAACCGCACGCAGCGGCCAGCTTACTTCATCAGCAAGAGGTTTACGGGGGCAGAAGTCAGATATCCTAAACTTAAGAAGCTAGCATACTGTTTACTAATCACATCACGGAAACTGCGTCACTATTTCCAGTCCCATTCCATCAAAGTTCTGACCGATCAACCACTGAGGCAGGGACAAGCCATGGCTGATTTCATTGCAGAATTCACTACCAACGAAGATAAGGAGCAATTGGAAATAGCAGAAGATATCAAGTGGAACCTCTTTGTGGATGGTGCATCAAACGAACAAGGCTCGGGGGCAGGTGTGGTAATAATCACTCCCAGGGGAAATAAGCTGCACTATGCTATAAGGTTGGAGTTCGCTGCCACCAACAACGATGCAGAATATGAAGCAGTGATAGCTGGATTAGAACTTGCCATAGAAATCGGAGCCAATTCTTTGTGTCTTCATAGCGATTCTCAACTTATTGTTAATCAAATACTAGGAGAATTCCAAGCTCGAGAAGAACGACTCATAGCATATTTAAAGAAGACCAAGTTACTTCTCAGCCGGTTGAACCACTACTTAGTCAAACACATCCCTCGTGAAGAGAACCAAGAGGCCGACGAATTATCAAAGCAAGCAAGTGTGAGAGACAGCGCCATCTTCGGAGCAGTAACCATCTCAAAGCAACTGACCCCAAGTTTTGAGCAAGTGAATCTGATAGCTGCAACCGAAGAAGCAACTTGGATGACTCCCATCCGAGACTACCTAAAAATCGGCACACTACCCAACGGGCGCAACGAAGTCAAGAAAATCTTGAGGAAAGCTTCCCGCTACACAATACAAGAAGACATCCTCTATCAGCGCGGATTCTCTAACCCGTTATTAAGGTGTGTCGCTGGGAGGGAAGCTAGGGAAATCTTATCCAACATTCATCAGGGAAGCTACGGAGATCATACCGGAGGGCAAACATTAGCAAAAAAGATACTCCGATATGGATATTTCTGGCCCAGCTTAAGCAAGGACGCCTTAGATTTCGTCAAAAAATGTGACAAATGTCAGAAGTTTGCTAAGATTCCGCGGTTACAAACAACTGAGATTACTCAAATGAACAGCCCTTGGCCCTTTGCAGTACGGGGAATTGACTTGATTGGCGAACTGCCAATGGGCCGAGGCGGGGCCAAATATGCTATGGTAGCAGTCGACTATTTCACCAAATGGGTGGAAGCAGAACCCCTAAATATGGTATCTTCAGCAAAAGTTATTAACTTCTTGATCAAAAATGTTCTATGCAGGTACGGAGTCCCATTCAAAATCATATCGGACAATGGACTTCAGTTTGACAGCGAGGAGTTCGCCAACTAGTGCCAAGGGCACGGAATTCACAAAAGCTTCTCATCCGTAGCTTATCCCCAGGCAAACGGACAAGTCGAAGCCGTCAACAAAGTTCTCAAACCTCTAATAAAAAAGAAACTCGAAAATTCAAAAGGCGCTTGGGTGGATGAACTTCCTACGGCACTGTGGTCCTATCGCACATCTTTCAGAACATCAACAGGGCATACTCCTTTCTCTTTGGCATAGGGATCGGAGGCTATGCTCCCAGTTGAAACCATCGTGCCTTCCCACCGTAGGATCCACTATAACCCAGAAGAGAACGAAGAACTCCTTTACATGTCTTTGGATCTAATTGAGGAGAGAAGAAATGATGCAGCCATCAAAGCAGCAACCCACAAGCAAAAAGTGGCAGCACAATACAATTCCAAAGTCAAGCATCGTACCTTACGAGAAGGGGATCTTGTCCTCAAGCGAATCTTCCCTCGCCCCGAAGCACTAGATCCAATCTGGGATGGTGTAATTCATGAAGATCTCCACAATGGAGCTTATATTTAGTCAACAGTGGACGGGGAGGTGTTCCAGAGGGCATGGAACATCCAACACCTTCGTCGATACTTTTCTTAACTTGTACTACCCATATGAAGTGAATTAACAAAGAGAATCAGTGGACGTAGGCATTTTCGTGCCGAACCACTTTAAAAAAACTTGTCTCTTTTTAACTTGTTCCTTCATATCTTGGCTGCTTGTTAACTTTATCCTTTTCTGTTGAACAAAATCCTGTGCAAATAGCATTTTCATTCAAGGCGCTCCGCAGTGCGACTTCTCCTGGACAAGACCTAACAGGTACTATACGAATCTATGCCCTCGCCAATGAGACACTTTTGCTCCGGCATCCCTTTGCTGCGGGTTAACTCATTGCTCGCGATGGCCCTCAAAGCCAACTGTAATGAGCCGATTATAAGCCACCGAGAAGGCCGACTATAGCCGAGGTAGCTCATTACGGCGTTCGGCTCGCCGGCAACTGTGAACCGATTATAAACCCCAACATAAGGTATTGCCAGCCAGGGGTAGTTCACGGTTGACGATCGGCACCCACGCTAGCCGGCCATAGTAAATCGAATAATACCCACGATTACGGGCCATAATGGCCCGGGTAGTTACTGTGCGCGATCTCGGCTCCGATGTGTCTTAAGTGCGGCTGTGGTAAAAAAGAATTAACTCCCCGCGGAGGCGTAAGATGGGTGACAAATGTCTCCAAGACCCACAGCTAGGGAAAGTGACTACAAAGCCCGTTTGCCATGAACTTAAGCACATCGAAGGCCTTCCGTGATTGGAAGTTTTACTATTTCACATATTTCAATTCTATTTAAAGAACTTTTCTCCTATCCTCTATAACAATCCCTGAAGTACAGGACACAGAGTAGAAGATACTCACCAGCGGGAATGGGAATTCACGGTTGGATAGCATGACATTCAACTGAGCTCCATCCTCGGTCGTACAAAAATATTCAAAACTGCCATCTACAATTAGAACATGAAAGGCGGTATTTTCTTCTTTTATACAAATTCCTGACTATAATTTATTCATACATCACACTAGCATTATAAGGCATGAAATTATGCTTTAAGCAAGAACTTGGCATTAAACACAACTAGATTACAAGCATATGCATAGCTATATTTCACATACAACATGTGAAAATAACAAAAGCATTCAAGAAACGACGGAATCAGCTTAAGTTAAAAAATTACACGTCAAGAATAGTGTTGTTTATTACAAGTAGCATAATTACAACCTAAGAGTTACGTTACTGTTTTGAGACTAACGTATACAACAATGTCAAGCCCACCAAAAGATATCCAGGTCCAATCAAGGAGCCGGCCGCGTCGGAGTTTTATCCTTGCCCTGTTGCCCACCTGTCCGGTCAAAGAAAGAATTCATTAGTGATAAGCAACCAAGTTAACGGAAAGACCAGAAAGGAAGACTTACCAGCACCTGCTTCTTGACCATCCTGGTCATCATCCCCTACTTGTACACCTGCCTCCCCCAGCAACAGCATGCGCGCTCTATCAATCCCAAAGGAGCGGGAGATAACATCAAGCTGCTCGCCTTTGAGAAAGCCTGGGAAACAGTTGGGAGGTGAGTTCAGAAGTTCCTGAGGGCCGTACCTATCCACTAGTGACCTCGGGGTAGGCCCATGACGTCCCGGTTCTGACTGAGCTGGGGGCACTGCGGAAGGATCGTCTCTATCCTAGGATTTCCACTTTTCTGATCGGGTTTCAACTTTACAAGACATTTATCTGCAAACACAAAGAAGTGCGTCGTTAGAATAAAGGAAGTAAAAAAGCGAGTGTGTGCAGTCGGGAATTTCACTCATAATTCAAGTCCTAAAAGTGCATTCGGTAGTTCAAGGCCGAAAGGTCATTCGGTATTCGAACTCCCTATCTCGTTCGGCATATCCAACAAGGGACCCATTCGGCACTCGAATTCATTCGGTAGTCCAAGACCGAAAGGTCATTCGGTATTCAAACCATCAATCTCATTTGGCATTCCCAATATCATAGTTCATTCAGCATTCCCAATACTACTGTTCGTTCGGCATTCCCAATACTACAGTTCATTCGGCATTCTCAATATCACGGTTCGTTCAGCATTCCCAATATCAAAGCTCATTCGGCACTTAAGTAACTATGGTGCAGATTCATTCGGTAATTCAAAATATAAGAGCCATTCGGTAACTACCTGATTCGGTAGTCAAGGATGATCCGGCAATGACTTTGATTCGGTAGACGAGAATTTCGATTTGGCTGTCTTCAAACAGTAAGGAATGGTGGAGACATAAGTCCCATACTTATAGGGGGAGGTTGATTAACCGGACCAGCCGGTTCGGTTCTCAGACCGAATGAGATCGACAAACTGAAACAAAGCACAACATATGTTAAACAAATGCCCTGCTTTGGGGGGCAAATGTTGGGTGAATTTTCACCACCGGACCAACCTTAGCCGAACCAAAGTCTACAGGCTACCTAACCAACACCTACTGAACCAAACATCTCCACATCAATACCGAACCAGCATCACCGGTTCAACCACCGAATGAAGCAATACCGAACCACCACACTCCTAGCCGGACCAACTCCTAGCCGGACCAAATCCAAGCCGAACCAACTCCAAGCCGGACTAACTCCTAGCCGGACCAAATCCAAGCCGGACCAAATACAAGCCGAACCAACTCCTAGCCGGACCAACTCCAAGCCGGACCAACTCCTAGCCGGACCAACTCCAAGCCGGACCAACTCCTAGCCGGACCAACTCCTAGCCGGACCAACTCCAAGCCGGACCAACTCCAAGCCGGACCAACACCTAGCCGGACCAGGACCTCATCTCCAACCATCTACTACCGAACCACAGCATTGCCGAACCAAAGTTGCCAGTCCAGATTGCGTCGGCCCAGGCCCACCAACAGCTATATACATCCAAGACCCCTGCCTCCAGCCTCACTCTATAAATAGAGGGGCAATGGTACAACAACGGGGACAAGTTTGAGAGCTCAGGCACGGAGAGAACTTTCAAACAACTTTCTTTTACTTGTATCAAAGCTTTGTACTTGTAATCTAAACAAGAGAAGAGAAATAACATATAAAGTGGACGTAGGCACATTCTGGCTGAACCACTATAAATCTGCGTGTCTTTTTACAGTTTAGCCCCTGCTTTTCATATATTTGCATAAATCACCCAAACCACTAAAAACAACATAAGATCTACTAAATCATACGACTTTGAGGTGTTTGTCCATTTTTTGTGCAAACAAACATAGTTTCCAGGTCTTTAATATGGTCAGTGGAAAATCATGACTTTACAAGCATGTCGTCTACATATACTTCCATGGTTTTCCCGATTTGATTGGCAAACATCCGATTGACCAATCGTTGATAAGTAGCCCCGGCATTCTTGAGTCCGAATGGCAAAACTTTGTAGCAATAAAGTCCCAGATTGGTTACGAAGCTGGTATGTTCTTGATAAGGTAAATACATTGGTATCTGATTGTAGCCAGAATACGCATCTATGAAGGATAAGAGTTCATGTCCAACTGTTGAGTCTACGAGCTGATCAATTCTGGGAAGCGGGAAACTGTCTTTAGGACAAGCTTTATTCAGATCGGAGTAATCGACACATGTTCTCCATTTTCCGTTCGACTTTCGGACGAGCACGGGATTCGACACCCATTCGGGGTATAGCGCATCTCGAATGAACCCATTTGCTTTAAGCTTTTCTAACTCTTCTTTAAGGGCGGCAGTTCTCTTTGGATCCATACCACGCCTTTTCTGTTTGACTAGGACATGCCGCGGGTCTATATTCAAAGTGTGGCTCGCGATGTCCGGCGAGATCCCACACATATCAGAATGCGCCAGGCGAATACATCAAGATTCGCCCGTAGAAATTCAACCAATTCCTCTTGAGTTTGCTGGCTTAGCTGAGAGCCGATCTTTATCATTTTCGAATCATCATCATTGTCAATCGAGACATCGATCGTCAGTTCGGCCGGGGATGCTTGACTTTCTTTAGATTCTCCTTCATCTTCAGTCTCTCTTGGGTCAAGATCCCTTTGGAACTGGCTGGGGTGCCCGCGCCTAGGCCCATGCGTTAATTGTCAATTATCAGCAAAACGGACGCAGAGAGATTCCTCTACGCCCTTTCCTTTCTCCTTTCATTGCGCCTCCCGCAGCTCGGCAACATAACAGGCTCTCGCCGCAGCCTGATCTCCTTGAATGACTCCCACTCCACGATCAGTGGGAAACTTCAGGGTTAAGCACCACGGGGCAATAGCTGCCCTGAAATCAGCGAGGGCCGGTCGGCCCAAAAAAGCATTATAGGGGGAGTCTATGTCTAACACAACGAACTGTAATATCCGCACTCTCCGGCGTTCTCCAACTCCCAACTCCACTGGTAGTTCCACTACTCTAGTGGGTATAGTAGCGCTCCCATGGAAACCGTGGATTCAGGACTGACAAAGTTTCAAATCTTTGGCTTCCATTTTCATTTGGTCGTAAGCTCGTTTAAACAAAATATTCACAGAGCTTCCACTGTCAACTAAGATCCTCTTCATCCAAGCAAGACCTACTTGAGCTGAGATGACCAGTGGATTGATAGTGGGAGCTTCGACTTTATCAGCATCTCTATCTCTGAATACGATGTCATCAATCATCGTCTTCTGTTGTTTGGCTAGAGCCCCTTCATTAAAACTACTATAACACTCGAAGTCTGCATGCCTAATGGAGCTGGCATACGACTCCATTTCCTTTCAGCTTCGGTGTGCTGGATGAGGAGCACCACTTATTGTATTAATAACCAACCTCCCGCCTGTTCGAGCGGGTTCCTCCTGCCTTTCTTGATTTGGTGCACGATCCTGATTCGATGGACCTACACCCACTGACTGCGGCGCCCGCACATACTGATCCAACTTTCGTTCACTTATCAGTTTTTCAATGAGATCTTGTAAATGATGACACTCATTCGTATTATGGCCATAACTTTCATGGAACCTACAAAACTTCCCTGTTTGGACTTGTCTTTCGGTTGACGGCTTCGGGGCAGGTTTCTTGTACTGCATGGTATTACAGGTCTGCAAATACACATTCTCCAGCGACGTATTCAATGGGGTATAATTGTCGAACATGGGAGCTCTACGTCGCGGACCACGACTTTGATCTCGCTTTTTTCCTTGACTTCCACTGTCTCTCTGCTGATTCTGTTTATTTTCAATATTCAACTGAACTTTTCCGGAACTCTCCTCGGATTGTTTAACTGCAATGTTACTTTGAATTCCTTCAATGCTGGGCCCTGCATCATCCTACTTCCTAGTCTGTTTCGCATCCTCCCTTCTCAAGAATTCGGCTGCCTTGGAATAGAAACGGTCCAATGACGCAGGTGGCTTCCTAGCTAACCAACTTCCAAACTCGAAATCAGGGTCAATCCCCTTAGTCAATGCCATCAGGATAGAGTTGTCATTAGGATTGCTTATTTCTGTACATGCTGCATGGAATCGCTCCATGTAACGTCTAAGTGTTTCCCCGGGAGCTTGAGTGACACTAGACAGAGTATTAACATCTTTAGGTCTCACTACGTGCATACAGAACTGTTCAACAAACTTGGTGGCCATTTGGTCGAAATTAGAGATGGATCTCGGTGGCAAACGAGTAAACCACATAGTTGCAATGCCCCTAGGGAAATGGGGAAACTACGGCATTTGACTGCATCATCAGCTCTAGTAGCATTCATCAGCCATTCATACTTCAGGATGTGTTGATTTGGATCAGAATTTCCTTCATAGACTGGCAGGGTTGGCATCCTGAAGCGCTGTGGTGGTTCAGCATATAATATTTCTTCAGTGAAAGGGGTATGACTCCGGGAGATTCCCCAGTCATCGTTAGCGAGACCTTGACTTTCACGGATCATCTGACGAATCATCGTCGGTATATCCGGCATCCGGATATTTGGAGGATGTTGTGCCAAGGTGTGGTCGGGTTCCATAACACGAGTCTGGACCGGACGCGGTCGACGGTCCGTGCCTCGCCTCCTTGGTTCTACGTTTTCAGGGACGTAAGGTTCTGGAGTATGATCTCGTTGGTGACGATGTGGATCAGCTTGATTTCTAGCATCAACTCCTTGTTCGGTAGTGGTGGTGGCAGCAAGGTTGCCTGTGACATGGTAAGGAGTGGCACCCCCTCGGGATGAAGGTCCAGTATGATGATTGGTGGATGGTCCAGTTTGGGTTGTCCAAGACTTAAGGCAGGTTAGTGTCCTGTGGCTTGGGTGTAGCTTACGTCCAGCCGTGGGCGTGTGGATCGATGATGATCATCAGATGAGGCTGAACTTTCCGTGGAAGAATAAGAAGCTTGGTCTCTTCTGGATCTTCTCCGCCTTTGGCGATTCAGCTGATTGTTCAACTCTGTGTTGGCGCGCAGTTGTTCAGTAAGTTGTTGCCAACTCTAGGTCAACTCTTGAAGCAGCATCTGGAATTCTTGTCTGGTAACCGGGCTGATGGATCTGAAGGTCCGGCGGCATCTTGGTTGGATGTAGGCAATTGCACGGGATTCTGTCTGTCCCGTCCTTCTTGGCAGCAGCTGTAGAAGCAGTTCGTGTGCTTACCATAATGAATTGATGAAGTCCTTTCCTAGATCTGATGCAAATCTGAATAGAATGAAAGGGCTTCAAGGTCTAAGATCTGGATCTTCTTTTTGGATTTATGCAATCCGGTATCGATAGGAGATCCAAGGAGCAGGAGAAAATCGGGTTTTTTCTCAGTGAAAGCACCAAAGTGTTTGTACCAAAAATGGGCACAGCACTCTTTGGAAGTTTTTGAAGAGATAAAATGAAGAAATTAAATGGAAAAGGAGGATTATCTAACAAAAACTCCAAAAAACAGATAGGAAAGTAATAAAAACGCACAGAAACACAAGGATTTAGAGTGGTTCGGCGTATTGCCTACGTCCACTATGAAATTGTTCGCATTATTGATGTTTCTTTTATGATTACAATTGATTGCAGCAGGTTACAGCAGATAACAATGATTTACAGCTGTAAAATTCGTTAACAGCAGCAGCAATGGAGTATGGAATTGAATCCGGCAGAGTCTGGGCGTTGTTGAATTCAAAGATCCCTTTTCTATAAGCTCTGGGGTTCTATTTATAGGTGTAGGAGGCTGATATTTCCCTCAGATCTCAGGAGACTTCTTCTGGCACGTGAGCGGGCCCACGCAACCAAGTCCGTAAAGTTTCGGCCAGATCCGTGATCGATACGAACGAATTTCGTATCGATCAAGATTGCGTCCGATGGAGTCAAAATTTGGTGTGGACATTCTTCAGCATGCACGTAAACTCCTGTGAAAATTTCATAGCATTTGGACTTGTAGATCGCGAGATATGATCGATATGAAATGGAGACTTTCGGTAGGCTGTTTTGTTCGACTTGATCTTGTTCGAATCGATGGCTGCACGTGCCCAGGTGATGATGTGGCTTTTCTACGCCGAGTTGACCGAGTCATTCCAGGACTTTTTCCTTGTTCATATCGAAGCATTTGTCTTGTTCGAATCGATGGAAGGTGACTCTCGTTCACATCGATGCAACGAGCTCTGTTCGTATCGATGGAGGATACGTGGAATAAGTTAACTGCGTGGCCTTGTTCGTATCGATTGGAAATGACTCCAGTCGATCGATACGAAGTTGACGTGGCCAGATGGACTCGAACACTGGTAGCCCGATCGATACAAATAACCATGATCTGGATCGATACGAACAAGGAATTCTTGATGGATACGAAGCAACTAGGCTTGAGGGATACGAACAGTGTGAGTTGATGGATACGAACAAGGCTCTCCTGATGGATTCGAACAAGGCTCGTTGATGGATGCGAAGTAGACTCTGGCGATGGATGCGAAGCTAACCGATTCAAACTAGGGCCTTTTGATCGATACGAAGCCGATGGATTCGAATAGAGGCTGAGCTATTGATATGAAAATTGAGTTGTTTCCTTCATTTTGCATCGATCGTAACTTGAGCTTACGAACTCGGATTGACTTGAAATTTGGAATGCCGACTTCCGTGGCTTCGCTCATCGTGTCTTGTCGATTGTATCTTGATTCGGACTCGGACAAAATTTATCGATATCCATGGTGTGCCTGCGTATAACCGATCTCTAAGACGAACCGTCATTGGTTTCTAGTCGAGTTCTTGGTTTCATGGCCATGCCAAAAGGCGGGATAACAATAGGTAAAATTTGTGAACTAGGATGTGCGATCGAACGACTTTGATTTACCTAATTTTTTTCTTTGCTGCCAAGTTAATAATCTGCATCCAAGATGGATCTGAAGATTTCTAGGCTAAACCTAACGCTCCAAATCAATCTTAACAACAAACCTAATCCTAATTTATTTAGAAAACTTAGTACTTACCGAAACTCTACCATTTTCTCTTCTCATCTAAATCCTAAAAGCAGTAAAACTATTTTATATGTATGTGTCTATATATTAATATATATAAGTAGAGAAAAATGGAGAATAAGAAACGAGAAGAATATGGTCGATTCAAAACATAGAAATAAAGGTTAATCATGAACCTTAAACTCAAATCTAAATTTAAATCAATCCTTTCTCCAGATCTGTAATCCTAATAGGTGTATATCCTTTTTATATTTTGATTTAAAGTAAAAGGGAGTTAAATAAAATGGGAATGGATCTAGATCTGGAAATTAAAAATTTTGGATTTATATCGTTAAGTGGGAAATTACATATTTTGAAATAATTCTGGATTTAATTCTTTACGCATAAAGAATTGATATAAATCCAGAATTGGATATTTAATTGTATACGCTTAATTATTATGGAAAATATGCCTAATATGTAATGGAATACGCTAAACTTGATAGATATTGTATGTTTGGATTTGGAAAGTTAGGGGTATAAATAGTCCCTAGATTTGTAAATAACTTACAAATGAAATCATAGTAGGATTTCAAATTTGGTTAGTTTATATAGATTGTTGAACATAAATTAGAATTGATTATAAATTAAATTAGGATTAGATTATATTTTCATACATTGGAATGAATTGTGTGAATTCCATAAATTGCCTAAAAATACAAATAAGAGTCTATTCTCTGAAATAACAAAGAATGTAAACAAAAAGAAAGAGATGTAAAAAATAAGGGAATCATTGTATTTTCTACTACCTATTCCAAAAAAAAAAGATAACTCTTTGTTATTTCACACATAACACCAGTCCTCTTTTAAGTAATTTATAGACAATTATAGTGTTAAAAATTTCCTTTGGGAAAGAAGTAATTTCAATGCATTAAGGTATAAAAATCCTTAAGTATGACTAAAGTAATGTAAGTAGGAAGAAAAACAACGATTTAAATGGGAAACCTAAATTATATAATTTAAGATGGTGTAGGAAACAAACAGTAAACAAATAAGATACAATTAAACGAATAGGGAAGTAATAAATCTAAATAGGCAATTAAAGAGAGATATTGGTTAAAAAGGAAATAAGAGATTTCCTAATAATGTTAAATGAAATGGAAATAATAAATGACACTTAAGTCAATAATTTATAAATGGATAACAAATGATAATAAATGACAAGAATAAATCAAAAGTAAGTTATGTAAGATTTATTGAACAATATGATTACATATTTTTATATCCTTTTTATATTTTGATTTAAAGTAAAAGGGAGTTAAATAAAATGGGAATGGATCTAGATCTGGAAATTAAAAACTTTGGATTTGTACCGTTGAGTGGGAAATTACATATTTTGAAATAATTCTGGATTTAATTCTTTACGCATAAAGAATTGATATAAATCTAGAATTGGATATTTAATTGTATACGCTTAATTATTATGGAAAATATGCCTAATATGTAATGGAATACCCTAAAATTGATAGATATTGTATGCTTGGATTTGGAAAGTTAGGGGTATAAATAGTCCCTAGATTTGTAAATAACTTACAAATGAAATCATAGTAGGATTTCAAATTTGGTTAGTTTATATAGATTGTTGAACATAAATTAGAATTGATTATAAATTAAATTAGGATTAGATAATATTTTAATACATTGGAATGAATTGTGTGAATTCCATAAATTGCCTAAAAATACAAATAAGAGTCTATTCTCTGAAATAACAAAGAATGTAAACAAAAAGAAAGAGATGTAAAAAATAAGGGAATCATTGTATTTTCTACTGCCTATTCCAATAAAAAAAGATACCCTTTGTTATTTCACACATAACACAAGTCCTCTTTTAAGTAATTTATAGAGAATTATAGTGTTAAAAATTTCCTTTGGAAAAGAAGTAATTCCAATGCATTAAGGTATAAAAATCCTTAAGTATGACTAAAGTAATGTAAGTAGGAAGAAAAACAACGATTTAAATGGGAAACCTAAATTATATAATTTAAGATGGTGCAGGAAACAAACAGTAAACAAATAAGATACAATTAAACAAATAGGGAAGTAATAAATCTAAATAGGCAATTAAAGAGAGATATTGGTTAAAAAGGAAATAAGAGATTTCCTAATAATGTTAAATGAAATGGAAATAATAAATGACACTTAAGTCAATAATTTATAAATGGATAATAAATGATAATAAATGACAAGAATAAATCAAAAGTAAGTTATGTAAGTTTTATTGAACACAACGATTAGAAGTAAAGAAGAGTAATAATTAAATGAATGTATATTCAAATATACGTTATGACGGGCGTGAAATATATATTTATGGAAATAACTTAGTAAATAAGAACGACTTAGTCATTAGAATGGGTTGGAATGCAATGTCAATGGTGTTACACAGTAAAGGTCTGCCCACCGCAAGGGGCTACCGGTAGTTGTGTATACATTCTACTTTTGTGGGACAATGAAGAGTATACGCTCGCGTACAGATAAATGAATACCCTAATAGAAAGTGGACTTTGCTTCAAAAATAGGAAAGGGGGTATTTCCTTGATTGCATTAGGCAATCTAAATAGGACGGTGAGCAGCTTGGCGCTATGTCAGCAGGTGTTGGCACCAAATTAGGAATAGGAGCTACATAGGTTTAGTGCATCATCAGTCCATAGCGGTCAAAATGGGAAAAACAAGGTTACACCTAATGGACTACGCCTCCTACTAGGGTAGACCACATTAGGTAATGCACCACCATACTTGTTTGTTAGTTTATTTGTTAGGGCAAAGCTAGTTAAACTATAGAAGTGCTCTTTTAAAAATGGATAGGGTAGTCCATGGAGCTGATCCACAATCGGAAGCAGACAAGTTAGTAAATCCCCAAGGCAAAATAGCATGTGGCTAAACTTTTGTGACGCCGTTATTTGGCACTAATGGGAGATACTACTTTGTACGCGGCAATTTGGCCTAGACATTGATGATGATGTCGATGGTGCAGAATTATGGATGCTAGCGGGGCTAGTATCTTGGTCCAAAGCGGGACTATGGTACTTACACACACACACACACACACACACGTAAGTAGTTATATTCTACTTCGAGTAGATGGGGCATATCATACACGAACGTGGAGTCGAGACAACTAAGCAAAAATTAAAAGACATCACACGTAATGGAAGGCAATCGATATAAACTAGTGTTATGTGTAAATTGTGTAATTCACTAGTCACTAGGATGCTGTTTTGACCCCCTCCTCATTACAACCCATTGGATAACTTTAGAGATACATGTACTGGTGCAAGGCGGGAATAGTAGATGGACAGGTTTCCTTAAGCATGCTCGGCACTAACAAGGACATTAAATTTCAGAAGTGTAAATCTTGGTCAGTAACTATATGATTGATTATACTTTACTATTCCACTGTGAGTTATGCCGATAGCGCTCTAATATGCAATTATTTTTTTATTTGTAGGATACCAAACTAACGATCCATATCTTGGTGGACTTGAGTTTTTGATTTAGCTAAAATTCGAATCCGTTAAGGTGCGGGTTGTTACATTTGGTCTCACAGCTTAGGTTAGTCGATCATGAAAAAAACTAGGAAACATTGAGTGAACGTATTTATATTTTTCCTATAAATATAAATATGTTGTCTGTCAAATCTTATGAATTCTCTATAGAGTAGTGGCAACCATACACTGAAATATGGATAAGTTGATTATGAGTTGGAATAATGGAAGAAGTCGAAGATGTACACCTACCCCACTTACCCATGGGAAATAGGTTGTATGGAAAGGCAATGACTTATAAAGAGCATGAGTGCAGCATATGGAAGGTCCCTGAAGCTGGATGGTACATGACTCCCTTGATGGCTCCTGATAGCCCAATGATTGTAGGTCCCTGTATGATGCCGACTGATGATGTACTGAAAGTCCAGATAAGGAAAAGGTAAGAATCCATGTATTGTAGATATCTGGGAGCAACTGATTTCCTGAAGGAAGGCATGAAGTAATCACTCCAAGATGATAGCCATATTTTAATATTTGGAAAAAGGAGATAAGTCAGAAAGTAACTAGAAAAGAAGAAAAGTCAAAAAGGGACAAATAAAAATCGACTCTGAGTCCAACCATATATAAAAGAATTTAATATAAAAGTTGAAATGATTTCCATATAAAAGTTTGAGAAAAAAAAATATATAATATATTTGAACTAATTTTCAAGGGAACTATATGAAGGTAGAAAAACCCTATTCTTAAGGAAGTAAGTAAATATTAAAATTTCGAAAAAAATAAAATAACAATGTTATATTAAATAAAAAGCTTTGGTAGAAAATTTAAAAATTCGTTGGACCAAAAATAACGGTGAAATGGTTTTAATAAAAAGGTTGATTGTTTGAAAGAAAAGAGTAGAGCGCATGTAGCCTGTTGAGTTTTCCAAGATGAATTTTTTTAAGTTGATAAATTCTTCTTAGGAGTGGACAACAGAAAGTGGTACAAGTTTGAAATGGGGTAAAAAGGACGGGAAAGAAGATTAGAACCCAAAAATAAAGAAGTAGGCGAATGCATTATGATGGTTTAATTAAGGAGATAGCCAATTGAGAGTAGAACTATATAAATACAAGAAATTGGAATAAAGGTAGTTTAGACAGAGGAATGTAATAACCCACCTCAAAACAAGCCTAAAATTCAACCCACCCATCAAAATTTAGATCCATTCTAAGGCTGGATGTTGACTAGAAAAAGAAGTAACAGTACAGTGCAATAATTATTCTTTCAGAACTCATAGCGGATGGAAAAAATATAATAGCAAATTGTACCCATTTATTTAAAAACCATTTGAAATGTCATAATACAAAACATCATCAAACTGTCAAGTAAAATCCGTTACAACATTTATCCAAAATACATGGGTACAACATAAAACATCATAAAAGATAATAATAACCACTACAAGCTTAAGTCCCTCCATCTTCAAGCACTGTCTCCATCATCACTCCATCCTTGACCCGTGGGAGGGAGTCAGAACAACAAATGTCTAGTGAATCAAAACCTCGAGTCTACCATTTCAGTACCTGGGCAGTATATTTTAAAATAAGAATATCTCTTGCATATATAAAACCATTTAATACGTCTTATAAGGAAAGGAAGCGGGTCTACAATCAACCACTTAATACCTTCCATTCCCAAAGTAGGTTCCTAAATCCCATAACCCAAATCCCACATCATAAATATCTAACAATGCAAGAGATAGTACCCATGCGATGACCCACATTTTGGAAGGTTTAAATCAACAATAATCCACACATGTCCGACTTAAACCATCTGAAACGTAGATAATCAATGAGGATAATTAAGAGAAATAAGAAAAGAAGAAAACAAACACAGAATCACACAGCGGAACGATAAAATATAATAATCAAATAACAGTTCATGAAGCTGTTTACTATACATTTGATTATAATCTACACAACATTTATTAGAGTCATATATATACATCAGGATAAATAATCAATACAGCAGAATAGAATGATGCAGAGGATAATAATAATAGTAATATACCAAATCTTCGTCTTCGTCCTCCAGAGAATAATCTTCAATATGCCGAAAAACTCAGGACTGATCCGAGCATAATGAAAAGACAAAACACTCGAGTCAGGACTAAAATGCTCTAATGTAAGTCAAATCAATATCACGAAATATTAGTCCAATAACTTAAGAGATGTTACGGGATTTTCTATCTCCTAAGGATCCTTCAAACTATCTATATGTAATAGTGTACGCTATAATAGATAATGTCTATCAGTAAAATAAATATCAAGATAGCGCTAAGGCTTTACATTATCCCCCTTAACACATTTTTATAGCATGTAGTCTATGCAGGTCCTGTAACACAACCAGTAACGTCGGTAGCCAGTGAGTACCCTATAGGTACAGCACTAAACCAAAGTCGTAATGGGCTTGTATAAGGATAAATATGACAAGGCATGTGAGGCAATGCCCAAGGTAGGATTCTACCAGTTTACCCTTTCTGGCTGGTCGTAACCCATCTGTGGCCGACCGCGACAATCAATCCAAATGAAAAAGGTGCATCCATTGAATACGATATCACAATAGTAATACGAGGGATCAACATCGCTAGAGGTAGCTAACCTCATTGGCCAGACATAGGCTCCTGTTTTAGTCATTTTAATTATGACACGAGTGTCAAAACAATCCATCATCGTTCTCTTACTTCATTCTAGTAAACGTTCGCCAATTTCAACCACTACATTCTGGATATCATCCACCGCGTATATGGTTGTCAAAGTGGTTCCAATATTGACAGAGAGTATGCCAATAAGAGGCCTCGGTCTCTTAAACAACTAAACGTCGTTTTACACACCGGTTGGTACTTTTACATTTCGAAAACAGTTCGTACTTGATATCAAAATATCATATTCACTTCAAAATCAAATCCGTTTTGAAATCATCATATTCGCTTCAAAAATCATCTTTTACTTAAAAATGTCAATTCAGTTCGATATATCGGTTTCACTTCAAATTTGCTTTGAATTAAAATTTTGGCTATAACTTCACTTTAACCCAATTCGTATTTAAATCCAAGATTTAAATATAAACATTCCACCCCTTTGACAGGTTTGAAATTTTAGAAAATAATTTAAATAGTTTTAAAAATATTTAAATAGTTAAAATTGTTTATAGAAAATAGTTTGAGTAATAAAAATGGTTCATATGGTAAAATAGTTTAGAAAATCAAAATAATTTGAATATTTAACGAATATAGATTTTAAACCAATCATACTAAAATAATTAATTTAAAAATAGTTTCAAAGTCAAACCGGTTCAATTCCAAATTTTCGAATTCAAATCAATTCCAATTTCCATTTCGATTTAATCGATACAATTCCGATTTCAAGTCGAATTTTTACTTCGATTGCAAATTAATTTCGATTCCAATTCCAAATTAATTTCAAAACCCAATTCCAAATTAATTTAAATTCCAATTCCACGTTAATTTCAACTCAATTCTCAAATTTTAAACCATTTCGATTTATATCAATTCCGAGTTCGATTTCCAAAATATCGATTCAAAACACTTAAATCGAATTTTCCTTCCATATCCAATTAAAAATCCAAATCTTCAAATATAATCCAATTCCCAGCTCAATTTCGAATTATCATTTTATATCACGTTTACTTTGCAATATTCAAAGTTCGAATAAAAGTCCAATCTTTTAAGACAAATCAATTTTTTGAAATTCACATCATATTTCGATTATAACTTAAAAATCTCAACTTCGATTAATTAAACAATTCCTGTTTCAAATTTAAATTTCAACATTCCGAGTTCCAATTCGAAAATAATTTGATTTCCATATATTTGATTTTTTTATTCCATAAAACCAAATCATTCGAATAATTTCAAATTAAAATTTTAAAATCATTTAGTTTAACCAATCTGGTATTCGTATATAATTTTCTATCATATGACCAAATGAATCAGTTAGTCCAATTTAATTCAGGGATGGATATATATCATTTGAATCCAAAATAAATGCCATTGTTATATATCATTTCAGCCTATTTCTTAATTTATTTGAATTACTTCAATTTACAGTTTTATGTACTATAACTAATATACATGATGATAACATGATATATCAAAATACATAAACACCAAATCATCTGAATATCAATCAAATTTTCATCCATCACAAACAATCATCCAAACAAACGATAATTCACAACAGTTAACCAATTATCAAAAAGCGGGAATTTTATTGACAGTTTAATCCTAATCCAATTTAACTATCAATTCAAATCATATCGATTAAATTCAGATGTCCATTTAGATGTCAATTAAATTTATCAAACAACTATCAATAAAATTTAAATCACTTCACAATAAAATTTAACTAACATAAAAATTATTTCAGTCAATTGTGAGCGTATATACACTCACCTTAATTTGAAACTAAAAACAATTTCAGCTTCAAATAAATTCCAGTTCCGCTTCAAGATGAAGACAACTTTGATACGATCCTAACGAAATTTTTCTCGCCCGAATCGGACCTCGTTTGAAAGAGTAGTGATTTAATTAATATAACAATCAATTTAAACATAAATAGTAAATTAACTACCCTCTTCTCTCGTTACTAGCAGACTACAGCCGAGACCCATGAACGCACAATTAAGCTTCCATATGCACGCCATCACCGACATCCTGACAACGATCAACGACCACCGATTCAACTGTCGTTTTCCCCTCCACCTTTGCCTGCGACCGAGTCGCATCTACCGCCTACTCCTTCTATCGCGCTCGCGCTTGCGGCCAAATCCTAGATCGATGATGAGGCAGCCCATTGCCAACCCCATCGCTCCACCTCCTTCTCCATCTCTCACGCATGCGACCGTGATCCTTAGTCGAACCTGATTCGATCTGCTTTGTTTTTTTTCGAGATCTCATTCTCTTTTTTCATTCGATCGGTATATTTTTTATATTTTGAATATGGGCAGTTGAAAACTAAAGAGGGGAGAGACGAGAGGGATATACGGGCTGAAGTGGATAGTGGGTTTGAACGAGTGCTGAGATATATTTTCTTTTAATATTATATTATAATAATTAGAGAATATCTGATTCGATCGACCCGAGTAGTCACGAACTCCAAACGGTGCATGTTGTCTGGCATTTATAATGTTTTACTCCCATTCCGAACATAATGGAACTAGTTCTGAGGCCTAATTCGATCGTATGCGGAAGATAGATTTTCCAAGCCAATTTATTTTATCGAATTCCGAAATAAATTTCTACGCGTTTCAAGCTCGCACGGCCAAACGACAAGTCCGATCGCTACGAAACTTGAAATCCTATAATAATTCATTATTACGGATCCAATAAAACTAGTTTTGTTGAAATCCGAGATAGTTGCCAAAATGGCTATTATTACTCGATAATTATAATATAAATTTTTCAATTTTTAATTATTCACTTTTAAATCTTATTTTAAATGTTAACCGTCTTCATTCATATTTAAATAAAATTTGAATCAATTTCCGATACCATTTTTAATCATAATAAATCCATAATTCAATTATCTAAATAATCGCAATATTGAATTTTATTTAATTTAATCATCCCATATTAAAAACCCAATGAATTCTAGTTATCAATAATTAATTTATTTTCAACTAAATAAGTCAAAATCTATTATATAATCCAACTATTGATTATAAATACATTCAATACATATAATTCCATTTCAATACTATTATTGCCAAAATCATCGGAATTGGTTATTTCAAAATTTTATCCAAACTCAAATTCCATTAATTACTATAATAAGTCATTAAATTTTATCCCTAACCATTTTTATTCAAATTTTTTATCAAATCCCATAATTTAAAGTAGTTAAAAATACGGGTCGTTACATACTCCCCCACCCAAAACTTTTCGTCCTCGAAAAGGCGTTAAGTAAAGAATTTAAACTATCAACTTATAAAACTTAAAAAAAATCTTATATATAAAACCATTACTACGTTTCTACCACGCCAATCTGATCGGCTTACAGAATTTACAAGTTAGTTATTAAAAAAAGTTATAAAATTTTTTAAACTTTAAATTTTTTTTTCTAACTCTCGGATTTACGAAAAATTTCGGCAGAGTCTCCATTGCACGGCTCGATCAGAAATTTTTTACAATACAATATATATCACATATATATACCAAATATATCAAATATATATCTCATCTCAATGATGAGGCATCCCGAAGGGAAAAATATAAAATCTCGATATGCAATCCGAGATATGTACCTTATTATTAATGTTATAAGCAAATGAGCTTATATTTAAGCGAGCAAAAGCATCATACGTGCAATCGAGCTCCAAAAGCGAGCATACGCCCTCCGTACCTACAAAACACTCAAAAATAGATGAGAATATGTATATGGAAAGAGAAATCAATATATAACATAACTATACAACAACTATATGAGCAAACATAGCCATGCAATAAAAGAAACATCCAAACAACCATATTCATGCAAGTTTTATTCATAACCATACTATTATTCAATGTCAATATTTCAATTCATACACTTCCATTTCTATTAACATTCATTTCATTAACATTTTAATTGACTCAGTTTCAATTAATTTACATTCATTTATGGTTACATTTATTTATTTTAACTTCCAAACTTCCATTATTTCATTTCAGTAATTCATATAATTAATTACATATAAGTAATTTGATTCCATTCCACATTCCATATATATATTTTTTCGTATCATTCATATTTATCAAATCTACAAATTATAAAACTTTAGCTTTTATGCTTCGCAACACATTTAAATTCTAATGTTCATATTTCTTTTTCATATTAACATCATTTATGAACCATTTTATAAAATTATTCCATTTAACCTTGTTAAGTTAAATTTATTTCATTACCACTTAGTATTTTAATATTAATATTATTTATAAACCATTTAAGTTTATTATAAACATTTTACAAAATTTCAACTCATTTTTATTATTATTCCATAACTTAAATTCATATTTTTAGTTTATCAATAACATTTCAAACTATATTCAATTTACTAAATTACTTCATCAGTTCATTCAATAAAAAAATTTCAATCATTAATAATAATTTTTTTCATTTTATAACTCATGTTCATTATTAATTTAAATCACAATTAATATCATTTTTACTTTAGTTCAGTTACTTCCATTTATTTTTACTAACATTCAATTCATCTCACAACTTAAGTTCATCTTTATTCCAAATTAAATTCGACTTTATTTAACTCATTCTATTTGCATTAAATTTATTTACACCCAATTTAAATTCAATTCAGTTACTCATATTAATTTTACTTACACTCATTTGTTTTTATTCAATTTCATACACACTTAAATTACATTTCATTTTAAAAATTTAAGTTCGTATTCGTAAATTCATTTTATAGTTTAAGTGGAATTAATTCACCTTACTAATTTATCTAGTTTCATTTAATATCCAATTCAATTTATTTAATATTAAGTTAAACTTCATTTCATTTTAATCCATTACTCATTTTATTTAATTTCATTCATGTTAAATTTTCTTATTATTCACGTATAACAAATTTAAAATTTGTTTTTAGCTTATTATTCTCAAATCTATAATTTATACAATTGATTCATTTAAAATTTCATTTTATTATTTTATCTAATTCATTTCAAATACATTTCATTTTATTTAAGCTTCTTGAGTTAGCCTTCATTTTATTTACTTAATTTCACTAACTCCATTTAATTAACATTTCTTAGGTTAAATATTTTATTTCATATCTCAAATTCAATTTTTTTTCGTTTGCTTAACCAAAAATATTCAATAGTTTTAAAATTTAGTTTTACTTTCCTGTTCAAATCTATAAATTATAACATATTTTTTCTATACTATTTTCAATTATAAGTTCAAAACTATTTTCATATACTTATTAAGTCATACTTAGAATATATATTTTTTCAAAATCAAAACTTGTTTTAATCGAAAATAAATTTCTTTCAATAGCAATTCTCACTCAAAAATCCGAAAATGGACACTGGCGATGCAGTAGTCATCCCCAGAATTATTTCCCAGCGACCAAGAGAGTTTAATGCATTTATTTCTTCAAAAATCCTTTCAAAATATTTTTCTAGTCGAAACTCTTTCAAATAATATTAATATTAATTTTAAAGTCTTCGGAAACAATTTTGAAAACGAAAGAATTTTAAATTCCAAAATTCTCAATTTTTAAAATCATTTCTATATATAACCTATATTATAAATATACTTATACAATTTTCCTTACCTTATTACCAAAATATTCCATTAATTTACAACTTGGTCATTTTAACTAATTCTTATTTTAATTGATTTCAATTCAATTTAATTATCAAATGCTTCATAAAATAAAATTCATTAAGTATTCATTTTATTTTATTCAATCAATAATCGATGATAATTAAATATTATCATCTCCTAACAACTATCATTCAATAAAATTATCATTATATATATATATATAATATAATTTAGGTAAAATTATTTCATTTATCCGATTTTTGAAATAATATTATGTTGACTTGCCTTGTTTAAGTGTTTAGAAACCCCTATCGATAACACGACGTCCCGCACATTGACCAGAATTCATAAACAACTCAACGGATAAGTAAAGACAATATAAAATATTTATAACACTAACAAGTACGCTCTCTCATATATATTCACACAAACGGACTCAATCTAGGGTATTAGTATGCTATCTCTAATGAGTCAAACCACACAAAGCCAAGGTTATCGCTAAACCTGTCTCTGATACCAACTGTGACGACCCACATTTCGAAAGGTTTAAATCGACAATAATCCACACATGTCCGACTTAAACCATCCGGAATGTAGATAATCAATGAGGATAATTAAGAGAAATAAGAAAAGAAGAAGAAAACAAATACAGAATCTCACAGCAGAACGATAAAATATTATAATCAAATAACAGTTCATGAAGCTGTTTACTATACATTTGATTATAATCTACACAACATTTATCAGAGTCATATATATACATCAGGGATAAATAATCAATACAGCAGAATAGCAAGATGCAGAGGACAATAATAATAGTAATATACCAAATCTTTGTCTTCGTTCTCCAAAGAATAATCTTCAATGCGTTGAAAAACTCAGGACTGACCTGAGCGTAATGAAAAGACAAAACACTCGAGTCTGGACTAAAATACTCTTATGTAAGTCAAATCAATATCACGAAATATAAGTGCAATAACTTCAGAGACGTTACGGGATTTTCCATCTCCTAAGGATCCGTCAAACTATCTATTTGTAATAGTGTACGTTATAATAGATAATGTCTATCAGTAAAATAAATATCAAAATAGCATTAAGGCTTTACATTATCCCCCTTAACACATTTTTATAGCATGTAGTCTATGCAGGTCTTGTAACACAACCGATAATGTCGGTAGCCAGTGAATCCTCTATGGGTACAGTACTAAACCAAAGTCGCAATGGGCTCGTATAAGGATAAATATGACAAGGTACGTAAAGGCAATGCCCAAGGTAGGATTCTACCAGTTTACCCTTTCTGGCTGGTCATAACCTATCTGTGATCGACCACGATAATCAATCCAAATGAAAAAGGTGCACCCATCGAATATGAAATCACAATAGTAATACAAGGGATCAACATCGCTAGAGGTAGCTAACCTCATTCGCCACACATAGGCTCCTGTTTTAGTCATTTTAATTATGACACGAGTGTCAAAGCTAGCTATCATCGTTCTCTTACTTCATTCCAGTAAACGTTCGCCAATTTCAACCACTACATTTTAGATATCATCCACTGCATACACGGTTGTCAAAGTGGTTCCAATATTGACAGAGAGTTTTCCAATAAGAGGCCCTGGTCTCTCTAACAACCAAACGTCGTTTTATACACCGGTTGGTACTTTTACATTTCGAAAATAGTTCGTACTTGATATTATAATATCATATTTGCTTCAAAATCAAATCCGTTTTGAAATCATCATATTCGCTTTAAAAATCATATTTTACTACAAAATGTCAATTCAGTTCCATATATCGATTTCACTTCAAAATTTGCTTCGAATTACAATTTTGGTTATTACTTCCCTTTAACCCAATTCGTATTTAAATCAAAGATTTAAATATGAACATTCCACCCCTTTGACCGGTTTGAAATTTTATAAAATAATTTAAATAGTTTTAAAAATAGTTAATAATAAAAATATTTTATAGAAAATAGTTGGAGTAATAAAAATGGTTTATATGGTAAATTATTTGGAAAATCAAAATAATTTGAATATTTAAAGAATATAGATTTTAAACCATTTATACTAAAATAATTAATTTCAAAGTAGTTTCCAAGTCAAACCGATTCAATTTCAAATTTCCTAATTCAAATCAATTCCAATTTCCATTTCGATTTAATCGGTTCAATTCCGATTTCAAGTCGAATTTTTACTTCAATTCCAATTCCAAATTAATTTCAAAACCAATTCCAAATTAGTTTAAATTTCAATTCCAAATTAATTTCAATTCCAATTCCAAATTAATTTCAACTCAATTTTCAAATTTTAAACAATTTCGATTTACATCAATTCCGAGTTTGATTTCCAAAATATCGATTAAAAACAGTTATATCGAATGTTCCTTCCATATCCAATTAAAAATCCAAATCTTCGAATATAATTCAATTCCGAGCTTAATTTCGAAATATCGTTTTATATCACTTTTACTTTGCAATATTCGAAGTTCGAATAAATGTCCAATCTTTTAAGACAAATCAATTTTCTGAAATCCACATCATATTTCGATCATAACTTAAAAATCTCAACTTCGGTTAATTAAACAATTCCCGTTTCAAATTTAAATTTCAACATTCCGAGTTCCAATTTAATAATAATTCGATTTCCATAAATTCGATTTTTTTATTCCATAAAACCAAATCAATTAAATAATTTCAAATCAAAATTTTAAAATCATTTAATTTAACCAATCTGGTGTCTGTATATAATTTTCTATCCTATAGCCAAGTGAATCAGTTATTCCAATTTAATTCAGGGATGAATGTATATCATTTCAATCCAAAATAAATGCCATAGGTATATATCATTTCAACCTATTTCTTAATTTATTCGAATTAATTCAAATTACAGTTTTATATATTGTAAATAATATACAAGATGATAACATGATATATCAAAATACATAAACATTCAAATCATCTGAATATCAATCAAATTTTCATCCATCACAAACAATCATCCAAACAATCGATAATTCACAACAATTCACCAATTATCAAAAATTGGGAATTTTACTGGCAGTTTAATCCTAATCCAATTTAACTATCAATTCAAATCCTATCGATTAAATTCAGATGTCCATTTAAATGTCAATTAAATTTATCAAACAACTATTAATAAAATTTAAATCACTTCGCAATAAAATTTTACTGACATAAAAATTATTCCAATCAATTATGACCGTATAAACACTCACCTTAATTTGAAACAGAAAACAATTTCAGCTTCAAATAAATTCCAGCTCCACTTCAAGACGAAGACAACTTCGATACGATCCTAACAAAAAATTTCTCACCCGAATCGGACCTCGTTTGAAAGAGTAATGATTTAATTAATATAACGATCAATTTAAACATAATTAACAATTTAATTTCTTAATTAGTAAATCAATTACCCTCTTCTCTCGTTACTAGCAGACTATGGTCGAGACCCATGAATGCGCAACAAAGCTACTAAATGCATGCCATCACCGACATCCTGACAAAGATCAACGACCACTGTTTCAACTGTCATTTTCCCCTCCACCTTCACCTGCGACCGAGTCGCATCTGCCGCCTATGCCTTCTACCGCACTCACGCATGCGGCCAATCCCTAGATCGGCGACGAGGTAGCCCATAGCTAACCCCATTGTGCCACCTCCTTTTCCATCCCTCGTGTGTGCGGCCGCAACCCTTGGTCGAACGCAATTCGATCGGCTTTGTTTTTTTCCAAGATCTCATTCTTTTTCTATCATTCGATGGTATTTTTTTTTAATTTTGAATATGGGCAGTCGAAAACTAAAGAGGGGAGAGACGAGAGGGATATACAGGCTGAAGTGGATAGTGGGTTTGAACGAGTGCTGAGATATATTTTTTATATATTATATTATAATAATTAGAAAATATCTGGTATGATCGAATCCCGAAGTCACGAACTCCAAAAGCTGCTTGCCGCCTGGCGTTTATAATGTTTTATCCCCATTCCGAACACAATGGAACTAGTCCCGGGGCCTAATCCGATCGTATGCGGAAGATAGCTTTTCCAAGCCAATTTATTTTATCGAATTCCGAAATAAATTTCTACGCGTTACAAGCTCGCATGAGCAAATGACAAGTCCGATCGCTATGAAACTTGAAATCCTACAATAATTCACTATTACGGATCCGATGAAATAGGTTTTGACGAAATCCGAGACAGTTGCCAAATGGCTATTTTTACTCGTTAATTATAATATAAAATTTTCAATTTTTAATTATTCACTTTTAAATCCTATTTTAAATGTTAACCTTAAATAAAATTTGAATCAATTTTCGATACCATTTTTAATCATATTAAATCCATAATTCAATTATCTAAATAATCCTAGTATTGAATTTTATTTAATTTAGTTATCCCATATTAAAAACCCAATGAATTCTAGTTATCAACAATTAATTTATTTTTAACTAAATAATTCAAAATTTATTATATAATCCAACTATTGATTATAAATACATTCAATACGTATAATTCCATTTCAATACCGTTATTGCCAAAATCATCGGAATTGGTTATTTTAAAATTTTATCCAAACTCAAATTCAATTAATTATGATAATAAGTCATTAAATTTTATCCCTAACCATTTTTATTCAAATTTTTTGATCAAATCCCATAATATAAAGTAGTTAAAAATACGGGTCGTTACAACCCAAGCCACTTAATACCTTTTATTGGAAAAAGCGAGCCCTGGCCATTTAAGACCTTAATTGAGGTAGACCCCATCATTTAATATCTATTTCCAAGGCGGATCCCTCACTGGTGACTATCTAGCTGACGTCGTATGGAATCTCTTGAGCCACTTAATACTTCTTTATGGGAGGGCGGACCCTCAATCGTCACTTAATTCCTTATCCTGAAGCGAATTCCTGTCGAGATACCACCTATTATGCCTAATAACCTGCACCTTGGCCATTAAATACTTCATTTGGGGAAAAGAGGCGGACCCTCAAACAACCACTAAATACCTCAAGACCATGAAGTACGACCTTCGTATTATGGCCCATACTCATAATGACGTCTCACATTAGTCCGACTGTTCGTAGGAACTGGTATCATATTAGCTGGGCAGATTTACCCTATAGAATTTGGGACTAACCTTGTGTCATCACAAATATTTATCATATAAATGTCTCACATCAATAGGAAGTGTACACACCTATTGGTAGCCCTAAAATGAATGACAGACTTCTTTCGTGCAACTCTACCGACCTCGCATCCCTATGACTTAACCATAATTTAAATACTCTCCATATACAATACTCATCTCGTTGTTTCATAATTAAGGCCTTACAAGGAATCTTCCTTATTATGCCTTAAAATATTAATTACCTTCCTAAGGGGGAATCAATGATAATTATTACCTGACTAACTACGTAATTATACGCTATAATTAAACATTTATTACGCTAATATATATATATATCCATGTCTAATAACTTCTAAGTGTGAGGTTCAGACGCCCTAAACTAGCATTAAACATCAATTCCTTTAACCATAATACTAATACAAGTCCTTTCCCTTCAGATTTCCAATATTTCAATATCCATAACAAGGATTAAATATTCATATCAGAACTGCAGTAAATAGACTTGTAAATAAAAATAGAAACCCAATTTATTACATCAATCCAATGGAATATCCTAAACTGGAATTTCAATCCTAACTTCATGTACTATTCAATTCCTCGTTTACACAGAAATAAATGAAGGAATTTTGTGCGCAATAAGTGGTATAAACTATGAATAAGATTCGTGCTATATGGCCTTATATCATTATTGGGAACTCACAATTTGAATTAAAGAAGGAGGAGAAGTGGAATAGACTATGAAATTATCGAAAATTGCAGAAACATTCCATCAAATTAACATAAATAATTGAGAATATCCATCTAGAATTGACATTTCAAAATAAAAAGAAATTTTAGGGGATTTTATTTGTTTTATTTCCGCAATTCCAAAATCTTTAAAGCGTATTCAAATCCATAGATATATACTAATCAATTACTGAAATAAAAATACTAAAGTTTCCACTCATAGATTATTCTTCGCTTTTCTTGTATGGATTTGCAACGCCAAAGCAACTCTTTTCGAGATCTCCTTCTTTTGATATATATACACAACAAAGGATGGGTATATATGTAAATTTGTTATATTTAGAAAGGTTGGAAGACAAGAAAATAGATTAAAAGAATAATTAGAAAAGGATTAGAATCCTTACTTGAATCTCTAATAGAATTTTTGAATCTAACTGAAGAGAGAAAATAGCAGAGGTTCGTGGAGTTCCTGAATATTTATGAATAAAAAGTGGGGAGGATAGGGTCCTATTTATAGGAGTTGAAACGAACCAGAACCGTAAGATGAAATTAGATCAAAAATGGATAAATCTAGATTGTTTAACATTACAAAACCCTAGCCACCACTGTGAGGCAGTGATCGACCACCTATGCTCGACTGATCGGCCGTTAGGGGTTGATCGGTTGGGTCTTATAGGTCGACCGCTCCTCTTATTTCGGAAGCGTTGATTTGTTTCCATTACTCGTTTATTTTATTCCCTAATTATCTTTTAACATTAATTGTTTAACTTAACCTCAACTAAACCTACAGTTAAATGTGAAATTCAAACCCTAAATTTAAATATTCATTTGAATTTGAATTCAAACTAAATTGATTTAAATCTAAAAACTTCAAATGCTCATAATTTCTTCGTTTAAGCTCCATTTTTAGCATATTATATATGAAAATAGATCATAATTTTGCCACAAACGTAGTAGAATAACTTCTATGGTCAAATTCCAACTTTTATAAAACTTCCATTTTCAACCCTATCTTATTTAATCTAATTCACTCAATTCATTTATGGTTGATTTTACAAGGTGTTACATTCCCCCCCCCCTTAAAAAGGATTTTGTCCTGAAATATTTTAAGGGGCGACCATCATAACGTGCAATAACATCCATGTTACACAACCAAGTTATTTACCAACCATGTACTTAACCAAAGCGTAATGTGATTATGTACTGCAGACATACTAAAATGTGCTCAATCCTAGCATGAGTAAATCGTGTCATGCAAGTATGTTTGCAAATACCCTAAAAATGCATAAAAATTTCTAAATGAGTGTAAAGTGATTATGAAAAAGTGTGGCAACCATCTCCCACCATTTAATCCAGCAACCACAATGCAACTAAAATCCTAATTTTGGGGAGAATATTTACCGGTGAAAAGCTCTGGATAAGTGATCTTCGTCTTCTCCTCGGTTTCCCATGTTCTTTCCACTAGGTTGTCCTCCCATTGTACTCGGACCAACCTAATTATTTTGTCGTGGAGTCTCCTAGTTCTGTGCTTTACAATGCATGCAATGGCACGAAGTGCTGTTGGCTCCATCTCTAATTCCCCCAACTGATCAGTTCAACTCTAATTGCGGTGTCATGAAGGGATTTTCCAAGGTGAGAAACATGGAAAACATTGTGGAATCCTACCAATTTTTCCGAAAGCTCTACGTGATAAGCAAGTTTTCCTATCCTTTCCAAACTCTAAATGGCCCAACGAATCTAGGTGCCAATTTCCCAGACTTATCAAACCTAACCACTTTTCTATGTGTGGAGACTTTGACAAATACCATATCTTCAACCTCAAACTCAAGCTCTTTTCTTCTTCTATTCGCATAAGATTTTTGATAGTCTTGCGCTGCATTCAATCGTTGCCTAATCAACTCTACTATTTCTATGGCATCATGGATTAAATCAGGTGCGATTAATATTTTATCGGTGGTTTCCCACCAACATCTTGGCGATTTGCATGGCCTCCCATAAATTACTTCAAAAGGGGCCATACCAATCGTCGCTTGATAGCTATTATTATAAACAAACTCAACTAAAGGTAGATGTTGCTCAACGTCCTTCGAAATCCAAAACACAAGCCCTCAAAAAGTCTTCCAAAATCCTATTCACTCTCTTTGTTTATCCATAAGTTTGTGGGTGATATGTAGTGTTAAGTTTCAAAGAAGTTCCCAAAGCTACTTGTAGGCTCCTCCGAAACTCGCCATTGAACAAGGGGTCCCTATCACTAACTATGCTTATAGGAATTCCGTGGAATCGAACTACCTCCTTGATGTAGATCTGCACGAGAAAAGTGGCGGTTCTATTTTTCCTAACTAGAATAAAATAGGCACTCTTAGCGAGTATATCCACAACAACCCAAATGGCTTCATTAACCCTTTGACTTCTAGGAAATCCTTCCACAAAATCCATCGAAATATGCTCCCACTTCCAAGTCAGAATTTCCAATTGTAATAGTAACCCTCCAGGCTTCCCTTGCTTGGCTTTTACCTTTGTTAGCACCAAAATTGGTCACTAACCTCGTTCAGAAAGATTGTGTAGAGATATAAGTGATGAAAGTAAATTAAACAGAGAAGACAATGCTAATTTAAATGCAAAAAGTAAGAACACCAAATTTATAGTGGTTCAGCGTAATTGCCTACGTCCACTTTGTTCAACTTTATTGATTTCCTTTATGATTGATTACAAATACAATTCGTGAATCAAATGCTTAAGTGGAGTGATTGAGTAGAGAAGATGAGTCTTGAAAATGGCAGAGTCTCCCCGGTGTCTTCTCTCCAAAAAAGGATCCATTTCACTGTGACCCTGCCCCTCTATTTATAGGCAAAGATGGGCTGGACTTCCCAAGTGGGCTGATTGCCGAATGCTCCAGCCCGAGTACAGTGGTCGCCGTATGCCGAGAAAGGTTCGCCGAACGCTCTGCGCCGAACCATCCCTTCTATGCCGAACGGTATGTTGGTTAGCTGTGCTGAATGTCTCCTGGATGTCGAGTATTACGCCGAACACCATGGGATGCCGAGTACTCTTGTATGCCGAGCAGCCTTGATGCCGAGCAGCCTTGATGCCGAGTACTCTGGTATGCCGAGCAGTCTTGATGCCGAGCAGCCTTGATGCCGAGTACCCTGGTATGCCGAACAGTCTCGATGCCGGACACTAATGGAGGCCGAGTACTATGCCTAGTACTCTGGTATGCCGAGCGACCTTGATGCCGAGTACTCTGGTATGCCGAGCGACCTTGTATGCCGAGCAGTCTTGATGCCGAGCAGCCTTGATGCCGAGTACTCTGGTATGCCGAGCAGTCTTGATGCCGAGCAGCCTTGATGCCGAGTACCCTGGTATGCCGAACAGTCTCGATGCCGGACACTAATGGAGGCCGAGTACTATGCCGAGTACTCTTGGATGTCAGTTGCTTCGCCGAACACCCCTTGATGCCGGTCGCTCTCTGACGCCGAGCACTTATTGCCGAGTACTAGTTGCCTGGTCAAATCCCCAGGAAACACTTGCCCCCCAAAGTGTATCTCGTGGCCAAACGTGGTGCGCTTTGAATCTGGTACAATCTACCTCGGAGGTACCCTCTCGAGAATGCTAGCGAAGGGAGGTGCAAGACGAACAAGCTTGGGATGCCGAACGACACGTTCTGAGCCAAACGTTCCTAGCGTGTCGAACGTCATTCCACCTTGATGCCGAGCGCTCCGGTATTGACCGGTTCTACCGGGTATAGCCCCTTCGACTTCCACCATTCCCCTCTATAAAACCAGGTCCTTTTCTTCTTCTCTCCTTTTACTTCTTATTTCCACCGTTCTCGCAATTCTGTTCAATCGTCCGAATTTGAGACTTAACTACACCATCTCAATCTCTGATCTACAAACTTAGGTATTTTTCCTCGTATATTCAAACGAGATGTTCGAACGATGTCGTGTAGAGGGTTTTTGTATAGCTTGTCTGCATTACCGAACGACATAGCGTGGAGGAGTTAGGAGTATGTCCACTTATCGTCTTAGTTTCCTCGTGTTGAATCGAGGTTAAAGGGAAGAAAAAGAAAGAAGGTGTTGGAGGGGGTAATGGCGCCGTTCGCTGCTCCGGCGCATGTCGTCATGTGCCGGACGGTGTAATGGTTAGTTGCCGAATGGTACCTTGGCGGGACAATGCCAGGCCGAACGCTCACTAACATGTCAAACTATAATTGAGCCGAACGAACTAAAGCCGAACAATGCCCAAATGCCGAACGACTGACACGCCGAACATTGACTTCAGACCGAACGTTGAATCCAGCCGAACAATCCTTAGGTCGAACTGTGACTTTAGCCGGACAAAACAATCACCGAACATTCCCTAGGTCGAACATTGTCTTCTAGCCGAACAAATACAATTGCCGAACACTTGACATGCCGAACAATACAATTGCCTAACACTTGACATGCCGAACAATACAATTGCCGAACACTTGACATGCCGAACAATACAATTGCCGAACACTTGACATGCCGAACAATACAATTGCCGAACACTTTTTAAGCCGAGCCTAACACAGCCGAACACTATACTTAGGACGACGAACATTACTTAAATGCCGATCAGTATAAATGTTAAACTACACTTAGGCCGGTTACTTTAGAAATCATATGTCTTTTGAACCTGGAACTGTAATCACCTCAAGGCGGGCTTTTGAGACGGTCAGCGATGACGGTCTTCGAAGGCGATGATTCGAAGCTAATTATTATATCTTTTAAAACATTCTTATTGTTTGTACACAATTGCTTGCACTAGTTCACACACCACGTGGGGGGAAAACTCGTGTTGCTAATTCTAACGCTCAACGTTTTTCAAGTATAGCTTTCTCAAGCATTTAGCCAGGTTCATTATTTATTCGGGATGTCGAGAAAATCTAGTTCTGCCACCATATCTGACAGACCTGGGGCCGTCAGCAAGGCAAGGAGCCGCTGATTCTTCTAACCCGTCTATCTCTCCCGCCCATAACTTGGCGCCCGATGCTCTGGAGTCAACCATCTTACTGGACAATCCGATCGATTCTCAAGCCTCGAAGATCAACGAGGCTGCTCTGCGACGGATATGTTCCATTCACGGGATTCCCTTTGCTGACGTGTTAGTTCCTTCGAGACACGACCACCCTCATCTGCCCCCAGTCGGGTACACAGCCTGCAACAAGTTCATGTGTTGGATGGGTAGCGTGCCTCCATTCAATTTATTTCTCCGGGATGTGCTGTAGTATATAGACATAGCTCCGTCGCAGCTGCACCCGAATGGCCATGCGTTCCTATATGGGACTTATTTACTTTTCATGGCCGTCTTCTCCAGACCTCCAACCCCCGGTGATATCCGATACATTTATATGTTCAAGAGACGGAAAGATAGCCCTTCCTTCATGTTCCTCGAGCCATACCACAAGTGCCAGATCTTGACAGGGGCCTGTAGCAAATTCGCCCTGTACAAACAGGAATGGTTCTATGTGCGCTGCCCGTCTGGTTTTGCTAGGAGATGGGTTGAAGGCAGTAAGTCTCTTTGCTGAATCGTTATTCGTATTTAATTGGAGTCATGTTTTTCCTAACTCTCTGTTTCATCTTTTCAGGTATCAGCCCACGCCCGGAAGGCCGAGGATATTCTGATGCTGTCGATGCGATTAGAGCTCTTCCGGCCGAGGATCGAGATATCCGAGCTATCATTTCAAATGACTCGCTGTCGGGGTTCGTCTTGCTAGCTCCTGGTCGTCGGATCAGCCTTCCAGAAGGTGTTACAATTCCCAAACCTTCATCTGGTAAAGGGAAAAAACTTGCCGGACCGTCGTCGCGCCGCGCTCCCGACGCGCATGAAGAAGGCGAGCGCAAAGAGGATGATGCCCCCGAAACTCAGGGCGAGAACGTGGGTCCCGCTTGGAATCCGGCAATCGAAGTTCAGGATATTGAGACATCATCCTCCCCTTCGAAGGGAAAGAAGAAGTTGAAATACACGGTTCAAAAGGAGAAAGTTGGTGGCACCTCAAAAGTTACGCCTACCCCTCCTGAGAAAGAGGCTTCTTCGCAGCATCTGGAAAGTTCCTTAAGAGGTCTATCGAACCTTTCTATTCCCGAAGACATACTTAATTACGGGTTCGATGATCCTGAAGCTCTCAAATTCTCTTCGCCCGCTAGAGGCAATGTAGGAGTTCAACTCCCGGCTCAAAGAGACAATACTCCGATTAGCAAAGATAAACGAACGGGTCCGTCGGGGGGACACTTAGGACACACACGCACATGCGCATTCCATAATATACTTCAAGTCTTTTTAATTCGTGAATTCTCCTTAACTCATTGTTATCTCCCTTCTTTGCAGGTGATATGGGCCGCTCACACGGACTTGATCGCCTTCAGGGGTCTTCTATATTCCATCACTCCGGACGGGATTCCGGTTCAGGCAGACGCCGGGACCGAGGTGATTATGAAGATAGGGACAATCGTCCGCGCGAGTCGTCTCACCGCAAGAAAGCACACTACCAATCTTCCCAGTCCCGTGATCTTCCTCCTACAACCGAGCCGGATAAAGAGAAGTCTTTGCAGAAGGGTTATCAGTCTGATGTTGCTCGAGAACAACATTCCAGTTCATCGAGTACGAGGCAAGTTCGAGAGCCGCGTAAAAGAACGGAATTCTCTAAGCCTCCTCCTCCTACTCCTGCCGTGGACCCAACTGTTGCGGAAAAGATGGTCGACCTTAAGGCCAAGTTTCCGAAAATCTGTTTTGACGGTTTGAAATTCCTCCCGGCCATCCATCACATTCCTGGGCACGTGAAGCAAAGTGCCATTGCCTGCAACAATGACGTCTATGTTCAACATGACGCATTCGTGCTCTTGGTGGAGAAGATCTCAGAAGTATCTGTCGAGCGTCAACACGAGATTGACCGTCTAAATCTGGAGGCTGACAGCGATAAGAAAATCATCAAACTCCAAGACGAAGAACTTGCCTCTTATAAGTCAAAGCTAGAAGCCGCTGAACAAGGTGCAAAAGATACTGCTGAGGCAGTTACTCGCTTAGAGGTGGCTCACAAAAAGGAGCTTGACGAAGCAGTTCAGCGCAGCGGCGCCCTTGCCCTAGAAAAAGACTCTGTCCAAAAAGAAAGGGACGCGCTCGCTATTCAAGTCAAAGAGCTGAAAGAACAACTCTCCAAGGAGAAAGAAGACAAAATAGCCGCTCAGGAAGAATCACAACGGTATTGTGATGAGATTGTTGCTACCCGACTCCTGAAGGCAAAGCTCGACGGTGAACTTGCCGGGGTTGAGAAAATGAAGGATGAGGCCCGTGAGGAGGGCAAAAGAATGGCTGTGGAGGAGCTTGATTCTGGCCTTGAAGCGGCCGCAGAGGCCAGCAGGGAAGAGGTCAAAAGTATGTTTGACCCGTTGATCACTGAGTACGGAGCCCGCGTCCTTATGCACCGCGACCTAACATTCTTAGGCGACGGCTACCACGAATCCCTGGCTGAGGCATGGGAAACTCTGATAAAGATCAAGAAAGTCGAGTCAGGCTCCGAAGAAATCGACGAGGATGCATTGGTGAAGGAGTTCCTGAGGGGGAATGAGCCATCGGATTTATCCGCAGCATTGGCTCTTTATGGCAAAGGCTCTTCCCCTTCGAAAGAGAAGAATGACGAGGCTGGCCCGTCAGAGGCCGACGCTACTACTCCTCACATCGCCGCTCCTTATGCTGCTCAATCGGCCGATCGGTCGACGCTTGATCCATTCGAGCAGCATGCCAGTTACGATCCCAAAGATCCCGGGCTCGGCGTTCATGTGCTGTCACCTATCCTGGAGGGTGAAACCCCGCGCGCCACCGATAGCCAACCTGATCCTGGTAGGAAATTCTTCTTTCTCTAGAAGTCGAAGAGATCCCGTCATTTTTTAGCAGTGGTTATTCGTTCTAATGCCCACTTCTTATGTTTTCGTGCAGGTTGTTCTGACGCTGAGCTAACTCCGAGGAGCGATGACGCCAAGGAGGAAGCGGGGAAAACAAGCGACGTTGCTCACGCAGGGGTAACTCCCGGCCCAGACGCTCAAGTGATCGGGGCGCTTGATGATGACAAACTTGATACTTCGTCTCCTGCCGAAGGAAGCGACGAAGTTAAAATCACTGGCGCCTCTGAACATACTTCAGAGATGAGCATGAAGGACCATCTCGCCGACGAGGAGAAGAGAAAGGTCAAAGTCAAAGTTGAATCTGAAGTCCTGGAACTCACTGACCCGCGAAACAGACCTCTGAAAATCATTCTCCCGGGCAGGTCCAAACCACTAGATGTTCCGTCTCCTACTCCTGACTCCGTCTCTCTAGCAAGCAAAAAGTCCAAGAAAAAACGTGAGGGAGAGGAGTCGTCGGAAACACCAAAGGTAGACAAGAAGAAGAAGTCGAAGAAATGATCGATGCACTTGTTCAACAAGTTTCCTGCTTAAGTTTGTAATTGTTTCTATCTTCCATAACTTGTAGTTTGTATAGGCCCGAATTTTGTAGGAGTGATCTTGTATCCCCATTTTGGACTTATCGAATAAAATTTTAGTTTCTTCTTGTTTGAATGATTCTCTTGTCTTTATTTGGTTTGCTGACACTGTGCTCCGAGGACTTGGAGACTGTTCATACTCTAGTCCGCGCTCTGGGGACTTAGAGTACTCCGCTCTGCACTCTGGGGATTCGGAATTTGGAAATCGTTTATACTCTAGTCCGCGCTCTGGGGACTTAGAGTACTCCGCTCCGCACTCTGGGGATTCGGAGATTGGAAATCGTTTATACTCTAGTCCGTGCTCTGGGGACTTAGAGTACTCCGCTCCGCACTCTGGGGATTCGGAGATTGGAAATCGTTTATACTCTAGTCCGCGCTCTGGGGACTTAGAGTACTCCGCTCCACACTCTGGGGATTCGGAGATTGGAAGTCGTTTATACTCTAGTCCGCGCTCTGGTGACTTAGAGTACTCCGCTCCGCACTCTGGGGATTCGGAGATTGGAAATCGTTTATACTCTAGTCCGCGCTCTGGGGACTTAGAGTACTCCGCTCCGCACTCTGGGGATTCGGAGATTGGAAATCGTTTATACTCTAGCCCGCGCTCTGGGGACTTAGAGTACTCCGCTCCGCACTCTGGGGATTCGGAGATTGGAAATCGTTTATACTCTAGTCCGCGCTCTGGGGACTTAGAATACTCCGCTCCGCACTCTGGGGATTCGGAGATTGGAAATCGTTTATACTCTAGTCCGCGCTCTGGGGACTTAGAGTACTCCGCTCCGCACTTTGGGGATTCGGAGATTGGAAATCGTTTATACTCTAGTCCGCGCTCTGGGGACTTAGAGTACTCCGCTCCGCACTCTGGGGATTCGGAGATTTGGAATCGTTCATACGAGTCTGTATGTCGCGCAGAATAATGTAATTTATCATCCAATTAAGAGATATAGAAACTTCATAGAAAATGTGGCTTCAAGCCTTTATTAATGAAAATCAACTAAATTGCTCGATTACAACTTCAAAAGGAAACTAAGTCATTATTGAATGGAAACATGCAGAAAACAATAGTGCCTATAACAAGAAAGGGAAACATGCTAAATGTAATAGTGCCGCAAATGTTCACTGTTCCATGCTCGGGGGAGTGTCGCGCCATCAACGGTCGCTAGCTTGAATGTTCCTTCTCCAAGCTTCCGTTCAATGGCTTATGGACCTTCCCAGCTGGGATTCATGCGTGATGGTACCGGGAAGACTCGTTTCAGAACGAGATCTCCCACATCAAAGATTCTTGGGCGGACTCTGCCATCATAGTAACGCTTGACTCGATGTCTATGCGCCGCCGCCCTTAATTCAGCTTCTTCCCGCTTTTCATCGATGCAGTCCAGTGATTCTAGCAAGAGATTTTGGTTCGTCTTGGGATCGTAGTATGTCACTCGATGCGATGGAACTTCAAGTTCCACGGGTATAACGGCTTCAGAGCCGTATGCCAAGGCGAACGGAGTGTGGCCGGTTGCGGACTTGTGGGTAGTTCTATACGCCCATAATGCTGTCGGGAGTTCATCTACCCATTTGCCTCCAACCTTCTCCAGACGCTTCTTTAGTATGGACTTGATTATTTTGTTAACGGCCTCGACTTGTCCGTTAGCTTTTGGGTGTGCAACGGCAGCGAACTTTTTCTCGATGCCGTACTTTAAACAGAACTCTTTGAACTCTCTACTTTCGAATTGCGTTCCGTTGTCTGTAATGATGGTGCATGGAAGGCCAAAGCGGCATATAATGTTTCGTACAACGAAGTTAATGACCTTCTTAGAGGTGATAGTGGCCAAAGGTTCTGCCTCAACCCATTTCGTGAAATAGTCGACTGCAACTATTGCGTATTTCGCACCACCTTTGGATAGAGGCAAAGAGCCGATTATGTCGATTCCCCAGATCGCAAATGGCCAAGGACTGATCATTTGTGTGAGTTCCGTTGACGGAGCCCTCGGGATTTTTGCATATCTTTGACACTTGTCGCATTTTCTTGCGTAGTCCGCGGCATCCCGGTTTACGGTGGGCCAGTAATATCCATAGCGGAGGATCTTCTTTGCTAGCGTTTGCCCCCCAGTATGGTCGCCACATTCCCCTTCGTGAACTTCCCTCAAGACTCGCTTTGTTTCATCATGAGCGATGCACCGTAACAATGGGACTGAGAATCCTTTCCGGTACATGGATCCACCCTGCATTACGTACCGCGCAGCCTTTCGAAGGACCTGTCGTCTTTCACTTCTTTTTTCTGGTAAAGCCCCGGTTGTCAGGTACAGCTTGAATGGGGTTATCCACGAGTCCTTCTCGATCTTTGTTTCCAACATGCGATCGATTTCCATCTCGTCTACGCTCGGGGCATGCAAGACTTCAACGGGATACAATCCCATTTGTTGAGCATCGTCGGTACTTGCGAACTTAGCCAACAAGTCGGCTTCTTTGTTCTGTTCTCGCGGGATATGTGAAATGTCATAACGCTCAAGATTTGATAGTAGTTCTTGGACCTGAACGAGGTACGGAGCAAGCTTTCGTCCTTTTGCTTGGTAGTCTCCTCGTACTTGGTAAACCACTAACTGCGAGTCACAAAAGATTTCGACTGATTCGATCCCGAGTTCTTTGAAGAGCTTCAAGCCAGCGATCAGTGCTTCATATTCAGCTTCGTTGTTCGTAGCCGGGAAATCGAGCTTCAGGGCATAACAAATTGATCGGTTTTCCGGAGTTATAAGAACTACGCCCGCGCCGGAGCAACGGTCGTTTGATGCACCGTCAGTGTATAATTTCCATCGAATGGGGGAATGATGTCGTGATCGTCCGTTTTGATGGGTATGGTAAATTTAGCGATGAAGTCTGCTAACGCTTGCCCTCGGATGGCTCTCCGTGGTAAGTACGCGATATCGAATTGGCTCAACTCGATGTTCCATTTTAGCAATCTTCCAGAAGTTTCCGGTCGTTGAAGTACCTGCCTCAGGGGTTGATCGGTATAAACGCCGATTGAATGCGCTTGAAAGTATGGGCGCAGCTTGCGTGATGCAATCACCAAGCAATAAGCCAATTTCTCGATTTTAGGGTAATTCTTCTCTGCCCCCGTTAAACGCTTGCTAACATAATATACCGGCTTCTGGACTCGATCCTCCTCACGAACCAAAGCTGCGCTTATCGCATGAGGGGATATAGCCAAGTAAGCGTACAGCATCTCATGGTCAACTGGTTTAGATAGCATTGGTGGGCTCTCCAGATGCCTTACCAGGTTCTGGAATGCTTCCTCGCAGCTAGACGTCCATTCAAAATTTCTCTTTCCTTTCTTTATTATGTCAAAGAACGGGATGCACTTGTCAGTTGCCTTGGATATAAATCGACTCAGCGCAGCTACTTTTCCGTTCAAGCTCTGTACCTGCTTTATAGTCCTGGGCGCTTGTACATCTCGAATGGCTTGGATCTTTTCTGGGTTGGCTTCGATTCCCCTAGCGTTGACGATGAATCCTAAAAACTTCCCTGATGCAACGCCGAAAGAACACTTCAGCGGGTTGATCTTCATTCCATAGAACCTGAGTATGTTAAACATTTCAGCTAAGTCTTGAATGTGGTCGTTTGACCGTCGTGACTTCACGAGCATGTCATCCACATAGACTTCCATGGTTTTGCCCAGCTGGTCCTTGAACATTCGATTCACCAGACGTTGGTAAGTTGCTCCAACATTCTTTAGTCCAAAGGGCATCACTACATAGCAGTACAGCCCGACATTTGTAACGAAGCTGGTGTGTTCTTGGTCCGGAATATGCATTGGGATTTGGTTGTATCCTGAGTACGCATCCATGAATGATAATAATTCGTGTCCTGCTGTGGAATCGACCAACTGATCGATCCTAGGCAACGGGAAACTGTCCTTAGGGCATGCTTTGTTCAAGTCGGAATAATCTACGCAAGTCCTCCATTTCCCATTTGCCTTCTTTACTAGCACGGGGTTGGAGACCCACTCCGGGTAGAGGGCGTCACGGACGAACCCATTTGCTTTGAGTTTGTCCACCTCCTCTCCAAGAGCGGCGGATCTCTCCGGATCCATTCCTCTCCTTTTTTGCTTGACTGGGACGTATTTCGGGTCTATGTTCAACATATGACTTGTGATGGCGGGAGAAATCCCACACATATCTGAATGCGTCCAGGCAAAAACATCAAGGTTTTCCCGGAGGAAATCGCTAAGGTCTTCAGTCATTGCGGGGCCTAACTGTGATCCGATCTTCAGTATTCGCGAAGGGTCGTCACGGCTAACTGAGATGTCAATTGTTAATTCAGCCGGTGCCGCCTTCTCTTCCCTGGGTTTCTCATCGTCGTCTCTCGGATCTATATCTCCGTAGACCCGAGAACTATGCCCGAGCCAGGGCTCGGGCACTACTTGTCAATTATTCGTATTGAGGATGCAGACGGGATTGTCCGCAACCTTTCCTTTCTCCCTCCGGTGGGCCTCTCGGAGCTCGGCCACATAACAAGAACAACCAGCTGCTTGGTCACCGTGAACAATGCCTACTCCTTTGTCAGTCGGAAACTTCAAAGTCAAATACCACGGGGCTAGTGCGGCCCTAAATTCAGCCAAGGCCGGCCGACCCAAGAAAACATTATACGGAGAGTCCACATCCAAAACTACAAAGGGTAGAATTCGTACCCTCCGACGCTCGCCTTGTCCCAGTTCAACTGGTAACTCGACATATCCTACCGCATCAGTCGCAGCGCCGTTAAAGCCGTGGATACGAGCTTTGGATGGTTTCAAGTCTTTTGTCTCTAGCTTCATCTGATCATAGGCCTTCTTGAAGATGATGTTGACTGAACTTCCACAATCAATCAAAATTATTTTTACATATGCTGGTCCGATCGTTGCAGATATGACCATGGGATCGACGGTCGGAGCCTCTACCTGATCAGCGTCTCTGTTCCTGAACACAATATCGTCTGTCATCACGCGCTGCTGCTTAGCAGGGCCCCGTCCTCTACGTTCGAACAACACTCAAAATCTGCATGCTTCAAGGAGCTTGCATATCGTTCCATCTCTTGCCAGTTCTTCTCTGCGGGATGAGGTCCGCCGATAATTGTATTTATGACCAGTCTTCCAACAGTCCGAGCAGGCTCCTCAGGATGACGTGGAGCTGGTGCACGACCTGGGTTGGACGTTGCCTATCCTCCTTCCTGTGGATCCTTTACGAATTCTTGCAACTTCTTTTGTCTGATCAATTTCTCGATAGCATCATGCAGGTGTCTGCATTCTTCCGTGTTGTGTCCATAAGTTTCATGGAAGCGGCAATATTTCCCAGTCCGCTTCTGTTCTTCAGTTGATTCTTTTGGACGTGGTTTTCTGTACTGAAAAGTATTGCAGGTGGATAGGTAAATGTTCTCAAGTGGGGCGTTTAGCGGAGTGTACTCGCTGTAGCTTGGAATTCTCGATTTCCACTTTCCCGCTTCTTTCCTCTTTCCTTGACTTCTTCCTCCGGACTCTTTGGGCTGCACAGGCTTACTCTGGACATTGACTTGGACCTTTCCCGAATTGTCTCCAGATTGTTTCACAGCAATGTTGCTCTTGATTGACTCTTGGGCAGGTCCCGGTGCCTCATCTCGTCGTACCCACCTAGCTTCCTCTCTTCTTATGAACTGGTGTGCCTTGGAGTAGAATCGCTCTAGCGTAGCCGGAGGTTTTCCTGCCAGCCAGTCTCCAAATTCAGAATCCGGATCTACACCTCTCATTACAGCCATTAGGATTGCATGGTCGTTGGGATTACTGACTTCAGTTGCCGCAACGTGGAATCTTTGTAAGTACTCCTTCAGCGACTCTCCGGGATTCTGGATTACACTCGACCGAGACATCACGTCCTTCGGGCGTGTAGTGTGTATCCTGAATTGCTCAATAAACTTCTTTGCCAACTCCTTGAAATTTGATACGGATCGCGGAGGAAGTCGGGTGAACCACATAGTAGCGATCCCAGATAGAGTAATCGGAAAGCACCTACACATGGTGGGATCATTTGCTCTGGCTGAATCCATCATCCATTCATACCTCATTACATGTTGTCTGGGGTCAGTCTTTCCTTCGTATGCAGGAATGGTTGGCATGCTAAACTTCTTGGGGTACGCCACTTGCAGCACAACATCCGTGAACGGAGTATGACTTCTTGACACTCCCCAGTCGTCATTTGATAAGCCCTGATTTTCTTTCATCAGTTGCCTGATCATGGCTGTCAGATCGGGTGTCTGTATGGAAGCTGGGAGGTTGGAGTCAGTTCTACGCGCCTGTCCATGCTGATGCCTCCTTTCCTGGCGATCTGCCAATCGTGCGTCGTGAGGTTCAACATTGTTAGCATTTTGATGATCTGGAGCTCCATCCTCCATCTGTATTCCGGTTCGGAAGCTTCCAGTTCTGGCTTGGTCGCGGTCTCCAGCAGTTCGAACAGCAGCATCCGCCCTTGCAGCTTCAGTCTTACGGCGTCTACGCCTGGGTGGTTCATCAGAAGAAGTAGAGCTGTCAGATGAGGAATAAGCAGCTGGATTGCCCCCAGCATTCTGTTGTTGTTGTTGAGTGAGTTGTGCCATCAGGTTGGCATTAGCTTGCATCTGTTCTCCCAGTTGTCTCCTGCTTTCCCTAAGTTCTCTCATCAAGTCATTGAACTCTACTCTGGTGACAACTGGAGTCTGTTCTTGAGCGGCAATCCCTGCACTCGGGATCGCAGGTTGATTGCTAGGTCCTGCTTGTTGCACGCTAGTAGTCTCTCGGGCATCCGCATTAAGTGAAGCTGACCTGGTACGTGGTCTCGCCATTGTAGAGTTATTGGTATGAACTCTGAGTAGAATCAACGGATGTCCTATCAGTAAGTCGGATCTTCTTTGGGGGATTTGTTCAATCCAGTAGCTTCAAAGCAGATCCCTGAGTTCAATTCTCAGTGAAAGCACCAAAGTGTTAGCACCAAAATTGGTCACTAACCTCGTTCAGAAAGATTGTGTAGAGATATAAGTGATGAAAGTAAATTAAACAGAGAAGACAACGCTAATTTAAATGCAGAAAGTAAGAACACCAAATTTATAGTGGTTCAGCATAATTGCCTACGTCCACTTTGTTCAACTTTATTGATTTCCTTTATGGTTGATTACAAATACAATTCGTGAATCAAATGCTTAAGTGAAGTGATTGAGTAGAGAAGATGAGTCTTGAAAATGGCAGAGTCTCCCCGGTGTCTTCTCTCCAAAAAAGGATCCATTTCACTGTGACCCTGCCCCTCTATTTATAGGCAAAGATGGGCTGGACTTCCCAAGTGGGCTGATTGCCGAACGCTCCAGCCTGAGTACAGTGGTCGCCGTATGCCGAGCAAGGTTCGCTGAACGCTCTGCGCCGAACCATCCCTTCTATGCCGAACGGTATGTTGGTTAGTTGTGCTGAATGTCTCCTGGATGTCGAGTATTACGCCGAACACCATGGGATGCCGAGTACTCTTGTATGCCGAGCAGCCTTGATGCCGAGCAGCCTTGATGCCGAGCAGCCTTGATGCCGAGTACTCTAGTATGTCGAGCAGTCTTGATGCCGAGCAGCCTTGATGCCGAGTACCCTGGTATGCCGAACAGTCTCGATGCCGGATACTAATGGAGGCCGAGTACTATGCCGAGTACTCTGGTATGCCGAGCGACCTTGATGCCGAGTACTCTGTTATGCCGAGCGACCTTGTATGCCGATGTAACGACCTGTATTTTTAACACTTTAAAAATACGAATTAAAATAAAAAATTTTGGATAAAAATCCGAAGGAAATAAAATTTTGTGTTGTTAAATGTGAATTACAAGTTAAAATGCAAAACTGAATTCTGAAATAACTTATTTGTAAATTAAATATGGATGTTAACCTGTATTGAATGTAAGTAATGAATTGAGTTTGATTGTAAACCAAATTGGTTATGATTGTAAACAAAGTATAAATAAAACGGTAGATTTAATAGTGGAAGTTTATGTTATTGAAACTAATATAAATAAATGTAACTTAATAATACAGTTGATTGAAATCAAATAATAACCGAAACTGTAATTTGATAAAGATGTTAACTGGTAATTGAACGTAAGTAAAGATTTAAATTTGAATGTAACAAGAAATTGAATTGAATTGAATTTGATTGTAAACAACGAAATAAATAAAATGTACATTTAATATTGAAGTTATAATATGGAAATCAACGTAAATGAATGTAATTTAATATTACTGTGAATTTAAATAAGATGATAGCTGAAGAAAATGAAAGTAAATGAATTATAAACTATTGATAATAATGTATAAGTAAATGGTTGATGCAATAATGAAAGTGTAAATCGAAATAAAAGAATTCAATTGGAATTAAATAACTTGAATTTGAATTACAATATAATTGAACGCTGAATCTAATGTAATCTTTTATACTGGATTTATAATGGAAAACTGCATTGTAAAAGATTGTTAATTACTGTGAAATTAAAAATAAAATTTGTGAACAATTGAAATTTGATTTAAAAGTTAATAGTTTAAAATTGGGAATTTTATATTGAAATTAAACAGTAAAAATTGTCATTTTTACAACTGTCTCGGATTTCGACGAAACTAGTTTCATCGGATCCGTAACAGTGAATTATTGTAAGGTTTCAATTTTCTTAGCAATCGGACTTGTCGTTTGATCGTACGGACTCGAAACGCCTTGAAATAAATGCAATTATAATCAATTAAAATCAATTTGAAATTTTGATTTTAGCATAACTTCTTCATACGATGGAATTTGGACTTGAAACCTTTTCCATTGCGTTTAAAATATTTTAAAACACCTATTTTGATATATGGGTTTACCCAATTCCGTTCCGGAGTCAGAACGGGCTTTTCGGGCCATAGTTTGTTCCGCACGTTCATCTATCCAGTTTATCTACTCTATCTCTAACATACCTATATAAACACAGTTATAAACCCTAGCCTCCCTAATCTTCATTTGTTTGTACGTACAATTCATCTTCTTCCTAGCTTCTCATTCCAATGGCAGACAAAACCTAATTCCCAAATTCCAAAATCTAAAAAAAAAAAAAAATTCGAGATTTACGCGCTTCGGGTCGCGCTTGGGGTTTCAGGGGGAAAAACCCTGAAGCTACTTCGAGTCGGGAAGAAAACTACTCGGGTCATCGGGTCGATTTCGCAAAAAACTCCAAGTAGGCATCGGGTATTTGAGGCGGGAACTCGAAGTCGACTCAGCACCAGAATTTTCCAATCTTCAAATTTTAATAACTTTTGCATACGGACTCGGATTTGGGCGAGGTTTCTTTTGTTAGGATCGTATCGGAATTCCGGACACTTTGACGCTTGTTTGGATGGATTTGGAGACTGTCAAATTTTTGGGTTTAAATTGAATGTAAATTCAATTTAAATTCAAAAGGTGAGTGTTTTATAACGCTCACAACGTACTGAATATCTTTATGGTAGTTAAATTTTAAATTATGAAGTGATATGGATTTATTTGTCGTTGTTTGATAAAAATTTAATTGTCATATAGATTGTCATTTGAATTCACCGTTGAAAATTAAATTGACAGTCAAATTAAAGTTAAATTTTAATTGCGATCAAATTTCCTGATATTGATAATTATGAAGTTGTTGTGAATGTTATTGGCTTTATGGTTGATTGGTTGTGATGGATGCTATTGGTCGATATTGGTTGTTTATTTATTTTGATATATCATGCTATCATCATGTATATTGTTTATTGCATATAAACTGTAAACCGAATCATTTCGAATAAATTAAAAAATAGGTTGAAATGATATACCTATGACATCTATTTGGATTGAAATGATATATGTCCATCCTTGAAATTAAATTTGAAATAATTATCCACTTGGCCATAGGTTAGAAAATTATATACGGACACCGGGTTGGTTAAACTAAATGATTTTAAAAGTTGTTTTGAAATTATTTAAATGAATTGATTTTAAGAAAAAAATCGAATTTATGGAAATTGAATTATTTTGAATTGAAGCTCAAGATGTTGGAATTTAAACTTGGTAAATGAAATTGTTTAATTATTCGAAGTTTAGATTTTTAAGAAAATTTTTGAAATACGGCGTAAATTTTCGAAAGTTGTTTTGTTTTAAAAGATTGGACTTTTAATCGAACTCTGAATATTTCTAAGAAAATTTTTATGAAATGATATTTCAAGTTTGAGTTTGGAATTGAAAATTTATTTAAAATTGAGATTTAATTAATTTGGAATTTAATTGAAATTCAAAGAAATTTGTGAATTGGACTAAATTGAAACTATTGAATTATTTAATAATTAAATAAGGTTAAATTATTTAATGATTAAATTGAATTGAAATTCTTTAATAAGAAAATTTTGAACTTTTGAACAAGTGAATTTTTACTTCATAAATAATTGAAATTGAGTTTCTTTATTAATTAAGTTTTGGAAAATTATTTAAGAAAGTAAATAAGTGAAATTGAATTTTTTTAACAAGAAATGAAAATGTGATATTTTTGGAATTAATGTAAGACTTGTAATTGAAAGAATTGATTTGACGAATTTAATTTAATTCAAAATTGTAAGTTTTGATTTAATGAAGTTGAACTTAAAAAGGTAGTGTAATGGATTTGAAATTTAATAGAAATTGTTTTGAATGATATAGCACCTTAACGGATATTAAATGAAATCGATAAATGAATTTAAATTGATTTGAATGTTGAATTAAATTAATTTAAATGATTTCGGAATGAAACTTATATACGAACTTGAATCAATATTTGAATTGTTTAAATTGAAATTGAATTATAAGATTTTGAAATTTTGATTTGGAAGTTTTGAAACGTAAATTGTGGAAATTGATTTAGAAAGACAAATGAAATGTTGATTTATAAATTCTAATTGAATTGAAATTGATTTGGTTTTGAAATAAATAAACGACCAATCGGTGAAATAATTACGGAAGTTATTAAAGAGACCAGAATTCGGTTATGGATATACTCTCTATCTAAACCGAAAACCACTTTAATAACTATACGCGGAGTGATGATCCAGAATGAAGTGGTTGGAATGATGTTCGTTGATGACTGAAGAAAGTGAACGATGATGGATAGCCTTGACACTTGTGTCAAATTGGAAATGACTAAAACAGGAGTTGTGCCGGGCCAATGGAGGATTTGCTACCTCAAGTGGACACACTTCTTCGAACTACTCATTATATGTTGTCGATTGGTGCACCCTTGATTTTGGGAGTGTTGTTTCACGGTGTTGCGGGCGCTGCGGCGTTGCGTTCTCACCAGTCCGGATCAGGCGAACGGTAGTATCACTACCTTGGGTATTGCCTCATGTGCCTTGTCATACTTGTATTCCATTTATACGCGACCACTACGATTTTGATTTGTACCTTTAGTATATGGATTGCCCTCTGGTGACTTCCGGTTTTGGGGAAACTACGGTCTTGTATATGCTTTTGGGAATAAAAATGTGTTAAGGGTGGAATGGGCCATGGCTTAACGCTATTTTAATACTTTTACTTTAATGTAGACATATTATAATAGCGTATTGTACTACATAGTAAATAGTTTAACGGATCCTTGAGAGATGGAAAATCCCGTAACATCTCTTAAGTTATTGCACTCACGTTGACACTGGATAGGAGATGTCAAAACCCGTAAACATCTCTGACGCCGTCACACTCATATTTTCTTATTCGATTTGACTTACATGAGATATTTTAGTCCTGACTCGAGTGTTTTGCCTTTTCATTACGCTCGGGTCAGCCTGAGCATTTCAGATAAGGTTGAAGATCTATTCTGGAGGACGAAGACGGAGTTTGGTATTACATCATTTGTATTCTACTACTGTATTATTTTTCCGCTGCATTGTTGTATTATCTCTGATATGTATGTAACTCTGATTTATGATGTATAATAATAATCAAATTTATTTATTTAACAGCTTCATGAACTGTTATCTTATTATTATATCTTGTTCCTTCCGCTGCGAGATTCTGAGTTTGTTTCTGTTCTTTCTTTTCTTTCTTTTCTTATTTACCCCAATAACTATCCGTATTTCGGATTGTTTGAGTCGGCATGTGTGTATGTTTTGTCGACTTGAACGGTCAAAAATGCGGGTTGTTACAGTTGGTATCAGAGCTTTGGTTTAGATTACCTTGGCTCTAGTGGGGAATAACTCATTGAAATAGGGTTAAACCTTATGAATGAGTTCGAGTGTATATGAGAGAGCGTATTTGTAATTTTGATATAAAAATGATTTTATATTGTGTTAAATTGTTCCATTGAGTATTTATGAATTCTGGTTGGTACTTGGGACGCCAAGGCATCGATAGGAATTTCTAAACACTCGAATAGGACAGATTGACATAATATTGTTTTGGACTATATTTTTATATAAAAGAACTATCTTGAAAATTTATAAATTTTGATTGTATTGGTTGTTAGGAGATGATAATATTAGATTATCATCGTTTATTGTTGATTAGTCAATATTTCTAACTATTGACTATTGGACGATTTTAAGAAATGAAACTTGTAAATATGATTGACAATGAATATAAATGGTAAATAAAATAAAAAAAAATGAATTTAAATTAAGATGGAGAATTTAAATTCCGGTGTTTTGAAAATTTATTAACAAAAATTCAAAATGTATAATATAAGTATTATATGATAGTATATTCGATTAGAAATTGTTTTCAAAGGATTTTCAAATGAAGTAAGTGTTATACTCCCCTCTTGACACTAGAGAATGATTTCGGTGATGAGTGCACGCATCATCGACGTTTATTTTCGAGAGTCCAAGTGGGGGAGATCACTTAATAGCTTTTTCTAAACCCTGTTTTGATTAAAATTGAATTTTATTTTGTATTCTCTATAGTATGACTTGATACACATTGATATAAGTATATATTATTTCAAACTTGATTTGAAATGAAACCGGAGATGAAATTCTTAAGTTCTTTAATATTTAATGACTTTAAACTATTGAGATAAACAAATACTTGAATCATTACGGAACTTCTAAATTGTGAAATGAGAAATGAACCTAAGAGCTAAGTGAAAATATCAATTGAAGTAGAAATCCTTAGAATTAGGAAATTATGAATTTAAAATAAAATTGAAACTGTAAAACTCGCATAGTATTAAATTTCATTCTATAGCATAAATATAACTTACCAAAATATTTAAGAAGTTCAAAAATGTTATATGAATTGTTAATTGGATAATATACAAGTTTAGGTTTGAATAATGAAATATGCATTTAATTAATGGTTTGCAAATATAAATAAAATTGTTAGTAAATAATTGGAATTTAAAGTAACATTTAAAGGTGATTCACCATTATGTTAATATAAAATGGAAATACTATATGTGAATGTAAATGTGAAATTAAATTATAGTGAAATTTAAGTAATGACTTAAGAATTAATTAATTGAAAATTCAACTTTGAATGGAAAGGGGTTGTATGTTGTTTAACTACATTCTATTTGCATAACAAAAACTTACCAAATACTTAAAAAGTTTAAAATGCTTATAAGGATAAGTAGAGGAATAATATACCAGTGTGAGAGTGAATAATAAAATGTGAAGATTTATTGATAGTTGTAAATATAAAAGAAATTTAAGCTGTAAAATGAATGATATATACAAGAGAATGAATAAAATTTAAAATTCATGAAATATAGAATTAGTAAATGGAAACTAATTAAATTTGAATAAAATTAAATGTCAATAAACTTGGAAGTGTATGAAATTAAAATTTTGACTTGGAAATGTATAATTGATTTATTATAGATTTGGATGGATGTTAATGTTTGATATGCATTGGTTGTTAGATGGATGATAATTGATTAAATAAAATTCATTAGTGTTAATGGAATTGAATAAACGGAATATTTTTTTTTTAATAATTAAATTCAAATTTGAAGCAAAGTGGAATTAAATATAATTGAATTCAAATTAAATTGAAGCAAATTGACTTGAATTTAAATTATGAATGAAACAAACTTGAATAAATCGGAAACAAATCGAATGTAAACTTATTTCATGGATAAATAAGAAAATAAACGACTTTGGGTTTGTGATTGATCTTTAGAAATTTGAAGTTTGATGATTTGTACTTTGAAATAATAAAAGCAAAATTTTGGAAAAAAAAAATCCAAAATTGTCCAATATATGCTGAAATGGAAATAAGCATAACTTTTAAATGGATGGACGAAATTCAACGATATTAGACTTTTCGGAAAGCTTAGAAACTGTAGCACGACTTTTGTTTAGACTGTCTTGAGAAATTCCTTCATTTACTTAGTTAAAAATTTGAATCTTCTCGCTGGCCTGTGTAAAAGGGAAGCAAAATCAGTAGCATATACTCTTAGTATTTTTGCCATAACTTTGTACTGGTGTATCGGATTTTGATGATCTTGCACTTTCTAGAAAGCTAAGAACTTAAGTTAAAACTTTTACTTTAAGTGTTTTGTGTTTTGCTGTCATTTAGAGGGTCGAAAACATGACCAAATGTCGCTGACCTGCGCAATTCATTGCCAGGCTGAGGCGTTCCTATTTAGTAAAACGGTCGTAACTTTTGAACGGAAGGTCCGAATTCAATAATTTTGGACATTCCGGAAAGCCTGAAACGAATGCAACAACTTTTGTTTAAATTCCATTGTCAAATTTTATCGTTTAGGTGACCAAAAACTGAGATTCGTTTGCTGTCCTGGAATTGGAATTTCAGTTTTGAAGCTAAACATGTTATATGTGTGTTGTTTATGATAAGTATATCGATCTATCTTTATATGCATGGTTCTAACTTGGTTATTGAGCATTTTAGTAGGTAGCAAAGAGGTTGCGCTTCGCTTGTGGAGCTCGCTTCTGCGCTTAATGCAAAATGTAAGTTAAAATGCTAATAAACGCTAAATAAAAGGTATGTTCTCGGATTACAGTTTATGTTGTGGTATATTATTGTGTTCCCCATGTTTTGGGATGCCTCATTCTTGTAATGAGATGTGTATCATGCAATTATTACCACTGTGAAATTTTTCGGTCCTAGCCGCGCAAAGGAGGTGCTGCCGAAATTTTTCAAAAATCCGGGAGTTAGAAAATTTTGAGATTTTAAAAAAATCCTATAACTAAATTTTGCAAATAAGTCGAATATTTTGAATGAATTATATCTAAACGATGGTTTCCCCTTCTCCGTTCCTTTTCGAGGACGAAAAGTTTTAAGTGGGGGAGAATGTAACGACCTGTATTTTTAACACTTTAAAAATACGAATTAAAATAAAAAAATTTGGATAAAAATCCGAAGGAAATAAAATTTTGTGTTGTTAAATGTGAATTACAAGTTAAAATGCAAAACTGAATTCTGAAATAACTTATTTGTAAATTAAATATGGATGTTAACCTGTATTGAATGTAAGTAATGAATTGAGTTTGATTGTAAACCAAATTGGTTATGATTGTAAACAAAGAATAAATAAAACGGTAGATTTAATAGTGGAAGTTTATGTTATTGAAACTAATATAAATAAATGTAACTTAATAATACAGTGGATTGAAATCAAATAATAACCGAAACTGTAATTTGATAAAGATGTTAACTGGTAATTGAACGTAAGTAAAGATTTAAATTTGAATGTAACAAGAAATTGAATTGAATTGAATTTGATTGTAAACAACAAAATAAATAAAATGTACATTTAATATTGAAGTTATAATATGGAAATCAACGTAAATGAATGTAATTTAATATTACTGTGAATTTAAATAAGATGATAGCTGAAGAAAATGAAAGTAAATGAATTATAAACTATTGATAATAATGTATAAGTAAATGGTTGATGCAATAATGAAAGTGTAAATCGAAATAAAAGAATTCAATTGGAATTAAATAACTTGAATTTGAATTACAATATAATTGAACGCTGAATCTAATGTAATCTTTTATACTGGATTTATAATGGAAAACTGCATTGTAAAAGATTGTTAATTACTGTGAAATTAAAAATAAAATTTGTGAATAATTGAAATTTGATTTAAAAGTTAATAGTTTAAAATTGGAAATTTTATATTGAAATTAAACAGTAAAAATTGTCATTTTTACAACTGTCTCGGATTTCGACGAAACTAGTTTCATCGGATCCGTAACAGTGAATTATTGTAAGGTTTCAATTTTCTTAGCAATCGGACTTGTCGTTTGATCGTACGGACTCGAAACGCCTTGAAATAAATGCAATTATAATCAATTAAAATCAATTTGAAATTTTGATTTTAGCATAACTTCTTCATACGATGGAATTTGGACTTGAAACCTTTTCCATTGCGTTTAAAATATTTTAAAACACCTATTTTGATATATGGGTTTACCCAATTCCGTTCCGGAGTCAGAACGGGCTTTTCGGGCCATAGTTTGTTCCGCACGTTCATCTATCCAGTCTATCTACTCTATCTCTAACATACCTATATAAACACAGTTATAAACCCTAGCCTCCCTAATCTTCATTTGTCTGTACGTACAATTCATCTTCTTCCTAGCTTCTCATTCCAATGGCAGACAAAACCTAATTCCCAAATTCCAAAATCTATAAAAAAAAAAAATTCGAGATTTACGCGCTTCGGGTCGCGCTTGGGGTTCCAAGGGGAAAAACCCTGAAGCTACTTCGAGTCGGGAAGAAAACTACTCGGGTCATCGGGTCGATTTCGCAAAAAACTCCAAGTAGGCATAGGGTATTTGAGGCGGGAACTCGAAGTCGACTCAGCACCAGAATTTTCCAATCTTCAAATTTTCATAACTTTTGCATACGGACTCGGATTTGGGCGAGGTTTCTTTTGTTAGGATCGTATCGGAATTCCGGACACTTTGACGCTGGTTTGGATGGATTTGGAGACTGTCAAATTTTTGGGTTTAAATTGAATGTAAATTCAATTTAAATTCAAAAGGTGAGTGTTTTATAACGCTCACAACGTACTGAATATCTTTATGGTAGTTAAATTTTAAATTATGAAGTGGTATGGATTTATTTGTCGTTGTTTGATAAAAATTTAATTGTCATATAGATTGTCATTTGAATTCACCGTTGAAAATTAAATTGACAGTCAAATTAAAGTTAAATTTTAATTGCGATCAAATTTCCTGATATTGATAATTATGAAGTTGTTGTGAATGTTATTGGCTTTATGGTTGATTGGTTGTGATGGATGCTATTGGTCGATATTGGTTGTTTATTTATTTTGATATATCATGCTATCATCATGTATATTGTTTATTGCATATAAACTGTAAACCGAATCATTTCGAATAAATTAAGAAATAGGTTGAAATGATATACCTATGACATCTATTTGGATTGAAATGATATATGTCCATCCTTGAAATTAAATTTGAAATAATTATCCACTTGGCCATAGGTTAGAAAATTATATACGGACACCGGGTTGGTTAAACTAAATGATTTTAAAAGTTGTTTTGAAATTATTTAAATGAATTGATTTTAAGAAAAAAATCGAATTTATGGAAATTGAATTATTTTGAATTGAAGCTCAAGATGTTGGAATTTAAACTTGGTAAATGAAATTGTTTAATTATTCGAAGTTTATATTTTTAAGAAAATTTTTGAAATACGGCGTAAATTTTCGAAAGTTGTTTTGTTTTAAAAGATTGGACTTTTAATCGAACTCTGAATATTTCTAAGAAATTTTTTATGAAATGATATTTCAAGTTTGAGTTTGGAATTGAAAATTTATTTAAAATTGAGATTTAATTAATTTGGAATTTAATTGAAATTCAAAGAAATTTGTGAATTGGACTAAATTGAAACTATTGAATTATTTAATAATTAAATAAGGTTAAATTATTTAATGATTAAATTGAATTGAAATTCTTTAATAAGAAAATTTTGAACTTTTGAACTTTTGAATAAGTGAATTTTTACTTCATAAATAATTGAAATTGAGTTTCTTTATTAATTAAGTTTTGGAAAATTATTTAAGAAAGTAAATAAGTGAAATTGAATTTTTTTAACAAGAAATGAAAATGTGATATTTTTGGAATTAATGTAAGACATGTAATTGAAAGAATTGATTTGACGAATTTAATTTAATTCAAAATTGTAAGTTTTGATTTAATGAAGTTGAACTTAAAAAGGTAGTGTAATGGATTTGAAATTTAATAGAAATTGTTTTGAATGATATAGTACCTTAACGGATATTAAATGAAATCGATAAATGAATTTAAATTGATTTGAATGTTGAATTAAATTAATTTAAATGATTTCGGAATGAAACTTATATACGAACTTGAATCAATATTTGAATTGTTTAAATTGAAATTGAATTATAAGATTTTGAAATTTTGATTTGGAAGTTTTGAAACGTAAATTGTGGAAATTGATTTAGAAAGACAAATGAAATGTTGATTTATAAATTCTAATTGAATTGAAATTGATTTGGTTTTGAAATAAATAAACGACCAATCGGTGAAATAATTACGGAAGTTATTAAAGAGACCAGAATTCGGTTATGGATATACTCTCTATCTAAACCGAAAACCACTTTAATAACTATACGCGGAGTGATGATCCAGAATGAAGTGGTTGGAATGATGTTCGTTGATGACTGAAGAAAGTGAACGATGATGGATAGCCTTGACACTTGTGTCAAATTGGAAATGACTAAAACAGGAGTTGTGCCGGGCCAATGGAGGATTTGCTACCTCAAGTGGACACACTTCTTCGAACTACTCATTATATGTTGTCGATTGGTGCACCCTTGATTTTGGGAGTGTTGTTTCACGGTGTTGCGGGCGCTGCGGCGTTGCGTTCTCACCAGTCCGGATCAGGCGAACGGTAGTATCACTACCTTGGGTATTGCCTCATGTGCCTTGTCATACTTGTATTCCATTTATACGCGACCACTACGATTTTGATTTGTACCTTTAGTATATGGATTGCCCTCTGGTGACTTCCGGTTTTGGGGAAACTACGGTCTTGTATATGCTTTTGGGAATAAAAATGTGTTAAGGGTGGAATGGGCCATGGCTTAACGCTATTTTAATACTTTTACTTTAATGTAGACATATTATAATAGCGTATTGTACTACATAGTAAATAGTTTAACGGATCCTTGAGAGATGGAAAATCCCGTAACATCTCTTAAGTTATTGCACTCACGTTGACACTGGATAGGAGATGTCAAAACCCGTAAACATCTCTGACGCCGTCACACTCATATTTTCTTATTCGATTTGACTTACATGAGATATTTTAGTCCTGACTCGAGTGTTTTGCCTTTTCATTACGCTCGGGTCAGCCTGAGCATTTCAGATAAGGTTGAAGATCTATTCTGGAGGACGAAGACGGAGTTTGGTATTACATCATTTGTATTCTACTACTGTATTATTTTTCCGCTGCATTGTTGTATTATCTCTGATATGTATGTAACTCTGATTTATGATGTATAATAATAATCAAATTTATTTATTTAACAGCTTCATGAACTGTTATCTTATTATTATATCTTGTTCCTTCCACTGCGAGATTCTGAGTTTGTTTCTGTTCTTTCTTTTCTTTCTTTTCTTATTTACCCCAATAACTATCCATATTTCGGATTGTTTGAGTCGGCATGTGTGTATGTTTTGTCGACTTGAACGGTCAAAAATGCGGGTTGTTACAGCCGAGCAGTCTTGATGCCGAGCAGCCTTGATGCCGAGTACTCTGGTAAGCCGAGCAGTCTTGATGCCGAGCAGCCTTGATGCCGAGTACCCTGGTATGCCGAACAGTCTCGATGCTGGACACTAATGGAGGCCGAGTACTATACCGAGTACTCTTGGATGTCAGTTGCTTCGCCGAACACTCCTTGATGCCGGTCGCTCTCTGACGCCGAGCACTTATTGCCGAGTACTAGTTGCCTGGTCAAATCCCCAGGAAACAACCTTCTAACATGTCAAGCACTTAACAATAGACTTAGCTACTCTCTTCTTCATTCTTGGCCAAAAGAAAATCCTCTTATATCCTTATACATCTTATCTCCTCCGGAGTGAATGGTCATCTTTGAGTGGTGACATTCCATAAGCACCTCTTTCAACAAACTATCAATCATTAGGACACAAAGGCATCCATCTCTTCTTAAGCGTCATTTCTCATCAACTAAGTACCTACTGGCATGGGGAAAATGCTCTCTCTTCCTCAATTTCCAAAATCTCTACTAACTTCTCATCCTTCACTTGCTCAAGCCTTATGTGGTCTGTCAAGGATGGTATTATCTCCATAACTGCTAAAAACCTTGGATGGGTTCTATTGGCGTTTGAAAGTTAAAATTTAAGAGGAACTCCAACTGCCTTTATTCATTATAGCACCTAGGGTAGTGTGCCTCCGACTAAGGGCATCGGTGACTATGTTCCCTTTCCAAGGGGTGTATTGAATACTAAAGTCGAACTATGCTATAATTCCATTCATCTCCGCTGCCTAAGATTTAAATCTTTTTGGAAAAACAAGCATTTGAGTGATTTATGGTCAGTGGATAGCTCAAAGTATCTCCCAAGAGATAATGCCTCCGCATCTTCAAGGCAAAGATGATAGCTGCCAACTCTAAATCATGAACTGGATATCTTTTCTCATGATCCTTCAATTGTTTACTAGCATAAGAAACTACTTTTCCTTCTTTCATTAGAACTGCTCCTAACCCCGTGCCACAAGCATCTGTGAAAACTATAAATGGTTTGGTTCCATCGGGAATAGTGAGCACAATTGCACTAGCTAATAACTCCTTAAGCTTCTCAAATTCCTTAGTGCATTTATCATCCCAAAAAAAGACTAGGTTCTTCTTAGTCAAATAGAATAAGGGGGAAGTTATTCTTGCAAAGTTCTTGATGAACTTTCTATAGTAGCCTACCAACCTAAGAAAATTTCTATCCTCCGATGCATTTCTTGGAGTCTTTCAACCTTGAATAGCTTCCACTTTAGCGGGGTCTACTATTAGTCCTTACTCAGAAATAATATGCCGAAGGAATCTAAATTCTTTTCTCCAAAAGTGGCATTTAGAAAATTTGGCCTTAAGCTGGTGCCTTTTTAAGGTTCCTAATACCTTTCTAAGGAGGTCCTCATGCTCCCCTTTGCCCTTGGACAAAACCAAAAGATCATCTACGAATACAATGACAAATTTGTTAAGTTGCCCCCTAAATACCCTACTCATCAAATCCACAAAGTATGCAGGGGAATTCATCAATCCAAAAGGCATCACCTCCTACTCATAGTGTCCATTTGGTGTGCGAAATGCAGTCTTCGACTTGCTTTCTTTTGCAATCCTCAACTGATGGAATCCAGTTGCTAAGTCTAGTTGAGAAAAGACTTTAGCTCCTCCAAACTGATCAAACAATTCATCTATCCTAGGTAAAGGGTACTTATTCTTCCTTGTCAACTTGTTCAACTCCCAATAGCCAACATAAAGTCTAAATGAATAGTCTGCCTTAGTGGCAAAAAGAAGGGTTCCCCACTCCGATGGATGAATCCTTTCTTTAATAGCTCGGAGATTTTCTTATCTAATTCCCTTCTTTCTTTAAGGGCCATGTGTCTTAATGGCCGAGAAACTGGCCTTGCGTGTTTCTCCAAACTGATTCGGTACTTGATCTCCCTTTAGGCTGGGAGACCCGAGACTTCCTCAATGACATCAGGAAATTCACAAACTATGGGGGTACAGATGATAGCTCTCCAACAGATAGATTTAGTGAGTATAGATGGCTTAACTCAACTAAATCTTAAGGTGTACAAAGAATTTCTAGGTCACGACCACCACAACTTCTTAATCATACAACCCTCCTATCATAATAATGAATTGCTCCATAATATGCTAACCAACCATACCCAAGATAAGTCCATACCACTCAAAATTTAGAATGTAGGCATTACATATGAAATCAACGTCTATATGTCCAACACTAGGTCTTTGCAAATGAAAGAGAGATGTGTCGAGCCCCCAATAAGGTTAGAGACATGTAACACCCCTAATTTTGATTAACATTATTTAGGAAATTTAATTAGATAAATAAAATAATGTAAGATGATAAAAAGAATGAGATTAGGGAATTAATATGGGTCAAGCCTTAATTAATGAATTAACAAGAATGGTTACAACTTAAATTGGAAAGAGGAAATTATATGGAGGGTAAAATAGCAATAAACACATTTCCTAAACATAATCCTGTACACTTTCATCTCCCTCATTCACATTCTATTACACAAACTAAAGTAAATACAAGGCCGGCCATTACTAAGGAGTTCAAAGAGGAAGAAAAGCTAGGAAATTGAAGAGAGAGTTTAAGGAAACCAAATCAACACTCAAATCTCAACTCCCATTATCTAATCAAGATGAATAATGATAACCCATCTCAAGTTTGCCTATTTAATTTTGGTTTTAAGATTAAACCCAAAACTTATATCTGTTATTATCCCACGATGTGAATATTTGACGATTATATGCTTTAGGATGATTTATTTATGAAATTAGTTAACAGGTTTAAGTATGAAAACTTATCATATGACACCGAAATGACTTGAAATTTTGATATGATGTTAAAAACATTATTTTAGAAGTGTGTTTCTAATTTCATAATTTCCAAGCAAGTATGAATATTTCATGAATTTTCTAAGTGAGGAAATTAATTTATTTCGTGTTTAATTATTAAAAATAATTAAATAATGTTTTGGCCCCATTTTATATGTTCAAAAATATGATAAATCCGATTTACTATGATTTTCTAGGATTTTTCCCAAGTGTTTATGATTTTATGTGAATTTATTAGGATAGAAAGGCTTCATGATTATATTAAAATATTAATATAAAATTATGGTTTGCAAAAATTTTAGGAATGTAATTTCTGATCTATAGCAGTTTTTTTGAAAAGGATTTGGTAAAGAAAGTTACTATCCAATAAGAATTTGGCAAAGAATTGGAGTTGGTAAAAAATATTGCTTTTTAAAGAAATAAAACAGTTTTTATGTTAATTACGGTATTATCATGCGCTATTAATCAATGCCATAGCCCATCTATGCCGCATGTCATCTCTAACCTGTAGAGAATCATACGATAGTAAATTGGTTGGCATGTAATGATTCCACTAAGGTTGGGACGTATCAATTCCAACATTGATGCAAACGACATTAGAAATGCAGTTGGTGTTCTATTCCTCTAGTCTTCTATGCCGCATATGTTCTATGCCGCTTGTTTTATACCACATGTTTTATTGTGACATTAACGATGCCGCTAGGTTTTAATATTAAATCCTTATGATTTTAATGCTGCATGTTGTCTATACTGCTAGTTTACCTTTTCAGTATTGATTATACTTTGGTTGTAGTGCCGCTATTATTACTTTTGACATTGGCTTTGTATGGTAATGTTGTCGTTATTTTCTTATGTTGCAATGTTTAACCATAGTGCTGCTATAGGATATTTTTGACATTATTATAAAGTGGTAATAATGCCGCTAGTTTCTTAAGTCGTCGTGTTTTGGCTATGGTGCCGCTATAGGCTATTTTCAACATTGGTTTTGCATGGAAATGATGTCGCCTAACCTTAATATCGACATTTCCATATTTCCAAGTTTTATACTATGCAACCCATAGCTATGCCACTTGCATTCGGCAGCCTATAAGTATTTAAATTATGTGCAATAAATGGTTTAGCGTTATGGCCTTGTGTTTTATAAATTAGATGCTTTAGCACGATTTTGAAATAGAAGGGTGCGACAACCCATATATGCAGTATCAATGCCCCACTTTATCAGTATAAATGGTTTTATTGTATATGGCTTCATAGCCTAAGGTTTTGAGGTACGAAACCTTTAATTGATTTCAAAATTCATCTATGGTATTTTATAAAAGCATAGACATTGGCATAATATATTTTGGAAGGTAAAGGGCTATAGTTGTCCTTGTTTAAAGTATGATTTCAAGGGTTAAATCAGTTATAAAGGTTTATGTTTTCAAGGAAATAAGAAGGGATTTAGCCCAAAATTTACTAGAAAGATTATTCTTATCACCCTTAGATAAATTGTGATAGGATGAATTGACTTAGTGATTAAAAAACCAGATGGGACTAATGTAGGATCGCATCCTATACTTCAGCAGTTAGGCCCTAGCTGATATTAGTCCAGAGTTCCAATGTGTAGGGCTTCATCATGGGTAAGGCTAAAAGTAGATTTCGCATAGAAAGGAATACACAAAGATGAGATAGGTTATTGGTTGGCCTGCAAAACCATTAGGATCAAAGTTACCCTAGGAATAGTATGTTTTGGACAGACTGTCTACTTTCCTTTTAACAGTAAGTTTGAGTACTTAATATATATGGTAAGCCCGAGTCAGCCATAAAGGTTTGTAGTTACCCTAAGAAAACTATGATGTTGGGAAAAATAGTCCATTTATTTAGACATATTGGTTATGATTACCCAAGTTGCATACATGCATATGATTGTTTATATTGTCTAGTTTAACCATTGTGGTTGCAGGTGCTTGATTTCTAAAAGACATAAGCTCAGCGGCGTTGTCTCATTAGTTATCTATTAGCCGAGATGGTATATTATTATTCACACCAAACTTTTTGTCAGACCCAAAGTTTTTTTCCCTTAAACTCTCGGGTACTCATTGAGTAGTTCGAGAGTAAGTTTCTAGGTTAATTAGGTTAGACAAATAGAGCTTCCAAAGATGTGCAGGAGGCAGATCTAGCTATGTAGGAGTCAATCTATTTATTTATTCGTAGTGTTGTGATAACTTTTGTCTGTACGTATTTAATGGCGGAAATTGTATCTTTCTAGTAGTAAACTCCAATCAACCAAGGGGCATCTTTATGTATTCTCTTGGAGTATTTTGTAGTAATTATATTTTATCTGAACCTCGGCAACGTTTGGGATTATGTAATGAATATGGACATTAGTTAATGAAATGAAAACGTTTATCTTTAAACTGTTTTTGAAATTTTTTAGATTCCTATGCTTTAATGTTAATGATACTATTAACTGATCTTATTTTCTTTGGAGAATAATACTATTGATGACTACAGGATTAGTAGAGCTTATTTTTAGGCCTCAAAAGGGAAGTTGTTACAACTTGGTATCAGAGCAAAGGTTTATATAAAACTAAAAGAATTTTGAATTTAAAAGAGTTTTGGAAACATAATCCAAATGAATAGAAAAGGAGATTGGGGTATGTGATAACATTATAGTACCGTACATGTATTTGCTATATATAAGTATATATATTATTGCTATTTTCCACATCTCCTTTAGACCGTTCTTCCGTATCTTACTAAGATTCGAATGTAGATTTAAGAAAAGTAAGATATGGAGGTAGGAAACAGAAGAGTTAATCTAGGTGGAGGAAGCACCAATACTAATGGAAATGTGAGGCCCGATACAAGGAGGATTCTAGGTCGAAAAACAACTACTAATGTGGGTGCTGGAACACCGCTAGTGGATATAGGAGCTATGTATCAATTCTTTGTCAACATGATGCAAGGAGGATCTGCAGCTGGATTAGTTATTGTAATGTTAGAGGAGCAAATCATGAAGTTCTGATTGTCAACAGCTAAGTTGTTTTGAGTAAAGATTATGAAAGACTTGGTGGAAAGCTATTCATTGGAACCGAGGATGCCATCGAGATGGAAAATTGGATGTTGAATTGTGGAAGGATTTTTGCTGATTTAGGTCTAAATGACGGGCAGAATAGGAGATTGGCATCTAGACGGTTGAAAGAAGTTGCATTATATTGATGGAATAGTGTTACATTTGGTGTGCTAGAGGAAAATTTGACTTGAGCTGAGTTCAAAAGGAGGTTCAAGGAGAGGTTTATGTCTGGAATTGCCAAGTCGACTTTGGTTAGGAAGTTTGTTGAGTTGGTGCAAGGATACATGACTATGTTGGAGTATGCAACAAGATTTGATGAGTTATCCAGATATGGTATGCTATGGTTGACATAGTGATTATGAGAAATGAAAAGTTCATTCATGGATTAAGATCAGAGCTTGCGAAGGCAACCTTGCCGCATCTTAGGGATCCATGTAATGTAGTAGTGGAGATGGCACTAGGATATTAAGAGATGCTTGCTTTCATTCGTAGTGATAAAGCATTGGAGACTCGGAGTGGGCTAAATCAAAAAAGGAAATTCTTTCAAAAAAAGGGAGCTTGGAAGGGTGGAGCTGTCGGGTAAGGAAAAGAGGATGTTGTGTGTTACAAGTGTGACAAGAAAGAGCATTTTGCAAAAGAATGTCGCTCTGGAAATAAAAAGAAATTTATTAGGAGGAAGAACATCAAGTGCTTCAACTGTGATCAGATAGGCCATTATAAGAATCAGTGCAAAGAACCAGCCAATATTGAAAGAGGAAAAGTGTTTGCTTTGGAACCAGCTATCTCAAGACCAACTGCAGAGGAGAAAGGAAAAGCTGTGATGGGAGGTACGCTTTTGATTCATGGCATACATGTTAGAGTGCCAATTGATATTGGTGCATCACATTCTTTTGTATCTCATTGCTTGATAGATAAGCTAGGTTTAGAACCATCATACCTAGTTACTTCATTAAGGGTTGCAAACTTGATAGGAGGGTATGCAATTCTTGGGATGAGATGCATCCATTTAGAGTTTGAATTATTTGGTCATATATTTGCCTGCAGTTTACATGCGTTTGATTTTATGGGCTTTGGGACTATACTGGGTATGGATTGGTAAGCAAATATGATGCTAGGATATTTTACCAAGGTAGGGAAATATCCTAAGACACCCTCAAAGTAGTAATTGATTATATCCTTAGTAGACGACTCGAATTTTGATGTTTGCGCTTTATTAGGTGCAATAGCGGAAGAAAAGTTGAATCAAATTTCTGTCACTAAGGAGTTTGCAGATGTCATTGAGCCAGTGATAAGGCTAACACCAAAATGAGCTATTGAGTTTCGAATAGATCTTGTACGTGGAGCTGAACAGGTAACTAGACCTCCTAGTAGAATGACACCTACTGAGTGAAAGAGTTAAAGGTGCAATGATGGACTTACGGGGCAAAAGTTCTATTAGACCAAATAGTTTGTCTTGGGGAGCGCCCCTGGTATTCGTGAAGAAACCGGATGGGCCATTGAGATTATGTATCGATTATCGTAAGTTGAATGAAAAGATGATAACGAATCGACATCCTTTGCTAAGAATAGATGATTTATTTGATCGGTTGAGTGGAGCCAAAGTATTTTCCCATTGGATTTGATAACAGGGTTCCATCAATTGAGGGTAACGGAGGACAGTTTTCCTTTGACAACATTTTCTACAAGATATGGTTCGTATGAGTGGTTAGCAATGTCATTGGGATTGAATAATGCACATGCTTTCTTCGTAGATTTGATGAACTAGATCTTCTGAGAGCATTTGGATAGTTCGTGTTAGTATTTATAGATGAAATTCGGATATATTCTAGGAATAAGCAAGATCATGAGACTCACCTTAGAATAATGCTTGAGACGTTAAGGCGGCCTCAATTGAAAGCGAAGTTCTCGAAATGTCATTTTTGGAAGAAAGAAGTGAAGTTCTATGGTCATGTAGTCTCAGAAAAAGGGTTGCCAGTAGATCCAGCTAAGGTAGAAGCTGTTAATAATTGGAAGTGACCCAAGACGGTGACTGATATAAAGGGTTTTCTTGGATTAGCTGGCTATTACTGAAAATTCATCAAGGATTTCTCTCGTATAGCAGCGTTGATGAATAAACTAACAAGAAAGGATGTGACATATGTTTGAACCAATAAATTTGAGGATGCATTCCTAAAGCTGAAACATTTATTGACCAATGTGCCTATGTTAGTTTTTCCAGATGGTAATTAAGATTTGGTGGTGTATACGGAAATGTGCGGAACATGATTAGAAGATGTGTTGATGCGAAGGGGTAAAGTGATTGCCTATACTTCTTGACAGCTTAGACTACATTAAGTTAGGTATCTGACCCGCGATTTGGAGTTGGCAGCAGTAATCTTTGCTTTGAAAATATGGAGACACTATCTTTTGGGAGAAAGATTCGAGTTGTATATGGATCACAAGTCTTTAATATATTTATTCTCTCAAAAGAAGTTGAATACGAGACAACATAGGTGGTTAGATTTCATAGCAGCTTATGACTTTGGAATTAAGTACATCCCAGGGAAAGGAAATAAAGTCGCAGATGCACTTAGCAGAAAACATCAAAATGCAGTGTTGGCGATGTTAGCGGAATGGAAAGATTTGGAAGCATTGACTACTTGTAATGTATGATTAAGATTGACTACTAGTTCTAGTCAGTGTACTGCAATGTTATCGCTAGGTAGTCCGACCAGTATTGATTGAAAAGATTGCTTCTAATTAAAGAGATGATCCATTATTAGCTGAACAAATTAGAAGAATTGAAAGTGGAACTGAAATTGATGACTTTAAGTATTTTTATCTGGATCAAAACAGATGGTTGATGAAGAAGGGATGATTATGTATTCCAGATGTAGGTGACCTAAGAAGTACTTAGGGAGTGTCATCGATCAAGTTTACTATTCATCCTGGAGGAACTAAAATGTATCAAGATACAAAGAGAAGTTTCTTCTGGGAAGGTATGAAAAGATATGTAGGTTTATGGGTAAAGCAATGTGTGAATTGTCAATAAGTGAAAGCCGAGCATCAGAAGCAAAGTGGATTGCTTCAGCCTTTAGATATACCTGTATGGAAATGGTATTCTATATCTATGGATTTCATTAATAGATTGCCAAGGTCGAACAGGGGAAATGTGGGTATTTGGGTTATAGTGGATAGACTGACTAAGAGTGCACATTTCATTCCCATTAAGTTACTAAGGACGACACCTATTTTGACCAAGTTATTTATGAAGAATATTGTTAGACTGCATGGGATTCCTATAGCATAGTCAGGGACAGAGATACTTTATTCACTAGTGAATTATGGAATAGTCTACAATAGGTGTTAGGTACCAAGCTCAAGATGAGTACCGCTTATCATTCGTAGATGGATGGGAAACAAAAAGAGTTAACAAAGCCTTGAGGATTTGTTTGGAGCTTGTGTTAGATTTTAGTGGATCATAGGAAGACCATCTACACTTAGTCGAATTTTCCTATGACAATAGTTATCAGACTATTATAGGGATAACACCTTTTGAATCTTTATATGGAAGACCCTGTGAATCACCCGTATATTGGTTACAGACTGAAGATAGATTGATTCTTGCTCCAGATTTAGTAAGAGAAGCCATAGAAAATGTTGAGTTGATCGAGTTAGGGTGAAGGAAGCTCAGTCTAGGCAGAAAAGTTATGTAGGTAAGAGATGGAAAGACCTAGAATTCCCATTGGGAGATCATGTTTTTACAAAGTATCATCGATGAAGGGTGTGGAAAGGTTCGAGAAGTTAGGAAAATTGATACCTAGATTTGGTGGACCATTTCGTATTTTAGAATGGAACGGGAAACTCGCTTACAGGATGAGTTACCGAGCACCCTGGCCGAAGTACATAATGTATTTCATGTTTCTCATCATAGGAAGTATGTTCGAGATCCAGAGACTACTATCACTCCAACTACATTGGAAGACTTAGTAGTTGAACTATATATGACTATTATTAGGCAACCAGTTTGGGTTGTGGCTAAGTGTAACGGTTGCGACTTTTAGACGCTCGAAAGTCGACATTAATACGTCCATTGTATCAAATGCCGCGCAATCGAATGATGGAAAACCGAACCATTAGGGTTAAAAAGAAGAGGTAAAAGAAGACAGAAGAAAATGAAAGAACAGAAAAACAGAATCAGAAACAATATCAGAATCTCACATTCACAGCGGAACAATATATAATAGATAATCACTAGTCTTTTAAAAAAAGAACTATATCAGTTTATACATACATCATTAGAGTTAATATACGACTCAATACAACAATGGACAGTTATATAAACTTGTCCTCATACAAAATACATAGAGGAATAAATAAACAAGCACGAGAGTACGTCTCGCCATCCAGCTTGCTTCCAAAGCTCCAGAATATCCTGATAACATAACTCTAGGCTGCTTATGTGGAAAATTTTGGGCACCCAGAGTTTAGAAAGGAAACAATAAACTCCGAGTCAGTCATGGTGACTGGTGTGAGATCGTAAAACAGTTATTTTCACAAAGAAAATAAAATTAATTCGCAATGCTTTTGGAAAATGAAACTACCATAAGACCTCCCGCCACACACACAATGCAAACGCAGAATTGGAGGAGATTTCTTCTTATGATAGTCAAACATGCTTACTACGCAAAATCATTGGATATTATTATTAATGTCTAGTGTCGAAATCATTTTGAAAGTATAATATTAATCTTAGCCAGCATAGGCATTCCGCACTTATGCCTACTATAGCTACTATGTTCAATAGCAGGTTACCGCCACATTCCATAGCAGGTTATACAACTAAAACCGTACAAGGCTCGTATTGCTTCTTTGGATTTCCAACAAATGGTCAGGCTAAGGAACTTCCTACTGCCAACGGGATCGCCTCTGGCTGGACGTCCCGAGAACCAACCTAGCTCTCTGCCAACACAAGGCCGGGTTACCTCTGGAAATAGGTAACTACTACACGAATATGCCATTCCCCGATCCTTTGGGACCTTTATCCGAGGCGCCACGATCACAAAGCAACAACCACAAAGAAATGAGATTGTAGCAACCACATTGGTTAAATACCAGGGCTCCATACCTGATACCACCCTTTTCCAGAAGGAAATGACATACCCTAAAGGGTGCGACCCTCATAACCTTGCTGCATCATTCCTGTTTCGACCATTTCCGAGGTGTGAGGTCTGACGAAGTCTCGTCCACAAAGCTACGCTTTTTCACAAAGCCGTGCTTTGATCACAATTGATCAATAAATGATCAACACACAACAACACTCAGCATGCCACATTACCAAATTGGGAATAAATCACTGATAACCTTCAACTACATAACCTTTGAGCTCGTACGTCTCAGAGAAGGGTGTTAAGCTAAGAGAATAAATTCTCCGCCACCAACAGAAATGTATTTGAAAGAAATCAGCTTTACATCTCAAAATGTAATGTCAGACATGTAACCATACAAGTGTGTTCCGGGTTCGAACAGAACCGAAGGCACTTCCAAAGAAGCCCTTGCAATCCGGGTATTCACAATCCCGATCGGACTTCCCATCACAAAAAGAGTGATATAAATCTCTATACCGGAGCAACTCGGTGCAGAGACATTCGACAGGTTGTCCTTTCATTTTCGAAAATACCCGGTCTTCACACCAGTCTTCAATTTCAATTCATACACGTCGTACCATTATTCGGAATGGGTTAACTGACACGAAGGTCCTTTCCCGACTAAACCGAATAATTAGCGTTTGTTTTAAAAACAAATTCAAATGCCATTTCGAAGGCAAATATGTATAGTCAGTGATTTACTATCAACAACATTCACAACAATCATCAGATTTAAATAATTTTCCCAAATTATTTATTTTCAAAATATCTTCACAAGCTAGATATATTTCCACACTTCAACACTTTGAAAACAAATTTCACATCACTTTTCATCTTTCAACTTTTGAAAATAAATTTCAAATCAATTTCCTCACGCGGAATATATTCCCAAATATTTCTTTTAAAAACCAGCTTTAGAACCTTTAATTTATATTTTTGAAAGCTACTTTGGAAATATACTCGGCTTTATAGTGAGAATACACTTTCACTTCAAAATGGTCCATTTACACCAATTAAATAAATCCTTATCGATTTATTTCAAATTTACGTCCCAAATCTGTAAATTTATTTCCACACATCTAAAATAAATCAGTGTTTATTTTTAAAACAAATTTCCCTTTCCTTTATAAATTCCATTTGAATTTACATTTTCAAATATCCACTTTTTTATATGATTTTCAAACTGATTTCTCAAATATTCACTTTCAACTCCAAATCAAATTTTTAATCGATTTCTCAATTTTATATCAAACACTAAATAAATTTTTAATTGATTTCTAAGTTAACAAAACATTGCAAATTTATTTCTAAGTTTATTTCCAAATAACTAACCATTTGCAAATCGATTTCCAAATTTATTTTTCAAACACTAAATCAATTTCAAATTAATTTCCAATGATTTATTTTCCATCACCAAATTAATTACATGTTTGATTTCTAAATTTATTTCGACTCTTAATAAATTTCCATATTGATTTCTCAAAGATTCATTTTCAAATACCAAATCAATTACAAATTGATTTCTAGAAATTTATCAGTTTTAAATAAATTCCTTTATTCTTTCCAAATTATTCAAAATTCAATTTTTAAATGAATTCTTCAACTTTTAAACAATATTGTTCAAAACTCATTTATTAATATCTTTTCCCATATTTTGGAAATAATTCGATAAGATTACAAAAATCAACGTTTTATACTTTTAAAATTCCTTCTTTCAAATTAATTCAATCCTTAAAGATTAATTTCCAAAAATCAAATTTTATTTATTTCTGGTATCCAACGATACCAAAAATAGATTCGGCTAAATTTTAGCCTTCAACAATTCCAATCACAGATATAATCACACACAGATTATAAACAATCACATCACAATATATGAAACAAATTCACATAATTTGAGGAATCCAGTTGGATCCCTCCAACCTGTTTCCCTGCATCCACAGATGTTAGCACAATACCAATTCCACTTCGAGGTGGAATATCGTGGTATATGGGATTTATAAAAATATCATCCGCTATTATGCGGCGCATAGGGTCTCATCCGCTATATAATGCGGGAAATCACAACTCCAATATATATATATGCCAATATATATATATTGCTATATACTACTATATATATACTATATCACATCCAAACAGCAATCAATAAATAACTGCAAAATCAAATTTTCATTTTGAGTGAGAAGATCTCACCTTCGCCTTTTTATTTTGCAATCCAATTTCATTTCAGCTTGTTTCTCCATTTTCGGCTTATTTCTTGATTTTAGACCTTGAATAAGCAATTTACAATTTATTAATATTTGTGATAATCGGATAAATAAATTTCCAGTTGATGAATTTAATTAACAGCGATTAATTTTCTTAAAAAAAATCTTTTAGTAGTTAAAATAATCAAATAAGTTGATAAAACAAATTAATCTCCACAACCTATTATTTTAAAATTTAACTAATATGTTAAATATATATATGTATAGTTATTCTTATCTTTATTTCTGAAAACACATATACATATGAAAATGGTCTATATAGATTCCAAACTATATAAATATATATGCCTATAATAATCTAAATTATGATTTAAAAATTTCTATTTTCTAAATCTTATCTATATAAAATTTCTTGCTTTACTGTATATATTCATATATATATGTATTTTCTGTTAAACCTCATCTCTACATATATTTACTGTTTTAAAATAAAAATATGTATATATGTGTGAATATATCTATTAAATCAAAACGGACTTTATTTTACACTTTCTGTAATCATCATTTTTTCATACTTCAGTACTAAATGTTTTATTCACTATGTATATATATATATATATAATAAAAGAAAATAACTCTACTTATACCTCACTGCTCCTGGCCTCTTGCCCGCATCGCAACTCGCGATCCCAATTCCTGCCGCGACCAACTGCATCACCTCCGAGTACACGCTTCCAGATCGCGCGAGTACGCGACCCTCTTCATCGCCCATCGCGACTCAACGCGAGCCACTGCACGCGGCTTCGAGCCTCGCCGACAATCCCAAATCAGTCGCGCCTATCGATGCCTCCCCAAGCTTACCCTCTGCTCCGCTCGAGTTCGAACTCCCTCAATCGATCGTGATGAGACAATCGCGAACGAATCTCGTTCGATTAGGTCTTCTCGAGTTTGATTTTATTATAGCTGAGTCTAATTGAAAGAGGAGCTCGGTTAGGTTACAAACGGAAGATGATGAATATTATCATAGGGTATTTAAAACGAGGAGGGAGACGTAGAGATTTTATATAATTTTTCTTCAGCCATTTTTATCTTTCGATTTTTTGAACTGAGGAAGTACAAAAGAAGGTTACGTGATGAAAACGAGAAAAGGGGACAAGGTCGATATTTAGTGGCTTATTTCAAAGGAGGTCGGCTGATGGAAAAGGATTTGACAGGTGAAATGATAAATGATATTTAAATTAAAACGATTAATTTTTTGTCTAGGCGTTAATACCTCGTACGATCACACGATAGCTCCGAAAGCTACGAAAATTGAAATACGGTAAAAATACAATATTACGGATCCAATGGAACTAGTTTCGTCGAATTCCGAGACTGTGCCCCGGAACGCTATTTTTTTTAAATATCGATTTAAACGATAAATTTCAAAATTGAACAAATCACTTCCGAATTCAATTCTGAAAGTTCCATTACCTTCAGAATTGTCAATATAAATTTCCTAAGCCTTGAAAATATTTTTAACAAGCTTAAAACTGAAGATTTAAATTTTTACCCAGATTTAACGATTAAATTCAAAAATTAAATCGCCAAATTCATTCTAATATTTGAATTTCAAATTAAATTATCATTCGAATATTTAAACTCAATTAAATATTCACATTTCAAATGTCAAAAATTCAGGGTCGTTACAATCTTCCCCCTTAAAAGAATTTCGTCCCGAAATTACAAGTAAAGAAGAATGCTCCAATACCCGTTTATCATTTTTCTAAAACCAAACAGTTTTATCAACTTATCAACCTAAATCTTTTTATTAAAGACACTATCATCCTTATTAATTTCCCACAATCAACCATAAGTTCCAACAACTTTATATTACTTCACAATTCAAAATTTAATATATCCAAAATTTCTCAAAAAATTTTTAACTCTCGAAATTTTCGAAAATTTTTCCCAGCGTCTCCTTTGCGCGGCTAGCTCGGTACGACTACAAAATGTCCCTACGGACTCTCAAATCTCAATAGAAAACAAAATGCCAAGTGGCAAAATCAGAAACTCATCAAATTTCATACCGAAATTCAAATACATACCTCTTGTCGAACAAATTCAAATTATCTTCAAAATCAAAATCCAATTCCAAATACCCTGTTTACTTTACTTAACAACAATATATAAATTCACTTATTGGATACCCAATACCCATTTTACTTAAGAATTTCATTCGTTATTTTTTAAGTTCAATATAAGTATTTACATACTTCTTATATATATATATATATATATTTTACTTCATTAACAAAGTTATGTATTCATTTCCATTCAACTTTGCATTTTCAATCCCATTTGAATTCAATTACAATTTCAATTCTATTTGAATTCATTTTATCATCAAAAGCTAAAAATTCACTTTTCTAATTCAATTCTTACATTTCCATTTCAATTTTGAAAATCAATTTTCCTTTAACAAAATTTCCCAAATTTTTCAAAATTTTTCTAACTTCCAAAACTTTTAGAAAATTTTGGCGGAGTCTCCTTTGTACGGAGGAGCTTTAGCAATTTGACAAAAGATATAAATATATATACATCTACCCACACGGTCGAAAAAGCAGAAAAACGGTTCATATTTCCTATTTTTGTATTGCGTAGGCGTACCTTTTTAGCAATTTTAAGCAAAGCAGTTTATTATTAGCATTTGCGCAACCCAAAATGCAGCCAAACGGCTTCCAAAAACCTGTACTTACTCAGTTTAAACACGTCAGTGACAAATATAGGAAATCTATTTAACAATTCACTTATTTTCAATAACAAATATATGGATTTCATTAGCAATACATTCAAAATAATTTCCATTAGCAATTTATAAGGTTTCAATACAAATTTAAATTGCTTACAACCAATTCACATACCATTTTTATTCAATTCAATGGTTTACAATTCATTTTCTTCTATTCAATTCATTTTTAAATGAATCGAATTTACATCTATTTCAATTGATTCAAAAATCAATTTTATTTGCTTTCATTAACTCATATAATTTTATACAATCTCGTTTGCGTCAAACGATAATCGTTTCTATGCAAATTCAACGGTATTCACTTAATAGAATATCCATTCTAGTTATAACTAATATAAATTGATACCAATTCAATTTATTTTAATTCCACTTCATTTGCAATTGATTCCATTCAATTCAATTTGCATTCTATATTCACATTCATTTTTAAGTTTCAAATTACCATATTCAATTCATCTCGAATTTACTTAATTAATAACAAGGAAATTTCAATTTATTTCTTTTACTTACTTGAATTTACATACAAATTCAAAACATTTTAAAATTTAGCTCACAACTCATCTTTAACTAATTCAACTTCCAGTTCATTTACTTCATGAATTAATACATTATCAAGTTAGTTTACTTGAATTCAATCCACTTTATTTTATTTCTTTCAAGTTTAGACTTTTATTCATCTTGATTCAAATCAAATCTCATTCTATTTTTCAATTTCCAATTCATTTATTTACAAATGTAAACTCATTTGTTCATTCACAAATTCATTTCTTTTCAATTTGAATCTTATTCCAATCAACTTTCACTTTATTTAATTGATTCACTTGTACTTACTTTAATTTTACTCCATCCTTTAAGTTAAATTTATTATATCAAAATTCAAATTGTATATGTTATCAACTCATTTATAAATTCACTTTACCATTTCATTATATTAATGAATTTATTTTCTCAAATATTCTTCTGGAATTCCATTCCAAATTATAAATCACATTTACAATTTATTTACAATTTCTATTTGTATATGGATTCATTTCCTTATATTTTTAATTCATATTTATAATTTCCATTTGTTAAATGGATTTATCTTCAAATTTTTTTGTTATACATTTTATATTCACAAATTCTATTTGTATATGGGTTTATTTCTTAGCTTTTTGCCTTAATTTCAATTTCTTATTCAATTTCCATATAACGATGATAATATTTCAATATTATCACTTCATAACAACCAAGCATCCATATACAATAATAATTCATAGAAAATGATTTCTTTTCTATACGAAAATAGTTTTGGGCAAAATTATTTCATTTACCCTATTTAGAATAATACTGTGTTAGTTAATCTTGTTTAAGAGTTTAGAAACCCCTATCGATTACAGTTGGCCAGACTGCACCGACCAGAACCTATAAACAATCAACCGATAAGTCAACACAATACAAAACAAATTTTGTATTCACTAACAAATACGCGCTCATATTTATTATTACACTCACACTCATTCTAGAGTACTACTGACTCTATCTCTAATGAGTAATTCCCAACAGAGCCAAGGGTTGTTGCTTAACCGGATGCTCCGATACCACATGTAACGGTTTCTACTTTTCGACGCTCGAAAGTCGACATTAATACGTCCACTGTATCAAATGTCGCGCAATCGAATGCCGGAAAACCGAACCATTAGGGTTAAAAAGAAGAGGAAGAAGAAGACAGAAGAAAAAGAAAGAACAGAAAAACAGAAACAGAAACAATATCAGAATCTCACATTCGCAGTGGAACAATATATAATAGATAATCACTAGTCTTTTAAACAAAGAACTATATCAGTTTATACATACATCATCAGAGTTAATATATGACCCAATACAACAATGGACAGTTATATAAACTTGTCCTCATACAGAATACACAGCGGAATAAATAAACAAGCACGAGAGTACGTCTCGCCATCCAGCTTGCTTCCAAAGCTCCAGAATATCCAGAATATCCTGATAACATAACTCTAAGCTGCCCGTGTGGAAAATTTTGGGCACCCAGAGTTTAGAAAGGAAACAATAAACTCCGAGTCAGTCATGGTGACTGGTGTGAGATCGTAAAACAGTTATTTTCACAAAGAAAATAAAATTAATTCGCAATGCTTTTGGAAAATGAAACTACCATAAGACCTCCCGCCACACACACAATGCGAACGTAGAATTGGAGGAGATTTCTTCTTATGATAGTCAAACATGCTTACTACACAAAATCATTGGATATTATTATTAATGTCTAGTGTTGAAATCATTTCGAAAGTATAATATTAATCTTAGCCAGCATAGGCATTCCGCACTTATGCCTACTATAGCTACTATGTTCAATAGCAGGTTACCGCCACATTCCATAGCAGGTTATACAACTAAAACCGTACAAGGCTCGTATTGTTTCTTTGGATTTCCAACAAATGGTCAGGCTAAGGAACTTCCTACTGCCAATGGGATCGCCTCTGGCTGGACGTCCCGAGAACCAACCTGGCTCTCTGCCAACACAAGGCCGGGTTACCTCTGGAAATAGGTAACTACTACACGAATATGCCATTCCCCGATCCTTTGGGACCTTTATCCGAGGCGCCTCGATCACAAAGCAACAACCACAAAGAAATGAGATTGGAGCAACCACATAGGTTAAATACCAGGGCTCCGTACCTGATACCACCCTTTTCCAAAAGGAAATGACATACCCTAAGAGCGCGACCCTCATAACCTTGCCGCATCATTCCTGTTTCGACCATTTCTGGGGTGTGAGGTCTGACGAAGTCTCGTCCACAAAGCTACGCTTTTTCACAAAGCCGTGCTTTGATCACAATTGATCAATAAATGATCAACACATAGCAACACTCAGCATGCCACATTACCAAATTGCGAATATATCGTTGATAACCTTCAACTACATAACCTCTAAGCTCGTACGTCTCAGAGAAGGGTGTTAAGCTAAGAGAATAAATTCTCCGCCACCAACAGAAATGTATTTGAAAGAAATAATCTTTACATCTCAAAATGTAATGTCAAACATGTAACCATACAAGTCTGTTCCAGGTTCGAACAGAACCGAAGGCACTTCCAAAGAAGCCCTTGCAATCCAGGTATTCACAATCCCGATCGGACTTCCCATCACAAAAAGAGTGATATAAATCTCTATACCGGAGCAACTCGGTGCAGGGACATTCGACAGGCTGTCCTTTCATTTTCGAAAATACCCGGTCTTCACACCGGTCTTCAATTTCAATTCATACACGTCGTAATATTATTCGGAATGGGTTAACTGACACAAAGGTCCTTTCCCGGCTAAACCGAATAATGAGCGTTTTTTTTAAAAACAAATTCAAATGCCATTTCGAAGGCAAATATTGATAGTCGGTGATTTACTATCAAGAACATTCACAACAATCATCAGATTTAAATAATTTTCCCAAATTATTTATTTTCAAAATATCTTCACAAGGTAGATATATTTCCACACTTCAACATTTTGAAAACAAATTTCACATCACTTTTCATCTTTCAACTTTTGAAAATCAATTTCAAATCAATTTCCTCACGCGGAATATATTCCCAAATATTTCTTTTAAAAACCAGCTTTAGAACCTTTAATTTATATTTTTGAAAGCTAATTTGGAAATATACTCGGCTTTATAGTGAGAATACACTTTCACTTCAAAATGGTCCATTTAAACCAATTAAATAAATCCTTATCGATTTATTTTAAATTTACGTCCCAAATCTGTAAATTTATTTCCACACATCTAAAATAAATCAGTGTTTATTTTTAAAACAAATTCCCTTTCCTTTATAAATTCCATTTGAATTTACATTTTCAAATATTTACTTTTTATACGATTTTCAAACTGATTTCTCAAATATTCACTTTCAACTCCAAATCAAATTTTAAATCGATTTCTCAATTTTATTTCAAACACTAAATAAATTTTTAATTGATTTCTAAGTTAACAAAACATTGCAAATTTATTTCTAAGTTTATTTCCAAATAACAAACCATTTGCAAATCAATTTCCAAATTTATTTTTCAAACACTAAATCAATTTCAAATTAATTTTCCAATGATTTATTTTCCATCACCAAATTAATTACAAATTTGATTTCTAAATTTATTTCGACTCCAAATAAATTTCCATATTGATTTCTCAAAGATTCATTTTCAAATACCAAATCAATTACAAATTGGTTTCTAGAAATTTATCACTTTTAAATAAATTCCTTTATTCTTTCCAAATTATTCAAATTTCCATTTTTAAATGAATTCTTCAACTTTTAAACAATATTATTCAAAACTCATTTATTAATATCTTTTCCCATATTTTGGAAATAATTTGATAAGATTACAAAAATCAACGTTTTATACTTTTAAAATTCCTTATTTCAAATTAATTCAATCCTTAAAGATTAATTTCCAAAAATCAAATTTTATTTATTTCTGGTATCCAACGATACCAAAAATAGATTCGGCTAAATTTTAGCCTTCAACAATTCCAATCACAGATATAATCACACACAGATTATAAACAATCACATCACAATATATGAAACAAATTCACATAATTTGAGGAATCCAGTTGGATCCCTCCAACCTATTTCCCTACATCCACAGATGTTAGCACAATACCAATTCCACTTCGAGGTGGAATATCGCGGTATATGGGATTTACAAAATATCATCCGCTATTATGCGGCGCATAGGGTCTCATCCGCTATATAATGCGGGAAATCACAACTCCAATATATATATATATATATATGCCAATATATATATATATTGCTATATACTACTATATATATACTATATCACATCCAAACAGTCAATCAATAAATAACTGCAAAATCAAATTTTCATTTTGAGTGAGAAGATCTCACCTTCGCCTTTTTATTTTCCAATCCATTTTCATTTCAGCTTGTTTCTCCATTTTCAGCTTATTTCTTGATTTTAGACCTTGAATAAGCAATTTACAATTTATTAATATTTGTGATAATCGGATAAATAAATTTCCTGTTGATGAATTTAATTAACAGCGATTAATTTTCTTAAAAAAAATCTTTTAGTAGTTAAAATAATCAAATAAGTTGATAAAACAAATTAATCTCCACAACCTATTATTTTAAAATTTAACTAATAAGTTAAATATATATATGTATAGTTATTCTTATCTTTATTTCTGAAAACACATATACATATGAAAATGGTCTATATAGATTCCAAACTATATAAATATATATGCCTATAATAATCTAAATTATCATTTAAAAATTTCTATTTTCTAAATCTTATCTATATAAAATTTCTTGCTTTATTGTATATATTCATATATATGTATTTTCTTTTAAACCTCATCTCTACATATATTTACTGTTTTAAAATAAAAATATGTATATATGTGTGAATATATCTATTAAATCAAAACAGACTTTATTTTACACTTTCTGTAATCATCATTTTTTCATACTTCAGTACTAAATGTTTTCCTCACTGTATATATATATATAATAAAAGAAAATAACTCTACTTATACCTCACTGCTCCTGGCCTCTTGCCTGGATCGCCACTCGCGATCCCAATTCCTACCACGACCCACTGCATCACCTCCGAGTACACGCTTCCAGATCGCGCGAGTATGCGATCCTCTTCATCGCCCATCGCGACTCAACGCGAGCCACTGCACGCAGCTTCGAGCCTCGCCGACAATCCCAAATCAGTCGCGCCTATCGATGCCTCCCCAAGCTTACCCTCCGCTCCGCTCGAGTTTGAACTCCCCCAGTCGATCGTGATGAGACAATCGCGAACGAATCTCGTTCGATTAGGTCTTCTTGAGTTTGATTTTATTATAGCTGAGTCTAATTGAAAGAGGAGCTCGGTTAGGTTACAAACGGAAGATGATGAATATTATCACAGGGTATTTTAAACGAGGAGGGAGACGTAGAGATTTTATATAATTTTTCTTCGGCCATTTTTATCTTTCGATTTTTTGAACTGAGGAAGTACAGAAGAAGGTTGCGTGATGAAAACGAGAAAAGGGGACAAGGTCGATATCTAGTGGTTAATTTCAGAGGAGGTCGACTGATGGAAAAGGATTTGACAGGTGAAATGATAAATGATATTTAAATTAAAACGATTAATTTTTGTCTAGGCGTTAATATCTCGTACGATCACACGATAGCTCCGAAAATTGAAATCCGGTAAAAATACAATATTATGGATCCAATGGAACTAGTTTCGTCGAATTCCGAGGCTGTGCCCCGGAACGTTATTTTTTTTAAATATTGATTTAAACGATAAATTTCAAAATTGAACAAATCACTTCCGAATCCAATTCTGAGAGTTCCATTACCTTCAGAATTATCAATATAAATTTTCTAAGCCTTGAAAATATTTTTTAACAAGCTTAAAACTGTAGATTTAAATTTTTACCCAGATTTAACGATTAAATTCAAAAATTAAATCGCCAAATTCATTCTAATATTTGAATTTCAAATTAAATTATCATTCGAATATTTAAACTCAATTAATTATTCACATTTCAAATGTCAAAAACTCAGGGTCGTTACAATATTCCCCCTTAAAAGATTTTCGTCCCGAAATTACAAGTAAAGAAGAATGCTCCAATACCCGTTTATCATTTTTCTAAAACCAAACAGTTTTATCAACTTATCAACCCAAATCTTTTTATTAAAGACACTATCATCCTTATTAATTTCCCACAATCAACCATAAGTTCCAACAACTTTATTTTACTTCATAATTCAAATTTTAAATTATCCAAAATTTCTCAAAAATTTTCTAACTCTCGAAATTTTCGAAAAATTTCCCCTGCGTCTCCTTTGCGCGGCTAGCTCGGTACGACTACAAAATGTCCATATGGTCTCTCAAATCCCAATAGAAAACAAAATGCCAAGTGGCAAAATCAGAAACTCATCAAATTTCATACCGAAATTCAAATACATACCTCTTGTCGAACAAATTCAAATTATCTTCAAAATCAAAATCCAATTCCAAATACCCTGTTCACTTTACTTAACAACAATATATAAATTCACTTATTGGATACCCAATACCCATTTTACTTAAGAATTTCATTCGTTATTTCTTAAGTTCAATATAAGTATTTACATACTTCTTATATATATATATATATTTTACTTCATTAACAAAGTTATATATTCATTTCCATTCAACTTTGCATTTTCAATCCCATTTGAATTCAATTACAATTTCAATTCTATTTGAATTCATTTTATCATCAAAAGCTAAAAATTCACTTTTCTAGTTCAATTCTTACATTTCCATTTCAATTTTGAAAATCAATTTTCCTTTACCAAAATTTTCCAAATTTTTCAAAATTTTTCTAACTCCCAAAATTTTTAGAAAATTTTGGCCGAGTCTCCTTTGTACGGAGGAGCTTTAGCAATTTGACAAAAGATATAAATATATATACATTGACCCACACGATCGGAAAAGCAGAAAAACGGTTCATATTTCCTATTTTTGTATTGCGTAGGCGTACCTTTTTAGCAATTTTAAGCAAAGCAGTTTATTATTAGCATTTGCGCAACCCAAAATGCAACCAAACGGCTTCCAAAAACCTGTACTTACTCAGTTTAAACACGTCAGTGACAAATATAGGAAATCTATTTAACAATTCACTTATTTTCAATAACAAATATATGGATTTCATTAGCAATACATTCAAAATAATTTCCATTAGCAATTTATAAGGTTTCAATACAAATTTAAATTGCTTACGACCAATTCACATACCATTTTTATTCAATTCAATGGTTTACAATTCATTTTCTTATATTCAATTCATTTTTAAATGAATCGAATTTACATCTATTTCAATTGATTCAAAAATCAATTTTATTTGCTTTCATTAACTCATATAATTTTATACAATCTCGTTTGCGTCAAACGATAATCGTTTCTATGCAAATTCAACGGTATTCACTTAATAGAATATCCATTCTAGTTATAACTAATTTAAATTGATACCAATTCAATTTATTTTAATTCCACTTCATTTTCAATTGATTCCATTCAATTCAATTTGCATTCTATATTCACATTCATTTTTAAATTTCAAATTACCATATTCAATTCATCTCGAATTTACATAATTAATAACAAGGAAATTTCAATTTATTTCTTTTACTTACTTGAATTTACATACAAATTCAAACCATTTTAAAATTTAGCTCACAACTCATCTTTAACTAATTCAACTTCCAGTTCATTTACTTCATGAATTAATACATTATCAAGTTAGTTTACTTGAATTCAATCCACTTTATTTTATTTCTTTCAAGTTTAGACTTTTATTCATCTTGATTCAAATCAAATCTCATTCTATTTTTCAATTTCCAATTCATTTATTTACAAATGTAAACTCATTTATTCATTCACAAATTCATTTCTTTTCAATTTGAATTTTATTCCAAATTAACTTTCACTTTATTTAATTGATTCACTTATACTTACTTTAATTTAACTCCATCCTTTACGTTAAATTTATTATATCAAAATTAAAATTGTATATGTTATCAACTCATTTATAAATTCACTATACCATTTCATTAGATTAATGAATTTATTTTCTCAAATATTCTTCTGGAATTCCATTCCAAATTATAAATCACATTTACAATTTATTTACAATTTCTATTTGTATATGGATTCATTTCCTTATATTTTTAATTCATATTTATAATTTCCATTTGTTAAATGGATTTATCTTCAAATTTTTTTGTTATACATTTTATATTCACAAATTCTATTTGTATATGGGTTTATTTCTTAGCTTTTTGCCTAAATTTCAATTTCTTATTCAATTTCCATATAACGATGATAATATTTCAATATTATCACTTCATAACAACCAAGCATCCATATACAATAATAATTCATAGAAAATGATTTCTTTTCTATACGAAAATAGTTTTAGGCAAAATTATTTCATTTACCCTATTTAGAACAATACCGTGTCAGTTTATCCTGTTTAAGAGTTTAGAAACCCCTATCGATTACAGTTGGCCAGACTGCACCGACCAGAATCTATAAACAATCAACCGATAAGTCAACACAATACAAAAAAAAATTGTATTCACTAACAAATACGCGCTCATATCTATTATTACACTCACACTCATTCTAGAGTACTACTGACTCTATCTTTAATGAGTAATTCCCAATAGAGCCATGGGTTGTCGCTTAACCGGATGCTCCGATACCACATGTAACGGTTTCGACTTTTCGACGCGCGAAAGTCGACATTAATACGTCCACTGTATCAAATGCCGTGCAATCGAATGCCGGGAAACCGAACCATTAGGGTTAAAAAGAAGAGGAAGAAGAAGACAGAAGAAAAAGAAAGAACAGAAAAACAGAAACAGAAACAATATCAGAATCTCACATTCGCAGTGGAACAATATATAATAGATAATCACTAGTCTTTTAAACAAAGAACTATATCAGTTTATACATACATCATCAGAGTTAATATACGACTCAATACAACAATGGACAGTTATATAACTTGTCCTCATACAGAATACATAGCGGAATAAATAAACAAGCATGAGAGTACGTCTCGCCATCCAGCTTGCTTCCAAAGCTCCAGAATATCCTGATAACTTAACTCTAGGCTGCCCGTGTGGAAAATTTTGGGCACCCAGAGTTTAGAAAGGAAACAATAAACTCCGAGTCAGTCATGGTGACTGGTGTGAGATCGTAAAACAGTTATTTTCACAAAGAAAATAAAATTAATTCGCAATGCTTTTGGAAAATGAAACTACCATAAGACCTCCCGTCAGACACACAATGCAAACGCAGAATTAGAGGAGATTTCTTCTTATGATAGTCAAACATGCTTACTATGCAAAATCATTGAATATTATTATTAATGTCTAGTGTCGAAATCATTTCGAAAGTATAATATTAATCTTAGCCAGCATAGGCATTCCGCACTTATGCCTACTATAGCTACTATGTTCAATAGCAGGTTCCCGCCACATTCCATAGCAGGTTATACAACTAAAACCGTACAAGGCTCGTATTGTTTCTTTGGATTTCCAACAAATGGTTAGGCTAAGGAACTTCCTACTACCAATGGGATCGCCTCTGGCTGGACGTCCCGAGAACCAACCTGGCTCTCTGCCAACATAAGGCCGGGTTACCTTTGGAAATAGGTAACTACTACACGAATATGCCATTCCCCGGTCCTTTGGGACCTTTATCCGAGGCGCCTCGATCACAAAGCAACAACAACAAAGAAATGAGATTGGAGCAACCACATAGGTTAAATACCAGGGCTCCATACCTGATACCACCCTTTTCCAGAAGGAAATGACATACCCTAAAGGGCGCGACCCTCATAACCTTGCCGCATCATTCCTGTTTCGACCATTTCCGAGGTGTGAGGTCTGATGAAGTCTCGTCCACAAAGCTACGCTTTTTCACAAAGCCGTGCTTTGATCACAATTGATCAATAAATGATCAACTCACAGCAACACTCAGCATGCCACATTACCAAATTGCGAATATATCGCTGATAACCTTCAACTACATAACCTCTGAGCTCGTACGTCTCAAGGAAGGGTGTTAAGCTAAGAGAATAAATTCTCCGCCACCAACAGAAATGTATTTGAAAGAAACCAGCTTTACATCTCATAATGTAATGTCAGACATGTAACCATACAAGTCTGTTCCGGGTTCGGACAGAACCGAAGGCACTTCCAAAGAAGCCCTTGCAATCCGGGTATTCACAATCCCGATCGGACTTCCCATCACAAAAAGAGTGATATAAATCTCTATAACGGAGCAACTCGGTGTAGAGACATTCGACAAGCTGTCCTTTCATTTTCGAAAATACCTGGTCTTCACACCGGCCTTCAATTTCAATTCATACACGTCGTAGCATTATTCGGAATGGGTTAACTGACACAAAGGTTCTTTCCCGGCTAAATCGAATAATGAACGTTTGTTCTAAAAAGAAATTCAAATGCCATTTCGAAGGCAAATATTGATAGTCGGTGATTTACTATCAAGAACATTCACAACAATCATCAGATTTAAATAATTTTCCCAAATTATTTATTTTCAAAATATCTTCACAAGCTAGATCACTACAAGAAAACTGCGGTTTACCTACGCCAAATTGGCGTAGGCGGGGCATAGGTAAATGCATTAACTACGTAACACCTACGCCAATTTTGGCGTGGGTAAAACTTGCGTAGCTAATAAAATACCTACGCTTTACCTACGCCATCCGTTGGGTTGTTTCCTACGCCTTTCCTACGCCATAATTTTCTTACGCCTTCCCCACGTCATGTTGTACCTACGGTTTTGTTACGACATTTTTACTTCTTTAAGTGCTTACGTCTTTCCTACGTCATTTGTTTACCTACGTCTTCCCTACGCCCAGTTTTCCTACGCTTTCCCTACGCCATACACACGACTTTTTGCTACATTAATATTTCATTTACCTACGCCTTCCCTACACCTTCCCTACGTCTTTTCTGAAGCAATTTTGATATATTACTATTTCATTTCACCACATTAAATAGAAACTAAAATCAACTTATTTTATATATATACACATTCCAACAAAAAGATTAACGTCAAACCATTAATCTTTAATTCAAAAAACAAATATCTCATTCATATTACAAAGTCAAACAATATTAATCAAGTTCCTACATGTTAAAATAATATGATAATATGTTCATGATACATGACATCATACAAATACCATTAAAAAGTTTTCAATACCCTCATCCCTCACGACGATCATTCGGCTCTTCCTCAAATCGCTGTCGAAGCATCTCGGTGAGTTGTTCATACTGCATCTTCAGCATTTGAATCTCCCCTTCTTGACGCTCTACTTTTTCCTCTAGTTTGGCTCTAGTCCGTGCTTCTCCCATATTGATGCTATAAGTGGCGTCTTTGTATTTCTGCATTTTATCAAATATTGCATCAATTTCTGCATTTTAAACTAATTAAAATAATGTTTTGTTGAAAGTTTAAATACTTACTCCAGGGATATTGCCATAATATGGCCTACGGTCCTTTCTTTTAGCTATAGCACCGGTAAGCTTGTCGAATACTTCTTCCTCGACATCATACGAAATTACTATGCCCTGACTTTTCAATTCTTCAATTCTAGCTTGATATTGTGCCTGTATTTGTTAAAAAATAAACAGAGTAAATAGTTAGCAGTTGGTTGTCGCAGTGTTAGTCAGTCAAACAAAAGATTTTTACATTTTTTCAACCACCTGGATATGAGATCACTACTCTATACGAATAATAACGCAATGTTTTTACTGCAAGTACACACAAAAAGGGGGGAAAAATCTATGTGGATATACAAACAGTAGGTATATCAAACGCATACTTTGTTTCATTGGTACGCGGCAGGCTCATGTTCGTACCTACAACATATCATACTGATTTTCTTTTTGTGCTTTCCAAACATCATATTTAACATGTATTTTTCTTTATAATCATGTATTTTTATTTATTACCTATACTAAAATGCATTGAGATAGGGATAATGAAACCAAATGAAAGCTTCGCAATTCATACGGCCAACAACTCATATTATGTTGTTCAATTTGACAACAGATCTGATTTGGATTGAATTCTAAGCAGGAAAATCCACTTTTATTTATGATACTAGTTGAGGAATAGTATCCTGATTTCATATATAAACAAGAAAATCTGGATTTAGTATACAGTTGGGCAAAACATTCATGAACTAGACATAGAACTATGGACTGGAAAAATCTGGTATTCTCTTAACTTTCATACAGTGTTTTAAAAGTTTCCATAAACTACTTATCCTGCGGTTACAATTGAATTTTAATATTTATATCTAAAGACAGTGGAAGTTAGTATTAGTACTATCATCATATGACTTATACATGTTACACCTGTATGTATATATTTAAGTACCATACTCCTCTTCTTGATTCAGGAAAGTGGTGATCTGAAGGTGAGCTGCATTTTTCATAAGTTAGTGGGAGTGTATGTTGTTTTGAATTCAAACCAAACAACTATGAAATGAACAACAAAGATACATTTTCAACAGCCCGAAGAATCAGCAAGAAAACTGCATCCTCTCAAATATCCAATTCTATGTCTGAGGTATACTTTTTTCTGCCCTTTACAATTTAATTTTTACAATACTGAACCGCTGTAAATAATCATACGTACACGTTTGTCCAAAAACTTACAACTAAACCTTGCGTCATGCTTCAGATAACAGCTGTGAGTGAACAAAGTAACTTCGTTGAAAATGTATCCACACAGTATAGTGATACCTCTCCTACGTACTGATTATAATGGGAAGCGAGTGGTGCAACTTTTTTTTTTAAACTCCGATCTTAATGTTTCAAAGTTGTACCACCAAGTTGAAAAAATTATTTACATATTCAACGACTTGAAGCAGCGTCTAAGAGATCTTGTTCATCAGCATGTAACAGTGGCAGAGCTATTAATATGCTAGCTAGAGCAGTTTACACTGTAACATTTATTTTCTAGTAATGAATAATCACTATTGTCGTGCAAATGCATTATGATAATCCAGAATAAAAATCATAACATCCTTATAAAAATAACGCAAACATTCATTTCTAATCTTTCAAGGATTTGCAAAACCATCAGACTAGTATTAAATAGCATCAGTAGCGTTTGTACATTGAGTTAGGGAGTTAGATATTACCTAAAAATTAAATCCTATATGTTATATGAAAGAATGATTCATTTCTTGAAATTAACGATCGAATGAAAAGATTCAGTTTGCAAGATCAGTTTAGAAATTAACACACAGGCTTTATTTCAGGTTTCATTTTCCATAGATATACTTAATTTGTTGTATATGTTAGTTGTGACTTAATCAGCATCCATTCATAGGTTTTCATTCTTTTTATTTATTGTTTTTTAATATTTCTCAAATCATTGCTATCTTTCAGAATATTCCCCCTGCCTTGATCCCTAATCATATTTCAGTCACTTACATATTCAACTCCACCCACTAACAAACATCGCTTGTCCTCAGTTTTAGAAATCTAAAGCAGTAAAAGGGCGACTCAATTTTAGAAAATTAGACAACTCAGAACAAGAAATTCGCATACCTAATTAGCAGTGGCAGATAAAGAGACTGTAGCAGGACTTCAAACGAACAGTAGAAAATATCGCGTAGGAGGCAAGGATGAAGCGACGATCGCTGGAGACAATTGATAAAAGGGCGACTCAATTTTAGAAATCTAAAGCAGTAAAAGGGCGACTCAATTTTAGAAAATTAGACAACTCAGAACAAGAAATTCGCATACCTAATTAGCAGTGGCAGATAAAGAGACTGTAGCAGGACTTCAAACGAACAGTAGAAAATATCGCGTAGGAGGCAAGGATGAAGCGACGATGGCTGATGGAATAGCCGAGTATGCAGCGATGATTATTTAGAAGGCGTTGATTTTTGAAACCCTAGTTTTTTTGGGTTCAAGCATCGGGTTTTTTTTATTCGTGAAAAACTGAGGGTAGGAGAAGGAAGTAAAGATGATTAACGGGAAAAAAAATTGAATGTGTAGGGATGGCGTAGGAAATTTCCTACGTCTTTCCTACGCCAATGTGGAATTGTATAAAATTAACAAAGGCGTGGAAATGGCGTAGGAAATTATCTACGCCTTTTCTACAGTATCATTTTAGTGTAGACGATTTCCTACGCCTTACTTACGCCTCGATTTTTTTTCTACGTGTTGAAATTGGCGTAGGAGAAGCGTAGGAAATTTCCTTACGTTTTCCCTACGCCTTTACCTCTTTCTACCAGTTTCCTACGCCTACCCTACGCCCCGCCTTTTGGCGTAGGGAAGACGTCGGAAATTTTGTGTAGGAAACTGCAGTGTTTTCTAGTAGTGGATATATTTCCACACTTCAACACTTTGAAAACAAATTTCACATCACTTTTCATCTTTCAACTTTTGAAAATAAATTTCAAATCAATTTCCTCACGCGGAATATATTCCCAAATATTTCTTTTAAAAACCAGCTTTAGAACCTTTAATTTATATTTTTGAAAGCTACTTTGGAAATATACTGTTTGTACCAAAATTGGGCACAACACTCTTCGGAAGTTTTTGAAGAGATAAAAGTGAAGAACAAAAATTAAAACTGTGGATTATCTAACAAAAACTCCAAATAACAGAAAATAAATTGCAAAGACAAGCGATTTAGAGTGGTTCGGCGTTTCGCCTACGTCCACTATGAAGTTTGATGATTTTATTGCTCGATTACTTGAAGATTACAGTAGTTGATAATGTAATACGACTGAATTCAAATGCTAAGTGTTAATCTAAAGCAGCGACGGTGTTCTGGAGTAAATCTGGCAGAATCTGGACGCTCTTCAGTACTTAGAATTCTCCGACCCCTTTTCTGAATGACCAGGGGGTCTATTTATAGGTGTAGGAGGCTGGTATTTCGCCCAAAATGTGGGGAGACCAGTTCTGGTACGTCAGGGGGCCCACATGGCCGAAATTTAGAGACCCGGGCCCACTTTGGGATCGATTCGACCCTTGGTTCGAATCGATCAAGAAATCATCCAATCGAGCTGAAATTTGGTGTGTACATTCTTCATCATGTATCTGAGCTTCTGTGAAAATTTCATGGGATTTGGACTTGTAGAACTCGAGTTATGATCGGTTCAAGTTGGTGTTTTTCGTATTCTGGAGTCGTTCGAATCGATATGCTCGAATCGATTCGTTCGAATCGATCTTCCTGCTTGTGAGGATGGTGACGTGGTGCGCTTTCTTCGAATCGGTCCGCTTTGTACTCCGCTTTGACTGGGTCGAATCCACGACATGGATTCGAAGATGGTGGAGTCGAGGGCAAGCTGCGTCTCCTGGATTCGAAGTGAAGCTTTGTCTTATCGATTCGAAGTGAAGCTTTGTCTTATCGATTCGAAGGTAAGCTTTGTCTTATCGATTCGAAGGTAAACTTCCACGATGGATTCGAAGTGAAGCAATGTCTTCTGGATTCGAAGTTCCCTCTCTTGATGGATTCGAATTGTAGAAAACTCCAATCGATTCGAACTCAAGGTATCGTTCGAATCGATTCGAAGTACAGCTAACTACTTGGTCCGGCTGGATTCGAACGAGAGCTTCTAGGCTGATGGATTCGAAGCAAGGGAGAGCTGCTGGAGTCGAGGCAATGGTAGTTCGATGGATTCGAACTGTTTCCTGGCTAATGGATTCGAACATAGGCGAAACCTATGGATTCGAACTAAAGGTGCCCTACTCCATCTTTCGTCGACGATATCTCGAGCATACGAACTCGGATTGACTTGAAACTTGGATCGTTGGTTCCCAAGGCTCTGCTTGACGCGTCTTATCAATTGCAGCCCGAACTGGACTCGGACAAAATCCATCGATATCCGTAGTGATCCTCACGTGTAACCGACTTCCGAGACAATCTGTTACCGGTATCTAGTCAAGTCCTTGGTGTCACGGCCTTGCCAAAAGGCGGGATAACATTTTGCCCCCCAAAGTACGTCTTGTGTAAACATGACGTGCTTTGAAAAGTCGCAGTCTCTCACTGGACAGCTATGACATGCTTTACCGAAAGCTGCATTCTGTATCGCCGTAATCGACCGTCGTACAATGGTGACTGGCCGTCAGTTTTTTGAGTCATGACGAGATGAACATTCGATCCCTGTAAATGATAGAGATCAAACATTAGTCAGAAATACGTGCATACGTGTATTACCTTGGCTTTGATTAACGTTGCGTGATCGCAAGTCGTTGTCAGTTCGGTTTACTATCGAAATCTGCATCGGTCCTCTCCTGGACCGATTTGAGATTTGAGTTAGAACACTGCTCTTATGATTGTCTACGATCACCTTCTCGTACTGATCCTCTCCTGAATCAGTACAAGAGTAGACAAACAATTTTAAACATTGAGACTATTCGTCCATTTTCATTAGTGGTTGGCGATGGATTCGAGGGTGTGCCTCTTCGAATTGATATGGCGTGGATTCGATGTTCTCTGAGTTGATGGAGCCGAAGTTGTGAGTGCTCGAATCAATGTTGCTTTGTTTCGATGCTACTGGAATGGATTCGAACTAAAGGAGGGATTCGAACTGGTGGAACGACGCTGCGTTGTGATGGATTCGAACTAAAGGTTAAAATGGATTCGAAGATGTCGCAACGAATCGATTCGAGTCGATTATCCCACCTATAGAAGCCGGTCAGATATACCGGGAGGCGAATCGCCACATCTCCCCTATATATACCGGGCTCCTATTCATTTCTCACTTTTCACTTTTTACTGTTACGAGAGCTTCTTCTTCGAATCGATTTCTCCTAGGCCAAGACAAACGTGCTCTCTTCAAAACAATCGATCTCTTCCATGCTTTTACTCGAAATCCAAACAGGTATTCAATGGATCGATTCGAGATGAGGAAAATAGAACCATCTTCGCCTTAGAAAATTCTGAGAAGTGACGAGGTCTGAATGAAATGGGTTGACTCGATGGAGTCGAGGAGCGATGAGATCTGAATGGATTGGGTCGCCTCCCGTTGCTTCGCATCGATCCAGGAATGACCGGTTCGAATCGATTTCGAGGGCAAGATTTCGAATCGATGACTTGGAGGGATTTGATCGATTCGAAGTGATGTCATTTAAATCGATTCGAAGGGATTGAATACTGATCGATTCGAAGCAATGCGGAGCCTACGGATTCGAAGTGCTCCTCTATCACTCAGTTACATCGAGTCGAACCATACGGATTCGAAGTACCCGGAATCGAACTCCATCGATTCGACCCTTATCGATTCGAAGTCGATGGATTCGAACGTCTTCGTCCTCTGATACCATTGCTTCCTGACTTGCTCCATCATATGAACTACGACCAGTTTTAAGTTTTTCTCTGATGAACTTAATGAACTTTGGCATAATTGACTCCGACGAGCTTCGGCCTTGCATAATCGAACTTGATTAACAGACTTGAACCTGAATTTCCTTTGAAGCTCGTCGATGGAACCATGACTTAACCAATAATACAACTGACTTATACTTGAAGTCGGTCCGTAGCGTTTGGATGGTGCGGAAATGACGGTCAGCGATGACGGTCACTTTCTTTCTTAAATTCCCAAGTTATGTTGTACGAACATCTCGCTTCATTCTGTTAAATTTGCTCGAGTGATGTATAATACTTGCACTGCACGACATGTTCACACACACTACACTGGGGCATGCACGGGCTTGTTCATAAACTTAATGTTGCTTTCTAATGAGTTAGCTAATTATGGAATCTTCGAGCTCCCAACAACAAGAGGTGCAGAGCTCGACTCCTCCCGTGCTTGAGATTCCTGACATCCCTGCCGACGTAATCGATCCGGCTCCAGATGAATTGCCGGAGGCGATATTTATTGAGGACCCTGTCGACTCGGTCCAGTCCAACATTTCTGAATCTTTATTGGGACGAATATGCTTAAAGCATAACATATCTCTTGGTGACGTTCTATTGCCCAGCACCATCGATAGACCGCACAATCCGCCTGAAGGATATACAGCATTTTACCGTCATGCTTGTGCGGCTGGAACTCTTCCTCCCTTCAATCAATATATCCGAAGGATGCTATCATATTTAGGGATCGCTCCTTCGCAACTTCATCCCAACGGTCACGCGTTGCTGAATAGTGTCTTCGTAATATTCATGGACTGTCTTTTTCGCCCGCCGAGGCCCTCTGAAATCAGACATATATTCAACTTCAAGAGCAGGGGTGATAGCCCGTCGTTTACATTTTTGGAGGCAGTCAGAAATTGCCAAGTTGTAGTTGGAGCTTGGACGCGACTGAGCTACTTCAAGAACGAATGGTTCTACGTTCGATGCCCTCCGGGTTTTGCTAGGCGATGGTTGTCTAGACGTAAGCGCCTTAACCTGTTTCTTTGACCAATTTCTCTTCGGTGTTAAAATTGACATTTCATTCCCTTTTCAGCTATTATCTCTAGGCCCGATGGAGGGCGTTTCAAGGGTACTGTCCGGAGTCTTCAGGAAGTCCCAAGCGAGCTGAGGCATATTGACTCGGTGCTGAACGACTATAACTTAAGAGTTCTGGGTTTGATTGACATTAACCAAAGCATAGTTGTTGAGGGATTTTCAAAGTCCGTCTCCAAGAAGGAAAATAAGAAGAAACCCAAGGAGAGAAAAGCGAAAAGGTCACTCGGGATCAGAATAGTCGAGGCGAGTGACGAAGAAAGAACTCAGACGGATTCAGAGCCGATGGCTGACCTTTCGGGAAACTTGGACGAATCGGGAGAAAAACGGAAAGGCAAGGCCGCCGTTTCCAAAAAACTTAGGTCAAAAGGGGGAAAATCTGTAGATGTGTTCCTTCCCGCTTCCGGAGTTATGATTTTTGAGGCCGCCCCTTCTCATTCGAGAGGTTCTCTCAAAGGGCTTGACGATATTCCTATCCCAGATTATATATCAATCTCTCATAATCCTGGGTTGGAGGAATTACAAGATGTCTTAAATATGAACGAGCCCTTTCCTTTAAGTGCGGTCAACACTTCCGGTCGGTTTGGGGGTTTACACATTTACACACACTTTCACGGCACTTCATGACTTCTGCATAGTAAACATTGCTTTATGGGATTTTAATCCGTAATTCTTTCTTATTGCAGGTGAGATGTCAGGGCGTGGCTCCACTTTAGATAGGCTTCGGCACGTGCGCCAATCTTCTCCATTTTACGACTCCCGTAGGAGAGAGACAGATAGGGACCATGGGCGAGGCTACTCGAGTCAAGAACGTTATGACAGAGACAGGGATTACTCGCGTAACCGTTCTGGTTATGATTACTCTGATAGAGACCGGGGATACCAGCACCGACCCCGATCTCGCTCTCCTCCGCCTCCCAGGGCCCCAGTAGACCTCCCAGGGCCATCTCATCAACAACAGTTACCTTCTCAATCTTCTCGGCCTGACGCTCAACGGCCTAGAGTGGAACCAACGGCAGCTGCTATAATTGAACAGGCTCCGGCCGAGCTGACAAGCGAGGGAGCTGCCAAGCTCGCCCAAATGAAAAACGACTACCCGGAGATTTGCATGGACGGCTACATCTTCCCGCCTAACTTCAAAAGAATTCCACCAGAGGCTGAGACCACTGCTCATAACTACATCCACGACTTCTACGCTCAGTACAAGGAGTGGTATAAGGCAGCCGTGAAGGCTTCTAGAGTAGCTTTTGACAGGGCGAAAGCCATTGCCGAACGTGACGTTGACATTGCGAAGCAGAAACGCATCATTCAAGTTCTTCAGTCCGAAGTGGAAACGTCCCGAAAGTCAGAGCTTGATACACTTAAGAAACACAAGGGTGTCGTGGCCAAACTAGCGAGGATGCAGCAAGAACACTGTGCCACAGTGGAAGAGATGGGCCATCGTAATACCACCGTTGCAGCTGAGCGAGACTTAGCCGTTAAAGAGCTGAACGAGCTCAAGGCCAAATTCGCTGAAATGGTGAAGGAGAAGGACGATGCGAATGCTACTGCTCAAGAGGCTTGCGACCAAGCAGTATCCCTCAGAGCCGAACTTGCTGCGGCGGCGGTCAAGGCTAAGTCTGTGGAAGCGGAGATTCAGGAAAAAATCTTGGAGGAGAGGTCCAGGCTAGATGCTGAGTTTGACGATCTCTTAGTCACGTATAACGCTAATGTGCTGGAACACAGAAATCTAGCGTGGCTGGGAGATGACTCCATGATCTTGTATAATGCCTGGACCCGGCTGGTGAATGAGAAGAGAGCGGCGCAACCAGATGGAGCACTTGACGACTTTGAACTGGAGATGCGCCTGCTTACTGAGGATGAGAGGAAGACCCTTCATGAGGTGGTAATTTCTATGGCGAAAGAAAGACTCGGCGTCCAATCATCAGAGACAGGCGAAGGTTCGGGGACCGCGCATCACGAGGCTAGTGTTGGAGCCGTAATCTCAACATTGCCCGAGACTACTGGTGCGGTAGACCCCCAATCTGTTCCTGCATATAATCCTGACCAACCATTATTATCTTCCGCCGATGATTCCACCCATGTTTCGGTCCAGACTAAGGAAGGTACTTGAATGCTTCTCGTAGTTTTGTTGTGAAGAACCTTAAGCAACACACTTGGCTAACAACCTTCGTTTTGTCGTATTTCAGTGACCGAAGCTATAGTTTCTGCGCCCCTTGCCTTTTCCAGTCGCTTCTTTAAGATGGATTTGATAACTTTGTTAACAGCTTCGACCTGACCATTTGCTTGTGGATGTGCGACTGCAGAGAACTTTTTATGAATATGAAATCGTTGGCAGAAACTCTTGAACTCTGAACTTTCGAATTGGGTCCCGTTATCGGTGATGATGGTGTGCGGGAGTCCAAATCGGCAAATGATATTGCGGACCACAAAGTTTATCACTTTCTTTGACGTAATCGTTGCGAGAGCTTCGGCTTCAGCCCATTTCGTGAAGTAATCAACTGCAACGATGGCATACTTCGCACCACCTTTTGCCAGAGGCAAAGCGCCAATGATATCGATACCCCACATAGCGAACGGCCAGGGACTGACCATTTGAGTTAACTCGGTAGGCGGGGCTCTTGGAATTCGAGCGTGTTTTTGGCACTTGTCGCACTTCCTGGCGTAATTGGCAGCATCTCGATTCACGGTCGGCCAGTAATATCCATATCTGAGTATCTTCTTAGCAAGCGCTTGTCCACCGGTGTGATCGCCACATTCTCCCTCGTGTACATCATGTAACACTCGTTTGACTTCGTCGTGAGCGATACACCGGAGGAGTGGAACAGAATAACCTTTTCTATACATGATCCCGTCCTGAATGATAAACCGCGAAGCTTTTCGTAGAATTTTCCTTTTCTCATTTCGGTGTTCAGGTAATATTCCATTCTCAATATAATTTCGATATGGAGTCATCCATGATTCTCTGCTGGGAAAAGTCTCTAACACATCAGTTGTTTTGATTTGATCGATGCTCGGGGAAGGCAAAGTTTCGACCGGGACGAGTCCCATTTGCTGTGCTTCACCTGTGCTGGCCAATTTTGCCAATGAATCGGCCTTTTGATTGCGATCTCGTGGTATATAGTAAATAGCATAATAATCAAATTGATCCAGCGCTTCCTGAACTCGGGCTAGATAAGCAGCCAACCTTCGATCTCTCGCTTGATATTCTCCTCGTACTTGACACACAACCAACTGCGAATCACAATAAACTTCTATAGCGATAATTTTCAGATCTCTGGCAAGCTTTAACCCTGCCAACAGGGCTTCATACTCAGCCTCGTTGTTGGTTGCGTGAAAATCGAACTTCAGAGCATAGCATATGGATCGACCTTCGGGGGTTTCTAGTACAACTCCAGCGCCCGAACATCGATCGTTTGATGCACCATCTGTATAAAGTTTCCATACATATTCAGGAGACTCGCTGGTTTCAGGTAATTCGTTAGGAACAGTAAATTCAGCTATGAAGTCAGCTAAGACTTGCCCTTGAATGGCCCTCCGCGGAGCATAAGTAATGTCGAATTGGCTCAGTTCTATATTCCACTTGAGCAACCTTCCAGACGTCTCAGGCCGCGTGAGGACCTGTCGTAACGGCTGATCGGTATACACAGTAAGCGGATGTGCTTGGAAATAAGGACGAAGCTTTCTCGAGGCAATGACCAAGCAGTAAGCCAGTTTCTCCAACCTGGGGTAATTTCTCTCAGCTCCGGCCAGTCGTTTACTGACGTAATAGACCGGTTTCTGCACTCGATCTTCTTCCCGGACCAAAGCAGCACTGATCGCATGCTCGGATACCGCCAGATAAAGGTATAATTGTTCGTGATCAATTGGTTTCGACAAAATCGGTGGCGTAGAGAGATGCTGAACCAGCGATCGGAATGCGTCTTCACATTCCGTGGTCCATTCAAAGTTTCGTTTCCCCTTCCGGATTAGATCAAAGAAAGGAATACATTTATCAGTGGATTTCGAGATGAACCTGCTTAGCGCTGCTACCTTCCCGTTAAGACTCTGGACTTGCTTGATGGTCTTTGGTGTTTGCAAATTCCTTATTGCCCAGATCTTCTCGGGGTTTGCCTCTATCCCACGAGCGTTAACAATGAACCCTAGAAACTTTCCGGATGCGACGCCGAAGTGGCATTTTAGCGGGTTAAGCTTCATTCCATACTCACGCAAGATACAGAACATTGAATTTAAATCCTTGACGTGATCTGTGGAATATCGGGACTTAACTAACATGTCATCCACATAGACTTCCATGGTCTTCCCAATCTGATCAGCGAACATTCGATTAACCAAGCGTTGGTAAGTTGCTCCGGCATTTTTTAAACCAAAGGGCATGACTCTGTAACAGTAGAGTCCCAGATCGGTTACGAAACTAGTATGTTCTTGATCGGGTAGATGCATGGGTATCTGATTATAACCTGAATAAGCATCCATAAAGGATAACAATTCGTGACCTGCAGTTGAGTCAACGAGTTGGTCTATTCGGGGAAGTGGAAAACTATCTTTTGGACAGGCTTTGTTTAAATCAGAGTAATCGACGCAAGTTCTCCATTTCCCGTTCGGTTTCCGAACCATTACCGGATTTGACACCCACTCTGGGTATAGAGCATCTCGGATGAAACCATTCGAATGTAGTTTGTCAATTTCTTCTTTAAGGGCGGCAGATCTCTCTGGATCCATACCACGCCTCTTTTGCTTGACCGGAACATGTCGCGGATCAATATTTAAAGAGTGACTTGCAATGTTTGGTGAGATTCCGCACATGTCGGAGTGCGTCCAGGCAAAGACATCAAGATTCGCCTGAAGAAATTCAACCAATTCCTGTTGTATCTGTTTTCCCAGTTGAGATCCAACTTTCAGTACTTTCGAGTTGTCATCCTCACTGACCGGGACGTCCACAGTCAGTTCGGCTGGAGATGCTTGATTCTCTTCTACTTCAGCTTTATCTTCGCTATCTCTAGGGTCAAGATCTCTAAGGAATTGGTAGTGGTGCCCGGGCCGGGGCCCAGGCGTTAGCTGTCAATTATCAGAAAAACGGACGCAGAGAGATTCCTCCACGCCCTTTCCTTTCTCCTTCTTCTGTGCTTCTCGCAATTCAGCAACATAACAGGCTCTTCCTGCTGCCTGATCTCCTTGAACGATTCCTATACCATGATCGGTTGGGAATTTTAAAGTCAAACACCACGGGGCAATGGCTGCCCTGAATTCAGCGAGAGCTGGTCGACCCAGGAATGCATTGTACGGTGAAGCAATGTCAAGAACAACAAATTGCAGTAGTCGGACTCTCCTGCGCTCTCCGATCCCCAGTTCCACTGGTAGTTCTACTATCCCAGTAGGTATCGTTGCACTGCCATTGAAGCCATGAACCCGGGATTGGCAGGGTTTTAGGTCCTTTGCTTCCATCTTCATTAAATCGTAAGCTCGCTTGAATAGAATGTTTACAGAACTTCCACTGTCAACCAGGATCCTCTTCATCCAAGCAGGACCAACCTGGGCAGATATGACCAGTGGATCAATCGTTGGAGCTTCGATTTTGTCAGCATCTCTGCTTCTGAATATGATATCGTCAGACATTGTTTTTTGTTGCTTAGCCGGGGTTCCATCCTCACAATTACTGCAGCATTCGTAGCTCGCATGCCTGATAGAGCTAGCATACGACTCCATTTCCCTCCAGCTCCTGTCTGCTGGATGAGGACCACCACTTATGGTATTGATAACTAGCCTCCCGCCTGTACGAGCAGGTTCCTCTTGTCTTTCCTGATCTTGCGCACGGTTTGGATTCGATGGGCCCGCACCACCAGATTGCGGCGCCCGCACGAATTGATCTAACTTCCTCTCCCTAATCAACTTTTCTATGAGATCTTGTAGATGGCGACAGTCATTAGTATTGTGGCCATAGCTCTCATGAAACCTACAAAACTTTCCCGTCTGAATCTGCCTTTCCGACGACCGCTTCGGAGCGGGTTTCTTATACTGTTCTGTGTTGCAAGTTTGCAGATACACATTCTCCAGTGATGTGTTTAACGGTGTATAACTTTCAAACATCGGAGCCCTACGCCGTGGGCCTGGATTCGGATCTCTCTTCTTATTCTGACCATTGCCACCCCTTGGCTGATTTTGTTTGTTCTGTATGTTTAACTGGACTTTTCCGGAATTGTCACCGGACTGTTTAACTGCGACATTGCTTTGTATTCCCTCACTTCCGGGTTTTGCATCGTCCTGCTTCCTAGACTGTTTCGCGTCCTCTTGCCGTAAGAATTGAGCGGCTTTGGAGTAGAAACGGTCCAACGATGCGGGGGGTTTTCCGGCCAACCAGTTTCCAAATTCAGAATCGGGATCAATTCCCTTTGTCAATGCCATTAAAATCGAGTTGTCGTTGGGATTACTAATTTCCACGCATGCCGCATGGAACCTCTCCAAGTAACGCCTTAACGTTTCCCCACGAGCCTGGGTAACATTGGACAGGGTGTTAACATCTTTGGGTCTGGCAACATGCATACGGAACTGTTCAACAAACTTCTTAGCCAATTGGTCAAATGACGAAATAGATCTTGGAGGTAGTCTTGTAAACCACATTGTTGCAATTCCTCCCAGTGAAATGGGAAAGCTACGGCATTTCACTGCATCGTCGGCCCTTGCGGCGCTCATCGACCATTCGTATTTCAGTATGTGCTGATTGGGATCAGAACTTCCCTCGTACATAGGGAGAGTTGGCATTCTGAATCGTCGAGGAGGTTCAGCGTATAGTATTTCGCCGTGAAAGGAGTATGGCTTCGAGAAATTCCCCAATCGTCATTGGTAAGTCCTTGGCTTTCACGGATCATTTGACGTATCATAGTCGGGATGTCCGGCATTGCCACATTCTGAGCCTGCTGAGCTAAGGTGTGGTCGGGTTCCACAATGCGAGTTTGGACCGGGCGCTGTCGACGGTCCGAGTTTCGCCTCCTTGGCTCAACGTCTTCCTGGACGTGTGGTTCAAAAGTACGCCCTTGCTGTTGATTACCCGAATCTGGAAGATATCGGGCATCGACCCTTGTTTCCGCTGTTGCAGCTGTGACATGATTGTCCGTAGTATATTGTGAAGTGCGGCCACCCCGTGCTGATGGCCCAGCCTGGAAGCTGGTTGATGGTCCTACCCTCAATTGCCCGACAGTCAGGGCGGGCTGATATCCCGTAGCCTGAGCATAATCTTCGTCTAATCGGGGACGGGTAGATCTACGATGATAGTCAGACGAGGCAGAACTTTCAGTGGGTGAGCGGGAAACATCATCCCTCCTGGACCTCCTACGGCCCTGGCGATTCAGTTGATTTGTCAATTCAATATTAGCTCGCAACTGTTCGGCTAACTGTTGCCGACTCTGAGTCAATTCTTGGAGTAACATCTGAAATTCTTGTCTAGTGACTGCCCCAGACGGATCCGAGTGGGCAGTGTTGTCTTGGTTGGGTGGCTGCTGTTGAGCAGGATTTTGTCCATCCCTACCTTCTTGTCCTGGAGCTGCAGAAGTGGTTCTCGTGCTAACCATTTTGAACGATGAATCCTTTTCCTAGATTTTATGCAAATCTGAGTAGAATGGAAGGACTGTGAATCGAAGATCTGGATCTTCCTCTTGGATTTGTGCAATCCGGTATCGATGGTAGATCCAAGGAGCAGGAGAAAAAAGCTGGTTTTTTCTCAGTGAAAGCACCAAAGTGTTTGTACCAAAATTGGGCACAACGCTCTTCGGAAGTTTTTGAAGAGATAAAAGTGAAGAACAAAAATTAAAACTGTGGATTATCTAACAAAAACTCCAAATAACAGAAAATAAATTGCAAAGACAAGCGATTTAGAGTGGTTCGGCGTTTCGCCTACGTCCACTATGAAGTTTGATGATTTTATTGCTCGATTACTTGAAGATTACAGTAGTTGATAATGTAATACGACTGAATTCAAATGCTAAGTGTTAATCTAAAGCAGCGACGGTGTTCTGGAGTAAATCTGGCAGAATCTGGACGCTCTTCAGTACTTAGAATTCTCCGACCCCTTTTCTGAATGACCAGGGGGTCTATTTATAGGTGTAGGAGGCTGGTATTTCGCCCAAAATGTGGGGAGACCAGTTCTGGTACGTCAGGGGGCCCACATGGCCGAAATTTAGAGACCCGGGCCCACTTTGGGATCGATTCGACCCTTGGTTCGAATCGATCAAGAAATCATCCAATCGAGCTGAAATTTGGTGTGTACATTCTTCATCATGTATCTGAGCTTCTGTGAAAATTTCATGGGATTTGGACTTGTAGAACTCGAGTTATGATCGGTTCAAGTTGGTGTTTTTCGTATTCTGGAGTCGTTCGAATCGATATGCTCGAATCGATTCGTTTGAATCGATCTTCCTGCTTGTGAGGATGGTGACGTGGTGCGCTTTCTTCGAATCGGTCCGCTTTGTACTCCGCTTTGACTGGGTCGAATCCACGACATGGATTCGAAGATGGTGGAGTCGAGGGCAAGCTGCGTCTCCCGGATTCGAAGTGAAGCTTTGTCTTATCGATTCGAAGTGAAGCTTTGTCTTATCGATTCGAAGGTAAGCTTTGTCTTATCGATTCGAAGGTAAACTTCCACGATGGATTCGAAGTGAAGCAATGTCTTCTGGATTCGAAGTTCCCTCTCTTGATGGATTCGAATTGTAGAAAACTCCAATCGATTCGAACTCAAGGTATCGTTCGAATCGATTCGAAGTACAGCTAACTACTTGGTCCGGCTGGATTCGAACGAGAGCTTCTAGGCTGATGGAGTCGAAGCAAGGGAGAGCTGCTGGAGTCGAGGCAATGGTAGTTCGATGGATTCGAACTGTTTCCTGGCTAATGGATTCGAACATAGGCGAAACCTATGGATTCGAACTAAAGGTGCCCTACTCCATCTTTCGTCGACGATATCTCGAGCATACGAACTCGGATTGACTTGAAACTTGGATCGTTGGTTCCCAAGGCTCTGCTTGACGCGTCTTATCAATTGCAGCCCGAACTGGACTCGGACAAAATCCATCGATATCCGTAGTGATCCTCACGTGTAACCGACTTCCGAGACAATCTGTTACCGGTATCTAGTCAAGTCCTTGGTGTCACGGCCTTGCCAAAAGGCGGGATAACATATACTCGGCTTTATAGTGAGAATACACTTTCACTTCAAAATGGTCCATTTAAACCAATTAAATAAATCCTTATCGATTTATTTTAAATTTACTTCCCAAATCTGTAAATTTATTTCCACACATCTAAAATAAATCAGTGTTTATTTTCAAAACAAATTTCCCTTTCCTTTATAAATTCCATTTGAATTTACATTTTCAAATATCCACTTTTTTATATGATTTTCAAACTGATTTCTCATATATTCACTTTCAACTCCAAATCAAATTTTAAATCGATTTCTCAATTTTATTTCAAACACTAAATAAATTTTTAATTGATTTCTAAGTTAACAAAACATTTCAAATTTATTTCTAAGTTTATTTCCAAATAACAAACCATTTGCAAATCGATTTCCAAATTTATTTTTCAAACACTAAATCAATTTCAAATTAATTTTCCAATTATTTATTTTCCATCACCAAATTAATTACAAATTTGATTTCTAAATTTATTTCAACTCCAAATAAATTTCCATATTGATTTCTCCAAGATTCATTTTCAAATACCAAATCAATTACAAATTGATTTCTAGAAATTTATCACTTTTAAATAAATTCCTTTATTCTTTTTAAATTATTCAAATTTCCATTTTTAAATGAATTCTTCAACTTTTAAACAATATTATTCAAAACTCATTTATTAATATCTTTTCCCATATTTTGGAAATAATTCGATAAGATTACAAAAATCAACGTTTTATACTTTTAAAATTCCTTCTTTCAAATTAATTCAATCCTTAAAGATTAATTTCCAAAAATCAAATTTTATTTATTTCTGGTATCCAACGATACCAAAAATAGATTCGGCTAAATTTTAGCCTTCAACAATTCAAATCACAGATATAATCACACACAGATTATAAATAATCCCATCACAATATATGAAACAAATTCACATAATTTGAGGAATCCAGTTGGATCCCTCCAACCTGTTTCCCTGCATCCACAGATGTTAGCACAATACCAATTCCACTTCGAGGTGGAATATCGCGGTATATGGGATTTATAAAAATATCATCCACTATTATGCGGCGCATAGGGTCTCATCCGCTATATAATGCGGGAAATCACAACTCCAATATATATATATATATATATATGCCAATATATATATATTGCTATATACTACTATATATATACTATATCACATCCAAACAGTCAATCAATAAATAACTGCAAAATCAAATTTTCATTTTGAGTGAGAAGATCTCACCTTCGCCGTTTTATTTTCCAATCCATTTTCATTTCAGCTTGTTTCTCCATTTTCGGCTTATTTCTTTATTTTAGACCTTGAATAAGCAATTTACAATTTATTAATATTTTTGATAATCGGATAAATAAATTTCCTGTTCATGAATTTAATTAACAGCGATTAATTTTCTTAAAAAAATCTTTTAGTAGTTAAAATAATCAAATAAGTTGATAAAAAAATTAATCTTCACAACCTATTATTTTAAAATTTAACTAATAAGTTAAATATATATATATGTATAGTTATTCTTATCTTTATTTCTGAAAACACATATACATATGAAAATGGTCTATATAGATTCCAAACTATATAAATATATATGCCTATAATAATCTAAATTATCATTTAAAAATTTCTATTTTCTAAATCTTATCTATATAAAATTTCTTGCTTTACTGTATATATTCATATATATTGTTATCCCAACTTTTGGCAAAGCCGAGATACTCAAAGATTAACTGAAAATCAATGATTATTAGTCATGAACATCGATTATGCATCGCAGGTTCACCATGGATATCGATGAATTTTGTCCGAGTCCGGATCGGGCTGCAATTGATAAGACATGTCAAGCAAGGCCAGATGAAACAACGTTCCAAGTTTCGAGTCAATCCGAGTTCGTATGCTCAAGATATCGCCAAAAGGAGATGGATGATATAGCATAGGTTCGAATCGATCGACCACGTGTGGGTTCGAATCCATCCACGAGGACACAGTTCGAATCCATTGAGGTACTCTTGCCTTCGAATCCATCAAGGAGAGATCCTCCGAATCCATGAAAAGGACTATAGCTTCGACTCCATCGAGCCAGCCTCTGCCTCTAATCGATCACGACAGGCCTTGCTTCGAACCCATCAGAATATGCCTTGCTTCGACTCCATTGAGCTAGCCTTAGTTCGAATCCAATAGCTCGAATCCATTGGAACGTTCCCACCTTCGAATCCCTTCAAGCAGTGGAGTCTTCGTATCAATCGACTGAGGGTTACCCAGATCGATACGAAGGAACGCACGTTTGATCGAATCGAAGGAGTATACCTTCAGATCCTTCTCTTCGAATCCACCAAGTAAACGCGACTAAAACCACGGATTTGACCCAGAAAACTCGGAGAAAAACGGGGATTGACCCGGAGCACGCGCACCACGTCATCGTCTTCACGTGCAGAAGCATGGATTCGACCCTATGGATTCGAACCATATCGATTCGAACGAATCCATAGGGCGAAGAACGTCAACTTGAATCGATCATAACTTGAGATCTACAAGTCCAAACGCTATGAAATTTTCACAGAAGCTTGAGCCCATGTTGAAGAATGTCCACACCAAATTTCAGCTCGATTGGATGATTTCTTGAACGATTCGAACATAGCTTCGAATCGATTCCAAAGTGGGCCCGGATTTCCAGAAAGCGGGCATGTGGGCTCCCTCACGTGCCAGAACTGGTCTCCCCTCAATTTAGGCGAAATATCAGCCTTCTACACCTATAAATAGAGCCCCTGGTCATTCAGAAAAGGGGTCGGACAATTTCGAGAGATAAAGGACGTCCATACTCTGCCAGATTTACTCCAGATCACCATTGCTGCCTGAGATTCAGACTTAGTTCAGCAAATCAGTTGTAATACAACACACGAAATTGTAATCTTCAAGCATCGAGCAATAAAAAGATAAAAACTTTGAAGTGGACGTAGGCCGGAGATAGCCGAACCACTATAAATTGCGTGTCACTGTTCATTATTTCTGGATTGTTGCTTGTTATTTACTTAGATCTGTGATTTGTGTGTGAATACTGTTGATTTGTATTCATACGCTGGTGCTTTCACTACACTTGGGGTTTGTGACCATTTTTGGCACAAACACTTTGGTGCTTTCACTGAGAAGAACTAGCACCCGCTACACCAGATTCAAAGTTTAGATTTGGAATTTTAAGGATTCAGATTTGACTCTACAATGACTCGACAAACTAGACAAAGAACTGAGAGGAGCCAACAGGCAGGAAGTCAAGAGGCATCCTCTGGCGCTGGAGAAGGACAAGCTTCGATCTACATTACTAGAGATGAGATGGTGGCTATGAATAACCTAATGCAGGAAAGAATGATGAAAAGCCAACAAGAGATGCTGCAGAATTTCTTCGAGCAGATGAGAGCTGCAGGGACACAGAACCCTGGACCAGCTACAGCGGCTGTGAATGTGGAACAAGGAGCTAGGGCTATGGAACCCAACGGAAGACAGAATACAGAACCAGAAGGCAATCAACAAGGGCTTGGGAGCAGGCCCGCAAGATCTGACGCAGAAGGACCTTTGGAAGGAGCTCAACCGGCTAGGGCCAACACAAATGCTAACGAGCCACCCGAATAGTACGTACCAGAATTCCCTACAAGACTCGGAGGGCAAGACAGAGACATGACAAGGGGTAAACCCCTAGATGGAGATGAAAGAATGATTGGCCTAGTGAGACGACTCATGAGAGGGGGATTGTCAGGCGGAGGATTGGAAGAGGTTAGTCGAAGTCCGTTCGCTCCAAATATCCGAAATGCAAGGAACCCTCCAAAGTTCAAACTACCGATGTAGATCCTTATGACGGAAAGTCAGACCCGACCATGCATATCACCAGATATATCAGACACATGGAAGTGCTGGGAGCATCCGAGGAAGTAATGGCATGATGTTTCCCCTTATTCTTATCAGATTTGGGTGCGCTTTGGTATAGACAGCTAGAGACAGGATCAATCAGGACATGGGGCGAGCTTGTGGATTGTTTCATGAAGCAGTTTAGGGTTCACATAACGCGACCCAAGAGCATGATGACTTTGGCATCAATAAAGCAAAGGACCGGAGAGTCCATACAAGATTTTCTGTTACGATTTAATGCAACGGTGGCTTTTGTAGATCGCCCGGACCCATCGATGATTTTGATGGCGGCAGTGGCAGGAGTTGGAGAAGGCACCGAATTCAAAGACTCTTTGACTAAAGATCCATCGCAAGATCTTGGAGAGTTTTTCCATGAAGCTGAAAAATTCATTCGATTAGAGGAATCACGAGCCGAGAGGCAGGAAATAAATGTTGCACAAGGCGAAGGAACCACCAGGGAACAGTCCAGGGCGGACAAAGGAAAGAGAAAGCAGGATGACGCACATGATGGTCCTGATAAACGGAAGAAATTCCGAGAGCCCAGATTCAGGCAATACACAGACTTGGTGGCAGGACTGGAACGAATTTACACCGAAACTCGGGGGCAACTCCCCTATCGAAAACCACCGAGGAGAGATCCCACAGAGCGGGAACGTAGAACCGGAAAATATTGCCTATTCCATGAGTTAGATGGGCACACAACCGACGAATGCCGCCACCTAAGGGATGAGGTGGAAGAGCATGCCAGGAGTGGTAGATTGCCACAATATATCAGAGAACGGGCAACGATAGTAAGACCTAAACAACCTCCACCTGATAGGAATGATCCTGGATCGGGATCACGACTCGTCATCAACTAATCGTGATGGCAAGGGCCAAGTTCAAGATTTGGACTCTGGTCGATTAGTTTTCTTAGATTTGATTTCCAAAATAAAACGGCTATCCCACTTACTCATGTACGGGAACCAGAGAGATCCCTAGGCATGCTCTAAGATGGAAATAGACCGCTCCGCCCGGAGAGGCATTGTCTTGTTTTTCCTGGTGTTTGAGATTGAATATCTAGGATTTGAATTTAATAAAGAAACACTTATTAAAATAAACCTTTTAGCCGGAGAGTTAAAGGATGAACATTAAATATCAATATAAACATGATCGCTTTATGACCTTACCCGGAGAGGCGGGGTCCGGAGTGCAAGAAGTGAGTTGCTTCGCCGGAGAGCGACAGGTTCAACTCACTTAAGCATCGTTTCCCATTCACCGGAGAGTGATTGGATCGGGATTCAATAAGAGCCCGGAGAGGCTATGATCGGCCCACGATTTGGGCCATGACATCGCTTAATGTTCAGATACACTGAACCGGAGTGCAAGAAGTGAGTCGCTTCGCCAGAGAGCGACAGAATTGACTCACTTAACATTGTTTCCTCTTCACCAAAGAGTGACAGGATGGGATCCAGCAAGAGCCCGGAGAGGCTATGATTGGCCTAAAGATTTAGGTTATGACATCACTTAATGTTCAAAAACACTGAACCGGAGTGTAGGGGGTGTAGCCGCTTCGCCGGAGAGCGACAGGATCGTCTCACTCATCTTTGTTTTCCCTTCACCGGAGAGTGACAGGATGGGATCCAGTAAGAGCCCAGAGAGACTACGATCGGTCCAGAATGACCAAGAGTGCTACGATCGCTATACGCCCTAGCTGGGGCCAGAGTGCAAGGGATAGAAAGCAACGCCGGAGTGCAATAAGATCTTTCTATTCAATCGCTAAATCTAGAATGGGTTTGACAAGGGTCCGGAGTGACCATCAATAGTACGGAGAGACCGTAGAATTTCATTCTTAACTTCCACTCGAAGAAATTGATAACAATTCGGCTTCGAACAACCATGGACTTGATTAAAAATGCTATACGCTCTGAATAAAACATGAATTCACTGCATTCAATTTGAGACTAATCAAAACACACCTTTTATCAAAAGGCGTGTTTTGGGGGGCAAAATGTTATCCCAACTTTTGGCAAAGCCGAGATATCCAAAGATTAACTGAAAATCAATGATTATTAGTCATGAACATCGATTATGCATCGCAGGTTCACCATGGATATCGATGAATTTTGTCCGAGTCTGGATCGGGCTGCAATTGATAAGACATGTCAAGCAAGGCCAGATGAAACAACGTTCCAAGTTTCGAGTCAATCCGAGTTCGTATGCTCAAGATATCGCCAAAAGGAGATGGATGATATAGCATAGGTTCGAATCGATCGACCACGTGTGGGTTCGAATCCATCCACGAGGACACAGTTCGAATCCATCGAGGTACTCTTGCCTTCGAATCCATCAAGGAGAGATCCTCCGAATCCATGAAAAGGACAATAGCTTCGACTCCATCGGGCCAGCCTCTGCCTCTAATCGATCACGACAGGCCTTGCTTCGAACCCATCAGAATATGCCTTGCTTCGACTCCATTGAGCCAGCCTTAGTTCGAATCCAATAGCTCGAACCATTGGAACGTTCCCACCTTCGAATCCCTTCAAGCAGTGGAGTCTTCGTATCAATCGACTGAGGGTTACCCAGATCGATACGAAGGAACGCACGTTTGATCGAATCGAAGGAGTATACCTTCAGATCCTTCTCTTCGAATCCACCAAGTAAACGCGACTAAAACCACGGATTTGACCCAGAAAACTCGGAGAAAAAGGGGGATTGACCCGGAGCACGCGCACCACGTCATCGTCTTCACGTGCAGAAGCATGGATTCGACCCCATGGATTCGAACCATATCGATTCGAACGAATCCATAGGGCGAAGAACGTCAACTTGAATCGATCATAACTTGAGATCTACAAGTCCAAACGCTATGAAATTTTCACAGAAGCTTGAGCCCATGTTGAAGAATGTCCACACCAAATTTCAGCTTGATTGGATGATTTCTTGATCGATTCGAACATAGCTTCGAATCGATCCCAAAGTGGGCCCGGATTTCCAGAAAGCGGGCATGTGGGCTCCCTCACGTGCCAGAACTGGTCTCTCCTCAATTTAAGTGAAATATCAGCCTTCTACACCTATAAATAGAGCCCCTGGTCATTCAGAAAAGGGGTCGGACTATTTCGAGAGATAAAGGGCGTCCATACTCTGCCAGATTTACTCCAGATCACCATTGCTGCCTGAGATTCAGACTTAGTTCAGCAAATCAGTTGTAATACAACACACGAAATTGTAATCTTCAAGCATCGAGTAATAAAAAGATAAAAACTTTGAAGTGGACGCAGGCCGGAGATAGCCGAACCACTATAAATTACGTGTCACTGTTCATTATTTCTGGATTGTTGCTTGTTATTTACTTAGATCTATGATTTGTGTGTGAATACTGTTGATTTGTATTCATACGCTGGTGCTTTCACTACACTTGGGGTTTGTGACCATTTTTGGCACAAACATATATATTTTTTCTGTTAAACCTCATCTCTACATATATTTACTGTTTTAAAATAAAAATATGTATATATGTGTGAATATATCTATTAAATCAAAACAGACTTTATTTTACACTTTCTGTAATCATCATTTTTTCATACTTCGATAGTAAATGTTTTCTTCACTGTATATATATATATATAATAAAAGAAAATAACTCTACTTATACCTCACTGCTCCTGGCCTCTTGCTTGCATCGCAACTCGCGATCCCAATTCCTGCCGCGACCCACTACATCACCTCCGAGTACACACTTCCAGATCGCGCGAGTACGCGACCCTCTTCATCGCCCATCGCGACTCAACGTGAGCCACTACACGCGGCTTCGAGCCTCGCCGACAATCCCAAATCAGTCGCACCTATCGATGCCTCCCCAAGCTTACCCTCCGCGCCGCTCGAGTTCGGACTCCCCCAATCGATCGTGACGAGACAACCGCGAACGAATCTCATTCGATTAGGTCTTCTCGAGTTTGATTTTATTATAGCTGAGTCTAATTGAAAGAGGAGCTCGGTTAGGATACAAACGGAAGATGATGAATATTATCACAGGGTATTTAAAACGAGGAGGGAGACGTAGAGATTTTATATAATTTTTCTTTGGCCATTTTTATCTTTCGAATTTTTGAACTAAGGAAGTACAGAAGAAGGTTGCGTGATTAAAACGAGAAAAGGGGACAAGGTCGATATCCAGTGGATTATTTCAGAGGAGGTTAGCTGATGGAAAAGGATTTGACAGGTGAAATGATAAATGATATTTAAATTAAAACGATTAATTTTTGTCTAGGCGTTAATATCTTGTACGATCACACGATAGCTCCGAAAGCTACGAAAATTGAAATCCGGTAATAATACAATATTACGGATCCAATGGAACTGGTTTCGTCGAATTCTGAGACTGTGCCCCGGAACGCTATTTTTTTTAAATATCGATTTAAACGATAAATTTCAAAATTGAACAAATCACTTCCGAATTCAATTTTGAGAGTTCCATTACCTTCAGAATTATCAATATAAATTTTCTAAGCCTTGAAAATATTTTTAACAAGCTTAAAACTGAAGATTTAAATTTTTACCCAGATTTAACGATTAAATTCAAAAATTAAATCGCCAAATTCATTCTAATATTTGAATTTCAAATTAAATTATCATTCGAATATTTAAAATCAATTAAATATTCACATTTCAAATGTCAAAAATTCAGGGTCGTTACACTAAGGATGAGAAGAAGTTAAGGAACAAGACAGTATGATTAGTAAAGGTCCAGTGGAGTAACAATGAGAAAGACAATACTTGGGAGAAAAAAGATATGATTAGAGACACTTATCCTAATTTTTTTAATGGTATGTTTTATGTCTATGATTATATTTGATGTTATGTACCTTACCGTAATTTCAAGGACGAAATTCTTTAAGGAGGGGAGTCTGTAACAACCCTAATTTTGATTAACATTATTTAGAACATTTAATTAGATAAATTAAATAAAATAATGTAAGATAATAAAGAAAATGAGATTTGGGAATCTATATGGGTTGAGCCTTAATTAATGAATTAATAAGGATGGTTATAACTTAAATTAGAAGGAGGAAATTATACGGAGGGTGAAATAGGAATAGACTCATTTCCTAAACATAAACCCCTACACTTTCATCTCCCTCATTCCCATTCAATTACACAAACTAAAGGCCGGCCATTACTAAGGAGATAAAAGAGGAAGAAAAGCTAGGAAATTGAAGAGAAAGTTTAGAAACACCAAATCAACACTCGAATCTCAACTCTCATTATCTAATCAAGATGAATAATGATAACCCATCTCAAGTTTGCCTACATAATTTTGGTTTTATGATTAAATCCAAAACTTATATGTGTTATTATGCCATGATGTGAATATTTGATGATTATATGCTTTCCGATGATTTATTGGATTTATTTAGGAAATTGGTAAATAGGTTTAAGTATGAAAACTTATCATATGACACCGAAATGACTTGAAATTTTGATATGATGTCAAAAACAATATTTTATAAGTGTGTTTCTAATTTCATAATTTCCAAGCAAGTATGAATATTTCGTGAATTTTCTAAGTGAGGAAATTATTTTATTTCTTTTTTAATTATTAAAAATAATTAAATAATGTTTTTGGCCCTAAAATTTTATATATTAAAAAATATGGTAAATCCGATTTATTATGATTTTTTGGGATTTTTCTCAAATGTTTACGATTTTATATGAATTTATTATGATAGAAAGGCTTGATAATTATTAATATAAAATTATGGTCTACAAAAATGTTTAGGAATGTAATTTCTGATCTATAACAGTTTTTCTGAAAAGGATTTGGTAAAGAAAGTTATTACCCAATAATAATTTGGCAAAGAATTGGAGTTGATAAAAAATATTGCTTTTTAAAGAAATAAAATAGTTTTTTAAATTAATTACGGTATTGTCATGTGCTCTTAATCAATGCCATAGCCCATCTATGCCGCATGTCATCTCTAACCTGTAGAGAAACATACGACGGTAACTTCGTTGGTATGTAAAAATTCCACTAAGGTTGGGATGTATCAATGCCGACATTGATGCCTACGATATTGGAAATGCCATCGGTGTTCTATACCGCTAATCTTCTTCGCCGCATATGTTCTATGCCACTTGTTTTATACCGCATGTTTTATTGTGGCATTGATGATGCCGTTAGGTTTTAATATCAAATCCCTGTGATTTCAATGACGCATGTCATATACCGCTAGTTTACCTTCTCAGCATTGACTATACTATGGTTGTAGTGCCGCTATTATTACTTTTGACGTTGGCTTTATACGATAATGTTGCCATTATTTTCTTATGTCAAAGTGTTTAACTACAGTGTTGCTATAGACTATTTTTGCCATTGATATAAAGTGGCAATAATGCCGCTAGTTTCTTATGCCGTCGTGTTTTGGCTATGATGCCGCTATAGGCTATTTTCGACACTGTTTTTATACGGAAATGATGCCGCCTAACCTTAATACCGACATTTCCATATTTCCAAGTTTTAAAAGTTTTATACTATGCAACCCATAACTATGCCCCTTGTATTCGGCAGCCTATGAGTATTTATAATATGCGCCATAAATGGTTTTAGCCTTATAGCCTTGTGTTTTATAAATTAGATGCTTTAACAAGATTTTGATATAAAAGGGTGCGACAACCCATATAGGCAATATCAATGCCGCACTTTATCAGTATAAATGGTTTTATTGTATATGGCTTCATAGCCTAAGGTTTTGAGGTGTGAAAACCTCTGATTGATTTCAAAATTCATCAATGCTATTTTATAAAAGCATAGACATTGGCATAAAAATATTTTGGAAGGTAAAGGGATAAATTTGTCCTTGTTTTAAGTATGATTTAAGGGTTAAATCAGTTATAAAGGTTTATGTTTTCAAGGCAATAAAAAGGGATTTAGCCCGGGATTTTACTAGAAAAATTATTCTTATCACCTTTAGATAAATTGTGATAGGATGAATTGACTTAGTGATTAGAAAACCAGATAGGACTGATGTAGGATCGCATCATATACTTCAGTAGTTAGCCCCTAGCTGATATTAGTCCAAAATTCCAATATGTAGGGCTTCGTCAAGAGTAAAACTAAAAGTAGGTTTCGCATAGAAGGAATACACAAAGATGAGGTGGGTTATTGGTTGGCCTACAAAACCATTAGGATCAGAGTGACCGTAGGAATAGTAAGTTTTGGACAGGCCGTCTAGTTTCCTTTTAACGGTAAGTTTGTAAATTTAATATATTTGATAAGCCCGATTTAGCCATATAGGTTTGTAGTTACCCTGAGAAAATTGTGATGTGGGATAGATAATCCATTTATTTAGACATATTGGTTATGATTACCCAAGTTGCACGCATGCATATGATTGTTTATATTGTCTAGTTCAACCGTTGTGGTTGCAGGTACTTGATTTCTAAAACACATATTTTTAGAAGATACTAGTAAAGGGAAAACTGTTCTACTTATTGGCGTGGTCTCATTAGTTATCTATTAACTGTGTTGGCATATTATTATTTACACCAAAAATTTTGTCTAACCCGAAGATGTTATTTTTCCCCTTATACTCTCGAGAACTCATTTGAGTAGTTTGAGAGTAAGTTTCTAGGTAAATTAGGTTAGACGAATAAAGCTTCCAAAGATGTGCAAAAGGCAGATCTAGCTATTGTAACATCCCGTATCTAGAGGCCAAAAGCTAAGCGCTATAAATGCTGCAGTCATCCATGTATTAACTTCTGGTGACAAAATACGATAATGCTAATGATATCCATAATATTAGAAGCACTTGAATAAGAACAAAATTCATAGATTTCCAAAAACAACATTTTACTGATTACATTTCAAAACAAATTCATATCCAAGTTACACAATCCCATAATCATTTCCCAGGTAAACATCAATTATAATTACAATAATATGCCAAGAGCGACATATGACGATGCCCCATGGTTGATCAGAGTTAATATAGTCATATCGGACTTAATATACACAGTGGAATATAAAAAATGAAACTGTACCTCCTAATTAGCTATCCGTCAGCCACCTGCTCGTCTCTGGAAGCTTTATTCGTCAATTTCAAAAACCTAAAAACCTCAACCCTCGGCCTACTCAAATCAATTTTGAGCACCCGAGAGTTTAAGGGGAAACAAAAACTTCGAGCTAGACATAAAGCCCAGTGTGAATGATACTATTTGTAACGACCCCGAATTTTAATTACATTTAATTTGATAATTAAATGATTTTTTGAATAAAAATTGTGAAATTGATTGATAAATCGATTCGAGTTTCCCCGAATTCAAATAAATTTGTGTATAAATCATTTAAACTTTAAATATTGTATATATATGTGAATGTGTATATATTTGGGTATGTATGAGTCAATTTGAAATTATAAATATATGTATATATATTTGATTTGAATTTAAATCGTAAATAAATGGTTTGAAAATAAAGATACAAATTATAAAAGATATAAAGTATAAAGTAAATACATTGGATAAAATCTAATAACAAATTAAAATTTAGAAATTCACTTATATTACCAAATGAATATAAGAATAATTAGTATTAAATTTAGAAATAAATAATTGTGATGGAGATAAATATAAAAATACATAAGATAAATTATAGATAAATACATATAGTAAATACATTAAATAAATTATAACAACATATTAAAATATGGAAATACATTCAAAAAAATAATAATAAAAGAAAATTTAAATAAAATAGAATCTCACTTATATTACAAAGTGATAAAACAAAGCAATTAATTCTAGCCCAAACCATATCTCATCAGCAAAACAAACCTGGCAAAAGTAAATATGAATGTGAAGTAGTTATGAAGGCAAGTAATATATATACTATAGCAAAATGTAGATATGCAAGAAAATAAAGAGGAATACATATATTTGCAGGCAAGAAGAAATAAGTCAAAACAAGAAATCATATTAGTACATACGAATTGATATGGGGATAAGTATGCAATGTGTAAGGACATAAGCATTTAATGCTATTATCTCTAGTACACAACCAAAATCATATCAGCCTCCTTATGAAGAAAAAATCTCTGATCAAATATGGTACCAGCAAGAAACAAGCCTGCATACTTATTCATATATCAATCTCTTTTTCATTTCCGTTCATAAAGCAATGTAAACCAGAAAATCATCAACCTATAAACTTCCCTCAAAACATTTTTCAAACCCTGTAAACCAAAGCATACTCAAGTTCAAAAGTTCAAAACCTGAAATAAAAGTTCAAGCAAGTTTATCAAGCAACATCAAGTAGTTCCAGTGTTTAAATCAAGAGTAGCAACTAAAAGCATTTCAGTTTTAAAGAAAATCAAAGCATCTTTCAAAAATCTGAAGTTCATTCCAGTTTTCAAAGTCATTTGCAAGTTCTCTGCCTTTTCAATGGTGAGTAACACTTGTTTTAAATTTTTAGAAATATGCATCTGTTGCTTGTAAATCTCTGATTCGAATATGAATGTGTGTGAATATATATATATATATATATGTATGTATGTATGTATGTATGTATATGTAATGAGATGTGTATGCTTATCTATGAACAGATGAGTTTCTGTTTAGTAACAGGGTAGCTAAAACTCAAGAAAAAATCATATTACCCAAACTAATCCATATTAAACCTTAATCTCAAAATAAAAAGTGATTGTAAGGTGGCAATACTAATTTTAAAAATGATCACAAGTTTAATTATTGAATAAATATTATGAAAATAGCATTTTACAGTAATAAGGAAATCAATGGTTAAAATTCCAATATTTTAAATTTTTAATTTGATTTTGTATCTTGAATAAACATCCAAAGGTAGGATTTTTAAAGCAAAAATGATGATTTTTAGTTAAGTATACAAGGTGCAGTTAATAAATGAACCAAAAATGCTCTTTTATCAATTTCTGATAGGTTATCAAATCTTAGATGCTGAAATTTGTTGTGAAGCTTGCTTGATCTTCGTCAATTCCAGGAAAAATGTAAAAAAATTATCCAATGCAAGAATTGTTGGGTTGAGAGCATTTTAGGGTTTAAGGAGACGATGTGGTCGATGCTATTGATCGCGCTCGTGTAGTAATGTGGGTTGATCGGGGACGTTCGGTCAGATGGAAATCGAAGGTGGGGAGTGTGACGAAGCTCATGGTCAATTGGCGAGGGCTCAGGTGATCTATGTTGGCGGCGCGAGGTGAATCTGTGGTCGAGGTGGGTTTCTAGTTGAAGCTAATCAGCTCGATTTTGTAGTTTGGTCAAATTGACTGATCTGAGCGTTGGAAAGGGATGAGGGCGAGTTCATCGTCGTGTGGGTGATCTCGGTGACGATCAATGATGGCTGAGGTGATGGTGCACGTACACGTGCACGCAATTGTGTTGGGTGGTGATATGTTGGGGAAGAAGAGGGTACAGTGGCTCGAGTTCATCTCGAAAAGGATCGCGTAAAACTCGAAGCGGATGCGTATTAGACTCGAAGTAAACTCGTTTCTGGCCCGGGTATAAGTTGTTTTCCAGGTTTAAACAAAACCTGTTCTGTTTGCTTTGGGATTTTAAAATTAATTTCAAATTTTAAAACAAATTTTAAGTTAAATTTTAAAAATCAAAGTGTAAGAATGAATTCAAGTTAGTTCTGAAATATAGTTGGAATTAATAAGGTTATTTTCAAATTGCTTGATACCTTAAAGTTGTTTAAGCATTTATGTGTTTTTAAGAAGAAGTTTGAATTTAAATGGGAAGTTGAAATTGTACGGGAAGCATTTGAAAACCAAGACTGGGCTAAAATCCAAATCTGAAGTTAAATTCCAGATTTTGAAATTTAATTAAGTTTGCAAATTTAAATGTTTAAATAAGATTAATATGTGAATTTAAAGAAAATTTGGTAACCAAAGTATCATTTTAACTAGAGAATTTAAAGGTTTTAAAATTAGTTTTAAACCTTGGCATTTAATTTAAAACCTTATTCACAATAAATAAAAAATTTGGTTTAAATCTTGAAATACAAATGAAATTTAAATGGAAATTTCGAAATGATCGTTTCCAAATATATTTATAAGTGATAATTAAATCATTAATAAAAAAAATGAGTTTCACCTTATGCTAATGAAGAATTAATGATTTATTTAGTTCATTAAGTATTAAGTTAATTAAAATGAAAAATATTAATTTATTTAATTAATTAATAATTTGGATTAATTAAATAAGTAATTAAAGGTTTAAATTACTTAATTAATGTAACGACCCGTATGTTTACGGATCGAAACGTCGTAGAACAGTTGACATTTGGTCGCATTGTTGATAAGTCGTCCAGAGTCTAAGTCTTAGGTCGTATGAGAGTTTGGAGCGACCTAAGGAAGATGACGAGTTAAGGAGTAGACGACCTAGCGGAGTGGAGCGACCTAAGGATTGGAACGACCTAGGAGGTTAGGTCGTATGATAGTTAGGTCGGAGTAGACAACCTAAGGGTTAGACGACCTAAGGAGTTAGCGACTTAAGTCAGTAAGCGACCTATGGGGTGGTTTAGTTAGGATGTAAGCGACCTAAGTTAGTAGACGACTTAGGAGTTAACGACTTAGGGATTGGTGCGACTTATAGAAGTAAGCGACTTAAGAGTTAGCGGCTTAAGAAACTGGGCGAGTTAGCGACTTAAGAAGGATAGGTCGGCAACGACCTAAGGAAGCTGGTGGTAGCAGTGAGCGACCTAAGGAGGTTAAGTCGTAGACGACCTAAGATGTTAAGTCGTATCCTAGTTAAGAGTTAGGTCGTGAGTTCTGTGTTGATTTAGGTCGTAGGTGACCTAAGACAGTTAGGTCGCATGTGTGTTAGGTCGTAGGTTTGTTAGGTCGTAGGTCGCGTATATGCGCAGATCTGGGTTAAGTCGTAGGTCGTAGAAGCGCATGCGTTAGGTCGTAAGTCGTGGAGTTTCGTTAGGTCGCGAATGTGCGTAGGTTGTTGGATCTGTTAGGTCGTAGGTCGTGGAAGCGCATATGTCGTTAAGTCGCGCGCTGATGCTAGGTTGTTGAGTCGGAGGTTGTTAGGTCGTGGGGTCTTTAGGTCGTGGACGACCTAAGAGCGAACGACCTAGGGGAAATCAGCTATAAATAGGAGGGTTCTATCTCACTTTTTGGGATCCGGATTTCGAAGCGACAAAGTGCTGCCATTTTGAGAGCTCGACTTCTACACTTCTTCACTTCTTTTCTCCACTCTAATCTAGTGATTCCTTCCATCCATATCGAAGATCAAATCGAAGATCCAAGAGCTTAGATTGAAGATCTTCATCCATCGAAGAGAGATTTCATCGTTTGAAGCGGATTGGTGATAGATCGAGTTAGACCCTTCGCTGTCCAGATCTGAAGTGGGTTTCTTTTAAGGTGTTTAGGTGATTTGGTGAGTGGTGATTATCTCTCACACGGATCCAAAGGAGTATATCGGATCGTTGGCTTGATTTTGTGTTAAAGTAGTGAATTCCATGCATTTTTGTAAACCTAAGTATAGATCCATATAGATCCATTGTTTATGATGATTTGACAACCATTTTACTACATGTTAACCTATGTAAGTTCATTCATCAAGGATGTAGAGACATTACTCATGATTTCATGCTTGTTAGACTATTGACTCTTTATTTACGAAATTGCCATTATTGTTATAATTGTCTATTTAGATCATATTTGAATGCTTGATTACTTGGATTAATGTTTGACTTGATTGATTGCTATGAATTAGATGATTGATGATTTGATTTAGACAAGTTGGTCGAAGATGATTCAAAAGCTAAGGGAAAGGCTCTTGAATTGGAAATGCTGCTCGTGGCATATGTAGCGGATGATGAAACTCATATGGATAGATTTGATGATGATGTTGAGATGAAGCTTTGCTATGATGATGATGAGGCGAAGTATGATATGAGATAGTCTTGGTCTAATCCAGACGGGATCATTCCAAGCATGTTGATAACTCGGTGAAATGGTTCAAGTTAGAGGATAATGGTTTGCTCGAGAGGCGCTTGAGCTAGTAAGGAAATAGTCGTCGAGGAGGATGACTAGAAGGCTGAGATCTCATCGTTGTTGAAGGTTCTAGCATGCTCAAAGCAAGAGTACGTTGGGCAGATTCGATAGTCCCTGAAGGCTAATGATTGGTAGTCAAGTACTCTGGGCAGATTCGATAGTCCTAGGCACGGGTCACGATGACGTGCGGAGTTATGTCTAGAACCGGGGTTTCCATTAGCCCTTGATGGATGGATGAAATAAAGAGCCGGTCATTCAATTGACGATGATATCGAAGCAATGATAACAGTGATAGCCAGAGTCATGGATGTTTGGTTGTATCATCATTCGGTCTCAAGAGCGGTATTTTCTGGGTGCTTATCTGATCTTGGTTTAGGCCTTGGGGGTTTGTACTTGGAAAACATCGCCCTTGACTCGAGTGATAATTTCTTTACTTTAAATTGTATGCTTTGCTATGATTGCTTCTGCTTAGTGTGAGTCTGGGGGCTATCACTGTAGAAAGAGGTGGAGTGGGAGGGTTGTATTCCTATTCCTTTTCCTTTATGCTCTTTTGGTACTTTGTTAGTTAATTTACCGCTCACTAAGACTGTTGTCTGACTCAAGGCTTTATGTTTTAACTCTTATTGCCTTGGGCTGTTCGTCCATTTTGGGACGGGCAGACTAGGTAGCAGGTGACAGGTGCTGTTCTTGCTTTCCACGATGCTGATGTCAAAGATGAGCTGGAGGCTTGCATATTATCTTCTTACTATATGTACTGGGTGTTCCGCTGTTTATATCTTCTCTGAGTGATATGTAGTGAGGCTTGATGTATTGACTATTCAAATGTTTGTATTCAACTATTATGAAGTTTTATTGATGAGATTCTATTCTGTGAAGCTTCACTATGTATATATTCTATTGTATTTTGTCCATGCGCTGTGAGTAATACGATAGATTCTGTTGTTTAAATTTACCCTGGCAATCGTCCATGGTCGCCTGGCACACTTTACAGTGCACTATCTCTAGGTTCGGTGCAGCGTTATGGGTGGTCGTCACATTTGTTATCAGAGCCTTGGTTAATCGATTTTGCCCAACGCTCGCTGACGTAACTACGTATGAGAGACGTAATTGTATTTTGATGGATGATTACTATATATAATATAGTAGCTTAGTAGAGTTTGAGTCCTTTATGCAGTTGTTTCTCTAGGTGTGCTAATCATTCCTTTTTATAGATATTAAGGATGAGTCGAAGAGGGAGACCAGCTGCTAGGGAAGGCCATGCTACCGAAGGGGCTGCTGATTATGCTGCTATGTTCGAAGCTATGATGACTTCGATCATGATAAGGATGCCATCTCCGGGGCCATCAGTGGATGTTGGAGTTCAAGTTCAAACTCCAAAGCCGGTGGATTTTTCTAAGTTGTGTAAGGATTATTCTGCTCTTGGAGGAAAGGTTTTCTTGGGAACAGAATCAACTATTGAGGTCCAGAGGTGGATAGATGCTTGTAGAAGGATCTTTAGTGATTTGGGAATTGAGGATGCAACTAAGAGGAAGTTAGCATCAAGACAGCTTCAAGGGAGAGCTTCTGATTGGTGGAACTCAATCACCATTGATACTCCGGAGGAAGAGATTACTTGGGAGCAATTCCAAACCAAATTTGAAGCTAAGTTCATTTCTACAGCTCAAAGTCTGTTCTGTTCAAGAAGTTTGTGGAGCTCAAGCAAGGTGGAAGACCAGTTCTTGAGTATGTTTCTGAGTTTGAAGCTTTGTCCAAGTATGCCCGGTCGTATATTATTGAATCTTCATATCAGAAGAATGAGAAGTTTGTGACAGGCTTGGACAGTTATCTTGGGAGGCAGTTGGTGGATTATTTGGACGATCCATTTGAGAAGCTTGTGGAGAAAGCTCTCAGGCACGAGAATCTATTTCCTAAAGAGGGATCTGTTGTTGCTGTGACCAAGGAAGAGTCTAGACCATAGCAGGGTGGAAACAAGAAGAGGAAGCAGCAGCAGTAGAAGGGTAAGGATGGCCAGAAGAAGCCGAAGGGCGAAGTGACCTGCTTCAATTGTCAACAGAAGGGCCATTTCTCCAGGGATTGCAAGAATCCTAAGGTGCCGATGAAATGCCACAACTGTGACAAGCCGGGGCATATCAAGAGAAATTGTCCAGAACCGAGGAAGGACAAGCAGATTGTGCAAGCTTATGCTTTGGGAGCTGTTCCATCGTCTTCGAAAGCTCCTACTGCTGAAGAGAAGGGAAAGAGCGTGGTGGTTCAGGGTACTCTTTTCATTTGTGGTGTTCCAGTTAGAGTGTTGTTTGATACTGGGGCGTCGCATTCTTTTGTTTGTAATGAACTTGTAGGGCGGTTGGGTTTAGAACCGGATATTGTTGATAGGCCATTGGTTGTGACTAATCCAGTTGGGGGTTCGTCTTGTTTGTGTATGCTATGCCGTGGTCTGATTGTATCGAGTCATGATTACTGTTTTGTTTGTGATTGCTTTGTTCTGAACTTTGCGGGGTTCGGAATTATTTTGGGTATGGACTGGCTTAGGAGGTATGCGGCAAAGGTTGATTGTGATAGGTTGGAGGTGACAGTCGAGAATGTGGAGGGGCAAAAGATTGTGATATGATGTAAGCATGAAGAAGGCGTCTTCATGAGCTTCATGTATTCGCTGGTTGTTCCACGGGATGGACTGTCATCTGTGCCAATCGCTAATGGATTTGATGATGTCTTTGACGAAGTCAAAGGGTTACCGCCGCATAGAGAGATCGAGTTTCGTATAGATCTAGTTGAAGGAGCCAGACCTGTTGTGATGCCTCTTAGGCGGATGGCGCCTAGGGAACAGCAGGAGTTGATGGTGCAGGTTGATGATCTTTTGCAGAAAGGATTCATTCGGCGTAGTGTGTCCGAATGGGGTGCACCAGTTGTGTTCGTAACCAAGGCGGATGGATCGCTGAGGTTGTGTGTGGATTATCGTGAGCTGAATAAGGTGACTAAGAAGAACAAGTATCCATTGCCGAGAATAGATGACTTGTTTGATCAGCTTCACGAAGCGAAGGTGTTTTCTCAGATGGATTTGGCAATGGGATTTCACCAGTTAAGAGTGGCTAAGGATAGTGTGCCGAAGACTGCTTTTAGGACACCATCCGGTTTCTTTGAGTGGCTGGTAATGCCGTTTGGATTGACTAATGCGCCAACATATTTTGTGGATCTTATGAATAGAGTGTTCAGAGATCAGTTGAATAAGTTTGTGCTAGTGTTCGTGGATGATATTTTGATTTATTCCAGAAATGAAGAAGAGCACAAGACGCACCTGCGTATTGTTTTGGAAATCTTGCGGAAACATCAGTTGAAGGCTAAGTTTTCGAAGTGTCACTTCTGGAAGAGTGAAGTGAGGTTCTTAGGCCATGTTATCTCTGGAAATGGAATAGCGGTTGATCCCGCTAAGGTGGCAGCAATCCAGGATTGGGGTAGACCTAAGAATGCATCTGATGTGAGAAGTTTTCTTGGATTAGCACGATATTATCGACGGTTTATCAAAGACTTCTCCAAGGTAGTTGCACCATTAATAGGATTGACGAAAAAGAACCAAGTGTTCAGATGGGAAGATAAGTGTGAGCAAGCTTTCGGGATCCTGAAAGAGCGACTGACAAGCGCTCCTGTTTTGACTATTCCAAGTGGAAATGATGAGATGGTGGTTTACACCGACGCATGTGGTACTGGACTTGGAGCAGTGCTGATGCAGAAGGATAAAGTTGTTGTGTATGCAAGTCGACAACTGAAGCCACATGAAAGGAATTACCCGACTCATGATTTGGAGTTAGCGGCGATTGTTTTTGCTCTGAAGATGTGGAGACATTATCTATTGGGAGTTCGATTCGAGTTGTTTACAAATCATAAGTCGTTGAAGTATCTTTTCTCCCAAAAGGATTTGAATCTTCGGCAGCAACGGTGGCTAGAGTTTTTGGCATCATATGATTTTGGTATAGCTTATACTCCGGGAAAAGGTAACACAGTGGCAGATGCGTTAAGTAGAAGACATGCAGGATTGGGAGCCATGTTTTCAGAATGGAAGAATCTCGAGTATTTAGCTGGATTTGACTTCAGGCCTAGATGTGAATTGGAACCTGAAATGTTGGCAAACTTATCAATAAGACCCACTCTTGTGGAAAGGATTGGCGAGGGCCAAAAGCGAGACGATAAGCTTGTCAAGATTTTCCGTGATTTGGAATCTGGATTTTAACCAGAAAAGGATAAAGGATTCGAGGTCGATCGAGAGGGTTGGCTTCAAAAGCAAGGATGACTAGTTGTTCCCGATGTGGATGAATTGAGGAATGAGGTGCTGAAGGAAAGTCATCACTCGAAGCTGACAATTCATCCAGGTGGAAATAAGATGTATCGGGACATGAAGAGAGCCTATTACTGGGAAGGCTTGAAGAAGGATGTTGGAAATTTTATTTCCAAGTGCATGAACTGCCAGTTGGTAAAAGCCGAGTAGAAGAAGCCAAGTGGATTGCTTCAGCCGTTAGAAGTTCCTACATGGAAGTGGGAGCAGGTATCGATGGATTTTATTGATGGGTTACCTAGAACAAGAACGGGGAATGAAGGGATTTGGGTCATTGTAGATCGTTTGACTAAGAGTGCAAGATTCATTCCTGTTCGATCGACTAGGACTGCATCAAAGTTGGCTGAGTTATATGTTAAGTGGATAGTTCGATTCCATGGTATCCCGAAGAGTATAGTGAGCGATCGAGACCCATTGTTCACTAGTGGATTTTGGAAGAGCTTCCAGGAAGTTTTGGGAACCGAGTTGTGTTTGAGTACAGCTTATCACCCTCAAACAGATGGTCAGACCGAGAGGGTCAACCGAGTTTTGGAAGATCTCCTCAGAGCTTGTGTTTTGGATTTCGGAGGATCATGGGAAGATCACCTTCATTTGGTGGAATTTTCATATAATAACAGTTACCAGTCAAGCATTGGTATGGCACCGTATGAAGCATTGTATGGAAGACCGTGTAACTCTCTGACATATTGGTTAGAGACAGGAGAAAAGCTGATACTTGGGCCAGAGATGATTCGACAGACCTCGGATTGTATAGAGATCATTCGGCAACGAATGAAGGTAGCCCAAGACCGTCAAAAAAGTTATGCCGATAAGCGTCGTAAGGATTTGGAGTTCAACGTAGGTGATATGGTTTTTGTGAAGATTTCTCCTCTGAAGAATGTTTTTCGATTCGGGAAGAAAGGAAAACTAACTCCGAGATTTGTTGGACCATTCCCGATCACCGAGCGAATTAGAAAGCTCGCCTACAGATTGGGGTTACCAGAGAAGATGTCGGGTGTGCACAATGTTTTTCATGTATCATATCTATGGAAGTATGTGCACGACTCAAATACAGTGGTTTCTACTGATAGCTGTGAAGATTTCGAAGTTGATCCAGTCGATAAGAGACCTCGTAAGCCGCTTCGCGTTGTGGAAACCGACACGAAACAAATTTGGAGGAAGGTAGTTAAGTTGCTCAAGATACAATGGAGTGATGATGATAACGACTGTACATGGGAGGTGGAAGAGAGGATGAAAGCAGCTCATCCTGAACTCTTCAAGGTATGGCCCTAAAGTGTCGTGTCATCTAACGACATTGTAACTTGTTCTAGCTTTAGAATTCTGCATGCTAAGCTAGAATTGGATGCATGGTTTGTTGATTGCTATGGATGGTAGGCATGTAGAATAGTCTTTGATTGCTCTGTTTGTTTGGAATTTCGGGGGCGAAATTCCTAAGGGGGAGAGAATGTAACGACCCGTATTTTTATGGATTGAAACGTCGTAAAACAGTTGACATTTGGTCGCATTGTTGATAAGTCGTCCAGAGTCTAAGTCTTAGGTCGTATGAGAGTTTGGAGCGACCTAAGGAAGATGATGAGTTAAGGAGTAGACGACCTAGCGGAGTGGAGCGACCTAAGGATTGGAACGACCTAGGAGGTTAGGTCGTATGATAGTTAGGTCGTATAGAAGTTAGGTCGGAGTAGACGACCTAAGGGTTAGACGACCTAAGGAGTTAGCGACTTAAGTCAGTAAACGACCTATGGGGTGGTTTAGTTAAGACGTAAGCGACCTAAGTTAGTAGACGACTTAGGAGATAACGACTTAGGGATTGGAGCGACTTATAGAAGTAAGCGACTTAAGAGTTAGCAGCTTAAGAAACTGGGCGAGTTAGCGACTTAAGAAGGATAGGTCGGCAACGACCTAAGGAAGCTGGTGGTAGCAGTAAGCGACCTAAGGAGGTTAAGTCGTAGACGACCTAAGATGTTAAGTCGTATCCTAGCTAAGAGTTAGATCGTGAGTTCTGTGTTGAGTTAGGTCGTAGGCGACATAAGATAGTTAGGTCGCGTGTGTGTTAGGTCGCAGGTTTGTTAGGTCGTAGGTCGCGTATATGCGCAGATATGGGTTAAGTCGTAGGTCGTAGAAGCGCATGCGTTAGGTCGTAAGTCGTGGAGTTTCGTTAGGTCGCGAATGTGCGTAGGTCGTTGGATCTGTTAGGTCGTAGGTCGCGGAAGCGCATATGTCGTTAAGTCGCGCGCTGATGCTAGGTTGTTGAGTCGGAGGTTGTTAGGTCGTGGGGTCTTTAGGTCGTGGACGACCTAAGAGAGAACGACCTAGGGGAAATCAGCTATAAATAGGAGGGTTCTATCTCACTTTTTGGGATCCGGATTTCGAAGCGACGAAGTGCTGCCATTTTGAGAGCTTGACTTCTACACTTCTTCACTTCTTTTCTCCACTCTAATCTAGTGATTCCTTCCATCCAAATCGAAGATCAAATCGAAGATCCAAGAGCTTAGATTGAAGATCTTCATCCATCGAAGAGAGATCATCGTTTGAAGCGGATTGGTGATAGATCGAGTTAGATCCTTCGCTGTCCAGATCTGAAGTGGGTTTCTTTTAAGGTGTTTAGGTGATTTGGTGAGTGGTGATTATCTCTCACACGGATCCAAAGGAGTATATCGGATCGTTGGCTTGATTTTGTGTTAAAGTAGTGATTTTCATGCATTTTTGTAAACCTAAGTATAGATCCATGTAGATCCATTGTTTATGATGATTTGACAACCATTTTACTACATGTTAACCTATGTAAGTTCATTCATCAAGGATGTAGAGACATTACTCATGATTTCATGCTTGTTAGACTATTGACTCTTTATTTACGAAATTGCCATTATTGTTATAATTGTCTATTTAGATCATATTTGAATGCTTGATTACTTGGATTAATGTTTGACTTGATTGATTGCTATGAATTAGATGATTGATGATTTGATTTAGGCAAGTTGGTCGAAGATGATTCAAAAGCTAAGGGAAAGGCTCTTGAATTGGAAAAGCTGCTTGTGGCATATGTAGCGGATGATGAAACTCATATGGATAGATTTGATGATGATGTTGAGATGAAGCTTTGCTATGATGATGATGAGGCGAAGTATGATATGAGATAGTCTTGGTCTAATCCAGAGGGGATCATTCCAAGCATGTTGATAACTCGGTGAAATGGTTCGAGTTAGAGGATAATGGTTTGCTCGAGAGGCACTTGAGCTAGTAAGGAAATAGTCGTCGAGGAGGATGACTAGAAGGCTGAGATCTCATCGTTGTTGAAGGTTCTAGCATGCTCAAAGAAAGAGTGCGTTGGGCAGATTCGATAGTCCCTGAAGGCTAATGATTGGTAGTCAAGTACTCTGGGCAGATTCGATAGTCCTAGGCACGGGTCACGATGACGTGCGGAGTTATGTCTAGAACCGGGGTTTCCATTAGCCCTTGATGGACGGATGAAATAAAGAGACGGTCATTCAATTAACGATGATATCGAAGCAATGATAACAGTGATAGCCAGAGTCATGGATGTTTGGTTGTATTATCATTCGGTCTCAAGAGCGGTATTTTCTGGGTGCTTATCTGATCTTGGTTTAGGCCTTGGGGGTTTGTACTTGGAAAACATCGCCCTTGACTCGAGTGATAATTGCTTTACTTTAAATTGTATGCTTTGCTATGATTGCTTCTGCTTAGTGTGAGTCTGGGGGCTATCACTGTAGAAAGAGGTGGAGTGGGAGGGTTGTATTCCTATTCCTTTTCCTTTATGCTCTTTTGGTACTTTGTTAGTTAATTTACCGCTCACTAAGACTGTTGTCTGACTCAAGGCTTTATGTTTTAACTCTTATTGCCTTGGGCTGTTCGTCCATTTTGGGACGGGCAGACTAGGTAGCAGGTGACAGGTGCTGTTCTTGCTTTCCACGATGCTGATGTCGAAGATGAGCTGGAGGCTTGCATATTATCTTCTTACTATATGTACTGGGTGTTCCGCTGTTTGTATATTCTCTTAGTGATATGTAGTGAGGCTTGATGTATTGACTATTCAGATGTTAGTATTCAACTATTATGAAGTTTTATTGATGAGATTCTATTCTGTGAAGCTTCACTATGTATATATTCTATTGTATTTTGTCCATGCGCTATGAGTAATACGATAGATTCTGTTGTTTAAATTTACCCTGGCAATCGTCCATGGTCGCCTGGCACACTTTACAGCGCACTATCTCTAGGTTTAGTGCAGGGGTCATGGGCGGTCGTCACAATTAAGGTTTAAAGATTAATTAAGTTAATTTATTTAGGAATTAAGGATCATTAATTGGATGAGATTAGGTAAGTCAAGATTATTAATTAATGACTAGAAATGAATCAACAAAGTAATTAGGAATTAATTTAGTTATTGTAAGGTACTTCATTAACTAAATAATCAAGTTAAATCAATGAGTGATTTATGGTTTATCAATTTCAATTGTTAATAAAGGTCATTAACTAAGATTATTTAGTAATTAATTGATGTGATTAATTTTGTTAATACTAAATTTTAATTTAATAATAATCATTTGAGGAACTGTTAAGCGTAATTACTTTATGGAAATAATTGATTAATTAAATGTTTTGAAATTAATTGATTATTTATTTACCATAACCAGCAAATTTATTCATGGAAATTAATCTGATTCTAAATCAATCATATAATAAATTGATCCTACTTATGGATGCTTGGATTATATTGGATGGTTGAATTGTTTGATATCCCTGATATGTGATGCTTTATGATACATCCTGATTTGTGTTGTGATCTATAATTTACTTATCTGTGACTCATATATCTGTGATCTGTGATCTGTAAATGAAAGATAAGCGTTATAATTTATACCGCTTATCAACTATATTTCTGTAGCTTATATGTGATGATTGAAGGATGTTGCACTATTGTGTAAAACCCCTGAACCACACGTTTACACACACAAATATGGATTTCACGTGGAAATGGGTTAAGTCATAGATGATTTAAATTTAATATTTTTGAAATTGAAATTTTAATTTCAATTGATTTTGGAAATGGATTTGGGTTAAATGTTAAAACTTTCGAAAAGGAGTTTGTAAGATAAAAGTTATTTTAAATAACTTAATAAAGCTTCCAATTTAAGTAATTCAATTTGAATTTGAATTCAAATTAAGAAATTAAATTCTATGTTGAAAATTTATGGTTTAAAAATGTGATACAAGTTATAAATGTGTTTATATGAATTCAAACCATTTTGAAAGTATTGTTGAGAATTTGGATTTAACCCAAGGACTTTAACTTGTATAAACGAATCAGATTTTCCGAAATGAAAACTATTGTTTTCAAATGATAAAGCTTTCATATAAGAAACGAAATTCCAATTTAATTGAAGGAATTTCAAGTTTGAATTGGAAATGGTTTTCCGAATTATGAATGAATCTTTGTGAAAGGTTGTTAAACTTTGTTTTGAAATTGGGAAGGTGTATCTTTTGTATAAAAGGTCAAAATGGAATTGTTTAGAAAGCTATCAGTTAAATCTTTGTTTTAAAGATTTAACGAGTTAATCCAAATTGAAATGGAAATCGATTTGAAAATTTATGAATGAATCTTTGTGAAACTGAGTGAAATTTGTGAGATGAATCTTTTTATGTAAAGATTAAATGGTAATGTGTTTAAACCATTTGAAAGAAAAGTTTTGGGTAATAAGTTGTGACTTAATCGAAATCCCAATATCCATATATTTTTAAATATTGCGCTCATTATTCGGTTTAGCCGGGAAAGGACCTTTGTGTCACATAACCCATTCTGAATAATGATACGTTGTATATGGATCGCATTTGCTATATTACATCATGATAGGGGGTTCTCGCTTCGCGGTTTGGTGGCGAATGGGAGACTCTTACCCCTACATGTCCATGAGTGGGATGGGTTGGTTGTGACAGTCAAGAGGCTGGCCGTAAAAGTAAATGCGAGGTGCCATTGTATGCCACGGTGGGTCTGGGATGGTTGCAAAGCCTACCGGTCCCCACTGTCTTTGGACTCTCACATTTGGTATCAGAGCTGAGGGTAAAACTTTAGCTCAGGAGTATAACACATTAAGTAGCTCATTAGAGATAGGGTGAAGTATACCCTAGAATGAGCATCCTTAAGATATCTGTCTGTATGCCTCAGTAAATTCACTTACTATCCACTGATAGTGAGTATGAGTGCAAGAAGAGGATGAGATAGGGGACATGGGAGTACGACTATAAATGGCCAATACCCTGTAACAACAAGGAAACAATCTTTTCCCTATCAATCTCTTTTGTTCGTCATCTTTTTTCTATTCTTTGATAGTTCCTGGTAGATCCAGGAAGGAGATTCGATATATTAATATGGGACATAAACTCCAAATAAGTCAGAATTGTTTGTTTGGATGTATTGGTGGCTTTGATTGCCATAGTTGATAGGTATACTTTAGTTCTAAACTAAAAAGTTTTGAAATTATATCCATATATCTATCTATTCTTTGGGTCCCAATATATTCTACGAATGGTTAGTTATCCCTTCAAACTAACCGATGCCCCTCCATATTTCGTATATCTGGATAACCTGAGTATCGTGGAAAAAAATTAAACAGATTCGTTCTTGTATCTATTGTTGATATTCTGATTTGGTAAGCCAAATGCAGAATAGATGTTCATTTTGATTTGATGAAACATTCTTTATCTATCTTTGTGTCTCCTTGGCAATTTCAAGGACGAAATTCTTTTAAGGGGGAAGTCTGTAACGACCCTGAATTTTAATTACATTTAATTTGATAATTAAATGAATTTTTGAATAAAAATTGTGAAATTTATTGATAAATCGATTCGAGTTTCCCCGAATTCAAATAAATTTGTGTATAAATCGTTTAAACTTTAAATATTGTATATATATGTGAATGTGTATATATTTGGGTATATATGAGTCAATTTGAAATTATAAACATATGTATATATATTTGATTTGAATTTAAATCGTAAATAAATTGTGTGAAAATAAAGTGTAACAACCCTGGGTTTTATAACAATTGATTATCGTCAAATGACGATTAAAATTGTTGGCAAATTACTGTTGGAATTTTTAATCGGTTGAGATTCTTTTGAAAGTTTGTTAAAGGAGATATGTGGACTTTAAAAATTTAATATGGTTGCCCATTGTTTGCACAAAAAATGGACAAACACCTCAAAGTTGTATGATTTAGTAGATCTTATGTTGTTCTTAGTGATTTGAGTGATTTATGCAAATATATGAAAAGCAGGGGCTAAATTGTTAAAAGACACGCAGATTTATAGTGGTTCAGCCAGAATGTGCCTACGTCCACTTTATATGTTATTTCTCTTCTCTTCTTTTGATTACAAGTACAAAGCTTTGATACAAGTAAAAGAAAGTTGTTTGAAAGTTCTCTCCGTGCTTGAGCTCTCAAACTTGTCCCCCATTGTTGTACCCCAGCCCCTCTATTTATAGAGTGAGGCTGGGGGTAGGGGTCATGGATTTATATAACAGCTGGTGGGCCTGGGCTGACGCGACCTGGCCTGGTATTGTTGGTCCGGAAGGAGCATGGTTCCGAACGTCTCGGTCCGGTGGCAGCTGGTTCGGTAGGATGGAGTTGAAGTGAGTTGGTCTGGTAGGAGCATGGTTCGGTAGGAGCATGGTGGAAGTGAGTTGGTCCGGTAGGAGCATGGTCCGGTAGGAGCGTGGTGGAAGTGAGTTGGTCCGGTAGGAGCATGGTTCGGTAGGAAGCATGTTGAGTGGACCGGTGTACTTGGTTCGGTGGGAAGCATGTTGGGTGGTCCGGCGTACTTGGTTCGGTGGGAAGCATGTTGAGTGGACCGGTGTACCTGGTTCGGTGGGAAGCATGTTGGGTGAGATGGTATTTGGTTCGGAGAGACCGGTTGTGGAGTTTTGGTGGAGCTGGTCCGGTTGTAACTTGGATCGGTGGAGGATGGCCTATTGGTTGGTTCGTTCGTGGCTGTGTTGATCCGATGATGATGGTTCGGCTAGGCTGGTTCGATGGTAAGAATCCATCCAACATTTGCCCCCCAAAGTGGGGCATATGCTAGTATATGCCGCGCTTTGTTTCGGCTAGGGTGTTTTCATTTGGTCCCAGAGTGCCGAGCCATTTGGTCCGGTGTCTTGTATCTGCTTATAAATAGGGGCTACACACCTTCGTTATTCCTTACCGAACAGAGAGAGCCGAATCAAACTGAGTACCGAATCATCTAAGTACCGAATCATCTGAGTACCGAATAGTCCAAGCTCTGAACCAGGTATGTACTCTTTTGCCGAATGAGCTTACAAATTCAGTACCGAATGAATTTTACATGGAAAATGCCGAATGATCCTTTGTGTTGGGATGCCGAATGAACTCTGTCTCTTGAACTATCGGACGGAACCGATGGTTTCTAAGTACCGAATGAATCTAATACCGGATGAGCTTTAATACTTGTATTATCAGTGAAGTTCTAGGTTACATAATTCATGCATTTTGGTGATGTACTTTCTGTGTTTGCAGATAATGTCTCAAAGAGTAGAAACTCGATCAGGCAGAAAGAAGTCCCAGGGCGAAGGAGAATCTCCCTCAGTGCCCCCTGTTCAGCCAGGTCCGAAACGTCATGGATCTACCCCGAGATCACTAGTGGATGGGTACGGCCCTCAGGAGCTTTTGAACTCCCCACACGATTGCTTTCCCAGCTCCCTTAAGGAAGAGCAGCTTGATGTCATCTCCCGTTCTTTCGGGATTGATAGGGCGCAAATGTTGTTGCCAGGGAGAGAAGTTATGCCCTACGACCCTCCTGAAGGGTACTTTGCTTACAGCAGATACCACTGCATGTGTGGTGCTATTCCGCCTCTTAATGCTTGGGTAGCCAGCTTCCTCACATATCTAAATGTGGCCCCATTCCAGCTTCAATCCAACTCCTATGCTATACTGGTGAGCCTCTTCGTCATCTTTCAGAGGAAGTATGGTCGTGCTCCTTCCAACCGGGAGATCCGGTACTTATATAATCTGAGGGGCTATAAGAAGGGGTCCCCATACATTAGCTTGGAGTCAGCTGTAACCTTCAAGCTGGTCTTGCATCTGTATTCTAAGTTCAGCATGTTCAAGAAGGAGTGGTTCTTTGTTAGGGACGACTCTGTTTCTATTCGGCGTTTCACCTCTGGATGTAAGTCGACGCTTTATTCATAATTTCCATTCTGACTGCGATGCTCCTTCTTATACGTTTTCATTTTTGCTAGCGACAGGTGGCTTTGCGGTGGTGGAGACTGATCGCCTGGTTCAAACGGCGGCTGAGATAGAAGCTATCCCCGGGAGAGATAGATCAGCTGCCTACCTGATCAGAAACGCGACCCTTCTGGGGTATAACTTGATCCTTCCACAGCAGTCAGTAGTCAAGCTGAGGGAAACGGCGGAGGAGAGGGCGGCTGCTCAGGCTAAGGGAGGTGTCATGGTAGAGAGTGGCAAGAGAAAACCTTTCACAAAACCTTCAGCCGTTGGAGGTAAGAAACTTAAGAAGTCGGACGGTCCTTCCCCCAGCAATTGTCCACTTACCCAGGGGCAGGAAGACGTAGAGGAGGAGAGAGGTGAGGGTGGAGGTGACCGGGAAGGTGGCGACGGTGGCGACGGCATCGGGGCCTTGCTTCCTGGGCAGGCAGGCGAGATTCAGGAGTGGACGGATGATGCATTCCACCAAGCTTTTGAGGGGCTGGACGGGGAAACGGCTTTGATAGAGAAATTCGGGAGAGTTGACAAGGCTGGGACTGGTGCAAGCGAGCCTCCTCAGACTATTCCAGCCAAGGTGGCTCCGACGACTCAAGGTGAACTTTTGACTCTTGCGGGCTCCATTTATGATAGGGACTTAGGAATATTTTATGATCCGCTCCCGTCCTGGAATGAAATCCAGGACTCATTGCAGTATCCTACTCCTCCCCAGGGTTTGTACAACCACAGATGTGCTTACTTTCTTCTTTTATCTTTTTAATTTATCGTGTTTTCTTGAATTATGGATCACTATAAGCTTGTGACACTTGTTCTTTATATCAGGAGCAGGTAAAACGGCTAAGGCCTCAGATCTTCGGCACAGGCTTGAACAATACAAGCTTTCCAGAGCTTCCGCCAAGCCGAAACCTTCGGCCCACCGTTCCGGGGATGTAGTCGGCTACCGTCCTCTTCTCGGGGTTATTGACGAGGGCATTCAAAAGAGAAAGAGGAGCCATCCCTTATCCGAATCTTCACTTGGTCCTCAGCCCCCGGTTCAGCCTCTTCACGATATCACAGAGGAGGGTACTGAGTTCGCACTCTCTCCGCACCCGTCTGAAAATCCTTCCGTTATTCAGATTGATCGTCCTGGTTTGGCTTGTAATCCATTTGCGGGTCACCCTGATCTGGATCCAGGTTCCCATGATATTACCTTTGACGAGGTTACCGGTGAGCACCTTCCTCCCTGCAATCCCATGGTACGGGTGCTTGATGAGGCTAAGTCTTTAGATCTCGATTTACTTACCACTCGGGTAATTACCATGGGAGACGAGGCTAAGGCTAATATTGATCGGGTGGCGGAGGAGACTAGGAAGCTGATGGGGCATCATGCCCGGCTGGTTAAGGCTGGAGAGGAGATTGGGAGTGCCAAAATTCGACTACGATTGATGGTTTCAGATCAGGCCAAACAGCTTGCTGATCAGGCCATTCAGATTTCCCAACATGAGGCTGCCTACGGGCGGTTGAGGAAGGCTATGGAGGAGGCTGGTAAGGCAGAATTGCGGAAGATGGAGGCTGCTTGCAAGGAGCAGATAAATATGGCCATCTCGACAGTGGACGAGGTTCGGAGGGCGGATCTTGAGCAGGTAGAGGAGTTGTCCGGGAAACTTGAGGCTGCAGAGCTTGCTCAAGCCAAGTTGAGGGAGGAGATGGAGGCAATGCGGGAATCCCTTCTGGTTGACTGCTCGAGATACCGATCGGAGAAAGATGCTGCCGTTGAAAGGTTGTCGGCTTCCGAGGCCCGGATGAGGGAGTTTGAGGAGAATGAGGGGATGATGGATGAAATGCTTCAGGACATGTACTTCCGAACCTGGAAGCAAGGCAACCTATCCTGGATGGATGATTATCCTAGGGACATGGCTAAGATCTATCTTCGGGCTCTGGAGGAGGCCAAGGCCGATGCGGATAAAGATGGTGGCGTGGCCTTCAGCATGGATGTGGTCACTGCCCAGTTTGCCAAGCGGGAGAAGGTGGCGGTGAAGGAGGGTATGCGGTTGCTTGCTGCTGAGGAGGCAGGGGTGCAAGTAGATGATGACGACCAGGATGGCCAAGAAGCAGATGTTGGTAAGTCTTCCTTTTTAGTTTCCCCATTATCTTGGTTGCTTCTCCCTAATGAATCCCTTCTCTGTCTGGACAGGTGGGCAACATGACAAGGAAAAAACTCCAATGCAGCCGGCCCCTTGATTATACCTGGAAAAACTCCTTTTGTGGACTTGACAGGGTTGTAGATGTTAGTCTTAAAACAGTAAAGTAGCTTTTTTTTAAGTTGTATTATTTTGCTACTTGTAATAAATAGCTCTATTCTTGATGTGTAATTCTTCAACTTAAGCTGATTTTGTCGTCTTCCGAATGTTCGTTGCTATTTTGACATGTCGTATGAGAAATATAGCTATGTATATTCTTGTAATTGAATTGTGTTTGATGTCAGGTTCTGGTTTTAAAACATAATTTCATGACTTGCAATATTAGCGTGTGGTGTGAACAAATTATAGTCATGCATTTGTACACAAAAGAAGAAAATACCGCCTTTCATGTTTTAATCGTAGATGGTAGTTTTGAATATCTTGTATGACCGAGCATGGAACGCAGTCGAATGCCCTGCCATCCAATCGTGAGTCCCTACACCCATTGGCGAGTATCTCCTACTCTGCATCCTGTACTTTAGGGACTGTTATAGAGGATAGGACAAAAGCTTTTTAAGTAAAATTGAAATATGTGAAAAAGTAAAACTTCCAATCACGGAAGGCCTTCGATGTGCTTAAGTTCGTGGCAAACGGGTTTTGTAGTCACTTTACCTAGCTGTGGGTCTTGGAGACATTTGTCACCCATCTTACGCCTCCGCGGGGAGTTAATTCTTTTTTACCACAGCCGCACTTAAGACACATCGGAGCCGAGATCGCGCACAGTAACTACCCGGGCCATTATGGCCCGTAATCGTGGGTATTACTCGATTTACTGTGGCCGGCTAGCATGGGTGCCGATCGTCAACTGTGAACTGCCCCTGGCTGGCCACACCTTATGTTGGGGCTTATAGTCGGTTCACAGTTGCCGGCGAGCCTAACGCCGTAATGAGCTGCCTCGGCTATAGTCGGCCTTCTCGGCGGCTTATAATCAGCTCATTACAGTTGGCTTTAAGGGCCGTCGCGAGCAATGAGTTAACCCGCAGCAGAGGGATGCTGGAGCAAAAGTGTCTCATTGGCGAGGGCATAGATTCGCATAGTACCTGTTAGGTTTTGCCCAGGTGAAGTTGCGCCGTAGAGTGCTTTGAGTGGAAATGCTATACGCATAGGATTTTGTTCAACAGAAAAGGATAAAGTTAACAAGTAGCCAAGATATAAAGGAACAAGTTAAAAAAGAGACAAGGTTTTTTAAAGTGGTTCGGCATGAAAAGGCCTACATCCACTAATTCTCTTTGTTAATTCACTTCATATGGGCAGTACAAGTTTAGAAAAGTATCGACGGAGGTGCTGGATGTTCCATGCCCTCTGGAACACCTCTCCGTCCACTGTTGACAAAATATAAGCTCCATTGTGGAGATCTTTATGAATTACATATGGTCCAACCCAGATTGGGTCTAGTGCTCCGGGGCGAGGGAAGATTCGCTTGAGGACAAGATCCCCTTCTTGTAAGGTACGATGCTTGACTTTGGAGTTGTATTGTGCTGCCACTTTCTGCTTGTGGGCTGCTATTTTAAGGACTGCATCATTTCTTCTCTCCTCAACTAGATCCAAAGACATATGGAGGAGTTCTTCATTCTCTTTCGGGTTATAGTGGATCCTACGGTGGGAAGGCACAATGGTTTCAACTTGGAGCATAGCCTCCGATCCGTATGCCAAAGAGAAATGAGTGTGCCCCGTTGATGTTCTGAAAGATGTGCGGTAGGCCCACAGTGCCGTAGGGAGTTCATCCACCCAAGCGCCCTTTGACTTTTCGAGCTTCTTTTTTATCAGAGTTTTTAGAATTTTGTTGACTGCTTCGACTTGTCCGTTTGCCTGGGGATATGCTATGGATGAGAAGCTTTTATGAATTCCGTGCTCTCGGCACCAGTTGGCGAATTCCTCGCTATCAAACTGAAGTCCATTGTCTGATATGATTTTGAGTGGGACTCCATACCTGCATAGAACATTTTTGATCAAGAAGTTAATAACTTTTGCTGAAGATACTTTATTTTGAGGTTCCGCTTCCACCCATTTGGTGAAATAATCAACTGCCACTATAGCATATTTGGCCCCGCCTCGGCCCATCGGTAGCTCGCCGATTAAGTCAATTCCCCATATTGCGAAGGGCCAAGGGCTGGTCATTTGAGTAATCTCAGTTGTTGGTAGCCGCGGAATCTTAGCAAATTTTTGGCATCTGTCACACTTTTTGACGTAATCTAAGGCGTCCTTGCTTAAGGTGGGCCAGAAATATCAGTATCGGAGTATCTTTTTTGCTAATGTTTGCCCTCCGGTGTGATCTTCGCAGCTCCCCTGATGGATGTTGGATAAGATTTCCTTGGCTTCCCTCCCAGCGACACACCTTAATAACAGGTTAGAGAATCCGCGCCGATAGAGGATGTCTTCTTGTATTGTGTAGCGGGATGCTTTCCTCAAGATTTTCTTGACTTCGTTATTCCCGTTGGTTAGTGTGCCACTTTGTAGGTATTCTCGGATGGGAGTCATCCAAGTTGCTTCTTCGGTTGCAGTTATCAGATTCACTTGCTCAAAACTTGGGGCCAGTTGCTTTGAGATAGTTACTGCCCCGAAGATGGTGATGTCTCTCACACTTGCTTGCTTTGCCAATTCGTCGGCCTCTCGGTTCTCTTCCCGAGCGATGTGTTTGACTAAGTAGTGGTCCAATCGGTTGAGAAGTAACTTGGTCTTCTTTAGATATGCTATGAGTCGTTCCTCTCGAGCTTGGAATTCTCCTAATATTTGATTAACAATAAGTTGAGAATCACTATGAAGACACAAAGAATTGGCTCCGATTTCTATGGCAATTTCTGGTCCAGCTATCACTGCTTCATATTCTGCATCGTTGTTGGTGGCAGCGAACTCCAACCTTATAGCATAGTGCAGTTTGTTTCCCCTGGGAGTGATTATTACCACACCTGCCCCCGAGCCTTGTTCGTTCGATGCACCATCCACAAAGAGATTCCACTTGATATCTTCTGCTATTTCCAATTGCTCCTTATCTTCATTGGTAGTGAATTCTGCAATGAAATCAGCCATGGCTTGTCCCTTGATGGCGGTGCGAGGGTGATAGGTGATATCATACTGACTTAGTTCAATGCACCAATTAAGTAGTCGCCCAGAACTGTCGGGACGATGGAGTACCTGCCTCAGTGGTTGATCGGTCAAAACTTTGATGGAATGGGACTGGAAGTAGTGACGCAGTTTCCATGATGTGATTAGTAAACAGTATGCTAGCTTCTTAAGTTTAGGATATCTGACTTCTGCCCTAGTAAACCTTTTTCTGACGAAGTAAACTGGCCGTTGCGTGCGGTTGTCTTCCCTTACCAAGGCAGCGCTTAGGGCGTGAGATGACACAGCAAGGTATAGGTATAATTCTTCGCCTTCGCTTGGAGTCGAAAGTACCGGTGGTTTCTGCAGGTGTTCGATAAGGTTAAGGAAAGCGGTTAAGCATTCGTCAGTCCATTCGAACTTTCCTTTGTCTTTCTTTAGAGCTTCGAAAAAGGGGACGCACTTGTCTGTTGCCTTGGAGATGAATCGGCTTAGGGCGGCCACTTTTCCATTTAGGCTTTGCATTTCCTTTCGGGTGGAAGGTATCTTGATATCCCTTAGCGCTCGGACTTGTTCAGGGTTCGCTTCAATCCCCCTGGCATGGACGATGAATCCTAAGAACTTTCCTGATGATACTCCGAAGGAGCATTTTAGAGGATTCAACTTCATGCCATACCGGCGAAGTACTTGAAACATCTTGCCTAGGTGGCTTACATGATCTTTGGCTTTCCTTGACTTCACCAGCATGTCATCCACATATACTTCCATAGTCTGTCCTATTAGCCCTGCAAACATCTTATTGACGAGGCGCTGGTAGGTGGCTCCTGCATTTTTAAGTCTGAAAGGCATTACCTTATAGTAGTATAAAACCCGGTCAGTGATGAAACTAGTGTGGTCTTGGTCGGGAGCATGCATAGGAATTTGGTTATATCTTGAGTATGCATCCATAAAAGATAGGAGTTCGTGCCCGGCTGTGCTGTCTACAAGTTGGTCGATTCTGGGAAGTGGGAAGCAATCCTTTGGGCAGGCGTCGTTTAGGTTGGAAAAGTCAATGCAGGTTCGCCACTTCCCATTAGCCTTCTTTACCAGTACCGGGTTGGCGATCCATTCCGGGTAGATAGCTTCTCGTATGAAGTCATTGGCGAGTAGATTCTTTACTTCTTCATCGAGGGCTGCTGATCGTTCTGCCCCCATACTTCTCTTTCTTTGTTTTACGGGTGCCTTGGCAGGATCAATGTTTAATACGTGGCATGCTATGTCGGGGGAGATTCCGGTCATGTCAGCGTGTGACCACGCGAATACATCCAAGTTGTGGCAGAGAAAATCGATGAGTTGTTCCTTCAATTCGGCTTTTAGTTGGGACCCAATTTTCAGTAGTCTACTTGAGTCGTGCTTGTCTACAGATATAAACTCCATAGCCTCTACAGGCTCGGCGGTGGCCTCCTCCTCTTTGTCCCTAGGGTCTAATTCATTGAAAGGGTCGCTGGTATATCGAAGAGGAGGGGCTTTCTTTAGTTCCTATGCTTCTAGACTTTTCGTGCAGAGGACAATCTCTACACCCTTCCCTTTATCCTTCCTATGGTTGTTGCGAAGTTCAGTCACATAGCAGTCTCGAGCAACGTCCTGGTCTCCTTCCACTTCCCCTACTCCATTGTCTGTTGGAAATTTCATCTTTAGGCACCATGGGGCTAGGACAATTTGGAAGTCAGACAAGGCTGGTCTTCCTAAGAAGGCGTTGTAGGCCGAATGGTTTTCTATTAGCACGAACGTCTGCTTCCGTATAATGGAGCGGGGATGGCTCCCAATCTCAACAAAGAGGTCCAGTTGCCCGAGGGGCATCTTAGCATCCCCAGTGAAACCGTGTAGTGGTTTATCGCAGGGAGATACATCCTTTATTGATAGCTTCATTTTGTCGAATGCGTGTTTGAACAAGATGTTTACTGAGCTTCCAGTGTCTACCAGGATTCGGTAAACTTCGACGGGACCGAGTCGGGCAGAGATGACCATGGGATCCATGTGAGGGTACTGCCTTCCTTCTAGGTCACGCTTACCGAATGTGATGTCATCACTTTCTTTCCGCTTCGGGTGGCGTTCTTCTATAACCGAATTTACATAGTCTTTATTGTCTCTAAGCGACTTTCCGTATCTTTCCATCTCTTTCCAGCTTCTGTCTGCGATGTGCGGCCCTCCTGAGATGGTATGGACCACTATCTTCTCTTGACTAGAGCTGCTAGCGTTGCGGTTTCCTCTGTCGGCCCCCGGTGAGGGTAGCCTTGGGTTTTCATTGGCAGGAGCTGGGGTCCTGTCCTGACCTTTTACATAACGTTCCAGTTTCTTCCTTCTGATGTGTTCCTCAATCAGATCTCGGAGATGATGGCATTCGTTGGTATCATGCCCGTGAGATTCGTGGAAGCGGCAGAACTTTCCAGACTTCTATGCGTTATCTGATTCCTTCTTGTATGGTGGGCGTTTGTATCTAACTTCGCCTTGGGTGGCAAGGAAGATATTTTCGACGGTCTCGTTCAAAGGAGTGTAAGTGTCGAATCTTGGTCCTGGCCGATATAGGCGCTTTTCTCCCTTCTTGCCCCCAGCATTGTCTCTGGAATCATTTCTTCGAACGTCCCTTGCCACAGCAGGGGCGTTGCTATGGGTTGTCTTATTTTGCTTTCCTGACTGCCCCTCAACGGCAGCATCCTCAAGCCTCATGTATTTCCCAGCTTCATGGAAGAAATCGGGTAAAGTAGCTGGTTTTTCTTTCGTCAACCTTCTAGCAAATTTAGTGTCCGGATGCACACCACTATAGAGGGCCATTAGGATAAGCTTCTCATCGACATCTTGGACTACGGCTGCTGCGGCGTTGAATCTGGTTAGGTATTGCTGCAGCTTCTCTCCAGGTTTCTGTTTGACGCTGGATAAGGAATAAGCGTCCTTAGGTTGCTCTACATGAATGCGGAACTGACTGATAAATTTTTCTTTCAACATTTCCCACGAGCTGATGGATCCCTGGGGTAGATGACAGAACCAGGAGGTAGCAAGATCTGCTAAGAAGAGCGGAAAGCATTTGCACAGTACTCCCTCTGTCGCCCCACTCATGAGCATATGTTGCATGTACCTCTGTAAGTGTACAACGGGGTCGGAGGTTCCTTTGTAGGGTTCCATTGTTGGCATCTTCCATTCTCGGGGGGTGATAGCGATTTCGATATTGCGGGCGAAAGGGCTGGTTACCCTAGCGCCTATCCCTCGATCTCTTTGCTCCCGTTGGACACACTCTCTGAATAAGCGTGCCATCCTTTCATCAGAATTTGGAGCAGATAGAAATGAGTTTGGTTCTGTTCTGTGGGATTGATTCCGTCCAGATGACCTGTAGGGATGGTATCGTCTATCATTCCTCATATTTTCCAGTGGCTGCCTTTGATCTTCTGGGAGCATGCTAGGGTCAGCTACAGTTGGCCCTTGCCTTGATCTTCCCCTGCCGGGTTCTGATCTAAGCACTTCCTCGGGTCCAACTTCGGGCTGGACTCTAGCTCGGCCCCGTTCACTGGCGTTTCCGTAGTTAGGCAGTATGACAGACTCAGCTACAGTTGACCTCCGTCTGGTACCTCCCCCGTTGGGTTCGGTACCAAACGTTTCCTCAGGCCTAACTTCGGGTTGTGCTCGGTCTCGGCTCCTACCATGGCTACTTCTGCCGTTAGCTCCTTCGAAGAAGGAAGATCTTTGTTGTCTCTGAGATCCTCCAGACTGGGACTCGCCCCATGATTCAGTGTTGCGGTTGGATTCTTCAGCGTCCCTTAAGCGTGACATGAGTTGGTCCACCAAGGCTTCCTGCTGGGACGTGAAGCGGTTAGTTACTTCAACCACAACTCTGTCCAAATCTGCCCTAGTAATTGCTGCAGGCTGTTCTGTGGCAGGAGCGGTTGGGTTAGCCTGTCCTTCATTTGTTACTGCTGCCGGAGGAGGACGATTTACTTGATTCGTGACAGCTGGATCTGGAAGACTGCTGGATGCGATGTTTTTTCCTTTGTTAACATCTTTTCTCTGTTTGGGAGGCATGTTTTCCAAGTAGCGAACGGTGCTGTTAGGAAAATTGTTAAGTGGATGAAGCTGAAGCTTCGAGCTTCTAGCTCTTAGTGAAAGCACCAAAAATGTTTGCACAAAAAATAGACAAACACCTCAAAGTTGTATGATTTAGTAGATCTTATGTTGTTCTTAGTGATTTGAGTGATTTATGCAAATATATGAAAAGCAGGGGCTAAACTGTAAAAAGACATGCAGATTTATAGTGGTTCAGCCAGAATGTGCCTACGTCCACTTTATATGTTATTTCTCTTCTCTTCTTTTGATTACAAGTACAAAGCTTTGATACAAGTAAAAGAAAGTTGTTTGAAAGTTCTCTCCATGCTTGAGCTCTCAAACTTGTCCCCCATTGTTGTACCCCTGCCCCTCTATTTATAGAGTGAGGCTGGGGGTAGGGGTCATGGATGTATATAACAGTTGGTGGGCCTGGGCTGACGCGACCTGGCCTGGTATTGTTGGTCCGGAAGGAGCATGGTTCCGAACGTCTCGGTCCGGTGGCAGCTGGTTCGGTAGGATGGAGTTGAAGTGAGTTGGTCCGGTAGGATGGTTCGGTAGGAGCATGGTGGAAGTGAGTTGGTCCGGTAGGAGCATGGTCCGGTAGGAGCATGGTCCGGTAGGAGCGTGGTGGAAGTGAGTTGGTCCGGTAGGAGCATGGTTCGGTAGGAAGCATGTTGAGTGGACCGGTGTACTTGGTTCGGTGGGAAGCATGTTGGGTGGTCCGGCGTACTTGGTTCGGTGGGAAGCATGTTGAGTGGACTGGTGTACCTGGTTCGGTGGGAAGCATGTTGGGTGAGATGGTATTTGGTTCGGAGAGACCGGTTGTGGAGTTTTGGTGGAGCTGGTCCGGTTGTAACTTGGATCGGTGGAGGATGGCCTGTTGGTTGGTTGGTTCGTGGCTGTGTTGATCCGGTGATGATGGTTCGGCTAGGCTGGTTCGATGGTAAGAATCCATCCAACACCCATATTTTCTTTTGTTGCTTTGCTGTGATAATTATCAAAGTAAATGTCGTTCCCTTATACAAATAATCCGACCCGTTCCCTTTCCTTCATTTTTCACATTCACTAACCCTAAAACGAAAATGGTGGCGACTTCGATCTCGTTCGTCCCTCTTTGCCAAATTAGGGCTTCAGGAATTCAAAGGCGCCACTTGTCGTAGCTTCGCTTCCTTTCGATCGACTCAGTGATGCCACGGCTTAGTCTAGGAATTGTTCGTCTTTGCTTCGGCTGCTTCGATTTGGCGAATAAGGTGAGTGATCGCATCACTCACATCTAATTCAAATAGTTTGAGCTCGTCTGCTTATTTGTTTTCGTTGGCTTCGCCATTCTTGTTCATAGTTGGCTTTATTGTTGGCTATCATTGCTTAGAACTGGTGATTTTGTCAATTCATATAAATTGTTGATTCCTTGGTATCCATGGCTTGATGATTTTCATTTGCTTCTCTGACAGTTTTATAAAAAGAAATTGTCTTTAACTTTGCTTTGGTTACACCTTGCTTTGACTTTGGCCACGACTACTTTGGCTATGTTAGTTATTTTCTTTGTTGGCATCGACTTCAAAACTGACTTTGATGTTGAACTGCATATTTCTTTTTGGATTTGGCTTTGGAACATTTTCAATGCTTGGCCCACTGCAGTTCTATTATCTCTGTGGCATTGCTTCATATATATATGCATTCATGTATGTATATACACGATTGATTGTTACCCTGTTGCATTTGATATATATATATATATGTGTGTGTGTGTGTGTGTGTGTGTGTGTATGTTCGAATCTGTATTGCTTGCACTTGAATTTAGTGAGCTTGGTGTTGTATTTTCCACTGTCCATAGCATAGTGGACTGTGATGTATTGTATTCGGTTTTTAGTCTGGACAGTTTTGTTGTTCGCTGGTATTCGAGGGTAGTTGCACTCATGTGTACATCACTTGTTGTTGTTGTTGCATATGTTTGTTTCTCGACATGTTGCAGTGTAATCTTGTGCATGTGCATCATAGATATGCATTAGCCTTGAGCATTCTGGCCTCTGAATTTGTTGAATTCTTAATGTTTGACCAAAAAACTATCTCTGGTTCCTTTGCATCGCGGTGCAGTGTGTAACAACCCATAAATTTTAAACGGTTTGAATAACGTATTTAATTGAATTTGTAAGAAATTTTAAATAATAATATTTTGAAATAAAAATTTAATGTTTGGATTACGTATAATTAAATATAAGTAGTTGAATTAGATTTTTATTTGATTTTAATACGAAATTAATATTTGTATTTCTTGAAATCTTTCCATTAAGGAAAGAGAATGTATTAAAATGAACATTTAATTTGGTAGTTAACATAATGATATTTTATTTAGAAGTTTTAAAAGAGAAATTTTTTTTTCAAAATGTTTTCCAAATATAATAATTATTATAAGAAAGATATTTTGAAATAAGTAAAGTATAAATTAATAGGTAGAGAATAAATAGGTAACGTATAAATTATTAGGTAGAGAATAAATAGGTAACGTATAAATTAATAGGTAGAGAATAAATAAGTAACATATAAATTAATAGGCATAGAATAAATAAGTAGCGTATAAATTTAGATACGTTACTTTTTGTATAAATTTAGCGTATATTGTACTAACTATATGAAAAATATATATGAACAACGCATTCAATATTGTTTAAAAATCTTATTTTAAAATCTAATCTTTATACATATTTATTTTAATTTATTTCCTCTATTCACCAGAATTCAAACTTTATACATATTTTAATTTATTTCCTCTATCCATCCATGCCATTTCAAAAGTTGAAATGTATAAAATACTATACGTTATTTCGCATTCATTGATTTCTTTTATTTATATAAACTTTATATTCGTTGCACGTTACATTCATTTATTTGACCGGTCCTTTCCTTTGTTATTTCCGAATTTCATGCGTTACTAACCAATGCTCCATATTTATTTGCCTTAATAATTCAGCTAAATTTAAGGATCACCGTTGCTTTTACATTTTGTTTATATCACCTTTCCCCTATTTTAGCCGGTTGCATTTGATATTTCCTTGATTTAAGCTTTCTAACTTTTAAATTTCCACTACTCTATATTTATTTCTGTACGTTTATCTTTGCTTGAATTTCTCTGTCCATTCCTTTTTCCATTTTAATATTCTTCATTTCCAAACTCATTACGTGCTCTCCAAACAAACAAAAATTTATTTCTTTAAACGTATTGCTGTTACTTTTCCATCATCTCAGTTTATTTTCAAATTGATACTTTACCTCTGGTCTATCTGTCTATTCCTTTTAGCATTCCTCAATTTTAAGCAAATAATTTTCCCAATTCACGTTTGAAACGTTCCTATTCCTGGCTATTAATATAATTGAAATCAGTGTCTTTTGCTTAAATTATGGCATACGTTCAAAGCATAAATTATTCTCATCTAAATTTTAGCCATTACTATCTTTATTTCTTGCCACTTTAAACAAAATTTCTTTCCACTTTATCAATGTGGGGCTTCTCTTATAAATACAAATCACTCGTACATACCCTACTCCATATCAATAGACCTTCATCTCCTCTCTTGCGTGTGAAGCTTCTTCTGTAGGTAAATGGCTGCACTAAATTTTTTTTCTTCTTACTTCTTTTCTTTTTCTTCTTCTTTTTCATCCTTTTCTTTCGTTTTCTTATTATTTATATTGCTTTTCCTTTATTTTAAGCACAACATGTTTTTCTCTATATTTTTTTTTCATGTTTTGATTTTCAATGTAACATAAAAGTTTATAATTTACACGTGTATATATATATATATATATATATTTAAAAAGGATCTCTTTATATTAAGGTCACATGGTATTTGGAGAAGTATGTTTAAACTATTTTGTCACTTTTCTTTATATTTTACAGTCCCGGTCCTAGGAGCATTTGATTGTTGGCTATACATTTTGGGTCTAAGTATTTACATTTAAAAGATAATGTTTAAATTTATGTAAAGGAAGGCAAAATTTTGATGTATAAACTGGGATAGTTTAACATAAATAGGCAAGGTCATCATTAATTCATACTTTTCTATTTTCATCAGTTTTGGTTTATGCATTTAGTAATGCTAACTAAGCTCTATATATATATATATATATTGAATAACAACAAATCGTTGGCCGCCATGACTTCGGATAGTAAGGACAGAATACTGTCGGAGTATTTTTGGCAAATTTTAGTTGTACTAGATTCTGTCTTGAATTCTTTGTATCTGAACCCATACGATATGGCGTATTGGGCTTATCAAACTTTGGGCTGTATATGCCTTTAATAAAAGCTTACCAATTTTCAAAAAAAAAAATAATAAAAAATTGAATAACAAGTGTTTATAGCTTTCTTTGTCGCAGTTAATATAAGTTATGTTGAAAATGGGTCTCAACATTGTTTTTCTTTAAACTTGCATGTGTTTATGTACATTTCAATATGAAAGTTACAATATTTATTTCAAATTTTATTACATTTGATTTTTAATACAAAACAATGATTTTTCTTACATACGTATTTTTTTTTGATATTGGTCTTAAAAAGAAATATTAATTTAATATGAAAATGATATATTTATTTTGATTTATATATGTATATGTGCTTTAAATGGATATTGTTTTAAAATTCTCTTATACCAATTTTCTTCATCAAACCCGGTTCTAATTTGATTCCGTCGATTCCTGTTATCAGCTTTGTCCGTCGTGCCCGTTTTCTCCATCGAATCGTATCCATCTAGCGTCGCTTGGAATTCGTAGCTCGTTTCCTTGTCAAATCTGTTTAGCCTCGAAAGGTGAGCAATCACTCACGATTAACGTTCTTATATTTATTAAATTTTATTTCAATTGAAACGACAATTGAAATATGCTGCTGTAGTTATTTAAATTGTTATTTATGATATTATCTATAACTGTTCACTTATGGGATATGACAACATATCCTATTCTTTATATTTATTTTTAATGATATATGCCTGTTGTTATTATTTTAATATCTGTTATCACTCTGCAAGTTCCCTGTTAGTATAGAAATCGTTATGGGTTGAAATGATAGACCCAAGCGATTTTCATTTAATTAAGTTTGGGATTACGGGTTGAAATGGTATCCACCCGTATATATTTAGTGTACGGATTGAAATGATAAATATCCGTAGCACTTGACTATATGATAGGATAAATACATACAGACACCGATGGTCCATATATAAATATTTTGGAAATAATTTCTATGATTTTGGAAAGAAATATATGGGTTAATAAATTTTGATTCTTAAGATGTATAAAAATGGAAATTTTTTATATAGATTTAGTAGTAATATTTGATAAATTAGATTGATTTAATACATATAATGTGGCTAAGTATACAAGTAAATCTATGTTTCAAATAGATTTTCTTGTAATATATTGAAAAATTAAGATTGGGAGATAAATTTGGGTTTATTAAAAATGGTATTTAAATAAGGACCTATTTAATTAAATCAATTTGAAATTATTGAATGGGAAATTTAAAGGTATGATTGTATAACTGGATTTTTGATTTAAGTGATTTAATGAATATTTCACGTTTAAATAAATTAAAGTAATATTGAGTAAAATGTAATTTAAGGTTACTTAAATGATATTGATCTAATGAGGGAGTATTTCAAGACTAAATAATAATGAGGTTAAATCGAGATCTATATGAAATATATTGAACATTTAAATATTTAAGCCTTGAACTATATTGGAATTTAAATGGTTTATTTTGAGATTCAGATCTGTATTTGAAATTAATATAGTTGAATTTGTTATTTAGAAACTAAATTGAATTAAAGTGAAAATTTAGGTTGAATTAAACTTGAAATTGTTGTTTAGAAAACTTAATTGAATAAAATTTAGTTTGAAACGTTGAATACTTAAAGTTTTGAAATATATTGAAATATAAATGGGTATTTTGTGATTTCAAATCCGAATTTGAGATCGATAAAATTTAAGTGGTTAATTTAGGGATTGAGTTGAATTTAAATTGACAAATTGAGATTGAATGGGAAGGTCGGGTTGAAACGATTTGTTAAGTTGAGGAAATTGAAAATACTTTACTTTATAAATTATTTAATGTATATAAATACTATTTGGGAAATATAGAGATATTTGAAATGAAAATGATATTGGTTTTGAAGTATAAATGACCACGGTGTATAGTGTATATTTCTACCTTGTAGATAGTTCTATGGACCCTTAGAGGATGGTTATCCCAACATCCTTTAAGTTATTGGTATTTCAGTTGATATTTCACTTGGGTTGGATTTATTTATATAAGAATGTTAATCCTGACTCGAGTGTTTTGTGTTTTGCTTTACGCTCGGGTCAAACTGAGTAATACAGCCTTTTGAGACTTACCTTTGGAGTTTGGAGCTTCGTTTGGAGATCCAACTATCGATTCAGCTTTCAGCTTTTCTAGCCGATTGGTTTAGAGAAGTCATCTGCTTGTACTGAAGACATCATTGTATTTGAGATATTCTTATGTATTTTATTTTCTAACTCTGATGTATATAGTAGCTTCATGAACTACTATCCTTTTATCTATTCCGCTGCATTATTCTACTCTGTGTCTGTGATCTGTGATTGATTTATTTACTGTATATGCTATGTTTTGCCAAATTTTAAATTAACAATTCGGTATTTTGAATTATTCAAGTCAGATGTGTATGGTTTTATTATCGATTTGAATGGTCCAAAATAGCGGGTCGTTACAGTTGGTATCGGAGCCAGGCTTTAGGCGAAACATAGCATATATTGTAAATTTATTTACAGAATCACTTTCGTTTGAGTTTAATCTCTTCCTTTTGACTCGATTTCCTTTGAACTTTGGAATGTTCCCTACGGTTCCAAAATTCATTCTTGTCTCTCTCTATTGGTATTCTTTTGATTCTGGAGTATCCCATAACTCCACTTCGAATAATCTCTATAAGAATAGGCGATCCCGCCGATCTTTGAATGTTTTGTAAAGGGGTGAAACTCCTTTACAATTGGCATTGATTCACCGAAGATTTATACATCACTCGGTTTAGATGCTGCTATCTCTTGTTATACCGAATTCTATCTCTGGCGATCGAATGACGATTTTCCTTGGAATTCTGCATCGATCATATTCCTAAAGTCATGGTTGACCCGGTTAAGGTCGTCCGCGACTTGTATAAGTATATCTATCTTCTATTTTGAAATTTAATTATCTCATCTTCGTTCGAGCCTATCTTCGAATTAGAATTCTATTTGATTAGAGTCCCACTAATTTGAATACCTATCTTTGTTCTGAAATCCATCCTTGAATCGTTCTTCGAAAATCGGGTTTGTTTGTATTTTGGAAATTGTTTTCTAAACTGAAATTATTATTTTGATAAGTATGATTATATTCTATAAATAAAAGTGAAATGTTTTCGATAAAGATTATATACCTTTTTTAAAATGAGAAATTGATGTTTCGAAAGAATTTGAAATTTTGAAAATTTTATAAGAAATTTGATTTTTCTAAAAATGATTTATGACTAAAGGATTTTAAATTTTAAATTCAAGAATTGAACTCCGGTATTTTGAAATTGGTTTTAAGATTTTGAAAAATATAACAATAATATGATTTAAAAGTATTTTCCGAATAAGAAATGTTTCAAATGATTTTAATAAGTTTCGAATGATTTCAAAGAAATTTCAAAAGAAGTTTGAGAAAATAGAAGTCCAGAACTCACTTATGTCGCTGGAAAGTAATTTCGGTGATGAGTGCACGCATCATCGACATTGATTTTCGAGTTTCAGAGTGAGGGAAAGGCCACTTTAGTAGCATTGCTACACGAGTGATTTTTTTTGCGAAACCAATTTTGATTCAAATTCCGAAGTAAGATTTGATATTCGAAAGATATATGTATATATATTTGAAATGATTTGAAGTAAACCGGTGTTCAGTCCTCGAGCTTCGAATTTGATATAAACCTATCTTTTGAAATTGATTTATTGATTTGTTGTCGATTTCCAACTCTTGAATTTGAAAATGAGTTCTTCAACTATTTCGAAGGTTCGAGCACTTCCAAATCAAGGTTAACTTTTCAAAGCTATGAAATTTTGAAAAGTATAAAGTATATAAGTTTGGTATGTATGTTAAAGTATGTAGTAATATGATTTAAATAAGTTGAAACTGTTTTGTTAAGTAAATGAATAAGGCAATTATATATTTTTCTAATATGAAATTTAGATTTGAAATGTTTTGAAAAGAATTTGGTCTTCAAAATATTTTGAATAAAGTTTAGTTAAATGTTTAACTTAGTAACATCTTTATGAAACTATATATTTAACAAGTTGGAATAAATATATAAGTTGCACGTATGCTGTTTTATTCACATAATTAATTTGATCCAGGTTTGAGTACACAAGTTCGAGGTGAATTACACCATTTCGTGTTAGGATTTTTTATTCGATTCTTGATGGCGAATATTTGATATGGATTTTGGGATTGATTCTAGAATTCTCTATCATAGTATATGGCTATGCAAAGAGACTGATGGCTTCTAGTCGAGAAACCACATCGAAATCCGCATTAGGGAAGTCGAATGGACAATACTAGTTCGAAAGCGAACTTGTGTGATCGAGCGAGCGATCAAATGTGGTTTTGCGAAATGATGACGTATGTACATCTTATATTCTAATATCGGTGATATATTTTGACGCTGAAATTGAAAGTTGTCGGGTTAGAATATCTTTGCTTACTAAAAGAAAATTTCCAATTTAAATTACAAAGATATATAACCCACAAAAGCAAAGATATTCAATCCCATATGGCTCTCCATACAGCGAAATTTATTTTGTAAAATTTGATCCTTATATAAGATGGACCTTATGTAGGTATAAAATTTATTTTGAAAACCATTGATTTTGGAAATGAATTGGTTGACTTAAATGATATTGATTTAGAAACTTGGATTATTTTCTAAATTTATTATGTTGGAAACTTTGAAACTAAAGATATTTAAATTTAGAAGAAATAATTTAGTGAGATTGTATATGATTTTGAAACTATACTAATATTGAAACAAATTAAAATTTGAGAACCTTATTTTTTTCTAAATACCTGATTTGGGAGTTATCGAACTTATATAAAAAAAATTTGGTTTGTATAAGTATGAGGTTGATTCGAAAACTATAGATTTGAAAAGGTACTCAATTTGAAAAGTGAAATCTTATATAATTGAAGTCTATATAAGTGTGATTTGATATACTATTGATTTTGGAAAGGAATTTGATTTGAAAATTTAATCTTATATATAATGGACTTTATATAAGTATGATATTTGAAATTAATTTGAAAGGTACTATATGATACATATTTTTGAAGTAAAGATATGGAAAGTGCCTTCTGCTTGATATCCGCTTTGTGGCCACATTGTGGATTCATTCTATCGATATTCTCTGATTTTTGGTTTTTCGGATATGATACTCGAGTGTCCATCGAATTCCATGGCGTTACCCATGGTCTTACGAGCGCGACTGCATAGCGCAACTGCCTGGTTGAGTCTTGCCTAGGGGTACGGATTGTTTCCTGGGGGATCCAGGCGTAACCATTGTGTATCCTGCAATCTGTGTAGGTCCCGAATAGTAGCGCAACTGCTTGGCTGAGTCTTGCCTAGGGGTACGGATTGTTTCCTCGGGGATCCAGGCGTAACCATTGTGTATCCTGCACTCTACTAGTCATCATAGCGTAACTCCCAGGGCTGAGAAAGCTTACGGATATGGATTGTTTAATCCTGGGGAATCCAGGCGTAACCATTGTGTATCTGCGAACCATGGTTAGACAAAGGTTTTGTTTGTTTTTTTGTTTGGATTGTACTTTCCATATCTGTTTTTAAAAAAAAAGTTTTTCCAGTATTTTCACTAGGTGTTAAAACAAGTCTACTAAGTACCTGGAGAATTCTAGTTTTGCGTCTGATCAACGCACTACCAGAGTCTACAGGAACAAGGATAAACTTGTTGAAACATCGAGTTATAAAAATATTTTATTATAAAAGTACTTTCAACAAAGGAATTCTGTATTAATATTTGAAATTGAAATTCTTATGGTTCTAAATTAATTATTCGTGCCCGATACTATTCTTTTGAATCTACCTTATCTGCCCTGCTTTATTTATTCACCTATATTCTCTTTTCCGAATCTATCTTCTTTCCTTCTTTCGTTCTTTTGAATATATCCTTTAAAATATTGTTTATTTATATACTACATGGTATAATAGAAAATTTTTAGTGTTTCAGAAGTTATTAATTAATTATAACATATTTAAAGAGAATGATTATTAATTTATTATAATGTTGGAAGTATCTTGAGATAAATAAGAAAAGTTTTTTTTTATTTTGGATTTAAAATTTTCAATAGCTTCTTTGTAAATATAAGTAATAATGTAAATAATTGTTTTCAAAGGAGTTTTGAAAGGTATTAAAGTATTAAAGAAAATTAAATTTCAAATGAAGTTTTAAATGAATATTTCAAGTAAAATTTGTATAGTTTTAAATTAATTATTTATCTTGTACTTCAATCTATTTTTTCTTTCTGTTTGTTGCTATTCTCCTACCTCCTTCCTTTTCGGGGACGAAAGGTTTTGAGTGGGGAGAGTGTAACAACCCATAAATTTTAAATGGTTTGAATAACGTATTTAATTGAATTTGTAAGAAATTTTAAATAATAATATTTTAAAATAAAAATTTAACGTTTGGATTACGTATAATTAAATATAAGTAGTTAAATTAGATTTTTATTTGATTTTAATCAGAAATTAATATTTGTATTTGTTGAAATCTTTCCATTAAGGAAAGAGAATGTATTAAAATGAACATTTAATTTGGTAGTTAACGTAATGATATTTTATTTATAAGTTTTAAAAGAGAAATATTTTTTTTTCAAAATGTTTTCCAAATATAATAATTATTATAAGAAAGATATTTTGAAATAAGTAAAGTATAAATTAATAGGTAGAGAATAAATAGGTAACGTATAAATAAATAGGTAGAGAATAAATAGGTAACGTATAAATTAATAGGTAGAGAATAAATAAGTAACATATAAATTAATAGGCATAGAATAAATAAGTAACGTATAAATTTAGATACGTTACTTTTTGTATAAATTTAGCGTATATTGTACTAACTATATGAAAAATATATATGAACAATGCATTCAATATTGTTTAAAAATCTTATTTTAAAATCTAATCTTTATACTTATTTATTTTAATTTATTTCCTCTATTCACCAGCATTCAAACTTTATACATATTTTAATTTATTTCCTCTATCCATCCATGCCATTTCAAAAGTTGAAACGTATAAAATACTATACGTTATTTCGCATTCATTGATTTCTTTTATTTATATAAACTTTATATTCGTTGCATGTTACATTCATTTATTTGACCGGTCCTTTCCTTTGTTATTTCCGAATTTCGTGCGTTACTAACCAATGCTCCATATTTATTTGCCTTAATAATTCAGCTAAATTTAAGGATCACCGTTGCTTTTACATTTTGTTTATATCACCTTTCCCCTATTTTAGCCAGTTGCATTTGATATTTCCTTGATTTAAGCTTTCTAACTTTTAAATTTCCACTACTCTATATTTATTTCTGTACGTTTATCTTTGCTTGAATTTCTTTGTCCATTCCTTTTTCCATTTTAATATTCTTCATTTCCAAACTCATTACGTGCTCTCCAAACAAACAAAAAATTATTTCTTTAAACGTATAGTTGTTACTTTTCCACCATCTCAGTTTATTTTCAAATTGATACGTTACCTCTGGTCTATCTGTCTATTCCTTTTAGCATTTCTCAATTTTAAGCAAATAATTTTCCCAATTCACGTTTGAAACGTTCCTATTCCTGGCTATTAATATAATTGAAATCAGTGTCTTTTGCTTAAATTATGGCATACGTTCAAAGCATAAATTATTCTCATCTAAATTTTAGCCATATCTTTATTTCTTGCCACTTTAAACAAAATTTCTTTCCAATTTATCAATGTGGGGCTTCTCTTATAAATACAAATCACTCGTACATACCCTACTCCATATCAATAGACCTTCATCTCCTCTCTTGCGTGTGAAGCTTCTTCTGTAGGTAAATGGCTGCACTAAATTTTTTTTCTTCTTACTTCTTTTCTTTTTCTTCTTCTTTTTCATCCTTTTCTTTTGTTTTCTTATTGTTTATATTGCTTTTCCTTTATTTTAAGCACAACATGTTTTTCTATATATTTTTTTTCATGTTTTGATTTTCAATGTAACATAAAAGTTTATAATTTACACGTATATATATATATATATAAAGGATCTCTTTATATTAAGGTCACATGGTATTTGGAGAAGTATGTTTAAACTATTTTGTCACTTTTCTTTATATTTTACAGTCCCGGTCCTAGGAGCATTTGATTGTTGGCTATACATTTTGGGTTTAAGTATTTACATTTAAAAGATAATGTTTAAATTTATGTAAAGGAAGGCAAAATTTTGATGTATAAACTGGGATAGTTTAACATAAATAGGCAAGGCCATCATTAATTCATACTTTCTATTTTCATCAGTTTTGGTTTATGCATTTAGTAATGCTAACTAAGCTATATATATATATATATATATATATTGAATAACAAGTGTTTATAGCTTTCTTTGTCGTAGTTAATATAAGTTATGTTGAAAATGGGTCTCAACATTGTTTTTCTTTAAACTTGCAAGTGTTTATGTACATTTCAATATGAAAGTTACAATATTTATTTCAAATTTTATTACATTTGATTTTTAATACAAAACAATGATTTTTCTTACATACGTATTTTGTTTTGATATTGGTCTTAAAAAGAAATATTAATTTAATAAGAAAATAATATATTTATTTTGATTTATATATGTATATGTGCTTTAAATGGATATTGTTTTAAAATTCTCTTATACCAATTTTCTTCATCAAACCCGGTTCTAATTTGATTCCGTCGATTCCTGTTATCAGCTTTGTCCGTCGTGCCCGTTTTCTCCATCGAATCGTATCCATCTAGTGTCGCTTGGAATTTGTAGCTCGTTTCCTTGTCAAATTTGTTTAGCCTCGAAAGGTGAGCAATCACTCACGATTAACGTTCTTATATTTATTAAATTTGATTTCAATTGAAACGACAATTGAAATATGCTGCTGTAGTTATTTAAATTGTTTTATATGCTATTATCTATAACTGTTCACTTATGGGATATGACACCATATCCTATTCTTTATATTTATTTTTAATGATATATGCATGTTGTTATTATTTTCATATCTGTTATCACTCTGCAAGTTCCCTGTTAGTATAGAAATCGTTATGGGTTGAAATGATAGACCCAAGCGATTTTCATTTAATTAAGTTTGGGATTACGGGTTGAAATGATATCCACCCGTATATATTTAGTGTACGGATTGAAATGATAAATATCCGTTGCACTTGACTATATGATAGGAAAAATACATACAGACACCGATGGTCCATATATAAATATTTTGGAAATAATTTCTATGATTTTGCAAAGAAATATATGGGTTAATAAATTTTGATTCTTAAGATGTATAAAAATGGAAATTTTTTATATAGATTTAGTAGTAATATTTGATAAATTAGATTGATTTAATACATATAATGTGGCTAAGTATACAAGTAAATCTATGTTTCAAATAGATTTTCTTGTAATATATTGAAAAATTAAGATTGGGAGATAAATTTGGGTTTATTAAAAATGGTATTTAAATAAGGACCTATTTAATTAAATCAATTTGAAATTATTGAATGGGAAATTTAAAGGTATGATTGTATAACTGGATTTTTGATTTAAGTGATTTAATGAATATTTCACGTTTAAATAAATTAAAGTAATATTGAGTAAAATGTAATTTAAGGTTACTTAAATGATATTGAATCTAATGAGGGAGTATTTCAAGACTAAATAATAATGTGGTTAAATCGAGATCCATATGAAATATATTGAACATTTAAATATTTAAGCCTTGAACTATATTGGAATTTAAATGGTTTATTTTGTGATTCAGATCTGTATTTGAAATTAATATAGTTGAATTTGTTATTTAGAAACTAAATTAAATTAAAGTGAAAATTTAGGTTGAATTAAACTTGAAATTGTTGTTTAGAAAACTTAATTGAATAAAATTTAGTTTGAAACGTTGAATACTTAAAGTTTTGAAATATATTGAAATATAAATTGGTATTTTTCAAATCCGAATTTGAGATTGATAAAATTTAAGTGGTTAATTTAGGGATAGAGTTGAATTTAAATTGATAAATTGAGATTGAATGGGAAGGTCGGGTTGAAACGATTTGTTAAGTTGAGGAAATTGAAAATACTTTACTTTATAAATTATTTAATGTATATAAATACTATTTGGGAAATATAGAGATATTTGAAATGAAAATGATATTGGTTTTGAAGTATAAATGACCACGGTGTTATAGTGTATATTTCTACCTTGTAGATAGTTCTATGGACCCTTAGAGGATGGTTATCCCAACATCCTTTAAGTTATTGGTATTTCAGTTGATATTTCACTTGGGTTGGATTTATTTATATAAGAATGTTAATCCTGACTCGAGTTTTTTGTGTTTTGTTTTACGCTCGGGTCAGACTGAGTAATACAGCCTTTTGAGACTCACCTTTGGAGTTTGGAGCTTCGTTTGGAGATCCAACTATCGATTCAGCTTTCAGCTTTTCCAGCCGATTGGTTTAGAGAAGTCGTCTGCTTGTACTGAAGACATCACTGTATTTGAGATATTCTTATATATTTTATTTTCTAACTCTGATGTATATAGTAGCTTCATGAACTACTATCCTTTTATCTATTCCGCTGCATTATTCTACTCTGTGTCTGTGATCTGTGATTGATTTATTTACTATATATGCTATGTTTTGCCAAATTTTAAATTAACAATTCGGTATTTTGAATTATTCAAGTCAGATATGTATGGTTTTATTATCGATTTGAATGGTCCAAAATAGCGGGTCGTTACACAGTGCATACTTGTATATCTTGTTATGTCAGTTTATTTTCTGCTTAGATATTTCATGTGAACTTTGGAGTCTTTGTATACATTTTGCACATTTGTCAATGTCATTGCTTCGAGCCCTTATACTAGGGTTTTGAAATCTGATTTAGTTGAATTTTTGTCAATTGTTGACTTCGGCCATTTTGGGATTTTTGACAATTTTGATTTCGTGAATTTCTGGCATTGACTTGAAACTATAAATTTTACTTCTACCCGGATTTGATAATGTCTTTGACATTTTAACTATGGCTTCGACTCTTGATGTAGTCGAACTCGTTGGTTGACTTATATGTATATATATGCATACATACATTCGTATGTGGGTATGCATATATTGTTGACCATTTTTCGAGTTGTGTGTTGTCTTAGTGTATTTGAAGAGCACTGTCTTAGGTTTGAATTGAATTAGTGATTCCATTGATGATGTTATGCTTGTGTTGTCTCTTCTGCATTTTTGCTGAGACTACACTTGTACTGTCTACTATTTCTATTGAAGTTTGCACTGTACATTGTTGCATTGACTTTGACTTGGTCACTGCTACTTTGTTCTTGTTTGGTATGACATTGTTTTATGTACCTTGACCAGGTTGTGTTGTCCAGTTGAGTTCGGCACTTGAGTTGTCGTTGCTTGACTGTTTAGTTTCCTGGTTAATCGCTTGTTTCAACTGCAGTTTCATTGTGCAGTTGTTTCTTGTTTCTTTTTTATACTTGCAGTTACTGGACTTGACTCGTTGCATTTTGTTACTGACTTGGCTATGCAGTCTCGAGTCTGGCCCTTGTGACCTTGTGGTGGCTGCAGTTTGCCCTTGCGTTCTTGTGGTGGCTGTAGTATATCTGATTTTAGTGGTTTGCACTGTATTGGGTCTTGTGCCAGGATGTGCAGCTGTGCATATTGACGTTGCTTCATTTTGTTTTACTGGTGCATTCTGTTGTGCCTGTTTTTGCTAGTTAAAGCTTTGCTTTGAGATATAGTCCCTGTTCTCAGGTGTATACCTGATTTTGGCGAGGCAGTACACGCGAGCGTGTACTGCAGCCAAGTCAGAATTGGCGTTTTAATTGATATTTCAATTATTTGAATTGTTTTGTGTTCAATTCAATATTTGGAAATTGTATTTGATTCAGTTCGATTGATCATTTTGTTGTGTCTAATTATCTATTCGATAATTAGATTCTGAGTTTCTAATTATTATTTAATAATTGGATTTTGTTGTTAATTGCCGTTTAGGAAATTCTGATGTTTTCTAAATTGTCTTCATTGATGATCTTTTCATTTATCTTTGTTGATGATTTGAATCTGCTGATTTGTTGTTTAACACTGTTAAGTGTTATATTTACCGTTATCCGACTTCTTTATTAAAGGATCGGATAGACGAGAATTATTGTGACTGTCGTCTATTTGAATATTTGATTATTATTGCTTCTATGCACTAATAACTGAGTTTGAATTAGACTGATCCGTGTATTATTTTCCTTTGAATGTAATACTCGGGTCAGACCGAGTTATTTCAGGTTGTAGATATCTTGCTTTGGATTGCTGTTTGAGCTATGAAGTCTTTTCATATCTTTTGAAGTGGTCTTCGTCTTTTTTTTGTAGTAGTCAGTGTACAAATTAGGTTGATATGTATTCATGTATATTAGTCGATAATGTACTTGTATATATTACTTCCAGAGTCGACAGTTGTAGTTGTATCATATGTATTGTGTCAAATGTATTGTAACTGACATCAGTTATATATATATATATGAGACTTTTGTTATCTGTGTTCCGCATTTTATTATCTGTGTTATTATTATATATATTGTCCTAAACTATTATGAACCATCGTAGTTCGTTTTATACGGGAAATTGGGTATGTCGATGGGAGTAAATAAATAAGCGATGAAAAAAAATGAAAAATATATACCACTCCTATCGAGGTAACCAATACTAGTGTAAGGCCAACTACGGATGGCCGCTCCTATCCAGCCTTATTCTTCGTAATAACAGACAGTGTTTCTTTTAATACTCTTTGTTATTGTGAGTATAGAGGTGGGGCGTTACAGTTGGTATCAGAGCTTGGGGTTTATGGACATAATATAAAACATAACTTAGATGGAACATGTGTTACAACTATTGGTCGATGTTTTATTTGTGATTTGAGTCAAAACTAAAGTTTTGAAATTATGATGAAATTTTTAAATATCGTTATTTAAAAATAAAAGTGAAACTGTGTTTTGTTGATTTGATTAAATTGTGTTCTGTTTATCAGAGTGCGCAGCGGAAACAGTGAAACTGTCTTCGCTGAGTACAACTGATAATCTTTTTTATTTAAAAATCGAATATGAAATTGAAATAAATTTCATTTGTTGTTTACATAGCTGTGTTTAGTTTGTTTCTTTGAGAATTGCAAATCCGAATTGAGGATTAGAAACGATTGCAGTTATGTGATTTTTGTTGAGATCTTTGCTGGTTTTCTTTTATGCTAATCATATATTGATTAGATTTAGCTGTTTTGAATTATCTTCACTGAAGATACATTCGAATGAATTCTTTGTTTATTTTGTAGTACGTGCAAATTTGAGTTGCACGTTACTGCATTAATTTAACGTTGAACCGATGTTTGGTTTAAACGTATTTTGTTGCCGTTATTTTATAACGGGATTATTACATCGGTGCTAAATTTTGAAGCACGGTGTTTTGTGGCATTTTGATGAATGAAAATTCACTGATATAACATTTTGATGTAAATTATTTTGATGAGATTTTGACGTTTAAAAATTTCTATCGCTTTGGCTTCAGTAACCGTCGAATTTTTAAAAGTGGATTTTCAAGCGGTTATCCCGCAATGATGATTTTGAGATACGTTTTTACGGTGTTTTGATAAATCTTTGGTTGATGCTTTGATTTGTTTTGTTTGATTGTTTGATAAGAAAATACCATGATCTCCGATATGGATCCAGTACCTTAAAACATCAGTTTGTAAATATGTTTAGTAAGATAAATGTATTTTATTGTGAAGTAGGATATTACTGGAAAATGAGCTAGGTAGTGTGAACAAAGAAGGTTCATGCTTATGTCTAGATTGTGTTAAATTTGGGATGAACAATGCAATAAATTATTTATGTGCTGATTTGTTCAGATCTAAAGCTAAAATGTTTTATGGGTTTTTCTCAAAAACCTTATCCTATGTTCACAGTAAAAACAAATATGGTATTTCTTATAATTTCTGTAGATTTATATAAGCAAAGAAAAATTTCTAGAAACCATTGTACTAGCAAGTTTTAGAAAAAAAAATGATCTAGCAGAAATGACTTTGAAATGGGTTGTGAAATTTTGTATGAATGTTTGGTATGTTTGGATATGATTTTAAGGAAATTACAATTCCTGACTTATGAAATGAAGGAAGGAATACAAAAGTATTTCTGGAATTAAAAAGTAAAATTCCTCAAACGAATATATAGATATGGTCTCTAAATTACAAAGTAATTTAGGAGAGGTGCCTTGATCTACTCATCATCAGGTGGATGATGGGTATGTGCATGACTTGTTCAAGTCCTGAAGGCCTCTGTGCAAAGGTTAACAGAATTGAGTCCTTTGCAATGCACACATGGTGTTCAATGGCAAAAAAATATGAGGACCTTCGGGTCATATGAGGACCTTTGGGTCATTTGTTGGGCGCCAAAAATTATGTTGAGTACTTCGTAGGCTTCAACCATTTGTTGATGCACGTGCGGCGAACTAAAAACTCGCCATCTGATGGGATCGATCCAACCTTTTATGTTGATTTTCTAGTCATCTTAATTGATTTCTAGATATTTGTTGTTTCCAATTATCTGCAGGTAATTGGATATTTGTTGATATGAGTTCTGATTATCGCTTGTGATAATTAGATATTTGAGATTTGATTATCGTTTTTGATAATTGAATATTTGTTGCTTCTGATTATCGCTTGTGATAATTAGATATTTGAGATTTGATTATCGTTTTTGATAATTGAATATTTGTTGCTTCTGATTATCGCTTGTGATAATTAGATATTTGAGATTTGATTATCGTTTTTGATAATTGAATATTTGTTGTTTCTGATTATCGCTTGTGATAATTAGATATTTGAGATTTGATTATCGTTTTTGATAATGGAATATTTATTGTTTCTGATTATTGCTTGTGATAATTAGATATTTGATGTTTTCTGATTATCGTTTTTGAAAATTGGATATTTGTTGATTTGGGTTCTGATTATCGTTTGTGATAATTGAATATTTGTTAATTTGAGATTTCTGATTATCGTTTGAGATAATTAGATATTTGTTGATTTGAGATTTTTGATTATCGTTTTTGATAATTAGGTATTTATTGATTTGAGATTTCTGATTATCGTTTTGTTAATTAGATAATTCTGTTTTCTGGTTGTCATTTTTGATAATTGGATATTTGCTGAGTTTGCTGATTATGAGATTTTTCTAGTCTCTAATTGATTCTAGAGTATGCTGATTTTATTGAATTGTTGTTTTCTATCTATCTCTGTTGATAGTTAGGGTTTGTTGATTATGGAGTTTGTGTTTTCTAGTTATTTGTTGGATAACTATATATTTGCGGTTTTGCGATTTGTGATTTGTGTTTTCTAATTATCTTTGTTGATAATTAGATTTTGCTGTTTTCTAATTATCGTATAGATAATTAGATATTGCTGTTTTGTGATTTCTGTACTCCTGATTATCTAATTGATAATTGAATGTTGCTGATAATTGTATTTATTCAGTTCTGCTGTTCTCTGATTATCTATTGATAATTAGATTTTGTTGAGAATTTGTAAATTTCTTTTATGAAAATAAAAGATTTCTTTGGCGTTTGTATTCCCGTCTTTTATTTTCTAGCTTAACCAGTTTATGTTAGAAAAATAATTGTTATTGACAACCTTAATTATGAAAATTGCGGGGAAGCAATTTCTATAAGGAAGGGAGTCTGTAACAACCCGGGGTTTTATAAAAATTGATTATCGTCAAATGACGATTAAAATTATTGGCAAATTGCTGTTGGAATTTTTAATCGGTTGAGATTCTTTTGAAAGTTTGTTAAAGGAGATATGTGGACTTTAAAAATTTAATATGGTTTCCCATATTTTCTTTTGTAGCTTTGCTGTGATAATTATCAAAGTAAATGTTGTTCCCTTATACAAATAATCCGACCCATTCCATTTCCTTCATTTTTCACATTCACTAACCCTAAAACGAAAATGGTGGCGGTTTCGATCTCGTTCGTCCCTCTTCGACAAATTAGGGCTTGAGGAATTCAAAGGCGCCGCTTGTCGTAGCTTCGCTTCCTTTCGATCGACTCAGTGATGCCATGGCTTAGTCTAGGAACTGTTCGTCTTTGCTTCGGCTACTTCGATTTGGCGAATAAGGTGAGTGATCGCATCACTCACATCTAATTCAAATAGTTTGAGCTCGTCTGCTTATTTGTTTTCGTTGGCTTCGACCATTCTTGTTCATAGTTGGCTTTATTGTTGGCTATCACTGCTTTGAACTAGTGATTTTGTCTATATTGGGCTTCGGCCATTCGTTTTTGTTTAGATGCCTGAGATGATCTTTGGACTTTGTCAATTCATATAAATTGTTGATTCCTTGGTATCCATGGCTTGATGATTTTCATTTGCTTCTCTGACAGTTTTATAAAAAGAAATTGTCTTTAACTTTGCTTTGGTTACACCTTGCTTTGACTTCTGCCATGACTACTTTGGCTATGTTAGTTATTTTCTCTGTTGGCATCGACTTCAAAACGGACTTTGATGTTGAACTGCATATTTCTTTTTGGATTTGGCTTTGGAACATTTTCAATGCTCGGCCCACTGCAGTTCTATTATCTCTGTGGCATTGCTTCATATATATATGCATTCATGTATGTATATACACGACTGATTGTTACCCTATTTCATTTGATATATATATATATATATATATATATGTATGTATGTATGTTCGGATCTGTATTGCTTGCACTTGAATTTAGTGAGCTTGGTGTTGTATTTTCCACTGTCCATAGCATAGTGGACTATGATGTATTGTATTGGGTTTTTAGTCTGGACAGTTTTGTTGTTCGCTGGTATTCGAGGGTAGTTGCACTCATGTGTACATCACTTGTTGTTGTTGCATATGTTTGTTTCTCGACCTGTTGCAGTGTAATCTTGTGCATGTGCATCATAGATATGCATTAGCCTTGAGCATTCTGGCCTCTGACTATGTTGAATTCCTAATATTTGACCAAAAAACTATCTCTGGTTCCTTTGCATCGCGGTGCAGTGCATACTTGTATATCTTGTTATGTCAGTTTGTTTTCTTCTTAGATATTTCATGTGAACTTTGGAGTCTTTGTATACATTTCGCACATTAGTCAATGTCACTGCTTCGAGCCCTTATACTTGGGTTTTGAAATCTGATTTAGTTGAATTTCTATCAATTGTTGACTTCGGCCATTTTGGGATTTTTGACAATTTTGATTTCGTGAATTTCTGGCATTGACTTGAAACTGTAAATTTTACTTCTGCCCGGATTTGATAATGTCTTTGACATTTTAACTATGGCTTCGGCTCTTGATGTAGTCGAACTCGTTGGTTGACTTATCTGTATATATATGCATACATACATTCGTATGTGGGTATGCATATATTGTTGACCATTTTTCGAGTTATGTGTTGTCTTAGTGTATTTGAAGAGCACTGTCTTGGGTTTGAATTGAATTAGTGGTTCCATTGATGATGTAATGCTTGTGTTGTCTCTGCTGCATTTTTGCTGAGACTACACTTGTACTGTCCACTATTTCTATTGAAGTTTGCATTGTACATTGTTGCATTGACTTTGACTTGGTCACTGCTACTTTGTTCTTGTTTGGTATGACATTGTTTTATGTACCTTGACCAGGTTGTGTTGTCCAGTTGAGTTCCGCACTTGAGTTGTCGTTGCTTGACTGTCTAGTTTCCTGGTTAATCGCTTGTTTCAACTGCAGTTTCATTGTGCACTTGTTTCTTGTTTCTTTTTTATACTTGCAGTTACTGGACTTGACTCGTTGCATTTTGTTATTGACTTGGCTATGCAGTCTCGAGTTTGGCCCTTGTGACCTTGTGGTGGCTGCAGTTTTGTTGCAGTTTGCCCTTGCGTTCTTGTGGTGGCTGTAGTATATCTGATTTTAGTGGTTTGCACTGTATTGGGTCTTGTGCCAGGATGTGCAGCTGTGCATATTGACGTTGCTTCATTTTGTTTTACTGGTGCATTCTATTGTGCCTTTTTTTGCTAGTTAGAGCTTTGCTTTGAGATATAGTCCCTGTTCTCAGGTGTATACCTGATTTTGGCGAGGCAGTACATGCGAGCATGTACTGCAGCCAAGTCAGAATTGGCATTTTAGTTGATATTTCAATTATTTGAATTGTTTTGTGTTCAATTCAATATTTGGGAATTGCATTTGATTCAGTTCGATTGATCATTTTGTTGTGTCTAATTATCTATTCGATAATTAGATTATGAGTTTCTAATTATTATTTAATAATTGGATTTTGTTGTTAATTGCCGTTTAGGCAATTCTGATGTTTTCTAAATTGTCTTCATTGATGATCTTTTCATTTATCTTTGTTGATGATTTGAATCTGCTGATTTGTTGTTTAACACTGTTAAGTGTTATATTTACCGTTATCCGACTTCTTTATTAAAGGATCAGATAGACGAGAATTATTGTGACTGTCGTCTATTTGATTATTTGATTATTATTGCTTCTATGCACTAATAACTGAGTTTGAATTAGACTGACTCGTGTATTATTTTCCTTTGAATGTAATACTCGGGTCAGACCGAGTTATTTCAGGTTGTAGATATCTTGCTTTGGATTGCTGTTTGAGCTATGAAGTCTTTTCATATCCTTTGAAGTGGTCTTCGTCTTTTTTTTGTAGTAGTCAGTGTACTGATTAGGTTGATATGTATTCATGTATATTAGTCGATAATGCACTTGTATATATAACTTCCAGAGTCGACAGTTATAGTTGTATCATATGTACAGTGTTTTAAATCTCGGATTTTGGCCAATATCTCGGGAAAATATCTCGGTTATCTCGGGCGATATTTAAAACACTTATAACTAAATAGGCTGCCAAATCTCGGATTTTGGCTGATATCTCGGATTTTTCATCTCGGCCATCTCGGGGAGATTTAAAAGCCTGCATATGTATTGTGTCAAATGTATTGTAACTGACATTAGTTATATATATATATATATATATATATATATGAGACTTTTGTTATCTGTGTTCCGCATTTTATTATCTATGTTATTATTATATATATTGTCCTAAACTATTATGAACCATCGTAGTTCGTTTTATACGGGAAATTGGGTATGTCGATGGGAGTAAATAAATAAGCGATGAAAAAAAATGAAAAATATATACCACTCCTATCGAGGTAACCAATACTAGTGTAAGGCCAACTATGGATGGCCGCTCTTATCCAGCCTTATTCTGCGTAATAACAGACAGTATTTCTTTTAATACTCTTTGTTATTGTGAGTATAGAGGTGGGGCATTACATAAAGATACAAATTATATAAGATATAAAGTATAAAGTAAATACATTGGATAAAATCTAATAACAAATTAAAATCTAGAAATTCACTTATATTACCAAATGAATATAAGAATAATTAGTATTAAATTTAGAAATAAATAATTGCGATGGAGATAAATATAAAAATACATAAGATAAATTATAGATAAATACATATAGTAAATGCATTAAATAAATTATAACAACTTATTAAAATATGGAAATACATTCAAAAAAAAATTAAATAAAATAGAATCTCACTTATATTACAAAGTGATAAAACAAAGCAATTAATTCTAGCCCAAACCATATCTTATCAGCAAAACAAACCTGGCAAAATAAATATGAATGTGAAGTAGTTATGAAGGCAAGTAATATATATACTATAGCAAAATGTAGATATGCAAGAAAATAAAGAGGAATACATATATTTGCAGGCAAGAAGAAATAAGTCAAAACAAGAAATCATATTAGTACATACAAATTGATATGGGGATAAGTATGCAATGTGTAAGGACATAAGCATTTAATGCTATTATCTCTAGTACACAACCAAAATCACATCAGCCTCCTTATGAAGAAAAAATCTATGGTCAAATATGGTACCAGCAAGAAACAAGCCTGCATACTTATTCATATATCAATCTCTTTTTCATTTCCATTCATAAAGCAATGTAAACCAGAAAATCATCAACCTGTAAACTTCCCTCAAAACATTTTTCAAACCCTGTAAACCAAAGCATACTCAAGTTCAAAAGTTCAAAACCTGAAATAAAAGTTCAAGCAAGTTTATCAAGCAACATCAAGTAGTTCCAGTGTTTAAATCAAGAGTAGCAACTAAAAGCATTTCAGTTTTAAAGAAAATCAAAGCATCTTTCAAAAATCTGAAGTTCATTCCAGTTTTCAAAGTCATTTGCAAGTTCTCTGCCTTTTCAACGGTGAGTAACACTTGTTTTAAATTTTTAGAAATAGGCATCTGTTGCTTGTAAATCTCTGATTCGAATATGAATGCGTGTGAATATATATATGTGTATGTGTGTGTGTGTGTGTATATATGTAATGAGATGTGTATGCTTATCTATGAACATATGAGTTTCTGTTTAGTAACAGGGTAGCTAAAACTCAAGAAAAATTCATATTACCCAAACTAATCCATATTAAACCTTAATCTCAAAATAAAAAGTGATTGTAAGGTGGCAATACTAATTTTAAAAATGATCACAAGTTTAATTATTGAACAAATATTTTGAAAATAGCATTTTACAGTAAAAAAGAAATCAATGGTTAAAATTCGAATATTTTAAATTGTTAATTTGATTTTGTATCTTGAATAAACATCCAAAGGTAGGATTTTAAAGCAAAAATGATGATTTTTAGTTAAGTATACAAGGTGCAGTTAATAAATGAACCAAAAATGCTCTTTTATACATTTCTGATGGGTTATCAAATCTTAGATGCTGAAATTTGTTGTGAAGCTTGCTTGATCTTCGTCGATTCCAGGAAAAATGTAAAAAAATTTATCCAATGCAAGAATTATTGGGTTGAGAGCATTTTAGGGTTTAAGGATACGATGTGGTCGATGCTATTGATCCCGCTCGTGTAGTAATGTGGGTTGATCGGGGACGTTCGGTCCGGTGGAAATCGAAGGTGGGGAGTGTGACGAAGCTCGTGGTCAATTGGCGAGGGCTCAGGTGATCTATGTTGGCGGCGCAAGGTGAATCTGTGGTCGAGGTGGGTTTCTAGTTGAAGCTAATCTGCTCGATTTTGTAGTTTGGTCAAATTGAGTGATCTGAGCGTTGGAAAGGGATGAGGGCGAGTTCGTCGTCGTGTGGGTGATCTCGGTGACGATCAATGATGGCTGGGGTGATGGTGCATGTACACGTGCACGCAACTATGTTGGGTGGTGATATGTTGGGGAAGAAGAGGGTACAGTGGCTCGAGTTCGTCTCGAAAAGGATCGCGTAAAACTCGAAGCGGATGCGTATTAGACTCGAAGCAAACTCGTTTCTGGCTCGGGTATAAGTTGTTTTCCAGGTTTAAACAAAACCTGTTCTGTTTGCTTTGGGATTTTAAAATTAATTTCAAATTTTAAAACAAAGTTTAAGTTAAATTTTAAAAATTAAAGTGTAAGAATGAATTCAAGTTAGTTCTGAAATATAGTTGGAATTAATAAGGTTATTTTCAAATTGCTTGATACCTTAAAGTTGTTTAAGCATTTATGTGTTTTTAAGAAGAAGTTTGAATTTAAATGGGAAGTTGAAAGTGTACAGGAAGCATTTGAAAACCAAGACTGGGCTAAAATCCAAATCTGAAGTTAAATTCCAGATTTTGAAATTTAATTAAGTTTGTAAATTTAAATGTTGAAATAATTTTAATATGTGAATTTAAAGAAAATTTGATAACCAAAGTATCATTTTAACTTGAGATTTTAAAGGTTTTAAAATTAGTTTTAAACCTTGGCATTTAATATAAAACCTTATTCACAATAAATAAAAAATTTGTTTTAAATCTTGAAATACAAATGAAATTTAAATGGAAATTTGGAAATGATCGTTTCCAAATGTATTTATAAGTGATAATTAATGTGACGACCGCCCATGACCCCCGCACCGAACATAGGAATAGTGCGCTGTAAAGTGTGCCAGGCAGCCATGGACGATTGCCAAGGTAAATTAAAACAGCAGAATCTATCGTATTACTCACAGCGCATGGATAAAATACAATAGAGAATATATATATAGTGAAACTTCACAAAATAGAATCTCATCAATAAAACTTCATAATAGTTGAATACAACATCTGAATAGTCAATACATCAAGCCTCACTACATACCACTCTGAGAATTATACAAGAAGCGGAACATCCAGTACATATAGTAAGAAAATAATATGCAAGCCTCCAGCTCGTCTTCGTCATCAACATCGTGGAAAGTAAGAACAGCATCTGTTACCTGCTACCTAGTCTGCCCATCCCAAAATGGATGAACAGCCCAAGGAAAAAAGAGTTAAACATAAAGCCTTGAGCCAGACAACAGTCTTAGTGAGCGGTAAATTAACTAACAACATACCAAAAGAGCATAAAGGAAAAGGAATAGGAATCCAACCCTCCCACTCCACCTCTTTCTACAGTGATAGCCCCAGACACACACTAAGCAGAAGTAAACATAGCAAAGCAAACATTTAAAGTAAAGTAATTATCACTCGAGTCAAGGGCGATGTTTTCCAAGTACAAACCCCCAAGGCCTAAACCAAGATCAGATAAGCACCCAGAAAATACCGCTCTTGAGACCGAATGACGATACAACCAAACATCCATGACTTTGGCTATCACTGTTATCTTTGCTTCGATATCATCGTTAATTGAATGACCGGCACATTCTTTCAGCCATCCTTCAAGGGTTAATGGCAACCCCGGTTCTAGACATAACTCCACACGTCGTCGCAGCACGTGCCTAGGACTATCGAATCTGCCCAGAGTACTCGACTACCAATCAGTAGCCTACAGGGACTATCGAATCTGCCCAACGTACTCTTGCTTTGAGCATGCTAGAACCTTCAACAACGATGAGATCTCAGCCTTCTAGTCATCCTCCTCGACGACTATTTCCATACTAGCTCAAGCGCCTCTCGAGCAAACCATTATCCTCAAACTCGAACCATTTCACCGAGTTATCAACATGCTTGGAGTGATCCCGTCTGGATTAAACAAGGCTATCTCATACCATGCCTCGCTTTATCTCATCATAGCAAAGCCTCATCTCAACATCATCATCATCAAATCCATCCATATGAGCTTCATCATCCGCCACATATGCCACGAGCAGCTTTTCCAATTCAAGAGCCTTCCCCTTATCTTTTGAATCATCTTCGACTAACTTGTCTAAATCAAATCATCAATCAACTAATTCATAACAATCAATCAAGTCAATCATTAATCCAAGTAATCAAGCATTCAAATATGATCTAATAAACAATTATAACAATAATGGCAATTCTTTAAATAAAGAGTCCAAATCTAACAAGCATGAATTATGAGCAAATATCTCTACAACTTGATGAATGAACTTGCATAGGTTAACATGTAGTAAAATGAATGTCAAATCATCATGAACAATAGATCTATACTTAAGTTTAAGAAAATGCATGGAAGTCACTATTTTACACCAAATCAAGCCAACAATCCTATATACTCCTTTGGATCCGTGTGAGAGATAATCACCACTCACCGAATCACCTAAACACCTCAAAAGCAACACACTTCAGATCTGGACAGCGAAGGATCTAACTCGATCTATCACAAATCCGCTTCAAACGATGAAATCTCTCTTCGATGGATGTAGATCTTCAATCTAAGCTCTTGGATCTTCGATTTGGATGGAAGGAAGCACAAGATTAAAGTGGAGAAAAGAAGTGAAGAAGTGTAGAACTCGAGCTCTCAAAATAGCAGCACTTCGTCGCTTCAAAATCCGGATCCCCAAAAAGTGAAGAAAAAAACACCGTATTTATAGGCTGAAATCCCCTAAGTCGTCCGCCTTCATAAGTCGTCCACGACTCATCAGAACTCCACGACTCACGACTTATAAAATCTTATGACCTAAAACCCCATGACTTAAGACCTTCGACTTAGCAGATCCTTCGACTCAACCACTTGCGCGACTTAACACATACGCGCGACTAACCCTTAGGCACGACCTAAGACTCAACGACTCAACCTTCCTTGCGACTTAACGACTCAACTGGGAAACGCCTTAACGACTTAACAACTCTACAACTCAACAACCTCACGATTTAGCTAGGTTACGACTTATCACCTTTACACGACTTAACGGCTTACTGGGATATGACTTAATAACTTCTAGGTCGTCTAACGACTTAACTACCCAGCATACTATCATAGGTCGTCTACGACCTAACTAAACATGCCCAAGCGACTCAACGACTCATCAACTTATCTCCTTAACTCGACCACGACTTAACTGGGTTACGACTTAACTTCCAGACTTAGGTGGCTCACGTCCTAACTACAACACTCCTTAAGTCGCTCGAACGACTCAAACCCCCTAGGTTGTTAACCCGCTTAGTTTCCTATGCCGCTAACTCTTAAGTCGCCACTATCTTAAGTCGCCAATCCTATAAGTCACCAGCTTTCCTTAAGTCGCCAACTTTCCTTAAGCCGTTCCAATTCCTTAAGTCGTCTACGACCTAACCTCCTTCAAGACCTAAGCTCCAACATGACCAAACTCCTTAGGTCTCTTCTATCTCTTAAGTCGCTCCATGACTTAAGCTACTACTCGACTCAAGCTTCAAATGATTTAACAATACTATCGATCTAATGATAATAGTTTTACGATGTTTCGATCCGTAAAAATACGGGTCGTTACATTCTCTCCCCCTTAGGAATTTCGCCCCTGAAATTCCAAACAAACAAGAGCAATCAAAAACTATTCCGCATGCCTACAATCCATAGCAATCAATCAAACCATGCGTCCAATTCTAGCCTAGCATGCAGAATTCTAAAACTAGAACAAGTTACAATATCGTGAGATGACACGACACCTTATGGCCATACCTTGAAGAGTTCAGGATGAGTTGCCTTCATCCTCTCTTCCACCTCCCATGTACAGTCGTTATCATCATCACTCCATTGTATCTTGAGCAACCTAACTACCTTCCTCCTAAGCTGTTTCGTGTCGGTTTCCACAACACAAAGCGGATTACGAGGTCTCTTATCGACTGGATCAATCTCAAAATCTTCACAGCTATCAGCAGAAACCACTGTATTCGAGTCGTGCACATACTTCCGTAGATACGATACATGAAAAACATTGTGTACACTCGACATCTTTTCTGGTAACTCCAATTTATAGGCGAGCTTTCCAATTCGCTCGATAATCGGGAATGGTCCAACAAATCTCGGAGTCAATTTTCCTTTCTTCCCGAATCGAATAACATTCTTCAGTGGAGAAATCTTCACAAAAACCATATCACCTACGTCGAACTCCAAATCCTTACGACGCTTATCGGCATAACTTTTCTGACGGTCTTGGGCTGTCTTTATTCGTTGCCGAATGATTTCTATGCAATCTGAAGTCTGTCGAATCATTTCTGGCCCAAGTATCAGCTTCTCTCCAGTTTCTAACCAACATGTCGGAGAGTTACGCGGTCTTCCATACAATGCTTCATACGGTGCCATACCAATGCTTGACTAGTAACTGTTATTATACGAAAATTCCACCAAATGAAGGTGATCTTCCCATGATCCTCCGAAATCCAAAACACATGCTCTAAGGAGATCTTCCAAAACTCGGTTGACTCTCTCGATCTGACCATCTGTTTGGGGATGATAAGCTGTACTCAAGCACAACTCGGTTCCCAAAACTTCTTGGAAGCTCTTCCAAAATCCACTAGTGAACAATGGATCTCGATCGCTCACTATACTCTTCGGAATACCATGGAAATGAACTATCCACTTAACATACCACTAAGCCAACTTTGATGCAGTCCTAGTTGATCGAACAGGAATGAATCTTGCACTCTTAGTCAAACGATCAGCGATGACCCAAATCCCTTCATTACCCATTCTGGTTCTGGGTAACCCATCGATAAAATCCATCGATATTTGCTCCCACTTCCATGTAGGAACTTCTAATGGCTGAAGCAATCCACTGGGCTTCTTCTGTTCGGCTTTTACCAACTGGCAGTTCATGCACTTGGAAATAAAATTTCCAACATCCTTCTTCATACCTTCCCAGTAATAGGTTCTCTTCATATCCTGATACATCTTATTTCCACCTGGATGAATTGGCAACTTCGAGTGATGACTTTCCTTCAGAACTTCATTTCTCAATTCATCTATATCGGGAACAACTAGTCGTCCTTGCTTCCGAAGCCAACCCTCTCGATCGACCTCGAATCCTTTATCATTTTCTGGGTCCAATCCATATTCCAAATCTCGGATAATCTTGACAAGCTTATCATCTCGCTTTTGGCTCTCGCCAATTCTTTCCACAAGAGTCGGTCTTATCGATAAGTTTGCCAACATCTCAGGTTCCAATTCACATCTGGGCCTGAAGTCAAATCCAGCTAAATACTCGAGATTATTCCATTATGAAAACATGACTCCCAATCCTGCATGTCTTCGACTTAACGCATCTGCCACTGTGTTACCCTTTCCCGGATTATAGGCTATACCAAAATCATATGATGCCAAAAACTCTAGCCATCGTTGCTGCCGAAGATTCAAATCCTTTTGGGAGAAAAGATACTTCAACGACTTATGATCTGTAAACAACTCGAATCGAACTCCCAGTAGATAATGTCTCCACATCTTCAGAGCAAAAAAAATCGCCGCCAACTCCAAATCATGAGTCGGATAATTCCTTTCATGCGGCTTCAGTTGTCGACTTGCATACGCAACAACTCTAATCTTCTGCATCAGCACTGCTCCAAGTCCAGTACCACATGCATCGGTGTAAACCACCATCTCTTCATTTCCACTAGGAATAGTCAAAACAGGAGCACTTGTCAGTAGCTCTTTCAGGATTCCGAAAGCTTGCTCACACTTAGCATTCCATCTGAATACTTGATTCTTTTTCATCAATCCTGTTAATGGTGCAGCCACCTTGGAAAAGTCTTTGATAAACCGACGATTATATCCTGCTAATCCAAGAAAACTTCTCACATCAGATGCATTCTTAGGTCTAACCCAATCCTGGATTGCTGACACCTTAGCGGGATCAACCGCTATTCCGTTTCCAGAGATAATATGGCCTAAGAACCTCACTTCGCTCTTCCAGAAGTGACACTTCGAAAACTTAGCCTTAAGCTGATGTTTCCATAAGATTTCCAAAACAATACGCAAGTGCGGCTTGTGCACTTCTTCAGTTCTGGAATAAATCAAAATATCATCCACGAACACTAGTACGAACTTGTTCAACTGATCTCTGAACATTCTATTCATAAGATCCACAGAATATGCTGGTGCATTGGTCAATCCAAACGGCATTACCAGCCACTCAAAGAAACCGGATGGTGTCCTGAAAGCAGTCTTTGGCACACTATCCTTAGCCACTCTTAACTGGTGAAATCCCGTTGCCAAATCCATCTGAGAAAACACCTTAGCTTCGTGAAGCTGGTCGAACAAGTCATCTATTCTCGGCAATGGATACTTGTTCTTCTTAGTCACTTTATTCAGCTCACGATAATCCACACACAACCTCAGCGATCCATCCGCTTTGGTTACAAACACAACTGGTGCACCCCATTCGGACACACTACGCCAAATGAATCCTCTCTGTAAAAGATCATCAACTTGCACCCTCAACTCTTGCTACTCCCTAGGCGCCATCCGCCTAAGAGGCATCACAACAGGTCTGGCTCCTTCAACTAAATCGATACGAAACTCGATCTCTCTATGCGGCGGTAACCCTTTGACCTCATCAAAGATATCCTCAAATCCATTAGCGATTGGCACAGATGACAGTCCATCCCGTGGAACAACCAGCGAATACATGAAGCTCATAAAGACGCCTTCCTCATGCTTACATCGTATCACAACCTTTCGCCCCTCTACATTCTCGACTGTCACCTCCAACCTTTCACAATCAACCTTTGCCGCATACTTCCTAAGCCAGTCCATACCCAAAATAATTCCGAACCCCGCAAAGTTCAGAAAAAAACAATCACAAACAAAAGAGCAATCATGACTCGATACAATCAGACCACGGCAAAGCATACACAGACATGACGAACCCCCAACTGGATTTGTCACAACCAATGGCCTATCAACGATATCCGGTTCTAAACCCAACCGGCCTACAAGTTCATTACAAACAAAAGAATGCGACGCCCCAGTATCAAATAACACTCTAACTGGAACACCACATATGGAAAGAGTACCTTGAACCACCACACTCTTTCCTTTCTCTTCAGCGGTAGGAGCTTTCGAAGATGATGGAACAGCCCCCAAAGCATAAGCTTGCACAATCTGCTTGTCCCTCCGCGGTTCTAGACAATTCTTCCTAATATGCCCCGGCTTATCACAGTTGTGACACTTCATCGGCACCTTCGGATTCTTGCAATCTCTAGAGAAATGGCCCTTCTGCTGACAATTGTAGCAGGTCACTTCGCCCTTCGGCTTCTTTTGGCCATCCTTACCCTTCTGCTGCTGCTGCTTCCTCTTCTTGTTTCCACCCTGTTGTGGTTTAAACTCTTCCTTGGTCACAGCAACAAAAGATCCCTCTTTAGGAAACAGATTCTCGTGCCTGAGAGCTTTCTCCACAAGCTTCTCAAATGGATCGTACAAATGATCCACCAACTGCCTCCCAAGATAACTGTCCAAGCCTGTCACAAACTTCTCATTCTTCTGATAAGGAGATTCAATATACGACCAGGCATACTTGGACAAAGCTTCAAACTCAGAAACATACTCAAAAACTGGTCTCCCACCCTGCTTGAGCTCCACAAACTTCTTGAACAGAACTGATTTCTGAGCTATAGAAATGAACTTAGCTTCAAATCTGACTTGGAATTGCTTCCAAGTAATTTCTTCCTCCGGAGTATCAATGGTGATAGAGTTCCACCAATCAGAAGCTCTCCCTTGAAGCTGTCTTGATGCAAGCTTCCTTTTAGTTGCATCCTCGATTCCCAAATCACCAAAGATCCTTCTACAAGCATCTATCCATCTCTGAACTTCAATAGTTGACTCTGTTCCCAAGAAAACCTTTCCTCCAAGAGCAGTATAGTCTTGACACAGCTTAGCAAAATCCACCGGTTTTGGAGTTTGAACTTGAACTCCAACATCTACTGATGGCCCTGGAGCTGGCATCCTTCTCATGATCGAAGTCATCATAGCCTCGAACATGGCAGCATAATCAGCAGCCCCCTCAGCAGCACGACCTTCCCAAGCAGCTGGTCTCCCTCTTCGACTCATCCTTAATATCTATAAAAAGGAATGATTAATACACCTTGAGAACAACTGCATCAGGGTTCAAATCATTCTAAGCTACTACATTATATATAGTAATCATCCATAAAAATACAATTACGTCCCTCATACGTAGTTACGTCAGTGAGCGTTGGGTAAAATCGATTAACCAAAGCTCTGATACCAAATGTGATGACCGCCCATGACCCCCGCACCGAACATAGGAATAGTGCGCTGTAAAGTGTGCCAGGCAGCCATGAACGATTGCCAAGGTAAATTAAAACAGCAAAATCTATCGTATTACTCACAGCGCATGGATAAAATACAATAGAGAATATATATATATATAGTAAAGCTTCACAAAATAGAATCTCATCAATAAAACTTCGTAATAATTGAATACAACATCTGAATAGTCAATACATCAAGCCTCACTACATATCACTCAGAGAATTATACAAGCAGCGGAACATCCAGTACATATAGTAAGAAAATAATATGCAAGCCTCCAGCTCGTCTTCGTCATCAACATCGTGGAAAGTAACAACAGCACCTGTCACCTGCTACCTAGTCTGCCCATCCCAAAATGGATGAACAGCCCAAGGCAATAAGAGTTAAACATAAAGCCTTGAGTCAGACAACAGTCTTAGTGAGCGGTAAATTAACTAACAACATACCAAAAGAGCATAAAGGAAAAGGAATAGGAATCCAACCCTCCCACTCCACCTCTTTCTACAGTGATAGCCCCCAGACACACACTAAGCAGAAGTAAACATAGCAAAGCAAACATTTAAAGTAAAGCAATTATCACTCGAGTCAAGGGCGATGTTTTCCAAGTACAAACCTCCAAGGCCTAAACCAAGATCAGATAAGCACCCAGAAAATACCACTCTTGAGACCGAATGACGATACAACCAAACATCCATGACTCTGGCTATCACTGTTATCTTTGCTTCGATATCATCGTTAATTGAATGACCGGCACATTCTTTCAGCCGTCCGTCAAGGGTTAATGGCAACCCCGGTTCTAGAAATAACTCCACACGTCGTCGCAGCACGTGCCTAGGACTATCGAATCTTCCCAGAGTACTCGACTACCAATCAGTAGCCTTCAGGGACTATCGAATCTGCCCAATGTACTCTTGCTTTGAGCATGCTAGAACCTTTAACAACGATGAAATCTCAGCCTTCTAGTCATCCTCCTCGACGACTATTTCCATACTAGCTCAAGCGCCTCTCGAGCAAACCATTATCCTCAAACTCGAACCATTTCACCGAGTTATCAACATGCTTGGAGTGATCCCGTCTGGATTAAATCAAGGCTATCTCATACCATGCCTCGCTTTATCTCATCATAGCAAAGCCTCATCTCAACATCATCATCATCAAATCTATCCATATGAGCTTCATCATCCGCCACATATGCCACGAACAGCTTTTCCAATTCAAGAGCCTTCCCCTTAGCTTTTGAATCATCTTCGACTAACTTGTCTAAATCAAATCATCAATCAACTAATTCATAACAATCAATCAAGTCAATCATTAATCCAAGTAATCAAGCATTCAAATATGATCTAATAAACAATTATAACAATAATGGCAATTCTATAAATAAAGAGTCCAAATCTAACAAGCATGAATTATGAGCAAATATCTCTAAAACTTGATGAATGAACTTGCATAGGTTAACATGTAGTAAAATGAATGTCAAATCATCATAAACAATAGATCTATACTTAAGTTTAAGAAAATGCATGGAAGTCACTATTTAACACCAAATCAAGCCAACAATCCGATATACTCCTTTGGATCCGTGTGAGAGATAATCACCACTCACCGAATCACCTAAACACCTCAAAAGCAACACACTTCAGATCTGGACAGCGAAGGATCTAACTCGATCTATCACAAATCCGCTTCAAACGATGAAATCTCTCTTCGATGGATGTAGATCTTCAATCTAAGCTCTTGGATCTTCGATTTGGATGGAAGGAAGCACAAGATTAAAGTGGAGAAAAGAAGTGAAGAAGTGTAGAACTCGAGCTCTCAAAATAGCAGCACTTCGTCGCTTCAAAATCCGGATCCCCAAAAAGTGAAGAAAAAAACCCCGTATTTATAGGCTGAAATCCCCTAAGTCGTCCGCCTTCATAAGTCATCCACGACTCATCAGAACTCCACGACTCACGACTTATAAAATCTTACGACCTAAAACCCCACGACTTAAGACCTTCGACTTAGCAGATCCTTCGACTCAACCACTTGCGCGACTTAACACATACGCGCGACCTAACCCTTAGGCACGACCTAAGACTCAATGACTCAACCTTCCTTGCGACTTAACGACTCAACTAGGATACGCCTTAACGACTTAACAACTCAACAACCTCACGACTTAGCTAGGTTACGACTTATCACCTTTACACGACTTAACGGCTTACTGGGATACGACTTAATAACTTCTAGGTCGTCTAACGACTTAGCTACCTAGCATACTATCATAGGTCGTCTACGACCTAACTAAACATGCCCAAGCGACTCAACGACTCATCAACTTATCTCCTTAACTCGACCACGACTTAACTGGGTTACGACTTAACTGCCAGACTTAGGTGACTCACGTCCTAACTACAACACTCCTTAAGTCGCTCGAACGACTCAAACTCCCTAGGTCGTTAACCCGCTTAGTTTCCTATGCCGCTAACTCTTAAGTCGCCACTATCTTAAGTCGCCAATCCTATAAGTCACTAACTTTCCTTAAGTCGCCAACTTTCCTTAAGCCGTTCCAATTCCTTAAGTCATCTACGACCTAACCTCCTTCAAGACCTAAGCTCCAACATGACCAAACTCCTTAGGTCTCTTCTATCTCTTAAGTCGCTCCCCGACTTAAGCTACTACTCGACTCAAGCTTCAAACGATTTAACAATACTATCGATCTAATGATAATAGTTTTATGTTGTTTCGATCCATAAAAATACGGGTCGTTACATTCTCTCCCCCTTAGGAATTTCGCCCCTGAAATTCCAAACAAACAAGAGAAATCAAAAACTATTCCGCATGCCTACAATCCATAGCAATCAATCAAACCATGCGTCCAATTCTAGCCTAGCATGCAGAATTCTAAAACTAGAACAAGTTACAATATCGTGAATTGGTACGAAGTGAATTGGTAAGTAGCGGAAGGTAGGGTGTCGAAAGCTATGCTTTTGTCAGGGTCGAAACCAAGGTTCATTTTTAAAGATAAACGCTACCTAGTTTTTGAAGTGCTTTCGACTGAGTCGATACCCTATAGGGTCGAAAATTTAGTTTTATTTCTAAAGTTAAATTCCTGCCTTGTTTTACTTTAAACTTTCAACGTAATCGAAAGCCATGCTTTCGAAGGGGGTTGAGGGTTTCGTAGGCAATGGAGTCGAAAGGGGGTTTCGATTCTATCCTTCAAAGTTTTTATTTTAAATGATTATGCTTTTGAATAGATTTTCGACACCATTCATTTTTCCTCCGAGCAATTTTATAATTGGTTTCGAAAGAGATACTTTCATATATAACCATTTTTGACCCAATTGATGTTTTAAAGAGTAAACCTAATACTTTCGAAAGGGGTACTTTCATTAGTTTCAAAGCTATTTTCCTAATGATTAGTAAGCAAGGTTGATACATTCGAAAGGTATGATTTGGTTTCCAAAGGATTGATTTATATAGCTTTGAAAGGTATATACTTAGAGTTTTGAAAGGAGGTTTTTTATGCTTTCGAAGGAGGTCATCCAGTGGTTTCGAAAGTGATGTTTTAAGATTTTAAAACAAATGACCTATTCTCATTTTAAAAGGAAATACCATGGCATAAATAAAGATTTTGGAAATATTATTCGCATTTTTATTAACCCATAAATTTATGTTGGGGAAGGGCAGAATAACATATAGGTTGACCAGGTAGTGAACGTAAATTAAGGAATGTTAAAACCTTAAAACTAAAGATATTGGCAGGGGCCAATAGGTTCATAGTCAGCCCATGAAAACTATGATTTGATACTGGAAGGGGCCAATAGGTTTGTAGTTAGCCCATGAAAACTATATCCGGATTAAGATATTGATAGTCAGTCAATAGGTTCCTAGTTATCCCATGAAAACTTGGATAAGAGATAAGATATTGGAGTTACCAATAGGTTCTTAGTGATCCCATGAAAACTATGATATTGGACAGATAGTGCATAAATATTTAATAGGTTAATAGTAATCCTAGAAACTATAATTGAGACAGATAGTCAAAATGAATGGGATGGGTAATCCAGAAATGATTTACTTGTTTTGCATATCATCATAATGTTTTGAAATAATATGTTTTAATCATTGTGGATGCAGAAGCACAGTATATGGTTTTGTAAATGTTTTAGGATAATAGTGAGGGGAAACCTCGTTCCGCTAAGCGGCATGGTCTTAGTAGATATCTAATGGTTTGAGATGGTAAATTATTATTCATACCAGGCTTTATTTCTGACTTGAAGTTTTTTTTCCCCTCAAACTCTCAGGATATCAATTGATTTTGAGTAGGTTGAGAGTTAAGGTTTCCAGGTGTTCTTATAGACGAATAAAGCTTCCCAAGGCGTGCAAGAGGCAAGCTTGTTATTAGAGTTCGTTTATTTCCGCTGTGTGTTTTGTTTGTAAAGGCAAATTTTTTTCTGGCCTATCTCTATACTCTGATCTACCAAGGTGGCATCTTCATATGTCGCTCTTGGCATATTTTGTAATAATTATATGTTATCTGAACGTGGTCTGCGGACTGGGATAATGCAATCAATTTGGAATATTTTGAAATGGAATGTGGAGTTTGTTTGATGTTTAATTTTTTTCCATATTCTTGTGTTTCTATGTATCGATATATCCAATATCACCGTATTTGGTCGTCGAGGATTAAAAACTATGGATGACTGCAGCATCCGTAGCCATTAGTTTTAGGCCTCCAATTAGGGGGATGTTACACGTTGTTCCACAAAACAAAGCTTCTTCCTGAAGTTGTCTTGAAGCAAGCCTCCTCTTCTGCTCATCATTGAGACCCAAGTCAGCAAAAATGCTTTCGCAGTGCGACAACCAATTTTCCACCTCAATGGCATCCTCTGTCCCCAGAAAAGGCTTCCCTCCAAGCTTAGCGTTATCTTTGCTCAGCTTAACATAATGGTTAACTACCGAAACTTTCGAAACACATGCCCCTACAGCATCTCCTCCTAACACTCCAGTTGCAACTTCCGCATGCATCATATTCATGAAAAACTGATACATAGCTTCCATTCCAACTTGTGGGACTTCAGCACCTACATTTTTTTGTGCCTGACCTTGGGTCCTCCTTGTACTAGGTCTGGCATTTCCATTGGTGCCTTCCCCTCCTAGGTTAACTCTTCCTCTTCTACCTTCCATATTTGTATTCAAACCTCATGAGATATAGAAAAATAAGCTAATAAAGACAGGAGACTAGAAGTAAAGCGTATACTTATATATAGCAAATACAAGTATGTTACTATAGCGTTATCTCTTACCCCAATCTTACTCTAATTCCTTAGGATTGTGTTTTTGAAAACCATTTTTAGTTTAAAGTTTTTCATAAACCATGCTCTGATACCAAGTTTTAACATCCCGTATCTAGAGACCAAAAGCTAAGCGCTACAGATGATGTAGTCATCCATAGTATTAACTTCTGGTGACAAAATACGGTAATGCTAATGGTATCCAAAATATCAGAAGTACTTGAATATGAACAAAATCATAGATTTCTAAAAACAACATTTTACCGATTACATTTCAAAACACGTTCATATCTATGTTACATAATCACATAATCGTTTCCTAGGTAAAGATCAACTATAATTACAATAATACGCCAAGAGCGACATATGACGATGCCCCTTTGGTTGATCAGAGTCAATATAGTCATACCAGACTTAATATACACAGCGGAATCAAAACAAAATGAAACCGTAACTCCTAATTAGCTATCCGTCAGCCACCTGCTCGTCTTCGGAAGCTTTATTCGCCAAAATTTCAAAAACCTGAAAATCTCAACCCTCAGCCTAGTCAAATCAATTTTGAGCACCCCGAGAGTTTAAGGGGAAACAAAAACTTCGAGTCAGACATAAAGCCTGGTGTGAATAATACTGTTACATCTTGGTCTGCTGATATTAAGTGAGACCACGCCGCTTAGCGGAACGGGTTTCCCCTCACTAATATCCTCTTTAAAACATATATTTTGCATATTCTTTCCTGCAACCAAACTGGTTAATCAAACTGATATAATAATTATAATAATAGGTAAGCCCGTTAAGCTATAATCAGGTAACTGATGAACTATCTGTCCACAAGTTATAAATGGACCATCTGTCTGATAACTGGGCTAACTGCCTGCAAACTGGACTAACTGTCCGCAAACTGGACCAACCGTCCGAATCAAAATGGACGTTTTGTCCGAATCATTTTCTTAGGGTTAACTACCCTTCATCTTTTTCATTGAAAACCTTTTCAAAATGATTTACCTTTTAAATCATACTTATACAAGGAAAATATATACTTGGCTTTATTCTAAGCTACTTTGCCATGTTATATATACTTTACTCAAAATAATGTTGATGAATTTTAATGAGGATTAGCTATCCTTCCAAAATAATTTAAAACCCTTTTTAACTTGAAAATACTTAGGCTATATTGCCTATTTAATACATTCGAAGCCTTTGTTTAAAACCTTTATACAACCCTTTCGAAACCCCTGAAGGTACGTAACACCTTCGAAACCATTGAAAGTGACCATTTCGAAACCATTAAAAGCCTTTCCTTTAAAAGCTTCAAAGCATTAGACATCCCTCTTAAAACCTTTAAATGTTGCCTTTCGAAAACATAGGAAAAAACTTTCCTTTCAACTCTTTCGAAACCCTGGGGAACCACCCCTTCAAAACCATTCACTAAAACCCTTTCGAAAGGATTAAAATACTAAACCTTTCGAAAGCCTTTGGGTTCAATTTAAAACATGTGAAACCTTTCGAAACCATTCAAAATATTTCCCCTTCGAAACCTTTGAAAATCGTCTCGGTCGAAACCATTTGGATTATGCCTTCAAGTAGAGCAAAAGGATCAGTAACCCATTAAAGTCTAAAGCATCTTTTTCGAAACCATTTAAAATTGCCTCTTTCGAAACCATTTAAAATTGTCTCTTTCGAAACCATTTGGGTTTTACTTCAATCATAGAAAAAGGGTCTTTATATTTAAGTCGAAAGCATCTATTTCGAAACCATTTCCTAAGAAAAGAAGTGATGATGTCGAAACCATCCCTTCGAAAGCATTGGAGAAGTGGCCAAATTTTAGAAAACAAAGTACCCCTTCGAAACCATCTGAGTCGAAAGGTAAAAAGGCGACAACAAAAGGCTTCGACTTAATCGAAAGCAGTTATTTAAAAACAAAGGCGCAACCCAATCGAAACCATTTCCTTTAAATCCATATGACCTAGTTGAAAGCTAACTAAGTCGAAAGCTACTCAGTTGAAAGCAAGCTAGCATATTTTAATTTAAAAACAAAGTAATGCCTCAACCCCTTCGGAACCCCTAGTTTCGACTACACACCTTCCACCTATATCCAATTCACTACATATTAGTTCCCTGATACGATGTGCATTGGTTCAACTGTGTTGGAAGCGAAGCTAAGGAGGCGGAACCTGGTGCCGAAAGCATCGAAACAGTGAAAAACATATAGCAAATAGTTCTTTTCACCTAACCTACTTTACGTGTCTAATTTTGATTGGTTGCCTCTTTTCTTTACCACTAAAAATTGCTGCAATTTTCAATAGTAACTATTTGAATTATTTGCAAAGAGCACCTTCTCCTTTTATAAATATATAAAACATTTAAGTCCCATACCTTAAATAATTTTATATATCCATTAAAACACTTAGGAAAAATCTACAAAAATTCCAGAAAATCTCTTTTAATATGTTTTCCAACATATAAAAATTTCAGACCCAAATCTTATATTATTTAACTGTAAATAATTATTAACCCAAATTAACATTTTCCTTACTAGAAAATTCATGTAAATTCCACAAATATTCAGAAAATTCTGAAAATTGAAACCCATCTCTAAAATATCATTTATAATCTTCATAAAAATTCGCAAGGCATTTGGATGTCATTTTATATGGTTTTCATCTTAAAACATATCATAAATTCAATATGAACAACCATAATTCATCTACAAGTATATATAATCATTCCTTCATTCAAAAACATGGCAAATCAATGCAAAATATTCAGAATTCATATTAAAACCGAAAATAATAAAAATTTGAGATGTAAATATTATTCAACTTAGCTTTAGAGATTAAAGAGATTAAGATGTGAATGCATTTGATTTGAATTAGCTTCTTCCTTAGCTTTTCTTAATCTTCTTCCTCTTTCCCTTGTTAATGGTAGCCGACCTCCTAAAAAAATTTTGAAAATGAAAAGTGAAAGTGTATAGGAATACACGGTCAAGTTTTAGGGATATAGGAATGGCCTCTTTTCTATTTTACCCCTCCTCTAATTCAGTTTAACTCTTATTTTAATTCATAGGTTAAATGGCACAGCTACCCTTTGATTAAATCAAATATCAATCCCCTAATCAACACATTATTTTATTTTATTTAACTAATTAAATATCCTAAATAATGTTACCAAAAATATGGGGTGTTACAGCTATGTAGGAGTCAATCTATTTATTTATCCATAGTGTTGTTATGACTTTTGCTGTATGTATTTAATGGCAGAAATTGTATATGACTACTAGTAAACTCTGATCAACCAATGGGCGTCTTCATATATTACTCTTGGAGTATTTTGTAGTAATTATATTTTATCTGATCCTGGGCAACGTTAGGGATTATGTAATGAATATGGACATTTGTTAATGAAATGAAAACTTTTATCTTTAAACCGTGTTTGAAATTTTTTAGATTCATATGCTTTAATGTTAATGATACTATTAACTGATCCTATTTTGTCCGGAGAATAATACTATTGATGACTGCAGCATTAGTAGCGCTTATTTTTAGGCCTCAAATGGGGGTTGTTACAACTTGGTATCAGAGCAAAGGTTTATGTAAAACTAAAATAATTTTTAATTTAAAAATGTTTTGAAAACGTAATCCAATGAAAAGTTGGGGTATGGGATAACGTTAGTATCGTACATGTATTTGCTATATTTAAGTATACATCTTGTCGCTGTTTTCCCCATATCTTTTAGATCGTTCTTCTGTATCTTACTATGATTCGAATGCAGATTTAAGAAAACTAAGGTATGGACACTATAAGAAATTTGATTTTTAGTGGCACACAAAAAACGCAAAAAAATGTTTTGGTGGCGTTTTGATAAACGCCGTTAGAAAACATGCGACTAAAAATCCATGATTTTTTGTTGCATTTATTTCAACGCCACTATAAATGAATTTTTGGCAGCGTTTTTTAAACGTTACTAAAGACCTTTTTTACAGCGTTTAAGAAACGCCACCGAAAAGGTGCCGTTTACTATCTTATTTTTTTGTTGCAGTTATTATTATTTTTTGCAGCGTTTTTTGAACGCCACGGAGATTATCTGAGTTACTATAATTGCTGATTCTGTAGCGCTTTATAAACGCTACAAAAAAATATTTTGGTGGCGTTTTTTCTTCGCCACCGTATGATTCGATTTTATTGCCTGCTGTTCCACGACTACATCTGATTTTGCCTCCAATTCAATTACTTCAAAACTTATACAATAACGTAATATATAAACACATACACATTCAAAAATAACACATTCAATGAACCACAATAACACAAACAAAAGCAATTACATAATCACCACTATATCATAACATTAGTGTCAAGACAAAAGGTTAACCATACGTTTACACAACCAAACTACCATAAACGGTTTCATAATAGTACATGCAGCTAAAGTAGTGCTGCTACCATACATACTAGTTTCATAACAGTTTTAATCAACCTAACTACATACATGTGCTGCTACCATACCAAAAACCAGTGCTGCTGCTTGAATTCTTCACAAACGTTTATCTACCTGTAAACAATAATAATAATGTTACTAAATATTTATGAGGTGAAGGTATCAACGATCAAAAATGGACAAATATAGAAGTCCTTAGACTATAATACTTCAAACAAATATGCCTCGGCGTATTAACCACTGATGTGAGCACATTGTAATCATCCAACAACTTTTACATCATATTTGTGAAGTCAGTGCACTAGACTTGCACATTAGCAGATGAACTTATGACAAAGATAAATATCTTTATCATGTGGCAGATTGTGACCATTCAGTGCTTAAGTGTAGAATGATATTTAACTAACTACTAGGGGCTTAGATATGTTAAAGAATGAACGTGTGTTCGCCTTAGTTGTAGCGAGCAACGCGACCCTGTTGGCTCATAGCACCTACAGTTGGGGCAACGCAGTTTCACTGTGTTGGTGGATGTTGAATACAAGCTGGTAGTTAATTTACCAAAGTATTGCATTATTGCTAGAACAATATGTTGTTGATAATGTGGTAGCTTATCAGGCTACGCAGTGAGTACACTGAAGGTGTTAAAACTGGTTCTGTTACATCAACTAGGGATATACTTTTCTATCAAAGTTGTACCAGGCTCCAGTAACCTTTATTAGTACACGGTGAATGTGCTAAAATTGGTTATATAATTTCAACACTTCAGCCACACAAACTCTGTTCCATCCACTATCAACAGCAACCACAACATATCCCACGACTCAAAGAACTGCATCACCTGCTCTTCCCCAATCACAACCACGCATCCTCGACTTGGCAACTAACCTACAATCAAAACTCCTTCGCATTCACCTCCGGCTACCACAACTTCTTATCACAACAAACTGCCCCTGCCATCAACTTACAATCAGCAGCTCGCACTACTGCAATCCCTTCATTGCCACTAAACTCTTACAAACCAAACTCCTTTCCACAGCAAACATTCCACAAAATCTCCAACAATAGCCACCAGCCTAACCAACCTCTTTCATACACTTCCCATACGACAACCATCCTCTTCAACCATGCACTCCATTCAAAACAGCAAGTTCACTTGATAACATCCCCATTTCCTTCCTTCATTCCCTCTACCTGTACACAACTTGTTCACACCAACTTCTAACACAACACAGTCAACTTCTCCACCAAAACTTCCTCACAATCATATTTGATACAAACTTCCGACCATACCCATAACTCGTCCCACAACACAACCAAAAAAAATTCGAACCTTCCAAACAACTCGTCCATCTTCCCTCTTCTTCATCACTGGTACAATCGAACCACCGTGCTTCTGAAACCTAACCGCAACTCCTCTGATCACTCAATAGACCTACTACAACCTAACCTTTCGTGCATTGCATATCTCTATAGTTCAGTACAAATGCACTTCGACCACACTTCAATCATCTCCACACTTCACCACTCAGCAATCTCCCCTTCAATCTTCCAGTCACTCCTCTTTAACACTTGCTTCATATACCACCCTACATCCAAACAACACACTGCCAACATATCAACACCAAACCCTTGAATACAAACTCTAACTCCACAACATATCCAAATCCGACAATAGCCAAACTGTCCACCATCTCAACTTCACCAAAACTCCACCACAAAACTGCTAACATCCCCGACAGTTCCCCGACTTCTGGATCATCACTGCCAACACTTCCTCCTCCCTATAACCTCACCCAAACCTGATAACAACCATCATCACAACTTCCTCAAACTGCCACTCCAACACCAAGTCAAAATCATTCCTTCCTCAATCACAAACAATACAACCCTCGCTATCCCTTAAACAACCTACCACCAATATCACCCTTACTTCTAAAAACTTCACCTTCACTTGAACTGTTCCACCTTCAAACTGCTTCAGTTCAAACAACTTCGGTCATTATAGTTCTGTCTACTACAAGCATCACTTCCCTACTTCAACACAGTTTCCATCAACTGCCTTGCAACAACCCCTCCCCATTCATACTATAGAAAAAAATCCACAATATGCCAAGTTAAAATTAAAGACAAGTTGACAGTCCTGCCACTGTTTGACTTTTCTAATTCCTCCAAATGCAAACTAGTATTGAATAATTGATTATAAGTTATATATAGCATTACGAGCACATCAAAATAATTAAAACAATATAACATACACTTACTCTATAAATGGTTCCACCACAACCATATTCATTAACACGGCTAAATGAGCACTTTCTTTGTCATTAACTAACAGTTTAACTGTCGTGGATATTGAAATCGGGCGTCCCTCGAGTATTACACTGCTTTCATAATCTTCATTTCGAGGTTCTTTCTCCTTTATATGTCCTGATTTTTTCAAAAATTCATCGAAAAACATCATGGATTCTTTTGCAAGATAGGATTCTGCAATACATCCCTCAGGTCGTGCATAGTTTCTGACATAGTCTTTAAGTGTCTTCATGTATCTTTTGAATGGGTACATCCAACGAAAATGAACCGGTCCACACATTAGTGCTTCTTTTCCAAGATGAATGGATAAATGTACCATTATATCAAAAAAAGATGGTGGGAAATATTTTTCAAGCTCACATAAAACTTCAATAATCTCAACATTGATTTGTTCTACCATCTCTCTATCAAGAACACGTTGACATAATTTGTTGAAAAAAGAACATAAGCGAATTATTATTTTTCTTGCCTTCTTTGCCATTAATCCTCTCGATGCTACTGGCAATAACTGTTGCATTAATACATGGTAATCATATGACTTCAATCCGCTAATTTTGCAATCCTACAACGAAATCCGATTTTTCAAATTTGAACAGTAGCCATCTGGTCCTTTGAAATCGTACAATCTTTTGCAAAATATTTTTCTCTCGGATTTTGACAACATGTATGGAGCCGGTGGAAGATATGTTTTATTCCCACGAGGTTGTGCATGAAGCTCACTTCGAATTCCCCAATCCTCTAAATCCTTTCTACAGTTGGTTCCATCTTTTGATTTATTACCATGCAACATCGTGCCCAATAGGCTTTCACCAATGTTTTTCTCCACATGCATCACATCTATATTGTGACGTAATGGAAGCTCCTGCGAAAACCAAAACTATAACGCATTATTGGGTTTTTCTTCTATTAAAACAATGAAAAATAAATAAACTAACCACTAACCATCCAATAAGGCAAATCAAAGAAAATTGATCGTTTTTCCACCTCGATAGCTCCATTTTTGTAGAATCGTTAGTATTATCATCTTCATCTTCTGTATCATAAACACACTTTCTCTTCTTACTTTTCTCTTCTTTTTCTTTTCCAAAATCATTTGGATAATCATTCAACAATGCATGAATGTTTCTCCCAGTTAGTATTCTAGGAGCACTACCTTTCTCTATGGTGTTATCAAACAATTCCTTTTGTTTCCTCCGTGAATCTGAAGCAGGTAGAAATCTTCCGTGACCCATGTAGACGCTCTTTCGACTATGATTCAACCAACGAGAATGGGTATTGACACCACATAATGGGCAAGCTTTTCCCCCCTTCACACGACATCCGTCAAGATTTCCATAAGCCGGAAAATCGTTAATTGTCCATAGCAAAATTGCATTCAGTTTAAACAAAGTTTTACTAAATGCATCATAAGCATCAACTCCATTACACCACAAATGATACAAGTCTTCCACCAAAGGCGCCAAATATACATCAATATCATTCCCGGGTTGCTTTGGGCCTAGAATAAGTAAAGTTAACATAATATTTTCCTTCTTCATAGACAACATAGGCGAGAGATTGTATGTCACTAGCATCACCGGCCAGCAACTATATTTCGAACTCAACATGGAAAATGGATTAAATCCATCTGTAGCAAGACCAAGCCTAAGATTGCGTGGATCAGATGAAAAAGATTTATACTTTTCATCCACCATTTTCCATGTCGTAGAATCCACGGGATGACGCATTTTTCCATCGTTGCTTGTATTATTAAAATGCCATCTTAAATCTTCTGCCATCTTTTGAGATCTATACATTCTTCTAAATCTCGGAATTATTGGAAAGTATCTCAATACTTTAACTGGAATACCTTGTATAACCTCTTCAGTATCTTGATTTTTCTTCCATCTTGAAGAACCACATTTTGGACAACTTTCTAAATCTTTGTATTCTTTTCTGTAAAGGCAATAGTCATTCTCACAAGCATGTATCTTTTCAAAGCCCATGTCGAATGCTCTAAGAAATTTATTTACTACATATAAGTTTTTGGGAAGCACGTTATCCTTCGGCAGAAATAAATGTTGCACAGTTAAAAGCTTATCAAACCCACTATCAGACAAGCCAGTCTCACATTTAAGATTATACAAGACGGTGATAGCAGATAATTTTGTGTGATTAATGCAACCAGGATATAATGGAGTTTCTGCATCTTCCAAGTTCTTGAGTAACTCATCCTCTTTTCTTTGAGAATAAACATTATCTTTATCATCATCAAAAAAATCTTGATTCAAAAAATCTTCATCTTCATAGTGAATCATCTTGAATAGATCATATACATCAAACGTATTTGTTTTCTTCTTTACATTTATCTCTTCACCATGGTTAAACCATACACCACCCATGTATTTAGGATCCATTCCTTTTATAATTAAATGTTCAACGATGATTTGTTCATCATGACGACTAAGATTCCGACAATCCTTGCAAGGGCATAAAAAATTTTCTACACTTCTTGCATTCCTCTTTGCAGCATTCACAAAATTCATTGCTCCTTGTCGGTACTCTATACTAGTTCTATGAAAAAAGTAAAACAAATAAAAAAATTGAGCTTTAATATTAGATTATATGTTATAATTCTCAAAATACATATTAAGTTAATCATGGTTTTATCACCTACTTAAAAAAACCTAGTCTTTTTCCATTTTTGACATATGAAGGCAAATAAGTTTCCAATCTTTGACGTATAAATTGGTTATCTGTTGTAATCAAAAAAATAACTAGACGTTGAAGTTATTACCCAAAAAAACATCCAAGCATCTTATAAATAATGCACTATCTGGAACATTGGTAACACGCCCATAGTAAGAATAATATACTACAATAAACCACATAAAATGAATAATAACAGAGATAGCATGTGCTGTAGTGAATGAAACAACAGAGATAGTTTTTATTTTTAGGATACTACACACATGAATCAAACCCTGTTCACAAGGTTACATAGATTTGTTTTTCTTCGTTTGGTGACTGAAATTATGACGCATTTGCTGAAAATATAATGCATATAGATATGTATCAGTGAGATAACTCCATGTGACCATGTAAACGCATCTGCCGGAAAATTATTTATATTGTGAACGCACAAAAATGTGAAGCCATTCAGCAAAGGGTAATTAAAATTGCATATAAAAAGAACATATTAAACATGAGTAATCCATACAAAACACATTTTAAACAATCAGTTATCACAACACATAACATAATAGGAACACAACTGACACTACATGGTAGAAACTATAGTCTTCAATTTCAATACATCACTCATCACTGAAAATTGACAACTTAGCACAGTAGTGGAACTCAACACATACTACTGTCATGTTTGACTAACAAATCATAAAAAGATTTATACATCACTGGAACTTAGCACAGCAGCAACAAACAAAACAACAAACCACAAAAAAATTGGTTTATAGTACGAACATATAAACTTACAAATGCAAATAAAAAAAATTGGTTTATAGTTCGAACATAGACCGTAAATGCAAATAAAAAAATAACATAAATTGGATACAATTAAAGCAAGCACATCGCACTAACATAATAGGAAATGATTAGAATATAAGTAAAATTTATAAAAAAAATAGCTCGAACATAATCATATAAAATCAATTATTCCAGTTAGGATTTATTCCAATTAGGGTTAAATCGACTATTCCAATTAGGGTTTACGTAGAAATTCGTAGAGAGTATCCATACATAATCATATAAAATCCAGTAGACTCATAAAATCAGTTTATAAAATTTTATACCTAAAGTACCTATTTAGGGTTCCACGAGGAGAGATCTGTGAAGGGCTACCGCGATGATGTGGAGAGGAGTACAATGAAGGACGTCTACCGCAACAATGATAACGAAGCAAGGTGGATTTTGTTGGAGGGTGAGGTAGATTTTGCTGGAGCGAAAAGGAAAGCGTGAGGAGAAAAGTTTCTAAATAATGAAGAGGAAGGGAAATGTGACAGTAAATAAAAAAATTCATGAAATATTTTTTACTTTACGCGGGTGCAAAGCGGGAACGTGAAATCTTTTTAACCGCATTTATATTTTTTAGGGAAATACTTTTTGGTTGCATCTAGAAAGAAACGCCACCAATTTTTGCAACTATAAATGGTTTCTCTTGTAGTGGGAGTTAGGAAATCGAAGAGTTAATCTATGTAGAGGAAGCACCACTACTAATGGAAATGTCAGGCCAAATACAAGGAGGAATCTGGGTCAACAGACAGCTGCTAATGTTGGTGCTGGAACACCGCCAGTGGATATGGGAGCTACGTATCAATTCTTTGTCAGCAAGATGTGCTATCTGGCATTTTGACCCCGCTATATCCAAACCGACTGGACAACTTAGACTCGACTGTCATCAAGGCCAGTAGCCTAGCACGATGATTGTGGGGTCCAAAAATCAAGCATAAATGATAATATTAAGTAGAAGCATGAAAGCTTACTACTCCCCAAAGATGGATCAGGTATGATCCATATTCAATACTATGGATCATATTGTATCGATGTCACAACTCAATTTTGTAGCGATGATCGGTCAGTTACTCAAAATCTACAAATGCTGTCAACATGAAACTTTGAGTACAAGCTTACTACAACATGTGGAACAACCCCTAGGGATCTCACTCCAATTGGAAGAAGTTGGAGGGATCAGCATATCTCCCTTTAGAGGGATCGACATAAATCAGAATTAAAGCAACACTACTTCATGGAAAATGTGATATCTCACAAACCGTACATCGAAATTGCACGAAATTTGGGGAGCAAGTAGATATCATTATGAGGGCATACCTCATAGGGATTGCAGCTCATTTGGATGCACTAATAGAGATTGATAGAGATCCATATTGTGGGACCCGAGGGGCCAGCAAATTTTTGGGTAGTCTCATCATGGTCTACCGAATCTTCTACCAAAATTTCAGTTTGATCCATGCACGTCTTCCCGTATAAATACAGTAGGCATGGCGTCAGAAAAGGGATCATGCTTTCTCTACCGAGGCTCAGCTATTTTTATTCTTTACTTTTGGACTAATGGATCCTAGCTAATCCAAACATTCTTGTAATCATAATCAATTGGAAGATAAATAAAAATATGAAGTAGGCGTAGGTCAAGATTGTCGAACCACTATAAAAATCTATGTGTTCCTTTATGATTTTACTTTGTTTTAATTTCATTCTTCATTTAATCTCTACTAGATTCTATTGGGCGTTGATGCCCATTTTTGGCATCAACATTTTGGTGCTTTCACTGAGAATCGAATTCTTAGCTTGATTGGATCTCATCATCTACTAGTGGATTCCCATATTCGTGAGATAGATCAAACGTTCTACCACTAAACTTCCAATTCTACTCAGATTTGAAGGAAATCTAAAGGAAGCTGATAGCCATGTTAAGAGGAACTAAGTCTACTCCCCTGTTTTTGGAGGACTTGATTTTGCTAGTGTTCTTGTTTGGAGTTGTTCATGTGTTCATGTCCATTTGGAAGGGATCAGATTCACTTATGTATGCAAGTTTTTGGGATTAGATGCTGAAGTTTGTACTCAAGTTAGCCAAAATGGCCGACCCCTCTCTCGAAGCCTAGATGGTCGATCCCTCTCTCGAAGGCTAGATAGCCGACCCTCCAATCTTAACTGCAATCGATCCCTTAGCCTAAATGACCGATCCCTCACCAAGGAAATTAAGACATCCCTAAATACATATACATGCTCAGTACCGATCCCTCCAAAGACATCAATACCGATCCTTCCGAAACAGCTATACCGATCCCTCTCTAAGTTGTATATACTGATCCCTCTACAAGGTATATATACTGATCCCTCTAAAAGGTGTTATACCGATCCTCTCTAAGGTATGTATACTGATCGCTCTATAAAGTATATATATACTGATCCCTCTGCAAGGTCTATATACCGATCCCTCCAGCATCTATACCGATCTCTCCAAAAGGTATATATTCGATCCTTCTACATGGTATATATGGATCCCTCTACAAGGTATATATATCGATCCCTCCGCAATAGCTATATCGATCCCTCCATATTACAGATCCCTCATATGACTGATCCTTTCATATGATCGATCCATCCATATGACTTATCCCTCAATATTGTCGATCCCTCATATGACTGTTCCCTCTCTTATAGCAAAATGCTGATCCCTATACAACTGAACCCGTGTCGCAGCGCAGTTCCCTCGCATTCTAGATTCGGAACTCAAATTAAAAACGGTACATTCTATCCACTTTCCTTATTTCCTATGACTGACCGAGGCATAGGGGATCAAGCAGAAGCTGTTGATGGTAGCTAAGGAATGGACAAGAAACAACTACTCAAACGGTGCTCCCAAAGGTTGTAGAAACGAGACGATATGACATAAACTAGGATCGATTATCGGGTCAAGCTTCCAGGGTAGATTGTGATTTTCCTCAACTTACCATCTTCCAAACACCTGACTTGGCAGCTATGGTATGACGACTTGTGAGAGAGAGCCAAGACTAGACTGACAACGATCGGAGCATCTCCCTCTACTGAAGCTGTTCTATGAGCAGAATATCCAAGGAGATTCAACATTCCGACCATTCCAGAATATAGACCACCAGTACCATCTCATGAAATAAGAGTGGTACATGGATTCCGTTAGAGCGACGGATGCCTTCAAATGCAGATGCTTTCTTATATTCCTTGAAAGAGTAGCGATTATATGGTTTATGCGATTATTGCCCAGGTCCATCTCCTCATTCGACTAACTGGCTCAGAAGTTTTCTGAGTAATTCAGAATTCATGTTACTCACTCCAAGGATGCGACATCATTATCCAACCTAATCCAAGCGCCAAGCGAGATGCTCAAAGATTTCTTGCATGGATTCAACATCGTCGTCACTGAAGTGAGCGGTCCTAGCAAGGATATCAAACTAACGGCATTGATAAGGGGAATCGACCCCATGTTGGATTTCAGCAACTAGTTAGCTGGAGAGCCTCTTATGACCTTGGATCACTTCTATTACAAAGCGAACCAGTGCCTACACAAGGAAGAGGCAAGGCATACTAGATAGAATAACATTGCAAGTTTGTTGGCTGAGGGAAGTCAAAGTGAGGGCAACATTGAGGCCTTAGATGAGGACTTAGATTCTAGGAGACGACCCAGAATCCCAAAATTTGACTCACATACTCCTTTGAACAATTCAATCAAAAAACATCTACTTGGAGACTCCCGACTCAAAGCAGTACTTGAAACCAACTTCGAGAGAATACATCGAAATCCAGAAGAAATCCAGGAAATCTTGTATATTTCAAGATACACACGGTCATAACACCGGTGATTCCAGACACCTCCGAGATGTGATCAGAAAGCTAATCCGGAATAGAAAGCTTCAACAATATGTGCAAGCCTTACAGAATGGCGGGCAGGGAACATCCGATGTGTAGAATATATTAGTGTATGATTTTTGTTTGATGATAATAAACATATATATATATATATATATATTCGTTTAAATGTATTTTTTATTGTACTATTCTATTTTTCCACATAATTAAATAAATATTTGTTGAATAAAATAAATAACTCAGAATTCATATTTAAACAAATATTTTATTCAAACAAATATTTTATTACAAATTCAAATAGTACAAATTTGAGCTCTCACTACATTTACACATTTTCAATTACAATACAATTTAAATTACAACACAATTTTCACTATACAATTTTTCATACAAGTTGTCACCTCACTACATAATTCACTCAACACTCGTATTTGATCTTCAACTCTGTTCTAGTATCTAGCATTTGAACTATCTGCAAAATAAACATTGACGTAGTGAACTGGAAAAAGAAACAAATTTAAAGTTGCAAAAATAAAATTGAATTTAAAATTTATTTTTTCCTCAATTATTTGGGTTGTTCACCATCATTTTCTTTTAATTTATCTTACACGAACAACTTGGGACAAGCAAAGTGTATCACTATACATGCCACAAGGTTGTTCACACTAATACACACTTGCTTGTTAAAATTGCAGGGATAGGTGAGCACAAGGTCAAACCTAAGCCTTGACTAGATTCAACTCAAGTACAAACATGCAAATAAAAGTCAAGAAGATCTCAAAAGGCACAAGAATAACATTCATGTTAAGTTTCAGTCAACATGAAGTGCACAAGTTTAACTCGAAGCAAACCAACATCGAACAGACTTGGATCAGGCAACTCAACAAGCCAGTGCAACAAGAACAGACCAAACATGCTCATGAAACCAAAAAGCAGGAACAATACAAGCAATGGTCTAAATGCATAAGCATTGGTGAACACAATGGTTGCACAAATGTACACATTGGAGCATTCAGCTCAAACAAAATCAACATGAAAACACAAGACCACCAGACCAAACTTAAGAGAATACAAGTGCAACAAGCTAGTGCAATTAGACAAAAAATTGAACCAGACTATAATAACCAGGGCAGTGCACATGAAACAGAGGGGACAACAAAGGCAGTTCTCTAAATCAATGGTCAGTACACTGAAATGCAGACCCAAAGATTCAACGAACATGCTCAGGAACCATACAATGCAAAACATGAAAACATGAAAACTAAAGTAACAAAACCAGACCTGACTTCAAATACAAAGCAACCAGAACCAGTAATGCAACCAGACTCAAATGGAACCAGACCGAACCACATGTGGAACCACTTTAAATCAAAACATACACATATACCAGACTTCAGAGTATAAACACCAAATGGCAATGCATATGGTCAGGGATACAAGAGTTCAGACATGTGTATATGCAACAAAGAAACAACATACAACAAGACAACACTCAGGCATGACTACAGTAACATGAAGCAAAGCAATCAAGCTCAAACGCACATGCAAACATGTAACCAGACAAGACTAGACTTCAAATTTCAGTTGCAACTTAAACATGAAAATATACAAAATGTCTAAGCACTTGAATATGGTCAATCAAGTTCAGTTTCACAAGGACAGAGAATACAAATGGAACTCGAAGCGACTAACACAGTGGACAGAGCATAGGCAGCACAACACACACACACATGTATGTATTTATATACATGGTGACACACACACACAAGTGAACATGGAAACTCAATGAAATGACAGTGAAACATCATGTATATACATATGCAACAAAGCAATAATATGGCAGTGAAGCAGTTTACATGTTTACAACAAAAACAAAGTAGTTCGAACAAAGTCAAAGAGGTGTTTCAAAAAATATTGGTCAAATGAAAAACATCATTTGTTCAAAAAAATCAAAAATTGCCAGCAAAGAATGGAATAGCAAGTCACTGATGAAAAAGTCAGAAAGTCAAGTTTATCTCAAACTATAAGCAACCGATGAACAAGTATAGGAACAAAGAATGGAGCCGACTCAATCAATTCACTCAAATTCAAATTCATCAGAATTATCTTCGATCAATGGAACAAGTCAGAGGTCTCATGAACGAGCGATCAAATCAATGCAAGTGATAAAATCACAACAAATTCAAACCAAAATATACAAACAATAAAATATGGTTTCGTTCCCTATAAATTCCCAATTTCATCATCGGCAAAATCACGAGTTTGAAAACAATCAAGTCGAGCATCAAATATCGAAAAGGGGCAAAAGCACGTACCAATTCAAAGCACAATTTGAACTCGACATTGAAGCTGCAGTAAGAATAATTGAGGAACGAAAGCATCACGGAAATTAATTTGACCTTCTAATTCAAGCGGCGGCTTCAATAAATCAAAACCCTAATTTCACAAGAAGGATAAAAGGAACGGCCGAAGATACTACACAAAAGTGAAGGGAACGGTCTTCTTTAATTATTTATTTAGGCCGGTCTTTCTTTTCGGCTTCAATTATTTACATAAGGTTTTGTTTAGTTTTTATTTTATTTTGTAATTTTCTCTTTTTTAATTGTTTAAATTTCTAGTTGTGTAACTAGATACAAACTACGGGGCGTAGTTTGAGAATTCACAACTCAGTGGCTGAGTTATGGTAGGGTTTTGAGCTTAGTGTTTGGTTAATCAAGTTAGCGGGTATCGCAAGTTTACGTCTGTTTGTAAGCGTTTGATTACTTAATTTCTAGTAGAAACCTTGGGGGCAGCATGTAGGCAGTTTTTGCCGAAGCTGGGTAAATCTGTGTGTGAGCTCTATTGCATTACTTTCTGTTTTTATTTTTATTTCTGCATTAGTTTTTAGTACACCCTATTCACCCCCCTCTAGGGTGAAAACGATCTTATAAGTGGTATCAGAGCTAGGAAAAAAAACATTTTTCTGTTAAAAAATTTGATTTTTTCAATGGCTTCTTTTAATAATGCTTTTGCTGAAGGTCCGTCCATAGTTAGACCACCCATGTTCAATGGTGAATATGCATATTGGAAAAATAGAATGAATTTTTTTTTGAAAACCATAGATGCATGGAATATTGTTGAAATGGGATATAGCACACCAACATTAATGGTAGGTAATCAAGAAGTTAAAAAGCCTATGTATCAATGGACAGATCTTGAAAATAAACAGCAAACTACTAATGCTAAAGCTATGAATTCTATTATTTGCTCATTAGATCAAATTGAATTTAATCGTGTCTCACGTTGTCTAACTGCATAGGAAATTTGGCACACACTTGAAGTGACTCATGAAGGAACCTCCCAGGTTAAAGAATCTCGCCTTGCCATGCTTAGTAGCGAGTACGAGAACTTCACAATGGCAAAGGATGAAAGTGTCAAAGAAATATATGGGAAACTTTCTAATCTTGTATAAAAATCAAAATCCCTAGGAAGACCATACACAGAGCTGGAAATAGTCCAAAAAATCCTTAGAATTCTTCCGCGAAATTTTTAAGCAAAAGTGACTACCATTCAAGAACCAAAGGATTTGAAACAAGTTAAAGGTAAAGAACTCATTGGAAACCTTACTACTAATGAGCTAGAAATCAAATTCAAGAAAGAACATAAAGGAGGAGATACACAAAAGAAATCAATAGCTCTCAAAGGAACAACTGAAAGTGAAGATGATGATGGTGATGATGAAGGAGCAGCTGAACTGGCACTGATAATAAAGAGATTCAAAAGGTGGAACAGCAAATATGGAAATCCAGCCCTAAATCAACAACTGAAGAGCAGAATCATCAAAGTTCTAGACAACTCAGAAGAACAGGAGATCATTTTTCACAAGTGCAATAAACCTAGTCATATCAAGCCAAATTGTCCTCAAAATCAATTCAGCAAGGGAAAGAAACCGAAAAGGAGAAGTTTTGCAGCAACTTGGGATAAAAGTGACAAAGATGTAAAAGAACTGGCAGTGAGAGTGAAAGAGCAAATATGTGTCTTTCAGGAGAAACAAGTGACAGCAATGATGACGAGCCAAGCGATGTATCAAAACTTACTCACTCCCAATTACTTATATATTTTCATGAAGTAAATGGATGTTTTGAAAGACTTAGGGAGAAGTGCGCTAAAATTGAATCACAAAGGATAGTTTGATAGAACTAAATAAGCAGCTTGATCAATTGGTTCAAAACTATAGAAATAAGAGCCCTAAGTGTGATAAGTGTCCATCATTAGAAGAGGAAATAAAAAAATCAAAAACTAAAATTAAATCGATTGAAAATGAAATTCTGATTTTGAAAGAAAGTGAAAATACTAGGGAAAAAATCTATTAAAAAGTGCACTTTGTTATTGAATGAAAATGAATCTCTCAAGTTACAAGTCCAACAATTGTCTACAACTTTAGGAAAATTCTCTAAAGGAGAAAGATCACTAAATATGCTATTAGAGAAAAAAACTATTAATACTATTAGACAAAGACTTGGGTATACTCAATCTGAAAAAGGTGGAAGTGAAACTAAACATGTCAATTCCAAGTGCACGATTTGTAGAAAAATTGGACACAATCAAAACATTTCCTGGTATAGACCCAAACACACAAAAACAATACCAATTTGGGTTCCTAAAGGCACAAATGTAATATCCCATAAAATCAAATAAATCTGGGTGCCAAAAGGAACAAACATAGACTGTCTTGGTTCTACTTGTTTTTCAAAAAAATTTGTCACTAACAATCATGGACCTATAAAAACAAATAGGTCACAAAACTCTTCTCTCGTGTAGTTGTGTTGGCAGACTAAGGAATAGCAACAGTGGTACCTGGATTTGGCTGTTCTAGGCATATGACGGGCGACAAATCAAAGTTCCTTAGCCTAGAGAAATACAAAGGTGGTAGAGTCACAATGGGCAACAACGATAAATGTAAAATTATCGGTAAAGGTAAAGAAGGTAATGGCACATTTACCTTAAATGGCGTATTATATGTTGAAAATCTGCACCATAATCCGATTTCAATCAGCCAGTTTTGTGAAAAGGGAATGAATGTCATTTTTGATTTTGATTTGAACAAAATTGTTGACCAATCATCAAAAGAAACATTATTTTCAGGTAAGAGGAAAGGTATCTGTTGCATACCCCATGGTTTGGTCTATGGTATCTAACTAATGGTAACTTTGGGTTAAAGGGGTATTTAGATGCAGATTATGCTGGTAGTCTAGTTGATAGAAGAAGTACTAGTGGAACGTGTTTTATGTTGGGACATTCGTTAGTTGCATCACATTTCCAAAGAAAATATCTGCATAAATTTCATTTCAACTGATTTTCAATTGGGAGACACTTTTCCAAACCACTTCCAGAAAATAGTTTTTTGTCGACTTCGTCTCAGTTTAAGCATTTTAGAAATTTGGTTTTCTATTTTTGGATTTGATCTTAAATGCCTATGTTAACTAATCTGACTCCCTATTGATTATCTAAAAGGTAAATAGTGACTGAAAAAATGTGATGAGTGTTGATATTAATCATACATTATGACTTGAGACAGTATATTTAGTAAATTTCTTTAAAAAATTAAACAAAATCTGTAATAACTTTGGTTGGCAAAAATTCCACGACCATCTCTATTCCTATCATATTTCTACGACAATCACTCATCAAAATCCAATATAGTATGTCAAAATGTGGTATTTAAACAGGAAATTATTCGATTTTTTTTAATTAATTAGCAATACAATCATCCAAAAGTACTCACTCTCATTTAAAAGTCCTCAAGGTTATGCATGGGTGAACTACTTGGAATCTTTGATTATGTGCTTTCTTGCTCATTTAAAAGTCCTCACGGTTATTCATGTATGGAACACATTTCAAAATTGGTTGAAATAGGCGAATTGGTTCTAACCCCATTTAAAATTCCTCACAGTTATGCGAGGTTAGAAGATGCTTGGAATTCATTTTTTAATAAAAATTGGGAATAATACTAATCTCATTTAAAAGTCCTAACGGTTATGCATGGTTAGTAGGTATTTAAATTCCTGTCATAAATATACCACAAATGGACACGACTATATGATTTTTTATGCCGACATCACCCCTATCACTCTAAAATGGAATATGCGCCTAATAGAGTATTTATGATTTTTGTTTGATTTATTATTGAAATTTAATATTTATACCCGCTTAGGTATTAATGTCTATCACTTTATCACTCTTTTCTAACGTTGTACTCTTTTGCCGATAACAAATGGGGGAGATAAGTTAAGATTTTGGCAAATAAGTTCAAATTTTTTATTTGCATATTCTCATATAGGTTCATTGCATTGTTTATTGTTTTTTATTTGCATGTTTTTTTATATATTTTCATGCATATGTGAAGGGGGAGCTTTGTTGTGGGGGAGTATTCAAATAGGGGGAGCTAATAAAATTCATCAACACCAAATACATTTAATAGAGTCAAAATCTTAATATATGTTTGCTATCATCAAAAGGGGGAGATTGTAGAATATACTAGTGTATGATTTTTATTTCATGATAATAAACATATATATATTCATTTAAATGTATTTCTTATTGTACTATTTTATTTTTCCACATAATTAAATAAATATTTGTTGAATAAAATAAATAACTCGGAATTCATATTTAAACAAATATTTTATTCAAACAAATATTTTATTACAAATTCAAATAGTATAAATTTGAGCTCTTACTACATTTACACATTTTCAATTATAATACAATTTCAATTACAACACAATTTTCACAATGCAATTTTTCATACATGTTTTCACCTCACTACATAATTCACTCAACACTCGTATTTCATCTTCAACTCTGTTTCAGTATCCAGCATCTGAATTGTCTGCAAAATAAACACTGACGTAGTAAACTGAAAAAAAACCAAATTTAAAGTTGCAAAAATAAAATTGAATTTAAAATTTATTTTTGCGTCAGTTATTTGGGTTGTTCGTCATCATTTTCTTTTAATTCATCTTACACGAACAACTTGTGATATGCACAGTGTATCACTGTACATGCCACAAGGTCGTGCACGCCAATATACACTTGCTTATTAAAATTGCGGGGACAGGTGAGGACAAGGTCAAACCCAAGCCTAGACTGGATTTAACTCAAGTATAAACATTCAAAAAAAAGACAAGCAAATCTTAAAAGGCACAAGAATAACCTTCAAGTTAAGTTTCGGTCAACATAAAGTGCACAGGTTTAACTCAAAGCAAACCAACATGCGAACAGACTTGGATCCGGCAACTCAACATGCCAGTGCAACACGAACATACCAGACATGCTCATGAAACCAAAAAGCAGGAACCATATAAGCAATGGTCAAATGCATAAGCATTGGTGAACAAAAGGGTTGCACAGATGTACACATTGGAGCATGCAACTCAAACAAAATCAACATGAAAACACAAGCGCAACAAGCCAGTGCAATCAGACAACAAATTGAACCAGACTACAATAATCAGGGCAGTGCACATGAAACAGAGGAGACAACAAAGGCAGTTCTCTAAATCAATGGTCAGTACACTGAAATACGCACCCATGAAGATTCAACGAACATGCTCAGGAACCACACAATGCAAAACATGAAAACATGAAGACTAAAATAACAAAACCAAATCCGATTTCATATACAAAGCAACCAGAACCAGTAATGAAACCAGACTCAAATGGAACAAGACCGAACAACATGTGGAACCACTTCAAATCAAAACATACACATATACCATACTTCAGAGTATAAACACCAAATGTCAATGCATATGATCAAGGATGTAAGAGTTCAGACATGTGTATATGCAACAAAGAAACAACATATAACAAGACAACATTCAGGCATAACTACAATAACATGAAACAAAGCAATCAAGCTCGAACACACATGCAAACATGTAACCAGACAAGACCGGACTTCAAATTTTAGTTGCAACTTGAACATGAAATTATACAAAATGTCCAAGCACTTGAATATGGTCAATCAAGTTCAGTTTCACAAGGACAGAGAATACAAATGGAACTTGAAGCAACTAGCACAGTGGATAGAGCATAGGCATCACAACACATATATACACACATACATATGTATGTATGTATATACATGGTGACACACACAAGTGAATAGGGAAACTCAATGAAATGACAGTGAAACAGCATGTATATACATATGCAATAGTGCAATAATATGACAGTGAAGCAGTTTACATGTTTACAGCAAAAACAAAGCAGTTCAAACAAAGTCAAGGAGGTGTTTCAAAAAATATTAGTCAAACAAAAAACATCATTTGTTCAAAAAAATTGATAATTGCCAGCAAAGAATGGAACAGCAAGTCACTAATGAACAAGTCAGAAAGTTAAGTTTATCTCAAACTATAAGCAACTGATGAACAAGTCATAGGAACAAAGAACGGAACCGACTCAATCAATTCACTCAAATTCCAATTCATCAGAATTATCTTCGATCAACGGAACAAGTCAGAAGTCTCACGAACCTGCGATCAAAAATCAATGCAAATGATAAAATCATGACAAATTCAAACCAAAATATACAAACGATAAATTCCCAATTTCATCATCGGTAAAATCACGAGTTTGAAAACAACCAAGTCGAGCATAATCAAATATCGAAAAGGGGCAAAATCACGTAGCAATTCAAAGCACAATTCGAACTCGACATTAAAGCTGCAGTGAGCAAAATTGAGGAATGAAGGCATCACGCCAATCAATTTGACCTACTAATTCAAGCGGCGACTTCAATAAAATCAAAACCCTAATTTCAAAAGAAGGATAAAAGGAACGACCGAAGATACTACACAAAAGAAAAGGGAACGGTCTGCTTTAATTATTTATTTGGGTCGGTCTTTCTTTTGGGCTTCAATTATTTACATAAGGTTTTGTTTAGTTTTTATTTTATTTTGTAATTTTCTCCTTTTCAATTGTTTAAATTTCTAGTTGTGTAACTAGATACAAACTACGGGGTGTAGTTTGAGAATTCGCAACTCGGTGGCTGAGTTGTGGCAGGGTTTTAAGCTTAGAGTTAGGTTAATCAAGTTAGCGGGTATCGCAAGTTTACGTCTGTTTGTAAGCGTCTGATTATTTAATTTCTAGTAGAAACCTTGGGGGCAGCACGTAGGCAGGTTTTCGCCAAAGCTGGGTAAATCTGTGTGTGATCTCTACTGCATTACTTTCTTATTTTATTTTTATTTCCGCATTAATTTTAAGTACACCCTATTTATTCATCCCCCCTCTAGGGTGAAAACTATCCTACAAGTGGTATCAGAGCTAGGAACAAAAACCATTTTTCTGTTAAAAATTTGATTTTTTCAGTGGCTTCTTTTACTAATGCTTTTGCTGAAGGTCAGTCCATTGTTAGACCACCCATGTTCAATGGTGAATATGCGTATTGGAAAAATAGAATGAACATTTTTCTGAAAACCATAGAAGCATGGAATATTGTTGAAATGGGATATAGCGCACCAACAATAATGGTAGGTAATCAAGAAGCTGAAAAACCTATGGATCAATGGACAGAACTTGAAAATAAACAACAAATTGCTAATGCTAAAGCTATGAATTCTATTATTTGCTCATTAGATCAAATTGGATTTAACCGTGTCTCTCATTGTCTAGCTGCACAGGAAATTCGGCACACACTTGAAGTGACTCATGAAGGAACCTCCAAGGTTAAAGAATCTCGCCTTGCCATGCTTAGTAGCGAGTACGAGAACTTCACAATGGCAAAGGATGAAAGTGTCAAAGAAATGTATGGGAGACATTCTAATCTTGTATACAAATCAAAATCCCTAGGAAGACCATACACAGAGCTGGAAATAGTCCAAAAAATCCTCAGAATCCTTCCACGAAATTTTGAAGCAAAAGTGACTACCATTCAAGAATCAAAAGATTTGAAACAACTTAAAGTTGAAGAACTCATCGAAAACCTTACCACTTATGAGGTAGAAATCAAATTCAAGGAAGAACGTGAAGGAGGAGATACGCGAAAGAAATCAATAGCTCTCAAAGGAACAACTAAAAGTGAAGATGATGATGGTGATAATGAAGGAGCAGCTGAATTGGCGTTGATAATAAAGAGATTCAAAAGGTGGAACCACAAATATGGAAATCCTGCCCTAACTCAACAACTGAAGAGCATAATCGTCAAAGTTCTAGATAATTTAGAAGAACAGGAGATCATTTGTTACAAGTGCAATAAACCTGGTCATATCAAGCCAAATTGTCCTCAAAATCAATTCAGCAAAGGAAAGAAACCAAAAAGGAGAAATTTTGCAGCAACTTGGGATAAAAGTGATGAAGATGATAAAAGCACTGGTAGTGAGAGTGAAAGAGAAAATCTATGTCTTTCAGGAGAAACAAGGGACAACAATGTTGATGAGCCAAGCGAGGTATCAAAACTTACTCACTCGCAATTACTTATATATTTTCATGAAGTAAATGGCTGTTTTGAAAGACCTAGGGAGAAGTATGCTAAAATTGAATCACAAAGAGATAGTTTGATAGAACTAAAAAAGCAACTTGATCAATTGGTTCAAAACTATAAAAATAAGAGCCTTAAGTGTGATAAGTGTCCATCATTAGAAGAGGAAATAAAAAAATCAGAAACTAAAATTAAATCGCTTGAAAATGAAATTCCGATTTTGAAAGAAAGTGAAAATACTAGGAGAGAAAATTCTATTAAAAAGTGTACTTTGTTATTGAATGAAAATGAATCTCTCAAGTCACAAGTCCAACAATTGTCTACAACTTTAGGAAAATTCTCCCAAGGAGAAAGATCACTAAATATGCTTTTAGGGAAACTAATTATTAATACTATTAGACAAGGACTTGGTGTTAACACTAAAATTGGTCACTAACACCCTTGAATAGAATTGTGTAGAGAGATTAATGAAAAAAGTAAATTAAAGCAGAGAAATAACACAGTTGAATGCAAAAGGAACAACAAAAATGTGAACACCGGATTTATAGTGGTTCAGCGTAATTGCATACGTCCACTTTGAATATAATCTTTATTACTTTTCCAATCATTTGACTATAGATACAATCCGTAACTAAACAACTTGAATACAAGTTTTAGCAGAAAAGAAGTGAGTACAGAAAATGGCAGAGTATCCCAGAAGTTCTCCAAAAAAAGGTCCTTTCAATTGTACCCCAGCCCCTCTATTTATAGACGAAGATAGGCTGGACTCCTTGTGCAGACCTATGACCAAGATAGCTCGACCCATAGTTGATAGGCTGGGTAGATCGACCCAGACATGCTGATCCATTACCACCGACCCACCTATTGCCGATCCAGGGGTTCTCGTAGTAGTTGACTCGAAGTAGGCCCTCAAGGAACTCGGAGTAGCTAGTGGCGCATCTCGAAGCAAAACACTACCGACTACATCACCTTGCTATAAACTTAAGAATATGCTAACTCTCCTGATATGCACCAACCCAGGTATGTCGAACCACCTAGGCTGACCCAACATGGCCGACTTACTAGGGCCGACCCACTAAGAGCCGAGCCACATGAAAAATTCTTTTAAGGCTGATCCCACTCACACTGAACTTCCGAGGCCGATCTAGAACTGCCGACCCACGCTCACCGACCCACCTATGCCGATCCAATACATAACCGACCCACTTCCATTTAAGTATCTTGACCGATCCATTGCTCAATACCGAACCACTATGCATCATGCAGCGACCTGCACCTGGTTCTGATACTAGACCCAGTGCCAAGAATGTTGAACCACAAACATACCGAGCCACCTCAAACATGTCGAACCATAAATATACTTAACCAATCGGGTTACAACAAACCCTTATACTTCCATATCAATTTTGGATTGTGTCCCGTCTAGGCTCAACCATAGCCTCTGCAACTGTCACTTTGTAGTCGGGCCAAGTAACCGGTAATAATTGCCCCCCAAAGTGTGTTGTGTGGATCAACATGACACGCTTTGAATCAGTGAGTAACTCCTGCTTTCAGAGGCTAGCTCGTTCCAAAGGGTAACGACTGTCACTTTTTCATTGGCCATAGACGAAGCTTCGTGTCTTCTAAACGTATTAGCTCAATCTCGAAGAGGCTCTTAAAATTCCGCTTTCAACTTTTCAAAAGCTAGAGCATACAACCTTTCGAAGGCTGAATCACAATGGATTTTCCAATCCCATGTTTCTCCACTTATTAGGCGATATCTGCCTCTTTATCACATACTATATTCAATTACCATTATATGTGTACATATCCACATATACACATTTATTCCATTATCATTTATATTTCATTCATCATCATCATCATCATCATCATCATTATTATTATTTATAAAACAAGGAGTGGATCGGCATACAAAGACCAATCCACAAGGTCGGTTTATCTGACAACGGTCGGTGTGCCTACTTGCCGATCCAGCGATGCAGGGTGACCGGGTCCATAGGAGAATATCTGTTCGTACCCCTTCACCATATATAAACCTCGGCCTTAGTTCCTTTTCTCCTACTTCTACTTTATCTTTACAAACCTCCTGACTTCCCTCCCTTCAAACTCTGCTTGCTACTCAAGTCTCCCTTCCTCCTCTAGAATCCTGTATGCCTACCTCACACTGAACTGCTTCTCCATTTCGTTTCAACATCCTCCAAGCATGCTGCACCCATCTTCCTCGAGTCCAAACCCCAAGAATCACTCGCCCCAACACTGTACTAACGTATAAGTAAGGACTTATACTTCACATAGGGCTTGTTAGATCATACCTCCTCGAATCTGAACTATGCCTGAATCGCATAAGCGCATGGATCTTTGTGATGAGTGAGTGAGGAGAAAAAGGGGTGGCGAGTGAATGTATAAGGCGAAATTAACGGAGGGCTTTTGACATAGGTTTTATTGGGAAGGACATCGGCTGTTTCTTAGTAGAGAAGCAGGTCGGTATCTTGTGAGATGTTGTGGGTCGGTATGTTCCAATAGCAGCCGCTCGGTACAGGGGATTATAAGGTTGGATCGGTATTCTGAACGATGGAGTCACTCGGTATTGAGGGAGAGAGTGTGGGTCGGTGTCTTGTGTGATGTTGTGGGTTAGTAGAAATCTAGAAGAGTGGTTCAGTATAGGTTTAGAGAGGCTGTTCGGTGATTAGAGTGAGAGAGAGGAAAGTGAGTGGATTGGTTGTTTTGAGGGAGTGAGTGGATCAGTTATTTTGATCTAGAGAGGCGGTCGGTAATCCGTAGGAGAGTGGATCGGTATCATGGTTGGGTCGATCGGTATTGAGTGTTGGGGTCGGCATTGGTAATCAAGACAATTTCAATTTGAACATCTCATACATCAGGACCACACATTCCCACGCTTGAACATAAAACAGTGTACAACGACAAGGACTAATATGAGCCTATGGATTTAATTCAGATTAACAACTCCATAGCTTAAGTAATTCTAAACATGATTTAACCCAATAAAAGCAAGTAACAACCTTCACAATATATGATGCCAATGTCTGATTTCAAGACCTCTACTACCAAACATAGGATAAGCTATCGGAGACGGACAGCGATGACGGTCTCCGAAGACGATAGTTTAAAGCTCAATCACGCTTTACCAGTCTTTAGAACTTTAATCCTTTTATACTCATGCTTGAATGGTTGCACTAGTTCACACACTAAAGGGAGGGGGGAATATTTTGTTGTTATATTCTGATGTCGATCATCTTTCAAGTATAGTTTAACCAGGTACCTATTCACATCAATCGCTTTTCGGAGATGTCTAAGAAGTCAAGTTCCACCACTGTTTCCGACAAGCCCAGACCAAGTTCACGGCAAGAGGTAGTGGGGACGTCAAGTCTGTCATTCGCCCACATTCCCGACATTCCAGTTCTCCCTACCGTGGTTATCGGTCCGACCCCTGACACTGCAGATGGAGTTGTCATTTTAGATAACCCCGTTCATTCACAGGCCTCTAAAATTGACGAAACCACTCTCCGTCGATTGTGCCCTATCCATGGAATCCCTTCTGACGATGTCTTGGTTCCGTCAGCTCAAGATCGGCCCCACTTGCCCCCAGCTGGCTACACTACGTGCAACGAGTTCATGTGTTGGGCCGGAAGCATTCCACCCCTTAATTCATTTATCCGTGAAGTATTACAATATGTAGGGATTGCTCCGGCACAACTACACCCAATAGCCATGCATTTATTCACGATACATACATTCTCTTCATGAGCTTCCTATTCAGACCTCCAACTCCTGAGGACATCCATTACATCTATCGCTTCAAGCGACGCTCTGATAGTCCATCCTACATATTCCTCGAGCCATACCCCAAATATCAAGTTCTGATGGGCATGTGGAACAAGCTTTCTCAGTTCAAACAGGAGTGGTTCTACGTACGTTGTCCTCCCGGCTTTGCAAGAAGATGGCTGGAAGGACGTAAGTCTCATCCTTATCTCACTCTTCATTCTAGGACTTAAGGCGCATCTTCTAAAAGTCCGAACTTCTTCTAATCCTTACAGGTATCCGCCCACGACCCGAAGGCGCCAGGTACTCTGAGGCCGTTGAGGCTATTCAAGCTACCCCTATGGAAGACCGGAAAATCAAATCGGTAGTTACCAACGAACTGCTTTTGAGGTTCAGATTACTAGAAGAAGGTCGCAGGACTAGCCTTCCAAGTGGCACCACAATTACAAGAACGACCATGGAAGCAAGTAAAGAACAAGCTGGTCCTTCGGTGCCCCCTACCGAAGGGGCTCTCGATACTACCGAGGAAGGCGAGATTAAAGAAACTGAGGAGCCAGTGGCAACTAATGAGCATATAAGTTCCGGCCAAGTGCCATTAGTTGATGCACCCGGTGCCGACGAACCACCGCCCCCTTCGAAAAAGATAAAGAGCTTAGAGTATAAGCTGAAAAAGAGAAAGGTCGGTGGAACTTCAAAGGTCACGATAACCCCTATTGAGAAATGATCGTCTTCCCAAAAATTGGAAAGCTCACTTAAGGGACTATTTGACTTGACCATCCATGAAGATCTGTTGAATTATGACTTCAATAATCCCAGCGCTATGGGATTTAATTCGCTTGTGAGAAGTGAAGAAGGCGCCCATCTTCATGATCAGGGAGAGAAAACTATGATGAGTAAAGCAAAAAACACTAGTCCATTGGGGGATGCACTAGGACTTACATGAACACTTACACTCCACCATGCACCTAAATTCAATTCATGGTGTGACTTCTACTAATTCGTTATCGCTTAATCTTATGTACAAGTGAAATGGAGTACACACATGGCATTGATCGTCTCCAAGGATCTTCCGTCTTCTATCATTATGGTCGAGAGATCAGGTAAACGAAGTGATAGGGACGAAGGCGGAGATAGAGACTATCATTCTAGAGAGTTGTCCTCATCTTCCCGAAGGAGGTCCCACGGCCACTCTTCATATCCAAATGATCCTCCAAATATTCCGGTGCGTAGTGGGGACAAGTCTGCTCAAAAAGGCTCCCAGTCTGAAGTCCCTCGTGACCAACATTCTGGCTCCTCGAGTACTAAGAAAGCCCGCGAGCCTCACAAGAAATCTGTGACTCCGGTAAGGCAGACTCCCCCGGCTCCCGCTCATAATCTGACCACGGCAGAAAAATTAGCCGAGCTCAGAGCTACGTTTTCGAAGATCTATTTCCACGGATTGAAATTTCTCCCCGCAATTCATCCTATTCCTGAGCATGTCAAACAGAGTGCTATTGCTTGCAACAACGACGTGTATTTCCAACATGATGTGTTTGTATACTTAGTGGAAAAAGTCTTGGAAGTCTCCATCGAGCGTCAGCACGAAATTGACCACCTTAAGCTCGAAGCCATCCACGATAGAGATATTATAAAGGGCCAGGATGAGGAACTACTCTCATACAAATCTCAACTCGAGACCTCCCAAAAGAATGCCAAGGAGACAGCTGAGGCGGTCAGACGCTTAGAGGCCAGTCATAAAAAAGAGTTAAACGAGGTAGTTCAACGTAGCGGTGCTCTAGCTCTAGAGAAAGACTCTCTGAAAAAAGAGAAAGATGCCCTTGCCCGTCGGGTCAAAGAGTTGGAGGAGCTACTTTCCAAAGAAAAGGAAGAAAAAATCACAGCGCAGGAAGAATCACAAAAATACTGCGATTAAATCGTCGAGATGAGGAATTTTAAAACAACCCGACGAAGAGCTACTCAAGATTGAAGCGCTAAAAGATGCCACTCGCAAAGAAGGAAGAAAGGCGACACTTTCTAAGGTAGACTTCTGAATTGAGGAAGCAACCGAAGCCAGCAGAGAAGAGATTAAGTGTTCCTTTGACCTGCTCATCGCCGAGTACAATGCAAGAGTCCTCATGCACCGCGACCTATCTTTCTTAGGCGATGGTTATCTCGAATCACTAGCTGAAGCACGGGATACTTTGATAAAAATTAAGAAAATGGAGCTAGGTGCTGAAGAGGTTGATGAAGAGGCTCTCGTGAGGGAAGTGCTCCGAGGAAATGAGCCTTCAGACTTATCCGTGGCAAAAGCCCTCTTTGGAAGAGACTCCCCGTCATCGAAGGGTAAGGAAGATATTGCTGGCCCATCCGACACTAAGTCTCAAGTCCCTTCTCCCGTTCAACTGGCTGAGACTTCTTCACTTGGGCCTCCTGAGCAGCATGTTGGTTATGACCCAAAGAAGCCCAGACTTGGCATTCACATTTTATCCCCAATCCCTAAGGGTGATACTTCGAGGACCATTGAATGTCAATTGGAAGCTGGTATGTAGCTTCACCTTTTAGAATTCAGGAAATCATCTCTTTTGGTGAGTAACGGATGTTCTAACATTTGATGTCCATGAATTTGTATAGGTCACTCTGGTGCCGAGACGACTCCAAGGAGCGATGTCGCCACGGAGCGGGAAGAAAAAGAGGCTGAGGCACCTCACACCAGAAATACCCCTGGTCCTGATGCTCAAGTGATCGGGGAGCTAGATGAGGATAAACCTGAAGATCCCTCACCTGTAGAAGAACATGATGCTGTCGAAATCACAGGCACTTCCAAGCATACTTCCCAGCTTAGCATGAAGGAGCAACTCGAGGAGGAGGAAAAAGAGAGAATCAAAGTTAAGAATAAATCCAAGGTGGTGGAACTCGACGATCCCCTAAATAGGCTATTAAAGGTCATTCTCCTCGGTGGGACCACACCTTTGGAAGTTCCCCCTCATTCCTCGGATACAACGTTTCTTGGAAGCAAGGGGTCCAAGAGAAAACGCTCAACTGACGAGACTTTGGAGAACCCGAAGAAGGAAAGAAAACCAAAGAAGTAGCTGTCGTCCTGTTATGCCTCGTTTAGCTTAAATAAGTCAAAATGATGTAGTCGTTGTAGATAGACTTGGTCTTCAAACTTTCGGAGAAGTTGTAAGGAATTTTTTTTTGAGAACTAAATAAAACCTTGTTTTTTTTGCATCTACAGATTCTCGTTGCTTAGCTTATAATTTAATCTGTGATTGAAATTCGAAGTCTTGCCAGTCATTTAAACTCCAGTCCTCTTTCAAAGGACTTGGAGATATTTGAATCATTTATACTCTAGTCCGCGCTATGGGGACTCAGAGTACTCTATTCCACACTCTGGGGACTTAGGGATTTTTGGATCATTTATACTCTAGTTCGTGCTCTGGGGACTCGGAGTACTCTATACCGCACTCTGGGGACTTAGAGATTTTGTGTCGTTTATACTCTAGTCCACACTCTAGGGACTTAGAGATTTTGAGTCGTTTATACTCTAGTCTGCACTCTGGGGACTAAGAGTACTCTAGTCCGCACTCTGAGGACTTAGAGATTTTGAGTCGTTTATACTTTGGTCCACACTCTAGGGACTTAGAGTACTCTAGTCCGCACTCTGAGGACTTAAAGATTTTTGAATCGTTTATACTCTAGTCCGCGCTTTGGGAACTCAGAGTACTCTAGTCCGCACTCTGGGGACTTAGAGATTTTTTGTCGTTTATACTCTAGTCCGCACTCTAGGGACTCAGAGTACCCTAGTCCGCACTCTGGGGACTTAGAGATTTTTGATTCGTTTATACTCTAGTCCACGCTCTGGAGACTTAGAGTACTCTGGTCCACTTCAGGGACTTAGAGATTTTTGAATACATAGCTGGTCGACTTTTACTTTTTTGTGTGCGTTCATATGCCAGACAGATTAATGCAAATTAATTTTGCCATGAATTATAAAACACAGAACACCGATAGTTCATAGAAAAACAGCTTCAAGCCTTTATTGATTGTAGAAAATAGCGACAAACTGAATTGTCTTATTACATGTCGGAAACAGAACAACAAAAGAAACATGTACTGGAAACAATTGCTACTAAAATGTAAAAGAAATAAACTAAGTATAATAACGGTGCAAATGCTCGCTATTCCATGCTCTGGGGAGTATCATGCCATCAACAGTCGCTAGCTTGAAGGTTCCTTCTCCAAGCCTCCGTTCGATGATGTAGGGACCTTCCCAGGTGAGATTCATATGTGACGGAACCGGAAAACTCGCTTCAAAACAGGGTCACCCACATCGAAAGCTCTTGGTCGAATTTTTTCATTATAATATCGGGCAACTCGGTGCCGATATGCGGCAGCCCTTAAATCAGCTTCTTCACGCTTTTAATCGACAATGTCCAACGACTCTAGTAAAATATCTTGGTTCATTCTAGGATCATAATAAGTCACCCAGTGAGAAGGAACTTCAAGCTCCACGGGTATAACAGCTTCAGCACCATATGCCAAGGCGAAAGGAGCGTGGACAGTCGCGGACTTGTGGGTGGTTCTATATGCCAATAGTGCTGTTGGAAGCTCATCCACCCACTTGCATCTAGCCTTCTCTAAAAGTTTTTTCAAGATGGACTTGATTATCTTATTTACGTCTTCAGCTTGCCCATTTGCTTTAGGGTGAGAGACTGCTGCAAACCTTTTCTCAATGCAATATTTTTGATAGAACTCTTTAAATTCTCTACTCTCATTTTGAGTTCCAATTTCAATAATGATAGTCAGTGGGAGACCAAAGCAGCATATAATGTTTCGCACAACAAGGTTAACGACCTTTTTGGTGGTGATCATAGATAATGGCTTCGTTTCTGCCCATTTGGTGAAGTAGTTGACCGCGACAATTGCGTATTTCGCACCACCTTTGGAGATTGGCAAGGAGTCGATTATATCGATCCCCTGTATCGCAAACGGCCATGGACTAACCATTTGCGCGAGTTCTATCGGTGGTGCTCTCGGGATCTTTGTGTACTTTTGACATTTGTCGCATCTCCTTGCATAGTCCGCGGCGTCCCGATTCACGGTCGGCCAATAGTATCAATAGCAGAGTATCTTTTTGGCTAGTGTCTGCCCGCCAGTATGGTTACTACATTCTCCTTCATGGACTTCTCTTAAAACTCGCTTTATCTCGTCGTGGGCGATGCACCTAAGAAAGGGAACGGAGAATCCCTTCTGATACATCATTCCATCCTGCATTATATACCTTGAGGCCTTGCGAACGACTTAGCGTCTCTCGTTCTTTCTCTTGGGCAAGGTTCCGTGTAGCAAGTACTCTTTGAACAGGGTCATCCATGACTCCCTTTCAGCGTTCGTCTTCGCATTAAAATCTACCTCCATCTCATTTATACTTGGGGCATGTAAAGTTTCAACGAAAACCAAGCCCATCTGCTGTGCATCACCAGTGCTTGCAAATTTTGCCAAGGAATCGGCTTCCCCGTTATGTTCGCGTGGAATGTACGAAATATCGTAGTATTCGAGGTCCGCCAACAATTCTTGAACCCAAGCAAGATATGGGGCAAGCCTTTATCCCTTTTCCTGATAGTCTCCCCGTACTTGGTACACCACCAACTGTGAGTCACAAAAGATTTCAACCGACTTCACTCCAAGTTTTTGGTAAGCTTTAGTCCAGTGATTAACGCTTCATACTCGGCTTCATTGTTCGTAGCAGGGAAGTTAAGTTTTGAAGAATAACAAATCGATCGATTCTCGGGGGTTACAAGAATAACACCAGCCCCAGAACAATGGTCGATGGATGACCCATTGGTATATAGCTTCCACCGAACAGCAGGAATCACCTCACTTCCACTTGGCTCGTTTGATATAGTGAACTTTGCAATGAAATCTGCTAGCGCTTGTCCCTGGATAGCCCTCCATGGCAAGTAGGTGATATCGAACTGACTTAGCTCAATGTTCCATTTGAGTGACCTTCTAGAAGTCTCTGGTCATTGGAGCACCTGCCGCAAAGGTTGATCGGTATAGATACTGACTGGATGTGCCTGGAAATACGGGCGGAGCTTGCTTGATGCGATCACCAAACAGTAAGCCAACTTCTCAATCTTGGTATAATTTCTCTCTGCCCCTGTTAAATGCTTACTAACATAGTACACTGGCTTTTGGATTCGGTCCTCCTCACGAATCAAAGCTGCACTGATGGCATGCTAGGATACAGCCAAGTAAACATACAACTCCTCATGGTCTACGGGCTTTGACAGAACAAGGGGCCTCTCCAAGTGACTCACCAGATCTCAGAACGTGTCCTCACAATTCGGCATCCATTCAAAATTTCTTTTCCCTTTCCTTATCACATCAAAGAAAGGAATACACTTGTCGGTTGCTCTGGATATAAATCGACTCAGTGCAGCGATTTCCAATTCAGGCTTTGTGTTCAATTCCCGTCGTTCGCCCATTACATTATTTCAAATTCAAAAAATTCTATTTTCAATGTTCCTATTTATGACGACGAAGAATAAAACTATCTCATTATGATTCATTTTATCCAAAGCTTTATGTAAAAAAATCATTTTTTATCTTAAATTATCTCTTGCTTTATAGTTCTGGGTGCTTGTACGTCTCGAATAGCTTGAATCTTTTCTGGGTTCGCTTCGATTCCTCGTGCGTTGACAATGAAACCCAAAAACTTCCTCGATGCAATGCCGGAGGAACATTTCAGTGGATTGATTTTCATTCCGTAAAATCTAAGTATATCAAACATCTCTGCTAAGTCTCGAATGTGGTCGTTTGACTGTCGTGACTTCACGAGCATATCATCCACTTAGACTTCCATTGTTCCACCAATCTGGTCTTTAAACATCTGATTCACCAAACGTTGATAAGTTGCCCCTGCGTTCTTCAACCCGAAAGGCATCACTACATAACAGTACAATCCAATGTCTGTGAAAAAACTGGTATGCTCCTGATCCGGAATGTGCACCGGGATTTGATTGTATCCCAAACACGCAACCATAAATGACAATAACTCGTGTCCTGCTGTCGAGTCGACTAGCTGATCAATTCTGGGCAGTGGAAAACTATCCTTAGGGCACACCTTGTTCTAGTCCGAGTAATCAACATAGGTCCTCCATTTCCCATTTGCCTTCCTCACTAATACGTGATTAGATATCCATTCAGGGTAGAGGGTATCGTGGATGAACCCATTGGCTTTGAGTTTATCCACCTCCTCCTTGAGAGAAACGGACTTATCCAAGTCCATGCCTCTCCACTTTTGTTTCACCGGCACATACTTCGGATCGATGTTCAACATATGACTTGCGATGGCGGGAGAAATCCCACACATATCATAATGGGTCCAAGCAAAAACATCGAGATTCCCTCGGAGGAAATCAGTAAGATCCCCCATCATCGAGGGGTTAAGCTGTGATCCACTCTTAAGCACCCATGACGGGTCATCATGGCTGTCTGGAATGTCAATCTTCAGTTCCACTAGCATCACCTTGGCTTCCTTGGGTTCTTCATCGTCATCCCTCGGATCCATGTCTCTGTAGATTCGACTGCGTTGCCCAAGCCAAGGCTCAGGCGCTATTTGTCAATTTTCAGCAACATAGATGCGGACAGGCTTGTCCACACTCTTTCCCATATCTCTTCGCTGGGCCTCTCTCGGCTCAGCCACATAACATGCATGACCAGTCGCTTGATCGCCATGCACTACACTAACTCCACTGTCCGTTGGAAATTTCAAGGTCAAACACCACGGGGCCAAAGCTGCCCTAAACTCCGTCAGGGCTGGTCGGCCCAGAAAAACATTATACGGGGAATCAACATCCAAAACTATGAACGGTAGGATCCGTACCTCCTACGTTCACCTTCTCCTAGTTCAACTGGCAATTCGAAAAAACCCACTGCATCAGTGGTTGCCCCTTTAAAGCCGTGAATATGGGCTTAAGATGGTTTCAGATCCTTCACCTCCATCTTTATTTGGTCATATGCCTTCTTGAAGATATTATTAACAGAACTCCCACAATCAATTAGTATTCTTCTCACAAGCGCCGGTCCGATCGTAGCTGAGATAACCATCGGGTCAATGGTAGGTGCCTCCACCAGATCGACATCCCTACTCCTGAATACTATATCATCGGTCATCATTTTCTGTTGTTTCGCTGGAGTCTCGTCTTCTGTGTTCGAGCAGCATTCGAAGCCCGCATGCTTCAAGGAACTAGCATAGTGTTCCATTTCTTGCCAACTCTTGTTTGTCGAATGAGGTCCACCGATTATTATGTTTATGACCACCCTTCCTCCGTTTCGAGCGGGCTCCTCAGGTCGGTGTGAAGCTTGCCCGTGATTGGGGTCGGATGTCCCTTATCCGCCTTCCAGCGGATTCTTAACAAACTACTGTAACTTCTTCTGGCGAATCAACTCTTCAATAGCATCATGGAGGTGTCTGCACTCTTCAATATTATGCATGTAGGTCTCATGAACTGACAATAATATCCAGTCTGCTTTTGTTCCTCGGTCGATTCCTTTGGGTGCGGCTTTCGGTATTGGAATGTATTACAAGTTGATAGATAAATATTCTCCAAAGATGTATTCAGAGGCGTATATTAACTATAGGTTGGGATTCTTGGTTTCCACTTTCCTGCTTCCCTCTTTCGTCCTTAATTTCCTCCTTCGGATCCTTTGGACTGCTCCGGCTTATTTTGAACATTGACTTGGACCTTACCAGAGATTTTGCCAAATTGCTTTACCGCAATGCTGCTTTGCACCGCTTCCTTACCGGGTCCTAGCACACTACTCCGTCTTGACCACCTGGCCTCTTCCTTTCTCATGAATTGGTTCGCCTTTGAATAAAAGCGTTCCAGGGTAGTCGGTGGTTTGCCTGCCAGACAGCTTCTGCTTGGTTTGGGATGATGGCAGGTTCTGCACTGGCATTAGCTTATCGATTGCTAGGTCTTACTTGTTGGACGCTAGCAGTCTCATTAGCATCGACGTTGTGGGAGGTGGATCTGGTACGTGGTCTTGTCATCTTAGAGTAGTCCATAAGAACTCTGAGTAGAATCTATGAACTCTTGAGAATGAACTTGGATCTCCTTCGGGAGATTTCCTCAATTCAGTAGCAACAAAGTAGATCCTAATAGCTTGAGAATGAACCTCTCAGTGAAAGCACTGAAATGTTAGCACCAAAATTGGTTACTAACACCCTTGAATATAATTGTGTAGAGAGATTAATGAAGAAAGTAAATTAAAGCAGAGACGTAACACAGTTGAATGCAAAAAAGAACAACAAAAATGTGAACATCAGATTTATAGTGGTTCATCGTAATTGCCTACGTCCACTTTGAATATAATCTTTATTACTTTTCCAATCACTTGACTAAAAATACAATCCGTAAACAAACAACTTGAATACAAGTTTGAGCAGAAAAGAAGTGAGTACAGAATATGGTAGAGTATCCCAGGAGTTCTCTAAAAAAAGGTCACTTCAATTGTACCCCCACCCCTCTATTTATAGACGAAGATAGGCTGGACTCCTTGTGCAGGCCTATGATCAAGATAGCTCGGTCCATAGTTGATAGGCTGGGTAGACCGACCCAGACATGCCGATCCATTACCACCGACCCACCTATTGCTGATCCAGGGGTTCTCGTAGTAGTTGACTCAAAGTAGGCCCTCAAGGAACTCAGAGTAGCTAGTGGCGCATCTCGAAGCAAAGCACTACCGACCGCATCACCTTGCTGTAAACTTAAGAATATGCTAGCTCTCCTGATATGCACCAACCTAGGTATGTCGAACCACCTAGGCCAACCCAACATGGCTGACTTACTAGGTTAGACCCACTAATAGGCTAGCCATATGAAAAATACTTCTGAGGCCGATCCCACTCACACTGAACTACCCAGGCCAATCCAGAACTGCCGACCCACGCTCGCCGACCCACCTATGCCGATCCAATACATAACCGAGCCACATCCATTTAAGTATCTTGACCGATCCATTGCCCAATACCGAACCACTATGCACCATGCACCAACCTGCACCTGGTTTTGATACTAGAACCAGTGCCAAGAATGCTGAACCATAAATATACCAAGCCAACTCAAACATGCCGATCCATAAATATACTAAACCAATCGGGTTACGCCAAACCCTTATACTTCCATATCTATTTTGGCTTGAGTCCCGCCTAGGCTCAACCATAGCCTCTACAACTATCGCTTTGTAGCCGGGCCAAGTAGCCGGGTAACACTTGGGTATACTCAATCTGAAAAAGGTAGAAGTGAAACTAATCATGTTAATTCCAAGTGCACAATTTGTAGAAAAATTGGACACAATCAAAATAATTGCTGGTATAGACCCAAACACACGAAAATCTTACCAATTTGGGTTCCTAAAGGCACGAATGTAAAATCCCTTAAAATCAAACAAATCTAGGTGCCAAAAGGAATAAACATAGACTGTCTTGGTTCTACTTGTTTTTAAAAAAAATTATCAGTAACAATCACGGACCTATAAAAACAAATAGGTCACAAAGCTCTTCTCTCGTGTAGGTGTGTTGGCAGGCTAAGGAACAACAACAGTGGTACCTAGATTCTTGCTGTTCCAGGTACATGACGAGCGACAAATCAAAGTTCCTTAGCCTAGAGAAATACAAAGGTGGAAGAGTCACAATGGGAAACAATGATAAATGTAAAATTATCGGTAAAGGTAAAGTAGGTAATGGCACATTTACCTTAAACGACGTATTATATGTTGAAAATCTACACCATAATCTGATTTCAATCAACCAGTTTTGTGAAAAGGGAATAAATGTTGTTTTGATTCTGATTTGTGCAAAATTGTTGACCAATCATCAAAAGAAACATTATTTTCAGGTAAGAGGAAAGGTATCTGTTGCACACCCCACGGTTTGGCCTATGGTATCTAACTAATGATAACTTTGAGTTAAAGGGGTATTCAGATGCAGATTATGCTGGTAATCTAGTTGATAGAAAAAGTACTAGTGGAACGTGTATTATGTTGGAACATTCATTAGTTGCATCACATTTCCAAAGAAAATATCTGCGTAAATTTCATTTCAACTAATTTTCAATTGGCAGACATTTTTACAAAACCCCTTCCAAAAAATAGTTTTTTTTCGACTTTGTCTTAGTTTAGGCATTTTAGAAATTTGATTTTATATTTTTGGATTTGATCTTAAATGCTTATGTTAACTAACCTGACTCCCTATTGATTATCGAAAAGATAAATAGTGAATGAAAAAATGTGATAAGTGTTCATATTAATCATACATTATGACTTGAGACAGTATATTTAGTACATTTCTTTAAAGATTTAAACAAAAATTGTAATAACTTTAGTTGGTAGAAATTCCATGACCATCTCTATTCTTATCATATTTCTATGACAATCACTTATCAAAATCCAATATAGTATGTCAAAATGTGGTATTTAAACATGAAATCATTGATTTTTTAATTAATTAGCAATAAAATCATCCAAAAGTACTCACTCTCATTTAAAAGTCCTCACGGTTATGCATGGGTGAACTGCTTGGAATCTTTTATTATGTGTTGTCATGCTCATTTAAAAGTCCTCACGGTTATGCATGTATGGAACACATATCAAAATTGGTTGAAATAAGCGAGTTGATTCTAACCCCATTTAAAAGTCCTCACGGTTGCTTGGAATTCATTTTTAATAAAAATTGGGAATACTACTAATCTCATTTAAAAGTCCTAACGGTTATGCATGGTTAGTAAGTATTTAAATTCCTATCATAAATACACCACAAATGGACACGACTATATGATTTTTTATACCGACATCACCCTTATCACTCTAAAATGGAATATGCGCCTAACAGAGTATTTATGATTTTTGTTTGATTTTTTATTGAAATTTAATATTTATACCCGCTTAGGTATTAATGTTCTATTAATGTCTATCACTTTATCACTCTTTCCCAATGTTGTTACTCTTTTGCTGATAACAAAAGGGAGAGAGAAGTTAATATTTTGGCAAATAAGTTCAAATTTTTTATTTGCATATTCTCATTTAGGTTCATTGCATTGTTTATTATTTTTTATTTGCATATTCTTTATTTATTTTCATGCATATGTGAAGGGGGAGCTTTGTTGTAGGGGGAGTATTCAAATAGGGGGAGCTAATAAAATTCATCAAGACTAAATACATTTAATAGAGTCAAAATCTTAATATATGTTTCTAATCATCAAAAGGGGGAGATTGTAAAATATACCAGTGTATGATTTTTGTTTGATTATAATAAACATATATATATTCGTTTGAATGTATTTGTTATTGTACTATTTTATTTTCCACATAATTAAATAAATATTTGTTGAATAAAATAAATAACTCGGAATTCATATTTTAAAAAATATTTTATTCAAACATATATTTTATTACAAATTCAAATAGTATATATTTGAGCTCTCACAACATTTACACATTTTCAATTACAATACAATTTCAATTACAACACAGTTTTCACTATACAATTTTTCATACATGTTTTAACCTCACTAGACAATTCACTCAACACTCGTATTTGATCTTCAACTCCGTTCCAGTATCCAGCATCTGAACTATCTGCAAAATAAACACTGACGTTGTAAACTGAAAAAAGAAACAAATTTAAAGTTGCAAAAATAAAATTGAATTTAAAATTTATTTTTGCCTCAGTTATTTGGGTTGTTCGTCATCATTTTCTTTTAATTCATCTTACACGAACAACTTGTGACATGCCCAGTGTATCACTGTACATGCCACAAGGTCGTGCACACCAATATACACTTGCTTGTTAAAATTGCAGGGACAAGTGAGCACAAGGTCAAACCCAAGCCTAGACTGGATTCAACTCAAGTACAAACATGCAAACAAAAGACAAGTAGATCTCAAAAGGCACAAGAATAACATTCAAGTTAAGTTTCAGTCAACATGAAGTGCACAAGTTTAACTCGAAACAAACCAACATGCAAACCGACTTGGATCAGGCAACTCAACAAGCCAGTGCAACAAGAAAAGACTAGACATGCTCATGAAACCAAAAAGCAGGAACCACACAAGCAATGGTCAAATGCATAAGCATTGGTGAACACAAGGGCCGCACACATGTATATTGGAGCATGCAGCTCAAACAAAATCAACATGAAAACACAAGACCACCAGACCAGACTTAAGCGAATACAAGTGCAACAAGCCAGTGCAATCAGACAACAAATTGAACCAGACTACAGTAACCAGGGCAGTGCACATGAAACAGAGGAGACAACAAAGGCAATTCTCTAAGTCAATGGTCAGTACACTGAAATGCGGACCCATGAAAATTCAACAAACATGCTCAGGAACCACAAAATGCAAAACATGAAAACATGAAGACTAAAATAACAAAACCAGACCTGACTTCAAATACAAAGCAACCAGAACCAATACTGAAACCAGACTCAAATGGAACCAGACCGAACAACATGTGGAACCACTTCAAATCAAAACATACACATATACCAAACTTCAAAGTATAAACACCAAATGGCAATGCATATAGTCAGGGATACAAGAGTTCAGACATGTGTATATGCAACAAAGAAACAACATACAACAAGACAACATTCAGGCATGACTACAATAACATGAAACAAAGCAATCAAGCTCGAACACACATGCAAACATGTAACCAGACAAGACCAGACTTCAAATTTCAGTTGCAACTTGAACATGAAAATATACAAAATGTCCAAGCACTTGAATATGGTCAATCAAGTTTAGTTTCACAAGGACAGAGAATACAAATGGAACTCAAAGCAACTAGCACAGTGGACAGAGCATAGGCATCACAACACATATATACACACATACATATGTATGTATGTATGTATGTATGTATGTACATGGTGACACACACACAAGTGAACATGGCAACTCAATGAAATGACAGTGAAACAACATGTATATATGATGTGCACGTAAATGTGCATATTTTTACCACCATATTTAATCTATTTAAATTAAATAAATGATCATATTGGGTATTTTAACTTGTTTAAACCAAAATTCAAATTATTTGAAATTGTCACATATTCATCTTCATATAAGGGAAAAATGGTCATTTTTATGCATTTATTAAATTGTGAAAATTTACTTGGAATTTTCTATGTTGTTTTGTAGGAAATTTAGTGAATTTTACAAGTGGTTACATGATGATATATGCATGCACAAGAGTGAAGAGAACAAATGAAGATGAAAATAATTCAAAGTGAAGATAATGGAGGACCCACCTACCCACCTACCTTAATGTACAAATTAGAGGATAATGCACATGCTTATGGAATTAATGGCTTCATGTACACTTAAATGAGGATTATTTGAAGCTAATGATTACTTGACCTCCACACTTCCTAAGAGGGTATTTTAGGCATTCCCCAAAAATATGAATTAGGTTTTAACACATGTATAAAATCCCCTTATGTTTCATGTAACCTTCCTCCTCCCTTAGTCTCTCTTACTTAGTTTTTAGCTTAGGAAATAAATCAAAGCTTTTCTCTCTTCTTTTTCCATGGCTACTTAGCCATTTTATTTCATGTAATTTTTGTTTCTTTTATGCAATGTTAATTATCTTTTATTTACATGCTTCTTCTCTTCTTATTTAGTAGTGTAGTTTACATTCATGCAAAGTAGATTAGTTTAATTCTTGTTAATTAGCTTCTCTTTTCCATTAGCTTTCATTTTCCTTTCTTTTTGCTTTCATGTTGCTAGCTACATTTGTTCATATGATAACAAAAATGAGATCTTAACCCCTTCAATTTAGGGGTAATGAAGCCTCTAATCATGTAGCTTCAACATTTTGATAATTTTGATCTCTTTTGTGCTTAAAGGAATGTTGATGTGGTTTATTGTTTTATGTTGAATTTGATAGTCTATGTTGTTCATAACAAATAGGCTATGCTTAAACAATCACAAACAATGATTACCTCTTCATCTACATATGATGATGGTAATGAAGTGATTGTTGAAATTAAAATTTGATGGCCTATATTTCTAAACAATAATTAATAGGCCATGCTTAAAATAGATTTTTCTTTCAACTTTGTTGTCATATTTCATGAGTGTTAAATGTGTAATAGTGGTTGTGTTATAGTTTGATGGTTTATATTGTGCTAATTAATAGCACAAATATACCATACTTATGATAAGCACATCAACTAATTACACTAATGACAAGAAAAGAGAGATCATAACTTCATTTTGTTGATTTATATGATCTAGAGAGTGGAATTATCTCTAAATTGTCAATTTATTCTCATAGTTTTCATTCACATTTGTAGTTGTTAGTTTGTTAGTTTTCTCATTTTTTAGCTTGACAATCTCTCGACTTTGGTTTAGTTTGATTGAGTAGATTTTCATCTCTCGCCTACAAGTGTACGTCGTGCGCTTGCGGTTATATTTTATTTCGAAATTCATTGGCATTTTTCTAATCGATAGAACATTTGACGTTGAACAAGTTTTTGGCGCCGTTGCCGGGGAATTTTTTTGATTTTAATTTTCTATTCTTCGGATTAGTGTTGTTTGATTTTATTGTGTGTGTATTTTGTGTGTTTGTTTGCATATTAAAAAAAATTATTGTTGTGTGTTTGTTTTGCTTTCATTTGCTTGTGTGTGTGTGTTTGCATTTGTTTTCCTTTTATTTTGCATTTGCATATTCTATTTCATATAAAAAAACAAAAAAAACAAACATAGTTTCTAAAAAAAAATATTTATTCACATTTGCATTTACATCTTTCTATTTTTTTTACACATTTACAAAAGAAGGAAAAACTTTGCATATTTCCAGTGCACATCCTCTGTTCTCTTTCCCTTGCCACTGTTCTGCCTCTTCTTGTATTTCTCCACTGTCAACAATCTACCCTCTGTCATCACTCATCCAAACCCCTGTTCGTTGTCTTCACAGCACACAGTGTCATTCCCCTCCCCCTCCAAAACATTAAACAAATCAGTGACATCCACAATCAACCCCCAAACTGCTGTGCATTTCCATACTCACCTTTTACCACTGCCGCAGCTAGCATAACCAATCTTCAACTAAATTTTCATACTCTCCTGCTCTGTCAACTGCCTTTGTGCATCTCCATCCCCTTCTCCATACTCCACTCTGACCATATAGTCACTTCTTGCTACCACCACCCAAACACTGCCATATCCCTGCCCCAACCTACATCACATACCAGACAACCATCCGTCCCCTCTGCTACCAATTTATCAATAAACCAAGCAACTGCACATAACACCACTACCATAACTTCAATCCATCAACTCAACCTTCTACTGCCTCCAAACATCACAACACACTCACATATCAAAACTGCCTGTACATCCCATATCACATTTGCAAAAACTTGCAACTGCTACCATCCTCCTACTTTCGACAAGCACTGTGCTTTCATACACTTCCCACTGCACTTCAAACAAACAACATAAAACCTGACCAAACTCTGAAACACTGCTGCCAAACTCTGCACATCCCCTTTCACTTCCAATTGCACTGTTGAATTCAAATTGTCTAATTGCATTGCGGCTACTTCAAAGAACAATCACCATACATTCCCTCTTCAACCACAATCCAGACCCTCTCCTCTTCAATTCACCTGCTCATATCATTATCACTACATAACATCAAATACTCCCACTTGCCTACAAACTTCAACGGCCTTGCCTTCCCATTCATCCAAGCTGTCGCCAGACCACTCCATCATTCAACTCTTAACATTTCCTGTCACTTCTTCATCTCGACCACACTGCTTGTCCAGCTGTACAACCATCCCATGCTGCCTTGTATTCTTATACCAAAAGCAACTTCATACACCATGACCCAGTGACCAATCAAAAAAAAATCTGCCTGACACTTCAAACCAAAGCCATCCACTTCCTCAAAAATCACCACTTCAACCCAATCGCCTGCACGAAATCAAACACGAAATCACCTCGACTCTGAATCGCCTTCACCCTACAACCCAAAAGCAATCGCCTGAAAATGCAACGTCAATCGTTGATTTAGTCCCTAATCCCAATCGCGAATTTGAATAAATTCCTAAATCTTAATCCTAAACCAACACAATCCTTCAGTGATTTAGCAATTCGATATCCCAATCACCTTCGAACTGCCCGCCTCCAACCCCACTGCAACTCGAATTCCCCTTTGCTTTAGAAATCCAAACTTCACCCAAGCATCACCTCAAGTCCACTCGCGATTCCATTCTGACTTCGACGACCGAATACACAGTTTCCAGCACCTCAAACCCAAATTCACGAAAAAAAGGAAGAAGAGAAAGTTCATGAGGACGAGAACGAATTGATTTTTAGGGAATTGATTTGGGAAAGCTCGGGCATTGTTTTTAATTTAAACGGAAAAAAAGATAAGTGTGATTTTTCTTTGGCTTGGGTAGTGGGCCGATACTTGTTGTTATGGGCTGCGTTTGGATTAAATTGTTTTGACTTAGGTAAAATCGTTTTGTTTTCTTATATCTTCTTATTAAAAAAAACTTTGCAAATTGTTAAAAAAAACAAAAAAAAAACAAAAAAAAAACAAATTGTTTTAGGTTTTATTTATTTAGTGAAATTGGTTTTTGGCAAATTGTTTGTTTTGGTTTCAAATTTTTTCTTAGTTCCTTTCTCTTAAAAAAAAATATCGAGTTTGATTGTTTAGTTTTAAGTTGTTTTTAAGTTCCATCCTTGATATTAAAAAAAATTTTTTTAAGTAAAACGTCACTTTTAAGTTTCCTTTTCAAAAAAAAATAAAAAAACAAAAAAAAACTGTATATATACTTTGTTTTTATTTTAGGTTGCCAAAGTAGAATTGCAGAAGTGCTTGCTAAAATAAATTTCTTGTGTGCTGAGCTTGCAAAAAAAAAACTGCTTGCTTATTTATATTTTTCCCTTTATTTGCCTTGCATTGTATATATCTATTGTTTTTGTTTGTCTTGCATTATTGTTTGCTTGCATTTAAAAAAAACCAAAAAAAAACAAAAATAGAAATTTCATTCGTAGTTGCATTGTTAATACACGTTTAATTTCTGCTTTGCATTTCATCCTAGAATTTGTTAATAATAACGATTAGACATCGATAACTTTTAATTGTATATTGACAAATTGTCTTATTTGAACAATTTAATTTCTTGGTGTCTAGGCTACGGCAGAGTAATAACCATTTATAAATATTACGGTGATTCGTAAATATTATAGTGGTTGTTCCTCTGAAGGTACTTAAACCTTCAGCTGCATTGCTACGGTGATTCGTGGTGCACCGATAACTCCTGCCCGTTACCTGGCTGAGAACTATCTTGTTGATTTAAGACAATGTGTGATTATACAATTTTGGGTTAACTTAGGATAAATCATTTGTAATTAACCTTGCATTCATTTAGTTGCATTAGTTCATGCATATTCAAAAAAAACAAAAAATTCAAAATCCATAACTAAAAAAAAATTGTAAATATTTCTTAACTTAGTTTGTTTTCCTTTTCCTTTGAAAATTTTCAAATCAAAATTCCAAAAATCCAAAAAAATTATTACTTAGTTTTTTTTAGAAAATCAAAAATCCAAAAACAAAATTTAGAAAAACCAAAATCCAAAAAAAAAATTATAAAACCTTTTCAAAAACAAAGAAAAAAATTGAAAAAAAAAACAAAACAAAAATCAATTTCCCTTTTGAAAAATAAATTCTTTTTGTAAATATTTTTCCTTTATAAAAAAAAACCAAAAACATTCTTGAAAATGTCCGAGTTTTCCCACTCACTTGAATTCTGCAATAGTTGTGAAAATCAATATTTTGAAGAATTTTTCAATGACAAACTTGAATTTCAAATTGGTGAAAATAATCTTGAATTTCAATCAATCATTATATCTACCCAAAAATTATCGAAACCAAAACAACTCGTACGATTTTTAAAAAAACGACATTCATTTTTCCAAATCAACATTCAACTTTGAAATCTTTTACGATTTGGTTTTTCGAGCTTAAGCTGTGTTTCGTATATTTGACGAGACAAATGAATCGGTCTTTGGAAGACCGTTTCATGTACTTTTTGACGATATACTTTATGAACTCTTGTAAATAATAATCTTTTCGTTTTCATGTAAATATAGGTCATCTTTTTATTTTTTTTATTTTTCTCCTTCCACTTGGGTTGACTGTGGGGACACAGTCAAAATCAAGTGTGGGGGGAGACTCATCATCATTTTTCAAATTTTCATGGTTTATTTTTAATTTTTCTTTCCAAAATTTAAAAAAAATTCAAAAAAAAAAGTTGTTAAGAATTTTTGATTTATTTTTAAAAAGAAATACTATAGGATAAATATATGGTTTTGGTTTATTAAATTGAAATTTTTGAAAATTTATTCGCCTTAACAAAAATAAAAATGAAGTTTGATTACAAATAATAATGGTTTAACTAGTATATAGGGAGATTCATACGTGATAATTATGAAATATATCCTAATTGAAAATATTTGTTTTAAAAAGTGGTTGATTTAAAGTAAAGGATATAACAATTTTTTTGTCTTCTAAGTTAAATAGTGCAAAGATAATTTTGCGAAACTCTCTCTTTTAAAAAAAAATAAACAGCACAAAAACAAAAAAATATTTCTTGTATATATGTATATATTTTGTAATAAACACCTAGAGTCATGTGTTCACACTCGTGTGTTCACTCGCCATGCTCTGTACCCTTCTCACGTAAGCCCGAAAGGCAGTGCACGATCGGTATATATGGCCTCAGTTTATCTGAGTTAGGTGTATATATATAAAAATTATTTTTAATAACGCCTACAGTCAATAGGTGTTCACACTGGTGTGTTCACTCGCCACGCTTTTTATTCCCCTCACATCAGTCCACAAGGCAGTGCATGGATAATATATCTGGCCTCAGTTTATCTGAGTTAGGCATATGTAAATATTGTTAATATCTACAAAATTTTCAAAAGAAAAAAATGGAGAGAGTAAGCAATTGAAATCCAAGCACTGTTTTAACTTATTTGATTTGACTTGTTATTGAAAAGAAATGAAAAATACCACTTTGATGAACTTTGATAATTGATAAGAATCCATTTCATAGTTACACTACGTAATCAACCGAAACAACGAGTTAAACAATAGTCTATTTGCTTTGATAACTTGATTTTTATTGGAAATTTTTACAAGTAAAATGACTTAAATTTTCAACATAATAACCAAAACCTATATTTAACTTATTTGTGTTAATTTAAAAATAAATCCTTCATTGTAAATATTTTCAAAAACTTGCATTCATCTCCTTGTAAATAAATCTTGCATTGTGTAAATACTTTCATTCTGCATTTGGATTTTGTGGGTAGTATTCGTTGAAAACCCTCACGAGACAACACTCGTCCTACTGGGGACACCCAGAGGTTTAACGGCTTGTTGCATACGCTCAATGCAATCGTGCTCCCTACGAAAACGGATTTATCTTAGTTTTTCTTTATTCGAGGATGAATAAAAAGATAAGTGTGGGGGTATTTGATGTGCACGTAAATGTGCATATTTTTACCACCATATTTAATCTATTTAAATTAAATAAATGATCATATTGGGTATTTTAACTTGTTTAAACCATGTAACAACCCAATATTTTGGAAATAATTTTTAATATGCATTTATTTCATTTTAAAATATTTTTATAGTGAATTAGAAATTTTTCTATAATTAATGGTATTTTTTTTGTAATTTTCATGTTTTGTTTCCTATTTTTAAACAATTTCTTCAATTCTTTTGCTATTTTCTCTGAATTTAATTATTTATTTCACTTTGAAAATGTTTTAAAAATCATTTTATTTCCAATTTTTTTTTTAGAATATTTTTAAAATGAAGTAGATAATTTTCCAAAGTCAATGGTGATTTTTTTGTAATTTCTTGACACTGTTTTCAATTTTTAAGTAATTTCTGTAATTCTTTTTCCATTTTCTTCAAAATAAATTATTTATTTTTATTTTATAATATTTGTTTCAGTTGTTAAAGCTTATTTCTGAGTTTATTTTGTTTTATTGGAATTAAAAGGTAAAAGAAATATGAAGAGTTTAAAATTGCTTAGAAACTGATGTCCTTTCACCTCCTTAAGTCTTTTCAATTGCCATAACCCCTCCTTTATGCTTTGGCCGTAACTTTTACTTTTGTTTTCACGTGAAAAACTTCATTTTTCATTTCATCATTCGACCACTTCAGATCTGAAGCAAAAGCTTTGGGTAATGGCTTCATTTTTCTTCTTTTCTTCTTATTCTCATGTCATTTTTGCCTTGTTTTCTCTTATTTTTGGATAGGCCTCTCCTTCATATCCACGGCCACCACTCCTTACATCTCTTCCTTGCCATCAACACCTGCTACTCCTCTGGTCTTGACCAAGGCCGAGCCACCATGATGCCAAAACTCCACAAAAATTGCCACACAAGCCATAAAAACATGTTGTTTGACCACTATTTGCTTCACCACTCCATTTTCCACCACCACCACCACCTTAGGCCGCCTCCACCACCTCTAACCAGACCACCACACACCTTTCCTTCCTCTGACCTGACCCATGTCCCTCTGGCCGAGCCACACAAGCCAATGGCCGAGCCATTTTTGTGAACAAAACCCACCTATTTTGCCTAAAACCTTCATGTTCCTTTGTATAAACTTCCTCCCCATATTCTACTACCTAGGTCGTGCATACACATGACCAAACCTGAGCCAAACTTGTTCAAACCAGAGCCAAAACCATCCCTAGGCCATGACAAAAGAATAGAGAAAGCAAGGCAAAATATTTGGCATTTGTATCTCTTTTTATTTAAAAGTTATTCCATTTCAAGTGTATTGAAATTTATGGTTTGTTTTGATTTTTTGTTTGGGTTGTAACACAAGATCTATAGCATTGGATTTGCTCTCCACTCAAGTCCGTAATCTTGTCATTGTGCTTTGAGTTCCGTTGTGTCATTGGTTTTGTTATCTCCAGCATTTAGAGGTGAGTAAATCTCACACGACTATTCATACTTTATAATTGTGAAGCGACCACAACTGAATGTGTAGAATTAAAAATGATACTTTAATTTCCTGTGATTATTTATATATGATGTTAAACCTGTTAAATTACATGTCATATCACCTGTTATTGTTATATGTTGCTGACTGTTCATTTTTATCAGTTTATCACACTCCAAGTTCCCTGTAGACTAGGTTCACTATGGGTTGAAATGATACATACCCGAACGGACTTTAGAATAGGGAAAGATCTTTATGGGCTGAAATGATAAGCCTGAGCGACTTTTAATTAATTTTATTTACTTGGGATTGCGGGTTTGAAATGATAAAACCCGGATTTTCTTTGTAAACTACTGATTGAAATGATATATTATCCGTATCACTTAACTTAGGCTAGAAAATATTATACAGACCCGTGGTTATTTTATATATTTTTCTGGAGATTCTTTTAGTATTTTTAAAATGTAAAAAATATGACAAATTGATTTAAATTGAATTTTAAAAAGATTTATTAAAATGGAAATGCTTTTCTATGTGTTAAATGTAAAATAAATGGATAGAAAATGGTGATTTTAAAGTGTAACTTAAATTGGAAATTTGACTGATTTTTAAAAATGGAAATTTAAGTTAATTAAATTAAAAATGAGAATTAAGTTTTAAATGGTGAAAAATGGAGATTTAAATTTAAGTGTTGAAATAAATTGTTTAAAATGAAAATGGGAATTGACACACTTGAATTAAATAAGTGAACTTTGGAAATTTTGATTTTTATTTGTAAAATTTTTCTTTATAAAAATCATAAGTTAAAGAATTTAAATGAACATTTTTAATGTGGAAAAATATGATTTTTATAAGTTTAAATGATTTTAATTGAAGTTTATTTATGGCTGGAATTGTATTTAAAACTTGGAAATTCAATTAATAGCACTTTAGAAATGCTATCATTTCTGGAAATGAACAAATTCTGAACTAAGTAGAATCTGCAGGTAAGTGCTGTGGTTGCATAAATGAACTTAAAGACTAAAATGAACTAAGGCTATGACAGCACTTGGTAAGTGCTGTAGTGGCAGGAACTAAATTTAAAACTGAAACTAATGAAGGGGCTATTGTAGCACTTGTTAAGTGATGCAGTAGGCTGAAATATGATTTTTGTATATAACTGAACTTTTACAGCAGTTTAGAAACGCTGTCTTTGCTGAATTAAATTAAAACCTTTAATTTGAACCCTGAACTTTTACAGCAGTTCTGTAAATGTTGTCTTTTCTGAATTGAACTTTTTTTCCTTTAAAACTGAACTATTATAGCAGTTTATAAATGATGTCTTTGCTAAATTGAATTGTTTTCAAATATAACTTACCGCGGCACTTTTTAAATGTTGTGAAAGCCGGAATTTTAATGTTTTAATGTTTTTAAGTGAATAAATGAACTCGGAAAAGGCTAAATTCTTAGGAATTGAATAATTGATATAAAGGTATAATGACTTTACTTTTAAATGGTTTAAATGAAGTATTTTGATTGGAAATATAAACTGTTTAAATTTATAACCACGGGTTATAATAATGATTGGTTGTTAAAGAGACCAGTTTCGAATATGGATATACTCTCTGTCGATACCGAAAACCACTTTGACAACTGTGCATGCGCTGGAGTTTCCAAAATGAAGTAGGATGGTGGCGACGATCCTAAGGTATATACGTGGACCCAACTCCCATGAGTTGGCATAAGGTAGCTAAAACAGGAGCGATCTCGGACCATTGAGGTAGTACCACTTATCGGACGCACTTCTTCGATACCATTCTATTACTTTGTGATTGTTTGGGTGCACCCCTTGATTTGGGAGTGTTGTTCGAGGTGGAGCGGTATTGGTTGCTATGCGTTTCCATCAGTTCGTGTGCCTAATTGGTATATCTACCCTGGCATTGCCTTGTGTGCCGTGTCACCTACCATATCGAGCTTTACTACGAGTTTCTATTTGTGTCGTACCTATGGAGTATCTTCTCGTAGCCTTTCGAGGTATGCAGGTACTGTATAGACTATTGGCACTATTACGTATTAGGGTGAGTTCAGATTAAATGTAAAGCCCTAATGCTATTTTAAAGTATGTTTATTTTATGATTAGACATTATTATAATAGCGAATATTACTACATAGTAGATAGTTTAACGGATCCTTAAAGAATGGGCGATCCCAAGCATTCTTTAAGTTACTTGCACTTTTATTACAGTTCACTTGAGTTGGTTTACATTGTATAAGTATGTATGTCCTGACTCGAGTGTTTGTGTTTTATTTACGATCGGGTCAGCCTGAGTATTCACAGCTTTGGATTTCACTTTTCCGGAGCTAGGAATCGCTGGAGTTTCTGCTCATCTAGTTATCTATCTATTTCAGTTTCAGTTGTTCTATTTCAGCATTTGTATTAGAGACTTATGTATTTGGATTTCTACTGTACTTGTTTCAGAACTGTATTTGTTTTCAGACTATGTATTTTGTATCTATTTTGAGACTCTGTATTTTAGTGGCTTCATGAACCACTATTTATTTTATTTCCGCTGTGAGTTATTCTGATATTTCTGTGTCTGTGATTCTATGAATGATTTTATTTGCTCCAAATTTTATTACAATATGTTATTTTGTATTATTCAAGTCCAACATGTGTGGATTATTGTCGATTTGAATGGTCCAAAATAGTGGGTCGTTACAAACCAAAATTCAAATTATTTGAAATTGTCACATATTCATCTTCATATAGGGGCAAAATGGTCATTTTTATGCATTTATTAAATTGTGAAAATTTACTTGGAATTTTCTATGTTGTTTTGTAGGAAATTTGGTGAATTTTACAAGTGGTTACATGATGATATATGCATGCACAAGAGTGAAGAGAACAAATGAAGATGGAAATAATTCAAAGTGAAGATAATGGAGGACCCCACCTACCCACCTACCTTAATGTACAAATTAGAGGCTAATGCACATGTTTATGGAATTAATGGCTTCATGTACACTTAAATGAGGATTATTTGAAGCTAATGATTACTTGGCCTCCACACTTCCTAAGAGGGTATTTTGGGCATTCCCCAAAAATATGAATTAGGGTTTAACACATGTATAAAATCCCCTTATGTTTCATGTAACCTTCCTCCTCCCTTAGTCTCTCTTACTTAGTTTTTAGCTTAGGAACTAAATCAAAGCTTTTCTCTCTTCTTTTTCCATGGCTACTTAGCCATTTTATTTCATGTAATTTTTGTTTCTTTTATGCAATGTTAATTCTCTTTTATTTACATGCTTCTTCTCTTCTTATGTTAGTAGTGTAGTTTACATTCATGCAAAGTAGGTTAGTTTTAATTCTTGTTAATTAGCTTCTCTTTCCCATTAGCTTTCATTTTTCTTTCCTTTTGCTTTCATGTTTCTAGCTACATTTGTTCATATGATAACAAAAATGAGAGCTTAACCCCTTCAATTTAGGGGTAATGAAGCCCCTAATCATGTAGCTTCAACATTTTGATAATTTTGATCTCTTTTGTGCTTAAAGGAACGTTGATGTGATTTATTGTTTCATGTTGAATTTGATAGTCTATGTTGTTCATAACAAATAGGCTATGCTTAAACAATCACAAACAATGATTACCTCTTCATCTACATATGATGATGGTAATGAAGTGATTGTTGAAATTAAAATTTGATGGCCTATATTTCTAAACAATAGTTAATAGGCCATGCTTAAAATAGATTTTTCTTTCAACTTTGTTGTCATATTTCATGAGTGTTAAATGTGTAATAGTGGTTGTGTTATAGTTTGATGGTTTATATTGTGCTAATTAATAGCACAAATATACCATACTTATGATAAGCACATCAACTAATTACACTAATGACAAGAAAAGAGAGATCATAACTTCATTTTGTTGATTTATGTGATCTAGAGAGTGGAATTATCTCTAAATTATCAATTTATTCTCATAGTTTTCATTCACATTTGTAGTTGTTAGTTTGTTAGTTTTCTCATTTTTTAGCTTGACAATCTCTCGACTTTGGTTTAATTTGATTGAATAGATTTTTAAAATCATCAATTCCTTGTGGATCGACCCGTATTCGCCACGTACTACAAGTGTACGCCGTGCGCTTGCGGTTATATTTTATTTCGAAATTCATCGGCATTTTTCTAATCGATAGAACATTTGCCGTTGCACAATATACATATGCAACAGAGCAATAATATGACAGTGAAGCAGTTTACATGTTTACAGCAAAAACAAAGCAGTTCGAACAAAGTCAAGGAGGTGTTTCAAAAAATATTGGTCAAACGAAAAACATCATTTGTTCAAAAAAATGAAAACTGCAGCAAAGAATGGAACAACAAGTCACTGATGAACAAGTCAGAAAGTCAAGTTTATCTCAAACTATAAGTAACCGATGAACAAGTCAGAAAGTCAAGTTTATCTCAAACTATAAGTAACCGATGAACAAGTCATAGGAACAAAGAACGGAACTGACTCAATCGATTCTCTCAAATTCGAATTCATTGGAATTATCTTCGATCAATGGAACAAGTCAGAGGTATACGAACGTGCAATCAAAAATCAATGCAAGTGATAAAATCATGACAAATTTAAACCAAAATATACGAACGATAAAATAGGGTTTCGTTCCTTATAAATTCCCAATTTCATCATTGGCAAAATCACGAGTTCAAAAACAATCAAGTCGAGCATAATCAAATATTGTAAAGGGGCAAAATTACTTACCAATTCAAAGCACAATTCGAACTCAACATTGAAGCTGCATTAAGCAAAATTGAGGAAAGAAAGCATCACGGCAATCAATTTGACCTTCTAATTCAAGCGGCAGTTTCAATAAAATCAAAACCCTAATTTCAAAAGAAGGATAAAAGGAACAGCCGAAGATACTACACAAAAGAAAAGGGAACGGTCTACTTTAATTATTTATTTGGGCCTGTCTTTCTTTGGGCTTTAATTATTTACATAGGGTTTTGTTTAGTTTTTATTTTATTTTGTAATTTTCCCTTTTTTAATTGTTTAATTTCTAGTTGTGTAAATAGATACAAACTACGGGGCGTAGTTTGAGAATTCGCAACTCGGTGGCTGAGTTGTGGCAGGGTTTTGAGCTTAGAGTTAGGTCAATCAAGTTAGCGGGTATCGCAAGTTTATGTTTGTTTGTAAGCGTCCGATTACTTAATTTCTAGTAGAAACCTTGGGGGCAGCACGTAGGCAGGTTTTTGTCGAAGCTGGGTAAATCTGTGTGTGATCTCTACTGCATTACTTTCTGTTTTTATTTTTATTTATGCATTAATTTTTAGTACACCCTATTCACCCCACCTTTAGGCTGAAAACGATGATACATGATGCCTATCAATAAAGAACTTTGATTATCAATTGGACCGCTAACGGTCGACATCCCACTGAAAAGAGCTAGGGGCAAAGTGGAATAGCGAGCACACGATGCTGCTTCACTTATCAATGAGATTTATTGTAACAGCCTGAAATTTTCAACCATTCGCATCCATACATGTCGGATTTGAATTGCTCAAAATATAAGATTGTTAATTTAAATTTGGCAAAACTCAGCATATATAGTAAATAAATAATTACAGAATCATAGACACAAAGTAATATAAAATAATGCAGCGGAAACAAAAAGAATAGTAGTTCATGAAGCTACTATATATATATCAGAGTTAAGTAAGATACAAAGAGGTTTCGAATACATAGATGTCTCAATACAATAGTCAAATACAAGATCTGAATACATCACTGGAATCAACTGAATTATTGAAAGCTGGATAGATAGCTGGATCTCCAAGCGAAGCTCCAACTCCAAAGGCGAGTCTCGAACTCTAAGCCACTCAGTCTGACCCGAGCATAAAGAAAAACACAAAACACTCGAGTCAGGATTAGCATTCTTATATCAATAAATCCAAATCAAGAGAAATATCAACTGAAATACAGTAACTTAAAGGATGTTTGGGATAACCATCCTCTAAGGATCCGTTAAACTATCTACAATGTAGTAATATACGCTATATTATAATAATGTCTACAGTAAAGTATACTATTTAAAAATAGCGTTAAGGCTTTACATTTTCCACCTTAACACATTTTTAGGTGTGCCAATAGTCTATACAGTACCGTAATACCCTGTAAACTGGAGCTACCAAAGGATATTCCATAGGTACGACACAAATCAAACTCAAAGTAAAGCACGATAGGGTAGGTGACACGGCACAACTAGGCAATGCCAGGGTAGACATACCAATTACACTTCTGGGCCGGTGGTAACGCAGAGCCGCAGCAATCGCCCACCTCGAGCCACACTCCCGAATCAAGGGTGCGCACCAAATCAATCACAAAGTAATAGAATGGCATACGATGGAGTGTGTCCGATCAGAGGAGCTACCTCATTAGCCCTTCAATTGCTCCTATTTTAGCCACCTTATGCCAACTCACAGGAGTCGGGTCCACGTATATACCTCATATAGAATCGTCACCACCATCCTACTTCATTCTGGAATATCCACCGCGTACACAGTTGTTAAATTGGTTTTCAATATCGATAGAGAGTATGCCCATATCTGATCCCGATCTCTTTAACAACCAATCTTATTATAACACCGTGGTCATTTCAAAATAGTTTATACTTCACAACCAAAATATCATTTCCATTTTTAAACCATATCAAAACGATATCATTTCCATTTCAAGAATATTCACTTCCAAAATCATAGTACTTTCAAAGATTTAATACTTTCGAAACCAAAACAATTTGAAATAATAATACTTTGGAAATCATAATACTTTGAAATTCATAACTTTGGAAATCATAACACTTTGAAATCATAACACTTTCCTTCAAACAGTTTAGATATTAATAATAGTATATAAAATAAAATAGTTTATCAAGTAAAATAATTTATATAAAATAGTTATAAGTTAAAACAATTTATATTAAAATAATTAGTATATTTAAAATAGTTTATATTAAAATGGTTATATTAAAAATAGTTTATATTAAAAATAGTTATATTAAAAATAGTTTATATTAAAATAATAGAAAATAGTTTTAAATATAATTTGAAATATTTTATATAATAAAATAGTTTACTCAAATTTCACCAATCAATTCAAATTAACATTAGTTCTAGGATTCAAATTAAATTTAATCTCAATTCATTTATTTCAATTCAATTCAGTTTCTCAATAAACCATTTCAAATTTTATCGATTTCAAATACAGATTTGAACCACAAAATAAACCATTTCAATTTCAATATATTTCAAAACTCTAAATATTCAACATTTCAAAACTAAATTCGATAATTTTATATATATCAAATTAGCTTTACTAATATTTAGTTTTGAAATATTTTCGTAATCATTTCAGTATCATTTAAATACAACTTCAATTTACAAATTTAAATAAACAAAATATCCCATTTAAATTTATATAAGTTTGAAATATCCATTTAAGTCACCTTTAGTTAATTCAAGTTATAAAACATGTAACGACCCGTAAATTTCGTAAATTAAATTGGCCTATTTATAAGATTTTTGGAATTTAATTATAAAGAAATATAATGGTTATAATGTGGTAACGAAATAAATGTTAATAATTAACCTATGAAAATATTACATTGGTTGTAATAGACTTAAGTATAAAGATTGAATTTAATAAACCCCATTTATTTGAAACCTTGTTTATTGATATGCAAAAGTATAATAAATGAGTTATTACAAGAGATTGAAATTTACATAGAATGCTAATGAATGAATAGTGGAAAGGATTATACAGGTGTATAATTTAATACGAGAAAGGAAAGTAATTAATTGATTATGTAATAAAAACATTGTAACGGTAATTGGAATAAATTAAGGAATATGTTAGTATAAGTTAATTATTAATAACTTGAAAGAAATCCAACCAATTCAAGTTAAAAGTTACACTTGGTTATAAATATAATATAAGAAAACTAATAAATATTGAATAAATTTTGGAATAGTTTGTAATAAATGTTAATTGGGTAAAACCAGTGTTATGTAAGTAATTACAATATTGTGGTGTAAATAGTGAACCTCTAAAAGTGTAATTAGGAGTTAATGACAATATTGATTGTACGTTACTTATTTTAATCGGTTGTTAAGTTAAATTGTAATCAAAGGGATTAATTGCAATTAAATGGTTTTAGTATTTAAATATTTTGTAAATATTTATTAGATGAATTTGAAGCTATTATATGAGTATGAATCTAATGTTAATTTTACTTATAGAATGTACAATTAATATTTAATGAAAAGAATAAAATTTAAGTGGGTCAATAAATTGGAATTAAATGAAATCTAACATCTAAATGTTATGTTAATTGAGAAGATAGTACTAAATAGATTGCAATTTGATTTAATAAGGATAGGTAAGTAATTTTAATAAATTGTAGTTGATATTTAATTATGAATGTGAGTAGAATTTGGCATTTAGTGATAATTGTTAAAATTTGCCCATTCATCTAATTTACTTAATTAGAGCTAAGTCAATGACAACATTTGTGTTAATTGGTGCTTGTAAGTGGAAGTGAATGCTAAATGGTAAAAAAAATTTGGTTAACCATTTTTTTAGTATATTAAAGTATAACTGGTAAATCGATTGCAATAGATATAAATATATTTTTACGTTAATGTTAATATAAAGTAATTTTTGAAAATAATGTCAAATTCATTTATGGAGATTTAGTTAAATGGGAACTTTGATTTTTGAGAAATAAAAGCGTATTAATGTGACTAGAGGTTAGAGTACGATTATTGTATGTTGCCTATTTTGGTAGCTTGTTAATTTACAATTTTGAAATCAGTTACAATAATTTAAATTGAGTATTGCGTTAATGTTAATTAAAGTAGTATTTGTAAAAAATATTAAGAATTTCGTATTGGATAGTTTGTTGTAATATAAGACTTGGAAATAAAGTTATTAACGTATTGGAAAACAATTACATTTGATGAAACTAAATGTTGAAATATTACATAGATAAGAATTTAGATAAAATGGATTAATTTATGAAATAAATTTAAGGATAGGATAGCAACTATATAAATTACCTAATTAATTTGTCAATGAATTTATTGTAAATAAAGTTCATTTAAAATGTAAGTAATTATAATATTGTTATTAATAATAAACGTTACTTTAAGGATAATTAGTGTAGTAACGTAAGGTGAAAATGTAAATTAAAGGGGAAACGTTAAATTTTAGTTAAGGTAGTAATTTATGAATTGGGAATAAAATTCAAATGTTATGTTAGGCTGTAAATCAATTTGGGTAATTGGATATATACTAATGTTAAATATATATACATAAGAGGATTATTGATTTAAGAAAGAGAATTGAATACGAATGGTATAAAATTTCATTGAAATAAGATTTTATAATTTATTGAATTTACTTTAATTAAAGTTAAACACTAAATTTTTTTGCAATAAATCCTTATTTGATATGGAGGTTTGGTTAATAAATTTGAAGCAAATTGCAATTAGAAATGATAGAAATGGTAAGTTGATCATTTATTCATAATAAGATCTAGAAATCAAATAAATGGATTATTGGAATTTAAATTGACAAATTGTGAATTCATTAAATTCAGATCCATTTGTCTATTCCAACTTCATCTATAAATACCCCGCTAAACCCTAGCCTCCGCCTATTCTAATTTGTCTACGCGTAAAATTTCATCAGCTCCTTCTCCTCCTCAATGGCAGACAAAAATCTCAGATCCAGATCCATTTCAAATCAAAGTCAAAAAATTCAAATTCCTCAAAAACATCTCAAAATTATATATATTGAAGCTCTCGACGAGCGTAATTCAATGGTGTTGTCTCGTGCGCGTCAATTTGCCTAGAGATAATTGCGTGCGTTGTTGTAGAGAATGAAAAGAAGAAGGCAGTGACGTGTGATCTAGCGACGTGGCGGTAAATGTGTTCTCTTTTTGTTTCTATTTAAATTTAATTTCAATCACAATTTTCGCTATAACTCTCGCATACGAACTCTGTTTCACGTGCGGTTTTTTTTGTTAGGATCGTAATAAAATTCCGGACTTGATGACGCTAGTTTGGACAAATTATGAGACGGTCAAATTTTTAGGTTTAAATTGGATTTGAATTCAATTTAAATTCAAAAGGTGAGTGTTTTAACCCACTCACAACTTCTAAGATTTCTTATGTTTGCTAAATTAAATTTTTATGTGATTTAAAATTTATCTATGATTGTTTGGGTATATATTTAGTCATCATCTCAGTTAGATAGCATTTATTTAAATTAAATTGTTTTGTAATTTTATTTTTGCATATAATTTGACAGTTAAATTTATTTATTATTGCATATAAACTGTCAGTTGAATAGTTATTAATTTTTATTGAATATAAACTATTCGTTGATGCCTGTTATATTTTATATGCTTTATATTGATGTTTTGTTTAAATTGGATGATGATTGTAATGAATGGTTGTTTATTGATATTTGGATGAATGGATGCTATATTTTATATTGTATAAACTGCAAGTTATTATGCATTTTCATTTCATTCGGGATTGCGGTTTGAAATGATATATATAACCGTAAACTTTTATTTTTAAATTACGGATTGAAATGATAAATATCTGTATCACTTGACCATAGGATAGAAAATTATATACAGGCACCGTGGTCTATATATAAAATATTTTAAGGGATTTCTATGGTTTGGAAAGAAATATACGGTTTAATAAATATTAAATTTTGATATTATATAAATATTTTTTTATATATGGTTAAATTCTAAAATTTAAGCTATGTATAACTTGATGATGTTTTAAGTTTGATTTACGAATATTTCAAGTTTGAGCTTTATTTAAGTGATATTGAATTTATTAAATAAATATTTTTAAACTAAATAATAGTAAATTGAATTAAGGTATATATAAGATTATCATATTTGGTTGGGAATTTTGGAATATTTAAAGACTTGAAATGTACCAAAATTGAAATGTTTTATTGAAATTAAGGTATTATTGTTTTCAAAGTATTGGTTTTCGAAATTGTTATAACTTTGAAAGTAATATGGTTTGAAAATGAATTTATTTGAAATAGAATTTATTTAAGAATTATCTTTAAATATATTGATTTGAAACCGATTGAAATTTTGAGATTAAGAATATGACTGCATTATGTGATTTGGGTTTAAGATGGTTTTAAGAATATTTCAAGTTTTATAATTAAAAGTAAGAATAGTGATTGAAAATTTGGATTTTTTTAAATGATATATTATTGAATTTGGTTTTAAATTATATACTATTTTGAAGTAAATGATATGTTTTGAAATAGCAATAATATTTTGGTTTTAAATTATATACTATTTTGAAGTAAAGGATATGGTTTGAAATGGCAATAATATTTTGGTTTTTGATGTATATACTATTTTGAAATAAAGAATATGTTTTGAAAGGGCAATGATTGTGTTTTTAAAAGTATATATATTTTTTAAAATGACTACGGTGTTATAATAACGTTTGGTTGTTGAAGAGACCGGGATCGGATATGGACATACTCTCTGTCGATACCGAAAACCACTTTGACAACTGTGTACGCGGTGGAGTTTCCAGAATGAAGTAGGATGGTGGCGACGATCCTAAGGTATATACGTGGACCCAACTCCCGTGAGTTGGCATAAGGTGGCTAAAACAGGAGCGATCGACGGGCCAAGGAGGTAGCACCTTTGATCGGACACACTTCTTCGATACCATTCTATTACTTGTGATTGATTTGGTGGCCACCCTTGATTTGGGAGTGTTGTTCGAGGTGGGCAGTAGTGGCTGCTATGCGTTACCACCAGTCCGGATGCGTAATTGGTATATCTACTCTGGCATTGCCTTATGCCGTGTCACCTACCATATCGAACCCACTACGAGTTTGGTTTAAAGATCCGACCGCATTAAGGTTCACCATCCCCTTAACGCTATTTTCTATATGATTATATTTTATCGATTAGACATTATTATAATAGCGAATATTACTACATAGTAGATAGTTTAACGGATCCTTAAGAGGTGTGAATCCCGAACATTTCTTAAGTTACTGCACTCACGTTAGCCACTGGATAGGAGATGTCAAACCCCGTAAACATCTCTGACGCCGTTTACACTCATATTTATTTCATTGATTTAACTTACATAAGATCTTTTAGTTCTGACTCGAGTGTTTGTCTTTTCAATTCGCTCGGGTCAGCCTGAGCATTTCAGGATTTGAAGGCCCTATTTCTGGAGGACGAAGATGAAGATTTTATTACTACTATTTATTATATTACACTACACCATTGTATTCCGCTGCATTTATTATCATTCTCTGGTATGTGTAACTCTGATATGTATTATATAAGTATAATAAAATGTTTTGTAAAACAGCTTCATGAACTGTTATTTGATTATTATATTTTATCGTTCCACTGCAAGATTCTATTTTGTTTCTTTTATTTCTCCACTTTTTCTTATTTACCCCATAACAATCCGCCCTTTTGTATGGTTTAAGTTGGCATGTGTGTCTGCTTAAGCGTACAAAAAGGTGGGATGTTACATCTGGTATCAGAGCTTTGGTTTAGCGATAAACCTTAGCCTTGTGGGGTTTGACTCTTTACTAATACGGTAGTAATACCCTATGGGAGTCGTTGAGCGTATGTATATGAGAGAGCGTATTTGTTAGTGTTATAAAAAAAAGTTTTAATATTGCGGTAATCTGTTCCGTTTTGTATTTATAAATTCTGGTTGGTGCATGGGACGCTGTGACATCAATAGGGATTTCTAAACACTTAATAGGACAGACCGACATAATATTTGTTTTAATATAGTGAATGAAATAATTTTGCCTATTATATTTTTCTATATATATAAAATAAACTTTTTATAAAATCTATATTTGGTTGTATTATATTGATTGTTAGGTAATAAAATTTATAATTAATAGTCGAAATAAGATTTAAAATAAATAAATAAAAATTGGAAATATAGAACTTAAGTCCCAGGGTTTTGGAAATTCTTTCAATTGATTTTGGAATAATAATATTATTAGAAGTATTTTCTGATATGAACATTTTGATACAATTTGAAAGAAATGTTTTTTTGAAAGAAAATTTGGAAAGATAAAGTTGTACTCCCCTCTCTATCGCTGGAAAATAATTTCGGTGATGAGTGCACGCATCATCGACATTCATTTTCGAGTTTCAAAGTGGGAAGGCCACTGTAGTAGTTTACTGCAGATTTGTTTGAGAAAAATTTATCGTTTTAATTATAATTGGATATATATGTATTTTAAGTATATACATCTATCTATTATTTTACATGATTTAAAATTAAACCCGGTATTTGGTTCTTAAGTTCTAGTTAATTAATAGTTCAATTAAGTGTAGTAAATTGGAATATGACTAATTAATAATTGGAACCTTTAATAAATTTTTTTTTAATATAATAGGAAGTTAAGTAATATAAATAAATGATTTTAAATCTTTGTAAATGAAATTCTTTGTTTATAAGAATTGATGTATAAAGTTATAAATTTAAGTTTAATTAAAATGTTACTATAATTAAATATAATAGAAGGTAAGCATTAAATAAATGAATGAAATTAAAGGTAATTTGAAATTGTAACTTATAGAACATAGATGAAATTATTGAACCATTAATTAATTAAAAGAATTGAGGAAACTAGTATAACTTTCAATTACATTCTTAAAAGCATATATATAACTTACCAAAATATATAAAAGTTGAAAATGTTATAAGAAAATGTAATAGATATTATACAAGTAATTAACTTGAGATAATGAAAATAATTAATGGAATTCTTTAATAAATAAGAATTGATGTGTAGGGTTATAAACTTAAGTATAATTTTGTGACGACCGCCCATGACCCCCGCACGGAATCTAGAGATAGTGCGCTGTATAGTGTGCCAGGCGACCATGGACAATTGTCAAGGTAAATTAAAACAACAGAATCTATCGTATTACTCACAGCGCATGGACAAAATACAATAGAACATATATATAGTGAAGCTTCACAGAATAAAATCCCATCAATAAAACTTCATAATAGTTGAATACAAGCATCTGAATTGTCAATACAACAAGCCTCACTACATAACACTCAGAGAATACAAACAGCGGAACATCCAGTACATATAACAAGAAGATAATATGCAACCCTCCAACTCGTCTTCGATATCAGCAACGTGGGAAGCAAGAACAGCACCTGTCACCTGCTACCTAGTCTGCCCATCCCAAAATGGACGAACAGCCCAAGGCAATAAGAATTAAAACATAAAGCCTTGAGTCAGACAACAGTCTTAGTGAGCAGTAAATTAACTAACAACATACCAAAAGAGCATAAAGGAAAAGGAATAGGAATACAACCCTCCCACTCCACCTCTCTACAGTGATAGCCCCCAGACACACACTAAGCAAAAGCAAACATAGCAGAGCATACAATTTAAAGTAAAGTAATAACCATTCGAGTCAAGGGCGATGTTTTCCAAGTACAAACCCCCAAGGCCTAAACCAAGATCAGATAAGCACCCAGAAAATATCGCTCTTGAGACCGAATGACAATACAACCAAACATCCATGACTCTAGCTATCACTGTTATCACTGCTTCGATATCACCGTTAATTGAATGACCGGCACTGTAACATCCCGTATTTTTAAGCCATTGAATTTGAACATTTAATTCATTTTAAATGTTAATGTGAATTCTTAATTGATTTTAAAATGAATAGATTCAGATTCAATCAATGAAATAAGCTGTAATTTTTAATTATAGTGATTTCGGGTTGAATTTGATTAATGGAAAAATAATAATTTAATATTCGGAATTGGGATAAAAGGTGAATTTGGGGTAAATGATTATAAAAATGGTGTTTAAATGTATTTTTAAGTTCAATTGGTTATAAATAATATTATTGGAATTTTAGAAGAATTTAAAGTTGATAAATTAATATTTGGGATTTTATATTAATTTTAAAATGAATTTAATATTATTAAAATGCAAACTAATTAGATTTTAGTCCGGAATGAGCCAGAATGATTTTTAATGTGTTTATAAATTTTATATGATTTATTGTTAAGTTATTAAAATTTTAAAAATGAAACTTTTAGTGTTTCTGATAATTTCAGAAAATCGCCTGATTTAATAGACGAGTTAAAATAGCCTTCCGGGGCACAGTCTTGGAATTCGACGAAACCAGTTCCATTGGATCCGTAATAGTTAGGTATTATCGGATTTCAATTTTCGGAGCAATCGGAGTTGTCGTGTGATCGTGGCAGTTCGAAACGCATCGAAATTGATTTAACCGATTTAATTTTAAATTGATCGTTTAATTTTGTAACTCGTGCATACGATCAAATTAGCTTACGAAACCTGTTCCATTGTGTCCGGAACACGGAAAAACCCCAGGATAGCTTGTCGGAACGTGAGAATTGGAGGTCGTTTTTATAACGGTTGATTTGAAAATTTATATGAATTAAATAATATTAAAATTTATTATATAAACGTTTTATTCTCTAAAACCCTAGAAAAAAGTCGTGGCCGCCGTTTCTATCGTCAATGGCCGGCGTGCTCTCATGATTTTTCCTCATTTTCTCTCGATCCAAGCCTTATCGTCGAACGCCACCAACTAGGAAGATGTTCTACGTGTTGAGCTCTACCAGATCCAACGGTGGAGTGGCACGCGATTTATCACGGTGGCCAGATTTTGGGTCAGAGGCAGTTTCGTTCGAGTTCGATTTCTGGGCGTGGTGGAGGACCGGACGCCGTCTGTAACAACCCTACATTTTAGGCTTATTTTATTTTATATTTTATTTCTGTTAAATTGAATTTCCTGATTGAAAAACTCTATTTTAATTTGAAATTATTTTAAACTTGTTTTGTTTCAAATATTTCATTTCTAAATATATATTTTGATTGTTATGTAAATTATAATTTCAAACTGGTAAAAATTGGATATTTTACTGTAAAGTGAATTTCTGTTCAAACTGGTCAAACTTTGACTTTTAAACTTTAAATTTAAATATTTAAAATTCTTAAATTTTATCTTTTATTATGAAAATAGATTTAATTCCATGAATACTGCTTTTCGTTTCGTTGAAAACGGACTTATATTGTAGAAGTTATGTAATTTTCAATTTTGTGTATAAACTGTTTATTTTGCAATATTATTTATTTTAAAACATATAAATTATATTTTATTTGTCATATTTTGTTCTAATATATGTTAATATTTTATTTTATGTATAATTTTGTTTTTTAATAATTTTAAAGTGATTATAAAATTTTTCCAAAGCTTGTTGAATTTATTTTGTAATTTTAAAGCCTAATTTCTATTTTCTTTGCTATTTTCTTAATTTAACTATATATAATTAAAATTTATTTATTTATTTTATACATTCCCTTTATTTTCTTTGTTTTACTTTATTAATATTCACTTTACATGTATTTAGATTAGAATAGATTTTTCCAAAGATTATTTGAATTTGTTTCAGTTTATTTAACCTAGTTTGTATATAGTGTTATTTTTCTTCATTTAATTTAATTAATATAAAATTTATTTATTTATTTTTCTTATTTACTTTATTTCTGAGTTTATTTATCTTTAATTTCAGCTATTTTCATATTTATAAATATATATAAATATATAATGGAAATTTGAAAAGTTTATGTCTCTTTAGTTGCTTAAGGTCCTTTAATCTTCCGACCTTTCATTTTCTCAACCTCCACCTTAATGATTTTTTTTGCCGTGCTTTTCTTTTCTTTTCCAGCAACATCTTCCTCATTTTTCACGTGAATTCTCACCTCTAACTTGAAAAAAATGACGGCCTCTCCCTTGTTCAAAGATTTGGTAAAATTCCCTTTCTTTTCCATTGTTTTCTACTTGTTTTGTTGATTTTGCACTTGCTCTCTTCTCCTTTTAGGCTCGGCTCCTCTCAACTCCAGCACCTTGGCTTCCTCCACCACCACCTGAACCTATCACTACCTCCTCCAGCCCAACCCCAAGCCCAAGCCGTGGCCTCCCATGATGTTGATCCACACAAAAATGAGCAAACTTCACCTATATCTTCCTAGTCGAGCACCATACATCACCACCACCTCCAACTCCTCCTTGGCCGCCACCTACATCACCACCACCTGCCATAGTGGACCCTGACACCACTGCCACACCTGTACCTAACCCACTACAGACCTGACCATGACTTGTATTGCCTTAGCCGTGACCTTATGTGGCTTAGAAACCATGTAGTTTGCCTTTGTGTTGTAGTTCATGCTCACATATCTTTGCACCATCACCATACATGTTTGGCCAACCCTATGGAACCCAAAACCAGATCCAAACCCACCCCTTAGCCATGCATTTCAGATCTGGAGCTGAAGCATAGATGGTAGAAAGCATGTGCAATCACTTTGGCTTTGATTCATGCATTCATTTCTAACATTGTTTTATTGAATTTTGAGTTAAAAACTCATGTTGTCTGTATTTGTTTTGTTTGAATGTGACAAGGGAATTTATCTTTGGCTCTCCCATATCAAATCATATTCGTGTTATCGTGCTTGTTTGGATCCCATTCGTGCAGTCGTCGTCGTTTCTCCAGCACAAAACGGTGAGTTATTCTCACCAGACAATATGTACCTATATAACTGATAAACCGACACCATTTGAATCTGTAATGTATATCATCATGTTATATATGTTTATATTATTATCATATGATGTTCACACCTGTTATTACACTTATTATATCATATGTTACTATTATTTAATGTTATTCTGTTATTTATATCTGTTATCACCATTGCAAGTTCCCTATAGATTAGAATCACTATGGGTTGAAATGATACATACCCGAACGGACTTTAGAATAGGGAAAAATCATTATGGGCTGAAATGATAGGCCTGAATGATTTTTATTTAAATTATTTTAACTTGGGATTGCGGGTTTGAAATGATAGAACCCGGATTTTTCCTTTTTAACTGCGGATTGAAATGATACATATCCGTATCACTTGACCTAGGTTAGAAAATTATATACAGGCCCGTGGTTATTTTATAAAGTGTTTTGAATATTTTTAAGTATTTTAAAAAATATAAATTTATGAAATTTGATTTAAATAGATTTTGAAATGTTTAAAATAAAGAAATTATGATTTTTCTATGTGTTAAAAATGTAATTAATGAATGGTTTAACTGGATTTTTGAAATATAACTTAAGTTGGAAATTTGGAATTTGGTTAAAAATGATATTTAAGTTATATAAATAAAATGGATATTAAATTTTATTTGGAAATGGTAAATATGATAATTTGATTAAATGTGAATTTAAGTGATTTATTAAAGTATTATTGATTTTTTCTATGAATTTAAGTGGTTAAATAAATGAATGTTTAAAAGTGATCTTTTAAAATATAACTTGACTTGGAAATGTGAAATTTGGTTTTAATTAAAGTTTTTAGTTAATTAAATAAAATTGGAAATTTAGTTAAATTTGTGAAATGGTAATTTAAATTTGAAGTGTTAAGTTATTTGTTGAAATGTGAAGAATTGAAAACTTTTACACTTAAATTTATTAAGTAAATTGTTGAAAATTGGATTTAATTATAAGAAATTTATTTTGAAAAAGATACATATTAAATGATATGTAAATGAACATTTTAAATGTTAAATTATGATTTTTAAAATGTTTAAAGAGTTTAAAATGAAGTTATTTAATTGCTGGAAATACACTAAAAAGCTGGAAATCACTTTTAATAGCATTCAGAAATGCTATGGTTCTGAATTACACTAAAAATTGAATAAAAGGGCTACTACAGCATTTCTGAAATGCTGCAGTTGCTGTAGTTGAACTTATAGGCTAATATTGAACCCAGGTCTATTATAACATTTTCTGGAAATGCTATAATGGTCTGCAGTCTTTGCTAAAACCAAATTTAACCCTTGTTTTGAAATCTGAACTACCGCAGCACTTCTGAAATGCTGTCTTTTCTGTTTTTTGAACTATAATTCAACTAAAACTGAGTTTTAACAGCAGTTTTAAGTGCTGTCTTTGCTGAATTAAAAATGTTTTCAAACATAACTTATAGCAGTTGTTTTTAAATGCTATGAAATGCTGAAATTTTAATAATTAGGGTTTTTGACTTAGTAAACGAACTCAGAATGGTTTGAAACTTTGGAAATTGAATACTTGATTTGAAAGTATAATAATTACACTTTTAAAAGGGTTAAATGAATTATTTTGATTGAAATATAAACTATTTAAAGATGATTTGAAAGGACAATAAATGAGCAATATCTTTGAATATAAAAGGTATTTAAAGTTGAATATTTGGATTTGAACTGATAGAATATTTTATTATATTAAAATGATTTGAAGTGAAGTTTTGTAAGGATATGATATTTTATTATATTAAATGATTTGAAATGAAGATTTGGAAAGATTGATATTTGATATATTAAAATGATTTGAAATGAAGTTTTGGAAAGATATGATATTTTGATATATTGAAATGATTTGAAATGAAGTTTTGAAATGATATGATATTTTAAATATAAGGAAATGGTTTGGAATTGATTTAATCTTTATTTTGATAAATATATGGTTTTGAAATGATATTTTATTTTGAAGTAAAGTATTGTTTTAAAAGTTATAACCACGGGTTATAATAACGATTGGTTGTTAAAGAGACCGGGATCGGATATGGACATACTCTCTGTCGATACCGAAAACCACTTTGACAACTGTGTACGCGGTGGAGTTTCCAGAATGAAGTAGGATGGTGGCGACGATCCTAAGGTATATACGTGGACCCAACTCCCGTGAGTTGGCATAAGGTGGCTAAAACAGGAGCGATTGACGGACCAATGAGGTAGCACCTCTGATCGGACACACTTCTTCGATACCATTCTATTACTTGTGATTGATTTGGTGCGCACCCTTGATTTGGGAGTGTTGTTCGAGGTGGGCGGTAGTGGCTGCTATGCGTCACCACCAGTCCGGATGCGTAATTGGTATATCTACCCTGGCATTGCCTAGTTGTGCCGTGTCACCTACCATATCGAGCTTTACTACGATTATGATTTTAAGATCCGACCGCGTTAAGGTTCTCCATCCCCTTAACGCTATTTTCTATATGATTATACTTTACTGATTAGACACTACTGTATATAGCGTATATTACTACATAGTAGATAGTTTAACGGATCCTTAGAGGATGGGCGGTCCCAAGCATCTTCTAAGTTACTTGTACTCTTATTACAGTTCGCTTGAGTTGGTTTACATTATATAAGTATATATTGTCCTGACTCGAGTGTTTTGTGTTTTGCTTTACGCTCGGGTCAGCCTGAGTTATTCACAGATTTGGATTTCCACTCTCTTGGAGATTTGAATCGCTGGAGATTATCTGCTTGTCATGTCCTATCTATTCCAGTTCCGTTGTTCTACTCAGCTTGTACTTGGTTATTTTATTGAGACTTTTGTTGTACTCTATTTCTTCTGTTGTATCTTATGTAACTCTGATATATTTATATAGTAGCTTCATGAACTACTATTTCTTTTACTTCCGCTGCATTATTTTACTCTGTGTCTGTGATCTGTGATTATATTTATTTACTGTATATTCTGAGATTTGCCAAATTTTATTTACAACGCGGTATTTTGAGCAATTCAACTCCGGCATGAGTGTCTACCTATACACTTATAATGGATGCGAATGGTTGAAAATATCGGGTCGTTACAGTTGGTATCAGAGCTTTGGCTTTGAGGCAAAACTTAGAATGTATGGTAAATTTATCTACAGAATCACTTTCATTCGAGTTTGAATCTCTTCCTTTGATTCGTTTTCCTTTGAATTTTGGAACGTTCCCTGCGGTTCCGAAATTCATTCGTGTCCCTCACTATTCATCATCTTTTGATTCTGGAGTATCCCATGACTCCACTTCCAATGATCTTTATAGTGAATTGGCGGTCTCGCCAATATTCTAATTTTCTTGTAAAAGGGTGAAAATTCTTTATAATCAGCATCGATTCACCAGAGATTTATATTTATCCTTGGTTTAGATGCTAATATCTTTTATTATTCCAAACTCTATCTCTTGAGATTGAAGGTAGATTTACCCCAGAAAATCCACATTTGATCTTATCCATTGAGTCACGGTTGACCCGGTTAAGGTTGTCCGCGATTTATCTAAGCTTACCCATCTCTCTACTCTGTTTAACCATCTTGCCTTTTTTTCTAAATTGTCTCCAAACATTTTGAATCGTACTTGAAAATCTATGTTTTGTTTTATATGTTGTGTTGTTTGGGTTGTTGATGTTGATTTGGGTTTCCGATCGATTCGTCTGATCAACGCTATCGATAGGATTTCTAAAACACTTTGACAGAACAAACTGACACAATATTATTTTAAAATTTGGTTTATGAAATAAATTTGGATATATAATTTTATGGAACTTAATAAATTGATTTAAATTGATAATTTGAAATGATAATACTTGATTTATCATTTATTGTTCTACAAATGAATTTATAAATAGTTGTTTATAAATTTATTTGGGAACTGAAATGAATTTAAAACAAGAAAGTTAAAGAATTTAATTTCCGATGGTTTCAAACCTTGTGTTTAAAATTTTTAAAAGGATATTATTTAAAGTATTTTGAATAAAAATTTGTCTCTAAAGAATTTTAAAGTTTAAAAATTTAGTGCTCTTCTCTTTGTCGCTGGAAAATAATTTCGGTGATGACTGCAGCATCATCGACGTTCATTTTCGAGTTTCGAAGTGAAGAAACCATTCTGTAGTCTTGCTACAGCTTTGTTTTGGAAAATCTGATTGATTTGAATTTCTAAATATGACTGGATTATAATATATATAGATATATGATTTAAATTTGATTTGACATATTATATACATATATTTATTTATCTCTTAGTGGTTTGAAGGGAATCGAAAATTTAATTCTTACATTTTATCTTAAAGAATAATTTCAGTTATAAGAAGAAAATAAAAATTTGAATAAATGATTCAAACTTGAGATAATTGAATTGGAAAGTTTTACTTGTATAACACACAATTTAATCCCAATATAACTTACCTAAATTACACAGAAGTTGAATATGAAATTGGATAATATACAATATAGAAAGGATTTTTATAAATAAAATTTGAGTGGTTGTAATAAATGTTATACACTTAAATTTTAGTTATAAAAGATTAACAGAGGTAAATAGTGAAAAAGGAATTTAAAGAGATTTTATTTAAATAACTTAATAATCAAATTGATTTAATATGGAACCTTAAGTCTAACCTAGGAATTTTAATAAAGGTTATTTCTTGAAATGAATATGTTGTATAATAAATAATGTATCTTTGAATAGATAAAATAAAATACATTTGAATTGGACTTTTGGTAATAAAGTTTATTTAACTTGAATTCATAGTTTAATTGATGTCTAAATGAATAAATGTGTAAAGAAATTTGATTGTTATATTTGCTATATAAATGTTTATTTATGAAATAGATATGTCTTGGAAATTGAATAATTATGATTTAAATAGTTAAAATGTATTTTAACATCACTAAAATTTTGATAATTGAAAATTTGGTTTTCAAATGGAATTTTAAGTGTAACTTATTAAAGGAATATCTATTTATGAAATGGGTATTTTAAATAAGTGTTAGGTTATGTGTTAAATTAAGAGCTAACTAAAATAGTGAGCTTTTGACTTAATAAATGAAGTATAGTTTATTTGGATATTTCATTCATAAAGGTTTGTTTTAATAAGTCATAAGTTAAATGATATCCAAATGAATATTTCTGAAATTAAACTGATTTGAAATATTAATATATCTACTGTAGCATTTTATAAGTGCTGCTGTTTTGAAAATACAATGTTTTGGAAAGTTTATAATTGAATGAACTTAGAAATGTTACAGCTTTGAAATGAATATTATTTGACATTGGATTTAAATGGTTTAAATGAAGATTATTTTTAAAAAGGTGTTATGATTTTCAAAGTATTATGTTTTTTTTAGAATAACATTTCCAAAGTGTTATGATTTTAAGTAGTACGATTTCTAAATGATAACATCTCTAAATTGTTATGATTTCAAAACATTATGGTTACAAATCTATTATCTTATTTTGTTTTTCAAACTACCTTTTGGTTGTCCTTATTTCTCTTATCTTGTTACAGAATGGGAAGGCTATTGCTTATACTAGTCTGTTTAGAAATCTTTCTGTAATCTATGATAACCTTTGTTACTCATCTGGATCTGAACACTGTTTTTCCATTCATAGACCGTCAGTCAAGTGAAAAGGGAGATTCAGACTCTAGAGGATCTTTTTCGTGCTTATATTCTTGATTTGATCACCTCCATCTTGTCAAACTTACCTATAAAAATAGTTATCAGGTGTAATTCCAATCTTCTTATCATCTTGTCTTAATTCTATTTCATTTTTTTTCTTTTTCTGTGCTTTCCTGTACCTCATTCCTTTTCGAGGACGAAAAGTTTTGAGTGGGGGAGAGTGTAACAACCCTACATTTTAGGCTTATTTTATTTTATATTTTATTTTTGTTAAATTGAATTTCCTGATTGAAAAACTCTATTTTAATTTGAAATTATTTTAAACTTGTTTTGTTTCAAATATTTCATTTCTAAATATATATTTTGATTGTTATGTAAATTATAATTTCAAACTGGTAAAAATTGGATATTTTACTGTAAAGTGAATTTCTGTTCAAACTGGTCAAACTTTGACTTTTAAACTTTAAATTTAAATATTTAAAATTCTTAAATTTTATCTTTTATTATGAAAATAGATTTAATTCCATGAATACTGCTTTTCGTTTCGTTGAAAACGGACTTATATTGTAGAAGTTATGTAATTTTCAATTTTGTGTATAAACTGTTTATTTTGCAATATTATTTATTTTAAAACATATAAATTATATTTTATTTGTCATATTTTGTTCTAATATATGTTAATATTTTATTTTATGTATAATTTTGTTTTTTAATAATTTTAAAGTGATTATAAAATTTTTCCAAAGCTTGTTGAATTTATTTTGTAATTTTAAAGCCTAATTTCTATTTTCTTTGCTATTTTCTTAATTTAACTATATATAATTAAAATTTATTTATTTATTTTATACATTCCCTTTATTTTCTTTGTTTTACTTTATTAATATTCACTTTACATGTATTTAGATTAGAATAGATTTTTCCAAAGATTATTTGAATTTGTTTCAGTTTATTTAACCTAGTTTGTATATAGTGTTATTTTTCTTCATTTAATTTAATTAATATAAAATTTATTTATTTATTTTTCTTATTTACTTTATTTCTGAGTTTATTTATCTTTAATTTCAGCTATTTTCATATTTATAAATATATATAAATATATAATGGAAATTTGAAAAGTTTATGTCTCTTTAGTTGCTTAAGGTCCTTTAATCTTCCGACCTTTCATTTTCTCAACCTCCACCTTAATGATTTTTTTTGCCGTGCTTTTCTTTTCTTTTCCAGCAACATCTTCCTCATTTTTCACGTGAATTCTAACCTCTAACTTGAAAAAAATGACGGCCTCTCCCTTGTTCAAAGATTTGGTAAAATTCCCTTTCTTTTCCATTGTTTTCTACTTGTTTTGTTGATTTTGCACTTGCTCTCTTCTCCTTTTAGGCTCGGCTCCTCTCAACTCCAGCACCTTGGCTTCCTCCACCACCACCTGAACCTATCACTACCTCCTCCAGCCCAACCCCAAGCCCAAGCCGTGGCCTCCCATGATGTTGATCCACACAAAAATGAGCAAACTTCACCTATATCTTCCTAGTCGAGCACCATACATCACCACCACCTCCAACTCCTCCTTGGCCGCCACCTACATCACCACCACCTGCCATAGTGGACCCTGACACCACTGCCACACCTGTACCTAACCCACTACAGACCTGACCATGACTTGTATTGCCTTAGCCGTGACCTTATGTGGCTTAGAAACCATGTAGTTTGCCTTTGTGTTGTAGTTCATGCTCACATATCTTTGCACCATCACCATACATGTTTGGCCAACCCTATGGAACCCAAAACCAGATCCAAACCCACCCCTTAGCCATGCATTTCAGATCTGGAGCTGAAGCATAGATGGTAGAAAGCATGTGCAATCACTTTGGCTTTGATTCATGCATTCATTTCTAACATTGTTTTATTGAATTTTGAGTTAAAAACTCATGTTGTCTGTATTTGTTTTGTTTGAATGTGACAAGGGAATTTATCTTTGGCTCTCCCATATCAAATCATATTCGTGTTATCGTGCTTGTTTGGATCCCATTCGTGCAGTCGTCGTCGTTTCTCCAGCACAAAACGGTGAGTTATTCTCACCAGACAATATGTACCTATATAACTGATAAACCGACACCATTTGAATCTGTAATGTATATCATCATGTTATATATGTTTATATTATTATCATATGATGTTCACACCTGTTATTACACTTATTATATCATATGTTACTATTATTTAATGTTATTCTGTTATTTATATCTGTTATCACCATTGCAAGTTCCCTGTAGATTAGAATCACTATGGGTTGAAATGATACATACCCGAACGGACTTTAGAATAGGGAAAAATCATTATGGGCTGAAATGATAGGCCTGAATGATTTTTATTTAAATTATTTTAACTTGGGATTGCGGGTTTGAAATGATAGAACCCGGATTTTTCCTTTTTAACTGCGGATTGAAATGATACATATCCGTATCACTTGACCTAGGTTAGAAAATTATATACAGGCCCGTGGTTATTTTATAAAGTGTTTTGAATATTTTTAAGTATTTTAAAAAATATAAATTTATGAAATTTGATTTAAATAGATTTTGAAATGTTTAAAATAAAGAAATTATGATTTTTCTATGTGTTAAAAATGTAATTAATGAATGGTTTAACTGGATTTTTGAAATATAACTTAAGTTGGAAATTTGGAATTTGGTTAAAAATGATATTTAAGTTATATAAATAAAATGGATATTAAATTTTATTTGGAAATGGTAAATATGATAATTTGATTAAATGTGAATTTAAGTGATTTATTAAAGTATTATTGATTTTTTCTATGAATTTAAGTGGTTAAATAAATGAATGTTTAAAAGTGATCTTTTAAAATATAACTTGACTTGGAAATGTGAAATTTGGTTTTAATTAAAGTTTTTAGTTAATTAAATAAAATTGGAAATTTAGTTAAATTTGTGAAATGGTAATTTAAATTTGAAGTGTTAAGTTATTTGTTGAAATGTGAAGAATTGAAAACTTTTACACTTAAATTTATTAAGTAAATTGTTGAAAATTGGATTTAATTATAAGAAATTTATTATGAAAAAGATACATATTAAATGATATGTAAATGAACATTTTAAATGTTAAATTATGATTTTTAAAATGTTTAAAGAGTTTAAAATGAAGTTATTTAATTGCTGGAAATACACTAAAAAGCTGGAAATCACTTTTAATAGCATTCAGAAATGCTATGGTTCTGAATTACACTAAAAATTGAATAAAAGGGCTACTACAGCATTTCTGAAATGCTGCAGTTGCTGTAGTTGAACTTATAGGCTAATATTGAACCCAGGTCTATTATAACATTTTCTGGAAATGCTATAATGGTCTGCAGTCTTTGCTAAAACCAAATTTAACCCTTGTTTTGAAATCTGAACTACCGCAGCACTTCTGAAATGCTGTCTTTTCTGTTTTTTGAACTATAATTCAACTAAAACTGAGTTTTAACAGCAGTTTTAAGTGCTGTCTTTGCTGAATTAAAAATGTTTTCAAACATAACTTATAGCAGTTATTTTTAAATGCTATGAAATGCTGAAATTTTAATAATTAGGGTTTTTGACTTAGTAAACGAACTCAGAATGGTTTGAAACTTTGGAAATTGAATACTTGATTTGAAAGTATAATAATTACACTTTTAAAAGGGTTAAATGAATTATTTTGATTGAAATATAAACTATTTAAAGATGATTTGAAAGGACAATAAATGAACAATATCTTTGAATATAAAAGGTATTTAAAGTTGAATATTTGGATTTGAACTGATAGAATATTTTATTATATTAAAATGATTTGAAGTGAAGTTTTGTAAGGATATGATATTTTATTATATTAAATGATTTGAAATGAAGATTTGGAAAGATTGATATTTGATATATTAAAATGATTTGAAATGAAGTTTTGGAAAGATATGATATTTTGATATATTGAAATGATTTGAAATGAAGTTTTGAAATGATATGATATTTTAAATATAAGGAAATGGTTTGGAATTGATTTAATCTTTATTTTGATAAATATATGGTTTTGAAATGATATTTTATTTTGAAGTAAAGTATTGTTTTAAAAGTTATAACCACGGGTTATAATAACGATTGGTTGTTAAAGAGACCGGGATCGGATATGGACATACTCTCTGTCGATACCGAAAACCACTTTGACAACTGTGTACGCGGTGGAGTTTCCAGAATGAAGTAGGATGGTGGCGACGATCCTAAGGTATATACGTGGACCCAACTCCCGTGAGTTGGCATAAGGTGGCTAAAACAGGAGCGATTGACGGACCAATGAGGTAGCACCTCTGATCGGACACACTTCTTCGATACCATTCTATTACTTGTGATTGATTTGGTGCGCACCCTTGATTTGGGAGTGTTGTTCGAGGTGGGCGGTAGTGGCTGCTATGCGTCACCACCAGTCCGGATGCGTAATTGGTATATCTACCCTGGCATTGCCTAGTTGTGCCGTGTCACCTACCATATCGAGCTTTACTACGATTATGATTTTAAGATCCGACCGCGTTAAGGTTCTCCATCCCCTTAACGCTATTTTCTATATGATTATACTTTACTGATTAGACACTACTGTATATAGCGTATATTACTACATAGTAGATAGTTTAACGGATCCTTAGAGGATGGGCGGTCCCAAGCATCTTCTAAGTTACTTGTACCCTTATTACAGTTCGCTTGAGTTGGTTTACATTATATAAGTATATATTGTCCTGACTCGAGTGTTTTGTGTTTTGCTTTACGCTCGGGTCAGCCTGAGTTATTCACAGATTTGGATTTCCACTCTCTTGGAGATTTGAATCGCTGGAGATTATCTGCTTGTCATGTCCTATCTATTCCAGTTCCGTTGTTCTACTCAGCTTGTACTTGGTTATTTTATTGAGACTTTTGTTGTACTCTATTTCTTCTGTTGTATCTTATGTAACTCTGATATATTTATATAGTAGCTTCATGAACTACTATTTCTTTTACTTCCGCTGCATTATTTTACTCTGTGTCTGTGATCTGTGATTATATTTATTTACTGTATATTCTGAGATTTGCCAAATTTTATTTACAACGCGGTATTTTGAGCAATTCAACTCCGGCATGAGTGTCTACCTATACACTTATAATGGATGCGAATGGTTGAAAATATCGGGTCGTTACACCGTCGCGTTTGGGGTGAAGGTTGAGGAGACGGAGAGCGTTCGAATGGGGTCAGCCGATCGTGTTCGCCTGCGACGAAGGCGGTACGATATCGTGCCCTAGTTTGCGAAGTTGGGTTCGATTTGTTTCCTTGGCCGGTGATAGTCGTGTACGAAGAAGAAGCAGCGTGATTTCAGCATCATGATCGGACGGCCAGATGTTCATTTGGTAAAATAAATAAAGGAATTGTTTTTAAATTGTTATTCAAACTTTGTAAAATCATATCGAGTTCATATGATATCAGATTCAAACGAAACTGGAAGCGATGGAATCGCAAAGACGAGCATTACGAGATGGTGCTGATCCGGAGTCATTTCGGGCAAGTAGAAATTTGAGTTAAATCGGACATCGTTCGGTTTAATTTAAATTTCGAACGCTCGCCGAACTCAAGGTGAGTTTTCTCACTCACATCTGGATGCTAGGCAGATTAAATAGTTGATATTTAAATATCTGTGTGATTGGTTGATTATAACTGTTGTTATCAGTCTGGATTGATATTTATATATGTGATGTGCTAATATTTGTGATGTAGGGAGAAACAGGTTGGAGGGATCCAACTGGATTCCTCACAATGTAGCAATTATTTTATAATTGATAGTGATACCTGTTTATATGTTGTGATTGATAAATCTGGAAATTTAAATTGTTCTATGAAATTGTTGTATAAATTATAATTCCAGAATTAAATTATAAATGAATAGATTCGGGATTTAAAAGAAATTAAAGAAATTGTTAAATAAGGAATTTAAAGGAATAAAAAAATTGGATTCTGTTTTGGATTGGAAAATGTAAATTGGCAAAATTGGGATTTTAAATATTGTGGAAAATTTATCAATCGTTAAATGTGAAATATAAATTTTCTGGAAATGAATTCTATGAAATTATAGATTGAGTAAAATAACAATGGTTTATTTTAATGATGAATAGTGATATCCGGAAAAGTAAAATATGTTAAAATGAAGCTTCCGAATATAAATGTACGATTTTAAGTGTTAAAAGGATATTTTAAAATACTGTTTTCTCCATTGGGAATTTATTTAAGTAAATTGGAAATCTCGCTTTCATTGAAGAATTCACCAAAATGTTTTATTAAAAATGTTTAAAACTTATATTTTAAAATGACTTCTCAGAATATGGGAAGTTGAGTGTGAACTTCAGATGAAGTTATAGATAAGTATGGAATTGGAAATTTTATGTTATTAAACATAAATTGAATAGAATTGAAATAAATCGGCTGGATTTATTAGATGGGTTCTTTGGGATGTTTGAATGGGAAGGTGTTTCCCTAGGAAAAACCAAGTTAGTGTTTTTAAAGATTCTATTTAATTAAAAGTTAAGTTTTAAAATTGTTTAAAGAGTATTTTTAAGAAGTTGTTATTTTTAAAGTAACAAACTAATAATTTAGAAATCATAATGATTGGAGAATATATTAGTAAATATTTTTACAAATGGATTATCTAAAGGTTGGTTTTGACTTAAGTTATTGAAATTAGCATTTTTCTTTTTATAACGTTATTTTGGATTTAGTTGAACAAAAACCCTTATTTTAAATCAAAGTTTATATCTTAATAACAGTATCTCTTCACCTATTCTAAATTTATATTTTGAATAAATGGATATAAGTGGTTTATATATTTTAAAATATATTTTTCAGTATAAAATGTTTAACTGTTTTAAATCTAAATTGTTTTATACTTGGTTTTTCCAATGGGGAATAATGGTAAAATGGTTTACCATGTAAGGGAAGAAATTTTGGAAATTGTTTCCAAATAAGCTTTGAAAATGTGAAAATATATCTTTTAAAGATATTAGAAGCAAATAAATAATATGGGATTATTTATTGTGTGATGGATGCTTATGGATGTTTGTGAATGTGAATTGATAGTTAAATCACCGACTATCAATATTGGCCAAATGCGCTGATAGTTTCGAAGAGACCGGGATCGAGATTTATTTCTCGAAACCACTTCGATCCGGTTTGTACGTTTCGTGTAACGTGTTCGGAGTCGAAGATGGAGCTGTGAAGAGCAAGGGCTAGTCGCTACTAATCCTGAGGATATTTCCAAAATGGATGTAGTAGGAATAGTGTCTTCGGTTCCGTTCGGACCCGAGACGGACTTGTATGGACGAATGCTTGCGAAAACATCGTCAGGTGGGCGATGGGCATTCTAAGGGATATGTGCTATAAAGGTAACGCTTAGCCTTAAGCCTCATCAACCGGGAATGACTGAAAATCAGGGGTTATGCAGCAAGGCTTCGTGGGTAGCGCCCACTGGAGAGTATGGTCATCCCTGTCTAGATGTCCCTTTTATTTCGGCTTAGTGGTGCGGTTGCTGATCACAACCGTGGGGTGATTATATTCGGAATTGCCCATAGGTGATTCCGGCCTTGTGTTGCAGGGGACTTAGGGTGGGTCCTCGGTACTGTGATCTAGGCCACGTACTGTGACAGGTGGTACCCCAGTGCCTAGTCATTCGTTGGAAATCCATTCTCCCTACGCGCCTTTAAGAGTTTTGTTTGTATTACCCACTTTGTGGCTAGTATGCCGGAATTTAATGAATGTAACAATTTCGGCTATTTTATAAGTATTTGTATATAGACACTATTATAATATCAGAGGATTTTGATATAAAAAGGGTTTTAGCTATCGTAAGGTAAAAACCCGACATGTTTATTTGTGGCGTGGTCTTACGAGATGCTTTTGATTTTCAAAGGATTTTTGAAACTTTAATAATCAATTGGGTGTATTTATGGTGCGCTGGTATTCCAGACTGACTCAGGTGTTATTTTATTATAATGCTCGGGTCAGACCGAGTATATTTACAGGATAGGATGCTATGGAGCTCAAGAGAGGAGCTGGAGTCGAGACGTATTTCTCGTACTTGTATTATTCCGCTGCTGTGATTGTTGTATTGACTGATTGATTGGTTATTGATGATTGTATTATGATATACTCTGATGATGATGTATTGTATATAAACAGATATAGTTTTCATTTGTGTAAAGATCTGTTCTATATATTATATTTTATCCGCTGCGACTATGAGGTTCTGATTTTGTTTAGTTCTTTCTTCTTCTATCTACCTTCTTATTCTTCTACAATCTGTCTTTTCCGGCGTTCGATTGTCGGCATACTATACTGTGGGGTATTTTGTGTCGATTTTCAAGGGTCGAGAAGAGCGGGTCGTCACACTTGGTATCAGAGCTTAAGTTGGCGACAACCTAGGCTTTGGTGGGGAAATTTACTCATTTTAAATAGAGTCAGAAGTACTCTATGATGAGTTGAGTGTAATAATAGCAATGAGAGCGTACTTGTTAGTGATATAAAATTGTTTTTATACTGTGTTGACTTATCGGTTGAGCGTTTATGAATTCTGGTCGGTACGGGAAGTACAACCGTATCGATAGGGGTTTCTAAACTCTTAAACAAGATAAACCGACATAGTATTGTTTTTAAAGTGGGTAAATGAAATAATTTTACCCAAAATTATATTTTGATATAAAGAAATAAGTTTTCTAAATAATTATATATATTGGATGTTTGTTTGGTTGTTTCTTCTATAATCAAATAAGAAATTAAAATTTGATCAGAATTTGAAATGATATATAAGCAAATAGGAATTTAAAATATTAAAATGGTTTATAACCAAATAGAATTAACTAAATATGGTTTAATAAGAAGAAGTATAATTAAAATTTGATTTAAACCAGGATTTTGATTCCGGAAATGTTGAAATGTTTTCCAAAAGTTTTGAAGTCAATGATGGAGTATATTTTGGAAAATATTTTTGAATGGAAATTGATTTGAGGTGAATTTTGGAAGTGGAAAGCATTGAACTCACTTCAGTCGCTGGAAAATAATCCTGGTGATGCTGGCTACATCATCGGAATTCATTTTCGAGTTTCTAAGGTGATGGATTGCTTCCGTGGTAATTGGTTAAGATATTTGTTTATATACAAGTTGTTTTAACAATTTCAAAGGGGAAAATTGTTTTGGTAAAAGCAGATTGTTTTGGAATGTGGTATTTGATTTGGATATCAAATGGAAATGTGTTGATTTATATTTCAAATTGGTTTTGAAATATATCCGGGTAAATTGAATTCTGGGAATTCTGTTAAAGTAAAAATGTGGAAATTGGAATAAATCAACTATAATCTTGAAAGTAAAGTTGATTTAAGTGAGAAAGGAAGGATGGGAATTTTAATCCAGAAATTTAAATTTAATTTGGGTAAATGGAGGTAAATGAAGTTATTGAAGTGAATAGAAATTAGAATTTAACTTGGGATAAATTAAATAAAATTGGAAATTGGAATTAATTTGAGTTAAGTTGAAAGATTAAATGACTTTGTAATTATGGATCATTGTGTAACAATTTGTATCCATAAGCTGGTAAGTGTTATACTTATAGTCTGGAATTGTGTATTTAAAATTTGCAAAGAAATGAAGGTGAATGGAATATATTTGGATTTAACTTATGATAAGTTAAATAAAATTGAGAATTTGAAATTGAATTAAACCTGAATGAATTGGAATTAAATTGAATTTGATATAGGGGTGAAATGTTAATGCTTATAATTGTGTAAGTAAATTCATATTCTTAAGTTATAAAGTGTTATAATTTGAAGTTGTGATTAAATGGAAATGGACTTAAAATAGCAATATAAACTCTTAATATAGAAGTGGAATTGAAGTTCATTAATGGAAATAGTTGAATGATATGGTGAATTCAAACTTAATCCTAAATGGAATGTAAAGTAAGATAAGGTAAAGTGTGATATAAAAGATGTGAATGGACTTAGATAGTAAATAAGTTTTGAACTTAGTTATGGAAGAATAAATTAGATTGAAGTGAAATTCAAAAGTCAGATACATTATAAGCAATATTGGATGAAATTCAATTCTTATTTAAGTGGTAAAGGAAGTGAATGAGTTTAATTTGGCTAAGCAAAATCTAAGTGAACTTGGAATAAATTTGGATAAGAATCGAATTGAATAGAAATTAATTCAGTTGAGGGGATGTTGAATGTAGTAAATGCTTACTCAATTAAAGCTATAATGATTGGTTAGTAATGAATTAGCTAAATTAAATGGAATGTGTATGGAATGAATAGAATTTTGATAGTTTGGTCAAAATTTGAAAGGTAAATAAAATCCAGTTTTGGGATGGATTTAATTTTGGTAATAAATGTTGGAAGTGAGAATGAATAATGGAATTAACTTATAATAATGATGATTTGAATTGTAAGTAAAATTCAAATGAGAGAAATAATTTAAATGGTCTCTTTGTTAATAAAATAAATCTAACATGGATTGGATAAATAAACAAAGAGCATTAAAGTTGTAAATAGATTGAAATTTGATTTAATGAGGATCAATTGGAAATCAAATAAAATTGATATAGAAGATAATGAAACTATTGTGAAAGAACTTAAGCAACTTGGAAGAAAAACAAAATGAGTGTGAATGGGCTTTATTAAGTAATCTTGAATGCAAATTGTTAAATAATAAAGTAGAAATACATGTGTAATTGTATTAATTAATTATTGAGATAAAATAAGAATGTATGAGTTGTACATAACCCAGGATTGAATGATATTAATATAGACTTAACTTAAATGATGATCTTGAAGTGTGAATAAGCATTTGAATTTAAATAGCAATTGGAATTGATTTTGAATCAATTGGAATGAATTGACCTTTTAATAAGTAATGTTTGCATAAGAATGGGATTAGATCATAAAAGAAATGCAAATGCTTCAAATTTAAATAAAATCTAATTGTGAATCAAATTGGGAATTTAAAGTTAAAATAAAGAAATGTAAGTAAGACATATGTTAATCATATTGAAATAGGAATGAATTGGTTGTAATAAATATGAATGGTATATAGTAAACTTGAATGTAAATCATTCAAGTGAAATAAAATGATGTTGGACTTGAATAGGAAATTAAATGATGATTGAAATCTTTGGATTGTTGAAATAAATATGGTTAACATTGTTAATGATGAAGTTGCTTGGTTTGGTTATGAAACAGATGTGTTTGGCTTGCATTTATATTGGAAATGTTATTAAAATGCTCATATCATTGAAACTGATGAGTTTGTTGAGTTTAGTACAGGTGCGGGAGGCGTTCGAGAGAGTTGGAGCGCGTATATGCGATATATTAGCCGCTTGCTTTAAATAATTTGCTATAAGGTACGCCTACGCAAATATAATTGGGAATTGATATATATATTGTGATATATTTTGGTTTCCGGCCGTGTGAGCCGATGTATATATATTTGTGTATCCTGCGATATCGCAGAAGCTCCTCCGTGCAAAGGAGACTCTGCCAAAAATTTTCAGAAATTTTGGGAGTTAGAAAATTTTTGGGGTTTTGGGAAAATTTATTAATAAGTAAAGTTATTTTGAAAGCGAGTGTTAAAATAAAGGCTTTAGAGTAAATGTAGCAATTGAGTTTGGGATTGGGCTAAAGGATTTTGGAAAGTAAATATAAGTTTTTAACTAAGCCAATTGGGTAAGTAAATGGGTTGGGAAGTATGTTCCTACCTTGGCAAATTTCGGGGACGAAATTTTTATAAGGGGGGAGGAATATAACATCCCGTATTTTTAAGCCATTGAATTTGAACATTTAATTCATTTTAAATGTTAATGTGAATTCTTAATTGATTTTAAAATGAATAGATTCAGATTCAATCAATGAAATAAGCTGTAATTTTTAATTATAGTGATTTCGGGTTGAATTTGATTAATGGAAAAATAATAATTTAATATTCGGAATTGGGATAAAAGGTGAATTTGGGGTAAATGATTATAAAAATGGTGTTTAAATGTATTTTTAAGTTCAATTGGTTATAAATAATATTATTGGAATTTTAGAAGAATTTAAAGTTGATAAATTAATATTTGGGATTTTATATTAATTTTAAAATGAATTTAATATTATTAAAATGCAAACTAATCAGATTTTAGTCCGGAATGAGCCAGAATGATTTTTAATGTGTTTATAAATTTTATATGATTTATTGTTAAGTTATTAAAATTTTAAAAATGAAATTTTAAGTGTTTCTGATAATTTCAGAAAATCGCCTAATTTAATAGACGAGTTAAAATAGCCTTCCGGGGCACAGTCTCGGAATTCGACGAAACCAGTTCCATTGGATCCGTAATAGTTAGGTATTATTGGATTTCAATTTTCGGAGCAATCGGAGTTGTCGTGTGATCGTGGCAGTTCGAAACGCATCGAAATTGATTTAACCGATTTAATTTTAAATTGATCGTTTAATTCTGTAACTCGTGCATACGATCAAATTAGCTTACGAAACCTGTTCCATTGTGTCCGAAACACGGAAAAACCCCAGGATAGCCTGTCGGAACGTGAGAATTGGAGGTCGTTTTTATAACGGTTGATTTGAAAATTTATATGAATTAAATAATATTAAAATTTATTATATAAACGTTTTATTCTCTAAAACCCTAGAAAAAAGTCGTGGCCGCCGTTTCTATCGTCAATGGCCGGCGTGCTCTCATGATTTTTCCTCATTTTCTCTCGATCCAAGCCTTATCGTCGAATGCCACCAACTAGGAAGATGTTCTACGTGTTGAGCTCTACCAGATCCAACGGTGGAGTGGCACGCGATTTATCACGGTGGCCAGATTTTGGGTCAGAGGCAGTTTCGTTCGAGTTCGATTTCTGGGCGTGGTGGAGGACCGGACGCCGTCGCGTTTGGGGTGAAGGTTGAGGAGACGGAGAGCGTTCGAATGGGGGCAGCCGATCGTGTTCGCCTGCGACGAAGGCGGTACGATATCGTGCCCTAGTTTGCGAAGTTGGGTTCGATTTGTTTCCTTGGCCGGTGATAGTCGCGTACGAAGAAGAAGCAACGTGATTTCAGCATCATGATCGGACGGCCAGATGTTCGTTTGGTAAAATAAATAAAGGAATTGTTTTTAAATCGTTATTCAAACTTTGTAAAATCATATCGAGTTCATATGATATCAGATTCAAACGAAACTGGAAGCGATGGAATCGTAGAGACGAGCATTACGAGATGGTGCAGATCCGGAGTCATTTCGGGCAAGTAGAAATTTGAGTTAAATCGGACATCGTTCGGTTTAATTTAAATTTCGAACGCTCGCCGAACTCAAGGTGAGTTTTCTCACTCACATCTGGATGCTAGGCAGATTAAATAGTTGATATTTAAATATCTGTGTGATTGGTTGATTATAACTGTTGTTATTAGTCTGGATTGATATTTATATATGTGATGTGCTAATATTTGTGATGCAGGGAGAAACAGGTTGGAGGGATCCAACTGGATTCCTCACAATGTAGCAATTATTTTATAATTGATAGTGATACCTGTTTATATGTTGTGATTGATAAATCTGGAAATTTAAATTGTTCTATGAAATTGTTGTATAAATTATAATTCCATAATTAAATTATAAATGAATAGATTCAGGATTTAAAAGAAATTAAAGAAATTGTTAAATAAGGAATTTAAAGGAATAAAAAAAATTGGATTCTGTTTTGGAATGGAAAATGTAAATTGGCAAAATTGGGATTTTAAATATTGTGGAAAATTTATCAATCGTTAAATGTGAAATATAAATTTTTTGGAAATGAATTCTATGAAATTATAGATTGAGTAAAATAACAGTGGTTTATTTTAATGATGAATAGTGATATCCGGAAAAGTAAAATATGTTAAAATGAAGCTTCCAAATATAAATGTACGATTTTAAGTGTTAAAAGGATATTTTAAAATACTGTTTTCTCCATTGGGAATTTATTTAAGTAAATTGGAAATCTGGCTTTCATTGAAGAATTCACCAAAATATTTTATTAAAAATGTTTAAAACTTATATTTTAAAATGACTTCCCACAATATGGGAAGTTGAGTGTGAACTTCAGATGAAGTTATAGATAAGTATGGAATTGGAAATTTTATGTTATTAAACATAAATTGAATAGAATTGAAATAAATCGGCTGGATTTATTAGATGGGTTCTTTGGGATGTTTGAATGGGAAGGTGTTTCCCTAGGAAAAACCAAGTTAGTGTTTTTAAAGATTCTATTTAATTAAAAGTTAAGTTTTAAAATTGTTTAAAGAGTATTTTTAAGAAGTTGTTATTTTTAAAGTAACAAACTAATAATTTGGAAATCATAATGATTGGAGAATATATTAGTAAATATTTTTACAAATGGATTATCTAAAGGTTGGTTTTGACTTAAGTTATTGAAATTAGCATTTTTCTTTTTATAACGTTATTTTGGATTTAGTTGAACAAAAACCCTTATTTTAAATCAAAGTTTATATCTTAATAACAGTATCTCTTCACCTATTCTAAATTTATATTTTGAATAAATGGATATAAGTGGTTTATATATTTTAAAATATATTTTTCAGTATAAAATGTTTAACTGTTTTAAATCTAAATTGTTTTATACTTGGTTTTTCCAATGGGGAATAATGGTAAAATGGTTTACCATGTAAGGGATGAAATTTTGGAAATTGTTTCCAAATAAGCTTTGAAAATGTGAAAATATATCTTTTAAAGATATTAGAAGCAAATAAATAATATGGGATTATTTATTGTGTGATGGATGCTTATGGATGTTTGTGAATGTGAATTGATAGTTAAATCACCGACTATCAATATTGGCCAAATGCGCTGATAGTTTCGAAGAGACCGGGATCGAGATTTATTTCTCGAAACCACTTCGATCCGGTTTGTACGTTTCGTGTAACGTGTTCGGAGTCGAAGATGGAGCTGTGAAGAGCAAGGGCTAGTCGCTACTAATCCTGAGGATATTTCCAAAATGGATGTAGTAGGAATAGTGCCTTCAGTTCCGTTCGGACCCGGGACGGACTTGTATGGACGAATGCTTGCGAAAACATCATCAGGTGGGCGATGGGCATTCTAAGGGATATGTGCTATAAAGGTAACGCTTAGCCTCAAGCCTCATCAACCGGGAATGACTGAAAATTAGGGGTTATGCAGCAAGGCTTCGTGGGTAGCGCCCACTGGAGAGTATGGTCATCCCGGTCTAGATGTCCCTTTTATTTCGGCTTAGTGGTGTGGTTGCTGATCACAACCATGGGGTGATTATATTCGGAATTGCCCATAGGTGATTCCGGCCTTGTGTTGCAGGGGACTTAGGGTGGGTCTTCGGTACTGTGATCTATGCCACGTACTATGACAGGTGGTACCCCAGTGCCTAGTCATTCGTTGGAAATCCATTCTCCCTACGCGCCTTTACGAGTTTTGTTTGTATTACCCACTTTGTGGCTAGTATGCCGGAATTTAATGAATGTAACAATTTCGGCTATTTTATAAGTATTTGTATATAGACACTATTATAATATCAGAGGATTTTGATATAAAAAGGGTTTTAGCTATCGTAAGGTAAAAACCTGACATGTTTATTTGTGGCATGGTCTTACGAGATGCTTCTGATTTTCAAAGGATTTTTGAAACTTTAATAATCAATTGGGTGTATTTATGGTGCGCTGGTATTCCAGACTGACTCGGGTGTTATTTTATTATAATGCTCGGGTCAGACCGAGTATATTTACAGGATAGGATGCTATGGAGCTCAGGAGAGGAGCTGGAGTCGAGACGTATTTCTCGTACTTGTATTATTCCGCTGCTGTGATTGTTGTATTGACTAATTGATTGGTTATTGATGATTGTATTATGATATACTCTGATGATGATGTATTGTATATAAACAGATATAGTTTTCATTTGTGTAAAGATCTGTTCTATATATTATATTTTATCCGCTGCGACTGTGAGGTTCTGATTTTGTTTAGTTCTTTCTTCTTCTATCTACCTTCTTATTCTTCTACAATCTGTCTTTTCCGGCGTTCGATTGTCGGCATACTATACTGTGGGGTATTTTGTGTCGATTTTCGAGGGTCGAGAAGAGCGGGTCGTCACAGGCACATTCTTTCAGCCGTCCGTCAAGGGCTAATGGAAACCCCGGTTCTAGACATAACTCCCGCACGTCGTCGCAGCCCGTGCCTAGGACTATCGAATCTGCCCAGAGTACTCGACCATCAACAATTGGCCGTTGGGACTATCGAATCTGCCCAAACATACTCTTGCTTAGAGCATGCTAGAACCTTCAACAACGATGCTATCCAAGCCTCCTAGTCATCCTCCTTAACGACTATTTCCATACTAGCTCAAGCGCCTCTCAAGCATCCATTATCCTTAACTCGAATCATATCACCGAGTTACCAACGTGCTTGGAATGATCCCGTCTGGATTAGACCAAGTCTTCATCATATGATGCCTCGCTTCATTACATCCTCGCAAAGCCTCATCTCAACATCACATCATCAAATCTATGCATAAGAGCTTCATCATCCTGCTACATATGCCACGAGCAGCTTTCCCAATTCAAGAGCCTTTCCCTTAGCTTTTGAATCGTCTTTGGTCTAAATCAAATCATCAATCATCTAATTCATAGCAATCAACCAAGTCAAACATTAATCCAAACAATCAAGCATTCAAATATGATCTAAGTAGACAATTATAACAATAATGGCATTTTCGTAATTAAAGAGTTGAAAGTCTAACAAGCATGAAAACATGAACAATATCTCTACAAACTTGATGAATGAACTTGCATAGGTTAACATATGATAAAATGGATGTAACATCATCATGAACAATGGATCTATATGGATCTACACTTAGGATGAAGAAAATGCATGGAAATCCCTATTTTAACACCAAATCGAGCCAACAATCCGATATACTTCTTTGGATCCGTGTGAGAGGTAATCACCACTCACCAAATCACCAAAACAAACTCAAATCAACATGCTTCAGATCTGGACAGCGAAGGATCAAGCTTGATCTATCACGAATCCGCTTCAAACGATGAAATCTAACTTCAATGGATGAAGATCTTCAGTCTAAGCTCTTGAATCTTCAATTTGATCTTCGAATTGGATGGAAGGAATCACTAGATTATAGTGGAGAAAAGAAGTGAAGAAGTGTAGAAGTCGAGCTCTCAAAATGGCAGCACTTCGTCGCTTCAAAATCCGGATCCCAAAAAGTGAGAACAACCCCCTCTATTTATAGCAGAAATTTCCTTAAGTCGCTCGGAGTTAAGTCGTCCACGACCTACGACCTAAAACCTACCGACCTAAAGACTTACCAACCTATGACTTAACAAAACCCCCAGCCTCTATGACCTAACCTCACGCGCAGCCGCGACCTAGTGCCTAAGCACATCTTCGACCTAACTGCTAAGCCTTACGCGACCTAACAAATAACTGGGTTACGACTTAACAGCTAACTCCTAGGTCGCTCGCGACTTAAAACATAGGCTACGACCTAACACTAAGCCAAAACCCAACGACCTAACACCTTAAGTTTCCTCGCGACCTAATGTAAGTCGCGAACAACTGGGATGCGACCTAACACTTAACAATTTCCTTAAGACGCTTACGAGTTATCAACCCACTTCAAAACTACTCACGCGACCTAACACACACACGCGACCTAACACCTTAGGTCGTCTAACGACCTAACTACGCTAACCAGCCAACCCCTATTCTGCTTAACTCTTAGGTCGCTAACAATTAGGTCATTAACCCTAGGTCGCTAACTACTGTCTCTAGTTCCTTAGGTCGCTTACTAACCTTAGGTCATCCAGACGACCTAATAACTCAACTCTCAAACTTAGGTCGCTCACACTCTAGGTCGCGCTACCTCTTAGGTCGCCAACTATGACCTAAACCAAGACGACCTAACCTCTAAGTCGCAAACCTTCTTAACTCGCTACCATCCTATAGGTCGGTCACGACTTAGCTCTTAGGTCGTTCACGACCTAAGACTTAGACAAATTATACCTAAAATCTGAAATGACTTAAAATGCTAAAAAATCCAGATTTTGACGAACTTCTCGATCCGTAAAAATACGGGTCGTTACATTCTCTCCCCCTTAGGAATTTCGCCCCCGAAATTCCAAGCAAACAAAGCAATCAAAGACTATTCTGTACGCTTATCATCCATAACAATCAACAAACCATGCATCCAATTCTAGCTTAGCGTACAGAATTCTAACACTAGAACAAGTCACAATATCGTGAGATGACACGACACCTTAGGGCCATACCTTGAAGAGTTCAGGATGAGCTGCCTTCATCCTCTCTTCCACCTCCCACGTACAGTCGTTATCATCATCACTCCATTGTACCTTGAGCAACTTAACTACCTTCCTCCTAAGCTGTTTCGTGTCGGTTTCAACAACACGAAGCGGCTTACGAGGTCTTCTATCGACTGGATCAACTTCGAAATCTTCACAGCTATCAGCAGAAACCACCGTACTCGAGTCGTGCGCATACTTCCATAGATATGATACATGAAAAACATTGTGCACACTCGACATCTTCTCTGGTAACTCCAATCTGTAGGCGAGCTTTCCAATTCGCTCGATGATCGAGAATGGTCCAACAAATCTCGGAGTCAATTTTCCTTTCTTTCCAAATCGGATAACATTCTTCAGTGGAGAAATCTTCACAAAAACCATATCTCCTACGTCGAACTCCAAATCCTTACGACGCTTATCAGCATAACTCTTCTGACGGTCTTGGGCTGCCTTCATTCGTTGCCGAATGATCTCTATACAATCTGAAGTCTGTCGAATCATCTCTGGCCCAAGCATCAGCTTTTCTCCAGTTTCCAACCAACATGTCAGAGAGTTACACGGTCTTCCATACAATGCCTCATACGGTGCCTTACCAATGCTTGACTGGTAACTGTTGTTGTACGCAAACTCCACCAAATGAAGGTGATCTTCCCATGATCCTCCGAAATCCAAAACACAAGCTCTGAGGAGATCTTCCAAAACTCGGTTGACTCTCTCGATCTGACCATCGGTTTGAGGGTGATAAGCTGTACTCAAACACAACTCGGTTCCCAAAACTTCCTGGAAGCTCTTCCAAAATCTACTAGTGAACAATGGATCTCGATCGCTCACTATACTCTTCGGAATACCATGGAATCGAACAATCCACTTAACATACAACTCAGCCAACTTTAATGCAGTCCTAGTCGATCGAACAGGAATGAATCTCGCACTCTTGGTCAGACGATCCACAATGACCCAAATCCCTTCATTTCCCGTTCTGGTTCTAGGTAGCCCATCAATAAAATCCATCGATACTTGCTCCCACTTCCACGCAGGAACTTCTAATGGCTGAAGCAATCCACTTGGCTTCTTCTGTTCGGCTTTTATCAATTGGCAGTTCATACACTTGGAAATAAAATTTCCAACATCCTTCTTCATACCTTCCCAGTAGTAGGTTCTCTTCATATCCCGATACATCTTATTTCCACCTGGATGAATTGTCAGCTTCGAGTGATGACTTTCCTTCAGAACTTCACTCCTCAATTCATTTATATCGGGAACAACTAGTCGTCCTTGCTTCCGAAGCCAACCCTCTCGATCGACCTCGAATCCTTTATCCTTTTCAGGATCCAATCCAGATTCCAAATCACGGATAATCCTGACAAGCTTATCGTCTCGCTTTTGGCTCTCGCCAATCCTTTCCACAAGAGAAGGTCTTATCGATAAGTTTGCCAACATCTCAGGTTCCAATTCGCATCTAGGCCTGAAGTCAAATCCAGCTAAATACTCGAGATTCTTCCATTCTGAAAACATGGCTCCCAATCCTGCATGTCTTCGACTTAACGCATCTGCCACCGCGTTACCTTTTCCCAGAGTATAAGCTATACCAAAATCATACGATGCCAAAAACTCTAGCCATCGCTGCTGCCGAAGATTCAAATCCTTTTGGGAGAAAAGATACTTCAATGACTTGTGATCCGTAAACAACTCGAATCGAACTCCCAATAGATAATGTCTCCACATCTTCAGAGCAAATACAATCGCCGCTAACTCCAAATCATGAGTTGGGTAATTCCTTTCATGCGGCTTCAGTTGTCGACTGGCATACGCAACAACTTTATCCCTCTGCATCAGCACTGCTCCAAGTCCAGTACCACATGCATCGGTGTAAACCACCATCTCATCATTCCCACTTGGAATAGTCAAAACAGGAGCACTTGTCAATCTTTCTTTCAGGATTCTGAAAGCTTGCTCACACTTAGCATCCCAACTGAACACTTGGTTCTTCTTCGTCAATCCTGTTAACGGTGCAGCTATCTTGGAGAAGTCTTTGATAAACCGTCGATAATATCCTGCTAATCCAAGAAAACTTCTCACATCAGATGCATTCTTAGGTCTAACCCAATCCTGGATTGCTGCCACCTTAGCGGGATCAACCGCTATCCCATTTCCAGAAATCACATGGCCTAAGAACCTCACTTCACTCTTCCAGAAGTGACACTTCGAAAACTTAGCCTTCAGCTGATGTTTCCGTAAGATTTCCAAAACAATATGCAAGTGCGTCTTGTGCTCTTCTTCAGTTCTGGAATAAATCAGAATATCATCCACGAACACAAGTACGAACTTGTTCAACTAATCTCTGAACACTCTATTCATAAGATCCACAAAATATGCTGGCGCGTTAGTCAATCCAAACGGCATTACCAGCCACTCAAAGAAACCGGATGGTGTCCTAAAAGCAGTCTTCGGCACACTATCCTTAGCCACTCTCAACTGGTGAAATCCCGTTGCCAAATCCATCTGAGAAAACACCTTAGCCTCGTGAAGCTGATCAAACAAGTCATCTATTCTCGGCAATGGATACTTGTTCTTCTTTGTCACCTTATTCAGCTCACGATAATCCACACACAATCTCAACGATCCATCTGCCTTGGTTGCGAACACAACTGGTGCACCCCACTCGGACACACTACGCCGAATGAATCCTTTCTGCAAAAGATCATCAACTTGCACCCTCAACTCTTGCTGTTCCCTAGGCGCCATCCGCCTAAGAGCCATCACAACAGGTCTGGCTCCTTCAACTAGATCTATACGAAACTCGATCTCTCTATGCGGTGGCAACCCTTTGACTTCGTCAAAGACATCCTCGAATCCATTAGCGATTGGCACCGATGACAGTCCATCCCGTGGAACAACCAGCGAATACATGACGCTCATGAAGACGCCTTCCTCATGCTTACATCGTATTACAACCTTTCGCCCCTCCACATTCTCGACTGTCACTTCCAACCTCTCGCAATCAACCTTTGCCGCATACTTCCTAAGCCAGTCCGTACCCAAAATAATTCCGAACCCCGCAAAGTTCAGAACAAAGCAATCACAAACAAAAGAGCAACCATGACTCGATACAACTAGACCACGGCATAACATACACAAACAAGACGAACCCCCAACTGGATTAGTCACAACCAATGGCCTATCAACAATATCCGGTTCCAAACCTAACCGGCCTATGAGTTCACTACAAACAAACAAATGCGACGCTCCAGTATCAAACAGAACTCTAACTGGAACACCACATAGGAAAAGAGTACCTTGAACAACCACACTCTTTCCTTTCTCTTCAGCAGTAGGAGCTTTCGAAGACGACGGAACAGCTCCCAAAGCATAAGCCTGCACAATCTACTTGTCCCTCCTCGGTTCTGGACAATTCTTCCTGAAATGCCCTGACTTGTCACAGTTGTGACACCTCGCCGGCGCCTTCGGATTCTTGCAATCTTTAGAGAAATGGCCCTTCTGCTGACAGTTGTAGCAAGTCACTTCGCCTTTCGGCTTCTTCTGGCCATCCTTACCCTTCTGCTGTTGCTGCTTCCTCTTCTTGTTTCCACCTTGCTGAGGTTTAGACTCTTCCCTGGTCACAGCGACAACAGATCCTTCCTTAGGAAACAGATTCTCATGCCTGAGAGCTTTCTCCACAAGCTTCTCAAATGAATCGTCCAAATGATCCACCAACTGCCTCCCAAGATAACTATCCAAGCCAGTCACAAACTTCTCGTTCTTCTGATAAGTAGATTCTATATATGACCGGGCATACTTGGACAAAGCCTCAAACTCAGAAACATACTCAAGAACTGGTCTCCCACCTTGCTTGAGCTCCACAAACCTCTTGAACAGAACTGACTTCTGAGCTGTAGAAATGAACTTAGCTTCAAACCTGACTTGGAATTGCTCCCAAGTAATCTCTTCCTCCGGAGTAGTGATGGTAATAGAATTCCACCAATCAGAGGCTCTCCCTTGAAGCTGCCTTGATGCCAACTTCCTCTTAGTTGCATCCTCAATTCCCAAATCACCAAAGATCCTTCTACAAGCATCTATCCACCTCTGGACCTCAATAGTTGATTCTGTTCCCAAGAAAACCTTCCCTCCAAGAGCAGTATAGTCCTTGCACAACTTAGCAAAATCCACTGGTTTCGGAGTTTGGACTTGAACTCCAACATCTACTGCTGCCCCCGGAACTGGTATCCTTCTCATGATCGAAGTCATCATAGCTTCGAACATGGCTGCATAATCAGCAGTCTCCTCAGTAGCACGGCCTTCCCTAGCAGCTGGTCTCCCTCTTCGACTCATTCTCAATATCTATAAAAAGGAATGATTATAACATCTAGAGAAACAACTGCATAAAGGACTCAAACTCTACTAAGCTACTATATTATATATAGTATTCATCCATCAAAATACAATTACGTCTCTCATACGTAGTTACGTCAGCGAGCGTTGGGTAAAATCGATTAACCAAAGCTCTGATACCAAATGTGACGACCGCCCATGACCCCCGCACGGAATCTAGAGATAGTGCGCTGTAAAGTGTGCCAGGCGACCATGGACAATTGTCAAGGTAAATTAAAACAACAGAATCTATCGTATTACTCACAGCGCATGGACAAAATACAATAGAACATATATATAGTGAAGCTTCACAGAATAAAATCCCATCAATAAAACTTCATAATAGTTGAATACAAGCATCTGAATAGTTAATACAACAAGCCTCACTACATAACACTCAGAGAATACAAACAGCGGAACATCCAGTACATATAACAAGAAGATAATATGCAACCCTCCAACTCGTCTTCGATATCAGCAACGTGGGAAGCAAGAACAGCACCTGTCACCTGCTACCTAGTCTGCCCATCCCAAAATGGACGAACAGCCCAAGGCAATAAGAATTAAAACATAAAGCCTTGAGTCAGACAATAGTCTTAGTGAGTAGTAAATTAACTAACAACATACCAAAAGAGCATAAAGGAAAAGGAATAGGAATACAACCCTCCCACTCCACCTCTTTCTACAGTGATAGCCCCCAGACACACACTAAGCAAAAGCAAACATAGCAGAGCATACAATTTAAAGTAAAGTAATAATCATTCGAGTCAAGGGCGATGTTTTCCAAGTACAAACCCCCAAGGCCTAAACCAAGATCAGATAAGCACCCAGAAAATATCGCTCTTGAGACCGAATGACGATACAACCAAACATCCATGACTCTGGCTATCACTGTTATCACTGCTTCGATATCACTGTTAATTGAATGACCGGCACATTCTTTCAGCCGTCCGTCAAGGGCTAATGGAAACCCCGGTTCTAGACATAACTCCCGCACGTCGTCGCAGCCCGTGCCTAGGACTATCGAATCTGCCCAGAGTACTCGACCATCAACAGTTGGCCGTTGGGACTATCGAATCTGCCCAAACGTACTCTTGCTTAGAGCATGCTAGAACCTTCAACAACGATGCTATCCAAGCCTCCTAGTCATCCTCCTTGACGACTATTTCCATACTAGCTCAAGCGCCTCTCAAGCATCCATTATCCTTAACTCGAATCATATCACCGAGTTACCAACGTGCTTGGAATGATCCCGTCTGGATTAGACCAAGTCTTCATCATATGATGCCTCGCTTCATTACATCCTCGCAAAGCCTCATCTCAACATCACATCATCAAATCTATGCATAAGAGCTTCATCATCCCGCTACATATGCCACGAGCAGCTTTCCCAATTCAAGAGCCTTTCCCTTAGCTTTTGAATCGTCTTTGGTCTAAATCAAATCATCAATCATCTAATTCATAGCAATCAACCAAGTCAAACATTAATCCAAACAATCAAGCATTCAAATATGATCTAAGTAGACAATTATAACAATAATGGCATTTTCGTAATTAAAGAGTTGAAAGTCTAACAAGCATGAAAACATGAACAATATCTCTACAAACTTGATGAATGAACTTGCATAGGTTAACATATGATAAAATGGATGTAACATCATCATGAACAATGGATCTATATGGATCTACACTTAGGATGAAGAAAATGCATGGAAATCCCTATTTTAACACCAAATCGAGCCAACAATCCGATATACTTCTTTGGATCCGTGTGAGAGGTAATCACCACTCACCAAATCACCAAAACAAACTCAAATCAACACGCTTCAGATCTGGACAGCGAAGGATCAAGCTTGATCTATCACGAATCCGCTTCAAACGATGAAATCTAACTTCAATGGATGAAGATCTTCAATCTAAGCTCTTGAATCTTCAATTTGATCTTCGAATTGGATGGAAGGAATCACTAGATTAGAGTGGAGAAAAGAAGTGAAGAAGTGTAGAAGTCGAGCTCTCAAAATGGCAGCACTTCGTCGCTTCAAAATCCGGATCCCAAAAAGTGAGAACAACCCCCTCTATTTATAGCAGAAATTTCCTTAAGTTGCTCAGAGTTAAGTCATCCACGACCTACGACCTAAAACCTACCGACCTAAAGACTTACCAACCTATGACTTAACAAAACCCCCAGCCTCTACGACCTAACCTCACGCGCAGCCGCGACCTAGTGCCTAAGCACATCTTCGACCTAACTGCTAAGCCTTACGCGACCTAACAAATAACTGGGTTACGACTTAACAGCTAACTCCTAGGTCGCTCGCGACTTAAAACATAGGCTACGACCTAACACTAAGCCAAAACCCAACGACCTAACACCTTAAGTTTCCTCGCGACCTAACGTAAGTCGCGAACAACTGGGATGCGACCTAACACTTAACAATTTCCTTAAGACGCTTACGAGTTAACAACCCACTTCAAAACTACTCACGCGACCTAACACACACACGCGACCTAACACCTTAGGTCGTCTAACGACCTAACTACGCTAACCAGCCAACCCCTATTCTGCTTAACTCTTAGGTCGCTAACAATTAGGTCATTAACCCTAGGTCGCTAACTACTGTCTCTAGTTCCTTAGGTCGCTTACTAACCTTAGGTCATCCAGACGACCTAATAACTCAACTCTCAAACTTAGGTCGCTCACACTCTAGGTCACGCTTCCTCTTAGGTCGCCAACTACGACCTAAACCAAGATTACCTAACCTCTAAGTCGCAAACCTTCTTAACTCGCTACCATCCTATAGGTCGGTCACGACTTAGCTCTTAGGTCGTTCACGACCTAAGACTTAGACAAATTATACCTAAAATCTGAAATGACTTAAAATGCTGAAAATTCCAGATTTTGACGAACTTCTCGATCCGTAAAAATACGGGTCGTTACAAATTTAAATGCTACTAGTTTAATATAATAGAAAAGTAAGTAATATAAATAAATGATTGCAAACCTTAGGAAATGAATTAATGAAATCCTTTACTTATAAGAATTGATGTTATAAGGTTAAGAATTTAAGTGTAATTTAAAAGGTTACTATAATTAAATATAATAGAAATGTAAGCATTAAATAAATGATTGAAATTGAAAAGTGCATAAATGTAATGCAATAAAAAGAACTTACATGACCTGAATTAATGAAAATGAATAATTATAAGTAATAGGTGAAAATAAATGAAACAAACATTTCATGAGTAAATGAAATTAAAAGTTTGTTAGAAATAAATGTAAACTAAAAGATAAATCATTGTGTAAGTAAAAAGGAAATCAAACAACAAATGTATGAAAAAAAATTTATAAGTTAATTTGATTTGTTGGTTGGAATTGTTATTGTTTGGTTTATGGTTGGTTGGGTAAGGAAATTTGAAATTGTTTGAATGAATAAATTATCTATTTTGTTACATCTAAGACTGTTGAGTAAATGATACACTTGATAGTTTATTTTTCATTATGTACAATTTAAAGTTTTGAACCCGAACAACTATTTGTTTTGTGTGCTTGAATGGTTGATTTGTATTTGTTGTGTACTGTTGTTGAAATTTATGGTTGTTGTATTGATGTGTGGTTAGTGTTTGAAACCACCTAAGTATTTCATCTTATATAATTGTTAACCCTTTGGATTATATAAGTGAAATGCAGGTTATGGAAGCAATTGCTGGTGCTTTGGTTCCATAAAATAAGCGTAAATTGCCCAACAAATAGGTACGTTTTCAGATTTCGGTTTATAGCGCTATTTTATATATTTTCCCTTGTTGGGATATAATATTTTGAGTATTATATGTGATATTTTGTTATATTTAATATTATATTTTCTCTCGAGCCTCTCCGTACAAAGGAGACTCTGCCAAAATTTTCCATAAATTTTGGACTTAGAAAAATTTGAAAATGTTTCACAAACCTTAATAATTTATGTATAAAGGATTTAAACGGGTATAAATTGGTATATCTTATTTTAAATTATTTTGTAAACTTATTGTTTATAAATTTAATATTTAAGAAAGATATTGTTTCCTTATTTCTTCTTTTCCCTTCTTTTCCTTTTCGGGGACGAAAAGTTTTGAGTGGGGGAGATTGTAACGACCCGTAAATTTCGTAAATTAAATTGGCCTATTTATAAGATTTTTGGAATTTAATTATAAAGAAATATAATGGTTATAATGTGGTAATGAAATAAATGTTAATAATTAACCTATGAAAATATTACATTGGTTGTAATAGACTTAAGTATAAAGATTGAATTTAATAAACCCCATTTATTTGAAACCTTGTTTATTGATATGCAAAAGTATAATAAATGAGTTATTACAAGAGATTGAAATTTACATAGAATGCTAATGAATGAATAGTGGAAAGGATTATACAGGTGTATAATTTAATACGAGAAGGGAAAGTAATTAATTGATTATGTAATAAAAACATTGTAACGGTAATTGGAACAAATTAAGGAATATGTTAGTATAAGTTAATTATTAATAACTTGAAAGGAAATCCAACCAATTCAAGTTAAAAGTTACACTTGGTTATAAATATAATATAAGAAAACTAATAAATATTGAATAAATTTTGGAATAGTTTGTAATGAATGTTAATTGAGTAAAACCAGTGTTATGTAAGTAATTACAATATTGGGGTGTAAATAGTGAACCTCTAAAAGTGTAATTAGGAGTTAATGACAATATTGATTGTACGTTACTTATTTTATTAGGTTGTTAAGTTAATTTGTAATCAAAGGGATTAATTGCAATTAAATGGTTTTAGTATTTAAAGATTTTGTAAATATTTATTAGATGAATTTGAAGCTATTATATGAGTATGAATCTAATGTTAATTTTACTTATAGAATGGACAATTGATATTGAATGAAAAGAATAAAATTTAAGTGGGTCAATAAATTGGAATTAAATGAAATCTAACATCTAAATGTTATGTTAATTGAGAAGATAGTACTAAATAGATTGCAATTTGATTTAATAAGGATAGGTAAGTAATTTTAATAAATTGTAGTTGATATTTAAATATGAATGTGAGTAGAATTTGGCATTTAGTGATAATTGTTAAAATTTGCCCATTCATCTAACTTACTTAATTAGAGCTAAGTCAATGACAACATTTGTGTTAATAGTAGTTTGTAAGTGGAAGTGAATGCTAAATGGTAAAAAAAAATTGGTTAACCATTTTTTTAGTATATTAAAGTATAATTGGTAAATCGATTGCAATAGATATAAATATATTTTTACGTTAATGTTAATATAAAGTAATTTTTGAAAATAATGTCAAATTCATTTATGGAGATTTAGTTAAATGAGAACTTTGATTTTTGAGAAATAAAAGCGTATTAATGTGACTAAAGGTTAGAGTATGATTATTGTATGTTGCCTATTTTGGTAGCTTGTAATTTACAATTTTGAAATCAGTTACAATAATTTAAATTGAGTATTGCGTTAATGTTAATTAAAGTAGTATTTGTAAAAAATATTAAGACTTTCGTATTGGATAATTTGTTGTAATATAAGACTTGGAAATAAAGTTATTAACGTATTGGAAAACAATTACATTTGATGAAACTAAATGTTGAAATATTACATAGATAAGAATTTAGAAGAAATGGATTAATTTATGAAATAAATTTAAGGATAGGATAGCAACTATATAAATTACCTAATTAATTGGTCAATGAATTTATTGTAAATAAAGTTCATTTAAAATGTAAGTAATTATAATATTGTAATTAATAATAAATGTTACTTTAAGGATAATTAGTGTAGTAACGTAAGGTGAAAATGTAAATTAAAGGGGAAACGTTAAATTTTAGTTAAGGTAGTAATTTATGAATTGGGAATAAAATTCAAATGTTATGTTAGGCTGTAAATCAATTTGGGTAATTGGATATATACTAATGTTAAATATATATACATAAGAGGATGATTGATTTAATAAAGAGAATTGAATACGAATGGTATAAAATTTCATTGAAATAAGATTTTATAATTTATTGAATTTACTTTAATTAAAGGTAAACACTAATTTTTTTTGCAATAAATCCTTATTTGATATGGAGGTTTGGTTAATAAATTTGAAGCTAATTGCAATTAGAAATGATAGAAATGGTAAGTTGATCATTTATTCATAATAAGATCTAGAAATCAAATAAATGGATTATTGGAATTTAAATTGACAAATTGTGAATTCATTAAATTCGGATCCATCTGTCTATTCCAACTTCATCTATAAATACCCCGCTAAACCCTAGCCTCCGCCTATTCTCATTTGTCTACGCGTAAAATTTCATCAGCTCCTTCTCCTCCTCAATGGCAGACAAAAATCTCAGATCCAGATCCATTTCAAAATCAAAGTCAAAAAATTCAAATTCCTCAAAAACATCTCAAAATTATATATATTGAATCTCTCGACGAGCGTAATTCAATGGTGTTGTCTCGTGCGCGTCAATTTGCCTAGAGATAATTGCGTGCGTTGTTGTAGAGAATGAAAAGAAGAAGGCAGTGACGTGTGATCTAGCGACGTGGCGGTAAATGTGTTCTCTTTTTGTTTCTATTTAAATTTGATTTCAATCACAATTTTTGCTATAACTCTCACATACGAACTCCGATTCACATGCGGTTTTTTTTGTTAGGATCGTAATAAAATTCCGGACTTGATGACGCAGGTCTTGACAAATTATGAGACGGTCAAATATTTGGGTTTAAATTTGATTTGAATTCAATTTAAATTCAAAAGGTGAGTGTTTTAACCCACTCACAACTTCTAAGATTTCTTATGTTTGTTAAATTAAATGTTTATGTGATTTAAAATTTATCTATGATTGTTTGGGCTTATATTTAATCATCATCTCAGTTAGATAGCATTTATTTAAATTAAATTGTTATGTAATTTTATTTTTGCATATAATTTGACAGTTAAATTTATTTATTATTGCATATAAACTGTCAGTTGAATAGTTATTAATTTTTATTGAATATAAACTATTCGTTGATGCCTGTTATATTTTATATGCTTTATATTGATGTTTTGTTTAAATTGGATGATGATTGTAATGAATGGTTGTTTATTGATATTTGGATGAATGGATGCTATATTTTATATTGTATAAACTGCAAGTTATTATGCATTTTCATTTCATTCGGGATTGCGGTTTGAAATGATATATATAACCGTAAACTTTTATTTTTAAATTACGGATTGAAATGATAAATATCTGTATCACTTGACCATAGGATAGAAAATTATATACAGGCACCGTGGTCTATATATAAAATATTTTAAGGGATTTTCTATGGTTTGGAAAGAAATATACGGTTTAATAAATATTAAATTTTGATATTATATAAATATTATTTTATATATGGTTAAATTCTAAAATTTAAGCTATGTATAACTTGATGATGTTTTAAGTTTGATTTACGAATATTTCAAGTTTGAGCTTTATTTAAGTGATATTGAATTTATTAAATAAATATTTCTAAACTAAATAATAGTAAATTGAATTAAGGTATATATAAGATTATCATATTTGGTTGGGAATTTTGGAATATTTAAAGACTTGAAATATACCAAAATTGAAATGTTTTATTGAAATTAAGGTATTATTGTTTTCAAAGTATTGGTTTTCGAAATTGTTATAACTTTGAAAGTAATATGGTTTGAAAATGAATTTATTTGAAATAGAATTTATTTAAGAATTATCTTTAAATATATTGATTTGAAACCGATTGAAATTTTGAGATTAAGAATATGACTGCATTATGTTATTTGGGTTTAAGATGGTTTTAAAGAATATTTCAAGTTTTATAATTAAAAGTAAGAATAGTGATTGAAAATTTGGATTTTTTTTAAATGATATATTATTGAATTTGGTTTTAAAGTATATACTATTCTGAAGTAAATGATATGTTTTGAAATAGCAATAATATTTTGGTTTTAAAGTATATACTATTTTGAAGTAAAGGATATGGTTTGAAATGGCAATAATATTTTGGTTTTTGATGTATATACTATTTTGAAATAAAGAATATGTTTGAAAGGGCAATGATTGTGTTTTTAAAAGTATATATATTTTTTAAAATGACCACGGTGTTATAATAACGTTTGGTTGTTAAAGAGACCAGGATCGGATATGGACATACTCTCTGTCGATACCGAAAATCACTTTGACAACTGTGTACGCGGTGGAGTTTCCAGAATGAAGTAGGATGGTGGCGACGATCCTAAGGTATATACGTGGACCCATCCCGTGAGTTGGCATAAGGTGGCTAAAACAGGAGAGATCGACGGGCCAAGGAGGTAGCACCTCTGATCGGACACACTTCTTCGATACCATTCTATTGCTTGTGATTGATTTGGTGGCCACCCTTGATTTGGGAGTGTTGTTCGAGGTGGGCGGTAGTGGCTGCTATGCGTCACCACCAGTCCGGATGCGTAATTGGAATATCTACCCTGGCATTGCCTTGTGCCGTGTCACCTACCATATCGAACCCACTACGAGTTTGGTTTAAAGATCCGACCGCGTTAAGGTTCACCATCCCCTTAACGCTATTTTCTATATGATTATACTTTACTGATTAGACATTATTATAATAGCGAATATTACTACATAGTAGATAGTTTAACGGATCCTTAAGAGGTGTGAATCCCGAACATTTCTTAAGTTACTGCACTCACGTTAGACACTGGATAGGAGATGTCAAACCCCGTAAACATCTCTGACGCCGTTTACACTCATATTTATTTCATTGATTTAACTTACATAAGATCTTTTAGTTCTGACTCGAGTGTTTTGTCTTTTCAATTCGCTCGGATCAGCCTGAGCATTTCAGGATTTGAAGGCCCTATTTCTGGAGGACGAAGACGAAGATTTTATTACTACTATTTCTTATATTACACTACACCATTGTATTCCACTGCATTTATTATCATTTTATGGTATGTGTAACTCTGATATGTATTGTATAAGTATAATAAAATGTTTTGTAAAACAGCTTCATGAACTGTTATTTGATTATTATATTTTATCGTTCCGCTGCAAGATTCTATTTTGTTTCTTTTATTTCTCCACTTTTTCTTATTTACCACATAACAATCCGCCCTTTTGTATGGTTTAAGTTGGCACGTGTGTCTGCTTAAGCGTACAAAAAGGTGGGATGTTACAAAACATATCTTAAAATTTAAATTTAATAAATTTCGTATCAAACTTATTTAAGTATAATTCTTAAATAATTAACATTCCAAATCAATTTCAAATTTATCTTTCAACTTGAAACATTATAAACTCTATATTTGAAAATATAAATTTACATAAATACTTAAACATATTTTATATTGATTAAATCAACTTTATGTAATCAACTTTAATAAATCTTTAAAATCAATATTCATTAAAACCATATATTTCTTTTTAAAACCATAGAAATCATTTTCCAAAATATTTATATATTTAAAACAACGGTGTCTGTATATAATTTTCTACCCTATGGTCAAGTGATACGGATATTTATCATTTCAAGCCGTAATTTAAATATATACGGGTATATATCTTTTCAACCCGTAATCCCAAATTCAATGTCAATGAAAATCGCTTGGGTTTATCATTTCAACCCATAACGATTTTCTCCTATTCTACATATCATTCGGGTATGTATCATTTCAACCCATAGTGAATTCTATACTAACAGGTAACTTGCAGAGTGATAACAGATATGATAATAACATAACAGAAATATATCATCAATATAAATAATAGATAATGGTGTCAGATGTCACAGGTGAACAGATACAGATAATGGCATATATAGCAATATATATAAAAGATAATGGTGTCAGATGTCACAGGTGAACAGATATAGATAATGGCATATATAGCAATATAAATAACTAACAGCAGCATATTTCAATTGTCGTTTCAATTGACATCAAATTTAATAAATATAAGAACGTTAATCTTGAGTGATTACTCACCTTTCGAGGCTAGAGATGAACAAGAGTGAACGTGAAAGGACACGGACAATATGTGGTTCGAACGAGCAGGACAGTGACAAGGTTGGACCAGAGATTGCTGAAACGAAAATGTGTGTTATATATATTTGTTTCAAAAATTGATTTAACACATATATTTTCAAATCAATATTTATTTTAAACACATAAAATAAAATTTCCTTATATTTTAGAAATCAACTCATAAATACTTATGTAGTCTAATATATAAATGTATGTATAAACTTGCATATTTATAACTTCTCAATTAAAAATAGCCTTAATATATACGCGGCTATGTAATGCTTTAACAGTAAATGAAGATTTAAAAAAAATATAAAATTTAAATATTTGAAACATACTATACTATATTCCTTTTTCTTCTTTACGGCTATGGTAAAACAAAATGATAAACTATATAACATATCATATATAATAAATCTTATAATAATATAAATAACCAGTAACTTGACTTGTATAAACATGCACACGTAAATAGATCGTATAAAAGCAACCCACATAGACTCAATATTTTATTAAAACCCAAACTCGGGTATACTCATCTATATATAAATTAATATATAAACATATACAACCCACATATACTACATTGAAATCACAATATATACTAATATATAAACTATGTATACCTTTAATATCTATTACAGAATATCTTATAAATTTTATATAAAATATATATATACCACTTAACCTTACAAGTATGTGCGTAAATAACTTTATACATATTTATCTTATGGTTTTGTACAATATTCAACGTAGACAAGATGTCAAGTATGTAAGCAAATAAGCATTATATAGAAAGCTCAAACCTAAATAACAAAGCATATATATTTCTCTGCTATAAATTTTTACTTCGTACAATAACTTATCTATTTAAAAATAAAACTTGTCCGTGAAACGAGCTGTAGCCTAAAATATTTTTTTTATATGTACATAGTATTCAAATCAACATAGAAATCCCAATTTAATACTATATATATTATATTAACACAACCAGTCAACATATTCAAGAAATATATATATATATATACATTTTCAAATAGAATTACTGCAAAATACAATCTCTAGAAAATACCCATGTGCAAATATATATATCTGCAAACAATTAAATATACATACAATAAATATATAAACATATTACCATCATATATACCGCTAGATAATAATCCAAAGTAAACTAATATGCATAGATCCATATATTCTGACATCTATAGCCAAACCAAATTACTAATATATACAATATATATAGTTGACTCTCATACGGTACATATATATTACTAGTGAAATGACCCACTTTAAATTTTTTTTTATATAAATATTCAGTGGCCATTTAATCAAGAAAATGTTTGATTCCAATTTTCTTCTATCCAGGACCTTTCTGCCAATAAAAATATTGGTTTACTCATTTTATCTTGAACTTCTATATGTGAAGATATATTAGTCACTTTCTACTTAAATCAGAGTATAGAAATTTTGAAAGTAGAAATCTGTTTGAGTATTACTTATAGGAAATACTCTCTACATAGCAACTGTATTTCTCAAAACTAGGTTTTCCCAAATAACTTGGGATAGTGCTTGACTATTGGTCTTATGTCTCAAGACTTACCATTTTACATAAATTCCCCTAATTTTATTATTGAACAAACTGTGCTTTTACTTGTGCATGTGTGTGTGCATGTTTCTGTGCATGTGTCAGTGGGCAACTCAGGTGCCTTATCTTTCTTGCTAACATACTTGTCTGAGTTTGTCCTATACTTTGGGTTATGAAACAGATCTGAAAATTTAATTTAAACCCTTGGTTGCTGGCTTAACCCAGGCTCAAGAAAAATGGCTATGTTAGCCCTGTTCTGGTTTGCACAATTTTGTTACAAAATACCTGCTATTTTATTTTCTTTTCAAGCAACTCAAACCCTTTCTATCAGATTTTATTTTTTGACTTAAACATGGATTTTCTTATGTCAGTTCTTTAGATATACATACAAACCACAAATTCTTTCAATCTCAGGTTTTCTACCATTATAGCCTAACTGTTCTTGAAGCTTAAAATTCATTTTTCCTTAGCAAAGCATTTGGCAAAACAAAGCACATAGTTCAGCTGAAACATATAAGTTCAACAACTACAAAACAGCAATTAACAATACATTGTTTTCTCAAAGTAACTTTAAACAATAGGTCTTAATCTAGTTCATCATGAAGGTTGGGTTTACTTCAGCAAAGTCTTTTAAAACATAGCATCCAAATCTTAAGCAGTTAAACATCCAAAGCCTGATCAAAGCAATTCCTATTTTCCTGCAAAATCACCATGAGCTGCCCCATATGAATATGAGACACCCAATGGTGCATAAACACAAAAGGGTCAGACTATTTGTCTGGTATGAATAATCCAACTGAAAACATGATCTCATTCAATTCTCTTTATATTTTAATACTTTGCATGAATAAGAAACTCAGTATCTTCCTTGTGCTTGTTTTTGTGAAGCATGTGCCTTCATCTCAGTGTTAACAGATTATTTATATATAATCACAATGACTTGATTTATAGAAAACAATCATATGATTCATCAATAAAAGCATCAAAACCAACCAAATACAAACATCAATTCAGTTATCATGCCCTTTTCAACTTTTCTGGCCATCAGGGATTTTTTCCCAGGCCTCTCCTGAATCTATTCCTAGAATTCATTATCAAATATAATAGGGTCTTTAGCTACTTTCTCCTTTTTAAACACACACTGCCTGGGACATCTCTCTGTTAACCCAACACACTCAGGCCCCTGGGTATAAACATACCATGTGTGAGCTTGCAATATTCCCCTTGCCAAGTTATACTTTGGTAGCCCTAAGATCCCAAGTCCTTAGTTAAATTACTAAGTGTTTTTATTATTTTTCATAACAGTGCTAATCCCTTCTGCATCTCACTTCTTAATCAGAGAAATATAAACAATGCAACCAACATGTATTCGTCCAGAGTTTGGTAAGTTATATACTCAGAAGCAATCATTTAATCATGAAAACAGATGTGATTTCTTAGTATAACATTTCTCCCATGGGTTACAATGGGTCCAGTTGCACACATACGGTCCTAAGTAGTTTACTAGTTATCTTTTCTTACCTCTAATTCAATCAGATTCATGATCTGGCTGAACCACAAGTATAATTTGATTTGGGTATTTCATAAAACATAGAAGCTCAGCACATGTACAACATTGCACTTCTACATTTTCTTTTGTTTTAATTAATATGAGACATAAGCAACAACACTATGTTGCAGCCCCATATTTCTTCCTGTCTTCAGACCATATATCTACCACATGAATCCGGGGATTTTTATAAACAACTTTATAAAGAAAACTTATAAAAGAAATCACTCCATCTCAAAGCTAACCCGTATCACAGACAAACATTTTAAATCATGAATCCATGACTCTTATTTTTTTGGGTAAATCAGATAGAGGTTTTACACTTAAACAAATCATTAACAAACCAAAGTCATCCAATCATAAAACATAACTTGTAAAAGAAAATGAATGATTAGTTCAAACAGGCTGCCTCAATATTCAGGTTTTAATGCCAAAGTTTTCAGTGAGGTTACTCACCTTAATCCTTCTTCTTTCTATGCCTTATGAACCCCCTTTTAGTCTTCTGCCTTCTCCTATTTTTCTCTGGTTTATGTCTTGTATATATATTTTTTCTCTAGGTTAATGAAGAACAAAAATGTATGGTCTTACTATACTAGGCCTTTTATATAAATCTTGGCTGTTACTAGGGTTTATGGATTTACCCAATGTCAGTTCTACCCCATCCCAAACATAGCCTGCCTCTGGTTTGATTCAAGAAAATAAAGGGGTATGTGGTCCTTGTCTTCCTTTTCAGAAATCAGCTTCACCCTTTTAATTTTCCCCCGGTCATGTCATATGCATGACTTCTTATTTTTCTTAATTAAACCAAATTACTGGAAATAGATAAAGTGCTTGTTTAGGGACTCATGCCATTTTCATGCAACTTCTGTTTTCTTCCAGAAATTGGTTGACTGTATACATGTATAACCTATGTATACCTAAGTCTTTTATCCTTCTTTCTTTTAAATAATTTTAAGTTTATTTCAGCTTAGCTCTTATTTTCTTTGTACTATATTTTATTTAAAGACAAAATTCTATCTTTATGCATATGTATTTCTAAATTAGTTTTTTTATTTTATCTATTAATTTCTGCCAAATTTTGTTACACAGAAATCTGTGTGCATGTGTACACTGTCTTGTGCACATGTACATGTTTTATACTTTATATCTGCAAATCAATTTCCTATTCCTATTTTTCCAATGCAATTTCAAACAAATACAAACTAAATTAAATCATGAAATTACTCACAAAAATCAGGGTTATCACATATACCCCTCCATTTAGGAATTGTGTCCCACAATTCTTTCATTCTTAACTTAAGTATTATCTCTTCAGGAAAAGAAAATTGAATTTTTGGATTTCAAAACCATTCTCAAACCAACCTCCTATTAAGTACTATGCATATCAATACAAGATAAAAATCACAATGCATATTCAACCAACACATTCATTAGTATTTATATATATATAAATTTACCTTTTCTTCAATCAAACAGTTGGGGATAATCATTTCTGATTTTATCCTCCACTTCCCATGTGCAATCATTTGGGTCTAGACTCCATTGTACTTTTACTAATTTAATTTCTTTGTTTCTCAATTTCTTGGTTTCTCTAGAAACTATGCCCATTGGTTCCTTTTCATAGATCATTCTAGGATCAACATGCACATCCTTAGAGGATTCTAGTATTGCTTCCTTATCATGAACCCATCTTCTTAGTTGAGACACATGAAAGACATCATGCATTGCTCTCATTTCTTCTGGCAATTCTAATTTATAGGCTACTATCCCTATTCTTTCTAGAATTTTATATGGTCCTATATATCTAGGAATCAACTTTCCTTGTTTCCCAAACCTTAGAACCTTTTTCATGGGTGATATCTTGATGAACACATAATCCCCAACATCATATTGTACTGCCTTCCTTCTTTGATCTGCATATTTCTTTTGCCTATCTTGGGCAGAGGCAATTCTTTTTCTGATCAAGGCTATCTTTTCAGAAGTCTCCTTCACATTTTCTGGTCCTAAGACCACTTTTTCTCCAGATTCATGCCAACTTGAAGGTGATAAACATGGCCTTCCATAGAGAGCTTCAAAGGGGGCCATGCCTATGCTACTGTGATGGGTGTTATTGTGCAAATTCAGCTAGATATATGTAATCTTCCCAGCTTCCTCCCCAATCCAATACACATGCTCTCAACATGTCTTCAAGCAATTTGTTCACAATTTCTGTTTGGCCATCAGATTGAGGATGGTATGCTGTACTCAAGCATAAATCAGTCCCCATTGCCTTGTGAAAACTCTGCCAAAACTTTGAAGTGAAGATGGTATCTCTATCACTTACTATAGTCTTTGGTATACCATGCTGTCTGACTACTTCTTTAATAAACAACTGGGCTAGGGTATTAGCATTTCTTGCTGATTTCACTGGTATAAAGTGGGCTGACTTGGTTAACCTATCAACCATTACCCAAATACTATCATTTCCCCTCCTAGTTCTAGGCAAACCATCAATAAAATCCATTGATATGTCTTCCCATTTCCACTGTGGTATTTGTAAAGGTTGAAGCATCCCTGAGGGTTTTTGATACTCAGCCTTCACCTGCTGGCAAACCATACATTTTGATACATAGGTTGCCACTGCACTCTTCATACCACTCCACCAATAATCTCTCTTGAGGTTGTGATACGTTCTTGTGCTTCCTGGGTGTATAGTATATTTGCTTTTGTGGTAAGCATCCAAAATTTCTTGCTTCAACTCATCAACTGCTGGAATAAATATTCTTTCTCCTTTCTTCAGATGGCCTTGATCATCCAACTGAAAACCTCCCACTGTCTCACCATTTAATATTTGAGTCTTCTTTCCAAATAAAAATGGATCTTGGTTTTGTAGCATTACAACTTTATTCTTCAATTCTGATCCCAGAGTAATAAAACTTAATTTTCCCATTTCTATATTCCCACTGCATAAGCTCATGTTTTCTATGTTATCACTTTCTATCTCTGAATCAATTAATAATGATAAAGTGTTAAACTCTTCTATCATTAATCTAGCCACTTTAGCATGTTGTCTACTTAGGGCATCTGCTACTTTATTAGCCTTACCTGGTGTGTATAATATTTCAAAATCATATGAGGCTAAGAGTTCAATCCATCTTTGCTGCCTCATATTTAATTCTTTTTGTGAAAACAAATATTTAAGTGATTTATGGTCTGTATATACTTCAAATTTTGCTCCTAACAAGTAGTGTCTCCATAGCTTAAGGGCATACACTATAGCAGCCAATTCAAGGTCATGAGTAGCATACCTTACTTCACATTTCAACTGCCTAGAAGCATAAGCTATTACCTAATGTTGTTGCATCAACACTGCTCCAAGCCCTTGTCCACTTGCATCAGTATACACCACCAAGTTTTCATTTCCCTTAGGTACTTTAAGAATTGGAGCTTGTACCAGTGCTTCTTTTAATTTCCCAAAGGCTTTTTCACACTCCTCAGTCCAAGTGAACACTTGATTTTTCCTAGTCAATCTGGTTAATGGAATTGAGATTTTTGCAAAATCTTTTATAAATCTTCTATAGTAACCAGCCATTCCCATGAATGATCTGACTTCAGTGACATTAGTAGGCCTTTTCCAAGCTTGCACTGCAATGACTTTATTGGAGTCCACAGCTATTCCTTTTTCTGATATAATATGGCCTAGAAAATTCACTTCATTTTGCCAAAAAGTGCATTTTGAAAACTTTGCTTTCAAGTCTTCCTGTCTCAAATTCTCAAATACCATATGCAAATGGTTTTCATGCTCCCTAACCGACTTAGAATAAATTAGTATATCATCAATAAATATTAATACAAACTTATCCAAGTATTCTCTAAAAATCCTATTCATCAAATCAACAAAATAGGAAGGAGCATTTGTTAAGCCAAATGGCATCACTAAAAATTCATAAAGTCCATATCTGGTGTTAAAGGCTGTATACTTAATGCTTTCCTCTTCTACTTTCATCTGATGAAAGCCTGAAGCTAAATCAAGCCGGGAGAATATCTTTGCACCACTCAATTGATCAAAGAGATCATCAATTCTTGGTAAGGGGTATTTATTTTTAACTGTGACTTTATTTAATTCCCTATAGTCAATACATAATCTAAGGGATCCATCATGTTTCTTAACAAAGACTACTGGTGCTCCCCATGATGAGCTACTGGGTCTAATAAAACCTTTTTCTTCTAGTTCAACTAATTGCTTTTTCAACTCCATCAATTCCTTAGGCCCCATTCTGGTTGGTCTTTTAACCACTGGGTTAGCTCCTGAAATTATCTTGATTGAAAACTCAACTGGTCTGTGGTTTGGAACTCCTCTCACTTCACCAAATACATCAGCATATTGATTAACTATGGGGATCTCTTCTAATGCAGGCATGGGTTTTTCATTTGACAATGCAGAAAGGTTGGCTATACTTCTATTTTTGTTTGCCTCACAAAGAACAATTATTCTTTGTCCATCAGAAACCTTCAATGATATGGTGGATGTCTCCATATTTATGATAGCCTTATATCTACTCAACCAATCAACTCCTAAAATAATTCCTATGTCTGGATATTGCAACACATATAGGTTTGACTCAAACACATGTCCTCCTATATTTAATCCCAGTTGCATGCACATCATACCCATAACACATGAACTACCTATAGGGCTTCTAATTAACAGTGGTTTATCAACAATCATACAATTCAATTTTAATTGTTGTGCAATATCATGAGAGATCAATGAGTGTGTAGCCCCAGTATCATATACTACTGTTAAAGGTATTGAGTGAATAAGCAAAGTACCTTCAACTTGACCATGCTTTTCAACACTTGATCCCTCAACTGCCTTGCCTTTCCCTTCCAAAGCCCCTAATTTTCCTTGCTTAAAATCTGGGCAGTTCCTCTTTATGTGACCTTCCTTCCCACAATGGTGACAATTGAAGGATGCTGGTCTAGGATTGGTGCACCTATTTTTCATGTGCCCCTCTTGTCCACAGTTGTAACAAGTGATCCTCTTCTTAACTTCAGCAGTTTTGGCTTCTTCTGGTTTCTTGGTGGAAGCTATGTCTGTTTTCTTTTTATCATAAGGGTGAAATTTAGCCTTTCCCTTCTTGTTTTGATTATTTTTGAATGCCCTGAAATTCTCTCTAGCTTTATCATGTTGTTCAATGCTCAGAGTCAAATCCAAAACATGATCAAAAGTTTTATCCTTGTATGGTAGCATGGTCTACTAAGGCTAGGGTTCAACCCTTGAATATATCTGCCATTCTTAGCTTCCTCAGTAGTGATGAGCACTGCACCATACTTTGCCAATGATTCAAACTTCTGAGTGTACTCAGTGACACTCATAGTCCCTTGCCTCAATTTGATGAATTCCTCCAGTAAAGACTCCTTAGCTGATGCAGGGATAAATCTGCCTTCCAACATTGCTTTAAATTGATCCCATGTTACTTCTCCTTCAGGTCTTCCAGCTATGATAACCTCCCACCAATCCAAAGCTGCTCCTCTCAATTGCTTGGATGCAATTTGCCTCTTCCTTTGGTCTTCAACTTGCATGTCTGCAAAGATTCTTTCCAAAATTCTAAGCCAATTTTGAACCCCCATAACTCCTTCTGTGCCATCAAATGTTTTGCCTCCAAAATTGGTAAAAGTCTTGAGTAGTTTGGAAAGTTCCTCATGTGGATTTTCCTGCCTGTTGCCTACTCCATCTATTATGGCCCTCATGAATTCTTGCACATTCACCATGGGTGGCTCACTTGTTCCTACATTTTGATGTCTGGGTCCTACCATAGCTCTATGGATATAACACTTAGGTTAGTCTGTTTTGCCTAATGCTCTATAGATTAATTCATTTTAATTTATCACTTATTCTGTCATAATAGATATCAATAGTGTAAATATTAAAAAAAATAAAACATCCAAAGCAGTAAACACTTCTATACATCCAATGCAAACAAATTCATACAAAATTTTTGCTATGTTATTTAACAACATAGCTCTGATACCAAATGAAATGACCCACTTTAAATTTTTTTTTTATATAAATATTCAGTGGCCATTTAATCAAGAAAATGTTTGATTCCAATTTTCTTCTATCCAGGACCTTTCTGCCAATAAAAATATTGGTTTACTCATTTTATCTTGAACTTATATATGTGAAGATATATAAGTCACTTTCTACTTAAATCAGAGTATAGAAATTTTGAAAGTAGAAATCTGTTTGAGTATTACTTAAAGGAAATACTCTCTACATAGCAACTGTATTTCTAAAAACTAGGTTTTCCCAAATAACTTGGGATAGTGCTTGACTATTGGTCTTATGTCTCAAGACTTACCATTTTACATAAATTCCCCTAATTTTATTATTGAACAAACTGTGCTTTTACTTGTGCATGTGTGTGTGCATGTTTCTGTGCATGTGTCAGTGGGCAACTCAGGTGCCTTATCTTTCTTGCTAACATACTTGTCTGAGTTTTTCCTATACTTTGGGTTATGAGACAGATATGAAAATTTAATTTAAACCCTTGGTTGCTGGCTTAACCCAGGCTCAAGAAAAATGGCTATGTTAGCCATGTTCTGGTTTGCACTATTTTGTTACAAAATACCTGCTATTTTATTTTCTTTTCAAGCAACTCAAACCCTTTCTATCAGATTTTATTTTTTGACTTAAACATGGATTTTCTTATGTCAGTTCTTTAGATATACATACAAACCACAAATTCTTTCAATCTCAGGTTTTCTACCATTATAGCCTAACTGTTCTTGAAGCTTAAAATTCATTTTTCCTTAGCAAAGCATTTGGCAAAACAAAGCACATAGTTTAGTTGAAACATATAAGTTCAACAACTACAAAACAGCAATTAACAATACATTGGTTTCTCAAAGTAACTTTAAACAATAGGTCTTAATCTAGTTCATCATGAAGGTTGGGTTTACTTCAGCAAAGTCTTTTAAAACATAGCATCCAAATCTTAAGCAGTTAAACATCCAAAGCCTGATCAAAGCAATTCCTATTTTCCTGCAAAATCACCATGAGCTGCCCCATATGAATATGAGACACCCAATGGTGCATAAACACAAAAGGGTCAGACTATTTGTCTGGTATGAATAATCCAACTGAAAACATGATCTCATTCAATTCTCTTTATATTTTAATACTTTGCATGAATAAGAAACTCAGTATCTTCCTTGTGCTTGTTTTTGTGAAGCATGTGCCTTCATCTCAGTGTTAACAGATTATTTATATATAATCACAATGACTTGATTTATAGAAAACAATCATAAGATTCATCAATAAAAGCATCAAAACCAACCAAATACAAACATCAATTCAGTTATCTTGCCCTTTTCAACTTTTCTGGCCATCAGGGATTTTTTCCCAGGCCTCTCCTGAATCTATTCCTAGAATTCATTATCAAATATAATAGGGTCTTTAGCTACTTTCTCCTTTTTAAACACACACTGCCTGGGACATCTCTCTGTTAACCCAGCACACTCAGGCCCCTGGGTATAAACATACCATGTGTGAGCTTGCAATATTCCCCTTGCCATGCTATACTTTGGTAGCCCTAAGATCCCAAGTCCTTAGTTAAATTACTAAGTGTTTTTATTATTTTTCATAACAGTGCTAATCCCTTCTGCATCTCACTTCTTAATCAGAGAAATATAAACAATGCAACCAACATGTATTCGTCCAGAGTTTGGTAAGTTATATACTCAGAAGCAATCATTTAATCATGAAAACAGATGTGATTTCTTAGTATAACATTTCTCCCATGGGTTACAATGGGTCCAGTTGCACACATATGGTCCTAAGTAGTTTACTAGTTATCTTTTCTTACCTCTGGTTCAATCAGATTCATGATCTGGCTGAACCACAAGTATAATTTGATTTGGGTATTTCATAAAACATAGAAGCTCAGCACATGTACAACATTGCACTTCTACATTTTCTTTTGTTTTAATTAATATGAGACATAAGCAACAACACTATGTTGCAGCCCCATATTTCTTCCTGTCTTCAGACCATATATCTACCACATGAATCCGGGGATTTTTATAAACAACTTTATAAAGAAAACTTATAAAAGAAATCACTCCATCTCAAAGCTAACCCATATCACAGACAAACATTTTAAATCATGAATCCATGACTCTTATTTTTCTGGGTAAATCAGATAGAGGTTTTACACTTAAACAAATCATTAACAAACCAAAGTCATCCAATCATAAAACATAACTTGTAAAAGAAAATGAATGATTAGTTCAAACAGGCTGCCTCAATATTCAGGTCTTAATGCCAAAGTTTTCAGTGAGGTTACTCACCTTAATCCTTCTTCTTTCTATGCCTTATGAACCCCCTTTTAGTCTTCTGCCTTCTCCTATTTTTCTCTGGTTTATGTCTTGTATATATTTTTTTTCTCTAGGTTAATGAAGAACAAAATTGTATGGTCTTACTATACTAGGCCTTTTATATAAATCTTGGCTGTTACTAGGGTTTATGGATTTACCCAATGTCAGTTCTACCCCATCCCAAACATAGCCTGCCTCTGGTTTGATTCAAGAAAATAAAGGGGTATGTGGTCCTTGTCTTCCTTTTCAGAAATCAGCTTCACCCTTTTAATTTTCCCCCGGTCATGTCATATGCATGACTTCTTATTTTTCTTAATTAAACCAAATTACTGGAAATAGATAAAGTGCTTGTTTAGGGACTCATGCCATTTTCATGCAACTTCTGTTTTCTTCCAGAAATTGGTTGACTATATACATGTATAACCTATGTATACCTAAGTCTTTTATCCTTCTTTCTTTTAAATAATTTTAAGTTTATTTCAGCTTAGCTCTTATTTTCTTTGTACTATATTTTATTTAAAGACAAAATTCTATCTTTATGCATATGTATTTCTAAATCAATTATTTTATTTTATCTATTAATTTCTGCAAAATTTTGTTACACAGAAATCTGTGTGCATGTGTACACTGTCTTGTGCACATGTACATGTTTTATACTTTATATCTGCAAATCAATTTCCTATTCCTATTTTTCCAATGCAATTTCAAACAAATACAAACTAAATTAAATCATGAAATTACTCACAAAAATCAGCGTTATCACAAATACCCCTCCATTTAGGAATTGTGTCCCACAATTCTTTCATTCTTAACTTAAGTATTATCTCTTCAGGAAAAGAAAATTGAATTTTTGGATTTCAAAACCATTCTCAAACCAACCTCCTATTAAGTACTATGCATATCAATACAAGATAAAAATCACAATGCATATTCAACCAACACATTCATTAGTATTTATATATATATAAATTTACCTTTTCTTCAATCAAACAGTTGGGGATAATCATTTCTGATTTTATCCTCCACTTCCCATGTGCAATCATTTGGGTCTAGACTCCGTTGTACTTTTACTAATTTAATTTCTTTGTTTCTCAATTTCTTGGTTTCTCTAGAAACTATGCCCACTGGTTCCTTTTCATAGATCATTCTAGGATCAACATGCACATCCTTAGAGGATTCTAGTATTGCTTCCTTATCATGAACCCATCTTCTTAGTTGAGACACATGAAAGACATCATGCATTGCTCTCATTTCTTCTGGCAATTCTAATTTATAGGCTACTGTCCCTATTCTTTCTAGAATTTTATATGGTCCTATATATCTAGGAATCAACTTTCCTTGTTTCCCAAACCTTAGAACCTTTTTCATGGGTGATATCTTGATGAACACATAATCCCCAACATCATATTGTACTGCCTTCCTTCTTTGATCTGCATATTTCTTTTGCCTATCTTGGGCAGAGGCAATTCTTTTTCTGATCAAGGCTATCTTTTCAGAAGTCTCCTTCACATTTTCTGGTCCTAAGACCACTTTTTCTCCAGATTCATGCCAACTTGAAGGTGATAAACATGGCCTTCCATAGAGAGCTTCAAAGGGGGCCATGCCTATGCTACTGTGATGGGTGTTATTGTATGCAAATTCAGCTAGATATATGTAATCTTCCCAGCTTCCTCCCCAATCCAATACACATGCTCTCAACATGTCTTCAAGCAATTTGTTCACAATTTCTGTTTGGCCATCAGATTGAGGATGGTATGCTGTACTCAAGCATAAATCAGTCCCCATTGCCTTGTGAAAACTCTGCCAAAACTTTGAAGTGAAGATGGTATCTCTATCACTTACTATAGTCTTTGGTATACCATGCAGTCTAACTACTTCTTTAATAAACAACTGGGCTAGGGTATTAGCATTTCTTGCGGATTTCACTGGTATAAAGTGGGCTGACTTGGTTATCCTATCAACCATTACCCAAATACTATCATTTCCCCTCCTAGTTCTAGGCAAACCATCAATAAAATCCATTGATATGTCTTCCCATTTCCATTGTGGTATTTGTAAAGGTTGAAGCATCCCTGAGGGTTTTTGATACTCAGCCTTCACCTACTGGCAAACCATACATTTTGATACATAGGTTTCCACTACAGTCTTCATACAACTCCACCAATAATCTCTCTTGAGGTTGTGATACATTCTTGTGCTTCCTGGGTGTATAGTATATTTGCTTTTGTGGTAAGCATCCAAAATTTCTTGCTTCAACTCATCAACTGCTGGAACACATATTCTTTCTCCTTTCTTCAGATGGCCTTGATCATCCAACTGAAAACCTTCCACTGTCTCACCATTTAATATTTGAGTCTTCTTTCCAAATAAAAATGGATCTTGGTTTTGTAGCATTACAACTTTATTCTTCAATTCTGATCCCAGAGTAATAAAACTTAATTTTCCCATTTCTACATTCCCACTGCATAAGCTCATGTTTTCTATGTTATCACTTTCTATCTTTGAATCAATTAATAATGATAAAGTGTTAAACTCTTCTATCATTAATCTAGCCACTTTAGCATGTTGTCTACTTAGGGCATCTGCTACTTTATTAGCCTTACCTGGTGTGTATAATATTTCAAAATCATATGAGGCTAAGAGTTCAATCCATCTTTGCTGCCTCATATTTAATTCTTTTTATGAAAACAAATATTTAAGTGATTTATTATCATCAAATATTAACTGATTTGAATTTAAATAAAATTACTTAAGAAAATAAACTTCCATATTTTTTGATGAAAATTTACCATTTGCTATGTTAAAGTAGACGTATTCCAAATATCAAATTTTAATTTCCAAATTTTATTATTTAAAATTTCACAAAATTCAATTAATTAAATAAATAAAACCACTAAAATTTACGGGTCGTTACACTCTCCCCCACTCAAAACTTTTCGTCCTCGAAAAGGAATGAGGTAGGAGAATAGAAACAACCAGAAAGAAAATAGATTGAAATACAAAATAAAACAATTAATTTAAAACCATGTAAATTTCAAATTAAATTAATTAATATTTTACAATTGGGTTAAATCCATTTATATTAAATCAATAAATAGACATTCAATTTAAATTTGTTAGTTCAAACTGTTAATTCTAATCATATAAATTTCAATTTAAATAAATTAATATTCAATAATTGATTTGAATTCAAGGTATTTCATTAAGTTGATTCAATTTCAATATGTTAATTCTTTCAGAACAAAATTTATTTTATTTATCTCATTTATTATTCAATTAACTTATTATTCTATTTATCTCTATTGACATTTTTTTATAATCAAAATTTAAGTGTATACCATTTATTATAACCACTCAAATTTTATTTATAAAAATCATTTTATATTGTATATTATCCAATTATATATTCAACTTCTGAATAATTTAGGTAAGTTATATTAGAATGAAATTGGGTATTATACAAGTAAACTTTTCCCAACTTAATTATTCCAAGTTTAAATATTTATTCAAAATTTTGGTTTCATTTTATAATTAAAATCACCTTTAATCATAATTTTAAGAATTAAATTTCCATTTAATTTCAAACCCTTCAGAGATAATTAAGTATATACTATATATAACAAATTAAATTAAATTTAAAATAATATACCTATATATATAAATCAAATCATACTTAAGAAATTCAAATCAATTTATTTTCCAAAACAAAACCGTAGCAAAGCTACAGAATGGTCCCCACTCTGAAACTCGAAAATGAATGTCGATGATGCGGCCGCCATCACCGAAATTATTTTCCAACGATAATAGAGGAGAGTACTGATTTAAACTTTGAAATTCTTTGGAAACGATTTCTATTTGAAATTACTTTAAATAATATACATTAAAAATTCTTTGGAAATAAATTATAGTCAAAATACCTTTAAATAATGTGCATTTTAAAACTTTAAAACCATAGTTCGAAATCACCGGAAATTAAATTCTCAAATTCTTAATTTAAATTCATTTCAAATTCTAAATTAGTTTATAAACCAAGTTATAAATTCATTTATAGAACAATAAATGATAATCAAATATTATCATTTCAAACAACTAATTTAATTAACTTATTAAATTCCAGAAAATTTTACTTATATATTTATAATATAATCATACAAATTTATTTCATTTACCAAATTTGAAAATAAATTTTTTGTGTCAGTTTGCTCTGTTCAAGTGTTTTGGAATTCCTATCGATAACGTTGATCAGACAAATCGATTGAAAACCCAAATCAACATCAACAACTCAAACAACACAATATATAAAACATTTTATTACAAATACACTCCCTCACTCGATGATACAAGAACGAATTTCAAAGCAAGGATAGAAATCCAGATTAGAGGGACCCTACTAGAAGATAGGTTCGATAGGGAGATAAATAGATTACAAAGAGAGAAAAGAATGGGTTGACTTATATAAATCGTAGGCGACCTTAACCGAGTGAACCGTGACTTCAAGAATAAGATCTATGCAGAATTCTGAGGCAAATCGACATTCGATCTCAGGAGATAGAATTCGTGCATAGCAGGAGATATTAGCATCTAAACCGAGGATATGTAAATCTCCGGTGAATCGATACTATTGTAAAGGAGTTTCACCCCTTTACAAATCATTCTAAGATTGGCGGAACCGCCAATTATTATATAAATTAATCGAAGTGGAGTTATGGGAAACTCCAAAATCAAAAGAACACGAATAGGAAAACAAGGACGGATTTCAAAACAAGTGGGAGAGTACCGAAATTCAAAAGAAACCGAGTCAAAGGGAAAGAGATTCAAGCTCGAACGAAAGTGATTCCATAATTAAATCTACTATATATGCTGAGTTTTTCCTAAAACCATAGCTCTGATACCAACTGTAACAGCCTGAAATTTTCAACCATTCGCATCCGTACATGTCAGATTTGAATTGCTCAAAATATCAGATTGTTAATTTAAATTTGGCAAAACTCAGCATATACAGTAAATAAATAATCACAGAATCACAGACACAGAGTAATATAAAATAATGCAGCGGAAACAAAAAGAATAGTAGTTCATGAAGCTACTATATATATCAGAGTTAAGTAAGATACAACAGAGGTTTCGAATACATAGATGTCTCAATACAATAGTCAAATACAAGATCTGAATACATCATTGGAATCAACTAAATAACTGAAAGCTGGATAGATAGCTGGATCTCCAAGCGAAGCTCCAACTCTAAAGGCGAGTCTCGAACACTAAGCCACTCAGTCTGACCCGAGCATAAAGAAAAACACAAAACACTCGAGTCAGGATTAACATTCTTATATTAATAAATCCAACTCAAGAGAAATAACAACTGAAATACAGTAACTTAAAGGATGTTTGGGATAACCATCCTCTAAGGATCCGTTAAACTATCTACTATGTAGTAATATACACTATATTATATTAATGTCTACAGTAAAGTATACTATTTAAAAATAGCATTAAGGCTTTAATTTTCCACATTAACACATTTTTAGGTGTGCCAATAGTCTATACAGTACCGTAATACCCCGTAAACTGGAGCTACCAGAGGATACTCCATAGGTACGACACAAATCAAACTCGTAGTAAAGCACGATAGGGTAGGTGACACGGCACAACTAGGCAATGCCATGGTAGATATACCAATTACACTTCCGGGCCGGCGGTAACGCAGAGCCGCAGCAATCGCCCACCTCGAGACGCACTCCCGAATCAAGCGTGCGCACCAAATCAATCACAAAGTAATAGAATGGCATACGATGGAGTGTGTCCGATCAGAGGAGCTACCTCATTAGCCCGTCAATTTCTCTTGTTTTAGCCACCTTATGCCAACTCTCGGGAGTCGGGTCCACGTATATACCTCATATAGAATCGTCACCACCATCCTACTTCATTCTGGAATCTCCACCGCGTACACAATTGTTAAAGTGGTTTTTGGTATCGACAGATAGTATGCCCATATCCGATCCCGGTCTCTTTAACAACCAATCGTTATTATAACACCGTGGTCATTTCAAAATAGTTTATACTTCACAACCAAAATATCATTTCCATTTTTAAACCATATCAAAACGATATCATTTCCATTTCAAGAATTTTCACTTCCAAAATCATAGTACTTTCAAAGATATAATACTTTCGAAACCAAAACAATTTGAAATAATAATACTTTGGAAATCATAATACTTTGAAATTCATAACTTTGGAAATCATAACACTTTGAAATCATAACACTTTCCTTCAAACAGTTTAGATATTAATAATAGTAAATAAAATAAAATAGTTTCTCAAGTAAAATAATTTATATAAAACAGTTATAAGTTAAAACAATTTATATTAAAATAATTAGTATATTTAAAATGGTTTATATTAAAATGGTTATATTAAAAATAGTTTATATTAAAAATAGTTATATTAAAAATAGTTTATATTAAAATAATATAAAATAGTTTTAAATATAATTTAAAATATTTTATATAATAAAATAGTTTCCTCAAATTTCACCAATCAATTCAAATTAACACGAGTTCCAAGATTCAAATTAAATTTAATCTCAATTCATTACTTTCAGTTCAATTCAGTTTCTCAATAAACCATTTCAAATTTTATCGATATCACATACAGATTTCAACCACAAAATAAACCATTTCAATTTCAATATATTTCAAAGCTTTAAATATTCAACATTTCAAAACTAAATTCGATAATTTTATATATATTAAATTCACTTTACTATTATTTATTTTTGAAATATTTTCTTAATCATTTCAGTATCATTTAAATACAACTTAAATTTACAAATTTAAATAAACAAAATATCCCATTTAAATTTATCTAAGTTTGAAATATCCATTTAAGTCACCTTTAATTAATTCAAGTTATAAAACATATCTTAAAATTTAAATTTAATAAATTTCAAATCAAACTTATTTAAGTATAATTCTTAAATAATTAACATTCCAAATCAATTTAATTTATCTTTCAACCTGAATCATTATAAACTCTATATTTGAAAATATAAATTTACATAAATACTTAAACATATTTTATATTGATTAAATCAACTTTATTTAATCAACTTTAATAAATCTTTAAAATCAATATTTATTAAAACCATATATTTCTTTTCAAAACCATAGAAATCATTTTCCAAAATATTTATATATTTAGACCAGCGGTGTCTGTATATAATTTTCTACCCTATGGTCAAGTGATACGGATATTTATCATTTCAATCCGTAATTTAAATATATACGGTTATATATATTTTCAACCCGTAATCCCAAATTCAATGTCAATGAAATTTGCTTGGGTTTATCATTTCAACCCATAACAATTTTATCCTATTCTACAGATCGTTCGGGTATGTATCATTTCAACCCATAGTGAATTCTATACTAACAGGGAACTTGCAGAGTGATAACAGATATGATAATAACATAACATGCATCTATTATCAATATAAATAACAGATAATGGTGTCAGATGTCACAGGTGAACTAATACAGATAATGGCATATATATAGCAATATAAATAAAAGATAATGGTGTCAGATGTTACAGGTGAACAGATACAGATAATGGCATATATAGCAATATAAATAACTAATAGCAGCATTTTTCCATTGTCGTTTCAATTGAAATCAAATTTAATAAATATAAGAACGTTAATTGTGAGTGATTACTCACCTTTCGAGGCTAGAGATGAACAAGAGTGAGCGTGAAAGGACACAGACAATATGTGGATCGAACGAGCAGGACAGTGACAAGGTTGGACCAGAGATTGATGAAACGAAAATGTGTGTTATATATATTTGTTTCAAAAATTAATTTAACATATATATTTTAAAATCAATATTTATTTTAAACACATAAAAAAAATTTCCTTATATTTTAGAAATCAACTCATAAATACTTGTATAGTCTAATGTATAAACTTGCATATTTATAACTTCTCAATTAAAAACAGCCTTAATATATACGCGGCTATGCAATGCTTTAACAGTAAATGAAGATTTAAAAAAAATATATAAATATTTGAAACATACTATACTATATTCCTTTTTCTTCTTTACGGCTACGATAAAACAAAAGGATAAACTATATAACATATCATATATAACAAGTCTTATAATAATATAAATAACCAGTAACTTGACTTGTATAAACATGTACATGTGAACATATCGTATAAAAGCAACCCACAAAGACTCGATATTTTAGTAAACCCAAACTCGGGTATAGTCATCTATATATAAATTAATAAACATATACAACCCACATATACTACTTTGAAATCACAATATATACTAATATATAAACTATGTATACCTTTAATATCTATTACAGAATATCTTATAAATTTTATATAAAATATATATATATACCACTTAACCTTACAAGTATGTATGTAAATAACTTTATACATATTTATCTTATGGTTTTGTACAATATTCAACGTAGACAAGATGTCAAGTATTTAAGCAAATAAGCATTATATAGAAAGCTCAAACCCAAATAACAAAGCATATATATTTCTCTGCTATAAATTTTTACTTCGTACAATAACTTATCTATTTAAAAATAAAACTTATCTGTGAAACGAGCTGTAGCCTAAATTTTTTTTATATGTACACAGTATTCAAATCAACATAGAAATCCCAATTTAATACTATATATATATATTATATTAACACAACCTGTCAACATATTCAAGAAATATATATATATATATATACACACATTTTCAAATAGAATTACTGCAAAATACAATCTCTAGAAAATACCCATGTGCAAATATATATATATCTGCAAACAATTAAATATACATACAATAAATATATAAACATATTACCATCATATATACTGTCAGATAATAATCTAAAGTAAACTAATATGCATAGATCCATATATTCTGACATCTATAGCCGAACCAAATTACTAATATATACAATATATATAGTTGACTCTCATACGGTACATATATATATATATATATTACTAGCATCTTATATAAATATATATATATATACACTAACATGTTTAAAATATTTATTAACATATACAACTAATGTACACAACAGCTAATATATAATAAAAATCTTACACAAATATAAAAAACTCACCTATACCTATACAACATGCATACGATTGTTTTTAACAAAGAGCCAAGCCTGGTAAGAGAGAAAAACAAACAGGTCGGAGGTTGGGTTTATGGCCCCAGTTGATGGCACTGGCGTGAGGAAGTGGAAGAGAAAAGGTGGGTCGAGAATTCTGGCGGAGGGAGGGAAGAGGAGCTCGGCTGGCGATCTTTCAGGGTGAAACGCAGGTGATCTTCTGGCATGGCTCGGAGGGAAGCAGGTAGGAGGTAGGTGATGTCATGGCTTACGTTGGTTGCGATGTGGCCATAAGGTGAAGGCGTATGTTTCCTGGAGATTTGACCAGGCAACTAGTGCTCGGCATTTCGTAGCACTCGGCATCAGAGAGTGTCCGGCATCTAGGAGTGCTCGGCGAAGTACTCGGCATCCAGTGTACCCGGCTGTTTGCACAAAAAATGGACAAACACCTCAAAGTCGTATGATTTAGTAGATCTTATGTTGTTCTTAGTTATTTTGGAGATTTATGCAAATATATGAAAAGCAGGGGCTAAACTGTAAAAAAGACACAGATTTATAGTGGTTCAGCCAGAATGTGCCGACGTCCACTTTATATGTTATTTCTCTTCTCTCGTTTTGATTACAAGTACAAAGCTTTGATACAAGTAAAAGAAAGTTATTTGAAAGTTCTCTTCGTGTTTGAGCTCTCAAACTTGTCCCCATTGTTGTACCCCTGCCCCTCTATTTATAGAGTGAGGCTGGGGGTAGGGGTCTAGGATGTGTATAGTTGCTGATGGGCCTGGGCTGACGTGATCTGGCCTGGTACGTCTTGGTTCGGCATCGCTTGGTTCGGAGATGGTTGGAGTGTAGAGTGGACCGGTTGTAGGTGATTCGGTGCTATGTGGTAGTACCTTGGTTCGGTTTGGGGTTGGTCCGGTAGGAGCTTGAGAAGGTTGTTCGTTAGGAACATGAGAAGTGCAGTTTGGACCGGTGGTGGGATGGTGAGGTTGGTCCGGTGTGGTATGTTGAGTAAGGTGCTTGGTTCGGTGGTGAGTGAGCAGCTTGGTCTGGTGGTGAGTGAGCAGCTTGGTTCGGCGAAGCTTGGAGGTGGGTTGGTTCGGCGAAGCCTGGAGATGGTTGGTTCGGCGAAGCTTGGACCGGTGGTGAGAATTCACCCAACATTTGCCCCCCAAAGTGGGGTATATGCTGGCATATGGCCTACTTTGTTTCCTTCCATTCGATCGCTGAGTGCCGATCCAACTGGTCCGGCATCCTATATTTGCCTATAAGTAGGGGCTGTATACTTTCATTATTCCCTTCCAACCCAAGACAACCGAACCAGACATTCATACCGAATCGAATTAGGTGATACAGCCTTCTCTCGCCGAATAGCCATTTTAGACAACCGAACGAATCTGGGTATTTCGAGTGCCGAATGAACTATCGTCCTTGGATTACCGGATGAGTTGGTGGATCCTGAGTACCGAACCAGCATTCTCATTTGGATCACCGAATGAACCCTATAGGGGAATGCCGAATGAACCTCGAGACTCCAAATACCGAATGAGTATTCTCATTTGGATCACCGAATGAACCCTATACGGGGAATGCCGAATGAACCTTGAGACTCTGAATATCGAATGAAATTTAACCTTCACCTTACCGAATGACAATAGGAATTTGAGCATTTTGATTTTATGAGTGAAATTCCAGACTGCACACACTCGCTCCTTTACTTCCTTTATTCTAACGATGCACTTCTTTGTGTTTGCAGATAAATGTCTCGAAAAGCAGAAACTCGATCGGATAAAAAGAAGTCCCAGGGCAAAGGAGGATCTTCCGCAGTGCCCCCTGCTCAGCCAGGTCTGGAACATCACGGAACTTCCCCGAGATCACTGGTGGACGGGTACGGCCCTCAGGAGCTTCTGAACTCCCCGCCCGATTGCCTTCCCAGCTCCCTCAAGGAGGAGCAGCTTAATGTCATCTCCCGTTCTTTCGAAATCGATAGAACGCGCATGCTGTTGCCAGGGAGAGAAGTTATGCCATACGACCCTCCCGAAGGGTACTTTGCCTATAGCAGATACCACTGTATGTGTGGTGCCATCCCGCCTCTTAATGCTTGGGTAGCCAGCTTCCTTACATATCTAAAGGTGGCCCCATTCCAGCTTCAACCCAACTCCTATGCTATACTGGTGAGCCTCTTCGTCATCTTCCAGAGGAAGTATGGGCGTGCTCCTTCCAACCGGGAGATCCGGTACTTATATAATCTGAGGGGCTATAAGAAGGGGTCCCCATATATCAGCTTGGGGTCAGCTGTAACCTTCAAGCTGGTCTTGGATCTGTATTCTAAGTTCAGTATGTTCAAGAAGGAGTGGTTCTTCGTCAGGGACGACTCTGTTTCTATTCGGCGTTTCACCTCTGGATGTAAGTCGATGCTTTATTTATAATTTCCATCCGGGTTGCGATGCTTCTTCTCATACGTTTCCATTTTTGCTAGTGACAGGTGGCTTTGCGGTTGTGGAGACTGATCGCCTGGTTCAGATGGCGGCTGAGATAGAAGCTATCCCCGGGAGAGATAGATCAGCTGCCTACCTGATCAGAAATGCGACCCTTCTGGAGTATAACTTGATCCTCCCACAGCAGTCAGTAGTCAAGCTGAGGGAAACGGCGGAGGAGAGGGCGGCTGCTCAGGCTAAGGGAGGTGTCACGGTAGAGAGTGGCAAGAGGAAACCTTTCACGAAACCTCCAGCTGTCGGAGGTAAGAAACTTAAGAAGTCGGACTGTCCTTCCCCCAACAATTGTCCACTTACCCGGGGGGAGGAAGACGTAGAGGAGGAAAGAGGTGAGGGTGGAGATGGTCGGGAAGGTGATGATGGTGGCGATGGCATCGGGGCCTTGCTTCCTGGGCAGGCAGGCGAGATTCAGGAGTGGACGGATGATGCATTTCGTCAGGCTTTTGAGGGGCTAGACGGAGAAACGGCTTTGGTAGAGAAATCCGGAAAAGCCGACAAGGCCGGGACCGGTGCAAGCGAATCTTCTCAGACTACTCCAGCTAAGGTGGCTCTGACGACTCAAGGTGAACTTTTGACTCCTGCAGGCTCCATTTATGATAGGGACTTAGGAATATTTTATGATCCGCTCCCGTCCTGGAATGAAATCCAGGACCCATTGCAGTATCCTACTCCTCACCAGGGTTTGTATAACAGACGTGTTTCCTTTCTTCTTTTTACTTTTAATTTATCACGTTTCTTGAATTATGGATCAATGTAAGCTTATGACACTTGTTCTTTATATCAGGAGCAGGTAAAACGGCCAAGGCCTCAGATCTTCGGCACAGGCTTGAACAATACAAGCTCTCCAAAGCTTCCGCCAAGCCGAAGACTCCGACCCACCGTTCCGGGGATGTAGTCGACTACCGTCCTCTTCTCGGGGTTATTGAAGAGGGTATTCAGAAGAGAAAGAGGAGTCATCCCTTATCCGAACCTTCACTCGGTCCCCAGCCCCCAATTCAGCCCCTTCATGATATCACAGAGGAGGATACTGAGTTCGCACTCTCTCCGCACCTGTCTGAAAATCCTACCATTACGCAGATTGATCGTCCTGGTTTGGCTCGTAATCCATTTGCGGGTCACCCTGATCTGGATCCAGGTTCTCATGATATTACCTTTGACGAGGTTACCGGTGAGCACCTTCTTCCCCGCAATCCCATGGTACGAGTGCTTGATGAGGCTAAGTCCTTAGATCTCGATTTACTTACCACTCGGGTAATTACCATGGGAGACGAGGCCAAGGCTAATATTGATCGGGTGGCGGAGGAGACTAGGAAGCTAATGGGGCATCATGCCCGGCTGGTTAAGGCTGGAGAGGAGATTGGGAGTGCCAACATCCGACTACGATTGATGGTTTCGGGTCAGGCCAAACAGCTTGCTGATCAGGCCATTCAGATTTCTCAGCATGAGGCTGCCTCCGGGCGGTTGAGGAAGACTATGGAGGAGGCTAGTAAGGCGGAATTGCGGAAGATGGAGGCTGCTTGCAAGGAGTAGATAAATATGCCCATCTCGACAGTGGACGAGGTTCGGAGGGCGGATCTTGAGCAGGTAGAGGAGCTGTCGGGGAAGCTTGAAGCCGCAGAGCTTACTCAGGTCAGGCTGAAGGAGGAGATGGAGGTGATGAGGAGGTCCCTTCAGGCTGACTGCTCGCGATACCGACTGGAAAGGGATGCTGCCATTGCAAGGCTATCGGTTTCTGAGGCTCGTATGAGGGAGTTTGAGGAAAATGAGGGGATGATGGACGATATGCTGCAGGACATGTACTTTCGCACTTGGAAGCAGGGCAGCTTATCTTGGATGGACGACTACCCCCGGGTTATGGCTAGGATTTACCTCAGGGCTCTAGAGGAGGCCAAGGCTGAGGCGGATAAGGAGGGTGGAGCGGCTTTTAGGATGGATGTGGTCACCGCTCAGTTTACCAAGGAGGAGAAGACAGCGGTGAAAGAGGGGATGCGGTTGTTCGCTGTTGAGGAGGCAGGTGTGGAAGTAGGGGATGATGACCAAGACGATCAAGGGGAAGTTGCTGGTAATCTCTACTTCATTAGTGTCTTCTTTTGTTAACTCTGTTGCTTATCACTAATGATTTCTTTTTCAGACCGGACAGGTGGGCAACAGGACAAGGATAAGACTCCAACGCAGCCGGCTCCCTGATTAGACCTGGAGAATTCTTTTTGTGGATTTGACATGGCAGTATATGTTAGTCTTAAAACAGTTGAGTAACTTTTAGGTTGTAATTCTTGCTACTTGTAATAAATAGCTCTATTCTTGATGTGCAATCCTTTAACTTAAGCTGATCTTCTCGTCTTTTGAATGTTTTTGCTATTTTGACATGTTGCCTAAGAAATATAGCTATGCATATTCTTGTAATTAAATTGTGTTTGGTGTCAGGTTCTTGTTTAAAACATAATTTCATGACTTGCAGTGTTAGCGTGAGGTGTGAACAAATTATAGGCATATATGAAAGAAGGAAATACCGCCCCTTATATTTTGCTTGTAGATGGCAACTTTGAATATCCTATGTGACCGAGTAAGGGATGCGGTCCAATATTTTGCTGTGAGTATCCGCTACTATTAGTGAGTGTCTCCTATTTTGTGTCCTGCACTTCAGGGATTGTTATAGAGGATAGGAGAAAAGTTTCTTAAGTAAAATTGAAATATGTGAAATAGTAAAACTTCCAATCACGGAAGGCCTTCGATGTGCTTAAGTTCGTGGTAAACGGGCTTTGTAGTCACTTTCCCTAGCTGTGGGTCTTGGAGACATTTGTCACCCATCTTACGCCTCCGCAGGGAGTTAATTCTTTTTTACCACAGCCGTACTTAAGACACATCGGAGCCGAGATCGCGCACAGTAACTACCCGGGCCATTATGGCCCGTAATCGTGGGTATTATTCGATTTACTGTGGCCAGCTAGCGTGGTTGCCGATCGTCAACCGTGAACTGCCCCTGGCTGGCCACACCTTATGTTGGGGCTTATAATCGGTTCACAGTTGCCGGCGAGCCGAACGCCGTAATGAGCTGCCTCGGCTATAGTCGGCCTTCTTGGTGGCTTATAATCGGCTCATTACAGTTGGCTTTAAGGGCCGTCGCGAGCAATGAGTTAACCCGCAGCAGAGGGATGCTGGAGTGAAAGTTTCTCATTGGTGAGGGCATAGATTCGCATAGTACCTGTTAGGTCTTGTCCAGATGAAGTTGTGCTGTGGAGTGCCTCGAATTGAAATGTTGTATGCACAGGATTTTGTCCAACAGAAAAGGATAGTTAACAAGCAGCCAAGATATAAAGGAACAAGTTAAAAAAAAGAGAGAAGGTTTTTTAAAGTGGTTCGGCACGAAAATGCCTACGTCCACTGATTCTCTTTGTTAATTCACTTCATATGGGCAATACAAGTTAAGAAAAGTATCGACGGAGGTGTTGGATGTTCCATGCCCTCTGGAACACCTCTCCGTCCACTGTTGACAAAATATAAGCTCCGTTGTGGAGATCTTTATGGATTACATATGGTCCATCCCAGATTGGGTCTAGTGCTCCGGGGTGAGGGATGATTCGCTTGAGGACAAGATCCCCTTCTTGTAAGGTACGATGCTTGACTTTGGAGTTGTATTGTGCTTCCACTTTCTGTTTGTGGGCTGCTGCTTTAAGGATTGCATCATTTCTTCTCTCCTCAACTAGATCCAAAGACATGTGAAGGAGTTCTTCGTTCTCTTCTGGGTTATAGTGGATCCTACGGTGGGAAGGCACAAAGGTTTCAACTGGGAGCATAGCCTCCGATCCGTATGCCAAAGAGAAAGGAGTGTGCCCCGTCGATGTTCTGAAAGATGTGCGATAGGCCCATAGTGCCGTAGGGAGTTCATCCACCCAAGCGCCCTTTGACTTTTCGAGCTTCTTTTTTATTAGAGTTTTCAGAATTTTGTTGACTGCTTCGACTTGTCCGTTTGCCTGGGGATACGCTACGGATGAGAAGCTTTTGTGAATTTCGTGTTCTTGGCACCAGTTGGCGAATTCCTCGCTGTCAAATTGAAGTCCATTGTCTGATATGATTTTGAGTGGGACTCCGTACCTGCACAGAACATTTTTGATCAAGAAGTTGATAACTTTTGTTGAAGATACTTTATTCAAAGGTTCCGCTTCCGCCCATTTGGTGAAATAGTCGACTGCCACTATAGCATATTTGGCCCCGCCTCGGCCCATTGGCAGTTCGCCGATTAAGTCGATTCCCCATATTGCGAAGGGCCAAGGGCTGGTCATTTGAGTAATTTCAGTTGTTGGTAGCCGCGGAATCTTAGCAAACTTCTGGCATCTGTCACACTTTTTGACGAAATCTAAGGCGACCTTGCTTAAGGTAGGCCAGAAATATCCATATCGGAGTGTCTTCTTTGCTAAAGTTTGCCCTCCGGTGTGATCTCCGCAGCTTCCCTGATGGATGTTAGATAAGATTTCCTTGGCTTCCCTCCCAGCGACACACCTTAATAACGGGTTAGAGAATCCGCGCCGATAGAGGACGTCTTCTTGTATTGTGTAGCGGGATGCTTTCCTCAAGATTTTCTTGACTTCGTTACGCCCATTGGGTAGCGTGCCGCTTTGTAGGTAGTCTCGGATGGGAGTCATCCAAGTTGCTTCTTCGGTTGTAGCTATCAGATTCACTTGCTCAAAACTTGGGGCTAGTTGCTTCGAGATGGTTACTGCCCCGAAGATGGCGATGTCTCTCACACTTGCTTGCTTTGCCAATTCGTCGGCCTCTTGGTTATCTTCCCGAGGGATGTGTTTGACTAGGTAGTGGTCCAATCGGCTGAGAAGTAACTTGGTCTTCTTTAGATATGCTATGAGTCGTTCTTCTCGAGCTTGGAATTCTCCTAGTATCTGGTTAACAATAAGTTGAGAATCGCTATGAAGACACAAAGAATTGGCTCCGATTTCTATGGCAAGTTCTAATCCAGCTATCACCGCTTCATATTCTGCATCGTTGTTGGTGGCAGCGAACTCCAACCTTATATCATAGTGCAGCTTATTCCCCCTGGGAGTGATTATTACCACACCTGCCCCCGAGCCTTGTTCGTTCGATGCGCCATCCACAAAGAGATTCCACTTGATGTCTTTTGCTATTTCTAATTGCTCCTTATCTTCGTTGGTAGTGAATTCTGCAATGAAATCAGCCATGGCTTGTCCCTTGATGGCGGTGCGAGGGTGATAGGTGATATCATACTGACTTAGTTCAATGCACCATTTAAGTAGTCGCCCAGAAGTGTCGGGACGATGGAGTACCTGCCTCAGTGGTTGATCGGTCAGAACTTTGATGGAATGGGACTGGAAGTAGTGACGCAATTTCCGTGATGTGATTAGTAAACAGTATGCTAGCTTCTCGAGTTTAGGGTATCTGACTTCTGCCCCAGTAAACCTCTTGCTAACGAAGTAAACTGGCCGCTGCATGCGGTTGTCTTCCCTTACCAAGGCAGCGCTTAGGGCGCGAGATGACACAGCAAGGTATAGGTATAATTCTTCGCCTTCGCTTGGAGTCGAGAGTACCGGTGGTTTCTGGAGGTGTTCGATTAAGTTAAGGAAAGTGGTTAAGCATTCGTCAGTCCATTCGAACTTTCCTTTGTCTTTCTTTAGAACTTCGAAAAAGGGAACGCACTTGTCTGTTGCCTTGGAGATGAATCGGCTTAGGGCGGCACTTTTCCATTCAAACTTTGCATTTCCTTCCGAGTGGAAGGTATCTTGATATCCCTTAGCGCTTGGACTTGTTCAGGGTTTGCTTCAATCCCTCTGGCATGTACGATGAATCCTAAGAACTTTCCTGATGACACTCCGAAGGAGCACTTTAGTGGATTCAACTTCATTCCATATTGTCGAAGTACCTGGAACATCTCGCCTAGGTGGCTTACGTGATCTTTGGCTTTCCTTGACTTTACCAGCATGTCATCCACATATACTTCCATAGTTTGTCCTATTAGCCCTGCAAACATCTTGTTAACGAGGCGCTGGTAGGTGGCTCCTGCATTTTTAAGTCCGAAAGGCATTACCTTATAGCAGTATAAACCCCGGTCGGTGATGAAACTAGTGTGGTCTTGGTCGGGAGCATGCATAGGAATTTGGTTATATCCTGAGTATGCATCCATAAAAGATAGGAGCTCGTGCCCGGCTGTGTTGTCTACAAGTTGGTCGATTCGGGGAAGTGGGAAGCAATCCTTTGGGCAGGCGTCGTTTAGGTTGGAAAAGTCAATGCAGGTTCGCCACTTCCCATTAGCCTTCTTTACCAGTACCGGGTTGGCGATCCATTCCGGGTAGATAGCTTCTCGTATGAAGTCATTGGCGAGTAGATTCTTTACTTCTTCATCGAGGGCTGCTGATCGTTCTACCCCCATACTTCTCTTTCTTTGTTTTACGGGCGCCTTGGTAGGATCAATGTTTAATACATGGCATGCTATGTCGGGGGAGATTCCGATCATGTCAGCGTGTGACCATGCGAATACATCCAAGTTATGGCGGAGAAAATCGATGAGTTGTTCCTTCAATTCGGCTTTTAGTTGGGACCCAATTTTCAATAGTCTACTTGAGTCGTGCTTGTCTACAGATATAAACTCCATAGCCTCTACAGGCTCGGCGGTGGCCTCCTCCTCTTTGTCCCTAGGGTCTAATTCATTGAAAGGGTCGCTGGTATATCAAAGAGGAGGGGCTTTCTTTAGTTGCTATGCTTCTAGACTTTTCGTGCAGAGGGCAATCTCTACACCCTTCCCTTTATCCTTCCTGTGGTTGTTGCGAAGTTCAGTCACATAGCAGTCTCGAGCAATGTCCTGGTCTCCTTCTACTTCCTCTATTCCATTGTCCGTTCGAAACTTCATCTTTAGGCACCATGGGGCTAGGACAATTTGGAAGTCAGACAAGGCTAGTCTTCCTAAGAAGGCGTTGTAGGCCGAATGGTTTTCTATTAGCACGAACGTCTGCTTCCGTACAATGGAGCGGGGATGGCTTCCAATCTCAACAAAGAGGTCCAGTTGCCCGAGGGGCATCTTAGCATCCCCAGTGAAACCGTGTAGTGGTTTATCGCAGGGAGATACATCCTTCATTGATAGCTTCATTTTGTCGAATGCGTGTTTGAACAGGATGTTTACTGAGCTTCCAATGTCTACCAGGATTCGGTAAACTTCGGCGGGACCGAGTCGGGCAGAGATGACCATGGGATCCATGTGAGGGTACTGCCTTCCTTCTAGGTCACGCTTACCGAATGTGATGTCATTACTTTCTTTCCGCTTCGGGTGGCGCTCTTCTATAACCGAATTGACACAGTCTTTATTGTCTCTAAGCGACTTTCCATACCTTTCCATCTCTTTCCAGCTTCTGTCCGCGTTGTGCGGTCCTCCTGAGATGGTATGGACCACTATTTTCTCTTGACTAGAGTTGCTAGCGTGGCGGTTTCCTTTGTCGGTGTCCGGTGAGGGTAGCCTTGGGTTTTCATTGGCAGGAGCTGGAGTCCTGTCCTGACTTTTTACATAACGTTCCAGTTTCTTCCTTCTGATGTGTTCCTCAATCAGATCCCGGAGATGATGGCATTCATTGGTATCATGCCCGTGAGACTCGTGGAAGCGGCAGAACTTTCTAGATTTCTGCGCGTTATTTGATTCCTTTTTGTATGGTGGGCGTTTGTATCTAACTTCGCCTTGGGTGGCAAGGAAGATATTTTCGATGGTCTCGTTCAAAGGAGTGTAAGTGTCGAATCTCGGCCCAGGCCGATATAGGCGCTTTTCTCCCTTCTTGCCCCCAGCATTGTCTCTGGAATCATTTCTTCGAACGTCCCTTGCCACAGCGGGGGCGTTGCTGTGAGTTGCCTTACTTTGCTGTCCTGACTGCCCCTCAACGACAGCATCCTCAAGCCTCATGTATTTCCCGGCTTCATGGAAGAAATCGGGTAAAGTAGCTGGTTTTTCTTTCGTCAACCTTCTAGCAAATTTAGTGTCCGGATGCACACCACTACAGAGGGCCATTAGGATAAGCTTCTCATCGGCATCTTGGACTGCGGCTGCTGCGGCATTGAATCGGGTTAGGTATTGCTGTAGTTTTTCTCTAGGTTTCTATTTGACGCTGGATAAGGAATAAGCGTCCTTAGGTTGTTCCACATGGATGCGGAACTGACTGATAAACTTTTCTTTCAACATTTCCCACGAGCTGATGGATTCCTGGGGTAGATGACAGAACCAGGAGGTAGCGAGATCTGCTAAGAAGAGCGGAAAGCATTTGCATAGTACTCCCTCTGTTGCTCCACTCATGAGCATATGTTGCGTGTACCTCTGTAAGTGTACAACGGGGTCGGAGGTTCCTTTGTAAGGTTCCATTGTCAGCATCTTCCATTCTCGGGGGGTGATAGCAATTTCGATATTGTAGGCGAAAGGGCTGGTTACCCTAGCGCCTATCCCTCGATCTCTTTGCTCCCGTTGGACACACTCTCTGAATAAGCGTGCCATCCTTTCATCAGAATTTGGAGCAGATAGAAATGAGTTTGGTTCTGTTCTGTGGGATTGATTCCGTCCAGATGACCTGTAGGGATGGTATCGTCTATCGTTCCTCATATTTTCCAGCGGCTGCCTTTGATCTTCTGGCAGCATGCTAGGGTCAGCTACAGTTGGCCCTTGCCTTGATCTTCCCCTGCTAGGTTCTGATCTAAGCACTTCCTCGGGTCCAACCTCGGGCTGGACTCTAGCTCGGCCCCGCTCACCGGCGTTTCCGTGGTTAGGCAGTATGACAGGCTCAGCTATAGTTGACCTCCGTCCGGTACCTCCCCCGTTGGGTTCGGTACCAAACGTTTCCTCAGTCCTAACTTCGGGTTGTGCTCGGTCTCGGCTCCTACCATGGCTACTTCTGCCGTTAGCTCCTTCGAAGAAGGAAGATCTTTGTTGCCTCTGAGATCCTCCAGACTGGGACTCGCCCCATGTTTCAGTGTTGCGGTTGGATTCTTCAGCATCCCTTAAGCGTGACATGAGATGGTCCACCAAGGCTTCCTGCTAGGACGTGAAGCGGTTAGTTACTTCAACCACAACTCTATCCAAATCTGCCCTAGTAATTGCTGCAGGCTATCCTGTGGCAGGAGTGGTTGGGTTAGACTGTCCTTCATTTGTTACTGCCGCTGGAGGAGGACGATTTACTTGATTCGTGACAGCTAGATCTGGAAGACTGCTGGATCGATGTTTTTTCCTTTGTTAACATCTTTTCTCTGTTTGGGAGGCATGTTTTCCAAGTGGCGAACGATGCTGTTAGGAAAACTTGTTAAGTGGATGAAGCTGAAGCTTCGAGCTTCTAGCTCTCAGTGAAAGCACCAAAAATGTTTGCACAAAAAATGGACAAACACCTCAAAGTCGTATGATTTAGTAGATCTCATGTTGTTCTTAGTGATTTTGGAGATTTATGCAAATATATGAAAAGCAGGGGCTAAACTGTAAAAAAGACACACAGATTTATAGTGGTTCAGCCAGAATGTGCCTACGTCCACTTTATATGTTATTTCTCTTCTCTCGTTTTGATTACAAGTACAAAGCTTTGATACAAGTAAAAGAAAGTTATTTGAAAGTTCTCTCCGTGTTTGAGCTCTCAAACTTGTCCCCATTGTTGTACCCCTGCCCCTTTATTTATAGAGTGAGGCTGGGGGTAGGGGTCTAGGATGTGTATAGTTGCTGATGGGCCTGGGCTGACGTGATCTGGCCTGGTACGTCTTGGTTCGGCATCGCTTGGTTCGGAGATGGTTGGACTGTAGAGTGGACCGGTTGTAGGTGATTCAGTGCTATGTGGTAGTACCTTGGTCCGGTTTGGGGTTGGTCCGGTAGGAGCTTGAGAAGGTTGTTCGGTAGGAACATGAGAAGTGCAGTTTGGACCGGTAGTTGCTTGGACCGGTGGTGGGATGGTGAGGTTAGTCCGGTGTGGTATGTTGAGTAAGGTGCTTGGTTCGGTGGTGAGTGAGCAGCTTGGTCCGATGGTGAGTGAGCAGCTTGGTTCGGCGAAGCCTGGAGATGGTTGGTTCGGCGAAGCTTGGACCGGTGGTGAGAATTCACCCAACACCGGCATCCATGATACTCGGCATCAGATAGTGTTCGGCATCTAGGAGTTCTCAGCGAAGTACTCGGCATTCAGTGTACCCGGCATCCATGATACTCGGCATCAGATAGTACTCGGCGTAGTACTCGGCGTCAGGTAGTGCTCGGCATCAGCTGGAACTCGGCATCAATTAGTATTCGGCGCCCAGGAGAACTTTTTCATCACTTATATCTCTACAGCATCTTTCTCTAAGAGGTTAGTGACCAATTTTGGTGCTAACACTTTGGTGCTTTCACTGAGAATTGAATTCTCAGACTTCAAGGATCTGCTTTGAAGCTACTGGATTGAGCAAATCCCCCAAAGAAGATCCGACTCACTGATAGGACATCCGTTGATTCTACTCAGAGTTCATACCGATAACTCTGCAATGGCAAGACCTCGTACCAGGTCAGCTTCTCATAATGCGGATGCCCACGAGACTGCTAGCGTGCAACAAGCAGGACCTAGCAATCAACCAACAATTCCGGATGTAGGAATTACTGCTCAGGACCAGGCTCCGGTTGTCACCAGGATAGAGTTCAACGACTTGATGAGAGAACTCAGAAAAAGCAGGAGACAACTAGGAGAGCAGATGCAAGCTAACGCCAACCTGATGGCACAACTCACTCAACAGCAGCAACAGAATGCTGGGGGCAATCCTGCTCCTTATTCCTCATCTGACAGCTCTACTTCCTCTGATGAACCTCCCAGGCGCAGACGCTGTAAGACTGAAGCTGCGCGAGCAGATGCTGCTATTCAAACAGCTGGAGACCGTGACCAAGCAAGAGCTGGAAACTTCAGGACCGGAGTGCAAATGGAGGATGGAGACCCAGACCATCAAAACGCTAACAATGTCGAACCTCAAGACGCACGATTGGCAGATCGCCAGGAGAGGAGGCATCAGCATGGACAGGCGCGTAGAACAGACTCTAACCTTCCGCCTTCCATACAGACACCAGATCTGACAGCCATGATCAGGCAATTGATGAAAGAAAATCAGGGCTTATCGAATGATGATTGGGGAGTGGCAAGAAGTCATACTCCATTCACGGATGTTGTGTTGCAGGCGGCGTACCCCAGGAAGTTTAGTATGCCTACTATCCCTGCGTATGAGGGAAAGACTGACCCCAGACAGCATGTCATGAGGTACGAATGGATGATGGACTCAGCTAGAGCAAATGATGCCACCAAGTGTAGATGCTTTCCGATTACTCTATCTGGGATAGCTACTATGTGGTTCACCCGACTTCCTCCGCGGTCCGTATCAAATTTCGAGGAGTTGGCAAAGAAGTTTATTGAGCAGTTCAGGATACACACTACACGCCCAAAGGACGTAATGTCTCTGTCAAGTGTAATCCAAAATCCCGGGGAGTCGTTGAAGGAATATTTACAGAGATTCCATGTTGCGGCAACTGAAGTCAGTAATCCCAATGACCATGCAATTCTGATGGCCGTAATGAGAGGCGTGGACCCAGATTCTGAGTTTGGAGACTGGTTGGCAGGAAAACCTTCGACTACGCTAGAGCGTTTCTGCTCAAAGGCACACCAGTCATAAGAAGAGAGGAAGCTAGGTGGGTACGACGAGATAAGGCACCAGGACCTGTCCAAGAGTCTATGAAGAGCAACATTGCTGTGAAGTAGTCCAGAGACAGCTCTGGAAAGGTCCAAGTCAATGTCCAGAATAAGCCTGGGCAGCCTAAGGAGTCCGGAGGAAGAAATCAAGGGAAGAAGAGAGAAGCGGGGAAGTGGAAGTCGAGAATTCCAAGCTACAGCGAGTATACTCCGCTGAACCCGCCACTTGAGAACATTTACCTATCCACCTGCAATACTTTTCAATACAGAAAGCCACGTCCAAAAGAATCAACCGAGGAGCAGAAGAGGACCGGGAAATATTGTCGCTTCCATGAGACTTATGGGCACAATACGGAAGAGTGCAGACACCTGCACGACGCTATCGAGAAATTGATTAGGCAAAAGAAGTTGCAAGAATTTGTGAAGGATCCACAGGAAGGAGGACAGGGAACATCCAACCCAGGTCGCGCACCAGCTCCGCGTCATCCCGAGGAGCCTGCCCGACCTGTAGGTAGACTAGTCATAAATACAATTATCGGCGGACCTCACCCCGCAGATAAGAATTGGCAAGAGATGGAGCGATATGCAAGTTCCCTGAAGCATGCAGATTTTGAGTGTTGTTCGAACGTGGAGGATGGGACCCCTGCTAAGCAGCTACGCGTAATGACAGACGATATAATGTTCAGAAACAGAGACGCTGATCAGGTAGAGGCTCCGACCATCGACCCGATGGTCATATCTGCGACGATCGAACCAGCATATGTAAAAAGAATTCTGATTGATTGCGGAAGTTCTGTCAACATAATCTTCAAGAAGGCTTACGACCAAATGAAAATGGAAACAAAAGACTTGAAACCATCCAAAGCTCGTATTCACGGCTTTAACGGCGCTGCGACCGATGTAGTGGGGTATGTTGAGTTACCAGTAGAACTGGGACAACGCAAGCGTCGGAGAGTGCGAATTCTACCCTTTGTAGTTTTGGATGTGGATTCTCCATATAATGTTTTCTTGGGCCGGCCGGCCTTGGCCGAGTTTAGGGCAGCGTTAGCCCTGTGGTGTTTAACTTTGAAGTTCCCAACTGACAAAGGAGTAGGTGTTGTTCATGGCGATCAAGCAGTTGGTCGTTCCTGTTATGTGGCTGAGCTCCGAGAGGCCCATCGGAGGGAGAAGGGAAAGGTTGCGGACAATCCCGTCCGCATCCTTAATACGGATAATTGACAAGTAGTGCCCGAGCCCTGGCTCGGGCATAGTTCTCAGATCTTCAGAGACATAGATCCGAGAGACGACGATGAGAAACCCAGGGAAGAGAAGGCAGCACCGGCCGAATTAACAATTGACATCTCAGTTAGCCGAGACGACCCTTCGCGAATACTAAAGATCGGATCACAACTTAGCCCCGCGATGACTGAAGACCTTAGCGACTTCCTCCGGGCGAATCTTGATGTTTTCACCTGGACGCATTCTGATATGTATGGGATTTCTCCCGCCATCACGAGTCATATGTTGAACATAGACCCAAAATACATTCCAGTTAAACAAAAGAGGAGAGGAATGGATCCGGAGAGGTCCGCCGCTCTCGGAGAGGAGGTGGACAAACTCAAAGCAAATGGGTTCGTCCGCGACGCCCTCTACCCTGAATGGGTATCCAACCCCGTGCTGGTAAAAAAGGCGAATGGGAAATGGAGGACTTGCATAGATTATTCCGACTTGAACAAAGCATGCCCAAAGGACAGTTTCCCATTGCCTAGGATCGATCAGTTGGTCGACTCCACCGCAGGACACGAGCTGTTATCATTCATGGATGCATACTCAGGGTACAACCAAATCCCGATGCATATTCCAGACCAAGAACACACCAGCTTCGTTACAAATGTCGAACTATACTGCTATGTAGTGATGCCCTTTGGATTGAAGAACGCAGGAGCAACTTACCAGCGTTTAGTGAATCGAATGTTCAAGGACCAACTGGGTAGAACGATGGAAGTCTATGTGGATGACATGCTCGTGAAGTCACGACGGTCAAACGACCACATTCGAGACTTGGCTGAAATGTTCGACATACTCAGGTTTTATGGGATGAAGATCAACCCTTTCAAATGTTCCTTCGGCGTTGCATCGGGGAAGTTTTTGGGATTCATCGTCAATGCTAGAGGAATCGAAGCTAACCTAGAAAAGATCCAAGCTATTCGAGATGTGCAAGTGCCCAGGACTATAAAGCAGATACAGAGCTTGAACGGAAAAGTAGATGCGTTAAGTCGATTCATATCCAGGGCAACTGATAAGTGCATCCCGTTCTTTGATATAATAAAGAAAGGAAAGAGGAATTTCGAATGGACGCCTAGTTGTGAGGAAGCATTCCGGGGTCTGGTGAGGCATCTGGAGAGTCCACCAATGCTGTCAAAACCAGTAAACCACGAGATGCTGTACGTATACTTGGTTGTATCCCCACATGCGATAAGCACGGCTTTAGTTCGTGAGGAGGATCGAGTCCAGAGGCCGGTGTATTATGTTAGCAAGCGTTTAACAGGGGCAGAGAGAAATTACCCTAACATCGAGAAATTGGCTTATTGCTTGGTGATTGCATCACGTAAGATGCGCCCATACTTCCAAGCACACTCAATCAGTGTTTATACTTATCAACCCCTGCGGTAGGTACTCTAACGACCAGAAACTTCTGGAAGGTTGCTAAAATGGAACATCGAGTTAAGCCAATTTGATATCGCCTACTTACCACGGAGAGCCGTACAAGGGCAAGCATTAGCAGACTTTATCACTGAGTTTACCATGCCCGTCGAACCGGGTAGTCACGACGTCGTCCCCCCCGTTCGATGGAAATTATACACTGATGGGGCATCAAACGACCGTTGCTCTGGCGCGGGCGTAGTTCTTATAACTCCGGAAAACCGATCAATCTGTTATGCTTTGAAGCTCGATTTCCCAGCCACAAATAACGAAGCAGAATATGAAGCACTCATCGCTGGCTTGAAACTCATCGGGAAACTCGGGATCAGGTCAGTTGAAATCTTTTGTGACTCACAGTTGGTGGTTTACCAAGTGCGGGGAGACTACCAAGCAAAGGGGCGAAAGCTTGCTCCGTACCTTGTTCAGGTCCAAGAACTACTATCAAATCTTGAGCGTTATGACATTTCACATGTCCCGCGCGAACAGAACAAAGAAGCCGACTTATTGGCTAAGTTTGCGAGTACCGGCGATGCACGGCAAATGGGATTGTATCCCGTTGAAGTCTTGCATGCCCCGAGCATAGACGAGATGAAAGTCGATCACGTGTTGGAAACGGAAATCGAGAAGGAATCGTGGATAACCCCATTCAAACTGTACCTGACGACCGGGGCATTACCAGAAAAAAGAAGCGAAAGACGGCAGGTCCTTCAAAAGGCCGCGCGATACGTAATGCAGGATGGGTCAATGTATCGAAAAGTATTCTCAGTCCCATTATTACGATGCATCGCTCATGATGAGACAAAGCGGGTCTTAAGAGAGGTTCACGAAGGGGAATGTGGTGACCATACTGGGGGGCAAACACTAGCAAAGAAGATCCTCCGCTATGGATATTACTGGCCAACCGTAAACTGGGACGCCGCAGACTATGCAAGAAAGTGTGACAAGTGTCAAAGATATGCGAAAATCCCGAGAACTCCATCAACGGAACTCACACAAATGGTTAGTCCCTGGCCATTCGCAATCTGGGGAATCGACATAATCGGCTCTTTGCCTATATCCAGAGGTGGTGCGAAATACGCGATAGTTGCAGTCGACTATTTCACAAAATGGGCTGAGCCAGAACCTTTGGCTACAATCACCTCTAAGAAGGTCGTTAACTTCGTCGTACGAAACATTATATGCCGCTTTGGCCTTCCTCGCACCATCATTACGGACAACGGGACGCAATTTGAAAGTAGAGAGTTCAAAGAGTTCTGTTGTAACGACCCGTATTTTTACGGATCGAAACATCGTAAAACAGTTGACATTTGGTCGCATTGTTGATAAGTCGTCCAGAGTCTAAGTCTTAGGTCGTAGGAAGGTTTGGAGCGACCTAATGAAGTGGACGAGTTAAGGGGTAGACGACCTACGAGATTGGAGCGACCTAAGGGAATTGGCGACCTAAGGGTTTGGGATATGTCATGTAGAAGATAAGTCGTATGGTGGCTTAGGTCGTGGGGTAGGATTAGGTCGGAGGAGCGACTTATAGAAGTTGGCGACTTATAGAAGTTAGCGACCTAGTAGACTGGACAAGGTAAGGACTTAGGTCGTATAGTAGTTAGGTCGCGTAGTGGTTTAGGTCGTATGTTAGTTTGTAGCGACCTATAGGATTTGACCGACCTAAGGAGTTAGGTCGTGTGATAGTTAGGACGTGTTATAGTTTAGGTCGTAGACGACTTAAGGATAGAAGCTCATGCGTGTAGGTCGTTGGATCTATTAGGTCGTGGAGGCGCTTATGTGTTAAGTTGTTAGGTCGCGTGCTTATGCTATCTGTTAGGTCGTAGGTCGTAAGCTGCGCATAGTTAGGTCGCGCAGAGTTAGGTCGTAAGCTGCATCTCTGTTAGGTCACGAGAGTTAGGTCGTAGGTCGCGAGAGTTAGGTCGTGGGCGACCTAAGGGGGCGGACGACCTATGAAAACTGCCTATAAATAGGTGGGTTTTTCTTCACTTTTTGGATCCGGATTTCGAAGCGACGAAGTGCTGCCATTTTGAGAGCTCGACTTCTACACTTCTTCACTTCTTTTCTCCACTCTAATCTTGTGATTCCTTCCATCCATATTGAAGATCAAATCGAAGATTCAAGAGCTTAGATTGAAGATCTTCATCCATCGAAGAGAGATTTCATCGTTTGAAGCGGATTTGTGATTGATCGAGTTAGATCCTTCGCTGTCCAGATCTGAAGTGGGTTTCTTTTAAGGTGTTTAGGTGATTTGGTGAGTGGTGATTATCTCTCACACGGATCCAAAGGAGTATATCGGATCGTTGGCTTGATTTTGTGCTAAAGTAAAGATTTCCATGCATTTTCCTAATCCTAAGTATAGATCCATATAGATCCATTGTTCATAATGATATGGCATCCATTTTACTACATGTTAACCTATGCAAGTTCATTCATCAAGATTATAGAGATATTGCTCATGTTTTCATGCTTATTAGACTTTTGACTCTTTAATTATGAAATTGCCATTATTGTTATAATTGTCTATTTAGATCATATTTGAATACTTGTTTACTTGGATTGATGTTTGATTTGATTGATTGCTATGAATTAGATGATTGATGATTTGATTTAGACCGAGGATGATTCAAAAGCTAAGGGAAAGGCTCTTGAATTGGAAAAGCTGCTCGTGGCATATGTACCGGATGATGAAGCTCATATGGATAGATTTGATGATGATATTGAGATGAAGCTTTGCTAGGATGATGATGAGGCGAAGTATGATATGAGATAGCCTTGGTCTAATCCAGACGGGATCATTCCAAGCAGATTGATAACTCGGTGATATGGTTCGGGTTTGAGGATAATGGGTTGCTCGAGAGGCGCTTGAGCTAGTATGGAAATAGTCGTCGAGGAGGATGACTAGAAGGCTAAGATATCATCGTTGTTGAAGGTTCTAGCATGATCAAAGCAAGAGTACGTTGGGCAGATTTGATAGTCCCTGAAGGCTACTGATTGGTAGTCAAGTACTCTGGGCAGATTCGATAGTCCTAGGCACGGGTCACGATGACGTGCGGAGTTATGTCTAGAACCGGGGTTTCCAATAGCCCTTGACGGACGGATGAAATAAAGAGCTGGTCATTCAGTTAACGATGATATCGAAGCAATGATAACAGTGATAGCCAGAGTCATGGATGTTTGGTTGTATCGTCATTCGGTCTCAAGAGCGGTATTTTCTGGGTGCTTATCTGATCTTGGTTTAGGCCTTGGGGGTCTGTACTTGGAATGCATCGCCCTTGACTCGAGTGATAATTGCTTTATTTTAAATTGTATGCTTTGCTATGTTTGCTATGGTTGCTTCTGCTTAATGTGTGTCTGGGGGCTATCACTGTAGAAAGAGGTGGAGTGGGAGGGTTGGATTCCTATTCCTTTTTCCCTTTATGCTCTTTTGGTATGTTGTTAGTTAATTTACCGCTCACTAAGACTGTTGTCTGACTCAAGGCTTTATGTTTTAACTCTTATTGCCTTGGGTTGTTCGTCCATTTTGGGACGGGCAGACTAGGTAGCAGGTGACAGGTGCTGTTCTTGCTTTCCACGGTGCTGATGTCGAAGACGAGCTGGAGGATTGCATATTATCTTCTTACTATATGTACTGGATGTTCCGCTGCTTGTATATTTTCTGAGTGTTATGTAGTGAGGCTTGATGTATTGAATGTTCAGATGTTTGTATTCAACTATTATGAAGTTTTATTGATAAGATTCTATTCTGTGAAGCTTCACTATATATATATTCTATTGTATTTTGTCTTTGCGCTGTGAGTAATACGATAGATTCTGTTGTTTTAAATTTACCCTGGCAATCATCCATGGTCGCCTGGCACACTTTACAGTGCACTATCTCTAGGTTCGGTGCAGGGGTCATGGGCGGTCGTCACATTTGGTATCGGAGCTTTGGTTAATCGATTTTACCCAACGCTCGCTGACGTAACTACGTATGAGAGACGTAATTGTATTTTGATGGATGATTACTATATATAATATAGTAGCTTAGTAGAGTTTGAGTCCTTTATGCAGTTGTTTCTCTAGGTGTGCTAATCATTCCTTTTTATAGATATTGAGAATGAGTCGAAGAGGGAGACCAGCTGCTAGGGAAGGCCGTGCTACTGAAGGGGCTGCTGATTATGCTGCTATGTTCGAAGCTATGATGACTTCGATCATGAGAAGGATGCCAGCTCTAGGGCCATCGGTGGATGTTGGAGTTCAAGTTCAAACTCCAAGACCGGTGGATTTTGCTAAGCTGTGTAAGGACTACACTGCTCTTGGAGGACAGGTTTTCTTGGGAACGGAACCAACCATTGAAGTCCAGAGGTGGATAGATGCTTGTAGAAGGATCTTCGGTGATTTGGGAATTGAGGATGCGACTAAGAGGAAGTTAGCATCAAGACAGCTTCAAGGGAGAGCCTCTGATTGGTGGAACTCTATCACCATTGATACTTCGGAGGAAGAGATTACTTGGGAACAATTCCAAGCCAGATTTGAAGCTAAGTTCATTTCTACAGCTCAGAAGTCTGTTCTGTTCAAGAAGTTTGTGGAGCTCAAGCAAGGTGGAAGACCAGTTCTTGAGTATGTTTCTGAGTTTGAAGCTTTGTCCAAGTATGCCCGGTCGTATATTGAGTCTTCGTATCAGAAGAATGAGAAGTTTGTGACAGGCTTGGGCAGTTATCTTGGGAGGCAGTTGGTGGATCATTTGGACGACCCATTTGAGAAGCTTGTAGAGAAGGCTCTCAGGCATGAGAATCTGTTTCCTAAAGAGGGATCTGTTGTTGCTGTGACCAAGGAGGAGTCTAGACCACAGCAGGGTGGAAACAAGAAAAGGAAGCAGCAACAACAAAAGGGTAAGGATGGCCAGAAGAAGCCGAAGGGCGAAGTGACTTGCTTCAATTGTCAGCAGAAGGGCCATTTCTCCAGGGATTGCAAGAATCCGAAGGTGCCGGTGAAGTGCCACAACTGTGACAAGCCGGGGCATATCAGGAAGAATTTCCCAGAACCGCGGAAGGACAAGCAGATTGTGCAAGCTTATGCTTTAGGAGCTGTTCCATCATCTTCAAAAGCTCCTACCGCTGAAGAGAAGGAAAAGAGTGTGGTGGTTCAGGGTACTCTCTCCATTTGTGTTGTTATAGTTAGAGTGTTATTTGATACTGGGGCGTCGCATTCTTTTGTTTGTAATGAACTTGTAGGCCGGTTGGGTTTAGAACCGGATATTGTTGATAGGCCATTGGTTGTGACTAATCCAGTTGGGGGTTCGTCTTGTTTGTGTATGTTATGCCGTGGTCTGATTGTATCGAGTCATGATTGCTCTTTTGTTTGTGATTGTTTTGTTCTGAACTTTGCGGGGTTTGGAATTATTTTGGGTATGGACTGGCTTAGGAAGTATGCGGCAAAGGTTGATTGTGAGAGGTTGGAGGTGACAGTCGAGAATGTGGAGGGGCGAAAGATTGTGATACGATGTAAGCATGAAGAAGGCGTCTTCATGAGCTTCATGTATTCGCTGGTTGTTCCACGGGATGGATTGTCATCTGTGCCAATCGCTAATGGATTTGAGGATGTCTTTGACGAGGTCAAAGGGTTACCACCGCATAGAGAGATCGAGTTTCGTATAGATCTAGTTGAAGGAGCCAGACCTGTTGTGATGCCTCTTAGGCGGATGGCGCCTAGGGAATAACAAGAGTTGAGGGTGCAGGTTGATGACCTTTTACAGAAAGGATTCATTCGGCGTAGTGTGTCCGAATGGGGTGCACCAGTGGTGTTCGCAACCAAAGCGGATGGATCGTTGAGGTTGTGTGTGGATTATCGTGAGCTGAATAAGGTGACTAAGAAGAACAAGTATCCATTGCCGAGAATAGATGACTTGTTTGATCAGCTTCACGAAGCTAAGGTGTTTTCTCAGATGGATTTGGCTACGGGATTTCACCAGTTAAGAGTGGCTAAGGATAGTGTGCCAAAGACTGCTTTTAGGACACCATCCGGTTTCTTTGAGTGGCTGGTAATGCCGTTTGGATTGACTAATGCGCCAGCATATTTTGTGGATCTTATGAATAGAGTGTTCAGAGATCAGTTGAGTAAGTTCGTGCTAGTGTTCGTGGATGATATTCTGATTTATTCCAGAACTGAAGAAGAGCACAAGACGCACTTGCGTATTGTTTTGGAAATCTTACGGAAACATCAGCTGAAGGCTAAGTTTTCGAAGTGTCACTTCTGGAAGAGTGAAGTGAGGTTCTTAGGCCATGTTATCTCTGGAAATGGAATAGCGGTTGATTCCGCTAAGGTGGCCGCAATCCAGGATTGGGGTAGACCTAAGAATGCATCTAATGTGAGAAGTTTTCTTGGATTAGCAGGATATTATCGACGGTTTATCAAAGACTTCTCCAAGGTAGCTGCACCGTTAACAGGATTGACGAAAAAGAACCAAGTGTTCAGATGGGATGATAAGTGCTAGCAATCTTTCGGAATCCTGAAAGAGCGACTGACAAGCGCTCCTGTTTTGACTATTCCTAGTGGGAATGATGAGATGGTGGTTTACACCGACGCATGTGGTACTGGACTTGGAGCAGTGCTGATGCAGAGGGATAAAGTTGTTGCGTATGCCAGTCGACAACTGAAGCCGCATGAAAGGAATTACCCGACTCATGATTTGGAGTTAGCAGCAATTGTATTTTCTCTGAAGATGTGGAGACATTATCTTTTGGGAGTTCGATTTGAGTTGTTTACGGATCATAAGTCGTTGAAGTATCTTTTCTCCCAATAGGATTTGAATCTTCGGCAGCAACGATGGCTAGAGTTTTTGGCATCATATGATTTTGGTATAACCTATACTCCAGGAAAAGGTAACGCAGTGGCAGATGCGTTAAGTCGAAGACATGCAGGATTGGGAGCCATGTTTTCAGAATGTAAGAATCTCGAGTATTTAGCTGGATTTGACTTCAGGCCTAGATGTGAATTGGAACCTGAGATGTTGGAAAACTTATCGATAAGACCTACTCTTGTGGAAAGGATTGGCGAGAGCCAAAAGCGAGATGATAAGCTTGTCAAGATTATCCGTGATTTGGAATCTGGATTGGACCCAGAAAAGGATAAAGGATTCGAGGTCGATCGAGAGGGTTGGCTTCGGAAGCAAGGACGACTAGTTGTTCCCGATATCGATGAATTGAGGAATGAAGTTCTGAGGGAAAGTCATCACTCGAAGCTGACAATTCATCCAGGTGGAAATTAAATGTATCGTAATATGAAGAAAACCTATTACTGGGAAGGTATGAAGAATGATGTTGGAAATTTTATTTCCAAGTGTATGAACTGCCAGTTGGTAAAAGCCGAACAAAAGAAGCCAAGTGGATTGCTTCAACCGTTAGAAGTTCCTACATGGAAGTGGGAGCAAGTATCGATGGATTTTATTGATGGGTTACCTAGAACAAGGACGGGGAATGAAGGGATTTGGGTCATTGTAGATCGTTTGACTAAGAGTGCAAGATTCATTCCTGTTCGATCGACTAGGACTGCATCAAAGTTGGCTGAGTTATATGTTAAGTGGATAGTTCGATTTCATGGTATTCCGAAGAGTATAGTGAGCGATCGAGATCCATTGTTCACTAGTGAATTTTGGAAGAGCTTCCGGAAAGTTTTGGGAACCGGGTTGTGTTTGAGTACAGCTTATCATCCTCAAACAAATGGTCAGACCGAGAGAGTCAACTGAGTTTTGGAAGATCTCCTCAGAGCTTGTGTTTTGGATTTCTGAGGATCATGGGAAGATCACCTTCATTTGGTAGAATTTTCGTATAACAACAGTTACCAGTCAAGCATTGGTATGGCACCGTATGAGGCATTGTATGGAAGACCGTGTAACTCTCCGACATGTTGGTTAGAGACAGGAGAAAAGCTGATGCTTGGGCCATAGATGATTCAACAGACTTCGGATTGCATAGAGATCATTCGGCAACGAATGAAGGCAGCCCAAGACCGTCAGAAAAGTTATGCTGATAAGCGTCGAAAGGATTTGGAGTTCGACGTAGGTGATATGGTTTTTGTGAAGATTTCTCCTCTGAAGAATGTTATCCGATTCGGGAAGAAAGGAAAATTGACTCCAAGATTTGTTGGACCATTCCCGATCACCGAGCGAATTGGAAAGCTCGCCTATAGATTGGAGTTACCAGAGAAGATGTCGGGTGTGCACAATGTTTTTCACGTATCATATCTACGGAAGTATGTGCACGACTCGAATACAGTGGTTTCTGCTGATAGCTGTGAAGATTTCGAAGTTGATCCAGTCGATAGAAGACCTCGTAAGCCGCTTCGTGTTGTGGAAACCAACACGAAACAGCTTAGGAGGAAGGTAGTTAAGTTGCTCAAGATACAATGGAGTGATGATGATAACGACTGTACATGGGAGGTGGAAGAGAGGATGAAGGCAGCTCATCCTGAACTCTTCAAGGTATGGCCCTAAGGTGTCGTGTCATCTCACGATATTGTAACTTGTTCTAAGTTTTAGAATTCTGCATGCTAAGCTAGAATTGGATGCATGGTTTGTTGATTGCTATGGATGGTAGGCATGCAGAATAGTCTTTGATTGCTCTGTTTATTTGGAATTTCGGGGGCGAAATTCCTAAGGGGGAGAGAATGTAACGACCCGTATTTTTACAGATCGAAACATCGTAAAACAGTTGACATTTGGTCGCATTGTTGATAAGTCATCCAGAGTCTAAGTCTTAGGTCGTAGGAAGGTTTGGAGCGACCTAAGGAAGTGGACGAGTTAAGGGGTAGACGACCTAGGAGATTGGAGCGACCTAAGGGAATTGGCGACCTAAGGGTTTGGGATAGGTCGTGTAGAAGATAAGTCGTATGGTGGCTTAGGTCGTAGGGTAGGATTATGTCGGAGGAGCGACATATAGAAGTTGGCGACTTATAGCAGTTAGCGACCTAGTAGACTAGACAAGGTAAGGACTTAGGTCGTATAGCAGTTAGGTCGCGTAGTGGTTTAGGTCGTATGTTAGTTTGTAGCGACCTATAGGATTTGACCGACCTAAGGAGTTAGGTCGTGTCATAGTTAGGACATGTTATAGTTTAGGTCGTAGACGACTTAAGGATAGAAGCGCATGCGTGTAGGTCGTTGGATCAGTTAGGTCGTGGAGGCGCTTATGTGTTAAGTTGTTAGGTCGCTCGCTTATGCTATCTGTTAGGTCGTAGGTCGTAAGTTGCGCATAGTTAGGTCACGTAGAGTTAGGTCGTAAGCTGCATCTCTGTTAGGTCGCGAGAGTTAGGTCGTAGGTCGCGAGAGTTAGGTCGTGGGCGACCTAAGGGGGCGGACGACCTATGAAAACTGCCTATAAATAGGTGGGTTTTTCTTCACTTTTTGGATCCGGATTTCGAAGCGACGAAGTGCTGCCATTTTGAGAGCTCGAGTTCTACACTTCTTCACTTCTTTTCTCCACTCTAATCTTGTGATTCCTTTCATCCATATTGAAGATCAAATCGAAGATTCAAGAGCTTAGATTGAAGATCTTCATCCATCGAAGAGAGATTTCATCATTTGAAGCGGATTTGTGATAGATCGAGTTAGATCCTTCGCTGTCCAGATCTGAAGTGGGTTTCTTTTAAGTTGTTTAGGTTATTTGGTGAGTGGTGATTATCTCTCACACGGATCTAAAGGAGTATATCAGATCGTTGGCTTGATTTTGTGCTAAAGTAGAGATTTCCATGCATTTTCCTAATCCTAAGTATAGATCCATATAGATCCATTGTTCATAATGATATGGCATCCATTTTACTACATGTTAACCTATGCAAGTTCATTCATCAAGATTATAGAGATATTGCTCATATTTTCATGCTTATTAGACTTTTGACTCTTTAATTACGAAATTGCCATTATTGTTATAATTGTCTATTTAGATCATATTTGAATACTTGTTTACTTGGATTGATGTTTGATTTGATTGATTGCTATGAATTAGATGATTGATGATTTGATTTAGACCGAGGATGATTCAAAAGCTAAGGGAAAGGCTCTTGAATTTGAAAAGCTGCTCGTGGCATATGTAGCGGATGATGAAGCTCATATGGATAGATTTGATGATGATATTGAGATGAAGCTTTGCTAGGATGATGATGAGGCGAAGTATGATATGAGATAGCCTTGGTCTAATCCAGACGGGATCATTCCAAGCAGATTGATAACTCGGTGATATGGTTCGGGTTTGAGGATAATGGGTTGCTCGAGAGGCGCTTGAGCTAGTATGGAAATAGTCGTCGAGGAGGATGACTAGAAGGCTAAGATATCATCGTTGTTGAAGGTTCTAGCATGCTTAAAGCAAGAGTACATTGGGCAGATTCGATAGTCCCTGAAGGCTACTGATTGGTAGTCAAGTACTCTGGGCAGATTCGATAGTCCTAGGCACGGGTCACGATGACGTGCGGAGTTATGTCTAGAACCGGGGTTTCCATTAGCCCTTGACGGACGGATGAAATAAAGAGCCGGTCATTCAGTTAACGATGATATCGAAGCAATGATAACAGTGATAGCCAGAGTCATGGATGTTTGGTTGTATCGTCATTCGGTCTCAAGAGCGGTATTTTCTGGGTGCTTATCTGATCTTGGTTTAGGCCTTGGGGGTTTGTACTTGGAAAGCATCGCCCTTGACTCGAGTGATAATTGCTTTATTTTAAATTGTATGCTTTGCTATGTTTGCTATGGTTGCTTCTACTTAATGTGTGTCTGGGGGCTATCACTGTAGAAAGAGGTGGAGTGGGAGGGTTGGATTCCTATTCCTTTTTCCCTTTATGCTCTTTTGGTATGTTGTTAGTTAATTTACCGCTCACTAAGACTGTTGTCTGACTCAAGGCTTTATGTTTTAACTCTTATTGCCTTGGGCTGTTCGTCCATTTTGGGACGGGCAGACTAGGTAGCAGGTGACAGGTGCTGTTCTTGCTTTCCACGGTGCTGATGTCAAAGACGAGCTGGAGGATTGCATATTATCTTCTTACTATATGTACTGGATGTTCCACTGCTTGTATATTTTCTGAGTGTTATGTAGTGAGGCTTGATGTATTGAATGTTCAGATGTTTGTATTCAACTATTATGAAGTTTTATTGATAAGATTCTATTCTGTGAAGCTTCACTATATATATATTCTATTGTATTTTGTCCATGCGCTGTGAGTAATACGATAGATTCTGTTGTTTTAAATTTACCCTGGCAATCGTCCATGGTCGCCTGGCACACTTTACAACACGCTATCTCTAGGTTCGGTGCAGGGGTCAAGGGCGGTCGTCACATCTGTCTAAAGTATGGCATCGAGAAAAAGTTCGCCGCCGTTGCACACCCGAAAGCTAACGGACAAGTCGAGGCTATTAACAAAATAATCAAGTCCATACTGAAGAAGCGTCTGGAGAAGGTTGGAGGAAAGTGGGTAGATGAACTCCCGACAGCATTATGGGTGTATAGAACTACCCACAAGTCCGCGACCGGCCACACTCCATTCGCCTTGGCATACGGCTCTGAAGCCGTTATACCCGTGGAACTTGAAGTTCCATCGCACCGAGTGACATACTATGATCTCAAGACGAACCAGAATCTCTTGTTGGAATCACTGGACTGCATCGATGAAAAGCGTGAAGAAGCTGAATTAAGGGCGGCAGCGCATAGACACCGAGTCAAGCGTTACTACGACAGGCGAGTCCGCCCAAGGATCTTTGATGTGGGTGATCTCGTTCTGAAACGAGTCTTCCTGGTACCATCACGTATGAATCCCAGCTGGGAAGGTCCGTACGCCATAGAACGGAAGCTTGGAGAGGGAACATTCAAGCTAGCGACTGTTGATGGCACGACACTCCCCCGAGCATGGAACAACGAACATCTGCGGCACTATTACATTTAGCATGTTTTCTTTCTTGTTTAGGCACTGTTATTTCCTGCATGTTTCCATTCAGTCATAACTTAGTTTCTTTCTAAAGTTGTAATCGAGCAATTCAGTTGATTTTCATTAATAAAGGCTTGAAGCCATATTTTCCGTGAATCACTAACGTTTCTATATCTCATAATTGGATGACGAACTACATTATCTCGTGCAACGTACGGACTCGTATAAATAATTTCAAATCTCCAAATCCCCAGAGCGCAAAGCGGAGTACTCTAAGTCCCCAGAGCGCGGACTAGAGTATAAACGATTTCAAATCTCCGAATCCCCAGAGCGCGGAGCGGAGTACTCTAAGTCCCTGGAGCGCGGACTAGAGTATAAACGATTTCAAACCTCCGAATTCCCAGTGCGCGGAGCGGAGTACTCTAAGTCCCCGGAGCGCGGACTAGAGTATAAACGATTTCAAACCTCCGAATCCCCGGAGCACAGATTCAGGAAAAAGTCCAAGTACTCGAGAGATGTGGGACGAGAAGTATGCCACGTCTAGAAATGTTTGAACGACACGAGAATGGACTGGGAGATAATGCAACTCATAAGAACTTGAGTTACGACTACAGTTAGTCAGCAAACCAAAGAATAGCAAGAGAATCATTCAAACGAAAAAGAAACTAAACTTTATTCGATAAGTTCAAAATGGGGTTACATGGTTACTCTTACAAAATTCAGAATTCAGAGTCCATCTATACAAACTACAAGCTATGGAAGACAAAAGCAACTACAAGACTTAAGCAAGAAGCTCGTTGAACGAGTGTATCGATTATTTCTTCGATTTCTTCTTCTTGTCTTCCTTTGTTTTTTCCGATGACTCCTCTCCCTCACGCTTTTTCTTGGATTTCTTGCTTGCTAAAGAAGTGGAGTCAAGAGTAGGAGACGGAACATCCAGTGGTTTGAACTTGCCTGGGAGAATGATTTTCAAAGGTCTGTTCCGTGGGTCGGTCAGTTCCAGTATTCCGGGTTCAACTTTGACCTCAACCTTTTTCTTCTCCTCTTCGGCAAGGCGGTCCTTCATGCTTATTTGCGAGGTATGCTCAGAGGCGCCGGTGATTTCGATTTCATCACTCCCTACGACAGGAGATGAAGTGTCGAGCTTATCATCATCTAGCGCCCCGATCACTTGAGCATCGGGACCAGGGAGTACTCCCGCGTGGACAGCATCGCTTGTTTTCCCTGCCTCCTCCTTGGCGTCATCGCTCCTCGGAGTTGGCTCGGCGTCAGAACAACCTACATGAAAACATAAAGGATGGGCGTTAGAACGAGTAACCACCGCTAAAAAATGACGGGATCTTTCAACTTCTAGAGAAAGAAGAATTTCCTACTAGGTTCCGGTTGGCTATCGGTGGCGCGTGGGGTTTCACCCTCTAGGATAGGGGATAGCACATGAGCACTGAGCCTGGGATCTTCGGGGTCATAACCAGCATGTGGCTCGAATGGATCAAGTGTCGGCCGACCTACCGATTGAGCGGCGAGAGGAGCAGCAATATGAGGAGCAGTAGTATTAGCCCCAGACGGGCCAGCTTCATCATTTTTCTCTTTTGGAAGGGGAGAGCCTTTGCTATAAAGTGCCAATGCTGTGGATAAATCCGATGGCTCATTCCCCCTAAGGACCTCCTTCACCAAGGCATCCTCATCGACCTCTTTGGAGCCCGACTCGATCTTCCTGATCCTTATCAAAGTTTCCCAGGCCTCAGCTAGGGACTCGAGGTAGCCGTCGCCCAAGAATGTTAAGTCGCGATGCATAAGGACGTTGGCTCCATATTCAGCAATCAACGGGTCAAACATGCTTTTGACCTCTTCCCTGCCGGCTTCTGCGGCCGCCTCGAGGCGAGAGTCGATCTCCTCTGCAGCCTTTCTTTTGCCCTCCTCACGGGCCTCATCCTTCATTTTCTCAACCCCAGCAAGTTCGTCATCGAGCTTCGTTTTTAGGAGACGAGTAGCAACGATTTCATCACAGTATCGTTGTGATTCTTCTTGAGCAGCTACCTTGTCTTCCTTCTCCTTGGAGAGTAATTCTTTCAGCTCTCTGACTTGCATGAAAAGTAAGTAGGTCCCATATAGAAATGCATGATCGTTCGGGTGCAGCTGCGACGGAGCTATATCGATATACTGCAATACATCCCGGAGAAATAAATTAAATGGAGGCACGCTGCCCATCCAACACATGAACTTGTTACAGGCGGTATACCCGACTGGGGGTAGATGAGGACGATCGTGTTGCGAGGGGACTAACACGTCGGCAAAAGGGATCCCATGAATGGAGCATATCCGTCGGAGAGCGGCTTCATTGATCTTCGAAGCTTGTGAATCGATCAGATTGTCTAGTAGGATTGTTGCCTCCAGGGCATCAGGTGCTAAATTATGAGCGGGAGAAGTCGACGGATTAGAAGTATCAGCGGCTTCTTGCCTTGATGATGGCCCGGGCCTGTCGGATATAGTGGCGGAGCTGGACTTTTTCGACATTCCCAATAAATAACGAACCTGGCTAAGTGCTTGAGAAAACTATACTTGAAAAACGTTGAACGTTAGAATTAACAACACGAGTTTTCCCCCCACTTGGTGTGTGAACTAGTGCAAGCAATGGTGTACTAGCAATAAGAATCTAAAGATTTCAAAGATATAAAAATGAGCTTCGAATCGTAGCCTTCGAAGACCGTCATCGCTGACCGTCTCAAAAAGCTCACCATTCTTCAAGAGTTTGGAAGAGGAGGAGAATGAGTTTCAGGTGGCCATTTCCAATTGAAAAGGAGACGAGCAGGTGGTAAAACAAAGAGAAAAAGAACAGGCTAAATATAAATATAAATTAATATTATAACATCTATTATTTCACAGAAGAGAATAAGTCGTGAACCAATTTTATTGAATACAATGGAAATGTCAACATCCAAGTAAGCTGAATTCAAGGAATAATAATGGCAATTGGCTGTTTGAATTGTTTTCAACCGTTGGAAAAATTTGAATCAACCCAGTAATCAAAAGGTTGAAATTTCGTAACCGATACGGCTATCCGTATTGCGGTTTCCGTCGTGTAACGGACACCGAAATACAGAGATGAATATACTATGGAGATCAGCACGACGAGACGGTCAAAATGGTACACATATATCAGTGGTACGGTCATCCGATCAAAAGTCGATATCAGCACCGAAATGTTGTTAAAAATGTCAGAAATAAGATGAACGGGGCAATAAAAGTCCAAATTTGACGAAACAAAATATGACGTCTCACTCAGAAGATAATTTACAATTTTTCTATATAAAAATATTAAGGTTTGAAAAACATTATATTATCATCAAATATTAACTGATTTGAATTTAAATAAAATTACACAAGAAAATAAACTTCCATATTTTCTGATGAAAATTTACCATTTGCTATGTTAAAGTAGACGTATTCCAAATATCAAATTTTAATTTCCAAATTTTATTATTTAAAATTTCACAAAATTCAATTAATTAAATAAAGAAAACCACTAAAATTTACGGGTCGTTACATTATTCTGATCTTCTTTGAATTATTTTATTTCAATTTCAATTATGTTGTGAAGTACGATCAACTTGAATTAAACTACTTTCATACAATGCAAGTAATCAAGTACCCAGAGTTGGGCACCAACCAACCTCCATAGACCATGATCAGACCTTTGAAGTATCATAAGATGAGCATGATTTGACCACTCATCAGCTACCGTATACCCCTGACTTGGGGGCAAGGACTCAAAATGAAAAATGGGTGTGATTGACCACTCATTATAAAACTCTGGTCCCCAAAGTGCGGACCGGAGTACAAACACAAAATGATGGACGTGGTTCGACCGTCCATCGATCAACTCTGGTCCCCAGAGTGCGGACCGGAGTATAAACATCAAATGGGTGTGATTGACCACTCATCATAAAACTTTGGTCCCAAAACTGTGGATCGGAGTATAAACACAAAATGATGGACGTGGTTCGACCGTCCATCGATCCACTCTTGTCCCCAGAGCGCGGACTAGAGTATAAACATCAAATGGGTGTGACTGACCACTCATCATAAAACTCTAGTCCCCAGAGTGTGGACCGGAGTATAAACACAAAAAGATGGACACGGTTCGACTATCCATTGATCCACTATGGTTCCCAGTGTGCGGACCAGAGTATAAACCTCAAACGGGTGTGACTGACCACCTATCATAAAACTCTAGACCCAGAGTGTGGACCGAAGTATGAACGCAAAAAGTGGGCATGGTTCGACCGTCCGCTCCTCGACTCTTGACCTTTACTTGGAGGCAAACACACGATTCGTGCCCTAGATGCAGGGGGTAGTTTAAGAGCCCAAGCCTAAATTGGACGTGGTTCGACCGTCCAATCCAAAACGGATGTGATACCTCCATCCACGACTTTGTTTGCACCTGAGGTACGACAAATTCTCCAAGCCTTGCCTGGACACCGGCAAGCCCAAATTCCAAACCAAGACATGAACGCGGTTCGACCATCCTTCAAATAACTCTAGTCCTCCAGTGCTGATTGGAGTATAAACACAAATTGGGTGCGGTTCGACCACCCACCAACAAACTCTTATCCCCAGAGTTTGGATATGAGTATAAACAAAAAGATGAGTGCAGTTCAACCACTCAATATTCCATAAACTCCGACCTGAACTCGAAAGGAGGAATATGAACTCACTACGGATGGCATTCGACCGTCCACGAACTAATTCTGCTAACCCAAGAATGGGAATGAGAGTATAAACTACAACAAGCTGAGTACGACATCTTACTATAGCTCTAGCTAGGTGATCTTTACAACTCAAGGCAACGACCGCAAGAAGGCCTCAATAAAAAACCAATCATAATGATGTCCGAACATATCGTTCCACCGGGTCGACAGCCAATGTCGATCCAAGCTTTCCATATCGTGTCGCTGGGTCGGCGGTCAATATTGATCCACACCAAACACAAATGAATATGACCTGGATGTCCTATGAGAAACTTTAATCACCAGTGCGGATAGGAGAATAAACCAAAAATGACTGTGACTTGACCATTAATTCTCCAACACCCTCCTTCGATTCGTCAGGAGGAGTATGAAACCGATGGCATGAACTGACTTCACCTGAGCCAACTCTATCCCTATATCTGGCAGGAGAATATGAATCAAAATGGATGCGACTGACCATCCAGCTTCGAATGAATGTGATGCGACAGTTCATTCGTTGACTCTTACCATAATCCGACTAGAAGAGCAATACGAAATGAATGTGACTCAACCGTATGCACACTAATCCTTGCCCTTGGTCCGGCAGAGAGAGCATCAACCACTGATTGGACATGACTTGCCTTCCTACTTATCGACCTATGCCCCAAACTTGGGGCACAAGCGAGAAACAAGATGAATATGGACCGACCATTCATCGATCAACTCTAAGTCCTTGTAGCTTAGGTGGGATTATAAACACGACTAAGACGAGACTCGACCGTCCATGTAGTACATTTATCAACTTGAGACCGGGGGTGGAAGTGTGATCATCCAATGACTGACTGCGATAGCTCAATACTATGACTCATACTTGGTGTTTATAATGACTCGAGCTATGACTTAAAGGATTCCTGGAGATAGAATTGTCAAATCGATGCCGAAGCTCATCGGCAACTGACTGTCACTCCAACTCGAACAACGTGTAACAGATCGTGAGTACATTGAATGGAAAGCGCATTACTCGAATACACAAGACTAAACTCTACTTGGTGTTTGATTCAACGCTCATTTAAGCCCGATCTTTAACCATCATAGATAATCGCTAAAAGTGTCTAAAACCCGTCACTATCAGACTCAACAGTTCATGACAAGACTTTGGGATTTGACCGGAGTGACCGTCATCATTGACCATCCCAACGGGATTTCACTTTGATTTTCATGCGAAACAATTACATTTGAACTCAAGGATCAGCTATCGGCATATAGTAATCTAATATTAATATTCAGGTTCACTCATGGCACATGTTACAATCTGTATATGTACAAATATGCTAATCTATTCAAGTCTGAAGTGGTAAACATCTGGTTCAAGGCCATACACTAGTTTAAGTATGAAAGTCATATATGGCATGTCCCATTTTTTGATTTCGAGTTCACATGGTCTAATATGTTCATACCAAATCAAAAACTGATATGTTCTACTTAAACAAGGGATCAAAACCGATCCCGTTGCTTGAGAAAATCCAATTAAGCATTTTTCAACTTACAACATAAGGCCAATATCAAGCAACAACAGCATAGTCGGTTCTATAAAGATATAGACCACAAAGATGAAGAAGAGGAGCCCAAAGAATCAAAGGCTGCACCCATTGAGCTAACAATCGACATATAGTCAGCCATGATGATCCATCATGGGTCCAAAAGATCGGATCTCGGTGCAACGATGCTGAAGGAATTAGCCAGGTTTCTCTGAATGAATCATGATGTATTTGTTTGGACCCATTCTGACATGTGTGGGATCTCGCTTACTATCATGAGCTATGCATTGAATATCGACCCAAGGCATGTCCCAGTGAAACAAAACCAACACATCATGGATCCGAAGAGATCTACTGCACTTAAAGTGGAAGTGGATGAACTCAAAAACAATAGGTTTACCCGCAACACCCTCTACCTGAAATCGGTATCCAATCTAGTTTTTGTGAGAAAAGCTAATGGAAAGTAGTAGACATGCGTCGACTAATCTTATCTGAACAAAGCATGCCTGAAAGACAACTTTCCACTTTCGAGGATCGACCAGCTGGTAGACTCGATTGCTAGATATGAACTGCTTTCATTTATGGATATGTACTCCAGATACAACGAGATCCCGATGCACATCCTCGACCAAGAGCACACCAACTTCATTACCGATCTAGGGCTATATCATTATGTTGTGATGCCGTTTGAACTAAATAATGTTGAGGCTACTAACCAGAGACTGGTCAACAGGATGTTCAAAGACAAGATTAGGCGATCGATGGAAGTATATGTGGATGATATGCTCGTCAAGTCACGACGATCAAACAACCACATCGATGACTTAGCGGAGATGTTAAGTATTCTACGAAAATATGAAATGAAACTAGATCCCTTGAAATGCTCTTTCGAAGTTGCGTCAAAGAAATTTCATGGTGTCATCGTCAACTCTCACGAAATCGAAGCTGGTCCTGAGAAGATTCAAACAATTCGAAACATCTAGGTACCGAAGACAATTAAGCAAGTACAGAGCTTAAATGAGAATGTTGTCGCTCTAAGGCGCTTCATCTCCAGGGCCACCGACAAGTATATTCCTTTCTTAGACTTGATCATGAGAGGGAAAAGGAACTTTGAATGGATGTAGGAATGCATAGATGTGTTTCAAGCTCTAGTAGATCACTTAGAGAGACCTCCCATCCTATCCAAGCCACTGGATGGTGAAGACTTATACATCTATTTAGCGGTGTCGGTACACGCCATAAGTGTCACATTGTTACGTGAAGAGAATTAGATCCAGAGGCTAGTATATTATGTTAGCAAGTGATTGACAGGTGCTGAGAGAAACTACTCAAAGCTGGAAAAGCTTGCGTATTTCCTGTTGATTGCATCATGAAAGCTTCTCCATTACTTCCAAGCTCACCCCATCAACGTCTACACCGTCCAGCCATTACGACAAGTCCTACAGCAACCTTAGACATCTAAAAGGTTGCTCAAATGGAATATCAAGCTAAGCCAATTCAATATCACTTATCTCCCTCGGAGAGCTATCCAGGGACAGACATTAGCAGACTTCGTCTCCGAATTCACTGCATTAGATGATGATCCAAAGAGCAGTGGACAACTGACCAACCGATGGAAAATGTACACAGATGGATCATCCGATAATCAGTGTTCTGTCGCTGGAGTTGTGTTAATGACTCATGCGGAACGATCGATCTATTATGCCATGAAACTCGACTTCCCTGAAACAAATAACAAAGCTAAGTATGAAGCCTTAATCGCCAGGCTCAAACTTGCTAGAGAACTGGGAGTGCAAACTTTACATATCTTTTGTGATTTTTGGTTAGTAGTATGCCAAGTCAGGGAAGATTATCTTGCTAGAGGGAAGCGTCTTTCTCCTTATCTCAGTTGGGTCCAAGACCTACTAGCCGACTTTGAGTATTACACCATTACACACATCCTCAGAGAACAAAATGAAAAAGCCGAGTCACTGGCCAACTTGGCCAGTTTTGGGGATGCGTGGCAAATAGACTTGTCCCGGTTGAAGTACTTAACAATCCAAGCATTAACAGATGGAGATCGACTAGATCTTGGAGGCGGAACCAGAAAAGGAGTCATGGATGACTCCTATCAAACACTATCTACAATTGGGAATTCTTCCTCAACGGAGGAATGAAAAATGGAAGATCCTCCTCAAAGCTTCACGCTGCATTATCTAAGAAGGAGTCATGTATAGAAAGGGCTTTCTCCATTCCCCTGCTTCGGTGTATCACCCATGATGATATCAAACGAGTCTTGAGAGAATTCCATGAAGAAGAATGTGGCGATCACACCAGGGGTCAAACCTTGACAGAAAAATACTCCGCTACGAGTATTACTGGCCAACTGTCAATCGAGATGTAGCTGATCACGCTAGACAATGCGACGACCGCCAAATGTTTGCAAAAATTCCAAGGGCCCCCGTCGATGGAAATTACTCAAATGGCCACACCATAGTCGTTTGCCACTTGGTGTATTGACATCATCAGATCCTTGCCGATTTCTAAAGGTGGTGCGAAATACACCATCATAGCAGTGGATTACTTCACCAAATAGGTTGAAGCTGAACCTTTAGTCGCAATCACAATGGAAAAAAGTAATCAACTTCATTGTCCAAAACATCATCTGTCATTTTGGCCTTCCATGAACCATTGTAACTGATAATAAAACCCAATTCGACAGCGTTAAATCCAAAAACTTCTACCGACGACATTATATTAAAAAGAGATTAGCGGCAGTTGCTCACCCCCAAGCAAATGGATAAGTCGAAGCTATTAACAAAATCATAAAGTTCATTCTGAAGAAGCGTTTGGAAAAGGCTAGAGGCAAGTGGATCGACGAACTCTCATCAGCTTTATGGGCATACAGAACCACCCATAAGTCCACGACTAGCCATACTCCATTCGTCCTTTCTTACGGCTCCAAGGCCATCATCCCTATAGAACTTGAAGTCCCTTCTCATCGAATTACAACCACTATTTCATTATAAAATAATATATAAACAAGGAATTGCAATCCAATTGCAATTAAACTAGAAGGAATTGGTGATGACTTGTGAGCGTACAAACGCATCCGAGAGCCAATGATAAGAACGTGTACCTGAACGTGCACATGTATATTCAGAAAATTTGATTTCTTGAAATCGACAGAGATTAAATTTTCACCTGGAGATATTAAAGAAAAGACTGAATCAGATAGCCAGAGCTTAGTATAGAACTGGGCACTGATAACAACTGATGGAATACAACCCAGAATTTATACTATTGGAAATCAACCAAGCGTCATGACAATCAAAGAGAGATACAACACTTTAGGAAGGTAATATAATGGAAGGATGGTGACTATTCAGGAAATTGGATGGATTTCTTTTCGGCGACACTAACTTGCTTCATTCAAAGTACGTCATGTATGCAACAAGATGCACTTTGGGGGGCAAATGTTATCCGACATTTTGACCCGGCTATCTTCGAACTGACTGGACAAATTAGACACGACTATCATCAAGGCCAGTAGCCTAAAGCGATGATTGTGGTGTCTAAAAATAAAGCATAGATGATAATATGAAGCAGAAGCATGAAAGCTCACTACTCCCTGAAGATGGATCAGGTACGATCCATATTCAACACTATGGATCATATCGTATCAATTCCACCACTCAATTTTGCAGCGATGATCGGTCAGTAACTCAAAATCTACACATGATGTCAACATGAAACTTAGAGTACAAGCTTACTACAACATGTGGAATAGCCCCTAAGGATCTCATTCCAATTGGAGCAAGTTGGAGGGATCGGCATAACAACCTTTGGAGGGATAGGCAGAAATCAGAATTCAAGCAACAATACTTCACGGAAAATGCGATATCTCACAAATCGTACGTCTAAATTGCACGAAAATGGGGGAGCAAGTAGCTAACATCATGGGGGTATCCCTCATAGTGATTTCAGCCCATTTGGGTGCACTAATAAGGATCGGTAGCAATCCCTATTGTGGGCCCCGATAGGCCTGCAAATTTTTGGGTAGCCTCGTCTTGGTCTCCGGAACCTTCTGCCAAAATTTCAGTCCGATCCGTACACGTCTTCCCCTATAAATACAGCAGACATGGCATCAAAAAAGGGTTCTTGGTTTCTCTACTGAGGCTCTACCATTTTTATTCTTCACTTTTGTACTAATGGATCCCAATTGATCCAGAAATTCTTGTAATCATAATCAAGTGGAAGATCAATAAAAATATGAAATAAACGTAGGCCAAGATAACCGAACCACTATAAAAATCTTTGTGTTCCTCTATGATTTTTTCTTTGTTTTAATTTCATTCTTCATTTAATCTCTACTAGATTTTATTAGGTGATGATGCCCATTTTTGGCGTCAGCATGATGCAAGGAGGATCTGCAACTGAATTAGTTGTTGTAATGCTAGAGGAGCAAATCATGAAATTTCGATTGTCAACAACTATGTTGTTTTGAGTAGGGATTATAAAAGACTTGGTGGAAAGCCATTCATTGGAACGGAGGATGCTATCGAGGTGGAAAATTGGATGTTGCATCGTGAAAGGATTTTTGATGATTTAGGTCTGAATGACAAGCAGAATAGGAGATTGGCATCTAAACAATTGAAATAAGCTGCATTATATTATTGAATAGTGTTACTGTTGGAGTGCTAGAGGAAAATTTGACTTGAGCTGAGTTCAAAAGGTGGTTCGAGGGGAGGATTATGTCTGAAATTGCCAAGTCGACTTTGCTTAGGAAGTTTGTTGAGTTGATGCAAGAATACATGACTATGTTGGAGTATGCAATAAGATTTGATGAGTTATCCAGGTATGGTATGCTACGGTTGACATAGTGATTAAGAGAAATGAAAAGTTCATTTGTGGATTAAGACCAGAGCTTGCGAAGGCAACCTTGTCGCATCTTAGGGATTCATATGACATAGTAGTAGAGATGGCACTAGAAAATAAAGAGATGCTTGCTTTCTTTGGTAGTGATAAAGCATTAGAGACCTAGAGTGGGCTAAATCAAAAAAGGAAATTCTTTCGAAAAAAGGGGGCTTGGAAGGGTGGAGCTGCCAAGTAATGAAAAGAGGATGTTGTGTGTTACAAGTGTGACAAGAAAGAGCATTTTGCAAACGAATGTCGGTTTGGAGATGGAAAGAAAGTTATTGGGAGGAAGAATATCAAGTGATTCAACTGTGATCAGATAGACCATTATAAGAACCAGTGCAAGGAACCAGCCAAGGTTGAAAGAGGAAAAGTGTTTGCTTTGGAACCAGCTATCTCGAGACCAACAACCAAGGAGAAAGGAAAAGCTATGATGGGAGGTATGCTTTTGATTCATGGCATACCTGTTAGAGTACCGATTGATATTGGTGCATCACATTTGTAACGACCCGTAAATTCCAACTATTTTAATAACGTAATTAGTTGAAATTTTGTGAAATTTTAAATGATAAAATTTTGAAATAAAAATTTAATATTTGGAATACGTCTAGTTAAACATAGCGGCTGGTAAATTTTCGTCCGAAAATATGAAAGTTTATTTCGCGCGTAAATTCACTTCAATTTAATCAGTTAAAAAGCGATGAAAATAAAATGTTTCCGAAACCTAAATATTTTTACATAGAAAAATTCTAAACCATCTTCTGAGCAAGATGTTAGTTTTTCGTTTTTCCAAATTCGGACACCTTTGGCTCCGTTGATCTTATTTTTCAGTGTTTTTCTTGCATTTTTCGTAGTAGAAAAATTCGAATTTTTATAATTCAATCATACCACTGATACCTGTATACCGTTTTGATCGTCTCATCCTACTGATCTCTACGGTATATTCATTCCTGTGTTTCGACGTCTAGTACGCGGTGAAATTGACAAAAAGCGATTACCGTAGAAGTGCCCGTTTTGAGTCTCTTGGATTTCTGTGCCCATTCATTTCTCAAACGGCTGAAAAACGAACGGCCATTTGTTTTCCCTAGAAATTTAATATGCGACTTTTACCATTCGTTTGATTTCATTTTTCCTCTGGTTCCTTCACTTTATCGGTTCGTTCCTCTTCTTTAACTTTACTATTTCATTTGAGAATAAGAAAGAAAAGAACGTTAGTTGCTCCATTTCCATGGCCCCTATCAGATCCGTGCTTCAACCATTCTGTTAAAAAAAAGTATTAATAATATATGTGTTGGATTTGTAAATATGGATGCAGCACCTCTCAAGCCTCCATCCATCTCACTTGCATCCTTATTTTTTTTATGCATGCATGTGAAATCCAACATTTGCCATGTTTGCCAAACACCTCAACATCTTTTTCCATCACCAACTACAAACCACCTCCACATCATCCACCGGGCACACCCAACCGCGTAGCACCGGCTTCCCTCTCCTCCACTTCCACTCTCCCCGCTGTACTTCCTCTATTGGCCACGTCAGACCTACACGCAAGCCCTCCGCAAATACATCCTCCCACGTCAACTGCCACCCCAGCCTTCAATCTGAAGCCGAACGCTTCCCCCTAAAACAGCAGCCGCCTGACCGAGCCCCGACCATGTCGAGCATTGTAACATCCCGAAAATTTTCGACTTTCGAAAATTCAACATCGATACTCACTTTATCGACTGCTGAGCCATCGAATGCCGGAAACCCGAAAAGTTATGGTTTTAAGAAAGAAGAAAAAGGTAGAAGAATAAGATAGAAGAAAAAGAAGAAGAAGAACAACAAAACAACAACAGATACAGAGCAGAGACAATATCAGAATCTCACATATCGCAGCGGAACAATATATAATAGATAAATGGATAATCTTTAAAACAAAGAACTGTATCATTTTATACATACATCAATCATCAGAGTCAATATACAACCATGGACAGTTATATAAACTTGTCCTCATACAGAATACACAGCGGAATAAATACTATCAGATACAAATACTACGTCTCGCCATTCAGCTTGCTTCCAAAGCTCCAGAATATCCAGAATATCCTGATAACATAACTCTAGGCTGCCCGTGTGGAAATTTGTGGGCACCCAGAGTTTAGAAGGGAACAATAAACTCCGAGTCAGTCATGGTGACTGGTGTGAGATCGTAAAACAGTTATTCTTTAAAATAAACAACAGGATAATTTTAAAGTCAATTCGAAATGCTTTTGGAAAATGAAACTACCATAAGACCTCCCACCACACACACAATGCAAACGCAGAATTGGAGGAGATTTCTTCTTATGATAGTCAAAGATGCTTACTACGCAAAATCAAATCATTTTTGATATTATTATTAGTGCATAGTGTAGAAATTCATTTCGAAAGTATAATATAAATCTTAGCCAGCATAGACATTTCGAACTATGCCTACTATAGCTACCATCCAAACAGTGGGGCGCCACCATAAGTGAATGATAGGTTCTACAACTAAAACCGTACAAGTCACGTATTGTTTCTTTGGATTTCCAACAAATGGTCAGGCTAAGGAACTTCCTATCCACGATGGGTACGTCCCTGGAATAGACGACCCGAGAATCTAACGTTACGGTTAGATCTCTGCCAACACAAGGCCGGGTTACCTCTGCAAAAATAGGTAACTACTGACACGCGTATGCCATCCCCCGATCGTCACCGATCTTCCCGAGGATCCCCGATTCGCAACAAACCACATAGAAAAATAATGCAGTAACCACAGAGGTTAAGTATCTGGGCTCCATACCATGATACCACCTTTATCCAGAAGGAATGACATACACTAAGGGGCGCTACTCCCTAGAACCTTGCCGCATCCTTCCTGTTTCGACCATTTCCGGGGTGTGAGGCTCGACGAAGTCTCGTCCACAAAGCTACGCTTTCTACAAAGCCCTGCTTCGGGTCAAACAAAATGATCAACCTATGATCACAAAGATATAAGATCAAACAAATGATCATATCACAAATGACCAAACACTGATCATTTCACAGCAACACTCAGTATGCCACGTTACCAAATTGGGAGTATATCGCTGATAAATTTCAACTACATAACCTCTGAGCTCGTACGTCTCAGAGAAGGGTGTTAAGCTAAGAGAATAAATTCTCCGCCACCAACAGAAATGTATTTGAAAGAAATCAGCTTTATATCTCAAATTGTAACGTCAGACACACAATCCATACAAGTCTGTTCCGGGATCGAACAGAACCGAAGGCACTTCTCACGAAGCCCTTGCATATCCGGATAAATTTCTAATCACGTCAGGACTTCCCGTCACTAAGGGTGATAAAACCTCTAAACCGAAGATCAGTCGGTGTAGAGTAACTCGACGGTAATCCTTCCGTTTTCAAAAATATCCGGTCTTCAACACCGGTCTTCAAATGCGATTCATAACGACGTATCACATATTCGGAATGGGTTATACGACCCCATGGTCCTTTCCCGGCTAACCCGAATAGTGAGCGTATATTTAAAAACAAGTGTGGCATTCAAATTCATCCAATTCACAACAAATACCTATCTAAAGGTAATTATTGATAGTCGGTTATTTAACTATCAATAAAGATGCGCAACATCATCAGATTCCAAATAATTTTCCAAATTATTTCATCTTCAAAAATATCTTTACTAGATATAAAATTTTCCACACTTAATTATTTGAAAACAATTTCAAATCAATTTCCACATTTCATTTTATCTTTGAAGATAAAATCTCAAAACCGTTCATTTCATATTGGAAAAGCATTTCCATACTTATTTTAATAATAAGTGTTCACAAATCTTTTATTTTCAACATTTGAAAATACTCGATATACTTAAATCAAATTAAGTATATATTTCATTCTTTAAGGAAATCATAAATTTTACATCTATTTGAGTCAAAACGAATGTTGCGTAAAACATCGTTACGACGACTCAAAATCACTAGTATAGGGATTCGGATTTAAGATAGATATATAAATCCCAATACTACCTCAAAACATTTCCTTTCGGAAATCATTTACTATAACAACAGTGTTATAGTCCATCATTTCCTTATTTTTCGAAAACGTCTATTTCAACAAGAACTGCGGAAATCTCTGCTTTCGATTCATAATACATTTTAAAACATCTTTAAAATGTTTAACTTCATTTCTAATATCACTTCTTCAAAAACGTATCCATTTTACTTAACAATATATTCACTGTCCAAAATCGTGCATATATCTTCTTTAATAACCTTCTATAATTCACTTATCAAATTTAATCAATTCCGAATTTATAAACACGGTTATAAATTCTATTTCCATTTTAATAACAACTTCGACTTATAAATCTTCTTTTATTAACTTCTATATTCAACTCATCAAAATAAGTGATTCTGGATTTATAAACAACTTTTATAAATTTCAATTCTATTCTTCTAACAACTTCGATTTATTAATTCCTTTTATTAACAAATTCAATTTATAACTCGATATAAATATCACAAGTCCATATTATAAGTTAATAACTTATCATTCATTTTCAACTTCACAATTTATAAGTCTATAAATTTCATTCACTTACGGATTCCATAATATTTCATTTTTCACACTTATAAAAACTCATTTTATAATTTCACCATTCTTAATTTTGTGGATATCAATTTCATAAATCTTTTATATAAACCGTTTACAGAAATTTAAAAATCTCAATTTAAACCATTTCATAAATCAGTCAACTATTTATTCCAAAAATAACTTTTCGGTTATATTTCCCAAATCTATAAATTTTTGTAACTTTAAAATTTGAACGTTTATTTATTTAAAATAAATCACTTCAAAAATCCCATAAAACGTATATTTTCAAAAATCACTTTTAAAAATCCTTTTAGAGTAAAAGTCGTTATTTTTACATTTCAAAACTGAATCTGATGATGTAACATCACCAATCAGTCCATCATAACAGTCAAATATCATATATCATCATATGATAACAGAATATATCACAATATCTGAAAATAATCAATACGGTGAGGAATCCAGTCGGATCCCTCCAACCTGTTTCCCTGCATCCACAGATGTTAGCACAATACCAATTCCGCTCCAGTACGGAATTATCGCGGTATATAGGTTTTTATAAATCCGCTTACTAACGGCGCAATAGGGTCTCATCCGCTATACGAGGCGGGAAATCAATCAATCCAATATATACATATGCCAATATGTATATATTGCTATATATATATAGATATATCCTATAATATCTAATATCACATTCAATAGCAATCAATAACTGCAAAAATTCCACATTCATTTGAGTGAGAAAATCTCACCTCGATTTCAATTCCGTTCCAGCTTTTTATTTCGAATAAATTAAACAGCCGTTTAATTTTATCCAAAATTTTCACTGACTCCAATCGCTTCCAAATCAGTTCCAGCGCGTAGTATTCGACGATACGATTCCAATGCAACTGATTTCGTAATTTTTCAACCTCGTATGAACAAGATATCAAATTTTAAACATCACATAAATTAAATTACAATTTAAATTACATTTCTTTTATTTATTTTCACCTAAACCCCATCTGGACCGTTCGTTTTAGCAAAGAAAATCGTGGCCGTGATCTTCTTCTTCCCTCTACCAGGCAACGCACGCGACTTTGAACCCAACAGCCGCCTAAAAACCCTAATCACGCACCCACCTACGCTTCGCCAGAGATTGATCAACGAGTGCCATTCTAACCCCCTACGTCGCCCCTACCCACGGCACGAATATCTAGGAGCTCGATCCCCTCCTTGGCACGCGAGACGAGAACGAACGGCGCGACTTCACGCTCGAATTCTGGCCACCACGACGAGCTACGCGACGCTCCACCGTATGGATCTGTCGAGCTCGAGACGCTCTACAACTTTCGTTCAGATGCCGAAGTCTAATGGTGAATGGATCATGAGATATTGAGGGAGAAAGGAACGACATTTTCTGGCCTTCCATTTTGAAGGTGGCGGCTGAGACATTTAGAAACCCTAGCTATTCTCTTTTGCAAATGAAGATAATGAAGTCCTTATATAGAAAATGACCAATTTTACTATTCATCGAAATTTTTCGAACTCCGATTCGAGCGTGCCGGCTGACGTTCGTAAGGTTTACCCCGCGTTCCGAATGCAATGGAACAGGTTTCGAAAGCTAATTCGATCGTCTGTGTGAGATACGGAGAAAAACGATCAATTTAAATTAAACCGATTTAAATCGATTTCGAGGCGTTTTAATTTGTTCCGGACAAACGGTAAATCCAAAAATTACGAAATTTGAAATCTTATAATAACATCACATTACGGATCCGATGAAACTGGTTTCGTCGAAATCCGAGACCGTTTGAAAAATGACTATTTTTAACTCGACGAATTAAATTAAAATGATATCGATGCGTTTCGAGCTGCCACGGTCAAACGACAACTCCGTTTGATACGAAAATTGAAATCCGATAATAATAAACTATTACGGATCCAATGGAACTGGTTTCGTTCAATTCTGAGACTGTTCGAAAATTGGCTATTTTTCAGTCGATAATTAAATATTAAAATATTCAATTTTCACAAATTAACTCCAAATTCAATTCTGAAAGTTCTATAACCTTTCTATAACTCCAGTATGATTTAATATAATTTTCCAAATCATTTTCAATCATATTAAACTCGATTTTCAATTATCTCTAGAATTTCGATTATTAATTTATCGGTTTAATTATCAAATTAAAACCCAATATTCGAAAAATAAATCATTCGACTTCTAAATTCCATTTATTAATATTTAAAATCAATTAAATATTCAAATTTTAATTATCAAAAATTCTGGGTCGTTACAAACTTCCCCCCTTAAAAGAATTTCGTCCTCGAAATTACACTACGCCATAAATGGCCTTCTGCAACATTTTTGCAAGGTGTTGCCAGGTAAAATGTTGCGATAGCTATACAATTTTGGTCCTACTGCAACGTTGAATTTTTGATGTTGCCTTAGCCATAAAAATGTGTTGCTCTAGCTAAATAAGTGTAATTGATGCAACATTTTTTTATAGTGTTGCTATAGCAGACCTTTGCATATCTTTCGCACCGATCCACGCCAATCTACCAAGGCAAATCCTACGTTGGAGAACGTGACACCTCAGCAATCCGAACACCACTCCTTGATCTTTTAGAGCCGCGAAGAAAAAAAGTCCCTGCAAATAACTTATTATTTTCATTCTTCTCTGTCTTCTTACAAAGTTTCAAGCGATTTCGGTTCGATTAGGGCTTCGATTTGGGGGTTCAAGCTTTGTTCAGTGATTTCGCTTCGATTTGGGGGTTCAAGCATTGTTCACATCACTTTAGGGCTTCAATTTTGATTTTGAGGTATAACACTCTCTCCCATCACTTTAGGGTTTCGATTTAAACTACTTATAAATTCTTAATTCGGCCGGAATTAACAATTCGACTTGTCTAGGTTTCCTCTTGTTGGACACACACACAAATTTTATCTTTTTATGTTAAAATACTCATATTCATAATTGTAGTGATGGACAGCGAAAACATTTGGATAGAACTTCCAAAGTTTAGTGAAGGATATATTAGCGGGATAAGAGCCTTTATACAAAACGGTTTTTCTAAATTCGCCGTAGGCGATGAAATGACGTGCCCATGCAAGAATTGTAAAAATAGCAAGTGGCGTCATCCAGATATAATTTATGATCATCTCATCTGCAATGGTCCATCTCCATTGTATGTGAAATGGATTTGTGAGGTTTCTCACCCAAATTTTGGAAGCAGTGATAAAGATATAGACTGTGATGCTGGTGATTTTGGAGATAATCTAGGTGAAATGTTGCACCGTACTCGTGGAAATATGCAGAACTGTGAAGATGAGAATTCTGATGCACCAAATGCCGATGCTAAAAGATTTTATCGCCTTGTCGAAGATGGAAAGCAGCCATTATATCCTGGCTGTTCAAAATTTTCGAGATTAAGTTTTATCATCAGGCTTTATTCTTTAAAATGTGTACATGGAATTACAGAGTCTGCAGTTGGGGATATACTAGAGTTGATGAGAGAGGCTTTTCCACAGGCCCACATACCTTTATCTTTTAGAGCCGCGAAGAAAATCATTAAAGATTTAGGTCTTGATTACAAAAAAATACACGCATGTCCAAACGATTGCATGCTCTATTGGGCAGAAAATGAAGATAAAGATGTCTGTAACTCTTGTGGTATTTCGAGGTGGGAAGAGGAAAAGAAAGGCACCCGTGACAATGATCCAGAGAAGTTGATTCACAAAGTCCCGGCAAAAGTGATGCGTTACTTTCCGCTAAAACCAAGGCTGCAAAGGCTGTTTATATGCAAGGAGTATTCACAACTTATGAGATGGCATTCTGTGGGCCGAAAAAAAGACGGAAAACTTAGACATCCAGCTGATAGCGAGACTTGGAAGGCGATGGATGCTATGTATCCTGATTTTTCATCAGAAAATAGAAATATCAGATTGGGTGTAGCCTCTGATGGATTCAATCCTTTTCGTACAATGAGTACAACTTACAGTACATGGCCAATTGTATTAGTTAACTACAACCTTCCACCTTGGTTGTGCATGAAGCCCGAAAATCTAATTCTTTCAACACTCATCTCCGGTCCAGAGTCTCCAAAGAATAAAATTGATGTATATATGCAGCCTCTAATTGAAGAGTTGAAAGAATTATGGGATCTAGGCATAGAAACTTATGATGCTTTTACTGATCAAAAATTCATGTTACGTGCAAGTGTGTTGTGGACCATTAGCGATTTTCCGGGGTATGCAATGTTATCCGGTTGGAGCACAAAGGGTAAATTGGGTTGTCCTGTATGCCATTATGAGACTTCTTCAATGTACTTGAAACATAGTAAAAAAATGTGCTACATGAATCATAGAAAATTTCTGGATCCGAAACACAAGTGGAGGTTTGATAAGAGGAGGTTCAATGGTGAAGTTGAAATAGGACAGATTCCGGGAAATTTATCAGGAACAGACATTGAAGAACTGTTGCGTGACTTTGAAAATAATTTTGGGAAGAAAAAGGATTCCCCTTTCAAAAAGAAGTCAATATTTTTCAATTTACCGTATTGGAGCCACAATTTATTGCGACATAACCTTGATGTTATGCATATAGAGAAAAACATATGCGACAACATACTCGGTACTTTGCTAAATATTAGTGGCAAGTCAAAAGACCATTTGAATGCTCGTTTTGATTTACAGGAAATGGGCATCAGGAAGGTCCTGCATCCCGTTTTATCAAATGACGGCAAACACTTTGAAATTAGGGCTTCCATATTTGACATGACGAATAAAGAAAAAGAAATATTTTGCTCAGTACTGGAGAATGTTAAATTGCCATACGGTTGTGCAGCCAATATCAGTCGGTATGTTCACACGAAGGAAAGGAAAATCTCAGGGTACAAGACGCATGATGCTCATTTTCTACTTCACTACTTGTTGCAATTTGCTGTGAAAAAAACACTGAAGCCTGAGGTTGCATTGCCTCTGATAAGATTTGGTGCATTCTTAAGAGGTCTTTGGAGCAAAGTAATTGATTTGGAAGATGTGAAGAGGCAACAACAAGAAATTGTCGAAATTCTTTGCCAATTTGAAATGATATTTCCACCGGCTTTCTTTGACATAATGGTTCACTTGACGGTTCACTTGTGCAAGGAAGTTGAATACGGTGGACCTGTGCACGTTCGATGTATGTTTCCGATTGAGCGTTATCTAGCTAAACTCAAATCTTATGTGCGCAACAGATCTAAACCGGAGGGTTCCATCGCCGAAGGTTACTTGGCAGAAGAATGCTTGACATTCTGCTCAAGATTCTTAAGCGGTGGTGATGCAGTACCTAAATTTGAAAGTTGTCCACAAAATATGGAATATGCTATTGGTACAAGAGGAAATAAAGACGGAAAAGCTATTCATCTAAAAGAATCTGAGTGGATGGCATGTCATCGGTACATTCTATTCAATTGTGGTAACGAGGAAATAGATAATTTAAAAGAGTAAGTTTTTATGTTCTAATTTATTCTAGCAAGTACTAAAGAATTAGAATATTTCTTTATTGATATTAATACCATCATAATTATTATAGGGAACATCGAGCTTTAATTGATGGTCATGCAATATCGAGAAGATATAAAAGAGAGAGAGCACATACTGAAGAATTCTGGAAATGGCTGAAGGATGAGGTTGGGAAGAAAGAGGACATTTCGAAAGAGCTAGAAGTGCTTGCAATGGGCCCTAATCGGACAGCTAGGAAATTTAGTGGATATGTTATTAATGGATATAGATTCCATACAAAATATAGAGATGCTAAGTGTAAAACACAGAATAGTGGTGTATTCTTGACTGCCTTGACCACTAGCTTTGCAAGTTCAAAAGATCAAAATCCATTGGTTGGTAATGTTAGTTACTACGGAGCAATTGAAGAAATACTAGAAATTGATTATTGGGGAGAAATTTCAGTGGTTTTATTTAAGTGTTGCTGGTACCAAGAAGAGAAAGATTTGTATGGGATGACTCGAGTTAATTTTAATAGATTGTGCCAGAAATCTGATCCGTATGTTATGGCTTCACAAGTACAACAAGTATTTTATATACAAGATCCAACTGATACGGCACTTTATAACGTTGTCAAGAAATTGCCGAGGGACTGGTGTGATGTCGAAAATGAAAATGGAAATGAAGATGATCCAGTTTTACATGATATTCAATGTGGTAATGGAATAGGAAATCAAGTTAGTGATGTTAGGTGGTATAGAGATGACGTCCCGGCAACACAAATCCTCATTCCGCCTAGCATAGAGGAAACTTCCTCTTGATTTCTATGTAGCAATATCAAGTGACTTCTATTTATGTATTAGTTCTTAATTAAGGGACGACTTCTGTATCTATTGATTTTCATAATTAATTTACTGCTTTTTAATTACTTGACTGCTTGTAAGTTATTCTGATTTTATGTGTTCCCTTGTTGTTTCTAGTGCTTTATATACCTGCATACACATATGTACTTAATATACCTACCCATTTTATTATTTCATATCTTGCTTCCAATGTAAACTCACCATTCTGTATCCATTTTGTATAGGATGGGGGAACTCATGCAGCTCACATTTCATCACAAGGGTGCATTTCAGAAGGCACAATATGTTGGTGGAACCGATACTGTGGTAAAGAGGGTTGATCCTGACTACTTCTCGTACACAGTGCTCATGGAGTTTGTGAAGGATGAACTTCAATACACCGAAATAGGAGGAATTTATATGAGAAATGGTGAGAAGGGTGGGTGGAAGTTAGTGACGAATGATGCGGACCTCTACGAATTAGTCAAAGGAGTTAACACTGGTGGCAACTTGGATTTTTATATCGACAACGTTGTCGATACTGCAATTGAGCCATTGAAGCAAATGCAGCCGCATGTAATCATGCGGCCAAGGCAGAATCTGGTTACAGGTATATATAAATGGATAGTTAATATCATTTACAGATTGTGATATTTTGATATAGCAAAAAAAAAATTTATTGTGATATTTTGATTATAACATTTAAAGATTATGATTATAATATCATTGTATTGTTGCAGCTACAAAACCAGTGAAACGACAGTACGTGACGGCTCATCAACTAAAACAGAACCAAAAAAACAAGAAGTTAGCTGAAGTCAATAGTCCTCGGAAGTCAGCACGGCTGAATAGTAATGCAACTGTGAATCTAAAGTTAGGTGAGGTGAACAGTCCTCGGCAGTCGACACGGCTGATTAATCCAGAACCCAACGATGCAACCGTGAATCTAAAGTTAGCTGAGGTGAAAAGTCCTCGGAAGTCGGCACGGCTGAATAATCCAGAACCCAGCAATGCAACCGAGAATCTAAAGTTAGCTGATCAGGTAAATCCTCAGAAGATGACACAGAAAAAAAAACCAAAAATCAGCGATTCAACAGTGAATCTGAACTCATCAAGTGTTAAGAGGAAGTTGGAATCACGTTTACCAACATCGGAAGAAGAAGATATGGATGAAAATGGCATGCAGGTTTGAAGAATTCTTATTATGATGATCTTATTGTAATTTGAATATTTTGTACCACTCTTGCAGCATACTTACTATGATGTTCCTGTTTATTATATACTTGCAGGATGTTCATCTACCACCTCCACCACCTCCAAATGAGTATTCTACACCTCCACTATCTCTACAAGATTATGAAGTACAGAGAGCTGCTAAGTTGATGGTGAACCTAAAAGATTATGAAATACATAGAGCTGTTAATGTGATGAGGAACAACGAAGTTCTTGCTTCTCTAGGTGTGCCTGCAATTTCAGCTGAACTGAGAAATGTAAACCAAAAAAAAGTTAAAGGAAAAGAAAAGATGCAAGAGGATGTGGATAGTGATCAGGAATATAATCCGGACCATGAGGAGCATAGTGAAAATGATACTTTACAAAGTCCAAGAAAGGTGTGTGATAGCTACATATCTTATTTTTTCTGCTTATGAAGATAATAACTATAAAATCCAATCTTATTTCCTACTTATATATACAATTTAGAGAACTAAAAAAGTTGAGAAGCCCAAGCCTGTTAGTGGACCACAAACTCGTTCAGCTAGTGGTATCGCAAAGGAAAAGGAAAAGTTGAGAAGCGCAAGCCCAAGCCCAAGCCTGGTAGTAAGTTCAACTGAGAAGGATGCTGAAGGAAAAGGAACAATGGCTGATTATTTGGCTCTGCGGGAACGACAAAAGAAAAATGCTGCAAAAGCTAGTGCAAGTGGTATGGCAAATAAGTATGTTGCGGAGAATGTCTTGCCAGACATTGAAAATGAAGAAGTTGAAGCAGGTACTGAATTGATGTGATAATAATATTTAATATTACAGTAGGATTAATATTTAAGTACCGAATTTACATTATGATTTATGTTATTATTTGACGGGACTTTTCATTTTAATTAAAGGTAAAGTTCCTAAAAGACTCAGAGGTCACACAAAGATGTTTAATGTTCATACAAGGGCGAATGACAAAAGAGTTGTAATTATGATGAACCAGTGGTTCCAACCTATTTCAGATGATGACAAAGTAATATCTGAACTGAGCAACTTTTTAGGAACATTGAAAAGGTCCGTGCCACTTACGTATAAATCTTGGTCGGATGTTCCTGAAAAGTTGAAGAAATCTCTATGGGATTATGTTAAGGTAATCTATTATTAACTATAATGTTGCTGAATTTTACTTTAATAAGTAATATTGATCTATTAACTATAATGTAGCTGAATTTTGATTTATTTATTCTTTTTTATATTTGATTTATATTTAAGCAACGGTATATTATTCCGGATGAATGTGAAAACTGGGTGTTGAAGTCTATTCGTGACTGTTGGAGGGGGTACAAGAGTCGCATAAAAACTGCTCATTATAAACCTTATAAGACTGATGAGGAGAGGCTAGAAAACAAGCCAGACAACATCCCAGTGGAGGATTTTAAAGTGCTCTTGAGGTATTGGGCAGATGATGAGATTCAGGTATACGTACATATTATTTATTTCGCAAGATAAACGAGTACTTTTTTTGTGAGATAAACAAGTACTTTGTTTTTTGTGTATTTTTTAGCAAAAAGCACTGAAAAATTCTGATAGTCGTAAGTCGTATCAAGACACACACACCGCTGGTCCAAAGTCGTTCGCCCAGCTTCGTCATAAGATGGTATGTGATACTTTACATTTTTGACTGAAGAGAGTGTATGCTAAACTATCTATTGAACTTGTATCAGGAGACACCATCCGATGCAGCACTTTTTCTTAAAAGTCGTAAGAGAACAGATGGGCGTGAGTACGTGTCTAATCCTCAAGTAATGAAGTACAAACTTGTAAGTAATAATTCTGTTTTGTAATAATTTTGTTCTGTTTTGCACATGCTGCACATTGTTTATGTCTTGCTCATGTGCATGTATGCTCATGTCCTTGAAACTGTCCTTGAAACACTTGTTGAACCAGAGTTTCGCAAACGTACTAATGGCATAGATGTTTGCTTTGGAAATTGTAATTGAGTATATTGTGAGATTAAGAATTTTGAACCCTCAGCCATTTTTTCCCTTTTCTAGTCGAATGAAGAGGACTTGCTTTTGCGTTTGGCTAGAAATGACACAAAAACTGGAAACGAAGAAATGAATTTGGTTAAAGGGATTACTAACTTGGTTTATATAAAAATATATGTCTATAGTAATACACATATGTGCATAAATAAAATGAATGGCCGTTTGAAGCCTCAGAATCCAGATGACGAAGCCATAGCTGGCTGTCGACGGAATTGTTTTCCAGTTTTTACTAGTATATATGTTACAAATTGTTTTCTAATTACATGCACATAAACAAATTGTTTTCCAAAATGTGGCTTTCTCTGCATTTGCTGTACACAATCCATATATAAGCATTTGCTGCATTCTCTGCATTTACTGTAGGGTAATTTTGATGTGGTTTTATTTTGTAGGACTTAGTTCAAAAGGCAATGGCCGGTGGAGAAGGAGGAAATACTGTCGAAGCAGTAATTTCGAATGGAAAATCACAGGGTCGTCCTTTGCTTATAGGGAGGCGTGCAAAGTGTGCAAAACAATCAACCGAGGCTCTAACAAATGCTTACGTACATGACTTAAGGCAAAGGCTTGTCGAAGAAATTGAAGCACAGCTAGAATCCAAGGTAAATCAGAAGGTACAAGAGAATTTGGCTAGGGTGCTTAAGAAATTAGGTGATGCCAACCCAGAGATGAACATCAATGTAGAGGATCTAACTTCCGCAATCATGTCCAGTGAGACTGATAATCTGACTGGAGGCACCAGCTCTTAAGTCTCATTTATGAATTGTTATGTGTACTGGATATTTTGGGGTAGCTTTGTAGTATTTTGGGGTAGCTTTGTAGTATTTTGGGGTAACTGACATGAATTGTGATGTGTACTGCTGTATGAATTGTTATCTGTACTGTGTATTATGCTGTGTATTATGCAAGTGTTTTATGTGATATTGTACTGTGTATTATGCAAGTGTTCTATGTGATATTGTACTGTTCTATGAGCTCTTAGTGTCTCTTCAGTATAGTGTTGCAGTAGCTTCAGTATAGTGTTGCAGTAGCTTCAGAATAGTGTTGTAGTAGGCTTCTGAATAGTGTTGCAGTAGCTTCATAATAGTGTTGCAGTAGCTTCATAATAGTGTTGCCACAGGGTTATAAATGTTGCTTAAAATAATGTTGCAATAGTCATTCAAGGTGTTGCCATAGGGATGGACCCAGTTGGGTCGTGGGACCCACATTGTGGGCCCCACAATATGCGGGCCCCACAACTTCAGAAATTTAATACCCTATAGCAACATTTTTGGAATGTTGCTACAGATACCTATGGGTGTTGCCATAGACCCAAATAGGGTTCTATTGCAACAATATTACTTATGTTGCCTTAGATAGTCAAAATGTTGCCTTTGAGGTCTAAGGCAACGGCAAAAATTGCATCACCCTAAAAGTGTTGCCATAGACCTATGGCAACATTTTTCGGTCCTGAGCCAACATTTTTTTTGTGTTGCAGAAGGCCATTTATGGCGTAGTGTTACAAGTTTGGAAAAAAAAGTCCTTAACTCGTCTACTATTTTTCACAATCTAATAGTTTTATCAATTCATCAAAACAAATCTTTCTACTAAAGATTCGTTATTAATTCTACTAAATTTCCAACTTCAACTATAAGTTCAAACAACATTGTTTAACTTCTCAATTCAAATTCGAGTTTAAATTCAAATTTTAAACTTTCAAAATTTTCACAAAAATTTGCTAACGCCCTAAATTTCCGAAAAATTTCGCCAGCGTCTCCTTTGCGCGGCTAATACGGCACTACTACAAAACGTCCCTACGGACTCTCAGATTTCAAAAAGAAAAGAAAAAGCCAAGCGGCTAGACAAGAAATCAGCAAATCTCATATTCAAATTTAAATACATACCTTTAGTCGAGCAATTCAAATTTATCTTCGAAATTAAATTCCAATTCCTTTATACACCTGTATATCCTACTAACCATAATATCTAGTTACAGCATTCAAACCATTTTGTAAATTCTATTACAAAAATTTCAATATAAACTACTTATATCATCTTTACTTCACTGTTGAAGTTACATATATTTCCATTCAACTTTTCATTTCAAATTTCATTTGAATTCAATTTTATCTTCTATTTTGAATATTGAATTTATCAATTATTGTTCATTCAACTGCCAATATTTTAGATTAGTTCAGTTACTAATTCATTTCCAATTCTAATTCACTTATTCAAATTCGGTTTCAACATTCAGTTTTAATCTTATTCACTTCATTTATTCAAATTTATTTACTCATTCACACATTCTTTCATTTTCAATTTGAATCTCATTTCTATCAAATTCCAAATATTTTATAAGTCTTCGACTTATTTACATCTTGATTTATAAAATCATCCATACATTCATATTACTAATTCTATTATGAATTTTATCTTCAATTATCCTTTTTGAATTCTATTTTCATTTGTAAATCATATTTACAATTCATATTCATAATTTTTATTCATATATGAATTCATCTCTTTATATTTCAATTCACATTTATAAATTTCATTCGTTAAATGGATTTTTATTTAAACTTTAAACTTTACAAGTTATCAACTTCATTCAAAACCATTTTGAAAACAATTCAAATTATCCTTTGAATTTCCAAAACAAAATCCAAATTTTTTTCAAACAACTTCTATTTAAAACAATTTGGCAGCAATTTCCTCTTTTGGAAACCCAAAAATGAACACCAACGATGCCGCGGTCATCATCGAAGTTATTTTCCAGCGACCGAAAAGAGTTTAGAGCTTTTATCTCTCTAAAATGCTTTTCAAACCCTCGAAATCCATTTTCAAATCAAAAAGGATTTAAACTTTCAAATCTCCAAAATTTTCAAATTCTTTTCAAAACATTTCCAAATACTTCTCTGGAATTCCGTTTAAATTACAATTCACATTTATAATTCATATTCTTTAAATTTCATTCATATGTGAATTTATTTCTTTACTTTGGAGTTTCGGTTTGAATTTCTTATCCAATTTCATATAATAATGATAACATTTCAATATTATCACTTCCTAACAACCAAACATCCATATACTATAATAATTCATAGAAAAACATTTCTTTTATATACAAAAATAATTTTGGGTAAAATCATTTCATTCACCCTATTTAAAACAATACTGTGCCGAATTGTTCTATTCAAGTGTTTAGAGATCCCTATCGATAGAGTTGTACGGACAATACCGACCAGAATCCATATACCACTCAACAAACCAATCATCACAATATAAAACAATTTTATATTCACTAACAAATACGCACTCATATCTATTATTACACTCAGCTCATTCTAGAGTACTACTGACTCTATCTCTAATGAGTAACACCCAACAGAGCAGGGTTGTCGCTTAACCATATGCTCTGATACCAAATGTAACGATACGCAGACAGCGGCCACCGGTAGGCTTTGCAACCATCCCAGTCCCACCGTGGCTTACATCGGCACCTCGCATTTACTTTTACGGCCAGCCTCTCGACTGTCACGGCATCTGCCTAACCAACCCATCCCTCTCAGGGACATGTAGGGGTAAGAGTCCCCCGTTCGCCACCAAACTGCGAAGCGAGAACCCCCTATCATGCTGTAATATAGCAAATGCGATCCATAACGACGTATCACATATTCGGAATGGGTTATACGACCCCATGGTCCTTTCCCGGCTAACCCGAATAGTGAGCGTATATTTAAAAACAAGTGTGGCATTCAAATTCATCCAATTCACAACAAATACCTATCTAAAGGTAATTATTGATAGTCGGTTATTTAACTATCAATAAAGATGCGCAACATCATCAGATTCCAAATAATTTTCCAAATTATTTCATCTTCAAAAATATCTTTACTAGATATAAAATTTTCCACACTTAATTATTTGAAAACAATTTCAAATCAATTTCCACATTTCATTTTATCTTTGAAGATAAAATCTCAAAACCGTTCATTTCATATTGGAAAAGCATTTCCATACTTATTTTAATAATAAGTGTTCACAAATCTTTTATTTTCAACATTTGAAAATACTCGATATACTTAAATCAAATTAAGTATATATTTCATTCTTTAAGGAAATCATAAATTTTACATCTATTTGAGTCAAAACGAATGTTGCGTAAAACATCGTTACGACGACTCAAAATCACTAGTATAGGGATTCGGATTTAAGATAGATATATAAATCCCAATACTACCTCAAAACATTTCCTTTCGGAAATCATTTACTATAACAACAGTGTTATAGTCCATCATTTCCTTATTTTTCGAAAACGTCTATTTCAACAAGAACTGCGGAAATCTCTGCTTTCGATTCATAATACATTTTAAAACATCTTTAAAATGTTTAACTTCATTTCTAATATCACTTCTTCAAAAACGTATCCATTTTACTTAACAATATATTCACTGTCCAAAATCGTGCATATATCTTCTTTAATAACCTTCTATAATTCACTTATCAAATTTAATCAATTCCGAATTTATAAACACGGTTATAAATTCTATTTCCATTTTAATAACAACTTCGACTTATAAATCTTCTTTTATTAACTTCTATATTCAACTCATCAAAATAAGTGATTCCGGATTTATAAACAACTTTTATAAATTTCAATTCTATTCTTCTAACAACTTCGATTTATTAATTCCTTTTATTAACAAATTCAATTTATAACTCGATATAAATATCACAAGTCCATATTATAAGTTAATAACTTATCATTCATTTTCAACTTCACAATTTATAAGTCTATAAATTTCATTCACTTACGGATTCCATAATATTTCATTTTTCACACTTATAAAAACTCATTTTATAATTTCACCATTCTTAATTTTGTGGATATCAATTTCATAAATCTTTTATATAAACCGTTTACAGAAATTTAAAAATCTCAATTTAAACCATTTCATAAATCAGTCAACTATTTATTCCAAAAATAACTTTTCGGTTATATTTCCCAAATCTATAAATTTTTGTAACTTTAAAATTTGAACGTTTATTTATTTAAAATAAATCACTTCAAAAATCCCATAAAACGTATATTTTCAAAAATCACTTTTAAAAATCCTTTTAGAGTAAAAGTCGTTATTTTTACATTTCAAAACTGAATCTGATGATGTAACATCACCAATCAGTCCATCATAACAGTCAAATATCATATATCATCATATGATAACAGAATATATCACAATATCTGAAAATAATCAATACGGTGAGGAATCCAGTCGGATCCCTCCAACCTGTTTCCCTGCATCCACAGATGTTAGCACAATACCAATTCCGCTCCAGTACGGAATTATCGCGGTATATAGGTTTTTATAAATCCGCTTACTAACGGCGCAATAGGGTCTCATCCGCTATACGAGGCGGGAAATCAATCAATCCAATATATACATATGCCAATATGTATATATTGCTATATATATATAGATATATCCTATAATATCTAATATCACATTCAATAGCAATCAATAACTGCAAAAATTCCACATTCATTTGAGTGAGAAAATCTCACCTCGATTTCAATTCCGTTCCAGCTTTTTATTTCGAATAAATTAAACAGCCGTTTAATTTTATCCAAAATTTTCACTGACTCCAATCGCTTCCAAATCAGTTCCAGCGCGTAGTATTCGACGATACGATTCCAATGCAACTGATTTCGTAATTTTTCAACCTCGTATGAACAAGATATCAAATTTTAAACATCACATAAATTAAATTACAATTTAAATTACATTTCTTTTATTTATTTTCACCTAAACCCCATCTGGACCGTTCGTTTTAGCAAAGAAAATCGTGGCCGTGATCTTCTTCTTCCCTCTACCAGGCAACGCACGCGACTTTGAACCCAACAGCCGCCTAAAAACCCTAATCACGCACCCACCTACGCTTCGCCAGAGATTGATCAACGAGTGCCATTCTAACCCCCTACGTCGCCCCTACCCACGGCACGAATATCTAGGAGCTCGATCCCCTCCTTGGCACGCGAGACGAGAATGAACGGCGCGACTTCACGCTCGAATTCTGGCCACCACGACGAGCTACGCGACGCTCCACCGTATGGATCTGTCGAGCTCGAGACGCTCTACAACTTTCGTTCAGATGCCGAAGTCTAATGGTGAATGGATCATGAGATATTGAGGGAGAAAGGAACGACATTTTCTGGCCTTCCATTTTGAAGGTGGCGGCTGAGACATTTAGAAACCCTAGCTATTCTCTTTTGCAAATGAAGATAATGAAGTCCTTATATAGAAAATGACCAATTTTACTATTCATCGAAATTTTTCGAACTCCGATTCGAGCGTGCCGGCTGACGTTCGTAAGGTTTACCCCGCGTTCCGAACGCAATGGAACAGGTTTCGAAAGCTAATTCGATCGTCTGTGTGAGATACGGAGAAAAACGATCAATTTAAATTAAACCGATTTAAATCGATTTCGAGGCGTTTTAATTTGTTCCGGACAAACGGTAAATCCAAAAATTACGAAATTTGAAATCTTACAATAACATCACATTACGGATCCGATGAAACTGGTTTCGTCGAAATCCGAGACCGTTTGAAAAATGACTATTTTTAACTCGACGAATTAAATTAAAATGATATCGATGCGTTTCGAGCTGCCACGGTCAAACGACAACTCCGTTTGATACGAAAATTGAAATCCGATAATAATAAACTATTACGGATCCAATGGAACTGGTTTCGTTCAATTCTGAGACTGTTCGAAAATTGGCTATTTTTCAGTCGATAATTAAATATTAAAATATTCAATTTTCACAAATTAACTCCAAATTCAATTCTGAAAGTTCTATAACCTTTCTATAACTCCAGTATGATTTAATATAATTTTCCAAATCATTTTCAATCATATTAAACTCGATTTTCAATTATCTCTAGAATTTCGATTATTAATTTATCGGTTTAATTATCAAATTAAAACCCAATATTCGAAAAATAAATCATTCGACTTCTAAATTCCATTTATTAATATTTAAAATCAATTAAATATTCAAATTTTAATTATCAAAAATTCTGGGTCGTTACAAGCATCTTCTCAGCCTCACCCGCCTTTACAGCATCACGCTTCGTCTCCTTCGTTTCAAATCTGGGCCGAGTATTTGAGTAGGTTTCATTTTTTTTTCTTTTCACCTATAACAGCTTATATAAATTGAATATGTTTTCATTTTCCTGTAGCGTAATATATATTATAGTATAAAGTTACTGACCATTTCATCAATATACTTTTACGCATATATGATGATGTTTTATGTTCTAATACATATAGTTTATTCATTTATACAGCCTGCATAGTTGTTGTAGTCTAACTTTATGTACATAATCGATTTATATGTGTAGAGTTTGTATAAGATTTTATACAATACATTGTTATATATATATTTTTAAGTTCAGGTTAATATAGGTATATTTTATTCGGTCGAATTTTTATATATATATATGTTCATGTAAGTTTATATAACCTGTTAGTTATATATAAGCTTATCTAGGTATGTTTATTGTTGCATTGTTTCACTTATTACTATGCACATGACTTGTTTGTGTGTATGTTTCACATACATATATACAAGTCACCTGATACAAAACATTTATTTTTATGCGTAAGTACGTATATTTATAAAATGTGTTGAAAGACAAAAATATTTGTTTATTTAAATTTGAAATCTTAATTTGTATATAAATAAAAATATATAGTTGCTATAAATATATAAGTTATATATATTTCATTTATGTATATATTATAGATTTACATAAGCTACGATAGTCTGTTCGTATATATAAGTTCACATATATTATGTCCCTATATATGCATAAGTTATGAGATCTGTGGTATTATAGGTACGTTCTTATATATGATTCATTTAGATATTGTATATATGCTGAAGTAAATATATTTTTAAGTACGATTTAAAAGTATATTTGGTCGTATAGTGTGTCTGCATATATATATATATATATATATACTATTTGCCCGCATAGTACATTTAGTTATGGTCATATATGGTGTCTGCATATATATTAGTCTGCAAATCAATATTTTTTTTTTCTTTCTTTCTTTTTCAAATATGTTTTAATTTTAAATTAAAGGATTTTTATAGATACGTTATCTTAAATATGTGTTTTTTTTGAATATTGGTTTAAAATATATATAAATATTTATATATATATAACCATTTCGTTTCATTTATATTGAGCTGAATTTTGATTTGTTCTCATTGATTCCTGTTATCAGCATTGTCCGTCGAACTCGAATCCATCTTGCTTCGCTTCGAAACTCGTGCTTGGATTCGTATCGTTTCGTCCATCTCTAACCTCGAAAGGTGAGCACTCACTCACGATTAACGTTCTTTTATTTATTAAATTTGATTTCAATTGAAACGACAATTGAAATATGCTGCTATTAGTTAATTACACTGTTATATATGCTATTACTTGTATCAGTTCACCTGTGACATCTGACACTATTATCTGTTAATTATTTATGCGATGATAATACAGTTTGGCTGATAATTGATTGATTGTTGATGTTTATATTGGACGTTAAATTGTTAATGTTAAAATGATAAATAGTATGAAATTGAACTTGATGTAGGATAGTTAAATGTTAAATTTGATTAACTGACATTTGTATAATATGACCCCTTTAACTGTTGAATTTATTGACACGTAGGATTTGTTTAATTACACTTTGAACCACTGAATGTATGTTGTTAAATTGATGATGTATGAAATTTGAAATTGGACGACAAGTGAAGAATCGTAATGTAATAATCTTTAATCTACATGAAATGATAGTGTAGATTCTAGAAATAATTATATTAATTCGTACAAATAACAATGCGAATTAATACGGTTATTTCGGGATTATTTGAATTGATTATTGGATTGTTATTGTTTGTTGTTATTGCTTGTTTATTTACTTTGACACCATCCCAGTTATCACACTGCAAGTTCCCTTTACTATGCTTTGATTTTGAATTGAATTGGAATCGGGTTGAAATGATAAATACCCAAATTGAACTTTGACCTAGGATAGGAAATTAAATAAAACCCGATTGGTCAATAATTTGATTTAAAAATAAAACGAAGATTTTATTTGAATAAATAATATGGTTTTGAAATGAAGTTGAAATTTGAATTTTGATGAAAGGAAAATGTTAATATTTAATAATCTGAAACAAAATATTATAAATGTAATTGATGGAAAAATGTTGTTAAATTTGAGAAATGAATGAATTAAGTTTGAAATGATTAAATAATTAAGTTTGAAAATATAATTAAGTTTGAAATTATTAAACTTTGAAATGATTTAATAATTAAGTTTGAAATTATAATTAAGTTTGAAATTATTAAACTTTGAAATGATTTAATAATTAAGTTTGAAATTATAATTGAGTTTGAAATATTAAACTTTGAAATTATTTAATAATTAAGTTTTGAATTATTTAATAATTAAATAAGATTGAATTATTTAATGATTAAATTGAATTGAATTCTTTAATAAGTAAAATTGAACTTTTGAATAAGTGAATTTTTCTTCGTAAATGATTGAAATTGAGTTTCTTTATTTATTAGGTTTTGGAAAATTATTTAAGAAAGTAAATAAGTGAAATTGAATTTCTTTAACAAGAAATGAAAATGTGATATTTTTGGAATCAATGTAAGACTTGTAATTGAAAGAATTGATTTGACGAATTTAATTTAATTCAAAAGTGTAAGTTGATTTAATGAAGTTGAACTTAAGAAATTGATTTAATGAATTGGAAATTTAATAGAAATTGTTTTGAATGATAAAGTAACTTAACGAATATTGAATGAAATCGATAAATGAGTTTAAATTGATTCGAATGTTAAATAAAATTTATTTAAATGATTTCGGAATGAAACTTATATACGAACTTGAATCCAAATTTGAATTGTTTTAAATAATTTGAATTTGATTTATAAGATTTTGAAATGGTAAATTGGAAGTTTTGAAACGAAAATTTTGGAAATTGATTTCGAAAGACAAATGAAATATTGATTTACGAATCGAAATTAAAATTGAAATTGATTTGGTTTTGAAATAAATAAACGACCAATCGGTGTAATAATTACGAAAGTTATTAAAGAGACCGGGATCGGTAATGGATATACTCTCTATCTAAACCGAAACCACTTTAATAACTATGCACGGAGTGATGATCCAGAATGAAGTGGTTGGAATGATGTACGTGATGACTGAAGAAAGAGAACGATAATGGATAGCCTTGACACTTGTGTCAAATTGGAAATGACTAAAACAGGAGCTGTGTCGGGCCAATGGAGGATTAGCTACCTCAAGTGGACACACTTCTTCGAACTACTTATTACTTGTTGTCGATTGGTGCACCCTTGATTTTGGGAGTGTTGTTTCACGGTGTTGTGGGCGCTGCGGCGTTGCGTTCTCACCAGTCCGGATCAGGCGAACGGTAGTATCACTACCTTGGGTATTGCCTCATGTGCCTTGTCATACTTGTATTCCATTTATGCGCGACCACTACGATTTTGATTTGTACCTTTAGTATATGGATTGCCCTCTGGTGACTTCCGGTTTTGGGGAAACTACGGTCTTGTATATGCTTTTGGGAATAAAAATGTGTTAAGGGTGGAATGGGCCATGACTTAACACTATTTTGATATCTTTTTATATTACTGATAGACATTATCTACTTAGCGTATATTACTACCTAGTAGATAGTTTAACGGATCCTTAAAGGATGGTTATTCCAAACATCCTTTGAGTTACTTGTATTTCAATTGCTATTTCACTTGAGTTGGATTTATTAATATAAGAATGTTAATCCTGACTCGAGTGTCTTGTGTTTTTGCTTTACGCTCGGGTCAGACTGAGTGTACCAGTATTCGAGACTCAGCCTTTGAAGTTGGAGCTTTGCTTGAAGATCCAGCCATCTATTCTGCTTCCAGTATTTGATGATTCCAATGATGTATTCTGATTTGTATCTGATGTATCGTACTACTCTTCCGTTGTATTTGGTTTAACTCTGATGTATTTTATATATTCATATAGTAGCTTCATGAACTACTATCTCTTTTATTTCCGCTGCATTTATTACTCTGTGTCTGTGATCTGTGATTATTTATTTACTGTATATGTTCAGTTTTGCCAATTTAAATTAACAACGCGGTATTTTGAGCAATTCAACTCCGGCATGAGTGTCTACCTATACACTTATAATGGATGCGAATGGTCCAAAATTCTAGGTCATTACAGTTGGTATCAGAGCTTTGGTAGCTCTAGGCAAAACTTAACATATAGGGTAAATGTATTTACAGAATCACTCTCATTCGAGTTTCAATCTCTTCCTTTTGACTCGATTCCTTGGAATTTCGAAACATTCCCTGCGGTTTCAAAATTCATTCGTGTCCCTCACTATTCGTCTTCTTTCAATTCTGGAGCACCCCATAACTCCATTCTGAATGTTATCTATAATAGATCGGCGGTCTCGCCAATTTTAGAATGATTTGTAAAAGGGTGAAACTCCTTTACAATAGGCATTGATTTACCGGAGATTTATGTATCCTCGGTTTACGATGCTATCTATCTCCTGCTATACCTGAATTTTATTTCTTGAGATCGAATGTCGATGTACCTCGAAATTCTGCAACGATCTTATTCTTGAAGTCATGGTTGACCCGGTTAAGGTTGCCCGCGATTTATATAAACTTATCTATCTTTCTATTTCGTTATCTAATTATCTCGTCTTTGTTTCAAACCTATCTTCGAAAAAAAATTTCTCTTTGAATTGAGTCCCTTAAATTTAAATCTCTATCCTTGCTTTGAAATCCATTCTCGTATCGTCGAGCGAGGAAGTGCATTTATAAATTAATATTTAAAATGTTTTAAAAAAAATATTGTGTTGTTTGAGTTGTTGATGTTGATTTGGGTTTCCGATCGATTCGTCTGATCAACGCTATCGATAGGATTTCCAAAACACTTGAGCAGAGCAAACTGACACAATATCGTTTTCAAATTTGATAAATAAAATAGAAGTTTTGTATGATTATCTTATATATAAATATAAGTTTTCTGAAATTAAATTGTTAATGAATTTGTTTTCTAAAAATAATAATATTTGATTTTCATTTATTGTTTTGTAAACCATTGACTATTGCATAATATAAATAAATGAATTTATAAAGTTGGTTATAAATTGATTGGAATTTGAAATGAATTTAATTCAGAAATTTGAGAATTTATTAGTTTCCGGTGATTTCGAACTTTGGTTTTTAAAATTTTAAAGTATATAGTATTGGAAATATTTTCAAATAGAAATCGTTTCAAAGGATTTTTAAAATGTTGAAATCAGTTCTCTTCTCTTTGTCGCTGGAAAATAATTTCGGTGATGGCGGCCGCATCATCGACATTCATTTTCGAGTTTCGAAGTGAAGATACTATTCTGTAGCTTTGCTATGGTTTTGTTTTGAAAAATATTTTGATTTAAATCTCTTCAGTATAATTTGATTATATATATACATGGGTATCTTATTTTAAAATTTAATTTGATTTGATATAAATATATTGTATATATCTCTAAATTGTTTAAAGTTAATCGGAAATCTAATTCTTAAATTTTGTTAAAGGATGATTTTAATTATAAATAAAACCAAAATTTGGAACAAATATTTAAACTTGAATAATTGAATTGGGAAAAATTTTATTTGTATATTGTTCAACTGCATTCTAATACAACTTACCTAAATTATTCAGTAGTTGAATATGTAATTGAATAATATATAAGATAAATTGAATTTATAAATAAAATTTGAGTGTTTATAATAAATGTTATACACTCAGATTTTGATTATATAAAAAATGCAAATAAAGATGATAGAATAATAAGTTAATTGAATAATAGATGAGACAAATAAATTTGTTTTGAAAGAATTAATAAATTGAAATTTGATCGACATATGAAAATACCTTGAATTTTAAAAGAAATTAATAGATGTAAATTAATTTAAATCGAAACTTTTATGGTTTAAATTAATTTATATGGGTTAAATATATGTGAGTAGATATATTAAGTGAAATAAATTTAACAATAATTTGGACTAAAGAAGAATTTAAAAGTGTTGAAGATAAATGATTATAATAAAAAGGCTATTCAAATTTATGGTTTTAGAAATTGTAAATTGAAGATAATTGGATAATAAGATAATGAATTTAGAAATAGTTGAGATTGATTTTAGTGAAATCAAATGGATTAAATCAGTTATTGAATATCAACTAATTTAAATTGAATTTATATGGTTTAAATTAAATGTTATTTTGTATTTTAAATCTGTTTTTCTTTCTGGTTGTTTCTATTCTCCTACCTCGTTCCTTTTCGGGGACGAAAAGTTTTGAGTGGGGGAGAGTGTAACGAACCGTAAATTCCAACTGTTTTAATAACGTAATTAGTTGAAATTTTGTGAAATTTTAAACGATAAAATTTTGAAATAAAAATTTAATATTTGGAATACGTCTAGTTAAACATAGCGGCTGGTAAATTTTCGTCCGAAAATATGAAAGTTTATTTCGCGCGTAAATTCACTTCAATTTAATCAGTTAAAAAGCGATGAAAATAAAATGTTTCCGAAACCTAAATATTTTTACATAGAAAAATTCTAAACCATCTTCTGAGCAAGATGTTAGTTTGTCGTTTTTCCAAATTTGGACATCTTTGGCTCCGTCGATCTTATTTTTCAGTGTTTTTCTTGCATTTTTCGTAGTAGAAAAATTCGAATTTTTATAATTCAATCATACCACTGATACCTGTATACCGTTTTGATCGTCTCATCCTACTGATCTCTACGGTATATTCATTCCTGTGTTTCGACGTCTAGTACGCGGTGAAATTAACAAAAAGCGATTACCGTAGAAGTGCCCGTTTTGAGTCTCTTGGATTTCTGTGCCCATTCATTTCTCAAACGGCTGAAAAACGAACGGCCATTTGTTTTCCCTAGAAATTTAATATGCGACTTTTACCATTCGTTTGATTTCATTTTTCCTCTGGTTCCTTCACTTTATCGGTTCGTTCCTCTTCTTTAACTTTACTATTTCATTTGAGAATAAGAAAGAATAGAACGTTAGTTGCTCCATTTCCATGGCCCCTATCAGATCCGTGCTTCAACCATTCTGTTAAAAAAAAAGTATTAATAATATATGTGTTGGATTTGTAAATATGGATGCAGCACAAGCCTCCATCCATCTCACTTGCATCCATATTTTTTTTTATGCATGCACGTGAAATCCAACATTCGCCATGTTTGCCAAACACCTCAACATCTTTTTCCATCACCAACTACAAACCACCTCCACATCATCCACCGGGCACACCCAACCGCGTAGCACCGGCTTCCCTCTCCTCCACTTCCACTCTCCCCGCTGTACTTTCTCCATTGGCCACGTCAGACCTACACGCAAGCCCTCCGCAAATACATCCTCCCACGTCAACTACCACCCCAGCCTTCAATCTGAAGCCGAACGCTTCCCCCTAAAACAGCAGCCGCCTGACCGAGCCCCGACCATGTCGAGCATCTTCTCAGCCTCACCCGCCTTTACAGCATCACGCTTCGTCTCCTTCGTTTCAAATCTGGGCCGAGTATTTGAGTAGGTTTCATTTTTTTCTTTCTTTTCACCTATAACAGCTTATATAAATTGAATATGTTTTCATTTTCCTGTAGCGTAATATATATTATAGTATAAAGTTACTGACCATTTCATCAATTTACTTTTATGCATATATGATGATGTTGTATGTTCTAATACATATAGTTTATTCATTTATACAGCCTACATAGTTGTTGTAGTCTAACTTTATGTATATAATCGATTTATATGTGTAGAGTTTGTATAAGATTTTATATAATACATTGTTATATATATATTTTTAAGTTCAGGTTAATATAGGTATATTTTATTCGGTCGAATTTATATATATATATATATATATATATGTTCATGTAAGTTTATATAACCTGTTAGTTATATATAAGCTTATCTAGGTATGTTTATCGTTGCATTGTTTCACTTATTACTATGCACATGACTTGTTTGTGTGTATGTTTCACATACATATATACAAGTCACCTGATACAAAACATTTATTTTTATGCATAAGTACGTATATTTATAAAATGTGTTGAAAGACAAAAATATTTGTTTATTTAAGTTTGAAATCTTAATTTGTATATACATAAAAATATATAGTTGCTATAAATATATAAGTTATATATATTTCGTTTATGTATATATTATAGATTTACATAAGCTACGATAGTCTGTTCGTATATATAAGTTCACATATATTATGTCCCTATATATGCATAAGTTATGAGATCTGTGGTATTATAGGTACGTTCTTATATATGATTCATTTAGATATTGTATATATGCTGAAGTAAATATATTTTTAAGTACGATTTAAAAGTATATTTGGTCGTATAGTGTGTCTGCATATATATATATATATATATATATATATATATATATATTATTTGCCCGCATAGTACATTTAGTTATAGTCATATATGGTGTCTGCATATATATTAGTCTGCAAATCAATATTTTTTTTTTCTTTCTTTCTTTTTCAAATATGTTTTAATTTTAAATTAAAGGATTTTTATAAATACGTTATCTTAAATATGTGTTTTTTTTGAATATTGGTTTAAAATATATATAAATATTTATATATATATCCATTTCGTTTCATTTATATCGAGCTGAATTTTGATTTGTTCTCATTGATTCCTGTTATCAGAATTGTCCGTCGAACTCGAATCCATCTTGCTTCGCTTCGAAACTCGTGCTTGGATTCGTATCGTTTCGTCCATCTCTAACCTCGAAAGGTGAGCACTCACTCACGATTAACGTTCTTTTATTTATTAAATTTGATTTCAATTGAAACGACAATTGAAATATGCTGCTATTAGTTAATTACACTATTATATATGCTATTACCTATATCAGTTCACCTGTGACATCTGACACTATTATCTGTTAATTATTTATGCGATGATAATACAGTTTGGCTGATAATTGACTGATTGTTGATGTTTATATTGGACGTTAAATTGTTAATGTTAAAATGATAAATATTATGAAATTGAACTTGATGTAGGATAGTTAAATGTTAAATTTGATTAACTGACATTTGTATAATATGACCCCTTTAACTGTTGAATTTATTGACACGTAGGATTTGTTTAATTACACTTTGAACCACTGAATGTATGTTGTTAAATTGATGATGTATGAAATTTGAAATTGGACGACAAGTGAAGAATCGTAATGTAATAATCTTTAATCTACATGAAATGATAGTGTAGATTCTAGAAATAATTATATTAATTCGTACAAATAACAATGCGAATTAATACGGTTATTTCAGGATTATTTGAATTGATTATTGGATTGTTATTGTTTGTTGTTATTGCTTATTTATTTACTTTGACACCATCCCAGTTATCACACTGCAAGTTCCCTTTACTATGCTTTGATTTTGAATTGAATTGGAATCGGGTTGAAATGATAAATACCCAAATTGAAATTTGACCTAGGATAGGAAATTAAATAAAACCCGATTGGTCAATAATTTGATTTAAAAGTAAAACGAAGATTTTATTTGAATAAATAATATGGTTTTGAAATGAAGTTGAAATTTGAATTTTGATGAAAGGAAAATGTTAATATTTAATAATTTGAAACAAAATATTAAAAATGTAATTGATGGAAAAATGTTGTTAAATTTGAGAAATGAATGAATTAAGTTTGAAATGATTAAATAATTAAGTTTGAAAATATAATTAAGTTTGAAATTATTAAACTTTGAAATGATTTAATAATTAAGTTTGAAATTATAATTAAGTTTGAAATTATTAAACTTTGAAATGATTTAATAATTAAGTTTGAAATTATAATTGAGTTTGAAATTATTAAACTTTGAAATTATTTAATAATTAAGTTTTGAATTATTTAATAATTAAATAAGATTGAATTATTTAATTATTAAATTGAATTGAATTCTTTAATAAGTAAAATTAAACTTTTGAATAATTGAATTTTTCTTCGTAAATGATTGAAATTGAGTTTCTTTATTTATTAGGTTTTGGAAAATTATTTAAGAAAGTAAATAAGTGAAATTGAATTTCTTTAACAAGAAATGAAAATGTGATATTTTTGGAATCAATGTAAGACTTGTAATTGAAAGAATTGATTTGACGAATTTAATTTAATTCAAAAGTGTAAGTTGATTTAATGAAGTTGAACTTAAGAAATTGATTTAATGAATTGGAAATTTAATAGAAATTGTTTTGAATGATAAAGTAACTTAACGAATATTGAATGAAATCGATAAATGAGTCTAAATTGATTCGAATGTTAAATAAAATTTATTTAAATGATTTCGGAATGAAACTTATATACGAACTTGAATCCAAATTTGAATTGTTTTAAATAATTTGAATTTGATTTATAAGATTTTGAAATGGTAAATTGGAAGTTTTGAAACGAAAATTTTGGAAATTGATTTCGAAAGACAAATGAAATATTGATTTACGAATCGAAATTAAAATTGAAATTGATTTGGTTTTGAAATAAATAAACGACCAATCGGTGTAATAATTACGAAAGTTATTAAAGAGACCGGGATCGGTAATGGATATACTCTCTATCTAAACCGAAACCACTTTAATAACTATGCGCGGAGTGATGATCCAGAATGAAGTGGTTGGAATGATGTACGTGATGACTGAAGAAAGAGAACGATAATGGATAGCCTTGACACTTGTGTCAAATTGGAAATGACTAAAACAGGAGCTGTGCCGGGCCAATGGAGGATTAGCTACCTCAAGTGGACACACTTCTTCGAACTACTTATTACTTGTTGTCGATTGGTGCACCCTTGATTTTGGGAGTGTTGTTTCACGGTGTTGCGGGCGCTGCGGCATTGCGTTCTCACCAGTCCGGATCAGGCGAACGGTAGTATCACTACCTTGGGTATTGCCTCATGTGCCTTGTCATACTTGTATTCCATTTATGCACGACCACTACGATTTTGATTTGTACCTTTAGTATATGGATTGCCCTCTGGTGACTTCCGGTTTTGGGGAAACTACGGTCTTGTATATGCTTTTGGGAATAAAAATGTGTTAAGGGTGGAATGGGCCATGACTTAACACTATTTTGATATCTTTTTATATTACTGATAGACATTATCTACTTAGCGTATATTACTACCTAGTAGATAGTTTAACGGATCCTTAAAGGATGGTTATTCCAAACATCCTTTGAGTTACTTGTATTTCAATTGCTATTTCACTTGAGTCGGATTTATTAATATAAGAATGTTAATCCTGACTCGAGTGTCTTGTGTTTTTGCTTTACGCTCGGGTCAGACTGAGTGTACCAGTATTCGAGACTCACCCTTTTAAGTTGGAGCTTTGCTTGAAGATCCAGCCATCTATTCTGCTTCCAGTATTTGATGATTCCAATGATGTATTCTGATTTGTATCTGATGTATCGTACTACTCTTCCGTTGTATTTGGTTTAACTATGATGTATTTTATATATTCATATAGTAGCTTCATGAACTACTATCTCTTTTATTTCCGCTGCATTTATTACTCTGTGTCTGTGATCTGTGATTATTTATTTACTGTATATGTTCAGTTTTGCCAATTTAAATTAACAACGCGGTATTTTGAGCAATTCAACTCCGGCATGAGTGTCTACCTATACACTTATAATGGATGCGAATGGTCCAAAATTCTGGGTCGTTACAACATTCTTTTATATCTCATTGCTTGGTAGATAAGCTAGGTTTTGAACCATCATACCTAGTTACTTCATTAAGGGTTGCGAATCTGATAGGAGGGTATGCAACTCTTGGGATGAGATGCATCCATTTAGAGTTTGAATTATTAGGTCATATATTTGCATGTGATTTGCATGCGTTTGATTTTATAGGCTTTGGGATTATACTGGGTATGGATTGGTAAGCAAATATGATGCTAAGATATTTTGCGAAGATAGGGAAATATCCTAAGACACCATAACATAGTGATCGAATTATATCCTCAGTAAAGGGCTCGAATTTTGATGTTTGCGCTTTATTGGGTGCAATGGAGGTGGAAGACGAGTTGAATCAAATTTCTATCACTACAGAGTTTACAGATGTCTTTGAGCCAGTGATAGGGCTACCACCGAAAGAGCTATTGAGTTTCGAATAGATCTTCTACGTGGAGCTGAACCCGTAACTAGACCGCCTAGTAGAATGACACCTACGGAGATGAAAAGTTAAAGGTGCGACTGGAGGACTTAGAGGGAAAAAGTTTTTTTAGACCAAATAGTTTGTCTTGGGGAACGGTCGTGGTATTCGTGAAGAAACCTGATGGGTCGTTGAGATTACGTATCGATTATCATATGTTGAATGAAAAGATGATAAAGAATCGATATCCTTTACTAAAAATAGATGATTATTTGATCAGTTGAGTCGAGCCAAAGTATTTTCCTAGTTGGATTTGGCAGCAAGGTTTCATTTATTGAGGGTAATAAATGACTGTTTTCCTTTGACAGAATTTTGAACAAGATATGATTTGTATGAGTGGTTAGTAATGCCATTCGGATTGACTAATGCACATGCTTTCTTCGTATATTTGATGAACCAGATCTTTTGAGAGCATTTGGATAGTTCGTGTTTATATTTATAGATGACATTCTGATATATTCTAAAATGAGCAAGATCATGAGACTCACCTTAGAATAATGCTTGAGATGTTAAGGCAGCGTCAATTGAAAGCGAAGTTCTTGAAGTGTCATTTTTGAAAGAAAGAAGTGAAGTACTTTGGTTATGTAGTCTCGAAAAAGGGTTGTCAGTAGATCCAGCTAAGATAGAAGCTGTCAATAATTGGAAGAGACCCGAGACGGTGACCGAGATAAAGAGTTTTCTTGGATTAGCTGGCTATTACTAGATATTCATCAAGGATTTATCTCGTATAGCAGCATCGATGACTAAACTAACAAGGAAGGATATGAAGTATGTTTGGACCAATCAATGTGAGGAGGCATTCCTAAAGCTGAAACATTTATTGACCAATGCGCATATGTTAGTTGATCCAGATGGTAATTAAGATTTGGTGGTGTATACAGATGCGTGTGGAACAAGATTAGAAGCTGTGTTGATGCAAAGGGGTAAAGTGATTGCCTATGCTTCTCGACAGCTTAGACCACATGAAGTTAGGTATCTGACTCACGATTTAGAGTTGGCAGCAGTAATCTTTGCTTTGAAAGTGTGGAGACACTATCTTTTGGGAGAAGGATTCGAGTTGTGTATGGATCACTATTCTTTAAGATATTTATTCTCTCAGAAGGAGTTGAATATGAGATAACAGAGGTGGTTAGAGTTCATAGCAGCTTATGACTTTGGAATTGAGTACATCCCAAGGAAAGAAAATAATGTCGCAGATGCACTTAGAAAAAAATATCAGAATGCAGTGTTGGCGATGTTAGCGAAATGGAAAGATTTGGAAGCATTGACTACTTATAATGTGTAATTAAGATCGACATCTAGTTCTAATCGGTGTACCGCAATGTTATCTTGCTAGGAAGTTCGACCAGTATTGATTGAAAAGATTGCTTCTAGGTAAAGAGATGATCCATTATTAGCTGAATGAATTAGAAGAATTGAAAGTGGAACTAAAATTGATGACTTTAAGGATTTTTATCAGGATCAAAATGGATGGTTGAGAAAGAAGGGACGATTAGGTATTCCAAATGTAGGTGACCTAAGAAAAGAAGTACTTAGGGAGTGTTGTTGATTAAGTTTACTATTCATCCTGGAGGAACTAAGATGTACCGGGATAGGAAGAGAAGGTTCTTGTAACGACCCGATAATTTGGACCATTCGCATCCATTATAAGTGTATAGGTAGACACTCATGCCGGAGTTGAATTGCTCAAAATACCGCGTTGTTAATTTAAATTTGGCAAAACTAAAAATATACAGTAAATAAATAATCACATATCACAGACACAGAGTAATAAGTGCAGCGGAAATAAAAGAGATAGTAGTTCATGAAGCTACTATATGAATATATAAAATACATCAGAGTTTACAACAGAAGAGTAATACGATACATCAGAGTTAAACCAGATACAACGGAAGTGTAACGCGATACATCAGATACAAATCAGAATACATCACTGGAATCATCGAATACTGAAAACAGAATAGATGGCTGGATCTTCAAGCAAAGCTCCAACCCCAAAGGTGAGTCTCGAATACTGGTACACTCAGTCTGACCCGAGCGTAAAGCAAAATACAAAACACTCAAGTCAGGATTAACATTCGTATATTAATAAATTCAACTCAAGTGAAATAGCAATAGAAATACAAGTAACTCAAAGGAAGTTTGGAATAACCATCCTTTAAGGATCCGTTAAACTATCTACTAGGTAGTAGTGTACGCTAAGTAGATAATGTCTATCAGTAATAATAAGATATCAAAATAGTGTTAAGTCATGGCCCATTCCACCCTTAACACATTTTTATTCCCAAAAGCATATACAAGACCGTAATTTCCCCAAAACCGGAAGTCGCCAGAGGGCAATCCATATACCAAAGGTACAAAACAAATTCGTAGTGGTCGCGAATAAAGGGATACAAGTATGACAAGGCACATGAGGCAATACCCAAGGTAGTGATACTATTGCCTGATCCGGACTGGTGAGAACGCAACGCCGCAACGCCCGCAACACCGTGAAACAACACTCCCAAAATCAAGGGTGCACCAATCGACAACAAGTAATGAGTAGTTCGAAGAAGTGTGTCCACTTAAGGTAGCTAATCCTCCATTGGCCCGGCACGGCTCCTGTTTTAGTCATTTCCAATTTGACACAAGTGTCAAGGCTATCCATTATCGTTCTCTTTCTTTAGTCATCACGTACATCATTCCAACCACTTCATTCTGGATCATCACTCCGCGTATAGTTATTAAAGTGGTTTTCGGTTTAGATAGAGAGTATATCCATAACCGACTCCGGTCTCTTTAATAACTTTCGTAATTTTTACACCGATTGGTCGTTTATATATTTCAAAACCAAATCAAATTCAATTTCAATCAGAGTTTATAAATCAACATTTCGTTTGTCTTTCGAAATCAATTTCCAAAATTTTCGTTTCAAAACTTCCAATTTACCATTTCAAAATCTTATAAATCAAACTTCAACTTTCATTTACAAAATTCAAATATTGATTCAAGTTTGTATATAAGTTTCATTCCAAAATCATTTAAATTAATTTAAATTAACATTCAAATCAATTTAATTTCATTTAACTATTTCATTCAATATTCGTTAAGTAAATTTATCATTCAAAACAATTTCTATTAAATTTTCGATTCATTAAATCAATTTCTTAAGTTCAACTTCATTAAATCAAAACTTACAATTTTAATTAAACTAAATTCGTCAAATCAATTCTTTCAATTACAAGTCTTACATTAATTCCAAAATATCACATTTTCATTTCTTGTTAAAGAAATTCCATTTCACTTATTTACTTTCTTAAATAATTTTCCAAAACTTAATTAATAAAGAAAACTCAATTTCAATTATTTACGAAGTAAAAATTCACTTATTTAAAAGTTCAATTTTTCTTAATTAAAAATCCAATTCAATTTAATCATTAAATAATTAAATCTTATTTAATTATTAAATAATTCAAAACTTAATTATTAAATAATTTCAAAGTTTAATAATTTCAAACTTAATTATAATTTCAAACTTAACTATTTAATCATTTCAAACTTAATTAAATCATTTCTCAAATTAAACATCGTTCTTTCATCAATTACATTGTTAATATTTTGTTTCAGATTATTAACTATTAACATTTTCCTTTCATTAAAATTCAAATTTCAACTTCATTTCAAAACTATATTATTTATTCAAATAAAATCTTCGTTTTATTTTAAATCAAATTATTGACCAATCGGGTTTTATTTAATTTCCTATCCTATGTTAAGGTTCAATTTGGGTATTTATCATTTCAACCCGATTCCAATTCAATTCAAAAATCAAAGCATAACAAAGGGAACTTGCAGTGTGATAACTGGGATGGTGTCAAAGTAAATAAACAAGCAATAACAACAACAATAACAATCCAACAATCAATTTAAATAATCCCGAAATAACCGTATTAATTCGCATTGTTATTTGTACGAATTAATATAATTATTTCTAGAATCTACACTATCATTTCATGTAGATTAAAGATTATTACATTACGATTTTCACTTGTCATTCAATTTCAATTTTTACACTACAACAGTTAATCCAATATACGTCGATGGTTCAAAGTGTAATTATCACTATTCTACATGTCAGTTAATTTAACAATTAAAAGAGGTCATATTCAACTAATCAAATTTAACATATAAATCAGTTTAAAAATCATTAACTATCCTATTTCAATTTTGCATACTATTTATCATTTAACACTAACAACTTAACGTCCAATATAAACATCAACAATCAATCAATTATCAGCCAAACTGTATTATCATCGCATAAATAATTAACAAATAATGGTGTCAGATGTCACAGGTGAACTGATACAGGTAATAGCATATAAAACAGTGTAATTAACTAACATCAGCATATTTCAATTGTCGTTTCAATTGAAATCAAATTTAATAAATAAAAGAACGTTAATCGTGAGTGAGTGCTCACCTTTCGAGGCTGGAGATGAACGAGATTGAGATAGGTTATGAATCCAGGTACGAATTCCAAAGAGAACCAAGATTTAACTCGAATCGACGAACGAAACTGATAAATAGAATCGATGAGAACACATTATCATAAGCTATAGATTGATGGAAATAAAGCTGTTAACTAGTATTGACGAAAACAAATCAAATTTTGATATAAGTGTAAACCAAAGTATTCATATGAAATAAACATATTAAATTTCAAATCAGTTTTTTTTATATTTGAACCACGTATTTCCTTTCCCAAAGTTGTCCAAGGATCATTTACACATATCTACCTTAATAAGTTAACATAAATTTAAACTATATACTTTAAAACATACTACCTCTTGTTTTCTTTTCAAATATAATAAGGATCTTCCAAACATCTCTTCTCAGATATATACACGCGTACACTTATATATATATATATAGCCTTGAATACCCCAACGAGAAACGTCAAGCAAGAAAAATACGAGCATGAGCAAAATGAACGTCCAGCTGTAGACTTTTTTTTTTGCATATGCTTAAGCCGTAGAACAACTGAATTTGTGAACAATATCTCTCTTCAAAACTATACTTAAGCCGTAAAACAACTGTAACGATCTTTTCATTATAACGAGCTTTTCATAATAACTTTCAAAACTATACTTAAGCCGTAGAACAATATCTCTCTTCAGCAGCTGTAACGAGCTTTTATGTTTAGAATTCTAGTTCAGCATGGATTGAAAAGCAGAAATTGAACAACTGTAGATTATTAAAAGAAAGATAACTACAGCATAGTGGGAAGTGATGTCTTCAAAATCGAACTTACTTTATATAATATATATATAAAAACTTAAATACATCATATATAACCCTTTATAACTAATACGCCTACTAACAAATTGTATGCAGCATTCAAACTTATACATTATAACAGTTTTAAAATCTATATGTATATATATAGCTTGATATAATATAACAGCATATTATCTTTATTAAAAAACAGTACACTATCTTTAAAAATGAATGCGGCTCCTTAACACATTTACAAACTCATATACATTAGCATACTTTAAAACTTAATAAACAGTATATACTTTATAAACAGAACCCATATGCTTACTTACTTACTTTTTTTTAAATTTATACGAACCTATATATATTATATTAAAACGTATATATATATTTAAATTAGAAAGCAAAGTATTCATACAAAAAAATAGAATGTATAATACCTTTATATACAAAGAAGGAACACGAGTGGGAGAAATAAGAGGAAGAAGGCGGCGGAAGACGTGGCCGCTGCTACCAAGGGGTGCTTGGATAGACTGCCTCGCATGGGGTTCGGCAACTGTTGGCGGACGGCTGTCAATGCTGAGGGAGGGTCGGAGCATAGCGGACATAAGGGAAGTGGATGTGGGTTCAATAGGGAGCGGGTGAGGGAGGAGCAAGGTGAGGCATTGGAAAAAAATGATGGGTCCTGTTAAGGGATCGGATCTGGTCGCATGGAGTTGAAGGTCAGAGGCTGGGATCGGGTCGTGGCTGTTCTCTGGAGGGTGTTTGCTGTTGTAGCAGCGATGAAGCGGAGGGAGGGCGCAGGCAGGTCAGTGGCATGGTGGCGATGGTGGTGGCGGAGGGGTTGTCAAGTGGAGATGCAAGGGATGAGGCCGAGAAGAAACATTGGTGGCGAGTGGAGGGCAGGTGGTGTGTTGCGTGTGTGAGGCGAACAGTGTGGGTGATGAGAAGAGAAGACGTGGAGGGGAAACATTCCATGATCTCTGCTATTTTATTTTTGTGGAACAAGAACTGATGCACAAGTAAAAAGAAAGAAAATGTTGCAAACGAGAAGAAGGCAAGAGTGAACCAACGTAATAATAAATAAATACGTGAACTAACGTAATAATAAGTTGAATACCGAGAATAGTAAAATTCAAGCAACTATTCAGCAGATAATAAAAGCTAATGGTTGTCTGTTTAATACGTTGGGTAAATGAATGAATCAGAAGAAACAAAAAGGCACGATCGGTTACCGATACAGTTATCAGTTTCGCGATTTCCACCGCGAACCGGACATCGAAACACAAAAGGGAATATACCGCAGAGATCAGCCCAACGAGACGATCAAAACGGTATACAGATATCAGCAGTATAATCTAATTATAAAAATTCGAATTTTCTACTAGCGGCAAATGCAATAAAAAACTGAAAAATAAGATCGACGGAGTCAAAGATGTCCGAATTTGGAAAAACGACAAACTGACATCTTGCTCAGAAGATGGTTTAGAATTTTTCTATGTAAAAATATTTGGGTTTCGGAAACATTTTATTTTCATCGCTTTTTAACTGATTAAATTGAAGTAATTTACGCGCGAAATAAATTTTCATATTTTCGGACGAAAATTTACCAGTTGCTATGTTTAACTAAACGCATTCCAAATATAAAATTTTATTTCAAAATTTTATCGTTTAAAATTTCACAAAATTCCAACTAATTACGTTATTAAAACAGTTGAAATTTACAGGTCGTTACACTCTCCCCCACTCAAAACTTTTCGTCCCCGAAAAGGAACGAGGTAGGAGAATAGAAACAACCAGAAAGAAAACAGATTTGAGATACAATTACCAATTAATTTAAACCATATAAATTCAAATTTAAATTAATTGGTATTCAATAATTGATTTAATCCATTTGATTTCTCTAAAATTAATCTCAACTATTTCTAAATCCATTATCTTATTATCCAATTATCTTCAATTTATAATTTATAAAACCATAAATTTGAATAGTCTTTTATTATAATCATATTTTTCAGCAATTTAAATTCATCTTTATTCCAAATTATTGTTAAATTTATTCTACTAAATATATCTAATCACATATATTTAACCCATATAAATTAATTTAAACCATAAAAGTTTCGTTTTAAATTAATTTACATCTATTAATTTCTTTTAAATTCAAGGTATTTTCATATGTTGATCAAATTTCAATTTATTAATTCTTTCAAAACAAATTTATTAAATCTTTCAAAACAAATTTAGTTCATTATTAACTGAGTTTACTTATTATCCTATCTAACTCTATTAACATCTTTATAATCAAAATTTAGTGTATAACATTTATTATAAACACTCAAATTTATTTATAAATTCAATTTATCTTATATATTCAACTTATCTTATATATTATCAATTACATAGTTAACTTATATTATAAATTCAATTTATAACATTTATTTTTTGATTATAAATTCAATTTATCTTATATATTATCCAATTACATAGTTAACTTTTGAATGATTTTGGTAAGTTGTATTAGAATGCAGCTGAATAATATACAAATAAAATTTTCCCAATTCAATTATTCAAGTTTAAATATTTATTCCAAATTTTGGTTTTATTTATAATTAAAATCATCTATTAACAAAATTTAAGAATTAGATTTCCGATTAACTTTAAACAATTTTGAGATATATATAATATATTTATATCAAATCAAATTAAATTTTAAAATAAGATACCCATATATATAAACCAAATTATACTGAAGAAATTCAAATCAAAATATTTTCAAAACAAAACCGTAGCAAAGCTACAGAATAGTATCTCCGCTTCGAAACTCGAAAATGAATGTCGATGATGCGGCCGTCATCACCGAAATTATTTTCCAGCGACAAAGAGAAGAGCACTAGTTTCAACATTTTAAAATTCTTTGAAAATGATTTATATTTGAAATATTTTAAATACTATACACTTTAAAACTTTCAAATCAAAGTTTGAAACCACTGAATATTAAATTCTCAAATTTAGTTTAAATCCATTTAAATCTAAAATCAATTTTAACCCATTTTTATAAATTTATTTATTTATATTACCCAATTGTCAATGGTTTATGAAATAATAAATGAAAATTAAATATTATCATTTCGGACAACAACTCAAACAACACCATATATATCAAAACATTTAAATATTTGTTTACAAATACATTTCTCTGCTCGCCGATACAGGAACGAATTTTCAAAATAAGTATAGAGATTTAAATTTGATAGACGCAAATCAAAGAGAATTTCGAATCGAAAATAAGTTTGAAACAGAAGATAAAGTAATTCAATTACCACAATCGGGAGATGGATGAGTTTATTTAATTCACGGGCAACCTTAACCGGGTCGTCCGTAACTTCAAAAATAAGATCGATGCTAAATTCCGAGGTAAATCAACACTCGATCTCAAGAGATGGAATTCAGGTATAGCAGGGAATAGATAGCACCGTAAACCGATGATACAGAAATCTCCAGTAAATCGATGCCTATTATAAAGGAGTTTTACTCCTTTACGAATCATTCGAAGATTGGCGAGACCGCCGATCTATTATAGATAACATTCAGAATGGAGTTATGGGGTGCTCCAGAATTGAAAGAAGACGAATAGTGAAGGACACGGATGAATTTCGGAACCGCAGGGAACGTTCCAAAATTCAAAGGAATTGAGTCAAAGGAAGAGATTGAAACTCAAATGAGAGTGATTCTGTAAATACATTTACCCTATATGTTGAGTTTTGCCTAGAGCTACCAAAGCTCTGATACCAACTGTAACGACCGGATAATTTGGACCATTCGCATCCATTATAAGTGTATAGGTAGACACTCATGCCGGAGTTGAATTGCTCAAAATACCGCGTTGTTAATTTAAATTTGGCAAAACTGAACATATACAGTAAATAAATAATCACAGATCACAGACACAGAGTAATAAGTGCAGCGGAAATAAAAGAGATAGTAGTTCATGAAGCTACAATATGAATATATAAAATACATCAGAGTTTACAACAGAAGAGTAATATGATACATCAGAGTTAAACCAGATACAACGGAAGTGTAACGCGATACATCAGATACAAATTAGAATACATCACTGGAATCATCGAATACTGAAAACAGAATAGATGGCTGGATCTTCAAGCAAAGCTCCAACCCCAAAGGTGAGTCTCAAATACTGGTACACTCAGTCTGACCCGAGCGTAAAGCAAAATACAAAACACTCGAGTTAGGATTAACATTCTTATATTAATAAATTCAACTCAAGTGAAATAGCAATTGATACAAGTAACTCAAAGGATGTTTGGAATAACCATCCTTTAAGGATCCGTTAAACTATCTACTAGGTAGTAGTGTACGCTAAGTAGATAATGTCTATCAGTAATAATAAGATATCAAAATAGTGTTAAGTCATGGCCCATTCCACCCTTAACACATTTTTATTCCCAAAAGCATATACAAGACCGTAGTTTCCCCAAAACCGGAAGTCACCAGAGGGCAATCCATATACCAAAGGTACAAAACAAATTCGTAGTGGTCGCGAATAAAGGGATACAAGTATGACAAGGAACATGAGGCAATACCCAAGGTAGTGATACTACCGTTTGCCTGATCCGGACTGGTGAGAACGCAACGCCGCAGCGCCCGCAACACCGTGAAACAACACTCCCAAAATCAAGGGTGCACCAATCGACAACAAGTAATGAGTAGTTCGAAGAAGTGTGTCCACTTGAGGTAGCTAATCCTCCATTGGCCCATCACGGCTCCTGTTTTAGTCATTTCCAATTTGACACAAGTGTCAAGGCTATCCATTATCGTTCTCTTTCTTCAGTCATCACGTACATCATTCCAACCACTTCATTCTGGATTATCACTCCGTGTATAGTTATTAAAGTGGTTTTCGGTTTAGATAGAGAGTATATCCATAACCGACTCCGGTCTCTTTAATAACTTTCGTAATTTTTACACCGATTGGTCGTTTATATATTTCAAAACCAAATCAAATTCAATTTCAATCAGAGTTTATAAATCAACATTTCGTTTGTCTTTCGAAATCAATTTCCAAAATTTTCGTTTCAAAACTTCCAATTTACCATTTCAAAATCTTATAAATCAAACTTCAACTTTCATTTACAAAATTCAAATATTGATTCAAGTTTGTATATAAGTTTCATTCCAAAATCATTTAAATTAATTTAATTTAACATTCAAATCAATTTAATTTCATTTAACTATTTCATTCAATATTCGTTAAGTAAATTTATCATTCAAAACAATTTCTATTAAATTTTCGATTCATTAAATCAATTTCTTAAGTTCAACTTCATTAAATCAAAACTTACAATTTTAATTAAACTAAATTCGTCAAATCAATTCTTTCAATTACAAGTCTTACATTAATTCCAAAATATCACATTTTCATTTCTTGTTAAAGAAATTCCATTTCACTTATTTACTTTCTTAAATAATTTTCCAAAACTTAATTAATAAAGAAAACTCAATTTCAATTATTTACGAAGTAAAAATTCACTTATTTAAAAGTTCAATTTTTCTTAATTAAAAATCTAATTCAATTTAATCATTAAATAATTAAATCTTATTTAATTATTAAATAATTCAAAACTTAATTATTAAATAATTTCAAAGTTCAATAATTTCAAACTTAATTATAATTTCAAACTTAACTATTTAATCATTTCAAACTTAATTAAATCATTTCTCAAATTAAACATCGTTCTTTCATCAATTACATTGTTAATATTTTGTTTCAGATTATTAACTATTAACATTTTCCTTTCATTAAAATTCAAATTTCAACTTCATTTCAAAACTATATTATTTATTCAAATAAAATCTTCGTTTTATTTTAAATCAAATTATTGACCAATCGGGTTTTATTTAATTTCCTATCCTAGGTCAAGGTTCAATTTGGGTATTTATCATTTCAACCCGATTCCAATTCAATTCAAAAATCAAAGCATAACAAAGGGAACTTGCAGTGTGATAACTGGGATGGTGTCAAAGTAAATAAACAAGCAATAACAACAACAATAACAATCCAACAATCAATTCAAATAATCCCGAAATAACCGTATTAATTCGCATTGTTGTTTGTACGAATTAATATAATTATTTCTAGAATCTACACTATCATTTCATGTAGATTAAAGATTATTACATTACGGTTTTCACTTGTCATTCAATTTCAATTTTTACACTACAACAGTTAATCCAATATACGTCGATGGTTCAAAGTGTAATTATCACTATTCTACATGTCAGTTAATTTAACAATTAAAAGAGGTCATATTCAACTAATCAAATTTAACATATAAATCAGTTTAAAAATCATTAACTATCCTATTTCAATTTTGCATAATATTTATCATTTAACACTTACAACTTAACGTCCAATATAAACATCAACAATCAATCAATTATCAGCCAAACTGTATTATCATCGCATAAATAATTAACAAATAATGGTGTCAGATGTCACAGGTGAACTGATACAGGTAATAGCATATAAAATAGTGTAATTAACTAACAGCAGCATATTTCAATTGTCGTTTCAATTGAAATCAAATTTAATAAATAAAAGAACGTTAATCGTGAGTGAGTGCTCACCTTTCGAGGCTGGAGATGAACGAGATTGAGATAGGTTATGAATCCAGGTATGAATTCCAAAGAGAACCAAGATTGAACTCGAATCGACGAACGAAGCTGATAAATAGAATCGATGAGAACACATTATCATAAGCTATAGATTGATGGAAATAAAGCTGTTAACTAGTATTGACGAAAACAAATCAAATTTTGATATAAGTGTAAACCAAAGTATTCATATGAAATAAACATATTAAATTTCAAATTAGTTTTTTTTTTATATTTGAACCACGTATTTCCTTTCCCAAAGTTGTCCAAGGATCATTTACACATATCTACCTTAATAAGTTAACATAAATTTAAACTATATACTTTAAAACATACTACCTCTTGTTTTCTTTTCAAATATAATAAGGATCTTCCAAACATCTCTTCTCAGATATATACACGCGTACACTTATATATATATAGCCTTGAATACCCCAACGAGAAACGTCAAGCAAGAAAAATACGAGCATGAGCAAAATGAACGTCCAGCTGTAGACTTTTTTTTTTGCATATGCTTAAGCCGTAGAACAACTGAATTTGTGAAAAATATCTCTCTTCAAAACTATACTTAAGCCGTAGAACAACTGTAACGAGCTTTTCATTATAATGGGCTTTTCATAATAACTTTCAAAACTATACTTAAGCCGTAGAACAATATCTCTCTTCAGCAGCTGTAACGAGCTTTTATGTTAAGAATTCTAGTTCAGCATGGATTGAAAAGCAGAAATTGAACAACTGTAGATTATTAAAAGAAAGATAACTACAACATAGTGGGAAGTGATGTCTTCAAAATCGAACTTACTTTATATAATATATATAAAAACTTAAATACATCATATATAACCCTTTATAACTAATACGCCTACTAACAAATTGTATGCAGCATTCAAACTTATACATTATAACAGTTTTAAAATCTATATGTATATATATAGCTTGATATAATATAACAGCATATTATCTTTATTAATAAACAGTACACTATCTTTAAAAATGAATGCGGCTCCTTAACACATTTACAAACTCATATACATTAGCATACTTTAAAACTTAATAAACATTATATACTTTATAAACAGAACCCATATGCTTACTTACTTACTTTTTTTTTAAATTTATACGAACCTATATATATTATATTAAAATGTAACGACCCGGAATTTTGACCAAATTAAATTGAGAATATTTAATTAATTTTAAATATTTGAACGATGATTTAATTTGAATCCCGAATATAACTTGGAATTTGGCGATTAAATTTTATAATTTAATCTATTGAAACTGAATAAAAATTTAAATCTTCAATTTAAAGCTGAAGGAAAAATATTTCAAAAGCTTTTAAAATTCGTATTGATGGTACTGAAGATAATAGAAGCTTCAGAAATTAATTTGGAAACAATCTGTTCAGTTTTGAAATTATATCGTTCAAATCGATCTTTAAAAATAGCCGTCCGAGGCGCAGTCTTGGAATTTGACGAAACTGGTTCCATTGGGTCCGTAACGTTAAATTATCACCGGGTTTTAAATTTCGTATCGTTCGGAGTTGTTGTTTGATCATACGTTAAGTAAACGCATCGAAATTTTAAAGCAAATTCTATTTAAAATTTAAATTTTTTTAAATGTTAGTCGGCACACACGTTCTCCCCTCAACCACGCCTAAATTCTCGCCTATAATCACGGGAGAAAATCATGCGACCCATGCCTTCGTCTGATTTTTAAATATCCCTCCTCAAACTAACGAAACAATCTTCATTCCCAGTTGAGATTAAAAATGGCAGCCGAGTGAAAACTTTTCTCCTTCCCTCCCTCAGTTAAATGAAAATCTCGCCCTCCTCTCCTTTTCAAATCAAACAAATCGAACTCCAGGCGATTGGAGATGCGCACGTATGGATGAGGGCGACGGCGAAATTCGCGATGATGGGAGGCTCGAGGTCGCGGCGGCACGAAGGGGCTAGGGCAGTGGCGTACCCTAGTTTCTATAGCGTGGGGAGGCGCGCGACAAGGGGCAGGTGACGATGTCGAGCAGCTCGGCAAGCTTAATGGTCGACGAATTTAAGGCGGCGCGTCGCGATGGAATTGGGGGATAGGCCGGGGTCGCTCGCGATCGCTAGTCGCGCTCGAATGGGGGGGATCGATGCAGCAGTTTTGAGCACGTGCTCGTCGCGAGGCAATGTCGCAACATCTGTGGATTGGGGGGGATCGGCGATGGTCATCGATGATGGCGGCGCTCGAGTAGACGGTGGCTCAGCGATTAGGCAGGTTGATCGATAAAGCTTTGATCGATTTAAGGTAATCTGAATTTCGAGCCTAAGTTATTAGTTTTTCTTTCTCTGCAGATTGAAGTAATTAGAGTAAGGTTTCGAAAAAAAAGAAAGAAAAAAAAAGAAACAGTTTTGTTTAATTTATATACATATATGTATAGGCAGGAGGAAATTTATATATAGTAAGTGTTATAGAATATATATATATATATATATAGATATATATAGAAGTATAAAAGTTTTAGTTTGCTTTAAATAATGATGTTAGTGGATAGATAATTAAATTTACTTATTTAATTTATTTTAGTCATTAAAGGATATTTTTAAAATGGAAATTTTATAAGTTAAACTAAATAGTAGATTTTTAAACAATAAATTATAATGGATAAATTTTTTTTGTTAACCTATATAATTATTTTAGGTAACTAGAAAAATATTTTATTGATGAGAATATAGTTTTAAATTTAAATTATTAGTAAAATAAATTTATTTAAAGGAGAATTGGTTTAAATGAAACTATCAGTTAATTCGACTATTAAACGGTAATTGACTTGTTCGACTGTTCGAATATTAATGAATTGTATAAATTTATTTATACAAGGTTAAATCAAGAAAACAAAAGAAGGATTGAATGGGATTGCTAATAAAAGCTAAGGTGAGATTATTTTCTCACTCAAATAAATTTTGTATTGCAGTTATTTAATTGACTGATTGTTGCTATTTGGATGTGCTATTAGATATAGTAGGATATATATATATATAGCAATATATACATATTGGCATATGTATATATTGGATTGATGATTTCCCGCCTCGTATAGCGGATGAGACCCTATTGCGCCGTTAGTAAGCGGATTTTTATAAAACCCATATACCGCGATAATTCCGTACTGGAGCGGAATTGGTATTGTGCTAACATCTTTGGATGCAGGGAAACAGGTTGGAGGGATCCAACTGGACCCCTCACATTGATTGAATTTATTTCTATTGTGATATGAATCTGTGAATGATTATAGTGATGCTATTAATCATATTGATATCTGGGAATTGTTTGAAAGCTAAAATTTAGCTGAATGGATGTTTGACATCATTGGATTTCAAAGATAAACGAAATTGAATTTTTGAAACTCAAGTAGAAAATTTCTAAGTGAATCAATTTTTGAAATTGAAGAAATTTTAAAGAAATAATTTTTTAAAGTATAAAAAGTTAATTTTTATAATCGTATTGAATAAATTCCAGAATAAAGAGAAGATGTTAAATAAATGAATTTCGTGTAATAGTGATTTTTTAAATTGAAGAATTTAATTAAAATTGGATTTCTAAATAGTTTGAAAATAATAATAATAAAGGAATTTATTTTCTTAAAAAGGAATTTATTTAAAAGAAGATAAGTTGGAAATCCAATTAGAAATTTAATTTGGTAAATTGAAATAATTTGGGAAATCAATGTAAAATGATTTCAATTTGAAGAATTCATTTAAAAACGGGATGTTGAATGATTTGAGAAAAATAAGAAATTTATTTAGTAGTGGAAAATAAATTTAGAAATCAATATAGAAATTGATTTGGTATTGAAGTTTTTACAAATAGAATTAAAATTTATAAAAGTTGTTTATAAATCCGAAATCACTTATTTGGATAAGTAGAATATAGAAGTTAATAAAAAGAAGATTTATAAGTTGAAGTTGTTATTAAAACAGAAATAGAATTTATAAACTTCGTTTTATAAATTCGGAATCGATTGAATTTGATAAATTGAATATAGAAGATTATTAAAGAAGATATATTCGCGATTTTGGATAGCGAATTTCTATTGGAATAAAAATGTGTAGAAATGATTGAAATTGGGTTAAGTGAATTATATTCACGATTTTGGACAATGAATATATTATTGAATAAAATGGATTCATTTTTGAAGAAGTGGTATTTTAAAATGAAGTTAAATTGTTTTTAACGATGTTTTAAAATGTGTTAAATATCGAAAACATAGATTTCAACATTTATTGTTGAAATAGACGTTTTCGAGGAATTTAAGGAATGATGGACTATAACACTGTTGTTATAGTAAATGATTTCCGAAAGGAAATGTTTTTGTCTAGTATTGGGATTTATATATCTATCTAAATTTCGAATCCCAATACTAATGATTTTGAGTCGTCGTAACGATGTTTTACGTAACATTCGTTTTGACTCAAATTGATGTTGTTATAGAAAATAGATTTCCTTAAAGAATGAAATATATACTTAATTTGATTTAAGTATATCGAATATTTTCAAATGTTGAAAATAAAGGATTTGTGAAACACTTATTATTAAATAAGTATGGAATGTTTTCCAAAATGAAATGAAACGTTTTGAGATTTTATCTTCTTAAAGATAAATCGAAATTGAATATTTGAAAACGATTGAAAATCGAATATTAGTAGATATTCGAAAAATGTAAATTCAATATGGAATTTATAAAGGAAATGGAGACTGTTTAGAAAGAAAAAAAAATATTGATTTATTTTTGAAGTGTGAGAATTTTATATCTAGTAAAGATATTTTTGAAGATAAATAATTTGGAAAATTATTTGGAATCTGATGATGTTGCGCATCTTTATTGATAGTTAAATAACCGACTATCAATAATTACCTTTAGATAGGTATTTGTTGTGAATTGGATGAATTTGAATGCCACACTTATTTTTGAATAATCGCTCACTATTCGGGTTAGCCGGGAAAGGACCATGGGGTCGTATAACCCATTCCGAATATGTGATACGTCGTTATGAATCGCATTTGAAGACCGGTGTTGAAGACCGGATATTTTTGAAAACGGAAGGATTACCGTCGAGTTACTCTACATCGGCTGATCTCCGGTTTAGAGGTTTTATCACCCTTAGTGACGGGAAGTCCTGACGTGATTGAAAATTATCCGAAATTGCAAGGGCTTCGTGAGAAGTGCCTTCGGTTCTGTTCGATCCCGGAACAGACTTGTATGGATTGTGTGTCTGACGTTACAATTTGAGATATAAAGCTGATTTCTTTCAAATACATTTATGTTGGTGGCGGAGAATTTATTCTCTTAGCTTAACACCCTTCTCTGAGACGTACGAGCTCAGAGGTTATGTAGTTGAAATTTATCAGCGATATATCCCAATTTGGTAACGTGGCATACTGAGTGTTGCTGTGAAATGATCAGTGTTTGATCATTTGTGATATGATCATTTGTTTGATCTTATATCTTTATGATCATAGGTTGATCATTTTTGTTTGACCCGAAGCAGGGCTTTTTGTAGAAAGCGTAGCTTTGTGGACGAGACTTCGTCGAGCCTCACACCCCGGAAATGGTCGAAACAGGAAGGATGCGGCAAGGTTCTAGGGAGTAGCGCCCCTTAGTGTATGTCATTCCTTCTGGATAAAGGTGGTATCATGGTATGGAGCCCAGATACTTAACCTCTGTGGTTACTGCATTATTATTATCTATGTGGTTTGTTGGAAATCGGGGATCCTCGGGAAGATCGGTGACGATCGGGGGATGGCATACGCGTGTCAGTAGTTACCTATTTTTGCAGAGGTAACCCGGCCTTGTGTTGGCAGAGATCCGGTTAGGTTCTCGGGTCGTCTATTCCAGGGACGTACCCATCGTGGATAGAAGTTCCTTAGCCTGACCATTTGTTGGAAATCCAAAGAAACAATACGTGACTTGTACGGTTTTAGTTGTATTACCTGCTATGGAATGTGGCGGTAACCTGCTATTGAACATAGTAGCTATAGTAGGCATAAATGCGGAATGCCTATGCTGGCTAAGATTAATATTATACTTTCGAAATGATTTCTACACTATGAACTAATAATAATATAAAAAATGATTTGATTTTGCGTAGTAAGCATCTTTGACTATCATAAGAAGAAATCTCCTCCAATTCTGCGTTTGCATTGTGTGTGTGGCGGGAGGTCTTATGGTAGTTTCATTTTCCAAAAGCATTGCGAATTGACATTAAAGTTTTCCTGTTGTTTATTTTAAAGAATAACCGTTTTACGATCTCACACCAGTCACCATGACTGACTCGGAGTTTATTGTTCCCTTCTAAACTCTGGGTGCCCACCAATTTCCACACGGGCAGCCTAGAGTTAGGTTATCAGGATATTCTGGAGCTTCGGAGATAAGCTGGTTGACGAGACGTAGTATTTGTATCTGATAGTATTTATTCCGCTGTGTATTCTGTATGAGGACAAGTTATATAACTGTCCGTTGTTGTATATTGACTCTGATGATTGATGTATGTATAAACTGATATAGCTCTTTGTTTTAAAAGACTAGTGTTTATTTATTATATATTGTTCCGCTGCGATATGTGAGATTCTGATATTGTCTCTGTTCTGTATCTGTTGTTGTTTTGTTGTTCTTCTTCTCTTTTTCTTCTATCTTCTTCTTCTTCTACTTTTTTCTTCTTTCTAAAACCCTCACTATTGGAGTTTCCGGCGTTCGATTTCTCGGCAGTCGATAAAGTGAGTATCGATGTCGAATTTTCGAAAGTCGAAAATTCCGTTCGTGACAAAGTGGTATCAGAGCATATGGTTAAGCGACAACCCTGCTCTGTTGGGTGTTACTCATTAGAGATAGAGTCAGCAGTGCTCAAGAATGAGTTTGAGTGTAATAATAGATATGAGCGCGTATTTGTTATTTGGATATGAAATTGTTTTGTATTGTGTTGACTTATCGGTTGATTGTTTATGGATTCTGGTCGGTGCAGTCTAGCTAACTGTAATCGATAGGGGTTTCTAAACTCTTAAACAAGGTAAACCGACACAGTATTGTTTTAAATAGGGTAAATGAGATAATTTTGCCCAAAACTATTTTTTTTATAGAAAAGAAAAGATTTTCTATGAATTATTATAGTATGTGGATGTTTGGTTGTTAGAAGTGATAATATTAATCTATTATCATTGAAAGTAAATAAGAAATTGAAATTGTAACTCCAAAGTTAAGAAATAAAATTCACATACAAATGAAATTAAAGAATGTAAATTATAAATGTGACTTACAATTGGAAGTAGAATTCCAGAGAAGTATTTGAAAATGTTTTGAAAAGAATTCTGAAAATTTTGTAGATTTGGAAATTTTAAATCCTTTTTGATTTGAAAATGAATTTCAAAGGGTTTGAAAAGTATTTTAGAGAGATAAAAGCTCTAAACTCTTTTCGGTCGCTGGAAAATAACTTCGATGATGATCGCGACATCACCGGTGTTCATTTTCGGGTTTCCAAAAGAGGAATTGCTGCCAAATTGTTTTAAAATGGAAGTTGTTTGAAAAATTTGAAATTTGTTTTAGAAATTCAAAGGATAATTTGAATTGTTTTCAAAAATGATTTTTGAAATGTTGAAAAAACTCTGGAATGCTATATGAAAATGTTTATGAAATATTACGAAGTCGATAACTTGTAAAGTTTAAGTTTAAATAAAAATCTAACTTAAAAGAAATGAATTCATATATGAATAGAATTTGTGAATATGAAATATTAATGTGATATATAGTTTGAAATAAAGTTCCAGAAAAATATTGGAAGATAAAATTCATAAAGGAATGAAATTAGTAATATGAATGTACAAATGACTTTATAAATCAAATTGTAAATAAGTCGAAGACTTATAAAGTATTTGAAATTCGATTGAAATGAGAATTCGAATTGAAAATGGATAAAATTAGGAATGAATAAATGAATTTGCAGTAGCAAATGCAAGAAAATGAAATTTAAAGTAAAAATTCATTTTGAATTGGTAAGTAAGACTGAATTGAATTTAGATTTGTGGAAAACAAAGTGAACTATTAAACTAAAAATGTATAAGCAGTTTATATTGGAAAATTTTGTAATAGAATTTGCAAAATGGTTTGAATGTTGTAACTAGATATTATGGCTAGTAGGATATACAGGTATAAAGGAATTGGAAATTTTGATTTCAGAGATGTATTTGAATTGCTCGACAAAAGGTACGTATTTGAATTTCAATATGAGTTTTTGATGATTTCTGGTCTAGCCGCTTGGCTTTTTCTTTTTCTTTTTGAAATCTGAGAGTCCGTAGGGACGTTTTGTAGTAGTACCGTATTAGCCGCGCAAAGGAGACGCTGGCGAAATTTTTCGGAAATTTAGGGCGTTAGAAAATTTTTGAGAAAATTTTGAAGTTAAAATTTGAATTTAAACTCGAATTTGAATTTAGAAGTTAAACAATGTTGTTTGAAACTTTAATTGGAGTTGGAAAGTTAGTAGAAATGATAACGAATCTTTAGTAGAAAGATTTGTCTTGATGAATTGATAAAACTATTTAGATTGTGAAAAATAGTAGACGAGTTAAGAACCTTTTTCCCTAACTTGTAATTTCGAGGACGAAATTCTTTTAAGGGGGGAAGTCTGTAACGACCCGGAATTTTGACCAAATTAAATTGAGAATATTTAATTAATTTTAAATATTTGAACGATGATTTAATTTGAATCCCGAATATAACTTGGAATTTGGCGATTAAATTTTATAATTTAATCTATTGAAACTGAATAAAAATTTAAATCTTCAATTTAAAGCTGAAGGAAAAATATTTCAAAAGCTTTTAAAATTCGTATTGATGGTACTGAAGATAATAGAAGCTTCAGAAATTAATTTGGAAACAATCTGTTCAGTTTTGAAATTATATCGTTCAAATCGATCTTTAAAAATAGCCGTCCGAGGCGCAGTCTTGGAATTTGATGAAACCGGTTCCATTGGGTCCGTAACGTTAAATTATCACCGGGTTTTAAATTTCGTATCGTTCAGAGTTGTTGTGTGATCATACGTTAAGTAAACGCATCGAAATTTTAAAGCAAATTCTATTTAAAATTTAAATTTTTTTAAATGTTAGTCGGCACACACGTTCTCCCCTCAACCACGCCTAAATTCTCGCCTATAATCACGGGAGAAAATCATGCGACCCATGCCTTCGTCTGATTTTTAAATATCCCTCCTCAAACTAACGAAACAATCTTCATTCCCAGTTGAGATTAAAAATGGCAGCCGAGTGAAAACTTTTCTCCTTCCCTCCCTCAGTTAAATGAAAATCTCGCCCTCCTCTCCTTTTCAAATCAAACAAATCGAACTCCAGGCGATTGGAGATGCGCACGTATGGATGAGGGCGACAGCGAAATTCGCGATGATGGGAGGCTCGAGGTCGCGGCGGCACGAAGGGGCTAGGGCAGTGGCGTACCCTAGTTTCTATCGCGTGGGGAGGTGTGCGACAAGGGGAAGGTGACGATGTCGAGCAGCTCGGCAAGCTTAATGGTCGACGAATTTAAGGCGGCGCGTCGCGATGGAATTGGGGGATAGGCCGGGGTCGCTCGCGATCGCTAGTCGCGCTCGAATGGGGGGGGGGGATCGATGCAGCAGTTTTGAGCACGTGCTCGTCGCGAGGCAATGTCGCAACATCTGTGGATTGGGGGGGATCGGCGATGGTCATCGATGATGGCGGCGCTCGAGTAGACGGTGGCTCAGCGATTAGGCAGGTTGATCGATAAAGCTTTGATCGATTTAAGGTAATCTGAATTTCGAGCCTAAGTTATTAGTTTTTCTTTCTCTGCAGATTGAAGTAATTAGAGTAAGGTTTCGAAAAAAAAGAAAAAAAAAAGAAACAGTTTTGTTTAATTTATATACATATATGTATAGGCAGGAGGAAATTTATATACAGTAAGTGTTATAGAATATATATATATATATATATATATATATATATATATAAGTATAAAAGTTTTAGTTTGCTTTAAATAATGATGTTAGTGGATAGATAATTAAATTTACTTATTTAATTTATTTTAGTCATTAAAGGATATTTTTAAAATGGAAATTTTATAAGTTAAACTAAATAGTAGATTTTTAAACAATAAATTATAATGGATAAATTTTTTTTGTTAACCTATATAATTATTTTAGGTAACTAGAAAAATATTTTATTGATGAGAATATAGTTTTAAATTTAAATTATTAGTCAAATAAATTTATTTAAAGGAGAATTGGTTTAAATGAAACTATCAGTTAATTCGACTATTAAACGGTAATTGACTTGTTCGACTGTTCGAATATTAATGAATTGTATAAATTTATTTATACAAGGTTAAATCAAGAAAACAAAAGAAGGATTGAATGGGATTGCTAATAAAAGCTAAGGTGAGATTATTTTCTCACTCAAATAAATTTTGTATTGCAGTTATTTAATTGACTGATTGTTGCTATTTGGATGTGCTATTAGATATAGTAGGATATATCTATATATATATAGCAATATATACATATTGGCATATGTATATATTGGATTGATGATTTCCCGCCTCGTATAGCGGATGAGACCCTATTGCGCCGTTAGTAAGCGGATTTTTATAAAACCCATATACCGCGATAATTCCGTACTGGAGCGGAATTGGTATTGTGCTAACATCTTTGGATGCAGGGAAACAGGTTGGAGGGATCCAACTGGACCCCTCACATTGATTGAATTTATTTCTATTGTGATATGAATCTGTGAATGATTATAGTGATGCTATTAATCATATTGATATCTGGGAATTGTTTGAAAGCTAAAATTTAGCTGAATGGATGTTTGACATCATTGGATTTCAAAGATAAACGAAATTGAATTTTTGAAATTCAAGTAGAAAATTTCTAAGTGAATCAATTTTTGAAATTGAAGAAATTTTAAAGAAAGAAATTTTTAAAGTATAAAAAGTTAATTTTTATAATCGTATTGAATAAATTCCAGAATAAAGAGAAGATGTTAAATAAATGAATTTCGTGTAATAGTGATTTTTTAAATTGAAGAATTTAATTAAAATTGGATTTCTAAATAGTTTGAGAAAAATAATAATAAAGGAATTTATTTTCTTAAAAAGGAATTTATTTAAAAGAAGATAAGTTGGAAATCCAATTAGAAATTTAATTTGGTAAATTGAAATAATTTGGGAAATCAATGTAAAATGATTTCAATTTGAAGAATTCATTTAAAAACGGGATGTTGAATGATTTGAGAAAAATAAGAAATTTATTTAGTAGTGGAAAATAAATTTAGAAATCAATATTGAAATTGATTTGGTATTGAAGTTTTTACAAATAGAATTAAAATTTATAAAAGTTGTTTATAAATCCGAAATCACTTATTTGGATAAGTAGAATATAGAAGTTAATAAAAAGAAGATTTATAAGTTGAAGTTGTTATTAAAACAGAAATAGAATTTATAAACTTCGTTTTATAAATTCGGAATCGATTGAATTTGATAAATTGAATATAGAAGATTATTAAAGAAGATATATTCGCGATTTTGGATAGCGAATTTCTATTGGAATAAAATTGTGTAGAAATGATTGAAATTGGGTTAAGTGAATTATATTCACGATTTTGGACAGTGAATATATTATTGAATAAAATGGATTCATTTTTGAAGAAGTGATATTTTAAAATGAAGTTAAATTGTTTTTAACGATGTTTTAAAATGTGTTAAATATCGAAAACATATATTTCAACATTTATTGTTGAAATAGACGTTTTCGAGGAATTTAAGGAAATGATGGACTATAACACTGTTGTTATAGTAAATGATTTCCGAAAGGAAATGTTTTTGTCTAGTATTGGGATTTATATATCTATCTAAATTTCGAATCCCAATACTAATGATTTTGAGTCGTCGTAACGATGTTTTACGTAACATTCGTTTTGACTCAAATTGATGTTGTTATAGAAAATAGATTTCCTTAAAGAATGAAATATATACTTAATTTGATTTAAGTATATCGAATATTTTCAAATGTTGAAAATAAAGGATTTGTGAAACACTTATTATTAAATAAGTATGGAATGTTTTCCAAAATGAAATGAAACGTTTTGAGATTTTATCTTCTTAAAGATAAATCGAAATTGAATATTTGAAAACGATTGAAAATCGAATATTAGTAGATATTCGAAAAATGTAAATTCAATATGGAATTTATAAAGGAAATGGAGACTGTTTAGAAAGAAAAAAAAAATATTGATTTATTTTTGAAGTGTGAGAATTTTATATCTAGTAAAGATATTTTTGAAGATAAATAATTTGGAAAATTATTTGGAATCTGATGATGTTGCGCATCTTTATTGATAGTTAAATAACCGACTATCAATAATTACCTTTAGATAGGTATTTGTTGTGAATTGGATGAATTTGAATGCCACACTTATTTTTGAATAATCGCTCACTATTCGGGTTAGCCGGGAAAGGACCATGGGGTCGTATAACCCATTCCGAATATGTGATACGTCGTTATGAATCGCATTTGAAGACCGGTGTTGAAGACCGGATATTTTTGAAAACGGAAGGATTACCGTCGAGTTACTCTACATCGGTTGATCTCCGGTTTAGAGGTTTTATCACCCTTAGTGACGGGAAGTCCTGACGTGATTGAAAATTATCCGGAATTGCAAGGGCTTCGTGAGAAGTGCCTTCGGTTCTGTTCGATCCCGGAACAGACTTGTATGGATTGTGTGTCTGACGTTACAATTTGAGATATAAAGCTGATTTCTTTCAAATACATTTCTGTTGGTGGCGGAGAATTTATTCTCTTAGCTTAACACCCTTCTCTGAGACGTACGAGCTCAGAGGTTATGTAGTTGAAATTTATCAGCGATATATCCCAATTTGGTAACGTGGCATACTGAGTGTTGCTGTGAAATGATCAGTGTTTGATCATTTGTGATATGATCATTTGTTTGATCTTATATCTTTATGATCATAGGTTGATCATTTTTGTTTGACCCGAAGCAGGGCTTTTTGTAGAAAGCGTAGCTTTGTGGACGAGACTTCGTCGAGCCTCACACCCCGGAAATGGTCGAAACAGGAAGGATGCGGCAAGGTTCTAGGGAGTAGCGCCTCTTAGTGTATGTCATTCCTTCTGGATAAAGGTGGTATCATGGTATGGAGCCCAGATACTTAACCTCTGTGGTTACTGCATTATTATTATCTATGTGGTTTGTTGGAAATCGGGGATCCTCGGGAAGATCGGTGACGATCGGGGGATGGCATACGCGTGTCAGTAGTTACCTATTTTTGCAGAGGTAACCCGGCCTTGTGTTGGCAGAGATCCGGTTAGGTTCTCGGGTCGTCTATTCCAGGGACGTACCCATCGTGGATAGGAAGTTCCTTAGCCTGACCATTTGTTGGAAATCCAAAGAAACAATACGTGACTTGTACGGTTTTAGTTGTATTACCTGCTATGGAATGTGGCGGTAACCTGCTATTGAACATAGTAGCTATAGTAGGCATAAGTGCGGAATGCCTATGCTGGCTAAGATTAATATTATACTTTCGAAATGATTTCTACACTATGCACTAATAATAATATCAAAAATGATTTGATTTTGCGTAGTAAGCATCTTTGACTATCATAAGAAGAAATCTCCTCCAATTCTGCGTTTGCATTGTGTGTGTGGCGGGAGGTCTTATGGTAGTTTCATTTTCCAAAAGCATTGCGAATTGACATTAAAGTTTTCCTGTTGTTTATTTTAAAGAATAACTGTTTTACGATCTCACACCAGTCACCATGACTGACTCGGAGTTTATTGTTCCCTTCTAAACTCTGGGTGCCCACCAATTTCCACACGGGCAGCCTAGAGTTAGGTTATCAGGATATTCTGGAGCTTTGGAGATAAGCTGGATGACGAGACGTAGTATTTGTATCTGATAGTATTTATTCCGCTGTGTATTCTGTATGAGGACAAGTTATATAACTGTCCGTTGTTGTATATTGACTCTGATGATTGATGTATGTATAAACTGATATAGCTCTTTGTTTTAAAAGACTAGTGTTTATTTATTATATATTGTTCCGCTGCGATATGTGAGATTCTGATATTGTCTCTGTTCTGTATCTGTTGTTGTTTTGTTGTTCTTCTTCTCTTTTTCTTCTATCTTCTTCTTCTTCTACTTTTTTCTTCTTTCTAAAACCCTCACTATTGGAGTTTCCGGCGTTCGATTTCTCGGCAGTCGATAAAGTGAGTATCGATGTCGAATTTTCGAAAGTCGAAAATTCCGTTCGTGACATAAAACGTATATATATATATTTAAATTAGAAAGCAAAGTATTCATACAAAAAAAATAGAATGTATAATACCTTTATATACAAAGAAGGAACACGAGTGGGAGAAAGAAGAGGAAGAAGGAGGCGGAAGACGTGGCCGCTGCTACCAAGGGGTGCTTGGATAGACTGCCTCGCATGGGGTTCGGCAACTGTTGGCGGACGGCTGACAATGCTGATGGAGGGTCGGAGCATAGCAGACATAAGGGAAGTGGATGTGGGTTCAATAGGGAGCGGGTGAGGGAGGAGCAAGGTGAGGCACTGGAAAAAAATGATGGGTCCTGTTAGGGGATCGGATCTGGTCGCATGGAGTTGAAGGTCAGAGGCTGGGATCGGGTCGTGGCTGTTCTCTGGAGGGTGTTTGCTGTTGTGGCAGCGATGAAGCGGAGGGAGGGCGCAGGCAGGTCAGTGGCATGGTGGCGATGGTGGTGGCGGAGGGGTTGTCAAGTGGAGATGCAAGGGATGAGGCCGAGAAGAAACATTGGTGGTGAGTGGAGGGCAGGTGGTGTGCTGCGTGTGTGAGGCGAACGGTGTGGGCGATGAGAAGAGAAGACGTGGAGGGGAAACATTCCATGATATCTGCTATTTTATTTTTGTGGAACAAGAACTGATGGCACAAGTAAAAAGAAAGAAAATGTTGCAAACGAGAAGAAGGCAAGAGTGAACCAACGTAATAATAAATAAATACATGAACTAACGTAATAATAAGTAGAATACCGAGAATAGTAAAAGTCAAGCAACTATTCAGCAGATAATAAAAGCTAATGGTTGTCTGTTTAATACGTTGGGTAAATGAATGAATCAGAAGAAACAAAAAAGCACGATCGGTTACCGATACAGTTATCAGTTTCGCGATTTCCACCGCGAACCGGACATCGAAACACAAAAGGGAATATACCGCAGAGATCAGCCCAACGAGACGATCAAAACGGTATACAGATATCAGCAGTATAATCTAATTATAAAAATTCGAATTTTCTACTAGCGGAAAATGCAATAAAAACACTGAAAAATAAGATCGACGGAGTCAAAGATGTCCGAATTTGGAAAAACGACAAACTGACATCTTGCTCAGAAGATGGTTTAGAATTTTTCTATGTAAAAATATTTGGGTTTCGGAAACATTTTATTTTCATCGCTTTTTAACTGATTAAATTGAAGTAATTTACGCGCGAAATAAATTTTCATATTTTCGGACGAAAATTTACCAGTTGCTATGTTTAACTAAACGCATTCCAAATATAAAATTTTGTTTCAAAATTTTATCGTTTAAAATTTCACAAAATTCCAACTAATTACGTTATTAAAACAGTTGAAATTTACGGGTCGTTACAGTTCTTCTGGGAAGGCATGAAAAGAGATGTAGGTTTATGGGTAAAGCAATGTGTGAATTGTTAATAAGTGAAAGCCAAGCATCAGAAGCCAAGTGGATTGCTTCAGCCTTTAGATATAGAGGTGTGCAAATGGGATTCTATATCTATGGATTTCATTGACGGATGGCCAAGGTCGAACCAGGGAAATGAGGGTATTTGGGTTATATTGGATAGACTGACTAGAGTGCATATTTCATTCCTGTTAAGTTGATAAGGACGACACCTATTTTGGCCAAGTTATTTATGAAGAATATTATTAAACTGCATGGGATTTCTGTAGTATAGTCAGGGATAGAGATACTTTATTCACTAGTGAATTCTAGAACAGTCTACAAGAGGTGTTAGGTACCAAGCTCAAGATAAGTACCGCTTATCATCCGAAGATGGATGAGCAAATGGAAAGAGTTAACAAAGTCTTGGAGGATTTGTTTATAGCTTGTGTGTTAGATTTTGGTGGATCGTAGGAAGACCATATACACTTAGTCGAATTTTCCTATAACAATAGTTATCAGACTAGTATAGGGATAACACCTTTAGAAGCTTTATATGGAAGACCCTGTAAATCACCTGTATGTTGGTTAGAGGCTGGAGATAGATTGATTTTTGGTCTAGATTTAGTAAGAGAAGCCATAAAAATTTGTTGTGTTGATCGAGTTAGGGTGAAGGAAGCTCAACCTAAGTAGAAAAGTTATGCAGATAAGAGATGGAAAGACTTAGAATTCTCAGCAGGAGATCATGCTTTTAACGAAGTATCATCGATGAAGGGTGTGGCAAGGTTCGGGAAGTCGGAAAAATTGATACCTAGATTTGTTGGACCATTTCCAATTTTAGAATGGATCGGGAAACTCACTTACAAGATAGAGTTACCGAGCAGCTTGGTCGAAGTCTATAATGTTTTTCTTGTTTCTCATCATAGGAAGTATGTTCGAGATTCAGAGACTATTATCACTCCAACTGCATTGGAAGACCTAGTAGTGGAACCAGATATGACTATTGTTAGGCAACCAGTTCGGGTGATTGCTAAGGATGAGAAGAAGTTAAGGAACAAGACAGTATGATCAATAAAGGTCTGCTGGAGTGACAACGAGAAAGACTGTGCTTAGGAAAAAAAGGATAGGATTAGAGACATTTATCCTAATTTTTTTTGATGGTATGTTTTATGTCTATGATTATATTTGATGTTATGTACCTTACCCTAATTTCGATGACAAAATTGTTTAATGAGGGGAGTCTGTAACACCCCTAATTTTGATTAACATTATTTAGGACATCTAATTAGATAAATAAAATAAAATAATGTAAGATGATAAAGAGAATGAGATTTTGGAATCAATATGGGTCGAGCCTTAATTAATGAATTAACAAGGACGGTTATAACTTAAATTAGAAGGAGGAAATTATATGGAGGGTAAAATAAGAATAGGCACATTTCCTAAACATAAACCCTTACACTTTCATCTCCCTCATTCATATTCAATTACTCAAACTAAAGGCCACCTATTACTAAGGAGTTCAAAGAGGAAGAAAAGCTAGGAAATTAAAGAGAAAGCATAAGGAAACCAAATCAACACTCAACTCTCATTATCCAATCAAGGTGAATAATGATAACCCATCTCAAGTTTGCCTATTTAATTTTGGTTTTATGATGAAATCCAAAACTTATATGTGTAATTATGCCATGATGTGAATTTTTGATAATTATATTCTTTATGATGATTTATTGGATTTGTTTATGAAATTGGTTAGTAGGTTTAAGTATGAAAACTTATCATATGACAAACAATGATTTGAAATTTCTATATGATGTTAGAAATATTATTTTAAAAGTGGGTATTTAATTTCATAATTTTCCAAGCATGTACAGATATTTCGTGAAATTTCTAAGTGAAGAAATGATTTAATTTCGGTTTTAATTATTAAAAATAATTAAATAATGTTTTTAGCCTCCAAATTTTTATATTTTAAGGAATATGATAAATCTAATTTATTTTGATTTTTGAAGATTTTTCTCAAGTGTTTATGATTTTATATGAATTTATTAGGCTAGAAAGGCTTAATAATTATATTAAAATATTAATATAAAAATATGGTTTGCGAAAATGTTTGAGAATGTAATTTATGATCTATGGCAGTTTTTCTGAAATGGATTTGGTAAAGACAGTTATTATTCAATTAGAATTTGATAAAGAATTGGAGTTGGTAAAAAGATATTGTTTTTTAAAGAAATAAAATAGTTTTTATGTTAATTACGGTATTACCATGCACTATTAATCAATGTCGTAGCTCATATATGCCGCATGTCATCTCTAACCTATAGGGAAGCATACGATAGCAACTTGGTTGGTATGTAACGGTTCCACTAAGGTTGGGATGTATCAATGCCGATATTGATGCCGATGATGTTGGAAATATCGCTGGTGTTCTATGCCGTTAGTATTCTTTGCCGCATATGTTCTATGCCGCATATGTTCTATGCCGTCAGTTTTATACCGCATGTTTTATTATGACATTGATGATGCCACTAAGTTTTAATATCAACTCCTTATGATTTCAATGTCACATGTCGTCTATACCGCTAGTTTACCTTTTCAGCATTGACTATACTATAGCTGTATTGCCGCTATTATTACTTTTGACATTGGTTTTATACGACAATGTTGTCTTTATATTCTTATGTCGCAATTTTTCACCATAGTGTTGCTATAGGCTATTTTCGACATTGATTATAAAGAGGCAATAATGCCACTAGTTTCTTATGCCGCTGTGTTTTGGCTATGATGTCACTATAGGCTATTTTCGACATTGGATTTATACAGTAATGATGCTGCCTAACCTTAATACTGACATTCCCAAATTTGTAAGTTTTAAAAGTTGCATGCTATACAACCCATAACTATGCCGCATTTATATGGCGAACTATAAGTATTTATAATATGCGCTATAAATGGTTTTTGCCTTATGGTCTTGTGTTTTATAAATCAAATGCTTTAACATGATTTCGATATAGAAGGATGCAACAACCCATATAGGCAATATCAATGCCGCACTTATCAATATTAATAATTTTATTATATATGGCTTCATAGCCTAAGGTTTTAAGGTGCGACAACCTCTAAGTGATTTCGAAATTCATCAATGTTATTTTATAAAAGCATATACATTGGCATAATATATTTTGGAAGGTAAAGGGCTATAGTTTTCCTTGTTTTAAGTATGATTTTGAAGGTTAAATCGGTTATAAAGGTTTATGTTTTCAAGGAAATAGAAAGGGTATTTAGCCCATAATTTTACTAGAAAGATTATTCTTATCACCTTTAGATAAATTATGATAGGATGAATTGACTCAATTATTAGAAAACCAAATGGGACCGCGGTAGGGTTACACCCTATACTTCAACGGTTAGCCCTTACCTGATATTAGTCCAAAATTCCAGTGCATAGGGCTTCGTCATGGGTAAGATTAAAAGTAGGTTTATGCACATAAAGGAATACACAAAGATGAGGTAGGTTATTGGTTGGCCTGCAAAGCCATCAGGATCAGAGTGACCCAAGGAATAGTAGTTCGGACTAACCGTCAAGTTTCTTCTAATAGTAAGTTGGAGAATTTAATATATCTGGTAACCCCGAGTCAGCCATATAGGTTTGTAGTTACCTTGAGAAAACTATGATGTTGGGACAGATAGTCCATTTATTTAACAGATTGGTCATGATTACCCAAGTTGCATGCATGCATATGATTGTTTATATTGTATAGTTTAACCATTATGGTTGTGGGTGCTTGATTTCTAAAAGACATATATTTAGAAGATACTAGTGAGGGGAAACCTGTTCCACTCAACGATGTGGTCTTATTGGATGTATATTAGCCAAGATGGCATATCATTATTTGCACCAGAATTTTTGTCTGATCCAAAGTTCTCATTTTTTTTCCCTTAAACTCTTGGGTACTCATTTAAGTATTTCTAGAGTGAGATTTACAGGTTAATTAGGTTGGATGAATAAAGCTTCCGCAGACGTGCAGGAGGCAGATTTAGCTATGTAGGAGTCTATCTATTTATTTATCTACTATGTTGTTACGACTTTTGTTTGTATTTATGTAATGGTAGAAATTGTATCTGCCTAGTAGTAAACTCTGATCAACTAAGGGTGCATCTTCATATGTCGCTCTTGGATTATTTTCTAATAATTATATTTTATCTGAACCTAGGCAACGTTTGGGGTTATGTAATAAATATGGAAATTTGTTAATAAAATGAAAAGGTTTATCTTTAAACTATGTTTGAAAATTTTGAGATTCCCATGCTTTGATGTAAATGATGCTATTAACTGATCTCATTTTGGTCACCAGAGAAAAATACTATTGATGGCTGCAGCATCAGTAGTGCTTATTTTCGAGCCTTGGAATGGGGGATGTTACAAGACCACTATTGGGTGGGTGAAAATTTGGGTTTGAAGGTTTAAGAAGTTTACTACATTCCTAGCTATAAAGGAATGCAATGCCCTTGAATCAAATAAGGTACGTATTGTAACCCGTAAAATAAGAGTTATACCTTCTAATGCTACCTTCCCTTAGTCTCTCGGTGGTCTACTTGCAATGAGGACAGCTTCAATAGCATTAGCTTGTCCGCTTGATCCTTCCTTTGCAAACTTAAGGAATGATTCTTGAGATGCCCTTCCTCGTGGAAATTATAGCACTTTCCTTTAAAAGCTTCCTTCATCAGAATCACCCTACAATCCTTAGACTCATGATCTTTCTTTTGGTATCGCTTGCACACCTTACCATCCTTCTTGAACTTCCACTTCAACTTCTTATTAGCCCAAAAGCTTCCCTTCTTGGACCCTCCTTGCTTTTAGGTAGGTGCAACCTTCTCCTTTTCTGCCTCCTTATCGTCCATGTGTAGCATTGCCATCTCTACCAACATCTCATACGTGGCACCAATGGGTACTTAGGTCAACAACATTTCTCTCATCGGGGAATTTAGTCCCTTCACGAACTTCATGGCTTTTTTCATAGGTGTATCTATCAAGCTCATCTTGAATTTAGCCAGCTTTGTGAACTTAGTGATGTATTCCTTTAGGGTGGAGCCTCCTAGTCTAACCTGAATGAATTTCTCCAGTTGTAGACTCACTTCTGCCATAGAAATAAACCTTATCTCAAATCTGTTTTTTAATTCGTCCTTTGAGAAAACCCTTCCAGCATATTCCTTAGTCACCAAATTCCACCAATCTGAAGCTTCTCCTTTGTGGTGCTAAGTTGTCATCCTCCTCTTTAGCTGATCTTTCCAACCAAGCTCTCTAAATATTTTCTCGCGGTCATTAACCCATGCTTTAGCTTCCAGATATACCTCGGTTCTAGAGTATGTCTTCCCTCCCATATGAAGAAAATCCTTACACAATTCAGGAAAGTTAATAGGACGGCGTGATGTATCCGTAGGCATGGCAGTAGGTGCCACCAGTGCAGCCGGAGGAATCAGAAATTTCTCAACGGTCCTAAGATATTGTTTAAACCATTTGGGAATTCCATGTATGAGAGGTCTTCCTTGGGCAGGGATCCCAATTCTGAGAGAAGATTGATTATTAGCCATGTCAACTATCTGTAGGTAGAATATTTAGTGATGATTTTTTAAGATAGTATTATATGCTGAAAGAAAAGGGTTGCCCAGTGCATGCGCATATGTTCAAAGAAATAGGGGTATGTGTGTATATATAGCAAGAATTTTTGAAAATTCTTTTTGGAAAACCTTTTCAAAAATAACAAGTATGCCACTCATACATATAGTTTTCCCATTGATCAAGCAACCTAAGATCTGATACCAAATGTAACAACCTACCTTGGAACAGGCCTAAATTTAGATCCATAAAAGGCCCATCGAAACTTAGATCCATTCTAAGGCTGGCTATTGGTTAGAAAAAGAAGTAACAGTACGGAGAATAACTATTCTTTCTAAACTCACAACGGATGGAATAAAATATAATAGGAAATTGTACCCATTTATTTCAAAACCATTTGAAATGTCATCATACCAAACATCATCTAAATGTCGAGTAAAATTCGTTACATTATTTATCCAAAATACATGGGTACAACATAAAACATCATAAAAGATAATAATAACCACCACAAGCTTAAGCCACTCCATCTTCAAGCATCATCGCTATCATCACTCCGTCCTTAACCTATGTTGTAACGAGGAGGGAGTCAGAACAACAAATGATCAGTGAATAAAAACCTCGAGTCTTACCATTTCAGCACTTGGGCAGTATATTTTCAAATAAGAATATGTCCTGCATACATCAAACAATTTAATACTTTTTATATGGAAAGAAGGCGGGTCCACAGTCAACCACTTAATACCTTCCATTCCAAAGCAAGTTTCTAAATCCCATAACCCAAATCCCACATCATTAATATCTAACAATGCGAGAGATAGTACCTAAGCCACTTAATACCTTTATTGGAAAATAGGTAGACTATGGTCATTTAAGACCTCAATTGAGGCAGACCCCATAATTTAAGACATATTCCCAAGGCGGACCCCTCACTAGTGTCTGTCTAGCTGAGATCGCATGAAATCTCTTGAGGCAATTAACACTTTTTCATGGGAAGGCGGACCCTGAATCAGTCACTTAATACCTTATCCTAAAGCGGACCCCTATCAAAATACCACCTATTGTGCCTAATAACTAGCCCTATGGCCATTTAATACTTCATTTGGGGAAAAGGGGCGAGCCCTCAATCCACCACTTAATACCTCAAGGCCCCGAAGCACGCCCTACGTATTATGGCCCATACTCATAATGACGTCTCACATTAGTCTGACTATTCATAGGAACTAGTAGCCAGATTAGCTGGGAAAATTTACCCTACAGAATGTGGAACTAACCTCGCAACATAACAAATATTTATCATAGGAGATGTCTTGCATCAATAGAAAGTGTAAATAACAATTAATAGCCTCAAAGTGAAGGGCAGACTTCTGTCGTGCAACTCTACTGATCTCCCATCCCTATGACTTAACCATAATTTAAATACTCTCCATATATAATACTCATCTCACTGTTTCATAATTAAGCCTTACGAGGAATCTTCTTTATTACGCCTTAAAATATTAATTACCTTCCTAAGGGAGAATCAATGATAATTATTACCTCACTAACAACGCGATTAATGCTATAATTATAGGTTTATTATGCTAATATATATATATATATATATATATATATATATATATATATATATATATATATATATCCACATCAAATAAATTCTAAGCGTGCAGTTCGTACGCCCTAAACTAGCGTTAAATGTCAGTTCCTTTAACCATAATACTAATACAAGTCCTTTCCCTTTGGATTTCCAAGGTTTCAATATCCATAATAAGGATTAAATATTCATATCCAAAACTGCAATAAATAGACTTGTAAATAGAAATAGAAACCCAATTTATTACATCAATCCAATGGAATATCCTAAACAATAGAAATTGCAATCCTAACTTCATATTCCATTCAACTCCTCTTTTACACAGAAATAAATGAAGGAATCTTGTGTGAAAAAGATGGTGTAAACTACGAACAGGACTCGTGCTCTATACCTTGTTTCGTTACTAAAAACTCACAATTTGAATCAAAGAAGGAGGAGAAGTGGAATAGACTATGAAATTATCAAAAATTGCAGAAACAATATAAATTCCATCAAAGTAACATAAATAATCGGGATTCACTATCAAGAATTGACATTTCGAAATATGAAGAAATTTTGGAGGAATTTATCTATTTTGTTTTCGCAATCCAAAAATCACCAAGGCATATTCAAATCCATAAATATATACTAATCAATTACTGCAATAAAAATATTAAGATTTCCACTCATGGATTATCCTTAGCTTTCTTGTATGGATTTGCAACGCCAAATCAACTCTTTTACAGATCTTGTTCTTTTGATATATACACACAGCGAAGGATAGGTATGTATATAATTTTGTTAGATTCATAGAGGTTGGAGGAGTAGAAAATAGATTAAAAGAATAATTAGAAAAGGATTAGAATCCTTACCTGAATCCCTAATAAAATTTCTAAATCTAACTGAAGAGAGAAAATGGCAGAGGTTCACCGAGTTTTCGAATATTTGTAAATAAAAAGTGGTGAGGATAGGGTCCTATTTATAGGAGTTGAAAAGTACCAAACTGTTAGATGAAATTAGCTCAAAAACGGATAAATCTGGATCATTTAACATCACAAAACCCTAACCACCACTGTGAGGTAGCGGTTGACTGCTTATGCTCGACCGGTCGATCACTAGGGGTCGACCGGTTGGGTCTTATAGGTGGACCACTCCTCTTATTTTGGGAGCATTAATTTGTTTCTGTTGCTCCTTTATTTTATTCCCTAATTAACTTTTCACATTAATTGTTTAACTTAATATTTAACTTAACCCCCAACTAAACTTACAGTTATTTTTGAAAGTTAGACCATAAATTTAAATATTCATTTGAATTTGAATTCTGACTAAAGTAATTTAAATTTGAAAACTTTAAACGCTCATAACTTCTTCGTTTGAGCTCCATTTTCAACATATTATATATGGAAATAGATCAGAATTTCACCACGAATGTAAGGGGATAACTTTCATGGTCAAATTCCAAATTTGTAAAATTTCCATTTTCATCCCTACCTTATTTAATTTAATTCACTCAATTCATTTATGGTTGATTTTACGATATGTTACAAGAAAGATCGAATAGTTATAACATTATAAAATATAAACAAAACAATATTAAGAAATTATATAAAATAATGTTAGTAATTAGAAACAACATTTGAAGGTTATATTGAAAATGATGCAAATAATCTAACTAGAAGCAACATAAGAAATTAAAGACAAAATAAAAGAAAATGGACATATTCCATTTACTGTGCGCATTTATTGCAAATTTCTTTTAGAAGTCCCCCTCACATGATATTAGAGACTCCGCCAAGGATTGGAAGTGGAGATATGTAACGTCCGCGTTTTCGACTCCTAAATGTCGACACTAATAAATCCATAGTATTCACGTGTCGAGCACCCAAATCCCTGAAAGGCGAAACATTATGGTAAAATAGAAGAAGAAAAGGAACAAGAAAGAAGAGAACACAATACCAGAATCTCACAATGGAACAATAACATATAATATCAAAATGATACTTTTACAGAGGGAAACTGTATAGATACAATAATCAAAGTAAACTATCCTATCATTATCCTGGACAATTATAATAATATGTCCTCAAAATTGCAGATATAAAAAAATAAACAAAGCAATGGCGGAAATAAAATCTGCGGTAGGTAGTCATCTAGCTCCTCTCCTGGAGCTCCAATGAATCATCAACGATATTTGGAAATATTCACTGGCTGACCCGAGCATTATAAGAAGAATAGCACCCGTATCAGTCTGGTAAACCAGCATGAGAAAACCAAAGTAATTTGAATTACTATATTTGTAAAACCCTTTTAAAGAATAAAGGTATCTTGTAAGACCATGCCGCAAATAAAAACGGACAGATTTTTACCTTACGATAACCGAACCATTTTATAAGAAAATTTAGTGATATTATAATAATGTCTAAGGAGTTAAATATAAAAATATAACATAGCTGAAATGGTTACATTGGTTACATTTAACAACATATTTAGGTATACAAACAAAACTGCAAAGGTACGTTCGTATATGGATTTTCCAATGGAGCGTCTTCAGTACCTCGAGGCAAGTCTCCTGGAAAGGTTCAGAAGAACTTTCCGAGCGCCATATATCTCTAGATAAGATATACCAAATAAGGAAGTCATAGCTGGTTCACGCAGAGAACATGTCCCGAATAAGATCAACACCCGCTAGCAACAATCGATAAGCATAGTCTAGATGATAGTGTTGAACAGTACCCTTTGGGGTTAGCTAAACCCCGTTGGCTATGGACCTACTCTATTTTTAGCCATTTCAGATGTCGAGGTCACGTCTGACATTTTCATACGAGTTTTCAACAAAACTCGATCACATAATGAATCCCACATGGATTCCATCATCTCAATAAATTTTGGAACCACACATGATTTCCATCATTCACTTCCAAAATAGAAAACTCGTATCTCAGCCTTCAAGGGGTTTTCTACAAGTAGAACACTTACCGATCCTGGTTTCTTCAAGACCGAGTCGATGAATTTGGTCTTATTCAACAATAATGAGAATGATCGCATAAGGGAACTATGTCCCAAATACTTTCTCATAAGCAAGTAAACCTACCTGCACTATCCATGCAAGGCATGGTTAAGTCACATTAACGACTTTTAATCCCTCAATAATTAATTTATCCTTTATTAATTAAAACCCTTCTTATTAGAAAAACAACTTTTTTAAAACTTCATTTATAAATCAATACTTCATTAAGTAATACTCCTTTATTAATTAAAACTTCTATCTATATTCTCGTATAAAAATATTTAACTATTCACCTACACTCTTTTCAATACTTAAACAGTATTCATATACGTATTCCAATGGTATAAGTGTATTCACAAATCGTTTAACAAATTTTACTTACTTGAAATATAATCAAAGAGATTAAAACAATTACTATCAAAACATTATTATAATAAACTCCTTTTCTTTTATAAATTAAGCATATAACATTTTTTATCTCTTTATAAAAGATTTCAATACTTGTTATTATCTTTAAAGTTCCATTGTTAAAGATTTATAATATTTCTTCCAAAATATAATTCAAGGGTTTAAAAACAAATGTTGCTAAAACATTGTTTACTACAAACCCAAAACCATTCCATTTAATCATTATCTTTAAAACTCTTCTTTTAAAGGTTTAATTAGATTTAAGGGTTAAAGACAAGTGTTGCTAAAAAAATTATCACAACAAACCCAATCATTTCATACTTTGAAAATATTCCACTTTAAAACTCCCTTCTTAAAGATTTATTTATATTTAAGGGTTACAGACAAGTGTTGCTCAAAACATTTGTCACAACAAACCCAAAACCGTTTGCTTGTATTTTTTTCTACTAAGTATTCATTAGTAAATATCTAGTTATATTCCCAAGTAAAATTAATAATAAGGGTTAAAAACAAGTGTTGCTAAAAACAATGTTTACAACAACCCAAAACTATTTACTTATCCATTAATAACTTTAAACATTTATTTAAAGATAAAAGCATAGTTAAGGAGATAAAACTTTAATTAATTCCACAAAACCATTTATTTTAACTTAAGTGTTAAAATACAAACTCCCTTTATTATATTTATAAAATACTTGATTTTATATTTAAAACTTATATATATAGAAATATCTTTAAATTACTTATTAATACGTTAAAATACTTTTAAAATTACTTAAAATATATGATAATTATTTATATAGAATATTATGTAAAAATAAGGAATTTTGAAATAAATAGAAAAACAAGTTTTAGTTTTAAAAGGTACTTAGTTTAGAAATTCATAGTTAATTGTTAAAAATATATTTAAACTTGAAACCAATTTGAAAACACTCTATTATAAGTTAGAAAACGACACTAAAAGGATTAGGGAAAAATACAATTTAAATATCATTTTTAAACAAATTATAGTTTTAAACTGCAAAGATAACAATTCTGCAAATGCTACTAAAATAATTCGCAACAGCTCAAAATTGTTTCAGAAGCAAAGACAGCACGTCAGAAGTGCCAAAAGTCCTGGGCTGTTGTTTAAGGTGAATTTGCTACAAATTTGCACCTAGATTTCGACGTCCTAAAAAATGATTTTTTTAATCCATTCCTTTTACATTAGTTAGTATACTTTGGGTAATTGAAAACCATGAAGAAAAATCCCAAAGAATAACTTCCAATTATTTTAGAGAATTTCCCAAAAACAGGGTATTTTACCAAACTACACTTGTAGCGACTATTTCGCTATAACTTTTTGCATTTCATTCAACTAGCTATCGAATGAATTAGGCTTCAAAAATTTCCCAATAAAAATAATATATTATTTACTCCTTAAATATAAGAAGAAACCTCCAAAGAAGTTTGTAGAAAAATATCATTATTTTGCTAAATAAAAAGTGTCGTTATAGCGACCTTTTTACTTCAATCTTTTGTTACTTCGATTTACTTCTTCTATAGCTTTCCAAAACATATTCTTCGCTTTTCAAAACACTTATAGAAGTGTAAATAATAATCAAACGAGTTATTACTAAGATATGCCATTAAATCTCCATTTTCATAAGTTATAGTTCAAGGGATTCAAAGTGCGCTTATATAGTTCACAGTAGTCGCGCAGTGGTAGAGACACTTGCAACCTGTTAATGAGGTCATGAGTTCGATACCCATCTGCCCTACTCCCTCAAGGCGGGAAGTTGTGTTTCTTGTTAAATCCAACTAAACACGATTGGGAAACGAATGCTTTCTGCTGGGATAGCTAACCTCCCATTCCTGGCTCTGGTCGGACTAGCTAGGTTGGGGTACTACTCTTCGGAGTGGGGTTTTAAAAGAAAGTGCGCTTATAGTGACTATCGCTATACAAACAATTCTGTATTCAATTCAATATCTTGTGTCATTCTCTTTCATACACATATATGATTCCAAATTCAAACCATATCACTACTAAACATTTATTAACATATGTACTAATAATCATGTCCATTTTAGATGTTTAAATGTGCTTAATTTAAATAACATAATCACATTCTCTTTAAGGCAGCTACTTTAAAAAATCATACGCTTTTGGAAGCATATAATAAAAGGTTATAACATTAAGTAGTTAGTGTCTATTATTATATATAATAGCAAGCATATTAACATGTGATTAACAAGAAATTATCAAGTGATATAACAAGCAATATTATCAAGCTAATAACTTGATTCGAAGTGATACTAACTCACTTTTCTTTTAACCAAACACTTCCTACCAATATTCAATCAGTCACACACCTCCACTATCACTTCCTTTTGCTCCTAGCTTATGGCTAAAGCCTTCTCCTTCCTCCCATTTCTCACGTCCTTCCTTCTTTCACCATCACTTTCTCACGCCCTTCACCCACCTTCACATGGCTCATGGCCTAAGCTCCCACCATCATCATCCTAACACTCACAGCCTTAAGGCCAAGACACTTCTTCCATCACTCAAAAGTACACACGGCAAAGGCCAAAATATCCCAAGACTCATGCATATAGGAAGAAGATAAGAAGAGGAAGAAGTGAAGATAAGAAGTGTTTTGGTTGTGAAGAATGAAGTGAGTATGAGAGGTTATTTATAGCCTTAGGAAATGGATGGAAAATATTCAAAAAATCCACCTTATCCATGAAGTAAAGAGGACTTAAGCATGTAAGGCGATACCCTTACACACCATGCTTTTCTTGATTTGTGCCTTGATTTAAGGCTTGATTTAGGGGTCCTTTAGTACTCTTTGTTCCTTTAATTAAACATGCTTACTTTTGTTGATTTTAGCTTAGGAAAAGATGTGTTTAATTCTTGTCATATGTTTACATATGGTAACTATTCAAGTTGCAATATATTTACACAACTTGTATTGAATAAAAGGTTGATTTTTAACAAAACGTTTTCTGGTCACATTTTCAGTATTTATCCGAAGTTTATATTTATGTAAACACATTTCAAAAATAAGTTTTCTAGCATTAGTTATTAATTAAAAAGTGTTTAATAAGGTTATAAAATCATATTTAATCATATTAAATCCTGCACACAAATATTTAAATAATTCGGATATTTAAATACGAAGTGTTTGAAATTACGCGTCGTTACATTCTCCTCCCCCTTAGAATATTTCATCCTCGAAATTCCAACACAAGCAATCAAAGAAACAACCATACTTTAATACTAACCAGTATTATAATCGATATCAACATAGCTTATTGTTTTCCTAGGTCAAAACCTTCTCATCGCACAAGGATGAGAAATAAACTACCAAGCGTACCTTTTGCTCAACTGCCTCGGATTATTACCTAGTCGATTTTGCATACTTCCTCAAACGATTCGAAGAGTCTTCTACCCAAACTTTCCACAGGCCAAAACATAGTATGTAATTATACTTAAGCTCGTATGATGTATATATATCATCTCTACGCAATATTGATCTAACCACTTGCTCAATCACATAGATTTCACTTTCAAAATAGTATATCTCACTTGACTTCTTTAGTGCGGACTCCGATCTAGCTCCTTGATTAGACACCACCGTTCTCCTTTCATAGCGATTAGGTACGATAGAAAAGTTAGGGATCATATCAAGAATCCATATCAAGTGTTCCCGTCAAGAATTTAGTGAAAAATACTTGTTCGGATCGGTGTATACCACCTTGAAATTATGTACTCGAATCTTAGATCATGAACTGTCATGCGAATAAAATGATCTACATGCAACTCACGCACTTAACTCATTTGGTTACTTAACCACACTAATTTCTTTCTAATTCTCATTTATTTACACAAAATAATTTCTTATGTGGTATTAAAATCATTGATGCAATGTTTCTTAAAACATTACTTAAGTTTATAAACATTTCATAAAGACTTATCTTTATAAAATATTACTTAATTACCTAATCAATTCAAAAAGACACAACTTTATTTATAAAACATTTCATTGTCTAAAGTTCATATTCATTTACCCAAATAGTATCCTCTTTTGCTATTCAAATTATTTATAAAACATTTTATGAAACATTGACTAAGTTTATAAACATTTTTATAGCAACTTAACTTTATAAAAAAATATTTCTTAAAACATAATTTTTATTTTAAAACAATTCAAAACTTAGGTTCATTATTCGTATAATACTTCGTTATATCCTAAGAGCATATACAAAAAATTCTTTTATAATTTTACTTTCTAAAATTTCGACGAAGACAAAAAATAAATTTGGATCTTATAATTGAGTCAATCATCTAAACTTCTTTATTCATCAGGCTAGGGAAGTAGCTAGGTAGAGTAGGACTTTGGTATCCAAACTCAAGACTAGAGTCTACTTTCCTTAAAAGACCTTAATTAAAGATGTTTATTAGTTGTCCCAATAACATCGAGTGCCCTATTTAACAAAAATGCTAAACAAATTTTTTTAACTTGTTTTAATTTAATATCTTTTCAAATTAAGAGTTATCAAATTTTACCTTTATATTTTCACAAAAATACTTAGCTTCAATAATATTAATTCGGAAGTTTCCAACTATCCAGAAATTTTCGAAAATTTTATTTTATTCCAATAATTGAAAACTAACAACATACCATAATAAGATGCACAACCAAACTACCTTAATGCATAGGATACATGCAACCATATATATCTTTATTGAAATCTTAAGAATTTAAATTCTTGGTTTTATTTCAAATCATTCGAAATAATAATAGATACATATATATCTTTGAATATCAAATCATACTTTTCAGGATTAAACCAAAATCATTTTCAAAACCAATTTCCAAAATATTTTCTTTAAAATCCATGGAAAATATTAATGTAGATCGAGTAACAAAAAAATGATACAAGGAACTGGGTTCTACCAAATAGTATCGTATTTACCCTTTACAAAGAAGGGTAATACTTAAGAGAAGTGCTTTCCAACCGAACATGTCTCCTGCCCATTTTTAGTCACTTTCGAGCAACTCGAACTAGCTAACATAAACATACTTTGTTTCCCGAATCGATTTGTTGTTTCCAAGGTTAATCTCGAACTTGAAAAAAAATTAAAGCTCTTCTAATAACATTAGTCTTTTAGAATAGTTTCAAATTATACTATTATTATTTTCTCAAAAACCTTAGAAACCATTTCCAAAAACACCGGGATTTAAGTTCACAAATTATCAATTTAAATCCTTCTTATTTATAAATCGTATTTATAGAAACCATATTTATATAAGTCATATTTATATAAATCATATTTTTATGAGTCATATTTATATAAATTTTACTCATATAAGTCATATTTATATAAATATTCTTTCTTATATTAAATCATTTCATAAGCGTCCATCTTTTTAATATCTTACCTTCTTTTGGATTATGCTAAGAACCTTTTATTAAAGTTAACCTTTTTAACCCAACATTATCATCGAAAGCCATATAGTTAGATTGTGAAACTTAATTCACAAGGTGTTCATTTCAATGTTACTATAAATTACTATCTACCTAACCCTTGTTGTAAAATGGTAAATTCCATAAACATTAGCCAATGCCCATAAACTGGCCGAGCATGACTAATGAAGCAATAAATGATATAATTTAATATTATCATTTCCTAACAAAAAATACATTATAAATAACTATGTTAATTATTTGAAAATTATTCTTTTATATAAAATATAATCCTAGGTAAAATTATTTCATTTACCAATTTTGAAAATAATACAATGTCGGTTTGTTCCGTTTAAGTGTTTAGGAATCCCTATCGATAACGCTGATCGAACGCATCGACCAGAATTCATAAGCACTTAGCAGACCAATCAACAGAATAGAAAATATTGTTATTGCACTAAAAAATGCGCTCTCATATGTATAATACACTCAAACTCATAATAAGTCATTCCATTACCCTATCTCTTAATGAGTTATACCCAACCAAAGCCAAGGTCCTCGCTTAACCTTCAGCTCTGATACCAAAATGTAACATCCGGCATCTTCACACAAGTTTTCAACAAATCTCGATCACATAATGAATCCCACATGGATCCCATTTTTTCAATAGATTTTGGAACCACACATGGTTTCCATCATTCACTTCCAAAACAGAGAACCCATATCTCAGCCTTGAAGTGGTTTTCGATAAGTAGAACACTTACCGATCCCGGTCTCTTCAAGACTTAGTCGATGAATTTGGTCTTATTGAACAATATTGAGAATGATCACATAAGGGGAATAAATCCCAAATACTTTCCCATAAGCAAGTAAACATACCTGCACTATCATTTCATGCAAGGCACGGTCAAGTCACATTGACGACTTTTAATCCCTTTATAATTTATTTATCCTTTATTAATTAAAACCCATCTTATTAGAAAAACATCTTTTTATCTAATAAAACTTCTTTTATAAATCAATACTTCATTAATTAATACTCCTTTATTAATTAAAACTTCCTCTATATTCTTGTATAAATATATTTAACTATTCACCTATACTCTTTTCAATACTTAAAAGTATTCATATACGTATTACAATGGTATAAGTGTATTCACAAATTGTTTACTAAGTTTTACTCACATGAAATATAATTAAAGAGATTAAACCAATTACTATCAAAACATTGTTACAATAAACTCCTTTTCCTTTTATAAATTAAGCATATAACATTTTCTATCTCTTTATAAAAGATTTCAATACTTGTTATTATCTTTTAAATTTCATTGTTAAAGATTTATAATATTTCTTCCAAAATATAATTCAAGGGTATAAAAACAAATATTGCTAAAACATTATTTACTACAAACCCAAAACCATTCCATGTAATCATTATCTTTAAAACACTCCTTTTAAAGGTTTAATTACATTTAAGGGTTAAAGACAAGTGTTGCTAAAAACAATTGTCACAACAAACCCAAACATTTCATACTTTGAAAACATTCCTCTTTAAAACTCCCTTCTTAAAGATTTATTTAAATTTAAGGGTTAAAGACAAGTGTTGCTCAAAACATTTGTCACAACAAACCCAAAACCATTTACTTGTATTTTTTTCTACTAAGTATCCATTAGTAAATATCTAATTATATTTCCAAGTAAAATTAATAATAAGGGTTAAACACAAGTGTTGCTAAAAACACTGTTTATAACAACCCAAAACTATTTACTTATCCATTAATAAATTTAAACATTTATTTAAAGATCAAAGCATATTCACAGTTATTAGTCAAGGCAATACACTTTTAATTAATTTCACAAAACCATTTATTTAAACTTAAGTGTTAAAATACAAACTCCCTTTATTATATTTATAAAATACTTAATTTTATATTTAAAACTTATATATATAGAAATATCTTTAAAATACTTATTAATGTGCTAAAATACTTTTAAAACTACTTAAAATATATGATGATTATTTATATAGAATATTAGGTAGAAATAAGGAATTTTGAAATAAATAGAAAAACAAGTTTTAATTTTAAAAGCTACTTAGTTTAGAAATTCATAGTTAATTGTTAAAAATATATTTAAACTTGAAACCAATTTTAAAACACTCTATTATAAGTTAGAAAACGACACTAAAAAGATTAGGGAAAAATATATAATTTAAATATCATTTTTAAACAAATAATAGTTTCAAACAACAAATATAGAATTTCTGCAAATGCTACTAAAATATTTCGCTATAGTACAAAAGTGTTCTAGAAGCAAAGACAACACTTTAAAAGTGTACCAATAGTCCTGGGCTGTCGTTTAAGGTGAATTTGCTACAACTTTGCGCCTATTCGATGTCTTGACAAATGAGTTTTTTAATCCATTCCTTTTACATTAGTTAGTATACTTTGGGTACTTAAAAACCATGAGGAAAAATCCCCAAGAATTACTTCCAAATATTTTAGAGAATTTCCCAAAAACAGGGTATTTTACCGAACTGCACTTACAGCGACTATTTCGTTTTAACATTTTTCATTTTGTTCAACTAGCTATAAAAATGAATTAGGCTTTAAAATTTTCCCAAAAAGAATAATATATTATTTACTCCTAAAATATGAGAAGAAACCTCCAAAGTAGTTTGTAGAAAAATATTGTTATTTCGCTAAATAAAAAGTGTCGTTATAGTGACCTTTTTACTTCAATCTTTTGTTACTTTTATTTACTACTTCTATAACTTTCAAAAACATATTCTTTGCTTTTCTAAACACTTATAGAAGTGTATATAATAACCAAACAAGTTATTTTTAATATATTTCATTAAATTTACTTTTTCATAAGTTATAGTTCAAGGGAATCAAAGTGCGCTTATAGCGACTATCGCTTTACGGACAATTCCGTATTCAATTAAATATCTTGTGTCATTGTCTTTCATACACATATATGATTCCAAATTCAACCCATATCACTACTAAACATATATTAACATATGTACTAATAATCGTGCCCATTTTAGATGTTTAAATATGCTTAATTTAAACAACATAATCTCATTTTATTTAAGGCAACTACTTTAACAAATCATATGCTTTTGGAAGCATATAATAAAAGATTATAACTTTAAGAAGTAATTATTTATTATATATATAATAACATGCATATTAATATGTGATTAACAAGCAATTATCAAGTGATATAACAAGCAATATTATCAAGTTAATAGCTTGATTCGAGGTGAGACTAACTTACTTTTCTTTTATCCAAACACACCTTCACTATCACTTCCTTTTGCTCTTAGCCTACGGCCAAATCCTTCTCCTTCCTTCCATTTCTCACATCCTTCCCTCTTTCACCATCACTAGATCACGCCCTTCACCCATCTTCACATGGCACATGGCCTAAGCTCCCACCATCATCATTCTAACAGTCACGCCCTATGGCTAAGACACTTCTTCCATCACTCAAAAGTACACATGGCCAAGGCCAAAATATCCCAAGACTCATGCATTAAGAAGAAGATAAGAAGAGGAAGAAGTGAAGATAAGAAGTGTTTTGGTTGTGAAGAATGAAGTGAATATGAGAGGGTATTTATAGGCTTAGGAAATGGATGGAAAGTATTCAAAAACTCCCTCCTTAGCCATAAAGTAAAGAGCACTTAAGCACGTAAGGCCATACCCTTACACACCATGCTTTCCTTGATTTGTGCCTTGATTTAGGGGTTCTTTAGTACTCTTTGTTCCCTTAATTAAACATGCTTACTTTTGTTGATTTTAGCTTAGGAAAAGATGTGTTTAATTCTTGTCATATGTTTACATATGATAACTATTCAAGTTGCAATATATTTACACAACTTGTATTGAATAAAAAGTTGATTTTTAACAAAACGTTTTCTGGTCACATTTTCAGTATTTATCAAAAGTATATATTTTTCTAAACACATTTCAAAATTAAGTTTTATAACATTAGTTATTAATTAAAAAGTGTTTAAAAAGGTTATGAAATCATATTTTATCATATTAAATCTGGGACACAAATATTTAAATAATTTAGATATTTAAATATGATGTGCTTGAAATTCCGGGTGGTTACAAGATAGTTAGAGTGATAAGAAAATGATAGATTGAGAGTTGTTCTTATCTACTCTTGTTTTTATTGTTTAAAATTATAAAGGATGTTAGAAATACTGTAGAGTGCATTTTTGAAAAAAAGGGTTTGGTATGACAATTGTGTTTTTAAAAGAAAAACTTAATAAATGGTTTGAATTAAAATTCCCAATTTTTAAGAAGTAAAAGTTGCAAAAAACAGTCTGTAAAATGAAAAGAACTTTAAAAGTTTAATTGTAATTTTAAAAGTTGACACTAAGTTATTTTGAATTTCTAAAAAGTTTCTAAGTTTTACTTTTAAAGATAAAAGTTTTGGGATTAAATACTTCAAAAAAATTAAGTTTTTTTTAATTGACGAAGACCAAACAAAAATTTTAAATCTGGAGTATATAGGAATGACTTTCTAGGTAAGAAGGGGTGGTAAGGCTATGAAGAAGATAGCAATGACTACTAATAGAGTAGCAATAAGGAATCCCTATAGAGTTTAAAGAATATTGGTGAGAACCTAGGAGTTTTGTCTCAAACATGTGGGCAAGACATAAGAAGAGCCACAAAAGAATGATAAATGGTATAAAAGCATACCTCTATGAGTTTTAGGGTATGCTCGTATAAAGGATCGAGGACAAAGAAAGTCAATACCAAGATTTAAAATAAAAGAATAGGGTAATAAGATGGCAAACACACTAGAAGTCATTGGTAAACTCTTAAGTTAAGGAAGACAAGGTGGAGGGTGGAAAAGTTATTCCACTAAGCCAATTTACCAATGAGATTATTCTAAATATGCATAGCTAGTATTTTCCATCCACTATTGTGTGAGGAAGCCTAATTTGTTTCATAATTGGGTGTGGTAATGGAAGTAATGGATTGACCCTATTCATCAGAAGCTATAAAGAAAAGTTAAGATATGTGTGTTGCAGAATAATGGCACGTTAGAAAGGTCCATAGGTAGTAGTAGTTAGTAGCTAGTAATTAGTAGTTGTAGTTGTAGTTGTATTTCCCTCCGGCAGTTGTTTTTCTTTTAGTCGGGATATAAGCATTAGTTATTTTTGTTATGTAAAAGTGTGTACGATGTTTATGGAAATGTTCTTTTTTATGCGTTCTCTCTGTGGACAGCGATATTATTAGGCAACAATAAGCCAACAAAATTTCAGGAAAGATACTTAACTAATGCAAAAGAAAAGAAAATAGTAAAAGGCTGAAAGAATAAAATAATTTAAGTGAATTTATTTAATTAAGTACTGAAGTAAAAGAAATAAGACTTAAGTCCTAAAATCCATAAAGTTTTGGGAAGTTGAATTTCGATGAGCGAAGGACAGGGAAATTTGTTGCAAAGCCATGGGTTAAGATCCATATACCTTAAAAGCTTAAATTTATAAATGAAGTTGTGTGCTGGTTGTTATTATAAATAAAAGAAAAGTTTTGAAAATTTGAAATTTACCACGTGGTAGGATAGAATCCACTATGGACATTAAACTATTGACTAAATCCCGACTGCGTAGGATATGGCATAATTTGTTTTGACGTACATATATATGTATACACACACACTCTTTTGAAAAGTTTTGGTTTAAAATTATTGGTTTTGAAAAAATAAAATTCTTTTATGAAAAGTCTTGAAAAAAAATATGTTCTAAAATTTTAAAATATTTCCAAATATTTTAAAGTTAATTTAAGAAGATTTTGAGTATAAAATAAGGGAAAAAAATTTGAATTTTGAAATGCCCCATGCTTAGCATATGGAAAAGTTGACGGGTTAGGAAGTAGAAATTTTACTGTGCAGCAGAAGTGGCAGTAAAATAAAATAAACTATTTAACTATAGAGTCACTTTCTCCATACCTTATTTGTAAGTGAACTAAACTAGTTTTAAATTATCTATTATAAATTTTAATGATTTAAATAAAACTTGCTTATGTGGATTGTACTTAGAAATGTTGGAAGTGAATTAGGGGTAAAAGAGAAGGTTCCAAGGTATAGTGTAACGACCCGATATTTTGGACCATTCGCATCCATTATAAGTGTATAGGTAGACACTCATGCCGGAGTTGAATTGCTCAAAATACCGCGTTGTTAATTTAAATTTGGCAAAACTGAACATATACAGTAAATAAAAATCACAGATCACAGACACAGAGTAATAAATGCAGCTGAAATAAAAGAGATAGTAGTTCATGAAGCTACTATATGAATATATAAGATACAACGGAAGAGTAATACGATACATCAGATACAAATCAGAATACATCACTGGAATCATCGAATACTGAAAGCAGAATAGATGGCTGGATCTTCAAGCAAAGCTCCAACTTCAAAGGTGAGTCTCGAATACTGGTACACTCAGTCTGACCCGAGCGTAAAGCAAAAACACAAGACACTCGAGTCAGGATTAACATTCTTATATCAATAAATCCAACTCAAGTGAAATAGCAATTGAAATACAAGTAACTCAAAGGATGTTTGGAATAACCATCCTTTAAGGATCCGTTAAACTATCTACTAGGTAGTAGTGTACGATAAGTAGATAATGTCTATCAGTAATATAAAGATATCAAAATAGTGTTATGTCATGGCCCATTCCACCCTTAACACATTTTTATTCCCAAAAGCATATACAAGACCATAGTTTCCCCAAAACCGGAAGTCACCAAAGGGCAATCCATATACTAAAGGTACAAAACAAATTCGTAGTGGTCGCGAATAAAGGGATACAAGTATGACAAGGCACATGAGGCAATACCCAAGGTAGTGACACTACCGTTTGCCTGATCCGGACTGGTGAGAACGCATCGCCGCAGCGACTGCAACACCATGCAACAACACTCCCAAAATCAAGGGTGCACCAATCGACAACAAGTAATGAGTAGTTCGAAGAAGTGTGTTCACTTGAGGTAGCTGACCTCCATTGGCCCGGCACGGCTCCTGTTATAGTCATTTCCAATTTGACACAAAGTGTCAAGGCTATCCATTATCGTTCTCTTTCTTCAGTCATCATGTACATCATTCCAACCACTTCATTCTGGATCACCACTCCGCGTATAGTTATTAAAGTGGTTTTCGGTTTAGATAGAGAGTATATCCATAACCGATTCCGGTCTCTTTAATAACCTTCGAAATTATTTCACCGATTGGTCGTTTATTTATTTCAAAACCAAATCAATTTCAATTTCAAATAGAATTTGTAAACCAACATTTCATTTGTCTTCCAAAGCCAATTTCCAGAATTTACATTTCAAAACTTCCAAATTACCATTTCAAAAACTTATAATTCAATTTCAATTTCTGTTTAAACAATTCAAATATTGATTCAAGTTCGTATATAAGTTTTATTCCGAAATCATTTAAATCAATTTTATTTAACATTCAAATCAATTTAAACTCATTTATCGATTTCATTCAATATTCGTTAAGTAAATTTATCATTCAAAACAATTCTATTTAATTTCCAATTCATTAAATCAATTCCTTAAGTTCAACTTCATTATATCAAAACTTACAAATTGAATTAAATTAAATTCGTCATATCAAATTCTTCAACTTTCAAGTCTTACATTAATTTCAATGAATCACATTTTATTTGTTGTTAAAGAAATTCAATTTCACTTCTTTACTTACTTAAATAATTTTCCAAAAACTTAATTAATAAAGAAAACTCAATTTCAATTATTTACGAAGTAAAATCCACTTATTCAAAGGTTAAATTTTACTTATTAAAGAATTCAATTCAATTTGATCATTAAATAATTCAATCTTATTTAATTATTAAATAATTCAAAACTTAATTATTAAATAATTTCAAAGTTTAATTATTAAATAATTTCAAAGTTTAATAATTTCAAACTTAATTTTAATTTCAAACTTAATTATTAAATCATTTCAAACTTAATTTAATCATTTCTTAAATTAAACAACATTCTTTCATCAATTTCTGTATTAATATTTTATTTCAGATTATTAAATATTCACATTTAAATTTCATTAAAATTCAATTTCCAACTTCGTTTCAAAACCATATTATTTATTCAAATAAAATCTTTATTTTATATTTAAATCAAATTATTGACCAATCGGGTTTTATTTAATTCTCTATCCTAGGTCAAAGTTCAATTTGGGTATTTATCATTTCAACCCGATTCCAAATCAATTTAAAATCAAAGCATAGTAAAGGGAACTTGCAGTGTGATAACTGGGATGGTGTCAAAGTAAATAAACAAGCAATAACAACAATCAATATCAATCCAATAATCAATTCAAATAATCCCAAAATAACCATATTAATTCACATTGTTATTTGTATGAATTAATATAATTATTTCTAGAATCTACACTATCATTTCATGTAGATTAAAGATTATTACACTAATATTAATACAGTTCTTCATTTGATATCAATTATTCAATTTCATACAACATCCATTTTATACAACATACATTCAATGGTTCAAGGTGAAGTTAACCATATTACTACGTGTCGAGTAATTAAACATTTAAAGGGGGTCATATTATACAAATTTAACAAATCAAATTCAACATATAGGTCTAATTTAAATCGTTAACTATCATATATCAATTCAATTGCATATTATTTATCACTTGAACATTAACAATTTAACGTCCAATATAAACATCAACAATCAATCATTTATCAACTAAATTGGATTATCATTGTATAAATAGCAGATAATGGTGTCAGATGTCACAGGTGAATTGATTCAGGTAATAACAGATATATAACAGTGTAAATAACTAATAGTTGCATATTTCAATTGTCGTTTCAATTGAAATCAGATTTAATAAATAAAAGAACATTAATCGTGAGTGATTGCTCACCTTTCGAGGCTAGAGGAATAGACGATAAGATTGAGTTACGAAATCCAGAATCCCAAAACAAGGCAAGATAGAACTCGAAACGATGAACGAAGATCGGATGGAAGAAAGGGGAGAGAAGAGGGGTAGCTTGGGTGTCAAGGCGAATGAAGGGTAGGCTGGGTAGCCGTGCATGCGAAGAGAGATGGCATCGGCAAACAGCTGGTCACAGGGTTCACTTGGTGATGCGGGGTAGGCAAAGCTGCACGTGGGCGGTTGACATTGGTGAGAGGAGGGTCGGTTGTTGGATGAAGGCAAGGGGTTGAAGAAGCAAGCGGGTCAGGTCTACTGCGTAGTGAGGCAAGATGGGCTGTCGGTGGTTGGTGGCTCATGAGTGGACGGTGGAGGAGCAAGGTGGAGGTTGGGTTTGCATATGCAGGTGGTTGCGTGGTGTTTGTAGTTAGACAGGGCGGAGAGGGATAGTGGTGATTAGGTGGTGGGGCTGCCATGCTCGAGAAGGCGATCGGGTTATTGAGGCGTTGGTTGCCAGGGGATAGCATGTGAAAAATGAAGGGACAAGTTTCTCAATTTTTTTTATATAAATGGCTTCGGCCATGAAACAAGTATGGAGGAGGTTAGATGAGTTCTGAGCAAAATATGTTACTCGAGAAAGATGAAGCACAGATACTAATTTTTCTCTTCAAATGAATGGACAGACGAGAAGGCCTAGAGGTAAACGGACCCAAAAAAATGAACCGAACCAAATATTGAGATATTGGAAATATAAAAGTCCAACAGTTAAATTGGTGGAAATATTTAATGGCTTTTGACTGTTGGTTTACAGAGTGGATGATGAATCATTAAGGAATTCAAAAGGTTCTAAAATACGGAACCGGTACGGAAACCGTTTCGTGGATTTCGTTGTCTTCCCGACTTCGAAATTTTACAATTGAATATACCATAGAGATCAACCCGATGAGACGATCAAAACGGTATACAAATATCAGTGGTACGGTTGGATTATAAAATTTCGAATTTTCTAATAGCGGAAAATGCACGAAACGCTGAAATATAAGATTGACGGAGCCAAAGATGTCCGAATTTGGAAAAACGACAAACTGACATCTTGCTCAGAAGATGGTTTAGAATTTTTCTATGTAAAAATATTTAGGTTTCGGAAACATTTTATTTTCATCGCTTTTTAACTGATTAAATTGAAGTAAATTTACGCGCGAAATAAACTTTCACATTTTCGGACGAAAATTTACCAGTTGCTATGTTTAACTAGACGTATTCCAAATATCAAATTTATATTTCAAAATTTTATCGTTTAAAATTTTACAAAATTTCAACTAATTACGTTATTAAAACAGTTGAAATTTTACGGGTCGTTACATATAGTGGATGTTACGATTCGTAATTTAATCACTTTAAATATAAATATTTAATATATTTTAAATAATTAATTTATGAAATTTATAACTCAAATAAAACTCTTTTAACAATAATTAGTGATGATGAAATGATTTTCAAAATGTGTTTACAAAAATATTTAATTCAATAGAAAATAGAAAATGTGACCGGAAAGCTTTTTCCAAAAATTCAATTTTTCACCATCAAAAAGTTGTTTAAAATATTGTGAACACCTAAGTTAACATATACACATATTTACAAATAATATAAGTGTAACACCCCTAATATTTATTAATTTTATTCAGGAGATTTAATAAGAATAAAGTAAATAGAACAATGTAGATAAGGAGATTGAGGTTGATTAATAAATATGTAGTGGCCAAGCTTATTTAAATTAAATGAACTTATAAATGGTTAAGTGTTAGCTAAATAAATATAAGGGCATTAGGATAATTACCGCCCACATTCTCCACCCTTATACCATTTTCTTTAGGCCAGACGCATTCATTTTTATCATAAGCAAAAATTATAACCATAAGAAGAATAGAGGCCGACAATTAGGAAGAAAGAAGAGAAGAGAAAATCAAAGTAAAGCTTAGGATTCAAGCTAGAAGAAATCAATCTCAATCAATCTTCAATTTCCTTATCCAATCTAAGGTGAATAATAATAACTACATCTCTATCTTGGTTTTATAATCATATGGTTTCGGATTTAAGGGATAAATTCGTTTTATGATATATTAAATGATGATATGCTTGATTTATAATTTATATAGTTTAAACAAGATTGTTTAAAGGAGATATGCACGGTTTAAGGATAAAACTGAGATATGCCATGGAGAATTAATTATGAATTTTCAAAGGAAAATATGGTTATTTGGGTTTTATAAATTTATTTTTAAAAATATATTGAGAATTTGGGAATGAAATTTTGATATGTTAGATAACGTGATTAAAGTAAATTTATAGAATTTTTTAGGATTTTTACTAAGTGATTTAGTATGATAATTAAATTATTTTGAAAGGAGGACCTAAATGATTTAATTTCTTTGTTAATAGGAAGGGCTTAATTGTTAAAAGTTATCATGTTTTTAGATTTGAGAAAATGCGGCAAATATTAGCCAAATTAATTGAAAGTTTAAGATAGCCAATCAAATGTTTACAAGTAGGCAAGTTTGTAACAAAAAATTTACTTTATTTGGTTAAAACAGCCTTTTTCTCAGAAAAAGGGGTTCCGCCTTCTTTAGAAGGACCTTTTGACCAAGACCTTTCATCTTTAACCTAGTCGAAACCTTCTAGGTTGGAACTAGTAAACCAATACACCTGGTATCATTTCGATTGTACGTAGTGGATTGGAGAAAGGCGGAAGGTAGGGTGTGGAAAGGTAGCTTTCGAAGTGGTTGGTTCCTTTGTTTTATTTTGTTTTAAAAGAAAATCGCTTGCCTGTTTATAAAGGGGTTTCGACATGGTCGAAACCTATGGTTGCGAAAGGTATTTTCAAAAGAGGCTTTCGAAAGAGAGCTGCCGCCTATGTTTTAAAGAAGTAGCTTTCGGAAAGGGTAGTTTTGACCAAGTCGAAACCCTTCTGTGAATTGATGACCTTTCGATGGTATTGAAGGCATCAATGCTGTCGAAAGGTGTTGTTGTTTTATAAAATGAAAGCCACTTCCTAATGCTTTCGCAAGTGTTAAGGATTTCGAAGGCAATGGTTTTGGAAGGGGTTTCGAAGCCAACCTTCAAAGGTTTTACCTAGATGTTTTAATGCTTTCGAAAGGATGGATTCAACACCATCAAACTTCCTCAATACTTTTTGAATTAATGAATGGTTTCTAAATAGATACTTTCACCTATGTTCACTTTGACCCAAAATGATGTTTTAAGTATAAACCCACTGCTTTCGAAAGGGGGACTTTCAATGGTTTCGAAGGGCAACCTTCGTTGGTTTCGAAAGGGTACTTTCAAATGGTTTCGAAGCTATGCTTCTATACTTATATGATAATACTTTAACATGGTCGAAAGTTTTTGAAATAGATGTTTTAAAGTATTTGAAAGGCACGAGCCTAATGTTTTAAAGGTAGATTTTTATGCTTTTGAAGGAGGTCATCCTATGAGGTCGAAAACAAGGTTTCGAAGGTGTCGAGAGGTTTTAAAGCCCAAACTCAAATTTTCAAAGGAAAAAACCCATGGCTAAATAAAGGAGTTATGAAATGACTTTATGTATGTAAATTTGAAGAAGTATTGCCTTGATAAAAATATAGGTTAAAGGAATTATCTATATTTTATATGAAATGTATTTCAAGGACCTTATACCCGTAGGAGTGGTATTGATAAATTGCTATTTTTGCTTCTTCAAATATGAATATATTCACATGATAAAGAACCCATAACTGTATTTTGGGATAAAGGGGCAGAAGAACTAGCTAGGTTAACCCAGTAGTGAATATAAATTGGTTAAACTCCTGAATGAGTAGAATTGCATCCAAGTAGTCAGGGAGACCAAAATATAGGATGCCAAAACCTTGAAGTTGTCCGGGAGATAGGTTCATAGTAAACCCAAGAAAACTATAGCTATGTAATTATTGGGGGTAACCAACAGGTTCATAGTAAATCCATGAAAACTATGTATTAGGGAAAGTTGGCAGGGGCTAGTTGGTTTGTAGTGAACCCATGAAAACTATATCCGGATGAAGAATTGACATCAATCAATGGGTTCCTAATCTACCCATGAAAACTAGGATAAGAAAGGAAGTTAATGGAAAGTAGGTTCCTAGTCAATCCATGAAAACTAGGATAAGAAAGGAAGTTAATGGAGGCATTAGTAGGTTCTAGTCAACCCATGAAAACTAGGATAAGAAGTGAGTTACTGAATAAATCCATAGGTTCCTAGTCAACCCATGAAAACTAGGATAAGAGGAGAGTTATTGGAATGACCAATAGGTTCAGGGGGGCCCATGAATTAATTAAGTTAACTGGTAAGGGCCTATAAGTTCTTAGTGATCCCATGAAAACTATGAAATAGGACAGGGTGTCCATGTACTATGAAAGGTTATTAGTAAACCCATGAAAACTAATAGGTTAGTAGTGACCTAAAAACTATAATGTATGACAGGGTGTCAGTTTAAACTAGGAATGGGGAATCCAAAATGTATTATATATGCATATCATTACAATATTTTGCAAAGTATGCTTTAACCATTGTGGATGCAGGAGCACAGTATATGGTTTTATAAAGGTTTTAGGGTACTAGTGAGGGGAAACCCATTCCGCTAAGCGGCGTGGTCTCACTAGATGTCTAAAAGGATTGAGATGTTAGATTATTATTTATACCAGGCTTTATGTCTGACTCGAAGTTTTTGTTTTTCCCTTAAACTCTCAGATACTCAATTGATTTTGATTAGTTTAACATTTAAGGTTTACAGGTTCTCTTCTTAGACGAATAAAGCTTCCGGAGGCGTACAGGAGGCAGTTAGTTATTTAGAGTTATCTTTTTCCGCTGTGTTCTTTGGATATAAAGGCAGATTTATTAGCCTTACTATATACTCTGATCAACCAAGGGGGCATCTTCATATGTTGCTCTTGGCGTATGTATAATAATTATATTTTGTTGTACGTGGTTAACGTTTTTGGGATTATGTAATGAACATGAAATGTTTTGAATGGAATGTGGAATGTGTTTTTGATTTGTAAAATTTTTGTCCATATTCTTCTGATCTATGTATCAATGTATCTAACACTGCTGTATTTGATCGTCGAGGATTAATAACTGTGGATGACTGCAGCATCTGTATCGTTAGTTTTGGACCTCTAAGTAGGGGGATGTTACAAGTTGGTATCAGAGCATAGGTTTATGAAACTTTAAAAGAAAGTTAAACCTAAAAGATTTTCAAACATAATCCAATGAATTTGAAAATATGATCAGGGTTTGGGTTAACGCTATAGTAATGTACTTGTAATTGATATATATTGGTATATATCTAACTATGTATTCCCCTCTCTTTTAGATCGTTCTTTTGTATCTTACCAAGGCTCGCATGCAGATTTACGAGAAAGAGGATATGGAAGTAGGAAACGGAAGAGGAAATCAAGGAGGAGGAAGCACCACAACCAACGGAAATGCTCGACCTAATACTCGGAGAAACCAAGGTCGACAGGCTAATGCTAACCAAAATGCTGAAGCCAATGTAGGTGCTGGAAATCCGCCAGTGGATGCGGGGATGGTGTATCAGTTGTTGGCTAATCTTTTGCAAGCAGGAGCTGCTGGTAATATTGGTGGAGTTAATCTTGTAGTTCCAGTTGGATATAATTATGCTAGGCTAAGTAGGGATTGCACCATTCTGGGTGGAAAGCCGTTTGTTGGAATGGAGGATGCAATTGAAGTTGAGAATTGGCTTTTGAACTGTGAGAGGATCTTTACTGATTTAGGCTTGGATGATGGAGAAAAGAGAAGGCTAGCCTCTAGACAGTTGCAAGGGTTAGCGCTTCACTGGTGGAACAGTGTGACAGCCGGAGTTCTGGAAGAAGAGCTAACATGGGCTGATTTTAAAAGAAGGTTTGAGCAGAGGTTTTTAGCTAAGGTTTCCAAGTCGGCATTGATGAGGAAGTTCCTGGATCTTATTTAAGGGGATATGTCAGTGATCGAGTATGCTGCTAAGTTTGATGAGCTGTCTCGATATGGTTATGCTTTGGTAGAAACTGATATCAGGAAGAATGAGAGATATATTCATGGACTAAGGCAGCTAGGAAGAATGACTATGACTCATGTCAGAGAACCTTGTAATGTGGTGGTGGAGATGGCTATTGGCTATGAAGAGATGCTTGGGGTTTCTGCTAGGGAGAAACCACTTGAATCCCCGGGTCCTCTGGGAAAGAAAAGGAAATACTTTAAGAAGAAGGGAGCCCACAAAAGGGAGGCTGCCAAGAAGGCAAAGGCTAATTTGGTGTGCTTCAAGTGTGATAAGAAGGGTATTATGCTCACGAGTGCAAAACAATCAAAGGGAAGAAGCCTACAGAGAAGAAGAATGTGAAATGCTTCAACAACGACTAAGTTGGACATTACAAGAAACAGTGTCCAGAGCCAGTCAGGGCGGACAGAGGGAAAGTTTTTGCTATTGGACTACAATCTTCTTCTAGGCCTACTACATCAGAGAAAGGAAAGACTGTGGTGGAAGGTACGCTTTTGATTCAAAGTATACCGGTTAGGGTACTATTTGATATTGGTGCATCACACTCATTTATATCACAGTATTTGGTTGATAGGTTTTGCATAGAACCCACATACCTTGTTACTTCCTTAAGGGTTGTGAATCCAATAAGAGGGTATGCAACTCTAGGGATAAGATGTGACCAGTTATAACTTGATTTGTTAGGTCATAAGTTTGCATGCAGTTTGTATGTTTTTGATTTCGTAGATTTCGGGATCATTTTGGTATGGATTGGTTTAGTAAGTATGAGGCTAGGATATTTTGCCAAGATGGGGAAATATCGTTGAGAAACCCAGATAGTCATAACTGAATCATCTTCTCAGTGGAGAATTCCAGTAAGAGTGTTTGTGCTTTGTTGAGTGCCATGGAGGTTGGAAGAGTTAAGTCAAGTTCGGGTAGCAAGGGAATTTGCAGATGTCTTTGAGCCAGTCATAGGATTACCATCGAAATGAGCTGTTGAGTTTTGGATAAATCCTTTACCGGGAGCTGAACCTGTCAGTAGACCACCTGGCAGGATGACACCGACAAAGATGAAGGAATTGAAGGTACAGCTAGTGGATCTTGAGGGAAGGAACTTTATCGGACCAAGTAGTTCGCCTTGGGGAGCGGCTGCGGTTTTCGTAAAGAAGCCAGATAGGTCGTTAACGATGTGCATCGACTATCGTAAGTTAAACGAAAGGACGATCAAGAATACGTACCCTCTACCGAGGATAGATGATCTGTTTGATCAGTTGAGTGGTGCCAGAGTATTCTCCTAATTGGATTTGGTGACGGGGTTCCATCAGTTGGGAGTGGCGGAGGATATTATTCCTTTGACAATATTTCAGACAAGATATGGTACGTATGAGTGGTTGGTGATGCCATTTGGATTGAGGAACGCACTTGCTTTCTTCGTTGATTTGATGAACTGGGTTTTCCTAGAAGACTTGGATAGGTTCGTGTTGGTATTCATAGATGACATTTAGTGTACTCGAAAGATGAGAAAGAGCATGAGATTCATCTTAGAGTGGTGCTGGAGACGCTGAGGCAGAATCAGCTAAAGGCGTAGTATTCCAAGTGTCATTTTTGGAAAAAAGAGGTTAAGTTTCTTGGTCATGTGGTTTCAGAGAAATGATTGTCGGTTGATCCAGTTAAGATCGAAGCTGTCAACAATTGGAAGAGACCAGAGAAGGTAACCGAGATCAGGAGTTTTCTTGGACTTGTTGGCTATTACCGAAGATTCATTAAGGATTTCTCGCGGATAGCAGCACCTTTGACTAAGTTGACTAGGAAAGATCTAAGGTTTGTTTGGTTCGACAAATGTGAGGAGGGTTCCTTAAATTAAAGCATTTGTTGACCAATGCGCCAGTGTTAGTACTTCCAGATGGTAACCAAGGATTGGTAGTATACACTGATGCATGTGGGACTGGATTGGGAGCAATGTTGATGTAGAGGGGCAAAGTAATTTCCTACGCATCCAGACATCTTAGACCGCATGAAGATATCCTACTCATGACTTGGAATTGGCTGTGGTGTTTTTGGCCTTGAAGATTTAGAGGCATTATCTCTTAGGAGAGAGATTTGAGTTGTTTAATGATCATCAGTCTTGAAGATATTTATTCTCTCAGAAGGAGTTAAATATGAGGTAGCAGAGGTGGCTGGAGTTTTTGGCTGCTTATGATTTCGGTATAGAGTATACTCCTGGGAAAGGAAATAAGGTAGCAAATGCTCTCAGTAGAAAACATTAGAATGTGGTGTTAGCGATGTTGGCAGAATGGAACGATCTGGAAGCCTTGGCCAGTTGTGGTGTACAGATGAGATCTACTACAAGTTCTAGTCAGATTACTGCCATGTTGTCTTGTTTAGAAGTTCGACCAGTGTTGATCGAGAGGATAACTTCTAAGCAAAGGGAGGATCTAATTTTAGCCGAGAGGATTAGAAGGCTTGAGGTAGGATCAATGGCTAAGGACCTAAAGGATTTTAGTCTTGACCAAAGGGGGTGGTCGAGAAAGAAGGGACGATTATGCGTTCCGAATGTAGAGAACTTAAGAAGGGAAGTTCTGGATGAATGTCATTGATCGAAATTTACGATTCATCCTGGAGGGACCAAGATGTATCAAGATATGAAGAGGAGCTTCTATTGGGAAGGCATGAAGAGAGATGTTGGCTCGTGGTTTAGGCAGTGTGTAAACTGTCAACAATTGAAGGCCGAATATCAAAAGCCGAGTGGGTTACTTCAGCATTTAGAAATTCCCGTATGGAAATGGGATTCGATATCCAAGGATTTCATAGATGGGTTGCCAAGGTCAAGCAGAGGAAATGAGAGTATATGGGTTATTGTGGACAGGTTAACCAAGAGTGCCTATTTCATTCCAGTAAAGTCGACCAGGATGGCACCAGTTTTGGCGAAGTTGTTCATGAAGAACATAGTTACACCTCATGAAGTTCCTAGTAGCATAGTCAGCGACACAGATGCTTTATTCACTAGCGAATTTTTGAGGAGTCTACAAGAGGTATTAGGTACCACACTCAAGATGAGTACAGCTTATCACCCACAAACGGATGTGCAGACAGAAAGAGTCAATAAGGTACTCGAGGATTTATTAAGAGCTTGTGTATTGGGCTTCGGTGGATCTTTGGAAGATCACCTACATTTGATTGAGTATTCCTATAATAATTGTTATCTGACTAGTATAGGAATGGCTCCTTTTAAAGCTTTGTATGGAAGGCCATGTAAATCACTAGCATGTTGGTTGGATACTGGAGACAGATTGTTCTTGGTCCGGATTTGGTTAGAGAGGCATTAGAAAAGATTGAGTTAATCCAAGGACGGATGAAGGAAGCTCAATCCAGGCAGAAGAGTTACACATATAAGAGGCGTAAAGACCTAGAGTTCTCAGTGGGAGATAGGGCTTTCATTAAGGTATCGCCGATGAAGGGTATGGTATGGTTTGGAAAGTCAGGAAAGTTGGCCCCGAGGTATGTTGGTCCATTCCATATTATAGAAAGGATTGGAAAGCTCGCGTACAGAGTCGAGTTGCCGAGCAGTTTGGCGGGTGTCCATAATGTATTCTATGTGTCTCATCTTCGCAAGTATGTGCATGATCCAGAGACTACTATCCCACAGAAAGAGTTGGAGGACTTGGTAGTAGAGCCTAATTTGACTTTTGTTAGACAACTAGTTCGGGTTGTAGCGAGAGATGAGAAAAGATTGAGGACCAAGACAGTTAAGTTGGTGAAAGTTCAGTGGAGCGACAACGAGAAGGACTGTACTTGAGAGACAGAGGAAAGAATTCGAGATGCTTATCTTGATCTGCTTTGATGGTATGTCTATATTAGATTTATGTAGATTAGTTGCTAGTCGGGTAGGCTAGATGAATGTTAGAAGTTGTTACAGATGATTGATATGTAGCTAGTTAGTCCTTACTGAATTTCGAGGACAAAATTCTTTAAGGAAGGGAGCCTGTAACACCCCTAATTTTTATTAACATTATTCAGGAGATTTAATTAGAATAAATTAAATAGAATAATGTAGATAAGGAGGTTGAGGTTGATTAATAAATATGTAGTGGCTGAGCTTATTTAAATTAAATGAACTTATAAACGGTTAAGTGTTAGCTAAATAAATATAAGGGCATTAGGGTAATTGCCACCCACATTCTCCACCCTTATACCATTTTCTTTAGGCCATACATGTTCATTATTATCATAAGCAAAAATTATAACCGTAAGAAGAATAGAGGCTGGCCATTAGGAAGAAAGAAGTGAAGAGAAAATCAAAGTAAAGCTTAGGATTTAAGCTAGAAGAAATCAATCTTAATCAATCTTCAATTTCCTTACCAATCTAAGGTGAATAATAATCACTACATCTCTATTTTGGTTTTATAATCATATGGTTTCATATTTAAGGGTTAAATTCGTTTTATGATATATTGAATGATGATATGCTTGATTTATAATTTATATGGTTTAAACAAGATTGTTTAAAGGAGATATGCACGGTTTAAGGGTAAAACCGAGATCAAATGATTTTTAAATGCCACGGAAAAATTATATGTTATGGAAAACAAGATTTTGGAGTTGGGTTTCAATTTTTATAATTTTCCAGGCCGTGGAGAACTAATTATGAATTTTCAAAGGAAAATATCGTTATTTGGGTTTATAAATTTATTTTGGAAAATATGTTGAGAATTTGGGTCTGAAATTTTGATATGTTAGATAACGTGATTAAAGTAAATTTCTAGAAATTTTGGGGATTTTTACTATGTGATTTAGTATGGTAATTAAATTATTTTGAAAGGAGGACCTAAATGATTTAATTGTTTTGTTAATAGGAAGGGCTTAATTGTTAAAAATTATCATGTTTTTAGATCTGAGAAAATGAGGCAAATATTAGCCAAATTAATTGAAAGTTTAAGACAGCCAATCAAATGTTTACAAGTATATAAGTTTGTTGCAAAAAGTTTACTTTATTTGGTTAAAACAACTATTTGCTCAGAAAAAGGGGTTCCGCCTTCTTTGGAAGGACCTTTCGCCAAGACCTTTCATCTCCAACCTAGTCGAAACCATGTAGGTCGAAACTAGTAAACCAATACACCTGGTATCATTCCGATGGTACATAGTGGATTGGAGAAAGGCGGAAGGTAGGGCGTCGAAAGGTAGCTTTCGAAGGGGTTGGTTCCTTTGTTTTATTTTGTTTTAAAAGAAAAGCGCTTGACTGTTTATAAAGGGGTTTTGACATGGTCGAAACATATGGTTGCGAAAGGTATTTTTCAAAGAGGCTTTCAAAAGAGAGCCGCCGCCTATGTTTTAAAGAATAGCTTCTGAAGGAGTTACTTAGAGTAGCTTTCGGAAGGCATAGTTTCGACCAAGTTGAAACCCTTCTGTGAATTGATGACCTTTCGATGGTATTGAAGGCATCAATGATGTCGAAAGGTACCGTTGTTTTATAAAATATAAGCCACTTCCTAATGCTTTCAAAAGGCAGATTTATTAGCCTTACTATATACTTTGATCAACCAAGGGGGCATCTTCATATGTTGCTCTTGGCATATGTATAATAATTATATTTTGCTGAACGTGGTTAACGTTTTTGGGATTATGTAATGAACATGAAATGTTTTCAATGGAATGTGGAATGTGTTTTTGATTTGTAAAAATTTTGTCCATATTCTTGTGATCTATGTATCAATGTATCTAACACCGCTGTATTTGGTCGCCGATGATTAATAACTATGGATGACTATAGCATCCGTAGCCGTTAGTTTGGACCTCCAAGTAGGGGGATGTTACAATAAGTATGGTTAAGGTTAATTATAATAAGATAAATATATATATTTACTTAAGTAATAAGTAAAATAAAATAAGATGTGGCTTTATCCAAAGATTTAAGCAAAACTAAAGTAAGAAGTAACTGTAACGTTATATGACATTATGGTACAAGGAAGTGAAAACATGTTGGATAATGGGATTTTCATGCTAGGCGTGTAAAAGAGAGGGAGGGGATGGTAGTGATGATATGGAGGAATTTGAATGGAGGGCATTGTACCTAAGGTTAGTTTAGTAATTTTATAATTTCCATTTATGTAAAACTAATTCCAAAATTTCTCTCTCTTTCACCATTTCATTTTCTACTTTCTAAAATATTTTAGATCTTCTTATTAAGCTTTTGAAAAGCTTGTTAATGGCTTCCAAAAAATTTTGAAATTAAAATCACTTCTTTTTCCATTTTTCCTTAAGCAAAAACACTAAAGTTTGTTTCTTTCTTCTCCATCATCACTATTTCCACAAAATCAAGATCAAGGTCCCCGTTTTCCTTCTTGGTTGAGCTCAAACACCCCTTAGGCCAAACCATTTGGACCCGTCTAGGTACTAAAATCAAGTTTTTGCAAAAGAAAACTTTGTCCGTGTATTGGATACAGGCTTGGTTGAAGTTTGATTTGATTGGGTTACTTTTTGGTGAGAAAAATCTCACCTTTTTAAACAAAGTTCTCACATTTTTAAATAAAATTTTGGCCTTTATTTTTGTAATGCAAGTATATGTTATTTCCTTATGTTTGTATGTGCTAAAAGTGTTAGATTTGTTTGGCTTGGTAACCATTGCAGAAAGTTGACATCTTGCTATGTAGAAAAGTAACTTGAAATATAGTCGGAAAAAGTTCTAGTAAATAATATTTGGATGCTCTCTACATAACATATAATTGTTACTTGCCTTTGTATTTGTGCTCACACTTATGTTATGTGATGTTTGGCTGAATAAGTGACATACGAAAAAAGTTTTTGAAACTGTCCGTATAGCGACTATCGCTATATCGGCACTTTGAAATCGTTATCCCCTTTGAAATATTTTGGTTAAATCTTGTGCTTGGGATTTTGCAAAGATAATTAGTTATTCGAATAAAAATGTGATTAAAGTTAATTAATCATTTTATTAATGAAGTTTTAAAATTAATTAATCATTTGAACTAATGGTGCTTAAGGTTAATTAATTATTTAAATAATAATGTATTAAAGTTAATTAATCGTTTTGTTAACGAAATTTTAAGATTAATTAATTACTTTAATAATGATGTATTAAATTTAATTAATTGTTTTAATAACGATGTATAAATTAATTAATCATTTAACAATGATGTTTAAGGGTTAATTAATCATTTTATTGATGTTTTAAAGTTAATTAATCATTTAAATAAGGATGATCAAAGTTAATTAATCACTTTAAATAATATCGTTTGAAGTAATTAAGCAAGATTATAGCTACTTAATTATTTTAAATGAAGATGTTTGTAATATTTAATCATTGATTTAAGTTAATTGTACATTATAAATTATGATACAGAAGAAATTAATTAGTGTTTAAAGTAAATCAATCATTTTGATAAAATCGGCTAAGTTATTATTTGAAATGTGAAATCCCAGCACAAGTTCGGTTTTAAAAGTATAAAGATTCGATTTGGTTATGGAAAAGAAGTTCCGTAAAAGATATCGCTTATATGGAAAGGAATTGGTCATGCTTTTAACACTAAACGTCGAGGCATGGACTATTTTCTATCTCGAAGGTTAAAAATGTCGGCAAGGCAATGCCTAGAGGTAACACTACCTCAACAAGCCCGACTTCATTTTCAACCGAAGGATAGCAAAAGTTTGAAATCAATGAGCAGTGGTAAGAATATGAAATTTAGTTTCCATATATAATCATTTTTAAGTATCCTTAATAGTTGATTTATTAACTATCGATTCAGCTTTCTTCATTGTGTATCGTCAACCTAAGACGATTTGTTGCCCAATTGAGCATTGTTATCCTTTGCCGGAAATGACTAAAACCAAAACACGAGTGAGGGCTAAGTTATGTGGGTTGCTCCCATTAGGGTATATTTACATCTACTCCATGTTAGTTTCGGTTACATGTGCACCAAGATGTGAAATCCTCAAATTCACGGTAAGGTTGGAGGGGTCCGGCTTGGAGTTCCTGAGAGGAGTCATAGGAGAGAATGACCCTCTCAAGTATAGTAACTAGAGGTATACTTTCGTTAAGGAGGGCGCACCCTCCTAGTCATTTGTTAAAAAAATTCCCTTCTTTCCTTCGATTCCAAATTTTTAAATTACCTCTTTCTTAATTGCATCGGCAAGTCGTGAGCACTTGGCGATGTTTAATTATTTTTATCCATTATTGTGGTCGGATGTTGTTATTGTGAGAGGAAACTAGTTCCGCAGTTGGCGGCATGGTCTCACATACTGTATTTATTTCCATCCTTTTTTTTAGAGATTTGCTCATACCAGACTTATTGTCTAACCCGAGTTGTTTGTTTCTGTAAACTCTCGGATAGTCGATTATATTTGAATAGTCCGAGGGTAGCAGGTTTCCTTTGAGCTCTTTAAAGATGATGGACGAACAGGAGGCTCCACCTATCTAATTATATATTTTCGCTACGATTGTGTATGTGTATTTTGTATCAGAAAGTGTAAAGGCAGAATGTATAACTACCTAGTTTGATAGTTGTAGTACTTTTGCGTAACTTTGATAACTCCATGTTAGGAGTAACCTGATGTACTAAATTATTTTTGTATTATATGTAACCGCTCCGATGTAACACTTTTCTGTTCTGTTCCGATCTGTTCTTTTATTTTACACTACGACAACTCCCCTTTCGAATGCTTGGGCAACGACGCATGAACACTGAGGTTGTGTTAAGTGTCGTTCTCAAGGGTCAGAAAGGTGGGTCATCACAGTTGAAAAAGGGCGCATAAGAGAATGATGGAAATATGGAATTTTCCATCTAGACCCGTTTCTGACATAATAATATATGTTTAGAAAACTAGGTTTTTCTAAATTTGGATGTTAGCAATGGTGTGCTAGGATTTTGAATGGTAGGAATTGGATGAAAATTTTGTTGATATTTCCATTCATGGAAGTATGGGAAAATTTGGGTGCAAAAAAAAGGTTTTTTATTTCTAAAATTTGCATACATAACACTACCAGTATATTTATGCTGTTTGCATTATATTTTCAAAATTGTTTCAAAATGATGCATTCATATAGGAGATGCCAATTTAGAATTGCTTAATATGCATATCATATATGTTGTGATACACCATGCATGTGTATGCGACTGGTTGCAAAATTGGTTGCACACTAATTGATTAGTTAGTTTAGATTGGTTGTACGTTATTTTACGTTATTCAGTCCTTAAGGAATTACAAGCATGAAATTCTTTTAAGGTGGAAGGATGTAACATCCCATAATTTTCACATCATTTAATTTGAAAGGAAATTAATAAATAATAACATCGAAAGTAGAATTTTTATAAACGTTTGAATTTGGCTACGAAACTTTCACTGTTGGGTTTGTAGCGATTTCTGATCAGTTTTTATATATAATGTTTTCCAATCGGAGTTCAAATGAAAAAGTTGTTAACGTTGAAATTTTTGAGTCGGAAATAATTATATATGTAATTATGGTAATAAAAGTTAAATAACGTTAATTATTAACATTAATGGAAACTTATACGTTAAAATGTTAATGTTAAAATAAAATCTTAGAAAATGTATAAAGTGGGAAATAAATGATATCAATCGGTTAAACAAGGAACAAAATTAAATAAAGAACAACATGCTAATTAATCATAGTTCAAACAAAGGAGCAGTCAACCCAAGATACCTGATGGTCGACCGGTAGTGGTTGACCTATGGCATAGGATGGTCGACAGTTGATGGGTAAAATTTATGAACCGGGGCGTGCGATCGAACGGAGTTGATTTATCCAGTTATTTTTCTTTCCCGCCAAGTTAGTGATGTGCGTCCAAGATGGATCTGAAGATTTCTAGGCTAAATCTAACGCTCCAAATCAATCCCTAACCTCTATAAATTAACAACTAACCTACTCTAATTTATTTGAAAAACTTACTACGTACTGAAACTCTACCATTTTCTCTTCTCCTCTAAATTCTAAAAGTAGTAAAACTATTATGTTTTATATATATAAGTAAAGAAAAGCGGAGAATAAGAAAAGAGAAGAATATGATCGATTCAGAACATGGAAACAAAGGTAAATCGTGAATCTTAAACTCAAATCTAAAAATAATTCAATCCTTTCTCCAAATCTGTAATTCTAATAGGTGTATACCCTTTTTATATTTTGGATCTAAAGTAAAAGGGAGTCAAATAAAAATGGAATGGAACTAGATCTGGAGAATTGGAAAGGTAAAGCAAGGTGAACGGGAAATTACGTATTTTGTAATAATATTGATTTATATCATTGTAGATCTATTTCATTTATGCCTAGATATAAATCATTATTTGGATATTTAATTTTAGACGTCTAAGGGATTGATATAAATCATGAACGGTATATCTGATTGTATACGTGTAATGAATATGGAAAATATGCCTATATGTTTTGAAAATTCTAAATTTGATAGATATTTATATGTTTGGATTTGGAAAGCTAGGGGTATAAATAGTCCCTACATTTGTAAATAACTTATTAATGAAATCATATTAGGATTTCAGATTTGGTTAGTTTATATAGATTGTTGAACATAAATTAGAATTGATTATAAATTAAATTGGGATTAGACAATATTTTAATAAATTGGAATGATTTGTGTAATAATGTGAATTTCTATAAATTGCCTAAAAATACAAATACGAGTGTCCTGCTTGAAATAACAAGGAATGTAAACAAATAGGAAGAGATGTACAAAATAAAGAAATCACTGTATTTTGTACTGCTTATGTAACAACCCTGTATTTTGTGATTATTTTAATTATATATATTAATTTCTTTAATTTAATTTCTTGATTTAAAAACTTTATTTTATTTATTAAAATGAATAAATTTTGTTATTTTAAATATAAATTTTGATTTTGATGTGAATTAGAATTCTAAACATGACTAAAAAGAATATTTTCCAGAAAAGTGAATTTTGGTCAATATAGTCAAACTTTGACTTTTAATTTAGAAATTTGAAAGTTTGAAAATTTGAATTTTATCTTTTATTATGAAAGTAAATAAAATTTTAAGAATAATGCTTTTCGTTTCGTTGAAATCTGATTTATAATGTGAATGTTATGCCTTTTTCAATATTGTGTGTAATTTGCTGTATTTAACAAATTGTTTATTTTAAATTGTATAAATAATATTTTATTTGGTCATGTAATGTTATAATTTATATTTATATGGGTAAAATAACATGTTATGCATATATTTTGGTTTTAAAACATTTTTAAAAGTATAATTGACATTTTCCAGTGTCAGTTGTATTTTGCTTACAATTTCTAATTTCCAGTTTCAATTAATTAAAGTAATTCTTTATTTATTTTTCTATTTTTTTTCTTAAAATATTATTTTATTCTCATTCCCACTTTATTTTGTTTCTCATTTATTTTATTTATTTGACCTTTTATTTGTTTTAAAGTGAAATAGAAATTTTCTAAAACTAGTGATATTCTATTTGTAAATTTTAAGTCCTGTTTTGAATTTTTAAACAATTTCTTTAGTTCTTTTTCTAATTTCTCTAAGTTTAATTAATTATTTCATTTTTAAAATATAAATTAATTATTTTACTTCACATTTTTTTTAAATATTTTTAAAATGAAGTTTTTAATTTTCCAAAGTCAATAGTGATTTATTTGTAATTTCTGGACCCTGTTTTCAATTTTTAAGCAATTTCTTATATTCTTTTTCCATTTTCTTTAAAATTAATTAATTATTTTTATTTTATATTACTTTGTTTCGGTTTTAAAGTCAATTTACTGATTTTATTTTTGTTTTATTTGAATTTAAAGAAAAAGAAATATGAAGAGTTTTAAAAGCTTATTTACCTTAAGTCCTTTCATCTCCTTTGTCCTTTCATTTGCCATAACTCCTCAATTACTATCTTGGCTGTGCATTTTGGTTTGTAGCCGTGATTTTTCAGCCTCCATTCACCCAAAAACATTTTACCTTCTCATTCATTCATGGCTTCAAGAAAATCTATGGGTAATGGCTACTTTTTTACACTTTTCTTCTCATTTTTCATGTATTTTGCCTTGTTTTCTTTGCTTCTTTGAATGGCCTCCACTCCATATCCACGGCCACCACCCCCTACATCTCTTCCCTGCCATCACCACCAGCTACTCCTCTAGTCTTGACCAAGGCCGAGCCACCATGATGCCAAAACTCCACAAAAATTGCAACACAAGCCATAAAAACATGTTGTTTGACCACTATTTGTTCACCACTTCATTTTCCACCACCACCACCACCTTAGGCCGCCTCCACCACCTCTGGCCAGACCACCACACACCTTTCCTTCCACTGACCTGATCCATACCTCTCTGACCTGACCACACAAGCCCATGGCCGAGCCATTTTTGTGAACAAAACCCACCAATTTTGGCTTAAACTCTTCATATTCCTTTGTATAAACTTTCTCCTCATATTCTACTACCTAGGCCATGCATACACATGACCAAACCTGAGCCAAACTTGTTCAAACCAGAGCCAAAAACATCCCTAGGCCATGGCAAAAGAATAGAGAAAGCAAGGCAAAATATTTGGCATTCGTATCTCTTTTTATTTAAAAGTTATGTCATTTCTAGTGTATTGAAATTTATGGTTTGCTTTGATTTTTGTTTGGGTTGTAACACAAGATCTATATCATTGGATTTTCTCTCCACACTCAAATTGTATTAAAGTTGTCGTGCCTTCATAATCTTTGTGTTGTGAGCTTTGTTGGCAAATCTCCAGCTTAACAGGTGAGTTATTCTCACCAGACAATATGTACATATATAACTAGTGAATTGACCCCTTTTGAATCTGTAAAATGCATTATCATGTTACACTTGCTATGTTATGATTTTATGATGTTCACCCATGCTTAAACACCTATTATATTATATGTTACTGTTATATTATGTTGTTCTATTATTTTTATCAGTTTATCACACTGCAAGTTCCTTTTAGATTAGAATCACTATGGGTTGAAATGATACATACCCGAACGGACTTTAGAATAGGAGAAAATCATTATGGGATTGCGGGTTTGAAATGATCAAACTCGGGTTTTCTTTGTAAATTACGGGTTGAAATGATATATTACCCGTATCGCTGTCACGTACGGGAATTTTTGACTTTCGAAAATTCGACATCGATACTCACTTTATCGACTGCCGAGCAATCGAGTGTCGGAAACTCCAATAGTGAGGGTTTTAAAAAGAAGAAAAAGTAGAAGAAGAAGAAAGCAGAAGGAAGAGAGTAGAAAAAGAAAAGAAGAACAACACATCAGAACAGAAACAGAAACAATATCAGAATCTCACATATCGCAGCGGAACAATATATAATAGATTACACTAGTCTTTTAAAACAAAGAACTATATCAGTTTATACATACATCAATCAGAGTCATATACAACAATGGACAGTTATATAACTTATCCTCATACAGAATACACAGCGGAATAATACAAAAATATAGGTGATACGTTTCGCCATCTAGCATGCTTCCAAAGCTCCAGAATATCCAGAATATCCTGATAACATAACTCTAGGCTGCCCGTGTGGAAATTGGTGGGCACCCAGAGTTTAGAAGGGAAATAATAAACTCCGAGTCAGTCATGGTGACTGGTGTGAGATCGTAAAACAGTTATTTTTCACAAAGAAAATAAAACAAATTCGCAATGCTTTTGGAAAATGAAACTACCATAAGACCTCCCACCACACACACAATGCAAACGCAGAATTGGAGGAGATTTCTTCTTATGATAGTCAAAGATGCTTACTACGCAAAATCAAATCATTTTTGATATTATTATTAGTGCATAGTGTAGAAAACATTTTCGAAAGTATAACATAAATCTTAGCCAGCATAGACATTCCGAACTATGCCTACTATAGCTACCATCCAAACAGTGGTGACCACCATAAGTGAATGGCAGGTTCTACAACTAAAACCGTACAAGTGTCGTATTGTTTCTTTGGATTTCCAACAAATGGTCAGGCTAAGGAACTTCCTATCCACGATGGGTACGTCCCTGGAATAGACGACCCGAGAACCTAACCGGATCTCTGCCAACACAAGGCCGGGTTACCTCTGCAAAAATAGGTAACTACTGACACGCGTATGTCATCCCCCGATCGTAACCGATCTTCCCGAGGATCCCCGATTTCCAACAAACCACATAGATAATAATGCAGCAACCACATAGGTTAAGTATCTGGGCTCCATACCATGATACCACCTCTATCCAGAAGGAATGACATACACTAAGGGGCGCTACTCCCTAGAACCTTGCTGCATCCTTCCTGTTTTGACCATTTCCGGGGTGTGAGGCTCGACGAAGTCTCGTCCACAAAGCTACGCTTTCTACAAAGCCCTGCTTCGGGTCAAACAAAAATGATCAACCTATGATCACAAAGATATAAGATCAAACAAATGATCATATCGCAAATGATCAAACACTGATCATTTCACAGCAACACTCAGTATGCCACGTTACCAAATTGGGAATATATCGCTGATAAATTTCAACTACATAACCTCTGAGCTCGTACGTCTCAGAGAAGGGTGTTAAGCTAAGAGAATAAATTCTCCGCCACCAACAGAAATGTATTTGAAAGAAATCAGCTTTATATCTCAAATTGTAACGTCAGACACAATCCATACAAGTCTGTTCCGGGATCGAACAGAACCGAAGGCACTTCTCACGAAGCCCTTGCATATCCGGATAAATTCCTAATCACGTCCGGACTTCCCGTCACTAAGGGTGATAAAACCTCTAAACCGGAGATCAGCCGATGTAGAGTAACTCGATGGTAATCCTTCCGTTTTCAAAAATATCTGGTCTTCAACACCGTCTTCGAATGCAATTCATAACGACGTATCACATATTCGGAATGGGTTATACGACCCCATGGTCCTTTCCCGGTTAACCCGAATAGTGAGCGTTTATTCAAAAATAAGTGTGGCATTCAAATTCATCCAATCACAACAAATACCTATCTAAAGGTAATTATTGATAGTCGGTTATTTAACTATCAATAAAGATGCGCAACATCATCAGATTCCAAATAATTTCCCCAAATTATTTATCTTCAAAAATATCTTTACTAGATATAAAATTTCCACACTTCAAAAATAAATCAATATTTATTTTTCTAAAACAATTCCCCTTTCTTTTATAAATTCCATAGTGAATTTATATTTTCAAAATATCTACTGATATACGATTTTCAAATCGATTTCAATATTCAATTTCAATTTATCTTTAAGAAGATAAATTCTCAAAAACATTTCATTTCGTTTTGGAAAACATTTCCATACTTATTTAATAATAAGTGGTTCACAAATCTATTTATTTTCAACATTTGAAAAATATTCAATATACTTAAATCAAATTTTAAGTATAAATTCATTCTTTAAGGAAATCATTTATTATAACAACATTTATTTGAGTCAAAACGAATGTTACGTAAAACATCGTTACGACGACTCAAAATCACTAGTATAGGGATTCGAAATTTAGATAGATATATAAATCCCAATACTATATAAAACATTTCCTTTCGGAAATCATTTACTATAACAAAAACGTTATAGTCCACAATTTCCTTATATTTCTCGAAAACGTCTATTTCAACAATAAAATGTTGAAATCTATGGTTTTGATATTTCCCACATTTAAAAACATCTTTAAAATGTTTAACTTCATTTTTAATATCACTTCTTCAAAAATAAATCCATTTTATTTAACAATATATTCACTGTCCAAAATCGTGAATATAATTCACTTAACCCAATTTCAATCATTTCTACACAATTTATTTCAATAATAATTCGCTATCCAAAATCGCGAATATATCTTCTTTAATAACCTCCTATATTAAATTTATCAAATTTTATTGATCTTCGAATTTATAAAACAACGTTATAAATTCTATTCCTACTTTATAACAACTTCGATTTGTAAATCTCCTTTATTAACAAATTCGATCAATATTTCATTCGAAGGCAAAAACCCCAATTATAAGTTAATTTCTTATAAATCTTCCATTCTACAATTTCATTCATTTTAACTTCACAATTTATAAATCTATAAATTTCATTCACTTATAATTCCATAAATATTTCATTTTTAACACTTATAAAAACTCGTTTTATAATTCCAATATTTGATTTATAAATATCAATTTTTATAAATCTTTTTATACAAATCGTTTATGGTTATTCAAAAATCCCAACTTAAACCATTTTATAAATAAATCGACTTTTATTTCAAAAACGACACTTCGGTTATATTTCACTAAAAATTATAAATTTTATAACTTTAAAATTTTACGTTTATAAATCGATTCAAAAATTCCATAAAACGTATATTTTCAAAAATCACTTTTAAAAACCCTTTTAAAGTAAAAGTCGTTATTTTTACATTTCAAAACTGAATCTGATGATGCACAACACCAATTAGTCCATCACAACAGTCAATATCATATATCAATATGATAACAGAATATATATCAATATCTGTAAATAAGTAAATACAGTTGAGGAATCCAGTTGGATCCCTCCAACCTGTTTCCCTGCATCCAAAGATGTTAGCACAATACCAATTCCGCTCCAGTACGGAATTATCGCGGTATATGGGTTTTATAAAAATATCCGCTTACTAACGGCGCAATAGGGTCTCACCCGCTATACGAGGCGGGAAATCATTAATCCAATATATACATATACCAATATGTATATATTGCTATATATAGATATATATCCTACTATATCTAATATCACATCCAATAGCAATCAAATAAATAACTGAAAATTCCACTTTTCAATTCTTGAGTGAGAAGATCTCACCGTGATTTTCTGATAGCAATTTGTAGCGGTTTATTTCGAATGAAATTAAACGGACGTTTAATTTCACTCAAAATTTTCACTGACCCCGATCGCTTCAAATCCAGTTCCAACACATAGTGCTCGTCGACACGAATGCAACGCAAAAAGTTTCGTCGTAATCTGATAACGTATGACCAAGATACAACATTTTAAAGTTAATACGAATTTTAAATAAAATAAATTTACATTTTCTTTTTAATTAGTTTCAACCTAACAGATCTGCACCGTGCGTTTCTTTTGGAGAAAATCTGGGCGCTCTCCCACTCTCTTCTCTCACGCGAAACCCCCCCTTCCAGGCTCATGTTCGAACCCAATTGCCGCCTCCATCATCAATTTTCGCACGCACCCCAACCACTTTCATGCCGATCGAATACCACCACCACGTTCGCCAACGACAGCCCCACCCACGGCCGTGACCACGAGCATCTCGGTGGCCCCCACGTCTCCAAAAACGAACGCGAACTGCCTCCCTTTGTCACTCGATTTTGGCCGCCTCGTCGAACTACGCGACACTCACTACGCCATAGATGGCCTACTGCAACGAAATTACATGGTGTTGCTAGCTATAATGTAACGATAGGTATGCTGATTTTTGTCTATTACAACACTCGCTTCAAGGTGTTAGCATAGGCATCAACAAGATGTTGCAGTAGCTATAGATGTTTTCAAATTAAAAAATTAATAAAATTAGCAATCCGCGTGAATACGATCCAACGGCCTACATTTAATCTGGTTGTTAAAATGGATCACCACTGCAATTTGCCCCGAAATTTCGTTTTCCCGCTTTACTTTTCATACCATTTCGTTCTCACCCTCAATTTCCAAATCCCCAATTTCCAAATCCCCAATTTCCAAATCCCTAATTTCAAAATCATATTTTCGTTCCCATTTTGTTCTCACCCCAATTTCGCTGCTGCTTGCCAACATGCCACGACTGTTTCCTAAAACAATCGATGCGTCTTCTTTCTTTAACTTGTTTACAGCTTTTCCTGTTCTTGTCAATGCATATAGCTGCAATTTCAATGGTAAAGCATACTTTAAAATCGATACTTTAATTTCTTGATTAAAAACACTGTTAACCATTAATCGATGTTTATGCAGTGCACAGCATAAACAACGAACTCGAGGATTCATCCCAAATAAGACCGATATCGCAAACTTCTATAGCTCTATGTTGTATCGTTTACATGGCCACGAGCTTCTTCTGCTTCCTCCTCTTTGGCGAATCGACCCTTCAGGACGTACTGGCAAATTACGATACCGACCTTGGTATCCCATATTCGTACCTTATAAGCGACATGGTTAGAGTATGCTATGCAATTCATCTGGTTTTGGTTTTTCCAATGATATTCCATGCCCTTCGCCTCAATTTAGATAGTTTTAGATAAGAACAAAGCAATTCTGCAATCTTAAGTGTTGTTCATCTCTGTGTATGCGTCGAATGATTGAAATACTGAAGTTTACTATATGTGATTTTGTTTTTAATATTAACTATGCCATGGTTATAAGTTTTGATGCATAGATTTCTGCAGAAGTCGGTTTGGGTTGTGAGCGGGCTCAAGATGTTCGACAATATGCCTCTATTAGTGCTACTGATAATTCTGATTTATACTGGACAGCTGCTTTCCTTGGCCTCTAACAAATGGACCTTGCTATTCACATCGTTGCCAACAAATGTAGGTGTGTACACACCTCATTCTTTTGAAACTTCTGTTATTGATGGAGTGATGGTGTTGTTGGTTGAAATTATTTGCGGATTTACTTACAATTATTTGCTTGATGATTATTACAGCTAAGTTTGGTGAGTGTTCTGCTGTTTATAGAGTATTGAAGGTTGGTGAAATTTGGGAAGTTTGGGAAAGTTGTAATATGGTGAAGGGTGGTTTCAAAGAAGGCTCGATCTTCATTTGTGCATCATTTTACGTCGTTTCAAAGAAGGCTCGATCTTCCGAAATCGGATGAATCGGTCGATCCCCGCCGGGACTGCGGTGCCCCGGACCCTCGCCGGCGCTGCGCCCGGACCCGCTTTTCGGCTCGCCTTCGGCTCGGCATATATTTGTCGGTGTCTGTATAAATTGAAACTGCATATGTAATGAGTGAACTGAGTGATGTAGTGAGGAATATCTGTATATGTGAATATCAGTGTTATATATCATTGAATTGTAAAATAGTGGAGTCAGGAATTTGTACTATTTCAAATGTTGAAATAAAATATTTATTTAAATAAATTACTGTTTAAATATCAAATTCTGTGCAATAGCATTTTATTAAATAAATATTTATTTCTATTAAAAAATCAAATATGCTCTACATTGTGGGCCCCACAAATTCAGAAAATTAATATCTATAGCAACATTTTTGAATGTTGCTACATGCACCTATGGATGTTGCTATAGACCCAAATAGGATTCTATTGCAACAATATTTCTTATGTTGCCTTAGATAGTCAAAATGTTGCCTTTGAGGTCTGCGGCAACGCGGCAAAATGCAACACCGAGAAAGTGTTGCCTTTGCCCTTTTTTAGCCTTCAGCAACATTTTTTGGCACATCCTGCATCACTTCTTCGGTGTTGCAGTATGCAATCTATGGCGTAGTGACTCCACCGTACAGATGTGTACATCTCCCTGCCCTCGACACTTTCCTAGTTGGGAGATTCCTCTAAAAGTCAATAGATCGAGAGAGATTAAGGGGAGAAGTTTCATCAATTTCTGGTCGTCGAAATTTTTAGGGCCGGCTAACCCTAGTTTGTTTTATTTTGCAAAAAGAAAAACAAAGGGGTGCTTTTATAGAGAACCGACGAAACACTATTCATTCCTGATTTTTCGAACTCCAAATATCGCGCGGTGACCGACGTTTCTACGGTTTAACCCACGTTCCAGACACAATGGAACAGGTTTCGAAAGCTAATTCGATCGTATGTGTGAGATATGACAATAAACGATCAATTTAAATTAAACCGATTTAAATCGATTTCGAGGCGTTTTGGTTTGCCCCGGACAAACGGTAAATCCAAAAATTACGAAATTTGAAATCTTACAATAATATCACATTACGGATATGATGAAACTGGTTTCGTCGAAATCCGAGACTTTTTGAAAAATGACTATTTTAACTCGACGATTTAAAATTAAAACGATATCGATGCGTTTCGAGTTGCCACGGTCAAACGATAACTTCGATTGCTACGAAAATTGAAATCCGATAATAACTAACTATTACGGATCCAATGGAACTGGTCTCGTCAAATTCTGAGACTGTTCGAAAATTGGCTATTATTACAGTCGATAATTAAATATTAAAATATTCAATTTTCATAGATTAACTCCAAATTCAATTTTAAAAGTTCTATAACCTTTCTATAACTCCAGTATGAGTAAATAAAATTTTCCAAATCGTTTTCAATCATATTAACTCGATTTTCAATTATTTCTGGAATTTCAATTATTAATTTATCGATTTAATTGTCAAATTAAATCCAATATCCTTTAAATAAATTATTCGACTTCTAAATTCCATTTATTAATATTTAAAATTAATTAAATATTCGAATTTTAATTATCAAAAATTCTGGGTCGTTACAATCACTTTACATAGACTAGAAATGAAATACAGACCCGTGTTAAAATATGTTTTTATAAAAATCTTAAAAATATTTTTGAAATGTAAATATTATAATATTTGATTTAAACTAAATAAAAAAATGATTTATGTAAGCATTATTGATTTTTTTGAAAATTTATAAGTGAAATAAATTATTGGTAAAACTAGAAAATTTGAAATGTAAGTTATTTTGGGAAATTTTAATTGGGTGATAATTGGAATTTAAATTAAATATGAAATGTGATAACTTCATGATAATTTGGATTAAAGTGAATTTAAATGATTTTTATATTATATTAATGATTTTGAATAAAGTTAAAATGTGAAATGAATGAATATTTAAGTTGAAATTTTGAAATATAACTATAATTGGAAATTTGTGAATTTGGCTTAAGAGTGAATTTTAAGTTAAGTAAATAAAAATGGAATTAAGTTATATTTGAAATTTTAAAATTAAGTGTTAAGTTAATTTAATTTAACGAATTTATAATTTAAAATTGGAATTTAATAAGTGAATTATTATTAAATTTTGATTTTTGAATGGAGGTTTAACTTTATAAAATCATGAATATAAGGGTATTTGAATGAATATATATGATTTTATGAGTTAAAAATGATTTATATAAAAATATAATTGTTTGTGAAATTATACTGAATATTTGAAGTTAATTAACTGCATCTCTGAAATGCTATTAATTCTAATGTAAATGATAATACAACATTTGTAAATGCTGTAGTTGATAATAATGAACCAAATGGCTAAATTTAATTAAAGGCTATTATAGCATTTTTGTAATGTTATAATGGTTGAATTTAACTAAGTTTATTTGAAACTAATGTAACCCTATTACAGCATTTTAAATGCTGTCTTTTGTTAAATTGAACTGTTTTAAATGTGACTTTCCGTAGCATTTTCTAAATGCCGCAAAAGTTGAATTTTCATTGTTTTAATTAATTTAAGTGAACGAATGAAAGATTAAAATTTTGGAAATTTAATAATTTAATTATTAATAATAACTTTATTTTTATGATTTAAAATAAAGTAATTTGTTTCGAAATATAAACTATTTTGAAATATGATATTTTGATATTTTGAAATGGATTTTTGAAGGATATTGAATTTTGAAATGATATTTGATTTCGAAGTATAAAATACCATTTTGAAATTTTAACCACGGGGTGTATTTAATTTATAGTTTAACTGATCCTTGAAGGATGGGCGATCCCATGCATCCTTTGAGTTATTATGCATTTCTACTACATTTCACTTGAGTTGGTTTACATTATATAAGTATATATTGTCCTGACTCGAGTGTTTTGTGTTTTACTTTACGCTCGGGTCAGCCTGAGTATTTACATCTTAGCTTTGGATCTCATTCTGGAGCTAGGAATCGCTGGAGATTCTGCTTGTCTAGTTTTCTGTTCCTTTCAGTTCAGTTGTTCTATTCTAGTTCTGGTATTTATAAACTTCTATGTATTTGGGATTTCTATTGTATATGTTTTCAGAATGATATTATGTATTATGTTTTGAGAGTTTGTATATAGTAGCTTCATGAACTACTATGGTATTTTATTTCCGCTGTGAGTTATTCTGATATGTTCTGTGTCTGTGATTCTGTGTATTTGATTTCATTTGCTCCAAATTTATTTACAATCTGTTATTTTGAATTATTCAAGTCAGACATGTGTGGATTATTGTCGATTTGAATGGTCCAAAATAGTGGGTCGTTACAGTTGGTATCAGAGCTTTGGTTTTAGGCAAACCTTAGCCTACGGAGCAAAAACTCATTAGAGATAGGGTAGAAATACCCTAGTATAAGTGAAATCAATCTTAGAATCATTTCTTTGTGAGAGAACGTATTTTCGAAGTATAAAATGATTTTCAAATGATTTTTAAAGAATTTTCAAAGATTATTTTGATATAAATTTCCTTGCTTTGAAAGTAAAATATTTCTTAAACTTCATTCCTTTCGTATCCACCTTGTTAGTAATTTCTTTGATTAGGATCCTCTAAAATTTTGAACTTCTCTCTTGATTGATCTAGATCCATTGTTGATAGGAATCTATTTTGAGTATGGCAAAATCAGTAGTTTGTTAAGTTGTTTTGAGTAAACTCTGTTGTATCTTTTGCTTAGCTAAAGTTGTCCAACTAAAGATATTTATGCTTCTGTTTTCGTATGTTATGAATTCGAGTCTTTCCAAATTTTTATGGGAATTTTTCTGTATCGATATAGGTTATATATCTCTAATCTTCGTTTGGATTCTTATCGAATAAGATTCCTTTGAATTTTGGAACGCTCCCACTTGTTCTGAAATCCATTCCTGTCTCCCCTAATTGTATTCTTTTGATTTTGGAGCATTGCATCACTCCACTTTGTATGACCTTTATAGGGTGGCGATTCCGCCAATCTTTGAATGATTATAATTGACATTGATTCATCGAAGATTTCTGTATCCTCGGTTTACGATGTTTTCTATCTTCTGCTATATTTAGATTCTATCTCTGGCAATCGAAGGTCGATTTGCCTTAGATTTTCGCATCGATTATATTCCTGAAGTCACGGTTGACCAGTTAAGGTCGCCCGCGATTCATATAGGCTTATCCATCTTCTATTTGGTAATTTAATTATCTTATCTTCGTTTGAGCCTATCTTTGAATTAGAATTCTATTTGATTAGAGTCCTTCTAAATTTGAATCTCTGTTTTGCTTTGAAATCCATCCTTGAATCGTCCCTTAGAAAGTTTGTGGTTGATTGTCTTTTGAAAATTGTGTATTCATCGTAGTTTTTATTTTGATAAGGATGGCCATATTTTTATATAAAGATGAAATGTTTTTGATAAGGATTATGTACCTTTTAAAAAAATGAGAATTTGAAGTTTTGAAAGGATTTGAAATTTTGAAAATTTTATAAGATATGTTTTCATATAAAATGATTTATAACTGAAGGTTTTGAATCTGAATTTAAGTGATTGAACTCTGGCATTTTGGAACTGGTTTTAAGATTTTGAAATAATAAATAATATGATTTGAAATTATTTTTCCGAATAAGTAATGTTTCAATGATTTTAATGGGTTTTAATGATTTTGAAGGAATTTCAAAGAAGTTTTCAAAGTAAATGGAAGTCCAGAACCACTTGTGTCGCTGGAAAATAATTTCGGTGATGAGTGCACGCATCATCGACATTGATTTTTGAGTTTCTGAGTGAGGGAGAGGCCACTTCGGTAACTTTGCTATGCGATTGATTTGTGAAACCAATTCTGATTTCAAATTCCGAAGCGTGATGTGATATTCGAAAGATATATGTATATATATTGAACAATTTGAAATGAGCCGGTGTTCAGTCCTTGAGTTTTGGATTTGATTTGATATAACCCTATTTTGGAATTAATTTACTGATTTAATTATGATTTCCAACTCTTGGATTGAAATATGATTTCTTCGACTATTTTGAAGGTTCGAGCACTTCCAAATCAAGGTTAACTTTTCAAAGCTAAATTTTTTGAAAAGTATGAATTATTTGATAAAGTATATAAATTTGTTTTGAATGTTTAAGTATGAAGTAATATGATTTAAATAAGTTGAAACTGTTTTGTTAAGTAAATGAATAAGGCAATTTTAAAATTTTCTAATATGAAATTTAGATTCGAAATGCTTTGAAAAGAATTTGGTCTTCAAAATATTTTGAATAAAATTTAGTTTAAATGTTTTAACTTAGTAACATCTTTATGAAACTATATATTTAACAAGTTGGAATAAATATATAAGTTGTATGTATGGTGTTTTATTCGCATAATTAATTTGATCCAAGTTTGAGTACACAAGTTCGAGGTGGGTTACACCATTTCGTGTTAGGATTTTCATTCGATTCTTGATGGCGAATATTTGATATGGATTTTGGGCTTGATTCTAGAATTCTCTATCGTAGTATATGGCTATGCAAGGAGACTGATGGCTTCTAGTCGAGAAACCATATCGAAATCCGCATTAGGGAAGTCGAATGGACAATACTAGTTCGAAAGCGAACTTGTGTGATCAAGCGAGCGATCAAATGTAGTTTTGCGAAATGATGACGTATGTACATCTTATATCCTAATATCATTTATATATTTTGACGCTGAAATTGAAAGCTGTCGAGTTAGAATATCTTTGCTTACTAAAAGAAAATTCCAATTTAAATTACAAAGATATATAACCCATAAAAGCAAAGATATTCAAATCCCATATGGCTCTTCATACAGTGAAATTTATTTTGAAAAATTTGATCCTTATATAAGATGGACCTTACATAAGTATAAGATGATTTTGAAAACATTTGATTTTGGAAATGAATTGGTTGACTTAAATTATTGATTTGGAAATTTGGATTTATTTTCTAAATCTATTATTCTGGAAACGTTGAAACTAAAGATAATTAATTTGAGAAGAAATAATTCGGTGAAATTGTATATGATTTTGAAATTGAACTGATATTGAAACAAATTGAAATTTGAGAACCTTATGTTACTAAACACTTGATTTGGAAGTTGTCGAACTTATATAAAATTGATTTGTATGAGTATGAAATTGATTCAAAAACTATAGATTTGAAAAGGTACTCAATTTGAAAGTGAAATCTTATATATAATTGATATTATATAAGTACGATATTTGAAAGTGATTTGAAAAGGTACTATATGATACATGAAGTAAAGATATGGAAAGTGCCTTCTGCTTGATATCCGATTTGTGGCCACATCTTGGATTCATTCTATCGATATTATTCTCTCTGATTTTTGGTTTTCCGGATATGATACTCGAGTGTCCTTCGAATTCCATGGCGTTACCCATGGTCTTACGAACTCGACTGCATAGCGTAATTCGTAAGGCAGTGATTGCTTAAAAGGTACGGATGTTTCCTGGGGGATCCAGGCGTAACCATTGTGTATCTGCGATCTATGGTCGTGTTAGTGGCGTAATCCGCAAGGCAGAGATTGCTTAAGGGGTATGGATGTTTCCTGGGGGATCCAGGCGTAACCATTTTTATGTATCCTGCGGTCCACCGTTTTGTTGCATGGCGAAATTCGCAAGGCAGTGAATGCTTAAAAGGTACGGATGTTTCCTGGGGGACCCAGGCATAACCATTGTGTATCTGCGATCCATGTCATGATTTGATTCGTTTTGTTTGGAATGTACTTTCCATATATGTTTTTAAAGGTTTTCCCAGTATTTTCACTAGGTGTTGAAACAGGTCTACTAAGTACCTGGAGAATTCCAGTTTTGCGCCTGATCAACGCACTACCAGAGTCTACAGGAACAAGGATAAACTTGTTGAAACATCGAGTTATAAAAGTATTTTGATAAAATATTATATAAAGGATATTTTGATCAGTTATTTTCCTTCCTAAAGGATTTTAAAGTGTTTTAAATATTTTACCTCTTTAACCAACAATTTTAATTAATGGCTCATCCTTGTCTTTCAACCCATTTTCCCTCCTAGATATCCCTATTCCCCTACCTTCTTTTCGGGGATGTCTTCCAACCTATTGTTCTGCCTAGTTGTTTCTCCGAATTTTTTTCCTTTTCGAGGACGAAAAGATTTGAGTGGGGGAGAGTGTAACAACCCTGTATTTTGTGATTATTTTAATTATATATATTAATTTCTTTACTTTAATTTCCTGATTTAAAAACTTTATTTTATTTATTAAAATGAATAAATTTTGTTATTTTAAATATAAATTTTGATTTTGATGTGAATTAGAATTCTAAACATGACTAAAAAGAATATTTTCCAGAAAAGTGAATTTTGGTCAATATAGTCAAACTTTGACTTTTAATTTAGAAATTTGAAAGTTTGAAAATTTTAATTTTATCTTTTATTATGAAAGTAAATAAAATTTTAAGAATAATGCTTTTCGTTTCGTTGAAATCTGATTTATAATGTGAATGTTATGCCTTTTTCAATATTGTGTGTAATTTGCTGTGTTTAACAAATTGTTTATTTTAAATTGTATAAATAATATTTTATTTGGTCATGTAATGTTCTAATTTATATTTATATGGGTAAAATAACATGTTATGCATATATTTTGGTTTTAAAACATTTTTAAAAGTATAATTGACATTTTCCAGTGTCAGTTGTATTTTGCTTACAATTTCTAATTTCCAGTTTCAATTAATTAAAGTAATTCTTTATTTATTTTTCTATTTTTTTTCTTAAAATATTATTTTATTCTCATTCCCACTTTATTTTGTTCCTCATTTATTTTATTTATTTGACCTTTTATTTGTTTTAAAGTGAAATAGAAATTTTCTAAAACTAGTGATATTCTATTTGTAAATTTTAAGTCCTGTTTTGAATTTTTAAACAATTTCTTTAGTTCTTTTTCTAATTTCTCTAAATTTAATTAATTATTTCATTTTTAAAGTATAAATGAATTATTTTACTTCACATTTTTTTAAAATATTTTTAAAATGAAGTTTTTAATTTTCCAAAGTCAATAGTGATTTATTTGTAATTTCTGGACCCTGTTTTCAATTTTTAAGCAATTTCTTATATTCTTTTTCCATTTTCTTTAAAATTAATTAATTATTTTTATTTTATATTACTTTGTTTCGGTTTTAAAGTCAATTTACTGATTTTATTTTTGTTTTATTTGAATTTAAAGAAAAAGAAATATGAAGAGTTTTAAAAGCTTATTTACCTTAAGTCCTTTCATCTCCTTTGTCCTTTCATTTGCCATAACTCCTCAATTACTATCTTGGCTGTGCATTTTGGTTTGTAGCCGTGATTTTTCAGCCTCCATTCACCGAAAAACATTTTACCTTCTCATTCATTCATGGCTTCAAGAAAATCTATGGGTAATGGCTACTTTTTTACACTTTTCTTCTCATTTTTCATGTATTTTGCCTTGTTTTCTTTGCTTCTTTGAATGACCTCCACTCCATATCCACGGCCACCACCCCCTACATCTCTTCCCTGCCATCATCACCAACTACTCCTCTAGTCTTGACCAAGGCCGAGCCACCATGATGCCAAAACTCCACAAAAATTGCAACACAAGCCATAAAAACATGTTGTTTGACCACTATTTGTTCACCACTTCATTTTCCACCACCACCACCACCTTAGGCCGCCTCCACCACCTCTGGCCAGACCACTACACACCTTTCCTTCCACTGACCTGATCCATACCTCTCTGACCTGACCACACAAGCCCATGGCCGAGCCATTTTTGTGAACAAAACCCACCAATTTTGCCTTAAACTCTTCATATTCCTTTGTATAAACTTTCTCCTCATATTCTACTACCTAGGCCATGCATACACATGACCAAACCTGAGCCAAACTTGTTCAAACCAGAGCCAAAAACATCCCTAGGCCATGACAAAAGAATAGAGAAAGCAAGGCAAAAGATTTGGCATCCGTATCTCTTTTTATTTAAAAGTTATGTCATTTCTAGTGTATTGAAATTTATGGTTTGCTTTGATTTTTGTTTGGGTTGTAACACAAGATCTATATCATTGGATTTGCTCTCCACACTCAAATTGTATTAGAGTTGTCGTGCCTTCATAATCTTTGTGTTGTGAGCTTTGTTGGCAAATCTCCAGCTTAACAGGTGAGTTATTCTCACCAGACAATATGTACATATATAACTAGTGAATTGACCCCTTTTGAATCTGTAAAATGCATTATCATGTTACACTTGCTATGTTATGATTTTATGATGTTCACCCATGCTTAAACACCTATTATATTATATGTTACTGTTATATTATGTTGTTCTATTATTTTTATCAGTTTATCACACTGCAAGTTCCTTTTAGATTAGAATCACTATGGGTTGAAATGATACATACCCGAACGGACTTTAGAATAGGAGAAAATCATTATGGGCTGAAATGATAGGCCTAAATGATTTTCAATTTTTTTTCATTTCCTTGGGATTGCGGGTTATAAATGATCAAACCCGGGTTTTCTTTGTAAATTACGGGTTGAAATGATATATTACCCGTATCACTTTACCTAGACTAGAAATGAAATACAGACCCGTGTTAAAATATGTTTTTATAAAAATCTTAAAAATATTTTTGAAATGTAAATATTATAATATTTGATTTAAACTAAATAAAAAAATGATTTATGTAAGCATTATTGATTTTTTTGAAAATTTATAAGTGAAATAAATTATTGGTAAAACTAGAAAATTTGAAATGTAAGTTATTTTGGGAAATTTTAATTGGGTGATAATTGGAATTTAAATTAAATATGAAATGTGATAACTTCATGATAATTTGGATTAAAGTGAATTTAAATGATTTTTATATTATATTAATGATTTTGAATAAAGTTAAAATGTGAAATGAATGAATATTTAAGTTGAAATTTTGAAATATAACTAAAATTGGAAATTTGTGAATTTGGCTTAAGAGTGAATTTTAAGTTAAGTAAATAAAAATGGAATTAAGTTATATTTGAAATTTTAAAATTAAGTGTTAAGTTAATTTAATTTAATGAATTTATAATTTAAAATTGGAATTTAATAAGTGAATTATTATTAAATTTTGATTTTTGAATGGAGGTTTAACTTTATAAAATCATGAATATAAGGGTATTTGAATGATTATATATGATTTTATAAGTTAAAAATGATTTATATAAAAATATAATTGTTTGTGAAATTATACTGAATATTTGAAGTTAATTAACTGCATCTCTGAAATGCTATTAATTCTAATGTAAATGATAATACAACATTTGTAAATGCTGTAGTTGATAATAATGAACCAAATGGCTAAATTTAATTAAAGGCTATTATAGCATTTTTGTAATGTTATAATGGTTGAATTTAACTAAGTTTATTTGAAACTAATGTAACCCTATTACAACATTTTAAATGCTGTCTTTTGTTAAATTGAACTGTTTTAAATGTGACTTTCCGTAGCATTTTCTAAATGCTGCAAAAGTTGAATTTTCATTGTTTTAATTAATTTAAGTGAACGAATGAAATATTAAAATTTTGGAAATTTAATAATTTAATTATTAATAATAACTTTATTTTTATGATTTAAAATAAAGTAATTTGTTTCGAAATATAAACTATTTTGAAATATGATATTTTGATATTTTGAAATGGATTTTTGAAGGATATTGAATTTTGAAATGATATTTGATTTCGAAGTATAAAATACCATTTTGAAATTTTAACCACGGGGTGTATTTAATTTATAGTTTAACTAATCCTTGAAGGATGGGCGATCCCATGCATCCTTTGAGTTATTATGCATTTCTACTACAGTTCACTTGAGTTGGTTTACATTATATAAGTATATATTGTCCTGACTCGAGTGTTTTGTGTTTTACTTTACGCTCGGGTCAGCCTGAGTATTTACAGCTTAGCTTTGGATCTCATTCTGGAGCTAGGAATCGCTGGAGATTCTGCTTGTCTAGTTATCTGTTCCTTTCAGTTCAGTTGTTCTATTCTAGTTCTGGTATTTATAAACTTCTATGTATTTGGGATTTCTATTGTATATGTTTTCAGAATGATATTATGTATTATGTTTTGAGAGTTTGTATATAGTAGCTTCATGAACTACTATGGTATTTTATTTCTGCTGTGAGTTATTCTGATATGTTCTATGTCTGTGATTCTGTGTATTTGATTTCATTTGCTCCAAATTTATTTACAATCTGTTATTTTGAATTATTCAAGTCAGACATGTGTGGATTATTGTCGATTTGAATGGTCCAAAATAGTGGGTCGTTACAGCTTATTCTAATAGAAAAATAAAAGATAATTCCTTGTTATTTCACACATAACACAAGTCCACTTTTAAGTAATTTATAGATAATTATAGTTTTAATAATTTACTTTAGGGAAATAAGTAATTCCAATGCATTAAGGTATAAAAATCCTAAAGTAGTATAACTAAAGTAATGTAAGTGGGAATAATAACAACGAAGTAAATGGGAAACCTAAGCATATAATTTAAGATGGTGTAGGAAACAAATGGTAAACAAAGAAGATACAATTAAGCGAATGGGGAAGTAATAAGTCTAAATAGGCAATTAAAGAGGGATAATAGTTAAAAAGGAAATAGGAGATTTCCCAATAATCTTAAATGAAAGGGAAATAATAAATGACACTTGAGTCAATAAATTAGAAATGCAGAACAAATGATAATAAATGACAAGAATAAATCAAAAGTAAGTTATGTAAGATTTAGAACATAAGTGATTGGAAGTAAAGAAGAATAATAATTAAATGAATGTATATTCAAATATACGTTATGACGGGCACAAAATATATATGTATGGAAATAACTTAGTAAATAAGAATGACATAGTCATTAGAATGAGTTGGAATGCAAGGTCAGTACTATTACACAATAGAAGTCTGCCCATCACAATGGGCTACCCGTAGTTTTGTATACATTATATTGTTGTGAGACATATCCAACTATAGGACCCGTGGAGAGTAGACACTTGCTATGGATAAAGGAATACCCCAATAGAAAGTGGAGTCTGCTTCAAAACTAGGAAAGGGTGTATTGCCTTGATTGCATTGGGCAATCTAAATAAGATAGTGAGCGTCTCAACGCTATGTCAACAGGTGTTGGCACTAAATCAGGAGTAGGAGCTACGCAGGTTGAGTGCGTCGTTGGTTCAGAACATTCAAAATGGGAAATGTAACGACCCACAATTTTATAACTTTTAAATGGAATGTTTAATTAATTTTAAATATTCAAATATAGAATTTTCAAACTTAATAATCATGTTTTGTGTGATAAATAAGAATGATAAACTTATATTTTTAGAATTAAATAGAGATTTTAAAGTTTTGTCGTAAAATTGAGAAAAGCTGGTTTTCGATAAAATTTGATATACATTCGAATAATTGTTGTAAATGGTAAATAACTTTTTTTAAATGGTTATATAATGATATTAATTTGATTTATAATGGTTTTATAAATTATAAACTTGTTTTATAAAATTGACAAAATTTGTCGCATTTCGACAGATCGACGTCGTATTTTTTTATTTGGATTTTAATGTTTTAAATATGGTTTTATAACTAAAATAAACTTGTTTTAATTATTTAAAAATGATAAGGAACTTATTTTAAAGTTTTTATTACTTAAATAAATAGTTTAACAAAAACGTCAAAATGTGATCATAAAACATTTTCTCGAAAATCAATGTTTTGTTCAATATAAGTTGTCGCAACATTGTTGAATCTTTGTTAGCATGTTTTAACATATATATTACATATTTTAATAACAAAACATGTTTACTTTTTCTATGTATCATTAGAAAAATCTAGAATATCATCAGTAAAAGTAAGTAAGGTAATTAACAAAAGTAAAAAAGCAAACATCAAATAAATCACATCCAAATCCAACAAAATCATTACTTTATTTTTTCTTAAGTGATTAAGATATAAATTTGTAAAGTGAAAGGCGATGTTAAGTGTTGAAAAAATGGGGTTTACTTAATGGTTAGGGAAATGGTAATTTTGTCTTCTTACCTAAAGATATTTCGTAAACTTTTACTTCTTATAAACACCCACCACCTCTTCTCTTCATTTCTAAGTTATTTCTCTTTCTTTTCCATGGCTTCCCTCCTTAGAAAATTTATGGATAAAAAATATCAAGAAAAGTAATAATTTAAATATATATATACACATCCTCATTACTTCTCCTTCTTCTTAAACTTCCTTTTCCTCTCTTCTAAAGGCCTTAGGCCGTGAGTTGATGGTGCTAGGGGGTGAGGCCAAGAGCAAAATGGGTGGTGGAGGTGATGGCATGTATATGGTAGTGGAAGTCGTGGGCAATTAAGTGAAGATCAGTGGAGTTATGGTCTTGTGGCCGTGAGCACTTGAAGTTTGGAGTTGTGGTCGAGACAAAGCAAGGTAGAGGGCCTACCAATGAATCGTGAAGCATGGGTAGTGGTGGTCGACCACTTAGGAAGGAAAGGGAGTTGTTTGGTGATGTTAAGATGAAGTTTTAAATGGTTTAATGAAGTGTTGTGGTGATTTGAATGTTGGTAGGAAGTTTGAGTTGATTTAAGGTGAGTACTTACACTTTACTAATTAATTTCTACATTATTTCAAGTATAATTATTTGTAAGTTTAAAATATATTGGATGATTAAATGTGTGATTTCTTGGTTGATTTCCTGTTTGAATATATAAATGTTAATATAGATGATTACTTGGTTTGATAAATGATAAGAGAAATATTTAGTGATTAACCACGTTAATTAAATAAGAATTAAATCCATATAAAGATGTATATGAAGTTATTTAGCCTCTTAATGGTTTTGGAAATATAAAAAGGTTGAAAAGGAATATTATAATAATATAACGTTATGAGATGATTTAAAAGTGAAAAAGAGATTTAATATGGAAAATATTGGCTTAAATATTTGAAAATGGTTTGTAAATGTTTTATAAACATTAAAATCCAATTTGGAGAAGTTTTGACAAATAATGAATTTGGAGTCAAAAATAGGCGCGTCGTGCAACGGTAGTTCGCGATTTCACGCCGTAAAAGTTAAATCCTTCTATAGGATTGAATCAAAGTCGGATTTCTTTGTGATAAAAGTTTTCCGAACTCTTATGACTATAGTTTTTAAATAAAATAAAGGGATCAAGATTTCGTTTAGTAAATTTTAAAATATAGGCAAATCAATTTTTCGAAAAAATAGCGCTTTTGCTGTAAAGCGACCAAAGTATAAAATTCTTTAAAATGAATATTTTTAAAATTTTAAAAATATGAAATAAATTGGATAAATATATTAAAATGTTTTAAAAGAGATTTGAATTAAAAAACATAGATTTTCAAATATTAGAAAAGTTGTTTTAAATCCAATCGACTTTTAAGCACTTTCCGCAACACTTTTCTGCTCCTGTTTCAATAACTTTAGAAATGAAGTTTTAAACTTAGCGATTATTTCCTAAATCATTTATAAATACTTTTAATTAAATGAATAAGTGATAAATGGTGATTTGGAAGTTTTAATAAGAGTTTAAATGAAGGGTTAAGAGGAATTGTTTATAACACTTAAACAATATAATTGAAATCATTTCCTTGAATATAATAACAAAGTGAGTATGCAGAAACGACTAGTACATTTGTCTAGCTTGTGAGGTCTAGGAAGATAAAATAAGCTGTGTAACTAGGGTTAAGGATGGAGCAACCTGTGCCCTAAACTTACCTGGCCTCTGTTTTCTCTTTTTAGGCGAGGGGTGGAACATATCAAAGGGAAAGTCCAAATGCTCTAAAATAATGTTTTCCAATATGTGATTTAAATGAATGTTTTGGAAATATATTCCTAAGTAAAGGGTGAATATATTTGGAATTATTCCCAGATTAAAAAGGTTTAAATTTACCAAATCATTTGATAAATGAAGCTTAATGATTCCATATACTGTTAAGAAGATAAAGGATTAATTTAATGAATATATCTCTAAGAAATATTTATGAATGAATAAAAAGATGAATTAAATTGAATGATGATTGATAGTCACATATGAACTTAACATCTTTTTAATCGATGATTGGTGCGAAGGAACCAGGGTTGAATTTGGGTAATTCCTATTTGAAAACCACTTCGAACTAATGTATACGTTCGAAAGTGAAGACATGTTGAAGATGATGATTATTGAAGACCGGGGATCTTTGGAATGTAGGGATTGTTGTCAGGAGTCCCAGGGTTTTACCCCACATTATATTTATATGGCAGTGGTGTCTGCATTATGAAAATCTTCATTGTATTGAAGACCGAAGATCTTCATAGCGGAAGGACAGCTTGTTGATATTCTCTGGATCGCTCCCAATATAGAGATATTTATTATAGTAGTGGTCCTGTCGTGTTTTGAAATCTTCATGTTGCAAGAACTACTTGCTATTGATCCTAAGGGTGATTCCCAAAAGGATGTAGTAGGAGGAGTGCCTTCGGCGTTCAGTCCCAGAAAGAACTTATATGGACGAATGTTTGACATTGCATTTCTAAGATCGCAACATTGACTTTTACAAACGTACATCTACTTGGTGGCAGAGATGGCACAACTTCTCTTAGCTTAACATCCTTCTCTGAGACATACGAGCTCAGAGGTTGTATGTTCGTGGAAGTCAATAGTGATCAAAATAATGGCAGTGTGGCATTCTAAGTGGAATGTGCTTTGTGGAAGGGTAAGTGTGGCTTTGTGTGATATAAAGCGTGGCTTTGGAGAAGTTAAGCATAGCCCCACGAGGCTCACATCCTAGAGATTATACGGGTAATTATGTGGTCTGCAGGACATATATTTCAGGCTATCGGTTGTATGAGTATGGAGGTGTCCAGTGGAATCTGGATCCTCAAGCATTTATTTTAATATAGTGGCTTGCTTGTGAGAAGCGATAAGGCTACCGGATATTGGTAGTGTAGCAAGTGCAGTTCCATGTGGCTTGCTTGAGAAAAGCGATAAAGGCACCGTGGGAACTATGTTTGTTATGCATGGATCGAAGAAAAGGCCACTAGTTCCTTATCATGTTGGAAACCCAATTCCAATAAGAACTTTACGGTTTTGATTGTATTCCCAAAATAGCTATAATGCTTTGCAAACATTTCAGCTACCCCTTTGGTATCATATATTCCATCTAGGTATATTCCTTTGGCCTAGTCCGAATATATTATCATAGAATTAGTCCGGGTATTCATACTTTCATTGTGTATATATTTATTTAAAAAGTGTTTTCAAACCAATGTCATTAAGATAATATCAAAGTGCTTTTATGTATAAAGTATTTTGGTTATCATATGGTAAAACCCATCCATGTTTATGTGTTGGCGCGGTCTTATGAGATATCCTTTTTTTCAAAGGTTTTGATGTACATCAACACGATCTATACATTTAAAATTTTGTTTATCTCACGCTGGTTTAGCAAGCCTGATCCGGGTATTTTTAATACTCGAGTCAGATCCAAAAAGTTTCAGGTTTAGTTGAAGACGCTTGGAGTTTCCACAGGAAAGCCGGAGATCTTCATTTACATATGGACATATCCTATAATCCGTGCATGTATTGAATTTGTTTTATTTGGTTCTCAGCATTTGTAAGGACAGGGGTTTATAACTGTTCAGGCTGAATCCATGTTAGACTCTAATATTGTATTCAAAATTTTCCGTTATAAAGATTATATATTGAAATTATATATGTTATTCCATTCGTGTGAGATTCTGTTCTATTTTTATTTTCGTTTTCCCTAACAATCGAGCTTTCCGGCACTTGAATTTGCGACATGAGAATGTATTAGTGCCAGTTTTCGAGGGTCAAAAATCATGTTCGTTACATTTGGTATCAAAGCTTAGGTTGTGCGAACACCTAGGCTTTGGTGGGGTAAAACTCATTATAGATAGGTTTAGTAATACCCTAGAATGAGTGACTCATTAGAGATAGGGTTAGTAACACCCTAGAATGAGTTTGAGAGTAATATATATATATATATATGTATATATATGAGCTTTTATTTGTTATTTGATATAAAAATGTTTTGTGTTGATTTATCTATTGAGTAGCTTATAGATTCTGGTCGATGCGCCTAATCACCGTTATCGATAGGGATTTCTAAACACTTAACAAGCACATCGACGCACTGTTTTAAAAGGAGTATATTTATATATACAATAGTATAAATATTTTTGTGATTAGGAAAATTTATAAGATGTTATCCCTTTAGAAAGTTCCAAGAATAAGGTCTTGATCTTTTTAGTGATGGTGGGAATAATATTCTAAGTATCGATCATATGTTGGCTTGGGCGAATGGTATCGAACACTCGGTAAATTATTCTTCTTATCATTGTACAATCAAGGCAAGTTCAAGGCTGAACAAGTTAAATCAAGTTATTGGGATAAAAGAATTATAAGTCAAGAAATTAATGGTATGAAACTTCTGATAATAACTTAGTATATCATTTAAGTTAGGATGTCTTAGTTTATGCCAGTGATGATTTATGTGCATAGAAAGAAGCTGAAGAAAAAGCAAAACTAGGATCTTAAGCCGGCATCTTCTGTTACCAATGCGATAAAGAAGGGAATTATTCAATTCTGTGTAAGGATAGAAAAAGAAGAAAAGAAATTCTTTTTAGAGGTTATATATTCTGTTTCAAGTGTAAAAGATATATGTTCAATAAAAAGGAATTTTAAGAACTCCTATCCTACTCTTTTGAAAATTTAAAAGGATTATATTTTAAGTATAAAAGAATATCTTTGAAAGATATAGATATTTATGTGTGTAATATTCAGTTATTACCATTTTTTGATTGAACGAACATCTTATGAATTAAGTTTCACAATTTGACTTTAAGATGTTTGATAATAAATATGGGGTTAAGGTTAATGAATTTGTATAAGATAATAAAATAAGCATGTAGTATAAAAATGTATTTTATAAAATTAAATAATTTTGATAAAGATAGATATGAAAGATATATTATATAAATTTTGAGAAACTAAATTTTTGGGTATTTTGGAAAAGAATTATGAAGTTTTAAAAGGAAGTAAGTTAATATAAGATGATTTTATGAAAGGGATTTATAAAATGAATTTTATAAACAAAATAATCTCTAATGGATTTTTGAAAAGAAATTTCATATAAGAAATTTGAGAAGTAAGAAAGTCTCAATTGGTAACTAGTTTGAGTAGCTCGAAAATAACTAAAAATGGGCAAGAGATATGTTCAAATGGTAAACTCTTCTCTTAAGTATCACCCTTCTTGTTATAGGGATATAAAATACTATTGGTAGTACCCAGTACCTTGGTATTCTTTTAGAGTTGACCTATATAATTTTCCTTGAGTTAAAAGGATAATTTTGAATTATTATTTGATAAGTTAATATCAATATTGGTTAAAAAGGAATATATTATAATGAGAGAAGTTGATTGTAATTTTGGGAAATAAAAGGCAAATTATGTTAAATATTGAAATGATTCCTTTGGATGAAATATTTCCCTTTAGCAAAAAATATTAGAAATAAATATTTAAAGTGATTATTTATAAAGAAGCATTTTTGAAAAATAAAACTTTGATTGTAATTGTGGGCCGTTACGTATGAGGTACGAGATCATTTCTTCGTATAATTTTGATCTATGTTTCGAGTGTAGAACTTTAGGGTGTTTATACCGGTCTAAAAGAGGATTTATCACTTGATTCTTGATGACTAATATTGGTGAGGGTTCATGATTAGGTACTTTAGTTTCCTATCATTGTTGAGAGCTATGTAAGGTAAACGAAGGTTTCTGATCAAAGAGCCCGATCAGAGTCCGCACTAGAGGATCGGGGGTTCAATACTAGTTTGTAAGTAAAGTTATGGATTCGAATAGAAGATTGAATCAGATATTGTGTGCATATCATACCAAATTTAGTTTAAAGATTGTTTTGAGTAAGTATTATCGGTTTTTGGGTTCTGGTTTAATTTCGGGGATGAAATTCTTTTAAGGGGAAAAGTATGTAACGGCCCGCAATTTTATAACTTTTAAATGGAATATTTAATTAATTTTAAATATTCAAATATAGAATTTTCAAACCTTATAATCATGTTTTGTGTGATAATTAAGAATGATGAACTTATTTTTTTATAATTAAATAGAGATTTTGAAGTTTTGTTGTAAAATTAACAAAAGCCGGTTTTCGATAACATTCGAATAATTATTGTAAATGGTAAATAACTTTTTTAACTGGTTATATAATGATAGTAATTTGATTTATAATGGTTTTATAAATTATAAACTTGTTTTATAAAATTGACAAAATTTGTCGCATTTCGGTAAATCGACGTCATATTTTTTTATTTGGATTTTAATATTATTAAATATGGTTTTATGACTAAAATAAACTTGTTTTAATTATTTCGAAATGATAAGAAACTTATTTTAAAGTTTTGTTTACTTAAATAAATAGTTTAACAAAAACGTTAAAATGTGACCGTAAAACATTCTGTCGAAAATCAATGTTTTGTTCAATATAATTTATCGCAACGTTGTTGCACTTTTGTTAGCATGTTTTAACATATATATTACTAATTTTAATAACAAAACATGTTTACTTTTTCTGACTTTTTCTGAGTATCATTAGAAAAATCTAGAATATCATTAGTCAAAGTAAGTAAGGTAATTAACAAAAGTAAAAAAGCAAACATCAAATCCATCACATCAAAATCCAACAAAATCATTACTTTATTTTTTAAGGCTTAAGTGATTAAGACATAAAGTTGTGAAGTGAAAGGCGATGTTAAGTGTTGAAAAAATGGAGTTTACTTAATGGTTAAGGAAATGGTATTTTGGTCTTTTTACCTAAAGGTATTTTGTAAACTTTTACTTCCTATAAGTACCCACCACCTCTTCTCTTCCATTTTATAATTCCTTCTCTTCATTTCTAAGTCCTTTTCCTTCCTTTTCCATGGCTTCCCTCCTTAGAAAATTTATGGAAAAAATATCTTGAAAAAATAATAATTTTAATATATATATATATACATACATCCTCTCACTACTTCTCCTTCTTCTTAAACTTCCTTCTCCTCTCTTCTAAAGGCCTTAGGCCATGAGTAGATGGTGTTAGGGGGTGAGGTCGAGAGCAAAACGGGTGGTGGAGGTGATGGCATGTGTATGGTAGTGGAAGCCATGGGCAATTAAGTAAAGATCAATGGAGTTATGGCCTTGTAGCCATGAGCACTTGAAATTTGGGGTTGTTGCCGAGAGCAAAGCAAGGTGGAGGGCCCGACAATGAATCTTGAGTATAAGTAGTATTGGTCGAGCACTTAGGAAGGTAGGGGAGTTGTTTGGTGATGTTAAGATGAACTTTTAAATGGTTTAGTGAAGTGTTGTGGTGATTTGAATGTTGATAGGAAGTTTGAGTTGATTTAAGGTGAGTACTCACACTTTACTAATTAATCTCTAAATTATTTGAAGCATAATGATTTGAAATTTTAAAATATATTGAACGATTAAATGTGCGATTACTTGGTTGATTTCATGTTTAAATATATGGATGTTGATATGGATGATTACTTGGTTTGATAAATAATAAGAGAAATGGTTAGTTATTAACCATAGTTAATTAAATAAGAATATAATCCATATAAAGATGTATATGAAGTTATTTAGCCTCTTAATGGTTTTTGAAATATAAAAAGGTTGAAAAGGAATATTATAATAATATAATATTATGAGATGATTTCAAAGTGAAAAGGAGATATAATATGGAAAATATTGGCTTAAATGTTTGAAAATGGTTTGTAAATGTTTTATAAATATTAAAATTCAATTTGGAGTCAAAAATAGGTGCATCGCTTAACTACATTTCGCGATTTCGCACTGTAAAAGTTAATTTCTTCTACAGGATTGAATCGCAGTCAGATTTCTTTGCAATAATAATTTTCCGGACTCTTATGACTATAGTTTCTAAATAAAATAAAATGATCAAGATTTCATTTAGTAAATTTTAAAATATGGGCAAATCAAGTTTTCGATAAAATCGCGCTTTTTTAGTAAAGCGACCAAAGTATAAAATTCTTTAAAATGAATAATTTTAAAGATTTAAAAATGTGAAATAAATTTGATAAATATATTAAAATGTTTTAAAAGAGATTTGAATATAAAATTATAGATTTTCAAATATTTGAAAAGCTGTTTTAAATCCAATCAGCTTTTACGCACTTTCCGCAGCACTTTTCTACTGTCGTTTCAATAACTTTAGAAATGAAGTTTTAAACTTAGCAATTCTTTCCTAAATCATTTATACATACTTAAATAAATAAGCGATAAATGGTGATTTGGAAGTTTTTATAAGAGTTTAATTGAAGGTTAAGAGTAATTGTTTATAACACTTAAACAATATAATTGAAATCATTTCCTTGAATATATTGACAAAACGAGTATGCGGAAACGACTAATACATTATCCCGCCTGTGAGATCTGGGAAGATAAACAAGGTGTGTAACTAAGGTTAGGGATGGAGTAACCAGCGCCCTGAACTTACCTGGCCTTTGTTTTCTCTTTTCAGGCGAGGGGTGGAACATATCGAAGTGAAAGCACGGATGCTCTAAAATAATGTTTTCCAATATGAGATTTAAATGAATGATTTGGAAATATATTCCTAAGTAAAAGGTGAATTGATTTGGAATTATTCCAAGACTATAAAGTTTAAAATTACCAAATGATTTGATAAATGAGGCTTAATGATTCCATATACTATTAAGAAGATAAAGGAATAATCTAATGAATATATCTCTAAGAGATATTTATGAATGAATAAAAAGATGAATTAAATTGAATGATGATTGATACTCACATATGATCTTAGCATCTTTTTAATTGATGATTGGTGCGAAGGAACCGAGGTCGGATTTGGTAATTCCTATCTGAAAATCACTTCGAACCAACGTATACGTTTGAAAATGAAGACGTAATGAAGATGATGATTACTGAAGATCGGGAATCTTTAGAATGTAGGGATTGCTGTCACAAGTCCCAGGGGTGTAGCTCACATTATATTTATTTGGCAGTGGTGTCTGCATTCTAAAAATCTTCGTTGTATTGAAGATCGAAGATCTTCATAGCGGAAGGACTGCTTGTTGACATTCTCTGGGTCGCTCCCAATATAGAGATATTTATTATAGCAGTGGTCCTGTTGTTTTTTGAAATCATCCTGTTGCAAGGACTACTCACTACCGATCCTAGGGATGATTCCCAAAAGGATGTAGTAGGAGGAGTGCTTTGGGTTTCGTTCAGTCCTAGAAAGAACTTATATGGACGAATATTTGACATTGCATTTCTCCGATCGCAATGTTGACATTTATAAACGTACATCTGCTTGGTGGAAAGAAGGAAACTTCTCTTAACTTAACACCCTTCTTTGAGACGTACGAGCTCAAAGGTTGTATGTTCATGGAAGTCAATAGTGATCGAAGGAATGGCAGTGTGGCATTCTAAGTGGAATGTGCTTTGTGGAAGGATAAGTGTGGCTTTGTGTGAAATAAAGCATGGCTTTAAAGAAGCTAAGCGTAGCCTCACAAGCCTCACATCCCGGAGATGATACGGGTAATTATGTGGTCTGCAACACATATATTTCAGGCTATCGGTTGTATGAGTATGGAGGAGTCCACTAGAATCTGGATCCTCAAGGCATTTATTTTAATATAGTGGCTTGCTTGTGAGAAGTGATAAGGCTACCGGATATTGGTAGTGTAGCAAGTGCAATTCCAAGTGGTTTGCTTGAGAAAAGTGATGAACGCACCACGGGAACTATGTTTGGTATGCGTGGATCGAAGGAAAAGGCCACTAGTTCCCTATCATGTTGGAAATCCAATTCAAATACGAGCTTTACGGTTTTGATTGTATTTCCAAAATAGTTGTTATGCTTTGCAAACATTTCAGCTACCCCTTTGGTATCATATATTCTGTCCAGGTATATTCCGTTGACCTAGTCCGAATATATTACCACAGACTTAGTCCGGGTATTAATACTTTAATTGTGCATATATTTATTTGAAAAGTGTTTTCAAACCAATGTCATTAAGATAATATCAAAGTGATTTTTTGTATAAAATATTTTGTTTACCATAAGGTAAAAACCCGTCCGTGTTTATATGTGGGCGTGGTTTTATGAGATATCCTTCTTTTCAAAGATTTTGATTTACATTAGCATGGTCTATACATTTGAAATTTCGAGTATCTCACGCTGGTTTATCAAGCCTAATCCAGGTATTTTTAATACTCGAGTCAGATTCGAAAATTTTCAAGTTTAGTTGAAGACGCTTGGAGTTTCCAAAGGAGGGTTGGAGATCTTCATTTATGTATGGACGTATTCTATTATCCACTGCATATACTGCATTTGTTTTATTTGGTTGTCGACATTTGTAAGGATAGGGGTTTTTAACTGTCCAGGCTGAATCCAGGTTTGACTCTGATATTGTATTAAAAAAATTCCATTGTAAAGATTATATATTGAAATAATATATGTTATTCTATTCGTGTGAGATTTTGTACTATCTTTATTATCTTTTTGCCCTAACAATTAAGCTTTCTGGCATTTGGATTTGCAGCATGAGGATGTATTAGTGCCAATTTTCGAGGGTCGAAAATCTTGGTCGTTACAGGAAAGACAGGGTTACACCTAACGGCCTACGCCTCCTACTAGGGTAAGCGACGTTAGGTAATGCACCACCATGGTTTTTTGCTAGTTTGTTTGTTAGGGAAAGCTAGTTAACACATAAAAGAGTTCTTTCAAAAACTGATGGGGTAATCCGTGGAGTTGTGTCCACGATAGGAAGCAGACAAGTTAGTAAATCCCCAAGGTGAGATAGAATACCGCTAAACTTTGTGATGCTGTTATTTGTCACTAATAGGAGAATCTACTTTGTATGTGGCAATTTGGCCAAGAAATTAACGATGATGCCCGGTGGTATAGAATTACAGATGTTAGCGGGGATAGTATCTTTGTCCAATAGGGGACTGTGATACTTATACATACACGCACGCACATATGCATAAGTAGTTATAGTCTACTTTGGGTAGAGAGGGTGTATCGTACTCAAACGTGGAGTCAAGACATCTAAGTGAAAATTAAAAGACATAACATATAATGGAAGGTAATCAGCATAAACTAATGTTATATGTAAAATGTGCAACTCTACAGTCACCAGAACATTGTTATGATCCCTTTCTCATTAGAATCCATGGGATAACTTTATAGGTATAGGTACTAGTGCAAGGCAGGAACAGTAGAAGGACAGTGTCAATCTTAGTCGGTAATTATATGGTTTATTATACTTTACTATTCCACTATGAGTTATATCGATGGTGTTCTAATATGCAATTATTTGTTTATTTGCAGGATACCAAACTAACAATCTGTATCTTGGTGGACTTAGGTTTCCTATTTAATGAAAATTCGGGCCGACTAGGGTGAGGATTATCACAACAATGTCGTATCTAGATATTTGGTTGGCCGTACACCCTGTTGGGCTATTTTCTCACCACCGAACCAGCTAGTGCCGGTCCAGACTCCATCTCCAACCACTGAACCAGCTAGTGCCGATCCAGACTCCATCTCCAACCACCGAACCAGCTAGTGCCGGTCCAGACTTCGTCTCCAACCACCGAATCAGCTAGTGCCGGTCCAAACTTCGTCTCCAACCACCGAATCAGCTCGTGCCGGTCCAGGCTCCATCTCCAACCACTGAATCAAAGCCCTACCGAGCCCGAGCACTGCCAGGCCAGATTGTAGCAGCCCAGGCCCACCAACTGCTATATACCTCCAAGACCCCTACCCCCAGCCTCACTCTATAAATAGAGGGGCAGGGGTACAACAATGTGGGACAAGTTTGAGAGCTCAAGCACGGAAGGAACTTTCAAACAACTTTCTTTTACTTGTATCAAAGCTTTGTACTTGTAATCAAAAGAGAAGAAGAGAAATAACATATAAAGTGGACGTAGGCACATTCTGGCTGAACCACTATAAATTTGCGTGTCTTTTTACAGTTTAGCCCCTGCTTTTCATATATTTGCATAAATCTCCAAAATCACTAAGAACAACATAAGATCTATTAAATCATACGACTTTGAGGTGTTTGTCCATTTTTTGTGCAAACATTTTTGGTGCTTTCATTGAGAGTTAGAAGCTTGAAGCTTCAGCTTCATCTACTTAACAAGTTTTCCTAACAGCATCGTCCGCCACTTGGAAAACATGCCTCCCAAACAGAGAAAAGATGTTAACAAAGGAAAAAACATCGCATCCAGCAGTCTTCCAGATCCAGCTGTCACGAATCAAGTAAATCGTCCTCCTCCAGCAACGGTAACAAATGAAGGACAGGCTAACCCAACCACTCCTGCCACAGAACAACCTGCAGCAATTACTAGGGCAGATTTGGACAGAGTTGTTGTTGAAGTAACTAACCGCTTCACGTCCCAGCAGGAAGCCTTGGTGGACCATCTCATGTCACGCTTGAGGGACGCTGAAGAATCCAACCGCAACACTGAATCATGGGGCGAGTCCCAGTCTGGAGGATCTCAGAGACAGCAAAGATCTTCCTTCTTCGAAGAAGCTAACGGCAGAAGTAGCCGTGGTAGGAGCCAAGACCGAGCACAGCCCGAAGTTAGGCCTGAGGAAACGTTTGGTACCGAACCCAACGGGGAAGGTACCGGGCGAAGGTCAACTGTAGCTGAGCCTGTCATGCTGCCTAACCACAGAAACACCAGTGAATGGGGCCGAGCTAGAGTTCAGCCCGAAGTTGGACCCGAGGAAGTGCTTAGATCAGAACCCAACAGGGGGAGATCAAGGCAAGGGCCAACTGTAGCTGACCCAAGCGTGCTCCCAGAATATCAAAGGCAGCCACTGGAAAATATGAGGAATGATAGACGATACCATCCCTACAGGTCGTCTGGACGGAATCAATCCCACAGAACAGAACCAAACTCATTTCTATCTGCTCCAAGTTCTGATGAAAGGATGGCACGCTTATTCAGAGAGTGTGTCCAACGGGAGCAAAGAGATCGAGGGATAGGCGCTAGGGTAACCAGCCCTTTCGCCCGCAATATCGAAATTGCTATCACCCCCCGAGAATGGAAGATGCCAACAATGGAACCCTACAAAGGAACCTCCGATCCCGTTGTACACTTACAGAGGTACACGCAGCATATGCTCATGAGTGGAGCAACAGAGGGAGTACTGTGCAAATGCTTTCCGCTCTTCTTAGCAGATCTTGCTACCTCCTGGTTCTGTCATCTACCCCAAGGATCCATCAGCTCATGGGAAATGTTGAAAGAAAAATTTATCAGTCAATTCCGCATTCATGTGGAGCAACCTAAGGACGCTTATTCCTTATCCAGCGTCAAACAGAAACCTGGAGAAAAGCTGCAGCAATACCTAACCAGATTCAACGCCGCAGCAGCCGCAGTTCAAGATGCCGATGAGAAGCTTATCTTAATGGCCCTCTGCAGTGGAGTGCATCCGGACACTAAATTTGCTAGAAGATTGACAAAAGAAAAACCAGCTACTTTACCCGATTTCTTCCATGAAGCCGGGAAATACATGAGGCTTGAGGATGCTGCCGTTGAGGGGCAGTCAGGACAGCAAAGTAAGGCGACCCATGGGAACGCCCCTGCTGTGGCGAGGGACGTTCGAAGAAATGATTCCAGAGACAATGCTGGGGGCAAGAAGGTAGAAAAGCGCCTATATCGACCAGGACCAAGATTCGACACTTACACCCCTTTGAACGAGACCGTCGAAAATATCTTCCTTGCCACCCAAGGCGAAGTTAGATACAAACGCCCACCATACAAGAAGGAATCAGATAACGCACAGAAGTCTGGAAAATTCTGCCGCTTCCACGAATCTCACGGACATGATACCAACGAATGCCATCATCTCCGAGATCTGATTGAGGAACACATCAGAAGGAAGAAACTGGAACGTTATGTAAAAAGTCAAGACAAGACTCCAGCTCCTGCCAATGAAAACCCAAGGCTACCCTTACCAGGGACCGACAGAGGAAACCGCAACGCTAGCAGCTCTAGTCAAGAGAAGATAGTGGTCCATACCATCTCAGGAGGTCCGCACATCGCAGACAGAAGTTGGAGAGAGATGGAAAGGTATGGGAAGTCGCTTAGAGACAATAAAGACTGTGTCAATACGGTTATAGAAGAGCGCCACCCAAAGTGGAAAGAAAGTGATGACATCACATTCAGTAAACGTGACCTAGAAGGAAGACAGTACCCTCACATGGATCCCATGGTTATCTCTGCCCGACTCGGTCCCGCCGAAGTTTACCGAATCCTGGTAGACACTGGAAGCTCTGTAAATATCCTGTTCAAACACGCATTCGACAAAATGAAGCTATCAATGAAGGATGTATCTCCCTGTGATAAACCACTACACGGTTTCACTGGAGATGCGAAGATGCCCCTCGGGCAGCTGGACCTCTTTGTTGAGATTGGAAGCCATCCCCGCTCCGTTGTGAGGAAACAGACATTTGTGCTGATAGAAAACCATTCGGCCTACAACGCCTTCTTAGGAAGACCAGCCTTGTCTGACTTCCAGATTGTCCTAGCCCCATGGTGCCTGAAAATGAAATTTCCAACAGACAATGGGGTAGGGGAAGTGGAAGGAGACCAGGATATTGCACGAGACTGCTATGTAACCGAACTTCGCAACAACCATAGGAAAGATAAAGGGAAAGGTGTAGAGATTGCCCTCTGCACAAAAAGCCTTGAAGCATAGCAACTAAAGAAAGCCCCTCCTCTTCGATACACCAGCGACCCTTTCAATGAATTAGACCCTAGGGACAAAGAGGAGGAGGCCACCGCCGAGCCTGCAGAAGCTATGGAGTTTATATCTGTAGACAAGCGCGACTCAAGTAGGCTACTGAAAATTGGGTCCCAGCTGAAAGCTGAATTGAAGGAACAACTCATTGATTTTCTCCGCCACAACTTGGATGTATTCGCTTGGTCACACGCTGACATGACCGAAATCTCCCCCGACATAGCATGCCACGTATTAAACATTGATCCTACCAAGGCGCCTGTAAAACAAAAAAAGAGAAGTATGGGGGCAGAGCGATCAGCAGCCCTCGATGAAGAAGTAAAGAATCTACTCGCCAATGACTTCATACGAGAAGCTGTTTACCCAGAATGGATTGCCAACCCGGTACTAGTAAAAAAGGCTAATGGGAAGTGGCGGACCTGCATTGACTTCTCCAACCTAAACGACGCCTGCCCAAAGGATTGCTTCCCGCTTCCCAGAATCGACCAACTTGTCGACAGCACAGCCGGGCACGAACTCCTATCTTTTATGGATGCATACTCAGGATATAACCAAATTCCCATGCATGCTCCCGACCAAGACCACACTAGTTTCATCACCGGCCGGGGATTATACTGCTACAAAGTGATGCCTTTCGGACTTAAAAATGCAGGAGCCACCTACCAGCGCCTCGTCAACAAGATGTTTGCAGGGCTAATAGGACAAACTATGGAAGTATATGTGGATGACATGCTGGTAAAGTCAAGGAAGGCCAAAGATCACGTAAGCCACCTAGGCGAGATGTTTCAAGTACTTCGGCAATATGGAATGAAGTTGAATCCACTAAAATGCTCCTTCGGTGTGTCGTCAGGGAAATTCTTAGGATTCATCGTTCATGCCATAGGGATAGAAGCAAACCCTGAACAAGTCCGAGCGCTAAGGGATATCAAGATTCCTTCCACCCGAAAGGAAATGCAAAGCCTAAATGGAAAAGTGGCCGCCCTAAGCCGATTCATCACCAAGGCAACGGACAAGTGCGTCCCCTTTTTCGAAGCCCTAAAGAAAGATAAAGGAAAGTTCGAGTGGACTGACGAGTGCCTGACCGCTTTCCTTCACTTAATCGAACACCTCCAGAAACCACCGGTGCTCTCAACTCCAAGCGAAGGAGAAGAATTATACCTATACCTCGCTGTGTCATCCCACGCCCTGAGCGCTGCCTTGGTAAGGGAAGACAACCGCACGCAACGACTAGTTTACTTCGTCAGCAAAAGGTTTACTGGGGCAGAAGTTAGATATCCTAAGCTTGAGAAGTTAACATACTGTTTACTAATCACATCGCGAAAATTGCGTCACTACTTCCAGTCCCATTCCATCAAAGTTCTGACCGATCAACCATTGAGGCAGGTACTCCATCGTCCTGACACTTCTGGGCGACTACTTAAATGGTGCATCGAGCTAAGTCAGTATGATATCACCTATCACCCTCGCACCGCCATCAAGGGACAAGCCATGGCTGATTTCATTGCAGAATTCACTACCAACGAGGATAGGGAGCAATTGGAAATAACAGAAAATATCAAGTGGAATCTCTTTGTGGACGGTGCATCTATCGAACAAGGCTCGGGGGCAGGTGTGGTAATAATCACTCCCAGGGGAAATAAACTGCACTATGCTATAAGGCTGGAGTTCGCTGCCACCAACAACGATGCAGAATATGAAGCAGTGATAGCTGGACTAGAAATTGCCATAGAAATCGGAGCCAATTCTTTGTGTCTTCACAGCGATTCTCAACTTATTGTTAATCAAATACTAGGAGAATTCCAAGCTCGAGAGGAACGACTCATAGCATATCTAAAGAAGACCAAGTTGCTTCTAAGCCGATTGGATCAGTACTTAGTCAAACACATCCCTCGGGAAGAGAACCAAGAGGCCGACGAACTGGCAAAGCAAGCAAGTGTGAGAGACATCACCATCTTCGGGGCAGTAACCATCTCAAAGCAACTGGCCCCGAGTTTTGAGCAAGTGAATCTGATAGCTGCAATCGAAGAAGCAACTTGGATGAATCCCATCCGAGACTACCTACAAAGTGGCACTCTACCCAACGGGCGTAATGAAGTCAAGAAAATCTTGAGAAAAGCGTCCCGCTATACAATACAAGAAGACATCCTCTATCGGCGCGGTTTCTCTAACCCATTATTAAGGTGTGTCGCCGGAAGGGAAGCCAAGGAAATCTTATCCAACATCCATCAGGGGAGCTGTGGAGATCACACCGGGGGGCAAACATTAGCAAAAAAGATACTCCGATACGGATATTTCTGGCCCACCTTAAGCAAGGACGCCTTAGATTTCGTCAAGAGATGTGACAGATGCCAAAAATTTGCTAAGATTCCACGGCTACCAACAACTGAGATTACTCAAATGACCAGCCCTTGGCCCTTCGCAATATGGGGAATTGACTTAATCGGCGAGCTACCAATGGGCCGAGGCGGGGCCAAATATGCTATAGTGGCAGTTGATTATTTCACCAGATGGGTGGAAGCAGAACCTCTGAATAAAGTGTCTTCAGCAAAAGTTATTAACTTCTTGATCAAAAATGTTCTATGCAGGTACGGAGTCCCACTCAAAATCATATCAAACAACGGACTTCAGTTTGACAGCGAGGAATTCGCCAACTGGTGCCAAGAACACAGAATTCATAAAAGCTTCTCATCCGTAGCATATCCCCAGGAAAACGGACAAGTCGAAGCAGTCAACAAAATTCTGAAAGCTCTGATCAAAAAGAAGCTTGAAAAGTCAAAGGGCGCTTGTGGATGAACTCCCTACGGCACTATGGACCTACCGCACATCTTTCAGAACATCGACAGGGCACACTCCTTTCTCTTTGGCATACGGATCAGAGGCTATGCTCCCAGTAGAAACTATTGTGCCTTCCCACCGTCGGATCCACTATAACCCAGAAGAGAACGAAGAGCTCCTTCACATGTCTTTGGATCTAATCGAGGAGAGAAGAAACGATGCAGTCCTCAAAACAGCAGCCCACAAGCAAAATGTGGCAGCACAATACAACTCCAAAGTCAAGCATCGTACCTTGCAGGAAGGGGATCTTGTCCTCAAACGAATCTTCCCTCGCCCTGGAGCACTAGACCCAATCTGGGAGGGACCATATGTAATTCATAAAGATCTCCACAACAGAGCCTATATTTTGTCAACAGTGGACGGAGAGGTGTTCCAGAGGGCATGGAACATCCAACACCTCCGTCGATACTTTTCTTAACTTGTATTGCCCATATGAAGTGAATTAACAAAGAGAATCAGTGGACGTAGGCCTTTTCGTGCCGAACCACTTTAAAAAACCTTGTCTCGTTTTTAACTTGTTCCTTTGTATCTTGGCTGCTTGTTAACTTTATCCTTTTCTGTTGAACAAAATCCTGAGTATACAGCATTTCTATTCAAAGCACTCCACAACACAATTTCACCTGGACAAGACCTAACAGGTACTATGCGAATCTATGCCCTCGCCAATGAGACACTTTTGCTCCAGCATCCCTCTGCTGCGGGTTAACTCATTGCTCGCAACGGCCCTTAAAGCCAACTGTAATGAGCCGATTATAAGCCACCGAGAAGGCCGACTATAGCCGAGGCAGCTCATTACGGCGTTAGGCTCGCCGGCAACTGTGAACCGACTATAAGCCCCAACATAAGGTGTGGCCAGCCAGGGGCAGTTCACAGTTGACGATCGGCACCCACGCTAGCCGGCCACAGTAAATCGAATAATACCCACGATTGCGGGCCATAATGGCCCGGGTAGTTACTGTGCGCGATCTCGGCTCCGATGTGTCTTAAGTACGGCTGTGGTAAAAAAGAATTAACTCCCCGCGGAGGCGTAAGATGGGTGACGAATGTCTCCAAGACCCACAGCTAGGGAAAGTGACTACAAAACCCGTTTGCCACGAACTTAAGCACATCGAAGGCCTTCCGTGATTGGAAGTTTTACTATTTCACATATTTCAATTTTACTTAAAAAGCTTTCCTCCTATCCTCTATAACAATCCATCAAGTACAGGATACGGAGTAGAAGACACTCGCCAATGGATGCGTGGATCCACAATCAGATGGCAGGGCATTCAACTACTTTCCATGCTCAGTCATACAAGATGTTCGAAACTGCCATCTACAAACATAACATGAAAGGTGGTATTTTCTTCCTTTATGTACAAATGCATGACTATAATTTGTTCACACCACACACTAATATTACAAGTCACGAAATTATGTTTTAAAACCAAAACCTGACTTCAAACACAACTCAATTGCAAGAATACGCATAGCTATATTTCTCCTACAACATGTCGAAAAAGCAACAAACATTCAAGAAAATCAGCCCAAGTTAAAGAATTACACGTCAAAAATAAGACTATTTATTACATGTGGCAAACAACCAAAGGTTTTGAATGACCATAACAAAGATAAGACAAAGGCTACTTTACTATTTTTTCGACTAACATATACAACCCTAACCCTGTCAAACCCACAAAAAGAGTTTTTTCAGATATAATCAAGGGGCTGGCTGGAGTGGAGCTTTATCCTTGTCCTGTTGACCCCCTGTCCAGTCAAAGAAAGGACTCATTAGCAATAAGCAACCAAGTTGATGGAGAAACTAAAAAGAGAGACTTACCAGCACCTACTTCCTGACTATCCTGATCATCATCCTCTACCTGCACGCCAACCTCCTCAGCAGCAAGCAACCGCATACCTTCCTTCACCGCCACCTTCTCCTCCTTGGCAAACTGGGCAGTGACCGCATCCATGCTGAAGGCCACACCACCATCTTTATCCGCATCGGCCTTGGCCTCCTCCAAAGCCCGAAGATAGATCTTAGCCATGATCCGGGGATAATCATCCATCCAGGATAGGTTGCCCTGCTTCCAGGTTCGGAAGTACATATCCTGAAGCATTTCGTCCATCATCCCCTCATTCTCCTCAAACTCCCTCGTCCGGGCCTCGGAAGCCAACAGCCTCCTAACGGCAGCATCTCTCTCCGATCGGTATCTCGAGCAGTCGGTTAGAAGGGATCCCCGCATTGCCTCCATCTCCTCCCTCAACTTAGCTTGAGCAAGCTCTGCAGCCTCAAGTTTTCCGGACAATTCCTCCACCTGCTCAAGATCCGCTTTCCGAACCTCGTCCACCGTGGCAATAGCCATGTCAATCCGTTCTTTGCAAGTAGCTTCCATTTTTCGCAATTCGGCCCGACTGGCCTCTTCCATGGTTTTCCTTAATCGTCCAGTAGCAGCCTCATGCTGAGAAATCTGAATAGCCTGATCCGCAAGCTGTTTGGCCTGATCCGAAACCACCAATCGAAGTCGGATATTGGCGCTCCCAATCTCCTCTCCGGCCTTAACCAGCCGGGCATGATGCCCCATCAGCTTCTTGGTCTCCTCCGCCACCCGATCAATATTAGCCTTGGCCTCGTCTCCCATAGTGACTATACGAGTAGTGAGTAAATCGAGATCTAAGGACTTAGCTTCATCAAGCACCCGTACCATGGGATTGCGGGGAAGAAGGTGCTCGCCAGTAACCTCATCAAAGGTAATGTCGTGGGAACCTGGATCCAGATCAGGATGACCCGCAAATGGATTACGAGCCAAGTCAGGACGGTCGATATGAGTAACGGAAGGGTTTCTGGACGGGTGCGGAGAGGGTGCAAACTCGCTACCCTCTTCAGTGATATCATGAAGAGGCTGAGCCGGAAGCTGAGGACCGGGTGAAGGTTCGGATAAAGGATGACTCCTCTTCCTCTGCTGAATACCCTCTTCGATGACCCCAAGAAGATGACGGTAGCCGACTACATCCCCGGAGCGTTCGGTCGAGGGCTTCGGCTTAGCAGAAGTTTTGGAAAGCTTATATTGCTCAAGCCTGTGTCGAAGGTCTGAGGCTTTGGACGTCTTGCCTGCTCCTGATATAAAGAACAAGCATCACAAACTTACATCACTATATGATTCAAGAAACGCGGTAAATTACAAGTTAAAAAAGGAAAAGAAACACAGCTGTGGTTGTACAAACCCTGGGGAGGAGTAGGATACTGCAATAAGTCCTGAATTTCATTCCAGGACGGGAGTGGGTCATAAAATATTCCTAAGTTCCTATCATTAATGAAGCATGCAGGAGTCAAGAGTTCACCTTGAGTCGTCGGAGCCACCTTGGCTGGAATGGTCGGAGAAGACTCACTTGCACCAGTCCCGGCCTTGTCCGCCTTCCCGGTTTTCTCTACCAAAGCCGGATCTCCATCCAGCCCCTCGAAAGCCTGGTGGAATGCATCATCCGTCCACTCCTGAATCTCGCCCGCTTGCCCAGGAAGTAGGGCCCCAATGCCATCGCCACCTTTGTCACCATCCCGACCATCTCCACCCTCGCCTTTTTCCTCCTCTATATCTTCCTCCTCCCGGGTAAGTGGACAATTGCTGGGGGAGGGACCGTCCGACTTCTTGAGTTTCTTACCTCCGACAGCTGGAGGTCTTGTGAAAGGTTTCCTCTTGCTACTCTCCACCGAAACACCTTCTTTGGTCTGAGCAGCCGCCCTCTCCTCTGCCGTCTCCCTCAGCTTAACTACTGACTGCTGTGGAAGGATTAAGTTGTACTCCAGAAGGATCGCATTTCTGATCAGGAAGGCAGATGATCTATATTTCCCAAGAATAGCTTCTATCTCAGCCGCCGTCTGAACCAGGCGGTCAGTCTCCACAATCGCAAAGCCACCTGTCGCTAGCAAAAATGAGAGAGAATGAGAAGAAGCATCGCAATCAGAATGGAAATTATAAGTAAAAGCATCAACTTACATCCAGAAGTAAAGCGCCGAATTGAAACGGAGTCGTCCCTGACAAAGAACCACTCTTTCTTGAACATGCTGAATTTAGAATACAAATCCAAGACCGGTTTGAAGGTCACGGCCGACTCCAGGCTAATGTATGGGACCCCTTCTTATAGCCCCTCAGATTATACAAGTACCGGATCTCCCGGTTGGAAGGGGCACGACCATACTTCCTCTGGAAAATAACGAAGAGGCTCACCAGTATAGCATAGGAGTTGGGTTGAAGCTGGAATGGGGCCACCTTGAGATATGTGAGGAAGCTGGTTACCCAGGCGTTAAGAGGCGGAATGGCACCACACATGCAGTGGTATCTGCTGTAAGCAAAGAACCCTTCAGGAGGGTCGTATGGCATAACATCTTTCCCTGGCAACAGCATTCGTGCCCTGTCAATTCCGAAAGAGCGAGAGATGACATCAAGCTGCTCTTCCTTAAGGGAGCTAGGAAAACAATCGGGCGGGGAGTTTAGAAGTTCCTGAGGGCCGTACCCGTCCACTAGTGATCTCGGGGCAGGTCCGTGACGTTCTGGATTCGGCTGAGCTGGGGGCACGGCAGAGGAACTTCCTTCGCCCCCGGATTTCTTCTTATCTGATCGAGTTTCCGCTTTACGAGACATTATCTGCAGACACAAAGAAGAATGTCGTTAGACTAAAGGAAGTAAAGAAGCGAGTGTGTGCATTCTAGAGTTGCACTCATAAATGCTCAAATTTCCATTATCATTCGGTAGAAGCCCCATCCGGTATCATTTTCGTTCGGATATAGACAAGTATATAACTTCATTCGGTAGAAGTCCCATCCGGTATCATTTTCGTTCAGATATAGACAAGTATATAAATTCATTCGGTAGAAGTCCCATCCGGTATCATTTTCATTCGGATATAGACAAGTGTATGACTTCATTCGGTAAAAGACCCATCCGGTATCAGTTTCATTCGAAAATAAACAAGTATGTGAATTCATTCGGCACTCAGAGCCCCCAAGTCCATTCGGTGAATAACATATACGGCAGGAAAGTATAAGATCGATACCTGATTCGGTGAAAAGAAGTTCTTTGGTTCTGCTAAACACTTTGATTCGGCAAGAGGAGTTGGCTCGGCTGTCGTGTTTGGTAGGAAATATCGGAAGCCCTAATCCCCTACTTATAGTCGAAGGCGAACTACCGAACCAACAGACTCGGCATAAGGACCGGATAAGAATGACCGAACCAAAACAAAGCGAGACATACGCTGGCATATGCCCCACTTTGGGGGGCAAATGTTGGGCTATTTTCTCACCACCGAACCAGCTAGTGCCGGTCCAGACTCCATCTCCAACCACCGAACCAGCTAGTGCCGATCCAGACTCCATCTCCAACCACCGAACCAGCTAGTGCCGGTCCAGACTTCGTCTCCAACCACCGAATCAGCTAGTGCCGGTCCAAACTTCGTCTCCAACCACCGAATCAGCTCGTGCCGGTCCAGGCTCCATCTCCAACCACCGAATCAAAGCCCTACCGAGCCCGAGCACTGCCAGGCCAGATTGTAGCAGCCCAGGCCCACCAGCTGCTATATACCTCCAAGACCCCTACCCCCAGCCTCACTCTATAAATAGAGGGGCAGGGGTACAACAATGGGGGACAAGTTTGAGAGCTCAAGCACGGAAGGAACTTTCAAACAACTTTCTTTTACTTGTATCAAAGCTTTGTACTTGTAATCAAAAGAGAAGAAGAGAAATAACATATAAAGTGGACGTAGGCACATTCTGGATGAACCACTATAAATTTGCGTGTCTTTTTACAGTTTAGCCTCTGCTTTTCATATATTTGCATAAATCTCCAAAATCACTAAGAACAACATAAGATCTATTAAATCATACGACTTTGAGGTGTTTGTCCATTTTTTGTGCAAACACACCCGATGGAGTTAGAGGTATGCCCTAGAATTGTTACATATATCTAACTCAACAACCGATCTTGTTCATAATAAAGGTGTTTTATTTATATAATATACTTTGTTGTATTGTGATATAATTAATTAAGTCATTAATTTAAAGCATATTAAATAGAAAATCTTTAAACAATATGTCATGTGATAATACTAACAATGTGTTGTAATCATAAGAAATTTATCACATTAAAATAACATATTTTCATAGTCAAGATATTTCGAGAAAGAATATTAATTCATCCATTGAGACTAGGGTACGTAACTTTCTCTAAATGTTGGGTAATGTATTACTCATGGATGTTGGGGGAACCAAGAGGTTATGTACTTATTGTGATTGGATAACTATGGAATGACTCACTCAAGAGTTTCTTTTTGGTTAACTATAACTAAGGTCAAATAGATCTCGAGGTGATGATGTAACATAGTTCCCTCAATTTCAGAATACTATGGAACTTTAATGTGGATACTCCGCTTTTATTATAGTTAAATCATTGCATGGTGATCCATCGAGCGACTATGGTCGGGTCTGATTTGTAGCATTGGAAATGAAACACTATTCAGAAGAGAATTCGTCTCCTCGATTATAAGTGGTTAGTATCGCGATCAACTATGGTCAATTAAAGGTCAAAGTCTCTAGCCAGAATAGTACGATTAATAATAAATGTTATTATTGAACCAAGGATTTTGTGTTTTAACTAACCAAGTTGAATGTGAATGATATTGGAGTTTTGACCAAAACAAAATTCCATAAATCCTAAAGTGAGATAGTTTTGATGAACATTATTTCTATAAATAATCATTACCACTAGGTACTGCTTATAATAGTAAAATTAGATTTTACCAAAAATATGTGTAAGCAATAAATTTAGTCAAAATATTCAAATTGTTCGATATTAATCCCTTATTGATTTACACCATTGAGTCACACAATATTAATGATGCATACTCCAAATAGACCACATGATTTAATTAATTTGTAACAATTAAATTAAAAAATATTTATGAAATATTAATTATTTTATTTTATTTGATATTCAAATGCCATATATTTAAAGAAAAGCATATATATAAAATTTGTGTATGCACGTTATCGATAAAATATTTAAATTTGATTTAAAGCGGTTAATTACTAAATGGTTTTGGAAAATTTGAGGGCCCACATTGTAACGACCTGGTAATTTTAACGATTTTTATAACGTAATGAATTGAATTTTTACTTGAAAATAAACAATAAAATTTAGCAATGAAAATTTGATATTTGTAATGCGTCTACTTAAACGTAGCAAGTGTCAGATTTTCATTGGAAAATATAAAAGTTAATTCTGTTGTGTAATTTTCAATTTAAATTTAAAATCAATCAATTAGATGGAAATTAAGTAATTTTGAAATCTGAATATTTTATATAATAAATATGTAAATCATTTTTTGAGTGAGACGTCGTATTTCATTTCGCCAAATTTGGACTGCTATAGCCCTGTTTAACTTATTTTCAACGGTTTAGCACCATTTTAGCAACGAATATCGACTTTTGATAGGATGGTCTTATCGCTGATATCTGTGTACCATTCTGTTCGTCTTGTCATGCCGATCTCCGCATTATATTCTTTTGTTCTTTTCGGTGATTGGTAAGCGGTGAAATCGACAAAATGATTTGTTATATCAGTTCTATTTTTGGGTCCCTTGGGTTTCTATGACCTTTCATTTGTCACCGTATAATACGAACATCCACTAGTCTTTTATTATTCCCAGAATACAACTGTTGGCTTTTGTCAATCCATCACTTCAAATTTATATCCTCTGGTTCGTTTTCTTCATATCTGGTTTCAATTGAAAAAGAGAATAATAAAATAATATATAATAATAAGTTTATATGAAAGCTTGTTATCTTCTTTCTCAAACCTACTCATTGTTGTTTCCAGGAACCACGTCACCCCTCTGTCTCTCTGCTCTTCCTCCTTTGCTCTTAGTTTATAAAGATATAATAATTATATATGAAAGTTGTGTTGCCTGAGAATACCCACCTGCTCCTCTTCGTGTATTTTAAAACCGTGTCACTCGCATTCCCCTCCACCATTGTCACCCTCCGCCACCCATGACCCTGCGTCTTTCCCTTCCTTCCTACTTCATCCTCGTGACCCAAAAACCCCATGTCGAACTAGATTTGCCACCTTACCCATATTTCTTTTCCTCGACCTGCCACGTCACCGGCCTCAACTATCCCCTTTGCTTCCACTAGAGCCACTCCCTTCTGTAGCCGAGGCCCATCACTGCGCGGCCAAGCAACCATCACCATAGACTCGCCTGAGCCCGGCCGAGCCACCTCTCCAAGTCAGCGCTTTTCCTAACACCACAGCACGCCTTTGCCTTCACAGATCTGCATCCACCACATCCATAGCATCGTCCTTCCCTCCATGCACACAATAGCAGCCGAAGCTACTCTATATGAAGGTATATATTTATATATGTTGCAGTATATTATATTTAAAAGAAGGTATATATTATGGTATATATTATATACGTTTACAGTATATAAGTTTACAGTATTATATTATAAATATATATATATATATATATTATATCTATGCAAGTTTAGTTGTTTAGTTGTTTGCATGTATTCCTTGCCCCAGCCACGTATATTATATATATGAAAATTTTGAAGGTAAATTATTTGTTTATTAATATTGATTTTAAATTGTATATATATATATATATAGTTGTTTTGTTGTGTGAGTTTATACTTGTTTGTATATCAGATCTTTTGTTCATAATACATAAGTTTATATTAGTTTATATAAAGTGAATCTTGTCTAGTGCAATTTTGCTGCTGTTTATATGTATATAGTAATAAAGTAAGTTTTATATATAAAGTTTGCATAGTGTTTTGCTAATTGTTGATATATAATAATAAAGTTGGTTATCTTGTTTCAAAGATGGGAATAAGTTGTATATATGATATGTTTAAGGTTTAGTTAAATTTATGTTAATATTTTAAAAAGATTTTGAAATATATATATATATATATAATACGTTTAAATATTTATTTGAAGAATTTTGAAAAATTATATATGTGATATATATATATATATATATATATATATATATCATATGTATATATTTTGTTCCATCGAATCTAGGTTCAAGTTGCTTTGTTTCACCACTGTCCAGATTTACAACAGCAGTTCTAACTTTGTCATTGTCCCGCTTGTTCGATCCGTGTGCTTGTCTGTGTCCATTCGCTTCATTTTCGTTCATTTCTCTAGCCTCGAAAAGGTGAGCAATCACTCATGATTAACATTATTATATTTAGTAAATTTAATTCACATGAAATGACGATTGAAATATGCTGTTAGATTTGAATTGTTAAGTTATTTAATTGTTAAATGTGATATGCCATTATCTGTAATTGTTTACCTATGACATATGACACCATAACCTGCTGTATATATTTTATAAAATTTGTTACTGATGATATATGCATATTGTTGATATATTATATTATTATCATATTTGTTGTAACAACCCGCATATTTTACGATTGTATATTTAAATGTTTTATTTAAATATAGCATCGTTAGTCGGATTCAAGTCCAAAATATCAATTTTTGCAAACAGTCTAATTAGGACTCGAGACCACTTTCATTGAGTCCAAAATGGCGTTTGCGACCTTTTTGAGTATAAACATCGATATGTTTGGAGTTGAGTGGAATTTTGACATTTTCACTTATGGCTTTGGGCTTGGGTTTGGGTTTCAGCCCACTAACCCAACTCATCTTATATCCTAACTCCACCCCCTCTCCTCTTCATTTAGTCTATTATTTTCCTAACACATCAAGCTTTAGTAAAAATTGAGGAAGAGATTGGAAACTAAAATCCTAAGCCCTAGTTTCCTTTGCAAATTCAAGTTCTAGCTCCAAAATCAAAGAGAAGCTTAGGTAAACATCCTCTTCTCCTTCTCCATCTCAATCTCTCTCCAATTTCATAAATTTCCTATGACCTAACTTAGGAAATATTCGTTGTAATCTTAGATTGGAGCTTCTAGAGTTTAAGTTGAAGTGTGATTGATCTTTCTTTCGATTTCAAAGTTTCTCATTTGTTGTTTTGGGTTGAAAAGGTGAGTTTTTGAACTCACATCTATGTCCATAGCTTTCGTTGTTGTTAGGTATGAATTCCTAACATCTATTCATGTTCATTTGTTTTTGATTTGGATTGATTTGGTGTATTTTCTAATTGTTCGTTTTTGAAGTCCAATTTTGTGAAAATCCTTTTATGGATGTTTGAACATGTTTACCGGGGGTGTATCGAATAGCCTATAAGGCTGGTTTGTCGTTAGGCGTAAATCCCTCGTCGCAGTTGCTCGATCGATCGTTTCCGGTAGAATTTTGCCCCACTTGGGGGCTAGGCTGATTCTGCTCTGGAAGCAGGTTCAGTCGACTGAACCAGTAGGTCAGTTGACGCAGTAGCGGATAACAAAAACGAATGTGATGATGAAAGTAGCAATCGATGGAATAGAAGATACCGAATGGCCCAAATCCGTTGATCCAAAGATACCGGATTCTAGCTATCCCAAACATGTTGATCGCGCACGATACTGTGTTTAAAGATCTACGATTCTTCGACGTTGATCTAGCGCACTAGATTCCGTGAATCGGCTTCAGCAGTCGTTGAATCGAGCGCACTCGATTACCGAAAGTGGAGATAGGAGATCACACTCAACTACCAATTGAAGAAGTGGCACAAAGCACACAAACATATTTTATTCAAAATAAACTAAACCATTACAAATGACTCAACCCCGCTATTTATAGAGTTTTACAACACACACGACTCAACATTTGACAACACATAGGTCGTCCACGACCTAACATCACGACCTACGACTTAATATAGGTCGTCAACGACCTAATAGACGCAACTTAAAAGAAACAACAAATACAATGTATTTACAACACATAAGCGACTCAACAAATACACACAACGACCTAGCACCATGCAACTTAGAACACAACGGCAGCAGCAGCAACAGCGACCTAAGAACACGGCAGCAGCGACCTAGGAATAAGGCTTCTGGATATCTTCACGCGACCTAATACGTGAGCAACCTATGGTCGAGCAACCTAACTTCAGATGGCTTCAGTGATCTTGCAGTATACACGTTAGCGACCTAACATAGGTCGTAACCCGCTTCCGCGACCTAACTTAGGTCGTAACATTTCTTCGCGACCTAACATAGGTCGTAACATTTCCCCACGACCTGACTTAGGTCGTAACATTTCTTTCCTTCCGCCACATAAGGTCGAGCGACCTAATAAAATGCGTGTTAGTTTGTCTATCTCCTTAGGTCGTTCTCCTGCCTTTACAGCGAATCCAGTAACTCGTAAGCAACCTTCACTAGGTCATGAGCGACCTAAGGAATCACTAGGTCTTGAGCGACCTAAAGGCTTTGAACAGTTCAAATCAGACGACGAGCTAGTAGATCGCGCTGCATCATCCTCCCCCTGTTGACAAGAATTCGTCCTCGAATTTGCACCTTCTTCTTCCACAACATGCTCATCCCCATGATACGGAATCAAATATTTGACATTGAAAACATCAGAAGTATGAACATCATCCGGCAATCTCAACTGATATGCATTCTCATTGATTTTCTTCAAAATTTCCACTGGACCGATTTTTCGAGCTTTCAACTTATTGTACGTTCCCACTGAAAAATGATCTTTTGTCAACACGGCATAAACCAAATCGCCTTCTCTGAAGTTCACACTCCTTCGCTTCTTATCCGCCAGTTGTTTATACTTTTCGTTCGATGCAAGCAATCGTTCATGAACAGTTCTGTGGCACTCCTGCAACTCAGTTACAAAATCACAAGCCCGCTTAACAACTCCCTTCTGATATGGCACTGTCGTCAAATCCAATGGACCCATCGGATTTGCTGAGTATACAACTTGAAACGGATTGAAACCCGTACTACGGTTAACAGCGTGATTATGTGCAAACTCTGCTTGACATAATTTCATATCCTAGCTCTTCAAATTGTCTTTCACAAGACATCTCAACAAATTTTCCAATGATCTATTAACCACTTCCGTTTGCCCATCTGTTTGCGGATGATAGGCGCTATTAAAATTCAACTTCGTTCCGACCATTTTCCACAAAATTAACCAAAAATGGCTTAGAAATCTAGTATCCCGATCAGAAACAATAGATTCAGGTTGCCCATGTAATCGATACACCTCTTTAAAGAATAATTGAGAAACACGGACGGCATCAGCTGTCTTCTTACAAGCGATAAAATGTGCCATTTTGGAAAATTTATCTACCACAACGAATATAGAATCATTTCCCCTTTGAGTTCTAGGCAAACCCAAAACAAAATCCATGCTGATATCAACCCATGGTCTAATAGGCATAGGTAATGGCATATACAATCCTGCATTCGTCGGTGTTCCTTTAGATACTTGACAAATATGACATCTCTCCACAAACCTCTCAACTTCTTTTCTTAGAGTTGGCCAAAAGTATGATTGCGAAATCAACTGTAATGTACGGTCTCTCCCCACATGACCTTCCTCATGCAACTCCTTCACATTCTTCATTCGTAAGCTGCACTCGGGTATACATAATCTGTTTCCCTTGAATAGAAAACCATCCACTAATACAAACTCATCAGTCTTTTCCACCTTGACTTTATCTACAAACTTTGCAAAGTAAGGATCATCAACCAATAATTCTGGTAACACATCAAACCCTGTCACTTCAACCTTCATTGTAGTCAACAAATAATTCCTTCGACTCAATGCATCTGCCACTCGATTCGTAATTCCCGATTTATGCTTCACCACAAATGTAAATTGTTGTAAGTATGCAATCCACGAAGCATGCCTAGCTGCGATCTTGTCCTGTCCCTGCATATGCTTCAACGCTTCATGATCAGTATAAAAAACAAATTCTTTATGAAACAAATAATGTCTCCAATGCTTCACAGCTTGTACGATAGCATAAAATTCCACATCATAAGTATTATATCTCATCTTTGCTCCCGATAACTTCTCACTGAAATATGCAATAGGACGTCCTTTCTGACTCAAAACCCCTCCAATTCCAACCTTCGATGCATTAGTATGCAATTCAAACAACAACTGAAAATCCGGCAACACTAGAATTGGTGTTGTCGTCAATAGTTCCTTGATTCTCTCAAAGGCAAATCCTGCTTCCTCTGACCATGAAAATTGCTTCCCCTTCATACAATCAGTAACTGGTGCCATCACGTTACTGAAGTGTGGAATAAATCTTCGGTAGAATGATGCTAAACCATGAAAGCTTCTAACTTCTGTTATCGTCCTGGGTTGTGGCCAATTTCTGATTGCTTCAACTTTATTCTGATCCACCTGTATACCCCCATCCGAAATAACATATCCCAAAAATAAAACACTATGCGTCATGAACACGCATTTCTTCGTTGTAGCATAAAATTGTTCCTGTCGCAGTATCATCAACACTTCTCTTAGATGATGCAAGTGTTCTTCTGAGCTTCTACTATATATCAGTATATCATCAAAATACACCACCACGAACTTCCCAATGAATGGTTTAAAAATCTGATTCATCACCCGCATAAATGTACTAGGTGCATTCGAAAGACCAAACGGCATAACCAGCCATTCGTACAACCCTTCTCTCGTTTTGAATGTTGTCTTCCATTTGTCCCCTGGTCTAATTCGAATTTGATGATAACCACTTTTCAAATCAATTTTCGAAAAGACAGTAGCTCCACTAAGTTGATCCAACAAATCATCCAATCTAGGCATAGGGAATCTATATCTCACTGTAATCTTGTTCAGTGCCCGACTATCAGTACACATCCTCCACGTTCCATCCTTCTTTGGCACCAACAAAGCTGGCATTGCACAAGGACTCAAACTTTCCTGTACACGTCCCTGCTTAAGCAACTCTTCCACTTTTCTTCTCAACTCCTCATGTTCTTTTAGACTCATTCTGTAATGTGGTCTATGAGGTAACACAGCTCCTGGAACAAGATCAATTTGATGTTGAATGTCTCTCAACGGTGGTAACTCCGTTGGTAGCTCCTTAGGAAATACATTGTCAAATTCTCCCAGCACTGGTTTTACTTCTTCAGGAATCTCAACCACTTCATTACTCTCACATCCAATCAACAAAAATACTTCAGGCTCCTCTTCGACTTCTTTAACAAACCCCTTCAAAGATAGCAAAGTTTTAAGTTCTTCAATCTCCTCCGACTTTCTTTCTTCGTGTTGTCGCTTCTTAGGAATTAAAGTGATTTTTATACCTTCAAACATGAAACTATAACTGTTAGTACGACCATCATGTTGCACCGCTCTATCGTATTGCCATGGTCTTCCCAACAACAGATGGCATACATCCATATCAACCACATCACACCAAATTTCGTCTTTGTATTTCTTCCCAATTGAAAAATTCACCCAAGCCCTTCGTCCAACCTTCACTTCCCCACCTTTCCTCAACCAAGCTAACTTGTAAGGTTTCAGATGTTTCTCTGTCTTTAATGCTAACTTCTTCACAGCCTCTGTAGAGATAATGTTATCGCAACTTCCCACATCGATGACAAACTTGCATACCCTTCCCAAGATAGTGCACGTTGACTGAAAGATGTTACTCCTCAACCAGCTAGTTTCCTCTTCCTGCTTTGGTGTTAAGCAATTTCTCCTTATCATCAATGAATACCCTTCATCTCCCGACACATTTTCTTCCTCCTCATCATGTAGTGAATTAAAACCTTCAGTTTCTGCCTCCTCATCTTCCACTTCAGCAATCATAGTTCTCTTCTTCGGTTTCGGACATTCGTTGCTCTTGTGTCCCACTTCCTGGCAATTATAGCATTTGAAATTGGTGTTGACTTTTGGTTTAGCCACTTCATGAACAACTGGCTTACTCGATGCTTTAGGGACATTAGAACTACTACCTGCTCCTTTGTTCTGCCCTGTAAAACTTGGAAACACACCTCCCCCATGTCTACCTTGTTTCTCCCAAGCCAACGCCTTTTGATGTGCTTCTGCCACGGATCTAGGGTCGAACATGTTCACCATATCTTGGATCTATGTTCTAAGTCCACCAACAAACCTAGCGGTCAATTGTTCTTCTCTCTCCATAATGTCATTTCGAGCAATCAACTGATAGAACTCATCTGCATAATCAGTAACAGTCTTCATCCCTTGCCTCAGGTTCTGTAATCTCTGATACATTAGTGATTGGTAATTATAGGGTAAGAAAGTAGCCTTCATTAATTTCTTCATCTTTTCCCAAGCAACAATCCTTGACTTCCCCATCCGCTCTCTAGTAAGTTTGGTTTGCTGCCACCATGCCATAGCTCTCCCCCTCAACCTAGTAGCAACCAACTTCACTTTACGATCCTCCGGAACCTCCTTGAAGTCAAATATTTCCTCAACATAAGCTAACCAATCAAGAAATTCCTCGGCTTGCATACCTCCCTTGAATTCTGGTATTTCAGTTTTCATCCCAGACTCCCACTTGTGATCATACTCCGACTGATTTCTTCCTTGACCTCGTCCTCGTCCATGAACACTACCACCATCAAACTCCTCTTCAAAATCTGATGTATATCGATGTCGATCCTGACCACCAACATCCCTACTACCTTCATTTCTTCCACCAACATCCCTTCTATCTACATTCCTCCAATCACGATCATTCACATTCCTATCATGTCTTCGATCATTAACATTTCTATGACAATCTCGACTCATACTTCTATGATCACTATCAACACTTCTCTCTCGATTGGAATGTGGTGAAACTCTACTTCCCCCATGGTTAGATTCAGGTGAAACCCTTCTCTGATTTTGATTCATCTCCAACATCATCTTCTCTAATCGACCAATCCCTTCATTAATCTTTTCACTAAAGTTTTCATTAATTCTTTGCTCCATCTCATCGGCTTCTTCTCTTCTATACAAAGCTTCAACATTCTGATGCGATTAGCTCTTCTCGGCGGCATGATTACTTTTCAACAAAAGCTAACTCTCGGCCTTGATTTAGAAATGAACAAACTATGCACGGCTTGAACTCTTGAATAAGAATTGGCTCCAAGACTCGGCTTAGCTATGATTGGCTAAGTCTAGCTCTGATACCAAATGATGCAGCATCGGATAACAAAAACGAATGTGACGATGAAAGTAGCAATCAATGGAATAGAAGATATCGAATGGCCCAAATCTGCTGATCCAAAGATACCGGATTCTAGCTATCTCAAACACGTTGATCTCGCACGATACCGTGTTTAAAGATGTACAATTCTTCGACGTTGATCTAGCGCACTAGATTCCATGAATCGGCTTCAACAGTCGTTGAATCGAGCGCACTCGATTACCGAAAGTGGAGATAGGAGATCACACTCAACTACCAATTGAAGAAGTGACACAAAGCACACAAACAAATTTTATTCAAAATCAACTAAACCATTACAAATGACTCAACCCCGCTATTTATAGAGTTTTACAACACACACGACTCAACATTTGACAACACTTAGGTCGTCCACGACCTAACATCACGACCTACGACTTAATATAGGTCATCAACGACCTAACAGACGCAACTTAAAAGAAACAACAAATACAATGTATTTACAACACATAAGCGACTCAACAAATACACAAAACGACCTAGCACCATGCGACTTAGAACACAACGGCAGCAGCAGCAGCAACATCGACCTAAGAACACGGCAGCAGCGACCTAGGAATAAGGCTTCTGGATATCTTCACGCGACCTAATACGTGAGCGACCTATGGTCGAGCGACCTAACTTCAGATGGCTTCAGTGATCTTGCAGTATACACATTAGCGACCTAACATAGGTCGTAACCCGCTTCCGCGAACTAACTTAGGTCGTAACATTTCTTCGCGACCTAACATAGGTCGTAACATTTCCCCACGACTTGACTTAGGTCGTAACATTTATTTCCTTCCGCCACATAAGGTCGAGCGACCTAATAAAATGCATGTTAGTTTGTCTATCTCCTTAGGTCGTTCTCCTGCCTTTACACCGAATCCAGTAATTCGTAAGCGACCTTCACTAGGTCGTGAGCGACCTAAGGAATCACTAGGTCGTGAGCGACCTACAGGCTTTGAACAATTCAAATCAGACGACGAGCTAGTAGATCGCGCTGCATCATCAGTCGACTGAACCAGGGGCAGAAAACATTCTGTCCCTGTATCAGCCGACTGACCACCTGGGTCAGTCGACTGACCTGGAAACCGAAAGTTTCCAGGCATTGGGTCAGTCGACTGACCACCTGGTTCGGTCGACTGACCTGCTTGTCTCAGCCTAATTTGCCTATTTGGTTTGGATTTCCAATTTTTAACTGATTTGTGTTGATCCGATTTGTTGTTATCATTTTTATCGACTTTGATGACTTCACTTTCGGGATTTTTGCAGAATATCCATTTTGATGGATTCGGTATTGATTTTTATGGTTTCAATTCACATCGTCGAATGTGGATTTTGGTGATTGATTGTTTCTACAATCATTTCTATGATTTGTCACTTGAAAATACAAAGGTTTCTATACTAGTAGTAAATATTCAAACTTTTTCACAAAGATGATTTCAACTTTATTTCTAATACAAAACTTGTTTATAAAACCGTTTTCCAGTCTATTAGTATATACAAACTTTTACCTCACTCTTATGAGAAATCTAATTAAACGGCTTAGTAAAACAAGTGGTATGAAACGCTTGCGTTTACTTCGTCGGTTAATTTTTGGATTTGTTTGATTGAAAATCTTGTGACAATTTTCGAGTGGAAATCTACAATTTGTTCATAAATATTTAAGTTAAGCTAGTGGTTATGGGACATGAAGCTAAACTCATCTATTTACTAGCTTATTGTAATCGACACTTTTTATTGATCGATGATGATCATTTTGTGATTTAGACTAGCGATGTTCGATGTCTGTTTGTTTGTGTGGGGAATAAAAACCCCGTTTGTGGAACTTCGGTTCAATTTGGTAGGGTAGCGACCCATGGTCTTCGGGCTGTTTGTGGAGCTTCGGCTCAATATTGATGGTTAGCGACCATGGAATAGCATTCCGTTTGTGACACACATGTTGGTGAGTTTTCATGCTCCCGTTTGTGATAGGCCTCCCCTCCTTTGTGATTTCTGGATTTCTAATTGATGATTTCTAGAATTTGTGTTTCACCAATTTTCGTGGATTGCATTGATAAGCTTTATCAATATTTGTGTTTGGTGGATAATTTAAAGAATATGACGTTCTTTTGGTGTTTGAGAATATTTGAGATGTTGTATGATTTTTGTTGTTATTGGATGTAACTTGTCACAGTATGGCATTATTGTTATCATACGTTTTTGTGATATCTCTTATCCTATCTCATTTTATCTGATATTTATAGCTAGACTGATCCGTTTATTATTTTCTTCTTAAAATAATACTCCGGTCAGACCGAGGTATTTCAGGTGCTCCTGCTTGACTTCTTATCAGGGTCCGTCACTTGACTTTTGGCTAACTACTTTAGTACAGTAGTTTTTGTTAGTATACATTTTTGATAGAGACTCCTTGTTGTATACTTATTCTTTTGTCTAGTACTTGTATCTATTCTTTTGTGATGTAGTGGATCTAGTTTGACCACTATTTTGATGTACACTTATGTGTTATATTCATATATGTTTCCTCCTTTGTGAGATGAATATCTGTGACTGATTTGTGTTATGTTTATTTCTATATTTCTTTCCGAAGACCACCTAGCCACTGTGTGGTAGCTTTGATTTTTTATTTGATATGTCGGATTTCCTCTTGAAATGAAATGTAAGTTTTATTATCTGACACATCGGTACTCGCACAAAGCAATTACACAGATGGTCGCTCCTCAACAGCCTTATTCTTCGTGCTAGTCGACGGCATTACCCCATAGTGTCCTTGGCTAGCGTGAGTATAGAGGTGGGGCGTCACAGCTTGGTATCAGAGCCAAACTTCGAAACAATATAGAATAATCTAGCAAGGACCATTGTCCTAAGTCTTTCTTAGGATTCGTGCCATAGGATTTAATTCGAGTCTTCGTACCGTTCTATCCTATATTCTTTATGATGCCTTGTTTTATCAATCAAGTTTGTTTGATATTCATTTTGTGAATAACATTTTTCCTCTTTTCTTACTTTCTTAAAGAAGAGAAATAGTTAGACCAGGTCGTCAGCACCGGTCAATCAAGTGCTACTCCTTAGGATGGAGTATTTATGTCTGCTCAGTAACTTTTAGATCTTGTGAAAAATGCTCAAGCTATCGGACCCATTCCAGAGCCCACTCATCCTAAATCTGGGTTTGCACGCTTATACAGTGATTACACCAACTTGGGTGGAAAGCCTTTCAATGGTTCCGAAAGTGTTATAGAAGTCCAAGCTTGGCTTAGAACATGCAATCGCATCTTTTCCCGCATGAATCTTATTGATCTACATCGAGTCCAAGTGGCTTCTAGCATGCTCCACGAAAGAGCATTAGATTGGTATGAGCTTCTGATCTCCAAAATTATTAAAGCGGATCTTACTTGGGAGCAATTCCGGGAAAGATTCGAGTTAAATTTTGTGCCAGAAGCTGAAAATGTATCTCTAGCTCGACGCTTCATTGACCTTGTTCAAGGTGAATCTTCTGTGACGGATTACGTCGCATCTTTCGAATCTCTATCTAAATATGGGGTCGAGTATATTAATACCCCATTGAATAAAAATCGAAGATTTTTCTATGGGTTGAATAAGAACCTCCAAAAGCCATTACTTCTGAAATTAGAAGTTTCTTTCGATCGGCTTGTTGATATCGCTCTTCGACTTGAAGAGGCCGATAAAGAAAGTGATGTTGAAGTCAAACAAAACATCAATAAGAAGAGGCCTTTTAAATTCAAGCCTAATCCTAACAAGAAAGGGAAGCAAGCAACTTCGGTAACAAAGACTCTTACCTCTAGTCGTGGAGTGTGTTACAATTGTGGTTCTAAGGACCATTATGCAAACAAGTGTCCGAAGTCTCTTACTTGCCACTATTGCAAGAGTTCGGGTCATACTATATCTTTGTGTCCCAAACTTCAAAGAAAAAAGTAAGGCAAGCTAAATGTTGTACAAGCCCCTACTAACACTTCTCGTGGTCAAGGTATTTCTCATTCTATCCTTGATGGCATTATTATATTTCATGATCTTCCTATTCGAGTTCTTTTTTATACGGGTGCATCTTACTCTTTTATATCAAAAGAACTTGTTGATGCTTTGTCTTTGAATGTTATTGGCTTGATGACTTCATTGAGGATTGCGAATCCAGTTGGTGGATCCGCAACACTCATTTACTTTGTAAAGATGTCGAAATTATTTTATGTGATTATGCTTTCCGAGCCGATTTGCATGTTATGCGTTACCTTGGTTTCGGAATGATTTTGGGAATGGATTGGCTTAACCGTTATGAAGCCCATATCCTATGTCCTGAGCGGACTATATATCTTCGACATCCTCAATTTGTTAAGCAGATTTCTATTGTTCTTAAAGATTCAGATTCCAATTCGAAAGCATCCTTGTATTCTATAAATCCTCATGATGACGATAATGATGATGAGGAAGATGTTATTTCTCTCATTCACATTGTTCATGAATTTCCCGACATATTTGAGCCCGTTTTAGGATTACCACCTAAGAGAGCAATTGAGTTCAGAATTAATCTAATCCCTGGAGCTCTACCTATTACTCGTCCTCCTTATCGTATGTCCAATAAGGAAAATGAGGAGATGCGTAAACAATTATCCGAATTGGAAGCAAAGCAATTTATTCAATTTAGTTCCTCTCCATGGGGAGCTTCAGCTATTTTGTGAAGAAATCTGATGGTACACTTAGGCTTTGCGTTGACTACCGCAAGCTTAATGATCTCACCTTCAAGAATAAATATCCCTTACCTTGGATTGATGATCTATTCGATCAACTTAGTGGTGCTAGAGTCTTTTCACAGTTAGACTTAGCAACCGGTTTTCATCAGCTCCGTATTGCAGAGGATAGCATTCCTTTGACATCGTTCCGTACTCGTTATGGATCTTATGAATGGCTTGTTATGCCATTTGGTTTGACCAATGCTCCAGCTTATTTCGTTGACCTTATGAATCGAGTTTTAAAAGACTTCCTCGATCGATTTGTTCTCATCTTTATCGATGATATTCTAGTTTATTCTGAAACCGAGGAAGAGCATGAAAATCATCTTCAGATTGTGTTGGAAACTCTTAGGAGCAACCAATTGAAAGCGAAATTTTTTAAATGCCACTTTTGGCAATCTCGTGTGAAATTTTTGGGGCATATTATTTTTGAATCCGGAATTTCCGTGGATCCTTCAAAGATTGAAGCGATTCAAAATTGGAAGAGACCGGAGAGTGTGATGGAAATTCGTAGCTTTCTCGGATTGACGGGCTATTACCATCGGTTCATAAAAGACTTTTCTAAAATTTCCGTACCTCTCACAAATTTGACAAACAAGGGAGTTAAATACATTTGGTCAGACAAATGTGAAGCAGCTTTTCAGAAACTAAAAGAACTCCTTTCCAATGCCATTATTCTTGTGATTCCTGAAGGAAACCAAGGTTTTATTGTTTATACCGATGCTGGTCATGTTGGTTTGGGTGCCGTTCTCATGCAAAGGGAACGTGTTATCGCTTATGCTTCTAGGCAATTAAAGCCTGCCGAGACTAGATATGCCACTCATGATTTAGAGCTCGCGGCTATTGTTCTCACCCTTAGAATTTGGCGTCATTATCTTTTGGGAGAGAAATTTGTTCTCTACACCGATCATAAATCTTTGAATTATTTATTTTCTCAAAAGGAACTTAATTTGCGTCAACAACGTTGGCTCGAGTTCCTTGCATCTTATGATCTTAATATTCTTTATACTCCCGGAAAGGGAAATCGAGTTGCCGATGCCCTTAGTCGTAAGCAACAAGCGGTTGTTTCCATGATGATATCTGAATGGAATGATCTCGCGACTTTATCCACTTGTGAGATTCGAGATCGTGAATCTAATTCATGTTCATCTCTTGTTTTGTGTAGCCTTAAGGCTCATCCTTCTCTTTTAGACCGCATTCTTGAAGCTCAAAAGCATGATCCCGAATTGGTTCTTCTTAGCCAAAATTGTAGGGATAAAATTGATATTGCAGGTTTGAAAGACTTTGATATTGATGCTCGTGGCGGTATTCGAAAATTTGGTAGACTTATTGTGCCAAATATTATTGATCTTCGTAAAGACATTTTAGAAGATTCTCATCGATCTAAATTTACCATTCATCCCGGTAGTAGTAAAATGTACGCGGACATGAAGCGACTTTATTATTAGGATGGAATGAAATCTGGTATTGCTAACTTTATTAAGCGTTGCATGACTTGCCAACTCATAAAGGCCGAGCATCAAAGGCCCAGTGGGTTATTGCAACCTTTGGAAATTCCAATATGGAAGTGGGATCAAATTTCCATGGACTTTATTGACGGTCTTCCCCGTTCTCGTTCGGGTCATGATAGCCTTTGGGTGATAGTTGATAGACTTACAAAATCCACCCATTTTCTTCCCATTCGGTCCAATCGGACCGTACCTATTTTGACTGAACTCTTTGTCAAGGAAATTGTTAGATTGCATGGAGTTCCTACTTCTATTGTTAGCAATCGTGATCTATTGTTCACTAGTGGATTTGGAAAGGTCTTCAAAAAGCTTTAGGAACGAAGCTTAATTTTAGCACCGCTTTTCATCCTCAGTCCGATGGACAAACCGAGCGTGTGAATCAAACTCTTGAAGATCTTCTTCGTGCATGTGTCCTTGACTTTGGTGGAAGTTGGAAGGATCATATTTCTCTTATTGAGTTTTGCTACAATAATAGCTTCCAATCTAGTATTGGTATGGCACCAATCGAGGCACTATACGGAAGGCCATGCCGATCTCCTTCGTGTTGGCTTGAAGCCGGTGAGAAGCTGGTTTTAGGTCCATATTTTATTGGGGATGCCACAGAAAAGATTGACCTTATTCGTCATAGGATGCAAGAAGCTCAAAGTAGACAAAAATCCTATGCCGATAATCGAAGAAGGAAATTAGAATTTTCTGTGGGAGATTTTGTGTTTATTCGTGTTTCACCTATGAAAGGTGTTGTGCGTTTCAGTCAATCGGGAAAATTAGCACCTCGATATATTGGCCCATTTCCCATCATCGAACGCATTGGTTCCATGGCTTATCGCCTTTTATTACCGGCTCAGTTTTCTGCTATTCATGACGTATTCCACGTCTCTCAACTACGGAAATGCCTTCGAGATTCCGACACTATTCTTGAGCCCGGTGTTATTAAAGAAATTAAAGTTTCACCTAATTTGACTTATGAGCAACATCCTATTCGTATCATTGCTTCGGAGGTTAAACGCCTTCGAAATAAAGATGTTCCTCTTGTGAAAGTTCAATGGTCCTCAAATCCTAAGGATTTCTCTTGGGAATCCAGAGAATTCATCGAGCGAACACATCCGGACTTACTCTCTTGTGCACCTTAAAGTGAACTTCTTATTTCAAATTTCTTCTTTTTGGGTTGATATGCTCTTATGGTTGTTACTTCTTATTAATTTCTTAAGATTACGTGGACACAATTTCTTTAAGGATGGGAGTCTATAACAACCCGCATATTTTACGATTGTATATTTAAATGTTTTATTTAAATATAGCATCGTTAGTCGGATTCAAGTCCGAAATGTTACTTTTTGAAAACAGTCAAATTAGGACTAGAGACCACTTTCATTGAGTCCAAAATGGCATTTGCAACCTTTTTGAGTATAAACATCGATATGTTTGGAGTTGAATAGAATTTTGACATTTTCACTTAGGGCTTTGGACTTGGGTTCGGGTTTCAGCCCACTAACCCAACTCATCTTATATCCTAACTCCACCCCTTCTCCTCTTCATTCATTCTATTATTTTCCTACCACTTCAAGCTTTAGTAAAAATGGAGGAAGAGATTGGAAACTAAAATCCTAAGCCCTAGTTTCCTTTGCAAACTCAAGTTCTAGCTCCAAAATCAAAGAGAAGCTTAGGTAAACATCTTAGATTGGAGCTTCTAGAGTTGAAGTTGAAGTGTGATTGATCTTTCTTTTGATTTCTAAGCTTCTCATTTGTTGCTTTGGGTTGAAAAGGTGAGTTTTTGAACTCACATCTATGTCTATAGCTTTCGTTGTTGTTAGGTATGAATTCCTAACATCTATTCATGTTCATTTGTTTTTGAATTGGATTGATTTGGTGAATTTTCCAATTTTTGGTTTTTGAAGTCCAATTTTGTGAAAATCCTTTTATGGATGTTTGAACATGTTTACCGGGGGATGTATCGAAGAGCCTATAAGGCTGGGTTGTCGTTAGGCATAAATCCCTAGTCGCAGTTGCTCGATCGATCGTTTCCGGTAGAATTTTGCCCCACTTGGGGGCTAGGCTGATTCTGCTCTGGAAGTAGGTTCAGTCGACTGAACCAGGAGCAGAAAACATTCTGTCCTTGTATCAATCGACTAACCACCTGGGTCAGTCGACTGACTTGGAAACCGAAAGTTTCCAGGCATTGGGCCAGTCGACTGACCACCTGGTTCGGTCGACTGACCTGCTTGTCTCAGCCTAATTTGCCTATTTGGTGTGGATTTCCAATTTTTAACCGATTCGTGTTGATCCGATTTTTTGTTATCAATTTTATTGACTTTGATGACTTCACTTTCGGGATTTTTAGGGAATATCCATTTTGATGGATTCGGTATCGATTTTTATGGTTTCAATTCACGTCGTCGAATGTGGATTTTGGTGATTGATTGTTTCTACAATCAATTCTATGATTTGTCACTTTAAAATACAAAGGTTTCTATACTAGTAGTAAATATTCAAACTCTTTCACAAAGATGATTTCAACTTTATTTCTAATACAAAACTTGTTTATAAAACCGTTTTCCAATCTATTAGTATATACAAACCTTTACCTTACTCGTATGAGAAATCTAATTAAACGGCTTAGTAAAACAAGTGGTATGAAACACTTGCGTTTACTTCGTCGGTTAATTTTTGGACTTGTTCGATTGAAAATCTTGTGACAATTTTCGAGTGGAAATGTACAATTTGTTCGTAAATATTTAAGTTAAGCTAGTGGTTATGGGACATGAAGCTAAACTCATCTATTTACTAGCTTAGTGTAATCGACACTTTTTATTGATCGATGATGATCATTTTGTGATTTAGACTAGCGATGTGCGATGTCTATTTGTTTGTGTGGGAAATAAAAACCCCGTTTGTGGAACTTCGGTTCAATTTGGTGGGGTAGCGACCCATGGTCTTCGGGCCGTTTGTGGAGCTTCGGCTCAAAATATATGGTTAGCAACCATGGAATAGCTTTCCGTTTGTGACACATGTGTTGGTGAGTTTTCATGCTCCCGTTTGTGATAGGCCTCCCCCCTTTGTGATTTTTGGATTTCTAATTGATGATTTCTAGAATTTGTGTTTCACCAATTTTCGTGGATTGCATTGATAAGCTTTATCAATATTTGTGTTTGGTGGATAATTTAAAGAATATGACGTTCTTTTGGAGTTTGAGAATATTGGAGATGTTGTATGATTTTTGTTGTTATCGGATGTATACTTATCGTAGTACGGCATTATTGTTATCATACATTTTTGTGATATTTCTTATCCTATCTGATGTTATCTGATATTTATAGCTAGACTGATCCGTTTATTATTTTCTTCTTAAAATAATACTCGGGTCAGACCGAGGTATTTCTGGTGCTCCTGCTTGACTTCTTATCAGGGTCCGTCACCTGACTTTTGGCTAACTACTTTAGTACAATAGTTTTTGTTAGTATACATTTGTGATAGAGACTCCTTGTTGTATACTTATTCTTTTGTCTAGTACTTGTATCTATTCTTTTGTGATGTAGTGGATCTAGTTTGACCATTATTTTGATGTACACTTTTATGTGTTATATTCATATCTGTTTCCGCCTTTGTGATATGAATATCTGTGACTGATTTTTGTTATGTTTATTTCTATATTTGTTTCCGAAGACCACCTAGCCATTGTGTGGTAGCTTTGAGTTTGTATTTGATATGTCGGATTTCCTCTTGATATGAAATGTAAGTTTTATTATCTGACACATCGGTACTCGCACAAAGCAATTACACAGATGGTCGCTCCTCAACAGTCTTATTCTTCATGCTAGTCGACGGCATTACCCCGTAGTGTCCTTGGCTAGCATGAGTATAGAGGTGGGGCGTCACATTTGTCCTCACTCTGCAAGTTCCCTATTAGTTTAGAATTCGCTATGGGTTGAAATGATACATACCCGAACGATATTATAGATTAAGGGAAAATCGTTATGGGTTGAAATGATAAACCCAAGCGGTTTTCATTGATTTTGAATTTTGGGATAGTGGGTTGAAATGATATATACCCGTAAATATTAAATTTAAATTGCGGATTGAAATGATAAATATCTGTATCACTTGACCATAGGATAGAAAATTATATACGGACACCGTTGGTCTATTTTGAAAAATGACTTTTGGAGTTTGGAAGGAAATATATGGATTTTCATAAATATTTATTTTAATATAAGGTAAAGATATTTATTTTGTAAAATTTAGATTTTTTTAATTATATGTTTGGAAATTTTAAATTTATAAGTTAGTTTTGAAAATATAAATAATTAATTTTCACTTACAATTTTATTATTTTCAAATATGTATAAAATAAGATATAAAATTGATTTAATTTAATAAAATTTAATTTACTTAATATATATATATATAATATAGTTAAAATACTTAATCAAATTTATATTAATATTTTTAAAAATAGATTTTTGTAATAACTTTAATAAATTAAGGTTGGAAAGATAAATTGAAATTGATTTGTAACTTAATTTGTTTAAGAATTATATTTAAATAGAAATTAATTTGAAACCTATTAATTTGAGATTTTTTAAGATAGGATTTTTATAACTTGATTTTGATAAAAGGCGACGAAATAAATATTTTCAAATTTAAATAATTTAAAAATTGAATATTTAGTTTGATTTAAAGGTGTAATTGGAGATTTTATTTAATAGTTATTAAAATGATTAAATAAATATTTTCCAATTTGAATAAAATTAAAGTTAAATGTTGAAATATAAATGAAACTTATATTAAAAATGTTTGAATATTTAACTTTGAATCTTATTGGACTTGTAATGATAGTTCAAACCTGGATTTGAAATCGATAAAATTTGAAATGGTTTATTGAGAATTTGAATTGAATCTTTAACCTTTTAAATTGGAAGTGTTGAACAGGGATGGATTTAAATTGAATTTTGGAATTTAAGTTGATTTGAACCGATTTGTGGAATTGGATGAAACAATTCTGATTGGGAAACTATCTCAGTATAATCTCTTTTAACAAATTTAAACTATTTATAACTATTTTAATATATAAATTATTTTAATATATAAACTATTTTAATTTACAACTATTTTAATATATATATATATTATTTTCAAAAGTGTTATGATTTCGAAAGTGTTATGGTTTCGAAAGTGTTATAATTTTGAAAGTGTTACGATTCTGGAAATGAATATTATTTAAAGTGAATAATGATATCGAATTGATATGGTTTTGAAATGAACATGATATTTTGATACGAAGTATGAACTATTTGAAATGAAATGACCACGGTGTGAAATAAGCGTTTGGTTGTTAAAGAGACCGAGATCGAATATTGTCATACTCTCTGCCAATACCAAAAACCACTTTAACGACTTTGTACGTAGTGGAGATTCCAAAACGAATTAGGATGGTTTGGCGCGATCCTATATAAGGTTTTAGTGCAGCCCTGACTCCCGCGAGTCAGCTTGATGTGGCCAAAATAGGAGCCATGCCGGGCCAAGTGAGGTCATTCCTCCTATCGGACACATTTCTTCAATTCCATTCTATTACTTTGTGATTTGATTGGGTGCACCTTTGATTTGGGAGTGTGTCTCGAGGTGGGCGATAGTAGCTGCTATGCGTTACCACCAGTCTGAATCCGCAAAACGGTATAATCCTACCCTAGGCATTGCCTCGCATGCCTTGTCGCACGCCTTATCGCGCCTTCTACGAGTTTGGTTTGTACCATACCTATGGAGTGCCCTCCGATAGCCTTCCAGTTTACGGAGGAATTACGGTACTGTAAGGCTATGGGAATATATAAAATGTGTTAAAGGGATATGGGTAACGCTTTAACGCTATTTTAATACTTTACTTTACTAATAGACATATTATGATAGCGTATATTACTACATAGTAGATAGTTCCATGGATCCTTAGAGGATGGATATCCCAAACATCTTTAAGTTATTTGTATTTTAGTTGACATTTCACTTGAGTTAAATTTATTGATATAAAAATGTTAATCCTGACTCGAGTGTTATTTGATTTGCTTTATGCTCGGGTCAGACTGAGTGTCACATCATTTGAGACTCACCTTTGGCGATTGGAGCTTTGCTTGAAGATCTATCTATCCAGCTTTCAGTTATTCCAGTTGTTCTATTGAGTCCTTGCAGTTACTTTTGTATTTGAGACAACTCTGTATTTGAGATTTCTGTTGTATTTATTTCAGACTCTGATGTTCTATAGTAGCTTCATGAACTACTATTTATCTATTTCGCTATTTATTGTTGTATTACTCTGTGTATATGATTCTATGATTGATTTATTACTGTATATGTTAAGTTTTGCCAAATATAAATTAACAATCTGTTGTTTTGAGCAATTCAAATCTGACATGAATGGATGATTGTCGATTTGAACGGTTCGAAATACCAGGTCGTTACACACATAGCCCATATGTTTTTCGATCATACATGATAAGGGGGAGGAGAAGGAACTAATGAGGAAAAGTTTTAAGGAAGGAATTGGAAAGGTTTCAATGTTTCCATTAAAACAAGATTCCTTTCATTCATTCACTAGTTATTTTCTCACAATTCATTTTTCCCTTCTCTCCTCTCTCGTTTGGACGAAAATCCATGGTCTCCAAGCCAAGAAAAATTCCTAAAAAAATAAAAAATGATAAAATAAAATAAATAAGAAAGTGATGTTTTAGATCATTACAATTTATGGAGGTGATTCAATCGGATCTACAAATTTTTTCTTTAGGAATATTTTATTTATATAGCAAAATTTAATTTTCATACACTAATATTTTTTAAAAGAAAATTTATTATTGATTTACCTTTCTTAATTACATTCTTGCCTATTATTCTTATATACATCAAATTAAAACCATAAAATTATTGAAACTTGATCAAATCAATACATTTTGATGAAGAAATTAATGAAATTTGATTAAATCAATACATTTTGATGAAGAAATTAATGATTTATTATTATCATGAAATCAAAAATATCATCTAAGATAACTTTCACAATTGGATACTCTAATCTAAAATGTGTAAATTTTTCGTAATAAGATTAGAGTTGATTTCAGTGGAACTCATGAATCATAAGAAATGATAAAAAGGTACAATATTAATGTTAGAAATTAAAGCCCATTTTCATTAATTTTGACTTAGTTTGATGCTATAGAATTTTTCTTTATGTAAATAGGTTATAAGTTTGAATGTGGGAAGATGGAAAGAAGGGTAACCTTGTAATGAGAATGGTGTATGTAAAGTAATTTTCGGTATGTATAAGTTTTTAATATTTTTTGGTGTATGCTAAGTAATTATTTGTGTAACAATAGAATTGCCCTTTTCTTCATTGAAGGTGTGACTTTTTAACATTATCAAAAATGTAATATTTAACCTTTTCTAATATATGTTACATCATGTCAGAAAGATTTAGATCCCCGACCTTTACATCTCATTATGATTATATGCCACACCGTGTTAATTTAGTTTAGATCTCATACCTAATTTGATGAATCTATATATGCTTATGTTGTCCAACCTTTTGTTTGCTATTGTTATAGAAATTAAAGTTTAATGAATTTTTTTCAGAGTGGATCCAGTTTTAATTAGTTGAAATATTTTGTAACGTATTTTATGTACAAATGTAAGTGAAACACATACATAATCGATTTGAAATTATTTTATGAATTTGAATGTAAGTTCCATATGTGTGTGTAGTGTGTGTATGTTATTTTGAATATCAAATACTTCTGGTTATATATATATATAATTTTAATTCAAAATTTATAGAAGGAATTTTGCGTAAAATTATAGATCTAATATTGAATTTCTTCCTAATTCACACTAGATTTCAAATTGTTAATTTTAATTTGTGAAATATATAGATTTATAAGTTATATATATTTTTAACTAGTATTTTAAATTTAAATATAGTCTATTATTGTTATATACATATAATTTCAATTCAAAATTTATAAAAGGGCTTTTATGTAAAATTACAAATCTAATGTTGAGCTCATTTTTAAGTCAAAACTAGATTTAAAATTGTTAATTTTAGATTTCAAAACAAGTAAAATAGTCAAAATCAATATATATATATAATTGTTATTTTCTATATAATTAAAAAAACTATGGACAATAAAGGTATATATAAAGGGACAAATGTATTTATTACAGTGTAAATCCTAGCACCTATAAACATACACATTAATAATGTTCACTATTTATATGTTGCACTTCCAATATACACATATGAGTGTATTTTATATGCTCATTATAATATATTTAAATTAAATTAAATTGAAACTCTTTTTAAACAAATTAAATAAAATAAGGTTTTGTTTAAAACAATATTAAATTGCGTCTAATAAACCCTTTAGACTTCATAGGCCAAATATATCCAAAATTGAAATTTACATATTTCATCTATTTTCGACGGACCCGGTTCCTTCAATGATACCATAGCCTAATGGTCTATGCGGTCTAAATTAATAATATTATGACTAACTTATTGCAGCTTACCCATTTTGTAGGGTGTCTAGAAAGGTAATTTCTAAGGTTGGATTTGGCTAATCAATTACTCTGCCCTACCTAGCTATTAGCCTGGCCTAAAGGATGATGTAAACCGAAAAGTTATCCTCAATATAAAGGCTTGAATTAATTTTGGGCTTTGGGTTAATCTTCAAAATTCAGTTTGAAAATTTAAAATTATTGTTTGCACAAAAAATGGGCAAATTCCTCCAAGTAATATGATTTAATTGATTTTAGGTTATTCTTAGTGATTTGGGTGATTTATGCAAATATGTGAAAAGCAGGGACTAAACTGTAAAAGACACGCAGATTTATAGTGGTTCAGCCAGAATGTGCCTACGTTGTGGTGACCCTCACTCTATAACACATAGATTTTTTTTTTAACATTCAAGAGGAATTCACCACTAAACCTCATTTCTTTTATATTTGAATATTTATATAATTTCCAAATATTTTTCCCAAGACCCTGGTTTTACCAATATAATCATATCAGTGTACAAACAAATTAAGACAATTATATATTTGATGATATACAATTGTTTCTTTATTATTATTTTTTTCATCAGAGGGAATTTAAATCAAATAGAAATCAAAATACCATACAAGTTATTGACATAACCACTTACTTCTTTTCTAAGTCTTGTTCTACTGCCAGAGGTACATTTTGGCAAATTATGACACTTATATATATTTATTTGACTTATATATTTATCTGCCTAAATAATTCTATTAACACTAAAATAGTATTTACTTGATCTCATGATAGTTATCAAGTATTTGCATGAAATTACTTACAAATTATGCTTGCAGGCATTGATATTGGATCTAATTTCCATTTATCATTTCAGGTTGAATGGATGAGGACTTTTAGCATTTTTAATTTTGATATGGTGCAGACTTACATACTTGGTGATTTATTGGATCTACTTGGTGTTATTTGAGGGCTGCTTGGTGTTTTCTTTTGTTTTGTCCCGGAAGCACTTTACACTTCATTGATTGAAATGAAGTGGTTCCAAGCTCCAAGGGTTTGACTCATGGCCATCTAGGCCGGCTATAGTCCCTCTTTTACCACTTGCAAACCCATGTCCATCATATTAACAAACTTCTACAAAGTCCTACTCCTAATCCCAAGCATGTTTATGCCTAGTTTAAGTTTTCTGGAAATGCATTCTTATATGTATCCAATCAATTATTCAAAATTCAGTATCTTTCAGGTCTACTGCTCTCATAGTTCTATTTGAAATTTAAATACTCAAATACATACAATTTTCCAGAATTCATGCACATGCCAGTATCACTTACCTGCCATGCACAAATTCATTTCACTTGAATATCCTACCAAAATTTTGAGAGTTCATTTCAAAAATCAACCCCCTTAGCTGTTTAATTTCCATAAGATAAAGTATAAGCAATAAAAATCAGAGATCAAATATATATGCACAAATTATATGCATATGACATGTCTATCTCCTTATTTTCTCCAAATCAGACATTCATAAAAAAAAATTAGTAGTTAACCAAACATCATCAATGATCACTCACAACAGGTTTTACTTAAGTACATATTTTCAACCCAAATACTTAGAAAGTTTCCTACAAGTAACTTCAATTACAGAAATAGAACTTGACTAGTAATTTCATTACAATGCAACTGCAAATTTAAAACAAGTCTCTTTTATTTATACTAGAAGCTAATGCCTTCTTCACTCATCAAGCCACTTCAATTTCCTGCAAGCAAATCACTAAGCTGCCCCAATTTTTAATGAGACACCCAGATGATTGCAAAGGCAACCAAAAGGGTCAGTTTTCACTGGTATGAGCATTTATCAATTTTGTATACATATTCATAATCTTTGGTAATCTTGCAGTGCCTTCCTAGTTTAACAGATGTTTATACTTAGCATGTTTTGGTTCATACAAAGTGATACAAAAACACATTCATTTATTTAAACAATACACAGCAAACAGTTAAAATAAATATATGTAAAATTCTTGATTCATTCTCTCCAAATCTAGATAAGTAAACTCAGGTTTTATACTCCAAATTTTCACCCAGCAACTAACCAGAACATCACATTAATCCTGATTAATTTAACCCCATGTCTAGATATTCATAACCCAAATTTATAAATCCCATTCCTTATTTATTTTATGGTCTACATCTCCTTGTCAAATGAACACTATGTATGCATTGTGAAGGAAACTCCCAGGTTGTTTAAATTATTCCAACATACAAAGGCCTCAGGGTGCAGTTGCACCATGCATATGCTTGCTTCCACCTGAAGTAAGTAGATCATTGACTAACTCCCAAGTGACCAATTTAGTTTTTCTTTCATTCATATTTCAGAAAGATATAACTGCTTGTATATTTCTGGTTCAACCCCATGTTCCCCTATTTAATCTATATCCATGTTTAATGATGATAAGATAGAACAAGAATGCTCAAAACATTTTAACTCTAAAAGCCCACTCACAGATTAATGCTCCAAACAAAAATGCACAAACAAACATCCATATCACCCATAACAAATCATTTCAGAGATTTAAATGACTCATAATATTTTAGGCTGCCTGCAATAGGACTTAATGCCATTGCATACAAAGGATAAATACTCACCTAATGTTTTCCTTTCACTTCCTTAATCCTTTGAACAGCAAATCCCCCAAAGCCTCAAGCTAGTGATTCTCCTAGTTTATTTTATTTTTGTTTTGATCCCGAGAGAATGATGGATTTGGTTATGTGCAGTTATTTATAAATCCATTCTAGGGTTTAAGAAAATGGGTAATTCCCCTGATACCCTTAGATGTTCATTTACATATCATATTCCTGTGTGGTCATAAATTGGAAATGCACACATAAGGTTACTTTAATTAGTTATTTCGGGGATCATGCATTTTAAAACACTCAATACTATTTTCATGACTCTTTTCTACTCATGCCATAAGCATGTGACCCTCGGTTTATTATTTCTTTTTATAAGTTTAAGGAATCTGAAAATCTCCTTTGTATTTTCTACCTATTTATTATCTCCATTCAATCATGCATACTATCATACCTTATTATGTAATGTAAAAATCATTCACCCATATTATTTGCTTGAAATAAATATAAGATATGGAAATTTTTATTTGATTCTGTATGTATATATATATATATATATTTCTGCCTCTTTGTCAAATCAGTAACTCCTTCTATATTTAAATTAAAAAAATCACATATATTATGCTAATTATTTTTAGCGCAATTATAAGACATGTAAACCTTTTTATTAAACTTCATCTTATTCTATCTTTAAATAAAACAGAAAACACTCCATATATATATATATATATTAATGTATGTATTTATTTAATTCTTTGGACATAGAGCTATATTTATTTTGAGTTCCAATTTTTCTTTTAATCACCTTAATCCCTTGCATTTTATCAAACAGAAGCTCCCATGCAAATTTTATTTATTGCCAAATTTTTTTTTCTGTTTTAATGCATTATATATATTTTATAATTTCAAAATTTCTTAATATAAATGTATATTTTTCATTTTATTTTTATTTTATTTTAGGGTCATTACATACCCTCCCCCTTAAAGGAATTATGTCCCCATAATTTCTCTCCAATTAAAAACACTAATCTATATCCCGTTTTAACTCCATAACCCCATACTCACAGTTTATGAAAGCAAACAATATATAAGAATATTTTAGAAAAATCATCATAAGCTGCTTAAACATACCTCTCCATCAGTAAACAAATTGGGGTATTTAGCCCTCATTTTATCTTCAACCTCCCATGTACAATCATTAGTGTCCAAGCTCCATTGAATTTTTACCAGTTTGATCACCTTGTTCCTCAACTTTTTCTCTTCCTTGGCAACTATCCCTACTGGTTCATTTGTATAAACCAAATTCTTTTGGACTTGAATTTGAGTAGGTGACTCCAGAATTGCTCCTTCATCATGCACCCATTTTCTCAATTGAGAAACATGAAATACTGGATGCACACCACTAAACTCCTCAGGTAACTTAAGTCTGTAGGCCATAGCACCAATTCTTTGCATAATTTCATATGGTCCTACAAATCTTAGTGATAGCTTACCAGATTTCCCAAACCTGAACACATTCTTCATTGGTGATACCTTCAGAAAAACATGCTCTCCTACTTCAAACTCCATTGGCTCTCTCTTTCTATCTGCATAAGACTTTTGTCTTGATTGTGCTGCCTTCATTCTATGCCTAACTAATTCAATCATGTTGGAAGTTTCTTTAACATGATCTGGCCCCAATATTACACCCTCTCCTGCTTCCAACCAACAGGCAGGAGACATGCAGGGTCTCCCATACAAGGCTTCAAAGGGAGCCATTCCTATTGTTGATTGATAGCTATTGTTGTAAGTGAATTCTGCCAAGTGAATATGATCCTCCCAATTACCCCCAAAATCAAGCACACATGCTCTTAGTAAATCTTCCAATATTTTATTCACTATCTCTGTTTGCCCATCACTTTGAGGATGGTAGGCAGTGCTTAAACAAAGTTGTGTTCCCATTGCTTCTTGGAAGCTTTCCCAAAATCTTGAGGTGAACAAAGTGTCTCTATCACTCACAATAGTCTTGGGTATACCATGTAGCCTCACCACTTCCTTAATAAACAATTGTGCAAGCCTAGATGCATTTCTATCTGACCTGATAGGGAAAAAGTGAGCTGATTTGGTTAGTCTATCAACAATTACCCATATACTATCATTGCCTTTCTTAGTTCTAGGCAAACCATCCACAAAATCCATGGAAATACTTTCCCATTTCCACTGAGGTACCTCCAAAGGTTGCAACATGCCAGAAGGATTTTGGTGGTCTGCTTTAATTTGTTGACATGTGAAACACTTTGCCACATATCTTGCCACTGCTTGCTTCATTCCTGGCCACCAGTAGCTTCTTTTTAAATCATGATACATTTTAGTACCACCAGGGTGTATGGTGTACTTGGTCTTGTGATGCTCATTCATGATTTCTTCCTTCAACTCTGCAAGGTCTGGTACACAAAGCTTATCATTTTTCCTCAAATAACCCTTGGAATCTATTTTAAAATTTTCCAACTCAAGGTTTCTAAGTAACATTTCCTTCTTTTCCTTCAAATTTTTATCTTGGTCTTGCATGCCACCAATTTTCTCCACCAGATTAGACTTCACTGTGATTATTCCCAGTGTACCATACTCCACCATATCACCATGTTCTTTAAAATTCACTTCATCCTTGCTGTATATATCTGCCTCCCCAAGCACTGCAAGGTTTTTAAATTCATCAATCATCAAACTGGCTAATCTAATATGATTTCTGCTCAAAGCATCTGCCACTCTATTAGCTTTTCCAGAAGTGTACAAAATATCTAAATCATATGCAGCTAGAAACTCCAACCACCTTGATTGCCTCATATTTAAATCTTTTTGAGAAAATAAATATTTCAATGCTTGATGATCTGTGAATAATTCAAATTTTGCCCCAAGCAAATAATGCCTCCATAGTTTTAGTGCAAACACTATTGCAGCTAATTCTAGATCATGAGTTGCATATTTGGTTTCATTGGGTTTAAGCTGTCTTGATGCATATGCCACCACCTTGCCATGTTGCATAAGCACTACACCTAACCCAGACCCACTAGCATCAGTGTATACAACCATTCCTTCATTTGCTTCTGGGATTTGTAGGACAGGAGCTTCCACCAATGCTTGTTTCAATTTCTCAAAAGCTTGTTCACACTGCTCAGTCCACACATATGGTTGGTTCTTCTTGGTTAGTTTGGTCATTGGTGCTGCTATTCTTGAAAAATCCTTGATGAAGCTCCTATAGTACCCTACCAAACCTAAGAATGACCTCACCTCAGTCATTGTCTTGGGTCTACTCCATGTTTGAACTGCAATGACCTTGCTTGGATCTACACTTACTCCCTGCTGTGACACTATGTGTCCTAAGAATTTCACTTCATGTTGCCAAAATGTACACTTTGAATACTTGGCTTTTAATTCATGTTCTCTAAGTCTGGATAATACTAAATGTAGGTGCATGGCATGATCATTTTCTGTCTTTGAATAAATTAATATGTCATCTATAAATACCAAGACAAACTTATCCAAAAAGTCTCTAAAAATTCTATTCATCAAGTCTACAAAATAGGAGGGAGCATTGGTCAAGCCAAATGGCATTACTAGAAATTCATAAAGGCCATACCTTGTGTTGAAGGGTGTGTACTCAATGCTTTCCTCTGCAACTTTCATTTGGTGAAATCCAGAGGCTAAGTCTAGCCTTGAAAATATTTTAGCTTCATGCAATTGGTCAAATAGATCATCTATTCTAGGCAGTGGGTACTTATTCTTGATGGTCACCTTATTTAAATCCCTGTAATCCACACACATCCTCATTGTTCCATCATGCTTCTTAACAAAAAGCACTGGGGAACCCCAACTGGAACTACTTGATCTTATGAATCCTTTCTCTTCTAATTCTTCTAGTTGATGTTTTAATTCTACCAACTCTTTTGGACCAATTCTATAAGGCTTCTTAATGATTGGATTTGTTCCTAGCATTAATTTTATTTTAAATTCAACTGGTCTATTTTGAGGAATTCCCTTCACTTCTCCAAACACATCTATATATCCATTGACTACTGGGATTTCCTCTATTTTTAATTCCTTTTGAACTTCATTAATACTCCAGATTTTATTAAAACATGTATTCTTTGCTATTTCACTTAAGATGGTAATTCTTTTGCCTTCATTTGTCTCCAAAAAAATAGTAAAATTTTCTAAATTTAAAATTGCTTTATTTCTCATTAACCAATCTACCCCCAAAATAATCCCAATACCAGGATAATTTAAGGTATATAGGTCTGAATTAAATTCATAACCCCCTATAATTAATTTCAGACCCATACACTTCATCCCTAACATACAATGACTCCCTATGGGACTGTGTACAATTAAGGGCTGATCAATAGAAACACATGCAAGTGCTAATATCTTTGTAATTTCCAGAGATATTAGTGAATGTGAGGCACCAGTGTCATATATTACTGATATTGGTTGGGTATGAATAAAAATTATACCTTCAAGTTGCCCAACATTCCCAGTGTTACTTGCTGCCAAAGCTCCTACCCTTGCTGTTCCCCTATTGGTTTCTGGGCAATCCTTCTTGAGATGACCCATCTTTCAACAATTATAGCAGTCTCCTCTAGGTATTTTAGGGTCAGGGCATTGGTTACTATAATGTCCAGCTTTTCCACAATTAAAACAATGAGTGAATTTCTTGCTTTCAGGTGCTATTGCTCCTTCCCCTTTCTTAACTCCTTTACTTGCATTTCTCTTGTCATAAGGTTGCACTTTGTTCTGACCACCCTTCTTCTTATTGAGCTTCATATTCCTGAATTTCTCCCTTGCAGTGTCATGTTGCTCAAATGAGAGTGTTAGATCAATTACCTGATCAAAGGTTTTGTCCTTGTATGGCAACATTGCCCTTGACAGACTAGGGTTCAAGCCTTGAATGTACCTTGCATTCTTTGCTTCTGCATTCCCTATTAACACCATTCCATACTTGGATAATGCTTCAAACTTCTGAGTGTATTCATTCACACTCATGCTTCCTTGCCTCAATCTAATAAAGTCTTCTAGCAGTGTGGCCTTGGCAGATGCTGGGACAAATCTGGCCTCAAGCACGTCCTTGAAATTATTCCAAGTGATAGTATCCTCTTGTCTTCCTGCTGTCACAACTTCCCACCAATCCAGTGCAACACCCTTCAATTTCCTTGAAGCTATCTGTCTCTTCCTTTGGTCATTGATTTGCATATCTGTGAAGACCCTCTCCATAGTTCTTATCCAAGTTTGAACACCTATAGCTCCTTCAGTACCTTCAAAATCCTTTCCTCCCAAAGTGGTACATGTCTTAAGCAGTTTGGAGAGTTCCTCATGAGGATTGTCTTGCCTTGGTGCCATTCCATCCCTTAAAGCTCTCACAAAATCCTCCATGCTCATCACAGGTGGCTCACGTGATGATCCTGCACCTGTGTGATGCCTTGGTCCTACCATAATGCTATAAATATGATTTTTATGTTAGTTTATTTACCCCTATCAATTTTTGGTGTCTTTACTTGGTTCATTTTTATTTCTGTGCACACTGTGCATGTATCACATGTACACACATATATATTTTTGACATAAAACAAAAGCATTCAACACCAATAATTCAAACAATGCATTCAAACATCCATATGCATACAACAACATTTACTATGTTATTTAAAACATAGCTCTGATACCAATTGTGGTGACCCTCACTCTATAACACATAGATTTTTTTTTACATTCAAGAGGAATTCACCACTAAACCTCATTTCTTTTATATTTGAATATTTATATAATTTCCAAATATTTTTCCCAAGACCCTGGTTTTACCAATATAATCATATCAGTGTACAAACAAATTAAGACAATTATATATTTGATGATATACAATTGTTTCTTTATTATTATTATTTTCATCAGAGGGAATTTAAATCAAATAGAAATCAAAATACCATACAAGTTATTGACATAGCCACTTATTTCTTTTCTAAGTCTTGTTCTACTACCAGAGGTACATTTTGGCAAATTATGACACTTATATATATTTATTTGACTTATATATTTATCTGCCTAAATAATTCTATTAACACTAAAATAGTATTTACTTGATCTCATGATAGTTATCAAGTATTTGCATGAAATTACTTACAAATTATGCTTGCAGGCATGGATATTGGATCTAATTTCCATTTATCATTTCAAGTTGAATGGATGAGGACTTTTAGCATTTTTAAGTTTAATATGGTGCAGACTTACATACTTGGTGATTTATTGGATCTACTTGGTGTTATTTGAGGGCTGCTTGGTGTTTTCTTTTGTTTTTGTCCCGGAAGCACTTTACACTTCATTGATTGAAATGAAGTGGTTCCAGGCTCCAAGGGTTTGACTCATGGCCATCTAGGCCGGCCATAGTCCCTCTTTTACCACTTGCAAACCCATGTCCCTCATATTAACAAACTTCTACAAAGTCCTACTCCTAATCCCAAGCATGTTTATGCCTAGTTTAAGTTTTCTGGAAATGCATTCTTATATGTATCCAATCAATTATTCAAAATTCAGTATCTTTCAGGTCTACTGCTCTCATAGTTCTATTTGAAATTTAAATACTCAAATACATACAATTTTCCAGAATTCATGCACATGCCAGTATCACTTACCTGCCATGCACAAATTCATTTCACTTGAATATCCTACCAAAATTTTGAGAGTTCATTTCAAAAATCAACGCCCTTAGCTGTTTAATTTCCATAAGATAAAGTATAAGCAATAAAAATCAGAGATCAAATATATATGCACAAATTATATGCATATGACATGTCTATCTCCTTATTTTCTCCAAATCAGACATTCATAAAAAAATAATTAGTAGTTAACCAAACATCATCAATGATCACTCACAACAGGTTTTACTTAAGTACATATTTTCAACCCAAATACTTAGAAAGTTTCCTACAAGTAACTTCAATTACAAAAATAGAACTTGACTAGTAATTTCATTACAACGCAACTGCAAATTTAAAACAAGTCTCTTTTATTTATACTAGCAGCTAATGCCTTCTTCACTCATCAAGCCACTTCAATTTCCTGCAAGCAAATCACTGAGCTGCCCCAATTTTTAATGAGACACCCAGATGATTGCAAAGGCAACCAAAAGGGTCAGTTTTCACTGGTATGAGCATTTATCAATTTTGTATACATATTCATAATCTTTGGTAATCTTGTAGTGCCTTCCTAGTTTAACAGATGTTTATACTTAGCATGTTTTGGTTCATACAAAGTGATACAAAAACACATTCATTTATTTAAACAATACACAGCAAACAGTTAAAATAAATATATGTACAATTCTTGATTCATTCTCTCCAAATCTAGATAAGTAAACTCAGGTTTTATACTCCAAATTTTCACCCAGCAACTAACCATAACATCACATTAATCCTGATTAATTTAACCCCCTGTCTAGATATTCATAACCCAAATTTATAAATCCCATTCCTTATTTATTTTATGGTCTAAATCTCCTTGTCAAATGAACACTATGTATGCATTGTGAAGGAAACTCCCAGGTTGTTTAAATTATTCCAACACACAAAGGCCTCAGGGTGCAGTTGCACCATGCATATGCTTGCTTCCACCTGAAGTAAGCAGATCGTTGACTAACTCCCAAGTGACCAATTTAGTTTTTCTTTTATTCATATTTCAGAAAGATATAACTGCTTGTATATTTTCTGGTTCAACCCCATGTTCCCCTATTTAATCTATATCCATGTTTAATGATGATAAGATAGAACAAGAATGCTCAAAACATTTTAACTCTAAAAGCCCACTCACAGATTAATGCTCCAAACAAAAATGCACAAACAAACATCCATATCACCCATAACAAATCATTTCAGAGATTTAAATGACTCATAATATTTTAGGCTGCCTGCAATAGGACTTAATGCCATTGCATACAAAGGATAAATACTCACCTAATGTTTTCCTTTCACTGCCTTAATCCTTTGAACAGCAAATCCTCCAAAGCCTCAAGCTAGTGTTTCTCCTAGTTTATTTTATTTTTGTTTTGATCCCGAGAGAATGATGGATTTGGTTATGTGCAGTTATTTATAAATCCATTCTAGGGTTTAAGAAAATGGGTAATTCCCCTGATACCCTTAGATGTTCATGTACATATCATATTCCTGTGTGGTCATAAATTGGAAATGCACACATTAGGTTACTTTAATTAGTTATTTCGGGGATCATGCATTTTAAAACACTCAATACTATTTTCATGTCTCTTTTCTACTCATGCCATAAGCATGTGACCCTCGGTTTATTATTTCTTTTTATAAGTTTAAGGAATCTAAAAATCTCCTTTGTATTTTCTACCTATTTATTATCTCCATTCAATCATGCGTACTATCATACCTTATTATGTAATGTAAAAATCATTCACCCATATTATTTGCTTGAAATAAATATAAGATATGGAAATTTTTATTTTATTCTATATGTATATATATATATTTCTGCCTCTTTGTCAAATCAGTAACTCCTTCTATATTTAAATAAAAAAAATCACATATATTATGCTAGTTATTTTTAGCACAATTATAAGACATGTAAACCTTTTTATTAAACTTCATCTTATTCTATCTTTAAATAAAACAGAAAACACTCCATATATATATTAATGTATGTATTTATATAATTCTTTGGACATAGAGCTATATTTATTTTGAGTTCCAATTTTTCTTTTAATCACCTTAATCCCTTGCATTTTATCAAACAGAAGCTCCCATGCAAATTTTATTTATTGCCAAATTTTTTTTTTCTGTTTTAATGCATTATATATATTTTATAATTTCAGAATTTCTTAATATAAATGTATATTTTTCATTTTATTTTTATTTTATTTTAGGGTCATTACATACGTCCACTTTATATGTTATTCTCCTTGTCTATTCAAATTACAAGTACAAAGCTTTGGTACAAGTATATGAAAGTTTTTTGAAAGTTCTATCCGTGCTTGAGCTCTCCAACTTGTCCGCCATTGTTGTACCCCTGCCCCTCTATTTATAGAGTGAGGCTGGGGGCAGGGGTCTTGGATGTATATAGCTGCTGGTGGGCCTGGGCTGATGTAATCTGGCCTGGTAGCGTTGGTTCGGCATTGCTCTGGCTCGGCAGTACTTTGATTCGGCGGTAGGTAGTAGACGCTTTGGTTCAGCATCACTTGGTTCAGAGATGGTTGGAGTGTAGAGTGGACCGGTTGTACGTGATTCGGTGCTAGGTGGTAGTACCTTGGTCTGGTTTGGAGTTGGTCCGGTAGTGCATGGGGAAGTGCTGGTCCGATAGAGTGTTTGAGGGAGGCTGGTTCGGCTGCTTTGGTTCGGCAATGGGGAGGACGGAGCGTGGTTCGGTAGCTCTGGACCGGTAGTGGGCTAGTTCGGTTGAAACTCACCCAACACTTGCCCCCCAAAGCAGGGCATGTGTATGCACATGGCATGCTTTGTTTATAGCTATGGTATCTACTCTCGGCCTTGTATGCCGAATCAACTGGTCCGGTCTTTCGGAATAGTCTATAAGTATGGATCTCGCGTCTCTGCTCTCCTCCCACAGTTTGAAACTGCCGAATCGACTGAATACCGATCCAACCTTGGTTGCCCGAAATTACCGGACCACTTAATTGAATAACGAATCAACTCAATAATCAGACCAGGTGGGTTTTCCTTTGTCAAATGATTTTTTTTTTTGAATGGGCTACCGAACGAAATTACATGTTCTACCAAATAAGCTCGGGAGAGTGCGTACCGAATGAACCTTCGGTTTCGAATATTCGAACGTGATTTGGCACCGGATGAGGTTGGGAGTATAGGGCTGAAGGAGATTTTATGTTTCAACTTTATAAATGCAACTCTAGTCTTCATGCAGTTGCTTGTTTACTTTCTTCATCCTGATGACGTGTTTTTTGCGTTTGCAGATAAATGTCTCGCAAAGTGGAAACCCGATCAGAAAAGAAAAGATCTCAGGACAGAGAAGAGCCTTCCGCCGTGCCCCCAGCCCAGTCAGGACCGGCACGTTATGGGCCCACCCCGAGATCATTGGTAGATGGATACGGTCCTCAGGAACCTCTGAACTTGCCTCCTGATTGCTTCCCTAGCTCACTCAAGGGCGAGCAACTTGATGCTATATCTCGCTCTTTCGGGATTGACCGAGCGCGCATGCTATTGCCGGATGCGGGAGTGATTTCGTACGACCCTCCCGAAGGATATTTTTCCTATAGCAGATACCATTGCATGTGTGGTGCCATCCCGCCTCTCAACGCCTGGATAGTCAGCTTTGTCACATATCTGAAGGTGGCTCCATTCCAGCTTCAGCCTAACTCCTACGCCATTCTGGTGAGCCTTTTTGTTATCTTCCAGAGGAGATACGGGCGTCCTCCTTCCAACCGGGAGATCCAGTATTTGTACAACTTGAGGGGCTATAAGAAGGGGTCTCCATACATTAGCTTGGAATCAGCCGTATCTTTCAAGCCGGTCCTGGACTTATACTCGAAGTTCAGCATGTTTAAGAAAGAATGGTTCTTTATCAAGGATGACTCCGTTTCCATCCGTCGCTTCACTTCCGGCTGTAAGTCTTAAGCTTATTTATAATTTCCGTTCTGACTGCAATACCTCTTCTTATGTGTTTTTGTTTCTTGCTAGCGACAGGTGGCTTTGCGATCGTAGAGAGTGACCGCCTGGTTCAGATGGCTGCGGAAATAGAAGCCATCACGGGAAGGGATAGGTCGGCCTCTTATTTGATTAGGAACGCTACACTTCTAGGGCGCAACCTGATCCTACCACATCAGTCTGTGGTCAAGCAGAGAGATACGGTGGAGGAGAGGGCTGCCAAAGCCATAGGAGGGGCCACGGCGAAGAGCGGCAAAAGGAGACCCTTCTCGGTGCATCCAGTCGCCGGGGGGAAGAAGCTTAGGAAGTCCGATGGACCCTCTCCCAGCACACATCCGGATGTTCAGGAGGAGGAGAAAGGTGAGGACGAAGGAGGTGAGGCGGAGAGCGGAAGTGGTAGAGAAGGTGACGGCGACCGTCACGGCGATGATGGTGGCGAAGGACAGGGTGGTGACGGCACCAGGGCTTTGTCTTTGGGGCAAGTATGCGAGATGCAAGAGTGGACGAATGACGCTTTCCGCCAAGCCTTCGAAGGTTTGGAGGGAACGGAGAAGTCCGGGAAAGCTGATAAAGTTAGGACCGGCGTCGATTTATCTTCCGGGAGCGCTTCTACTGAGGCAACTTCTGCGGTTCAAGGTGAATTTCTCTCTATTCTTTTTAATTCTCGAATGATGGCTCAATGCATACTGGTGACACTTGATTTTTACTCCAGGAGTGGGCAAAACGGCCAAGACCTCAGATCTTCGGCACAGGCTTGAACAATACAAACTCCTTAAAGCTTCCGCCAAGCCGAAGCCTTCTACTAACCGCCCTGGAGACGTAGTCGGCTATCGTCCTCTTCTCGGAGTTATTGAAGAAGATATACAGAAGAGGAAGAGGAGTCGATCTTCGTCCGAACCTCTTCTTGACCCCCCGGCCCCACTCCAGCCTATTCACGACATTACGGAGGAGGATACCGAGCTTATGCCTTCCCCCCATCCGTCTGAGAATCCAACCGTCATCCCGATAGATCATCCTGGCTTAGTACGCAATCCGTTTGCGGGTCATCCGGACCTGGACCCGGCATCTCATGACATCTCCTTTGATGAGGTTACTGGTGAGCATCTCCTCCCTCGTAATCCTATGGTACGGGTGCTTGACGAAGCTAAGTCCCTGGACCTTGATCTGCTTACTACTCGGGTCATAACTCTGGGAGATGAGGCTAAGGCAAATATTGACCAGGTTGCTGAGGAGACCAGGAAATTGATGGGGCACCACGCCCGACTGGTCAAGGCTGGGGAAGAGATAGGAAGTGCCAACATTCGGCTGCGGTTGATGGTTTCCGACCAGGCTAAACAACTTGCCGACCAAGCCATCCAAATCTCCCAGCATGAGGCCGCATCCAGACAATTGAGGAAGACTATTGAAGAGGCCAGTAGGGCAGAGTTGCGGAGGATGGAGGCCGTCTGTAAGGAGCGGATTGACATGGCCATTGCCACTGTGGATGAGGTTCGGTAAGCGGACCTCGAGCGGGTAGAGGAACTATCGGGAAGACTTGAGGCTGCGGAGCTTGCTCAGGCCAAGTCGAAGGAGGAGATGGAGTCGATGAGGAGGTCCCTTCAGGCCGATCGTTTACGGTATCGATCGGAGAGGGATGCTGTTGTTGCAAAGCTGCGGGCTTTTGAGGTCCGAATGAGGGAGTTTGAAGAGAACGAGGGGATGATGGATAGGATGCTCCAGGATATGTACTTCCGTACATGGAGGCAGGGTAACTTGTCCTGGATGGATGATTACCCCCGGGTTATGGCTAGGATCTATCCCAGGGCTTTAGAGGAGGCCAAGGCTGAGGCGGATAAGGAGGGTGGTGTGGCCTTCAGGATGGATGTGGTTACCGCCCAGTTTACCAAGGAGGAGAAGGTGGCGGTGAAGGAGGGCATGCGGTTGCTTGCAGCTGAGGAGGCAGGTGTGGAAGTAGAGGATGATGATCAAGATGATCAAGGAGCAGATGCTGGTAAGTCTTCCTTTCTAGTCTTTCCGTTAACTTGGTTGCTTATCACTAATGAATTCTTTCTCTGACCGGATAGGTGGGCAACAGGACAAGGATAAGACTCAGACGCAGCCGGCTCCTTGATTGGACCTGGATATCTTTTTGTGGACTTGACATTGTTGTATATGTTAGTCTTGAAACAGTAACGTAACTCTTAGGTTGTAATTATGCTACTTGTAATAAACAACATTAGTCTCGACGTGTAATTTTTCAACTTAAGCTGATTCTGTCGTTTTTTGAATGTTTTTGCTATTTTGACATGTTGTATGAGAAACATAGCTATGCATATTCTTGTAATTAAATTGTGTTTGATGTCAAGTTTTTGTTCAAAACATAATTTCATGTCTTGCAATGTTAGCGGGATGTGCGAATAAATTATAGCCATATGTTCATTCATGAAAGATGAAAATACCGCCCTTTATATTTTGCCTGTAGATGGCAGCTTTGAATGTCTTGAGTGATCGAGTATGGAATGCAGTCCAGTGTCTTGTTGCGAGTACCCGCCTCCATTAGCGAATGTCTCCTATTCTGTGTCCTGTACTTTAGGGATTGTTACAAAGGATAGGAGAATAGTGTTCTTTAAATAAAAATGTAAATATGAGAAATAGTAAAAACTTCCAATCACGGAAGGCCTTCGATGTGCTTAAGTTCGTGGCAAACGGGCTTTGTAGTCACTTTCCCTAGCTGTGGGTCTTGGAGTCATTTGTCACCCATCTTACGCCTCCGCGAGGAGTTAATCTTTTTTACCACAGCCGTACTTAAGACACATCGGAGCCGAGATCGCGCACAGTAACTACCCGGGCCATTATGGCCCGTAATCGTGGGTATTATTCGATTTACTGTGGCCGGCTAGCGTGGGTGCCGATCGTCAACCGTGAACTACCCCTGGCTGGCCACACCTTATGTTGGGGCTTATAGTCGGTTCACAGTTGCCGGCGAGCCGAACGCCGTAATGAGCTGCCTCGGCTATAGTCGGCCTTCTCGGTGGCTTATAATCGGCTCATTACAGTTGGCTTTGAGGGCCGTCGCGAGCAATGAGTTAACCCGCAGCAGAGGGATGCCGGAGCAAAAGTGTCTCATTGGCGAGAGCATAGATTCGCATAGTACCGGTTAGGTCTTGTCCAGGTGAAGTTGCGCTGTGGAGTGCTTTGAATGGAAATACTATATGCACAGGATTTTGTTCAACAGAAAAGGATAAAGCTAACAAGCAGCCAAGATATAAAGGTACAAGTTAAAAAAGAGACAAGATTTTTTAAAGTGGTTCGGCATGGAAATGCCTACGTCCACTGATTCTCTTTGTTAATTTACTTCATATGGGCAGTACAAGTTAAGAAAAGTATCGACGGAGGTGTTGGATGTTCCATGCCCTCTGGAACACCTCTCCGTCCACTGTTGACAAAATATAAGCTCCGTTGTGGAGATCTTTATGAATTACATATGGTCCATCTCAGATTGGATCTAGTGCTCCGGGGTGAGGGAAGATTCGCTTGAGGACAAGATCCCCTTCTTGTAAGGTACGATGCTTGACTTTGGAGTTGTATTGTGTTGCCACTTTTTGCTTGTGGGCGACTGCTTTGAGGGCTGCATCATTTCTTCTCTCCTCAATTAGATCCAAAGACATGTGAAGGAGTTCTTCGTTCTCTTCTGGGTTATAGTGGATCCTACGGTGGGAAGGCACGATGGTTTCAACTGGGAGCATAGCTTCCGATCCGTATGCCAAAGAGAAAGGAGTATGCCCCGTCGATGTTCTGAAAGATGTGCGATAGGCCCACAGTGCCGTAGGGAGTTCATCCACCCAAGCGCCCTTTGACTTTTCGAGTTTCTTTTTGATCAAAGTTTTCAGGATTTTGTTGACGACTTCGACTTGTCCGTTTGCCTGGGGATAAGCTACGGATGAGAAGCTTTTGTGAATTCCGTGCTCTTGGCACCAGTTGGCGAACTCCTCGCTGTCAAACTGAAGTCCATTGTCTGATATGATTTTTAATGGGACTCCATACCTGCATAGAACATTTTTGATCAAGAAGTTAATAACTTTTGCTGAAGATACTTTATTCAGGGGTTCCGCTTCCACCCATTTGGTGAAATAGTCAACTGCCACTATAGCATATTTGGCCCCGCCTCGGCCCATTGGCAGTTCGCCGATTAAGTCAATTCCCCATACTGCAAAGGGCCAGGGGCTGGTCATTTGAGTAATTTCAGTTGTTGGTAGCCGCGGAATCTTAGCAAACTTCTGGCATCTGTCACATTTTCTGACGAAATCTAAGGCGTCCTTGCTTAAGGTGGGCCAGAAATATCCATATCGGAGTATCCTTTTTTGCCAAAGTTTGTCCTCCGGTGTGATCTCCGCAGCTTCCTTGATGAATGTTGGACAAGATTTCCTTGGCTTCCCTTCCAGCGACACACCTTAATAAGGGATTAGAGAAGCCGCGCCGATAGAGGGTGTCCTCTTGTATTGTGTAGCGAGAAGCTTTCCTCAAGATTTTCTTGACTTCGTTACGCCCGTTGGGTAGTGTGCCACTTTGTAAGTAGTCTTTGATGGGAGTCATCCAAGTTGCTTCTTCAGTTGCAGCTATCAGATTCACTTGCTCAAAACTTGGGGTCAGTTGCTTTGAGATGGCTACTGCTCCGGAAATGGCGCCGTCTCTCACGCTCGCTTGCTTTGCCAATTCGTCGGCCTCTCGGTTCTCTTCCCGAGGGATGTGTTTGACTAAGTAGTGGTCCAATCGACTGAGAAGTAACTTGGTCTTCTTTAAATATGCTATGAGTCGTTCTTTTCGAGCCTGGAATTCTCCTAGTATTTGATTAACAATAAGTTGAGAATCGCTATGAAGACACAAAGAATTGGCTCCGATTTCTAAGGCAAGTTCTAATCCAGCTATCACTGCTTTATACTCTGCATCGTTGTTGGTGGCAGTGAACTCCAACCTTATAGCATAGTGCAGCTTATTTCCCCTGGGAGTGATTATTACCACACCTGCCCTCGAGCCTTGTTCGTTTGATGCACCATCCACAAAGAGATTCCACTTGATGACTTCTGCTATTTCCGATTGCTCCTTACCTTCGTTGGTAGTGAATTCTACAATGAAATCGGCCATGGCTTGCCCCTTGATGGTGGTGCGAGGGTGATAGGTGATATCATACTGACTTAGTTCAATGCACCATTTAAGTAGTCGCCCAGAAGTGTCGAGACGATGGAGTACCTGTCTCAGTGGTTGATCGGTCAGAACTTTGATGGAATGGGATTGGAAGTAGTGACGTAGTTTCCGTGATGTGATTAGTAAACAGTATGCTATCTTCTCAAGTTTAGGATATCTGACTTCTGGCCCCGTAAACCTCTTACTTACAAAGTATACTGGCTGCTGCGTGCAGTTGTCTTCTCTTACCAAAGCAGCGCTTAGGGCGTGAGATGACACAACAAGGTATAGGTGTAACTCTTCGCCTTCGCTTGGAGTCGAGAGTACCGGTGGTTTCTGGAGGTGTTTGATTAAGTTAAGGAAAGCGGTTAAGCATTCATCAGTCCATTCGAACTTACCTTTGTCTTTCTTTAGAGCTTCGAAGAAGGAGATGCACTTGTCCGTTGCTTTGGAGATGAATCGGCTTAGGGCGGCCACTTTCCCATTCAGGCTTTGCATTTCCTTTCGAGTGGAGGGTATTTTGATATCTTTTAGAGCTCGGACTTGTTCAGGGTTTGCTTCAATTCCTCTGGCACGGACGATGAATCCTAGGAACTTTCCTGATGATACCCCGAAGGAGCACTTTAGAGGATTCAACTTCATTCCATACTGGCGAAGTACTTGAAACATTTCGCCTAGGTGGCTTACATGACCGTCGGCTTCCCTTGACTTTACCAGCATGTCATCCACATAAACTTCCATAGTTTGTCCTATTAGCCCTGCAAACATCTTGTTGACGAGGCGCTGATAGGTGGCTCCTGCGTTTTTAAGTCCGAAAGGCATTACCTTGTAGCAGTACAATCCCCGGTCAGTGATGAAACTAGTGTGGTCTTGATCGGGAGCATGCATAGGAATTTGGTTATATCCTGAGTATGCGTCCATAAAGGATAAGAGTTCGTGCCCGGCTGTGATGTTTACAAGTTGATCAATCCGGGGAAGCGGGAAGCAATCCTTCGGGCAGGCGTCATTTAAGTTGGAGAAGTCAATAAATGTTCGCCACTTCCCATTAGCCTTATTTACCAGCACCGGGTTGGCGATCCACTCTCGGTAGATGGCTTCTCGTATAAAGTCATTGGCAAGTAGATTCTTTACTTCTTCATCGAGGGCTGCTGATCGTTCTGTCCCCATGCTTCTCTTTCTTTGTTTTACGGGCATCTTGGTAGGATCAATGTTTAATACGTGACATGCTATGTCGGGGGAGATCCCGGTCATGTCAGCATGTGACCATGCAAATACATCCAAGTTGTGGCGGAGAAAGTCAATGAGTTGTTCCTTCAACTCTGCTTTTAGTTGGGACCCGATTTTCAATAGTCTACTCGAGTCATGTTTGTCTACAGATACAAATTCCATAGCCTCTGCAGGCTCGGCGGTGGCCTCCTCCTCTTTGTCCCAGGGGTCTAATTCATTGAAAGGATCGCTGGTATATCGAAGAGGAGGGGCTTTCTTTAGTTGCTATGCTTCCAAACTTTTTGTGCAGAGGGCAACCTCTACACTCTTCCCTTTATCCTTCCTGTGGTTGTTGCGAAGTTCAGTTACATAGCAGTCTCGAGCAACATCCTGGTCTCCCTCTACCTCCCCTACTTCATTGTCCGTTGGAAATTTCATTTTTAGACACCATGGGGCCAGGACAATTTGGAAGTCAGACAAGGCTGGCCTTCCTAAGAAAGCGTTGTAGGCCGAGTGGTTTTCTATCAGCACAAATGTCTGTTTCCGCACAACGGAGCGGGGATGGCTTCCAATTTCAACAAAGAGGTCCAGTTGCTCGAGGAGCATCTTCGCATCTCCAGTGAAACCGTGTAGTGGTTTATTGTAGGGAGAAACGTCCTTTATTGATAGTTTCATTTTGTCGAACGCATGCTTGAATAGGATATTTACTGAGCTTCCAGTGTCTACTAGAATTCGGAAAACTTCGGCTGGACCGAGCCGGGCAGAGATAACCATGGGATCCTTGTGAGTGTACTGTCTTCCCTCTAGGTCACGCCTATTGAATGTGATGTCATCACTCTCTTTCCGCTTCGGGTGGCGTTCTTCTATAACAGAATTAACGCAGTCCTCATTGTTTCTAAGTGACTTCCCATATCTTTCCATCTCTGCCCAGCTTCTGTCGGCGATGTGTGGTCCTCCCGAGACGGTATGGACCACTATCTTCTCCTGACTGGAGCTGCTAGTGTTGCGATTTCCTCTGCCTATCTCTGGTGAGGGTAGCCTTGGGTTCTCATTGGCAAGAGCTGAAGTCATGTCCTGACCTTTTACATAGCGTTCCAGTTTCTTCCTTCTGATGTGTTCTTCAATCAAGTCCCGGAGATGATGGCATTCATTGGTATCATGCCCATGAGATTCATGGAAGCGGCAAAACTTTCCAGACTTCTGTGCGTTATCTGATTCCTTCTTGTACGGTGGGCGTTTGTATCTAACTTCGCCTTGGGTGGCAAGGAAGATGTTTTCGACGGTTTCATTCAATGGAGTGTAAGTGTCGAATCTCGGTCCTGGCCGATATAAGCGCTTTTCTCCCTTCTTGCCCCCAGCATTGTCTCTAGAATCATTTCTTCGAACGTCCTTTGCTACAGCGGGCGCATTACTGTGAGTTGCCTTATTTTGTTGCCCTGATTGCCCCTCAGTGGCAGCGTTTTCAAGCCTCATATATTTCCCGGCTTCATGGAAGAAATCGGGTAAAGTAGCTGGTTTTTCTTTTGTTAGTCTTCTAGCGAATTTAGTATCCGGATGCACACCACTACAGAGGGCAATTAAGACAAGCTTTTCATCGGCATCTTGGACTGCGGCCGCTGCGGCATTGAATCGGGTTAAATATTGCTGCAGCTTCTCTCCAGGTTTCTGTTTGATATTGGATAAGGAATAAGCGTCCTTAGGTTGTTCCACATGAATGCGGAACTGGCTGATAAACTTTTCTTTCAACATCTCCCACGAGCTGATGGATCCTTGGGGTAGATGGCAGAACCAGGAGGTAGCTAGATCTGCTAAGAATAGTGGAAAGCATTTGCACAGTACTCCCTCTGTTGCCCCGCTCATGAGCATATGCTGTGTGTATCTCTGTAAGTGTACAACGGGGTCGGAGGTTCCTTTGTAAGGTTCCATTATTGGCATTTTCCATTCTCGGGGGGTGATAGCAATTTCGATATTGCGGGCAAAAGAGCTGGTTACCCTAGCGCCTATCCCTCGATTTCTTTGATCCCGTTGGATGCACTCTCTAAACAAGCACGCCATCCTTTCATCAGAATTTGGAGCAGATAGAAACGAGTTCGGTTCTATTCTGTGGGATTGATTCCGTCCAGATGACCGGTAGGGATGGTATCATCTATCATTCCTCATATTTTCCAATGGCTGCCTTTGGTCTTCTGGGAGCATGCTAGGGTCAGCTAGAGTTGGCCCTTGCCTTGATCTTCCCCAGCCGGGTTCTGGTCTAAGCACTTCCTCGGGTCCACTTCGGGCTGGACTCTAGCTCGGCCCCGTTCATTGGCGTTTCCATGGTTAGGCAGTACGACCGGCTCAGCTACAGTCGACCTCCGCCCGGTACCTCCCCCGTTGGGTTCGGTTCCAAGCATTTCCTCAGGCCTAACTTCGGGCTGTGCTCGATCTCGGCTCCTACCATGGCTGCTTCTGCCGTTAGCTCCTTTGAAGAAGGAAGATCTTTGTTTTCTCTGAGATCCTCCAGACTGGGACATACCCCATGATTCAGTGTTGCGGTTGGACTCTTCAGCATCCCTTAAGCGTGACATAAGATGGTCCACCAAGGCTTCCTGCTGGGACGTGAAGCGGTTAGTTACTTCAGCCACAACCCTATCTAGATCTGCCCTAGTAATTGCTGCAGGCTGTTCTGTGGCAGGAGTGGTCGGATTTGCCCGACCTTCATTTGGTACTGCTGCTGGAGGGGGACGATTTACTTGATCTGTGACCGCTGGATCCGGAAGACTGCTGGTTGCGATATTTTTTCTTTTGTTAACATCTTTCTTCTGCTTGGGAGGCATGTTTTCCAAGCAATGAATGATGCTGTTAGGAAGAAGGTTAAGTGGAAGAAGCTGAAGCTTCGAGCTTCTAGTTCTCAGTGAAAGCACTAAAAATGTTTGCACAAAAAATGAGCAAACACCTCCAAGTCGTATGATTTAATTGATTTTAGGTTGTTCTTAGTGATTTGGGTGATTTATGCAAATATGTGAAAAGCAGGGACTAAACTGTAAAAGACACGCAGATTTATAGTGGTTCAGCCAGAATGTGCCTACGTCCACTTTATATGTTATTCTCCTTGTCTATTCAAATTACAAGTACAAAGCTTTGATACAAGTATATGAAAGTTGTTTGAAAGTTCTATCCGTGCTTGAGCTCTCCAACTTGTCCGCCATTGTTGTACCCCTGCCCCTCTATTTATAGAGTGAGGCTGGGGGCAAGGGTCTTGGATGTATATAGCTGCTGGTGGGCCTGGGCTGATGTAATCTGGCCTGGTAGCGTTGGTTCGGCATTGCTCTGGCTCGGCAGTACTTTGATTCGGCGGTAGGTGGTAGACGCTTTGGTTCGGCATCACTTGGTTTGGAGATGGTTGGAGTGTAGAGTGGACCGGTTGTAGGTGATTCGGTGCTAGGTGGTAGTACCTTGGTCTGGTTTGGAGTTGGTCCGGCAGTGCATGGGGAGGTGCTGGTCCGGTAGAGTGTTTGAGGGAGGCTGGTTCGGCTGCTTTGGTTCGGCAATGGGGAGGACGGAGCGTGGTTCGGTGGCTCTGGACCGGTAGTGGGCTGGTTCGGCTGAAACTCACCCAACAATTATATTTTTAATTTAAAAGTTAAATTTAAAATATAAAAAAAAATTTATAAAATTTCTGAAATATTTTACAAAATTGTTTTGAAAATAAATTAATAATTTTCAAAAATTATTTAATTATTTAATTAATTGAATTAAATGAATAAATAGTTAATCAAAAGTTAATTAATTAAAATAAACACACACATATATATATTGATGTATATGCATATATATATATATATGAAAATGTTTATGGTATGTAAAATACTAATTTTTGAGATTTATTAAGAAACAATTTAATTAAAAATGTTTTAATTAAATGAATATTTATTTTATAAATATATATTAATTAATAGTTAATTAAGAAACCAATATATATGTATATAATGATATATGTGTACATAACTATAATAGTTAATATTCATTTTAAATTATTTAAGATTAAAATTTTAAAATAATTTAATTATTTGTTAATTGAATTAATAAATTTAAATTAATTGAATAAGATTGAACATATATATATATATATATATTTGAAAATGGAATATATATTTATATACACAAGATTATTATATAAGTTGACTAAACTATATACTATTATATATGAATTAAACTTATATAATATGAATGTATAAAACTTAAGTGGAACTATAACAAACCCAACGTAGGTTTAACGAACAAGTGCATGCATATTGTACGTATACCATGATTTCAAATGTGTCCAACACTTGAATCACGAGGGTATACATTGTTCCCTAAATTGATACCACTTAATGTGTGTGCGCGTGCGCGTGTGCGTTAAAGATTATGAATCCTAAATATATAAGTCATCTTTAACCATTTATATTTTAGTAGGTTACTTGCATGCTCTTTAGTTGTTGAACAAACTCAAGGTAAAGATGCTATGTGTAATACTATTAACCTATTGACTAAACAAGGTAAGATACATGCATGTATTTGTTGAGCAAACTCAAAGTATGTGCATTATACTTAGGTCATCACAAAATAGGGCTTATGAGTGACTAATCTCTTTTGATTTGTTGAGAAAACTCAAGATCAAGATTGATATTAGGACAAAGACGGCGGATTAGGGTTATATATGTTACAATCGATAAATTGTAATCCATCGATTATTGACTTATGATTTGTTAAGAAAACTTAAGGTCAGAATCCCAAGGAAAGCGAGTCCTAGCACCCACTAGAGGAATCAAAAGATTTTGATATTTTTCTTATGATTTTGAGAACATAAAAATCATATGGGAGCCTTATTAGAAAATGAAATGGTAACATTTAACCTTTCTAACATTGTTAGAACATATGATATCTAAAGTTAAAATAATCTACATCGATAAATTTGTGCAACTAATATAAATTTATAAATTGTTTACCAATTAAAATATACAAATGAACTGAATCAAGGTTGATAAAACGAATATAAACTTACACTTACCAATAAATTTGTTTGCATGTTTTCACTTCAAGGCCCATGTAGGAGCCTGTTCTACAACTACTAAAACATTCGTACCTTGGTCACTTAAATGTTTATTTATATGAGACGGTGCATTCTCTTATATGATTTTCAAACTCTAAAAGTAATACAAGAATATGGATATTTGATCCATATTCGATCACGTATAAATATTATATGGTGAATAGTGGCAAATCATAATGTACTCCATAGCATCGCATTCTTTCATTTCTAGTTCCTTGGTTGATTGTTTGCACTTAGATGTTTCTCTAGTAGTAGACCCTATAGTTGTTTCAAACCCCGTAGGAGGATCGACACATTTATCCATGATTTGTAGGGTTTTGAAAATTTCTATACTAGGCGTAGAGTTTGATTGTGACGCCTATGTACTGGGATTTTCAGGATACGGGATGATTTTGGGGTTGGACTGGTTATCCACTTATGGTGCGATATTGGACTGCGAGAGAAGAGTCATTAGATTTGAGACATGTAGCGGATGGACTCTCGAGGTTTCTTGCAACCCATATGGGTCAGTCATGTTGAGCTTCCTTTATTCCCTTGATTCATCACTAGAAGAGTTAGATTCATTTCCAGTTGTTAGAGATTTCCTAGACGTTTTTGAATAGGTTAGGGGACGACCCCCTAAGAGAGAGATCGACTTTAGGATCTATCTGAATGACAATGTTAAGCCAGTGGCACTGCCCGTGAGACATATGGCTCCTAGGGAGATGAAGGAGTTAAGTAAGCATATTGGTGAGATATTGGAGAAAGGCTTCATCAAATGGAGAATATCTGAGTGGGGAGCGCTAGTCGTCTTCGCTAAAAAGGCGGATGGTTCCCTTCAACTTTGCATAGACTATAGAGAGTTGAATAAGCTCACAAAGAAAAACCGTTACCCACTTCTTAGGATAGACGATCTTTTCGATCAGTTGGTTGGCTCTTTAGTATTTTCTTAGCTTGACTTAGCCAATGGGTTTCATCAGCTAAGGGTCGCTGACAATAGCTTCGATAAGACAACATTTAGGACACCCAATGGATTCTTTGAGTGGTTGGTTATGCTGTTTGGGTTGACCAATGCCCCAGCCTATTTTGTAGATTTGATGAGTCGTGTTTTTCGAGATGTCCTAAATAAGTTCGTTGTAGTATTCGTTGACGACATTTTGGTGTTTTCCAAGAGTATAGAAGAGCATGCTATTCATCTTGAGGAGGTTCTTTGCACACTTCGTGTTCATCAGTTGAAAGCAAAATTCTCGAAGTGTCACTTTTGGAGTGAGGAGGTGCGTTTCTTGGGGCATGTAGTCTCAAGAGAGGATTTAGTTGTGGATCCCGCTAAGATAGTAGCAGTATAGGATTGAAAGGCCCCTAAGAATGCTACCGAAGTTAGAAGCTTCCTAGGTTTAGCTGGTTATCATAGGAAGTTTATTCGAGATTTTGCTAAGATTTCAGCACTGCTTACTCGCTTCTCTAAGAAGAATGCGACATTCGTGCGGGACGTGGATTGCGAGAATTCCATCACGATGCTAAAGAGGGCCCTTACCAGTGCACCAGTGTTAGTTTTACTCGACGGAGCTAAGCCTTTTACAGTATATACTGATGCATGTGGGACTAGCCTTGGAGCAGTATTGATGCAGGAAGGAAGGGTAGTATGCTATGGGAGTAGACAGTTGAGAACTCATGAGAAGAACTACCCCACCCATGATTTGGAGTTGGCTGCTATTGTTTTCACGCTCAAGTCTTGGAGACATTACTAGCTAGGAGAGAGGTTCAAGCTTTTCACTGACCATAAATCATTGAAGTACCTATTCTCACAAAAGGATTTAAGCTAAGGCAGCAGCGTTGGATGAGTTTTTGGCATCATATGAATTTGAGATAGCTTACATCCCCTGGTAAAGGAAACGTGGTTGCGGATGCGTTAGGGAATAGAGCAACCCTTAGTCCAATGTTCGTGGAGTGGAAGAGCCTAGAGTTTATTTCCACATTTGATTTTAAGCCCTCTACGGACATTACTCTTGGATTGTTGGCAACACGTGAGGTTAAGCCTACCCTCATATATCAGATTGGCTCAAGGCAGCGAAATGATTCAGAGCTTGTGGATATTCTGGATAGGGTTAGCAGAGGAGGTCTCCAAACATCTCCAACGCTATTCCATCGATAGTAAAGGGTGGTTAAGGAGAGATGGAAGACTTTGCGTCCCCCGCACTAGTGATTTGATGAGAGAGGTTCTAGCAGAAGCACACCATTCTCGGATGACTATTCATCCGGGCGATGATAAGATGTATAAGGACATGAAGAGAGTGTTTTATTAGAGTGGCATGAAGAATGATGTAGCAGAATTTGTGGTGACGTGTCTTGCATGCCAAAGGGTTAAGATGGAGCAGCAGAGGCCTGGCGGATTGCTTCAACCATTGGATGTACCCGAATGGAAGTGGGATAGTGTTTCAATGGACTTCATAGATGGATTACCCCGATCTAGGAAGGGAATACCATTATTTGGGTGATTGTCGATCGTTTGACTAAGAGCGCCAACTTAATTCCGGTCAAGAGTAAGAGGATGGCACCTTATTTGGCATCCTTATACGTTCATGAGATAGTCCGACTTCATGGAGTTCCCTCTACCATAGTGAGCGACAGAGACCCTATCTTTACTAGCGAGTTTTGAAGAAGCTTGCAAGAGGCTTTAGGGACACAACTTAGATTAAGTACGACCTATCACCCTCAAATGGATGGCCAAACAGAGAGAGCTAATAGAGTTCTTGAGGATTTGTTGATGATGTGCATTCTTGATTTTGGAGGAACTTGGGAGGAGCACCTTCCTTTAGTGGAGTTCACATATAACAATAGTTTTCAGGCTAGCATTGGGATGGCTCCTTTTGAAGCTCTTTATGGAAGACCTTGCAAGTCGCCTTCGTGTTGGTTGGAGTCTACAGAAAGATTGCTACTTGGTCCCGACATGGTTAGAGAGACTTTGGGAAAGATTGATTTGATTAGAAGAAGAATGAAGACGGCCCAAGATAGACAGAAACCAATGCAGATAAGCGTAGAAAGGATATTGAGTTCAAGGTAGGAGACTTGGTTTACATTAAGGTACCTCCGCTAAGAAAGGTAGTGAGGTTTGGATCAAGTGGGAAACTTGCTCCTAGATTTGTAGTACCGTTCCCCATTGTGGAAAGGGTATGGAATATGGCGTATCGAATAAAGCTACCAGAGAGGCTCGCGAGAGTTCATGATGTTTTCCATGTTTCGCACTTGAGAAACTGCTTACATGATTTGGCAGAGGTAGTGGAACCTAGCCAACTTGAGGAAGTTGAAGTGGAGAGAGAGGCATCGGTTCGTCGTATTCCTACCAAGATCGTTGGACATGATATCAAGAAGCTTAGGAATAAAGAAGTCCCTTTGGTTAAGGTGAAGTGGGGAGATATTATTGAGGATGCTACGTGGGAGGCTGAGGACAAAATACATACCTCTTATCTGCATCTTTTCGATGGTACATCTTGAATTTTCTATTTCCATATTTAGTTTTGAATAGGTTCTTTCATTTAGTATCCTTTGGGAGGGTAGATCTTAGGATTTAACCTATGGATGGTAGGACTGAATGTAAACATATTACTAGAACATGTTATGTATGATGGATGCTAGTGGTTGCAAGTGTTTGCTAGTGGATCCTAATGGATGCATATACACACGCTAGGCACTATTATCTCTTAGGGATCGGCCTAACTAGGTCACTAAAGCATATGCATATGGATGTGTGTGCACTTGCATTTTTATTTTATTTTCATGGTTGCTATAATGAGTGATTATCATATGAAAGTTGCATTTGGATGATGAGTGTAGCACGCATATAGAGCTATTAGTTTTCATTAGGGAATTTGCATTCATTTGGATACATGGCACGGACATGATTGCATAAAAGGAGGTCGACTGAATCAGTAGACCGCCTAATCTTTTGCATTAGTTAGGGACATTGACACTACACTATTACATATATCATAATTTGCATTAGAAAGCTTAAGGACAATGGATGTAATAGATGATGTGTGACGTCCCACCCCGAGACCCACATTAACAAAGAGTATTACGGGGTAATAATGTCTGCTAATGCGGAGAATAAGGCTAGTTAGAAGTGACCATCTATAGTCTTATCTTAAATATCTATTGAATACGTCGATTAGTGCTCTATATTTTTTTTACCTAGCTCAAGTGGATCGACATATCCAATAAATGCTTAATACAAAACTACAAGTGGCTATAGGATCTATCAGAACAAAATACAACAACTTAAATGCAAAACACATCACAGAACAGCAGATAATCACATATATACACATGTATAAATACATCACAGAGTATACAAAATGATACATCACATATGTGGTATGACGACCACAATACAAACATGAGTCAAAAGAATATACATATCAGAGTAGCTATAAAAGGACTACTCAAAAACTATATCAAAAAGGCGATAGCAGAAAAGAGTCCATGCGGAAGCAGAATCGGCTAAGTCCAAAGGTACCTAACCTGAAACACCTTGGTCTGACCCGAGTATAAAATACATGGGTCAGTCTAGCCAAACATATCGGTTTAAGAGGATAAGTAGTAATAAATGCATAAGAATAAGGGTAATGTTCTTCTTAAACAAGAAGGAACAATACTGAGTATAAGCATGAGTATAAGTATGGTATGGTTTGTTTACCGTATTCTATTTCCAAAAGAAGAAGAAAATGAGAATCAGTTATGAACGCACAGGTAAACTCTTTCATCACTTTCTCATTTAGTGGCTAAGTGCTAATGGGCTTTGGACCTATTAATTAAAAGAGAAATTAATTACCGGAAGTGAATTTATTAGTACTAAAACCAAACATGTACATATTTACACTATATTATAAAACAAATGCATTTTTCTTCCAATTTTTACACAAACAAAATATGTATACTTACATACATATTGAATAAAATATTTTCCATCATATAAAAAGATTAATTTTAATTTTAAAAACATTTTTATTATTATAATCTCTTATTTTACATAAATGCACTATTTTCACCAAATAAATGTATAAATTCACATTTTTTTTAACTTCTAAAATTCAACAAAAATTAGTTTCTTACTTAGAAAAATATAACAAACCATTTTAAACTCAAATTATAACTAAAAAACATTTTTAAACAAATTCTACCTTTTTATTTAAATAACAACCTTTAAAAATCACATACTTCTTTTAAAAATTATTAAAAGAAGTAAATGGGCATTAATTAATATAATTATTGCATTTTTCTCTAAAATAAAGTCATTTTCCATTTATTATCACCCAAACCAAAATAAAATAAAGTTCTAAACTTTATTTTCACAATTTAATTCCAATATTCGTTGTTTATTCCAAATAAACAATATAAATCTCCAATTTTATTATAATCATAATATTATATTATAACTACCATTATAATTTAATATTGACAAGTAATCTCTAAAACTAGGGTTGTTACACGATGGTTGAATATGTGGTTGTAGAACTTGATGAAAATATTTATTTCATTATTTTGTCCTTGGAGATTTCAGGGACGAAATCCTTTAAGGAGAGAAGAATGTAACAATCCAAAATTTGAGCTATAATAATTAATTAACGAATTAAGTAAACAATAAAATAAGTTTGTGAAATTGTCAGAATCGAGCCACGAAAGTTGCATCATTGGGTCCATGGTAATTTTCTGACCAATTTCCATATATAACTTGTCGAAATCCGAGCTAGCATGGAGAAGTTATGAGAGAAATAAGAATTCATAATTAAATAACCTAAAACGGAAAAAAAATGCCCCATGGGGGTCGACCCTTATCATTTTCAGGTCGACCTATAGGTCAACCCAATGAAGTTAGGTCAAACCTCCATATTTCCTGGACGTGAAAACGTCCAGGTACGAGCCAAAGACTATGTTTTTTATTTTCAGTTTAATCCTATGTGTTTGTGCTTGCATCCGAGGGTCCCTAGTGAGCCTATGACATGATTGCACCAGATTTAATCTTCAAATCCAACGGCCTGAGATCTCTAAGCCACACTATAAATAAGACCCTGACCTAGCTATTTTTCTCATTCAGATTTTCTTCCATTTGGGTTCATTGCCAAAGGCTGAACCCCAAATAGAAAAAATTTCTTGGAAGAATATCTTTTTAATAAAAATATTCTACGCCCTAGAAGTGGATCCGGGAAAGCCAAGGACTAGAGCTAAGGACCACAGGTGAGTGTTTGGTAATTATTTTAGATTTTTAAGTAATTTAAAATAATAAGGTCTCAATAGTTGTAGTTTTTCTATAATTTTGAGACGGTTTTTAAATAAGTTATTTACAGTTAGTTTTTAAGTAAATTTTAGAAGTTCTTTTCAGTCTATTTTATTTAGCAATTTTTATTCAGCAATTTTATTCAGTTATTTATAGTAATTTACAGTTGTTTACATCTGTTTTAAGTTGGAATTTAGCCTGTAAATGTTAGTTTCTTTTTATAGAGATTTAATCCCTTTTTACGCAAATAAATTAAAAATAGAAGAATTCGATAATATGGATTAAAATAGGAAAACATTAATTTATAGAAATCAGATGTAAAAATAAGAAGAACTAAAATAAAAATAGAGATGGATTGAAATAGGCAAATTTAAGATATTTGCAAGCATAATTATAACAAGTGGTTATAACTAAAAGGAGAAAATAGAAGAGGCTTATTTTAAAACTTAGATTAAGTTAATAGGCAAATTATAACACATAGGTTATAATTAGAAAAGAAAGAAATAACGGAGGAGGCTTATTTTAAAACTTAGATCTTGGATAAAGTTAATAAGCAAATATAGTAGTTGTGGTCCGCAGCGGTAGCATTCACTTTCAGATCTAGGACTAATGGTCTCACAATAGTATGTGAGGCTGGGACACGCTTATGCTGATTAGGATAAATAAGTGGCCAATAGATAGAGGCTCAAATATGGGGATTTGGGCAAGGGGCGCAAAACTAGAACATTGTTTGTTAGGACCAGTACCGGCAGCATTCCCTTTCAGGTCTAGGACTGATGGTCTCACAACAGTTAGGTGAGGCTGGGCAGCATTCCCTTTCAGGACTAGGACTGATGGTCTCACAATAGTTATGTGAGGCTGGGCACGTTTATGCTGATTAGGGCAAATAAAGGGTCAAATAGGGGGCGACTGTTAGTGTGTACCAACAATGACCGAGCGTGCGGCATCGATTAGGGTAAATAATCCGCTACTGCGTCCTACGCGCTAAAGAGGTGTCTTTTTTCTGTGGGACCAACAAGATTGGATCAGCTCATAGTGGCACAACAGATATAGAATAGGCCGATCAAAGGGTAGAATTAGGATTTCAGCCTAATCAAAGCAGTTTAAGACAAGTGCAAACAATCGAAACAATCAAACCAAATAATCAAAGCAAACAGTCAAACAGTATTCTATGCGAGGTTTATCTTTCCTTTATTTCCTTTTAAACTAGAACTTTTGCTTAGTCTATTATCTTTATCTTGCTTAGAAATGCTAATAATTACTTTCACTCACCAGACTTATTGTCTGACCCACTCCACTATTTCCCCTTTTTCCCCATAGGCTAGCAGAGTTGAGGACAGTAGATTTAGATTGTTTGGAGATATATTCCTGGAGTGTTTCATGTATTCTTCTTCTTTTCAGTTTTTCTTTTCATTTACTCTGATTCTGAGACTGAGATGTAATTTTTACAAGACATGATTATTTGGTTTTTGAGAAATATTTTGCTTTTATAATTTATTTTATGAAGTTTAATTCTGAATAATGAGTTACTACTTAAATGTTTTCCGCTGCTTTTACTTAATTGTCTTGTGAATCTTAGTCTCTATGATGCTTTAGCAATACCTATAGCGCACCACATCCTTTGGTGTGCCCTTTTTGGGAATACTAAGGGGTGTATGGTGTTTCAAATATTGACTCTACCATATAACAAGATGCGCAAATCCGTAATGGATTCCAAATGCATTATCAAAATATGATTTTGATTGTTGTACCCAAAGAGATATGATCCATCGGCCGTAAATGTATTTCCGAGAAGAAGTCTAATGCAGTTGGAATATGGTAAGCTACGTTGATAAAATAACATCGTAGATTTCAATTGTTGAAATTAATGTAATAAATTCATCATTCAATGTACTTAAGTTAATTCGAATTTTACTTGCAAAATTATCGCTCGATACGATTTTGAGTTTTGGTATATGTATGTTAAAACAGAAATTCTAAATAATGGTTTAAAATATGTTGTTTGCGCTTAATAACCAAAGTGTCTTGATTTCGGTAGGAGCAATTTTGACTTTGTGTATTGTTGTGTAGGATCCAAGAACTAATATGAAAGTATCATTCAACAATCACCAAAGTTGTGAAAATATTTTTATAAAAAAATCAAATAGTTTGAATTTCAAACAAAATGCAGAAGAAGCATAAGTTTGTAAAAAAGCACTATAAAGGTACTAAAATATTTCAAAACTATAAGTGAAGAATAAACTTATGATTGTTAACGATGTACTCATATTTAAATCATTTTAGTCTAGTTGTTTAATTCCCAATATTGGATTTGAAATTGACATCTTTTATAATTAGTATAAAAGGATGTTGGCTTTTCCTAACGATATACGACACCATATTAAAATGTTTAATATGGAGAATGTAAGATGAATTTCTTATGCATTGGTAATAGAAATTATCGTACATGTTGTATTATCTATAGTATCACATTTTTGCTTCGGGCAAGTATCAAATCCGAGTTAAGATCACTAAATGGAAGTTTAGAGTGTTCGAGCGTATTTACGAAATACTAGAGAATTATTTATAGAAACAACAAACTCGTTATGAAGGAATGCATGAACTCGGATTTCATAAGTGATACTGAGAGCCAATCCTAAATTCATGTTCAATCTTAAATTAAGAACTTTAAGTTGTAAATGTTCCAAACAATAAGTAGTAGCTTATTTAACCAAAGGCTAAGTATGTTGCCTTGAATAGCGCTGGGATAAAAGAAGCATAAATAAATGCATAAATTTATAGTTGAGCTTGGGCTGATTGCAAATGTTGAGAATCCTATGACATTGTTATATGATAAAAATGTTGTGATCCAGTTCATAAAAGAACCTAGAGCTCACTAGAAGTCAAAAAACATACTTTAAAGGGTTCTACGTGATAAATACAGTTTATCAGCATCAGATGAAGTTAATTGACAAAATAGCATACCCGTTCACGATTCACTAAGGGAATAGCCCGATTAGTTTTTGAGAAACCACATCATAGGAGTTATCATAAGATGCCATAATTGAATCCAAGTGCAAGTGGGAGATTAATAGAGTTAGGGGTATGCCTAAGGGGTAGTAGTGTAATTTGTTACATATATCTAACTATATAACCGATCTTGTTTATAATAAAGGTTTTTGATTTATATAATATACTTTTTATATTGTGATATAATTAATTAAGAAATTAATTTAATGTATATTAAAAGGAAAATCCTTAAATAATATGTCATGTGATAAAAATTACAATGTGTTGTAATCCTAAGAAATTTATCGCACTAAAATAGCATAATATTTTAAATATTCCTAGTCAAGATGTTTCAAAAAAGGATATATTTATCCATTGAGACTAGAGTAGACAATTTTTTCCAAATTTTAGGCAGTGTATTACTCATGACTGTTAGGGGCACCAAGAGGTTACATATTGATAGTCATTTAATAAAATGACTTACTGGAGAGTTTCATGTTGGTTAATTATAACTAGGATCAAATAGGAGATCTCGAAGTGACGACGTTAACAATTCCCTCGTCTTGAGAATACTGTGGAACTTCACTATGGATACTCTACTTTGATTATAGTTAAATCATGGCATGAAGATCAATTGAGCAACTATAGTTGGGTGTGAGTTGAAGCATTGAAAGTGAAACTCTATTATATAGAGAATTATCCCCTTGGTTATAAGAGGTTAGTATCAAGGGTCAGCTATAGTCAACTCAAAGTCAAAGTCTCTAAATGTTATTTTTGAACCAATGATTTTGTGTTTGGATTAACTAAATTGAATGTGGATGATATTGGAGTTTTGACCAAAGCAAAATTCCCTAAGTCCTAAAGGGATATAGTATTGACGAAGAGAATTGGTGTAAATAATTGTTACTACCAGGTACCACTTATAATAATGAAACATGATTTTTATTGAAAAGATATGTAAGCAAGAAATTCAGTCAAAAAGTCACACCACTAGCTAAGGAGATGTTTGAATGTTAATATTTGAATTGCTAGATATTAAACACCGATTGAATTTACAATTTTTAGTCCCACAAGCGTAATGATGAATACTTTGAAAAACCACATGATTTAATTAATTTATAATTGTTAAATTAATTAATATTTATGAAATATTAATTATTATATTTTGTTTGATTTGATGTTTGAATGTCACTAGTATTTAATGAAAAGTATATATATAAAAGTTATATGTGAGCATATCGACATATAATATCACTAAAATATTTAAATTTGATTTAAATGTAACGACCCGGAATTTTATCACTTTGATTTTTGGAATATTCAATTAATTTTAAATATTCAGTTAATGGTTTTAAATAGAAAGAAAATCAATTTGGTACTAAATGATTTATAAGATTTTTCCATAATTTTTAATTTGGGAAATATTTAAGTGAAAATAAGGGACACGTCCCTAAAATCAAACTTAATACACAAAACATCCTCCTCATAAAAAAGATATAAATTACATCCCTATTTTCAACTACTATAATTTTCTTCCCTACAATACCCCTCTTCTCCATTGCAGTAATGTTGATTCTTCATATGTGGATGTTATTCTCACATCCATAATTAAAATTTGCACCCCATCAATTATCAATCTTTAAAACGCAATAACTTCTTGTAGAAACGACGGATTAACAAACCGTTTTCACCATTAAATCACAAATTTTGTTATCTTTCTAACGAGCGGCATTGTGCATATGTAAAAACAACGGCAGGACAAGCTATTCGCGGATCCAACTCCGCGTTGAGTTGGTAACACGCCCCTGTCCGAAGGTGGGGTTTGGGGCGGAGCCCCGAATTTTTTTTTAAATTCATGTTTTTCAAATTTCTTCAATTATATGGTATGATTGCAGACAATTCAGCAACTATATGCAATAATTGCAGAAATGTCTGCAATAATTGCAGACATTTCTGCAGACATTTCTGCAACTATATGCAATAGTTGCAGACATTTCTGTAACTATATGCAATAATTGCAGACATGTCTGCAATTATACCTTATAATTGTAGAAATGTCTGCAATTATATGCAATAGTTGCAGACATTTCTGCAACTATATGCGATAATTGCAGAGATGTCTGCAATTATAAGGTATAATTGCAGAAATGTTTGCAATTATATGCAATAGTTGCAGATTTAAAGAAAAATCAAAGATGTTCAAAATCTGCAGAATTGTCTGCAAACATATGGAATAATTTCACCTTTACTGCAAATATGATATTTTGGTATCAACAATGGATCCCATTTTAAAGATCATAAATTTTTTGATTTTTTGTGAAAACGGTATGCTTATCCGATGTCTCTATAGAAAGTTATACGCATTTGAAATGTTAAAAACGTAAAGGGTATTTGGGTTTTTGTGAGCGTGTGAATTTGAAAACATGAACCGGAAACTTATTAGAAAAACGGAGGGATGTTTTGTGTATTTTCAAACCTTACCAGAGATGTATGCCAAACGCACCCAATATTTAAATTAGCTTTTGACATATTCTATGGCAAATGTTGGTATTTTTGAAATTTCACAAAATTTAATAAAAAGTGTATTTTTTTTTGTGATAGTATCACATTAATGTGCATGATCCTATATTTATTTCTGCCATTCAGGGTCTGTATGCGAATGGGATATTGTGTAGTGGAGTACCACAAATCTTTTTATCAAAACTTTTTCAAATCAAATCAAAATTTAAAATTTTCAACTTGCCATTAATGTTGATTTGAGTTGAATGAGATGTTTGGCTTGGAATGTGGTTTTTAGTTATCTTGTGTTGGAAGTAACGAGGTTATTTTGTTTATAAATATACACGCCAACACTTAGACATTTGATTTTTCTTTTCATCTTTCCCACATTCCTTATTATTACCAGTGAAAGAAAAATAAGCCGCCACTCTTCATTTTCTTCTTTTCCATTTCTAGAAAATAAAAATAAACTTCCTCTTCAAGCTTTAAAAATCTTTATCTCACAAACCATCGACATTAGCTAAAACTCTCAACTATAAAGTTGTAGAGCATGTCCCATAGTATTCTACAAAAATAGCCGTTTAAGGTTTCGTCAAGCAGGGAAGTCATGGGGAATTTATGATTGTTGATGGTTCAGATTTTGTTAAAATTCGATGGGAACAAAATGGCGAATGGAGGGCATGGTCACGTTTATCTCATCTAGCCATGATTTTTGGGAGTGTTCGGAAGCGATGAAGTGGTTTGATTTGGCCATGAGGGGCAATAAACCATTTTACGATCATAAATTCATTGCCAAAGTTGCAGTGGTCGAAAGGAAAAACAGTCGGTGCTATGAAAAATCTTGGGAGAAGGGGCAACTTTTCTGTGTTAGTGGCGAGAGCTCTGGTGGTCGAAGGGGTGGGAATAGCTCGAACTAGGGTTTAGTTTGCTTTCGTTTTTGGGTTCAGAAATGAAGTTGTAGATGGAGTTTGGAGGCATTGAGTGTGGAGCGGGTTCAGATGGAGGCGCGGGGGTGGATGGTAGTTGTAATAGTGTATGAGTTAATAGCCAAAGTGGTGTGACGCGGCGGTGAGGGGAAATAAATCACGATGGGAAATGCGATTTCATATTAGGATGAGGTGGTCATAATTAGCTAGAAGGCACCAGAGTCGAGGCAATAGGGTGCATTGGAATGAACTCGAGAAGGTGGGTTTACAGGCGATGGTGGATCAGTGAGCAGTGGCGTGGGTGGTCGTGTCAAGTGCACGACATGCACATGAATCATGTACCAGAGGTTGTATTTTGATTTAGGGAAGGAAAGGGGGAGGTTTCTATAGATGACAGGTCGGGTTTGGGTTGGAAAGATTAGGCTGGGCTTTCTTGTGTTAGGTGAGAAATTATTTAAATATGGTTTAATTATATTATTAACTAAAGTGTGAACTTTGAAATTCCATAACTCGTTCATTTTAAATCCATTTAACCCGTGGATTTTTGCATTAGACTCGTATTGACGAGTACAACACCTTGGTGTAGATAGTTGTTAGCTCTAGTGTAGTATAAATTGATGATAAAATAATACTGTCAGTGTATAATTGCGTTTTTCGAATAATAACGTAGTTAATTAATTATACCCCATTGATGACATATGTATAGCAGAATAAATCACCGTTCTGTTGTAATTAACTGAATAGATTATTTTGGACATCTACAGAGCAGAATAAATCTCCGTTATGTTGTTATATTAATTTGTACCTTTATTTATATGCCAATTTATTTATATTGTATAAGTAATGTGTTAGTTATTGATCGCTAATTGTGGATGTTATTTACATTTATGCTTGTCTATGTAAATACCCGTAATATGACTTGGAATGTTAAATTTAACTAAATGGTAGCTAGTTTAAGCACCATTGTGATTACTAAACCCCTTTTCGAATTTGAAAGATTATGGATTTAAATTAACTTTAATTTTATAACAATTTGAAGTAAAGTGTTTGATTATTTTATTAATGTTATTTAAAATTAATTAATTGATTTAATTAATGATGGTTAAAAGTTAATTAATTGGTTGATTTAAATAATGATAATTTAAGTTTATTAATTCATTTAATTAATGGTGGTTAATAGTTAATTAATTAATTAATTTAATTAATGATATTTTAAGTTATTAATTGATTTAATTAGTAATGATAGAAAGTTAATTAATTGATTTAATTAAGATGTTTTAAGTTTATTAACCGATGTAACGAATGAGGTTTAAAGTTAATTAATTGATTTAATTAATTATGTTTAAAGTTAATAAAGTGATTTATTAAAGATGTTTATAAATAATAAATAGATTTATAAAAGGAATTGTATTTAATAAAAATGATTTATTAAAGGAGTTTTATAAATAATTATACAGTTTCATAAAAAGAGTTTTTTTAATAATTTTAGAGATTTATAAAAGAGTTTTATAAATAATTATAGAGATTTATAAAAAGATTTTTATAAATAATTTAGAGATTTATAAAAGGACTTGTAAATATAGAAAAGGTTTATAAAAGGATTTTTATAAAAGAAATGAGATTTGATTTCTATAAATTATCTTCATAATTATGGTGGTATGGAAAACATCTTTCCATACTTAACACCAAAAAACAAACCTTTCTCAGTGTTTATGAATATACTTATAGAGTTGAGGTAAGTATATGGATACATTTTCCAAGTAGTGAAAGTGTAGTGTTTTGTGGATATACTTATACTGATGAGATAAGTATATGAATATATTTTTTAAAGTATTGGAAGTGAAATGGTTTGCGAACATATTTATACTATTGAGATAAGTGTATGGATATTTTTCTAAATATTGAAAATGAAATGGTTTGTGAATACACTTATACCATTGAGATAAGTATATGGATATATTTCTAAGTAATGAAAGTGTATTGTTTTATGAATATACTTATATCATTGAGATAAGTATATGGATATTTTTCCAAATATTGATAGAGTATAAATGAATAGTGAATGAGTAGTATACTTGTGTATATCATTTTGAAATTATTTTGATACAAGTACAAAGTGGTTTTAATTAATGAAAAGATTAATTAAAGGGGCTTAGGGCTGCTTATGTGTTTAATCGTGCTTGGTTTCTAATGAAATCGAACCTCTGATTAAGTGTTTTGTTTATTTGATAGTTAAATAACCGACTATTAAATCTTGACCAAATATAACTCGGGAAATATCTAGCAGAAACTCGAGAATTATATAGTACTATTATCTTCAGTGATGCTATAATGTACATTTAAACTCGTTCTTCTAGGACAAATGATAAGGAAATTCGTCTGCTTAAACGGTTGGGAGGTGATCTTCGCTCTTATGTATTGTCTTTTATTTCCAAAAGAACCAGGGTTAAGTTTACCAGAATCTATCGATTGGTTTTGGAGCGACTAATGAGTGGGGAGTGTACTTATATGAGGTGGCTCAAAACTGTAACGACTCCAAAACAATATGCACATTCTACGCTTTGGAAGAGGTTCGAGACAGGTTCAAGATAATGGAATCGAAGGCAAAGTTCTTTTAAGTGCCATGGCTACTTGCTACTAATCTTGAGGGTAATTCCAAAATGGATGTTGTAAAAGTAGTGCCTTCAGTTTGTTCATATCCTAAACAACTAGTGTGGATGAATGCTAGCATTGCATTATTGCTTGGAGGGCAGTGTCAGCATTCCAAGTCGGAATTGCTTGGACAAAAAGGTAAAAACGTAACCTCGGAAGCCTCACAATCCAGTAATGGCTAAAACGTGGTAGATGCAGCAGAGCTATGTGGTTCGTTACCATTAGGAGTATCACTCTTTGATCTAAATCGAGATTTTTGGATTTGGTACATGCACGCGGGGTGATCTGGGGTAATGTTTGCAGCCTCGGTGAATGAGGGATGATGTAATCTAGTATGCCATTTTAAACGGGTGGCTAGCTCTGTGTTGGTAGAGGTACAAGGTTTGTAGTCTCAGTACATTTTATCTAGAGGTGTACTATATAGAAGGTAGTCCCTTACCTTGTCATTGTTGGAATCCATTCTCCAATATGTGCCTTACGACCTTAGTTGTATAGCTATTATGCTGGAATGTAATTAATGTAACCATTTCAGCTATGATTCTATATTGATTTTAAACCCTAAACACTATTATAATATCACTGGATTTTCTAATAAAATGATTTGGTTATCATAAGGTAAAACTTGTCAGTGTTTATGTGCGGCGTGGTCTTACGAGATACCTTTATTTTTGGAATAGGCTTTTTTTAATATTAAAAATTCATTTGGTTGTGTTTTCCATGCTGGTTTACCAGACTAATCCGAGCGTTATTTTCTTATAATGGTCGGGTCAGTCCGAGCATATTTTCCTGATTTAGCTGGACACTTTGGAGCTTCAGGAGACGAGCCAGATCCTCTAAGACATATTCCCGTATTTTATCTTCCCCTGTTTTGTTCTTGTTTGTATTTATCAGCATTAGTAAGGACAGGCTGTTATAACTGTCCAGGCTGATGATAGGTTAGTTTTCTCCGATTTATGTATATTAAGGTTCTTTTCTTTTTGTAAGATCATATGTGTGTGTATTACTTATCATGATGTAAGATTCTGATTTATCTTTTCTTTCTTCACCCTAATAATCCGTCATTCCAGCACTTTAATGCTCCACTTGTGAATACCTTTAATGTATTAGTGTTGACTTTTGAGGGTCGAAAGGTGGGGTTATTACAATAATTACCAAATGGTTTTATAAATTTTATAGGCCCACATGGCCACTATCCTGGTTGGCCATAGATGATAAGGGGGAGGGAATTTGATTGAGATTTAATGAGCAATTAAAGATGGAAGGTTTTAAGAAAGGAATTGGAAAGGTTTTAATGATTCTACTAAAACAAAACTCCTTTCATTCATTTGTTAGTTCTCTCCTACCAATTAATTTTCCCTTACTCTCTACTCTCTCCATTGGCCAAAAGTCCATGGCTTCCAAGCTAGAAAAATTCCCAAAATAAATAAAATAAAATAAATAAAAATGGTGCATCATATCATTGCAATTTCAAGAGCTGATCCAATCAGATCTAGAAGTTTTTTTAATTCAAGGTGTGATTTTTTGGCTTTAAAGGAAATTTTCAATGTCTTTTAATATATGTTACATCATATTTGAATGATTTAGATCCCCTATCTTTACATCTCATTATGATTGAATGTCATATATTGTTAATTTAGTTTAGATCTCATATATTATTCAACGAATTTATATATGCTTATTTTGTTCATTTTTTTGTTTGTTGTTGCTTTAGAAATTAAATTTAAATGGGAAAAAAATTCAGATCTAGATCTCATTTTAATTAATTGAATTTTTAAAAATATTTTTTTTAGCACAGCTAGCCGGCTTTTGAGTGGGCCGTCAACTTATATTACTAACCATTAAGAACAGGTGTTCGGCACAAACGTTAGAACAACTAAAAAAGAAAAATAAGAGATAGGCGGAGGAGCCTATACAACTAACAAACAAGGAACAGCTAGTCCTCATCTTCACTACTACTAACATTAGCAGAATCAGGTCCCATGACATGCATAAACCTAGAAAACAACGAAGCTAGGTTGGGCATAAAGTTCATAGAATCAGAAGAGTATAAATATTTCATATCCCAAGTTTCATCCTCTAAAACATTTCTATTACATTCCTCATTCTCACCTTCAGTGGAAAAGATCGATCTTTCCTTCTCAACATCAAGATACGCTCTTCTCCTTCACCTTTGAAAAACATGGGAAGCTGCCAAACGATGGATTATATCCCATTTTGGAAGGTTCATGAACCCAAGCATGCTCACTATGATGCCAACCAATATCCCACCTTGCACGAGACGATAAACCCATAACTTCTGCATCACAAGAGGTAGAAGCGTCAGGAGGCGGATTGATACCAAAAGAAGTATGCAAACTAATAGCCGGAACGTCCACAAGTGGGCCAATGGGCCAAGACTTAGGAACCCACTTCTTGGTAGGTTTTTTAAACATATTTTATATAAAAATATAAGTAAAAACACATACGTAATCTATTTGAAATTATCTTATGAAATTGAATGTATGCTTCATGTATATATACTTTATTCTGAATATTAAATACTTTTGGTTGTTATATACATTTTTATTTAGATTATAATAATTTAAAATTTATAAAAGGACTTTTGTGCAAAATTATAGATCTAATGTTGAATTTCTTCCTAATTCATAAATTAGATTTCAAATTGATAATTTTATATTGTAAAATGTATAAAATTATAAGTTTTACACACACAGATGTGTGTGTGTGTGTGTGTGTGTATATATATATATATATATATATATATCTGTGTGTGCGTGTGTCATTCTAAATTTAAATATAGTTTGTTACTATTTATATGAGTGTGTATATATATTATTTTAGTTTAAAATTTATAAACGGACTTTTGGATAAAATTATGGCTCTAATATTTGTAACGACACGATATTTTCAACCATTCGCATCCGCACATGTCGGACTTGAATTGCTAAAAATACCGAATTGTAAATATAAATTTGGCAAAACTCAGCATATATAGTAAATAAAAAAAATCACAGATCATAGACACAGAGTAATATAACAATAATGCAGTGGAAACAAAAGAATAGTAGTTCATGAAGCTACTATATATATATATATATATATAACAGAGTTAAACAAGATATAACAGAAGTCACGAATACATAGATGTCTCAATACAATAATCAAATACAAGATCTGAATGCATCACTGGAATCGACTGAACAACTGAAAGCAGGATAGATAGCTGGATCTCCAAGAGAAGCTCCAACTCCAAAGGTGAGTCTCGAATACTGTATCACTCAGTCTGACCCGAGCGTAAAGCAAAACACAAACACTCGAGTTAGGATTAACATTCTTATATCAATAAATCTAACTCAAGTGAAATATCAACTGAAATACAAGTAACTCAAAGGATGTTTGGGATAACCATCCTCTAAGGATCCGTTAAACTATCTACTATGTAGTAATATACGCTATTATAATAATGTCTAATATAAAATAAACTTACTTTTAAATAGCGTTAAGGCTTTACATTTTCCACCTTAACACATAATAGTGCCAATAGTATATACAGTACCTACATACCTCGAGAGGCTACGAAAAGATACTCCATAGGTATGACACAAATAGAAACTCGTAGTAAAGCTCGATATGGTAGGTGACACGACACAACTAGGCAATGCTAGGATAGATATACCAATTACGCATCCGGGCTGGTGGAAACGAATAGCAGCCACTACCGCCTACCTCGGAACACACTCCCAATCAAAATTGAAGGGTGGCCACCAAATCAATCACAAAGTAATAGAATGGTATCGAAGAAATGCGTCCGCTCAAAGGTGCTACCTCATTGGCCCATCGATCGCTCCTGTTCTAGCCACCTTATGCCAACTCACGGGAGTTGGGTCCACGTATATACCTCAATAGGAATCGTCGCCACCATCCTACTTCATTCTATAATCTCCACCGCGTACACAGTTGTTAATGTGGTTTTCGGTATCGACAGAGAGTATGCCCATATCTGATCTCGGTCTCTTTAACAACCAAACGTTATTATAACACCGCGGTCATTTCAAAATAGTTTATACTTCAAAACCAAAATATCATTTCCATTTCAAAAACATATCAATACGATATCATTTTCACTTCAAATATATCCATTTTCAAAATCATATCACTTTCCAAAGTTATAATGCTTTCGAAATCATAAGTCTTTTAAAATCAAAACACTCTAGAAATCACAGCTCTGAAATCATAGCATTTTGGAAATCATAACACTTTTGAAATTATAGCGTTCTGGAATCATAACACTTCCTCTTAAACAGCTTAGATATTAAAATTAGTATATATAATAAAATAGTTTATAAATAAAAATAGTTTATATGAATAGTTATAAGTTAAAATAGTTTATAAATAAAAATAGTTTATATGAATAGTTATAAGTTAAAATAGTTTATAATAAAATAATTTATATTAAAAATGATTTATATTAAAATAGTTTATATTAAAATAATTTATAAAGTAAAATATCCATAGTTTAAATATAATTTAAAATTACTTTGTAAAATAAAATAGTTTCCTCGACTTTCACAAATCGATTAAAATCGATTCGAATTCCAAATTCAAATTTAAATCAAATCTAAATCCTCAATTTCGATTCAAATTTAATTAAACATTTCCAAGTTATATCGATTTCAAATACTGATTTGAACCACAAATAAACCATTTTAGTTTCAAAATATTTCAGGGTTTCAAATATTCCACATTTCAAAACTAAATTTAAAAATCTTATATATATATATATATATATATCGAATTCCCTTTCATATTATTTAGCTTTGGAATATTCACATAATAAAATACAATATCATTTAAATAAACCGCAAATTTCAAATCATTGAATATTTCCTTAAATTTATTAAACTTGAAATATTCCTTTAAATCATCTTAAATCAAAACCACGTTATAACGTCATATCTTTAAATCTCCAATTCAATAAGTTTCAAATCAATTTAATTAAAGCGAATTCTTAATTAAATACAAAATCAATAAATTTCAAATCCACTTTAATTCAAAACTTATTTATAAAATAATTTCAATATCTGATAAAACCATATATATATATATATATATATATATATATCTTTCCAAAACCATTGAAATCATTTTTAAAATATTTATATATAGACCAACGGTGTCTGTATATAATTTTCTATCCTATGGTCAAGTGATACAGATATTTATCATTTCAATCCACAATTTAAAACATATACGGGTATATATCATTTCAACCCGCAATCCCAAATTCAATTCAAATGAAAATCGCTTGGGTCTATCATTTCAACCCATAACGATTTTCTCCTATTCTAAAGTCCGTTCGGGTATGTATCATTTCAACCCATAGTGATTTCTATACTAACAGGGAACTTGCAGAGTGATAACAAATATGATAATAATATAACAGGCATATATCATCAATATAAATAATAGATAATGGTGTCAGAATGTCACAGGTGAACTGATACAGATATCAACATATATATAGCAATGTAAATAACTAGCAGCAGCATATTTCAATTGTCGTTTCAATTGAAATCAAATTTAATAAATAAAAGAACGTTAATCGTGAGTGATTGCTCACCTTTTGAGGCTAGATAGATTTGACAAAGAAATGAGCTACAAATCCAAGCACGAATTCCAGAGCAAAGCAAGATCGAAAGTGAATTTGATGAAGAAAGCAGGCACGACGAACTAGAATTGATGAAACAAAATACAAATTAAGATTTCTATACAAATATTTAAACCAATATCAAAGTGAATCCTTATATCTATAAATCAATATTTATGAAATTCAATTTGACACATATCATGACCACTTTTATGTACATTATTATCTGTTTAAAATCGATAGCCATTTAAAGCATGTATATATAAAATAAATATATTATAATTTGAAACCTCATATATACGGACTCAAAGTATATATATAAAATCAATAATAGAATTTAAAAGTGCATATATTAAAAATCGAGTATATATAATATCCAACTATCATAAATTATCAAAGTATTATAACCATCAACAGACACTACAAGGAACGGAAGCAATAGCAACGGCAATTAGCCGTTGGCGGCCGTTGCTAGCCGTTGCTATTTGCCGTTGCTAATAAGCTCGTTGCTACGAGCTCCAGCAACGGCAATAGCAACGGCTCCGTTGCCAATTTAGCAACGGCTGGCGACGACAAATTGTCCACGTGGAAACAGTTAGCTCCAACCGTTATCGTCCCGTGGCGTCGCGAACCGTTGCAAGCCTGGAACCAGATAGCCGTTGCTAGCCGTTGCTAACCGTTGCAAGCCTGGAACCAGATAGCCGTTGCTAGCCGTTGCAAGCCTGGAACTTTTCTGTTTTTCCAGCAGCTAGCTTTCACTCTTCCAACCTCCAAACCATTCCACAACACAACAATCACTTCCAAACCATCGTATACATTCCATTCCAACCATAATATAACCAAATACATCGCAAATAATCAAATAAAACACATATACATCAATAATCACGCAACTACATAATCAACTAACACAAATATTTCATCATCAACCAAACAAAATACATCTCAAATCATTCACACATAATATCCATCACCAACACCATAGGTACACAAAACACCAAACAAACTACCAAGCCCATCAACAAACATAAGTACACAAGTCCAATAAATATCCATTAAAACCACAAATCTTGCCCAAAAAAATTAACCATCAACAAAACATACCTACTCATCATCATCGTCATCACCACCACCACCTGACCCTGGCATGGTCCCATGCTCTGAAACGAATGCGGCAATGCGCTCATCTATCTGCTGAAACAAGAAGCTCTGTCGCCAATCATTTATCTCGTCCAGCTGTCGTTGCATCTGGGCTATCTCCTCTTTGGCCATAGATTTCTTGTAAGCCCTCTGGAAGTTAAGAGCCTGTAAAAACGATAAAACAATCTAGTTCTAATTCACGCTCGCAACGGCTATATTAAATTCAAATATAAGTTATTAAAACAGTTTACCTCCTGATTGCCGCATCCATAACGCCTATTGCGAGAAGGCAGATCAATAATTCTATCCCATATTTGATTGGACTCTTGAAGCGTAATATCATCCCGTCCAGTTCTTTGCGCCATCGCTGCCCGCTCTGGTTCATATCTACCCTGCAATTACGAATACAAATTTGACTCAATATATAGCTATACAATTTACTTATACACTACTAAAGGAATGTGAAACGTTGTCATTGCGAATAAACCTATTTACCATAACAGATTCAGCCTTCGCATCTGTCCACTCATAGGTGACATTCCCATCATCATCGGTCTGCTCCACCGCATGAGTGACTCTAAAAACCTCGGCCATTGTAGGCTCCTGTCCGGTTCTTGAATGCTGAAATTATACATGAATAAAAAACGTTACTAATATAATTAAATAATATTACAGTTTATAAACTCAAATTACGAATTTACCAATTCCCTCCGCCATTGTTGGAATGACTTGGACCCACCGCGGTGTAACGCTGGATTTTTATTTCTGTTCGCACTATTTCGCTTTGCTATTTCCTGTTAATTTAAATACATGGTTAGTTAAATTAATAATGCAACTAACATACATAATGTAAATAAATAATACTAACAATACAGCAATACATATCTTACTTTGACAGCTTCACTTTCCCAGTGGGTGACAAATGCAGCCCAAACATCACTACCCATCCAACTGGGTTTTTTTCCGCTTAGCTTGGCCTTCGAAAGAGTTTCCCTGTAATTTTTCCGCATCCTCTTATTCCAATGATTGAAGAAGACATTGTTATCTTCCGGGCGGACATGTATTACAGCCTGCTTATTGAAAATAATTTGAATTATATACAGTATACTAATTTTACATTGAAATATAAAATTATACTTACCATCAAATCAGCAACTATAGCGTTCATCACTTCGCCTGGGATGTCGTCCCAATAAGGCCAGCAACCAGACATCCTACTCTTATAGGATTGCTTTGACACTTGAAGAATGTAATCCGCCGGCTCTATTTCGAAACCCCTGTATAAATGTTGATGTATATAATTAATATATTTTAAATAATTTAATTGAAATTATTTAGATACTTACCCAACACTCTTGGGAACTATCTCTATCTCACGGCGAAAGTGCCGTACCGCTGGGACCCGCGCCATGAGAAGGCGAAGGAGAAGGCTGAGATGTACTGCGCCTTCTGTGAGACATATCAGCCACAAACATAATCATATCATATAATGAAAAGAAAACAAATTATTATTACAACACATGTTCCATTAATCATCATAATCATTCTTTGTAATTACATAGCTCAGAATAATGCAGAACATAATCATTATTATTATTAAACAGCTCTCTGAAAGAAGCGTAGGTCAAAATAAAACAGAATGATAATACATAACAAATATTTATTATTACATAGCTCAGAATAATACAGAACACATTCATCATTCTTAATACATTACTCAAGATAAAACATCATACATGCATACATTAAAAAACAGTGTAATGTATCAGTCTTCGTCGTTTTCTGATTCAGACTCGGTCTCGTACTCTGTATCGTTTTCTTCGGTACTTTCAAACGCATCAATTAAAACATTCGCTTCATCATTCAACGATCCTACGTCAACATCGTCAGTTATTATTATTTCAGTATTTGGCTCCAGATCTGCTTGATACGCTGCTTCATCTGGAATATTATTTCCATCAAATGTAAATTTTGCCTTTGTTTTAATAACAGCCCACCAATCAGCTTTATCTTTTTTTAAGGATGGATACGGAGCAAAATAAACTTGTAATGCTTGCTTGGCTAATATGAAAGGATCATACTTATAGTAATGCGAGGTATGCTTTATTTCAATGAGCTTGTAATCTTTGTGCACGTTAATTCCAGAACCAGGAATATTGCTAAACCAATTGCATTTGAATAAAAAAACTTTCTCTGCAGGTTGTATATAATATATCAACTCTAAAACCTGTGTTAAGACGCCGTAAAAATCTTTTATATGCTCCTCTGGATCATCACTGCCTTTAACAAATACACCACTGTTATATGTTAATTTTTCAGCCCCGTAATCTTTGGTGTTGAATTTAAATCCGTTGACGAAGAATATTGGATAAGTCTTCACATTTCTTTTTGGTCCGATAGCAATATGTCGTAATCCTTCGTCAACAACAGAGTTTTTTGGATCATATACGTATTTTGAAAACCATTTAGCAAAATCTTTACTGAGATCGCCAGATGGATGTTGTGATTCGTATATACTGCAAAAATGTATTATTCCCATCAAAATTAATATATATATATATATATACGTATAATTAAATTGTACATGAATTTAGTACTACCTGACAAATGGTGCAACTTCAACACAATTTAAAAGAACATATGTGTGTGCTATATGGAAATCTTTATCGTCTAACCATATTTCCACACATTTCCCAGCAGGTCGGCCTTGTTGTCTAAAAATAGATAACATTGTTTGAGAAGAATCATGTTCAACAGCTTCATCATTACGGGGAATACTGACAAACGATAACTTCACATCGTTACTAAAGTAATGTGAGAAAAAAAATGAAGATTCTTCTTCCAGATACGCTTTGCAAATTGAACCTTCTACTCGTGCTTTTTGTCTAATTTTCTTCTTCAAATGATTCAAGTACCTATAACAAAATTAATTTAATTTCTGTTTTGGTATATAAATCTAAATTTTAAGCAAACTTCATATTGCGGATATTCAAAATTACCTCTCAAATGGATACATCCATCCATACTGCACAGGACCTCGAAGAAGTGCTTCGGATGGTAGATGAACAGGTAAATGCTCAATTACATTAAAGAACCCTGGTGGAAATATTTTTTCCAATTTGCAGAGCAGTATAGGGATTTCTACTTCAAGTTTACGTATGCGATCTACCTTTAACGTCGTCGAACAAAGTTGTTTATAAAACATACTTAATTATGTTATAACACTCCATACTTTGCCAGGCAACAGTTCTTTGAAAAGCACAGGGAAAAAATATTCCATCATTATATGGCAATCGTGACTTTTCATCCCACTCAATTTACTGTTTTTAAAGTCAACACATCTACGGAGGTTAGAAGAAATCCCATCAGGACATCTTAGTCCTTCCACCCACTTTAGCACTAGTTTTACTTGTTTGTTATCTAGCTCATAGCATGCTTTGGGTTTTTTTGTATCGTCGTACAAATGAAGCTCGGGCCGCTTACAAAAGTGTAATATATTATGTCTCGAATTCACATCGTCCTTAGTTTTCCCCTTTACATTCAAAACTGTATTAAACACGTTATCGAACAAGTTTTTTTCATTGTGCATAACGTCAATATTATGTCGGAGTAGCAGATCTTTCCAGTAAGGTAACTCCCAAAATATACTTTGTTTGCACCAGTTATGAATGTCTGATTTACCTGGAATTTCAACTTGTACCCCAGTTTCATGTATCTTTGGATAGTCTTTTACGATGTCATATATCTCTTCACCTGACCAAACCTTCGGTGGTAGCATACTCTCTTCTCTATTTGCTTTAAAGTTCTTTTTATCCGTTCTAAATTTATGGTTAACATGTAGAAAACATCGATGACAGTCAAACCAAGAAATTTTCTTTCCATACTTTAATGAAAATGCTCGTGTTTCATCCATGCAATGAGGACAAGCTAGACGTCCCGCTGTGCTCCAACCTGAAAGCATCCCATACGCAGGAAAATCACTAATAGTCCATAATAAAGAAGCGAACATACGAAAATTCTTTTTTCTTGAAATGTCGTATGTTTCAACTCCTTCATGCCACAATGTTTTCAATTCTTCGATCAATGGTTGTAGATAAACATCAATTCCTTGTGTCGGATCATCGGGACCGGGGACGACGATCGTTAGAAACATATACGGAGTTTTCATACACATCCATGGAGGTAAATTATAAGGAGTAACAATAATAGGCCATGATGAGTATTTACTACCAAACTGAGAGAATGGTGAAAATCCATCTGTACATAAACCGAGTCTGACATTACGGCTCTCTGCAGCAAACGCGGGATAAGTCTTATCGAAATGTTTCCACGCTTCTCCATCAGATAGATGTATCAAAGTTCCTTCTTCTGGTGTTCTAACACCGTGCCATCGCATATGACATGCCGTAGCAGAAGATGCATATAACCTTTGAAGTCTAGGAGTGATAGGTAAATAATGCATTCTCTTGTATGGAACTTCTTTTCCTTTTTTTTTCTCGGTTTGAATCTTTCCTCGTTACATATTCTGCATTTTCTAAGGTCAACATCATCTTTCCAATACAACATACAACCTTTTATACATGTATCTATCTTTTGGTATGGCAATCCAAAAGCAGACATAAGTTTTTTCACTTTATAATGACTATCGCACATCAAATTATTAGGTGGCATGTGTCGTTTTGCAGCTTGTACAACTGCTGTAAATCCAGCTTCTGTAAGGTTGAATTTTGATTTCATAGTGATGTATTCGGCGGTTACGGATAATTCGGTTCCGCTTTTACAACCATCCCACAAGGGCCTCTTAGCAGAATCCAATAAATCATAAATTTTTTTAGCTTGCGCGGTTGGTTCTTCTTCAACGTTATCATTGTCATCATTGCCCTGATCAATGGTAGGAAACATCGACCGTGCTGCATCTTGCACCATATTTTCTATTGGATTCGTCATAATATTATCGTCCTCTAACACTACAGGATTAGGTGTACGTTCAACAAGTTCACCATGACGATCCCATAAGTAATAATTCGGCACAAAACCAAATTTATACAGATGTACTTCTATTACATCTGATTTCCAATGCTTTAAATGTTTGCACTTACTACACGGACAACAAATTTCATCGTTATTCCGATTATTAGATTTAGCGAATCTAATAAATTCATGTACACCGTTACAGAAATGTTCTTTTATTGATCCTTTCATACCAGTTCGGACTTCATACATCCAACTACGATCGAGAAAATAATCGAACATTTTTCCTGATTTGATAAAATATGTTAGAAGATTCAACTAAACACTTCACTTCATATTATACAGTATTTTACGATTGATTTATAATTTGTCATTAAATCAACTATTTAACAATTGAAAAACATTTTATAATTCATTGACGGCCGGTCATCCTACTTCCCATTACAAACACAATATCGTAATTACATTTTATAAATCATTTCAGGTTAAACGATTTAACAAAATTTCGGCAGCACTTCCCTTTATTCCCTGTATCGTACACAAAATGCGTGTACACAGGGAACAAAAAGGAAGTGCCACCAAAATTTTGTAAATCATTTAAACTGAAATGATTTACAAAATGTGATTACTTTATTGTGTTTGTAACTTGTCCAAATACTAGGACAAATCCAACAAATATTGTATCAGATGAATATAAATGTCCGTTCTTAGAAAAAACGAATATCCATATAACGATCATATACAACACTTGTCAGACGGGGCCAAAATATATCTCTAAGGGATTTACAGAAATAAAACATATTTTCTAATTATTCTTCTAACAACTACAAAATATTTTATAATTAATTAATTCATTATATTTTAACTTTCACTGAATAATTAGCTCATTGTTATTACGCTCATTTCAAAATTTTATAATTCATTCAACGAATTATACTTATTTTAAACTATGATAACAATTATAATTAGCACTTCTAAATTAAATTATCGTTAACTGTACCAATCTATCATGATATCTATTAATTTCTATACAATTAACTTTGGCGTAAACTATACACATTATTTTAAATAAAAACAAATATTATCATAAACTTAAATATCAACAAGCATGTTCATCAATAATATACACTAATTTTAAAATCAAACCACCAATCAAAATCAACTAATACAAATATTACCATAACTAATACGTCGCATTAATCATCATTTTCAACATAATGATAAACTAATTTAACTTCCACCTAACTTAAAATACTATAATCATCCAATATCACTATAAATAAATCACTATAATCATCACCCAATATCACTATTATCAACTAATACAATTATTTTCGAAATTAGGGTTTTCCAATTAATCCTAAATTAAACCTAAATCAAAGCCAAATCAAGTTTAGAAGATATACCAGCGAGTTTTTGAGGTGTTTGAGCGACGTGGAGGCAACGAGCAACGGCTGGAGTCAGAGAGGCGGCAGATTGCGACGGGGAGGAGGATTTGGGGAGGAAGTTTGGGTTGGTGGGAAATGAGAAATCTGTTCGCGGGTTACAGATCTGTAGTCGCGATCTGCAACGGCTAGCAACGGCCGCTTTTTTTAGCCGTTGCCAGCCGTTGCAACCTTCCGACACAAAATGGAGCCTTTTCTTGTAGTGAGATGATATATATATATTTAGTCAATGCATACGGATGACACACACTGAAGTAAACCTACAGGCATACACTTAAACTAATATTAAAACTACACAGTATATAAGTACTTAAAACACATGATGAATAAATCGCGATATATAAATTCAAAACAAAACATGTATAAAACTAAGGTATACATGAAAACTTCCGCATTTTAATGTATATACTGGAACATATATATTCCATATACATTATTATCAAACTGTAAACAATATAATATAGTATACCGTACTGACATATACACCTTTTTACTTCAAAAAGATCAGAACACAATATGTAAAATGCTCTAAGATACACATATATCTAAACTGATATTTTATAACTTATATAAACTAATATATACAACTTAAAATCTCAAATCTAGTTATTCTTATCTTGTTCAAACTTTTTATATTCATAAACTTATATAGTTTTATATATAAAAAAAACATATACAAGTAATTATTGAAATGAACACTATATATATATACGTGACAAATGTAATAGATATACAAACAAAATGATATATATTCTTTTCTAAATATATATTTAAAATCAAAGTATAGATTCATATTTATTATGTTAAAACAATACTGGCTATAACTTGCTTAAATTTAACATATACGTATGCACAACTCAAATGAACATATTATAAAATACCAATATATATAAAACATGATATAAACAGTAGGATTCTCACATATTTGTATTTACCTAACTAGAAGAGGACCGAAAATGATGACCAGATGGCGGCAAGGAGGAGCTGGAGGCTCAGTGGATCAGGCCCAGAGGTGGACCGCAGGTCAGTGGATCGAGAAAGCACGATGCCAAAGTGGATGCAAACTACAACCATGGGTGGAGGTCGGCTTGGATGAAGGGTATCAGCAGTGATGTGGAGTTTGGATGAGCATGGCGGATGACGAGGAGAGGTGGGCATGGAGTTGCCAAGAGAAGGCAGTGGAGTTGCGGACTCGGAGGGGTGGTCGGTACTGGGCTCGGGCTGTTTGAAGAAGGCGAACAAGATGGGCAGGGCGGAGCACAGGGACGGAGGGGAAAATGGTGGCCGAGTTTGGTGGAATGGCGACTGCAAAGGTGAAGGTGGATGGTTCAGCAATTGGGTTGGAGGCTGTGATCGTGTGGGTTGAGGTGGAAGAGGAAGGGAGGGAGCAGTTTGGAAAATGAAAGAATGGAAGAAAGGAAAACGTGGGGAGATAGAAATGAAAAGAATGAGGCCAGGCAAACATAAAAGAATGAAAGCATAAAATATGGACAGCACACAAAAATGAACGGTCACAAAAAAATATGAACGTGTATTTTAAAATGAACGTGCATATTAAATGAATAAGATATGGCTATTCGTTCACGGTGAACAATGAAGCGACAAGAAGTCCAAAAGATTGAAATAGGGTACCGGTACGGTTAATAGTTACGTAGATTTCGCTGCGTACTGGACTCCAAAACACAGAATTGAATATACCGTAGAGATCAGCATAACGAGACGATCAAAACGGTATACAGATATCAGCGATACGATCATTTTATCAAAAGTCGATAATCGGTACCGATAAACGCTGCTATTCCGTACGGAAAAATCCAAACGGTGCTAGAAACGTCCAAAATTTGCGAAATGAATTATGCAGTATTATTCAGAGTGTTCTAAATAAATTTTCTCATGTTGACATATTTAGGTTTCGGAACACTTTTAAATTCAACTGTTATTAACTGATTTAAATTGGAATAAAATTACACAAGAAAATAAACTTCCATATTTTCTGATGAAAATTCACCAGTTGCTATGTTTAATTAGACGTATTCCAAATATCAAATTTTTATTTAAAATATTATTATTTAAAATTTCACAAAATTTCAAATAATTTAAATAATAAAACCACTAAAATTTTCAGGTCGTTACAATATTGAACTCCTTCTTAAGTTAAAACAAGATTTCAAATTGTTAATTTTAGATTTTAAAACATGTAAAATAGTCAAAATCAATTTTAATATATGTGAATGTGTATATATAATTATTATTTTATTTATAATTAAAATATTCTGGACAACAAAGGCATATATAAAGGGACAAATGTATCTATTGTGTTGTACATCCCAGCACCAATAAATGTGCACATTAACCATGTATACTTTGTGTGTATATATATATATATATATATATATATATATATATATATTGCACTTACACTATACATATGAGTGTATTCGATATGCCCATTATAATATATTTAGCTTAAATTAAATTGAAACCCTTTTTAAACTAATTAAATAAAATATCTAAAATAATATTAGAATAGATCTGATAAATCTCTTAGACTCATATGCCCAATAGATCTAAAATATGATTATTTTTTTAAATCTACCTATTGCTCCCACTTTCGACTGGCTTGGTTCCTTAAATGCCAACATTTTGGAAAACAATATCTGTAACACCTTATATTTTCAGATAAAATAAATAATAAATTAAAAAGGCCTTTTGGTAATCTTACATAAAGCTGAAAAACTGAATTTTTACAAATGTAGAAATTTGGGGATCTGTAACACCCCGATATTTTACGGGAAATATAATTAAAAAGAAATTAAAAGCGTATTTGGTACAGTGGTAAAGGCGCATGTTGACTTTCTTAGTGACCAGGGATCAAGTCTCGTTGTCGCCCAAAATCTAGAGTTCTTTTATATTAGTTGGTTCGTTTCCAATGATTTTCCTACGTATTTCAGCGTTGTTTCTGACATGTGGCGGCTTCCCATTCGCTCCAGTGATGTAATAGGATGAGATGGCTAAATTTTATTGGTTGAGTGATGTGTATGGGCTAGAATGGATAACCATTAAGTGTATGAAAGAACCAAATTTAATCTAAAATAATCTAATGGATTATATTCACTCAAACAATCTATAAATAAACCATCTAGCCTAAACCAAATCTCTTATTCAGCCGTCGCCATAATTCTGCAGTAAAATTAGTGTGTATTATTCTTCCTCCTTTTCTCTACTAAATAAAAAAATCTCTACCAAATTAAATTATCTATATATATTCAAGCAATTTGGGGAATTTAGAAGAATCAAAGGGAGAAAGATTAAAGCAAAGCTTTTTTCGAATTTATGCAAGCTCAATTGCCAGGTGAGTGGGAATTAATATGAAAAAGAAAAATAAAGTAGTTCAATTTTAGTTCTTTTTTGGCACGTTAATATGAATTAATTTCTGTTATTAATTGAGAATAGACGCAAGTTATTGCAATTTATTCTTCCAATTCTCAAATCTAATTCATGTATGGTTTAAAATATGGGACATATAAATTGCCTATTCACGTTTTATGGCATAAATAAGACTGAATGGACCCTAAAGGCTAGTGTAAATCTGTGACAAAATGGCATAAAAATTGCAGACAAACCGTATAGAATAAACGGACGTGAAATTGAAATACCATTTATGTAAGAAAAAGGGAAATTGTGAAACAACCAAATCAGATGTAAAAATGGCCTAAAGCAGATTAATGGAAATAAACGGTATGTAAACTGTAACGGTAAAATTAATTAATTTGGAAGCGAATTGGTAGGCAGACCTTGTAAAGGTCTGGATAGGTGTTTCATGCAGTTAAGACCAAAATATAGTTTTGGTTGTACATACTAGGAGCGGGAAAGTAGGTTCGCAAGGATGTTTGTTACCTTTCATAGGTTGCTAGTATGTAGGATAGATAGCATCCACAATCGTAGACTTCTTCAGGCAGATCGACGCGGACGGAACATGACAAGTGTGCTCCAACGTAGGCTTCTTAAGGCAGATCGTTGGAGGATTTTGTGCAGTCGACCCAGCTGCGGGCGCACTTTCGGAGGACCGACACTTTGGATAAGGGAAAGTCCACATTGGTGACCGAGAAGATAGGAGGATAGGAGTCCAGTTTGGCGGAGCCTGAGCGCAACTTCGGAGTCCTACGAGGTTGTTTGTGTCGGCGCCTGTCAGACGTAAGAGGCATTTAGTCACAGTGCACGGGTGAAGAGCATGACTTTCATGATGTAGCACATGGATAGGTAAGGACAACAGGTCTGACAGGCCGATTGACGTTTAGTATTACTGCATGGTTGACTTTCCTAGAGTAACCACGAACTTTGGCTTCTTAGGAACTGTATCTAAGAAGGATTCACAGCATTATATTATTCACCCTCTGTGATATCCGGGGAAGACTTGGAATTAAACTGTTTTATTCTTTCTACTTCATTTTATTTCTCATTCACCAGACTTTATGTCTGACCCATTCCTATTTTTCTTATTTTACCCAAATCACAGGAGGGCAGGTCTAGGTTGCAGTTCTTTAGAGCTTGGAGGGTTATTGGAGCAATTGTTATCTTCGGCTTTTGTTTCTTTTGTTTCATTTCCTTCGTTTCTCTTTTCCGTACATTACTCTATATATAGGGACCTACATTGGGAAATTTGTTTTTTTTTTGTTTTGGTGGAGACTACTTGGTACTTTTGGTTTCAAAAATAAATTTGGGATAATGTTGTTCTTAATGAAGCTGTTTTGCTATTAATTTATAATTAGTGAAAGTTTTCTTCCGCTGTAATATTTTAATCATTTTATGTTGTTGCCTTAGTCTCTGTGCTATGTTATGGATTTTTATTTCACCCGACCACCCGTGCTTCTAGTCATGTCTGATTTTCATGGTGCCTAGAGGTGCGGGGTGTCACAGTTGGTATTAGAGCTAAGGTTTCGGTAATCCTAAAAATATTTTAAAAATATAAAGGTTTTCGAATAATTTTTAAAGGATATTCCAAATAATACTTTTAAAAGTATATGCATATATTTTGGAAAGAAAAGAAATTTTAGAAATGGGTCCCTTATATCTCTTCCTCCCTATCTATTGAATTATTTGTGGAGTACCTAATCCCATCTTCTTAATATCCACAGATAGAAATGTCTGAACCACAAGATATCCCAAAAGTTCCAGGCCTTAATATGCCTGCTTGGTTTAGATGTTATTTGCAAGCTACTACACAAGTAGAGCCACCAGCTAGGGATGCTTCTCCGGTGGAAGGGACTCCAGCCCGTCCTCCAGGCATTCCTGATTTTACCAAGTTATGCAAGGACTACACCAGCTAAGGAGGCAAGCCGTTTCTTGGCACCGAGTCATATACTGAGGCGAGAGCTTGGATCCGTAGTTGTGAGCGGATATTTGGACTTATGGGATTGGAGGACTTGGCTCGAAGGCAGTTGGCTTCATGGAAGTTACAGGGAGAGGCTCTTTATTGGTGGGAGATTGTGGAGGCTGAGGCTGATAATTTGACGGGCGGATTTTCGTACTAGGTTCAAGAGGAAATTCATATCGCAGGCTGAAAAGGGAGTGCAGCTAGAGAAATTTATACAGCTCAAGCAAGGGGATATGACATTTAAGGAATATGTTAATCAATTCAGTGAGCTTGCCAGATTTGGACTAGACTTGATCAATACTCCTCACAAGAAGGCGATTAAAGTTCGCTAAGGGTTTGAGTTAACCACTGCAGAGTTTAGCGGTGAGCCACATTCCGATGGGAGCCACTTTTGAGGTATTGGTAGAGATGGCTTTACTTGCTGATACTGAGAAGAAAGGAGATGTGGCATAGAAGAGTGATGGGAAGAAGCATGGAAAGGAAAGAGGAGAGGAGGAGGAGGAGGGTTGGGTGGAAAAAGGAAAGTTCCAAGGAAGGACTGGAAGTGCAATACTTGTGGGAAACCAGGTCATCTTGCTAAGGATTGTAGAGGGGCAAGAGAGCGACCGAGACTGAGGTGCTATCTTTGAGATTAAGTGGGGCATATGAAAAATGACTGTCCATCAAAGCACAAGGACAGTTCACAGACACCTTCACAGCCTGCTCAGGCTTATGCTTTAGAGGCAGCTCCTTCCTCTAGTACTCGTCCGATTGTGGACAACGGAAAGAAGGTGATCATTGAAGGTGTGGTATCTATCTCTGATTTTCCTGTTCATACCCTATTTGATTCTAGAGCTTCGCACTCTTTTATATCTAGTACTCTGGTAAAGGGTCTTGGTCTTGATGCTTGTTTAGTGACCGACACGGTAGTAGTATCAAATCCCGTAGGAGGATCGGCCTCTTTGTCCATGTTATGTTGGTATTTCAAATTGTTTATTTTAGGGGTTGAGTTTGACTGTAGTGCCTTTGTATTGGGCTTTTCCAGGTTCGGGTTGATTCTTGGTATGGATTGGCTATCTATGTATGGTGCTATTCTTGATTGCGATAAGAGGGTAGTGAGGTTAGGCACTTGTAGTGGACGTACCTTAGAGGTATCTTATGATCCTAGAGGATCAGTCATGTTGAGCTACCTTTATTCTCTTGACTTATCGCCCGATAGTTTGAGTTCGGTACCCGTTGTTAGAGACTTTCCAGATGTGTTTGAGGAGGTTGCTGGCCTTCCACCTTGAAGATAGATCGAGTTAAAGATTTATCTTGTTGATAATGCCAAACCGGTTGCTTTACCGGTAAGGCATATGGCTCCTAAGGAACGTCATGAGTTGAGCAAGCAAATTGGAGAGCTTTTGGAGAAGGGCTTCATTCATAGGAGCATTTCTGAGTGGGGCGCACCCATCATCTTTGCCACTAAGGTGGATGGCTCTCTCAGGCTTTGGGTGGATTATAGGGAGCTTAATAAGCTGACGAAGAAGAATCGTTATCCTCTTCCCCGTATAGACGATCTATTCGACCAACTAGTAGGAGCCAAGGTATTTTCGCAACTCGATTTGGCCATGGGATTTCATCAGTTGCGTGTGGCGGAGGATAGCTTCGAGAAGACTTCATTTAGGACTCCGGATGGGTTATTTGAGTGGTTAGTCATGCCATTTGGGCTAACCAATGCTCCGGCATATTTTGTGAACCTGATGAGTCGAATGTTTCGTGAATTGTTGAACAAGTTTGTGGTGGTGTTTGTCGATGACATTTTGGTTTATTCGCGAAGCAAGGAGGAGCATACTGTTTACTTGGAAGAAGTGCTTAGGACCCTGTGAGCACATAAGTTAAAGGCGAAGTTCTCCAAGTGCCACTTTTGGAGGGATGAGGTTCGCTTTTTGGGACACATTGTTTTGGAGGATGGACTTGCAGTAGATCGGTGAAAGTGGCAGCAGTACAGGATTGGTTATCCCCTAAATGTCGTGGACATAAGGAGTTTCCTTGGTCTTGCAGGCTACCATTGGAAGTTCATTAAGGACTTCGCTAGGATATCAGCTCCACTTACCTGCCTTACCAAGAAGAACTCAGCTTTTGTTTGGGATGCCAAGTGTGAGGATGCCTTTAGTCGATTGAAGGAAGCTTTGACTACCGCGCCCGTATTGGTATTACCGGATGGAACCAAGCATTTCTCCGTTTATATGGATGCTTGTGGTATGGGGCTAGGGGCGGTACTGATGCAAGAGGGTAGGGTAGTGTGCTATGTGAGTAGACAGTTGAAAACGCATGAGAAGAACTACCCGACGCATGATCTTGAGTTGGCAGCTATAGTTTTTGTTCTCAAGTCTTGGAGGCACTATCTCTTAGGAGAAAGATTTGAGCTTTTCATGGATCATAAGTCTTTGAAGTATCTATTCTCTCAGAAAGACTTGAATTTGAGACAGCAAAGATGGATGGAGTTTTTAGCCTCTTATGACTTTGAGATTTCCTATACCCCTGGTAAGGGTAATGTAGTGGAAGATTTGTTGAGTAGACGCAAAGTGGTTTTAAGTCCTCTGTTTTTGGAATGGAAGCATTTGTAGTACATTGCTACCTTTGATTTTAGACTACATCGGATTTAGCTCCGGGATTGTTAGTAGCCCTCGACGTCCAGCCTACTTTGATGGAGCAGATTGGAGCAAGGCAAGGTGAGGACGAAGAGTTAAATGACATTTTAAATAAGCTTGGTGGAGGAGAGTCATCACCACATCTTAGGCACTATACCATGGACATTAGGGGATGGCTTAGAAGGTATGGTAGACTTTGTGTTCCCCGTAGTGAGGATTTAGTAGATGCAGTGTTGGCCAAGTCACATCATTCTAGGATGACAGTGCACCCCGGTGGTGATAAAATGTACCGGGATATGAAGAGGGTATTCTATTGGCCTAAAATGAAGAAGAGGGTGGTGGAGTATGTATCAAAGTGCATCACTTGCCAAAGGGTAAAGGCGGAACAGAAGAAGCCCGGAGGACTGTTGCAACCATTGGATATTCCATTATGAAAATGGGAGAGCGTCTCTATGGACTTCGTGGATGGATTACCAAGGTCACGGAGAGGGAACACGAGCATTTGGGTCATTGTGGATAGACTGAAAAAGAGCGCTCATTTTATACCCATTAAGAGTAATAAGACGACAGCTTCTTTGGTGACTCTTTATGTAAGGGAGATAGTTAGGCTTCATGGAGTTCCCGCCAGCATTGTGAGCGACAGAGATCCATTATTCACCAGTAAGTTTTGGAGGATTTTTCATCAAGCATTGGGATGGCACCGTTCGAGGCCCTATATAGAAGACCATGTAGATCACCAGCCTATAGGTGGGATACCACCGATAGGATCTTGCTCGGAGCAGACTTGGTGAGGGAAACTTCCGAGATGGTGGGTTTGATTCGCAAGAGGTTGAAGACTGCACAAGATAGACAAAAGTCTTATGCTGATAAAAGACGTTCGGATTTGGAGTTTAAGGTTGGAGATATGGTTTTTGTCAAGGTTTCTCCTTTGAGAAACATTATGAGATTTTCCTTAGTAGGTAAGGTTGCTCCGAGATTTTTAGGACCCTTACCTATTACCGCACAGATTGGAAAAGTGGCATACATAGTTGATCATCTAGATAAGTTGGCAGGAGTTCATGGTATTTTTCATGTTTCGCATCTGAGGAAGTGTCTACATGATTCCGCAGTAGTAGTAGAACCCGACCAGCTAAGGGAAGTGGAGGTAGGGCGCGAATCACTTGTGTGTCGTACACCCACCCGTATATTGGAACACGGCGTCAAGAGATTACGCAATAAGGAAGTTCGTCTAGTGAAGGTTCGGTGGGGAGATGACCCCAAGGAGTGCACATGGGAATCTGAGGAGAGAATTCGAACTTCTTATCCTTTTCTATTTGAAGGTAAACTTCAAATATCCTATCTTTGATCTTTGATCTTTCCTTAGTTAGGGTCTTTTCGATAATCTTTAGGTGAAACCTATGGATGGTAGCTTGGTTGAAAACATGTCATTAGGGCATGTTATGTTTGATGGATGAAAATGATTGCAAGTGGATGCCAATGTTTGCAAATGGATGCATTGCATGCACTAGATAGATGTTTATTGGGATAATCGGCCAACTAGGTACACACACCTGCATATGCGTGCCTGTTATCTATTGCAATTGCACATGGTTATATATATGTATGTATGTATATATAAATGGATGTTGCATATGGATGGTGCATTTGGGTGAATGATTGAAATGTACATATAGAATTATCAATTATACTAGGGTAATTGCATACATTTGGTTCCATGACATAAGCATACATGCATTATAGGAGGTCAACTGAATCAGTAGACCGACTACCTTTTCGCATTAGGTAAGTTCATATGCATTTCACTTTGCATAAATCATAAACTGCATTAGTTAAAAATAAGGACAATTGTAGAAATGGATGATGGTTGAGTAGATGGATGTAGTTCTTGGATGCTGGTTGTTAATTACGTTCTTGTGTCTTTGGAGATTTCAGGGACGAAATCCTTTAAGGGGGGAGAATGTAACATCCCGATATTTTAGGGGAAATATAATTAAAAAGATATTAAAAGCGCATTTGGTGCAGTGGTAAAAGGCGCATGTTGACTTACTTAGTGACCAGGGATCAAGTCCCATTGTTGCCCAAAATCTGGAGTTTTTTTATTAGCTGGTTCGTTTTCAGCGGTTTTCCTACGTATTTCAGCATTGTTTCTGACATGTGGCGGCTTCCCATTCGCTCCAGTGATGTAATAGGATGAGACAGCTAAATTTTATTGGTTGAGTGATGTGTATGGCTAGAATGGATAACCATTAAGTGTATGAAAGAACCAGATTTAATATAAAATAATCTAATGGATTATATTCACTCAAACAATCTATAAATAGACCATCCAACCTTAACCTAATCTCTTATTAAGCCATCGCCATAATTCTACAGTAAAATTAGCGTGTATTACTTTTCCTCCCTTTCTCTACTAAATAAACAAATCTCTACCAAATTAAATTATCTACATATATTCAAGCAATTTGGGGAATATAGAAGAATCAAAGGGAGAAAGATTAAAGCAAAGCATTTTTCGAATTTATGCAAGCTCAAGTGCCAGGTGAGTGGGAATTAATATGAAATCGAAAAATAAAGTAATTCAATTTCAGTTCTTTTTTGGCACGTTAATATGAATTAATTTCTGTTATTAATTGAGAATAGATGTAAATTATTGCAACTTCTTCTTCCACTTCTCAAACCTAATTCATGTTTGGTTTAAAATATGGGACATATAAATTGTTTATTCACGTTTTATGGCATAAATAAGATTGAAATTTATGTAAATTATTGTATCTTCTTCTCCTTCTACTTCTCAATTCTAATTCATGTTTGGGCTGAAATTTGGAACAAACAAATTGTTATTCACGTTTCATGGCGTAAATAAGATTGGTTTAAATAAATTGAGTTATTATTCAATTTCTAATGGTAGAACAGGTTAGTTGAATAAATTCAAAATATGTTACTTGAATAAAATTATGGTTTTGATTACTATAATTACATAACTTTGAATATGGTTTTGGAACAAAATTGGGATGTCTAACTGCGATAATTGTATGTTTCATATGTGGCCGAAAAATGTAAAAGTGGAATTTAGTGTAATTAAATGGTTTGTGGCTATTGGATAAAAATTCTGTACAGATTAAATCCATAAAAGAAGAACGTAAATTAGGGTGAAAAAAAATGTAAATTAAATGGACCCTAAAAGCTAGTGTAAATCTGTAACAAAATGGTATAAAAATTACAAACAAACCGTACGGACTGAACGGACATGAAATTGAAATACAATATGTAAGAAAAAGGCAAATTATGAAATAACCAAATCGGATGTAAAAATGGCCTAAAGCAGATTAATGGAAATAAACAGTATGTAAACTATAACGGTAAAATTAATTAATTTGAAAGCGATTTGGTAGGCAGACCTTTAAAGGTCTGGATAGGGGTTTCATGCAGTTAAGACCAAAATATAGTTTTGGCTGTACATACTAGGAGCGGGAAAGTAGGTATGCAAGGATGTTTATTACATTTCACAAGTTGCTAGTACGTAGGATAGATAGCATCCACAATCGTAAGCTTCTTCAGGCAGATCGACGCGAATAGAACTGGACAAGTGTGCTCAGACGTAGGCTTCTTTAGGAAGATCGTTGGAGTATTTTGCGCAGCCGACCCAGCTGCGGGTGCTCTTTCGAAGGACCGACACTTTGGGTAGGGGCAAGTCCACATTGGTGACCGAGGAGACAGGAGGATAGGAGTCCAGTTTGGCGGAGCCTGAGCGCAACTTTAGGGTCCTACGAGGTTGTTTGAGTCGGCGTCGGTCAGACGTAAGAGGCATTTAGTCACATTGCACAGGTAAAGTGCATGACTTTCACGCTGTAGCATGTGGATAGGTAAGGACAGCAGGTCCGACAGGCCGATTGACATTTAGTATTACTACATGGTTGACTTCCCTAGAGTGACCACGGACTTTGGCTTCTTAGGAACTGTGTCTAAGAAGGATTCACTACATTATATTATTCACCCTCTGTGATATCCGGGGACATGGAATTAAACTGTTTTATTCTTTCTGCTTCATTTTATTTCTCATTCACCAAACTTTATGTCTGACCCATTTCTATTTTTCCTATTTTCCCCAAATCACAGGAGGGAGGGTCTAGGTTGCAGTTCTTTGCAACTTGGACAGCCATTGGAGCAGTTGTTATCTTCACCTTTTGTTTGTTTTGTTTCATGTATCGTTTCTCTTTTCCGTACTTTACTCTATATATAGGGACCTATATGGTGAACTTTGTTATGTTTTTTTTGGTGGAGACTACTTGGTACTTTTGGTTTCAGAAATAAATTTGTGATAATGTTGTTTTTAACGAATTTGTTTTGCTATTAATTTATAATTAGTGAAAGTTTTGTTCCGCTGTAATATTTTAATCATTTTATGTTGTTGCCTTAGTCTTTGTGCTATGTTATGGATTTATATTTCACCCGACCACCCGTGCTTCTAGTCATGTCCGATTTTCGGGGCGCCTAAAGGTGCGGGGTGTCACAGGAACTGACTTTTCCATTGCGTCAAGTGGATTTTTCTAGACCAAATTCATATATAAAACATCATAAACAAACATTGGATAAAGAAGATACATATTATTAATGTAGCACGCGTTTTGAGGCGAAATGGGTCAAGGCCCAAGTGGAATCAGAAGGAATTTTGGGATTTTGGCTATAAAAGGGAATGATGCATAACCCTTGGTCATTCTACGTCCATTTCTCTTCATTCTGTAGACGCCACTTCTCCTAGTCTACATATTTCTTCTTTTTCCTCAAACTCTAAAATAAATCCAATCAATAATTAAATCAAATTCCTTCAAAACAAAATAAAAGAATCAAATTGAAAAGAAAAGAGGAATCAAATCAACAATTACAAGAAGTGGGATCCAAATAAAATCAAATTGGATGGGAGACTTCATCCAAACAGTGTTAAATGGTGAATGGATTTATCTACGACATTAGTATGATGCAGATAATTATTACATTTCGGTTAGATATCTATTTAGAGTTAAATATGATCTTTAATCTAAATCAATGATTTTTAATTGAAAATATATGTGAATTTAAATAATTGAAAAATCCTAAGTAATGATTTGATAGGATAATCGCTGAAACTTGGAGGGAGGGTAATTGGATCGAAATCACCTCTAAAATTTTACATACTTGATTTTATACCATAGGTTTGAATTGATTTGGGTGGATAAAAAGTTAATCTATGTTTACACTCTTCAGAAGTCCCTAGATACGATCCAATCAACTTTTAATAAAATAAAGGGAATGCATCATTGGATAAATATATACAATCAATGGAATGAAAATAAATAAGATTGGAATTGTATGTAGATACTTGTCTAAAAGTGAATATAATCAGTTCAGATGTCTAAATATAAGAACTAGACGTCTGAGAGAGAAAATAAAACCCGAAAGAATGACGCTGGAGTCTGAATAAGTTTAGTTGCCTAAAAATCATAGTCAAATGTTTGAAGTTTCATTCAAAAAAAATTCAAACGTCCAATTTCCTAAAGGCGTTTAGCACGGGAAGTCAGATGTGTCAGACATCTGGAAAGATTTCAAACATTTGAAATATTAGGATCAGACGTCTGAATTGTTGTATGTAGCTATGTTGAACCTAGAACTAAAACCGTCCAAGTAGGATGGTTCGAGGAAACTTTTTCCCCTTTCTTGACATATTGAGAGTTTGCGTAGCTGTAAGGAGCTATGTAACATGCTAGATTAGTTTTACCCTTGGTAACATACTTAGGTTCACACTTCTTGAAGTTGTATAACATGATACCCAACACAGCATGCGATTCTATCTCAGCTAGATGCTTTGGTGGATACAGACAATGATGAGGAGGTTACTCGATGCTTTAGGGGGTAATGAGGGCTCAGTCATTGTTAGGTATACTCAGTGTTGTGCAAAGCAAGTAGGATACGGGCACTAATGAGGAGGTTAGTCAATGTTTTAGTGTAACGACCCACTATTTTGGACCATTCAAATCGACAATAATCCACACATGTCAGACTTGAAAAATGCAAAATAACAGATTGTAATAAAATTTGGAGCAAATAAAATCATTCACAGAATCACAGACACAGAAATATCAGAATAACTCGCAGCGGAATTTAAAGATAACCATAGTGGTTCATGAAGCCACTAAATACAAAGTCTCAAAACAAGTACAAATTACATAGTTTAAAACCAATACAGTTTGAACAACTACAGAAAATCCCAAATTCATTTGTCTCAAATTACATAGGCTAAAATAAAAGACTGAATAGCAAAATAGATAGCAGCTTGATAAAGATGATCTCCAGTAGTCCTAGCTCCAAGAAGATGAAGTCCAACTTGATACTCAGGCTGACCCGAGCGTAAAAATAAAACATAAACACTCGAGTCAGGACATACATACTTATACAATGTAAACCAACTCAAGTGAACTGTAATAAGGTACAAGTAACTTAGAAGATGCTTGGGACCGCCCATCCTCTAAGGATCCGTTAAACTATCTACTATGTAGTAATATTCTCTATTATAATAATGTCTAATATAAAATAAACATACATTTTAATAGCATCAAGGGGTTACCCATATAGCCCTTAACACGTAATAGTCCCAGTAGTCTATTCAATATTAGCATACTCCCAAAATGGGGGCTACCCTCGATACTCCACAGGCTACGGGAGAAATCACAAATCGTAGTAAAGCTCGATATGGTAGGTGACACGGCACACAAGGCAATGTCAGGGTAGATATACCAATTACGCATCCGGACTGGTGGTGACGCATAGCAGCCACTACCGCCCACCTCGAACAACACTCCCAAATCAAGGGTGGCCACCAAATCAATCACAAGTAATAGAATGGTATCGAAGAAGTGTGTCCGATCAGAGGTGCTACCTCCTTGGTCCGTCAATCGCTCCTGTTTTAGCCAACTTTTTGCCAACTCACGGGAGTTGGGTCCACGTATATACCTTAGGATCGTTGCCACCATCCTACTTCATTCTGGAAACTCCACCGCGTACACAGTTGTCAAAGTGGTTTTCGGTATCGACAGAGAGTATGTCCATATCCGATCCCGGTCTCTTTAACAACCAATCGTTATTATAACCCGTGGTTATAAATTTTTAAAAACAGTTTATATTTCAAATCAAATCTCTCCAATTAAACCATTTAAAAACAAAGTCATTATTCTTTTAAATCAAAAATTAAATTCCCAAAATTTTAGCCTTTTCTGAGTTCATTTATTCACTTAAAAACAATAAAACATTAAAATTTCAGCTTTCACAGCATTTAAAAAGTGCTGCGGTAAGTTATATTTGAAAACAATTTAATTCAGCAAAGACAGCTTTTATAAACTGCTGTAACAGTTCAGTTTCAAACAAAATCATATTTCAGCCTACTGCAGCTCTTAACAAGTGCTACAGTAGCCCTTTTATTAGTTTCAGGTTCAATTTTAGTTCCTGCTACAACAGCACTTACCAAGTGCTATCATAGCCTTAGTTTATTTTAGTCTTTTGGTTCATTTATATAACCACAGCACTTAACAAGTGCTGCAGATTCTACTTAGTTCAGAATTTGTTCATTTCCAGAAATGGTAGCATTTCTGAAGTGCTATAAATTAAATTTCCAGGTTTTAAGTGCAATTTCCAGCCATAAATAAACTTCAATTTAAATCCTTTAAAACTTATAAAATCATAAATTTCACATTTAAAAATGTTCAATTAAATCCTTTAACTTATGGTTTTCACAAAGAAAGATTTTTCAAGTAAAAGTCAAAATTTCCAAAATTTACTTATAAAAATTCAAGTGTGTAGATTTTCCCGTTTTCCACCTTTAGCCATTTTTTTCAACACTTAAATTTTAAATCCCCATTCTTCCACCATTTAAACTAAATTTTTCAATTTAACTTAATTAACTTAAGCTTCCATTTTTTTATCAATAAATTTCAAGTTCAAATTATATTTTAAAATCACTATTTTTATCCTTTTATTTATTACAGATAAAAATCATTACCACTTAAATAAATCATTTAAAATTCAATTGAAATCAATTTAATATTATTACAAATTTTAAAATATTTAAAAGTATCCATAAAATTACAGAAAATAACCACGGGTCTGTATAATATTTTCTAGCCTAAGTCAAGTGATACGGATAATATATCATTTCAATCCGTAGTTTACAAAGAAAAATCCGGGTTTTATCATTTCAAACCCGCAATCCCAAGTAAATAAAATTTAATTGAAAATCGCTCAGGCCTATCATTTCAGCCCATAACGATCTTCCCTTATTCTAAAGTCCGTTCGGGTATGTATCATTTCAACCCATAGTGATTCTATTCTACAGGGAACTTGCAGTGTGATTTAACAGAATAGAATAACGGTAAAATACAAACTATAACAGATGATATGTTATGCAATTTTAACAAGTTTAACATCATATATAAATAATCACAGCTAATTATAACATCAATTTTTTTATTTTTTTATTTTCTACACATTCAGTTGCGGTCGTTTCACAATCATATAAGTATGAATATTCATGTGAGATTTACTCACCTCTACGGAGCTGGAGATTTGATTCAAAAAGGAAATACGCTATCTACCAAAAAGCACGCGGAAAGCACGATTAGTTTTTATAGGATGCGCCAACTAGATTCAAATCTGAAGTCAAAAAGAATAAAACAAATTTAAGAACGCATAAGAATAACTAAATTTTTTTTTCAAATGAAGCAAACAAAAAAAAATCAAGTTGAATAATAGAAAGAAATAGCTCGACCACTTCACCATACGACTCAACCCATAGCCCCGCAATCTCGACCACTTACCAGATTCAAGATTTGAAAGGTTCAGAGGAATTATAGGCTGTGACTTAAAAATACAAAAGTGACAAAAAGGCAATTTTTTCATTTCTTTTTTTATCAAAACAAAGACTCGGTGGAAAATATAGACTATGACTTCAAAAAAATACAAAGGTGACAAAAGGCAATTTTTGTTCATTCTTTTTTTTTCACAACAAAGGCTCGGTCTGCCTGGGTTTGTGGTGACGTGGGCTTGGTCTGGCCCGGGGTTCGTGGTGGTGGCTGGTCTTGGTCTGGCATGGGGTTGGTTCTGGCGTAGGGTTTGGTCAGGCGTGGGGTTCTTGGTGGCGTGCGGTTCGGTCTGGAGAGGCAGGTTGGAGGCGGTGACTGAGGTGGTGGTGGCTGTGGCTTTGCTTAATGGTGGAGGGATAGAGTGGATGGCCGAGGCTAAAGCAAGGGGTTTGTGGTGGCATGGGCTCGGTCTAGAGGAGGGGAGAGGCCAAACTGTTGGTGGTGGGGTGCAGGTTGGTCATGACAGGTGGATAGGCGGAGCACATGTTGGAGCAGGCAATGGAACAAAGGAAAAATACAATAAAGAAGAAGCAAAAAAAAGAAGAAAAGAAAGAAAAAAAACATATGCAAGCGGCCATTACCTGAAGCTTCACATGCAAGAAAAATGAGGACTCAAAAAGGTAAGCAGGTATTGTACGTGATTTGTATTTAACAAGGAGCCTGCGTTGATTTAGTGTATGAAAGGCCAAAAATAAAGTTTTGAACGGTGGAGGAATTTAAGGCATTTAAATCTTTTAAATGGAAAGAAACGAACGGAAGGCAAAGGAAAGAAATAATTCTCACGCGCAAGATTTTGGGCAAGATTTCGAATTCGTAACTGAAAGGAATAAACGGCAGAAGATTTGCAAATTCTAACGCATAGAATAAAATAGACAATAAATCAAGGCAAAAGAAACATATAAAAGAAATGCCCAAAGTAACGTACAAATTTTATTTGTTTCACTTATTAAATAAATTGAAAATGCTAACGTTTTCTTTTAGGAATTAACCCATCACTTTAAACCAAAATTAAATAGCTATCATACCATAATTAATAAAATTTGATTTAGCTTCATCCAAGTGATTGTTTGATATAAAGTTAAGAAACAGATGTATACGTATAAAAGAATTGTAAAGTTTATTTCCTGTTTCATACCATTTATTACTCAATTTTAAAAGTATACAACAAATCTGACCGAAACAAAAGTGAAACAAATGTTGCATAATTATATACAGTTCAAGATGAAAATTTGGCAGTTAGAATTATAAAATTAAAATTTCTATTAAAGTCAAACTTTTTATCCAAATCAAAATTTCAGAAATTGTTTATTTTTATTACAATTTGGACAATTGATCAAAAATCATTACAAGAAAATTTTCAAAATTAGATTTTTAAGAAATCAAACGCCAAAGTCTTTAAATAAATGAATAAAATATTTGTTAAAAATTTTGGGTCGTTACACTCTCCCCTACTCAAAACTTTTCGTCCTCGAAAAGGAACGAAAAAGAAAACAAAGAAAGGTAAGACAGTAGAGCAAAAATACCTGAAATAAACAATTTCGGATTCGAAGCACGAATGCTTTCCTCCGTCTCCCAGGTGCAATCCCGTTCATCAGTGCTCCACTGCACTTTGACCAGGTTGACAGATTTCCTTCTTAGCTGCTTCGTACCTCGATCGACGATACAAAGTGGCTTCCTCTCAACAGTCAGATTTGGCTCAATATCCAAACTATCAAGAGCAGAAGGCTGGATAAGAGATGGATCATGCAGATAGCAACGAAGATGAGATACATGAAATACATTGTGTACTCCAGAAAATTTCTCGGGCAAATCCAGACGATAAGCAAGAGAACCAATTCTTTCCATAATGCGGAAAGGACCGATGAACCTAGGAGAAAGCTTCCCTCTACGCCCAAACCAAATAACATTCCTTAAGGGAGAGACCTTAAGGAAAACCAAATCACCAACAGCAAACTCTAAACTCCGTCTTCGACGATCAGCGTACTTCTTTTGCCTATCTTGAGCAATCCTCATCTTCCTCTTAATCTCTTCAACTCTCTCAGAAGCTTCTAAAACCATCTCAGGACCAAGAACCAAACGATTACCGGATTCAATCCAGCAAGAAGGAGATCTACAAGGTCGTCCGTAAAGAGCAGAAAATGGAGACGTCTCAATACTGGCCTGATAACTATTGTTATAAGTGAATTCGACAAGATGGAGATGATCTTCCCAAAATCCTCCATAATCAAGCACACAAGCACGAAGAAGATCTTCTAGAATCTGATTCACCCTTTCCGTTTGACCGTCGGTCTGTGGATGGTAAGCAGTGCTCAGACTCAGACGAGTACCCAAAGAATCCTGAAAGGCTTTCCAAATCCTACTAGTAAAGATGGGATCACGGTCACAAACAATACTGAGAGGCACACCATGGAGACGAACAATCTCCCTCATGTAAATCTCAGACAAACTAGAGGCTGAACGGGTAGACTTGACCGGAATGAAATGAGCTGATTTGGTCAATCTGTCCACAATAACCCAGATACTCTCATTAACCTTCCTAGTCCTTGGCAATCCATCAATGAAATCCGTAGAAACCTGTTCCCACTTCCAATTGGGAATCTCAAGGGGCTGCAATAAACTAGGGGTCTTCTGATGATCTGCCTTGACTTGCTGACAAGTCGCACACCTATTAACAAAAATGGAAATATCTCGCTTCATACCTTTCCACCAATACAACTTCTTCATGTCCTGATACATCTTGGTCACACCTGGATGAATAGAAAGTCTGGACTGATGATTTTCCTGAAGTAACTCCTTTCTCAATCCATCAACATTCGGGACACAAATCCTATTATTAATTCTTAAAATACCCTTATCATCAATCTGAGCTCCAATACCATCAAGACTACTACCACCAACCCTGCCACGAACTTTCTCCTTCATCAATCTAAGCAACTCATCCTCATCCTACTTAGCCATAATACGATCCACAAGAGGTGAGGAAACAACGAGCTGACACAACAAAGCCATCTTCCTACTCAAAGCATCCGCCACAACATTAGCTTTTCCAGGGGTATAGTTGATGTCGAGGTCATAAGAAGCAAGGAATTATAACAACCTAACTTGTCTATGATTCAAATCCTTCTGAGAGAAAATATACTTCAAAGACTGATGATCTGTGAAAAGCTCGAACTTAGTACCCAAAAGATGGTGTCTCCAAAGCTTCAAAGCAAAAACAACTGCAAGCAACTCAAGATTTACAATCATATAAGTCTGAATATTCATGTAAGATTTACTCACCTCTACGGAGTTGAAGATTTGATTCAAAAATAAAATACGCTATCTACCGAAAAGCATGCGGAAAGCACGATTAGTTTTTATAGGATGCGCCAACTAGATTCAAATCTGAAGTCAAAAAGAATAAAACAAATTTAAGAACGCATATGAATAACTAAACTTTTTTTTCAAATGAAGCAAACAAAAAAAAATCAAGTTGAATAATAGAAAGAAATAGCTCGACCACTTCACCATACGACTCAACCCATAGCCCCGCAGTCTCGACCACTTACCAGATTCAAGATTTGAAAGGTTCGGAGGAATTATAGGCTGTGACTTAAAAATACAAAAGTGACAAAAAGGCAATTTTTCATTTCTTTTTTTTTCAAAACAAAGACTCGGTGGAAAATATAGACTATGACTTCAAAAAAATACAAAGGTGACAAAAGGCAATTTTTGTTCATTCTTTTTTTTTCACAACAAAGGCTCGGTCTGCTTGGGTTTGTGGTGACGTGGGCTTGGTCTGGCCCGGGGTTCGTGGTGGTGGCTGGTCTCGGTCTGGCATGGGGTTGGTTCAGGCGTAGGGTTTGGTCAGGCGTGGGGTTCATGGTGGCGTGGGGTTCGGTCTGGAGAGGCAGGTTGGAGGCGGTGACTGAGGTGGTGGTGGCTGTGGCTTTGCTTAATGGTGGAGGGATAGAGTGGATGGCCGAGGCTAAAGCAAGGAGTTTGTGGTGGCATGGGCTCGGTCTGGAGGAGGGGAGAGGCCAAACTGTTGGTGGTGGGGTGCAAGTTGGTCATGACAGGTGGATAGGCGGAGCACATGTTGGAGCAGGCAATGGAACAAAGGAAAAATACAATAAAGAAGAAGCAAAAAAAAAGAAGAAAAGAAAGAAAAAAAACAGATGCAAGCGGCCATTACCTGAAGCTTCACACGCAAGAAAAATGAGGACTCAAAAAGGTAAGCAGGTATTGTACGTGATTTGTATTTAACAAGGAGCCTGCGTTGATTTAGTGTATGAAAGGCCAAAAATATAGTTTTGAACGGTGGAGGAATTTAAGGCATTTAATTCTATTAAATGGAAAGAAACGAACGGAAGGCAAAGGAAAGAAATAATTCTCACGCGCAAGATTTTGGGCATGATTTCGAATTCCTAACTGAAAGGAATAAACGGCAGAAGATTTGCAAATTCTAACGCATAGAATAAAATAGACAATAAATCAAGGAAAAAGAAACATATAAAAGAAATGCCCAAAGTAACGTACAAATTTTATTTGTTTCACTTATTAAATAAATTGAAAATGCTAACGTTTTCTTTTAGGAATTAACCCATCACTTTAAACCAAAATTAAATAGCTATCATACCATAATTAATAAAATTTGATTTAGCTTCATCCAAGTGATTGTTTGATATAAAGTTAAGAAACAGATGTATACGTATAAAAGAATTGTAAAGTTTATTTCCTGTTTCATACCATTTATTACTAAATTTTAAAAGTATACAACAAATCTGACCGAAACAAAAGTGAAACAAATGTTGCACAATTATATACAGTTCAAGATGAAAATTTGGCAGTTAGAATTATAAAATTAAAATTTCTATTAAAGTTAAACTTTTTATCCAAATCAGAATTTCAGAAATTGTTTATTTTTATTACAATTTGGACAATTGATCAAAAATCATTACAAGAAAATTTTCAAAATTAGATTTTTAAGAAATCAAACGCCAAAGTCTTTAAATAAATGAATAAAATATTTGTTAAAATTTTTGGGCCGTTACACTCTCCCCCACTCAAAACTTTTCGTCCTCGAAAAGGAACGAAAAAGAAAACAAAGAAAGGTAAGACAGTAGAGCAAAAATACCTGAAATAAACAATTTCGGATTCGAAGCACGAATGCTTTCCTCCATCTCCCAGGTGCAATCCCGTTCATCAGTGCTCCACTGCACTTTGACCAGGTTGACAGATTTCCTTCTTAGCTGCTTCGTACCTCGATCGACGATACAAAGTGGCTTCCTCTCAACAGTCAGATTTGGCTCAATATCCAAACTAACAAGAGCAGAAGGCTGGATAAGAGATGGATCATGCAGATAGCGACGAAGATGAGATACATGAAATACATTGTGTACTCCAGAAAATTTCTCGGGCAAATCCAGACGATAAGCAAGAGAACCAATTCTTTCCATAATGCGGAAAGGACCGATGAACCTAGGAGAAAGCTTCCCTCTACACCCAAACCAAATAACATTCCTTAAGGGAGAGACCTTAAGGAAAACCAAATCACCAACAGCAAACTCTAAACTCCGTCTTCGACGATCAGCGTACTTCTTTTGCCTACCTTGAGCAATCCTCATCTTCCTCTTAATCTCTTCAACTCTCTCAGAAGCTTTTAAAACCATCTCAGGACCAAGAACCAAATGATTACCGGATTCAATCTAGCAAGAAGGAGATCTACAAGGTCGTCCGTAAAGAGCAGAAAATGGAGACGTCTCAATACTGGCCTGATAAATATTGTTATAAGTGAATTCGACAAGATGGAGATGATCTTCCCAAAATCCTCCATAATCAAGCACACAAGCACGAAGAAGATCTTCTAGAATCTGATTCACCCTTTCCGTTTGACCGTCGGTCTGTGGATGGTAAGAAGTGCTCAGACTCAGACGAGTACCCAAAGAATCCTGAAAGGCTTTCCAAAACCTACTAGTAAAGATGGGATCATGGTCACAAACAATACTGAGAGGAACACCATGGAGACGAACAATCTCCCTCATGTAAATCTCAGACAAACTAGAGGCTGAACGGGTAGACTTGACCGGAATGAAATGAGCTGATTTGATCAATCTGTCCACAATAACCCAGATACTCTCATTACCCTTCCTAGTCCTTGGCAATCCATCAATGAAATCCATAGAAACCTGTTCCCACTTCCAATTGGGAATCTCAAGGGGCTGCAAAAAACTTGGGGTCTTCTGATGATCTGCCTTGACTTGCTGACAAGTCGCACACCTATTAACAAAAATGGAAATATCTCGCTTCATACCTTTCCACCAATATAACTTCTTCATGTCCTGATACATCTTGGTCACACCTGGATGAATAGAAAGTCTGGACTGATGATTTTCCTGAAGTAACTCCTTTCTCAATCCATCAACATTCGGGACACAAATCCTATTATTAATTCTTAAAATACCCTTATCATCAATCTGAGCTCCAATACCATCAAGACTACTACCACCAACCCTGCCACGAACTTTCTCCTTCATCAATCTAAGCAACTCATCCTCATCCTGCTTAGCCATAATACGATCCACAAGAGGTGAGGAAACAACGAGCTGACACAACAAAGCCATCTTCCTACTCAAAGCATCCGCTACAACATTAGCTTTTCCAGGGGTATAGTTGATGTCGAGGTCATAAGAAGCAAGGAATTATAACAACCTAACTTGTCTATGATTCAAATCCTTCTGAGAGAAAATATACTTCAAAGACTGATGATCTATGAAAAGCTCGAACTTAGTACCCAAAAGATGGTGTCTCCAAAGCTTCAAAGCAAAAACAACTGCAAGCAACTCAAGATCATGGGCAACATAATTGGCTTCATGGGTCTTCAACTGACGACTAGCATAAGCAATCACTTTACCATCCTGCATCAGAACAACTCCCAAACCTTCTCGACAAGCATCAGTGTATACCGTTAATCCCTCATTTCCATTTGGAACGGTAAGAACAGGTGCGGAAGTAAGCTTGTGTTTTAACTCATTGAATGCGGCCTTACACTCATTACTCCAAATAAACTTAGCATTCTTCCGAGTTAAAGCAGTGAGAGGTGCAGCAATTCGAGCGAAATTCTCAATGAATCTCCAGTAATAACCGGCAAGGCCCAGAAAACTACGGATATCAGTAGGAGTCTTAGGAGTTTCCCAATCCTGTATAGAATAGGGATAGGAGGATAATAGGAAAGATAGAATAAATTGAATGAAATAAGGAAAGAGAAGGAAGAGAGACTTACATTGATCGTAGCGATTTTGACTGGATCAACAGAAACTCCATTACCAGAAACAATATGCCCGAGGAATCGGACTTCATCTTTCCAGAAATGGCATTTGGAAAATTTAGCCTTTAACTGATGATTTCGAAGAGTCTCAAGAACAGATTTCAAATGTGACTCATGTTCCTCTTCAGACTTAGAGAAAATGAGGATATCATCAACAAAGACTAGAACAAATTTATTAAGCACATCACGGAAAACATGATTCATCAAGTCAACAAAGAAAGCAGGAGCATTAGTGTAACGACCCGTAAAATTTCAACTGTTTTAATAGCGTAATTAGTTGAAATTTTGTGAAATTTTAAATGATAAAATTTTGAAATAAAAATTAGATAATTGAAATACGTCTAGTTAAACATAGCAACTGGTAAATTTTCGTCCGAAAATATGAAAGTTTATTTCGCGCGTAAATTCACTTCAATTTAGTCAGTTAAAAAGCGATGAAATAAAATATTTCCGAAACTCAAATATTTTTACATAGAAAAATTCTAAACCATCTTCTGAGCAAGATGTCAGTTTGTCATTTTACAAAATTCGGACATCTTTGGCTCCGTCGATCTTATTTTCTTGCGTTTTCTTGCATTTTCCGCCAGTTGAAAATTTCGAATTTTTATAATACAATCGAACCACTGATATCTGTATACCGTTGTGATCGTTTCGTCGTACTGATTACCGTGGCATATTCACTTCTTTGTTTCGGTGCCCGGTACACAGCGGAACCCGTGAAACGTATATCCGTATCGGTGCATGTTTGAGTCGTTTCGATTGTCTAACCTTCAATTATATTTTTGCACCGAACAAAACAAATGGCTGTGAACGTTTACATTTCCAAGACTTTGTGCTTAACCATTTCTATTTTTTTATTTATTTACATGCACGTTCATATCCTTCTGCATTTATTATTACACTTGTCTATTCAACTTCTTTTTACCTTTTGCTTTGTGAAACGTTGCTTCTCCTTCTCTGTTCATTTGCAAAGAAAATTGCCTGTAGCTTAAATTTTATACTTCAAACTCTACCCTCTCTCCACTTTTGCAAACCACTCTATAGCTTCCTCATCTAGCCCTCCCTCTCTCTTCACATGAGATCAATCGACCCAAAGCTTCACCACAGCCGAGACCCGGCCATCCAACAGCAGCCGTCACCGCATCTCGTTTGTTTTTCTCCACGTTTCCATGCCCGGGCTCACCTACACACGCAACCCTCCTCCTCTCCGGGTCAGACGTGCCCTTCTCCTCTGTATTTTAACAACATAAACCAGCACCTCATCATCCACCTTCTTCCCCGTCATCTCCATGTGTCCCACCACCATAGCCAACCTCCGACCACCTTACGGCCTCTTCTCCAGCACCCATTCCCTGACCTTCGGCCAAATGTTCCCGGATCTAGACCTACCCATCCTCTCGTGCCCACCCCAACTGCCGCCACCACGTCCACCACCCTTGCCTCCTCCAGCGTGCACCTCCCTCTCCCCTAACCGCTACCGTCACTCGCCTAGATCCACCCCTCCACCAAGCACAACCCACGAATCCTCCCCAATAACCATGGCCGAGTCTACCTTGCTTACTAGCATGCTCGACCTCATCAGCCACCGGTCTCCGACCATGCAAACATCGCCATCGTTGTGTTCGCCATCATGAGCAGCCTCGCAACCATCCTCTTCCCATTCGCTTCTCAACACCCAGGTATATATATATCGTAGATATGTTAGTGTATATAATTGTTGTTGGTTATATAATTATATATACTTGTTAATATATACTTTATAGAATTTGACATCTCCATGTATACAGATGAAAATAAGGTATAAGTTATCAGCAAAGTTGAAATGGCTATTCACATACAATTTATAAGTGTTGGTTTAATATTGATTTTTACTTATATATAACAGTTGTTTATAAAAAAAATCAGATATTTGAAGTATTTACTTACATTTTATCTTAATACTGTTAAAATAGTTTTATGTATGGCTTGCATTTAAGTTGTTTATACATCTTCAGGCTGCATGTGTTTTGTTTTACATCTCTTGGGTCTGCATATACTTAATTGAATAGCCAGTGCATGTATAAGGTCTGCATATATACTATAATATATATAGTTTGAAAAAAATAATAAAAAAAATATGTACGTAAGTTTTATACTTGGTCAGTTTGTAGATATGGTTATTGATGAATATACAGTGAATCTACATTGTAAGTTACAATCTCGGTTTATATTTTTCTTTTACAGTTAAAAAGTATGTATTAAGAAAGTTTGATTTCCACTTATATTATACCAACGTCTCATTTGATTTTAAATAAAATATTAGTTCAGTTTGTAAGTTTACTTTCGGCAGTTTACACATGTATTATAAATTGTTATTTATATGAAGATGAGTTGTACTATACATACGTGATAAGCTATATAAAAATTTGTGGTCTGCATACGTTATAGTGATATTTATTTTAGGTATATATATTAATAAAGTATTAATTTAATGTTCTGTAAATCTTGATTTCGAAATTAGATTGATATTTTTTTTTGTAATGTAGAGGCTGTGATATAATTTATATGTGTCCAGACTAAAATATTTATTTTAAAATGAAATGATAATATTGAATGCTAGATATTGATTTAAAATGATAATACGTATATGTATATATTTTGGTTTTGTGAACATGGGTGTTTTATTCTAATACATGTGTTTAAATTTGAAACAACGGATTTAAAATATATATGTTTAATGTGTTGAGCATTTATTATATGATTTTATACAAATGGTTATAGATAGTTATATATATGTGATCACTTATACATTTATCTTCATCAATCCAATTCTGATTCGATTTCGTAAATTTCTATCTATCAGCTTGTCCGTCGAGTCCGTATCCATCTAGCTTTGTTTTAGAATTCGTGCTTGGATTCGTAACTCACTTCTTCGTCAAAATTCTCTAACCTCGGAAGGTGAGCACTCACTCACGATTAACGTTCTTTTATTTATTAAATTTGATTTCAATGGAAACGACAGTTGAAATATGTTGCTGTTAGTTAATTACACTGTTATATATGCTATTACCTGTATCAGTTCACCTGTGACATCTGACACCATTATCTGTAAATTATTTATGCGATGATAATACAGTTTGGCTGATAATTGTTTGATTGTTGATTTTTATATTGGACGTTAAACTGTTAATGTAAAATGATAAATAGTATGCAATTGAACTCGATATAGAATAGTTAAATGTTGAATTTGATTAGTTAAAATTGTATAGTATGACCCCTTTAAATGTTAAATAAATTGACACGTAGAATAGTGTTAACTATACTTTGAACCATTGAATTGTAAGTTGTTTAAACTGATGATGTATGAAATTGTAATAGATGACAAGTGAAAAACCGTAATGTAATAATCTTTAATCTGCATGAAATGATAGTGTAGATTCTAGAAATAATTATATTAATTCGTACAAATAACTATGCGAATTAATACGGTTATTTCGGGATTATTTGAATTGATTATTGGACTTTTATTGTTTGTTGTTATTGCTTGTTTATTTACTTTGACACCATCCCAGTTATCACACTGCAAGTTCTCTTTGCTACGTTTTGATTTTGAATTGAATTGGAATCGGGTTGAAATGATAAATACCCAAATTGAACTTTGACCTAGGAGAGGAAATTAAATAAAACCCGATTGGTCAATAATTTGATTTAAAAATAAAACGAAGATTTTATTTGAATAAATGATATGGTTTTGAAATGAAGTTGAAATTTAAATTTTAATGAAAGGAAATGTTAATATTTAATAAACTGAAACAAAATATTAAAAATGTAGTTGATGAAAGAATGTTGTTTAATTTGAGAAATGATTGAATTAAGTTTGAAATGATTTAATAATTAAGTTTGAAATTACAATTAAGTTTGAAATCATTAAACTTTGAAATTATTTAATAATTAAGTTTTGAATTATTTAATAATTAAATAAGGTTGAATTATTTAACGATTAAATTGAATTGAATTCTTTAATAAGTGAAATTGAACTTTTAATAAGTAAATTTTTACTTCGTAAATAATTGAAATTGAGTTACTTTATTTATTAAGTTTTGGAAAATTATTTAAGTAAGTAAATAAGTGAATTTTGAATTTCTTTAACAAGAAATAAAATGTGATTTATTGAAATTGATGTAAGACCTGAAATTAAAGAATTTGATTTGATGAATTGAATTTAATTCAATTTGTAAGTTTTGAAATAAGGAAGTTGAATTTAAATAATGGATTTAATGAATTGGAATTTTAATAGAAATTGTTTGAATGACAGATTTACTTAACGAATATTGAATGAAATCGATAAATGAATTTAAATTGATTTAAATGTTAAATTAAATTGATTTAAATGATTTCAGAATGAATCTTATATACGAATTTAAATTGATATGTGAATCGTTTAAATAAAGATTGAAATTGAATTATAAGATTTTGAAATGATAATTTGGAAGTTTTGAAACGTAAATTGTGGAAATTGATTTAGAAAGGCAAATGAAATGTTGGTTTACGAATTCTATTTGAAATTGTAATTGATTTGATTTTTGAAATATATAAACGACCAATCGGTGAAATAATTACGGAAGTTATTAAAGAGACCGGAATTCGGTTATGGATATACTCTCTATCTAAACCGAAAACCACTTTAATAACTATACGCGGAGTGATGATCCAGAATGAAGTGGTTGAATGGTGTTCGTGATGATTGAAGAAAGAGAACGATAATGGATAGCCTTGACACTTGTGTCAAATTGGAAATGACTAAAACAGGAGCTGTGCCGGGCCAATGGAGGATTGCTACCTCAAGTGGACACACTTCTTCGAACTACTTATACTTGTTATCGATTGGTGCACCCTTGATTTTGGGAGTGTTGTTTCACGGTGTTGCGGGCGCTGCGGCGTTGCGTTCTCACCAGTCCGGATCAGGCGAACGGTAGTATCACTACCTTGGGTATTGCCTTATGTGCCTTGTCATACTTGTATTCCATTTATGTGCGACCACTACAATTTTGATTTGTACCTTTAGTATATGGATTGCCCTCTGGTGACTTCCGGTTTTGGGGAAACTACGGTCTTGTATATGCTTTTGGGAATAAAAATGTGTTAAGGGTGGAATGGGCCATGACTTAACGCTATTTTGATATCTTCTTATATTACTGATAGACATTATCTACTTAGCGTATATTACTACATAGTAGATAGTTTAACGGATCCTTAAAGGATGGTTATTCCAAACATCCTTTGAGTTACTTGTATTTCAATTGCTATTTCACTTGAGTTGGATTTATTAATATAAGAATGTTAATCCTGACTCGAGTGTCTTGTGTTTTTGCTTTACGCTCGGGTCAGACTGAGTGATCCAGTATTCGAGACTCACCTTTGGAGTTGGAGCTTTGCTTGAAGATCCAGCCATCTATTCTGCTTTCAGTATTCAATGACTCCAGTGATGTATTCTGATTTGTATCTGATGTATCGTATTACTCTTCTGTTGTAAACTCTGATGTATCTTATACATTTATATAGTAGCTTCATGAACTACTATCTCTTTTAATTCCGCTGCACTTATTACTCTGTGTCTGTGATCTGTGATTATATTTATTTACTGTATATGTTCAGTTTTGCCAAATTTAAATTAACAACGCGGTATTTTGAGCAATTCAACTCCGGCATGAGTGTCTACCTATACACTTATAATGGATGCGAATGGTCGAAAATGGCGGGTCGTTACAGTTGGTATCAGAGCTTTGGTAGCTCTAGGCAAAACTTAACATATAGAGTAAATGTATTTACAGAATCACTCTCATTCGAGTTTCAATCTCTTCCTTTTGACTCGATTCCTTTGAATTTTGGAACGTTCCCTACGGTTCCAAATTTCATTCGTGTCCCTCACTATTCGTCTTCTTTCGATCATGGAGCACCCCATAACTCCATTCTGAATGTTATCTATAATAGATCGGCGGTCTCGCCAAACTTCGAATGATTTGTAAAGGGGTGAAACTCCTTTACAATAGGCATTGATTTACCGGAGATTTCTGTATCATTGGTTTACGATGCTATCTATCTCCTACTATACCTGAATTCTATTTCTTGAGATCAAATGTCGATTTACCTCGAAATTCTACATCGATCTAATTCTTGAGGTCACGGTCGACCCGGTTAAGGTCGCCCGCGATTTATATAAACTTATCCATCTTTCTATTTCGTTATTTCATCATCTAATCTTTGTTTCGAACTTATCTTCGAATCAAAATTCCTTTTGGTTTGAGTCCATCAAATTTGAAACCCTATCTTTATTTTGAAAAATTCATTCCTGTATCGACGAGCAAAGAAATGTATTTGTAAATTAATACTTTAAAATGTTTTATATATTGTGTTGTTTGAGTTGTTGATGTTGATTTGGGTTTTCGATCGATTCGTCTGATCAACGCTATCGATAGGATTTCCAAAACACTTGAGCAGAGCAAACTGGCACAATATCGTTTTCAAATTTGATAAATAAAATAAAAGTTTTGTATGATTATATTATATATAAATATAAGTTTTCCGAAATTAAATTGTTAATGGATTTGCTGTCTGAAATAATAATATTTGATTTTCATTTATTGTTTTGTTAACCATTGACTATTGCATAATATAAATAAATGAATTTATAAACTTGGTTATAAATTGATTGGAATTTGAAATGAATCTAATTCAAAAATTTGAGAATTTATTAGTTTCCGATGATTTCGAACTTTGGTCTTAAAATTTTAATGTATATTTTATTGAAAATATTTTCGAATAGCAATCGTTTCCAAAGAATTTTTAAAATGTTGAAATCAATACTCTTCTCTTTGTCGCTGGAAAATAATTTCGGTGATGGCGGCCGCATCATCGACATTCATTTTCGAGTTTCGAAGTGGAGATACTATCCTGTAGCTTTGCTATGGTTTTGTTTTGAAAAAAAATACTTTGATTTGAATTTCTTCAGTATAATTTGATTTATATATATATAAGTATCTTATTTTAAAATTTAATTTGATTAATATAAATATATTATATATATCTCTAAATTGTTTAAAGTTAATCGAAAATCTAATTCTTAAATTTTGTTAAAGGATGATTTTAATTATAAATAAAACCAAAATTTGGAATAAATATTTAAACTTGAATAATTGAATTGGGTAAATTTTATTTGTATATTGTTCAACTATATTCTAATACAACTTACCTAAATCATTCAGAAGTTGAATATGTAAATTGGATAATATATAAGATAAATTGAATTTATAAATAAAATTTGAGTGTTATAATAAATGTTATACACTAAATTTTGATTATAAAGATGTTAATAGAGTTAGATAGGATAATAAGTAAACTCAGTTAATAATGAAATAAATTTGTTTTGAAAGAATTAATGAATTAAAATTTGATCAACATATGAAAATACCTTGAATTTAAAAGAAATTAATAGATATAAATTAATTTAAATCGAAACTTTTATGTTTAAATTAATTTATATGGGTTAAATATATGTGATAAGATATATTAAGTAGAATAAATTTAATAGTAATTTGGAATAAAGAAGAATTAAAAATGGTTGAAGAAAATATGATTATAATAAAAGACTATTCAAAATTTATGGTTTTAAAAATTTTAAATTGAAGAAATGGGATAATAAGATAATGAATTTAAAAATAGTTGAAATTGATTTTAGTGAAATCAAATGGATTAAATCAATTATTGAATATCAATTAATTTGAATTTGAATTTATATGGTTTAAATTAATTGTTATCTTGTATTTTAAAATCTGTTTTTCTTTCTGGTTGTTTCTATTCTCCTACCTCGTTCCTTTTCGGGGACGAAAAGTTTTGAGTGGGGGAGAGTGTAACGACCCGTAAAATTTCAACTGTTTTAATAGCGTAATTAGTTGAAATTTTGTGAAATTTTAAACGATAAAATTTTGAAATAAAAATTAGATATTTGAAATACGTATAGTTAAACATAGCAACTGGTAAATTTTCGTCCGAAAATATGAAAGTTTATTTCGCGCATAAATTCACTTCAATTTAGTCAGTTAAAAAGCGATGAAATAAAATATTTCCGAAACTCAAATATTTTTATATAGAAAAATTCTAAACCATCTTCTGAGCAAGATGTCAGTTTGTCATTTTACAAAATTCGGACATCTTTGGCTCCGTCGATCTTATTTTCTTGTGTTTTTCTTGCATTTTCCGCCAGTTGAAAATTTCGAATTTTTATAATACAATCGAACCACTGATATCTGTATACCGTTGTGATCGTTTCTTCGTACTGATTACCGTGGCATATTCACTTCTTTGTTTCGGTGCCCGGTACACAGCGGAACCCGTGAAACGTATATCCGTATCGGTGCATGTTTGAGTCGTTTCGATTGTCTAACCTTCAATTATATTTTTGCACCGAACAAAACAAATGGCTGTGAATGTTTACATTTCCAAGACTTTGTGCTTAACCATTTCTATTTTTTTATTTATTTACATGCACGTTCATATCCTTCTGCATTTAATATTACACTTGTCTATTCAACTTCTTTTTACCTTTTGCTTTGTGAAACGTTGCTTCTCCTTCTCTGTTCATTTGCAAAGAAAATTGCCTGTAGCTTAAATTTTATACTTCAAACTCTACCCTCTCTCCACTTTTGCAAACCACCCTATAGCTTCCTCATCTAGCCCTCCCTCTCTCTTCACATGAGATCAATCGACCCAAAGCTTCACCACAGCCGAGACCCGGCCATCCAACAGCAGCCGTCACCGCATCTCATTTGTTTTTCTCCACGTTTCCATGCCCGGGCTCACCTACACACGCAACCCTCCTCCTCTCCGGGTCAGACGTGCCCTTCTCCATTGTAGTTTAACAACATAAACCAGCACCTTATCATCCACCTTCTTCCCCATCATCTCCACGTGTCCCACCACCATAGCCAACCTCCGACCACCTTACGGCCTCTCCGCCAGCACCCATTCCCTGACCTTCGGCCAAATGTTCCCGGATCTAGACCTACCCATCCTCTCGTGCCCACCCCAACTGCCGCCACCACGTCCACCACCCTTGCCTCCTCCAGCGAGCACCTCCCTCTCCCCTAACCGCTACCGTCACTCGCCTAGATCCACCCCTCCACCAAGCACAGCCTATGAATCCTCCCCAATAACCATGGCCGAGTCTACCCTGCTTACTAGCATGCTCGACCTCATCAGCCACTGGTCTCCGACCATGCAAACATCGCCATCGTTGTGTTCGCCATCATGAGCAGCCTCGCAAGCATCCTCTTCCCATTCGCTTCTCAACACCCAGGTATATATATATCGTAGATATGTTAGTGTATATAATTGTTGTTGGTTATATAATTATATATACTTGTTAATATATACTTTATAGAATTTGACGTCTCCATGTATACAGATGAAAATAAGGTATAAGTTATCAACAAAGTTGAAATGGCTATTCACATACAATTTATAAGTGTTGGTTTAATATTGATTTTTACTTATATATAACAGTTGTTTATAAAAAATAAAAAAATAAAAATCAGATATTTGAAGTATTTACTTACATTTTATCTTAATACTGTTAAAATAGTTTTATGTATGGCTTGCATTTAAGTTGTTTATACATCTTCAGGCTGCATGTGTTTTGTTTTACATCTCTTGGGTCTGCATATACTTAATTGAATAGCCAGTGCATGTATAAGGTCTGCATATATACTATAATATATATAGTTTGAAAAAAAAATAAAAAAAAATATGTACGTAAGTTTTATACTTGGTCAGTTTGCAGATATGGTTATTGATGAATATACAGTGAATCTACATTGTAAGTTACAATCTCGGTTTATATTTTTCTTTTACAGTTAAAAATTATGTATTAAGAAAGTTTGATTTCCACTTATATTATACCAACGTCTCATTTGATTTTAAATAAAATATTAGTTCAGTTTGTAAGTTTACTTTCGGCAGTTTACACATGTATTATAAATTGTTATTTATATGAAGATGAGTTGTACTATACATACGTGATTAAGTTATATAAAAATTTGTGGTCTGCATACGTTATAGTGATATTTATTTTAGTTATATATATTAATAAAGTATTAATTTAATGTTCTGTAAATCTTGATTTCGAAATTAGATTGATATTATTTTTTTGTAATGTAGAGGCTGTGATATAATTTATATGTGTCCAGACTCAAATATTTATTTTAAAATGCAATGATAATATTGAATTCTAGATATTGATTTAAAATGATAATACGTATATGTATATATTTTGGTTTTGTGAACATGGGTGTTTTATTCTAATACATGTGTTTAAATTTGAAACAACGGATTTGAAATATATATGTTTAATGTGTTGAGCATTTATTATATGATTTTATACAAATGGTTATAGATAGTTATATATATGTGATCACTTATACATTTATCTTCATCAATCCAATTCTGATTCGATTTCGTAAATTTCTATCTATCAGCTTGTCCGTCGAGTCCATATCCATCTAGCTTTGTTTTGGAATTCGTGCTTGGATTCGTAAATCACTTCTTCGTCAAAATTCTCTAACCTCGGAAGGTGAGCACTCACTCACGATTAACGTTCTTTTATTTATTAAATTTGATTTCAATGGAAACGACAATTGAAATATGTTGCTGTTAGTTAATTACACTGTTATATATGCTATTACCTATATCAGTTCACCTGTGACATCTGACACCATTATCTGTAAATTATTTATGCGATGATAATACAGTTTGGCTGATAATTGTTTGATTGTTGATGTTTATATTGGACGTTAAACTGTTAATGTAAAATGATAAATAGTATGCAATTGAACTCGATATAGAATAGTTAAATGTTGAATTTGATTAGTTAAAATTGTATAGTATGACCCCTTTAAATGTTAAATAAATTGACACGTAGAATAGTGTTAACTATACTTTGAACCATTGAATTGTAAGTTGTTTAAACTGATGATGTATGAAATTGTAATAGATGACAAGTGAAAAACCGTAATGTAATAATCTTTAATCTGCATGAAATGATAGTGTAGATTCTAGAAATAATAATATTAATTCGTACAAATAACAATGCGAATTAATACGGTTATTTCGGGATTATTTGAATTGATTATTGGACTGTTATTGTTTGTTGTTATTGCTTGTTTATTTACTGTGACACCATCCCAGTTATCACACTGCAAGTTCCCTTTGCTATGTTTTGATTTTGAATTGAATTGGAATCGGGTTGAAATGATAAATACCCAAATTGAACTTTGACCTAGGATAGGAAATTAAATAAAACCCGATTGGTCAATAATTTGATTTAAAAATAAAACGAAGATTTTATTTGAATAAATGATATGGTTTTGAAATGAAGTTGAAATTTAAATTTTAATGAAAGGAAATGTTAATATTTAATAAACTAAATCAAAATATTAAAAATGTAGTTGATGAAAGAATGTTGTTTAATTTGAGAAATGATTGAATTAAGTTTGAAATGATTTAATAATTAAGTTTGAAATTACAATTAAGTTTGAAATCATTAAACTTTGAAATTATTTAATAATTAAGTTTTGAATTATTTAATAATTAAATAAGGTTGAATTATTTAATGATTAAATTGAATTGAATTCTTTAATAAGTGAAATTGAACTTTTAATAAGTAAATTTTTACTTCGTAAATAATTGAAATTGAGTTACTTTATTTATAAAGTTTTGGAAAATTATTTAAGTAAGTAAATAAGTGAATTTTGAATTTCTTTAACAAGAAATAAAATGTGATTTATTGAAATTGATGTAAGACCTGAAATTAAAGAATTTGATTTGATGAATTGAATTTAATTCAATTTTTAAGTTTTGAAATAAGGAAGTTGAATTTAAATAATGGATTTAATGAATTGGAATTTAATAGAAATGGTTTGAATGACAGATTTACTTAACGAATATTGAATGAAATCGATAAATGAATTTAAATTGATTTAAATGTTAAATTAAATTGATTTAAATGATTTCGGAATGAATCTTATATACGAATTTAAATTGATATGTGAATCGTTTAAATAAAGATTGAAATTGAATTATAAGATTTTGAAATGATAATTTGGAAGTTTTGAAACGTAAATTGTGGAAATTGATTTAGAAAGGCAAATGAAATGTTGGTTTACGAATTCTATTTGAAATTGTAATTGATTTGATTTTTGAAATATATAAACGACCAATCGATGAAATAATTACGGAAGTTATTAAAGAGACTGAAATTCGGTTATGGATATACTCTCTATCTAAACCGAAAACCACTTTAATAACTATACGCGGAGTGATGATCCAGAATGAAGTGGTTGAATGGTGTTCGTGATGATTGAAGAAAGAGAACGATAATGGATAGCCTTGACACTTGTGTCAAATTGGAAATGACTAAAACAGGAGCTGTGCCGGGCCAATGGAGGATTGCTACCTCAAGTGGACACACTTCATCGAACTACTTATACTTGTTGTCGATTGGTGCACCCTTGATTTTGGGAGTGTTGTTTCACGGTGTTGCGGGCGCTGCGGCGTTGCGTTCTCACCAGTCCGGATCAGGGGAACGGTAGTATCACTACCTTGGGTATTGCCTCATGTGCCTTGTCATACTTGTATTCCGTTTATGCGCGACCACTACGATTTTGATTTGTACCTTTAGTATATGGATTGCCCTCTAGTGACTTCCGGTTTTGGGGAAACTACGGTCTTGTATATGCTTTTGGGAATAAAAATGTGTTAAGGGTGGAATGGGCCATGACTTAACGCTATTTTGATATCTTCTTATATTACTGATAGACATTATCTACTTAGCGTATATTACTACATAGTAGATAGTTTAACGGATCCTTAAAGGATGGTTATTCCAAACATCCTTTGAGTTACTTGTATTTCAATTGCTATTTCACTTGAGTTGGATTTATTAATATAAGAATGTTAATCCTGACTCGAGTGTCTTGTGTTTTTGCTTTATGCTCGGGTCAGACTGAGTGATCCAGTATTCGAGACTCACCTTTGGAGTTGGAGCTTTGCTTGAAGATCCAGCCATCTATTCTGCTTTCAGTATTCAATGACTCCAGTGATGTATTCTGATTTGTATCTGATGTATCATATTACTCTTCTGTTGTAAACTCTGATGTATCTTATACATTTATATAGTAGCTTCATGAACTACTATCTCTTTTAATTCCGCTGCACTTATTACTCTGTGTCTGTGATCTGTGATTATATTTATTTACTGTATATGTTCAGTTTTGCCAAATTTAAATTAACAACGCGGTATTTTGAGCAATTCAACTCTGGCATGAGTGTCTACCTATACACTTATAATGGATGCGAATGGTCCAAAATGGCGGGTCGTTACAATTAGTCAAACCAAAAGGCATGACTAACCATTCAAAGAATCCATTCTCAGTACGGAAAGAAGTCTTGGGAATACATTCCTCGGCAACTCTGAGTTGGTGAAAACCCGTGGCAAGGTCAAGCTGAGAGAAAACAGTAGCACCATAAAGCTAATCAAACATATCATTGATGCGAGGCATTGGATATCTGTTTTTCATAGTGAGCTTGTTCAACTCCCTATAATCAACACACATCCGGAGAGAACCATCGGACTTGGTGACGAAAACCACCGCAGCTCCCCATTCAAAAAAGCTAGGTCTGATCAGACCCTTGGAAGACAGGTCCTCAATTTGCTTCCTTAACTCAACCTTCTCGCGGGGTGCCATTCTTCTAGGAGGAAGAACTACAGGTCGAGCTCCAGGAATAAGATCAATGCGGAAATCAATTTCCCGCTTAGGAGGTAAAGCAGTAACTTCACCAAATACATCGGGATAGAGTTTGACTACACGAGTCGACTGAAGATCAACAGGAGAAGCATCCAGAGAAAAAATAAAGCTACCAGCATAATCATGAGGCATACGACCCTGAATAACCAAAGAATTACCCCGATCATCCTTAAGAGAAACAATTCGGGATTTACAAGAGATACGGGCATCATGCCCGTCAAGCCAATCACCTCCAAGCAACAAATCAAAAGAATCGAAACCAAGAACATAGAAATCTCCAGAAAATTTATGACTAGAATAGAAGAGTCTCACTTGCTTACAAATCTTATCAAGATTTGCGGGACCACCAATAGGATTTGAAACACATAGAGGAACAGAAGCATACTCAGGAGAAAGGAGATGTCCAAACATATTGCACAAATTATCAGAAATAAAAATATGCGAAGCTCCAGTATAAAATAAAACACGATCATGATGATGAAATAAAGTAAATGTGCACTGAAGAGTACCTTGATCATCACTAGGAGCAGGGGCAGGTGCAGCACGTAAAGAAGCAAATGTGACAGCAAATACACCAGATGGCTTTCCCTTCTGATATAAAGGACAGTCATTCCTAAAATGACCTGGCTGAAGACAAACATGACAAAGGTTGTTCCTGCTCACCTGAGGTGGAGGAACAGCAGCACTAACCAAAGTAGGGCAACTATTGGCATAGTGTCCCTTCGGGTCACATTTGAAGCAGGTAATGGTGGATAGATCAATAGGGTGTCTCTAGGAAGGAGAAGATGATGAAGATCCCAAGCCCGGATTCTTGAGCCAATTTTTCTTCTGCTGGTGGAAGTTGGGCTTTCTCTTCTTGGAATTTGCGGAGGAAGACTGTGATACATGAGCACCAGAAGCAGCAGGATCCTTGGAAGTAGGGTTCTCATAGCGAATAGCCATATCCATGAGCTCAGTAAAAGTGCCATGAACATGTGAAATAAGACGGTCGTAGAACTCTGGGCGAGCTCCAGCAATGAACTTCTCATTTTTCTTTAGCTGAGTGTCGATAAGACCAGAACCAAATTTGGAAATTTCATTGAACTTCCTCTCATACTCAGAAAAAGACATGGTACCCTGCTTGAGATCCATGAATTCACGATAAAGCTGAGATTTCCCGGCTTCGGGCATCCATTTTGCCACAAAGCCTCCCTGGAAAGAAGATACAGAAACCGAACTTAAGATAGATTCAAAAGAAAAAGGGAATGGGAAAATTCAAGATAACACAAAGGATACCTGAACTGCTCCCACGAAAGATCACCTTTGTTAGTGTGAGCCGTAACAGACTCCCACCAATCTACGGCTGACTCTTGCAGTTGCCATGCTGCTAACTGACGCATCTGGGCATCAGTGATCTCAAGACCAGTAAATATCCTCTCCAAACTCCGTAACCATTGCTGGGCTTCGATAATACTCTCTGAACCGGTGAACTTAGTACCACCGAGTTGAGAGAATTCCTTACAGAGAACGGTAAACCTAACAAGTGCAACAGGTGGAGGAGCTGGGGCAGTACCACGACCCTACCTCTAGCATTTCCACGATTCATCCTGGAAATATCAAGAATGAATTTAGGACAAAGGAACAAAGAAGACAAAGATAAGCTAAGATAAGACATGATAAGATCACTTGGATGAATATCCTAATAACAAAATTTCTAACAAGATAGATACGGAAAGAAGGAAGTTTAGAAAAATTTGCTTTTAAAACAAGAAAATTTTATATCAAAATAATCTTTGAAAAATCATTTGAAAATCATTTAAAATCATTTTAAAAATCATTTTACTTGAAAATACGTTCACTCACAAAGAAATGATTCTGAGTATGATTTCACTCATTCTAGGGTATTTCTACCCTATCTCTAATGAGTTTTTGCTCCATAGGCTAGGGCTTGCCTAACACCTGGCTCTGATACCAAATGTAACGACCCACTATTTTAGACCATTCAAATCGATAATAATCCACACATGTCAGACTTGAAAATTGCAAAATAACAGATTGTAATAAAATTTGGAGCAAATAAAATCATTCACAAAATCACAGACACAGAAATATCAGAATAACTCGCAGCGGAATTTAAAGATAACCATAGTGGTTCATGAAGCCACTAAATACAAAGTCTCAAAACAAGTACAAATTACATAGTTTAAAACCAATACAGTTTGAACAACTACAGAAAATCCCAAATTCATTTGTCTCAAATTACATAGGCTAAAATAAAAGACTAAATGGCAAAATAGATAGTAGCTTGATAAAGATGATCTCCAGTAGTCCAAGCTCCAAGAAGATGAAGTCCAAACTGATACTCAGGCTGACCCGAGCGTAAAAATAAAACATAAACACTCGAGTCAGGACATACATACTTATACAATGTAAACCAACTCAAGTGAACTGTAATAAGGTACAAGTAACTTAGAAGATGCTTGGGACCGCCCATCCTCTAAGGATCCGTTAAACTATCTACTATGTAGTAATATTCGCTATTATAATAATGTCTAATATAAAATAAACATACTTTTTAATAGCATCAAGGGGTTACCCATATAGCCCTTAACACGTAATAGTCCCAGTAGTCTATCCAGTATTAGCATACTCCCAAAATGGGGGCTACCCTTGATACTCCACAGGCTAGGGGAGAAATCACAAATCGTAGTAAAGCTCGATATGGTAGGTGACACGGCACACATGGAAATGCCAGGGTAGATATACCAATTACGCATCCGGACTGGTGGTGACGCATAGCCGCCACTACCGCCCACCTCGAACAACACTCCCAAATCAAGGGTGGCCACCAAATCAATCACAAGTAATAGAATGGTATCGAAGAAGTGTGTCCGATCAGAGGTGCTACCTCCTTGGTCCGTCAATCGCTCCTGTTTTAGCCACCTTATGCCAACTCACGGGAGTTGGGTCCACGTATATACCTTAGGATCGTCGCCACCATCCTACTTCATTCTGGAAACTCCACCGCGTACACAGTTGTCAAAGTGGTTTTCGGTATCGACAGAGAGTATGTCCATATCCGATCCCGGTCTCTTTAACAACCAATCGTTATTATAACCCGTGGTTATAAATTTTTAAAAACAGTTTATATTTCAAATCAAATATCTCCAATTAAACCATTTAAAAACAAAGTCATTATTCTTTTAAATCAAAAATTAAATTCCCAAAATTTTAGCCTTTTCTGAGTTCATTTATTCACTTAAAAACAATAAAACATTAAAATTTCAGCTTTCACAGCATTTAAAAAGTGCTGCGGTAAGTTATATTTGAAAACAATTTAATACAGCAAAGACAGCTTTTATAAACTGCTGTAACAGTTCAGTTTCAAACAAAATCATATTTCAGCCTACTGCAGCTCTTAACAAGTGCTACAGTAGCCCCTTTATTAGTTTCAGTTTCAATTTTAGTTCCTTCTACAACAGCACTTACCAAGTGCTATCATAGCCTTAGTTTATTTTAGTCTTTTGGTTCATTTATATAACCACAGCACTTAACAAGTGCTGCAGATTCTACTTAGTTCAGAATTTGTTCATTTCCAGAAATGGTAGCATTTCTGAAGTGCTATAAATTAAATTTCCAGGTTTTAAGTGCAATTTCCAGCCATAAATAAACTTCAATTTAAGTCCTTTAAAACTTATAAAATCATAAATTTCACATTTAAAAATGTTCAATTAAATCCTTTAACTTATGGTTTTTATAAAGAAAGATTTTTCAAGTAAAAATCAAAATTTCCAAAATTTACTTATAAAAATTCAAGTGTGTAGATTTTCCCGTTTTCCACCTTTAGCCATTTTTTTCAACACTTAAATTTTAAATCCCCATTCTTCCACCATTTAAACTAAATTTTTCAATTTAACTTAATTAACTTAAGCTTCCATTTTTTTATCAATAAATTTCAAGTTCAAGTTATATTTTAAAATCACTATTTTTATCCTTTTATTTATTATACATAAAAATCATTACCACTTAAATAAATCATTTAAAATTCAATTGAAATCAATTTAATATTATTACAAATTTTAAAATATTTAAAAGTATCCATAAATATACAGAAAATAACCACGGGTCTGTATAATATTTTCTAGCCTAAGTCAAGTGATACGGATAATATATCATTTCAATCCGTAGTTTACAAAGAAAAATCCGGGTTTATTCATTTCAAACCCGCAATCCCAAGTAAATAAAATTTAATCAAAAATCGGTCAGGCCTATCATTTCAGCCCATAACGATCTTCCCTTATTCTAAAGTCCGTTCGGGTATGTATCATTTCAACCCATAGTGATTCTATTCTACAGGGAACTTATAGTGTGATTTAACAAAATAGAATAACAGTAAAATAAGAACAAACTATAACAGATGATATGTTATGCAATTTTAACAAGTTTAACAACATATATAAATAATCACAGGTAATTATAACATCATTTATTTATTTTCTACACATTCAGTTGCGGTCGTTTCACAATCATATAAGTATGAATATTCGTGTGAGATTTACTCACATCTACGGAGCTGGAGATTTGATTCAAAAAGGAAATACGTTATCTACCGAAAAGCACGCGGAAAGCACGATTAGTTTTTAGAGGATGCGCCAACTAGATTCAAATCTGAAGTCAAAAAGAATAAAACAAATCTAAGAACGCATACGAATAACTAATTTTTTTTTCAAATGAAGCAAACAAAAAAAAACAAGTTGAATAATAGAAAGAAATAGCTCGACCACTTCACCATACGACTCAACCCATAGCCCCGCAGTCTCGACCACTTACCAGATTCAAGATTTGAAAGGTTCGGAGGAATTATAGGCTGTGACTTAAAAATACAAAAGTGACAAAAAGGGAATTTTTTCATTTCTTTTTTTTTCAAAACAAAGACTCGGTGGAAAATATAGACTATGACTTCAAAAAAATACAAAGGTGACAAAAGGCAATTTTTGTTCATTCTTTTTTTTTCACAACAAAGGCTCGGTCTGCCTGGGTTTGTGGTGACGTGGGCTTGGTCTGGCCCGGGGTTCGTGGTGGTGGCTGGTCTCGGTCTGGCATGGGGTTGGTTCAGGCGTGGGGTTCATGGTGGTGTGGGGTTCGGTCTGGAGAGGCAGGTTGGAGGCGGTGACTGAGGTGGTGGTGGATGTGTCTTTGCTTGATGGTGGAGGGATAGAGTGGATGGCCGAGGCTAAAGCAAGGGGTTTGTGGTGGCATGGGCTCGGTCTGGAGGAGGGGAGAGGCCAAACTGTAGGTGGTGGGGTGCAGGTTGGTCATGACAGGTGGATAGGCGGAACATATGTTGGAGCAGGCAATGGAACAAAGGAAAAATACAAGAAAGAAGAAGCAAAAAAAAGAAAAGAAGAAAAAAACAGATGCAAGCGGCCATTACCTGAAGCTTCACACGCAAGAAAAATGAGGACTCAAAATGGTAAGCAGGTATTGTACGTGATTTGTATTTAACAAGGAGCCTGCGTTGATTTAGTGTATGAAAGGCCAAAAATATAGTTTTGAACGGTGGAGGAATTTAAGGCATTTAATTCTATTAAATGGAAAGAAACGAACGGTAGGCAAAGGAAAGAAATAATTCTCACGTGCAAGATTTTGGGCAAGATATGGTGAAAATAAGATAACATTACCTCAAATTAATTGCAGGGCAATTATAACTGATGTGGGTAGGCAGATGCTGCAAGAGACAGTCACTGAAGAGGAAGTAAGAGCTGCTGTATTCTCGATTCATACTGATTCCTCCCCAGGGCCAGATGGGTGGAACTCTAAATTCTATCAACTCCATTGGCATCACCTGAAAAACCACTTGTTAGAAGCTATTCAGGAATCTTTTAATACTGGTAAAATTCTTCATGAACTAAACCACACATTTATCACTCTAATACCAAAGGTGGAAAGTCCTTCAAGGATTGAAGACTTTAGGCCAATTGCTTGTTGTAATGTGCTGTATAAGATTCTCAGTAAAGTGATATGTAATAGACTTACAAAAGTTCTCCCTGACCTAATATCTGAATGTCAATCTGCTTTCATTAAAGGAAGACACATTTCTGAGAATTCATTACTAGCTCATGAACTGATTAGGAAATTCAATAAACCTGGAGCTGATAAGATGTGTCTAAAAATTGATCTTCATAAGGCCTATGACAAAATTAACAGACATTTTATCATTCATGTTTTACAATGTATGGAATTCCCTACTTCACTGATTAATCTTATTGAGGAATGCATCTCTACCCCCACTTATTCCATTATCATTAATGGTACTCCTAAAGGTTACATAACTAGTAATAGGGGTTTAAGACAAGGTGACCCCCTATCCCCCTACCTATTTACAGTTGCCATGGAATATTTCTCATTACAAATAGAATTAGCTTGTAATAACTCATTGGTTCAACCTCTTTTTAAACTTGATCCTATTGTCAATCATTTGATATATGCTAATGATTTGATTATTGCTGTAAGAGCCACCCCAACTGCTGCTCAGTGTTTAATTCAGATTTTCAAGCAAATGCATTTATATGTGGGTCTAGAGTTAAATACTACAAAGTCCAAATGCTATTTCAGCAAATATTGTAGTTCCAATACAGCAATTTTGGAGATTTTGCAAATCAAGGAGGGTTTACTTCCTGTCAAGTACCTTGGGGTTCCTCTCTCAACTAATGTCATTACTGACAGAGAATGTGGTGAACTAGTTGGAAAGATCAGAGACAAACTTAATGGCTGGAGTTCTAAATTACTCTCATTTGCTGGTCGAATTGAATTGGTTCATACTGTTATTACTGCTAAAGTTAGATTCTGGCTTCAAACTTTTCATATCCCTGACAGCTCTATAGAGAAAATTAATTCAGCTTGTGCTAATTTCATTTGGAGGGGGGGATTACATAAAGTTAGTTATGATATACTTTCCAGACCAAAAGCTGAAGGAGGTGTTGGACTTATCAACCTGAAAGATCTACGGAAGACATATCAAGTGAAACATGGATGGAAAATTATTACCTCTAACACTCTCTGGGCTAGATGGATGAGGAGTAGATATTTAAAAGGGAGTTTTTGGACCATGCATGAGGATATTAACTCATCTGGGGTTTGGAAATGCATTTTAAGGAGCAGAGACAGTTTGAAAACATGCATCTCAAGGAAAATAGCAAATGGTAGGGATACTTATCTCTGGAGGGATCCTTGGATAAATGGTAAATCCCTTGCTGTCAAATATGGCTGGGGTATGGTTTCATGTATTGGTGAGTATGATGATCTTGTAGCATCCATTATTCAGCATAATAAATGGATACCGGATCAGAAAGGTCTCCATGTTATTGCCGAGGATGTTAAGTTTGTTCCTATTTACTCTTCTGAATCTAATGATACTTGGACCTGGAACTACACTAAAGATGGTATTTTTACTACTAACAGTGCTTGGGAAGCTCTCCGTACTAAGCATACTATCAGATTTTGGGCAGATCCTATATGGTCTCGATCTAACAACCCAAAGATGGCGTTCACGACTTTTAAAAGCTATTAATCTAAGACTCCCCACGGCTGACAGACTTGCCAGATGGGGTATGGAAGTTAACCTCAACTGTCAACTTTGTAATTCCCACCCTGAATCTCACAATCACCTTTTTTTTTAATGCGAATTCTCTACTCGGGTTTTAAGTCAAATTAAGAATAAAAATCAAGTCTTGCATGCAACTTCTTCCCTAGAAGATGAATTAATATACCTGAGTTCCCGCAAGAAAGAAGATTTGTTGACCCAACTGCAGCTTTTTTGCCTCACAACTACTGTTTATCATCTCTGGAAAGAAAGGAATCGACGAGTCTTCCAGAAAACTGCTAAGAACCATCACCAGATTCAGATTGCAATTGAACAAGATGTTAGGATTCTTGTTAAAAGAATTAAAGGAAAGCTTTTTACCTGTGCGACAGAACTGGAGAGAAGCATCCTTCAAAACTGGAAAGTGGATCCGCCATGATTTTTGTCTCTGAGCTTTCGTGGATGAGTTTGAAGTAGAGCCTACCTTTTAGCTTTATTTGTTTTACTTTTGCCGGTTAGGCTTCTTGTTTTTGTCTGTATCAAGACTTTGTAAGTTTGTTCGGCCTTTGGGGCATCAATAAAATTCACCTTTTTTCAAAAAAAAAAAAGATTTTGGGCAAGATTTCGAATTTCTAACTGAAAGGAATAAACGGCAAAAGATTTGCAAATTCTAATGCATAGAATAAAATAGACAATAAATCAAGGCAAAAGAAACATATAAAAGAAATGCCCAAAGTAACGTACAAATTTTATTTGTTTCACTTATTAAATAAATTGAAAATGCTAACGTTTTCTTTTAGGAATTAACCCATCACTTTAAACCAAAATTAAATAGCTATTATACCATAATTAATAAAATTTGATTTAGCTTCATCCAAGTGATTGTTTGATATAAAGTTAAGAAACGGATGTATACGTATAAAAGAATTGTAAAGTTTATTTCCTGTTTCATACCATTTATTACTAAATTTTAAAAGTATACAACAAATCTGAACGAAACAAAAGTGAAACAAATGTTGCACAATTATATACAGTTCAAGATGAAAATTTGGCAGTTAGAATTATAAAATTAAAATTTCTATTAAAGTCAAACTTTTTATCCAAATCAAAATTTCAAAAATTGTTTATTTTTATTACAATTTGGACAATTGATCAAAAATCATTACAAGAAAATTTTCAAAATTAGATTTTTAAGAAATCAAACGACAAAGTCTTTAAATAAATGAATAAAAATTTTGTTAAAATTTTTGGGCCGTTACATTTAGGGGCAACGTAGGCTCAAGCATTGTTAGGTATACTTGGTATTGTGCATAAAAAATAGGATACTGGCACTAACGATGAGATTACTCAATGCTTAAGGGGCAACATGGGTTCAGGCTTTGTTACGTATACTCGATGTTGTGCATAGAACATAAGACTCATTGACCATCGAGATTTTATAGTAGTTGTTTCAATAGGGAGTTTAGTATAAAGATTGTTTACTCAGTGTGTGCCTTAGGTGGTTTACATTTGAGATTGTCTACTCGGTATATAATTAGGTGGGTCGTCATTGAGAATGTTTTCAAAGTATATGGTTGTGTTTATTAAGGGTTGTTACACTATAGTGTGTAGATTGACTAGTTCTTTAATGAAGTGCAAGCACACAAACGAACTCCCTGAGGTTGTATAGACTATAAGTGACAATTTAACTACTTATTGACACCATACCACTAGTGATGTAATTCACTTACCCTACCTTGTATGATCCCCACTAGTTTTCCCTCTTTATATCCATTACAGGAGGACAAGGTAGCAGACAAATTGACATGGATAAGGTGCATGGAGGAAGTGATAGTGCACCTAGGAGATATTTATTCGTTATTGTTTTCCTATACGTCATACTGTACTTGTCTGTAGACTTATGTATGTTTTGTTATTTGGAAACTAAATGTAGACATTTTTTGTATGGATTACGGTTATTTTGAGATAATGCGATTAGGAATATTTCAATATTATATTCTTATTTCCTTCCACCGTGAGTTCTGAAAGTTTAGAATGTTTTGAAAATTTATTTGTCTTTGTGCCTTGTAAATCACCAAACCTAACAATTTGTACATCTTGTCACAATGTGAGTTCAAATTTTGCTTTTGGGCTTTGGATTATTGTGTTTAGAAGTGAGGTCTGTTACAACTCGTGTCAGAGCCTAGGTTAAGGATTCCTTAGGGATTAGGCGCATATTGAGAGAGCGTACTTGTATATATAAAAAGTCATTATTTATATATATATAAGTATAGCACTAGCACACTTATAAATTCTGTTAATGCTTACTACTACTTGGGAAAGTTAATAATAAATTTTGTTTACAGGTAAGTGGAATGAGCAATCAAACAGGAAATCGATTTTGTGAGGCAGCCAAGGTTCCAACCATGAATGTTCATATATGGTTCCACCGGTATCTTCAATCAAGAGGCCAGACTAAACCTAAACCTAATGGAAGACTGGCAACACAAGCACAAGGTGAAGCCCTAGCATCTTTGCCTATTTTGGATTTTTCATTAGTTATGTTAGGATTTCTAGTGGTTGGGTAGAAAGAATTATCTAGGGAAATAATCATTTATGGAGATGCGAGTATGGCTAAGGAATTGTGATCGGATATTTTCTATGATGGGTATAGAGGATGCAATGAAGAGGAAAGTAGCTTAATGGAATTTGCAAAGAGAGCCCTTGAACTAGTGGGATATTTTTGTTGCTAAAACTAAAGAAACTAAGATCACTTAGACTAATTTTAAGTGACAGGTTGAAACTATGTTTACATCAGAGGTAGAATGGTGAGTGGAGCAAAAGAAGTTCATTCATTTGTAGCTGGGAGACTGTAATGTCAAGGAATATGTCAATGAGTTCAATTAACTAGTGAAGTATGGCCTAGAACTCATCAATACATGAGTAAAGGAGGCAACAAAATTTTCTAAGGGGTTAAATCCATCTTTGAGAGATATTGCCTTGAGCCATGTACCCATTGGAGCTACTTTGAAAGCTTAGTTGAAAAGGCACTACTGAATTCAATTGCTAAAGATGGACCTAAAAGGGTAGAAGGGAAGCTGGTATAGCAGAACACACACAAGGGTGGAATGGGAGCTCAAGGCAAGATAAAGAGAAAGGAATCAGGTGTTGGAGGTGCAATAATAAGGGGAATATGTCAAAGAATTGTAGAGTGAATCTTTCAAAGGTCAAATTTTACAACTACAACCATCTTGGACATATGAAAAGGGAGTGTCATACCTTTCTATGAGTTCTACACAGGGGATCCACTTATGAACTTGATACTGTTCCTAGCTCTAGCGCAACTCCAACTATGGAAAAGGGAAAGAAAGTCATCCTTGAAGATGTGTTAACTCTTTCTAGTTTATCTATTCAGACTTTATTTGACACCGGGGAATCTCACTCATTTATTTCGAGTAAGTTAGTTGATGAGTTGTACTTAGAGACTGGTATAGTCATGGACCCTGTTATTTCATCGAATCTTATTAGAGGATTAATCCATTTATCCATAATTTGTAAGGGTGTGAAGTTATATATTTTTGGTGTCAAATTTTATTGTGATGCTTTGGCATTAGGAATTTTGGATTTTATTTAATTCTCGGGATGGACTGGATGACTATGTATGGAGTGGTGTTGGATTGTGATAGGAGGGTGTTCATTTGGGTACTTGTAGCCACAGCTTGGGGCTTTACTACGATCTCAAAATTTCTATTATGTTTGGATACCTATATTCTCTAGACCTATCACACACTGAGTTAGCTTCTGTTAATATAGTTCATGATTTCCTAGATGTTGTTACTAAAGTTTCTAGTTTTCCTCCATATCGAGAGATCGAATTTCGCATTTATTAAAAAGAGAATGCTAGACCTGTTACCTTATCCTTTAGGCATAAGTCTCCTAGATAAAGACACAATCTTAATAAGCAGGTGGGTGAATTGTTGGAAAAAGGGCTTTATTTGAAGAAGTATTTCGAAATACGGAGCACTTGTTGTCTTTGCTATAAAAGCGAATGGCTCTTTAAGGCTTGCATCAATTATGAACTGAATAAGATTATAAAAAAGAATCGTTATTGTTGCTCATATTTTTTGCAAGCCACTAGCAAGCCCAATTAAAGACAATTTGGCCTAATCAAAACCAGCCCAATTGTATCATGGTTGGCCTAGTCAAGGGCCAACCTAAGCCCATAGCCTCAAACCAGCCATTCAACCCAGCAAGGCACCATGATAAAGCCCGACCTCTTTAAGCGACCTTCACATGAACAAGACCAGGATCGGGCCCGGATCGGGCCCGCCCGACTCCTCTAATTGGACTTGCATCGGCAGCTAAAGACCACTGTGGTTCGCTTGGCTCCATATCAGCTGACGCTTGACCCCTCTTTAAGCTCATCTTAGCAAGCAGTACATTAGGAAAGAATAGGCCACCCTCAGGCATGGCTTCCATACAACTAGATCCAGCTGACACCCGACCTCCCTTCTAAACATCATGCACCTGGTCCATTGCCTAGCTTTCCCACATGGTCCTTAGCTAAATTTCAAACCTCTTCTGTATTTCTGACATCTGGTCCGCCAATTAAACCATGTGGTACTTGAGTGAAAGACAAAAGTTGTCAATCCATCCAATCAAAGCATCGCCAGAGGGTAGCTACTCTGATAAGGATCACCATCAGCATTAAATGCACATTAAATGCAAGCCCATGCCTTGTACAAAGAGGTGAGGAGTGCTTTCTCATCCACCACCCCTCTTCTAACCTGCTTTATAGCTATCGACCATCCACCTCTACAACCAGATCAATAGTCGAGCCTATTTCCCGCTATTTCTCACAGCACAATCTCAGCCATACATTATCCATTCTAGCTACTATAAATATCCCATGTGATGATACTTTAGAATGGATAGATTCTAGTTGAACTGGTTGGATTCTTGTTGATTCTAGTTGAACTGGTTTGATTCTAGTTGAACTCTTTGGATTTTAGTTGAACTCTCTTAGTCTTAAGTGCTTTTTTCCTTATTATTCTTTTATAAATCCTTATAGTCGTAGGAGAAATATATAGTAAGAGAACCTTATAGTAGATGTATGAAGCTTTTCCGAACCATTCTACATCTTCTGTTATTTACCTTTCAATTGCATGTTTAACTCCTCATTTTCCATATTAAGCATAGTGATTAGCAAGTAATCTTTGCTCTTCGTTAGGTATTAATATTATTCCGAGATTGGCTAGGAAACTAGTCAACAGTTATCTATTGCCATGTATAGAAGTTCTCTTTGATTAGTTTGTTGGAGCAAAGGTTATTCTCTCAGCTTGACTTGGCATCAGATTCCATCAGTTGCATGTAGCTGATGACTATATTTAGAAAACCGCTTTTCATACATTGGATGGACTTTATGAATGGTTAGTCATGCCATTTGGACTAACTAATGCACTAGCATATTTTTTCAATCTCATGAGTCGACTCTTTAAAAGGTTGTTGAATAAGTTCATGGTGATATTTGTTGATGATATGCTTATTTATTTGAAAAATGAGGAAGAGCACAAGTTGCATTTAGGAGAAGTGCTTAACGTTGTCCATAGACATAAGCTGAAGGAAAATTTTCCAAATATCACTTTTGGGGCAAAGAGGTTCACTTTCTAGGACATGTTGTTTCCAAACATGGACTATCGGTTGATCCTAGTAAAGTTGCCACAGTATAAGATTGGCATATACTGGAAAATACTATGGAGGTGAGAAGTTTTCTTGGTTTGGCTAGATATTATAAGAATTTTATTAAAGACTTTGCAAAGATTTTTGCACCATTGACACACATTACCAAAAAGAATTTATTTTTCTCATGGAACTCGGAGTGCGAGCATGCTTTTATTAGGATAAAGGAGTTGTTGACTAGTGCACAATTTTGGTACTTCTTAATGGTTCGAAGGCGTTTACCGTATGTACCTTTAACGACCCATAAAATTTAAATTTGTTAATATAAAATTAACTAAAATGAATTTCAAACTAATGGGAGATTTGGGTATCGTATCTATAATGATTGTGTAGTCTTTCCAAGCTCATCGATTTTGACTGTAAATTTGTTATATTAGATGTTGTAGTGTAGATGAAATTGATTTTATAATTCTAAAGCGTTTGTGCCTATGACAAATAATTTTCTATGTTCTAGTTTGAAAACCAAAGTACGTTTAGTGTAGTTATTCAAGAGAGTAGACTTCACTTGGAGAGGGCATGGATACAATCCTGGATAACAACACATTTTTTCTGAATTTTAATAGAAAACAAACAAAAGATACATATCCATAGAGAGAAACATGTGTGTATGATAGAGAGATATGAACAAAAAGGTATAGTAAAAATGTATAGTCAACACATACATAACTATGTATATTTATAAGGAAAAATGTGTACGTGTGTAAAGGGTAAAATTTTAATAAATATTCATATGTTACTCTTTTTACATGCATACATTTAAAATTCCTATATCCATCATCCCACCCTATAAATAAATTAATAAGGTTAAGGTGGGAGGAAATTAACTTTTGGGGAAGTGACCGTTAAGAATTTTCCTACAGTTTTTCCCTTCTTGATTCTGAAAGTATATAATCTATTTCAAAAGGAAATAGTAGTTGAATAGGATTCATTTAACAATGTTTATATGTGGATTTTTAGAGTGATTTGGGTTGGGATGGAAGAAGAAAGCACTACTCTTCATTGATTTGAAATAATTTAGGTTAATCTTCATTTGAGGTGAGTGCTTCCTTTTCATTTTAACCCTTAACATTTAATGCGTACAATTTAAACCCTGAAACTTCTAACCTCCATATCTTGTGCATAAGAACTCCATTTTATGCATGATTTCTTCCTTTAGACTCGGGGTAGAATTTCAAACAATTTGGCAGTTGGTTTGCTTAGTTTTGAGGTTGTTTGCAAATGCATGTAGGTATGGTTTATTTATTTTAAATAATTGAAGTTCAAAAATATTAAATGCATATATATTGATGAAAATTAATAATTACTAATATGTGATGATGGTTGTGTTATTAGTATGATGTTATGGATTTATTGTGCCTTGGTTTGGATGTTTTTTTGTTAATTTTATATCATTAGATGTTTATATAATTGATTATGGGATTTGGATGAAAAATAAATAATTAATAGAAATTAAATGAAATTATGTAACTTTAGAAAATATGAAAAAATAAATAAAAATAGGATTATTTATAGATTTTTGATCGGTATCTGTTAATAACAATGATTTTGACAAATTTTACTAAAGTTAAAGTAAAGAATTTAATAAGGTTATTGTAACGACCCGTAAATTTCAACTGTTTAATAACATAATTAGTTGAAATTTTGTGAAATTTTAAATGATAAAATTTTGAAATATAAATTTGATATTTGGAATGCGTTTAGTTAAACACAGCAACTAGTAAATTTTCGTCCGAAAATATGAAAGTTTATTTCGCACGTAAGTTTACTTCAATTTAATCAGTTAAAAAGCGATGAAAATAAAACGTTTTCGAAACCTAAATATTTTTACATAGAAAAATTCTAAACCATCTTCTGATCAAGATGTTTGTTTGTCATTTTTCCAAATTCGGACATCTTTGGCTCCGTCGATCTTATTTTTCAGTGTTTTTCTTGCATTTTCCGCTATTAGAAAATTCGTATTTTTATAATTCAATCATACCACTGATATCTGTATACCGTTTTAATCGTCTCGTCGTGCATATCTCCGTAGTATATCCATTCATCTATTTTAGAGTTCGTGATACGACGAAATCAGTAAGCCGATCAGTCGTATCGGTTCCACATTGGACCGCTTGGCCTTTTCTTTGTCCTTTCGTATGGCAAACAGCTTAAGTTAATAGCCGTTAGCTATTAATCTTCCCATCAGCATTCAGTAGCCTTTTTCATTTTCCAAAAATTTCTGGCTATTACTATTCCTATCGGTTCACGATGTAATTGCTTTTCATTTACTGTTCATCTCGATTTCTTAAATCTGCCTTTTCACTTTTGCTAAAGGATTTCTATTCATTTATTTTACACGGTTGCCTATTCCTCCTTCCTCACCCACTTTTCTCGTTCCGCTTCTTTTCCCCAAGCTAACACCACAACAACCGCCATTTCCATCGTCTACCGCCCATTAACCTGTCCTCCGCGTGAAGCCTCACGACCAGACATCAGCTTCCACGCCCTCCTTCCATCCACGCCCTCCTTCCAAACCCGTTCCCACCATAGCCTCCATACCCCATCTCACCTTCTACCCTCCGTGCACCAGAACCCACTCAGCAGCCTGTCTCGCCTTCCACTTTCCAGCCTCCATCCCTGCGAGCTACCTCTGGCCGTCGTATCTTCCATCACCTTGCAGCCGTTTCATCATCTTTTCTTTGAATGGGTATGTTACATTTTATGTCACATTATTTGATGATAGTATATTTGTGACAGAGATACATATATATTGATAGATCTGCATTTGAATATATGTCTGTGGACATATATATATATACATAGTTACGTTGTATGTATGAGCATATTTTCCTAAGTCTACTGTGTACTAACTAATATTTAAATCAATGAAGTAATAGTTAGACGTATATATTAATATACAAAGTTGCTTACAACGTATTAAGCTATATGCTTTATATATAGCACTAATATATAGTAATATGTTTTGTTTTAGGGTGTCTGTTAGTTGCGTATAACATACAAGTTCATTTAGGAAAGTTGTATATATATAAAAAAAGTATACATAGTTTTATATGATAAATGTCTATTGTATATGTTAGTATTAATATATTTTAGTGACATATATTTTCAGCATATGATATAAGTCGTAAAACAAAATTTGGTTATGTATTTAGGATATAATTCATATTCTGTTATATATGTTTCGCATGAAGTATTTAATATAAAGTACATTATTTGCATACGTTCATATATATATACTGCATGCGTCTTATATATGAATGTATATATGAAAGTATTTAAACATTTGTGTGTATTTTTCACATATATATTGGTAATAAATGAAGTCTGCATGCAACAGTTATAGACTAATCTATATATTTTATTTAACCATGCTGTTGTGCTATATATATAAGTGTACAATATACATGCTATTTGATTTCTGTAAGTGTGCATTTTTCTTAAAAAAAATCATCATTTATATGCACATGTGCTTTGGCCTTGTTTTTTATATTAACATTAGTGTGGGTCCTCTTATATATGTGAGTCTGCATGAGTTCTTTTGGTATAAATAGTATATGGGTTGTCATAATGTATAGTATATTCGATTTTAAAAGAAGTATATTATGTTAGTATATATACGTATATATGTTTAATTGAGTTTAGATAATCGGTTGTGATTGGGTTTTGTTATATATATATATACATGTGATAGGCGGTATATCTATATAATTATATATTATTGTATTTTGGGTGTATGTTTGATTTGTAATAAATGTAATGTGTAAATGTGTCATTTTAAAAAGGCAATTACATGGAGTATTTGTTTAAGGAAAATGTTTATATAATATACATTTCATTTCATTAATATCGACTGGTTTTTATTTGTTCTCTTCGACTCCCATTTATCAGCTTTGACCCTTCAAAATTCGTGCCAATACTGCTTGCTTTGGAATTCGGGTTTGGATTCGTAGCCTATCTCATTTCGTTGTCTATCCTCTAGCCTCGAAAGGTGAGCAATCACTCACGATTAATGTTCTTTTATTTATTAAATTTGATTTCAATTGAAACGACAATTGAAATATGCTGTTGTTAGTTATTTACATTGTTATATATGCTATCACCTGAATCTGTTCACCTATGACATCTGACACCATTATCTGTTAATTGTTTATGCGATGATAATACAGTTTGGCTAGAAATTAATTGATTGTTGATGCTTATATTGGACATTAAAATTGTTAATGTTAAAGTGATAAATAATATGTGGTTGAATTTGATATAGGATGGTTAAATCAATTGACATGTAGAAATATGGAATTACACCTTGAACCATTTAAATTGATGTTGTTAAATTGATGATGTATGAAATTGTAAATAGTTGACTAGTGAAGAACCGTGATGTGATAATCTTTAATCTACATGAAATGATAGTGTAGATTCTAGAAATAATTATATTAATTTGCACAAACAACAATGTGAATTAATACGATTATTTCGGGATTATTTGAATTGGTTATTGGATTGATATTGATTATTGTTATTGCTTGTTTATTTACTTTGACACCATCCCAGTTATCACACTGCAAGTTCCCTTTGCTATGCTTTGATTTTGAATTGAATTGGAATCGGGTTGAAATGATAAATACCCAAATGAACTTGACTTAGGATAGAGAAATTAAATAAAACCCGATTGGTCAATATTTGATTTAAAAATAAAATGAAGATTTTATTTGAAAAAATAATATGGTTTTGAAAAGAAGTTGGAATTTAAATTTAATGAAAGGAAATGTTAAAAATTAAAAATCTGAAACGAAATATTAACATAGTAGTTATTGAAAGAACGTTGTTTTAAAATAAATTATTGACAATAAAATTTGGAATTATTCAATGAATTAAGTTTGAAATGATTTAATAATTAAGTTGAATTTGTAATTAAGTTTGAAATTATTAAGTTTTGAAATTATTAATAATTAAGTTTGAAATTATTTAATAATTGAATAAGATTGAATTATTTGATAATTGAATAAAAATTGAATTCTTGATAAGAGAAATTGAACTTTTGAATAAGTGAATTTTACTTTGTAAATAATTGAAATTGAGTTTTCTTTATTAAGTAAGTTTTTTGGAAAATTATTTAAGAAAGTAAATAAGTGAAATTGAATTTCTTTAACAAGAAATGAAAATGTGATATTTTTGGAATTAATGTAAGACTTGTAATTGAAAGAATTGATTTGACGAATTTAATTTAATTCAAAATTGTAAGTTTTGATTTAATGAAGTTGAACTTAAGAAATAGATTTAATGAATTGGAAATTTAATAGAAATTGTTTTGAATGATAAAGTAACTTAACGAATATTGAATGAAATCGATAAATGAGTTTAAATTGATTCGAATGTTAAATAAAATTTATTTAAATGATTTCGGAATGAAACTTATATACGAACTTGAATCAATATTTGAATTGTTTTAAATAAAAATTGAAATTTAATTATAAGATTTTGAAATGGTAATTTGGAAGTTTTGAAACGTAAATTATGGAAATTGATTTGGAAAGACAAATGAAATGTTGATTTATAAACTCTGATTGAAATTGAAATTGATTTGGTTTTGAAATAAATAAACGACCAATCGGTGAAATAATTTCGAAGGTTATTAAAGAGACCGGAATCGGTTATGGATATACTCTCTATCTAAACCGAAAACCACTTTAATAACTATACGCGGAGTGTGATCCAGAATGAAGTGGTTTGAATGATGTACGGGATGACTGAATAAAGAGAACGATAATGGATAGCCTTGACACTTGTGTCAAATTGGAAATGACTAAAACAGGAGCCGTGCCGGACCAAATGGAGGTCAGCTACCTCAAGCGAACACACTTCTTTGAACTACTCATTACTTGTTGTCGATTGGTGCACCCTTGATTTTGGGATTGTTGTTTCGCGGTGTTGCGGTCGCTGCGGCGATGCGTTCTCACCAGTCCGGATCAGGCAAACGGTAGTTTCACTACCTTGGGTATTGCCTCATGTGCCTTGTCATACTTGTATTCCTTTATACGCGACCACTACGATTTGTTTTGTACCTTTAGTATATGGATTGCCCTCTGGTGACTTCCGGTTTTTGGGAAACTACGGTCTTGTATATGCTCTTGGGAATAAAAATGTGTTAAGGGTGGAATGGGCCATGACTTAACACTATTTTGATATCTTTATATTACTGATAGACATTATCTACTTATCGTACACTACTACATAGTAGATAGTTTAACGGATCCTTAAAGGATGGTTATTCCAACATCCTTTGAGTTACTTGTATTTCAATTGCTATTTCACTTGAGTTGGATTTATTAATATAAGAATGTTAATCCTGACTTGAGTGTCTTGTGTTTTTGCTTTACGCTCGGGTCAGACTGAGTGTACCAGTATTCGAGACTCACCTTTGGAGTTGGAGCTTTGCTTGAAGATCCAGCCATCTATTCTGCTTTCAGTATTCGATGATTCCAGAGATGTATTTTGATTTGTATCTGATGTATCGTATTACTCTTCCGTTGTATCTGGTTTAACTCTGATGTAACTCATATATTTATATAGTAGCTTCATAAACTACTATCTCTTTTATTTCCGCTGCACTTATTACTCTGTGTCTGTGATCTGTGATTATTTATTTACTGTATATGTTCAGTTTTTCCAAATTTAAATTAACAACGCGGTATTTTGAGCAATTCAATTCCGGCATGAGTGTCTACCTATACACTTATAATGGATGCGAATGGTTCAAAATAGCGGGTCGTTATAGTTGGTATCAGAGCTTTGGTAGCTCTAGGCAAAACTTAACATATAGGGTAAATGTATTTACAGAATCACTCTCATTCGAGTTTCAATCTCTTCCTTTAGACTCGATTTCTTTGAATTTTGGAACGTTCCCTACGGTTCCAAATTTCATTCGCGTCCCTCACTATTCGTCTCCTTTCAATTCTGGAGCATCACATAACTCCACTTCGAATGACCCTGATAGTGAATCGGCGGTCTCTCCAAACTTCGAATGATTTGTAAAGGGGTGAAACTCCTTTATAAGAGGCATCGATTTACCGGAGATTTCTGTATCCTCGGTTTATGATGCTATCTATTCCCTGCTATACCTGAATTCCATCTCTTGAGATTGAGTGTTGATTTACCTCGGAATTCAGCATCGATCCTATTCTTGAAGTACGGATGACCGGTTAAGGTTGCCCGTGAATTAAATAAACTTACCCATCTCCCTATTCTGTTATTGAATCATCTTATCTTTTCTTTCAAATTTGTCTTCGAATCAGAATTCTCTTTGATTTGAGTCCATCAAAATTGAATCTCTATCCTTGCTTTGAATCCATTCTTGTATCGTCGAGCGAGGAAGTGTATTTGTAAATTTATATAAAAATGTGTATGTATTGTGTTGTTTGAGTTGTTGATGTTGATTTGGGTTTCCGATCGATTCGACTGTTCAACGCTATCGATAGGATTTCCAAAACACTTTAGCAGAGAAAACTGACACAATTTCGTTTTCAACTTTGGTAAATAAAATAAAGTTTGTATGATTATATTATGAAATTAAATTGTTAATCAATCTGTTGTCAAAAATGATAATATTTGATTTTCATTTATTGATTGGAAAACCATTGATTATTCTAATATGATAAATAAATGAAATTATAGAACATGGTTTAAAATTTTAATTTGGAATTCAAATGGATTTAAATCAGAATTTGAGAATTTAATTTCCGGTGATTTTCACTTTGATTTGGAAGTTTTAGGTGTATAGTTTTAAATATTTTCAAATTGAAATCATTTCAAAGAATTTTAAATGTTTGAATCAGTGCTCTCCTATTTTGTCGCTGGGAAATAATTTCGGTGATGACGGCTGCATCATCGACATTCATTTTCGAGTTTCGAAGTGAAGAAACCATTCTGTAGCTTTGCTACGGTTTTGTTTTGAAAATATTTTGATTTGAATTTCTTCAGTATAATTTGATTTATAAATATATATGTATCTTATTTTAAAATTTAATTTAATTTGATATAAATATATTATATATATCTCTAAATTGTTTAAAGTTAATCGGAAATCTAATTCTTAAATTTTGTTAAAGGATGATTTTAATTATAAACAAAACCAAAATTTGGAATAAATATTTAAACTTGAACAATTGAATTGGGAAATTTTATTTGTATATTGTTCAACTGCATTCTAATATAACTTACCTAAATCAGTCAGAAGTTGAATATGTAATTGGATAATATATAAGATAAATTGAATTTATAAATAAAATTTGAGTGTTTATAATAAATGTTATACACTAAATTTTGATTATAAAGATGTTAATAGAGTTAGATAGGATAATAAGTAAACTCAGTTAATAATGAAATAAATTTGTTTTGAAAGAATTAATAAATTTGTTTTGAAAGAATTAATAAATTGAAATTTGATCAACATATGAAAATACCTTGAATTTAAAAGAAATTAATAGATGTAAATTAATTTAAATCGAAACTTTTATGTTTCAAATTAATTTATATGGGTTAAATATATGTGAGTAGATATATTAAGTAGAATAAATTTAACAGTAATTTGGAATAAAGAAGAATTTAAAATTGTTGAAGAAAATATGATTATAATAAAAGACTATTCAAATTTATGGTTTTAAAATATGTAAATTGAAGAAATGGGATAATAAGATAATGAATTTAGAAATAGTTGAGATTGATTTTAGTAAAATCAAATGGATTAAATCAATTATAGAATATCATTTAATTTAAATTTGAATTTATATGGTTTAAATTAATTGTTATTTTGTATTTCAAATCTGTTTTTCTTTCTGGTTGTTTCTATTCTCCTACCTCGTTCCTTTTCGGGGACGAAAAGTTTTGAGTGAGGGAGAGTGTAACGACCCGTAAATTTCAACTGTTTTAATAACGTAATTAGTTGAAATTTTGTAAAATTTTAAACGATAAAATTTTGAAATATAAATTTGATATTTGAATGCGTTTCGTTAAACATAGCATCTGGTAAATTTTCGTCCGAAAATATGAAAGTTTATTTCGCGTGTAAGTTTACTTCAATTTAATCAGTTAAAAAGCGATGAAAATAAAACGTTTTCGAAACCTAAATATTTTTACATAGAAAAATTCGAAACCATCTTCTGATCAAGATGTCAGTTTGTCGTTTTTCCAAATTCGGACATCTTTGGCTCCGTCGATCTTATTTTTCAGTGTTTTTCTTGCATTTTCCGCTATTAGAAAATTCGTATTTTTATAATTCAATCATACCATTGATATCTGTATACCGTTTTAACCGTCTCGTCGTGCAGATCTCCGCAGTATATCCATTCATCTGTTTTGGAGTTCGAGATACGACGAAATCAGTAAGCCGATCAGTCGTATCGGTTCCACATTGGACCGCTTGGCCTTTTCTTTGTCCTTTCGTATGGCAAACAGCTTAAGTTAATAGCCGTTAGCTATTAATCTTCCCATCAGCATTCAGTAGCCTTTTTCATTTTTCAAAAATTTCTGGCTATTACTATTACTATTACTATCGGTTCACGATGTAATTGCTTTTCATTTACTGTTCATCTCGATTTCTTAAATCTGCCTTTTCACTTTTGCTAAAGGATTTCTATTCATTTATTTTACACGGTTGCCTATTCCTCCTTCCTCACCCTCTTTTCTCGTTCCGCTTCTTTTCCCCAAGCAAACACCACAACAACCGCCATTTCCATTGTCTACCGCCCATTAACCTGTCCTCCATGTGAAGCCTCACGACCAGACATCAGCTTCCACGCCCTCCTTCCATCCACACCCTCCTTCCAAACCCGTTCCAACCATAGCCTCCATACCCCATCTCACCTTCTACCCTCCGTGCGCCAGAACCCACTCAGCAGCCTGTCTCGCCTTCCACTTTCCAGCCTCCATCCCTGCGAGCTACCTCTGGCCGCCGTATCTTCCATCACCTTGCAGCCGTTTCATCATCTTTTCTTTGAATGGGTATGTTACATTTTATGTCACATTATTTGATGATAGTATATTTGTGACAGAGATACATATATATTGATAGATCTGCATTTGAATATATGTCTGTGGACATATATATATATATACACATAGTTACGTTGTATGTATGAGCATATTTTCCTAATTCTACTATGTAATAACTAAAATTTAAATCAATGAAGTAATAGTTAGACGTATATATTAATATACAAAGTTGCTTACAACGTATTAAGCTATATGCTTTATATATAGCAGTAATATATAGTAATATGTTTTGTTTTAGGGTGTCTGTTAGTTGCGTATAACATACAAGTTCATTTAGGAAAGTTGTATATATATAAAAAATGTATACATAGTTTTATATGATAAATGTCTATTGTATATGTTAGTATTAATATATTTTAGTGACATATATTTTCAGCATATGATATAAGTCGTAAAACAAAATTTGGTTATGTGTTTAGGATATAATTCATAATCTGTTATATATGTTTCGCATGAAGTATTTAATATAAAGTACATTATTTGCATACGTTCATATATATATACTGCATGCGTCTTATATATGAATGTATATATGAAAGTATTTAAACATTTGTGTGTATTGTTCACATATATATTGGTAATAAATGAAGTCTGCATGCAACAGTTATAGACTAATCTATATATTTGATTTAACCATGCTGTTGTGCTATATATATAAGTGTACAGTATACAAGCTATTTGATTTCTGTAAGTGTGCATTTTTCTTTAAAAAAAATCATCATTTATATGCATATGTGCTCTGGCCTTGTTTTTTATATTAACATTAGTGTGGGTCCTCTTATATATGTGAGTCTGCATGAGTTCTTTTGGTATACATAGTATATGGGTTGTCATAATGTATAGTATATTCGATTTTAAAAGAAGTATATTATGTTAGTATATATACGTATATATGTTTAATTGAGTTTAGATAATCGGTTGTGATTGGGTTTTGTTATATATATGTATATACATGTGATAGGCGGTATATCTATATAATTATATATTATTGTATTTTGGGTGTATGTTTGATTTGTAATAAATGTAATGTGTAAATGTGTCATTTTAAAATGGCAATTACATGGAGTATTTGTTTAAGGAAAATGTTTATATAATATACATTTCATTTCATTAATATCGACTGGTTTTGATTTGTTCTCTTCGACTCCCATTTATCAGCTTTGACCCTTCAAAATTCGTGCCAATACTGCTTGCTTTGGAATTCGGGTTTGGATTCGTAGCCTATCTCATTTCGTTGTCTATCCTCTAGCCTCGAAAGGTGAGCAATCACTCGCGATTAATGTTCTTTTATTTATTAAATTTGATTTCAATTGAAACGACAATTGAAATATGCTGTTGTTAGTTATTTACATTGTTATATATGCTATCACCTGAATCTGTTCACCTATGACATCTGACACCATTATCTGTTAATTGTTTATGCGATGATAATACAGTTTGGCTAGAAATTGATTGATTGTTGATGCTTATATTGGACATTAAAATTGTTAATGTTAAAGTGATAAATAATATGTGGTTGAATTTGATATAGGATGGTTAAATCAATTGACATGTAGAAATATGGAATTACACCTTGAACCATTTAAATTGATGTTGTTAAATTGATGATGTATGAAATTGTAAATAGTTGACAAGTGAAGAACCGTGATGTGATAATCTTTAATCTACATGAAATGATAGTGTAGATTCTAGAAATAATTATATTAATTTGCACAAACAACAATGTGAATTAATACGATTATTTCGGGATTAGTTGAATTGATTATTTGATTGATATTGATTATTGTTATTGCTTGTTTATTTACTTTGACACCATCCCAGTTATCACACTGCAAGTTCCCTTTGCTATGCTTTGATTTTGAATTGAATTGGAATCGGGTTGAAATGATAAATACTCAAATGAACTTGACTTAGGATAGAGAAATTAAATAAAACCCGATTTGTCAATATTTGATTTAAAAATAAAATGAAGATTTTATTTGAATAAATAATATGGTTTTGAAAAGAAGTTGGAATTTGAATTTAATGAAAGGAAATGTTAAAAATTAAAAATCTGAAACGAAATATTAACATAGTAGTTATTGAAAGAACGTTGTTTTAAAATAAATTATTGATAATAAAATTTGGAATTATTCAATGAATTAAGTTTGAAATGATTTAATAATTAAGTTGAATTTGTAATTAAGTTTGAAATTATTAAGTTTTGAAAATTAATAATTAAGTTTGAAATTATTTAATAATTGAATAAGATTGAATTATTTGATAATTGAATAAAAATTGAATTCTTGATAAGAGAAATTGAACTTTTGAATAAGTGAATTTTACTTCGTAAATAATTGAAATTGAGTTTTCTTTATTAAGTAAGTTTTTTGGAAAATTATTTAAGAAAGTAAATAAGTGAAATTGAATTTCTTTAACAAGAAATGAAAATGTGATATTTTTGGAATTAATGTAAGACTTGTAATTGAAAGAATTGATTTGACGAATTTAATTTAATTCAAAATTGTAAGTTTTGATTTAATGAAGTTGAACTTAAGAAATAGATTTAATGAATTGGAAATTTAATAGAAATTGTTTTGAATGATAAAGTAACTTAACGAATATTGAATGAAATCGATAAATGAGTTTAAATTGATTCGAATGTTAAATAAAATTTATTTAAATGATTTCGGAATGAAACTTATATACGAACTTGAATCAATATTTGGATTGTTTTAAATAGAAATTGAAATTTAATTATAAGATTTTGAAATGGTAATTTGGAAGTTTCGAAACGTAAATTATGGAAATTGATTTGGAAAGACAAATGAAATGTTGATTTATAAACTCTGATTGAAATTGAAATTGATTTGGTTTTGAAATAAATAAACGACCAATCGGTGAAATAATTTCGAAGGTTATTAAAGAGACCGGAATCGGTTATGGATATACTCTCTATCTAAATCGAAAACCACTTTAATAACTATACGCGGAGTGTGATCCAGAATGAAGTGGTTGGAATGATGTACGGGATGACTGAAGAAAGAGAACGATAATGGATAGCCTTGACACTTGTGTCAAATTGGAAATGACTAAAACAGGAGCCGTGCCTGGCCAAATTGAGGTCAGCTACCTCAAGCGAACACACTTCTTCGAACTACTCATTACTTGTTGTCGATTGGTGCACCCTTGATTTTGGGAGTGTTGTTTCGCGGTGTTGCGATCGCTGCGGCGATGCGTTCTCACCAGTCCGGATCAGGCAAACGGTAGTTTCACTACCTTGGGTATTGCCTCATGTGCCTTGTCATACTTGTATTCCTTTATACGCGACCACTACGATTTGTTTTGTACCTTTAGTATATGGATTGCCCTCTGGTGACTTCCGGTTTTGGGGAAACTACGGTCTTGTATATGCTCTTGGGAATAAAAATGTGTTAAGGGTGGAATGGGCCATGACTTAACACTATTTTGATATCTTTATATTACTGATAGACATTATATACTTATCGTACACTACTACATAGTAGATAGTTTAACGGATCCATAAAGGATGGTTATTCTAACATCCTTTGAGTTACTTGTATTTCAATTGCTATTTCACTTGAGTTGGATTTATTAATATAAGAATGTTAATCCTGACTCGAGTGTCTTGTGTTTTTGCTTTACGCTCGGGTCAGACTGAGTGTACCAGTATTCGAGACTCACCTTTGGAGTTAGAGCTTTGCTTGAAGATCCAGCCATCTATTCTGCTTTCAGTATTCGATGATTCCAGAGATGTATTTTGATTTGTATCTGATGTATCGTATTACTCTTCCGTTGTATCTGGTTTAACTCTGATGTAACTCATATATTTATATAGTAGCTTCATGAACTACTATCTCTTTTATTTCCGCTGCACTTATTACTCTGTGTCTGTGATCTGTGATTATTTATTTACTATATATGTTCAGTTTTGCCAAATTTAAATTAACAACGCGGTATTTTGAGTAATTCAATTCCAGCATGAGTGTCTACCTATACACTTATAATGGATGCGAATGGTTCAAAATAGCGGGTCGTTACAGTTATTATTTATGAATTTTGGGGAAATTCATAAATAATAACAAAAAAAATATTTTTAAACTGAAATTAGAAGATATATTTTTGTTTATAAAATAAAGCGGAATTAATAAATAATATGGTTTTGGAAAATCTGTAACGTTTTGAGTAAACAACAACATAATTGATTTGATGGTGTTTATACAGGAAATATTTTTATTAGTATTGTTTGGTTAATAAAATAAAAAAGACATTTGAAATAATATACTATTAGTAAAAGCGTGTCTCCAAAGGTATTTTGATTTATATTTTAAGATAATAACAATAAAGGAAGCTTTGAAATATTATATAAGATATTGTTTTTTTAAGTAAATGGTAATAAGCTGATTTTGGAAAATATTCTGGTGGTTATAAAATATTATTATTTTGATGTAAAATAATAATACTATTATTTTGAAAGTAATTTGATGTAAATTAATACTTTTGACTAAAATATGATGTTTCAAGGTATTTGTAGAAATGGAGTGTAATAAAGGGTTTTTGAAGTATATTATCATTTTGGAAAGATTAATATTGTTTTGAGATATATAAATAAAGGTGATTCTATAATAAAAAATAATAAAAATGATTTATGCTTAAGAGAATAACGGTCACGAAAATACTATTTGTTAGATGTAATTATCACGTATGATCGACGTTTGATGACAATATCACATTTCGATGAGTGTGTGATATTGTACCATTATTACTACTAATGGGCAGTTGACTATGGTTATTTGATTATTGATGTTGTACTACTAGTATTGGTTATGTAGTACACATTTGATGGTATTGATGTTGTGGAGTGATATGTACCCATTTGATGACTAATACTTACATTGATGATGTATTAATATAATCAATGATTATTATGTATATAAGTATATTTATGTTATTGTTATTTTATTTTTTGACAATTGGGGTTGGCATTGAGTGCTTTTGATTTTTGATGGATGTGTGTTATTATTGTTGTTTCCCCGGATGATGATTTGTTCTGATGGATGAGTAGGAGTACTGTTCTGCTTACATTGGTTACATTAGTTGCATTAATTGCAATGGTTCTATGGATGCTATAGTTATTATGTGCTAACAAGTATTAGATGCTGGAGAAGAGTAGGAAATAGAACTACATGGGCTTGATTCCCAAAAGGGTACATATGTTGTCTTTTCCTATGTAACCGCTTTTGAGCCTTTGGCCGGAATGTATAAGGTTAGGCGCAAACCAAAATTAATTGACACCTTTTCCTTTTTTATATATCTATTATCAAAGTTAGCAGGTGAAAGAAAGCAAAAGGAAAGGGAAGTAGCTTTAATTGCAAGCTATATTTATAGGTTGATTGTTTAAATTATTTCATTGTATTACTATTGGTTTGCTTATGAATTAAATGAAGGATTGATGTGTTGAAAGACAAATTTGTGTTATTTATTTATTTAGTCTTGGATGGTTTGTTGGGATATGTATATAATATTGAGACTTATGTATATTTTATTTTTAAATTCAGCTATAGGGTTTCCTTCTTTATGTTCATTGTTTTAGAATTTTTTAATTTTATATACGCACAATCCACTGTTTTTAATATCTGAATTCAAATATAAGCATATTTTGATGTTGTTTAAAATTGAATTTAGATGTTAAAAATAATTGTTCTTCACACTTTGTATCGGAGCTTAGGTTTTGCGATTCCCTAAGCCTTGTGTAGGTTTGACCATTTAGGGTATACTTTGCTTTGTGTGTATGGGTTAGAATATATAATAAGAGAGCATTTTAATTGAAAATTGTATGCTTTGTGTGTATGGGTTGTTCATTTAATCACCTTTACCGCACCTGGCAATGACGTTTATTTATGGATACCCTTATATGGAAGATAAATAAAGTAGGAGTGGGATAGGATGAACATTTATATGTGGGGTTAAGTGTTTATTATAACCCAACAGACAAATGCATGATGATAAATTATAATTGAAAACCGACCTTAACAAGATGCAATCACTTTTTATTTTTAAGTGAATAATATTTGTTTAGAAAATTTATTAAATATACATCTTTGATTTTAAAGATGTTTTATTAGAAAGGAAAACAATGTTTGTTTTTAGGCATTGTTAACCCAAAAAATGGATCAACACCCTGGTCTGAGTTAGAAAGCACCAGCCCATGGCATAGAAATATCACAGATAACAGATATAGAAAAAGAACAGTAAAAGAAAGAAGATAGAGAATTTTTATAGTGGTTCGACTGTTAATGAACTTTACGTCCACTTTGTGGTTTTATTATAGACTGATTGCTATTACAAGAAGTGTTTGGTTACAAAGCCTTTGATTATCCTTAGCTAGATCGAATCTCCAGAGTAGGAATCCACTGGAGAATCACAGTAAATTCCTTTGGAGATTGTTGTGAGGGAGGTAAAGAGTGAAGAATGTTTCCAGTAGAGCTCCAGCAACCAGTCCGGAGAAGATCCAGTTTATGTTGCAAGTAGGACGGTATTTATAGAGATTGGAGAGCTTCTGGGCCATGCCTATTCGCTGACAGCTGGCAGATGGATGCATAACGACCTAGAGGAGCTTAGCTCGTGATCTGAGCCAAAACCATGGATCACTAACGATCCATGGCCTATGGAATGCTAGCGATCCATAGATTTGGATCGTTCGTGAGCTAATTACATGGCTGCTCTCCCCCCATCACTTCATCACGCTAGGTCGCCAACAACATTGTTCTGTATGGATCGCTAGCGATCCATCGTGTATGGATCGGTAGCGATCCATACACTTAGTATTTTTGTGCTCTGTCTTCTAGGCCTTTTACCCCTTGTTTATCTCAACGGACCATCAGGATGCATGGATCGCTGGCGATCCATAGGCAAAGATCACTAGCGATCCAAGCACTTGGATTGCTTTTGTAGCTTGGAGTGTGGAATTTTCTCATGGCCTTGGATTGATGTTGTTCGTGTAGTCCTGTTGCTCGTTGTTCCGTTTTGATGACAATTTCATTTACTAGATGGATACACTTAGCTGCTGACTAGACTGAACTTACATTAGCTTCTTGGTTTAGTTGAATTTGGCCGTTGCTTTAGTAATATAACTTGGCTCTTGTTAACTCCTTGCCTTAGCCTTTCTGGTTAAGTTCTAGGCCATTCCAATGTCACGGATTTGTTTTGTTTTCTGCTGGGTTAAAAACCCGGATAGCGTTTGCCCCAGAGTACGCCTTCGTTGGAAACAAGTCGTGCTCTGGAAGTTACCGCTTTTAATATTGCTCTTCGAATTCCAAGTGATCGCATTAGAGTTTTACAGATACATGGCAGGTCTTGTTGTTGATCACTTAGCTTTGGTCTTGACTACTATTGCTTTTCGTAACGGATCAAATTTCTCTTTATAGCTTCCCGATATGCTTCAAAATGATGGGTTGATGTCAAAGTTTGAGTTCGAGAAAAATTCATCTTCAATCTCGTGGGTTGCTAGCAATCCATGTGGGATGGGTCGCTAGCGACCTGACCACTTGGGTAAATTTTACTTTAGAAAGATGGGTCGCTAGTGATTCATGATGGATCGCATGCGACCCAATGACTTACCAATTTTTTGTTTCGTCATTCCATTTGTCTGCATATACCTACTCGGGCCGACCTAACCACTCATTCGAACTGACCTAACTACTTATTCAAGCCGATCTACTTCAACCTCTTCGTGCGACCCGAGCCTCCTTGAGATCCAATTCCTGCGCTTTTCCAGTGATCGATCCTTTCTCTCAGCCGTGATCCCTTCCAGTGATTGGACTAGTGAATTTTAGATCGTTTCTCGTGAATCTTAGATCGTTTCTTACCGGAACCATAGCTCGCTTCTGCCCTAGCTCACTGCAGATCCTTCCTTTTTCTCACCACCGGTTGTTGGAGCATCGCTAATTCTAAGTCTTTGGCCGTTCCTGTGTCTTAGAGTTCAATCTAAGCTAGGTTTGCCAATTAGTTTGCTAATTACAGTGTTCGTGTAATGATTTGATGGCGAGTTTGTATTTGTGATGTGGATCATGAGATGTTTGAGTTGATTGTGATTTAATGGAGGAAGATAGTAAATCGAGTTTGAGTTTCCTCCTGGAATGGCATTCAGGCTTTGGCCCAATGGTTGACGTGTTTTGCTATCTTCGTCGATTAGACCAGAATTGACTCGTGCTCAATTTCGTAGCTGTTACTACACGACACATCACTAATCGATCTCGGTTCTTCCAGAGAATTTGGACTTATCTTGCTTGCTTGTAGCGCGCTCAATGTCCCTGTAGTGAGAAGAGTTTTCCACGTCGCTTCGGACAACGGATCCATTATCGATCATTGATCGATAATGGGTAAGTGTATAGGAAGTAAAAAAAAGTGGAAACGATGTGGGAAATTCTTTTCCATTTCCATTGCGAACGGACTATCTGCATGAGATAGAGCATTTGTAGTGTTTCGGATACCGAGCTCACCCCCCTATAAACAGCACACTGCACTTGCCCCAGTATACACTTGAAGTCCGTCGCATGGAAGTGAATCGATATCTCTCCATAATTCAAGTGTAGTAGGGGGAAATTACTAAGTTAAAATAAAATCACCTGACCGTTTTGAATGCAGTTCCATTGTTTTAGAATGAAACACTCATTTTCATGTCGTAAATCGAGTGGAGGAAGCCCAGCACTTTCCGCAGCCGAGTCGTCATCCGTCGCTCTTTCTCCTACCACTTCACAAGCGGAATACGATCAGTTGGTCCCTATCGGGCCAATTGTGGATCGAACACCTCCCAACTTTAGAGTTCTACTCAATCCGCCTGAGAGGGCTTCTTCGGTGGTTTCTTCTAAAGTTCTTCATAGCATCTGTGCGCAAAACAGTATTCCAGAGGAGGATGTGCGTCTGCCAGAGAAGGACGAGTTCGCTCATATGCCTCCTCTGGGGTACACCGCTTACCATCGGTATATGTGTTTGAATGGAGCTGTGCCTCCCTTTATCGACTTTCTGCGCGAGACAATTTCAAACTTGGGAATTGCCCCATTCCAGATTCATCCTAACGGCTATGCCATCCTGACTTGCCTACATGTTCTTTTCATGCTGACGTTCAACCGCGCTCCAAGCTTTGATGAGTTACGATACTTTCTGTCGTTTAAAAGGAGAGATGACTACCCCTCCTTGATTGTAATTATAGCCCAAAGAAACCGAAAAATCGTTTTACGTCTGCAGAGCAACTTGTCATAATTTAAGACGCAATATTTCTTCGTTAGATGCTCCGAGGGGTTCAATCATCGGTGGACGACAGGGGGTAAGTTCCTTTTCATACATATCGAGCTTTAACGCGTTGCTACGGAGTTTCTAATGAGCTGTACACTTCTTGCAGTTATTCCAAGGCCAAACAGAGACGTTGATGAGGTTTGTCAGACATTAAAGGCTATTGATGCCGAAGAAGATGCGTTAAAGTTTTGCTGACCGATGAGAACTTGCATCGATATGGGTTACTGTATCCAGGTAGATCCATCGTCCAAGTTGAAGTCCCCTCTCCTGCCCGATCCAGGGTTAGCACAAGATCTACTTCTTCCCGTGGTTCTGAAGAAGGTGCCTCTCAAGAGAGAGAGACTGTCTGGAGGATCAACTGAGGAGACCCGATCCCGGAGAAAGGAGAAGAAGAGTTCAAGCAAAGAGAAGGCAAGGCCACATTGGACTCAGAAAAGGAAGAGGGGGAGTTTGAGAGTAGCAGTGATTAGTTTACTGCAAGTGATGACCTTTACACAAACTCCGATGACGAGGACTCGGAATCATGCGATGAGACATCGGGCATGAGTCACGTCCTTCTGAGCTCTCCTCCCGATGCGAGCGGCAAAGATAATGCCCCAGATAACAAAGAGCTTCAGGATGCCCTGAATAAAGATGTTGGTGCAGGGTTCGGGGATTTCAGCGACGTTTATGTCGACTTTGACGCGCTTATGAGAGAAGATTTTAAATTCGATGAGGTGCTCCTCGCTCGAGCGGAACTGCGCCAGAAGTTAGCCCGGTTTTTCCTACGATAGCCGAAGTTAGTCCGATTCCACCTATGACAGCCGTCCGATCCGGTTCGGTATGACGTTTTAGGCCTATCCCAGTAAAACACTACACATCTCACTAGGATTACACTCACTTCCATTCATTCCTTCATCCTTGTTGTGTCTATTTTATGCTTCTGAAACCTTTTATTTGTGCTTCATGCCAGGTATGACGAGGGTACGTGGCTTTTACGATGACTTCGAAGAATTCACTGACTTGCAGCGGTACTCCAAGCGCATCTCCGGCCGTTATCAACCCCGATAAACAGAGGAGGAATATAGGAGAAGGAAAGAACTAGAGGCCGAAGTTTTCCGTCAAGAAGAAAGAGATCGAGTCTGATCATACAAAGGTGGGTACAAGAAGAGGAGAACTTTTGAGGAAAGGGAGGAGCCATCGAAAAGGTCAACATTTGAGCATCGTCCCCATTCTTCAGAGCTTGCCACAACACACTCTTCAGCGGGCCAAGAAATTCCCGTTACTTCTGCCCCCGTTCCGCCTTCAACACACGTCTCGCTATCTTTTATTGTTACCGCCCCTGGTGCTTCACATCCTCACAGGAGACCTGCCTATATTCTTCCTTCGGGCCCCCCAAGCTTGAGGCAGCGCTTCCCGGATGGTTCTTAAAGAAGGTTAAATTTGACCGTGACTTGCACCGGTTCACAAGGGTTCATACATGCCCCATATTAAAGCTGTTCAGAGTGACTTGGATCAGGCCGAAGGATGGGAGAGACTGTGTAAACAGCTGGCAGACACCAATCACAATAACTACCAAGAGATCCTTTCTTTCGAGTCGGCGAAGGATGATTTTGAAGGAGCGCTGTCAGAATGTGGCGCCAAAATTAAATTGCTGGAGGAAGAAAAGGTTGCGGCACTTCAAGATGGCAAGAGGAGCACCGACTTGCTTAAAGAAGTAAAAGAGGCTCACGCCAGAATCGAGATCGTCTATAGAGACAAGATAAAGAAGGCACATGCCGAAGAGGTGAAATTAAAAGGAGAAGTGGCTGCTTATAACGCAACGATCGAGGCTCAAAGGAAAACCATTGTTGATCATGATCTCATCATTGAGGGGCACAACAAGACTATTTCCGACCAAGCCAAGACAATCGCCAGGCTCCACGCTTAGGTCGTGCAGCTTAGTGTCGATAAGTCTGCCATTGAAGTTGAGAAATCCGATGTTAGGGTGGATTACCTAGAGCTTCAAATTACATTTGAAAGAAAGATGGAGAAGCTAGGCGCGACCATTTTGAATTTTTATGTTAACTCTTTTTTGCACCAGGGAGTCTCAGCTATTTGGGTCTGAAGTTACCACGCACTCTCGCTTTAGTTTGGGAAGAAATCCTATCCCGCTTTTCCAATAGCGGTGATGTCTATACCGAGCAGGATTTCCAGGATGCCTATCTTAACGTCGAATCAAAGAAGGCATTGCTTGACCGCCGAAGTACTTACCAAGGCTTTTATTTCTGGCACAAGTGAATCATCGGAGCAACCCCACGACTTGCTAGCAAGTTCAGAGCTCGAGAATCTTCCTCAGGTAGTGGAACCATCGAAAGAAGGCGAAGGTGGTGAATATGAAGTCGACATTCTTGATCATTCCTCCGGTGCAGGTAATGTTCTCGCTTCCTCCGAGTTCGGGAGCTTCCAACTTACACCGCAAGAGCAAGAAGAATTTAACGCTTTCGTTTTTGATTTTATAGGTCCATCAACCTTTCCTGTCGATGTGCCAGCTTCCTCAACTCCCGGACCCGCTGTTATTTTCACCTCTGTGGTCGTCTCTGTTCCTACGTCCGTGTCTGGCTCACAGTCGGGGTCGAAGTCCGAAAAGATAGCCGCACTTCATGGCCTGGATGACCCTTCTATGTCTTTAGAGGCGATGTAACAGCAGCAGACGTTAAGGAGCAGGAAGTTCAAACAGAGCAGCCTCGTAAGACTCAGCACGAGCTGCTCGCTATCAAGAAGGAAAAGGTTTAAGTGATCAAGGCCTCAAAGAGCTCCCGTAAATAACAGAAATGCAAAGGGAAGGGGGAATCTTCTGAGAAGGCTGCAAAGGAAGAGGAGGACATTGCCACTGGGGTGTTCGTTGACATTACCAACTTTGACACCACTCCTGAGACGAACCAGAAGCTACCAACAAAGGTTGGAAAGGGGAGCAGTGGAAGGAAGCGTTGAGAGGCTTGTGTGAAGACTAATTTGATTTTTGATTCCTTTTGAGCCATTTTGTTCAAGTGCAGAGTCTGCACTTAGTGTTTTTGTTGTGGAATCTATATTTTCTTTTGGTTGGCCAGTGTTGTGTGGGTACGGCCCTTACATTTTGACCCTGTGTAAAGAATATTATAATCAATATATTGATATTTTGACTGTATTCTCAACTGTCTGCTCATATAGTTCTGTGCACTTATACTTGTTTTATTTTATACTTATCTATTTCTGTAATTAACAAAAAATGTTAACTGTATCTAGCGAATAACAGAATTTACAAATTCTGAACTTAACAAAATTCTGAACTTAATAAATTCTAAACTTAATAAATTCTGAACTTAACAAAATTAATAGAAAAAATTCTTTGTTCTAAAATTCTTTGTTTGGAGTGACAGAACATGTGAACTTATTGTTTTCACGTGTTTTTATTCAAGTACCAGTGTATGCCCCCCAGTTTACAGGGTTGTTTACTTCAAACAATTTTCAAATGACGAATAACTTAGGATTTAGATAATTTTATATTTAACTTGAAATTTGGCTATGTCACAGCTTGATTTTCCTTTTTTGGAAGTTTTACAAATTTAGCATGTAATCCAAGTTTCTTGTAATATTCTAGCAAGTATGCAATATATGTGTGTTGGAGAGGTGCAAATTGCATGGTTTAACTGAGGGCGGTTTTAATCATTAAGTGTCCTTAGTTGAAACTTTTTTTTCGGTTTGTAGCATTCCAGTTTTGTAGGAGTTGTGCTCATTAATCCTGATTATAGAAGTAGTGGGAGCTGGTTATCGGATGTGCGTTTTTTGGTGCTCCTCGATGTTGCCTATCTTCGGGCAACGCGAGGAGCGTATGTTTTAGTGCTCCCCGATGATGCCTATCTTCGGGCAGGGTAAGGAGTTTAAGTTTTAAGAATCAGTGTGCGATTTTTCACGCTCCTCGGAGTTGCCTATCTTCAGGAAACATGAAGAGTTAGTGTTTTGAGATTTAGTGCGCGGCTTTTGATGCTCCCCGGCGTCGCCTATCATCGGGCAACGTGACGGGTGTGCGTTTTGGTGCGGCTTATGAGATGCGCAGTTTTTAGTTCTCCTCGGTGTTTCCTATCTTCGGGCAACGTGTGGAGCGTATGTTTTAGAAGTTGGTGAGCGGCTTACGAAATGCATGGCTTTTCATGCTCCTCATTGTTGCTTATCTTCGGGCAACGTGAGGAGCATATGTTTTAGCCTTCCTGATGTTGCTGGAGCAGCACCGGTTGTTAGAAGATCAAGATCGGGTTCCGCCGATCTAACGGTTTGAGTTGATTTGCTTCTGTCGACCCGACAGGCAGTTATTATGAACACAGTTTCGTTGGTTCAAGAAGTATGTTAGCACCAAAATTGGTCACTAACCTCGTTCAGAAAGATTGTGTAGAGATATGAGTGATGAAAGTAAATTAAACAGAGAAGACAATGCTAATTTAAATGTAGAAAGTAAGAACACCAAGTTTATAGTGGTTCAGCGTAATTGCCTACGTCCACTTTGTTCAACTTTATTGATTTCCTTTATAGTTGATTACAAATACAATTCGTGAATCAAATGCTTGAGTGAAGTTGTTAAGTAGAGAAGATGAGTCTTGAAAATGGCAGAGTCTCCCCAGTGTTTTCTCTCCAAAAAAGGATCTCTTTCACTGTGACCCTGCCCCTCTATTTATAGGCAAAGATGGGCTGGACTTCCCAAGTGGGCTGATTGCCGAACGCTCCAGCCCGAGTACAGTGGTCGTCGTATGCCGAGCAAGGTTCGCTGAACGCTCTGCGCCGAACCATCCCTTCTATGCCGAACGGTATGTTGGTGTCGTGGGAAGTGTAGGATGGTTGTCTGTTGAGGCCGAACGCTCTGCGCCGAACCATCCCTTCTATGCCGAACGAGGTGGTTGATGTTTGGGAAGTGTAGGTTGTTAGTCAGTTGAAGCCGAACGCTCTTCTTGACGCCGAGTGCCCTTACGCCGAACAGTCTCGTATGCCGAGCAGCCTTGACGCCGAGCACACTTGTCGCCGAGCACTCGCTGGATGTTGGGTGCCTCGCCGAACACTCCTGGCTGTCAAGTGCCTCGCCGAACACCATGGGATGCCGAGTACTCCTGTATGCCAAGCAGCCTTGATGCCGAGTACTCTGGTACGCCGAACAGTCTCGATGCCGGACACTAATGGATGCCGAGTACTATGCCGAGCACACTTGTCGCCGAGCACTCATGGATGTCAGTTGCTTCACCGAACACTCCTGGATGGCCAGTGCTTCGCCGAACACTCCTTGATGCCGGTCGCTCTTTGATGCCGAGCACTTATTGTCGAGTACTAGTTGCCTGGTCAAATCCCCAGGAAACACTTGCCCCCCAAAGTGTATTGCGTGGCCGAACGTGATGCGCTTTGAATCTGATACAATTTACCTCGGAGGTACCTTCTCGAGAATGCTAGCGAAGGAGGTGCAAGACGAACGAGATTTAGATGCCGAACGATACGCTCGAAGCCGAACGTACCTTGTGTGCCGAACGTCACACTGCTACGATGCCGAACCCTTCGGTGTTGACCGGTTCTACCGGGTATAGCCTCTTCAACTTCTACCTCCCTCTATATAACCAGGTCCTCACCGTCTCTTTTCCCTTTACGCCTTCTTTTCAGCCATTCCTTAGAGACTTTCAACTCTTCCCATCCTACCAGATATAAAGCCTTTATAATCCATTCTCAACTTCGATCGTCGAATTAGGTATCCTTCCTCTAACAATTGCACTACTTCCATTTTAGGTTCATCGTGGTTTGCTCGTTTTGAGTTGTCTAATTGGGGATAGCTCCTCCGTGCCGAACGATAGAAGGGTAGATGGGGTGTTGAATGGCGTAGTCTTTGCCGGGCGATCCGTCTCTGTCGTTCGGCGTGGATGGAGAAGGTGTAGGGTAGAGTTGAAATCGTGGCGGAGCACCACTTTTAGCCGAACGATGACATTAGCCGACCAATACGATTGATACGCCGAACATTGACTTTAGCCGAACAATATAATTGACATGCCGAACAATGACTTTAGTCGAACAACATAACTGACATGCCGAACGATGACTTTAGCCGAACAGTATAACTGACATGCCGAACACTGACTTCAGCCGAACAACCCTTAGGTCGAACCATTACCTTAGTCAAACAAAGCAATTGTCGAACAATTCTTGGACCGGATAATGTCTTTAGCCGGTCAATACAAATGCCGAACAACATTAAAAATGCCGAACAGGATAAGTGTCTAACTACACTTTAAGCCGGTTACTTTAGAAATCATATGTCTTCTGAATCTGGGACTGTAATCTCCTCAAGTTGAGCTTTCTGAGACGGTCAGCGATGACGGTCTTCGAAGGCGATGATTCGAAGCTAAATATTACATCTTTAGAACCTTTAGATTCTTATTGCCTGCAAACAATTGCTTGCACTAGTTCACACACCACATGGGGGGAAAAATCGTGTTGCTAATTCTAACGTTCAACGTTTTTTAAGTATAGCTCTCTCAAGCATTTAGCCAGGTTCATTATTTATTCAGGATGTCGAGAAAATCTAGTTCTGCCACCATATCTGACAGGCCTGGGCCATCAGCAAGGCAAGGAGCCGCAGATGCTTCCAACCCGTCAATCTCTCCCGCTCATAACTTGGCGCCCGATGCTCTGGAGTCAACCATCTTACTGGACAATCCGATCGATTCTCAAGCCTCGAAGATCAACGAGGCCGCTCTGCGACGGATATGTTCCATTCACGGGATTCCCTTTGCTGACGTGTTAGTTCCTTCGAGACACGACCGCCCTCATCTGCCCCCAGTCGGGTACATAGCCTGCAACAAGTTCATGTGTTGGATGGGCAGCGTGCCTCCGTTCAATTTATTTCTCCGGGATGTGCTGCAGTATATAGACATAGCTCCGTCGCAGCTGCACCCGAACGACCATGCGTTTCTATATGGGACTTATTTACTTTTCATGGCCGTCTTCTCCAGACCTCCAACCCCCGGCGATATCCGATACATTTATATGTTCAAGAGACGGAAAGATAGCCCTTCCTTCATGTTCCTCGAGCCATACCACAAGTGCCAGATCTTGACAGGGGCCTGTAGCAAATTCGCCCTGTACAAACAGGAATGGCTCTATGTGCGCTACCCTTCTGGTTTCGCTAGGAGATGGGTTGAAGGCAGTAAGTCTCTCTGCCGAGTTACTATTCGTATTTAACCCGAGCATGTCTTTCCTAACTTTCCGTTTCATCTTTTCAGGTATCAACCCACGCCCGGAAGGCCGAGGATATTCTGATGCTGTCGATGCGATTAGAGCTCTTCCGGCCGAGGATCGAGATATCCGAGCTATCATTTCAAATGAATCGCTGTCGGGGTTCGGCTTGCTAGCTCCTGGTCGTCGGATCAGCCTTCCAGAAGGTGTTACAATTCCCAAACCTTCATCTGGTAAAGGGAAAAAACTTGCCGGACCGTCGTCGCGTCGCGCTCCCGACGCGCATGAAGAAGGCGAGCGCAAAGAGGATGATGCCCCCGAAACTCAGGGCGAGAACGTGGGTCCCGCTTGGAATCCGGCAATCGAAGTTCAGGATATTGAGACATCATCCTCCCCTTCGAAGGGAAAGAAGAGGTTGAAATACACGGTTCAAAAGGAGAAAGTTGGTGGCACCTCAAAAGTTACGCCTACCCCTCCTGAGAAAGAGGCTTCTTCGCAGCATCTGGAAAGTTCCTTGAGAGGTCTATCGAACCTTTCTATTCCCGAAGACATACTTAATTACGGGTTCGATGATCCTGAAGCTCTCAAATTCTCTTCGCCCGCTAGAGGCAATGTAGGAGTTCAACTCCCGGCTCAAAGAGACAATACTCCGATTAGCAAAGATAAACGAACGGGTCCGTCGGGGGGAACACTTAGGACACACACGCACATGTGCATTCCATAATATACTTCAAGTCTTTTTAATTCGTGAATTCTCCTTAACTCGTTGTTATCTCCCTTCTTTGCAGGTGATATGGGCCGCTCACACGGACTTGATCTCCTTCAGGGGTCTTCTATATTCCATCACTCCGAACGGGATTCCGGTTCAGGCAGACGCCGGGACCGAGGTGATTATGAAGATAGGGACAATCGTCCGCGCGAGTCGTCTCACCGCAAGAAAGCACACTATCAATCTTCCCAGTCCCGCGATCTTCCTCCTACAACTGAGCCGGATAAAGAGAAGTCTTTGCAGAAGGGTTATCAGTCTGATGCTGCTCGAGAACAACATTCCAGTTCATCGAGTACGAGGCAAGTTCGAGAGCCGCGTAAAAGAACGGAATTCTCTAAGCCTCCTCCTCCTACTCCTGCCGTGGACCCAACTGTTGCAGAAAAGATGGTCGGCCTTAAGGCCAAGTTTCCGAAAATCTGTTTTGACGGTTTGAAATTCCTCCCGGCCATCCATCACATTCCTGGGCACGTGAAGCAAAGTGCCATTACCTGCAACAATGACGTCTATGTTCAACATGACGCATTCGTGCACTTGGTGGAGAAGATCTCGGAAGTATCTGTCGAGCGTCAACACGAGATTGACCGTCTGAATCTGGAGGCTAACAGCGATAAGAAAATCATCAAACTCCAAGACGAAGAACTCGCCTCTTATAAGTCAAAGCTAGAAGCCGCTGAACAAGGTGCAAAAGATACTGCTGAGGCAGTTACTCGCTTAGAGGTGGCTCACAAAAAGGAGCTTGACGAAGCAGTTCAGCGCAGCGACGCCCTTGCCCTAGAAAAAGACTCTGTCCAAAAAGAAAGGGACGCGCTCGCTACTCAAGTCAAAGAGCTGAAAGAAAAACTCTCCAAGGAGAAAGAAGACAAAATAGCCGCTCAGGAAGAATCACAGCGGTATTGTGATGAGATTGTTGCTACCCGACTCCTGAAGGCAAAGCTCGACGGTGAACTTGCCGGGGTCGAGAAAATGAAGGATGAGGCCCGTGAGGAGGGCAAAAGAATGGCTGTGGAGGAGCTTGATTCTCGCCTTGAGGCGGCCGCAGAGGCCGGCAGGGAAGAGGTCAAAAGTATGTTTGACCCGTTGATCGCCGAGTACGGAGCCCGCGTCCTTATGCACCGCGACCTAACATTCTTGGGGGACGGCTACCACGAATCCCTGGCTAAGGCATGGGAAACTCTGATAAAGATCAAGAAAGTCGAGTCAGGCTCCGAAGAAATCGACGAGGATGCATTGGTGAAGGAGTTCCTGAGGGGGAATGAGCCATCGGATTTATCCGCAGCATTGGCTCTTTATGGAAAAGGCTCTTCCCCTTCGAAAGAGAAGAATTACAAGGCTGGCCCGTCAGAGGCCGACGCTACTACTCCTCACATCGCCACTCCTTATGCTGCTCAATCGGCCGGTCGGTCGACGCTTGATCCATTCGAGCAGCATGCCAGTTATGATCCCGAAGATCCCGGGCTCGGCGTTCATGTGCTGTCACCTATCCTGGAGGGTGAAACCCCGCGCGCCACCGATAGCCAACTGGATCCTGGTAGGAAATTCTTCTTTCTCTAGAAGTCGAAGAGATCCCGTCATTTTTCAGCAGTGGTTATTCGTTCTAATGCCCACTTCTTATATTTTCGTGCAGGTCGTTCTGACGCCGAGCTAACTCCGAGGAGAGATGACGCCAAGGAGGAAGCGGGGAAAACAAGCGATGTTGCTCACGCAGGGGTAACTCCCGGCCCAGACGCTCAAGTGATCGGGGCGCTTGATGATGACAAACTTGATACTTCGTCTCCTGCCGAAGGAAGCGACGAAGTTAAAATCACTGGCGCCTCTGAACATACTTCAGAGATGAGCATGAAGGACCGTCTCGCCGACGAGGAGAAGAGAAAGGTCAAAGTCAAAGTTGAATCTGAAGTCCTGGAACTCACTGACCCCGGAACAGACCTCTGAAAATCATTCTCCCGGGTAGGTCCAAACCACTAGATGTTCCGTCTCCTACTCCTGACTCCGTCTCTCTAGCAAGCAAAAAGTCCAAGAAAAAACGTGAGGGAGAGGAGTCGTCGGAAACACCGAAGGCAGACAAGAAGAAGAAGTCGAAGAAATAATCGATGCACTTGTTCAACAAGTTTCCTGACTAAGCTTTGTAATTGTTTTTATCTCCCATGATTTGTAGTTTGTATAGAGAGGTCTGAATTTTGTAGGAGTGGTCATGTATCCCCATTTTGGACTTATTGAATAAAGTTTTAGTTTCTTTTGTGTTTGAATGCTTCTCTTGTCTTTATTTGGTTTGCTGACTAATTGTAGCCATAACTCAAGTTCTTATGAGTTGCATTATCTCCCAGTCCATTCTTGCGCTGTTCAAACATTTTTTGGACGTGGTGTACCTCTCGTCCCACATCTTTCGAGTACTTGGACTTCTTGCAGACTCTGTGTCCCGGGGACTTGGAGGCTTGAAATAGTTTATGCTCTAGTCCGCGCTCTGGGGATTCGGAGATTTGGGATCGTTTATACTCTAGTCCGCGCTCGGGGGACTTAGAGTACTCCGATCCGCGCTCTGGGGATTCGGAGATTTGGAATCGTTTATACTCTAGTCCGCGCTCTGGGGACTTAGAGTACTCCGCTCCGCACTCAGGGGATTCGGAGATTGGAAATCGTTTATACTCTAGTCCGCGCTTTGGGAACTTAGAGTACTCCGATCCGCGCTCTGGGGATTCGGAGATTTGGAATCGTTTATACTCTAGTCCGCGCTCTGGGGACTTAGAGTACTCCGATCCGCGCTCTGGGGATTCGGAGATTGGAATCGTTTATACTCTAGTCCGCGCTCGGGGGACTTAGAGTACTCCGATCCACGCTCTGGGGATTCGGAGATTGGAAATCGTTTATACTCTAGTCCGCGCTCTGTGGACTTAGAGTACTCCGATCCGCGCTCTGGGGATTCGGAGATTTGGAATCGTTTATACTCTAGTCCGCGCTCTGGGGACTTAGAGTACTCCGATCCGCGCTCTGGGGATTCGGAGATTGGAATCGTTTATACTCTAGTCCGCGCTCGGGGGACTTAGAGTACTCTGATCCGCGCTCTGGGGATTCGGAGATTGGAAATCGTTTATACTCTAGTCCGCGCTCTGGGGACTTAGAGTACTCCGATCAGCGCTCTGGGGATTTGGAGATTCGGAATCGTTTATACTCTAGTCCGCGCTCTGGGGACTTAGAGTACTCCGATCCGCGCTCTGGGATTCGGAGATTGGAATCGTTTATACTCTAGTCCGCGCTCGGGGGACTTAGAGTACTCCGATCCGCGCTCTGGGGATTCGGAGATTGGAATCGTTTATACTCTAGTCCGCGCTCTGGGGACTTAGAGTACTCCGATCCGCGCTCTGGGGATTCGGAGATTTGGAATCGTTCGTACGAGTCTGTATGCCGTGCAGAATAATGTAATTTATCATCCAATTAAGAGATATAGAAACTTCATAGAAAATGTGGCTTCAAGCCTTTATTAATGAAAATCAACTAAATTGCTCGATTACAACTTTAAAAGGAAACTAAGTTATTATTGAATGGAAACATGCAGGAAACAATAGTGCCTATAACAAGAAAGGGAAACATGCTAAATGTAATAGTGCCGCAAATGTTCACTGTTCCATGCTCGGGGGAGTGTCGCGCCATCGACGGTCGCTAGCTTGAATGTTCCTTCTCCAAGCTTCCGTTCAATGGCATATGGACCTTCCCAGCTGGGATTCATGCGTGATGGTACCGGGAAGACTCGTTTCAGAATGAGATCTCCCACATCAAAGATTCTTGGGCGGACTCTGTCGCCATAGTAACGCTTGACTCGATGTCTGTGCGCCGCCGCCCTTAATTCAGCTTCTTCCCGCTTTTCATCGATGCAGTCCAGTGATTCCAGCAAGAGGTTTTGGTTCATCTTGGGATCGTAGTATGTCACTCGGTGCGATGGAACTTCAAGTTCCACGGGTATAACGGCTTCAGAGCCGTATGCCAAGGCGAACGGAGTGTGGCCGGTCGCGGATTTGTGGGTAGTTCTATACGCCCATAATGCTGTCGGGAGTTCATCTACCCATTTGCCTCCAACCTTCTCCAGACGCTTCTTTAGTATGGACTTGATTATTTTGTTAACGGCCTCGACTTGTCCGTTAGCTTTTGGGTGTGCAACGGCGGCGAACTTTTTCTCGATGCCGTACTTTAAACAGAACTCTTTGAACTCTCTACTTTCGAATTGCGTTCCGTTGTCTGTAATGATGGTGCGTGGAAGGCCAAAGCGGCATATAATGTTTCGTACAACGAAGTTAATGACCTTCTTAGAGGTGATAGTGGCCAAAGGTTCTGCCTCAGCCCATTTCGTGAAATAGTCGACTGCAACTATTGCGTATTTCGCACCACCTTTGGATAGAGGCAAAGAGCCGATTATGTCGATTCCCCAGATCGCAAATGGCCAAGGACTGATCATTTGTGTGAGTTCCGTTGACGGAGCCCTCGGGATTTTTGCATATCTTTGACACTTGTCGCATTTTCTTGCGTAGTCCGCGGCATCCCGGTTTACGGTGGGCCAGTAATATCCATAGCGGAGGATCTTCTTTGCTAGCGTTTGCCCCCCAGTATGGTCGCCTCATTCCCCTTCGTGAACTTCCCTCAAGACTCGCTTTGTTTCATCATGAGCGATGCACCGTAACAATGGGACTGAGAATCCTTTCCGGTACATGGATCCACCCTGCATTACGTACCGCGGAGCCTTTCGAAGGACCTGTCGTCTTTCGCTTCTTTTTTCTGGTAAAGCCCCGGTTGTCAGGTACAGTTTGAATGGGGTTATCCACGAGTCCTTCTCGATCTCTGTTTCCAACACGCGATCGATTTTCATCTCGTCTACGCTCGGGGCATGCAAGACTTCAACGGGATACAATCCCATTTGTTGAGCATCGTCGGTACTTGCGAACTTAGCCAACAAGTCGGCCTCTTTGTTCTGTTCTCGTGGGATATGTGAAATGTCATAACGCTCAAGATTTGATAGTAGTTCTTGGACCTGAACGAGGTACGGAGCAAGCTTTCGTCCTTTTGCTTGGTAGTCTCCTCGTACTTGGTAAACCACTAACTGCGAGTCACAAAAGATTTCGACTGATTTGATCCCGAGTTCTTTGATGAGCTTCAAGCCAACGATCAGTGCTTCATATTCAGCTTCGTTGTTCGTAGCCGGGAAATCGAGCTTCAGGGCATAACAGATTGATCGGTTTTCCGGAGTTATAAGAACTACACCCGCGCCGGAGCAACGGTCGTTTGATTCACCGTCAGTGTATAATTTCCATCGAATGGGGGGAATGATGTCGTGATCGTCCGGTTTGATGGGTATGGTAAATTCAGCGATGAAGTCTGCTAACGCTTGCCCTCGGATGGCTCTCCGTGGTAAGTACGCGATATCGAATTGGCTCAACTCGATGTTCCATTTTAGCAATCTTCCAGAAGTTTCCGGTCGTTGAAGTACCTGCCTCAGGGGTTGATCGGTATAAACGCCGATTGAATGCGCTTGAAAGTATGGGCGCAGCTTGCGTGATGCAATCACCAAGCAATAAGCCAATTTCTCGATTTTAGGGTAATTCTTCTCTGCCCCCGTTAAACGCTTGCTAACATAATATACCGGCTTCTGGACTCGATCCTCCTCACGAACCAAAGTCGCGCTTATCGCATGAGGGGATATAGCCAAGTAAACGTACAGCATCTCATGGTCAACTGGTTTAGATAGCATTGGTGGGCTCTCCAGATGCCTTACCAGATTCTGGAATGCTTCCTCGCAGCTAGACGTCCATTCAAAATTTCTCTTTCCTTTCTTTATTATGTCAAAGAACGGGATGCACTTGTCAGTTGCCTTGGATATAAATCGACTCAGCGCAGCTACTTTTCCGTTCAAGCTCTGTACCTGCTTTATAGTCCTGGGCGCTTGTACATCTCGAATGGCTTGGATCTTTTCTGGGTTGGCTTCGATTCCCCTAGCATTGACGATGAATCCTAAAAACTTCCCTGATGCAACGCCGAAAGAACACTTCAGCGGGTTGATCTTCATTCCATAAAACCTAAGTATGTTAAACATTTCAGCTAAGTCTTGAATGTGGTCGTTTGACCGTCGTGACTTCACGAGCATGTCATCCACATAGACTTCCATGGTTTTGCCCAGCTGGTCCTTGAACATTCGATTCACCAGACGTTGGTAAGTTGCTCCAGCATTCTTCAATCCAAAGGGCATCACTACATAGCAATACAACCCGACATTTGTAACGAAGTTGGTGTGTTCTTGGTCCGGAATATGCATTGGGATTTGGTTGTATCCTGAGTACGCATCCATGAACGACAATAATTCGTGTCCTGCTGTGGAATCGACCAACTGATCGATCCTAGGCAACGGGAAACTGTCCTTAGGGCATGCTTTGTTCAAGTCGGAATAATCTACGCAAGTCCTCCATTTCCCATTCGCCTTCTTTACTAGCACGGGGTTGGAGACCCACTCCGGGTAGAGGGTGTCGCGGACGAACCCATTTGCTTTGAGTTTGTCCACCTCCTCTCCAAGAGCGGCGGATCTCTCCGGATCCATTCCTCTCCTTTTTTGCTTGACTGGGACGTATTTCGGGTCTATGTTCAACATATGACTCGTGATGGCGGGAGAAATCCCACACATATCAGAATGCGTCCAGGCAAAAACATCAAGGTTTGCCCGGAGGAAGTTGCTAAGGTCTTCAGTCATTGCGGGGCCTAACTGTGATCCGATCTTCAGTATTCGCGAAGGGTCGTCACGGCTAACTGAGATGTCAATTGTTAATTCAGCCGGTGCCGCCTTCTCTTCCCTGGGTTTCTTATCGTCGTCTCTCGGATCTATATCTCCGTAGATCCGAGAACTATGCCCGAGCCAGGGCTCGGGCACTACTTGTCAATTATTCGTATTGAGGATGCGGACGGGATTGTCCGCAACCTTTCCTTTCTCCCTCCGGTGGGCCTCTCGGAGCTCGGCCACATAACAAGAACGACCAGCTGCTTGGTCACCGTGAACAATGCCTACTCCTTTGTCAGTCGGAAACTTCAAAGTCAAACACCACGGGGCTAGTGCCGCCCTAAATTCAGCCAGGGCCGGTCGACCCAAGAAAACATTATACGGAGAGTCCACATCCAAAACTACAAAGGGTAGAATTCGTACCCTCCGACGCTCGCCTTGTCCCAGTTCAACTGGTAACTCGACATATCCTACCGCATCAATCGCAGCGCCGTTAAAGCCGTGGATACGAGCTTTGGATGGTTTCAAGTCTTTTGTCTCTAGCTTCATCTGATCATAGGCCTTCTTGAAGATGATGTTGACTGAACTTCCACAATCAATCAAAATTCTTTTTACATATGCTGGTCCGATCGTTGCAGATATGACCATGGGATCGACGGTTGGAGCCTCTACATGATCAGCGTCTCTGTTCCTGAACACAATATCGTCTTTCATCACGTGCTGCTGCTTAGCAGGGGCCCCATCCTCTACGTTCGAACAGCACTCAAAATATGCATGCTTCAAGGAGCTTGCATATCGTTCCATCTCTTGCCAGTTCTTATCTGCGGGATGAGGTCCGCCGATAATTGTATTTATGACCAGTCTTCCAACAGTCCGAGCAGGCTCCTCAGGATGACGTGGAGCTGGTGCACGGCCTGGGTTGGACGTTGCCTGTCCTCCTTCCTTTGGATCCTTTACAAATTCTTGCAACTTCTTTTGTCTGATCAATTTCTCGATAGCATCATGCAGGTGTCTGCATTCTTCCGTGTTGTGTCCATAAGTTTCATGGAAGCGGCAATATTTCCCAGTCCGCTTCTGTTCTTCAGTTGATTCTTTTGGACGTGGTTTTCTTTACTGAAAAGTATTGCAGGTGGATAGGTAAATGTTCTCAAGTGGGGCGTTTAGCGGAGTGTACTCGCTGTAGCTTGGAATTCTCGACTTCCACTTTCCCACTTCTTTCCTCTTTCCTTGACTTCTTCCTCCGGACTCTTTGGGCTGCACAGGCTTACTCTGGACATTGACTTGGACCTTTCCCGAATTGTCTCCAGATTGCTTCACAGCAATGTTGCTCTTGATTGACTCTTGGGCAGGTCCCGGTGCCTTATCTCGTCGTACCCACCTAGCTTCCTCTCTTCTTATGAACTGGTGTGCCTTGGAGTAGAAACGCTCTAGCGTAGCCGGAGGTTTTCCTGCCAGCCAGTCTCCAAATTCAGAATCCGGATCTACACCTCTCATTACAGCCATTAGAATTGCATGGTCGTTGGGATTACTGACTTCAGTTGCCACAACGTGGAATCTTTGTAAGTACACCTTCAGCGACTCTCCGGGATTCTGGATTACACTCGACAGAGACATCACGTCCTTCGGGCGTGTAGTGTGTATCCTGAATTGCTCAATAAACTTCTTTGCCAACTCCTCGAAACTTGATACGGATCGCGGAGGAAGTCGGGTGAACCACATAGTAGCGATCCCAGATAGAGTAATCGGAAAGCACCTACACTTGGTGGGATCATTTGCTCTGGCTGAATCCATCATCCATTCATACCTCATTACATGTTGTCTGGGGTTAGTCTTTCCTTCGTATGCAGGAATGGTTGGCATGCTAAACTTCTTGGGGTACGCCGCTTGTAGCACAACATCCGTGAACGGAGTATGACTTCTTGACACTCCCCAGTCGTCATTTGATAAGCCCTGATTTTCTTTCATCAGTTGCCTGATCATGGCTGTCAGATCGGGTGTCTGTATGGAAGCTGGGAGGTTGGAGTCAGTTCTACGCGCCTGTCCATGCTGATGCCTCCTTTCCTGGCGATCTGCCAATCGTGCGTCATGAGGTTCAACATTGTTAGCATTTTGATGATCTGGAGCTCCATCCTCCATCTGTATCCCGGTTCGGAAGCTTCCAGTTCTGGCTTGGTCGCGGTCTCCAGCTGTTCGAACAGCAGCATCCGCCCTTGCAGCTTCAGTCTTACGGCGTCTACGCCTGGGTGGTTCATTAGAAGAAGTAGAGCTGTCAGATGAGGAATAAGCAGCTGGATTGCCCCCAGCATTCTGTTGCTGCTGTTGAGTGAGTTGTGCCATCAGGTTGGCATTAGCTTGCATCTGTTCTCCCAGTTGTCTCCTGCTTTCCTAAGTTCTCTCATCAAGTCATTGAACTCTACTCTGGTGACAACTGGAGTCTGTTCTTGAGCAGCAATCCCTGCACTCGGGATCGCAGGTTGATTGCTAGGCCCTGCTTGTTGCACGCTAGCAGTCTCTCGGGCATCCGCATTAAGAGAAGCTGACCTGGTACGTGGTCTCGCCATTGTAGAGTTATTGGTATGAACTCTGAGTAGAATCAACGGATGTCCTATAAGTAAGTCGGATCTTCTTTGGGGGATTTGTTCAATCCAGTAGCTTCAAAGCAGATCCTTGAGGTCTGAGAATTCGATTCTCGGTGAAAGCACCAAAGTGTTGGCACCAAAATTGGTCACTAACCTCGTTCAGAAAGATTGTGTAGAGATATAAGTGATGAAAGTAAATTAAACAGAGAAGACAATGCTAATTTAAATGTAGAAAGTAAGAACACCAAGTTTATAGTGGTTCAGCGTAATTGCCTACGTCCACTTTGTTCAACTTTATTGATTTCCTTTATAGTTGATTACAAATACAATTCGTGAATCAAATGCTTGAGTGAAGTTGTTAAGTAGAGAAGATGAGTCTTGAAAATGGCAGAGTCTCCCCAGTGTTTTCTCTCCAAAAAAGGATCCCTTTCACTGTGACCCTGCCCCTCTATTTATAGGCAAAGATGGGCTGGACTTCCCAAGTGGGCTGATTGCCGAACGCTCCAGCCCGAGTACAGTGGTCGTCGTATGCCGAGCAAGGTTCGTCGAACGCTCTGCGCCGAACCATCCCTTCTATGCCGAACGGTATGTTGGTGTCGTGGGAAGTGTAGGATGGTTGTCTGTTGAGGCCGAACGCTCTGCGCCGAACCATCCCTTCTATGCCAAACGAGGTGGTTGATGTTTGGGAAGTGTAGGATGTTAGTCAGTTGAAGCCGAACGCTCTTCTTGACGCCGAGTGCCCTTACGCCGAACAGTCTCGTATGCCGAGCAGCCTTGACGCCGAGCACACTTGTCGCCGAGCACTCGCTGGATGTTGGGTGCCTCGCCGAACACTCCTGGCTGTCAAGTGCCTCGCCGAACACCATGGGATGCCGAGTACTCCTGTATGCCGAGCAGCCTTGACGCCGAGTACTCTGGTACGCCGAACAGTCTCGATGCCGGACACTAATGGATGCCGAGTACTATGCCGAGCACACTTGTCGCCGAGCACTCATGGATGTCAGTTGCTTCGCCGAACACTCCTGGATGGCCAGTGCTTCGCCGAACACTCCTTGATGCCAGTCGCTCTTTGATGCCGAGCACTTATTGCCGAGTACTAGTTGCCTGGTCAAATCCCCAAGAAACACTTGCCCCCCAAAGTGTATTGCGTGGCCGAACGTGATGCGCTTTGAATCTGATACAATTTACCTCGGAGGTACCTTCTCGAGAATGCTAGCGAAGGAGGTGCAAGACGAACGAGATTTAGATGCCGAACGATACTAGATGGCATTTTTAATGTTGTTCGGCATTTGTATTGACCGGCTAAAGACATTATCCGGTCCAAGAATTGTTCGACAATTGCTTTGTTTGACTAAGGTAATGGTTCGACCTAAGGGTTGTTCGGCTGAAGTCAGTGTTCGGCATGTCAGTTATACTGTTCGGCTAAAGTCATCGTTCGGCATGTCAGTTATGTTGTTCGGCTAAAGTCATTGTTCGGCATGTCAATTATATTGTTCGGCTAAAGTCAATGTTCGGCGTATCAATCGTATTGGTCGGCTAATGTCATCGTTCGTCTAAAAGTGGTGCTCCGCCACGATTTCAACTCTACCCTACACCTTCTCCATCCACGCCGAACGACAGAGACGGATCGCCCGGCAAAGACTACGCCATTCAACACCCCATCTACCCTTCTATCGTTCGGCACGGAGGAGCTATCCCCAATTAGACAACTCAAAACGAGCAAACCACGATGAACCTAAAATGGAAGTAGTGCAATTGTTAGAGGAAGGATACCTAATTCGACGATCGAAGTTGAGAATGGATTATAAAGGCTTTATATCTGGTAGGATGGGAAGAGTTGAAAGTCTCTAAGGAATGGCTGAAAAGAAGGCGTAAAGGGAAAAGAGATGGTGAGGACCTGGTTATATAGAGGGAGGTAGAAGTTGAAGAGGCTATACCCGGTAGAACCGGTCAACACCGAAGGGTTCGGCATCGTAGCAGTGTGACGTTCGGTACACGAGGTACGTTCGGCTTCGAGCGTATCGTTCGGCATCTAAATCTCGTTCGTCTTGCACCTCCTTCGCTAGCATTCTCGAGAAGGTACCTCCGAGGTAAATTGTATCAGATTCAAAGCGCATCACGTTCGGCCACGCAATACACTTTGGGGGGCAAGTGTTTCTTGGGGATTTGACCAGGCAACTAGTACTCGGCAATAAGTGCTCGGCATCAAAGAGCGACTGGCATCAAGGAGTGTTCGGCGAAGCACTGGCCATCCAGGAGTGTTCGGCGAAGCAACTGACATCCATGAGTGCTCGGCGACAAGTGTGCTCGGCATAGTACTCGGCATCCATTAGTGTCCGGCATCGAGACTGTTCGGCGTACCAGAGTACTCGGCGTCAAGGCTGCTCGGCATACAGGAGTACTCGGCATCCCATGGTGTTCGGCGAGGCACTTGACAGCCAGGAGTGTTCGGCGAGGCACCCAACATCCAGCGAGTGCTCGGCGACAAGTGTGCTCGGCGTCAAGGCTGCTCGGCATACGAGACTGTTCGGCGTAAGGGCACTCGGCGTCAAGAAGAGCGTTCGGCTTCAACTGACTAACATCCTACACTTCCCAAACATCAACCACCTCGTTCGGCATAGAAGGGATGGTTCGGCGCAGAGCGTTCGGCCTCAACAGACAACCATCCTACACTTCCCACGACACCAACATACCGTTCGGCATAGAAGGGATGGTTCGGCGCAGAGCGTTCGGCGAACCTTGCTCGGCATACGACGACCACTGTACTCGGGCTGGAGCGTTCGGCAATCAGCCCACTTGGGAAGTCCAGCCCATCTTTGCATATAAATAGAGGGGCAGGGTCACAGTGAAAGGGATCCTTTTTTGGAGAGAAAACACTGGGGAGACTCTGCCATTTTCAAGACTCATCTTCTCTACTTAACAACTTCACTCAAGCATTTGATTCACGAATTGTATTTGTAATCAACTATAAAGGAAATCAATAAAGTTGAACAAAGTGGACGTAGGCAATTACGCTGAACCACTATAAACTTGGTGTTCTTACTTTCTACATTTAAATTAGCATTGTCTTCTCTGTTTAATTTACTTTCATCACTCATATCTCTACACAATCTTTCTGAACGAGGTTAGTGACCAATTTTGGTGCTAACAAAGTAAACTTTATTGAGGAAAGCAGAGCAGTTTTTGCCTATGTACAATGCCACTGGCATCTCGGGATGGCTTATTTACTGAAAAATAAAAAGTAAATAAGGTAGCTTTCAGACAAAGTAACGGTGGAGTGATTCGTTATTCCATGCCCTAGGAACTTGAGTTCCGTCGATGGTTGTTAGCTTGAAAGTCTCGTCTCTTAGCTTTTTGATTGATGACATACGGACCTTCCCAGTTTGGTTCGAAGGTACCTGGAACGGGGTAAACTCGCTTGAGCACAAAATCTCCCACTTTGAAGGTTTAATTGTGAACTTTGGAGTTGAAGTACCGTGCGACCCTTTTCTGGTGGGCGGCGGTTCTCAACTCTGCTTCTTCTGTTCTTTCGTCAATCATATCTAGCGATTCAAGTAGGAGTTGCTCGTTTTGTTTTTGATTAAATTTTTACCTTCGGTGCGAGGTGACTTCCTGTTCAACAGGAATCATTGCTTCTGAACCATACGCCAAGGCGAACGGAGTGTGGCCGGTAGCTGCTTTGCGGGTAGTTTTGTAAGCCCATAGTGTGAGTGGAAGTTCATCAACCCAATTTCCTTTTTCTTTTGTTAGTCTCTTTTTGATGGTGGATTTGATAATCTTATTTATCGCTTCCACCTGCCCGTTCGCCTGTAGATGAACCACCGTGGAAAAGCTCTTTTCAATGCGGAAACGCTTGCAGAAGTCTTGAAACTCGGCACTTTCGAATTGAATTCCATTTTCCGTGATGACTTTTTGAGGCACACCAAACATGCAAATAATGTTTTTAGTAACGAAGTTAATGAATTTCTTTGTGGTTATGATGGCCAACGGTTCCGCTTTGGCCCATTTTGTGAAATAATCTACGGTAACTATAGCATATTTTGCCCCTCCTTTTGCTATTGGCAGGGCGCCAATCAAGTCGATTCCCCATATTGCAAATGGCCACAGGCTGACCATCTGCGTTAGCTCCATCGAAGGAGTTCTCTTAATTTTGCTAAATCTTTGATAGCGATCACATCTTCTAGCGTAGTCAGCGGCGTCACTGTTTATTGTTGGCCAGAAATATCCATACTGAAGGACTTTCTTCGCTAGGGTCTTCCCCCAGTGTGATCCCCGCATTCGCCTTCATGTACCTCCTTCAGGATTCATCGTGCTTCATTATTGGTCACACACCTAAGAAGGGGGGTCGATAATCCACTTTGATAGAGTATTCCATCATGTATCATGAACCGTGGTGCCTTTCGGAGAAGATTTTTCTGCTAGTTCCGGTCGGTTGGAAGGGTTCCCGTAAGTAGATAGTCCTTTATTGATGTCATCCATGTCTCTGGCTCGACGGCTGTCTCGAGGATCCAGTCAACGTTCATCTCATCTATGCTTGGACTGGCTAAAGTTTCGACTGGGACGAGCCCCAACGATTGAGCTTCCACAGAGCTTGCTAGTTTAGCCAAATAGTCTGCCTTGGTGTTTTATTCTCGTGGAATATGGGCTATGGTATAATGCTCGATGTTGCTTAGCAGTTCTTGCACTTTAGACAGGTACGGGGCAAGATTCTCTCCTCAAACCTGGTATTCCCACTACTTGACAGATGACCAACTGGGAGTCGTTGTAGATGTGAATGGATTTTATCTTAAGTTCTTTCACCATCTTTAGTCCTGCAATGAGCGGCTCATATTCCGCTTCGTTATTCGTCGCAGGGAATTCCAAGTGCAAGGCATAGAAAATGGCTCTCCCTTTGGGGGTTTCAAGTACTACCCCTGCCCTTGATCAGAGAATTTTGATGCACTATCTACAAAGAGTTTCCATTGAGTCCCTACCTCCAGCGGCACTTCTTCCTCGTTGTCCCTTATGGTAAACTCGGCGATGAAGTCTGCTAACGCTTGCCCACTAATAGCTTTCCTAGGATGGTATGCAATATCATATTGACTTAGCTCTATGTTTCATTTGAGGAGTCGCCCGGAAGTTTCGGGTCGGTACAACACTTGTTTCAAGGGCTGGTCGGTTAGTACTTTGATTGGATGTGCCTGAAATTATGGTCGCAACTTCCGGGATGCGTTCAAGAGGCAATACGCTAGCTTTTCCAGTTTTAGGTAATTCTTCTTAGCTCCAGTGAACCATTTACTAATGTAATACATAGGTCGCTGGATTTTCGCTTCTTCCCACACGAGAGCGGTGCTCAGTCTTAGTGCATGCGGTGAGACTGCTAAATAAATGAATAGGTCTTCTCCATCCACCGGCTTTGATAAGATTGGCGAAGCTTCCATGTGTCGTAGCTGTTCTTCGAAATTCGTTTGACAAGCTTCACTCCATTCGAAGTTTTTCTTTCCCTTCTTTAGTGCATCAAAGAATGGTATGCACTTGTCTGTAGCTTTTGAGATAAATCGGCTTAGTGCTGCAACTTTTCCATTCTAGCTTTGAAGTTCCTTCTTATTTCTCGGGGCTTGAACTTCTCGTAGCGCCGTTATTTGTTCTAGATTTGCTTTGATGCCTTGGGCACTTACTATGAACCCCAAGAATTTCCTGGAGGCTACTTCGAAGTGACATTTGAGTGGGTTGAGCTTCATTCCATACTTTAGGAGTATTTTGAACATTTCAGCGAGATTTCCTAGATGGTTAGCAGCTACTCGAGATTTGACCAGCATGTCATCTATATAAACTTCCATTGTCTTTCCGATTTGACGTTTGAACATAGTATTTACTAGCCTTTGGTATGTTGCCCCGGCGTTTTTTAAACCGAATGGCAGTATTCTGTAGGAGTACAGACCCAAATCGATGATAAAGCTGGTGTTTTCTTGATCTGGGACATGCATCAGGATCTGGTTGTTGCCCGAGTATGCATCCATAAATGCCAGCAATTCATGCCCCACCGTTCCATCCACAAGCTAATCGATTCTGGGGAGTGGGAAGATATCTTTCGGGCAAGCTTTATTTAGATTCGAGAAATCAATACAAGTTCGCCATTTTCCATTAGACTTCTTGACTTAGATTGGGTTTGATACCCATTTAGGGTAAGTTGCATCTCGGATGAAGCCATTAGCCATCAGTTTATCTACCTCCTCCCTCAGTGCCTTGGACCACTCAGAGCCCATGCTGCGCCTTTTTTCTTTACTTGTGTGAATTTTGGGTCAATATTGAGCACGTGGCAGGCAATTTCGGGAGACAGCCCACACATATCGAAGTGCGTCCTAGCAAATACATCCAAATTGGCGTGGAGGAATTTAGTTAGTTCTGATTGCATCATGTTTCCCAGGTGCGATCCAATTTGGGTCATCCATACAGACTAGGACAGACATCGTCAATCTACCAGTGCTGCACGATCCTTCCTTGAGCTCTTCTTTCTAGGGTCTAAAGCCTTGTTGAATCTGCTATGGTCCCCAAGCCAGGGGCGGCTCTATAGTTGCTATTCGGAGAGTTCACGGATGTAGTGGATTTTTGCACATCCTTTCCTTTTTCCTTTCTCCTTGACTCACGTAATTCTACGATGTAGCATTCCCGAGTGGCGCTTTGGTCTCCTCTCACAATTCTGACTCTGTGCTCTATAGGGAACTTCATTGTAAGGCACCATTGGGCCAATGCTACTCTGAAGTCAGCTAATGCGGGCCGTCCCAAGAAGGCATTGTATGCTAACATTTCATCCACGATCACAAAATTCTGAATGACAGTGACCCTTCGCTCACCCTCTCCAAGCTTCACAGGTAGGTCAATTGTTCCCACCGGTTGCTTGGGCTCACCTGTAACCCATGAATCTTTGTTTGACACGCGGATACGCTTTTAATGCCAAACTTCATCTGATCGAAAGTGCATTTGAAGAGTATGTTAACGGAGCTGCCACTATCAACCAACACTCGTCGAACTACAGCAGGTCCGATTCCTACAAACACCACCATTGGATCAAGATTTGGAGCTTCGATCCCTTCGGTGTCCCAATTTCGAAACACTATATCGTCATTCAAAACCCTTTGCAGCTTGGCCGGATTTTCATTTTCTAAAGCTAAACTTGATTCCCTCAGAGCATGCTTCAACGAACATGAATATCGCTCCATTTCCCCCCAACTTCTCTGTGCGGGGTGTGGTCCTCCAGATATTTTTCCAATAATTAGCCTTCGATCAGTTCATTTCAACCATTCTTCACTAGTTCCTACTTGATTCCTTCGGTCTCTAGGATGTTTAGGAGTTTTAGATTGATCGAGGTTTTGTGGCTGTCTTACGTACTGCTGCAGTTTGTTATTCTGGATTAGCTCCACAATGAGATTCTTTAGTTGGTGGCATTCTTTCATATTCTCGCCGTGTGTCTCGTGGAAGCAGTAGAATTTCCCTGAGTGATTTTGTTGCTCAGTTGCTTCTTTTCTGGGGGGCTTTTTGTATTCCTCAGTCCCTTGAGTCATGAGAAAAATGTTTTCCGATGTATCGTTTAGGGGAGTGTAGCCTTGGGGCCTAAATCCTTTAAGCTTTTTATTATTTCCATTACCATTCTTCTTATTGGAGTTTTGACTTTTTCTCTTTGAATATCCGCCTTTCCTTGTGATTCCTTCAGCAGTCCGAGAAGTGTGCGCATTTTGATTCATTGCTCGCTTTGCCCGACGTTCGTCGGTTGCACACTAGTAGACTTCCTTTCCAATTCATGCGCTTCCTCCAACCTTAGGTATTAACTTGCTTTACGATTGATATCTTTCCTGGTGGTAGGTTGCTTTATCTTTATCCACTTTTCGAATTCAGTTTCCAGGTGAATTGCACGGACTAGTGCCTTAAAAACCATGTCCTTGTTAGGGTTGCTTAATTCCAGCACTGCGGTGTTAAACCTGTTCATGAAAGATTTCAGTGATTCATTATGCCTTTGGAACAATCTGGATAAGGACATGACGTCTTTTAGCAGCGTAGTATGGAGTCTGAACTGATCAAGGAACCTTGTTGCCAGTTGGTCAAAAGTAGAGATAGATCTTGGTATAAGCCTAGTGAACCACATTGACGCAACTCCTTCGAGAATGGTAGGAAAGCATCTGCATCGAACAGCTTCGAAGGTGTTTGCTCCGTCCATATACCAACTGTATTTGTACAAGTGAGGTTTCGGGTCTTTTGTCCCGTCATAGGATGGAATAGTTGGCAGTGTGAATTTTCTGAATATTTCTCATTCAAGATTTCATCGGTAAAGGGAGTCTGACTTGGCACAGATCCCAATTCATCATCTCTTTTATTTTTACTCTCCTCCATTAATCGTTTAACCATATTCGCTATGTATGCCTCTGATATTCGGTGGTCCTGAGGACGGAAATCAGTCACTATGCCAAGTATTTGGCTTTGCAAACGGTCTTGGTGAGTGGGCTGAGACCTAGGCTCTTCTGTCTTCGGGAGAGCCACTCCTGCAAGGTCCCGTTGGCTTGCGGTTGGTCTAACTGGAGCAGTTTGGGTATTTCTTGCATTATCAAATGCATTGGCATTTTCTTCCAACTTGTCATCTTGCTCTCCGTCCTCTGAGTTAGAAAGATCCATAGCTATGTCTTCCACCAAGGTCTTTGCCCCCTTGACTCAAATTCAGAATAAGTTATCTTGTGGCAAACAGAGTACTTACATTTCCGTCCACGTTAAGTCCTATTGTCACCCTTTTTTGTGGTTGTTTTCCATTTCTTTTATGTAGACCAGAAACGGAGGAATTCTCTTGCTCTATAGCAGCTGCGGGTTCAGTCATAGTCCTTGGAGCAGGGTTTGACTGTAGGGTCTGGAGAGCATTAAGTTTATCCACTAGAGCCTTTTGGCTACTTTTCATTTTTATTTGATCTCATCAACCATTTTATTCAACTCATCCCTGGTGACAACTTCGTTCTGATTGGATAGTGCTGGCGCCTGATTTCCTAAGTTAGCACCATTTACTTCAGTTTGTTGAGGATTAACATCTTCGCCAGCTACTACTGCCCTTATGGATATTCAAGAGGCGGCTTATCTTCTTCCAAGGGCTATTGATTCCAAACAGCGGATTCTTCAAGTAAAGATTAGGGATCTAACTTCTGCATCTACGGGATCCAAAGTAGATAGCTAGATCTGGATCCTAAGTTGGAGTTCTCAGTGAAAGCACCAAAATGTTAACCCAAAAAATGGATCAACACCCTGGTTTGAGTTAGAAAGCACCAGCCTGTTCTGACAGAGCAATATCACAGATAATAGATATAGAAAAAGAACAGTAAAAGAAAGAAGGTAGAGAATTTTTATAGTGCTTCGGTTGTTAATGAAGCCTGCATCCACTTTGTAGTTATATTATAGACTGATTGTCGTTACAAGAAATGTTTGATTACCAAGCCTTTGATTATCCTTAGCTAGATTGAATCTCCGAAGTTGGAATCCACTGGAGAATCACAGTGAATTCCTTTGGAGATTGTTGTAAGGGAGGTAGAGAGTGAAGAATGTTTCCATCATAGCTTCAGCAACCTGTCCCGAGAAGATCATGTTTATGTTGCAGGCAGGATGGTATTTATAGAGATCAGAGAGCTTCTAGGCTAGGCCTATTCGCTGACAGTTGGCAGATGGATGCATAATGACCTAGAGGAGCTTTTCTCGCGATCCGAGCCAAAACCATGGATCGCTAGCGATCCATAGATTTGGATCGTTCGTGAGCTAATTACTTGGTTGCTCTCCCCTCCCCCTCCCCAATCACTTCATCACACTAGGTCGCTAATAACATTGTTTTGTATGGATGGCTAACGATCCACTTAGTATTTTTATGCTCTATCTTCTTGGCCTTTCACCCCTTGTTTATCTCAGCGGAGCATCAAGATGCATGGATCGCTGGCGATCCATAGGAATAGATCGCTAGCGATCCAAGCACTTGGATTGCTTTTGTAGCTTGGATTGTGGAATTTATTCATGGCCTTGGATTAATGTTGTTCATGTAGTCCCATTGCTCGTTGTTCCACTTCGATGACAATGTCATTTACTAGATGGATACACTTAGCTGCTGATTGGACTGAACTTACGCTAGCTTCTTGGTTTAGTTGAATTTGACCGTTTCTTTAGTAATATGACTTGGCTCTCGTTAACTCCTTGCCTTAGCCTTTTTGGTCAAGTTCTAATCCATTCTGATGTCACAGAATTGTTCTGTTTTCTACTGGATCCTGCTCGGCTAAAAACCCGGATAACAGCCATAAAGTAATTATTTGAAATTCTTGGTAAAAATAAAGTGTTTAATTTGGGAATAAAATATTTTTATGAAGGTATTTTCATAAGGAAAAGTAAATATAGTAAAAATATTTTATTTGGAAGTATCTTTAAGTGAAAACATATTTTAATTAGAGATTTGATGTTGAATTCAGTCTTTGGAGAAACTATTACTGTGAGAAATTTTGATTTTTTAAAACATCCTTTGAAATGTATTTCCATAATGGTATACGATTTAGAAATGCTTAGTTAAAAGTGGAAAAATTTTATCTAAGGAAAGAGAACTTTTTGATAAATAATTTATTTGAAAATGTTTCTATGAAAGGATATTTTGATTCAAAATACTTTATTTTGATAGATATATTTTAAAGAGAACATTGTATATAAAATTATTTTTAATTTGGAAACATCATTTGAAAAATGTAAATGTTGAAAGGTATTTTCAAATTATGACTTAGGATGCCTTATAAAATATTTTGTTGAGAGATATCTTTGGAAAGAGGTACATTTGTTGAAGAATAATTTAAAACAAGTACTATAAGATTCTTGTGGTATTTATTTAAAAATATATTTTGATGGAGCATTCTTTATAATAAACATACTGAGATTTGGGGAAGATTTATTTTGAATATACTTTACAGAAAGGTTATATCCATGAAAAGATATTTTGTTTAGAATAAATTATTTTCTCGATAGAAGTATTTGAAAATAATATGGTGGAAATATTCTTATTTGAGAAATTGTTTTAGTGATTGTAATATTTGAAAATAGTTTGATGCAAGTATATTTATTTTTGAAGTGCCCTATTGAGTAAAGAATGCGAGAAAATATTTATATAAGTGTAATGTTTTTCCATAGAGTATCTTCATTTAGAAAACGTTATATTTGAAAATTTATATTGAATGTAAGAATTTCAACTTAAAGGGTACTCTTTGATAAATGATGTTATAAAAAAGAAAAAAAAATTCGGGCAAAGAGTTTTTGTTGAAAAAGACCTAAATTAAAAAATTTATTGGGATTATATTTAGGGATATGTTATTGAGAAAGGAAGTTTCTAATTTTACAATACTTTAAGAAAATATTTTACGAAGATAAGGATGATTTGATTTGGAAGTAAATGGTTGAAAAAGTAAAGTATTAAAAAGATGTTTTGTTTGGAAATTTTAATTGAGAACTGTAAGTCCAGACTTTGTAACATGGGGTGTAAAATAACAGGGTAAAATAAGTTTTGTGTTTCCCCAACATACATTATAATATGTTACTTTTATGACTATTATGTGGTACTTCTCCTAATGAAAAGTATGGGTGTCTAATTATTACCTTCCATTGGGAGAATTGGGAAATTATGCAGGGACTACCCGTTTTGATATGGGAGATGGTGCCCTTTTTTACTTGTGTTTGTTTACTTTATTTGAATTGTTTATATTAATCTGTTTTTTGTTAAGTTATTTACAATTAAGAAAATTGTACTGTTTGTTTCCCTATGTTTACTTATTACTTCACGTCATGCTTATTTGAATTGAGTTCTTTTGCTTAGATTATGTCGTTGATTATTTGTTTTACCATGGTTAATTTAATTATTTGCTTTCATGTCGCTTGTTTGTTTGATTGGTTGTTTACTTATTCACTAGGTTGCTTGTTGTTTGATATAATATATTTGTTTATACCGTGTGCTAAGTTAAATTGATTATTGTATATTGATAATTATATGATGAGGTAGTTATCCAATATTGTCTTTTGGTAGGTCATACATTGGAGAAACTTGCAAGATGTTAAGAGACATGTTTTATTTATTCATAGTGGGATGAGATGATTTCCTAAGCTGAGGAAGACTACATATTAGGATTGATTAAGAGATGTGAAATCTCAATTGAAGATGAAAAATAATGGTTGGAGGATTTTAGTGACTAAAGACTTGATGGGTACCATTGAGGAATCAAGGATAGGTGGGAAGTTCATTATATAGAATATTAAAATACATATTTCGAAACCTATTTTTATACAAACAATTACCGACTTCCATAAATATTTTAAAACAAGAGTTTCTATTTCGAAAAAAAACACAATACGATTTTTTTGCATAAAATGATATTTCCTCAAGATTATTTTGAATTGATTTAAAATGATGGAAATATTTTGAGCAATTATTTTATAAAATGATGGTGGTATTTTTAGAAAGAAAAAAGATTTTTGTTTTAAAGGGAGATGAAAGCTTTGAACTGAAGATAAAATTGTTTTGGTAAATGTTTTGCTTTTAAGATGTATTGGAACTGTCCATGCTAGCAAATCCCTCTTTGGTATTTTGAGTGGGTCATTATAACGACTGCCCTTTTCGACCCTTGAATTTCGACAATAGTATTCCATGGTATTCACATGTTGAGCATCTAAGTGCCAGAAAGACCTCTTTTTAGGGTAAAAGAAAATGAACAAGAAAGAGGAGAACAAAAACATCAGAAACTCACAGTGGAATGATAATATATAATACCAAAAGATAGTACACGGTGTTACTCTAATATATATATAGCATGTCAGAGTTACTAATTTGAGTACTATCATCGGCCTGGATAGTTATAACAGTTTATCCTTACAATTTCTGATGTATATACAAAAAGTAATGCAGCAGAAATAAATACTACGGTAGGTAATCATCTAGCTCCTCTCTAAGAGCTCCAATGAACATCAATGAAAACTTCCTTTCCTCAGACTGCTCGAAAGAGCACCCATGGAGATAAGGGAAAAATAAAACCATGGGTCAGCCAAAATTCTAGTGTGAGAAACTCAAGAAATATATGTGACATATAACAACACCTTTTGAGACCAACTAGATCATCAGATTTGGTTTTCCCCTTAAAAGAGCCAACCATTTAATAGTTACATATTTGATATAATAGACGATGTCTACGGTGTAGAATATAAGTACTGAAAATAGCTATTGTGCGTTAAGTGTACATCACAGTTACTATTTATACAATCAAAACCGCTAAGGTGCATTTGCTAAATTGTGTAGGGTTTCCACGGAGACGCCCTCGGTACTTTGAGACAAATCTCCTATGACAAGGATTGGAGATACCTTTCCAAAGCCATGTACATCTCTAAATGAAATTTACCACTATGTAAACATAGCTAGGCCATGCAGAAAACGTGAACTCGAATACCCCCAGCCTCTAGGGCCCACAATTGAAAGCATCTCTAGATATAGAGCTAGTGTACCCTCATAGGTTAGCTAAACCAACTGGCTATGCCCCTACTCTGGTTTTTGTCAATACTAACGGCGAAGCTACGTTCGGCATTCCAGCACACGAGCTACAACTTGAACAGTTCTCAACATACGAGCCCCAATTAGAATAGATCTCGGAACCACACATAAATTCCCATATCTCACATATCTCGAAACCACACATGGATTCCTACGCCATGAATCAATCAGGAACCTCTACATAGGTTCAAGCATCTCAATCAGATCTCGAATCTCCACATAGACTCCATCATCCCGAACAGATCCACTTCCAAGAGATAGAACACTTATCTCAATCTTGAAGTGGTTTCCGGTAAGTAAAACACTTACCGATCCCGGTCTCTCCAAGACTGAATCGACGAATTTGGTCATATTCAACAAAAATGAGAATGAACGCATAAGGGAACTAAGTCGTGTATACTTCCCCTAAGGAAGTAGACACACAAGCACTATCAATTCATACAAAGCACGATCAAGTCACCCAAACGACTTTTCATTCATTTTTAATTAATTTATCTTTTATTAATTAAAAACCCTGTTATTAGTAAAACTCTTTTTATCCAATAAAACTTATTTCATTAATCAAAACATCCGTTATTAATTAATACTCTTTTATTAATTAAAACTTCATTTATTAATTAAAACTCTTTTTATTTACTTGTGTGTGTGTGTGTGTTTAATTTCCCTTTATAAAAGATATATACTTGTATCCTATTATTTCACTATACATTTATACTCTTTTCTATACTTCAAATGTATTCATATACTTATCTCAACAGTAGAAGTATACTCATAAATCATTAACAAGATTACTTACTTTAAATTATAATCAGAGAGATAAAAAACAAATGTTACTTAAACATTGTTACTATAAACCTTTTGCTCTTTTTATTTTAAACATATAGTTTTTCTCTCTTTATTCAAAAATATTCCATGCTTGTTCTTATCTTTCAAATTCCCTTATAAAAGATCTATGTATATTCATAATCATTTAACAATATTTTTCCACTGTAAATATAATTCAAGGGTTTGAAAAAATGTTAATAAAACATTATTTACTACAGACCCCTTTTCTCTTCACATTCGGTCATTATCTTTAAAACTCTCTTTTATAGATCTTTTTATATTTATATGGGTCAAAGACAAGTGTTATTTAAACATTGTCATAATAAACCCAAAACAATTTATACTTTAAACGTTATCTTTAAAGTATTCCTTATTAGAGTCTTAATTATATTCCTAATTACAGTCCTAATTATAATTAATAAGGGTTAAAAACAAATGTTACTTAAACATTGTTTACTACAACCCAAAACCATTTACTTATCTTATATAGTCAAGTTCTATAGATGACTAATTGACTGTCTAGTTCTCAAAAAGGTTGCTTATAGAAATCAAGGCTCGTATACTTAACACGTTTCCGACATTCCAACTTAAATATTCTTCGATCAAGAGGGAAGCAAGTAGGTTGGAGCACTATTACCAATCCCTACTTGAACATCAATCTTGACTCTCACAAATAGAGAAGTCTACCTCGCTTGTAACAACCCATAAATTTGAGTAATTTTATTTATTAAATTAATTGAAATTTTCTAAAATTTTAAACAATAAAATTTGAAAATAAAAATTAATTATTTGGGATACGTCTATTTAAATATAGCAACTGGTAAATTTTCATTTGATAATATTGAAGTTTATTTTATAGTGAAATTCTATTTCAATTAAAATCAGTTAAAAATTGATGGTAATAAAATAATTTCCAAACCTGAATATTTTTATACAGAAAAATTTGTAATCATCTTCCGAGTGAGTCGTCATCTTTCGTTTTTCCAAATTTGGACTGCTATTTCTCTGTTTATCTTATTTCTCGCAAAAATAGCAGCACTTCTGGTACCGATTATCGACTTTTGATACGATGGTCGCACCACTGATATCGGTATACCATGTTGATCGTCTCGTAGTGCTGATCTTCGCAGTATATTCATATCTATATTTTGATGTCCGGTACGCGGCGATATCTGTGAAACGGACAGCCATATCGGTATCTGTTTTAACATTTAATTGCTCTGTCTATTTTAATGTTTCCAACGGTAAAAAAATTAAACAGCCACTAGCTTTTATTTGTTGCAGAATTCAAGGGCCAGTTGTTACCATTTTCATCATTTCCATTTATTATTGACTGTTCCTTTTCTCTTCCATGATATCACCATTCTAAATACATACAGATCTAAGTTAAAAATCTAAACATTCTCTCCTCCATTCCCATCTGTTCCATTTCTGTTCTACAAGAAAAAAATGTTGCTACAGATCTACTTCTTCATTTTACATTTGAATATGCTCATTCTTGCCAAACACCCCTCTCCCTCACGCACCAGCTCGCCAAGCATCCAAGTCCACTCTCCATCGCCTCCGCCTAATCCATTCCCTGCATGAGCCTCTCTCCGCCAGCGAGCATCTCGGCCACCCAGACTCACGCACCCTCCTCTCCCAGTCAAAGCACAGGCAACCCATCACCTCTTCCCTTGCTTGTGTCGATCTCCATCAACCACTGGCCCTCATCGCCGCCTTCACCGAGCACGTAGCTTTCCACCTTCCCCAGCTCGACCAAGCCTTGCTCCTCTCGTTTATACACGGGTATATATTTTCATAAGTTTATATAAGTCTATTATAGTATTTTTTTATTATAGGTAAAGTAATAGCTGTGTTTACATTTTTTTTGTTTATAGTAATATATCTATTTGTGTATATATTTATAACTATATTGGGTTTAATGTATGTTTAAGGTTTACATATATATTAGTTTACATTTTCTGTGTATAAGATTTATATATGTTGATATTTTGAACTTTATTTAAATTATGTATATATTTCAAGTTTTATGTATATACGTATGTATCTGGTTATGCAAAAATTTCATTGAAACTTGGTTTATTTATTTTTTAGTTATATATTATTTATTGAGTTCATATATTCGTTAGTTATATATATAAGGTTGTCTGTAATATATTATATATATGCTGGTTTATATGTTAATGTATATAGATAAAGGTACATATGTTTATATTAGCTTATATATATAGTAGATTTATATTTATATAGTTAGCGGTTATACATAGCATAAGTATATATATATATAAATATATATATATATAGAGTCGTTTACAAGATATAAAGCTATATTTGTCTAAGTTAGTTATTTCACTTTTTCTCAAACATGCTTTTTTCAGCAGCCTTCTAATATATAAAAAGAAAAAAAAGGAAAATAAATATTTATATATCTTAGGTTCAAATTTAGTAATTTTACTGTTGTATATATATGAGAAGCCTGCATATATAATTTTGAGTCTGCCTATACGAATAGCTCACCTACATATATATGTTTGTTTTATATATTTGTATTGATATATTTTAATAACATATATTTCTAGTATATATCTATATCTTATAACTGATTTGCTATAGGTTAAACTTATGTATATATTTGTATCATAGTGTATATATATATATCTGCTCTATCCTTTGTTGGTTGTAGTATACTTATACTTTGAAAAATGAGTATTTTATATAGATATTTTTTTTAAGAGTTCTGGTCTGTTATGCTCGTATGTATATATACATTTGCTCTTATATATTAGTAAGTTCTGTAAAACATATATGTTTGCCTGCTTGTATATGTAACTTATAATTCATATATGTAAAAGTTTACATGAGATTTTATAGAGTAAGTATGATATGGCTGAGTATATATATAAGTATTATTTCAACATATATATTGTATATATGTTTGATTTTATTATATATGTGTTTAATTTAAAACAATGATTTTGAGATATATATATATATATAATTTAATATATGTTTGAATTTAGAATATGATTTTTTTTACATATATATAGTTATATATGTTTATATATAAGTTCACTTATACCATTTATCATCATCGATCCAGTTCTGATTTGATTTCGTCAATTCCTATTTATCAGCGTTGTTCACCGATTCGTGCAATCTAGCTTTGTTTTGGTTCGTGCTTGGATTCGTAACTTGTTTCATTTATCGAATCTCTCTAGCCTCGAAAGGTGAGCAATCACTAACGATTAACGTTCTTGTATTTATTAGATTTGATTTCAATTGAAATGACAATTGAAATATGCTGTTGTAGTTATTTAAATTGTTATATATGTTATTATCTGTAACTGTTCACCTGTGAGATATGACACCATATCCTGTTGTTTATAGTATATTATTATTGATGACATATGCCTATTGTTGTATTTTATATTATCTGTTATCACTCTGCAAGTTCCCTGTTAGTATAGAATTCACTATGGGTTGAAATGATACATACCCGAACGGACTTTAGAATAGGAGAAAATCGTTATGGGTTGAAATGATAAACCCAAGCGATTTTCATTTGAATTGAAATTGGGATTACAAGTTGAAATGATATCTACCCGTATATATTTAAATTACAGATTGAAATGATAAATATCTGTACCACTTAAATAGATATATATATACAAACACCATTGGTCCATATATATAAATATTTTGAAAATAAACTCTATGGATTTGGGAAGAAATATATGGTTTTAATAAATGTTGATTCTTAAAATATTATATATAAATGGTAATGATATATATATATAGATTTAATAAATATTTAATTTAATTAAGATTGATTTAATACATATAATATGGTTAAGTATTTAAATTTATATTTCAAAATAGATTTTGGTAATAATTTGAATAAGTTAAGGTTGGGAAGAGAATTTTATTTAATTAAACTGATTTGAAACTTATTGAAATTGAGATTTAAGATATGATTTATAACTTGGGTTAGATTTAAATAATTTAATGAATATTTCTTGTTTAAATAAATTTAAGGAAATATTTAGTAAAAATGAAATTTAAGGCTAGTTAAATGATATTGAATTTATTAAGTGAATATTCCCTGATTAAATAATAATAAAGTTAAATCAAGAACTATATGAAACTATTAAATTTAACTTTGAAAATGTTGAATATTAAAGCTTTGAAATATATTGAAAATTTAAATGGTATGTTTAGACCTGAATTGAATTGATGAATTTAGCTTTGAATAAATTTGGAATTTGGGTGGATGTGAAGCAATTTGTGAGACTTAAGAAAATTAAATACTTTACTTTTAAATTATTTAACCTATATATACTATTTTGGAAAATATATATATTTGAAATGAAATGATATTTTGGTTTTGAAGTATAAATTAATTTGGAACGACCACGGTGTTATAATGTATATTTCCACCTTGTAGATAGTTCTGCAGATCCTTAGAGGATGGTTATCCCAAACATCCTTTAAGTTACTTGTATTTCAGTTGATATTTCACTTGAGTTGGATTTATTGATATAAGATTGTTAATCCTGACTCAAGTGTTTTGTGTTTTGCTTTACGCTCGGGTCAGACCGAGTGATACAGCATTTGAGACTCGCCTTTGGAGTATGGAGCTTCCTTTGGAGATCCAACTATCGCCTCAGCTTTCAGCTCTTCTAGTTGATTTGTTCAGAGAAGTCATCTGTTGTACTGGAGACTTCACTATATTTGAGATATTCTGTTGTATTTTATTTTTAACTCTGATGTTTATATAGTAGCTTCATGAACTACTATTTTATCTATTCCGCTGCGTATTATTGTATTACTCTGTGTCTGTGATTCTGTGATTAATTTAATTACTGTATCTGATGAGTTTTTCCAAATTTAAAATTTACAATCTGATATTTTGAGCAATTCAAGTTCGACATGTGCGGATGCGAATGATTGAAAATACCGGGTCGTTATAGTTGGTATCAAAGCTTTGGCTCTAGGCAAAACTTAGCATATATAGTAAATTTATTTACAGAATCACTTTCGTTCGAGTTTGAATCTCTTCCGTTTGACTCGGTTTCCTTTGAACTTTGGAACGTTTCTTGCGGTTCCAAAATTCATTCTTATCTCTCCCTATTTGTATTCTTTTGATTCTGGAGTATCCCATAACTCCACTTCGAATGATCTCTATAAGAAAAGGATCCCACCAATCTTTGAATGATTTGTAAAGGGGGTGAAACTCCTTTACTACGGGCATCGATTCACCGAAGATTTCTGTATCATCGGTTTAGATGCTGCCATCTCTTGTTATGCCAAATTCTATCTTTGGCGATCGAATGTCGATTTGCCTCAGAATTCTGCATTGATCTTATTTTTGAAATCACGGTTGACCGGTTAAGGTCGCCTGCAATTTATATAGGTTTATCCATCTTCTGTTTTGTAATTAATTATCTCATTTTCGTTCGAACTTATCTTCGAATCAGAATCCAATTTGGTTAGAGTCCCTCTAATTTGAATCTCTACCCTTGTTTTGAAATATATTTTTTTAAATCATCCTTTAAAAATCGGGCTTGTTTTATTTTAGAAATTGTTTTATATATCGAAATTATTATTTTGATAAATATGATTTTATTCTATATATATAAAAGTGAAAATGTTTTCGATAAAGATTATATATACCTTTTAAAAATGAGAATTTGAAGTTCGAAAGGATTTGAAATTTTGAAAAATTTATAAGAAATTTGATTTATATAAAATTGATTTATAACTGAAAGGGTTTTGAATTTGAAATTCGAGAGATTGGACTCCGGTGTTTTGAAATTGGTTTTAAGATTTTGCAAAATATATAATAATACGATTAAAAAGTATTCTCCAAATAAGAAATGTTTCAAATGACTTCAAATGAGTTCCAATGATTTCAAAGAAATTTCAAAGAAGTTTTCAAGAAAATAGAAGTCCAAAACTCACTTATGTCACTGGAAAATAATTTCGGTGATGAGTGCACGCATCATTGACATTGATTTTCGAGTTTCAAAGTGAGGGAAGGCCACTCTAATAGCTTTGCTATGCGAGTGATTTTGTGAAACCAATTTTGACTCCCACATTCTGAAGTATGATTTGAAATGAACCGGTGTTCAGTCCTTGAGTTTCGGATTTGAAACCTATCTTTTGAAATTGATTTACTGATTTGTTGTTGATTTCCCACTCTTGAATTTGAAAATGATTTCTTCAACTATTTTGAAGGTTCGAGCACTTCCAAATCAAGGTTAACTTTTCAAAGCTAAGAAATTTTGAAAATCAAAAAGTATATAAGTTTGGTATGAATGTTTAAAGTATGTAGTAATATGATTTAAATAAGTTGAAACTGTTTTGTTAAGTAAATGAATAAGGCTATTTTGAATTTTTCTGATATGAAATTTAGATTTGAAATGTTTTGAAAAGAGTTTGGTCTTCAAAATATTTTGAATAAAAATTTAGTTTAAAAGTTTTAACTGGGTAAAATCTTTATAAAACTATATATTTAACAAGTTGGAATAGATACATAAGTTGTACGTATGCTGTTTTATTCGCATAATTAATTTGATCCAAGTTTGAGTACACAAGTTTGAGGTGAATTACACCATTCCGTGTTAGGATTTTTCATTCGATTCTTGATGGCGAATATTTGATATGGATTTTTGGCTTGATTCTAGAATTCACTATCATAGTATATGGCTATGCAAGGAGACTGATGGTTTCTAGTCAAGAAACCATATTGAAATCTGCATTAGGGAAGTCGAATGGACAATACTAGTTCGAACGCGAACTTGTGTGATCGAGCGAGCGATCGAATGTGACTTTGCGAAATGATGACATATGTACATCGTATATTCTAATATCATTGATATACTTGACGCTGAAATTGGAAGTTGTTGGGTGGGATATCTTTGTAATATAATAGGAATTATTCTTTTATGCAAAACTACTATCGATATAAAACCATTTTCCAAACTACTTCTTTTATTTTTTTGTTTTTTTTCTCTTAAACCAACTATTCTGCAAAACTATTTTATATACAAAACTATTTTACAAACTGTTCTATTTAGAAACTATTTTTTTTATACAAAACTATTTTACAAACTGTTTTATATACAAAGCTATTCTAAATTCAAAACCTTTTAGTAAGCAAAGATATTCAATCCCATATGGCTCTTCATGCAGCAAAATTTATTTTTGAAATTTTTTGACCTTGATATAAGATGGACTTTATGTAAATATAAGATGATTTTGAAAACCATTGATTTTGGAAATGAATTGTTTGACTTAAATTATATTGATTTAGAAACTTAGATTATTTTCTAAATTTATTATTTTGGAAACTTTGAAACTGAAGATATTTAATTTGAGAAGAAATAATTTGGTGAAATCGTGTATGATTTTGAACTGAACTAATATTGAAATGAATTGAAATTTGAGAACCTTGTGTTACTAAATACTTGATTTGGGAGATATCGAACTTATATAAAAAAAATTGCATAAGTATGATGTTGATTCGAAAACTATGGATTTGAAAGCGTACTCAATTTGAAAAGTGAAATCTTATATAATTGAAGTCTATATAAGTGTGATTTGATATACTATTGATTTTGGAAAGTAATTGATTTGAAAATGAAATCTTATATATAATGGACTTTATATAAGTATGATATTTGAAATTAATTTGAAAGGTACTATATGGTACATATTTTCGAAGTAAAGATATGGAAAGTGCTTTCTGCTTGATATCCGATTTGTGGCCACATCTTGGATTCATTCTATCGATATTATTCTCTCTGATTTTTGGTTTTCCGGATATGATACTCGAGTGTCCTTCGAATTCCATGGCGTTACCCATGGTCTTACGAACTCGACTGCATAGCGTAATTCACAAGGCAGTGATTGCTTAAAAGGTATGGATGTTTCCTGGGGGATCTAGGCGTAACCATTGTGTATCTGCGATCTATGGTCGTGTTAGTGGCATAATCCGCAAGGTAGAGATTGCTTAAAGGGTATGGATGTTTCTTGGGGGATCCAGGCGTAACCATTGTTATGTATCCTGCGGTCCACAGTTTTGTTATCATGGCGAAATTCGCAAGGCAGTGAATGCTTAAAAGGTACGGATGTTTCCTGGGGGATCCAGGCGTAACCATTGTGTATCTACGATCCATGGTTTGTTTGTTTTTTTTGTTTGGATTGTACTTTCCATATCTGTTTTTAAAAGTTTTCCAGTATTTTCACTCGATGTTGAAACAGGTCTACTAAGTACCTGGAGAATTCTAGTTTTGCGCCTGATCAACGCACTACCAGAGTATACAGGAACAAGGATAAACTTGTTGAAACATCGAGTTATAAAAGTATTTTATTATAAAGGTATTTTCAACAAAGGAATTCTGTATTAATATTTGAAATTGAAATTCTTATGGCTTGAATTAATTATTCATTGCCCGATACTATTCTTTTGAATCTACCTTATCCGCTCAGCTTTATTTATTCACCTATATTCTGTTTTTCTAAATCCTCCTTCTTTTCCTTGTTGACTATATCCTTTTTAAATAATTATTGATTTCTTAATAATGTTTGAAAAGTATCTTGAGATAAATTAATAAATGTATGAATTATGGATTTAATGTTTTCAAATAGCTTCTTTGTAAAAATAAGTAATAATGTAAATAACTATTTTCAAATAGTTTCCATATATTTATAAAGGTGTTATTTAAACATATAAATGGTATTTATAAAGGAAGCAAGAAAATTTTACAATTAGGTTTGGAAAATATTAAAGTATTAAAGATAATTGAATTGCAAATGAAGTTTTCAAATGAATATTTCAAGTAAAAATTTTGTATAGCTTCAAATTAATTGTTTAACCTTGACTTTCAATCTACTTTTATGTCTGGTTGTTCTATTCTCCCACCTCTTTCCTTTTCGGGGACGAAAAGTTTTGAGTGGGAGAGAGTGTAACGACCCATAAATTTGAGTAATTTTATTTATTAAATTAATTGAAAATTTGTAAAATTTTAAACAATAAAATTTGAAAATAAAAATTTATTATTTGGGATACGTCTATTTAAATATAGCAACTGGTAAATTTTCATCTGATAATATTGATGTTTATTTTATTGTGAAATTCTATTTCAATTAAAATCAGTTAAAAATTGATGGTAATAAAATAATTTCCAAACCTGAATATTTTTATACAGAAAAATTTGTAAATCATCTTCCGAGTGAGTCGTCATCTTTCATTTTTCCAAATTTGGACTGCTATTGCTCTGTTTATCTTATTTCTGGCAAAAATAGCAGCACTTCTGGTACCGATTATCGACTTTTGATACGATGTTCGTACCACTGATATCGGTATACCATTTTGATCATCTCGTCGTGCTGATCTTCGCAGTATATTCATATTTGTGTTTTGATGTCCGGTACACGGCGATATCTGCGAAACGGACAGCCATATCGGTATCCGTTTTAACATTTAATTGCTCTGTCTATTTTAATGTTTCCAACGGTAAAAAAATTAAACAGCCACTAGCTTTTATTTGTTGCAGAATTCAAGGGCCAGCTGTTACCATTTTCATCATTTCCATTTATTATTGACTGTTCCTTTTCTCTTTCATGCTATCACCATTCGAAATACATACAGATCTAAGTTAAAAATCTAAACATTCTATCCTCCATTCCCATCTGTTCCAGTTTTATTCTACAAGAAAAAAAAATGTTGCTACAGATCTGCTTCTTCATTTTACATTTGAATATGCTCATTCTTGCCAAACACCCCTCTCCCTCACGCACCAGCTCGCCGAGCATCCAAGTCCACTCTCCATCGCCTCCGCCTAATCCATTCCCAGCCCGAGCCTCTCTCCGCCAGCGAGCATCTCGGCCACCCAGACTCACGCACCCTCCTCTCCCAGTCAAAGCACAGGCAACCCATCACCTCTTCCCCTGCTTGTGTCGATCTCCACCAACCACTGACCCTCATCGCCGCCTTCACCGAGCACGTGGCTTTCCACCTTCCCCAGTTTGGCCAAGCCTTGCTCCTCTCGTTTATACACTGGTATATATATTCATAAGTTTATATAAGTCTATTATAGTATATTTTTTTATTATAGGTAAAGTAATAGCTGTGTTTACATTTTTTTGTTTATAGTAATATATCTATTTGTGTATATATTTATAACTATATTGGGTTTAATGTATGTTTAAGGTTTACATATATATTAGTTTACATTTTCTGTGTATAAGATTTATATATGTTGATATTTTGAACTTTATTTAAATTATGTATATATTTCAAGTTTTATGTATATACGTATGTATCTGGTTATGCAAAAATTTCATTGAAACTTGGTTTTTTTAGTTATATATTATTTATTGAGTTCATATATTTGTTAGTTATATATATAAGGTTGTCTGTAATATATTATATATATGTTGGTTTATATGTTAATGTATATAGATAAAGGTACATATGTTTATATTAGCTTATATATATAGTAGATTTATATTTATATAGTTAGCGATTATACATAGCATAAGTATATATATATAGAAATATATATATATATAGTTGTTTGCAAGATATAAAGCTATATTTGTCTAAGTTAGTTATTTCACTTTTGCTCAAACATGCTTCTTTCAACAGCCTTCTAATATATAAAAAGAAAAAAAAGGAAAATAAATATTTCAGCCACCCATGCGTGTCCACCTTCCTTCCCCTTCAACACCGCCTCTGACCTCCACCGTGTTCCGCCTTCCTCTTCCATGCGTGAACAGCCCTTCACTTGCTCACGTTCACAACTTCATTCCCTCGTTCTTCTCACTGCAGAAGTAAGTTTATGTATACCATCTCATATTCGTTACATATTTATATTATTGATTTCATAGTGTAAATATATGTAAGTTATAGATTATATTATATTATAAATGAAGTGTCATTTGTGTTTCATTTTACTGTAATAGCATACTTGTTATATATAAAAGGCGTTGTAGTTCCATATATGATAGTTTGATATATATTGTTTACAAAGAGAATCTGCTTATATACAAAGTTTTACTATGTTGTACATACTTTGCACGTGAGTCTATATACATATTAAGTTTATAAAAATGTTGGTTGTAAATCTCTTTTATAAATAGTATACACATAAGTCAGTAAAATATATGCTTTAGCAAACAGTTGCCCTGAAGTATTAAAATTTGATCTATATATACATATATATATATATACTTACAGTGTTATAATAGCTTGATTTTACAGTTTGCCTGTCAAGTTATATATATATATATACAGTTTTCAATAAAGTATATTTATATTGATTTTATAATAATTATTAATCATAAATATAATATGAATGGTTATATTAATACTTGGTAGTTATAGTAGCTCCATACATTATATACACTTATATATATATATACGGTCTGCATTTTTTTTATGATATTTAAAGTTGTTGCCCACTGTCCCATTTTGGACTTAAATTAGAAAGTATACCTTATACTTAATCTTATTCTTTGTTTTATTTATATATATTCGATTGTATATTACTCAGCATACCTTTTTGAATAGTAGCATGCATGTGTATTTGGTTACATCTAGATATAGCTTATATCTGGGTATATATATATATTTATAGTACAAGATTTTGCGTGATTTTGTTATATCGGTATGTTTCATTTTATATGATGTATAAACTGAAATCTGTTGCATAACAGTTTATATATGTGTGCTAAATTTAACACAATGAATTTTAATTATATATATATGTTATTTTAATATTTGTTTAAAGTGAATATTGATTTCATGGAAAGGATAATAATAATATATATGCATTTTTCCGTTTACATCAAGCTAATATTTGATCCATTATCATCAATTTCGATCTATCAGTTGTCCGTCAAATTCGTGCCAATCTAGCTTTGGTTTGGGATTAGTGCTTGAATTCGTAGCTCATTTCTTTGTCTACCCTCTGTAGCCTCGAAAGGTGAGCAATCACTCACGATTAACATTCTTATATTTATTAAATTTGATTTCAATTGAAACGACAATTGAAATTGGTTGTTGTTAGTTGTTTAAATTATTATATGTGCTATTATCTGTAATTGTTCACTTGTAGGATATGACACCATATCCTGTTGTTTATATTAAATTGTTATTGAATGATATATGCCTGTTATATTATTATTATATCTGTTATCACTCTGCAAGTTCCCTGTTAGTATAGAAATCACTATGGGTTGAAATGATACATATCTGAACGGACATTAGAATAGAAGAAAATCTTTATGGGTTGAAATGATAAACCCAAGCGATTTTCATTTGAATTGAATTTGGGACTACGAGTCGAAATGATATCCACCCGTATATATTTAAATTACGGATTGAAATGATAAATATCCGTATCACTTGACCATAGGATAGGAAAATATATACAGACACTGTTGGTCCATATATATATGAATGTTTGAAAATAATTTCTATGGTTTTGAAAGGAAATATATGGGTTTTATTAAACATTGGTTCTTAAAATATTATATATAAATGGTAATTATATATATATAGAATTAATGATTATATTATTGAGATTGATCTAATACATATAATACTTTTAAGTGTTTAAATTTATATTTCAAATAGATTTCGGTAATAATTTGAATAAGTTAAGGTTGGGAAGTTAATTTTATTTAATTAAACCGATTTGAAACTTGTTGAAATTGAGATTTAAGATATGATTTATAACTTGGGTTTGATTTAAGTAATTTAATAAATATTTCATGTTTAAATAAATTTAAGGAAATATTTAGTAAAAATGAAATTTAAGGCTAGTTAAATGATATTGAATTTATTAAGTGAATATTCCCTGATTAAATAATAATGAAGTTAAATCAAGATCTATATGAAACAGTTAAATTGAACTTTGAAATGTAGAATATTTAAGCTTTGAAATATACTGGAATTTAAATGGTTTATTTTGTGATTCAGATCTGTATTTGAAATCAATATAATTTGAATTTGTTATTTAGAAACTGAATTGAATAAAAATGGATAAACCTAGATTGAATTAAAATTTAATTGGAACTCGAATTGATTTGAATCAATTGGTGAAATTGAGTGTATATATATATTTAATGGAAATGATATTTTGGTTTTGAAGTATAAATTAATTAGAAATGACCATGGTGTTATAGTGTATATTTCTACATTATAGATAGTTCCATGGACCCTTTGAGGATGGTTATCCCAAACATCCTTTAAGTTACTTGTATTTCAGTTGATATTTCACCTGAGTTGGATTTATTGATATAAGAATGTTAATCCTTACTCGAGTGTTTTGTGTTTTGCTTTACGCTCGGGTCAGACCGAGTGATACAGCATTTGAGACTCACCTTTGGAGTTTGGAGCTTCGTTTGGATCCAACTATCGATTCAGATTTTAGCTTTTCCAGTTGATTTGTTCAGAGAAGTCATCTGTTTGTAATGGAGACTTCACTGTATTTGAGATATTCTGATGTATTTCATTTCTAACTCTGATGCTTATATAGTAGCCTCATGAACTACTATTTATTTATTCCGCTGCGTATTTTGTATTACTCTGTGTTTGTGATTCTGTGATTGATTTATTTACCGTATATGCTGAGTTTTGCAAAATTTTAAATTAGCAATCTGATATTTTGAGCAATTCAAGTCCGACATGTGCGGATGCGAATGGTTAAAAATACCGGGTCGTTACAGCTTCTACTACCGGCCCTACAACCGGCTCATTTCTAGGAGCTGTGCCATTTGTAGCTGTACTGGTTCCAGATCCCCTCCCTCTTCTTCCTTTTGTATTCATTTTCAATAACCTGGATAAGTGACAGGCATCATTAGAATACAAAGATAGGGTCAAAGATGATAAAAGGTAATGTAACGACCCACTATTTTGGACCATTCAAATCGACAATAATCCACACATGTTAGACTTGAATAATACAAAATAACAGATTGTAATAAAATTTGGAGCAATTAAAATCATTCACAGAATCACAGACACAGAAATATCAGAATAACTCGCAGCGGAAATAATATAAATAGTGGTTCATGAAGCCACTAAAATACAAAGTCTCAAAACAAATACAAAATACATAGTCTGAAAACAAATACAGTTCTAAAACAAGTACAGTAGAAATCCAAATACATAAGTCTCTAATACAAAGATGACATAGAAATACTGAACGGAAATAAATAACAACTAGATAAGCAGAAACTCCAGCGATTCCTAGCTCCAGAAAAGTGAAATCCAAAGCTGTGAATACTCAGGCTGACCCGAGCGTAAATAAAACACTCGAGTCAGGACATACATACTTATACAGTGTAAACCAACTCAAGTGAACTGTAATAAAGGTACAAGTAACTTAAAGAACGCTTGGGATGGCCCATTCTTTAAGGATCCGTTAAACTATCTACTATGTAGTAATATTCGCTATTATAATAATGTCTAATTATAAAATAAACGTACTTTAAAATAGCATTAGGGCTTTACATTTAATCTGAACTCACCCTAACACGTAATAGTACCAGTAGTCTATCCAGTATTAGCATACTCCCAAAATGGGGGCTACCCTCGATACTCCACAAGTTACGAGAGAAATCACAACTCGTAGTAAAGCTCGATATGGTAGGTGACACGGCACACAAGGCAATGCCAGGGTAGATATACCAATTACGCACACGGGCTGATGGAAACGCATAGCAGCCACTACCGCTCCACCTCGAACAACACTCCTAAATCAAGGGGTGCATCCAAACAATCACAAAGTAATATAATGGTATCGAAGAAGTGTGTCCGATAGGAGGTGCTACCTCATTGGCCCGAGATTGCTCCTGTTTTAGCCACCTTATGCCAACTCATGGGAGTTGGGTCCACATATATACCTTAGGATCGTCGCCACCATCCTACTTCATTCTGGAAACTCCACCGCGTACACGGTTGTCAAAGTGGTTTTCGGTATCGACAGAGAATATGTCCATATCTGATCCCGGTCTCTTTAACAACCAATCGTTATTATAACCCATGGTTATAAATTTAAAACAGTTTATATTTCAAATCAAAATACTTCAATTAAACCATTTAAAAACAAAGTCGTTATTCTTTTAAATCAAATATTCAATTCCCAAAATTTTAGCCTTTTCTGAGTTTATTTATTCACTTAAAACATTAAAACATTAAAATTTCAGCTTTCACAGCATTTAAAAAGTGCCGTGGTAAGTTATATTTGAAAACAATTTAATTCAGCAAAGACAGCATTTATAAACTGCTGTAATAGTTCAGTTTTAAAGGAAAAATAGTTTAATTCAGAAAAGACAGCATTTACAGAACTGCTGTAATAGTTCAGGGCTCAACTTAAAAGATTTAATTCAATTCAGCAAGGATAGCGTTTAAAAACTGCTGTAAAAGTTCAGTTTTAAACAAAAATCATATTTCAGCCTACTTCAGCACTTAACAAGTGCTACAATAGCCTTTTCATTAGTTTCAGTTTAAATTTAGTTCCTGTCACTACAGCACTTACCAAGTGCTGTCATAGCCTTAGTTCATTTTAGTCTTTAAGTTCATTTATGCAACCACAGCACTTACCAAGTGCTGCAGATTCTACTTAGTTCAGAATTAGTTCATTTCCAGAAATGATAGCATTTCTGAAGTGCTATTAATTAAATTTCCATATTTTAAATACAATTCCAGCCATAAATAAACTTCAATTTAAATCATTTAAACATATAAAAATCATATTTTTCCACATTAAAAATGTTCATTTAAATCCTTTAACTTATGATTTTTATAAAGAAAAATTTTACAAATAAAAATCAAATTTTTCCAAAGTTCACTTATTAAATTCAAGTATGTCAATTTCCCTTTTCATTTTTTTTACAATTTATTTCAACACTTAAATTTAAATTTTCATTTTCAACATTTAAAACTAAATTTTCATTTTAAATTTAATTAACTTAAATTTCCATTTTAAAATCAGTCAAATTTCCAATTTAAGTTACACTTTAAAATCACCATTTTCTATCCATTTATTTTACATTTAACACATAGAAAAACATTTCCATTTTAATAAATCTTTTAATAATTCAATTTAAATCAATTTATCATATTTTTACATTTTTAAAATACTTAAAAATTTCCAAAAAAATATATAAAATAACCATGGGTCTGTATAATATTTTCCTAGCGTAAGTCAAGTGATACAGATAATATATCATTTCAATCCGTAGTATACCAAGAAAATCCGGGTTTTATCATTTCAAACCCGCAATCCCAAGTAAATAAAATTAATTAAAAGTCGCTTAGGCTTATCATTTCAGCCCATAACGATCTTTCCCTATTCTAAAGTCCGTTCGGGTATGTATCATTTCAACCCATAGTGAACCTAATCTACAGGGAACTTGCAGTGTGATAAACTGATAAAAATGAACGGTCAGCAACATATAACAATAACAAGTGATATGACATGTAATTTAACAGGTTTAACATCATATAAAAATAATCATAGGAAATTATAACATCATTTTTAATTCTACACATTCAGTTGTGGTCGCTTCACAATTATATAAGTATGAATAGTCGTGTGAGATTTACTCACCTCTAATTGCTAGAGATAACAAAATCAATGACACAACGGAAATCAAAGCACGATGACAAGATTACGGACTTGAGTGGAGAGCAAATCCAATGCTATAGATCTTGTATTACAACCCAAACAAAAATCAAACAAACCATACATTTCAATACACTTGAAATGAAATAACTTTTAAATAAAAAGAGATACGAATGCCAAATCTTTTGTCTTGCTTTCTCATATGTTATGCACGGCCTAGGGGTTGCATATGGTCAGGTTTGGACTTAACATGGCTCTGGTTTGGTCATGTAAATGCACGGCCAAGGTAGTAGAATATGGGGAGGAAGTTTATACAAAGGAATGTGAAGAGTTTTAGGCAATGTAGTGGGTTTTTTGTCATTAAAATGGTTCGGCCATGCATGTGTGGGCTCGGCTTAGGTGCACCATGACTGGTCAATGGGAGGAAAGGTGTGTGGTGGTCTGGTCAGAGGTGGTGAAGGTGGCCTAGGTGGTGGTTGAGGTGGATGAGCAAGTGGTGATCAAACAACATGCTTTTATGGCTTGTGTTGCAATTTTTGTGGAGTTTTGGCATCATGGTGGGCTCGGCCATGGTCAAGGCCTGGGGTGTAGGTGGTGGTGATGGCAGGGAAGAGATGTAGGCGGTGGTGGCCGTGAAGACAAGGAGGAGTCCGAGCAAATCTATGGAGAAAACAAGGCAAAATAGAAGAAAAATCAATAGAAAAGGAATAAGAAAAAGTAGAAAAAAGAAGCCATTACCAAGTTATTTCCTCTCAGATCTGAAATGGCCGAATTGTGAAATGCAAATGAGGTGTTTCATGTGAAAAAAAAGAATAAAGTCACGGCCAAAGCATAAAGGAGGGGATGGCAATTGAAAATACTTTAGGAGGTGAAAGGACTTCAGTTTCTAAAGCATTTTAAACACTTCATATTTCTTTTTCTTTTTTATTTTATATAAATAAAATAAACTCAGAAATAAGCTTTAACAACTGAAACAAAATATTATAAAATAAAAATAAATAATTTATTTTAAAGAAAATGGAAAAAAGAATTACAGAAATTACTTAAAAATTGAAAACAGTGTCCAGAAATTACAAATAAATCACCATTGACTTTGGAAAATTATTTAATTCATTTAAAAAATATTCTAAAACAAAATTTGAAATAAAATGATTTATTTATCATTTCTAACATAAAAAAAATAATTTAAATTAAATAAAATAGAAAAAGAACTGAAGAAATTGTTTAAAAATAGGAAATAGGACCTGAAAATTCCAAATAAATTACCATTGACTCTAGAAAAATGTCTACTTCACTTTAAAAATATTTTCAAATGAAATAAATTCAAATAAAAATAATTTCAAAATATTGGGTTTTTACACTCTCCCCCACTCAAACCTTTTCGTCCTCGAAAAGAACGGAAACAAGAAAAGTAAGGAAACAAGATAGAAAGAAAATAGTACCTGAAACGAACAATTCCGGATTTGAAGCACGAATGCTTTCCTCCGTCTCCCAAGTACAATCACGATCATCAGTACTCCACTGTACCTTTACCAGACTAACAGATTTCCTTCTTAGCTGCTTCGTACCTTTGTCGACAATACGAAGTGGCTTCCTCTCAACAGTCAGATTAGGCTCAATATCCAAACCATCAAGAGCAGAAGGCTGAACAATAAGAGATGGATCATGCAGATAGCGACGAAGATGAGAAATGTGGAATACATTATGCATCCAGAGAACTTCTTGGGCAAATCCAGACGATAAGCCAAAGAACCAATTCTTTCCACAATGCGGAAAGGACCAACAAACCTAGGAGAAAGCTTCCCTCTACAACCAAATCGAATAACATTCCTTAAGGGAGAGACCTTAACGAAAACCAAATCACCAATAGCAAACTCTAAACTCCACCTACACCAATCAGCATACTTTCTTCTGCCTATCCTGAGCAACCCTCATCTTCCTCCTAATCTCCTTAACTCTCTCAGAAGCCTCCAAAATCATATCAGGACCAAGAACCAAACGATTACCGGATTCAATCCAGCAAGAAGGAGATCTACAAGGTCGTCCGTAAAGAGCAGCAAACAAAGACGTCTTGATACTGGCTTGAATTCAAAGATAGAAATGAGATAGATAAAAGATTAAGATAAGATTAAAACAGAAGATAGAAATTATACCTGATAACTGTTGTTATAGGTGAATTCGATAAGATGGAGATGATCTTCCCAAGATCCTCCATAATCAAGCACACAAGCACGAAGAAGATCTTCAAGAATCTGATTCACCCTTTCCGTTTGACCGTCGGTCTGTAGATGGTAAGCAGTGCTCAGATTCAGACGAGCACCCAAGGAATCCTGGAAAGCTTTCCAAAACCAACTAGTAAAGATAGTATCACGATCACGAACAATACTGAGAGGAACACCAGGGAGACGAACAATCTCCCTCATGTAAATCTCAGACAAACTAGATGCAGAACGGGTAGACTTGACCGGAATAAAATGGGCTGATTTGGTCAATCTATCCACAATAACCCAGATACTCTCATTACCCTTCCTAGTCCTCGGTAATCCATCAATGAAATCCATAGAAACCTGTTCCCACTTCCAATTGGGAATCTCAAGAGGCTGCAACAAACCAGGGGTCTTCTGATGATCTACCTTGACTTGCTGACAAGTCGCACACCTACTAACAAAAATGGAGATATCACGCCTCATACCCTTCCACCAGTACAACTTCTTCATATCCTGATACATCTTGGTCACACCCGGATGAATAGAAAGTCTAGACTGATGATTCTCCCGAAGCAACTCCTGTCTCAAACCATCAACGTTCGGGACACAAATCCTATTATTAATCCTCAACACACCTTTATCATCAATTTGAGCACCACTGCCATCAAGACTACTACCTCTGACTCTACTTCGAACATTCTCCTTAATCAATCTAAGCATCTCATCCTCATCCTGCTTAGCCATGATACGATCTAAAAGAGGAGAAGAAACAACCAACTGACACAACAAAGCCTTCTTCCTACTCAAAGCATCTGCCACAACATTAGCTTTACCGGGAGTATAGTTGATGTCGAGGCCATAAGAAGCAAGGAACTCTAACCACCTAACTTGTCTCTGGTTCAAATCCTTCTGAGAGAAAATATACCTCAAAGACTGATGATCTATGAAAAGCTCAAACTTAGTGCCTAAAAGATGATGTCTCCAAAGCTTCAAAGCAAAAACAACAGCAAGCAACTCTAAATCATGGGCAGCATAATTGGCTTCATGGGTCTTCAACTGACGACTAGCATAAACAATCACCTTACCATCATGCATCAGAACAGCTCCCAAACCTTCTCGACAAGCATCAGTGTATACCGTTAATCCCTCATTTCCACTTGGAACGGTAAGAACTGGTGCGGAAGTAAGCTTGTGCTTCAACTCACTGAATGCAGCCTTACACTCATCAATCCAAATAAACTTAGCATTCTTTCGAGTTAAAGCAGTTAGAGGTGCAGCAATCCGAGCAAAATTCTCAATGAATCTCCGGTAATAACCGGTGAGGCCTAGAAAACTACGGATATCAGTAGGAGTCTTAGGAGTTTCCCAATCTTGTACAGAATAGGGATAAATAAGGACAACAAGAAAGATAGAATAAATTTAATGAACAAGGAAAGAGAAGGAAAGAAAGACTTACATTGATCGCAGCGATCTTGACTGGATCAATAGAAACTCCATTACCATAAACAATATGCCCGTGGAATCGGACTTCATCCTTCCAGAAATGGCATTTAGAAAATTTAGCCTTCAACTGATGATTTCTAGGAGTTTCTAGAACAGATTTCAAATGTGACTCATGCTCTTCCTCGGACTTAGAGAAAATGAGAATATCATCAACAAAGACTAGAACAAATTTATTAAGCACATCACGAAAAACACGATTCATTAAATCAACAAAGAAAGCAGGAGCATTAGTCAAACCAAAAGGCATGACTAACCATTCAAAGAATCCATTCTCAGTACGAAAAGCAGTCTTGGGAATACTTTCCTCAGCAACTCTGAGCTGGTGAAAACCTGTGGCAAGATCAAGCTGAGAGAAAATAGTAGCACCATGAAGCTGATCAAACATATCATTGATGCGAGGCATTGGATATCTGTTTTTCATAGTGAGCTTGTTCAGCTCCCTATAATCAACACACATCCGGAGAGAACCATCGGACTTGGTGACGAAAACCAACGCTGCTCCCCATTTAGAAAATCTAGGTCTGATAAGACCCTTGGAAGATAAGTCCTCAATTTGCTTCCCTAACTCAACCTTCTCGCGGGGTGCCATTCTTCTAGGAGGAAGAACTACAGGTCGAGCTCCAGGAATAAGATCAATGCGGAAATCAATTTCCCGCTTAGGAGGTAAAGTAGTAACTTCACCAAATACATCAGGATAGAGTTTGACTACACGAGTCGACTAAAGATCAACAGGAGAAGAATACAAAGAATAAATAAAGCTACCCGCACAATCATGAGGCATACAACACTGAATAACCAACGAATTACCCCGATCATCCTCAAGAGAAACAATTCGGGATTTACAAGAGATACGAGCATCATGATTCCTTAACCAATCATCTCCAAGCAATAAATCAAAAGTATCAAAACCAAGGATATAGAAATCACCACTAAAGCGATGATCAGAATGGAGTAGTTTCACCCCTCTACAAATCCTACTAAGGTTCGTGGGACCCCCAATAGGATTAGAAACACATAAAGGAACAGAAGCATACTCAGGAGAAAGAAAATGCTCAAACTTATCACAAATAGCCATAGAAATAAAACTATGCGAATGTGATATCCCGGGATTTCGAGGAATTTAAAATGTGATAATCTCTAAATTTAAATTATTTAAATTGATAATATTAATATAAATAACCAAATAATAATAATGTGATGTATTAATTATGATATAGATTGAATTATAATAAGGATAATTATTTAATTATGTTATTTTATAAATTTAATTTTAAAATAGATTTATCATTTCCAATATTTAATAGTATTGTTTAAATATATATATATATTGTCTTGAGTTGTTTTATATTAATTTCAAACTAAATAAAGTGTTTATTTAAATAGTAAATAAATACAAAAGATATGTTTACACTTAAAAATGAATTAAAAATATTGTATATAATTTTATTAGGATATAAATGAGTTTTATTGTTTTTCTTTTAAAAGGTTTCATTTATTTATAATATAGAAAATCATTTATAACTAATAAATGTATTTATCTATTTAGGAAATAAATATATAAGCTTTTATAATCTTTTTAAAAATAATATAAAACAATTAATGACAAGTGTTAATTTTATACACATGTAAATACATGTGTAAGATCATAAACTAATGTATGTGACAAGTGTTATTTTTATTATCATTTTTGCTTGATTTTTAATAAACCATCAATTTAGATTATATAAGCCTACCTTTCCATTTCTCTTTTCCTTTTCTAATCTCAATCCTCAAAAACTAAAACCAGGAAAACATATCAAACCGAAATCAAATCCTCAAACCAAACTGAGATTTTCTCAAACCAAACTGAAATCATTTCCAGTTCAAAACCTTGTAATCTGAAATCATCTCCAACCCAAAACTGGAAAGATTCTCTTAAACCAAGAATCTCAAAACTGAATTCATCTGCAAAAGCTTGATTCTCAAATTCAAATACCTGAAACCATATCTCTAAAACTAATTCAATTGCCTAAAACCACATTTCAGATCATATCAAAGATCTGTAACCATTGTTCTCAGACCTGAAACCATATTTCAAACAAATCTGCAATGTTTTTCAAGACTATAATCAATTCCAAGTGCATGCAAGAGCTTTTCAAAATTTAAAAGGAATCAAGGAAGAAATTGAAAGCAAGTGCAGTTCAAAAGCTTCCAGTTTTCAAAAACAAGCATTCCAGATTTCAAAGGAAATTCAGTTTCAAAGCTCTGACTTTTTGAAATAGGTGAGTAAACATCTTTTTCAAAGGTTAAAATGAAATTAAATTGCTTTCGAATGATTTCTGAATGAAGTATATTTGCATGTTCATGTGTGTATACTGTTTGTATGTGAGAATTGAAGTATGTATGCCTGGTTTCATTTATAATTGTTCTGTTATCTTCTATCGAGTAATATCTTCTTTATAAGACCTTGTACCATATATATATATCTCTTGATTCCAGTAGTATAATATGAGATGTACTTGAATGTTTGAGTGAAATTGTTTTGCATGTTTATAAATAGGTAGGAATAATTATATGCAGGTCTGTATACCTATATATCTCTGTTTTTATATCAATACAGGCTTCAAAATTTTTAGGAAAATTCATATCTTTACATCTGTTTGATTTTAGTCTAGGTAGTGTTAATGAAAAAGGTTTCTAACTATATATTTTAGGTTTTAAAAATAGATTCAATGATATATAATAGACATTTAACCCAAAATATAAAGTTTACAGTAGAACTAAATGAAATGGGTAAATTTCGAAAATGTTAATTTTAAACTTTGATTCTAAAATCTGTTTAGTAATTACAAATGATGAATTTAGAAAAAGAATTCAAGAATTTTAAGATAGAAGTGGTAGAGAAATTGTAAGATGAACAGAAATGTCATTTTCGTCATTTTCAGACAAACGATGGGGCTGGGTTCATCGTGATGGATGTCGGAGGTAGGTTGAAGGCTGTAGATGATGGGAAAAATAGTGGATGAATTTATTATTCGTCGTGGTGATCAATCGATGGAGTTTTAGGGTTTAGCAATGGTTTTGGGCATGGTTGAAATCGCGATCTTTTTCGATGTCATGGATGAACTAGAGACTATCGCACCTGGGGAATGGAAGCATGGGACGGAGACGAAGCTTTGGTAGAAGTCGAGGGGGTTCTGGAGGTCGGAATCGTCTTGACGAGGTAAATCTTGGTTTTCGAATTTGGCTCCAGGAAGCTGTGATGGGTTCGATTTTACTGATGTGGTCAATCGAGGATGAAGAATGATCAGATGGATAGAGCACGACGAAGTCGACTTGTTGGGGATGGTCAGAGATGCCAGAACTCCGGTGATCGGCGGTGCATGTGCACCTGGTGTCAGTGTGTCAGTTGATTTGGGTTTGGATTTCGTGGGTGTTTTCTCGAAGTTGGTCTCGGGGAAGAAGGCCTTTGGTCCGAGTAATATTATGGGGAGGTACACGAGTATTTTGTGTGATAACTGTTAAGTTTTTAACAGTTTAAATTTCAAAGCGACAGTTTTAAAATTCTCGGGGATGTCTCGGGTAGATTAGGTTTTGGCTCGGGTTTGCCTTCGGGTCGTTGTGAGCTGAGTGAAAACTGTTAGCAGTTTAAATTTCTTTAAATTCAAAACAGTTTTAAATTCTAAAATTAAATCTCTGTTTTAATAAAGATGCAGATGTATTGGCTTAGATTTAAATACATATGGGTTAAAACCAAAGTAAATGTTAAACTAGTTTTTAAATTTAAGTAAAGGTAAGTTGTAAATTTAAATAATTAAGTTAAATCAATTTTCTTGAAAATTTATTACTTTGTAATAAATTGTTTAAATAAATTAAATTGTATGATTTATTTAATTTAAATATATTAAGTCAAAATCTTAAGTTATTTTCAAACTTAATATAAAGGTTAATTAATAAGGATATGTTTTTATCTTAAAAACTTAATTAAAGTTGGATAGTTTATGAGATAATTAAAGCGTGACTTATTAATTAAATTCGTTGATGTTTAAGGATAAGTAAATTAACAATTAAGTTTTCAAGTGTTTTATTTACTTGTAATTAAGGATTGTTAATTTATAATTAAAGATAAGTAATTAATTATTTATTTTAAAACTTAATTAATGACATTTAATTAAGTAAGTTAAATTACTAAGATCAAATGTTTTAATGATAATGTTTTATCTTAAGATTAATTAAGATTTTTAAATGAGTTGAAATTAATTAATTTAATTAAGAAATTAAGATTAATTAATTTATTTAATTAATTATTGATAAGGATTAATTAAATGATTAAAGGTTAATTAAACTAGTAATTAAGAAGTACTTAATAAAGTTTTATTAAATAATAATTAAGTTTTCTTAATTAATAATTAAGAAATTATTAAATTATAATTAAAGTTAATTAAGGATTAATTAACTGTTATTAAGGTTAGTTAATTATCATTAAAGATTGATTAATAGATAATTATGGACTAATTAAATTGGTAATTAAGGTTGTTAATTAATAATTAACTTTTATTAATTAATAACTAAGAATAATTAATTAGTTAATTAAGTTTAAGTAATTAAGGATTGATTACTTTGTATTAAAGGATACTGATTAATAATTAAGGTTTATTAATTAATAGTTAAAGAATAATTAATCAAGGATTAATTAATTTGTTTAAAGGGTAATTAAGGATGAGTTACTCAGTTATGATTTAAGAAATGAATGTGATTTATTAAGTTAATTAATTTGTTAATTAATTAAGGATAGTCACTTGGTAATTGATTAAGTATAGTTACTTAATAAGATTGGTTAAGTATAATTACTTAGTGTAAGTAATTAATAAATGAATTACTATATGTAATTGGTAAAATTAATCAAAAAGGATTTATGAAGTAAATGATAAATAATTAAGAAGTAATTAAGATTAGTTAATTACTGTTAATAATTATTTAAGGTTGATTAATTAATGTAATTAATTATAGTTAATTAATTAATTAATGTAATTAATTAAGGATATTAATTATTATAATTAATGAGAGTAATTAAAGGTTAATTACTGTTAATGGTTAAGAATAATTAAATTGTGAAGTTAATTAAAGGATAATTACTTTATGTAATTAATAATTAATCAAGAGTGATTAATATTTAATGATTAATTAATTAAATGGATTGTAATTAATTAATGTTGATTAAGCAAGGAAAGGAATTAATTATTAAGTAATTAATTTAATTTAAGTTGATTAAATTAATTATAATAGAGATTAATAAATGGTTGCTTATGAATGATGGTTAAGTAGAATGTCTGATTTGGTTATATTTATTGGATGATATGCTATGATATTCTGTGATATGATATTGGATATATCGGTGATAAATGTGTGATATTTATCTATGTTAATGCTATGTGAATTCAAATATTAAATTGAATTGAATTGTTTAAACCTTTAAACAACTTGGCCTTAAAAGATACGTTTTGGATTTCGATGAGACCGGGATCGGGTTTCCGTATACCGGATTTCCAGGTCTGGAGACCCGAATACCACATCGATCCAAATTAACGATAGATCGTGAATCCCAAGTGAAGATGAAGATTCAGAGTGCAAGGGTTATTGTCGTTAACTCTGAGGGTGATTCCAAAACGAGTGTAACGAGATAATGCCTTCGGTTTCGTTCGAACCCGGAACGAACTTGTATGGATTGAATGCTTTCAGAACATCGTCAGGTGGACGATGAGCATTCTAAGTGATGTGTTCTTTTCTAAGGTAATCGTAGCCTCAAGCCTCATCAACCGGGAATGGCTAAAACAGGGGAGGTGCAGCAAGGCTTCGTGGGTAGCGCCCACTGAGAGTAAGGTCATCCCTGTCTAGATGTCCCTTTCTATTTCGACTTAGTGGTACGGTTGCAGTACACAACCATGGGGTGATTTTATTCGGAATTATCCAGTAAGGGATGGTTCCGGCTTTGTGTTGCAGGGGAGCGGGCGTACTCCTCGGTACGGTGATCTAGGCCACGTACTGTGACGGGCGGTACCCCAGTAGCCCTGCCATTGTATGGAAATCCAACTTCCAATAAGTGATAACGGTCTTGATTGTATACCTATGTATGCTGGAATTTAATAATGTAACAATTTCAGCTATTTCATATTTATTTGAAAACCCTAGACCTATTATAATATAACCAGATTTCCTATCAAGTTTTGGTTAGCGTAAGGTAAAAACTTTTCCATGTTTATGTGTGGGAAGTCTTACGTGATACCTTTTGATTTCAAAGGTTTTGAAGTTAAGTAAGTTAAACCGTTTACTCACACCAGACCCATGTCTGACCCAAGTGTTTATTTCTGTTTTATATAAACTCTTGGGTACTCAAATTTTTACGAGTAGCCAAGAGAGTCAGGTTTGCTTTGACGAGTTATCTGGAGGAGCAATGGAGCAGGAGGCTTCAGCGCTGTAGAGATATAGTAGTTCCGCTGTGTTGATCTCTGAGTCATTGTTATCTGTGTTGTATCTTATATTGTAGAAACTAGACAGGTGTTTATAACTGTCTAGTATGTGTTGTATATGTTGTGTAACTCTGATAGTTGTTGTATATGATACTATGTAATAGTTTATGTTATTAATATAATTTATTCGTTCCGCTGTTTAGATTCTGTTGTTGTTTCTTTCTTTCTTCTCTTCTTTTCTCTTTCTATCCCTTTCTTTCTTATCGACGATACGACTTTCTGGTCGATGAAAGCCGGGTCGTCACATTTGGTATCAGAGCAGTAGGTTGAGTGAATACCTAGGCTCTGGAGTGGTGTCTATCTTGAGAGAGCGTATTTGTAATTTTTACTATATATATATATCTATTCTACCTATTTGTTGGATTATCTGTTCGGGTTTTCCAATATAAGATATAAAGGTAGATAGGGTGGTGGTGTGTGTAACACGACAACTACCAATGGTTGGAGTTTGGATGTTTGAGGTTGGAAGTATATTTGTCGAGACTGTAGACCTAATACCGTCTCGAGTGAACCTTGATAGTGGTGTAAAGATTTCTCTGATCTCTGAAGGGAACCTGTTTAGGTTCGGAGTCGATCATTGAAGTATAAGTTGAATCGCGCTCGTGTGGGCGGATTTTTGAGAATTTGGATCTGTTGGTTGAACAGAAGCGAGTGATGGTATCTTGGGTAACTCAGGAGTAGTAGCTGCATGATGAGATGCAGTAACTATGGATATCTCCGACGATGTTTCTGTTTGGAGAAAGTTTAAGGAAGTATATCTGCTTCGGTATTGTTGCTGAGTTTAGCATGATGTTTGTGTTTGGTTTGAAGTCCGAGTTTCTCCAAAAGCTTTGGATAAGGAGTCTTTGGCATCTGTGGCAGCAGTGCAGCTCGAGTGTTATGTGTTCTTGTTGGAAGATCTTTTGGCTTAGCAGTTCGTAAAGTGGAGTTCAGAAGCTGCGGAGTAAATTCATTTTTCAAATGGATTGGTCAAGCACTAGACTGTTCTGATGGATTAAGAAAGAACAGTAATCTTTGGATATTGGACTGGATAGGATCGCAAAAGTGACTTGCGATAGTTTGAGTGTTCTCTTGGAAAATCTTTTGCTTGGGTTTGAGGCATCTCTAGTAGATGTAGGAGTTATAGAGTTGCCAGAGATTCTCTGGAAGTGTTGATCTAGTTTGTGTTCGAGTTCATAGACGACATCTAGATCAGAGTTGAGCAGCGAAAGATAGGTAGCAGTTGTTCTAGAATGGAAGCAACCGAAAGTTGCAGTGTTTGGATTAGAGGGTTCCTACAGGAAGCTTTTCAAGATCTGAAGGACAGATTGGTGAGAGCATTTGTTTTGTCTTTTCTGGATAGGAGAAGTATTTGGAATCTACTGATGATTGAGGAGTAGAGTTTGAGTTCTGGATTTCTGTAGATCTTAAGAGGATCCATTTATTGGATTGTTTTTGGTCCTGTTTGTTTCGAGAAGCATCAGCGATGGTTGGGCTGATCAGGAAGGATGAAGGCATCCCAGAATCGTCAGAAGAGTTCTGTGGATTAGAGATGGAGAATTTTGGAATTCGAAGTTGGAGACTTCGTTGTTATTTCTCCAGTAAAAGGGAGCAAGTAAGATTGGGTAAGATTAGAAAGATAGCTCCGAGTATATTAGATCTTTCTGAATTTTTGTGAGGATATGTGTTTTGGCTTCGGTATTGAATTACCAGTTTGGATTTAATAGAGCGAGTAACCCAGTATCTGTATCGGGGAAACTCGGGATAATTTTAGGTAGTTTATCCGGATCTATGTTCGGATAACTAGAATTGTTGTTTGTATGAATTGTTGCTTGGATGAAATTGTTTGTTTGGATGAATGGTTGTTTGTTTGATAGTGTATGGCTGATAAGTATGCTTGAATTGTTTTAAAATGGATTGAAATAAAATAAAAATTTGGATTATCTTTTGTTTTAAATTTCGAGGACGAAATTCTTTTAAGGGGGAAGGAATGTGATATCCCGGGATTTCGAGGAATTTAAAATGTGATAATCTCTAAATTTAAATTATTTAAATTGATAATATTAATATAAATAACCAAATAATAATAATGTGATGTATTAATTATGATATAGATTGAATTATAATAAGGATAATTATTTAATTATGTTATTTTATAAATTTAATTTTAAAATAGATTTATCATTTCCAATATTTAATAGTATTGTTTAAATATATATATATATTGTCTTGAGTTGTTTTATATCAATTTCAAACTAAATAAAGTGTTTATTTAAATAGTAAATAAATACAAAAGATATGTTTACACTTAAAAATGAATTAAAAATATTGTATATAATTTTATTAGGATATAAATGAGTTTTATTGTTTTTCTTTTAAAAGGTTTCATTTATTTATAATATAGAAAAGCATTTATAACTAATAAATGTATTTATCTATTTAGGAAATAAATATATAAGCTTTTATAATCTTTTTAAAAATAATATAAAACAATTAATGACAAGTGTTAATTTTATACACATGTAAATACATGTGTAAGATCATAAACTAATGTATGTGACAAGTGTTATTTTTATTATCATTTTTGCTTGATTTTTAATAAACCATCAATTTAGATTATATAAGCCTACCTTTCCATTTCTCTTTTCCTTTTCTAATCTCAATCCTCAAAAACTAAAACCAGGAAAACATATCAAACCGAAATCAAATCCTCAAACCAAACTGAGATTTTCTCAAACCAAACTGAAATCATTTCCAGTTCAAAACCTTGTAATCTGAAATCATCTCCAACCCAAAACTGGAAAGATTCTCTTAAACCAAGAATCTCAAAACTGAATTCATCTGCAAAAGCTTGATTCTCAAATTCAAATACCTGAAACCATATCTCTAAAACTAATTCAATTGCCTAAAACCACATTTCAGATCATATCAAAGATCTGTAACCATTGTTCTCAGACCTGAAACCATATTTCAAACAAATCTGCAATGTTTTTCAAGACTATAATCAATTCCAAGTGCATGCAAGAGATTTTCAAAATTTAAAAGGAATCAAGGAAGAAATTGAAAGCAAGTGCAGTTCAAAAGCTTCCAGTTTTCAAAAACAAGCATTCCAGATTTCAAAGGAAATTCAGTTTCAAAGCTCTGACTTTTTGAAATAGGTGAGTAAACATCTTTTTCAAAGGTTAAAATGAAATTAAATTGCTTTCGAATGATTTCTGAATGAAGTATATTTGCATGTTCATGTGTGTATACTGTTTGTATGTGAGAATTGAAGTATGTATGCCTGGTTTCATTTATAATTGTTCTGTTATCTTCTATCGAGTAATATCTTCTTTATAAGACCTTGTACCATATATATATATCTCTTGATTCCAGTAGTATAATATGAGATGTACTTGAATGTTTGAGTGAAATTGTTTTGCATGTTTATAAATAGGTAGGAATAATTATATGCAGGTCTGTATACCTATATATCTCTGTTTTTATATCAATACAGGCTTCAAAATTTTTAGGAAAATTCATATCTTTACATCTGTTTGATTTTAGTCTAGGTAGTGTTAATGAAAAAGGTTTCTAACTATATATTTTAGGTTTTAAAAATAGATTCAATGATATATAATAGACATTTAACCCAAAATATAAAGTTTACAGTAGAACTAAATGAAATGGGTAAATTTCGAAAATGTTAATTTTAAACTTTGATTCTAAAATCTGTTTAGTAATTACAAATGATGAATTTAGAAAAAGAATTCAAGAATTTTAAGATAGAAGTGGTAGAGAAATTGTAAGATGAACAGAAATGTCATTTTCGTCATTTTCAGACAAACGATGGGGCTGGGTTCATCGTGATGGATGTCGGAGGTAGGTTGAAGGCTGTAGATGATGGGAAAAATAGTGGATGAATTTATTATTCGTCGTGGTGATCAATCGATGGAGTTTTAGGGTTTAGCAATGGTTTTGGGCATGGTTGAAATCGCGATCTTTTTCGATGTCATGGATGAACTAGAGACTATCGCACCTGGGGAATGGAAGCATGGGACGGAGACGAAGCTTTGGTAGAAGTCGAGGGGGTTCTGGTGGTCGGAATCGTCTTGACGAGGTAAATCTTGGTTTTCGAATTTGGCTCCAGGAAGCTGTGATGGGTTCGATTTTACTGATGTGGTCAATCGAGGATGAAGAATGATCAGATGGATAGAGCACGACGAAGTCGACTTGTTGGGGATGGTCAGAGATGCCAGAACTCCGGTGATCGGCGGTGCATGTGCACCTGGTGTCAGTGTGTCAGTTGATTTGGGTTTGGATTTCGTGGGTGTTTTCTCGAAGTTGGTCTCGGGGAAGAAGGCCTTTGGTCCGAGTAATATTATGGGGAGGTACACGAGTATTTTGTGTGATAACTGTTAAGTTTTTAACAGTTTAAATTTCAAAGCGACAGTTTTAAAATTCTCGGGGATGTCTCGGGTAGATTAGGTTTTGGCTCGGGTTTGCCTTCGGGTCGTTGTGAGCTGAGTGAAAACTGTTAGTAGTTTAAATTTCTTTAAATTCAAAACAGTTTTAAATTCTAAAATTAAATCTCTGTTTTAATAAAGATGCAGATGTATTGGCTTAGATTTAAATACATATGGGTTAAAACCAAAGTAAATGTTAAACTAGTTTTTAAATTTAAGTAAAGGTAAGTTGTAAATTTAAATAATTAAGTTAAATCAATTTTCTTGAAAATTTATTACTTTGTAATAAATTGTTTAAATAAATTAAATTGTATGATTTATTTAATTTAAATATATTAAGTCAAAATCTTAAGTTATTTTCAAACTTAATATAAAGGTTAATTAATAAGGATATGTTTTTATCTTAAAAACTTAATTAAAGTTGGATAGTTTATGAGATAATTAAAGCGTGACTTATTAATTAAATTCGTTGATGTTTAAGGATAAGTAAATTAACAATTAAGTTTTCAAGTGTTTTATTTACTTGTAATTAAGGATTGTTAATTTATAATTAAAGATAAGTAATTAATTATTTATTTTAAAACTTAATTAATGACATTTAATTAAGTAAGTTAAATTACTAAGATCAAATGTTTTAATGATAATGTTTTATCTTAAGATTAATTAAGATTTTTAAATGAGTTGAAATTAATTAATTTAATTAAGAAATTAAGATTAATTAATTTATTTAATTAATTATTGATAAGGATTAATTAAATGATTAAAGGTTAATTAAACTAGTAATTAAGAAGTACTTAATAAAGTTTTATTAAATAATAATTAAGTTTTCTTAATTAATAATTAAGAAATTATTAAATTATAATTAAAGTTAATTAAGGATTAATTAACTGTTATTAAGGTTAGTTAATTATCATTAAAGATTGATTAATAGATAATTATGGACTAATTAAATTGGTAATTAAGGTTGTTAATTAATAATTAACTTTTATTAATTAATAACTAAGAATAATTAATTAGTTAATTAAGTTTAAGTAATTAAGGATTGATTACTTTGTATTAAAGGATATTGATTAATAATTAAGGTTTATTAATTAATAGTTAAAGAATAATTAATCAAGGATTAATTAATTTGTTTAAAGGGTAATTAAGGATGAGTTACTCAGTTATGATTTAAGAAATGAATGTGATTTATTAAGTTAATTAATTTGTTAATTAATTAAGGATAGTCACTTGGTAATTGATTAAGTATAGTTACTTAATAAGATTGGTTAAGTATAATTACTTAGTGTAAGTAATTAATAAATGAATTACTATATGTAATTGGTAAAATTAATCAAAAAGGATTTATGAAGTAAATGATAAATAATTAAGAAGTAATTAAGATTAGTTAATTACTGTTAATAATTATTTAAGGTTGATTAATTAATGTAATTAATTATAGTTAATTAATTAATTAATGTAATTAATTAAGGATATTAATTATTATAATTAATGAGAGTAATTAAAGGTTAATTACTGTTAATGGTTAAGAATAATTAAATTGTGAAGTTAATTAAAGGATAATTACTTTATGTAATTAATAATTAATCAAGAGTGATTAATATTTAATGATTAATTAATTAAATGGATTGTAATTAATTAATGTTGATTAAGCAAGGAAAGGAATTAATTCTTAAGTAATTAATTTAATTTAAGTTGATTAAATTAATTATAATAGAGATTAATAAATGGTTGCTTATGAATGATGGTTAAGTAGAATGTCTGATTTGGTTATATTTATTGGATGATATGCTATGATATTCTGTGATATGATATTGGATATATCTGTGATAAATGTGTGATATTTATCTATGTTAATGCTATGTGAATTCAAATATTAAATTGAATTGAATTGTTTAAACCTTTAAACAACTTGGCCTTAAAAGATACGTTTTGGATTTCGATGAGACCGGGATCGGGTTTCCGTATACCGGATTTCCAGGTCTGGAGACCCGAATACCACATCGATCCAAATTAACGATAGATCGTGAATCCCAAGTGAAGATGAAGATTCAGAGTGCAAGGGTTATTGTCGTTAACTCTGAGGGTGATTCCAAAACGAGTGTAACGAGATAATGCCTTCGGTTTCGTTCGAACCCGGAACGAACTTGTATGGATTGAATGCTTTCAGAACATCGTCAGGTGGACGATGAGCATTCTAAGTGATGTGTTCTTTTCTAAGGTAATCGTAGCCTCAAGCCTCATCAACCGGGAATGGCTAAAACAGGGGAGGTGCAGCAAGGCTTCGTGGGTAGCGCCCACTGAGAGTAAGGTCATCCCTGTCTAGATGTCCCTTTCTATTTCGACTTAGTGGTACGGTTGCAGTACACAACCGTGGGGTGATTTTATTCGGAATTATCCAGTAAGGGATGGTTCCGGCTTTGTGTTGCAGGGGAGCGGGCGTACTCCTCGGTACGGTGATCTAGGCCACGTACTGTGACGGGCGGTACCCCAGTAGCCCTGCCATTGTATGGAAATCCAACTTCCAATAAGTGATAACGGTCTTGATTGTATACCTATGTATGCTGGAATTTAATAATGTAACAATTTCAGCTATTTCATATTTATTTGAAAACCCTAGACCTATTATAATATAACCAGATTTCCTATCAAGTTTTGGTTAGCGTAAGGTAAAAACTTTTCCATGTTTATGTGTGGGAAGTCTTACGTGATACCTTTTGATTTCAAAGGTTTTGAAGTTAAGTAAGTTAAACCGTTTACTCACACCAGACCCATGTCTGACCCAAGTGTTTATTTCTGTTTTATATAAACTCTTGGGTACTCAAATTTTTACGAGTAGCCAAGAGAGTCAGGTTTGCTTTGACGAGTTATCTGGAGGAGCAATGGAGCAGGAGGCTTCAGCGCTGTAGAGATATAGTAGTTCCGCTGTGTTGATCTCTGAGTCATTGTTATCTGTGTTGTATCTTATATTGTAGAAACTAGACAGGTGTTTATAACTGTCTAGTATGTGTTGTATATGTTGTGTAACTCTGATAGTTGTTGTATATGATACTATGTAATAGTTTATGTTATTAATATAATTTATTCGTTCCGCTGTTTAGATTCTGTTGTTGTTTCTTTCTTTCTTCTCTTCTTTTCTCTTTCTATCCCTTTCTTTCTTATCGACGATACGACTTTCTGGTCGATGAAAGCCGGGTCGTCACAGCGAAGCTCCAGTATCAAATAAAACACGAACAGGATTTTGAAATAAATAAAAGGTGCCCTGAAGAGTACCTTGATCATCACTAGGAGCAGGAGCAGGTGCAGCAGGAGAAGAAGCAGATGTGACAGCAAAAACACCAGATGGCTTTCCCTTCTGATACAAAGGACAGTCATTCTTACAATGACCTAGCTGAAGGCAGACATGACAAAGATTGTTCCTGGTAGCCTGAGGTGGAGGAATAGCAGCACTAACCGAAGTAGGGCAACTATTAGTATAATGTCCCTTTTGGTCACATTTGAAGCAGGTAATGGTAGATAAGTCAATAGGATGCCTCTGAGAATGAGAAGATGATGATGATCCCAAACATGGATGCTTGAGCCAATTCTTCTCCTACTGGTGGAAATTTGGCTTTCTCTTCTTAGAATTTGCAGAGGAAGACTGAGATGTAGGAGCACCAGAAACAGCAAGACCCTTGGAAGTAGGGTTCTCATAACGAATAGCCATATCCATAAGCTTGGTAAACGTGCCATGAACATGTGAAATAAGACGATCGTAGAACTCTGGGCGAGCTCCAGCTATGAACTTCTCATTTTTCTTAAGCCGGGTGTCGATAAGACCAGGACCAAACTTGGAAAGTTCGTTGAACTTCCGCTCATACTCTGAAAAAGACATGGTACCCTGCTTAAGATCCATGAATTCTCGATAAAGCTGAGATTTCCCGGCTTCGGGCATCCATTTTGCCACAAAAGCCTCCCTGGAAAAAGATACGGAAACAAAACTTAAGATAGATTCAAAAAAAAGAAAATGGGGAAAAATTCAAGATAACACAAAGGATACCTGAACTGCTCCCACGAAAGATCACCTTCGTTAGTGTGAGCTGTAACAGACTCCCACCAATCTAAGGCTGACTCTTGCAGCTGCCAAGCTGCTAACTGACGCTTCTGGGTATCAGTAATCTCAAGACTAGTAAAGATCCTCTCTAAACTCCATAACCATTGCTGGGCTTCGATAATACTCTATGAACCGGTGAACTTAGTACCACCGAGCTGAGAGAATTCCTTACAAAGAACAATAAACCTAACAGGTGCAACAGGTTGAGTAGCTGGGGCAGTACCACGACCCCTACCTCTAGCATTTCCACGATTCATCTTGAAAATATCAAGAATGAATATAGGACAAAGGTACAGAGAAGACAAAGATAAGCTAAGATAAGACAAGATAAAATCACCTGGATGAATATCCTAATAACAGAAATTTCTAACAAGGTAGATACGAAAAGAAGGAGGTTTAGAAAAATTTCTTTTAAAACAAGAAAATTTTATATCAAAATAATCTTTGAAAAATCATTTGAAAAATAATTTAAAAATCATTTTGAAATCATTTTATACTTTGAAAATACGTTCACTCAAAAGAAATGATTATGAGGTTAATTTCACTCATTCTAGGGTATTTCTACCCTATCTCTAATGAGTTTTTGCTCCATAGGCTAAGGTTTGCCTAAAACCTGGCTCCGATACCAAATGTAATGACCCGCTATTTTGGACCATTCAAATCGACAATAATCCACACATGTCAGACTTGAATAATACAAAATAACATATTGTAATAAAATTTGGAGCAATTAAAATCATTCACAGAATCACAGACACAGAAATATCAGAATAACTCGCAGCGGAAATAATATAAATAGTGGTTCATGAAGCCACTAAAATACAAAGTCTCAAAACAAATACAAAATACATAGTCTGAAAACAAATACAGTTCTAAAACAAGTACGATAGAAATCCAAATACATAAGTCTCTAATACAAAGATGACATAGAAATACTGAACGGAAATAAATAGCAACTAGATAAGCAGAAACTCCAAAGATTCCTAGCTCCAGAAAAGTGAAATCCAAAGCTGTGAATACTCAGGCTGACCCGAGCGTAAATAAAACACAAACACACGAGTCAGGACATACATACTTATACAGTGTAAACCAACTCAAGTGAAATGTAATAAAGGTACAAGTAACTTAAAGAACGCTTGGGATGGCCCATTCTTTAAGGATCCGTTAAACTATCTACTATGTAGTAATATTCGGTATTATAATAAAGTCTAATTATAAAATAAACATACTTTAAAATAGCATTAGGGCTTTACATTTAATATGAACTCACCCTAACACGTAATAGTCCCAATAGTCTATCCAGTATTAGCATACTCCCGAAATGGGGGCTACCCTCGATACTCCACAGGCTACGGGAGAAATTACAACTCGTAGTAAAGCTTGATATGGTAGGTGACACGGCACACAAGGCAGTGCTAGGGTAGATATACCAATTACGCACACGGACTGATGGAAACGCATAGCAGCCACTACCGCTCCACCTCGAACAACACTCCCAAATCAAGGGGTGCACCCAAACAATCACAAAGTAATAGAATGGTATCGAAGAAGTGTGTCCGATAAGAGGTGCTACCTCATTGGCCCGAGATCGCTCCTGTTTTAGCCACCTTATGCCAACTCACGGGAGTTGGGTCCACGTATATACCTTAGGATCATCGCCACCATCCTACTTCATTCTGGAAACTCCACCGCGTACATGGTTGTCGAAGTGGTTTTCGGTATCGATAGAGAGTATGTCCATATCCAATCCTGGTCTCTTTAACAACCAATCGTTATTATAACCCGTGGTTATAAATTTAAAAGTTTATATTTCAAATCAAAATACTTCAATTAAACCATTTTAAAACAAAGTCGTTATTCTTTTAAATCAAATATTCAATTCCCAAAATTTTAGCCTTTTCTGAGTTCATTTATTCACTTAAAACATTAAAACATTAAAATTTCAGCTTTCACAGCATTTAAAAAGTGCTGCGGTAAGTTATATTTGAAAACAATTTAATTCAGCAAAGACAGCATTTATAAACTGCTATAACAGTTCAGTTTTAAAGGAAAAATAGTTCAATTCAGAAAAGACAGCATTTGCAGAACTGTTGTAATAGTTCAGGGTTCAACTTAAAAGATTTAATTCAATTCAGCAAGGTTAGCGTTTAAAAACTGCTGTAAAAGTTCAGTTTTAAACAAACATCATATTTCAGCCTACTTCAGCACTTAACAAGTGCTACAATAGCATTTTCATTAGTTTCAGTTTAAATTTAGTTCCTGCCACTACAGCACTTACCAAGTGCTGTCATAGCCTTAGTTCATTTTAGTCTTTAAGTTCATTTACGCAACCACAGCACTTACCGAGTGTTGCAGATTCTACTTAGTTCAGAATTAGTTCATTTCCAGAAATGATAGCATTTCTGAAGTGCTATTAAGTAAATTTCTAGGTTTTAAATACAATTCTAGCCATAAATAAACTTCAATTTAAATCATTTAAACTTATAAAAATCATATTTTTCCACATTAAAAATGTTCATTTAAATCCTTTAACTTATGATTTTTATAAAGAAAATTTTTACAAATAAAAATCAATTTTTTCCAAAGTTCACTTATTAAATTCAAGTATGTCAATTTCCCTTTTCATTTTTTTTCACAATTTATTTCAACACTTAAATTTAAATCTCCATTTTCAACATTTAAAACTAAATTTTCATTTTAAATTTAATTAACTTAAATTTCCATTTTAAATTCAGTCAAATTTCCAATTTAAGTTACACTTTAAAATCACCATTTTCTATCAATTTATTTTACATTTAACACAAAGAAAAACATTTCCATTTTAATAAATCTTTTAATACATCAATTTAAATCAATTTATCATATTTTTACATTTTTAAAATACTTAAAAATTTCTAGAAAAAATATATAAAATAACCACGGGTCTGTATAATATTTTCCTAGCCTAAGTCAAGTGATACAGATAATATATCAATTCAATCCGTAGTTTACCAAGAAAATCCGGGTTTTATCATTTCAAACCCGCAATCCCAAGTAAATAAAATTAATTAAAAGTCGCTCAGGCTTATCATTTCAGTCCATAACGATCGTTCCCTATTCTAAAGTCCGTTCGGGTATGTATCATTTCAACCCATAGTGAACCTAATCTATAGGGAACTTGCAGTGTGATAAACTGATAAAAATGAACAGTTAGCAACATATAACAATAACAGGTGATATGACATGTAATTTAACAAGTTTAACATCATATAAAAATAATCATAGGAAATTATAACATCATTTTTAATTCTACACATTCAGTTGTGGTCGCTTCACGATTATATAAGTATGAATAGTCGTGTGAGATTTACTCACCTCTAATTGCTGGAGATAACAAAATCAATGACACAACGGAAATCAAAGCACGATGACAAGATTACGGACTTGAATGGAGAGCAAATCCAATGCTATAGATCTTGTGTTACAACCCAAACAAATATCAAAACAAACCATACATTTCAATACACTTGAAATGAAATAACTTTTAAATAAAAAGGGATACGAATGCCAAATCTTTTGCCTTGCTTTCTCATATGTTATGCACGGCCTAGGGGTTGCATATGGCCAGGTTTGGACTTAACATGGCTCTGGTTTGGTCATATAAATGCACAGCCAAGGTAGTAGAATATGGGGAGGAAGTTTATACAAAGGAATGTAAAGAGTTTTAGGCAATGTAGTAGGGTTTTTGTCAATAAAGTGGTTCGGCCATGCATGTGTGGGCTCAGCCTGGGTGCACCATGACTGGTCAGTGGGAGGAAAGGTGTGTGGTGGTCTGGTCAGAGGTGGTGGAGGCGGCCTAGGTAGTGGTTAGGGTGGTGGTTGAGGTGGATGAGCAAGTGGTGATCAAACAACATGCTTTTATGGCGTCTGTTGCAATTTTTGTGGAGTTTTGGCATCATGGTGGGCTCGGCCATGGTCAAGGCCTGGGGTGTAGGTGGTGGTGATGGCAGGGAAGAGATGTAGGGGGTGGTGGCCGTGAAGACAAGGAGGAGTCCGAGCAAATCTATGGAGAAAACAAGGCAAAATAGAAGAAAAATCAATAGAAAAGGAATAAGAAAAGGTAGAAAAAAAGAAGCCATTACCAATTTGTTTCCTCTCAGATCTGAAATGGCCGAATTTTGAAATGCAAATGAGGTGTTTCACATGAACAAAAAAGAATAAAGTCAGGGCCAAAGCATAAAGGAGGGGTTATGGCAATTGAAAAGACTTTAGGAGGTGAAAGGACTTCAGTTTCTAAAGCATTTTAAACTCTTCATATTTCTTTTTCTTTTTTATTTTATATAAACAAAATAAACTCAGAAATAAGCTTTAACAACTGAAACAAAATATTATAAAATAAAAATAAAGAATTTACTTTAAAGAAAATGGAAAAAAGAATTACAGAAATTACTCAAAAATTGAAAACGGTGTCCAGAAATTATAAATAAATCACCATTGACTTTGGAAAATTATTTACTTCATTTTAAAAATATTCTAAAACAAAATTTGAAATAAAATGATTTATTTATCATTTCTAACATAAAAATAATAATTTACATTAGAGAAAATAGAAAAATAACTGAAGGAATTGTTTAAAAATAGGAAACGGGACCTGAAAATTCCAAATAAATTACCATTGACTCTAGAAAAATGTCTACTTCGCTTTAAAAATATTTTCAAATGAAATAAATTCAAATAAAAATAATTTCAAAATATTGGGTTGTTACAGGGAAACTACAACAAGGATCTAAAACCAGACTTTTAGGGGAGAAAAGGAAACACTCTCTCAAGATTAACTCATCCTAGGGCTCTACTCACCCTCTCTCTAATGAGTTGTACCCCAATCAAGCTAAGGTGTTCGCCAAACTGAAGCACTGATACCAAATGTAACAGCCCAACTTTATGACCCCTAAGAACGACACTTAACACATCCTCGGTGTTCGTGTGTCATTGACCACGCATCAGAAAGATGAACCAACATGGGGCGAAATAAAGAACAGATTAAAAAACCTCACAACGAAACTATTAAATATAACATAACAGTAAGCAGTACATTAGGTTACTCCTTAACCAGGAGTTATCAGAGTTACACAAAATTACTGCAAATCAACCTAGGCAGTTATAACATTCTACCTTTACAAATGCTGAAACAAAATACACTTACACAAACTAGAAAATACAATGGAATAGACAAGTAATAAGATGAAATCCTCCTGCTTGGATGTCGTCTTCAAAAGAGCCCAACAAAGACCTGCTACTCTCGGACTACTAAAATAAAATGAGTATCGGAGAATTTATGGAAACAAATAACTTGGGTCAGACAATATGTCTAGTATGAGTAAAACTTTAAACAAAGGTATGTAATTAAACACAAACATGTGAGACCACGTCGTTGATCACAGAACGGGTTTACTCTCGTATAAAACAACATCCAAACGTAAGGAATGGATAAATAATCAAACTCCATGAAGAGTGGTTGACTCTTCATGATGCAACTAAGGAAATAAATTTTAAGGTCCGAATCAAATAAGAAAAGGAAAATCTCAAACAAATGACTAGGAGGGTGCATCCCCCTAAAAAGAAGTATACCTCTAGAAATATACTTAATCCCTGGGAACTGCAAGCCTGACCCCACCAATCCTTACCGAGAATCCGAGCATTTCATATCTAAATGCGCAAAATCGAATCCAATCTATATGAGATGTGAAAATACCCTAATGGGAGCAACCCCACATAACTTGGCCTCCAAAACGCGCGCTTTTTTTTAGTCATTTTGGACAAAGGATAATAAAGCTCAAAAGAGCAGCACATCGTCTTAGAGTGACAAAAATAAAGAAGCTGAACTAACCGATAGTTGAGGAACCAATTATCGAGGACATAAAATGATCGTATATGGAAATTAAGTCTTCTATACTTATCACCACTCGTTGAATTCAAACTTGTGCTTTTTCTTGGTAAACAACAACACCAGACAAGTCAAGGTAGTGTTACCTCAAACTCATGTCCAACGATTATTCTTAACTTTTGAAGTAGCGACAAGTTTACTTTTTTGATGTTTCGTGCTAATTATACAAATAAATCGTTTCCATATAAGTGAATCGCTTTACAGAAATTAATTCATTTCCATAAACAATTCAAATTTTTTTCTTTTAAATCATACTTGGCTTCACCTTACAAGTATTAGCTTTAAAACACTTTATTAAAAGAGTTCAATGGTTTTTTTGAACCTCATTATAAAAAGGATTTGTCCACTTAAAACATCCTTATTATATTTACTAATCAACTTCAAAACTTTATTAATTAAGTTGATAAATTCACTTCAATGTCCTTTAATTAAAAAATGTAAATTACCTTTAAATCATCATTAATTCAATTTACTAATAATATAATTAATTAAATTAAATTAAATAATAATTAAATATCATTATTTAAAAGTAATGAATTAATTTAACTTCATTTAAGAAAATATTAATTTAAAGTAATAAAAGTCATTAATTAAAAGGGTTGGTTAATTTTAAAATATCATTAATTAATAAATTAATTAATCTTAATCCATCATTATCCATAGATTAATTAGTCTTAAGCATCATTAAATAAAATGATTAATTAAATTAAAACATAATTAACTGAGTAATTGGCTAAATTTAAAACACATCATTAATATGTTAATTAGTTAACTTTAATCCTTATTAATTAAATAATTAATTAAATTAAATAATCATTATTAAAATAATAAATTATTTTTGGAAACATCATTAGTCAAAACTTTCTTAACTTGTAAAATAATTCCAAGTACGATTATGAAACCAAACGGTTTCGATAAAAGGTGATTTTCCAAAAGTGCCGATATAACGACTATCACTATACGGGCGGTTCGGAATTTGAGCATATGACATTTGCAACACAACCATACATCACATAACCAAGGTATGAGCATAAATACATGATGATTTACAATAACATAACATATATCAAGCGTTTAATAACACTGACATAAGTTTGACTACTAGATTTCCATATAACTAATGATTTTGCTTACTAACTTTCAAATACGACTATCTTTTCAAGCAATGAAGCAAACATCGACCAAACCACCATTACAATTATATGGTAAATATTCAATAGCTACAATTATGGGCATAAATATGGTTTAAATTTTATGGTTCGAAGGTGGACGCTTTACTCACCGTAACGCTTACTAACTTGAATGAAAATCACACTAACTCTTCGAAAATCACTAGGACTAAGCTTTAACTTGATTTGGTGGACCTCTAATGGGCTTTTGGGCTTGACCTAGAGCATATGGGGCTCGGCCATAGTGGATATGTGGGATGTAGGGTCTTGTTTTGTAGAAAAGTGTTTTGTTTTGGCAAGAGGTGGGGTTGTAGATGAATATGTGAAGTTTTATATGAAGAAAGTTATATTTTTTCAACTTAAAACATGGACTTGGAAGCCATGGATGTACGTAAACATGAAGAAGAGAGAAGTGGGTGTGTAAATGAATGTGTAAAGTAAGAACCAAGTGTGTATATGGGTATTTACAAGCAAAGAGTATAGGATTAATTAAATTTAAATTAAATATTAAAATACAATATATGTTGTCATGAGAAATGGAGGCCATGCCTCACCATCCCCATAGGTGCACATACACCCCCTTGGGCCCCGCCTTTTCACCATGCTTTGTACTCACCTAGCTAGCTTAGGTTATGGAAAATACACCTTTAGGTTACTTAGGTTTTATTTTATATTTTTTAAGCCTAATCTTGTTTTTATTTATTTCTAACATGGTTTATTAATTTTAACACTATCATTAACCTATTAAATGACATATGTGCATGTGTGTGCATGTGAATATGGGTGATACAAAAATGTGCATAATGTTTCCGATGACTTTCCGAAGCCGAGAAGTCGAAATTTCGAAAAACGCTTTTCGGTCACATTTTCTATTTTTAGTTGAACTATATATTTTTGTAAACAAAATTTAAAAATGATTTTAACATCATTAATTAATATTAAAATTATGTTTATTTGGTTATTAAAACCCATTATTTAAATATTAAAAATCATTTAAATATTCAAAAATATAAAGCGATTAATTTACGGGTCGTTACAGTTAAATTTGGAATTTTGGATTGAGTGGTACATTGGAACCGAGCTAGTCGGAAGCGGGTTGAATGGCTAAATTTCAAAAAAAATTCCAATTTGAATCATAGTAGTCATATGAAGTCTAATGTCTAACACTAGATCCAATCTAGTTGTTTTAATGAAATCAAATTTTATTCTAAATATACTTTGCCTTATTTAATTATTCTTGTTAATCAAATGTATGTAATGTGAATCAAATTCAATTAAAAGGATGAGGGAGTTTTTATTTATTTAGAGAAAGACACCTTTTGTTTCTCTCTTTTAAAGCTCTCTCGTTTATTAAGGGAAGGTTTTGTTTTATTTAGAGAAAGAAAAGTTTCATTCATCTCTCTTAATTAAATAGATTGATTGATTTACTTAAATGATAGTTATAACGAGTTTCTACTTGGTATATTTTATGAGCATATCTAAATATACTCAAGTATATATAATGGAAGTGCAACTTTTCGAATTGTGTACATGTTTAGGTGTCAGGATTTACACCGCAACGGATACATTCGGGCTTTATATATGCATTATCAGTCCAAAATATTGCTTGCAAATAAATGAACACACACATACACATGCATATATGAATTATTTAAAAAAAAATCTTTATAGTTAAATCTGTAAATAAATCTAAATTGATTTTGAATAAATCAACAAATCCAAATGTAAAATTTTGTTTTCAAAATATCATGTTGTCTAATTTGATAATACAATATGAAAACAGATCTAGATTTACAAATTCAAAATAAATTATATGCCAATGATTTAAAATAAAATAAAAATGGAAATAAAGAGATTTGTAAATAATATTCATTTGCCAAAATCACGACCTTTCATTTTTAATCCAAAAGAAAAGTTGTATCATTCAAGGTTAGGATGTTAATTTATGTATGTTTATACATTAAGAAGAATCTCCTCTAATATACCTATGTATGTATGTATGTATAATCCTCTTTTCTTAATAATAAAAACCACTTATTGTAAAATAATTTCCAAATTAATTTTAACATATATATATTTATATATGTGTATGTATGTATGTATGTATGTACGTACGTACATATGTATGTATACGCACACACTCACACACATATGTTTATGTATTCATATATGTTTATTTTGAAACAGAAAACCAATTATGAATCAATGTAAATTAACGCTTATATTTAAAAACAAATATACATAAAATATTAAATTAACTTTTAGATCCAGATTTAAAACAACAACAACATCATTAGAAATTAATCACAATTATTAATAGAAACCATTATTATCAATTTCAAACCCAAATAAAATTTTGATAATTATATAATTTTTAGATCTACACATACATATAAAAGGGACAAAAAATAAGTGTATAAATACTTCAAAGTAAATGAATTGCTAGATCTGCAACATAACAATGTATGTAAAAGGAAAATACATTTTTGATGTTTCTTTTCAAATGCACCTTGTTTAATAGATTCAATCCTAAATCTTATCTCCCAGCTTCGCAATGGCTTGGAGTACCACCTTTTATTGATTGATTTAATTGGATGCCATTAAAATATAATTTTTTTCTTTTATATCTATAAAAATTTCGACCATGAAAGTGGACGAAAGAATATGGTGGTTAGGGTTATGAAAGAGAATGATTAAGAGAGGCAAGTGAATGAAAGGCAAGGTATTTATAAAGGCAATCTTCCTTAAACTCCTCCCTTCATTTTCTAGATCCAACCATTAGATTTCAAGCCTCCTTTTCTTTATATGGATTGTAATGAATGAGGTTTTATGGCCCTTCAATGTAACAACCTGGAATTTCGAACACTTTGTATTTAAATATCTAAAATATTTAAATATTTGAATCTTAGATTTAATGTGAATAAATGTTATTTATAGCCTCATTAACCCCCTTTTAATTAATAACTAATGAAGGAAAACTTGATTTTGAAATTTGTTCACAAAAAAAATAGTTCGAAGAAATATCGACTAACAATCGTTTTATGAATAAAAGACTTTTTATTCAATAAAAGTTGTTCGAACTCTTTGGCACTTGTATAGTAACAAATAAACACATAAATAACAAGTTAAAAACACTTAAGTTAACTACAAATTAAATAAAGTAAAAGTGTTTATTTAAGGGGACACACTTGAGTGATTTAAGGAGCAAATGGTGGAGGGAATCATGGAAGACTTTTTTCAGGGCTGGTTGTGTAAGGTGGGCACATGGAGGGATAGGGATGGTATTTGGCTGACCACCTAAGGGGAAATGGGTCAAACAACCTCTAGCAAAACTCTACAAATACTCCTCCTTTGATTTCATGAAGTGGTTGCTCATTTATTTACAAAGAAAACAATGCTCTTCATCTCTTATCTCTTTCATTTTAACTTTCTAAAACTTAAAGTAAATCAACTCCTTTCTCCTACAAACTCCAGTATGATCCTTACAACATCACTGTAACACCTCTTAACAAGTTGAAGTTGAAGAAAATGGGAAAAAAGGGGGATATCATGCTAGGTCGTGATCATGTGGGGAGGAAGGTAGCATTTTGGAGTTGCTTTGGTTGAGGTAGGTTGGGTTGGAAAGGTGGTGTATTAAAGTTGGTTGTTTGCTTGGTTTAGGGTAACTTTACTCACCATCAAAATAAATATGAAGTGCTTATATTGATTGTCTGAATCATATCTATGTTGTTTGAATTTGAATTGTGATATTGTTTTGATTTTTGCTTTTGAAAGAAAATGGCATATGTAAATGATGATATGGACCTTTATGACTTTGTGTGACTTGTTGCATAGCTTTGAAACAAAGCACATAAGGGTTGGTTGGACCCTGATTTGAATCGGAATTGATTTGGACCATGACATATATTATTTTATCCGTCATTTGAAATCCACAACCAAACATGTTTCCGCATCCAACCAACAAAGGGCATTACTTGAATGCAACTACGGGTACATGTGAAGAAATGATCAAATCAGATAATTCAATAGCTCTTTTCATTGCCTTTCGAAATGAAACTCTATTTCTTAATTAAGAAGCCATATATTCTACAAGAATATTAGGGTCTCCATACAGTTTTTCTTATTTCAATTATTTGGTTCTTTATATTCTGAACTTCGTCTTTTTCTTATAAGGCTTCATTAAGGGCTCTGGTGGCAATGAAATGGAATTGTTGGGTGTGAGATAGATATCCATGGCCTGTTAATGAAAAACCTAGCCATCCCCAAAATCTTTCTTTAATGAAAGAATTGTCGCAATCACTATCTGATATTTGAATTGAATGAAGGTACAAAAGAAATAAGTACTTGAGCTGGAACTCTCGCATCAGCTGAATCAGCTTGTGTAGAATAAGAAAGAGTGGGTCAAGCCAATCTTCAAAATTTCATCGGAAATTTTAAATACTCATATAAATATAAATTTAGGAGAAATTGGGAAGATGGGGGTTTGTATATCTGATTGGCTAGTCAAGCATGAACTAATTCATAGATTTTTGGGTTTCGATTATTGAGGAATAAAGACTCTACAAATAAAAACCGAGTATTGAGACTCCATTGTTGTCCATTCATATGTAAAAAATACAACTTAAGGAAAGAATTTGTAAGTAGAATACAAAATTTTAAAAAAGAGAAAGGATCTTTTGCTTTAAATATACTAGAAAAAAGAAACAGATTATGTGATGATGAGCATGAACAAGAAAATTACCCAAGCTCACTCTGCTTTGGCCTCGCAGGGTGGGCTAGAGTGGATGCGAGTTATAGTTCCATGGCTTGATAAGGATAATCTTTCTGAAGTTTCTTAAAGAGTGGTTATGTAAAAATAAAAGATTTGTTTTAACACAAAATGGATATCTCCGTATCTTTTATATATTTTTGATTCATATTTATGAGATGATAAAATATGGCAAAGTCTATATAAAGAATTGGTAAGAGAGAAAATAATAATGTTCTACCGAATCACACGTAGAGATATTGATAACACACATGGAGTTAATGGTATTTTATTAACTGATAGATTGAGCAGCAGCTCGTACACCACCTTCCACTAGCAAGGTTTTTCGAAAAACTCCATCTATTCTGGTGTAGATGGCAGGCAGGTCTATATTTCTTGGTTTCAATAGGACTCCTTACGAGCGTTGTTTCCATCTACTATTATCTAAAAATAATCAAGTTATTAATGACTAGACGAAACCAAGAAATAACCCTTCACATGCCAAATTATAGAAGATCTCCCTTAAGATCAAACAATTCCATCGAATGGAGTATGAATGTATGTGTGATAGCATCTATTATACTAGGAATATCAATGAACCCAATTCTAACAATTGCTCAGGATACCCTCTTTTAGCTTCTATGCCTTAGTTCAAGATCCCACTTATTCACTGGAATAAAAGAATTAGTAGATCTGTTCCACACAAAATAGGCTGGGGTTATGAACTTATAATAATGGAATCGACCCAATCATCAGATTATAAGTTCATTCCATACCGGACTGGACTGGAATAGGGTTATGTACATTCCTCTGCTTATATAGGATCGTTCAAGTCAGGATTGTGCCATTTCATTTCATATAGCATTTTCAAACTTATCATTTTTTTAAATATCTCAATGGGCGGTTCCATCGTTTATAATCCTAAAGAAATGTTACAATAGGTTTTTCAATCAAAAATAAGTTTTCTCTTCTTTAAGTTTTCCCAATTCTAGTTACTCGACGATTTTCCATTGAGGTCTATCCCATATAGGTACTCAAATTGGATCATTGATTAATTTCTAGGTTTCATCTATTATTATCAATAATACAGTTCAGATCCTAAGACGTAAAAATAAAAGAAGGGTGGAATTATTAGGTAGTTCTTCCGAACTGCCATGTTGAGTGTTTTCTTATTATAAATAACTTGCTGGTTCAACTCAAATGAGTCGGATCTAGTAAGTTCAGTATGGAGCCTTGGAAGATGATTTGTGCAACTAAATAAAAAGGGAGTGCCTATGACCTATCTAGGCTAATGGTCCTGGCACACTAGAGTGAATTATTTATATTTTATGTTATCTTCCCCGCCACTATATTAATTGGTTAGATTCCACATCATGCATAGTTTACCGCACAACTTTCTGTAAAATGGTTTCAAATAAATTGATGACTCAATATTTGTTCGTTCCACACTCTTCAACGAATGATCTACTATACATCGAGCCCGCTGCTATGGAAGACCAACTCTTAGTGAGTCAGTAAACTCAGGTTGTTAAGGAGCCCTTTTGCTATATTTTCACTCTCTATGGTTGCCTGGTGTATTGAAATAGTGAGGTTGGTACGGTCTTATGGGTATGGAAGGAAAGTAGTCCGAGGGGCCTGCCCGGTCAGGCAAGAGCATTTATTCATTCATTCGTTTGTTCTGCTAGTCCAAAAAATACTACTAATTCCGCAACAAAATCACTCATTCCCAACAGTGCAAGAGAAGCCATCGAGAAACTACATTCGATGGAATTATTTAATCTTAAGGGAGATCTTCTATAATTTCACACACGAGGGGTTATTTCTTGTCTAGTCATTGACAACTTGTCCAAAAAAGAAAGTAAAAGTAGTTTAATCTCTCACTTTTAGGTTCGTGAAAGGAAAGAACTGTTGCAATTCACTTCCTCTCCTGACAATCCTTTGCAAAGCGGTATGCGGAAGGACTCTGCCTTTTATAGATAGGACAGTATGTGATTCATTGATACCAACCTACGTTTTTTGATAAGATTTCCTTGGAAATCGGGGATATATATAATAAGTAATTAATTAAAATTAGCTCGAATTTGAGATGTATTTTGTGAAAGTTTAAGCTATGCAAAACCCGTCATTCTCTGTAATTACAAAGTTAGATTCCCCTAGGGAGGACACTTGTTTAGAAACCTATCATTTTTTAAATATCTCAATGGGTGGTTACATCGTTTATAATCGAAAAGAAAAGTTAAAATAGTTTTTCAAACCAAAAATAAGTTTTCTCCTCTTTAAGTTTTGATATTGATATTGATGATAGTGATGATATCCATATTGATGATAGTGACGATATTGATGATGACCTTGACACGGAGTTATTAAATATGACGAATGTGCTAACTATTTCTTTGACGCCAAAAATAGATCGATTTGATATCACACTTCAATTCGTGTCAGCAAAAGTAATGTCTTCTTGCATAATATGGATAATTTTCTTTCATGTAATGAATTAATTTGTCCTTTTCTTTTTTATATAAATCCAATTTTTTTGAGTCTTTTTTTTTGAATTATATGACATTAATTGGCCCTATTTTGCCATTTTTAGTACTAAATAAGACCACTTAGTCTGAGATAATTTATATTGATAATGACCCCTTAACCATATAATCCAACTATAGGAGAACCGGGAACAAAGATCTCTCTCCATTTTTCCGCCTGACTCTTTGGTCTTAAGAATGAAGGTTTTATTTTAAGAAAGTGTGATTGCCCTTCTCCGACCCTTACTGCCCAACCGAAGAGCGGACGGCTAATGCGTTCCACTTATTGAATAGGGTCTATGGTCGATCCGTGACCCCTGGATGCTGAAGGCATCCTTGGGGCGATCTCATAGTTCCTACAGGGTGGGAAATCTTTTCCCTATTACATGAATCAAATATTTCATTTCATCTAGGAAAATCCATCTTTTTCTCCATAACGTCTTTGCCGTTTAATACAATAGCATTTCGTTGGATAGAAAGAGATTTGATAAATACTGATAACTCTCGAATGGAGTATTGGAAAGGAAAGATCTGTTAGATAATGAACTATTGGTTCTAAGCCATCTCTGGCAATGAATCAATAATTTAAAGTGCTTTTCTTGCATATTCTTGATGAACCAAATGTTTTTTAAACATCTTTTTCTTCACTTCCACCGGGAGTATATCCCTTGCTAACCCGAGAGAACATTCAAAGATTCTTTCCAATCGAACATTGAATAATTTTACTAAATATTAGAAAAAAATTCTATTATAATTGTGGATACATCAATGATATAATCATTTCTGATTGAAACAAAGATGATTCATACAATAATGGTGGAACAAGAGCGGATAGTCAAAAAAATAAAATAGGCATACAAAAATTTTTAATATAGGAATCATTATATAATGAACTCAATGGTTCCAAGATAAATGAAAAAGTTGGGTAAAATTAAAGCTGGATCCTTATATAAAGGTCTAAAAGATTTTCTCCTTTTTCCATTCGTCATTATTGTATTTATTATTATCTTCATACTTAGATCGAGATAATCTATTGGACATAGAATGTCAATCTTTAAAATGTAAAAAAAAGGAGTGATGTATGGAACCTTTCAACGAGATAGTGTTTTTTCAAATCTCTCGCAATATAATCTATTCCAAACATATATGCCATGGTTTCTTACTTCAACAGGGTGCAAATATCTAACTTTTTCCCTTGTAGATACTTTTTCAGACCCACTGCCAATACTAAGTAGCGGCCAAAATTTTGTCTTATGTTCGGCATTTTCTATGAATTTTTGTAGGAAGATCCTAAGGGGTTTCTTACTCTAGTTATAATGTATTATGTGTGTATTGCTTCCTTTAAAAAAATTAGACCCTAAAATGTTCGATAGCTTTACGAGAATCGACAAAACCTAAAAGTGTGTAAAACTACAAATTTTTGAACTTATTATGCACTCAAAGACAGCACTTTTAAAATGCTGTAGTTTCTGCCTTTCACTTTAAATGCTTCAAAATGACTTCAAACTTAAGTATTCTTCTCTACTCTTTTTACAACTCTTTTCTAACATATATAAAAGTATTCTAAAAGTGATTTAGAATTTTTATGTATTTTAATAATCAATTATGAATTTTTGAAGTGGAAGGCATGCTTTAAACAAAGAAACCATGTTCTTTTTAGTTTCTAAATAAATTATAAAATTTATATTTTTAAGTAATATTTTAAATGAATATTTTAAACCATATTATAAGTATTGTAAAGTATATTTTAAGTATATATAGTTTTTGAAAATATTGTTAATTATTTTATTAGTATTAAAAGCTTATGTAATATAATATCTTTTTAAATTATTTTTATTATTAAATATTTTATCTTATAAATAAATTTTTGTCTGTGTGTGTAATTCTTAAAAAGGCTTTTAAACTATAATAAATGTTTTTACAAAGTGGATTAAGAGTGCCTAATGGCTTAAGCATGTGTGTTTGTTTAACTTGTTTATGGAAATTCATTAATGCTATACTTAACACTAAAAGTCGATGAAGTAGGCTTATCTATTTACGAGAGTTAAGATTGATGTTCGAGTAGAAATAGAAGCAATAGTTCTCTAACATACCGGCTTCCCTCCTCACCGAAGGATAGTTAAGTTAGGAAGGTTGGAAGCATGTTAAGTATACGAACCTTTATTTCTATAAGCGACTGTCATTAGAACTAGATGGTCGATTAGTCGACTATCAAACTTGACTAAATAATATAAGTAAATGAATATGGGTTGTAGTAAACAGTATTTTAGTAACATTTGTTTTTAACCCTATCAACTATAATTAGGGTTATAATTAGGATTATAATTAGGATTATAATTAGGACCATAATTAGGAATATAATTAAGACTTTAATAAGGGATACTTTAAAGATAATGATTAAATATGAAATGTTTTGGGTTTATTGTGATAATATTTAAGTAACAATTGTTTTTAACCCTTGTAAGTATAATTAAATCTTTAAAAAGGTAAGTTTTAAAGATAATGATTAAATATGAAATGTTTTCGGTTTGTTGTGACGATGTTAGTAACACTTGTCTTTTTTTTATGAAAAGGATATGTAGCACTAGGCTGCATAGCTGTGCTAATATATAACATAGATAAATAATATTCCGACTAACAAGCCTAGTCGGTGGTTAAAATAGATAGTGTCATAAATACAGGGGGGAAAAGAGCACCCTATCACATAGTCATAACCTAATATAATTATACGTACATATATCCCACTATAATACCGCATACATATATAGCTATATAAGTAGCCAGCAAATCTAGCACACATCGATCTGCCTAGTTATGCAAAATTATTGCTTGCGGTTAACTCAGCTCGACTCATCCCAGGGAGGAGGAACTGCAATGGCCAATTTGAATCACATGTCCATAAAAATATTAGAGAAAGAGTATGTTTATCAACCTGAAAAGAAGATTTAAACTTTGAATTAAAGCATTTATTATTCCTTTCAACCCAAGTAGCCCAATATTAAGCTAATGCTAAGGATCCTTTGGATGGAGTTTAAGGAGAATTCCAGAACCACAAAGGATCGAAATCAATGAAACAGGAATCCAGTTGAAGGTTGGCAGCACAAAGGCTCTAGACCTGAAGAGCATATATAGATTCGAAGAAAATATGTTGCATGAATCCACATAGCAAATGCAAAGGAAACATCTCTGAATCGAACCCAAATTGTTGGATGCTAACATATCAGTTGTGTTTAATTTATCCAGAATAACTAGCCACATATGAATTTTAAACTTAGGTGTGATTTAGCTTTCCACATTTTAGAGAGGTCGAAGCACATACCAGAGAAATTATAAAAAGAATATAGTGAATGCACTGAGAAGGACTTCTTTCCCTGAGCTTCCCAGTTAAATAGGTTGACTGAATTGGTAACTTAGAGAATAAAGCAAAGATCTCGCAGATTGTGACGACCCGCATTTCAGAAGGTTTAGGTCAACAATAAACCACAAATGTCCAACTCAAAACAATCCAAAACACAGATAATCAATGAGGTTTTATTAAGAAATAAGAAAAGAAGAAAACATCATAGAATCTCACAGCGGAATGAAAAAATATAATAATCAAATAAACAGTTCATGAAGCTGTTTATACTATACATTTGATTAAAATTTTACAACATCTATCAGAGTTTTATATACAACAGAACAATAAGATAATGCAGTGCAACAAACAATGCGGTGGAATAGTACTATTAATGATAATGTAACAACCCAAAATTTGAGCTATAATAATTAATTAACGAATTAATTAAATAATAAAATAAGTTTGTGAAATTATCAGAACTGAACCACGGGAGTTGCACCATTGTGTCCGTGGTAAATTTTTGGTCAATTTCCATACATAATTTGTCAAAATCCGAGTTAATATGAAGAAGATACGAAATAAACAAGGAAAACAGAAATTAAAAGAAAAATACTAATAAACAAGGGTCAGGTCGACCCTCACCATAGCTAAGTCGACCTATAAGTCGACCCCTACCATGCCTGGGTCGACACCAAGGTCGACCCGCCCCTGTATTTGGACGACATTTTGTCCAGCTTCGTATATGACGTGTTTTTCAACTTCTCTCCAATCCTATGCGTTCGTGCTTCCATCTGACGGTTCCCAGCAAGCCTATGACGTGGTTGCACCAGATTTAATCTTCAAATCCAACGGTCTGAGATCCCTAAACCACATTATAAATAAGAACCTAGGCCTAGCTATTTTTCTCATTCATAATTTCTCCTATTTGGGTTCATTGCCTCAGGCTAGACCCTAAATAGAATATTTTTCTAAGGAGGATCTTTTCGATAAAAATATTCTACGCTCTAGAAGTGGATCAAGGAAGACCAAGGAATAGAGCTAAGGACCACAGGTAAGTGTTTAGTAATTATTTTATATTTTTAAGTAATTTAAAATAATAGGGTTCTCAATAGTTGTAGTTTTTCTACAATTTTGAGACAATTTTTATATAAGTTATTTACAGTTAATTTTTAAAGTTCTTTTCAGTCTATTTTATTCGGCTATTTTTATTTAGCTATTTTATTCATTTATTTACATTTATTTACATCTATTTTACGTTAGAATTCAGCCTGTAAATGTTAGTTTCTTTTTATTCCCTTTTACGCGAATAGAATAATAAAAAAGGAATAATTCGCAAATATGGATTAAATAGAATTAAACACTAAATTTATAGGAATTAGATGTAAAATAAGAAAGACTGTAATAAAAAGAAGATAGACTGAAATAGGCAAATTTGAGACATTTGCAAGCATGTTTATAACTAGTGGTTATAACTAAAAAGATAGAAAAGAAGAATAACAATTATAACGTAGGTTATAATTAAGCAGAAAGAACAGTAAGGGCTTATTTTAAGACTTAGATTAAGTTAATAAGAAAACAGAGCAGAAATAACATAAGAGGATTATTTTAAAACTTACACTAAGTTAATAAGCAAGAATAGAAATAGGGCCTATACCAATAGCATTCCCTTTCAGACTAGGACCGATGGTCTCACAACAGATTAGGTGAGGCTGGGCAGGACCCTTTCAGACTAGGAATAATGCTCTCACAATAGTTAGGTGAGGCTGGGACACAGGGTAAATAAGTGGAAAATAGATAGAAGCTCAAATCGGGGGATTTGGGTAAGGGGCGGAACTAGATTTTGCTTGTTAGGACCCATACCAACAGCATTCCCTTTCAGACTAGTACTGATGGTCTCACAAAACACTTAAGTGAGGCTGAGCATGACCCTTTCAGGCTAGGACTAATGGCCTCACAATAGATTAGGTGAGCCTAGGCACGCTTATGTTGACAGGGTGAGTAAGAGATCACAAGTAGGGGACGACATGAGTGTGTACCAACGGTGACCGAGCGTGCGGCATCGATTAGGATTGTAATTTGCTACTGCGTTCCAAGCGCTAAACAGGTGTCTTTTGTTGTGGGACCCACAGGATGTGACTAGCTCACAGTGCCTAACAGAGATAGAAGGCCGATCAATGGGTAGAATTAGGACTTCAGCCTAATTAAAATAGGATTAGAATTTCAGCTTAATCAGAGCAGCTATCTAAGACAAGTGCAAACAATCACAATCAAAGAAAACAGTTAAATAGTATTTTATCCCAGTTTATTATTTCCTTTTATACTAGAACTGTTGCTAAGTCTATTATCTTTATCTTGCTTAAAAATACTAGTAGTTACTTTCACTCACAAGACTTATAGTCTGACCCACTCCTCTGTTTCCCCTTTTCTCCCATAGGCCAGCAGAGGCAAGGACAGTAGATTCAGATTTCTTGGAGACCCATTTGCAGAGCTTTCTCATTCTTCATGTATTCTTCTTCTTTCAGTTTTCTTTTCATTTGACTTTGGATGTGCTGGTACTTTATGAGAGGGATGATTTTTATTGTTTATGTACTTTGATGATATGACTAAGATTATATTTTTCATAAGACATGTTTATTTGGTATTTGAGACATACTCTATTTTATGACATTAATTTATGAAGTTTAATTTTGAATATCAAGTTATTATTTAAATGTTTCTGCTGTTTTTTTTATTTGTCCTGTGAACCTTAGTCTATGTGATGTTTTAGCTATACTTATAACGCACCACATTCTTTAGTGTGTCCTTTTTGGGTATACTAAGGGGTGTGGGGTGTTTCACTTGGTATCAGAGCCTAAGTTTACAAGATTCCTAAAAACTTGTTTTAAAAGTAACGTATTTTTCAAAAAAAAAAGATATCTTCAAACTAGAAGTATTTTTCAGAAAGAAACTCTTAGAAATGGTTTTCAAGTATAAGAGAGTTTTTATAAAAATCCCCTCAAAGTCCAGTTCAATCTTCTTTCGATTCTTTCGAGCCTAAATTTTCTTTTCTTTGCATAGTATGGCTGGTTGGTTCCATAGAGCTACGGTACCGGAGGTGCTAGGTAAATCTCCCAATACAGCACCAACAGGTGGAGATCCCGTTAATCCACCTGCAGCAGCAAATTTTTCTAAGCTATGCAAGGACTTCGCTAGTCTAGGAGGAAGAACATTTTCCGGCACAAAGGATTTCATGGAGGCATGAGCTTGGTTGAGGGATACGGAGCAGATATTTGGGCTGTTAGGATTGGAGGACCGATGGAGAGTTTAGCTTGCATCTTGGCAGCTAAAGGAGAGCTTAAGGAGGTTCCTAAATCAGAAAACTCTAAGAAGCAGTGGTGGAAGAATAAGAAGGATAAGGACAAGAGAAAAGAAGGAGGACCTTAAAAGAAAATCAGGAAAGGCGGGAAATGTCATAGTTGTGGATTGGTTGGTCATTTCACAAAGGACTGTAAGAAGGACACGATGAAGGGGAGGTGTTACAACTGTGGGCAGCTTGGTCATTTTAGTAGCGCTTGTCCTCAAAAGATGGGACTGAGAGCATGCGCACCTGCAGCGCAAGTACAGGCTTTGGATGCAACACCTTCTAGTAGTGGACCGGATAGAGGTAGGAAAGTCTCTATAGAAGGTTTGATCTTGGATTTTCCTATTCGGACTCTTTTTGACTCCAGAGCATCGCAGTCTTTCATTTCCAGTTCCTTGGTTGATTGTTTGCACTTAGATATTTCTCTAGTAGTAGACCTATAGTAGTTTCAAACCCCATAGGAGGATCAGCACATTTATCCATGATTTGTAGGGTTTTGAAAATTTTTATACTAGGCGTAGAGTTTGATTGCGACGCCTATGTATTGGGATTTTCGGGATATGGGATGATTTTGGGTATGGATTGGCTATCCACATATGGAGCGATATTAGACTACGAGAGGAGAGTCGTCAGACTAGATACATGCAATGGAAGAACACTCGAGGTTTCTTGCGGCCCATAGGGGTCAGTCATTTTGAGCTTCCTTTATTCCCTTGATTCATCACTAGGAGAGTTAGATTTTGTTCCAGTCGTTAGAGATTTGCCAGACGTTTTTGAGGAAGTTAGGGGACTACCCCCTAAGAGAGAGATCGACTTTAGGATCTATCTGAATGACAATGCTAAGCCAGTGGCATTTCCCGTGAGACATATGGCTCCTAGGGAGAGGAAGGAGTTAAGTAACTAGATTAGTGAGCTATTGGAGAAAGGCATTATTAGACGGAGCATATCTGAGTGGGAAGCGCCAGTCATCTTCGCTACAAAGGTGGATGGTTCCCTTCGACTTTGCATAGATTATAGGGAATTGAATAAGCTCACGAAGAAGAAAAATTGCCCACTTCCTAGGATAGACGATCTTTTCGATCAGTTGGTTGGCTCTTCGGTATTTTCTCAGCTTGATTTAGCCACTGGATTTCATCGGCTTAGGGTTGCTGACGATAGCATCGATAAAACAGCATTTAGGACACCCGATGGATTCTTTGAGTGGTTGGTTATGCCATTTGGACTAACCAACGCCCCAGCCTATTTTGTAGATTTGATGAGCCGTGTTTTTTGAGATGTTCGAAATAAGTTTGTGGTAGTATTTGTGGACGACATTTTGGTGTTTTCTAAGAGTATGGATGAGCATGATATTCATTTTGAGGAGGTTCTTCGTACACTTCGTGTTCATCAGTTGAAGGCAAAATTCTCGAAGTGTCATTTTTGGCGTAAGGTGGTGCGTTTCTTGGGGCATGTAGTCTCAAGAGAAGGTCTAGCTGTTGATCCCGCTAAGGTAGTAGCAGTACAAGATTGGAAGGCCCCTAAGAACGCTACTGAAGTTAGAAGCTTTCTAGGTTTCGCTGGCTATTATAAAAAGTTTATCAGAGATTTCGCTAAGATTTCAACACCAATTACTTGCCTCACTAAGAAGAATGCGGCATTCATGTGGGACGTAGACTGTGAGGATTCCTTCACGATGCTAAAGAGGACCCTTACTAGTGCACCAGTTTTAGTTTTACCCGACGGAGATAAGCCTTTTACAGTATACACTGATGCATGTGGAACGGGTCTTAAAGCAGTATTGATGTTAGAGGGGAGGGTAGTATGCTATGCAAGTTGACAGTTAAGGACTCATGAAAAGAACTACCCTACCCATGATTTGGAGTTAGCTGCTATTGTTTTCACACTCAAGTCTTGGAGACATTACCTGCTAGGAGAAAGGTTCGAGCTTTTCACTGACCATAAGTCATTGAAGTACCTATTCTCACAGAAGGATTTAAACTTGAAGCAGCAACGTTGGATAGAGTTCTTAGCATCATATGACTTTGAGATACCTTACACCCCGGCAAGGGAAACGTGGTTGTAGATGCGTTAAGTATGAAGAAAGCAACCCTTAGTCCAATGTTCGTGGACTGGAGAAGCCTAGAGTTTATTTCCACCTTTGATTTTAAGCCCTCTACGGACATTACCCCTGGATTATTGGCAGCACTTGAAGTTAATCTTACCCTCATAGATCGGATTGGCTTAAGGCAGGGAGAGGATTCAGAGCTTATGGATATTCTAGAGAGGATTAGCAAAGGAGAGGTCTCTAGACATCTCCAATGCTATTCCATTGATAGTAAAGGGTGACTAAGGAGATTTGATAAGAGCAGTTCTAGCAGAAGCATACCATTATCGAATGACTATTCATTCGGGAAGTGATAAGATGTATAGGGAGATGAAGAGAGTATTTAATTGGAGTGGCATGAAGAAGAATTTAGCAGAGTTTGTAGCTAAGTGTCTTGTATGCCACAGAGTTAAGGCAGAGCAGCAGAAGCCCGGTGGATTGCTTCAACCATTGGATGTACCTGAATGGAAGTAGGATAGTGTTTCGATGGACTTCATAGATGGTTTACCCTGATCTAGGTAGGGGAATTCTAGTATTTGGGTGATTGTAGATCGTTTGACTCACTTCATTCCGGTTAAGAGTAAGAGGATAGCACCTTATTTGGCATCCTTATATGTTCGTGAGATAGTCTGACTTCATGGATTTCCCTCTAGCATAGTGAGCGATAGAGACCCTATCTTCACTAGCAAGTTTTGAAGGAGATTGCAAGAGGCTTTAGGGACGCAGCTTAGATTGAGTATGGCCTATCACCCTCAGACGGATGGCCAAATGGAGAGAGTTAATAGAATTCTTGAAGATTTGTTAAGGATATGTATTCTTAATTTTGGAGGAACTTGGAAGGAGCATCTTCCTTTAGTGGAATTTGCTTATAATAACAGTTTTCAAGCTAGCATTGGGATGGCACCTTTTGAAGCTCTTTATGTAAGACCTTGCAAGTCGCCTTCGTGTTGGTTGGAATCTATAGAGAGATTGCTACTTGGTCCCAACATTGTTAGAGAGACTTCAGAAAAGATTGAATTGATTAGGAGGAGAATGAAGACGGCCCAAGATAAGCAGAAATCTTATGCAGATAAGAGGAGAAGGGATATTGAGTTTGAAGTAGGAGACTTGGTTTTCATTAAGTTATCACCGCTAAGAAAGGTTGTGAGATTTGGATCAGGTGGGAAACTTGCTCCCAGATTCGTAGGACCGTTCCCTATTGTGGAAAGAGTAGGGAAGATGGCGTATCGGATAAAGCTATTGGAGAGGCTCACAGGAGTTCATGATGTTTTCCATGTTTCGCACTTGAGAAAGTGCTTACATGGTTCAGCAGAGGTAGTGGAACCTAGTAACTTGAAGAAGTTGAAGTGGAGAGAGAAGCATCGGTTCATCGCATTCCTACCAAGATCGTTGGGCGTGATATGAAGAAGCTTAGGAATAAGGAAGTACCTTTGGTTAAGGTGCAGTGGGGAGACGGCATTGAAGACGCTACGTGGGAGGCTGAAGAGAAAATACGTATCTCTTATCCGTTTCTTTTCGAGGTTACGTTTTGAATTTCCTATTTCCATCTTTAGTTGTGAATAGGTTCTTTCCTTTAGTATCCTTTGGGACGGTAGATCTTAGGATTTAACCTATGGATGGTAGGACTGAATGTAAACATGTTACTAGAACATGTTATGTATGATGGATGCTAGTGGTTGCAACTGTTTGCTAGTGGATGCTAATTGGCGCATATATATACACTAGGCAATATTATCTCTTAGGGATCGGCCTAACTAGGTCACGAAAGCATATGCATATGGATGTGTGCGCAGTTGCATTTTTACTTTATTTCCATGGTTTCCATAAAGGGATGATTAGCATATGATTGTTGCATTTGGATGATGATTGTAGCATGCATATAGAACTAGCAGTTGTCATTAGGGAATTTGCGTTCATTTGGATACATGGCACGGACATGATTGCATAAAAAGGAGGTCGACTGAATCAGTAGACCGCCTAATCTTTTGCATTAGTTAGGGAAATTGACACTACACTTTTGCATATAACATAAATTTCATTAGAAAGCTTAAAGATAATGGATGTAATGGATGGTGGTTGAATATTTGGTTGTAGAATTTGGATGAAAATATTTATTTCATTCTTCTGTCCTTGGAGATTTCGGGGACGAAATCCTTGAAGGAGGGGAGAATGTAACAATCTAAAATTTGAGCTATAATAATTAATTAACAAATTAATTAAATAATAAAATAAGTTTGCGAAATTATCAGAATTGAGCCATGGGAGTTGCACCATTGTGTCCGTGGTAATTTTATGGTCAATTTCCATATATAATTTGTCAAAATCCGAGTTAATATGAAGAAGATACAAAATAAACAAGGAAAACAGAAATTAAAATAAAAGAAAAATAATAATAAACAAGGGTCAGGTCGACCCTCACCATAGCTAGGTCGACCTATAGGTCGACCGCTAGCATGCCTGGGTCGACACTAAGGTCGACCCGCCCTCGAATTTGGATGACATTTTGTCCAGCTTCGTATAGGACATGTTTTTCAACTTCTCTCCAATCCTGTGCGTTCATGCTTCCATCCGACGGTTCCCAACGAGCCTATGACGTGTTGCACCAGATTTAATCTTCAAATCTAACGGTCTGAGATCCCTAAACCACACTATAAATAAGATTCTAGGCTTAGCTATTATTCTCATTTAGATTTTTTCCTATTTGGGTTCATTGCCTGAGGCTGGACCCTAAATAGAATATTTTTCTAAGGAGAAGACCTTTTCGATAAAAATATTCTACGCTCTAGAAGTGGATCAAGGAAGACCAAGGAATAGAGCTAAGGACCACAGGTGAGTGTTTAGTAATTATTTTAGATTTTTAAGTAATTTAAAATAATAGGGTTCTCAATAGTTGTAGTATTTCTGAAATTTTGAGACAATTTTTGTATAAGTTATTTACAGTTAATTTTTAAAGTTCTTTTCAGTCTATTTTATTCAACTATTTTTATTTAGCTATTTTATTCAGTTATTTACATTTATTTACATCTATTTTACGTTAGAATTCAGCCTGTAAATGTTAGTTTCTTTTTATTCCTTTTTACGGGAATAAAATAATAAAAAGAGAATAATTCGCAAATATGGATTCAATAGAATTAAACACTAAATTTACAGAAACTAAATGTAAAATAAGAAAGACCATAATAAAAAGAAGATAGACTGAAATAGGCAAATTTGAGACATTTGCAAGCATGTTTATAACTAGTGGTTATAACTAAAAAGATAGAAAAGAAAAATAACAATTATAACGTATGTTATAATTAAGCAGAAAGAATGGTAAAGGCTTATTTTAAGACTTAGATTAAGTTAATAAGCAAACAGAGCAGAAATAACAGAAGAGGCTAATTTTAAAACTTACACTAAGTTAATAAGCAAGAACAGAAATAGGGCGCATACCAATAGCATTCCCTTTCAGACTAGGACTAATAGTCGCACAATAGATTAGGTGAGGCTGGGCAGGACCCTTTCAGACTAGGACTGATGGTCTCATAATAGTTAGGTGAGGCTGGGACACAGTGTAACTAAGTGGCCAATAGAAAGAAGCTCAAATCGGGGGATTTAGGTAAGGGGCGCAACTAGATTTTGTTTGTTAGGACCGGTACCAACAACATTCCCTTTCAGACTAGTACTGATGGTCTCGCCAAACACTTATGTGAGGCTGGGCAGGACATATGGTCTCACAACAGATTAGGTGAGGCTGGGTACGCTTATGCTGATAGGGTGAATAAGAGGTCACAAGAGGAGGGCGACTGTGAGTGTGTACCAACGGTAACCAAGCGTGCTGCATCGATTAGGGTTGTAATTCGCTACTGTGTTCCAAGCACTAAATAGGTGTCTTTTGCTGTGGGACCCACAGGATGGGACTAGCTCACAGTGGCACAACAGAGATAGAAGGCCGATCAACGGGTAGAATTAGGACTTTAGCCTAATTAAAATAGGATTAGAATTTCAGCTTAATCAGAGCAGCTATCTAAGACAAGTGCAAACAATCACAATCAAAGCAAACAGTTAAACGGTATTTTATCCTAGTTTTATCTTTCCTTTATTTCCTTTTATACTAGAACTGTTGCTAAGTCTATTATCTTTATCTTGCTTAAAATTACTAGTAGTTACTTTCACTCACCAGACTTATAGTCTGACCCACTCCTCTATTTCCCCTTTTCCCCCATAGGCTAGCAGAGGCAAGAACAGTAGATTCCCATTTCTTGGAGACCCATTTGCAGAGCTTTCTCATTCTTCATGTATTCTTCTTCTTTCAGTTTTCTTTTCATTTGACTTTGGATGTACTGGTACTTTATGAGAGGGATGATTTTTATCGTTTATGTACTTTGATGATGTAGCTGAGATTATATTTTTCATAAGACATGTGTATTTGGTAGAGACATGCTCTGTTTTATGACATTAATTTATGAAGTTTAATTTTGAATATTAAGTTATTATTTAAATGTTTCCACTGTTTTTTATTTGTCTTGTAAATCTTAGTCTCTGTGATGTTTTAGCTATACCTATAACGCACCCCATTTTTTAGTGTGCCCTTTTTGGATATACTAAGTAGTGTGGGGTGTTTCAGATAATATTCCAATCTTCGTCTGCATTCTCCATAATAATAATCTTCAATGCACTGAAATACTTAGGGCTGAACCGAGCATAAAGTAAAACAATACACTCAAGTTAGAACTAAAATATTCTCATGTGAGCCAAATCAATATCACATATAATAGGAGTGTAATAGCGTCAGAGATGTTTACGGGGTTTTACATCTCCTATCTAGTTTACAACGTGCGTGCAATAACTTAAGAGATGTTACGGGATTTTCCATCTCATATGGATCCGTCAAAATATCTATATATAGTAGGATAAGCTATATATGCAATGTTTATTCAATAATATAAATATTTTTCCTAGCGTTAAGGCTTTACATTCATCCCCCTTAACGCGTTTTTAAGCATTGTCGTACAGTTTGCATATAACACAACAAGTAGAACATCGGTAAATAGGGATGCGTCGTGATACGACAACACTAAACCAAACTCGTAGTGGTCTCGTATAAGGATAAAAGTATGACAAGGCATGTGAGGCAGTGCCCAAGGTAGTATTCTACCAGTTCGAGTCACCAGGCTGGTGGTAACGCATCGCCGCAACGACTGCCCACCGCGTCCACCCATCCCATATCGAGTCAAAGGGAGGTTTTCCCAAATCAAGGTGCACCAATTGAAACCAACAACAAAGGTAATAGTATGGACCGAGTCCACAAGAAAAATCGAAGAACAGGTGTCCGCTAGGGGCAGCTAGCCGACTTGGCCTGGTTCTAGCCATCTTGTTTTAGTCATTTCAAATTGACACAAGTGTCGGGGCTATCCATCATCGTTCTCTTTCTCAAATCCAGCAAACGTACATCAAATCCAACCACTTCATTGTAGATTCTCCTCCACATACACAATTGTTAAAGTGGTTCCAACATTGACGGAGAATATGTCAATAATCGGCCCCGGTCCCTTTAACAATCAAACATCACTTTACACACTGGTTGGTTCTTTTACATCTCAAAACGATTCATACTTGATATCAAAATATCATATTCACTTCAAAATATCATTCATTTCAAAATTATCATATTCACTTCGAAATCGATTTCATTTCAAAATCATTTTATTCACTTCGAAATCAATTTCATTTCAAAATCATTTTATTCACTTTGAAATCAATTTCATTTCAAAATCATTTTATTCACTTCGAAATTAATTTCATTTCAAAATCATTTCGAATTTAGACTTAGGTTATAATTTCACTTTAACCAAATTCGTATTCAAATCAAAGATTTAAATATAAACAGTTCCCAACATGAACAGTTTGAATTTTTTAAAATAGTTTGAATAGTTAAAATAGTTAAAATAGTTTAGGTATTAAAATAGTTTGATATAAAATAGTTCGAATATTGAAAATGGGTTGTATATTAAAATGTTTTGAAAATTTAAATAATTTGAAAGTTTAAAAAGATGAATTTTAAAACAGTTTATAGTAACATAGTTTATAGTGAAAATAGTTTCAAATTTAAACTGTTTCTTTCCATTTTCAATAAATCTGGACTCAGGTCCAAATTTCAATCAAACTGATTCAATTTCAAATCTTTCAATTCAATCGACACTATTTCGATTTACATTCAAATAAACTTCAATTTCAATTTCAATTCGAATTAACTTCAATTTCAAAACGTTCATTTTTAACTTCAAATTCGATTCAATGATTCGATTCAATGGTTTAAATTTCAATTCCATTCTTATTTTAAACCATTTCAATTTATATAAATTTCAAGTCCAATTTCAATTTACCGATCTAAATCACTTAAATCAAATTAAACTTCAATGTTCAATTTAAGGTTCAAATCTTTATATTACTTCAATTTTGAATATTTCTATAATGACCCGAAATTTTGGCCATTTTAAAATATTAAATTTAATATAATTGATGAATTAAGATGGTTAGAAATAAAATTTTGTGATTTATTTAAGGAAAACTTGTATTAGAATTCTTAAATCAGAACAAATATCCCAACTTATATTGAAAGGATAAATCGAATGATACTAGTTGTAAAAAAATTAATAATATAAATAGAATTAGTAAATGTTTATTTTTAAATAAGAAATTAATGTATGAGACTAACATAAGAACATGAGTTATAACATTTAATCGAAATTCAAAAATGATGACAAATTGTAATAAAATAAAAGGTGTAACTTATATTAAAGTTGAAATTAATGGTATTGGTTTGTAATAAATTCAAAACAGGAAATGAGATAGTAAATGTTAAGTTAAAATGAATGAATGAATGTTTATTAAAAGAAGCTTATGTTGTTATTTAAAGTTTATTATGATAAGTTTGTGTGATCAGAGTTTTAACGAATTAAGATTTAGTAAATTAAATGATAATTTCAGAATAAAAAATAAATAGTGAAATTTAATTATATAAAAAAATAAATTTTGAAATACGTCTAATGAGTTATAGTGAAAGAAATTTTATTGGTTGCAAAATACGTAAATTTATCAATTTTGAATTTTAATTCAAAAATTAGTTAATATTTTAGTGGGAAATATTATTTTTCGGCAAGTAAATATTTTTACATAGAAATGATCTAGAAAATTTTCCGATTAAAACGACTAAGTTCATTTCATCAAATTCTGATTTTTCTAGCTCAGTTTATCGCGATTTGTCATTTGACGCACGTTCTAATCGGGGTAATTGGCGACAGTAGTGGATTTTTGACAAGATTGTTGTAACACATATTTTATTACACCATTTGATTCATCTCATCGCGCTGATCGCCGTGATATATTTACTTCTGTATTTTTATGTTCGAAGGGCAACATTAAGTGGTTAAATTATAGTACGTATCGGTACCCAGTTTGTCACGTTAACCGTTTAAAGAAATATCCATGTCGTTTCAATTTCCCCTACATACGCCTCCTTCTTGTCGACTTGTCGCACAAAACTTTTATGAGCATTTAATTTTATTAATAAAATATTTTCATAATACACTGTTCACCAAATATATATTTAAAATAATGAAAGCCCTCTCTTCCTCCTTATTTTCTTTTTCACACTTCTGAAACTCCTCCATTTTGAAAATAATACCAAACTTCACCTCCTAGTTCCCAGTCCGACTACCCACGCTACCGCAGCCGTCGCTTCACCCAAGCCTGCCACCAGCCTCTCCTTCCTCTGCCACGTCACACAATAGCAACCCGTAAGCCATCTGTAACGACCTAGAATTTTTGATAATTAAAATTTGAATATTTAATTAATTTTAAATATTAATAAATGAATTTAATAAGTCGAATAACTTATTTAAAGGATATTGGATTTAATTTGATAATTAAATCGATATATTAAATAGTGAAATTCAAGAGATAATTGAAAATTGAGTTTAATATGATTGAAAATGATTTGTAAAATTTTATTTAATCATACTGGAGTTATAGAAAGGTTATAGGACTTTTAAAATCGAATTTAGAGTTAAATTGTGAAAATCGAATATTTTAATATTTAATTATCGACTGTAAAAATAGCCAATTTTCGAACAGTCTCAGAATTGAACGAAACCAGTTCCATTGGATCCGTAATAGTTAGTTATTATCGGATTTCAATTTTCGTATCAATCGGAGTTGTCGTTTGACCGTGGCAGCTCCGAATGCATTGGAATTGTTTTAATATTAATTTGGCGAGTTAAAATAGTCATTTTTCAAACGGTCACGGATTTCGACGAAACCAGTTTCATCGGATCCGTAATGTGATATTATTGTAAGGTTTCAAATTTAGTAATTTTTGGATTTACCGTTTGTCCGGTACAAATTAAAACGCCTCGAAATCGATTTAAATCGGTTTAATTTAAATTGATCGTTTATCGCCATATCTCACACATATGACCGAATTAGCCTTCGAAACATGTTCCATTGTGTTCGGAACGCGGGATAAACCTTAAGAACGCCAGGCGGCACGTGTAATTTGGAGATCGTTTGAAAAAGTCGTTTAACATGAATTTAATATTAATTTATATACGTATATATATATATACGTTCAAGAGGAAACCCTAGTCTATTTTCTTCCAGCCGCCGTTCACAACATCAATGGCCGAAAATTAGCAGTTTTCATCCCTTAATCTCTTCCAATCTACAATCCTTTACGCTTCGACTTCAACTGCAAAAATGGAAAGCTCGAAGAGTACTTCAATCTCAACGGTGGAGATTTGATATGATGGCTCGACGTGGGGCCTAGGGGCCGCGTTCGAACTGATGTTCATGTACGTTTTCTCGACTATGGGGGAGGCCGAGCTCGCCATGGGTTCAGGCGAAGGTCAAGGGGAGTTGGGCGTGTCTTCTGGCATCATCTGATCGACTTCCGGCGATGTGGTGGAGGAGTATAATTGAAACCCTAAGTGGCGGCTTGGGTTTCTTTTGAACGAAGAAGAACGTGTGGAGGGAAGATGAAGATCACGGTCCAGATCCAAGCAACATGAAATCGACGACCGAGATTTGCTGGGTTTAAAGTAAATAAAAGAAAATGTATATTTGCTTATAATTTAAATCGTGTAATATCTAAAATGCTATATCTCGTTCATGCGTGATCAGAAATTGATGAAACGAAGTGCGTTGGAATCGTATCGTCGAATGCTTCGTGATGAAACTGGATTGGAGTCGTTTGGAGCTAGTTTGAATTTCGGGTAAAATTAAACGCGTGTTTAATTTTATTCGAAATAAACGCTGAAATCAGAATTAAAATCACGGTGAGATCTCCTCACTCAAGAATTGAAAAGTGGAATTTTCAGTTATTGATTTGATTGCTATTGGATGTGATATTAGATATAGTAGGATATATATCTATATATAGCAATATATACATATTGGCATATGTATATATTGGATTGATGATTTCCCGCCTCGTATAGCGGATGAGACCCTATTGCGCCGTTAGTAAGCGGATAATATTTATTAAACCCATATACCACGATAATTCCGTACTGGAGCGGAATTGGTATTGTGCTAACATCTGTGGATGCAGGGAAACAGGTTGGAGGGATCCAACTGGATTCCTCACCGTATTGATTATTTACAGATATTGTGATATATTCTGTTATCATATGATGATATATGATATTTGATTGTTGTGATTGATTGTTTGATGTTGTAGCATCATCGGATCCATTTTTGAAGTTAAAAATAACGATATTATTTTTAAAAGAATTTCAAAGTGATTATTTGAAAGTATACGTTCTATTGAATTTTGGAATTAATTCATTTTAAATAAATGAATGTTATAATTTTCGTGTTATAAAATTATGAGATTTGTGAAGATATAATAAGAATGTGGTTTTTGAAATATAAGTTGATTAAATTGTAATTGGGTTAAATTGAAATTTTCGACTTATTATAAACGGATTATATTTATAGAAGATGTATAAAATTGTTATTTTATAAATAAAAATAAGGAGATTATTTAGGAGTTCTATAAATGTTAAAATGAACTTATAAACAGATTTTATAAGTAAGTAGTATTAATAGATATACGATTTGTGACGTTATAAGATGAAGGATTTTGAAACTAAATGAATTATAAGTTATCAACTTATGAATTGGATTTTTGTTATATAAATGAGTCAAATGGAATTGTTTAAATAAGATATTTCATAACTTGAAATTGTTATAAAATATAAAATGGTGATTTATAAACGTTGTTTATAAATCCGAAATCACTTATTTTGATAAGTGAATTGTAGAAGTTAATTAAAGGAATTATATCCACGATTTTGGACAGTGGATAAGCTTTTAAATAAAATGTGTAGAAATGTTGAATTTGGATAACGAGGTATATTCACGATTTTGGACAGTGAATATATTATTAAATAAAATGGATATGTTTTGGGAAAGCGATATTATAAAATGAAGTAATTGTTTTAAAAGATGTTTTAAAACGTGTTAAGTATCGAAACATAGATTTCAACATTTATTGTTGAAATAGACGTCTCGAGAAAATAAGGAAATGATGGACTATAACACTGTTGTTATAGTAAATGGTTTCCGAAAGGAAATATTTTTGTATAGTATTGGGATTTATATATCTATCTAAATTTCGAATCCCTATACTAGTGATTTTGAGTTGTCATAACGATGTTTTACGTAACATTCGTTTTGACTCAAATAAAATTTATGAAAGAGAATGATTTCCTTAAAGAATGAAACATATACTTAATTTTGATTTAAGTATATAGAATATTTTCCAAATGTTGAAAATAAATGTTTTGTGAAATACTTATTATTAAATAAGTGTGGAAATGTTTTTCCAATATGAAATGAACTGTTTTGAGATTTTATCTTCAAAGATAAATTGAAATGTGGAAATTGATTTGAAATTGTTTTCAAATGGTTAAGTGTGGAAATAATATATCTAGTAAAGATATTTTTGGGAATTAAATAATTTGGAAAATTATTTGGAATCTGATGATGTAGCGCATCTTTATTGATAGTTAAATAACCGACTATCGATAATTACCTTTAGATAGGTATTTGTTGTGAATTGGATGAATTTGAATGCCGCACTTATTTTTGAATAAGCGCTCACTATTCGGGTTAACCGGGAAAGGACCATGGGGTCGTATAACCCATTCCGAATATGTGATACGTCGTTATGAATTGCATTTGAAGACCGGTGTTGAAGACCGGATATTTTTGAAAACGGAAGGATTACCGTCGAGTTACTCTACATCGGCTGATCTCCGATTTAGAGGTTTTATCACCCTTAGTGACGGGAAGTCCGGACGTGATTAGAAAATTATCCGGATATGCAAGGGCTTCGTGAGAAGTGCCTTCGGTTCTGTTCGATCCCGGAACAGACTTGTATGGATTGTATGTCTGACGTTAAAAATTGAGATATAAAGCTGATTCCTTTCAAATACATTTCTGTTGGTGGCGGAGAATTTATTCTCTTAGCTTAACACCCTTCTCTGAGACGTACGAGCTCAGAGGTTATGTAATTGAAATTTATCAGCAATATATCCCAATTTGGTAACGTGGCATACTGAGTGTTGCTGTGAAATGATCAGTGTTTGATCATTTGTGATATGATCATTTGTTTGATCTTATATCTTTGTGATCATAGGTTGATCATTTTTGTTTGACCCGAAGCAGGGCTTTGTAGAAAGCGTAGCTTTGTGGACGAGACTTCGTCGAGCCTCACACCTCGGAAATGGTCGAAACAGGAAGAATGCAGCAAGGTTCTAGGGAGTAGCGCCCCTTAGTGTATGTCATTCCTTCTGGATAAAGGTGGTATCATGGTATGGAGCCCAAATACTTAACCTCTGTGGTTGCTGCAAATTTATTACTTTGTGGTTTGTTGGAAATCGGGGATCCTCGGGAAGATCGGTTACGATCGGGGGATGGCATACGCGTGTCAGTAGTTACCTATTTTTGCAGAGGTAACCCGGCCTTGTGTTGGCAGAGATCCGGTTAGGTTCTCGGGTCGTCTATTCCAGGGACGTACCCATCGTGGATAGGAAGTTCCTTAGCCTGACCATTTGTTGGAAATCCAAACTCCAATACGCACCTTGTACGGTATTAGTTGTAGAACCTGCCATTTACGTACGGTGGTCACCACTGTTTAGATGGTAGCTATAGTAGGCATACGATACTGGTCGTATGTTGGCTAAGATTAATATTATACTTTCGAAATGTTTCTACACTATGCACTAATAATAATATCAAAAAGAATTTGATTTTTGCGTAGTAAGCATCTTTGACTATCATAAGAAGAAATCTCCTCCAATTCTGCGTTTGCATTGTGTGTGTGGTGGGAGGTCTTATGGTAGTTTCATTTTCCAAAAAGCGTTTCGAATTGACTTTAAAATTATTTTGTCGTTATAAAGAATAACTGTTTTACGATCTCACACCAGTCACCATGACTGACTCGGAGTTTATTGTTTCCCTTCTAAACTCTGGGTGCCCACCAATTTCCACACGGGCAGTCTAGAGTTAGATTATCAGGATATTCTGGATATTCTGGAGCTTTGGAAGCAAGTTGGATGACGAGACGTAGTATTTGTATCTGATAGTATTTATTCCGCTGTGTATTCTGTATGAGGACAAGTTTATATAACTGTCCATTGTTGTATATTGACTCTGATGATTGATGTATGTATAAAATGATATAGTTCTTTGTTTTAAAGATTATTCATTTATCTATTATATATTGTTCCGCTGCGAATGTGAGATTCTGATATTGTTCTGTTTCTGTTCTGATGTGTTGTTCTTCTTTTCTTTTTCTACTCTTTTTCTTCTATCTTCTTCTTCTGCCTTTTTCTTCTTTTTAAAACCCTCACTATTGGAGTTTCCGGCACTCGATTGCTCAGCAGTCGATAAAGTGAGTATCGATGTCGAATTTTCGAAAGTCGAAAATCCAGTATGTGACACCATCCATCACCTCCATCCTTTCCTCCACCCGTACCCCTCTACTACTTGTCCACTTCGCTTAGAACCGCCGCTGCCTCGCCTCCTACCATCCAGTCAAGCTCCATCCGAGCTCATCACCTGAGACCTACCAGAACTGCCACCACTACCACACTTCGCCCAGCCTTATCCTCCCACATCACCCGACGAACTTGCTACCACATCACCTCAAACATCTGAGACTTCCTTTGTGACGACCAGGGTTTTCGACCCTCGTAAATCGACACTGATACATCCTTGGTATTCACGTGCAGCAAATCCAAGCGCTGGGAAACTCGATTGTTAGGGGAAAAGAAAATAAAGGTAGAACAGAATCTCACACAAATGGAAGAAAGTATATTATTTCAATAATAATCTTTACAGCAGAAAATTTTGAATACAATATCAGAGTCTAACCTAGATTCGGCTTGGACAGTTACAGACCCTTTGTCCTTACAAATGCTGAAAAATAAAAACAAATGCAATTAATGTAATGGATAATAGAATGTGTCCATACGTAGATGAAGATCTCTAGCTCTCCTCTGGAAACTCCAAGCGTCTTCAACTAAACCTGAAACTACTCGAATCTGACCCGAGTATTAAAAATACCCGGATCAGGCTTGATAAACCAGCCTGAGATACTCGAACCATAAACATAGGACAGAGTCATAGATGGGTATTAACAAAACCTTTGAAAAGAATAGTATCTCATAAGACCTCGCCGCACATAAACATGGACGGATTTTTACCTTACGATAACCAAAATACTTTATACTGAAAACACTTTGATATTATCTTTAATGACATTGTTTTGAAAACACTTTTCAAATAAATATATATAAAACAAGTATCAATACCCGGACAAAGTCTATGGTAATATATCTGGACTAGGTCAAACGGAATATACCGGATGGAATATATAATATAAAAAGGGTTAGCTGAAATGTTTACAAAGCATTACAGCTATTCTGGGACTACAACCAAAACCATAAAGCTCATATTGGGATTGGATTTCTAACATGATAGAGAACTAGTGGCCATTTCCTCCGATCCACGCATAAAAAACATAGTTCCCAGGGTGCCTTAACTGCTTTTCTCAAGCAAGTCACTTGGAACTGTACTTGCTACACTACCAATATCCGATAGCCTTATCACTTTTCACAAGCTAGCTACTATATTCAAATAAATGGGGCAATAAATGCCTTGGGGGACGCCTTCCCCCAATGGTTCCACCTACTGGACAGCACAATATACATCAACTAACAGCCCGAATGTGTGTTCTTCAGACCACATAGTATCCCATATCATTCCTAGGATGTGAGGCTCGTGAGGCTACGCTCATACTAACCAAATGGTTCCACTTCGAACGCCACCCTACCATTTCCGTTTATCACTAATTGACTTCCACAAAAAGAAAACCTCCGAGCTCGTATGTTTCAGAGAAGGGTGTTAAGCTAATATTGCCTCCTATGCCACCCATAGATGTACATTTGTAAAAATCAACGTTCGTGATTTAGAAATGCAATGTCAAACACTCATCCATACAAGTTCGTTCTAGGACTGAACGAAACTGAAGGCACTCCTCCTACTATCATTAGTAGCAAGTAGTCCTTGCAATTTGAATATTTCAAAACACGATAGGACCACTGCTATAATAAATGTCTCTATATTGGAAGCGACCCAGAGAATGTCAACAAGTAGTCCTTCCACTATGAAGATCTCTGGTCTTCAATAATCATTATCTTCAACATGTCTTCACTTCCAAATGTATACATTGGTTCGAATTGGTTTTCGGATAGGAGTTACCCAAATCCAACCCCGGTTCCTCCGAACCAATCATCGATTAAAAAGATGTTAAGTTCATATGTGATAATCATTCACCATTCAATTAAATTCATCTTCCTATTCATTCACAAATATCTCAAAGAGACATATTATTTTAAATTATTCCATTTATCTTCATAGCAGTATATGGAACCATTATGCCTCATTTATCAAATCCTTTAGTTACTTAAAACCTTTTTGAATCTTGAAATAATTCCAAATTATTTCACCTTTTACTTAGGAAAATATTTTCAAATCATTTATTTAAATCTTTACAAAGATTTCCAAATCATAACTTTTAAAACGGGTCAAAAACAATGTTATTTAAAACATAGTTTACTGCAAACCCAAAACAATTAATTTTAAGTATAGGAATTAAAATAATTCCAAATCATTTATTTACATCTCGTATTGGAAAACATTATTGAGTAAAAAGGATCATGGAAATTATACTAATTCTACTCAATATCAATTTCCGTATTCAACCTTTAATATTCGTCGAATAGCAGTGAAATCACCTTTTAAATTCATACGGATAGTACGGGTTCCCTCCTCGGAATTTAACACCAAGTGTAGGAAGATTATTTCTGTTTAATCCAAGTTTAATTAAATTTGTAAATTTTAATCTTTTATACTTAACTCATTTCCGACATTTCAACCTTATCCATTCTTCGCCTGGGATGAGGCCAGGTCAGGGCGCTAGTTGCTCCTGAACATCTCCTTATTTGAAGCACCTCCACCCATATCTCGGCAATAGAAAAATCAGGTGTACTCGTCGGCTTATTAGAGCCAAGTTTAAAACACTTACTTATAATAACTTTTCCTTGATCATTTATTTAAACTCTTTTAAATAAATTGTAAAACTTCAAAATCATTATCAAAGCACTTAATTATTCATTTGAAAATATTTATAGAGGATTTGAAAGAGAATTGTCAAGTTTAAATCAGTATTTCAAAAGTTATTAAAACTGCTGCGAAAAGTGCTGCAAACGATGTATTAAAGCTTCTTTGATCAAAACAGCATTTTTATTTCACATATGTCCATTTTTCTAACTCCAACCATTTTTAAAATACATTAATGATTTATAAGATTTATTCCATATTTTTAAACATTTTAAAAATATATATTTAGAACATTTGCTACTTTGGCCACCGAACTACCAAAGCGCGATTTTATCGAAAACTTAATTTGCCCATATTTCAAAATTTACTTATCGAAATCTCGTTTTTCTTTCTTTGTTTGAAAACTATGGACATAATAGTTCGAAAAATTCTTATCTCGAAGAATTCCAAGCTATATTCCATTCTATATATTCGTTTGACTTTTACGGCACGAAATCCAAACTACCGTTCGTAACGCGCCTATTTTTGACTCAATTTTCAATATACGTCAAAACTTCTCCAAATTGAATTTTAATGTTAATAAAATATTTATAAACCTTTTTCAATCATTTAAACAAATATTTTCCATATTAAATCAATTTTTTCACTTTTAAATCATTTCATAATATTATATTATTATAATATTCAATTTCAACCTCTTTATATTTTCAAAACCAGTAAGAGGCTAAATAACTTCATATACGCATATTTATTATGGATTTTATTTCCATTATTTATTGTGCCTAATTTACTAACCATTTTCATTATCATTTATCAACCAAGTTATCAACCATCTTAACAATCAACTAGTTAACCAAGTAATCAAACGCTTAATCATCCAATATAATAAACTTTCATATCATTAAACTAGAGAGATTAATTAGTAAATTTAAATGTTGAGTACTCACCATCATAAAGGAGCAACTTTTATCAAGTACTTACAAATTAACTTGCATTGATAATTTTAAAGATGATTTAAACTTTAAATAAAAGTCGTTTTCTCGAGAGCTCACCATCTTAGCTCCCTCCTTCTCCGTAGCTTCTCCAAATGATCCGATGGAGCTTCCGCTAAACGAACTTGCTTTCAAACTCCTCTCCTCCACTTTGAGTTCGGCCATGACCTTCAATCAAGGCAAACTCCAAACTTTCACTTACTAACTTGGTTCCAACTCCTCCGCAAGGCTTCTACCTTCACTCTAACATAACCTACTTCTCTTTTTCCTTCACCAGAGCTCCCAAACTACCCTCCTCTTCACTTTAACTTTAGGCCATGCCATATAAATGGGTGTAGACGAGCTTCGTTGACAACGGGGTTTAGCTAGATGGCTCCAGAATGCTTTTAAGAAGCTTAGATCTACGGTTGGATCTAAGTTTTTAGGTGGATCTGAACTATTTTCTTTTGATTTTTTTCCTTCTTGGAAGCCATTAATGGAAGCTTGGAGAAGAAGAGAGAAAATTAAGAAATGAAATGAAAAGGAGAAAGTGAGAGAGAAGAGAGAGAGGTAGGGTATTTTTAGGCTTGAATATGGAAAATATCATGATATTTTACATGAAACATCACATCACATTACTTCCGTCTACATCACCTTACACGGCCCATGTGCCTCCTTCCATGTGCAAGTCATAATTCCTATACTTATGTGTAAGAGAATGGACTTTGGTTTGCTTAAAGATTAAGTAAATGTAAAACATCTTAGATTTTTCTTTATATGTATATATAAATGTAAATGTGTGTATATATGTATGTATGTATGTATGTTCATGTCCAAGTTAAAGTGTGCATATATGGTTTATGACATATAAATATGGTTGCAACGACTTTCGAACAACTGCCATTCGTTAAATCGTTGAAAATCGAAAAACCGATTATCAATCACATTTTCACTTCTAATTTAAATTACATATATATGTAAACAAAATTTGAAAATAAATTTATAATCATTATTAATTAAATAAAATGATCTTATTTGAATTATAAAATCATATAAATCAATATTAACAATTATTTACAAAAATTGTTATTATACCGATAAAGCGATATATCAATTTTCCTTATATTTTCAAACTGATTATATATCTTTATAAAACTATTATGAATCATTTATTATCACTTTATAACTATTTAAAATGAATTAGTGTTACCTGAAGGTTTGACTAGGCAACTAAGCACTCGGCACTTACATACCTTTCGACATGGAGAGTCTTTCGTCATTATATATCGTTCGGCATCCTAGAGTGATCGGCACAGCAAATCGTTCGGCATACCTAGATAGTTCGACAACAGTTTGGTCGGCATCAGTTCTGTTTGACATCATTTCTGGTCGGCAACAGTTCTATTCGGCATCACTTCTGTTCGGCATCACTTCTGATCGGTATCAGTTCTGTTCGGCATCACTTCTGATCGGCAACAGTTCTGTTCGGCATCACTACTGTTCGGCATCACTTCTGTTCGGCATCACTTCTGATCGACATCAGTTCTATTCGGCATCACTTCGTTCGGCACAAAGAACTCACTCGTTCTGGGCCAAAGTTTTTGGCTGCCAGGCCCACTAAGGAAGTCAAACCCATCTTTGTCTATAAATAGAGAGGCAGTGGCACAGTGAAAGGGACCTTTTTTCGAGAACACTGGGGAGACTCTGTCGCTTTCAAGACTCATTCTTTTTGCTTTGCAATTGTATTCAAGTAGTTGGTGTACGGATCGTATCTGTAATCAATTATCAAGTAAAGCAATAAAGTTTAACTTCAAAGTGGACGTAGGCAATTACGCCGAACCACTATAAATCTGGTGTTCTCGTCTTTGCATTCAATTTAGCATATTTTTCTTTGTTTAAATTTACTTTCATCATTTATCTCTCTACATAATCTTTCTCAACGAGGTTAGGGACCAATTTTGGTGCTAACACTTTGGTGCTTTCACTGAGAACCGAATTCTCAGACCTCAAGATCTGCTTTGAAGCTACTGGATTGAATAAATCCCCCAAGGAAGATCCGATTCATTCGTAGGAAGTCTGTTGATTCTACTCAGAGTTCATACCAACAACTCTACAATGGCGAGACCACGTACCAGATCAGCCTCTCATAATGTGGACACCCATGAGACTGCTAGCGTACAACAAGCAGGGCCTAGCAATCAGCAAGCAAATCTAGGTGCAGGGACTACCGCCCAGGACCAGATGCCAGTTGTCACCAGAATAGAGTTCAACGACTTGATGAGAGAACTCAGGGAAAGTAGGAGACAACTCGGAGAGCAGATGAAAGCTAACGCCAACCTCATGGCACAACTCACTCAGCAATAGCATCAGAATGCTGGAGGCAATCCAGCTCCTTATTCTTCATCCGACAGCTCGACTTCGTCCGATGAACCTCCTAGACGTAGACGCCGTAAGACTGAAACTATGCAGGCAGGTGCTGCTGTCCAAACAACTGGGGACCGTGACCAAGCAGGAACTGGAAACTTAGGAGTTGGAGTGCAGGTGGAGGCTGGAGGCCCGGCTCATCAAGATGACAATGATGTCGAACCTCAAGATGCACATTTGGCAGATCGCCAGCAGAGGAGGCATCAGCCTGGTCAATCTCGTAGGATAGACTCCAACCTTCCATCTTCCATACAAACCCCAGACCTGACATCTATGATCAGACAGTTGATGAAAGAGAATCAAGGCTTATCAAACGATGATTGGGGAGTGTCTAGAAGTCATAATCCATTCACAGACGTTGTTCTACAGGCGGAGTACCTCAGGAAGTTCAGCATGCCAACTATCCCGGCTTATGAAGGAAAGTCTGATCCCAGGCAGCATGTGATGAGGTACGAATGGATGATGAATTCAGCCAGAGCGAATGATGCAACCAAGTGCAGGTGCTTTCCAATAACTCTATCTGGGATCGCTACCATGTGGTTCACCCGACTTCCTCCGCGGTCCGTATCCAGTTTTGAGGAGTTGGCAAAGAAGTTTATAGAACAGTTCAGGATACACACTACTCGTCCAAAGGACGTGATGTCTCTATCAAGTGTAATCCAAGCTCTTGGGGAGTCATTGAAGAAGTATTTACAAAGATTCCATGTTGCGGCTACTGAAGTCAGTAATCCCAATGATCATGAAATTCTTATGACTGTAATGCGAGGAGTGGATCCGGATTCAAAGTTTGGAGATTGGTTGGTAGGAAAACCTCCAACTACGCTAGAATGTTTTTACTCAAAGGCACATCGGTTCATAAGGAGGGAGGAAGCCAGGTGGATAAGGCGGGATAAAGCACCGGGGCTTGCTCAGGAATCTGTAAAAAGCAACATTGCTGTGAAGCACTCTGGAGATAACTCGGGGAAAGTTCAAGTCAATGTCCAGAACAAGCCTAGGCAATCTAAGGAATCCGAAGGAAGAAACCAAGGGAAGAAGAGAGAAGCGGGGAAATGGAAGCCGAGAATTCCAACCTACAACGAGTACACCCCGCTGAACGCATCTCTTGAAAACATTTACCTATCGACTTGCAATACCTTTCAGTACAGAAAGCCACGCCCGAAGGAGTCAACCGAGGAACAAAAGTGGACTGGGAAATACTGCCGCTTCCATGAAACTTATGGGCACAATACTGAAGAGTGCAGACACCTACATGATGCAATAGAAAAGTTGATTAGACAGAAAAAGTTACAGGAGTTTGTGAAGAATCCGCAGGAAGGAGGATAGGGAACATCCAATCCAGGTCGTGCACCAGCTCCGTGTCATCCCGAGGAGCCTGCCCGGACTGTGGGCAGACTAGTCATAAACACGATCATCGGCGGGCCTCACCCTGCGGATAAGAACTGGCAAGAGATGGAGTGGTATGCTAGTTCCCTGAAGCATGCAGATTTCGAGTGTTGTTCCAACGTAGAGGATGGGACCCCTGCTAAACAGCTGCGCGTGATGACAGATGATATAGTATTCAAGAGTAGAGATGCTGACCAAGTAGAGGCTCCTACCATCGACCCGATGGTCATATCTGCGACAATCGGGTCGGCTTATGTGAAGAGAATTTTGATTGATTGTGGAAGTTCTGTCAATATCATCTTCAAGAAGGCTTATGACCAGATGAAGATGGAGACGAAGGATTTGAAACCGTCTAAAGCTCGTATACATGGCTTTTATGGCGCAGCGACCGATGCAGTGGGGTATGTTGAGTTACCAGTTGAACTGGGACAAGGTGAGCGTAGGAGGGTGTGAATCCTACCTTTCGTAGTTTTGATTGTGGATTCTCCGTACAATGTGTTCTTGGGTTGACCGGGCCTGGCTGAGTTTAGGGCAGCATTAGCCCCGTGGTGCTTGACTTTGAAGTTTCCGACTGACAAAGGAGTAGGTGTTGTTCATGGCGACCAGGCGACTGGTCGTGCAAGTTATGTGGCTGAGCTCCGAGAGGCCCAGCGAAGAGAGAAAGGAAAGGTTGCGGACAATTTTGTCCGCATCCAGAATACCGACAATTGACAAATAATGCCTGAGCCCTGGCTCGGGCAAAATTCTCGGATCTACAGAGACATAGATCCGAGAGACGACGATGAGGAACCCAGGGAAGAAAAAGCAGCCCTGGCTGAACTGACGATTAACATTTCAGTCAGTCGAGACAATCCATCGCGAGTACTGAAGATTGGATCACAACTCGGCCCCGCAATGACTGAAGACCTTAGTGATTTCCTCCGAGCGAATCTCGATGGTTTCGCTTGGACACATTCTGACATGTGTGGGATTTCTCCCGCTATTACGAGTCATATGTTGAACATAGACCCGAAGTACGTCCCAGTTAAACAAAAGAGGAGAGGAATGGACCCGGAGTGGTCCGCTGCTCTCAGAGAGGAGGTGGACAAACTCAAAGCCAATGGGTTCATTCGCGACGCCCTCTACCCTAAATGGTATCGAACCCCGTCCTGGTGAAAAAGGCGAATGGGAAATGGAGAACTTGCATAGATTATTCCGATTTGAACAAGGCGTGCCCCAAGAACAGTTTCCCATTACCTAGGATTGATCAGTTGGTCGAATCCACTACAGGACACGAGTTGTTGTCATTCATGGATGCGTACTCGGGATACAATCAGATCCCGATGCATATTCCGGACCAGGAACACACCAGTTTCGTCACAGACGTTGGGCTATATTGCTATGTAGTAATGCCTTTCGGATTGAAAAACGCGGGAGCGACCTATCAGCGTTTGGTGAATCGAATGTTCAAAGACCAGATTGGTAGTACGATGGAAGTCTATGTGGATGACATGCTCGTGAAGTCACGACAGTCAAACAACCACATTCGAGACTTAGCAGAGATGTTCGATATACTCAGATATTATGGGATGAAGATCAACCCTCTGAAGTATTCCTTTGGCGTTGCGTTGGGGAAGTTTCTGGGATTCATTGTTAATGCTAGGGGAATTGAAGCTAACCCAGAAAAGATTCAAGCTATTCGAGATGTACAAGTGCCCAGAACTATAAAACAGGTGCAAAGCTTGAATGGAAAGGTGGCTGCGCTGAGTCGATTTATATCCAGAGCCACGGACAAGTGCATTCCTTTCTTTGACATAATAAAGAAAAGGAAGAGGAATTTCGAATGGACATCCAACTGTGAGGAAGCGTTCCGAGATCTGGTGAGGCATTTGGAGAGTCCTCCAGTGCTATCAAAACCAGTAGACCACGAGATGTTGTACGTATACCTGGCCGTATCCCCGCATGTTATAAGTGCGGCTTTGGTCCGCGAGGAGGACCGAGTCCAAAAGCCGGTATATTACGTTAGCAAACGTTTAACGGGGGCAGAAAGAAATTATCCTAAAATTGAGAAGTTGGCCTATTGCTTGGTGATTGCATCACGTAAGCTGCGTCCATACTTTCAACCACACTCAGTCAGTGTCTATACCGATCAGCCCCTACGGCAGGTACTCCAACGACCAGAAACTTCTGGAAGAATGTTAAAATGGAATATCGAGTTGAGTCAGTTCGATATTACCTACCTACCACGCAGAGCCATACAAGGGCAAGCATTAGCAGATTTCATCGCTGAGTTTACTGTATCTGACGAACCAGATGGTCATGATGTCGTTCCCCCCATTCGATGGAAATTGTACACCGATGGAGCATCAAACGACCGTTGCTCCGGAGCTGGTGTAGTTCTCGTGACTTTGGAAAATCGATTAATTTGTTATGCTTTGAAGCTCAATTTCCCGGCTACGAATAATAAAGCAGAATATGAAGCACTGATTGCTGGCTTAAAACTCATTGGAGAACTTGGGGTTAAATCAGTTGAAATCTTTTGTGGCTCGCAGCTGGTGGTGTACCAAGTGCGAGGAGACTACCAAGCAAGGGGAAAAAAGCTTGATCCATACCTTGCTCTAGTTCAGGAACTATTGGCGAACTTCGAACATTATGACATTTCGCATGTCCCGCGTGAACAAAACAAGGAAGCCGACTCATTGGCCAAATTCGCAAGCACTGGCGATGCGCAGCAAATGGGATTAGTTCCCGTCGAAACCTTACACACTCCAAGCATAGATGTGATGGAAGTCGATTTTGTGTTGGAAACGGAAATCGAGGGGGAGTCATGGATGACCCCATTCAAACGATACCTGCTAAACGGGACTTTGCCCAAAAGGCAAAGCGAAAGACGACAGGTCATTCGCAAAGCCGCTCGATATGTTATGCAGGGCGAGGTAATGTATCGGAGAGGGTTCTCGATCCCTTTACTACGGTGCATTGCCCGTGATGAGGCAAAGCGGATCTTGGAGGAGGTTCACGAAGGAGAATGTGGCGACCATACTGGGGGGCAAACACTAGCAAAAAAGATCCTCCGCTACGGATACTATTGGCCAACTGTGAATCGGGATGCTGCAGATTACGCAAGAAAATGTGACAAGTGTCAAAGATATGCGAAAATCCCGAGAGCTCCACCAACAGAACTCAAAAAAATGGTTAGTCCCTGGCCGTTTGCAATCTGGGGAATCGATATAATCGGTTCTTTGCCTATATCCAAAGGTGGTGCAAAATACGCGATAGTTGCGGTCGACTATTTCACAAAATGGGCTGAGGCAGAGCCTTTAGCCACAATCACCTCCAAGAAGGTCATTAATTTCGTTGTACGAAATATTATATGCTGCTTTGGCCTTCCGCGAACCATCATTACGGACAACGGAACGCAGTTCGAAAGCAGGGAATTCAAAGACTTCTGTTTAAATTATGGCGTAGAGAAAAAGTTCACCGCCGTTGCACATCCGAAAGCTAACGGACAAGTCGAGGCCATGAACAAAATAATCAAGTCCATATTGAAGAAGCGTTTGGAAAAAGCCGGAGGCAAGTGGGTAGATGAACTCCATACAGCGCTATGGGCTTATAGGACTACCCACAAGTCTGTGACTGGCCACACTCCATTCGCATTGGCATATGGCTCGGAAGCTGTTATACCCATGGAACTTGAAGTTCCATCGCATCGAGTGACGTATTATGATCCTAAGACAAATCAGGACCTCTTGTTGGAATCACTGGACTGCATCGATGAAAAACGTGAAGAGGCTGAATTGAGGGCGGCAGCATATAGGCACCGAGTCAAGCGATATTACGACGACAAAGTCCGGCCAAGAATATTTGATGTGGGTGATCTCGTTTTGAAACGAGTTTTCCCGATACCATCACGCATAAATCCCAACTGGGAAGGTCCTTATGTCGTTGAATGGAAGCTTGGAGAGGGAACTTTCAAGCTAGCGACCGTTGATGGCGTGACACTCCCACGAGCGTGGAACAGTGAACATTTACGACGTTATTACATTTAGCCTGTTTCTTTCCTGTTTTAGGTGAAATTGTTTACTGTATGTTTTTATTCCGTTGATTCTTAGTTTCCTTTTTAGCGTGTAATCGGACAATTTAGTTTGTTTCATTAATAAAGGCTTGAAGCCGTCTGTTCCATGAATTATTGATGTTTATGTACCTTATAATCTGGTGATGAACTGTTGGAGTTACATTATTCCATATGATGTACAAACTAGTATAAACGACTTCAACCTCCGAGTCCCCTGAGTGCGGACCGGAGTACTCTAAGTCCCCGGAGCGCGGACTAGAGTATAAACGACTTGAATCTCCGAGTCCCCTGAGTGCGGACCGGAGTACTCTAAGTCCCCATAGCGCGGAATAGAGTGTAAAAAACTTCAACCTCCGAGTCCCCTGAGTGCGGACCGGAGTACTCTAAGTCCCCGGAGCGCGGACTAGAGTATAAATGACTTCAACCTCCGAGTCCCCTGAGTGCGGACCGGAGTACTCTAAGTCCCCGAAGTGCGGACCGGAGTACTCTAAGTCCCCGGAGCGCGGACTGGAGTATAAACCACTTGAATCTCCAAGTCCCCTGAGTGCGGACCGGAGTACTCTAAGTCCCCGGAGCGCGGAATAGAGTATAAACAACTTCGAATCTCCAAGTCCCCTGAATGTGGACCGAATTACTCTAAGTCCCCAGAGTGCGGATTAGAATATAAACGATTAGAATCTCCAAGTCCCCTGAATGCAGACCGAATTACTCTAAGTCCCCGGAGCGCGGATTAGAAAATATTCTCAGTACCAAAAATGTGAAACGAGAAATGTACCATTCCAAAGAATGTCCGAACAATGTAAGAATGGATTGGGAATTTATGCAACTCATAAGAACTTGAGTTTCAACCACAGTCGTACAGAAAGTTAAAAAAGCAAGAACTCGTTCAAATGACAATGAAACTAAACTTTATTCAATTATCCAAAATGGGGTTATACAACCACTCCTCCGAAACTTGGAGTCAAAAATCTGTCTACATAAACTACGAAAACGAAAAAGCCAAAGTAGTTACATGACCTAAGCAAAATCTCGTTGAACGAACATAGTGGCTACTTCTTCGGCTTCTTTTTCTTATCCTCCTTTGCTTTCTCAGATGACTCCTCTCCCTCACGCTTCCTCTTGGACTTTTTGCTTGCCAAGGAAGCGGAGTCAGGAGTAGGAGGAGGAACATCCAGTGGTTTGGATTTGCCAGGAAGGATGACTTTCAGAGGCCTATTCAGTGGGTCGGTGAGTTCTAGTACTTGAGACTCGACCTTGATCTCAACCTTCTTCTTCTTCTCCTCTGCAGTCGCTCCTTCATACTCACCTTCGAAGTGGGTTCTGAGGCGCCCGTGATTTCAATCTCATAACTCCCTTCAGTGGGAGATGAAGTGTCAGACTTATCATCATCTAGCGCCCCGATCACTTGAGCATCAGGACCGGGAGTTACTCCCGCGTGAGTGGCATCGCTTGTTTTCCTCGTCTCCTCCTTGGCGTCATCGCTCCTCGGAGTTGGTTCAGGATCAGAGCGGTCTGCATAAAAACATAAAGAACGAACATTAGGACCGATAAACGCTCACAGAAAGCGACCGATCTTTGAACTTCTAAAAGAAGAGTTTTATACCGGTTTCTTGCTGGCTGTCAACTGTGTGCAGAGTTTCACCCTCTAGAATGGGGAATAGCACGTGAATGCCGAGACCGGGATCTTCCGGATCATAGCTGGCATGCTGCTCGAATAGGTCAAGTGTGGTCGACCGGCCGATTGAGTAGAAGGAGGAGCTACAGCCTCAACTCCAGATGGACCAGCTTTGTCATCTTTCTCTTTTGATGGGGGAGAGCCTTTACCAAAGAGAGCCATAGCTGTAGATAAGTCCGACGGCTCGTTCCCCCTGAGAAACTCTCTCACCAAAGCCTCCTCATCGACCTCCTCAGTGCCCGACTCAACCTTCCTAATCTTTATTAAAGTCTCCCAGGCCTCAGCTAGATATTCAAGATAGCCCTCGCCTAAGAAAGTCAAGTCCCGGTGCATAAGGACGCGGGCGCTGTATTCGGCAATCAGCGGGTCAAACATACACTTGACCTCTTCTCTGCCGGCCTCTGCAGCTGCCTCAAGACGGGAGTCAATCTCCTCGGAAGCTAGTCTTTTGCCCGCCTCACGGGCTTCGTCTTTCATCATCTCAACCTTAGAAAGCTCATCATCGAGCTTTGCTTTTAAGAGACGTGTATCGACGATCTCGTTATAGTACCGTTGAGACTCTTCTTGAGCCGCTATCTTCTCTTCCCTCTCCTTAGAGAGTAGCTCTTTCAACTCTTTAACCTGCAAGACGAGTGTATCCCTTTCTTTTTGAATAGAATCTTTTTCTAGAGCTAGGGCCCCACTGCGTTGGACTGCGATGTCAAGTTCTTTCTTATGGGTCGTCTCTAGACGAGCGACGGCCTCCGCAGTCTCCTTAGCACTCTATTCTGCGGCTTCAAGCTTGGACTTGTACGAAGCGAGCTCTTCGTCTTGACTCTTGATAATGTCTTTATCAAAGATAGCTTCGAGCTTCAAGCGATCGATTTCTTGTTGACGCTCAATGGATACTTCCGAAACTTTTTCGACCAAATGAACAAACGCGTCATGTTGAACATAGACGTCGTTGTTACAAGCGATGGCACTCTGCTTGACATGCCCTGGAATGTGATGAATAGCCAGGAGGAACTTCAGACCGTCAAAGCAGATTTTAGGAAATTTGGCTTTAAGATCGACCATCTTCTCTGCTATCGTTGGGTCGGCCGCAGGAACAGGGGGAGGAGGCTTTGAAAGTTCTGTTCTCTTCTGATGTTCCCGAGATTGCCATGTGCTTGATGAACCGGAATGTTGATCTCGGGAAACTTCGGGTTGAGACCCCTTCTGCGAAAGTTTTTCTTTGTCTGGCCCAGTTTGAGGAGGGAGATCGCGAGAGTATGAAGACTGGGAATATGATTTCTTTCGATAAGACGACTCACGGGGACGGTTGTCTCGATCTCCGTAATCGTCCCTGTCCCTGCGTTTACCGGAGCCTGAATCCCGGCCAGATTGGTGAAAGATGGAAGAGCCGTGGAGATGATCAATTCCGTGGGAGCGTCCCATATCACCTGCATAGAATGAGAATAAGGGTAAGTTAGAGAAAAATCAGGGCGACGGTTAAGATTGAAGTGTATGGTGAAGTGCATGTGTGCGTGTGTGTCCTAGTGTTCCCCCCGACGGACCAGTTTCTTTATCTTTACTAATTGGAGTATTATCTCCCTGGACTCGGGTTTGAACTCCCGTATCGCCTCTAGCGGGCGAATGAAACTTGATGGCCTCTGGATCGTCGAAACCATAGTTGAGTAGATCGTTAGGAATGGTAAGGTTCGACAGGCCCTTCAGAGAACTTTCTAAGTGTGATGAGGAAGCTTCCTTCTCCACTGGAACAAGGGTAATTTTAGAAGTTCCACCAACTTTTTCCTTCCTCATCTTGTACGTCGGTTTCTTTTTCCCCTTAGATGGGGAAGATGATGTTTCGATGTCATGAACCTCGACCGTTGGGTCTTGAGTGTGACTGACATTCTCATCTTGCGCTTCGGGTGTCTCAGTCTCCTTAATTTCTCCCTCTTCTAGTGTAGTAGGAGCGTTGCGCGCTGAAGACTCAGCCTGTTTTTTCCCTTTTCCAGGGGCAGGTCTGGGAATGGTGACACCCTGAGGAAGGCTTATCCGACGACCTTCTGCCAACAGCCCAAGCCTTGTAAGTGACTCGTTTGAAATGAGAGCTCTAATGTCCTGTTCCCCGGCAGAAAGGGCACTAATAGCATCGACGGCATCAGAATATCGTGGCCGTCAGGACGTGGAGTGACACCTGGAAAGACGGGTAAAAGTTAGAAGAGGTACGGCTGCTGCTAAACACGAGTAACGGTTCAAGAAATAAGGCTTACTTCCTTCGACCCATCTCCTCGCAAAGCCGGAAGGACAACGTACATAGAACCATTCCCTTTTATACAGAGCGAACTTGGTCCACGCTCCAGTTAAGATTTGACATTTGTTGTGCGGCTCGAGAAACACGAATGATGGGCTATCCTTCCGGTTCTTGATGCAATATATGTATCTGATATCGCCCGAAGTTGGAAGCCTAGAGAAGACATTCATAAAGAGGATGCAAGTGCCGTAGAGGAAAGCATGGCCATTCGGGTGCAGTTGCGATGGAGCAACGTCGATGTATTGTAGCACATCCCGAAGAAACGAGTTGAATGGTGGCACACTGCCAACCCAGCACATGAATTTGTTACAGGCTATGTATCCGACTGGGGGAAAGTGTGGACGGTCATGCCCCGATGGGACTAGCACGTCATCAAAGGGGATTCCGTGGACAGAGCATATCCAACGGAGTGTACTTTAGTTAATCTTTGAAGCAAGAGAATCGACAGGGTTGTCCAAGAAAATTGCTGCCTCCAGCGCATCGGGAGCTAAGTCATGTGCAGGAGAAGTTGACAGATTTGAAGTATCTGCGGCTTCTCGTCGGGAGGATGGCCCAGGCTTGTCAAAAATCGTGGCGGAGCTAGATTTCCGAGACATCGTTGATGAAGATTGAATCTAGCGAAGTACCTGTTCGAACTATACTTAAAAAATAATCGACGTTAGACTTAACAATACGAATATTCCCCCCGTGAAGTGTGTGAACTAGTGCGATCAGTCAGGGGTAAGCGCTAAGAAATTATAAGTCACAGAATTGATTGCATGAAGTTGAACTTTGAACTGTCGTCTTCGAAGACCGTCATTGCTGACCGTCTCCGAAAACCAGCATTGCGATGTTTTCAATTTCGAACTCGGACATTTAAAATGAATCATTTATTATTTTAAAACTGATTATATATCTTTATAAAACTATTATGAATCATTTATTATCACTTTATAACTATTTAAAATGAATTAGTGTTACCTGAAGGTTTGACCAGGCAACTAGGCACTCGGCACTTACATACCTTTCGACATGGAGAGTCTTTCGGCATTATATATCGTTCGGCATCCTAGAGTGATCGGCACAGCAAATCGTTCGGCATACCAAGATCGTTCGACAACAGTCTGGTCGGCATCAGTTCTGTTCGGCATCATTTCTGGTCGGCAACAGTTCTGTTCGGCATCAATTTTGTTCGGCATCACTTCTGATCGGCAACAGTTCTATCCGGCATCACTTCTATTCGGCATCAGTTCTGTTTGGCATCACTTCGTTCGGCACACAGAACTCACTCGTTCTGGGCCAAAGTGTTCGGCTGCCAGGCCCACCAGGGAAGTCCAACTCATCTTTGTCTATAAATAGAGAGGCAGTGGCACCGTGAAAGGGAGACTCTGCCGCTTTCAAGACTCATTCTTTTTGCTTAGCAATTGTATTCAAGTAGTTGGTGTACAGATCGTATTTGTAATCAATTACAAGTAAAGCAATAAAGTTTAACTTCAAAGTGGACGTAGGCAATTACGTCGAACCACTATAAATCTGGTATTCTCATCTTTGCATTCAATTTATCATATTGTTCTTTGTTTAAATTTACTTTCATCATTTATCTCTCTACATAATCTTTCTCAACGAGGTTAGTGACCAATTTTGGTGCTAACAATTATTATCATTTAGAACAATTATTAGAATAATTATAATAATTATTAAACCATTAAATCTCAATTAATCAATTATTAAATATAACGGCATCACTGATGATGTCATAAATACATTTAATTTTCCAAAAATAAAATAAATAATTTTATTTCATACTCTTTTTCAATTATAAAAATAAGTGTACGTATCCATCTCCGTGCGCGATGTTTTACGATTTTAGAACTGTTTGTCGATAAAACGGTTTTTGATCATTTTATCGATATTCCTTCAAAGTTTATATTTTCGTAAATACTTATTCAAAATAAGATTACCGTTATTATTTATTGTTCAAAACATCATAATCCATGTTAAAAAATCTTATATTTGAGTATTTTAAAAATAAATATAATTTACCAAATTGATAAATTTGTATGTCGTTACAGACTTCCCTCCTTAAAAGAATTTCTTCCCCGAAATTACACCAAAAGAAAACCCAAAGGTATTTGCCCAAAATATTTATTTTTAAACTCACATCCATAAGATCATCCACACGTAATATCTTATTTGATTTACTATTTAAATCCACAACTTTACTTCCGAACTAGTATTGATCCCCCGATCCTTTAGTGCGGACTCTGATCGGGCTTCTTGATCAGAAACATCATTTCCCTTACATAGCCCTCAACTATGATAGAAAACTCAAGTACCAAATCATAAACCCTCATCAATGTTCGCCATCAAGAATTGACTGATAAATCCTTTTTCGGACTGGTGTAAACACCTCAAAATTCCATACTCGTATCTTAGATCAAAATTGTGTGACGAAATGATCTACGTACCTCATATGTACTCATTCAAAAATCTTTATGAAAACTTTTCATAAAACTTTTATCTTTTAAAAATGCTTCTTTTTATATGATTACTCTAAATATTTATTTCCAAATATTTTTCTTAAAGGAAAACATTTCATACCAAAGGAACCATTTCAATTTAAAAAATAATGTTCCTTCTATTTTCCAAAATTACAAACAACTTTACTCATTATAATATATTCTTTTTTTAACCAACCTTGGTATTAACCTATCAAATAATAATTCAAAATTATCCTTAAGGAAAATTATATAGGTCGAGTAACTCCGAAATAATACCAAGGAACTAGGTACTACCAATAGTATTCTATATCCCTTTAACAAGAAGGGTAATACTTAAGAGAAGTGTTTACCATCTGAACATGTCTCTTCCCTATTTTTAGTTATTCTCGAGCCACTCAAACCAGTTATCATTTGAGACTTTCTTACTTTCCAAATATCTTATTTGAAATTTCTTTTCAAAAATCCATTAGAGGTTATTTTTTATAAAACCCATTTTATAAATCCCTTTCATAAAATTACCTTAAATAACTTACTTCCTTTTAGAATTTGATAATTCTTTTCCAAAATACCCAAAGTTTAGTTTCTCAAAATTTATATAACGTATCTTTCATATCCATCTTTTACAATAATTATTTTATTTGTGCAAAATAAATTTTTATACTACATGCTAATTTTATTATCTTATACAAATTCATTAACCTTAACCCCATATTGTTATCAAATATCTTATAGTCAAATCGTGAAACTTAATTCACAAGATGTCCGTTCAATCAACAAATGGTAATAACTGAATATTATCATTCCCCTAACTATAAACTAACACATATAAATATCAATATCTTTCAAAAGATATTCCTTTATACTTAAAATATAATCCTTCTAAAATAGTGTGTCGGATTTATCTTGTTTAAGTGTTTAGAAATCCCTATCGATAACGGTGATCGGGCGCATCGACCAGAATCTACAGACCACTCAACGAATAAATCAGCACAAAACATTTTTTATGTCAAAAAACAATTAGGCGCACATACATATAATACTCTCAAACTCACCTAGGGTGTTACTAACCCTATCTACAATGAGTTTTACCCCACCAAAGCCTAGGTGTTCGCTCAACCTAAGCTTTGATACCAAATGTGACGACCGGGGTTTTCGACCCTCGAAAATCGACACTAATACATCCTCGGTATTCAAGTACCGCAAATCTAAGCGTCGGGAAGCCCGATTGTTAGGGGAATAAGAAAATAAAGGTAGAATAGAATCTCAGACAAATGAAATAACATATATTATTTCAACAATAATCTTTACAACGGAAAAATTTGAATACAATATCAGAGTCTAACCTAGATTTAGCTTGGACAGCTATAAATCCTCTGTACTTACAAATGCTGAATAATAAAAATAAATACAATAAATGCAGCGGATAATATAATACGTCCATACGTTGATGAAGATCTCCAGCTCTCCTTTGGAAACTCCAAGCGTCTTCAACTAGACCTGAAACTACTCGGATCTGACCCAAGTATTAAAAATACCTGGATCAGGCTTGATAAACCAGCTTGAGATACTCGAACCATAAACATAGGATAGAGTCAAAGATGGGTACAAACAAAACCTTTGAAAAGAATAGTATCTCGTAAGACCTCACCGCATATAAACACGGATGGGTTTTTACCTTATGATGACCAAAATACTTTATACTGAATACACTTTGATATTATCTTTAATGACATTAGTTTTGAAAACCTTTTCAAATAAATATATATAAAATAAGTGTGAATACTCGGACAAAGTCTATGGTAATATATCTGGACTAGGTGAAATGGGATATACCGAATGGAATATATGATACAAAAGGGGTAGCTGAAATGTTTGTAAAGCATTACAGCTATTTTGGGACTACAATCAAAACTGTAACATCCCGAAATTTTCGACTTTCGAAAATTCAACATCGATACTCACTTTATCGACTGCTGAGCCATCGAATGCCGGAAACCCGAAAAGTTATGGTTTTAAGAAAGAAGAAAAGGTAGAAGAAGAAGATAGAAGAAAAAGAAAGGAAAAAACAACAACATCAGAACAGGAAACAGTATCAGAATTTTACACATCGCAGCGGAACAATATATAATAGATAATCACTAGTCTTTTAAAACAAAGAACTATATCAGTTTATACATACATCAATCATCAGAGTCAATATACAACTCAGTACAACAATGGACAGTTATATAACTTGTCCTCATACAGAATACACAGCGGAATAAATACTATTTGATACAAATACTACGTCTCGTCATCCAGCTTATCTCCAAAGCTCCAGAATATCCAGAATATCCTGATAATATAACTCTAGGCTGCCCGTGTGGAAATTTGTGGGCACCCAGAGTTTAGAAGGGAACAATTAACTCCGAGTCAGTCATGGTGACTGGTGTGAGATCGTAAAACAGTTATTCTTTAAAATAAACAACAGGAATATTTTTAAAGTCAATTCGCAATGCCTTTGGAAAATGAAACTACCATAAGACCTCCCACCACACACACAATGCAAACGCAGACTTGGAGGAGATTTCTTCTTATGTTAGTCAAAGATGCTTACTACGCAAAAATCAAATTCTTTTGGATATTATTATTAGTGCATAGTGTAGAAAACATTTCGAAAGTAGAATATAAATCTTAGCCAGCATAGGTACCATTATATTATGCCTGCTATAGCTGCCTCCTGAGGAGACAGGTTATACAATTGAAATCGTAAAGGCTCGTATTGTTTCTTTGGATTTCCAACAAATGGTCAGGCTAAGGAACTTCCTTTTCCACGATGGGTACGTCCCTGGAATAGACGACCCGAGAAATAACCTAACATTACGGTTAGATCTCTGCCAACACAAGGCCGGGTTACCTCTGCAAAAATAGGTAACTACTGACATGCGTATGCCATCCCCCGATCGTCACCGATCTTCCCGAGGATCCCCGATTCGCAACAAACCACATAGATAATAATAATGCAGTAACCACAGAGGTTAAGTATCTGGGCTCCATACCATGATACCACCTTTATCCAGAAGGAATGACATACACTAAGGGGCGCTACTCCCTAGAACCTTGCCGCATTCGTCCTGTTTCGACCATTTCCGGGTTGTGAGGCTCGACGAAGTCTCGTCCACAAAGCTACGCTTTCTCAAAAAGCCCTGCTTCGGGTCAAACAAAATGATCAACCTATGATCACAAAGATATAAGATCAAACAAATGATCATATCACAAATGATCAAACACTGATCATTTCACAGCAACACTCAGTATGCCACGTTACCAAATTGGGATATATCGCTGATAAATTTCAACTACATAACCTCTGAGCTCGTACGTCTCAGAGAAGGGTGTTAAGCTAAGAGAATAAATTCTCCGCCACCAACAGAAATGTATTTGAAAGAAATCAGCTTTATATCTCAAATTGTAACGTCAGACACACAATCCATACAAGTCTGTTCCGGGATCGAACAGAACCGAAGGCACTTCTCACGAAGCCCTTGCAATTCCGGATAATTTTTAATCACGTCAGGACTTCCCGTCACTAAGGGTGATAAAACCTCTAAATCGAAGATCAGTCGATGTAGAGTAACTCGACGGTAATCCTTCCGTTTTCAAAAATATCCGGTCTTCAACACCGGTCTTCAAATGCGATTCATAACGACGTATCACATATTCGGAATGGGTTATACGACCCCATGGTCCTTTCCCGGCTAACCCGAATAGTGAGCGTAAATTCAAAAATAAGTGTGGCATTCAAATTCATCCAATTCACAACAAATACCTATCTAAAGGTAATTATTGATAGTCGGTTATTTAACTATCAATAAAGATGCGCAACATCATCAGATTCCAAATAATTTTCCAAATTATTTCATCTTCCAAAATATCTTATTATTTCCACACTTCAATCATTTGAAAACAATTTCAAATCAACTTCCACATTTCAATTTATCTTTACTAGATAAAATCTCAAAACAGTTCATTTCATATTGGAAAAGAAATTCCATACTTATTTAAAAATAAGTATTTCACAAATCATTTATTTTCAACATTTGAAAATATTCGATATACTTAAATCAATATTAAGTATACATTTCATTCTTTAAGGAAATCATAAATTTTAACATCTATTTGAGTCAAAAACGAATGTTGCGTAAAACATCGTTACGACGACTCAAAATCACTAGTATAGGGATTCAAAATTAGATAGATATATAAATCCCAATACTACATAAAAACATTTCCTTTCGGAAACCATTTACTATAACAACAGTGTTATAGTCCATCATTTCCTTATTTCTCGAAAACGTCTATTTCAACAAGAACTGTTGAAATCTATGTATTCGATACTTAACACGTTTTAAAACATCTTTTAAAACAATTACTTCATTTCTGTAATATCGTTTTCCCAAAACAAGTTCATTTTACTTAACAATATATTCACTATCCAAAATCGTGAATATACTTTACTATTTACATTTCACTATTTTCTACACGTTTTATTTTGATAATAATTCGCTATCCAAAATCGCGAATATATCTCCTTTGATAATCTTCTATATTAAATTTATCAAATTCAATCGATTTGTTTCCGAATTTATAAAACAACGTTTATAAATTCCATTTTCTATTTTCTATAACAACTCCGGTTTATAATCTCATTTTATTAATCTTCAAAAATTCACTTATAAGAATAAGTGATTTCGGATTTATAAAACAACGTTTGTAAATCACATTTGTACTTTATAACGATTTCAACTTACAAAATCATTTCATTTTGCAATTTCTATTTATATCCCATCTAAGTGCAAAAGTCAAATTTATAAGTAAATTACTTATAAATCGTTTATTTTTACAACATCTATTCACTTTATAACTTCACGTTATAAATCTATTTATTTCATTCACTTATGAAATCCTTTTTATACTTCTTTTTAACACTTATAAAAATTCGTTTTATAAGTCCAATATTTCGATTTATAAAATATCAATTTTACAAATCTTTTTATACAAATCGTTTATAGTTATTCAAAAATCCCAACTTAAACCATTTTATAAATAAATCGACTTTTATTTCAAAAACGACACATCGGTTATAATTCACAAAAATCTTAACTTTTATAACTTCAAAATTCTAGACGTTTATTTTTCTGAAATAAATCAATTCAAAAATTCGATAAACGTCTACTTTTCAAAAATCACTTTAAAATCCTTTTTTAAAATAAAAGTCGTTATTTTTACATTTCAAAACTGAATCCGATGATGCAACAGCATCAATCGGTCCATCACAACAGTCAATATCATATATCAATATGATAACAGAATATTCATCAATATCTGTAAATAAATAAATACTGGTGAGGAATCCAGTTGGATCCCTCCAACCTGTTTCCCTGCATCCAAAAACGTCAGCACAATACCAATTCCGCTCCAGTACGGAATTATCGCGGTATATAGGTTTTTATAAATCCGCTTACTAACGGCGCAATAGGGTCTCATCCGCTATACGAGGCGGGAAATCAATCAATCCAACATATACATATGCCAATATGTATATATCGCTATATATAGATATATCCTATCATATCTAATAGCACATTCAATAGAAATCAAACAGTCAATAATAACTGTAAAATCAAATTTCCTTCGAGTGAGAAAATCTCACCTTAGCTTTTTAATTTGCAATCCATTTTCCATCCCAGTTTATTTCTCCATTCCAGACCTTGTATAAATAATTTATACAATTTGTTAATATTCGAAATAAATCGAATAACAAATTTTCGTTTTGATAATTTAAATTAACCAATTTCTCCTTTAAATAAATTTATTTAACTAATGATTTAAATTTAACTAAATTTTTCTTTAATAAAATATTTTCTAGTTACCAAAAATAATTATATAGGTTAACTAAATAATTTATCCATTATAATTAATTGTTTAAAAACCTACTATTTAGTTTAACTTATAAATTTTCCATTTTAAAAAATATCCTTTAATGACTAAAATAAATTCAATAAGTTAACTTAATTGTCTATCCACCAAATCCATTACTTAAAGTATTCTGTATATACATATTTTTTTCTTATTTACTTTTAAAAATACTTTTGTCTTGCCTAAATATAGATATTTCAAACTTAACAGTTATTTTACTGTAAATCTTATGCAAACTGAATTTATTCTAAACTATATGTATATATTTTCTAATTGATGGTATAATTTTAAACTAAATTAAAAACGAGCAAGATGAAATTCGTACCTAACTGCTAATCCTGAAATTCAAATTCGCGACCACCAGTAAACCCATGCGAATTGACCCACAGCCATGCCGAGAACACTCGACTTCGAGCTCGAATCCCCACGCGCGCCTTCGAGATGAACTCGAGAATCCCACTGTCGTGGCCTCGACGTTGCAGTCCCCCTTTCCACTATTCCACGCTCACGAGCGCCTCCGCCTCCAGCCTTCACGCGAGCAACTCGCGACGCCTCGCCACTGCCAACTCGATTCCAGTCGCCTCCCAGAACACTGCCCAGGCCATCGACGAATGCCGCCATTTCGCCTCGCCCACGAATTTCCCCCTTCATCTCGCGAATAGTCGCGAGCACCCAGATTGCGTCGACCCTTCCCAGTCGAATCGCGAGCCCTAAACCCAAACGTACTCGAGTCGAACTCGATTTCGTGCCTCCTCGAATCGCGATCCACCAACGAACGTCGCCACTCGCGATTTGATCGCGTGCGAACCCATCATTTACGAACTTCGACTGATTGGAATAAAGAAGTGGAGGGCAAACGAAATTCGCGACCTTGTTTTAATTTCAAACTGAAATATGAAGGGAAGGAGCAGCCATCAGTTTGTTTTAAACGAGAATGGCTCGGCATGCTTGGCACGATCCATTACGTGATTCTCGGCGTGTATAAAGGCTGAATCGAAGGAAAGAAAACGTGTGCTGTTAAATAAATATAAATTTAAATTTTAAATTTAAATTGAATTCCATTTAAAACCCCAACGCGTTTAACTATCGTATGGTCACACAACAACTCCGTTAAATACGAAATTGGAAATCCGATAATAATACAATATTACGGTCCCAATGGAACTGGTTTCGTCGAATTCCGAGACTGCGCCTCGGACGGCTATTTTTAAATATCAATTCGAACGATATAAATTTCAAACTGAACAATTCACTTTCAAATTCGATTCTGAAGCTTCCGTTATCTTTAGTATTATCAATATACATTTTAAAAGCTTTCGAAATATTTTTCTTCAACTTTAAATTGAAGATTCAAATTTTTGTTCAACAATTAATAGATTCAAATTTTATAATTTAATCACCAATTTTAAACTTATATCGGGAATTCAAATTAAATCATCGTCCAAATATTTAAAATAAATTAAATATTCTCAATTTAATTCGTTCAAAATTCTGGGTCGTTACAGACTTCCCTCCTTAAAAGAATTTCGTCCTCGAAATTACAAGTTAGGAAAAGTGGTCCTTAACTCGTCTACTATCTTTCAACATTCAATAGTTTTATCACTTTTCAAAACAAATCTTTCTACTAAAGATTCGCTATCATTCAACTAAATTTCTAACTTCAATTTTGAGTTTCAAACAACATTGTTTAACTTCTAAATTCAAATTCGAGTTTAAATTCAAATTTTAAACTTTCAAAATTTCTCAAAAATTTTCCAACGCCCTAAATTTTCGAAAAATTTTGCCAGCGTCTCCTTTGCGCGGCTAATACGGTACGACTACAAAACGTCCCTACGGACTCTCAGATTTCAAAAAGAAAAAGAAAAAGCCAAGCGGCTAGGCAAGAAATCATCAAAAACTCATATCGAAATTCAAATACGTACCTTTTGTCGGGTAATTCAAATTATCTGTGAAATCAAATTCAATTCCCTTTATACACCTGTATATCTACTAGCCATGATATCTAGTTATACATTCAAACCATTTTGCAAATTCTGTTACAAAAATTTCAAATATAAACTGTTTATATCATCTTTACTTCACTGTTGAAGTTACATATCATTCAATTTGAACTCTCATTCCAATTCATTTGTTACTACTCCAATTTATTTATTCAAATTCGGTTTCAACTTCATTTACTACCAAATTCAAAAGAAGTTTAACATTCAGTTTTAATCTTATTCACTTCATTTAATAAGCTTCACTTACAAATTCAGATTTGCTTTCAACATTAAATTTCAATTCCAGTTTTATGCACTTTTGTTCATTTCCACAATTTGTTTTCAATTTACCCTTCGGTTAAATCTACTGTCATTTAAACTGGATTTCCAATTTGAATTCAATTTACTTTTCTTTTGTAATCATTGAATTTAATTCGTTCATCTACTGTCATTTCACTTCCATTGCACTTACAGTTGCAATTTATCCATTCATTTGAAATTTATTTCTACTTACTTGAATTTATCTTCAATTTCGAACCACTCTTTTATTTAGTTCACAATTCAAGTTTAAATTTAACCAATTCAATTTCCATTTCGTGAATTAATTAATTATCAAAGTAGTTTATTCGGATTCAATCCTTATTCATTTTCCTTTTCCAAGTTAGGAATTTCCTATTCAACATGATTCAAATCAAATCACATTCCATTATTGAATTTTTTTCTTTTCATCTTTCATTTATAATTATTCAATTCAATTCATTGCTTACAAATTCAAAATGAATTTCAACTTTCAATTTCACTTCATTCAAATTTGTTCACTTATACTTACATTTATTTAACTCATTCTTTTAAGTTAAATTTATTTTACCAAAATTCAATTGGTATAAGTTATCAACTAGTAATATTTCATAAATATCTTTATATAGTATTCCAGAACCTTTTCAAAAAAAATCATTTTGAAATCAATTCAAATTATCCTTTGAATTTCAAAACAAAACCCAAATTTTTCAAACAACTTCCTTTTAAAACAATTTGGCAGCAATTTCTCTTTTGGAAACCCGAAAATGAACACCGGTGATGTCGCGATCATCATCGGAATTATTTTCCAGCGACCGAAAAGAGTTTAGAGCTCTTATCTTTCCAAAATACTTTTCAAACCTTTGAAATTCATTTTTAACTCCAAAAATGATTTAAACTTCCAAATTTCCAAAAATTTCTCTGGAATCCCGTTTTAAATTACAATTCACATTTATAATTTACATTCTTAAATTTCATTCGTATGTGAATTTTTTTCTCTTTACTTTGGAGTTATGATTTCAATTTCTTATTCAATCTCAATGATAATAGATTAATATTATCACTTCTAACAACCATGCAACCATATACCATAGTAATTCATAGAAAACATTTCTTTTCTATACAAAATAGTTTTGGGTAAAATTATTTCATTTACCCTATCTTAAAACAATACTGTGCCGAATTGTTCTATTCAAGTGTTTAGAGATCCCTATCAATGATCGTTAATTACTCGTATTGACCAGAATCCATATACCACTCAATAAATCAATCATCACAATATATAAAACAATTTTATATTCACTAACAAATACGCACTCGTATCTATTATTACACTCAACTCATTCTAGAGTACTACTGACTCTATCTCTAATGAGTAACACCCAACAGAGCAGGGTTGTCGCTTAACCATATGCTCTGATACCACTTGTAACGATCCACAGACAGCGGCCACCGGTAGGCTTTGCAACCATCCCAGTCCCACCGTGGCTTACACTGGCACCTCGCATTTACTTTTACGGCCAGCCTCTCGACTGTCACGGCATCTGCCTAACCAACCCATCCCTCTCAGGGACATGTAGGGGTAAGAGTCCCCCGTTCGCCACCAAACTGCGAAGCGAGAACCCCCTATCATGCTGTAATATAGCAAATGCGATCCATAACGACGTATCACATATTCGGAATGGGTTATACGACCCCATGGTCCTTTCCCGGCTAACCCGAATAGTGAGCGTAAATTCAAAAATAAGTGTGGCATTCAAATTCATCCAATTCACAACAAATACCTATCTAAAGGTAATTATTGATAGTCGGTTATTTAACTATCAATAAAGATGCGCAACATCATCAGATTCCAAATAATTTTCCAAATTATTTCATCTTCCAAAATATCTTATTATTTCCACACTTCAATCATTTGAAAACAATTTCAAATCAACTTCCACATTTCAATTTATCTTTACTAGATAAAATCTCAAAACAGTTCATTTCATATTGGAAAAGAAATTCCATACTTATTTAAAAATAAGTATTTCACAAATCATTTATTTTCAACATTTGAAAATATTCGATATACTTAAATCAATATTAAGTATACATTTCATTCTTTAAGGAAATCATAAATTTTAACATCTATTTGAGTCAAAAACGAATGTTGCGTAAAACATCGTTACGACGACTCAAAATCACTAGTATAGGGATTCAAAATTAGATAGATATATAAATCCCAATACTACATAAAAACATTTCCTTTCGGAAACCATTTACTATAACAACAGTGTTATAGTCCATCATTTCCTTATTTCTCGAAAACGTCTATTTCAACAAGAACTGTTGAAATCTATGTATTCGATACTTAACACGTTTTAAAACATCTTTTAAAACAATTACTTCATTTCTGTAATATCGTTTTCCCAAAACAAGTTCATTTTACTTAACAATATATTCACTATCCAAAATCGTGAATATACTTTACTATTTACATTTCACTATTTTCTACACGTTTTATTTTGATAATAATTCGCTATCCAAAATCGCGAATATATCTCCTTTGATAATCTTCTATATTAAATTTATCAAATTCAATCGATTTGTTTCCGAATTTATAAAACAACGTTTATAAATTCCATTTTCTATTTTCTATAACAACTCCGGTTTATAATCTCATTTTATTAATCTTCAAAAATTCACTTATAAGAATAAGTGATTTCGGATTTATAAAACAACGTTTGTAAATCACATTTGTACTTTATAACGATTTCAACTTACAAAATCATTTCATTTTGCAATTTCTATTTATATCCCATCTAAGTGCAAAAGTCAAATTTATAAGTAAATTACTTATAAATCGTTTATTTTTACAACATCTATTCACTTTATAACTTCACGTTATAAATCTATTTATTTCATTCACTTATGAAATCCTTTTTATACTTCTTTTTAACACTTATAAAAATTCGTTTTATAAGTCCAATATTTCGATTTATAAAATATCAATTTTACAAATCTTTTTATACAAATCGTTTATAGTTATTCAAAAATCCCAACTTAAACCATTTTATAAATAAATCGACTTTTATTTCAAAAACGACACATCGGTTATAATTCACAAAAATCTTAACTTTTATAACTTCAAAATTCTAGACGTTTATTTTTCTGAAATAAATCAATTCAAAAATTCGATAAACGTCTACTTTTCAAAAATCACTTTAAAATCCTTTTTTAAAATAAAAGTCGTTATTTTTACATTTCAAAACTGAATCCGATGATGCAACAGCATCAATCAGTCCATCACAACAGTCAATATCATATATCAATATGATAACAGAATATTCATCAATATCTGTAAATAAATAAATACTGGTGAGGAATCCAGTTGGATCCCTCCAACCTGTTTCCCTGCATCCAAAAACGTCAGCACAATACCAATTCCGCTCCAGTACGGAATTATCGCGGTATATAGGTTTTTATAAATCCGCTTACTAACGGCGCAATAGGGTCTCATCCGCTATACGAGGCGGGAAATCAATCAATCCAACATATACATATGCCAATATGTATATATCGCTATATATAGATATATCCTATCATATCTAATAGCACATTCAATAGAAATCAAACAGTCAATAATAACTGTAAAATCAAATTTCCTTCGAGTGAGAAAATCTCACCTTAGCTTTTTAATTTGCAATCCATTTTCCATCCCAGTTTATTTCTCCATTCCAGACCTTGTATAAATAATTTATACAATTTGTTAATATTCGAAATAAATCGAATAACAAATTTTCGTTTTGATAATTTAAATTAACCAATTTCTCCTTTAAATAAATTTATTTAACTAATGATTTAAATTTAACTAAATTTTTCTTTAATAAAATATTTTCTAGTTACCAAAAATAATTATATAGGTTAACTAAATAATTTATCCATTATAATTAATTGTTTAAAAACCTACTATTTAGTTTAACTTATAAATTTTCCATTTTAAAAAATATCCTTTAATGACTAAAATAAATTCAATAAGTTAACTTAATTGTCTATCCACCAAATCCATTACTTAAAGTATTCTGTATATACATATTTTTTTCTTATTTACTTTTAAAAATACTTTTGTCTTGCCTAAATATAGATATTTCAAACTTAACAGTTATTTTACTGTAAATCTTATGCAAACTGAATTTATTCTAAACTATATGTATATATTTTCTAATTGATGGTATAATTTTAAACTAAATTAAAAACGAGCAAGATGAAATTCGTACCTAACTGCTAATCCTGAAATTCAAATTCGCGACCACCAGTAAACCCATGCGAATTGACCCACAGCCATGCCGAGAACACTCGACTTCGAGCTCGAATCCCCACGCGCGCCTTCGAGATGAACTCGAGAATCCCACTGTCGTGGCCTCGACGTCGCAGTCCCCCTTTCCACTATTCCACGCTCACGAACGCCTCCGCCTCCAGCCTTCACGCGAGCAACTCGCGACGCCTCGCCACTGCCAACTCGATTCCAGTCGCCTCCCAGAACACTGCCCAGGCCATCGACGAACGCCGCCATTTCGCCTCGCCCACGAATTTCCCCCTTCATCTCGCGAATAGTCGCGAGCACCCAGATTGCGTCGACCCTTCCCAGTCGAATCGCGAGCCCTAAACCCAAACGTACTCGAGTCGAACTCGATTTCGTGCCTCCTCGAATCGCGATCCACCAACGAACGTCGCCACTCGCGATTTGATCGCGTGCGAACCCATCATTTACGAACTTCGACTGATTGGAATAAAGAAGTGGAGGGCAAACGAAATTCGCGACCTTGTTTTAATTTCAAACTGAAATATGAAGGGAAGGAGCAGCCATCAGTTTGTTTTAAACGAGAATGGCTCGGCATGCTTGGCACGATCCATTACGTGATTCTCGGCGTGTATAAAGGCTGAATCGAAGGAAAGAAAACGTGTGCTGTTAAATAAATATAAATTTAAATTTTAAATTTAAATTGAATTCCATTTAAAACCCCAACGCGTTTAACTATCGTATGGTCACACAACAACTCCGTTAAATACGAAATTGGAAATCCGATAATAATACAATATTACGGTCCCAATGGAACTGGTTTCGTCGAATTCCGAGACTGCGCCTCGGACGGCTATTTTTAAATATCAATTCGAACGATATAAATTTCAAACTGAACAATTCACTTTCAAATTCGATTCTGAAGCTTCCGTTATCTTTAGTATTATCAATATACATTTTAAAAGCTTTCGAAATATTTTTCTTCAACTTTAAATTAAAGATTCAAATTTTTGTTCAACAATTAATAGATTCAAATTTTATAATTTAATCACCAATTTTAAACTTATATCGGGAATTCAAATTAAATCATCGTCCAAATATTTAAAATAAATTAAATATTCTCAATTTAATTCGTTCAAAATTCTGGGTCGTTACAAAAACCATAAAGCTCGTATTGGGATTGGATTTCCAACATGATAGGGAACTAGTCGCCTTTTCCTCCAATCCACGCATAACAAACATAGTTCACACGGTGCCTTAATTGCTTTTCTCAAACAAGTCACTTGGAATTGTACTTGCTACGCTACCAATATCTGGTAGCCTTATCACTTTTCGCAAGCTAGCTACTATATTCAAATAAATGGGGCAATAAATGCCTTGGGGGACGCCTTCACCCAATGGTTCCATCGATTGGACACCACCATATACATCAACCAACAGCCCGAATGTGTGTTCTTCAGACCATATAGTATCCTGTATCATTCCTATGATGTGAGGCTCATTAGGCTACGCTGATACTAACCAACTGGTTCCACTTTGAAAGCCACACTGCCACTTCCATTTATCACTAATTAACTTCCACAAAAATACAACCTTCGAGCTCGTATGTCTCAGAGGAGGGTGTTAAGCTAATAGGAGTTGCCTCCTACGCCACCCATAGATGTATGTTTGTGAAAATCAATGTTCGTGATTTAGAAATGCAATGTCAGACACTCATCCATACAAGTTCATTCTGGGACTGAACGAAACTGAAGGCACTCCTCCTACTACCATTAGTAGCGAGTAGTCCTTGCAATCCGAAGATTTCAAAACATAATAGGACCACTGCTATAATAAATGTCTCTATATTAGGAGCGACCCAGAGAATGTCAACAAGCAGTCCTTCCTCTATGAAGATCTCCAGTCTTCAATAATCATTATCTTCAACATGTCTTCACTTTCGAACGTATACATTGGTTCGAAGTGGTTTTCAGATAGGAGTTGCCCAAATCCGACCCCGGTTCCTCCGAACTAATCATTGATTAAAAAGATGTTAAGTTCATATGTGATTATCATTCATCATTCAATTTAATTCATCTTCCTATTCATTCACAAATATCTCAGAGAGACATATTATTTTGAGTTATTCCATTTATCTTCTTAGTAGTATATGGAATCATTAAGTCTCATTTATTAAATCCTTTGTTTACTTAAAACCTTTTTGAATCTTGGAATAATTCCAAATTATTTCAGCTTTTACTTAGGAAAATTTTTCCAAATCATTTATTTAAATCTTTACAAAGATTTCCAAATCATAACTTTAAAACGGGTCAAAAACAATGTTATTTAAGATATAGTTCACTGCAAACCCAAAACAATTAATTTTAAGTATAGGAATTAAAATAATTCCAAATCATTTATTTATATCTCATATTGGAAAACATTATTGAGTAAAAAGGATCATGGAAGTATACTAATTCTTCTCAATATCAATTTCCGTATTCAACCTTTACTATCCGTCAAATAGTGGTGAAATCATCTTTTAAATTCATACGGATAGTGTGGGTTCCCTCCTCAGAATTTAACACCAAGTGTAAGAAAATTATTTCTATTCAATCCAAGTTAATTAAATTTGTAAATTTTAATCTTTTATACTTAACTCATTTCCAACATTTCAACCTTATCCATTCCTCGCCTGGGATGAGGCCAGGCGAGCAAGGGCACTGGTTGCTCCTAAACATCTCCTTGGTTAAAGCACCTTCACCCAGATCACAAAAATAGAAAATCAGGTGTACTCGTCGGCTTATAGAGCCAAGTTTAAAACACTTACATATAATAACTTTTCCTTAATCATTTATTTAAACTCTATTAAATAAATTATAAAACTTCCAAATCATTATCAAAACACTTAATTATTCATTTGAAAACATTTATAGAGGATTTGGAAAAGAATTGTTAAGTTTAAATCCGTATTTCAAAAGTTATTAAAAGTGCTGCAAAAAGTTCTGCAAACGATGTATTAAAGCTTCTTTGATCAAAACAGCATTTTTGTTTCACATATGTCCATTTTACCAACTCAAACCATTTTTAAAACACATTAAATGATCTATAAGATTTATTCCATATTTTTAAATATTTTAAAAATATATATTTAGAACATTTGCTACTATGGCCACCGAACTGCCAAAGCGCGATTTTATCGAAAACTTAATTTGCTCATATTTCAAAATTTACTAATCGAAATACCATTTTTCTTTCTCTGTTTGAAAACTATGGATATAATAGTTTAGAAAATTCTTATCTCGAAGAATTCCAAGCTATATTCCATTCTATATATTCGTTTGGCTTTTACGGTGCGAAATCCAAACTATCGTTCGTGACACGTCTATTTTTGACTCAATTTTCAATATTCATCAAAACTTCTCCAAATTGAATTTTAATGTTAATAAAATATTTATAAACCATTTTCAATCATTTAAACAAATATGTTCCATATTAAATCTCTTTTTTCACTTTTAAATCATTTCATAATATTATATTATTATAATATTCAATTTCAACCTCTTTATATTTTCAAAACCATTAAGAGGCTAAATAACTTCGTATACACATATTTATTATGGATTTTATTTCCATTATTTATTGTGCCTAATTTACTAACCATTTTCATTGTCATTTATCAACCAATTTATCACCATCTTAATAATCATCTAGTCAACCAAGTAATCAAACGCTTAATCATCCAATATAATAAACTTTCGTATCATTAAACTAGAGAGATTAATTAGTAAACTTAAATGTTGAGTACTCACCATCATAAAGGAGCAACTTTCATCAAGTACTAACTAATTAACTTGCATTAATAATTTTAAAGATGATTTAAACTTAAATAGAAGTCGTTTTCTCGAGATCTCACCATCTTAGCTCCCTCCTTCTCCGTATCTGATGGAGCTTCCGCTAAACGAACTTGATTTCAAACTCCTCTCCTCCACTTTGAGTTCGGTCATGACCTTCAATCAAGGCAAACTCCAAACTTTCACTTACTAACGTGGTTCCAACTCCTCCGCAAGGCTTCTACCTTCACTCCAAGATAACCTACTTCTCTTTTTCCTTCACCGGAGCTCCCAAACTACCCTCCTCTTCACTTTAACTTTCGGCCATGACGTGTAAATCGATGTAGATGAGCTTCCTTGACAATGGGGCTTTGCTAGGTAGCTCCGGAATGCTTCGAAAATCTTATATCTATGGTCGGATCTAAGTTTTTAGGTGGAGCTGAACTATTTTCTTTTGATTTGTTTTCTTCTTGGAAGCCATTAATGGAAGCTTGGAGAAGAAGAGAGAAAATTAAGAAATGAAATAAAAAGGAGAAAGTGAGAGAGAAGAGAGAGAGGTAGGGTATTTATAGGCTTGAATATGGAAAATATCATGATATTTTACATGAAACATCACATCACATTACTTCCATCTACATCACCTTACACGGCTCATTTGCTTCCTCCTATGAGCAAGTCATGATGAATGTACTTATGTGCAAGAGAATGGACTTTGGTTTGCTTAAAGATTAAGTAAATGTAAAATATCTTAGATTTTTCTTTATATGTATATATAAATGTAAATGTGTGTGTATATGTATGTATATATGTTCATGTCCAATTTAAAGTGTGCATATATGTGTTTATGACATATTAATAAAGTTGCAACGACTTTCGAACAACTTTCGGTCGTTAAACCATTGAAAATCGGGAAACCGATTATCAATCACATTTTCACTTCTAATTCAAATTACATATATATGTAAACAAAATTCAAAAAATAAATTTATAATCATTATTAAAATAAAAATGATCTTATTTGAAATATAAAATCATATAAATCAATATTAACAATTATTTACAAAAATTGTTATTATACCGATAAAGCGATATATCAAATTTTCCTTATATATTCAAACCGATTATATATCTTTATAAAACTATTATGAATCATTTATTATCACTTTATAAATATTTAAAATGAATTATTATCATTTAAAACAATTATTAGAATAATTATAATAATTATTAAATCATTAAATCTCAATAAATCAATTATTTAATATAACGGCATCACTGATGATGCCACAAATACATTTAATTTTCCAAAAATAAAATAAATAATTTTATTTCGTACTCTTGTTCAATTATAAAAATAAGTGTATATATCCATCTCTGTGTGTGACGTTTTACGATTTTATAGCTGTTTATTGATAAAACGGTTTTCGGTCATTTTATCGATATTCCTTCAAAGTTTATATTTTCATAAATACTTATTCAAAATAAGATTACCATTATTATTTATTGTTCAAAACATCATAATCCATGTCAAAAAATCTTATATATGAGTATTTTAAAAATAAATGCAATTTACAAATTGATAAATTTGTGGGTCGTTACAAACTTCCCCCCTTCAAAGAATTTCATCCCTGAAATTACACCAAAACGAATCCCAAAGGTATTTGCCCAAAATATTTATTTTTAAACTTACATCCAAATGATGTATATAGATCATTCATACGTAATATCTGATTCGATCTACTATTCAAATCCGCAACTTTACTTCCGAACTAGTATTGATCCCCCGATCCTTTAGTGCGGACTCTGGTCAGGCTTCTTGATCAGAAACGTCGTATTCCTCACATAGCCCTCAACTATGATAGAAAACTCGAGTACCAAATCATAAACCCTGATCAATGTTCACCATCAAGAATCGAGTGATAAATCCTCTTCGGACTGGTGTAAACACCTCAAAGTTCCGTACTCGAATCTTAGATCAAAATTTTGTGACAAAATGATCTACGTAACTCATATATACTCATTCAAAAATCTTTATGAAAACTTTTCATAAAACTTTTTATCTTTTAAAAATGCTTCTTTCTATATAATTACTCTAAATATTTATGTAACATCCCAAAATTTTGAGTACGGAATTTGTGAACATTTAATTCATTTTAAATGTTCAATGTGGATTTTGAATTGGTTTGAAATATAAAGAATTGGTTTAAACTAAAACAACAAGTGATAATTTCTAATGTGGAGGTTTAATTTGAGATTGGATAATAATAATTAAATATTCGAAATTGGGATAAAAGGTGAATTTGGGATAAATGATTATAAAAATGGTGTGTAAATGTATTTTTAATCTCAATTGGGTATAAATAATATTGTTGGATTTTTAGATGAATTTTAAAGTGAATAAATTATTATTTGGGATTTTATATTAATTTAAAAATGAATTTAATATTATTAAAATGCAATTTAAGCAGATTTGGGTCTGGCCTAAGCCAGAATGATTTTTAATGTGTTTATAAATTTTATATGATTTATTGTTAAGTTATTAAAATTTTAAAGGTGAAATTTTAAAGCGTTTTCGTAAATTTTGAAAATCGCCCGGTTTAATAGACGAGTTAAAATAGCCTTCCGGGGCACAGTCTCGGAATTCGACGAAACTAGTTCCATTGGATCCGTAATAGTTAGTTATTATCGGATTTCAATTTTCGTAGCGATCAGAGTTGTTGTGTGACCGTGGCAGCTCGAAATACATCGAAATCGATTTAACCGATTTAATTTTAAATTGATCGTTTAATTCCGTATCTCGCGCATACGATCAAATTAGCTTACGAAACCTGTTCCATTGTGTCCGGAACATGGAAAAACCCCAGGATAGCCTGTCGGAACGTGAGAATTGGATGTCGTTTGCATAAACTGTTAATTTGAGAAATTATATTAATTAAATAATATTAAAACTATTATATATATATATATATAATCTCTCGTAAACCCTAGCAAAAAGAACAGCCGCCGTTCGTTTTTATCAATGGCCGATATCTCCTAGTTTTCTCCCTCAAAAATCTCGAAATCCAAGCAACGATTTCAGAAATTTTCAACTGGAAATATGAAGAGGATGGCGAGTTCTTCGAGGTGAACGGTTGAGATCGAGTTTCGTGGAGAATAGAGGGGAAGAGGCAGCCGCGTTCGTGGTGTATTCGTGCACGAATATCCGTGCGTAGGGGGGGCCGAGTGGTACGAGGTGGATGACGTTGGTGGAGTGCGAGGTGGTGCTTCTCGGGGTGGGTTCAGATCATTGTCGAACTCGACGAAAGGGACGGTGATTGCTAACCCTAGAGGCGGCTATGGGTTTTATCACCCTGGACACGAACGCGAATGAAGAAGAAGGAGGTCGGGCTGAAGCGTGGGCCATGATTTGTTTTGGTAAAATGTTAAAAAGGAAATTTACTTTTAAATCGTTATTCAAAAACTTTGTAATATCATAACGAATTCATACGTTATCAGATTCGAACGATTTTGGATGCGTTGGAATCGCAGGAACGCGTACTGCGCAGTGGAACAATTCTGGAATCATTCCGAGCAAGTAGAAATTTGGGTTAAATCGGACGTCGTCCGGTTTAATTTAAATTTCGAACGCTCGTCGAACTCAAAGTGAGTTTTTCTCACTCACATCTGGATGCTAGGCATTTTAAATAGTTAATATTTAAATATCTGTGTGGATGGCTGAATATAATTGTTATTATCAGTCTGGACTGATATTTATATTGTGATGAGCTAATATTTGTGGATGCAGGGAGAAACAGGTTGGAGGGATCCAACTGGATTCCTCACAATTGTAGCAATTATTTTATAATTGATAGTGATACCTGTTTATATGATGTGATTGATAAAGCTGGAAATTTAGTTGTTCTGTGACATTGTTGTATAAAGTATAATCACAGAATTTAATTATGAATGGATAAATTGTGTTTTTATGAAATAAATGAATTGTTAAATTTAGAATTTCAAAGAATAAAAATTGAAATCGTATTTGAAAGGAAAAATGTAAATTGGGCCAAATTGGGATTTTGAATATAATGGGAAGTTTATGAAATGGGTAAATGGAAAGTATAGTTTTCTGGAGATTAAATTTATGAAATTATAAATTGTTTAAAATAACGGTGTTTATTTTAATAATGACTAATGTTATCCGGAAATTAAAAATATGTTAAAAGGGAGTTCCGACTATAAATTAACAAGTTCAAATGAAAAATAGAATGTTTTGAAATGCCGTATTTCATTGGAATGTAACTAAGTGAATTGGAAATTTGGCTTCCATTGAAAATTCACCAAAATGTTTAAACTATATTTAAAAATGAATTTCCGGAAATGAAAAATTGTGATTTAACTTCGGAGGAAGTTATAGTTAAGTATGGAATTGGAGTTTATGTTGAAATGATAAATTGACTTGAAATAAATCAGTGGATTTATATGAAAGAGTACTTTGGAATGTTTTGAAACGGGAAAGTGTTTCCCTGGGAAAAACCAAGTAAATGTTTATAAAAAGATTTTATTTAACTAAAGGTTAAGTTTTAAATCGTTTTAAAAAGTATTTTTAAGAAATCGTTATTTTTAAAGAAATAAATTAATAATTTTAATACCGTAATAATTTGGGAGTATATTAGCAATTATTTTACAAATGGATTTATTTAAAAGTTGGTTTTGGCTTAAGTTGTTAAAATTAGCATTTTTCTTCTTATAACGCTATTTTGAATTTAGTTAAACTAAAACCCTTATTTTTAAATCAAAGTTTATGTGTTAATAACTAGTTTTCTTCACATATTTTAAATTTATATTTTTAGTAAATAAATAGAAGTAATTTTCATATTTTAAAGTATATTTCAGTATAAAGTATTTTAACTGTTTTAAATGCAAATTGTTTTATACTTGGTTATTCCCGATGGGAATAAAGGGTAAAAGATTTACCTTGTAAAGGAAGAGTTTGGAAAATTGTTTTCAAATGAGTTTTGAAAATGTGGAAATATATATCTTTGAAAGATATTAGAAGCAAATAAATAATATGGAGATTATTTATTGTGTGATGGATGTGTATGGATGTTTGTGAACATTAATTGATAGTTAAATCACCGACTATCAATATTAGCCAAATGCGCTGATCGTTTCGAAGAGACCGGGATCGAGTTTCCGTATACCGGGATTCTAGGTCTGGAGACTCGAATACCACTTCGATCCGGTTTGTACGTTTCGTGTAACGTGTTCGGAGTCGAAGATGGAGCAGTGAAGTGCAAGGGCTAGTCGCTACTAATCCTAAGGATATTTCCAAAATGGATGTAGTAGGAGTAGTGCCTTCGGTTCCGTTCGGACCCGGGACGGACTTGTATGGACGAATGCTTTCGTGACATCGTCAGGGGGACGATGGGCATTCAAAGTGAAATGTTCTATAAAGGTATCGTTTAACCTCGAGCCTCATCAACCGGGAATGACTGAAAATCAGGGGTTATGCAGCAAGGCTTCGTGGGTAGCCCCCACTTGAGAGTAAGGTCATCCCTGTCTAGATGTCCCTTTTATTTTGGCTTAGTGGTGCGGTTGCTGATCCCAACCGTGGGGTGATTTTACTTGGAATTATCCAGTAAGGGATGATTCCGGCTTTGTGTTGCAGGGGAGCGGGCGTACTCCTCGGTACTGTGATCTAGGCCACGTACTGTGACAGGTGGTACCCCAGTGCCTAGTCATTCGTTGGAAATCCATTCTCCCTACGTGCCTGTACGGTTTTGATTGTGCCCAACTATTGTTGAAATGTGAGATGCAAGCATTTCAGCTAGATTCTATTTTACTTTCTATAGACACTATTATAATATCAGAGGATTTTAATATAAAAGTGTTTTAGCTATCGTAAGGTAAAAACCCGACATGTTTATTTGTGGCGTGGTCTTACGAGATGCTTTTGTTTTTAAAGAATTTTGAAACTTTAATAATCAATTGGGTGTATTTATGATGCGCTGGTATTCCAGACTGACTCGGGTGTTATTTCATTATAATGCTCGGGTCAGACCGAGTATATTTCAGGATAGGTTGCTATGGAGCTCAGGAGAGGAGCTGGAGTTCGAGACGTATTTCTCGTACTTGTATTATTCCGCTGCTGTGATTGTTGTATTGACTGATTGACTGGATATGGATGATTGTATTGATATACTCTGATGATGATGTATTGTATATAAACAGATATAGTTTCATTTTGTGTAAAGATCTGTTCTATATATTATATTTTATCCGCTGCGACTGTGAGGTTTTGATTTTGTTTAGTTCTTTCTTCTTCTATCTACTTTCTTATTCTTCTACAATCTGTCTTTCCGGCATTCGATCGTCGGCATATTATACTGTTGAGTATTTTGTGTCGATTTTCGAGGGTCGTGAAGGGCGGGTCGTCACACTTGGTATCAGAGCTTAGGTTGGCGACAACCTAGGCTTTGGTGGGAAAATTACTCATTTATAAATAGAGTCGGAAGTACTCTATAATGAGTTGAGTGTAATAATAGCTATGAGAGCGTACTTGTTAGTGGATATAAAATTGTTTTTATACTGTGTTGATTTATCGGTTGAGTGTTTATGAATTCTGGTCGGTGCGGGAAGTACAACCGTATCGATAGGGGTTTCTAAACTCTTAAATAAGATAAACCGACATAGTATTATTTTTAAAGTGGGTAAATGAAATAATTTTACCCAAAATTGTATTTTGATATAAAAAGAAATAATTTTCTAAATTATTATATGTATTGGATGCTTGTTTGGTTGTTTCTTCTATAATCAAATAAGAAATTATAACATGATCTAAAATTTGAAATGATATATATAAGAAAGTAAGAATTTAAAATATTAAAATGGTTTATAACCAAATGGAATTGACTGAATATGTTTTAAATAAGAAAAGTAAAAAATTTAAAATTTGATTTAAACTAGAATTTTGACCCCGGAAATTTTGAAAGGGATTTCAAATGGAATTAAACAAAGTTTTGGGAGTTTGACTTTGTGGAAATGTTAGAAATGTTTTCAAAAGCATTTGTAAGAATGGAGTATATTTTAGGGAAATATTTTTGAATAGAAATTGTTTTGAGGTGGATTTTGGAAGTGGAAAGCATTGAACTCACTTCAGTCGCTGGAAAATAATCCTGATGATGCTGGCCACATCATTAGAATTCATTTTCGAGTTTCTAAAGTGATGGATTACTACCAAAATAGTTGGTTATGACATTGTTTGGACTTGTTTGGGAAACAAGTGATTTTGGAATTTTCAAAGGAAAATTGTTTGGCAAAAGCAGTTTGTTTTGGAATTTGGTATTTGATTTGAATATCAAAGAGTAATGTGTTGATTTTTATTTCGAATTGGTTTTGAAATAAATCCGGGTAAATTGAATTCTGGGAATTCTATTTTGTAATAAAAATGTGGAAGTTGAAATGAATCAACTATAAACTTATAAGATAAAGTTGATGTAATTAAGAATTTGGGTTAAAAACTGAAATACATCAACTAGAATCGTGCAAGTGAAGTTGATTTATGTAAGAAGGGAATGAGATTTTATCCTGAAATTAAAATTTAATTTGAGTATATATGGAAGTAAATGGAACTATTAAAATGAATGGGAAGTTGAATTTAACTTGGGATAAGTTAAATATAATTGGAAATTGGAATTAAATTGAGTTGGGTTCAATTGAAAAGTGAAATGACTTTGTAAATATGGGTCATTGTGTAATAAATTGTACTCATAAGCTATTGAGTGTTATACTTATAATCTAAAATTGTGAATATTCTTAAGAATTCAGGGATACAAATATATATAATTTGGGATTCTAATTATAAAATGGGAATGGGCCTAAATGAGCAATCCAAATCCTTGAATAAAAATGAAATTGAAGTTCTTTAATGGAAGCAATTGAATGGGTGGCAAATTCAAACTTAATCATAAATGAAGGTGAATGGAATATATTTGGTTTAACTTATGATAAGTTAAATAAAATTGAGAATTTGAAACTGAATTAAATCTAAATGAATTGGAATTAAATTGAAGTGTGATTAAATGGAAATGGACTTAAGTGAGCAATATAAACTTATAAATAAATAAGTTGAAGAACTTGAGAATGGGCAATCTGATTTTAAACCAAAGTAAAATGGAATTATAGTCACAAATGGAAATAATGAATGGTATGGTGACTCCAAACTCAATCCTAAATGAAATGTGGAGAAAGATAAAGTAAAGTGAGATATAAAAGATGTGAATGAATTCAAAGTAGTAAATAAGTTTTGAATTTATTTACGAAGGAATAAAGTGAAGTGAAATTCAAAATTCAGATGCATTATAAGCAATATTGAATGGAATTCAATTATTATTTAAGTAGTAAAGGAAGTGGAATGGATTTAATTTGGCTACATAAAATTTAGTTAAACTTGGAATAGATTTGGATAAGAATCAAATTGAAAGGAAATTTAATTTAGTTGAGATGATGTTGACGGGAACAAATGCTTACTCAATCAAAACCAAAATAATTATTTGGAAATGAATTTTGTGTAAGCTAAATTAAATGGAGTGTGTATGGTAATGAATAAAATTTTGATAGATGGTCAAAATGTGGAGGTAAATAAAACACCTGATTTGGATTGGGATTTAATTATGGTAACTAATATTGGAAGTTTGGATAAATAATGAAATTAGATGGTAGTAAGTGATGGTTTGAATTGCAAGTAAATTCAAATGAGAGAAATAATTTAAATGGTCTCTTTGTTGATAAAATAAATCTAAAATGAATTGGATAAATAAACGAAGAGCATTAAACTTTGTAAATGAATTGAAACTGGTTGAATGAGAATCAGATGGAAATAAAGATGTAAGGAAAATGAAATTTAACAATTACATTGGAAAGAGAAAATATTTGGTTTGTGAACCTTGTAATGGAATAAAATTTATATGAATCCAAGTTGAAATTAATTTTGAATGGTGATAAGCTTAAGTGGCAATTATTTTTGCTTGAATGACATGGAAATTTGCATGTATTCAGAATTGAGTTGTTTAAAAAGCAATTGAAGTTGACCTTTGAATAAATTGATATGGATTGGAATCTAATTCAAAAGTTTGTATATAAATGCAAGTGAATTGATTTAAAGAGAGAATGAAATTAGTTTTGAATCAATCAGAATGGGTTGCATTTTAATAAGTAATGTTTGCATATGAATGAAAATGGATTATAAAAGAAATGCAAATGTTTCAAGTTTAAAATGAAGTTTGATTGTAAATCAAATTTGGAATGTAAGTTAAATTTAAAAATGTAAGAGAGGCATATGTTAATCATATTGAAATAGAAATGGATTGTTTATAATTAATATAGATTGTATATAGTGAACTTGAATGTAAATCATTTAAGTGAAATAAAATGAAGTTGGACTTAAACAAGTAATTTGAAAGGTGATTGAAATCTTTGAATTGTTAATAAATTATGGTTAACATTGTTAACTTATGAACTATGCTTGGATTGGTTATGCAATGAATATGTTTGGTTTGCATTTGTATTGGAAATGTTGTTAAAATGCTCATATTGGGAAACTGATGAGTTTGTTGAGTTTAGTACAGGTACGGGAGGCGTTCGAGAGAGTTGGAGCGCGTATATGCGTTATAGTAGCCGCTCGTTATTAAAAATTTGCTAAAAGGTACGCCTACGCAAATATAATTGGGAAAATGATATATATATTGTGATATATTTTGGTTTCCGGCCATGTGAGCCGATGTATATATATTTGTGTATCCTGCGATATCGCAGAAGCTCCTCCGTGCAAAGGAGACTCTGCCAAAATTTTCCAAAAATTTTGGGAGTTAGAAAATTTTTGGGGTTTTAAGAAAATTTATTAATAAGTAAAGTTATTTTTGAAAGCAAATGTTAAAAGACAAGCTTTAGAGTAGATAAAGCAAATGGTTTTGAAATGGAGCTGAAACTTTTTGGGAAGTGAATATAGCCTTTAACTAAGCAAATGGGATAAGTGAGTTGAGTTGGAGTATATTTTTACCTTAGCAAATTTCGGGGACGAAATTTTTATAAGGGGGAAGGAATGTAACATCCCAGAATTTTGAGTACGGAATTTGTGAACATTTAATTCATTTTAAATGTTCAATGTGGATTTTGAATTGGTTTGAAATATAAAGAATTGGTTTAAACTAAAACAACAAGTGATAATTTCTAATGTGGAGGTTTAATTTGAGATTGGATAATAATAATTAAATATTCGAAATTGGGATAAAAGGTGAATTTGGGATAAATGATTATAAAAATGGTGTGTAAATGTATTTTTAAGCTCAATTGGGTATAAATAATATTGTTGGATTTTTAGATGAATTTTAAAGTGAATAAATTATTATTTGGGATTTTATATTAATTTAAAAATGAATTTAATATTATTAAAATGCAATTTAAGCAGATTTGGGTCTGGCCTAAGCCAGAATGATTTTTAATGTGTTTATAAATTTTATATGATTTATTGTTAAGTTATTAAAATTTTAAAGGTGAAATTTTAAAGCGTTTTCGTAAATTTTGAAAATCGCCTGATTTAATAGACGAGTTAAAATAGCCTTCCGGGGCACAGTCTCGGAATTCGACGAAACTAGTTCCATTGGATCCGTAATAGTTAGTTATTATCGGATTTCAATTTTCGTAGCGATCAGAGTTGTTGTGTGACCGTGGCAGCTCGAAATACATCGAAATCGATTTAACCGATTTAATTTTAAATTGATCGTTTAATTCCGTATCTCGCGCATACGATCAAATTAGCTTACGAAACCTGTTCCATTGTGTCCGGAACGCGGAAAAACCCCAGGATAGCCTGTCGGAACGTGAGAATTGGATGTCGTTTGCATAAACTGTTAATTTGAGAAATTATATTAATTAAATAATATTAAAACTATTATATATATATAATCTCTCGTAAACCCTAGCAAAAAGAACAGCCGCCGTTCGTTTTTATCAATGGCCGATATCTCCTAGTTTTCTCCCTCAAAAATCTCAAAATCCAAGCAACGATTTCAGAAATTTTCAACTGGAAATATGAAGAGGATGGCGAGTTCTTCGAGGTGAACGGTTGAGATCGAGTTTCGTGGAGAATAGAGGGGAAGAGGCAGCCGCGTTCGTGGTGTATTCGTGCACGAATATCCGTGCGTAGGGGGGGCCGAGTGGTACGAGGTGGATGACATTGGTGGAGTGCGAGGTGGTGCTTCTCGGGGTGGGTTCAGATCATTGTCGAACTCGACGAAAGGGACGGTGATTGCTAACCCTAGAGGCGGCTATGGGTTTTATCACCCTGGACACGAACGCGAACGAAGAAGAAGGAGGTCGGGCTGAAGCGTGGGCCATGATTTGTTTTGGTAAAATGTTAAAAAGGAAATTTACTTTTAAATCATTATTCAAAAACTTTGTAATATCATAACGAATTCATACGTTATCAGATTCGAACGATTTTGGATGCGTTGGAATCGCAGGAACGCGTACTGCGCAGTGGAACAATTCTGGAATCATTCCGAGCAAGTAGAAATTTGGGTTAAATCGGACGTCGTCCGGTTTAATTTAAATTTCGAACGCTCGCCGAACTCAAAGTGAGTTTTTCTCACTCACATCTGGATGCTAGGCATTTTAAATAGTTAATATTTAAATATCTGTGTGGATGGCTGAATATAATTGTTATTATCAGTCTGGACTGATATTTATATTGTGATGAGCTAATATTTGTGGATGCAGGGAGAAACAGGTTGGAGGGATCCAACTGGATTCCTCACAATTGTAGCAATTATTTTATAATTGATAGTGATACCTGTTTATATGATGTGATTGATAAAGCTGGAAATTTAGTTGTTCTGTGACATTGTTGTATAAAGTATAATCACAGAATTTAATTATGAATGGATAAATTGTGTTTTTACGAAATAAATGAATTGTTAAATTTAGAATTTCAAAGAATAAAAATTGAAATCGTATTTGAAAGGAAAAATGTAAATTGGGCCAAATTGGGATTTTGAATATAATGGGAAGTTTATGAAATGGGTAAATGGAAAGTATAGTTTTCTGGAGATTAAATTTATGAAATTATAAATTGTTTAAAATAACGGTGTTTATTTTAATAATGACTAATGTTATCCGGAAATTAAAAATATGTTAAAAGGGAGTTCCGACTATAAATTAACAAGTTCAAATGAAAAATAGAATGTTTTGAAATGCCGTATTTCATTGGAATGTAACTAAGTGAATTGGAAATTTGGCTTCCATTGAAAATTCACCAAAATGTTTAAACTATATTTAAAAATGAATTTCCGGAAATGAAAAATTGTGATTTAACTTCGGAGGAAGTTATAGTTAAGTATGGAATTGGAGTTTATGTTGAAATGATAAATTGACTTGAAATAAATCAGTGGATTTATATGAAAGAGTACTTTGGAATGTTTTGAAACGGGAAAGTGTTTCCCTGGGAAAAACCAAGTAAATGTTTATAAAAAGATTTTATTTAACTAAAGGTTAAGTTTTAAATCGTTTTAAAAAGTATTTTTAAGAAATCGTTATTTTTAAAGAAATAAATTAATAATTTTAATACCGTAATAATTTGGGAGTATATTAGCAATTATTTTACAAATGGATTTATTTAAAAGTTGGTTTTGGCTTAAGTTGTTAAAATTAGCATTTTTCTTCTTATAACGCTATTTTGAATTTAGTTAAACTAAAACCCTTATTTTTAAATCAAAGTTTATGTGTTAATAACTAGTTTTCTTCACATATTTTAAATTTATATTTTTAGTAAATAAATAGAAGTAATTTTCATATTTTAAAGTATATTTCAGTATAAAGTATTTTAACTGTTTTAAATGCAAATTGTTTTATACTTGGTTATTCCCGATGGGAATAAAGGGTAAAAGATTTACCTTGTAAAGGAAGAGTTTGGAAAATTGTTTTCAAATGAGTTTTGAAAATGTGGAAATATATATCTTTGAAAGATATTAGAAGCAAATAAATAATATGGAGATTATTTATTGTGTGATGGATGTGTATGGATGTTTGTGAACATTAATTAATAGTTAAATCACCGACTATCAATATTAGCCAAATGCGATGATCGTTTCGAAGAGACCGGGATCGAGTTTCCGTATACCGGGATTCTAGGTCTGGAGACTCGAATACCACTTCGATCCGGTTTGTACGTTTCGTGTAACGTGTTCGGAGTCGAAGATGGAGCAGTGAAGTGCAAGGGCTAGTCGCTACTAATCTTGAGGATATTTCCAAAATGGATGTAGTAGGAGTAGTGCCTTCGGTTCCGTTCGGACCCGGGACGGACTTGTATGGACGAATGCTTTCGTGACATCGTCAGGGGGACGATGGGCATTCAAAGTGAAATGTTCTATAAAGGTATCGTTTAGCCTCGAGCCTCATCAACCGGGAATGACTGAAAATCAGGGGTTATGCAGCAAGGCTTCGTGGGTATCCCCCACTTGAGAGTAAGGTCATCCCTGTCTAGATGTCCCTTTTATTTCGGCTTAGTGGTGCGGTTGCTGATCCCAACCGTGGGGTGATTTTACTTGGAATTATCCAGTAAGGGATGATTCCGGCTTTGTGTTGCAGGGGAGCGGGCGTACTCCTCGGTACTGTGATCTAGGCCACGTACTGTGACAGGTGGTACCCCAGTGCCTAGTCATTCGTTGGAAATCCATTCTCCCTACGTGCCTGTACGGTTTTGATTGTGCACAACTATTGTTGAAATGTGAGATGCAAGCATTTCAGCTAGATTCTATTTTACTTTCTATAGACACTATTATAATATCAGAGGATTTTAATATAAAAGTGTTTTAGCTATCGTAAGGTAAAAACCCGACATGTTTATTTGTGGCGTGGTCTTACGAGATGCTTTTGTTTTTAAAGAATTTTGAAACTTTAATAATCAATTGGGTGTATTTATGATGCGCTGGTATTCCAGACTGACTCGGGTGTTATTTCATTATAATGCTCGGGTCAGACCGAGTATATTTCAGGATAGGTTGCTATGGAGCTCAGGAGAGGAGCTGGAGTTCGAGACGTATTTCTCGTACTTGTATTATTCCGCTGCTGTGATTGTTGTATTGACTGATTGACTGGATATGTATGATTGTATTGATATACTCTGATGATGATGTATTGTATATAAATAGATATAGTTTCATTTTGTGTAAAGATCTGTTCTATATATTATATTTTATCCGCTGCAACTGTGAGGTTCTGATTTTGTTTAGTTCTTTCTTCTTCTATCTACTTTCTTATTCTTCTACAATCTGTCTTTCCGGCATTCGATCGTTGGCATATTATACTGTTGAGTATTTTGTGTCGATTTTCGAGGGTCGTGAAGGGCGGGTCGTCACAATTTATTTCCAAAAAAATTTCTTAAAGGAAAACATTTCATCCCATAGGATTCATTTCAATTTAAAAGATAATTTTCCTTTTAATTTCCAAATTTACTGTCAACTTTACTCATTATAATATATTCTTTTTTTAACCAACCTTGATATTAACCTATCAAATAATAATTCAAAATTATCGTTAAGAAAAATTATATAGATCGAGTAACTCCGAAATAACACTAAGGAACTGGGTACTACCAATAGTGTTTTATATCTCCTTAACAAGAAGGGTAATACTTAAGAGATGTGTTTACCATCTAAACATGTCTCTTTCCCATTTTTAGTTATTTTCGAGCCACTCAAACCAGTTACCATTTGAGACTTTCTTACTTTCTAAATTTCTTATGTGAAATTTCTTTTCAAAAATCCATTAAAGATTATTTTTTTATAAAACCAATTTTATAAATCCCTTTCATAAAATCATCTTAAATTCACTTACTTCCTTTTAGAATTTGATAATTCTTTTCCACCCAAACTTTAGTTTCTCAAAATTTATGTAACATATCTTTCATATCCATCTTTTACAAAATTATTTTATTTGTGTAAAATACATTTTTATACTACATGCTTATTTTATTATCTTATACAAATTCATTAACCTTAACCCCATATTGTTATCAAACATCTTATAGTCAAATCATGCATCTTAATTCGCAAGATGTTCGTTCAATCAACAAACGGTAATAACTGATTATTTTCATTCCCTTAACTATAAACTAACACATATAAATATCTATATCTTCCAAAAGATATTCCTTTATACTTAAAATATGATCCATCTAAATCAGTGTGTCAGTTTGTCTTGTTTTAGCGTTTAGAAATCCCTATCGATAACGATGATCAAGCGCATCGACCAGAATCTATAAACCACTCAATAGATAAATCAACACAAAACATTTTTTATATCAAATAACAAATACATGCTCATACATATAATACTCTCAGACTCATTCTAAGGTGTTACTAACCCTATCTATAATGAATTTTACCCCACCAAAGCCTAGGTGTTCGCTCAACCTAAGCTCTGATACCAAATGTGACGACCAGGGTTTTCGACCCTCGAAAATTGACACTAATACATCCTCGGTATTCACGTGCTGCAAATCCAAGCACCAGGAAGCCCGATTTTTAGGGGAAAAAGAAAATAAAGATAGAACGGAATCTCACACGAATGGAATAACATATATTATTTCGACAATAATCTTTACATCAGAAAAATTTGAATACAGTATCAGAGTCTAACCTAGATTCAGATTGGACAGTTATAAACCCTATGTCCTTACAAATGCTGAAAAATAAAAACAAATGCAATAGATGCAGCGGATAATAGAACACGTCCATACATTTATAAAGATCTCCAGCTCTCCTCTAGAAACTCCAAGCATCTTCAACTAAACCTGAAACTACTCGGATCTAACCCGAGTATTAAAAATACCCAGATTAGGCTTGATAAACCAGCTTGAGATACTCGAACCATAAACATAGGACAAAGTCGTATATTGATACTAACAAAACCATTGAAAAGAATAGTATCTCGTAAGACCTCACCGCATATAAACACGGATGGGTTTTTACCTTATGATGACCAAAATACTTTATACTTAAAACATTTTGATATTATCTTTAATGACATTGGTTTTGAAAACACTTTTCAAATAAATATATATATAACAAGTATCAATACCCGGACAAAGTCTATGGTAATAGATATGGACTAGGTCAAACGGAATATACCGGATGGAATATACGATACATAAAGGGGTAGCTGAATTGTTTGCAAAGCATTATAGCTATTTTGGGACTACAATCAAAACCGTAAAGCTAGTATTGAGATTAGAATTCCAACATGATAGGGAACTAATCGCCTTTTCCTTCGACCCACGCATAACAAACATCATTCCCATAGTGCCTTAATTGCTTTTCTCAAGCAAGTCACTTGGAACTGTACTTGCTACACTACCAATATCCGGTAGCCATATCACTTTCGCAAGCTAGCTACTATATTCAAATAAATGGGGCAACAAATGCCTTGGGGGGCGCCTTCCCCCAATGGTTCCACCTACTAGACACCACCATATACATCAACCAACAGCCTGAATGTGTGTTCTTCAGACCACATAGTATCATGTATCATTCCCAGGATGTGAGGCTCGTCAGGCTATGCCCATACTAACCAACTGGTTCCACTTTGAACGACACACTGCCATTTTCGTTTATCACTAATTGACTTACACAAAAATACAACCTCCGAGCTCGTATGTCTCAAAGAAGAGTGTTAAGCTAATAGGAGTTGCCTTCTACGCCACCCATAGATGTATGTTTGTAAAAATCAATGTTCGTGATTTAGAAATGCAATGTCAGACACTCATCCATACAAGTTCAATTTAGGACTGAACGAAACTGAAGGCACTCCTCCTACTATCATTAGTAGCGAGTAGTCCTTGCAATTCGAAGATTTCAAAACATGATAGGACCACTGCTATAATAAATGTCTCTATATTGGGAGCGACCCAGAGAATGTCAACAAGCAGTCCTTCCGCTATGAAGATCTCTGGTCTTCAATAATCATTATCTTCAACATGTCTTCACTTACGAACGTATATAGTGGTTCGAAGTGGTTTTCGGATTGGAGTTGCCCAAATCCGACCTCGGTTCCTCCAAACCAATCATCGATTAAAAAGATGTTAAGTTCATATGTGATTATCATTAACCATTCAATTTAATTCATCTTCCTATTCATTCACAAATATCTCAGAGAGACATATTATTTTAAATTATTCCATTTATCTTCTTAGCAGTATATGGAATCATTAAGCCTCATTTATAAAATCCTTTGTTTACTTAAAACTTTTTTGAATCTTGGAATAATTCCAAATTATTTCACCTTTTACTTAGGAAAATATTTCCAAATCATTTATTTAAATCTTTTCAACGATTTCCAAATCATAACTTTTAAAACGGGTCAAAAACAATGTTATTTAAGATATAGTTTACTGCAAACCCAAAACAATTAATTTTAAGTATAGGAATTAAAATAATTCCAAATCATTTATTTACATCTCATATTGGAAAACATTATTGAGTAAAAAGGATCGTGGAAATTATACTAATTCTACACAATATCAATTTCCGTATTCAACCTTTACTATCCGTCGAATAGCAGTGAAATCACCTTTTAAATTCATACGGATAGTACGGGTTCTCTCCTCGGAATTTAACACCAACTGTAAGAAGATTATTTCTATTCAATCCAAGTAAATTAAATTTGTAAATTTTAATCTTTTATACTTAACTCATTTTCGAAATTTCAACCTTATCCATTCCTCGCCTGGGATGAGGCTAGGTGAGCCAGGGCACTGGTTGCTCCTGAACATCTTCTTGGTTGAAGCACCTCCACCCAGATCTAAAAAATAGAAAAATCATGTGTAATCGTCGGCTTATTAGAGCCAAGTTTAAAACACTTACTTATAATAACTTTTCCCTAATTATTTATCTAAACTCATTTAAATAAATTATTAAACTTCCAAATCATTATCACAACACTTAATTATTCATTTGAAAACATTTATAGAGGATTTGGAAAAGAATTGTTAAGTTTAAATCCGTATTTCAAAAGTTATTAAAACTGCTGCAAAAAGTGCTGCAAACGGTGTATTAAAGCTTCTTTCATCAAAACGGCATTTTTATTTCACATATGTCCATTTTTCCAACTCAAACCATTTTTAAAACACATTAAAAGATTTATAATATTTATTTCATATTTTTAAACATTTTAAAAATATATATTTTGAACATTTGCTACTTTGGCCACCGAACTGCGAAAGCGCGATTTTATCGAAAACTTGATTTGCTCATATTTCAAAATCTACGTATCGAAATCCCATTTTTCTTTGTTTGAAAACTATGGATATAATAGTTTGGAAAATTCTTATCTCGAAGAATTTAGAGCTATATTCCATTCTATATATTCGTTTGACTTTTACGGCACGAAATCGCAAACTACCGTTTCGCAACGCGTCTATTTTTGACTCAATTTTCAATATTCGTCAAAACTTCTCCAAATTGAATTTAATGTTAATAAAACATTTATAAACCATTTTCAATCATTTAAACAAATATTTTTCATATTAAATCTCTTTTTCACTTTAAATCATTTCATAATATTATATTATTATAATATTCAGTTTCAACCTTTTTATATTTTCAAAACCATTAAGAGGCTAAATAACTTCATATACACATATTTATTATGGATTTTATTTCCATTATTTATTATGGTTAATTTACTAACCATTTTCATTGTCATTTATCAACCAAGTTATCAACTATCTTAACAATCATCTAAACAACTAAGTAATCAAACGCTTAATCATCCAATATAATAAACTTTCATATCGTTAAACTTGGGAGGTTAATTGGTAAATTTAAATGTTAAGTACTCACCATCATAAAGGAGCAACTTTTATCAAGTACTGACTAATTAACTTGCATAAATAATTTTAAAGACGATTTAAACTTTAAATAAAAGTCGTTTTCTCGAGATCTCACCATTTTAGCTTCCTCCTTCTCCATAGCATCTCCAGATGATCCGATGGAGCTTCCGCTACACGAACTAGCTTTCAAACTCCTCTCCTCTACTTTGATTTCGGCCATGACCTTCAATCAAGGAAAACTCCGACCTTTCACTTACTAACTTGCTTCCAACTCCTCCGCAAGGCTTCTACCTTCACTCTGGCATAACCTACTTCTCTTTTTCCTTCACCGGAGCTCCCAAACTACCCTCCTCTTCACTTTAACTTTCAGCCATGACAAGTAAATGGGTGTAGACAAGCTTCGTTGACCATGGGGCTTAGCTATATGGCTCCGGAATGCTTCAAGAAGCTTAGATCTATGGTCGGATCTAAGTTTTTAGGTGGATCTGAACTATTTTATTTTGATTTTTTTCTTCTTCTTGTAAGCTATTAATGGAAGCTTGGAGAAGAAGAGAGAAAATGAAGAAATGAAATGAAAAGGAGAAAGTGAGAGAGAAGAGAGAGAGGTAGGGTATTTATAGGCTTGAATATGGAATATTTCATGATATTTTACATGAAGCATCACATCACATTACTTCCATCTACATCACCTTACACGGCCCATGTGCCTCCTCCCATGTGCAAGTCATGATTCATGTACTTATGTGTAAGAGAGTGGACTTTGTTTTGCTTAAAGATTAAGTAAATGTAAAATATCTTAGATTTTTCTTTTTATGTATATATAAATGTGTATGTGTGTGTATATGTATGTTCATGTCCAAGTTAAAGTGTGCATATATGTGTTTATGACATCTCTACTAATAATAATGAGAATTCCTTGAATAGGAATTCAACCGTGTCTTTTTGAAATACTAGAAATATCCCTCATTTACTAAAGTGTGGATCAAAGACAAGTATTTATGTCAGTCATAGAGCTAGGCCTAGGCGTGGAGGTAGAGTTGGGTTTATATTTAAGACAAACTGTCAAAAATGATGGGCATAACACTACAGCCATCAAGGGAAATGATGTTGCAAATGGACCAAATAGCTGCAATGGAGTCAACGCTAATGAGTGATGATTGTTGATGAAGGTAGTGTAATCTATTATTTTTTCTCTTACAATCTAACATAGATTATTAAGCCAATGTTTAATTACCCATTACAAGTTATTGTAGTATTTACTTTTTAAATTTACTTAACATATTTGATATTTCTCTAAAACCAAATCTGCATAGCATGATCTGTTTACATATTTAGGTTCAGTACTTTAAATAATTGAGATGTTTGATAAATAATTAGGGATCCAACTGTTTAAATATTTCTGTGTTGCATTTTTATATCGCTTAGCTATATTTATTTTTTGTTGGGAATAAAGAGTAAATACTGTATTTTGACCCTTAGTATTAAAGTTGGTCTAATTTAATGTGATTAAAAAACACAAAATTGAACAATTTCAATGATTGATTTTAGATATGACAATTAATAGTATTTTAAACTCGAGCGTAAAACAAAAATGAAGTTATCCAAACTGAAATTTAATATGTGGGACAAAACAACCATGTTCCTCAGGTTTATATTGAAGACAAAGGCCAGGGATTTGCGGAACTGGTATAAGCTCTTGTTGATGGGAGAATAAATTTTGTAAACTATAGAAGGTGACCTTATAGATGAAGCATGTATATATCAAGGGATAAGCAATATTGTCAAAGTTTGTGTGACCATATAATTGGATAACCAATGAAAAATGATATGTAAGTTATTTTAATTGGTTGTATGTAAATAAAATTAATAAGCTTTTAATTTGCTTTTTCTATTTTTTTTGTTTTAGTGCCATTGTATACAAGGATTAGTTTAACAAATCATGTCTTTCTTGAAATTTATGTAGAATTTATCAAACTACCTACCAAATTGTTTCAATTTTGGATCAGCAAAATAGCTATTATTATAAAAATATAATAAATTAGGAAAAATAATTACATATATGTACGATCATTTTTTAGCGTGTTAAACAAATATTAAAAGAAATAGTATACTTTGTGCATCCTATATCATATGTGGATGAGTCCATCTTTGCCCTCTTTTATGATAAAATTTCACCCAATTTAAAAATGCAAAATTACTTAAATATCAATTAGCATTGTATGTTTATTTTAAGATGATCTGCACAATTTTTGTTAACTGTCAAAATGTATTATTGTATTCTTTATGATTATGTAAAGGAATCGTACATATAAGTTCAAAGTGATTATTAATATTCATACTGTTATTGATGGACAACTTATAGTACAACTTTTATGAATTAACCTATGACGAGTACTATGTTTAAGTTTACAATTTACCGTTTACTTGACAAAATATTACATATGCACGCATCAATCATCTGATGCATTGTATAAAGCTACGCAAAAAATGGAAATTTAACCATTGAAAATTTTCGCATGCGTATAAAATTGTAAAAAAAATTCAAAGTTTCAACCTTAATCATTAGATTACATCAAGGAGAAGAAGTAAAAATCATAATTAGTCATCCGTTTATCTACACATTTAAGCACCATACCAAAAAAATAAAATGAAGCTGTAGTACAAAGTTGATAACAAAGTTGATAAATACAATTTTACTTCATAGACACAACCATAATAGGACACAAAGAATATTAACATCATCTACACTCACAGACTCCCGTATGCGTAGCATAGGACACAAAAAATTGCTGATGGAATTAGAGATATAAGATATAAAAGTGCTCTCTGCAAATCCAAATAGAAAAGCTGTCCCGAAACTCCTTCAGGTAATTTTAATTCAAATCTTAGGTATAAATTAACACCATTCATTATAATGGTTACATGATTATTTTACTGATATTTAAAACAATTCTATATCCAATAACGATCAAACCTAATGTGCTCTACATATTGGCTGATGATTTACAGGTGAACATACATACATAGATGTGATAACAGAAATGAAGAACAACAAAAGGAATCCAATAAGAATCATAATCGAACTACATTTTCGATCATCTTGAGCGAACTCTGGATATAACAAGTTAGTAAGCACTCTACCTGAAATATATGTAGGAAAATCAGAGAGACTAACGAATGTGATACGTCAATTGTCTTTAATATGCAGTTTAATATTTCTTAACATATGTGCATTTATCAATAATGCATTTATTATTATGATTTTAGAATTAACATGATGATTTTCTTCGCACATGCAGGTAGTGGTAACACATAACTAAAGTAGACTCATTATCTTGGTGACATGGGCTCAATCCGACGAATGCAAGAATTTCCAGCATTTTGATATGAAATTTTCCAAAGCAGAGGTATTTAGATATACCTCTATTGTATTTCTTTCTCATTTCACAGTAATAGTTAAAAGTCAATTATTTAGATGCGGTTTCATCACTATATGTTGTTTTTTCCAAATCGGTATCATATTATGTTTGTCATTGTATGATATGCATATTATCTTCAACCTTTTTCTTAGAGGATATTATGTTGTATAATTGGAGAAATTAAAATGAATGTGTGAGATGCTGTCTATTACATTTTCAACATTGAAATATGATCTTCTATACCAATGCTTTAGCATTAACAGTAATATGTTATTATGGTAGATAAACGATCTAATATTAAATATGTTTATTTTCACAAACTTATAAGTATGGTAGTGATTGTGTTATAATTTTATGTATGATGTTTATGTGTCATACACTCATAATAAGAGTCCTTGATTGTATATTTTGTGATCAAGTATTGGTATTTTTATTTGTCACTGTTAGTGCCAAAATTGGTCACTAACACCCAAATCCAAGCGAAAGCACCCAATCACAGTCACAGCTCACAGATAGGATATATGTAGAGAGTAATAATGTGAAGAACAGTCAAAATTCAAATGAAAGCAGTAAAGACCAATAGATTTTATAGTGGTTTGGCTAACTCCGGCCTACATCCACTCCACAAGTTTCCTTTTTATTGCTGTAATAATCGATTATAGTTACAAAAATGGTAGAGTAGCCTTAGCCTTAGAAAGTAGAAAGTCAGAAAGCAGAAGAGAAGATCCCCTTTTCTGAAGCCCTACATGCTGTATTTATAGATAAATCCCGAGTTATTGGGCTTCCTGAGTAGTCCGGGCCCATCAGGACCATAGCCGAGCTAACATCCTTCACCATGGTACGAGCGACTTCCTGTAGCGACTTTCTTTAGCGACTTCCTGTGGCGACTTCCTGTAGAGACTTCTTGTGCCGAGCGACTTCCTGTGCCGAGCGACTTCCTGTACCGAGTGACTTCCTGTGCCGAGTGACTTCCTGTGGCGACTTCCTGTAGCGACTTCATGTGCCGAGCGACTTCCTGTGCCGAGTGGCTTCCCGTGGCGACTTCCATGCCGAGCGGCTTCCATGCCGAACGACTTCCTTGCCGAACGACTTCCAAACGTGCTGTGTTACCTATCCATCCAGTCGACTCAAACCTACCACATTCCATCCTTGATAACTGAGAAATCGACTTAGTTAAATCCGCCTGCCTACAGCCTTGCCAAAAGGAGGGTTTACACTTTGCCCCCCAAAACATGCTTTGCTATTGGAAGGTGTGTTTTGAATAGCCTCAAATTCGATATCCGAAGTCCATATCTCGTTCATGACCATATTATTAAATTCATGACCTCTCCGGGTTTAACCTTGAATCCGTAGACCTCGCCGGGTCGTGTTACCCTGTTCCAGCCTTAACTCTTCGGTCAAGGGCTTGTAAGTCCTCCGGCCTCGGTCTTTCGGCCAAGGACTTCGATATTCACCGGTCTCGGCTCTCCGGCCAAGTATTTTCAAATTCTCCGGCCTCGGCTCCCTGGCCAAGGACTTTGGTATTCACCGGTCTCGGCTCTCCGACCAAGGATTTTCATATTCTCCGGCCTCGGCTCTCTAGCCAAGGACTTTGATATTCACCGGCCTCGGCTCCCCGGCCAAGGACTTTAATATTCTTCGGCCTTGGCTCTCCGACCAAGGACTTTGATATTCGCCGGCCTCGGCTCTCTGGACAAGGACTTTGATATTCTCCGGCCTCGGCTCTCCGGCCAAGGACTTTTATATTCTCCGGCCTCGGCTCTCCGGCCAAGGACTTTTATTCACCGGCCTCGGCTCTCCAGCCAAAGACTTTTATATTCTCTCCGAGTCCATTCCATCGCTCTCCGACGAAGGGACTCGTAACTTGCGATCGCTGCCCCGTCTCACCGGTCGGGACCGTGATCACGAGACCTGTATTATTTATTACACTGGTCCAAATCCAATTGTTACAGAATTCAGTTATCAAAGCAGAAGTTAGTACAACAAAAGGAATTAAATGTCCAAAGTGCCATAGAAGAAACCAAAGTTTGCAGAAAAATATAAAGAAAATAGAATTTCATAGACTCAAGTAGTACGGTTTTTTGTCATCTCAAAGCACGCCTAGGGACCGTCCTCGATCCCGTACGTGTGTAAGTGACCTAGCCGTATTACTTTGAGTTCTATTACTTATTCAAAACCATAAATCAATTTAGTTGATAATGAGCTGACATTGCCTAGGAACAGTGCCATCTTCGTTCGAGGTAGGCGGTGGTCGCTCTTGTCCCACTGCCACAGCTCAGTTCGATACATACTGCTGTAGATGACCATTCCTTACATGCTCCTCAATGATATCTTTCAAATGCCTGCAGTCGTTTGTGTTGTGCCCATCCAGCTCATGGAATAGGCAATGCTTTCCCGATGCCCGCTCGTATTCAGAAGGCTCTTTCTTTGCCGACCTTCGATATTGGAGGCGCCCTCGATAATCCAAGTAAATCCTTTCTAGAGTCTCAGTTAAATCTGTGTAAGAAAAAAACTTTGACTCCCTTCGAGGCCTCTTCGAAGTGCCATTGTTGCCGTTTGTTTTCCTTTTTCCTTTATTGTCTTTACTTGGATCCTCCCTGGGTGGACCTCCACCCCTCACTGCATAAGCTTCATCCTCTCTCCCTACTCTCTCAGCCTGCGCATCTTCCTACCTTAGGAACCTTTCTGCCTCATGGTAGAACTCTTCGAGATCCCTCGGTGGGTCCCATTCCAACGATATCTTGAAATCCGAATTATCTGCAATTCCTAAAACTGCTTCCATCAAAACCATCGACGGATCGGGTCGATCCACTGAAGCTACCGCTGCGTTGAACCTGGTTAAGAAATCCCTGAGCGACTCTCCCTTTCATTGTTTCATCGATGTCAAGGTCATTACGTTCTTGGGTCTGACTATATGGACCCAAAATTGCCTCATAAACCTCTCAATCAGCTCTGTACAAGTGTCAATAGAACCACTCTCCAGCTGTCTGAACCACATAGCTGCTATATCCGTCAAATACAAAGGGAAACATCGAGCCATGACCTCATCTGATGCCCCCAGTACCTCCATATGCCTCATGTACCATGTCAGGTGAACGGTGGGATCCGTTCTCCCATCATACGTCTCCAACAATGGTAGCTTAAAATCCAGAGGGTTCCTAACTTGCCTGATAGTAGGAGTAAAGGGACTCCTATTTACATCCTCCAAGTCTTTATTTACCAATCCACCTCTCACAGCTCGTCTGACCATCTCCGCTAATCTGTCATTGTCGCCAAACTGTAATCCTTGTCTGCTACCTCTGATCTGTCCCCCGAGTTCATGAGGGAATCCTGGCACATACTCCACATCACTTACTCCTGTACTCTTATTGGTGTTGGGTTGCACAGTGTCATCTGGTATCCCTCTATGGATTGGTCCAGCATTTCTTGGTGGTGTGCCCCCGAGTCTAGGTCCATCCAGATTGATAGCCGTCTGCTGATTGGGGGCTACCCCCTGCTGAGCCACTCCCTTTGCTTGTTGGTTGAGCGCTTCTGATCCAGCTCCACGGATCTGAGCTCCTACATTTCCTGCTTGTGCAAATTGTCTGAGAAGAGCCTGCATCATCTCCTCTTGTCTTTTCAGCATCGCTTCCATCTCATCTCTAGTGATGTAGATGGATGCTTGACCTGCTCCAGCTCTAGAGGAAGCCTCTTGACTTCCCTTTTGATTGCTCCTTTCTGTCACTTGCTTCCTTGTTGGTGGCTTATCCATTACTTCCTAGAATCCAAGTTCCTAAGCTTTTGAATCCAAAATCCTAGCTCTGAAATCCCCGAGTGCTTGCTTCTCAATGAAAGCACCAAAATGTTAGCACTAAAATTGGTCACTAACACCCAAATCCAAGCGAAAGCACCCAATCACAGCCACAGCTCACAGATAGGATATATGTAGAGAGTAATAATGTGAAGAACAGTCAAAATTCAAATGAAAGTAGTAAAGAACAACAGATTTTATAGTGGTTCGGCTAACTCCGGCCTACATCCACTCCAGAAGTTTCCTTTTTATTGCTGTAATAATTGATTACAGTTACAAAAATGGTAGAGTAGCCTTAGCCTTAGAAATTAGAAAGTCAGAGAGCAGAAGAGAAGATCACCTTTTTTGAAGCCCTACATACTGTATTTATAGATAAATCCCGAGTTACTGGGCTTCCTGAGTAGTCCAGGTCCATCAGGACCATAGCCGAGCTAACATCCTTCACCATGGTACGAGCGACTTCCTGTAGCGACTTTCTGTAGCGACTTCCTGTGGCGACTTCCTGTAGTGACTTCTTGTGCCGAGCGACTTCCTATGCCGAGCGACTTCCTGTAGCGACTTCCTGTGCCAAGCGACTTCCTGTGCCGAGCCGACTTCCCGTGGCGACTTCCCGTGGTGACTTCCATGCCTGGCGGCTTCCATGCCGAGCGTCTTCCATGCCGAGCGTCTTCCATGCCGAGCGACTTCCAAACGTGCTGCGTTACCTATCCATCCAGTCGACTCAAACCTACCACATTCCATCCTTGATAACTGAGAAATCGACTTAGTTAAATCCGCCTGCCTACAGCCTTGCCAAAAGGCGGGTTAACAGTCATACATTCTTAATAATAGTCTTTTTTAACTGGAAATGTGTCAAAAGATGTTTTTGTAATAATTACAAGCATGTTAATGTTCTTATTTGAAATGTTATCTCATGTTCTTATTTGAAATGTTATCATATAATTTTATTGCATGGTATATGTTGGTTTATTTATCTCATTCGTTTGATTTGATTAGGTGTACGATAGATTGTGTATGGGGTGTCTATATGTACAAATGCATCTTTTGGCCACTAGATCTCATTGCATTCACATGTGAGGTTGAAATCATGAGACAATCTAATGGTTGAGATATGTTGTGCCGCTAGCTGTATCATTAGTTTGCGTTCTAACTTATAACAAAGCATGTAGTGATACAAAGTCATCATATTCAATACAAATATTAGAGCTTTATTTGTATAATAACTATGGAGAGTACTGACACCATTTATTTTAAATACATAAAATGACACATAAGCAAGCAACTAACTCATAAGTATGTCGATTGTTCAAGTACAATTCTCTATGTTCTTGGTGGATGCGGTGAATGACATGGATAGAGCAAGAATTTTGAACGACCTTATAAAAAGGAGTGAAGGATGATTAATCGCAACAATGAAATATTGACGCAAAAGGAAAATGTAGTTATTATTTGAGCAACTATCAATAAATATATGGCAAATTCTATTCAAACCCCGCAAAAATGCTGAGTAACTCCTCTGTTTTTACAAAAAAAATCAAGGACAAATAATCCCTCTAAATATTTTGTCTTAATTTATGTTTTATTTTTTTCAAATTTTTTTATACTCCACACTGAGCAACTACTTGGTGGCTTCAGGGCACCACATAGGGCAACTACATGGTACCCTGAAGGTATCATGCAGGTCCACCACGTGGTGCCTTCAGGGCACCATGCCGTGCCACTGCATGGTGCTCTAAAGGCACCACGAGGTGCCACTACATGGTGCCCTAAAGGCACCACGTAGCGCAACTGCATGAAAGGGTATTTTTGGTAGAAATTTTTTAAGGAGGATAACTCAGCAAAACGAGCGATTTTTCATTTTTTTAACATTTGGGGCACTATTAGGTATTTTTATGGGTTCGAGTAGAATTTGCCTAAATACATAATTATCAAATACGTTGTAACGAAGAAAAGGAAACAATATGATCATTAAAAATGATGTTGTAGATGTTATGATATATCAAATACCCAACCGACTAGATGCAGGTCCATATGGGCGTGCATTTACACTCATATAAATAAGGTTTCAATGACTTTCGAACAACTTCCGTTCATTAAACCGTTGAAAATCGAGAAACCGATTATCAGTCACATTTTCACTTCAAATTTAAATTACATATATATATGTAACGACCCGTAATTTTCGATAATTAAAAATAGTTAATTTAATAAGGTTTTGTGATTTAATGTTGGAAGAAATAAAAATTTGTGATTAAATAATAAGAATATATTTGAAGTGAAATGTAATAGTATTAATTTAAGGTAATTGATAACTGCTTTAAATGAAATCCTAATTGATTGAAATGATTAAAAAGTTATAATTGGATATAGATTGTAAATTAATTGTAATAATGCGTGTATTAATTGATATGTGGATTAAAAGAATAATTGATCATTTAAATGTTGTATTAATTAATGAAATAATGTGTAATAAATTGTAATTGAATAAAATTAGTGTGTAGTAGTAATTATGACACTTGTTGTGGATAATAAACTTACAAATGTTATTAAATGTAGAAATGGTGACAATTGTTATTTGTTACCAATTTAATTAATCAATTACAAATAAATGTAAATAAATGTTACATTAATGTGAGTTAAGACAATAACTGCAAATTGGGAATGTAATAAAATGTATATAAATGTTAATTATATTCACAAGGCAATAACTGATTTAATAAAAGAGTGAAATAAAGATAAATTAATTTATTGGGATTTTAAACTATAATAAAATTTACATGAATTCGATATAATTGAAATATTGCAATTAATATGTTAAAAGATGATCATTGTAGAATATTAATGTAATGAGATATAAACCCATGTTAACTATATCCATTTGATAATGATTTGGTTGAATAAAAGAGTGAAATCAAATCAAATCAATTTATTGGAATTAAATTATAATTTATTAAATTTAATTACAGTTGAAATTTAACACTGTAATTAGTAAAATAATTGACATTGAATTGATATGTAAACTTGTATTTTAAATCATTGTAAATGTCTAAGTAATCAAAAATGATGGAATTTGTTAGTTTATAAATATTGAATTAAAAAGTGATTAATTAATTTAACATTAATATATTTAATTAACGTGAAAATAGCCATTTTGGCCACTTTCTCGGATTTCAACGAAACCAGTTTCATCGGATCTGTAATGGTGAATTATTGTAGGATTTAAAGTTTTGTAGCGATCGGACTTGTCGTTTGATCGTACGGACTCGAAACGTGTAGAAATCAATTTAATTAAATTCAATTGAAATCAATTTGAAATAAGATGATTTTAAGCTAACTTCTTCATATGATGGAATTAGGACTTGAAACCTGTTCCATTGGATTTAGAATTATCGAAAACATCTATTTTGATATATGGGATGACCCACTTTCATTTCGGAAGTGAAACGGGCTTTTCAGGTCGTATTTGTCGTTCAAATCCATTCGGATGTTTATTCATTTCTTATCAGGCTTCGTTAGTATATATTGTCTTGTTCAAACACTAATAGCCTTATTACTTCTCATTTCTGTACGTACAATTCAGTTGTCTGCTTCTACTTCTCAATGGCTGAAAACCCTAATTCAATTTCAAATTCAATTCCAAAATCAAATCGAAATCAAACTTCTCAAAACCATATCAAATTATATATCAATTCGAAGCTCTCAACTAGCGCAAGTCAAATCTGCAGTTTGTTTTCCGATTTGGGTTTCTGTGTGGCCGGAATTGGGCGATTTAACCTCGGTCGTTCATCGTGTCGAGATCAACTTCGTCGGATCATCGAATCGAGGATACCATTGTGTGGAGAGGGTCGCGCGTAGTCCATCAGAGCCAGTCGTTCATCGAATCAATGGTCGGATCACTTGCAATAATTCAATTAGAGCTAGAAATACATGGCGGCGGTTGTCATCTATGGGGCGCGAACATCGATGATAGGTGGGCGTTCGTGAGGTCGGAGATCATAAGGGTGTCGGCGGTCGATTGGAGGTTGTCCAAACGTGCGGCGAAGCAGATCTGAGGCGGCGGCCAAGCATCGGGCACTCACGCACAAGAGTTGAGGCTTAGTTTCTCATTCGTAAATGGCTGGAGATGTGAGCACGTGAGATGACATGGCCAGATGAGTTTGTCTCTTGTTTTTTATTATTTTATTTAAATTAAATTTTGAAATGTTCTAACTTACATAACTTTTACATACAAGCTCCGATTCACGCGCGGTTTGTTTTGCTAGGATCGTATCGAAATTCCAGACATTTTGTAATGACCCGTAAATTTTAGTGGTTTTATTTATTTAATTAACTAATTTTTTTTGTGAAATTTTAAATAATTGAATTTTGAAATAAAAATTTAATATTTGGAATACGTCTGATCAAACATAGCAAATGGTAAATTTTCATCAAATAATATGAAAGTTTATTTTATTGTGTAATTTTATTTAAATCTATATCGGTTATTATTTGATGATAATAAAAAGTTTTCCAAACCTGAATATTTTTATACAATAAATTTGTAAATCATCTTCTGAGTGAGACATCATATTTCATTTCTTCAAATTTGGACTTCTATTGCTCCATTCATCTTATTTCTGACATATTATTACCATTTTCGGTACCGAGTATCGAATTTTGATAGGATGATCGTACCACTGATATCTGTATACCATTTTGATCGTCTCGTCGTGCTGATTTCTACGGTATATTCATTTCTGTGTCTCGGAATTTCGGTAAGTGGCAGAACCCGTGGAACGATTTACTGTATCGCTTCTGTATTTTGGCTTTTGGGATTTCTTTTGTCTCTTCATTTTCTACCGTGCCAATCAATGCATCAGCTAGCCATTGATATTCCCAAAATTTTATTCGTGACTTTTCTTTTCCCACTGGTAAAATTTATATCGGTTCATTATTTTTTTAGACTGTTCATTTGCTTTATATTTTTGGTTGACTCTTTTTATTTTCTTTTCCACCTATTCATTACTTCGTTTCTCTCCCAAACATCAACTTTCACCCGAAGCCTACACCAAACGCCATCCTCGCCCTCATTTTGTCGTCGCACACTTTCTCCATCAGCTCGTCACTCCTCCAGCCGCCTACCAGACGCAACAGCCACCGAACATCACCACCCGCCTTCATCAACCTGAGCTTTCACGCATTGCCCTCCATCTGAGCCTCCGCCAGTTTTGCTCCATCACTTCCTCCCCTGACTTGCCGCCTTCCTCCATCTTCAAGCTTTCCCAGCCGAACGCCCCTGTCCCCCTCCCACGCATGCATCAGGCGCCTTCTTTTCCTCTTTGTTTGGTATGTATGTATTATACAATATGATTTGTAGTTTATATATATATATAATATAAACTGCTACAGCGTGACAGTTATATATGTAAAGTATGCTTAGTTGATGTTTGTTTCATATGACAGCTCATATACATATATTGTTATGAGTTATTTAAGTGTTATTCTATAATAAGTATATATATGTTTTATACATATATATTTGTTAATATAATCTGTAAAGTTTATAAGTTATATGTATTTGCCCATATACTGGGAATATATATTGTTGTTAGTTATGTAAGCAAGTTTATTTATATTATAATCTTTTGATTCTTATAAGATATGTATATAGGTTTAAGTTGTTCGTATATATATAGCATTTTATAATATACATCTACAGCTAATTTTGTTCGAATATCTGATCGTTGTTTAAAATTTCACAGGTTATATTAGTATATAAAGTGAATTTGGGAATTGCTGTTGTTTTATATATATACGTATACTTTATATATATTGTATTATATTATTATATTATCGATTGTTACTTTATATATACATATATTCTGTTTTATAGGGATAAGGTTTATATAATAGTTATTACATATCAGCTTCTGTTTAGTTATATATATGGTTTGTATACACTACTTATTGTTTAACTGTTTGTTTTCAAATAAAAGCAGTATTATATATATATATATATATTGTTACAGTATAATATATAGGTTATGTAGATATTTTATGTTATTCCTTTATATAAAGCCATTTTGATAATGTGTGCATAAGCTATGTACTATTCTATATATTTATACCTGAGTTTAGTTTCTATATGTTTTAGAGATTTTAATTGTTAAATTTAACATTGATTTGAAATTATATATATAGTTATATATAGTCATATATATGTTCACTTATAAATGATCTTCATCGATCCAGTTTGATTTGATTTTGTCTATTCCAAGCTATTAGCCTTGCCTGTTGAATTTGAGTTTCGTGCCTGGATTCGTAACCCATCTCATTGTCTATTCTCTCTAGCCTCGAAAGGTGAGCAATCACTCACGATTAACGTCCTTATATCTATTAAATTTGATTTCAATTTAAACGACAATTGAAATATGCTGTTGTTAGTTATTTACATTGTTATATATTTGCTATTATCTGTATCTATTCACCAGTGACATCTGACACCATTATCTGTTATTTATATTAATGATATATGCATGTTATATTATTATCATATCTATTATCACTCTGCAAGTTCTCTGTTATTATAGAATTCCCTATGGGTTGAAATGATACATACCCGAACGATCTGTAGAATAGGAGAAAATCGTTTTGGGTTGAAATGATAAACCCAAGCGATTTTCATATGAATTGAATTTGGGATTGCGGGTTGAAATGATATATACCCGTATATATTTAAATTGCGGATTGAAATGATAAATATCTGTATCACTTGATCATAGGATAGAGAATTATATACAAACATCGTTGGTCTATATATAAATATTTTGAAAATGATTTCTATGGTTTTGGAAAGGAGTATATGGTTTATTAAATATTGATTTTTAGGATATTATATATAAATGTATTTTACAAAGTTTAAAAATTAGATTTTCTAAAATCATATGTTTTGAAAATGGTATAGTTATAAGTAAATTTTGAAATTATAAATTTTAATAGTTTATTTATAATTTTTTCTATTTTTAAAATATATAAATAGATTAATGGTTAATATTGTTTAAGTATTTATTGAAAAATTATATTTTTAAAATATAGAGTTTATAATAATTTTTAATAAATTCAGGTTGGAAATTGTTTGAAATTATGTTTATTTAAGAATTATACTTAAATAAGTTTGATTTGAAATTTTAGAGATATGATTTTATAACTTGGATTTGATTTATGTAACGACCCGCTATTTTGGACCATTCAAATCGACAATAATCCATACATGTCTGACTTGAATAATTCAAAAGATCAGATTGTTAATTTAAATTTGGCAAAACTCAGCATATGCAGTAAATAAATCAATCACAGAATCATAGACACAGAGTAATACAATAATACGCAGCGGAATAGATAAAATAGTAGTTCATGAAGCTACTATATAAACATCAGAGTTAGAAATAAAATACAACAGAATATCTCAAATGCAGTGAAGTCTCCAGTACAACAGATGACTTCTCTGAACAGATCAACTAGAAGAGCTGAGAGCTGACGCGATAGTTGGATCTCCAAAGGAAGCTCCAAACTCCAAAGGTGAGTCTCAAATGCTGTATCACTCGGTCTGACCCGAGCGTAAAGCAAAACACAAAACACTCAAGTTAGGATTAACATTCTTATATAAATAAATCCAACTCAAGTGAAATATCAACTGAAATACGAGTAACTTAAAGGATGTTGGGATAACCATCCTCTAAGGATCTTCAGAACTATCTACAAGGTGGAAATATACATTATAACACCGTGGTCATTTCAATTTAATTTATACTTTAAAACCCAAATATCATTTCATTTAATTTCAAATATAACTATTTTCCAAGATAGTATATATATATTAATTAATTTATAAAGTAAAGCATTTATAATTTCCTCAAGTCTCGCAAATCGATTCAAATCAACTTCAAATTCCAAATTCAAATATTATTCAAGCTCTATTCATCAATTCAATTCAGTTCTAAATATACCATTTAAATTTTCAATATATTTCAAAGCTTTAATATTCAATCATTTTCAAAGTTAAATTTTTAACGGTTTCCTATAGCTCTTGATTCAACTTTATTATTATTTAATCAGGGAATATTCACTCAATAAATTCAATATCATTTGACTAGCCTTAAATCTCAATTTTTTCTAAATAATTCCTTAAATTTATTTTAAACAAGAAATAGTCATTAAATTATTTAAATCAAACTCAAGTTATAAATCATATCTTAAATCCCAATTTCAATAAGCTTTAAATTGGTTTAATTAAATAAAATTCTTTACTGAATTCAAATTATCTTCCCAACCTTAACTTATTCAAATTTTTACCAAAAATCTATTTTGAAATATAAATTTTATACTTAACATATTATGTGTATTAAATCCATCTTAATTAAATTAAATATCATTATTAAATCTATAAATATCATTACCATTTATATATAAAATTTTAAGAATCAACATTTTTTTTCCAAACCATATATTTCTTTCCAAAACCATGGAATTCAATTTCAAAATATTTATATATATGGACCAACGGTGTCAGTATATATTTATCATATGGTTAAGTGATACGGATATTTATCATTTCAACCCATAATTTAAATATATACGGGTAGATATCATTTCAACCCGTAATCCCAATTCAATTAAATGAAAATCGTTTGGGTTTATCATTTCAACCCATAACGATTTTCTCCTATTCTAAAGTCCGTTCGGGTATGTATCATTTCAACCCATAATGATTTCTAAACTACAGGGAACTTGCAGAGTGATAACATATAATAAAATAAATAACATGCATATATCATCAATCACAATATAATATAAACAACAGGATATGGTGTCATATCCCGCAGGTGGACAGTTACAGATAATAGCATATATAACAAATTTAAATAAGTACAGCAGCATATTTCAATTGTCGTTTCAATTGAAATCAAATTTAACGAATAAAAGAATGTTAATCGTGAGTGATTTCTCACCTTCCGAGGCTAGAGAGATTCGACACAGAAATGAGCTACTAAATCCAAAGCAACGCTAGATGGATATGATTTGATGTAGAAAACAGGCACGACGGACAAGGCTGATAATGGGAAACGATGAAACAATGAATCAGTTTTGATATAAACTGAATATATATATATTATTATATTGTTTATATATACTTTCAATAATTTATCTTAGGACAAATATCAAAATAAATAAAATTTGAAATCATTATACTTAAAACTCAAATTAAAATCAGAGTATATATATATATATATATATTTAAAACCCATACTTACATATACTTGTATAAACAGCTAGATATATTGACTAATACAAATACATATGTATAACTTACACACCTATTTTGTTTTAAATCAATTACAAAAATCGATATAACTTAATTCATTATAACCTAGATGTAAACTCAGCAGATGAAATCTATATAACCAACAAATTGTACATATACGTATATAACTATATAAAACAATGTGAACAGAACAGTTGGCCAGCTTTAACTAATTATACTATACCATTATCTATACTGTAACTTTTAAAACATACTTTATATCTTCTATTATATAATATATACCAACTCATCTGACAGTTCAAAAACAGATCTCTATATAAAATATATATACTTATACTGTAAGCAAAACATATGTAAATCCCCAAACAGAACTGACGCAAAAACCAAGTATATATACATCTACTCTTCTTTCCAAAACAACTATATATATACATACAACACGTCTCACTTTATATATATACATCCTATATTAAACAACTTATATATATTTATATATAAATAGGTTTATGTAGATTTATATAAACTTACATATATTAACATTCCTATGTAAATATCATTCAAATTCATTATGACATAACACGAAAACACTTTATATTATGCTCTAAAATATATCTTATTAAAATATATATATATATATACTATTTTTATTACATTGTAATGTAACCAAGTTATGATGTCAACTATATTTTTAAACAGATATATGCACAAATCAGACAGAACAACATATGCAGTTCATAAACCACTGTAATATACATACATAAAAAAAATAACATATATATATTTATATATAAACAGTATAAACAAACAATGTAAACTAATATATAATCTTCTTTAACTAAACATTCTTATAAACAACTCTATATATATTCATTTAAATCAAAATAAGTTATTTGAAAACTAGTTAAAAAGAAAACTACATAGATATATACAATACTTCGAATTAGGATATACAGACACAATCAAAACAGATATTATATATAACGAAAATATCAAGGCTTAAACAGATCATACTATAACTTGTAAAATTTGTATATAAAAAAAATCAAACAAAATATAAATAGAATACCAACATAATTACATATCATATGTATACAAATATAACCCATACCTATATTTTATTATCCGCAGATATAAATACACTAACATATTAAACTAGAACTATATATATATATAAATATATAACATACAACTTAAGAATGCTAATATGTATATACTGACTCACCGCAACCAAAGTACAAAACTGCGGCTAACAGTGAGGGGAGACTCGGCAAGCAAGGAAGATGGAAGGAGGAGGAAGCTCGCGCGGCTGTTGAGGAGTTCGGCTAGAAGGGAGGGGCTGCTGTGGGGTTTCGGTTGAACTGGAGGAGGAGGGGAAGGTTTCTAAAGGCAACATGAAAACGAGGGAGAGGAGTAGGCGGTGGAGAAGAAGGGACGTGGGGCTTGTGGAAGGGGAAGGTGGCCACGGCCATGGCTGGCGCGAGCGGGTGGGTAGGCGAAGTGGGAAGAAGGGAAGAGGTTCACGCGAGAACGATGGTGCGTTAGTGATGACATGGGTCGGGGTGAGCTGCTGCAGCCGTGGAGGAAGGGGAGAAAGGAGAGGAAGATGGTGATGGCCTCGGTGGTGAGGGCGGAGACGCAGGTGAGAACAGGCGAACGAAAAATGGAAGAGGAGATGATTGTGGCCTGTCACAGTTTGCAATTAAAGTGAACGAAATGAAAATTAAAAAGATGAAGGAACTTGAATACAAAGGAAATGGACAGGCTTCAACATACGTGGCCTTAAACCTTCCTTTGTAAACAGCTGTCAAGTGAAGAAAATGGAACTGCAATGGACAGGGCGTGGTACCAGTCAAAGGCAACCGAAGGAAGAGGTGTAGCCTTATAAATTGGACCAATGGGAATTGAAAACGTAAAGCATGAATTCAGGGATTTGAAAAGCAACAGGCTACTTTAGATTCACAGTTGATAGATGGACAGACAAAACCCAAAAGGTTAAGAGTTGAGTACCGATACGGCGTACATTTTATGGCTTCCGTCGTGTACCGGACTTCAAATCAAAGAATTGAATATACCGTAGAGATCAGCGCGACGAGACGATCAAAATAGTACACAAATATCAGTGGTATGGTCATCCGATCAAAAGTCGATAATCGGTACCAGAAATGCTGCTATTCTAACAGAAATAAGAAAAACGGAGCAACAGAAGTCCAAATTTTGAAAAACGAAAGATGATGACTTACTCAGAAGATGACTTAGAATTTTATTATATAAAATATTCAAGTTTGGAAAACGTTTTATTATCATCAATTTTTAACTAATCTGAATTGAAATAAAATTATACAATAAAATAAACTTCAATATTATCAGATGAAAATTTACCAGTTGCTATGTTAAAATAGACGTATTCCAAATATTAAATTTTTAATTTCAAATTTTATTGTTTAAAATTTCACAAAATTTCTATTAATTAAATAAATAAAAATCACTAAAAATTTTGGGTCGTTACAATTTAAAATGACTTAAATGAATATTTCAAATTTCTATAAATTTAAATGGGATATTTTGTTTATTTAAATTTGTAAATTGAAGCTGTATTCAGATGTTATTGAAATGATTGAGTAAATATTTCAAAACTAAATAATAGTAAAGTGAATTTGATATATATATGAAATTATCAAATTTAGTTTTTGAAATGTTGAATATTTAGAGCTTTGAAATATATTAAAATTGAAATGGCTTATTTTATGGTTTAAATATGTATTTGAAAATCGATAATTTGAAATGGTTTATTGAGAAACTAAATTGAATTGAATTTGATGAATTGAGATGGAATAAAATTTGAATTTTTGAATTTGAGTGGATTTGAAATCGATTTGTGAAATTTGAGGAAGCTATTGTATTATGTAAAGTATTTTTAAATTATATTTAAACTATTTTATAATTTACTTTATAAATTATTTTAATATAAACTATTTTTATATGTATGATTTTCAATATAAATTATTTTAATATAAATTATTTTAATATACTAATTATTTTAAATATAAACTATTTTAACTTATAACTATTTTATATAAACTATTTTATTTTATTATATATATACTATTATTAATATCTAAACTGTTAAAGGAAAGTGTTATGATTTCAAAGTGTTATGATTTCCAAAGTTATGAATTTCAATGTATTATGATTTCCAAAGTATTATTATTTCAAATTGTTTTGGTTTCGAAAGTGTTATAACTTTGAAAGTACTATGATTTTGGAAGTGAATGTATTTGAAATAGAAATGATATCGTATTGATTTGGTTTTTGGAATGGAAATGATATTTTGGTTTTGAAGTATAAACTATTTTGAAATGACCGCGGTGTTATAATAACGTTTAGTTGTTAAAGAGACCGGGATCGGATATGGGCATACTCTCTGTCGATACCGAAAACCACTTTAACAACTGTGTACGCGGTGGAGATTCCAGAATGAAGTAGGATGGTGGCGACAATCCTATATGAGGTATATACGTGGACCTAACTCCCGTGAGTTAGCATAAGGTGGCTAAAATAGGAGCAATTGACGAGCTAATGAGGTAGCTCCTCTTATCGGACACACTTCATCGTATGCCATTCTATTATTTGTGATTGAGCTGGTGCGCACCCTTGATTCGAGAGTGTGGCTCGAGGTGGGCGATCGCTGTGGCTCTACGTTACCACCAGCCCAGAAGTGTAACTAGTATATCTACCCTGGCATTGCCTAGTTGTGCCGTGTCACCTACCCTAGCGCACCTTTTATGAGTTTGATTTGTGTCGTACCTATGGAGTATCCTCTGGTAGCTCCAGTTTATGGGGTATTACGGTACTGTATAGACTATTGGCACTATAAAATGTGTTAAGGTGGAAAATGTAAAGCCTTAACGCTATTTTTAAATAGTTTACTTTACTATAGACATTATTATAATAACGTATATTACTACATAGTAGATAGTTTAACGGATCCTTAGAGGATGGTTATCCCAAACATCCTTTAAGTTACTGTATTTCAGTTGATATTTCGGATTTATTGATATAAGAATGTTAATCCTGACTCGAGTGTTTTGTGTTTTGCTTTACGCTCGGGTCAGACTGAGTGGCTCAGTGTTCGAGACTCACCTTTGGAGTTGGAGCTTCGCTTGGAGATCCAGCTATATCTATTCAGCTTGCAGTTGTTCAGTTGATTCCAGTGATGTATTCTAATCTTGTATTTGACTATTGTATTGAGACATCTATGTATTCGAGACCTCTGTTGTATCTTATTTAACATTGTTATATATAATAGCTTCATGAACTACTATTCTTTTGTTTCCGCTGCATTATTGTTATATTACTCTGTGTTTGTGATTCTATGATCTTTATTTACTGTATATGCTGAGATTTGCCAAATTTAAATTAACAATCTGATATTTTGAGAAATTCAATTCCGACATGTTTGGATGCGAATGGTTGAAAATACCAGGATGTTACGGTTGGTATCAGAGCTTTGGTTTTAGGCAAAACTTAACATATGTAGTGAATTTGATTACAGAATCACTTTCATTTCGAGCTTAAATTTCTTCCTTTTGACTCGATTTCCTTTGAATTTTGGAACGTTCCCTCGGTTCCAAAAATCCATTTTTGTCTCTCCTTATTCGTGTTCTCTTGATTATGGAGTATTCCATAGCTCCACTGAATGGTTTGTACAGGGGTGAAACTCCTTTACAATCGGTATTGATTCATCAGAGATTTCTGTATCCTCGGTTTATGATGTTGTTATCTTTTGCTATACCTGAATTCTATCTCTGGCGATCGATTGTCGATTTGCTCCAGAATTCTACCTCGATCTTATTTTTGAACTCACGGTTGATCCGGTTAAGGTTGGCCGCAATTTATATAAGTCTATCCATTCTCTTCTCTCTATGGAATCTATTTATCTCCCTATCGAGCCTATCTTCTAGTTGAATTCTTTTGGTTAGGATCCCTCTATATTTGGATCTCTATCCTTGTTTTGAAATCCATTCTGGAATCATCGAGTGAGGGAGTGTATTTGTATTAATATTAAAATGTTTTATGGGGTGTTGTTTGAGTTGTTGATGTTGATTTGGGTTTTCGATCGATTTGTCTGATCAACGCTATCGATAGGATTTCCAAAACACTTGAACATAACAAACTGACACAATATTATTTTCAAAATTGGCTAAATGAAATAAATTGTGTATGATTATATTATATATATATATATGTAAAATTTTGTATGATTATATTATATATATATAGGTAAAATTTTCTGAAATTTAATAAGTAAATTTAATTAGTTGTTTGAAATGATAATATTTGATTATCATTTATTGTTCTATGAAAAAAATGAATTTATAAACATGGTTTATAAAGTGATTTGGGAATTGAAATTAATTTAACTCGGTAATTTGAGAATTTAATTTCCAGTGATTTCAAACTTTGGTTTTAAAGTTTTAAAATGTGTTATTTAAAGTATTTTCAAATAGAAATCGTTTCAAAGGATTTTAAAATGTTGAAATCAGTACTCTTCTCTTTTGTCGTTGGAAAATAATTTCGGTGATGGCGGCCGTATCATCGACCTTCATTTTCGAGTTTCAGAGTAGAGAGACCAATTCGTAGCTTTGCTACACTTTTGTTTTAGAAATAAATTTGATTTGAATTTCTAAAGTATGACTTGATTTATAATATATATATTGGTATATGATTATAAATTTGATTTGATATATATAGTATATATACATATTTATCTCTAAATTGTTTGAAGCCAATCGGAAATTTAATTCTTAAATTTTATGTTAAAGGTGATTTCAATTATAAAATGAAGCAAATTTTTGAACAAATATTTAAATTTGAAATAATTGAATTGGGAAAATTTTACTAGTATAATATTCAATTGCATTTTTATATAACTTACTTAAATTATTCAGAAGTTATCTATGTAATTGAATTTGTACAATATAAATGATGTTAAAAGAAACTATAAATAAAATTTGAGTGGTTATAATACATGTATACACTTAAATTTTGATTATAAAAATGCTAATAGAGATAAATAGAATAATAAGTTAATTAAATAATAAATGAGATAAATAAAATAAAGTTTGTTTTGAGGAAATTAATAAATTGAAATTAAATCAACTTAATGAAATACCTTGAATTTAAAATCAATTGTTGAATATAAATTAATTTAAATTGAAAATTATATGGTTTAAATTAATTGTTTTATTTTGTTTTAAATCTATTTTCTTTCTTGTTGTTTCTATTCTCCTACCTCCTTCCTTTTCGGGGAAGAAAAGTTTTGAGTGGGGGAGAGTGTAACGACCCGTAAATTTTAGTGGTTTTATTTATTTAATTAACTGAAATTTTTTTGTGAAATTTTAAATAATTGAATTTTGAAATAATTTTAAATAATTGAATTTTGAAATAAAAATTTAATATTTGGAATACGTCTGATCAAACATAGCAAATGGTAAATTTTCATCAGATAATATGAAAGTTTATTTTATTGTGTAATTTTATTTAAATCTATATCGGTTATTATTTGATGATAATAAAAAGTTTTCCAAACCTAAATATTTTTATACAATAAATTTGTAAATCATCTTCTGAGTGAGACGTCTTATTTCGTTTCTTCAAATTTGGACTTCTATTGCTCCGTTCATCTTATTTCTGACATATTAGTAGCATTTTCGGTACCGAGTATTGACTTTTGATAAGATGATCGTACTATCGATATCTGTATACTGTTTTGATCGTCTCACCGTGCTGATTTCTGCGGTATATTCATTTCTGTGTCTCGGAATTTCGGTAAGTGGCGGAACCCGTGGAATGATTTACTGTATCGCTTCTGTATTTTGGCTTTTGGGATTTCTTTTGTCTCTTCATTTTCTACCGTGCCAATCAATGCATCAGCTAGCCATTGATATTCCCAAAATTTTATTCGTGGCTTTTCTTTTCCCGCTGGTAAAATATATATCGGTTCATTATTTTTTTAGACTGTTCATTTGCTTTATATTTTTGGTTGACTCTTTTTATTTTCTTTTCCACCTGTTCATTACTTCCTTTCTCTCCCAAACATCAACTTTCACCCGAAGCCTACACCAAACGCCATCCTCGCCCTCATTTTTTCGCCGCACACTAGCTCCATCAGCTCGTCACTCCTCCAGCCGCCTACTAGATGCAACAGCCACCGAACATCACCACCCGCCTTCATCAACCCGAGCTTTCACGCTTTGCCCTCCATCTGAGCCTCCGCCAGTTTTGCTCCATCACTTCCTCCCCTGACTTGCCGCCTTCCTCCATCTTCAAGCTTTCCCAACCAAACGCCCCTGTCCCCCCTCCCACGCATGCATCAGGCGCCTTCTTTTCCTCTTTGTTTGGTATGTATGTATTATACAATATGATTTGTAGTTTATATATATATATATATATATAATATAAACTGTTACAGCGTAACAGTTATATATGTAAAGTATGCTTAGTTGATGTTTGTTTCATATGACAGCTCATATACATATATTGTTATGAGTTATTTAAGTGTTATTCTATAATAAGTATATATATATATATGTTTTATACGTATATATTTGTTAATATAATCTGTAAAGTTTATAAGTTATATGTATTTTCCCATATACTGGTAATATATATTGATGATAGTTATGTAAGCAAGTTTATTTAAATTATAATCATTTGATTCTTATAAGATATGTATATAGGTTTAAGTTGTTCGTATATATATATATAGCATTTTATAATATATGTCTACAGCTAATTTTGTTCTAATATCTGATCGTTGTTTAAAATTTCACAAGTTATATTAGTATATAAAGTGAATTTGGGAATTGCTGCTGCTTTATATATATATATATATATATATATATGTATGTATGTATGTATGTATGTATACTTTATATATACTGTATTATATTATTATATTATCGATTGTTAATTTATATATATATATATATTCAATTTTATAGGGATAAGGTTTATATAATAGTTATTACATAGTGGAAATTAGCCACAAGGGCTTCTTTAGCAAGTGTAATTAGTTTGTAGGACACACAACTGAAATAATTACTTTCAAGGACAAAACGCAAAATAATTAGTTTCTAGGGCCTAAAACCTATGAAATTATGTCCTTGAAAGTAATTGGACTGCTGACTTTGTCCTTGAAAGTAATTATTCTGCTGACTTTGGCCTTTAAAGTAATTTCTTTGAATGTATGTCCTAGAAACTAATTGGACTGCAAAGTTTGTCCTTCTGGTAAAATGCCCCTATTACATATCAGCTTCTGTTTAGTTATATATATGGTTTGTATACACTACTTATTGTTTAACTGTTTGTTTTCAAATGAAAGCAGTATTAGCCGTAGGGACGTTTTGTAGTCTGAGAGTCCGTAGGGACGTTTTGTAGTCGTGCCGTATTAGCCGCGCAAAGGAGACGCTGGCGAAATTTTTCGAAAATTTCGAGTGTTAGAAAAAATTTTGAGAAAATTTTGAAAGTTAAAATTTGAATTTAGATTTGAATTTGAATTTAGATTTGAATTTGAATTTAAGAGGTTAAACAATGTTGTTTGGGAAACTATAATTGTAGTTGGAAATTTAGTTGAATGATAATGAATCTTTAGTAGAAAGATTTGTTTTGATAAATTGATAAAACTATTAGATGTTGAAAAATAGTAGACGTGTTAAGGACCATTTTTTCCTAACTTGTAATTTCGAGGACGAAATTCTTTTAAGGGGGGAAGTCTGTAACGACCCAGAATTTTGAACAAATTAAATTGAAAATATTTAATTAATTTTAAATATTTGAACGATGATTTAATTTGAATCCCCGATTGAACTTTGAAATTTGCGATTAAACATTAAAATTTAATCTATTGAATGCTGAATAAAAATTTAAATCTTCAATTTAAAGTTGAAGAAAAATATTTCGAAAGCTTTTAAATTTTATTTTGATGATACTGAAGATAACGGAAGCTTCAGAATTTAATTTCAGATTGTTTTGTTTAGTTCTGGAATTTATATCGTTCGTATCGATATTTAAAAATAGATGTCCGAAGCACAGTCTCGGAATTCGACGAAATCAGTTTCATTGGGTCCGGAATATTGAATTATTGCCGGGTTTCAAATTTCGTATTTATCGAAGTTGATATGTGAGCGTACGGTAAGCAAACGCCTTGAAATTAAATCAAAATCAATTTAAATTTTAAATTTAAATTATTGGTCAAAGTCAGCACACTTTTCTCCCCTAATTCTACGCCTAAAATCACGAACGAGATCGTGTAAGCAGACCTACTCTCTACAATGTCGCGTACGTTGGTCTCCCATTCCTCCTCTGTTAAAAATATCACGTCTCTCCCTCCTCAGTTCAAAATCAATTCAAAGAAAAAAAAACGAATAATGGCCGAATAGAAATCTCTCGTTCGAAAATTTGTAATGGCCGAAGCCCTCTACGTTCGAAAAAAGAAAAAAAAATAAAATCTCTTTCCCCCCTTTCCAAAACCTTATTCACGAAATCGTTCAAATCAATGGCGGGTCGTATGTATACTTCAAATTGAAACCCCTCATTCAAGAAAAATTGGCAGTCGATTTCAAACTCAAATTGAGAATTCGAGGGGGGCGAGGGGAGTTTCTCGCGAGCGCGTGAGGTAGTTGGTGGCTACGGCAACATAGGAGTGTGCGAGCTCGATGGGGTTGAGAGGGAGATGGTGTCGCGAGGTTATCAAGAAGCTCGTGGCAGTTGGACGTCTCGAAATGGTGGCGACGCGATTCATGGAAGGTCAGCAACGTGAAGTCGAGCCCGAACTGGAGCTGGAGATTTAGGAAGTCGCGTACATTGTCGCGATGGTGGAGGCGCTCGCCTTGGCGCCGTGAAATTGGGGTCGGCAGCTGTGGGAAGAAAGTCGAGAGGCGAGAGTCGTTCGGCTCGAAGTCGCAGCGAATCAAGGCATGAGGCTGGGGCGATTTGGTCGCTGAGAGGTGGTTCTCGAGGCGTGTGGGAGGCATCGCGAGGCGATGGTTTTCGAAGTCGGTGGCGCGTTGCTCTGTGCATTGATGGTGGTCGAAGCTGGAAGGGCTGTGATCGGTTTTGGCAGTAAGGAAAATTTTCTTATTTTATTAGATTTAAAATTTATTTATTTACATGTGTAGAGATAAATATACACCGTGGAATTTTTATATATATGGGAAAAAAATAAATATATACCTGTTTTTAATTTAATAGAAATATATACATTCAAATACATATGAAGTTCCAATAGAAAAATAGATAAACTGCTGTTGTTATATGAAAAATAAATTAAAATGTTTTGTCAAAGGAGAAATTTGTTTTAAATTTAATTTCTTGTTAAATAATTCTATTAAAAGAAATTGGTTTGAAATAAAAGCATTGAATAATTAAAATTATCAAATGAAAATTTATTTTCGACCTGTTCAAATATTAATGAACTGTATAAAACTGTTTTATACAAGGTCTAATCGAGAAAACAAACTGGATGGAAAAAGGGATTGCAAATTAAAAGCTAAGGTGAGATTCTCACTCAAATTGAATGTGGAATTTTTGCAGTTATTGATTGCTATTTGGATGTGATATTAGATATAGTAGGATATATCTATTATATATATAGCAATATATACATATTGGCATATGTATATATTGGATTGATGATTTCCCGCCTCGTATAGCGGATGAGACCCTATTGCGCCGTTAGTAAGCGGATTTTTATAAAACCCATATACCGCGATAATTCCGTACTGGAGCGGAATTGGTATTGTGCTAACGTCTTTGGATGCAGGGAAACAGGTTGGAGGGATCCAACTGGACCCCTCACATTGATTGAATTTATTTATACTGTGATATGAATCTGTGAATGATTATATTGATCATATTGATGCCTGGAAATTGTTTGAAAGCTAAAAATTAGCTGAATGGATGTTTGATATCATTGGATTCCAAAACTAAATGAAATTGAATTTTTGTAATTCAAGTAGGAATTTTTAAGTAAATTTAATTTTAGAAATTTAATAAATTTGAAGAAAAGAATTTAAAAGAATAAAGGCTGATTTTTGAAATCTTATTGAATTAATTCCAGAACCAAGTGAAAATGTTAAATAAATGAATTTCGTATAATAGTGATTTCAAATTGAAGAATTTAATTAAAATTTGGATTTCTAAATAGTTTGAAAAAGATAAAGGAATTTATTTTCTTAAAGAGGAATTTATTTAAAAGGAGATAAGTTGGAAATCCCTTTAGGAATTCAATTGGTAAATTGAAATAATTTGGGAAATCAATGTAAAATGATTTCAATTTGAAGAATCCATTTAAAAACAGAATATTGAATAATTTGAGAAAAATAAGGAATTTATTTAGTAGTGATAAATAAAATTAGAAATCAATCTGTAATTGATTTAATATTTGGAAATGAATTTTTGAGAAATCAGTATGGAAATTTTATTTAAGGTTGAAAATAAATTTAGAAATCAATATTGAAATTGATTTGGTATTGAAGTTTTTACAAATAGAATTGAAATTTATAAAAGTTGTTTATAAATCCGAAATCACTTATTTTGATAAGTAAAATATAGAAGTTAATAAAAAGAAGATTTATAAGTTGAAGTTGTTATTAAAACAGAAATAGAATTTATAAACTTCGTTTTATAAATTCAAAATCAATTGAATTTGATAAATTAAATATAGAAGATTATCAAAGGAGATATATTCGCGATTTTGGATAGCGAATTATTATTGAAATAAAACGTGTAGAAAATAGTGAAATGTAATTAGTGAAGTATATTCACGATTTTGGACAGTGAATATATTGTTAAGTAAAATGGATATTGTTTTGGGAAAGTGACATTGAAAATGAAGTTAATTGTTTTAAACGATGTTTTAAAATGTATTGAATATCGAAATCATAGATTTCAACATTCATTGTTGAAATAGACGTTTCGAAAAATAAGGAAATGGTAGACTATAACACTATTGTTATAGTAGATGATTTCCGAAAGGAAATGTTTTTATATACTATTGGGATTTTCATATCTATCTTAAAATTCGAATCCCTATACTAGTGATTTTGAGTCGTCGTAACGATGTTTTACGTAACATTCGTTTTGACTCAAATAGATGTTAAAATAAATATTCCTTAAAGAATGAATATATACTTAATATTGATTTAAGTATATCGAATATTTTCCAAATGTTGAAAATAAATAGATTTGTGAAATACTTATTTTTAAATAAGTATGGAAATGCTTTTCCAATATGAAATGAACTGTTTTGAGATTTTATCTTCAAAGATAAAATGAAATGTGGAAATTGATTTGAAATTGTTTTCAAATGGTTAAGTGTGGAAATTTTATATCTAGTAAAGATATTTTTGAAGATGAAATAATTTGGAAAATTATTTGGAATCTGATGATGTTGCGCATCTTTATTGATAGTTAAATAACCGACTATCAATAATTACCTTTAGATAGGTATTTGTTGTGAATTGGATGAATTTGAATGCCACACTTATTTTTGAATAATCGCTCACTATTCGGGTTAGCCGGGAAAGGACCATGGGGTCGTATAACCCATTCCGAATATGTGATACGTCGTTATGAATTGCATTCGAAGACCGGTGTTGAAGACCGGATATTTTTGAAAACGGAAGGATTACCGTCGAGTTACTCTACATCGGCTGATCTCCGATTTAGAGGTTTTCATCACCCTTAGTGACGGGAAGTCCTGACGTGATTGAAAATTATCCGGATATGCAAGGGCTTCGTGAGAAGTGCCTTCGGTCCTGTTCGATCCCGGAACAGACTTATATGGATTGTATGTCTGACGTTACAATTTGAGATATAAAGCTGGTTTCTTTCAAATACATTTCTGTTGGTGGCGGAGAATTTATTCTTTTAGCTTAACACCCTTCTCTGAGACGTACGAGCTCAGAGGTTATGTAGTTGAAATTTATCAGCGATATACTTCCAATTTGGTAACGTGGCATACTGAGTGTTGCTGTGAAATGATCAGTGTTTGATCATTTGTGATATGATCATTTGTTTGATCTTATATCTTTGTGATCATAGGTTGATCATTTTGTTTGGCCTGAAGCAGGGCTTTGTAGAAAGCGTAGCTTTGTGGACGAGACTTCATCGAGCCTCACAACCCGGAAATGGTCAAAACAGGAAGGATGCAGCAAGGTTCTAGGGAGTAGCGCCCCTTAGTGTATGTCATTCCTTCTGGATAGAGGTGGTATCATGGTATGGAGCCCAGATACTTAACCTATGTGGTTGCTGCATTTTTACTAAGTGGTTTGTTGGAAATCGGGGATCCTCGGGAAGATCGGTTACGATCGGGGGATGACATACGCGTGTCAGTAGTTACCTATTTTTGTAGAGGTAACCCGGCCTTGTGCTGGCAGAGATCCGGTTAGGTTCTCGGGTCGTCTATTCTAGGGGCGTACCCATCGTGGATAGGAAGTTCCTTAGCCTGACCATTTGTTGGAAATCCAAAGAAACAATACGACACTTGTACGGTATTAGTTGTAGAACCTGCCATTCACTTATGGTGGTCACCACTGTTTGGATGGTAGCTATAGTAGGCATAGTTCGGAATGTCTATGCTGGCTAAGATTTATATTATACTTTTGAACTGTTTTCTACACTATGCACTAATAATAATATCAAAAAGAATTTGATTTTGCGTAGTAAGCATCTTTGACTATCATAAGAAGAAATCTCCTCCAATTCTGCGTTTGCATTGTGTGTGTGGTGGGAGGTCTTATGGTAGTTTCATTTTCCAAAAGCATTTCGAATTGACTTAAAAAAAATTTTGTTGTTATAAAGAATAACTGTTTTACGATCTCACACCAGTCACCATGACTGACTCGGAGTTTATTGTTTCCCTTCTAAACTCTGGGTGCCCACCAATTTCCACACGGGCAGTCTAGAGTTAGGTTATCAGGATATTCTGGATATTCTGGAGCTTTGGAAGCAAGCTGGATGGCGAAACGTATATCCGTAATTGTTTATTTTATTCCGCTGTGTATTCTGTATGAGGACAAGTTTATATAACTGTCCATTGTTGTATATTGTTGTGCAAACTCTGATGATGATGTAATGTATAAAATGATATAGTTCTTTGATTTAAAGATTATTCATTTATCTATTATATGTTGTTCCGCTGCGATATGTGAGATTCTGATATTGTTTTCTGTTTTTGTTCTGATGTGTTGTTCTTCTTTTCTTTTTCTACTCTCTTCCTTCTGCTTTCTTCTTCTACTACTTTTTCTTCTTTTTAAAACCCTCACTATTGGAGTTTCCGGCACTCGATTGCTCGGCAGTCGATAAAGTGAGTATCGATGTCGAATTTTCGAAAGTCGAAAATTTCGGAATGTGACAGCGTGGTATCAGAGCATATGGTTAAGCGACAACCCTGCTCTGTTGGGTGTTACTCATTAGAGATAGAGTCAGCAGTACTCTAGAATGAGTTTGAGTGTAATAATAGATATGAGTGCGTATTTGTTAGTGAATATGAAATTGTTTTGTATTGTGTTGACTTATCGGTTGATTGTTTATGGATTCTGGTCGGTGCAGTCTAGCTAACTGTAATCGATAGGTGTTTCTAAACTCTAAACAAGATAAACCGACACAGTATTGATTTTAAAATAGGGTAAATGAAATAATTTTACCCAAAACTATTTTTGTATAGAAAAGGAATGTTTTTCTATAAATTATTATAGTATATGGTTGCATGGATGTTAGAAGTGATAGTATTAATTTATTATCATTGTTATATAAAAAAAATTGAAAATTGAATTGAATAAGAAATTGAAATCGTAACTCCAAAGATAAAAAAATGAATTCTCATACGAATGAAATTTAAGAATATAAATTATAAATGTGACTTATAATTGGAAAACGGAATTCCAGAGAAGTTTTTGGAAATGTTTTGAAAAGAATTTGAAAATTTTGGAGATTTAGAAAGTTTAAAATCCTTTTTGATTTGAAAATGAATTTCAAAGGTTTTGAAAATTATTTTGGAAATATAAAAGCTCTAAACTCTTTTCGGTCGCTAGAAAATAACTTCGGTAATGACTGCAGCATCACTGATGTTCATTTTCGGGTTTCCGAAAGAGGAATTGCTGCCAAATTATTTTTAATGGAAGTTGTTTGGAAAATTTGGGTTTTGTTTTAGAAAATTCAAAGGATGATTTGAATTGTTTTCAAAAATGGTTTTGAAATGTTGGTAAACTCTGGAATGCTATATAAAAATATTTATGAAATATTATGAAGTTGATAACTTGTAAAGTTTAAAGTTTAAATAAAAATCCATTTAACGAACGAAATTTATAAATGTGAATTGAAATATAAAGAGATGAATTCATATATGAATAAAATGGTGAATATAAATTGTAAATGAATTTATAAATGAAAATAGAATTCCAAGAAGATAATTGAAAATAAAATTCCTTAATGAAATGGAATTGTGAATGTGAATGTATAAATGATTGTATAAATCAAGATGTAAACAAGTTGATAACTTATAGAATATTTGAAATCTGATTGGAATGAAATTCAAATTGAAGACGAATGAATTAGTAAATGAAACTAATTTAAAATAATCAGTTATGAATAAAAGATAATTGATGAAATTCAATATTCAGAAGTAAACTGAATCCAAATTAGATTGGAATTGTGAATTGAATTCAAATGAATGTGAAATGTAAAATTGAATGAAAATGAATAGGTGTAACTTCAACAGTGAAGTAAAGATGTATAAAGGAAGTAAGTATCGGAAATTGTATAATAAAATGTGCAAAATGGTTTGAATATATGCAACTAGATATTATGGCTAGTAGGATATACAGGTTATAAAGGAATTGGAATTTTGATTTCGAAGATAATTTGAATTGCTCGAAAAAGGTATGTATTTAAATTTGAATATGAGATTTGATGACTTATTTCTCTAGCCGCTTGGCATTTTTCTTTTCTTTTTGAAATCTGAGAGTCCGTAGGGACGTTTTGTAGTCGTGCCGTATTAGCCGCGCAAAGGAGACGCTGGCGAAATTTTTCGAAAATTTCGAGTGTTAGAGAAAATTTTGAAAGTTAAAATTTGAATTTAGATTTGAATTTGAATTTGAATTTAAGAGGTTAAACAATGTTGTTTGGGAAACTATAATTGTAGTTGGAAATTTAGTTGAATGATAACGAATCTTTAGTAGAAAGATTTGTTTTGATAAATTGATAAAACTATTAGATGTTGAAAAATAGTAGACGTGTTAAGGACCATTTTTTCCTAACTTGTAATTTCGAGGACGAAATTCTTTTAAGGGGGGAAGTCTGTAACGACCCAGAATTTTGAACAAATTAAATTGAAAATATTTAATTAATTTTAAATATTTGAACGATGATTTAATTTGAATCCCCGATTGAACTTTGAAATTTGCGATTAAACATTAAAATTTAATCTATTGAATGCTGAATAAAAATTTAAATCTTCAATTTAAAGTTGAAGAAAAATATTTCAAAAGCTTTTAAATTTTATTTTGATGATACTGAAGATAACGGAAGCTTCGGAATTTAATTTCAGATTGTTTTGTTTAGTTCTGGAATTTATATCGTTCGTATCGATATTTAAAAATAGCTATCCGAAGCACAGTCTCGGAATTCGACGAAATCAGTTTCATTGGGTCCGGAATATTGAATTATTGCCGGGTTTCAAATTTCGTATTTATCGAAGTTGATATGTGAGCGTACGGTAAGCAAACGCCTTGAAATTAAATCAAAATCAATTTAAATTTTAAATTTAAATTATTGGTCAAAGTCAGCACACTTTTCTCCCCTAATTCTACGCCTAAAATCACGAACGAGATCGTGTAAGCAGACCTACACTCTGCAATGTCGCGTACGTTGGTCTCCCCTTCCTCCTCTGTTAAAAATATCACGTCTCTCCCTCCTCAGTTCAAAATCAATTCAAAGAAAAAAAACGAATAATGGTCGAATAGAAATCTCTCGTTCGAAAATTTGTAATGGCCGAAGCCCTCTACGTTCGAAAAAAGAAAAAAAAAAAAATATCTTTCCCCCCTTTCCAAAACCTTATTCACGAAATCGTTCAAATCAATGGCGGGTCGTCTGTATACTTCAAATTGAAACCCCTCATTCAAGAAAAATTGGCAGTCGATTTCAAACTCAAATTGAGAATTCGAGGGGGGCGAGGGGAGTTTCTCGCGAGCGCGTGAGGTAGTTGGTGGCTACGGCAACATAGGAGTGCGCGAGCTCGATGGGGTTGAGAGGGAGATGGTGTCGCGAGGTTATCAAGAAGCTCGTGGCAGTTGGACGTCTCGAAATGGTGGCGACGCGATTCATGGAAGGTCAGCAACGTGAAGTCGAGCCCGAACTGGAGCTGGAGATTTGGGAAGTCGCGTACATTGTCGCGATGGTGGAGGCGCTCGCCTTGGCGCCGTGAAATTGGGGTCGGCAGTTGTGGGAAGAAAGTCGAGAGGCGAGAGTCGTTTGGCTCAAAGTCGCAGTGAATCAAGGCATGAGGCTGGGGCGATTTGGTCGCTGAGAGGTGGTTCTCGAGGCGTGTGGGAGGCATCGCGAGGCGATGGTTTTCGAAGTCGGTGGCGCGTTGCTCTGTGCATTGATGGTGGTCGAAGCTGGAAGGGCTGTGATCGGTTTTGGCAGTAAGGAAAATTTTCTTATTTTATTAGATTTAAAATTTATTTATTTACATGTGTAGAGATAAATATACACCGTGGAATTTTTATATATATGGGAAAAAAAATAAATATATACCTGTTTTCAATTTAATAGAAATATATACATTCAAATACATATGAAGTTCCAAAAGAAAAATAGATAAACTGCTGTTGTTATATGAAAAATAAATTAAAATGTTTTGTCAAAGGAGAAATTTGTTTTAAATTTAATTTCTTGTTAAATAATTCTATTAAAAGAAATTGGTTTGAAATAAAAGCATTGAATAATTAAAATTATCAAATGAAAATTTATTTTCGACCTGTTCAAATATTAATGAACTGTATAAAACTGTTTTATACAAGGTCTAATCGAGAAAACAAACTGGATGGAAAAAGGGATTGCAAATTAAAAGCTAAGGTGAGATTCTCACTCAAATTGAATGTGGAATTTTTGCAGTTATTGATTGCTATTTGGATGTGATATTAGATATAGTAGGATATATCTATTATATATATATAGCAATATATACATATTGGCATATGTATATATTGGATTGATGATTTCCCGCCTCGTATAGCGGATGAGACCCTATTGCGCCGTTAGTAAGCGGATTTTTATAAAACCCATATACCGCGATAATTCCGTACTGGAGCGGAATTGGTATTGTGCTAACGTCTTTGGATGCAGGGAAACAGGTTGGAGGGATCCAACTGGACCCCTCACATTGATTGAATTTATTTATACTGTGATATGAATCTGTGAATGATTATATTGATCATATTGATGCCTGGAAATTGTTTGAAAGCTAAAAATTAGCTGAATGGATGTTTGATATCATTGGATTCCAAAACTAAATGAAATTGAATTTTTGTAATTCAAGTAGGAATTTTTAAGTAAATTTAATTTTAAAAATTTAATAAGTTTGAAGAAAAGAATTTAGAAGAATAAAGGCTGATTTTTGAAATCTTATTGAATTAATTCCAGAACCAAGTGAAAATGTTAAATAAATGAATTTCGTATAATAGTGATTTCAAATTAAAGAATTTAATTAAAATTTGGATTTCTAAATAGTTTGAAAAAGATAAAGGAATTTATTTTCTTAAAGAGGAATTTATTTAAAAGGAGATAAGTTGGAAATCCCTTTAGGAATTCAATTGGTAAATTGAAATAATTTGGGAAATCAATGTAAAATGATTTCAATTTGAAGAATCCATTTAAAAACAGAATATTGAATAATTTGAGAAAAATAAGGAATTTATTTAGTAGTGATAAATAAAATTAGAAATCAATCTGTAATTGATTTAATATTTGGAAATGAATTTTTGAGAAATCAGTATGGAAATTTTATTTAAGGTTGAAAATAAATTTAGAAATCAATATTGAAATTGATTTGGTATTGAAGTTTTTACAAATAGAATTGAAATTTATAAAAGTTGTTTATAAATCCGAAATCACTTATTTTGATAAGTAAAATATAGAAGTTAATAAAAAGAAGATTTATAAGTTGAAGTTGTTATTAAAACAGAAATAGAATTTATAAACTTCGTTTTATAAATTCAAAATCAATTGAATTTGATAAATTAAATATAGAAGATTATCAAAGGAGATATATTCGCGATTTTGGATAGCGAATTATTATTGAAATAAAACGTGTAGAAAATAGTGAAATGTAATTAGTGAAGTATATTCACGATTTTGGACAGTGAATATATTGTTAAGTAAAATGGATATTGTTTTGGGAAAGTGACATTGAAAATGAAGTTAATTGTTTTAAACGATGTTTTAAAATGTATTGAATATCGAAATCATAGATTTCAACATTCATTGTTGAAATAGACGTTTCGAAAAATAAGGAAATGGTAGACTATAACACTATTGTTATAGTAGATGATTTCCGAAAGGAAATGTTTTTATATACTATTGGGATTTTCATATCTATCTTAAAATTCAAATCCCTATACTAGTGATTTTGAGTCGTCGTAACGATGTTTTACGTAACATTCGTTTTGACTCAAATAGATGTTAAAATAAATATTCCTTAAAGAATGAATATATACTTAATATTGATTTAAGTATATCGAATATTTTCCAAATGTTGAAAATAAATAGATTTGTGAAATACTTATTTTTAAATAAGTATGGAAATGCTTTTCCAATATGAAATGAACTGTTTTGAGATTTTATCTTCAAAGATAAAATGAAATGTGGAAATTGATTTGAAATTGTTTTCAAATGGTTAAGTGTGGAAATTTTATATCTAGTAAAGATATTTTTGAAGATGAAATAATTTGGAAAATTATTTGGAATATGATGATGTTGCGCATCTTTATTGATAGTTAAATAACCGACTATCAATAATTACCTTTAGATAGGTATTTGTTGTGAATTGGATGAATTTGAATGCCACACTTATTTTTGAATAATCGCTCACTATTCGAGTTAGCCGGGAAAGGACCATGGGGTCGTATAACCCATTCCGAATATGTGATACGTCGTTATGAATTGCATTCGAAGACCGGTGTTGAAGACCGGATATTTTTGAAAACGGAAGGATTACCGTCGAGTTACTCTACATCGGCTGATCTCCGATTTAGAGGTTTTCATCACCCTTAGTGACGGGAAGTCCTGACGTGATTGAAAATTATCCGGATATGCAAGGGCTTCGTGAGAAGTGCCTTCGGTTCTGTTCGATCCCGGAACAGACTTATATGGATTGTATGTCTGACATTACAATTTGAGATATAAAGCTGGTTTCTTTCAAATACATTTCTGTTGGTGGCGGAGAATTTATTCTTTTAGCTTAACACCCTTCTCTGAGACGTACGAGCTCAGAGGTTATGTAGTTGAAATTTATCAGCGATATACTCCCAATTTGGTAACGTGGCATACTGAGTGTTGCTGTGAAATGATCAGTGTTTGATCATTTGTGATATGATCATTTGTTTGATCTTATATCTTTGTGATCATAGGTTGATCATTTTGTTTGACCCGAAGCAGGGCTTTGTAGAAAGCGTAGCTTTGTGGACGAGACTTCATCGAGCCTCACACCCCGGAAATGGTCAAAACAGGAAGGATGCAGCAAGGTTCTAGGGAGTAGCGCCCCTTAGTGTATGTCATTCCTTCTGGATAGAGGTGGTATCATGGTATGGAGCCCAGATACTTAACCTATGTGGTTGCTGCATTTTTACTATGTGGTTTGTTGGAAATCGGGGATCCTCGGGAAGATCGGTTACGATCGGGGGATGACATACGTGTGTCAGTAGTTACCTATTTTTGCAGAGGTAACCCGGCCTTGTGTTGGCAGAGATCCGGTTAGGTTCTCGGGTCGTCTATTCCAGGGACGTACCCATTGTGGATATGAAGTTCCTTAGCCTGACCATTTGTTGGAAATCCAAAGAAACAATACGACACTTGTACGGTATTAGTTGTAGAACCTGCCATTCACTTATGGTGGTCACCACTGTTTGGATGGTAGCTATAGTAGGCATAGTTCGGAATGTCTATGCTGGCTAAGATTTATATTATACTTTCGAACTGTTTTCTACACTATGCACTAATAATAATATCAAAAAGAATTTGATTTTGCGTAGTAAGCATCTTTGACTATCATAAGAAGAAATCTCCTCCAATTCTGCGTTTGCATTGTGTGTGTGGTGGGAGGTCTTATGGTAGTTTCATTTTCCAAAAGCATTTCGAATTGACTTAAAAAAAATTTGTTGTTATAAAGAATAACTGTTTTACGATCTCACACCAGTCACCATGACTGACTCGGAGTTTATTGTTTCCCTTCTAAACTCTGGGTGCCCACCAATTTCCACACGGGCAGTCTAGAGTTAGGTTATCAGGATATTTTGGATATTCTAGAGCTTTGGAAGCAAGCTAGATGGCGAAACGTATATCCGTAATTGTTTATTTTATTCCGCTGTGTATTCTGTATGAGGACAAGTTTATATAACTGTCCATTGTTGTATATTGTTGTGCAAACTCTAATGATGATGTAATGTATAAAATGATATAGTTCTTTGATTTAAAGATTATTCATTTATCTATTATATGTTGTTCCGCTGCGATATGTGAGATTCTGATATTGTTTTCTGTTTCTGTTCTGATGTGTTGTTCTTCTTTTCTTTTTCTACTCTCTTCCTTCTGCTTTCTTCTTCTTCTACTTTTTCTTCTTTTTAAAACCCTCACTATTGGAGTTTCCGGCACTCGATTGCTCGGCAGTCGATAAAGTGAGTATCGATGTCGAATTTTCGAAAGTCGAAAATTTCGGAATGTGACATCTGACACCATTATCTGTTATTTATATTAATGATATATGCCTGTTATATTATTATCATATATGTTATCACTCTGCAAGTTCCCTGTTAGTATAGAATTCCCTATGGGTTGAAATGATACATACCCGAACGAACTGTAGAATAGGAGAAAATCGTTATGGGTTGAAATGATAAACCCAAGCGATTTTCATATGAATTGAATTTAGGATTGCGGGTTGAAATGATATATACCCGTATATATTTAAATTGCGGATTGAATTGATAAATATATGTATCACTTGACCATAGGATAGAGAATTATATATAGACACCGTTGGTTTATATATAAATATTTTGAAAATGATTTCTATGGTTTTGGAAAGGAGTATATGGTTTATTAAATATTGATTTTAGGATATTATATATAAATGTATTTTACAAAGTTTAAAATTTTTCTAAAATCATATGTTTTGAAAATGGTATAGTTATAAGTAAATTTTGAAATTATAAATTTTAATAGTTTATTTATATTTTTTTCTATTTTTAAAATATATAAACAGATTTATGGTTAATATTGTTTAAGTATTTATTGAAAATTTATTTTTTTAAAATATAGAGTTTATAATGATTTTTAATAAATTCACGTTGGAAATTGTTTGAAATTATGTTTATTTAAGAATTATACTTAAATAAGTTTGATTTGAAATTTTAGAGATATGTTTTATAACTTGGATTTGATTTAAAATGACTTAAATGAATATTTCAAATTTGTATAAATTTAAATGGGATATTTTGTTTATTTAAATTTGTAAATTGAAGCTGTATTTAGATGTTATTGAAATGATTGAGTAAATATTTCAAAACTAAATAATAGTAAAGTGAATTTGATATATATATATATATATATATATATGAAATTATTGAATTTAGTTTTTGAAATGTTGAATATTTAAAGCTTTGAAATATATTAAAATTGAAATGGCTTATTTTATGGTTTAAATATGTATTTGAAAATCGATAATTTGAAATGGTTTATTGAGAAACTGAATTGAATTGAATTTGATGAATTGAGATGGAATAAAATTAGAATTTTTGAATTTTAGTGGATTTGAAATCGATTTGTGAAACTTGAGGAAGCTATTGTCTTATGTAAAGTATTTTTAAATTATATTTAAACTATTTTATATTTTACTTTATAAATTATTTTAATATAAACTATTTTTATTTGTATCATTTTCAATATAAATTATTTTAATATAAATTATTTTAATATACTAATTATTTTAAATATAAACTATTTTAACTTATAACTATTTTATATAAACTATTTTATTTTATAATATATATACTATTATTAATATCTAAACTGTTAAAGGAAAGTGTTATGATTTTAAAGTGCTATGATTTCCAAAGTTATGAATTTCAATGTATTATGATTTCCAAAGTATTATTATTTCAAATTGTTTTGGTTTCGAAAGTGTTATAACTTTGACAGTACTATGATTTTGGAAGTGAATGTATTTGATACGGAAATGATATCGTATTGATTTGGTTTTTGAAATGGAAATGATATTTTGGTTTTGAAGTATAAACTATTTTGAAATGACCGCGGTGTTATAATAACGTTTGGTTGTTAAAGAGACCGGGATCGGATATGGGCATACTCTCTATCGATACCGAAAACCACTTTAACAATTGTGTACGCGGTGGAGATTCCAGAATGAAGTAGGATGGTGGCGACGATCCTATATGAAGTATATACGTGGACCTAACTCCCATGAGTTAGCATAAGGTGGCTAAAATAGGAGCAATTGACAGGCTAATAAGGTAGCTGCTCTTATCGGACACACTCCATCGTATGCCATTCTATTACTTTGTGATTGATCTGGTGCGCACCCTTGATTCGGGAGTGTGGCTCGAGGTGGGCGATTGCTGCGGCTCTGCGTTACCACCAGCCCGGAAGTGTAATTGGTATATCTACCCTGGCATTGCCTAGTTGTGCCGTGTCACCTACCCTAGCGCGCCTTTTACGAGTTTGATTTGTGTCGTACCTATGGAGTATCCTCTGGTAGCTCTAGTTTACGGGGTATTACGGTACTGTATAGACTATTGGCACTATAAAATGTGTTAAGGTGGAAAATGTAAAGCCTTAACGCTATTTTTAAATAGTTTACTTTACTATAGACATTATTATAATAGCGTATATTACTACATAGTAGATAGTTTAACGGATCCTTAAAGGATGGTTATCCCAAACATCCTTTAAGTTACTGTATTTCAGTTGATATTTGACTTGAGTTGGATTTATTGATATAAGAATGTTAATCCTGACTCGAGTGTTTTGTGTTTTGCTTTACGCTCGGGTCAGACAGAGTGGCTCAGTGTTCGAGACTCACCTTTGGAGTTGGAGCTTCGCTTGGAGATCCAGCTATATCTATTCAGCTTGCAGTTGTTCAGTTGATTCCAGTGATGTATTTTGATCTTGTATTTGACTATTGTATTGAGACATCTATGTATTCGAGACCTCTGTTGTATCTTATTTAACTCTGTTATATATATAGTAGCTTAATGAACTACTATCTTTTGTTTCCACTGCATTATTGTTATATTACTCTGTGTATGTGATTCTGTGATCTTTATTTACTGTATATGCTGAGATTTGCCAAATTTAAATTAACAATCTGATATTTTGAGTAATTCAAATCCGACATGTTTGGATGCGAATGGTTGAAAATACCAGGATGTTACACATTTTGACGCTGGTTTGGACGAATTCTGAGACTGTTCAAATTTTGAGCCTTATTTTGGATTTCAAATCGATTTGAAATCAAAGGTGAGTGTTTTAACCCACTCACAATTACTAATCTATCTTATGATAGTTAAATTAAATTTATGATGTGATTAGAAATCAATTGATTGATGTTTGGTATGTTTAAATTGTTATTCTTGTTAAATTTGACTTTTACTGCATTTAATCATCGTTTAATTTAATATTAAATTTAAATTGTCAATTTAATACCTGTTATTGATTATTAGTTATTTATTGATGTTTATTGGTTGATTTGGATGATGATTGTGATGTATGTTTGATTGTTGCTATTGGATGAATGGATGTTGTATTTTATATGTTATAACACTGCAAGTTCCTGATGGGTTGAAATGATACATACCCGAATGATCTGTAGATTAGGGAAAAATCGTTATGGGTTGAAATGATAGACTCAAGCGATTTTATGGATTTTATTTAATTCAGGATTGCGGTTTGAAATAATATATAACCGTAAAAATTTAAATTGCGGATTGAAATGATAAATATCTATATCACTTGACCCTAGGGTAGAAAATTATATACGGACACCGGATTGGTTAAATTAAGTGATTTTTGAATCTTTACATTTTTTTGAATTAAAATTAACTGGTATTTTGAAATAGAAATTTAATTTATATAAACTGAATTATTTTCGGAAGTCCAAGCGTAAATGTTGAAATTGGAATTGATTTAATGAATTGTTCAAAGGATTTTAATTGGAATTTCAAAGTTGAAGTGTCAAATATAAATGAATTTATCGAAGACTGAGTTAATGGAAATGTTTGGGTATAACCTTGAAATCTATTTTAAATAAATTTAAACTATTTTAATCAATTAAAACTATTTTGATTTATTTTAATCTATTATAACCTATTTAATCCAATTTAATCTATTTTACCTATTTTAAACTAATTAAATTTATTTAATCTATTTTAAATCTATTTAATATAATTTAAATCTATTTAATCTCTTTTAAATTTATTTAATCTATTTAAAAATCTACTTAATATAATTTAAATCTACTTAATCAATAATTAATCTATTTAAATCATTTTAAATCTAATTAAATCTATTAAATCTATATTTAATCTATTTAAATCAATTTAAATCTAGTTAAATCAAATTTAAATCTATTTAACTATTTTACTATTTAAACTATTTTAATCTATTTAAACTATTAAAACTATTTATGACTATCTAAACTATTTTCTAAAATTGCAGACTGTGTAAAGTTGAAGTAATTATGTTTAAATCCTCGATGATGATACAACCTAAGTGGAATTTGGAATTGATACCCTTTTGTGAAATGACATATTTGAGTAAATATGATGATTTTGGAACTAGAATTTAATTAACCTATCTCATCGATAAATTCAAAAGTGAATATGATTTTGGAGTAAGTATGGGTTTTAAAGTGAATATAGTTTTGAAAGTGAATATGATTTCGAAAGAGATATGATTTGAAATCGAATATGATATTTTGATATAAATTGTGAATTGACCTTCTTGAAATGTAAAAGAACCATCCGGTGTGAAATAAGTGTTTGTCTGTTAAAGAGACCGGGACCGGATATTGTCAAACTCTCTGCCAATACCGAAAACCACTTTAACAACTGTGTACGTGGTGGAGATTCCAGAAATGAAGTAGGATGGTTTGGCGAACGATTCTGTAAGAGGTATTTACGTGACCCTGACTCCCGTGAGTCAGCTTGATGTGGCTAAAACTGGAGCTATACTGGGCCAAGTGAGGCCATTCCTCTTATCAGGCACATTTCTTCGATACTATATTTTGACTTTGTGATTGTTTTGGTGGCCACCCCTTGATTTTGATTATGGGAGTGTGTCCGAGGTGGGCGGTAGTAGCTGTTAAGTGTTACCACCAGTCCGGGAGTGCAATTGGTATATCTACCCTGGGCATTGCCTCGTGTGCCTTGTCACATGCCTTATCGCGCCTTCTACAAGTTTGGTTTGTACCATACCTATGGAGTGCCCTCTGATAGCCCTCAAGTTTACGGAGGAATTACGGTGCTATATAGACTATGGGAATATATAAAAATGTGTTAAGGGGGATATGGGTAAGTGGTAACGCCTTAACGCTATTTTAATATTTTACTTTACTATAGACGTATTATAATAGTGTATTGTACTACATTTTCAGTGATTTCAAGCTTTGGTTTTTAAGTTTTTAAAATATATATTATTGAAGGTATTTTCAAATAGAAATCGTTTTCAAAGAATTTTAAAATGTTGAAATCAGTGCTCTTCTCTTTGTCGCTGGAAAATAATTTCGGTGATGGCGGTCGCATCATCGACATTCATTTTCGAGTTTCGAAGTGGAGAGACCATTCTGTAGCTTTGCTACGGTTTTGTTTTGGAAAAATATTTTGATTTGAATTTCTTAAGTATGACTTGATTTATATATATATGGGTATATTATTTTAAATTCAATTTGATTTAATATATATAGTATATACATAATTATCTCTAAAGGGTTTGAAATTAAACGAAAATTTAATTCTTAAAATTATGTTAAAGGATGTTTTCAATTATAAATAAAGCTAAATTTTGAATAAGTATTTAAACTTGAAATAATTGAATTGGAAATTTTTATTTGTATAATATTAAATTGCATTTCAATATAACTTACCTAAACTATTCTGAAGTTAAAAATGTAATTGGATAATATACAATATAAAATGACTTTATAAGGAAAGATTTGAGTGTTATAATAAATGTTATACACTTAAATTTTATTATAAAGATGTTAATAGAGATAAATAGAATAATAAGTTAATTGAATAATAAATGAGACAAATAAATTTGTTTTGAAGAAATCATTAAATTGAAATTAGATCAACTTAATGTAATACCTTGAAAGAAAATCAATTATTTAATATTAATTAATTTAAATTGAAACTTATATGGTTTAAATTAATTGTTTTATTCTGTTTTCCAACCTAGTTTCTTTCTAGTTATTCCATTCTCTTACCTCCTTCCTTTTCGGGGACGAAAAGTTTTGAGTGGGGGAGAGTGTAACGACCCGTAAATTTTAGATAATTTTATTTGTTTATTTATATATTTAATTGAAATTTTGTGAAACTTTAAACAATAAAATTTTGAAATTTAAATTTGGTATTTGAAATGCGTCTGTTTAAATATAGCAACAGGTAAATTTTCATCAGATAATTTGGAAGTTTATTTTCTAATGTAATTTTATTCCAATTTATATCAGTTAAAAATTGATGATAATAAAAGTGTTCCGAAACCTAAATATGTCAACATGAGAAAATTTATTTAGAACACTCTGAATAAAACTGCGTAATTTGTTTCGCAAATTTTGGACGTTTCTAGCTCCGTTTGGATTTTTCAGTACGGGATAGCAACGTATATCAGTTTTCGTATCGACTTTTGATCGGATGAGTGTACCGATGATATCTATATACCATTTTGATCGTCTCGTCATGCTGATCCCCATAGTATATTCAATTCTGTGTTTTGAAGTCCGGTACACAGTAGAAAACGTGAAACAGTCAATCGTATCGGTTTCAAATTTTAGCCTTTTAACTTGTTGTGACCATTCAACTTCCCTCCATGTTATACGAATAGCCATGTCTTATTCAATGAATATGCATGTTCATTTTATAATACACGTTCATTTTTAAATGCATTTTTGTTTTATGCCCATCCAAATCATCTCATACGTTCTTTTCTTTTGCCTATTCATTTCCATTTTGTCTGCCTTTTCAGATTGGTTAAGATATAAATATTATATATTGGTAAAGTGATATCTGCCTTTGCCTCCTCTGTTATAAAATAGATTATATATAATATTTGGATTGTAAACCAAAAACTATGGAAGCCTACTCACCTTCTATCTGCAAAACAAAAGGAAGCCCGCTCCCTCTCTTCTCTTCCACTTTCCATGCGGTCGATAGCCCCACACCAATGCACAGCCGCCCTTCTTTCCTCCCTGGCCGCCTTTGACCCACCTCCTCACCCCTCCGGTCATACCCTACGAGCACAGCTTTCAACACGCAACACCTCCTCCTCTCCTCCAACTCGAGCCTGTCTCGGCCTTCACACAGCAAGTGCCATCAGCCACTTGTTTTCCACCAACTGTTTGCGTTTTTTGTTCACCCTAGCCAGCTCGCCTTGCATCATTTGTCTGGCCTTTGTATTGTATATATATAATACAATGCAACCAGTATTTCAAATTTTAAAGGTATATATATTGCAGCCTTATGTTTGATTGTCATATAAGTATTGTTTCATAAATATTGTTTTAAGCATTTTTTTTATGATATATAGTCGAATTTTGGCATCTGTAAGTATATTTTTACATGAGCCTTTGGTTGATATTTGAAAAAAAATCATATAATATGTAAGTTTTATATATATTAATATTTATATAGCTAGGTGTGTGTTTTGGATAACTTATACACATTGATTTTTTTAACGAACAGTGTTTAAGAAAGGTTGAGGCTGAAATAAAACATATGTACTTCATGTGGTTTTAAATATATATATGTAAATATTTTATCTTATAATAGTATATATAATAATTAGGTTATATATTAGAATGCATATATCTAATGTTCTGTATATCTATATCTGTAGATATATATAGATGTTTAACTTTTGGTCTTGCTGATTTTTGGTTTATGAGAAATGGTTGTGTGTGTGTGTATTTCAAGTTAGAATCTGTTGTTTATATTAGAGTGTACAAGTTATAGATAAAGTTAGTTATATAAGTTGTATATTGCTAAATATTTTAGTTACTGTAAGCATTGTTTATAAATATATATATAAGAGGTTATAAAGTTATAAAAGGTTTATAAAGTAAGCTGCATTGTTTCATAATAAATATTGTAAATATAATAGGGATATGTAAGTTTAGGTGCAGCCTATATATATATATATATAATGTATGGTTTGTAGTCTGTTTGACTTTTAAGAATAATATAAAGGTTGATTTGCTGGTTGATTTATATTTTATACTACAGTATATATGATAGTTCATATATATAGTTGTTTATTTATATAATATGATGATATTTGATTTAACACGTGTTTAAAATGTATATCTGTCCTGTTGATACTTTGGTTTCTTTTAGATATAAAGTGATTTGGATATGTATTATGATTTGAAATATAATATGTAATTTAAATCGAATATGGGTTTTAAGAAAAATAATGATATGATATACTTTTGTTTCGATGTTATCTGCATCAATCCTGTTCTAATTTGATTTCGTCTATCCCTATTTATCAACTTGTCTATCCCATTTCGTGCCAATCTACCTTTGCTTTGGGATTCGTGCTTGCAATTCGTAGCTTGTTCTGTGGTCAAACTTCTCGAGCCTCAAAAGGTGTGCAATCACTCACGATTAACGTTCTTATATTTATTAAATTTGATTTCAATTAAAACGACAATTGAAATATACTGTTGTTAGTTATTTACATTGCTATATATATGCTATTATCTGTAATTGTTCACCTGTGACATCTGACACCATTATCTGTTATTTATATTGATGATATATGCCTGTTATGTTATTATCATATCTGTTATCACTCTACAAGTTCCCTGTTAGTATAGAATTCACTATGGGTTGAAATGATACATACCCGAACGATCTGTAGAATAGGAGAAAATCATTATGGGTTGAAATGATAAACCCAAGCGATTTTCATTTGAATTGAATTTGGGATTTGCAGGTTGAAAAGATATATACCCGTATATATTTAAATTGCGGGTTGAAATGATAAATATCTGTATCACTTGACCATAGGATAGAAAATTATATACAGACACTGTTGGTCTATATATAAATATTTTGAAAATGATTTCTATGGTTTTGAAAAGATATATGTGGTTTTAATAAATATTGATTTTAAAGATTTATTAAAGTTGATTTAATAAAGTTGATATATAATATGTTTAAGTATTTATTTAAAATATATATTTTCAAATATAGAGTTTATAATGATTTTAATAAATTCAGATTTGAAATTGATTTGAAATTATATTTATTTAAGAATTTTACTTAAATAAGTTTGATTTGAAATTTGTTGAATTTGAAATTTTAAGAAGTGTTTTACAACTTGAAATTTGATTAAAGGTGACTTAAATGGATATTTCAAACTTATATAAATTTAAATGGGATATTTTGTAAATTGAAGTTGTATTCAAATGATATTGAAATAATTAAGTAAATATTTCAAAACTAAATAATAGAAAAGTGAATTGATATATATATAAAATTATCGAATTTAGTTTTGAAATGTGGAATACTTGAAGCTTTGAAATATATTGAAATTGAAATGGTTTATTTGTGGTTCAAATCGGTATTTGAAATCGATATAACTTGAAAATGTTTAATTGAATTGGAATTGAAATTGATGATTTAGATTTGATTAAATTTGAATTTGGAATTCTAATTGATTTGAATCGATTTGTGAATGTCGAGGAAACTATTTTATTTTATAAAGTAATTTTAAATTATATTTAAAACTATTGATATTTTACTTTATAAATTATTTTAATATAAACTATTTTAATATAAATCATTTTTAATATAAATTATTTTATTTTAAACTATTTTAACTTATAACTATTTATATAAACTATTTTTATTTATAAACTATTTTAACTTATATCTATTTATATAAACTATTTTATTATATATACTAATTTTAATATCTAAACTGTTTAAGGGGAAAGTGTTATGATTTCCAAAATGCTATAATTTCAAAAGTGTTATGATTTCCAAAAAATGCTATAATTTCAAAGTATTATGATTTTCAAAGTATTATTATTTCAAATTGTTGGTTTCGAAAGTATTATAACTTTGAAAGTGATATGATTTTTGGAAATGGATATATATTTGAAGTGAAAATGATATCGTATTGATTTGGTTTTTGAAATGGAAATGATATTTTGGTTTTGAGGTATAAACTATTTTGAAATGACCGCGGTGTTATAATAACGTTTGGTTCTTAAAGAGACCGGGATCAGATATGGGCATACTCTCTGTCGATACCGAAAACCACTTTAACAACCGTGTACGCGGTGGAGATTCCAGAATGAAGTAGGATGGTGGCGACGATTCCTATTGAGTTATATACGTGGACTCAACTCCCGTGAGTTGGCATAAGGTGGCTAAAACAGGAGCGATTCTCGGGCCAATGAGGTAGCACCTCTGATCGAACGCACTTCATCGATACATTTCTAATACTTTGTGATTGATTTGGCGGCCACCCTTCGATTTTGATTGGGATTGTGTTCCGAGGTGGGCGGTAGTGGCTGCTATGCGTTTCCACCGGCCCGGATGCGTAATTGGTATATCTACCCTGGCATTGCCTTGTTGTGCCATGTCACCTACCATATCGAGCTTTACTACGAGTTTGGATTTCTCCCGTAGCCTGTGGAGTATTAAGGGTAGCCCCCGATCTGGGAGTATGCTAATACTAGATAGACTACTGGGACCATTACGTGTTAAGGGGAATATTGGGTCACTCCTTAATGCTATTTTAAAGTAAGTTTATTTTATTATAGACATTATTATAATAGCGAATATTACTACATAGTAGATAGTTTAACGGATCCTTAGAGGATGGTTATTCCAAACATCCTTTGAGTTACTTGTATTTCAGTTGATATTTCACTTGAGTTGGATTTATTGATATAAGAATGTAAATCCTGACTCGAGTGTTTTGGTGTTTTGCTTTACGCTCGGGTCAGACTGAGTGATACAGCATTTGAGACTCACCTTTGGAGTTGGAGCTTCGCTTGGAGATCCAACTATCTATCGATTCTGCTATCAGTTATTCAGTTGATTCCAGTGATGTATTCAGATCTTGTATTGACTATTTTATTGAGACATCTACGTATTCGAGACTTCTGTTGTATCTTGTTTAACTCTGTTATATATATATATATATATTAGCTTCATGAACTATTATCCTTTTGTTTCCACTACATTATTGTTATATTACTCTGTGTCTGTGATCTGTGATTATTTTAATTATTGTATATGCTGTGTTTTGCCAAATTTAAATTAACAATCTGATATTTTGAGCAATTCAAATCCAACATGTGTGGATGCGAATGGTTGAAAATTTCAGGTCGTTACAGCATCACTTCACCAAGCCTTCATCCGAGATCTTTCTATCCGCTCGTCACTGTCGAAGTTCGCCTGTCCTGCTGCCACTCCTCTAGCCGAGCATTGTCGCTACTGCCATCAACGAAGTATGTGCCTATAAGCTACACTTGCCACTTCGATGTCCAGCCGTGCTTTGCCAAAACCGTAGTCAAGTTTACTCGTATTGTTTCGCAGTAGCTCCACCTTCAAATTTTTATTCTCGTACGTGCCCGTTGTTTGAATCCAAGCATTTGTGTCCGTAGTCGACGGTGATCGTTCATAATATTTTTAGAAGCCACGTTATCAGGTGAGTGGTCAAACTCATTCACAAAGTACTAAATTTCCTACTGTTAGTTAAACCAATTAATGAAGTAAAAATTTATATTGATTGCTAGTTGAAAATTTAATTTATTGAATTCGTATTGACTGAATTTAGATCGACATTTAAATTTGACCGTTAAATTGATAATTAAATTTTTCAGTTAAATTTGACCGAAAAATTGACAATAGGAATTGATAGTAGATCTGATAGTTAATTTGTGACATTAGATGTGACATTTAAATCTGATAGTTAAATTGACATTTAACTTAGTATTTAAATTCATGTTGATAATTGAAATTTCATATCACTTTTAAACACCCGACCTTGATAGTTGTTGATTCTTGTGAGATGGATGAATTGGTTGTTTTGGATGTTGGTTGATATTGAGATGGATGATATTTGTGATTGGCAGTTATGTTGTTTAGTGATTTCTATATATCCATATTATTACCCTGTTATTATCACTATTGATACGATTAATCATCTGTACAATGAATTTGGGTATGGAACTTTGGAGGTCCTATTTGATATGTGAATTATTGGATGCATTGTCGACTGCTTTTGCATAAATGTGATTGTTGTGATTGTATCGCCGCTTGGCAAAATTTAAAGATTTTGATAAACTGGAATTTAGTTTCTGAAATAACTTGGAAGTTATTTGCAAAAATTAAATTAATTTTTAATAATAATATATATTTTTCCTATAGAGTAATAAAAGGTTTACAATTTTTTTATATAACTTTAAAGAATAAAAAGGAAGGGTTTGTAAGGAGATTGATGTTTGAAATCCAACCATTAAATGACTTCGATACGTTTGAATGGGATTATCGAATTTTGGAAATCTGTAAAGTGTTGTAAAATCTTCTGAAACTGCAATAAATTATTTGAATAATATTTGATGTAGGAAATCTAAATTTATTTCGATGATTTAAAATTATTTGGAATATTTGATCATTGAAGTTTTGTTTAAACTGTGAAATATATTGGATCGGTTTGTAGTTGATTAACTTATTGAAAACTCTGTAGTAAGGATTTAAATGGCGAAAAACTTTATGAAAATTTGAAACAAATGAAGTTAATTACAACTATATTTCACCAGATTTTGATTTGACTTATTAGGAGATTTTTAGTCCTCACTCGAATGTTTTGTTTTTCATTACGCTCGGGTCAGACCGAGTTTTTCAGTTATCGAGGACGGCTATTCTGGAGGACGAAGATAAAGATTTGGTATATCACATCTTTTAGTATTTATTCTGCTACACTAATTCATTATGTCTATTAAAATTGTATAACTCTGATAATATTGTATAACCGTGATTTATGTGAATTGAGTATATATTATTAAACAGCTTCATGAACTGTTTATGTGATTATTGCATTTTATTGTTCCGCTGCGAGATTCTGTTGTTGTTTTCTTCTTTTCTTTTTATTTCTTTAAAATAAACCCATTGATAATCTATCTTTTAAACGGTTTGAGTTGGACATGTATGGTTTATTGTCGACTTGAACTATTCAAAAAGGTGGGTCGTCACAGTTGGAATCAGAGCTGAAGGTTAAGCGAGAACCTTGGCTCTGTTAGGGTAAACTCATTAGAGATTGGGTCAGTAGCACCCTAGAATGAGTTAAGAGTATTGAGAGAGTGTATTTGTATTTTTATACAAGTATAAGTTAATACCCTTGAATTGGAGCAAAGGAATTACTGTAAGAATTGAGCATATTAAAATCCTAAATTTTGTGATTAAAACAAATTATATATGCTATCAATTTGGACTTATTTAAAATAATTAATTTGGTAGCCATTGGATTCAAAATAAACTTCATTCAAAAGCTGGTTAAAATGCTAACAAACTTAAGAATAATAATTGAAAATTTAACTGATGAAGATTTTATTATATGATAGGACAATCATGTTAAACGTTTAATCCGATTAAGATGACAAAAAGTGCAGCATGGAAGGCAGAACGTAAGGCACGAAAAGAGGCGAAGTTAGAATAGGAGAAACTGATTAGAGAAAGATCAAAACCTGGCCCTAATGATAACATCGTTTGTTATAGGTGTCACCAAAGGGGACATTTCGCCGCTATGTGCAACAAAAAGAGGCAGTAAAAGGAAAAGGATGAGAAACGCGTTCGCTCTGAGATTGTATGTTTTAAGTGTCGTAAAGAGGGTCATTTTCTAAGCCATTATTCTAAGGCAAGAAAGAAGAAGCGCGTACCCATTATATCAGTGGACGAATCAACCATTTGCTTCCATTGCAAGCAGACTGGACATATAGCCAAAAATTGTCCCGAGAGACAGCGTGGAAGGCAAACTGTGATGCGCCATGCTCAAGCGGCATGTGCAAGGTTCGAAAGGGAAGATAGAAGTATAGTGTACTTTTGTAACAAATGCAAGAATTGGAGATACGTTGATGTGGAGTGCACGGGTCATTTTGAGGCAAAATTGGGAAGGATAAATATCGAAGCATTATTCTTGAAGTGATGTGGAGAGGTGGAAGTAGCCGTGTAGGACTCTTTATTTCTTAACTTCTAGCTAGTTTTTTCTAGGTCAAGGTCTTTCTTTTAGTGCAACCTTGTGCATGGGATATATGATCCTATTGTATTCTTAGTTTCTGAGTAGTTGTTGATGCGTCAAGGTTAATGATATGTATGATTAAGTTCTTAATGCTTTTTCGTATGATAAAAGTTTGGGAATATCCATAAGTAAAGAAGAAATCGAAAATGGATAAAGTTAGTAGTATCGCAATATTTCGGTAAAATGTTGGAGACAAATATATATATAACAATATATGTTGAATGAATACCAATTATTAATAAGAGGTTTGTGACAATATGAGAGGAAAAAAAATTGAATTAATAAAAGTTGTGTATTTAATCTAAACAAATATATACAATTATGAAATGATCTTATATTAGAAAATGACATATAAATATGGTTTTGACTAGGAAGAAATTGAACATGAGAATTTGAGGATTGGAATTCTGATGTTTTGAAATTGTTTTCTAAGGTGTTGGAAAAAATAATAGTAGTAGTATTGTTTGAAAGTATTTTCTGCATTGAAATGTTTTCAAAATGATTTCAAAATAAATAAAAGTGCAGAACTCACTTTCATCGCTGGAAAATAAATTCGATGATGACGGCAACATCATCGGCGTTCATTTTCGAATTTTAAAGTGGAGGAGCCACTATAGTAGCTTTGCTACACAATTGAATAGATGAAACAGATTTTTTTTTTTTGAGATCATGGGGAACCTTAAGATCATGGTATTCATTGATACTCACTTAAGTAAACCCCACGCCGTGTGTCTACCCCGCTTTTATTTAGTCGTCGCACACGGATGCTTAATGTTTGCACAAAAAATGGACAAACACCTCAAAGTCGTATGATTTAATAGATCTTATGTTGTTCTTAGTGATTTTGGAGATTTATGCAAATATATGAAAAGCAGGGGCTAAACTGTAAAAAGACACGCAAATTTATAGTGGTTCAGCCAGAATGTGCCTACGTCCACTTTATATGTTATTTCTCTTCTTCTCTTTTGATTACAAGTACAAAGCTTTGATACAAGTAAAAGAAAGTTGTTTGAAAGTTCCTTCCGTGCTTGAGCTCTCAAACTTGTCCCCCATTGTTGTACCCCTGCCCCTCTATTTATAGAGTGAGACTGGGGGTAGGGGTCTTGGAGGTATATAGTAGCTGGTGGGCCTGGGCTGCTACAATCTGGCCTGGCAGTGCTCGGGCTCGGTAGGGCTTTGATTCGGTGGTTGGAGATGGAGCCTGGACCGGCACGAGCTGATTCGGTGGTTGGAGACGAAGTTTGGACCGGCACTAGCTGATTCGGTGGTTGGAGACGAAGTCTGGACCGGCACTAGCTGGTTCGGTGGTTGGAGATGGAGTCTGGATCGGCACTAGCTGGTTCGGTGGTTGGAGATGGAGTCTGGACCGGCACTAGCTGGTTCGGTGGTGAGAAAATAGCCCAACATTTTCCCGCCAAAGTGGGGCATATGCCAGCGTATGTCTCGCTTTGTTTTGGTTCGGTCATTCTTATCCGGTCCTTATGCCGAGTCTGTTGGTCCGGTAGTTCGCCTTCGACTATAAGTAGGGGATTAGGGCTTCCGATATTTCCTACCAAACACGACAGCCGAGCCAACTCCTCTTGCCGAATCAAAGTGTTTAGCAGAACCAAAGAACTTCTTTTCACCGAATCAGGTATCGATCTTATACTTTCCTGCCGAATATGTTATTCACCGAATGGACTTGGGGGCTCTGAGTGCCGAATGAATTCACATACTTGTTTATTTTCGAATGAAACTGATACCGGATGGGTCTTTTACCGAATGAAGTCATACACTTGTCTATATCCGAATGAAAATGATACCGGATGGGACTTCTACCGAATGAAGTTATATACTTGTCTATATCTGAACGTAAATGATACCGGATGGGACTTCTACCGAATGAAGTTATATACTTGTCTATATCCGAACGAAAATGATACCGGATGGGGCTTCTACCGAATGATAATGGAAATTTGAGCATTTATGAGTGCAACTCTAGAACGCACACACTCGCTTCTTTACTTCCTTTAGTCTAACGACATTCTTCTTTGTGTCTGCAGATAATGTCTCGTAAAGCGGAAACTCGATCAGACAAGAAGAATCCGGGGGCGAAGGAAGTTCCTCTGCCGTGCCCCCAGCTCAGCCGAATCCAGAACGTCACGGACCTGCCCCGAGATCACTAGTGGACGGGTACGGCCCTCAGGAACTTCTAAACTCCCCGCCCGATTGTTTTCCTAGCTCCCTTAAGGAAGAGAAGCTTGATGTCATCTCTCGCTCTTTCGGAATTGACAGGGCGCGAATGCTGTTGCCAGGGAAAGATGTTATGCCATACGACCCTCCTGAAGGGTTCTTTGCTTACAGCAGATACCACTGCATGTGTGGTGCCATTCCGCCTCTTAACGCCTGGGTAACCAGCTTCCTCACATATCTCAAGGTGGCCCCATTCCAGCTTCAACCCAACTCCTATGCTATACTGGTGAGCCTCTTCGTTATTTTCCAGAGTAAGTATGGTCGTGCCCCTTCCAACCGGGAGATCCGGTACTTGTATAATCTGAGGGGCTATAAGAAGGGGTCTCCATACATTAGCCTGGAGTCGGTCGTGACCTTCAAACCGGTCTTGGATTTGTATTCTAAATTCAGCATGTTCAAGAAAGAGTGGTTCTTTGTCAGGGACGACTCCGTTTCAATTCGGCGCTTTACTTCTGAATGTAAGTTGATGCTTTTACTTATAATTTCCATTCTGATTGCGATGCTTCTTCTCATACTCTCTCATTTTTGCTAACGACAGGTGGCTTTGCGATTGTGGAGACTGACCGCCTGGTTCAGACGGCGGCTGAGATAGAAGCTATTCTTGGGAAATATAGATCATCTGCCTTCCTGATCAGAAATGCGATCCTTCTGGAGTACAACTTAATCCTCCCACAGCAGTCAGTAGTTAAGCTGAGGGAGACGGCAGAGGAGAGGGCGGCTGCTCAGACCAAAGAAGGTGTTTCGGTGGAGAGTAGCAAGAGGAAACCTTTCACAAGACCTCCAGCTGTCGGAGGTAAGAAACTCAAGAAGTCGGACGGTCCCTCCCCCAGCAATTGTACACTTACCCGGGAGGAGGAAGATATAGAGGAGGAAAAAGGCGAGGGTGGAGATGGTCGGGATGGTGACAAAGGTGGCGATGGCATTGGGGCCCTACTTCCTGGGCAAGCGGGCGAGATTCAGGAGTGGACGGATGATGCATTCCACCAGGCTTTCGAGGGGCTGGATGGAGATCCGGCTTTGGTAGAGAAAACCGGGAAGGCGGACAAGGCCGGGACTGGTGCAAGTGAGTCTTCTCCGACCATTCCAGCCAAGGTGGCTCCGACGACTCAAGGTGAACTCTTGACTCCTGCATGCTTCATTAATGATAGGGACTTAGGAATATTTTATGACCCACTCCCGTCCTGGAATGAAATTCAGGACTTATTGCAGTATCCTACTCCTCCCCAGGGTTTGTACAACCACAGTTGTGTTTCTTTTCCTTTTTTAACTTGTAATTTACCGCGTTTCTTGAATCATATAGTGATGTAAGTTTGTGACGCTTGTTCTTTATATCAGGAGCAGGCAAGACGTCCAAAGCCTCAGACCTTCGACACAGGCTTGAGCAATATAAGCTTTCCAAAACTTCTGCTAAGCCGAAGCCCTCGACCCAACGCTCCGGGGATGTAGTCGGCTACCGTCCTCTTCTTGGGGTCATCGAAGAGGGTATTCAGCAGAGGAAGAGGAGTCATCCTTTATCCGAACCTTCACCCGGTCCTCAGCTTCCGGCTCAGCCTCTTCATGATATCACTGAAGAGGGTAGCGAGTTTGCACCCTCTTCGCACCCGTCCAGAAACCCTTCCGTTACTCATATCGACCGTCCTGACTTAGCTCGTAATCTATTTTCGGGTCATCCTGATCTGGATCCAGGTTCCCACGACATTACCTTTGATGAGGTTACTGGCGAGCACCTTCTTCCCCGCAATCCCATGGTACGGGTGCTTGATGAAGCTAAGTCCTTAGATCTCGATTTACTCACTACTCGTATAGTCACTATGGGAGACGAGGCCAAGGCTAATATTGATCGGGTGGCGGAGGAGACCAAGAAGCTGATGGGGCATCATGCCCGGCTGGTTAAGGCCGGAGAGGAGATTGGGAGCGCCAATATCCGACTTCGATTGGTGGTTTCGGATCAGGCCAAACAGCTTGCGGATCAGGCTATTCAGATTTCTCAGCATGAGGCTGCTACTGGACGATTAAGGAAAACCATGGAAGAGGCCAGTCGGGCCGAATTGCGAAAAATGGAAGCTACTTGCAAAGAACGGATTGACATGGCTATTGCCACGGTGGACGAGGTTCGGAAAGCGGATCTTGAGCAGGTGGAGGAATTGTCCGGAAAACTTGAGGCTGCAGAGCTTGCTCAAGCTAAGTTGAGGGAGGAGATGGAGGCAATGCGGGGATCCCTTCTAACCGACTGCTCGAGATACCGATCGGAGAGAGATGCTGCCATTAGGAGGCTGTTGGCTTCCGAGGCCCGGACGAGGGAGTTTGAGGAGAATGAGGGGATGATGGACGAAATGCTTCAGGATATGTACTTCCGAACCTGGAAGCAGGGCAACCTATCCTGGATGGATGATTATCCCCGGATCATGGCTAAGATCTATCTTCGGGCTTTGGAGGAGGCCAAGGCCGATGCGGATAAAGATGGTGGTGTGGCCTTCAGCATGGATGCGGTCACTGCCCAGTTTGCCAAGGAGGAGAAGGTGGCGGTGAAGGAAGGTATGCGGTTGCTTGCTGCTGAGGAGGTTGGCGTGCAGGTAGAGGATGATGATCAGGATAGTCAGGAAGCAGGTGCTGGTAAGTCTCTCTTTTTAGTTTCTCCATCAACTTGGTTGCTTATTGCTAATGAGTCCTTTCTTTGACTGGACAGGGGGTCAACAGGACAAGGATAAAGCTCCACTGCAGCCAGCCCCTTGATTATATCTGAAAAAACTCTTTTTGTGGGTTTGACAGGGTTAGGGTTGTATATGTTAGTCGAAAAAATAGTAAAGTAGCCTTTGTCTTATCTTTGTTATGGTCATTCAAAACCTTTGGTTGTTTGCCACATGTAATAAATAGTCTTATTTTTGACGTGTAATTCTTTAACTTGGGCTGATTTTCTTGAATGTTTGTTGCTTTTTCGACATGTTGTAGGAGAAATATAGCTATGCGTATTCTTGCAATTGAGTTGTGTTTGATGTCAAGTTTTGGTTTTAAAACATAATTTCGTGACTTGTAATATTAGTGTGTGGTGTGAACAAATTATAGTCATGCATTTGTACATAAAGGAAGAAAATACCGCCTTTCATGTTATGTTTGTAGATGGTAGTTTCGAACATCTTGTATGACTGAGCATGGAAAGTAGTTGAATGCCCTGCCATCTGATTGTGGATCCACGAATCCATTGGCGAGTGTCTTCTACTCTGTATCCTGTACTTGATGGATTGTTATAGAGGATAGGAGGAAAGCTTTTTAAGTAAAATTGAAATATGTGAAATAGTAAAACTTCCAATCACGGAAGGCCTTCGATGTGCTTAAGTTCGTGGCAAACGGGTTTTGTAGTCACTTTCCCTAGCTGTGGGTCTTGGAGACATTCGTCACCCATCTTACGCCTCCGCGGGGAGTTAATTCTTTTTTACCACAGCCGTACTTAAGACACATCGGAGCCGAGATCGCGCACAGTAACTACCCGGGCCATTATGGCCCGCAATCGTGGGTATTATTCGATTTACTGTGGCCGGCTAGCGTGGGTGCCGATCGTCAACTGTGAACTGCCCCTGGCTGGCCACACCTTATGTTGGGGCTTATAGTCGGTTCACAGTTGCCGGCGAGCCTAACGCCGTAATGAGCTGCCTCGGCTATAGTCGGCCTTCTCGGTGGCTTATAATCGGCTCATTACAGTTGGCTTTAAGGGTCGTTGCGAGCAATGAGTTAACCCGCAGCAGAGGGATGCTGGAGCAAAAGTGTCTCATTGGCGAGGGCATAGATTCGCATAGTACCTGTTAGGTCTTGTCCAGGTGAAATTGTGTTGTGGAGTGCTTTGAATAGAAATGCTGTATACTCGGGATTTTGTTCAACAGAAAAGGATAAAGTTAACAAGCAGCCAAGATACAAAGGAACAAGTTAAAAAAGAGACAAGGTTTTTTAAAGTGGTTCGGCACGAAAAGGCCTACGTCCACTGATTCTCTTTGTTAATTCACTTCATATGGGCAATACAAGTTAAGAAAAGTATCGACGGAGGTGTTGGATGTTCCATGCCCTCTGGAACACCTCTCCGTCCACTGTTGACAAAATATAGGCTCCGTTGTGGAGATCTTTATGAATTACATATGGTCCCTCCCAGATTGGGTCTAGTGCTCCAGGGCAAGGGAAGATTCGTTTGAGGACAAGATCCCCTTCCTGCAAGGTACGATGCTTGACTTTGGAGTTGTATTGTGCTGCCACTTTTTGCTTGTGGGCTGCTGTTTTGAGGACTGCATCGTTTCTTCTCTCCTCGATTAGATCCAAAGACATGTGAAGGAGCTCTTCGTTCTCTTCTGGGTTATAGTGGATCCGACGGTGGGAAGGCACAATAGTTTCTACTGGGAGCATAGCCTCCGATCCGTATGCCAAAGAGAAAGGAGTGTGCCCTGTCGATGTTCTGAAAGATGTGCGGTAGGCCTATAGTGCCGTAGGGAGTTCATCCACCCAAGCGCCCTTTGACTTTTCAAGCTTCTTTTTTATCAGAGCTTTCAGAATTTTGTTGACTGCTTCGACTTGTCCGTTTGCCTGGGGATATGCTACGGATGAGAAGCTTTTATGAATTCTGTGTTCTTGGCACCAGTTGGCGAATTCCTCGCTGTCAAACTGAAGTCCGTTGTCTGATATGATTTTGAGTGGGACTCCGTACCTGCATAGAACATTTTTGATCAAGAAGTTAATAACTTTTGCTGAAGACACTTTATTCAGAGGTTCTGCTTCCACCCATTTGGTGAAATAATCAACTGCCACTATAGCATATTTGGCCCCGCCTCGGCCCATTTGTAGCTCGCCGATTAAGTCAATTCCCCATATTGCGAAGGGCCAAGGGCTGGTCATTTGAGTAATCTCAGTTGTTGGTAGCCGTGGAATCTTAGCAAATTTTTGGCATCTGTCACATCTCTTGACGAAATCTAAGGCGTCCTTGCTTAAGGTGGGCCAGAAATATCCGTATCGGAGTATCTTTTTTGCTAATGTTTGCCCCCCGGTGTGATCTCCACAGCTCCCCTGATGGATGTTGGATAAGATTTCCTTGGCTTCCCTTCCGGCGACACACCTTAATAATGGGTTAGAGAAACCGCGCCGATAGAGGATGTCTTCTTGTATTGTATAGCGGGACGCTTTTCTCAAGATTTTCTTGACTTCATTACGCCCGTTGGGTAGAGTGCCACTTTGTAGGTAGTCTCGGATGGGAGTCATCCAAGTTGCTTCTTCGATTGCAGCTATCAGATTCACTTGCTCAAAACTCGGGGCCAGTTGCTTTGAGATGGTTACTGCCCCGAAGATGGTGATGTCTCTCACACTTGCTTGTTTTGCCAGTTCGTCGGCCTCTTGGTTCTCTTCCCGAGGGATGTGTTTGACTAAGTACTGATCCAATCGGCTGAGAAGCAACTTGGTCTTCTTTAGATATGCTATGAGTCGTTCCTCTCGAGCTTGGAATTCTCCTAGTATTTGATTAACAATAAGTTGAGAATCGCTGTGAAGACACAAAGAATTGGCTCTGATTTCTATGGCAATTTCTAGTCCAGCTATCACTGCTTCATATTCTGCATCGTTGTTGGTGGCAGCGAACTCCAGCCTTATAGCATAGTGCAGTTTATTTCCCCTGGGAGTGATTATTACCACACCTGCCCCCGAGCCTTGTTCGTTAGATGCACCGTCCACAAAGAGATTCCACTTGATATTTTCTGTTATTTCCAATTGCTCCCTATCCTCGTTGGTAGTGAATTCTGCAATGAAATCAGCCATGGCTTGTCCCTTGATGGCGGTGCGAGGGTGATAGGTGATATCATACTGACTTAGCTCGATGCACCATTTAAGTAGTCGCCCAGAAGTGTCAGGACGATGGAGTACCTGCCTCAATGGTTGATCGGTCAGAACTTTGATGGAATGGGACTGGAAGTAGTGACGCAATTTTCGCGATGTGATTAGTAAACAGTATGCTAACTTCTCAAGCTTAGGATATCTAACTTCTGCCCCAGTAAACATTTTGCTGACGAAGTAAACTGGTCGTTGCGTGCGGTTGTCTTCCCTTACCAAGGCAGCGCTCAGGGCGTGGGATGACACAGCGAGGTATAGGTATAATTCTTCTCCTTCGCTTGGAGTTGAGAGCACCGGTGGTTTCTGGAGGTGTTCGATTAAGTGAAGGAAAGCGGTCAGGCACTCGTCAGTCCACTCGAACTTTCCTTTATCTTTCTTTAGGGCTTCGAAAAAGGGGACGCACTTGTCCGTTGCCTTGGAGATGAATCGGCTTAGGGCGACCACTTTTCCATTTAGGCTTTGCATTTCCTTTCGGGTGGAAGGTATCTTGATATCCCTTAGCGCTCGGACTTGTTCAGGGTTTGCTTCTATCCCTCTGGCATGAACGATGAATCCTAAGAATTTCCCTGACGACACACCGAAGGAGCATTTTAGTGGATTCAACTTCATTCCATATTGCCGAAGTACTTGAAACATCTCGCCTAGGTGGCTTACGTGATCTTTGGCCTTCCTTGACTTTACCAGCATGTCATCCACATATACTTCCATAGTTTGTCCTATTAGCCCTGCAAACATCTTGTTGACGAGGCGCTGGTAGGTGGCTCCTGCATTTTTAAGTCCGAAAGGCATCACTTTGTAGCAGTATAAACCCCGGTCGGTGATGAAACTAGTGTGGTCTTGGTCGGGAGCATGCATGGGAATTTGGTTATATCCTGAGTATGCATCCATAAAAGATAGGAGTTCGTGCCCGGCTGTGCTGTCGACAAGTTGGTCGATTCTGGGAAGCGGGAAGCAATCCTTTGGGCAGGCGTCGTTTAGGTTGGAGAAGTCAATGCAGGTCCGCCACTTCCCATTAGCCTTTTTTACTAGTACCGGGTTGGCAATCCATTCTGGGTAAACAGCTTCTCGTATGAAGTCATTGGCGAGTAGATTCTTTACTTCTTCATCGAGGGCTGCTGATCGCTCTACCCCCATACTTCTCTTTTTTTGTTTTACAGGCGCCTTGTGTAACGACCCTAAAATTTCGACCAAATTTAAAATTTCAAATTCATCGTTTCAATAAAAATTTCGAAATTTTAAACGATCTCAATTTACGTCCAAACTTTATTTGTGACGTACGTCTAGTTAGATATGGACATAGGAAAATTTCGTTGAAAAATATTACAGTAAAGTCCGTTCGCGTTTTACTGTATATCAGTCCATATAAAGCTGCGTAAAATTTATCTTCCAAATCCAAATATTTTTACACAGTCCGCTTGTAAAAAATTATTCTGATCAAGATTTTATAAATCGTTTCGTCTAAAACTGTCATCCCCTGCTCCGTTTATCTTATTTTGCAAAACGTACAATTTAAGCGGCGTAAATGCAAATTTTATAAAATCATCGTATCGCAATAACCTGTGTACCGTTGGAAGCGTACCGTCGCGCTGATCAAAACGGTATATTGGTTTGTGTCAATCGGAGTTCGAAGTTAAGCGTTGCGCTAATTTTACCATTCCGGACGGACCGGTTAAGTAAAATCTCAGCCCAAAATTCTTTCACCGTTTACAAAAGGAAGCTGAAAATAAAAGTCAGCTGGTGCATTTATGGGGTAGTTGGAAGCTAAGGGGTTACTTTGGGAATTGATGTGAACGTTGGAAAATGAAGGGCTGTGAGGGATACGAAGCAACAAAAGTAAAAAGTAAATTTAAACATAAGCAACGTATGGTTCATTCCTTCATTTCACTTTGCTCCACTCTCACGTCTATAGGTACCCACTCTCCATTCTCTTTATTCTCTGTTGGATGTGAATTTCGTTTGTAGAGGAAAATATATATCAAAAGTATATTAAGTTTGCATTCACATCAAATTGAAACCAACTGCTCATCATCGTGCTTGGCCAAAACCCCTCCGCCATCATTTGGTTGCCACCCACCTTGCTCCTTCAACTACCGTGCCTCACGCGCTGTCCCTCCTTCACGTCAGCCACCACCGGCCACAATTCGCCAACTGCCAGCAGCCGTCCCCTTCGCCACTGCCTCGTCCACACCCAGCAGCTGACGCGCTACCACACCTTCCGCCCTTCCTGACCAAGCCCGCCTGGCATCACCGCAGCCTTCCAACCGCCTGACACCGCACCCAGCCCCTCCCAACTGCCCTTCGCCCTCCGCCCAGACCCACAGCCTGCCTCCGCGCCTTCGCCTGCCTCCCTCCGTCCCTGCCCAGTTCCGCTCAGACCCCACCCCGCCAGCCCGCCAACCCAGTTCCGCCACCGGTCATCCCACCGAAGCCTTTCCCAAACGGCACCAACCCCACCTGCTTCCTGGCCTAGTGTGCGTGAGTGCAAATTGCAGTGCCACGTACATTCGGTTGATGGGTGCGTTCTGTGTGCGTTCTGTGTGCGTTATGTGTGCGTGTGTGTTGCCGAGAGTGCGTGCGTTTCTGGGTGAAATTTTTAGTCTTGTTTTTAAAAAAAAAAAAGAAGTTTCCACTGTGATTACAAATAATATTGTATATTGCAGAAGAGCATTTACGTCTAACATCTTTTCTGGTTGCCAAATTAGTAACCGTTTTCGTTGCCTGTTGTTGCAGCGACAGACTGATTTCTTTCGCAGCAGCATCGACCTTCAGTTTTGTTCCTTCCTTCGTCTTCGGTAAGCGCATTTATATAATTTATAAATTATATACAATGTTCATTGTATTAATATCGTTTCTTTTGTCGATATTACAGTGTCTGTTGTTTGTGCTATACAGTCTCTTATCTATCGTCTACGTGCTTCGTCGTCAAACTTCTTACCACGCAAGGTGAATATTTTCTATTCACGACTCAAAAATCGATTATACTAGGATAATTAGATGTTGGATGCTATGAATGTTAATTTGGACGTTAAATTGATTTGATGTTAAAATTGAATTGAAGTTAGTATGTTAAATAGTTATGATGCCAATTTGCTATGTGATATTAAAATTGTTGTTATTGTAATTAATAATAAATTTGAAACTGAATTTGACATAGAATAGATATAAAAATCCTGAATGACATATGTTAAACTTGACCCCTTTATATGATGGATATTGATCAATTAAATTGACCCTTTAAATTGTTTGACGCGTAGAATTTGATAAACGTCAGTTGGACTATTGAACGTATTGAATTAACTGTTGTAATTGAAATTGAACGACCAAGTGAAACCGAAATGTTATAATCTTTAATCTACATGAAATGATAGTGTAGATTCTAGAAATAGTTCTATTAATTGGCGTAAATAACAAACGCGAATTAATACGATTATTTCGGGATTATTTGAATTGTTGAATTGTTGCAAATGGATGCTATTGCTTGTTTATTTACTTTGACACCATCCCAGCTATCACACTGCAAGTTCCCTTTGTATGTTTTGATTTTGAATTTAAATAGAATCGGGTTGAAATGATAAATACCCAATTGAATGAATTGGCCTAGGATAGATAATTAAAATAAGAAACCGAACGGTCAACAAAGAACGTTTTGAAATTGAGACTTATTCGGAATTATGGAATGAACTTAGGGAAACTGTATTGTAATTTGGTAACGTAAATGTAAATAAAATGATTTTATTGAGTTGAATAAATGAATTTGTTTTGAAATATAAATAAAATAATTTTATTGAGTTGAATAAATAAATTTGTTTGAAATATAAATAAATTGATTTTATTGAATCGAATAAATTTGTTTGGAAGTAAATAAAATGTTTTTTTTGAATGAAATAAATAAACTTGTTTGAAATAAATAAAAATGGATTTTATCGAATTAAATAAATTAGATTTGTTGGAATAAAGAAATAAATTGAAATAAATGAGAACGAATTAATGTAATGAATTGAACGGATTTGTAAATTTATTTATTTAAACAAAGTGTTTGACAAAGTTAATCAAAATGAGATTTAAGAAGTAAATAGGTTAGAAGATAAAGTGATTTAATTTCGAGTTTGATAAATAAATAAACGAAGTTTTGACAAAGTGAATGTAGTAAATGAAATTGATATAGTAATGAACCTAGGAATGTAAATACGAATTTAAAGAATAAAACTTGATTTAATTAGTTGAACTAAGATTGACTATTTCATGTAATCCATAAATTTGAGTTGATTTAATAGGTGAAATGTTGATTTAACGTGAATACTTAAATTTTGATAACTAAAGGGCTTGTACTAGAATTTCTTTTCGGAATATGATTTTGTAATTAAAACGAATCGAATTATGAAATATCAAACTTGGAAGTCAAATTTGCAACTTGACCTTTGGATTTGATTAGTTTTAACTTTAATAAAAAGTTGACTGTTGGGTAATTAATACGTAGTTATTAAAGAGACCGGGATCGGATTATGGACATACTCTCTGTCGATACCGAAAACCACTTTAATAATTATACGCGGAGTGTTGATCCAGAACGAAGTGGATGGTTTTGATGAACGCGTTGACTGAAGAAAGAGAACGATTTTGGATGACCCTTGACATGACTAAAACAGGAGCCGCGCCGGGCCATTGAGGATCGCCATCTCTAGCGGACACACTTCTTCGATACCATATCTATTACTTTTGTGATTCGATTTGGGTGCACCCCTCGATTTGGGAGTGTTGTTTCGCGGTGTTGGGGTAGTAGCTGCTATGCCCAACATCAGTCCGGATCAGGCAACTACTAGTATCCTAGTTGGTATCGCCTCATGTACCTTGTCATACTAATTATCCTATCGCGACAACTACGATTTTGATTTGTACCTTTAGTATATGGATTGCCCTCTGGTGACTTCCGGTTTTGGGGAAACTACGGTCTTGTATATGCTTTTGGGAATAAACAGGTTAAGAGGTGTATGGGCCTGCTTAACCCTATTTTGATATCTTACTTTATGGATTAGACATTATCTATTTAGCGTATTCTGTAGGTAGTTTATCGATCCCTTAATGATGTTTATATTCACCTTTGAGTTATGGACTTTATTATATGCATTGATTATCCTGTATAAGATTTTGAGTCCTGACTTGAGTGTTTCTTTTGCATATGCTCGGGTCAGTCTGAAGATATTCCGTTGCTGGTCAAGGTTGGTCGAAGATGCTGAAGGCTTAGCTTTTATCTATATCATTTTATTTTCAGTATTTGATGTACTTGTGTATTGGACGTCTTGTATCTCTTTTCAGTCGCTTTATGTTGAGACATTGTTGTATTTTCTGTAGTAGCTTCATGAACTACTATTATGACGATGTATTTTCCGCTGCATTATTCTGTGACTGTTCTGAGTCTGTGATGTTGTATTGATTCTCATTTACATTTATGTACTTATAATCCCATAATGTTCTGTGTTTTGTATTATTTAAGTTGACAAGTGTGGATTATTGTCAATTTAAATGGTCCAAATATACGGGATGTTACAGTTGGTATCAGAGCTCTGGTTTTCCCAAAAACCTTAGTTCGGGATTATAAAGAAACTCATTAGAGATAGAGTAGCAATACTCTAGAATGAGGAGAATCGATTCAATATCCAAATCCTTTCAAAAAAAAAAATTCAAGCTCCTTTGATTCGTTGATTAGTTTTCTTAGCATTCTATTATCTTATCTTTGGTTCTAAATCTCTTTTGGTATTTCAGGATGAGTACCAGAAGAAATGTTAGAGGTGGAAGAGGCAATGGTCCTGCCCAGGCTGCACCTGCCGCTCCAGCTCCTGTCAAATTCACTACTCTTAGCAAGGAGTATTCGCAACTGGGAGGTACTAAGTTTTCTGGATCCGAGAACATCATAGAGGCTCAGCAATGGCTTAAGAGTTTGGAGAAGATATTTTCTGGATTGGAAATTACTGATGCTCAGAAGCGTCAGCTTGCTGCTTGGCAACTCCAAGATGCCGCACAAGATTGGTGGGAATCCGTTACCTCTCATATCGAGGAGGACACCATCACTTGGGCCCAGTTTAGGTATGAATAGTTTGGATTCTAGTGGTTTAAATTCTTCCTTCTATCTTTGAAATGTTATTCATCTTGTCTATCTTTGATTAGGGATACCTTCTCGGCACAATGGATGCCAGCTGCTGGGAAAACCCAACTTTATAGAGCTTTCATGGATCTTAAGCAAGGCAGTATGACTATTTCTGAGTATGAGAGGAAATTTAATGAACTCTCCAAATTTGGACCGGGTTTGATTGATACACCACTTTTGAAGAACGAGAAATTCATTTTGGGAGCTAGACCAGAATATTATGACTTGCTTACCTGACACATTCGCTCCACTTTCACAGAGCTTATTGATTTTGCTCTTAGATATGAGGCGAAGCCTAAGGGATCCACTGCCAAGGCTGCCCCTACTCAGCCCTCTTCTAGCCAGCCCGGGAAGAGGAAGATGAACTTTGATCAACAAAAGAAAGCTTGGCAGAAGACTACAGGATTGGGATATGCTCAGAAAAGCCCTATCGATCTTGCTAATATCACCTGCTTCAAGTGCGATAAGAAGGGCCATTATGCTAATAGCTGTCCATCTACCGGAGCTGCTATTCCACCACCTTCTACGACTAGGAAAGACTTATGCCATGTATGCCTACAGCCAGGTCATTTCAAGAAAGACTGCCCACTATACAAGCGTGGTACACCCTCTGGAGTATTTGCTGTCACCACACCTGCACCATCTGCACCACCCGCTCAGGATGACCAAGGTACTTTGCTTAGTATATTTCATTTACATGCTACACCTGTTAGAGTATTATTCGATACTGGTGCTTCTCATAGCTTTATATCTGTTGACATTTGTAACAAGCTCAAGATAGAGTCCACTCTTGCCACTACTTCTTTATGTGTCTCAAATCCCATCGGAGGACCTGCTAACCTCCGAAGTATTTGTAATGATGTTACTTTGACGTATGGTTTCTCTCGATTTACTTGGGATTTCTATGTGCTTGGGTTTCAAGCATTCGACCTTCTTCTTGGAGCTGATTGGTTAAGCAAATTCGATGCTGTCATCTCTTGCAAATCCCGATCAGTTTCTTTAGTAAGCGACCAAGGCTTACCACTCGTCATTAAATGCAAATCACCTCAGAAATATGCCGGAAGCTTCATCTTCTCTCTTGATGCTCCTCCCGATGATCTTGTCACCACACCTATAGTTCAGTCATTTCCCGATGTATTTGGCGAAGTCAGCTCTCTCCCGCCTAAACGGGAAATAGATTTTCGTATTGATCTAATTCCTGGAGCTACGCCCGTAGTTCTCCCGCACCGAAGGATGGCTCCTAAAGAAAAGGCCGAATTAAAAACTCAAATCGAGGATCTATTTGCTAAGGGCTTGATTAGAAGAAGTTGTTCCGAATGGGGCGCCGCTGTTGTATTTGTCACCAAATCAGATGGATCTCTTCACATGTGTGTTGATTATAGAGAGCTCAACAAGCGCACTCTCAAGAATCGTTATCCGATGCCTCGCATCAACGATTTATTCGACCAGCTTCATGGTGCTAAAGTTTTCTCACAACTTGATCTAGCCACTGGGTTCCACCAACTCAGAATAGCGGAAGATAGTATCCATAAGACAGCTTTCCGGACCGAAAATGGATTCTATGAATGGTTGGTTATGCCATTCGGTTTGACCAACGCACCTGCTTACTTCGTCGACTTGATGAATCGAGTCTTCCGTGATGTTCTTAACAAGTTCGTTCTTGTATTCATTGATGATATTCTTGTTTTCTCTAAGGACAAGGAAGAGCATAAGGCACATCTTCGCTATGTTCTTGAAACTCTCAGAAACCACCAGCTAAAAGCCAAGTTTTCTAAATGCCATTTCTGGCGAGACGAAGTGAGATTCCTTGGCCATATTGTTTCTGAGAATGGCATTTCAGTCGATCCAGCTAAGATTGCCATAATCAATGTAAGTTTATCGTATTCGAAATTCTATTCAAACAATCTTATCTCTCGCTGAGTTATATCAATAAATTTACAGGATTGGGAGACCCCCAAAACTCCTACAGATATCCGTAGTTTCTTGGGCTTAGCTGGATATTATCGCAGATTTATTGAGCACTTTGCCCGGATTTCTGCTCCTCTTACTGCTTTGACTCGGAAGGACGTTAAGTTCATTTGGAGCAAGAAGTGTGAATCAGCTTTTAATGAGTTGAAGCACAGGTTAACTTCGGCCCCAGTTCTTGCAGTCATCGATGGAAGTGAAGGATTGACTGTTTATACAGATGCTTGCCGAGAAGGTTTAGGCGCTGTTCTTATGCAGAATGGAAAGGTTATTACTTATGCCGGTCGTCAGTTGAAGACCCATGAATTGAACTATGCCACTCATGATCTTGAGCTTCTTGCTGTTGTATTTGCTTTGAAACTTTGGAGGCATCATCTTTTGGGAACAAAGTTCGAACTATTCACTGATCATAAGTCCTTGAGGTATATCTTTTCTCAGAAGGATTTGAACCAGAGGCAAGTCCGATGGCTTGAATTCTTAGCTGCATATGACCTCGACATCACTTATACACCGGGGAAAGCAATGTCGTAGCAGATGCTTTGAGCCGCAGCAAAGCATTGTCTTGTTGCAATCTTATCGAAGGCATGTTATTCCAGCTTAGTATCTCTCCATCTCTTATGGATCGTATCAAAGCTAAGCAATATGAAGACACTTTGCTCTATCGTATGAAGGAATTGGTTATGGGTAGGGTAAGTAATGCCGACAACAAAGTGGGTGCACAAGTTGATAGTGATGGAGTTTTGAGAATCGACAATCGTATTTGTGTTCCTAATGTCGATGGTCTTAGACAGGAAGTGCTGCGAGAAAATCATAAGTCTTCGCTTTCATTTCATCCCGGTGCTACCAAAATGTACCAGAATATGAAGAAACTATATTGGTGGAGTGGAATGAAGCGCGACATTTCTATCTATGTTAGCAGGTGCACCACTTGCCAACAAGTTAAAGCGGATCACAGAAAGACAGCAGGATTGCTCCAGCCGCTAGAGATTCCAGGTTGGAAATGGGAGCAAATTTCTATGGATTTTATTGATGGGCTACCAAAGACTAGAAAAGGTAACGAAAGCATATGGGTAATTGTCGACAGACTGACAAAGTCCGCTCACTTTATTCTAGTCAAGACCACTCGTACAGCCTCTAGTTTGGCCGAGATATACATGAGGGAAGTTGTTAAACTTCACGGTGTACCATCTAGTATTGTATGCGATCGCGATCCTATTTTCACCAGTAAATTCTGGAAAGCATTCCAGGATACTTTGGGCACCAAACTGAATCTGAGTACAGCTTATCATCCTCAGACAGATGGCCAAACTGAGAGGGTAAATCAGATTTTGGAAGATCTTCTCCGAGCCTGTATTATCGACTTTGGTGGATCCTGGGAAGACCATCTTCACTTGGTTGAATTCACTTATAATAATAGTTACCAGGTAAAGAATTTGAATTTCAAATTTGAATAAGTATATTTGAATTTGAATTAATTATCCTTTAAAAACCAGGCAAGCATTGGTATGGCACCGTTCGAAGCCTTATATGGACGGCCGTGCAAATCACCAGCTTGTTGGATTGAGTCGGGAGATCGATTAGTGCTTGGACCAGAAATGATTATGGAAGCTTCTGAAAAAGTCGAAGAAATCAGGGAGAAGATAAAGACGGCACAGGATAGACAGAAAAGCTATGCCGACAAAAGGAGAAGAGATCTCGAATTCGGTGTAGGAGACAAAGTGTTTCTGAAGGTGTCGCCTTTGAGGAATATTGTTCGATTTGGAAGGAAAGGGAAATTAGCTCCCAAATTTGTTGGTCCGTTTGAGATTACAGGAAGAGTTGGAACATTGGCATATAGAGTTGCATTACCAGAGAAGTTCGCTGGTGTTCACAACGTGTTCCACGTCTCACATCTTCGCAAGGTTGTACACGATCCATCTATGACCATCCCTACTGCTCAGTTGGATGAAATAATTATTGAGCCTGACTTGACTATTGAGCGAAAGCCACTTCGGATAGTTGATCGTGAGACAAAGCAACTCAGAAGGAAGTCGGTAAATCTCGTCAAAGTACAGTGGAGTGCAGATGAGCGAGATTGCACGTGGGAAACTGAGGATAGCATTCGGGATTCAAACCCCGAACTATTAATTTCAGGTATTCTTCAAATTTCTTGAAATCTATTGTGACTTTTCTACTTATTTCACTTCTACTTCACTCGTCTCGTTCCTTTTCGAGGACGAAAAGTTTTGAGTGGGGGAGATTGTAACGACCCTAAAATTTCGACCAAATTTAAAATTTCAAATTCATCGTTTCAATAAAAATTTCGAAATTTTAAACGATCTCAATTTACGTCCAAACTTTATTTGTGACGTACGTCTAGTTAGATATGGACATAGGAAAAGTTTCGTTGAAAAATATTACAGTAAAGTCCGTTCGCGTTTTACTGTATATCAGTCCATATAAAGCTGCGTAAAATTTATCTTCCAAATCCAAATATTTTTACACAGTCCGCTTGTAAAAAATTATTCTGATCAAGATTTTATAAATCGTTTCGTCTAAAACTGTCATCCCCTGCTCCGTTTATCTTATTTTGCAAAACGTACAATTTAAGCGGCGTAAATGCAAATTTTATAAAATCATCGTATCGCAATAACCTGTGTACCGTTGGAAGCGTATCGTCGCGCTGATCAAAACGGTATATTGGTTTGTGTCAATCGGAGTTCGAAGTTAAGCGTTGCGCTAATTTTACCATTCCGGACGGACCGGTTAAGTAAAATCTCAGCCCAAAATTCTTTCACCGTTTACAAAAGGAAGCTGAAAATAAAAGTCAGCTGGTGCATTTATGGGGTAGTTGGAAGCTAAGGGGTTACTTTGGGAATTGATGTGAACGTTGGAAAATGAAGGGCTGTGAGGGATACGAAGCAACAAAAGTAAAAAGTAAATTTAAACTTAAGCAACGTATGGTTCATTCCTTCATTTCACTTTGCTCCACTCTCACGTCTACAGGTACCCACTCTCCATTCTCTTTATTCTCTGTTGGATGTGAATTTCGTTTGTAGAGGAAAATATATATCAAAAGTATATTAAGTTTGCATTCACATCAAATTGAAACCAACTGCTCATCATCGTGCTTGGCCAAAACCCCTCCGCCATCATTTGGTTGCCACCCACCTTGCTCCTTCAACTACCGTGCCTCACGCGCTGTCCCTCCTTCACGTCAGCCACCACCGGCCACAATTCGCCAACTGCCAGCAGCCGTCCCCTTCGCCACTGCCTCGTCCACACCCAGCAGCTGACGCGCTACCACACCTTCCACCCTTCCTGACCAAGCCCGCCTGGCATCACCGCAGCCTTCCAACCGCCTGACACCGCACCCAGCCCCTCCCAACTGCCCTTCGCCCTCCGCCCAGACCCACAGCCTGCCTCCGCGCCTTCGCCTGCCTCCCTCCGTCCCTGCCCAGTTCCGCTCAGACCCCACCCCGCCAGCCCGCCAACCCAGTTCCGCCACCGGTCATCCCACCGAAGCCTTTCCCAAACGGTACCAACCCCACCTGCTTCCTGGCCTAGTGTGCGTGAGTGCAAATTGCAGTGCCGCGTACATTCGGTTGATGGGTGCGTTCTGTGTGCGTTATGTGTGCGTGTGTGTTGCCGAGAGTGCGTGCGTTTCTGGGTGAAATTTTTAGTCTTGTTTTAAAAAAAAAAAAGAAGTTTCCACTGTGATTACAAATAATATTGTATATTGCAGAAGAGCATTTACGTCTAACATCTTTTCTGGTTGCCAAATTAGTAACCGTTTTCGTTGCCTGTTGTTGCAGCGACAGACTGATTTCTTTCGCAGCAGCATCGACCTTCAGTTTTGTTCCTTCCTTCGTCTTCGGTAAGCGCATTTATATAATTTATAAATTATATACAATGTTCATTGTATTAATATCGTTTCTTTTGTCGATATTACAGTGCCTGTTGTTTGTGCTGTACAGTCTCTTATCTATCGTCTACGTGCTTCGTCGTCAAACTTCTTACCACGCAAGGTGAATATTTTCTATTCACGACTCAAAAATCGATTATACTAGGATAATTAGATGTTGGATGCTATGAATGTTAATTTGGACGTTAAATTGATTTGATGTTAAAATTGAATTGAAGTTAGTATGTTAAATAGTTATGACGCCAATTTGCTATGTGATATTAAAATTGTTGTTATTGTAATTAATAATAAATTTGAAACTGAATTTGACATAGAATAGATATAAAAATCCTGAATGACATATGTTAAACTTGACCCCTTTATATGATGGATATTGATCAATTAAATTGACCCTTTAAATTGTTTGACGCGTAGAATTTGATAAACGTCACTTGGACTATTGAACGTATTGAATTAACTGTTGTAATTGAAATTGAACGACCAAGTGAAACCGAAATGTTATAATCTTTAATCTACATGAAATGATAGTGTAGATTCTAGAAATAGTTCTATTAATTGGCGTAAATAACAAACGCGAATTAATACGATTATTTCGGGATTATTTGAATTGTTGAATTGTTGCAAATGGATGCTATTGCTTGTTTATTTACTTTGACACCATCCCAGCTATCACACTGCAAGTTCCCTTTGTATGTTTTGATTTTGAATTTAAATAGAATCGGGTTGAAATGATAAATACCCAATTGAATGAATTGGCCTAGGATAGATAATTAAAATAAGAAACCGAACGGTCAACAAAGAACGTTTTGAAATTGAGACTTATTCGGAATTATGGAATGAACTTAGGGAAACTGTATTGTAATTTGGTAACGTAAATGTAAATAAAATGATTTTATTGAGTTGAATAAATGAATTTGTTTTGAAATATAAATAAAATAATTTTATTGAGTTGAATAAATAAATTTGTTTGAAATATAAATAAATTGATTTTATTGAATCGAATAAATTTGTTTGGAAGTAAATAAAATGTTTTTTTTGAATGAAATAAATAAACTTGTTTGAAATAAATAAAAATGGATTTTATCGAATTAAATAAATTAGATTTGTTGGAATAAAGAAATAAATTGAAATAAATGAGAACGAATTAATGTAATGAATTGAACGGATTTGTAAATTTATTTATTTAAACAAAGTGTTTGACAAAGTTAATCAAAATGAGATTTAAGAAGTAAATAGGTTAGAAGATAAAGTGATTTAATTTCGAGTTTGATAAATAAATAAACGAAGTTTTGACAAAGTGAATGTAGTAAATGAAATTGATATAGTAATGAACCTAGGAATGTAAATACGAATTTAAAGAATAAAACTTGATTTAATTAGTTGAACTAAGATTGACTATTTCATGTAATCCATAAATTTGAGTTGATTTAATAGGTGAAATGTTGATTTAACGTGAATACTTAAATTTTGATAACTAAAGGGCTTGTACTAGAATTTCTTTTCGGAATATGATTTTGTAATTAAAACGAATCGAATTATGAAATATCAAACTTGGAAGTCAAATTTGCAACTTGACCTTTGGATTTGATTAGTTTTAACTTTAATAAAAAGTTGACTGTTGGGTAATTAATACGTAGTTATTAAAGAGACCGGGATCGGATTATGGACATACTCTCTGTCGATACCGAAAACCACTTTAATAATTATACGCGGAGTGTTGATCCAGAACGAAGTGGATGGTTTTGATGAACGCGTTGACTGAAGAAAGAGAACGATTTTGGATGACCCTTGACATGACTAAAACAGGAGCCGCGCCAGGCCATTGAGGATCGCCATCTCTAGCGGACACACTTCTTCGATACCATATCTATTACTTTTGTGATTCGATTTGGGTGCACCCCTCGATTTGGGAGTGTTGTTTCGCGGTGTTGGGGTAGTAGCTGCTATGCCCAACATCAGTCCGGATCAGGCAACTACTAGTATCCTAGTTGGTATCGCCTCATGTACCTTGTCATACTAATTATCCTATCGCGACAACTACGATTTTGATTTGTACCTTTAGTATATGGATTGCCCTCTGGTGACTTCCGGTTTTGGGGAAACTACGGTCTTGTATATGCTTTTGGGACTAAACAGGTTAAGAAGTGTATGGGCCCTGCTTAACCCTATTTTGATATCTTACTTTATGGATTAGACATTATCTATTTAGCGTATTCTGTAGGTAGTTTATCGATCCCTTAATGATGTTTATATTCACCTTTGAGTTATGGACTTTATTATATGCATTGATTATCCTGTATAAGATTTTGAGTCCTGACTTGAGTGTTTCTTTTGCATATGCTCGGGTCAGTCTGAAGATATTCCGTTGCTGGTTAAGGTTGGTCGAAGATGCTGAAGGCTTAGCTTTTATCTATATCATTTTATTTTCAGTATTTGATGTACTTATGTATTGGACGTCTTGTATCTCTTTTCAGTCGCTTTATGTTGAGACATTGTTGTATTTTCTGTAGTAGCTTCATGAACTACTATTATGACGATGTATTTTCCGCTGCATTATTCTGTGACTGTTCTGAGTCTGTGATGTTGTATTGATTCTCAATTACATTTATGTACTTATAATCCCATAATGTTCTGTGTTTTGTATTATTTAAGTTGACAAGTGTGGATTATTGTCAATTTAAATGGTCCAAATATACGGGATGTTACACCTTGGTAGGATCAATGTTTAATACGTGGCATGCTATGTCGTGGGAGATTCCGGTCATGTCAGCGTGTGACCAAGCGAATACATCCAAGTTGTGGCGGAGAAAATCAATGAGTTGTTCCTTCAATTCAGCTTTCAGCTGGGACCCAATTTTCAGTAGCCTACTTGAGTCGCGCTTGTCTACAGATATAAACTCCATAGCTTCTGCAGGCTCGGCGGTGGCCTCCTCCTCTTTGTCCCTAGGGTCTAATTCATTGAAAGGGTCGCTGGTGTATCGAAGAGGAGGGGCTTTCTTTAGTTGCTATGCTTCAAGGCTTTTTGTGCAGAGGGAAATCTCTACACCTTTCCCTTTATCTTTCCTGTGGTTGTTGCAAAGTTCGGTTACATAGCAGTCTCGTGCAATATCCTGGTCTCCTTCCACTTCCCCTACCCCATTGTCTGTTGGAAATTTCATTTTCAGGCACCATGGGGCTAGGACAATCTGGAAGTCAGACAAGGCTGGTCTTCCTAAGAAGGCGTTGTAGGCCGAATGGTTTTCTATCAGCACAAACGTCTGTTTCCTCACAACGGAGCGGGGATGGCTTCCAATCTCAACAAAGAGGTCCAGCTGCCCGAGGGGCATCTTCGCATCTCCAGTGAAACCGTGTAGTGGTTTATCACAGGGAGATACATCCTTCATTGATAGCTTCATTTTGTCGAATGCGTGTTTGAACAGGATATTTACAGAGCTTCCAGTGTCTACCAGGATTCGGTAAACTTCGGCGGGACCGAGTCGGGCAGAGATAACCATGGGATCCATGTGAGGGTACTGTCTTCCTTCTAGGTCACGTTTACTGAATGTGATGTCATCACTTTCTTTCCGCTTTGGGTGGCGCTCTTCTATAACCGTATTGACACAGTCTTTATTGTCTCTAAGCGACTTCCCATACCTTTCCATCTCTCTCCAACTTCTGTCTGCGATGTGCGGACCTCCTGAGATGGTATGGACCGCTATCTTCTCTTGACTAGAGCTGCTAGCGTTGCGGTTTCCTCTGTCGGTCCCTGGTGAGGGTAGCCTTGGGTTTTCATTGGCAGGAGCTGGAGTCATGTCTTGACTTTTTACATAACGTTCCAGTTTCTTCCTTCTGATGTGTTCCTCAATCAGATCTCGGAGATGATGGCATTCGTTGGTATCATGTCCGTGAGATTCGTGGAAGCGGCAGAATTTTCCAGACTTCTGTGCGTTATCTGATTCCTTCTTGTATGGTGGGCGTTTGTATCTAACTTTGCCTTGGGTGGCAAGGAAGATATTTTCGACGGTCTCGTTCAAAGGGGTGTAAGTGTCGAATCTTGGTCCTGGTCGATATAGGCGCTTTTCTACCTTCTTGCCCCCAGCATTGTCTCTAGAATCATTTCTTCAAACGTCCCTCGCCACAGCAGGGGCGTTCCCATGGGTCGCCTTACTTTGCTGTCCTGACTGCCCCTCAACGGCAGCATCCTCAAGCCTCATGTATTTCCCGGCTTCATGGAAGAAATCGGGTAAAGTAGCTGGTTTTTCTTTTGTCAATCTTCTAGCAAATTTAGTGTCCGGATGCACTCCACTGCAGAGGGCCATTAGGATAAGCTTCTCATCGGCATCTTGAACTGCGGCTGCTGCGGCGTTGAATCTGGTTAGGTATTGCTGCAGCTTTTCTCCAGGTTTCTGTTTGACGCTGGATAAGGAATAAGCGTCCTTAGGTTGCTCCACATGAATGCAGAATTGACTGATAAATTTTTCTTTCAACATTTCCCATGAGCTGATGGATCCTTGGGGTAGATGACAGAACCAGGAGGTAGCAAGATCTGCTAAGAAGAGCGGAAAGCATTTGCACAGTACTCCCTCTGTTGCTCCACTCATGAGCATATGCTGCGTGTACCTCTGTAAGTGTACAACGGGATCGGAGGTTCCTTTGTAGGGTTCCATTGTTGGCATCTTCCATTCTCGGGGGGTGATAGCAATTTCGATATTGCGGGCGAAAGGGCTGGTTACCCTAGCGCCTATCCCTCGATCTCTTTGCTCCCGTTGGACACACTCTCTGAATAAGCGTGCCATCCTTTCATCAGAACTTGGAGCAGATAGAAATGAGTTTGGTTCTGTTCTGTGGGATTGATTCCGTCCAGACGACCTGTAGGGATGGTATCGTCTATCATTCCTCATATTTTCCAGTGGCTGCCTTTGATCTTCTGGGAGCACGCTTGGGTCAGCTACAGTTGGCCCTTGCCTTGATCTCCCCCTGTTGGGTTCTGATCTAAGCACTTCCTCGGGTCCAACTTCGGGCTGAACTCTAGCTCGGCCCCGTTCACTGGTGTTTCTGTGGTTAGGCAGCATGACAGGCTCAGCTACAGTTGACCTTCGCCCGGTACCTTCCCCGTTGGGTTCGGTACCAAACGTTTCCTCAGGCCTAACTTCGGGCTGTGCTCGGTCTCGGCTCCTACCACGGCTACTTCTGCCGTTAGCTTCTTCGAAGAAGGAAGATCTTTGTTGTCTCTGAGATCCTCCAGACTGGGACTCGCCCCATGATTCAGTGTTGCGGTTGGATTCTTCAACGTCCCTCAAGCGTGACATGAGATGGTCCACCAAGGCTTCCTGCTGGGACGTGAAGCGGTTAGTTACTTCAACAACAACTCTGTCCAAATCTGCCCTAGTAATTGCTGCAGGTTGTTCTGTGGCAGGAGTGGTTGGGTTAGCCTGTCCTTCATTTGTTACCGTTGCTGGAGGAGGACGATTTACTTGATTCGTGACAGCTGGATCTGGAAGACTGCTGGATGCGATGTTTTTTCCTTTGTTAACATCTTTTCTCTGTTTGGGAGGCATGTTTTCCAAGTGGCGGACGATGCTGTTAGGAAAACTTGTTAAGTAGATGAAGCTGAAGCTTCGAGCTTCTAATTCTCAGTGAAAGCACCAAAAATGTTTGCACAAAAAATGGACAAACACCTCAAAGTCGTATGATTTAATAGATCTTATGTTGTTCTTAGTGATTTTGGAGATTTATGCAAATATATGAAAAGCAGGGGCTAAAATGTAAAAAGACACGCAAATTTATAGTGGTTCAGCCAGAATGTGCCTACGTCCACTTTATATGTTATTTCTCTTCTTCTCTTTTGATTACAAGTACAAAGCTTTGATACAAGTAAAAGAAAGTTGTTTGAAAGTTCCTTCCGTGCTTGAGCTCTCAAACTTGTCCCCCATTGTTGTACCCCTGCCCCTCTATTTATAGAGTGAGGCTGGGGGTAGGGGTCTTGGAGGTATATAGCAGCTGGTGTGCCTGGGCTGCTACAATCTGGCCTGGCAGTGCTCGGGCTCGGTAGGGCTTTGATTCGGTGGTTGGAGATGGAGCCTGGACCGGCACGAGCTGATTCGGTGGTTGGAGACGAAGTTTGGACCGGCACTAGCTGATTCGGTGGTTGGAGACGAAGTCTAGACCGGCACTAGCTGGTTCGGTGGTTGGAGATGGAGTCTGGATCGGCACTAGCTGGTTCGGTGGTTGGAGATGGAGTCTGGACCGGCACTAGCTGGTTCGGTGGTGAGAAAATAGCCCAACACTTAACGTTGAAACTCCCACTGATGGTTTGGTGTTGGGATTCGAACCTGCCCGGACACAGTCCTTTGGTTCCCATCTCCCAACTCCCAAACCAACCGAGCTACGAACGGCGAGTTAGATGAAATAGATTTTGATTCAAATCCTTGAAGTATGATTTGATATTCGAAAGATGTGTATATCTATTTCAAATGATTGAAATAAAACCCGGTATTCAGTTCTAGAAGTTTGGTTGAATGGTATTGTGGACACATGTATCCTATGCATTAGGATTGATTGATTATGCATCTTGTTGAGATGATTGATGGCTAATTTCTAATTTTCTTTGAATTGGAATTTGATTTTTTCGACTATTTTGAATAGCCTGACACTAAAGTTAAAGGATAATATAATTTAAACAAGTATTAAACTGTTAAGTATTTTGGTAAGTAAAATGAATAAGATTATTTGTATTATGCAAATATGAAATTTAGCTTTGAGATATTTTTAAATGAAAAGAGTTTTAAGAAATATTTTGAACATAGTAAATATTTATGAAAACTTATTTTTGGCAAATTGATTTTTTATAAGCAGTTCTGAATTTGTATAAATATGAAAATTAGTTTTGAAAGGTTTATAATGGAATTTGTTTTAAGAAACATTTTGAACCTAGTAAATGTTTTATGAAAAAAAAAATATTTTGAAAAGTATTTGATTTGGAAAGAAATTTGATTTTTATTTGAATTTGATATAAATATAAAAACTGAAGTTGTGAAAAACTATTGATTTGAAATTTGGAAAAAATTAAATTTAAATGATATTCGATTTGAAAGGGAAAAATGATTGTTGAGATCATATATGGATTTGAAACTGAATTGATATATGAAAATGGATTGATTTCGAATACCGTTGACTCTATAGAAATATTTGATTTGAAAGTTTCGATTCTTATATGAAAATGGTTTGTATAAGTATGAAGTTATTTCAAAAACTATTGATTTTGAAAGGTATTCGATCTGAAAATGATAATCTTATATATAATGGAATTTATATAAGAATGATATGATATATTCGAGACTATTGATTTTGGAAAGTACTCGATTTGGAAATGAAATCTTTTATATAATGGAATTTATATAAGTGTGACATTTGAAGTTATGATTTGGAAAGGGTACTATATATAGTATGATATATTTCGAAGGAAAAGATATAGGAAGTGCCCTCCGTGATTTTCGATAATCCACTTGATGGATTCATTCTATTGATTGATTTCGGTCGTTCGGACATAAACTCATGAGTTCCTTTGAATTCCATAGCGTAACCTATGGTCTTATGATTCGATTAGCATAGCGTAATTCGGGGGCGTGATGTGTAACGACCCGTTAATTTTGATAATTAAAACTATTAAATTTAATAAGATTTTGGAATTTAATATTGGGAGAAATCAAAATTTATGATTTATAAATAGAAAAGATTATTAGAATGTAATTTAATAATGTTGTTTGAATGTTATTGACAACTATTTTAATGTAGTTTCAATCAATTGAAATAATTGTAAAGTTAATTTGGTTATAATTGTAAATAAGGAATTAAATTGGTAATTAATGGAATTAATGAAATTGAAATATTATAATTAATATGGTAAAAGATGATGACTGTAGAATATGAATGTAATAAAATGTAAACTAATGTTAATTATATTCATAAGGTAATAGTTGATTCAATAATAAGAGTGTAAATCGAAATAAAAGAAATTGATTGAAATTAAAATATAATTAATTGGAGTTTTATTACAATTGCAATTAAACTCTGAAATTTATGTAATATTTAAATAGTGGATTTAACATGGAAATTTATTTTAAAAGATTATAAATTTCTATGCAATCAAAAATGATGAAAATTGTTAGCTTTTAAATTTGAATTTAAAAGTGATTAAATCAATTTAATAATAATTTATTTAATTAACATGAAAATTAGCCATTTTGGTCACTATCTCGGATTTCGACGAAACTAGTTTCATCGGATCTGTAGCGGTGAATTATTATAGGATTTCAATTTTGTAGCGATCGGACTTATCGTTTGATCGTGTGAGCTCGAAACCCGTAGAAATCGATTAATAAAATTTAAATGAATATAATTTGATTTTAAAACCTAACTTCTATATACAATGGAATTAGGGTTTGAAACTAGTTCCATTAAGATTAAAAATATTGAAAACATATATTTTGATATATGGGATGACCTACTTTCGTTTCGGAAACGAAACGGGCATTTTGGGTCGTTGTTTTTGTTACGACCCAAATCGATCTGTCCATTCGTTCCTATCTGTCTCTCGCTATATATAGGCTGTTATAAATCCTAATAGCTTCTTTTATTTCTAATTCTTGTACGTACAATTTTATCTGTCTATTCAATTACCTATTCCCTCTCCAATGGCTGTCAATTCCAAAAACCCTAATTTCAATTCAAAATCAAATCAAAAATTCAGACTCCTCAAACTATGTCATATAATATATCGTTGGAAATCTCTCGATGAATCTAATCTCCCTCTACAATTCATTTTTCTATTTCATGCGTCATTTGACCAGAAAGCGATGAAGAAATTTCGGCCGTCCATAGTCCATGGTTTGTTCAACGGTGGATCTTCATCCTTACGACGATCGGAAGGTTCTGGCGTGTAGAGGAGACTGAGGAGAATTCATCTGTATGGTTAGTTCATCTTATTAAGTTATTTAAAATAACTCTTATTTCTCAAACTCATTTTCAAAAACTTTCAATTCCAATTCCAAAACTAATTTTGACTCAAAAATTCAATCTTTAGAATTGTTAAAAATCTATGACTTAACTGATTTCCACGTGAAATCCACATTTGTGTGTGTATTGTGTAGTCCAAGGTTTTAACACAATAGTGCAACAACATCCAACCATCACAGATCAAAACACAGAAATATAGTTGATAAGCGGTATAAACTATAACGCTTATCTTTAATTCACGGATCACAGATATTCATATCATAGATAAATAGATCACAAATCACAACACAGAACAGGATATATCACAAAGCATCACACATCAGAGATGTCAAACAATTCAACATCCAATATAATCCAAACATCCATAAGTAGGATTAATTTAATTATCTGATTAATTTAAAGTCAGATAAATTTCTACGTATAAATTTTACTAGTTATGGTAAATTAATAATCAATTAATTTCAAATTGATTTCCAAATTTATTTCAAAACACTAAATCAAATTTTCAACGAATTTCCAAATCATTTCCTTTTTAAAATAAATTTCTTTATCTCTTCAAATCTATTTAAAAATCCAAATTTTTAAATAAATTCTTCAACTTATAAATAATATTATTAAAAATCCCTTTACTAAGCCCTTTTTCCCAACATTTGAAATTTAATTCAACATAGTTCAAAAATAAGACTTTTATCTTTTTAAAACTCCTTTTAAATTTATCCAATTCTCAAAATAAATTTTCAATAAACTTCAACTTGAATTTCAAAAATCCAATTTTATTTATTTCTGGTATCCAACGATACCAAAAATATATTCGGCTAAATTATAGCCTTCAACAATTCCAAATCACAAATATAATCACACGGAGATTATAAATAATCAACACACAACATATGAAACAAATTCAAATGTTTGAGGAATCCAGTTGGATCCCTCCAACCTGTTTCCCTGCATCCATAGATGTTAGAACAATACCAATTCCACTTCGAGGTGGAATATCACGGTATATGGGATTTATAAAATACTATCTACCATTATGCGGCCCAATAGGGTCTCATCCGCTATATAATGCGGGAAATCAACTCCAAATACATATATAATACCAATTCCACTTCAAGGTGGAATATCGCGGTATATGTTTTTAATATAATAACCTCCGCTATTATGCGGCGTATAGGGTCTATTTCAACACATCCAATGACAACCATCAATCCAAACACACAATCAACACAATCAATAATTTTAAATCTAACTGTTTAAAATTTAAATCGAAACAAATTTGATTGAGTGAGAAGTTCTCACCTTTGCTTTCAAAAACAGTTGTAGTGTTTTGTTTCGAATAAAATTAAACGCACGTTTAATTTTACTTAAAATTATCACTAGCTCCAATTGACTCCAAACCAGCTCCATTGCATAGTGCTCGACAAAACGAACCCAATGCAAGTTGTTTCGTCAAAAATGGACCTCGTATCAAAAAGTTACAGCATTACAAAGTTTATACGATTTTTAATATAATTAATTTCATTTTCTTTTTAAATTTTTAACCTAGCTTCAATCTCTGCCGTTCGTTTTGAACTGAGAAGATCACGGTCGCGTCTTGCTTCTTCCTTCCAACGTTCGCTCCCAGGTATCTCACGCACGTTTAAACCCATTTGGCCGCCACTCTCTTTGAATTATCGCACCCACATCGACATGCCGGAGGTCGATCAACGACCACTACGACGTGTGCCACTCTCGACTCCACCCATGCCAGAGAACCGGCCCACTAATGACGCGCCACGACCGAGAAAACCCCTCCGACCTGCTCCATGAACGCGGGCCCCTAGCCCCCACACCGAGCGTCCATTTTAAATCTCCACCGTTGATCTTCTAGAGCTCGATTAGCTCTACAACTTTCATGTTGAACCCGAAGCTTGAAAACGTATGGATTTGGAGATATTTGAGGAAGAAAATCGTGAATTACCGGCCATTGAAAAGTTAGGGTGGCGGCTGAAGCATGAAACCCTAGGGTTTTTGCAAAATAGAAGAAAATGGGTCCTTTTATAGAAAATTTGACGAAACACTATTCATCCGAGATTTTCCGAACTCCAAACGAAGCGTGCCGGCTGACGTTTCTAAGGTTTTACCCGCGTTTCGGACACAATGGAACGTGTTTCGGGAGCTAATTCGGTCATATGTGCGAGTTACGGAAATAAACGATCAAATTAAAATTAAATCGATTAAAACGATTTCTATGCGTTTTGGCTTTCCCCGGACAAACCGTAAATCCAATTGACACAAAATTTGAAATCTTACAATAATATAACATTACGGATCCGATGAAACTAGTTTCGTCGAAATCCGAGACTATTTGAAAAATGACTATTTTTAGTCGTCAATTAAATATTAAAATAATCAATTATCACAATTTAACTTTTAATCAATTTTAAAAGTTCTAGAACATCATTCTAACTCCAATATGATTTAATATAACTTATAAATCATTTTTATTCACATTAAACCCAATTTCCAATTATTTACGCAATTTCAAATATTAAATTGTCGATTTAATTATCCAATTAAATCTCTATATTCGAAATTAAATTTATTCGACTTACAAATCTTACTTGTTAATATTTAAAATTAATTAAATATCTGAATTTCAAGTGGCGAAAATTCTGGGTCGTTACACCTGCCTTTTGGCAAGGCCACATACAGGCGGATTTAACCCAAACAATTATACAAAACATAGCATAGTCAACGAACAAACAGCGCAAGATGTTTAAAATATGGTTTCAACAAAAATTAAGTCGCTTCAAGTTGCTTGGAGTTTGCTTCGAGTCATCCATAGGTTTTCTTCGGGTTTTCAGGCATGCTGCTTCGGGTCAGAGAAGGGTCTGCTTCGAGTCTTTGATGGATTAGCATATTCACAAGCTACTTTGAGTCACCGCAGCACTTGCTCCGAATCAGTTGAAAGTTTACTTCGGGTCAAGGAGGCGGCTATTTCGAGTCAGAGCTATGGATTAATCAGAAACCATCTACTTCGTATCCATCAACTTCGTGTCCATCTAGTTCATATCCATCTGCTTCGGATCCATTCCCTTCATGTGCTTTGTATCGATCGTTTCCATACTCACCCACTTCGTATCGATCCCACTCCTACATGTTTCGTATCGATCAGTCAATCGATCGATACGAAGCAATGAACCATGGATCGGTACGAAGACACAAACCAAGCATCGATGCAATGTGGATAGGGATCGATCCGAGTTCATTTTACTCCACAACTACCTCCTTCGTATCGATCCCATTTCTGTATATTTCATATCAATCAGTCAAACGATCGATACGAACCAATGACCATTTGATTGATATGAAGGAAGGACTTCGGCATTGATACGAAGCAACACACATGAAGCATCGATACGAAGGCGGGGGTATGGAATCGATACGAAGAGCTTGGCAACCGATGGATACGAAGAAGGCATGGTCAGGTAAAGGAAACAGTCATGCGGCACAAAAAGTGGATCTCCCCTAAATCATTGCTCCATGTCATAGCAACTCCCTTGATCGATACGTACAAGATCGATACAAGCTTGATCGATACCAAGCTATTGATATGAACAATTCAGCCAGCTTACAAATTCCATTTTGGATCGATCATAACTCAAGATCTACAAGTCCAAACGCCTTCAAATTTTCACCATAGCTTGCATACCACCAGAGGAACGTTCGTGATCGATCCCATCATCATTGGATCATTTTTTGATCGATACGAAGTGATAACGGATCGATCATGGATCGATCCCCAATGACCTTGGATCGATCTGGTGGGCCCACCCATATATGCAAGAAGGGGTATTCGGGGATCTAAGTCAGATATTTCCAGACTGCACCTATAAATAGCACTCCAATGCCAATAGAAAAGGGAACTTCTTCTGCTATTTACGCTAAAACTCTGTTGTTTTGTTGGTCAATGTTCAAAGGCTTGTAATTGTAATCTCAATACAAAAGGAATAAAAGGATTGATTCAAAGTGGACGTAGGCCGGAGATAGCCGAACCACTATAAATCTTGTGTTCTTTCTTGCTTTCTTACATTTTAATTTTGCTATTTCTTCATTTTTATTCTCTACTTTATCTGGATCTGAGATCTGTGTTTGGATATTGTGGATCTATGTGTAAACACTGGTGGTTTCACTACTTCTGGGGTTTTTGACCAATTTTGGCACAAACAAATAATAGTACCCATTTATTTCAAATCATTTCAAATGTCATAAAACATTACATAATGTCAAACATTACAACATTTTGATCAAAAAATACATTTCATAGGTACAATAGAAAATAACGCAAAAAAGATAGATAGTAACTCCCACAAGCTTCATTCTCGTCATCTTCGAAAATCATCAACTCCTTCTCTATTCTTTGTTGTAATGAGGAGGGAGTCAGAACAAGAAGTGTCCAGTGAATAGAAATCTCGAGCCTTACTATTTCAGTCCTTGGGCAGCATAATTTAAATAAGAATAGTCTTACATATATAAAACCATTTAATACTTCATAACTACTTAATACCTTCCATTCCCGAAGTAGTTTTCTAAATTTCATTACCCATAACCAACGTCATTAATATATAACAATGCGAGAGATAGTATCCAAGCTACTTAATACCTTTTATTAGAAAATAGGCAGACTCTAGCCACTTAAGACCTTAATTGAGGCAGGCCCCATCATTCAATGCCTATTCCCAAGGAGGATTCCTCAAAGGTGATTATCTAGCTGACATCACATGAAATCTCTTAAGCCACTTAATACTTCTTTATGGAAAGGCGGACCCTCGGTCGATCACTTAATACCTTATCTCGAAGCGGACCCCTATCGTGATACAACCTATTGTGCCTAATAACTAACTTTTTGGCCATTTACTACTTCATTTGAGGAAAAGAGGTGGGTATTCAAACAACCACCGAATAACTCAAGACCCTAAGCAGGCCCTTCGTATTATGACCCATACTTATAATGATGTCTCACATTAGTCTGACTATTCATAGGAATTGGTAGCCAGATTAGTTGGGCTGATTTACACTACAGAATTTAGGACTAACTTCACGTCATTATAAATACTTATCATAGGAGATGTCTCACATCAGCCCTAAAGTCATGCTGCTGGTAGCCAGATTAACTTGGCAGATTTCTATGTTTCTTTTGACTAACCTCGCATCCCTATGACTTAGCCATAATTTAAATACTCTCTGTATATATGATACTCATCTCACCGTTCCATAATTAAGGCCTTATAAGGAATCTTCCTTATTACACTTTAAAATATTAATTACTTTCCTAAGGAGGACTAAATGATAATTATTACCCAATTAACTACACAATTATACATTATAATTACACGTTTATTACGCTAACTAATATATAAATAAATATACACTTATTATTCTATGCATGCGGAGAGTATGCCCTAACTAAAGTTAAATGTCAATTCCTTTTTAACCATAATAATAGGAGTCATTCCTTTCTTCCATTTTACCAATAATGTCCAAATTACGATATCCATAACAAGGGATTCTAGTATCCATAACAAGGATTCAATACTCATATCCAAAATTGCAACAAATAGACTTGTATATAGAATCTAAATCCAACTTATCTCGTATTAAAACAATGGAATAAACCAAAAATGGAAACTTACAGTTTAATCAATTCTACGCTCTATTCAACTTCTTTTACATGAATTTAGATAAGGGAAATTCTATTATATTTTATAGAAATAGGCAGTGTAAACTATGAGTAAAGATTCGTCCTTTACACACCGTCTCTCAGTTAAATCCTTTAATCAAATCTGGAGAGGAAGAATAAGAAGTGGAATAGAATGTAGAATACATAAACAGAAAAATTCACAGAACTCCATTAAATTAACACTAAACAATTAAGATTCCAATTATAAAAATTGGCATTTCGCTTTGGGGGGATGTTTTCATAATTCAAAACTCCTCAAGGCATACATCAAATCCAACTATACTATTCAACTACTAAAATAGAAAAAACTAAGATTTCCATGCATGGTTGGTCCTTAGCTTTTCTTCTCTTTGGATTTGTAACGCCTATTATAATCTCTTCAGATCTCTTCTTTTTAATATATACAATAAGGGATTTGTATATATATTAGATTTAGAACGGTTGGAGGCGTTTAGAAATTTAAATGATAAACAAAGATATGTGTTAGAACCTTGTATTTTGATGCTTTGATTGTGACAACTATATAAGTAAATATTATGTGAACTAATAATATTTACATGAGAAGATACAATTCTACTCGACAATAGATTGCAGACCAGATTCTAGATATAAGCTTAAATATTGTCAATGGTTTGTCTATGGTCTAGGTCTTGTAGTTAATTTTTGTTAAAATCTCTCCAAAGTGGTATATGCGCACACACACGCAATTTCAAAGTTTCCAAATCATAGTTCGTATATCAAAGTTCTTATTACACTTGTTCACACAAAAAATATTTCTGAAAAATCATGATTATGGCAAAAAAACATGAAATTCAGCTGACTGAAATGCCTAGTTCAATCGACTGAATATATGTGCACATGCACAATTTGATATGAATGTTCAGTCGACTGAACTACCCATTTCAGTCGACTGAATAAGGTGTTTTTTGAACTGTTTTCTCTCTGGTTCAAATTTTTAACATTTCAGCTTGCTGAATTCTTTTGTTCAGTCGACTGAAATTGCATAATGGTTATATTTTTGAAAAGTCACTTCACTTTATTAAACAGAAACAACCCTTGATTCAAGAGTTGTTTCTGTATCTTTTGACCGTTACTTTTCATGATAAGTTGCAACACTTAAACACTATATATAGCCTTTAAATCATTTGTTTTAATTACCTAATTTTTTGATTCTATCTCATATTCTTATTAGCTAAACTCCTGCAATTTGCATTCAAACTCTTGTTCTAATCACTTGCACATTCTAGAGCAATTTCATTTGTGATTAAATTAACTTCCTATCTTCATAAACTACATTATATACCACAAAGGAGAAGATTATAGGATGGTTGTACGTTATTGACTTATCAGTGCTATTCAAGAGCATACTCAGTCAGAAGCAATTTTTACTGTTTGTGTTAGAAGTTCTGTTCGGTTGCTCAGGTGGTTGAAGTCCTATACTGTTGCTTAGGCGGTTGAAGTCATGTTCGGTTGCTTAGGAGGTGTAATACCTACTCCTCCGGGTTAAGAGTGGGTTGATAGTTAAATTCCAGAAGGAGTCTGAGACTGGATGTAGAACGGGAAGTTCGAACCAGTATATAAAAAAATCCCTGGTGTCATTTACTTTACTATTTATTATTATATTTATATTCCGCACTAGTAGATAACTTAGATAATATTCCATATTACGATCCTTAGTCATTCTCACTTGGTATCGGAGTAGGTCATCACATAACCATAACATAGTTATTTGATATTCAGTTAATATGGAAAATAACACTAACACAAGTTTTATTAAAGGTCAATTCACTGCACGACCACCACTATTTAACGGTTTGAATTACAACTATCGTTTAACTCACATGAGTATTTATATGCAAGCAAATGGATATGATACTTGGAATATCACTCAGAATGAATACACTATACCTACCACACCATATGCACAATGGTCAAACACACAAAAAATAGATGCTACTTCAAATGCAAAAGCCATGAATATGTTATTTTGTGCTTTAGATAAGAATGAATTTAATAGAGTTAGTATGTGTAAAACTGCTTAGGAAATCTAGCAAACTCTTAAATTTACACATGAACGAACAAACAAAGTGAAACAAAGCAAGATTTCTATGCTTAAAAATCAGTTCCAAAATTTCAGAATGAAACCAGATGAAACTATAAATGACATGAATTCTAGATTCCAAGACATATATCATTCAATATTAGCACTAAGAGAAAAATATTCAGATTTTGATATTGTCTCAAAAATTCTAAACTCTTTTAACGGATGAATGGGAACGAAAAGTCTTAGCTATTGAAGAAGCTAATGATATTTCTACCATCAAACCTGAAGAGTTAATAGGAAATCTCATGTCGTATGAAGTTAATTTGCAGGCAAAACGAGATAAAGCTCAAGATAGAAAGAATATAGCTTTTCAGGCCAAACAATAAGACTCGGACTTAGATTAAGATGACATGGCATTTATGGCAAAGAATTTCAAAAAGTTTTTGAAATTTAGAAAGAACAAGAAATTCAGAAACAACAAGAGAAACAATACCGATAAACCACCAGCTTCAAATCTCGAATGTTATGAATGTCATAAGAAGGGTCACATAAAGAAAGACTGTCCTGATTGAAAGAAAGACAGGTACAAGAATAAGAAGGACAAGTACAAAAAGAAGCAAGCATTCTCTGTTACATGAGATGATTCAGAATCGTCCTCATCATCACACAATGACACTGACAGTGATTCTGAACAAGCCAATGTCTGCTTTATGGCTTCGACTAACAATGTAAGTGATCTTACTTTTGATGATTTAATAGAAATAAACTCAGAGCTATTGGAAAACTAAAAGAAGTTAAAAGAAAGTATAAAGATGCTCTAGAAAAATTAAACAGAAATGAAATAGAAGTTGATACGCTAAGAGATGAAAAGAAAATCTTAGAAGAAGAACTTGTTAAAACACAAGAATCTACGTCCAACGTTTCTTCTCAACTCACTATGTTATCAAATGAAATAGAAGTGCAAAAAGAAAATAATATGACAATAGCTTCAGAAAATCATGATTTAAAATCAAATGTCAAAATTCTTGAATTAAACAATACCAGTCTCAAAACTGGATTAGAGAATATCACTAAAAATATATCTAATTTTAATAAAGGAAGAGAAAATCTTTCTAAGATTATTAGCAATTCTCAAACTACTTTTAATAAGAAAGGGTTAGGATATACAAATTCTTCAAAGACTAATTCAAAGAAGAATAACCCATCATATAAAAATTTCAATTTACATAAGAATTTTGTAAAAGCAAAACAAAGGTTTTCACTCAAAAGAAAGAAATTTGCAACACAACAACTATAAAGATTTGGGTACCAAAAACTAATAATAACTCTATTAGAAATAAGTATATTAAATCTTTTATAAATTCAGTTCATAAAAATAAAGATTTAATGTTAACCCGCCTTTTGGCAAGGTCGTGGACAGGCGGATTTAACTAAAATAAACAGTGTTATCTGGCTACAAGATGATAGTTGCAGAAAATATGGTCGGGCTCGAACGAGTATCGAGTTAGGAAAGGATTGGAGGTATGAAGGCTAGTATGGCTCGGTCAAGGGTGGAAAGTCACGAGTGGCTCGGCCTGAGTGGGTCGGTAGATGTGGCTCGGTGGTGATCTGGTTCGTCATTTCATGTTCGTCATTTCAGGTTCGTCATTTCTGGTCCGTCATTTCTGGACCGTCATTTCTGGACCGTCATTTCTGGATCGTCATTTCTGGACCATCATTTGTCATTTCTGGTTCGTCATCTCTGGATCGTCATTTCTGGATCGTCATTTCTGATTTTTCGTTTCTGGTTCGCCAATTCTGGTTCGTCGTTTCTGGTTCGTCATTTCTGGGTCGTCATTTCTGGGTCGTCATTTCTGGTTCGTCATTTCTGGTTCGTCATTTCTGGGTCGTCATTTCTGGTTCGTCATTTCTGGATCGTCATTTCTGGATTGTCATTTCTGGTTCGTCATTTCTGGTTCGTCATTTCTGGTTCGTCTCGTCATTTCTGGTTCGTCAATTCTGGTTCATCATTTCTGGTTCGTCATTTCTGGTTCGTCATTTCTGGATCGGCATTTCTGGTTCTTCATTTTTGGTTCTTTATTTATGGTTCTTCATTTTTGGTTCGTCATTTCTAGTTCGGCATTTCTAGATCGGCATTGGTGTTGATGGGCCCGGATCATTCAAGAAGCCCAATAACTCAGGTTTTGCCTATAAATACAGCAAGCGGGGCTTCAGAAAAGGGATCTTCATTTTGTTTCCCTTCTTCTTCCTCATTAAGGCTACTCTACCATAAGTGTTTTGAAAACTCCGGATTGTAACTGTAATTGATTCTCATATCAATAAAAAGGAAAATTTTGGAGTGGACGTAGACCAGAGTCAGCCGAACCACTATAAACCCACTGTTTTTTCTGCTTTCTATTTAATTTTTACTGCTCTTCATATTTATTCTCTCTACATACACTTTATCTGTTAATTGTGACTGTTAGTTGGTGCTTTCATTTACGTTTGGGTGTTAGTGACCAATTTTGGTGCTTTCACTGAGAAAGCTAGCACTTAGGGATTCAGAAGCTTGGATTTTGGATTTAAAGGCCTAGGAACATGGATTCTGAAGACTATGGCAAGGCAATTGACCAGGAGAAAAAGGACAGAAAGGAGTCAGCAAGAGGGAAGTCAAGAGGCTTCCTCTAGAGCTAATCAAGCCTCGATCTATATCACTAGGGATGAAATGCAAGTCATGATGAATTCCATGTAGGAGCAGTTGATTAAAAGGCAAAAGGAAATAATGCATACCCTTCTTAGACAATTTGGATAAGTAGGAGCTGCAGGAACTCAGATCCATGGAGCTGGATTAGAAGGACTCAACCGGCAAGCAAATGGAGTGGTTCAGTAGGGGATAGCCCCTGATCGGCAAATAGCTATCAACCCGGATGAACCTAGACTTGGGGGCATAACACCAGGTAATGCAGGACCAATCCATGGAGCGATACCAGATGGCACGGCGCAGCCTGGCGCCAACAGGGATACAGAAGTGCGTGATAAGGAGTATGTACTGGAATTCCCTTGAGGACCGGGAGGGCAGTTAGGAAATGTAGATGGGGGGCAACCCTTGGTAGGTAACACTGGATTAACCGACATTATCAGACGAACTATTCATGGAGGTCTGACAAACAGGGATTTGGGGGGAGTAAACAAAAGTCTGTTTAACCGTAACATTAGGATGGCAAGGAATCCACCTGATTTCAAGCTGCCCACTCTAGAAGTATACAACGGTAAGACGGATCCCACTGACCACTTGATGAGGTATACAAGATATATGGAAGTGCTAGGGGCATCAGAGGAGGTTATGGCCCGATGTTTTCCCCTGTACTTAACCGATATAGCTGCTATGTGGTTCAGACAGCTGGAAGATGCATCAATCGGAGCATGGACAGAATTGGTGGATAGGTTTTTGAAACAGTTTCGAGTTCACATCAAAAGGCCGAAGAATGTGATGACACTGACGTCGGTGAAGCAGAAGACGGGAGAATCGCTTAAGACATTTTTAACTCGATTTAATGCAGCAGTTGCTTCAGTAGATCGGTCGGATCCATCAATGGTTCTAATGGCGGTGGTATCAGGAGTCAGGGATAATTCAGATTTCAAAGTATCGTTGATACGGGATCCACCAATGGATCTTGGGGAATTCTTTCATGAAGCTGAAAGGTTTCTTCGATAAGAGGATGCATGTTTGGATATGAAGTCAAAGGAAGTAAACATGGTTAAGGAAGGAGAACCGTTCGGTGAAAGCTTGGGTAAAGATAAGGATAAAGGGAAGAGGAAGCACTGGGGAGAACCAAAATTCTCTACTTACACAGGACTGAATGAGACATTGGAATGAATATACTTAGACACTCGGGATCGCCTTCCTTATCGAAGGATGGCTAGGAGGGAACCCTCAGAACGCGAAAGGGCATCGGGAAGGCACTGTTTGCTTCATGACCTGGACGGGCATGATACTAACAGCTGCAGGCATCTAAAGGATATAATCGAGGAGCATGTAAGGAATGGTCAGTTGCGACAATATGTTGAAACTCGGAATGGGGCAGTGGAACAGGAGCAGCCACCGCCTACCTTGAACAATAATGGTGCAAGGCCTAGGAATGGTGGTCGGTTGGTCATCAACTAATCGTGATGGTTTGGAATAAGTAGCAAACTCTAGGTAGACGACTGAGTCACTTACTCATGTACAGGGACGGAGACAACCCCTAGGCATGCTCTGAGATGATGATAAACCGTGCCGCTCTGGTTTGTGAAATCTGTTTTTTCATTTTGGCATGGACACTTTCTTTTTCTGGTTTGGTTTTGGAGTTTGATTTGAAATCCTGGTTTTGTTTGTTTTCTGATTTGGATTTTAGATTGGACGTTTACTTTTTGGTTTGGACTTTTGATATGGGTTTATGGTTTTCTGGTTTGAATCTGGATTCGAATTATATTTTGATTGACCTTTTGTTTGGTTTTTGGCTTAAAGGTCGGTAAGAATGGACTATGCTCGGCAAGGGTCTAGAGCGACCAGGATTTGACCTAGGACTTAGGCCTCATATTATCTATCGGTTACAATTTCAGGTCATCGAGTGTGGACTGTGCTCGGCAAGGGTCCGAAGCGACCAGGATTCGGATTAGGACTTAAGCCCTGGCATTACTCAGCGTTTGGGGACACTGAACCAGGAATACTATGGCATTACTTAACATAGGTCGTCGAGTGTGGAGTGCGCTTGGCAAGAACCCGGATAGGTTACGGATTCGGATTTTGGCTTTGAATGGCTATGGATGACATATGGACTTTAGATGATGGATCAAAAGCTATTCAAAACACGCCTTCCTACCACAAGGCATGTTTTGGGAGGCAAATGTTAACCTGCCTTTTGGCAAGGCCGTGGACAGGCGGATTTAACTAAAATCAACAGTGTTATCTGGCTACAAGATGATAGTTGCAGAAAATATGATCCGGCTCGAACGAGTATCGAGTTAGGAAAGGATTGGAAGTATGAAGGCTAGTATGGCTCGGTCAAGGGTGGAAAGTCACGAGTGGCTCGGCCTGAGTGGGTCGGTAGATGTGGCTCGGTGGTAATATGTTTAGTCATTTCTGGTTCGTCATTTCTGGTTCGTCATTTCTGGTTCGCCATTTCTGGTTCGTCATTTCTGGACCGTCATTTCTGGACCGTCATTTCTGGACCGTCCTTTTTGGACCGTCATTTCTAGACCGTCCTTTTTGGACCGTCCTTTCTGGACCGTCATTTCTGGTTCGTCGTTTCTGGGTCCTCATTTCTGGTTCGTCATTTCTGGGTCGTCATTTCTGGTTCGTCATTTCTGGTTCTGGGTCGTCATTTCTGGGTCATCATTTCTGGGTCGGCATTTCTGGTTCGGCATTTCTGGTTCGGCATTTCTGGTTCGGCATTTCTGGTTCGGCATTTTTGGTTCGTCATTTCTGCTTCGTCATTTCTGGATCGGCATTTCTAGATCGACATTGGTGTTGATGGGCCCGGACCATTCAAGAAGCCTAGTAACTCAGGTTTTGCCTATAAATACAGCAAGCGGGGCTTCAGAAAAGGGATCTTCATTCTGTTTCCCTTCTTCTTCCTCATTAAGGCTACTCTACATAAGTGTTTTGAAAACTCCGGATTGTAACTGTAATTGATTCTCATATCAATAAAAAGGAAAATTTTGGAGTGGACGTAGGCCAGAGTCAGCCGAACCACTATAAATCCACTATTTTTTCTGCTTTCTTTTTAATTTTTACTGCTCTTCATATTTATACTCTCTACATACACTCTATCTGTTATTTGTGACTGTTAGTTGGTGATTTCATTTATGTTTGGGTGTTAGTGACCAATTTTGGCGCTAACATTTTACTTATAAAGGGAATTCGAAACCCTCTTGGGTTTGGTTTCCTAAGATCTAACTCTTAGGACCCTAATAAAGGGTGGGCACCAACATCATTTTGATATTTTTTGTAGGTACCAACTAAGAAAAGAGGAAAGTGGATACTTGTCAGTGGTTGCTCAAAACATATGACAGGAAACAAAGATATGCTGACTAACATCATCTACTCAGATGGAGGATCCGTCACATTTGGAGATAATTCCAAAGGCTATATCATCGGTAAAGGCGATGTGAGCAATGACGGTACAACTAACTTACCTCTTGTTACAAATGTATTACTAGTTAAAAATTTAGAACATAATTTGCTTATTATAAGTCAACTATGCGATAAAGGTTTTAATATAACTTTTTTGAAAAATAAATGCAACATATTTTATCAAAATAATAACCTTATATTTGAAGGAACTAGAGAACGAAATATTTACATATTAAATATGAAACTTAATCATAACACAAATATGTGTCTAGTAGCCAAAGAAAATGATCCTTGGTTATGGCACAAAAGATTTTGTCATATAAATTTTAAAGCAATAAGCAAATTATTTAAGAATAATTTAGTTAAAGGTTTACCAAAAATGAACTTTATAGTAAAGAGTATTTGTGATGCTTGTAAGTTAGGAAAATTAACAAAATGTTCTTTTAAATCAAAAAAAATAATTTCAACATTACAACCACTTGAGTTATTGCATTTAGGTCTTTTTGGACCAACTCAAGTTCAATCTATAAACCATAATAGATATGTGTTCGTAATTGTAGATGATTTTTCTAGATTTACTTGGACAATATTTTTGAAAAATAAAAGTGATACTTTTGAAAATTTTAAAATATTTGCTAAAAGAATTCAAAATGTTAAAAATTAAAAACATTCAGAGCGATCGCGGTGGTGAATTCGAAAATGGATCTTTTGAAAAATATTGTAATAAGAAAGGAATTGTTCACAATTTTTCATTTCCTAGAACTTCGCAACAAAATGGAGTTGTAGAAAGGAAAATAGAACACTTCAAGAATGTGCTAGGACTTTATTAATTGGAAGTACTCTACCAAAATACTTTTGGGCAAAAGCTAAAGCAACTGCTTGTTATGTTTTAAATAGAGTTTCCATTTGACCATTAACAAAACATACCCCATATGAACTTTTTAATGAAAGAAACCCCAACATATCATATTTTAAAGTTTTTGGTTCAAAATGTTTTCTTTTAAATACAAAAGAATATCATGGTAAATTCGATCCAAAATCCGATAAAGAAATATTCATTGGATATTCAGAACGAAGCAAAGCCTATAGAATTTATAATAAAAGAATTAAAGTAATCGAAGAAACACTTCATGTGTCATTTGATGAAAATTTCAAAATTAATCATAAAAATAAAGATGATGAAATTGTCTCAAAATCAAATAACATAAAAGATGATTTTCAAAATATTGAAAATAATGTAAACAATAATTTACCAAATAATAATGAAACTCAAACTCCACCAAGACTTCTAAGAAATCATCCAGTTGAAAATATCATTGAAGAAGTAAATACTAACGTAAGAACTCGAAATCAACTAAATCAAATGGGTCATATAGCTTTTCTTTCAAACATTGAACCCGAAAATGCTAAAGAAGCCTCAACTGATGATTACTGGATTATAGCTATGCAAGAAGAACTAAATCAATTTGAACGTAATGATGTTTGGGACTTAGTTCCTAGACCAAGTAATCAAGCGGTTATCGGTACCAAATGGGTTTACAAAAATAAAGCTGATGAGCAAGGAAATATTATTCGAAATAAAGCTAGGCTAGTTGCTCAAGGTTATAATCAAGAAGAAGGAATAGACTATGATGATGCATTTGCTCCTGTAGCTCATCTAGAAGCTATACGTATTTTATTAGCTTATGCGTGTTTTAATAACTTTAAATTATATCAAATGGATGTAAAAAGTGCATTTTAAAATGGTTTTATAAAAGAAAATGTATATGTAGAACAACCACCTTTATTTGCACATGAAAAATATCCATATCATGTTTATAAATTAAAAAAGTCTTTATACGATTTAAAATAGGCACCTCGTGTTTGGTATGACCATCTTAAAAATTATTTAATCAATTCTAGTTTTAAAATTGGAAAAGTAGGTCAAACTTTATTTATAAAACAAGATAAAAATGATATTTTAATAATACAGATTTATGTAGATAATATTATTTTTGGTTCGACAAATGAAAATTTTTGTCAAGAATCAGATATTATGATAAGATAATTTGAAATGTCTCACATGGGAGAACTTTCATATTTTCTTGGTTTACAAATTAAACAATTAAGTAATGGAATTTTTATTAATCAAGAAAAATATTGTAATAATCTTATAAAACGATTTGGTATGGAAAACCCTTCTACTAAACCGACTCCTATGAGTACTACGGTACATCTCGATAAAAATGAAAATGGGAAAAGTGTTGACCAAAAACTATATCGTAGCATGATTGGATCACTACTTTATTTAACTACTAGTGGACCAGATTTAATGATGAGCGTATGCTTGTGTGCACGATTTCAAGCAAATCCCAAAAAATCACATTTGCGGGAAGTGAAACGAATTTTGCGATACTTAAGCAAGACTAAAGACCATGTCTCTTTTATCCAAAAGAATGTCCTTTTGAGTTAGTATCATACAGTGATGCTGATTTTGGAGGATGTCGAACGGATCGAAAGAGTACAAGCGGTACTTGTCATTTCATTGGATGATCTTTAGTATCTTGGTTTAGTAAGAAACAAAACTGTGTTTCACTCTCAACGTGTGAAGCAGAATATATTTATGCTGCTTTAGCATGTGGTCAAGTAATCTACATGCAGCAATCAATACAAGATTTTGGAATAAAACTTTCTAAATATACAATCTACTATGATAACACAAGTGCTAAAAGTTTATCGAAAAATCCTATAAATCACTCTAAAACTAAACACATTGATATTAGACATCATTTTCTCGCGATAATATAGCAAAGGAAATATATCGCTAGATTTTGTACCATCAGAAAATCAAATAGCGATACATTTACTAAACCCTTAAATGAAAATAATTTTGTAAAATTAAGACGAGAACTAGGAATCATGTCGATAAATGAATTATAATTTATAAAAAAAATTACAAGTACAAAATAAATAAATAAATTTAGAATAAAAAAATTGGAGCTGATGGCAGTCGAACTGTGGTCTCTTGGGAGGAAGTTGCATGATGTTCCAATATTCTAATTTGATTCTTGAATTCAGACCTTACATCTCTTTCATTTAACTTACAGCCATTATTTCTTACTTTCTCTAACCTCACATTTTACTTGGTTGAGATTTTCCTAACACTTTTCACCTCAAACACAAAAACCAGTAATAGTATATAGCTCAGTATATATATTCAATCAACTTTCATATTTTCTTAAGCATTATAAAGTGTTCAAACAACTTAATCTACAAATAATATACAAACAATATAATGTCGTCACAAGAAAGCTCAAACCAATCCTCGATTGTATTTAGCACTCCAACCTCCGATTCCTCAAACAATTCAACTCCGGTATTGTAACAACCCTGGTTTTGATGATTACCTGTAATATTAAATTGTAACAGTGGTTATAATTTGATATTGTGAATTAAAAATAAATTGGAGATTTAAATTGTTTATTGGATTAAAAAATGGATTTTAGAAATAAAATGAGAAAATAAAGTTTTAAGAATTTCATTTTGGTTGTTTGAGTTAAAGATGAGTGAAAGATGATTTTTATTTGAGAAAATGCAGTAATTCTTGTAATTATTGCCAAATATTTCTTCTAATGATTTTTAAAAGAAGTATTTGTTTTAAAATATGTTTATTATAAATAAAAAGGTGAAATTTGGTTTAAAAAAATTAGAGTATTAATCGACGTATTTAATAGATGTTTAAGACAAAGCTATAGATGGTCGCTCCTAACCAGCCCTATTCTCCGCATTAACAGACAGTATTACTCAGTAATACTCTTTGTTAATGTGGGTCTTAGGATGGGGCATCACAGCTTGGTATCAGAGCTGAGTTCAGAACAAAATATGATAAACACAGAACAGAACATATATAACGATACATCAAGGTAAAGTACAAGTGTTACAAATTCCCTTAATCATCGTGTCCTTAACCTTTTTGTGTTTTTTGTGGTAGATATAAGTTTGGGAGATGTGTAGGAATATATTTATTCCATAGTATCCATAATTATTGATGATATCTCATCTTAGGAGTAATCTTAATTCTGATTCTATTCGAGTCCACTTCGATACGGGTGCTTGACACTCATCTGTATCGGAGGAAATTATTGATGCTATTGGATATTCTTGTCTTGTTCTTTAAGGATTGCGTGAATTTAGTAGATCCTTTTAGGAGTTAGGAGGCCACCAATGACCATAGATCGAACTTATCTAATTTTTATAGTGCGATGGTTAGCTATTCACGGACTAGTTGTACCTACCGTTTCATTTTTGGGATCAATATCAGTAATGCAATTCATTTAACGATAAACCAAATTCGAATTATAGAGCTATGACGCAATCAAACCCGAATGAAAAAAATGTTGAATTGAATCGTACCAGTCTATACTGGGGTTTATTACTCATTTTTGTACTTGCTGTTTTATTTTCCAATTATTTCTTCAATTGAGAGAAAGAAAGAGAGTGGTAGGAATTCTCTTATCCCATCGGAAAGATATCATCTTCATAATTATCCATGACTGTTTTTGTCTATAGTATGACCACTTGATAAAATGTGGAGGAAAGTGGGGGAAATGGCCGAATCCTATTGAGGAGATCCGTAATATTTGGCATGATGTATGAGGATTTTAGGGTTGTTCCTTGTAGCTTATCTTTCCATGTGAATTAGCATGTTATTTTCTATCTAGAGTTTGGAATGATTTGAGATGGAGTGGCTTGCATATTATCAAGCCACATTTTGGGATTCGAAGGATCCTATATTTTAGGTATCCTAATATGGCTGATTTGTTGTCTCTTGTTCTTCGGAATGTTGATGATAATTCTGAAGTATCTTTATTTGCTCTTGAGTTTCGAGATGATGATGATGTATCTCGAATTCCAATTGTTGTGACTTTGTTGACTTCTGTGAGTCCGTTTCGGGTTTGTCACCCAATGGGAAATCGAGTATTGTATTGACCTCATTTCTAGTTCTTAGCCTTTCGGTTATCCTCCCATGAGGATGTCCACTAGGGAAATGAGGCGATTAATTGAATTCAATTGATATTGTCGTTCTTGCCTCTTTCGAGATATCCTCTTTGGATACTCATTTGTTGATATATTTTGTGATATTACTTCACTCGAAGTAATGATATGTTGTTAGTGTTACTTCTTCTCATTCAAGAAGATATCTTACCCTTACCTGTATATCTCATTGATCCCTTATTCGATATATTGAGTGGTGCTAGGGTCTTTCCTCGGCTTGACGTTACACAGATTCTTTATCTTCTACGAGTTGCGGAAGATAGCGTTTCTCTTACCGCATTCCACACTCGTATGATTCTTGTGAGTGTCTCGTTATATTGTTTGGATTGACGAACAATCCAGTTATTCCATCAATCTTGTGAATCGAGTATTCTGGGAATATCTCGATGAGTTCTCTTTGTGTTCTTTGATTTTGAGTGTAAGCAAAAATTCGAATTTTCAAATCTTTCAAATTGAAGATATGTTTTTAAGTGTGATTGAATTTTGTTTATTGAGATAAACAAAGAATATTTTGTGAATTGTTTATGAGGCATTTCTTTTTATAGAGAATGATTTTTGTATTGAGTTATCCATCGAGTGCTTTAAGAATTCTGGTCGATACGCCTGATCAACGTTATCGATAGGAATTTCTTGAACACTGTGATGAGACAATCAAACACAGTAAATTGAGTTTTATTGTGATTAAGTTTGGAAATTGATATTTATAGGATTGAGAATTTAAATTTTATTGAAATATGTAACTTGTTTTGGAATTTTTGGTTGTTTGAAAATAGTGAGTGGTAAAATTTTAAATTTTGTTTCAAGGATTTGTTGATATGGATTTATAAAACCCTTTTGGAAATTTATTTGTAATAAGAGGAATATGAGTTTGAATTTATTCATTTTGTAAGCGTTGTATTAAAGAGTTTTGAGAATTTTCAAGTGTTGAAAACTGAGATTTTAATTGTTTAGATAATGAGATTTGACACTCTATGATATTTTGATTGCAAATTAATATTTATGTATATTTTGGTTCCTTGTGTTTATCTTACCTTAGTGTAGTGGTCTAATGACTTGCGTTTTTACGATCGTTTGAGTTTGGTGGCTTTTGAAGAAACCACCTCTCGTCGAATATTCTTACCTCTCTTGTTGTCAGCTTAGTGTCAGGGTGGCTCTTTCTGTAGTGACACACGGAAATTCATGTTTATAATCACCTTGTGGATTGGAGTTCGGGGTAAAAGTTGAGTTAAATCTCGACTCTATTCGAGAGATTTCTAAGAAACCAATCCCACTCGATTGATTTTTGGATAGCATTCTGCTTTTGTGTTCTTATTTCGAAGGTGCGATGCCTTCGAAATCATGAGGTATTGCTCGAAGGTATTCAATGGTCTGATAATCCCAATGGTAACACTTGGGAAACCATAGAATTTATCGAGCAATTTTATCTTGGTCTTCTATCATCTTGAGTTGAGAGTGAGAAATTTTAAATCTCGAGCTTGTTTATCTTTCTTTTGCTTGATGAATTAATTTGTGTTGAATACAGCTCTCCTCTAGAAATTGTGAGGACGCAATTTTTATAAGGGGGGAGTCTGTAACAACCCTGGTTTTGACGATTACCTATAATATTATAAATTGTAACAGTGGTTATAATTTGATATTGTGAATTAAAAAAATTGGAGATTTAAATTATTTATTGGATTAAACAATGGATTTTAGAAATAAAATGAGAAAATAAAGTTTTAAGAATTTCATTTTGGTTGTTTGAGTTAAAGATGAGTGAAAGATTATTTTTATTTGAGAAAATGCAATAATTCTTGTAATTATTGCCAAATATTTCTTATAATGATTTTTAAAAGAAGTATTTGTTTTAAAATATGTTTATTATAAATAAAAAGGTGAAATTTGGTTTAAAAATAAATTTTGATTATAAAAATGATGGAAAATGGTTTGTTATATTTTATTACACAAGAAAATTAGTTTTGTGTAATTTTTGGGAGTCAAAAATAGCATTTTATGTAAATATTGGTGAAAATTAGTTATTTATTTAAAAATAAGGGTTTTCGATAATAAAAATATTTTTATAGCAAAATTATTTCTTTATATGTTGCAAAATATTTTATTAAACATGTAGATATGTTTACATAATTTATTTGTGTTAAAACTTGTGTAAAAGTGTTGTTTAATTAAATTACATTTGTATATTTGTGAATTAGTGACAAAATTGAATTACTTAGCTAATTTTCTTTGGTTTGGGTCATGGCCCATTAACAAAACAAACCTGAAGTATAGAAGTGAGAAAATTTTCTTTTCTCTCCTCCTGTACGTTCATTTACAATAAACCAGAAACAAGAAAAGAAAAGAAACTCTCTCACATCATTTTCAAACCTAAGGCTTCAATTCTCAAATTCCTTCAATTTAATTGTTGTTTTAATCAAATCGGAGAGATTTTCAGTAGGTAATCCACTCCAAAACTAAACTATTTCATCAAAATCTAAATTTTTAGAGATGGGATTGCCTGTAACAGTGTTTTCTTCTTTTGCATGTTTCTGTTTTGCACTTCTACAGGTTGTTGAAGCCAAATCCATCTCCAAGCCATCAACTTTCAACTACAAATCCAAGCATTTGCTCTAATATTGCAAGGTGAGTGTCAAAACTCACAAATCTAGCTGAAGAAAAGCTTCAAAAGCCAAAAATCTATGCAAATGTAGCCTTTGTAAAATTGTTTTCTGTAGTTGTTTAGTTTTTGTGATAATCTGTTTTGGTTGCTACTTTGCATGACCATATCTTTTTATTCCTAAGTCGAAATTCATCGATTCTATTTAAAATTTGAAGTTTTCTACTATATGCATACCAATTTTCAGTCCAATCTGAGTTTGTTTGGTCCTCTGTTTCATGCCTGAAAGTTGAAACCGAGATGGTTTTCAGGCCTGTACATATTCTTGTTTTGAACTGTTGTAGACATGGCCTGAGTCCATGTTTGAGACAGCGTATCTTTTTTATTTACTGTCAAAATTCATTAATTCTTTTTTTATTCGAAAGTTGAAGTTTTCTACTTTCAGCATACCAAATTTCAGGTCATTTCGACCTATGTGGCTTATAGAAATATGCTGCCGAACATTGATTCGGAACATGTTTTTGCCCAGATTTTAGCAGTGAAATCATTGCCTGGGTACAATTTTGAGAAATCACAACTTTCTCATACCTTATCCAAATTGAGTGATTATTATTCCAGTTTAAAGTATAGTTGTTGAACTTTACGCATGTCAAATTTCAGGTCATTCCGACCTCTGTAGCCTATAGAAACATGCTGTCAAACTTTGAATCAGAGCATGTTTTGCTCCAGCCGTTTACAGTAAAATATGGCTGTGAGTCTAACTTTGTGACATTATATCTCTCCCGTTTCTTGTCCGATCGCATCCGTACTTTTTTTATTCAAAGTAGACTTGTTGAAAATTATGCTTGCAAAATTTCAAGGCTTTTCGACCTCTGTAACTAGTTGAAAACTTGCTTGGAACTTTGAATCTGAGCATGTTTTACTCCAGCGGAAAATTTCTGAATTGTTTTACATGTATTTCCTTTGATGTTGTTTTTGAACGGCTTGATCCTAAGATGGAATAGCCAATATTACCACTTATTCGTATTTTGGATTGATGACTTTTTAGGAGATTTTCGTATGACGATTTTATGAATAATTTCATTGAATTTTTGTTGATTTTTTGTTGTTTCTTTGCACGTGCTTCCTAAACCGTTTTTGAAAGATTTTTTTTATAAGATAGCTTTCGAAATAAATATTTTACAATATTTATAATTATTTTAAAGCTATAAAAATATTTATTCTCTATAATAAGAGAATTTCAAAAGTCATTTTCCCAAAACGATTTCGAAAATTGTTTTAAAAGCTTGTTTTCTATAATAAACTATTTTCTATATAAAAATACACGTTTTTCTCTATTCGAGCGAATTAGAAAGAGAATTAAACGGTTTGGTAAAACATGTGGTATGGGACACGTGTGTTTATCTTATCGGTTAATTCCTGACTTGTCTGTTTGATCGTTTTGACCTTTGGGTCGTGTTTGCCGATGAGAGGAGGCAAACAATTTACTGCTTTCTAGTGTGGCATTTACTAGCGGTTAGTAAACCGTTTAGTGCGAACGTGTGGTATGGGATGCACGTTAACACTTTTTGGGTTCCTATCTGGGAGTTTGTGACACATTTGTCATTGCGACGTAATTGCCATTATTGGACCTTCGGATCATTTGTCCTTCGCGATGTTTGTCATTGCAACGTATTTTTCCTTCGGGATGTTTGCGACGTATTTGTCCTTCAAGATGTTGTCCTTCAGGACGTTTGTCATTGTGACGTGGCGCCTTATTTTGAGAGTACGGTACTTGGTGGGCTTCGGCCATATGCACGTGCTATATTTTTGAGATGGTTTCATTGATTATTTGTGATTTTCCAAGTGTATCGCCTTTTTACATTATTGGCCATTTGAGCCGTTTGAGATATCATATATATATGGCGATTACATTTTTGGAAATTTGAACTCCTTTGAATTCTATATTTTGGATTTGAGTTGCCAACACTAGGCATTTATTTGAGATTTGAGACTTTCCATTCTTGGCGTTTATTTAGGATTTATATTCTTCTATTTTGGAGATATATGTAATTGACTTTATGGCGTATTTTTGAGATTGAGATTTCTCCTTTGGGAATGCATTTGAGATTGCCGTTATGGCTGGTTTTGATATTCCTCTTATTTAGGAGTTATGGTTTCTCTAAACCAGTATTGTTGTTTTGGGATATGCCGATGATATGAGGTATGATACGCATAGTACTTTTGTTATGGAGTTTATCTCTTTTGAGATTATATATTTGTTTAGTGATACTACTTTATCACCTGAAGTAACCATATGTACTTAGAATTATTTCTTCTCATTTAAGAAGAATTATCACCCTTATCCTCATGCATTATATTATCGCTTATCCTTATTAAACTGATTGTTTTAGCTAGACTGACCCGTGTATTTTATACTCGGGTCAGACCGAGTTGTTTCAGGTTAGATACCTGCTTTTGGACTTAGCCTTGCTTGATGCTTCTGCTTGGATATTCGTTTATCACCTTTTTGTTGACTTTGATGTATATTTTAGACTTGTTGTATATATTGTGGTCTTCGAACCACTTATGATGTATCATTTTGTATTATACTGGGATGTATCTGTATATATGTATATATATGTTGTTTGTTGTTCTGTGATGTGATGTACATTTTAGTTGTTGTATTTTGTTTTGATAGATCCGTTATCCACCTATAGTTTTGTATTAAGCATTTATTAGATATGTCGATCCACTTGAGATAGAAAAACAATTAGAGCATAAATCAACGTATTTAATAGATGTTTAAGACAAAGCTATAGATGATCGCTCCAAACCAGCCCTATTCTCCGCATTAGCAGACAGTATTACTCAGTAATACTCTTTGTTAATGTGGGTGTCGGGGTGGGGCATCACAGGTATATATTCCAGTTAAGATTGCGCCTTCACCAAATCATCACACTAGGTATACGCTAAAAGTAAAGAGAGCTAAAAGAAACTTGGGTTTTGGCTCTCCATCAACAAAAGAAAAGATTGACGATATCCACCACTATCAACGGGAAACATTAGAACTTCACTGCAAAATGTACTACGAAGAAAAAGTCAATGCAAAACGATTAAGCTTCCTAGAACAATTTGCTCTGAAGTTTTGCGGATCATTTTCCAAGCAATGTGTGCATCAACCATCTCTGCAACGTCCTCAAGTGTCTCCAAACTCTTGGGAACGAGGTGCTCAAAGTAATGCATGGTCTTCTATCCATCCATCGCAAGAAATCACTAAGGTTGGACCGCACTCAGATGATTCGAAAAATTCTGGAAATTAAGTCTTTTTTATATATTGTGATTTGAATAAGTTGTACGTTTTCTAGAATAATAATTATATATTTTTTATTAACATTAAATTAAAACTAGAAAATACATAAATATGTATATATTGTATAACTAAATTAAGGAAAAGCTAGAAGAAATGCTTACCACAGAAAAAACAACAGATTCAGTTGACTGGAAGAAGGTGTAACGACCCGATATTTTCAACCATTCACATCCGCACATGTCCGACTTGAATTGCTCAAAATACCGAATTGTTATTTATATTTGGCAAAACTCAGAATATACAGTAAATAAATAATCACAGATCACAGACACAGAGTAATATAATGCAGCGGAAACAAAGAAATAATAGTTCATGAGCTACTATATAAATACATCAGAGTTAAGTAAGATACAATAGGAATACAAAGATACAACATGAATAACCGTATGATAATCAGGTACAACTCAGAATACAACTGGAATCAACTAGATAATAAAATGAATAGATATCTGGATCTTCAAAGCAAAACTCCAGCTCTAAAGGTGAGTCTCTAATGTTGTATCACTCAGTCTGACCCGAGCGTAAAGCAAACACAAAACACTCGAGTCAGGACATACATACTTATACAATGTAAACCAACTCAAGTGAACTGTAATAAAGATACAAGTAACTTAAAGAATGCTTGGGATCGCCCATTCTTTAAGGATCCATTAAACTATCTACTATATAGTAATATTGCGCTATTATAATAATGTCTAATATAAAATAAACATACTTTAAAATAGCATTAGGGCTTTACATTTAATCTGAACTCACCCTAACACGTAATAATGCCAATAGTCTATACAGTACATGCATACCTCGAAAGGCTATGAGAAGATACTCCATAGGTAGGACACAAATAGAAACTCGTAGTAAAGCTCGAAATGGTAGGTGACACGGCACAACTAGGCAATGCCAGGGTAGATATACCAATTACGCATCCGGACTGGTGGTGACGCATAGCAGCCACTACCGCCCACCTCGAACAACACTCCCAAATCAAGGGGTGCACCCAATCAATCACAAAGTAATAGAATGGTATCGAAGAAGTGTGTCCGATCAGAGGTGCTACCTCATTGGTCCGTCAATCGCTCATGTTTTAGCCACCTTATGCCAACTCATGGGATTTGGGTCCACGTATATACCTTAGGATCGTCGCCACCATCCTACTTCATTCTGGAAACTCCACCGCGTACACAGTTGTCAAAGTGGTTTTCGGTATCGACGGAGAGTATGTCCATATCCGATCCCGGTCTCTTTAACAACCAATCGTTATTATAACCCGTGGTTATAATTTTAAAATAATAATTTATACTTCAAAATAGAATATCATTTCAAATCCAAATCTTTATCAAAATAAAGATTAAATCAATTCCAAACCATTTCAATATATTTAAATTATCATATCATTTCAAAACTTCATTTCAAATCATTTCAATATATCAAAATATCATATCCTTTCAAAACTTCATTTCAAATCATTTTAATATATCAAAACATCATATCATTTCAAAACTTCATTTCAAATCATTTTAATATATCAAACTATCATTTGAGTTCAAATCTAAATATTCAACTTTAAATACTTTTTAAATTTAAAGATATCATTCATTTATTATTATTTCAAGTCACCTTTTAAATACTTTATATTTCAATCAAATGATTCAACTAAACCATTTAAAAGTGTAATTATTATACTTTCAAATCAAGTACTCAATTTCTAAAGTTTCAAACCATTCTGAGTTCATTTACTAAGTTAAAAACCATAAACATTGAAAATTTCAGCCTTTCACAGCATTCAGAAAAGGCTGTTATAAGTTATTCTTGAAAACATTTTTATTCAGCAAAGACAACATTTTAAAACTGCTGTTAAATCTCAGTTTTAGTCAAAATTTAGTTTAAAACAGCAAAGACAGCATTTCCAGAAATGCTGTAATAGCTTAGGTTTCAAATTAAAGGGTTTCATTAAATTCAACAAAAACAGCAGACCACTACAGCAGTTACAGAGCTGCTGTAATAGACCTGAGTCAAGTTTTAGTCTATTTAGTTCAATTACAGCAACTACAGCATTTCAGAAATGCTGTAATAGCTCTTTTATTCAATTTTAGTTCAAATCAGAAATCATAGCATTTCTGAATGCTAGTAAAGAAATTTCCAGATTTTAGTGTATTTCTAGCAAATGATAACCTTCAATATTAAACCTTTTAAACATTATAAAAATCATAATTTGACATTCAAAAATGTTCATTAAAATTTCTCTTTTAATTTATGATTTTTATAAGAAACAATTACAGTAAAAATCCAAATTTCCAATAATTTTACTTAACAAATCCAAATGTACAATTTTCTTTCTTCACATTTTTAACACATAAACTTAACACTTATATTTTATTTCCATATCACAAATTAAACTAAATTTTCAATTTTATTTAATTAACTTAAACCTTTAATAAAAACCAAATTCACATTTCCAAGTCAAGTTATATTTTAAAATTACACTTTTAAGCATTCATTTATTTAACCATTTTAATACATAGAAAACTCAATAACACTTTATTAAATCATTTAAATTCAAATTCAAATCAAATTATCATATTTACCATTTTCCAAATATAATTAAATTTCCATTTTATTTATATAACTTAAATATCATTTTAAAACCAAAATTTCAAATTTCCAAAGTTAAGTTATATTTCACAAATTCACTTTTTCCATTCATTTAAATTACATTTTTAACTTCTAGAAAAATCCAAATTTCTTTATTTAAACATTAAAATCCAATTTAAATCAAATTTTCATAATTTTACACTTTTAAAAATATTCAAAATACTTTATAAAAATAACCATGGGCCTGTATATAGTTTTCTAACCTAGGTCAAGTGATACGGATATGTATCATTTCAATCCGTAGTTTAAAAAGCAAAAATCCGGGTTCTATCATTTCAAACCCGCAATCCCAAGTTAAAATAAAATAAATAAAAATCGCTCAGGCTTATCATTTCAGCCCATAACGATTTTTTCCTATTCTAAAGTCCGTTCGGGTATGTATCATTTCAACCCATAGTGAATCTAATCTACAGGGAACTTGTAGTGTGATAAACAGATATAAAATGAACGGTATACAATATATAACAGTAATAGATGAGATGACAAGTAAATTAACAGGTTTAACATCATATAATGAAATCATCACAGGCAGTTATAACATATCATAATATTCTACACATTCAATTGTTGTTGCTTCACATTTGTATAAGTATAAAATGTCGTGTGAGATTTACTCACCTTTTCAAGCTGGAGTTTGTGAATCAAGATATACAGAAAAATTCCGAAAAGCACGATATGACTCTAGATTCAAGTGGATAGAGTGCCAAGGTATAAATCTTATATTTAACAAAAAAATAAAGCCAAAATAAAATATAGATTAATATAAAGATTAATTGAAACAAGATTGGAAATAAAGTAGACGAGAACATCACCAAGCTTCCGAACAAGTTTTGCTTGACCACAACTCAATGTATGCTCGACCATACATGCTTAGGCTTGGATTTGGCATGTTTTCAAGTGGGAAATGGATCAGGTTTGGATCATATAGGCACGGCTAAGCTAAGAATATGAAGAGGAAGGAGTTTGCAAGCCTAGAATGCAAAGGGACAAGGCAAAATGGAGTTTTTGGTTCAACCCTTAGGCTCGGCCATAGGGTATATGGGTCAGGTCAGATCTGGACAGAGGGGAGGGTGATGTTCAGAGGTGGTAAACAAGTTGGTGGTGGTGGCTAAGGGGGTGTCCATGGTCAACAATGAAGGTGGTGATGAACTAGAGCTCGACTATGCACTTTTGTGGAGTTTTGGACATTGTTTTGTGGAATTTTGTTCAAAGAATGGTCATGGCACTTTCAGGTCAGAGGAGAAGGTTTATTGGTCGTGGATTAGGTGGGGAAAGAAGTGGTGGTGGTGATCGGAGGAGATGGTGGTGGCTAAGGCCGATCAAGGCATGAAGAATCAAGGCAAAAATCAAGTAAAATAATGGGAAAATGAAGAAGAAAAGTGAAAATGGAAGCCATTGCTTACCATAATTTTTTTTAGAAATGAAGAATGGTCATGAGTTGAATGAAGTGGGAAGCAATTTCACGTGAATAACATTAGGAAATGTACGGCCAGGAAGAAAATGAGAAGTCAAGACAATGAAGAGGCAGGAAAAGGAAGAGTCACAAGCAAATGAAAAGACTTTGTCTCTTTGAATTTCCATTTAATATTTATACAAAATAAACAAAATAAAACTCAGTAAATAAAATAAAAACAAACTAAAATAAAGTGGAAAAGAAAATAAATAATTTGTTTTAGGAAATTAAAAAAATAAATAAAGAAAATAGCTTATTATATTGAGACTAGCTTTAAAAATTGCAAACAAAATACACTTAACTTTGGAAAATTATAACCTTACTTCTAATCTAATAAAAAGTCAAGTAAAATAAAATGAATGCTGAACAAAATAAAGTGTAAATGAAAATAAAATAAATCCTTAATAAAATAAAACGATAAATAAGAATTACTTTAATTAATTGAAACTAGAAATAAAAAAATTGTAAATAAATTGCAGCTGACTTGGAAAATTCCAATTGTTCTATTAAAAATGTTTTAAAACCAAAATATATACATAACCTGTTATTTTACCCATATAAACATAAATTAGAACATTACATGACAATCAAAATATTATTTATATAATTTAAAATAAACAATTTTGTTAAATACAGCAAATTGCACACAATATTCAAAAGGGCATAACTTTCACACTATAAATTAGATTTCAACGAAACCAAAAGCAGTATTCTTGAAATTTTATTTACCTTCATAATAAAAGATAAAATTCAAAATTTCATCATTTTAAATTTTTATATTAAAAGTCAAAGTTTGACTATATTGACCAAAATTCACATTTCTGGAAAATATCTTATTTATTCATGTTTGAAATTATAATTCACATTCAAAACACAATTTATATTTAAAAATAACAAAATTATCTAATTTTAATAAATAAAATAAAGTTTTTAAATTAGAGATTCAATTAAGATAATTAAAATATACAATTAAAATAATCAAAAAATACAGGGTTGTTACAGAAGGCATTCAGTCGATTGAATATTCAAACTCCTTTATATTTTGTACCTTAAGGCGGTAGACTGAATTTTGCCAACCAGTCGACTGAATCCCCTCAAAAATTAACTATATACATGCGGTTACTTTTTCCTGTAAACCAGTCGACTGACCTCCCCAATACAGTCGATTAAATCTTCAATCTTTTTGAATTTCCACTCAACAACCAGTCGACTACCACCCTATATACAGTCGGCTGAATTTCGATATTTTACACTGTAAACTTGCGGCATGTAAAACCCTGCATACCAGTCGACTGATCAACCCATTTCAGTTGACTGCCCGTATATTTTTAGTATTTTAAAATACCAATACACTCTTTCAAATGCAACCTTTCACCCTAACACTACTTAACTCACCTCTCTTCTTCATATTCCACTCACCAAAACTATTTTTACTCCAAAAGAAACCCTAGCCTCCACATCAAAATCAAATTTTTTTCAAAAACCTATTCAAATCAATGGCACCCCGATCCACATGTGCTCGTGAATCTACTGCTGGCCCATTTGAGAGCCAAATCCGTTCTTGGCTTCATAATGAGACAACGGTAACTCGGTTCAATTAAATGAAAATTTCTCGGATTTTTGAAGGAGCTTTCATCAAATTTGCTGATTTTAATGGTTATGCTATACGAGAGGTTGCCGAAGCTAGTGGTATCGACCATCTCATTAGGTATGACTCAAATAACGTAAAAATTTATCCTCTCTTGGTTAAGTTATTCTTCACTAACATTAATCTAAACCACCAAAATCCACGTAATAAGGATGATTGGATTTGTACCTGGGTTTGTGGAGTTAAAATTTGTCTTCCTCTCCAATGACTTGGCCACATATTACGATGTCCATCCGAAGGATTGGATATCGATAATGTCGAAGTAAACATGTATAACCGAGATGAAGTTTCTCATCGTTTTCTATCAGATGATTTGACCATCTTGAAATCCAGTGCCTTACGTCTGAAGGCACGTTTTCTTCATCGAGCTCTTATTCGATCACTGCAACCTCGTACCGGTAGCTATGAGAAAGTCTACAGGAGGGATTTCCAAGCCCTCTATGCTATTTACTCATCCCAAAGAGTAAATTGGGCAAATATTATTTTGGAAGAGCTTCTCACTGTTAACCACAAAAGAAACTACAAAACCATCCACTATGGATCCTACATCATGCGTATTCTTCAAAACTTCGGAGTTCCTTTACCCGATGCGGATTACACGACCATTGGAGAGCTCAACTCGAAGACTCTAAGTCTTATGGGTCTTCCAAAACGTCCGAAATCTCAACAAATAATAAGCTTCCAATAATGGGCCGCAAATCGCGATCAAAACAAATAAAAAGCTAAATTCCATAAAAGATTTCTTAAACAAAATTTGGAGGAAAGAATCATGTTCTGGCTCTACCTCTACCGGTGTTGTTGAAAATCTCGCACCTTTTACTTGGTTACCCTTCGAAGAAGAAGAGGAAGAAGAAGCTTCGAATAGTGAGGAACTCTAGTTTTTATATTTACTTATGCATATCTTATGGTATTTTTTCAAGACATTTGCCTATGTGTTTATTGTGTTTTTGATGTTGTTATGTAACAATGTTCTTTGTTTCTTGTATTTACATGTTCATGTTTATTTGTTTGCTATCTATGATGCTAAGTGTATTTGCTTTCCCAACGTTATATGTTGATTATTGTGCTTATATGTCTATACTTCTCTTATTATCTATTTGTTCCTTTTTGTCGATGACAAAGGGGGAGAAATTATTTGATAGGGGAATATTCACTCAGGGGGAGAAAATTACTTTGATAAATTTGTGAACTTACATAGTTGTCATCATCAAATAGGGGGAGAATGTTAGAACCTTGTATTTTGATGTTTTGATTGTGACAACTATATAAGTAAATATTATGTGAACTAACAATATTTGCAGAAGAAGATACAATTCTACTCGATAATAGATTGCAGACCATGTTCCAGATAGAAGCTTCAATATTGTCTATCGTCTGTTTATGGTCTAGGTCTTGCAGTTAATTTTTGTTAAAATCTCTCCAAAGTGGTATATGCACATACACCGCAATTTCAAAGTTTCCAAATCATAGTTCATATGTCAAAGTTCTTATTACACTTGTTCACACAAAAATATTTCGCAAAAATCATGAATATGGCAAAAACATGAAATTCAACCGACTGAAATGCCTAGTTCGGTCGACTAAATATCTGTGCACATGCACAATTTGATATGAATGTTCAGTCGACTGCACTACCCATTTTAGTCGACTGAATAAGGTGTTTTTTGAACTACTTTCTCTCTAGTTCAAAATTTTAACATTTCAGCTAGCTGAATTCTTTTGTTCAGTCAACTGAAATTGCATAACGGCTATATTTCTGAAAAGTCACTTCCCTTCATCGAACAGAAACCACCCTTGATTTAAGAGTTGTTTTCGTATTTTTTATCGTTACTTTTCACGATAAGTTGCAACACTTAAATACTATATATAGCCTTCAAATAATTTGTTTTAATTACCTAATTTTCTGATTCTATCTCATATTCTTATTGTCTAAACTCCTGCCATTTGCATTCAAACTCTTGTTCTAATCACTTGCACATTCAAGAGCAATTTCATTTGTGATTAAATTAAATTTGTATCTTCACGAACTACACTATATACCACAAAGGAGAAGATTATAGAAAGGGTGTACGTTAGTGACTTATCAGTGCTATTCAAGAGCATACTCGGTCAGAAGCAATTTTTACTGTTTGTATTAGAAGTCTTGTTCGGTTGCTTAGGCAGTTGAAGTCCTATTCTATTGCTTAGGCGGTTGAAGTCCTATTCGGTTGCTTAGATAGTGTAATACATGTTCCTCCGGGTTAAGATAGGGTTGATAGTTAAATTCTAGAAGGATTCTGGGAATGGACGTAGAACGGGAAGTTCGAACCAGTATAAAAATCTCTGGTGTCATTTGCTTTACTATTTACTGTTATATTTATATTCCGCACTAGTAGATAACTTAGATAATATTCCATATTACGTCCTTAGTCATCCTCAATATGTATATAGGATTTCTTACCTGAAACACTATTAGAGTTTTTTGAATCTAAGAAGAGATGAACTGACAGGGCTTCGCTGATGTTTCCAAAATATTTGTTATTAAAAGTGAGGGGTATAGGGTCTTATTTATAGTGATTAAAACGCATCTGAACTATAGGATGAAACTAGGTAGAAAATGGATAAATCTGGAGTGTAGAAAGTAACCAAAACCCAAGCCACCATACAGGAAGCGGTCGACCTCTTCATTCCAAGTGGTCAACCTCTAGGGGTCGGCCTCTTAAGGTCAACGGGGTGACATTTTCTTCCTATTTTAGGCAGGTTATTTAATTTCAGCCGTTGTTTATTTAATTCCCTAATTACTCCTAACATTAATTATTAACTTTAACATTTACTTAACCCTCAAGTTTAATCATAATAAGTTTTAAATTTGAAATTTGGAAATTAATTATTTTATTTGAATTTGAATTCTATTTAAATTATTTTAAATCTGAAAACTTCAAATGCCCATAACTTCTTCGTTTAAGCTCTGTTTTCATCATATTATATATGGAAATTGATCAAAATTTTGCCGCGAATGCAATGGCATAAATTTCATGGTCAAATTACAACTTTGCAAAATTTCTATTTTTATCCTTATCCTAATTAATTGAATCTCTCTTAATTTACTTATTTAATTAGGCTTGATTTTACGGGGTATTACCATCGAGTTATAGAATAATGTATTTCTTGTGGAATACCCTCGTGATTCAAGTGTCGAACACATTAGAAATTACGATATATGTATTATACGCTTGTATTTATCCCTTTAATCTATTTGGTTTTTTATTCCACTTGATTTTAAACGTTCATATTATGTAAGTTTAATAATTACATAACTTTTATAATTTAATTAACTTATATAATAGTCTTATGTACATTACATTAATTAAATCTTATTTAATTAATTTAATTACTAACATTTTAATTAATTTTATGTTATTCAATTAAATATTTTAACTGAATATGCATACTACAACATTTATGGTTACACGCGCACGCCCGCATACACACACACATGTGTGTGTGTGTGTATTTTATTACTTGTTAATTAAATTTTAGTTAACTTATTTAATTTAACAAGTTAATTAAATATTAATTTCAAAATTTTCTTATTTATATACATATATACTTACATCATCTTAAACAATTCTAGATAATGTAATATATATATATATATATTATGCATGTATATACTTTAATTAATTTATTAATCTTATTAATAAATTTTAAAAAGAATTGAAATATATTTTTTTATGTTTTCAAAGCACTTTTAAAAACAATATTATAACATTTATAATATGCTTTATTTACAAAGCCAACTTTGAAAGTCATATTATAACATTCATAATGCAATTCTTATTTTAAATTTAACTTTTAGATTTAAAATATTATTATAATTTCAGAACAATTTTGAAATCGCATTGTAACATTTTTAATGTATTTATTATTTTAAATTTAACTTTTAAATTTAAAACATCATTTTTAATTTTCAAATAATTTTGAAAATAGGCCTAAGGCCCAATTTAGATTGGGCCTTTTCTATTAGGGGCAACCTTTGGGCTCACTTCACTTTTTGGGCCAAGCCGGCAGTTGGGGAGGGAAGAGAACTAGATTACCCAAATCTAAGCATGGACACTACTTTTCTAGGCATCCTGCTAAATTGGTAAGCTTAATTAGTTAGCCCTAATATGACTAATTTAGACTGCATAGAATATTTAGCTCTAATATCATTATTGAAATTGGGCCAGTCGAAAGGAGGTTAAATAGGTGAATTTCAAAAAAATTCTTATTTGGATCATAGTGGGCCTATGAAGTATAATGTATTTGTAACGACTCAGAATTTTATCTTTTTAATTTGTGAATATTTAATTTTATTTAAATATTCAGTTAATGATTTTTATTAATTAAATAACCCTCTTTTAATTTATAACTAATAACAGAGAATTTATTTTTAAATTTGGCTTACATAAATAAATAGTTCGACAGAAAATGGGAAATGTGACCGAAGCGCAATTTTTGGATTATCGTCTTTTTGTCGAATAACAAGTTAGTTAAGTTATAATATATTTGGTTTGCTTTAAGCAACACTTTTAAATTGTTAAAACACTTTCATTTTAAAATAATATAAAAATATTAAGTGTTTAAAATGTAAATTTTATATAAATTTCAACATGAAATGAAATTTAGGTTCCGTAAGAAATAAGTAAACAATGAAAGGACATGGAAGCACCCTTATGCCCAACAGGAAATGATGGATTAAGTACATGGATCGCCCCTATTATCCATTATGTTTTAACATGCTTAGTACTTTGGAGGTTTTGAAATGATGTACGAGTTGAAAAGCATATTTTATTTTTATTTCTTTATTTTAATTCTTTAAAAAAAATCTCCTTATACATATATACCTACATCACTCCTTCATACTTATTTCTAACTTAGATTTGTTTTCTCTAAATCCATCTTTTAGTTCAAACCCAATTTTTAATCTCCTCAAATTCTTAAAATAAAAATCTAAACATTTTAGCTCAAACTCTTTATGTATTCAAGATTGAAGCTTAAAGATTGGTATAGCAAAACAAAAACATGGAAATAATGATAAAAGTGAGTACTTGATTTTATGATTATTTGTTGTTTGTAATAAAAAGGAAAATGTGTATATGTGTAAGTAATATTGTTTGATTTGCAATTATGTTTGGGTAATCATGCTAAAAATCATATCTTTGTTAAAAATGGATTTGAATTAGCCAAGTTAGTTTACTGTAAACAAATTTTGCTCTCGGTATTTTGAATTTTCACATTCTCTTCATCTTTAAAATTCAATGTCTCCTAAACCAATTTAATTTTGCTCATGCCGTCAACTTGAGAGTTGTGTGTTTTGGTTCATAGATTATCTAAAAATAACTTTGGAATCTTTAGTTGAATAAATTTTGAGAAATGGTAAAATTACAATAAAGGGCTCATTTTTGTCGATTTTCATCGATCGCATATCGACGAACGACATATATAATCATGATCGTTATAGCAAAACATGATTTTTAATAGTGGTTTCACGAATTTTAGTTTTGTGAATTGCTAGAAATTGATCGTTGTTCATTTTGGGGTTAAAAATTATTTTCTAGGCGAACCGATAGTCGAGAGGTCTTGTCGTAGGTATCAAGACAAAGCTTGGGTGAAGGCCTAACTTTTCTATACTGGAGGCAAAAGCCCCAGTAGTCTAGGTTTTCGTGTATAGGTCAGTTTAGGGTTTGGGAGGTTGTTTTTTTGTTTCGGTAGGGACTAGATGGTGGGTCCAGGGAGGTGCCGAGCTTGACCGGACTTCGGCCAGAGGTAGAGTGGGAAGTAGGGGTGCGCATGTTGGTGGTTGCATAGATGATCGTGGCTCGAGGCATTGGTGGTTCGTGGTTTTGCGTGCGCGTTTGGGTGTGTGTCGAGTTCTATTTTGGCCATGGTTGTCGAATTAGGTTTTGGGGTCTTGGGAGTTCGCGTTAATATGGCAGCTAGGTCGATTCAGAGGTGGTGCAACTAGTGGTGAGTCGGCGAAGCGGTTGGTCCCTGGGGAGGCGAGCACGTGCACGGTTGCACGTGTCCACTAATGTGTTTTAGGTTTTAAAAACCGGGTAGGAAAGTGGTTTGAGGTAGTTTGTGTTAGAGAAGGAGCAGGTTTTTGGAGGAAGAAGAGCAGCTTAGTGTGCAGGTTTTTGGAGGAAGAAGAGTAGCTTAGTGTGCAGATCTTGGTTTGGTTATTAGGCCTAGGGCCATATGTATGTTAGCTTTAAAAAAAAGATTTTTAACTTTAAAACTTAGAAAAATCATATCTCCTTCGTTCGAATCCGTTTGGCTCGCGGTTTCCAAACTTGGATTTGTATTGACATTTAGAGCACACATGTGAAATATTTCAACCCATATGTTGTAGTATAAATTAATGGTAAATTAATACTGGCATTGTTTAGTTATGTCGTTTAGTAATTACATTCTATTGTTAACTCCCTGTTAGCAGAATAAAATAATGTTCTGCTATATCTAAACTGAATAGATTATATTGGACATCTGTTTAGCAGAATAAATCACCATTCTGCTATTATGTAATTTGGACATCTATTAATATACCAGTTGAATTATATTGACATGTTATCTATCGATTATTAATTATGGATTTCATTTACATATCTGTTGTTTTATGAAAATATCTGTGTTGTGACTTTAATGTTGTTTTGAAATATAGTGGTAGCTTGTTTAAGTACCATTAAGATTTGCTAAGCCTCTTTCCAGATTAGACAAGTTATGGAATTGAAGTCAATTTAAGTTTGTAACAATTTAAGGTAATTGTTAAGTTAATTGATAATGTTAAAGGGTTAATTTCATCAATGATGTTTAAAAGTTGTTTTAAATTAATAATATTTAAAGTTATTTTATTTATAATGGATTAAGTTAATTATTATTTTAATTAATAATGATTCATTTAATTATCTTTTTAATTAATGATTGTCTTAAGTTAATTAATCTTTAATTAATAAGGTTTTATAAGTTAACTAATTATTTTAAATAAGGGTATTTAAGATTATTTAGTTATTTTTATTATCAAGGTTTACCTTAATTAATTACTTTATAGATGGTAATTTAAAGTTGATTAATTATTTAATAATGAGGTTTAAACTTAATTACCCGTTTTATTAATTGGTGTTTTAAGTTGATTAATTAATCTAATGACGGTGATTTGAGTTAACTGATTAACTAATTTTTTATAGTGATTAAGTTAGTTTTGACTTAAGAATATGCTTTAAATAATAATATTGTTTATAAAAGGGATTTAAAGCTAATAAGTTTGTTTTATAAAAGGGGTTTTACTTAGTAACAAGAACCAAGTAAAAGAGGTATATTTTGGAAAGAGATCTTAGATTTTGGAAAGAAAGATTGGGTATATAAAAGCTTTGATTGGATCAAGTATATTAATCAAGTTATGAATCAAATAAATAAGTAGTCCTTAATTTTGGTGGTAGGGAAGCATTTCCCTACTTAACACCGAAGGATAAGCTATTTGAGATTCATAATAAACTGTGTTTTCAAAGACATATGTTTTGATCCGTTTAAAATGAATTTTAAATAAGAAATCTTTCTCAATTGGTTTGTGAATATACTTATACTGATGAGATAAGTATATGAATTATTTTGGGTAAATAATTTAACAAATTTTATTAACGAAAGATTAATTAAATGAGGCTTAGTAGTTTCCATGGGAAATTAAATCTGTGATTGATGTGTGTTTATTTGATAGTTAAATAACCGACTATTAAATCTTGGCTAGTTTTTAACTCTGTAAATATTTAGAGGAAACATGAGGATATGGAGTACCGTTATTTTAGATTATAATACAGTACGTATAAACTCGTTGTGTTCTTCTAGGACAGATGATAAGAAGATCCATTTTATTAATTGGTGTTTTACATTGATTAATTATTTAATAATGAGGTTTATACTTAATTACCTATTTTATTAATTGGTGTTTTATATTGATTAATTAATCTGATGATGGTGTTTTGAGTTAACTAATTAACTAGTTTATTTATGCTGATTAAGTTAATTTAATTAACATAAGAATATGCTTTAAATAATAATATTGTTTATAAAAGGGATTTAAAGCTAATAAGTTTGTTTTATAAAAGGGGTTTTACTTAGTAAAAAGAACTAAGTAAAAGAGGTATATTTTGGAAAGAGATCTTGGATTTTGGAAAGAAAGATTGGGTTTATAAAAGCTTTGATTGGATCAAATATATTAATCAAGTTATGAATCAAATAAATAAGTAGTCCTTCTTAATTCTGGTGATAGGGAAGCATTTCCCTACTTAACACCGAAGCATTGGTTGTTTGTGATTTATAATAAACTGTGTTTTCAAAGACATGTGTTTTAATCCGTTCAAAATGAATTTGAAATAAGAAATCTTTCTCAATTGGTTTGTGAATTTACTTATACCTGTGAGATAAATATTTGAATTATTTTGGGTAAATAATTTAAGAAATTTAATTAATGGAAGATTAATTAAATGAGGCTTAGTAGTTTCCATGAGAAATTAAACCTATGATTGATGTATGTTTATTTGATAGTTAAATAACCGACTATTAAATCTTGGCTAGTTTTTAACTCTGCAGATATCTAGAGGAAACACGAGGATTATGGAGTACAGTTATTTTAGATGATACTACCGTACGTATAAACTCGTTGTGTTCTGTTATGACAAATGATTAGGAGATCCATCTGTTTTAACGGTTAGGGGGTGATCCCCGCTCTTATATGTTGTCTTATTATTTCCAAAAGAACCGAAGTTGAGTTTACTGAAAACTATCGAATGTCGGTTCGAAGAAACCAGGATCGGATAAATATAAATTATCTGAAAACCACTTCGAACCAACTCAAGCATCCGAATTAGAAGCATTTGAAGATGATGAAATTGAAAATGGAGCTCTTTAAAGTGCATTTACTACTAATCCTGAGGGTGATTTCAAAATGGATGTAGTAGAAATAATTCATTTGGTTTGTTCATATCCTAAAAAACTGGTATGAATGAATGCTGGAACTACATTGCTGCATTGAGGGCAATGTCAGCATTCCATAATTTTTAATGATATATTTTTAATTTATTTTATAGGATTTTTCCATAATTTTTAATTTGGAAACTAATTAAATTTTTGTTTGATGCTTTTTGTGGCAAACATCGGTACTCTTGAAACTTTACATAGTAAGTTAACTTATCTATTTTACTATTATTTGTGATCATCTCACATATTTGAACATGATCGTATTTTTATTTGTCGTTTGTGCTCGTACGCGAACGGAATTTTATGTAGTAGGGTACCGTATAATCTAACTTTTTATAAAACAACGCATACGCACACAATGCTGGCTTTATTTCTTGCCTTAAATTATGGACCATGTTTCTTGCCCTTTCTAGTGGAAACATGTTTTATAATCGTTTTGTTTCATAAGCAAAGAATGTAGGACACATGAAAGATTAAAAAGAATGAACACAATTTCCATTTCATATTTGTAAATATTTTCATGCACGTACACTTTTGCCCATACCTTGCATAGAAGATATTTTCCTATGCACTTGAGTTTGGCTACTAAGTGTTTGTCCTTGTTAATGTTTGCATTAAATTTTTGGTACTTTGTTTTCTTAGCCATTAAGAGATCTTCGCCTATATATATTTGGACAAGCATGGACACACAGGGGCACATTTTTCTTTTCCTCTCTACAAATGAAAACTCACGCAAACATTTTCCATTTTCAATTCATTCCATAACTTCCTCTATACATAAAGTTAGCCAAAAGTGTAAACAACAAAGTTATAGAGAGGGAAGGTAGCTTCATCTTTTGTTTACATTCCACTTGATATAGAGGCACCGTGGAGGAGCTATTCTCTGATGAACTTTCTGGCCATATGTGCTTACATGTAGAGAAGTTGCGGAGTGTTTGTATATATTTGCGTGGGTGTTTCCATGATTGGTTGTCCATGGCCATGAGTTGAAAATGAGGTACATGCATGAAAACGTGAAGGATGTGGGAAAGAAGATGAGAGAGAGATTGGGCTATGCATAATAAGACTTGCGTATGAAGATATGCGGACCGCTTCTCCTCACTTTCGTATCTTCTTTGCTCATGGGCTGGGCTTCCATTTAGGCCCGTTCTTCTTTTTATTTTCCTGTATAAATAAGATAAGGATACAGCAGTTTGTATTATGATATTGTATTCTTCTAAGATTGAGTAATAAAGAAATTCTAGCTTTTCATTTTATCAAATCTTATTTTGGTATCAGAGCTTACAAGCCGAAAGGCATTTCATTCACCAATACAATCTCTTTTGTCAACCTTGAAGATTCAAGGGGTGTTTTTATGTGACTCCTCAGAAAAATATCATCATCGGAGTTTTTTTATACCTTTCTTGATCAAGAGCACCAAGGCCCACTACAATTCCTGCGCCACCAAGGTTTGGATCAGAGAGATCTCTTCATTTCCAACCGGCAACAACAAGAATCCTTTCCTTTTCCCTCAGAGTTTCAGGCTCATTCTTGATCACTGATATAATACACAAACACCACTTTCTTGATTCCAATTGATTTCTTAGTAGCAAACTATCGTCTACCACTCCAAGAAACCCCATATTTCACCTGTTTTGAATCATTCCTGATTCAAGAACCTGACCAAAGATGGCTGATAATGGTGATGAATCAGCATCAGTGACTTCAAGAGGAGAAGGCAATGACGCCACAAGCATTCCTGCTCTAGTTAAGCCCAAGAGCCACGTCATCACCATTCCTCTCGATGAAGACAACTTCATCTTATGGAAATATCAAGTTGAGACAGCATTGAAGGGCTATGGCCTTCAAGAATTCGTACAAGGGACAAAAGCTGTGCCTCCTGCAATCATTTTAGACAAGGATAAAAACCATGTTAGTAACCCAGAATACATTCAACATTAGAAACAAGACAACTTACTTGCATCATGGCTAATATCATCTATAAGTGCCAATCTTTTGTCTCAAATTGTGGGGTGCAATACATCATACGAGATCTGGTCCACTATAGACCAGATTTTCAGTTCCCAGTCATCAGCTCGTGTTATGCATTACAAAAGAGAACTTCAAAATGCTAGAAAAGGGGACATGCCCATGAGAGAATACATCACCAAGATCAAGAACCTATGTGACAGACTCAGTGCTGTGGGACATAAGGTTGCTGAAAGTGATCAGATACTCACCCTCACCAGTGGCTTAGATGATGAATATGAATCACTTGTTACATTCATAGCCACCCAACCTAACCTACCAAATCTGCAGTATGTACATGCTGCCCTGCTTGCTCATGAGGGAAGAATAGAGCAAAGAAAATCCATACAAAGTGATGTCAACATTAACTTTGCAGTTAATACAAGAAACAAGAATCAGTCAAAGACACCCAACAACTCTAATAACCCTAGCCATCAAGGTCAACATGGAGGTCAGTCTCAAAGAGGCAGAGGCAGAGGAAGATTCAACAATTTCAGCAGAGTGAAGTGTCAAATTTGTGAGAAAACAGGACACATGGCCAATAAATGCTACTTCAGATTTAACTCTGAATTCAATTCAGGACAGCAAGGACAATCAAGTCAAAAGACACATAATGCAAACATGGCTCAAGTGAACCAACAAGGCAACACCCACACTAATGATACAAATGAAGATGCAGACAAGATTGATGATGCAAGTATAGATGATTGGTTCTCAGATTCAGGTGCAACAAATCATATCACTAACAATCTTCAGAATCTGAACTTAGGAAACAAGAAATACAAAGGTACGCATTCTGTTCTTATGGGTGATGGTGAAGCCATAAAAATATCACATGTTGGAACTGGCAGTGTTAAAGGTGGCAGAACTCTCTTTTTGAATAACTTATTGAGAGTCCCTAGGATCAAAAAGAATTTAATAAGTGTTTCTCAATTTGCCAAGGACAACAACTTGTACTTTGAGTTTCACCCAAAATTTTGTCTTGTTAGGGACTTACTAAATAAAAGTGTATTACTACAGGGTAGACTGGACAGAGGTCTTTACAAGTTCAGCAACATGGGCACAAGAAAACCTTCTAATAGGGCAATTTATTCTAATCCTGTTAATTTCAATGTTGAAACAAGAAATGATACTCTTAGGTTATGGCATTGTAAACTTGGTCACCTCAAGATTGATATTGTAAAACAGATTCTGAATGAAAATAATATTAGTTTTAAGAATTTTTCTATACCTTTTATATGCTCACATTGTCAAAAGGGAAAAAGTCACAAATTAACTTTCAGTAATTCAGATACTGTATATCATGAGCCACTGAAATTAGTGGCAGCAGATCTTTGGGGCCCAGCCCCCCTATCATCAACACAAGGGGACAGGTACTATCTCTCACTAGTCGATGCTTGTACTAGATTTACATGGATATATTTTCTTAAAAATAAGTCAGACACATGTAGTGCAATTAAACATTTTGTCAGTCATGCTGAAAATCAACATGGCAACAAGATTAAAATTATGCAAACTGATGGTGGTGGTGAGTTCAAGGTCTTAAAAACATTTTTTGACAGTAAAGGAATAGTGCATAGGACCACCTGTCCACACACATCAGAACAGAATGGTCTGGTTGAAAGGAAACACAGACATATAGTTGAAAGAGGCTTAACTCTTTTATCACAAGGTTCACTACCTATGAGATATTGGAGAGAAGCATTTGCTACTGCAGTATATCTCATAAATAGGATGCCCACAAGATTACTAAATAAACAATCTCCATATGAGAAATTGTATAGTGTTAAACCTGAATACAATGAGATGAAAATGTTTGGTTGTCTGTGCTTTCCCTATCTTAGGCCATATAATAAGCATAAATTAAGCTTGAGATCAAGTGCTTGTACCTTCTTAGGTTATGCATATAATCAGAAGGGATACAAATGCTTAGATAAAAATGGAAGAATATATATTTCAAGGCATGTTGTCTTTAATGAAAATGTTTTTCCATTTGCAGATAAAGTAAAGGAAAAACAACAAACAAGCAGCAAAACTGTCTACATACCTATGATTCCTGAATTAACTGAACTGGCAAGGGACACTCAAGATGTTGGCAGTAATCATCAACATGAAGAAGCATCCATCACCAGCACAAAAACTGGTTATAGTTCAGACAAATCAGATTCAAACAACATTCATCATAGCACTCAGATTGACCAGGAACAGCAGACAGAGCATGATCTCAATGAAAGTGATCACTCAACAACTGAAACAACTGGTGATCATGGTGAGCATTCAACAACTGAAAACACTGACAATCACAATGAAGGCATGGGTCAACCACAACCAAGAGCTGAACACCCAATGGTCACTAGGTCTAAAAGTGGGATTTTCAAACCCAAAATATATACTGCTGTTCTCAATGAAATCGAACCAACTAACTATGACCAAGCAGTAAAAGATGAAAAATGGAGAAGGGCTATGAATGAAGAATATGGAGCCTTAATCAAAAATAAAACATGGAGTCTGGTCTCACCACCAAGGCACAAAAATATTGTGGGAAGCAAATGGACATACAAAATCAAGAGAAACACTGATGGTAGTATTGCTAAGTATAAGGCCAGACTGGTGGCTAAAGGGTACACACAACAATTTGGTTTCGATTTTAAGGAAACATTCTCACCAGTCATCAAACCAGCTACAATAAGGATATCATGACTATTGCATTACACAAGCATTGGAGAATCAAGCAGCTAGATGTGCATAATGCTTTTTTAAATGGTGAACTTCAGGAGGATGTATACATGGAACAGCCAATAGGATACATTTTTGAAGCACACAGCACACATGTATGCAAGTTACACAAGGCTATATATGGTTTAAAACAGGCCTCAAGGGCATGGTATGAGAAATTAAAGGTCACTCTAGGCAAGATGGGGTTCAATGCAACCAAGTCAGATAATTCCTTATATACCAGAAAAAGAGGGAAAGACACCATCTACATATTAGTTTATGTAGATGATATTCTCGTCACTGGTGATAACATGGAAGAGATAAATCAGGTTGTCACTCTCTTAGATAAACATTTTGCAATTAAAGACTTAGGAGAAATCAATCAATTTCTTGGAATACATGTTCAAAGAAAGTCCGATTCAAGCCTTTTTCTATCTCAAAAACAGTACATATCCGAAATCTTAATCAGGGCAAACATGGACAAGGCAAAACCACTGGCTACTCCTATGATAAGTAATTCTCATCTATCCAAACATATAGGTGAGGATATTGATAATGTTAAGCAATATAGAAGTATCGTAGGTGCACTGCAGTACGTTACTATTACACGACCAGAAATATGCTACAGTGTTAATAAAGTTTGTCAACACATGTAAAGGCCCTTAGACACTCACTGGAAAGCAGTTAAACGTATACTGAGATATTTAAGGGGAACAATCAATTTCGGGTTACTATTGAAATCAAGTGAAGAAATTACGATACAGGCTTACAGCGATGCGGACTGGGCAACTGATTAGGATGATCGCAAGTCTACCACAGGACACTGTGTTTATCTCGGATCCAATCCCGTATCTTGGTGTACGAAAAAGCAACCCACAATCTCCAGATCCAGTGCCGAGGCAGAGTATAGGGCTTTAGCCAACGTCACTGCAGAGATCATGTGGACGGAAAGCCTAATTTCCGAATTAGGGTTTCAACCAGCTAAAGTTCCCACAATTTGGTGCGATAATATGAGCACCATATCCCTCTCGATGAACCCTGTCCAACACTCCAGGACTAAGCACATGGAAGTGGACCTTCACTTCGTCCGTGAAAGAACAGAAGCTGGGAAGCTTCAAGTTAATCATGTGCCATCTTTATTTCAAAAAGCAGATGTTCTGACCAAAGCCTTATCCAACAAAAGCTTTTCTAGATTCAGAGATTTTCTAAGTATCGTTAATGGGGACGATAAAAGTAATGGAGGGGAAGATATGAAGGCTGCTGAGAAACCCTAGCCTTATTTGAGGCAGGGTAATAAGACTTGCATATGAAGATATGCGGACCGCTTCTCCTCACTTTCGTATCTTCTTTGCTCATGGGCTGGGCTTCCATTTAGGCCCGTTCTTCTTTTTATTTTCCTGTATAAATAAGATAAGGATACAGCAGTTTGTATTATGATATTGTATTCTTCTGAGATTGAGTAATAAAGAAATTCTAGCTTTTTATTTTATCAAATCTTATTTATGCATGCATGACTAGGCGTTTGGGCTTTGTGGGCCGAGCATGGGGAGGGGAAACGTGTGCAAGTAAAGAGGGAAAGATGAGATAAAAGAAATGAAGCGCAAGTAGAAATATGGATATGTGTAGGCGTGGATGCATGAATGAGAGAAAAATGAAGGAAGAGAAGTGGGAGAACGGGCTGTAGAGTGTGGGAAGATAGTGGAATGTGGAGTTGGGCCATGTGATTTTGTTTGCATGCATTTGGGCTTTGGCCCAGTAGGGTGAGGTTTGACCATAAATTCGGATGCACTAAATACGAACATCTTGTGAATAGAAGCTCATAATTTGACTATAAGATGTTTGATTATAATATTGGTTAAGGAATTAATTATTATAAAAGGAATTTATTATAATTTTATAAAGATTTTTATCTTTTAAACGAAATGTTTTCCAAAGAGATATATAGATATTTTTGGAAATAAATATTTATAAAAGAGTTTTCCCATATTTTGATATAAAATATATTTTGGGAATAACTGTTGGTTTAAATGTTTTGGATCAAAGAGTATTTAAAAAGGCTATTATTTCAAGAACTTAAATCCCGGTGGTTTTAAAATTGATTTCGAAAAGGTTTGGAAAAATAAACAATACTATGTTTGAAAGTATTTGTGATTATTAATGCAAAATGATTTATCACTTTGGAATACAAAATGATTTGTTATGTTACCGATGATTCGGGTTACCTATAACTAAAACGGTGGGCAAGGGAGGTGTAGATGTTCTGTATCCTCGATATAGTCCGCTCGATGAACAGAGGGATATACATATCTATATTTTCGGAAGGTTGGGACTTAGTTGCCTTATGCTTTTATAGTAGTATTTTGAGATTTTCAAATAAATATTTCAGAAGTGATTTGTTGTAAGATCCCAAAGGGAAGTATGATTTTATATAAAGGATATATAGTATTAATTCAAAAGGACTTGAAATAAAATGGGGAATTTAGTTTGAAGAGATTATTTTCGAAAAGGATTATATTTGAAAATAATTAGATTTAAGAAAAATCTAAAGGTGAAGATTAAGATTAAGTGGTTAGTTTTGGGAATTGCATATTGTTTGTTGCATCGTAGACTCCATGAGTCCTATTTATGGTAGGAGAACTATTGGTTTGACCTTGTATCTAATTGGTACCCAATTAGATAGGGGTACGTAGGCAGTCACAAGTGGTAGTGATGCAACCCTAATAATAATATAACCCTTTCCTGTTTATTTGTTTATTGGTTGCTATTTGTCCTGTGTTTTTGTATCTTTCTTGCTTACAATTTTATTCCACATTTGATATGTTATTGAGTTTGTAGGAATGGTTATTGTTGTTTCTCAGCGGTAGATTTATAGTTATTTGTAGTATTTGATTTTGGTTCGTATTAATGTAACAACCCTATATTTTGTGATTATTTTAATTGTATATTTTAATTACTTTAATTTAATTTCCTAATTTAAAAACTTTATTTTATTTATTAAATGGATAAACTTTGTTATTTTAAATATAAATTTTGATTTGGATGTGAATTAGAATTCCAAACATGAATAAATAGAATATTTTCCAGAAATGTGAATTTGGTCAATTTGGTCAAACTTTGACTTTTAAATTTAAAATTTAAAAGTTTGAAATTTTTTAATTTTATCTTTTATTATAAAAGTAAATAAAATTTCAAGAATACTGCTTTTCGTTTCGTTGAAATCTGATTTCTAATGTGAAAGTTATGCCCTTTTAAATATTGTGTGTAATTTGTTGTATTTAACAAAATTGTTTATTTTAAATTATATAAATAATATTTTATCTAGTCATGTAATGTTCTAATTTATATTTATATGGGTAAACTAACATGTTATGTATATATTTTGGTTTTAAAACAATTTTAAAAGTGTAATTGACATTTTCTAGTGTCGGTTGTATTCTGTTTATAAATTTTAATTTCCAGCTTCAATTAATTAAAGAAATTCTTTATTTATTCCTCTATTTCCTTAAGACCTTATTTTATTTAATCTCCACTTTATTTTGTTCACCATTTATTTTACTTATTTGACTTTTTATTTGTTTTAAAGTGAAATAGAAATTTTATAAAGCAAGTAATGTTTTATTGTAATTTTAAGCCTTGTTTTAAATTAAATAAACTATTTCTTTATTCTTTTTCTATTTTCTCTAAATTTAATTATTTATTTCACTTTAGAAATGATAAATGAATTATTTATTTCAAACTTTTGCTTTAGAATATTTTTAAAATGAAGTAGATATTTTTCCAAAGTCAACAGTGGTTTATTTGTAATTTCTGGACGCTGTTTTCAATTTTTAAGTAATTTCTTATATTATTTTTCCATTTTCTTTAAAATTAATTATTTATTTTTATTTCATATTATTTTGTTTCGGTTTTAATAGTTAATTTCTAATTTTATATTAGTTTTATTTGATTTATTAAAAAGGGAAAATATGTAAGGTTTTAAAAGCTTGGAAACTTAAGTCTTTTCATCTCCAAGACCTTTCAATTGCCACAACTCCTCATTTACTTCTTTTGGCTGTGCATTTCTTTTTGCTTAGCCGTGTATTTCCATTTCTCATTCTTGTGAAAACTTCCCATCCTCCTCATTTTGCACGGCTATTCTCATTTGAGAAAAAAAAATAAGTTAATGGCTTCCATTCTCTTCTTTTCTTCTTCATCTTCCCTTTGATTTTGCCTTGCTCCTCTCGTGTTTGCTTGGCCATCACCTTCGCCGACCACCACCATCTCCTCCTCCTCATCATCCACTGCCAAACACCTATGTCATAGATCAGATCAGGCTGTGCCTTCCCCTTGACCAAAACATCACAAACTTTGCAAAAATTCCACCAAAACATGCCTAACTGAGCCTAGTCTTCATCACCATCACCTTAGATTGCCTTGGCCACCTCCCCATGCTCCACCACCACCATGATATGACCATTTACTCTAAGACCTACCTCTGTCCATATCTGAAGACCTCATGGCCGAACCTATATGTGGTCATAACCGAGCCAAAAATGCACCAAAACCCTTCTCTTTTGTCTGGTCCCTTTGCATTCTTGATGTTGTAACTCCTACCTCTTCACATCCCATTGTTTTACCTTCTTTTTGCTGACCATTGGATGAGAATTTCAGGTCTAGACCTGATCATGGCTGAGCCAAATGATGTCTTGGCCAAGCACTTGGATGGTTAAAACAAGGTCTAGTCATTCTATTCCTTGTTGCTTTTAAATTTCCAATTGTTTCGATGTATTTTGTATTGAATACATATGTTTATATTGTCTTGTTTTATTATTGTATATAAGAATAACATCTTGGCTCTCTCCACTCAAATCCAAAGTCGTGCTATATCGTGTTTTTGGAATCCGTCTGTGTCATTTGAATTGATAGCTCCAGCGTAAACATGTGAGTAAATCTCACCTGACATTTATACCTATGCAAATGTGAATTGACAACAATTGAATGTGTAGAATATTATGTTATGTTATACCTGCTTATGTTATATATTATATGATGTTAAACCTGTTTATTTATCTGTCATATCATCTATTACTGATATATGTTGTTAACTGTTCATTTATATCTATTTATCACACTGCAAGTTCCATGTTAGTATAGAAATCACTATGGGTTGAAATGATACATACCCGAACGGACTTTAGAATAGGGAAAAATCGTTATGGGCTGAAATGATAGGCTTGAACGGTTTTTATTTATTTTATTTTAACTTGGGATTGCGGGTTTGAAATGATAGAACCCGGATTTTTTCTTTTTAAACTGCGGATTGAAATGATACATATCTGTATCACTTGACCTAGGTTAGAAAACTATATACAGACCCGTGGTTATTTTTATAAAGTATGTTGAATATTTTAAATATTTATAAAAGTGTAAAATTACGAAAATTTGATTCAAATTGGATTTTAATGTTTAAATAAAGAAATTTGGATTTTTCTAGAAGTTAAAAATGTAATTTAAATGAATGGTAAAAGTGAATTTTTGAAATATAACTTAAGTTTGGAAATTTGGAATTTAGGTTTTAAAATGATATTTAAGTTATATAAATAAAATGGAAATTTAATTATATTTGGAAAATGGTAAATATGATAATTTGATTTGAATTTGAATTTAAATGATTTAATAAAGTGTTATTGAGTTTTCTATGTATTAAAATGGTTAAATAAATGAATGCTTAAAAGTGTAATTTTAAAATTTAACTTGACTTGGAAATGTGAATTGGGTTTTTATTAAAGGTTTAAGTTAATTAAATAAAATTGAAAATTTAGTTTAAATTGTGAAATGGAAATAAAATATAAGTGTTAAGTTTATTTGTTAAAAATGTGAAGAAAAGAAAATTGTACATTTGGATTTGTTAAGTAAAATTATTGGAAATTTGGATTTTACTGTAAATGTTTCTTATAAAAAATCATAAATTAAAAGAGTAAATTTAATGAACATTTTTGAATGTCAAATTATGATTTTTATAATGTTTAAAAGGTTTAATATTGAAGGTTATTATTTGCTGGAAATACACTAAAATCTGGAAATTACTTTTAATAGCATCCAGAAATGTTATGATTTCTGTTCTGAACTAAAAGCTTTATAAAGAAGATATTACAGCAGTTCTGAAATGTTGTAGTTGCTGTAGTTGAACTAAGTAGACTAAAACTTGACTCAGGTCTATTACAGCAGTTCTGTAACTGCTGTAGTGGTCTGCTGTCTTTGCTGAATTTAAATAAAACCCTTTTATTTGAAACCTGAGCTATTACAGCATTTCTGGAAATGCTGTCTTTGCTGTTTTAAACTAAATTTCAACTAAAACTGAGATTTAACAGCATTTTTAAATGCTGTCTTTGCTGAATTAAAATGTTTCAAGTATAACTTATAACAGCTTTTTCTGAATGCTGTGAAAGGCTGAAATTTTCAATTTTTATGGTTTTTAACTTAGTAAATGAACTCAGAATAGTTTAAAACTTTGGTAATTGAATACTTGATTTGAAAGTATAATAATCACACTTTTAAATGCTTTAAATGAATTATTTTGATTGAAATATAAACTATTCAAAAGGTGACTTGAGATGATAATAAATAAATGATATCTTTGAATTTAAAAGGTATTTAAAGTTGAATATTTGGATTTGAACTCAAATGATGATTTGATAATGAAGTTTTGAAAAGATATGATATTTTGATATATTAAATGATTTGAAATGAAGTTTTTGAAAGGATATGATATTTTGATATATTAAAATGATTTGAAATGAAGTTTTGAAAAGATATGATATTTTGATATATTGAGATGATTTGAAATGAAGTTTTGGAGAGATGATATTTTGATATATTGAAATGATTTGAAATGAAGTTTTGAAATGATATGATATTTTAAATATATTGAAATGGTTTGGAATTGATTTAATCTTTATTTTGATAAAGATTAGGATTTGAAATGATATGCTATTTTGAAGTATAAAATATTATTTTAAAATTATAACCACGGGTTATAATAACGATTGGTTGTTAAAGAGACTGGGATCGGATATGGACATACTCTCTGTCGATACCGAAAACCACTTTAACAACTGTGTACGCGGTGGAGTTTCCAGAATGAAGTAGGATGGTGGCGACGATCCTAAGGTATATACGTGGACCCAACTCCCGTAAGTTGGCATAAGGTGGCTAGAATAGGAGCGATTGACGAACCAATGAGGTAGCGCCTCTGATCGGACACACTTCTTCGATACCATTATATTACTTGTGATTGATTTGGTGCGCACCCTTGATTTGGGAGTGTTGTTCGAGGTGGGCGGTAGTGGCTGCTATGCGTCACCACTAGTCCGGATGCGTAATTAGTATATCCACCTTGGCATTGCCTAGTTGTGCCGTGTCACCTACCATATCGAGCTTTACTACGAGTTTCTATTTGTGTCGTACCTATGGAGTATCTTCTCGTAGCCTCTCGGGGTATGCAGGTACTGTATAGACTATTGGCACTATTATGTGTTAAGGGCTATATGGGTAACCCCTTATTGCTATTTAAAAATATTTTTATTTTATGATTAGACATTATTATAATAGCGAATATTACTGCATAGTAGATAGTTTGACGGATCCTTAAAGAATGGGCGATCCCAAACATTCTTTAAGTTACTTATACCTTTTATTACAGTTCACTTGAGTTGGTTTACATTGTATAAGTATGTATGTCCAGACTCGAGTGTTTTGTGTTTTGCTTTACGCTCGGGTCAGACTGAGTGATACATCATTAGAGATTCACCTTCGGAGCTGGAGTTTTGCTTTGAAGATCCAGATATCTATTCATTTTGTTATCCAGTTAATTCCAGTTGTATTCTGAGTTGTACCTGATTTTCATACTGTTACTCCTGTTGTATCTTGGTATTCCTATTGTATCTTACTTAACTCTGATGTATTTATATAGTAGCTTCATGAACTACTATTTCTTTGTTTCCGTTGCATTATATTACTCTGTGTCTGTGGTCTGTGATTATTTATTTACTGTGTATGATGAGTTTGCCAATTTTTTATTTACAATGCTGTATTTTTAGCAATTCAAGTCCGACATGTGCGGATGCGAATGGTTGAAAATATCGGGTCGTTACATGTGGTATCAGAGCTCTGGTTTTAGGCAAACTCAGCATATAGAGTAAATTTAATTACGTAATCACTTTCGTTCGAACTTGAATTCCTTCTTCTTCGATTCAGTTTCCTTTGAATTTTGGAACGTTCCCTTCGGTTCCAAAGTCCATTCTAGTCCTTCCCTATTCGTGTCTTCTTGATTCTGGAGTGTCCCATAACTCCACTTCGAATAATCTTTCTAATGAATTGGCGGTCCCGCCAATATTCTAATGATTTGTAAAGGGGTGAAACTCCTTTACAAAAAAGCATTGATTCACCGAAGATTTCTATATCCTCGGTTTAGATGCTAGTATCTCTTATTATTTCGAATTCTATTTCTTGAGATCGAATATAGATTTACCCTAGAAAATCCACAACGATCTTATTCGTTAAGTCACAGTTGACCTGGTTAAGGTTGCCCGCGATTTATATAGGCTTATCCATACTCCATATTCTGTTGTTTAATCATCTTATCTTTTGTCTCCAACTTGTATTCAAATCAGAATTCTCTTTGATTTGAGTCCATCAAATCTGAATCCCTATCCTTATTTTGAAAATTGATCTTGTATTTGAAATTTTTATATTTTAAAGATGTTTTATATATTGTGTTGTTTGAGTTGTTGATGTTGATTTGGGTTTCCAATCGGTTCGTCTGATCAACGCTATCGATAGGATCTCCAAAACACTTGAACAGAGCAAACTGACACAATATGGTTTTAAATTTAGTAGATGGATAAATTTTGTATAATTATAATATGTATAAGGTTAATTTTTTTGGATTTTGATAATTAATGGAATTGGGTGTTAAGAAATAATATTTAACTTTGCATGTATTTTATAATCATTGGCTTTAGTTTCATATCTAAATAATTAATCATGGTTATAAATTAATTTGGAAATTTAAATGGATTTAAATCAAGAATGTGAGAATTTAATTTCCGATGATTTCGAACTTTGTTTTGAAAGTTTTAAAAGGATTTATTATTTAAAAGTATTCTAGTAGAAATTGTTTCAAAGGATTTTTAAATCAGTGCTCTTTTCTTTGTCGCTGGAAAATAATTTCGGTGATGACTGCAGTATCATCGACATTCATTTTCGGGTTTTGGAGTGAAGAGACTATTCTGTAGCTTTGCTACAGTTTTGCTTTGAAATTTAATTGATTTGAATTTTTAAATATGACTTGACTTATATTATATAGATATATGATTTAAATTTGATTTGATATATATTGTGTATGTATATATATATATTTATTTCTAAATAATTTGAAGTTAATCGGAAATTTAATTCTTAAATTTTATCTTAAAGGATAATTTCAATTATAAAAGTTTGAATAAATATGTAATCTTGTATAATTGAATTAGAAAGTTTTATTTGTATTATTCTCAATTGCATTCCAATATAACTTGCCTAAATTTTCAAAAGTTAACAAGGTAATTGGATAACATACAATATAAAAAGATTTTATAAATAAAATTTGAGTGGTTATAATAAATGTTATACACTTAAATTTTAGTTATAAAAGATTAATAGAGGTAATTAGAGTAAAAGGGTAATAGAATGATCTACAATATAAAATGATGTTAAAGGAACTAAGAAAAATTAAAGCAGCTATAATGAATGTAAATATATTCAACATAGGTGATAAAAATATTGAGAGGAATAAATTTAATTTTAATTAGAAATAAAGAAGAATTAAATTTATTGAATGTTATACACTTAAAAAAATTTCAAATCCATGATTTTAGAGATTGTTAAATTTAAGAAAATTAGATGATAAGATAATGAAATTAGAGATAGTTAAGATTTATTTAACTTGTGTAAAATTAATTATCAATTTAAGTTGAAATTTCCATGGTTTCAAACTTATTATCTTATTTTGTTTTCCAAACTATCTTTGGGTGTCCTTATTTTCCTTATTGTGCTACAGATTGGTATAGGTATCTTTCTATGATTTTTCTGTTTAGAAATCTTTCTATAATCTTTGATGATCTTTGGTACTCAATTGAATCTGAGCACTGCTGGCCATCCACAGACCGTCGGTCAAGCGGAAAGGGTGAATCAGATTCTAGAGGATCTTTTCGTGCTTGTGTCCTTGATTTCGGAGGATCTTGGGAAGATCGTCTCCACCTTATTAAACTTACCTATAACAACAGTTATCAAGTATAATTTCAATATTCTTGTCATCTTGTCTTAATCCTATTTCATTCTATCTTTTTCTGTGTTTTCCCGTACCACATTCCTTTTCGGGGACGAAAAGTTTTGAGTGGGGGAGAGTGTAACAACCCTGTATTTTGTGATTATTTTAATTGTATATTTTAATTACTTTAATTTAATTTCCTGATTTAAAAACTTTATTTTATTTATTAAATGGATAAACTTTGTTATTTTAAATATAAATTTTGATTTGGATGTGAATTAGAATTCCAAACATGAATAAATAGAATATTTTCCAAAAATGTGAATTTGGTCAATTTGGTCAAACTTTGACTTTTAAATTTTGAAATTTTTGAATTTTATCTTTTATTATAAAAGTAAATAAAATTTCAAGAATACTGCTTTTCGTTTCGTTGAAATCTGATTTCTAATGTGAAAGTTATGCCCTTTTAAATATTGTGTGTAATTTGTTGTATTTAACAAAATTGTTTATTTTAAATTATATAAATAATATTTTATCTGGTCATGTAATGTTCTAATTTATATTTATATGGGTAAACTAACATGTTATGTATATATTTTGGTTTTAAAACATTTTTAAAAGTGTAATTGACATTTTCTAGTGTCAGTTGTATTCTGTTTATAAATTTTAATTTCCAGCTTCAATTAATTAAAGAAATTCTTTATTTATTCCTCTATTTCCTTAAGACCTTATTTTATTTAATCTCCACTTTATTTTGTTCATCATTTATTTTACTTTTTATTTGTTTTAAAGTGAAATAGAAATTTTATAAAGCAAGTAATGTTTTATTTGTAATTTTAAGCCTTGTTTTAAATTAAATAAACTATTTCTTTATTCTTTTTCTATTTTCTCTAAATTTAATTATTTATTTCACTTTAGAAATGATAAATGAATTATTTATTTCAAAGTTTTCTTTAGAATATTTTTAAAATGAAGTAGATATTTTTCCAAAGTCAACGGTGGTTTATTTGTAATTTCTGGACACTGTTTTCAATTTTTAAGTAATTTCTTATATTCTTTTTCCATTTTCTATAAAATTAATTATTTATTTTTATTTCATATTATTTTGTTTCGGTTTTAATAGTTAATTTTTTATTTTTTATTAGTTTTATTTGATTTATTAAAAAGGGAAAATATGAAAGGTTTTAAAAGCTTGGAAACTTAAGTCTTTTCATCTCCAAGACCTTTCAATTGCCACAACTCCTCATTTACTTCTTTTGGCTGTGCATTTCTTTTTGCTTAGCCGTGTATTTCCATTTCTCATTCACGTGAAAACTTCCCATCCTCCTCATTTTGCACGGCTATTCTCATTTGAGAAGAAAAAAATAAGTTAATGGCTTCCATTCTCTTCTTTTCTTCTTCATCTTCCCTTTGATTTTGCCTTGCTCCTCTCGTGTTTGCTTGGCCATCATCCACCATCACCTTCATCGACCACCACCATCTCCTCCTCCTCATCATCCACTGCCAAACACCTATTCCACAGATCAGATCAGGCCGTGCCTTCCCCTTGACCAAAACATCACAAACTTTGCAAAAATTCCACCAAAACATGCCTAATTGAGCCTAGTCTTCATCACCATCACCTTAGATTGCCTTGGCCACCTCCCCATGCTCCACCACCATGATATGACCATTTACTCTCAGCCTTACCTCTATCCAGATCTGAAGACCCCATGGCCGAACCTATATGTGGTCATAACCGAGCCAAAAATGCACCAAAACCCTTCTCTTTTGCCTGGTCCCTTTGCATTCTTGATGTTGTAACTCCTACCTCTTCACATCCCATTGTTTTACCTTCTTTTTGTTGACCATTGGATGAGAATTTCAGGTCTAGACCTGATCATGGCTGAGCCAAATGATGTCTTGGCCAAGCACTTGGATGGTTAAAACAAGGTCTAGTCATTCTATTCCTTGTTGCTTTTAAATTTCCAATTGTTTCGATGTATTTTGTATTGAATACATATGTTTATATTGTCTTGTTTTATTATTGTATATAAGAATAACATCTTGGCTCTCTCCACTCAAATCCAAAGTCGTGCTATATCGTGTTTCTGGAATCCGTCTGTGTCATTTGAATTGATAACTCCAACGTAAACATGTGAGTAAATCTCACCTGACATTTATACCTATGCAAATGTGAATTGACAACAATTGAATGTGTAGAATATTATGTTATGTTATACCTGCTTATGTTATATATTATATGATGTTAAACCTGTTTATTTATCTGTCATATCATTTGTTACTGATATATGTTGTTAACTGTTCATTTATATCTGTTTATCACACTGCAAGTTCCATGTTAGTATAGAAATCACTATGGGTTGAAATGATACATACCCGAATGGACTTTAGAATAGGGAAAAATCGTTATGGGCTGAAATGATAGGCCTGAACGGTTTTTATTTATCATATTTTAACTTGGGATTGCGGGTTTGAAATGATAGAACCCGGATTTTTGCTTTTTAAACTGCGGATTGAAATGATACATATCCGTATCACTTGACCTAGGTTAGAAAACTATATACAGGCCCGTGGTTATTTTTATAAAGTATTTTAAATATTTTAAATATTTTTAAAAGTGTAAAATTATGAAAATTTGATTTAAATTGGATTTTAATGTTTAAATAAAGAAATTTGGATTTTTCTAGAAGTTAAAAATGTAATTTAAATGAATGGTAAAAGTGAATTTTTGAAATATAACTTAAGTTTGGAAATTTGGAATTTAGGTTTTAAAATGATATTTAAGTTATATAAATAAAATGGAAATTTAATTATATTTGGAAAATGGTAAATATGATAATTTGATTTGAATTTGAATTTAAATGATTTAATAAAGTGTTATTGAGTTTTCTATGTATTAAAATGGTTAAATAAATGAATGCTTAAAAGTATAATTTTAAAATTTAACTTGACTTGGAAATGTGAATTGGGTTTTTATTAAAGGTTTAAGTTAATTAAATAAAATTGAAATTTTAGTTTAATTTGTGAAATGGAAATAAAATATAAGTGTTAAGTTTATTTGTTAAAAATGTGAAGAAAAGAAAATTGTACATTTGGATTTGTTAAGTAAAATTATTGGAAATTTGGATTTTACTGTAAATGTTTTTTATAAAAAATCATAAATTAAAAGAGTAAATTTAATGAACATTTTTGAATGTCAAATTATGATTTTTATAATGTTTAAAAGGTTTATTATTGAAGGTTATTATTTGCTGGAAATACACTAAAGTCTGGAAATTACTTTTAATAGCATTCAGAAATGTTTTGATTTCTATTTTGAACTAAAAGCTTTATAAAGAGGCTATTACAGCAGTTCTGAAATGCTGTAGTTGATGTAGTTGAACTAAATAGACTAAAACTTGACTCAGGTCTATTACAGCAGTTCTGTAACTGCTGTAGTGGTCTGCTGTCTTTGCTGAATTTAATTAAAACCGTTTTATTTGAAACCTGAGCTATTATAACATTTCTGGAAATGCTGTCTTTGCTGTTTTAAACTAAATTTCAACTAAAACTGAGATTTAACAGCATTTTTAAATGTTGTCTTTGCTGAATTAAAATGTTTTCAAGTATAACTTATAACAGCTTTTTCTGAATGCTGTGAAAGGCTGAAATTTTCAATGTTTATGGTTTTTAACTTAGTAAATGAACTCGGAATAGTTTAAAACTTTGGTAATTGAATACTTGATTTGAAAGTATAATAATCACACTTTTAAATGCTTTAAATGAATTATTTTGATTGAAATATAAACTATTTAAAAGGTGACTTGAGATGATAATAAATGAATGATATCTTTGAATTTAAAAGGTATTTAAAGTTGAATATTCGGATTTGAACTCAAATGATGATTTGATAATGAAGTTTTGAAAGATATGATATTTTGATATAATAAATGATTTGAAATGAAGATTTTGAAAGGATATGATATTTTGATATATTAAAATGATTTTAAATGAAGTTTTGGAAAGATATGATAGTTTGATATATTGAGATGATTTGAAATTAATTTTTGGAGAGATATGATATTTTGATATATTGAAATGATTTGAAATGAAGTTTTGAAATGATATGATATTTTAAATATATTGAAATGGTTTGGAATTGATTTAATCTTTATTTTGATAAAGATTTGGATTTGAAATGATATTCTATTTTGAAGTTTAAAAAATATTTTAAAATTATAACCACGGGTTATAATAACGATTGGTTGTTAAAGAGACTGGGATCGGATAAGGACATATTCTCTGCCGATACCGAAATCCACTTTAACAACTGTGTACGCGGTGGAGTTTCCAGAATAAAGTAGGATGGTGGCGACGATCCTAAGGTATATACTTGGACCCAACTCCCATGAGTTGGCATAAGGTGGCTAAAACAGGAGCGATTGACGGACCAATGAGATAGCACCTCTGATCGGACACACTTCTTTGATACCATTCTATTACTTGTGATTGATTTGGTGCGCACCCTTGATTTGGGAGTGTTGTTCGAGGTGGGCGGTAGTGGCTGCTATGCGTCACCACCAGTCCGGATGCGTAATTGGTATATCTACCCTGGCATTGCCTAGTTGTGCCGTGTCACCTACCATATCGAGCTTTACTACGAGTTTCTATTTGTGTCGTACCTATGGATTATCTTCTCGTAGCCTCTCGGGGTATGCAGGTACTGTATAGACTATTGGCACTATTATGTGTTAAGGGCTATATGGGTAACCCCTTAACGCTATTTAAAAGTATGTTTATTTTATGATTAGACATTATTATAATAGCGAATATTACTACATAGTAGATAGTTTAACAGTTCCTTAAAGAATGGGCGATCCCAAGCATTCTTTAAGTTACTTGTACCTTTTATTACAGTTCACTTGAGTTGGTTTACATTGTATAAGTATGTATGTCCTGGATCGAGTGTTTTGTGTTTTGCTTTACGCTCGGGTCAGACTGAGTGATACAGCATTAGAGATTCACCTTTGGAGCTGGAGTTTTGCTTTGAAGATCCAGATATCTATTCATTTTGTTATCCAGTTAATTCCAGTTGTACCTGATTTTCATACTGTTACTCCTGTTGTATCTTGGTATTCCTATTGTATCTTACTTAACTCTGATGTATTTATATAGTAGCTTCATGAACTACTATTTCTTTGTTTCGGTTGCATTATATTACTCTGTGTCTGTGATCTGTGATTATTTATTTACTGTATATGATGAGTTTGCCAATTTTTTATTTACAACGCGGTATTTTGAGCAATTCAAGTCCAACATGTGCAGATGCGAATGGTTGAAAATATCGGGTCGTTACAATTAAAGTATACCTAGTAGATTAAATTGATTACTCTCATGACTTGTACAATTGAAATTGTATCCTATACATTTAAAAGTGTTTGAATATTTATCAAATATAGTAATTAAGTTGGTAGTCTTTATTTGTAGTTTCAGAACAGAGCGATTTTGACTGATCTGAAAATCCGGGTTGTTACAGACAAGCTGGATACCCAAGACTTATTCATGTATATTCTATTTCCGCTATTTTGTTGTATTTTTCATCATTTGTAAAGACATGTTATTATAACTGTTCGGGCTGATTATATGATAGTTTGCTCCGATTATATAAAATTTTATAAGTATGGTTTATAAATATGAATTATAAATTAAAATGGATTTAAACTAAGAATTTGAGAATTTAAATCCCAGTTCTTTAAAAAATGGTTTCCAAAGTTTTGAGAAAATAATAATGGTATTATTTAACATTATTTATGTTTATAAATATTTTAAAGAATTTTAAAGGAATAGAAAGGACTGAACTCACTTCGGTCATTGGAAAATAATCCTAGTGATGACTGCAGCATCATCGCTGTTTATTTTTGAGTTTTTAAGTAGGAAAATGCTACCATAGTAGTTTGTTCAAGTGTTTTGGTAAAATAAAATCTCGATTTATAATCCCAAAGGTATGATTTTGATATGCTGAAATCATAAGAATATATATATATATACATATACATATATATATATATATTATTCAAATTGATTTGAACAAAAAACCCTGGTGTTTAGTTCTTAAGCTTTTAGTTAAGTTATTACATGGACCTTCATGTAACATATGCATTAAGGTACGTTGGTTGTGCATCTTATTATGGTATGTTGTTTGATAGTTTCCAATTGTTAAAAGAGTATTATATGAATATGAACATAAGTTAAGTTTTTATGAGATATTTTCATAAATAATTTTAAAAGTAAAAAGAAAATTGATATAAGTAATATCCAATAAGAATAAGTACGTAAGTTGTACTTCGATCGTTTTGTTCACGTAATTGTTCTCGATCCAAGATTCGAGTACATGACTTTGAGGTGTTTCACACCATTCCAAATAAGGATTTACCACTCGATTCTTGACAGCGAGAACACTTGGTGAGGGTTCTTAATATGGAATCGAAGTTTTCTATCATAGTATATGGCTATGTATAGAGAACGGAGATTTTAATCAAGAAATCTGATCGAAGTCCGCACTAGTGAATTGAGTGAGCGATACTAGTTTGAAAATGAAGCTATGTATTCGAACAGAGATCGAATCACATTTAGCATATGTATGATCTTTTGACATTATGTGGGCTTATGAATAATATTGGGTATGTAAGTGCTGAAATTTCGGGGTCGAAATTCTTTTAAGGGAGGAAGAATGCAACGATCCAGAATTTTATCATCTTAATTTATGAATATTTAATTTAATTTAAATATTCAGTTAATGATTTTTATTAATTAAATAACCCTCTTTTAATTTATAACTAATAATAGAGAATTTATTTTTAAATTTGGTCTACATAAATAAATATTTCAATGGAAAATTGAAAATGTGACCGAAGCGTAATTTTTGGATTTTCGTCTTTTTATCAAATAACAAGTTAGTTAAGTTATAATATATTTGGTTTTCTTTAAACAACACTTTTAAAATGGTAAAACATTTTCATTTTGAAATAATATAAAAATATTAAATATTCAAAATGTAAATTTTATTTAAATTTCAACATGAAATGACATGTAGGTTCCTTAAGAAATAAGTAAACAAAGAAAGGATATGGAAGCACCCTTATACCCAATAGGAAATGGATTAAGTACATGGATCACCCTTATTATCCATTATGTTTTAACATGCTTAGTACTTTAAAGGTTTTGAAATGATGTAGAAGTTGAAAAGCATATTTTATTTTTATTTCTTTATTTTAATTCTTTAAAAATAAATCTCCTCATATATATATACCTACATCACTCCCTCATACTTATTTCTAACTTAGATTTTTTTTCTCCAAATCCATCTTTTAGTTCAAACTCCATTTTTAACCTCCTCAAATTCTTGAAATAAGAATTTCAACTTTTTAGCTCAAACTCTTTATGTATTCAAGATCAAAGCTTAAAGATTGGCTAGCAAAACAAAAACATGGAAATAATGATAAAAATCGGTACTTGATTTTATGGATATTATTTGTTTATAATAAAAAAGGAAAATGTGTATATATGTAAGTAATATTGTTTAATTTGCAATTATGTTTTTGTAATCATGCTAAAATCATATCTTGTTAAAACGGATTTGAATTAGCAAAGTTAGTTTAATGTAAACTATTTTTGCTCTCTGTATTTTGAATTTTCACCTTCTCTTCATCTTTTAAATTCAATATCTCCTAAAATAATTTGATTTTGCTCATGTTATCAACTAGAGAGTTGTGTGTTTTGGTTCATAGAATAATGTAAAAATAGGTTTGCAATTTTTGGTTGAATAAATTTTGAGTAATGGTAAAATTACAGTAAAGGGTTCATTTTTGTTAATTTTCGTCGATCGCGAATCGACGAACAATTTATATAATCCTGATCGTGACAGCAAAACATGATTTTTAGGGTGGTTCACGACTTTTAGTTTTGTGGATTGCTAGAGATTGATCATATTCATTTTGGGGTTAAAAATTATGTTTTGGCGAGCCGGTGGTTGAGGGGTCTTGTCGTGGGTACTGGGACGAAGCTTGGGTGAAGCGGCACCTTTTTCGTGTTGAAGGCGGAAACTCTAGCAGTCTGGGTTGTCGGGTATAGGTCAGTTTAGGGATTGGGAGGTTGTTTGTTTTGGTTTTGGCCATGGCTAGATGGTGGGTCCAAGGAGGTGCCGAGCTTGCCCGGACTTTGGCCGGAGGTGGAGTGGGAAGTGGGTGTGCACATGGTGGTGGTTGAAGAGATGATCATAACCCGAGGCGTTGGTGGTCCGAGGTTTTGCTGCGCATTTAGGTGTGGGTCGAGTTCTCTTTCGGTCATGGATGTCGAATTGGGTTTCAGGTCTTGGGAGTTTGCATCAATAGGTCAGCTAGGTCGAGTTGGAGGTGGCGTGTCCGGTGGTGGGTCAATGAAGCGGTGATGGGTCTCCGAGGAAGCGTGCACGGTTGTAGGTGTGTGCACCGATGTGTTTCAGGTTTTGAAAACTTGGAAGCAAAGTTATTTGAGATTGTTTGTGTTAGAGAAGGAGCAGGTTTTTGGAGGAAGAAGAGTAGATTAATGTGCGGGTCTTGGTTTGGTTATTGGGCCTAGGGCCCATGTGTTTGTTGGCTTTAAAAAAAAGGTTTTTAACTTTAAAACTAAGAAAAATCATATCTCCTTCGTTCAGAATCCGCTTGACTTGTGGTTTCCGACATTGGATTTGTACTGACATTTAGAACACACCTGTGAAATAATTCAACCCATATGTTGTAGTATAAGTCAGTGGTAAATTAATTCTGGCAGTGTTTAATTATGTCGCTTAGTAATTATACTATATTGTTGGCCCTTTGTTAGCAGAATAAAACAACTTTCTGCTATATTTAAACTAAATAGATTATATTAGACATTTGTTTAGCAGAATAAATCACCGTTCTGCTATTATGTAATTTGGACATCTATTAATAGACCAGTTGAATTATATTGACATGTTATCTATCGATTGTTAATTATGGATTTCATTTACATGTCCGTTGTTTTATGAAAATATCCGTGTTGTGACTTTAATGTCATTTTGAAATATAGTGGTAGCTTGTTTAAGTACCATTGAGATTTACTAAGCCTCTTTCCAAATTAGACAAGTTATGGAATTGAAGTCAATTTAAGTTTGTAACAATTTAAGGTAATGGTTAAGTTAACTGATAATGTTATAGGGTTAATTTCATTAATGATGTTTAAAAGTTGTTTTAAATTAATAATATTTAAAGTTATTTTATTTATAATGGTTTAAGTTAATTATTATTTTAATTAATAATGGTTAATCTTATTATCTTTTTAATTAATGATTGTCTTAAGTTAATTAATCTTTAATCAATAAGGTTTTATAAGTTAATTAATTATTTTAAATAAGGGTATTTAAGATTAATTAATTGTTTTTATTATCAAGGTTTACCTTAATTAATTACTTTATAGATGGTAATTTAAAGTTGATTAATTATTTAATAATGAGGTTTAAACTTAATTACCTATTTTATTAACTGGTGTTTTAAGTTGATTAATTAATCTAATGATGGTGTTTTGAGTTAACTGATTAACTAATTTTTTATGGTGATTAAGTTAGTTTTAACTTAAGAATATGCTTTAAATAATAATATTGTTTATAAAAGGGATTTAAAGCTAATAAGTTTGTTTTATAAAAGGGGTTTTACTTGGTAAAACGAACTAAGTAAAAGAGGTATATTTTGGAAAGAGATCTTGGATTTTGGAAAGAAAGATTGGGTTTATAAAATCTTTGATTGGATCAAGTATATTAATCAAGTTATGAATCAAATAAATTAGTAGTCCTTAATTTTGGTGGTAGGGAAGCATTTCCCTACTTAACATCGATAGATAAGCTATTTGAGATTCGTAATAAACTGTGTTTTCAAAGACATATGTTTTGATCCGTTTAAAATGAATTTTAAATAAGAAATCTTTTTCAACTGGTTTGTGAATATACTTATACTGGTGAGATAAGTATATGAATTATTTTGGGTAAATAATTTAAGAAATTTTATTAACTGAAGATTAATTAAATGAGGCTTAGTGGTTTCCATGGAAAATTAAATCTGTGATTGATGTGTGTTTATTTGATAGTTAAATAATCGACTATTAAATTTTGGCTAGTTTTTAACTCTGTAAATATTTAGAGGAAACACGAAGATATAGAGTACCGTTATTTTAGATGATACTATTGTACGTATAAACTTATTGTGTTCTTCTAGGATAGATGATAAGGAGATCCATCCAATTTAACGGTTAGGGGGTGATCCCCACTCTTATCTATTGTTTGATTATTTCCCAAAGAACCGGAGTTAGGTTTACCAAAAACTATCGAATGTTGGTTCAAAGAGACCGGGATTGGATGAATATGAATTATCCGCAAACTACTTCGAACCAACTCAAGCGTTCAAATTGGAAGCATCTGAAGATGATGGAGTTGAAGACGACGCTCTTTGAAGTGCAAGAGCTATTTGCTACTAATCCTGAGGTGATCCCAAAATGGATGTAGTAGAAATATTGCCTTTGGTTTGTTCATATCCTGAAAAACTTGTATGGACGAATGTGGCGCTGCATTGCTGCTTGGAGAGCGGTGTTAGCATTCCAAATGGGATTTTTTAAAAAGGTAAAATGTAGCCTTAAGCCTCATCAACTGAAAATGTCTAAAATTAGGGGAGATGCAGTAGGGCTTAGTGGATCGTAGCCATTAGAGTATGCCATCACCCTTCTAGATATACATATATTTATGGATTTTGTTGTGCATGGGAGCTCTCGGGAAAAGGTTGCAAAGCAACCGGGGTGATGACATATTCGGTACTATCCAGTAAGGGGTAGGCCAGTCCTGTGTTGGCGGGGGTCGATAGATTTGACCTCAGTACATTTTCTAGACGTGTATTGTGGTAGGTGGTATCCGGATGCCTTGTCATTATATGGAATCTATTCTCCATTAAGCATCGTACGGACTTAGTTGTGCCCAACTATGTTGAAATGTGAGATGCAACATTTCAACTATATTCAATATTTATTTTAAATCCTAAACACTATTATAATATCATTGGATTTCCTATGAAAATGTATCGGTTATCGTAAGGTAAAAAATCGTCTATTTCTATGTGCATGGTCTTACGAGATACCTTTATTTTCAAAGGTTTTCATAACATAAATAATTCATATGGTTGTATTTCTCATGTTGGTTTTACCAGACTGATCCGGACGTTATTTTCTTATAATACTCGGGTCAGGCCGAGCATGTTTTTAGATTTAGCTTTGGATGCTTTGTAGCTCAGGAGACGAGTTAGATGCCCAAGATGTATTCACGTAAATTCTATTTTCACTGCATTATTTTGTTGTATTTTTCAGCATTTGTAAGGACAGGATTTTATAACTGTCCAGGCTGATAATAGGATAGTTTGCTCTAATTGTGTGTATAAAACTTTTCTCCTGTCTAAAGATCGTTTTTATGTTATAGATTATCCATTGCGTTGTGAGATTCTGCTCTTGCTTTTCATTTCTTTTTCCCAATGAACTGCCTTTTCGGCACATGAATACCATGGATGTATTAGTGTCGAATTTCGAAGGATTGAAAAGGTGGGTCGTTACAGTCTAACACTAGATCCAATCTGGTTATTCTAATAAAATCAAAATTCATGCTGAATATACATTGCCTTTTTTTATTATTCCCATTAATCAAAGGCATTTAATATGGGTCAAATTATATTAAATGAATGAGGAAGACTTTATTTATTTATAGAAAGAAACCTTTCGTTTCTCTCTCTTAAAGCTCTCTTGTTAATTAGAGGAAGGTTTTATTTTATTTAGAGAAAGAATTTTTCATTCTTCTCTCTTAATTAGATTGATTGATTGATTGATTTACTTAAATGATAATTATACCAAGTTTATAATTGGTATATTTTGTGATATCTAAGTATACCCAAGTGTATATAGTGAAAGTGCAACTTTTCAAATTGTGTACATAGTTAACCCGTATATGTTTAGGTGCCGAGATTTACATCGCAACGGACACATTCACCCTTTATATATGCATTAGCTGTCCAAAATATTGCTGGCAAATAAATGAATATAAATATATATATATATACATACATATGAATATTTCAAAATTTTCCATTTTAGTTAAATCTCTAAATAAATCCAAATTAATTTTGATCAAATCAACAAATCCAAATATAAAATTTTGTTTCAAAAATATCATGTTGTCTTATTTGGTAATACAATATGAAAATAGATCGTGATCTACAAATTCAAAATAAATTATATAGCAGTGATTTAAAAATAAAATAAAAATGTAAATAAAGAGATTTATAAATAATATTCATTTGCCAAAACCATAACCTTTCATTTTTAATCCAAAAGAAAAGTTTTACCAAACAAGGTTAGGATGTTAATTTATGTATGTTTATACATTAAGATAAATCTCCTTTAATATACATATACATACATGTGTGTGTGTGTGTGTGTATTTGTATGTATGTATAATCCCTTTTTTAGTAGTAAAAATTACTTATTATAAAATAATTTCCATATTAGTTTTAACACACACACACATGTGTGTGTGTGTGACTATATGTATGTTTGTATACATATACATTAGTTTTGAAACAGAAAACCAATAATGAATCAATCGAAATTAACATCAATATTTAAATAAATAAATATACATAAAATAAGAAATTAACTTTTTCATTTGGATTTAAAATGAAAACAACATCAATAGAAATTAACAATACAATTATCAATAGAAACCATTATTATCATTTTCAAACCCAAATCAAATTATGACAAATTATAAAATTTTCAGATCTACACATACATATAAAAGGGATAACAAATGCATATATAAATTCGTCAAAGTAAATAAATTGCTAGATCTACAACATAATAATGTACATAGATAAAATTAAATGGAAAATACCTTGCTGATGCCACCCTTTTTGTATGCACCTTGATTGATAGGTTCAATCCTAGATTGTATCTCCTAGCTCCTAGATCTGCAATGGCTTGGAGTACCACAATTTATTTCATTGATTTAATTGGATGCCATTAAAATGTATTTTTTCTTTTGTTTCTCTGACAATTTCGACCGTGAAAGTGAAGAAAAGAAGATAGTGGCTAGGATTATGAAAGAGAATGATTAAGAGAGGCAAGTGAATGAAAGGCAAGGTATTTATAAAGGTAACATTCCTTAAGCTCCTTCCTTTATTTTCTAGGTCTAACCATTGGATTTTAAATCACTTTTTCTTCATATGGATTGTAACGAATGAGGTCTTATGGACCTTCAATTTGTTCAATAACACTAAGCAAATAGTTACATTTAAATTCAAATTTAAATGACCATAGCTATCTTATATCGATTTGTACATATACAACTTTTATATGTGCACCCAAGTAAATACTAATGACATAAAAAAACATACTAATGGCATCCAATACATTGATTAATTAATTAATTAATTTTTCTAAAAAATATTATTTAATTTAATTAAAATAATTTATAAATCAATTAAATCATGTGGTATTTCGGAGAATCTATCAATGCGGTTGTGCGACTCGCATGTCTAAGTTCAATCGGTGATTAATATCAAACTGTTCGAATATTAACGTTCACTCGTTACCTTAGCTAGTGGAGTGATATTTTGGCTGAATTTATCGCATACACATATTTTTGGTAAAATCTAATTTTACTTATTTAAGTATCACCTGGTAGTGACAACTATTTACACCAATTCTCTTCGTCAAAACTATATCACGTTAGGACTTATAGAATTTGGTTTTGGTCAAAATTTTAGCATTGTCCAATACAAAATCCTTGGTTCAATAATGTTAATTATTATCAACCGTATTGCTCTGGCCGGGGACTTTATCTTTGAGTTGACTTAAGCTAACCCTGTGATACTGAACCTATATAACCGAGGTGACGAATTCTCTCTTGAATAGTGTTTCACTTCCAAGGCTTCCACTTGACCTAACCATAGTCGTTTGACGGATGTCGTACCACGAATTAACTATAATCAAAGCGGAGGTTCCATATTGAAGCTCAACGGTATTCTCAAGTCAATGGAATTGTAAATTATCACATCGATATTCCTTGTTTGACCTTGGTTATATTAATCAACAGAAAACTATCGAGTGAGTCATTCCATAGTTATCCAATAACTATCAGTATGTAACCTCTTGGTTCCTCCAACAGCCATAAGTAATACATTGTCCGACGTTTGGAGAGTGTTACATATTGTAGTCTCATCGGATGTATCGATATCCAGCTTTGACACATCTTGACTAGGAATATTTAAAATGGTATGTTTATTTTATTATGATAAATCACTTATGGTTACAACACAATATAATTGCTATCACAAAATATACCATTTATGAATTTTCTATTGAATATACTTTTAATTAAATTAATTGATTAAGATAACATATCATATTAAGTATATAATAGAAAGAAAACACATTTTATTTTGAACAAGATTGGTTATCGAGTTAGATATATGTAACAATTACATAATTGCCCCTTGGGTATACCCCTAACTCTATCATGGTATGCTTTGTTGTGTGATTTATGTTGCTATATGACTTAATTTATCATATTGTATACATATAGAAATTATTAATATATTTTAGGATGGTTTGCATCCATGCTTATATGCCATGATCTTGCATTCATATATGAGTTGCATTAGTAGTTATGCATTTATCATCTGCCATGATATAAGTTGATTGATGAATGTGCATTGTTATTTGCACTTATTTTACTATTGTTATATATTAATACTTGTAGTTAGACTTCAGTTGTATCTCTTTGGATATCATATCTTATATTGCTAGAATTATTATGAAGTAGATATGTTTGGTATGTATGTATTGTTTGGATGCTTTGTGTGTAGTGTGGTTTTAGTGTGTCTATTACGCACACATGGCTGGTAGTGTATAGTTTAGTCTATAAGTTACTTTTTTCTCATATCTTGGAATTTCGAGGATGAAATTCTTTTAAGAGGGATATTTTAACACCTCGTATTTTCAAATAAAATAAGTAATAAATTTAAAAGGGTATTTTGGTAATCTTCACAAACCGGGAAAATGAGTTTTACAAATGAAGCAATTTGTGGAATTTGACTTTTTCATTGCATCAAGTAGATTTTTCTAGCTCAAATTCATATATAAAATGTCAGAAACATTTATTGGATGAAGGAGATATGGATTATTTAACGAGCATGCGTTTTTGAGGCAAAATGGTTCGAGGCCTAAGTGGGCTGAGAAGGAATTTTGGGTTTTTGGCTATAAAAGGGAAGGATGTGTAAACCTAAGTTATTCTATGTTCATTTCTCTTCATTCTATAGTCGCCACTTCTCCTAATCTCCATTTTTCTTCTTCTTGCTCAAACCTTAGAACAAATCCAAATAAAAATTAAATCAAATTCCTCCAAAACAAAATCATAGAATCAGATTAAAAAGAAAAGATGAATGATTTTTAATTATGATGTAGACAAGTAGTAAATTTTATTTATATATCTATTTAGAGTTAAAGCTTTAATCTTTAGTTTAAATCAATGGTTTTTAATTGAAAATATATGTTAATTGAAATAATTAGAAAACCCTAAGTGATGATTTGATAAGATAATTGTTGAAACTTGGGAGGAGGTAAATTGGATTGAAATCACCTCCAAAACTTTATAGACTTGAAGTTATATGATAGATTTGAATTGATTTAGGTTGATAAAAGGTCAATCTATGTATACACCCTTTAAAAGTTATTTGAATTGATTTAGGTGGATAAAAAGTTAATCTATATATACACCATTTAGAAGTTACCTAGACCTGATCCAATTAACTTTCAATAAAATATGGGAATGAATCATTGGATAATTATATACAATTAATGGAACAAAGAAAAATAAAATTGGAATGGTATGAGATACTTGTCTAAAAGTAAATAATATGAATTCAAAAGTTGTAGTTAAACTTGAAAGAAGAAATAAAGATAAAATAATAGAACAAGATGAAATATAATCGGTTCAGACGTCTAAATCCAAGAATCGGACGTCTAAAAGAAAAAGGAAAAAAAATCGAAAGAGTTACATTGAAATCTGACTAAGTTCAGAAGTCTGAAATTTCAGTTAGATGTCTGAAAATTTATTCCAAACGTCAGATTTCCTAAATGTATTTAGCATAGGAAGCCAGACGTCTGAATCAAGAGGTCGAACATCATTCAGATGTCTAGAAAGATGTCATGCGTATGAAATACTAGGGTCAGATATCTAAATTGTTGAGGTAGCCAGGTTGAGCCTAGACCCAGGGTAGTCTAAGTAGGATGGTTCAAAGAAACTTGTTCCTACTTCCTTGACTTTTTGAGAGTTTGCAAAGCTAAGGGAGATGTGTAACATGCTGGACTAGTTTCACACTTAGTGACGTACCTAGATTCATAATTCTTGAAGTTGTATAACGTGATACTCAACGTGTTATGTAATTCTATCATAATTAGATGCTTCGGAGCATACATGCACTAACAAGGAGATTATTCAATGCTTTAGGGGAAATATGGGCTCAAGCAGTGTTAGGTATACTCGGTGTTGTGCATAAAAAATAAGATACAAGCACTAACGAGGAGTTTGCTCAATTTTAGGGGCAATGTGGGCTCAGGCATTGTTAGTAATACTCAGTGTTATGCATAGAATATTAGATACCAGCACTAACAAGGAGGTTACTCGATGCTTTAAGGGCAATGTGGGCTTAGGCATTGTTAGGTATACTTGGTGTTGTGCATAGAAGATAAGGCATGTTGACCATCGAGATTGCATGCTCGATGTTTCAATGTGCAGTTTACCATCGAGATTGTTTACTCGATGTGTGTGTTAGACGGTTTGCATTTGAGATTGTCTACTCAGTGTATAATTAAATGGTTTGTCATTAGGAATGTTTACTTGATGTATGGTTAGGAGTATTAAGGGTTGTTACACCATAGCATGTAGATTGACTAGTTCTTTATACGAAGTGCATGTATGCAAATGAACAACCTTAGGTTGTATAGATTATAAGTGACAATTTAATTACTTATTAAACCATATCACTAGTAATGTAATTCACTCACCGGACTTTGTTTGATCCTCTCTATTTCCCTTACTTATATCTATTATAGGAGGACAAGGTAGTAGATAAGTTGACAAGGATAATGTAACAACCCGGATTCGGAGTCTACCTTTCAATTAATTATGATTTAATATTGAAAGGCAGACTCTGAATCCGGGTTGTTACAGATAAGGTGTGTGAAGGAAGTGACAGTGCGCCTTGGAGATATTTATTCATCCGTTTTCCTATACATCTTATTGTACTTGTCCGTAGACTTGTGTATATTTTGTTATTTAAAACTTTATGTAGAGACTTTTTGTATGGACTACAGTTATTTGAGACAGTTTTGTTTGGAAATGTTTTAGTATTATATTTTTATTTCCTTCCACTGTGAGTTCTGAAAGTTTAGAATGTGTTAAAACTTTATTTATCTTTGTACCTTGTAAATCACCAAACCTAACGATTTGTACTTCTTGGCACGATGCGGGTTCAAATGCCACTTTTGGGCTTTGGATCGATGTGTCTGGAAGTGCAAGTTATTACAATGTTGTATTTTGACATTTGGTTGCGGCTAAGGCTTACAACAATATTGCTAAAATCAATTTCATAATTAGACATTTTGTTGCCACTAAGGCCTTACACCAACGTTTTAGCATTTCAAATAATATCACTCATCATCTCTTGCTTTCTCAAGCTTAGCATCATTTTTCCACTTTTAAATAAGTTATTATATTCTAACTTATTATCCATTAATTAAGGAATTTCACTACCTATAGTTATCGCGTGCCTTATTTTCTTTTAAGATATCGAGTGTAATAAGTTAAAGCTAACACACGCTACAATTCAGAGCTATCGCAGGTCAAGTTTTAGGTGCTATCACATATCACAACTTAATGCTATTGAAGTCCAATCTATCGCATGCTAAACCATCGCATGCCAAGCTATCTCATGTCACATGCTAAAGTTATCAACGGTTAAGCTATGGCATGCTAGCCTATCGCATGTTAAACTATCATATGTCATATCTTATTATTATCGAGGGTTGAGCTATAGGAGTTATCACATGTCATACTTTAGAGTTACTACATGTCAAGCTTTAGAGATATCGAGGGTTGAGTTCTAGGAGCTATCACATGTCAAAATTAAGAGCTATCAAAAGTTGAGCTTTATAGCTATTGCATGTTCGAATTTCAGAGCTATCGAAGGTTGATTTTGTTGCTATAGAATGTCAAATTTTAGAGCTATTGAAGGTTGAGTTTTATAGCTATCTAATGTCAAACTTTAAAGTTATCGATGGATGAGTTTTATGGTTATCGCATGTCAGGTTTTAAAAGCTATCGCATGTAAACAAAGGTAAATTTGTAATTAAATGGAAAATGATATTTTTCCTCAATAAAGTAATAACTCTTAACCTAATCTACACACATGTAATTTGCCTAATGGTTCTTTTAAATTCACATAGTATTCTCTAACCATTGTTGATAATTATGTCCCTTTAATTAATCATTTCCTTAATTATTTTCATTAATTAAGTTATAATTTTCCTTACCAATTAATTCATAACAATTTGAAAATTAATTAGAAATTTCGCAAAAATTCACCGAAAGACTGAAACATCTTTATCTTCTTCTAATAAAACTTTTAGACCAAAATATTCAAATTTAAAAAAATTAAATATTCATTTAGGCCCGTAAATGCCTTTGCTTCCTCTTGGGAAATTCATAATAAATCAGTTGTTCATCCAAAAATTATGAAAATTAAAATCCACTTCTATTTTGATCTTAAAACCTTTAAATTAAAATTTCACAACAATTAAAGAATATTAAATCATATTTTACCCTAAAACGTATCAAAATTATATTCATTTAAACCCTTAAACATATATAAAATCATTTACCATCATCAAACCATTGTTCATCAACATTTAAAACACCCAATCAACAATCACATCCGAATCCAAATAGGTTTGGAAGTAACTAAAGAAAGTTTTACTCGCCCAGGTTTGATTAAAGTTTGACTAAAACCCTCTTTTTGTTCTTAGAGATGAAAGTTTCTTTTGATTTGATTTTTCTCTTCTCCTGTAAAATAGTGGCTTGCCTATATTCCTCTTTATTTTGTTTTATGTGAGTGAAGAATGAATGTGAAAGAAAAGGGAAGTATAGTTAAGGGTATATAATCTTATTTCCTTTCGCATAATTCCCTTCATTCAATTATTTCATTACTCATCATAGTTATATAGCCGATTATAATTTCTCTAATCGCTCTTACTCAATTAAATTAACCATATTTAAGTGTCCCGCGTTTGTTCACTCAAATCCCTATTAAAAATTCTTTTACCCAAATTTTCTTATTATTTCTTAATTAGTTATATTATTAGTTTTCATCCCCATATTTTGGTTCACAAAAATATAGAATGTTATAGTCTCTCCTTCTTACAGGAATTTCATTCCCAAAATTCAGATAAAGTAGGATGATGACCACAATCATCATACATATGTACACACAGTACCAACTTTACACTATCTCCCTAATAATGTAAATCATCCATTATAAAAAAAAATGCATTAGTGCGTGTAACGACCCCAGATTTTAATTTAATTTAAATTAATAATTTAATGAATTTTTGAATTTAATTGAGTAATTTAATAAATTTTAACAACGTATTATTTTAGAATGTCATTTGAATTTAAAGTAAATGGATTTTAAAATAAATATATAGAGAAATACAATATAATTTGTATTTAAGTAAAAATAAATAATTTAAGTTAGAAATATAATTATAACAATATATTAATGAACTTTGTAAAAATATAAGCAAATACATTAACAAATAAAAACAAACAACATATAGGATAAAATAGAAACTTATTTACATATTCAAGTGTAGGCAAAATAAGAAGAAGATAAAACAAATACATAAATATCAAATAGCAAAACAACAAAGTAAGATAGAAATTCATTTTGTTGAAGAGTAATGAAAACAAGCAAATAAACAAAACAAAAGATGAACAAAACCAATACAACATTATCTTTCAGCCGAGCAAAACAAAATATAAAACAAAAGAAATACAAACCCATGACTAAAATCACCTCAGCCACCATAACATCATCTCCAGCCGAAAAAAAAAATGCAAGGCAAGGGAATAAACAAAGTAATATGTACATAAGGTAATAAATGAAACATACCTCTAGCCTATCAAAGCATCTTCAGCATGGTCAAAAATCACCTCAGCCATACTTATTGAATAAACAAAGACATCACTTTGTACAACTACTTCTTTTTATATACCAACCTCATTCATATCAGCCTTCTCCTCTGCTGTTTCGAAACTGAAAAGAAATCTAAAATGAATACCATCTCAACTTTAAAACAATACAAATCAATGCAACTCAGGGATTTAAAGAAGGTCTCAGCAAGCATAGATTCGACTGAGCTAAGAAATGACAAACAACGTCTTCAAATCTGAAGAAATTTTCAAAACCTGGAAAACAACAAATTCAATTTCCAGTTCATTCATCTAGTTCTCTGTTCTTCTTCTCAGCCTAAGGTGAGCAACCTTCTCTTTAAAGCCTAATTTTGTTGATTCGTTGTGATGCTATGATGAATGTTTGATTTTGTGTGATGATGGAATATCTGAATGAATACAAATAGGCATGTATATATGTAGATATGGATGAGTGCATGTCTGGGTACAAAGCAAATAGCTCTGTTCCTAGTTAGTATGTTTTCAAACCTGCTTTCAAAAAAATTCAAATCTTTGGTGAGTAACTCCCAAAATCTAAATGGTTTGAATATATTTATCTGTTGCTTGTGAAGTCTGAGATTTAAGTTACTTTGTTTATGCATACATTTGGATTTTCTCTATGTTATAAATATGTGTACGTGTATGTTGTTTGTATATATAGTCATGGCAAGAACAGTGAGTATGTTTGTTAAAGGCAGATAAGTGTTCCAGGTTTACAGAGTAAACATAAATAAAGAAAATTCTATAAATTTTCATATGAACATCTTTAATTTAGGATTTTTAAACTAATTAAGTTTGTTTAAAGATAAACCATGATCCAGATTCCTTTTAGCTTAAAAATGCAAGAACTTGACCCTGTAAACTTATTTTACAGACAAATAAGAAATCATGTTATTGATTCAAGAAATTTAAACTATCGATTTGATTTTATAAATTTAATAAGCATACAAAGATAGGATTTTTAAACTTAATATGTTGATTTTTAATTTAGTATTTTAGGTGCAGTTCTGAGATGAACCAAAAATGCTTCTTTATCAATTTCTGTTGATCAAGTTAATTTTAGATGTTGAATTTCGTTTTGAAGATAGCTTGATGATTCACGAAGATAGGAAAAATAAATAAAAATTTATCTAATGTACGAATTTCTTGGATGAATCGATTTTAAGGTTTAGTAACCCATTTTATTCGACGTTGAATTTGAGGGTCGTACAGTGTCCTCGAGGCACCGGAGTCAACCGGTGTGGTGGGGATCGAAGCGTAGTTGTGTGGTGCGTCTCGGGGTGAAATCGCGTGGACTCGGGTGAACTGGACCATCGTTGGCGAGCAGTTTTCGTGGGGAAGTTTGGTTCCAGGTTGAGGATCAAAGCTCGATTTCGATTATGGGGTGATTTTGGAGTTTGGGTTGCTCGAGCTAGTTTGGGTGGTTGAGGGTGACGTGCCGGTGCCATCAACGTTGATTGGCGAGGGGCGCTGCGTTTGTGCACGTGTACGTGCAAGTTTGTGAAACTGGTGAAGCATTGGGGAAGAAGAAGATAAGCGTGCACGTTGTATCTGAAGGCTGGGGGACTCGGGGGTGCTCTCGCGTGGATGGGTAGGCGATTCGAAGCAGTTGAAGAAATGAGTAACACGAAGTCGAACTCGGGAACGAATGCGTTTTTCTCGAAGTAAAATATGGGGGGCACGAGTAGTTTTGTTTCCAAGTGTAACCTGGAACAGTGCATAGTTTTTTTTATGATGGTTTAAAAATTTGAAATCAGGTTTAAACCGAGTCCAAAGGAATGTTTAAATTCCAGTTTTGAAATGAAAGAAGTTTAATTTTGAAATAATTTAAATAAGTTTAAATAATTTGAATTTAAGGGAATTTGATTTAAAATTCTTTCATACAAAGGAATTGCTTTAATTTGTAGTTAATACTATAATTGATTTTCAAATTTGAAGAGACTTCTAAGTGTTAATTTAGCTGAACAATTAAATCAATTAATTAAATCATAATTGTAATTGGAGTTTGAATTAAGTAATGATTAAGTGATTAATAAATGGTAATTAACTACTTAAGTTAATAAAAGAATGATTAATGGTAAATTAATGATTTAGATTAAATTATAATTGGAAATGATTTAATATGAATTAATCTAAGATAATTTTTCAAGAAAACAATTGAAGAAATGTTATTAGTTAATGAAGTTAATTAACTAGAAGCTATTAAGTAATCAAATTTATGTGATAAAATTTGATAAATAATTAGAGTAATTAATTGAGACAATCAATTGTAAATTGTTAATTACTTCGTAAAAGAAATTAAGGGGTCAATTAATTATGTAATTGGTTTAAAGGTTAATTAATAAATGATTAAGGGTCAATTAATCAAAATGATTTGTAATAAACCAAGATTTGTAGTTTATTCATAAGTAATTAATCTGCTAAGGTTAATTAAAATCAAATACAAATTGATCCTACTTATGGATGTTTGGATTCTATTGAATGATTGAATTACTTGATATTTCCTGATATATGATGCTTGGTGACATATCCTGATCTGTGTTGTGATCTATAATTTATTTATCTGTGATATGTATATCTGTGATCTTTGGTGAAAAATAAGCGTTATACTTTATATCGCTTATCGAATATATTGTCGTATTTGATCTGTAATGATTCTATGATGTTGCACTATTGTGTGTGAAACCCCTAGACCACACTGTTACACACACAAATATGGATTTCACGTGGAAATCGGTTAAGTCACAGATAATTTAAATTTGATGTTTGTTTTTGAAATTGAAATTTTAATTTCAATTGATTTTGAAAATTGAAAAATCTGGGGTTTTAAAATGAAAAGCTTTTGAAATGGAATCTCAAAGATAAAAGTTATTTTGAATAACTTAATCGAGTTGTGAAAATTTAAATAATTTGATTTAAATTTGAATTCAAGTTTGAAATTAAATCTATGATTGAAACTAGGGACTAAAGATGATATAAAATGTGTTTGTATGAATTTAACCATTTTAAAAGTATAAGTTGGGAATTTGGATTTAACCCAAGGATTTCAACTAGTATGAATGAATCAGATTTCCAAAGTAAAAACTGTTGTTTTTAAATGGTAAAAGCTTTCAGATAAGAAATGAAATTCCAGTTAATTAAAGGAATTTCAAGTAAATTGAAAAATGGATTTTCCAAGTTATGAATTGTTTTGAAAGCTATGAATTAAATCTGTTTATTTTTAACAGATTTAAAATGATGATTTATTTAAACCATTCGAAATGAAATTGTTTTGAAAGCTATGAGTTAAATCTTTGATTTAAAGATTTAACGAATTAATCAAATTGAAAGGGAAATTGATTTGGAAAATCTATGAATGAATCTTTGTGAAATTAAGTGAACTTTGTGAATTGAATCTTTTTGTTTAAAAGATTAAAATGGTAATTTGTTAAACCATTTGAAAAGAAAGTTTGGGTAATAAGTTGTGACTTAATTAAAATCCCATTATCCATTTGTTTTTGAATATTGCACTGACTATTCGGGTTAGCCGGGAAAAGACAATTGTGTCATATAACCCATTCCGAATAGTGATACGTCGTATATGGATGGCATTTGAAGACCGGTGTTGAAGACCGGATATTTTTCAAAAATGAAAGGACAACCTGTCGAATGTCTCTGCACTGAGTCGCGGCGGTATAGAGATTTATATCACTCTTTTGTGACGGGAAGTCCGGACGTGATTGGAAATTATCCGGAATTGCAAGGGCTTCGTGAGAAGTGCCTTCGGTTCTGTTCGAACCCGGAACAGACTTATATGGATACATGTCTGACATTACACTTTGAGATATAAAGCCGATTTCTTTCAAATACATATCTGTTTGGTGGCGGAGAATTTATTCTCTTAGCTTAACACCCTTCTCTGAGACGTACGAGTTCAGAGGTTATGTAGTTGAAATTTATCAGCGATATATCCCAATTTGGTAATGTGGCATGCTGAGTGTTGCTGTGTGATGATAAGTGTTTGATCATTTGTGATATGATTATTTGTTTGATCATTTATCTTTGTGATCATAGGTTGATCATCTGTTGACCCAAAGCGTGGCTTTTTGAAAAAGCGTAGCTTTGTGGACGAGACTTCGTCGAGCCTCACAACCCGGTAATGGTCGAAACAGGAATTGTGCGGCAAGGTTTTCAGGGGTAGCTCCCCTAGGGTATGACCATTCCTTCTGGAAAAGGGTAGTATCATGGTATGGAGCCCAAATACTTACTCATGTGGATACACTTTCTTTATGATGTGTGATGTTGGTTATCGAGCGCTCGGATAAAGGTCCCAAAGGACCGGGGGTAGCATATCTGAGGTTTCTTTTATCCCTTGGGAAAAGGGGTTGCCGGCCTTGTTTGGCAGAGAACAGTTGGTTCTCGGAACGTCCCGCCAGAGGCGTTTCTTTTGTGGAATAGGAAGTTCCTTAGCCTGACCATTTGTTGGAAATCCAAACAAAACAATACGAGCCCTGTACGGTTTTAGTTGTATTACCTGCCATGGAATGTGGTGGTAACCTGCTATTGAACATGGTAGCTATAGTAGGCATAAGTGCGTAATGTCTATGCTGGCTAAGATTTATATTCTACTTTCGAAATTGTTTTCTACACTATGCACTAGTAATAATATCAAATGATTTGATTTTGCGTAGTAAGCATCTTTGACTATCATAAGAAGAAATCTCCTCCAATTCTGCGTTTGCATTGTGTGTGTGGTGGGAGGTCTTATGGTAGTTTCATTTTCCAAAAGCATTGTGAATTGACTTTAAAATTCTCTGCTATTTGTTTTAAAGATAAACTGTTTTTGTTGCTCACACCAGTCCCATGACTGATCCGGAGTTTATTGTTTCTTTCCTAAACTCTGGATGCTCAAAATTTTTCTACACGAGCAGTCTAGAGTTTGGTTTTTCAGATAGTCAGATTAGTAGGTTATCTGGAGCTAGTTCAGTCTTTGGATCGGACTGCACTTGCTTATCTTGGTGTATCGTTATTGGGAGTTCAAGCTATTTCTGGATTAGTGCTTTGAAGATGGAGATTATCCGCTGCTGATGTTATCGTTTTCTTTTCCGCTGCTATTTGTTGTATCATATCTCTGATGTATATTGATATTCATTGTATCATTCTGTTGTATCAGATATTGTATATCAATGTATTATTCATTTCTTCCGCTGTGTTATTTACTTAACTGTGTTATAAGCTCCGACGACTCGGATTTGAACGCTCGAATCTACGACATTCGAGTACGATGTAAAGTATGGATGTCGATTTTCGAACGGGCAAAATCCGAGACGTTACATTTGGTATCAGAGCTAAGGTTGAACTTTAGCTCAGGAGTATAACACGTTAAGTAGCTCGTTAGAGATAGAGTGAAGTAAACTCTAGAATGAGTAATCCTTAAGATATCCGTCTGAACGTCTCAGTAAATTCTCTTGTTATCCACTGATAGTGAGTATGAGTACAAGAAGAAGACGAGATAGGGGACAAGGGAATACGACTATAAATGGTCAATACCCTGCAACAGTGGAAACAATCTTTCTCTATCAATTTTCTTTGATTCGTTTCCAAATTCTTTTGATTGCTTCGTATCAGCTACAAGAAGAAGTTTCGGTGTGATGATGGCTCTACGAACCGTTGTAGGAGATTCTTATTTCGTATCTTCATCGACTTCTTATCAGCCTTTTGGATTTAAACCATAATGAATTTGAAATTGGAAATTTTAAATTTGAGTTAAATTGATTAATAGAATATGAGGGTAAATTGAATTGAATCAATTAAAACAATATCGTTTAAAACCGAATTTGAAATTCTATTGTAATTTCTTTTGAATACCGAAGTCCGAAGAGGGACAAATTGGTATGTATTCTGAGATATTCCGACTTGAGTTTGGAATCCATATCTTGTGTTCGAGGAGTTATAGGAGATCACCTCTGTCTATCTCTGTGTTATTTTCGTACCTGCGAATTTCGAGGACGAAATTCTTTTAAGGGGGGAAGTTTGTAACGACCCCAGATTTTAATTTAATTTAAATTAATAATTTAATGAATTTTTGAATTTAATTGAGTAATTTAATAAATTTTAACAACGTATTATTTTAGAATGTCATTTGAATTTAAAGTAAATGGATTTTAAAATAAATATATAGAGAAATACAATATAATTTGTATTTAAGTAAAAATAAATAATTTAAGTTAGAAATATAATTATAACAATATATTAATGAACTTTGTAAAAATATAAGCAAATACATTAACAAATAAAAACAAACAACATATAGGATAAAATAGAAACTTATTTACATATTCAAGTGTAGGCAAAATAAGAAGAAGATAAAACAAATACATAAATATCAAATAGCAAAACAACAAAGTAAGATAGAAATTCATTTTGTTGAAGAGTAATGAAAACAAGCAAATAAACAAAACAAAAGATGAACAAAACCAATACAACATTATCTTTCAGCCGAGCAAAACAAAATATAAAACAAAAGAAATACAAACCCATGACTAAAATCACCTCAGCCACCATAACATCATCTCCAGCCGAAAAAAAAAATGCAAGGCAAGGGAATAAACAAAGTAATATGTACATAAGGTAATAAATGAAACATACCTCTAGCCTATCAAAGCATCTTCAGCATGGTCAAAAATTCACCTCAGCCATACTTATTGAATAAACAAAGACATCACTTTGTACAACTACTTCTTTTTATATACCAACCTCATTCATATCAGCCTTCTCCTCTGCTGTTTCGAAACTGAAAAGAAATCTAAAATGAATACCATCTCAACTTTAAAACAATACAAATCAATGCAACTCAGGGATTTAAAGAAGGTCTCAGCAAGCATAGATTCGACTGAGCTAAGAAATGACAAACAACGTCTTCAAATCTGAAGAAATTTTCAAAACCTGGAAAACAACAAATTCAATTTCCAGTTCATTCATCTAGTTCTCTGTTCTTCTTCTCAGCCTAAGGTGAGCAACCTTCTCTTTAAAGCCTAATTTTGTTGATTCGTTGTGATGCTATGATGAATGTTTGATTTTGTGTGATGATGGAATATCTGAATGAATACAAATAGGCATGTATATATGTAGATATGGATGAGTGCATGTCTGGGTACAAAGCAAATAGCTCTGTTCCTAGTTAGTATGTTTTCAAACCTGCTTTCAAAAAAATTCAAATCTTTGGTGAGTAACTCCCAAAATCTAAATGGTTTGAATATATTTATCTGTTGCTTGTGAAGTCTGAGATTTAAGTTACTTTGTTTATGCATACATTTGGATTTTCTCTATGTTATAAATATGTGTACGTGTATGTTGTTTGTATATATAGTCATGGCAAGAACAGTGAGTATGTTTGTTAAAGGCAGATAAGTGTTCCAGGTTTACAGAGTAAACATAAATAAAGAAAATTCTATAAATTTTCATATGAACATCTTTAATTTAGGATTTTTAAACTAATTAAGTTTGTTTAAAGATAAACCATGATCCAGATTCCTTTTAGCTTAAAAATGCAAGAACTTGACCCTGTAAACTTATTTTACAGACAAATAAGAAATCATGTTATTGATTCAAGAAATTTAAACTATCGATTTGATTTTATAAATTTAATAAGCATACAAAGATAGGATTTTTAAACTTAATATGTTGATTTTTAATTTAGTATTTTAGGTGCAGTTCTGAGATGAACCAAAAATGCTTCTTTATCAATTTCTATTGATCAAGTTAATTTTAGATGTTGAATTTCGTTTTGAAGATAGCTTGATGATTCACGAAGATAGGAAAAATAAATAAAAATTTATCTAATGTACGAATTTCTTGGACGAATCGATTTTAGGGTTTAGTAACCCATTTTATTCGACGTTGAATTTGAGGGTCGTACAGTGTCCTCGAGGCACCGGAGTCAACCGGTGTGGTGGGGATCAAAGCGTAGTTGTGTGGTGCGTCTCGGGGTGAAATCGCGTGGACTCGGGTGAACTGGACCATCGTTGGCGAGCAGTTTTCATGGGGAAGTTTGGTTCCAGGTTGAGGATCAAAGCTCGATTTCGATTATGGGGTGATTTTGGAGTTTGGGTTGCTCGAGCTAGTTTGGGTGGTTGAGGGTGACGTGTCGGTGCCATCAACGTTGATCGGCGAGGGGCGCTGCGTTTGTGCACGTGTACGTGCAAGTTTGTGAAACTGGTGAAGCATTGGTGAAGAAGAAGATAAGCGTGCACGTTGTATCTGAAGGCTGGGGGACTCGGGGGTGCTCTCGCGTGGATGGGTAGGCGATTCGAAGCAGTTGAAGAAATGAGTAACACGAAGTCGAACTCGGGAACGAATGCGTTTTTCTCGAAGTAAAATATGGGGGGCACGAGTAGTTTTGTTTCCAAGTGTAACCTGGAACCAGTGCATAGTTTTTTTTATGATGGTTTAAAAATTTGAAATCAGGTTTAAACCGAGTCCAAAGGAATGTTTAAATTCCAGTTTTGAAATGAAAGAAGTTTAATTTTGAAATAATTTAAATAAGTTTAAATAATTTGAATTTAAGGGAATTTGATTTAAAATTCTTTCATACAAAGGAATTGCTTTAATTTGTAGTTAATACTATAATTGATTTTCAAATTTGAAGAGACTTCTAAGTGTTAATTTAGCTGAACAATTAAATCAATTAATTAAATCATAATTGTAATTGGAGTTTGAATTAAGTAATGATTAAGTGATTAATAAATGGTAATTAACTACTTAAGTTAATAAAAGAATGATTAATGGTAAATTAATGATTTAGATTAAATTATAATTGGAAATGATTTAATATGAATTAATCTAAGATAATTTTTCAAGAAAACAATTGAAGAAATGTTATTAGTTAATGAAGTTAATTAACTAGAAGCTATTAAGTAATCAAATTTATGTGATAAAATTTGATAAATAATTAGAGTAATTAATTGAGACAATCAATTGTAAATTGTTAATTACTTCGTAAAAGAAATTAAGGGGTCAATTAATTATGTAATTGGTTTAAAGGTTAATTAATAAATGATTAAGGGTCAATTAATCAAAATGATTTGTAATAAACCAAGATTTGTAGTTTATTCATAAGTAATTAATCTGCTAAGGTTAATTAAAATCAAATACAAATTGATCCTACTTATGGATGTTTGGATTCTATTGAATGATTGAATTACTTGATATTTCCTGATATATGATGCTTGGTGACATATCCTGATCTGTGTTGTGATCTGTAATTTATTTATCTGTGATATGTATATCTGTGATCTTTGGTGAAAAATAAGCGTTATACTTTATATCGCTTATCGAATATATTGTCGTATTTGATCTGTAATGATTCTATGATGTTGCACTATTGTGTGTGAAACCCCTAGACCACACTGTTACACACACAAATATGGATTTCACGTGGAAATCGGTTAAGTCACAGATAATTTAAATTTGATGTTTGTTTTGGAAATTGAAATTTTAATTTCAATTGATTTTGAAAATTGAAAAATCTGGGGTTTTAAAATGAAAAGCTTTTGAAATGGAATCTCAAAGATAAAAGTTATTTTGAATAACTTAATCGAGTTGTGAAAATTTAAATAATTTGATTTAAATTTGAATTCAAGTTTGAAATTAAATCTATGATTGAAACTAGGGACTAAAGATGATATAAAATGTGTTTGTATGAATTTAACCATTTTAAAAGTATAAGTTGGGAATTTGGATTTAACCCAAGGATTTCAACTAGTATGAATGAATCAGATTTCCAAAGTAAAAACTGTTGTTTTTAAATGGTAAAAGCTTTCAGATAAGAAATGAAATTCCAGTTAATTAAAGGAATTTCAAGTAAATTGAAAAATGGATTTTCCAAGTTATGAATTGTTTTGAAAGCTATGAATTAAATCTGTTTATTTTTAACAGATTTAAAATGATGATTTATTTAAACCATTCGAAATGAAATTGTTTTGAAAGCTATGAGTTAAATCTTTGATTTAAAGATTTAACGAATTAATCAAATTGAAAGGGAAATTGATTTGGAAAATCTATGAATGAATCTTTGTGAAATTAAGTGAACTTTGTGAATTGAATCTTTTTGTTTAAAAGATTAAAATGGTAATTTGTTAAACCATTTGAAAAGAAAGTTTGGGTAATAAGTTGTGACTTAATTGAAATCCCATTATCCATTTGTTTTTGAATATTGCGCTGACTATTCGGGTTAGCCGGGAAAAGACAATTGTGTCATATAACCCATTCTGAATAGTGATACGTCGTATATGGATGGCATTTGAAGACCGGTGTTGAAGACCGGATATTTTTCGAAAATGAAAGGACAACCTGTCGAATGTCTCTGCACTGAGTCGCGGCGGTATAGAGATTTATATCACTCTTTTGTGACGGGAAGTCCGGACGTGATTGGAAATTATCCGGAATTGCAAGGGCTTCGTGAGAAGTGCCTTCGGTTCTGTTCGAACCCGGAACAGACTTATATGGATACATGTCTGACATTACACTTTGAGATATAAAGCCGATTTCTTTCAAATACATATCTGTTTGGTGGCGGAGAATTTATTCTCTTAGCTTAACACCCTTCTCTGAGACGTACGAGTTCAGAGGTTATGTAGTTGAAATTTATCAGCGATATATCCCAATTTGGTAATGTGGCATGCTGAGTGTTGCTGTGTGATGATAAGTGTTTGATCATTTGTGATATGATTATTTGTTTGATCATTTATCTTTGTGATCATAGGTTGATCATCTGTTGACCCAAAGCGTGGCTTTTTGAAAAAGCGTAGCTTTGTGGACGAGACTTCGTCGAGCCTCACAACCCGGTAATGGTCGAAACAGGAATTGTGCGGCAAGGTTTTCAGGGGTAGCTCCCCTAGGGTATGACCATTCCTTCTGGAAAAGGGTAGTATCATGGTATGGAGCCCAGATACTTACTCATGTGGATACACTTTCTTTATGATGTGTGATGTTGGTTATCGAGCGCTCGGATAAAGGTCCCAAAGGACCGGGGGTAGCATATCTGAGGTTTCTTTTATCCCTTGGGAAAAGGGGTTGCCGGCCTTGTTTGGCAGAGAACAGTTGGTTCTCGGAACGTCCCGCCAGAGGCGTTTCTTTCGTGGAATAGGAAGTTCCTTAGCCTGACCATTTGTTGGAAATCCAAACAAAACAATACGAGCCCTGTACGGTTTTAGTTGTATTACCTGCCATGGAATGTGGTGGTAACCTGCTATTGAACATGGTAGCTATAGTAGGCATAAGTGCGTAATGTCTATGCTGGCTAAGATTTATATTCTACTTTCGAAATTGTTTTCTACACTATGCACTAGTAATAATATCAAATGATTTGATTTTGCGTAGTAAGCATCTTTGACTATCATAAGAAGAAATCTCCTCCAATTCTGCGTTTGCATTGTGTGTGTGGTGGGAGGTCTTATGGTAGTTTCATTTTCCAAAAGCATTGCGAATTGACTTTAAAATTCTCTGCTATTTGTTTTAAAGATAAACTGTTTTTGTTGCTCACACCAGTCCCATGACTGATCCGGAGTTTATTGTTTCTTTCCTAAACTCTGGATGCTCAAAATTTTTCTACACGAGCAGTCTAGAGTTTGGTTTTTCAGATAGTCAGATTAGTAGGTTATCTGGAGCTAGTTCAGTCTTTGGATCAGACTGCACTTGCTTATCTTGGTGTATCGTTATTGGGAGTTCAAGCTATTTCTGGATTAGTGCTTTGAAGATGGAGATTATCCGCTGCTGATGTTATCGTTTTCTTTTCCGCTGCTATTTGTTGTATCATATCTCTGATGTATATTGATATTCATTGTATCATTCTGTTGTATCAGATATTGTATATCAATGTATTATTCATTTCTTCCGCTGTGTTATTTACTTAACTGTGTTATAAGCTCCGACGACTCGGATTTGAACGCTCGAATCTACGACATTCGAGTACGATGTAAAGTATGGATGTCGATTTTCGAACGGGCAAAATCCAAGACGTTACAGTGCGGCTACTAACACATAATAATATCATATCACAAAATCATATTAGTGTCGCTACTACTTTATACAATAAAACACATATTCCTAATCATACATGTCAAAACAACTCGGTATAGACATTCCTAATCTTATCCTCTACCTCCTAGGTACAATCATCTACATTGTCACTCCATTGGACACGAACAAGTTTGATAACTTTATTCCTTAGTGTCTCGACCTACTATCTTTTTCGTTCATCTAACATAACTCAAATATGGTTCTACAGTTAAGTCCTCGACCGCCCTTGGTTCCACTATCGTATGTGGGTCATGCATACATTTCCTCAAATGTGATATGTGAAAAACATTATGCACACTTACCAAACTACTTGGTAACTCAACTCGATATACGAGTTTACCGATCCTCTCAATCATTGGAAATGGACCTACATATCTTGTGTCAATTTCCCCGTCCTCCCAAAGTGCATAATACCTCGCATTGGAGAAACTTTTACAAACACATGATCGCCTAATGTGAACTCTAGCTCCCTTCATCTCTTATCCACATAATTCTATTGCCTTGATTGCGCAACTTTCATTGTAGCGTGAATCGATTTTATCTTCTCATTAGCATTCCTTACCAAGTTGGGTATTAACACGAGTCTTTCTCCCATGTCCAAAACACAAATATGTGACTTACACAGTCTACCATAAAGTACCTCAAACGGTGTTATGCCAATACTCGACTAGTAACTGTTACTGTAGGTAAACTCTACCAAACGTAAATGATTTTCACAAGATCCTCTAAAGTCTAAAACACCTACCCTCAACAAATCCTCTAATATATGGTTCACCCTTTCCGTTTGACCATTTGTATATGGGTGGTAAGTCGTACTTAAGTTCATTTCTATTCCTAATGCACTTTGCAAAAAATTTCAGAAGTCACTGGTGAATAATGGGTCTCTATCACTTACAACACTGCTCAAAATCCCATGCAGTCTTACAACATTTATAGTTTATAGTTTAGCTAAGTTAGCTGCCATCCTCCTCAACTTCACTGGGATAAAATAAGCACTCTTAGTCAATATTAACTATTAACCAAATGTTATTATTACCTTTTCTCAATCTTGGCAGCCCATCTATAAAATCCATGGATACTGAATCTCGCTTCCAAGTCAATATTTTCAAACGTTGAAGTAAACCTTTCGGCTTTTGATGTGCAACTATTACTTACTAATATGTGAAACACCTTTTCACACATTCACCGACATCCATTTTCATCCTTTCCAAAAAGGATACTCACTTCATGTCATAATACATCTTTATGCCCCCAAGATGAATTGTAAAGTTAGACCGATGACTCTGCTCTAAGACCTCCTTCTAAAGATCTCCCACATTCAGAACACATAGTCTTCCTTTCTTCCTAAGCCACCCCTTTGAATCTATCTCGGATCCTTGCAAAATCATCAACATCCACACTCATCTTCCATCGCTTAATTCTCTTGGCTAACAATATGTCCTCTCTTTGCCTTACAGAAATTCTATCTACCAGGGTTGGATGTACTTTCAAACGAGCTAAAACTCTCGAATCTTGACTTGATCCTGCATCTATTATATAATTCACCACACATGACGTTAATGTCTCTAGCGTCTTCCATTCTTCTATCATCTCTCCATTCTGCTGGTTTCTACTTAAAGCATCTCCAACCTTGTTCCCCTTTCCCAGCGTATACTCTATATCGAAGTCGTATGCCGCCAAGAACTATAACCACCTTTGTCGCCTCATATTCAACTTCTGAGAGAATAAGTACTTAATGGACTTGATTATTTTCAGTATATAACTCAAACAGCTCTCCCAAATGATAATGTCTTCAAATCTTTAATGCAAAGATAACCGTTGCTAACTCTAAATAATGAGTTGGATACTTAACTTTATGCAATCTTAAGTCTTGATGAGTAAACTATCAATAGTCATTTTTGCATCGGTATCGCTCCCAATCTGGTTCCACAAGCATCACTATACACCGCCAAATCCTAATTCCCTTTAGGTACGATCAAGATAGGAGCATTGGTCAGTAGCCTTTTCAACTGTTGAAATGACCCTTCACAATTATCAGTCCACATGAACTTCTTGTTCGTCCTGGTCAACTTGGCCTAGTATGCTGATGTACGTGAGAATTAATCCTTAATGAATCTACGATAATGACTAGCTAATCCCAAGAAACTTCTCATTTCCATGACCGTATTTGGTCTCTTTTAATTGCTATTGGTCTCTATTTTCGATGGATCCACCGCTAATCCATTCTCTGAAACTACATGGCTAAGAAACTTAACTTCTCATTCCCAAAAGTGGCACTTAGAAAACTTCATCTTCAACTTTTGTTGTCTTAAGTTCTCCAACATCATTCTAAGATGGACTTCATAGTCTCTTTCATTCTTAAAATACACCCAAAAGTCATCAATGAAGACCAACGTAAATCTATCCAACTAATCATAAAAAATTCGATTCATAAGGTCTATAAAGAACGTAGGGGGGTTAGTCAGTCCAAAAGGCATGACTAACCACTCATACGAACCATACCTTATCCTAAATGTGGTCGATAGAACACTATCCTCGATTATTCAATTGATGGAATCTTGTTGCCAAATCTAGCTACGAGAATACTCTTGATCCACTCAACTATTCAAACAAATCATCTATCCTAGGCAGTAGATAATGATTCTTTACAGTTAACTCGTTCAAGTTCCTATAAGTGATACACATTCGAAGTGGTCCATCTAACTCAAAACCGTGAATGCTTCTCATGGTGAACTACTTAGCCTAATGAAATTTTTATGCTCAAGTTCCACCAGCTGCTTCTTCAACTCTTCCATCTCTTCGGGGCAACATCCTGCTAGGTGGTCTACTAACAAGTTTAGGCCTCGGTATCAAGTCTATATGAAATTCAATCACTCTTTTTGGCAATAATCCCATTACTGGCTCAAAAGAATGAACTCCTAATCTACTAGCACTCCATTGATCCCATCCTCTTGACCTTCTATCGCACACAACGTCATTTCTGGCTTCTCCTTCATTACATCTAACGTTACCATGATCCGTTCTCCATCTCATCGATTTAGTAAAGCGATGGCTCTATCAACACAATAGATCCTAACGTTATTATGCGCTAACCAATCCATACCCAAAATTACCATGTACCCTATGAAGTCAACACATATGGGTCGCAAACAAAGAAATGTCTACACAAAGGAAACTCAAGGTTAGTGCACCTTAATCCAAGAGTAGCATACCGCTGATCAGATTAACTGTACGCAAAGAAATAATCAAGCGGTTAGTATCTAATTCTAACCCATCCACCAAATCTTTAGAAATAAAGGAGTGGGTAGCACCGGTATCAAAAAGGACTCTGACTAAAGTGTTAGATATCGAAATCATGTCTCTTAACACGAGACCCTTTCCTTTCACTTCAGCTATTGGTCCAACGGACGGTCATTTCAAAGTAAAGACCTTTTCCTGCCTTAACTCTGAACAATCCTTCTTCTTATGCTCCAGGTTTGTCATAGCTAAAGCATTCGACTTTAGCCACTCCATTAAGCTTCAGACACTTTGATGCATAGCGCATCTCCTGCCCATAATTATAGAAGGTCACTTCAGCAATATCTTTTCACTCTCCTCTACCCTGAGCCCTTCCTTTCTGTTGTTGGTCCTTTTTCCCTACTGATAAGGGGTAAACTTCTTTTTATTATCGGCTTTAGCCTTCTGCCCCCACACTCCTCTCAGTGTACATGAGCTCATACCTCCTTGCTATGTCTACCACTTCGTTGAGTGGATGTGCAATATGGGTCATTGTCCTATCACTCGGCCCTAGTCTCAACCCCAAAATAAACTTCTTCACCTTCTCCCTTGGTGTTCTAATCAGATTAGTCCAATACTTGGACAAGACGTTAAACTTCCCTATATACTCCAGTATTGTCATGTTCCACTATTGCAATTCAAAAAACTCATGGAACATCATTGATAACTCAGATATGGGAATGAAATGTTGTTCGAACATCTCTCTAAACCTTTACCAAGTAAGTTCCTGCTCAAGAATCTCTACCTCGTGATATCTCACCAGATACTTATCGATCCTTTAGACTGCCTAGATACTAGCTTTACTTTCGATGCATTTGAAAGTTCCAAGTCTACAAAAATCTGATCACACATCTCCAACCAATCACTTACCTCTAATGCATGTTTAGTCCCATCAAGCAACTCTCCTCCAAGACTTTGGAAATCCTTGTTCATCTTGGCAAAACCTTCCCTAACCAGTTGTACCAAGCATATTGGCACATTCAAGGCCTATAATGATACTTGTTGCAATGCTAAGTTTGCCATGAATTGCTAGAAAAGCGCTTTCATGTCCATATTTCCCATAATCGGGGCATGCATCCTAGTTCGGCTTCAACATGAACTTCGGGGGATACCACCCTTCCTTAGTCATTCGTTTGCATACTAGCAGTTCCTCTACTAGCATTTGCTCTTGCATCTCCCAACGTCAAATGTTTTCTTTGCATCTCCATTCTTGCTTTCTACGTAAGCAAGCATTCGTAAGAAATAGAAGTAAACAGAGTGAGAACAATAGTAGAGGGATACATATATCCTTCTATATATCTATATCAAAATACAAGTACATCTTATATATAGTGCATACCCACCCATTGGTGTTCGTTTTCTACTTACCTAATTTTATCCTTAGCCTTGATTTAGTTAAAGGTCCCCTAACCTAAGCTTTGATATTAAGTTGTAACATCCCCATTTTAAGATCCAAAAATGAATGTCGATGATGCTGCGATCATTACCTGAACTATTTTTAGTGAAAAACTAGGATCGGTATTTTTTGCAAAACATTAGGTAAACAGAACAGCTAAATATTTCCATTACATAAATTGTCCATTACATTTTTCATAATCCCATTTGTGCCCACGTAAGGGTAAAATATAAAAAAACTTAAATAATAACATTATGCTTGACATATGAAGATGCGACACGAACGCTTAAGTAGTTATAAATCTTGGTTTTACAACAATGGAATACAAAAAAAACTTTTATTTGCACAAGCCCCTGCTTCGTCTTTGCAACCTTTATTCATCTTTCCAAAAGGACATGTCTAATCCATAAGCTCAATCTACTCGAATGAGTACCGGTGAGTTTTTGAAAAAAAAGGGATTAGACATAAATCCTGATATAAGTAATACTTTTCCCCTAGCAACGTATCATATAGTGAGACCATGTCACTAAAGCACGAAATGAGTTTTACCATCAATAATCAATCAACAACAATTACAATATATTATGTAATAAATCATCACATCATAATTGTACTCATAACATCAATTTAAACATATGTTTGTGCTTCACCCTACACTTTATATCCCTTCTAGGTTCCATAGTCAGTTTATTTACATTGCCACATAGGTCTTATTCTTACTACTTTTAACATCGGGGTTGGACATTTTAGGTTGCCACTCAGGCCATTGTCTTAAATTTCTCATGTATACCAAATACAATGTCCTATTTAGATAATTGGTTGTCACTGACGCCTTACACCAACGTTATTGAAAATAATGTCATAATTAGACATTTTCTTATCATTGAGGCCTTACACCAATGTTTTAGCATCAAATAATAGTTGCTCATCATCTTTTACTTTCTCGGGTGTAGCATTGTTTTTCCCACTTTTAAATAAGTTATTGTATTCCAACTTATTATCCTTTACTTAGAGAATTTCACCACCCATAGCTATCATATGCCTCATTTTCTTTTAAGTTGTCGAGTGTCATAAGTTAAAGCTAATGGATATTGCAATATTGGGCAACCGTAGGTCAAGTTTTAGGTGTTATCGCATATCACAACTTAATGCTATCGAAGGTCAAGTTATCGGATGTCAACCTATCGCATGTCACATTCTGAAGTTATCAAAAATTAATTAATGAAATGCTAACCTATCGCTTGTCAAACCATACATGGGCAACCGTAGGATATTGCAATATTGGGCAACCGTAGGTCAAGTTTTAGGTGTTATCGCATATCACAACTTAATGCTATCGAAGGTCAAGTTATCGGATGTCAACCTATCGCATGTCACATTCTGAAGTTATCAAAAATTAATTAATGAAATGCTAACCTATCACTTGTCAAACCATACATGTCATAACTTAGTGCTATCAAGGTCGAGCTCTAGGAGCTATCGTATGTCATACTTTAAAGCTACCGCATATCAAACTTTAGAGCTATTGAGGGTTAAGTTCTAGGAGCTATTGCATGTCAAACTGTAAGAGCTATCAAAAGTTGAACTTTATAGCCATCACATATCAAAATTTTAGAGCCATCGAAGGTTGACTTTATAGTTATTGCATATCAAATTTTAGAGCTATCGAAGGTTGAGCTATATAACTATCGCATGTCAAATTGTAGAGCTATGGAAAGTTGAGTTTTATAGCTATCGCATGTCAAACTTTAGACCTTTCGAAGATTGAGTTTTACAGCTATAACATGTCAATTTTTAAAAGCTATCACATGTCAATAATGGTGAATCCGTAAATTAAATGGAAAATAATGTTTCCTCAAAGTAATAACTTTCAACCCAATATGCACACATGCCAATTTCCCTTTGCTTTTTTGGTGCACAAAGGTGTTCTCCAACTACTGCTGATAATCGTATCCTTTAATTAATCATTTCCTTAATAATTTTCTTTAATTAAGGTATATTTTTCCTTACTAATTAATTAATAACAATTCAAAAATTAATTAGAAAATTCCCAAAACCAAAATTCGAAACATTTTTATCTTCCTCTAGTAAATTGTTTAGATTAGAAAACTCAAATTTAATATTTTTAAATTTAGAGTCAAAAATGCTTTATTTCCTCTTAGGAAATTCATAATAAATCTACTCTTCATCTAAAAATTATGAAAATTAAAATACACTTTTTTATGTTAAAAACGTCATATTAAAATTTCACAACATTTAGAGAAGAATAAATCAAATTTTACCCTAAAACATGTCTAAACTATATTCATTTAAACCCTTGAACACATATCTAATATCATTAACCATTATCAAATCGTTTTTTATCAACATTTAAAATACCCAACCAACATCATATCTGAACCCAAACGGGTCTGGAGGTAAGTAGAGAAAGTTTTACTCGATTAGGTTTGATTAAAGCTTGCTTACAATCCTCTTTTTCTTCTTAGAGATGTTAGCTCTTCTTTTTATTTGGTTTTCTTCTTCTCCTCCTTCAAAAATGGTGGTCGGCCTATGTACCTCTTTGTTTTGTTTTGTGCAAGTGAAGAATCACTACGAAGGAAAAGGAAAATATTGTTAAGGGTATATACTCTTATTTCCATTAATGCAAATCCTCTTCATTCAACAATTTCATTTTGCCCCTTTTATACTTACATGGTCGATTATAATTGCTCTAATTACTCGTATTCCATTAAATTACCCATATTTATCTGTCCCACATTTGTTCACTCAAGTTCCCTTTAATAATTCTTTTAATCAATTTATCTTGATTATTTCTTAATAAATTATATTATTAGTTATCATTCTCATATTATGGCTCTCTAAAATATGGAGTGTTACACATTCACCCGGGTCTCTTTTACATCTTCTATCCAATATTTATTCATTCCCAATTCATGCTAAATTTGCTTCGATTATTTTGCTTCGGTTTGAAAATTAATTTTCTATTAAGATATAAATTTTCATTATCCAGCAACACTGCCTCAATAGTAGACACTCTGGTTTTGGTTTATGATGTCACGTGTTCAAATCCTACGTAGCGTGTGCCATTAAACATATGTTGACCTGTAGTATATTATATACTACATGTGACATATACTCCAACTATGTACTACCATCTAAGTGCCTAATTCTGAACAAATAAAAATATATATTTATTCATTCAATGCACGCGCCAAAGTACTTATTTATTAATAGAAAATGTGTGGAGGTTTGTACATAGATTTTATGAAAGTTGCCAAAAAATTAATAAGGGTTCGTTTGGTCTGAAATTTGAGTTTCGTTTTTTAAGTTTTCAGTATGTATTTTAAAAGACAGGTGAGAGAAGGAAATGATTAAAAAGTCCCAACATAACAAGGACAGAAGAGGAAAGAAGAAAGTAGTTTTTTGCGTATCTTTCCCAAGATACGGAAAAGTAAAAAATAAGTAACAAAATAAAAGAATAAAAAATTAATAAAACTTAATGTTATCTGCTAAAACAATTTTTTAAATTGATTTTTTTCAACCAAATGCTATTGAAAACTTAAAAATTTAAAAAGGCCTAAACTTCTTTTTGAAATAAAGTATTTTGGATCCAGTTAGGTACAAACCTGTATTATTAAGGTCCAAGTATAAGCAAATCAATTTATGGACTCAATAGACACGATAACAAGGCCCATTCCAATTCAAGCTGCATTCGTCTAAGCTTCTAAACATAGCATAAATAGTTAGCTTAAGACAATTGAACGGTTAATAATTAATCCCTCAAATGTTTCTCCCGCGTTCTCTTTCTCTCTCTAGCTTCCTTCTCTTCATCAAAATTTACCCCAATTTTACGATAAATTATTGAAACCCTAATTTCTCTATTTCGTAATACACTAATCTATTGCATCAAACTAAATTTTGCCGACTCTAGAAAGGAGAGACCAATGAAATCTTTTGATTCCACGAAGCTCTCCTCAGAAGATTGTTGCTTGAATTGTTTGGATGAGATATTGAAATGTGTTGGATGAAATTACTGAGGGGAATGAATAAATGGGTTGATTCAGAAACATGAAAAGAACTGAATTATTGGGGATGATATTGATTCTTTTTCATGGGGCGATGCTGAGAAGTTTGGCAGCAAGGCATGGAATGGATACTGGTTCAACTTCAGAATCAAATTTTGATGAGCATATGGTAAGAAATAACACTGTTTGATTAATGTATTTGTGTTGAAATCGGTTATGAATTGTTTGATGTGCTTGAAAATACAAGTATTGACAAGGGTAAATTGTACTTTAACCAATATGCACCTCACTGTTGAAGTGTACCGATCCCTAAATATTTAGTGTGATGTTTTCGTGAAAAATAAGAAAATGTTCCAAGTATCATAAGTAGCAAGAGAAAGCTTTTTGGTCTATTCTTAGAATTGGATATGTGAAACAGGATAAGTACCATATGAGAGGCTAGGTACTTACTATGAATTCTTTTGGTCACATATTATAACTAATGTAGCGGTTCTTATCTTTTTAACATGCAAGCTTGAGAAAGTTATTTGCTTACTTTCTTTATTTTATTTATTTATTTATTGTAATTTTGATATTTTCCAACACAAACTCCTGACAATGGAGGTGGCACATCACTCAAAATGGATATGATATCTGCTAAAATGACTCGGATTTTAATCCTTATAAATCATATTTGCGATAATTTTTGCTCATACATGTCTGGTTAGAAATTTAGAATGACTTGTATATGATGAAATTAGATGACTGCAGGTAGAACAGATGTGGCTTGAATGTGGTATAGATTTGATTGCTATAAAAGAAGTTGCAGAGAACATTTTTCTCGATTCAACCAAAATCAACCCAAAGGAAGAACTACTTGAAAAGATAACTATACAAGAAAGCCTTAACCAAAGCTTTCTTGAATGCCTGATCAAACAGAACTTTCCTCTACAAATTCAGGAAGAAGAGTTCCTGTGGAATTGGTTCTCAGATTATCTTGAGTCGGTATTTTGTCATTTGTCAAATTCAAGACGATATCTTACTTCCAAGGATTCTGAGGACTCGAAGAAAAAAACACCTCGTAAAAAGAAACCTAGCTCGAAAAATTCTAAGGGTGAAAATAATAATATTGTTGCTATTGCTGTTTTGACTGCAACATCAACTGCCATACTTGCCTCTATTCTTATTTGTTGCTTCTTCTGCTGTTGCCGAAAAAAGAGTCGATACTCGGGATACAGAAGAAATGATGAAAAACATCTCCTCAGTCTAAGTTTAAGCGACTGCTCTGGTATTCACCTTTCTTTATCATTGCTTGATTTAGGTTTCATGAAAAAGTTGGACATTCCATTTCTATCAATCAAGTATTGATCCATAAGTCACCGATCATTAGTAGCTGATAGTTGAGTAAACATAGTGATATTGAAGTCAAGTCTATAACTCCAAGATGTATGTGGAAGTTTGAATTCTATCCTTATTTTTTGTGTGTTATATTTGCTTTTTTGTTCGACGAAGTCTTGTGGATCTACATTGTAGAAAGGTTTGTTTTGTTCATAACTTTATAACTAATTACATTTGATCGTACGGATCAAGTTCAAAGTAAGGAATGGGTAAGGTCATTTTGACGTATTAATTTTAATATTAGGGATGTAAATAAAAATCCTCATATATATTTCCGCGGAACATATCTCAATAAAAATTTCTACAAGATAAAATATGTCAAATACTGATAAGTTATTTTTCATACCAGGCACCTCACGAAAGTCATGTCAAAGTGGCTTGTTAGCTCCACCGAAACCATTAAAAGTAGATGATACCCAAAACAATGTTTTCACTGAAACTAAGCCGTCTGGTCAAACTGAAACTAAGCCATCTGGTCAAACTGAAACCAAGTCATCCAGTGATATTGAAACTAAATCGTCTGATAAACTTGAAATAAATTCCAGTACTCCTAACGAGCAAACCAATGAATGTACTGAAACAAAGCCGCCACCTCCACCTCCTCGTCCTATTCAAAAGTCCACTCCTCCTCCTCCCCCCGGCCCACCACCTCCAAAAAGTAGTGGGCCACGCCCTCCCCCAAGACCCTTACATGCAAAACCTAACAAACAACCGCCTCTTGCACCAAAGCTACCAGGACAGAATTCAAGTGCTGATGATGACTCGAACGCGTCAAAAACTAAGCTAAAGCCATTCTTTTGGGATAAAGTTCAGGCAAATGCTGCTCAGTCTATGGTTTGGGATAGGGTACAAGCTGGTTCATTTCAGTAAGTGTTACTTATATATGCAATGTATAGCGATTATATTATATGTTGAAAACTATATGGTATGTTATGCGAGGAAACATCTATGCAGTGTCATTTGGTGGTGTGGTGCATATGTGAAACAACCTCTAATACTGCATATAGTAAGCAAATTATTTGTACTTGAGCAATTTATTTAGGAGTTAAAATGTCAATCTTGAATTTTCTAGGTTCAATGAGGAGATGATTGAAAGCTTATTTGGCTACAGTGAAAGTAAAGAGGGGAAGAGAGTACTGGCAGCGAAGGATGCAAGTCCGCGATATGTTAGGATTCTTGATCCTAAAAAGTCACAAAACTTGGCTATATCTTTAAAAGCTATGGGTGTGAAAACAGAGGAAGTATGTGAAGCGCTTGTTGATGGTAATCATTTATCTTATTTTACCAAGTTTTGTGTTCAAGAAACTCGTTGTGTGCACTTAGTGTGCTATTTTCCCTTGATTAATCAGAAAGCCTTGCAAGGTTAATGATTGTATATTGTTGCAAGACGGGAACACTAATTTAAAGCATGCACTTAGTTTTGGTGATGTCAAATTACCAAAAGTGGACAAAACATTTTTCTATATCAGTAAGGTGGAAAAGTACGATAATTCAAAAAAAAAAAAGTTACTCTAATGTTCTCAAATAGTTGTTGCAGTAAATGTATGCTTTTAAATTTATGGAAATCCATAACATAGAATTGGAAAGATAATTATCCTCTATGTTAACTATATTCCTTTTCTTATGAAGTGTAACAACAACAAAAACAACTAGTGCTACCCCGCAACGGTGAGAACAAATATACCTTTTTATTTTTAGTTTATTGCATTAAAAAAATAGAGAAATATAATTTTCAAAGGTTTATAAAATAATATTAGCTTGTTTTGAATTAGAATTTTTTTTAATTTTTATTTTTTTGCTAAAAATATCATTCCTTTTGTACTTTCATGAAAAAAAAGAAATGTACAATTTTCAATTTCTTGAATGTCTATGGATTATGATGAACAAATTTGAATTTTATTGAAAATTTTAAAATCTTTTTCGAGTTTTATTTTTAAAATATTTTTGATTAATTTGATTTATTTTCGTCAAAGAACTTTTAAACTACAGTTTAACTTAAAAATTATATGAAAATATATGATTTTTCAAAAAAAAAAGTCTAAGCATTTCTTAAAAATCTAACTTTTTTTGAAAAGATGATTTTCTTTTTGAATACGTTTGATTTTAAAAGGTATATGCACTTATTTTTTTTTAAAAAAACTTTTTTTTAAATATAAGTCTATTAGTTTTATCATTATTTACGTACCAAAAGAAAATGGAATATTTATTTGAGATATTCGTGGATAGAATCAAGTATATAACTTTGGACAGATTCAAGGAGATAAGTTAAAAGACAAAATCCATGCTGACTCTCTCTCTATATATATATATATTTATTTATTTATGTAATAATAGTTGTAATATCTTTGGTGTCACACTTTTTTGGCAGCATTGTGAACTACCAAAAACGCCCTTCTGCATATATTATCAAATTTTAATATTGCTTAAAATTAGGATCTAACATTAAACTCTTTTACAAATTCAAAACGCTACTCTACAAATATTATCAACTCTTACTATCACTTAGAAATAAGATTTAACAAATAACATATCTTTTTACAAATTCTTTTTTTATTAATTAATAATATAAAGAAAAATTCAAACTGACAAAATTAATTAGATGCAGAAATTAAAATTCAAACCAACTACACATGATGTTAATGCAAAAATATGACTAAATATTTGTGCAAATCATTTTTACCCGAATATATTAAACATATACAATTTGTAGTTCACGCGTGAACTGCATGTCGTAATGCTCGTCTTTAATAATAATTGTAATAAATTGGGTGTCACATTTTTTTGGTATCAACATGGACTACCAAAAACGTCCATCTATATATTATCAAATCTTAATCACTTAAAAATAGGATCTAATATTAAACTTCTTTTACAAATTCAACGTCCTTAAAAGTAGGATCTAACAATCAAACATGTTTTACAAATTCAAAATATTTCTAAAAATAGAATCTAAAATTAATTTTCCTTTACAAATTCAAAATACTTCTTTACAAATATACAAATCATAATGTCACTTGAAAATAAAATAAAAAAATCGTTTTTTCAACTAATTTAAACATATACAATTTATAAAAAAAAAATTCACGCACGAAGCGCGTGCCGTAACACTCGTTAATTAATAACGAAAATAAAAATTCAAACTACAAAAAAAAATTAAATACTGAAACACAGAAATAAAAATTCAAACAAACTACACATGATTTCAATGCAAAATATGGTTAAACATTTGTGTTTTTTTTAAATGTGTTGAAACATATACTTGGTAATAGTTATAATACCTTTGATGTCACATTTTTTTGGTATCAATGTGAACTGCTAATAATAGTTATAATACCTTTGGTGTCACATTTTTTTGGTATCAATGTGAACTACCAAAAATACCCCTCTACAAATATTATTAAATAATAATATCATTTAAAAATAGGATCAAATAGATAAGTTTTCTTTATCAATTCAAAACGTCCCTCTACGGATGTTATCAAAATCTTAATATCACTTAAAAATAGGATCTAACAAATAAACTTTTTTAAAATCCTCTTTTATTAATTAATAACAGAAATAAAAACCCGCCGTTCGTAGCTCGGTTGGTTTGGGAGCTGGGAGATGGGAACCAAAGGACTGCGTCCGGGCAGGTTCGAATCCCAGCGTCAAACCATCAGTGGGAGTTTCAACGTTAAGCATCCGTGTGCGACGACTAAATAAAAGCGGGGTAGACACACGGCGTGGTTTACTTAAGTGAGTATCAATGAATACAATGATCTTAAGGTTTTCCATGAACTCAAAAAAAATAACAGAAATAAAAATTCAAACTAGTAAAAAATTAAATTCATTCTCTAGTAATTAATAACAGAAATAAAAATTCAAACTAATAAAAAATTAGATGTTGCAATTAAAAAAAAATTAAAGCAACTGCATATCATTTCAACGTAAAAAAATGGTTAAATATTTGTGCAAATCATATTTTTTCCAACGCTTTAAACGTATACAACTTGGAAAAGAAAAAACAATTCACGCGCAAAGTGGGTACCATCACCACGCGCGAAAAAAGAAAAAACAATTCACACGCAAAGTGGGTACCATTATCACGCGCGAAGCGCGTGCCGTAACGCTATATATATATATATATAGAGAGAGAGAGAGAGAGATCCAGAGAGTTTCGTTTTGTATTACCATTGTAAGTCAAACCTTCATAGTGGTCGGTTTGACAATAGCAGTAATCGTAATGGTAATTGTTGTTGTAGTAGCAAATAATTTGTAGGTAGGTGGTGAATGCTATACGATGATTTCATATAACAGAAGAAGCTTCTGTGTTCTTCTCTTTATAGAAAACTACAGCGTCTTTCAAAAAAAAGGTCAATAAGTGAATCATACAAATGCTTACTTAAAAAAATAACAAAAAAAAAAGACACTGCTCTGTATTATTGCTTGTAGACTGAAACCTATATAAAAATTTCTCAAACTAATACTCAAGTCCCACACTGTATGGTATTTCCTAACATACTTTTTTATGCATGCTAGGAAATGAACTTCCTTCCGAACTACTCCAAACGCTGTTAAAAATGGCACCAACAGCAGAAGAAGAGCTTAAGCTCCGATTACATTCGGATCCTTCTCAGCTTGTCCCCCCAGAACAGTTTATTAAAACATTAGTGGAAATACCTTTTGCTTACGAACGAATGGAAGCACTGCTTTTTATGGCCTCTCTGCCTGAAGAAATGTCAACTATTTCAGATGCTTTTCAAACAATAGATGTAAGGATTACTGGTGTTATATTTCATAATCACACTCAAGCCATGGCTAACTGTAATATACAATGAGAAGAGAAGAAAAGGAAAAGAAAAAACTTCTATAAACTAGGTTTAACCACTTCGGTTAATTATGGGTCAAAACAATATGTGTTAGATAAAGAACCTACAATTAGTTTCTTACTAGCTACACTTTCCAGTGAAAAGCTTTGTATATCATACTACTTATGATGCATTATTGATTATACGCTAACTATACTAGATACTTATTTTCATTCTTTTTTCCCTTTACATTTGATTAAAGTAAGTATCTTATGGCTTTACAAGATTTGTGTTTTTTCTAGAGGGGTTAGATGTCATTATTAATTTAACGAATGTAAAAATAAATAAATAAATAAATAAATAAATAAATAAAGTTCCAACAAGTGGAATTTTGTACAGAGAGCCTCATTCTTTGAACTTAGTAGTCTTAAGAGTCCTTCGTTGTGTTTTTTAAATTTAGGGTTTACACCTTAAATCAAGAGCCTCGGTACAAATTTTATAACTGAAGTACAAGTGTCCGAGTCTCTTTAAACTGAATTGAAGCACTTAATTTAGATAAGTAAATATACAAATGCTTAAAACTATTTATTTTTTCCCATGTTGGGCCATTGTTTCCAATCTCCCCAATATTTTCAGACAGCGTGTAAGGAGCTCAAAGCCAGTCGTCTTTTCCTAAAGCTACTAGAAGCCATCCTCAAAACTGGCAATCGAATGAACAATGGCACCTACCGAGGAGATGCACAAGCATTCAAACTTGACACACTTCTCAAACTCTCAGATGTTCGAGGCACAGATGGAAAAACAACTCTCCTCCACTTCGTAGTCCTAGAAATAATCAGAACAGAAGGCATACGTGCTTCACGCATGTCAAAAGAAAGGGGAAGCAGTGTCTCCAGCATCGACTCAGATGATCTATCCGATGACCACTCTGCTGAATCAAAAGCATATTTTCACAACTTAGGGTTTGAAGTAGTATCTGGCCTCAGCAATGAACTTGAAAATGTCAAAAAAGCAGCAGGGTTGGATGCAGATGCATTAACACACACTGTTGCAAGTCTTGGTGAGAGACTCATTCACACGAAGCAGTTTCTTAAGAATAAAATGGAAGGCACCGATGAGGAGAGCAAGTTTTTGACCTCACTTAGAGATTTTGTGACTCATGCAGAAAGTAATATAACAAGACTTTTGGAGGAGGAGAAGAGAATAAGGTTGCTGGTTAAGAGTACTACTGATTATTTTCATGGGGATTCTGGAAAAGATGAAGGGTTGAGACTGTTTGTTATTGTAAGAGATTTTCTGGGAATGATTGATAAGGTTTGTAGAGAGGTGAAGGTATTGCCAAAGCAAGGGAGTAGTAATAGAATTCAGAGGAGTAGAGAGACAACACCAGCTATGTCTCCGGCTAGGGACCCGAAACAGTTGCTTTTTCCTGCTATTAAGGATAGAAGAGTGGAATCTTCTGATTCTGATGATGATTAGGTATGCTTTTGCTTATGGTTGTTTCTATTTTTTTAATAAAACAAAATTCATTTTTATGAAGATGTCACCTTTTAGATTAGGTTTTAAATTATTTGCCAAATACGTATTGTAGTTATAGCAAAATGTATAGCACTAGCGAACAATTTAACAAATCAGTGTTAGATATCAGCAGATTTATGTGAAATTTTGTACTTTGTAAGTGCAAAACACCTCTTACCTTTTAGCACAATGAGTATGATTGTAAACCTCAAAGTATTGAATAAAGTATTTTTATTTGTTCTCTATGTTCTTCCTCTGGTAAATTCAAAATCTAATTCGGCATCATGGTAAAACAGATTGATCAGCTTCTATGTGTCAATAGGTTGGCTCATACTTGGCATTTGAAAAACAAATATAAAGAGAGAATTTGTGTTTCCAATGTGATAATTCTAAGCCATTGCATAGTTTTTCTTGTTTTGTATAATAGCCAAATAATTCGGACTATTCCTAAACTTTCTAAGAAGTGTGCTAAATTAACAAATGGATTTACTGTTCTTGATGGAATTCTAATCTTGCACCTCTTATCCAAACCCTTGATCGATATCGTTGTTTCAATTTGGCAATGGATCAGATCATAAAATACAGCAGCAAAGTACGTGCAAGGAAATTTATTCCGAATTAAGTAGTCCATTTAACTCATGGAAATATATAACTACATCAAAACTAGCCTAAGTGATGATGAAACAATCCAATCAGTCAATAGACACACAAATAACCAACTAATCACTTAAAACGTAATTGAATAAAGCAATAAACCAACAACTATGATTTATATTGGTTAAACAATCGTGAGATTGTGTATGTTTATTTTGGGGAAGATTATAACAATCCACTAGGTGAACGCTAGATGGTGGTTTGGAAAAGAGATTAACCGTCTAGGCGGACATTAATCAAAGGTTATTTATAGTTAGACGTTTTTGCTAAACTTCTGTGATTTTAATAATTTTTTGTACTATATGAAAAAATTCTTTACTACTGTAGAAAATATACCCATATATAATATTAAATCCCTAAACCATCTAAAACTAGCGCGTAGATGCTTTGACGAGGCATCAAGTCTCCCATGGTGCCTAAGAAGCTCCTAGATGGTCGCTTAAATGCTTAGGTAAGGCGGTAAGTCTCGCCTATTGCCTAGGCAGCGCTTAAGCCGTAAACTTCGCCTAACGTTTAGGCCTAACCTAGACGGATGCATAAAATGATTTTTACAACAGTACTTTAGGGAATGATTTCTATTGTTAACTTGAGAGTACAGATAAGTTTGAGATAACCCCAATTTTTAATGGAGGCTTTATAGTTTGATAACTCAAATTAATTGCTTGATAATTGATGAAACGATGTAGACTGGGTTATTGATAACCTTCTATCTTCTAAAGTCTTTTCATAGCAAAATGAATCATCCAAATTGTAAAAAACGAATCAAAGAACATCCTAAATGAACATGCCCAGACCATCACTGTTGACATTTGAACCTATGTTGCAGATAACATAACACGACCTTAGAATTTCAAGGGGATTGTATTGTATAGATAACACTTGTGTTGTTATAGACAACAACACTTGTTGTTGATGTTGTTAAAAACTTAAACTGGTGTTGTCGACATCAGCGCTTGTTGATGGCATTGCCAAAGCTGTTAATTTAGTTCATGATTTTATCCAATTTTCTTCGGTAGGACTTCCGATTTCACTTCAATCCTCTCCTGTGCATCTCTGATCATCTCCGATCGTCTCCTACGTCTTCCACTAAGTTTGTGTTGGAAATTTCCACTCTTCACCATAATACAAAACTTCATCAAGATACCCTTCAATCTTTATGGTCACCAATAATTCTTCAATCTGTATATTACTCAAGCCAAAACAAAACTCCACACTCCCCAATTCATGGGACCCAGTAGCACACCAGCACTTTCTTAGTCCAATCGTGTCTGAGCGACTCTCAAACGTTGCAACTAACAACGGCTTCATAAACATATCCACATGATTCTCATTGGTATGAATCTTCTTGTCTTAAGACACACCAACTTGTGTTCTTCCATAGCTACTAGAGAAGATTCTAGCGTCTTATATATTTTATTCTTGGGTTGAAAGTTAAATTATCTGCTAAGTTAATGGCACTATATCTGAATGAGCTACTACATCTTTTTGTTGATTTGTTCCATGTAAACCGTCCAACAAATGTAGGTATTGTGGTTCTTTTACAACTTCCACTGAAACTATCAACTCTGCGTTTGTAGCTGATCAGACAACCACAATTTGCAACCTCAAAATCCAACTAACACACAGTACCTAAAATAATATATACCGCTAAGTTGATTTTTTCTTCTTTCGATCACCCACATAACAAGACTATAACTATCAATAATGCAATTCATGCCACTCTCGTCTTTAAATATCAATCCATGCCTAGGAGTACCTTCCAAAGTGATGTAATATACATTTCACCGTTTGCTAAAGCTCTTTATGTGGATTAGTCATATACATGCTAACCACTCCAATTGTTTGTGTATATTTCACCATGTACAATCGCAACATATATCAAGCTACCAACTGTACTGTTGGGAGATTGATTTGAAGGGAAGTTTCTCAAATGTGGAATGGTCCAACATTGCCAAAAGTCTTGTTCATCCAAGTGTATATATATGATAAATTACTTGATATACTAATTGAAAAAACAAATGGAAAGAGATCAAATTGAATACGTTATAACACATGTGCGTAAAGCACTTAGCATGAGCATGTGTGTGTGAATACATGTATGAGATTGAATGGTTGTGTCTGCTAGTATGTGACAGTTTTATTTTTTATTTCTTGAATAGAAACGACTGTTGCAATCTAGCCAGTTATGACTGTTAAAAACATTATTCTCTTTTCAATTCGAATTGGCATGTGGCATCTCTTCGCACTCAATATATACATCCCCTGAACCAGTTCATGAAGTATAACAAACACTCTATTAATAAATTACTTTTTGGATCCTCAAACATTGCTAGTTTCTAGATTCGGGTTTTAATGTATCCTTCGAAGCTATTGCCAATATACCCATTAGCAAACTCAGGTTCGAGTGGAGATAAATATTGCTTTAAGGAAATTGTCACGCACCTCAAAACCAGATTTTGTTTCTACAATTCTGATTCTCTATTCACAAGTACTTCAACCTGCACTAACATAAGGAACTTTAGCCATATGAACTTTATTTGCTTCTTTGATCGGCTCCATTTTTTTTTCAAAAGTGACACATGTGAAGCCATAGGTGTAGTGATGGGCTTATCCTTCTCTATCCTGAATCTACCAATGACCTTACCTATATGCTCTCAATGGGTAAGCTTCAAGTCAGACTGCTCACGACTTCAGATAATCTTTTATCCAATCATCCATAAGACTTTCTTCGCTGCTTTTCAAGATACTTTATATCAATCTCCTTATTTAATTTTTGATTTAGGATGTTGATCTCTATTTTACTCATGGTAGTAATCTATCATCAAGATGTAAGAGAAGATACATCAATTCATCATCATTCAACAAACGGAGACTATGGAGCATGCAACAGTCATTTGCTTGTTTAACAAACAGCCTTGGGGACTTGTTAAACATGCATTCATTTCTTCACACTGTTGAATTTTTTTTCTGATTATGAATTGTTATCTGGTGGGTTTGTAATGTTACGGTTCGTGATGTGTTTGAGATAATTTTGTGAGGAAGGATTGCAGATAGCTATTAGTGTTAGAGAAACCCAGAGAGAGAGAGAGAGAGGGAGGGAGGGAGGGAGGGAGAGGGAGGGGGAGGGGGAGGGGGAGAGGGGGAGAGGGGGAGAGAGAGGGAGAGAGGGAGAGGGAGGGGGAGGGAGGGAGGGAGAGGGAGAGAGAGAGAGAGAGAGAGAGAGAGAGAGCGCATATTGTTGATAACATATTGGACATGACCTCAGGAGACGAAAATATTACTAACAAAGAAAAACGTTGGAAAAACAAAAAAAAAAATTGGAAGTACTCAAAAAACGTGAAACAAATATATTTGAGCTAACACTCAAGAGTAGTAGGTAGGTTAGAAGAATTAGAAAGGAAAAAAAACATAGAACAAAGTAATATTCTATGTTAGATGTGGGATTTGAACCTGTTTTCTTTCAAAACGCCTAAAACTCAAATCTGTCACCTGAACAACTATCAGCCATGTAACACAGGTTGTATCTATCACATTGCAACATGTACCATTTCTCATCCTAATTTGGACAAAATTAGTATGTCTTCTTTCTCAAAATACCAATTGATTTGCGAACTCATGAGAAAAAGAGAACCCGGTAGGACCAACATATTGTGAGTGTTTCTGGGTTCTCCTTTCTCTTGCCTTTCGGTACTCATTTCTGCGTTGGACCTATACCTTTTTATCCCAAAGGATGGAAAAAAATTAAAACCACCGGAAATGGCCAAAAAAAAAAATCTCAAAAATGACACTTCAACAATTTGTATTTTCTCTTTCTATTTCATGTCGTAGTAATTGATTTTATGAGCTCTGCTGACTCATTTACCAGGAAATTCTCCATTGTAATGGTTGTTTATGATAAAATTTATTTACATGATTATGTTTCGTTTATATTAAGTTTATAATTTGTCGCATTAATGTTATAAGAATAGTAAACTGTGTTTTGTCGATAATTTAAGGCTTGAAACTCTATAACTGATCTTGAACCCAACAAATGTAACAAATATGCGCCAGATAGCATTAGATTCAGTTGGTTTGGAAAAAAAAGAAACCCCTTGCGGTAGTACAATAACTATGTTTATATTATGGAATAAAATACCTTCATTTGTTCATTATGTTCATCTTTAGACAAATTTATCAAGAAATAGCTTAACATCATGGTAAGACATGTCAATAAATTCATTCACGATTGTGGTCTTTGTAAGTGACATCTATTAAGAGATAATGTGTGTAACCATGGTCATTGTACAAAATCATCCCCTTCCGTACACAGCTAAACCCTTTAGTATAATTGTTATATATTGATTTGTTTGTTTCAGATTGGCACTTGATCACCTGTACTTTGGATTATAAAAAGCACGGCAAAGTCTATTCCTGGTCATTGAAATAATATGGTGCCTGCTCCATAGAGCATACATAATTTACAGTAGAATTCATTTGCCATAGGAAAAGAAATTTGTATAGCAACGTGTTCTTCCCATAGCAGCAAATTGTAGAGTCTTTAAATCAGTGTGTAATACAGTAGATTTTACGTTTTGTTGTATTGTTTCCAAGTGGAGTGATTTTGTGTGGTACGGTGAGGAAATAAAATATGTTTTAAGCTTCGTGAATGTTGCACACGCGTGTCGTGAGGCAGGAGGGCGTTGCTGGGAAGCAAAGTTGTCTGAATTAAATTGGTGGCAAAAAGTAAAATAAAATTGTCAGAAGTGGGATTTGAACCCACGCTCTCTCACGAGAACCAGAACTTGAGTCTGGCGCCTTAGACCACTCGGCCATCCTGACTCTGTGTTTATGTTTAATGCAGCTATAAATGTATACGAACGTCATTGAATTTTACTCTTCCCATTTGCTTGCTACAAAATATTAATCAGTTTATGAGACCAGAACGTCGTAGAAGAATCTTAGTAACAGTGAGCATTTTTTAACAAACTGGTATTAAAAAAACTACTCCTAATGTCACACATCCAAGAGTTGTGTTGTTTTTTTGAGCACATGGAAAACCTTAAGATCATGGTATTCATTGATACTCACTTAAGTAAACCACGCCGTGTGTCTACCCCGCTTTTATTTAGTCATCGCACATGGATGCGTAACGTTGAAACTCCCACTGATGGTTTGGCGCTGGGATTCGAACCTGCCCGGACGCAGTCCTTAGATTCCCATCTTTCAGCTTCCAAACCAACCGAGCTACGAACGGCGGGTCAAGATGTCTATTGCAGAAGTCTCACCGTAAAATGCTATTTTTTCTTCAATCCTTCTGTTCTATATTTCACGATAAGAAATTGTTATGCTCCTTTTGCTTCATTTGGGATCGAGTGTTCATTAGCAGTTGTGTATATATCAGTGGAAGGGTTAAATTACGGTGAGGTCTTGTGTTTTATTGCAATGGCAATTATATTGAAGGGGCAGGAGTAGTAGAACATGAAGAATAGAAGAAATGCGGTAGGGAAAGAATAAGAAAAACACAGCAGTTCCAAGAATTGAAAGCAACAGGGAAATAAGAAGAAGAATTGAAAATTCTTTATTAATTTCTCAACATTCTATTACAAACTGTTCTAGCCTCTATATATATAAAGTTCATTCAAAGACCATATCATCAACGATTATCATAACAGGCCTTGAGTAGGAAGCCCAGAAGATCAGATTGCATCCAGTTTTACTTTGAACTGTTGTACATGTGCACAGCCTGTGCACGTGCACAACTAACCAAGGCATATCTGGAGTCGCTGCTTGGCACCTCAACATTCGCCTCACCTAGCTCATCCATCCCACGCTGGCAGTGAATCCCCCTTTGACCTGGATCATCGACGATGGACGTAGAAGGCTTTGGAACAATTGTGTTTGATGAAATGCCACCCTTCTTCTTCATTAACTCCAACATGTTCGATTTTTCTCCTTCAACCTTAACACTCCCTCCTCCTTCAAAATTTGACCATGTCTCAAGGTCAAAGGCCGGAAATCTTTTGATTAACTTCCAATAGTCTTCCCATGTTGATTCACTTTCGGGTTTTTGTTTCCACTTGATTAGCACTTGTGTTACCGCCTTGTTATGTTTAGGAAAAATCCTTCTATCCAAGATCGCCTTTGGTTCATCAATTATTTCTTCAGTATAAGTGGGAGCATTGACTTGTACAACCACTCCTCTTCCAAACTTTCTTTTAAGCTGTGAAGCATGGAAAATTGGATGAATTTTTGCTTCAAGGGGCAGTTCTAATTCATAGGCAACATCTCCAATCTTTCTTTTGATATGATAGGGGCCATAATACTTTGGTGAAAACTTAGTTGTTCTCACGTTGCTAACAGTAACTTGCCTATAAGGTTGCAGTTTGAGATATACCCAGTCTCCTAACTGAAATTCCCTTCTGTCCTCTTGCATCAGCGAACCTCTTCATTCTTTCTTGGTTAAGAGATAGACTATCCTTCAGCAGCTGTAGCACTATGTCTCTAGAAAATAATTCTTGTTCCACCTGTGGTAATTTGGTTGTGTGGGGGTACATATGATAATAGTGTAGGAGGGGGAACACCATATGCTGCTGCGAATGGAGTTGTATTTGTGGAACTATGCCAGTTTGTGTTATACCAATACTCTGCAGCAGCAAGCCACTGTGACCATTCTTGTGATTTGTGGCATACAAAGCAACGAAGATAACCTTCCAAAGTCTTGTTTACTGCCTCAGTTTGTCCATTAGATTGTGGATGGTAGGCTGAACTTAGTTGGAGTGAACACCCTTGTAATTTAAAAAGTTCTTGCCAAAACATACTGGTGAAAATCGCGTCTCTATCGCTGACTATGCTCTGCGGCATTCCATGCAGTTTGAAGATCCCCTCAAAAAAGATTTTTGCAATATCTCGAGCTGTATAGAGATGTTGCAGTGGGAAAAAATGGGAATATTTGGTTAACGTATCAACCACCACATAGATAGCTGTATATTTGTGGCTTTTTGGCAACCCAATAATAAAATCCATGGAGATATCACTCCAAATTCGTTCGGGAATGGGTAATGGCTGTAATAATCCGGATATTGGCACATTTTCATGCTTATTCCTCTGACAACTATCACACTCCTTAACAAACTTCTCCACATCTGCTTTCATTCCCTTCCAATAGAATACTTGCTTTAGTCTGTGTTTGGTCCTTTTGACTCCAGCATGTCCTCCAAGAGGAGTAGAGTGGTATTCCCTTAAAATGGTTGTAATGATGTCTTTACAGTTACAGTCCAAATATATCTTTCTTTTATAGAAAATAATGTCATCTACCATCTTATACTTATCAGTGTTAATTTTCCCTTCAATAATTCTTCTTGTTTTTTCCTTGTAATCCTCTGATTGTGACATGTGTTGTTTTAGTTCTTGCAGCCAACTACTCTCAACAGTGGACAAGGCATAGCCTTGTATAGTATGTGTGGTCATAACCTGGTCTTCGGGTAGCCTAGAGAGTGAATTAGCCACAGTGTTTTCTTTACCTTTTCTATATTCAACCTTATAGTCGAATCCATGTAATTTAGCTAGCCATTTTCCCTGGATCCCTGTAGTTAGCCTTTGTGAGAGAAGGTGTCTTAAACTCTGGTGATCAATCTTTATGATAAATTTTCTTCCAATCAAATACTGCGACCATTTTTTGTAGCGAGGATTAATGCCAATAATTCCTTCTCATAAGTTGATAATAATTTATTTTTCTCATTAAGTGCTTGGCTTAGGTAGGCTATTGGTTTTCCTTCTTGTGACAAGACTGCTCTTATTCCCACTCCACTAGCATCACATTCGATAACAAATTCCTTGTTAAAATCTGGCATATTGAGTATTGGCGGCTCCATTAAACATTGCTTGAGTTTCTTAAATGCTTCAGTAGCCTTATCATCCCATCTGTATGCATTCTTCTTTAATAAGTCTGTCATTGGTTTGGCGATAGCTCCATAATTTCTTATAAACTTCCTGTAATAACCTGTGAGCCCTAAAAACCCTCTCAAGTCTTTGATGTTTTTCGGTTGAGGCCATTGTTTGATAGCTCTGACCTTTTCTGGATCAACAGCAATGCCCTCCTTTGTTATAACATGACCAATATATGTTACTTGTCTCTCAGCAAAAGTACACTTTGAAACCTTAATAACCAACTGATTATTCTCTAGTACCTGTAGAGTAAGCTTAATATGTAACATGTGCTCAGACCAAGTCTAGCTGTAGATTAGGATATCATCAAAGAACACAAGAACAAATTTTCTTAAATAAGGCTTAAATATGTCATTCATTAAGGCTTGGAAGGTTGAAGGTGCATTTGATAAACAAAATGGCATTACATTAAATTCACAATGCCCTTCATGAGTTTTAAAAGCAGTTTTATGAATGTCAGAAGCATGCATACGAATTTGATGATAGCCAGACCTTAAATCCAGTTTAGTAAAATAAGCAGACCCATACAATTCATCCAGTAAATCATCAACTAATGGTATTGGAAATTTGTCTTTGACTGTTTGTTTGTTGAGTGATCTATAATCAATACACATTCTCCAAGATCCATCTTTCTTCCTAACCATGACTACTGGAGAAGAATACTCACTGGTACTAGGCCGAATAATTCCTGCCTCCAACATTTCTTGGATAAGTTTTTCTAATTCGTTTTTAATGTAGTATGAATGTCTATAGGGTCTGAGACAAGTAGGTTTGAAATTTGGTATCAAGGGTATCTTATGGTCACAGCTTCTTTCAGGAGGCAATGGAGGTGTAGGATTTGTCACTGAGGGGTATTGCTGTAAAATAGCTTGTACATATGTAGGTAGGTTGGCAGGAAGAACACTGGTTGCTTGTGATTGCAGTTCCTTAGAGTACAAAAGAAATGATAATTTCCCTTGTGCACACTCCTTGGTGATATCTTTATTAGTCACCCATTTACCGTTGTCTTTAATACCCTGCCAAGTATACGAATGACCATGATAAAAGAACTTAATTTGTAATTTTGCAAAAATTAAGGATACATCTCCTAATTCCTTCATCCACTGTGCACCCAGCACAACCTGACAACCTTCCAGAGGTATCACCAATAAATATATTGGCATGGTACAACCTTGGCATTTGAATATGACCCCCTTTACATAGGCCTTTACCTTGTATTTTATCACCATTGGCTATCTGTACAGAATACTCTGAAGAATCTTGTATATTTAAATGCAATTTCTTGGATAGCTCGGTATTTATGAAGCTGTGTGTGGATCCTGAGTCAATAAGGACAGTGATAGCCTTGCCATTAATCGGTCCTTGTACTCGTATGGTGTATAGTGTAGGGATGCTGCACATGGCACTAAGGGTTATAGCATAGGGTTTTTCCTTATTTTCCTCATGTAGACTTGATAATTCATTTAATTCCTTACTTTCTATCACTGTATCATCTTCAGACATGTCCATACTCTCTTCTTGAAGTGACATAAGCCCCTCCATAACATATACTTGTTTATTTTTGCATACATGGCCAAGATGCCATCTTTCATTACACCCATAACACAAATTTCTTCTTCTCCTATCAATTATTTCTTGTGGAGTGAGGCCCTTGCTTCTTGCAACTGAGTCTCTATTAGTTCTTTCAGCACCAGCCACTCTATTTGTATTTCCTTGTATACTGCTTCTAGACACATTGCTAGATTTAATTTTCTTTTTACTAGCTCTTTTGCATTCAAATACCTTGGCAAGACTCACAGCTTTCTTAAAATCAACAAGATGTAGGGTAGGACATCATACCTTATATCTTCTTTGAGACCATTTATGAATTTTTCCAACATAAACTGATCTGGGAGTGCATCACACATTCCTTGTAACTGTTCGAATTTGGTGAGATAAGATCTGACATTGGTTGTTTGTTTAAGATTAGATATTGCTCCATAGGGTCTTTGTAAATCTTCAGGTGCAAACCTTACTGGCAGTTCTTCCTTGAATATCACCCACTGTTCATAATTTTTCACCTTTTTTGTAAGCCAACTGAACCACAGATGAGCTTCCCCTTTCAACTGGAAAGAGCATGTGGGTACCCATTCTGCTTCGAGTGTGTTGTGGTAATGAAAGAGGTGTTCCACTTGGCTAACCCATTCTACTACACTGTTGTCGCCATTGAATGTGGGAAATTCCATTTTGATGACTGTATTTTGCAGAAGTTTGGGTGCTTGATGGTTTAGTGGAGTAAGATGGCCTGGGGAACTTGAAAGAATGCCAGCAGTGTTTCTTGATGTGTCAATAGGCGAGTTTGGATTGTTTCTTGATAAATTAGTGTGGTTTTGGGGACATGCTTCGATCATGAAGCTGTCTTGATTAATTCTTGCTTGGTTGCGTTGTGCAGGTGGTACATAGGGTGCTCGGGTTTGATTCTTGAATTCTTTTAATTCCTTTGCAATGTTGTTGATCACCTCACTGATGTTGTCCACTTTAACATTGAGTTCTTGGGCACTTTCTTGTAAATTTTGATTTGATTCTTGCAATTCTCTAATAGCTATTGCAGTCTTGAGATTGATTTACTCATGTCTCGTCTTTACCGATGAATGATCAGGTGTATCCCCTGATCTGTCTACATTTTCTTCATCAGAAAGATCAGTGTGAATCTCTGAATCTTGTGGCTCTGATACCAATGTGTTATGCTCCTTTTGCTTCATTTGGGATCGAGTGTTCATTGGCAGTTGTGTATATATCAGTGGAAGGGTTAAATTACAGTGAGGTCTTGAGTTTTATTGCAATAGAAATTATATTGAAGGGGCAGGAGTAGTAGAACAAGAAGAATAGAAGAAATGCAGTAGGGAAAGAATAAGAAAAACACAGCAGTTCCAAGAATTGTAAGCAACAGGGAAATAAGAAGAAGAATTGAAAATTCTTTATTAATTTCTCAACATTCTATTACAAACTGTTCTAGCCTCTCTATATATAAAGTTCATTCAAAGACCAATTCATCAACGATTATCATAACAGGCCTTGAGTAGGAAGCCCAGAAGATCAGATTGCATCCAGTTTTACTTTGAACTGTTGTACATGTGCACAGCCTGTGCACGTGCACAACTAACCAAGGCATATATGGAGTCGTTGCTTGGCACCTCAACATTCGCCTCACCTAGCTCATTTGTCCCACGCTGGCAGTGAATCCCCCTTTGACCTGGATCATCGGCGATGGACGTAGAAGGCTCTGGAACAATTATGTTTGATGAAATGCCACCCTTCTTCTTCATTAACTCCAACATGTTCGATTTTTCTCCTTCAACCCTAACAGAAATATTGTCATCCTCCAAATTGTTACAATTGATGTTCAATACTAACGAGAAGAAATAGATCTTCGTATTCTCATGGATTGGTTGTCAATTGAAAATGAATTGATTGCGGATCCATTAATATTTTTCGATTAAACGGATGACACTTAGATAGGGAATAAAAAATTTGAATATTTTCTGCCCACTATTATCTGTTCGCAATTGCCATAAAAAAGCACGGTCACTCATTGTAATAAAATAATGAATCAGTGGGACATCCAATATCATATGAATGGTTATTGATGAAAAATCAATAACTATGATGCATACGTTACGTGAAACGGATAAAAATGAGTACATGAGACTTGAGCTGGCTTCGAAATGCTTGTAAATGATGTGACAACTCATGAGGATCTATGTATGTATAAGAGCATCTCCAACAGATTAAGCCATTAATATTCAGCTCTTGAATATTAAGGGTCGAATAATTATAAAAATCTTCAACAGTCACGCGTCTATTTAATAGACGTGTGACTTTTAACACTTATTAAATAAAAACATAAATCTTAGATGTCTATTTAATAGGTGCTTGAGTGGGGCTATAAATTTTGTACGATTGTCCGACGGCCGACTCGGTCTGAGGCTGTAAGGCGTCCAGTCCGAGGCTATGAGGAGTCTGATCCGTGTCCGTGCGATTCTTATTTAGAACATGAGTTAGGACAAGAAATGATGTATGAAAATATGTTCGTTTGAAAATGTCCTGATGTTTTTATATTGTCCGAACATTGTTCTGAATATTGTTCGTCCATCGTCCGGTTCGTACGAACAATGTCCAAGCTTAATGTTTGTCCAGTCTGTGTCCATCTGAATCTCTTATAAGATAGGATTAGGACACACCTTTGTCCGATCAGATCCGTTTTCACTCTACGCCTAAGCTCAGGCTCCTATTAAATAGACGTTTGAGAATAAATCTTTTAGTAAATTAGAGATTTCAAATGTCTATTTAACAGGCGCTTGAATATAGACGTCTATTAAATAGGCATATGATTGGTTCTTCGGGGTAAGATGGATTAGGAGGGATCTCGTGACTTAAAGGACCTTCGTATGAGTATGATACTGACAAGAAAATATGGCTGTAATCCACTATTCTTTGCTTAATAGAATGAGATGAATTTAGAACGGTTTGCAAAGCAATAGAATATATAGCAGTATGAAGATGTTACATGGAAAAAACTGTGCAACGTGGCTACAATGTTCGAATAATACAAAATATTGTACCACTTTGTAATAGCATGAACATCAAAAGTACTGCAATGTGTCTACAAAGCTAAGTCTAGCAAACATCAAAACAGTGCAACGTGCAAATAGTGTTCGATATGACGTGACACTGAAACAAGCATCTCTCCCCCAAATACCAAATAGGTAGAAACGCTGGTGGGAGTAAGATCATCCTCCGCAAACCCAAATGACACGAAATAGAAAGAGGATGAGCATCATCCATCTGGCCCATATGTGTCAAGGCAATCCAATATGAAACTCATAGTACCCGGAAAATATTATCTTTGCATCTCATATCAATCTGAGTACGGGCCTCTATCAGGTCATGTCTAACCCCCATAGACGTGCGAGAAACTAATTGAACACGCTCTCATCGTCTTATACACGGAGAATATGTCTCTAGTGCATGACTAGCAGTCTCAACAATACGGAGATGCATGTTCGTCGTGTACTCATAGTACCAGCACTACATAATATATCAAAACCCAAACATCTGTCTAACCTCCCCCAAAACATAAAAATCAAGAGCGGTGTACAAATATTCAAGTATAGCGGAACCCCAATCGATAGTGTAAAGCTCATCTAAATCGGCTACCGCTGCAAGGTAACCTAATCTAATGGTACTCTTTTGGTTCGAAAAGAAAGTCGATCCAAATAAGTACAACAGAAATGCTCTCAGCACGGCGTCACTTGTAGCACCGGTGCCCATATGAGCTGCAATATACTCCTGTAGATATGTAAGGGGATCCGTGCCGGAGGCAACATGACCCTCCTCAAACTGGGGTGGGGTAGATAAATAGTGAAAACCTTAGGGCTCTCAAACGTATGATCAAAAGGAAATGGTATCCTGTCTGGGCCTCCGATCTCAATTCCAGTCAACATATAAAAATTGGCGGAGGTAATGCGGAGCTCAAAACCTGAAAAATGAAAAGTATGTGCCGTAGCCCACCACCTCTCAAATAGGGCTACTATGAGTGGACGGTCAAATGACTGTGGTGGTCTAATCTGTAAGAAATATGCAAAAGGGCTGGTCTGGAGCTTTTTTACTAAACCCTGAGGTAGTGTGCCCTACTGATGTGCTATACACTTTGTCCAACTACCCCGATAGCTGATCTACTGTGAGTAAAAACTTAAAGGGTTGTTCGGGATTATTGTACAATTTAAATTCAAACAACTAAGTAATACACTTTATAATATCACATATCTATTTAATAAACATTATTTCATGGTTAATATACGACAAATGTCATCATGTATTAATAGTTATTCATTATTTAAAATTGTACCTCGACCGCGTCCAATGCTGTGAAGATACGATGAGTGTATCCCTCTGGCAGCTCCTGCAGAATCCGTAGCTGAAAAATCATCGTCTCTGGTGCTGGAGCAATGTGTGCTGGGCCTGCAAGCTCCTCTGTCTGCTGTCAAACGGTACGTCTTGCAATTTTGGTTATACATGGCGGCACTTCGACATTTTTTAAATAAAAAAGTGGAAAAAAAGGTAAATTGTGAGGGAAAAGGGGCTGGGCGCCTAACTTATAGGCGTCCAGCCCCGGACGCTGATTAAATCAGCGCCCAATACCTGGCACTGATTTAATCAGCGCTCATATTAGGGCGCTGATTAAATCAGTGTCCGGTTATTGGAGCGCGCCCTTAATTTGCTGGAGATGCTCTAACGCCGTTGATAACATAATGGGGGAGTGGTCAAAATGGAATTGTTGCGACAAATACAGAATGAAAACAAATTGAATGTGCAAGTGAACAAGGTGTGCAGACCCTGCTGAAAGTAGAATTATGAAATACTGAACAAGCTATGGAGGTGTCTAAATGCATATTAGTCCTTTTCGTGAACACACAGTGTATGACCATGATTTTCTTTAAATTATGCAAATCGGATTCATTGATAGTGGCATACCCTGTTGAAATGAGGAGATTATTTTGTGGAATTTTTAAAACGGATTTGATCAATAACATGCTAGGAATCATGAAAATTTAGGGTTGGAAATTTGGCTGGGAAGTTGATTGGGACAGACTGAATTACAACATAAAAGGTTTTACAACTACAGCTTAGACCTACCTATGAATGGACATCCAATATTCATTCACATCAGAGAATGGAAAAGAAAAAAGGAAAATATCAATACCCAATATGCATATAAGAACGAGTGTTACGGCACGCGCTTCGCGCGTGAATTGTTTTCCTTATAAATTGTATATGTTTAAATCAGTCAAAAAAATATTTTTATTTTTTATTTTTAAGTGATATTAAAAATTGTATATTTGTAAAGAAGTATTTTAAATTTGTAAAGAAAGTTTAATTTTAGATCATATTTTTAAAAGCGTTTTGAATTGTAAAGCATGTTTAATTGTTAGATCCACTTTTAGAGGCGTTTGAATTTGTAAAAGAAATTTAATATTAAATCTTATTTTTAAGTGATTAAGATTTGATAATATATAGAGGGACGTTTTTGATAGTTCACGTCGATACCAAAAAAGTGTGACTCCAAAGCAATTACAACTATTATTAAAGATAAATTGTATATGTTTAAATCAGTCAAAAAAATGATAAAATTAGGTCCACGTCCCTAAAATCAAATTTAATAGTCCAAAACTCCTTCCGTTTTAAACTTGTAAATCCGGTCCCTATTTTTTTTTACAATATTTTGTTTTCCTAATTACCCTCGTTTATTTCATGTCGACTATTCTCGTGTGATTGTATTGGCGATCAAGATTTGAAATCTTCGTAGAAAAATCAGATTTAATTCGATCTACTGTTCGATTTTTTTTGCGATTCATTGTGGCTTCATCATCTTGCAGGTAAACGCTTGATTTAATTTTCAATCAACTTTGTATTATTGTTTTTTGCAATTTTTTGATAATTTACCAATGTTTTTTGTATAATTATGCATAGCAAGTATAAGTTATATTAAGTAATTCGAATAATATGATGTTTTTTGTTTAAAGAAATTTTATTTTTAATCTTGTAAATGCAGAGTTGTATGCAGTTAAGTAAAATAACAGCAAACTCTGCTACAGTTATGTAAGTAATTGCGTTCATGGCTGTATTTATCAAAATCTTTAGTTATCTAAATAAATGTGTATTTTTCAGCAGTTATCGAGAAATATTGTAGAATTTTATGCGTTTTGATAACTGCATATGTAAAATGCAGTTAAAATTTGCATATGTAAAATGCAGTTGATCTTTTTAGTTTTTAACTGCATATGTAAAATATAGTTAAAATTTGCATTTAACAGCTGTATTTATTAACTGCATATCAAGTATGCAGTTAAAAAACACAATTAACAGCTGTAATTTTTAACTGCATATGATATATGCAGTTAAAAATAATACAATTCATAACTTTATATTAGATATGTATGCAAGTATAATAAGAATCTTATGAATTTTTAACTGCATAAGTGAAATTCACTTCAAAATTTGCATAATTCAAATGTATATTTTAACTGCATATGTTATATGCAGTTAAAATTGCATTTACTAGGTGCTATTTTTCACTGCATAACATATATGCAATTAAAAATGGTGCAATTTATAACCGCATAAATGAAATGCAGTTAAAAATACAGTTGTTCATAAATAATTGCAAACATGTATGTAACTATTTATAATAATTGCATATATGTCTGCAAGTATAATAAAAATCTTATGACTTTTTAACTGCATAAGTGAAATGCACTTAAAATTTGCATCATTTAATTGTATGCTTTAACTGCATTTTTCATATGTAGTTAAAATTTGCATATAACAGCTGTAATTTTAAGATGCATATCAGACATGCATTTAAAAATGATGCAATTCATAACTTCATAAGTGAAATGCATTTAAAAATGCAGTTGTCAATAGTAATTGAAAGATGTATGCAACTATTCATAATAATTGCATATATGTCTGCAACTTTTCAGTAAAATTGCATATAACTAGAAATAATCAACATATCTGCATATAGATGAGAAAATATTTACTGAAATTTTTTTGTATTTTTATTTGTATAATTAGATGCTTCGCTGTAAATGTCAACAATATTTTTGCAGTGTTTCATGCATTTATTTTCAATATTTGCATATTTGACTGCAAAAATTGTACCACAATGCTGGTTTGCAATAATTGCAGATTTGTCTGCAAATACAAAATATAGTCGCATATAGCAGTTATATAAAACTTATAAAACCGTAAACAATTTGCAGAAAATTCTATATTAATTCAGAATATTGTATATTAATTTGGGAAATATGTTTAAATTTTCATGCAACTATTTGGATGCATTAAATTAGGCATAATATTGTTTGTATGTGAATGTTTTTGAGCTTTTATAACAAATATCTGCAAATTTTATCAAATTTAGTTATTAAAATAGAATAAAAATCGAAATGACAAAATATCTTTATAAATATCCTTCGATTTTCTGATTTGTGTTGTTTTCATCTTCTGAATCTCAACTTTCTTCAGTTCTGGACTCGATTCAGACATCGAATTTTTATGTAGCAACAATTCTAATTTATAATTCAGGCGATTGGGGTTTTCTTTTTTTAAGATGTTAATTGATGAATAGAATTTGAAGGGTTCTGGGTTTTGTTCGGAGAAGACGTAAGGGTATTTAGGGAAATCTTTTTGTCGCGTTTAAAAATAAGGATGAGAAACTTATAATTAGAACGGAGGAATGTTTTGTGTATTTTCAAACCTATTAAGGATGTAAGACAAATGTTCCTTTTTTTTATTTTCAAGTGATATTAAGAATTGTATATTTATAAAGAAGTATTTTTAATTTGTAAAGGAAAATTAATTTTAGATTATATTTTTAGAAGCATATTTAATTGTTAAATCCACTTTTAAAAGCGTTTGAATTTATAAAAGAAATTTAATATTAAATCATATTTTTAAGTGATTAAGATTTGATAATATATAGAGGGGCGTTTTTAATAGTTCACGTTGATATCAAAAAGTGTAACATATAACTTTTTGTTAGCATTAATTTTTAGTGAAAAATAAGCACAAAGACAAACTTTGAAAAAAAAATTAAACTGAAGGACAACAAATTTCATTTTTAGACTGAATAACAAACTTTGAAAAAAACCAAAATGAAGAATAATGTCAAATATAACTAGCATTTTGTACAGTGTAAAAACTGAATATAATACTAGTTATAACTAACATTGTCCTTCCGTCCAAATTTCTTTCAAAGATTGTCCTTTAACCCAAAAATGAAAATTTCAAAACCTTTTCCCTTTATGATTTAAAATTATGATTCATGAATCGATAGCAGCACCATTATATGAATAATTTAAAGGATTTCATCATGATTTATATGCATAAATGTTGTTCCAAGTTCACTTTATCGAACTTTGTATTTGAGTTTACAGCTGAATGTTCATTAGCAAATCAAGCTACGTTTTTAGAAGTCAAATGCAAATAGCTGCATCAAACTAGCATCGCAATCGCCCAAGCTCCAGATAGTATCAAACACATTTTCAGATAGTATTTTGCACAATCAAATTAGTTAGAGCAGAACTTTTCCTAATAACATTTATCAAGTAAATGAAAGAACTCGCATTCTGATAGCACTGTGCAACATATATATTTTAATAAAATAAATCATTTCTCAAACTGACATTTTAAGCATTGACGATTACATAAATAAGACAAACAAAGCTAATCCAACTACCACTGACAATCAAAACTGGAAAAAATCCTCTAGTCTTCTTCAGGTGCAGATTTGGAAGAGCCAGTCTTCTTTGGGAGCAATAGATTGTGAATGTTGGGCATCACTCCTCCGTTAGCAATTGTAACTGTACCTAAAAGCTTGGATAGCTCTTCATCGTTCCTCACTGCCAACTGAATATGTCTTGGCACAATTCTTGTCTTTTTGTTGTCTCTTGCAGCATTGCCAGCAAGCTCTAAAACCTAATCCAACCGGTTGAATAAATTTAGTCTATAATTTACTCAGATTTTGTTAACTTGGACATAAAGCACGAGCTTGGGATCGAAAAAATGGACACTTGAATACATTGGACCAAAAACATACGAATTCGGATCTACCCATAGAATGAAAGCCCTGATTTGAAAATCTAAGCCTAAAAAATTGATGCTGGTTATGGATTATAAGAAAAAATTAACGTTTTCAGAATGTTAAATTCCCCAAATCAAATTCTACTCCCGACAATAAAACCAATGCAAAAAACGAACCTCGGCAGCCAGATACTCGAGAACGGCGGCGAGATAGACAGGAGCACCGGCACCGACTCTCTCAGCGTACTTTCCGGCCTTCAAAAACCGCGCAATTCTACCGACTGGGAATTGAAGGCCAGCCTTGCTGCTTCTAGAAGTGGCCTTCTTTGCTGCTGCAGATCCAATAGCTTTTCCTCTTCCTGCCATTAAAATGTTAAATTTGGGTATTTGGGAAATTAGGGCTTGGCGCGAGTATAGAATGGAAGATGTGATGTATGGGACTAACTTGGTGTTGTGGGAATTTATATGATGAGTACGCTAATGAGAGAGCACTACGCGGATCAGCTATTCGGATCGTTGATTTCAGACATGATAAACGGTTGGATTTTTACATTAGTGGAGCAGATGGATCGCATTTAAAGAACGTGGATCTTTATCTGAAGAGCAGTGCTAGACTAAAAGGCCAGGAAATTCGAGGAGGGAAGTTAGCATCCCCTACTACACTAAAATTTTAATGCCGGGTATAGTACACATCATCGATGATGTATAACATTTATCTGTTAATCTTCATTGTAAACGTTGATTCAATCGCTATGGTAAGCTGATGTAAAATTTACTAGACATTGTTCGATACAATGTTTAATTTTAGACATTACACTTCGCTACGAAATACATAAATATACATATTATTAATTAAGATAATACTTTTATTTATTTATTTTATTTATTTATAAGTTGAGGGGACACATAAAAAAATGTTTTCTACGTACATTAGCATTTATTAGCATTGAAGTTGTTTTCTTGTAGCTATTGTAACGTCTGAGTATTTTCTATCACCATGAAATCATATTATGTACTACTCCTTGACAAATAGAATTAAATAGATATTAAAAGGTCTTTGCATTGAATAAGCTTTTGTGTAGAATCAATTTTGATGGAGGGAAAATAGAATTTTATGGTGCTCCGTAACCATTTAACTCTAGACCTTCAAATTTGTCCTAATTTGTTTCAAACCTTCCAGCATTTTTTTTGTGAATTCGTCATGTAATTAAACATAAGTGTTGCTCGATCTTCTCATAAGTAATTAAAAGATCAAAGTCTGGCCCAATCAAATTCGCCCCATCTATTCTACGACCGTCCCATATGGGTCGGCGGCCAAGGCTGAAGGTCTCAAACCAGCCCATCTGTAACAATCCATACTTCCCGACACATCGATCCAAAGTTTAAGATGACTTTCAAACTCATGTGATGCCAAAAAATACGAGTTGTTGGGTTTTTAAAACAGCACAGCGTATAATTATAAGGGTAAATTCTAAGATATTCTACACTTTTGGATCGCGCTGCGGAAGAAACTAAAATATAAGTACTGAAAAATAGATATTTCAGAAAACGGTCTTCAAAATACTTAATTTCCATATACGCTGCTTCCAAAATACAATATGTTTTACAGATTTTTAATATGATAAGTAACTACATTATGAACAATAATAATATGAGCACTCCAACGTATAGCTTCTTTCTCCACATACTATGCCCAATCATTAACTAATTTGTCATCATGCGGTGGGGAAAAAGAAGGGAGTGGCCAGACAAAAGTCCGGTGAGTGAGTACAAGTTTAATATACGACGATCATGTGTTGTTAACTTCAACTCTGCTCTGAGTAACATAGAGGGTTCTACAACTGTCTCTCTACTTCCTATGGTCTCAACTTAAGAGGTTTTGTCTAACACACACTACAACTTGCATAGGATACTAAAAGGATCGAAACAGATCAACCTCAATAACTAATGTTCGATCGCCGCTTCTAGAGCTACTCAATATGTAAACGCCGCCCCTATAACGACCCCAGCGCGATATTCATATTATTAAAGAACATTACTAATAATGTCGTCTAATAATACGAAGAATACAGCTTGTTACGATCGAATGTGAATATATATTTAAACTAAAACTTACATGTCATACTTACGATTTACTTAACCTTTGGAATATAATTTAACGCGTACAGTCCCGGTTCAAAGTAATAATCACACCAATTTCTCATAATTAGAACAACATATCATATAAACAACAGTCACAGATCATAGTGGAATAATGAATATTTATACATATACAAAACTAGGAGTCTATTAAATACAACACTAGACTCAAATAATATACATCAGGTACAAATTTCTAACTTGAATGTACATCTCACAAACATAAACACAAATCCCCAATTGAGATAAACTAAAAGTCAAAAATTATGTATCTCCTTGCTAGCCTAACCATCCAAAGGTCAACATGTCTTGTAACCTGAAAAGCCTCGACCTAACCCGAGCATTAAAAGAACACCGGATCAGACTATCTCTAAATATCCAATAGGGTGAGAACGATATATAACACGATAATTAATAACATATAAATAAATAAATACAGATGTCCAGGAATAGCAAGTTACGAAACTAATTAACACAACATATATCTCAAGGCATAAATACATATATTTAGATCACAAACATAGATTATTCACTAAACGCATAATTACAAAACAAAGCATAATGTCTCTAAGCACACAGAACAAATTCCATACCGATCACTTACCTGATCGTACATACCAATCATACATATTGTACTCATACCATGCAAATAATATGGTATCACTTAACCGATCTGATACCAAGGATCGTACTCATACCATAACACAGACTCTCGACCGATTACAAGGATCGGGAAAATCACAAATCTCGACCAATGTAAACGATCGGGACAACTATGACTCAAAAACTCTAGTTTATTATATATTTGAAAAGAAATCTAGGAGTATACCGTTTAAGAATTTATGGATCCCACCGAACCCTAAAAGGAAATACTCTAAAGTGCCAAATACTATCGCTTTCAGTAATCACTAGAACTTAACCAAAACATCTCATATCGCCTAGTGAAATTCAAGTATTTGCTAGAAGCTAGTAAACCTCACTCGTTACGGATACCACTGGAAAACCCGAACCATGCTCTCTTAAGGATCTAACGATCCCACCACACACCAAAAGATAATACAACTCTGAAGTGTTAAATACATTCTGAAAGGCGATCACAAGAAGTTAGCCAAAGCATCCTATACTACCGGTGAACTAACCTGTCAGGTTAACCATAAATTTTTCATCATGACCGATCGACCGCGCATCTGGAGCGGTCGACGGTAAGCGGTCAACCGCCCTAGTATATAGTGGTCGATCGTTAAACGACCTTGAAGTAAAATCTAAACCTCGTCCTAAGGCCTAGGTTGAGAATAAAAATATTATTAGTTTGTGTATATATATTATATATACGTGGATGTCAAAGATAGTAGCGAAGCTAGTTCCCTATAAGATTACACTAGGACATTGCAGGGTTGGGTAAATACTCTTTACCCAACGGGGGTCGATTATTCGACTGAAGGCGGTTCTATCGCAATATGGCACTCATAGGTGGTTCTATAGTGGACGCGCAAAACTGACTGATGCCTGATGAAGTTAATGGGCCCGTCACAACGGGAGTTCCTTTGTATGTGTGGATATTGACGCGACGTGATGCCGTGTTGTTGATGGATCCCAGTGCGTGCAATAAGAGGCGTAAACTACCATTGTGAGGTGGATATGGATGTAGATGATGAGACACTCCGACGTGTCGGCATTGTAGGTTCCCCATCAATATGTAGTTATGGTATGTATAGTCATAGTCATGGAAAATTTATTCCCATGTGGAAATTGCAGGGAAACTTATGTGAGATAGTTACACGTAGTCATAACGTGTGAGATGTAGTACCATATGAGAGGTTGTAGGATGACCCTATGTTGAGAAGCTCTAGTAGCTATTAACTTATCGTTATTTATTGAGGTTCGATCTGTAGTTCGATCCTTGTGGGAAACTGCACAAGCTGTTAGTGTATGTGTGTATCAAGCAAAAACTCTTAAGTAAAGAACCCTAGTAATACGAATACACTTGTAGAACACCCTAGGTCATATGGAGTAGAATTAAAATCAACTACACATGATCAATATATATTAAACATGTACTCATTTACCCGACCTTTTTTTGACCCGCTCTTTTTTCTTTTTTTTCCCCCACCATAAGAGGATAGGGCGGCAGGTGATATGCCTGATTTCAGTACGTGGAGAGACGCTCATCAATGGAGTTGTTGGCTGTATATTTTGCCCAGTGCTTAGTATTTTATCAAACTATGAGTCATATTTTTATGTGCTTTGTATTTGACTACGTATTGTTTTCTGAGACTGTGTTTTGTGATATTTTCTGAGATGGTTATTTTCTACATTTATATTTTGTTTTTTTCCGTTGTGAGTTCTGAAAGTGTAGTATATCTTAGATCATATCTATATATCTTCGGTCTCTGAATTGTTTTAAAAACCCGACAGCTCGTATTTCTTGACACTGACATGAGCCCGAAAGTCACCTTAGGCTTTGGATCAATGTGTCGAGAAGTGTGGTTTGTCACATGTGGTATCGGAGCCTAGGTTTAAAATTTCTTAGGGATTAGGGGCATACTGAGAGAACATACTCGGAAAAAAAATTCAAAAGACAAAGGTTTTCCAAATGTTTTTTCGAAAAGTTTTCAAAATGGATTCCTAAAGTGTGGTGTGTGTATAAAAGCTTTTCGAAGGTTTTACATATATAAGTACAACATAAATATGATCAACTTATTTCTTGCCTATGCTATCTGTGGAAAGTTGCTAATAAATTCCTAGAAATCATAGATAGAAGATGAGTGATCCCGCAGATTTAGGCTCAAGCGACACAGCCGAGATTTTGGTTGTGAACATCCCGCAGATTTAGGCTCAAGCGACACAACTACTTTCATTTTACAGTCATTCAATATTCATTATTCAATTCCAACTATTGATTATAACCCATTCAGTATATAAAATTCCATTTCAATATTGATTATTGCCCAAATCATCGAAATTGGTTATTTTAAAATTTTATTCGAGTTCATATTAAATTACTACACTAATAAATCATTAAAAAAATTATTTCTAACCATATTTATTCAATAATTATATTAAATTTAATAATTATATTAAATTACTCCACTTCAATAGTTCGCTCCTCAGTAGTCAACTCGAAGGCGTTTGGAACCCTAATCGCCGATCTTCAATTTCACCGTCATTGAAGAAGAAGCATTGGAGAAAGCAGAGAAGGAAAAGGGGAAGTCCAAAGAAGAGAATGTTGCTACTGTTGAGGTTGTTTTGGTAGAAGAGGAGAAAGCAGAAGCTTAGCTTTTATGGTAATTTACTTCTTATTGTTATATTCTTAATGGGAAAGTATAACAATTCTTTGAGAGATTGGGTATTGTTACTTGTGATGTTTATGTGCTTGGGATGGTAGAGCATAATTTAGGGATTTCGCAATGTACACTTAGTCATATTACTGATTTTTGTAAGAACAAGAATAACCACTTTTTACAGTATAAGGTGAAATATTGTTTGAAATTCTATGAGATGTTTACCAACATCAACTTATTGATAATTAGTCGTGTTATGGTTGAATTGGTTATGATCATGATAAGTGGATTCTGGATTGTCAAAGCTCATTCCCGCTATAAGATTATTTTGTTTCATTTTGGAAATTATTTCATATTTTTATTATGGTGATCTGAACATTCCTTAATTTTTTGCTTTAGAGTTTTACCTTGAGCACGTCGTAATCTTATTAGCAATTGATATGTGACATATGTCAATATTTATGTTATTTAAAAAAAATGGTAAAACCAATAAAGCAGGCACCTCATAACTTGCTTATTTTGTTTTATTTTGTGAACCAAACTAGAAGTTCTATAATTTAGGCCACATAATTTATTTTCATAAATTTAAAATCATTGAGGGTTTGTTATTTGGATTTCAACTATCCTTGTTCACAAAATGGGGTAGTCTGAATCCTCATATATTTCAAGAATGCCCTAGTTTAGATTTAGACTGAAGAAGTTTCGATTTCATAATAATTTGGATTTGCAACAAGCTCGGATCCCAAAAGCCATGTTGGTTCCATTTTGCTAATTAGTGTATCTCAAGTGCTAGTGATAAAAAGTGCTTTCGTAATATATAAGTCTGATTTCATAATTATCTTTCTTCTGGAGATATTTGATGTGACGCCCCACCTCTATACCCACGCTAACCAAGAATACTACGATGTAGTGCTGTCAATTAGCATGGAGAATAAGGCTGTGGAGGAGCAACCATCCATGTAACTTCTTTGTGCGAGCACCGATATGTTAGATAGAATAGAATGCATATCATTTAAGGAGGAAATCCAACATACCGATACAAACTCAAAGCTATCACACGGTGGCTATATATATAATCTTCGGAAACAAACATAGAAATAATCATAACATAAATCAGTCATAGACATCCATATCACAAAGGCGGAAGAAGATATGAATAAATATATAACACGTGAAAGTGTACATCAGAGTAGTGGTCAGAAAGATCCACGATAATACAAAAGAATAGCAACATGTGTTATACAAAAGAATAAGTACACAACATAGAGTCTATATCTCAAATGCGTACATCCAAAAACTACTAATCTAAGTAGTGCCAAAAGTCAGAATAATCCTGAAGAGAAGTCAAGCAGAAGCACCTGTAACATCTCGGTCTGACCCGAGTATTATTTATAAGAAAATAATAAACGGATCAGTCTAGCTATAAATATCAGATGATATGGTATAAAGTAAAAGACATGGCATGAATATGTAATAACCATCGTAGCATACTACTATGAGTATGTAATTGAAAATCAACAAGAGATTAATAAATATCACAAGAATCTTCTCAAAGATAAAATAGAGTATCATACCCTAAACTTGTATTCACAACAAGTCAATAACATATGAATTCACCAATGCACAAAAATTGATATCATATCAATGAAAATCACGGAAATTGGTGAAGCATAAAATTCCAGAAATCATCACAAGAAATCCAGAAAACACATAAAAAGGGGGAGGCCTAACACATGAACGGGAGCATGAAAACTCACCAACGCGTATAACACATGAACGAGAAGCTATCTCATGGAAGCTATCCATTAAATTTTAACACATGAACGGCTCGAAGACCATGGGGTGCTACCCCATATATGTGATGGCGAAACATCACAAAAGCGGGGTCTAGTCTCCCTCGCAGACAAAGAGACATCGCTCAATCGCTAGTCTAAATCACAAAAATGATCGTCATGATCATAAGGAAGTGTCAATTACACTAAGCCAGTAAATATATGAGTTTAGCTTCATGTCCCATAACCACTAGCTTAACTTAAATATTTACGAATAAACTGTAGATCTTCACTAGGAAATTGTCACAAAATGGTTCAATCGAACAAGTCCAAGAGCTAACCGACGAAGTGAACGCAAGCGTTTCATACCACTCGTTTTACTAAGTCGTTTAATTCGATTTCTCATCCGAGTGAAGTAAAGGCTTGTATATACTAGTAGATTGAAAAATGGTTTGAGAAAACGTGCTTTATATTTAAAATAGTGTTGAAAACGTTTTGATGAAAGAGTTTTGATATTTACTACTAGTATTGAAACCTTCATATCTTTAGAGTGACAAGTCACAAAACGATTGCTGAAACAAATCGAATCACATAAATTCACATTCGAAGACGTGAGAAAAGTCCAAAGGAATCAATCCCCAAAACCATCAAAGTAGGCATATACTTACGACCTAACGTGGTCGAATTAAAGTGAAAAAAACTTTAAGTCAAATAGGTTGAACGACCTAATGGATGCGACCTAGGGGTCTAAGGGGTCAAGCGACCTAGTGGTTGCGACCTAGGTCATCGAGAGTTAGCATTAAACAAGGCCAAACGACCTAGTAGGAAACAAGGTCTAACGACCTAACACCAAAGTGCCGAGCGACCTAGCGGCACAATGCCAAGCGACCTAGCGTGTGAATTGGCCGAGCGACCTAAGGGTCTTAACACGCGAGCGACCTAAGGGTTGAATGGTCGTGCGACCTAATGGAGTGCGCGAACTAAAGGGTGCGCGACCTAACTGGTACGCGACCTAACGAAGTAATAAGGTGAGCGACTTAAGGGACTCGCGACCTAATAAGGTAATAAGGTCGAGCGACTTAAGGGACTCGCGACCTAACAAGGTAATAAGGTCGAGCGACCTACGACCTAACGAGGTAAAGGTCTAACGACCTAGTGAAACACGCGAGCGACATAACGAGGTCAATGTTGAGCGACATAACGGGGTCCAGTGGAGAGCGACCTAAAAGAGACGCGACCTAAAAGAGGCACAACCTAACTCAAACAAACCGGGCGATATAGGGTCGGAGACGACCTACGACTTAGCGATCTATCCCCATGCGACCTAAGCCAGAACGAGCTAAATGCAGGCAGAGTCATTTCTACGCCAGAGCGACCTACGACCTAGCGACCTAATTTCGAACGACCTAAGCACGAACGAAAATCTGCAGGGCTAGTCTTCGAGGCAGAGCGACCTAAGGTCCAGGATTTGCCAACAACGCTGAAAATTGGAGGTTTTCACCCATTCAATCCAAACCAAAAGCAAATGTTTATACAAATGCGATAGAGAATCATTCCCAACAGTCCAATGACAGTCATAGGCAAGATGTGAGATTAAAAATCTCACCTTTTCATTAAAATGGATGAAGATGAAGCTTGAAAGCAAGGAGAAGCAATCCAAAGCTTGAATCCAATATCTTCTACTTGAATTTGGAGTTGAATGTTGGATTTGCAATAGAATTTGAGTTTGGAGTTTTAATTTCTCATTCCCTCCTTCATTTTTGACAAAGCTTGAAGTGTTTGATAAAGTGAGGAAGAGGAGGTGGGTTGGGACTGAGTTAGAAGGTGCAGTCCAACCAAAGTCAAAGGCGGGAAAAAGTGACGAAAATTTCACTATCTCCAAACATATCGAAGTTTACACTCAAAAAGATCGCAAACGTCATTTTGAACTCAATGGGGGTGGTCTCAAGTCCCAATTTGACCGTATGCAAAAAGTAGCTTTTTGGACTAACATCCGACTAACGATAAAATATTCAAATAAAATATTGACAAATATGCGGGTTGTTACAGACTCTCCTCCTTAAAGAAATTGCGTCCTCGCAATATATATATGATGGAAATAAGAAGTAACAACCATAAAAACATATTAACATAAAAGAAATTTGAAATAAGAAGTTTACCTCAAAGAGCATAGAAAGTAATTCCGGATGTGTACGCTCGATGAATTCTCTAGTTTCCCAAGAGCAATCCTTAGGATTTGAGGACCATTGAACTTTAACAAGCGGAACATCTTTATTTCGAAGTCGTTTGACCTCCGAAGCAATAATTCGAATAGGATGCTGCTCATAAGTTAAATTAGGCGAAACTTCTATCTCTTCCATAGCACCGGACTCAAGAATAGAATCGAAATCCCGAAGGCACTTCCGTAATTGAGAAACGTGAAACACGTCATGCATGGCAGAAAACTGAGCCGGTAATAACAGGCGATAAGCCATGGAACCGATACGTTCCGTGATAGGAAATGGCCCAATGTATCGAGGTGCTAACTTTCCCGATCGACTGAAACGTACAACACCTTTCATAGGTGAAACACGAATAAATACGAGATCTCCCACAGAAAATTCTAATTTTCTTCTTCGGTTATCGGCATAGGATTTTTGTCTACTCTGGGCTTCTTTCATCCTATGTCGAATAAGTTCAATCTTTTCTGTGGAATCACGAATAAAATCTGGTCCTAAAACCAGCTTCTCACCAGCCTCTAGCCAACAAGAAGGAGACCGGCATGGCCTTCCATAGAGTGCCTCGAAAGGAGCCATACCAATACTAGATTGGAAGCTGTTATTATAGGAAAATTCAACAAGTGAAATATGATCTTCCCAACTTCCACCGAAATCAAGCACACAAGCACGAAGAAGATCTTCAAGTGTTTGATTCACACGCTCAGTTTGTCCATCGGACTGGGGGTGATAAGCGGTGCTAAAATTAAGCTTCGTTCCCAAAGCTTTTTGAAGACTCTTCCAAAATCCACTAGTAAACAATGGATCACAATCACTAAGAATGGAAGTAGGGACTCCATATAATTTAACAATTTCTTTAATAAAGAGTTTGGCCAGAAGAGGAACGGTTCGGTTCGACCGAACAGGAATAAAATGGGCGGATTTAGTAAGTCTATCAACGATCACCCATAAACCATCATGACCCGAACGAGAACGGGGAAGTCCATCAATAAAATCCATGGAAATTTGATCCCACTTCCAAACTGGAATTTCCAATGGTTGCAATAACCCACCAGGTCTTTGGTGTTCAGCCTTGACAAGTTGGCAAGTCATGCAACACTTAACAAAGTTAGCAACATCAGATTTCATTCCCTCCCAGTAATAAAGTCGCTTCATATCTGCGTACATTTTACTGCTACCGGGATGAATGGAATATTTGGAATGCTGTGAATCTTCTAGTATATCTTTACGAAGATCACTAATATTTGGTACAACAAGTCTACCAAACTTTCGAATGCCGCCACGAAAATCAATATCAAAGTCTTTCAAACCTTCAATATCGGTTTTATCCTTAAGATTTTGGCCAAGCAAAGCCAATTCAGGATTTAGCTGTTGAGCTTCAAGAATGCAGTCTAAAATAGAAGGATGAGCCTCAAGGCTACATAAAACAAGAGATGAACATAGATCAAAAACACGATCTCGGATTTCACAAGTGGATAAAAGTTCGAGATCGTTCCATTCAGATATCATCATGGAAACAACCGCTTGTTGCTTGCGACTAAGTGCATCGGCAACTCGATTTCCCTTTCCGGGAGTATAAAGAATGTCAAGATCGTAAGAGGCAAGGAATTCGAGCCAACGTTGTTGACGCAAATTAAGTTTTTGAGAAAATAAATATTTCAAAGACTTATGATCAGCATAAAGTATAAACTTCTTTCCCAAAAGATAGTGTCGCCAAATACGAAGGGCGAAAATGATAGCCGCGAGTTCTAAATCATGTGTGGCATATCTAGTCTCAGCCGGCTTCAATTGCCTAGAAGCATACGCAATAACACGTTCTTTTTGCATAAGAACGGCACCCAAACCAATGCGACTAGCATCGGTATAAAGGACAAAGTCTTGATTCCCTTCGGGAATAATAAGAATAGGAGCATCAGAAAGGAGTTCTTTTAATTTCTGAAAAGAAGTTTCACATTTGTCCGACCAAATGTATTTAACACCTTTCTTTGTTAAGCCAGTAAGAGGCACGACAATCTTAGAAAAGTCTTTTATGAAACGGCGGTAATAACCAGCCAATCGGAGAAAGCTACGGATTTCAGTCACACTCTCCGGTCTTTTCCAATTTTGAATCGCTTCAATCTTTGAAGGATCCACTGATATTCCGGATTCGGAAATAATATGACCGAGAAACTTCACACTAGATTGCCAAAAGTGGCATTTAGAAAATTTTGCCTTTAATTGATTGCTTCTAAGAGTTTCCAATACAATCCGAAGATGCTTTTCATGTTCCTCCTCGGTTTTGGAATACACAAGAATATCATCAATAAAGATGAGAACAAACCGATCGAGGAAATCTTTGAAAACTCGATTCATGAGGTCAACGAAATAAGCCGGAGCATTCGTTAAACCGAATGGCATAACTAGCCATTCATAAGATCCATAATGAGTACGGAATGAAGTCAAAGGAATACTATCCTCTGCAATACGAAGCTGATGAAAACCGGTAGCCAAGTCCAATTGTGAAAAGACTCTAGCACCACTAAGTTGATCAAACAGATCATCAATCTGAGGTAAAGGATATTTATTCTTAATAGTAAGATCATTAAGCTTGCGGTAGTCGACGCAAAGCCTACGTGTACCATCGGACTTATTTACGAAAATAGCTGAAGCTCCCCAAGGCGAGGAACTATAGCGAATAAGTTGCTTCGTCTCCAACTCGGATAGTTGTTTGCGCATCTCTTCATTCTCCTTATTGGACATGCGATAAGGAGGACGGGTAATAGGTTGAGCTCCAGGTATAAGATTAATTTTGAACTCAATTGCTCGTTTAGGTGGTAATCCTAAAACGGGCTCAAAGATGTCGGAAAATTCACGAACGACGCGAATAAGAGAAATGACATCCTCCTCGTCATCATTATCATCATCACGAGGATTTAAAGAATATAAAGATGCAACCAGAGCGGAATCCAAATCTTTAAGAATAATAGAAATCTGATTTACAGATTGCGGATGTCGGAGATAAATAGTCCGCTCAGGACATAGGATATGAGCTTCATAACGGTTAAGCCAATCCATACCCAAAATCATTCCAAAGCCTAAATAACGCATGACATGCAAATCGGCTAGGAAAGGAAAATCACACAAAATAATCTCCATATCTTTACAAAGCAAACTAAGAGTTGCGGATCCACCAACTGGATTCGCAATTCTTAAAGAAGTCATTAAAGCAACAACACTTAAAGAAAAAGTATCGACAAGTTCCTTTGATATAAAAGAATGGGATGCACCCGTATCAAAGAGAACTATAATAGGTTGATCATGAAATATAATAATACCATCAAGGACAGAATGAGACATACCTTGGCCGCGAGATGTGTTGCCAGGGGCTTGAGCAACGTTTAACTTTCCCTCCTTATCTTGAAGCTTAGGGCATTGGTGCATAAAATGATCTGGACTTTTACAATAGCGGCAAGAGCGGGGCTTTGAACACTTGTTCGAAAAATGGCCCTTAGCACCACAGTTGAAGCATTTCTTATCACTGGGGGAAAATGCCTTTGCAGCAAGAGTTACTTGCTTACCCTTTTTGTTGGGATAAGGACCTTTGAACTTGTTAGGCCTTTTCTTGTTGTTGAAGTTTGGTTTAGCAGCCACCACTTCAACATCACTGTCCTTATCTGCCTCTTCAAGACGAAGAGCGATATCAATGAGTTGATCGAAAGAAACTTCTAATTTTAGAAGTAATGGCTTCTTGAGATTCTTGTTTAAGCCATAGACGAACCTCTGGTTCTTCTTCAATGGGGTGTTGATGTATTCAACCCCATATTTGGACAGTGACTCGAAGGATGCGACATAATCTGTCACAGAGGATGCACCTTGAACAAGGTCTATGAAACGACGAGCCAATGTCACTTTCTCTGCTTCTGGCACGAATTTTAATTCGAACCGTTCCCGGAATTGCTCCCAGGTGAGATCCTCTTCATTAATCTCAGAAATAAGAAGTTCGTACCAATCCAATGCTCTCTCTTGGAGCATACTGGAGGCCACCTGAACACGGTGAAGATCGATAAGATTCATGCGAGAAAAGATTCTATCGCATGTTCTTAACCAAGCCTGGACTTCAATAATAGTTTCGGATCCTTTGAACGATTTCCCACCTAAGTTGGTATAATCATTGCACAAACGTGCAAATCCAGACTTAGGATGAGTAGGTTCCTGATTAGGACCAGCTGCTTGAGCATTCTTTACTAAATCAAGAAGCTGTTGAGCAGTCATGAAAACTCCATCCTGGGGGGTGACAGTAGATGGTCCAGCTCTGGGATGACCTGGTCTAGACATTCTCTTCTTTAAGAAAGAGAGAAGAAGAAAAAGGTTATTCACCAAATGAATATCAAGCAATCTTGATAGATGAAACAAGGAATCATAAAGAAAACAGGATGAATCGGTTCGAACACTCAAACTAAATCCTGAAACACAACTCCTAAGGTGGATTTAGGACGATAATCCTTGTTAAGTTATTCTACATTGTTCCGAAGTTTGGCTCTGATACCAAGCTGTGACGCCCTACCTTTATACCCACGCTAACCAAGAACACTACGATGTAGTGCTGTCAATTAGCACGGAGAATAAGGCTGTGGAGGAGCGACCATCCATGTAACTTCTTTGTGCGAGCACCGATATGTCAGATAGAATAGAATGCATATCATTTAAGGAGGAAATCCGACATACCGATACAAACTCAAAGCTATCACACGGTGGCTATATATATAATCTTCGGAAACAAACATAGAAATAATCATAACATAAATCAGTCTCAGACATCCATATCACAAAGGCGGAAGAAGATATGAATAAATATATAACACATGAAAGTGTACATCAGAGTAGTGGTCAGAAAGATCCACGATAATACAAAAGAATAGCAACACGTGTTATACAAAAGAATAAGTACACAACATAGAGTCTATATCTCAAATGCGTACATCAAAAAACTACTAATCTAAGTAGTGCCAAAAGTCAGAATAATCCTGAAGAGAAGTCAAGCAGAAGCACCTGTAACATCTCGGTCTGACCCGAGTATTATTTATAAGAAAATAATAAACGGATCAGTCTAGCTATAAATATCAGATGATATGGTATAAAGTAAAAGACATGGCATGAATATGTAATAACCATCGTAGCATACTACTATGAGTATGTAATTGAAAATCAACAAGAGATTAATCAATATCACAAGAATCTTCTAAAATATAAAATAGAGTATCATACCCTAAACTTGTATTCACAACAAGTCAATAACACATGAATTCACCAATGCACAAAAATTGATATCATATCAATGAAAATCACGGAAATTGGTGAAGCACAAAATCCAAAAATCATCACAAGAAATCCAGAAAACACATAAAAATGGGGAGGCTTAACACATGAACGGGAGCATGAAAACTCACCAACGCGTATAACACATGAACGAGAAGCTATCTCATGGAAGCTATCCATTAAATTTTAACACATGAACGGCCCGAAGACCATGGGGTGCTACCCCATATATGTGATGGTGAAACATCACAAAAGCGGGGTCTAGTCTCCCTCGCAGACAAAGAGACATCGCTCAATCGCTAGTCTAAATCACAAAAATGATCGTCATGATCATAAGGAAGTGTCAATTACACTAAGCCAGTAAATATATGAGTTTAGCTTCATGTCCCATAACCACTAGCTTAACTTAAATATTTATGAACAAATTGTAGATCTTTACTAGGAAATTGTCACAAAAGGGTTCAATCGAACAAGTCCAAGAGCTAACCGACGAAGTGAACGCAAGCGTTTCATACCACTCGTTTTACTAAGTCGTTTAATTCGATTTCTCATCCGAGTGAAGTAAAGGCTTGTATATACTAGTAGATTGAAAAACAGTTTGAGAAAACATGCTTTATATTTAAAATAGTGTTGAAAACGTTTTGATGAAAGAGTTTTGATATTTACTACTAGTATTGAAACCTTCATATCTTTAGAGTGACAAGTCACAAAACGATTGCTGAAACAAATCGAATCACATAAATTCACATTCGAAGACGTGAGAAAAGTATAAAGGAATCAATCCCCAAAACCATCAAAGTAGGCATATACTTACGACCTAACGTGGTCGAATTAAAGTGCAAAAAACTTTAAGTCAAATAGGTTGAACGACCTAATGGATGCGACCTAGGGGTCTAAGGGGTCAAGCGACCTAGTGGTTGCGACCTAGGTCATCGAGAGTTAGCATTAAACAAGGCCAAACGACCTAGTAGGAAACAAGGTCTAACGACCTAACACCAAAGTGCTGAGCGACCTAGCGGCACAATGCCAAGCGACCTAGCGTGTGAATTGGCCGAGCGACCTAAGGGTCTTAACACGCGAGCGACCTAAGGGTTGAATGGTCGTGCAACCTAATGGAGTGCGCGAACTAAAGGGTGCGCGACCTAACTGGTACACGACCTAACGAAGTAATAAGGCGAGCGACTTAAGGGACTCGCGACCTAACAAGGTAATAAGGTCGAGCGATTTAACGGACTCGCGACCTAACAAGGTAATAAGGTCGAGCGACCTACGACCTAACGAGGTAAAGGTCTAACGACCTAGTGAAACACGCGAGCGACCTAACGAGGTCAATGTTGAGCGACATAACGGGGTCCAGTGGAGAGCGACCTAAAAGAGACGTGACCTAAAAGAGGCGTGACCTAACTCAAACAAACCGGGCGATATAGGGTCAGAGACGACCTACGACTTAGCGACCTATCCCCGTGCGACCTAAGCCAGAACGAGCTAAATGCAGGCAGAGTCATTTCTACGCCAGAGCGACCTACGACCTAGCGACCTAATTTCGAACGACCTATGCACGAATGAAAATCTGTAGGGCTAGTCTTCGAGGCAGAGCGACCTAAGGTCCAGGATTTGCCAACAACGCTGAAAATTGAGGGTTTTCACCCATTCAATCCAAACCAAAAGCAAATGTTCATACAAATGCGATAGGGAATCATTCCCAACAGTCCAATGACAGTCATAGGCAAGATGTGAGATTAAAAATCTCACCTTTTCACTAAAATGGATGAAGATGAAGCTTGAAAGCAAGGAGAAGCAATCCAAAGCTTGAATCCAATATCTTCTACTTGAATTTGGAGTTGAATGTTGGATTTGCAATAGAATTTGAGTTTGGAGTTTTAATTTCCCATTCCCTCCTCCATTTTTGACAAAGCTTGAAGTGTTTGATAAAGTGAGGAAGAGGAGGTGGGTTGGGGCTGAGTTAGAAGGTGCAGTCCAACCAAAGTCAAAGGCGGGAAAAAGTGACGAAAATTTCACTATCTCCAAACATATCGAAGTTTACACTCAAAAAGATCGCAAACGTCATTTTGAACTCAATGAGGGTGGTCTCAAGTCCCAATTTGACCGTATGCAAAAAGTAGCTTTTTGGACTAACATCCGACTAACGATAAAATATTCAAATAAAATATTGACAAATATGCGGGTTGTTACATTTGATCGCCACAAGCATTTCATTTAGCTAATTAGTGTATTTCAAGTGCTAATAAAAGGTGTTTTTTGTAATATATATGTCTGCTTTCAAAAATAACAAGTAAATCAAGCCAATTTCCAAAACATGGACTTGTCAAATGGAAATGGTACCCTGAGTTCATCTTACTTCTTAAGATTTAATGTGTGTGTATGTGGTTGTGTGCAACATGTATGAGTAATATAAGAAACTGACATTTCTTAAGTAAGGACGCTTCCCATGCTTTGTTGCTTCCTTTTCTTTCTTATACTGTTCTGACCAAATCTCAGATTCAGCGTTGCGACGAGAAGCTGACTTAATTTGCTTGTCCTGAAATATGGCAATTTGCACTTTCAGAGTAAGAAGGAAGTTCTCCAAAAGGACTGTAAGCTAGTTGCTACAGTAATTTAATAATAATATGCCTGAATTTTCAGGGAATCTTTGTAGTGAAATCATATAATACAACATACAAACAAAACATGTCACTATTTTAATATTTGAGGCCCACGGCTTAGCTAATCAAGGAGTTAAATAAAAATAAAATATTGTTTGAGTTTGAATAAAAAGTAAAAACTGTCTTATTTAGCTCTAGAATTTTACTAACCAAATATTTTAACCTGAAACGCTGAATATACAAAATTATAATACCTGTGTTCTGCAATATACGGTGGATTAAGTGTGATACTCGACTGAATGATAGTTGAAGATGAATCAAAGTTTGTCCATAGGCCGTTTGTAACCACTTGTTCTGTCATTGAATGTCCAGTAACTATGTAGTGTGTATTAGGGAGAATATTAGAACATACGCAATTAGAATCACAACTTCTTAGCTCGTGTCTAATTATAAGGTAAACATGATATTTTTATCAAAGATGAATGGTAATATATGCTGATTGATTTTTTTTCTACGTGTGTTTGCATGTCAAATGTCCACTGACAACTATCCATGCTGCAAAATATCTTTTTACAAAGAAGTGTGCATGTCATAGTGAATTTTAAACTGATTCACAAGCCACAAACAACATCAAATGTAAAGATTATCTTACTGATGTCCTTTTGTTTTGTTTTGTTTTTATTTTATTTTTGAAAAAAAACAAAAAGAAAAACGAACAAAGCATCAGTAAGATAATAGGCTTCAATTTTCACACATATAAATTAGAAGTTTAATATACTGAATCGTTGTTACATCATCCTATGAAATGTTGTGGGCGTTAATAACTGTATTAAAAGCTACACCTATCAGTTGCTGGCCGGTTGAATCTTACAGAAGTATCTGGGTGAAAGATTAAACTTATTTGTAATTCAATGTCGAGATGTTTCACCATCACAATTGACTGAAAATTTGATCAGAATTGCGTATATGTCATTTACATACATCGACATCTGTTACAATTATTGATGAAGATCTTTGAAACATAGAGCCCACATCGCCTGCAAAATACAAGTTAAAATAATTGGAGAAAAAATACAGTTTATGATGTACAAACTAAAAAAATACCTAGATGCAACAACTAATATTTAGCATTTATGATGAAATTATGAATCGACCAAAGTACAAAATTTATTCTATTGTTTGTTGTTGAGTCATATGAAGACAATTTAGCTTTTGTTGCATTTGCTTGTTTGATTTCTAATGCAATGAGATCTCTGAAGTTAGCGATTTTGAAATATGTTATACATGACAGCAGAAAATAACACCATTGTCCATCGTCAAATTTTATCTTAGAGTAGGAGTCACTGTAAGTTGGTGTTAAAAATGGCACAAATATCCACTTGTTTCTTCTTCTTTTCATTAAAGATAATTGAATGAAGATGTGTTCAAATTTGTAACTGGAATATACTTGTTGTATATACTTCTCTAATAGATCGCTATGTATCATAAGCTTTACAATAAAAATAAAAGTGTTTAATGTTTTAGCATGCACTGTAATAAAGGGTCTTTTTAAATGACACTATATATTCTTTCTGATTTTGTTCCAATATATTTGTGGTTCCTTTGACAACTGATTAGGTCCTTTGAATAAAATTTTATTGGCAGAATTGTCAAAGTCTATTTTATATTCCAATATGTTTGAAATTTCCTATTTGGTCCTTTTAACACGATGATCTAACATACATGCATATGCAACCAGTGTTCACAGCAAAGAACTGCCATCTTAATTGTTCCTTGTTATTTTCCTGACTATGTTGACAAAAACGAAATGTTGGTTCCTCGTTTCTAGAAAAATTGAATATTTTTCTTTTGAATGTAGAAAAACGAAGTAGCGGTCACTCTTCCGTCTCTAGAAGTGTAGTTTGGATCAAATCTCGCACTAAGAAAAATGGTGAACCAGTGAATATGATTGCTGCAGATGCTATAGTAAGTCCATACTTTATAGATAATATTAAATTTGTCAAGTTCAATATTGGTCATCTTAACTCATTTTACCTCAATTTTTTTATAACATCTTAACTCATTTCAATATTGGGCACAAGTATGATTATTTCTATATCACTATTTGATTTAACTTATATCCGTTGTTGTTTTCATATTGACAATCTAGGAATTTATTTTTAGAATGATTTGCACAAATTATGTGATCCATGGAAAAAATATTACCGTCTTCGAACCTTGCAGAATTACATCAACCCCAATAATTCTTGAAGCCCCAGCAATTCTAGCTCCCTTAGCAGCCTAATCACATGAACATTAAATTAAATATATCAATATAGGCTACTTTTGAAAATTCATTTCAGTTCTAGAACAATTTCAAAACTATATTCCACACCATATGGTTGAAAGAGACAATAATACACTGAAGCTATTTTAGATAGGAAAGTGCACTTCTATTTTATTTCTATGCGTTTATTGGCTCAATTTCAAATAGCATCAAGGCACTTTAATTTTATTTTTAAGTCGAATTACTTTCAACCATCTGGTCAGAAAGCAATTTGTATTTGAAAACAGTTTTAAAGCTGGTTTAAAATTGAAATAAGTCTTCAAAGTGACTCAAAATGTTAAAAAAGATCCTATAAAAAATGGATACTTACAGCAAGACCAACTGCAGCTAATCCAAAAATAGCAACAGTTGACCTCTTTGTAGGCTTAGCAACATTCAATGTAGCCCCAAGACCTAAAAGATATGAACAAAAGCAATTTCTAATATATTTTGTGCATGCAAAGTTGAAGAAAGTACAAGCACTGTTTTATGTTTTATGTTTTTGTTTACCAGTTGAGATTCCACAACTAAGCACACAAACTTTATCAAGAGGGGCTTTTGGGTTTATGTTAGCTACACATCCAATATGCACAACTGTAACATCAACATTCAACCTTCATAATCGAATAAGAATTTGATTTTACAATTTCCACCCCTAGTTGCTACATTTCAACCATTAATTTTATTTTACAATGACCAATTAAGCTGTTTGAATTTTGTGTCATACTGAAACAAATCGAGGTTGATTAATCTGAAGTTGATGAATGATTATTTAAAACAAAAACTAAAATTTCTTTACGGTTTAAGTTGTCTGATAACATCACCTCTACACACATACATGGTGGATGGATAAATACTTTTACTGGTTATATATAGTGTTACTTAGTGAAGTTTGATGACAGATTTAGCATTTACCAAAGCTAAAATTATCATTCTCAGAAATATATGTGTTTCCTTCTTCTGTAACAATTTTCTCTGTTTCTTTTGATGCCATAATATATATTAATTCAAGCATGCCCCCAAACAATCAGATGTAACAATGTCCATTTTTATTGTGACATTATCTATTTCTAGTCCACCATGCCCCCAAACAATCAGATGTTAAGTTTTAACATGTTCGCTTACGACAAATCTTCCAATTTTGGTATACCAAATCCACCTTCTACTTTTTGTTTACATACATCAGCTCAATTTAATTTGTAGGATATACTTTGCCATAGAAAATTTGAGCATATCAAGTTTTTCTTCTTAATAACGGACATGGGGTCTGACAAAAATGCATCTAGAAATCAATAACGGGATAAATAACAGTTTTATTAAGTTCAATTATGCCACTTATATTTAACAACTTATTATTACAATTGTTAATTTTTCTATTTATTTTGTCCAATAGTGGCCAGAAATCTCTTGCTTTAGTTTATTAGTGAATAGAGGAACACCCAGACACAATGTTCTTTCATGTTGAATAATTTTGATCGCTAATATGTAAATATGATAAATCAGTTAAAGTAATATTTTAAAGCAAGGTATGAAAATAGTAACCAAAGCTAGGTGGTTTAGAAATTAAGAGTTAATTATTTAACTTAGAAAAGCATGAAGATAAAGTATGTGGGCATGAATCAGCATGATGAAGCAAAACCATATTCATCTCTTCTTGGTGTAATAGTTACCCTAATTAAAAGATCTTTTACATGAAACAAATTTGAGTAAAATATATATTGAATCGTTATGATTAGTAATATATCCATTTATAGGTGAACAAATGATAAATTGATAAAAATTCAAAATAAATACCGAATATAATAATTGAAGCAAGCTAATCTAAGCCCAAAAGTTGCTTACGAGTAGTGAGTCTCTGTCACTAATTGTAGTCTTAGGCATACCATGTAATTTAAAAATTCCATCAAAGAAAACCCATGCAACTTGTTTTGTTGTATATGGGTGTTAAAATGCAAAGAAATGTGTATACATTGAAAGTCTTTCAACCACGACATAAATGACAGTTGTATTATTGCTTTTAGGTAGATGAGTTATGATATCCATCGTGAATTTGTCCAAACATGTTCTGGTATAGGTAGTAGCTGAAGTAGGATGGGGATGCAACATTTTCTGATTTAGCTCTTTAACATTCATCACATTGCTTGATATACTCTTCAACTATTTTCTTCACGTACTTCCAGAAAAATACCATTTTTTGTGTTTTTTCACACTAACGTGTCCTCCAAGTGGGGAAGAGTGGAACTCAAAAAGTATTATATTCAACAGTGATGCATTTTCATGGTTAAGCGGAATTTTTCCTTTATAGAATATCAAATCATCTGTGATTTTGCATTTCTCAGTATTTAAATCACCTTGCAGAATTTTTTCTTTTTCGATTTCATAGAATGGGCTTAGATTAACTTCTTGTTTGAGTTCACCTATAAATACTGAATATATAATAACAGTTGAATGAGTTATGGCAGTTGAATGAGTTGTAGTCACTGGTGGCTGTTGGAGCGGTTGCTGCAGTAGATGGTTGGAGAAATGTATGGCAATATGTTGGAGTGTTAGAAATGCTTCAACAGATGGTTGCTGCAACTGAGAAAAGTGAGGTTAACATTGCTTTAATCTATTTTCCATATTGGGAAAATAGATCAGTAGAAATAATCAATTGTAGTTTCTAGTTCATGCAGTTCATGCACTTGCTTTAATGTTTGTACACTGTAATGAAAAATATATATCACATTTCTATCTGAGCATGCACTTGTTTTAACATTTTCTGTTTCTTTGTGTTAACTTCGCAGGCTTATTTGGAAGGAAGCAAGGTCCTTAGTATGCAACTAGATCAGATCTTGCATGTTGGAACTCTGTAATGTTTGTACTCTGTAATATTTGGAAGGATTGCTTTAATGTTTCCACTCTGTAATGTTTGTACACTTATTAAATTGACATTATTTTCTGTTTCTCTGTGTTAACTTGGCTGCAGGCTTATGTTTTATTCAATGGTTATGCACTTGCTTTAATGTTTGTACACTGTAATGAAAAATATATCACATTTCTTTCTGAGCATGCTCTTGTGTTATATTTGTTGATTATAATCTTTATTTGTTTATGAAGATTTAGTTTGATTGCTATTATTAAAATGTAATATATATGCATAGCTCTTGAAAAGTGTATCTACGATTTTTATAGCGGCATATATGAGCTGTAAAAGAATTTATCAATACTATAACATGTTGATTTAATAGCATGAAATCACCGCTATTGAATAAATATTTTATAGCGGCAAAATGGTGTTATAAAAATTTCCAATTCCATTGAGATTTAGCTGTATTATAGCGGCTATAATGAGCTATTGAATAAATATTTTATAGCGGAAAAATGGTGTTATAAAGATTTCCAGTTCCGTTGAGATTTAGCTGTATTATAGCGGCTATAATGAGCTATTGAATTAACGTACCATAGCGGCGAATTTGCGTTATAAAACTAAGCTCAACCATAGCGGCATATTTTGTGTTATAAATATTCAACAGTTTTTTATAACATGTCGATATACAGCGCTTATCAAACCGCTATGGTTATGATTAATAGCGGCTATATGCCACTATAAAAGACACTTTTTGTTGTAGTGCTTCCATTTTTTTTAGTTTATCTCATTAATTTATTTCATATCCAATTAGTTACCATTCAATTTTTATTAAAACTCATTTCATTTGCATTTAATTTATTTACATCCAATTTGAATTAAATTCAATTATTCATATTAATTTTACTTACACCCATTTAATCTCATTCAATTCCTTTCACAATTCAAATTGCATTTCATTTTATAGTTCAAGTTGTATTCATTCTATTAATTCATTTTATAGCTTAAGTGGAATTAATTCACTTTACTAATTCATCTAGTTCAATTCAAATCCAATTCAATTCATTTAATCTTTATTAAGTTAAATTTATTTCATTTAATCCATTACTCAATTTATTTAACTCTATTTTTTCTTCTCTTCTTATCATTCACATTGAACAAATTTAAAATTTGTTTTTAGCTTAATATTTCTCAAATCTATAAGTTATACAAATTAATCCACTTAAAATTACATTTCATTATTTTTATCTAATTCCTTTCAAATACAATTCACTTTTATTTAAGCTTTCTTGAGTTAAACTTCATTTTATTTACTTCATTTCACTAACTTAATTTATTGAACATTTCTTAGGTTTATTATTTTATTTCATATCTCAATTTCAAATTTTCTTTTATTCGCTTAATTAAAATGTTCAACCGTTTTTTTATTTGGTTTTATTTTCCTGTTCAAATTTATAAGTTGTAAACTTTTTTCCCTTTCTATGCTATTTCTATTTATAAGTTCAAAACTATTTTCATATACTTATCAAATCATACTTGGAATACTTTTTTTTCACAATCAAACTTGTTTTAATCGAAAATAAATTTCTTTTGATAGCAATCCTCACTCAAAAACTCGAAAATGGATACTGGCGATGCCGCAGTCATCCCCAAAATTATTTCCCATCGACCAAAGCGAGTTCAATGCTTTTATTTCTTTCTAAAAAAAATTCAAAATATTTTTCTAGTCAAAACTCTTCCAAATAATATTATTATTAATTTTTGAAGGCTTTGAAAATAGAATTTGAAAGCAACGGGGTTTAAATTCTAAAGTTCTCAATTTTTAAATCCTTTCTATATATATAAGCTATATTATAAATATCCTTATACAAATTTCATTACCTTATTACCAAAACATTTCATTAATTTACAACTTGGTTATTTTAAACAATTTTTATTGTAATTGATTTCAATTTAATTAATAATCAAACACTTCGTGAAATGGAGTTCACAAAGTATTCGTTTTTAAATTTAATTCCACCAATAATCAATGATAATTAGATACTATCATCTCCTGATAGCAACATTCATAAAAATTTCATTTTATATATATAAAATATAATTTAAGGAATATTATTTCATTTACTCGATTTTAAAACAATATTGTGTCGACTTGTCTCGTTTAAGTGTTTAGAAACTTCTATCGATATCATGGCATCCCACGCACTGAACAGAATTCATAAACAACTCAACGGATTAGTAAACACAATATAAAACATTTTATAACACTAAGAAGTACGTTCTCATATATATACATATACATATACATATACATATATATACATATACACACACACACACACACACACACACTCAAACAGACTCATTCTAGGGTATTACTACCCTATCTTTAATGAGTCAAACCCCACAAAGCTAAGGTTATCGCTAAACAAAAGCTCTGATACCAACTGTGACGACCCACGTTTCGGAAGGTTTAAATTGACAATAAATCCACACATGCCCGACTTAAAAAATCCGAAATATAGCTAATCAATGGGGTTAATTAAGAAAAATAAGAAAAGAAGAAGAAAACAAACACATAATTTCGTAGCGGAACAATAAAATATAATAATCAAATAAACAGTTCATGAAGCTGTTTACTATACATTTGATTATAATTTATACAACATTTATCGGAGTTATATATACACACAACAGAATAATAGAATAATGCAGCAGAACAACATGATGCAGGGAATAATACTAGTAATAATATACCAAATCTACGTCTTCGTCCTCCAGAAAGTAATCTTCAATGCGCTGAAAACCTCAGGACTGACCTGAGCGTAATGAAAAGACAAAACACTCGAGTCAGGACTAAAATATTCTTATGTGAGTCAAATCGATATCGCATATAACATGAGTGTCGTGGCGTCAGAGATGTTTACGGGGTTTCATATCTCCTATCCAGTGTATAACGTGCGTGCAATAACTCAAGAGATGTTACGGGATTTTCCATCTCTTAAGGATCCGTCAAAATATTTATATGTAGTAGAATGCGCTACATATATAATGTCAAATCAGTAAAATAAATATTTTTCTTAGCGTTAAGGCTTTACATTAATCAGCCTTAACACATTTTTAAGCATTGGCGTATAGTTTGCATTTGACACAACCTGTAACATTCCCCCTTTTGACCGCCTCCAGTCGGTGATTAAACCAACTCGAAACGTTCAAAAAGACGAATTGTTATTTAGTTTATAAGGTTTAAACAGAATCAGCCACAGAAACACAGAATAATAACACTGAATTAAAACAAATGAGAATTTATTTCATTACTATAAATCTTTTTATATACATCAGAGTTTATACAATTTTAATACTGATACAGCGGAATATCTTAAAATACAATTTTCTTCTGAAAATTAAAGTGATTCTTTACTCTCTCTCTAACTTCGCTGCTCGAAAATCTTCAAGCTGTAAAAATACTCGGTCTGACCCGAGTATTATATTCAAAAGAAAATAATACACAGGTCAGTCTAATTCAAACCAGTTTACGAGTGCATGGAGGCAATAATAATTTAAATAGACGACAATCACAATAATTCTCGTCTATCCGACTCTTTAAACAAAGAAACCGGATAACGATCAGCAGATTTAAATCATCAACAGAGATAAACAGTGTTATTGGCTGCCGTACACACGTGTGCATTCGTACCCGTGTGCACTGCCCCGCCAGCTCGTGTGCATAGATAAAGGTGCAACATAGTGTACAAACACAAATAATCGAGCCTCAAACTGCAACAATATTTTGGAGACAGAACAAAATAGCCCAAGCAGTACACAAAGGCAACAAAATGGCCTCGACCCAAAATATCACTGCAGTTTCAAACAGTCAAGTACAAACTGGACAACAACCACAAAGACCAATCTGAAAGCAGTCAACTACATGTGCAATGTATCGACAAGGTCAAGCTACAAGTGAAGGCATGTACACAACAAATCAAGACTGAACCAACATGAATGCATCAAGCAAGTACATGAGCTAGCAAAGACTACAGCTACATGAAACTGTCCAGTGAATCATCTACATGAATGGTCAAACTACAGCAGCATCAAGGGAAAACAACTACTAAATGTACACTGGATTCAAAATCAACTCGACACGACTGACCATAAACAACAGGCAACAGACTTAAAAGTATGTAGAAGTCAGGTATCAACATATCAATGTCAAGGCCATGGTCAACAACCAGTTCAAACAAGTTCAAAATTCAAAACTAGGATACATAGGCAACTGTCTACATGAGTTAGTGCAGCATGCAAATGAGACTGGCCAAGGCCACTGACTCAATAGTGTATACATCAAAGACCCGAGCATGTACAAGTAAACTAAACAGGTTCAAATGATTTAAGTGAAGATGCAGTGAGGTCTGTACATGGATAAACAACATGAAGTACTGAAATTACAAATAGCAGTATAACTGGAACCAAACTCAAGATTTCAGAATGCAGTGGCCATACACATGTATACATACAAAAATGTGTGTATACAAATGATCAGCCATCCAAGTGCAGACAAAAATGAAGTCAGTGCCAATATGACAATAAATGAATGCACAGTGACATCAAGTGTCAACTAGACTGAAATGAAGATCTAAACAATGTTCAGAAAAAAAAAAATTCAAAACCTGACCATTGCAATGTATACAGATGACAATGAGGCAACTATAATGCAACATGCTACTGCTACAAATACCAAACAGAGGCAACATCAAGTAGTGCAAGCATATGAAATGGCAACTCAAGTAATGGATGCAGACAACATCAACTCGAATACAACAATAACAAGGACCAGATTCAGGAACCCTCAAACCAAACAGAATAGACCAACTCAAGTGAACTGATAAATGCAATCTCATAAGTAAATGCAACTAAAACTGATGATAGTGGATATCACAACTAGAATGCATACATACGGTTCAAATCCAAAATGAACCAATCTACAAATGCAAATCAGTAAAACCCGAACAGGTTGTACGAAGAATGGCCAAAGACAGTGACATAGTGCGTAAATCCAGACTCAAGAAAATATGCGATAAATGTTTGCAGTTGACAAATGCACAAAACCAAAATCAACATCCAAACTAAATGTACAAGATTGCCAAAGCCGAGGAAAACATAGTCAAAGTACATCAGAAATTCACAAACTAATATCAGTTGTGATCAAGTCAACAAAAGTCTAGTTTGAATCAAAGCATACTGGAGTCGAGTCAACAGAAAAATTCCCAGAGAATCAAGCAGTGATGCAAATATCACCATGAATTGAATCAGTGCCAAAGATTCAGTAATATCAAGAATTCAATTTTTTTTTTCAAAATTGAACAAGTCATAACAATCTTAAGCATCGAAACGAAGAACAGTGGCCAGAGAAACAAGTTGACGAATTCAAAAACTTTATCAGACGAAATCAACCATTTTATACGAACGAAAATTATGGAGTTTGACTCCTATATAAAACCCTAACATCATCATCGGCAAGACTAAATAATCAACCAAAACACTTTACCGAGCTGGAATTAGATGTGAGTGAGGGGGGAGTCACTCACCTTTTTCACGAATCGAAGCAGCCGATGTAATTAACAAAGACCATCGATTGACCAAAAATGAACGCTGAACATCTCGAGAGACGCCAATTTGAAATCTGGAAGCCCTAATTTTGGATGAACGGGGAAGAACGAGAGAATCGTGGCCGCCACTACTAACGTCGAAGCCCTAATTTTTTTTTTTTGCAGATCGAAGGAAGAGCAATCGCATCCGCCATTTTTTTTCTCGTCGTATATTTTTTTTTCGTTTGACTGGTCTGAAGAGGGAAGGGGGGTGCGACGTGTTTTAGCAGAGAGGGGGTAAGGGATCGGTATGGGTGAGGTATGGGCCAATACATGTTTATTTATTTATTTTTTTTCTTTTTCAAAATCTAATTTGTTTTGTAAAGATATTTTCTTTAATTTGTTTTTGTTTTTAATTTGTTGTTAAAATTTTTTTCTATGTGTATTTATTCATTTCGTATTAATAAAATTTAATAAAAGAATTCTAATTGATTTAAAAATTCTAACTGAAATTTAACAGCCATTTTTACATTGCCAATTGACGAAGATTTTATCGTTATAAAAATTCCAACAACAACAGAAATTTAACTGTCCACTTAAATCATTTACTGATGATTATAATTTTGGGCAAAACCCCGGTTGTTACAGAAATTCAAATTGAATTCAATTTAATTTTATACGCGTTTATACACCGTATATTCATAAAACAATTCTGATAAATACGAAAATTGAAATCCAGTAATAATTCAATATTACGGACCCAATAAAACTGGTTTTGTCAAATCCCGAGACTGTGTCTCGGAAGGTTATTTTTAAATTCAATTTAAACGATACAATTTCAAACTGAACAAATCGCTTTCAAATTCAATTCTGAAACTTCTATTATCTTCAGTATTATCAATATGAATTTTCTAAGCCTTTAAATTATTTTTAACCGGCTTAAAATTGAAGATTCAAATTTTATTCAACTTTCAATAGATTAAATTCAAAAATTTAATCGCCAATTCCTTCTGATAATTTGAAATTCAAGTCAAATCATCGTTCAAATATTTAAAATTAATTAAATATTCTCAAATTAAATTGTTCAAAATTCAGGGTCGTTACAAACTCCCCTCCTTAAAAACTTTTCGTCCACGAAAAGGAAAGGTTGTTAAAATTTCATCGATATTTATGCTCTAGTCAATTTTTTCCTAAACTTAAAACTTATTACAAATAAATGAATATAGGATTCATTTCATTTGTTTAATCTCACTAGTTTTGCTTATCTTTTCTTTTATTCAATGATTTCTGAAATCAAAACGCAAAAGTCTTTTATCAACATTTTCGATTTACAACTCAGATTCAAACTTAAAATTCTTCACAATAGAGATTTATATAATATATATCTTCCAAAGCTGTGGACTTTCAAAACATTACAAAGATCCTCTTCCTTAGTTCATTAGGTAGGAATTTTGTAATTTTAATTTCAAACTATTGATTCACTATTTACAGTTTGAAAATACTTGCTAACTCGAAATTTAACAAGTCCATCTTCGTTCTCACAGACATTAGGCATACGCTGGCCAGGCGCAGGTCTAAAAATCTCCAAGTACTAAACATACTTGCTTCAATTCCCAGTGAAAATACTTTTAAAAATTCTTTTAAAAATGGATATGGAAAGCACGTTCCCCCATGGATTACAGTTCCACCCGGCGGTTACGCTACTATCCCAGTAGAGTCGCTTGTGGCTGTAGATTTCTCATCTCTTAAATTTCGCCATGGTTGTCGCCATAGATTGCAGTACACACGGCGGTTACGCTACTATCCCAGTAGAATCGCTCGTGTCTGTAGGCATCACGCCCCTCAAATTTCGCCTGGCATTAGATTGCAGTTTACCCGGCGGTTACGCCACTATCCCAGTGGAATCGCTTGTAACTGTGGGCATCTCGCCCCTCAAATTACGCTAATCATCAATCAAATCTAATCTCATCGCGATGATCTATCGTGAAGGATTTCCGATTCAAATAGTCACTCTGACTAAATGTAAATTCTACGTAGCTACGAATTTCAAATGGACACTCTTCACGAGTTCCAATACCTTCTCCAATAATAAATGGAAGGTACTTTTCCACATCCTCAGTTTAGAAAACATAATATCATATATGTAGTACTTTCATTTCACATTTCGTACATATAACATCTATGTAAACATACATAAGATTTCCATAACAATGTCTTTCTAAACTAACGGTTTCCAATTCACCGCATTCATATATATAAGTTCTAAAAACTTACAGATTCCATATTCATAACAAAATAGAGGATTTCAAAATTTCCTCTAAGTCGATTTGGAAATTTAAGGTTATCTCAAACCTAATTCATATTCATAATTCCATTTATTATCGACTTTCACATTCGATTTGAATTACACGTTACATCGTCAATTCTCAACACAGAATTGATGTCTATCGATATATAACCTCTGAGCTCGTACGTCTCAGAGAAGGGTGTTAAGCTAAGAGAATAAATTCTCCGCCACCAACAGATATATATTTAATAGAGATCAATTGCTATGTCATCAATTCACAATGTTAGACATACAATCCAAATCATCATCTGAAATTCAAAGCTCAACTTATATTGTCTTTGATGTCGAAGTTAAACTCAATTTTAACTTAACGATTCAATCTTTTTGAAAAATTTCAAATTGAACAAATTGTTCAAATTCTCATTTAACTTTTCAACTTCGACTTCAAAAATGAATTTCAAATCATTTATTCCTTACGGAATATATTCACAACATTTCATTTCATATTGGAAAAACATTTCCATACTTATTTAAAAATAAGTAATTTACAAATCCATTTATTTTCAACATTTGAAAATATTCAATATACTTAAATCAAAATTAAGTATATATTTCATCTTTTAAGGAAATCATTCTCTTTCATACATTTACTTGAGTTAAAACGAATGTTACGTAAAACATCGTTACGACAACTCAAAATTACTAGTATAGGGATTCGAAATTTAGATAGATGTATAAATCCCAATACTATACAAAACATTTCCTTTCGAAAATCATTTACTATAACAACAGTGTTATAGTCCACCATTTCCTTATATTCGAAAACGTCTATTTCAACAATGAATGTTGAAATCTATGGTTTCGATATTCAATGCCTTTTAAAACATCTTTTCAAAACAATTAACTTCGTTTTAAAATATCGATTCCTAAACATGTCCATTTTATTCAATAATATATTCACTGTCCAAAATTGTGAATATACATCTTTTAACAAACTATAAAGATTTACTTATCAAAATAAGTCAGTTTCGAATGTATAAACAACGTTAAAAATTCCATTTCTATTTATAAAGACTTCAATTTATAAAAATTGCTTTATTAACCCATTCCTTTATAACTCAATTTTATATCAGAATTTTAATTTATAAGTAAATTACTTATAAATTCTTTTATTTCGCAACTTCGATTCATTTTATAACTTCACAATCTTAATTCTGTAATTTCCATTCACTTATGAAATCCATTAAATATTTCATTTTTAACACTTATACAATTCCAATATTTTATTAACACTTTTCAAATCTTCAATTTAAGCCGTTTATAATAATTCAAAATTTCCACTTTAAACTATTATATAAATTTATCAGTTTTCCATTTCCAAGATAATCACTAGTTCTTTAGTAAACCATTCATCGACTTGATTTCCAATTTAATCACATTTGATTCATTCACATTGGATTTTTTTCTAACATTCATTCATATCCAATTAGTTCACATTCACTAATTTATATTCAAGTTAGTTTGCTTTCAATTCAAATCAAATTTGATTCTATTTAGATTTACTTATCTTTCGATTTGAATTCAATTTACATAGTTTTCAATTTCCATTAATTCAATTTCATTAATACTTAATGAATTTCCATACAATCAACTAACAACCAATGCACATTCAACTTAACCAAATTTATTTACTTTGCTTACATTCAATTTGGTTTAACACACTTAATTTCAATTGGTTTATATTCTAATTCAGATTGAATTCTTATACTCACCATATTCACAAATTCACTTTTACAATTAAAGTCGAATTTTCCTTTCTATAACTCAAATTCATATTCATTACTTCACTTTATCAATTCATTTTGATATCAAATTCAATTTGATTCAATATTACTTAAGCTATATTTCATTTTATTTAACTTTACTAAAGTCAAATTCATATCACTATTCAAAATTCAGATTTTGTTTTACTTAACAAAACTGTTTAACCATTTTAACAACTGGTTTCATTTAAATTTTCTCATTTTATAAGTTAAACAACTTATTAATTTAAATCTTCCCAATTCATATTATATAATCACTTATCTTTCAAGTTTAACTTTCCATCTCAATAATTTATCAAATCCAGTTCAATTTATTTAACTTCCTTTAGTTAAATTCCAAATCATATATTTATTAATACTAATTCAATTCAATTTAACTTTTCTTAAGTAAAAAATCTTTATTTTCAAAAACAATTTTATACTTCTTTCGCTTTGAAAAACATTCTCCTTTTTAAAGTGTTTCTAGTAACTATTCATATTAAACATCATAAACTAAGCTTTGTGTAAACCAAAGCTCTGATACCACCTTGTAACATTCCCCCTTTTGACCGCCTCCAGTCGGTGATTAAACCAACTCGAAACGTTCAAAAAGACGAATTGTTATTTAGTTTATAAGGTTTAAACAGAATCAGCCACAAAAACACAGAATAATAACACTGAATTAAAACAAATGAGAATTTATTTCATTACTATAAATCTTTTTATATACATCAGAGTTTATACAATTTTAATACTGATACAGCGGAATATCTTAAAATACAATTTTCTTCTGAAAATTAAAGTGATTCTTTACTCTCTCTCTAACTTCGCTGCTCGAAAATCTTCAAGCTGTAAAAATACTCGGTCTGACCCGAGTATTATATTCAAAAGAAAATAATACACAGGTCAGTCTAATTCAAACCAGTTTACGAGTGCATGGAGGCAATAATAATTTAAATAGACGACAGTCACAATAATTCTCGTCTATCCGACTCTTTAAACAAAGAAACCGGATAACGAAAATTTTAACACTAAACAGTGTTAACAATAAATCAGCAGATTTAAATCATCAACAGAGATAAACAGTGTTATTGGCTGCCGTACACACGTGTGCATTCGTACCCGTGTGCACTGCCCCGCCAGCTCGTGTGCATAGATAAAGGTGCAACATAGTGTACAAACACAAATAATCGAGCCTCAAACTGCAACAATATTTTGGAGACAGAACAAAATAGCCCAAGCAGTACACAAAGGCAACAAAATGGCCTCGACCCAAAATATCACTGCAGTTTCAAACAGTCAAGTACAAACTGGACAACAACCACAAAGACCACATCTGAAAGCAGTCAACTACATGTGCAATGTATCGACAAGGTCAAGCTACAAGTGAAGGCATGTACACAACAAATCAAGACTGAACCAACATGAATGCATCAAGCAAGTACATGAGCTAGCAAAGACTACAGCTACATGAAACTGTCCAGTGAATCATCTACATGAATGGTCAAACTACAGCAGCATCAAGGGAAAACAACTACTAAATGTACACTGGATTCAAAATCAACTCGACACGACTGACCATAAACAACAGGCAACAGACTTAAAAGTATGTAGAAGTCAGGTATCAACATATCAATGTCAAGGCCATGGTCAACAACCAGTTCAAACAAGTTCAAAATTCAAAACTAGGATACATAGGCAACTGTCTACATGAGTTAGTGCAGCATGCAAATGAGACTGGCCAAGGCCACTGACTCAATAGTGTATACATCAAAGACCCGAGCATGTACAAGTAAACTAAACAGGTTCAAATGATTTAAGTGAAGATGCAGTGAGGTCTGTACATGGATAAACAACATGAAGTACTGAAATTACAAATAGCAGTATAACTGGAACCAAACTCAAGATTTCAGAATGCAGTGGCCATACACATGTATACATACAAAAATGTGTGTATACAAATGATCAGCCATCCAAGTGCAGACAAAAATGAAGTCAGTGCCAATATGACAATAAATGAATGCACAGTGACATCAAGTGTCAACTAGACTGAAATGAAGATCTAAACAATGTTCAGAAAAAAAAAAAATTTCAAAACCTGACCATTGCAATGTATACAGATGACAATGAGGCAACTATAATGCAACATGCTACTGCTACAAATACCAAACAGAGGCAACATCAAGTAGTGCAAGCATATGAAATGGCAACGCAAGTAATGGATGCAGACAACATCAACTCGAATACAACAATAACAAGGACCAGATTCAGGAACCCTCAAACCAAACAGAATAGACCAACTCAAGTGAACTGATAAATGCAATCTCATAAGTAAATGCAACTAAAACTGATGATAGTGGATATCACAACTAGAATGCATACATACGGTTCAAATCCAAAATGAACCAATCTACAAATGCAAATCAGTAAAACCCGAACAGGTTGTACGAAGAATGGCCAAAGACAGTGACATAGTGCGTAAATCCAGACTCAAGAAAATATGCGATAAATGTTTGCAGTTGACAAATGCACAAAACCAAAATCAACATCCAAACTAAATGTACAAGATTGCCAAAGCCGAGGAAAACATAGTCAAAGTACATCAGAAATTCACAAACTAATATCAGTTGTGATCAAGTCAACAAAAGTCTAGTTTGAATCAAAGCATACTGGAGTCGAGTCAATAGAAAAATTCCCAGAGAATCAAGCAGTGATGCAAATATCACCATGAATTGAATCAGTGCCAAAGATTCAGTAATATCAAGAATTCAATTTTTTTTTTTCAAAATTGAACAAGTCATAACAATCTTAAGCATCGAAACGAAGAACAGTGGCCAGAGAAACAAGTTGACGAATTCAAAAACTTTATCAGACGAAATCAACCATTTTATACGAACGAAAATTATGGAGTTTGACTCCTATATAAAACCCTAACATCATCATCGGCAAGACTAAATAAACAACCAAAACACTTTACCGACCTGGAATTAGATGTGAGTGAGGGTGGAGTCACTCACCTTTTTCACGAATCGAAGCAGCCGATGTAATTAACAAAGACCATCGATTGACCAAAAATGAACGCTGAACATCTCGAGAGACGCCAATTTGAAATCTGGAAGCCCTAATTTTGGATGAACGGGGAAGAACGAGAGAATCGTGGCCGCCACTACTAACGTCGAAGCCCTAATTTTTTTTTTGCAGATCGAAGGAAGAGCAATCGCATCCGCCATTTTTTTTCTCGTCGTATATTTTTTTTTCGTTTGACTGGTCTGAAGAGGGAAGGGGGGTGCGACGTGTTTTAGCAGAGAGGGGGTAAGGGATCGGTATGGGTGAGGTATGGGCCAATACATGTTTATTTATTATTATTTTTTTTCTTTTTCAAAATCTAATTTGTTTTGTAAAGATATTTTCTTTAATTTGTTTTTGTTTTTAATTTGTTGTTAAAAATTTTTTCTATGTGTATTTATTCATTTCGTATTAATAAAATTTAATAAAAGAATTCTAATTGATTTAAAAATTCTAACTGAAATTTAACAGCCATTTTTACATTGCCAATTGACGAAGATTTTATCGTTATAAAAATTCCAACAACAACAGAAATTTAACTGTCCACTTAAATCATTTACTGATGATTATAATTTTGGGCAAAACCCCGGTTGTTACAGAAATTCAAATTGAATTCAATTTAATTTTATACGCGTTTATACGCCGTATATTCATAAAACAATTCTGATAAATACGAAAATTGAAATCCAGTAATAATTCAATATTACGGACCCAATAAAACTGGTTTCGTCAAATCCCGAGACTGTGTCTCGGAAGGTTATTTTTAAATTCAATTTAAACGATACAATTTCAAACTGAACAAATCGCTTTCAAATTCAATTCTGAAACTTCTATTATCTTCAGTATTATCAATATGAATTTTCTAAGCCTTTAAATTATTTTTAACCGGCTTAAAATTGAAGATTCAAATTTTATTCAACTTTCAATAGATTAAATTCAAAAATTTAATCGCCAATTCCTTCTGATAATTTGAAATTCAAGTCAAATCATCGTTCAAATATTTAAAATTAATTAAATATTCTCAAATTAAATTGTTCAAAATTCAGGGTCGTTACACAACCAGTAGTACGTCGGTAGTCAGTGATGCACCGTGATACGACAACACTAAACCAAAATCTTAGGGGTCTTATATAAGGATAAAAGTAAGACAAGGCACGTGAGGCAATGCCCACGGTAGGATGTCCGCTAGGGGTAGAAAGCTCGCTTGGCCCTGTCAAGCCGTCTTGTTTTAGTCATTTCAACTTGGCACAAGTGCCGGGGTCTATCCATCATCGTTCTCTTTCTTCAAATCCAAGAAACGATGCCAAATCCAACCACTTCATTCTGGAGTGTCCTCCGCGTACACAGTTGTTAAAGTGGTTCCATTATGGACATAGAGTATGCGAATAAGAGGCCCCGGTCTCTTTAACAACCAAACGTCGTTTTACACACCGGTTGGTACTTTTATATTTCGGAAACAATTCGTACTTGATATCAAAATATCATATTCTTTACTTGATATCAAAATATCAAAATCAAAGTTACTTACATGTGGAAACCTTTAATCTGTACAAACTGTGTTTCTTTTGGACACTCTAATGAGAAGTGTGAAATGCAAGTGCCTCCTGACCCTCACACAACCCATATGAAATATACCAAGCATGACAGAAATGTAGCTAAAGTCCCAGTGAAGCATAAAGAAGTGTATACGGAAAAGGCGCCTTTAAGGTGGCATAAAGTAGGCAGATTTAACGGTAGAAAAACGCATGTTCCTCCTACTTTCTCTGCTAATCCCGTAGTGGTTACTGTTAGAAGTCCATTTAAGGCTTCTAACATGGTTGGAGCCTCTAAAGCTATGGAAGGTGTCGATGAAGATGTTTTCTTGGAAACCAGTAAGGAAAAACAAAAGAAGGAGGTCATCATAACTGGAATAGAAAGAATAGAAAGCAGTTCAGAACAAAATGATAAGTCCATAACTCAAAAGCCAAAAGAAAACGCACGTGCAGAGGAGCTCATGATCATAACTCATAATAAATTTGACATTTTGAACGACCAGGGTACTGTGGAAACTGAAGAAATAATGCAAGCTGTTCCACTTAAGGAAATTGCAGCAAAAAGTTTGTGTTCACCGAAAATAGCAGTAGCAAATTCATTAAACAATCTGGGTAATGTTAATAATCATGAAGAGTATGATTCCAACGCTATGCATCTACATGAATCCACTGTGTTCGGTCCAATCCCAAACCAGCTTTCAAGTTTCACTGATGCTTCCAACTCATCTTCCAGTGTCATTAACGCCATCCCCCTTCCTATCCCACCTGCCTCAAGCTTTAAATCTAACTGTCCTTCTTATCTTGTCTCCCCTTCCACTTCTAGCGAAAATCAAATAACCATGCAAACTTCCCCATGCAAATCACATTTCATTGTCACTTCTCTCCCTAACTCAGCTCTCAATCTCAACGCCTCAGACACGTCATCTCCCTTAGCCTATGAAGCCAAATCTATCACGCATGATTGTGTGCACGTGCACACGAAAAACCCTATCTCTACTGACACAGCTCCTCTTGTCCTCTCGCAAGCTACCGATACATCTTCCACTTCAGTCCCTCACCTCTCTGTGATTGAAGTTCCTCAAACCAACGCGATTGATAACTCTCATCAAATCCCTTCCCCTACTGGTGGGTCTTCCTCCATCGCCGTGTTACTGCAGGCTGTGCACGGTGTGCCTGACAAGGATAACCCCTACAGTCATATCTCCCCTCCCAAAGCCTTCAGCCCGTTGCCTGATTCCTCCTCCTCTATTCTTGGCCCCCCACCATCCTCATCCAACTCTGTCCCTACTGCCAACAACATGAATTCCCCCCTATCTGCATCCATCCCCGATTTTACGAAAACCTCTGGTGCCCTGACAAGGCAAATGAAGAAAGCTTTAATAGAATCCCTTGAGTTTACTCAATGACACACAATATATGCGTTTGGAACATCCGTGGAGCTCATGATGACTCTAAAATCCATCTTTGTAAAGAATTGATTACTCAACATGACCTGAGTATTCTAGCAATCCTTGAAACCAAACTGAACTCTGCTCTTTCTCGTAGAGCAGCCAACCTAATTATGCCAAACTGGAAGATAGTTCACAACCTCGAACAAGCTCCTTTTGGTCGCATCTTAATAATCTTTGATCCGGCTGTCCACCTCCTAACCCCCATCGTCTCCTCTACTCAATTCATCCACTGCCATAGTAAATTCATCCCCAATAACACCTCATGCTACCTAACCTTTGTTTACGCTGAGAACGCGGCTAACTCCAGGGCCACCTTCCTTGCAACCCTGCCTAGTTTAAGACAGAATACCCATCCTTGGGTGGTATGTGGCGACTTTAACTGCTCCCTTAGCCTTCTGGATAGAACTGGCGGCTCTCCCCTCTCCCTTGCTGAAATTAAACCTCTCAATGACGCTATCGAAGATGCTGAATTGATTGAAACTAAAGTCTCTGGCGCTAGATACACTTGGAACAACAAGAGAAGACATGGTGTTAGAACTTATTGTAAAATCGACTACGCATTCTCAAATCATGTTGCTTTGACTGCCTGGCCTGCCATATTTAACCACATCCCCAATCCTTCCCTGTCCGATCACTCGCCCCAAATCATCCACATGGGTGGCGCTGTCATGAGAGGAAGTCCTCATTTTAAATTTTTTAACTCCTGGACTAAAGAACATGATTTTTTTGATATAGTGCGCAAAGTTTGGTCCTCTCCTAACTTTGGTAACCCTATGCTTGTTTTACAGAAAAAACTCAGGGCTACGAAAGAGGCTTTGAGAGCATGGGCCAAATCGAGATTTGGGGATGGCAGCAAGCAATCGACCATCTGGAAACATAAACTTCTGAAGATTCAAACAGAAATGCAACAGGATCCCAACAACGTTAGCTTGGCTTCTCTTGAAACTACCACAGCAAAGCAATATCAGCTGGAACTTCAGAAAGAGCTGGCCATGATCAAGCAAAAGACGCGCTCTCGATGGAATGAGGAAGGCGATCTAAACACTGCTTATTTCCACGCAACTCTTAAAGCGAAACACAGTCGTGAGAACATCCATAGAATTGTGGACTTGAATGGTAAAGAACAAACGAACAGAACTGACATCGACAAAGCGTTCATTGATTTTTTTGCTCAACTCCTTGGTAACGATGGAAATTTCAGCCCTAGTATTGACGAAATAGACCCCCTGATCCTTCCGAAGCTCAATCAACATGACCATGCATATCTTTGCAATACAGTTACTGAAACTGAAATTAAGGATGCCATGTTTTCTCTTAACTCATTCTCTTGCAGTGGTCCGGATGGCCTCAACGCATTTTTCTACACGTCTACCTGGTGCATTGTAGGTCGAGATGTGTGCCGAGCAATTAAATCAGTCTTCAAGAACTCAAGGATTATGGACACATACAACAATACTAATATTGCTCTCATTCCAAAATCTCCCACTGCCGAGACTGTTGCTGATTTCAGGCCAATCTCCTGTTGCAACGCGATATATAAGTGTATTTCGAAGATTATAGCATCTCGCCTGAAGGCGGTTCTCCCCAACATCATTTCTCAGAATCAATCCGCTTTCCTCCCGGGCAGAAACATATTAGATAATGTCTTACTATCTCACGAACTCCTCAGAGGGTATGGGTGTAAAAACAAGTCCCCTAGAGCGATGATGAAATTTGATATCAGTAAAGCTTTTGATTCTTTGCAGTGGGATTCGCTGGTCAGAATTCTTGGTTACATGAACTTTCCGGCCCATTTTATTGCCTGGATATATACCTGCATATCTACGGTTAACTACTCCATCGTCATAAATGGTTCTGCGAAAGGATTTTTCAAAGGAAAGCAAGGCGTTCGTCAGGGTGACCCGATGTCCGCATATCTTTTCATTACAGTTATGGAACTACTAACCCGCATGCTCGACAATTTAGTTACCAATGGATTGTTCCAACTTCACCCAAGATGTAGAAAACCACGCATAACCTCCCTTATGTTTGCCGACGATCTCGTTGTCTTTTGCAAACCCGATCCTATTACCATTCACTCCATTATGCATGCCTTGGAAGCTTTCTACAGACAAACTGGTTTGAAAATTAACCTGGTCAAATCTGAGATTATGCTAGCTGGCCTTAATGACGAGCAAACTCTCTCCATTCTCAACACCACGGGATTGCAGCCCAACGTTAACACGGCAACCTATCTTGGAATCCCTCTCGCAACTTCCAGGATCTCTTCCAGACAATGTTCCCCTCTATTTGCTAAAATCATGTCTAAACTGGAGTGTTGGACCTCCAGATCTCTGAGTCAAGCAGGCCGTGTTACCTTAGTCAAATCGGTTATTTTCGCAATGCAGGTCTATTGGGCTAAGACATTCATTCTTCCTCTAAAACTAATCAATATGATCAGAACCGCTGCCATGAGATTCATATGGAAAGGATCCATTCACGGGAGGTTCACCACCCCGATATCATTCAATCTTATTGAGAGACCCCTTCGTAAAGGTGGTCTAGGAATCTATAATATTGCAGTCTGGAATAAGGTAGCTCTAATTAAACACTTTGATAACTTCTTAAACAAGCGAAACAGCCCCTGGGTCCTATGGTCAGAATATAACGTTATTAAAAGAAGGGATTTCTGGAGTATGCAACCCCCTCAAAACATAAGTTGGACTTGGAGATCAATCTTTAAGTTGCGTAATTGTATCATCCCCTATGTCCAATGCGGCATAACAAGCAGTGTCCAATTCTGGAACGATCCTTGGCTTGAACACGGTTGCATCCTTCGCACGAAGCTTACGTATAGTGACATCATCCAATCTGGCATTCTCCCAGATTCCAAGGTCATGGACGTGTTTAGCAATGGTCATTTTACGCTCCCCAACACCTCGAATCAGGCTGTTCGTTGCATATGGAACCAGATCATAGCCTCTGAGGTCCCCCTATCCCGCAACCACAATGTTCACTGGAAAGGTATAGGTAATGTTTTCAAAAACAAGCCCATGTACATGTTCATGAACGGGCATGACAATCTGGTTGATTGTAAATGGCACAAAAGAGTTTGGTTCAGGGATAACAATGCTAGAGAAAATCTCCTATTCTGGAAAGTAATCAATAATGCTTTGCACACCCGTGTTAAGCTGTTTACCCGAGGTATGGACGTGCCAATTCACTGCGCTTTCTGTAACTCTGAACCGGAGACAAGAGACCATATATTCTTCGAGTGCTCTTTCGTCTTACGGATGTGGTCTAAGTTATTACAAAGGTTAGGTTATTCGGATGATCAGCTGTGGTGTGGGAATATTTGGAATGCACTTCTCAAAATCTCAGATATGAACGTTAGCAGGAATAGGTTTCTCTTCTTTGTTCTAAAGAAATTCCTAACTAATCTCTGGAATGAAAGAAACCATCGTATATTTCAGCCAGAGAGTGTCCGGAATGAAGAAATAATCTTCTGTCATCTCTTCTCCAATTTGAAAGCGGGGTTGAGCTCTGCGAAGTATGCTATCGACCCGGGGATACTAGCTGCTTTTTGATCGGTGTGCAGTCCTGTTACTGCTCTATTTGTTTGCTGTTTGTGTTTTTTTCCCCTTTTCTTTTTTCTTTCTTGTCCTGTATTGGTGCACTATGTTGCCTCTGTCGTTTGCTTTGTTCCTCGCTCGTGTGTGTGGCATGTCCTTTTTCTTCTTGTATGTTTTCTCTACAGTGCATTAATAAAGTGGTAGGGGTCCACTCAACCCCGTCGGCTATGCCAAAAAAAAAAAAAAATATCATATTCGTTTCAAAATAAAATTCATTTCGAAATCAATATATTTACTCAAAACATACAATTTCACTTCAAAATCATTTTCGCCTTAATATCTCGATTTCGCTTCTAAAATTGTTTCGAATTTCAATTTAGGTTATAACTTCATTTTAACCCAATTCATATTTAAATCAATGATTTAAATATAAACATTCCAACCTTGACCAGTTTGAATTTTTTAGAAAACAGTTTAAATAGTTTAAAATAATTTAAAAAGTTAAAATAGTTTAATGTAAATAGTTTGAGTAGTAAAAATGATTTATATAATAAAATAGCTTGGAAATCAAAATAATTTGAATATTTAAAAGATAGTTTTTAAACAATTTATATTAAAATAATCTTTTTGAAAATAGTTTCAAAGTCAAACTGATCCAATTCCAAATTTTCCAATTCAAATCAATCCAATTTCCATTTTAATTTAATCGGTTCCATTCCGATTTCAATTCGAATTAACTTCGATTCCAATTTCAATTCAAATCAATTTCAATTTCAATTCCAAATTAATTTCAATTTCAATTCCAATCGATTTCAATTTCAATTCTAATTCGATTTCAATTTCAACTTCAACTATTTGATTCAATGGTTAAATTTCAACTCAATTCTCAATTTTAAACCATTTCAATTTATATCAATTTCGAGCTCGATTTTCAAAATATCGATTTAAATCATTTAAATTAAATTTAACTTCAATATTCAATTTAAAATTCAAATCTTTAAAATAATTCAATTTCGAGCTCAAGCTTCGAAATATCCATTTAAATTTTCAAAGTTCGAGTAAAAGTCCAATCTTTTAAAATAAATAAATTTCCGGAATTCAAATCAAATTTCGATTATAACTTCAAAATCTTAACTTCGATTATTTAGACAATTCCTGTTACCAATTTAAACCTCAACATTTCGAGCTTATGTTCGAAAATAATTCGATTTCCATAAATAATTTTTTTACTTCTTTAAATCAAATCATTTAAATAATTTAAATAAAAAATTTTAAAATCTTTTAATTTAACCAATCCGGTGTCCGTATATAATTTTCTATCCTATGGCCAAGTGATCAGTTATTTCAATTTAATTTCAAGGGTGGATATATATCATTTCAATCCAAAATAAACGTCATAGGTATATACCATTTCAACCTATTTCTTAATTTATTCGAAATAATTTGATTTATAGTTTTATATACTGTAAATAATATACAGGATGATAACAGGGTATATCAAAATAAACAAACATCCAAATCATCCAAAATATCAATCAATAGCATCCATCACAATCAACATCCAAATCAGTCAAAATATCATAACAATTTACTAGTTATCAATAATCAGAAATTTAACTAGCAATTTACTTCCCATTCCAAATTTGAACTGTCAATTCAAATTCCTATCATTTTAATTCATATCAATTTAAATGTCAGTTAAATTTACCAAACACAGTCAATAAATTTAAATCACTTCACGATATAAATTTAACTAACATAAAATTATTTTAGTACTTCGTAAGCGTACAAACACTCACCTTTTATTTGAAACTAAATTTTTTTTCCAGCTTTAAATAAATTTCAAACCAACTCCATGACGTAGCCTTCGTCGGTATGATTCCAACGCCTCTCGTTTCGTTCAAATCGGACCTCGTACAGAAGAATTATGCAATAATTAATATAACGATAATTATAAAATTTTAATTAACAAAATTAAAATAATTAATGCAAATAACTTAAACCTCACTAATACATTTCCCCTTAGTTCTCAGATCCGTATCCACGAACCCAACCATCGCGACTTCAACCTCAAACGCGCATGCGGCCCCAACCGCCGACCACCGATCCAAGCCTGCCACGACGTCGGCCATCTCCCTGCACGCAGCCACCCCCAAGCACATCGCCTCCGATCGTGCGCAAATGTACAAAAACTCAAAATGATGGAGCATGAATGCGGCGAAAATCTAGCGATCTCGTGCACTCTCGCGACGATCCAACCGCACAAATCAAAGACCTCGACGAGCTCTCCATTTTTCATTTTGGAATTATTTGTTTTCGGTGAATGGATTGGACGAAACTGAAGGAGAAAGTAGGTGGATTTTTGGCCATTGAAATCGTAAAGAGGAGGCTAAACGATAGGTCAGGGTTTTAGTTCGTTAAAGTAAAAATAACCTGACCTATTATATAAGATTTTGACCCGAATGACCCGCGAAATTCCGAACTCCAAACGAAGCGTGCCACCTGGCTTTCCTAATTATTTACCACCATTCCGAACACAATGGAACTATTTTCGAGGCCTAATTTGATCGTATTCAGAAGATAGTATTTCAGAATCGATTTATTTTAATTAAATTCCTTAAATTAATTTCTACGCGTTTCAAGCTCGCACGGCCAAACGACAAGTCCGATCGCTACGAAACTTGAAATCCTGCAATAATTCACTATTACGGATCCGACGAAACTAGTTTCGTCGAAGTCCGAGACAGTGGCCAAAATGGCTTTTTTTACTCGTTAATTAAAATATAAAATTTTCGATTTCTATTCATTCGCCATTAAATTCAATTTTAAAAGTAAACGATCTTCATTTTTGTTTAAATAAAATTTAAATCAACTTTAAAAATCATTTTCATTAATATTAAATTTAGAATTCAATTATTTGAATAATTGCAATATTAAATTTAAATAGTTTAATTATTCAATAAATTACGTTATTTCAAATATATGTTATTCAACTTATAAAATTTAATTTTTAAAATGAATTCAAATAATAAAACAACTTACTTTCATTTTACAGTCATTTAATATTCATTATTCAATTTCAACTATTGATTATAACCCATTCAATATATAGAATTCCATTTCAATATTGGTTATTGCCCAAATCATCGAAATTGGTTATTTCAAAATTTTATTCGAGTTCATATTAAATTACTACACTAATCTTTATTACTAATAATGAGAATTCCTTGAATAGAAATTTAACCGTGTCTTTTTGAAATACCAGAAATACCCATTTTCCTTTTGTTTTCGTTCGCCTCATTCTTCTCATCCCGTTTACTTCTTCTTGTAAATCATTAAAAAAATCATTTCTAACCATTTTTATTCAATAATTATATTAAATTTAATAATTTAAAATAGCTAGAAACACGGGTCGTTACAATTATTCTCTTAGAAGGAGTTGAATATGAAACAACAGAGGTGGTTAGAGTTTTTAGCTGCTTATGACTTTGGTATTGAGTATACACCAGGAAAAGGAAACAAGGTTGCAGATGCACTTAGCAGAAAACATCAGAATGTAGTATTGGCAATGGTAGCTGAGTGGAAAGATTTAGAAGCGCTAACTACATGCAGAGTACAATGGCGATCTAAGAGTAGTTCTAGTACAGAAACTACTATGTTGTCATGTTTAGAAGTCCGACCAGTAATGATCGAAAATATTGCTTCTAAGCAGAAGGAGGATCCATTATTAGTTGAACGAATCAAAAAGTTATGAAATGGAACAGAGAGGGATGACTTAAAAGATTTCAGTCTTGACCAGAATGGTTGGTTGTGGAAGAAATGAAGACCGTGTGTTCCGAATGTGGAGAACATTAGGAAGGAAGTTCTTGAAGAATGCCATCGTTCGAAGTTCACTATTCATTTGGGAGGAACTAAGATGTATCAGGATATGAACAGAAGTTTCTTCTGAGAAGGTATGAAGAGAGATGTAGGCTTATGGGTGAAACAGTGTTTGAACTGCCAATAGATAAAAGCTGGACATTAGAAACCAAGTGGGTTACTTCAGCCTTTAGACGTTCTAGTATGGAAATGGGACTCTATCTCAATGGATTTTATAGACGGGTTGCCAAGGTCAAATAGAGGAAATGAAAGCATATGGGTTATAGTGGACAGTTGACCAAGAGTGCCCATTTCATTCTAGTTAAGTCAACCAGGACGACACCTGTTTTAGCTAAGTTATTTATGAAGAATTTAGTTAGACTGCATGGAATTCCTAGTAGTATAGTAAGTGATAGAGATTCCTTATTCACTAGCGAATTCTGGAAGAGTCTACAGGAGACTTTGGGTACCAAGCTTAAGATGAGTATCGCTTACCATCCGTAGACGGATGGGCAAATGGAAAGAGTTAACAAAGTATTAGAAGATTTGTTACGATCTTACGTACTAGATTTTGGTGGATCATGGGAAGATCATCTACATTTAGTCGGGTTTTCGTATAACAACAGTTATCAGGCTAGTATAGGAATGGCACCATTTGAAGCTTTATATGGAAGGCTATGCAAATCTCCCGTTTGTTGGTTAGAGACCAGGGATAGGTTGGTTCTTGGTCCAGATTTGGTTAGAGAAGCTGTAGAAAAGATTGAGCTCATTCAAGCTAGAATGAAGGAAGCTCAGTCTAGGCAGAAGAGCTATGCAGATAAACCCGAAGGTTTCGAAAGGAATGTTTTAAATGGTTTCGAAGCTATGTCCACAAACTATTGCTTGAACCCAATGATTTCGAAAGGTTTGTTTTAAGTAAAGGACTTTATTGCTTTCGAAAGGTATATAATGAAGGTTTCAAAGGGGAGATTTCCCAATGTTTTCGAAAGGTATTTTACGTCTTTGAATGGAAGGTTTCCAATGCTTTCGAAAGGTAAGTTTAAGATGTTTCAAGAAGAGGATGTCTAAGGTTTATAAAGCTTTCGAAGGGATACCTTCAATGATTTCGAAAGATTAATTTAAAGGTTTCAAAAGGTATGTTTTGGCCTTCAGCCTAGAGTTTCAAGGTAAAGTAGATAACTTGTTTCGAAATGGGTACTTTCAAAGGTTTCGAAAGAGATTGTTTAAAGGCTTTAAACAGGGGTTTTGAAGGTTTTCATCAACAATTTTTGTGTAAAGTATATATAATATGGAAAATGGATTTGAATAAAGCAAAGAGTATATTTTCCTTGTTTAAGTATGATTTAAAGGATTAAATTAATTTAAAAGAAATATTTTTAAGGAAAATTTGATGAGGTAGTTGACCCTAAGTAAATGACTCAGATATTAGAATACCAGATAGGATTGATATAGGATCGCGCCCTATACTTTAGCTAGTAGCCCCCAACTAATATAAGTCCAAAATTCTAGTATGTAGGGCTTTGTCACAGGTAAGACTAAAATGATGTTACACATAGAAAGGAATATACAGAGTAAAGATAGGTTATTGGTAAGCCCGCAAAACCATTAGGATCAATTGACCCTGGGAGAAGTAAATTAGGGACAGACCGTCCAGAAGTGTGTCTAACAGAAGTTAGATTATTTATTATGTCTGGTAGGCTTGAGTCAGCCAAAGGTCAGTAGTAAGCCAAACAAAACTATATTGTTCGGACATATAGTCTGTTTATTACCTGATTTATATGCATATATGATATTTCTATGATTGCTTTAATCAGTTTGATTGCAGAATTTTCATTTGCAAAGGATATGTTTAAAAATGGATATTAGTGAGGGGAAATCCATTCCGCTAAGCGACGTGGTCTCACGTAAGATCATATAATCGAGATGTGTAGTATTATTCACAGTAGGCTTTATGTCTGACTCGAAGTTTATGTTTTCCCCTTAAACTCTCGGTTGCTCAAAATATGATTTAAGTAGATTAAGAGTTGAGGTTTTGCAGGTTTAGTAGGATTGGACGAATAAGCTTCCAAAGACATGCAGGAGGCAATGCTAGTTATCTATAGAAGTTATTTTGTTTTATTTCCGCTGTGTTGTATTAAGACAGTTTGTCTATTTATGCAACGACCTGCCTTTTTGGACGGTTTAAATCGACGATAAGACACACACGTCAGACTCAAATCATTCAAAAGGGAAGATTGTTATGGGGTAAATAAGAAAAAACAGAGAAAGAAAGAAAAAAAATACAGAATCTCACAGTGGAATGACAAAATACAATAATCAAATAAATAGTTCATGAAGCTGTTTACAAATAACATTGATTATTCTTTAAAAATACAGACCGAAGTTACACACATCACGAATAAATAATAAATAAATGCAACGGAATAACATGAGGCAGTGGAATAAACATAATAAATAATAATAGTACAAAATCTTCGTCTTCATCCTCCAGAAAGCAGTCTTCGATAAACTGAAAAGCTCAGGCTAACCCGAGCGAATTGAAAAGACAAAACACTCGAGTCAGAACTAAAAGATCTTATGTAAGATAAATCAACAGTAAATAAATATGGGTTGACATCTCCTATCCAGTGTCTAACGTGAGTATAATAACTTAAGAGATGCTCGGGATTACCATCTCCTAAGGATCCATTAAACTATCTACTATGTAGTACAATACGCTATTATAATAGTGCTTATAGTAAAGTAAAGTATTAAAATAACGTTAAGACGTTACCCATATCCCCCTTAACACATTTTATATATTACCATAGTCTATACTATACCGTAGGCTCCTCCGTGAGGTTTACCCAGAGGGCACTCCATAGTTATGGTACAAAACAAACTCGTAGAAGGCGTGATAGGGCATGTGAACACGACTTACGAGGCAATTCCAGGGTAGATATACTGATTGCAGAACCGAGCTGGTGGTAATGCATCCCATAATCAAATCGAGGGTTGGCCACCAAATCATCACAAAGTCATAATATGGTACCGAAGAAGCATGTCCGATCGGAGGAATGAACTCACTTGGCCCAGGTATAGCTCCCGTTTTAGTCACATCTAAGCTGAATCACGGGAGTCAGGGTCACGTAAATACCTCATACAGAATCGTTCACCAAACTATCCTACTTCATTTCTGGAATCTCCACCATGTACATAGTTGTTAAAGTGGTTTTCGGTATTGGCAGAGAGTATAACAATATCCGATCCCGGTCTCTTTAACAACTAAACGCTTATTTCACACCGGATGGTTCTTTTACATTTCGAAAGTCAATTCACAATTGATATCAAAATATCATATTCTCAAAACCATATCATTTTCGAAATCATATTTACTTTCAAAACCATATTCACGTTCACAATCATGTTCCTTATTGAAAATGCCGATAAGATAGGTAAATTAAATCCTCATTTCAAAATCATCATATTTACTCAAGTATGTCATTTCACAAAAGGGATATAAATTCCAACTTAGGTTGTATTATCATCAAGAATTTAAATATAAATACTTCAACTTTACACAGTCTGAAATTTTAGAAAATAGTTTTGATAGTCATAAATAGTTTTTTTTGTTTTAAAAATAGTTTAAATAGATTAAAATTTTATTTAATTAGATTTAAAATGATTTAAATAGATTTAAAATAGATTAAATAGATTTAAATTATACTAAATAGGTTTTTAAATAGATTAAAGGAATTTAAATTATATTAAATAGACTTTTAAATAGACTAAATAAATTTATAATAGATTTAATAGATTTAATTTATATTAAATAGATTTAAAATAAATTAAATAAATTTAATTAGTTTAAAATAGGTAAATTAGATTAAATTGGATTAAATAGGTTATAATAGATTAAAATAAATTAAACTAGTTTTAAATTGATTAAAATAGTTAATTTAATTAAAATAGTTTAAAATAGATTTAAAAGTTATATCCAAACATTTTCAATAACACAATCCCCATAAATTCATTTATATTTGACACTTCAACTTTGAAATTCCAATTTAAATCATTTGAAGAATTCATTAAATCAATTCCAATTTCAGCATTAACGCTTGGATTATCGAAAATAATTTAGTTTATATAAATCAATTTCTATTTCAAAATGCCAGTTAACTGAATTCAAAATTTAAAGAATTAAAAATCATATAATTTAACCAATCCGGTGTCCGTATATAATTTTCTACCCTATGGTCAAGTGATACAGATATTTATCTTTTCAATCCGCAATTTAACATTTACGGTTATATATCATTTCAAACCGCAATCCTGAATTTAATCAAATCCATAAAATCGCTCGAGTCTATCATTTCAACCCATAACATTTTTTTCCTAATCTATAGATCGTTCGGGTATGTATCATTTTAACCCATAGGGAACTTGCAGTGTTATAACAATATAAAAATACAACATCCAGTCATCCAATATCAAAAATCAAACATCCATCACAATCATCATTCAATTTAACCAAATAAATTACAACAAATAACCGATTGTCATCCACAGGTAATTAACTGGCAATTTAAGTTAAATAATAAATTAAATGGCAATTTAAATCAAAATAAATTCAAATTAACTAGAATGACGATTTGAATATACCAACAGCCATCAATAAATTTCTAATCACATTATAAATTTAATTAAATTAACATAAGATAATTTAGTAGTTGTGAGTGGGTTAAAACACTCACCTTTGATTTCAAATCGATTTGAAATCCAAATAAAGGCCCAAAATTCAGCAGTCTCAGAATTCGTCCAAACTAGTGTCAAAATGTCTGGAATTTCAATACGATCCCAACGGAACAAACCGCGCGTAAATTGGAGCTCGTATGCAAAAGTTATTGAAATTAGAACGATCGAAAATTTTATACTTTGAATAAAATAAATAAAAAAGACAAAGCCACGTTACCTTCCCCCCCACGTGAAACCCTAGTGCTACAGAACTTGATCGAGATCGAACATTGAAGCTGCCAGAACTATCACCGTTCGCCACTGCTACGGCCCGCCGCGACCCAAGCGCGCCTTCCCAAGCGAAACGCCATCCCTGAACGACCACGTCCTGGCCTCGCGACCCCACCTACCACGTCGATTGACGTGGATAAGCTTCAGCCTCCACCTATTGCCAAAACCCTAATCGAATTTTCCTCCATGATCAGGCCATCGATACCTCAAACAACCAACGCCGATGAACTCCACTCGCCAATCTCCACCCATCCATACCCTCCATTCAACGATCCGATGAAGTTGATCACCACACAATGAACGGCCGAGAATGATTTGGCCAATACCGGACAAACCAGAACCCGATTGCAAAAATGAACTGTAGATTTGAGATGCACTCGTCGAGAGCTTCGAATCGATATATAATATGACATAGTTTGGAGGAATTTGGTTTTGAAATTGATTTTGATTTTTAGATTTAGGGTTTTGATTTGCAGCCATTAGAAGAAGGAATAAACTGTAGGTTGAATAGACAAACACGTACAAAAATGAGAAATAAAAAGGCTGCTAGGGTTTAGAAAGGTCTATATATATATGGACAAGGCCCGATAAGAAATAAATAACATATCGAATTGGTTCGAATTGACAATAACGACCCGAAAAACCCGTTTCGCTTCCGAAACGAAAGTGGGTCATCCCATATATCAAAATAGACGTTTTCGATAATTTTAAACTCAATGGAATGGGTTTTAAGTCCTAGTTCCATCGTATGAAGAAGTTAGCTTTAAAATCAGCTTATTTCAAATTGATTTCAATTAAATTGATTTCTAGGCGTTTCGAGTCCGTATGATCGAACGACAAGTCCGATCTCTACGAAACTTGAAATCCTACCATGATTCACCATTACGGATCCGATGAAACTGGTTTCATCGAAATCTGAGATAGTGGCCAAAATGGCTATTTTCACATTAATTAATTAAATTATATTAAATTGATTAAATCACTTTTTAATTCCACTTTTAATAACTAACATTTTATCATTTTTGATTACTTAGACATTTACAATAATTTAAAACAAGTTTACATATAATTTCAGTGTTGGTTATTACACTAATTACAGTTCGCCTCGGGGAGCAGCCGCAGTGTTTGCAAAGAAACCGGATGGATCGTTAAGGTTATGTATTGATTATCGTAAGTTGAATGAGAAGACGATAAAGAATCGATATCCATTACCTAGAATTGACGATTTGTTCGACCAGTTGAGTGGAGCCAAAGTATTTTCCCAGTTTGATTTAACAATAGGATTCCATCAACTTAGAGTGGCAGAGGATAGGATTCCTTTGACGGGGTTTAGAACTAGATACGGATCGTATGAATGGTTAGTAATGCCGTTTGGACTAACTAATGCACCAACATTCTTTGTAGACTTGATGAACGGAGTTTTCCGAGAGCACTTGGATAGGTTCGGTGTTGGTTTTTATAGATGATATTTTGATATACTTTAAAGATGAAAGATTTATTTAAAGGTTTCAAAAGGTATGTTTTGGCCTTCAGTCCAGAGTTTCAAGGTAAAGTAGATAACTTGTTTCGAAATGGGTACTTTCAAAGGTTTCGAAAGTGATTGTTTAAAGCTTTTAAACAAGGGGTTTCGAAGGTTTTCATCAATAATGTTTTATGTAAAGTATATATAACATGGAAAAGGACTTGAGTAAAGCAAAGAGTATATTTTCCTTGTTTAAGTATGATTTAAAGGATTAAATCAATTTGAAAGAAATGTTTTCAAGGAAAATGTGACACCCCACCTCTATACTCACGCTAGCCAAGGACACTACGGAGTAATGCCGTCAACTAGCGCGAAGAATAAGGCTGTTGAGGAGCGACCATCCGTGTAATTGCTTTGTGCGAGTACCGATATGTCAGATAGTATAACATGCATTTCATTTCAAGAGGAAATCCGACATACCAAATACAAACTCAAAGCTACCACACAGTGGCTAAGTGGACCTCAGAAACATATATAGAAATAAGCATAACATAAATCAGTCACAGATGTTCATATCTCAAAGGTGGAAACAGAAATGAATATAACACATAAAAGTGTACATTAGAGAAGTGGTCAAACAAGATCCACAATATCACAAAAGAATAGATATAAGTGCTAGACAAAAGAATATGTATACATCATGGAGTCTCTATCTCAAATGTATAACAACAAAAACTACAAATGTAATGTAGTTAGAAAAAAGTCAGAATTTGATCCCAGATAAGGAGTCAAGCAGAAGCACCTGTAACATCTCGGTCTGACCCGAGTATTATTTAATAAGAAAATAATAAACGGATCAGCCTAGCTATAAATATCAGATAAAGGAATGAGATATAAGCAGAGATATAATAAGAATGGATGATAACAATAATGTCATACTAGGACAAGTATGATTTAAACAACAACAAAATCATACAATATCTCAAGAATCTCAAAGCACCAAAAAGAATATCATATTCTTTATTTTATTCACCAAACTTCAAATATTGACAAACATATTAATGCCAATCACAAAGGTTGGTGAAACACAAATTCTAGAAATCATCAATTAGAAATACAGAAATCACAAAGGGGGAAGGCCTATCACAAACTGGAGCATGAGAACTCACCAACACGTGTATCATAAACGGAACACTATTCCATGGTCGCTAACCATAAATTTTGAGCCGAAGCTCGACAAACGGCCCGGACCACAGGTCGCTACCCCGCCAAATTGAATCGAAGTTCCACAAATGGGGATTGTAATCCCCAAACAAACAAATAGACATCGCACATCGCTAGTCTAAATCACAAAATGATCATCATCGATCAATAAAAGTGTCGATTACATTAAGCTAGTAAATATATGAGTTTAGCTTCATGTCCCATAACCACTAGCTTAACTTAAATATTTACGAACGAATTGTAGATTCCCACTCGAAAATTGTCACAAGAGTTCAATCGAACAAGTCCAAAAATTAACCGATGAAGTAAACGCAAGCATTTCATACCACTTGTTTTGCTAAGCCGTTTAATTATATTTTCTCATACGAATGAGGTAAAGGTTGGTATATACTAATAGATTAGAAAACGGTTTTGAAAACAAGCTTTATATTTAAAAATAGAGTTGAAATTATCTTTGTAAAAGAGTTTGAATATTTACTACTAGTATAGAAACCTTTGTATTTTAAAGTGACAAAGCATAGAAATGATTGTAGAAACAATCAATCACAAAAATCCACATACGAAGACGTGAATCAAATCTAAAGAAATCGATACCGAATCCATCAAAATGGATATTCTCAAAAATTCCCGAAAAGGAAGTCATCAAAGTCAATAATGAATGATAACAATAAATCGGATAATCACGAATCGATAAAAATTGGAATCTCAAGCTAAATAGGCAAAATCAAGCAGGTCAGTCGACTGGCCTTCTGCAGTCAGTCGACTGAACCAGAACCCGAAAGTTTTCAGACCCTGTAGTCGGTCGACTGACTGCAGGGGGCCAGTCGGCTGGCTGTAGCTAAAACTGTTTTCCAGCCTATCAAATGGAAGAACAAACTCTCACCATTTGCAACCGGTCGAGCAACGGACTTTAGGGGCTTTTGCCAATCGACACCCCAGCCCTATAGGCTCTCCGATTCACCATCAAAAACATGTTCACAAATCAAAGCTAGGATTTTCAAAGTTTTGACTTCAAAACACCAAAAATTGAAATGTTCACCAAATCAATCCAAATCAAAATCGAATGAACATGCAAAGATGTTAGGAATTCATACCTAACCATCAAGGATAGTTATAGACATAGATGTGAGATAAAAATCTCACCTTTAAACCCAAAAACGATGAAAGAGAAGCTTGTAAGCAGAGCAAGATCAACTACTCTTCAACTTCAACTCTAGAAGATTGAATCTAAGCTCAAAAGAAGAACATTTCCTAAGTTAGGTTTAGGAAATTTCTGAAATTAAAGAGGGAATGAGTTGGAGGAGATGAAGAGGAGGCTTACCAAAGCTTTTCCAAGAGCTTGGAGCTAGACTTGAGTTTGCAAATGGAATCTAGGGCTTGGAATTTCTAATTCCTATACTCTTTCCCCATTTTCAGTTTTGCTTGAGTGTTTGTAAAAAATGAAATAAGTGAATGGATGAAGAGGGGGCTGAGTTAGGGTAATAGAATGAGTTGGGTGAAACCCAAACCCAAAAGCCCACTTAGAAAATAGCAAAATTCAACTTACTCCAAACATATCGCTGCTTATACTCAAAAAAGTCGCAAACGCCATTTTGGACTCAATGGAAGTGGTCTCGAGTCCCAATTCGACTGTTTACAAAAAGTAGTTTTTCGGACTTTAATCCGATTAACGGTTCTACATTTAAATAAAATATTTAAATATACAATCGTAAAATATGCGGGTTGTTACAGAAAATTTGATGAGGTAGTTGATCCTAAGTAAATGACTCAGATATTAGAATACCATATGAGACTGGTATATGGTCGTGCCCTATACTTTAGCTAGTAGCCCGTAGCTAATATAAGTCCAAAATTCCAGTGTGTATGGCTTTGTCACAGGTAAGACTAAAATGATGTTACATACAGAAAGGAATATACAGAGTAAAGATAGGTTATTGGTGAGCCCGCAAAACCATTAGGATCAGTTGACCTTGAGAGAAGTAAGTTAGGGACAAACCATCCAGAAGTGTGTCTAACAGAAGTTATATTATTTGTTATGTCCAGCAGGCCCGAGTTAGCCAAAGGTTAGTAGTAAGCCAAACAAAACTATATTGTTCAAACAGGTAGTCCATTTATTACCTAATTTATATGCATATATGATATTGCTATGATTGCTTTAATCAGTTTGATTGCAGGATTTGATTTGCAAAGGATATATTTAAAAAGAGATATTGGTGAGGGGAAACCCGTTACACTACGCGGTGTGGTCTCACTTAATATTATATAACCAAGATGTATATTATTCACACCAGGCTTTATGTCTGACTTGAAGTTTATGTTTTCACATTAAACTCTCGGGTGCTCAAAATATGATTTTAGTAGATTGAGAGTTGAGGTTTTACAGGTTTAGTAGGATTGGACGAATAAGCTTCTGAAGACGTGCATGAGGCAACGCTAGTTATCTATAGAAGCTATTTTGTTTTATTTCTGCTGTGTTGTATTAAGCTAGTTTGTCTATTTAGTACTCTGATCATCCAAGGAGGCATCTTCATATGTCGCTCTTGGTGTAATTTTTAATAATTATATTTGATAAAAAACCCGGGAAACGATTATGTGATTATGTAATTTGAAGGTGAAATATTGCTTTGAGATGTAATCAGGAAAAGTTGTTTTAATCTATGCTGATTTTATTTCATATTCAAGTGCTTCTGATATTATGGATACCATTAACATTACCGTATTTTTCATCGGAAGTTAATACTATGGATGACTGCAGCATCTTTAGCGCTTAGCTTCGGGCCTCAAGATAGGGGATGTTACAGGAAGTGTGCATGGTAATGAGTTGTATTAGTGATACACTGTGCACGAGATTTGGGAATTTGGAAAGATAATTAAAGAGGTAATTAGTATTAGATTAAGTAATTAATAAATATAATTAATCCACATTCTTATAAATCGATAACTTTTGCATATGAGGTCCAATCGAGACACCATCTTCATCGTTGCACTCGTAGCGGGATTATCTACATTTTGGTTTGGGGTTGTGTGAGTTAACTCACCATTTAATTTGTATTTGTTATGTATATAATGTTTGTTGTGTTAAATATAAATTAATATTGATAACAATGCAAGTTATTACTTTTGGACCCTTCCTTGCTTTTGAAAACAAGCGACAACATTAGATGTAATATACATTCTCTTTTAAACCCTCTAAAATATGTGATGTGGCCGAGACTTATTGTTTACATATTTGATAGTGTATTGTAATTTTTTTAAGCGAAATAGTCGCTATAAACGCACTTTGAAATCCCTTGTATTTAACATATGTTAAATTGGTTAAAATGTGATTATACTATAAGAATATATATTTGCTTATTTCGTATACACGTTTTGGTGCATTTGACATAGAGGAATTGGTTTAGAAATTTGTAGAAATTGTGGAACGAATGTGAAATTGGAAGCGAAAAGGTCGCGATGGATGCACTTTGAAAATGCCGTGTGTTCGGCAATTTTCAAAGTTAACTTTGAAATACATCCTAGGACTTCTTTGCATTTTTTAATAAACTATAAGTGTATTTATTACGTGAAAAATACAAAAGGTTTAATATGTTTTTAATAAATATTTATGAATTTTTAAAGTAAAGGGTTTTAAATTATAAAACATGTTTTTATGGTTTTTAAATAAATTATAAAATAAGCATTTTAAGTAATATATAAAATAAACGTTTTAAACCATAGTATACGTATTTTTAAGGTATTTTCAAGCATATATAGTTTTAGAGAATTAGTTAAATATTAAATAAAATTAAAATAGAAGCTTATGTAATATAATATCTTTTTAAACTGTTTTTAATATTAAATATTTATCTTAAATAAGTTATTATACTTACACACACACATATCATTTTAGAAGGTTTTTAGTAAATATATAAATTTTAAAAAGTAAGTTAAGCATTTATAAATGTAGTAAAGAAAGTTTGGATTTTAACACTTAAGTTAAAATAAATGGTTTTGAGAAGTTAAATTATAGTGTATCACCTGAATTAATAAGCATAGATATGCTTTGGCTTTTAAAATGAATATCTTAAAATTAATGATAAGTATAAAAATGGTTTTGTGCTGTAGTAAACAATATTTTAGTAATATTTCTTTTTAACCTTTATTGATTATACTTAAGAATATAATTATATTATATATTTAATAATGAATATTTTAAAGATAATTAAAAGTGAATAGTTTTGGGTTGTTGTGACAATGTTCAAGTAATACTTGTCTTAAGCCCTTATAAAAGTAATTAGATCTTTAAAATATGGTTTTAAAGATAATGATTAAGTGGGAAGTATTTGGGTTTGTCGTAAACAATGTTTTAGTAGCGTTTGTTTTTATTATATTTAAAATGGAAAAATATTATAAATATAATTAGATCTTTAATAATGCAATTTTAAAGAAAATAATAAGTATGGAATCTTTTGAAATAAAGATAGAAAAGTTATACAATTCATTTATAAAAGAGAAGAGGTTTATAGTAACGATGTTTGAGTAACATTTGTTTTTAACCTCATTGATTATATTTTTTAGCAAAGCTAAGGAGGTTAACTAGTCCCTATCAGGAATAGATTAAAGAAGAAGATAACCCATAGGAACACTCATCCTATGTTGAGAATTAACTTACAGAAGGCAATTAGCAACATCGCATAAGAATTAAATTACAGACAGATACAAAAACCATCCAACTGAAACCCTAAGCAATTAACAAAATATCAACTATCTTAATAAAACATCAACCAAATCCCCCTCATAATATTTTATGTTATTGAAAATTCTATTATTCCTTTCTTTCCATATAACTGCAATTAATTTTTTAAGAAATAGAGCAATTTTTCACCATTTCTACTTTTCCATCTTGTAACCTTAAAGATGCAATACCATCCAATAGTGGACTAAATAACAGGGTGATGAAACCTGAGACTCAATAAAATGGATCTCCATATATTGAAAGAGAAAGAATAAGTGAAAAACAAGTGTATTTTCAGAAGCTTTTCCACACAGAACACAGATAGAGGACATAAAATACCTCTCTGTTTTAGACTATCTTGGGTATGATTTGCATTAACAAGAACTTTCCTGAGTAATATATTGTCTTTAGGTTTGGATGTTCCAGTCCAGACCCTTGTATGCTAAGGAAAAAAGCACCATGATTTTCAATAGCTTACTTCTTGCAAGATTGATAACATGCTCTTTACCATACCAATTAATACTTGAGTCATTACATTCAAATACCTTGTTCTCAATAATTCTCCATATATTTCTGATTCAGAAGAACTGGAATGTAGCAAGATAATACGACCATCATTATAGAGAAGACCTTATGCAACAACCCACATATTTTACGATTATATATTTAAATGTTTTATTTAAAATATAGCATCGTTAATTGAATTTAAAAGTCCAAAACGTGAATTTTTGTAAACGGATGAATCCGGACTCGAGACTACTTCCATTGAGTCCAAAATGGCGTTTGCGACCTTTTTGAGTATAAACATCGATATGTTTGGAGTTGAGTAGAATTTTGCTATTTTTTCTATTGGGCTTTGGGTTTGGGTTTCAGCCCACTAATCCAACATAATACCCTAACAACTCCTCCAACTCCTCTTCATTCATTTTCATTTCCTAACACTCTCAAGCTAAAGGAAAATGGGGGAAAGAAAGGGAAATTAAATTCCTAAACCCTAGATTACTAGGAAATTCTAGATTCAAGCTCCAAAATCAAAGAGAAGCTTAGGTAAGCATCCTTTTCTTCTTCTCCATCTCAATCTCTCTTCAATTTTCAGAAATTCCTAAACCCTGACTTAGGAAATATTTGCTTATGAGCTTAGATTTGGAGCTTCTTGAGTTGAAGTAGAAGAGTGGTTGATCTTTGCTTTGTTTTGAGCTTCTCATTCATTGTTTTTGGGTTTAAAGGTGAGTTTTTGAACTCACATCTATGTCTATACCTTTGATAGTTGTTAGGTATGAATTCCTAACATCTATTTCTTGTCCATTTGCTTTTGAATTGAATTGGTTTGATGAATTTTCCAATTTTTGGTATTTTGAAGTCAAAATCTAAGAAAATCCTTATATGGATGTTTGGACTTGTTGTTTGGAGTGTATCGAAGAGCCTATAGGGATGAGTAGCAGCTTGGCGTAAATCCCTAACCATCGTCGCTCGTCCGATCTATTCCGATATGAATTGGCCATCATTGGCCTAGGCAAAATATTGCCCTGAGCTTCAGCTCAGACGTCTGGTATCAAGCTCAGACGTCTGATGCTACGGAATAAAAATTCCAGTCTTTCAGCTCAGACGTCTGAGTCTGTTCCCCAGACGTTTGGGCGATCTGGAATAAAATTCCAGATCTTCAGCTCAGACGTCTGGGGAAACCACCAGACATCTGACACAGTTAAATTCAGGGAAATTGCCTATTTCTATGTGGATTTCTGTTTTATCGATTTTTGGTTGATCATGTTAATTGTTATCACTTTTATCTACTTTGATTAACTTTCTGGAATTTTTGAGTATCCATTTGATGGATTTGATATCGATTTTCTATGGTTTTGATTCACGTCATCGAATGTGAATTTTTGGTGATTGATTGTTTTTACAATCATTTTTGTGATCTGTCACTTTAAACTACAAAGGTTTCTATACTAGTAGTAAATACTCAAACTCTTTCACAAAAACACTTTCAACACTACTTTTAAATACAAAGCTTGCTTTAAAACAGTTTTCCAATCTATTAGTATATACAAACATTTACCTCATTCGTACGAGAAATCCAATTAATCGACTTAGCAAAACAAGTGGTATGAAACGCTTGCGTTTACTTCGTCGGTTAATTCTTAGACTTGTTCGATTGAAATCTCATGACAATTTTGAGTGGAAATCTACAATTTGTTCGTAAATATTTAAGTTAAGCTAGTGGTTATGGGACATGAAGCTAAACTCATTTATTTACTAGCTTACTGTAATCTACACTTTTTATTGATCAATGGTGATCATTTTATGGTTTAGACTAGCGATATGCGATGTCTCTTTGTCCACATAGGGGACTGTACCTCGTTTTATGGAGCTTCATCTCATTTTCAGGGGCTAACGACCCATGGTCTTTTGACCATTTATGGAGCTCCGGCTCAAATTTGATGGGGTAGCGACACAAGGTCTTCGGGCCGTTTGTGGAGCCTCGACTCAAACTTGATGGTTAGCGACCATGGAATAGTGTTCCGTTTGTGATACACGTGTTGGTGAGTATTCATGCTCCCGTTTGTGATAGGCCTCCCCCTTTGTGTTTTTTTCTAGATTTCTGATTGATGATTTCTAGAATTTGTGTTTCACCAACTTTCGTGATTTGCATTGATATGCTTTATCAAATATTTATGGTTTGGTGAATAAGTTAAAGATTATGACATTCTTTTTGGGGTGTTTGAGTAGATTTGAGATATTGTATGATTTTCGTTGTTATCAAATATATACTTGTCACAGTATAACCTTATTGTTATCATACATTTCTGTTATATCTCTTATCCTATCTCATTTTATATGATATTTATAGCTAGACTGATCCGTTTATTATTTTTCTTCTTAAATAATACTCGGGTCAGACCGAGGTGTTTCAGGTGCTTCACTTGATTCCTTAGCAGGGACTAGCTTCTGACTTTTGGCTAACTACTTAGCTTAGTAGTTTTTGTTTTTATACATTCGTGATAGAGACTCCTTGATGTATACATATTATTTTGTCTAGCACTTGTACCTAATATTTTGTGTTGTAGTGGATTATATGACCGCTACTTTGGTGAACACTTCTATGTGATATATTCATATCTGTTTCCGCCTTAGTGATATGAATATCTGTGACTAATTTGTGTTAGGCTTATTTCTATATTTCTTTCCGAAGGCCACTTAGCCACTATGTAGCAGCTTTGAGTTGGTATTTGATATGTCGGATTTCCTCTTGAAATGAAATGCATGTCATACTATCTGACATGTTGGTACTCGCACAAAGCAATTACACAGATGGTCGCTCCACAACAGCCTTATTTTTCATGCTAGTCGACGACATTACCCAGTAGTGTCCTTGGCTAGTGTGAGTATAGAGGTCGGGCGTCACAGCTTGGTATCAGAGCCAAACTTCGGAACAATGTAGAATAATCTGCAAGGATCATTGTCCTAAGTCTTTCTTAGGAGTCGTGCCTTAGGATTTAATTCGAGTCATTGGACCCGTTCTATCCTGTTTTCTTTTGTGATGCCTTGTTTTATCAATCAAGTTTGTTTGATATTCATTATGAGAATAACCTTATTTCCTCTTCTTTCTTTCTTTCTTAAAGAAGAGAAATGGTTAGACCAGGCCGTCCCAGCGCCGGTCAATCCAGTGCTACTCCTCAGGATGTAGTATTCATGTCTGCCCAACAGCTTTTGGATCTTGTAAAGAATGCCCAAGCTGCCGGACCCATTCTAGAGCCTACTCATCCTAAATCCGGGTTTGCACGCTTGTGCAGTGATTACACCAATTTGGGTGGAAGGCCATTCAAGGGTTCCAAAAGCGTTATAGAAGTCCAAGCTTGGCTAAGAACATGCGATCGCATCTTTTCTCGCATGAATCTTGTGGATCTATATCGTATCCAAGTGGCTTCTAGCATGCTCCAGGAGAGAGCATTAGATTGGTATGAGCTTCTGATCTCGGAAATTATTAAAGCGGATCTTACTTGGGAGCAATTCCGGGAAAGGTTCGAGATAAAGTTTGTGCCGGAAGCTGAAAAAGTAACTTTGGCCCGACGCTTTATTGACCTTGTTCATGGTGAATCTTCTGTGACGGATTACGTCGCATCTTTTGAATCTCTCTCTAAGTATGGGGTCGAGTATATTAATACCCCATTGAAGAAAAATCAGAAGTTTGTCTATGGGTTGAATAAGAACCTCAAAAAGCCTTTACTCCTGAAACTAGAAGTTTCTTTTGATCAGCTTGTTGATATCGCTCTTCGACTTGAAGAGGCCGATAAAGAAAGTGATGTTGAAGTTGGGGGTGCCAAACAGAACTTCAACAACAATAAGAAGAGGCCTATTAAGTTCAAAGGCCCTAATCCCAACAAGAAAGCAAAGCAAGAAACTTCGGAAGCAAGGGCTCCTACCTCTAGTCGTGGAGAATGTTACAATTGTGGTTCTAAGGACCATTATGCAAACAAGTGTCTAAAACCCCTTACTTGTCGCTATTGCAAAAGTTCGGGTCATACTATACCTTCATGTCCCAAACTTCGAAGCAAGAAGGAAGGGCAGCTAAATGTTGTGCACGCCCCTAGTAACACTTCTCTTGGTCAAGGTATTTCTCATTCTATCCTTGATGGCATTATTATGTTTCGTGATCATCCTATTCGAGTTCTTTTTGATACAGGTGCATCCCACTCTTTTATATCAAAAGAACTTGTTGATACCTTTTCTTTAAATGCTATGTGTTTGATGACTTCACTGAGAATTGCAAATCCGGTTGGAGGATCCGCAACACTCAGTTTATTTTGTAAAGATGTCGAGATTATTTTATGTGATTATGCTTTCCGAGCCGATTTGCATGTTATGCGTTACTTAGGTTTCAGAATGATTTTGGGAATGGATTGGCTTAATCGTTATGAAGCCCACATCCTATGTCCTGAGAGGACTATTTATCTTCGACATCCTCAATCTGTTAAGCAGATTTCTATTGTTCTTAAAAATTCAGATTCTGATTTGGTAGCATCCTTATATTCTCTGAGTCCACATGATGATGATAATGATGATGAGGAAGATTCCATTTCCCTCATTCACGTTGTTTGGGAATTTCCCGACATATTTGAGCCCGTGTTAGGATTACCACCTAAGCGAGCAATTGAGTTCAGAATTAATCTAATCCCTAGAGCTCTGCCTATCACTCGTCCTCCTTATCGTATGTCCAATAAGGAAAATGAGGAGATGCGTAAACAATTATCCGAATTGGAAGTAAAACAGTTTATTCATTCCAGTTCCTCTCCATGGGGAGCTTCAGCTATCTTTGTGAAGAAATCTGATGGTACACTTAGGCTTTGTGTTGACTACCGCAAGCTTAATGAACTCACCATCAAGAATAAATATCCTTGACCTCGGATTGATGATCTATTCGATCAACTTAGCGGTGCTAGAGTCTTTTCACAGTTAGACTTAGCAACCGGTTTCCATCAGCTTCGAATTACAGAGAATAGTGTTCCTTTGACATCGTTCCGTACTCGTTATGGATCTTATGAATGGCTTGTTATGCCATTTGGTTTAACGAATGCTCTAGCTTATTTCGTCGACCTTATGAACCGAGTTTTCAAAGACTTCCTCGATCGATTTGTTCTCATCTTTATAGATGATATTCTTGTTTATTCTAAAACCAAGGAGGAGCATGAAAAACATCTTCGGATTGTGTTGGAAACTCTTAGGAGCAATCAATTGAAAGCAAAATTTTCCAAGTGCCGCTTTTGGCAATCTCGTGTTAAATTTTTGGGACATATTATTTCTGAATCCGGAATTTCCGTGGATCCTTCAAAGACTGAAGCGATTCAAAATTGGAAGAGACCAGAGAGTGAGGGAAATTCGTAGCTTTCTTGGATTAACGGGCTATTACCGTCAGTTCATAAAAGACTTTTCTAAAATTTCCGTACCTCTTACTAGTTTGACAAAGAAGGGAGTTAAATACATTTGCTCAGACAAATGCGAAGCTGCTTTACAAAAATTAAAAAAACTCCTTTCCGAGGCTCCTATTCTTGTGATTCCCGAAGGGAACCAAGACTTTATTGTTTATACCGATGCTAGTCGTGTTGGTTTGGGAGCCGTTCTCATGCAAAGGGAACGTGTTATCGTTTATGTTTCTAGGCAATTAAAGCCTGCCGAGACTAGATATGCCACTCATGATTTAGAGCTCGTGGCTATTGTTTTCGCCCTTAGAATTTGGCGTCATTATCTTTTGGGAGAGAAATTTGTTCTCTACACCGATCCTAAATCTTTGAAGTATTTATTTTCTCAAAAGGAACTTAATTTGCGTCAACAACGTTGGCTCGAATTCCTTGCATCTTACGATCTTGATATTCTTTATACTCCCGAAAAGGGAAATCTTGTTGCCGATGTCCTTAGTCGTAAGCAACAAGTGGTTGTTTCCATGATGATATCCAAATGGAATGATCTCGAGACTTTGTCCACTTGTGAGATTCGAGATCGTGAGTCCGATTCGTGTTCATCTCTTGTTTTATGTAGCCTTGAGGCTCACCCTTCTCTTTTTGACCGCATTCTTGAAGCTCAAAAGCATGATCCCAAATTGGCTCTTCTTAGCCAAAGTTGTAGGGATAAAATTGATATTGAAGGTTTGAAAGACTTTGATATTGATACTCGTGGCGGTATTCGAAAATTTGGTAGACTTATTGTGCCAAATATTATTGATCTTCGTAAAGATATTTTAGAAGATTCTCATCATTCTAAATTTACCATTCATCCCGGTAGTAGTAAAATGTACGCGGACATGAAGCGACTTTATTATTGGAATGGAATGAAGTCTGACATTGCTAACTTTATTAAGCGTTGCATGACTTGCCAACTCGTAAAGGCCGAGCATCAAAGGCCCGGTGGGTTATTGCAACCTTTGAACATTCCAATATGGAAGTGGGATCAAGTCTCCATGGACTTTATTGACGGTCTTCCCTGTTCTCGTTTGGGTCATGATAGCCTATGGGTGATAGTAGATAGACTTACAAAATCCGCCCATTTTCTACCCGTTCGGTCCAATCGGACCGTACCTCTTTTGGCCAAACTCTATGTTAAAGAAATTGTTAAATTGCATGGAGTTCCTACTTCTATTGTTAGCGATTGTGATCCATTGTTTACTAGTGGATTTTGGAAGGGTCTTCAAAAAGCGTTGGGAACGAAGCTTAATCTTAGCACCGCTTATCATCCTAAGTCGGATGGACAAACCGAGCGTGTGAATCAAACTCTTGAAGATCTTCTTCGTGCTTGTGTTCTTGATTTTGGTGGAAGTTGGGAAGATCATATTTCTCTTGTTGAGTTTTCCTATAATAATAGCTTCCAATCTAGTATTGGTATGGCACCTTTCGAGGCGCTCTACGGAAGGCCATGCCGATCTCCTTCATGCTGGCTTGAAGCCGGTGAGAAGCTGGTTTTAGGTCCAGATTTTATTCGTAATGCCACAGAAAAGATTGACCTTATTCGTCATAGGATGAAAGAAGCTCAAAGTAGACAAAAGTCCTATGCCGATAACCGAAGAAGGAAATTAGAATTTTCTGTGGGAGATTTGGTATTCATTCGTGTTTCATCTATGAAGGGTGTTGTGCGTTTCAGTCGATCGGGAAAATTAGCACCTCGATATATTGGCCCATTTCCCATCACCGAACGCATTGGTTCCGTGGCTTATCGTCTTTTATTACCGGCTCAATTTTCTGCCTTTCATGACGTATTCCACGTTTCTCAACTACGGAAATGCCTTAGAGATTCCGATTCTATTCTTGAGCCCGGTGTTATTGAAGAAATTGAAGTTTCACCTAATTTGACTTATGAGCAACATCCTATTCGCATCATTGCTACGGAGGTTAAACGCCTTCGTAATAAAGATGTTCCGCTTGTGAAAGTTCAATGGTCCTCAAATCCTAAGGATTGCTCTTGGGAATCCAGAGAATTCATAGAGCGAACACATCCGGACTAACTCTCTCGTGCTCCTTAAGGTGAACTCCTTACTTCAAAATTTCTTCTTTTGTGTTGTTATGCCTTAGTATGGTTGTTACTTTTTATTTTCTTCTTAAGTATTGCGAGGACGCAATTTCTTTAAGGAGGGGAGTCTGTAACAACCCGCATATTTTACGATTATATATTTAAATGTTTTATTTAAAATATAGCATCATTAGTTGAATTTAAAAGTCCAAAACGTGACTTTTCGTAAACGGTCGACTTCGGACTCGAGACTACTTCCTTTGAGTCTGGCGTTTGCGGCTTTTTTGAGTATAAACATCGATATGTTTGAAGTTGAGTAGAATTTCGCTATTTTTTCTATTGGGCTTTGGGTTTGGGTTTCAGCCCACTAACCCAACATAATACCCTAACACCTCCTCCAACTCCTCTTCATTCATTTTCATTTCCTAACACTCTCAAGCTAAAGGAAAATGGGGGAAAGAAAGGGAAATTAAATTCCTAAACCCAAGATTACTAGGAAATTCTAGATTCAAGCTCCAAAATCAAAGAGAAGCTTAGGTAAGCATCCTCTTCTTCTTCTCCATCTCAATCTCTCTTCAATTTTTAGAAATTCCTAAACCCTAACTTAGGAAATATTTGCTTATGAGCTTAGATTTGGAGCTTCTTGAGTTGAAGTTGAAGAGTGGTTGTTCTTTGCTTTGTTTTGAGCTTCTCATTCGTTGTTTTGTGGGTTTAAAGGTGAGTTTTTGAACTCACATCTATGTCTATACCTTTGATAGTTGTTTGGTATGAATTTAACATCTATTTCTTGTCCATTTGCTTTTGATTGTGAATTTTTGGTGATTGATTGTTTTTACAATCATTTCTGTGATCTGTCACTTTAAACTAAAAAGGTTTCTATACTAGTAGTAAATACTCAAACTCTTTCACAAAAACACTTTCAACACTACTTTTAAATACAAAGCTTGCTTTAAAACCGTTTTCCAATCTATTAGTATATACAAACCTTTACTTCATTCATACGAGAAATCCAATTAAATGACTTAGCAAAACAAGTGGTATGAAACGCTTGCATTTACTTCGTCGGTTAATTCTTAGACTTGTTCGATTGAAATCTCGTGACAATTTTGAGTGGAAATCTACAATTTGTTCGTAAATATTTAAGTTAAGCTAGTGGTTATGGGACATGAAGCTAAACTCATTTATTTACTAGCTTATTGTAATCTACACTATTTATTGATCAATGGTGATCATTTTATGGTTTAGACTAGTGATATGCGATGTCTCTTTTTCCACATGGGGGACTGTACCTCGTTTTATGGAGCTTCGTCTCATTTTTAGGAGCTAACGACCCATGGTCTTTTGACCGTTTGTGGAGCTCCGGCTCAAATTTGATGGGGTAGCGACCCAAGGTCTTCGGGCCGTTTGTGGAGCCTCGGCTCAAACTTGATGGTTAGCGACCATGGAATAGCGTTCCGTTTGTGATACACATGTTGGTGAGTATTCATGCTCCCGTTTTGATAGGCCTCCCCCTTTGTGTTTTTTTCTGGATTTCCGATTGATGATTTCTAGAATTTGTGTTTCACCAACTTTCGTGATTTGCATTGATAAGATTTGTGAAATATTTATGGTTTGGTGAATAAGTTAAAGATTATGACATTCTTTTTGGGGTGTTTGAGTAGATTTGAGATATTGTATGATTTTCGTTGTTATCAAATATATACTTGTCACAGTATAACCTTATTGTTATCATACATTTCTATTATATCTCTTATCCTGTCTCATTTTATATGATATTTATAGCTAGACTGATCCGTTTATTATTTTTCTTCTTAAATAATACTCGGGTCAGACCGAGGTGTTTCAGGTGCTTCCACTTGATTCCTTAGCAGGGACTAGCTTCTAACTTTGGCTAACTACTTAGCTTAGTAGTTTTTGTTTTTATACATTCAAGATAGAGACTCCTTGATGTATACATATTCTTTTGTCTAGCACTTGTACCTATTCTTTTGTGTTGTAGTGGATCTTATAGGACCGCTACTTTGGTGAACACTTCTATGTGATATATTCATATCTGTTTCCGCCTTAGTGATATGAATATCTGTGACTGATTTGTGTTATGCTTATTTCTATATTTGTTTTCGAAGGCCACTTAGCCACTGTGTAGCAGCTTTGAGTTGGTATTTAATATGTCGGATCTCCTCTTGAAATGAAATGCATGTCATACTATCTGACATGTCGGTACTCGCACAAAGCAATTACACAGATGGTCGCTCCTCAACAGCCTTATTCTTTGTGCTAGTCGACGGCATTACCCAGTAGTGTCCTTGGCTAGTGTGAGTATAGAGGTGAGGCGTCACACCTTAGCTTGATCATGAATACCAGTTAAGTTCCTCAAACTGTGATTTAGAATATTGAAAAGGATTATGCCCATACTGACCCAAGGAGAGTACCAAAATGATGTGTTCCTAGTAATACCAGACTGCACCATGGGTAAAAAGGAAATCCTAGATTGTAAAACATTTCCAAAACCAGCTGCTATCAATAGGATTGTCAATGAACCAAAAATATGATTTCCTAATAAGATTAGATCTAATCCATGTTGTTAATAAGCCATCTTTACCAACATAGATTCTATTAACATGTTTAAAAACAACTGCCTTATTCCATAAGCTAAGATTCATAATGCCTATACCACCTCTTTCATATGATTGATTATATTTTAAAGTAAGTAAATTTTATTAATGATTTGTCAATATACTTATACCATTTGAGATAAGCATATGAATACTTTTAAAGTATAGAAAAGAGTATAAATGAATAATAAATACATAATTAGTAAATATGTAAATAGTAAATACATAAGTAGTAAATACGTGAGTAGTAAATACGTGAATAGTAAAATACTAGTATGTATCTTTATAAAGCGAAATTAAATCTATATACAAGCTAAAATGAGTCAAGTTTTAATTAATAAGAAGTTTAATCAACTGAGTGAAGTTTTAATTAATAAAAGAAGTTTTAATTAACAAGTCCACAAACCCTGACCTTTCCTTGCTATCTTTTCCTCAATCAAACAACCCCTTCTCAATTCTCTCTGATGAAATTTATAAACAAGCTACTGATCAATCTCTTCCTACTGTCAGTTTGCATGAGATAGTTTCCACTTCTCTATCTTCAGATATCGCTCAACAGTGCATTCCCACATCTAACACTCCCTTTGGTTCTGTTGCCTTAACTTCTTTAACCCCTTCCATATATTTTCCACTGATCAATGTGACAAACCCCGGGCAACCCTGTGCACATGAACAGTCGTCAATCAGCCTATATCTTCATATCATCCCCCCAATCACCTTGTTTTGTCACCTCCACCTATTGCTTCTTCCAACTTGTCCTCCGATGTAAATCAGATGTCTACTGCACTCCTCAGCAGAAATACCAACAAAAAGAAAAGTTGATGAATCTCAAATGACTTTGACAAAGGCAAGGAATTCCATCTTCCAGTATCCATCCCCTTTCCTTCTCGAAATCACTTCCGAGCACCTTGACCTCTAGGAGACATACTCGTCTTCACTCTCAACTTCTCACTCCACCCCTCCTCTTTAAATGACCTTAAATAACATTGCTATGTGGAACATTAGAGGGCCTTACCTCCCCTCCAAATTGCTTAAGAATATAAACTTCATCAAGGAATACAATGTACATATAATGGGTGTATGTAAGAAAAAATTGAATGAATTACAAACTCTTCAAGTTGGAAAATTTATAATGCCCTCATGGAAGACCAAGCATAATATTGACCATGCTCCTTATGGGAAGATCTTCATTATTTGGGATCCTAACGTCTTTACTCTCAATAAATCTTGTTCTACTGATCAAGTCATCCACCTCTCTTGCTCTCACCTCCCCTCAAGTTCAGTCCTTAACATAACCTTCATCTATGCTTGAAATCAATTACAACATTGGCTTATTATGCTCGATCATGTCCAGCAACTGCAGTCCAACATTCCTTGGATTTTCTTTGGAGATTTCAATTGCATGAGTCACCCCTCTCAGAAATTTTTTTCAAAATCTCTTCCATTGGCAGGGATTACCCCACTCAATTGAGCTATAACCCAAGCTAACCTCATTTCCATGCATACCTCTGGACCTCTTCATACGTGGAACAACAATCTCGCACTGGTGTTAGGACCTTTTGTAAACTAGATCACGCCTTTTACAATGACATCTCTATTTCCCTATGGCCATCAATTCATTGCCTCTCCCTAGTTCCTACCCTCTTTGACCATAATCCTTTACTTATTAGATGGGGGTAAAAGTGACTTGGACATGAGAACATTCCCTTCTTTTAATTTTTTTTACTCTTGGGTGTCTCATAATCTTTTTAAATCTTTGGTTCTGCAGATTTGGTATATGCCCACTTCAGGTAATCCAATGTACAGGCTAAATGCAAAACTTTAGTTGTTGAAAAATAGGCTTAGGCATTGGGCAACGGAGATCTTTGGCCACGGGATAAGAATCCACCCAAATAAGGGTAGCTCTCGCAAACTTACAGTTGGAGATTGCATCAGACCCTCTAAATAGTTCTTACGTTATCAAGAGTTTATTTTTACAGAGCAACTCTCTGATGCTCCGACATCGGAGGCTTTTATGAGCAGGAAAAAAGCATTATTCCTATGAAGCCTTAGGTGATCGAAACGCAGCTTATTTCCATTCTAAGATCAAAGTTAACAATGCTAGCTATATGGTATACTCAATTATTGATTATCAAGGACAACAACAAACATCTACAAAAGGCATCAACACTGCTTTTGTGTAGTATTTCCAATCCATTCTCGCAACTAAAAATCCTCACCAACCTGACCTCTATGACCTCTATGGCATAAAACTTCCAACACTTTCCCCTCTGCAAGCATCCAGCTTAATAGCATTAGTCACTCCAAATGTGATCAAGGAAGCCCTTTTTTTGCTCAACACTAATAGTGTAGGTGGCCCGAATGGTTTCAATGCTTTTTTTCTTTAAGGAAGCTTGGGATATAATTGCTGAGGATTTTATTAGAGGAATCTAGCACTTTTTCTTTTCAAATAAAATTCCTTTAGGAATTAATGCCAAAAACAGACAATCCTGATCATGTGTCTCATTTCCGACCTATCTCGTATGCTAATGTCATTTATAAAACCATATCCAAAATTCTCTGTACAAGACTATAATCTATTATGTAGGATATAGTTTCCCCCAACCAATCAGCGGTTATCCCTGGCAGGACAATCAGTGATAAATTCCGTTAACTCAAAAACTGATGAATGGTTATGAGAAGTGCAATATCTCTCCGCGTTGCACGCTTAAGCTTGATATTCAAAAGGCTTTTGATAGCGTCTATCATTTCAATATTATCACGCATGAATTTCCCTTCACCAATTTTAGCTTGTATATATACCTGTATCTTAATGCCTCACTGCTCAATTATTAGAAATGGAGTCTCGTATGGATATTTTAAAAGGAACTCAAGGTATTTGTCAAGGTGACCCGGTCTCTGCCTTGTTGTTTGTAGTAGTATTGGAAGTGCTTAATGTAATGTTGAATGAAAAAGTGGAAAATAATCTACTCAAACTGCACCCTAGATGTAAAGATCTTACCATTGTGTGCCTTCTCTTTGCTGATGACCTTCTTTGTTTCACAAAGCCAACATGTCCAAACATCTCCTACATACTACAAACCCTTTCTGATTGCGAAGACCAACTGGACTTGCTATAAATCTGAGAAAATCCCAGATATTGTTTGTTGGACTCAACCAGCAGCAAAAGGAAAGCACCATTAGACTATCAAAGCAACAAGTGATGTCTACTTCAGCTCATTATTTAGGTCTCCTTATCATCTCGAAAAGAATTATTTCTACCCACCGCTTGCCACTATATGAGAAAATTACCGATAAACTTTCCAATTGGCCCAACACCACACTATCCCAAGCTGGCAGACTCATTGTGATTAACTCAATTGCAGTAGTGATGACTTCCTACTGGTCCAGGCACTTTGTTCTCCCTGTTAAACTGACAACCATGATTACTGCTGCAATGAATATATTTCTATGGCATGGAGACCCCTTCTCTACTAAAATGATTCCAAATTCCAATAGCATTTAATAAAGATCTGCGTCCAAAAGAAAATGGGGATCTTGGTATTATTAATGTTAAAATTTGGAATTCTACTGCAATATCTAAATACTTTCACCTTCTACTTTCTAGAAATAATAACCTATGGGCTGAATGGGTAAGGAAAAATCTTATAAAATTAAGGAATTTTTGGTCCATCAATATCCCATCAAACTCGAGCTGGTGTTAGAGAAGTATTTTTAAGCTTCGATCCACTTTCCTTCCTCTAATATGATGCAGTCCCCTCCACAACCCCAATCTCATGTTTTGGGATGATCCTTGGGCTGCCCCTTGCTTGATTCTTAAGGATAACATCGGAGCTAATCTTCAAATGTTGAGTGGTATCCCCATGAATGCTTATGCATCTGATTATCTAACAGATGGACATCCGTTGTTGCCATACAGTAGCTCTGTTACAGTAAGAGAATTATGGAAGGTAATTGCATCAACCAAATTTACAATCTCCATGGAATCAGTCCAACCGCTAATCTCCAATAACCGCTATAGTATCTTAACAATTTACAAAGTGTTATTAGGTGCAAATGATGTTTTCCCATGGTCGAAACGTATCTAGAATTCTCATTGTCCAAATTATATTAGCCATAGTGACATAAATTTGAATATGCTATGGTGATAATTTCCTTTTGTTGAAATATAATCCATGGTAAAAATAATTGCTTTTGTGTAATGATCTCGTTTTCTTTCTACAATTTTAAGTAATTAAAAACAATTTTATTATAAAATTTGAATAAGGCAAATGCAGAATTATACATTGTACGAACTTCTATTTGTCCAATTGTAGACTTTTCATTTATACAAATATTGGATAGTAAAGTTTATTAATTTCTATGTAAGTTATTAATTTAATAAAATTAAAAATAAATTTGGCATGTAAAGAAATAAATAAATGCTTTCTAAAATAAGTATAAAAGTTACAAAGTATATGTTGAGAAGTTTGACCATTAGTAGTTATTGTCCTCCATATGAATACTTATGTTTAGAATGATGTGTATTATTTATTTCCAAAACTTTTGGCAATCTGAATCAAAGATCTAGTAATTGATTGTATTTATATAATATAAGTAGACATGAAGAGAAAGAAACTTTTGTAAGGAATAACTCCCTTATTATTTTGATATGTTATATAAGAAGAACATGATATAAAACCATTGTTTTGCTTCTTAAATTCATATCTTAAATCATTATATTACATAGTTTTAAGATTATAATAATTAAGGCTACTTAAATTTTGTCCTTTCAATTTTTGATGGAGATAAGACATCATTAACAGATCATAAATGGTTGTAAATATAACGTTGTCAATTTAATAATCGACTTTCCTTTTGCTTGAGCATTTGTTGCTTTTTCTCACAATAATATTTAAGTTCCAAAATGAAAGATTTGCCAAGTAATCCATACGAAGTAATTTTAATACATTGAATATTTGAAAATAAAATAACAACCATGGAAACGGGGAAGTGAGTAAACAACTCATAAGTAAATGAAACTTTAAATTTAATTCAAGGATCTGATTGAATATAAATATGATAGAAATATTGATTTTCTTTAAATGTTTCTATGAAGAATTTTATGAGCATTAGATTATAAAATTTGATTTATTATTCATCCGTGGAAGCAAATTATGAGCATCTAATGTTTGAATGGAAAATGAATTTGAATAAAAAGTTATGATGAAACAATTTTGGAACCGACTAATGAGACTTGTTTGTACCAAAATTGGGCACAACACTCTTCAGATGTGTTTGAAGAGATAAAATTAAGAAACTAAATATAAAATGAGGCAGATCTAACAAACACACCAATCAGTAGATAAGAAAATGCACAGAAACACATGAATTTAGAGTGGTTCGGCGTATTGCCTACGTCCACTATGAAATGACTTATGTTTATTGAATTTCACTCGCTGTTTACAAGGGATTACAACAGTACAAATGAAGATTAATAATGATTTCGGCATAGTACCGGCGTAGAGAAGCAAAAAGTCCATTTTCTGTAAGTCCAGGGTCACTATTTATAGGCGTAGGCAGCAAATATCTCGCCTAGATCTCGGAGGGATTCTTCTCTCACGTGGGTGGGCCCACGGGATCGAGTTCAGATGGTCTTGACTCGATCTGGGAGCGATACAAATGGAATTCGTATCGATCAAGAATTGATCCTTTTTGGCTGAAATTTATCTGGTACATTCTTGGCGTTGTAGGCAAGCTCTTATGAAAATTTGGTGGCCTTTGGACTTGTAGATTTTGAGTTATGATCGATGCAAGTTAAGGGAAATAGCTACAATTCGTATCCATCAATGTGAATAGTGAAGCGATGCGAGCAGAAGCGCGAACAGAAGCGATGCGAACAGAAGCGATGCGAATTTGACAGCCTTCAACAAATTCAAACTTGCATCGATCATATCTTGAGCATACGAACTCCGATTGACTTGAAATTTGGAACGTTGGCTTTCATAGCTTTGCTTGTCGTGCCATATCAATTGTAGCTCGATCCGGACTCGGACAAAATTTGTCAGTATCCATAGCGAACCTGTGTATATCCGATCTTCGAGACGGACCGTCTTTGGTTTTTAGCCAATTCCTTAGTGTCACGGCCTTGCCAAAAGGCGGGATAACAAGACTTTATAGTTATTAATTTAAGAAGTTGGATTTATTCTTATGCTATACAAAAAACATAAATCTATTAACTTTTAAATGTAAATATCTATTGTTTTTAGGATATTGAATTTATCATAAGTCTATTTTGGAAAATGATTATTGCTATTTTTATTGTTAAGTTAACAAGAAATTTAAATATAAATTTCTATATGAGAAAATATATGCGATACATATCAAGATTTAATATTCGGTTAACTTTTGAGAATGGAAAAATTATCAATATTTTATACATATATTGGTTATTAAAAGATTCATCAAAAAAGGAGAAATAACACTATCATCTTAATGGCATGAGTATATTTTAAAATTTGACTACATTTACTGTTAAACATAACCTTGTTTTCTATGTGTGTATGTACTTGACAACATAATTAGAAATGAAATATATTTCAAAAGTTTTGAAACATTGTCCCTTTGTTGACATGAATGACTTTATTGAAAGTGAAGAAATAATGAAATAAGTTATGCATTACATTATAATGATGATACAATGTACGCAAAACTTATATAATAGCAAACCAAGAGATGAGTTTGTCTTTGAAATGAAATAAAATGATGGATATTGAAAGCAAGGAGAGATATATTTATGAAAAGGATATCCATAATTCAAAAAGAATACGTAACCATTTAAATATCTCATAAAGTAATTTGAAATTAGATGTTAATACTTGTAGACAGACATACTCATATGATCTTCAATATGAAAATTGATAATTTTGGTCGATGCGCAAGACTATGGAAAACTTCATGTTTCGAGAATATTTATTTGGCTTATCAATATAAGTTAGTGGATACGATGTTTATAAACATGTTGAAAATATCTAATTTTACATGTATGAAACTAAAATTTAATTATATGTATTGAGAAATGGAAATATTTATGTTAAATAGATGTATAGAAAGGAAGTTTTATGTGTTCTAGATTGATATGCTTTTCCCGTCTACATGAACATTATTATATGGCCCTATATTTGGCATATCATACCGTGTAAGTACTGATTTTACGTATGCATGATTGAAGAATGATATGAGTTGAATTGAGCTTTGCATTAATAAATGTTTGTATTCAGGCCTGGCCCACGTATTTCATTGCCCTAGCCCAAAATAATTTTCAAAATTCATTTCAAGATAAAAATTTAACAGTATTAAATAATTTGCCTCTGCTGGGAATCAAACACTGGTCACAGGCAAAACTAAACTAGAAGCTTATCACCAGACCACCGCTCCTTATTCAACTATAATGCTAATACTTCTTATATTCTATTTTTTACACAAAACATCTTATTAAGTTGCCCTAGGCCCAGTGGACTGTCCTAGCCCGAGGGCTTGGTGGGCTGCCCTCTGGGCCGGCTCTGTTTGTATTATTTGATCATAGTTTTTACAAGTATTGTGTTGATATTTGTTGGTATTTATGAAAATACAAATATATTCAAATTATATTGAATGTAACCAATGATATAAAATCAAATGTACTGATCATCATAAGTTGGATTGTATATGGGGGAAACTACTATGTTAGATTATTTCATACTCGACATGGTTCCTTATAAAAAACCAAAAAGAACTATTACTAGATTATGAAAAGGTGTACCACTAAACTATAATTTTTTGAAGTGTGGGGATATCTTGCTAAAGTGGGACTGCCGTAGTTTGAACAAATCAACAATGAACATTAGGTGTTTGATTATGAGTTCCTTCTTGTCCTTCTAATATGAAACAACAGATTTACAAGTGGCTAATGTGAGAATTTTTTTTAAGTTGATCTTGCAACGTTGAGAAAATCTTGGAAAGATTTGATTGTTTTAGTATGGCATCGATGTTGCATCTCCGTGGTTCTTGCGCATGTAAGAATAAAAAAATAATTAGCCAAACAATGAATGTGGTAAAATTGAAGGAAGTGTCATGTTTCTCTTGAATTATTAAACATGCTATTACTTATGATGTGAGGAGTTACATTTGTACCCTTCTGATGAACATTGGAAGAGGTTCATGATCTATTCGAGAGCTGGAATCCATTTGGAGATTCGTGATCTATTCGAGTGATAAAGACTCATGTGTTAAGATGCTAAACGTGACTTCACCATCGATAATGAAAGAAACCAGAGATAGGATGCACAACTAGGGGGTTAAGCGAACCTAGGAGGGCGCATGCGACTCCATTCTAGAGATACTTACAGACATGCATGTGAGAGCGATGCACTCGGTCTCACTTAGTTGAGGCCAGCTATGTTTTTCCTATGGTACATTCACTAGAGATGTACGCCGCTTCAGAAGGATATCTCCAATCCTTATGCAGTAGATTGGAGTTGGCTTTGATCAGAGGAGATCTACGTGGAAACCCTACACAACTTAGCGAACGGGCCTTAGCGGTTTTGATTGTATAACTATTATTATTGTACTTTACATGCACCATAGCTATATTCATACCTATATTCATTACCTAAAATATTATTTATTATATTTAATATGTAATAATTAAATGGCTCTTTTGAGGGGAAAACCAATCCGGTGATTCGGTTGGTCTCAAAAGGTGCTGTTATATGTCATACATATTTCTTGAGTTTCTCACACCAGACTTCTGTCTCACCCGTGGTTTTATTTCTCCCTTGTCTCCATGAATTCTCTTCGAGCAGCCTGAGGAAAGTAGGTTTTCGTTGATGTTCATTGGAAATCTTGGAGAGGAGCTAGATGATTACCTACCATAGTATATATTTTTGCTACATTACTTTATGTATATATATCAGCAATTGCAAGGACAAGCTTTTATAACTATCCAGGCTGATGATAATACTTAGATTAATAACTCTGACATGCTATGTATATTAGAGTAACACCATGTACTATCTTTTGATATTATATGTTATCATTCCGTTGTGAGATTTTGATGTTTTTGTTCTCCTCTTTCTTGTTCATTTTCTTTTCTTCTTTTTCTCTTAACCTAACAATCAGTCTTTCCGACACTTGGGTGCTCGGTGCGTGAATACTATGGATGTGTTAGTGTTGACATTTGAGGGTCGAAAAGGTTGGTCATTACATTATCGTATTAGAGCTGAAGGTTAAGCGAGAACCTTGACTTTGGTGGGGTATAACTCATTATGAGATAGGGTAATGTAATGCCTTATTATGAGTTGAGTGTATTATATTTATGAGAGTGCGTATTTTTTATTATTATAAAAATGTTTTGTATTGTGTTCATTTGTCTATTGAGTGGTTTATGGATTCTGGTCAATACGAGTTGCTAACGTTATCGATAAAGATCTCTAAACATTTGAACAAGATAAATTGACACGGTATTATGTTGAAATTGGTAAATGAAATAATTTTACCTAGGATTTTATTTTATATATAAAATAATAATTTTCAAAATTGATATAATTATTTATAATGTGCATGTTTGTTAGGAAATGATAATATCTATTATCATCATTTATTGTTTGACTGGTTGTGCTCGACCAGTTTATGAGTATTGACTATTGTTTATTGATTTTTGAATTATGCTCAACCAGTTTATAAGTAGTCTTACCTTTTCACTACATGGGTTGAGTAGATAGTAATTATGGGAACATCGAAACAAACACAGTCTGAATTAAGTTTCACAGTTTGGTTATAAGACATTCGGTGATAATGTTGGGTTAAAATTTAATTTTAATAAAAGTTTTTTATTATATCTATATAATAATATACATTTATGAAAATATTTTATACAAGAAAGTGAATTTATAAAAATGGTTTATAAAATATAGTTTATAAGTAAAAAGGATTTAGACTGAGAATTTGAGAAGTTAAATCCTGGTTTTTTTAAAAAATTAATTTCAAGATTTTTGAAGAAAATAATAATAGTATTATTTAAAAACATTTTTGAATAGAAATATTTAAAAAAGGGAGTTTAAAGGAGGTAGAAAGTACTGAGCTCACTTCTGTCGTTGGAAAATAATTCCGGTGATGACGTAGTGTCATCGGCGTTAATTTTTGAGTTTCAAAGTGGGGGATGCTACCATAGTAGTTTGCTTCAAAAGTTATTTTGGTAAGAAAGATTTTGATCTAAATCCCGAAAGTATGATTTGGTATACAAAAGTTATAAGTATGTATTATTTTAAAAGGCTTTGAAATGAAACCCAACGTTTAGTTCTAAATTTTTCTGTTAAGTTATATTATGGATGCATGTATCCTATGCATTATGGAGTTTGGTTGTGCATCTTGTTATGATATGTTGTTTAGTAGTTTTCAATTATTGAAATAAAATAGAATTTCGATTTCGGATAGTCGAAAACTTCCAAATTGTTATAAGCTAAGTGTTTCTGTGAAAATATAAAAGATAAGTTTAAGTGACTCTTAAATAAAGAAGATAGTAAGAATTTAAAACAATTTTAAAATTTATAGACTATCTTTGTTAAGTAAAATAAATCTGAATGTTTTGTATATACTCTTAGGATATAGTAGAGTATTATATGTGTAATGAACTTAAGTCCTTAAATGTTTTAAAATGAGATTTTTTAATGAAATGTTTTATAAATGAAGATAAGTCTTTATAAAATGTTTATAAAAATAAACTAATGGTTTGTGAAATGCTTCATAAATGATTTTAGTATTAAATGAGAAATGATATTTATGTAAATGAATATTAATTAAAAAGAAATTGGCATGATTAAGAAACCATTGAAATAAAGTATGTAAGCTGTATGTATATCATTTTATATGAATGCTAGTTCTTGATCTAGGATTAGAGTACATGATTTCAAGGTGGTTTACACCAGTCCGAACAAGGATTTTTCACTTGATTGTTGACGATGAATACTTGATACAGATTCTTGATATGATTCTGAAGTTTTCTATCATAGTATAAGGTTATGTAAGGAAAAGAGAGATGTTTAATCAAGGAACCAGATCAGAGTCTACAATAGAGATGTCAAGTGATCTATACTAGTTTGGAAGTGGAATTTATGTGATAGAGCAAATGATCAGATTTGATATTGCGTACGGATGGTCCATGTACATCGTACAAGCTTTGGTATAATTAAATGCTAGTTTTTGTTGGCTTATAGGGAGTTTGGGAATGACTATTCGAATTGTTTGATGTATTATGAATAATCGACCAAGTAATAACCTGAGGCTGTTGAGTGTAAGGTTCGCTCAGTAGTTTATTTATCATCCTTGTGCGATGAGAAGGTTTCTGAACTTGGGCAAACTGCATGCTATGTTTTCCAGTAAATATAAATACCGTTAAGTATTGATGTGTGATAGTTAACCATCTTCCTTTTTGGACGTTTTAAGCAGACATACACGTTAGACTCAAACCATTCAAAAGGGCAAATTGTTATGGGGTAAATAAGAAAAAGCAGAGAAAGAAAGAAAACAAATACAGAATCTCGCGGCGGAATGACAAAATATAATAATCAGATAAATAGTTCATGAAGCTGTTTACAAATAACATTGATTAAACCTTTATAATACAGATCAGAGTTACATACAACAAGAATAAATAATAAATAAATGCAGCGGAACAATATGATGTAGTAGAATAAATATAATACATAATAATAGTACAAAATCTTCATCTTCATCCTCCAGGAAGCCGTCTTCGATAAACTGAAAAGCTCAGGCTGACCCGAGCGAATTGAAAAGACAAAACATTCGAGTCAGAACTAAAAGATCTTATGTAAGTTAAATCAACAGTATATAAATATGAGTGTAACGGCGTCAGAGATGTTTACGGGGTTTGACATCTCCTATCCAGTGTCTAATGTGCGTGCAATAACTTAAGAGTTGTTCGGGATTTCCATCTCCTAAGGGTCCGTTAAACTATCTACTATGTAGTACAATACACTATTATAGTAGTGTCTACAATAAAGTAAAGTATTAAAATAGCGTTAAGGCGTTACCCATACCCCCCTTAACACATTTTATATATTTCCATAGTCTATACAATGCCGTAAGCTCCACCAAGCCGGTGGTTTACCCAACGGACACCCCATAGGTATGGTACAAAACAAACTCATAAAAGGCGCTCTAGGGCATGTGAACACGGCACACGAGGCAATGCCAAGGTAGATATACCAATTGTAGAACCGGGCTGGTGGTAACGCATATCAGCTACTACCACCCACCTCGGAACACACTCCCATAATCAAAATCAAGGGGTGGCCACCAAATCATCACAAAGTCATAATATGGTATCGAAGAAGCATGTCCGATCAGAGGAATGACCTCACTTGGCCCAGGTATAACTCCTGTTTTAGTCACATCTAAGCTGACTCACGGGAGTCAGAGTCATGTTAATACCTCATACAGAATCGTTCACCAAACCATCCTACTTCATTTTTGGAATCTCTACCACGTACATAGTTGTTAAAGTGGTTTTTGATATTGGCAGAGAGTATGACAATATCCGATCCCGGTCTCTTTAACAACCAAACGCTTATTACACACCGGACGGTTCTTTTACATTTCAAATAGTCAATTCACAATTGATATCAAAATATCATATTTGATTTCAAATCATATTTCTTTCGAAATCATATTCACTTTCAAAACTATATTCACTTCAAAATCATATTCGCTTTTGAAATTATCGATAAGATAGGCTAATTAAATCTTCGTTCCAAAACCATCATATTTACTCAAATATGTCATTTCCCAAAATGGTATCAATTCCAGATTCCAAATTAGGTTGTATCATCATCAAGGATTTAAATATAAACACTTCAACTTTACACAGTTTGAAATTTTAGAAAATAGTTTAGATAGTCACAAATAGTTTTAGTAGTTTGAAAATAATTTAAAATAGATTAAAATAGTTTAAATAGATTTAAATTTGATTCAATTAGATTTTATAAGGATTTAAATAGATTAAATAGATTTTTAAATTATATTAAATAGATTTTAAATAGATCAAAAATAAATTTTAAAATAGATTAAATAAATTTAAAATAGATTAAATAAATTTAAAATAGATTAAATAAATTTAAATTATATTAAATAGATTTAAAATAGATTAAATACATTTAATTAGTTTAAAATAGGTAAAATATATTAATTTGGATTAAATAGGTTATAATAGATTAAAATAAATTAAAATAGTTTAAATTGATTAAAATAGTTAATTTAGTAGAAATAGTTTAAATAGATTTAAATTAGATTTCAAAGTTAAATCCAAACAATTTCAATAACTCAATTTCTATAAATACATTTATATTTGACACTTTAACTTGGAAATTCCAATTTAAATCCTTTGAACAACTCATTAAATCAATTCCAATTTCAGCATTAACGCTTGGATTGTTGAAAATAATTCAGTTTATATAAATCGATTTCTATTTCAAATTGCTAGTTAACTGAATTCAAAATTTAAAGAATTAAAAATCATTTAATTTAACCAATCCAGTGTCCGTATATAATTTTCTACCCTATGGTCAAGTGATACAGATATTTATCATTTCAATCCGCAATTTAAAATTTTACGGTTATATATCATTTCAAACCGCAATCCTGAATTAAATAAAAATCCATAAAATCGCTCGAGTCTATCATTTCAACCCATAATGATTTTTCCCTAATCTATAGATCGTTCACATATGTATCATTTCATCCCATAGGGAACTTGTAGTGTTATAACAATATGAAAATACAACATCCAGTCATCTAGTATCAACAATCAAACATCCATTACAACCATCATCCAAATCAACCGATAAACATCAATAGATAACTGATTATCATTAACAGGTATTAAATTGATAACTGAATTCAATATTAAATTAAACGATGATTAAATGCAATAAAAGTCAAATTTAACTAGAATGACAATTTAAACATACCGAACATCAATCAATTAATTTCTAATCACATCATAAATTTAATTTAACTGACATAAGATAATTTAGTAGTTGTGAGTGGGTCAAATCACTCACCTTCGATTTTAAATCGAATTAAAATCCAATTTAGGCCCAAAATTCAAATAGTCCCAGATTTCATCCAAACAAGGGCCAAAATGTCCGAAATTTCAATACAATCCCAATGAAACAAACCGCGCCCAAATCTGAGTTCGTAGGCAAAAGATATGATTAAATTAGCATAGACGAATATTTAGAAGTTATCAAACATATTAAAAATAATATTAAATAAAAGATTACGTTACCCTTGCTCTCACATCACCGCCAATACCCTAGGCTACAGCAAAAGCCGATCGAGAAATTCACCCAACAGCCGCCGCTCTAAACCCTATCGCCACCGCGCCTATAGCCAGCTGACCTCAGATCAGAGCTCGCCAACGACGTCCCTACCTCCGGCCGCACCTCCGCCCCAAACGCCATAATTTCCGGTCGAGCCTAGAGCTCGCTGCCGCCACCACGTTCTCGGCCAAAATCTGGTGAACTCTGGACACCTTGAGACGAGCGACTACATCCCCGAGGCCTGCTCGACGAGCTCTACCACCCCACGTCTCCCGATCGTTGCCAGGATGCAGATCCACCGTCGAATAAGCAAAACCCTAAAATGGACGGTTGACGTTCAACCTCGATTTCTGGACAAACGGTGAATCCGATTGAAAAAAGAATTGCACTAGTGAATTATGCTCATCGAGAGCTTCGAATTGATATATAATATGATAGGGTTCTGAGGAGTTTAAATTTTAAAATTGATTTGGAGATTGAATTTTTGGGTTTGAATGTAAATTGGGTTTCTACCATTGGAGAATAGAGAAGGAACAATCAGATAGAACTATATGTATAGTAATGAGAAATGAAAGGCTGCTAGGAATAGAACACTATATACTAACGAGGCCCGATAAGAAAGAATGAACATCTGAATAGATTTGAATTGACGATAACGACCCGAAAAGCCCGTTCTATCTCCGGAACGAAAATGGGTCACCCCATATATCAAAATAGATGTTTTGGATATTTCTAAACTCAATGGAACAGGTTTCAAGTCCTAATTCCATCGTATGAAAAAGTTAGCTTAAAATCAGCTTATTTCAAATTGATTTCAATTAAATCCAATTAAATTGATTTCTACGCGTTTCGAGTCCGTACGATCAAACGACAAGTCCGATCGCTACGAAACTTGAAACCTTACAATAATTCACCGTTATGGATCCGATGAAGCTGGTTTCATCGTAATCTGAGACAGTGGCCAAAATGTCTATTTTCACGTTAATTAAATAAATTAATATTAAATTAATTAATCACTTTTTAATTCAGTATTTATAAACTAACAAATTTCATCATTTTTGATTACTTAGACATTTATAATCACTTAAAACAAATTTACATATCAATTCAGTGTTGAATATTACACTTATTACAGTGTTTCAATTCCAACTGTAATTAAATCCAATTTATTAAAATTTTAATTCCAATAAATTGATTTAATTTGATTCCATCTTTTAATTCAATCAATTATTACTTTATAGACCTAGTTAACATTTGTTTATATCTTATTAAATTAATATTCTTTAATTATCATCTTTTACCATATTAGTTGCAGTATTTCAATTACATTGAATTTTTGTCAATTTTATTATGATATAAATCCCAATAAATAATTTATCCTTATTTCACCCTTTTATTACATCAATGATTGCCTTATGAATAAAATTGACATTTCTTTACATTTTATTGCATTCACCTTTTATAGTTATCGTCTTAACTCATTTTACGTAACATTTAATTTCATTTAATTATAATTGATTAAATAAATTGGTAACAAATAACAATTGTCACCATTTTTACATTTAATAACATTTGTAAGCTTATTATTTACAAACAAATGTTATAACAACTCATATTACACTAATTTTATCCAATTCAATCTATTACACATTATTCCATTAATTAATCAACATTTAAATTATCAATTACTCTTTTAATCTAATTATCAATTAATACACCCATTGTTATAATTAATTTACAATCTATAATCGATTATAACTTTTAATCATTTCAATTAATTGGAATTACACGCAAAGCAATTATAGATTACCTTAAATTAATACTATTACATTTCATTCCTATTATATTCTTATTATTAAATCACAAATTTTTATTTCTTCCAGCATTAAATCACAAAACCTCATTAAATTTACTATTTTTAATTATAAAAAATTATGGGTCGTTACACTTTTGTTGCTCGTATCGGAATTTCGTGGATGAAATATTCTAAATGGGGGAGAATATAACGACCTGGAATTTCGAACGCTTCGTATTTAAATATCTGAATTATTTAAATATTTGAGTCTTGGATTTAATGTGAATAAATGTGATTTAATAACCTTATTATCCCCTTTTTAATTAATAGCTAATGATGGAAAATTTATTTTTGAATTTTATTTATAAAAATAAATAGTTCAAAGAAATAGCGATAGTGTGATTAAAAAATCATTTTATCGATAAATGATTTTTTACTTGATAAAAGTTGTTCAAACTCTTTGGAACTTGCATGGTAACACATGAACACTTTAACAATCAATGAAATCACCTCTCGTTATTGACAAAAGATTATTTAAGGTAAGAATAGATCAAGGGAGGCATGGGAGACAACGACCCTCGATTTAATGAGCAAAACAAGGCATGAAACATGGCATGAAAAGTGACATCATTAAAGGAGAGGAAGGTGTGTGGTATTTTCTTTGCTTTGGCTGGTCACCACTTGAGGGTAGGAGGAGTCATTTGGAACTTAATATCATTCTCCTTTATGTCTTATAATTCATTTTTTCTTGTTTCAAAAATTAGCCAAAAAGAAAATGAAAATAAACTCTTCTTTATCTTCCTTTCTCTCTTCAAAATGAATCAAAGCTTCTCCAAATCCAACCATACTTTAGTATTATCCTTAAAACACTAATATAACATTTCCTATCAACTCAAAGTGGATGAAATAAAGGATTTTTGGGGGTGCTTCCCAATACTACGAGCAATTATAAAGGGGAAGTTTATGGCGGTGAGGTAGGAGCAAATGAAGGTAAAGGAAGGAGGGGTTTGTGTGCTTGCTTTGGTTGAGGTAGGTAGCTGAGGTGTATGGCATGGGTTTGGGTTTGAAATAGGTGAGTTTTCTCACTATCAAAAATATTATAATGATGCTTGTGTTGTTATTTGAAATATATAAATGTTGCTTGAATTTATATTGTGATAATTGTTGATTCTTGGTTTGGAAAGAAATGACATATGTAAATATTGTGTATGGACTTGTATGTCTTGATTATGACTTGTTGCATAGCCTTAAAGTAGAGCATATAAGTATTAGTAGGGGGAATAATTGATTTGGATTTGAAATGAAAGTGTTCGTATAGCAATAGTCGCTATAGAAGCACTTTGATGTTGTGTATTTTATTCTTGTTTGAATATTGTATTTTCATGTATATATGTTGTATATATGTTTTCTATGCTTATTTGTGATGTGTTTTTAAAGTTGAAAATTGTTAAATGTATATGTGAATGAATGAAGTTGAATTTTGAATTGTTCGTATAACGATAGTCACTATAAATGCATTAAATCCCCTCTCTTCTATGTTATCTTTTTATGAATGGTTTTGAATGAGATGTTTTATTTGCTTTCTACACTTATAGTAGTATAAAAGACAAAAATAAATTTAGTTGGAAAGATATTTAGTTTATAAAACAAAGTTGTTAAAGATATGGTCCATATAGCGATAGTCGCTATGGATGCACTTTGAAAATCCTTATTTTTAGTAAAGTTTAAAATGTTGTATCATTTAGATATTTTATAAAATCTTTTCACATGAGTTTTATAAAAGGTATACAGGTATTTTGAAAGAAATTTGAAGTTTAAATATTTTTAAAAAGAATTTATTTTGAAAGTTTAAAGTAAGGGTTTTCTTATTATATATATAACTTGTTTATTTTGAAAAAGGTTTTTAAATCAATATTAAGTAATTATTTTTAAAGTAATATTTTATATAAATATTTATAACTTAATAAATATTTTAAAAGGTACTATATATATGACTTTATAAAACTAATTTAATGATTTATTATAGTACAAAGGAGTTTCCTTTCACTTTTCTTCTTTAAGTTTATTTAAACTCTATTAAATATAGTAAATGTTTAACAAAACTATATATATATATGTATATATACTATTTTAAAAAAAATTCTAACTTTTACAAGTACTTTGAAAGACTATTATTTTAGAAGAAGGGATGAGAAGTTACATTATGTAAAAATGAACGTGTATTTAATTTGCATATGGAATGATAGTAATACCATACTTAACACTAAGAGCCGAGTAAGGTAGACTTCTCTATTTGTGAGAGTCAAAATTGATGTTCGAGTAGGGATGACCAATAGCGCTCCAACCTACCAGCATCCCTCTTGACCAAGGAATAGTTAAGTTGGAATGTTGAAAACGTGTTAAGTATATGAACCTTTATTTCTATAAACATCGTTTTTAGAACTAGATAGTTGATTAGTCGACTATAGAACTTGACTAAATAAGATAAGTATATGGTTTTTGGTTGTTATGACAATGTTTAAGTAACATTTGTCTTAAACCCTTTTAATTAAATCTTTAAAAAGATTTCTAAAGATAAATGTTTAAAGTATAAAATAGTTTTGGGTTATCGTGAGTGACAATATTTAAATAACACTTGTCTTAAACCCTTATAAATATAATTAAATCTTTAATAGAGATTTTTAAAGATAATTTTTAAAGTAAAAAACTTTTTTGGGTTATTATGACAACTTTTAAGTCACACTTGTCTTAAACTCTTATAAATATAATTAAATCTTTAAAAGAGAGTTTTAAAGATAATGTTTAAAGTATAAAACAATTTTGGGTTGTTGTAACAATGTTTGAGTAACATTATCTAAACCCTTATAAATGTAATAAGATCTTTAAAAGTGAGTTATAAAGATAATGATTAAATGTGAAGTGTTTTGGGGTTTGTAGTAGAAAATGTTTTGGTAAGTTTTGTTTTTAAAACCTTGAATTATATTTAAAGTGAAAGAATATTGTTAAATGATTATGTATATACTTATATCTTTAATGAGGGAATTTTAAAGATAATAACAAGTATGGAATCTTTATGAATAAAGATATAAAAAGTAAATGTTTAAAATATAAAAGAAAGAAAGGGGTTTATAGTAACAGTGTTCAAGTAACATTCGTTTTTAACCTCTTTGATTTTAGTTTAAAGTACGTAAACTTTGTTAAGTAATTTGTGAATATACTTATGCCATTGAGATAAGTATAGGAATACGTTTTAAAGTACTGAAAAGAGTATAAATAAATAGTGAAGTAGAAGAATATAAGTATATATATCTTTTATAAAGAGAAATTAAATATATATACACACATAAGTATACAAAGGAACTTTTAATTAATAAAGGCACATTGATTAATATAGGAAGTTTTGATTAATGAAAGTAGTTTTATTAGATAAAAAGGAGTTTTACTAATAAAAAGGATTTTTAATTAATAAAGGATAAAACAAGTAAAAAGGGATTAAAAATTGTTTAGGTGACTTGATCATGCTTTGTATGAATCTATAATGCTTGTGTTTTACTTGCTTTGGGAATATATACGATACCTAGTTTCTTTATGTGATCATTTTCATTGTTTTTGAAATTGACCAAATATTAACTTAGGAAATATCTATAGGAAATGCAAGATAATGCTATAGCCTATATATAAACCCGTCTTCCCTTCTAGGAAAAATGTTAAGGAAACTCGTCCAAATAGGAGAGGATTTGCACCCTTATGTATTGTCTGTTTATTTCTGAAAGAACCAGGGTTGAGTTGATCGAAAATCTATCGATTAGTTTTAGAGTGTCCGGTAAGCGGGGGAGTGTAATTATATGATATGACTCGAAACCGCAACCACTTCAAAACCATATATGTGTTCTATGCTTTGGAAGTGGCTAGTGATCATTTCGAGATGTTGGAATCCATTTGGAGATTCGTGATCTATTCGAGTGATGAAGACTCGTGTGTTGAGATGCTGAAAATGACTTCACCATCGATAATGACAAAAACTACAGATAGGATGCATAACCAGGCGTTTGTTTGACCAATTCGTGCATTTATTATGTGTTGAGATAAGATTCGTGACCAATTCGGTGATTCGGTTGGTCCCAGAAGGTGCTGTTATATGTCACACATATTTCTAGTGTTTCTCACACCGGACTTCTGTTTGACCCATGGTTTTATTTTACCTTTAACTCCATGGCTCTTTTGAGCAGTCCGAGGAAAGTAGGTTTTCGTTGATGTTCACTGGAGCTCTTGGAGAGGAGCTAGATGATTACCTACAGTAATATTTATTTTCGCTGCATTACTTTATGTATATATATCAGCAATTGTAGTGGCAGGCGATTATAATTGTCCAGACTGATGATAATACTTAGATTAGTAACTCTGACTTGCTATGTATATTAAAGTAACACCGTGTACTACTATTGATATAATATGTTATCATTCCACTATGAGATTCCGATGTTTTTGTTCTCCTCTTTCTTATTCTTTTATTTTCTTCTTTTTGTTTATAGCACTTCGGTGCTCGGCATGTGAATACCGTGGATGTACTAGTGTCGACATTCGAGGGTTGAAAAGGGCGGTTGTTACAAGATCATCCCAAAAATTTGCAAGGTCAGCGGCAGAAGTGTGGGTTCTAATGTGAGGAAGCAAGGTGGATCTCAGGTTTAGAATTGTATGCCACACCCAGCTACAATTCTAGGTCACTACCATGGTCCAAAAGATCTTCCTGCCAGTGTTGTGCTTATGAGTCTAAAGAACCCATAAATTGTTCTTTCTATTAAGAAAATTGTCACCGTGCTTACTGAAAGTTGCCTTATTCCAATTTATCATGTTCTTTGTTCCTAACCCACCGTAATTTTTAGGCATTTCAAGTTTGTTGAAAGCAATAGGGATGAGTTTGAAGAGTGCATATTTCAAAACCAAAGAAAATGATTCATAGCCCTCCTAATTATGTAGATAAGCTTCCTTGGAAGGATGAAAGTTCTGCTCCAGTAATTAGTCATTGCAAAAATAACAGAATTTATTAAGGTTAACCTACTTGCTTGAGATAGTAGCTTATTGGTCCAACTATTCGTAGTTATGGTTATTTTAACATACAGGCCAAGGCATTGGGAAGTGGAAATTTTGGTAGTAGCAAGAGGAATACCAAGGTAGGAATTAGTGTCAAAGAAAGGATGTAGGCAACATAGGGACCTAATATTCCCAGCAACATCTGTAGACACACCAGCAAATAAAATGCTTGATTTTCGAATATTGATGCTAAGCCCAATTAATTTGTGAAACTCCAGTAGAATATCAAGAATGCACTTGATAGAGGCAAAAGTAGGCTTTGTGAACCAAATCACATCATCAATAAACATTAAAGTAGTGATTATAAGGTCTTTACATTTCAGGTGCAACACATAAAGCTTACTAGTCACACATTAAGTGATCATACGTGTCAGAACTTCCATGACAAGGATAAATAGATATGAAGACATCAGGTCTCCCTGCCTTAAGCAATACCTGCTTTTGAAATTTTCTACCGACTTACCATTGTGCAAATGGAGAAGGCGGAGATGGATAAACAAGTATATACCCAACGATAAAGTGTTTATGGAATCTCATCTTGGCCAAATTCTGACTATGGATGACTATTGCACTATGTCAAAGGCCTTTCTAATATCATGTTTTATCATGGCTCTAGGAGACATGTTAGATCTGTTGTAACAGTCTATAGGAAAAGGTCACATTATGTAGAATATTTTCTCAAGCAGAAAGGCAGCCTGGTTAGTAGAGATAAGAGTCCACAGCACCATTTTTAGTCAAGTTGCAATTATTTTAGCAAAGTATTTGTAGATTATATTACAACATGCAATAGGTCTGAAAGTGGAAATGTCTAAAGGATGATCAGATTTAGGCATAAGGGCAATGTTGGTTGCATTAACGTCATTTGGGAGCCTGCAGTGTTTGAAGAAGTTTTTGACTGCTCTGCAAAGATCCTTAGAAATTATATCCTAAGAAGTAGTGTAAAAAACTACGTTAAACCCATCTGGGCCACCACATGAGTTTTTATTCATATCAAATATGTTCTTCTTAATTTTTTTCATTAGTAATGTCTGCAAAGATGGAGGAAACCTGCTCATAGTTCAAAGCAGGCAGGTCTATGTTAGATAAAATTAATAAAATTAATTAATTCATAAGATTTATAAATTAATCAAATCAGGTTGTACCTCAGAGACTAATTAGATTCAGTTGTGCGACTCATAAGTGTAAATTTGATTATCAATTAATATTGAACAATTCAAAAATTCAGGTTGATTTAAATTTCTTATTTTCCATAGGTTGATACCCCTTCGTCGAAATATTTGAATTTTCAACATTGGATTCAAGTTTCATCATTGATTTTTGAGTTCAACATAATATTTGGTGGATTGCATCTTAGGATTTGAATTTAATCATCAGTTCAGTTTCAAAATATAGTGAAGAAACTCTGCTATTTAAAACATTAACAAAGTTTATCAAATTCTTCTTTCAAATTTTGAAATTTCACTGTTTAAAACTTTCGATTTCTATTTATGACTTTCCTGCTCTTCAAATTTCAGTCTTCGTGTGTTCGACTTGATTTTGAGTGGTTTTTGCGAATTGAGACTTGATTTTGTTGCAGTAAGATTGGAGATGATAAGTGTAATCAAATTTTATTTTTCTTGATTTAGTACTTGGAGGTTCAGTATTCAATCTTCTTCTTCCATGGGTTGGTGATTTGCCGATCCCATGTTCCATGATTCTTTTTTTTTTCTTCACTTGATTTCTTGCACTGGATTCAACACCTAAAAGTTTGAAATTTTCAAATCTTGATTTTCATTTAGTAGTTTATTCTGAATTGTGATTTTTCTATAGATTTGCATCTTTGCAAATCAGGATTTTTCCTAATTCATTTTCCTAAAAATTTTCCAACTCTTCCTAATTTTATAAATTTTCCAGATTGATTTTTGTATTAATTGATTTCCATAGTTTTCTTCAAATTTGTTTCAATATTAGTATTCTCAAAATTTGAACACATTTTTAAAAAGTAAGTCCTAAACTCTAAAAATAACAAAACCCTAATATTCGATATAAGTAGTTTATCGAGAATCTAGTTATAAATTTCAACTTGAAGAATGTCAAATTAGGGAGGGGAGATCAACTTGGAGGACTTTGGAGAAAATATAAATTTTGTAAATTTCACTAGTTGGTTGCAAATTAGAAATGAAAAGGGTTAAACCAATTGTTGATGTTTGGACTGATCCTTCTAATGGTGTTATTGACATTGGTGGGTGGATGATCAAATTTTTAGGACGTCTAAACCAGTTTGTGTGAGATTTGTTGGTAACCAATGTGTATTTTTTTCAAAAGGGAAGTCTTCTTTCATACAGATTGTTGTCTAGTAGAGATACGTACCTACTATATAGTATTACTACTATTTTTGTATTAAACTGGTACCCAAGGCCGGTACCCAAGGGCAGATGCAAAAGGATGTGGGTTGGTGTCAGGTTGGTAATTGACTGTAAAACTATGTCAAATCTTATGATGAATTCTCAACAAAAAATAAATATCACAATAACTATAGTTGTTGTTGTAGGGGTGATGGTGGGTACTAATACAAATAACTATGACGACAATAAAAAAAAGTAATAATATCAGTAGCTATAATGAAAATAACAACATTGGTATTATTATTAATAATAAAAGTAATGGCATAGCGCCAAAAGAAAAACTAGAATATCCATATGGAACATAGGAACATTGATGGGAAAAAATATCACATAATAGATATTCTATTAAAACAAAACATCTGGAGATGTTGTTTAGGATAGCAGTAGATAAATGTACAAGAGACAAGATTGCAAAAGTAAAGAGGAAAGGGGATATGTTAACCTATATAAACTAGTTCTTAATGTCCAAATTTTGAATATAATTAGAAATTATGTGTAATACCTCGATATTTTATGGGAAATATAATTAAAAAGAAATTAAAAGCGCATTTGGTTCAGCGGTAAAGGTGCATGTTGACTTCCTTAGTGACCAGGGATCAAGTCCCGTTGTCGTTCAAAATCTGGAGCGATGTTTTTTTAGCTGGTTTGTTTTCAGCGATTTTCCAACGTATTTCAGCGTTGTTTCTGACATGTGGCGGCTTCCCATTCGCTCCAGTGATGTAATACGATGAGATGGCTAAATTTTATTGGTTGAGTGATGTGCATGGGCTAGAATGGATAACCATTAAGTGTATGAAAGAACCAGATTTCATCTAAAATAATCTGATGGATTATATTCACTCAAAAAATCTATAAGTAAACAATATAACCTAAACCTAATCTCTTATTCAGCCATCGCCATAATTCTACAGTAAAATTAGTGTGTATTATTCTTCCTCCTTTTCTCTACTAAATAAACAAATCTCTACCAAACTAAATCATCTATATATAATCAAGAAATTTGGGGAATTTAGAAGAATCAAAAGGAGAAAGATTAAAACAAAGCTTTTTTTCAAATTTATGCAAGCTCAAGTGCCAGGTGAGTGGGAATTAATATGAAATAGAAAAATAAAGTAGTTCAATTTCAGTTCTTTTCTGTCATGTTAATATGAATTAATTTCTGTTATTAATTGAGAACAGATGTAAATTATTGCAACTTCTTCTTCTTCTTCCACTTCTCAAATCTAATTCATGTTTGGTTTAAAATATGGGACATATAAATTGTCTATTCACGTTTTATGGCATAAATAGGATTGAAATTTATGTAAATTATTGTATCTTCTTCTTCTTCCACTTCTCAATTCTAATTCATGTTTGGGTTGAAATTTGGAACAACCAAATTGTTATTCCGTTTCATGGCGTAAATAAGACTGGTTTAATTAAATTGAATTAGAATTGTTATTCAATTTCTAATGGTAGAACAGGTTAGTTTAATAAATTCAGAATATGTTACTTGAATAAAATTGTTGTTTTGATTGATATAATTACATAATTTTGAATATGGTTTTGGAACAAAATTGGAAAGTCTAATTGGCATAATTGTTTGTTTCATATGTGGCCTAAAAATGTAAACGTGGAATTTAGTGTAATTAAATGGTTTGTGGCTATTGGATAAAATTTTTGTACAGATTAAATCAATAAAAGGAGAACGTAAATCAAGGTAGAAAAAAATGTAAATTAAATGGACCATAATGGCTAGTGTAAATTTGTAACAAAATGACATTAAAATTACAGACAAATCATACGGATTGAACGGACGTGAAATTGAAATACCATTTATGTAAGAAAAAGGGAAATTATGAAATAACCAAATCGGATGTAAAAATGGCCTAAAGCAGATTAATGGAAATAAATAGTATGTAAACTGTAACGACAAAATTAATTAATCTGGAAGTGATTTGGTAGGCAGACCTTGTAAAGGTCTGGATAGGTGTTTCATGCAGTTAAGACCAAAATATAGTTTTTGCTGTACGTACTAGGAGCAGGCAAGTAGGTTCGCAAGGATATTTGTTACCTTTCATAGGTTGCTAGTACGTAGGATAGATAGCATTCGCAATCGTAGGCTTCTTCAGGCAGATCGTTGGAGGATTTTGCACAGCCGACCCAGTTGCGGGCGCTTTTTCAGAGGACCGACACTTTGGATAAGGGCAAGTCCAAGTTAGTGACTGAGGAGACAGGAGGATAGGAGTCCAGTTTGGCGGAGCTTGAGCACTACTTCGGGGTCCTGCGAGGTTGTTTGAGTCGGCATCGGTCAGAATTAAGAGGCATTTAGTCACAGTGCACGGGTGAAGAGCATGATTTTCACACTGTAGCACGTTGACAGGTAAGGACAGCAGGTCCGACAAATCGATTGACGTTTAGTATTACTGCATGGTTGACTTCCCTAGAGTGACTATGGACTTTGGCTTCTTAGGAACTATATCTAAGAAGGATTCACTGCATTATATTATTCACCCTCAGCGATATCCAGGGAAGACTTGGAATTAAACTGTTTTATTCTTTCTGCTTCATTTTTATTTCTCATTCACCAGACTTTATGTCTGACCCATTCCTATTTTTCCTATTTTCCCCAAATCACAGGAGGGCAGGTCTAGGTTGCAGTTCTTTGCAGCTTCGAGGGTCATTGGAGCAGTTGTTATCTTCAGCTTTTGTTTCTTTTGTTTCATGTACTTCTTTCTCTTTTCCATACTTTACTCTTTATATGGGGACCTACATTGTGAACTTTGTTATGTTTTATGTTTTGGTGGAGACTACTTGGAACTTTTGGTTTCAGAAATAAATTTGGGATAATGTTATTTTTAATGAAGCTATTTTGCTATTAATTTATAATTAGTGAAAGTTTTCTTCCGCTGTAATATTTTAATCATTTTATGTTGTTGCCTTAGTCTCTGTGCTATGTTATGGATTTTTCTTTCACTCGACCACCCCTGCTTCTAGTCATGTTCGATTTTCGAGGTGCCTAGAGGTGCGGGGTGTCACAGTTGGTATCAGAGCTAAGGTTTCGGTAATCCTAAAAATATTTTAAAAATATAAAGGTTTTCTAATAATTTTTAAAGGATATCCAAATAATTCTTTTAAAAGTATTTGTATATATTTTGGAAAAAAAAGAAATTTTAGAAATGGGTCCCTCATATCTCTTCCTCCCTATCTATTGAACTATTTATGAAGTACCTAATCCCATCTTTTTAATATCCACAGATAGAAATGTCTGAACCGCAAGATATCCTCGAAGTTCCAGGCCTTAATATGCCTGCTTGGTTCAGACGTTATTTACAGGCTACTGCACGAGCAGAGCCACCAGCTAGGGATGTTGCTCCGGCGGAAGGGGCTCCAGCCTGTCCGCCAGACATTCCCGATTTTCCTAATTTATGAAGGACTACACCAGCTTAGGAGGCAAGCCGTTTCTTGGCGCCGAGTCATATACTAAGGCGAGAGCTTGGATCCGTAGTTGTGAGTGGATATTTGGACTTATGGGATTGGAGGACTTGGCTCGGAGGTAGTTGGCTTCATGGTAGTTGCAGGGAGAGGTTCTTTGTTGGTGGGAGATTGTGGAGGCTGAGGCTGATAATTTGACTTGGGTGGATTTTCGTACTAGGTTCGAGAGGAAATTCTTATCGTAGGCTGAAGAGGGAGTGCAACTAGAGAAATTTATACAGCTTAAGGGGATATGACAGTTAAGAAATTTGTTAATCAATTCAATGAACTTGCCAGATTTGGACTAGACTTGATCAATACTCCTCACAAGAAGGTGTTGAAGTTCGCTAAGGGTTTGAGTCAACCACTGCAGAGTTTGGCGGTGAGCCGCATTCCGATGGGAGCCACTTTTGAGGGATTGGTAAAGTTGGATTTACTTGCTGATACTGAGAAGAAAGGAGATGTGGCGCAGAAGAGTGATGGGAAGAAGCAGTGGAAAGGAAAGAGGAGAGGAAATGAGGGTCAGGTGGAAAAAGGATAGTTCCAAGGAAGGACTGGAAGTGCAATACTTGTAGGAAACCAGGTCATCTTGCTAAGAATTGTAGAGGGGCAGGAGAGCAACCGAGAGTGAGGTGATATCTTTGCGATCAAGTGGGGCATATGAAAAAGGACTATCCGTCGAAGCCCAAGGACAGTTCACAGACACCTTTATAGCCTGCTCAGGCTTATACTTTAAAGGCTGCTCCTTCCTCTTGTACTCGTTCGGTTGTGGACAAGGGAAAGAAGGTGATCATCGAAGGAGTGTTATCTATCTCTGATTTTCCTATTCATACCCTATTTGATTCTGGAGCTTCGCACTCGTTTATATCTAGTACTCTGGTAGAGGGTCTTGGTCTTGATGCTTGCTTAGTGACCGACCCGGTAGTAGTATCAAATCCCGTAAGAGGATCGGCCTATTTTTCCATGTTATGTCGGGATTTGAAATTGTTTATTTTAGGGGTTGAGTTTGACTGTAGTGCCTTTGTATTGGGCTTTTCCCGGTTCGGGTTGATTCTTGGTATGGATTGGCTATCCATGTATGGTGCTATTCTTGATTGCGATAAGAGGGTAGTGAGGTTAGGCACTTGTTGTGGACGTACCTTGGAGGTATCTTGTGATCCTAGAGGATCAGTCATGTTGAGCTACCTTTATTTTCTTGACTTATCGCCCGATAGTTTGAGTTCGGTACCCGTTGTTAGAGACTTTCCAGATGTGTTCGAGGAGGTTGCTGACCTTCCACCTCGAAAAGAGATCGAGTTCTAGATTTATCTTGTCGATAATGCCAAACCGGTTTCTTTACCGGTAAGTTATATGGCTCCTAAGGAACGCCTTGAGTTGAGCAAGCAGATTGGAGAGCTTTTGGAGAAGGGCTTCATTCGTAGGAGTATTTTAGAGTGGGGCGCACCCGTCATCTTTACCACTAAGGCGGATGGCTCTCTCAGGCTTTGCATGGATTTTAGGGAGCGTAATAAGCTGACAAAGAAGAATCGTTATCCTCTTCCCCGTATAGACTATCTCTTCGACCAGCTAGTAGGAGCCAAGTATTTTCGCAGCTCTATTTGGCCATGGGATTTCATCAGTTGCATGTGTCGGAGGATAGCATCGAGAAGACTGCGTTTAGTACTCTGGATGGGTTATTTGAGTGGTTAGTCATACCATTTGGGCTAACCAATGCTCTGACATATTTTATGGACCAGATGAGTCGAGTATTTCGTGAATCGTTGAACAAGTTTGTGGTGGTTTCGTCGATGACATTTTGGTTTATTCGCGAAGCAAGGAGGATCATACTGTTCACTTGGAAGAAGTGCTTAGGACCCTGCGAGCACATAAGTTGAAGGCGAAGTTCTCCAAGTGCCAATTTTGGAGGGATGAGGTTCGCTTTTTGGGACACATCGTTTCGGAGGATGGACTTGCAGTAGATCCGGCGAAAGTGACAGCAGTACAGGATTAGCAGACCCCTAAGAATGCCATAGACGTAAGGAGTTTCCTTGGCCTTGTGAGCTACTATAGGAATTTCATTAAGGACTTCGCTAGGATATCAGCTCCACTTACCCGCCTTATCAAGAAGAACTCAGCTTTTGTCTGGGATGCTAAGTGTGAGGATGCCTTTGGTCGATAGAAGGAAGCATTGACTACCGCTCCCGTATTGGTATTACCGGATAGAACCAAGCCTTTCTCAGTTTATACGGATGCTTGTGGTACGGGGCTAGGGGCGGTACTGATGCAAGAGGGTAGGGTAGTGTGCTATGCGAGTAGACAGTTGAAAACACATGAGAAGAACTACCCAGTGCATGATCTTGAGTTGGCAACTATAGTTTTTGCTCTCAAGTCTTGGAGGCACTATCTCTTAGGAGAAAGATTTGTGCTTTTCACGGATCATAAGTCTTTGAAGTATCTATTCTCACAGAAAGACTTGAATTTGGGATAGCAAAGATGGATGGAGTTTTTTGCCTCTTATGACTTTGAGATTTCCTATACCCCTAGCAAGGGTAATGTAGTGGCAGATGCGTTGAGTAGACGCAAAGTGGTTTTAAGTCCTATGTTTTTGGAATGGAAGCATTTGGAGCACATTGCTACCTTTGATTTTAGACCTCCATCGGTTTAGCTCCAAGATTGTTAGCAGCCCTCGACGTCCAGCCTACTTTGATGGAGCAGATTGGAGCAAGTCAAGGTGAGGACAAAGAGTTAAAGGACATTTTAGATAAGCTTGGTAGAGGAGAGTCATCACCACATCTTAGGCGCTATACCATGGACACTAGGGGATGGCTTAGAAGGGATGGTAGACTTTGTGTTCTCCGTAGTGAGGATTTAGTAGATGCGGTGTTGGCCGAGTCACATCATTCTAGGATGACAGTGTACCCCGGTGGTGACAAGATGTACCAGGATATGAAGAGGGTATTCTATTAGTCCGGAATGAAGAAGAGGGTGGCAGAGTATGTATCGAAGTGCATCACTTGCCAAAGGGTTAATGCGGAACATAAGAAACCCGGAGGACTGTTGCAGCCATGGGATATTCCATTATGGAAATGGGAGAGCGTCTCTATGGACTTCGTGGATGGATTACCAAGGTCACGGAGAGGGAACATGAGCATTTGGGTCATTGTGGATAGACTGACAAAGAGCGCTCATTTTATACCCATTAAGAGTAATAGGACGACAGCTTCTTTGGCGACTCTTTATGTAAGGGAGATAGTTAGGCTTCATGGAGTTCCCGCCAGCATCGTGAGCGATAGAGATCCATTATTCACCAGCGAGTTTTGGAGGTGTCTTCAGCAAGCCTTAGGAATGGAATTGAATCTGAGCACGGCATATCACCCTCAGACAGATGGACAGACTGAGAGGGTAAATAGGGTTTTGGATGATTTGCTCAGATTGTGCATCATTGAGTTCAGAGGCTATTGGGAAGACCACCTACCTTTAGTGGAGTTCGCGTATAATAATAGTTATCAAGCAAGCATTGGGATGGCACCGTTCGAGGCCTTCTATGGTAGACCATATAGATCACCATCCTATTGGTGGGATACTACCGATAAGATCTTGCTTAGACCAGATTTAGTGAGGGAAACTTCCAAGAAGGTGGATTTGATTCGCAAGAGGTTGATGACTGCACAAGATAGGCAAAAGTCATATGCCGATAGAAGACGTTCAGATTTGGAGTTTAAGGTTGGAGATATGGTTTTTGTCAAGGTTTGTCCTTTGAGAAACTTTATGAGATTTGGCTCAGTGGGTAAGTTGGCACTGAGATTTGTAGGACCCTTCCCTATACCGCACGGATTGGAAAAGTGGCATATAGAGTTGATCTTCCAGATAAGTTGGCAAGAGTTCATGATGTTTTTCATATTTCGCATCTGAGGAGGTGTCTACATGATTCTGCAGTAGTAGTAGAACCCAATCAGCTAAGGGAAGTGGAGGTAGAGCGCGAAACACTTGTGCATCGTACACCCACGCGTATATTGGAACACGACGTCAAGAGATTATGCAACAAGGAAGTTCGTCTTGTGAAGGTCCAGTGGGGAGATGACCCCAAGAAGTGCACATGGGAATATGAGGAGAGAATTCGAACTTCTTATCCTTTTCTATTTGAAGGTACACTTCAAATATCCTATCTTTGATCTTTGATCTTTCCTTAGTTAGGGTCTTTTCGATAATCTTTAGGTGAAACCTATGGATAGTAGCTTGGTTGTAAACATGTCATTAGGGCATGTTATGTTTGATGGATGAAAATGATTGCAAGCGGATGCCAATGTTTGCAAAAGGATGCATTGCATGCACTAGACAGATATTTATTAGGATAATCAGCCAACTAGGTACACAGACCTACATATGTGTGCCTGTCATCTATTGCATTTGCACATGGTTGTATATATATATATATGAACATAAAAATGGATGTTGCATATGGATGGTGCATTTGGGTGAATGATTGAAACATACAAATAGAATTATCAATTATACAAGGGTAATTGCATACATTTGGTTACATGGCATAAGCATACTTGCATTACAGGAGGTCAACTGAATCAATAGACCGACTACCTTTTCGCATTAGGTAAGTTCATATGCATTTCACTTTGCATAAATCATAAATTGCATTAGTTAAAAATAATGACATTGGTAGAAATGGATGATGGTTGAGTAGATGGATGTAGTTCTTGGATGCTGGTTGTTAATTACGTTCTTCCATCTTTGGAGGTTACGGGGACGAAATCCTTTAAGGGTGGGAGAATGTAACACCCCGATATTTTACAGCAAATATAATTAAAAATAAATTAAAAGCGCATTTGGTACAGTGGTAAAAGCGCATGTTGACTTCCTTAGTGACCAGGGATCAGTCCCATTGTCGCCCAAAATCTGGAGCGATGTTTTTTTAGCTTGTTCGTTTTCAGCGATTTTCCTACGTATTTCAGCGTTGTTTCTGACATGTGGCGGCTTCCCATTCACTCCACTGATGTAATAGGATGAAATGGCTAAATTTTATTGGTTGAGTGATGTGTATAGGCTAGAATGGATAACCATTAAGTGTATGAAAGAACCAGATTTAATCTAAAATAATCTAATGGATTATATTCATTCAAACAATTTATAAATAAACCATCTAACCTAAACCTAATCTCTTATTCAGCCATCGCCATAATTCTACAGTAAAATTAGTGTGTATTATTCTTCCTCCTTTTCTCTACTAAATAAACAAATCTCTACCAAATTAAACTATCTATATATATTCAAGCAATTTAAGGAATTTAGAAGAATCAAAGGGAGAAAGATTAAAGGAAAGCTTTTTTCAAATTTATGCAAGCTAAAGTGCCAGGTGAGTGGGAATTAATATGAAATAGAAAATAAAGTAGTTCAATTTTACTTCTTTTCTGGCACGTTAATAAGAATTAATTTCTGTTATTAATTGAGAATAGATGTAAATTATTGCAACTTCTTCTTCTTCTTCCACTTCTCAAATCTAATTCATGTTTGGTTTAAAATACGGGACATATAAATTGTCTATTCACGTTTTATGGCATAAATAAGATTGAAATTTATGTAAATTATTGTATCTTCTTCTTCCACTTCTCAATTCTAATTCATGTTTGGGTTGAAATTTGGAACAAACAAATTGTTATTCACGTTTCATAGCGTAAATAAGATTGATTTAATTAAATTGAATTAGAATGGTTATTCAATTTCTAATGGTAGAACCGGTTAGTTGAATAAATTCAAAATATGTTACTTGAATAAAATTGTGTTTTTGATTGATATAATTACATAATTTTGAATATGGTTTTGGAAAAAATTGGGAAGTCTAATTGGCATAATTGTTTGATTCATATGTGGCCTAAAAATGTAAAAGTGGAATTTTGTGTAACTAATTGGTTTATGGCTATTGGATAAAATTTTTGTACAGATTAAAGCTCTAAAAGGAGAACGTAAATTAGGGTGGAAAAAATGTAAATTAAATGGACCCTAAAAGGCTAGTGTAAATCGTAACCAAATAGCATTAAAATTACAGACAAACCATACGGACTGAACGGACGTGAAATTGAAATACCATTTATGTAAGAAAAAGGGAAATTGTGAAACAACCAAATCGGATGTAAAAATGGCCTAAAGCAGATTAATGGAAATAAACAGTATGTAAACTGTAACGGTAAAATTAATTAATCTGGAAGCGATTTGGTAGGCAGACCTTGTAAAGGTCTGGATAGGTGTTTCATGCAGTTATGGCCAACATATACTTTTGGTTGTACGTACTAGGAGAGGACAAGTAGGTTCGCAAGAATGTTTGTTACCTTTCATAGGTTGCTAGTACATAGGATAGATAACATCTACAATCGTAGGCTTCTTCAAGCAGATCAACGCGGACGGAACATGACAAGTGTGCTCCGACGTAGGCTTCTTTAAGCAAATCGTTGGAGAATTTTGCGCAACCGACCCAGATGCTGGCGCTCTTTCGGAGAACCAACACTTTGGATAGAGGCAAGTCCACGTTGGTGACCGAGGGGACATGAGGATAGGAGTCCAGTTTGGCAAAGCCTGAGCGCAACTTTAGGGTCCTACGAGGTTGTTTGAGTCGGCGCTGGTCAGACGTAAGAGGCATTTAGTCACAGTGCATGGGTGAAGAGCATGACTTTCACACTGTAGCACGTGGATATGTAAGGATAGCAGGTCCGACAGGCCGATTGATATTTAGTATTACTGCATGGTTGACTTCCCTAGAGTGACCATGGACTTTGCCTTCTTAGGAACTGTATCTAAGAAGGATTCACTGCATTATATTATTCACCCTCTGCGATATCTGGGAAGACCTGGAATTAAACTGTTTTATTCTTTTTGCTTCATTTTATTTCTCATTCATCAGACTTTATGTCTGACCCATTCCTATTTTTCCTATTTTCCCCAAATCATAGGAGGGCAGGTCTAGGTTGTAGTTCTTTGCAGCTTGGAGGGTCATTGTAGCAGTCGTTATCTTCAGCTTTTGTTTCTTTTGTTTCATGTACTTCGTTTCACTTTTTCGTACTTTACTCTATATATGGAGACATATATTGTGAACTTTGTTATGTTTTATGTTTTGGTGGATACTACTTGGTACTTTTGGTTTCAAAAATAAATTTGGGATAATGTTGTTTTTAATGAAGCTGTTTTGCTATTAATTTATAATTAGTGAAAGTTTTCTTCCGCTGTAATATTTTAATCATTTTATGTTGTTGCTTTAGTCTCTATGCTATGTTATGGATTTTTATTTCACCCGACCACCCATGCTTCTAGTCATGTCCGATTTTTGGGCTGCCTAGAGGTGCGGGGTGTCACATTATGCATCGCATGAAGCTTTAGATGATAGCATAAAATAAGTTTTTGGGACTCGTTAAATGAAATTATTCAACCAATACCCAAGGCATGAGCAAATTTCATTGGGGCGATTTTAATGGGCATGTGGGGGTAAATAATAGAGAGAACGATAGAATAACCTTGAGGTTTTTTATGAAAAATGAGGAAGCAGAATCTCATATAGTAACATGGATAATGCTTGTATCTGAACAAACTTTTGAAAGGCACCACAGAATGTAGTTTCACACTAGTTATCCATTATGTATTATTTTTACTATGTTGATATTTCATGGTTATATTGATGATGGGTCATATAATTGTCCAGTAGTTAATACTTTGTTCTAATATGGTGACATCATCTTACATCAATCATGTTAATTCACTTTTGTATTTCAATATTATTTTGAACATGGAAAATTAATGCCATCATGTGTCAATTTTGAGGTTTGAACTCGTGACCTTTCATGATTAAATACAATTGAGTAAATTGTAAATGGCATATAAACTTTGTAAGTGAAATGATTTATCGAACAAGTCATTTTTTGTTAAAATATCAATGTTGTATTAGTACATTTTTTGGGTATTATTTATGCAGAGTTTTAGATAATATGTAGAAAGCAATTTTAATGGGTTGAAATGATCCTTTGGTCTTCCAACTCCGAAATTATGTAAATCCAGTTATGTAAAATTACCGATTACTCATGGTGTTGTAAAGCATGTGATTTCAAATGTAGTGAGTTATATACACATGTAAACAGATGTTTTTCATTTTTAAAAAATAATAAATTATTTTGTTCTCGTTTTAGCATTTTGATAAAATACTATGCTTATTTATGTTAATCATGCATCTGTGATATATTTGAACAAAGTATGAGGGGTCACAAACATGATCTAAACTAAATAGAAAAATTTTGAACTTTTTTTATCATTTTCATAAAATTTAGTTATGTTTATGTCAGATTGTTAGTTCTCACAACACCAAATTAAGTGAAGTAATTACATCAGTGGATGCTCACGTAATTACAGATTAACTAATTTATGAAATATTAACTTATCTTAAATGAGGTAATTATGTTATGGAATGCTTCAATGGACAATTCAAATTGAAACAAGTCCAAACACAAATTGTAGTAAAGTAAATGCTAAAAAAAGTAAAAGCATTGAGAGTTGTGTGGTTCAGATATTAAGAAGTCCTATGTCCATGGTCAATGAAGACCTTAGTACAATTTTACATTATTTAATTCTTTGAATAAAAGTTTGATCTCTTTTTCCTACTACAGTCGTTTTCTTTTATAGTAGAAAAGGTATCACATGGCTTATTGTCGTCATTTCTCGAACTTAATAACCGTCGCTGGATCTTACCATGCATCCTCCATCCACTCAATTGATTTAATATGCAAGGATCACTGACTTGGATTTAGAAAAGATAATGCATTTTAGGTGGGTGAATTTGGTTTTTGGCGGGATAACTTTTTTTTAGGTGAGAACATTTGAATTTGAAATTATAGGCTAGGAATGATGCTACATGCTATTTACTACTTAGCTTGAATCAGTGCAGCATGAGAAACTTGGGTTTGCTGTTTGAAAGCATGATGTTGCGCTGCATGGCTTGTGCTACTTTTGGATTAATATAGTCGAGGAGTGTTATTTCTTATTGAAAAACTAATCAAGGCGCACAACCTACATCTTAGACTTGGCTAGTTGGTGTGTGAAGTCTTTTGGTTGTGCAACTTAGTTAGAAATTGTTGGGTATTATGTGCTGTATTCCTGTAACACCCCCTCTATATCCGTAAGACCAAAGTGTATTACTAGATCCAATAATAAGGAGAATGAGGCGATAGCGGGATACCACACGTGACTATTCCCTTGAGCTAATACTGGTACGTATTCAAAGATCATATACTACTCATATATACATACTCAGAATCGACACAAAGCAACATACACATGCGTTTTAAGGATAGAATAATACATAATACAAAATAAACCATAAAGCACACAAAGTCATCTACGCAACGATAACATATAATAATAAATATACATGTGTCCAAGTGGGTTTACAAAAATAGTCAAATGTCCACTATCATCAAAAATATACATACATATCTAGTATTTACATCTCAACATCACATGAACACATGTAGCTACAAATATACAAAATGATACTCAACTCTCTAATATATATAACTATGCACCATTTATGCCCAACATCCAAAAATTGGTCGGTTTGTCCCTAAACCTTAAATGTCTTGGATTGACCTGAGTATTATATGAATAACACATGGGTAAAACTATATCTAGAATGTAGATGTAAATACAAAATATCATCTTGCATGGTATAAACAAGTGTAACACATGTGGCACGTGCATATCCTAAGTGTCAACATATCCCAAAACCATGCACATAAAAGATAACCCGTTTCCAAGTAAAGTCGATCAGCACATCAAACGAGTTCCATACCGCTCGGTATTACTAATCTGTTTACTCAAAATTCTCATGATATAGAACTTCATATAGTATTATTCTATATAACAAGTCCAAAAAATAACCAGAGAAATATTACTGAAAGTTCCATACCAGATGGTACTATAACTCTGTTTATTCTAATTCTTCATTACATAGAAATATAAACCATTTATAACACACAAAACTACTATTTATTGATTCGAAAGGGTTTTAGAATACATTTTTTTCTCAAAATCATCAAAACAGTTTCAAATATCAATATTCAATTGAAAGAAAATTAAATTATAAAATTCTCATTCTTTCTTCAAAATCCATTTACAGTTTCAAAAATAAATAACCTCTTATTTAATTACAAGGAAATCTATAAATTAAACTTCATTCAGTTCCAAATCCCTTGAATTCCTTTTTAAAAAAATTCATACCTTTTAAAATTCTTCTCCATTAATTGAGAATAATAATATCAAATAAGTTTTATAACTTATAATATCCTTTGAACAACGAATTTAAATAATTCCACTTTAGATAATACATTCCTAAAAAATTCAATGATCTAACACAATAATTTATTACTTCCAAAATTCACTTAACTATATATATAACAAATCCCATAAATGATAATTTTCATTCAATAAATAAATTGCATTGAACTTACAATTACTTCAAAAAATTATTTTGTGAACTTCTAATTTATTAAACCCAAATAAAATTAACTTATCACTATAAAAATATAGATTATAAATATCATTTCTTAAATATCCTTTAAATTTTTTTATAATCTTTGGTAAGTAAATAATAATATAGACATCAAAAATTCACTTATTTAATAAAATCCCAGAATTCATCATTTTTTTAAATAATTTCCGTTCACACTATCCTCGAAATTATTCCACTTTTATATTTCTCTAAAATCCTTCCATTTTCAAATTTTCCATTAATTACAATATCTTCAATATCAAATAGGGATAATCATTCCGAATTCACTATTTATTTCCAAAATAATTTATTTATTTCAAATCTTCACCTTTTAATTCAATTACCCTATTTTCGATAGTGTTGTGTTCGACTGATATCATCATCAAATTCAACCAATATGCATACAACGTAATTCAACTAAGGTAACAACACTCTTTCAATCAATATCATCAAATAACAATCAATTTCATCCAATAATCTATATTAAATCAAATTAATCACAACACTTAAAGCAAGGCATGCATAGGGACTTATATACTAAATATAGCTGTGAGAAAATAAAATTTACTCACAGGAATGATGAAAGCAAACACGAATAATCCAGGAACATTAGCCAACATAGAATTCCAAAATAATCGCTGCCCAAAACCCTCTACTACCATGAATAGATGCTCACATCATGCTCCTCTACCTTTAGACGACCTCCGAGAATGCCAGCCTCTCGCTTGAGCACAACATCTACTGCTCCGACACCACAACCGCATGCAGATTCCACCAAATCGTACCGCACCCATCCTTCATTGCGTCTTTCACCATCACCGGCCACCAGTTGCCCCCCTCATGACACTCACCTATTCCAGGCATCATGCACCTCGAGCGTGATCTTTTATTTTTATGATCGTGATTTGATTTCTGATTTAGAGAGTTGGGCTAAAACTGATAGAGGGTTCAGGCTTGAATTGGTAAGTAAGAGAATCTTCCAGACACAAGGAGAAAAATGAATGGGCTTGAGCTTTGATTTAGTTGGGCCTTTAAATTTTAGTTCAATCTAGTTTTAATTTATTTTCTTTCCACTTAAATTTAATTTTAGTTCTTGACATTTATTTATAAATACATTTCAATCAAGTACAAATTGATTTATACTTCATTTTATAAAAAAATCCTTCGATAACCGCATAATTACGTTTAATTCGTCATTCGCTTATTTTTATTTAATCATTCATTGTACTATTACAAAATAAATTTATTTTTCAGCTATTCTAATAATATATATAAATTATTTACACTTTAAAACAATTTTATATTCAATTTAAAACATTTTATTCAATTTCAGTAAATTATCCGAAAAGAATTTATTAAATCAAAATCTTTTGTTAAATAGAATTTAATTAAATAATAATTTATTTTCAAAATACTAATTATCAAATATCAAATTTGAATATTTCTATTTCAATTATATTTATTTATTTATGCGGTGCATAAAGCATAGTTGTTACAATTCTGGAGCTCACGTAATTCCCATTTGATGTAGCTTTCGGCCCATATTATTCTTTACATTGCTAGCTACATTACACTCTGACTTTGTCCACTTAAACCTACGCTAGATATGATTGAAAAATGGGTGCAACACTTGCTCCCAAGCCCGCGCTAATGTATATTGGGGTTGACTTGTTATTTCCATCCTAGTTTTTAATGGCCTAATCAACTGTTTTAACATTTAATGTCCTTTACACGTGGCATGTTGTGACTAGTTACTTTATCTGATCATAATTAGTTAAATAATTTCATACTTTGAGAAAGCTTCTTTGTATATCGTGAATAACTTTTGTCATCATTTGTATCCGACGACTCATATTTTCATATTGTTTGGGTTTTACAGATAGGATCTTTTTGGCATCTTATACTTACCCATCTTTATCTCCTTGTTCCCTTTTACTCACTTTCCAAAAGTCCTTTAGTATTTGCCATATTCTCCGCCATTGTTCTCATATTTACCTATTTCTACCTCGTTATAATCTGTAAGTGGCTGCTGGTCATTAAACTTTTTTATTTATTATCTAATTCTCTTCTCGTGTCTCCATGTCCTTTTATGTATCATATAAAGGATTCTTACTCAGTTTTCCCCTATCTTAAATGATGCCTTTAATATGTTTGGTCAAATGCCAATATCTATTTTGTAACGACCTGCCTTTTTGGACGTTTTAAGCAGACACACACGTCAGACTCAAACCATTCAAAAGGGCAGATTGTTATGGGGTAAATAAGAAAAAGAAGAGAAAAAAAACAAATACAGAATCTCGCAGCGGAATGAGAAAATATAATAATCAAATAAACAGTTCATGAAGTTGTTTACAAATACATTGATTATACTTTTATAATACAGATCAGAGTTACATGCAGCAAGAATAAATAATAAATAAATGCAACGGAACAACATGATGCAGTAAATATAATAAATAATACTAGTACAAAATCTTCGTATTCATCCTCAAGAAAGCCGTCTTCGATAAACTGAAAAGCTCAGACTGACCCGAGCGAATTGAAAAGACAAAACACTCGAGTCAGAACTAAAAGATCTTATGTAAGTTAAATCAACAGTAAATAAATACGAGTGTGACGGCGTCAGAGATGTTTACGCGGTTTGACATCTCCTATCCGGTGTCTAACGTGAGTGCAATAACTTAAGAGATGTTCGGTATTACCATCTCCTAAGGATCCGTTAAACTATCTACTATGTAGTACAATACGCTATTATAATAGTGTTTACAGAAAAGTATTAAAATAGTGTTAAGGCGTTTCCCATATCCCCCTTAACACATTTTATATATTCCCATAGTCTATACAGTACCGTACGCTCCTCCGTGAGGTTTACCCAGAGGGCACTCCATAGGTATGGTACGAAACAACCTCGTAGAAGGCGCGATAGGGCATGTGAACACGGCACTCGAGGCAATGCCAGGGTAGATATACCAATTGCGGATCCGGACTGGTGGTAACGCATAACAGCTACTATCGCCCACCTCGGAACACACTCCCAAATCAAATCAAGGGGTGGCCACCAAATCAATCACAAAGTAATAGCATGGTATCGAAGAAATGTGCCCGATAGGAGAAATGACCTCACTTGGCCCAGCATGGCTCCTGTTTTAGCCACATCAAGCTGACTTACGAGAGTCAGGGTCACGTAAATACCTCATTCAGAATCGTTCGCCAAACCATCCTACTTCATTTCTGGAATCTCCACCATGTACACAGTTGTTTAAGTGGTTTTCGGTATTGGCAGAGAGTATGACAATATCTGATCTCAGTCTCTTTAACAACCAACCGCTTATTTCACACCGGATGGTTCTTTTACATTTCAAAAGTCAATTTACAATTAATATCAAAATATCATATTCGATTTCCAAACCTTATCACTTTCGAAATCATATTCACTTCCAAAACCATATTCACTTCAAAATCATATTCACTTTCAAAAATCATATTCACTTATGAAATTATCGATAAGATAGGTTAATTAAATCCTCGTTCCAAGATCATCATATTTACTCAAATATGTCATTTCACAAAAGGTATCAATTTCAAAACCCAACTTAGGTTGTATTATCATCAACGATTTAAATGTAAATACTTTCTCTTTACACAGTCTGAAATTTTAAAAATAGTTTAGATAGGCATTAATAGTTTTAATAGTTTTAAATATAGTTTAAATAGATTAGAATAGGTTAAATAGTAGAAATAGTTTAAATTAGATTTAAATTAGATTTAAAACGATTTATATAGATTTAAAGTAGATTAAATGGATTTAAATTATCTTAAATAGATTTTAAATAGATTAAATAAATTTAAAATAGATTTAAATCATATTAAATAGATTTAAAATAGATTAAATAAATTTTAAAATAGATTAAATAGATAAATTAGATTAATTTGGATTAAAGAGATAAAATAGATTAAAATAAAAAAATAGTTTAAATTGATTAATATAGTTTAAATTAGTTTAAAATATATTTCAAAGTTATATCCAAACATTTTCTATAACTCAATTTCGATAATTCATTTATATTTGACACTTCAACTTGAAATTCTAATTTAACTCACTTGAAATTCTAATTTAACTCCTTTGAACAATTCATTAAATCAATTCCAATTTCAACATTAACGCTTAGATTATCGAAAACAGTTCAATATATATGAATCAATTTCTATTTCAAAATGCCAGTTAATTGAATTCAAAATTTAAAGAATTAAAAATCATTTAATTTAACCAATCCGGTGTCCGTATATAATTTTCTACCCTATGGTCAAGTGATACAGATATTTATCATTTCAATCCGCAATTTAAAAATTTACGATTATATATCATTTTAAACCGCAATCCCGAATTAAATAAAATCCACAATATTGCTCGAGTCTATCATTTCAACCCATAATGATTTTTCCTTAATCTATAGATCGTTCGGGTATGTATCATTTCAACCCATATGAAACTTGCAGTGTTATAACAATATAAAATACAACATCCAGTCATCCAATATCAACAATCAAACATCTATCACAATCATCATCAAAATCAATCAATAAATAACTAATAATCTATAACAGGTATTAATTTGACAATTTAAATTCAATATTAAATTAAACGATGATTAAATGCAATAAAAGTCAAATTTAACTAGAATGCCAATTTAAACATACCAAACATCAATCAATAAATTTCATAACACATCAAAATTTTAATTTAACTATCATAAGATGATTTAGTAATTGTGAGTAGGTTAAAACACCCACCTTTGGATTCAAATCGATTTGAAATCCAAAATGAGTCCCAAAATTCAACAGTCTCAGAATTTGACCAAACTAGTTCCATAATGTCCGAAATTTCGATATGATCCCAACAAAATAAACCGCATGTGAATTGGAGCTCGTATGCAAAGTTATTGATGTCAAAACGCCTAAAATCAAATTTAAATTAAATAAACAAAAACAAAAATACCTTGCCACGTCATCATCTTCACGTGTTCGTCCCAGAATAAGTTACGCACACTCGACCTTGGAAAACCGTACAGTTGCCACAGATTACGATCATCCACAGCCGCCTACGGCCACCTGCGGCCACGCGCCCCACCACCAGACAACACGCCACCCCTCGCGACACCCAAACGACCCTTCGCGGCCACGCTCCGATCGCCCAAAAGCCCCAGCCTCCGTTGCCATTTATAGACCCTAATGAATTTTCCACGACGATCCCACCATTGATACGACGAACAACCTACATCGATGAACTCCACTCGCGAATCTCCACAACCTAGTACCTTCGATTCAACGATCAGACAAGGTTGACCAAGGCATGACGAACAGCCAATATTTAATCATCAATTCCTGGCCACACAGGTATCCAAATCGAAAAAATAACTGTACATTTGAATTGTGCTCGTCGAGGGCTTCGAATTGATATATAATTCGATACAGTTTGGAGGAGTTTGATTTTGAAATTGATTTTTGAATTGACATTGAAATGGGGAACTTAGGGTTTTCAGCCAATGAGAAAGAGGAACAGACAGATAGAACTGTACATATAGTAATGAGAAATGAAAGGCTGCTAGGGTTTAGAACAAGACAATATATACTAACGAAGCCCGATAAGAAATATAAAAAATACCCCAATTGATTTGAAACGACAAATACGACTCAAAAAACCCGTTCTGTCTCCGGAACGAAAATGGGTCATCCCATATATCAAAAATAGATGTTTTTGATATTTTTAAACTCAATGGAACATGTTTCATGTCCTAATTCCATCGTATGAGAAAGTTAGCTTAAAATCAGCTTATTTCAAATTGATTTCAATTGAATTAAATTAAACTGATTTCTACGCGTTTCGAGTCCGTACGATCGAACGACAAGTCCGAACGCTACGAAACTTGAAACCTTACAATAATTCACTGTTATGGATCCGATGAAACTGGTTTCGTCGAAATCCGAGACAGTGTCCAAAATGGCCATTTTCATGTTACTTAAATAAATTAGTATTAAATTAATTAAATCACTTTTTAATTTCAAATTTAATAACTAACAATTTTATCATTGTTGATTATTTAGACATTTACAATAATTTAAAACAAATTTACATATCAATTCAGTGTCAACTTATTTTACTAATTACAGTGCTTAATTTCAACTATAATTAAATCTAATTAATTATAATTTTAAATTTCAACAAATTGATTAAATTTGGTTTCAATCTTTTTATTCAATCAATCATTATTCCATAGGCCTAGTTAACATTGGTTTATATTTTATTACATTAATATGCTACAATTTCCATCTTTTATTTGTATTAACTACTATATTTCAATTATATTGAATTTTGTCGATTTTATTATAATTTAAAATCTCAATAAATTAATTTATCTTTGTTTCACTCTTTATATTAAATCAATTATTACCTTATGAATGTAACTGACATTTCCGTACATTTTATTGCATTCACCTTTTATAGTTATAGTCTTAACTCACATTAAAATAACATTTTAATTTCATTTAATTATAATTAATTAAATATATTGGTAACAAATAACAATTGTCATCATTTCTACATTTAATAACATTTGTAAGTTTATTATTTACAAACAAATGTTATAACAACTTACACTACACTAATTCTATCCAATTTCAATTTATTATACATTATTTCATTAATTAATCAACATTTAAATTATCAATTACTCTTTTAATCCAATTTTCAATTAATACAAACATTATTACAATTTATTTATAGTCTATGACCAATTATAACTCTTTAATCATTTCAATTAATTGCAATTACATTTAAAACAGTTATTAATTACCTTAAATTAATACTATTACACTTCATTCCAACTATATTCTTATAATTCAATCACAAAATTTAATTTCTTCCAATATTAAATTACAAAATCTTATTAAATTAACGATTTTTAATTATTGAAATTTACGGGTCGTTACATATTTGGTCGGTTATGCGTTTAATTAAATGCCAAGCTTTAGTAAATTAGATATTTTATGGGTCGTTTTAATTAAACACAGACCCATTTGTAAACTTCATGCCTTTGAATTAAGAAATCCTATTTTAATTATTTCTTCCTTTAGTTGATCATGACATCTGATAACTCTTCCAGCCCATCTAGCTAAGACCCCTCTTCTTTCGCTGACCTAGTTTTAACTATTCATGAAAATAACCAAATCGAACATATTCTTGATCACTTCGGGGTCAATGGCCATGAATTTGGGGTTCCTTCATTGATGGGTGTATGCATCTTCACCCGGATGGTTCTATATCATTGACTTCAGAGCACATCCGATGTGGCTTGTAATTTTGCCCTTCAATCCTCTTATTAAAGAATGGTTAGAAATAGTAGGAATCTCCCCATGCAATTAGCTCATATCTTTTAATTCCTTTCGACCTGCATCTTCATCATTTACATTGAGCATCTCGACTCTCCACCATCATGCCTAGAGTTCATCTTTTTGTGTTTTGTTTTAAGAATCCCAGCCCTGCTTGTGAAAGATTTTACCACATTCAGACCATTACACGGTTATGAAAGGCATGCTACGACGCACACCATGGCGCAAGGCATGGCGTATCGTTTGTGCCTTTCTTTCATATGACGCAACGCACATGAAAAGGTGTAGTGAATAACTCAAATGATGCTTACGACACAAATGACATACGGCGCAAAAATGGCACTCCTTTTTGTTATTTTATTGTTTTTCTTCATTTTTATTTTTTTTTCGTTTTTTTTCACAATCAAACCAATATCCTACGGTGGTTGATGTTAGTCTCTGAGAAGTTGGTTTTGATGACAACAACCTTAGAATAAGATTATAAAATATAAATACTAACAATATTGTTTAGATATATATGTATATGCAGGATGAATATGCAGGTACCAAAGAATGAAGACTGTACAGTATAAAGATTCAAGAACTGATGAACTCTAGATCAAAGATATCAAGATTCAAGACTCATGAGTATCAAGATTATCAAGAGTTCAAGATTTCAAGACAAGTAATTTAGTTAGGAATTTTGTTAAAACTCCTAGAAAAGCACTAATATCTTAAAATCCATTTTATTCGTGGAATGGAATCCACTTCGAGCCCGTTAAAGGGATCGAACCCTAGGTAGGATGGAACCTACGAAAAATCTAGTGGAACATCGTTTTGTATCCACTAACTTTTATTCAAATGTTTTACAAAATTATATCTTGTTTTCAAAATGATTTCAAAATCTTCCTTTTTAAATCAAAAACATCTATCCTGGTTTTAAATACTTTTAGCCTCAAAATAATCTTTATTTTCAATATCAAAATTATCCTTGGTTTTAAACTATCTTTAATTATAATGTACTTAACTTTTAATATTTATATTTAAGATTTAAATATGAAACTATAGTAAAATTTTATATATACCAAAATATTATTCTCTATACTTATTTATGTATTTTAACTATAGTATATTTATAAAGTTTAAAATAGTTTTAATATAAGATAGAAGTTATTTTCAAAAGAAAAACAAATTATCAAAAATACCTTAGGGATGTCGACAATCCCTAGGTACCCATGTCGACATGATGGCAGTTGATTCCAAAAGTTTGAATTTCAAAGGAAGTGTCTATTCGTCATATCCTTTCCCGAATGGACATGGCTGTTGTTCTACTATAAATAGGGGATGTTTTAAACGAATTTACATTCATAATTTTTTGATTTCACTCCTATTCTTCTTCCACATTTCTTTATATACATTTTTACTATTACTCTGCCGAAATCACCATTGAATCTAACTAGATCATCTCTGGTTTGATTCTCTATCACTATCTCAACAAGCTCCCAGTGCTATTCAGAGTTATAGGCTTCTTTGTAATCAATCGAGCGAGAAAAGGTGTGATTGTAGCCTGGAAAATCAATCAAGTGAGAGAAGGTGTGATTGTAGCCTAGGAAATCAATTGGGTGAACTTGTTGCCCGTAAAATCAAGTATCTCTACCCAGAGGATTGTGAATCTGGAGTGGTGTACCTCGTGGCCTTGAAATCGAGGGTGTAATTGTAAGAATTGATTTTTAAAGGAAATCCGTACTTGTGTTGCGGGACTGGATGTAGGGTAACTCCGAACCAGTGAAAAATCCGGTGTGTTCTTTCCTTTACTGCTTTTACTTTATATTTGCATCTGTGTTTGATTCTGTGATCATATCTATGTTTGAATATTGCATACATTTGTGTTCAAATTAATATAAACTCAAAAAGAATTAGTAATTCCTTAAAACACTATTCATCCCTCCTCTAGTGTTTATTCTAGCCTTAAGATCCGTAATCCGCATTTCTCACATTTGGTAAGTTTCATAATATGAATTTTGAATTTTTTTTTAAAATGGCTATGTTTGAAAAACTTGTTAATACTAGTTTAGAAATATTCAAATCATCATTGCATCATGAGTCTGCATATAATCAATATACAAATTCAAGTTGTCTACAAAATCTTTATGATGTGCAAGAAACATGTTTTATGGGTGTTGAGGAATCAATCCACAATGGACAAATTGTGCAGATCAAAAAGAATAAATGGATACTCGATAGTGGATGTTCTAGACACATGATTGGTAATCTGGATATGCTGAATGATGTAATATACAAAGACGGAGGACTGGTTAACTTTGGAGACAATTCAAAAGGATACGTGATTGGCACCAGCAATGTCGGTAACTCTAAAACTCCTAGTATTACTAATGTTTTGCTAGTTAAGAATCTGAAACATAATTTGCTAAGTATTAGTCAACTTTGCGATAAAGGATATAAAATTAAATTTGAAAAAGATAAGTGTCACATTGAAGATAATAATTCAACCATAATATTTGAGGGAATTAGGAAAAAGAATATTTATATTCTTAGTATGAAAGTTTCAAATGATAACCTGTGTCTTTTGGAAAATACAAGTGACCCTTGGATTTGGCATAAGAGATTTGGGCATTTGAATTTCAAACTCTTATCTAGACTGTCAAAACATGATCTAGTAAGAGGTCTCCCTAAAATGAATTTTAAAGTAGATAGTTTATGTGATGCATGTCAATTAGGAAAACTTAGAAAAAGTTCCCTTAAATTAAAAGATATGATTTCAACTTCAAAACCTCTTGAATTACTTTATCTTGATTTATTTGGTCCATCTCAAATTCAGTCAATAAATCACAGTAAATATGTTTTTGTAATTGTAGATGATTATTCTAAATTTACATGGACAATATTTTTGAAACATAAAAGTGGTACTTTTGAAAGTTTTAAGAACTTTACAAAAAAGATTCAAAATCAACTTTCTGTAAAAATTATAACCATCCGTAGTGATCACGGTGGTAAATTTGAAAATGAAAAGTTTGAGGAATTTTGCAATAAAAAGGGGATAACTCACAATTTTTCATTTCCAAGAACTCCACAACAAAATGGAGTAGTAGAACGTGAAAATAGGACGATTCAAGAGTGTGCGAGAACTATGCTTTCTGATAGTAATTTACCAAAATATTTTTGGGCAGAAGCAGTTGCTACCGCCTGTTATATTTTAAATAGAATTTTAATTAGACCTTTAACTGATAAGACATCTTATGAACTTCTTCACGGAAAGAAACCTAAGGTATCTTATTTTAGAATTTTTGGAAGTAAATGTTTTATTTTAAATACAAAAGATGACTTAGGTAAATTTGATTCTAAATCCGACAAAGGTATCTTTATCGGATATTCTAATAGAAGCAAAGCATACATAGTGTTTAATTTAAGAACTAACACCATTGAAGAAACAATGCATGTTTCATTCGATGAAAATCTCAAAAATTTTGAAGAGACAAATGATGAAGAGGATTTAATTACTCAAAATCAAGAGTCAATTGAAACTAATAATGAATTTAATCATCCTAATAAAAGGATTAAACTTTTAAAAGATCATCCTATAGAAAATATACTAGGAGATATGCAATCTGTTGTTACAACTAGAAATCAACTAAGTAAAATGAGCAATGTAGCCTTATATCAACTATTGAACCCAAAGATCCAAAAGAAGCATCAACTGATGATTCATGGATTTTGGCTATGCAAGAAGAACTAAATCAATTCACTAGAAATGATGTTTGGGAACTTGTTCCTAGACCTAAAAATAAAACTATAATTGGAACAAAATGGGTGTATAAAAATAAAATGAATGAACAAGGTGAGGTCGTTAGAAATAAAGCCCGGTTAGTCGTTCAAGGTTATTGTCAAGAAGAAGGAATAGATTGTGATGAAACCTTTGCTCCCGTAGCAGGATTAGAAGCAATTAGGATTCTACTTGCTTTCGCAAATCATAATAATTTCAAATTATTTCAAATGGATGTTAAAAGTGCCTTTTTAAATGGATTTGTAAAAGAGGAAGTATATGTTGAACAACCACCACTTTTTGAAGATGAAAAATTACCAAATCATGTTTACAAACTTAAGAAAGCTCTATATGGTCTAAAACAAGCTCCTAGAGCCTGGTATGATAGACTAAGATCTTACTTATTATAATCAAATTTTGATATGGGTAAAGTAGATAATACTCTTTTTATTAAAAGAAATAAAAATGATATTCAACTAGTACAAGTTTACGTAGATGATATCATTTTCGGATCAACTAATTTTGAAATGAATAAAGAATTTTCCGAAATAATGACAAAAGAGTTTGAGATGAGTCATATGGGTGAATTAAACTTCTTTCTAGGATTGCAAATAAAACAATTAGATAATGGTATCTTTATCAGTCAAGAGAAATATGCTAAAGATCTAGTTAGTAAATTTGGTTTGACTACTGCAAGTGGAAAACCCACTCCCAAGGCAACCAATGAGTACCTAAGTAAAGAAGATCTCTCGAAAGATGTAGATCAAAAGTTATATAGAGGAATGATTGGATCACTACTCTATATCACTGCTAGTAGACCTGATATCATGCATAGTGTTTGTCTCCGTGCAAGATATCAATCCCAACCTAAAGAGACCCACTTAAAAGCTGTAAAACGTATCATAAGATACATTAAACACACCAATGATTATGGCTTATTTTATCCTAAAAATGATTCTTTTGAATTAATATCTTACTGTGATGCTGACTATGTTGGTTGTAAATCAGACCGAAAAAGTACAAGTGGAACTTGTCACTTTTTAGGGCATTATCTGGTTTCCTGGTTTAGTAAAAAGCAAAACACAGTTTCTTTATCAACAACCGAAGCAGAGTATATTTCGGCTGCTTTGGCTTGTTCTCAAGTAATATATATGCAACAAACTTTAAAAGATTTTGGTTTAAATATCTCAAAATCACCAATTTATTGTGATAATACTAGTGCAATAAATTTATCCAAAAATCCTACTCATCATGCTCGAACTAAACATATTGATATCAGACATCATTTTCTCAAAGATAATATAAGTAAGGAAGTAATTACTCTCAATTATATCAATTCCGAGAATCAAATTGCTGATATCTTAACAAAACCCTTAAATGAATCTATATTCACTAAATTAAGAAGAGAATTAGGTATTTGTTCAATAACTGAAATATAGAATATAAATATATAACAAGTATAATTAAAATTAAATTAAAATAAATCAAATAGAAAAAATATAAGTACCTTGTCGACAACCCTCTTTTACCCCTGTTGACATATAACAATTTTTTCTCTTTTGAAATTTTCCCACCAAAATTCAAATAGGTGGTTATATATTCTTATTATTTCGAAATTTTGTTCATTCTTTCTGTTCTTTCTCTGTTATAACTTCTGAAAACAATAAAACAATGGCCTCCTCCTCCAAATCAAACAAAAATTCAACCTTTTCGTTTCCTTCTCCTTCTACTGGACCATTTCAACGAACTACGCTTGCACGAGTGATGAAAATGGAAGTTTCCTTGAAGAATGCACTGCAACTTATGACTGAAATTCAAGTGGTGCAAATCAGAATGGCCAAAGAACAAGAACGGCAAGGCAAAATCCTTAGAAACTTGCAAAAGTTTCTGATGGACAATCACGCCAATCCCATCTTGATCGATGAAGAATCTTCAGGTGTTCAAGTGCAAGAGGACAGCGAGGAAGAAGAAGAAGTCCCCATGGAAGAAGAGCATGCTGAAGATGACGACAAAGTTATTTGCGTTGGCGAAGTGTGCTTTGACAAGGATGAAATCTAGTCGAACAAAATGGAAATTTATGTTTCCATTACCCAAACTGCTCGGTTCATAGATCTCCCATTGTCAAGGATACACATTAATTTCTTTTCTCTCTTTTTTATCGTTACTTGTATATGATCTTACTTACGTTTTCTACGCAAATGTAAATATAACATTATATGATGAATAAATGATTTGTGTTCTCATATTTGAATTCTCACATTATCATTATTATAAATATTATCATATATATGGATTCTTAGTTAGGAGAGCTAGTTATTAAGGGCTAAGTTTTAGTTTCAGAATTAAGTATTGATTATTTATGATAACACTATCATTATAATCACATGTAATATAGTATTAGATTAAGGTGGAGCTATATAGTTTGGAGCTAGTTTTTGTTGATGACAAAGGGGGAGAAGTATAAAATAGGATAGTTAGGCATAGATTAAGGGGGAGTTATTAGTTTTAGAGGGAGTTATTAGGATAGAAGTGATATTTTATAAACAAAGGTTGTCATCATCAAAAAGGGGGAGATTGTTAGTCCCTGAGAAGTTGGTTTTGATGACAACAACCTTAGAATAAGATTATAAAATATAAATACTAACAATATTGTTTAGATATATATGTATATGCAGGATGAATATGCAGGTACCAAAGAATGAAGACTGTACAGTATATAGATTCAAGAACTGATGAACTCAAGATCGAAGATATCAAGATTCAAGACTCATGAGTATCAAGATTATCAAGAGTTCAAGATTTCAAGACAAGTAATTTAGTTAGGAATTTTGTTAAAATTCCTAGAAAAGCACTGATATATTAAAATCCATTTTATTCGTGGAATGGGATCCACTTCGAGCCCGTTAAAGGGATCGAACCGTAAGTAGGATGGAACCTACGAAAAATCTTGTGGAACATCGTTTTGTGTCCACTAACTTTTATTCAAATGTTTTACAAAATTATATCTTGTTTTCAAAATGATTTCAAAATCTTCCTTTTTAAATCAAAAACATCTATCCTGGTTTTAAATACTTTTAGCCTCAAAATAATCTTTATTTTCAATATCAAAATTATCCTTGGTTTTAAACTATCTTTAATTATAATGTACTTAACTTGTAATATTTATATTTAAGATTTAAATATGAAACTATAGTAAAATTTTATATATACCAAAATATTATTCTCTATACTTATTTATGTATTTTAACTATAGTATATTTATAAAGTTTAAAATAGTTTTAATATAAGATAGAAGTTATTTTCAAAAGAAAAACAAATTATCAAAAATACCTTAGGGATGTCGACAACCCCTAGGTACCCATGTCGACATGATGGCAGTTGATTCCAAAAGTTTGAATTTCAAAGGAAGTGTCTATTCGTCATATCCTTTCCCGAATGGACATGGCTGTTGTTCTACTATAAATAGGGGATGTTTTAAACGAATTTACATTCATAATTTTTTGATTTCACTCCTATTCTTTTTCCACATTTCTTTATATACATTTTTACTATTACTCTGCCGAAATCACCATTGAATCTAACTAGATCATCTCTGGTTTGATTCTCTATCACTATCTCAACAAGCTCCCAGTGCTATTCAGAGTTATAGGCTTCTTTGTAATCAATCGAGTGAGAAAAGGTGCGATTGTAGCCTGGAAAATCAATCAAGTGAGAGAAGGTGTGATTGTAGCCTAGGAAATCAATTGGGTGAACTTGTTGCCCGTAAAATCAAGTATCTCTACCCAGAGGATTGTGAATCTGGAGTGGTGTACCTCGTGGCCTTGAAATCGAGGGTGTAATTGTAAGAATTGATTTTGAAAGGAAATCCGTACTTGTGTTGCGGGACTGGATGTAGGGTAACTCCGAACCAGTATAAAATCCGGTGTGTTCTTTCCTTTACTGCTTTTACTTTATATTTGCATCTGTGTTTGATTCTGTGATCATATCTATGTTTGAATATTGCATACATTTGTGTTCAAATTAATATAAACTCAAAAAGAATTAGTAATTCCTTAAAACACTATTCATCCCCCTCTAGTGTTTATTCTAGCCTTAAGATCCGTAATCCGCATTTCTCACAGTTGAGTGTATTTTTTTTATATTAAATGACAGAATTACACTTTGAACTAATTTCCAATAAACATTACACTATGTAGTTATATTATTGCCACACCGAACTCTGCTGGGCAACTAGAATCGAGATTCGAAATCCGAACCAAACCGATCCGAATCTAACTTGAACTCAATGGATCTTGGGTCGAGTTTAGTTGGTAAAAAATAACAGAAAAACTGATCTGACCTGGAATATTAGACAAAAATGAGAAAATATACAAATTTCAAGGTTATTACCTAGTCGGGCAGGAATCGATTCAAATTAAATCTCGGGTTGGGACAAAATTTTAAAATATACAAGTTAGACTTGATAAAACCCAACCCGACTTGAATCAAGACCAATCAGTCGGGTCCAAATCCCAATCGACGGATCTAATTACCATCCTTGCACCAAATAAATCGATTGACCACATTCTCCAAATTAATCGCGAATAAAGTTCAAACTATCTGTTCTGATTACTATTGCACCAAACAAATAATATCAAATTAATGCTTTTTCCAAATTAATCTCCAATGAACTTCGAACAATCTTTTCCTAGTACAGTCGCATTGAGTAAATTATCAATCGGTATAAAAAATAAGGAAAATTCTGAAGCTTATGAATTTGATGACGTAGATATTGATTTAGAAAATATAATTGCTGAATCAAATTTAGATTTCTAGTTTATCAGTAATATGTATTATTATATTTTGATTTTTGAAGACTACCATTCTTGAAATTCTACGCCTATGATATTATATTTAATGATTTTGTTTTTTTGCAAAATGTCTAAACAAACTTATTTACGTATGTTTTAGTAAAAAACATAAATTATATTTGAACTTTTTGAATTAGTTGTTATATGTATTAAAAAATTCTAAACATGCGTAGTAAATTTAAAAAGGCGTGCATCATTTATCGCGTTGCGTGCTAAGGATCCAAGGAGGCTTGCACCTTTTTGCAACATTGATAAGTATGGTCGTCAGAACTATATTTATGACTTCCTCTGCAAGACCCAAAAATAAAACGATCAGTACTTATTCATTTCTAACTAAGATGACTTTGTTTCTTCTCTTCAGGAAATAGGTACTATTCTTGTAACATCCCCTAAATTTGGCATTAGTTATTTAATTAGTTAATTAGGTTCCAAAAATAGAATTTGCATAAAAGATGGAAATTGACCATGAAACTTACACCATTGCATTCGTGGAAATTCTTTAAGCAACTTTCATATTTGGAGTTTTGCGATCGGAGTCCAAACGAAGAAGTTACAGACGAAAACGAATTCGAAACGAAAATAATTAAAATAAATCTATTAACGTTTATATATTAATTACTGAAACCCCACGGGTTGACAGGTTCATTGCGACCGGTCGACATATAGCGGTCAATCGGGGCCTATGAGCGGTCGACCGGTTGGCAAGCCGGTAGCTAGGGTTTACCTAGGCAAGAACAACTCGGATTTAATATATTTCAATCATATGTTGTAGTTGATACGAGTGCCTATAAATTCAAGCATAATCCTCTCTCCTATTCTCATCTCATATTTTTCTGAAAGCAATGGCGAAGCTCTGCTATTTTCTCTCCTTCACTATTTTCTAAATTATAAAATATAATATTTATTTTTGTATATATACAAATTGGAGAAGAATAGAAATCAAATAAGAGAAGAGAAGCGAATCAACACTATGCGATGAGGAGGTAATATGTGTCTATATATATATTTGTATATGTATTTATATTTCCCTTCAACCCCAAATCTTTTCTCTGATCTGTAATTCTAATGTATGTATATACCCTTTTATACATATTTCTTGGAATAAGAAGGAAATTGAGTTGAATCAAAGGTTTTACTTTAGATCTGCAGATTTGGAATGCTATTAGAAGGTGAGTGGGAAATTCATATATTGTTTATGATTTTGAATCTATTCCGTTGGCATACATTTGATTTTTATGCCTAAATCAATAATATTTTTGAATTGTTGGCTCGAATTAGCATAGAAAACTATTGCCTACATATTCTTGCTTTAGATTAGATAGGAATTATTGCTACACCCTGATCTAGAGATCAATCCCAAAAGTTATAGATATGAATATTGATTAGATATGAAATTTATTCTAGATCTTAAATTAGATTGTAGATTATTAGTATTGTTTCGATTATTACCCTAATTGTGTTGAATTAGGAATTTTCCGTTGTTTAATTTATGGGAAGAATGTCCGTTTGATTTTTATAAATTTGTTTGTATTTTCAAATTTCATAGCAAATACAACGTTTGATTTAACAAGGAATATATGCAAAAGAAACGAAAGAGATGTGTAAAGTATAGATTTATTCTTCGTACTAGTATTAAGTGGTCCGAATGATCGATTATGAGCGGTGGTGATATCTCAGGAAGGGTCCGCTTTGGGTTTGAGGTATTAGGTGACTGACATAAGGTCCGCCTCCCTCCCATAAAGAAGTATTAAGTGTTCCAGTGAGATTCCAAGCATTGTCTACTAGATAGTACTAGTGAGGAGTCCGCCTTGGGGTTAAATATTGAATGACAAAGTCCTGCCTATAATATAGTTATTAAATGGTCAGGGGTCTGCCTAGTCCTTATTAATGAGGTATTAAATGGCTTGGGTACTGTCTCTCACATGGTTACGACTTTAATGACGGTAGATGCATTAGTAGTATAGCTATTATATATTATAAAGCCATAAATAGTGGTCAAAGGTCTCTATAGCTAGGACCAATAGACCAACGAAAACGATGTTAGGAGCCTGCTTCATATTCTGAAAGTATTAAGTGGCTGATAGACTAACATCATTATTTTGTACCTTGGGAAGGGTAGGTAGTTGAATCGTGCTTGGTAGGAATATCATATGTGCAATATTAGGTTAATTTGGTTAATCTTAGAATAGTAGACATAACTATTAAATGAAAACCGATCGGTATGAATTTATGTTATAAACATCGTATTGATTTTCCAATCACCAGAACATTGTTCCGACCCCCTCTTCATTACAACCTACGGGATAGATTTAGAGGAATATGTCACTAGAGCTAGATTTGATTGATTGTTGGAGAAGTCTTCTTTTCTCTCATGCTTGATGCTGATGTGGGAATCTGATATCCAAGGTGGTAGCCATAGTCAGTATTTATATCATATTATTTTTTCCGCTGTGAGTTTAGATTTTTATCTATCTCTGATAATCCTCATGCTTATTTATTTGTAGGTATCATATCCAACAATTTATGCTTTGATGGACTTCGGTTTCGTTTTTTGTCGATATTTGGGCTCATTAAAGTGTAGGATGTTACAGTTCTTTCCTTCTTCTCATTTTCTTTCCTTAAACTTCCTACTGTAATATAGTTCTCTTTTCCTTCCTTCTTTAGCAGATCATCCTAATTTTTTGATTGAGGAAAGAGATAAGTTTTCGATTCGTAGGCAACTTGCTTGTTCTCTTAGTGTGGACCTGCGTATATGCTCGAGGATCTTTGTTGAGTCATCCGTGATCCACCATCATTTCTTGCTTGACCATCATCACTTTTACCGCTCTGATTTCACCTACGTCTTTGTTTCTAATGAGGAAGCTTGCATTTCCTCCTCTGTAGCACTAGAGGGTATTATTTTGTTTAGGCAATTTGTTTGGTTTGATTTTTTTTTAACTGCTTGGATTTTTTTGATTTGTTTATGTTGTTCTTTTAACTGCATAGGAACTATGCCTTTTTTGTCAACTCATCTTCCTAAACCGAGTCAGGCTTTCTAAAAGCCCATTGCTACTACTAAGCTTGCGTCCACTAGGCCAGGGTCAATTAGTCATAGAAAAGAACACAACAGTTTAGGGATGATTCCTTTGTGCAAGGGAACCAAAGAAAGACGTGCTCATTGAGCTGCTGCAACATCCCTCATTTTTAAACCCAAAGATGGAACCCTAATGTGTTGTAGTCACATTGGAACTATCTTTCATGACAAAGATGGGATCATTTATATATATTAAATAGTTTAAGTAAGCAGAACAATAAACGAACAACATTAAATGTACCCATCATTGCAATTTCAAATTAGTTCCTATAGTCATGCCTGGCGGTCACAAATATAATACAATCATGATAATACTGTCGTAGACAATGTATGGAGATGCTGTCATGAATACTTGACATAGCAGAAACAAAACAACATTTATATGATATAAACCTTTTGCTTCATCTTCAGAACTCCATGTAAGCTTTCCAAAAGCAACATGCCTAGATCCATAAACCCTACCCACTTGAAAGAGTACTCGTGAGTTTTAGGGGAAAACAATGATAAAACATAGGTCAGACATAAAGTTTGGTATGGGTAATATATTAGCCTAAACATTCAAGGCTACGCCGCTAAAGCATGGAACGGTTTCCCCCAAATATAACATAACATTCATTTACAACTTGTAATATAAGCATAAATCATTATTTAGATCCTAAAGTCTCATACCTGCTATGATATTTTAATCAGAATCAGTAATTGTTTCACACGATATGCTATTCAGTAATCATTCTCTATTCTTTTCAAAACCTATAATAAAGTACCTTCAGCTACTACCAAGGTCTTACGCCTTCTTCTTCCGATGAACAGTTATAGATTTAGATTTTGGATGCCACTAAGGCCTTATGCCTTTATTATTTTCTTATTTCTAACTAGTTACACTCTTCAATTTCGCTTGCCACTCTAGGCCTCATAGCTATGCTTTCGCTTACCACTACAGGCTTTAGGCCTACGCTTTCAATTTTGGTTGTCATTAAGGCCTTACACCTTCGCTTTTAGTTCTTAACTATCATACCATGCCTTACGCCATCTATTGAATACCGGGTTGCCACAACAGGTCTTGCGCTAATGCTTTATTGTTTCGGATGCCATATTAAGCCTTACCAACACTTTTGGTTTCGATTGCCACATAGGTCTTACATTAACGTTTTTGGTTTCGGCTTCCACACAGGTCTTACACATACACTTTCAATTCTTGACTATCACACCAGGCCTCACTCCATCAACCGAATACTCTACCTAACCATGCATACCCTAGATTTATCCTTTAGATTTTTATCAAGCTACCTTAAGTCCTATTACCTTCGGTTAACCCCACTACTAATACGTTATCATTAAAAAAAATCAGTCATCTTAAGCCTTATCATGTATTTCTTCATCCGAAAGTCAACTGGTTATGGCTTTAACATTCCGTTGAGAGTCTAAGGAAATCTGGCTTGGTTTAGTTTTGTTAACTTGTGGAATCTTAATCTTAGGTCTTAAATATCATCTCCTCTACCTATAATTCCTTTATCATTACTGTACCTTGCTTCACCTTCGACTATTACCTTCAGCTTAACCACTTAGGCTTAAACTTAACATTCCTAATTCATTACGCTTAGGTCTTATGCTTAGTGCTTTCTCATCCATTCTCTTTCGGTTCAGTTTCTCAACTCTTTGCACTACCTCTTAGTACATGTCATAAACCTGTCTTATGCGCATTTAATGCCATTTACACGTGTCAACATCTAATTCGTTCTGACTTTGTCCATTTTTTAATTATTAGAGTACCTTTTTGACTTATTCAACATATATTGTAGATCTGATCCCTTGACCAATAATTATTTGTTTTACTCATTCAAATTACCTATTGACCACCTCACCTATAAATCCTCCTTTGGCTAAGAGTATTTCAATTTGGAAATAACTTAAAAAATTCCAAAAAATCTTACAAAAAATGTTAATGTATTTTCTTTCATAAAATTTCTCAAACTCCATATTCTAATCATTTTTTATAACAATAGGCTCTTGGATAATTCGTATCTAACTATTTATTTGTAAGAAAATTTTACAAATCAACACTCACCTCTAGAAAGGTGTTGATAACATTATATTAAATTATCATATCAGTTTAATCATAAGAAACATAAGAAATAATCCTTATTAGTTTCGACTTCGCCCAGTTATAAAGTGTTAACCCAAAAAATGGATCAACACCCTAGAGTATGATGTAAAAGCACCAGCCCTATTAGAACAGAGCAAATATACTAGAAAATAATAGAAAAGTAAATGAGAGACAAAGATTTTTATAATGGTTCGGCTGTTTACTAAGCCTACGTCAACTTTATAACTTTGTTTATTGATTTGATCTTGATAGAATATGATTACAAGGTGATTGAGGGAGAGTTAGTCAGAAGCACAAGTGTTAGACAAATTCTAAGTCTTAGAATTGCCTAAAGGAACTGCCTTAGTGACCATGGAATAGAGAGAGAGAGATAGAGTTGAAGAAATGACAGGACTTCTACATAGTAATGGCATAATCCGGATCTAATCTTGGTTGATTTTAGGTTTATATTTATAGTGGTAGCAGTCATATTGGATTAGAAGCCTGCTACTAAAGAAGTCCAGGAAGTAACCCAAGATAGCACAAGGAAAATGGTGACCACTTGAGTTAAGGGCTAGATTCGGTGCTGAATTAAGACCCTTAATTCGGTACTGAATCTAATCCTTAGGCTTTGGGTAATCAAACTCTTTTGTGTTGAGTTTCTTTCTTCATTTGGATGTTCTCCATGCAATTTGGTAGGTCATTGATGAGTCTTGATTATCGTTCTTCCATGACTTGGATTATCCTATTGTTTGGATCGCCACGTCTTCATTCTTAATGACAAGTTCTTTGGAAATCTATGAAACTTCACAAATATGCATAGGATGACTAGTAGATTACTTGCATCTAGTATGAAGGTGCCAAAGTAAAACACCTATATTCGATACCAAATTAAGGTTCCTTAATTTGGGCCGAATTAGGGATAGTTTTTTTTGGGTTCATACTTCCATGAGTTCTTTCATTAGTCTTTCTAAGTGCTATTACCAAGTTTCACATCGTTCCGTCTTCATATTGATGTCCTAACTCTTACTTATTTTTGCTGGGTTAAAAACCCTGTTAACATTTTCCCCCCAGAGTATACTTTCGTTGGAAACAAAGCATGCTCTCGAATAAGACAAGATTCAGATTGTAATCCTACGAATTTCATTTATCGATGAATTCCACCCTGAGGTGTTGTTTTTCATTAGATCACTCTTGACTAGTTATTCGTTCTGATTTTGGTTTAAATTTTAATTCTCTAAACCGACGATGTAACCTTGGCTTCAAAATTTATGCAAGGCTTTAAGTCAGCATGTAGTATCAATATGATGAGTTGGAGATAACTCTGGTGAGGGGCGTAAATTCAGTACCGAATTAAGAGCCTTAATTTGGTGACGAATTTGGGACTTAAAGAATTTTTCAGAGAAACATTTCCCTACTTATATCTTTTTTCATAACTTTATATCCTCACTTCCTTTTACCCGACCTAGCCGATTCAAGCCCTTACTCTTTCGATTCAGACTACCCCTCCACCGTAGTTCACCTTTGTCGTCGCCAGCGAGCTCCGTCGCCTCCGTACTACATTCACCATCACTTGGAACGATCACCGCTGTCGTCACCATCTCATGTAGATTCGGACCTGAATCGAGCAAACCCTAGGCCTAATCATCCTTGCATCTTGACTTGGAGATTGGCGATGGTGCACTAGTACTTCGGTGGTGAGGGAGATGGTGATTGGCTTTGGTCGAGTGTGATTTGTAGAGGAGGAGATGGTTGAATCCAATTTGGACTTGTTAAAGATATAACTAGGGTTTAATTTTCACATTGGACATGTATGACTTGAGACAAGTCACGCCTTCTAATTTCAACCATCATCTTCCATGAAATCGACTAAACCTTGATTACCGGATTAACTTCGATATGACGATCTATCGTAGATTCGGACATATCAGATAGCTCCATCACATTGCATTTCTGCACATCTAATGTCTCAGAAAAAGAAAGAACTTTCCATGTCGCTCCGGGTGGCGGATCCGTTGTAGATTGTTGATCGATATCAGGTAAGTACAAGAAATGTAATTCCAAAGGACAACACGGATCATTTTTTCTAATACGAGCAAGCCATCTACATGGGATGGACCATTCGTAGTGTTTGGGACATCAGACTAATTCCACGTAAAAAACACACTGCATATGCCCCGGTCAATACTTGGAATACGATTAATCAGCACACGCCGACTGCCTTGGATATCAAGTGTTTATCATATGGGAATTCTAGTTAGAAACAATGCGTACCTGACTGTGATCAACGAGTTTTATTATCTAGAATGACGCGTCAGTCAGCATGCCACATCCGTCGATGGAGCATCAATGTCTTCAGGAACAGAATCAATGACTGCTGCCCTAGCTCCTCCATCTATCCCCATTAGATCAAGCCAACCCATACCCCCTGATTTATGTGGCCCAATAGTTCCGATCGGACCTGTACTTGACAAGTTGCCTCCTAGATTGTTCTAATTGATCCTCTGGACCAAGCTCCATCAATCCCCGTAGCTAAAATGCTTGGGAATATATGCGTACAACACGACATCCCTAATGGTGTCTTCTAACTCGAGTTGAATTTGCTTAAAACCCACCAAAAGGTTTTATTGCTTGCAACCAGTACATGTGCTTGAGTGGTGCTGTACCACTGTTCAACCGATTCTTACCTATGGTGCTATAGGACTTTAGATTGGCACCGTTTCAAATCTGTCCTAATGGTTATGCGCTCCTGAATTCCCAGTATATTCTATTCATAAGAATAATCGAGCATCTGCCAAGGCTAAAGGAGCTCGCATTCCTTTTGCACTTCAGAAGGAGACATGACTGCCCATTTTTTAACTATTAAAGCCTAGAGGAGGTGAGCTAATATTAGACCTTCATAATAAGCGTTCTGCTTTCAAGAATGAGTATTTCTTCGTTAGGCGTCCAGAGGCTTCAACCGTTTCTAGTTATCTGGAAGTAAGTCCTGATTCCCTAGTGTTTGCTATTTTAATTCGTATTCCAGTTTCTTATCTTATCGTGTCTTAATATAGTCATCCAAAGAAGTGAAAGCAATGATGAGCTTGACTAAACGTTAGAAACCCTTAAGGCTGTGAGAGCTTCTGAGCGCTCGATGGAGTTTCTTATGACGAATGAGAATCTCCGGTAGTTCGAGTTACTTCATCCCGATAGATTTGCTATGGATGACGAGCCATCAACTTCAAGTGGCCCCTGGAGATGCACTTGTTCTTCCGCCCATGCTCATGACTCTATCGAGGAGGCTCAAGAAGATTTCGTTTGTCCGTTAGAGGAAGCATTGCTCAAAGAGATTCCTAGAGATGACACTGACTTACCCTCCATAGAAGACATTATAGCGAATAAGGATAAGGCCCACAAGTTGTCTCTGATCCTTGAAGAAGATGATGAAATGTTTCAAAGGGGAGATGGGAAGCAGCCCGTGGTTAAGGAAGGAGAGGAAGAAGGCTCGGATGGTGATGATAGCAACTTTCACATCTCCGCGGAGAGAGATGAATCTTTCGGCAAGTCATTGGAAACTCAACTACCTTCTTCGCACTTGTTAGCTATTGAGGCGTTAAGCCTCGAACCCCCAATTTCTCCTCCTAGTTAAGACTTTGATGTCCGCTGAAGGTCAAACTACCAGGACCTCTGCAGGAGATACGTATACTTCTGATTTCATGAGGGATGTCGCTATCTACATAGATGAACACGGGGATATCTCCATAAGCAAAATGATAGCGAAGATCGGCTCAAAATTTGACATTTCCTCAAGCGCATTTGTGAGTAGTGGTGAAAAGATTCTGACTCTTAAACCTTGTCGATATGGTTGATAGAGTATATAAGGGCTCGTCAGCACTACACACTTCACTTTAGGATAAAAATCACACATCTTTGCATGCGTTAAGTTCCTGAGTTTGAGTATTAACTTCATTCTCATTTTCATTCAGGTACTATGGGACGTAGACTATATCATCAATTATGCCAAGATACTAGCTCCTGGAAAGCTAAGACTTCTGATTCAGCTTATCGCACTCATCGCGAGATGGACGAGGACAGAAGAAAAAGGAAAGAGGATGAAGCTCGCCACTTGGTGCGAGAACACGAGAGGGGAGATAAACAGAAAAGAGAAGATGAGAGCAGTGCCCCTAGCGATGTGCACAAATGCCACAGAGAATCTCATGACCATTGTAGGCCCTCGCAATCGATTACTCCTCACTTCGATGTCTAGACTTCTGAGATCCAAGCAATTCCACTCTCTCGGGAGATTACTGCTGCAGTAGCTCCCACTTCTTCCCGCCAAAGGGAAAAGTTTGAACTCCCACAAGGTCCACCCATGCTTCAAGTTACTTTTCTGAATCTGTTCTTATGGGGAGTCAATTTCAACAAGAAGACAAACCCCTTTAATCGGGTTGCTTCCTTTAGCAATTTAGAGATAGTTTGCATGGACGTAGAATCTGGGTATGACTTTCAGTACCTCGTAAATGTCATATCGGATGTAAACTGCATAAACTATCAAGAGATCCTCTTGTTTAAGGCCGAGAGGGAAGATCATGCCAATGCGATTAAAGATTGTGATGACGAGACAACCAGGTTGAAGGTTGAGAGGGATGCAGCCTTGGAGAGTATGGCTTCTAATGTCAATCTGTTGATTTAGGCGAACCGGGCTCATGATCGAGCGATGATTATGATCAAAAATTAGCCTAAGGACGCTCACATTGAATCCAGGAAGTTGAAAGAGCAGCTAACTAAAGCAGAAAATACTGTTAAATCTTCACACCAGGCCATCACCGGACATGCTGCTGTGATTACCTAACAGGCTAGGGAACACACTCAATTTCATGAGGAAAATGCGCAGCTGGGGACAGAAAAAGAAGAGGCTATTTCTGGCAAATTGGTAGAAGAGATTGAGCACCTAAGCACCAAGTCCGAACTAACCGAGCTTTGATCAGAATATGACGATGCGATCGATCAAATGGATGCCAATATACTTCATTTATGTCCAAGTTGTGCAATGAACAAGGGCATCCTGAGATGGTTTGGTGTGAATTCTCCTCGGACTCTTGCCATAGTCTGGGAGGAAGTGTTGGTCAGATCTAAAGAGGCTTAGGATACGCGCTCTGAGGAAGAACTGAAGGATGCCTACCTTAGCCTTGATGACATTGACTTCTTGGCTGTCGGCAAGGAGATCCTTAGAGAAGAAAGAGAGAAAGATGCCGTTGATGCCGCTGCTAGAGCTCTTGCCGGTCCAAGCACTTCGGGCCAGCAACAAATATTTGTTCCAACTTCATAAGAGCAATTGGCGAACATCCCGGCGTTCACCTCTATAACCTTCAAAGTTGCTCATGCATATGCAGCATCTAAAGCCTTGGGCGGGCAACATCCTATTCTAACTCTAGTGCACCCCTCAAAGATGGGGACTGGTGGCGAAGGTTTGAGATTGAAGTTCATGACCACACTCATGCCTCAGGTATTTCTCTCATTTCTTCGATGCTCCGGGCAATTTAATTTTCTCCGAGGTCCTTCTCTAAATTGTGCCCTTCCTATTTGAACTTATAGGTCATCCATCTCTCCCGCCTCCTTCTCCGGCTATGTAGGGCTCAGGAGCCACTGCTATTTTCACTGTTTCCATCACCGTTTTTGCAGTGGCTTTTGGAACGATCCTAGTTTCTAAATCCGTGCCTGGGCCTGATTACAAAAAGCTAGGGGCGCTATAGAACTTGAAGGACGTATCTGTGTTTGTGGACGATGAGTTGGTAACCACCAGCGAGTCTGGGCTAATAGAGAAGATGATCATGATAGGTAGACTGGAGAAAGAAAGGGATTGCAGATTAAGAAGGAGAGGGAAGAGCAGAAGCGTAAGACCCTAACAACCAATAGATTGAAGGTGCCGAAGGAGGAGAGTGTGGCCACCGAAGGATCCTAGGTGTCGGGCCCCCTGTTGGAGGAGAGACCAGAAAGGATAGGAAGAAATACCTAATTCATTTGGGCAAGGGCAGCAAAGGATGTGGAAAAGGCAGAAAGAAGTCTTGGAGAGCTCGAGAAGCAGTAGAGCGGGGTTTTTTATGGTCTTTTATTCATGTGTCTTTTCCTTTTCTGAATCTTTTATACAAGTACAGAGTCTGTACTTAGTGTCTTTTCTTTTGCTATTGCGTCAGCAGAGTCTATACCTTTGCTTTTTGGTGTCCAACCACGCCAATATTGTGTAGGAATGACCCCCGCACTGTCCGTGTGCATAATACGGTTGCTCATTTTGCAATTTCCATATTATACACTACCGTATTATATGATATATGATATATTTATTTATTGTAATTCCATGCATGTAAATGGTGTTAGTAATGTGACGTGCAGTTATGTAGTTCACTACTTTACTTAGCTCTGTTGTGGTTGCCAAAATTCTTTGTTCGACGTGACAGAACTGTGGAGTAATTCTTATTATAGCCAAGTGTTGGTGTGTTTGTACCCCTTACTTCATGAGGCTGGTTACTTCGAACACTTGAAGCGAGACCGGGAGCTCCAAAATATCTCTGGTTTCCACCAGTCAAGGATGTATCACAACTCCTATCTCCGAGAACTTATAGTCTGAATGCTTGATTTCAGGCATCTTGTACTTTGGATACGGCTGATCTCTTCCAAGTTCGGTATTGAGGTTCTATCCACATATCAGCGTCTGTTTCTTGGGACATGTGGACAGCTTAAACCCTTGGATTTTCCTTTAACATCGCTAATATCTAGGCGATGTTGAGTTTTCGAAGGCATGGATAAGTTTCTACCAATTCTGCAACTGATAAATTTCCTGATGTTGCTGCAGCAGCATCGGTACTTAGGGGGTTTTGACAGACGGATGATACTACAAGGGTAATATCGATGATTCGGGGTCCGCTTAAACGTGGTTTCATTGGTTGAAGCAGAAAAAGAAATGGATGCTTATTCGGACGTAGTTACAACGGCCCAAGAAGCAAAGGGATGGAGTGCACTTAAACGTGGTTCCACCGGTTCAAGCGGCAAAAAGAGTGGATGCTTACTCGGGCGTAGTTCCACTGGCCCAAGAAGCAAAGGAATGGAGTGCACTTGATCATGCTTCCACCGGTTCAAGTGGCAAAAATATGGAAGCTAACTTAAACGCAGTTCCATTGGTCCAAGAAGTGAAGCGTGGCTTATATAGGCACGGGGGGGGGGGGGGGGTTGGTCTTTCCCGGTGCCAATGGAACAACACCGGTTCTTAGAAGGCAGGGACCGATTTTTCCGTCGGTCCGGCGGTTTGAGTCGTTTCTTCCATTGACTCGGCAGGTAGCTTAATTGAACGCGGTTTCATTAGTTCAAGAAGCAAGTGGGTGGAGCATACTTGAATGCGGTTCAACCGGTCCAAGCAGCGAATGGATGATTCTTGAGATGATCCGACCCTGTTGACTCAGCAGATTACTTATATGAACATAGTTCCATTAGTTTAAGAAGCCAAAATGATTTTACTGATAAAATAAAGAGAAAGGCAAATCCTGGTTTTTTACAATGCCTCCAGTGTCCCTGGGAGGCTTATTTGCAAAAATAGGAAATACATAGATAAATACTAATTAAAATAGTTCCGCAATGACTCTCTGCTCCAAGAACATGTAATCTGAATTCCATCGATCGTTGTTAGCTTGATATTTCTGTCTACAAGTTTCTGACCGATCACATAGGGTCCTTCCCAATTTGGTCCAAATACTCCCATAGCGAGGTAAATCCATTTCAGGACAAGATCCCCCACTTCGAAGATACGGAAGCGAACCTTGGAGTTGAAGTGTCGTGCTACCCTTTTCTGGCGAGTAGCAGTCCTTAGTTCAGCTTCCTCCCGCCTCTCATCGATTTAATCAAGTGATTCAAGTAAGAGATACTCGTTCTCACTTGGATTAAAGTATAGTCTCCAATGAGAGGGGACTTCTAGTTCCACCGGAATCATTGCTTTCAAACCGTATGCCAAGGCAAAAGGCGAGTGCTCGATCGTCGATTTATGAGTCGTTCTGTAAGCCTATCGTGCAAGCAGTAGTTTCAACCCAATTTCCTATAGCTTTTGTCAATCGTTTCTTGATGGTGGACTTGATGATTTTGTTCATTGCCTCCACTTGCCCATTTTTTTGCTGGTGTGCAACCACGAAGAAGCTCTTTTTGATCCGCAAGCGCTCACAGAAGTTCTTGAATTCGGCACTCTCGAACCGAGTTCCATTGTCTGTGGTACTCCGAACTTGCGAATAATGATTTTAGTAACGAAGATAACTACTTACTTAGTAGTGAGGCGGCTAGTGGTTCCGCTTCAGCCCATTTGAAGAAGCAATCAACTGCGATGATAGCATATTTGGCTCCCTCTTTAGCTATTGGTAATATGCCAATTTGGTCGATTCCCCAGATTACAAACGGCCATGGGCTAACCATTTACGTTAGCTCAGTGGATGGGGTTCTCGTAGTTTTGGCAAATCTCTGGCACTGATCGCAACGTCAAGCTTAGTTTGCTGCATCTGGTTGACTGATGGCCAAAAGTATGCATACCGGAGGACCTTCTTTGCTAGTTTCTACCCCGGGATATGGTCTCCATAGCTGCCTTCGTGGACTTCCCGAAGGATCCTCTTGTCTTCGCTCCTGGTTACACATATGAGTAAGTAGGTGGAGAATCCCTTCTTGTAAAGCACTCCATCTTATAATAGAATTGTGGCGCCTTTTGAAGAAGCTTCTTTCGCTCATTCTGATCCTTGGGGGGTGTCCCTTTGAGCAGATAGTCTTTGATCAGTGTCATCCATGATTTCTCTTCCTCTTCCTCTGTAGTCTCTAGAATCCAATCAATGTCCATCCGATCTATCCTAGGAGCCGTCAGCATCTCAACTGGAACCAGTCCCATTGACTGTACTTCTCCGGAACTGGCTAGTTTAGCTAGGTAATCTGCTTTCATATTCTACTCTCTCGGAATATGACTTATAATATAGTATTCAATGTCATTTAGCAATTCCCATGCCTTTGACAAATAAGGGGAAAGGTTTGCCCCTTTTGCTTGATATTCCCTTTCACTTGATAGACTACTAGCTGAGAGTTGCTGTAGATGTGCTCGATCTTTATTCCTAGTTCCTTCATGATTTTTAGTCCTGCTATTAATGCCACTTACTCTGCCTTATTGTTAGTAGTAGGGAAATCCAACCTTAGAGCATAGCAAACAGGCCGTCCTTCAAGAGTTTCGAGGATGACTCTAGCTCTTGAGCAGAGATCATTTGATGCAACATCGACAAATGGTACCCACTATGACACTTCTTCTGGAGTGTTTGCTTCTTCGCCATCTGGTATTGTGAACTCGATGGCAAAATCTGCCAATGCCTGTCCGTTAATTGCCCTTCTGGGGTGGTAAGTGATGTCGTACTGACTCAACTCAATGTTCCATTTAAGAAGTCGTCCCGATGTCTCCGTGCGGTACAATCCTGCTTCAAAGGTTGATCCATCAACATTTTGATGGGTGAGCTTGTATGTATGGGCGTAATTTCCTTAATGCAATCAACATGCAATAGGCTAGTTTTTCCAAAGTCGGATAGTTCTTCTCAACTCTAGTGAATCGTTTACTGATGTAGTAAACAGGTCGCTGGATCCTAGCTTCTCCATATACCAGTGCTAGGCTCATGGCATGAGTTGACATGGCTAGATAAATGAATAGGTCTTCCCCATCCACAGGTTTGGACAAAACCAATGGGGTCTCCATATGTTACAATAATTTCTCAAAGGCGGTCTGGTAGGCCTGATTCCGTTCGAAATTCTTCTTGCCCTTCTTTAATGCGTCGAAGAATGGTATACACTGTCTGTTTCTTTGAAAATAAATCGACTCAGCGCTGCGACCTTTCCATTTAGACTTTGCAACCCCTTTTTGGTCGTAGGGGCTGTGATGTTCCGTAGGGTGGTGACTTACTTAGGATTAGCTTCAATGCCCCGAGCATTCACGATTAAACCCATAAATTTCCCTAAAGCTATGTCGAGCGGGTTGAGCTACATTCCATACTTCCAAAGAATCTCAAACATTTCTAAGAGATTATCTAAATGATTTCCAGACACACATGATTTGACAAGCTATCGTCTACATTGACTTCCATTGTTCGTTCAATCCGATCCTTGAACATTGTGTTCACCAACCATTGATAAGTTGCCTTGGCATTTTTCAGGCCAAATGGCATTACTCGGTAATAATACAATCCAAGGTCGATGAAGAAGCTGGTTTTCTCCTAGTCGGGTTCGTGCATCATAATCTGATTGTATCCAGAGTAGGCGTCCATGAATGAGAGCAACTGTGTCCTGCGGTTCCGTTAACTAACTAGTCGATTCTGGGGAGTGGGACGCTATCCTTTGGGCAAGCTTTGTTTAGGTCTATGTGGTCAGCACAAGTTCGCCACTTCCCATTTGAATTTTTTACCAGAACCAGATTTGATACCCATTCAGGATAAGTCGCATCACGAATGAAGCCGTTAGCCAATAGCTTATCCACTTCTTCCTTTAGCGCAGCGGATCGCTCCGGGCATAGACTTTGGAAGATGGATTAAGATGAAACAACCAACCACCATGAAGGAATTCAACCGGAAGGCAAGTCAGTATCTAAGATTTAGATGGATAGCTCGGACTAAAGCCATGAATACCATATCTTCATTAGGATTGCTCACTTCAGTAACCAAAGTATTAAACTAGTTCATAAAGGTTTTGAAAAACTCATTTGGTCCCTGGAAAAGGCTAGATAGAGACATCACATCTTTTGGCTATGCCTTGTGAAGCCTTAACTATTCCAAGAATTTCCTTGCTAATTTGTTAAATGTAGAAATGGATCTTGGTGGGAGTCTGATAAAGCACATTGAAGCAATACCTTCCAGGAAGATAGGGAAACATCTGCAACAAACTGCATCTGTTGCCCTAGCTCCATCCATGTGCCAACTGTACTTGTACAAGTGTGGTTTAGGTTCTGTCGTCCTATCATAGGCTGGTATAGTGGACATAGTGAACTTCTCGGGATATTCTTCCCTTAGGATATTTTCAGTGAATGGAGTCCGCCTCGGTGTAGAACCCCAATCGTCATCTTTTTGGCCCTTACTTTCTTCCATCAAGCATTTCACCATGTCCACTATATATGCCTCACTAGTCTGATAGTCCGCAGACGGTAGATCGACTATCAGGGAGTACACCAAGCGTTTGGCTCTGCAAATGCCTCGGTTTTCCAACTTAAACTTAGGCTCTCTATTCTTTGGGAGAACTACTTTTGTAGAATTCTGTTGGTAGTGGTCGTTTGGACTTCTTTTCCAGCATTCTGTCTGTTTATATCAACATTTAAATCCAGTCCTTTAGCATCGAGTTGTATATTATCTTCAGAATCGGAGAGAAGCATCACAATATTCCCTTGTCAAGCCTTCATTCCAAGGTTGGGGTTTGCGCAGGTTTCCTCTTGTAGGAGGGGTACTCCATTATTCAATAACAATTATAGTGTCCCACCAGCTATCTCCTTTTGTTTTTGCTTGCTATCCCCCTATTTAAGCCTGAGACGGAGGAATTTTCCTGTTCCATAGCCTCCACTATTTCCGGCCTAGTTCTTTGAGTAGTTTGTGGTTGTAGCACTAGCAAAGTGTCTATCTTGTCCATAAGAGCATTTTGGCTATCAGCCATCTATTGGTTAAGTTGATCAACCATTTGGTTAAATTCTCCTTTTATCACAACTTCATGATGAGCAGAAGATTTTGGTGCTTGATTTCCATTATTGACTCCTGTTGGTAAGTTGGTGGTGCTATTGACTTCTACCTGCTGGCAGTTTTGTACATCACTACCAATTGTTGTACTGGTAGATCTCCTAGAAGTTGTTCTCTTTCTTCCCGCCATTTATCTTCAATAATAAGTCTTCAAACTCATTTCAAACCGGAATTTATGGATCTAACTTTTGGACCTATCCGATCCAAAGTGGAGAGCTAGAACTAAGCCTAGGTTCACTGTTTTCAGTGAAAGCACCAAAATGTTCACCTAAAAAATGGATCAACACCCAGGAGTTTGATGTGAAAGTACAAGCCTAGTTAGAACAGAGCAAATAAAATAGAAAATAACAGAAGAGTAAATGAGAGACAAAGATTTTTATAGTGGTTCGGTTATTAATTAAGCCTACGTCCACTTTATAACTTTGCTTATTGATTTGATCATGATAGAATATGATTACAAAGTGATTGAGGGAGAGTTAGTCATAAGTACAAGTGTTAGACAGATTCTATGTTCTAGAATTGCCTAGAGGAACTGCCTTGGTGACCATTGAGTAGAGAGAGAGAGAGTTAAAGAAATGATAAGGCTTCCGCGTAGTAATGGAAGAATACGGATCCGATCTTAGTTGCTCTTAGGTTTGTATTTATAGTGGTAGCAGCCATATTGAATTAGAAACCCCCTACCAGAGAAGTCCAAGAAGTAACCCAGGATAGCACAAGGAAAATGGTGACCACCCGAGTTAAGGGCTAGATTCGGTGCCAAATGAAGACCCTGAATTCAGTAACAACTCTAATCCTTAGGCTTTGGGTGGTCAAACTCTTTTGTATTGAGTTTCTTGATTCATTTGGATGCTCTCTATGCAATTTGGTAATCATCGATGAGTCTTGATCGTCGTTCTTTTATGACTTGGATTATCTTATCGTTTGGACTGCCACGTCTTCATTCTTAATGACAAGCTCTCTGGAAATCAATGAAACTTCACGAATATGCATAGGATGATTAGTAGATCACTTATATCAAGTATGAAGGTGTCAAAGTCAAATACCTATATTCGGTACCGAATTAAGGTTACTTAATTCGGGCCGAATTAGGGATTAGCTCATTTTTGGTTCATACTTCCATGAGTTCTTTATTTAGTCTTTTTGAGTGTTATTGCCAAGTTTCACGTCGTTCCATCTTCGTATCGACGTTTTAACTCCTACTGATTTATAGTGGGTTAAAAACCAAGTTAACATAAAGGAAAACATCGATTAAGAGATATATACTCATCTAGATCTCTTAGTCGATAACGCTTCTTGTTTCCTTAGCTTTAATCTTATTACTTTTTTTGCTTAGGATGCCACCATTAAAATGCTTTGAACTTATGTTATTGTTTTAAGAGAGTATAATGAAATGAAAAGAAGGAGAGTGGTTAACTTTATTCTATGAATCGTTGGGCCGCTTGCTCCTTTATCTTATTTAATTCATTCTAGTTAGTTTCGTTAAGTAACGATCATAATAAATAAATGTACATCCAAATACTTATCACATCATATTGTTGTTTACTTCCATAATTGAAATATTTACATCTTTATTCTCGTAATTAATTTTTTGATTAATTACGTATTAATTTTGGGGTATTATAGGCTTTCCCCTTGTAGAAATTTCATCCCAAATTTTAACTAATGTACGGTAATGATTGCTAAGCTTTGTCATGCTCACTCTAGCATAAATACATAAGCTACCTACCCATGTATCACAAATAAAATGTACTAGTGCATTTATCAATACATAATAAAATCAGCCATAGTATCACATTTATACATGGTTTATGACAAAACATAGCAAATATACATGCTAATTTAAGCAAACAACTCGTGATAAGACCTCCCGACTTTATCTTCCGTTTCCCAAACACAACCATCTAGGTCTCCACTCCACTGGACTCTCACAAGCTTTACTACCTTATTCAAAAGCTCCTTCACATCTCGATCTACTATCCAAATTAGCTTCCTTACATAGGTCATGTTCGGTTCAACAACCAACTCTTCCATAGCTCTTGGAATTACAATATCCTTAGGGTCTTCGATGCACTTAGGTGTGATACATGAAACACGTTATGGATCCCAAAAAAAGCAATCAGAAGCTTGGTCCTATAAGCTACATTCTCGATTCTTTTAAAGTATTGGAAATGAGCCAACATACCTTAATGCTAACTTTTCATCCTTTTCGAACCTTATAGTTCATCTTATTGGTGAAACTTTAACAAACACGCAATCCTCTATATCGAACTCTAAATCTTTTCGTCTCCTACCAACATAGCTTTTCTACCTTTATTGAGCATCCTTCATTCTTTGTTGAATCAACTCAACCTTCTCCGAGGCCTCTCTTATAAGATGCAGACCTAAAACAAGTCTATAATCTATCTTACGCCACTAAACTGGCAACTTACAAATTCTTCCATACGATGTCTCAAAGGTGTCATCCCAATATTGGACTTGTAACTATTATTGTATGAAAATTATACCAAGTGTAAGTGATCTTTTCAAGAACCATTGAAGTCTAAAATGCATGCTCGCAACAAATCCTCCGGCACTAGGTTGACCCTATCAGTCTGTCCATCTATCCATGGATTGTAAGCTGTACTCATACACAACTCCAAGAACAAATCACTATGTCGGCTCCGTCAAAACTCACTAACAAACTACGAGTCTCAATCACTAACTATATAGTACTTGGAACTTCATGCAGCCTCACTATAGTTTGTACATACATCTCGACTAACTTCGTTGTCGTCTCGTGGACTTTACCGAATGAAATAGACATTCATAGTCAATTTATCTACTATGACTCATATACTCTCATTCTCTGCCTTTGTCCTAGGAAAAGCATCTATAAAGTCCATAGAAACTAAATCTCATTTCCACACTAAAACCTCCAAATGCTATATAATTCCACTTGGTTTTTGATATTTAGCCTTAACTTGTTGGCATGAAATTGGCACCCTTACACTTACATCTTTTATTTTAGTGTTATGCCATATTTTTGAGACGTACCAGCGCCTTGAAACTTAAACTGTGGAGTTAGAGGCAAGTAAAACTGTACAAGAGGAAGTTCAAAAGCATTAAGGGTAGTTGAGGTTAACAACTCCCGTTTGGAGAAAGAGGTAGCCGACTAACGTTCAATTTGACATTTTTGCACCGTGCGCCATTTGCATCATTCACTGCACATTTCATGTGTGTTGTGCCAAGAAATGCGCAAATACCACGCTGCATTGCACCTAGAGGCGGAGCTAAGGTATAGCTGGTGAGGTCAAGTGACCTCTCCAGTGTATTAGAGAAAAAAAAATAGGAACAAAAATGCTTTCTAGCTTTTATTCATTTTTTATACGAAAAGTTGTTTTGCAAAGTTTAAAGGAAAATTGAGAAGAAAATGAAGATGGATTATGAGTACTAACCAACATTTTTGCATGTCAACCAAACTACTATAGTGTTTTCGCTTTTCAACCCCTATGGTTTATAGTATTTATTTTTGTAAGTTAGCCTTTTCTTTCCTCTATCATTTATTACTTGTTCTCCTTTTTCTTTGTTTAACCAATGAGATATTAAGTTATATTTAGTTTCATACACGCACTTCATTCGATAAAAAATGAAACAAAACAAATTGTATATTTATCTTCGAAGATTGGTTCCAATCTTAGGAAAAAAGTGATCATGCATGTATTAAGTGACCTCACAATGTTTTTATCTGGCTCTACCACTGACTGCGCCTTTCATAACTATGGGGTAAATAATTTTGAGGAGCCATCTGATGTGGATGAAGATTATGATAAGGAGTTAGAAGAGAACACCTATTCTATTCGGCTAGATGATGTAGAGACTGAGGTGGATCTTAACTTCCTGGAAAATCCCGATCTTATTGAGACCGCACGAGACTATTACCACGCTGCATGAGCCTTAGAGCAGAGGATGCCTGCGACAACGCCTTCCACCTCTTTTCCAGTTGAGGAGGTGATAAACATGGGCATGGTAATAACTCTTCCTAGGCCCCCATCGATACTGCACGTGATGTCTTTGCTGATGCTAACGTAAATACCTATGCCCTACTCTCTTTGTTTAATGTCACTCTTAAGGGTTTAAGGATTAACATAGCCCAGCCTTTTATTATAGGTCTTAGTTGGTTATTTTGATTTTTATACTCATATTGCATTTATCAAGGAAGCTTGTAAAGAAAAACTAAGTATACATATACATGTTTGTCTTCCAGTTGATTAGTATTAGATTTTGTTGATCATATTATATTTGAATCTGTTGATTTTGTATTTGAGTTTAAAGAGAATGCGAAAATATGAATGAATCGCTTTTTCAATGCCTAGAAAGTAGTTTAAGTTGCCAAGGTCTTTGATTGAAAATTGATTGTCTAGATATTTGATTAGGCTTCTGATTTCTGCCTCATTGTCACCTGTAATAATCAAATCATCTACATATATTAGTATATAAACTGTTGAAATTTTGTTGGTTTTAATAAACAGTAAGATGTCTGATTTAATAGACTGAAAACCTAAATCAACTAATGTGGTTTTAGTTTATCAAACCAAACCTTAGGTGATTGCTTGAGGTCATAGATAGCTTTGTTTAGCTTGCACACAAGTCTTTTGTCCTGACTGTAGCCTTGTGGCTGTTCCATATATACTTTCTCATGTAGATCACTGTTTAGGAAGACAATGTTGACATCTAATTGTCTGATATTTCAGTTTTTGTGTAATGCTATAGTGAGAATGATTCCAATAGTTGTTGGCTTTACTACCGAGGAAAAAGTGTCACTGAAGTCAAACCTATATTGCTGTATATACCCTTTGCAACCAGCCTTGCTTTGTATCTTGCTATAGAATCATATGGATTTTTCTTTAGCATGTATGTCCCCTTGCATCTAACTATATTTTTGTGCTTAGGTGGACATACAAGTTCCCATGTATTTTTTTTATAAGAGCATGATACTCTTCATCCATGGTTATTCTCCAAACTTTATCAGTTTTAACTTGATCATATGATTCTGTTTCTTCTGAAGTTGTTGTTGCAGTATATATCTTTGGTTTAAATATTCCACCCTTTGATCTAGTAATTACATGATGTCCAGTCTTTGCTATTGGTTCACCATGTTGTTCATCATGTGGTTCGATAATACCGACTTGATCAATATTATCTTTTGATTGTTGATGCTGTACATTTGAGTGTTCTTGATTGATGATTTGTGTTCGATTAGTTGGACAGGTAGGAGTTTGATTGAGATTAGGTTGCTCTCCTTGCTCTTTACCTAGTTCATTGGACACTGTGTGTTGTGGAGTTGAGCTTCCTGAATTCTGTTCAACTCTTCTTTCATTCCCGATAGTTGAATATAAAGGTATTGATGGTATGGATACTCTTGGATTGTATACTTTTTGAGTTGTCTTTATATCTGTACTTATAAATGGAAGTACATGCTAATTAAATACAACATGTCTATTTATAAATATTCTTCCATTAACGTCTAAACATTTATATCCCTTTTGATTTGAAGCATATCCTAGAAAAGTACAGGGTGTTGACCTAAAATTTAGTTTATGAGCATTATATGGTCTTAAGTAGGGAAATCATAAGCATCCAAAGGTCTTTAGACTATGATAGTCAGGCTTTATATCGAGTAACTTTTCTATTGGATACTTGTTCCCTAAAAGTTTATTTGGCAACCTATTAATTAAGTACACAATAGTATTAAAAAAATCAGGCTAAAATTTTAAAGACAATGATGCTTGTGCAAGAATTGTGAGACCAGACTCAACAATGTGTTTGTGTTTTCTTTCAGCTAAACCATTTTGCTCAGATGTATAGAGATATGTAGTTCTATGTATTATTCCCTTTTTTACTAAAGAAGCTAATGAGTGATTTATATTTACTAACACCATCAATTTGAATTATTTTAACTTGATGATTGGTTTGTTTCTCTGCTTGAGTTATAAAATGTATCACTACGTTATAGGTTTTAGATTTTTCTTTTAGAAAATAAATCCAAGTATACCTAGAACAAGCATCAACAAATGATATATAATACTTGAAACCATAATCTGAATTGATGAGCGCTGGACCCTAAAGATCTGTAGCAACCATTTCTAAAGGTTTGTTATACTTAGTTAAAGATTCAATAAAAGCTAATTTATGACTTTTATCCATTTGGCAATATGTGCAGACATAAGGAACACCAAAATTTTCAAAAGAATTTTTATTCTCAGTCAATATCCGTCTTACAATACTTACATTAGGTTGACCTAACTTGTAATGCCATATATAAAAAACATTCATATTTTTCTCTAACCAAGACATTTCAAAGAGATTACAGCAAGAAAAGGTACAACAGTTATTCTCTTTACTAGAGTTTCTTGGTTTAACAAGATCAAACTTGTATAGTCCTTTGACTGCATCACCCTGCAAAAGAATTTTCTTAGTTAGTATGTCTCTAGCTAAGCAATATTTAGTGTAAAATTCAAAATAAATATTGTTATCACTTGCAAATTGTGATACACTTATGAAATTCTTCTTTATTTGAGGTACTCTTAATAAATTATTGAGATAAAGTTGTCTTTCACTTTTAATGCAAGCAATTCCAGTTTGAGTAATCTTAATAGACTTGCCATTTCCCATATATATGGATCATTTACCTCTATACTCCTTATTGTCAAGGTTTAGATTGTCTATATTGTTTGTGATGTGGTTGGTTGCTCCAGAGTCAGGGAATCAGCTCTCATCTTGAATGTGTTCGGGTTTGGCAGTGTCATTCTGATGAGTAATTTGACTCCTGTTAGTTTCTTATTGTGCCTGAGCCATGTTTGCACTTGGGGTACCACTTCTTTGATTATTTGCATTGTGATTTGGTGTGTAATTTGCATTAAACCTATAGTAACACTTCAATGCTGTATGGTCAACTTTTTCATATATTTCACACTTAGGTCTGTTACTGTTATTTCACCTTCTTCTACCTCTTGTCATGTTTGAGTGTTCACCCCTTTGATAAGATTGATATGTTCTGCCATAATGCTGATTCTTGTTCTTGAATGCATAGTTAACTGACAAATCTACCTCCACTGGTTTCTTGTGGTCTATCCTTCCTTCATGTGCAAGGAGTGTTGAATGTACATATTGCATTGATGGTAGAGTTACCTTAGATGAAATTACTACAATCATTGATTCATATTCTTCATTTAGACCACTTAGAATAGTCAATATCAGTTCAGTATCAGATATCTTGTGTCCTACAGCCTCTAATAGATCATATGTTGTCTTGATTTTTGATAAGTACTCTCTCATCGATAAGTTGTCCTTTCTAATATTATGTAATTATCTTTTATAGTGCATTATCTTGGCAGCTAACCGTGAATTGAAATTTGCTCTATTCTTGACCATATTTCATTGGATGATATCCTACTATTTGTGGCAATAAGTTTGTATTAATTGATGACAACATTCATGAACTCATCGGGCTATCTTGCCTCTGATACATTGTATGTTCATTATTCCTTCTATTTTGTCATCTTGATCAGTTATGAACCTTGGTGGTACATGTGATGTTCCAAGAACGAAGCCCTCAAGCCATATCCTCGAATTGTTGTTTCTATTAGAAACTTCCATAGTAGATAGTTATCTTCATCAAGATGCACTGTAATGAGTTGACTTTTAGGGGCTGATGACTGTCTTGACGAGTTCTTCAGTTGCTGTTGCACTATGCTACAGGGAAGAGGATGTGTTCTCTGTAGTGGCTGAAGTTTGATCTCCTTCAGCCATGATGAAGAGTTGTTAACCAAAGGAATGCTGAGAATTCAGGTACATAGAGTTTGTAAGAAAAGATTTTAATGTAGAATCAGGTATGTCGCAGTCAGATTCAAATGATGAGTGTTTTCTGATGAATTCTTGGCATGGCGCTTACTTTCTTTCTGTTTTACAATGGTTTCCTTGCTTTCTGAATCTGCTTTCTGAATTTTCTTGATTGAATTTGCTTTATTGAGACGAGTAACTTGTTGCAGCCAAGAATTCAATGAATTCTTTCGACAAGAAATCAGTTTTCTTGATTTCTCTTTGAGTAAATTCACCAAAAACCAAAGTGATGAGAATTCTCTGATGGGTTTATCTGATTTACCAAATGATGATGTTTCTCTGATGATAAATCAGATTGATTATCTCCTATCTTTGCTGTAATGCTTTGATTCCTTTGTGTAATTGTCTGTTGCTGTTAAGCCTATGGCTCCGATACCATATTGGATTTTGTTGATCAGATTATATTTGGATTTGATGATTTTGTATTTGAGTTTGAAGAGAATACGAAAATATGAATGAATTGCTTTTGTATTGATAATGATACAAGCTGATACATAGTGCCTATTTATAATACAAACGAAATGATATTGGGCCGCGATAAAGCCTGTTTGCTTTTCATGCCTGCATTCTCTTATTCTATTATATACAATACATATGCCATCAGTTCTATTTCATTATTTATCAGTCTTCGTTTTTGTTATTTTACCGCACTTTTGTTTTAGCTCAATCCGTAGGTTTATTTGATTGATGGTGGTAAGGTTAAAAAGCTGGCATTTTCATTTTAGGTGAAAAGTCTAAGTTCAAGTAAACCTCCTTCGTTGGGGCTTTCGTGGGGTAGTTTCATTCAAGACTTTCAAGGGTATATTAAACGTTTGTAAACAAACAATAGAGAGGATTTCAACAAACACCGCCGTTATGTATAGAAGGAAAAAGGAGCTTGAGGACGCACTTAAAGCGAATAACTCATGGTCTCTTGGTTAGGCTGGCACAAGTTACCCAAGAAAAGAAAGCGTTAAGCGCCTTTGTGCTGTGTACCTAAAGTTCTCAATCATGGGATGATCTAACCTAGGATCCCTCTGTATAACTTTTATGTGAATATTTTAGGTAGTGTTTGGTTTGTTGATTTTAGTTTTGAATTTTCGTCCATATAAAAATGCACATGACGCATGTATATTATAAAAAACGATCAATTTAAAAAACGAAGTTAACATACAAAATAGAAAACAACCTTTTGTTTTGTTTTTCATGTTTTAGAAAATAACACAAGCATGTGAAACAATCCATTCTTTCGTCGTTCCTCTATCACCTTCTTCACCCCCTCCGTCTTTCTTTCATCCCCTGCGTTGTCCCTCTTCTCCTGTTTGACATATATATTGAAAATCGAAATGACAAAATTCATTTATAAACCAAACACTACCATAGTTTTGTGTGTGGTGTCAGCGTAGTTTCTCTTGCATTCTATGTATACATATCCAACACAAGGGAAGGAACAAGAAGGTTTGATTGTTGCAATTAAAAAATATGCTGCCCGCTGTTCCCACTGGTTAATGTCAATTTCTCATCATCTCAAAACAGAATTGCACAAAAACAATTTAAACGGGTTTCTTAATTTTGCGACTGTGTCCAATATTGAAAGAATGTCAACCCACGCTACCATGCGACATAGAATTTATTCTCAAGCGTCACCAATTCATTCTGTTTTTCTTTAGCTTCTTGAAGAGAATAAGAACAATCTTGGGATAACGCCAATGTTGTAGTTTAGTGGTAAAGAAAGAAAAGAAAAAATAAAAAACCGTATGTTATCTCAGAAGTAAATTTTTATTAAACATACAGTCGTTTGCGATGTATAATTTCATCTTTCTTTTGTTCTAATTTTTAGTTATTTTTCTACCATAGGTATTGATATTTTTTGTGATAAATTGATTATACTATTCTGCTTTGTATATGCCTTCTGATATATACTATTATCAATCAAAATATAACTATTGGTCTGTAAAAACAATCATGTAGATACCAAGTTGTAAAACACTAAAAACTAATTGGTTTCATAAGTTTTTAATCAACAAAAGATCACAAGGATATGATGAGCCATGCATGGTGCGGTGGACCCTGGTCACACTAGAGTGCTCCATCTAAAGCAAAGCCTACAAAAAAAGATATTCTCAGAAGCAATTCAAAAAGAATCCTCCTTCTTCCCATTAAAAGCTAAGCTCATCAACCTTTAATAGCAAAGCACACTCTTATCTTGCAGCAAACTCTCGCATCTCAAATGTCTCCTAAAAAAGCAGTTGAAGTTCGAATAGAGGATCATAACTCTCAAAAATGGCAAGTCCCATTAACAGAAGAAGCTTTCGAAAAGTTCATTTCTCAAGGCGGTGATAATGTAAAAAAAGTTTTTGGTGAGGGTTCTTTGTTTAGTCCCTTGTTGTTCGGTAAGTTCTTTGATCCTGGTGATGCATTTCCTTTATGGGAGTTTGAATCAGAAGCTTTGCTTTCCAAGCTTCGGAGCGCTTCAAAGAGCAGTGTGGATTGGATGGAAACTGATGTGGAGTATATTTTGAAAGCAGAACTTCCAGGTACATACACAAAGTTCATCATGTTCATCAATATATTTGAGTCTTTATATCAAAAATTTACTAGTTTAAATCAATACTTATTATTATTTAAGAAGAAAATAAAAAGAAAGAAAGGTGCTGAGCTTGTGAATTCCGAAATGTTGGTTAGAACTTGATATTTCATTGTTTGTAGGGTTTCAAACTGAGTTTTTTTATTATTAACTAAAATAACAGTACTAGGATAGTTTCCTTTAGAACAAAAATTGACCTGTGAATGCATAACATAAACTTGCATATATATTCTAGCTGTGTTGTACTTGTTAATGACCCAAACTTTGCATATATATTGGTAACTAAACTATTGTTATAGCAGGAGGAAGGAAGATTGACATAGAAATATGCATAGAAAAAGGAAAAGTAGTGGACGTAAGTGGGCAATGGAAAGTTCCGGAATCAGATTCTAAGGACTGGAAAACAAAATGCTGGTGGGAGCATGGATTCGTTAGACGTCTAGAACTGCCTAATGATGCAAATTGGAGAAAAATGGAGGTTTATGTTGAAAATGATACCTTGCTAGAAATAAAAATTCCAAAAGTTAATAAATAATCGAATGGTGTGCAGCCTTAGAGATGTATCATCAATATAATTCTATGAGTAATGGAAATAACAGGAGTTAATGTATTTTCATTTGACAGAAAAGGGACTTGATCATGCTGTATTTGGTATGTATAAGTGAAGAGGTAACTTAATTATATATAACTGAATTTTATTCTAATTGTCTAATTTTTACTAAACACATGTTGAGCTTCACTTCTTCAGCACAAGTAAATTATAATAGAGATGAGTTTGTTTTATTTTGACCTTTATTTTCTTTCTATTTTTTGGATATTGAATAAGAATATGGTCATTTATTACAAATAATTATCTAACTCTACAATATTTTTACGTTTATAATACTAACATGTAATAATATAACTTGTAAATTAATAATTGCTTTATAATTAAACAACAATTGGCAATCACTTTTTCTGCGAATAAAGGTAACATCAATCCAAATCAAGTGAAAGGTAAAAAGAAATAGAAAACCACACACTTCATAAAAGATATAATCATGTGCTATGGGAGTATTATATGCTCCTTCACGCCGATATTAACAAAAAGGAAGAAAAAGGGATAAAAATAAATAAACAAAGTAGCAATAGTGGCACCGAAAGCTGTATTATTCCTTAGATTGAAAGCAACAGAACACAGAACCAATATCCTATTTATCAACTCTTTATGTCAAGAGTTTGCAATCGTATCTTAATTTGAGACTTTCATATTTTTTATAATTATTGATATTTCTACTTACAGAAAAATAAACATAGGGAAGAAGTTGCAAAAAAATTTAATTTTAAAGACAACAAGTTTGTTTTTTAGTTTTAATGGCACTTTCTAGTGTAAACAGAAAATGATAGTTACATTTACACTAAAAAGTGTCATTCAGCCTAAAAAACAAACTTCTTATCTCTAAAACTAAAGGTCCGTTTGGTTTGCTGTTTTTAGTTTTGTGTTTTCGTCTAAACAAAAATGCGCATTTTTTATGCATTGTTGGAACACACACAATTTTGAAAAATGAAATTAACATAGAAAACAGAAAACAAGTTTATTTGATTTTTCGTGTTTTGAGACATAACAAAAGGACGGAAAACAATTTCTCCCCTCCATTTCCCGTCCATCATTGTGATGGCTAAGAATTGTAAAAAAAATTCTCATGTTTTCTTGTATTTTGTAGTGTATGTTGAAAACACAAAACACAAAACTCAAAACGAAACCAAACGGGCCCTAAATTTTTCTTCAACTTTTTCCTTGATTATTGGTGACAATGCAACAAATCAGTAGTGGAAGTATCATTTTCCCTAAAACGTTTTGTTCTCTCACCACTGTATGATTAAACGATCGGTTGCGTTAACTTAAAACAAATGTTAACTTATATCGAATTGTCTTCAAGTTTGAAATATTAAGCTATATGACTGACCATGGCCGATTCAAACTATGCAAAAAGATTGCTATAGTCCACGGTAACATTAGAAAATCTCAGACTTAGTAAGAAGTTAGAGGATTTTCAAAAGAAGTTTGTTTGTTCTCCGAATGGAGAGGATTTGATTGCATAGTTTGGGTAAAGAGTCATGTCTGGTCCCACACGACCATTTATTCCGCCTACAATGACTGCATTCTTTGACCTACCACCATCGTTTTCCCACTTTCATTACATTCAAAATGGACTCGACTCGGCTAGGTTCTGCACAAAACGATCGATTATTGATGATTGTGCATGCGCATGTATTATATTTCATGATCTTTCTTTTCAACCAAAAATAAAACATTTGAATGCACAAAACATTTAAACTTTACCCTTGGAAACTTATGTCTAAACAAATACAAGCCTGAAAACAAATATTCACACTTAAGTTTTCGTTTTCCCGCTATCATTACACTCAAAACGGGCTTGACTCGGTTTAGTTCTACACAACACGATCTATTATTGATGACGGCGCATGCACATGTATTATCTTTCATGATCTCTCTTTTCAACCCAAGATAAAACATTTGAATGCGCAAATGGTTCAACCCTACTCCTGTGCACTTATATTTGAACAAATATAAGTCTAAAAACCCATATCCACACATTACATTTTTTCCCAAGCATCATAAAACCATCTAGTAGTGGCATATATATTTCCTCACCAAGTTCTTTATTTCAAAATATAATCTTTGTACGTTTAATGAATTTCAAATTTATAAATAGATGTTAATGCAGTTAATGTCCTATTTTTGAAATTCTACCTCAAGGTGCTTATGTGTTAGAATAATCTATTTCTTCTTTTTGGATGAATCATTTATCAGCTAATCTAAACGTAAACTTCATCTGCGTTGGAACAGATGCATTGACAACGGGGTAAAAATGACGAATTTAAAAAATTCCTTTTATTTAATTGCATATGGTCTTATTTTTTGTTTATGTGAATAAAATTTTAATTATGATAAACCAAATTTAGAATAAATTAATAAAGTGTTTGAATTGTATTTTAATTTATTTAATTTTTTAAAAATGTTTATTTGTTTGTTAATGTTTATAATAATATTTATAATAATTTAATTTAAAATTAATTTCTTAATTTATTTTTATTTTACATATTAATGTTTTATGGTATTCATATTCAAAATACGAACATCATAACAATAAAAATATATAAATTATCCTAATGGTATAGTGAGAAAATTGACCGTTGTGTCCTACGGTTAACAAAATGTCAATGTGGTGAAATGATGTCAACATAATGTCATAAAGCGAATCATATAATTTTTATGCTAATACCAATGTAAACTAAGTTATAATATATTTTCCTCCATTTCAATTTTTTATAAAATGATATTTAAATTTAACATGCCCGCACGTATTTTTACATAATATAGTACTTAATATATATATATATATATATTATAAAATATAATTTATTTAGATATAAAATATTAGCACTAAATTATATATATATATATATGTATGTATATGTATGCATGTATGTATGTATGTATGATAAATTCATTTTCGATTTTAAATATCAAAAATTTAAAATTCAAATTTTAAATCATTTGAATTTTTCAAAAATTAATTTCTGTAATAAATAACCTTTTATTTATATTGTTGTAGCAGCTGGCAAGTATCATATAATTTTTTTAAAATCAAATTTATATCGATCGAAATTAAATCTCCTTTCAAAATTCAAAATATGTTTTTCCTTTAATTTAATTTAACTGGTTAAAACTCTTTCTGTCCATGGCGACTGGTGAATGGCGTCTCCTGTCTTTTCGTCTTTAAGCCGATTCGTTTCCTTCCTCCTTCCCGCCGTCTTCATGCCTGCTTCGCCTCCCTTTCCCCTCCTCCCAAATACGCTGTCCTCTTCGCCTTCTTCCAACCGTCCTGGGAATTTTTTTAATTCTGTGCCTCCTGCGCAGTCGTGCCAATTTCCGCCCTTATCTATTGCTGAATTTCCTCCACTACCTGCTCTCCCTTCATCCCTCGCTGTTGATGTTTGCACTAGCCCTCGGTCAATGAGTTCGACTCCCGTGCCTGGTAATTGTTGTCAATCTGAAATTAGTGGTTTGCAGCCGAGTGTGGTGGTTAATGATGTTTCTTGTGTTGTTGGGGTGGGGGTGTAGTTTGTCTGACCGCGTGAAGCTTGTTGGTGCTGCTGGTTGTACGAGTACTGCACAATGCCCCCATGGTGTTTGTCTTAATGTCGATGTGAACTCTGCGCCCATTCTCATTGAATCGAGTTCTGTTGCTTCAATCCAAGCTGTTGCTGCTGTTAATTCTTTTGCTGTGAAGCTTTCTGGTCCTGATGCTCCTTCCATAGCTTGTACGAAATCATGCTCTTCTCTTTTTACTTCATTGCCCCGTAATGCCGGTGATCATGACCCGATTGAATTTGAAATTGTTGAGGTTGATGGAGTGATGATCCCTCCTTCAATTGTTATGCAAGCCGGTTTGGATTTTTGGTCTGATTACTTGGTTGGATTCTTTCTAGACCCTTTGCACCGCCTTCACGATGCGGCTTCGGTTTTACGTAGGGCTTGGAGGCTTCGCGGTGACCTTCGCATTAGGCTGGTTGACTCCATGTATTTCCTTCTGTTCTCCTCTACTGACGATCGCTGTCGAGTTCTTGATGCCGAGCCTTCATTTTTCGGTGGGCAACCTTTTATTATCATGCTTTGGTCACCGACAGTTGCTTGTGCTCGTGAGCAGGTCCTATCCATTCCTGTTTGGGTTTACTTCTCCCATATTCCCTCTGCCCTTCAACCTTTACTTGGTTTGAATTGGCTTGCTTGTAATATTGGTAAATTGAAATGTTTTGACTCTAATACGGTTGCGCGAGAAAAACTGATGTTCGCTAAGGCTCTGATTGAGATTTCCCCTTCTAAGCCCCTCCCTTCCTCTATTCCTGTTCAGCTAGCTGTTGGGCACGTGGTGGAAGTCTGTGTTCGCTATGGTTGGGTCCCAGATATTTGTTCCTCCTGTCACTCCTTTGGCCACCTGGCTATCGCCTGCACGCATCCTATTGTTACCGCAGCTGCTCCTAAGATCCCTCTTCCTCGGCCTCCGCTAAGGAAATGGGTTCCTAAGGTTTCTTCTCAGGTTGCTCCTACTCTTGCAGCTCCTGTCCTGGATCCGGCTCCCTGTATTGCTCTGCCTGCTTCCCCTCCTTCTTCTATGACGCCTTCTGTTGTTTCTGCGGTTCCTGTTCTGGTTCCTGTCCCGCCAGGTCTGCCGTTGGTCGCTGGTGATGTTTCTGCTATTCCTGTTGCTGCCCCTGTTCCTGGTCTGCCTTGTCCCTCTATTGTATCGGATAATGATGAGAGGTGTTGGGCTGATCACATTTCTGACATGAGATTTAACCCCTTGGATGATTCTTTCTTTAGATTTGTTTCTGATGATCATCTAGACCTTAGATGTCTTTATTATCGACCGTCTGGTGACTCATTAGCTCTTGTTTTGGACGGTTATTTTTCGAGATCGAATTCAATCTTGCTTGCTGATTCATCTTGGGATCGTTCCTTTGTGTACTCTCTTGATTCTGTGACTTATGATCCTTGTCTTGCTTCCCATTTCCGCCCCTATGCTGGTCTGTTGGGGAACGTTCCTTTGGAGTCTTCTCAGGATTTGGTGGATGTTGGTGACGCTACCTCTTCGGAGGAGTAGTTATTTTCGTTATTAGTAGTTGTGATATGTCTATCACACTCCTGTGCTGTTTTCCTTCTTTTTCTTAGTAGTTAAGGCGCCTTTACCTTTCTCATGTACTTCAAATTTTATTACGTTCGTAATAAAAGTGGACGGTCCACTATAAAACCGGCTGGCCTTGTCAAAAAAAATTTAACTTTACAAAAATGTTTGTTTATTTATTTACTGAGATCCGAAAAAGATTTTTTTATTTTTACATATCCGAACAAAATTTAACTATATGTACACAATTTTTTTTAAAACCAAAACAATAAGGAATGAAAAATAAATTAACCTTAATTTTTTTTATAAAATGGTTTTATTTAATAAATATCTATATATAAATATATAAAAATAAAATTTAAAATTTTTGAATCTAAAAAATTAAGTTTTTTTAAATTTACTAAAAATATTATATATCTACATATTATATATATAGTAGTTAATAGAAAATTAACTATTAAATATATTTATATATTTGAAAATAATATTTTTTTAAATAAAATTGTGGATGAAAGTATAAATAAGAGAACAAGGTAAATTTTCCATGAGTGTGTAAATATACATACATACATACCTATACATATACATATATACATACATACATACATACATATATATATATATACATACATACACACATAATACTAATTTAGAAAAAATACCGTTCATCATTAATGTCTCGCCAAAAGCATGGCGCGTTTTTTCCAAAATTTCCTCTTGAAGCTTCACGTCCTCCTCCTTAACTTCACTTTGCAAGGATAAATGCAAGGCTTCGCCAATGGTGCTAATGGAGGTCAGAGAGTTGATAGAAAGTGTAATAAAAAAGGAGTAGAGGTTATACTATTTGTAGCCAAGGATTTGCACCTTTTCCTCCTCTCTTTTCTCAAGTCTCGAAGACCAAAACAAGTCTCCCCATTTGAAAACAAGTTAAGGCCAATGACGTTGACCAAGCATGATCAAAGATCCTGCTGACTCCTATTTGAATAGTCATTTTAATTATTTAATTATAGTTCTTTAGCCAACCGAGTCGACTACAACTTTTATACATCATTCTATCTGATTTTAAGCTTCAAATAAATAATTAAAAATGCCATAAAATATTAGTACAATACTTTTTATAAATTAAATTTTCCATTGGCCGAATTTGGAAGTACTTAACAATATGGTTGTGTTGACTCTTTGGTGCAAACTCGATCCTCGGTCAATATTTAAACAATTTAAATACCGAGACATGTACGAAGTTTATTAAAGCATAGTTTCATGCCAAGTTTAACGATTACAGATCATTTGGGCAAAATCCAATTTCTAATCTAAAATAAGCTCACCTAGTAACGACATTTTGTACACTTATTCTTTTTTCCATTGCGGTATCATTTAGATATCTAAAGTTGGTCTAAGATCAAAAATACTATTAATATTAGCATTTAATTGCGTAGACCACTTTAAAGTTCTTGGTTCAATCCAATAACATTTATCGATTAACCGTTCTACTTTGGTAAGAGATTTTGACTTTAAGTTAACTACCAGTTATGGTAATATCGAACTTCTATAACGAAGAAGATGAACCCTCTCTTGGGTAGTGTTTCACTTCAAGTAGTACAACGTATACTCAACTATGATCGTAACAAGATCGCCATGCAAAGAAGTATAATCTAGCTACTTAAGATCAATAGTACCATTAAGCCTAAAGACTATCGTACATCGTTATCCTAAGATATTCCCTTTTGACTTAGTTACATAACATATACAACACTCTCGTTATAACAATCTAGTGTAGCAACCTGAAACTTTTGAAATTTTGTAAACCATAATTTTTGAAATAAATTTCAAAATTTTATAACAGACTATAAATGGATTTTTGCAAATAGTGGAATTTAAAGATGAAATTTACATCATTGCATCTACCTCTCGTTCTAGTCAATTTTTATTTTTGGTTCGTCTCAATCTGCATACGTATGAAAAAGCTATTAAGAAAATACAAAAAACATTCAAAAATAATTCACTAAACTCATTGAACGATTTTTATAATAAAAAGCAGCAAGATTGAACATGAACAACAAAAAGCCCAAATTCGAGCTTTTGTGCCTATATAAATGATCCATCTCCTAACCCATTCACACAATTTTGAAACCCTAATATTACTAGCTATCATTCTCCATTCTTCCACCATTCTCTCAAATTCGAAAACATATTTAAACTATAATATCAATACATATTGATTTATTAAAGGATTTCAGGTATGAATCTACACCAATTTCTAATTTAAAAATTATACTTATTCTCCTAATTCTCCAAGTCCTCAAAACTTGAACCCTTGTTATGATATTAAGATTGAATGATTAAGTTATAATTTTGTCTATATTATCATTAGATTATTATTCATATTCATATTGAATTTGTGGATCTGTTTAATTGGAACTAATGTTGTTCATTGAAATTGTGGGTTTGGTTAACTATGAAATTAATATTGGAATTGAGTTTGAATAATGAATATTCATATAGAAAGATTTGGGTGTTGGGTATCTATTATTATTGAGATTTGAATAAAATGGATTTATTTGGTATTAACCAAGTTCAAGTATTAAATTAGTTAAATTGTATACAAATATAAGTTGCATAAGTTAGATATTAACAAATTTATGTGTATATCAATTTGATTAATGCAAGTTAATACATATTATCCAGAAATCAAATTTGTACCAAGTTTTATATGAATTGTTTTTATTTGATAAGAATATATGTTAAATATCGCATCCTTATAATTGCATTCACACGTGGACTTAGATTTAAATTATATTACGAAATTATGTATTGCAATCAATATATATGTTTTACAATAACTTAGTTTAGGTATACATATATTGGAAATCTAATTTCGTATACATGTATACACCATTGTTGATTTATAAATATTTTAATTGAACTTCATACAAACATATGTTTAAAAGGAAAAGCTGCTCATAATCAATATGAATTAGCTAGCTCATTCAAATTATGTGATTTTTATTTCATGTTTATGTTTTCACATGGAATTAAGCTTTGTGTAAATCAATTACATACAAACTACACTTTATTTTTGTAAATTTGAAACAAAATAATGAATTATAATTAACTAAATAAATTAATTATTTGAGTATCTGATTCCATAAGCACATGAGGTTATTCTGATAGTCTAAGGAAAAGTAGGTCTTTGACCCTCGGTGACTGGACTATTGCCGAATCAATCTGAAGTGCAAATATGTAATAAAAATCAAATAATCAAATAAATAATAATTTAAATAAGGTAATGAATCTTATACTTATCGAAAAATAATTATAATTAATAAAAATCCATTACATTTAAGTAATGGTAGTCAATATGATTAATACAATGAAGTTATGACTTCCCTCTTTTTAGTTAATTTTCATTTATATATGAAACAATAACTAGAAATGGAAGAATATGCAACATTAATTAAAACTTTATCTTTTTAAGTAAAGAATAATTTTACAAAAATGAAATGGAAAAAGGAGAATGATGTGTATTTGAAACAAATAATAAGCATTGTAGTTGGATGTAGCAAGAAACTGTTGGTGTAGTTGTTGGTGATGAGTTGGATGTAGCGGTTGTAGAGGAGGAGCTAGCTAAGGTTGGAAGTGGTTTGTGCACTACAGATGTTTGTGGAAATGAGCAATCCAAAATTTCAGCTGCTTTCAATATGTCAAAACATGTTGTTGTTGTGCATCCCTATGCACAGGGACAATCAAATTAGAATATCAGCATAGCTAAAGCTTCCTCACCTAAGAGTAATACACGGTCTTCTCTATTTCGTTCATTACCTAGGAATGCTGGTGATTATTCTCCTTGATCTTTTGAAACGATTGAAGTTGATGGTGTGATGGTTTCCCCTCCGGAGTTTATTCAAGCGGGTATTGATTTCTGGTCAGAATATTTGGTTGGTTATTTTCTTGATTCCAACCCCACTTCTCATGTCGTTAAAGACCATTGTCAATAATTTTGGAAGCTTAGGGGTGGTTTGCAAGTGCACTTTGACAACTCAAAGTTTTATTTTCAAATTCTCTAAGCCCGATGAGAGGCTTCGTGTTCTTGAAGCCGACCTATTTTCAATTGAGGGAAAGCCTTTTATTATTACCACTTGGAGTGCGTCTATTAATAGTTCCAGGGAGCAAGTGTTATTTATCCTGTTTGGGCTCATTTCTCTCACAGTCCTTCTGTTTTGCAACCAATGATTGGTTTAGACTAGCTAGCGAGCCTAGTGGGAAAATCGAAATTTTTTAGTGTCAATATAGTTGCTAGGAAAAAGCTTATTTATGCTAAGACATTGATTGAAATTTCTCCAGATAGGCCTTTGCCATCTAACTTAGAGTATGCCCTGCTCTTGGCCATGTGGTAATAAATGATGTTCACTATAGTTAAAAGCCTAACATTTGCACGACGTGTTGCTCTTTTGGCCATGTGGCCGATGCCTGTAAGCATGGTTCTTCTAATACTTCTACTCTGGTTGTTGATGCACCACTGGTATTTACTGCTAAGGTCCTCTTTCCTCGTCCTGCGACTAGAAAGTGGGTTCTAAAGCACATATCTTTTGAGGTAGTTGATCCTTAGTACCTATGTCATTGTCCATTATTATTCCTTCGGTGGTCTTTTTTCTACCGCCTGTTAGTAATGATGTTGCTCAAACCATGGTGAATTTGGTAGTGGTTCCTTCCCCTCTTGATTTTTGCTAGAGTCATTTTGAGCAAGCTTGGGTCCATGTGCCTTCAGAAATAAGATACGAGCCGTCTAGTGGAAACCTTTTCAAATACGTAGGAGTTAAAGGTGAAGAGAGACGCCTTTTCTATCAAGCAGATGGTGAAGTGCTTTCTTTATGCGTTCTAGGCGATTATGGTGATAGTAATAAGTCCGTGTTGACAGATGACACTTGGGATAGGAAGTATCTTTACGGAACTGATTTGGTGGATTTTGTTCCCTCTTTAGGTTCTTTTTTTAGGGTACTTGCATGTTATTGGCCCTTCCGCTTCCGAAGATGAGAGTGGTGCCTCCTCTGCGGAGGGGGACTACTGTGGTCTATTTTTGTAGTATAGGTATTTTTCCTATCTCCTAGGCTTACATTTGTTAAGTTGTTTGGTACATGTGCCGAACACCTATTCCTAAATTCATTTATAAAAGTGGACTACCCACTTTAAAGCCACATAGATTTGCTAAAATAATAATAATAAGCATTGTATTATCAAATAGAGATTATTTTGCAAACAAGAACACATTTGAAATTCCTATTTGCTACTTCGCAATATCGAGGTAAGTGGAGTATGCTATTTCATATTTATGTCAAAATATATTTATTCATTATGGTTGGATAATAAATAAGGACTTTATTAAATTCTTGAAAGTAGTTAATTAGTTAACTTAATTCACAACTGAATCAAATCATTAAATATTCCATTATATTATGTTCCATATGTTGTTATTATTATGCATTATGCATGCTTAGTTTTTGGTCTATTATTGCTTGGGTTAGAATGTATGTAAATTATTACTTAGTCTAACTTTATTCATGCATCATGATGTAGTTTATACCAAGTAATAATTTATTACTTACTATTGTCTGTTTAATTGTTGTTTATGTATGAATGTATGTATGTCATGTTTGCCATGTTTTAGTTAGAATCAGTACCGCATTTATGTTAGCTCTCTTTTATAATAAAGTACCATTTCATCTTAATCTTTAACAAAAATAAATTAAATAAGTGCAACATGAACCCTTTGTAATAAATGTGATAATTAAATATTGGAGTTAACATAGATATGTACTGGATATTTGTCCAGACGCCCATAGCGAAAAGGTGTTAAAAAAGACAAGTTTCCTTAGCAAGATGCCCCTTACTAAAGAGCCATCCCGTAAAATATCGAGCTAAGAGCCTGAAGGTAATCACTTAAGATGTCCTTAATTAGTTGGTTGTTTGACAACTTTTCAAATAACTCCATTTTTGTAGATCAGTATTTGCTTTATAAGTGTTGAGGTAAACCTTAAGTCCTTTGTGGGTGTAAACCAACCAATTTAATGGTTTAATATAGTCATTATATGTATTTTCCTTTTGGATTGCCATGATATCTATTTCTAACTAATGAATGTTTTACTTTATGTTTAACCTTGCTTGTTTGATAAACCTTTTTGCATTTGGCTATAAAAATCATTTTTACCAAAACACACAAAAAATATTACAAATGGTGATCCTAACAAAGGAGTTCGTTTATTTTTATTATAAACTTTGAGTTAAGAGACTGCGTCACTTGCATAAATCCTTCTCATATTTTCTTTATTATGTGACATTAAGGGCGAGTGTTTATGACCTCCAACTTTGTTGGCACCACATCCTTGTCATTTAATTACTTTACTTTAATCACCATTATACATACGGTTTATTATTCCGTATCACTCGTTAATAGTTTACAATATAAATGTATTTAACAAAAAGATAAGAATCGATGTTCCTTATAACGTTAGATTCCTCTATATGTATGTGTGTGTGTTTATTTATAGCGTAAACACTAACACTTGGTCTTGTCTGTTTACGATCTCTCGTGTCCATTTTACATAGACTTTTTTCAATGTGACAACTGTGTCAGTTTATTTATGTAGGCGAATACACCTATCCCTTTGATCTTGAGAGTTAAAGCCTATGTATATCTGCCTCTAAACTTGTCGATTAACCTTTAATGGTGTTCATATCAGCGTTTATCAAATTTAGCCATGCTTATGTACCTTCTTATTATCATCTTAATTTATTTTATGTAGTTGGTGAATTGGGAGGTGTAACACCCCGCATTTTTATATAATTAAATAAAATCAATTGAATTAACATAATTGCAAAACAGAATATAAATGTCAAATATATGCATTTAAGAATTAAGAGGTTACATAGATTTATGCAAGCAATGAGTGTGTGATTAATTAACGCATCAAACAATTAAAAGAGGAATTAATTAAGAGACATAGAGGCATCAATTAGTCAAAGAATATGTCACTTTTATAACATTAATTAATTAAGGATCTTCTAATAAAGGGAAATGTATGTGGGGAATAAATTAAATGACAACATACCTATATTAATTTATAATTGACGCAATCAATTAATTAAGAAATTAATGAATTGGCGGTTTAAATATATACAACTAATAAATGTGTGATTGAGTGACGCATAGGAATTAATTTGGATATCGATTAAAATGGGAAAACGTGTCAATTAATTAATTGACAATCAATTGAGCGTTTTAAAAAGGGTGTCAATCAATCAAAGAATATGCCCTTGTTACAATAGCTAATAATGTAAATTAATTGGCTAGAAGAAAACGCCAGTTATAGGATTATTTGTTTCAAGTTAAAAAGAAAAAAAAGAATTGGAATGCGCACAAAAATCAAACGGAGTAATTAAGTTTATGATGAAGGTAAGTTAATATATCAATCACATCCATTTTGTGTACATCCAATTTTTCGACCACCCGTGCTCTTGTGCAAAAGTGTTATTTAATACAAAATATATGCATGTACATGAATTTCTAAGCGGTACCTCCTATATGAATGCTTTGCTTCTTTTTTTAAAACATGATGCACACATCCTAAATATACTTGCAATTTCTATATGAATGCAATCTTTTGAAAATTTAAAATTCTTTTTATCCAATTTTTCCCACACTCCTATTGAATAGTGGTGTAGTTCAACGAATTTTGCATCCAAACCCTACCATACAACTTTAAATATTCGAATTTCAAAAAAAATCTAATTTTATGAATTCGATCTCATATGTCATAAAGAAGGTAGAAAAAGGAAAAACTTCATATTTCTACGATTTTCTTTTGCGCACATCTTCCTCCGTACTTGGGATTTAGGCTACTATTCTATAAAAAAATTATTTACTTCCCCAAGCACAGTTTACATAAGAAAATATTTCTTTTTAAATCTTTTTGTTGACGTTTCTATCGCTTTCTTTAAATTTGTTATTTTCCTTTTAGTTATCTTATTCTGCTTTTACTCTTTTTTTATATACAGCAACTAAACACAGCTATCATCTAGGACAAGGAGGTCTAGGACCATGTCCACTTTGACACAGAAAGGTCCTACTCTAGGAATCCAAGTAACTCATATGCTCATCTTGCCGCCTATTACTTGTTAGCAACATATGCTGTATTACTCATGACGAATAAGATCTATTCATCTCTTCTATTCCATGCTAAAAAAAGGAATAACTAAGTTTTATTTACTGCAATGGATAAGGGTTTCAATCTATGCAGTTTCTATCTAAAAAGACAACTAAGCTTGGGGAAATTTTATCTTTACCTTTCATTTTTCCCCAACTAAGGTCTACCTATCCCAACCACATGTGTCTTATCATCTTACTAATATCATTTCACTATTCTTCTATAGTCTGCACACATGAAGCAACATTTCTAGGATTTCACTAGTGTCCTATACACCTTACGGGAACTTTTATTATTACTAAGAGTAATTACTGCTATAATCTTATACTTTTCCCGTTACACCTAGAAAATGATTCCTATCTACTTCATATTTAAAAGTCTGATTTGGTTTGGTATTTATCAATTTTTCTTCAAAAATTAAAACTTCTAAATTTTATCTTTTCAAAAACTTATTTACTTTTCCACCAAACCATCTTTTTTTTAAACATGTCTTACTTGTTCTTAAAACATTTTTCTTTTTTCTTGACTTAAGAAAAATGTCCTCACATGTTTTCAAAATATCCTTTTTTTTAGATTTTCAAATTTACTAAAAATGGGGTAAATAAGAACAATTATTTTATCAAAAATCTCTTAACTTTCCTACTCTTCCAATTATTTAACCTTGAAGGAGTTACTAACTTACTACACTTATTGGTTTTATACCTTAATGTATTGGAATTACTTTCTTTTATGAGAAACCATTAATGCTAAAACCTTCTATAAATCCTTTAAAGGAGGATTTAATGTTTATGTGAAATTATAAGGAATTTATTTTATATTTTATCGAAATAGGCTATACAAAATATGGTGCTTTCCATACCGTGTACATCTCTTTCACGCATTCCTTATAGCTTGCACAAAATATCTTTATTTGTGATTCATAGAATATTATATCTTCATTTCATTCCATAGATTAAGGTATGTTTACTCTATATTTACTTACATAAGATATTTCCTACTAAATTCATTAATTTATCGTACATTATTTCTCAAAAGAACTCATTTTTAAAACTTCTTTATAACTAATAAATATTTTCATATACTTATTTAAATAATAAGTGTACATACAAACCACTTTAGAGATTATCTCCGAAACTCATTTGGGTCAAAACAGATGTTGTGTAAAACACCGTTACTATAACCCAAAAATACTAATATATGGATTCAATTAAAATAAATATTAATAAATCTCGTATGCTATGTAAAAACATCTACTTTGGGAGTCACCTACTATAACAATAGTGTCATAGTCTATGCTTCCTTTATTTTTACTAAAAACATTTATTACAACAATAAATGTTGTAACCTACGTTTTCGATACTTAACACACTCTAGGTTTTTATATTTAAAATCTTTGTTTACCTACAAAGAAACTAGCGAGTTATACATGCTCTATAATTCTTTAAAAAGAATTTTACTTTTAACAAAATTTACATCATATAAAAACCAATTTAAATTTCTTACCACTTATATTTTTTTTCAAAAACCCAATATTTACTTCCTCAAATATATTAATAATTATATTTTTCAACTTTTCAATTCAAAAGTTTCATTTTTATTGGGTTAGACATAAAGTGTATTTTCTTCTTACTAAAACCTCTTATTCCGTCCAAAATAAAAACACTCTCCCTACTCTCCTTGGGGAGCTTTTCCATTTCCTATAACATATGGATACCAAGCTTCTCTCAAAACATGGCTTATTTGTATGCTATAAATCGGTAATTAACATAGGGCTCAACATACTGGGTCATCCCAAACCCAACTAGCAAACTATCCAAAAACTTTCCTTATGTTAAAATCTATAATTGGGGACTATTTGGATTTTAGCACATAATATATTTATATTTTATTCAGAAATATAGATACGTTCACTCATTATCTACCTAGGAATCCTAAACCTAGGCTTTGATACCAAATGTAACAGCCCGAATTTCAATGGGTCTGGATTTTTTCGCAAAAATGCTAAAACCCAAGCCCACTGAAGCCTGAGTTCGGTATCTGGTATCCTGCAAAGCACCGCTTATCATCCTCAGTCCGATGGATAAACAGAGCATGTGAATCAAACTCTTGATGATCTTCTTCGTGCATGTGTTCTTGATTTTGGTGGAGGTTGGGAAGATCATATTTCCCTTGTCGAGTTTTCTTACAATAATAACTTCCAATCTAGTATTGGTATGGCACCTTTCGAGGTACTCTACGGAAGGCCATTTCCCATCACCGAACGCATTGGTTCCGTGGCTTATCGCCTTTTATTACGGGCTCAATTTTTTGCTATTCATGATGTATTCCACGTTTCTCAACTACGGAAATGCCTTAGAGATTCCGATCTTGATCCCGGTGTTATTTAAGAAATTGAAGTTTCACCTTATTTGACTTATAAGCAACATCCTATTCGTATCATTGCTACGAAGGTTAAATGCCTTCGTAATAAAGATGTTCCGCTTGTGAAAGTTCAATGGTCCGTAAATCCTAAGGATTGTTCTTGGGAATCCAGAGAATTCATCGAGCGAACACATCCGAACTTACTCTCTCTTGCTCCTTAAGGTGAACTTCTCACTTCAAAATTTTCTTTTATGTTGTTATGCCTTAGAGTGGTTGTTACTCTTTATTTTATTCTTGAGTATTGCGAGGACGCAATTTCTTTAAGGAGGGGAGTCTGTAACAACCCGCATATTTTATGATTATATATTTAAATGTTTTATTTAAATATAGCATCGTTAGTTGAATTAAAGACCAAAATGTGACTTTTTGTAAACAGTCGAATTCAGACTCGAGACCACTTCCATTGAGTTCAAAACGATGTTTACAACTTTTTTAAGTATAAACATCGATATGTTTGGAGTTGATTAGGATTTTGGTATTTTCATTTGGGCTTTGGGTTGGGTTCTAGCCCATTAACCCAATAAACTAACCCAAACTCTTCTACCTAATAGCTCCCACTCCACTCCTCTTTATTCATTCATTCCATTTTCTAAATTCCTAACACTCAAGCCCTAGGAAGAATTGTGGGAAGAGGAAACTAAAATTCCTAAGCCCTAGTTTTTCTTAGGAATTCAAGTTCTAGTTCTAAAATCAAAGAGAAGCTTAGGTAAGCATCCTCTTCATCTTCTCCATCTCAATCCCTCTTCAATTCTTGATTTTTCCTATAACCTAACTTAGGAAAAACTTTACATTTGATAATAGATTGAAGATTCTAGAGGTGCAGTGAAGAGGAATTGGTCAAAGCTTGTTTTAGAGCTTCTCATTTCTTATTTTTGAATTTAAAGGTGAGTTCTTGAACTCACATCTATGTCTATAGCTTTCATTATTGTTGGGTATGAATTCCTAACATCTATTTTATGTTCAATTGCTTTTGATTTGAATTGGTTTGGTGAATTTTCTAATTTTGGTTTTGAAGTCAAAATTTATGAAAATCCTACTATGGATGTTTGGACATGTTATTTGGGGTGTATCGAAGAGCCTATAGGACTGGGTTGTCGCTTGGCATAAATCCCTAGCCTCCATCGCTCGTTCGATCGCTTCCGAGTTGATTTGGCCATCAATGGCCTAGGAAAATTCTGCCCAGGCCCAAGTAACAAGACGTATGGTTGAAAGTTCCAGACGTCTGGTTAGTGCTTTTGAGAAAAAAATAATAATAACGAACACAGAAAAAATGGCAGAGCCTAGGGTCAGATGTCTGGTCCTGTTAAATTTTGCCTATTTGCCTATTTTTGAGTGGATTTCCAATTTCTATCGATCTTTAACGATCCGAATAGCTATTGTCAATCAATATCGACTTTGATGACTTCTTTTCTTGATTTTTGGTGTTTCATTTGATGGATTTGATATCGATTTCAATGGTTTTGATTCATGTTATTGAAATGTGGATTTTTGGTGATAGATTGTTTTACAATCGTTTCTATGATTTGTCACTTTAAAATACAAAGGTTTCTATACTAGTAGTAAATACTCAAACTCTTTCACAAAAATGATTTCAACATTACTTTTAATACAAAGCTCGTTTTTAAACCGTTTTCCAATCTATTAGTATATACAAACCTTTACCTCATTCGTATGAGAAATCCAATTAAACGACTTAGCAAAATAGGTAGTATGAAATGCTTGCTTTTACTTTGTCGGTTAATTCTTGGACTTGTTCGATTGAAATCTCGTGACAATTTTCGAGTGGAATTCTACAATCTGTTCGTAAATATTTAAGTTAAGGTAGTGGTTATGGGACATGAAGCCTAACTCATTTATTTACTAGCTTAGTGTACTTTACACTTCTTTTCGAGTGGAAGTCTACAATTTGTTCGTAAATATTTAAGTTAAGCCAGTGGTTATGGGACATGATGCCTAACTGATTTATTTACTAGCTTAGTGTAATTTACACTTAGTGATCAATGATGATCATTTTGTGGTTTAGACTAGCAATATGCGATGTCTCTTTGTCCACGTGGGGGACTATACCCCGTTCTGTGGAGTTTCTGATCAATTTGGTGGGGTAGCGACCCATGGTCTTTTGACCGTTCGAGGAGCAATCGGCTTAATGAGTCTGTGCATGAGGCGTATCTTTTAGGGTGCATTGATGTTCAGCTCATTCGTCCTCAAAGGGGGACGGTACCCCGACAGAGTCTGTGCATGAGGCGTATCTTTTAGGGTGCGTCGATGTTCGACTAATTCGTCCCCAAGGGGGACTATACCCCGTATTTTCATGGGTTAGCGACCCATGGGATAGCGTCCCGTTTGTGATACACGTGTTGGTGAGTTTTCATGCTCCCGTTTGTGATAGGCCTCCCCCTTTGTGTTTTTCTGGATTTCTAATTGTTGATTTCTAGAATTTGTGTTTCACCAATTTTTGTGATTTGCATTGATATGTTTTGTCAATATTTGAGGTTTGGCGAATAAGCTAAAGAATATGATATTATTTTTGGGTATTTGAGAAGACTTGAGATATTGTATGATTTTCATTGTTATCAAATATATACTTGTTACAACATGGTATTATTGTTATCATATATTTTTGTTATATCTCTTACCCTATCTTATCTTACATGATAATTATAGCTAGACTGATCCGTTTATTATTTTTCTTTTTTTATAATACTGGATCAGACCGAGGTGTTTCTGGTGCTTCCACTTGACTTCTTAGCAGGGACTATCTTCTGACTTTTAGCTAACTACTTTAGCTTGGTATTTTTTGTTTTTATACATTCGAGATAGAGACTCCTTGATGTATACTTATTCTTTTGTGTAGCACATGTACCTATTCTTTTGGCATGTAGTGGATCTTGTATGACCACTACTATGATGTTCACTTCTATGTGTTATATTCATATCTATTTCCGCCTTAGTCATATGAATATCTGTGACTGATTTTGTGTTGTGCTTATTTTATATTGATTTCGAAGGCCACTTAGCCACTGTGTAGTTGATTTGAGTTTGGATTGGATATGTCGGATTTCCTCTTGAAACGAAATGCATGACGTACTATTTGACATATCGATTCTCGCTCAAATCAATTATACAGTTAGTCGCTCCTCAACAGCCTTATTCTTCACACTAATTGACGGGATTACCCAGTAGTGTCCTTGGTTAGTGTGAGTATAGAGGTGGGGTATCACAAGAACTTATAAATACTAAATAGAACAAATTAACACAATATAAAAACATTTAATAACACTAATAAGTACACTCTCATATATATATATATATATATATATGCTCAAAACAACTCATTCTAAGGTATTACTACCCTATCTCTAATGAGTCAAACCCCACAAAGCTAAGGTTATCGCTAAACCAAAGCTCTGATACCAAATGTAACGACCCACCTTTTTGGATGGTTTAAATCAATAATAAACCACACATGTCAGACTCAAACCATTCAAAAAGAAGGATTATTATGGGGTAAATAAGAAAAAGAAGAGAAAGAAATAAAACAAATACACAATCTCATAGCGAAATGACAAAATATAATGATCAAATAAAAGTTCATGAAGCTGTCTTACAAATAACATTTGATTACACTTTTACAATACAGATCAGAGTTACATACAGCAGGTATAAATAAATAATGCAGTGGAACTACATGATGCAGTGGGATAAATAGAATAAATAATATAGTATACAAATCTCCGTCTTCGTCCTCTAGAAAAGCAGTCTTCGATACACTGAAAAGCTCAGACTGACCTGAGCGTAATGAAAAGATAATACACTCGAGTCAGAACTAAAAGATCTTATGTAAGTTAAATCAACAGTAAATAAATATGAGTGTAACGGCGTTAGAGATGTTTATGGGTTTTGACATCTCCTATCCAGTGTCAACGTGAGTGCAATAACTTAAGAGATGTTTGGGATTGCATCTCCTAAGGATCCGTTAAACTATCTATATACATAGTATAATACGCTATTATAATAATGTCTACAGTAAAGTAAAGTATTAAAATAGCGTTATGGCATTACCCATATCCCCTTAACACATTTTTATATATTCCCATAGTCTATACAGATACTGTAAGCCCCACCAAACTGATGGGATACTCAGGGAGCACTCCATAGGTACGGTACAAACCAAACTCGTAATGGGCGCGATATGGCATGTGACAAGGCACACGAGGCAATGCTAGGTAGGATTCTACCATTTGCACTCTCGGACTGGTGGTAAGGGATAGCCGCTACTACCGCCCATGTAACGACCCCGAATTTTTATAAATTTAAATTGATAATTAAATCATGTAAATGGATTATAAAATAATATCATAGCTAAAAATATTTTAACAAAACATAAGACAAGTAATAAGTCAACAAAACAAAAATATCTACAAACCAAAACTATAAAACAAAGGTTATCCAGGCAAATAAAATATGTGTACACTTGTAAAGGAAATAAACTAGATATACTTGTTTGTAGATATAAGGCTGCAAGACAAAGGGAATAAATATGTTCTCATGTTTGTACAGGAAATTGCGCATCTACACTTGGAAAAAATTATAAATACAAGGTATTAGTACATAAGATTTGTTATATAGTTTTGGTGATAAAGTGAACACCAGGAAAGAAAAAAAGGAAGAGAAACAAGAAACGAATACATAAATCTCTTTAAGCTTGCAAAAGAAGGAAGTAAACTAAGAATAAAATATAGGATAAGTGTAGACATAAGGACAGAGCATTTAATGGTAAAAATCTCTAGTACCCAACATTGATCATTTCAGCCCCCTAGTAGAGAAAAGATCTCTGACCTGGTTGTACAAATAAATAAACAAACCTGTAAACTTTGTTCTATTTATCAAACTTTCTCTATTTTCATTTCGTTCACTAAGAAACTTAGTAGTCCAGAAAAGTATATTACAAATGAAGCTTCACTCAACTTAAACAACACCTTAGATCAACTCAAGTCAGAGAATCAAGGAAAAACAGATTTCAACTTTGCAAACTTTCAAGCTTGTTCATAGAAGTCCTGTTTTCTTTCTTCTATCAGGTGAGCAAACTCCTATTTTTCAAAGCTTAGCCTGTTCGAAATCTTGATGCTTGTGAGTAACACTTTATTTAAATCTGAGTTAACAAGGCTTGATTTTCTCTGAATCATATATATATCTTGTATATGTATGTATGTGCAAGCATCTGGAATCTGTTTATTCGTGCTCTGTTTTATTTCTGGTTTTGGTTTGATATTAAAATTCAAAATCTCATCCTAGAATCTATATCTGACTTTGATGTATAAATGAAAAAGGTTTGTTAGGATATGAAGATAATTTTAAAAATAGTCTCAAGATCTTTTTTTTTCAACCAATAAATTTTAAAAAGAGAAATGACAGTGAAACCCAATTTACTGTTAAAAATCAACAACCTTGATTTTTGATTTGAATTACATAAATGAATTCATGATTGCAAACCATGAATTTTAATATACTTTGCATAATTTTTAATTTGTTAAACAATGGGAAATTTCGAGTGGTTCGTTTTGGGTATTTCTGGTGATAACTGATGAACGGCGCGGCGATGTTGGCGAATTTTTGGTATGGAGGTAGTTCGATCAATGGAGAGCATGGGAAAAATGTGCAAGAATTTTTCAAATGACCTACTTGTTTGGTTTCGAACGATATAGGGTTTTAGCATGTTTTGATTTTGACGTGGCTGTAGTCGCTTTTGCGACTTGGATGATGGATCGAGTTGGATCGCGTTAGGGGAAGACGATGCGCATGGACGAGGTGTTTCGATGGTGAGGTCAATGAAGTTCATCAGCGTGGGGTTGGCCGGTGGCGATGGAATTTGTGGGTGGAGTATCTGCAGAATTCGAACTGGAAGTTCGAATCTTGATTCGAACGAGTTTCGTTCGATCTGGGTTTGTAATCGTTTTCGCGCATGTTAGTGTGGTCGGAGAAGATGGTCGCGACGATCGTAGCTGGCCAGGGCTGAGGGGAGACGTGCACCGTGCACGTTCGTGTGCACTGGAAATTCGAGGTGTTGGGGAAGACGAGTTCGACTCGGGAAATTGTTCGAGCAATTGGAGAAATAACTCGAAGCAGGGACGTACGTGTGTTTTCTCGCGTGTAACTCGGGTCAGGCTCAGGGTTTTTGTGGGGTTTACTCGGGTGTTTGTTTAAGTAGCCTGGTTTTGAAAATTTACAGTACATCATATCTTAGTTTTAAAAATTTACAGCATGAATAAGTTTTTGTGTATTTAAAACAAGTTTAAGCAAATAGTTGTTTAATTTGACTTAATATGTTTGGGAATGGTTTTTTTTCAAAGATTTAAATCTATTTAAAATATAATGTTTGAATTATTTGTTTAATAAATTATATTTCAAAATTTATTTCTAAATTTGGTTTTAATGAAGTAAATGATTTGAGTAAGTATGGAATATAAATACAAGTTTATTTTTAATTAGTTATATTGAGATTATTTTAGGATAATTAATCAATAAATTAAATTAAAGGTAAATTACCATTTGTGATTAAGGATAAATTTATAAATGAAATAATTAGTGGAAATGAATGTAATTAAGAACCATAGATTAAATTTTAATTAATAAATGCATTATTAATGGTTAATCAAATTTATTATTTATAATGATTAAGGTAAGTTAATTACTTTAGAAAAGTAATTAAAGAAATGATAAATGAAGGTAATTAAGGATAAATAAATCTAATTAATAAATTAAAGATAATTAATTAAATGAGAGTTAAATAGTTAAAGGTTGATTATTTAATAATTAAAAGTTGATGAGTTACATTTAAAGGTTAGTTAATTTATTATAAATGGTTAATTAATAAATGATTAGAGAATAATTAATCAAAATAATTTGTAAATAGTTAATGTTAATTAACCAGGATTAATAATTCATAAGAAATTAATCTGTTTAAATTAATCAGGTATAAATTGACCTTACTTATGAATATTTGGATTTGATTGGATGATTGAATTGTTGATATTTCCTGATCTGTGATGCTTTGTGATATATTCTGATTTGTGTGTAATCTTTACTGCAGTTTATTTATCTGAAATTTATATATATCTGTGATCTGTGAATAAAAGATAAGCGATATAGTTTATATCGTTTATCAACTATATCCTGTATTTTGATCTGTGATGATTCATTGTGTTGCACTATTGTGTTAAACCCCTGGACTACACTATTACACACACAAATATGGATTTCACGTGGAAATCGGTTAAGTCACAGATAATCTAAATTTGATGTTTTTGAAATTGAAATTTTAATTTCAATTGATTTCGAAATTGGAAATTTGGGTTTAAAGTGAAAAGCTTTTGAAATGGAATTTCAAATATAAAAGTTATTTTGAATAACTTAACCGAGTTTTGAAAATTTGAATAATTTGATTTAAATTTGAATTCAAGTTTGAAATTAAATCTACGATTTGGAAACTAGGGATAAAAGATGATATAAATATGTTTGTATGAATTTAACCATTTTAAAAGTATAAGTTGGGAATTTGAATTTAACCCAAGGATTTCAACTCGTATGAATGAATCAGATTTTCCGAAATGAAAACTGTTTGTTTTCAAATGATAAAAGCTTTCATATATATAAGGAATGAAATTCCAGTTTAATTAAAGGAATTTCAAGATCGAATTGAAAAATGGTTTTTCCAAGTTATAAATGAATTCTTTTTTGAAAACTATGAATTGAATCTGTCTATTTTTAACAGATTTAGAATGATGTTTGTTTAAATCATTTGAAATGGAATTGTTTTGAAAGCTATTAGTTAAATCTTTGATTTAAAGATTTAACGAATTAATTAAACTGAAATGGAAATCGATTTGGAAAATCTGTGAATGAATCTTTGTGAAATTAAGTGAACTTTGTGAATTTAATCTTTTTGTTTAAAAAGATTAAAATGATAACTTGTTTAAACCATTTGAAGAAAGATTTTTGGGTAATAAGTTGTGACTTAATTGAAATCCCAATATCCATATGTTTTGAATATTGCGCTCATTATTCGGGTTAGCCGGGAAAGGACCTTTGGGTCGTATAACCCATTCCGAATAGTGATACGTCGTATATGGATGGCATTTGAAGACCGGTGTTGAAGACTAGATATTTTTCGAAAATGAAAGGACAACCTGTCGAATGTCTCTGCACTGAGTTGCTCCGGTATAGAGATTTATATCACTCTTTTGTGACGGGAAGTCCGGACGTGATTGGAAATTACCCGGAATTGCAAGGACTTCGTAAGAAGTGCCTTCGGTTCTGTTCGATCCCGGAACAGACTTGTATGGTTACATGTCTGACATTACACTTTGAGATATAAAGCCGATTTCTTTCAAATACATTTCTGTTTGGTGGCGGAGAATTTATTCTCTTAGCTTAACACCCTTCTCTGAGACGTACGAGCTCAGAGGTTATGTAGTTGAAATTTATCAGCGATATATCCCAATTTGGTAATGTGACATGCTGAGTGTTGCTGTATGATGATCAGTGTTTGATCATTTGCGATATGATTATTTATTTGATTTTATATCTTTGTGATCATAGGTTGATCATTTGTTGACCCAAAGCATGGCTTTGTGACAAAGCGTAGCTTTGTGGACGACACTTCGTCGAGCCTCACACCCCGGAAATGGTCAAAACAGGAAGGATGCGGCAAGGTTCTAGGGAGTAGCGCCCCTTAGTGTATGTCATTCCTTCTGGATAAAGGTGGTATCATGGTATGGAGCCCAGATACTTAACCTCTGTGGTTACTGCATTATTATTATTATGTGGTTGTTGGAAATCGAGGATCCTCGGGAAGATCGGTGACGATCGGGGGATGGCATACGCGTGTCAGTAGTTACCTATTTTTGCAGAGGTAACCCGGCCTTGTGTTGGCAGAGATCCGGTTAGGTTCTCGGGTCGTCTATTCCAGGGACGTACCCATCGTGGAAAAGGAAGTTCCTTAGCCTGACCATTTGTTGGAAATCCAAAGAAACAATACGAGCCTTTACGATTTCAATTGTATAACCTGTCTCCTCAGGAGGCAGCTATAGCAGGCATAATATAATGGTACCTATGCTGGCTAAGATTTATATTCTACTTTCGAAATTACTTTCTACACTATGAACTAATAATAATATCAAAAATGATTTGATTTTGCGTAGTAAGCATCTTTGACTAACATAAGAAGAAATCTCCTCCAAGTCTGCGTTTGCATTGTGTGTGTGGTGGGAGGTCTTATGGTAGTTTCATTTTCCAAAAGCATTGCGAATTGACTTTTAAAATTCTCTGCTATTTGTTTTAAATATAAACTGTTTTTGTTGCTCACACCAGTCCCATGACTGATCCGGAGTTTATTGTTTCTTTCCTAAACTCTGGATGCTCAAAATTTTTCTACACGAGCAGTCTAGAGTTTGGTTTTTCAGATAGTCAGATTTGTAGATTTATCTGGAGCTAGTTCAGTCTTTGGATCAGACTGCACTTGCTTATCTTTGTGCCTCGTTATTGGGAGTTTGAGCTATATCTGGCTTAGTGCTTTGAAGATGGAGATTATCCGCTGCTGATGTTATCGTTTTCTTTCCGCTGCTATTTGTTGTATCATATCTCTGATGTATATTGATATTCATTGTATCACTCTGTTGTATCAGATATTTTATCTGATATTGTATATCAATGTATTATTCATTTATCCCGTTGTGTTATTTACTTAACTGTGTTATAAGCTCCCGAGAACCAGATTCGGCATTTGAATCTACGGCATTTTGAGTACAAGTGAAGTACGGGTGCCGATTTTCGAAGGTCGACTTTTGGGTCTTGACAGCCCACCTCGGAACACACTCCCATAATCAAATCGAGGGGTGGCTACAAAATCAATCACAAAGTCATAATATGGTATCGAAGAAATGTGCCCGATAGGAGGAGCGACCTCACTTGGTCCGGTATAGCTCCTGTTTTAGCCACATCAAGCTGACTCATGGGAGTCAGGGCTACGTAAATACCTAATACGGAGTCGTTCGCCAAACCATCCTACTTTATTTTGGAATCTCCACCTCATACACAGTTGTTAAAGTGGTTTTCGGTATTGGTAGAGAGTATGACAATATCCGATCATGGTCTCTTTAACAACCAAACGCTTATTTCACACCGGATGGTTCTTTTACATTTCCAAAACCGATTAATAATTGATATCAAAATATCATATTCTCAAACCATATCACTTTCGAAATCATATTCACTTTCGAAATTATATCACTTTCGAAAACATATTCACAAAATAGGTCAAACCCTCATTTCCAAATCATCATATTTACTCAACATATGTCATTTCACTAGAAAATGTCAAATCCCAACTTAGGTTATAACATCATTTAACCATATTCGCTTTTAAATCCAGGATTTAAATATACATAATTCAACCTTACACAGTTTTAATTTGAAAATAGTTTAAATAGTCATAAATAGTTTTAAATAGTTTTAAAATAGTTTAAAATACTTTAAAATAGTTTAAATAGTTTAAAATAGTTTAAAATAGATTAAAATAGTTTAAAATAGATTAAAATAGGTTAAAATAGTTTAATATAGATTAAAATAGTTTAAAATAGATTAAAATAGATTAAAATAGTTTAAAAATAGTTTAAAAATAGATTAAAATAGTTTAAATAGATTAAAATAGTTTTAAATAGATTAAATAGCTTAAAACAGATTAAATAGTTTAAATGGTTTAAAATAGTTAAAATAGGTTTAACATAGTTTAATATAAAATGGTTTAAAAATCTAAATAAATCTGAATTTAAAATAATATATTCTTAAATAGTTTATATTAAAATAATTAATTTGAAAGTATTATCAAATTAAACTATTTCTTCCCTTTCAACAAATCTGGACCATATCCAGCTTCAAATTAACAAACTTAATTTTTCTCTTTCAATTCAGATTCTAAATAAGACCATTTAAATCTATATCGATTTCAAATTCATGTTCGAACTATAAATTTAAACTACTTCAAATTTAGTAGATTTCAAAATTTAAATATTCAAACATTTTCAATAACTCAATTTCGATAAATTTCATTTATATTTCAAAATTCAACTTTTAAATTTCAATTTCAATTTTTAAACAATTCATTTAAACCGATTTCAATTTCAACATTTTAAAGCTTGGATTTTTGAAAATAATTCATTTTATATAAATAAAATTTCTTCAAAATATCATTAAACTAGATCCAAAAATTAAGGATTTAAAAATCATTTAATTTAACCAATCCGGTGTCCGTATATAATTTTCTATCCTATGGTCAAGTGATACGGGTATATATCATTTCAACCCGTAATAATTTAAATTTATGGATATATATCATTTCACTCCCAATCTTGAATAAAATTCAAAATCCATAAAATCGCTCGAGTTTATCATTTCAACCCATAATGATTTTTTCCTATTTTATAGATCGTTCGGGTATGTATCATTTCAACCCATAGTGATTTTTCTAACAATAACTAAAGGACTTGCATTGTGACAACAACATATAAAATAAATATAATATTCAATCATCCAAATATCAACAACTAATCATCCATCACAATCATCATTCATATCAACCAATAAATCACAACAAATAAACTATTTATCATTATCGGGCATTTAATTAACAATTTAAATTCAATATTAAATGAAATGGAAATAAAATTCAATATAATTTCAAATTTAATTGGAATGACAAATTAAATACATCAAACAACAATCAATAAATTACTAATCACATCATAAATTTAATTTGACCAACATAAGATGATTTAGTAGTTGTGAGTGGGTTAAAACACCCACCTTTGATTTCAAATCGATTTGAAATCCAAATAAAAGCCTAAATTTGAACAGTCTCAGAATTCGTCCAAACTAGTTCCATAATGTCCGTAATTTCAATACGATCGCAGTAGAGAAAACCGTGCGTAAATCTGACCTCGTACGTAAAAGATATTCGTGTTAGAACATTCAAAATTTTAATTTTATATTAATTAATAAACAAAGTTTGAAGCCACGTCATCACCTAGAACAATCGGAACCCTAACGTACAGACACGCATATCCTCGATTGAACGCAGCTGAGTCGCCACCAACCCTAATTCGCCATGCCCCATAGCTGATCGCGACCATGATCCGACCTCGGCAACCCAAGCTCCATCTTCCGCCGACCACTGGCACCCCACGCGCGGCGCCCACAACCCCCTAAACACCTCCGCCGCAGCACCTATATGATCGCCATTTCTGGTGAATTTGCTGACTATTTCAACCAACCAACCGTATGGATCGACTCCATACGTCATGCTCTACGCCGCAGCAACATCTGATCGTCCTAAAATCGAAGATCCGTCGTCAAACGACAAACCCTAATATAGATGGTCGAGACTAAATCGATGATTTCTGTCCAAACTAAGCATCAATTTCAAAAACGAATTGCAGATCTGGGTTACGCTCGTCGAGAGCTTCGAAACGGTATATTATTCGATATCGTTTGAGGAGTTTGATTTTCGATTTGAAATTGAAATTGAAATAGGGTTTTGTAATTAGAATATGTTTCTGCCATTGAAAAGGAGGAACAAACAGATGGAATTGTACGTACTGTAATAAGACATAGAAAGGCTGCTAAGGTTTAGAAAAATCTATTTATCAAATTGGTTCGAACGACAATAACGACCTGAAAAGCCCGTTCCGCTTCCGAAACGAAAATTGGTCATCCAATATATCGAAATAGATGTTTTCGATATTTTTAAATTCAATGGAATAGGTTTCAAGCCCTAATTCCATTGTATGCAGAAGTTAGCTTTTAAAATCATCTTATATCAAATTGAATTCATTAAATTGATTTCTACGCGTTTCGAGCCCGCACGATCAAACGACAAGTCTGATCACGACAAGTCTGATCGCTACGAAACTTGAAATCCTACAATAATCCACCGTTACGGATCCGATGAAACTAGTTTCGTCGAAATCCGAGACAATGGCCAAAATGGCTATTTTCATGTTAATTAAATAAATTATTATTAAATTAATTTAATCGACTTTTTAAATTCAAAGTTAATAACTAATTTTTTTTCCTTTCTAATTACACAGAAATTAATAGCCTTTTAAAATAAATTTCCCATGTCAAATTTAATATTTAAACATTGCACAAATTACAGTGTTCAATTATAACTGTAATAAATTCATTAAATTATAATTTAAAATTCCATTAAATTCATTATTTTGATTTCGCTCTTATTATTTAATCAATTATTACTTATGAATGTAACTAACATAAGTTTGCATCTTATTACATCAATGGTCTATAGTTACCATCTTTTACTATATTAATTACAATATTTCAATTATACTAAATTTTTATCAATTTCCCAAATTAATTTCAATAGACTAAATAAATAGGCGATAAATAACAATTGTTACCTTTTACTTAATTCAATCACATTTACTACTTTATTATCTACAATTAAATGTTATAATTACTTACACAATACTGATTTTATCCAATTACAATTAATTACATATTATTTCACAAATTAATATAACATTTAATTTATTTCCTTATTTACAATTTATAACCAATTATAACTTTTCAATCATTTCAATTAATTGGGATTACATTAAAATAGTTAACAATTACCTTAAATTAACATTATTATATTTCATTCTAGTAATTCTTCTCCTTAATAAATCTTAGAATTTTAATTTTTCACAACAGTTTATTCCAAAACTTATTTAGTTAATAAATTTAATTATTGAAAATTACGGGTCGTTACATTTTGTATGCGAAAGTACATCCAAATAATACTAATATTATCTTTCCATAGTCTTTGAAAACCAATTTCAAAACACCGAAACTTAAGTTCTCAAATTTTCAATTTAAATTCATTTTATTGCTAAATCATAATTTATAAACCTTATTTATAAATTTACATTTCCTTATAACATACAATAGTTAATAGTTTCATGAACCTTAACTAACCAACTATAAATGACAATAGAATATTATCATTTTCTAACAAACAACACAACAAAAATAACAATATCAATTTATGAAAAAAAATTATATGTAAAATATAGTTTTAGGTAAAATCATTTCATTTACCAATTTTAAAAATAATATTATGTCGGTTTACCCTGTTCAAGTGTTTAGAAATCCCTATCGATGTCGTGCGTCCTATGTACCGACCAGAATTCATAAATACTCAACGGGACAAATAAACACAATACAAAACATTTTTATAGCACTAACAAATATGCTCTCTCATAGATATATACACTCAAACTCATTCTAGGGTATTACTAACCCTATCTCTAATGAGTTTAACCCCCAACAGGATAATGTATCTCTAAACCAAAGCTCCGATACCAACTGTGATGACCCACCTTTTTGGACGATTTAAGTCGACAATAAAGCACACATGTCTAACTCAAACCATTCAAAAGGGAGGATTCTCAATGGGGTTTAATAAGAAAATAAGAGAAAAAGGAAAGCAAAAACATAGAATCTCGTAGTGGAATGACAAAATATAATAATCAAATAAACAGTTCATGAAGCTGTTTTACAATATACATTTGATTACACAATTTTTACAACATAATCAGAGTACAATCAACAAACATACCAAAATAATGCAGCAGAATAATAATAGTAAATACGGTCTAGAAAACTCCATCTTCATCTTCAAGGAATAGTGTCTTCAAATACTGTAATAATCAAGCTGATGCGAGTGTAATGAAAAGACAAAACACTCGAGTCAGAACTAAAAGTTCTTATGTAAGTTAAATCAACAACAAGTAAACATGAGTGTGATAGCTTCAGAGATGTTTACGGGGTTTTCCATCTCCTATCCAGTGTACAACGTGAGTGTAATAACTTAAGAGATGTTATGGGATTTTCCATCTCCTAAGGATCCGTTAAACTATCTATATGTAGTAAGATACGCTATATATGTAGTGTCTAGCTAATCAATAAAATAAATATTTTTTTCTAGCATCAAGGCTTTACATTAATTCCCCTTAACACGTTTTAAGCATTATCCCGCATTTTACCTTGTGACACCACCAGTAACATCAGTAGTTAGGGAGGCGTCGTGATAAGACAACACTAAAACAAAATCGTAGTGGTCGCGTATAAGGATACAAGTATGACAAGGCATGTGAGGCAATGCCCAAGGTTGGATTCTACCAGTTTACCCTTTCTGGCTAGTCGTAACCCCTAACGACCGACCAAGTCCACCACCTCCAAATCAAATCAAGGTGCACTGATCGTGTCAAAATCAATATAATAATACGAAGGGGTGGGTCCCTAAAGGTAGCTAACCTGTTGGCCAGACATAGGCTCCTGTTTTAGTCATTTCAAATTGACACAAGTGTCGGGGTCATCCATCATCGTTCTCTTTATTCAAATCCAGCAAACATCGCCAATTCAACCTCTACATTCTGGATAACATCCACCGCATAGTTAAAGTGGTTCTGGTATTGACAGAGGGTATTCCAATATTTGGCCCCAGTCTCTTTAACAACCAAGCGTCATTTTTCACACCGGTTGGTTCTTTTAAATTTCAAGAACAAGTCATATTTCATATCAAAATATCAGATTCACTTCAAAATCATTTCGAATTCAAAATATTTTATACCTTCATATCAAAACATTCGTACCTAAATCAATGATTTAAATCTAAATAGTCCCCCTTTAAAACAGTTTGAATATTAAAAAATGGTTTTGAATAATTAAAATAGTTTGAATATTGAAAGCAGTTTGGATAATTAAAATAGTTTTAATATTGAAAAATAGTTTGGAATAATTAAAATAGTTTAAGGATTGGAAATAGTTTTAAATATAAAATAGTTTTAATATTGTAAAATATTTTGGATAATTAAAATAGTTTATATATTAAAATCATTTGATTATTAAAACAATTTATATATTAAAATAGTTTATCTTAAAACTGCTTCTTCTTCCACAAAAATTTGAACTCATGTTCCAATTCCAAATCACAACAAATTTAATTTTTTGGCTTCCAATTCAAGTAAACTTCATATTCAGAATTCAATTTAAATCAACCTCAATTCAAAAGATTTCCAACTTTACTTCAAATTCAATTTAAACGATTTTATACAAAGGCTGAAAGTTTCAATTCTAATTCTCACTTTTATACAATTTAGTTTAGATCCATTTCACATCTAAAACTTTGAAATATCACTTTAAACCACTTTAATTACAGTAAATTCAAAGTTTAAATTAAAGTTTAAACCTTTAAAATAATTCACTTTCAATAAATTTAAGTCATTTCTCAAATTCAACTTAAGATTTCCCATTAAATCCTTTAAACAATTTCATTTAAACAATTAAAATTCCTACATTTAAAAACTCAAATTTAGAAAATAATTTAGCTCATATAAATCTAATTTTTATTTTCTTTAAACCAATGTCATTTATACCAATTTAAATTCAATATTTTGAAACCATTTAACTTAACCAAATCCGGTGTCCGTATATAATTTTCCACCCTATGGCCAAGTGATCAGTTAATTCAATTTTAATTATATGGATAGATATATATCATTTCAACCCCAAATTAAATGATATAGGTATATATCATTTCAATCTATTTCTTAGTTTATTTGAAATAATTCAAATGTCAATTTATAGAATGTTAAAAAATAAATGGGGTAATAACAAGAATATATCAAAGTAAATCAACAACCATACATCCACATCAATCAATAAGCATCCAATAACAATCAACATCAAAATCAACCAATATATCATAACAATTACTAATTATCGGTTGTCGGTGTTTAACTAGCAATTAAATTCAATATTAATTTAAATATCAATTTAAATAAATATAAAATTCTAATTAATTTAAATGTTAATTTAAAATACCAAACAGCAATCAATAAAATTCTTATCACTTCATAAATTTAATTCAACTAACATAAGAAGATCTAGTATTGCGGAGTGGGTTTAATCACTCACCTTTGATTTAAAGCCCGTTAAAAATCCAATAAAAGCCCAAAATCTCAACAGTCTCCAAATTCAACCAAACAAATTTCGTGTTGTTCGGAATTTCGATACAAGTCCAATGGAAGAAATCGCGCGTCAATCGGAGTTCGTATGCAAAAGTGATTCACGTAAGAAGTTTGAAATTAAATTTTAAATTAAATAAACAAAAGGGCAAAGTTGTAATTAGTATAACCTTCTCCAAATTCATACGTTCAACAAAACCCATCAGCCCCAATCTTTGACCACCGATCGCCGCGCCTAAGTTTGCCTCCACCACGATCCAACAACACCACCGTGTTCGCCAAGCCACCATCCACCTTCGCTAGAAATGCCACCGCCTCCGGTTCCCTACCTTGGCCAGAAAGACCACGAACCGTGCCCTCTTTGATCCATGATTCTGACAATTCCAGACACAATTTGCTCGATCAAACTGTACATCCTGTAGATCTTGCCGAGCACTACAACTTTCATATAGACTTCGTCACGAATCGGTGAGAGATGAGAGAGATCTAAGGGAAATAAGAAGGAGAGCTTTCAGCCATTGAAAGTGGCGGCCATAAAAATTAGGGTTTCCAATATATTTTAATAATATTTCAGTCTCGATTTGCATGCCTATTTATAGCGTAAGGTCCAAAACAGCCCGAACTCCAATCGATGCGTGCTGACATGCAATCTAAATGTAAAAAGGCCTTCTGAACACAATGGAACTAGTTTTGAGGCCTAATTCCATCGTATATGAAAGTTAATGTTTTATCGTTCGTTAAAATTAAATTAAATTATATTCTAATAATTTATCAATTACAGTTATGGAAAAATACAATATTTCTAATTTATGAATACATTATTACAAAGCACGACGTTAATTAATAATTCGAATTTATTATTGTTACACATTTGAATCAGGTTTGAATAACTAAATTTCAAAAATAACATTTTACATGCGAATATAAATCGATTGGGCCAAAGCGATCACAAAGGCCCGAAAAGCCCGTGTCGTAACTGAAACGAAAATAGGTCATCCTATACATCGAAATATAGTTTTTTAATATTTTTAAACTCAACGGAACTAATTTCAAACCCTAATTCTATTGTATATAGAAGTTAGCTTTTAAAATCGAATTATATTCATTTTTAGGCGTTAATTAAACAAATTATTATTAAATTGATTTAATCATCTTTAAATTCTAAATTAAAATTTTTCTATCATCACCCTTGATTAAACATAATTTAATAATCTTTTGAAATCCAATTTTCCATGTTAAACCCAACATCTAAATATTAAATTAATTCCTACATTAAATTTATAACCGTAATAAACCTAATTCATTATATTTAAATTTCAAACAAATTATTTTATTTCAATTTAAATGTTCTTTATATTAAATCAACAATTACCTTATGTGTTCGTTAAACATAAGTTTCCACTTTGTTACACTCATTACTCTACAGTTAACATCTATGCTCATATTAATTGAAATATTTAATTACATTAAATTCCAATTGATTATCAAATTAATGTCAAATGAATTTAATAATGAGACGAGAAATAGAACAATTGTTACATCTTAGTAATTTAAACACATTTATAAAATTATTGTTTACAACCAAAAGGTTAATAAATTTACGTACTAAACAATTGATTTCATATTCTATGCTAAAACCAAATTCAATTAAATAACTTATGATTTCGCTTTTAATACATTATTTAATTTATTCCTTAATAAACTTACAATTATAACCAAATTAACTTACAATTACATTCCAATTAGAAATAAAAATTCATTCTATTTTTTACAACATTAACATTTGTTATTTATAATCGATGAAATTTACATTCAAATGGTTATTAATTATATTCAAATAAGTATCATTAAATTATATTCTAATCAACATTACCATCTTTACCTCACTGAAATTTGTCGTTTTAGAATTCTTTTAAAATCAAGTTATATATTTTAACAATTTTTATTACACTAATAAGTCATAAATTTAATTTCTGACAATATTAAATTCCATAATCTTATTTACTTTAATATTTTTAATTATCAAAAATACGGGTCGTTATATGAAATCTCGATTTTATTTCTTCGTTGGAAAACTATGATTATAAGGGTTCGGAAAATTCTTATTACAAAGAATTCCGACTCAGTATCCATCATTTAGATGGATTTAACTTTCTATGGTGCGAAATCGCGAACTACGGTTATGCGAGCCGCCAATTTTTGACTCAATTTTCATAATTTCCCAAAACTTCATCAAACTGGGTTTTAGTATTTATAAAACATTAGTAAACCATTTTCAAGAGGTTTAATAATCTCATACATACCATTTTTTTTACTAAAGGAAAGTGATTTTCTTAAAGATTTTCGATGTATATTTAACGTGAATCATTTCAACAGCAAATAAACATATAATCAAAATCCAAACTTGATGATCAAACATAGCAACCAAAAAACATATCATATCATCATCCAAAGTATACATATAAATATAAGTGGAGTTTTCTCACCTTCATTTTGACTCGAACTAGTTTTGAATCGACTATAGCTTCGCTACGATTGCTTTAAACTCTATGGAATCGAGCTCCTAAGCTTTAAATGAACTCGCCATTGGCCTTAGGTGCTCACGACCATGGGTTTGGGTGGTGGATGGCATGGCCTATGTAACATCCCGAAAATTTTCGACTTTCGAAAATTCAACATCGATACTCACTTTATCGACTGCTGAGCCATCGAATGCCGGAAACCCGAAAAGTTATGGTTTTAAGAAAGAAGAAAAAAATAGAAGAAGAAGATAGAAGAAAAAGAAAGAAGAACAACAATAGAACAAGAGCAGAAACAGAAACAGAAAACGATATCAGAATCTCACATATCGCAGCGGAACAATATATAATAGATAAATGAATATCATTTAAAAACAAAAGAATTATATCTGTTATTACATTACATCACATCATATCATCAGAGTCAATATACAACAATGGACAGTTATATAAACTTGTCCTCATACAGAATACACAGCGGAATAAATACTATCAGATACAAATACTACGTCTCGCCATCCAGCTTATCTCCAAAGCTCCAGAATATCCAGAATATCCTGATAACATAACTCTAGGCTGCCCGTGTGGAAATTGGTGGGCACCCAGAGTTTAGAAGGGAACAATAAACTCCGAGTCAGTCATGGTGACTGGTGTGAGATCGTAAAACAGTTATTCTTTATAACAACAAAATAATTTTTAAAGTCAATTCGAAATGCTTTTGAAAAATGAAACTACCATAAGACCTCCCACCACACACACAATGCAAACGCAGAATTGGAGGAGATTTCTTCTTATGATAGTCAAAGATGCTTACTACGCAGAATCAAATCATTTTTGATATTATTATTAGTGCATAGTGTAGAAAACATTTCGAAAGTATAATATTAATCTTAGCCAGCATAGGCATTCCGCACTTATGCCTACTATAGCTACTATGTTCAATAGCAGGTTACCGCCACATTCCATAGCAGGTAATACAACTAAAACCGTACACGTCGCGTATTGTTTCTTTGGATTTCCAACAAATGGCCAGGCTAAGGAACTTCCTTTTCCACGATGGGTACGTCCCTGGAATAGACGACCCGAGAACCTAACCGGATCTCTGCCAACACAAGGCCGGGTTACCTCTGCAAAAATAGGTAACTACTGACACGCGTATGCCATCCCCCGATCGTCACCGATCTTCCCGAGGATCCCCGATTCGCAACAAACCACATAGATAATAATAATGCAGTAACCACAGAGGTTAAGTATCTGGGCTCCATACCATGATACCACCTTTATCCAGAAGGAATGACATACACTAAGGGGCGCTACTCCCTAGAACCTTGCTGCATTCTTCCTGTTTCGACCATTTCCGGGGTGTGAGGCTCGATGAAGTCTCGTCCACAAAGCTACGCTTTCTCAAAAAGCCCTGCTTCAGGTCAAACAAAATGATCAACCTATGATCACAAAGATATAAGATCAAACAAATGATCATATCACAAATGACCAAACACTGATCATTTCACAGCAACACTCAGTATGCCACGTTACCAAATTGGGATATATCGCTGATAAATTTCAACTACATAACCTCTGAGCTCGTACGTCTCAGAGAAGGGTGTTAAGCTAAGAGAATAAATTCTCCGCCACCAACAGAAATGTATTTGAAAGAAATCAGCTTTATATCTCAAATTGTAACGTCAGACACACAATCCATACAAGTCCGTTCCGGGATCGAACAGAACCGAAGGCACTTCTCACGAAGCCCTTGCATTTCCGGATAAATTTCTAATCACGTCTGGACTTCCCGTCACTAAGGGTGATAAAACCTCTAAATCGGAGATCAGCCGATGTAGAGTAACTCGACGGTAATCCTTCCGTTTTCAAAAATATCCGGTCTTCAACACCTGTCTTCGAATGCAATTTATAACGACGTATCACATATTCGGAATGGGTTATACGACCCCATGGTCCTTTCCCGGCTAACCCGAATAGTGAGCGTTTATTTAAAAACAAGTGTGGCATTCAAATTCATCCAATTCACAACAAATACCTATCTAAAGGTAATTATTGATAGTCGGTTATTTAACTATCAATAAAGATGCGCAACATCATCAGATTCCAAATAATTTTCCAAATTATTTCATCTTCCAAAAATATCTTTACTAGATATATAATTCCCACACTTAACCGTTTGAAAACAATTTCAAATCAATTTCCACATTTCATTTTATCTTTGAAGATAAAATCTCAAAACAGTTCATTTCATATTGGAAAAGCATTTCCATACTTATTTAAAAATAAGTATTTCACAAATCATTTATTTTCAACATTTGAAAATATTCGATATACTTAAATCAAAATTAAGTATATATTCATTCTTTAAGGAAATCATTCTCTTTACACACATTTATTTGAGTCAAAACGAATGTTACGTAAAACATCGTTACGACGACTCAAAATCACTAGTATAGGGATTTGGATTTTAATAGATATATAAATCCCAATACTACATCAAAACATTTCCTTTCGGAAATCATTTACTATAACAACAGTGTTATAGTCCATCATTTCCTTAAATTCCTCGAAAACGTCTATTTCAACAATAAATGTTGAAATCTATGATTTCGATATTTAACACGTTTAAAACATCTTTTAAAACAATTAACTTCATTTTACAATATCGCTTTTCCAAAACTATCCATTTTACTTAACAATATATTCACTGTCCAAAATCGTGAATACACTTTACTAATTACATTTCACTATTTTCTACACATTTTATTTCAATAATAATTCGCTATCCAAAATCGCGAATATATCTCCTTTAATAATCTTCTATATTTAATTTATCAAATCCAATTGATCTTGGATTTATAAAACAATGTTTATAAATTTCACCTTTTATATTTTATAACAACTTCGATTTGTAAATCTCCTTTATTAACAAATTCGATCAATATTTCATTTGTAGGCAAAAAATCCAATTTATAAGTTAATTCCTTATAAATCTTCTATTCTACAATTTCATTCATTTTAACTTCACAATTTATACATCTATAAATTTCATATCTTCACAATTTTAAAATTCTATAAGATTCATATCTTCACTTATAAAAACTCGTTTTAAAATTCCAAAAATTTTAATTGATAAATATATCAATTTTTCTGTACATCTTTTATAATACTTTAAAAATCTCAATTTAACCCATTTTACGATTAAATCAACTTTCATTTCAAAAATCACACTTTGGTTATATTTCACCAAAAATCTTAACTCTTATAACTTTAAAATTCTAGACGTTTATTTTTCTGAAATAAATCAATTCAAAAATTCGATAAACGTCTACTTTTCAAAAATCACTTTAAAATCTTTTTAAAATAAAAGTCGTTATTTTTACATTTCAAAACTGAATCCGATGATGCAACAACACCAATCAGTCCATCACAACAGTCAATATCATATATCAATATGATAACAGAATATATCAAAATATCTGTAAATAATCAATACGGTGAGGAATCCAGTTGGATCCCTCCAACCTGTTTCCCTGCATCCAAAGATGTTAGCACAATACCAATTCCGCTCCAGTACGGAATTATCGTGGTATATGGGTTTTTATAAATCCGCTTACTAACGGCGCAATACGGTCTCATCCGCTATACGAGGCGGGAAATCAATCAATCCAATATATACATATGCCAATATGTATATATTGCTATATATATAGATATATCCTATCATATCTAATATCACATCCAAACAGTCAATCATCAATCAATAACTGTAAATAATTCCACATTCAATTGAGTGAGAAGATCTCACCGTGATTTTAATTCTGATTTCAGCGTTTATTTCGAATAAAATTAAACGCGCGTTTAATTTTACCCGAAATTCAAACTAGCTCCAAATGACTTCAATTCAGTTCCATAGCGAAGTGCTCGACAAAACGAACGCAACGCAAGAAGTTTCGTCGAATTCCGATCTCGCATGAAAGAGTTACAGAGTTTTAAACATTAAACGAATTAATATATAATTTAATTTACAATTTTCTCTTAAATATTTTACAACCTTAAATCTGAGCCGTGCATTTCAAACGATAGGATCGTGGCCGTTCCTTCCTTTCTCCCCCCTACAGTTCGAACGCGACACAAGAGAACCCAAAGCCGGCCCTAGCCCTCCATTTTCGCACGCAATACACTCGCCTACATGATGATCAACCACCACCAGTTCAACCCCCCACGCGCGCTCCACCTCCGGCCCAAAACCGGTCAAGCTCGGTGGCCGCCAGCGCACGCAATTCGAGAGTGAACGCACCCCCTTTGACTGCAAATTGCCGTTGAATCCTTGCTCCATTTTTCATCATCACCGTTCAACTTGAAGACTTCACTCCCCTCTCCATCTTTGTAGTTGAAAACTTTTGAAAATATTGCTTAGATTTGAAGATAATCGGAGGGGAAGGTCGTTGTTTTCTGGTCGTTCATCTCAATGGAGGCGGCTGCGTATAAACTAGGGTTTCATTTTTCTTTTTCTTTTTTATTTGTGATAAAATGGGCCTATTTATAGAAGTTTGAACGACACTATTCATCCCGGTTTTTCGAACTCCGATTTACGCGCGGTGACTGGCGTTTCTGGGGTTTATCCCGCGTTCCGGACACAATGGAATAGGTTTCGAAAGCTAATTCGATCGTCTGTGTGAGATATGGATTTAAACGATCAATTTAAATTAAACCGATTTAAATCGATTTCGAGGCGTTTTAATTTGTACCGGACAAATGGTAAATCCAAAAATTACGAAATTTGAAATCTTATAATAATATCACATTACGGATCCGATGAAACTGGTTTCGTCGAAATCCGAGACCTTTTGAAAAATGACTATTTTAACTCGACGATTTAAAATTAAAACGATATCGATGCGTTTCGAGTTGCCAGGGTCAATCGACAATCCCGATTGCTACGAAAATTGAAATCCGATAATAACTAACTATTACGGATCCAATGGAACTGGTCTCGTTCAATTCTGAGACTGTTCAAAAATTGGCTATTTTTACAGTCGATAATTAAATATTAAAATATTCAATTTTCACAAGTTAACTCCAAATTCGATTCTGAAAGTCCAAAAATATTTCTATAACTCCAGTATGATTAAATAGAATTTTCCTAATCAATTTCAATCATTTTAAACTCGATTTTCAATTATCTCTGGAATTTCACTATTTAATTTATCGATTTAATTGTCAAATTAAATCCAATATTCTTCAAATAAATCATTCGACTTATTAAATTCATTTATTAATATTTAAAATCAATTAAATATTCGAATTTTAATTATCAAAAATCCTGGGTCGTTACAGACTTCCCCCCTTAAAAGAATTTCGTCCTCGAAATTACAAGTTAGGAAGAAGATACAAAATCCGTTAACTTTCCAAAACAAACCGTTCAAATTAGATTTTCAAATCTGTTAAGTGTTTAACTTTTCCAAAATTCATAGTTAACTTCTCACAAAATCTTTACTAAGTTTTCAAATCATAACTTAGTTTTCAAAATTTCTCAAAAATATTCTAACGCCTTAAATTTTCAGAAAATTTCGCCAGCGTCTCCTTTGCGCGGCTCGATCCGAAAAAAAAAATGACAGTGTATATATATCACAAATATACATCCCATCAAGTGATGAGGCATCCCGTAGGGAAAAAGTGTAAAAGTACGATATTTAATCCGAGATATGTACCTTATTATTTATTTAGCGAGCGTATACGGCTAATATAGCGCGAAAGCGAGCTCCAAATGCGAAGCAACGCCATCCGCACCTACTAAACACTCAACAAACCATATGAGAACATGTAGATATGAAAATAAAATCAATATACATCGTATAGCAACATAACTACATATGCTAACATAACAATGCATTCAAAAGCAACAATGCAACCATCAAACAATCATCCAACTATCATCCAACAACTTCATAACCAAATCAATATAGATTCACTTCTCATTAACATTCATTGAATTGGTTTTCAATTTTAAATCATATTCGATTCGTTTACATTGGATTTAATCAACATTCTCTTTCAATTCAATTAGTTTACATTCACTAATTCACATTCGTTCACTTCCAATTTGAATTAAATCACATAGCTTTCCAATTTGCTAATTCAATTTCATTAATACTTAATGAATTTTTATACACAATCAACTAACAATCAAATAACAACCAATGTATATTCAACACAACCAAATTATAAATTTTACATTCGATTTGGTTCAACACTTTTAAATTAAATTGACTTCCATTCAATTTATTTAATTTCTCAACTTCATTAGCTTTTAATGAATTAACACTTATATTCATTATTTCATATCAATACTTCACATTAGATTGATTAACATCCAATCCATTTATTCAATTCAATTGCTAATTCATTTAACAAATAAAGTTGAATTTCATTTATATAACTCAAGTTCACATTCATTTAATAAATTCCCTTATTAATTTACTTTGATATCAAAATCAACTTCGTTCAACATTACTTAAGTTATATTCCAATTAAACATCATTTGTTTAACTTAACTTAAGTTTCCACTTATAAATCCAAATTCAAATTTTAATCCTATTTAACTTTTACCAAGGTCAAATTTCTTTACTTATTCAAAATTCATATTAAATCCAGATTTCATATTCCACAATCTCAACTTAGATTTAATTGATTCACTTATACTTACTTTAATTTAACTTCATCCTTTAAGTTAAATTTATTCTATCAGAATTTAAATTATATAAGTTATCAATCCATTCAATTCCAGAATCTTTTCAATCTTTCAAAACTATTTTGAAATCTGTTCAAATTTATCTTTTGAATTCCCAAAACAAAATCCAAAATTTCCCAATCAACTTTTATTTAAAATATTCTGGCAGCAATTCCTCTTTTGGAAACCCGAAAATGAATTCTAATGATGTGGCCATCATCATCAGGATTATTTTCCAGCGACCTGAAAAGAGTTTAGAGCTTTCATCACTCTAAAACATTTTTCCAAAATATCAAATCCTTTCAAAACACTTCTCTGGAATTTTATTTCAGATTATAAATCACAATTACAAATCTTTTACTTATATAACTTCGCCTTATATGTATATATAATTATTCCACAATTGTAAATCATATTAATTATAACTTCATCTTTATAATTCATTGGTTTATACAATTTACTCTTTCACAATTGTTGTTTTATTTAACTTATTCAAACAACTTTAATTAACTTGTATATATATACCTTTTAACAACCAATTCATATATATACTTTAATAATTCTGAAAAATTATTTCTTTATATACAAAATATAATCAAGGTAAAATTATTTCATTTACCCAATTTTAAAACAATACTATGCCGAATTGTTCTATATAAGTGTTTAGAGATCCCTATCGATAGAGTTGTACGGACAATACCGACCAGAATCCATATACCACTCAACAAACCAATCATCACAATATAAAACAATTTTATATTAACTAACAAATACGCACTCATATCTATTATTACACTCAACTCATTCTAGAGTACTACTGACTCTATCTCTAATGAGTAACACCCAACAGAGCAGGGTTGTCGCTTAACCATATGCTCTGATACCAAATGTAACATCCCGAAAATTTTCGACTTTCGAAAATTCAACATCGATACTCACTTTATCGACTGCTGAGCCATCGAATGCCGGAAACCCGAAAAGTTATGGTTTTAAGAAAGAAGAAAAAAATAGAAGAAGAAGATAGAAGAAAAAGAAAGAAGAAGAACAACAGAACAAGAGCAGAAACAGAAAACGATATCAGAATCTCACATATCGCAGCGGAACAATATATAATAGATAAATGAATATCATTTAAAAACAAAAGAATTATATCTGTTATTACATTACATCACATCATATCATCAGAGTCAATATACAACAATGGACAGTTATATAAACTTGTCCTCATACAGAATACACAGCGGAATAAATACTATCAGATACAAATACTACGTCTCGCCATCCAGCTTATCTCCAAAGCTCCAGAATATCCTGATAACATAACTCTAGGCTGCCCGTGTGGAAATTGGTGGGCACCCAGAGTTTAGAAGGGAACAATAAACTCCGAGTCAGTCATGGTGACTGGTGTGAGATCGTAAAACAGTTATTCTTTATAACAACAAAATAATTTTTAAAGTCAATTCGAAATGCTTTTGAAAAATGAAACTACCATAAGACCTCCCACCACACACACAATGCAAACGCAGAATTGGAGGAGATTTCTTCTTATGATAGTCAAAGATGCTTACTACGCAGAATCAAATCATTTTTGATATTATTATTTGTGCATAGTGTAGAAAACATTTCGAAAGTATAATATTAATCTTAGCCAGCATAGGCATTCCGCACTTATGCCTACTATAGCTACTATGTTCAATAGCAGGTTACCGCCACATTCCATAGCAGGTAATACAACTAAAACCGTACACGTCGCGTATTGTTTCTTTGGATTTCCAACAAATGGCCAGGCTAAGGAACTTCCTTTTCCACGATGGGTACGTCCCTAGAATAGACGACCCGAGAACCTAACCGGATCTCTGCCAACACAAGGCCGGGTTACCTCTGCAAAAATAGGTAACTACTGACACGCGTATGCCATCCCCCGATCGTCACCGATCTTCCCGAGGATCCCCGATTCGCAACAAACCACATAGATAATAATAATGCAGTAACCACAGAGGTTAAGTATCTGGGCTCCATACCATGATACCACCTTTATCCAGAAGGAATGACATACACTAAGGGGCGCTACTCCCTAGAACCTTGCTGCATTCTTCCTGTTTCGACCATTTCCGGGGTGTGAGGCTCGATGAAGTCTCGTCCACAAAGCTACGCTTTCTCAAAAAGCCCTGCTTCGGGTCAAACAAAATGATCAACCTATGATCACAAAGATATAAGATCAAACAAATGATCATATCACAAATGACCAAACACTGATCATTTCACAGCAACACTCGGTATGCCACGTTACCAAATTGGGATATATCGCTGATAAATTTCAACTACATAACCTCTGAGCTCGTACGTCTCAGAGAAGGGTGTTAAGCTAAGAGAATAAATTCTCCGCCACCAACAGAAATGTATTTGAAAGAAATCAGCTTTATATCTCAAATTGTAACGTCAGACACACAATCCATACAAGTCCGTTCCGGGATCGAACAGAACCGAAGGCACTTCTCACGAAGCCCTTGCATTTCCGGATAAATTTCTAATCACGTCCGGACTTCCCGTCACTAAGGGTGATAAAACCTCTAAATCGGAGATCAGCCGATGTAGAGTAACTCGACGGTAATCCTTCCGTTTTCAAAAATATCTGGTCTTCAACACCGGTCTTCGAATGCAATTTATAACGACGTATCACATATCCGGAATGGGTTATACGACCCCATGGTCCTTTCCCGGCTAACCCGAATAGTGAGCGTTTATTTAAAAACAAGTGTGGCATTCAAATTCATCCAATTCACAACAAATACCTATCTAAAGGTAATTATTGATAGTCGGTTATTTAACTATCAATAAAGATGCGCAACATCATCAGATTCCAAATAATTTTCCAAATTATTTCATCTTCCAAAAATATCTTTACTAGATATATAATTCCCACACTTAACCGTTTGAAAACAATTTCAAATCAATTTCCACATTTCATTTTATCTTTGAAGATAAAATCTCAAAACAGTTCATTTCATATTGGAAAAGCATTTCCATACTTATTTAAAAATAAGTATTTCACAAATCATTTATTTTCAACATTTGAAAATATTCGATATACTTAAATCAAAATTAAGTATATATTCATTCTTTAAGGAAATCATTCTCTTTACACACATTTATTTGAGTCAAAACGAATGTTACGTAAAACATCGTTACGACGACTCAAAATCACTAGTATAGGGATTTGGATTTTAATAGATATATAAATCCCAATACTACATCAAAACATTTCCTTTCGGAAATCATTTACTATAACAACAGTGTTATAGTCCATCATTTCCTTAAATTCCTCGAAAACGTCTATTTCAACAATAAATGTTGAAATCTATGATTTCGATATTTAACACGTTTAAAACATCTTTTAAAACAATTAACTTCATTTTACAATATCGCTTTTCCAAAACTATCCATTTTACTTAACAATATATTCACTGTCCAAAATCGTGAATACACTTTACTAATTACATCTCACTATTTTCTACACATTTTATTTCAATAATAATTCGCTATCCAAAATCGCGAATATATCTCCTTTAATAATCTTCTATATTTAATTTATCAAATCCAATTGATCTTGGATTTATAAAACAATGTTTATAAATTTCACCTTTTATATTTTATAACAACTTCGATTTGTAAATCTCCTTTATTAACAAATTCGATCAATATTTCATTTGTAGGCAAAAAATCCAATTTATAAGTTAATTCCTTATAAATCTTCTATTCTACAATTTCATTCATTTTAACTTCATAATTTATACATCTATAAATTTCATATCTTCACAATTTTAAAATTCTATAAGATTCATATCTTCACTTATAAAAACTCGTTTTAAAATTCCAAAAATTTTAATTGATAAATATATCAATTTTTCTGTACATCTTTTATAATACTTTAAAAATCTCAATTTAACCCATTTTACGATTAAATCAACTTTCATTTCAAAAATCACACTTTGGTTATATTTCACCAAAAATCTTAACTCTTATAACTTTAAAATTCTAGACGTTTATTTTTCTGAAATAAATCAATTCAAAAATTCGATAAACGTCTACTTTTCAAAAATCACTTTAAAATCTTTTTAAAATAAAAGTCGTTATTTTTACATTTCAAAACTGAATCCGATGATGCAACAACACCAATCAGTCCATCACAACAGTCAATATCATATATCAATATGATAACAGAATATATCAAAATATCTGTAAATAATCAATACGGTGAGGAATCCAGTTGGATCCCTCCAACCTGTTTCCCTGCATCCAAAGATGTTAGCACAATACCAATTCCGCTCCAGTACGGAATTATCGCGGTATATGGGTTTTTATAAATCCGCTTACTAACGGCGCAATAGGGTCTCATCCGCTATACGAGACGGGAAATCAATCAATCCAATATATACATATGCCAATATGTATATATTGCTATATATATAGATATATCCTATCATATCTAATATCACATCCAAACAGTCAATCATCAATCAATAACTGTAAATAATTCCACATTCAATTGAGTGAGAAGATCTCACCGTGATTTTAATTCTGATTTCAGCGTTTATTTCGAATAAAATTAAACGCGCGTTTAATTTTACCCGAAATTCAAACTAGCTCCAAATGACTTCAATTCAGTTCCATAGCGAAGTGCTCGACAAAACGAACGCAACGCAAGAAGTTTCGTCGAATTCCGATCTCGCATGAAAGAGTTACAGAGTTTTAAACATTAAACGAATTAATATATAATTTAATTTACAATTTTCTCTTAAATATTTTACAACCTTAAATCTGAGCCGTGCATTTCAAACGATAGGATCGTGGCCGTTCCTTCCTTTCTTCCCCCTACAGTTCGAACGCGACACAAGAGAACCCAAAGCCGGCCCTAGCCCTCCATTTTCGCACGCAATACACTCGCCTACATGATGATCAACCACCACCAGTTCAACCCCCCACGCGCGCTCCACCTCCGGCCCAAAACCGGTCAAGCTCGGTGGCCGCCAGCGCACGCAATTCGAGAGTGAACGCACCCCCTTTGAATGCAAATTGCCGTTGAATCCTTGCTCCATTTTTCATCATCACCGTTCAACTTGAAGACTTCACTCCCCTCTCCATCTTTGTAGTTGAAAACTTTTGAAAATATTGCTTAGATTTGAAGATAATCGGAGGGGAAGGTCGTTGTTTTTTGGTCGTTCATCTCAATGGAGGCGGCTGCGTATAAACTAGGGTTTCATTTTTCTTTTTCTTTTTTATTTGTGATAAAATGGGCCTATTTATAGAAGTTTGAACGACACTATTCATCCCGGTTTTTCGAACTCCGATTTACGCGTGGTGATTGGTGTTTCTGGGGTTTATCCCGCGTTCCGGACACAATGGAATAGGTTTCGAAAGCTAATTCGATCGTCTGTGTGAGATATGGATTTAAACGATCAATTTAAATTAAACCGATTTAAATCGATTTCGAGGCGTTTTAATTTGTACCGGACAAATGGTAAATCCAAAAATTACGAAATTTGAAATCTTACAATAATATCACATTACGGATCCGATGAAACTGGGTTCGTCGAAATCAGAGACCTTTTGAAAAATGACTATTTTAACTCGACGATTTAAAATTAAAACGATATCGATGCGTTTCGAGTTGCCAGGGTCAATCGACAATCCCGATTGCTACGAAAATTGAAATCCGATAATAACTAACTATTATGGATCCAATGGAACTGGTCTCGTTCAATTCTGAGACTGTTCAAAAATTGGCTATTTTTACAGTCGATAATTAAATATTAAAATATTCAATTTTCACAAATTAACTCCAAATTCGATTCTGAAAGTCCAAAAATATTTCTATAACTCCAGTATGATTAAATAGAATTTTCCTAATCAATTTCAATCATTTTAAACTCGATTTTCAATTATCTCTGGAATTTCACTATTTAATTTATCGATTTAATTGTCAAATTAAATCCAATATTCTTCAAATAAATCATTCGACTTATTAAATTCATTTATTAATATTTAAAATCAATTAAATATTCGAATTTTAATTATCAAAAATCCTGGGTCGTTACAGACTTCCCCCCTTAAAAGAATTTCGTCCTCGAAATTACAAGTTAGGAAGAAGATACAAAATCCGTTAACTTTCCAAAACAAACCGTTCAAATTAGATTTTCAAATCTGTTAAGTGTTTAACTTTTCCAAAATTCATAGTTAACTTCTCACAAAATCTTTACTAAGTTTTCAAATCATAACTTAGTTTTCAAAATTTCTCAAAAATATTCTAACGCCTTAAATTTTCAGAAAATTTCGCCAGCGTCTCCTTTGCGCGGCTCGATCCGAAAAAAAAATGACAGTGTATATATATCACAAATATACATCCCATCAAGTGATGAGGCATCCCGTAGGGAAAAAGTGTAAAAGTACGATATTTAATCCGAGATATGTACCTTATTATTTATTTAGCGAGCGTATACGGCTAATATAGCGCGAAAGCGAGCTCCAAATGCGAAGCAACGCCATCCGCACCTACTAAACACTCAACAAACCATATGAGAACATGTAGATATGAAAATAAAATCAATATACATCGTATAGCAACATAACTACATATGCTAACATAACAATGCATTCAAAAGCAACAATGCAACCATCAAACAATCATCCAACTATCATCCAACAACTTCATAACCAAATCAATATAGATTCACTTCTCATTAACATTCATTGAATTGGTTTTCAATTTTAAATCATATTCGATTCGTTTACATTGGATTTAATCAACATTCTCTTTCAATTCAATTAGTTTACATTCACTAATTCACATTCGTTCACTTCCAATTTGAATTAAATAACATAGCTTTCCAATTTGCTAATTCAATTTCATTAATACTTAATGAATTTTTATACACAATCAACTAACAATCAAATAACAACCAATGTATATTCAACACAACCAAATTATAAATTTTACATTCGATTTGGTTCAACACTTTTAAATTAAATTGACTTCCATTCAATTTATTTAATTTCTCAACTTCATTAGCTTTTAATGAATTAACACTTATATTCATTATTTCATATCAATACTTCACATTAGATTGATTAACATCCAATCCATTTATTCAATTCAATTGCTAATTCATTTAACAAATAAAGTTGAATTTCATTTATATAACTCAAGTTCACATTCATTTAATAAATTCCCTTATTAATTTACTTTGATATCAAAATCAACTTCGTTCAACATTACTTAAGTTATATTCCAATTAAACATCATTTGTTTAACTTAACTTAAGTTTCCACTTATAAATCCAAATTCAAATTTTAATCCTATTTAACTTTTACCAAGGTCAAATTTCTTTACTTATTCAAAATTCATATTAAATCCAGATTTCATATTCCACAATCTCAACTTAGATTTAATTGATTCACTTATACTTACTTTAATTTAACTTCATCCTTTAAGTTAAATTTATTCTATCAGAATTTAAATTATATAAGTTATCAATCCATTCAATTCCAGAATCTTTTCAATCTTTCAAAACTATTTTGAAATCTGTTCAAATTTATCTTTTGAATTCCCAAAACAAAATCCAAAATTTCCCAATCAACTTTTATTTAAAATATTCTGGCAGCAATTCCTCTTTTGGAAACCCAAAAATGAATTCTAATGATGTGGCCATCATCATCAGGATTATTTTCCAGCGACCTGAAAAGAGTTTAGAGCTTTCATCACTCTAAAACATTTTTCCAAAATATCAAATCCTTTCAAAACACTTCTCTGGAATTTTATTTCAGATTATAAATCACAATTACAAATCTTTTACTTATATAACTTCGCCTTATATGTATATATAATTATTCCACAATTGTAAATCATATTAATTATAACTTCATCTTTATAATTCATTGGTTTATACAATTTACTCTTTCACAATTGTTGTTTTATTTAACTTATTCAAACAACTTTAATTAACTTGTATATATATACCTTTTAACAACCAATTCATATATATACTTTAATAATTCTGAAAAATTATTTCTTTATATACAAAATATAATCAAGGTAAAATTATTTCATTTACCCAATTTTAAAACAATACTATGCCGAATTGTTCTATATAAGTGTTTAGAGATCCCTATCGATAGAGTTGTACGGACAATACCGACCAGAATCCATATACCACTCAACAAACCAATCATCACAATATAAAACAATTTTATATTAACTAACAAATACGCACTCATATCTATTATTACACTCAACTCATTCTAGAGTACTACTGACTCTATCTCTAATGAGTAACACCCAACAGAGCAGGGTTGTCGCTTAACCATATGCTCTGATACCAAATGTAACATCCCGAAAATTTTCGACTTTCGAAAATTCAACATCGATACTCACTTTATCGACTGCTGAGCCATCGAATGCCGGAAACCCGAAAAGTTATGGTTTTAAGAAAGAAGAAAAAAATAGAAGAAGAAGATAGAAGAAAAAGAAAGAAGAACAACAACAGAACAAGAGCAGAAACAGAAAACGATATCAGAATCTCACATATCGCAGCGGAACAATATATAATAGATAAATGAATATCATTTATGTAACGACCCACTATTTTGGACCATTCAAATCGACAATAATCCACACATGTCGGACTTGAATAATACAAAATAACAGATTGTAATAAAATTTGGAGCAAATAAAATCATTCACAGAATCACAGACACAGAAATATCAGAATAACTCGCAGCGGAATTTAAAATAACCATAGTGGTTCATGAAGCCACTAAAATACATAGTCTCAAATCAAATACAAAATACATAGTCTGAAACCCAAATACAGTTCTGAAACAAGTACAATAGAGATCCAAATACACAAGTCTTTAAAACAAAAGCTGAAATAAGGCAACTGAAACTGAAATAGGAAGATAACTAGATAAGCAGAATCTCCAGTGATTCCGAGCTCCAGAAAAGTGAAGTCCAAAGCTGTGAATACTCAGGCTGACCCGAGCGTAAAATAAAACATAACACTCGAGTCAGGATATACATACTTATACAATGTAAACCAACTCAAATGAACTGTAGTAAAGGTACAAGTAACTTAGAAGATGCTTGGGACCGCCCATCCTCTAAGGATCCGTTAAACTATCTACTATATAGTAATATTCGCTATTATAATAGTGTCTAAATAAGTAAAGTATAATCATATCGGAAAATAGCGTTAAGGGGATGGAGAACCTTAACGCGGTCGGATCTTAAAATCATAATCGTAGTAAAGCTCGATATGGTAGGTGACACGGCACAACTAGGCAATGCCAGGGTAGATATACCAATTACGCATCCGGACTAGTGGTGACGCATAGCAGCCACTACCGCCCACCTCGAACAACACTCCCAATCAAGGGTGGCCACCAAATCAATCACAAGTAATAGAATGGTATCGAAGAAGTGTGTCCGATAAGAGGTGCTACCTCATTGGTCCGTCAATCGCTCCTGTTTTTGCCACCTTATGCCAACTCATGGGAGTTGGGTCCACGTAACATACCTTAAGAACGTCGCCACCATCCTACCTCATTCTGGAATCTCCACCGCGTACACGGTTGTCAAAGTGGTTTTCGGTATCGACAGAGAGTATGTCCATATCCGATCCCGGTCTCTTTGCCAACCAATCGTTATTATAACCCGTGGTTATAGATTTAAACAATTTATCAAATATACTTCGAATTAACCATTTTAAAACAAAGACATTATTCCTTAAAACAAATATTAAGTTATTATATTTCAAAAATCTAACCTTTTCGTAGTTCACTTATTCACTTAAAACAATCACGTTAAGTTATATTTAAAAATAATCTTTATTCAACAAAACAACATTTATCTGCTATAACGATTAAATTTCAAAACAAAAAAATTTATATTCAGCCTACTGCAGTCCTTAACAAGTGCTACAGTAGTCCTTTTATTAGTTCAGGTTCAGTTTCAGTTTCAGCTACAACAGCACTTACCAAGTACTATCATAGCCTTAGTTCATTTTAGTCTTTTAGTCCACTTATACAATCCACAGCACTTAACAAGTGCTACGGATTCTACCTAGTAAAACTTATAAAATCATACATTCAACGTTCATTTAAATCCTTTAACCAATTTTACTTCAAACGAAATTTTACAAGTTAAAAACCAAAACTTTCCAATTTGCCTATTACATTCATTTCAACATTTAAACTTAAACTCCATTTTCCACCAATTTAAACTAAATTTCATTTAAATTATTTAACTTAAGTTTCTATTTTTCTTTTTATTTTATCAAAATTTCAATTTAAGTTTCGTTTTAAAAATCAATATTCCTCCATTTATTTATATCTATTACATAGAAAAATCATTTCTATTTTAAATAAATCTTTTTAAAATTCGGTTTAAATCAAATAAAATATTATTACAATTCTTAAATGATTTAAAATATTCAGAAAAATACATAAAATAACCACGGGTCTGTATAATATTTTCTAGCCTAATTCAAGTGATACGGATACTATATCATTTCAATCCGTAATTTACAAAGAAAATCCGGGTTTTATCATTTCAAACCCGCAATCCCAAGTAAATAAAATTTAATTGAAAATCGCTCAGGCCTATCATTTCAGCCCATAACGACCTTCCCTTATTCTAAAGTCCGTTCGGGTATGTATCATTTCAACCCATAGTGATTCTATTCTACAGGGAACTTGCAGTGTGATTTAACAGAATAGAATAACAGAAAAATAAGAACAGAATATAACAGATGATACGATATGCAGTTTTAACAATTAACATCAACTATAAATAAATCACAGGTAATTATAACAGCATTTATTTATTTATTTATTTCTACACATTCAGTTGCGGTCGTTTCACAATTTCATATAAGTATGGATATTCGTGTGAGATTTACTCACCTCTACGGAGCTGGAGACTGAGAAAGAAAGAAGTACGATGTCAATCGAAAGCACGCGGATAGTACGATCAGTCGCTAGCGGATTCGCTGACTAGATCAAATCTAAAGTCAAAAGAATAAAACGAATAAATAGACAATCAAAAAGAATGCACAAATAACGAATTTTCCAAATTGAAGTAAACGAACGAAAAATAAATCAAGTTGAGAAACGGAAGGAAATGGCTCGACCACTTTTTGTTCATTACACACACTTTTTCAAAAGCGGGGCTCAGCCGAAAATAAAATTAACAACTTCAAAACAAAACACTATAGTTCTCATCTCCTTTTTCTCAAAACCAGAGGCAAAATAAACTAAGGTACCAAAATACAAAGGACAAAATATTGCTTGTTCACATTTTCTTTTTCTGTTCTTTACTCAAATACAAAGGACAAAGAATGCAACCATCTCATTTCTTTCTTTATTCAATACAAGGCAGAGGCAATATAATCATATACTTCAGATCCAAGGCCAGAGTACAAGTCAGAGGGAGGCACGACAGGGGTTGGTCAGTCGGGGTCAGAGGCGGTCTCGGCCTGAGTTCGGTGGTGCCTGGGGTAGGAGGCTGCCGTGGGGTGGTCTGGGTAGAAGGCTGGCGTGGGCAGGGGCTGACGTCTGGTATGGGCTCGGTGGTGGTAGGCGCATGGCAGGGGATGACGTGGCGGTTATGGGTGTGGCTCGGTCGGTGGCGAACTGTATGAGATGGGGTGGTGGTGATCTCGGTCGTGGCTTGGGATGCGATGGCTGATGGGTAGGCGTGGTTGGTCTGCCATTTGGGACGTGGGTGGTGGCTGGCAGGGCGTGGGGTGGAGTGGGGTTGGAGACGTGGTGGAGTTGGACGCAGTCTGGTGGTGATTGTCTGGGGTTGACTGGGGCATGGAGGCGGTGGTGATGTCAGGCTGACGTGAAGGGGAAGCGGTGACGATCTGGGGTAGGGTTGGTCTCGTGTGGTGGCGAACGGGGTTGCCGTGATGGTTGTCTGACGCGGTCAGATGTATGGGGTAGGTATGCGGTGGCATGGGTAGAAGCAAGAAGGGATAGAGAACAAGATAAAACAAAGAAACAAGAACAAGAGGCCATACCTGAAGAAGGTTCTGCAAATTGATGGGAGGAAAAGAAAATGCGGTCTGGAATTGAAATTTTTTTTTTTGTTTTGGCAAAGATGAATAGGAAACGAAACGTGACAGGCCAGGCTTTATTTCTTTGAACGGTACGAAATTAGCAATAACTCATATTAAAACGTGAAACGTAAGGAAGGCCAAACGAACGAATAATTTTTCACGTGAACGAATTTTTGAACAGCTGAGGCTTGAATTGCCAATGCCTCCAAAATCAAACGGACGGTGGAAACAAAGAATTTATGAAACGCCCAAATAACGTACCATTTTGTTATATTTCTTTTATTAAATAAGTTTAATAAATGTTAACGATTTATCAAAAATAGAACGTATCTTTTATACCGAATTTAAAAAAAATAGTTATTAATATCATAAATAAGATTTTATTCTACAGTAAAGTTAAAACGGACAAAACGTAACGAAATGTAACGTTTTTTTTTTTTTTTTATTTCGTTTTATACCAATTTACCACACTTTATTATTTTTAACTCAATATTTCCAAATGTTTTATTTTTATTTAAAATTTCGTTTAAAATATCGGGCTGTTACACTCTCCCCCACTCAAAGCTTTTCGTCCTCGAAAAGGAACGAAGAAGGAAAATAAAGAAAGATAAGACAGAATAGTAGAGTACCTGAAATAAATAATTCCGGATTCGAAGCACGAATGCTCTCCTCCGTCTCCCAGGTGCAATCCCGTTCATCAGTGCTCCACTGCACTTTGACCAGGTTGACAGATTTTCTTCTTAGCTGCTTCGTACCTCGATCAACGATACGAAGTGGCTTCCTCTCAACAGTCAGATTTGGCTCAATGTCCAAACTATCAAGAGCAGAAGGCTGAATAATAAGAGATGGATCATGCAGATAGCGACGAAGATGAGATACATGAAAGACGTTGTGAATTCCAGAAAATTTCTCGGGTAAATCCAAACGATAAGCAAGAGAACCAATTCTTTCCAAAATGCGGAAAGGACCAACAAATCTAGGAGAAAGCTTTCCTCTACGACCGAAACGAATAACATTCCTTAAGGGAGAGACCTTAAGGAAAACCAAATCACCAACAGTAAACTCTAAACTCCGTCTTCGCCGATCGGCGTACTTTTTCTGTCTATCCTGAGCAATCCTCATCTTCTTCTTAATCTCTTCAACTCTCTCAGAAGCTTCCAAAACCAATTCAGGACCAAGAACCAATCGATTTCCGGATTCAATCCAACAAGAAGGAGATCTACAAGGTCGTCCATAAAGAGCAGAAAATGGAGATGTCTCAATACTGGCCTGATAACTATTGTTATAAGTGAATTCGACAAGATGGAGATGATCTTCCCAAGATCCTCCATAATCAAGCACACAAGCACGAAGAAGATCTTCTAAAATCTGATTCACCCTTTCCGTTTGACCGTCGGTCTGTGGATGGTAAGCAGTGCTCAGATTTAGATGAGTACCCAAAGAATCCTGAAAGGCTTTCCAAAACCTACTAGTAAAGATAGGATCACGATCACAAACGATACTGAGAGGAACACCATGGAGACGAACAATCTCCCTCATGTAAATCTCAGATAAACCAGAAGCTGAACGGGTAGACTTGACCAGAATGAAATGAGCTGATTTGGTCAATCTATCCACAATAACCCAGATACTCTCGTTACCCTTCCTACTCCTCGGTAAACCATCAATGAAATCCATAGAAACTTGTTCCCACTTCCAATTGGGAATCTCAAGAGGTTGCAGTAACCCAGGGGTCTTCTGATGATCTGCCTTGACTTGTTGACAAGTCGCACACCTATTTACGAAAATGGAAATATCCCGCTTCATACCCTTCCACCAATATAACTTCTTCATATCCTGATACATCTTGGTTACGCCTGGATGGATAGAAAGTCTGGACTGATGATTCTCCCGAAGTAACTCCTGTCTCAATCCATCAACATTCGGGACGCAGATCCTATTATTAATCCTCAATACACCCTTATCGTCAATCTGAGCTCCATTACCATCAAGACTACTACCTCCAACTCTACTTCGAACATTCTCCTTAATCAACTTAAGCATCTGATCTTCATCCTGCCTAGCCATAATACGATCCACAAGAGGCGAAGAAACAACAATCTGACACAACAAAGCTTTCTTCCTACTCAAAGCATCCGCCACTACGTTAGCCTTTCCCGGTGTATAGTTGATGTCGAGGTCATAAGAAGCAAGGAACTCTAACCACCTAACTTGTCTCTGATTCAAATCCTTCTGAGAGAAAATATACTTCAAGGACTGATGATCGGTGAAAAGCTCGAACTTGGTACCCAACAGATGATGTCTCCAAAGCTTCAAAGCGAAAACAACAGCAAGCAACTCTAGATCATGGGCGGCATAATTTACTTCATGAGTTTTCAACTGTCTACTAGCATAAGCAATCACTCTACCATCCTGCATCAGAACAGCTCCTAAACCTTCTCGACAAGCATCGGTGTATACCGTTAATTCCTCATTTCCATTTGGAACGGTAAGAACAGGTGCAGAAGTAAGCTTGTCTTTTAACTCATTGAAGGCGGCCTTACACTCGTTACTCCAAATAAACTTAGCATTCTTCCTAGTTAAAGCAGTGAGAGGCGCAGCAATCCGAGCGAAATTCTCAATGAATCTCCGGTAATAACCGGCGAGGCCCAGAAAACTACGGATATCAGTAGGAGTCTTAGGAGTTTCCCAATCCTGTACAGAATAGGGAAAAGAAGGATAATAGAAAAGATAGAGTACATTGAAATGAAGCAATGAAAGAGAAGGAAAGAAGGACTTACATTGATCGCAGCGATCTTGACTGGATCAACTGAAACTCCATTACTAGAAACAATATGCCCGAGAAATCGGACTTCATCCTTCCAGAAGTGACATTTGGAAAATTTAGCTTTTAACTGATGCATTCGAAGAGTCTCAAGAACAGATTTTAAATGTGACTCATGTTCTTCTTCAGACTTAGAGAAGATGAGTATATCATCCACAAAGACTAAAACAAATTTATTAAGCACATCACGGAAAACACGATTCATCAAGTCAACAAAGAAAGCAGGGGCATTAGTCAAACCAAAAGGCATGACTAACCATTCGAAGAATCCATTTTCAGTACGGAAAGCAGTCTTAGGAATACTTTCCTCAGCCACTCTGAGTTGGTGAAAACCTGAGGCGAGATCAAGCTGAGAGAAAACAGTAGCACCATAAAGTTGATCGAACATGTCATTGATGCGAGGCATTGGGTATCTATTTTTCATAGTGAGTTTGTTCAACTCCCTATAATCAACACACATCCGAAGAGAACCATCGGATTTGGTGACGAAGACTACTGCAGCTCCCCATTCAGAAAAACTAGGTCTGATCAGACCCTTGGAAGATAGGTCTTCAATTTGTTTCCTTAACTCAACCTTCTCGCGGGGTGCCATTCTTCTAGGAGGAAGAACTATAGGTCGAGCTCCAGGAATGAGGTCAATGCGGAAATCAATTTCCCGCTTGGGAGGTAAAGCAGTAACTTCTCCAAACACATCCGGGTAGTGATTAACTACACGGGTCGACTGAAGATCATCAATAGAAGCATCCAGAGAAAAGATAAAACTACCAGCATAATCATGAGGCATACGGCCCTGAATAAGCAAAGAATTTCCTCGATCATCCTTAAGAGAAACAATTCGGGATTTACACGAGATACGGGCATCGTGTCCATCAAGCCAATCACTTCCAAGCAACAAATCAAAAGCATCGAAACCTAGGACATAGAAATCTCCAGAAAATTTATGATCAGAATAGAAGAGTCTCACTTGCTTACAAATCTTATCTAGGTTTGCGGGACCTCCAATAGGGTTTGAAACACATAGAGGAACAGAAACATACTCAGGAGAAAGGAGAGTTTCAAACTTATTACACAAAACATCAGAAATAAAGCTATGCGAAGCCCCAGTATCAAATAAAACACGAACAGGATGATGAAATAAAGTAAAGGTGCCCTGAAGAGTACCTTGATCATCGCTAGGAGCAGGAGTAGGTGCAGGAGCAGGTGATGAAGCAGATGTAACAGCAAATACGCCAGATGGCCTTCCCTTCTGATATAAAGGACAGTCCTTCTTAAAATGACCCGGCTGAAGACAAACATGACAAAGATCGTTCCTGGTAACCTGGGGTGGAGGAACAGCAGCAACAGACGGATTTGGGCAACTATTGGCATAGTGTCCCTTTTGGTCACATTTGAAGCAAGTAATGGAGGAAAGATCAATAGGGTGTCTCTGGGAAGGAGCAGATGCTGAAGATCCTAAGCCCGGATGTTTGAGCCAATTCTTCTTCTGCTGGTGGAAGTTGGGCTTTCTCTTCTTGGAATTAGCAGAGGAGGACTGAGATACATGAGCACTGGAAGCAGCAGGACCCTTGGAAGTAGGGTTCTCATAGCGAATAGCCATATCCATGAGCTCAGTAAAAGTGCCGTGAACATGCGAAATAAGACGGTCGTAGAACTCTGGGCGAGCTCCAGCAATGAACTTCTCATTCTTCTTTAGCTGAGTATCGATAAGACCAGGACCGAATTTGGAAAGTTCATTGAACTTCCGTTCATACTCTGAGAAGGACATGGTACCTTGCTTGAGGTCCATGAATTCGCGGTAAAGCTGAGATTTACCGGCTTCGGGCATCCATTTTGCCACAAAAGCCTCCCTGAAAGGAAGATACAGAAACAAAACTCTTTAAGATAAATTGAAAAGAAAGGAAATGGGGAAAATTCAAATTAACACACAGGATACCTGAACTGCTCCCATGAAAGGTCACCTTCGTTAGTGCGAGTCGTAACAGACTCCCACCAATCTAGAGCGGCCTCTTGCAGCTGCCATGCTGCTAACTGACGCTTCTGGGCATCAGTGATCTCTAAACCAGTAAAGATTCTTTCCAGACTTCGTAGCCATTGCTGGGCTTCGATGATACTTTCTGAACCGGTGAACTTAGTGCCACCGAGCTGAGAAAATTCTTTGCAGAGAACTGTAAACTTAACTGGTGCAACGGGTGGAGGAACTGGGGCAATACCACGACCCCTACCTCTAGCATTTCCACGATTCATCCTGGAAATGTCAAGAATAAATTTAGGACAAGGTACAAAGAAGACTACGATAAGTTAAGATAAACACGATAGGAATACTTGGATGAATATCCTAAAATTTTCTAACAAGGTAGATACGGAAAGAAGGAAGTTTAGAAAATTTCTTCTTAAAACAAGAAAAACTTTATATCAAAATAATCTTTGGAAAAATCATTTGAAAAATCATTTAAAATCATTTTATACTTTAAAAATACGTTCACTCACAAGGAAATAATTCTGAGTTTGATTTCACTCATTCTAGGGTATTTCTACCCTATCTCTAATGAGTTTTTGCTCCATAGGCTAAGGTTTGCCTAAAACCTGGCTCTGATGCCAAATGTAACGACCCACTATTTTGGACCATTCAAATCGACAATAATCCACACATGTCGGACTTGAATAATACAAAATAACAGATTGTAATAAAATTTGGAGCAAATAAAATCATTCACAGAATCACAGACACAGAAATATCAGAATAACTCGCAGCGGAATTTAAAATAACCATAGTGGTTCATGAAGCCACTAAAATACATAGTCTCAAATCAAATACAAAATACATAGTCTGAAACCCAAATACAGTTCTGAAACAAGTACAATAGAGATCCAAATACACAAGTCTTTAAAACAAAAGCTGAAATAAGGCAACTGAAACTGAAATAGGAAGATAACTAGATAAGCAGAATCTCCAGTGATTCCGAGCTCCAGAAAAGTGAAGTCCAAAGCTGTGAATACTCAGGCTGACCCGAGCGTAAAATAAAACATAACACTCGAGTCAGGATATACATACTTATACAATGTAAACCAACTCAAATGAACTGTAGTAAAGGTACAAGTAACTTAGAAGATGCTTGGGACCGCCCATCCTCTAAGGATCCGTTAAACTATCTACTATATAGTAATATTCGCTATTATAATAGTGTCTAAATAAGTAAAGTATAATCATATCGGAAAATAGCGTTAAGGGGATGGAGAACCTTAACGCGGTCGGATCTTAAAATCATAATCGTAGTAAAGCTCGATATGGTAGGTGACACGGCACAACTAGGCAATGCCAGGGTAGATATACCAATTACGCATCCGGACTAGTGGTGACGCATAGCAGCCACTACCGCCCACCTCGAACAACACTCCCAATCAAGGGTGGCCACCAAATCAATCACAAGTAATAGAATGGTATCGAAGAAGTGTGTCCGATAAGAGGTGCTACCTCATTGGTCCGTCAATCGCTCCTGTTTTTGCCACCTTATGCCAACTCATGGGAGTTGGGTCCACGTAACATACCTTAAGAACGTCGCCACCATCCTACCTCATTCTGGAATCTCCACCGCGTACACGGTTGTCAAAGTGGTTTTCGGTATCGACAGAGAGTATGTCCATATCCGATCCCGGTCTCTTTGCCAACCAATCGTTATTATAACCCGTGGTTATAGATTTAAACAATTTATCAAATATACTTCGAATTAACCATTTTAAAACAAAGACATTATTCCTTAAAACAAATATTAAGTTATTATATTTCAAAAATCTAACCTTTTCGTAGTTCACTTATTCACTTAAAACAATCACGTTAAGTTATATTTAAAAATAATCTTTATTCAACAAAACAACATTTATCTGCTATAACGATTAAATTTCAAAACAAAAAAATTTATATTCAGCCTACTGCAGTCCTTAACAAGTGCTACAGTAGTCCTTTTATTAGTTCAGGTTCAGTTTCAGTTTCAGCTACAACAGCACTTACCAAGTACTATCATAGCCTTAGTTCATTTTAGTCTTTTAGTCCACTTATACAATCCACAGCACTTAACAAGTGCTACGGATTCTACCTAGTAAAACTTATAAAATCATACATTCAACGTTCATTTAAATCCTTTAACCAATTTTACTTCAAACGAAATTTTACAAGTTAAAAACCAAAACTTTCCAATTTGCCTATTACATTCATTTCAACATTTAAACTTAAACTCCATTTTCCACCAATTTAAACTAAATTTCATTTAAATTATTTAACTTAAGTTTCTATTTTTCTTTTTATTTTATCAAAATTTCAATTTAAGTTTCGTTTTAAAAATCAATATTCCTCCATTTATTTATATCTATTACATAGAAAAATCATTTCTATTTTAAATAAATCTTTTTAAAATTCGGTTTAAATCAAATAAAATATTATTACAATTCTTAAATGATTTAAAATATTCAGAAAAATACATAAAATAACCACGGGTCTGTATAATATTTTCTAGCCTAATTCAAGTGATACGGATACTATATCATTTCAATCCGTAATTTACAAAGAAAATCCGGGTTTTATCATTTCAAACCCGCAATCCCAAGTAAATAAAATTTAATTGAAAATCGCTCAGGCCTATCATTTCAGCCCATAACGACCTTCCCTTATTCTAAAGTCCGTTCGGGTATGTATCATTTCAACCCATAGTGATTCTATTCTACAGGGAACTTGCAGTGTGATTTAACAGAATAGAATAACAGAAAAATAAGAACAGAATATAACAGATGATACGATATGCAGTTTTAACAATTAACATCAACTATAAATAAATCACAAGTAATTATAACAGCATTTATTTATTTATTTATTTCTACACATTCAGTTGCGGTCGTTTCACAATTTCATATAAGTATGGATATTCGTGTGAGATTTACTCACCTCTACGGAGCTGGAGACTGAGAAAGAAAGAAGTACGATGTCAATCGAAAGCACGCGGATAGTACGATCAGTCGCTAGCGGATTCGCTGACTAGATCAAATCTAAAGTCAAAAGAATAAAACGAATAAATAGACAATCAAAAAGAATGCACAAATAACGAATTTTCCAAATTGAAGTAAACGAACGAAAAATAAATCAAGTTGAGAAACGGAAGGAAATGGCTCGACCACTTTTTGTTCATTACACACACTTTTTCAAAAGCGGGGCTCAGCCGAAAATAAAATTAACAACTTCAAAACAAAACACTATAGTTCTCATCTCCTTTTTCTCAAAACCAGAGGCAAAATAAACTAAGGTACCAAAATACAAAGGACAAAATATTGCTTGTTCACATTTTCTTTTTCTGTTCTTTACTCAAATACAAAGGACAAAGAATGCAACCATCTCATTTCTTTCTTTATTCAATACAAGGCAGAGGCAATATAATCATATACTTCAGATCCAAGGCTAGAGTACAAGTCAGAGGGAGGCACGACAGGGGTTGGTCAGTCGGGGTCAGAGGCGGTCTCGGCCTGAGTTCGGTGGTGCCTGGGGTAGGAGGCTGCCGTGGGGTGGTCTGGGTAGAAGGCTGGCGTGGGCAGGGGCTGACGTCTGGTATGGGCTCGGTGGTGGTAGGCGCATGGCAGGGGATGACGTGGCGGTTATGGGTGTGGCTCGGTCGGTGGCGAACTGTATGAGATGGGGTGGTGGTGATCTCGGTCGTGGCTTGGGATGCGATGGCTGATGGGTAGGCGTGGTTGGTCTGCCATTTGGGACGTGGGTGGTGGCTGGCAGGGCGTGGGGTGGAGTGGGGTTGGAGACGTGGTGGAGTTGGACGCAGTCTGGTGGTGATTGTCTGGGGTTGACTGGGGCATGGAGGCGGTGGTGATGTCAGGCTGACGTGAAGGGGAAGCGGTGACGATCTGGGGTAGGGTTGGTCTCGTGTGGTGGCGAACGGGGTTGCCGTGATGGTTGTCTGACGCGGTCAGATGTATGGGGTAGGTATGCGGTGGCATGGGTAGAAGCAAGAAGGGATAGAGAACAAGATAAAACAAAGAAACAAGAACAAGAGGCCATACCTGAAGAAGGTTCTGCAAATTGATGGGAGGAAAAGAAAATGCGGTCTGGAATTGAAATTTTTTTTTTTGTTTTGGCAAAGATGAATAGGAAACGAAACGTGACAGGCCAGGCTTTATTTCTTTGAACGGTACGAAATTAGCAATAACTCATATTAAAACGTGAAACGTAAGGAAGGCCAAACGAACGAATAATTTTTCACGTGAACGAATTTTTGAACAGCTGAGGCTTGAATTGCCAATGCCTCCAAAATCAAACGGACGGTGGAAACAAAGAATTTATGAAACGCCCAAATAACGTACCATTTTGTTATATTTCTTTTATTAAATAAGTTTAATAAATGTTAACGATTTATCAAAAATAGAACGTATCTTTTAAACCGAATTTAAAAAAAATAGTTATTAATATCATAAATAAGATTTTATTCTACAGTAAAGTTAAAACGGACAAAACGTAACGAAATGTAACGTTTTTTTTTTTTTTTTTTTTATTTCGTTTTATACCAATTTACCACACTTTATTATTTTTAACTCAATATTTCCAAATGTTTTATTTTTATTTAAAATTTCGTTTAAAATATCGGGCTGTTACACTCTCCCCCACTCAAAGCTTTTCGTCCTCGAAAAGGAACGAAGAAGGAAAATAAAGAAAGATAAGACAGAATAGTAGAGTACCTGAAATAAATAATTCCGGATTCGAAGCACGAATGCTCTCCTCCGTCTCCCAGGTGCAATCCCGTTCATCAGTGCTCCACTGCACTTTGACCAGGTTGACAGATTTTCTTCTTAGCTGCTTCGTACCTCGATCAACGATACGAAGTGGCTTCCTCTCAACAGTCAGATTTGGCTCAATGTCCAAACTATCAAGAGCAGAAGGCTGAATAATAAGAGATGGATCATGCAGATAGCGACGAAGATGAGATACATGAAAGACGTTGTGAATTCCAGAAAATTTCTCGGGTAAATCCAAACGATAAGCAAGAGAACCAATTCTTTCCAAAATGCGGAAAGGACCAACAAATCTAGGAGAAAGCTTTCCTCTACGACCGAAACGAATAACATTCCTTAAGGGAGAGACCTTAAGGAAAACCAAATCACCAACAGTAAACTCTAAACTCCGTCTTCGCCGATCGGCGTACTTTTTCTGTCTATCCTGAGCAATCCTCATCTTCTTCTTAATCTCTTCAACTCTCTCAGAAGCTTCCAAAACCAATTCAGGACCAAGAACCAATCGATTTCCGGATTCAATCCAACAAGAAGGAGATCTACAAGGTCGTCCATAAAGAGCAGAAAATGGAGATGTCTCAATACTGGCCTGATAACTATTGTTATAAGTGAATTCGACAAGATGGAGATGATCTTCCCAAGATCCTCCATAATCAAGCACACAAGCACGAAGAAGATCTTCTAAAATCTGATTCACCCTTTCCGTTTGACCGTCGGTCTGTGGATGGTAAGCAGTGCTCAGATTTAGATGAGTACCCAAAGAATCCTGAAAGGCTTTCCAAAACCTACTAGTAAAGATAGGATCACGATCACAAACGATACTGAGAGGAACACCATGGAGACGAACAATCTCCCTCATGTAAATCTCAGATAAACCAGAAGCTGAACGGGTAGACTTGACCGGAATGAAATGAGCTGATTTGGTCAATCTATCCACAATAACCCAGATACTCTCGTTACCCTTCCTACTCCTCGGTAAACCATCAATGAAATCCATAGAAACTTGTTCCCACTTCCAATTGGGAATCTCAAGAGGTTGCAGTAACCCAGGGGTCTTCTGATGATCTGCCTTGACTTGTTGACAAGTCGCACACCTATTTACGAAAATGGAAATATCCCGCTTCATACCCTTCCACCAATATAACTTCTTCATATCCTGATACATCTTGGTTACGCCTGGATGGATAGAAAGTCTGGACTGATGATTCTCCCGAAGTAACTCCTGTCTCAATCCATCAACATTCGGGACGCAGATCCTATTATTAATCCTCAATACACCCTTATCGTCAATCTGAGCTCCATTACCATCAAGACTACTACCTCCAACTCTACTTCGAACATTCTCCTTAATCAACTTAAGCATCTGATCTTCATCCTGCCTAGCCATAATACGATCCACAAGAGGCGAAGAAACAACAATCTGACACAACAAAGCTTTCTTCCTACTCAAAGCATCCGCCACTACGTTAGCCTTTCCCGGTGTATAGTTGATGTCGAGGTCATAAGAAGCAAGGAACTCTAACCACCTAACTTGTCTCTGATTCAAATCCTTCTGAGAGAAAATATACTTCAAGGACTGATGATCGGTGAAAAGCTCGAACTTGGTACCCAACAGATGATGTCTCCAAAGCTTCAAAGCGAAAACAACAGCAAGCAACTCTAGATCATGGGCGGCATAATTTACTTCATGAGTTTTCAACTGTCTACTAGCATAAGCAATCACTCTACCATCCTGCATCAGAACAGCTCCTAAACCTTCTCGACAAGCATCGGTGTATACCGTTAATTCCTCATTTCCATTTGGAACGGTAAGAACAGGTGCAGAAGTAAGCTTGTCTTTTAACTCATTGAAGGCGGCCTTACACTCGTTACTCCAAATAAACTTAGCATTCTTCCTAGTTAAAGCAGTGAGAGGCGCAGCAATCCGAGCGAAATTCTCAATGAATCTCCGGTAATAACCGGCGAGGCCCAGAAAACTACGGATATCAGTAGGAGTCTTAGGAGTTTCCCAATCCTGTACAGAATAGGGAAAAGAAGGATAATAGAAAAGATAGAGTACATTGAAATGAAGCAATGAAAGAGAAGGAAAGAAGGACTTACATTGATCGCAGCGATCTTGACTGGATCAACTGAAACTCCATTACTAGAAACAATATGCCCGAGAAATCGGACTTCATCCTTCCAGAAGTGACATTTGGAAAATTTAGCTTTTAACTGATGCATTCGAAGAGTCTCAAGAACAGATTTTAAATGTGACTCATGTTCTTCTTCAGACTTAGAGAAGATGAGTATATCATCCACAAAGACTAAAACAAATTTATTAAGCACATCACGGAAAACACGATTCATCAAGTCAACAAAGAAAGCAGGGGCATTAGTCAAACCAAAAGGCATGACTAACCATTCGAAGAATCCATTTTCAGTACGGAAAGCAGTCTTAGGAATACTTTCCTCAGCCACTCTGAGTTGGTGAAAACCTGAGGCGAGATCAAGCTGAGAGAAAACAGTAGCACCATAAAGTTGATCGAACATGTCATTGATGCGAGGCATTGGGTATCTATTTTTCATAGTGAGTTTGTTCAACTCCCTATAATCAACACACATCCGAAGAGAACCATCGGATTTGGTGACGAAGACTACTGCAGCTCCCCATTCAGAAAAACTAGGTCTGATCAGACCCTTGGAAGATAGGTCTTCAATTTGTTTCCTTAACTCAACCTTCTCGCGGGGTGCCATTCTTCTAGGAGGAAGAACTATAGGTCGAGCTCCAGGAATGAGGTCAATGCGGAAATCAATTTCCCGCTTGGGAGGTAAAGCAGTAACTTCTCCAAACACATCCGGGTAGTGATTAACTACACGGGTCGACTGAAGATCATCAATAGAAGCATCCAGAGAAAAGATAAAACTACCAGCATAATCATGAGGCATACGGCCCTGAATAAGCAAAGAATTTCCTCGATCATCCTTAAGAGAAACAATTCGGGATTTACACGAGATACGGGCATCGTGTCCATCAAGCCAATCACTTCCAAGCAACAAATCAAAAGCATCGAAACCTAGGACATAGAAATCTCCAGAAAATTTATGATCAGAATAGAAGAGTCTCACTTGCTTACAAATCTTATCTAGGTTTGCGGGACCTCCAATAGGGTTTGAAACACATAGAGGAACAGAAACATACTCAGGAGAAAGGAGAGTTTCAAACTTATTACACAAAACATCAGAAATAAAGCTATGCGAAGCCCCAGTATCAAATAAAACACGAACAGGATGATGAAATAAAGTAAAGGTGCCCTGAAGAGTACCTTGATCATCGCTAGGAGCAGGAGTAGGTGCAGGAGCAGGTGATGAAGCAGATGTAACAGCAAATACGCCAGATGGCCTTCCCTTCTGATATAAAGGACAGTCCTTCTTAAAATGACCCGGCTGAAGACAAACATGACAAAGATCGTTCCTGGTAACCTGGGGTGGAGGAACAGCAGCAACAGACGGATTTGGGCAACTATTGGCATAGTGTCCCTTTTGGTCACATTTGAAGCAAGTAATGGAGGAAAGATCAATAGGGTGTCTCTGGGAAGGAGCAGATGCTGAAGATCCTAAGCCCGGATGTTTGAGCCAATTCTTCTTCTGCTGGTGGAAGTTGGGCTTTCTCTTCTTGGAATTAGCAGAGGAGGACTGAGATACATGAGCACTGGAAGCAGCAGGACCCTTGGAAGTAGGGTTCTCATAGCGAATAGCCATATCCATGAGCTCAGTAAAAGTGCCGTGAACATGCGAAATAAGACGGTCGTAGAACTCTGGGCGAGCTCCAGCAATGAACTTCTCATTCTTCTTTAGCTGAGTATCGATAAGACCAGGACCGAATTTGGAAAGTTCATTGAACTTCCGTTCATACTCTGAGAAGGACATGGTACCTTGCTTGAGGTCCATGAATTCGCGGTAAAGCTGAGATTTACCGGCTTCGGGCATCCATTTTGCCACAAAAGCCTCCCTGAAAGGAAGATACAGAAACAAAACTCTTTAAGATAAATTGAAAAGAAAGGAAATGGGGAAAATTCAAATTAACACACAGGATACCTGAACTGCTCCCATGAAAGGTCACCTTCGTTAGTGCGAGTCGTAACAGACTCCCACCAATCTAGAGCGGCCTCTTGCAGCTGCCATGCTGCTAACTGACGCTTCTGGGCATCAGTGATCTCTAAACCAGTAAAGATTCTTTCCAGACTTCGTAGCCATTGCTGGGCTTCGATGATACTTTCTGAACCGGTGAACTTAGTGCCACCGAGCTGAGAAAATTCTTTGCAGAGAACTGTAAACTTAACTGGTGCAACGGGTGGAGGAACTGGGGCAATACCACGACCCCTACCTCTAGCATTTCCACGATTCATCCTGGAAATGTCAAGAATAAATTTAGGACAAGGTACAAAGAAGACTACGATAAGTTAAGATAAACACGATAGGAATACTTGGATGAATATCCTAAAATTTTCTAACAAGGTAGATACGGAAAGAAGGAAGTTTAGAAAATTTCTTCTTAAAACAAGAAAAACTTTATATCAAAATAATCTTTGGAAAAATCATTTGAAAAATCATTTAAAATCATTTTATACTTTAAAAATACGTTCACTCACAAGGAAATAATTCTGAGTTTGATTTCACTCATTCTAGGGTATTTCTACCCTATCTCTAATGAGTTTTTGCTCCATAGGCTAAGGTTTGCCTAAAACCTGGCTCTGATGCCAAATGTAACGACCCACTATTTTGGACCATTCAAATCGACAATAATCCACACATGTCGGACTTGAATAATACAAAATAACAGATTGTAATAAAATTTGGAGCAAATAAAATCATTCACAGAATCACAGACACAGAAATATCAGAATAACTCGCAACGGAATTTAAAATAACCATAGTGGTTCATGAAGCCACTAAAATACATAGTCTCAAATCAAATACAAAATACATAGTCTGAAACCCAAATACAGTTCTGAAACAAGTACAATAGAGATCCAAATACACAAGTCTTTAAAACAAAAGCTGAAATAAGGCAACTGAAACTGAAATAGGAAGATAACTAGATAAGCAGAATCTCCAGTGATTCCGAGCTCCAGAAAAGTGAAGTCCAAAGCTGTGAATACTCAGGCTGACCCGAGCGTAAAATAAAACATAACACTCGAGTCAGGATATACATACTTATACAATGTAAACCAACTCAAATGAACTGTAGTAAAGGTACAAGTAACTTAGAAGATGCTTGGGACCGCCCATCCTCTAAGGATCCGTTAAACTATCTACTATATAGTAATATTCGCTATTATAATAGTGTCTAAATAAGTAAAGTATAATCATATCGGAAAATAGCGTTAAGGGGATGGAGAACCTTAACGCGGTCGGATCTTAAAATCATAATCGTAGTAAAGCTCGATATGGTAGGTGACACGGCACAACTAGGCAATGCCAGGGTAGATATACCAATTACGCATCCGGACTAGTGGTGACGCATAGCAGCCACTACCGCCCACCTCGAACAACACTCCCAATCAAGGGTGGCCACCAAATCAATCACAAGTAATAGAATGGTATCGAAGAAGTGTGTCCGATAAGAGGTGCTACCTCATTGGTCCGTCAATCGCTCCTGTTTTTGCCACCTTATGCCAACTCATGGGAGTTGGGTCCACGTAACATACCTTAAGAACGTCGCCACCATCCTACCTCATTCTGGAATCTCCACCACGTACACGGTTGTCAAAGTGGTTTTCGGTATCGACAGAGAGTATGTCCATATCCGATCCCGGTCTCTTTGCCAACCAATCGTTATTATAACCCGTGGTTATAGATTTAAACAATTTATCAAATATACTTCGAATTAACCATTTTAAAACAAAGACATTATTCCTTAAAACAAATATTAAGTTATTATATTTCAAAAATCTAACCTTTTCGTAGTTCACTTATTCACTTAAAACAATCACGTTAAGTTATATTTAAAAATAATCTTTATTCAACAAAACAACATTTATCTGCTATAACGATTAAATTTCAAAACAAAAAAATTTATATTCAGCCTACTGCAGTCCTTAACAAGTGCTACAGTAGTCCTTTTATTAGTTCAGGTTCAGTTTCAGTTTCAGCTACAACAGCACTTACCAAGTACTATCATAGCCTTAGTTCATTTTAGTCTTTTAGTCCACTTATACAATCCACAGCACTTAACAAGTGCTACGGATTCTACCTAGTAAAACTTATAAAATCATACATTCAACGTTCATTTAAATCCTTTAACCAATTTTACTTCAAACGAAATTTTACAAGTTAAAAACCAAAACTTTCCAATTTGCCTATTACATTCATTTCAACATTTAAACTTAAACTCCATTTTCCACCAATTTAAACTAAATTTCATTTAAATTATTTAACTTAAGTTTCTATTTTTCTTTTTATTTTATCAAAATTTCAATTTAAGTTTCGTTTTAAAAATCAATATTCCTCCATTTATTTATATCTATTACATAGAAAAATCATTTCTATTTTAAATAAATCTTTTTAAAATTCGGTTTAAATCAAATAAAATATTATTACAATTCTTAAATGATTTAAAATATTCAGAAAAATACATAAAATAACCACGGGTCTGTATAATATTTTCTAGCCTAATTCAAGTGATACGGATACTATATCATTTCAATCCGTAATTTACAAAGAAAATCCGGGTTTTATCATTTCAAACCCGCAATCCCAAGTAAATAAAATTTAATTGAAAATCGCTCAGGCCTATCATTTCAGCCCATAACGACCTTCCCTTATTCTAAAGTCCGTTCGGGTATGTATCATTTCAACCCATAGTGATTCTATTCTACAGGGAACTTGCAGTGTGATTTAACAGAATAGAATAACAGAAAAATAAGAACAGAATATAACAGATGATACGATATGCAGTTTTAACAATTAACATCAACTATAAATAAATCACAGGTAATTATAACAGCATTTATTTATTTATTTATTTCTACACATTCAGTTGCGGTCGTTTCACAATTTCATATAAGTATGGATATTCGTGTGAGATTTACTCACCTCTACGGAGCTGGAGACTGAGAAAGAAAGAAGTACGATGTCAATCGAAAGCACGCGGATAGTACGATCAGTCGCTAGCGGATTCGCTGACTAGATCAAATCTAAAGTCAAAAGAATAAAACGAATAAATAGACAATCAAAAAGAATGCACAAATAACGAATTTTCCAAATTGAAGTAAACGAACGAAAAATAAATCAAGTTGAGAAACGGAAGGAAATGGCTCGACCACTTTTTGTTCATTACACACACTTTTTCAAAAGCGGGGCTCAGCCGAAAATAAAATTAACAACTTCAAAACAAAACACTATAGTTCTCATCTCCTTTTTCTCAAAACCAGAGGCAAAATAAACTAAGGTACCAAAATACAAAGGACAAAATATTGCTTGTTCACATTTTCTTTTTCTGTTCTTTACTCAAATACAAAGGACAAAGAATGCAACCATCTCATTTCTTTCTTTATTCAATACAAGGCAGAGGCAATATAATCATATACTTCAGATCCAAGGCCAGAGTACAAGTCAGAGGGAGGCACGACAGGGGTTGGTCAGTCGGGGTCAGAGGCGGTCTCGGCCTGAGTTCGGTGGTGCCTGGGGTAGGAGGCTGCCGTGGGGTGGTCTGGGTAGAAGGCTGGCGTGGGCAGGGGCTGACGTCTGGTATGGGCTCGGTGGTGGTAGGCGCATGGCAGGGGATGACGTGGCGGTTATGGGTGTGGCTCGGTCGGTGGCGAACTGTATGAGATGGGGTGGTGGTGATCTCGGTCGTGGCTTGGGATGCGATGGCTGATGGGTAGGCGTGGTTGGTCTGCCATTTGGGACGTGGGTGGTGGCTGGCAGGGCGTGGGGTGGAGTGGGGTTGGAGACGTGGTGGAGTTGGACGCAGTCTGGTGGTGATTGTCTGGGGTTGACTGGGGCATGGAGGCGGTGGTGATGTCAGGCTGACGTGAAGGGGAAGCGGTGACGATCTGGGGTAGGGTTGGTCTCGTGTGGTGGCGAACGGGGTTGCCGTGATGGTTGTCTGACGCGGTCAGATGTATGGGGTAGGTATGCGGTGGCATGGGTAGAAGCAAGAAGGGATAGAGAACAAGATAAAACAAAGAAACAAGAACAAGAGGCCATACCTGAAGAAGGTTCTGCAAATTGATGGGAGGAAAAGAAAATGCGGTCTGGAATTGAAATTTTTTTTTTTGTTTTGGCAAAGATGAATAGGAAACGAAACGTGACAGGCCAGGCTTTATTTCTTTGAACGGTACGAAATTAGCAATAACTCATATTAAAACGTGAAACGTAAGGAAGGCCAAACGAACGAATAATTTTTCACGTGAACGAATTTTTGAACAGCTGAGGCTTGAATTGCCAATGCCTCCAAAATCAAACGGACGGTGGAAACAAAGAATTTATGAAACGCCCAAATAACGTACCATTTTGTTATATTTCTTTTATTAAATAAGTTTAATAAATGTTAACGATTTATCAAAAATAGAACGTATCTTTTAAACCGAATTTAAAAAAAATAGTTATTAATATCATAAATAAGATTTTATTCTACAGTAAAGTTAAAACGGACAAAACGTAACGAAATGTAACGTTTTTTTTTTTTTTTTTTTTATTTCGTTTTATACCAATTTACCACACTTTATTATTTTTAACTCAATATTTCCAAATGTTTTATTTTTATTTAAAATTTCGTTTAAAATATCGGGCTGTTACACTTTAAAAACAAAAGAATTATATCTGTTATTACATTACATCACATCATATCATCAGAGTCAATATACAACAATGGACAGTTATATAAACTTGTCCTCATACAGAATACACAGCGGAATAAATACTATCAGATACAAATACTACGTCTCGCCATCCAGCTTATCTCCAAAGCTCCAGAATATCCAGAATATCCTGATAACATAACTCTAGGCTGCCCGTGTGGAAATTGGTGGGCACCCAGAGTTTAGAAGGGAACAATAAACTCCGAGTCAGTCATGGTGACTGGTGTGAGATCGTAAAACAGTTATTCTTTATAACAACAAAATAATTTTTAAAGTCAATTCGAAATGCTTTTGAAAAATGAAACTACCATAAGACCTCCCACCACACACACAATGCAAACGCAGAATTGGAGGAGATTTCTTCTTATGATAGTCAAAGATGCTTACTACGCAGAATCAAATCATTTTTGATATTATTATTTGTGCATAGTGTAGAAAACATTTCGAAAGTATAATATTAATCTTAGCCAGCATAGGCATTCCGCACTTATGCCTACTATAGCTACTATGTTCAATAGCAGGTTACCGCCACATTCCATAGCAGGTAATACAACTAAAACCGTACACGTCGCGTATTGTTTCTTTGGATTTCCAACAAATGGCCAGGCTAAGGAACTTCCTTTTCCACGATGGGTACGTCCCTGGAATAGACGACCCGAGAACCTAACCGGATCTCTGCCAACACAAGGCCGGGTTACCTCTGCAAAAATAGGTAACTACTGACACGCGTATGCCATCCCCCGATCGTCACCGATCTTCCCGAGGATCCCCGATTCGCAACAAACCACATAGATAATAATAATGCAGTAACCACAGAGGTTAAGTATCTGGGCTCCATACCATGATACCACCTTTATCCAGAAGGAATGACATACACTAAGGGGCGCTACTCCCTAGAACCTTGCTGCATTCTTCCTGTTTCGACCATTTCCGGGGTGTGAGGCTCGATGAAGTCTCGTCCACAAAGCTACGCTTTCTCAAAAAGCCCTGCTTCGGGTCAAACAAAATGATCAACCTATGATCACAAAGATATAAGATCAAACAAATGATCATATCACAAATGACCAAACACTGATCATTTCACAGCAACACTCGGTATGCCACGTTACCAAATTGGGATATATCGCTGATAAATTTCAACTACATAACCTCTGAGCTCGTACGTCTCAGAGAAGGGTGTTAAGCTAAGAGAATAAATTCTCCGCCACCAACAGAAATGTATTTGAAAGAAATCAGCTTTATATCTCAAATTGTAACGTCAGACACACAATCCATACAAGTCCGTTCCGGGATCGAACAGAACCGAAGGCACTTCTCACGAAGCCCTTGCATTTCCGGATAAATTTCTAATCACGTCCGGACTTCCCGTCACTAAGGGTGATAAAACCTCTAAATCGGAGATCAGCCGATGTAGAGTAACTCGACGGTAATCCTTCCGTTTTCAAAAATATCCGGTCTTCAACACCGGTCTTCGAATGCAATTTATAACGACGTATCACATATCCGGAATGGGTTATACGACCCCATGGTCCTTTCCCGGCTAACCCGAATAGTGAGCGTTTATTTAAAAACAAGTGTGGCATTCAAATTCATCCAATTCACAACAAATACCTATCTAAAGGTAATTATTGATAGTCGGTTATTTAACTATCAATAAAGATGCGCAACATCATCAGATTCCAAATAATTTTCCAAATTATTTCATCTTCCAAAAATATCTTTACTAGATATATAATTCCCACACTTAACCGTTTGAAAACAATTTCAAATCAATTTCCACATTTCATTTTATCTTTGAAGATAAAATCTCAAAACAGTTCATTTCATATTGGAAAAGCATTTCCATACTTATTTAAAAATAAGTATTTCACAAATCATTTATTTTCAACATTTGAAAATATTCGATATACTTAAATCAAAATTAAGTATATATTCATTCTTTAAGGAAATCATTCTCTTTACACACATTTATTTGAGTCAAAACGAATGTTACGTAAAACATCGTTACGACGACTCAAAATCACTAGTATAGGGATTTGGATTTTAATAGATATATAAATCCCAATACTACATCAAAACATTTCCTTTCGGAAATCATTTACTATAACAACAGTGTTATAGTCCATCATTTCCTTAAATTCCTCGAAAACGTCTATTTCAACAATAAATGTTGAAATCTATGATTTCGATATTTAACACGTTTAAAACATCTTTTAAAACAATTAACTTCATTTTACAATATCGCTTTTCCAAAACTATCCATTTTACTTAACAATATATTCACTGTCCAAAATCGTGAATACACTTTACTAATTACATCTCACTATTTTCTACACATTTTATTTCAATAATAATTCGCTATCCAAAATCGCGAATATATCTCCTTTAATAATCTTCTATATTTAATTTATCAAATCCAATTGATCTTGGATTTATAAAACAATGTTTATAAATTTCACCTTTTATATTTTATAACAACTTCGATTTGTAAATCTCCTTTATTAACAAATTCGATCAATATTTCATTTGTAGGCAAAAAATCCAATTTATAAGTTAATTCCTTATAAATCTTCTATTCTACAATTTCATTCATTTTAACTTCACAATTTATACATCTATAAATTTCATATCTTCACAATTTTAAAATTCTATAAGATTCATATCTTCACTTATAAAAACACGTTTTAAAATTCCAAAAATTTTAATTGATAAATATATCAATTTTTCTGTACATCTTTTATAATACTTTAAAAATCTCAATTTAACCCATTTTACGATTAAATCAACTTTCATTTCAAAAATCACACTTTGGTTATATTTCACCAAAAATCTTAACTCTTATAACTTTAAAATTCTAGACGTTTATTTTTCTGAAATAAATCAATTCAAAAATTCGATAAACGTCTACTTTTCAAAAATCACTTTAAAATCTTTTTAAAATAAAAGTCGTTATTTTTACATTTCAAAACTGAATCCGATGATGCAACAACACCAATCAGTCCATCACAACAGTCAATATCATATATCAATATGATAACAGAATATATCAAAATATCTGTAAATAATCAATACGGTGAGGAATCCAGTTGGATCCCTCCAACCTGTTTCCCTGCATCCAAAGATGTTAGCACAATACCAATTCCGCTCCAGTACGGAATTATCGCGGTATACGGGTTTTTATAAATCCGCTTACTAACGGCGCAATAGGGTCTCATCCGCTATACGAGGCGGGAAATCAATCAATCCAATATATACATATGCCAATATGTATATATTGCTATATATATAGATATATCCTATCATATCTAATATCACATCCAAACAGTCAATCATCAATCAATAACTGTAAATAATTCCACATTCAATTGAGTGAGAAGATCTCACCGTGATTTTAATTCTGATTTCAGCGTTTATTTCGAATAAAATTAAACGCGCGTTTAATTTTACCCGAAATTCAAACTAGCTCCAAATGACTTCAATTCAGTTCCATAGCGAAGTGCTCGACAAAACGAACGCAACGCAAGAAGTTTCGTCGAATTCCGATCTCGCATGAAAGAGTTACAGAGTTTTAAACATTAAACGAATTAATATATAATTTAATTTACAATTTTCTCTTAAATATTTTACAACCTTAAATCTGAGCCGTGCATTTCAAACGATAGGATCGTGGCCGTTCCTTCCTTTCTTCCCCCTACAGTTCGAACGCGACACAAGAGAACCCAAAGCCGGCCCTAGCCCTCCATTTTCGCACGCAATACACTCGCCTACATGATGATCAACCACCACCAGTTCAACCCCCCACGCGCGCTCCACCTCCGGCCCAAAACCGGTCAAGCTCGGTGGCCGCCAGCGCACGCAATTCGAGAGTGAACGCACCCCCTTTGACTGCAAATTGCCGTTGAATCCTTGCTCCATTTTTCATCATCACCGTTCAACTTGAAGACTTCACTCCCCTCTCCATCTTTGTAGTTGAAAACTTTTGAAAATATTGCTTAGATTTGAAGATAATCGGAGGGGAAGGTCGTTGTTTTCTGGTCGTTCATCTCAATGGAGGCGGCTGCGTATAAACTAGGGTTTCATTTTTCTTTTTCTTTTTTATTTGTGATAAAATGGGCCTATTTATAGAAGTTTGAACGACACTATTCATCCCGGTTTTTCGAACTCCGATTTACGCGCGGTGACTGGCGTTTCTGGGGTTTATCCCGCGTTCCGGACACAATGGAATAGGTTTCGAAAGCTAATTCGATCGTCTGTGTGAGATATGGATTTAAACGATCAATTTAAATTAAACCGATTTAAATCGATTTCGAGGCGTTTTAATTTGTACCGGACAAATGGTAAATCCAAAAATTACGAAATTTGAAATCTTACAATAATATCACATTACGGATCCGATGAAACTGGTTTCGTCAAAATCCGAGACCTTTTGAAAAATGACTATTTTAACTCGACGATTTAAAATTAAAACGATATCGATGCGTTTTGAGTTGCCAGGGTCAATCGACAATCCCGATTGCTACGAAAATTGAAATCCGATAATAACTAACTATTACGGATCCAATGGAACTGGTCTCGTTCAATTCTGAGACTGTTCAAAAATTGGCTATTTTTACAGTCGATAATTAAATATTAAAATATTCAATTTTCACAAATTAACTCCAAATTCGATTCTGAAAGTCCAAAAATATTTCTATAACTCCAGTATGATTAAATAGAATTTTCCTAATCAATTTCAATCATTTTAAACTCGATTTTCAATTATCTCTGGAATTTCACTATTTAATTTATCGATTTAATTGTCAAATTAAATCCAATATTCTTCAAATAAATCATTCGACTTATTAAATTCATTTATTAATATTTAAAATCAATTAAATATTCGAATTTTAATTATCAAAAATCCTGGGTCGTTACAGCCTAGGTTGAAGAAAAGATGGCCGTTGGTTTTAATGGGAGAAGTGGAGTGTTTTGAAGTAGTTTTGAGTGGATCAGATGTATATACTAATATAATTTAATTTCCTTTTGTAATTATTTTCTCCATAATTTTCTTTGTATATGAAGCCATTGGAATAGCTTGAAGATAGAGGAAGAAGATGAAGAATAAGTGTTAGGAAATTATGAAGAAAGGGGTGGATATTTATATGAAAAATTTGAAAATAAATATCTAATTGCAAAATTACACAATTGCCCATTGCGCATCCCCCCCATCACCTCCATATGCACGGCAAACTCCACCCCCCTTGTGCCTCCATGTGCTTGAGGTGATATGGTGTAAGGTCAGTTGATGGATGCTTTTTGGTTGCTTAAGTATTAAGTTTTTAGGAAAATATCTTAATATTTTGTAATATATATATATACATATAATTTTTTATGTGTGTGTGTATATATATATATATATATGTTCATGTGCATGTTAGGGTGTCCATATGTGTTGTAATATATGCTTACATGACAAATAAACAAAGTTGCAACGACTTTAAACAACTTCCATTTGTTAAACCGTTGAAAATCGAAAAATCAATTTCCGGTCACATTTTCACTTATAAATTAATTTACATATAAATGTGAAAAAAATGAAAACTAATTTCTTATCATTTTTAACAAATTAAAATGATATCATTTGACTTATAAAACCATATAAATAAATATTAAGCAATTATTTACAAAAAGTATTATTATATTGATAGAGCGATACAAGTTTTCTTATATTTTCAAATCGGATATATATCTTTATAAAAATATTATAAATGATTTATTATCACTTCACGACAAATTAAAATGAATTATTATCATTTAAAAACAATTATCTGAATAATTATAATAATTCTTAAATCATTAAATCTCAATTTAAATTCATAAATCAATTATTTAAATATAAGGGATCACTAATGATGTCATAAATACTTTTCATTCTTAAAAATAAAATAAATTATTTTATTAAATATTATTGTTTAAATGGATAAATGAGTGTATGTATCTAGCACTATGCATGATGTTTTACGATTATAGAGCTGTTTATCGATATAACGTGGCTATTTTATCGATATATCTTTCCAAAGAAAATGTATTTGTGAACATTCTTCCAAATAAGTTCATTATTAATTATTATTTATCACTTAAAACATGATTATCTATGAAAAATAATCTATAATTGAATATTTAAAATAATTTAAATATCTTTAATTAAAGTGATCAAATTTCGGGTCGTTACATACTTCCTCCCTTAAAAGAATTTCGTCCTCGAAATTACAACGCAAAACCCAAAGGTGTTTGCTCAAAATATTTATTTTTAAACTTACATTCGTATAATGTACACAGATCATCCAGTTTGATCTGCTTTTCAAATCTACAACTTTACTTCCGAACTAGTATTGATCCCCCGATCCTCTAATGTGAACTCTGATCGGGTTTTCCAATTAGAACTTTTAGTTTTCCTTGTATAGCTCTCAACTATGATAGAAAATGTAAGTATCCAAACACAAACCCTCATCAATGTTTGCCATCAAAAATCAAGTGATAAATCCTTATTCGGATTGGTGTAAACACCTCTAAGTTCAGTACTCAAATATTAGGTCAAAATCGTATGACAAAATGATTTATATATGACATACATACTTATTAACATTCAAAACTGTTTATGAAAACATTTCATAAAATCTTAACTTTGATTCAAACTCTTTTATAAAGATAATCGTTTCCAAATATTTTTCTTAAAGGAAATCATTTCATCCTAAAGGAATCAATTCAATTTTAAAAAGATAATTTACCTTTTATTTTCCAAAATTACAATCAAATTCTCTCATTATAATATATTCCTTTTTTAACCAACCTTGATATTAAGTTATCAATTAATAATATAAAATTATCCTGTTAACTTAAGGTAAATTATATAGATCGATTAACTCCAAAATAATACCAAAGAACTGAGTACTACCAATAGTATCATATATCCCCTTAAGAAGAAGGGTAACACTTAAGAGAAGTGTTTACCATCCGAACATATCTCTTGCCCATTTTTAGTTATTTTCGAGCCACTCAAACTAGTTATCATTTGAGACTTTCTTACTTTTTCGAAAACAGTTATTACAACAATAAATGTTGAAATCTATGTTTTAGTCACTTAGTACATTTTAAATCACATTTTAAAGTCATTAATTTTTATTTGGAAAATATCACTTTCAAAACATTCCTTTAAAAGATTATTTTAACTTTTAAAACGTGAATGTATTTTCTCTATAAACTCCATACTTAAATCTCAACAACAATTATTTTACATATTTATAAAACTATGTTTATAAAATTCCTTTCTATTGTATAAAACTTCTTCTTATTAAATCTCTTTATTCATAAAATTTCATTTACAACTCTACTCTTTTATAAATCTCATTTATTTATAAACCCCATTTATAAATCCATTTACAAAATATCAATTACAAATCCATTTTTAATATTTATAAAACACCATTTATAAATCTATTACTTTATTTATAAAAGATCACATTTATAAAATTTGCTCTTAATATACATACATATATATTAGTTTATATAAAACGTTTAATTACTTTATATTCAGATGGCTTTTCTAAAATATCCTTAAACTTTGCCAAAAAATTTCAAAACACTAGGATTTAAATTCTCATAATCCCTTTTATAAATCATATCTTCCTAATTTATCTTTTACAGAATCATTTGATTTCCTTATGAAACACACCTTTATACAACATGCTCATTTATTATCTTATAAATTCATTAAGCTTAACCTAATATTATTATCAAACACCCTATAGTCAAATGGTGAAACTTAATTCACAAGGTGTTTGTAATTAAACTTTTGAATCAAACAACAAATCACTATATAAATAATATATCATTTGAAAGATATTTCTTTATATAATCCTAAGTAAAATTATTTCATTCACAAATTTTCAAAACGAAAATCATTTATATATAGCATTAACAAATACATGCTCTTATATAATATAATCTCACTCATTCTAGGGTGTTGCTAACTCTATCTCTAATGAGTTACTCATCCTAGGGTATTACTAACCCTATCTCTGATGAGACTTTACCCTTATCAAGCTCAGGTGTTGGCTAACCATAAGCTTTGACACTAAATGTGAAGACACATTTCTTTGACCTTCGGAAATCGACACTAACACATCCTCGGTATTCACGTGCCGTAAATCCAAGTGTCGGAGAGGCGGTTCTTTAAGGGTAAGAAAAAAAATAAAGACAGAACAGAATCTTACACGAATAGAATAATGTATATTATTTTATTTATATATCTTTACAGTGGAAAATTTTAAATACATTTATCAGAGTTAAACATGGACAGTTATAAATACCTGTCCTAACAAATGCATAATATAATATTACACAAGTGCGTTGGAAATGGATAACAATCTTTAGAAGAATCTTCTAACTCCATGCTCCGAGCTCTTCCAGGTTCCATCTAGTTAAACCTGACTACTAAGCTGCCTAGGAAAATAGGGCATGCAGAGTTTAAGGGGAATAGAAAATAAACTCTGGGTCAGTCATGGGACTGGTATGAGAAACTCAAAATATGGATATTTGAAAACAAAGGGTATCTCATAAGACCATGCCGCACATAAATATGGAACGGATTTTTACCTTATGATAACCAAAATCTTTACTATGCAAAATCTGGGGATATTATTTTTAATGACATTCTTTTGAAAACACTTTTCAAGTAAATATACATAATCTTAGCCGAAATTATTACATTATTAAATTCCAACATACTAGGTGTAACGACCCGTAAATTTTAACTGTTTTAATATCGTAATTAGTTGAAATTTTGTGAAATTTTAAACGATAAAATTTTGAAATATAAATTTGATATTTGGAATGTGTCTAGTTAAACATAGCAACTGGTAAATTTTCGTCCGAAAATATGAAGGTTTATTTCGCACGTAAATTTACTTCAATTTAATCAGTTAAAAAGCGATGAAAATAAAATGTTTTCGGAACCTAAATATTTTTACATAGAAAAATTCTAAACCATCTTCTGAGCAAACGTCATTTTTCGTTTTTCCAAATTCGGACTTCTTTGGCTCCGTCGATCTTATTTTTCTGCGTTTTTCTTGCATTTTCCGTCAGTAGAAAATTCAAAAAATTTTATAATTAAATCATACCACCGATATCTGTATACCATTTTGATCGTCTTGTCATGCTGATCTCTATGGTATATTCAATTGTCAAATTCGGAGTCCGGTGGGCGGTACAATTTGCGAAACGCCTTCTGTATCGGTACCGGTTTTGTGACGTTGGTTTCTGTGACCATTTGAATTTATTGTCCATTCAACTTTTCTTCGTAAAACTCAATAGCCATTTTGCCATTATTATTTCCTAAATTCACTCACGTTCAAACTTTCGTATTCATAGCTATTGATAAATTTAGAAATGAATGTGTATCACTTACCAAGAATTTGTGGCATGCGTACATTTATGTTTAACTGTTGCTTTGCTATTCATCTTCCTCTCCATTCATTTTCACCACGAACCCATTACCCTCCCTCTCTATCTTCCATAGCCGCAAGTCCTCCCTCTCATGCGACTTCGCCCAGCCCCGCCTAACGCACACCACTAGAAGCATCTCCGCCCACCTGTCCCGTCGCTACACCCGAGCGCAGCTCCCTCTCACCCTCGCCCTCCTTCACGTTTGCCCCTTCAATCTTCGGCACCTCAACCAAAGGCACGTCTCCACTTGTCTAGCACGCCCTCCGGCTATCGGCTTCACCAAGTTGCTGCAACTCTTCCTCTACGCGCAGCAGTTCCCTCCTTTTCTCCTTATCTCTCCCACGTCAGCTCATCATCACCACGCCAAACGCCATCTTCCACAACATGCCTCCTATTCCATCGCCGTAACCTCTCCTCATCCCATCTCTGCTTTATGCGCAACCCGCCTTCTTTCTTTTATCGAGGTAAGCACGTGTTTTATATATATATATATATATATATATATATATATATGTTAACATGAACATATATTTGTCAGTATGTATGGGTTGAAGGCGTACGTTCATTTTCTATTGGATGCTTAGATAAATGTTTATGTGTGTATTTTGTGTTTAAATATAGTATGTGAATTATATTTTCAAAGTATTATAGCAGCATATATATATAGGTACGTTTATGAAACAGTATGATATAATAATACTATGTTCATCTTGATTTTTTTTTCTGTGAATGGGTTTCGGTTAAAGGTTTTGTGTTGCGTGTTCTAAAAAAACATATATAAAAGTGTAGTGTGTATATATATATAAGTTATATATATATCAGTGGTTGGATAGTAATTTTAGTTGTTTGCAGTGTGATTTTTTAGAGCTATTGGTATAGTTTGCAATGTTGTTATATTTTCATACTACAAAGTTTTGTTATATTATTATCTACATTTACAACGGTATATATTTGATGACAGAGTATTATTTTGGTTTACAAAGTATTATATAAGTAATTTCGTATAAAGGTTAGTATTGTGTATTATAAAATATACATTTGCAGACCTGGTTCATATATAAATTTATACAAGTATTTTATATATATTACTTTAGTTTGTAAGTTTATGAATCTGATTTTTTTTCCATAAATTCATAAAGGTTATATTATAGTATGTGTGTGGGTCCTACTGTGCATGTTAAATCGGTTATTAAGCTTGTTACAACATGGTTGGATTTTTGAACTCATAAAGGTGTTAAGATTTTATATTAGCCTCGTCGTATGTTGTGTGTTGTTGAACAAAATTGCGTCTATATTTATATATATGAAAACTTTTAAAAGGTACACGTGTATAATCATAGATTTGTGTTGCGTTTTATATGTGTATATATTGTAAGTATCGATTTTAAAAATAAAATATGAATCTGTGATGTTAATATTTATTTTTAATATAATAAATAATATAGTATACATTTCGCTTTGTTATATCAAGCTGGTTCTGATTCGCTTTATCAATTTCTACTTATCAGCCTTGATCGTCGATTCGTGCCAATCCTTGCTTCAGGATTCGTGTTTAGATCCGCAATTCGCTTCCATGCTCGTTCATCGTCTCTAGCCTCGAAAGGTGAGTAATCACTCACGATTAATGTTCTTTTATTTATTAAATCTGATTTCAATTGAAACGACAATTGAAATATGCTACTGTTATTTATGCTATTAACTGTACCAGTTCACCTGTGACATCTGACACAATTATCTGTTAATTATACGATGATAATCCCGTTTGGTTGATAATTGATTGATTGTTTGTTGTTTATATTGGATGTAAATTGTAATGTATAAAGTGATAAATATTATGCAATTGAAATTGACGTAGGACAGTTAAAATTTTAAATTGACATATGTGTTGAATTTGATTAGTTAAATTTGTACAATATGACCCCTTAAATGTTTAATTAATTGATACGTAGAAAAATGGTTAATTACACTTGAACCATTTGAATTTATGTTGTATTAACTGATGAAGTATGAAATTGAATAATTGATGTCAAGTGTAGAATTGCATAGAATAATTTGTATAATAATCTTTAATCTACATGAAATGATAGTGTAGATTCTAGAAATAATTATATTAATTCGCACAAATAACAATGTGAATTAATACGGTTATTTCGGGATTATTTGAATTGATTATTGGATTGATATTGATTGTTGTTCTTGCTTGTTTATTTACTTTGACACCATCCCAGTTATCACACTGCAAGTTCCCTTTGCTATGTTTTGATTTTGAATTGAATTGGAATCGGGTTGAAATGATAAATACCCAAATGAACTTGACTTAGGATAGAGAATTAAATAAAACCTGATTGGTCAATAATTTGATTTAAAAATAAAATGAAGATTTTATTTGAATAAATAATATGTTTTGAAACGAAGTTGGAATTTGAATTTTAATGAAAGGAAATGTTAATATTTAATAATCAAAATCAAAATATTAATATAGTAGATGATGAATGAACGTGTTTTAAAATTTGGAATTATTAATAATTAAGTTTGAAATTATTTAATAATTAAGTTTTGAAATTGTTAAGTAATTAAATAAGATTGAATTATTTAATAATTAAATAAATTGAATTCTTTAATAAGTGGAATTGGACTTCTTGAATAATTGAAATTGAGTTTCTTTATTAATTAAGTTTGGAAAATTATTTAAGTAAGTAAATAAGTGAAATTGAATTTCTTTAACAAGAAATAAAATGTGATTTATTGAAATTAATGTAAGACTTGAAATTTAAAGAATTTGATTTGATGAATTTAATTTAATTCAATTTGTAAGTTTTGATATAAGGAAGTTGAATTTAAATAATGGATTTAATGAATTGGAAATTTAATAGAAATTGTTTTGAATGGTAAATTTACTTTATGAATATTGAATGAAATCGATAAATGAATTTAAATTGATTTAAATGTTAAATTAAATTAATTTAAATGATTTCGGAACGAAACTTATATACGAACTTGAATCAATATTTGAATTGTTTAAATAGAAATTGAATTATAAGATTTTGAAATCATGAATTTGGAAGTTTTGAAACGTAAATTTTGGAAATTGATTTAGAAAGATAAATGAAATGTTATTTTACAAATTCGAATTGTAATTGATTTGGTTTTGAAATATATAAACGACCAATCGGTGTAATAATTACGAAAGTTATTAAAGGAACCGGAATCGGTTAGGGACATACTCACTGTCTAAACCGAAAACCACTTTAATAACTATACGCGGAGTGTGATCCAGAATGAAGTGGTTGGACTAATGTATGTGATGACTGAAGAAAGAGAACGATAATGGATAGCCTTGACACTTGTGTCAAATTGGAAATGACTAAAACAGGAGCCGTGCCGGGCCAAATGGGGGCTAGCTACCTCGAGCGAACACACTTCTTCGAAAACTACTCATTACTTGTTGTCGATTGGTGCACCCTTGATTTTGGGAGTGTTGTTTCGCGGTGTTGCGATCGCTGCGGCGATGCGTTCTCACCAGTCCGGATCAGGCAAACGGTAGTTTCACTACCTTGGGTATTGCCTCATGTGCCTTGTCATACTTGTATCCCTATTCGCGACCACTACGATTTGTTTTGTGTTATACCTATGGAGTACTCCCTGATATCCCACTAGTTTACGGTGGAGTTTACAGTGCTGTATAGACTATAACGCTTATATAAAATGTGTTAAGGGGGATAATGGTAACGCCTTAACACTATTTTGATATTTTATATTACTGATAGGCATTATCTACTTATCGTGCACTACTACATAGTAGATAGTTTAACGGATCCTTAAAGGATGGTTATTCCAAACATCCTTTGAGTTACTTGTATTTCAATTGCTATTTCACTTGAGTTGGATTTATTGATATAAGAATGTTAATCCTGACTCGAGTGTTTTGTGTTTTGCTTTACGCTCGGGTCAGACTGAGTGTACCAGTATTCGAGACTCACCTTTGAAGTTGGAGCTTTGCTTGAAGATCCAGCCATCTATTCTGATTTCAGTATTCGATGATTCCAGTGATGTATTCTGATTTGTATTTGATGTATCGTATTACTCTTCCGTTGTATCTGGTTTAACTCTGATGTAACTTATACATTTATATAGTAGCTTCATGAACTACTATCTCTTTTATTTCCACTGCATTTATTACTCTGTGTCTGTGATCTGTGATTATTTATTTACTGTATATGTTCAGTTTTGCCAAATTTAAATTAACAACGCGGTATTTTGAATTATTCAAGTCCGACATGTGTGGATGCGAATGGTCCAAAATAGCGGGTCGTTACAGTTGGTATCAGAGCTTTGGTAGCTCTAGGCAAAACTCAGCATATAGGGTAAATGTATTTACAGAATCACTCTCATTCGAGTTTCAATCTCTTCCTTTGACTCGATTCCTTTGAATTTTGGAACGTTCCCTGCGGTTCCAAATTTCATTCGTGTCCCTCACTATTCGTCTTCTTTCAATTCTGGAGCATCCCATAACTCCACTTTGAATGATCTTTATAATGGATCGGCGGTCTTGCCAATCTTTGAAATTTTGTAAATGGGTGAAACTCCTTTACAATTGGCATCGATTCACCGGAGATTTCTATATCCTCGGTTTAGATGCTACTATCTCTTGTATGCCCTGATTATATCTTTGGTGATCGAATATCGATTTACCTCAGAATTTTGCATCAGTCTTATTCGTGAAGTCACGGTCAATCCGATTAAGGTTGCCCGTAAATTAAATAAGCTTACCCATCTCCCGATTTTGTTATTTAATCATCTTATCTTTGTTTCGAACTTATCTTCGAATCAAAATTCTCTTTGGTTTGAGTCCATCAAAATTTGAAACCCTATCCTTATTTTGAAAATTCATTCCTGTATCGTCGAGCAAAGAAATGTATTTGTAAACTAATATATAAATGTTTTAATACATACTGTGTTGTTTGAGTTGTTGATGTTGATTTGGGTTTCCGATCGATTCGTCTGATCAACGCTATCGATAGAATTTCCAAAACACTTGAACAGAGCAAACTGACACGATACTATTTTCAAAATTTGGTAAATAAAATAATCTTGTATGATTATATTTTTTTTATAAGTACAAATTTTCTGAAATTGAATTGTTAACTGAACTGGTTGTCAGAAAGGTAATATTTGATTTCACTATTTTGTTTTGTAAATCATTTCCAACATAAAAATAAATGGAATTATAAAAGTTGGTTTATAGATTTATTTAGAAATTTAAATGAATTTAAAGTAAGAATTTGAGAATTTAAATTCCTAAAATTTCAAGCTTTGGTTTTAAATTTTAAAAAATGTATATTATTGAACGTATTTTCAAATAGAAACCGTTTTCAAAGAATTTTAAAATATTGAAATCAGTGCTCTTCTCTTTGTCGCTGGAAAATAATTTCAATGATGGCGGCCGCATCATCGACATTCATTTTCGAGTTTCGAAGTGGAGAAACCATTCTGTAGCTTTGCTACGGTTTTGTTTGGAAAAATATGTTAATTCGAAATTCTTAAGTATGACTTGATTTATATGTATATATGGGTATATTATTTTAAATTTAATTTGATTTAATATATATAGTATATACATAATTATTCTAAAGGGTTTGAAATTAAACGGAAATTTAATTCTTAAAAATTATGTTAAAAGATGTTTTCAATTATAAATAAAGCTAAATTTTGAATAAGTATTTAAACTTGAGATAATTGAATTTGAAAATTTTATTCGTATAGTACTAAATTGCATTTCAATATAACTTACCTAAATTATTCATAAGTTAAAATGTAATTGGATAATATACAATATAAAATAATTTTATAAATAAAATTTGAGTGTTTATAATAAATGTTATGCACTTAGATTTTAATTATAAAAAAATGCTAATAAAGATGATAGAATAATAAGCTAATTGAATGAGATAAATAAAGTAAATTTTGTTCTGAAAGAATTAACAAATTGAATTGAATCAGCTTAATGAAATACCTTAAATTAGATCAATTATTGAATATTAATTGATTTAAAATGAAATTTATATAAGTAGAATTAACAGTTGAACCAACAAATTTAAATCGTATGACTATTTATTGATTTAATATAAATGGGTTTAACCAAATTGAAAAAAAATATAAATTAATTTAAATTGAAATTTATATAGTTTAAATTAATTTATATGGTTTAAAAATATGTAATAAGATATATTAAGTGAAATAAATTTAATAATAATTTGGAATAAAAGAATTAAATCTGTTGAATAAAATATGAGTACAATAATAGATTATACAAATTGATGATTTAGAAAGTGTTAATTGAGGATGACTAGATAGTAAGATAATGAATTTAGAAATAGATAGATTGATTTAACTTAAGTGAAACCAAGTGGATTAAACCAAATTGTTAAATATTAATTAGTTTAATTTGAAATTATACGGTTTAATTGTTTTATCTTGTCTTTTAATCTATTTTCTTTCTGGTTGTTTCTATTCTCCTACCTCATTCCTTTTCGGGGATGAAAAGTTTTGAGTGGGGGAGAGTGTAACGACCCGTAAATTTTAACTATTTTAATATCGTAATTAGTTGAAATTTTGTGAAATTTTAAACGATAAAATTTTGAAATATAAATTTGATATTTGGAATGCGTCTAGTTAAACATAGCAACTGGTAAATTTTCGTCCGAAAATATGAAAGTTTATTTCGCGCATAAATTTACTTCAATTTAATTAGTTAAAAAGCGATGAAAATAAAATGTTTTCGGAACTTAAATATTTTTACATAGAAAAATTCTAAACCATCTTCTGAGCAAACGTCATTTTTCGTTTTTCCAAATTCGGACTTCTTTGGCTCCGTCGACCTTATTTTTCTGCGTTTTTCTTGCATTTTCCGTCAGTAGAAAATTCAAAATTTTTTATAATTAAATCATACCACCGATATCTGTATACTATTTTGATCGTCTTGTCATGCTGATCTCTACGGTATATTCAATTGTCAAATTCGGAGTCCGGTGGGCGGTACAATTTGCGAAACGCCTTCCGTATCGGTACCGGTTTTGTGACGTTGGTTTCTGTGACCATTTGAATTTATTGTCCATTCAACTTTTCTTCGTAAAACTCAATAGCCATTTTGCCATTATTATTTCCTAAATTCACTCACGTTCAAACTTTCGTATTCATAGCTATTGATAAATTTAGAAATGAATGTGTATCACTTACCAAGAATTTGTGGCATGCATACATTTATGTTTAACTATTGCTTTGCTATTCATCTTCCTCTCCATTCATTTTCACCACGAACCCATTACCCTCCCTCTCTATCTTCCATAGCCGCAAGTCCTCCCTCTCATGCGACTTCGCCCAGCCCCGCCTAACGCACACCACTAGAAGCATCTCCGCCCACCTGTCCCGTCGCTACACCCGAGCGCAGCTCCCTCTCACCCTCGCCCTCCTTCACGTTTGCCTCTTCATTCTTCGGCACCTCAACCAAAGGCACGTCTCCACTTGTCTAGCACGCCCTCCGGCTATTGGCTTCACCAAGTTGCTGCAACTCTTCCTCTACGCGTAGCAGTTCCCTCCTTTTCTCCTTATCTCTCCCACGTCAGCTCATCATCACCACGCCAAACGCCATCTTCCACAACATGCCTCCTATTCCATCGCCGTAACCTCTCCTCATCCCATCTCTGCTTTATGCGCAACCCGCCTTCTTCCTTTTATCGAGGTAAGCACGTGTTATATATATATATATGTTAACATGAACATATATTTGTCAGTATGTATGGGTTGAAAGCGTACGTTCATTTTCTATTGGATGCTTAGATAAATGTTTATGTGGGTATTTTGTGTTTAAATATAGTATGTGAATTATATTTTCAAAGTATTATAGCAGCATATATATATAGGTACGTTTATGAAACAATATGATATAATAATACTATGTTCATCTTGATTTTTTTTCTTCTGTGAATGGGTTTCGGTTAAAGGTTTTGTGTTGCGTGTTCTAAAAAAACATATATAAAAGTGTAGTGTGTATATATATATATCAGTGGTTGGATAGTAATTTTAGTTGTTTGCAGTGTGATTTTTTAGAGCTATTGGTATAGTTTGCAATGTTGTTATATTTTCATACTACAAAGTTTTGTTATATTATTATCTACATTTACAACGGTATATATTTGATGACAGAGTATTATTTTGGTTTACAAAGTATTATATAAGTAATTTCGTATAAAGGTTAGTATTGTGTATTATAAAATATACATTTGCAGACCTGGTTCATATATAAATTTATACAAGTATTTTATATATATTACTTTAGTTTGTAAGTTTATGAATCTGATTTTTTTTCCATAAATTCATAAAGGTTATATTATAGTATGTGTGTGGGTCCTACTGTGCATGTTAAATCGGTTATTAAGCTTGTTACAACATGGTTGGATTTTTGAACTCATAAAGGTGTTAAGATTTTATATTAGCCTCGCCGTATGCTGTGTGTTGTTGAACAAAATTGCGTCTATATTTATATATATGAAAACTTTTAAAAGGTACACGTGTATAATCATAGATTTGTGTTGCGTTTTATATGTGTATATATTGTAAGTATCGATTTTAAAAATAAAATATGAATATGTGATGTTAATATTTATTTTTAATATAATAAATAATATAGTATACATTTCGCTTTGTTATATCAAGCTGGTTCTGATTCGCTTTATCAATTTCTACTTATCAGCCTTGATCGTCGATTCGTGCCAATCCTTGCTTCAGGATTCGTGTTTAGATCCGCAATTCGCTTCCATGCTCGTTCATCGTCTCTAGCCTCGAAAGGTGAGCAATCACTCACGATTAATGTTCTTTTATTTATTAAATCTGATTTCAATTAAAACGACAATTGAAATATGCTACTGTTATTTATGCTATTAACTGTACCAGTTCACCTGTGACATCTAACACCATTATCTGTTAATTATAAAATGATAATCCCGTTTGGTTGATAATTGATTGATTGTTTGTTGTTTATATTGGATGTAAATTGTAATGTATAAACTGATAAATATTATGCAATTGAAATTGACGTAGGATAGTTAAAATTTTGAATTGACATATGTGTTGAATTTGATTAGTTAAATTTATACAATATGACCCCTTAAATGTTTAATTAATTGATACGTAGAAAAATGGTTAATTACACTTGAACCATTTGAATTTATGTTCTATTAACTGATGAAGTATGAAATTGAATAATTGATGTCAAGTGTAGAATTGCATAGAATAATTTGTATAATAATCTTTAATCTACATGAAATGATAGTATAGATTCTAGAAATAATTATATTAATTCGCACAAATAACAATGTGAATTAATACGGTTATTTCGGGATTATTTGAATTGATTATTGGATTGATATTGATTGTTGTTCTTGCTTGTTTATTTACTTTGACACCATCCCAGTTATCACACTTCAAGTTCCCTTTGCTATGTTTTGATTTTGAATTGAATTAGAATCGGGTTGAAATGATAAATACCCAAATGAACTTGACTTAGGATAGAAAATTAAATAAAACCCGATTGGTCAATAATTTGATTTAAAAATAAAATGAAGATTTTATTTGAATAAATAATATGTTTTGAAACGAAGTTGGAATTTGAATTTTAATGAAAGGAAATGTTAATATTTAATAATCAGAATCAAAATATTAATATAGTAGATGATGAATGAACGTGTTTTAAAATTTGGAATTATTAATAATTAAGTTTGAAATTATTTAATAATTAAGTTTTGAAATTATTAAGTAATTAAATAAGATTGAATTATTTAATAATTAAATAAATTGATTTCTTTAATAAGTGGAATTGAACTTCTTGAATAATTGAAATTGAGTTTCTTTATTAATTAAGTTTGGAAAATTATTTAAGTAAGTAAATAAGTGAAATTGAATTTCTTTAACAAGAAATAAAATGTGATTTATTGAAATTATTGTAAGACTTGAAATTTAAAGAATTTGATTTGATGAATTTAATTTAATTCAATTTGTAAGTTTTGATATAAGGAAGTTGAATTTAAATAATGGATTTAATGAATTGGAAATTTAATAGAAATTGTTTTGAATGGTAAATTTACTTAATGAATATTGAATGAAATCGATAAATGAATTTAAATTGATTTAAATGTTAAATTAAATTAATTTAAATGATTTCGGAACGAAACTTATATACGAACTTGAATCAATATTTGAATTGTTTAAATAGAAATTGAAATTGAATTATAAGATTTTGAAATCATGAATTTGGAAGTTTTGAAACGTAAATTTTGGAAATTGATTTAGAAAGATAAATGAAATGTTGGTTTACAAATTCGAATTGGAATTGTAATTGATTTGGTTTTGAAATATATAAACGACCAATCGGTGTAATAATTACGAAAGTTATTAAAAGAACCGGAATCGGTTAGGGACATACTCACTGTCTAAACCGAAAACCACTTTAACAACTATACGCGGAGTGTGATCCAAAATGAAGTGGTTGGAATGATGTATGTGATGACTGAAGAAAGAGAACGATAATGGATAGCCTTGACACTTGTGTCAAATTGGAAATGACTAAAACAGGAGCCGTGCCGGGCCAAATGGGGGCTAGCTACCTCGAGCGAACACACTTCTTCGAAAACTACTCATTACTTGTTGTCGATTGGTGCACCCTTGATTTTGGGAGTGTTGTTTCGCGGTGTTGCGATCGCTGCGGCGATGCGTTCTCACCAGTCCGGATCAGGCAAACGGTAGTTTCACTACCTTGGGTATTGCCTCATCTGCCTTGTCATACTTGTATCCCTATTCGCGACCACTACGATTTGTTTTGTGTTATACCTATGGAGTACTCCCTGATATCCCACTAGTTTATGGTGGAGTTTACAGTGCTGTATAGACTATAACGCTTATATAAAATGTGTTAAGGGGGATAATGGTAACGCCTTAACACTATTTTGATATTTTATATTACTGATAGGCATTATCTACTTATCGTACACTACTACATAGTAGATAGTTTAACGGATCCTTAAAGGATGGTTATTCCAAACATCCTTTGAGTTACTTGTATTTCAATTGCTATTTCACTTGAGTTGGATTTATTGATATAAGAATGTTTATCCTGACTCGAGTGTTTTGTGTTTTGCTTTACGCTCGGGTTAGACTGAGTGTACCAGTATTCGAGACTCACCTTTGAAGTTGGAGCTTTGCTTGAAGATCCAGCCATCTATTCTGCTTTCAGTATTCGATGATTCCAGTGATGTATTCTGATTTGTATCTGATGTATCGTATTACTCTTCCATTGTATCTGGTTTAACTCTGATGTAACTTATACATTTATATAGTAGCTTCATGAACTACTATCTCTTTTATTTCCGCTGCATTTATTACTCTGTGTCTGTGATCTGTGATTATTTATTTACTGTATATGTTCAGTTTTGCCAAATTTAAATTAACAACGCGGTATTTTGAATTATTCAAGTCCGACATGTGCGGATGCGAATGGTCCAAAATAGCGGGTCGTTACACTAGGTTCTACAATCAAGTCCGAAGACACTTATTGGAGAATGGATTCCATACAATGACAAGGTAAGGGACTACCTTTCGTATAGTACATCTCTAGAGGGATGTACCGTGGATACACAAACAACCCTTCATATTTGGCAAGACCGGGCTATCCGTTTTCGGCACTCAGACATGGCCTGGATCAAAACCGAATAAGTCATTACCCTAGTCGTAACCTACCTATCCAGGATCCCATAGCATACACCATATACTCGACATATAGAGAGTAATATAGAAAGGTGATAATCATACACTAATGGTTGCGAACCACATAGCCTTAAAGTATACCCTACTTAAGACATTACCAGGTGATGAGGCCTGAGGTAACGATTACATTTCACCTATTACATTCCACTTTGAATTCCACATTGCCAATTCCATCATACACTATTTATTTCCACAAGTGTACAACCTCTATGTTCGTACATCTCAGAGAAGGGTGTTAAGCTAAGAGAAGTTGCCTTCTCCGCCACCAAACAGATGTACGTTTGTAAAAATCAATGTATGTGCATTTTAGAAATGCGATGTCAGACATTCTTCCATACAAGTTATCCAAGAAGAGGGTAAACCAAAGGTACTCTCCTACCACATCTTGTCGGGAATAACCCCTAGGATTAGTCGCGATAAATCTTCATATCGAAGATATCAAATGAAGAACTACTGCCACATATATATAATATGGGAAAATTTAACCCGGGGGTCATTGGCAAGCAGCCCTACATTCCACCTTCCAAATCATATCATTCCATGTCATTTATTTTCGAATATCTGAATTGCTTCGAAGTGGTATTCGGATAGGAATCACCCAAATCCGACCCCAGTTCCTTCGAACCAATCATCGATTAAAATATGTAAAGTGAATAGGGAATTACTTTGATTAAAATATTCTTTCCGGTATATACGGAATCATTAAACCACTCTTTAACTTTGGAATTACCAAATCGTTTTCATAAATCATTTTAGAAAACATTATTGAGTAAACAAATCATGGATATTATGCGAATTCTACTCAATATCAATTTTTGTATTCAACCTTTACCATCCGTCAAATAATGGTGAGATCAACTTTTAAATTCTCACGATAGTACAGATTCCCTCATCGGAATTTAATACCAAGTATAAGAAGATTATTTCTATGCAATCCAATTTGTTTGAATTTGGAAAATTATATCTTTTATACTTTGGAAAATTTTGATCTGAGTAAATCAAATTTACTATCCCCTTCATCGGGCCAGTCCGGGTAGCTAGGGAGGGCAAGCAACTGGTTTCCCAAATCCAAGCCTAGAAACTACCTCTCTGTCACCCATAAGGTGGTCAAGTTATTTGATTGACTCTAAATCTTTTAATAACTTAATTTACTTTTAATTATTTTAGAGCATCTGGGTTTTCTCTTCGATCTGTTCCATTCCTCGGTCGGATTTTCAGTGACACCCACAAATGGAACAAATGTACTAGTCATTTCTACATACTCATTTTTAAACCTCTTAATCATCTTTAAATTACTTAATTATTTATTTGGAAAGGTTCAGAAAAGATTCGGGAAAGAATAATTAAGTTAAAACCATTATTTGCAAAATTTATTAAAAAGTGCTGCAAATAGTGTTTTAAAAGCTTATTTGATAAAAACAATTTTTCGATCATTAAAAATCCATTTTTGTAACTCGATATCTTTAAAAACATTTTAAAAGGTTTAAAACATTTATTTCATATTTTTAAAGAATTAAAAATATCAATTTAAAGAATTTGTCGCTTTGGTTTCCGAACTGCCAAACCGCGAGTATTTTGAAAACTTGTTTTCCTCATATTTCAAAATCTATTTAATGAAATCTCGATTTTCTTTCTTTGTTTTAAAACATTGATTATAAGGGTTTGGAAAATTCTTATTACAAAGAATTCTGACTCCAAATCCATCGTATAAGTGGATTTATCTTTCTATGGCGCGAAATCGCGAACTAGCATTATGCGACGCACCAATTTTTAACTCAATTTTCATAACTTGTCAAAACTTCACCAAATAGGATTTTAACATTTATAAAACATTTATAAACCATTTTAAACCATTTTCAAGAGGTTTAACAATCTCATACATACCATTTCATTTATTAAAGGCAAGTGATTTCCTTTGTGATTTTCGACATGTATTTAACGTGAACCATTTCAACATATAATCAACATCCAAACTTGATGATCAAACATAGAAACCAAAAAACATATCATATCATCATCCAAAGTATATATATATAAATATAAGTGGAGTTTTCTCACCTTCATTTTGACTCCAACTAGTTTTGAATCGGCTATAGCTTTGCTACGATTGCTTTAAACTCTATGGAATCGAGCTCCTAAGATTTGAATGATCTCGGCCTTAGCCTAGGGTGCTCACGGCCGTGGGTTTAGGTGGTGGATGGCTCGGCCTAGGGTGAAGGAAAGTGTGGCCTTGGGTTTTGATGGGAGAAGTGGAGTGTTTTGAAGTGGTTTTGAGTGGATTGGATAATGTATATATACTAATATAATTCAATTTCCTTTTGTACTTATTTTCTGAATAATTTTCTTTGTATATGAAGCCATTAGAATAGCTTAAAGAAGGAGGAGGAAGATGAAGCATAAGTGTTAGGAATTTATGAAGAAAGGGGTGGGTATTTTTAAGGAAAGTTTGGAAATAAATATCTAATTGCAAAATTACACAATTACCCCTTGCCCACACCCCCATCACCTCCATATGCACAGAAAGCCCCTCCCCCTTGTGCCTCCGTATGCTTAAGGTGATATGGTGTAAGGTGAGTTGACGGATGCTTTTTGGTTGCTTAAGTATTTAGTGTTAAGGAAAATATCTTAATATTTTGTAATATATATATTTAAGTTTATATGTATGTATGTATGTATGTATGTATGTATATATATATATATTCATGTGCATGTTAGGGTGTTCATATGTATTATTATATATGTGTACATGACATATAAACAAGGTTGCAATGACTTTGAACAATTTCCATTCGTTAAACCGTTGAAAATCGGGAAACCGATTCTCAAACACATTTTCACTTATAAATTAATTTACATATAAATGTAAACAAAATTTAAAAACTAATTTCTTATCATTTAAAAAAATTAAAACGATCACATCTGATTCATAAAACCATATCAATAAATATTAAGCAATTATTTACAAAAAGTGTTATTATATCGATAAAGCGATAAGAATTTTCTTATATTTTCAAATCGAATATATATCTTTATAAACTATTATAAATAATTTATTATCACTTCATAACAAACTAAAATAAATTGTTATTATTTAAAAACAATTATTTAAATAATTATAATAATTATTAAATCATTAGATCTCAATTTAAATTCATAAATCAACTATTTAAATATAAGGGCATCACTGATGATGTCATAAATACTTTTTATTCCCAAAAATAAAAAAATTACTTTTATTTCATATTCTTGTTTAAATGGATAAATAAGTCTATGTATTCAGCTCCATGCGCGATGTTTTACAATTATGGAGCTGTTTATTACCAATATTTAAAGAGCGTTACACACTCTAGTTTTAATAGGGAATATATAAAACAAAACATTATTTTATTTTGTGATTAATTACCCACCATTGGAACTATTTGCAACTACAATCACATAACATTTTATTTAATGACTTTATTAATTATGTGCTTTAAATTAATTACTTAATTATTTGTATCAAAATATAACAAAGTATATAAAAGAAAAACAAAAACCATTATTACGAATACGATTCACTACAGAGTTACATAATTGCCCCTTGATCATACGACTAACTCTTTCAATTTCCCACTTACACTTAGGGTCAATTATGGAATCACAATCACATTCCTTCGATCATTTCAGAATTGATCAAGCTATTCCCTTAGTGAACGGGTATTCTATGTTATATTACTATCTATTATGTCAGCCAATATCTCTCCATTGTTGATAAACATCATGTATCATATGGAACTTTCAAAGCACGTGTCCTGATATTTTGTAAGCTATAGATTCTTTTGCGATCTGTATAATCCATCATGGGATTCTCTACATTTGGAATTAAGTCTATTAACGAGTTCTTTCTAAAAGATTAGGTCAAAAATTGAAAATGTGATTACAATTGATCAGTCGGTTTGCTATCATTTAGTTCTTAGATTCTCGATCAGATTATGTTTATGAGAACTTGTGCCTTGTATTTATAGGCATTTGCTAGCTCTACCATTGGCGGAGAGCTTCTCTTTTGGATTGCTGACATGGCCCGCCTATGGAGTTTTGACTTGAACACATGACATCATCTGCCTACTCTTAGATTGACGTGGTTTAATATTGTGGCATTTCTATATATAGCTTTGACCGCCTTGATCCTTATACTTCATATAAGCTTTAGGCTATCTGTAACAGCCCCCACTTCGAGAGTCGAAGATGAAAGCCGATGATGCTGCAGTCATCCCCAGAATTATCTTCCAGCGATTGAAGTGAGTTTAGTATATTCAAATACATCTTAAGTAAGCAGAACTATATTTTCATTAGACAAAAACTGTTTTATTAATTATTACATACGTCTTCTTTGAAATTAACCCCAAAGTTGTTCCCACACAGGGCTCAAATAACAATAGGAAATAACAAAGAGTTAGGTCCACATATGAGTATGCTGCCTGAACTCCTTTAACAGAGAAAACAAAGCCTCCTGCTCCATCTTCGATTTTCGTACTGCGACACTTATTCTAAACACGTCTAACCCAAAACTCACCCTAAATATATGAGTACCCATGAGTTTATGGGGAAAGCAATAATAAAAACACAAGTCGGACATAAAGTCTGGGGTGATTAATACTTACCCAAAACAAACACATAGTGAGATTAAGTCATACTGCACGGAATGTGTTTCCTCCTCACTATCCAAAACATCTTAAGTAAAAGAATCATAGATACTATGCAAGTAGTTCTTATTTACTAATGCGCCTTTTACATTCTAAAGCGGTTCTCGTTTACTACTGGGCCACAGTGAAGTCCCCACTCAGTTACCATTTTTAGATTATTCTATAATTTGTTATTCCCATCTACTATTGCGCCTCCAGCGTAGTCCCATTTAAGCTTCCTTGTGGCTTTGTCTTAAATCTAATACTGTCTAGAACCAACCACCCACGGTATCCTTTTAGTTTATTTAAATTTAAACTGCCTGGAATAACCCCACTACAGTCTCTATGTATCTACTTAATTTTAAACTGCTTGGAATAACCCCACCGTAGTCGACTATAAAGAAACCCCCATGCAGCCTGTAAAAATTTGTTTAATTTGGAACCACTTGGCATACCCCACCACAACCCTGGAAGTAGAATGCTATAACAACCTAGAATTTTATTGTTTGATTTTTTAATATTTAATTAAAATCAAAATATTGAAAAAAATTGATTTTTAGAGTTTAATAACTTGAATTCAAATATAGGGATTATTTAAATATTTGAATTATGAATTTAATATTAATTAATTGGATTTAATAGTTTTATTTAACTCCTTGTTAATAAATAAATAATAATGGTGAATTCATTTATAAATTTATTTGCAATAATAAATGGTTCGAGAAAATAATAAGAAAATATATTTTTATTTTAACGACTCGATTTCTATTGATGTATTTTTAATTTAATTAATTTGATTTTTCCATAATTTTTTATTTGGAAAATATTCAAATTATCGTGTGACGATTTTTCGGAAAACGAAGGTATTTTTGTGATTTTATAGAATCAGATAACCAGTATATATTATTATTGTTTTGGGATCGTATCGCATTTCTATGCACGATCATATTCTTGTTTCTGACATTTGCAGTTCGTAAGCAAACATGATTTTGTGCAGCAGAAACCAGAATTATAATAATATTAATAACCTAAGAGCTAATTTCTATATATGATGGAATTGGGTGTTGAAACTAGTTCCATTGAGTTCAGAATAAGGGTATTTGGTTAGGAACACCAGTGAGCATGTCTCGATTGGATCTCGTGATTGTGTGGGGTATAGAGTTGGAGAAATTCCTATATAAGGAACCTCACTTCTCTCAATTGCCCTAAACTTAAACCTAGCCCCGTAAATCCTACGGCCGAGATCATCCACGACGATAGGGGCTGAATTAGGTGAAGTGTCCAATAGAAAAAGGTGCATGGAGACCTGGGGAGCTCATCGTCGGTGGAGGATCGGGGGTTGGAGGCATGAGGTGGCGTGGATCTTCGATTAAACAGTGGCGATATTTTTGGTTAGTTGGCGAGTTATAGGTGATGGGAGGGTTTGAGGCTTATTGCGTTGGACTAAGCTTTGGTAGGGAGAGGCATGGCTAGAGTGTGGGGGCGTGAAATCGCCTGAGGAGGCGGCTGGGTGTTGAGGAAGTGAGGTCTGGGTTTGGATGCGGGAGCATTTGAGCGTGATTAGGGCTTTGCGCGTGGGTAATTAGTGTTTAATTGCTTAATGAAGTAAATTAATTATTTCGATTAATCCCAATTAAGATTTAATTAATATCTTGCTCATACGCAGTTGGTTTCGGACGCAGTCATTTGCGTTGGACTCGTAGGAACGTTAGCTATGCAATGGAACTAGTTTAGTTGAAATCGAAGCAAGTGAAAATTTGGGCTAAAATCGGACGCTATTCGATTTTTGTTCAAACTGGAATGGCTAAGCGCCCGTTGGAATTTCGGTGAGTTAAACTCACCTTTTTGGATAATCCTTATGATATATAGTAGATAAAAATTTATAGTTTGTGCTTGAATAAATTATTGGCTGGCTTGGTGGAATATCCACTTTGAAAAAAGTGATTGACATTTAAATTCAAAATACATGAATTTAATAAAGAAATATGGATTTCTCGACATTGTGATTTTTTAATTTCCTGTTATTTACCTGTTGATTTTATTTCAGTGTATACCTGTGATATAGATTATTAAATGCTGAAATTTGGTAGTTGGCCATATTTGATGTGACACCCACATATGTGAAAAATTGAACCTTTTTAGGTAAAAAGGTAGTAATGGCATTTGTTAAGTGCTATAGTAACTATTGGCCTTGATATAGTGTTTTGAAAAATATTATTTATTGCTATTTGTTTTGGAAATGGTTTTGATTTGAAAAATGATTTTTAATTTGACGTTTTGGAATTTTCTATGATATTTTTTTTAAGAAAATTAGTTTCGAACCTCCATATTTTGTTTCAATTTCTTTTATTATTCTTTTCTAATAATGTATATATGTAAATGTTTTAAAATCATTTTGTAGGCTATTGGGTATGTACAGGGAAAGTTATTTTAATAATGAGCGTTTATTTTAAAAGGGAATATAAAGGGGTTGTCATTTATTTGAAAGTGGTTCTATTTTTGGAAGAAGATAGAAATATTTGAAATAAATATTTGTGAAATGTTTATATTAAGTGTTGTATAAAGTGATAGATTTATAAATACTATCTAATGAGTGGAAGATAGTTTTATAAATAGTGTTTTATAAACAAAAAAATGGTTTTACAAATAATATCCTATAAAAAGGAAATCAATATCATTTTATAATAATTGGAATAATTAATTCCAATTTTGAATTTATTGTATATACAGGTACTTTTTCTAACTATTGGAAATGAAGCGTTTTGTGAGTTTACTTATAAATGTTGATATAAGTATATGGGAAAGTTTCTAGTTTTGGAAAATGAAAAGTTTGTGAATATACTTATACCATTGATATAAGTATATCGAAAGTTTTCTAAGTCTAAAAGTGAAATGTCTTGTGAGTATACTTATACAGTTGAGATAATTATATCAATATATTTTTGAAGTATTGAAAGAGTAGAGATGGTTGGTGAATATATCTTTGTAAAAGTATTTTGATACAAGTATTTACATAGTGGTTTTAGATTAATGAAAGATTAATTAAAGAGGCCTAATGTTTACTTTATGCTTAACCATGTTTGGTTAAATCTCTGGTTGAATTGTTTGTTTATTTGATAGTTAAATAGCCGATTATCAAATGGTGGCCCGTTTTTAAAACTCTCATTGTCGGTTTGGAGAGACCGAGAGCAGATATATCATTCGAAAACCACTTCGGACCGGCATAAGCATTCAAATTTGAAATGTCTTGAAGATGATAAAAGACGGAGTTTTTTAAAGTGCAAGAGCTGCTTGCTACTAATTCTGAGGGTGATTCCAAAGTGGATGTAGTAGAAGTAGTGTCTTTGGTTTGTTCATAACCTGAACAGCCTGTATGGATGAATGCTGACACTACATTGCTGCCTGGAGGGAAGTGTTAGCATTCCAAGTGGGATTGCTATATGAAAAGGTAAAGCGTAACTTCTAGCCTCATCAACCGGAAATGACTAAAACAGAGGATATGCCGCAAGGCTATAAGGGTCGCACCCATTAGGATATTGTCATCACCCTTCAAGATTATATACATTTATGGATTTGGTTGTGCATGAGAGCTCTCGGAAAGGTTGCAAAGCAACCGGGGTGATGAAATATTTGGAACTATCTAGTAAGGGGTAGGCCGGTCTTGCCGTGCAGAGGTTGAAAGGTTTTCAACCTTGGTGCATTTTATCTAGAGTTGTACTGTGATGGACGGTACACTAATAGCCCTGTCATTGATGGAATCCATTCTCCAATAAATGTCTTTCGGAATTAGTTGTATACCTATTATGCTAGAATTTAATTAATGTAACCATTTCGGCTATGATTCAATATTTATTATAAACTCTGGACATTATTATAATATCACTTGATATTCTATGAAATGGTTTGGTTATCATAAGGTAAAACCTATCCGTGTTTATATGCGGCATGGTCTTACGAGATACCTTTATTTTAAAATGTTTTTATAACATTAAAATCACTACAACAAAATGGGGCTTTGATAGCAATAACAAATAGCGTTTCCCCCTTTTCTCTTCAAAATCCTCTGAAATGTAGGGTCTTAACGCTATTTGAGAAATATATTCCGTGTACTCAATGCTATACAAGCAAAAAAGCGGGTAATTAAAATCTTTTGTGCGGGAACTAAAAATGAGCGCTTGTTGCCCTTTTCTTCAGAAAACAGCCCTTTTATTTTCACTTCATCGCCTCCAGGAGTCAACAGAAATCCCTAATCCATAATCTCAACATCCCTAATGGCAAATCACAAAATCCCTAATCTCAACATCGAATCACAAAATCCCTAATCTCAACATCGAATCACAAAATCCCTAACCCGCAAAATCGTGAATCGCCGAATCTACCCTGTCATAGCAGCCGATCCCGCATCTATCCAACTTGAACGGGCATAAGAGGTACTGCAAACTTTATTATATGTTTTTCACTAAAAAATTATTAGTTAACTAATCTGCATTAACATATTATTTAAATGAAAACATTAATTTCATGATATTTTTCTCCACTTTGAATTAACATGTTTCAGCGTGGTTACTTGTCAATGTATAGTTTGGTTGTCAAGAACTCAATTGCTTAGTTTTAGCGTTATTTAATAATTTTTTGGCAACACAACTTTGATTTCATTTTACAAGGAAATAGAAGATACTTGCTGGGTTGATATAAAAAAGTAACAAATCTAGAATTGGCATCTTGAAATTTGAAATTCCATTACTCAGCGTCAATTTATCATTCAATATCTAGAACTTTATGGTTTATTTTAGTGTTTGTGGTGTTGTTTATGTTATATGATGTGAATCTGGTTGTTGGATTCTGACTTTACAGTGTTATATTTAGACTTTTTTCTGAAAATGTTGGTCTTTCTTTAATTTACTTTATTTTGTTTTATTATATTTATTATTTTCTTATTTCATGTGTGTGTACACACACAGACACACATAAACAAAGGATCCAAATCCCTGCCATATAATTCCTCCTTAGTTTTCTTGGCCTTCATATTTCAGATTTGTATAATTTTTTGTAGATGAGGTGTATTTATCGATGAATGATTAATATAGTTTTGATAAGTATTCAAGCTAAAACTTGGTATTTACTTCTCTCCTTGTTTTTTTTGCCCCTCTCCTCTGCAAAGTTTTTTTTGCTTGCTCATATGGATGAATGTCACTAGAGTTTGTTCACATGTACATTATACCATAGTAAACGTGTAGGTTCTGATGAAAAATTTCTATTGTTTATCCACTCATATTAAACGAGTGTAAGGTCTAAAAAAAGGGGTAACACAATATCTGTGTTGTTTCGAGATGAACTACTCTCATAGGCAATGTAACTACTATATAGACAGATTTTGGAAAGAAAAAATGATTATAAAACAGTGAACCAATGTTGTCATATTATTTATCTCCACAAATATTTCTGCATTTTATACACCTGTGGCAATATAAAGAGCACCATGAAAGCAATGAATTCAGATGACCACATAAAATCCTACATGTTATTATGCTGCCTAACTCCCTTCTTATTTCTCATTTTTGCTGTTTTTTCAAGTTGCCGTGATGTTTGCAATTGCAATTAAGTGAGAATGCAGTATACTGTAATGGAAACCACTAACAAGACAAAGAAGCTTGTCTGCCTTATGCCACGTAGTGCTGGTTCTACAATGCCTGAGTTTCTCTATTCCATTTCTCTCACCAGGTTCCTTTTTCATCTTTTATTCTTATTCCTTTTTTGTAATATGTAACCTATACTTTATTGACCAAGGGTTGATATATTGAGTACTGGAAATATAATTATAGGTAAAAAATGTGCAAGTATATATTGGTAGGGTAATATTCTTACATATTCATGTAGGGATCTTTAATTCCTGAAATGTATGGTTTGTTGCAGCTGCTATGCAAACCTTGAAGAACTAATCTTTGATTATCAAAATTTATAGTTAAATAATTCAACATGAAATCAGGGAGTCTATCTGCTCTAATGAACTAATCTTTGATCATTAAAATTTATAGTTAAATAATTCAATTTATTGGACATAGTTCGGATGGCATTAACAAAAATCATGGACTTGGAAGTATGCCTCCTGTAGTTTCTTGTTTACTTATCACTGATAGTTTATATATTATCAATTAGTGTTTAAAACTATTTTGTTTTTTTTTCATAAAAGCATTAATAACGTGTAAGATAGAAAGATAAGAATACATGTATAGTACATGATGTGCTACAGGTTTAAATCACTAATATGCATTTGAGTGGATCAGAAGACTGTTTCCAAAATCAATATACAATGATGCCAATGATTAGTAATATTTGTTAAGCTATATTCTATCAAAAAGAATTTTTATAAAGTTTGATTTGATGCTTGATCAGTAATATACAATATGTCCATAGTCCTCAATATCCGTAATATACAATATGCCAATGAAAATTTATTTTATCTGTAATTCTGTGGGAAAGTGGAAGTTGAGTGCGGACTTAAATAAATAATAACTTCAATACAAATGTCAAAATCTATTTTTTTATTCTGGTTCATTCAGTATATTATTTATTCAGCAGCATTGACTAAGTAGAACTTGTAGCCGACATCATTTTCATGATTTCATTTTCTTTACAATCATGTGAGCTCAAATCTAAGACTTGAAAAGTAAATAAATTATATACTCATAAAAAGTCAGGAAGCAAACACAGAGTATATCAACATAAAAGGTATTATGCTATTATCAATTTAGACTTCGTACAAATTCATAGAAGATATCATAGTATATGCTTAAATTCATGGAAAACTTCTGATTTGTGATTTCTAAATCCAGAAAACTTTAATTATATATTGGAAATACTTTGCAAGTTAGAACTTCGTTCGTGACAACAAGAAATACATCAACTAAGTGTAGACTAACATATGTGAAAGTGTCAGGAATCACATCATATATCCAGTTTGTGCATGTTTCTCTACAAACATGAAGAAAGAAATTTATGTTGAAATAATCCATACAAGTTAAATCAGTCAACTTCATGGCATAAGGCATGCCATGTCTCAAAGTAAAATTCTTTGCTATTTCTTTTTCATGCATATAGTAAAAAAAATTCTGTTTTCTAGTACATTTTCCCCCTGTAATTTTCATTTTGTCTACTTCTATTGGTGGATGTTATCCCGTTAGAAACATAAAGTTAGTCATTTTCTTTATCTCACGATAGATACTTGTATTTAGGGTTGAAATGTTGGACACTCATGTTGTAATTTGATCATTAAAATGGCGGATATGTTCACAAAGGTAATATTTTTATATTTCTGTTGAACATAATGTGGTTTTATACTACATTGCTGTATTTATAATTACCTGTTATGCTCATGTTTGCAACTTACATGCACTAGAATTTATATTATGTTTTGCTATTTCATTTTCAGTCCTTATGGACTTAAATGTGAGAGATATTATATTTGTATTTTGTATTTTTATATGTAGGTAGTTGATCAGTTGAAGGCGAATTCAGGCATATCTTTCAAGCTCCTCAGTAAGGATCTATGCTATTGAGTTAGTGATTTGACTTTTTAGTGTGCATGTGTGCGCTCACTCGTGTGCATTCCTGTGTGTCTAGAAAAGCAGAAATATTTTGCCATCTGAGTTCCAATTGTTATGGGATATTTTCTCGAAATCCTAAAATGGGGAAAAAATAAATAAATAAACTAGTGATATTGATTAGAGTGTGTGTTCACTCATATTTCATCTATTTTATTATTGCATTCATCATCTTGTAATCATATAATGATTTTTTTTAAATAGCTTATTCATCCAGTAAATGATCACACTATTTATCTGAATGAGAGTCACAAGAAGCAGCTCAAGCAGGAATATGGTAAGTTGTCTACTTGTTATAATCATCAACATTTTTTTAAATAGGAAGTCTTGATTTATTCCCCTTTTTAGTATTGCAGGTCTTAACATTTCTTTTGCTCCTCTCTTAATAATTATCAGGAATAGAGCCCTGGACGTTTGAGCAACATCTTGGCGAAGTAGTTTTTATTCCAACAGGATGACCTCATCAAGTAACAAATAGAAAGGTTAGTGTTCTCTATACTCTATTATTGATTGATATAGAGGATTTTAGCAACGGTGTAATGAATTCATATTTTTGTTTTTTTTATCATAATTATACATTAGATTATTTTGCTTTTTATTTAAGATGGTACATTTATTGATTTTCTTAGATATTATAGGATGTTTATACTGTACTTTATATAAATAATTTGATCTATTTGTCTCAACTGGTGATTTTCACCCTTGATAAATTTGAGAGACTTACTGGAGAAAAACTAGATAGTCTCAAACCAAAGAAAAATAACTAGAAACTAATTTCATTTAATCCTAGAAAAATGTCACTAAAAATATAAGTATAGTCATTATATATGTATTCAATTATACAATATTTTTCTCATTTTTCCTTTTGCGTGGTAGCGTGTGTGTATAAAATCTCTGTGTGTGTGTATTCAGTTATGAGTCTAAACTTTTGTTATTGTAATTTTTTAGTCTTGCATTAGAGTAGCCATGGACTTTGTTTCTCCTGAGAGTCTCATTCAATGTGTCAGTTTAACTGAAGAGTTTCGACTGCTTCCAAAAACTCATAGGTCAAAGGAAGACAAATTAGAGGTACATATTATTTTCAGTTAATGTATTTAGAAAAAAAAGAAAAGAAAATCATTTCTCGCTTAAGTTAGAAACTTCATCTGCATTTCTCTCTGTGATCATGTATACTTATGAACTAAAGATCTTATTATTTTTCTTGGTTTATAACTCTATGCCCGGATTAGTTAGCTTCACATGATGTAGAAACTGACCTGACAGCTGTTCCATATTTTGTATGCAGGTAAAGAAAATGTCTGTATATTCCATGCAAGAAGCTGTGAAAGAAGCTAAAAAATTGATATCCTCTATCAGGTCAGACTGGTGTATTTAAAAGTTACTGAACAATGCTTCTGTCAAATAGTGAAGTATTCTTTTGCTAATTCGAAGAGTTTCACTAAAAACCATATTTTAACATAGTAATGGGAAAAATCAGAGTTTGATATATGATTTGTATAAAAAGGTGACTTCCAATACTGGTTGTCGATGCTTATGAATACATATAGATCTATTATGCTTTCTTACTATGAAAAAGAATTGCAGATTTTAATCTTCATTCATTATAATTTCAAAATAAAATATGGGTTCTTTTGGAAGTTTGGCATGTAAAACTATACTGAAGCAACCTGGAGCAATGTTTAGATCCTTGCAAGAATCTTCTGTAGCAGCCATTTCCGTATCATCGTCTCCATAACTGAGTATTTGTGTCCATTTGTTAGACTATTTTGAGCTATTATCATGTAACCATGTCTTATAGTATTTGTGTTCATTTGTTAGACTATTTTGAACTATTATCATGCGACCATGTCTTGTAGTATTTGAAATATTAGCAGAATTATTTGAAACTTTTCCACTGGTTTGATTGTGTGTTTCCAAATTAGAATTCAGTGCAACGTTATCATTGTTACATATAGTTGTTGTCATCTTCTCGATTTGTTATTTTTGGGATCCACATTTTAATATATATGTGTGTGTAATGTGTATACATATATCTATCTGTGTGCGTATATATATATATATAATATAATATAATATAATATAATATAAAGAAAATTGAAACAAATGTTGAAAATTAATATTATATAGAATAGCGTTTGAAAAACGCTATTGATTCATCAAACGCTATCGCAACTCTATATGAGATGTAAGATTTATGCATCAAAAACGCTATAATAGAATCAAAAACGCTATAGTAGAAAATAAAAACGCTATACAAGCATGACAAGAAATGCTATCGAAAAACATTGTAACGCTATAACATGGTTTGATGAAACACTATAAAATGTGCTCGAAAACGCTATAGAAGTTAAATGAAGGATTATATTCCCTATAGCGTTTAAGTTTAATAACAGAGAAAAAACGCTATGGTAGGTTGCAAACGCTATTAGCTATTATAGCGTTTTCCTTCCTGCTATGTAATGATGCCTGCCTACCATAGCTTGTGGTTCCACGGCATTCTCTGAAACGCTATGGTAGCCTGTTATAGCGTTTTTCAAACGCTATGAAACCCATAAACTGTTGTAGTGAATCCATTTGAGGTGTGTTTCTCACGCTGGTTTACCATACTGATCCCGGTGTAAATTTCTAATAATGCTCGGGACTGACCGAGCATATTTTCAGATTTAGTTGGATGCTTGGGAGCTTTAGGAGACGAGTTGGATGCCTCCAAGGCGTATTCACATGTATTTTATTTCCGCTGCATTTGTTGTTTGTACGCATCGGCAATTATGAGGATATGTTGATATAACTGTCCAGGCTGCTGATAGATTAGCATACTCTGATTTTGATGTATTTATATTACTGTTTTCTTTTGTAAAGATCTGTTATATATTACTTGTCACGATGTGAGATTCTGTTCTGCCTTTTTTTTTCTCTCAACAATCTGTCTTTTCGACAGTTGGATGTTCGGCATGTGAATACCATGAATATATTAGTGTCGACTTTTGAGGGTCAAAAATGCAGGTCGTTATAAATGCCTCCCTCATCTTCTCTAGATGTGCACTCGAGTGAGCGTCCCTACTTGGTATCAATAGCCCTTCCAACTCTACCTCTTAGCATAGAAGTTATATCCCCTTACTAGCCCTAGTTTCCTTTTCAGTCCCTCATAATTGTCATTTATTTGGTTCATTCACATTCTCCTTTGGCGCAGTACACGAGATTCACTCTTTACTTATTAAGTGAAAACTTTTAAATTGCAGTGCAATATCTCTTTTGCATATTGCTGCGCGGTTTAGTTAATTCTATCTTTATATAATTGTGGCGCAGTTTGTCGTCTAAAAATTATGGCGCAGTTCAACTTTCCCTTGAAAGACACTGGATCTCTCTTGGCAAATCACTATCTCTTCCATGTGTGTGCAGTTTTTTTATAAAATGTTAGGCCGCCGCCCTAACTTCGTACTGGGCAAACTCTAACATATCGGACAACATCTTTATGTGTGTCACCATATAATACGTTACAGTTTCACTTTTTGTTGTTTGCAATGTCCTTTATATTTCTTTTTAGCATTTTATTTGGATCTGATACCCTATTTATTTGACACTTGTATATATGTCCATAGTATTTTATTACATACGTCCCCATAGTTCCCTCTTTTCCTGGCATAGTGCTTATCACATATTAACTCATTTTCCTACCTTAATAAAATTGCCAGAAAATTCAAGAGTGGTAGTTCTAATATGTTCTATTTTTATTTTTATTTTAGGGTATTTTCCTTATTTATATTCTAGGCATACTCCTTCCCTAAATCATAATAAATTATTTTCGGCATAAGAAATTTCTTAATCTAACAACCCATTTCTAAAATCATGGTTAGACCATTATACAAATTTTTCATAATATTTCAAAATCACTAAGGTAGGAAAATACATCTAAAAAACCCATGTTCATATATTTTATCGCAAAGCGTTCATTAAACAATTTCCATGTTAATGAAAATCCATATGAAATCCCATCATATATAATAGATTACAAGATTTTATCGAAACCATATATTCTTGCTTTCTATTTAAGCAAGTGTTTGTAAGAAATGAAAGTAAAGAGACGGAAAGCAGTATTAGAGGGATAGATATATCCACCTATATATCTATGTCAAAATACAAGTATTTTTAGCGTATACCCTTCCCCTAGGTGTTAATTTTCCACTATCTAGTTTCTACCTAGATTTCTACTTTGCTCTGTTTTACTTAAGTGTCCCTCTAACCAAAGCTCTGATACTAAATTGTAACATCCTCCACTTCGAGATACGTAGATGATGTTATAGTCATCACACGAATTATTTCCATGCGATGAAGTGAGATCGGTATTTTCTTTCCACAACATTAAGTAAATAGAGCAGCTAAATAATTTTATTACATCAAGTTGTTTTACATAAGTCATTACATAATCATTAACCCATTTCGTTCACACGCAGGGGTAAAATATAAATAAACATAATTAGCAGTCACATGCCCGACATATGAGGATACTGACACAAACACTTAATCAGTCATATATTCTAATCTTAGATTAGCGGAAATAAGCAACTTTTATATGCAAAATAAGCCTACTGGTTTGTCTTTAGAGTCTTTTATCCGTCTTTCCAAATGTAACTTATCTAATCCATGCACTCAGCCCACTCGAATGAGTACCCATGAATTTATGAGAAATAATAAAAACACGAATCAGAAATAAAGCCTGATAGTAATACTTTACCCTAAATATACACATAGAAAAACCATATCGCTAAAGCACAGATCTAGTTTTCCCCTCACTTATATATCACTACAAGTACATTATATCATGTGAACAATCATCACAGCGCATGAGCAATCATATAACATCATTTTAGTTATAAGTATACCATATTTACAACATTCAATTATGGACCATGCTAAACAATCATCATTAACATTCACAAACATCACGTAAACTATTATTTATGTTTCAGTCTAAATGTTATCATTAACAATTTAGTTATTACCTCCCTAAGCCTTCCTATCATTAATCCCTCTTTTCCTGAGCAACATCACCTGATGAAATAGCTACTCATTCATCCATGGGAGTTACCCTGACTAGAGCCACATTGACTCTCCTAAGAGGTTGAATGTAAGCACTCTGAATATATTCTAGAAAGCTTCCTTACTAAGCGTCAATAACCTCTCTTAGTCCCACAACCCCTTTATTTCACATTCCTGATTCATTTATAACACCACCCTAATGTTTGACACCCTATCATGAACTTGCTTTAAAGTTCAGTTTAACTGAATTGAATCTTATAAACTTCCCAAGTCACGGCAACCTGCCGTATACTATTGAATTTTAGACATCATTAATCTTGGTACCCTACCATTCAATAACTCCATGAGTCGGAATATTTTATGATATTGAGTCCAATCAATTTCTTTCAGTTATTTATTGTGTACCAACACATTCTCTAGAGCAAAAAATTTCTCTTTCATTTGAATGATACAACTATCATTTCCTAGCTACTCTAAGCTTACTACATTTCAAAGTTCCTATAAGTTAACACAATTTTAATTTATAATTTTCCTTCATAATTTCATCCTTGTTCAATTCAAATCCAATATCTTGGAAACTAAATTCCAAAATGTCACTAACAACTTTCTTATTTTATTTCAAGAATTCATCTACACTATCTACTGCAAGCATAGTTGAAGAGCTATCAAATGTCAACTTTAACTTAGCTATCACAACCCAAAGCTATCGCATATCTAAGCTACTACAACCCAATCTATTGCACGTCAAAGCTATCGAGTCACTAAGCTATCACAACCAACCTATCACATGTCTAACTTTGAAGCTATCGAGTGCCAAAGCCTTAAAGCTATCGGGTCATGGTCTCAAATGCTACCAGTGCTACAAGTTTATAAGCTATCGAGGATTAAGGTTTCAAATGCTATAAAATGCTACAAGTTCTTAAACTATCAAGGGTCAAGGTTTAAATGATATTGAGTGTACAAGTCCTTAAGCTATCGAGTGCTTAACATAAGGGCTATCAAGTTTCAAGCTTTATAACCTATCACAGTCAAAGGTTTAAGGCTATCGCATGCCTAAATATGGTTATTGCATAACAAAATGGAAAATCCGTAATTAAGTTAAAAATGGTATTGCCTTGATAAAGGAGTATCTTTTTACCAACCCCATACACAAGTCAACTATTCACTGGTTGCTTTAGCTTTGAAATAGCATTATCTGACTATAGCCAATAATTTATCCTCATTTATTAATCAGTTCCTTAATTACATTCTTAATTAAAGTACATTTTTCCTTAGCAAATTAATTCATATTAATTCGAAAAATAGTGGAAAATTTCTCAAAAATTCACCAAAATTCTAAGACATCTTTTTCTTTATATGTTAAGGATTTCAAAACAAAATGTTTAATTTATGTATTTTTTAATCTTAATTTACTTTAAAATTTAACCATTTCTGCTTAGAAAATTCATAATAAATTATTTCTTCATCCAAAATTACTAAATTAAAAACCTATATCTAGTTTATCATACTAATTTTTTTTAACATATAGATATGATTAAACCATGTTTTGCCCTAAAACTTGACTGAATTCCTTTTATTAAATCATAAAATATTTTCAATGCCATATCTAATCTTCCAAACATGATTATTAACATTAAAATCATCAAAATAAAATCAAATCTGAACCTAAATTGGTTTATAAGGTTTTAGGAGAAATTTTACTCACCTTCGTTTAGAAAAGATTTGAATACCTTGCTTTAAGTTTCTCTTCTCTTTAGAATTGAAAGTCCTTTGCTTTTGATTTGATTTCCTCTTTCTTTCCCTTGAGATGTAGCCGGCCTTGGTTTGATAATGGAGTTTTGTTTTTGTTTATGAATTAAGAGAATGTTAATGCAAAAGAGACGGTGAGGGCTATTTATATTAATGATCTTAAATCTCTCTCATGTATTCTCAATAATCTATTTCCCTTAGTACAAGATTCTTTTTCATTAAAAATTCAAATTTGTTTATTCTCATTAATTAAGAGGCTTTAATTTCTCTAATTACCCTTGGTTTATTTAGTTAACTTTTTAAAGTGTCCTACACTTAATTAATCAAATGTTCCCCAGGTAATCTTGCACTTAAATCACTTTTATTCCCTTTCGTTTTCCTTATTATTAATTAATTTCCTATATTATGGCACCCAAAAATATGGAGTGTTACAGAATTGATCGAGCTTATCCATTATTGAACAGATATGTTATATTGAATTACTAGCTACTTTGTCAGCCTTGTTTATAAGCCGCCATTATCATGTGGTACTTTCGGAGCATGCGACTAGGCATTTTATGAGCCCTGTATTCTTTTTGCGATTTGTATCACAACATTGTTTTCGCAAAACAATATCATGGAATTCTCAACATTTGGAATCAAGTCTATTTATGATTTTTTTCAAAAGATTAAGTCAAAAGTTGAAAATGTGATTACAAACGATCAATTAGTTTGCTCAGTTAGGTCTTAGATTCTCGACCTAATCTCGTTTATTAGGACTTTCATCTTGTATTTAAGGGTATTTTGCAGCTCTGCTATTGTTGGAGAGCTTCTATCTTGGATTGGTGATGTGGCCCACCTATGGGGCTAAGATTTGAACACATATCATCATTTGGCTACTTGTAGATTAACGCGGTTTGATGACATGGCATTTCTATATATAGGTTTGGGTGCCTAGATCCTTACACTTCATATAAGCTTTAGCTTATCTAAGCCGTTGATACATCTTGAGGTTATCTCAGCCGTTGATCTCAGTTACTCATTGAACACCCTCGGCCTTGGATAGAGACAACCTTGGTATCGTATACTGAATAAGGAACGCTAGGCCTTTACTCTTTGTTACAAGCACCTTGAGCCATTGCTTTAAGTAAAGACACTCACAAAGTAGAGACACTCACAAGGTCTTGGTATATGAGCTGGTGGAAACATATAGCCTCGGTACAGTAGCATGCCATGATTCATTTCTTGATAGCACGCCTTGTTGCATGCCATGATGCTTACGTCTTTCGATTAGAAGTTAGCCTTATGACTAATGCTTTCGGTTTTGGGCATGCCTAGAGGCATGTGCTCTTGGTTTAAGATTAGACTAGTGACCATTACTTTTGGTTGAGCCCATATTATGCATATGTTTTCAGGGTGGCTTGACCTGAGTCACAATACCACGCTTTGATACAACTGATACAAGTTTGGGCTCAGCATCAAGCCTTCGGTGCCTTGGTCGGTCCCATTGGCATATAACCTTCAGATATTTTCTATGCTTCGGCACGTGAGCTTAACATTTGGACTAATATACTGGAGGAAGCTATGCGAGGCTATATAAAAAGTGTTCATTGATATCTAATACTAACGAAAGGTCAAGTGCAGAGTAGAGCTTTTAGGTTTCAGCCGAAGAGTTAAACCTTTCAATATTCATATGCAATGAATACCTAAGGATCTTCCTTTCAAGTCAAAAGTGGGCAATACATGTAATTACCTTTAAATATGGCCTATATATCTTATTTGTCGAAAAGAGGCCCAAACAGATTAAAAAAATCCTTTCTTTTTTAGTTCAACTATCTACAACCACGTTTCTTCTTTCAAAATAGACTAGTTTCTTAACTCACTAAAAACATTAACCCTTCCCCCTAAAACCAAATAGACTAGTTTCTTAACTCACTAAAAACATAAGCCTTCCCCCTAAAACCACTTACATCCACCTTATTAGTATATTTGAAAATTAAATAATTTCTTGTGTCTAATTGGCAGAGCGTCTCTTCAAATCCTTTTCTTTATCTTCAATTGTTGAGAATTATTCTCAAATCTCAAATTCAGTTAATTTTAATTAAATTCGGTAATCAAACTTCAAATCAAATCGAGTAATAAGTGAGATTAAGTCGAAAATTTATTGGATACATCTAATCAATTTGAGTCTTTAAGTTTTATATCCTCAATCAACGTGTTCTAATTTTTCCAAATCAATTACTAGTTTTCTCGATAAACGTGTGTGTATTATAGTCCGCTCGGTTTTTTTTTGACCACCCATTTTTGTGTAAGTTAGGATCCGCTCCTTATTTCAAACTTAATAATTAAAAAATTCTTTCCAAAAACGGGATTCACGTAACGTACACGTAATTATTTTCAATGAAAAATTGTAGTTTATACTGCAAATATTTGTAAAACAAAGAATGCAATACAAACCGCACATTGGTTTTAGATATGGGTGAAAGATCATTTTGGAACCTACGAAGTATGTTTGACTATATATATATATATATATATATATATATATATATATATATATATATATATATATACACACACACAAGCCCGGCCCAAGGGCAAGGCCCATGAGGCTTTTGAATTGGGCAACCCCCATGGGGGCAACAGTGAAAAAAGAAATGTCAATTGTTTGCATATACTTCAAATAATTTTTTGCTATGCATATTTTACAAAACAGTGTTTGGTTCAGTGGTTTATAGGGCCCCATCATAGAATTGAAAGGTGCTAGGTTGGATTCCCTAGTAGTTGTTAAACAAGCTATAACTTCAACCCGTTGGTGGCAAGAGATAAATATTTATAAACTTACAACTTAAGCGAGGCTTATATTATCATAGTCCTACCAACTTTAGTTATTAAGTTGATCTAACAACTTTTCAGCGCAAAACTAATTCTTATTCATTCCAAGAAAATGTTCATTTGACTACTGCAGTATAATTATATTTAAAAGAAGGGAAAGAAAATGCCTAAATCTTGTTATACAACCATAACGTGCACTGTATTTCATGTAGAAACGATGAGAAATCACACTACATTGTGTCCACAACTATTCTACAAATAATCAAAAATGTACATTTATAGTTTTTCAATATAGTCACACATTAAGATATATCACATACTGAACTCCTATTTTAATTGAGCAAAGTCCCATTGACAACAATTTAACACATTTGTGGCAAAAAATTATTTCAGAAGATTTAAAATCAGTTTGCCATTTAATTTAGAAAAAAATAAACATATTTCATCGAATACGTGTGGTTTCTATTACTAAATTTGCTTAGATATTGCAAATTTCAAACTTTAGATACGGTAAAGGAGAATGTACAGACATTTAAATATTTTCCTATTAACAACGCTAATAAGACTTAACTACTCCATAGGTCTATATATAGAGAATTTACCAAGGCCAAAAGTGCACATATCATTTCCATAATACTCTTCACATATCAGAAAAAAGAAAATGTCAAACATTTCTTCATGCTTGACGATTACTGCTATTGCAATAGCCTTCATGACGATTCAATTAAGCAATCGAAGTAGTTGCATGGATCTACCTCACGAGTGCATTCAAAAGTGTTTCCGATCTTTCGGCTCCTGTGAAAACAATTGCATTAGAAGTGCAATGGATGGTTGTTTAGGCAACTGTGTTGAAAAACTGGGAATTTGTCAATCCAGATGTGGCCCGGATTTTCTTCCTCCTCCTTCTTATCCTCCTGCTACTAGTTGATTTTCAGTTTCTTCTTTTCTTTGTAGTCTTTGTTTGTGTGTGTGTGTGTGTGTGTGTGTGTGTGTGTGTGTTGGGTAGTAAATTTAATTAAGTGTTGATTTTGCAGAAGTTTTCTGTACTGAAGATGTGTGTATATGTTGTGGGTAGTAAATCAGGAAACTTTGTTGGACTTTCATGTAGTACATGCTATAAAGCGTTTAAAGGGGAAAAAAGTATGAACTATGAACACATGATAGCAAACTGAAATTAAGCCAAAATGAAATAAATTGAGATATTGCACAAGCTATGCACACAAACTACATATTATATTTGACTTTAAAAAGAAACATGTAACCTCAAGGTAACATGCTTTCTCCATTCCTGGTAAAGAATGGATTACCGAGTGCATGATCAATTAACTTCAAGCAGTTGCCACTAATTAATATTAGCCACATTAATACCAATAAATAAGTTAATTGCGGACGTCCTAATAAATTTTTTTACTAACAAAATTTGCAGAACAAAGTCAAGATGATCCATTGATATTCTGGGCTATTGTTCCTTTTTACATTATGTAACTGAGGGTAGGATTTTATTGATATTATGTCAATGTGCATATGTTTATAGTTGGAATTAACGACACACTCTTATGTTTTAACTTATTTCACTTAACGCTCACTTCCAAATAAGTTCCATCTGCAATATTTGCACTAAAAGCTGCAAATATCTCTCATTTTTGCTTCTTCTTTTTTTCCTTTTTGGCGAATATTTTCTGTGAAAGTTGCAAAAATTCAGTTTTTAGTGCAAATATATGAATTGAAAACTGAAAAATTGACTGAAAATAATTACAAAGATGCCTCGTGAAACTTGTTTTTTTAAAAAAGAAAATAGACGGAAGTGTTTCTCGAAACTTTTAAAATGGCATTGGAGACACTTCCCTTGTTTTTAGGGGATGTCAGAGAAAAATGTCAGAACTAAGTAAATCATTACAAGTGAAACAACTGACGACACATCAACAACCCATAAGCCTATCAATCCTATCCATCCATTTCAAACAAAAGGCCAGACAAATTGAAACGTGTCAAACAGCTAATGGCTAATACCTTATCAAATAAAGCTACTCAGATAAGGCACCCTTTTAAAGAAAAAAAACCAAAGTCCATCCTCCCCTACAAACTTGAAACACAAAGAAACTATAGTTAAAATGGCTCAAGCTATGACTTCAATGACAGGTTTATGTGGGTCGGTCAAGTTACCTAATCTGAAACCACGAAATCGTACATCTGTCAATAGAAGATTGGAAGTACGTGCTCAGCATGGGGAAGATGAGTCCATGGCTCAGACTGGGCGTAGAGTGGCACTTGGGCTCGTGGCGGCTGGATTGGTCTGCGGCTCGTTCGCTAATGCTGTGCTTGCTGATGGCAGGCCCATTAAGTTGGGCCCACCTCCTCCCCCTTCTGGTGGACTTCGTAAGTAACCTATTACTCGTGTATAGCAAGAGCAGTGATTTGTCTCTAGACTGTCTAAATGTCATATGTTCATCGTCTGGACCGTTAAATCCAATTCAATGATCGAAAACACTAAGTGAATTCCTGTTTGAATTTTTTCCCCTGAATTCTCAACCTGTTCAGTTGTGCAATGTGCCTTTTTTTACTGTACATGCAATGTGCTTATTGAAATTTTAATGTCCTTTGTATTACGAAAACAGTCGATAAGTACTAAAATATTGATGGTAGACAGACACGTTTATGAATAATCCACAAATCAGGACTTGAAAAAAAATGCTTGCCCAAAGCCTAAGGAGGTACAAATCTGTCCCATTTAAATGAACATTAAAAGTAACATAGGTAGACTGGTACGGCCACAAGGCTTCTAAATAAAATAAAATAAACTGTATATAGCTATACTGAATGATAACTATCATGATTGCAATAGCTGGCACTGAGAACTCTGATCAAGCAAGGGACCTGAAGCTGCCCTTAAAGGACAGGTTCTACCTACAACCACTGCCCCCTCAAGAAGCAGCGGCGAGAGCCAAAGAATCTGCAAAGGACATTCTTAGTGTAAAAGAACTTATAGACAAAAAAGCATGGCCCTACGTCATGAACGACCTTAGAAACAAAGCATCCTACCTACGCTATGATCTCAAAACCATCACGGATGCAAAACCGAAGGAAGAGAAGAAGGCCTTCAAAGAACTCACTGACAAACTCTTCAAAACCATTAATGATGTAAGTCATTATTTGTCAATTGATAACACGGAGATTTTGGGTTTTAGCAGTATTAGCTCCATTAGGAGTATTTTGGGTTTTTGTCAATAACCTGAAGAAGCCCTCTCATATAGCTATGAGAAATAATATAGAATTCTCAAACATAATAAAATCCAATGTACACACTACTTAAACGTTATTGTACAGACATTACATATCCACTATTGCACCTTTGATCTTACCATTGACTTGATTTAAGTAATAGCAATGAAGAACATGATTACCACCATATCTTATGAGTTGCATACTTATGGAAGGATCAGATTAACTTTATAATTAGAAAATACTTTGTTGTTTTTTTTGTTATGTCATATTTTAAAGCATAGAAAAAGAACCCATCATACAACACATCCACCACAAAGTTATAACAATGACCATGTAACTGCATTCAATTCATATATTTGAACTTGTAGTTCCATGTGTTAATTACATGAAAGTACATAAATGTGTAATATATTAAATTCTGTGTTGATAATATATGACAATTTAGAGCGATAAAATATTTACCAACACAGCAATGCTCAAAATAAAATGTATGGTACAATATTTCCAACACAGCAATGCTCAAAATAAAATGTGTGGTACTTTGTGAATTTATTGTGACAAGATTTGTTACGATTTTTGACAGCTTGACTACGCTGCAAAGATTAAGAGCTCGGAACAAGCAGAAAAATATTATGCTGAGACCAAGTCTGCACTGGATGATGTTCTAGCAAAGCTGGGATAGAGGAAATTTTATGTATAATTTTTTTTGTTTTGTTGAAATGTTATATGTTTTGATCTTCATGTGTGGTTTCTAGTACTTGGATCACAGTAATTGCATTCAATTACATTGATCGCATCCGCAGTTCATTATTCCTAAATATTTTTAGCAAAGTAAAATATTCTCCAAATGTAAAAAAACAGTCCAAATATCAATTTTTTACAGCAACGCTCACATTACAAATTTCTTCATTTAGCATATTATATGCATATTCTTGCTTACATTATATGATTTATGATTTCTGCATTATAGAAAATATTTAACATGTCTAAGTATTCTATTATTCATGAAACTGCCAGTAAAATAAGTAGCACAAGCATTGTATTTTGACATATTTATATCTAATATATCGTATATGTTCTAATACACACCTCATTTTTCATGACAGGCAACACTAGTTAACGCAGTAAACACAGTAAACAAGGAAATGCATTCAGTACTTGCTGATAATCAACTTGAACATTGACCAAATAGAATAGGCAAACTGGATCATACAATATCTATGTTTGCAAGCGACAAACATTTATACACATCGTCTCACAAACTTTCTTCCAAAAACAAAAAAAACTGAAGTAATTGCACAAAACTAGAATACCTTGACTCACTTTCTTACTGCTTCATGCATTTCTATGTTCTTCGTGCCTTTAATTTTTCCATCGTCATCCAAATAAACGGCGCCTTCCACGTTCATCACATGAATTCTGCTCCTCCACCACCATATTTTATAGATAACAAATGTCCTTAGCACAATTTTGAAATTCTTCTTCCCTTTAAGTTTTTGGTTATTTAAAACGTTAATATGAGCCAAGATCAAATCACTACGTTCATGCTCTTGTTGAAATGAAGGAATGTCCGTATCACCCAAAAGACCACGGTCTGCGCTGTATAATGTAACTTTGGTGTTGTTGTATGAAACATTGCCGCCTTTGTTATCATTTGAAAAATCGATAAGGAAGGACACGGAGTAATTTTTGTATGAGAAATCGACTATTTTGAAGGAGGGTGAAGAAGGATGAAGGAGTAGCCATAGGAAGAATATGAGGAGGACGGAGAGGACAACGACTTGGATTAGCCATAGGCAAAAGCTTTTGAGATTTCTAGACATAATAACTTGCTTTGAGAAGAAATTAAGAGGTTTGGATATGGTTTGTTTCTTTATATTTGATTTGATGGAATTTTAAGTTTGATGAAACCGCTCGTGGAATAATGGCAAAGGGTTTGTAACTGTCAAGTGAATATTTGGAGACGAAGTAATTGCTATATGTTAGGACATTATTGTGGCAGTTAACATGTTTTACTTTATCCACTATGTGAACTTGTTTCTTTTGTCTCTGTTTTTTTTGCCTTTATAATATATTTGCTTTTTTTATAAAAAAAATAAATAAACAAACAAACAAACACACACATTGTCATTCCAAATAGTACACTGATTCTACAAAATTCAAAATGGTTAAGTCAAAATAAACTGAACACATACCATGTCATTTAATATTTCAGGTGCAATATTTGTAATACCGCATCTTCGAACATGTATGCATTTCTTTCTGATCGGAAACCATTATCGGTGATGAAAAGTTTGGTGATGAGATGATGGAGATGGAGGTGGCAATGGTTCAGAGCTGCAGTGTAGGAGGAGTTACAGTATGGAAGGAGCGAGATGATAAAGTTTATTAAGTCTGGAGAAAGATGACAAGTAACATCGATCTGGGAAAAGGAAGAAGTCAGCAGTGTGTAATGTCATTTTATGATAGTATTCCACAAAATTTAATTTTTTATTAAGTAGATGTATTTATTATTGTTTCATAAAGTTATTTGTATATAACCTTCTATTACCGAAATAAGTGTGTTCATTAATGTAAATTTTGTGTAGCGTTTCTTCATTTTTTATTTAGCACTTCATTGTGATCGATCAATATAACATGTTATTTTTACTAGAAGTGTAAGAACTTAGGCCCCGTTTGGTTTGCTATTTTTAGTTTTGTGTTTACGTCTAAAAAAAATTCGCATTTATTATGTATTGTTGAAAACACACAATTTTGAAAAATGAAACTAACATAGAAAATAAAAAACAAGTTTATTTGATTTTTCGTGTTTTGAGACATAACAAAAGGATGAAAAACAATTCATCTCCTCCGTTTTCCGTCCATCGCCGCGATGGCTAAGAATTGTAAAAAATTTCCCATATTTTCTTGTTTTTTTAGTGTATGTTGAAAACATAAAACACAAAACTCAAAACGAAACCAAACGGGGCCTTAGTTTTTGGTCTATCATTTCAATTTTCATATGTAGTATTTTTTATTTTTTGAAATTATATAATGCTATTTTTTTAATATTATTTTGTACTTGTGTATAATATTTTTAGTAGAATTTGTACATAGTACTAGGTTTTTGTTTTTGTTGGTTATTGTGGTAGTAGTGGGACAAGTGGGTATGTAGAATAGTCGTGCGATGAGATGGTGATGAAAGTTGGAACGAAGAGCGACATGAGGTAGAGCATGATAGAGTTAAAAGTATGACCTATGTGCAATTATGCAATTTGATTACGTAACTTAACTCTTATAGAAATCTTGCTTGAAATAAAAGTATGCATTTTGATTTTGTTTTTATTAAATGTAAATATACAAAATGTTAAGAGTATAATATAACGAATAAGTAGAAATCCTTAGGACAAAGCGTTTAGTCGATCCAGTATTAAAAAGTTCGTATCATAATCATGAAGTATTGGAACGAAATAATAAAAATTTATCCTTGAATATTCCTATTTACTTTGTATTTCAAAAATAGGATATCATTATACCGGCAATACTACTATACATATTGGTATACATACGACGAATAGTGAATTACTCATGACTACTGAGACTACTAATAGGTTACGTACGTATAGTTGTTTGAAACAACTACAGAATATACAACTCACCGAGAGTCATCTATAGGTCAATGTATCTAAGTCAAATAGATTATCTTATATAGTAGTCTCTCCACTTAAGAGTACTATGGATTTTAAGTGTAGAAATTTACTTTGAATATGATCAAGCATATGATATAAGTTCACGTTATGACCATAGTTGGGTAAATTTGAAACATATAAATTTAATCGCTAATCAACAGAGGATTTGTCACCTTTAACACAAAAGATTAGTTCCACCATAATTGAAAGTTAAGTAAAGTCAAAGTCTCCAATTAGAGCGATTCAGTTAATCAATAAATATTATCAGATCGAACCAAGTGATTTAAAAATTGAACTCCTTAATTAAATTCGAATATTATTGTAGTTTAGACTGTAGAATGATCTTTAGAAGTCTAAGTGTCTTGGTGATGATAACGAGGCAAACGTGCATAACTTATCATTGTTTAAAGATGCTGCTTTAAAATGATTACAAATAGGACTTAACCTACATGATCTATAAGCAATGAAAATCGTGCGTGTTATTGTACTTTAGCAAGTTCTTTCATGATTAAAATTGTTTAAATATTATAGAGGATGAATCCACACGTAGGAGTTGATAGATTTAAGGGTGTGCCCTAAGGGAAATATGTAAATTGATTTTATAACTTAACTCTTATAGCAAACCATATTTGAAATAACAACGTAAGCTTTTGGTTGATTTTCTATTATATATTGTTGCATTAGAATATAGATAATGTTTTAAGTACACTAAATATATACATGTAGAAACTAGCAAAAGTATTTAGTTAATTGCGGTTCCAAACATGTTCGTAATCATGGGTATTGAATCATATAAAACAAATACTTTTCCTTATATCTTCCTAATGAAGATATATCGAGAATGAGATATCGATATATCCATTGAGATTAGTGTATATAACTCTCTCCATATGGTGCACGGTGAATTACTCGTGATAGTTGGAGGCAGGTGATACATACATGTAGTTTTTTGTAACAATTACAAAATGACTCATCAAGACTCTTCAATAATTTAAAATCCAAATAAAACATCTCACTTGACGATGTGAAAAAGTCTTTTGACTTGAGAATATTGTAAAAAATAATAGTCTAAACTATACTTTGATTATGCTCAATCATGGACAATAATGACTATGTTAAGGCCACAGTTGAGTATAAGCTGAATCACTTGAACTGTAACACTATTCAATAGAGAACGTCTTCTTCAAATGGAAGGTTAGTATCATCGAAAATGGTAGTCAACTTAAATTTAAATTCTATAGCCAAAACAAATCGATTAATCAATAAATGTTATCAGATTAAACCATGAATTTTAATATATGACTTCGCAATTAAATATGGATATTATTGGAGTTTTGACCATTGACCAAGTATAACACCCCATGAATTAATAAATAACCAATTAAAGAAATTAAATAATGAAATAGAGTAAATATTCATGGGATGTTTATTTACTTATATGCATGCGTGAATCAAGTGAACTACGAAAATCCTAATTGAAAATCTAAGATAAATGAGAAATAATTATGGGGCCAATAAGGCTAATTAATTTATATTTGAAAAGAGATGATTTGTAAAGAGGGAAACAAATAAAAAGAATAAGGTAAAAAAGCCCAAAATCTTTATTTATATAAGTGCCACAAACACATCATCTACCTCACTTTTCAGTCTCTTCAAATCAAAACAAAAAAACCCGAGCCGGTCGCCATTAATAGGAAGAAAGAAGAAGAGAAAGAAGACTTGAAGTTAAGGGAACTAGAGACTTGATTAACTAAGGAATTTAAGTGAGTAATATATTCCCTAATTCCTCTTTCTTCTCTAAATTTCTCATAGCCAAGTTATTGATCGAATGATTCCAATATTTCTAGTAATCTTTAAGATCCAAGAATTTAATGTGATGATAGAAATCTATTATTAGAAGAGGGTCTTGATTTATAGGTTTTTCCTATAAGAAAATAAATTGATATCAATTATTTGAAGGCCGCATAATATGGAATTGATAGAAACTAGGGAGTATGAGGAAAATGAAGAAATAAACCATGATTAATTTAATTATAGAATATGGGAAATAAGTTAAGTAAATTCCAAAAGAAAGTAAGTTTGACCGAATGATTATAATAGGGATCCGGAAGGCAAATATTTATTATCGGAAGGTATTTTTATTAAAAACATGTTTTATATCGGGTTAATAGGCCAGATCTGCTTTTTAGGCTGAACGTGTCAACAAAGTACTAAATAATGGTCGAAAAAGACTAAGTTAGACAATTCAGAATTCGACATGTGGAAAGTTAGTGGCAGATGTGCAGGATTACTTCCAAATGTCTACTGAAGAGTAGTGCTGAAGGAGATGGAGCAAAACCGAAAAGTAGACAAATCAAAACCTTAAGTAGGAATGTTAAGAAAAGCTAAGTATGAGACTAAGGGTAGAAAATTGAAGGTATCAACCAAGGGCCGAAGGTGGTTGACGGTTAAAGAGGAATTACAGGTAGAGGAGGCGATTTCAGTAAATTAAAATTTTAGTTTCATAAATCACCGAAACTAAAATAAAACAGGATTCACTAAATGAGACCAAGAATAGCGATTGCCGAGAGTAATGTAACATTCGGTAGAGTGTTTAAACTGGAACTAGTAACTTCCAGAGATAGTGATGTTTAAGATGACTGAAATTAGAACTTTAGACATGAGTGATAATATAATAAGCAATATTAAAAACTGAAGGGCAGTTTGTTGAAATATTAGCTTAATAAGTAGCTAAGTAAAAAACCTAATAGTGAATGATTGGGTAGAATGATCGGTAAATGACATAAAGCTTGAAGTGGCAGTTGAGAAATCAAAAGCATAGGTGTAAGGCCTAATGTGCAAACCGAAATACGAAAGCGTTGTTGTGAGGCCTGAAGAGGCAACCATTTGGACTGTGAAAGAAATTGGTGTAAGGGCTAGAGTGGCAACCAAAGGAACATTGGAAGACGTAAAACCAAGTGTAACAATCTAGGAACCAAAGCAAAGTAGGTTCAAGGCATAGAGTAACAACCAAAATACGAAAGCATAGGCGTAAGGCCTAGTTTGGCAACCAAGAACGACGAGGTATAAGGCCTTAATGGCAATAGAAAGCTAAATCCAAATTTTAGGGCAATATAAAGGCATCGGGCCTAAGTGGTAGCTAAAGGTTAACTTACAACACTTTGTTCAAACGAAAGGCATAAGTCCTTGGTGGCGGCCTAATGATAAGACTTTAACCATATACCTTTAGCAAGAGGTATAAGGCCATATGGCAGTTGGGGCTAGGGCATTTCTATTACATTGTCAAACTATAATATTTCTATGGAACAAACCTATGACCTAGGTTTAATTATGAATTTGAGATATTATTTCTTTGGTATAGTAAAGGGGAAAAATCATCTCGCATCATAGCAGACCGGTCTTACTATCTTCTTTTTTATGGTATTATCTTACTTATACAAGACTTTATGTCTGACCTGTATTTTTATTCTAGTATTTTCCTATAAACTCACATGTACTCGTTTGAGTAGGTCGAGTTTATGGACTATGGAAGGTTGCTTTAGGGATGAACGAATACTATAATCCAAAGACGAAGCAAAAGGTTAAGGTGTTATATTTATGTTTTATTTCTATTATATTAAGTGTTCGTGTCATCATCTTCATATGTGGGACGCGGCACTATTGACTATGTTGTATTATATTTTTGATCCCATGTGGGTATAACTTTATGGTATAAACTATTAAACTTAATCTAAAATCATGTGTTGCATATTAGTTATATTTTCTTTGTTTACTTAAAACTACATAATATAAATAATCTCATCCCTATCACCGAAAGACAATTCTATAGTGACTGAAGCACATTGGAATTCTATTTTTGGGTTTTGGAATAAGGGATGTTACAGTTAGTAGCATAGCTTAGGTTAGGGGACACTTAAGTTAAACTGAGCTAAGTAATTTTAGATAATAGAAGATAAACACCTTGGAAAGGCCATACGCTACTATACAACGTATTTGTATTTTGATATATAGGAATATCAATAAGTTTATTAAATATCTTCTACTGTTAAAATATTTTTTTCTTCTTTCGTTTCTAATAAAGGCATTCTCAGTAGAAAATGGATTTGAGAAGAAAAAATGTTACCATAGGAGGCATAAATGCTAGGAGAGAGAATGTAGTACTCAGATCGTCAAAGGCAATGGTGGAGAGTGCCTCTGGCGTTATGAATGAAGCAGTCCCTCTTGTATTAGGAATGGATGTGAATTTCTTGTTTTAGAAATTTATGGCATAGATGATGAGAGAGGTTATGCTGGAAGTAGTAGAGCTGAGACAATGGCTAGATCATACTTCTTTAAATTAAACCATGATTATTGGAATTTTGGGGGTAGGATCTCTACCGGAAAGAGCCGACTGAGGAAGTCTTGGATTAGCTGAAAGTATATGAGAATATTTTCAAGGATTTAGGGCTGAATGATGTGCAAAAAAGGTGGCTATCTAGACAACTGTAGGAAGATTCCTTAGATGGGTGGGAAAAAGTGACAGCAAAAACTCCTTAAGAGGGGATCACTTATGAGAAGTTTTAAAAAAGGTTTGAGGCTTAGTTTATCTCGGTATCTCAGAGAAGCGTGTTGTTGAGAAAGTTTATTGATCTCATGCGAGGAGATCTTTCTGTTGAAGATTACATTATGATGTTTAATGCTTTGGAAAAGTGTAGTAAGGAATTAATTAATACCCTAATGAAGAAGAACGAGAAGTTTATTCGGAGGCTGAAGTAAGGGTTGAATCACAAGGTGATGGTGCACCTGACATCTCCTTATGAGTTCGTAGTGGATAAGGCTTGTAGGTATGAAAATATGTACCGAGAGGAGAGGAAGGTTGAGACAAAGCCAAAAGAAGAACAGAAGAAGAGGTTTGCTCTATACCAAAAGGGAAGAAAGGGAAGCAACCGAAGGGGACAGTTTCAGAACGGGTAGCCAAAAGGATATTTCAGAGGTTACTTGCTACAATTATGGTCAAAAAGGACACTATGCTTCAAAATGTTTGCAACTGGAACGGATGATCAAGGTCAAGTTCTATAATTGTGACAAGCCGACCACAAGAAGAAGAATTGCCTGAAGCCGAGGCAAACACGGTTATTTGATTTGGAAGGACCAAGAGGAGGACCTTTTGCTAAGGAGAAGGGCGAGAACGTTGTGTTAGAAGGTATGTTTCCATTTTCGGTTTTCAGTTGTGGTTCTATTTGACAATGGAGCTACACATTCCTTCATTTCTAAGAATTTGGTAGATAGAGAAGGATTAGATGTGACCTACTTAGTTACTTCTTTGTCTATTGTTAATCCGATTAGTGGGTATGCCACTCTCGAGTTAAGATGCACTAATCTCTAGAGTTTGTTCTATGTGGCCATGCATTTTCTTGTAACTCATTTGTGTTTGACTTCAAGGAGTATTCCTTTGACCGCATTTAGAAAAAGATATTTTTTTATATGAGTGGTTAGTCATGCCCTTTGGGCTAACCAATGCTCTGGCTTTTTTTATGGTCTAATAAAACGAGTCTTTTGCGATTAGTTAGATAGATTTATGTTGGTCTTTATAGATTGTATTTTAGTGTATTCTAAAGATGAGCAAGATCATGAAGTTCATCTTAAATTGGTATTAGAGACCTCGAGACAGCATAAGCTGAAGGCGAAGTTTTTTGAGTGTCATCTTTGGAAGCCGAAAGTGAAGTTCCTAGGTTATGTAATTTCAAAGGAAGGTTTGGTTGTAGATCCTTCGAAGGTTGAAGCTATGAATGATCGGAAGGGGCTGACTAGATATTATCAAAGATTCATTAAGGATTTCTTTAAGATAGCAACGTCATTGACCAAACTTACCTTGAATAATGAAAGGTGTGTTTGGATGAGAAAGTGAGAAGCGGCATTCCAAGATTTGAAGCTTCGACTGATAAAAGCTCTAGTTTTAGTTATGCTAGAAGGGGGGTAGAGTTATGATTTTATATACTGATGCTTTAGGTTCAGGTTTAGGAGTTGTGATGGTTCAAAAGGTCAAGGTTATAACATATGCATCTTGGCGGTTGAGAGCCCATGAGGTTTAGTATCCAACCCATGATTTATAGTTAGCGGTAGTTATCTTTGCATTAAAAATTTGATGGCATTACCTTTTAGGGGAAATATTTGAATTATATACTGACCATAAGTCTTTGAGGTACTTGTACTGTCAAAAGGAGCTAAATAAGAGGCAACAAAGATGGTTGCATTTTTTGGCACCGTATGATTTTTGGATAGAGTATACCCTAGGGAAGAAAAATAAAGTTGTCAATATCTTGAGCTGAAAGCAGCAGAATTGTCTTCGACTATGATCGAGGAGTGGATTGGTTTAGAGATTTTAGCTTCATGGGATGTGAAATTTTTGTCGAATGCTGGTCTGAGAAAAAAATCGAGGATGTTCTCTTGCATAGAATTTCATCCAATGCTCATGGAGAGGACTATTGAGGGGAAGAAGGCAAACCTGCTATGTGCCGAAAGGAGCAATGGCTTGAAGAACGGTGCTGAGATCGAAGAGTGAAGGGATACAATATTAATGAGAAAGGTTGGCTTTGGGAGAAGAGAATATTGTACATTCTTCATAATGGAGACCTTCGAAAGCCGGTCCTAGAACAATTTCATCGTTCCAAGTTTATGATTCACCCAAGAGGCACCAAGATGTATCGAAACATGAAGCAGAGCTTCTACCGGGACGAAATGAAAAGAGATATTGTAGAATTCATGAAGAGATGTTTCACATGTCAACAAATTAAGGTGGAACATTATAAGACAAGTAGTCTTTTGCACCTTTAGAAGTTTTAGTATGGAAATAGGATTCGATTCCAATGGATTTTGTCGATAGTTTGGTAAGGACGAGAGCCAGGAATGAATGTATATGAGTTATAGTTGATAGGTTAACCAAGGGTACCCATTTCATTCTAGTAAGGTCCATAAATGCTAGGTTGGCCAAGATATATGTCAAGACTATAGTGGGACTTCTTGGGATTCCAAGTACTATAGTGAGTGATCAAGACAGATGGCTAGACCAAAAGGGTCAACTGAGTGTTGGAAAATTTGCTAAGAGCTTGTGTATTGGACTTCGGTGGATCTTAGGATGATCACCTACCCTTGGTGGAATTTTCATACAACAATAATGCTAATCCAATATTATGATGACACCTTTTGAGGCATTGTATAGAAGGCCTTGTAAGACGCTAGTAAGTTGGTGCAAGATGGGAGATAGACTTGTGTTAGGTCTGGATGTTGTGCGAGAAGCTTCGGAGAAAGTCAAACTAATTTAGCAAAAGATGGAAGATGCTTAATCCAAGCAAAAGAGCTATGTTGATAGGCTACATAGAGACATGGAGTTTTACCTAGAAGATCATGTGTTTATGAAGGTGTCTCCAATGAGAGACATTTTGAGATTTGGAATAGCTAGAAAGTTGGCATCAATAAATGTTGGGCCATTTCTGATACAATAGAGGGTTGACAAGGTAGCTTATAGAGTGGAATTGCCAAGTGCTTTTGCTGGGTGCAAAATGTGTTTCATGTATCACACCTATAGAAGTGTGTCTGAGACCTTAAGAATGCCATGATCCTAAGAGCCATAGAAGACTTGGTTGTCGAACCAAACCCGACTTATATCAGGAAGCCTATTAAGATTGTAAACTGGAATGAGAAAAAGCTTCATAATAAGACAATGAAGCTAGTATAGTCTAGTGAAGCGAGAAAACGATGAACGTACATGGGAAACGGAGGATAAAATCAAAAGGACTTAACCCGAGTTGTTTGTTTAGATTAGCATGTATGTTTTATATGTTTGGTTGTAGGCTATATATATGATTTTATGGTTGATTTTTTTATGTCTTGATAGGTGTTCTAATACATTTTGTTTGAGACCCATGGGTGTAGAACTCATGTGTGTGCATGATCCGATAGGCATAAGAAATCCTAGGAATTATTATCATACCTTGTTTAAACTAGAAGGATGAAATTTCTATAGGGAGAAGGCTATACTAATACATGTATCGTCGGCAGCCAATATCGACCAGAGGACGCCAGGTGAAAGTAGGGTCGAATCTTGATGGCATAAACAATAGTGATCATCATTGAAGCTTTGGTCTTATTGGTAGAGTTAAGGGTATACCTTAGGGGCAATTCTCTAATTTACTGTAAATTATTAACTATGTAATATGAGCTCGTTCGAAATAAAAGGTGTTTTTCTTTCTATTATATACTTATTATAATGTGTTATATTACCTAGTTGTTTTTGTTAATTATATTTAATAGAAAATGTTACGTTCTATGATAGTAATTACAATATGTTGCAATCATGAGAAATTAATCATAATATGATAAACATATTTTTTTATATTCCTAATCAAGATGTATTGAGACTAGATATTGGTATATCGGTTGAGACTAGAGTACGTAACACTCTCCAAATGTTGGACATTGTATTACTCGTGGCTTATCGAGCACCAAGGAGTTATGTATCGATAGTTATCGAATAAATATGGAATGACTCACTCGATATTTTACTTTTGGTTAATATAACTAAAGTTAAACATAAAATATCGAAGTAACAATATTACATAGTTCTCTCATCTTGAGAATACTATTAAACTTCACTATAGAAACTCCACTTTGATTATAATTAAATCATGGCACGACGTCCATCAATCAACTATAGTTGGGTCTGAGTTGAAACATTGGAAGTGAAACACTATTCAATATTGAATTTGTCTCCACGGTTACATGAGGCTAATATCATGGTCAACTCTTGTCAACTCATAGTCAAATTTCTGGCCAGAGCATTTCGGTTAATAATAATTGTTTTTATTGAACAAAGTACTTTTAGTTTGGATTTTACAAGATGAATGTGGATGACATTGGAATTTTGACCAATACCAAATTCCGTAAGTCCTAATGTGATATAGCCTTGACAAAGAAAAATGGTGTAAATAATTGTCACTATAGAGGACCACTTAAAATATTAAAGTTGGATTTTACTAAAATTGTGTAAGCAATAAATTTAGCCAAACATCATACCACTAGCGAAAGTGACATGTCAATGTTAATATTCGAATTGTTCGATATTAATCGCCGACTGAATTTACACCTAAGTGTCAAACAACCGCAATGTTGAATACTTCAATACCACTTGATTTAATTAAATTATAATTGTTATAAATTAATTATTATTTGTGAAATATTAATTATATAATTTTATTTTATTTATTTGGATCAGTATTGAAAATAGTGAGTATATAAAAGTTATATACACACATATCGATATACGATATCGATGTGCATTTGAATTTGATTTAAAATGTGAATTTATTGATATGGTTTGAAAGTGCAATTAGGCACATTAGCCTAGTAATGATGGTAGGAAAAGTATGGAGATATAGGGGGTTAATATTTTTTATATTTTGGATTTGAATTGGTGGAGAAAGAAGGGGTAAAAGACCAGATCTAGATCTGCTTTTCCTAATTCTACCCTTTGATCGGCTTTCTATCTCTGTTGTGCCGCTGTGAGCTAGTTCCATAGCAAAAAGACACATGTTTAATGCTTTAGAACTCAATAGCGACTTATATCCCTACACCAAGGCCGCACGCTCGGCCACCGTTGGCTCGCACTATCTGTTGCTCCCACTTTTGACCTCTTATCTACCCTAAACAACATAAGCGTGCCCAGCCTCACCTGATCTGTTGTGAAACCATCAGTCCTAGTTTGAAAGGGGAATGCTGCTGGTATGGGTCCTAACAAACAAAATCTAATTGCGTCTCTTGCCCAAATCCCCTGATTTGGGCTTCTATTCGTTGACCACTTATCTACCCTAAACAGCACAAGCGTGTCCCAGCCCCACCTAATCTATTATGAGACCGTCAGTTCCTGACTGAAGGGGAATGCTGTCGGTACGGGTCCTACTTCTATCTTTGCTTATTTACTTAGTATAAGTCTTTTAAATAAGCCTCTTCTGTTAATTCTGCTCTATTTGCTTATTAACTTATTCTAAGTCTTTAAAATAAGCCTCTTCTGTTATCTCTGCTATATTTTCTTATTAACTTAACTCTAAGTCTTTAAAATAAGCCACTTTATGTTCTTTCTTCTTAATTATAACCTACGTTATAATTTCCCTTTTATTCTGCCTTCTAGTTATAAACTTGCTTGCAAATGTCAAATTTGCCTATTTTAGTCTATATTCTTTTTATTACAGTTCTTATTTACATCAAATTTTCTGTAAATTTAGCATTCCTATAATTTAGTCCATATTAGCGAATTATCCTCTTTTTATTATTTTTATTCGCGTAAAAAGGAATAAAAAGAACTAAAATTTACAGGCTGAATTCTAACGTAAAACGGATGTAAATAAAATACAAATAACTGTAAATAACTGAAAATAAATGAATAAAATAGCTAAATAAAATAGCAGATCAAAATAGACTGAAACGAACATTAAAAATTAACGGTAAACAACTTTTACAAAAGCGGTCTCAAAATTGCAGAAAAACTACAACTATTGAGAACCCTATTATTTTAAATTACTTAAAAATCTAAAATAATTTACTTAAACACTCACCTGTGGTGCTTAGCTTTTTTTCCTTGGCCTTCCCGGATCCACTTCTAGGGTATAGAATATTTTAATTAAAAAGATCTTCTCCTTGGAAAAATATTCTTTTTAGGGTCCAGCCTCAGGCAATGAACCCAGATAGAGAAAATCTGAATGAGAAAAATAGCTAGGCCTAGGGTCTAATTTATAATGTTAGTTGGGGATCTCAGGACGTTGGATTTGAAGATTAAATCTGGTGCAACCACGTCGTAGGCTCGCTGGGAACCGTCGATGGAAGCACGGACGAACAGAATGCAATAAAAATCGAAAATCACGTCATCATTAAAATCGGGATGAAACATCGTCCAAGTGCGTAGGCAGGTCGATCGCTAGGTCGACCTTTACATATGGTAGGTCGACCTAGCCATGGGGAGGGTCGACCTGACCTATTTTTTTTTTCTTCTTTTTATTTTCTCATTTCTTGTTTATCTCGTAACTCCTTCGTTCTAGCTCGGCTTTTGACAATCTATATATGGAAATTGACCATAAAATTACCATGGACACAATGGTGCAACTCCCATGACTCAATTCTGATAATTTCATAAGGTTATTTTATTATTTAATTAATCCGTTAATTAATTACTATAGCTTAAATTTCAGGTTGTTGCAGCAAGATGGGTCACTAGCGACCTAACTAGATGGATCGCTAGAGACTCATGTAGATAGGCCTCACCACTTGAAATTTTTGTGGTAGGCCCCTGACAACCTCTAGAGTGTACCTGCAAAGTTTCGTCTGATTTCATTTAGTTTTAAGCAAGTTATGGATGATTCTTCTGGACCAGATGACCCATGAAGACAAATGATCAAACAAACTCCAAACGACTTGATATTTGGATAAGGCACTTAAATGGAAGATAGAAAGACAGCCAAACTAAGATCACTCAAAAATATGCTAAGATGATGGACAACTAGTGATCCATCGCCTATGGATAGCTAACGATCCATCCTCTATAGATAGCTAGCGATCCATCATGATAGGTCGGATCACCCCCAAACTTTCCGAGCTCCTTCGTAACAATAAGTAAAGGCTTCTGGTAGAAAAATATGCTAAGTTGATAGATATCTAGTGATCCATCGTCTATGCATAGCTAGCGATCTATCCCCTATGGATAGCTAGCGATCCATAAAAATGACTCATATTGATTAAAGATTTTCGGTGATGACTTGGCATAACAACTGGACTCTTCTATACTTAAACTTTTGGCCCAAGTGCTCTCCAATCCCTATAACTACAATCCTACCTGCAACATAAATAAGATATTCCGAACTGGCTGTTGAAACTCTATAGAAACTATCCTTCACTCTTCTCCTCCCACATAACAGTCATCTAAAGGATTCATTGTGATTCTCCAGTGAACTCTAACACTGCTGACTTGATCTGACTTACAAGATCAGGTTCCATGATCCTCCACATAGCATGAAGTTGTGACTAAGAGAGAATTAAAGAAAATGGTTGATGAAATTAACCATAAAATGGCAAACAGTAAAAAGGATCTTATGGAAAAGATAGATGCTCTCTTAGCGCTCCAATCACTAACCACTCCCAGAATGGTGCCTGAAGCCATGGATGCTACGGAGCAAGAGCATTCTTTTAATTCTGGCATGCATGGAAGAAACAGAAGGCAAAAGCAAAAGGAAGCAATGGGCGGAGCTCCAAGAATTATGACAAAAGAAAACATTAACACTCCACCTACTGCAAACGAACTTAGGGGTGAAAACCCCACGAGAAGATATAATGATGGCTCTCTCCGGCTTTGAAGATGACAAACAATTTGAGGAAGACAAATTGGATGAAAATACCAACGTGCAAAATGCTAGAAGAAGTTCTAAAACCCATGCCGCGGCATAGTGCCAAGCAATGGACGAGGAAATGCTACTCATACGGTACTCCTAAAGGCAGGAGAACTAAGAAGATATGATACAAACTAGGATCGCTTACAAGGCCAAGCTCCTATAGTATGTCGTAACCACTCCTAACTGACTAGCTTCCAACCCCATCATGGAGCTCCCATCACCAAATCTCAAATGGTCGTCGTCGAAAACATCAAAAGTCATCAAAATGCTCGTTGAAAAACTCACTTCGGGGTTGACTTGAAGTCGAACTCGGGTAATCGCCTATTTGACTCGAAGCAGATTTTGGAAGTCCTGGCTCGAAGTCGAACTCAGGTAATCACCCATTTGACTCGAAGTAAACCTAAGAAATTCTGGCCCGAAATCAGACTCGGGTAAAACCAAGATTTTCTTAGTGCAAACATGCAAATGGCTCCAAGCAACGTTTGTCACCAACCCAACATTTCAAATTCTGTGACTCCACGCGAACCATATGCTGACTCCAAGCAAATAGCAAATTTTCTCAGGTCATACTCCAAGTAAAATATCACCGATTCATCTTCTTTTGCCCATAACTCGAACATGCAAACTCCAAATGCCTTGAAATTTGGAATGCAACCTTATGTAGCCTTCTTTGTCACCCCAGACCGATCTCACCTAATTTGAATTTTTTTGGGGATCGTCACCGATTCATAACCCCATCATAAGTGATTGTCATTCAATCAGCATTTCCAATCATTCAAGCATAGGACAATCATACATATACCATTCTCAACCATTATAAACAGCCGTAACTTGAAAACGGACCAGTCTGATAACGATTCGAGCATCTTCCCCAATCGAAACCCATTCACCGAAGCCGTTCAACATGCATAATATCCAAAGAAGTTTATCATACCAACCATACCTTTTTACAACTGTATAACTGATTCGAAATTGCTTTTTTATAGGTATGACTAGCATATGGATGAAGCGAGGGCGACATATGTAGTCTACTATAAGGCCCTCGGGAATCAATAAAGGATGAAACAGCCTACTATCCTGGAAGAATTCTATGGGAAGGCAAACTAGTTCTAAAGACTAGAAGAAGTGCAATTGGAAGTAGGCAAACCCGACAATTTGCCAAAGAACATACCAAATGGTGAAGGAGCTACAGGACCTTAGGGACCGTCTGCCTAATCAAGGCTACTAAGACCCAATAGAAAAGTGCCCCAGCTAATTGACAAAATCAAATGAAAGGATGATTATCAAATAACACTCTAGTTAGCTAGCTACTAAGGAATCGGGAAGAAACCTAAAGCGATGCCTTCTCATCCATCCTTGTCTACTTTCCTTTTCCAAATGAGCCGTACCAGGACACTAAGGGCATTGCAGACAGCACAGTGAAAGAAATGCTTATATGCCCTCGACGAGTCATGTTGATCCCCTTTCTGAGCACCGGCGTTGCTCTGGTAGCATTGAAAAGTATTGTCCAAAGGATCATCGAACAAACAGATCCAACTCCTTAGTCTCTATGAACTGATAAAACTGTGTTCCCATGAGCTGAATCCTAAAAATTTCTCTTGAAGTCGTTGAATCATCGCTTTAATATAGTTGGGCCGTCGGAAACACGACCTAGAACTCTTCTTGGAGTCGATGAATTATCATTCCAAGGTCATCTGGTTACCAGACATCCAACAAAAATTTCTCTTGAAGTCGATGAATCGGCGCTTTAAGACTGCCGAGCCTTTGGACACATGACCCAGAACTCTTCTTGGATTCGATGAATTACTGTTCCAAGGCCATCTGGTCACCGAACATGCAACAAAAATTTCCCTTAAAGTCGATGAATCATCGCTTTAAGACCACCGGGACTTTGGATACATGACCCAAAACTCTTCTTGGAGTCGATGAATTATCGCTCCAAGGCCGTCTGGACATCGGACATCTGACCAAAATTCCTCTCGGAATCGATAAATTATCACTCCATGGTCGTCTGGTCGTCGGATATCCAACCAAAATTCCTCTCGGAATCGATAATTATCATTCCAAGGCCGTCTGGTCGTCGGACATCCAACCACAAAAACTCCTTTACGAACTAAAATGTCGTGAAGGTCTTTCACGAACTAAAGCATTGTGAAGGTGAACCGGTAGATCAGTGGTCATCTGATCCAAAAAAAATCTTTATGAACATGAAGGTATTTCATGAACTAAAGTGCCGTAAAGGTGAATCGGTAGACCAGCGATCATCTGATCCAAAAACCCTTCACGAACATGAAGGTCTTTCATGAACTAAACCGTCATGAAGGCGAACTGGTAGATCATCGGTCATCTGATCCAATAAACCCTTCATGAATGTGAAGGTCTTTCATGAACTAAAGCATCGTGAAGGCGAATCGGTAGATCGGCGATCATCTGATCCAAAAAATCCTTTGTGAATGTGAAGGTCTTTCACAACTAAAGCACTGTGAAGGTGAACCGGTAGATCAATGATCATTTGATCCAAAAAACCCTTCGCGAACGTGAAGGTCATTCACGAACTAAAGCATTGTGAAGGCGAACTAGTAGATTAGAAGTTATATGATATAAAAAATCCTTCGCGAACTCGAAGGTCTTTCACAAACTAAAGCATCATGAACGTGAACCGGTAGATCATCGGTTATCTGATCCAAAAAACCCTTCGCGAACGAGAAGGTCTTTCACGAACTAAAGCATTGTGAAGGCGAACCGGTAGATCAGCAAAATTCATGTACGACTGATATCTGCGAAGGTGAACTGGAACATCAGCAGTCATCTAATCCAGAGCCCCCTGAAGTCAACGAAGTCACGCACCGAGCCACAAATCGATAATCATATCAATCACTCCGCATAATTAATGGAATCACTTCCAACGACCGATGAAATAAACAGTGCTGAACTCCAGAGCTTCAAGGTCGCTCAATGAAACTAAGCCGAAACTAAACCAACCTTGTGGTTAATCAGAGGCTGACTCGAATCAAGCCAAGACTTAGAACTCGGGAGAACGGCAGCCACCGGACTAGGGACAACCAGACGAGTTGTGGAGAGACCTTAGGTACAGTTCAAGTGCGCCAACAGCCCTATGGCATGGGGGGCACCACACGCACTTGAATAGCCACAAGGAAGACCGAGACTAATTATACCATAGTTTTGTTATGCTCGATCAAAAATTCTGGCATTTTGACAACTACGGACTATGACCTAGCCAGCACAATAAACGAAATAGAAGCATAATACTTGCTTACTTCTTCCTCACTCCTCCTTTACCACCCTTGGTGACCAGTTCCTTTTCCTTTTAGACTGTATGCTAGGTGAAGACAAATTCTCTAAAGGCGGTTTGGACCAAAAATTGAGTGTCTTGCCCCGATCTTTCATAAGCTCTTTCTTCATAACCATCTACATGCAGTCGGCTGTAGATCTCACCACCATGGCAACCATATCTGTTTGGCCATGCACATCTTTCCAAAATACGGGAGGATCGCCGAAGCCATGGTTACCCAATCCAAAAACCAATTATCTCTCAAAACTGACAAAATTGCGTTCCAGCGAAGTCAAATCGCCGGATTGATGGGAAAACTTGATCCTTACCTTCTAAGAACTAGTATCACTCGTCCAGCACCAAGAAGGCCCAAATCATTGTATGCAGCCTGTAAGCCATGCACTTTGTTGCGCATCACATCTTGTGCGATGGAATCACACTCTCGAAGCACGAACTCCTCACATTCCCGAAGATTGGCAACGTTAAGAAGTTCCAAACCGTTCCGGGTCGACGGGTCGTATCGATCCCAAAAGCCGCGCATTTCATAAGCTGCGCACTCTCAAAAGCAGCGTATTTTGTAAGCCTCGCACTCTCAAATGCCGCGCACTTCGTAAGCCATGCACTCTTAAAAGCTGCGCATTTCATAAGCCACGCAAGCACTGCTTAATGTTGCTCCATCATCATTAGCAAACCATTAAAAAATTTTAAGTACCGGTGTTGTCCCGACAACATCAAGAAACTTGTCTATTGCAGGATTAACAGGGATCAACTCCTGCTACCTGAAAAACCAACATTGCTCCGTTAGTGCCACAAACTTTACAAACCAAGAAGTCGACAAAGAATTCTGATCTTTGACCAACGTACAAAATGTCTAAATTCAAGACATCCAAGTCACAGGTTTCCAAAGATAGGAGCTGCAACGTACCTTTGACTGGGGGCATCTAGGGAGTCGCCCAGAACATTAAGTCTCACATCAATTATTCAGAATAATCGGCCCTGTGGATTAAAGGGCACATAACACATTAGCACTTGATCGGGATAGAAAATCGCTCCAACTTGCAATAAAAGGAGGAACTTACCATCATCTAGAGATAGAGGATGATGGAAGGCATTTCTGGAATCAAATAATCAACGCACAAGTTTCCAAAGATAGAAGTAGGTGCTCGACTGAGGTCTCAAACCCCAACTTGCAGAAAACCAGCTGTTATCCAAAGACAGACAATGGCAAGGAGAGAATGCTCGAAATCAAGCAGCTAAACCATTGGTCCCCAAAGATCGAAACCAACGAATAAGGTTGATATCTGCAATAACGCTATCAGCCCAGCATAAAGCATATGGCCTTAAACAAGCAAGGTAAGTGTCATAGATTCAAGACAAACACTACCGAACTTTGCCGGTCCATGATTAGGATAGGAATGAGTGTAGTCGTACCGGGGGCAATGTGATGATTCGCTCCACAATTTCTATTTTTCTACAAGAACCTAGAATTTGACACCTAGAAATGATGGGTTCCGCAGATAGAAGTCAGATCATAACAAAAACCGGTTGGCGAAAATCCAATTTTTTGTGAATAAGAATAACCATGGAATTGGTTAAGAAATAACCCTGCACTTCTAAGGGTAACACTGACGTTGATAAACAAGGCTAGGCAACGAAGACGCCTGGGACTCCCATCCTTCCATAACATGGTGTATCCCAAAGTTAAGCAATGTTGAGAAAAACAGCCACATTGTGTTGAAAGGGATCTACTCAACTATATAGAATCGGATGAATGATTCAATCCTAACCAACATGAATTTAACATTGCCCGAAGACAGGCAGCACTAAGAAAAGACTTCTACAATCCAATCATCGAAGCGCTAGTTTTCAAAGACCAAAACTAGTGCCCACCTCGATTAAAAGCATTTCTCGATCGGCAGGGTAAATCGATTCCAACCTCCTGAGTGTCGATGTTTCCCCAGCAACGCTAAGGCCTTTTTCTCATTTTCTAAACACCGGTGTTACCCAGGCAACGTCAAGAAACTTTCTATTTCATAAGTATCGGTATTCCCTTAGCAGCACTGGGAAACTATCTATTTCTTAGGTATTAACATTGCCCCGACAATGGCAAAAAATTTGCTATTCACTATGTATCGGTGTTGCCTCAAAAACGCCAAAAAAACTTTAATCTACATGTTCGATGAGAAACACTCATCGTAGTAAACCATCAATGCACTAGCTTTCGGAGATAGAAGTCAGTCCTCAACTGAGATTCTACCCTTGTCTTCAGAAAACTACCATTGCCTGAAAATGGGCAACAACAGGAAGACACAACCTTTTATAGGTCAGCTGGATGGTTCGACTTTTCATCATAGGAATTAGCCACTGCACAGGAATAAAGCAGCATCGAAGGAAAATCCTAGGATTGAATTGCTCGTGCGCTAATTTCTAAGGATGAAAGCTGGTGCACAATTGAATTTCCTGAATTCAACTTAAAAAGAACTTAGATACATCCAAAAGATATGCAGCCTCGAGGAAATGTTGCTTGGAACCAAGTAGTTGGGTTTTCAATTCCCGAAGACAGGAATTGGCGTATGAACAGAACTTCCTTGATGACAGCAATCAAGCAATGCATGTACAACTAAGGACATGTAAGGATAATCACGAAAGGTTGAAACTAAAACCATCATACTTCCTCATTCCTAGAATAGGATTGAGGGCCAGACCAGGGGTAATCAAATCATTTGTCCCAATCCTCTCCATCTCTCACAATTGCCCAAATACTAGCATTCAAAATAGCTAGTCCCTCGAGCATGGATAGACATACAGATACTCGATCGAAAGAAATGTTGCAAAGTCCAAACACAAATAACTACGAGGTTGGTTAGATAACGGTTCTGTATCGCAAAACAGAGCATTCTGGCAAAAAATCGCCAACAAAGGAAATAAAGGATTTAACGTTCAAAAATCAACCGTTGCTCGTAGTCTGGCAATGATGAGAAAGATCGATGACCTACTTACAATCTAACTAGATCATTTGATCCTAAATTGTAGGAATACGCCATTACCCAAAGTTTGTTGATGCTAAGAAGAAACCCCCAGAATGAAACTATCGATTCATCAGCTTTCGGAGACAGAAGCAAGAGTTTGATTGAATATTCATGCTATCTGAATATTCACAACATCAAGGAAAAATCCACAGAGTTGATTCATCCGCACACGATTTTCTAGAGATAGAAACTAATACATGATTAGGGTCTCAACACTAGACATGGAAGAATTCACTCTAGCAAAAGATGACGACAACGTATCTTTGCAGCACATGTAACCAGAATGACATTGGATGCGATATCAACTTAGAGGAATTAAATTACAGTTAGGAAATAGACATGATTGAAAAAAATTAGAGCTTGGAATCAAGCAGCAAAGTCCCTAGTTCCTAGAGATAGGAGCTATCATGTCAATCAAACTGGGGTAATCGAACGTATTGCCCAACAGACCTAGTCTCTCGAAAACATATATACCTAGTATTAAGAGAAATCAGCCCTATGGACTAGGGCAGATACACCAACACTTTGTTGAAACGAACTCAATTGAGCATAAGTAGGGATTAGCTACAGAACTGTCTAGACCAAGCAACCTCATAGTTCTGAACAAAGCTATGAAATAGAATATGCCGAAATGATCGCAGAAGTATTACTTACATGTATAGAATTATAGTAAATGAGTATGTTGCACATAAACATAAGAGGTGTAACAACGAGAATAAGCAATGCTTGGAATCGAGCAATTAAGCCAATAATCCCCATAGAAAGAGGTTGGTGTGCAGGTTGAATTCCGAAAAATGCAAAGGAAGATTAATCGCAATCGAACAAGTCATGCGCTAGTTTTCGAAGACTGAAACTGTGCCTGATTGAAATTCAACTACAACTCTACAAGAGCAGTTGTGCCTTGTAATTTAACTGTAATCAATCATCCCATGATAGGAATAATAAGCGAAGCCTAAGTTGCGAAGGACCCAGCTTCTAGAGCAGTGGAAGTCCCTCTGCCAGACTAAATATTAGATGATCGAAAAGTCATTTTCAACAATAAAACTTGGCATTTGACCCTATCAGGCATGTTTTACTTTAAATAATATCCTCTCATAATCAATGCTCGAAATCCAAGGGAAATCAGCGTAAGTTGACCAGTCGGGTTTTGAGTGTTGACCGTGGCAGATGTAGTGTGTTATCTACATGAGAAGAGTCCAGTATCCCGAATACTGCAAATGAACAATCTAGTGTAGATAGGTTGATTACATTTGAAAAATAATATCATCCTTTGAAATTATCTTTTCCACACTTACCCATTATCGATCAATGATCGATAACGAAGCCGTTGTCTGAAGCGACACAGAAGCTTTTCTTTTCAAGGTCATTGGAGTACAAAAATGGGAAGAGCGATACGATTGAATCATCCACTATATCTGATTTTAGAATAAACCGTCGCATTAGAATTCAAAACGACGATAGAAACTTAACCAAGTCCTAAAAAATTTTTGTTAAAGACAAAGAGCAAGACTTTGCTCCAGAATGGCATACAGTTGTTCAAGACAAAACATAGCTTCACCGTCGGTGGAGTTAAAACTATATAGGTTAACTCCAAACCTACGTCATGCACCCACTTACCGGACTAAACCCTTGTGTAAACTGTGGAGCAAAGATTGCTTCATCAATACTAGGAATTTAAACTTAGATCGAAATCAAAAAACGAATGGTATCAGAAGTCAGTCAATTGAAAACAAAATCTTGAGATGGACTCCGATGATTCATTGAAATTCACATAATAGTAATTTGAAACTTGTCTTGTTTCAGAGCATAATTTTTTCCAACGAAAGCATACTCTAAGGGTAAAGTGTTAACTGGGTTTTTAACCCAGCAGAATTCAACAAGAGTTAGAACATTCAGACTAAGCCAAAATGACTTGAAACTTGAACAATGCATCTAAAAGAATAAGCCAATGGAACATAAGTGAAACAAGCCAAGAATCTACTAAGTAGATGGATCACTGGCGATCCATCACCCATGGATCGCTCGTGATCCAAAAGAAATCATTACAAGTTGTCAAAGCCTCTTGCATCATGATCTACTACTTCTTCTAAGAATACTTACCAAGTTTCATAGCATTCCAAGCAGCGTAGTTCAAGAAGTAAAGACTCATCTGATTCAAGCTGTTTACCCGCTTTTAGATCAAAGCAGCTAACTATAAATGGACTTAGAGAACTTATACGAAGTCGGATTGACTTCAGATTTTGGGAGAACACTTAAAAGACATAAGGAAGGTACTCACCAAAACTGAGCTTAATTGAATAAGGATAGATGGGTCTCTAGCGACCTAATTAGATGGATCACTAGCGACCCATGTAGAGTAGGCCCCACCACTTAAATTTTTTATGGTAGGTCCCTGACAACCTCTCAAGTGTACCTGCAATGTTTCGTCTAATTTCGTTAGGTTTTGAGCAAGCTATGGATGATTCTTCTGGACTAGATGACCTATGAAAACGGATGATCAAACAAGCTCCAAATGACTTGATATTTGGACAAGGCACTTAAATGGAAGATAGGAAGATAACCAAACTAAGATCACTCAAAAATATGCTAAGTTGATGGATAGCTAGCGATCCATCCCCTATGGATAGCTAAGGATCCATCCCCTATGGATAGCCAGCGATCCATCAAGATAGATCGGATCGCCCTCAAACTTTCCAAGCTCCTTCGTAGCATTAAGTAAAGGCTTCTGGTAGAAAATATGCTAAGTTGATAGATAGCTAGCGATCCATCCTCTATGGATAGTTAGCGATCCATAGAAATGACTCAGATTGATTGGAGATTTTCGATGATGACTTGGCATAACAACTGGACTCTTCTGCACTTAAACTTCTGGCCCAATTGCTCTCCAACCCCTATAAATACAATCCTACCTGCAACATAAACAGGATCTTCTGAACTGGCTGCTGAAACTCTACAGAAACTATTCTTCACTCTTCTCCTATCACATAACAGTCTTCAAAGGATTCATTGTGATTCTCCAGTGAACTCTAACACCAGTTACTTGATCTAACTTACAAGATCCAATCAAATTGTAATCAGATTCAACTTGTAATTGAGTCAGTCGATAAAAAAAGTTATATAGTCGACGTTGTCTTCATTAACAGCCGAACCATTATAAAAATCTCTTGTCTCTTTACTTTATCTGTAAGTTATTATTTCTTGTCTCTATTTTATTGGCCTTGATAAACTAGGCTGGTGCTTTCACACTCAATCTAGGTTATTGATCCATTTTTTGGGTTAACAATTGAGAAGGGATGTATTATAAAATATCCATTTTTAAAATATTTTTGGAAAATATTTTACAAAGATAGGGATGATTTAATCGGGAAGTAAGTAATTAATAAAGTAAAATATTTAGGGTTGTTAGTTAAAAAGTATTTTATTTGAAACTTTATTTGAGGAATGTGAGACTAGATTAAGTGGCATAGGGTGTGAGATGACCACATGAAATGACTTTTGTGTTTGCCCGACACCCATTATGATAATGTAACCTTTATGCCTATTATCTGTGACTTTCCCTAATTAGTTATAGGGATGTCAAGTTATTCCTTCTATGGAGAGAGTTCGGATATGATGTAGAGACTACTCATTTCAATGTATTGGATAGTGACATTTTACTTGTATTTTCTTACTTTGGTTGAATTGTTTGTATTGATCTATTGCTTGTTAAGTTATTTATAATAAGAAAATACTGCATGATTGACTATGTTTTATTATTAAATTATGTCATTTATTTAATTGATCCTTTTTGCTCGTTGTTTGCACCAAAAATGGCACAAACACCCAATTATTAGATGAAAGTACCAGTTGTTGTAAAATAAAAGAAAAGGCAGAAAAGAAAAAGGAGACAGAAGGATTTTTATAGTGGTTCGACGTAATCTCCGACCTACGTCCACTTTAATCTTTGTTATTAGTTGTTTTCCCTCTAGATTACAACTAGTTATATCAGATCTGACCATAATCTAGTGGATCTTAGATTTACACTGGAGTTTCTAAAGTATTTGAGGAAGAAGATAGGTGTAACGACCTGGAATTTTATCGTTTAATTTTTAGAATATTAATTTAATTTTAAATATTCGTTTGTTGATCTTAAAATATAAAATAAATAAAATTAGAAATAAATTGACTTGAATTCAAATGATGAACTTTTGTTTGAATTTATAGATTTTTTCTATACTTTTTAATTGAAAAATATTTAAATTTGTTGATTAACATATTTTACATCGAACGTTGGTGTTTTCAAAATTTAACAGAATTCAATACCCAGTATGTTTTATTATTGTTTAGAGATCGTGTAACATCCCGCCGTTTTGGACCATTCAAATCGACAATAAAACCACACAGTTCAGACTTGAATAATTCAAAATAATAGATTGTTAATAAAATTTGGGGAAAATAAAATCAATCACAGAATCACAGACATAGAATATCAGAATAACTCGCAGCGGAATAAAATAAACATAGGAGTTCATGAAGCTCCTAGATACATAGTCTAAAACTAATACATAATACCCAACTCTGAAAACAAATACAATGGAAAGTTTAGATACAGAAGTTCTCTACTACAAAGGCTAAAGTTGAGTGGAAATAACCGGAATGGAAATATCAGGTAGACAGCTAAATCTCCGGCGGATCTCTAGCTCCAAAAAGGATGAAACCAAAGCGGTGAAACTCAAGCTGACCCAAGCGTAAGGCAAAAACACAAAACACTTGAGTCAGGACATACATACTTATAAAATGTAAATCAACTCAAGTGAACTGCAAAAGAAAGGCGTCAGTAACTTAAAGGATGCTTGTGATCGCCTATCCTTTAAGGATCCGTTAAACTATATACTATGTAGTAATATACGCTATTATAATAATATCTAAAGTAAAGTAAAATATTAAAATAGCATTAAGGTGTTACACATATCCCCCTTAACCCATTTTATAATGCCAATAGTCTATACAGTACCGTAACTCCCGGTAAACTGGGGCCGCCAGAGGATACCCCATAGGTACGACATAAAACAAACTTGTAGAAGGCGCGCTAGGGTAGGTGACATGACACAACTAGGCAATGCCAGGGTAGATATACCAATTACACTTCCGGACCATTGGTAACGCATAGCTGCAACTACCGCCCAACTCGATCCACACACCCGAATCAAAGGTGCGCACCAAATCAATCACAAAGTAATAGAGTGGCTAACGATGAAGTATGTCCGATCGGAGGAGCTACCTCACTTGGCCCGTCAATTGCTCCTATTTTAGCCATCTTATGCTAACTCACGGGAGTTAGGTCCACGTATGTATACCTTTAGGATCGTCGCCACCACCCTACTTCATTCTAGAATCTCCACCGCGTACACAGTTGTTAAAGTGGTTTTCGGTATCGATAGAGAGTATGCCCATATCCGATCCCGGTCTCTTTAACAACCAAACGTTATTATAACCCGTGGTTATTTCAATTTCAAATGGTTTATATTTCATATCAAACATATTCATTTCAAATCCTAATAAACCCAATATCATTATTCTTTAAAATATTATTTATTTTTCCAAAGTAGTAATACTTCCAAATTTCATTTAATTATAACCCTTTGAAAACGTAAAAATTTAGAGATCATAGCACTTTAAAAATGTAACCTTTAGAACTATAACCCATTAGAAAATTTTGTAGCATTCAGGAAATGTCGCTTTTAAGAAATCGCAGCAGTACAGAAATGCTACTGTAAGAATTCGCAGCAGTGCAGAAATGCTACTGTAAGAATTCGCAATGGTACAGAATTGTTACTGTAAGAATCCGCAGCAGTGCAGAATTGTTACAGTAAGGAAATCGCAGCAGTTTTGAATTGTTACCGTAAGAAATCGCAACAGTTTTGAATTGTTACCGTAATACTTCCTACTACAATAGTTTATATAATCAAATAGTACATAATTTACAGTTTTTATCATAGTCATTATATCGTTTTTATTATATTACTCTAATTTTAGCTATTTGGTCATTAAAGAAACCACACCTTTAGTTAAATAACTTTGTTACTTTAATGTCAAATTTTAAAGCTGAAATCCTTATGCTAAGTTAAAAGTACGTCATTAACTTACACTTTATTTTCTTTTCAGTAAATAACATTTATCATTTTTATTACCCAAGTTATACCATTTACATTAGTTAAAACTTACATGTCAAATGTACGTTTTAACTTACATTTTTTTTCCACAAAAAAAACCATTTATCATTTTAATCACTATTACATGAATTAAAACTTACAATTTATAGGTTAGAATAAAATACCATTATTAAGTCAAATCGGATTATTAAATTTTAATTAACCTTCCATTTTATAAATTATATTCCAAAATTTACATTTCCAACTATTTATTTCTTATAAAATTTTTAACACATGTAAACAAATCACAGAAATTATTACATTAAATTTTAGTTGAGATTCATATATAGAAATCCAATATACTTAATAATTTTTAGAAATCATTTTAAAGTCAACCACGAAGTTTGTATAAAATTATCTTCCCTAGGGTCAGGTAAATACAGACATATATCATTTCAATCCGCGATTTATTAATTTTCTGGGTTTTATGCCATTTCAAACCCGCAATCCCATGTCAAATAAAATTGCTCAGGCCTATCATTTCAACCCATAATAATTTTCCTTATTCTAAAGATCATTTGGGTATGTATCATTTCAACCATAGTGAAGGAACTTGCAGTGTGAGAACAGAATATGAAATAAACAAAACAATATTCAATATATCATGGCATATGATCATAACAGGTAAAATATGATATGAAATAACATAAAATAAACATACGTAAAATTCTCTACTTGCATATACAAATCCATACAATTCCATTGTCATCAATTCACCAAAATATATGTACGTTGTCAAAAGTGATTATTCACCTTTCTTTGGTTAGAGAAGTGATTCAAAATGCAACACAACGACTACAACAAGCACGACAAATTACGGACAAGCTTGAGTGAGGGGAGAATCCAAATCCGGCGCTTTGAAAAATAAAATAAATTCCATACGTAAACAAATAATTCACATAGAAAAAAATTAGAAAATATATATATATATATTTGTAAACATGTGAAGAGGGCTTGTCTAGGGGTGCATAAGCTTGGCCATAGGCTAGTTTGGGTTCAACCATAGGGTTTTGTTTTTGTTTGGGTTAGAGGTGTGGACTAGGCTAGGGTTCGGCTATAGGAGTTTTGGCTAGGTTAGGCTACGGTTTTGGTGAAGGGGCTCGGCCTAGGGTTAGGGTTTTGGTAGTGGAGGTCTCGGCCTAGGGATTAGGTGATGGAGGAGGCGGTCACGACCAAGGCAAAGCAAGGGGAAAGGGTTGAGGAAGTTCGGCTACGGGGTTTTTTTTTTGGTTGGAGGAGAGGAGGTAGGGGCCGAAACTTGTGAAGAGGAAAGAGGGAAAAGGAAGGAGGAGAAGTGGGTTTTTAGCTAGGGTTTTTGGTTGGGGAAGGAGGAGATATGTGTGGCCGAAATTTGTGAAGGGGAGGAGGAGGAAAATTGTAGAGGAAAAGAGGAAGAAGGTCTAAGGTTTTGAGGAAGAAGATGAAGAAGAAAACTTACGTTGTTTTTTTCTGTGGAGGCACAAATGACAATGAGACATATAGCAAAACCCTAGGATATTATATAGGCTCCTCATCTAACTAAAGGGTTTTCTAGCCCAAATGGTCTAATCCCAAAAAAATAAAAAAAAAGAAGTTGTAGGGAAAGTAACCATGTGTACTACGCCAAAAGTTGTAAATTTTGAGAAGTAGAAATCAAAATTTTACAAAACGAAAAACAAAGAAAATGTTAGAACTAAATCCATCTTCATAAAAAAATAGTAAAAGTTAAAAATTCAAAATTTAAGGCCCTGTTTGTTTTCATTTTTAGTTTTTGGTTTTTAGTTTTTGAACCTCGTTTTCATTTTTTCATTTTGAGTGTTTTTAATATTTTGGAAAATGTATTTGGTTCTAGAGTTTTGAAAAATAGTTTTTAAACTAAAAATAAAAAATGTTATTCCAAAACAAAAACGACAATTTCAAATTTGGTTTGAATTTGATCATTAAATATAGAAATGAGAGGAGATAATTAACAAGACTAATTTTTTTTTCATGAAATTGGAAAAATCATAAATTGACAAAGATAACAAAATGATAATGACTATTGGAATGTGAACCATATCAAAATGAGACTAACTCATGTCATACTATAAATTAATCATAACTCAACTCAAAATCATTACAAAATAGATAAGATATATCAATTGTATCAGTACAGAATGAGAGAAAAAAAGTTTTGATGTATTTGATAGGCAAGTAGTCTTTGCTTTGTTTAAGTAGCTCTTCTTCCTCATGCTAGGCCTTCTATTTTCTAACACAGACATAACTACTACAAACTACTACAGACCCAAAATAACATCCACACCAACCCCAAAAAGAAAATATACTAACCAACACCCTTTAAGACAGCCCAAACTATAAACTGAAGCAAAAAAGTACAAACTGAACCTGATTTTATACCATGACCACCACTAAACTAACCAACCACATATTATCTTTCAGAGTCTTCAGTATCTTCATTCACTTCAGGCACTCTCCTTTTATAAGCCACTCTACAACCCAACTAAGCTGATACTACATCCCAACCTACAAATTTAATCAGATTTAACATTTGTCGATAACAACTAATAGACATGCCCTCCAAATTAAAAAGATTTGTCGAAATAATAAGAAATAATTGTATATTCAAATGCAACACATTAAACAAACTTCTATGTGTTTTGATTTAAAAAGAAATGTATGATTTATTGTAAAAATTTGCACTGTAATGAATTCAAATGCTAGGTCCCTAATACTGCTGATATTTATGTTTCTCTGTATGGCTTCTGTTATTATTTTTAAGCTAGTTAATAAAAGGCAATAGGTTGTTATATAAATGACAGTGATTAATTTGGTTAATGATTATATCAAAAGCTAAAACATGGGAATAACTGTGCTTTCCCAAGTTTGGCTTCAAAGATTTTTTGTCTATCTTCTTCCTAAGTAACGGTTTAAGAACTTTAGTCATAAACATACACACCATATGCTAAAAAATGTGCTTGCTGGTAAAAGAAAGAAGAAGAAAAAATCATACTGTAAGAGTTTGTACGTCAGACGCAGGATGAGCAAGAACAAACACGCGATCGATAAGGACAACAACAGGATCTTTACCCAGGCTTTTCCAAGGTACCTATATTGAACATAAAATTATGGCAGTCTGGTTATCAAATGATATGCAGTATATATGACATAAAATATGAGTGTATTACACTAAGATTAGTGGGAAGTTGGACCTACAGCTGCATAAAATACACCCATAAAATTGAATAATGGACAACAAATCTGATGCTGTATAAAACCAAACAATCTCGCTACAAAACAAATATGTGAATTAATCAGGGAACACAATGACAGTTATATATCAATAATTGATTGATAACCTTAAAATTTGACATTTGAATATAGACACAATATAGAGCAACTTCAGGCAAATTTTTATATACAGAAGCAATGAAAAATTACTCAAAAGGGAGAGTTAGTTACAGACAATAACAAACTTTCAAAAGGGAAATAAAATAATTCACTGAGAAGTACAGTTCAACAAAAGTTAAAAGCAGCTTACACAAATATGTATACATATATGTGTGCACCCAGGTAATGCACTTTCACATAACAGTACACATACAACACAACACTCACTCACAATCATAACAACACTTTCACATAACAGTACCCATACAACACCCACTCACAATCATGACAGCCTACACACGCACGCATAAATAGATATATTCACAAACCCATGCACTCATTACCATCCCTGACACTCACATAACAACACACTCATTTACAGCATAATTGCTGAAATTGCTGAAATCGACATGCTTATATACCCAAGAGAAATAATGCAAGCATATAAGCAAATCAGAGGTTTTAATTTAGCAAAAGCAAGTAAAATGTGCGTCAAAGTGGATATTAAAAATTCATATGATCTGTGAATAGATAATTCATATTACATATGATGAAAAAATGGACTTCCCTAACAAGTGGATTAAAATGACAAAGGAATTGGTAAATACTAGTTCCTTCTCTATTCTTTACAAAGGAATCCCAAAAGGTTTTTTAGTAGTAATAATAGTATATAAAGGGGGATCCATTATCTCATATCTATTTACTATTATAATGGAGTATTTTTCAACATTCGTGGACTTAAAAATGAGAAGTAAAAAAATTAGACCCATCCATAAAGTAGAGACATAACTCATACATCTCATGTATGCAGATGACATGCTTGATATACTCATCTTTTATAAAACAGACTTTCAAGCAGCAATGGAAATTAAAAAGATTTTTAGTAAACTACATATCTATGCAGGTCTACAAATGAATGTTCAAAGTCAAAAATATTTCAACTAGTTATCAATATTTTTGTCTAGTTGAAATATACATAGTATTTATATCTTTTTAGTGTGACAATGGAGTTTTTATCACTCAAACTTGATAAGGCAGTAAGGGTAAAAGAGACTACTCCAATTACTACAGTTACTCCTATAATTTCGCACCTACTACATACAGACTATGTTGCGATATTCTCTTCAGCTAATGCTAAAAGTATACATAGTATCATATTTTAACTTCAACAAACTACTGGATTGTGCATAAATCGAATGAAATCAAAGTATATTTCAGTTTCACAAAACATTTTTCTATAGGTTTTAAAATGTTTTCTCGTACGAATTCTGTTTCACAAAACAGTGTCATCAACTGAAACATTTTTCTACAGATTTTAAAATGTTTTCTTCTTCTTCGAGCCGCCCAACTTCGACCGGCGTTGCTTGAATAAATGAAGATATAGTTTTAACCATAAAATTGGATTACAAGAAAAACCCTAATTAACAAAACTAAATCATACGAATCATCAAAGTATTCGCATTTAACCAAGATATTATTAGCTTGAAGAACAAGATAACCAAGAAACAAAAGTGAAATTACCTGATTTTTAATGATTTCAGGATAAATTTGATGAAGATGACAGAATCGCTCAGATGGAAATTACTGGATATCGCAGCCGCAAAAAATAGACAGGGTTTCGCGTGGGTTTCGCGTCTGTTTGTTTTGTGTTTGGATTTTGAATTTTCAGCGTTCTCGTTTTGGGCCAAAAACTGAGAAAACAAAAAAAAAACAGTTTTCAATTTTATGTGTTAAGCCCATTTTGAAAAATGGTTATTTTTAAAAATGAATTTTACAAAATGATAAAGCAAACGGGTTTTCATTATTTTTCAAAATTGAAAATTGAAAATTGAAAATACTCCGAAAATGGGTAACCAAACGGGGCCTAAAATTTTCACAGAAAGTCAAACTTTGACCAAAGTTGACCAAAATTTGCATTTTAAGAAAAATCTTTATTTTATTAAATTTGGAAGAACATTTCACATCAAATCCCAAAATATTACATTATATTTCCAAATTTATCAATTTTAAAATAATTATATTCAAAGTTTCAAATGAATTTTCATTTAAAATATTTTCAGAAATTTGCGGGTTGTTACACTCTCCCCCACTCAATACTTTTCGTCCTCGTAAAGGAACGAGACACAGAAAACAAAGAAGGATAGGGTAGGATAACGAATAATACATGGAACAAACAATTCCGGATTCGAAGCACTAATGCTCTCTTCCGTTTCCCAAGTACAATCCCGATCATCAGTGCTCCATTGCACTTTGACTAGGTTGACAGATTTTCTTCGTAGCTGCTTCGTACCTCGATCGATAATACGAAGTGGCTTCCTCTCGACAGTAAGGTTTGGCTCAACATCCAAACTTTCGAGAGCAGAAGGCTGGACAATCAAAGATGGATCATGAAGATACCGACGAAGATGCGAAACATGGAACACATTATGCACTCCAGAAAGCTTCTCAGGCAAATCCAAACGGTAAGCTAAGGAACTAACTCTCTCTAAGATGCGAAAAGGACCAATAAACCTAGGAGCGAGCTTCCCTCTCCGACCAAAACGAATCACATTTCTTAATGGAGAGACCTTAAGGAAAACCTGATCACCAACAGAAAATTCTAAATTCCTCCTACGCCTGTCAGCATACTTCTTCTGTCTATCCTGAGCAATCCTCATCTTTCTCCTAATTTCCTCAACCTTCTCAGATGCTTCTAGAATCATATCAGGACCAAGAACCAAACGATTACCGGATTCAATCCAGCAAGATGGAGATTTGCAAGGGCATCCATAAAGAGCAGCGAATGGAGCCATTTTGATACTAGCCTGAATTCAAACGATGGAATACGATAGATAAATGTTTAAAACAACCTTAAACAAATATTTGAGATCTTTACCTGATAACTATTATTATAGGTGAATTCAACGAGATGGAGATGATCTTCCCAAGATCCTCCAAAATCAAGGACACAGGCACGAAGAAGATCTTCCAGAATCTGATTCACTCTTTCCGTTTGACCGTCGATCTGCGGATGGTAAGCAGTGCTCAGATTCAGATAAGTACCTAAAGATTCCTGAAAATCTTTCCAAAACTGACTGGTAAAGATGTGATCTCTATCACAAACAATACTGACAGGAACACCATAAAGACGAACAATCTCTCTCATATAAATCTCAGCTAAACTTGAAGTAGAACGGTTAGACCTAACTGGAATGAAATGAGCTGACTTAGTCAATCTATCCACAATAACCCAAATACTTTCATTACCTCTCCTAGTCCTTGGTAATCCATCAATAAAATCCATAGAAACTTGTTCCCATTTCCAATTGAGAACCTCAAGAGGTTGCAATAATCCAGCGGTCTTCTGATGACCAGCCTTAACCTGCTAACAAGTAGCACATCTACTAACAAAAAGGGAGATATCACGCTTCATACCACTCCACCAATACAGCTTCTTCATATCATGGTACATCTTCGTCATGCCTGGATGAATAGAAAGTCTAGACCGATGATTTTCCCGAAGTAATTCTTGCCTCAACCCATTGACATTCGGGACACAAATCCGATTATTAATCCTCAAAATCCCTTTATCATCGATCTGAGCTCCGCTTCCATCTTGGCTGCTATTACCAACCCTGCTATGAACATTTTCCTTAATAACCCTAATTATCATATCTTCATCCTGCTTAGCGATAATACAATCCATAAGAGGGGAAGAAACAATAAGCTGACATAACATCACCTTATTTCGACTCAAAGCATCGGCACAACGTTAGCTTTCCCAGGGGTATAGTTGATGTCAAGGTCATAAGAAGCTAGAAACTCAAGCCACCTAACCTGCCTCAAATTCAAGTCCTTCTGGGTGAAAATATATTTCAAAGACTGATGATCCGTAAAGAGTTCAAACTTAGTTCCCAAAAGATGATGTCTCCAAAGCTTCAAAGCAAAATCTACGGCAAGCAATTCCAAATCATGGGCTGCATAATTGGCTTCATGAGTCTTCAACTGACGACTGGCATAAGCGATAACCTTCCCATCCTACATCAGAACGGCTCCCAAACCTTCACGATTGGCATCAGTGTATACCGTTAATCCCTCACTTCCATTTGGAACAGTAAGAACTGGTGCGGAAGTAAGCTTGCGCTTCAACTCATTGTATGCAGCTTCAAACCTATCATTCCATCTAAACTTAGCATTCTTACGAGTTAGAGCAGTGAGAGGTGCAGCAATCCGAGCAAAATACTCATTGAATCTCCGATAATAACCGGCAAGGCCCAAAAAACTACGGATATCAGATGGAGTCCTAGGAGTTTCCCAATCCTAAAATAGAATAAGAGGAATAAGAACCAATAAAGAGATAGAATAATTAATGTACAAAGGAAGAAGAGAATATAGACTTACATTGATCGCAGCGATCTTAACTGGATCAATAGAAACTCCATTACCAGAAACAATATGTCCAAGAAATCAGACTTCATCTTTCCAGAAATGGCATTTTGAGAATTTGGCTTTCAACTGATGACTCCTAAGGGTCTTCAGAACAAAATTCAACTGTATTTCATGTTCCGCCTTAGACTTAGAGAAAACCAGAATATCATCGATGAAGACTAGAACAATTATTAAGAACATCACGGAAAACCCGGTTCATAAGGTCGACAAAGAAAACTGGGGCGTTAGTCAAACCAAAAGGCATAACTAACCATTCAAAGAAACCATCCTCAGAACGGAAAGCAGTTTTGGGAATACTTTCCTCGGCAATTCTGAGCTGGTGGAAACCGGTGGCAAGATCAAGCTGAGAGAATACAGTAGCTCCATAAAGCTGATCGAACATATCATTAATACGAGGAATTGGATATCTGTTTTTCATAGTGAGCTTGTTCAGCTCCCTATAATCAACACACATCCTCAAAGAAACATCAGACTTAGTGACAAAAACCACTGTTGCTCCCCATTCGGAATGACCGGGTCTGATCAAACCTTTGGAGAACAAGTCTTCAATTTGCTTCCTCAACTCAACCTTCTCACGGGGTGCCATTCTTCTGGGAGGAAGAACTACAGGTCGAGCTCTAGGAATGAGATCAATACGGAATTCGATTTCCCATTTAGGAGGTAAAGAAGTGACTTCACCAAACACATCGGGATAGAGTTTGACCATAGGAGTAGAATCAAGATCATTAGGGGAAGAATCAAGAGAATGGATAAAACTGCCTGCATACTCCTGAGGCATACGACACTGAATCACCAAGGGCTTACCAAAATCATCAACAAGAGAAATAGTCTGGGTTTTACAAGAGATAACAACTTCATGCATCTTCAGCCAATCTTCTCCAAGCAACATGTCAATAGCATCGAAACCAAGAATATAGAAATCACCAAAAAAGCGATGGTCGGAAAAGAAGAGTTTCACATTGTTACAAATCCTACTAAGGTTTGCGGGACCACCAATCGGATTAGTAACACACAAAGGTTCGGTTGCAAACTTAGGTGAAAGGATATGCTCAAACTTATCACAAAGATCCACAGAAATGAAACTATAGGAAGCTCCAGTATCAAATAAAACACAAACAGGAAAAATAAGAAACACAGAGAAAGAGAGAGAAAGATAAAATTAAAAAAGAAAGAGGAGAAGAAAAGATAGAAGAAAAGATTCAAACTAGAATGGAAATCCTAATCAAAGAATTCTATAAACAAGGTGGATTCGAAAAGAAGGGAAATTCTAAGGAAAATTAGATTTAAAAACAAGAAAAAATTTATATCCAAAATAATCCTTTAAAATTATTTGAAAACCATTTTATACTTGAAAATACGTTCTCTCGCAAAGAATGATTCTAAGATCGATTTTACTCATTCTAGGGTATTTCTACCCTATCTCTAATGAGTTTTTGCCCCGTAGACTAAGGTTTGCCTAAAACCAAAGCTCTGATACCAACTGTAACATCCCACCGTTTTGGACCATTCAAATCGACAATAAAACCACACATGTCAGACTTGAATAATTCAAAACAACATATTGTTAATAAAATTTGGAGCAAATAAAATAAATCACAGAATCACAAACACAGAATATCAGAATAACTCGCAGCGGAATAAAATAAACATAGGAGTTCATGAAGCTCCTAGATACATAGTCTAAGACTAAAACATAATACCCAAGTCTGAAAACAAATACAATGGAAAGTTTAGATACATAAGTTCTCTACTACAAAAGCAAAAGCTGAGTGGAAATAACTGGAATGGAAATATCAGGTAGACAGTTAAATCTCCGGCGGATCTCTAGCTCCAAAAAGGATGAAACCAAAGCTGTGAAACTCAAGCTGACCCGAGCGTAAGGCAAAAACACAAAACACTCGAGTCAGGACATACATACTTATAAAATGTAAATCAACTCAAGTGAACTGCAAAAGAAATGCATCAGTAACTTAAAGGATGCTTGGGATCGCCTATCCTTTAAGGATCCGTTAAAATATCTACTATGTAGTAATATACGCTATTATAATAATGTCTAAAGTAAAGTAAACTATTAAAATAGCATTAAGGCGTTACCCATATCCCCCTTAACACATTTTATAATGCCAATAGTCTATACAGTACCGTAACTCCCCGTAAACTGGGGCCTCCAAAGGATACCCCATAGGTACGACATAAAACAAACTCGTAGAAGGCGCGCTAGGGTAGGTGACATGACACAACTAGGCAATGCCAGGGTAGATATACCAATTATACTTCCGGACCGTTGGTAACGCATAGCCGCAACTAGCGCCCAACTCGATCCACACTCCCGAATCAAAGGTGCGCACCAAATCAATCACAAAGTAATAGAATGGCTAATGATGAAGTGTGTCCGATCGGAGGAGCTACCTCACTTGGTCCGTCAATTGCTCCTATTTTAGCCACCTTATGCTAACTCACGGGAGTTAGGTCCACGTATGTATACCTTCAGGATCGTCGCCACCATCCTACTTCATTCTAGAATCTCCACCGCGTACACAGTTATTAAAGTGGTTTTCGGTATCGACAGAGAGTATGCCCATATCCGATCCCAGTCTCTTTAACAACCAAACGTTATTATAACCTGTGGTTATTTCAATTTCAAATGGATTATATTTCATATCAAACATATTCATTTCAAAACCTCATAAATCCAATATCATTATTCTTTAAAATATTATTCATTTTTCCAAAGTTGTAACACTTCCAAATTTCATTTAATTATAACCCCTTGAAAACGTAAAAATTTAGAGATCATAGCACTTTAAAAATTTAACCTTTAGAACCATAACATTCAGAACTATAACCCTTTAGAAAATTTTGTAGCATTCTGAAAATGTCACTTTTAAGAAAACATAGCAGTACAGAAATGCTACTGTAAGAATTCGCAGCAGTGCAGAAATGCTACTGTAAGAATTCGCAACGGTGCAGAATTGTTACTATAAGAATCCGCAGTAGTGCAGAATTGTTACAGTAAGGAAATCACAGCAGTTTTGAATTGTTATCGTAAGAAATCGCAGTAGTTTTGAATTGTTAGCGTAATACTTCCTACTACAATAATTTATATAATCAAATAGTACATATATTTACAGTTTTTATCATAGTCATTATATCATTCTTATTATATTACTCTAATTTTAGCTATTTGGTCATTAAAGAAACCACACCTTTAGTTAAATAACTTTGTTACTATAATGTCAAATTTTAAAGCTGAAATCCTTATGCTTAGTTAAAAGTACGTTATTAACTTACACTTTATTTTCTTTTCAGTAAATAACATTTATCATTTTCATTTCCCAAGTTATACCATTTACATTAGTTAAAACTTACATGTCAAATGTACGTTTTAAGTTACATTTTTTTTCCATAAAAAAAACCATTTATCATTTTAATCAGTATTACATGAATTAAAACTTACAATTTATAAGTTAGAATAAAATACCATTATTAAGTCAAATCGGATTATTAAATTTCAATTAACCTTCCTTCTGTAAATTAGATTCCAAAATTTACATTTCCAACTATTTATTTCTTATAAAAATTTTAACTCATGTAAACAAATTCACAAAAATTATTACATTAAATTTTAGTTGAGATTCATATATAGAAATCTGTTATCCCGCCTTTTGGCAAGGCCGTGACACCAAGGACTTGATGCACATATTTTTGACTAATGTTTTGGTCTTTATCATCAATAGGAGCCAAATGTTCATCTCGTCATAACTCAAAAGCCTAACAGTCAATCATGATCATACAACGATTGATTACGACAGCAAAGAAGACAATTTTTCGACAAAGCATGTGGTCATTGTTCAACAAGGGACTGTAGCTTTTCAAAGCACGTCATGTTTACACAGGACGTACTTTGGGGGGCAAATGTTATCCCGCCTTTTGGCAAGGCCGTGACACCAAGGACTTGACTAGATACCGATGACGGGTCGTCTCGGAAGTCGATTACACGTAAGGATCGCTACGGATATCGATGAATTTTGTCCGAGTCCGGATCGGGCTACAATTGATAAGACATGTCAAGAGGGACCAGATGAAACAACGTTCCAAGTTTCGAGTCAATCCGAGTTCGTATGCTCAAGATATCGCCAAAAGGAAATGGATGAGATAAGCTAGTCTCGAATCCATAAGGGAAGGTTGGTTCGAATCGAGGAGAAGAGCATTGCGTCGAATCCATCATGTTCGACTCCGTCTACTTCGTATCCATCAGAGCTACAGGTCTTCGACTCCATCGAAACGAGTTCCCTCGAAATCACAGGGGCGTATCGCTTCGAATCGATCCGGTATCGTTAGTTCGAATCCATCCTTAAGAGGTGACTTCGTATCGATCGTTTTCCAACAATCGATACGAACGAACACACTGGAACCATCCTATGCTTAGCATCGAATCCATGCGGTTTGAACGACTTCGAATCGAACAACAAGTATAAGCCATGACCGATTCGAACATACCTTACCTCGACTCCATTCCCATCTTCGAATCGATACATCTCGAATCCACCACAGCTAAAACCAAGGATTTGACTCAGTAAAGCCAGGAGAAAAAGGAGGATCGACTCGAAGGAGGCGCTCCACGTCATCCCAGAAGCACGCGCTGGATCGATTCGAACGAATCGATTCGAACTAGATCGATTCGAACCAGGCTAGTCAACCAGAAATGCAACCTTGAATCGATCATAACTTGAGATCTACACATCCAAATGCTACGAAATTTTCACAGAAGCTTGAGCACATGTTGAAGAATGTTCACACCAAATTTCAGCTCGATTGGATGATTTCTCGATCGATTCGAACCAAGGGTCGAATCGATCCCAAAGTGGGCCCGGATCTCCAGATTTCGGCCATGTGGGCCCCTTGACGTGCCAGAACTGGTCTCCCCTCATTTTAGGCGAAATACCAGCCTCCTACACCTATAAATAGACCCCCTGGTCATTCAGAAAAGAGGTCGGAGAATTCTAAGTACTGAAGAGCGTCCAGATTCTGCCAGATTTACTCCAGAACACCGTCGCTGCTTTAGATTAACACTTAGCATTTGAATTCAGTCGTATTACATTATCAACTACTGTAATCTTCAAGCAATCGAGCAATAAAATCATCAAACTTCATAGTGGACGTAGGCGAAACGCCGAACCACTCTAAATCGCTTGTCTTTGCAATTTATTTTCTGTTATTTGGAGTTTTTGTTAGATAATCCACAGTTTTAATTTTTGTTCTTCACTTTTATCTCTTCAAAAACTTCCGAAGAGTGTTGTGCCCAATTTTGGTACAAACACTCTCTAAATATGGGGTCGAATATATTAATACCCCGTTGAAGAAAAATCAAAGATTTGTCTATGGATTGAATAAGAACCTTAAAAAGCCTTTACTTTTGAAACTAGAAGTTTCTTTCGATCAGCTGGTAGATATCGCTCTTCGGCTTGAAGAGGCCGATAGAGAAAGTGATGTTGAAGTTGTGCGTGCCAAACAGAACTTCAACAATAACATGAAGAGGCCTATTAAGTTCAAAAGCCCCAATCCCAACAGGAAAGGGAAGCAAGAAGCTTCGGTAGCAAAGACTCCTACCTCTAGTCGTGGACGATGCTACAATTGTGGTCTTACAGATCACTATGCAAATGAGTGCCCAAAACCTTTTTTTTGTCGTTATTGCAAAAGTTCGGGTCATCTTTTATCTTCATGCCCCAAACTTCCAAACAAGAAAGAGGGAAAGCTAAATGTTGTGCAGGCTCCTAGAGACACTTCTCTTGGTCAAGGTATTTTCTATCCTTGATGGCACTATTTTATTTCATGGTTTTCCTATTCGAATTTCTTTTGATTCGGGCGCATCTCATTTTGTTTATATATCAAAAGAACTTGTTGGGACTTTTTCTTTAAATATTATGGGCTTGATGACTTCATTGAGAATTGCGAATCCGGTTGGTGGATCCGCAACACTCAGTTTACTTTGTGAAAATGTCGAGATTATTTTATGTGATTATTCTTTTCGAGCCGATTTGCATGTTCTGCGTTACTTAGGCTTCGAAATTGATTTTTGGGAAAGGATTGGCTCGATCATTATGAAGCCCACATCCTCTGTCCTGAGCGAACTATATATCTTCGACATCCTTAATCTGTTAAGCAGATTTCTATGGTTCTTAATGATTTTGATTTCCAATTCGGTGACATCATTTTATTCTTTAAACCTACATGATGTGGAGAATGTTGTTTCTCTCATTCATGTAGTTTGTGAGCTTAATATATTTAGGCTTGTCTTAGGATTATCACCTAAGCAATCTATTGTGTGGTGCTAAAGTCTTTTCAGCTTGACCTTGCCACCAGTTTTCATCAGCTACGAGTTGCGGAGGGTATCATTCCACTTACCGCATTCCACACTCATTATGATTTTTGTAAGTGGTTCGTTATATCATTCGGTTTGACGAACCTTCTACCTTATTTCATCCATTTTGTGAATCGAGTATTCTACGAATATCTCGATGAGTTTATCCTTGTATTTATTGATTATGGATGAAAACAACAATTTAAAATTTGCAGATCTTTTTAATAAGATATATTTATAAGTATGATTGGATTTTGTTCTTAAAATGAGCAAAGAATATTTGTAAATTTTATAAGAGGCATGTTTATCATATAGAAGATGATTTTGTGTTGTTTTGCCCATTGAGTGCTTTAAGAATTATGGTCGATGCGCTTGATCAACGTTATCGATAGGAATCTCCTAAACGCTATGATGAGATAGTCAAACACAGTAAATTCTTGTAATAAGTAAATTTTTCTAAAAAGATGATTACATAAAGTTCATTATAATTTGGAAAGTCTTAGCTTTTCGGGAAAGAGGATCATTTAAGAGAACTCCTTTCTGATACTCCTATTCTTGTGATTCCCGAATGGAACCAAGACTTTATTGTTTGTACCGATACTAGTCGTATTGGTTTGGGTGCCGTTCTCATGAAAATGGGAACGTGTTATCGCTTATGCTTCTAGGCAATTTAAGCTTGTCGAGCCTAGATATGCCATTCATGATCTAGTGCTCGCGGCTATTGTTTTCGCTCTTAGAATTTGGCACCGGTATCTTTTGGGAGAGAAATTTGTTCTCTACACCGATCATAAATCTCTGAAGTATTTATTTTCTCAAAAGGAACTTAATTTGCGTCAACAACATTGGCTCGAGTTCCTTACATCTTATGATCTTGATATTCTTTATCTTCCCGGAAAGGAAAATTGTGTTGCCGATGTCCTTAGTCGTAAGCAACAATCGGTTGTTTCAATGATGATATCCGAATGGAATGATCTCGAGGCTTTATCCACTTGTAAGATTTGAGATCGTGAATCCAATTTATGTTCATCTCTTGTTTTGTGTAGCCTTGAGGCTCGTCCTTCTCTTTTGGACCGTACCTCTTTTGGCTAAATTCTATGTCAAAGAAATTGTTAAATTGCATGGAGTTCCTACTTTTATTGTTAGCGATCGTGATCCATTATTTTACTAGTGGATTTTTGGTAAGGTCTTCAAAAGATTTGGGAACAAAGCTTAATTTTAGCACCGCTTATCATCCTCAGTCCGATGGACAAAGCGAGCATGTGAATCAAACTCTTGAAGATCTCCTTCGTGCATGTGTTCTCGATTTTGGTGGAAGTTGGGAAGATCATATTTCTCTTGTTGAGTTTTCTTCCAATAATAGCTTCCAATCTAGTATTGGTATGGCACCTTTCGAGGCACTCTACGAAAGGCCGTGCCGATTTCCTTCGTGTTGGCTTGAAGCCAGTGAGAAGCTGGTTTTAGGTCCAGATTTTATTGGTATTCATTTGTGTTTCACCTATGATGGGTGTTGTGCGTTTCAGTTGATCGGGAAAATTTGCACCTCGATATATTGGTCCATTTCCCGTCACCGAACGTATTGGTTCCGTGGCTTATCGCCTTTTATTACCGGCTCAGTTTTCTGCTATTCATGACGTATTCCACGTCTCTCAACTATGAAAATGCCTTAGGGATTCCGATTCTATTCTTGAGTCCGATGTAATTGAAGAAATTGAAGTTTCACCTAATTTGACTTATGAGCAACATTATATTCATATCATTGCTTCGGAGGTTAAACGCCTTCGAAATAAAGATGTTCTTCTTGGGAAAGTTCAACGGTCCTCAAATCCTAAGGATTTTTCTTGGGAATCTTGAGAATTCATCGAGCAAACACGTCCGGACTTACTCTTTCGTGCTCTTTATGGTGAACTTCTTATTTTAAATTTTCTTTTGTGTTGATATGCTTTTATGGTTGTTACTCTTTATTTTCCTCTTAATTATTGCAAGGATGCAATTTCTTTAAGGAGGGGAGTCTGTAACAACCCGCATACTTTACGATTGTATATTTAAATATAGCATCGTTAATCGGATTAAAGTCCGAAAAGGTATTTTTTGTAAACAGTCGAATTGGGACTCGAGACCACTTCCATTGAGTCCAAAATGGCGTTTACAACTTTTTTGAGTATAAACATCGATATGTTTGGAGTTGAGTAGAATTTGCTATTTTTCTACTTGGGCTTTGGGTTTGGGTTTCAGCCCACTAACCCATCTTAATACCCTAACTCAGCCCCCCTTCTCATTTAATTCTCATTTTCCTAATACATTCAAGCTTAAGTAAAAATGGGGGAAGAGAAAAGGAAATTAAAATTCCAAACCCTAGTTTGATTTGCAAATTCAAGTTCTAGCTCCAAAATCGAAGAGAAGCTTAGGTAAGCATCCTGTTCTTCTTCTCCATCTCAATCTCTCTCCAATTTCAGAAATTTTCTATGACCTAACTTAGGAAATATTCGTTGTAATCTTAGATTGGAGATTCTAGAGTTGAAGTTGAAGTGTGGTTGATCTTTCTTTTGATTTCAAAGCTTCTCATTTGTGTTTGGGTTGAAAAGGCGAGTTCTTTAACTCACATCTACATCTATAGCTATCATTGTTGTTAGGTATGAATTCCTAACATTTGTGCTTGTTCATTTTCTTTTGATTTGAATTGATTTGGTGAATTTTCCAAATTTTGGTGTTTTGGTCCAATTTTATGAATATCCTTCTATGGATATTTGGACATTGATATTCGGGGTGTATCGAAGAGCCTTTAAGGCTGGGTTGTCGCTTGGCGTAAATCCCTAGTCATCGTTGCTCGTCCGATCGCTTCCGATACGTTTTGGCCACTTTGGCCTAGGCAAATTGTTGCCCAGACCAGGTGACCAGACGTGTGGTGATCAAGTCCAAACGTCTGGTTTGGACCTGGAGCAAAAATATATGCATACAGATTAATAAAAAAATGGCAGAAACTAATCTCAGACATCTGAAATTATGGTTCAGACGTATGAAAGGGGTTTCAGACGTCTGTTTATAAATTTTAGACGTCTGGGTGGTTTTCTGGAATATTTCCAGAAACCAAATCCAGACGTCTGGAATTGACCCCCAGACGTCTGGAATTGCCCAGTTTTGCCTATTTGCCTATTTTTGATTGAATTTCTATTGTTTATCGATTTTAGTTGCTCCGATTAGTTGTTATCACTTTTATCGACTTTGATGACTTCTTTTTCAGGATTTTTGGGAATATCCATTTTGATGGATTTGGTATCGATTTCTTTGGATTTAATTCACGTCTTCGTATGTGAATTTTTGGTGATTGATTGTTTCTACAATCATTTCTATGGTTTTTCACTTTAAAATGCAAAGGTTTCTATACTAGTAGTAAATATTCAAACTCTTTCATCAAAACGATTTCAACATTTACTTTCAATATCAAACTCGCTTTTAAAACCGTTTTCCAATCTATTAGTATATATAAACCTTTACCTCATTCGTATGAGAAATCTAATTAAACGGCTTAGTAAAACAAGTGGTATGAAACGCTTGCGTTTACTTCGTCGGTTAATTCTTGGACTTGTTCGATTGAACTCTTGTGACAATTTTCGAGTGAAAATCTACAATCTGTTCGTAAATATTTAAGTTAAGCCAGTGGTTATGGGACATGAAGCTAAACTCATCTATTTACTAGCTTAGTATAATTGACACTTCTTATTGATCAATGGTGATCATTCTATGATTTAGATTAGCGATGTGCGATGTCTCTTTGTCCACGTGGGAGACTGTACCTTGTTCTATTGAGCTTCATCTCATTTCTATAATAGGCTAGCGACCCATGTTCTTTTATGGTGTTCGGTTCATCGGATGTACCGTTATTGTACTACATCGATGTCCCGGCTTTTCGGTTCATTGGACGTACCGTTATTATACTACGTCAGTGTTTCAAATTATTTGAGTTTCGGTTCATTAGACGTACCATTATTGTACTGCGTCGGTGTTTCGAATTATTTGAGTTTCGGTTCCTCGGGCGTACCGTTATTGCACTTCACCGTTGCATCGGCTTTATGGTTAGTGACCATGGAATAGCGTTCCATTTGTGATGCACGTGTTGGTGAGTTTTCATGCTCCCGTTTGTGATAGGTCTTCCCCCTTTTGTGATTTCTGGATTTCTAGTTGATGATTTCTAGAATTTGTGTTTCACCAATTTTCGTGGATTGGCATTGATATGCTTTGTCAATATTTGTGTTTTGGTGAATTATTTAAAGAATATGTGATTCTTTTTGGTGCTTTGAGATTCTTGAGATATTGTACGATTTTTGTTGTTATTTGATGTACACTTTTCACTGTATGGCATTATTGTTATCATACGTTGTGGTCATATCTCTTATCCTATCTCATTTTATCTGATATTTATAGCTAGACTGATCCGTTTATTATTTTCTTCTTAAAATAATACTCGGGTCAGACCGAGGTATTTCAGGTGCTCCTACTTGACTTCTTATCAGGGTTCATCATCTGACTTTTGGCTAACTACTTTAGATTAGTAGTTTTTGTTATTATACATTTGAGATATAGACTCCTTGATGTATAATTATTCTTTTGTCTAGCACTTGTATCTATTCTTTTGTGATGTAGTGGATCTAGTTTAACCACTACTTTGATGTACACTTCTATGTGTTATATTCATATCTGTTTCCGCCTTTGTGATATGAATATCTGTGACTGATTTGTGTTATGTTTATTTCTATATTTGTTTCCGAGGTCCACTTAGCCACTGTGTGGTAGCTTTGAGTTTGTATTTGATATGTCGGATTTCCTCTTGAAATGAAATGTAAGTTATATTTTCTGACATATCGGTACTTGCACAATCAATCACACAGATGGTCGCTCCTCAACAGCCTTATTCTTCGTGCTAGTCGACGACATTACCCCGTAGTGTCCTTGGCTAGTGTGAGTATAGAGGTAGGGCGTCACACAATCACACACAATTTCATATGCATCAAACTAAGTTGAAATACTGATTTTACACCTCACAGATGTCTGAGATAAAGGCACAGACGGCTGTGACAATTTTCGGGTTAAAATTCTCTGAAGTCGCAGAATCTGAGGTTTAACCATAGATGCCTGTCATGTGCAAAAACTTTCAATTTTGAAAAGACACTTCTGTTTCATTCAAAAAGAAATCACCTTTCAACGAAAGGTTGCAGCCATTAAATTGAATAGACTTTCTCAAATAGTAAAAACTATTCATCTGCACCTTTTTGAATCTATAAATACTTCTTTGATTGAGAAATAGAAATCATCTAACTTGAATTAATCTATTCTTTACTCTCTTGATTCCTAAACACTCTCTTGCATATATATTGTTCACATACTCTCAATCTATTATAACCAAAATATAATTTTGGTTAAACCACTTCTTACAACTCAAAGCATTCATATTCATATACTCAAAGGAGATCATAGGAAGATTTGTACTATAAGTCAAAAACTATGTTATTTGGAACACAAGATTGTCAAAGATACTTTTGTATTAGCATATTCCTCTGGGCGAAGTGAGGGTAATTTGTTTAAAGGAAATAAGGGGAGCTTCGGGACTGGACATAGGACGGGAGGTCCGAACCAGTATAAAATCTCTAGTTTGCACGCTTTTTATACTTTACTATTTATTGTCTATTATTGCATTAACTTATACACTTGCATATTATACACAAGTTAGATAATATACGATCCACAAGACTTTCAATTGGTATCAGGGTGAGGTTATTTCAATCTATAGTAACACGTAATTGAAATCATCAAAATGGCAAGTACATTTCAAGAAGGTCAATCAACTACTCGTCCCCCACTATTTACCGGTTCTAATTATGCTTATTGGTCAACACGCATGCGAATTTTCATGGAAGCAAATGGATTAGAAATAAGGCTAGCAACTCAAAACAAATAGGAAGCACCTGATACTGATATTGGCACATGGATTGATGCATAAATAGCAAAGGCATCTAGCAATGCCAAAGCTATGAATATTTTATTTTGCTCACTCGATAAAAATGAATTTTCACGAGTCATGCTTTGCACTGCTGCTTATGATATATGGCGCACATTACAAATTACCATGAAGGCACAAACAAAGTTAAGCAAACAAAAATTTCTATTCTACAAAGTCAATTTTCATCTTTTAAAATGAAGACAATTGAATCAATTATTGACATGTATGCTAGATTCCAAACTATACAACACGATCTTATGGCACTAGGAGTTAAATTCACTGATTTTGATTTAGTCACATTAATTTTGAACTCTTTGAAAAACGAAAGGGAAAGAAAAGTTTTAGCAATCGAAGAAGCTAATGATCTTTCCCAACTCAAAGTGGAAGAGTTAATAGGAAATCTGATGTCGTATGAAGCTAATTTATAGCCAAGAAAAGAACAAAATCAAGAACGGAAAAATATCGCATTTATGGCAAATAATGACAACTCTGACTTGGAAGAAGATGAGATTGTTTTCATAGCCAAAAATTACAAGTTCAAGAAGTTCAAAAAGATGACAAATTTCAAAACAACAGCAACACAAATTCCTCAAATCAAACATCAGTGAAATGCTTCGGGTGTGATAAATTTGGCCTTATGTAACGACCCGTAATTTTCAATAATTAAAATTTGTTAATTCAATAAACTTTTGTGATTTAATATTGAGAGAAATAAAATTTGTGATTCAAGAATAAGAATATAATTGGAATGAAATGTAATATTATTAAATTAAGGTAATTGGTAACTGCTTTAAATTTAAATTCTAATTAATTAAAAGAATTAAAGAGTTATAATTGATATAGGTTGTAAATAAATTATAGTAATATATGTATTAATGTATAATTGGATTAAAAGAGCAATTGATAATTCAAAGGTTGATTAATTACTGAAATAAGGTAAAATTAATTGTAATTGATAATAGTAGTAGGGTAGTAATAGTTATAACAATTGTTTGTAAATAATAAACTTATAAATGTTATTAAATGTAGCAGTGGTGACGATTGTTGTTTGTTACCAATGTATTTAATCGATTGCAATTAAATGTAATTAAATGCTACACTAATGTGAGTTAAGACAATAATTGCTAATTGTGAATTAAATAAAATGAATAGAAATGTTAATTTTATTGAGATTTTAAATTATAATAAAACTGACAAAATTTCAATGTAATTGAAATACTGCAACTAATATGGTAAAAGATGACAATTGTAGCATATTAATGTGATAAGATGCAAAAAAATGTTAACTATGTCTGTAGAGTAATAATTGATTGAATAAAAGAATGAAATCAAATTAAAACAATTTATTGAAATTAAATTATAATTAATTGGATTTAATTACAGTTGAAATTGAACACTGTAATTAGTGAAATATTAAACACTGAATTTGATATGTAAATTTGCTTTAAGTTATTATAAATGTCTAAGAAATCAAGAATGATGAAATTTGTTAGTTTATAAATATTGAATTAAAAAGTGGTCAATTAATTTATTTAATTAACGTGAAAATAGCCATTTTGGCCATTGTCTCGGATTTCGACGAAACTAGTTTCATCGGATCTGTAACAACGAATTATTGTCAGGTTTCAAGTTTCGTAGCAATCGGACTTGTCGTTTGATCGTACGAACTCGAAACGCGTAGAAATCAATTTAATTGAAATCAATTTGAAATAAGCTGATTTTAAGCTAACTGCTTCGTACAATGGAATTAGGACCGGAAACCTATTCCATTGAGTTTTAAAATTATTAAAAATCTCTATTTTGATATATGGGATGACCCATTTCCGTTTTGGGAACGAAACGGGCTTTTCGGGTCGTTTATCGTTCAACTTTCAAATCGATCTAGCCCATTCATTTCTATTTCTGATCTGCCTATAAATAGCCTGTTATAAACCCTAACTATTACTTATTCCATTTGTCTGTATGTACAATTCTATCTGCTTATCTCTTTCCAATGGCAGACAAACCAAAACCAATACCAATTTCAATTGCAAATCAAAATCAAATCGGAAAAATTTAAACTCCTCAAAATATATCGAATATATATCAATTTGAAGCTCTCAACAAGCGCAAGCTAGATCTGCAGTCTGTTTTTCAATTTGAGTTTCTGTGTGGCCAGAATTGGGTGATGAAGTCTCGGTCGTTCGTCGTGTCTTGATCGACTTTGTCTGATCGTCGAATCGAAGATACTGGGCTATGGAGATGGTCGAGGGTAATGCATCAGTGGTGTTTGTTGGGTCGTGTGATGGTTGGATCGATCGATTTATTTCGATTAAGGTTTTATATAACAAGAAACAGGTGCGTTTTTCTGGCCGAGGGTGGTCGTTCGCGGTGTCGTAGGCCGTGAGGCAGGTGTCGACGAGGGCATGGGGGTTGTAGTCTTGGTCGCGGCTGGCTTCGGGAGACGGCGATGGTGATTTGGTGGCGGCGTCTCGAGTCTAGATCGCGTGTAGGGTTTCTGGAGCGTGAGTGAAGAACGAAGGCGACGTGGCAGACTGTGTACGCTTCTTTTCTTTTTTTAGTTTATGTTAACTTTTATTTTCAAATGTTCTAACGTATATAGATTTTTCAAATGAACTCGGATTTACGCGTGGTTTGTTCCGCTGCGATCGTATTGAAATTCCGAACATTTTAACGTTGGTTTGGACGAATTCCGAGGCTGTTATATTTTGGGCCCTAAATTGGATTTTAATTCGATTTAAAATCGAAGGTGAGTGTTTTAACCCACTCACAATTACTAAACTATCTTATGTTAGTTAAATTTAATTTATGATGTGATTTGAAATTAATTGATTGATGTTTGGTATGTTTAAATTGTCATTCTAGTTAAATTTGACCTTTATTGCATTTAATCATCGTTTAATTTAATATTGAATTTAAATTGTCAATTTAATACCTGTTATTGATTATCAGTTATCTATTGATGTTTATTGATCAATTTGGATGATGATTGTAATGGATGTTTGATTGTTGATATTGGATGACTGGATGTTGAATTTTATATTGTTATGACACTGCAAGTTCCCTATGGGTTGAAATGATACATACCCGAATGATCTATAGATTAAGGAAAAATCGTTATGGGTTGAAATGATAGACTCGAGCGATTTTATGGATTTATTTAATTCGGGATTGCGGTTTGAAATGATATATAACCGTAAAATTTTAAATTGCGGATTGAAATGATAAATATCTATATCACTTGACCCTAGGGTAGAAAATTATATACGGACACCGGATAGGTTAAATTAAATGATTTTGAATCTTTAAAAATTTTGAATTCAGTTAACTGGTATTTTTAAATAGAAACTGATTTATATAAACTTAATTATTTTCGAAGCCCAAGCATGTTAAAATTGGAATTAATTTAATGAATTGTTCAAATGATTTTAATTTTAATTTTTAAAGTTGAGGTGTCAAATGTAAGTGAATTTATCAGAATTAAGTTATTGAAATGTTGGATATAACTTTGAAATCTATTTTAAACTAATTTAAACTATTTAATTTAATTAACTATTTCAATCAATTTAAACTAATTTTATTTATATTAATCTATTATAACATATTTAATCCAATTTAAATCTATTTTACCAATTTTAAATCTATTTAATGTAATTTAAATTTACTTAATCTATTTAAAACCTATTTAAGATAATTTAAATCCATTTAATCTATTTTAAATCTATATAAATCATTTTTAAATCTAATTAAATCAAATTTAAATCTATTTAAAACTATTTTTTTATTTAAACTATTTTAAATCTATTTTAAACCATTTTTAAAACTATTAAAACTATTTATGACTACCTAAACTATTTTCTAAAATTCCAAACTGTGTAAAGCTAAAGTATTTATATTTAAATCCTTGATGAGAATACAACTTAAGTTGGAATTTGAAATTGATACCTTTTTGTGAAATGGCATATTTGAGTAAATATGATTTTGAAAGTGAAGATGATTTTAAAGTGAATATGGTTTTGAAAGTGAATATGATTTGAAAATGATATGGTTTTGAGAATATGATATTTTGATATCAATTGTAAATTTACTTTTGAAATATAAAAGAACCATCCGGTGTAAAATAAGCATTTGGTTGTTAAAGAGACCGAGATCGGATATTGTCATACTCTTTGCCAATACCGAAAACCACTTTAACAACTGTGTACGTGGTGGAGATTCCAAAAATGAAGTAGGATGGTTTGGCGAATGATTATGTATGAGGTATTTACGTGACCCTGACTCCTATGAGTCGGCTTGTTGTGGCTAAAACAGGAGCTATACCAGGCCAAGTGAGGTCATTCCTCCGATCGGGCACATTTCTTCAATCCTATATTTTAACTTTGTGATTGATTTGGTGGCCACCCTTGATTTGATTTTGGGAGTGTGTTCCGAGGTGGGCGGTAGTAGCCGTTATGCGTTACCACCAGTCCGGGAGTGCAATTGGTATATCTACCCTGGGCATTGCCTCGAGTGCCTTGTCGCATGCCTTATCGCGCCTTCTACGAGTTTGTTTTGTACCATACCTATGGAGTGCCCTCTGGGTAAACCTCACGGAGGAGCGTACGGTACTGTATAGACTATGAGAATATATAAAATGTGTTAAGGTGGATATGGGTAACGCCTTAATGCTATTTTAATACTTTTACTTTACTATAGACATATTATAATAGCATATTGTACTACATAGTAGACAGTTTAACGGATCCTTAGGAGATGGGAATCCCGGACATCTCTTAAGTTATTGCACTCACGTTAGACACTGGATATGAGATGTCAAACCCCGTAAACATCTCTGACGCCGCCACACTCATATTTACCGTTGATTTAACTTATATAAGATCTTTTAATTCTGACTCGCGTGTTTTGTCTTTTTAATTTGCTCGGGTCAGTCTGAGCTTTTCAGTTTATCGAAGACTGCTTTCTGGAGGATAAAGACGAAGATTTTGTGCTATTATTACTTATTATATGTATTCCACTGCATCATGTTGTTCCGCTGCATTTATTTATTTATTCATGTTAGGTAACTCTGATTTTGCGTTGTAAAAGAATAATCAAATGTATTTGTAAAACAGCTTCATGAGCTGTTATTTGATTATTGTATTTTGTCATTCCACTGTGAGATTCTATATTTGTTCTATTTCTTTCTCTTCTTTTCTTATTTACCCCATAACAATCTGCCCCTTTGAATGGTTTGAGTCTGACGTGTGTGGTTTATCGTCGATTTAAATCGTCTGAAAAGTCAGGTCGTTACACCTTACGAAGAAAGATTGTCCACTACTCAACAATGATAAAAGAAAAAAAAATCAAAAACTCCAGGAAAAAGAGAAGAACATTTCAAGTAACTTGGGATGACTCCGAATCTTCCTCTTCACCCGATAGCGATAGTGACTCAGAACTAGCAAATGTTTGCTTCATGGCTAGCACAAATGAGGTACGTCCTGAATTAACATTTAATGAAATTCTTGAAATTAGTATAGAATTTGTAACAACCCGGTAAATTTTGGCGTTAAAAAAAACCACTTTTATTGGAAAAGAAAAATGTACACTTATTGAAAAGGGACTTTAAAGGGGACACTTGGTAAGAATTGTAACACACATGCATTCATAAGATTATCACTCGTTGGATATTAAAACCCCATTTACCCCTTTTCCTTTTCATTTTTTTGTTCGACCCGAAAGGAAAAAAACCCTAACCCTAAATCGATTTTCCTCTTCTTCAAATCGATGGCTGATCCTTAAATAAATTTTCGATGCTTTTGCCACCCACGCTAGCGCTATCAGCGCTATTCATCGTGTTAGCCTTGGAGCACCGCCGTTCGAATCACTTAAGCACTTTCGAAATCGCCACGAGAAACGCCATTGCTGCTAGCTGCATTGTCTTCTACCCCAGCTAGCAACAGTGAGTTTTTTTTCCTCACGATTAATCTTATTAAATTTTTTTAATTTAGTTGAGTTGGGTGTTTGGTTGTATGCTATGATTTGTGTTGCTTTGGTCTGATGTTATTGCGAGTGATTCACTTATATATGGATATTTGGTTGCATTGATTCTTATGCGTGGCTGTGTTGAATAAGAAAAAAATATATGATGAGGACAAACACTACATGTATGATTTTTGCATAGACCCATGTGTTCATGTGGGTATAAATGGTTGTTAGGTGTTGTTTGCTTCCATTTGCTCTGTTAAATGAATTTAAATTGATGACAACAGATGCTACCACTGGGTCATAAGGAGGAAAATAAAACTGATGTTTCACTTAGTCTTGACACACTTCCCTGTTAAATAAATTTAACTAATATGAACAGACTACCCACTTGATTTGGCTGCTCCGTGAACTTCTTTTCTTTGTCAACACGGCTTTGATTTTTGCTTGGCACATTGTTGACTTTTGTCACTCATTTATCATTGTTGTTGCTCTTCATGTAGATGTCGAGTCTGTGCATTGATATCTGTAGCTTGTATATATGTATAGAAGTGTTCACTTGAGTCTGTTGAGGCTTGTCTTTAGTTTTGCACTACCTGTTCTGGTTTGCTTCTTTGATTTCGTAGTGCTTGAGTATAGTTCATTGTAGTTTGAACTGAAACTGGTATCATTTGTTTCAGTCCAGATATAAGTCTGGTCATTGCATATTCATTTGAACTGTGCATTCATTTTGTAGTCTTGGATATAATCTGGTTTGAGTCTTGTTCATGTCACTGGTTGGTATGATTTGATTGTACTTGAATATAGTTCATGCACTGTGACTTGGGTCTTCATTTGATATTGGTCTTCATGTATGTGCATTCATTGTTTGCCATATTGGCTTTACTGCATCTTCATTTATCTGTACATTTGAGTTTGGTCTTGCATCATGTGTCACCATTGTTTTATATACTTTGTGTTTTGATTTCATTCCAATTTCATTTAGTTGACTCTGGTTCGGTCTCGACCTGAGCTGATCATTGGAGTCATTTGTATCAGTGCATTCCATATTGATGGCATTTGGTCTAGACATAGTTGTATTGTGATTTGTACATTGAGTTGAACATTGCACTTGTCCTGTTTGGTTTTGTCTCAGCCTCGAGCTCTGTCTTCACTGCTGCTGTACTTGACTTCAGGTTGCACTAATTTTTATTGGGTATCTTGGTTCATTGTTTCAGTTGAGTCTGCCCATGTGTACTCGAGTCTGATCAGTTTGGTTGTGAAGTTGTTTTGAACACTGCACTGTGTAGTTCCATGCCTTTGAGTTGTGTGTTCATGCACTTGAACTACTCTCTAGCCTAGCTCGTGCACATATGGTTCTTTGAGCTGGCTCTATTGTTATTTGTTTCTATGACTTGTATGCGATCAGTAGTGGTCTCCGATCTGTTGGCACTACTTATTTTGTTTGTATATCAACTTATTAAAGTCACTATTTAACTGATCCATTGCTTGTGCACTTTGTGCTAACATGAACACATGTGCTGTTGCTTGGTCGACATATATCAATATATATATATGCATACTTTGATCATAGTATTCATGTTGTCTTTGTACCTGTGCATATTTGCATATTTGTTCATCATTGTTGTAGCATTTCCATGAGTCACTTGTATCAGTTCTCGGCCATTTGAGTCGTAGCTGCTGTTCTTGACTTGAGTTGTCTTTCTGGTCATGCTTTCATGTATTCATTGTGTCTGGTCGAGTTCATTGTTGCCATTTGCCATTTGTAGTGTACTTGTCTTATTGTTCATTGTGAAGCCAGATCATTTGAACTTCATGTACACTGGTCAGGTTGCATTCCATTACCGTCATTGTCTGGTTAGACTTGGTTCTTCACTTCATGTCACTGGTATCACTTGATCTTGTTAGTGAGTTGCATTTGTGAACACTGTCGAGTCTTGTTGCATTTGCATTGTACCATGCTGTAGCTTCGAGTACTGGCTTCACTGTGCATATATATGTGTGTTGTACATATTGATCCTGGTTCACTTTAACCTTCTGATCTGGTGCCTGTAGTGTTACAGTCTTTGACTTATTTCACGCATCACTGTGTTGGATATATAGGTGTACTCTTGTACACTTCATATGCTCATTTATGGGCATTTATTTTATTTACACTTTCATTTTGGTGGACTGATTCAGTTTACTTTGTTATCTTTGCTGCCTATATTGCACTATTGATCCTGTTGGGCTGTTACCATTATATTTCATTTCATTGCAAATTTATTTACTTGAATTAAGATTAATCCTGACTCGAGTGTTTTGTGTTTTGCATAAAACGCTCGGGTCAGACCGAGTGTTTTGCAGCTTGAAGGTTTTCAGGCAACGAAGTTAGGGAGAGGGGGAAAAACGCTCACCTTAGTTCGGGGATTTTTCTGAAGACTTTATATGCAGTAAAATTAAAATTTGTACTTAAAGAAATATTCCATTGTATAAATTTAATATATTGTATAAACTCTGATTTTTGTAAAAAAATTCATTTTTGCGAAATATTATTATTCTGTGATTCTGTGGCTGATTCTGTTTAAACTCTATAAACTAAATAACAATCCGTCATTTTGAACGTTTCAAGTGGTTTAATTACCGACTAGAGGCGGTCAAAAGGGCGGGTCGTTACAGAATTAGATGACAAGTATAGAGAATTAAAAAAATTAAATAAAGAAAATGTGGAAAAATTAAATAGAGCTGAATTATAAATTGGATTCTTAAAAGACGAGAAAACTATTTTAGAAGAAGAATTAGAATCAGCACTAAAGGAATGTAAAAAATTATCATCTCAAAATGCTACTTTAAACACATGATATAGAGAATAAAAAAAATGGAGGATTATAAACTTGAAAAAGAAAAGTATGAATTGACACAAAATTTAGAATTAGCTAATATAGAAATTTCTGATCTAAAAAATATACTAGATAAAATTACTAATAATGTTTCAAAATTTAATAAAGGAAAGCAAAATCTAGATAATTTGATAAAGGTTTCAAAACCATCAGGAAATAGGAAGGGATTAGGATTTAACAAAAAAATTCATAAACATTCTAGAAATAATCTGGTTTCTAATAATAATCAAAAATTTAAGAAGTATAGTACATTATATTAAAATTTTAGATAAACAAAATCTACATACGAAAATAAGGGAACAAAAATGATTAAAATATGGATTACTAAAACAAATAATAAATTGATTAGATAAAAAGACATAGATGTATATCTAAAAGATATAGTTCATAATGAAAATTACATCTCTAAAGGTTCCAAACCCTTATGGGTATGGCTACCTTCTCCTACTAACACATAGGACCCTAACGAAGGAAGTGGGTACCAATTAAAACTTTTTATTATTTTACAGGTACCAAAAAACAAAATTAATAATAAGGAGAAATGGATACATGATAGTGGATGCTCCAAACATATGATGGGAAACACACATATGCTATCAAACATTACTTACATGGACGTTGACACAATCACTTTTGGGGATAATTCCAAAGGATATGTTATCGGAATTGGAAACGTCATCAATGTCGGTATATCTACTTCTCCTATTATTTCAAATGTTTTATTAGTTAAAAACTTAAAACTTAATTTACTTAGTATAAGCCAATTATGCGATAAGGGATTTAGAATCGATTTTCAAAAAGATAAATGCAATACCTTTGATCAAAATAAAACTTTAATTTTTGAAGGAACTAGAAATCAAAATATTTATACTCTAAACATGAATACTAATCATAATAATGATTTATGCTTAACCGCAAATCATGATGATCCATGGATGGTATAAAAGATTTTGTCACATAAATTTCAAATATATAAATAAATTAGCTAAAAACAATTTGATAAGAGGATTACTCAAAATAAATTTCAAAGTTAAAAATCTATGCAATGCATGTTAACTTGGTAAACTAAAAAAGCTCGTTTAAGTCTAAAATGGAAATCCCTACTAAACAACCTCTTGAATTACTTCATTTGGACTTATTTGGTCCAGCTCAAGTACGTTTGATAAATCATAATAAATATGTCTTTGTAATTGTAGATGATTTTTCAAGGTATACTTGGACGCTATTTTTAAAACATAAAAGTGATGCATTCGAAATGTTAAATTTTTTTGAGAAACGAGTTGAGACTCTAATGGATTTAAAAATAAAAAGTATAAGAAGTGATTACGGTGGAGAATTTGAGAATGAATTATTTACAAACTTTTGTAATAAAAAGATAATTAGCCATAACTTTTCATTTCCACGAACACCACAACAAAATGGAGTAGTTGAAAGAAAAAAATCGCACCTTGCAAAAATGTGCTTGAACTTTCCTAAATAGCAGTGGCTTACCAAAGAATTTTTGGGCCGAAACTGTTGCTACAGCATGTTACGTATTAAATCATGTAACTCTTAGACCTATGACTAAAAATACGTGTTATGAAATATTCTACAAAAAGAAACCAAAAGTATCATATTTTCGAATATTTGGATCAAAATGCTTTATTCTAAATGTTTGGATCAAAACTCAATGTTTATCTAAAGTCAACATATTCCTTCAAAACTTTAATGGCTGAGCTCTCCCTTCCTTCCCCCATTCCTGTCCTTTTAACCCCTTGCCCTGCCCTGACCTTGCCTGCCCTTCCTCCCCCATTCCCATCCTTTCATCCCCTTGTCCTGCCCTGATATTGCCTAACCTGATCCCCCTCCGATGCTACATCCTTCCTCCTTTCAACCTGTGTTGCCTGCTGTGTCTGCCTCCCCTACATCTTCTGTTCCAACCAAGGTTGTCCAGTCTTCCCCTACTCTCTGTAACTCTAGTCAACAGGCATGGACTTCTCTTTTCAAGTTCAAACCTCGCAATGCGGGGAAGTACATGCCTGTTAACTTTATCAATGAATATGATGGTGATGCTCTGGTCCTTCATGATGCAGTTCAAGAAGCATGGCAATGTATTTGGCATGATTATTTAGTTGGCTTCTTCCTAGATAAACTCCTTTCGTTTACTGCAGTTGTGCAACACCTCAAACGTGTGTGGCGTTTGAAAGGAAATATTAAAGTCAAGTCTGATGGTGTTGTCTTCTTGTTCCTATTTTCCAGTAAGGAAGATCGGAGCAGGATAATCAAGGATGATCCGATAATTATGAAGAACAAATTGTTTATTATTAAACAATGGGACCCCACATTAAGCAATGTGTGTGGCTCTGTCACATCGGTTCCAATATGGATACACATATACAATATCCCACTAGCAGCGTGGTCCCCTCTTGGTATCAACTGGCTTGCAGGAAGAATAGGGAGTGTTAAATGTTTAGATGAAAGTACGGAGAAAATGGAAAGGCTTACCTATGCTAAAGCTTTGGTGGAAGTGACACCCTTCTCTGACCTAGTGGACAACTTCCAAGTACTGTGTAAGGATGGAACAAGGCAAACTGTTTTTGTGGAATATCAGTGGAGGCCACTTGCTTGTACTTCTTGTAAGGTGTTTGGGCACGACATTTTAAGTTGCAAAAATAGTGTTGTGATAGATGAAGATCTGAATAGTAAAAAGAATACTTTACCAAATCAAGCTCCAAAAAACAAAGAAACTTTTGGGAAAGAACATAATGAAAAAGTTGTGCATAATAAATCCTTCGTGGGTTGGAAGAAAGTTGAGCATGGAAACAAAAGGAAGAATGAGTTAATTAAGACCGAGGAGAATACTGGGAGAGGCAATAGTGGGAATAACAGAGGCTATATATCAAGTAGAGAAGGAACAGTTACAGAGAATAGGAAGGACAAGATGGATGAACAAGTTGAGGAAGGGGAGGTTGTAGAGGTTATGGAAATGAACTTAGGAAATAAATTTCATGTGCTGCAAGAATTAAGTGACGATAATGCAATTCAGTGTGAGGTAGGAGGAAGTGAGAAAAGAAAAGTTGATCAGTTAAAATGTTTAACTGATATAACCTGTAAGGAAGTCTTAGAAGCTGATGAGAATATGCATGCTTGCATGGACATGAATGATGTTAATCAATGTGATGAAGCAGATTTAGTTGCTGACTTTCAACTAGCTGATAGGTATGGCAAGCTTGTTCAGGAGATGGTTGAAAATGGAAGGTCCAAACAAAATGAAGTTACAAAAGGTAAACAAAAAGAAAAGATGGTACCTGAATCAATAAGAAATGTAAATAAATATGGGAACAATAGCAATTTGGATGGTATTACTGTGCCTTCATTACCTAGCAGTGAGAAGAATCAAATCCCACTTGATTTTACTACCTGTTCCCAAAGCAAGCTCCTTCCTCAAAGTCAAGCTTCAGTGACACATGCACACAATGTCTATGTGCATGCTTCAGTTGAGACCATATCCCCTAACTTTAATCACAAATCCCATTATTCTCATATTACCCCCCCTCCTGGTTATTTAATCCATCATGATCTCCCTCAGCTTGTCCTCCCCAACTCTCCAATCCCTCTGAATAATAAACTCAGCTCTGTCAGGAAAAAAAGGATAAACATCTGTCTGACTTTGATAAAGGCAACCTTGTTGACTATGGTGAAACCTTACCTGAAAAGGATAAATCCCCTAACTCAGGCCTTCGTAGGTCTACGAGATTACAAAACCCACTTCCGTAAGTTTTCCCATGTTACACAATTTTGGGTTTTGGAATATAAGAGGTGCACATTTGGATATCAAACTTGTGCAAGCAAAACACTTAATCTCTGAGAATAAATTAAGCATTTTTGGCATTCTTGAGACCAAACTAAACCGTGAACTTACCCACAGAGCTGCAAATCTTATCAACCCTCAATGGAGTTGTCATCATAATCTTGATGAGGCCCCATATGGTAGAATCTTGGTGCTTAATGACCCCAACATTTACTCACTAACCCCAATATTATCCCAAAAGCAATTCATCCATTTTCATGCCTTACATCTTCCATCCTCTACTACTTTCTACCTAACTTTTATCTACGGAGATAACCACTCTGCTGCTAGGCAGGATATGCTGGACTACTTACCTCATTTTAGGCAGGAAACTCACCCTTGGTTTGTGCTAGGTGACTTTAACTGTATGCTTTCTGCGGATGACCGCTGTGGTGGCAGCCCTCTTTCTATCTCTGACATAGCCCCTCTCAACCTTGCCATCAGTGCCTCAAATTTACATGAAGCTGCTTTTGTTGGTCCTAAATACACGTGGAATAACAAAAGTCGATCTGGCGTAAGAACCATGAGTAGATTGGACTTGACCTTTCTCAACACTAAGGCCTTAACTCTATACCCCAACTCTCTTAATCATATCCTCCCCCCTCTTCTCTCAGATCATTCTCCGGTTTACTTAGCCCCTCAATGTGATGCCATTAAAAGAAATTCAAGTTTTAAATTTTTTAATGCCTGGATCAATGATCCAGAATTTATGCCTTTAGTTATTAAAGTCTGGAAACGCCCTCAGAGTGGTAACAAAATGTCTATTTTGCAGCGTAAACTGAAGGCCACCAAGGAAGCGTTAAAGACATGGGCCAAGAACAAGTATGGTGATGGGAACAAGTACTCTACTGTCTTGCAGAGAGAGCTATCAACTATTCAGCTGAGGATGCTTGATGACCCAGGTAATATCAGTTTTTCAGAGCAGGAACATGTGCTAACCAAGCATCTTTCCGATGCCCTGGTTGCTGAGCAAAGCATGAAGAAACAAAAGTTGAGGAAGGAGTGGGATCTGTATGGTGATAGGAATACTGAATTGTATCACACCTCCCTTAAAATTAAAAATGCTAGAAGGAACATCGTCCAAATTCAGAGTGAAAATGGTACCATTTTAAGCAAGCCTGATGACATTGATAAAGCTTTCATTAACCATAACACTGCCCTGTTTTCCCCCATTGAATCTTTGTCCCCTAATACTCACGAGCTCTTGTCAACCCCTATGCCGGTTTTGTCTGCTGATGATATTCTGGTTTTATCCTCACCTGTGACTAATGATGAAATATATAACGCTATATTTGGAATGAAGAGAGATTCATGTAGTGGCCCTGATGGCTTTAATGCTGTTTTCTTTACTCACTGTTGGGACATTATTGCTGCTGACCTTTTAGCTGCAATGCATAATTTCTTTTCTCATAATAAATTGCCGTTACCCATCAATGCTACCAATCTGTGTTTAGTGCCTAAAGTTAAACATGCTGCAACTTTACATGCCTTTCGTCCTATTGCTTGTTGTAACATTATTTACAAATGCATTTCAAAGGTCATTGCTTCTAGGCTCAGGCTTGTGCTTCCTACTGTTATATCTGAGAACCAAGCTGCATTCTTAAACAATAGATGCATTCTTGATAATGTGCTGGTCACTCATGAGCTTCTTAATGGGTATGGTCGTACCCATGTTTCTCCTCGAGCAATGATGAAGCTTGACATTAGAAGAGCATATGATACTGTGAGTTGGGAAGCTTTGACTGGTATTATGAGTTTAATGAGATTTCCTTGCCATTTTGTTAGTTGGATATATACTTGTATATCCATTGTTTCTTTCTCCTTATGTTACAATGGGGGCACTGTTGGATTTTTCAGAAGCAAAAGGGGTATAAGGCAGGGAGATCTAATGTCTTCCTATTTGTTCATTATTGTCATGGAATTTTTTACTCAACTTATTAACAAGCAAGTTAGACTAAATAAATTTGAGTTGCATCCCAAATGCAGGAATCCTAACATTACCTCTCTGCTCTTTGCTGATGATGTGATTCTTTTCATGAAGCCTACTATATCAACTATAAACTGTTTCAAAGGCATCCTCACCACCTTTGAGAATTGCACTGGTCTTCAGGTTAACTGCAGTAAGTCATACCTCTCGGTAGCTGGTCTTAATGACAATGACAAACAATCCATTTATCAAGAAAGTCAATTACCCAATCTCCCTAATGGTACAATGCACTTGGGCATTCCCTTGTCCACTAGGAAAATTGGTTACACTGCATGTTTACCTCTTTTTGAAAGAATAACTGAGGCTATGAACAGGTGGGCTAGCAATAAGTTATCTCAGGCTGGTAGAACCACTATCATTAAATCGATTATTCAAGCCATGACTGTGTATTGGTGCAGATGCTTTATTTTGCCAACTGCACTTTTACTGAGAATCAGGAAGGCGATGAATCACTTTCTATGGACTGGAGATATGTATTCTACAAAACTTATTCCTATTGCTTTTGCCAAATTGGAAAAACCACTTAAATATGGTGGGTTGGGTTTCAAGTGTTTGTCTACTTGGAATCAAGCTGCCTTTTCTAAGCACTTTGATAATCTGATCAATGATAGTCCTAACTTGTGGGTCAAGTGGGCAAAGAAACATCTTGGCAATAAACATTTTTGGCAAATGGTTCCTTCACCTCTGTGTGGCTAGGTATGGAGATCGATCCTCAATCTTAGAAGCATTTTACTCCCCCATGTCCAGCTGTTAATTAGCCCTGGATGTGATGCAAAGTTCTGGTATGATCCTTGGGTGAGTAGAGGAATTATTTTGTATGATTTGCTTTCTTATGAGCAGAAAATTCAAACTGGCATCCCTATGAATGCTAGAGCATTTGATTACTGTGTTGATGGTGTGATTGTGTTGCCTTACACTTCCAACCCACACATTAATCTTCTATGGGAGACTGTGAAAGGCTACAAATTACCTCCTGATGGTATTGGTTATGTGTGGGCTGCGAAGCATGAGAGGCATTCCATAGCTTGCATTTACATAGCCTTGAAAGGAGATGCTAATAACCTGGTTTTTAGATGGCATTCAAGAGTCTGGAATAGCTTAACGTCACATAGACTCAATTTTTTATTATGGAAGACTCTCAGGAATGCTTTGATGACCAAAGTTAAATTATGCAGAAGAGGTTTAACTGTGGACTTGAGGTGTGTTTTCTGCAATGTTGATGCTGAAGATACTGCCCACCTATATTTTGTATGTGGGTTTACTACTTGTATTTGGAAAGCATGTCTCTCAAGTGCTGGTTTCAATGATCCTATACTTCATGGTGATGCTGAGTGGAATAGGATTTTCAGGAAGACAAGGTGGAAGAATAATGCAACCTTTTGGCATTTGTTGATGTTGAAAGTTTATGTGACTGTAATTTGGACTGAGAGAAATGCTAGGGTATTCGACAACAAAAGGAAGACTGCTGCTGAATTGATCAGTGTAATTACGACTATGGTTAGGGAGAAGTCTTCTCATCATTCTGCTTATGATACCATGGACTAGGGTGTCGGTGTTGGTTCTTGTGTTCTTGCTTGTGTGTGTGTGTTTGTCTTTCCTTTTCCTTGTTGCTTCTCTGTCTTCTTGGGTGCTGTTTTGCCCTGCTTTGTTTTTATTTGGTGTTTGTGTGTTTAATAAAAATGGATAGGGACCATGCAACCCTCCTTGCCTTTCAAAAAAAAAGATAATCTTGGTAAAATAAATACAACATTATTTATTAAAAGAGAACAGAAGGATATATTAATTGTTCAAATTTATGTTGATGATATTATATTTGGATCTATTAACGAAAATTTGTGTAATGAATTTTCTACAAAAATGACAAATGAATTTGAAATGTCTTATATGGGTGAATTGAATTTCTTTTTAGGATTACAAATAAAACAATTAAATAATGGAAATTTTATAAATCAAGAAAAATACTGTAAAGAATTACTAAAATGTTTTGGAATGGATAATACATCAAGTAAATCCACTCCAATGAGTATTACTAATCATCCAGACAAAGATGAACATGGAAAAGAGTTCGATCATAAACTATATCGAAGCACGATAGAATCTTTACTATGCTTAACAGCTAGTAGACCAGATATTATGATGAGTGTTTGTTTATGTGCAAGATTTTAAGCACAACCTAAGGAATCACATCATCGGGCAGTTAAACGAATTTTACGATATTTAACCAATACTAAAGACTATGGTCTATTTTATCCAAAAGACAGTACGTTTAAACTCGTATCTTACAGTGAAGCAGATTTTGGTGGATGTAAATCAAATAGAAAAAAGTACAAGTGGCGCATGTCACTTTATTGGTCAATCGTTAGTTTCGTGGTTTACTAAAAAGCAAAATTGTGTTTCTCTTTCAACATGTGAAGCCGAATATATTTTTGCTACCTTAGCTTGCGCTCAAGTAATATATATGCAACAAAAACTTAAAGACTATGAAAAAATAATAAACAAATCTCCAATATATTACGATAATACTAGTGCTATAAATTTATCTAAAAATCCAATTAATCATTCACGAACAAAACATATCGATATTCGTCACCATTTAGAGAGATGATGTTGAAAAAGAAATAATAACTCTTGAATTTGTTAACACTAAAAATCAAATAGCTGATATTTTTATAAAATCGTTAAGTGTAACTTTTATTAAGTTAAGATGGGATCTAGGAATTTGTTCGTACAATGAATTGGTTAACTAAATTTGTAGAAATAATATTTTGTTCGCTTAAATTCGTAATAGCTTATATGGACTTTAGACTGCACAATTGATTTTATACACTTAGAATTAACAACAACCACATAAAAAATTAAATTAAATAACCACCATTTAAAAACTAACTAGTATTTGTTAAATTTTGATGGCTTAACTCATTTTCATCAACTTATTTCTAAATATAGCGAAACCTTATCTTATAAATTCAGCTTATATTCTACTTAAAAATAAATAAACACAAATAAATTATTAAAACAAATAATACAATGTCTTCCGATCACGACTCCACTAATTCAACTATCGGCTATAAATCCTCCTCGTCAGATAACACTTACATATCACCAACTAAATCCACACCTACATCAACTCATTCAGCTTCTCTAAACATTGTTGCATCACCAACATACCACACTGGCTTTTCTCCTAAAGAAAAGAAAGCTAAACATTCGATTGATCTGAAATCAACATCTCTCACCGACAAAATTGATGAGATATGTCACTATCAATAAGAAATGATCGGCGTTCAACGTGAAATGTATTACGAGCAACAACATCAAGGATCTCATCTAAATTTTCTTGAAAATTGTATTCTAGCAATTTGTGGTCATTCACCAACAAAAAATTGCATATATCAAAAGTCTCCTCAATTACAAGAAACTCCTACAAAAGCACATAACATTACTTTGAGATATCTGTGCAAACCGGGACCATCATACCAAGCTTGGTCCAGCTCGTCCAATTTGGTCTCCACTAAAGCCATTAATTGACGTTACAATAGTTGAACCAAATTCATGGGATATACAACAAATCAATAATTCTGAATTCTCCGACAAAAACTTAACTTATGCTACACATCATGTAAATTATGTTTATTTATTAATTTTTGGTATGTATACTGTTTATTGTACTAAAATTATACTAAAATTTTCATTGATATTAAAAAAATTCTCTATATATCAGAAAATACATATCATAGACGTCTGTGAATATACCACAGACGTCTGTCACAAGTTACGGGTAAATTTTCCTGTAGCCACAGACATCTGTCGAAACCTCACAGACGTCTGTCAAAACTCTATGTTTAATATTTTTGTTGCCACAGACGTCTGTTGAACCATCACAGACATTTGTTAAATTTCTCTGCTTCATTTTTACCGAAGCCGCAGACGTCTGTGACTCCTTCATAGACGTCTGTCGCTGCTCTAGCAACAAATTTTCAACGGCCATATATAAACAACTTTACCCCTCTCTTCACCTTTACCTCCATTTCTATTCCCAATTTCTGAAACCTTAGCTTTCAAAACATTCAAATTCATCAATCAATGGCTCCCAAGAAGGTTATCGTCCCTAAAAAGAAAAAACAATGCCAATCTTCCTCCTCTCAAGCCCCGGTTACACAAGCTCACATAAACCAATGGCTCAGCAACAATCCCAATGCCCATCAAACGATTTGAGGCGCTTTCCCAAAAGAAGATCCACTTTGTTCCTTTTTATTGCCTTGGCAATGTGATGGAATATAAAATTCTAGGAATAACTACGGATGTCGGTTGCTGCAGCCTAATTAGCTATGATGCAAATAAGGTAATCATCGATTTTCTAGCTATTTACCTCTTCTACTCCAATCTGTGTAGTATGGAGATTTGGAATCCGAAGAATGATGATAGTTGGTTGTGGTCAACTTTTTACGAAAAAGAAATTAAGATTGATGTATATACAGTTGGCCGTATTTTAGGATGTTCTTATAAGGGGATTGACTTAACGGATATACCAGATCATAGTCTTCTATCAAGAGATGAAGTTACCCATCAAATAAAGGAAGATAAGGTGCCCCAATGGAAATCCATTTACCTTCGCCCACGTGCTAGACTATTAAATCGAATGATAATAACACAATCATTTCCCGTCTAGGTAGTCACGAGCAAATTTATCCCAATGACCATCGAGCTTTGTATGCGATATTTGGTCGCCTACCGGTAATTTGGGAAAAATTTATTCATGACCAAATTAAAGGTTTTTGGACTCAGCATCGTCGCTCAATTGTATATGCTCCGTACATAATGCACATCTTGCAAGATCTTGGAGTTCCTTCATACTTATCACAATACGAAGAAATTCCAACAAAAACAGTGGTCCACGATATTTTTCACTAATGCATCTTCCCAAAAGCCCACCTTGTATCACCCCCTTCGACCAATGGACTCTACAACAACATCAACAAGAACATCATGGTCCTCCTCCAATTAGCGCTCCTCAGCAGACTTACTCCCCATATCCTTCACAACAACCACCTTCCTCTAGTCATGCTACCAAATATTATTCGGACTCTAAAATACAAGAATCTCGTGTTGAACCAACGCAAAACGAATCTCTTCGTGATTTGGCAATTAAAAACCAAAAGATAATCAGCGAGCTTTAAATAGAAAGATGACTAGATTGTTTCTCCACAAGGATGACAAAAATGGAGAAGACTTTGGACAAAGTGGTCTCCACTTTGGGCAAAGTGATGCGCAAAGTACGTGGTCGATCTTTTTCATGCTCATCATCTTCACCTTCCCCAACACCTCCACCTCGGGTTCAAACACCAGTTTATCGCTCTCAAGCCTCGCCCGGAGGTACGTCACATGATAGAGGTGACCAAGGGAAGACTCTTATTCACACACAACTTGAGGAGGAGAAAGAAGGCAGTGATGACATGTACGTGTCTGATACTCCATATTTTCAACAACAATCGTACATGGCATTTCAATTCACGAAGATGAGGAGTACAATGACCAAATGCAATGGTCGGGTACATACGAGCAAGATCATTCTTCTTATTGAGAGTATTACGAGAACTATGGGGGCTTATCTTATTCACAAATTCAGTTCAATTAAAGTTTTCTTTTATTTTGCAACTCTTATGCTTGTTTGTTTCAGTATTTACAACTTTTGCTACAATTGTTTCTAATTTTATTGTGAACTTCCATATTTGATTTTCCATAATCTTAAATGATAACATGCTATGTCTATTTAATATCTCCGTATCTTATATTATTTCCCTCCATTTTGATAATAACAAAGGAGGAGAAATCTATGCATATACATAGGGGGAGACAAACATAATAAAACTTCCATTGTATAGTTGGTATTTGACTGTATAGTTGATTTTTGATTGTATAGTTATCATCATCAAAAAGGGGGAGATTGTTAGAACCTCCAATTTATGTTTCAATGATAACAACTATACAATCATACACATATATAGACCTTATTAAGATTGCAGGTATATGCTACAAGAAGACATCATGCTCGAAGATATTGAGACTCAAAGAGAAACGAAGATTCATTGACCATACTGCTGTTAGTAAGGTTATTCTATTGTAAAAGAGTCCTAGATAAAATATTGTTAAGGTCTCCTTGAGTATATATGCATACACAATCACACACAATTTCATATGCATCAAAATTAAGTTGAAAAACTGACTTTACACCTCACAGACGTCTGAGATAAAGCCACAGACGTTTGTGACAATTCTCGGGTTAAAATTCTCTTTAGTCACAGACGTCTAAGGTTTTACCACAGACGTCTATCATGTGCAAAAACTATCAATTTTGAAAAGACACTTCTGTTACATTCAAAAAGAAATCACCTTTCAAGGAAAGGTTGAAGCCATTAAATTGAATAGACTTTCTCAAATAGTAACAACTTTTCATATGCACCTTTTTGAATCTATAAATACTACTTTGATTCAGAAATAGAAATTATCCAACTTGAATTAATCTATTCTTTACTCTCTTGATTTCTAAACACTCTCTTGCATATACATTGTTCACATACTCTTAATCCATTATAACCAAAATAATTTTTGGTTAAATCACTTCCTACAACTCAAAGCATTCATATTCATATACTGAAAGCAGATCATAGGAAGATTTGTACTATAAGTCAAAAAATGTGTTATTTGGAACACAAGGTTGTCAGAGATACTTTTGTATTAGCCTATTCCTCCGGGCGAAGCGAGAGTAATTTGTTTAAAGGAAACACCGAAGGGGAGCTTCAGGACTGGACATAGGATGGGAGATCCGAATCAGTATAAAAATTCTGGTTTGCACGCTTTATATGCTTTACTATTTATTGTCTATTATTGCATTAACTTATACACTTGCATATTATACACAAGTTAGATAATATACGATCCATAAGACTTTCACATTCGACCTTTAATCTCCTCCTCTAAAAGAATTTCCTCCCTTTCGATTATTTCCACCCTTCCGATACGGATTGAATCTCTTCTTCTGCCCTCCCTTATGTCTTATATCAGCCTTCATCTCTTCTAGAAATAAGCGATCATATCACCTCGTCATTTCCACCACCATATCAAAAGGAGCCCATAGATACACCATCACCTTGTGATTCAGCCATTTCCTTGGGCCTTCTATAAATTTCTCGTTATACTTCAGCGGAGTATTAATATGCTTCCTTCCATACTTTGACAAAACATTAAAGTATTGGATGTACTCTACCAAAGTCATCTCTCCTTGTTTCAAGTTATGGAACCCCCTACATAGTACACTCTTCTACAATTCAAGAATTAACTAAGCCTCCAATCGCTCCTTAAACTGCTTTTAGGTTATCTCCTCCTTTGAGACTTCAGCAATCACAGCCTCCCATCAGTCCAATGCATTCTCCTAAGTTGAAAAGAAGCCAACCACCACTTATGAGCATTGTCATAACTCAAATCCCCAAAGATGTTCTCATATACCTTCAACCAATTCAACACTTCTAGAGTGGACTCCTTCCACATAAACAATTTTCCTCCACAGTTCTTATAATCTCGTTTCATCTTAGAAAAATCAACTCCTCTAGCTATAATCAGTCTTAGCTGAACAACCTCAGCAAGTTGTTGCATCATCATCTCCACCATAAATTGAAGGAACAAAGCATTCAAATCCATTCTTCCTTCATCTGGGGCAGGCTCTTAAGTACGAGCTTTAATACGAACTTCTAGGGCTGCCTCCCCTCTTTGCCATTAGTTTGCATAATGTCAGTTCCCCTACTAAGATTTGCTCTTGTACTTCTTTCAAATGTTGACTACATTGGTCTATTCTTTCCTTTTACATAAGCAAGGGTTAGTAAGAAACGAAAGTAAATAAAGTGAGATCAATCGTAGATGGGTAGATATATTCTACTATGCATCTATATTAAAATATAAGTACATTTTATATACAGTGCCTACCTTCCTCAAGGTGTTCATTTTCTATTACTTAATTTTCACTCAGCTTTGTCTCACTTGGGTGTTTCCCCTAACCTAAGCTCTGTACCACAGTGTAACATCCCCTACTTAGAGACTCGAAAATAGACGTCGATGATGCTGCAGTCATCACCAGAATCAATTTCAAACGATAAAGTGAGTTCAATATTGTTTTATACAACATTAAGTAAATAGAGCAGCTAAATAAATTATCATTACATAAATTTGTTTTACAAGATTCATTAAATCATCATTAACGTCTTTCATTCTCACGCATGGATAAATACAATAAGAAAAATAAGAGTAGTGACATGTCCGACATATGATGATGCCAACCAGACACATAACCAGTTATAATTTCAGGTTTTACATAGTGGAATTTTCAAAATACTTTTATCTACTAGATAGGCCTCCTAGTTCGTCTTTTGATTCTTTATTCATCCTTCCAAAAGGTACCTATCTAATCCACAAACTCATCATACTCATTTGAGTACCAGTAAGTTCATCGGAAATAATAAAAACACGGGTCAGACATAAAGTCTAGTATGAGTAAAATCTTTACCCTAAACATCCATAGCGAGACCATGTCATTGTAGCATGGAATGGGGTTTTCTCTCACTTTATCATCATAACAATTACACTATATCATGTAAGCAAGCATTACATCAAAACCAACCATGTGCATCACATTCAACCCATAAGTGTGCCCTTCCCTTGTCCATCAATTATGAACCATGTCATATTTATATTATCAATCCAAATTAAGTATACCCTATACTTAATATTCAATCATGAAACAATTCATTTAACCATCCATGATCCATTCATACATCACCTAATCTCTTTTTATAGGTGTTCGTCTGTAAGTTATCATTAGCTTGTTTTAGTGATTACCTCCATATGCCCGTTTATCACTAATTTATTTTTCTCGAACGACGTCACCTGATGAAATAGTCACTCATTCCACCATGGAAGCCACCTTGACCAGTGCCACCGTAACTCTCCAGAGAGGTAGAATATAAACACTTGAATACATTCCAGTAAGCGCCCTTACTGAGCGTCAATAGCCCCTTTTAGTCCTTGAACCGCTATCATTCACATTACCAATTTATTTTATTTACAACACCACCTTGATGTTTTTGGCACCTAGACATAACTCCCCTTTAGAGTTTAAAATATTCTTAGGTTGAACCCTATCATGGAATCATTCCATATACCATTGGATTTTAGACATAGTAGTCAAGACATCCTGTCATCTAATACTCTATGTGTTGGTATATCGTTACGATCATGGTTCTAACCCTTTTCTTTCATTCATTTATTGTGTACCCTGCATTCTTTAGGTAAAACATCTTTAATCTTTGATTGAATGATACCCTATCATTTATTAGCTTCTCTAAGCTTTCTTCCATTTCAAAATAAGTTAACACAATTTTAACTTATTAGATTCTTCCATTATTTCATCTCTATGAAATAGTCAATTAACACTTGAAATTGTCTTCTAAAGTTCAATAAGTATTTCTTATTTTACTTAGAAAATATAGCATGCTAAGCCATTGAAATTTATACTTAGATATCACACATTGGTTATCCCATAGTCATCACAAGTCAAGCCTAGCTATTATATATTAGCTATCATGTGAATCCCAACTACTATTTTTAGAAATTAGGCTCTCATGTACTATAGTTTCATTTCATGTATCATCAAAATTAAACCAATTATTTTCTAGAGAAATTCAATATTTGATAACTGATTCATTGTTTGTTCAAATTTAGCATATTTTTAGATCATGTTCTTAAAATTATCAGGAAAAATAGACTCACCATAGTTTATAGCTTGCATTAGTTGCTTCAATGATGTTTATTACCACTTTAACCACATTACTAAACATAACAAAGTTTCTCATATCTGTATATCACTTTTTGTATATACCTTCACAATATTTCTTACTCTCTGTTTTCAACAAATTAATCTAAATATATAATTTGATATTAGAAATCAACATAATAACATTCCACATTAAATAATTAAAAATTAACTATCACTCCTCATAGTAAATCTCTAGTGAGAAGTAGGTGACATGTTCAAACATGGAGCATCAACCTTGAATAACCAAAGTAAGTTGGTTCGACCTTGCTGTCTAAGTACTTCCCAAAACCTCTGCCTGTCTGAGTAGATCTCGTGTGGTGCATAAGGAACTCGATAGAATCTTATCTTAAATCTAACATATTAATTTTATTTATTTATAAAAGTTTAATGAAGCAAATAATGATTTAGCGGTTATAAGTTTGCACTATAATAGAAGTTCATATTAGAGAATCTATTTAGACTTTCTATTATTTTATCTATATTTTGTTTCCTACTATAATATAACCACCAATGGACATTTGCATATAAAAATGTGACCACATTTGCATATAAGTGTTAAATTGGACTCTTGTTGCTTGATCTAATGATACGTAGCTACAACGTTTGTATATTTTGGTAATTTTGTATAGAAAAGAGTTAACATTTTATGAACTAACTTTTAACTCTCCTATTTAGGACTTACAACAACTACAAAAACTTGTTTTTATTGCTGAGTGGTATATATTCTCATAGTAACTCATGTTGTACAATTTTGAACTTCTGTAAAACTGGATTAACTTGTAGTTCTAATTTTATAATTAGGTTCATTACTGTGGTCAATCTTTACTAAAGGAGCATGAGATAAATAAGTAATGTATTGGTTGGAATAGAAAATGGTAACCTAAGAAGAAAAAAAACTATATTGAGTTTTGTAGAACAACCGAGATCATTGATTGTGACATTACATGTTGTCGCAAAATGAGTCAATTTTTCCTTCCTATATGTTGTATGATTCCCATTTTTTTCGTACCGTGAGTTGAAACAGGTTTATACTCCAGTGCTTAAAACTTTTAAGTTGTTAAATGCTACATCACTCACATTTTCATTTACACATACATGATATTAGATATACTAACAATTAGTTAATAAATTTGAAGTTAATAAAACGATTGGAAACTTTAACCATAAACAGAAGGCGATTAAAATACAGGAAGAAATCAAACCTTTAGTGGATCTAAATATTCCAACCATTTTCAACCTATCAATTAGCAATTCCTAAAGGAAAATTTGAATCCATTAGTAATAATATTCACTCGGGTGCTCAGTAGAATGCAGAAGGAATAATATCTAAATATCAAAAGGATAGATACAAGCCCTTTTGTTATTATTTCAATCAAAGAAAGTCGACTAATAGACTTTCCTTAATTCTAACTGAATTGCTCCCCAATTGAAACGTTAACCAATTTACTATAAAAAATCAACAAAAATAGTAATGATCGTTTTCATTTATAATATATTACTTCAAAAAAATGAATTGGACTGTCATTCAACTACAAATAATGCTTATTGAGGTCTTTTTTTTGTAGGATGAATAAAACTAAATTTTTTGGTTTTCACATGTATTCAAACTTGTTGAAGATACAACTATGGAAAATGAATATGCGTTTCTTCTTCTTTTTTGGCAAATGCTATCTTATTTTAATGCTCTTTTTTATAAAAACTTTTGTTGTTTGATTATAATTCTATATTATAAATTGTTATTACTAGAAAATCTTTCCTCCTTTTATTATTATATATATATAAGAGACATATAAGACTATATATTAATTGATTATTATCTTTAAGGTTTGTTAGATTTCTTTTGTTTTTGATGAAAAGTCATGCCATATGTATCTTTCATTAAACTTTACTATACTAAGATCATGGCTTTTTGACAAAAAAAGGTTCATTACCATATAAAAAGGAAATTTTCTTTATAATTACTGATATATTAATGCACCTTCAGTCATAACAGATAATGAAGAAATAGATATATCTTTTCCTAGTAGTTGATTAAATATGTTAGTAGCTTTTATTTATAACCAAATATATATACCATTTGGGTAAAACCATAAAAGCATTTAGTGTCTGAAAATTAAGATGTTTATGCTAAACAGGCAACTACCTAATATAGTAATAACAGGACAATATATTTAATTTATGCAAACATGTAAGCCACTTACTAATATATTAATGTTAAATGTTAACTGCATATTACAACTTAAATTACAAATTATATGTCTTTTAATACAAATTATTTTCATTCACAGTTTAATCCCAACATAAGCCAATGCACAAATATATATATATATATATATATATATATATATATATATATATATATATATATATTCTTCGTGCCAAATGAAGATATGAAAATCAAGTGCTAAGTTTTATAAATCCAGCAGTAAAAGATTATAATCATACTGTACAATAACTCAAATTTTAGATTTGATATGAGGTTAAGAAACAAAATTCGTGCTTATTGCTAATCAGAACCAATTAAAATAAAGCATATATACATCTCTATTTGTATATATTTAACAACTTAAACTTGCATTAGCTAATACATCGGAATAGTCTATATTCAAAGATTCATAATGAGAACTTATGTCTACATACAAAAGTTGAGAGCATTTACATCTTAACTATTATACCAACTATATACTAATGAAATCATTTTGAATACAGAAGCGAAAAGGTACAATAACAATATATTGGAATATTATTCAATAATATTGATATGCTCAACAAAATTTCAGTTTTCCAGTGGGAATATCGATGATGTCGTAGTCATCAATGGATCATCTATCACTGAATTAACTTTAATAGAAATAACTGAATGGATCCATCCATAATCACTCTATTTTGATAAAAAATTGTAATAGCATAGTACTTACCTTTTAGATAAGCAATCCAGTACATATGCATAAATCATAACAAACAACTTACATATAGTAGAAACCAAAATAACTTCAAGAGGTGATTATTTTTTATCTGCAATAAAAAAATACATTTAAAAATTGCAATAAAAAATATATTTAAAAAGATAAAAAAAAGGCTTATCAAGTAGTAGCCTGAACATTGATTAAATTTGCCTCAAGTTCATCTTTAGAACGATAGTGGCATAGAATTTTAGTAGAGAAACATTGATAGGAAGTGGATCGAAAAGAATAATAGAATAATGATCAGCTAGAAGAACATCGATCAGTGAGCATGTACAGAAATTAAATTAAAACCTTCAAAATCCTACTTCTTGAGAATTTCCCACCACCGCTGCCACAAAATTAATTCTCCCACGACACATGTTGACCGCAGCTACGATCGATCATTCAGGACCCAATGGTGCTTGATAGGGCCATTATGCCAGTTGAGAAGGTTGTTTAAGATGGAGAGCTCTCGTTTCCAATTTTCATTGTTCCGTTATTTAATTATTTGTTTTGATGAGCATAATAATTATGATAAAAAGGATCTGAAGCAAAGCAAAGAGGAGTGGAAATTATAATGGGAGAAATTTCGATGGACGTGTAGATAAAAACATGGTAAAAGAGAATGACCAAGAAAACCCACTTGAATTATTAGTTGTAGTTGGATTTGAAGTAGGGTAATTATGTAAATTCAAAAGTTTCATTTGGTGATTTTCTCGTTATATATAGATAATTAGTTTTTCTGAAATTAATATTTTTCTCAACCTAGAAAATCATAACAATTTCAAAAAAATTCCATTAATCTTAAAATTAAAAAAGCATCTTTATTTCGTCATTTTAAACATCATACTGAATTTTCGAAGCACATAAATATGATTAAATCATGTTTCACTTTAAAACACAAACAAGTTCCTTTCATTTAAGTTTCAAATCACATTCCAACCAAGATTTAATCATTCAAATACATCTATCATTATTAAAATCATCTAATTAAAAGCAAATCCGAACCTAATGGGTTAGGAAGGGTTTTAGGGAAAAATTTACTCACCTTGATATTGAAACCTTGATTAAAACCTTACTTTAATCCTCTTCTTAAAGTTGAAAGCTAGAATTCTTCTAACTTTAATTTCCTTTTCTCTTAACTTCAAAATGGTGGCCGACTTTTGGATAGTTTTAGGTATTTGTTTCGTAAATGTAAATGAAATGGAATGAGAGAATATGGCTAAGGAAAATAGGTTAATGATTTTGGCTTGAGCTAATATCCCTTCTAGTCTAATCTCCTCAATATATCTCCTGTAACACAATCCTTCTCACTATAAGAGTTAATTTATTTATCTTTATTGATAAAGCCAACTTTAATTGCTTTAATTACCCTTGATTCATTTACTTAACTTTTTAAAGTGTCACACACTTAATTAATCAAATCTACTTTAGGCAATTCTTATTATAAACTATCATTTATAACTTTAAAGCAACATTTATTATCCCGGAAGATAATAAATCAATTTAAAATGTTCGAACTATTTATTCATTGTAAATAAATTTACAAAAAGAGTTCACCATTATTATTTATTTATTAAAAGGAGTTAAATAGGGCTGCAATTAAATTATTATATTTACTCTTTTAATATTTTCCTTCTACTATTAATTTAATTTAATTTCACGTATTATGGACCCTCCAAAACATGAATGTTACACATACTAAATGATCTTTGTCTTCAATTTCACTAGGATTCACTTTCTTTATTTTATAATCTGTGATTCGTAAAACATAATTTATCGATTGCTTTTTTCGAATCGGCCTTGAGTCACGGACAACTAACATACGTTCTTCGAATGTTTTATGACATAGGTATTCATTATTTTCTTGCATAACTCATCATCACTTTGGTCATTACCCCTAATTGAATTTTGAAATAATGACAGTAAATGTTACACATGTCATAGTCTTTATCGTTTCACCACGGAGTGGATGAAAGATGGCTAGGAGAAGTACCGTATTGCTCGTTATTTTTTCCGAACCCGTAATTTTGAGAATTCGAAGGATATGAGAACTAACCGAATAAAGACATTATGGATATTGAATTTAATATAAGATTAACGTGATTAAAAATGCGAATTATTGAAGAATTTGACGAATTTTTGAAGATTTAAAGTTGGTTATTTATTAAAATAGGGAGAAAATAGAAAATTGGAACTGTTGGGAAGCTGCAATTTTATCATTGCTGAGTGTAAACTTGAATATGCGGCCGATGGAGATGCTCTAAGTGCAACGCCTCATTCTAACTGTCTTGTATATATAAACGATGAACAAATTGGTTAATTGTAAGCTATGAAAACCGTAGCCAAGCTAAACAAGTGCTTTCGCTTTAGCTTTGATGGTCTATTTTAAAACAGAACACAAGTCATCGAGTGAAAAGAATCTTTTTTGAAATGAGAACGCTCTCCATAGGATGCCTTGGATTCAAATGAGTATGCATGTTATGTTGCATTTAGTTACAATTTTTAAATGAAATCGGTATAACAGTTTAATTGATATGTTAATGGTAAATTTATCATTTTTTATGGTAAATAATCGATAATATTTTTTTAATACCAACGGTAAAAGTAATTTCACCCGTCAATTTATAACACGTGTATATTTGTGTAATATACGTTATCATAGACGTTTAGAACTAACCGAATTATTAATTTAGTTCAGTAATCACGTGAAATAATGTTAAACACACCTCACTTAATCTCATTCATGTCTTTTATTAAGTAACATTATAAATTATACAATGAAGCAACACTGTGGTGTGAATACATATCAAGTTACTGACCTATTTTAGTCAAACGGTAATTTACAGGGTAACGATTATCGGATTATCATTATACCAACCTATCAGTAACAGTAAGCAATTTTAGTTTACCAGTAAACATGATACGGTTACGGTATTTGTGAAATTGTAACGTTAACCGTTACCACACCAACCCCCGAACCCCAAAGTAACAACAGTAATGAGCACCATCCATACCAAATGTCCCAAAAAAGTGCTGCAATGAAATAACTGGGCGAATGTATATACGGAGACAAAAGAAAGCACACTTGTTACTATTGAGAGCCATAAAAAAAACAAATTAATTAATACAATGCTCAATCTACCTACCAAGAAATTCAGTAAAATGAACCAACTACACAGTTTATCCAACCACATGAAATCATGGCAGTACGCAAAGCATCATACATCCAAATTATTGTGTAAACAAAGCCGATTCTAAGATGTTGCTGCTTATCAAGAAGTTTAATCTTCCAAATAAAAGATAAATAAGCACAATAGTAATAAGCATAGAACCATGAACTTTATATACCGATACTGGACACCATCACCTCAACCATCACACGCATAGTCCAACAATCCACACATACCCCAACAGACACACAGTTCAACAGAAACAGACGCATACACCACATCATAATCAAACAAGTTTCAAGTTCAAGATCAAGTAGAGAAGGCACCACCACGAAGACGGAGCACAAGGTGAAGAGTGGATTCCTTCTGAATATTGTAATCAGCAAGAGTCCTTCCATCCTCCAACTGCTTCCCTGCAAATATCAGCCTCTGCTGATCTGGTGGAATCCCCTCCTTGTCCTGAATCTTGGCTTTCACATTGTCGATTGTATCCGAACTCTCCACCTCCAATGTAATCGTTTTTCCTGTCAGGGTCTTCACAAAAATTTGCATTCCTCCCCTCAGTCTGAGCACTAGGTGAAGTGTTGACTCCTTTTGAATGTTGTAATCCGCTAGCGTTCTGCCATCTTCCAGCTGCTTTCCTGCAAATATCAGTCTTTGCTGGTCTGGAGGGATGCCTTCCTTGTCCTGAATCTTGGCCTTTACATTGTCTATTGTATCAGAGCTTTCTACCTCGAGGGTGATTGTCTTTCCAGTCAAAGTCTTTACAAAAATCTGCATGCCTCCCCTTAGTCGGAGGACCAAGTGCAGGGTCGATTCTTTCTGGATGTTGTAGTCTGCCAATGTTCTACCATCTTCAAGTTGTTTCCCAGCAAAAATTAATCTCTGCTGATCTGGAGGAATTCCTTCCTTGTCTTGAATTTTGGCTTTAACATTGTCGATGGTGTCTGAGCTCACAACCTCGAGGGTGATGGTCTTTCCGGTGAGGGTTTTCACAAAGATTTGCATCTGTAATAGAATGATCGAGACAGTTTAAAATCTACTAACTTAATGGATCACAAGTATATTAAACATGTTTACAATCATATTGTCAACTACCCTCAACATATTTTCAGTTCCAAACTAACATAAGGATGCAAAGTTATGGATTCTTTTAACAAGATTTTAACATAAAAATATTAACCTTTAGGTCTCCAAGTGTACATCAATTGCTCGAATAGCTTAAACATTCAACTTTCATCCCACATCTAGTTATAGTTATCTATTTTGGTCGTTGTTTAAGGTAATGGATAATATGGGAAATCCAAATTTAACCCATATTTCCCAGACGGCAGCCAAATCGATTCTATAGAAAAAATCAATTTTCTTCGCATGATAAGATCTAAATCTATCTAAAATATAATCTACTTCGCACATCATTGTTGAATGTTAACATAAAAAAAATCATTGTTCTTAGTGAATAAATAACTATTTGCGTTGTGAACAAAATCAAGCAGAACCATGATCCCTTATAAATTAGCCATGACCCTTGGCCTATAAATTAGCGTTTTAAATATACAACGATCTAACCCATAAACAGCATAATCCTCAATTTACATGTCATAGGGCAATCGATTAATCTAAAAAGATGTTCACGAATTCATAATCTATGATTCTATAGCTACTACTCACGCTTCAGATCTAAGATAAGCAACAAGCTAGATGAAAGTCGTAGCTCAGATCTAAAAGTAATAACAAGCCAAAATTCCATATGACAAAATGAAACGAAATATAATTTAATGCTTTGACTAAAAGATAAATGAAGAAAAAAAATTAATGTTCGGACCTATAAAAATAAATTAGACTAGAAGTAATTCATGATTCTAAACCATAGATCCTGACTGAAAATAGACCAAACAAATGATGATATTTAAGATCGCTAAACATTAGAAAGAAAGAAAAACTAAAATGAAAGCATGAAATTGAAAAGGAAACCAACCTTGAATTTGAATTAATCTGTACTTTGAAAGTTGTGTGTAAAAGAGGATAGACTGGGTAGGCATTTATAGGAAAACCGCGGAACGAAGTATGAGTAAGATGGGCTTTCGGTTATCACTATGTTGCTCTTAGCCGTCAGATTTGGGACAGGTGTATGGAGATGCTGAGGTGGTAGACCCGACGTGACCTAGACGGCACCGATTTCGCATTTTCTAATGGTGGGTTTTCATGATGCGTTGTTTAGTTTTCTCAATCTGGTATGGTATCATTTTGTTTGTTTGATTAAAAATCATGCCTGTTTCATTACGTGTACCTCTCACTACACAAAATAATAGTGTAAAATCATTCGTCTTAGATACATATTTTTATAAATTATAACTTTTCACATTTACATCTATATGTATTGTTGCACGGACTCACTTGCAAGAAATTAATAGTTGTGTGATCCACTGCAACAATAATCCAACATAAACAATCATACAGTATCCGCCGCATAACGGAGAGTCTATGCTCGCTGACCACCCACTTAAGTGTTATTCCGCATTAAAGTGTCTGCTATGATTAATCATTCAAAGTCAACAGTGCAATTAGCGACCACAGCTGCACCGGACCATTCAATATTTACGGTCTTCCATGGCTTCCATAATAAGCAATCTATCTATTTATGATAAACCAACGCTCATTGATCAAGACACTGCCCGCTTGGCATTTGTCTATTTACAATCGTGCTTCAGCATTACCGGTCTCTACCTCATCGTCCTTGGTGGTGAATTCGACAATGAAATCTGCCAAGGTATGTTCTTTAACCGTTGTTCGGGGATGGTAATCAATTTCGTATTGGCTCAACTCGATACTTCATTTTAGTAATCTACCTAAATTGTTAAGGCGGTGAAGAATCTGCTGGACTGGTTGGCCGTTCACTACTCTAATAGGGCGAGATTGGACATAATGCCTAAGTTTCCTACACACAATCAGTAGATGGTATGCCAATTTCTTCAGTTTTGGGTATTTTGACTCGGACCCTTTAAACTACTTGCTAATGTAATACCCTGGCTTTGTACTAGCGTCCTCTCAGACCGGTGCCACACTCATGAGTGGACACAACGAAATACATGCATAGATCTACTCCATTTGAAGGCGTGGATAAGATTGAGATTTTTTTTTTTTTGATGTTCAATGAGTCGTAGGAGGACGGCTAGACACTCATCAGTTCACTTGAACTTACCTTTCTCGTTTTCGAGGAGATCGAAAAATAGAATACACTTATATGTTGCCTTTGAAATGAATGCCTCAATGCTGCAACCTTCCCATTTAGGCGTTGTTGGAAGTGGATGGGTTGACAACTGTAACAACCCGATGTTGAAAAGCAATTAATTAAAATTTATTGTAGCGATTTAATTAATTAAAGTCGGTTTTTAAAAATTTAATGCAAATGATTTTGGAATTTGATTGGAAACAATGGGAATTTAACGATAACTTATTTATGAGATAAATATTTAAAAGTCATGAATTACTAACAAGTAGAAAATTTAATTATTTTGGGAAGTATTGATATTTTAAAATTGAAATTTATTAATTCGTATTAAAAACGATTGAGAATTTTTTTTATAATGTTTAGTGTTGAAATAAATAAGATTATAAGTTTATTTTAAAAGAAAAGGAAATTTTATTTTAATTATAAAAGGAGTTTTACACTACTAGAAAGGCTTCGTATAGTGGCGGAGCCTAGCGACGGCTAAAAAAAGCGGTCGTTGCTAGCCGTCGCTATACGCAGTATACAGATCTGAGCCGAGAGCAACAGCTTCACTTCAATTCCTCCCCCAATTCCTTCCTCCTTCCCCCCATCTGTCACCATAGCCGCCGCCCCAGCCTTCAACGCCTCCAAATCACCCAAATTTGTGTCGGTATGCTTCTAATCTCTTGTTTGAATGTAAATTTGATGTTTTTAGGTTTAGTTTAAACCCTAATTCAATTATGATTTGTTGTAAGATTGAGATTTGTTGTTAAATTGAATATTAGTAGTGTTGTATGTTGATTTGGTAGATTAATTAGTTTATTATCATTACTTGAATTAAGTATTACATTAATTAGTTTATCATGATCAAGTTGAATAAATGGTTGATGTAGATGATTATTGTTGGCGATTAACATGGTTAGTTGTTTTAGGTGAAAAAATAGTGTATATTAATGATTAACTTGGTTATTGATAAATTTACATGAAAGTATTTCATAGTTTATGAAATTGATAAATTACAAATTTAAGTTGTTAAAATCTAAATTCTGCAAATATGTATATTACAAATTACAGTATTGTACAGTAATAAAGTTTATACAGTATTGTACAAATTTAAGTTTGATAAATTACAAACTACAGTATTGTACAAAAATAAAGTTTATACAAAAAATTAAAAAATGAATATGAGAACATTAAAAATTCCGCAAATATCTAATTTTTTTTTTTAAATTAGAAAATGACTTTAAAAACAACTGATATTGTACTAAAATCTAGTTTGTAAAGAAATTAAGAAATGAATATAACAACAACAAAGATTCCGCTAAAATCTATGTCGTAAAAAAATAAAGAAATGAATATTGAACTAAAATTGTTAATTGAATGTTGAACTAAAATTTAAATATATAAATTTATTAAATAAAATTTAAATAGTTGAAACATTGTCAAAATTTGAAAAGAACAACAATATTTGATAAAATTTAAAGAATTTTTTTTATCTCTTAGATTGGCTTTGGCCCCGTCTGGCAAGTGTTGTATATGATCGTTATATGGATGTTCGTTTTGGTAACGGAACGGACATGTATATTCATCTGATACAATATTTGTCGGATTTGTCCCTGTATTGGACAAGTTACAAACACAATAAAGTAATTACATATTATAAATCATTTCATTTTAAACGGTTACAAAATTTCGATAGCACTTCATTTACGTTCTCTGTGTACACGCATTTGTGTACGATACAGGGAACAGAAGGGCAGTGCTGCCGAAATTTTGTTGAACCGTTTAATCTGAAATGATTTATAAAATGTAATTACATTATTGTGTTTGTAATGGGAAGTAGGATGACTGACCACCGAAGTGAAAACCAAAATACTAAAAAATTTAAAAATAAAGTGAAGTTTTTATTTTGAATTTTCTGCAATGGTGAACTGTTTACAATGGAGAATGGTTGAAAATTAATGATTTAAACTGTCTAACGTACATTTTCAAATCAGAAAAAATGTTCAATTATTTTCTCGACCGTACTTGGATGTATGAAGTCAGAACTGGAAAGAAGGGATCAATAAAGCAACATTTCTACAACGGTGTACACGAATTTATTAGATTTGCTAAATCTAATAACCGAAACAACACAGAAATTCGTTGCCCGTGTAGTAAGTGCCAACATTTGAAGCATTGGAAACCGGATATAGTTGAAGTACATTTGTATCAATATGGTTTCGTGCCTGATTATTATTTCTGAGATCGTCATGGAGAACTTGTTGAACCTACACCTAATACTGAACTATTAGAGGACGGTAATATGATGATGAATCCGATAGAAAATATGGTGGATGATGCAGCACGATCAATGTTTTCTACAACTGAAGCTGTCGATGAAGACAAAAATGTCGAAGAAGAACCGACTGCGGGAGCTAAAAAAATATACGATTTGTTGGATTCTGCTAAGAGGCCGTTGTGGGACGGATGTAAAAGCGGAACCGAACTTTCAGTAATCGCCGAATACATAACTATGAAATCAAAATTCAACCTTACGGAAGCTGCATTTACAGCAGTTGTACAAGCTGCAAAACGACATATGCCACCCAATAATCTGATGTGCAATAGTCATTATAAAGTAAAAAAATTAATGTCTGCTTTCGGTCTACCGTGCGAGAAGATAGATGCATGTGTGAAAGGTTGCATGTTGTATTGGAAAGACGACGTTGACCTCAGAAAATGCAAAATATGTAACGAAGAAAGATACAAACCAAGAAAGAAGAAAGGGAAAGAAGTCTCGTACAAGAGAATGCATTATTTACCCATCACTCCCAGACTTCAAAGATTATATGCATCTTCTGCTACGGCCTGTCATATGCGATGGCATAGTGTGAGAACAGCGGAAGAAGGAACTTTAATACATCCATCCGACGGAGAAGCATGGAAACATTTCGATAAGACTTATCCCGCATTTGCTGCGGAAAGCTGTAATGTCAGACTTGGTTTATGTACAGATGGATTTTCACCATTTTCACAGTTTGGTAGTAAATATTCATCCTGGCCAATTATCGTTACTCTGTATAATTTACCTCCATGGATGTGTATGAAGACACCATATATGTTTCTCACCACTGTCGTTCCCAGGCCTCATGATCCAACCCAAGGAATTGATGTTTATTTACAACCATGATCGAAGAGTTGAAGAAACTGTGGTATGAAGGAGTCGAAACTTACGATGTATCAAGGAAATTTTTTTTTCGTATGTTCGCTTCTTTTTTATGGACTATTAATGATTTTCTTGCATACGGGATGCTTTCTGGTTGGAGTACGGCCGGTCGTCTAGCATGCCCTTATTGTATGGAAGAAACACGAGCATTTTCGTTACAATATGGGAAGAAAGTTTCGTGGTTCGATTGTCATCGGTGTTTTCTTGATCCCAATCATACTTTTAGAAGAGATAAGAAAAATTTCATAGCTAACAGAGAAGAGAATCTGAAACCACCCAAGGTTTGGTCAGGCGAGGAAATATACGAAATTGTAAGGGACTATCCAAAGATACATGAAACTGGAGTCCAGACTGAAATCCCAGGAAAGTCAGACATTCATAATTGGTGCAAACAAAGTATATTTTGAGAGTTACCATATTGGAAAGATCTCTTACTCCGACATAATATTGACGTGATGCACAACGAAAAGAACGTGTTTGATAATCTGTTTAATACAATTTTGAATGTAAAGGGCAAAACCAAGGACGATTTGAATTCAAGGCTTGATATAACAAACTATTATAAGCGGCTGGAACTTCATATGAAGCCTAATGACAATAAAAAACCGAAAGCATGCTATGAGCTAGACAATAAGCAAGTAAAACTCATGCTAAAGTGGGTGGAAGAATTAAGATTTCCCGATGGGATTTCTTTCAATCTTCGTAGATGTGTTGACTTCAAAAATAGTAAACTGAGTGGGATGAAAAGTCACGATTGTCATATCATGATGGAATATTTACTACCTGTGGCTTTCAAAGAACTATTGCCGGTAAAAGTATGGAACGTCATAATAGAGTTATGTTTGTTTTATAAACAGCTTTGTTCGACAACATTAAAGGTGGATCGTATACGTAAACTTGAAGTAGAAATACCTATACTGCTATGCAAACTGGAGAAAATACTTCCGCCTGGTTTCTTTAACGTAATGGAGCATCGACCTATTCATCTTCCATCCGAAGCACTTCTTCGAGGTCCTGTGCAATATGGATGGATGTATCCGTTTGAGAGGTAAAACATGTGCAATGTTCTTGTCAATTTCAAATTCAAATTTGTATATCTAAATATGTAATAAATATCTTAATAGGTACTTGAATCATCTAAAGAAGAAGATTCGACAGAAAGCCCGAGTTGAGGGTTCGATATGCAAATCGTATCTTGAAGAAGAAGCCTCATTTTTTCTCTCACTACTTCAAGGACGATGTGAACTTATCGTTTGTAACTGTTCCTCGAAATGAGGAATTCGTTGAACAAAATTTTTCTCAAACAATGTTATCTGTTTTTAGACAACATGGTAGACCTGGTGGAAAATGTGTGGAAATATGGTTGGACGATAGAGACCACCATGTAGCGCACACGTATGTTCTTTTAAATTGTGTCGAAGTCGCACCATTTGTCAGGTAATAATTAATTCACTCGTAATTTACTTGTACGTACATAATAATAATAACACATATTACATATATGCAGTATCTACGAATCACAGTATCCATCTGGCGATCTCAGTAAAGAATTTGCCAAATGGTTTTTGAACTATGTTTATGAGCCAAGAAACTGTGTTGTTGATGAAGGCTTAAGACATCTTGCGATTGGACCGAAAAGAAATGTGAAGACTTATCCAATATTCTTCGTCAACGGGTTTAAGTTCAACACGAAAGATTATGGTGCTGAAAAATTAACATATAACAGCGGGGTATTTGTCAAAGGCAGTGATGATCCAGATGAGCATTTAAAAGATTTTTACGGTGTCTTAACACAGATTATAGAGTTGACATATTATGTTGAACCTTTAGAAAAGGTTTTTTTTAAGTGCAATTGGTTCAGTAACGTTCCTGGTTCCGGAATCAACGTGCATAAAGAGTACAAACTTATTGAAATAAGGCATACATCACACTACTATAAGTACGATCCTTTTGTATTAGCCAAGCAAGCGTTACAAGTTTATTTTGCTCCGTATCCATCTTTGAAAAGAGATAAAGCGGATTGGTCCGCTGTTTTCAAAACGAAACCAAGGTTTACGTTTGATGGAAATAATATTCCAAATGAAGTAGCATATCAAGCCGATCTTGAATCAAATACAGAAATAATAATAACTGATGATATTGGTGTAGGGTCTTTGAATGATGAATCGAACGTCCTATTTGATGCATTCGAAAGTACCGAAGAAAATGAGATAGAACACGAGACTGAGTCTGAATCAGAAAACGATGAAGACTGATCGTTATTGATATAATTGTTATGTGATAGTGATTGAAACATGCGATGTAATAGTAAATTTCTGTAATTGTTCTATGATGATCATTTAGTTAATTTTTATCCATGTTTTGTACTAGTAAATGTTTATAATTGTTTCTGTGAAAGTGACTGAAACATGCTATGTAGTAGTGAATTTCTATAATTGTTCTCCGATGATATTGTTTTTCTATAGCAGATATGTCTGGCAGGAGACGGAGTGTAGGTGGTAATGTCACGCCATCCCCATCTCCCGGTGCAGGTGGTAGTGGCACTGCACCGGACTTACGTCCAATTGCAGAAGTTGTTCCTAGAAGTGCTGGGTAAGTATCAATTTTATTTAAAGTATAAGTTTTAAAATCCACTAAACATGTATATCATAACTTTTGCAGTGGCTTTGAGGTGGAGCCATCAGATTATATTTTACAGGTTTCGAGAAAGGCATTTCAGAGCCGCATGGATGGTTGTTGGCCTCGTTGGGACGACATCCCCCCTTACGTCAAAAACGCAATACAGGCGGATTTACTTGTAAGTAGTAGTTTGAATTTCAGTTGTAAATTAATATAATGTATATAACTTAAAATAATTTTAATTTACAGGCTGCAGTCCGCGTTGACCATGATGACTTGGACATTTTTTTAAATCACTGGAACAAACGAATGAGAAAAAATTACAGAGATACATTGTCCAAGGCTAAGAATGCAGGGAAAAAGCCGAACTGGATGGGTGAGGGTGTATGGTATGAATTTCTTCGGCTTTGGGACAGTCCGGCAGCAAAAGTAAGTAAAATATGTTTTCTTTATTATTTAAATCTAATATAAATCTCGCAAGATATATACGTGATAATTTATCTTAATTTGTAGGAGTTATCAGCGCGGAACCGGGCAAACAGGAATAAAAATCCTGCATTGCACCGTGGTGGCTCCAAATCCTTTTAGGAGCACAAGAGAGAGCTGGTAATTAAATTTATAAACTGTGTTTACATTTTATTACAATATTTTATAATCAAATTAGCAATAATATTTATATATTTTCAGGCCGTGAGATACAACCGCGAGCCCACTATGGCCGAGCTGTTCAAGGCCACACATGCCGTGGAGAGGACTGACGAAGAGGGCATTGTTTCGTACGAGTGGATGGATGACAAATCACAATCCGTAATGGTAAATTAATTTATTGTTAATAACAATATTTTGTCTTATTTTATTTTCAAAAATTTGAAATTCGGTTTTTATCGTGTAAAACAATTGTTTGTAATCGCAGGAGAGGTACGAAGCAGAGCGGGCTCGTGTAGCACAGTCCACTGGTCGGGAAGAGCTTACGTTAGAGGAGGAGAACCACATATGGGATGCTATTATTGACCCGCCTTCTCGGACCAGTTGACGGTATAGCTATGGAAATGTGGAGGTAAATTTTGACGGTATAGCTATGAATAGTTAAATAATTTTAATAATATTATATATATACTAATATATAAATAATTATGAACTATTTTACAGGCGATGAGAATGCAGAGTGCATACAGGAGGTCGCAGCAAGACGCGGAGATTGCTCAGTTGAGGGCGACAGTGGAAGAAATAAATGATTGGAGGAAGAGTTTCTTTGAGCAACAGCTGGATGAGCGGATTGCGACTTATTTGCAATAGCATGGGAGGATGCCTGGAGAGGACGGCAGCGATGGCGAGGAGTAGGTATGTTTGTTTGCTCGTGTTATAGTTTGGTATATACACATTTTGGTTGGTTTGGTGTATATATATTTTTAGGATATTATGTACATATTTTGATAACTTCTAGTTGATGGATTTGGTTGGCTATTATGTATATATATATGTCGGGATATTATGTAGAAATTTCGGGTTACTATGTACATATTTTGGTTAATGGATTTGGTTGGATTTTATATTGTTTGATTTGGTTGGATTTGTAAATGAGATTTGGTTGGATTTTATATTGTTTGAATGTATATTGATGTTATATGATAGATATATGATGGCTATAGTTGATGAATATAGTGTATATTGGCTGTGATGATGGTATTTGATGGTTGTTGTTTGAAGGGTGAATGGGTTGTGAAACTGCAAAAATTTTGCTTCAGGCTAGCGATGGCCTGTAGGTTGCAGAATAGCGACGGCTAGCGACGCCTAAATTGCAAAAATTTTGTGTCGCCTAGCGACGCCTAGTGACGCCATTTAGTCATTGAAAAATTTCCACGTGGCACATTTGCAGTCGTGAGCCATCGCTATTCTGGTGACGGAGCCGTCGCTAAAGCCGTCGTGTTACTATTGGGCGATGAGGTAAATAGCGACGGCAGATAGCGACGGCCTGCGACGACCGGCGACAGCTAAAAGCCGTCGCTATCTGCTACCGTCCTTGTAGTGTTAGAATTTATTTTACAAGTAGGCCTAAAGATGTAGATATGGAAATAATAATTTAATTAATGTAAATTATGGAAAATGATTATTGAATTTTTTTGTAATGTTAGTGAAACGCATAAGAAAAAAATAAGTATGAATTTTATTTGATAATTTTAACTAATTAAACATGGCTGATATATTTCTAGAGAAGAAAGAAGGAAGGAAGGAAGGAAGAATGTAAACATGAACAAAATAAAGTCCACTAGGCCTATTCCCTCACTTAAGAAAACTGTCCACCTTTCCTTGCTTCATGCGAAGTCTATAAGCTACTTGCCTTGTTTCATTTTTCCTACTGTAAGCCTCCTACTCCCCATTCTTCACAAAAACACAATCATGAATCCTAACCTTCCTCTTCTTCAAAAATTAATATAAAATCAAATAAAATTATAAAACTAAAAACCAAGCTTCTCAACATCCTACTACATCTCCTAGTACAAGCAAGTTTGAGTTTTGAAGCTTCTTGGGGTGGGTCTTGCATTTACAGTAAAGAGGAAGAGTGAGTTTTAGGTGAGCTATAGAACAATATGGGGGAAATTGAAACCACTATAGTCAAGGTGAGTGTTTTCCACTCATACACCTTTTTCTAAAAGCTTGTTTAGGTTTGAATTGTTGTTGGGTGTATGAAATGAGTTTACTTGAATCTATTTACTGTGAAGTGGGAGCTTCACTCATCACTCACTCATACCCTTGATTTATAATGAATGTTGCTTGAATGGTGATTGTGTGGGTGTGTCTGTGTGCATGTTTGAGTGCAACATAGGAGTAGGCAAGCATATGGGAGGAGATGGTCAAAATTCCATCAGAATTCGACACCAGAAATGCGACACTGGTAGACATACCGATCGACCGCCTACTGGTCGAACGGTGTACCAATGTCCAGTATTTTTTAAATAAATAAATAATATAAAATTTTAGTTGTTATTTATAAATTTAAAAATATTAAATTAAAAGTTTTATACATTTAAAAAAGGAAGCATTTTTGAGAAATATTTTATATAAATTTGATATTAATTATACTGTTAAATATTTGTTCATTATAGAAAAATTAGATTTTATCTTAGTTTTTATTTAAAAATCTTATAAAATTATAGAAAATCATGAAATTACTGTTATGAGAAATATTTAAGTTTACAAGCTATTTCTAAGGTTTTAAAATATAAAAATGTATTTCTAAAAGTAATTTTTAAATATTAAAATTCTTATTGTGATTTATAAAAGGTTGGAAAATAATTATTCTATCTATGTAAAATTTTATAAATGCTTTTATTTATTATAGATATGTTTTATAAATAAATATATTTAAATTTCTTTTTGAATAAAATGTGTATTTGGTTGTTTGGAATGATTTACTCTTCTATGTAACACGGAATTAGAATAAACGGGGTTATAATACCATTTGGATGGGACATTCGGTAATATTTCTCCGGTTATTCTTTGGACTTGTTATGTAGAATAACACAGTAATTCAACAACATAAAGCAAATGGGTGAACATCGGTGGGTGGTATGGGACGCTCATGTCGATATTTGTCTAATTGCTTACTATAGGTAAATGTCACTCGACAAGGTCAAGTCTATGGGGTATTACATTTATGATGATGCGAATTGAGAGTAAGAAGGCTAAGAGCTATAGGCGTGTATATTTATGGTAAGTGTACTCCTATTATATGTTGTGGAGTAAACTAGATAGACTAGTGTCCATCCTGGCGGCGTGATTGCGAGGTCGCTCCCTAAATCCATGACACGCCTTTTTGATGTACACAGTTAGGAGCCACTGCCCCTTATCATATAGGCCAGTAATCAGTTACCATTGGGTCACTTATAGGGTCATGACCATTGTACAGAGTTATCTTGCATTTGATGGATATTGGGTCACAATGACCGTCGAAATAACCCATGCTTGTAGGAGTAGTGTTGGGAGCATGTGAGGAAGGCTCCTAGAGCAGGCTGAGAGCTGTCGGTCTCCCGTTTGTTTATTATTGATATAAACACATACTTAATCACCCATATCAGATTATTATGTTTACAGTTGAGAGCTGACCATATCATTTGTTATGACTGATGTCGAAATAGTTATTTATGATGCTGAGAGCATATAGGACTGAGAGTCCAGGTGACTATCTACGATACTAAGTGTTGAGTAGATTATTGAAGGTCTGAGAGACCGTATGATTATTTTATTGGCTGAGAGCCAACTCGAGTACTATGAGGCTGAAAGTCAAGAGGATTATTATGTGATAGTTGATCTCTTAGAGCATTGATGAGACCGAGAGTCCATGAAGTTGTATAACCCCATACACATAATACCACTATCAAGGATAACTAGAGATGCTGAGAAAATGAAGTTGGACCCTATACCTAGCTTTTACATGGTTATTTGTGAGATGACCCTGGATTTCAAGGGTATGCCATATTTATACTTCTTGTATGTTTGGTTTGGAAGATTGTTTGTGTATGTTTTCTTACATGTTGATTATGACGGACCCCGGGTATGTCTACTTTACGATTATCTGAGAGATAATCATAGGCATTGCTGAGTGCATGTCCTAAGTTGTTACTGATCTCTTTTATTGGTAAATAGTTGGATGCAGGTATGATACACCCTTGACATTATATAATTGTTGTGTAGTTTGACCTGACTTTTATATAGGTAATATTACTTGTCCATAGTTTTGTGATGTGATGTTATATTTGTGATATATTGACACCTTCATTTTAGGCAGTCTATCCGTGCATTATTTATATAACATTCGGGTTAGTTCAAGATATTTCAAGCTCAGGGACAAGACCGATTTGTTGGATGTTGGGCTTAGGTGGAGGATAGGGTGTTATTATATATCATTCTGCATATTATTACCTCATGTATGTAAGGCACAGGGTTGTATGAAAGATACATTGTGTATCTTTTTGTGTTAGTGGGTATTTGATTTATTTTATATCCCGCTTAGACCTGTATTTATTTTATATTATATGTTATCGATGTAGTATTGACTCTATGTTCTCATTATCATTTCTTGTATATTGTTAACCCAGAAAATGGATCAACACCCTGGATTAAGTGTAAAAGCACCAATGCAGATAATCAACAGCACAAATATCAGATAAACAACAAATAAACAGCAGAAGTAAGAAAAAAACACATGATTTTTATAGTGGTTCAGCTGACTTTGGCTTACGCCCACTTTAATCAATCTTTACTATGATTATACAGGTTGAATCTCTCTGGATATCAACTAGCTAGTCCTTAGATCTAAGTTACAATGAGTTAGAATAAGTCACAAGTTCAAGGGTTGACTGGAGAATCACAGTAACCCCTTTGATGACTGTTGTGAGGGAGAAAAAAGTTGAAGAAGTGAAGCAATTCCAATAGAGTAATGGCAGCTCTCTCTTCGGAAAGATCCATTTCTAGTTGCAGGTAGGTGAGTATTTATAGGGAAACTTAGTGAGTGTTGAGCTAGAAGTCCAAGTGTAGAAGAGTCCAGTTGTTATGCCTAGTCATCACTGAAAATCTCAAATAAGTCTAAGTCATTTCTATGGATCGCTAGCTATCCATAGGCGATGGATCACTAGCTATCCATAGGGGATGAATCGCTAACTATCCATCAACTTAGCATATTTTTCTACCAGAAGCCTTTACTTAGTGCTACAAAGGAGCTCGGAAAGTTTAAGGGCAATCCGACCTATCTTGATGGATCGCTAGCTATCCATAAGGGATGGATCACTAGCTATCCATCCACTTAGCATATTTTTAAGCGATCTTCGTTTGGTTGTCTTCCTATCTTCTATTTAAGTGCTTTATCCAAATATCAAGTCGTTTGGAGTTATATTGATCATTCTACTTCAAGGGTCATCTGATCTAGAAGAATCATCCATAACTCGCTCAAATCTTAACGAAATCGAATGAAACTTTGCAAGAACACTCTAGAGGGTGTCATGGACCTAATATAAAAATTTGAGGTGGTGGGGCCTAATCTAGATGGGTCGCTAATGATCCATCTAGTTAGATCGCTAGCGATCCATCAAATCAACTCCAAACAATCTCATTTTTTTACGTCCCTTATTCTATATCTTCTAAATGTTTTTTCAAAATTTCAAGTCAATCCGACTTAGTATGGTTTCTGTAGGTCCATTTTAAGTTAGTTGTTTTGGTCAAACAGCTTGAGGTGAATCTTCACTTCTCGAGCTAGATTGTTTGGCATGCTATAAAACTTGACAAGTGTCTCTAAAGAACATATTGGATCATGATACAAGAGTACTGGAGGATCCATGAGCAAGCTTATCCATCGCCTTAGCTTGTTTTGGCATTTTTATTCTTTGGTCTTTCTCTTCTTTTCCTTTTGGTCTTCTTGGTCGATCCTTGAGATATTTTGACTTGTTGTAGATGTTCTAGTTCCCTTTGAATTCTATTGGGTTAAAAACCCAGTTAACACTTGCCTCCCAAAGTACACCTTTTGAATGAAAGGCATGCTTTGCTCCAAAACAAGTTCCAGTAATGAGTCTTTGATTGTTGAGCTTTCCAGTGGCTTTACCCCTGGCTAACCGTCCATCTCCTTTGGATTCTTTCGTCAATTAGAAGTCATTCCAAACTTGTTATAGCCTAAGACTCTAAACTCTACCTAACTGCAATATATACATCACAATTATTCCGGTTTCATTCGAAGTAATTACATCACATGTCTCTAATTACATTACACATCTCTAATCCTCCCATGTTCATCCAGGATTTGCATCATTACCACTCGGATTTATTCATAGTTATAATATCATATATCAAAATCACATCACATCATATCACATCATATATCAAAATCACATTAAACATCATATATCAAAGTCATTCTGTGTTCATCGAGGATTTATCAATTTTATTCTATTTACAAGGCATTCAAATCCTTTTTGGAAAATCAAATCTATTTTAAGGTTCGATCTCTCTGGACCGTTTAAGTTTAATGTATGATCTCACTGGATCGTTTAATGTTTAGTTTAATGTGCGATCTCTCCGGATCGTTTAATGTTTTAAGTTAAGGAGACGATCTTTCCAGATCATTTATTGTTTCAGTTCAGGGGGGTGATCCCTCCGGATCATTTTCTTATTAAGTTAAAGGGGATTAAGTAAGCCCATCCGCTCACTCTCCGGTGAGGGACTTACTTCTTGCACTCCCGTCCCGTCTCTCCGGTCGAGACTCTATGGCGTTCAATATCGAACAAGTTCATCCACTCGCTCTTCGACAAAAGGACTTGCACCTTGCACTCTGGTCCCGTCTTTCCGGTCGGGACTCTGTGGCGTTCGAAACCAGTCATCACATTAAATATGGATTTTACAAAACTCAAATTTCAAATCAAAGAGAAAGGTAGAAATCCTGAATGTTTATCCCAGACATCCGACTCAGAGCATGGCAAGGGACCAATCTAGGTTTTGTGCATGTCCAAGCAGTCTGAGATTATTATTCTAAGCAATCATCCCAAATATCCGACTCAGAGCGCGACTAGGAACCAATCTAGGTTTAGCACACGTCTAAGCGGTCTGGGGTTATTATTGTCCTAAATAGTCATCTTAATCAACTGACTCAGAGCGTGCCTAGGGACTGTTAAGGACCCCGTACATGTGTAAGCGGCCTAAGATTATTGGCAGAGAGTAAGGGATGAACCTGCCCTCTATTCCAACTGTAGGCTTCTGGTTTCAGCTTATGCGGTCGTGTATTTGTACTCTGATTTGTTACTCTAGCTCCAACATCACCCGTTCCAGGCGTTAAAGCTCATCCTAGATTCAAATCTATCGTACCCCTAAGTCGAGTGGGCATTGTTTCAGTTTGTTTTGTTCTAACTCCAGATGCTCCTGCATTGGGTCCTTATTGTTGATCCAACATTGCCCCCAAGTATCGGTTGTTCTAGGTGTGGAGGCAGTTTTCCAGCCTATTCCAATCCAACTCCGGCAACTCATGCGTTGTTCCCTAGAGTTTGATTCATATTCCCTGCAGATCTTGCCATCCCTTGCTGCTCCATCCTCTGGAAGAAGCTATCCATCATCTCTTGTTACCTAGACAAGATCCTATCCTGCATCTCCTTCACCATTCTTTCCATTTCTTCTCTAATCACATAGATGGGTTGATGAGAAATTAAGGACACTTCCTGGTTGCCCCCAGGCTCGGTTGACTTGCTACAGCTCTAGATCTAGTATTAGGCCTACTCATCTTCTCTAAATCTTAGATTCAAACTTCAATTCTTTAGATCTCGTTCAAGGTTTTCAGTGAAAGCACAAAAATGTTAACCCAAAAAATGGACCAACACCCTGGATTAAGTGTGAAAACACAAGTGAAGATAACCAACATCACAAATCTCAGATAAACAACAAATAAACAATAGAAGTAAGAAAAGAAACACATGATTTTTATAGTGGTTCGGCTAACTTTGGCCTACGTCCACTTTAATCAATCTTTATTATGATTATACGAGTTGAATCTCTTTGGATATCAACTAGCCAGGCCTTAGATCTAAGTTACAATGAGTTAGAATAAGTCACGGGTTCAAGGGTTGATTGGAGAATCACAGTAACCCCTTTGATGACTGTTGTGAGGGAGAAGAAAGTTAAAGAAGGGAAGGAATTCTAGTAGAGTAATGGTATCTCTCTATGGAAAGATCCATCTCTATTTGCAAGTAGGTGAGTATTTATAGGGGAATTCAGTGAGTGTTGGGCCAGAAGTCCAAGTGCAGAAGAGTCCAGTTGTTATGAAAAGTCATCACCAAAAATCTCAAATCAATCTGAGTCATTTCAATGGATTGCTAGGTATCCATAGGCGATCGATCGCTATCTATCCATAGGAGATGGATCGCTAACTATCCAACAACTTATCATATTTTTCTACCAGAAGCCTTTACTTAGTGCTACGAAGGAGCTCGAAAAGTTTGAGGACGATCTGACCTATCTTGATGGATCACTAGCTATCCATCCACTTAACATACTTTTGAGTGATCTTTGTTTGGTTGTCTTCATATCTTCTATTTAAGTGCTTTGTCCAAATATCAAGTTGTTAGGAGTTAGTTTGGTCATCCATTTTCATGGGTCATCTGGTCCAGAAGAATCATCCATAACTCGCTCAAATCTTAATGAAATGAAACTTTGCAAGAACACTCTGGAGGGTGTCAGGGACCCACCATAAAATTTTGAGGTGGCTGAGCCCAATCTAGATGGGTTGCCAGCGATTCATCTAGTTAGGTCACTAGCGATCCATCAGATCAACTCCAAATGAACTCATTTTTTTTGTGAGCCTTCGTCTATGTCTTCTAAATGTTCTTCCAAAATTTGAAGTCAACCTGACTTCGTATGAGTTCTGTAGGACCATTTTAAGTTAGGTGCTTTTGGTCAAACAACTTGAATCGGTGAGTCTTCACTTCTCGATTTAGATTGTTTGGCATGCTATGAAACTTGGCAAGCGTCTCTAAGGAACATATTAGATCATGATGCAAGAGGACTGGAGGATCCATGAGCAAGCTTCGCTAGCAATCCATCGCCTTAGCTTGTTTTGCCATTTTTCTTTTTTGGTCTTTCTCTTCTTGTCCTTTTGGTCTTCATAGTCGATCCTTGAGATATTTTGACTTGTTGTAGATGTTCTAGTTTCCTTTGAATTCTATTGGGTTAAAAACCCAGTTAACATATATTGTGTATTATTCTATCCTATAAACGCACGTGTTTATTGCTTTGTGGCAATACTGTATACGTATATAGGAGTTGTTATGATTTTTGAATACGCACCAGTGTTAGCCTAAGGGAATATTCACATGTGTCAGTCTAATATCACCTCATTCTCTATATTATCAGACAATATTACCTAGTAATACTCTTTGGTAGCATGGGTATAGAGGTGGGGTGTTACAATAGCGGGCAAAATGGATGAATTTCGAAGAAATAAACTCCTAATTCAAACTTAGTGGGCCTAGATGTCTAATTGTTGTACTATATTTAATATAGTTACTTTAAATAATATCATATTTTATTTAATTTTCTAGATTTAATTAATTAATGTATCTCAACTAAGTTCATTTATATGTTTTTGAGTATATCAATATATACTTATGTGCATATACAAGTGTAATGTGTAACATAGCAAGGTGTACATGGTTAATGATTACATAAGTAGGTATTGGGATTTATATCCACTATGTAAACATTTACCATTTATATATATATGTGTCGATTATCTCAAAACATTGTTTAATATATTTAAAAAATACATAAATATAATATAAAATTTTGAAATTATTTATGTATAATTAAATATAAAATATCTGATCTAAATTTTACCAAGTCAATAAATTTTAAATTCAACTTTTGTATTTAAAATGTCTAATCATGTGAAACATTTTAAAATTCAAAACTAGAGCTTAAAATTAACTTTAGTCAAATTTAAATATGTATATTTATATAAAATTACTATTACAACCAAAAATATTTATTTTTATTTATTTATTTATTTATATTTATATATTATTTATTTAAAATACACTACACTATTTTTATATGTATAAACAATTTATATATATATATATATATCATGAAATAAATATTTTGAAATTATATATATTTGAAACATTATCTTGCCAGCAAGAAAATAATTAAAACAAAAACTACTATTTTATTAAAAGAATAGTTTAAACAATTTTTTTGGCCAGAGAATATTTTTTTAGTTTTACCAGCCAAAAATAATTGAAATAATTTAATTATATATATATATAGCTTTAAAATGGTTTTAAGGTATTTTAGATTTTAAAATTAGTAAATAATCATTTAAAATTAAAATAAATATTTATAATATTCAGGAATAGATATACATATTAGAATACAAACATGGCTAAATTTAAAATATTTACATATATTTTTAAATTTTAAACATTGAATTTTAGTTAATAGTTTTATGCAAAAATAGTTATTTAATGTAATTTAACATATATTCATATTTATGGGGAGAAAATATCACATATACAAAATCGTTATTATGAATAAAGATAATGTACGATATATACAACACTAGAGAATATACCTAAGAGAAGTGGCATTTGATCCATGTGTTGATTTAAATTGTTTCCTAGATCTCTTAGATCCCTATCCATGGGTGCAAACTTTAGAATGCCACTACTTGAAATGAGAGAAAGAGGGGGTCTTGGGGGCATGACTTGGTAAGAGGAAATGGTGGAAGATATTTCTACTATATTCCATATTTAAGTGAATCTAAGCCTCCACTTTTTGATCTTACTAAAACTTCACTTATGCAGTCATATGCTTTAACCCTAGTCCCACATCATTGGTTGCATTTATTGTCATCTCTATTTAGAGTGTTAATTGATTATAACATTAAAATAAACTTAGTATTTATGTACCCGGTCCATATTATTGCGAGAAAGTATCTCCGTTAGAATTTAAGGCCAATGTCAGATTTCCTTTGCTGATGCTACTTAATATTTCGAAGTAATATTTATTACTCCAACACAAAACTGATTATACAGTCTAAAATGCTAGTTTCCTTCAGACCCTCAATGAATTAAGAAAATAAACAAATGAATGATAGAAATACATTACAAGACATAAAATGCACATCATTAAATTATGGGTACAAATTAAGCACGCTTTATAAGTAGCAAAATATACAGAGACAACCAATAAAAAAACCGAATGAAAAGTACAAATCACAGTAAAATATTTTTTTATATGTGTAATATTATACGAATATAGCATTATATATGTGTGGTGCTACATGATTATATCATTCTATTGTCCTTCAGACTAACATTTAAAACTTGTGTCTTCAGACTAGTTACCTTTAGTATCATTTTGTTTGTTTGATTAAAAATCATGCTTGTTCCATTATGAGGACCATGCATTACATAAAGTAATATTGTAAAAAAAATTGTTTTAGATACATATTTTTATAAATTATTGATAGAGCTAGGGGTATGCCTTAGGGGCAATTATGTAAGTTGTTACATAAGTCTAACTCGATAACCAATCTTGTTCGAAATAAAAAGTGTTTTTTCTATTATATACTTGATATAATATGTTATATTAATTAATTGATTTAATTAAAAGTGTATTTAATAGAAAATCTACCAGTGATATGTTTTGAGATAGCAGTTACAATGTGTTGTAACCATGAGTGATTTATCATAATAAAATAAACATACCATTTTAAATATTCCTAGTCAAGATATATCAAGAATGGATATCGATGCATCCATTGAGACTAAAGAACGTAACGCTCTCCAAAGTTTGGCATTGTATTACTCATGACTGTTAGAGGTGCAAAAGGGTTATGTACTGATAGTTATTGTATAACTATGGAATGACTCACTCGATAGTTTTTTGTTGGTTAATATAACAAAGCTTAATCAAAGAATATTGATGTGATAATATTACACAATTCCCTTGACTTGAGAATACTATCGAGCTTCAATGTAGAACCTTCGCTTTAATTACAGCTAAATCGTGTCACAGCGACCATCGAACGACTATAGTTGGGTTGAGTGGAAGCATTGGAAGTGAAACACTATTCAAGGGAGGATTCAGTTATATGAGGTTAGTATTACGGTCAACTTAAGTCAACTCAAAGTCAAAGTCCCAGGCTAGAGCAATTCAGTTAATAATAATTGTTTATATTGAATCATGGACTTTTTATTTGGACTATAGAGTTGAATATGGACAATATTATAATTTTGACCATTATCAAATTCCATACGTCCAAAGTGATATAATTTTGATGAAGAGAATTTGTGTAAATAGTTGCCATAATCGGGTAATGCTTAATAAAGTAAAACTGGATTTAATAAAACCAAATAAGCGATAAATTTGGTCATAATGTCACACTATCTGCTAAGTGAAGTGTGAACATTGACTAAATTTACATCTAAGAGTCACACAACTGAAACGATGAATACTCCTTTTATCACCTAATTTAATTAATTTGTAACTGCTATAAATTAATTAGTATTTATGAAATTTTAATTACAAAATTTTGTATTTGATGTGTTGAACAATGTTAGACAATGTATTTATAATACTTATATATATATATATATATTAATAGATATACGATATCGGTACACATTAAATTTTGATTTAAATGGAACATATATTATTCAGACTAGAATTGGCTTTGAGACCCATTTAAAGCATGTAAATTTCAAACAAAATATCTTGGATAAGCTAGCCAAATGCTGGCAAAAGGGAGTGTCTTTTGAATGGTTTAAAGAGTGGAATTGGTAAGAGAGAGATAAAGATAGAATCCATTTGTCTCTCCGTTTGACTTCATATTTATATGTCACTCTCTATACCATTCTTTTTAATATCTTTTCTCTCCTCTCCGTCAAAATTTTTGACCAGCAAACCCCATTTAAATCCAGAAAAATCTAAGTTCAAATCACATCAAAATTATTCGATTCGATCGTTGGTGGTAAAGTAGTACGGGAGTCAACAACTTTAGATCATGGAATTTGATTCAAGGAGTCATTTCATCATTTCAAAGCGAGATCTCTAGACCTTGGTGAAGGTATTCAACATTTTTACTAATTCATTTAATATTATTAACAATTATTGTAATATATTGTAGGTTATTAGATTATACCACGAATCTAGTGCATTGATGTTCTGTCACATATTGGATGATTGAATATATTTGTGCGTCTATATATTAAAAATTAAATTATTTTGTTCGTTTGCTGGCATTAACCTCACGGCCTGAAAATTAAAATAAAAAAACCATTTTTTTAATTAAATAGTATTATACATACGATTTTATCAATTAATAAATTTTATCCTAAAAAATAAAATCATATAATAATTATTTTAAAATCTCTGTACTTTTAATTTTGCACAACAATAATTGAGCAACAAATTTTACTTTATTTTAATATATATTAGTATTTAATATATATTTAAATATTAATATAACTATTTATTTAACTAGAAATTGATTATATGTATATATATACATATTTATATATATTAATACAGTTTGAAATTAATTATAAATTTTATTTAGTAACATTACATAATATTTAGATTCTGAAATTAATTTTTTAATAATTTCAATAATTAATTTGGATTGGTTTTTAAACTATTTTATAATTATTTATTTAAATATTATTTTATAAATTCGAAAAAATATTTGTGCCGAGAGCTCCAAATTAGCTAGCATCAATTTTATAATATATATAAAAATATATATATATATATGTATGTGTATGTATATGCACATGTATTTGTATATTTATAATTATTTATTAATTGAAATAATTGTTTTTGGGTTTGCAGCATCAAGTGAAAAAATTTAAAAATTATTTTATATTAACTATTAAATGATTTTATTATCTAATATAAATGAACATTTGTACAAATACATCTTAAATATTTTATATAAATTATAACAATTATTATTTCCACATATTTATATATAAATATATGATTGTATCTTATAAATATATAATTTTATGTATATGTGTGTATGTGTGTGTATAACATTTGATGCAAACACACACACACACACACAGATATAAAGGGGCTAACATGTCCATTGCAGTGTAAATCTCAGCATATATACACGGGCATATCAAACTATGCACACTTATTATGTTGCACGTGCACGTACATGCATATGCGTATATGATACACGTATTCAAACATAATACAAAATAATATAAAGTAAAATTTTATTTATAAAATTTTAAAAAAATAATGATTTTATTTAAAATAAATTTAGAAAATTTCTAAATGAATTAGACTTCATAGGTCCATTAAAGATCCAAATAGAATAAATTTTTGAAATTTACTCATTTACCCCGTTGCGTACTAGCCCGGTTCTAACAATTATAACTTTTCACATTTACATACATACATATACATATACATATACATACATATATATATATATATATATATGTATATATATACGTTATTGCATGGATTCTCTTGAAAGAAATTAATAGTTGCCACAAAGCCTTATATGGGGCAGCGTAGCCCATTACAACAACAATACAACATAAACAATTATATAGTACCCGTTACATGAGAGGGTGCCTACGATAGTCGACCACCCACCTGAGTGTTATTCAGCATCAAAATATCTTATATGATTAATCATTCCATGTCAACGGTACAATTAGTGATCATAGCTGCACTGGTCCACTGAATAGTTACAATCTTCCATGGCCTCCATAACAAACAATCTTTCTATTTATGATAAACCAATGCTCATCGACTAAGACGCTACCCACTTAGTATTTGTCTATTTATGACCATGCTTCAGCCTTACTGGTCTCTACCTTATTGTCTTTGCTGGTGAATTGGCAATGAAATCTGTAAAGGCTTGTCCTTTAACCGTTGTTCGGGGTTGGTAAGCAATTTCGTATTGGCTCAACTCAATACTTCATTTCAGAAACCTACCGAAAGTGTCAAGGCAATGAAGAATCTACTAAATGGGTTGGTCATTCAGTACTCTAATAAGGTGAGACTGGAGATAATATCTGAGTTTCCTATATGCATGCAGTAGATAATATGCCAATTTCTTTAGTTTTGGGTATCTTGACTCGGATCCTTTGAACCACTTGTTAATGTAATACACTGACTTTGTACTAGCATCTTCTCGGACCAGTGATGCACTCAAGGCATGAGTGGACACCGCAATATACATGAATAAATATACTCCATTTGAAGGTGTGGATAAGATTTAAGATTTTTTGATGTTCAATGAGTCGTAGGAGGACGGCTAGACACTCATCGGTCCACTTGAACTTACCTTTCTCCTTTTTAAGGGGATCGAAAGTTCCAAACTTATATGTTGCCTTTGAAATGAATCGATTCAAGGCTGCAACCTTCCCACTTAAGCGCTATTGGAACTGGGTGAATCAATAACCGGTGAAATGGATAAATTTCAAAAATAATAATTTTAATTCGATCTTAATGGGCCTAGATGTCTAATTGTTGTACTAGATCCAATATTGATAGTTTAAATAAATCACATTTAATTTAATTTTCTTGATTTAATTAATTAATGTATGTTAATTAGTTTAACAATATATGTTGTGAGTATATCAATATATACTCATGTGTATATATAAGTGCACTGTGTAACATAGCAATGTGTACATGGTTAGTGACTACATAAGTATGTATTGAGATTATATCCACTAATGTAAACATTGACCATTTATATATGTGTTAATTATCTCTAAACATTGTTTAATATATTTATAAAATACATAGATATAAATAAAAAAATTTAAATTATTTATGTATAATAAAATATAAAATACCTAATCTAACTTTTACTGTCAATAAATTTTAAATTCAATTTTGTATTTAACATATCAAATCAAGACTTAGTGAAACATTTTAAAATTCAAAGCTAGATCTTAAATTATCAGTTAAATATTTTTAATTAAATTTAAATATGTATATTTATATAAAATAACTATTACAGCTGAAAATAATATTTTTCTATTTTTTTGTTTACCTATATTTATATATTATTTATTTAAAATACACAATGCTATATTAATGTGTATAAACCATATATATATATATCATAGAATAAATATTTTAAAATTATATATATTTAGAACATTATTTGGCTAGTAAGAATTTTTTTAAATTAAAACTACTATTTTATTAAAAGAACACAGACACACACACACATATATAATACTAAGAGTAAACACTATATCAAATAATATATATATATATATTATTTAAATAAAATTGTGTTTTGGCTAAAGAATAATTTTTTTGTTTTGAAAGTCGAAAATAATTTAATTATATGTAGTTTTAAAATAGTTTTAAGATATTTTTTGTTTTAAAAATAGTAAATAATCATTGCAAATTAAAAATAAATATTTATAATATTTATGAAATTAATATACATACACACACATCATACTACAAACATGGCTAAATTTAAAATATTTGCATATATTTTTTAATTTTAAATATTTAATTTAAGTTAATAGCTTCATGTAGATTAATTACTTGATGTAATTTAATATATATATATATATATTAATATTTTAGGGAAGAAAATATCATATATATAAAATTATTTTAATGATCTGAATAACATATAATGAACGACATATACAACACTAAAGAATATACCTCAGAGAATTAGCGTTTGATCCACGGGTCGATTCAAACCATCTCCAAGATCCCTGTCCGCTAGTGCAAACTTCAGAGTGCCGCCACTTGAAAGAGGTTTATATTTGATTTTTGGTGATTGTATGATTGGCTAGGACTGAAAAAATAGTGTTGATGGTAGCCAAGAGTTGGAGAGGTTGAGCAAAAGAAAATCAATCCAAAATGTGAAGGTTTAGGTTCACTTAAATATGTGATCTAGTAGAAATATCTTCCATCGTCTCCTCTTACCAAGTCATGCTCTAAGACCCTCTCTGCCATATCTTTGGTATACAATGGACCAAATGGGATTCAAACCTAATTGCAACTAAATTTATTTAAATTCTTTTCGACATCGTTTATCGATATTCATGTATATGACTTTTATACGTGCATCCAATTAATTATTAATGCCACCCAAAGTATTTCTAGAGGCTACCTCATTTACTTAATAGACCCCAATATTAAATACAATAATAATTAATATTTTAATTAATATTAATCAATTTATGACACTTTATAAATTTAATTAAACTGAGTAGTGATTGAATGAAATCAGTTGTGCGACTTGCAATGTGAATTTAGCTGGCAATTAATATTTAAACAATTCCAATACTAATATTCATACGACACTTTAACTACTGATCTGATAGTTTGGTCGAACTCATCTTTTTATAACTCAATAGTAAAATCCAATTTTTCAAATTTAAGCGGTACCTTTTAACAACGATTATTTACACCAATTCTCTTTGTTGACATAATATTGCTTTAGAATTTATGGAACTTGGTTTGTTAAGACCATAGTAGGATACTATCTTACGAATCTTCAATGCATAAGCATGAAATAATGAATTGAACAATTAATCGACACCTACCAGATCTAATCATTTTTAAAAACTACGTTATCTAGTTTTCTTTTTTTGCCAGTGAATGAAAGAAAAAAGGTAAGAAAGCAAGAACTACTTGTAATTTGTTAATAATATATACAAAATAGCCAATCAGTAAGAGGAATCTACCATTATGATGCACAAATAAAAAAACAGGGAGAACCATAAAACTTTGTAGATAAACATGTAATAATTTAGTAAAATTGATAGTGTAACAATCCAACTTTCCAACCCCCAAATTATCGATAGTAATATATCATGGTATTCATGCACGAAGCATCCAAGTGCTGGTAAGACTTATTTTTAGGGTAAATAAAAAGAAAAGAAAACCGAACAAGAAAGAAGGAACACAATATCAAAATCTCATAGCGGAACGATAACATATCATATCAAAAGACAGTACAAACTATCACTCTAAGATAAATAGCATTTTAGAGTTATAATTCTAAATACTATCATCAGCCTGGACAGTTATAACAACATGTCCTTACAAATGCCGATATGTACAATATAGTAATGTAGCGGAATTAAGAATACTACGGCAGGTGAAACATCCAGCTCATCTCCTCGAGCTCTAATAAACATTAATGAAAACTTGCCTTTCTCGGACTACTTAAAAAAGCACACAAGGGATTTAGAGAAAACAAAAACCACACATCAGACATAGGTCTGTATTAGAAACTCAAAAAATATGTGATCAGTATATAACAAATACTTTTGAGATCGCACAAAATGCCCTAATGGTTATACCCTCAAAAGGACCACTCATCTAATAAGTACATAAGGTGATATAATAGATAATATCTAGGGTTAAGAATATAAAACAGGAAAATAGTTGTGATGCTTACATTGATCATACCATAACATATTGAGGGTACCATCAAAACCGCTAAGATATGTTCTCATAATGGATTTTCTGTGGAGATCCCTTCAGTTAAGCCAAAATCCAATCTCCATCACAAGGATTAGAAAACCACCTTTCCAGCGTCGTATAAATCTAGGCAAAATATACCATAAGGTAAACAAAACTGGCCCACACCCGAATGAGCAAATCCAAACCATGTGAAACCTGTTGCAACACTGCCAGCCCGCAGTGGAGGATATTGGTGAATTTAAAAAAATTCCCTTATTGGATCTATATTGGACCTATGAAGTCTAATTTATTTAGAACATTTCTAAATTTAATTTAAATAAGATCACTTATTTCATTTAAATTTAAAAATTATAGATAGAATTTTATTTAATTTATATTTAATTAAATATAATAATACACGTATGTATCATATACATATATGTATGTGTGTGCATGGATAATATAATAATCCTTGCAATATATAACATGCTCGTATATAAATGTTGGAATTTACATCGCAACAGACATGTTAGTTCATCGTATATGTATTGATTGTTGTCCAAATATATGTATGTATGTAAACTTGTTATTTATATAAATATTAAAACTATGTAAAATTATATATATGTATGTATGTATGTATATGTATATATGTGTATGTGTATATATCTTATATGTAAAAATATTGATGATTTACATATACACTATTGCACTAAATATTAAATACACACACACATAATATATATAAGTTTTTTTGAAATCATTTTACACATATACATATATATATATGAATAACAATAATGAAATTATTATTATATTTATATATATATACATAAGTATACTTATAATATTAAATATGTATGTGTGTATTAATTATTTATTTAAATTTTATATGTGTGCATGTCTATATATATAGACCTTTCTAGATAGATGCACATCAAAAAAAATTATTTATATTTTATTGCAGTAATATATATATATATATGTTAATTATTTAAAATACAACAAAATAATAATAATACTTTCATGTTATATTATTCGAATTTTAAATTTTTAGAAAATCAAGCATGATATTTTAAAGTTATTAAAAAATTTCTAGAATTATCTGAGTCAAAATAATATTTTTAGTTAATTAATTAATTTCTATCATTTATTAAATTGATTTTTTAAAAATATAAAGAATGATTTTTAAATTCTGATTTTTTGTCAAGAGTTTATATAATGATAAGTGAACTTAAAAAATTAAAATTTAATTTTTGAAACATATTTGTTTTTAATTTATTTAATTAGTATATTGATTTAAATAATATTAAATAATAGTAAATAAATATTAAAATTATTTTGTAGTCGTTGAAAAATATAATCTATGTAGATATGCATTTATAAAATATTGTTTTAACTATTAACATGATATGATGATATACTTAAATATAAGTCATATAATTAAAATTAGGAAGTATATTAATGCATATATATATATATATATTAATTAATAAAATGATAATAATTAATGATACGAATTTATCTCTTGTCCCTAAAGTTGAGCATCCAACACATGTCACTGATTTTAGACCCATTGCCTATTGTAACCTTATATACAAATGCATTTCGAAAATCATTGCTGCTAGACTCAAGCTTGTGCTCTCTTCTATTATATCCTACAACTAGGCAGCTTTTTCTTCCTGACAGGAGCATATTGGACAACATTCTCCTGACACACGAGGTGTTAAAAAATTACAACCATGCTAATATTTCTCCTAGGGTGATGATCAAGCTAGATATCTCTAAGGCTTTTGACTCAGTTCAGTGGACTTCAATCATTAGAACTATGGCTAAAATAGGGTTTCCAAACAAACAAGGCATCAGGTAAGGAGATCCCATGTCGTCCTACCTTATCATCCTTGTAATCGAAGTTCTAACCTGCATGATCAACTATCATGTAGCTAGTAAATTAATCATCTTGTACCCTCAATGTAAGGACCTTATGATAACTGCCATTATGTTTGCTAATGACGTGGTTATTTTCACTAAGCCTATTATTAGCTTCACTATGTGCATTCTGGATGTTCTAAAGGAATTTCACAAGCTTATTGGTCTTCAGATTAATCTTCAGAAATCTAGCTTGCTGATGGCTGGTGTTTCTGAGTCACTTGCTGCTAACATTAGGTCCTTGACCAACCTCCAGTCATTATCTGACACTACTTCCTACCTTGGATTCCTCTTGCCATTTCCAATATCACAACATCTCAATGCCTCGGTTTATACATTAGAATCACTAAGTTTATGAGTAGCTGGTCAAACAAGCTTTTATACCAAGCCGGTTGTTTAAATTTATCAAAATCCATAACCTTTTCTATGACTAGTTATTGGTGCAATACTTTCCCGTTGCCTAGGAAGCTTTATTGCATGATTAGGAAAGTCATGAACCATTTCCTATGGTCTGGCAATACGCACTCCTCCAAATATGTCCCTATTGCCTTCGTTATGCTTGAATTTCCTAAGAAACATGGTGGTCTTGGTATAAAAAATTTACGCTACTGGAACAGGGCTGCAGCCTGCATTCAGCAAGCACTTTGATATCTTGCTAAATAAGAAAAATAATTTATGGGTGCTATGGTTCATCAAGAATAATATTGGTTGTAAAAAAATTTGGACCATGAACATCCCGTAGAAATGTAGTTGGGTGTGGCATGACATGCTCAATCTAAGACAACACTTGCTTCCTTTTGTTAGAGTGATCACCTCCTTTGATGGGAGTGTTAAGTCCTGAGATGATCCTTAGGCCAAGGATGGGCTCATTCTAAGGAACACTTTGCCTCATCAGCAGATCATCCAGTCAGGTATTCACCAAAATGCTCTTGCTTAGCAGTTCATCATGGATGGTAAAGTATCTTTACCTTATACTAGTAACAGGTCATGAGGAGTTTTTAGAATGAGATATAGCTAGCCGTTTACCCTGTTACTGACTATGAAGTTGTTGTCTAGTCCCCTAGCCGCAAGGAGCATTTGATTGCAATGGTTTATAAATGCATAACTAACTCTGCAGATTTGCCTGTGTTTTCTTAGAATAAAAGGATTCGGGTTGACTAGTGCAGGGAGAGAGATAAGTTTTTACTCTAGAATATTACGAAAAATGCTGTGCATACCAAAAGGAACTTGATACATCGTGGCATGGCCATTGATGGTGCATGCCCCTTCTATAACGATGAAATGAAGGATAACTTACATCTCTTTTTCAACTATTGAATTGTATTTCCCTTGTGGTCTAGACTTGTGGTAAACTCGGAAGAAATCACATCAGTAGGGTAAGTAAAATTGAGTGGGATATCGTTTACAAGGCTATTAGGTGGAGAAATAGTGACACCATGTTTCTCTTGCTTGTTCTAAGGAAATTCTTCCATGTTATATGGAAAGAGAAGAATGAGAGATTATATACTAGAAAGCTAAAAACCGATGTTCAACTTTGGAATGAAATCCCACAGGAAATTAAGTATGTGATTCTATACAGCAACTTTGAGTTTGATACACCTTTTTGTATGTCTTGGAGTTAGTTGTTGTTCCAGTGCATTTTCCTTGTGTGCTGTTTGTTTCTTTTTTTCTTCTTTTTCATTTATTTTATCTTTCCTGGAATCAGAGCCTATTCTGGTTTCTTTACTGTTTTGTAATAAACCGGTATGGGTCTAGTCAACCCCACTGAGCCTTGCTAAAAATATGATAATAATTAAAATAAAATTTATTTGGCTGTGCACTTCAAATCCATATATATATATATAAAATGTTTGTTTTTTAAATAAATTAAAACGTACATATAACCAATCTATTATGTGACAACATTGATGATACATACAAGAATCCTAACTAGCAATATAACAATGATATATATATATATATATGAATAGTATAATGTTATCTAGAAATTATAAATCATATAGAATAGTAAATACATACCTAATACTAATGCCATAGAGCACACTTTGTAAGGGCCAATTCTCCCTCCTTTGAAATCTTCTTGATTCAGCAGATTGTTAATCCTTGAACCGTAGATCTTTAGCTATCCAATAGCTATTGCCTTTTGAATTGATTTGAGTCGAATTTGTTAAAGGTCTTTGTTGATGAGGTCGGCTAGCAGTGATGGGGAAATGATAGCCAAAAGGTCCTTTTTCCATTAGGGTTAGGGGTCCTTTTATGGTGGAAGAAATAAAGAGAAATATGGATCACATCTCATACAATTTCTCATCAAATCTCAACCATCCATCTCCAAACCCCTCTAGCCTATTTAGCCGCATCCTACAAGCTCTATTACTGCTAAAATAACATCTTAACATCATGGGCTAACAGACTATTTAAGCCCAAATAAATATAATTAATTAATTCTAATTTAATTTCTTATCGATATCGCATATCGATCGATATATTTATAACTATTATAAATATATACAATAATATTTATTCCTCAAATCATATTCAAAATTTTATAATTAATATTTCATAAATAATAATTAATTTATACAATTATAAACTAATTAAATTGTTTGGTCCAAAGAGAATTCATCATTCCATTTGTGTGACTTGTCGGGTGTAAATTCGGTCAACGATCAACATCGAACTATTCAATGTTAATGTTCAAACATCACTTAGCAGGTGGTGTGGTATTTTGGCCAAATTTATCGCTTACTTAGTTTTGGTAAAATCCAATTTTATATTATTAAGCGTTACCCGGTTGTGACATTTATTTACACCATTTCTCTTTATCAAAACTATATTACTTTGGACTTATGGAATTTGGTAATGATCAAAATTCTAATATCGTCCATACTCAACTCTATAGTCCAAACAAAAAGTCCTTGGTTCAATAATAACAATTATTATTCACCAAAATGCAGAGACATTGACTTTGAATTGACTTGAGTTGATTATGACACTATCCCCATATAACCGAGGAGACGAATCCTCTCTTAAATAATGCTTCACTTCCAATACTCCCAACCCAACTATAGTTACTCGTCATGCCATGATTTGATTATAATCGAAGCAGAGCTTATATATTAAAGATCCACACTATTATCAAGTCGAGAGAACTATGTAAATCAATAACATCGATATTTTTAGTTTGACCTTAGTTATATTAACCAACATAAAACTATTGAGTGATTCGTTCTATAGTTACCCAATAACTATCAGTACGTAACCCCTAGGTGCCCTCAACGGTCGTGAGTAATACACTGCCCAACATTTGAAGAACGTTACGTACTCTAATCTCAATGGATACATCGTTATCTAGTCTGGATGCATCTTGGTTAGGAACATTTAAAATGATATATTTATTTTCATCGTGATAAATTACTCGCGGCCACAACACTTTGTTATAACTGTCACAAAATGTATCATTTATGGATTTTCTATTGAATATACTTTTAGTTAAATTAATTAATTAATATAACACATATCTAATAGAAAGAAAACACCTTTATTTCGAATAAGATTGGTCCACGAGTTAGATATATGTAACAAATTACTTAATTGCCCTTAGTGCTTATCCCTAACTCTATCAATCTCCCACTTGCACTTGGGGTCAATTATGGAATCTTATTCCAACTTTTCATGTCGATTTTCTCAAAATCAATTGGGTCAGTCCATCAGTGAACATGTATCCTATTAATCTTTAATTATCTACTCTGTCAATCAACTCTCTCCAACGCTGATAAACTACCTTTATCATATGGAACAATTCAGAATATGTCTCTCGTTTTCCATTGAGCTCTAAGTTCTATTATGAACTATATTATGACATTGTTATCATATAACAATGTTATGGGATTCTCAACATTTGGAACCACCCTCAGCTCAGTTATAAATTTTCACACTTATATTCATATACATTGTTTATTGCAGCGCTATCCAAGGCAATGTACTTAGCCTTTTCATTGAATCAGCCACAGTCATTCATTTGGAACATTTCCAATTTAAAGAATTTTAAATTTAATTTATTATTAACATATTATACTTGATATCAGTTAAGAAAGTTTGAGTCTGAACACTCCTTCATGAAGAGTTCGTTATTTCTATAAACAATTATCTAGTATTTCAGAAATACTTGAGAACACCTCAAACAACCATTTAGTGATATCTATTTAGATTTGATATTTGCTTCATGTATCAAGTACATAAACGAATCATGATATCATTGACAACATAACGTATATGTTAATTCCTCTTGCCAATACATAAGGAACCCAGCTTACATGTTCTGTATTAAACATTTCAATAAAGTGTCCTTGCATATCATTTTGGGACATTCACAATATCTTTTATACTTACCGACGTCAAGTATTAAAACAACTAATGCTGATTTTAACACAAGTACATCATTAAAAAACAACATTGTGTTGTTTTACTTATAGTTTAAAAATATCAATGTACCATTTAATGTTCTTTCTTATGAACACTCGCTTCCTCTCCATTTTAAATAATAATCAAACTATTTGATATCTCTATCAAAACACTTGTTCTTTTTTGATGCATTTTTGAATGTTACTTTCGTATCTATTCTTGGATTATATCCAAAAACTCACCAACTCAATATCGCTCCCACCGATTTCAAGACAATTTGGTTATTATGAATAAACATTTTACTATAAATCATTATTTAGAATTTTCCGTTTCAACATATACGTACCAAAACATAAAGTCATAACATGGGATAATTTTGTGAGTAGAATTTGAATTAACTTGAGAATGTTGGATAATGAATATATTACACTAATTTTAACAATTGAAATCCACGATATTATTCTTATTAATATGCTCACTATATTCCAACTGCATTTGTCTTTTTCTTAAAGATACTTTTGCGACCAATGGATCATATTCCTTTAGGTACAACTATCAAAATCATATTTTGATAATGAACTTGGAATCTATTTTGGATTCGCGCATCGTACCATATCATAGAGTCAACACTATTAATGGTTTAATTAAACAATGAGCATTATATATTTTTGACACTGATAATAAACTCATAGTTTCTCTTCAATATGCAAGAATACTCCCTAATGCGATGTGTTCATTTAGGTTAGTTAAATTCATTTCATCTCATGTAATCAGCTTTATCTTTGGAACATATCCAATTTCATTTTACTATCAATAATTTCTCAAATAAATTCCTTCACTATGAAGTTGGTATTTCTTGAAACAACAATTGTTTCTCGGTGCAACGGTATAGGTATTCATAAATACTTTATGATGTCTTTTATATAAAACTAATTTGGTTTTTAGTTTACAAAACTTGTGTTCAAAACATAAATATGTCATCCAATGATAGTCCTTCCTAAACTCCTTTTAGGGAGATGCATATAAGATCTCTCACAAACAATTATTATGTGCAGACTTTTGGCTTGCATAACCTACAAATCCTTGACCTAGGATATGTTTGGAGTTTCTTATAAACTCTTATCTTGTATGATTTTGTAGATTATTATTTAGATGAAATAATATTAATCTTGTATACTACTCTTAAGTACATGACCTTATAGATAGAAATTAACTCAACTTCACTCATAATTAATCGTACTTTGTCCAACAATTCGATTACTCCTTATCGATGCATCATTATGTATCACATCGAGGAGTGCCTTTGAAGATTGAATCTTTATTCATTTTTAGGATGTTCTGAACTCTTTTCAATATACTCATCCATTTGATCAAATCGAATCATTTCTATCGCATGTTACATTATTTACTTCAGTTATGTAATCTATGGGCTTACCATACACTTATGCATGCATATCAAATATACATGTCCATGTCTTTGATAACTCATCGGTGAAAATGATGAAGTATATGAAACTGTTTTGGTATCAATAGACTTATGATTGCATACATCTATATGTATCAACTCGAAGAGTTCATCAACTCTTATGATGCTTCCACTAAATGGGTGCATAGCCCTTAATTGTTTAAGATATAATTAACTCATGTTATATGATTCATAATCATATAATAAAATTATTTCTCAAACCTACGGCTTAGTCTATAATTCCAAAATAATTGTAAATAATTTTAGATACTTCTGTATTTTCTAATGCATCAGTTTTGTTATGAAAACAATTACCAAATTGTAGTGGTATTTCATTATGAATATTCATAATATTCACATTGAAATATAACTATGTCTATTTTTCAGTCGGCAACTAAAAATAGCCATTATTTCATAAATAATGTTTGGTATGTTTTACGAAAATATTTTTCGTAACTTTATGCAATCAATATGTGATATATGACTTGTTCTCACTATTTTCTCCATTACTATAATATCGTACTGAATTCGAAGGTCCATCATTTACTTAATATTAATTATTTATTTCATATACTGCAAGTCGTTTGCAGCGGTGAGTTCTTTGATCAAATATCTTAAACTCAAAGAAATAAATCTCATAGAAGTTCCAATATTAAGTATCAATTATTATTATTACAATTTTTCCAATGTTTTTATGACGCAGAAGTGACTATTCACTCTCTTCATCTAAACTATACTTTAAATTGCATCTACTCTTGTACATTCATTCTTCTTTCTAAATGGTCAAACCATTCAAAAATGCTCTTACTACAACATCATAACGAATTCTTTACCAAAGTGCACTCGATCATCCTTAACAATCAAGGACATCAGATATGTTGCACTTAGCGTAAACTAATCAAACTGACATATCAACGATCGAGTCCTTAGATTTATATTGTAGTTTTGGTCTTGTTTTACTTTTAACAAATATAATCTTTATCATAATCAATCGAATTGAATACGCGATCTCGCACTATGGTTTATTTGCTTATTTCTGATGAACTAATTTCATCAAAGTATCATACATTACGAACTATGACAGTTCACCATATAACATTTATATGTGATAGTATATGGATCAAATATCCATAGTCTTATATTGCTTTTGAACTCAGAACTCCTAATATGCAATATACGGTTTTGACCAAATAAATAAGTAAGCGACCAAATTACGAATGTATTTAGTAGTTGTAAAATCTGGTGCTTGCATGGGTATTTAAACATTAACATGCAAGACGCACTTATTAGTAAGCATATGTTTTATATTTCTATTTGTCAGTCTTCAATTCAGTTCATTTGTACATCTTAATTAATAAACAATTTATCAGTCGTATTAAATAAACAAATTTATCAATGTAGATTATTATAACATTATATAACATACGTTCTTATAGTATAAGAAAGGTGAAATTTTATGATTTCATTTTTCAAATAAGGCTCCCACTAGTCTTTTATGTTTCGCCAAACCCTAAGTCGAAACATAGAAGTCTTTCGACTTGACTAGTAGGTGTTAGGACTCATCCATCTAGGAATTCTGACCATGAGTCTGCTTAGCATGTCATAGCTCTATAGACGATAGATAACACCTTATCGGTTGTATCATATAAAACTCCTAACTCTTTGATACGTTGTCCTAATTTTGTTTCGATCTTGAATCTGCTCAAAAAATCAAAACGAAATTATTCACTCGTAGCTACCATATCGCGACGGCCTAAGTATAGTGTATATACCTTGAGTTTGCTCAACAAATATATATAGTTATCTTACCTCATCTATTCAATATATTAATAATACTACACATAATATTCCCAACTTGAGTCTGTTCAACAACTAAGAAGTATGCAAGTAATTTATTAATATATATGGTAGTGGACAACTTTATATTGAAGATTCATAATCTTTAATATATTATGTCAAATGATATCGACTTATGGAATAATATATTTCTTATGAAATACCCTCGTGATTCAAGTGTGGGACACATCATAAATCATGGTATACATACATTTACGTATGTATTTATTCCTTAAGTCTATTTAGGTGTAACGACCCACTATTTTGGACCATTCAAATCGACAATAATCCACACATGTCTGACTTGAATAATTCAAAATAACAGATTGTAATAAAAATTTGGAGCAAATAAAATCAAATATAGAATCACAGACACAAAATATCAGAATAACTCGCAGCGGAAATAAAATACCATAGTAGTTCATGAAGCTACTATATACAACTCTCAAAACATATACAAAATCTCATAGTCAAAATAGATACAATAGAAGTTAGGATACATAAATCAATAATACAGAGACAATACCGAATAGTAAATAACTGGATTAGAAGATAAGAAATAACAGATGGACAGATAAGCTCCAACAAATCTCTAGCTCCAGAAGATAAATTCCAAAGCTGTCATTCTCAGGCTGACCCGAGCGTAAAGTAAAACACAAAACACTCGAGTCAGGACATATATACTTATACAATGTAAACCAACTCAAGTGAACTGTAATAGCAATGCATAATAACTTAAAGGATGCTTGGGATCTCCCATCCTTTAAGGATCCATAAATCCATCAATTTAATTACATCCCGTGGTTAAAATTCCAAAATGGTAATTTATACTTCGAAATCAAATATCATTTCAAATCAATTTCAAAATATCAAAATATTTCAAATCAAATTATTTCATTTAAATCATTTTAAAATGAAGTTATTATATTTAATAATCAATATTCAATTCTCAAAATTTTACCATTTCAGAATTCATTTATTCACTTAAATTTATTAAAACAGTGAAATTTCAACTTCTGCAGCATTTAGAAAATGCTACGGAAAGTTATGTTTAAAAACAATTCAATTAGCAAAAGACAACATTTAGATGCTGTAATAGGTTTAGATTTCAAATAAAACTTTAGTTAAATTCAGCAACTACAACACTCAGTTCATTTTAGCCATTTAGTTCATTTATATCAACGAGTACATATGCACGCCTAGGTGGGCCTGCATTTAACCACAATGTGCATGCATTTTTATTTGTACCTGTGGAAGTAGATTTGATAGTAGCATCCCCACATTTGAACGCCGTCTAGGCAGAAACCGCTATTTTTTTGTTCTGACTGCAATAACTTCTTCATACTAACTCGGAATCAGGCAAAACTTCGACCGATGAATTCCTACCTAAATTACAGACAATATGGTACACTCGGATACTTCATCTTGTGAACGCACACTGTAGTTCTTCATGGGGACTGACAGTTTACTTGAAAAATAACATGCTACCACATCCCCATATTTGAACTCCACCTAGTGCAGAAGCCGCTATTTTTTTTGTTCAGTCTGCAATAACTTCTTCATACTAATTCGGAACCCGGCGAGACTTCGACCGATTAACTCCCACCTAAATTACGGACAATATGGAACACTCGTATACTTCATCTTGTGAGTGCACACTGTAGTTCTCCATGGGGACTGACATTTGTACTTAGAAAATAAGAGGCTATCACATCCCCATATTCGAACTCCGCCTAGTGCAGAAGCTGCTATTTTTTTGTTCAGACTGCAATAACTTTTTCATACTAATTTGTAATCCGGCGAGACTTGGACTGATTAACTCCCACCTAAATTACGGACAATATGGAACACTTGGATACTTCATCCTATGAACACATATTATAGTTCTCCATGGGGACTGACAGTTGTACTTAGAAAATAACAGGCTACCACATCCCCGTATTTGAACTCCGCCTAGTGCAGAAGCCGCTATTTTTTTATTCAGACTGCTATATTTTCTTCATACTAACTCGGAATCCGGCGAGACTTCGACAGATTAACTCCCACCTAAATTACGGACAATATGGAACACTCAGATACTTCATCTTCTGAACGCACACTGTAATTCTCTATGGGAACTGACAGTTGTACTTAGAAAATAACAGTCTACAACATCCCCAGATTTAAACTCCGCCTAGTGTAGAAGCCGCTATTTTTTTGTTCAAACTGCAATAACTTCTTCATACTAATTCAGAATCCGGTGAGACTTCGGCCAATTAACTCCCACCTAAATTACGGACAATATGGAACACAGATACTTCATCTTGTGAACGCACACTGTAGTTCTCCATGGGCACTGACAGTTGTACTTAGAAAATAACAGGATACCACATCTCCATATTTGAACTTCGCCTAGTGCAGAAGCCGCTATTTTTTTTGTTCAGACTACAATATTATCTTCATACTAACTCGGAATCCGGCGAGAGTTCGACCGATTAACTCCCACCTAAATTACGGACAATATGAAACACTCGGATACTTCACCTTGTGAACGCACACTATAGTTCTCCATGGGGACTGACAGTTGTACTTAGAAAATAACAGGCTACCACATCCCCGTATTTGAACTCCGCCTAGTAAAGAAGCCGCTATTTTTTTATTCAGACTGCTATATTTTCTTCATACTAACTCGGAATCCGGCGAGACTTCGACAGATTAACTCCCACCTAAATTACGGACAATATGGAACACTCGGATACTTCATCTTGTGAACGCACACTGTAGTTCTCCATGGGCACTGACATCTGTACTTAAAAAATAACAGGATACCACATCTCCATATTTGAACTCCGCCTAGTACAAAAGCCACTATTTTTTTGTTCAGACTGCAATATTTTCTTCATACTAACTCGGAATCCGACGAGACTTCGACCGATTAACTCCCACCTAAATTACGGACAATATGAAACACTCGGATACTTCATCTTGTGAACGTACACTGTACTTCTCCATGGGGACTGACAGTTGTACTTAGAAAATAACAGGCTACCACATCCCTATATTTGAACTCCGCCTAGTGCAGAAGCCGCTATTTTTTTTGTTCAAACTGCATTAACTTCTTCATACTAATTCAGAATCCGGTGAGACTTCGACCAATTAACTCCCACCTAAATTACGAACAATATGGAACACTCGGATACTTCATCTTGTGAACGCACACTGTAGTTCTCCATGGGCACTGACAGTTGTACTTAGAAAATAACAGGATACCACATCCCCATATTTGAACTCCGCCTAGTGCAGAAGCCGCTATTTTTTTTGTTCAGACTGCAATATTTTCTTCATACTAACTTGGAATCCGGCGAGACTTCGACCGATTAACTCCCACCTAAATTACGGACAATATGAAACACTCGGATACTTCATCTTGTGAATGTATACTGTAGTTCTTCATGGGGACTGACAGTTGTAATTAGAAAATAACAGGCTATATTCCCATATTTGAATACTATTTCTCTATAAGATGTAAAAGGGTATATTTGGAATTTCAAAAGGACACTGAGTAAATCTATTCAATGAATTCTCTTTATTAGTAGTAAAGATAAAGATAGAGTGAACGATTTCCATAATTATAATGAGGGGTATTTCTAGTATTTCAAAAAGACACGGTTGAATTCCTATTCAAGGAATTCTCATTATTAGTAGTAAAGAAGTAAAGATGTGACGTTGACATAACAATCCATGGGGACTGACAGTTGTACTTAGAAAATAACAGGTTACCACATCCCCATATTTGAACTCCGCCTAGTGTAGAAGCCGCTATTTTTTTGGTTCAAACTGCAATAACTTCTTCATACTAATTCAGAATCCGGTGAGACTTCGACCAATTAACTCCCACCTAAATTACGGACAATATGAAACACTCGGATACTTCATCTTGTGAACGCACACTGTAGCTCTCCATGGGCACTGACAGTTGTACTTAGAAAATAACAGGATACCACATCCCCATATTTGAACTCTGCCTAGTGCAGAAGCCGCTATTTTTTTGTTCAGACTGCAATATTTTCTTCATACTAACTCGGAATCCGGCGAGACTTCGACCGATTAACTCCCACCTAAATTACAGACAATATGAAACACTCCGATACTTCATCTTGTGAACGTACACTGTACTTCTCCATGGGGACTGATAGTTGTACTTAGAAAATAACAGGCTACCACATCCCTATATTTGAACTCCTCCTTGTGCAGAAGCCTCTATTTTTTTTGTTCAAACTGCATTAACTTCTTCATACTAATTCAGAATCCGGTGAGACTTCGACCAATTAACTCCCACCTAAATTACGGACAATATGGAACACTCGTATACTTCATCTTGTGAACGCACATTGTAGTTCTCCATGGGCACTGACAGTTGTACTTGGAAAATAACAGGATACCACATCCCCATATTTGAACTCCGCCTAGTGCAGAAGCCGCTATTTTTTTTGTTCAAACTGCATTAACTTCTTCATACTAACTTGGAATCCGGTGAGACTTCAACCGATTAACTCCCACCTAAATTACGGACAATATGAAACACTCGGATACTTCATCTTGTGAACGTACGCGGTAGTTCTCCATGGGGACTGACAGTTGTACATAGAAAATAACAGGTTATATTTCCATATTTGAATACTATTTCTCTATAAGATGTAAAAGGGTATATTTGGAATTTCAAAAGGACACTGAGTAAATCTATTCAATGAATTCTCTTTATTAGTAGTAAAGATAAAGATAGAGTGAACGATTTCCATAATTATAATGAGGGGTATTTCTGGTATTTCAAAAAGACACGGTTGAATTTCTATTCAAGGAATTCTCATTATTAGTAGTAAAGATTACAACATTTACAAAATGCTGTAATATCTTTAACTTTAGAAATGATAGCATTTTAGGAATGCTGTCAATTTAAATTCCAAACTTTCACTACAATTTCATAAACAATTAAAATTTATTTAAATCCATGTTAACTTATAAAAATCATATTTTCTTACTTTAAAAACAATCATTTAAATAACCCTTAATTTATGATTTTACAAAGTGAAAGTTTCACAAACAATTATCAAATCTTTAATAATTCACTTATAAAATAAATGTAAAATTTATAATATTTCATTTACTTAACATTTTAATTAAGTTTACCATTTCATAATTTTATTTAAATTCCATTTTATTTTCTTAACCACTTTCACATTTTCCAAGTTAAGTTATACTTCAAATTTCAACTTTTAAACATTTATTTATTTAACTATTTTTAATTTATAGAAAAATCAATATAACTTTATAAAATCATTTTAAATTAAAATAAAAATCAAATTATCATAATATTTACATTTTTAACATATTTTATAATTTCAGGAAAAAATATATATATATAAACCACGGGTCTATATATAAATTTTTCTAACCTAAGTCAAATGATACAGATAATATATCATTTCAATCCGTAATTTACGAAGGAAAAATCCGGGTTTTATCATTTCAAACCCGCAATCCCAAGTTAAATGAAATAAATAAAAATTGTTCAGGCCTATCATTTCAGCCCATAACGATTTTTCCCTATTCTAAAGTCCGTTCGGGTATGTATCATTTCAACCCATAGTGATTCTATTCTACAGGGAACTTGCAGTGTGATAAACTGATATAAATAAACAGAATAGCGTTATATAACAGTAACAGATGATATGACATGTAATTTACAGGTTTAACATCATACATAAATAATCACATGCAGTTATAGCATAACATAATAGTACTACACATTCAATTGTTGTCAATTCACATTTGCATAAGTATAAAATGTTAGGTGAGATTTACTCACCTCTATGGCTGGAGATTGCAATACAAATGACACAACAGAATCAAAAGCACGATGACAAGACTAGAATTTGAGTGGAGAGCGAGATCCAAGCTATAGATCTTGTGTTACAACCCAAAACAAAACCAAACAAATTATAAATTTCAATGCAACCTTGAAATGATATAACTTTGGAATAAAAACAAATATGAATGCAACGACTTTTGCCTTGCTTTCTACATTTTCTTGCACAACCTAGGGGATGTTTTGGCTCAGGTTTGGCATGACTTTGGCTCAGGTTTGAACATAGGAATGTATGGCATAAAGGCTAGAACAAGTGGAGGAAGTTACAACATAGGAAGGTGAAGAGGTTTTAGGCAACAAAGAGGAGTTTTGGTTCAACAAAGAGGCTCCGCCATGGGGTGTTTGGGGTCGGCCAGTGGAGTGTGGGCCAGGTCAGAGGCTAGAGGGGTGTGTGGTGGTCTGGTCAGAGGTGGTGGTGGCGGCCAAAGGTGGTGGTGGTGGAAAATGAAGTGGTGGTGCAAATAGTGGTCACAACATTGTTTTTAAGGCATAAGTTGCATTTTTGAGGGGTTTGGTCACCATGGTGGGTTCGGCCATGGTCATGACCTGGTGTATATTTGGTGATGATGGCAGGGAAGAGGTGTAGGAGGTGGTGGCCGTGGATATGAGGAGGAGGAAGTGCAAAAGAAACCAAGAAACAAGGCAAAAACCATGAAAAATGAGAAGAAGAAGAAGGAAAAAGTAGCCATTACCAAATTTTTTTGAAAGCCATGAATAGAATGAGGAACAAATGTTTCTTTGCAGGAATGAGTACTAGAATACACAGCCAAACAAAGTAATACACAGCCAAAAGAAGTAAATGAGGAGTTGTGGCAATTGAAAGGACATAGAAGATGAAAAGACTTCAGTTTCTAAAGCATTTTAAACTCTTTCATATTTCCTTTTTCTTTAATTCAAATAAAACAAAATAAAATCAGTAATTTGACTTTAGAACTGAAACAAAGTAATATAAAATAAAAATAAATAATTAATTTTAAAGAAAATGGAAAAAGAATATAAGAAATTACTTAAAAATTGAAAACAGGGTTCAAAAAATTACAAATAAATCATCATTGGCTTTGGAAAATTTTCTACTTCATTTTAAAAAATATCATAAAGCAAAACTTAGAAATAAATAGTTCATTTATCATTTATAAAGTGAAATAAATAATTAAATTTAGAGAAAATAGAAAAAGAATAAAGAAATTGTTTAAAAATTCAAAATAGGACTTAAAAATTTCAAATAGAATATCACTAGTTTTAGAAAAATTATAACTTTACTTCTAAACCAATAAAAGTCAAGTAAAATAAAATAAATGCTGAAAAAAATTAAGTGTAAATGAAAATAAAATAAAGTCTTAGGAAAATAGAAAATAAACAAAGAATTTCTTTAATTAAATGAAACTGGAAATTAAGAATTATAAACAGAATACAACTGACATTGGAAAATATCAATTACTCTTTGAAAAATGTTTTAAAACCAAATATATACATAACATGTTATTTTACCCTATAAAAATAAATTAGAACATTACATGACCAAATAAAATATTATTTATATAATTTAAAATAAACAATTTTGTTAAATACAGCAAATTACACTCAATAGTTAAAAAGGCATAACTTTCACAATACTAATCAGATTTTAACGAAACGAAAAGCATTATTCTTAAAATTTTATTTACTTTCATAATAAAAGATAAAATTCAAATTTTCAAACTTTCAAACTTTAAATTTAAAAGTCAAAGTTTGACCATATTGACCAAAATTCACTTTTTTTGGAAAATATTCTATTTAGTCATGTTTGGAATTCTAATTCACATCAAAATCAAAATTTATATTTAAAGTAACAAAATTTATTCATTTTAATAAATAAAATAAAGTTTTCAAATCAGGAAATTCAATTAAAAATAATTAAAATATACGATTAAAATAATCACAAAATATAGGGTTGTTACACTCTCCCCCACTCAAAACTTTTCGTCCCCGAAAAGGAAGAAGATAGGAGAATAGGAATAGCTAGAAAGGAAAATATGAGGAAAGACAAGGATGAGCCATTAATTAAAATTGTTGGTTAAAGAGGTAAACAATATTTAAAACACTTTAAAATCTTTTAAAAAGGGAATAACTGATCAAAGTATCCTTTATATAATATTTTATCAAAATACTTTTATAACTCGATGTCTTAACAAGTTTATCCTCGTTCCTGCAGACTCTGGCAGTGCGTTGATCAGGCGCAAAGGTAGAATTCTCCAGGTACTTAGTAGACTTGTTCAACACCCAGTGAAAATACTGGAATACTTTTAAAAACAGATATGGAAAGTACAATCCAAACAAAAAACAAACAAAACCTTTGTCTAACCATGGATCACAGATACACAAAGGTTACACCTGGACCCCCCAGGAAACATCCGTATTCGTAAGCTTTCTCAGCCCTGCGAATTGCGCCATGATGACTAGTAGACCGCAGATACACAATGGTTACGCCTGAATCCCCCAGGAAACATCTGTATCCGTAAGCTTTCTCAGCCCTGCGGATTTCGCTACTAATACGACCTACATAGATCACAGGATACACAATGGTTACGCCTGAATCCCCCAGGAAACATCTGTAACCCTGGGCCATCCAGCCAGGTGAATTACGCTATGCAGTCGCGCTCGTAAGACCATGGGTAACGCCATGGAATTCAATGGACACTCGAGTATCATATCCGGAAAACCAAAAATCAGAGAAATATCGATAGAATGAATCCACAATGTGGCCACAAAGCGGACACAAAGCGGATATCAAGCAGAAGGCACTTTCCATATCTTTACTTCGAAAATATGTATCATATAGTACCTTTTCAAATCACTTTCAAATATCGTACTTATATAAAGTCCATTATATATAAGATTTCATTTTCAAATCAAATACTTTCCAAAATCAATAGTATATCAAATCACACTTATATAAACTTCAATTATATAAGATTTCACTTTTCAAATTGAGTACCTTTTCAAATCCATAGTTTTCGAATCTACATCATACTTATACAAACCAAATTTTTATATAAGTTCGATAACTCCCAAATCAAGTATTTAGTAACACAAGGTTCTCAAATTTCAATTTGTTTCAATATCAGTTCAGTTCCAAAATCATATACAATTCCACCAAATTATTTCTTCTCAAATTAAATATCTTCAGTTCTAAAGTTTCCAAAATAATAAATTTAGAAAATAAATCCAAATTTCCAAATCAATATAATTTAAGTCAAACAATTTATTTCCAACATCAATGGTTTTCAACATCATCTTATATTTACATAAAGTCCATCTTATATAAGGATCAAATTTTTTCAAAAATCAATTTCGCTGCATGAAGAGTCATATGGGATTGAACATCTTTGCTTTATAAAAGATTTTTAATTTAGAATAGTTTTGTATATAAAATAGTTTGTAAAATAGTGTGCATATAAAATAGTTTTGAAAAAAAATAGTTTTGTATATAAAATAGTTTTTTTTTGGAAAATGGTTTTAAATTGATAGTAGTTTTGCATAAAAGAAAAATTCCAATTAAATTACAAAGATATCCAACCCAACAACTTCCAATTTCAGCGTCAAGTATATCAATGATATTAGAATATAAGATGTACATATGTCATCATTTCGCAAAATCACATTCGATCGCTCGCTTGATCACACAAGTTCGCTTTCGAACTAGTATTGTCCATTCGACTTCCCTAATGCGGATTTCGATATGGTTTCTTGACTAGAAACCATCAGTCTCCTTGCATAGCCATATACTATGATAGAGAATTCTAGAATCAAGCCCAAAATCCATATCAAATATTCGCCATCAAGAATCAAATGAAAAATCCTAACACGAAATGGTGTAATTCACCTCGAACTTGTGTACTCAAACTTGGATCAATTTAATTATGCGAATAAAACAGCATACGTACAACTTATGTATCTATTCCAACTTTTTAAATATACAGTTTCATAAAGATGTTACTAAGTTAAACATTTAAACTAAATTTTATTCAAAATATTTTGAAGACCAAATTCTTCTCAAAACATTTCAAATCTAAATTTCATATTAGAAAAAATTCAAAATAGCCTTATTCATTTACTTAACAAAACAGTCTCAACTTATTTAAATCATATTACTACATATTTTAAACATAAATACCAAACTTATATACTTTATACTCTTCAAAATTACTTAGCTTTGAAAAGTTAACCTTGATTTGGAAGTGCTCGAACCTTCAAAATAGTCGAAGAAATCATATTTCAATCCAAGAGTTGGAAATCACAATTAAATCAGTAAATCAATTCCAAAAATAGGGTTATATCAAATCAAATCCAAAACTCAAGGACTGAACACCGGCTCATTTCAAATTGTTCAAATATATATACATATATCTTTCAAATATCACATCACACTTCGGAATTTGAAATCAAAAATTGGTTTCACAAATCAATCGCATAGCAAAGCTACCGAAGTGGCCTCTCCCCCACTCAGAAACTCAAAAATCAATGTCGATGATGCATGCATTCATCACCGAAATTATTTTCCAACGACATAAGTGGGTTCTGGACTTCTATTTTCTCAAACTTCTTTTGAAATTTCTTCGAAATCATTTGAAACTCATTAAGATCATTTGAAACATTTCATATTCGGAAAATACTTTCAAATCATATTACTTATTATTTCAAAATCTTAAAACCAGTTCCAAAATGCCGGAGTTCAATCACTCAAATTCAGATTCAAAACCTTCAGTTATAAATCATTTTATATGAAACCATTCCTTATAAATTTTCAAAACTTTCTAATCCTTTCAAAACTTCAAATTCTTGTTTAAAAGGTATATAGATCCTTATAGAAAACATTTCACCTTTATATATAAAATATGGTCATCCTTATCAAAATAATAACTTTGATTAATACACAATTTTCAAAAGACAATCAACCACAAATTTTCCAATGGATGATTCAAGGATGGATTTCAAAGCAAAACATAGATTCAAATTTAGAGGGACTCTAATCAAATAGAATTCTGATTCAAAGATAAGCACAAACGAAGATAAGATCATTAAATTACCAAATAGAAGATAGATAAGCCTATATAAATCGCGGGTGACCTTAATAGGGTCAACCGTGACTTCAGGAATATAATCGATGCGAAAATCTAAGGAAAATCGACCTTCGATCGCTAGAGATAGAACCTAAATATAGCAGAAGATAGAAAACATCGTAAACCGAGGATACAGAAATCTCCGGTGAATCAATGCCAATTATAAGGGAGTTTCACCCATTTACAAATCATGGCAGAATCGCCACCTTTATAGAGGTCATTCAAAGTGGGGTTACGGAATGCTCCAAAAATCAAAAGAGTACAATTAGGGGAGACAGGAATGGATTTCAGAACAAGTGGGAGCATTCCAAAATTCAAAGGAATCTTATTCGATAAGAATCCAAACCAAGATTAGAGATATATAACCTATATCGATACAAAAGAATTCCCATTCAAAATTTGGAAATACTCGAATTCATAACATATGAAAACAGAAGCATAAATATCTTTAGTTGGACAACTTCAGCTAAGCAAAAGATACAACAGAGTTTACTCAAAGCAACCTAATAAACTACAGATTTTGCCATACCCAAAATAGATTCCTATCAACAATGGATCTAGAGAAATCAAGAGAGAAGTTAAAAATTTTAGAGGATCCTAATCAAAGAAATTACTAACAAGGTGGATATGAAAGAAATGAAGCTTAAGAAATATTTTACTTTCAAAGCAAGAAAATTTATACCAAATAATCTTTGAAAATTCTTTAAAAATCATTTTATACTTCGAAAATACGTTCTCTCACAAAGAAATGATTTTGAGATTGATTTTACTCATTCTAGGGTATTTCTACCCTATCTCTAATGAGTTTTTGCTCCGTAGGCTAAGGTTTGCCTAAAACCAAAGCTCTGATACCAAATGTAACGACCCACTATTTTGGACCATTCAAATCGATAATAATCCACACATGTCTGACTTGAATAATTCAAAATAACAGATTGTAATAAAAATTTGGAGCAAATCAAATCAAATACAGAATCACAGACACATAATATCAGAATAACTCACAGCGGAAATAAAATACCATAGTAGTTCATGAAGCTGCTATATACGACTCTCAAAACATATACAAAATCTCATATCAAAATAGATACAATAGAAGTTAGGATACATAAATCAATAATATAGAGACAATACCGAATAGTAAATAACTGGATTAGAAGATAAGAAATAACAGATGGACAGATAAGCTCCAGCAAATCTCTAGGTCCAGAAGATAAATTCCAAAGCTGTGATTCTCAGGCTGACCCGAGCATAAAGTAAAACACAAAACACTCGAGTCAGGACATATATACTTATACAATGTAAACCAGCTCAAGTGAACTGTAATAGCAATGCATAATAACTTAAAGGATGCTTGGGATCGCCCATCCTGTAAGGATCCATAAAACCATCAATTTAATTACATCCCGTGGTCAAAATTCCAAAATGGTAATTTATACTTCGAAATCAAATATCATTTCAAATCCATTTCAAAATATCAAAATATTTCAAATCAAATTATTTCATTTAAATCATTCTAAAATGAAGTTATTATATTTAATAGTCAATATTCAATTCTCAAAATTTTACCATTTCAGAATTCATTTATTCACTTAAATTTATTAAAACAGTGAAATTCAACTTTTGCAGCATTTAGAAAATGCTACAGAAAGTTATGTTTAAAAACAATTCAATTAGCAAAAGACAGCATTTAGATGCTGTAATAGGTTTAGATTTCAAATAAAACTTTAGTTAAATTCAGCAACTACATCACTTAGTTCATTTTAGCCATTTAGTTCATTTATATCAATTACAGCATTTACAAAATGCTGTAATATCTTTAACTTTAGAAATGATATCATTTCAGGAATGCTGTCAATTTAAATTCCAAACTTTCACTGCAATTTCATAAACAATTAAAATTTTTTTAAATCCATTTTAACTTATAAAAATCATATTTTCTTACTTTAAAAACAATCATTTAAATAACCCTTAATTTATGATTTTACAAAGTGAAAGTTTCACAAACAATTATCAAATCTTTAATAATTCACTTATAAAATAAATGTAAAATTTATAATATTTCATTTACTTAACATTTTCATTAATTTTACCATTTCATAATTTTATTTAAATTCCATTTTATTTTCTTAACTTAACTTTTATTTTAAAACACTTTCACAATTTCCAAGTTAAGTTATGCTTCAAATTTCAACTTTTAAACATTTATTTATTTAACTATTTTTAATTTATAGAAAAATCAATAACACTTTATAAAATCATTTTAAATTAAAATAAAAATAAAATTATCATAATATTTACATTTTTAACATATTTTATAATTTCAAGAAAATATATATATATATTAACCACGGGTTTGTATATAAAATTTTCTAACCTAAGTCAAATGATACAGATAATATATCATTTCAATCCGTAATTTACAAAGGAAAAATCCGGGTTTTATCATTTCAAACCCGCAATACCAAGTTAAATGAAATAAATAAAAATTGTTCAGGCCTATCATTTCAGCCCATAACGATTTTTCCCTATTCTAAAGTCCGTTCGGGTATGTATCATTTCAACCCATAGTGATTCTATTCTACAGGGAACTTGCAGTGTGATAAACTGATATAAATAAACAGAATAGCGTTATATAACAGTAACAGATGATATGACATGTAATTTACAGGTTTAACATCATACATAAATAATCACAGGCAGTTATAGCATAACATAATAGTACTACACATTCAATTGTTGTCAATTCACATTTGCATAAGTATAAAATGTCAGGTGAGATTTACTCACCTCTATGGCTGGAGATTGCAATACAAATGACACAACGGAATCAAAAGCACGATGACAAGACTAGAATTTGAGTGGAGAGCGAGGTCCAAGCTATAGATCTTGTGTTACAACCCAAAACAAAACCAAACAAATTATAAATTTCAATGCAACCTTGAAATGATATAACTTTGGAATAAAAACAAATATGAATGCAACGACTTTTACCTTGCTTTCTACATTTGCTTGCACAACCTAGGGGATGTTTTGGCTCAGGTTTGGCATGACTTTGGCTCAGGTTTGAACATAGGAATGTATGGCATAAAGGCTAGAACAAGTGGAGGAAGTTACAACATAGGAAGGTGAAGAGGTTTTAGGCAACAAAGAGGAGTTTTGGTTCAACAAAGAGGCTCCGCCATGGGGTGTTTGGGGTCGGCCAGTGGAGTGTGGGTCAGGTCAGAGGCTAGAGCGGTGTGTGGTGGTCTGGTAAGAGGTGGTGGTGGCGGCCAAAGGTGGTGGTGGTGGAAAATGAAGTGGTGGTGCAAATAGTGGTTACAACATTGTTTTCAAGGCCTAGGTTGCATTTTTGAGGGGTTTGGTCACCATGGTGGGTTCGGCCATGGTCATGACCTAGAGTATATTTGGTGATGATGGCAGGGAAGAGGTGTAGGAGGTGGTGGCCGTGGATATGAGGAGGAGGAAGTGCAAAAGAATCCAAGAAACAAGGCAAAAACCATGAAAAATGAGAAGAAGAAGAAGGAAAAAGTAGCCATTACCAATTTTTTTTGCAAGCCATGAATAGAATGAGGAACAAATGTTTCTTTGTAGGAATGAGCACTAGAATACACAGCCAAACAAAGTAATACACAACCAAAAGAAGTAAATGAGAGTTGTGGCAATTGAAAGGACATAGAAGATGAAAAGACTTCAGTTTCTAAAGTATTTAAAACTCTTTCATATTTCCTTTTTCTTTAATTCAAATAAAACAAAATAAAATCAGTAATTTGACTTTAGAACCGAAACAAAGTAATATAAAATAAAAATAAATAATTAATTTTAAAGAAAATGGAAAAAGAATATAAGAAATTACTTAAAAATTGAAAACAGGGTTCAAAAAATTACAAATAAATCATCATTGGCTTTGGAAAATTTTCTACTTCATTTTAAAAAATATTCTAAAGAAAAACTTTGAAATAAATAGTTCATTTATCATTTATAAAGTGAAATAAATAATTAAATTTAGAGAAAATAGAAAAAGAATAAAGAAATTGTTTAAAAATTCAAAATAGGACTTAAAAAATTCAAATAGAATATCACTAGTTTTAGAAAAATTATAACTTTACTTCTAAACCAATAAAAGTCAAGTAAAATAAAATAAATGCTGAAAAAAATGAAGTGTAAATGAAAATAAAATAAAGTCTTAAGAAAATAGAAAATAAACAAAGAATTTCTTTAATTAAATGAAAGTGGAAATTAGGAATTATAAACAGAATACAACTCACATTGGAAAATGTCAATTACACTTTGAAAAATGTTTTAAAACCAAAATATATACATAACATGTTATTTTACCCATATAAATATAAATTAGAACATTACATGACCAAATAAATATTATTTATATAATTTAAAATAAACAATTTTGTTAAATACATCAAATTACACTCAATAGTTAAAAGGCATAACTTTCACAATACTAATCAGATTTTAACGAAACGAAAGCTTTATTCCTAAAATTTTACTTACTTTCATAATAAAAGATAAAATTCAAATTTTCAAACTTTCAAATTTTAAATTTAAAAGTCAAAATTTGACCATATTGACCAAAATTCACTTTTCTGGAAAATATTCTATTTAGTCATGTTTGGAATTCTAATTCACATCAAAATCAAAATTTATATTTAAAATAACAAAATTTATTCATTTTAATAAATAAAATAAATTTTTCAAATCAGGAAATTCAATTAAAAATAATTATAATATACGATTAAAATAATCACAAAATATAGGGTTGTTACATTAGGGTTTCTTTAATGTTCCACCTTTAATTTATACATTCATATTATACTTTTTTTATTATTATGTAACTTTTATATTTCATACTACTTATATAATAGTCTTATGTATAATATTAAGTTAATTAAATCTTATTTAATTAATTAATATTTTAATTAACTTTATCTTATTTTAATATAACATTTATATTAAAATTTATTACATATTATAACTTTTATAGTATTATACATATATCTTATATATGCATATATTCATTTAATTAATTAAACTTTAATTTATTTATTTAATTAATTAACCTTTAATTTATTTATTTAATTAATTAACCTTTGATTAATTTATTTAATTAAACAATTTTAATTAAATTATATTAATTTCAAAATTCAATTCATATACATACATGTATACTTATGCTATTTTAAACAATTTAAAACAACATAACATATATCATAATATACAATACATGTATACATTTTTTAGTTAATTAACTTATTTAGTTAATTTATTTTATTGATCCTATTAATAAATTTTGAAATTTTGAAATTAATATTTATTTTCAAATATTTTGAATTTTTTATATTATAACTTTTATAATATTTGTATATATTTTAAATTTAACTTTTAAATTTAAAATCTTATAATTTAATTTTCAAACAGTTTCGAAATTAGCTCAAGACCCAATTCAAATTTGAGCGTTTTCTACTAGGGACAATTTTTGGCCTATGAGCTTAATAGTTAACTCTAACATAACTAATTTTGACCGTATATGTTATTGGGCTCTGATGCCATTGTTGGAACTGTGCCAGCCCATAGCGGAAGATATGAGTGAATTTAAAAAAAAAATACTTATTGGATCTATATTTGGCATATGAAGTCTAATTTATTTAGAACATTTCTAAATTTAATTTAAATAAAATCACTTAATTTATTTACATTTATAAACTATAAATAGAATTTTGTTTAATTTATATTCAATTAAATATAATAATACATATATGTACTATATACATATATGTATGTGTGTGCATGTGTAACATAATAATCCATGCAAGGTATAACATGCCCGTATATACATGTTGGAATTTACATCGCAATGGACATGTTATCTCATCCTATATGTACTGAATGTTGTCCAAACATATGTATGTATGTAACTTGTTATTTAAATAAATATTGAAACTATGTAAAATTATATATATGTATGCATGTATATTATATGTAAAAATAATAATGATTCACACACACACACACGCTATTGCACTAAATATTAAACACACATACACACACATAATATATAAGTTTTTTAAATTAACCTTACATATATACATATACATGTATGAATTGCATTAACAAAATTATTATATTTAAATATATATTTATATATAAGTATATTTATAATATCTAAATATGTATATGTATTTATATATACATGTATATTAGTTATGTATTTAAAATATATATATTTTTAAACCTTTTCAGATAGAATACATAGTAGAAAAAAATATTTTTATTTTATTGCATTAATATATTATATATATTAATTATTCGAAACATAATAAAATAATAATAAAAATATTTTAATGTTATATTATTCAAATTTTACATTTAAAAAAAAATTAAGAATGATATTTTAAAGTCATGAAACTTTTGCAGAATTTTCTAAGTCAAAATAATATTTTTAATTGATTAATTAATTAATTTCGACCGTTTATTAAATTGATTTTTTTTAACATAAGAAAATGATTTTTAAATTTTGATTTTTATGGCCGAGAGTTTATATAATGATAAAAAATATTTAAATATTTAACAATTAATTTTTGAAACATATTTTATTTTATATGATTGATTTAATTAGTATATTGATTTAAATAATATTAAATAATAGTGACTAAATATTAAAATTAATTTGAAGCCATCAAAAAAACATAATCTACGTAGATATACATTTATAAAATATAGGTTTAACTATTAACATGATATGATGATATAATTAAAATTAGATAGTATATTAATACATATATATATATATATATAAATCAATAAAATGATAATAATTAAAATAAAATTTATTTGGCTGTGCGATTCAGATCTATATATATAAATGTGCTTGTTTTTTGATAATTAAAACATCATATAACCAATCTAATATGTGACAACATTGATGATACATTTAAGAATCTCACCTAAGTAGTAATATAATAATGGTGTGTGTGTGTCTATATATATATATATATATATATATGAATAATATGATGTTATCTAGAAAATCATATAGTATTGTTAATACATACCTAATACTAATGCCTTAGACCACACCTTGTTATGATGAGTTCTTCTTCCTTTGAAATCTTTCAATTCGGCAGATTGCTAATCCATGAACCGTAGACCTTTAGCTATCAATAGTTATCACCTTTTGAATTGATTTAAGATGAATTTGTTAGAGCTCCTTGTTGATGAGGTATCCAACAATGATGGGGAAATGGAATCCAAAAAGCTTTTTTTGCATTAGTGCTAAGGGTCCTTTTATAGTGGAAGAAATAGAGAGAAATATGAATCACATCTCGTACCTTTTCTCCTCAAATATTAACAATCCATCTCCAAACCCCTCTAGTCTTTTTAGCCTCCTCCTATAAGCTCTATTGCTACTGAAATAACATCTTAATATCATGGGAAAATAGGCCATTTAAGCCCAAATAAATATTATTAATTAAATCTAATTTAATTGCTTGTCGATGTCGCATATCGATTGACATATTTATAACTATTATAAATATATATAATAATATTTATTTCTCAAATCATATTCAGAATTTTGTAATTAATATTTCATAAATATTAATTAATCTAATTCATTTATAACAATTATAAATCTAATTAAATGGTTTGACAAAAGAGAATTCATTATTCTGGTTGTGTGACTCGTCAGGTGTAAATTCAGTCAGCGATCAATATCGAACTATTTGAATGTTAATATTCACACGTCAGTTAGCAGATGGTGTGACATTTTGGCCAAATTTATTGCTTACTTAGTTTTGGTAAAATCCAATTTTATATTATTAAGCATTACCTGGTTATGACATTTATTTACACTAATTCTCTTCATCAATACTATATCGCTTTGAACTTATGGAATTTGGTAATGGTCAAAATTCTAATATCGTCCATATTCAACTCAATAGTCCAAACAAAAAGTCCTTGGTTCAATAATAACAATTATTATTGATTGAAATACTCTGGCCAGAGACTTTGAGTTGACTTGAGTTGACCATGATACTAACCTCATGTAACTAAGAAGACGAATCCTCTCTTGAATAGTGCTTCACTTCCAATACTACCACTCGATCTAACCATAGTCACTCGATGGACGCCATGCCATGATTTGACTATAATTAAAGCAGAGCTTTCATACTGAAGATTCATAGTATTTCAAGTCGAGTGGACTATGTATATCAGTCACACCGATATTTCTATGTGACCTTAGTTATATTAACCAATAGAAAACTATCGAGTGAGTCATTTTATAGTTATCCAATAACCATTAATACGCAACCCCTAGGTGCTCCCAGCAATCATGAGTAATACATTGCGCAACATTTGGAGAGCGTTATGTACTCTAGTCTCACAGATACATCGGTATTCAGTCTCGATGCATCTTAAGTAGGAATATTTAAAATGGTATATTTGTTTTCATCGTGATAATATTGGAACCGGGCGAGCCTACAACGGAAGTTATAGGTGAATTTCAATTTTTTTACCTTATATAATCTTTATTGGGCCTATGGAGTCTAATTTGTTTAGAATATTTCTAAATTTAATTTAAATGAAATCATATATTTCATTTAAATTTATAAATTGTTGAAAGAAAGTTATTTAATTTATTTCCAATTTATATATAAATATACATATGTATCATATACATATGTGTATGTGTATACATGTGTAACATGATAATCTATCAAAGGTATAACATACGTGTATATATATATATTGGGATTTACATTGCAACAGACATGTTAGCTCATCCTATATGTGTATATATTTATGATTATTATATATAAAACCAAGAGTGTGTGTGTATATATATGTATGTATATAAGTATATTAGGGAAAGATATTGTTAATATATGTATGCGTAAATATTATAGTGTTAAATAATATATAAATATACAAGTATCCATATATACACACAAGATACAAGTTCAATTTTTTTATTTGATATATATATATGTATGTATGTACTAAAGCAACATTATTATATGTATGTGTGTGTGTGTGTGTATATGAAATGTGAATATGATTTAGTATGGTTTATATATACATATATATTACAAATTATAAAAAACTCCTTTTTAATGTTCTAGATCGAACACATAGTAACTACTATTTTAATTATAATTTTATTATATTAATATATGTATATTATGAATTAATTTGTTAAACAACAATAAATAAATTATAAAAAATATATAATAGATATATATTTTGAATTTTAATTTTGAAAACATCTGGAATCATATTTTATAGCTTGCAAAAAAAGTTGAGATTTTTCTAATTCAAAATATTATTTTTTATTAATTATAACTTTCGGTCTAATTAAAAATGATTTTTAAAAACTATTTAAAATGGTTGAAAAAATCTAATTTTTTTCCCGAAAGCTTCTATAGTGATAAATCAATTTTATGCAATTTAAGATCTAATTTTTGGAGCATAATCTATTTTATATAAATTTTTAATTTGTATAATGGTTAAACAATACTAAAAATTATTAAATAATTGGTAAAAATTTATTTACATTTACAAAAAATTATAATTGATATAATTATGCATTTTAAAAATATTAGTGGAAATTTTACGTGATATATGTGTATAGTTTAGTATTAGTCATATAAGTAAATTAATTAATATATTAATATATGTATAAATAAATTGGTAAAATAATAGTGGATGAAATAAAATTAGTTTCGATTGTATGGATCAATTATATTAAAATTTTTATTTATTTTATATTATACACATAACCAATCAATATATGTGACAACAACAATACCTATAGGAATCATACCTAACTAACAATTCAATATTACAGTGTGTGTGTGTCTATATAAACAATATTGAATTATACATGTTATGTATCATATACATAACTAAATACCTACCTAAACTATTGACGAGTTTCCTTCCTCTTGAAACCTTTCCGATTCGTCAGATTGCAAGTCTTTGAATCGCAGACCCTTTGCTATCGAATAACTATTGATTTGAACTGATTATATTTGAGTTGAGTTGGTGCACTATGAGGTATAATTTGGCTAGCAAGATGGAGAAAGGAAGCAACCAAAAGTCACTTTGACGTTATGGTTGGAGATGCTTTTATAATGGTTGAATGAGAGAGAAAAGAGGATCATGTCTCTTACCTTTTCTCACCCAATCTCCACCATCCATTTCAAATCCCTACTTGCCCTAATTTTGCTGCCCATATCTATGTAATTGCAACTGAAATTTCCCTTTAATATTATGGGCTAATTGCCTATTTTAAGCCCTAGCAAATAATGTTACTTAAATCCAATTTAATTCCTTATCGATATCCCATATCGATCGATATATCTACAACTATTATAAATATATACGACAATATTTATATTCCTCAATCATGTTCAATTTTATAATTAATATTTCATCAATATTAATAAATTTAATTAATTTATAATGATTATAAACTAATTAAATCGTTTGGTCTAAAGAGAATTCATCATTTCTGTTGTGTGACTTGTCGGGTGTAAATTTGGTCAGCGATTAACATCGAACTATTCGAATGTTAATGTTCACACATCAATTAACAGGTGGTGTGAAATTTGGCCAAATTCATCACTTAGTTTCGGTAAAATCCAATTTTATTAAGCGTTACCCGGTTGTGACATTTATTTACACCAATTCTCTTCGTCAAAACTTTATCACTTTGGACTTATCGAAATTTGGTAATGGTCAAAATTCCAACATCGTCCATGTTTAACTCTATAGTCTAAACACAAAATCCTTGGTTCAATAATAACAATTATTATTAACTGAACTACTCTGACCAGAAATTTAGACTTTGGGTTGACTTGAGTTGACTGTAATACTAACCCCATATAATTGAGAAGATAAATCCTCTCTTGAATAGTGCTTCTCTTCCACTACTTCCACTCGACCCAACAATGGTCCCTCGACGGACGCCGTGCCATGATTTTACTATAATCAAAGTGGAGCTTTCATATTAGAGATTCATAGTATTTTCAAGTCGAGAGAACTGTGTAAATCAGTCATGTCGATATTTTTGGTTTGACCTTAGTTATATAACAAACAGAAAACTATCGAAAGATCCATTCCATAGATATCCAGTAACCATTAGCACGTAACCCCTAGGTGCCCCCAGCGGTCATGAGTAATCCACTGCCTAACATTTGGAGATCGTTACGCACTCTAGTCTCAACTGATACATCGATATCCAGTCTCGATGCATCTCAATTAGGAACATTTAAAATGATGTTTTTTATAACATTGTGATACAATACTAATGATTACAACTATTTGTAATTACTATCACAAATACACCATTTATGGATTTTTTGTTAAATATATTTTAATTAATCAATTAATTATTTATATCACATTATAACAAATATATAGAAGAATGAAGAAATGACTTTATTGCGAATGAGAATTGATTACAGAGTTAATTAATTTACATTAAATTACAGAATTGCTCTTAGGGCATACCCTAACTCTATCAATCTCCCACTTGCACTTGGGGATAAGTATGGAATCTCAATCCCATCCCTTTAATTAGCTTCTCAAGAGCTGACCGAGCTAGGCCTTTGGTGAATGGATCTACTATGTTGTCCTTGATATCTACCCTTTAAATCATGACTTCTTTCTTATTAATGAATTCTCTAATAGGTGGAACTTTCGAGGAATGTGCCATGACTTCTTATGTACTCTCGGTTCCTTTGTGATCTGTATCATCGCATTATTATAATAGAATTATGCCATAGGATTCTCAGTATTAGGAATCACTCTGAGCTCACTCAAAAACTTGTGCATCCAAACTACCTATTTTGCTGCTTCATTGAGGGTGATGTACTCGACCTCCATCATGGAATCAACTATTTCTTGCTTGGAACTTTTCCAACCAACGGCTCCATCGTTAAGCGTAAAGACATAACCGGATACAGACTAACTATCATCTATATCACTTTGAAAGCTTGAGTCTATATACCCCTTCATAAGGTGGTCTCTATTTCCATATATGAGGAATAAGTCCTTAATATTTCTTAAATACTTGAGTAAATATTTTACGGTTGTCCAATGTTTTTCTTCAGGATTAGACTGGTATCAACTTACGGATCCTAATGCGTATGACACATCCGGTCTAGTATATAGCATGGCATACAGTATGGATCATATGGCTGAAGCATAGGGAATCCTTTCATGTGCTCCTTCTCCTTTTCAGTATGAGGAGCATCCTTTTTAAAAAGGATGATTCCAGATTGCGTTGGACTATTTCCACATTTGGAATTCTCCATAACGAACCTTTTTTGTATGATGTCTATGTACATGGATTGGGACAATCCTAATAGCCTCTTAGTTCTATCTCTATAGATCTTTACACTAAGTATATAGGTTGCTTCTCCCAAATCCTTCATTATGAAGTTTTTGGAAAGCCAAGCTTTCACTAATTGCAACAATGAAGTGTCATTGCCAATTAATAATAGATCATCGACATAAAGTATTAAAAATACGATTGTGTTGCACTATTCCTTTCTATACATGCATGCTTTCTCTATGTTCTGATAAAACCAAACTGTTTAATTACTTTATTAAAACACTTGTTACAACTCCTTGAAGCCTGTTTAAGTCCATAAATGGACTTTAACGATTTGCATGCCTTGCCTTCACTCCCACTGACCACAAAACCCTTTTCCTATGACATATGAATGGTTTCTTCTAAATCACCATTTAGGAAAGCTGTTTTTACATCCATTTGCCAAATTTCATAATCATATAATGTAGTGACGACTAGCATAATCCAAATAGATTTAAGCATGGTTACGGGCGAAAAGGTCTCTTCATAATAAACACCTTGAATTTGATAAAATTCTTTCATAACTTGCACTGCCTTATAAGTCTCCACTTCCATATCTACATTTAGTATTTTCTTAAAAATCCATTTGCAGCCGATGGGTTTTATCCCTTTGGGTACGTCCAACAAAGTTCAAACTTTGTTTTCGTACATAGAATCCATCTTGGATTTCATAGCTCCAAGCCAAAGTGCATAGTCTTTACTTTGTAGTGCTTTTTGGAAGGATAGAAGAGTGTCGTCAGCTAAGACATAGTTCTCAATCTTGCCATCCATGAGAAAACCATAGTATCTCTCTGGTGCATGGGATTCTCTAATAGACTTAATAAGTTGCGTGTTTTCATGTACGGGTGAACTCGGTTCTCCCACCGGTTCGGCCTCAATATGGATTTCTTAGATTTCATCCAAGTCTACAATCTCCCTGTTAATTTCTTTTAATAGAAATTTCTTTTCTAAAAAGACAGTGTGCCAAGAAACAATCACCTTTTGTTCCTCGGTATTGTATAATATATATCCCATCGAGTCTTTGGGATATCCTATAAATTTACACAGTACCAATCTTGCCTCCAATTTGTTTGGACCAACGTTCTTAACGTATGCCGGATAGCCCAATGCCTTTAAATATATGAGTTGGGGTTTCTTACCATATCATATCTCATATGGTGTTTAGGCACAGATTTAGTGGGAAACAAGTTCAAAATATGCATCACGGTCTCGAGCGCATATCCCAATAGGGCAGATGTAACTCAGCTTTACTCATCATGGAACAAACCATATCTAATAAGGTTCGGTTCCTTCCCTCTGACATACCATTGTGTTGTGGAGTATAGGGTGGAGTAACCTGAGAGAAAATCCCATTATCTTTTAAGTATTATTGGAAATCTTGTCCAACATACTCACCTCCTCGATCTGATCGAAGTATCTTAATCTCATGGCCCATTTGGTTTTCTACTATGTTTTTATATTCGGTAAATTCATAGATGTCGGATTTGTTTTTCATAAGAAACACATATCCTAGTCTTGAGAAATCATTTGTGAAAGTAACAAAGGTAGAACTGTTGTTTTTAGTAATTATAGACATAGGGCTACATACATCACTATGTATTAACCCTAAGAGTTCATCAACTCTTTTATTGCTTCCATTGAAGGGGTAATTGGTCATTTAACCCATGAGATACGACTCACACATATTAAATGATTCATAATCAATTGATAGTAGAAAACCTTCGGTTTTCAATTTGTGTAGTCATTTCTCACTAATATGACTTAGCCTACAATACCAAAGATAACTATCATTTATATTGTTAGAAGAATTATTCATAGAACACACATAATTAGTATTAATCACATAAATGCCATTTTGAAGAATACCATCGTAGACTTTATTTCCATTTAAACAAATGTTCATAACATTATTTGCACAATGAAATATATATATCCAGTCTCAGACAATCTAGAAACAGAAATAATCCCACAAATAAAGTCTTTTACAAAATAGCAATTATTTAATACTAATACTAATCCACTCGGCAAAACGAAACGATAATCTCCTACCATCGTTGCATCAATTGTAGATCCATCAGCCACTTGGACCCGCATTTCTCCTTTTGCCATACGATGCCATTTCTTAAGCCCCTGTAACAAATTACATATATAACTACCAGATCCAGTATCAAAAACCCATGACATTTTTTGATGGCAGAACAATTTTGAATCATAAATGTATCTGACGGAGCCGCATAACCATTCTACTTCCTTTCCCTAACAATCTTCAAGTTCCTTTTCTAGTGCCTTTTCTTGTGGCAGTGGTGACATTCACCTTTGTCACCAGTCTTCTTACTTTTCTTTTTCTTACCTTCCCCTTTCCACTTCTTCGAACTCTTCGAAGACGATGCACTACCTTTTATAACAAGTATAATCCCTTGAACTTCTAATTGTGGTTCAGCCAACCTCAACATATTAAGGAGCTCCATGTGATTCACATTCAATTGGTTCATGTTATTGTTCAGTATGAATGATTCATACCGAGGAGTAAGTGAACCAAGGATCAAATGTACTTGTAATACATTACTTAACTGTACATCCAATTGAGAAAGCCTATCAATATAATCTTTCATCATTAGCACGTAATCGTCCACTTTCTGTCCTTTAGTCATTTTGGTATTGAATAGCTTCTTTGTAAGCTTGTACCTTGCGAAACGTGACTGTTCTCCAAACAGGGCCTTGGGACTATCAAATATCTCGTGGATAGACATGTTTTCGTGTTGTCTCTACAACGACTTTTCTAACATAGAAAGTACAAAAACTTGGGCTATCTCTAGGTTTGCACCCATTTACATAAGCAAGTCGCAGTTCAGGGTGTAACGACCCGTAAATTTCAACCGTTTTAATAACGTAATTAGTTGAAATTTTGTGAAATTTTAAACGATAAAATTTTGAAATAAAAATTTAATATTTGGAATACGTCTAGTTAAACATAGCTACTGGTAAATTTTCGTCCGAAAATATGAAAGTTGATTTCGCGCGTAAATTCACTTCAATTTAATCAGTTAAAAAGCGTTGAAAATAAAATGTTTTCGAAACCAAAATATTTTTACATAGAAATATTCTAAAACATCTTCTGAGCAAGATGTTAGTTTGTCGTTTTTCAAAATTCGGACATCTTTGGCTCCGTCGGTCTTATTTTCTTGCGTTTTTCTTGCATTTTCCGCCAGTAGAAAAATTCGAATTTTTATAATTCAATCGTACCGCTAATATATGTATACCATTTTGATCGTTCCGTGACATTGATCTCTACGGTATATTAATTTCTGTTTGTTGAGGTCCGGTACACGACGAAAAACAATAAGATGTTCGTTGTAACGGTACCATAATTTTGACTCTACTGTTTTCTTCATTTTCAAAATATTGAAACGTGCTATTCACACAAAAATTAATTGCCATAAATTCTCGTGCTGCTCAAATTCCTATCTGTTGCGTCCCTTGCTTTTATTAATTTGCTGAATCTAAGCCGACCTTTCCTTTCCCATCCTCTCCTCTGTATTCAATACAAAATTTGTGACTCCCTTTCATATGTATATATTACTTACAGCTGGCCTCCTCCTTTTTTCTATTTGCATCTCCTCAATTTTCATTTTGAACGAAGCTGCTCCCTTGTTTGCCGAATCACCTTCCCCTCACCACTACCGATCTCCTACCTCCTTCGCCAAACTCCTCCTCTGAAAGGCAGCGCAGCCCGCATCGGACCCCACTACTCCATCCCACATCAGCCTCCTTATCGCCACTATCTCATCGACCTCACCACCAACTCCTGCCACCTCACCCGAATCATTCGTCCATCTCCAGGCCCGCACCCATCTCCGCCCCGTCAACCTCCAAATCGTCGCCATCTTTTCCTTCCAACTAAGACAACCACAACCGAAGCAGCTCCCTGTGCCTTCCGCCACCTTTCAACCGTGTAGCCTGTCACCTTGTCAGTCGCAACCCCGCTACACCCGAGAGCTTGTATCCAGCCTTCCGCCATCAACCCATTCCCTTCACTATCGAATGGCAGCCACCACGCAGCAGACCCGTTTGCCTTCCACCCCTCTTCCTTCCGCTCCATTGGCTTTTTCTGTGACGATCATGGGTGAGTATATTTATTATTGTTAAGCTTGGTAGGCGTCACAAATATAAGTTATATATCTTATATAAGTTGATATATATATTATATACATGAATGTTTTATGCGTAGTTTACATATATGTTTGATTTGCAGCATATATATTTACAACAGTATATTCTGTTTTCATGTCTTTGATTTATAAGTGTGAGCTATATTTATATATGTATATACGTACTTTTAAATGGAATTCGTGTACAAGTGTTCTCAGATCTATAAATTTGTTTTGATATAACAGTATATTTTGCCCAAGTTCTGTTTTATATTTATATTTATATAAGAGGGTAATAGTTGTAGTTCATGTACAATGTACTATATATATTTCATTACAGTATTGTACTATAGGATTTTATCTATACAATTCTCTTTCTAAATAGTTGCAGTAAACAATATTGTACAGTTTTATTTTTATTAGCTTATGAATAAGTAGATATGTTAGTATATATTGTTTTGTATATATTAATGTATATATACAGTCCGTAAGAGTATATTTGTTTTATATAATAACACTGATTTTATATAAACATTATTATGTTCCGGTTTATATAAGTTTATTTGAGTTGTTTTCCATACATATATGGTTATTTTAATGTTGGAATATATATATAGATTTAAACCATAAGTATTGATTTGTGTGAGTTATGTACAGTCTGCATGTATACGTTAGTTTATATATAACTTTATATATATAGTGATTCTTTTACTTTTGATCTTGTTTCTCTTCTTCACTGTTTTGAAATTCGACCTCTGTTATATATGTTGGATAGTGAAAAGTGTATATTTTATAATGTTTGTTTCTATTGATTGTTTCTATGTAATGTATTTTTTTTTTTAGATTTTTATACGTATATAATACTTTATATTTGTATTTAAAGTTATGATATAATATATGGAGTTTATGCTATATGTTTTAATATTGAATTTCAAATCATGTTTGGATATTGATTTTTGATTTTATGTATACATAGATTTTAATGTGTAAATATTTTTGCATTTTATAAGAATATATATATATATATATATATGAGTTCACTTATACGTCATTTATCTTCATCGATCCAATTCTGATTTGATTTCGTCTATTCCTTGTTATCAGCTTTGTCCATCGTGCTTGTTCGTTCATCGAATCGTGTCCATCTAGCGTTGCTTGGAATTTGTAGCCCATTTCGTTGACAAATCTATATGGCCTCGAAAGGTGAGCACTCACTCACGATTAACGTTCTTTTATTTATTAGATTTGATTTCAATTGAAACGACAATTGAAATATACTGCTGTTAGTTAATGACACTGTTATATATGCTATTACCTGTATCAGTTCACCTGTGACATCTGACACCATTATCTGTTAATTATTTATGCGATGATAGTACAGTTTGGCTGATAATTGTTTGATTGTTGATGTTTATATTGGACGTTAAATTGTTAATGTTAAAATGATAAATAACATGAAATTGAACTTGATATAGGATAATTAAATGTTAAATTTGATTAACCGACATTTGTATAATATGACCCCTTTTAACTGTTTAAGTTATTGACACGTAGGATTTGTTTAATTACACTTTGAACCACTGAATGTATGTTGTTAAATTGATGATGTATGAAATTGTAAATTGAATGACAAGTGAAAACCGTAATGTAATAATCTTTAATCTACATGAAATGATAGTGTAGATTCTAGAGATAATTATATTAATTCGTACAAATAACAATGCGAATTAATACGATTATTTCGGGATTATTTGAATTGATTATTGGATTGTTATTGATTGTTGTTATTGCTTGTTTATTTACTTTGACACCATCCCTGTTATCACACTGCAAGTTCCCTTTGCTATGTTTTGATTTTTGAATTAAATTGGAATCGGGTTGAAATGATAAATACCCAAATTGAACTTTGACCTAGGAAAGAAAATTAAATAAAACCCGATTGGTCAATAATTTGATTTGAAAATAAATTGAAGATTTATTTGAATAAATAATATGCTTTTGGAAATGAAGTTGAAATTTGAATTTTAATGAAAGGAAAATGTTAATATATAATAATCTGAAACAAAATATTAACAATGTAATTGATGAAAGAAATGTTGTTTAATTTGAGAAATGATTAAATTAAGTTTGAAATTATAATTAAGTTTGAAATTATTAAACTTGGAAATGATTTAATAATTAAGTTGAAAATTATAATTAAGTGAAATTATTAAACTTTGAAATTATGTAATAATTAAGTTTGAATTATTTAATAATTAAATAAGATTGAATTATTTAATGATTAAATTAAATTGAATTTTTGAATAAGTGAATTTTACTTCGTAATAATTGAAATTGAGATTTCTTTATTAATTAAGTTTTGGAAATTATTTAAAGTAAGTAAATAAATAATTGAAATTGAATTTTCTTTAACAAGAAATGAAAATGTGATATTTTGGAATTAATGTAAGACTTGAAATGTAAAGAATTTGATTTGATGAATTTAATTTAATTAAATTTGTAAGTTTTGATATAATGAAGTTGAATTTAAATAATGGATTTAATGAATTGGAAATTTAATGGAAATTGTGTTGAATGGCATAGTAACTTAACGAATATTGAATGAAATCGATAAATGATTTTAAATTGATTTGAATGTTAAATAAGATTTAATTTAAATGTTTTCGAAATGAAACTTGTATTTGAACTTGAATCAATATTTGAATTGTTTTAAATAGAAATTGAAATTGAATTATAAGATTTTGAAACGGAAAATTGGAAGTTTTGAAACGAAAATTTGGAAATTGTTTTAGAAAGACAAATGAAATGTTGATTTACGAATTCTATTTGAAATTGAAATTGATTTGGTTTTGAAATATATAAACGACCAATCGGTGTAATAATTACGAAAGTTATTAAAGAGACCGGGATCGGTAATGGATATACTCTCTATCTGAACCGAAACCACTTTAATAACTAAACGCGGAGTGTTGATCCAGAACGAAGTGGATGGTTTTGATGAACGTGTTGACTGAAGAAAGAGAATGATTTTGGATGACCCTTGACATGACTAAAACAGGAGCCGCGCCGGGCCATTGAGGATCGCCATCTCTAGCGGACACACTTCTTCGATACCATATCTATTACTTTGTGATTCGATTTGGGTGCACCCCTCGATTATGGGAGTGTTGTTCGCGGTGTTGGGGTAGTAGCTGCTATGCCCAACATCAGTCCGGATCAGGCAACTACTAGTATCCTAGTTGGTATCGCCTCATGTACCTTGTCATACTTGTATTCCATTTATGCGCGACCACTACGATTTTGATTTGTACCTTTAGTATATGGATTGCCCTCTGGTGACTTCCGGTTTTGGGGAAACTACGGTCTTGTATATGCTTTTGGGAATAAACAGGTTAAGAGGTGTATGGGCCCTGCTTAACCCTACTTTGATATCTTTATATTACTGATAGACATTATCTACTTAGCGTACATTACTACCTAGTAGATAGTTTAACGGATCCTTAAAGGATGGTTATTCCAAACATCCTTTGAGTTACTTGTATTTCAATTGCTATTTCACTTGAGTTGGATTTATTAATATAAGAATGTTAATCCTGACTCGAGTGTCTTGTGTTTTTGCTTTACGCTCGGGTCAGACTGAGTGTACCAGTATTCGAGACTCACCTTTGGAGTTGGAGCTTTGCTTGAAGATCCAGCCATCTATCCAGCTCTCAGATATTCGATGATTCCAATGTTGTATTCTGATTTGTATCTGATGTATCGTATTACTCTTCTGTTGTAAACTCTGATGTATTTTATATATTCATATAGTAGCTTCATGAACTACTATCTCTTTTATTTCCGCTGCACTTATTACTCTGTGTCTGTGATCTGTGATTATATCTATTTACTGTATATGTTCAGTTTTGCCAAATTTAAATTAACAACGCGGTATTTTGAGCAATTCAACTCCGGCATGAGTGTCTACCTATACACTTATAATGGACGTGAATGGCCTAAAATGGCGGGTCGTTACAGTTGGTATCAGAGCTTTGGTAGCTCTAGGCAAAACTTAACATATAGAGTAAATGTATTTACGGTATCACTCGCATTCGAGTTTCAATCTCTTCCTTTCAACTCGATTTCTTTGAATTTTGGAACGTTCCCTACGGTTCCAAATTTCATTCGTGTCCCTCACTATTCATCTCCTTTCAATTCTGGAGCATCACATAACTCCACTTCGAATGACCCTTATAGTGAATCGGCGGTCTCGCCAAACTTCGAATGATTCGTAAAGGAGCAAAACTCCTTTATAATAGGCATTGATTTACCGGAGATTTCTGTATCCTCGGTTTACGATGCTATCTATTCCCTGCTATACCTGAATTCCATCTCTTGAGATCGAGTGTTGATTTACCTCGGAATTCAGCATCGGTCTTATTCTTGAAGTTACAGACGATCCGGTTAAGATTGCCCGTAAATTAAATAAGCTTATCCAACCCGATTCTGTCAATTTAATCATCTTATCTTTTCTTTCGAACTTGTATTTAAATCAGAATTCTCTTTAACTTGAGTCCATAAAATTTGAAACCCTATCCTTATTTTGAAATTCATCCCTGTATCGTCGAGCAAAGAAGTGTATTTGTAAATTTATATAAAAATGTTTTATATATTGTGTTGTTTGAGTTGTTGATGTTGATTTGGGTTTCCGATCGATTCGTCTGATCAACGCTATCGATAGGATTTCCAAAACACTTGAACAGAGCAAACTGACACAATATTATTTTCAAATTTGGTAAATGATATAAATTTGTTGATTATATTGTAAAAATATAAGTTAAAATTTTCTGGAATTTAATAAGTAAAATTTTCTGGAATTTAATAAGTTAATTAAATTGTTGTTGAAATGATAAGATTTGATTATCATTTATTGTTCTAAATAAATTTATAAATACGGTTTATAAATTGATTTGAAATTTGAAATGAATTTAATTCAGAAATTTGAGAATTTACTAGTTCCCGGTGATTTCGAACTTTGGTTTTTAAAATTTTAAAGTATATATTATTGAAGGTGTTTTCGAATAGAAATCGTTTCCAAAGAATTTTTAAATGTTGAAATCAGTGCTCTTCTCTTTGTCGCTGGAAAATAATTTCGGTGATGGCGGCCGCATCATCGACATTCATTTTCGAGTTTCAAAGTGGAGATACTATTCTGTAGCTTTGCTACGGTTTTGTTTTGGAAAAATATTGTGATTTGAATTTCTTCAGTATAATTTGATTTATATATATATAGGTATCTTATTTTAAAATTTAATTTGATTTGATATAAATATATTATATATATCTCTAAATTGTTTAAAGTTAATCGAAAATCTAATTCTTAAATTTGTTAAAAAAATGACTTTAATTATAAATAAAACCAAAATTCGGAATAAATATTTAAACTTGAATAATTTAATTGAGAAAATTTTATTTGTATATTATTCAACTGCATTCTAATACAACTTACCTAAATCATTCAGAAGTTGAATATGTAATTGGATAATATATAATATAAATTGAATTTATAAATAAAATCTAGGTGTTTATAATAAATGTTATACACTAAATTTTGATTATAAAGATGTTAATAGAGTTAGATAGGATAATAAGTAAAACTCAATTAATAATGAAATAAATTTGTTTTGAAAGAATTAATAAATTGAAATTTGATCAACATATGAAAATACCTTGAATTTAAAAGAAATTAATAGATGTAAATTAATTTGAATCGAAACTTTTACGGTTTAAATTAATTTATATGGATTAAATATATGTGATTAGATATATTAAGTAGAATAAATTTAACAATAATTTGGAATAAAGAAGAATTTAAATTGCTGAAAAAAATATGATTATAATAAAAGGCTATTCAAATTTACGGTTTTAGAAATTATAAATTGAAGATAATTGGATAATAAGATAATGAATTTAGAAATAGTTGAGATTGATTTTAGTGAAGGCAAATGAATTAAATAAATTATTGAATATCAATTAATTTAAATTTGAATTTATATGGTTTAAATTAATGGTTATTTTGTATTTCAAATTGTTTTTTTTTCTTTCTGGTTGTTTCTATTCTCCTACATCGTTCCTTTTCGAGGACGAAAAGTTTTGAGTGGGGGAGAGTGTAACGACCCGTAAATTTCAACCGTTTTAATAACGTAATTAGTTGAAATTTTGTGAAATTTTAAACGATAAAATTTTGAAATAAAAATTTAATATTTGGAATACGTCTAGTTAAACATAGCTACTGGTAAATTTTCGTCCGAAAATATGAAAGTTGATTTCGCGCGTAAATTCACTTCAATTTAATCAGTTAAAAAGCGTTGAAAATAAAATGTTTTCGAAACCAAAATATTTTTACATAGAAATATTCTAAAACATCTTCTGAGCAAGATGTTAGTTTGTCGTTTTTCAAAATTCGGACATCTTTGGCTCCGTCGGTCTTATTTTCTTGCGTTTTTCTTGCATTTTCCGCCAGTAGAAAAATTCGAATTTTTATAATTCAATCGTACCGCTAATATATGTATACCATTTTGATCGTTCCGTGACATTGATCTCTACGGTATATTAATTTCTGTTTGTTGAGGTCCGGTACACGACGAAAAACAATAAGATGTTCGTTGTAACGGTACCATAATTTTGACTCTACTGTTTTCTTCATTTTCAAAATATTGAAACGTGCTATTCACACAAAAATTAATTGCCATAAATTCTCGTGCTGCTCAAATTCCTATCTGTTGCGTCCCTTGCTTTTATTAATTTGCTGAATCTAAGCCGACCTTTCCTTTCCCATCCTCTCCTCTGTATTCAATACAAAATTTGTGACTCCCTTTCATATGTATATATTACTTACAGCTGGCCTCCTCCTTTTTTCTATTTGCATCTCCTCAATTTTCATTTTGAACGAAGCTGCTCCCTTGTTTGCCGAATCACCTTCCCCTCACCACTACCGATCTCCTACCTCCTTCGCCAAACTCCTCCTCTGAAAGGCAGCGCAACCCGCATCGGACCCCACTACTCCATCCCACATCAGCCTCCTTATCGCCACTATCTCATCGACCTCACCACCAACTCCTGCCACCTCACCCGAATCATTCGTCCATCTCCAGGCCCGCACCCATCTCCGCCCCGTCAACCTCCAAATCGTCGCCATCTTTTCCTTCCAACTAAGACAACCACAACCGAAGCAGCTCCCTGTGCCTTCCGCTACCTTTCAACCGTGTAGCCTGTCACCTTGTCAGTCGCAACCCCGCTACACCCGAGAGCTTGTATCCAGCCTTCCGCCATCAACCCATTCCCTTCACTATCGAATGGCAGCCACCACGCAGCAGACCCGTTTGCCTTCCACCCCTCTTCCTTCCGCTCCATTGGCTTTTTCTGTGACGATCATGGGTGAGTATATTTATTATTGTTAAGCTTGGTAGGCGTCACAAATATAAGTTATATATCTTATATAAGTTGATATATATATTATATACATGAATGTTTTATGCGTAGTTTACATATATGTTTGATTTGCAGCATATATATTTACAACAGTATATTCTGTTTTCATGTCTTTGATTTATAAGTGTGAGCTATATTTATATATGTATATACGTACTTTTAAATGGAATTCGTGTACAAGTGTTCTCAGATCTATAAATTTGTTTTGATATAACAGTATATTTTGCCCAAGTTCTGTTTTATATTTATATTTATATAAGAGGGTAATAGTTGTAGTTCATGTACAATGTACTATATATATTTCATTACAGTATTGTACTATAGGATTTTATCTATACAATTCTCTTTCTAAATAGTTGCAGTAAACAATATTGTACAGTTTTATTTTTATTAGCTTATGAATAAGTAGATATGTTAGTATATATTGTTTTGTATATATTAATGTATATATACAGTCCGTAAGAGTATATTTGTTTTATATAATAACACTGATTTTATATAAACATTATTATGTTCCGGTTTATATAAGTTTATTTGAGTTGTTTTCCATACATATATGGTTATTTTAATGTTGGAATATATATATAGATTTAAACCATAAGTATTGATTTGTGTGAGTTATGTACAGTCTGCATGTATACGTTAGTTTATATATAACTTTATATATATAGTGATTCTTTTACTTTTGATCTTGTTTCTCTTCTTCACTGTTTTGAAATTCGACCTCTGTTATATATGTTGGATAGTGAAAAGTGTATATTTTATAATGTTTGTTTCTATTGATTGTTTCTATGTAATGTATTTTTTTTTTTAGATTTTTATACGTATATAATACTTTATATTTGTATTTAAAGTTATGATATAATATATGGAGTTTATGCTATATGTTTTAATATTGAATTTCAAATCATGTTTGGATATTGATTTTTGATTTTATGTATACATAGATTTTAATGTGTAAATATTTTTGCATTTTATAAGAATATATATATATATATATATATGAGTTCACTTATACGTCATTTATCTTCATCGATCCAATTCTGATTTGATTTCGTCTATTCCTTGTTATCAGCTTTGTCCATCGTGCTTGTTCGTTCATCGAATCGTGTCCATCTAGCGTTGCTTGGAATTTGTAGCCCATTTCGTTGACAAATCTATATGGCCTCGAAAGGTGAGCACTCACTCACGATTAACGTTCTTTTATTTATTAGATTTGATTTCAATTGAAACGACAATTGAAATATACTGCTGTTAGTTAATGACACTGTTATATATGCTATTACCTGTATCAGTTCACCTGTGACATCTGACACCATTATCTGTTAATTATTTATGCGATGATAGTACAGTTTGGCTGATAATTGTTTGATTGTTGATGTTTATATTGGACGTTAAATTGTTAATGTTAAAATGATAAATAACATGAAATTGAACTTGATATAGGATAATTAAATGTTAAATTTGATTAACCGACATTTGTATAATATGACCCCTTTTAACTGTTTAAGTTATTGACACGTAGGATTTGTTTAATTACACTTTGAACCACTGAATGTATGTTGTTAAATTGATGATGTATGAAATTGTAAATTGAATGACAAGTGAAAACCGTAATGTAATAATCTTTAATCTACATGAAATGATAGTGTAGATTCTAGAGATAATTATATTAATTCGTACAAATAACAATGCGAATTAATACGATTATTTCGGGATTATTTGAATTGATTATTGGATTGTTATTGATTGTTGTTATTGCTTGTTTATTTACTTTGACACCATCCCTGTTATCACACTGCAAGTTCCCTTTGCTATGTTTTGATTTTTGAATTAAATTGGAATCGGGTTGAAATGATAAATACCCAAATTGAACTTTGACCTAGGAAAGAAAATTAAATAAAACCCGATTGGTCAATAATTTGATTTGAAAATAAATTGAAGATTTATTTGAATAAATAATATGCTTTTGGAAATGAAGTTGAAATTTGAATTTTAATGAAAGGAAAATGTTAATATATAATAATCTGAAACAAAATATTAACAATGTAATTGATGAAAGAAATGTTGTTTAATTTGAGAAATGATTAAATTAAGTTTGAAATTATAATTAAGTTTGAAATTATTAAACTTGGAAATGATTTAATAATTAAGTTGAAAATTATAATTAAGTGAAATTATTAAACTTTGAAATTATGTAATAATTAAGTTTGAATTATTTAATAATTAAATAAGATTGAATTATTTAATGATTAAATTAAATTGAATTTTTGAATAAGTGAATTTTACTTCGTAATAATTGAAATTGAGATTTCTTTATTAATTAAGTTTTGGAAATTATTTAAAGTAAGTAAATAAATAATTGAAATTGAATTTTCTTTAACAAGAAATGAAAATGTGATATTTTGGAATTAATGTAAGACTTGAAATGTAAAGAATTTGATTTGATGAATTTAATTTAATTAAATTTGTAAGTTTTGATATAATGAAGTTGAATTTAAATAATGGATTTAATGAATTGGAAATTTAATGGAAATTGTTTTGAATGGCATAGTAACTTAATGAATATTGAATGAAATCGATAAATGATTTTAAATTGATTTGAATGTTAAATAAGATTTAATTTAAATGTTTTCGAAATGAAACTTGTATTTGAACTTGAATCAATATTTGAATTGTTTTAAATAGAAATTGAAATTGAATTATAAGATTTTGAAACGGAAAATTGGAAGTTTTGAAACGAAAATTTGGAAATTGTTTTAGAAAGACAAATGAAATGTTGATTTACGAATTCTATTTGAAATTGAAATTGATTTGGTTTTGAAATATATAAACGACCAATCGGTGTAATAATTACGAAAGTTATTAAAGAGACCGGGATCGGTAATGGATATACTCTCTATCTGAACCGAAACCACTTTAATAACTAAACGCGGAGTGTTGATCCAGAACGAAGTGGATGGTTTTGATGAACGTGTTGACTGAAGAAAGAGAATGATTTTGGATGACCCTTGACATGACTAAAACAGGAGCCGCGCCGGGCCATTGAGGATCGCCATCTCTAGCGGACACACTTCTTCGATACCATATCTATTACTTTGTGATTCGATTTGGGTGCACCCCTCGATTATGGGAGTGTTGTTCGCGGTGTTGGGGTAGTAGCTGCTATGCCCAACATCAGTCCGGATCAGGCAACTACTAGTATCCTAGTTGGTATCGCCTCATGTACCTTGTCATACTTGTATTCCATTTATGCGCGACCACTACGATTTTGATTTGTACCTTTAGTATATGGATTGCCCTCTGGTGACTTCCGGTTTTGGGGAAACTACGGTCTTGTATATGCTTTTGGGAATAAACAGGTTAAGAGGTGTATGGGCCCTGCTTAACCCTACTTTGATATCTTTATATTACTGATAGACATTATCTACTTAGCGTACATTACTACCTAGTAGATAGTTTAACGGATCCTTAAAGGATGGTTATTCCAAACATCCTTTGAGTTACTTGTATTTCAATTGCTATTTCACTTGAGTTGGATTTATTAATATAAGAATGTTAATCCTGACTCGAGTGTCTTGTGTTTTTGCTTTACGCTCGGGTCAGACTGAGTGTACCAGTATTCGAGACTCACCTTTGGAGTTGGAGCTTTGCTTGAAGATCCAGCCATCTATCCAGCTCTCAGATATTCGATGATTCCAGTGTTGTATTCTGATTTGTATCTGATGTATCGTATTACTCTTCTGTTGTAAACTCTGATGTATTTTATATATTCATATAGTAGCTTCATGAACTACTATCTCTTTTATTTCCGCTGCACTTATTACTCTGTGTCTGTGATCTGTGATTATATCTATTTACTGTATATGTTCAGTTTTGCCAAATTTAAATTAACAACGCGGTATTTTGAGCAATTCAACTCCGGCATGAGTGTCTACCTATACACTTATAATGGACGTGAATGGCCTAAAATGGCGGGTCGTTACACAGGGTCTGCATCATCAGCGGGTTCCTCTTTGGGTTCGCATGTAATAATAGTCCAAAGGCACTCGTAAGCCAATGTTATTTTGATTGCTCTTAGCCAGTTGGTATAGTTATTCGGTCCGGTTAATCGATTTCTTTCATTGAACAGTTTTGGAGTTGTCATTTTCTGTAAGTTTAAGTGGTAAATTATCAGGACGTATCATAGTAGATGTTCTTATAATATTAGTATGGTTAAACTTTATGTTTTATTTACTAATATGCCCCCACTAGCTTTTTATATTTTGCCAAACCCTAATTCGAAACATAGATGTATTTTGACTTCACTAGAAGGTGTTAGGACTCGTTTTCCTTGGAATTCTGACCTTGAGTTTGCTCAACAAGTCATAGTTCCACAAACGATGGATAATTTCTTATCGGTTGTATCATATACAACTCCTAATCTTTGGTACCTTGTCCTAGTTTCACTTCGACCTTGAGTTTGCTCAACAAATCGAAATGAAATTATTCACTCATATCTACCATATCACCATGGCCTAAGTATAGTATATGTACCTTAAGTTTGCTCAACAAATACATATAGTTATCTTACCCCATCTATTCAATATATTAATAATAATACGCATAACATCCCTAGCTTGGGTTTGCTCAACAACTAAGGTGTATGCAAGTAATTTATTAATATATATATATATATCATAAAGGACAACATTATACTGAAAATTCATAATCTTCAATATATTACTTTGATTGATATCGACTTATGATATAATATAAATTTTATGAATTAATCTCATGATACAAGTGTCGGACACATCGAAAATCATGGTATACGTAAATCTACATATATATTTATTTTCTTAAGTCTATTTTGGGTTTTTTAATGTTCCAACATTAATTTTATACATTATATAAGTTTTATTTATTATATAACTTTTATATTTCATGTTACTTATATAATAGGCTTAAGTATAATATTATATTAATTAAATCTTATTTAATTAATATTAATTAATTAACATTTTAATTGATTTTATATTGATATAAAATTTATATCTAATATTTATTATGTACTATAATCTTTATACTATAACACATATATCATATACATGTGTATATTATTTGATTAATTAACCTTTTAATTAATTGATTTAATTAAACTATTTACATAAATTATATTAATTTCAAAGATTATTATTTATACATACATGCATATTTATGATATCTTAAACATTTTAAAATCATAACATGTATCTTAATATATAATACATGCATGTCCTTTTTATTAATTAATTAATCTTATTAATAAATCTACAATTTTCGAAATTCATTTTATATCATCTTTCAAACATTTTGAAAAACTTTATTATATTATAACTTTTATAATAGTTTATATCTTATTTTATATTTAAAATCTTAAATATTTTTAATTTTCAAACAACTTTGAAAATTAGGCCAAGGCCCAATTCAAATTGAGCCTCTCCTATTTGGGTAATCTTTAGGCTGTGAGCTTAATAGATGACCCTAACATGACTAATTTAGAATATATATGCTATTAGGCTCTGATACCATTGTTGGAACTGGGCCAGCCCGCAGTGGAAGTTATGGGTGAATTTCAAAAAATATTACCGTATAAGATCTTTATTGGGCATATGAAGTCTAATTTGTTTAGAACATTTCTAAATTTAATTTAAATAAAATCATACATTTCATTTGAATTTATAAATTATTGATAGAAATTTATTTAATTTATTTTCAATTTATATATAAATATACATATATATATATATAACATATACATATGTGTATCTGTGTGCATATGCAAAATGATATTCCATGAAGGGTATAACATGCTCGTATATAGATGCTGGGATATACATCGCAACAGACATGTTAGCTCATCTTATATGTACTGTATGTTGTCCAAATGTATGTATATATTTATGCTTATTATATACAAAATCAAGAGTAAATACACACACACACACATACATATACATACATACATACATATATCCAAGATACAAGTTCAAAATTAATTTTTTTCGATATATATATATATATTGATACTTATATATATATATATATGTATGTATGTATGTACTAAAGCAACATTATTATATGTGTGCATGTGTATTAAATGTAAATATGATTTATTATGATATATATATATATATAAATTACAAAATGATAAAAAAACTCTTTTTTAATATTCTAAATTGAATACACAGCAAGTACTATTTTAATTACAATTTTATTATATTAATATAAAAATATTATGAACTAATTTGTTAAATAACAGTAAATAAATTATAGAAAGTATATATATATATTTTGAATTCAAAATTTTCAAAACATCTAGTATCATATTTATAGCTTATGAAAAAATTTGAGATTTCTCTAAGTTAAAATATTATTTTTTTATTAATTAATTACTTTTGATCTAATCAAAAACTATTTTTTAAAAAGATTAAAAATGGTTGAAAAAATCTAATATTTTCTCCGAAAGCATCTAAATGATAAATTAATTTTAGAAAATTTAAGATCTAATTTTCAAAACATAATCTATTTTATATAAATTTTTAATTTGTATGATGATTAAATAATACTAAAAATTATTAAATAATTACTAAATATGTAACGACCCGCCATTTTGGACCATTCGTATCCATTATAAGTGTATAGGTAGACACTCATGCCGGAGTTGAATTGTTCAAAATACCGCGTTGTTAATTTAAATTGGCAAAACTGAACATATACAGTAAATAAATAATCACAGATCACAGACACAGAGTAATAAGTGCAGCGGAAATAAAAGAGATAGTAGTTCATGAAGCTACTATATGAATATATAAAATACATCAGAGTTTACAACAGAAGTGAAATACGATACATCAGAGTTAAGCCAGATACAACGGAAGAGTAACACGATACATAGATACAAATCAGGATACATAACTGGAATCATCGAATACTGAAAGTAGAATAGATGGCTGGATCTTCAAGCAAAGCTCCAACTTCAAAGGTGAGTCTCAAAAGCTGAACCACTCAGTCTGACCCGAGCGTAAAGCAAAACACAAAACACTCGAGTTAGGATTAACATTCTTATATTAATAAATCCAACTCAAGTGAAATAGCAATTGAAATACAAGTAACTCAAAGGATGTTTGGAATAACCATCCTTTAAGGATCCGTTAAACTATCTACTAGGTAGTAATGTACGCTAAGTAGATAATGTCTGTCAGTAATATAAAGATATCAAAATAGCGTTAAGTCATGGCCCATTCCACCCTTAACACATTTTTATTCCCAAAAGCATATACAAGACCGTAGTTTCCCCAAAACCGGAAGTCACCAGAGGGCAATCCATATACTAAAGGTACAAATCAAAATCGTAGTGGTCGCGCATAAATGGAATACAAGTATGACAAGGCACATGAGGCTATACCCAAGGTAGTGATACTACCGTTCGCCTGATCCGGACTGGTGAGAACGCAACGCCGCAGCGCCCGCAACACCGTGAAACACACTCCCAAAATCAAGGGTGCACCAATCGACAACAAGTATAAGTAGTTCGAAGAAGTGTGTCCACTTGAGGTATCAATCCTCCATTGGCCCGGCACAGCTCCTGTTTTAGTCATTTCCAATTTGACACAAGTGTCAAGGCTATCCATTATCGTTCTCTTTCTTCAATCATCACGAACATCATTTCCAACCACTTCATTCTGGATCATCACTCCGCGTATAGTTATTAAAGTGGTTTTCGGTTTAGATAGAGAGTATATCCATAACCGAATTCCGGTCTCTTTAATAACTTTCGTAATTATTACACCGATTGGTCGTTTGTTTATTTCAGAACCAAATCAATTTCAATTTCAAATAGAATTCGTAAATCAACATTTCATTTCCCTTTCGAAACCGATTTCCAAAATTTACGTTTCAAAACTTCCAATTACCATTTCAAAATCTTATAATTCAATTTCAATCCTTATTTAAAACAATTCGAATTCGTATATAAGTTTCATCCCGAAATCATTTAAATTAATTTTATTCAACATTCAAATCAATTTAAACCCATTTATCGATTCCATTCAATATTCGTTAAGTTACTTTATCATTCAAAATAATTTCTATTAAATTTCCAATTCATTAAATCAATTCTTAAGTTCAACTTCCTTATTTCAAAACTTACAATTTGAATTAAATTAAATTCATCAAATCAAATTCTTTAAGTTTCAAGTCTTACGTTAATTTCAATAAATAACATTTCATTTCTTGATAAAGAAATTCAATTTCACCTATTTACCTACTTAAATAATTTCCAAAACTTACTTAATAAAGAAAACTCAATTTCAATTATTTACGAAGAAAAATTCACTTATTCAAAATTCAATTTCTCTTATTAAAGAATCCAAATCAATTTAATCATTAAATAATTCAATCTTATTTAATTATTAAATAATTCAAAACTTAATTATTAAATAATTTCAAAGTTAATTATAATTTCAAACTTAATTATTAAATCATTTCAAAGTTTAATAATTTCAAACTTAATTATTAAATCATTTCAAAGTTTAATAATTTCAAACTTAATTCAATAATTTCAAATCAAACAACATTCTTTTATCAATTACATTGTAAATATTTGTTTCAGATTATTAAATATTACAATTTCCTTTCATTAAAATTCAGATTTCAATTTCATTTCAAAACCATAATATTTACTCAAATAAAATCCTTATTTTATTTTTAAGTCAAATTTTTGACCAATCGGGTTTTTATTTAATTCTCTATATCTAAGGTCAAAGTTTAATTTTGGGTATTTATCATTTCAACCCGATTCCAATTCAATTCAAAATCAAAACATAACAAAGGGAACTTGCAGTGTGATAACTGGGATGGTGTCAAAGTAAATAAACAAGCAATAACAACAACCAATATCAATCCAATAATCAATTCAAGTAATCCCGAAATAACCGTATTAATTCGCATTGTTATTTGTACGAATTAATATAATTAATTCTAGAATCTACACTATCATTTCATATAGATTAAAGATTATTACATTACGGTTTTCACTTGTCATCCAATTTACAAATTTGCATCATCCGTTTAACAATATACATTCAGGGGTTCAAAGTGTAATTAACCAAATCCTACGTGTCGATAAATTTTACAGTTAAAGGGGACATATTATACAAATGTCAGTTAATCAAATTTAACATTTAACTATCCTATATCAAGTTCAATTGCATACTATTTATCATTTTAACATTAATAATTTTAACGTCCAATATAAACATCAACAATCAATAAATTATCAGCCAAACTGTATTATCATCGCATAAACAATTAACAGATAATGATGTCAAGTGTCACAGGTGAACTGATACAGGCAATAGCATATATAACAGTGTAATTAACTAACAGCAGTATATTTCAATTGTCGTTTCAATTGAAATCAAATTTAATAAATAAAAGAACGTTAATCGTGAGTGAGTGCTCACCTTTCGAGGTTAGAGAATTTTGACGATGGGATGAGTTATGAAATGCAAGCACGACTTCCAAAGCAGAGCTATACTGGCACGAATCTCAAACACGGCAGGATTGAAACGACGAATGAAGCTGATGAATATGAATTGATGAAATAAAGTCAAGGCTGGATCGATGCAAATATATATGGTATAAGCGAACTTACATATATAACTAAATATAACTATAGATATATATATATAATCATATTTTAAATTCAAACATATTTATATTGAATATTTATGTATATCAAATTCTTTTATTAAAAATTAAAACACGTATAACTTTAAAATCTGAAATTTAAAAAAAAATACCTTCATATAATATCTAAAATCAATGTATATATAAGGACTCATATACATGCATACAATTATATATACAACAACTTTGAAATCAACCATATATAACAAACATAGGCGGCTACAAAATAACCTACTGTAACTAAACATATACAAGCCATATACCTATATACATATGACATGGAATATATACACTGGGAAAACAGGTACTACAAATGTACAATATACGTGACTTATAATATACCGTGTAACAAATGTACAAGAACCAATTTGAGCTTGTACCTTCATATCAGTATACCAATGTAAATATGAACCAAGAGTCCAGTGATATTACAAGAAATTATATAAATGAATAACTTATTTTTAAATAGCTTAGGCAACCTAAGAAACCTTATAACAACAAGCTCATATATAATAAAGCGATATACAACCTGCATATATAACTACTGGTTATATACAAGCTTTAAAAATCGAAACTCAACATTTATATAACATGCTTGATGTAAACTATAAACACATATGCTATTAAATATATAGATCTTATTTATATAGTTTATAAATGTAGCAGGTTATGTTTGATTGAAACCGAGTTGTGCTTTATGTACTTAAAACCTAATACTATATATGTAGATCATCTAGATTTGCCATATATAAATGCAAACACAAAATTGTATGCAGACAGGCAATATAGACTTATAACAACCTTTCATATAAAAACCTTTATACATATTTTTAACTGATTTATGTAATACGTGCCGTAACTTTTTATCACTAAACAGGTCCTTTGTTATACAAATTTGAAGTTCATAAAATTATAAAGTTCTCTATAAGTTTGGTTGTTTTAAAATTTATATTGTACTAGTTTATATAAAAATGATAACACATACATCTCTACTGTACCTAAATATAAGTCACACTTTATGAGATAGCTAATATATGTATATTAGTATAGGCTGTCAAGGTATATAACTGGTATAAAACAAACAAAACAAATAAAAGCTAAATTATAAAATAAGACAGAAATGAAAAATAAAACTTGCTGCAAAAAAAATAACTTGTATGACTATATTACTTTCGTAACCATTATATGATAGACGCTGTAATACAAATATACCTTAGCATAAACAATATAGGAGAATGGAATATAGATAAAACGAACAGAAATCGGTTGCTAATGGTGGTTGGGATGTCACGAGGCGGGTCTGAGCTCGGTGGTGGTTGTGGTAGATCGGAGGGGAGGACGTCGGCTGCTCGGCGTGATGGTGGGTCAGGCGAAGGTGGGTGTTGGGTTCGAGGAGGATGGGGAGGCATGAGATGGGACGGCTGGAGTGGATGGGAGACGGAGAAAATAGGAAGGGGAAGAGAAGGTGGTGGCTAGCATGCGGGTACGTGAATGGTGATGGGAATATGGGTACGCATGCATTGTTTAATTTTTCAATTTTTTTTTGAACAACTGTAACTTGCGAGCATGGAAAAAAAGATGAGCAAGTTTCTCTGAGCAGAATATATGAAGGAAGGGGATGGAGAGAAACGAACAGTGTCTCCAGTATGAAAGCTTATAATTTCAAATGAACAGACTGCAAAACGCTGGAGATGGTCCACTGTAATAAATGAACAGTTGGGAATAGTGACAGCCAGAAGTTATCTGGGAAATAGTAAACGTTTTTCTACTGTTCATTTCGGCTGAGGGAAACGAATGGACATGAACAAAAGTTAAAACGGTTACCGATACGGAATCGTTTTCCGCGGATTCCGCTGCGTACCGGACTTCAAACACAGAATTGAATATACCGCAGAGATCAGCACGACGAGACGATCAAAACGGTATACAGATATCAGTGGTACGATCATCCGATAAAAATCGATATCGGTACCAAAATGCTGCTATTTTGCAGAAAATAAGAACGACGGAGCAATAGACGTCCGAATTTGGAAAAATGACGAACTGACATCTTGCTCAGAAGATGGTTTAGGATTTTTCTATGTAAAAATATTTAGGTTTCGAAAATATTTTATTTTCATTGCTTTTTTAACTGATTAAATTGAAGTGATTTTACGCGCGAAATAAACTTTCGTATTTTCGGACGAAAATTTAACAGTTGCTATGTTTAACTAGACGTATTCCAAATATTAAATTTTTATTTCAAAATTTTATCGTTTAAAATTTCACAAAATTTCAACTAATCACGTTATTAAACGGTTGAAATTTACGGGTCGTTACACTCTCCCCCACTCAAAACTTTTCGTCCCCGAAAAGAAACGAGGTAGGAGAATAGAAACAACCAGAAAGAAAAACAGATTTGAAATTCAAAATAACAATTAATTTAAACCATATAAATTCAAATTTAAATCAATTGATATTCAATAATGAATTTAATCCATTTGATTTCACTAAAATCAATCTCAACTATTTCTAAATTCATTATCTTATTATCCCATTTACTTAAATTTACAATTCTTAAAACCATAAATTTGAATAGTCTTTTATTATAATCATATTTATTTTCAACAATTTAAATTTTTCTTTATTCCAAATTATTGTTAAATTTATCCTAATTATATCTAACCAAATATATTAAACCCGTATAAATTAATTTAAACCATAAAAGTTGCGATTTAAATTAATTTACATCTATTAATTTCTTTTAAATTTAAGGTATTTTCATATGTTGATCTAATTTCAATTTATTAATTCCTTCAAAACAAAATTTATTAATTCTTCCAAACAAATTATTTCATTTTTAACTGAGTTTTACTTATTATCCTATTTAACTCTATTAACATCTTTAAAATCAAAATTTAGTGTATAACATTTATTTTAAACACTCAAATTTTATTTATAAAGCCATTTTATATTGTATATTATCCAATTACATTTAAACTTCTGAATAATCTAGGTAAGTTGTATTAGAATGCAGTTGAACAATATACAAATAAAAATTTTCCAAATTCAATTATTCAAGTTTAAATATTTATTCCAAATTTTGGTTTTATTTATAATTAAAATCATCCTTTAACAAAATTTAAGAGTTAGATTTCCGATTAACCTTAAACAATTTAGAGATATATATATAATATTTATATCAAATCAAATCAAATTAAATCTTAAAATAAGATACCTATATATATGTAAATCAAAATATACTGAAAAAATTCAAATCAAAACAATTTTCCAAAACAAAACCGTAGCAAAGCTACAGAATAGTATCTCCACTTCGAAACTCGAAAATGAACGTCGATGATGCGGCTGCCATCACCGAAATTATTTTCCAGCGATAAAGAGGAGAGCACTGATTTCAACATTTTAAAATTCTTTGGAAACGATTTCTATTCGAAAATACTTCCAATAATATATAATTTAAAATTTTAAAACCAAAGTTCGAAATCACCGGAAACTAAATTCTCAAATTTCTGAATTAAATTCATTTCAAATTCCAAATCAATTTATAAACCGTATTTATAAATTTATTTAGAATAATAAATGATAATCAAAAATTATCATTTCAAACAAACAATTTAATTAACCTATTAAATTCCAGAAAATTTTACTTATATTTTCACAATATAATCAAACAAATTTATTTCATTTTCCAAATTTGAAAATAATATTGTGTCAGTTGGCTCTGTTTATGTGTTTTGGAAATCCTATCGATAGCGTTGATCAGACGAATCGATCGGAAACCCAAATCAACATCAACAACTCAAACAACACAGCATATATTAAAACATTTATATATTAGTTTACAAATACATTTCTTTGCTCGACGATACAGGAATGAATTTTCAAAATAAGGATAGGGATTCAAATTTTTTGTTGACTTAAATCAAAGAGAATTTTGATTCGAAAATAAGTTTGAAACAGAAGATAAGATAATTCAATTACCACAATCGGAAGATGGATGAGTTTATTTAATTCACGGGCAACCTTAACCGGGTCGTCCGTAACTTCAAGAATAAGATCGATGCAGAATTCCGAGGTAAATCAACATCAGATTTCAAGGGATAGAATTTTAAGCATAGCAGGAGATAGATAGCATCGCAACCGAGGATACAGAAATCTCCGGTAAATCAATGCTTATTGTAAAGGAGTTTCACCCCTTTACAAATCATTCGAAGTTTGGCGAGACCGCCGATTCACCATAAGGGTCATTCGAAGTGGAGTTATGTGATGCTCCAGATTTGAAAAGAGACGAATAGTGAGGGACACGAATGAAATTTGGAACCGTAGGGAACGTTCCAAAATTCAAAGAAATCGAGTTGAAAGAAAGAGATTGAAACTCGAATGAGAGTGATTCTGTAAATACATTTACCATATATGTTGAGTTTTGCCTAGAGCTACCAAAGCTCTGATACCAACTGTAACGACCCGCCATTTTGGACCATTCGTATCCATTATAAGTGTATAGGTAGACACTCATGCCGGAGTTGAATTGTTCAAAATACCGCGTTGTTAATTTAAATTGGCAAAACTGAACATATACAGTAAATAAATAATCACAGATCACAGACACAGAGTAATAAGTGCAGCGGAAATAAAAGAGATAGTAGTTCATGAAGCTACTATATGAATATATAAAATACATCAGAGTTTACAACAGAAGTGAAATACGATACATCAGAGTTAAGCCAGATACAACGGAAGAGTAACACGATACATAGATACAAATCAGGATACATAACTGGAATCATCGAATACTGAAAGTAGAATAGATGGCTGGATCTTTAAGCAAAGCTCCAACTTCAAAGGTGAGTCTCGAAAGCTGAACCACTCAGTCTGACCCGAGCGTAAAGCAAAACACAAAACACTCGAGTCAGGATTAACATTCTTATATTAATAAATCCAACTCAAGTGAAATAGCAATTGAAATACAAGTAACTCAAAGGATGTTTGGAATAACCATCCTTTAAGGATCCGTTAAACTATCTACTAGGTAGTAATGTACGCTAAGTAGATAATGTCTATCAGTAATATAAAGATATCAAAATAGCGTTAAGTCATGGCCCATTCCACCCTTAACACATTTTTATTCCCAAAAGCATATACAAGACCGTAGTTTCCCCAAAACCGGAAGTCACCAGAGGGCAATCCATATACTAAAGGTACAAATCAAAATCGTAGTGGTCGCGCATAAATGGAATACAAGTATGACAAGGCACATGAGGCTATACCCAAGGTAGTGATACTACCGTTCGCCTGATCCGGACTGGTGAGAACGCAACGCCGCAGCGCCCGCAACACCGTGAAACACACTCCCAAAATCAAGGGTGCACCAATCGACAACAAGTATAAGTAGTTCGAAGAAGTGTGTCCACTTGAGGTATCAATCCTCCATTGGCCCGGCACAGCTCCTGTTTTAGTCATTTCCAATTTGACACAAGTGTCAAGGCTATCCATTATCGTTCTCTTTCTTCAATCATCACGAACATCATTTCCAACCACTTCATTCTGGATCATCACTCCGCGTATAGTTATTAAAGTGGTTTTCGGTTTAGATAGAGAGTATATCCATAACCGAATTCCGGTCTCTTTAATAACTTTCGTAATTATTACACCGATTGGTCGTTTGTTTATTTCAGAACCAAATCAATTTCAATTTCAAATAGAATTCGTAAATCAACATTTCATTTCCCTTTCGAAACCGATTTCCAAAATTTACGTTTCAAAACTTCCAATTACCATTTCAAAATCTTATAATTCAATTTCAATCTTTATTTAAAACAATTCAAATTCGTATATAAGTTTCATCCCGAAATCATTTAAATTAATTTTATTCAACATTCAAATCAATTTAAACTCATTTATCGATTCCATTCAATATTCGTTAAGTTACTTTATCATTCAAAATAATTTCTATTAAATTTCCAATTCATTAAATCAATTCTTAAGTTCAACTTCCTTATTTCAAAACTTACAATTTGAATTAAATTAAATTCATCAAATCAAATTCTTTAAGTTTCAAGTCTTACGTTAATTTCAATAAATAACATTTCATTTCTTGATAAAGAAATTCAATTTCACCTATTTACCTACTTAAATAATTTCCAAAACTTACTTAATAAAGAAAACTCAATTTCAATTATTTACGAAGAAAAATTCACTTATTCAAAATTCAATTTCTCTTATTAAAGAATCCAAATCAATTTAATCATTAAATAATTCAATCTTATTTAATTATTAAATAATTCAAAACTTAATTATTAAATAATTTCAAAGTTAATTATAATTTCAAACTTAATTATTAAATCATTTCAAAGTTTAATAATTTCAAACTTAATTATTAAATCATTTCAAAGTTTAATAATTTCAAACTTAATTCAATAATTTCAAATCAAACAACATTCTTTTATCAATTACATTGTAAATATTTGTTTCAGATTATTAAATATTACAATTTCCTTTCATTAAAATTCAGATTTCAATTTCATTTCAAAACCATAATATTTACTCAAATAAAATCCTTATTTTATTTTTAAGTCAAATTTTTGACCAATCGGGTTTTTATTTAATTCTCTATATCTAAGGTCAAAGTTTAATTTTGGGTATTTATCATTTCAACCCGATTCCAATTCAATTCAAAATCAAAACATAACAAAGGGAACTTGCAGTGTGATAACTGGGATGGTGTCAAAGTAAATAAACAAGCAATAACAACAACCAATATCAATCCAATAATCAATTCAAGTAATCCCGAAATAACCGTATTAATTCGCATTGTTATTTGTACGAATTAATATAATTAATTCTAGAATCTACACTATCATTTCATGTAGATTAAAGATTATTACATTACGGTTTTCACTTGTCATCCAATTTACAAATTTGCATCATCCGTTTAACAATATACATTCAGGGGTTCAAAGTGTAATTAACCAAATCCTACGTGTCGATAAATTTTACAGTTAAAGGGGACATATTATACAAATGTCAGTTAATCAAATTTAACATTTAACTATCCTATATCAAGTTCAATTGCATACTATTTATCATTTTAACATTAATAATTTTAACGTCCAATATAAACATCAACAATCAATAAATTATCAGCCAAACTGTATTATCATCGCATAAACAATTAACAGATAATGATGTCAAGTGTCACAGGTGAACTGATACAGGCAATAGCATATATAACAGTGTAATTAACTAACAGCAGTATATTTCAATTGTCGTTTCAATTGAAATCAAATTTAATAAATAAAAGAACGTTAATCGTGAGTGAGTGCTCACCTTTCGAGGTTAGAGAATTTTGACGATGGGATGAGTTATGAAATGCAAGCACGACTTCCAAAGCAGAGCTATACTGGCACGAATCTCAAACACGGCAGGATTGAAACGACGAATGAAGCTGATGAATATGAATTGATGAAATAAAGTCAAGGCTGGATCGATGCAAATATATATGGTATAAGCGAACTTACATATATAACTAAATATAACTATATATATATATAATCATATTTTAAATTCAAACATATTTATATTGAATATTTATGTATATCAAATTCTTTTATTAAAAATTAAAACACGTATAACTTTAAAATCTGAAATTTAAAAAAAAATACCTTCATATAATATCTAAAATCAATGTATATATAAGGACTCATATACATGCATACAATTATATATACAACAACTTTGAAATCAACCATATATAACAAACATAGGCGGCTACAAAATAACCTACTGTAACTAAACATATACAAGCCATATACCTATATACATATGACATGGAATATATACACTGGGAAAACAGGTACTACAAATGTACAATATACGTGACTTATAATATACCGTGTAACAAATGTACAAGAACCAATTTGAGCTTGTACCTTCATATCAGTATACCAATGTAAATATGAACCAAGAGTCCAGTGATATTACAAGAAATTATATAAATGAATAACTTATTTTTAAATAGCTTAGGCAACCTAAGAAACCTTATAACAACAAGCTCATATATAATAAAGCGATATACAACCTGCATATATAACTACTGGTTATATACAAGCTTTAAAAATCGAAACTCAACATTTATATAACATGCTTGATGTAAACTATAAACACATATGCTATTAAATATATAGATCTTATTTATATAGTTTATAAATGTAGCAGGTTATGTTTGATTGAAATCGAGTTGTGCTTTATGTACTTAAAACCTAATACTATATATGTAGATCATCTAGATTTGCCATATATAAATGCAAACACAAAATTGTATGCAGACAGGCAATATAGACTTATAACAACCTTTCATATAAAAACCTTTATACATATTTTTAACTGATTTATGTAATACGTGCCGTAACTTTTTATCACTAAACAGGTCCTCTGTTATACAAATTTGAAGTTCATAAAATTATAAAGTTCTCTATAAGTTTGGTTGTTTTAAAATTTATATTGTACTAGTTTATATAAAAATGATAACACATACATCTCTACTGTACCTAAATATAAGTCACACTTTATGAGATAGCTAATATATGTATATTAGTATAGGCTGTCAAGGTATATAACTGGTATAAAACAAACAAAACAAATAAAAGCTAAATTATAAAATAAGACAGAAATGAAAAATAAAACTTGCTGCAAAAAAAATAACTTGTATGACTATATTACTTTCGTAACCATTATATGATAGACGCTGTAATACAAATATACCTTAGCATAAACAATATAGGAGAATGGAATATAGATAAAACAAACAGAAATCGGTTGCTAATGGTGGTTGGGATGTCACGAGGCGGGTCTGAGCTCGGTGGTGGTTGTGGTAGATCGGAGGGGAGGACGTCGGCTGCTCGGCGTGATGGTGGGTCAGGCGAAGGTGGGTGTTGGGTTCGAGGAGGATGGGGAGGCATGAGATGGGACGGCTGGAGTGGATGGGAGACGGAGAAAATAGGAAGGGGAAGAGAAGGTGGTGGCTAGCATGCGGGTACGTGAATGGTGATGGGAATATGGGTACGCATGCATTGTTTAATTTTTCAATTTTTTTTTTGAACAACTGTAACTTGCGAGCATGGAAAAAAAGATGAGCAAGTTTCTCTGAGCAGAATATATGAAGGAAGGGGATGGAGAGAAACGAACAGTGTCTCCAGTATGAAAGCTTATAATTTCAAATGAACAGACTGCAAAACGCTGGAGATGGTCCACTGTAATAAATGAACAGTTGGGAATAGTGACAGCCAGAAGTTATCTGGGAAATAGTAAACGTTTTTCTACTGTTCATTTCGGCTGAGAGAAACGAATGGACATGAACAAAAGTTAAAACGGTTACCGATACGGAATCGTTTTCCGCGGATTCCACTGCGTACCGGACTTCAAACACAGAATTGAATATACCGCAGAGATCAGCACGACGAGACGATCAAAACGGTATACAGATATCAGTGGTACGATCATCCGATAAAAATCGATATCGGTACCAAAATGCTGCTATTTTGCAGAAAATAAGAACGACGGAGCAATAGACGTCCGAATTTGGAAAAATGACGAACTGACATCTTGCTCAGAAGATGGTTTAGGATTTTTCTATGTAAAAATATTTAGGTTTCGAAAATATTTTATTTTCATTGCTTTTTTAACTGATTAAATTGAAGTGATTTTACGCGCGAAATAAACTTTCGTATTTTCGGACGAAAATTTAACAGTTGCTATGTTTAACTAGACGTATTCCAAATATTAAATTTTTATTTCAAAATTTTATCGTTTAAAATTTCACAAAATTTCAACTAATCACGTTATTAAACGGTTGAAATTTACGGGTCGTTACAAAATATTTATTTACAGTTACAAAAAATTATAATTGATATAATTATGCATTTCAAAAATATTAGTTGAAATTCTATGTGATATAGATATATAGTTTAGTACTAGTCATATAAGTAAATTAATTAATATATATAAATAAATTAATAGTAGATGAAATAAAATTAATTTCAGCTATGTACCAATTATAATAAAAAATGTTTTTTATTTTATACACATAACCAATATATATATGTGACAACAACTATACCTATTGGAATCTTACATAACTAACAATTCAATAATAACAATGTGTGTGTGTAAACAATATTGAATTATACGAAGATTATACATCATATATAAAAATAAACACTTACTTAAACCAAAGCCTTTAAGTAAACCTTGTAATAATGAGTTCCCTTCCTCTTGAAATCTTTCCAATTCGTCAGATTGCAAGTCTTTGAATCACACACCCTTTGTTATCGAATAACTATTGATTTGAATAGATTTGATTTGAGTTAGAGCACTAGGAGGTATGATTTAGCCAATAAGATGGAGAAAGGAGGCAGCCAAAGGTCACTTTGAAGTTAGGGTTAGGGATGCTTTTATAATGGTTGAATAAGAGAGAAAAGTGGATCATATCTCTTACCTTTTCTCACCCATCTCCACAGTCCATTTCAAATCCCTACTTGCCCTAATTTTTCCGCCTCTTTCTATGTAATTGCAGCCAAAATTTCTCTCTAATATTATGGGCTAATAGCCTATTTGAAGCCCAAGCAAATAATGTTAATGAAATCCAATTTAATTCCTTATCGATATCTCATATCGATCTATATATTTATAACTGTTATAAACATATACAATAATATTTATATTCCTCAAACCATATTCAAATTTTATAATTAATATTTCATAAATATTAATTAATTTATAATGGTTATAAACTAATTAAACCGTTTGGTCTAAAGAGAATTCATTATTTCGGTTGTGTGACTCGTTGGGTGTAAATTTGGTCAGCGATTAACATCGAACTAGTCAAATGTTAACCTTCACACATCACTCAGTAGGTGATGTCGCATTTTGGCTAAATTCATCATTTATTTAGTTTCGATAGAATCCAATTTTGTTTTGTTAAGTGTTACCTGGTTGTGACATTTATTTACACCAATTCTATTCGTCAAAATTATATCACTTTGGACTTATTGAATTTGGCAATGGTCAAAATTCCAACATCATCCATATTCAACACTTTAGTCCAAACATAATGTCCTTGGTTCAATTATAATAATTATTATTAACTGAACTACTCTGGCTAGATATTTGACTTTTGGCTGACTCGAGTTGACCATAATACTAACCCTATATAATTGAGGAGATGAATCCTCCCTTGAAGAGTGCTTCACTTTCAATACTTCTACTCGACCCAACTATAGTCACTCGATGAACGCTGTGCCATGATTTGATTATAATCAAAGAGAACTGCGTAAATTAGTCATGTCGATATTTTCTGTTTGACCTTAGTTATATTAACCAATATAAAACTATTGAATGAGTTATTCGATAGTTATCCAATAACTATTAGTATGTAACCCCTAGGTACCCCCAACAGTCATGAGTAATCCACTACCAAACATTTGGAGAGCATTACGTACTCTAAACTCAATGGATACATCGATATCCAGTCCCGATGCATTTTGACTAGGAACATTTAAAATGATGTGTTTTATAACATTGTGATACAATACTCATGATTACAACTATTTGTAATTATTATCATATACACACCATATATGGATTTTCTGTTAAATATATTATAGTTAAACTTTAGTTATTTATAACACATTACAACAAATATATAACAGAAAGAAGAAACACCTTTATTGCGAATGAGAATTGATTACAGAGTTAACTAATTACAATATATTACATAATTTCCCCAAGAGCATACCCTTAACTCTATAAGATAAATTACTCATGGTTACAACATTTTGTAACTACTATCACAAAATGTACCATTTATGGATTTTCTATTAAATATACTTTTAATTAAATTAATATAACACATTATATCAAGTATATAATAGAAATAAAACACCTTTATTTCGAATAAGATTGGTCAACGAGTTAGATATATGTAACAGATTACATAATTGGCCCTAAGGCATACCTCTAACTCTATCAGAACCAAGTACCATTAACTCCCGCACGCAACATATTGATAAGCATACTCTAGATATGTTAATATACCTTATCGTGGATCTGCAAAACCCTAGATTGTGCATCCTACTCTATCTTTAGCTATTTTCGATGTCGAGGTCACATTCGACATCTCTCACACAAGTCTTCATCATTCGAACAAAACACAAATCCCAAAATTAATTCCCATATGTCGAACAGATCTCGAAACGACACATGGATTATAGCATCTCAAGAAGATCCACTTCTAAGAGATTGAACACGTATCTCAGTCTTGAAGTGGTTTTCAATAAGTAAAACACTTACCGATCCCGGTCTCTTCAAGACTGAATCAATGAATTTGGTCATTCTCAACAATAACGAGAACGATCGCATATGGAAACTAAGTCTCGTATACTTATCACATTTCTAAATTTTAGTGCTAAGTACACGACTAAATACTTTCCATAAACGAGCAAACACATAAAGCACAATTTAATTAATATTTTATTAATTAAAACCAATTTTATTAGTAAAACCTCTTTTATCTAATAAAACTTCATCTATCAATCCCTACTATTCATTTTTACTCTTCAATACTTCAAAAAGTATTCATATACTTATCTCAAATGGTATAAATATATTCTCAAATAATTAATAAGATTTCTTACTTTAAACCTTTACTTTTTCTACCTTTTTCCAAAGGTTCCATACTTATACTTTCCTTCAAAATATCCATTTTAAGACCTTTCACAAATCCATTTAAAAAGGTTTAAGACTAATGTTACTTAAACATTGTCACTACAAATCCAAAACCATTTCACTTATGCTTATCTTTAAAACATTCTTTTAAAGATCTATTTACATTCACAAGTATAATAAAAAGGGGTTAAAGATGAATGCTAATAACACATTGTCACAACAAACCTAAAACAATTTAACTTATGCTTATCTTTAAAACATTCTTTTAAAGATCTAAACGAATGTTAATAACACATTGTCACAGCAAGTCCAAAACTATTCCATACTTACATTATCTTTAAAAACATTCATTTGAAGATCTAAGTTAATATTTAGTTAAGTTTGGTATTTGATAAGTCAACTACCCAGTTCTAAAGACAATCTTATATGGAAACCACGATTCGTATACTTAACTCATTTTCGACATTCCAACTTATACTACACCTTGTTTAAGAGTGAAGCCAGGTAAATTAGAGCACTAGTTGTATATCAAAGCCTTGCATAGACACTTCATTCTCGACTCTCACAAATAAATTAGTTTACCTTGTCGACTTTTAGCGTTAAGTATAGTATTAGTGACTTTCATAAACGAGTAAGAAATCTAAACGATTAACACTTTTTCGATAATCCCAACTTAACTATTCCTCGATCAAGAGGGAAAGCCGGTAGTGTAACTGTTTGCACCTAAAATGGTCACAAACACCCAAGAATAGTTTTTGTAGAGAAGTAAGTGAAGAAAAGTAAAATTAAACCGAGTAGATGAATAAGTAAGCAATAGACAATAAGCAGTATTCAAAGACATAGAAGTTTATAGTGGTTTGGCATTGTATGCTTACGTCCACTTTGAAGATTATCCTTTATTAATTACTTTTGAATCTGATTACAACAGTAGAAATAAGTTAGCACTTGTTTACAGTGGAGTCTAGAGTGACAAGCGATTTCAATAGAGATTCCGGCGTCCACCGATGTTCCGGGGTCTGATGCTCAAGTCATTGGAGCACTCGATGATGATAAGGCTAAAGATCCGCTGCCGGTGAATGAATTTGATGATGTTGTGATTACTAATCCTCCGAACACACTGAAAAGATTATCTTGAAGGAGCAAATCGAGAAGGAGGAGTTGCTGAAGAGAAAAGCCAAAGCTGAGCCCGCCAAGGTGGACATTGATGATCCAACTCTTGTCCCACTACAAGTCATTCCGCCTGGTGGATCAATTCCTAGAGAACTCCCTCCATGCTTTGAACGCTCTCCCGCCAAAGGCGGTAGAGGATCAAGGAAGAGAACAAATGGAAGTTCAGATAGCGCCACTCCTAAGAAATTCAAAAAGGAGAGGAGACAGAAGAAATAGTTGTTGCTTCGGCTTGGTGTGTACATAGTTTTTACAGCCGTGTTTTTTGTTACTCGTGGTTGTACGGGTACGACCCTTGGTTTTTTGAATAAACTTGTACCGCAATTTTGAAGCTTATCATGTGAATTAAAGTTTTTGTTTTCTATTAAGCTCTCATGTGAACTGTTATTTATGTAGTTGAACTATTACTTTCCATTCAATGTACTTGTAATTCATTGTTCGTTAATTCTGATAACAATCCACTAACTCTATCCCAAGATCTCCATGTGGTCATAGTCTTGAGTCGCATCAAACACTGGGCTCGAGCCATAGTGTTACGCCGTCGAATTCAGTGGTTTGAGTAATTATCCCCCTACCCTCAGTCTCAGGTTAGGGGAGTTAGATAGTGGATGGTCGAACTTCATCCTTAGTGAGTTTATACTCCTCATATTGCTTTTGGGTTAGAGGTTATGGAATAGTGGATGGTCGAACGACACTCATCTATTTATCTATACTCATATCCACTCTCTAGGGATAAGAGTTGGTTAGCGGGTGGTCGATTCACACCTGATTTATGTTTATACTCTGGTCCGCACTTTGGGGACTTAGAGCTATTTCGCGAGTGGTCGATTCACACCCGATTTATGTTTATATTTTAGTCTGTACTCTAGGGACTTAGAGTTATTTCGAAAAGCGGTCCGATCGTGCTTTTCTTAATTGATTGATTTGCCCCCATGGTCCGGGGTTTGTTTTAATGAGCGATCGGTTGTGTCACGATCGGTCTTGCATTATTTCAGTCCCATCATTCGGCGGGATTTATTTGATCATCAGATGGTCGGGTCACATCCATTCCCCATTATGTATCCCGTCCATTAGGTTATGAACAAGAGTTATCAAATGAACGGTCAGACCATGCTCATCTTGTTTAGTTCCATTGGGAGCTAGCGTAATTGATTAGTTCCTAATTTTGGGAACCTTTTCGGACATATCGACATCAGTTTTGTAATGTAACTAATACATAATGCTACAACAAATATAAACATAAAGGAAGTTTAAAACTTTATTTGCTAAGTGGAAAGAGTGATATAATCTGTCCTATTACATATCTGGAAAGTCAAATGCTAAAGCAAATTTTGAAAGCAAATACAATTGAATGAAAAAGAAATAAACTGAGTGAAATAGCGCCGTAAATGCTCGCTATTCCATGCCCTTGGGAGTGTGATGCCATCAACAGTCACTAGCTTGAAAGTTTCCTCTCCAAGCCTCTGCTCAATGACATACGATCCTTCCCAGGTTGGATTCATGTGCAACGGGGCAGGAAAAACCCATTTCAAGATAAAATCGCCGATTTCAAAGGTTCTAGGTCGGAATTTAATGTTGTAGCATCGGGCGACTCGATGTCGGTGCGCAGCTACCCTCAAATCAGCTTCCTCATGCTTCTCATCTATAAAGTCTAGAGATTTCAAGAGGAGATCTTTATTAGTTTTGGGATCGTAGTAAGTCACTCGATGAGAAGGAACTTCGAGCTCAATAGGAATAACGGCTTCAGAGCAGTAAGCAAGGGCGAATGGAGTATGGCTAGTCGTGGACTTATGGGTGGTCCTGTAAGCCCATAGTGCTGTCGGGAGTTCAACTACCCACTTGCCTCTAGCCTTTTCCAAACGCTTCTTCAGAATGGACTTTACAATTTTGTTCACAACATCAACTTGCCCATTCGCTTGAGGGTGAACGATTGCTGCAAATCTCTTTTTAATATGATATCTTCGACAGAAAACTTTGAATTCAACACTCTCGAATTGAGACCCATTATCTGTTACAATAGTTCGTGGAAGACTAAAATGATAGATGATGTTTTGGACAATAAAGTTGATTACTTTCTTGGTTGTAATCGTGTCTAAAGGTTCTGCTTCGGCCTATTTGGTGAAGTAATCGACTGCGACGATAACATATTTTGCACCACTTTAGAGATTGGTAAGGAACCAATAATATCTATACCCCACATGGCAAACGATCATGGGTTGACCATTTGCATGATTTCCATCGACGGAGCTCTTGGAACTTTTGCATATATCTAGCACTTGTCACATTGTCTTATTGTTAGCAGCATCTCGATTGACGGTTGACCAATAATACCCGTAACAGAGTATCTTCTTTGCTAGAGTTTTCCCCCAGTGTGATCGCCACATTCTCCTTCATGAACTTCCTTTAGGATCCATTTTATCTCATCATGAGCGATACATTGGAGTAGGGGAACAGAAAAACCCTTTCCGTACAAAACTCCTTCCTTTACGATATACCGTGAAGCTTTACAAAAGACTTGTCGCTTTTTATTCCTTTGTTCAGGTAGGACTTCCAGTAGCAAATAGTTTTTAATCGGAGTCATCCACGATTCCTTGTTAGGCTCCGTCTGTAGTACCCGATCGATTTCTAACAAGTTTATACTCAGGGCATTTAATACTTCGACTGGAACTAAGCCCATCTGGTGTGCATCACTAGTGTTAGCAAGCTTTTCCAATAAGTCGACCTCTCTGTTTTGATCCTGTGGAATATGCATAATGTCATAGAACTCAAATTAAATCGACAACCCTTGGACTTGGGTAAGGTATGGAGCAAGCCGTTGTCCCTTAGCTTGGTAATCTCCCCTAACTTGGTATACTACCAATTGTGAATCAAAAAATATTTCAAGAGACTTTATTCCCAGTTCGCTGGCAAGTTTAAGTCCAGCAATCATAGCCTCGTACACAGCTTCATTGTTTATCGCTAGGAAATCAAGCTTTAAAGCATAATAGATCGACCGATCTTTGGGAGTTACAAGCATAATTCCAGCTCCAGAACAATGATCATTGGACCCTCCATCAGTGTACAATTTACACCATATGGTAGGGATTTCGCACCTCTCTAGGAAACCATCCTGCGCAGTAAATTCTGCTATAAAATATGCCAGCGCCTGACCCTGGATAGCCCTTCAAGGGAGATAAGTGATATGAAATTGACTAAGCTTGATATTCCACTTGAGTAATCTTCCAAACATCTCAGGTCACTACATGACATGTCATAATGGCTGGTCGGTTTAAATATTGATCAGGTGTGCCTGGAAGTATGGGCAAAGCATTCATGGTGTAATCAACAAGCAGTATGCCAGCTTATCTATTTTCGGACTGTTCCTTTCAGCTCCCGTCAATCGCTTGCTAACGTAATAAACTGGTCTCTGGATTCGATTCTCCTCACGAAGTAATGTGACACTTATAACTGAATGTAACATCCCCTATCTAGATGCCCAAAGCTAAGCGCTACAGATGCTGCAGTCGTCAATAGTATTAACTTCCGGCGACTAAATACGGCTATGTTAATGGTATCAATAATATCAGAAGCACTTGCATATGAAACAAATCATAGATTTCAAAATAGAAATTTTCCATTACATTTCAAAACACATGTTCCATATTCATAGTACATAATCCCAAAACATTTCCCAAGCAATGACAAAATATACTTATTACAAAATATGCCAAGAGCGACATATGAAGATGTCACCTTGGATGATCAAAGTTATATAGTCATAATTGACTTAATACATACACAGTGGAAATAAACACAAAACAACAAACTTCAACTCCTAAATAGCTATCTGTTAGCCTCCTACTCGCCTCCGGTAGCTTTATTCGTCATCCTACTAAAACATGGAAGAACCTCAATCTCTCAGCCTACTCAAATCTATTTTGAGCACCCGAGAGTTTAAGGGGAAAATATAAACTTCGAGTCAGACATAAAGCCTGGTGTGAATAATAATATACATCTCGGCTATTAATGTTAAGTGAGACCATGTCACTTAGCCGAACGGGTTTCCCCTCACTAACATTCTTTTAAAACATATCTTTTGCAAACCTTTTCCTGCAACCAAAACTGGTTAAATACTGTAAAGCATCATTATGTAAACATACATGTCAGTTAATAAAAGAACTGTCTGTTCCAACACTTTAGTTTTGTTTGGCTGACTATTAACCTTTGGCTGACTCGGGCCTATTAGACAAAGTAACAAAATAATCTAACATCTGTTAGACACTCCTCTTCTGGACGGTCTGTTCTTAACTATCTGTTAAATACTTCTCTTCTGGATGGTCTGTCCCTAACTTAACATCTCCCAGGGTCACCTGATCCTAATGGTTTTATGGGATCACCAATAACCTATCTATATTCAAACATATTCCCTTCTGTGTGTAATCTTAATTTTAGTCTTACCTATGACAAAGCCCTACACACTAGAATTTTGGACTAAATTAGCTGGGGCCAATAGCTAATGTATAGGGCGCGACCCTATATGTAACAACCGGGATTTTTGTAATTTCAATTATCATCAAAATGACGATTTAATTCAGTTGCAAATTGTTAAATTGAGTTTTGAACCCAGTTTGAATTCTTTTAAGAATTTGGTTAGGAATTAAGTGGGCTTTACAAATTTGAACCTGGCCCACGTTCAATTGTTTTGGGGTTGTGATAATTATCTAGGGTCGATGACCGTTCCTTCCGGCTTCATTTTTCGAAAACCCTAAACTAAATAGGAAAAAGAAAACTATGGCGGCTCTCGTTCTCGTTCCCTCCTCCCCCATCCACTGTCGAAATCAAAACGAGAAGATAAGCAACGGCAGCTGCGTTCGTCTTGGCTTCATTTTTGTTTAACTTCGATCGCCGTTCGTAACTAGGGCTTCACGATTCTTCGAATCGCGACCGATTAAGGTGAGTAAAACTCACATCTAATTCAACTCTGCAATTCGTGTTTTGGGTTTGAATCCCCTGGTTTTTCGTTCATATATATATTCTGGATGCTTGCTGGTCCAATTCTTTCATGACAGTTGCATTTGAATTTGGTGTCTTGCTGTTCAACTGGGGATTTGCACTTTTACTGTTAGTGCATTTGTTAAATTTGTTTACCTTGATTCAGTTCATGTTAGTTTGGGCTCGACATTGTTTGATTCGAAACTGTTTTTTTCTGATTTTGTATGATCTCGTTTTGACTGTGATTTTGGCATTTCTTTTAATGGTAGCTTGAAATCCCTTTTGGTTTGTTCGAACTATCCGAGCCTCTTGCTTATGTTGGTGATGTTCTATATTGATATAGATACGGCCGTGTATTCATAGAGATGCATACATGCATTCTCGTACTTATATTACTTGCTGCCTTGATTTTGTTCACTGACCCATTCATGTGTTGCTTGATTATGGTCTTTGATTTCATGAAGTGTTAGCTGTGTGAACTCTGACTTTATGTTGCCTTCACTGTATTGTGCAGTGTTTCATCGTTCCACCACTTGTTGTTGCCAGGCACTTGAATTAGTGCATTTATTAGTTTTGTTGACATTACCACTTACAACATGTACCAGTACATATTCTTGTTTCTTTAATATGTGATGCTTGGTCACCTGGGGCCTTTATGCTGGATGTTCACTTATAGTTCGGGACTGGTTGCATTAATCTGTAATTGGTTTATCACTGGTTTCTTCAAACTTATTCTTTCTACTATGTTTGACTTGTTTACCACTAGTGTTCATTCATGTGTATAACTGGTTTGATTGGTGAGATCATTGACTTGCATTCACTCCAGATGTTGTTGACTTCACTTGAGCATATAGTAGACTTGGTCATTTGCATTGTGTACATCGGAGTTGCATTAGGGTTGTTCAGTGTAACTTATGTACTTTTTGCATTGTATATTCCAGTGTACATCACTTGTTGATTCTTATCGAACATGTATACTTGTATTCGTATTTAATTGGGACTGTCACATATGTGTATCCATATGTACACATGAGTATGGGTGGATGCATGTATTGTTTTGGGTCATTGAGTCTGGGCAGTTTAGTTGTTCACTGGTATTCGAGGCATGTTGCATTCAGGTGCTTGCTATGTTTCCATATTAGTCCCACTGACCATTTAGTTCAGCTATGATAGCACTGTCCTGTCCCAGTTGCATTTTACATACGGTTTCTCCACCTTACGCACGCCAGTCTTCATGTAGATTCATTGTGCATTGGTAGTTGAAGCATCCCTTGAGTCTGAGCATTTTTAGCAGCTATCTTATCCATTGAGGCAGTCTACATATATGTATTTGTGTGTTCATGTCTGTGACCATTCAGTCTGCCTACCTTAAGTTTAATCCTCTTGTGGCATATTTTGATAAAACCATTGCATTGCAATGACCACTGTTGTATATGCATTTGCCACTGTTTGTTCAGTTTAATTATGCTGAGTTGTATTCATCTGGACTCGTGTGATTTTGACCCATGCTCTGTGTATTTTGGTATTTACAGTTATACGTCATTCGATCACTGTTCTTGTTGACTTGGGCTTGGTAATGTTTAACTTGGATTGCTTTGAGCCCGAGTTGTTGGTTGATTTTTGAAATTGTACTTGAGTTGAATCCAGTTTCAAAAACTCGGGTTTGACCTTGTATTCGGATGTAAACTTTCATTGTGCATTCATGTGTTTCCGATTCATTGAGATTTTGTGTACTTCATCACTGCAGTGGCGCGGCAGTGCACGCTAGCGTGCACTGCAGCCAAACAGTATGGATTATTTTGGTGTTAATTGCCGTCCACGCAATTATGATGTTTTTAAGATTATCTTCATTGATATTCTTTTCACTTATCTTTGTTGATGATTTAAATCTGCTGATCTGTTGTCTAACACTGTTTAGTGTTATATCTGCCGTTATCCGATTCTTTTATCGAGGAGTCGGATATACGAGATTTCTGTGATTATCGTCTATTTGACTATCTGATTATTATTGCTGCTATGCACTAATAAACTGGTTTGAATTAGACTGACCTGGGTATTATTTTCTTTTGAATGTAATACTCGGGTCAGACCCGAGTATTTCAGGTTGTAGATTTCTTTCTTTGGGTTGCTGTTCGGGATTGAAGACTTTTCACATCTTCTGAAGTTGTCAGAGTCATTTTGTAGTAGTCGTGTCATTGTATAGAATGATATGTATTCATGTATATTAGTTGATAATGTACTTGTATATATAACTTCTAGAGTCGACAGTTGTAGTTGTATCATATGTATCGTGTCAACTATATTGTAACTGACATCGGTTATATATATATGAGATTTTTGTTAATCTGTGTTCCGCAATTATATTATCTGTGTTATTGTTATATCTAATGTCCTAAACTATTATGAACTATCGTAGTTTGTTTTATACTGATAATTGGATATGTCGATGGGAGTAATTAAATAATAGATGAAAAATAAAAAGCATATACCACTCCTATCGAGATAACCAACATTAGTGTAAGGCCAACTACGGATGGTCGCTCCTATCCAGCCTTATTCTTCGTAATAATAGACAGTATTTCTTTTAATACTCTTTGTTATTATGAGCATAGAGGTGGGGCGTCACAGTTGGTATCAGAGCTTGGGGTTTATGGACGTAATATAAAACTTAACTCGGATGGAACATATGTTACAACTATTGGTCGATGTTTTAATTGTGTTTGAGTCAAAACTAAAGTTTGAAAATTTGGATGAAATTTTTAAATATCTTTATTTAAAAATAATAGTGAAATTGTGTTATGATGATTTGATTGACTTGTGTTCTGTTTATCAGAGTGCGCAGCGGAAACAGTGAAACTGTCTTCGCTGAGTACAACTGATAATCTTTTTGATTTAAAAATACGAAATTGATATGAATTTCATTTGTCGTTTACATAGCTGTAATTATTTTGTATCTTTGAGAACTTCGAATCCGAATTGAGGATTCGAAGAAATTGCAGATATGTAATTTTTGTTGAAATTTCCGCTGGCTTTCTTTTGTACTAATCATCTATTGATTAGATTTTTGTTGTTTTAAATTATCTTCATTGAAGATACATTTGAATGATTCTTTGTTCATTTTGTAGTACGTGCAAAAAAAAAAAAAAAAAAAATTTAAATTGCACGTTATTGCATTTATTTTACGTTGAACCGATGCTTGGTTATGAAACATATTTTGTTGCCGTTATTTTTATAACGGAATTTTACACCAATGCTATATTTTGAAGTACGGTGTTTTGTGGCATTTTGATGAATGAAAATTCACTGATATTACATTTTGATGTAAATTGTTTTGATGTGATTTTGACGTTTTAAAATTACTGTCGCTTTGGCTTCAGTAACCGTCAAGTTTTAAAAGTGGATTTTCAAGCGGTTATTCCGCAATACTGATTTGTGACCGTTTTTACGGTATTTTGAGAAGTACAATTTCCTTATCGAAATTGTTACTGATTTGCTGTTTTAATCACGTGATTGGAAAATCGTTTTAAAATGAATATTGTTTTATAAATTTTAACGATTTGCGTTTTCAAAAGAATGAGAAAGCGACTTAAACGATTCAGCAAAATCGAGGATTATGACCCCTTTCTTTTACTGATTCGCTTAACTCCGGACTTGTCCAGTTGAGAATGCGAATTGTTATTTTTACAAAATAAATAAAATTGTTTTCAAAAATTTTACAATTTGCGATTTCAAAAGAATGAGGAAGCGATTTAAACGTTTCAGCAAAATCGAGGACTATGACCCCTTTCTTTTACTGATTCGCTTAATTCCGGACTTGTCCGTTTGAGAATGTGAAATGTATTTTTACAAAATACACAATTTTGCACTTTCAAGGAAACGATGAAGAGATTTAAACGATTTAGCAAAAGTGCGGAGTATGGAACCACACTTTTACTATTTCGGTTAATTCCGGACTCGTTAATTGAATATCTGTTGCTTTGATGATTTTGATGAATTTTACACTTTCAAGGAAACGATGAAGAGAATCAAACGATTTAGTAAAACACGTGGTATGTGACATGTGCGTTTGCTATTTCGGTTAATTCCGGACTCGTTAATTGAAATATTTGATGCTTTCGTGTGCTTTCGAGCCACTATGATGGACCTTCGGGTCATATGATGGACCTTCGGGTCATATGATGGACCTTCGGGTCATATGATGGACCTTCGGGTCAAATACCAGTACTAGACCTTCGGGTCACTCTGCGGACCTTCGGGTCAATCTGATGGGCGCCAAAAATTATGTTGAGTACTTGGTAGGCTTCGGCCATATGTTGTTGCACGTGCGGCGAATTAAAAACTCGCCATCTAATGGGATCGATCCAAGCTTTTATGTTGATTTTCTAGTCTTCTTAATTGATTTCTAGATATTTGTTGCTTCCAATTATCTGCAGGTAATTGGATATTTGTTGATATGAGTTCTGATTATTGTTTTTGATAATCAGATATTTGTTGTTTCTAATTATCGCTTGTGATAATTAGATATTTGTTGATATGAGTTCTGATTATCGTTTTTGATGATCAGATAATTGTTGTTTTTAATTATCGCTTTTGATAATTAAATATTTGATGATTTGAGATTTAATTATCATCTTTGATAATTAAATATTTGCTGATTTGAGATTTAATTATCGTCTTTGATAATTAAATATTTGTTGATTTTAGATTTAATTATCGCTGTTAGATAATTAAATAATTGTTGATTCGAGATTTAATTATCGTCTTTGATAATTAAATATTTGTTGATTTTAGATTTAATTATCGCTGTTAGATAATTAAATAATTGTTGATTTGAGATTTAATTATCGTCTTTGATAATTAAATATTTGGTGATTTTAGATTTAATTATCGCTGTTAGATAATTAAATATTTGTTGATTCGAGATTTAATTATCGTCTTTGATAATTAAATATTTGCTGATTTGAGATTTAATTATCGTCTTTGATAATTAAATATTTGCTGATTTGAGATTTAATTATCGTCTTTGATAATTAAATATTTGTTGATTTTAGATTTAATTATCGCTGTTAGATAATTAAATAATTGTTGATTCGAGATTTAATTATCGTCTTTGATAATTAAATATTTGTTGATTTTAGATTTAATTATCGCTGTTAGATAATTAAATAATTGTTGATTTGAGATTTAATTATCGTCTTTGATAATTAAATATTTGGTGATTTTAGATTTAATTATCGCTGTTAGATAATTAAATATTTGTTGATTCGAGATTTAATTATCGTCTTTGATAATTAAATATTTGCTGATTTGAGATTTAATTATCGTCTTTGATAATTAAATATTTATTGATTTTAGAAATTCGATTATCGTTTTTGATAATTGAATACTTGTGATTTAAGAAATTTGATTATCGTTTTTGATAATCGGATATTTGTTGAATTTGAAATTTGATTATCGTTTTGATAATCGAATATTTGTTGATTTGAGAAATTTGATTATCGTTTTGATAATCGAATATTTATTGATTTGAAATTTGATCACCGTTTGTGATAATTAGATTTTGTTGTTTTATGATTCCTGAATTTCAATTATCTAGTTGATAACTATAATTATGAAAATTGCGGGGACGTAATTTTTATAAGGAGGGGAGTATGTAACAACCGGGATTTTTGTAATTTCAATTATCATCAAAATGACGATTTAATTCAGTTGCAAATTGTTAAATTGAGTTTTGAACCCAGTTTGAATTCTTTTAAGAATTTGGTTAGGAATTAAGTGGGCTTTACAAATTTGAACCTGGTCCACGTTCAATTGGTTTGGGGTTGTGATAATTATCTAGGGTCGATGACCGTTCCTTCCGGCTTCATTTTTCGAAAACCCTAAACTAAATAGGAAAAAGAAAACTATGGCGGCTCTCGTTCTCGTTCCCTCCTCCCCCATCCACTGTCGAAATCAAAACGAGAAGATAAGCAACGGCAGCTGCGTTCGTCTTGGCTTCATTTTTGTTTAACTTCGATCGCCGTTCGTAACTAGGGCTTCACGATTCTTCGAATCGCGACCGATTAAGGTGAGTAAAACTCACATCTAATTCAACTCTGCAATTCGTGTTTTGGGTTTGAATCCCCTGGTTTTTCGTTCATATATATATTCTGGATGCTTGCTGGTCCAATTCTTTCATGACAGTTGCATTTGAATTTGGTGTCTTGCTGTTCAACTGGGGATTTGCACTTTTACTGTTAGTGCATTTGTTAAATTTGTTTACCTTGATTCAGTTCATGTTAGTTTGGGCTCGGCATTGTTTGATTCGAAACTGTTTTTTTCTGATTTTGTATGATCTCGTTTTGACTGTGATTTTGGCATTTCTTTTAATGGTAGCTTGAAATCCCTTTTGGTTTGTTCGAACTATCCGAGCCTCTTGCTTATGTTGGTGATGTTCTATATTGATATAGATACGGCCGTGTATTCATAGAGATGCATACATGCATTCTCGTACTTATATTACTTGCTGCCTTGATTTTGTTCACTGACCCATTCATGTGTTGCTTGATTATGGTCTTTGATTTCATGAAGTGTTAGCTGTGTGAACTCTGACTTTATGTTGCCTTCACTGTATTGTGCAGTGTTTCATCGTTCCACCACTTGTTGTTGCCAGGCACTTGAATTAGTGCATTTATTAGTTTTGTTGACATTACCACTTACAACATGTACCAGTACATATTCTTGTTTCTTTAATATGTGATGCTTGGTCACCTGGGGCCTTTATGCTGGATGTTCACTTATAGTTCGGGACTGGTTGCATTAATCTGTAATTGGTTTATCACTGGTTTCTTCAAACTTATTCTTTCTACTATGTTTGACTTGTTTACCACTAGTGTTCATTCATGTGTATAACTGGTTTGATTGGTGAGATCATTGACTTGCATTCACTCCAGATGTTGTTGACTTCACTTGAGCATATAGTAGACTTGGTCATTTGCATTGTGTACATCGGAGTTGCATTAGGGTTGTTCAGTGTAACTTATGTACTTTTTGCATTGTATATTCCAGTGTACATCACTTGTTGATTCTTATCGAACATGTATACTTGTATTCGTATTTAATTGGGACTGTCACATATGTGTATCCATATGTACACATGAGTATGGGTGGATGCATGTATTGTTTTGGGTCATTGAGTCTGGGCAGTTTAGTTGTTCACTGGTATTCGAGGCATGTTGCATTCAGGTGCTTGCTATGTTTCCATATTAGTCCCACTGACCATTTAGTTCAGCTATGATAGCACTGTCCTGTCCCAGTTGCATTTTACATACGGTTTCTCCACCTTACGCACGCCAGTCTTCATGTAGATTCATTGTGCATTGGTAGTTGAAGCATCCCTTGAGTCTGAGCATTTTTAGCAGCTATCTTATCCATTGAGGCAGTCTACATATATGTATTTGTGTGTTCATGTCTGTGACCATTCAGTCTGCCTACCTTAAGTTTAATCCTCTTGTGGCATATTTTGATAAAACCATTGCATTGCAATGACCACTGTTGTATATGCATTTGCCACTGTTTGTTCAGTTTAATTATGCTGAGTTGTATTCATCTGGACTCGTGTGATTTTGACCCATGCTCTGTGTATTTTGGTATTTACAGTTATACGTCATTCGATCACTGTTCTTGTTGACTTGGGCTTGGTAATGTTTAACTTGGATTGCTTTGAGCCCGAGTTGTTGGTTGATTTTTGAAATTGTACTTGAGTTGAATCCAGTTTCAAAAACTCGGGTTTGACCTTGTATTCGGATGTAAACTTTCATTGTGCATTCATGTGTTTCCGATTCATTGAGATTTTGTGTACTTCATCACTGCAGTGGCGCGGCAGTGCACGCTAGCGTGCACTGCAGCCAAACAGTATGGATTATTTTGGTGTTAATTGCCGTCCACGCAATTATGATGTTTTTAAGATTATCTTCATTGATATTCTTTTCACTTATCTTTGTTGATGATTTAAATCTGCTGATCTGCTGTCTAACACTGTTTAGTGTTATATCTGCCGTTATCCGATTCTTTTATCGAGGAGTCGGATATACGAGATTTCTGTGATTATCGTCTATTTGACTAACTGATTATTATTGCTGCTATGCACTAATAAACTGGTTTGAATTAGACTGACCTGGGTATTATTTTCTTTTGAATGTAATACTCGGGTCAGACCCGAGTATTTCAGGTTGTAGATTTCTTTCTTTGGGTTGCTGTTCGGGATTGAAGACTTTTCACATCTTCTGAAGTTGTCAGAGTCATTTTGTAGTAGTCGTGTCATTGTATAGAATGATATGTATTCATGTATATTAGTTGATAATGTACTTGTATATATAACTTCTAGAGTCGACAGTTGTAGTTGTATCATATGTATCGTGTCAACTATATTGTAACTGACATCGGTTATATATATATGAGATTTTTGTTAATCTGTGTTCCGCAATTATATTATCTGTGTTATTGTTATATCTAATGTCCTAAACTATTATGAACTATCGTAGTTTGTTTTATACTGATAATTGGATATGTCGATGGGAGTAATTAAATAATAGATGAAAAATAAAAAGCATATACCACTCCTATCGAGATAACCAACATTAGTGTAAGGCCAACTACGGATGGTCGCTCCTATCCAGCCTTATTCTTCGTAATAATAGACAGTATTTCTTTTAATACTCTTTGTTATTATGAGCATAGAGGTGGGGCGTCACACTATACCAGTCTCATCTGGTATTCTAATATCTGAGTCATTTTACTTAGGGATACCTTCCCAAAATTTTCCTTGAAAACCTTTTCATCTGAAATTGATTTAAAGCATTTTAAACCAAACTTAAACAAGGAAAACATTTATACTCTATGCTCTACTCAAAATCACCTTGCCATGCTATATACATACTTTACTCAAATCTTGTTGATGAAAACCTTTAAACATTTGCAAGTACCCCTTTCGATCCTATTGAAAGTACCCCTTTCAAAACCATTGAAATTTCTTTTCTTTCAAAAGCTAAAAACTTAGCTATCCCTCTTTAAAACCAATAAACATTGCCTTTCGAAACCATAGGAAAAACCTTTCCTTTAAACCATTTAAAACCATTGGAAAATATTTTCTTCAGACCTTTCGAAACCATTAGGGAACCTCCCCTTTGAAACCTTTTTTAAAACCTTTCGATGGTATTAAAAACCTTAAACCCTTCGAAAGCATTTGGGTTCAATTTAAAACATGTGGAAAATACCTTTCGAAATCATTCCACACTATCTAGTCGAAACCTTTGGGTTATTCTTTTAAAAATTACTAAGGGTCACAAGCAACAGAGTCGAAAGCTTACTCTTTCGAAGGCTATAATTAAGTAGAGAAGTGATGGTGTCGAAACCACCCCTTCCGAAAGCATTGGAGAAGCGATAGGGTTTCTATAAAACAAAATAATCCCCTTTGAAAGCTCTATTTCGAAAGGTAGAAAGCGGTAGTAAAGGCTTCGACATAGTCGGAAGCCATCATCTAAAAACAAAGGTGCAACTATTTCAAAACCAACCTTTTTAAACCATTGACTTAGTCAAAAGCAGACTTAGTTGAAAGCTATTTTTTAGAACAAAGATGCAACCTTAAAACCTTTCTTTTAAATCAATTGACCTAGTCGGAAGCCAACTAAGTCGAAAGCTACTTGGTCGAAAGCAAGCAGGCGCTTTTCTCCTTTAAAACATAAAGGCGCTTCGACCCTTTCGGAACCCCTTGGTTTCGACTCTTACCTTCTACCTTTTTTCAATTCACTGTGTACCAAAATTGATACTATGTGCATTGGTTTGAGGAAGGAGGCGGAGAGTCTTAGTCGGAGGCTAACTGTGCGGAACCAAAAGTGGCGAAACATACTTTTAACATGAATTTCTGATTTTAAACCTTTTTAAGTAAACATTTTAACTAACTTGCCTTGTTTGTCAAACTTTTATTGATTGCTAATTTTTCCTTTTCTAAAAGTACTGTCATAGTTTTAGAATTAATTATTTAAATTATTTGCAAAATACCCCTTCTCCTTAATAAAATATATAAAACATTTAAGTCTCATATCTTAAATAATTTTATATATTCATCAGAACACTTTGGAAAATTCTACGAAAATTCCAGAAAATCCTTTTCAATATGTTTTCTGACATATATAAATTTCAGACCCAAACTAATTATAATTTAACCGTAAATTATTTATAACCCAATAAATCATTTTCTTCACTAGATAATTAGCATAAAATCCACATTGATTCAGAAAATTATGAAAATTGAAACTCATCTCTAAAATAACATTTCCGGTCTATATATAAAATTGTAAGACATTTGGATGTCATTAAATAAGGTTTTCACATCAAAACATATCATAAAAATCAATATGAACATGCATAAATCACCAACAATTATATATAAACATTTAATCATCCTAAAACCTGGCATTATCATGCAAAATCATTTCGGGTTAACCTTAAAACCGAAAACTATAAGAAAAATGGGATGTAGTAATCATTCACCTTAGCTTTGTGATTAAAGATGTGAGATTTGATGTTGAATAAGTTGATTTACTTCTTACTCTTGAAAATCCTAGCTTTATCTTCTCTTGAGATTAAAAATGGTGGCCGGCCTTAGGGTATTTTTGCTTGTGAAAAGTGAAATGAACGTGTGTTTCATTTCCAAAGGGTTTAGGGTATAAGTTCATCCTATTTCCCATTTTGCCCTCCCTTATTTCCTAAAACTATTACTCATGCTATCTCGTTTTGATTTACATTTAACATGACACAACTACCCTTAGTTAAATCAAATCTCAATCTATTAATCATCTTACATTATTTATTTAGTTTAGCTAATTAAATATTCTAAATAATGTTACTAAAAATATGGGGTGTTACAATCTCCCCTCCTTAGAGAATTTCGTCCTCGAAATTACGATAAGGTACACAATCAATCAATCAAAGAGGTAAAACATACCATCAACACAAATCAGGTTAAGCATCTATAATCCCACTCTCAGTTTTCCAAGTATAGTCTTTAGCATCATCACTCCATTGGACTTTCACTAATCTGACTGTATTGTTCCTCAACTTCTTCTCATCCCTCTCGACTATCTGGACAGGCTTCCCAACTATAGTTATATCTGGTTCCACTACTAAATCTTCTAACACAATCGGTGCTATAGTAGTGTCTGGATCCCTAACACATTTCCTCAGATGAGATACATGGAAAACATTGTGGACTCCTGCCAAACTACTCGGTAACTCTACTCTGTACGTGAGTTTCCCGATCCTTTCTAAAATAGGAAATGGTCCAACGAACCTTGGTGCTAACTTCCCCGTCTTCCCGAACCTAATAACACCCTTCATCGGTGATACTTTGACAAAAACATGATCTCCAATAGAGAACTCTAAGTCTTTTCGTCTTTTATCTGCATAGCTTTTCTGTCTAGATTGAGCTTCCTTCATTCTTGCCCTTATTAGCTCAATCTTTTCTGCCGCTTCTTTTACCAAATCAGGACCAAGAACCAATCTATCCCCCGTCTCTAACCAACATGCGGGGGATTTGCATGGTCTTCCATACAAAGCCTCAAATGTTGCCATCCCCATACTAGTCTGATAATAATTGTTATACGAAAACTCGACTAGATGTAGATGGTCTTCCCATGATCCTCCAAAGTCCAATACACAAGCTCTTAACAAGTCTTCCAAGATCTTGTTAACTCTTTCTGTTTGCCCATCTGTCTGTGGATGGTAAGCGGTACTCATCTTGAGCTTGGTTCCTAAACTTTCCTATAGACTCTTCCAGAACTCGCTAGTAAACAAGGAATCTCTATCACTAACAATACTACTAGGAATCCCGTGAAGTCTAACCACATTCTTCATAAATAACTTAGCCAATACAGGTGCTGTCCTATTTGCCTTAACTGGAATGAAATAGGTACTCTTGGTCAATCTGTCTACTACGATCCATATACTTTCATTCCCTCTATTAGATCTCGGCAACCCATTAATAAAATCTATAGAGATGGAATCCCACTTCCATATTGGAATGTCCAGTAGCTGAAGCAATCCACTCAGCTTTTGATGTTCGGCTTTTAGCTGTTGACAGTTCAAACACTGTTTCATGCATAAGACAACATCCCTCTTCATGCCTTTCCAGAAGAAACTTCTCTTCATATCTTGATACGTCTTCGTTCCTTCTGGATAAAAAGTGAACTTCGAACGTTGACATTCCTCCAAGACTTCCTTCCTTAGGTCTCCCATATTTGGAATACACAATCTACCCTTCTTTCTCAACCATCCGTTCTAGTCAAGACTAAAATCCTTCAAGTCATCGATCTCCGCTCCATCCTTTAATTTCCCGATCCTTTTAGCTAACACTGGATCCTCTTCTTGTTTAGAAGAAATCTTCTCAATCAATATCGGTCGGACTTCCAAACAAGACGACCTAGTAGATCCTCCACTAGACTCGGCCTCGAATCTCAACAGTACTCTACAAGCTGACAACGCTTCTAAGTCTTTCAATTCTGCTGTCATAGCTAACACTGCATTTTGATGCTTTCTACTAAGTGCATCTGTAACCTTGTTGCCTTTCTCTAGTTTATACTATTACAAAATCATAAGTGGCTAAAAATTCCAACCATCTTTGTTGTCTCATGTTCAGCTCCTTCCGAGAGAACAAGTACTTCAACGACTTATGATCTGTATAGAGCTCAAACCTTTCTCCCAAAAGGTAATGCCTTCACACCTTCAATGCAAATATAACTGCAGCTAACTCCAAGATATGCGTCGGATACGTAATCTCATGTGGTCTAAGTTGTCTAGAAGCATAGGCAATCACTTTACCCTCTGCATTAGTACAGCTCCCAACCCAGTACCACATGCGTCTGTATAAATGACTAAATCTTGATTTCGCTCCGGAACCATTAACACAGGTGCATGGGTCAATAAGTGTTTCAAGCTCTGGAATGCTTCCTCACACTTATTGGTCCACACAAACTTAACATCTTTTCGTGTTAGATTAGTCATCGGTGCAGCTATCCACGAGAAATCCTTTATGAACCTTTGATAATATCTCACCAATCCTAGGAAACTTCTTATCTCAATTAGCGTTTCTGGTCTTTTCCAATTATTAACGGCTTCGATCTTTTCTGGATTAACTGACAATCCTTCCTCCGAAACCATGTGACCAAGAAACTTCACTTCTTTCTTCCAAAAATGGCACTTTGAGAACTTCGCCTTTAGCTGATGCTGCCTCAGCGTCTCAAGCACAACTCTAAGATGAACTTCATGCTCCTTCTTATCCTTAGAGTATATTAGAATATCATCTATAAAAACCAAAACGAATCTATCCAAGTGCTCTCGGAAGATTCGGTTCATCAAGTCCACAAAGAAAGCCGACGCATTAGTGAGTCCGAACGGCATAACTAACCATTCGTATGACCCATATCTTGTTCTAAACGTCGTCAAAGGTATACTATCTTCCGCCACTTTGAGCCGATGAACTCCTATCGATAGATCCAACTGAGAGAATATCTTAGACCCACTCAACTGATCGAACAAATCGTCATTCCTTGGTAATGGATATCGATTCTTTATTGTCTTCTCATTCAGCTTACGATAATTGATACATAGCCTCAACGATCCATCCGGCTTCTTAGCAAATACAGCGGCTGCTCCCCAAGGCGAACTACTTGGTTTAGTAAAATTATTGCTTTCCAAATCTACTAATTGAGCCTTCAACTCCTTCATCTCTGTTGGTGTCATTCTGCTTGGTGACCTAATTACCGACTCCGCTTCAGGCACTAAATTAATCCGAAACTCAATGGCTCATTTTGGTGGTAATCCAACTACAGGTTCAAACACATCCACGAATTCTCTAACTACAAAAATGTGATTCAACTCTTCTTCCAACTCCATAACACCCAATAAAGCATTCGCCTCACATCTAGGGATTTCTACGGTATAAACTATCTGATCACTACAATCTGGGTGTCTAAGTGATATTTTCCTATCTAGGAAAAATATCCTAGCATCATAATTACTTAACCAATCTATTCCCAATATAATTCTGAACCCCACAAAGTCAAATACGTGCAAACTGCAAACAAAGGTGTAACCTAGCAAATCAAACTCTAAGTGGTCACACTTCATCCCAAGCGTCGCATACCCTCCTATCGGATTTGCAACTCTTAAGAAAGTAACTAAATATGTGGTTCTATGTTAACTTTATCTACCAAGCATTGAGATATAAAAGAATGAGATACACCAGTATCAAATAAAACGCTAATAGATGTATCATGGATCTAAAGCGTACCTCCTAACACAGCCTTTCCCTTCTCCTGCACTATCGGCTTTGAAGTAACAGGCTCCAAGGCTAACACTTGGCCTTTTTCTCCTCTAGCTGGCTCTTTGCACTGGCTCTTGTAGTGGCCGATCTGATCATAATTAAAACACCTAATGTTCTTCTTTCCAATCACCTCCTTTCCTTTTCCCTTTCCTGTACGACACACATGAGCATAGTGTCCTTTCTTGTCGCACTTATAGCAGACCACCTCAGACTTTCCTTTCTATGCCGCACCTCCTTTCTGAGAATTCTTCTTGTGGAAAAACTTTCTCTTTTGACCCTGTCTAACCTCGACTTCCTTCTCCTCCTTCTTCTCCAAACAAGCTAACATCTCCTAAGGTCTCAACGCTATTTCCACCACTACATCACATGGATCCCTGATATACGGTAAAGTAGCTCTAGCCAACTCTGGTTTCAACCATCTAATAAACTTTTCATTTCTTTTCAAAACTGTGTCAACAATGGCATACCCATACCAGGTTAACTCTTCGAATCTACTAGCATACTCTAGGACTGTTATCTCCCCTTGTTCTAGCTCAGCAAACCTCCTAACCAACACGGACTGCACCATAACTGACATGAACCTTTCTTGAAACCTCCTCCTGAACTTTGCTCACGACATAGTCTATTCATCCACACCAGCAGTTACAGTATTCCATCAAAACAAAGCAGCTCCTTGAAGCTATCTTGAAGCAAGTCTTCTTTTCTGCTCATCATTGAACCCTAGGTCAGCAAAAATCCTTTCACAATGTAGCATCCAGTTTTCTACCTTCATAGCATCCTCCATTTCGATAAACGGCTTTCCTCAAGCCTAGTATAGTCTCTGCTCAATTTAGCATATTGATTGATCATTAAAGCTTCTTGAACTCCTCCTCTAGCAGCATTTCCTCCAATAACTCCAGCTGCGATTCCAACTTGCATCATGTTTATGAAAAACTGATACATAGCTCCCATGTCCACTTGGGGAACCCCAGCACCAACATTCTCTGCCTGAGCCTGACCTCTTCTAGCATTTGGTCGGGCATTTCCATTAGTGGTGGTGGTGTCCCCACCCAGATTAACTCTGCCTCTCCTTCCGTCCATATCTGTATTCAAGCTTCGTGAAATACAGAAGAATAGCCTAAGAAAGATAGGAGTCTAGAGATAAAGCGTATACTTATATATAGCAAATACAAGTACGTTACTATAGCATTATCCCATACCCTGATCTTAACTCTAATTCCTAAGGATTATGTTTTCAAAAATTATTTTTAGTTAAAGTAGCTCATAAACCTATGCTCCGATGCCAAGTTGTAACATCCCATATCTAGAGGCCCAAAGCTAAGCGCTACAGATGCTGCGGTCATCTATATAGTATTAACTTCCGGCGACTAAATACAGCTATGTTAATGGTATCTTTAATATCGGAAACACTTGCATATGAAACAAATCATAGATTTCTAAATAGAATTTTCCATTAGATTGCAAAACACATTTCCATATTCATAGTACATAATCCCAAAATGTTTCCCAGGCAAATGACAAAATATACTTATTACAAAATACACCAAGAGCAACATATGAAGATGTCCCCTTGGATGATCAGAGCCATATAGTCATAATTGACTTAATACATACACAACGGAAATAAACACAAAACAACGAACTGCAACTCCTAAATAACTATCCATTAGCCTCCTGCTCGCCTCCGGTAGCTTTATTCGTCATCCTACTAAAACCTAGAAGAACCTCAATCTCTCAGCCTACTCAAATCAATTTTGAGCACCCGAGAATTTAAGGGGAAAACATAAAATTCGAGTCAGATATAAAGCCTGGTGTGAATAATACTATACATCCCGGTTATTAATGTTAAGTGAGACTACACCGCTTAGCGGAAAGGGTTTTCCCTCACTAACATTCTTTTAAAACATATCTTTTGCAAACCTTTTCCTGCAACCAAAACTGGTTAAATACTATAAAGCATCATTATGCAAACATACATGTTAGTTAATAAAAGAACTATCTGTTCCAACACTTTAGTTTTGTTTGGCTGAGTATTAACCTTTGGCTAACTCGGGCCTACCAAACAAAGTAACAAAATAATCTAACATCAGTTAGACACTCCTCTTCTGGAAGGTATGTCCTTAACTATCTATTAAATACTTCTCTTCTGGATGGTCTGTCCTTAACTTAACATCTCCCAGGGTCACTGGATCCTAATTATTTTGCGGGCTCACCAATAACCTATATGTATACAAACGTATTCCCTTCTGTGTGTAATCATAATTTTAGTCTTACCTATGACAAAGCCCTACACACAAGAATTATAGACTAAATTAGCTGGGGCCAACATCTAATGTATAGGGCGCGACCCTATACTAGTCCTATATGGTATTCTTATATCTGAGTCATTTTACTTAGGGATACCTTCCCATAATTTTCCTTGAAAACCTTTTCATCTAAATTGATTTAAAGCCTTTTAAACCAAATTTAAACAAGGAAAACATTTATACTCTACGCTTTACTCAAAACCACCTTGCTATGCTATATATATACTTTACTCAAATCTTTGTTGATGAAAACCTTTAAACATTTTCAAGTACCCCTTTCGATCCTATTGAAAGTACCCCTTTCGAAACCATTGAAATTTCTTTTCTTTCAAAAGCTAAAAACCTTAGACATCCCTCTTTAAAACCAATAAACATTGCCTTTCGAAACCATAGGAAAAATCTTTCCTTTAAACTATTTAAAACCATTGGAAAATCTTTCCTTTAGATCTTTCGAAACCATTAGAGAGCCTCCCCTTTGAAACCTTCTTTAAAACCTTTCGATGGTATTAAAAACCTTAAACCCTTTGAAAGCATTTGGGTTAAATTTAAAACATGTGGAAAATACCTTTCAAAATCATTCCACACTATCTAGTCGAAACCTTTGGGTTATTCTTTTAAAAATTACTAAGGGTCACAAGTAATAGAGTCGAAAGCTTACTCTTTCGAAAGCTAGAATTAAGTAGAGAAGTAATGGTTTCGAAACCACCCCTTCCGAAAGCATTGGAGAAGAGGTAGGGTTTTTATAAAACAAAACAATCCCCTTCGAAAGCTCTGTTTCGAAAGGTAGAAAGCGGTAGTAAAGGCTTCGACATAATTAGAAGCTATCATTTAAAAACAAAGGTGAAACTATTTTGAAACCAACCTTTTTGAACCATTGACTTAGTCGAAAGCAGACTTAGTTAAAAGATATTTCTTAGAACAAAAACGCAACCTTAAAACCTTTCTTTTAAATCAATTAACCTAGTCGGAAGCCAACTAAGTCGAAAGCTACTTGGTTGAAAGCAAGCAGGCACTTTTCTCATTTAAAACATAAAGGCGCTTCGACCCTTTTAGAACCCCTTGGTTTCAACTCTTACCTTCCGCCTTTTTCCAATTCACTATGTACCGAAATTGATACTATGTGCATTGGTTTGAGGAAGGAGGTAGAGGGTCTTAGTTGGAGGCTACCTGGGCGGAACCAAAAGTGGCGAAATTTAACGACCCAGAATTTCACTACTTTGTTTAGTGAATATTTAGTTAATTTTATATATTCAATATATAAGTTTTATAATGAATATAAACTTATTTAATTTAATTAATAATGATGGTGAAATTTTTTTATAACGACCCGTAAAATTTTAATAGCTTAAATATTTATTTAACTGAAATTTTGTGAAGTTTTAAATAATAAAATTTGAAAATGAAAATTTAATATTTGAAATACGACTATTTAAACATAGCAAATGGTAAATTTTCGCTGATAATATTGAAGTTTATTTTCTTGTGTAATTTTTATTTCAATTTAAATCGGTTAAAATTGATGATAATAAAATGCTTTCTAATCATGAATATTTTTATATAGAAAATTTGTAAATCATCTTCTAAGTGAGAAGTCATATTTTGTTTCACCAAATTTGGGCTACTATTGCTCCGTTTATCTTATTTTCGGCGTTTTAGCAGCATTTTCAGTACCGGTTATCGACTTCTGATAGGATAATCGTACCAATAATATATATATACCGTTTTGATCATCTCGTCGTGCTGATCTCTACGGTATATTCAATTGACAATTTCAGTGTCCGGTACGTGGCAAAAATCGACGTAACGATTAGCGGTATCGGTATCATTTTGAATCTCTTGGATATTGTGTCCATTTGTTTTCAAATGGCTGGGAATAAATGACCACTTGTCATTATTATTCTAGTTGTTCAACATCAGACTTTTTATTTTTCCAATGCCCATAAATTCTGGTTCGTGACTTTTACTTTTCCAGCAGCCGTTCACTGTTCTGCCATCTCCTCAAAAACATTATTTTTGCCTGCCCATTTCTTTTGAATCCAGAGAAAAAGAGAAAAAAAAACATGGGCGTTCTTTTATCTTGCTTCCTCCTTTTAATGGCCGAACCGAGCTTCCACGAGTGCCACGTCGCCGACAAGCTCCTCCACCGTTCGACCCAATGCCCGCCTCCGTCTCAGTCTCCCCACGACGTCGGTCTCCCCTTTATTCCGCCTTTCTCCAAATTTGGGCTGTTATTGCTCCGTTTATCTTATTTTCAGCGTTTTAGCAGCATTTTCGGTACCGATTATCGAATTTTGATACGATAATCGTACCAATAATATCTGTATACCGTTTTAATCATCTCGTCGTGCTGATCTCTACGGTATATTCAATTGGCAATTTCAGTGTTCGGTATGTGGCAAAAATCGGCGTATATCGATATCATTTTGAATCTCTTGGATATTGTGTCCATTTGTTTTCAAATGGCTAGGAATAAATGACCACTTGTCATTATTATTCCAGCTGTTCAACATCAGACCTTTTATTTTTCCAATGCCCATAAATTCTGGTTCGTGACTTTTACTTTTCCAGCAGCCGTTCACTGTTCTGCCATCTCCTCAAAAACATTATGTTTGCCTGCCCATTTCTTTTGAATCCAAAAAAAAAAAGATAAAAAAAACTTGGGCGTTCTTTTATCTTGCTTCCTCCTTTTAATGGCCGAACCGAGCTTCCACGAGTGCCACGTCGCCGACAAGCTCCTCCACCGTTCGACCTAATGCCTGCCTCCGCCTCAGCCTCCCCATGACGTCGGCCTCCACCTTATTCCGCCTTTCTCTGGAAACTCGAGTCGATCTCGTCACTTCCACCATCTCACTTCCTCAAAACCCAACTCGCCCAAGCAAGCAACCATCTCGGCCGAACCACCACCCTTCGCACCGAGATCCTCCTCAAACCCGTGTGACCTGCTTTTGCTTGCCAGCCTCACCCTCCTCACATGAACCACCAGATTCCAACTCAGCCTATCAGTACCGAAGTCATCTAGCTCCTCTCGCACGCAGGCAACTCCCCGGCTCGCCTCACCTAGCTGTCATCTCCATCACGTGGCCGAAGCTCTCTTCCACCGCGCCCACAACAGCCTGCTTGGTAAAATATTGATGCTTGATTCACATATATATATTTTGTATATATATATTTTGTACGTATATTATATTATATTTGAGATTTGAACTATATATTTTAAGGAAAGAGGGATACATATATCTATGATGTTGTAAGTATATATATAAGAGAATTTGAAAGGTTGCTTACAGCTAGTTTATGTTTTATCAAAATAGGCTACAGTATGTTATGAAAGAAATATTATAAGTTATATAATCTGCCTATACATTAGTTTACTAAGTTTAGTGTGTTCTGTTTATATGTAATATATATTGTTAACCAGTGAGGAACTATATTTTTTTACACTGTAATACATATGTGTTTCCAGATTTGTATATGAGTATAAATTTTAATTTGCGGTTAGTATATATATAGTTTGTATTATATAGTGTTCTGCGTACAATGTGTTTTACATATATATGGTCTGTTATATATATAAGAGTTTATAAATGTTTATAAAAGTTGTTTGATATGTATATTTTACGTTTGGGTTTTAAATTTATCTGTTGTATGTGTTTATAATTATAAATATATAATATATGGTATCAGATCTTGTATTTATAGTACATAAGTTTATATTATTTTGGTAATGCAGCTGCTGTGTCACACTTATAGTCATATATATATGAAATTTTGCCAGAAGTTTATGTAGCTGATATGGTTGTTTTACAAACTTATATTGTTATATAAAGTATATTTGTTTTATTAAACATTGATGTAGATTGCATATGTAAGGTTATATACATATTAGTTCTATGCATTGGTTTATATATAAGTAATTCCTTAGATTATAATATATTAGATTTGAATATAATAGTTATAATACAAGCTGTAGGTTTTATATGTAGTTATATGCAAGATTTTGGAAGCTATTTGTTTATTATAAAGTATGAGTTGCATATGATTTTGAGTAGTTATATATATATTCTTTCATGTGCTGTGTATTTACTTGAAAGGAAAGGGAAGATATATAAGATGTTTTGATTTTCTAATGTATATTTTCCTTGTTGAGTGAAAGGGAAAAAATTATAATATAAGCACTATCTATATTATTACAAAGTAGCTGTATACATTTTTATGTTTTTAGATTTTGTTATGTTGTCAATTTATACATATTTAGTTATTCGCATATACACTTTTGTCTGCATATAGTATGTGGTGTCTACATTTGTATATTGGTTTTAAGGATGGTTTTATAAAGAGAATATGCATGAATTTTAAATGGTTTTGAGCTGAATGAATGTTTTTTTATAAGTATGTTTTCTATTTTAACTATATATATTATATTTTAATTTTTGTCTTAGATTAAAATATTGATTTTAATAATATAAAAAATATTTTTGTATATATCAAACTGATTTTTGATTTGTGATTTCCTATCTATCGACTTTTTCCATCAAATTTGTGCCATCTTGACTTACGTTTCTATATCGAACCTATCGCAGTGATTCCTAGCCTGTTGCTGTCCCGTTAGTTAGTATCTGTATCAGTGTTCGTGTCTGTATCATCTTCTTGTCTCTCTAGCCTCGGAAGGTGAGCAATCACTCATGATTAACGTTCTTTTATTTATTAAATTCGATTTCAATTGAAACGACAATTGAAATATGCTGCTGTTAGTTATTTACATTGCTATATATATGTTATTATCTGTAGTTGTTCACCTATGACATCTGACACCATTATCTTTTATTTATATTGATACTATATGCCTGTTATATTATTGTCATATCTGTTATCACTCTGCCAGTTCCCTGTTAGTATAGAATTCACTATGGGTTGAAATGATACATACCCGAACGATCTGTAGAATAGGAGAAAATCGTTATGGGTTGAAATGATAAACCCAAGCGATTTTCATTGAATTGAATTTGGGATTACGGGTTGAAAAGATATATACCCGTATATATTTAAATTGCAGATTGAAATGATAAATATCTGTATCACTTGACCATAGTATAGAAAATTATATACAGACACCGTTGGTCTATATATAAATATTTTGAAAATGATTTCTATGGTTTTGAAAAGAAATATATGGTTTTAATAAATATCGATTTTAAAGATTTATTAAAGTTGATTTAATAAAGTTGATATATAATATGTTTAAGTATTTATTGAATATATATTTTTTCAAATATAGAGTTTAAAATTATTCAGGTTGGAAAGATAATTTGAAATTGATTTGAAATTATATTTATTTTAGAATTTTACTTAAATAAGTTTGATTTGAAATTTATAAAATTGAAATTTTAAAGATATGTTCTATAACTTTAATTTGATTAAAAGTGACTTAAACGAATATTTCAAATTTATATAAATTTAAATGGGGTACTTCGTTTATTTAAATTTGTTATTTGAAGCTGTATTTAAATGTTATTGAAATGATTAGGTTTTTATTTCAAAACTAAATAATAGTAAAGTGAATTTGATATATATATGAAATTATCGAATTTAGTTTTGAAATGCTGAATATATTAAAACTTTGAAATATATTGAAATTGAAATAGTTTATTTTGGGGTTCAAATCTGTATTTGAAATCGATATAATTTGAAATGGTTTAGTTAGAAACTGAATTTAGTGGAAATTGATGATTTGAGATTACATTAAATTTGAATTTGAAATTTGAATTGATTTGAATCGATTTGTGAAAGTTGAGGAAGCTATTTTATTATATAAAGTAAATTTAAATTAAATTTAAACTATTCATAATTTTTACTTTATAAATTATTTTTATATAAACTATTTTTAATATAAACTATATTAAATATACTAATTGTTTTAATATAAATTGTTTTAACTTATAACTATTTTATATAAATTATTTTATTTTATAAACTATTTTATTTTATATACTATTATTAATATCTAAACTGTTTGAAGGAAAGTGTTATGGATTCCAAAATGCTATGATTTCAAAGCTATGATTTCAAAGTGTTATGAATTTTAAGGTTTTGATTTCCAAAGTGTTTTGATTTTAAAAGACTTATGATTTCGAAAGCATTATAACCTTGGAAAGTGATATGATTTTTGTAAATGGATATATTTGAATTGAAAATAATATCGTATTGATTTGGTTTTTGAAATGGAAATGATATTTTGGTTTTGAAGTATAAACTATTTTGAAATGACGGCGGTGTTATAATAACGTTTGTTTGTTAAAGAGACCGGGATCAGATATTGGCATACTCTCTATCGATACCGAAAACCACTTTAACAACTGTGCACGCGGTGGAGATGCCAGAATGAAGTAGGATGGTGGCGACGATCCTAAAGGTATATTTACGTGGACCCAACTCCCGTGAGTTGGCATAAGGTGGCTAAAACAGAAGCGATTTCGGGCCAATGAGGTAGCTCCTCTGATCGGACACACTCCATCGTATGCCACTCTATTACTTTGTGATTGTTTTGGTGCGCACCTTTGATTCGGGAGTGTGGCTCGAGGTGGGCGATTGCTGCGGCTTTGCGTTACCACCAGTCCGGATGCGTAATTGGTATATCTACCTTGGCATTGCCTTGTTGTGCCGTGTCACCTACCATAGCGTGCTTTACTACGAGTTTGTTTCGTACCATACCTATGGAGTGCCCTCTGACGACGCCTATTACGGGGGAGATTACGATACTGTATAGACTATGGGAATATATAAAATGTGTTAAAGGGGATATGGGTAACACCTTAACGCTATTTTAAATTTTACTTTACTATAGACATATTATAATAGCGTATATTACTACATAGTAGATAGTTTATCGGATCGTTGAAGGATGGTTATCCCAAACATCCTTTGAGTTACTGGTATTTCAGTTGATATTTCACTTGAGTTGGATTTATTGATATAAGAATGTTAATCCTGACTCGAGTGTTTTGTATTTTGCTTTATGCTCGGGTCAGACTGAGTGATACAGCATTTGAGACTCACCTTTGGAGTTGGAGCTTCGCTTGGAGATCCAGTGTAACGACCCGTAAATTTCAACTGTTTTAATAACGTAATTAGTTGAAGTTTGTGAAATTTTAAAAGATAAAATTTTGAAATACAAATTTAATATTTGGAATACGTCTAGTTAAACATAGCAACTGGTAAATTTTCGTCCGAAAATACGAAAATTTATTTCGCGCGTAAATTTACTTCAATTTAATCAGTTAAAAAGCGATGAAAATAAAATGTTTCCGAAACCTAAATATTTTTACATAGAAAAATTCTAAACCATCTTCTGAGCAAGATTTCAGTTTGTCGTTTTTCCAAATTCGGACATCTTTGGCTCCGTCGTTCTTATTTTCTGCAAAATAGCAGTATTCCGGTACCGATATCGATTTTTATCAGATGATCGTACCACTAATATCTTTATACCGTTTTGATCGTCTCGTCGTACTGATCTCTGCGGTATGTTCACTCCTGCGTTTCGAAGTCCGGTTCGCTATAGGATCGATAAAACAATTTGTAGTATCGGTACCGTTTCGAGCCTTTTTAAAATTCCTATGTCCATTCGAAATTCCAACCGTTGAAAAACAACATGCAAACTGCCGTTTGCATTAATTATTCACAGAATTCAGCTTCATCTTTCATAAATTTCTATATTTATTATTGTGCCCTTTCAATGTACTATTCGGTTCGTTCAAAACAAATGAAATGAAATGAAGCCTATTCACTTCCTTCACCTGAAGCTTAGCCTGTCCATTTTTTTTCTCCTCTTTGTCTCTTGCCAGTAGAAACCAACTCTCCAAAAACAAAGCCATGCTTCATCCCTTCTCCTTCACGTCTTGATCCCCTCCGCCTTGTTAACCAGACCGCCTCCACCTTCTCCCCTGTCACCAAAACCTACACCACCATGGCCAGCTGAACACCCGCCACTTCAAGTCCAGCTCACACATGCATGATCCACCGAACCTAGCCTCACGTCACCTCATAGCCTCCGCCGAACTTCGCCTATCACCCAAATCCATCACCTTCGCTCTCCTTGCTTCCCTGACCTCTGGCCTTCCCACCACTTCACCACCGAAGACTCTCCTCCACAACCGCCTCTGGCTCGCCACGTCACAACCACCACCGACCTGACCGTGACTCGACCAACCCATTTACCACCTCCGAGCCATTAATCTGCTCATCCTTTCCCACCACTCTCGCCTTCTCCTCCTCATCATGCCGGAACCGCCGCCAAGCCACCATTTGGCCTCACGTCTCCCTGCCACCTGCGTCAGCACGCAGCAATGCCTTCGGCAGCCTCCACCATGATCTCCGACCTCATCACCATACCCTCCCTCCTTGGCCGCGCCGCCTGTGCAACCTCAACTAGGTATCGTAGATATCCTAAGTGCTTTGGTAGTATATATATATTTATATAAAGTTTTTGTTTATAAGTTGTTCGTATATACGTATGTCAGTTGCATGTATATGCTTTACCTGTTTCTTTTCTTTACCTTCTGCTTTAAAGTGTATGCGTATATGTATTTATATATATATTACTTAGTACCTTACTGTTGTTTATAAAAAAAATAATGATGTAAGTCTATATTGGGAAATTTTATCAAGGGTATATAAATATTGATTGAAATGTTATAAGTATTTTGAATATGAACACCGATCTTAAAATATTGATTTTTAAATAATAGAGGGAGTTATTTCGGTGTGTGCGTTTATATATTGTATCATAATATATAGATAATGGTATCTGTAGGGGGTGTTATGTCAGACTATATATTTATATGATCTGTAAACCTATATGATCGGTGCTATAAATGAATTATATATAAAGTTGATAGTTGTATGTGATTTTGTTTATCAGTTATATATTTGTTATATACATAAGCTTATATATACATTCAGATCATTTCAAATGAACGCACTTTATATATGTAAGTATTTTGTTTTCCATATCTATGTATTTATTTCAAATTCTATTATGTCAATATGTTGTTTTATGTGTTTTATTTAAAAACAATGATTTTAAATTACATATATATATATTTAAAATCTAAAAAAAATGTGGTTAAATGGAGAATATGAATTCAAAAATAGTATATATGGTTATATATATATGTATATATAGATATAGATTCACTTATACTATTTATCATCATCGATCAAATTCTAATTTGATTTCGTCTATTCCTTGATATCAGCTTTGATCATCGAACTCGTGCTTGGATTCGTAACTCAATTTCAGTATCCATATCAGTGTGCGTATCCGGGTCATCTCTCGTTCTATCTAGCCTCGAAAGGTGAGCACTCACTCGCGATTAACGTTCTTTATTTATTAAATCTGATTTCAATTGAAACGACAATTGAAATATACTGTTGTTAGTTAATTACACTGTTATATATGCTATTATCTGTATCAGTTCACCTGTGACATCTGACACCATTATTTGTTAATTTTTATGCGATGATAATACAGTTGGCTGATAATTGATTGATTGTTGATGTTTATATTGGACGTTAAATTGTTAATGTTAAAATGATAAATAGTATGAAATTGAACTTGATATAGGATAAGTAAATGTTAAATTTTGATTAACTGACATTTGTATAATATGACCCCTTTAACTGTTGAATTTATTGACATGTAGGATTTGTTTAATTACATTTTGAACCACTGAATGTATGTTGTTATATTGATGATGTATGAAATTGTAAATATATGACAAGTGAAAAACCGCAATGTAATAATCTTTAATCTACATGAAATGATAGTGTAGATTCTAGAAATAATTATATTATTTCGTACAAATAACAATGCGAATTAATACGGTTATTTCGGGATTATTTGAATTGATTATTGGATTGATATTGATTGTTGTTATTGCTTGTTTATTTACTTTGACACCATCCCAGTTATCACACTGCAAGTTCCCTTTGTTATACTTTGATTTTTGAATTGAATTGGAATCGGGTTGAAATGATAAATACCCAAATGAATTTGACTTAGGATAGAAAATTAAATAAAACCCGATTGGTCAATAATTTGTTTTAAAATAAAAATGAAGATTTTATTCGAATAAATAATATGGTTTTGAAATAAAGTTGAAATTTGAATTTTTAATGAATGAGAAATGTTGATATTTAAAAATCTGAAACAAAATATAAAAAATGAAATTGATGAAAGAACGATGTTTAATTTGAGAAATGATTGGAATTAAGTTTGAAATGATTTAATAATTAAGTTTGAAATTATAATTAGGTTTGAAATTATTAAGCTTTGAAATTATTTAATAATTAAGTTTTGAATTATTTAATACTTAAATAAGATTGAATTATTTAATGATTAAATTGAATTGAGATTCTTTAATAAGAAAATCGAACTTTTGAATAAGTGAATTTTACTTCGTAAATAATTGAAATTGAGTTTCTTTATTAATTAAGTTTTGGAAAATTATTTAAGTAAGTAAATAAGTGAAATTGAATTTCTTCAATAAGAAATAAAATGTGATATTTTTGGAATTAATGTAAGACTTGTAATTGGAGAATTGATTTGACGAATTTAGTTTAATTCAAAATTGTAAGTTTTGTTTTAATGAAGTTGAACTTAAGAATTGATTTAATGAATTGGAAATTAATAGAAATTGTTTTGAATGATAAAGTAACTTAACGAATATTGAATGAAATCGATAAATGAGTTTAAATTGATTTAAATGTTAAATCAAATTAATTTAAATGAGTTCGGAATGAAACTTATATACGAATTTGGATCAATATTTGAATTGTTTTAAATAGAAATTGAAATTGAATTATAAGATTTTGAAAGTGTAATTTGGAAGTTTTGATATGTAAATTTTTGGAAATAGTTTTGAAAGACAAATGAAATGCTGGTTTACGAATTGAAATTGATTTGGTTTTGAAATAAACAAACGACCAATCGGTGTAATAATTACGAAAGTTATTAAAGAGACCGGGATCGGTAATGGATATACTCTCTATCTGAACCGAAACCACTTTAATAACTAAACGCGGAGTGTTGATCCAGAACGAAGTGGATGGTTTTGATGAACGCGTTGACTGAAGAAAGAGAACGATTTTGGATGACCCTTGACATGACTAAAACAGGAGCCGCGCCGGGCCATTGAGGATCGCCATCTCTAGCGGACACACTTCTTCGATACCATATCTATTACTTTTGTGATTCGATTTGGGTGCACCCCTCGATTATGGGAGTGTTGTTTCGCGGTGTTGGGGTAGTAGCTGCTATGCCCAACATCAGTCCGGATCAGGCAACTACTAGTATCCTAGTTGGTATCGCCTCATGTACCTTGTCATACTGATTATCCTATTCGCGACCACTACGATTTTGATTTGTACCTTTAGTATATGGATTGCCCTCTGGTGACTTCCGGTTTTGGGGAAACTACGGTCTTGTATATGCTTTTGGGAATAAACAGGTTAAGAGGTGTATGGGCCCTGCTTAACCCTACTTTGATATCTTTATATTACTGATAGACATTATCTACTTAGCGTACATTACTACCTAGTAGATAGTTTAACGGATCCTTAAAGGATGGTTATTCCAAACATCCTTGGAGTTACTTGTATTTCAATTGCTATTTCACTTGAGTTGGATTTATTAATATAAGAATGTTAATCCTGACTCGAGTGTCTTGTGTTTTTGCTTTACGCTCGGGTCAGACTGAGTGTACCAGTATTCGAGACTCACCTTTGGAGTTGGAGCTTTGCTTGAAGATCCAGCCATCTATTCTGTTTTCAGTATTCGATGATTCCAGTGATGTATTCTGATTTGTATCTGATGTATCATATTACTCTTCTGTTGTAAACTCTGATGTATTTTTATATATTCATATAGTAGCTTCATGAACTACTATCTCTTTTATTTCCGCTGCACTTATTACTCTGTGTCTGTGATCTGTGATTATATCTATTTACTGTATATGTTCAGTTTTGCCAAATTTAAATTAACAACGCGGTATTTTGAGCAATTCAACTCCGGCATGAGTGTCTACCTATACACTTATAATGGACGCGAATGGTCCAAAATATCGGGTCGTTACAGTTGGTATCAGAGCTTTGGTAGCTCTAGGCAAAACTTAACATATAGGGTAAATGTATTTACAGAATCACTCTCATTCGAGTTTCAATCTCTTCCCTTGACTCAATTTCTTTGAATTTTGGGACGTTCCCCTCGGTTCCGAAATTCATTCGTGTCCTTCGCTATTCGTCTTCTTTCAATTCTGGAGCACCCCATAACTCCATTCTGAATGTTATCTATAATAGATCGGCGGTCTCGCCAATCTTCGAATGATTCGTAAAGGAGTAAAACTCCTTTATAATAGGCATTGATATACCGGAGATTCCTATATCCTCGGTTTACGATGCTGTCTATTCCCTGCTATACCTGAATTCCATCTCATGAGATCGAGTGTTGATTTACCTCGGAATTCAGCATCGGTCTTATTCTTGAAGTTACGGACGATCCGATTAAGATTGCCCGTGAATTAAATAAGCTTATCCAACCCGATTCTGTTAATTGAATCATCTTATCTTTTCTTTCGAACTTGTATTTAAATCAGAATTCTCTTTAACTTGAGTCCATAAAATTTGAAACCCTATCCTTATTTTGAAAACTCATCCTTGTATCGTCGAGCAAAGAAGTGTATTTGTAAATTTATATAAAAATGTTTTATATATTGTGTTGTTTGAGTTGTTGATGTTGATTTGGGTTTCCGATCGATTCGTCTGATCAACGCTATCGACAGGATTTCCAAAACACTTGAACAGAGCAAACTGACACAATATTATTTTCAAATTTGGTAAATGAAATAAATTTGTTGATTATATTGTAAAAATATAAGTTAAAATTTTCTGGAATTTAATAGGCAAATTAAATAGTTTGTTTGAAATGATAATATTTGATTATCATTTATTGTTCTAAATGAATTTATAAACTTGGTTATAAATTGATTGGAATTTGAAATGAATTTAATTTAGAAATTGAGAATTTAGTTTCCGGTGATTTCGAACTTTGGTTTTAAAATTTTAATGTATATTATTTAAAGTATTTTCAAATAGGAATCGTTTCCAAAGAATTTTAAAATGTTGAAATCAGTGCTCTTCTCTTTGTCGCTGAAAAATAATTTCGGTGATGGCGGCCGCATCATCGACGTTCATTTTCGAGTTTCGAAGTGGAGATACTATTCTGTAGCTTTGCTACGGTTTGTTTTGAAAAATATTTTGATTTGATTTTTTTTCAGTATATTTTGATTTACATATATATAGGTATCTTATTTTAAAATTTAATTTGATTTGATATAAATATATTATATATATCTCTAAGTTGTTTAAAGTTAATCGGAAATCTAATTCTTAAATTTTGTTAAAGGATGATTTTAATTATAGATAAAACCAAAATTTGGAATAAATATTTAAACTTGAATAATTGAATTGGGAAAATTTTATTTGTATATTGTTCAACTGCATTCTAATACAACTTACCTAAATCATTCAGAAGTTGAATATGTAATTGGACAATATATAAGATAAATTGAATTTATAAATAAAATTTGAGTGTTTATAATAAATGTTATACACTAAATTTTGATTATAAAGATGTTAATAGAGTTAGATAGGATAATAAGTAAAACTCAGTTAATAATTAATAAATTTGTTTTGAAGAATTAATAAATTGAAATTTGATCAACTTATGAAAATACCTTGAATTTAAAAGAAATTAATAGATGTAAATTAATTTAAATTGAAACTTTTATGTTTAAATTAATTTATATGGGTTAATATATGTGATTAGATATATTAAGTAGAATAAATTTGGAATAAAGAAGAATTTAAAACTGTTGAAGAAAATATAACTATAATAAAAGACTATTCAAAATTTATGGTTTTAGAATTGTAAATTGAAGAAAATGGGATAATAAGATAATGAATTTAGAAATAGTTGAGGTTTATTTTAGTGAAATCAAATGGATTAAATCAATTATTGAATATCAATTAATTTAAATTTGAATTTATATGGTTTAAATTAATTGTTATTTTGTATTTCAAATCTGTTTTTCTTTCTGGTTGTTTCTATTATCCTACCTCGTTCCTTTTCGGGGACGAAAAGTTTTGAGTGGGGGAGAATGTAACGACCCGTAAATTTCAACTGTTTTAATAACGTAATTAGTTGAAGTTTGTGAAATTTTAAACGATAAAATTTTGAAATACAAATTTAATATTTGGAATACGTCTGGTTAAACATAGCAACTGGTAAATTTTCATCCGAAAATACGAAAATTTATTTCGCGCGTAAATTTACTTCAATTTAATCAGTTAAAAAGCGATGAAAATAAAATGTTTCCGAAACCTAAATATTTTTACATAGAAAAATTCTAAACCATCTTCTGAGCAAGATTTCAGTTTGTCGTTTTTCCAAATTCGAACATCTTTGGCTCCGTCGTTCTTATTTTCTGCAAAATAGCAGTATTCCGGTGCCGATATCGATTTTTATCAGATGATCGTACCACTAATATCTTTATACCGTTTTGATCGTCTCGTCGTACTGATCTCTGCGGTATGTTCACTCCTGCGTTTCGAAGTCCGGTTCGCTGTAGGATCGATAAAACAATTTGTAGTATCGGTACCGTTTCGAGCCTTTTTAAAATTCCTATGTCCATTCGAAATTCCAACCGTTGAAAAACAACATGCAAACTGCCGTTTGCATTAATTATTCACAGAATTCAGCTTCATCTTTCATAAATTTCTATATTTATTATTGTGCCCTTTCAATGTACTATTCGGTTCGTTCAAAACAAATGAAATGAAATGAAGCCTATTCACTTCCTTCACCTGAAGCTTAGCCTGTCCATTTTTTTTCTCCTCTTTGTCTCTTGCCAGTAGAAACCAACTCTCCAAAAACAAAGCCATGCTTCATCCCTTCTCCTTCACGTCTTGATCCCCTCCGCCTTGTTAACCAGACCGCCTCCACCTTCTCCCCTGTCACCAAAACCTACACCACCATGGCCAGCTGAACACCCGCCACTTCAAGTCCAGCTCACACATGCATGATCCACCGAACCTAGCCTCACGTCACCTCATAGCCTCCGCCGAACTTCGCCTATCACCCAAATCCATCACCTTCGCTCTCCTTGCTTCCCTGACCTCTGGCCTTCCCACCACTTCATCACCGAAGACTCTCCTCCACAACCGCCTCTGGCTCGCCACGTCACAACCACCACCGACCTGACCGTGACTCGACCAACCCATTTACCACCTCCGAGCCATTAATCTGCTCATCCTTTCCCACCACTCTCGCCTTCTCCTCCTCATCATGCCGGAACCGCCGCCAAGCCACCATTTGGCCTCACGTCTCCCTGCCACCTGCGTCAGCACGCAGCAATGCCTTCGGCAGCCTCCACCATGATCTCCGACCTCATCACCATACCCTCCCTCCTTGGCCGCGCCGCCTGTGCAACCTCAACTAGGTATCGTAGATATCCTAAGTGCTTTGGTAGTATATATATATTTATATAAAGTTTTTGTTTATAAGTTGTTCGTATATACGTATGTCAGTTGCATGTATATGCTTTACCTGTTTCTTTTCTTTACCTTCTGCTTTAAAGTGTATGCGTATATGTATTTATATATATATTACTTAGTACCTTACTGTTGTTTATAAAAATAATAATGATGTAAGTCTATATTGGGAAATTTTATCAAGGGTATATAAATATTGATTGAAATGTTATAAGTATTTTGAATATGAACACCGATCTTAAAATATTGATTTTTAAATAATAGAGGGAGTTATTTCGGTGTGTGCATTTATATATTGTATCATAATATATAGATAATGGTATCTGTAGGGGGTGTTATGTCAGACTATATATTTATATGATCTGTAAACCTATATGATCGGTGCTATAAATGAATTATATATAAAGTTGATAGTTGTATGTGATTTTGTTTATCAGTTATATATTTGTTATATACATGAGCTTATATATACATTCAGATCATTTCAAATGAACGCACTTTATATATGTAAGTATTTTGTTTTCCATATCTATGTATTTATTTCAAATTCTATTATGTCAATATGTTGTTTTATGTGTTTTATTTAAAAACAATGATTTTAAATTACATATATATATATTTAAAATCTAAAAAAATGTGGTTAAATGGAGAATATGAATTCAAAAATAGTATATATGGTTATATATATATGTATATATAGATATAGATTCACTTATACTATTTATCATCATCGATCAAATTCTAATTTGATTTCGTCTATTCCTTGATATCAGCTTTGATCATCGAACTCGTGCTTGGATTCGTAACTCAATTTCAGTATCCATATCAGTGTGCGTATCCGGGTCATCTCTCGTTCTATCTAGCCTCGAAAGGTGAGCACTCACTCGCGATTAACGTTCTTTATTTATTAAATCTGATTTCAATTGAAACGACAATTGAAATATACTGCTGTTAGTTAATTACACTGTTATATATGCTATTATCTGTATCAGTTCACCTGTGACATCTGACACCATTATTTGTTAATTTTTATGCGATGATAATACAGTTGGCTGATAATTGATTGATTGTTGATGTTTATATTGGACGTTAAATTGTTAATGTTAAAATGATAAATAGTATGAAATTGAACTTGATATAGGATAAGTAAATGTTAAATTTTGATTAACTGACATTTGTATAATATGACCCCTTTAACTGTTGAATTTATTGACATGTAGGATTTGTTTAATTACATTTTGAACCACTGAATGTATGTTGTTATATTGATGATGTATGAAATTGTAAATATATGACAAGTGAAAAACCGCAATGTAATAATCTTTAATCTACATGAAATGATAGTGTAGATTCTAGAAATAATTATATTATTTCGTACAAATAACAATGCGAATTAATACGGTTATTTCGGGATTATTTGAATTGATTATTGGATTGATATTGATTGTTGTTATTGCTTGTTTATTTACTTTGACACCATCCCAGTTATCACACTACAAGTTCCCTTTGTTATACTTTGATTTTTGAATTGAATTGGAATCGGGTTGAAATGATAAATACCCAAATGAATTTGACTTAGGATAGAAAATTAAATAAAACCCGATTGGTCAATAATTTGTTTTAAAATAAAAATGAAGATTTTATTCGAATAAATAATATGGTTTTGAAATAAAGTTGAAATTTGAATTTTTAATGAATGAGAAATGTTGATATTTAAAAATCTGAAACAAAATATAAAAAATGAAATTGATGAAAGAACGATGTTTAATTTGAGAAATGATTGGAATTAAGTTTGAAATGATTTAATAATTAAGTTTGAAATTATAATTAGGTTTGAAATTATTAAGCTTTGAAATTATTTAATAATTAAGTTTTGAATTATTTAATACTTAAATAAGATTGAATTATTTAATGATTAAATTGAATTGAGATTCTTTAATAAGAAAATCGAACTTTTGAATAAGTGAATTTTACTTCGTAAATAATTGAAATTGAGTTTCTTTATTAATTAAGTTTTGGAAAATTATTTAAGTAAGTAAATAAGTGAAATTGAATTTCTTCAATAAGAAATAAAATGTGATATTTTTGGAATTAATGTAAGACTTGTAATTGGAGAATTGATTTGACGAATTTAGTTTAATTCAAAATTGTAAGTTTTGTTTTAATGAAGTTGAACTTAAGAATTGATTTAATGAATTGGAAATTAATAGAAATTGTTTTGAATGATAAAGTAACTTAACGAATATTGAATGAAATCGATAAATGAGTTTAAATTGATTTAAATGTTAAATCAAATTAATTTAAATGAGTTCGGAATGAAACTTATATACGAATTTGGATCAATATTTGAATTGTTTTAAATAGAAATTGAAATTGAATTATAAGATTTTGAAAGTGTAATTTGGAAGTTTTGATATGTAAATTTTTGGAAATAGTTTTGAAAGACAAATGAAATGCTGGTTTACGAATTGAAATTGATTTGGTTTTGAAATAAACAAACGACCAATCGGTGTAATAATTACGAAAGTTATTAAAGAGACCGGGATCGGTAATGGATATACTCTCTATCTGAACCGAAACCACTTTAATAACTAAACGCGGAGTGTTGATCCAGAACGAAGTGGATGGTTTTGATGAACGCGTTGACTGAAGAAAGAGAACGATTTTGGATGACCCTTGACATGACTAAAACAGGAGCCGCGCCGGGCCATTGAGGATCGCCATCTCTAGCGGACACACTTCTTCGATACCATATCTATTACTTTTGTGATTCGATTTGGGTGCACCCCTCGATTATGGGAGTGTTGTTTCGCGGTGTTGGGGTACTAGCTGCTATGCCCAACATCAGTCCGGATCAGGCAACTACTAGTATCCTAGTTGGTATCGCCTCATGTACCTTGTCATACTGATTATCCTATTCGCGACCACTACGATTTTGATTTGTACCTTTAGTATATGGATTGCCCTCTGGTGACTTCCGGTTTTGGGGAAACTACGGTCTTGTATATGCTTTTGGGAATAAACAGGTTAAGAGGTGTATGGGCCCTGCTTAACCCTACTTTGATATCTTTATATTACTGATAGACATTATCTACTTAGCGTACATTACTACCTAGTAGATAGTTTAACGGATCCTTAAAGGATGGTTATTCCAAACATCCTTGGAGTTACTTGTATTTCAATTGCTATTTCACTTGAGTTGGATTTATTAATATAAGAATGTTAATCCTGACTCGAGTGTCTTGTGTTTTTGCTTTACGCTCGGGTCAGACTGAGTGTACCAGTATTCGAGACTCACCTTTGGAGTTGGAGCTTTGCTTGAAGATCCAGCCATCTATTCTGTTTTCAGTATTCGATGATTCCAGTGATGTATTCTGATTTGTATCTGATGTATCGTATTACTCTTCTGTTGTAAACTCTGATGTATTTTTATATATTCATATAGTAGCTTCATGAACTACTATCTCTTTTATTTCCGCTGCACTTATTACTCTGTGTCTGTGATCTATGATTATATCTATTTACTGTATATGTTCAGTTTTGCCAAATTTAAATTAACAACGCGGTATTTTGAGCAATTCAACTCCGGCATGAGTGTCTACCTATACACTTATAATGGACGCGAATGGTCCAAAACATCGGGTCGTTACATCCAGCTATATATCCAGCTTTCTATTATTCAGTTGATTCCAGTGATGTATTCAGATTTTGTATTTGACTGTTGTATTGAGGCATATATGTATTCGAGACCTCTGTTGTACCTTATTTAACTCTGTTATATATATAGTAGCTTCATGAACTACTATTCTTTTGTTTCCGCTGCATTATTTTATAATTACTCTGTGTTTGTGATTCTGTGATTATCTATTTGCTGTATATGCTGAGCTTTGCCAAATTTAAATTAACAATCTGATATTTTGAGCAATTCAAGTCCGGCATGTGTGGATGCGAATGGTTGAAAATTTAAGGATGTTACATGTGGTATCAGAGCTCTGGTTTTAGGCAAAACTCAGCATATATAGTAGAATTAATTACGGAATCACTTTCGTTCGAACTTGAGTTCCTCCACTTTGACTCGGCTTTCCTTTGAATTTTGGAACATTCCCCTCGATTCCAAAATCCATTCTTTCTTTCCCTTATTCGTGTCCTTTTGGTTCCGGAGCATCGCATAGCTCCACTGAATAATTTGTAAAGGGGTAAAAATCTTTTACAACAGGCATCGATTCATCGGAGATTTCTGTATTCTCGGTTTAGATGCTGCTATCTCTTGCTATGCTTGCTTCGGAATCCCTATCCTTACTTTGGAATCCATTCTGGAATCATTGATTGAGGGAGTGTATTTGTATTAATATTAAAATGTTTTATAGTGTGTTGTTTGAGTTGTTAATGTTGATTTGGGTTTTCGATCGATTCGTCTGATCAACGCTATCGATAGGATTTCCAAAACACTTGAACAAAACAAACTGACACAATATTATTTCCAATTTGGTAAATGAAATAAATTTGTATGATTATATTATAAATATATAAGTAAAATTTTCTGGAATTTAATAAGTTAATTAGATTGGTTATTGAAATGATAATATTTGATTATCATTTATTGTTCTACAAATAAATTTATGAACATGATTTATAAATTGATTTGGAATTGAAATGAATTTAAATCAAGAATTTGAGAATTTAATTTCCGGTGATTACAAACTTTGGTTTTAAAGTTTTAAAGTGTATATTATATAAAAGTATTTTCGAATAGAAATCGTTTCCAAAGAATTTTAAAATGTTTGAATCAGTACTCTCCTATTTTGTCGCTGGAAAATAATTTCGGTGATGACTGCAGCACCATCGACATTCATTTTCGAGTTTCGAAGTGGAAAGACCATTCTGTAGCTTTGCTACATTTTGTTTTGGAAAATTAAATTAATTTGAATTTCTAAAGTATTACTTGATTTATAATATATATAGATATATGTTTATAGATTTGATTTGATATTATATATATATATATCTAAATGGTTTGAATTGAAACCGGAAACTTTATTCTTAAATTTTGATAAGGTGATTTCAATTATAAAATAAAGCCAAAATTTTGAATACATATTTAAACTTGAAATAAGTTGAATGAGAAAATTTTACTTGTATAATACTCAATTACATTTCAATATAACTTACCTAAATTATTCAGAAGTTGGAAAATTGGGTAATATACACTATAAAATGACTTTATAAATAAAGATTTGAGTGGTTATAATAAATGTTATACACTTAATTTTTAATTATAAAATGTTAATAGAGGTAAATAGAATAATAGGTTGGTTGAATAATAAATGAGATAAATTAGTTTTTTTTGTTTTGAAAGAAACCTTTTTGTATCAAATATTAATAAATTGAAATTAATTCAACTTAATGAAATACCTTGAATTTAAAATCAATTATTGAATATTAATTAATATAAATTGGAATTTATATGGTTTAAATTAATTGTTTTATTTTGTTTTCAACCTATTTTCTTTCTGGTTGTTTCCATTCTCCTACTTCGTTCCTTTTCGAGGACGAAAAGTTTTGAGTGGGGGAGAGTGTAACGACCCGTAAAATTTTAATAGTTTAAATATATATTTAACTAAAATTTTGTGAAATTTTAAATAATAAAATTTGAAAATGAAAATTTAACATTTGAAATACGACTATTTAAACATAGAAAATGGTAAATTTTCAGCTGATAATATTGAAGTTTATTTTTTTGTGTAATTTTTATTTCAATTTAAATCAGTTAAAATTGATGATAATAAAATGCTTTCCAAACCTGAATATTTTTATATAGAAAATTTGTAAATCATCTTCTAAGTGAGACGTCATATTTCATTTCTCCAAATTTGGGTTGCTATTGCTCCGTTTATCTTATTTTCGGCGTTTTAGCAGCATTTTCGGTACCGGTTATCGAATTTTGATAGGATAATCGTACCAATAATACATGTATACCGTTTTAATCATCTCGTCATGCTGATCTCTACGGTATATTCACTTGGCAATTTCAGTGTCCGGTACGTGGCAAAAATCGGCGTATATCGGTATCATTTTGAATCTCTTGGATATTGTGTCCATTTGTTTTCAAATGGCTAGGAATAAATGACCACTTGTCATTATTATTCCAGCCGTTCCACATCAGACTTTTTATTTTTCCAATGCCCATAAATTCTGGTTCGTGACTTTTACTTTTCCAGCAGCCATTCACTGTTCTGCCATCTCCTCAAAAACATTATGTTTGCCTGCCCATTTCTTTTGAATCCAAAAAAAAAAGAGAAAAAAAACTTGGGCGTTCTTTTATCTTGCTTCCTCCTTTTAATGGCCGAACTGAGCTTCCACGAGTGCCACGTCGCCGACAAGCTCCTCCACCGTTCGACCCAATGCCTGCCTCCGCCTCAGCCTCCCCACGACGTCGGCCTCCACCTTATCCGCCTTTCTCTGGAAAATCGACCCGATCTCGTCACTTCCACCATCTCACTTCCTCAAAACCCAACTCGCCCAAGCAACCATCTCGGCCGAACCACCACCGTCCGCGCCGAGATCCTCCTCAAACCCATGTGACCTGCTTTTGCTTGCCAGCCTCACCCTCCTCACATGAACCACCAGATTCCAACTCAGCCCATCAGTACCGAAGTCATCTTGCTCCTCTCGCATGCAGGCAACTCCCCGGCTCGCCTCACCTAGCTGTCATCTCCATCACATGGCCGAAGCTCCGCTTCCACCGCGCCCACAACAGCCTGCTTGGTAAAATATCGATGCTTGATTCACACATATATATTTTGTATATATATATTTCATACGTATATTATATTATATTTGAGATTTGAACTATATATTTTAAGTAAAGAGGGATACATATATCTATGATGTTGTAAAGTATATATAAGAGAATTTGAAAGGTTGGTTATAGCTAGTTTATGTTTTATCAAAATAGGCTACAGTATGTTATGAAAGAAATATTATAAGTTATATAATCTGCCTATACATTAGTTTAATAAGTTTAGTGTGTTATGTTTATATGTAATATATATTGTTAACCAGTGAGGAACTATATTTTTTACACTGTAATACATATGTGTTTCCAGATTTGTATATGAGTTTTATAAATTTTAATTTGCAGTTAGTATATATATAGTTTGTATTATATAGTGTTATGCGTACAATGTGTTTTACATAGATATGGTCTGTTATATATATAAGAGTTCATAAATGTTTATAAAAGTTGTTTGATATGTATATTTTACGTTTAGGTTATAAATTTATCTGTTGTATGTGTTTATAATTATAAATATATATAATATATGGTATCAGATCTTATATTTATAGTACATAAGTTTATATTATTTTGGTAATGCAGCTGCTGTGTCACACTTATAGTCATATATATATATATATATATATATGAAATTTTGCCAGAAATTTATGTAGTTGATATGATTATTTTACAAACTTATATTGTTATATAAAGTATATTTGTTTTATTAAACATTGATGTAGATTACATATGTAAGGTTATATACATATTAGTTCTATGCATTGGTTTATATATAAGTAATTCCTTAGATTATAATATATTAGATTTGAATATAATAGTTATAATACAAGCTGCAGGTTTTATATGTAGTTATATGCAAGATTTTGGAAGCTATTTGTTTATTATAAAGTATGAGTTGCATATGATTTTGAGTAGTTATATATATATTCTTTCATGTGCTGTGTATATACTTGAAAGGAAAGGGAAGATATATAAGATGTTTTGATTTTCTAATGTATATTTGCCTTGCTGAGTGAAAGGAAAAAAATTATAATATAAGCACTATCAATATTATTACAAAGTAGCTGTATACATTTTTATGTTTTCAGATTTTGTAATGTTGTCAATTTATACATATTTAGTTATTCGCATATACATTTTTGTCTGCATATAGTATGTGGTGTCTGCATTTGTATATTGGTTTTAAGGATGGTTTTATAAAGAGAATATGCATGAATTTTAAATGGTTTTGTGTTGAATGAATGTTTTTTTATAAGTATGTATTTTATTTTAACTATATATATTTTATTTTAGTTTTTGTCTTAGATTAAAATATTGATTTTAATAAAATAAAAAAATATTTTTGTATATATCAAACTGATTTTTGATTCGTGATTTCCTATCTATCGAATTTATCCATCAAATTTGTGCCATCTTGACTTACGTTTCTATATCGAATCTATCGCAGTGATTCCTATGGAGTGACCTCTGACGACGCCCATTACGGGGGAGATTACGGTACTGTATAGACTATGGGAATATATAAAATGTGTTAAGGGGGATATGGGTAACGCCTTAACGCTATTTTAATAGTTTACTTTACTATAGACATATTATAATAGCGTATATTACTACATAGTAGATAGTTTATCAGATCCTTGAAGGATGGTTATCCCAAACATCCTTTGAGTTACTGATATTTTAGTTGATATTTCACTTGAGTTGGATTTATTGATATAAGAATGTTAATCCTAACTCGAGTGTTTTGTGTTTTGCTTTATGCTCGAGTCAGACTGAGTGATATAGCATTTGAGACTCACCTTTGGAGTTGGAGCTTCGCTTGGAGATCCAGCTATCTATCCATCTTTCTGTTATTCAGTTGATTCCAGTGATGTATTCGGATTTTGTATTTGACTGTTGTATTGAGGCATCTATGTATTCGAGACCTCTGTTGTACCTTATTTAACTCTGTTATATATATAGTAGCTTCATGAGCTACTATTCTTTTGTTTCCGCTGCATTTTTTTATAATTACTCTGTGTCTGTGATTCTATGATTATTTATTTGCTGTATATGCTGAGCTTTGCCAAATTTAAATTAACAATCTGATATTTTGAGCTATTCAAGTCCGGCATGTGTGGATGCGAATGGTTGAAAATTTCAGAATGTTACATGTTTTCAATTTTCTCTTTACGAAATTAAATAGTTCATAGAAAATAGAAAATGTGACCAAAGAACGTTTTCCGAAATTTTGACTTTTCGATTTTAGAAAGTTGTCGGGAACGTTGTTCTTCTTTGTGCACTATATATACATTTATATAAGTGTTAATTAGCTAGATAACAATACCCTTAGAAATAAATTATCTTATATTAATTTGGAAAAGAAAGTGATGCGACTAGACAAAATAATATATAAAAGAAAGTGATATGACTAAACATAATAATTATATATATATAAGATTTGTGATGTGACTAAATATAATTATGGCAAGTTAAATTATTTAATTCATTTTAAATAGTTGTAAAGTGATAATAAATAATTTATAATAGTTTTATAAAGAGATATATAATCAGTTTGAAAATATAAGAAAATCGATATCGCTTTATCGGTATAATAGCAGTTTTTGTAAATAATTGTAAATATTGATTTATATGATTTTATAATTCAAATGAGATCATTTTTATTAATTAAAAATGATAATAAATTGGTTTTCAAACTTTGTTTACAAATATATGTATATTTACTAATAAGTAAAATATGGTCGGGAATCAGAATCGAAATAAGTAACAGTTTGACGTATATAAGTTGTATAACGTTGTTTATATGACTTGAACACATATACAACATAGTAATACACACCCTAGCAAATGTATACATACAATTTACATAGATACATGTATACTTACATTTAAATATTAACAAATATCTAAGATATTTTATATAACTTAATCATTAAGCATACTTAAGTCAACACAAAGGACTTGAAATGAATGATATGATGGTGGCACAATGAGGTGAAGTGATGGTAATGATGTAGGAGGAGGTGGCGCAGGTACCGGGGGGTGGTGGTGTAAATGTGATGTGATGTTTCATGTAAAATATCATGATATTTTCCTCTTCTCTGCCTATAAATACCAAGCTCCATTCTCTTATTCATTCAAAAAATTTCTAAGCTTTTCCTCTTCTTCTTAAGGTTCTTCTTCACCTCTAATGCCTTCTCTATATAAATAAAATAATAAAGAGGAATATTAGCAAAAAGAAATAAAATACACACACGCACGCGCGCGCACACACACACACACTCTCTCTCTCTCTCTCTCTCTCTCTTTCTCCTTCTTCTTAAAACTTCTTCTCTTCTCTTATTAGTAGCCTTGAGCTGTGAGCAAGGAGGTGAGGCCGTGAGTTTTGGAGGGTGGATTGGCTTGGCCGTGAGCTTGGTGGTGGTAGGAGGTAAAGGCCGAGAGCAATAATGAAGGTAGAAGGATGGTCGAGCACTTGATGGGAGGTGGAGTTGTTTAGTGAAGTAAAAGATGATTTGTATGGATAAGAATGTTGGTAGGAAGTTTGGTTTGATTTAAGGTGAGTACTCAATATTTAAATTTACTAATTAATCTCTCAACTTTAATGATATGGAAATTTAATATATTGGATGATTAAGAGTTTGATTACTTGCTTGATTAAATGATTTTTAAGATGGTTGATAAGTTGGTTGATAAATGACAATGGAAATGGTTAGTAAATTAACCATAATAAATAATGGAAATAAAATCCATAAATAATTTGTGTATGGAGTTGTTTAGCCTCTTAATGGTTTTTTTTATAAAAAAAAGTTTGGAAAGGAATATTATAATAATATAATATTACAAAATGGTTTAAAAGTGAATAAGAGATTTAATACGGAAAATATTGGTTTAAACGTTTGGAAATGGTTTATAAACGTTAAAATTCAATTTGGAGAAGTTTTGATGAATATTGAAAACCGAGTCAAAAATAGGCGTGTCGCGTAATGGTAGTTCGCGATTTCGCGCCGTAAAAGTCAAACGGACATATAGAATGGAATATAGCTCGGAATCCTTCGAGATAAGAATTTTCCGAACTATTATATCCATAGTTTTCAAACGAAGAAAGAAAATTGAGATTTCTGTAAGTAGATTTTGAGATACGAGTAAGACAAGTTGTTGAAAAAATCGCGGTTTTGCATTTCGGAATCCATAACAGTATTTCTTTAAAACTGATATATTAAAATTGTTTAAAAATATGAAATAAATTCTAAAAATCTTTTAAAATGTTTTAAAAGTGATTTTAGTTGTAAAAATGAATTCCCAAATGATAAAAAGTCATTTTGATCAATATAGTTTAAAAGCATTTTCCATAGCACTTTCCCGCAGCACTTTTCTATAACTTTTGAAATATAGTTTTAAATATAAGCGTTCTTTTCCAATCTTTTGTAAATGTTTTCAAATGATTAATAAAGCATTTTAAAGATAATTTTAAAAGGATTTATGGAATGATTAAAGGTTTAACGATTTAGAGTCGATCAAATAACTTGACCGCCTTTTGGGTGTTAGAGAAATAATGTCTAGGCTTGAGTTTGGAAAACCAGTTTCCTGCTCTCCCTGGCTATCCCGAATGGCCTGATGAAGGGGATAGTAAATTTGGTTTACTCGGATCATAATTTTCAAAGTGTAAAGATATAATTAATGAAATATAAATAACTTGGATTTTGTGGAGATAATCTTCTTGTACTTGGTGTTAAAGCCCCAAGAGGGAACCCGTACTATTCATGGAATTTAAAAGGTGATTCCGCCGTTATTCCACCCATAGTACTAGTTGAATATGGGATTTGATATTGAGTAGAATTAGATGATTTCTGTAGATTCTGCTCACTTAATCTTTACTTTTTGGATTAACATCCTAGATAACATGTTTTTAACTCAATCAAAGTTTTGAGTTTTGAATTAAGAAATCTTCCTAAAGATTTAAATAAATGATTTGAAATTATTTTTGTAACGACCCACTATTTTGGACCATTCAAATCGACAATAAATCCACACATGCCGGACTTGAATAATTCAAAACAATAGATTGTAAATAAAATTTGGCAAAACTCAGAATATACAGTAAATAAATCACAGATCACAAACACAGAGTAATATAATAATGCAGTGGAAGCAAAGAAATAGTAGTTCATGAAGCTACTATATATATAACAGAGTTAGACAAGATACAACAGAAATCACGAATACAAAGATGTCTCAATACAATAGTCAAATACAAGATCTGAATACATCACTAGAATCAACTGAATGACTGAAAGCAGAATCAATGGATGGATCCAAACGAAGCTTCAACTCCAAAGGTGAGTCTCGAATGCTGTATCACTCAGTCTGACCCGAGCGTAAAGCAAAACACAAAACACTCGAGTCAGGACATACACACTTATACAATGTAAACCAACTCAAGTGAACTATAATAGAAAAGTACAAGTAACTTAAAGAATGCTTGGGATCGCCCATTCTTTAAGGATCCGTTAAACTATCTACTATGTAGTAATATTCGCTATTATAATAATGTCTATAATAAAATAAACTTACTTTTAAATAGCGTTAAGGAGTGACCCAATATTCCCCTTAACACATAATAGTCTCAGTAGTCTATCCAGTATCAGCATACCCCCAGATCGGGAGCTACCCTCAATACTCCACAGGCTACGACACAAATCCAAACTCGTAGTAAAGCTCGCTATGGTAGGTGACACCGCACAACAAGGCAATGCCAGGGTAGATATACTAATTATGCATCCGGGCTGGTGGAAACGCATAGCAGCCACTACCGCCCACCTCGAAACACACTCCCAAATCAAAAATCTAAGGGTGGCCACCTAATAAATCACAAAGTAATAAAATGGTATCGAAGAAATGCGTCCGATCAGAGGTGCTACCTCATTGGCCCAAGAATCGCTCCTGTTTTAGAAAACCTTATGCCAACTCATGTGTAACGACCGTGATTTTATTACCGTCGTAATAAATGTTTTTAAAATCGGTAACGACCGTAATTTTTAAATTACTGTCGGAGCGAATAATTTAAATAGAAATTTTGAATTGAAATTTGGAAATTTAAAAATGTTGCAAAGTCAGTTGATATTATCAGTGGTGCACATTGAAATTTTTTGTAAGAATGCAAATCATTTTCTATTTAGTGGGAATTAGCCATTGCTGTTGTTTCATTGCATTCACGTGAGCAAAGGTGGAACAATTTCTTAGGACCTTGCAGCCACCAAAGTTTTAAAGGCAAAAGTTGAACATTTTCTCTTTGCTGTCATCATAACATTATAGGCAGCCAGTACCTTATCTCCCTCTAGAGCATGTTTGCATTAAATGCATATGTACCCAAAACCTCTGCCAACATATATTTTTGACTTATGCACATTTTAAATTTTAAAGGAGAAAAGTTGCACTGAATCATCTTTGTGTTCCATCATTTCTGTAGCCTTCATTTCATTTTTCCTTCGCCCATTTTATAAAGCTCTGCAAGCAATGCATTAATGGCGGTCATTTATTTACTCCTTTTGAATCTTGCTTGCTAACTGGTTTGGAGGCGATTAAAGGTGAGTTTTAAACTCACGTTTCTAATTTATCTTTGGCGGCATTTGATTTTGCATTTTTATGCGTGTATATAGTGGTGCAAGCAATTTTTTTCGTTGTTGTTCCTCCTTTTGTTATATGCATGCATCACCAATTTTAGCATGCATGCCAGGGTGATATGTTACATGCGTACAAAAGAGTAAATAAAAAAAAAATTGCATAGTCTAGGTTACTTTAGTTTTGAAATATACTGCATGTATCCTTGTATACACGTGAGCTTGGCCATGTCAGTGACTTGAATTCAATTTTGGGAAACACGATTCAAAACCCAGGTCACTTTTTCTTTGTTGTTTTGCATTTTCATTCATTTGAGTGTGTACGTTATAGAATACGAAAACAGGGTTCCCGACCATTGTCATTTTAATTTTCATTTGCGTGCAAATGAATCCAGTTGCCACCTTAGTCCTTTAATATAGGTAGCATGGGAAAATTTCGTTCAGACCATTGTTCATCTCGTGTGTGAAAAGAATAGTTGAGTCCAGAAAAAAAAATGAGAAATGAAATGCCTGTAACATAAATGCACAGTGATAGTGAGTAGTTCGCAATGCGAAAAAAATAAACAAACGAATGCAATGCAACATAGTTTATTTTAAAGAGAAGTAACAATATAATTTTCCCAGGCCTATTGCTATTTTGACATGAGTGCATGTCACCAAAAACTATGCCCATATTTTATTTTGCGTGCGTTCCAGGCATTTATTTAATTCACGCCTGTATGTTATGGTATAGGTGCAAATTAATGTCCATATGTTGCTTTATTACCTCCATGCGTTGTCAGTGGCTTTAAAAATTTGGTCATGAGATACGTTTGTATCTTGGTTCATACATCTATACCCTGTTTTGTCTTCTTTTCTTCTTTTTTTCTCTGTGTTTGAAACGTGAGCTGTCTCATGTACAGATGCATTAAGAATAATTTTCATGTAAGTGGGCAGTGCAATATATTCGTTGAATATATTGTAGTGCAGTCTGATATAAAGTTTAGCTTAAACCGATGTTTGGTTTTAAAATGTATTTTTTTGCCGTTATTTTTATAACGGAATTTTTACGCCGGTATTATATTTTTGAAGCGTGTTGTTTTGATGACATTTTTGACGAATAAAAAAAAAATTACTGTTGTTTTGACTTCAGTAACCGTCAATTTTAAAGTGAATTTTCAAGCGGTTATCCCGCAACACTGATTTTGATATCCGTTTTTACGGTGTTTTGTGAAGCGCAATTTCCTCGTCGAAATTGCTATAGTTGTTACTGTTTTAATCACGTGTTTTAAAATCGTTTTAAAAATAAGATTTGTTTTCAAAAAATTTGCAGTTTGCGCTTTCAAAAGAATAAGGAAGCGATTTAAACGCTTCAGCAAAATTGAGGACTATGAACCCTCACTTTTACTGATTCGCTTAATTCCGGACTTGTCCATTTGAGAACGTAAAATGTTATCATTATAAATTACACAACTTTGCACTTTCAAGGAAACGATGAAGAGATTTAAACGATTTAGCAAAAGTGCGGAGTATGGAACCACACTTTTACTATTTCGGTTAATTCCGGACTCGTTAATTGAAACATCTGCTGTTTGATGGTTTTGTTGGGCTTTCGAGCCACTCTGCTGGACCTTCGGGTCATTTGTTGGACCTTCGGGTCATCTGATGGACCTTCGGGTCAATTACCAGTACTAGACCTTCGGGTCATCTGATGGGCGCCAAAATTTATAGTACTTGGTAGGCTTCGGCCATCTGAGATGCACGTGCGGCGTAGCTAAAACTCGCCATCTGCTGGGATCGATCCATCTTTTATGCTGACTTTTCTAGTTATCTTGTTTTGATTTCTAGATTTTGTGACTGCTGATTTTCTACTTATCTATTTTGATTTCTAGATTTTGTGAATTGCTGCTTTGAATTCAATTATGAATTTGGAAGTTGAGTTTGTGTATAATCTCATCTGAGATTATAAATTTGCGTATGGCTGTTTTAAATTCAATTGTGAATTTGAAAACTGATTTTGATGGAGTTTAAATTGAGATTTCTTCATTTAAACTATGCTGATTATTTATGCTGTATAGTCTCATTCGAGACTATAATTATTTGTTTAAGTGTTGTTTATCATTCACTTATTTCTAAGAATAAATTAGACTGATCCGTTTATTATTTTCTTTTAAATAATACTCGGGTCAGACCGAGTCATTTCAGGGTAGTCTCTATCTCTGATTCAGTTGCAGCTTCAGCTTTTGGGATTTCGCATCATCTTTTGTCTAGACTTCGAGGAGTTCTTTTGGTTATTGAATATCGTCTTATGTATGTATTAATGGATATGTATATGTATATGTATCGGTTCTTGTGAACTATCGATTGATGTAGCATGTATTCCAGACTAGTCTTCCGCTATATATCTGATATTTTTGTTCTGATATGATTATACTACATGTGTTATTGTTATTATGAGTTGTTCTGGATTTTTCTTAAGCCACCGTAGTTTCGTTTTAGATTTGGATTGAATATATATCTTTGGGAGTAATTTACACCACTCCTATCGATGTAATCAATACTCGTCTAAGGCATAACTTACGGATGGTCGCTTCTAACAAGCCTTATTCTTCGCAATAGCAGACGTTATTCCTTATAATAACCTTTGTTATTGTGAGCATAGAGGTGGGGCGTCACAGTTGGTATCAGAGCTGAGATTCAGAACAAATTATAATAAACACAGAACAGAAACAGAATGGAATACGTGTTACAATTATTCGAGGATTTTGTTCGTGCCTTTCCTAATCTATTCCTTCGTTGTTTTTAAACTTTTATCCTCTCTAACAAGTTGGAATATGTCTAAGAATATATCTCATATTTCCGTAGTATTCCATTTGTTAAATTCCTTATTAATCTTGGTTGTAGTTTCCTTGGGTTAAAACAAGGAAAGTCCTCTGTTTTCGATTATCCTACTGCTCCTAAGGGTTCCAAAAATCTAGGAAGCTTAATGTTGCTTAAGCTTCTGGTGATTCTTTCAGTCCAAAGGTATTCCTTCTTTTATTTTGGAAGGTTATATTTTATTTCGTGGCCGTTCTATTAGAGTTCTTTTCGATACGGGTGCATCGTATTTATTCGTATCGAAGGAGCTTATAGATGATTATTCCTTTGGGTGTTGTTGTCTTTGCGACCCTTTGAGGATCGTAAATCCTATTGGTGGATCCGCTACTCTTGGTTTGTTATGTGTTGATGTTGAGATTATTCTTGACGGTTTCTCCTTTCATGCGAATCTGCATGTTATGGATCATCTTTATTTTGATACGATTTTGGGAATGGATTGGCTCGTCCGTTATGAAGTTCAATCCTATGTCCCGAAAGAATTTTATATCTCAAGCATCCCGATGCTATCGAGCAGTTATCTAGTATATTTCGAAGTATGGACCATCCTTCGAATGCTTTCATTTCTTCCTTCGAATGCTTTCATTTCTTCCTTCGAATCAGATGATGTCTTAGCTAATATTCCTGTAGTTTGTGATTTTCTGATGTCTTCGAGCCTATTTTGAGTTTTCCGTCGAATAGGGCAATTGAGTTCCGTATTGATTTTATCTCCGAAGCTCATCCTGTCAATCGTCCTCCCACGAGGATATCTGCTAAGGAAAATGAGGAACTCAAGCAACAATTATCTAAGTTGGAAGCCAAACGATTTATTCGTTCTAGCTCATCTCCTTGGGCCGCCGCCGTTGTCTTCGTTAAGAAGCCAGATGGTGCTCTTAGGCTTTGCATCGATTATCGCAAGCTTAATGAGCTCACTAACAAATATAGGTATCCATTACCTAGGATCGACGACAGGTTCGATTAGTTAAGTGACGCTAAGCTCTTCTCCCAACTCGACCTTACTACCGGTTTTCATCAGTTACGAATGGCGGAAGATAGCATTCCACTTACCGCATTCCGCACTCGTTGTGATTCTTAGAAATGACTTATTATGTCATTCGGTTTGTCCAGCTTATTTCATCCATTTTATGAATCGAGTATTCTACGAATATCTCGATGACTCCATTTGTGTCTTTATTAATTTTGGATGAGAATGTAAAATTAAATTTTTTCAAATCTTTTTCGTAAGATTTATTTACAAGTATAATTGGATTTGTGTTTATCGTATAGAAGATGATTTTGTGATTGTATTGCCCATTGAGTGCTTTAAGAATTCTGGTCGATGCGCTTGATCAACGTTATCGATAGGAATCTCCTAAACGCTTTGATGAGACAATTTGACACAATAAATTGATTTATAAAAAGTAAATTTTTCTAGAAAGTGATTTCATAAAGAAGATTATCAGAAAGAACTCTTTTCCGATACTCTTATTCTTGTGGTTCTCGAAGGGAACCAAGACTCTATTGATTATACCAATGCCAGTCGTGTTGGTTTGGGTGTCGTTCTCTTGCAAAAAGAAAATGTGCTATCACTTATGCTTCTTTGCAATTAAAGCTGATCGAGACTAGGTATGCCACTCATGATCTAGTGCTCGCGACTATTGTTTCGCTTTTAGAGTTTGACATCATTATTTTTGGAGAGGAGTGGTGTTCTCCACTCTGATCACAAATCGCTGAAATATCTATTCACTTAGAAAAACTTAATTTGAGATAACAACGTTGGCTTGAATTTCTAGCTTCTTATGATTTTAATGTTCAGTATACCCCTGGTAAGGGGAATCGTGTTGCTGATGCGCTTAGTCGCAAGTAGCAAGTTGTTGTTTCCATGATGCTAGCAGAGTGGAATATTTTGGAAGCTTTATCTCTTTGCGATATTAGAGACCGTCCTTCAGTTTCTGATTCTTCCGTGCTTTTATTTAGCATGAAAGCTCGTCCTAATTTGTTGGATCGTGTTGCCGATGCCCAGAAGCAAGATCCAGATCTTGCTTATCTTTTTCAGAGTTGTAAATTGGAATCCCGAAGTGATGATCTGAAGGATTTCGATATTGATATTCATGGTTGTATTCGGAAGAAGGGTAGATTGATCGTGCCTGATATTTCTAATCTTAGAAATGACATTCTTGAGGATTGTCATTGTTCTAAGCATACTATCCATCCGGATAGTAGTATGATGTATGCTGTTATGAAACGCTTATACTTTTGGAAAGGTATGAAGCGTGATGTTGCAAGTTATGAGAGTCGTTGCATGACTTGTCAACTTATTAAAGCAGAACATCATGTCCTAGTGGTCTTTTGCAGCCTCTTGAGATTCCATTATGGAAATAGGATCAGACTTCTATGGACTTCATTGATGGTCTACCTCGTTCGAGGTCGGGCCATACTAGTATTTGGGTGATTGTTGACCGATTGACTAAATCAGCCCATTTTATTCCTATCAAGTCCAATCGGACCGCTCCTCTGTTGGCTAAGTTGTTTATTAAAGAAGTCGTTCGACTTCATGGTGTGCCTAGTTCTATTGTTAATGACAGAGATCCGCTTTTTACTAGTGGTTTCTGGTAGAGCCTTCAGAAAGCTTTGGGCACTAAACTCAATCTCAGTACAGCTTATCATCCACAGTCTGATGGTCAGACTGAAAGGGTGAATCAAGCTTTGGAGGATCTCCTTCGAGCTTGCATTCTTGATTTTGGTGGTAGTTGGGAAGATCACTTATCTCTTGTTGAGTTCTTTTACAACAACAGTTTTCAATCCAGTATCGGTATGGCTCCTTTCGAGGCTCTTTACGGAAGGCCGTGTCGATCACCATCTTGTTGGTTGAAATCGGGGGAAAAGTTAGTTCTCGGCCCTGATTATATTCGTGAATCTTCTGAGAAGATTGATATTATCAGACAGAGAATGTAAGAGGCTCATACTAGGCAAAAATCTTATGTCGATCATCGTAGGAAGCCTTTGAAATTTTTTTGTTGGCGATCTTGTATTCATTCGTGTTTCCCCGATGAAGGGTGTGGTGCGTTTTAGTAGCTCCAGGAAATTGGCTCCTCGTTATATTGGACCGTTTCCTATTACGGAACGCATTGGCCCAGTTGCTTATCGTATATCGCTACTTATTTAGTTTTCGGGAATGCATGACGTATTTTATGTATCTCAGCTTCGTCGATGTCTTCGAGATTCAGATTCTGTTATTGATCCTCATATGTTGCAAGATCTTGAGATCTCACCCGACTTATCTATTATGCAAAATCCTATTCGTGTGCTAGCTTCGGAGGTTAAACGCCTTCGGAACAAAAAAAAAAGTCCCGCTTGTGAAAATTCAATGGTCCGCAAACTCCAAAGATTGCACTTGGAAAACCAGAGAATTCATCGAGCGTTCTTATCCCGGTTTTCTCTCCCCTTCGGGTGGATGTGAGCATTCGTATATATCTTTCCTTTTTAATCTTTGATTTGATAAATTGTTGTGTTATTGACTATTTCTAGTATGAAAATTGCGGGGACGCAATTTTTATAAGGAGGGGAGTCTGTAACGACCGTGATTTTATTACCGTCGTAATAAATGTTTTTAAAATCGGTAACGACCGTAATTTTTAAATTACTGTCGGAGCGAATAATTTAAATAGAAATTTTGAATTGAAATTTGGAAATTTAAAAATGTTGCAAAGTCAGTTGATATTATCAGTGGTGCACATTGAAATTTTTTGTAAGAATGCAAATCATTTTCTATTTAGTGGGAATTAGCCATTGCTGTTGTTTCATTGCATTCACGTGAGCAAAGGTGGAACAATTTCTTAGGACCTTGCAGCCACCAAAGTTTTAAAGGCAAAAGTTGAACATTTTCTCTTTGCTGTCATCATAAAATTATAGGCAGCCAGTACCTTATCTCCCTCTAGAGCATGTTTGCATTAAATGCATATGTACCCGAAACCTCTGCCAACATATATTTTTGACTTATGCACATTTTAAATTTTAAAGGAGAAAAGTTGCACTGAATCATCTTTGTGTTCCATCATTTCTGTAGCCTTCATTTCATTTTTCCTTCGCCCATTTTATAAAGCTCTGCAAGCAATGCATTAATGGCGGTCATTTATTTACTCCTTTTGAATCTTGCTTGCTAACTGGTTTGGAGGCGATTAAAGGTGAGTTTTAAACTCACGTTTCTAATTTATCTTTGGCGGCATTTGATTTTGCATTTTTATGCGTGTATATAGTGGTGCAAGCAATTTTTTTCGTTGTTGTTCCTCCTTTTGTTATATGCATGCATCACCAATTTTAGCATGCATGCCAGGGTGATATGTTACATGCGTACAAAAGAGTAAATAAAAAAAAAATTGCATAGTCTAGGTTACTTTAGTTTTGAAATATACTGCATGTATCCTTGTATACACGTGAGCTTGGCCATGTCAGTGACTTGAATTCAATTTTGGGAAACACGATTCAAAACCCAGGTCACTTTTTCTTTGTTGTTTTGCATTTTCATTCATTTGAGTGTGTACGTTATAGAATACGAAAACAGGGTTCCCGACCATTGTCATTTTAATTTTCATTTGCGTGCAAATGAATCCAGTTGCCACCTTAGTCCTTTAATATAGGTAGCATGGGAAAATTTCGTTCAGACCATTGTTCATCTCGTGTGTGAAAAGAATAGTTGAGTCCAGAAAAAAAAATGAGAAATGAAATGCCTGTAACATAAATGCACAGTGATAGTGAGTAGTTCGCAATGCGAAAAAAATAAACAAACGAATGCAATGCAACATAGTTTATTTTAAAGAGAAGTAACAATATAATTTTCCCAGGCCTATTGCTATTTTGACATGAGTGCATGTCACCAAAAACTATGCCCATATTTTATTTTGCGTGCGTTCCAGGCATTTATTTAATTCACGCCTGTATGTTATGGTATAGGTGCAAATTAATGTCCATATGTTGCTTTATTACCTCCATGCGTTGTCAGTGGCTTTAAAAATTTGGTCATGAGATACGTTTGTATCTTGGTTCATACATCTATACCCTGTTTTGTCTTCTTTTCTTCTTTTTTTCTCTGTGTTTGAAACGTGAGCTGTCTCATGTACAGATGCATTAAGAATAATTTTCATGTAAGTGGGCAGTGCAATATATTCGTTGAATATATTGTAGTGCAGTCTGATATAAAGTTTAGCTTAAACCGATGTTTGGTTTTAAAATGTATTTTTTTGCCGTTATTTTTATAACGGAATTTTTACGCCGGTATTATATTTTTGAAGCGTGTTGTTTTGATGACATTTTTGACGAATAAAAAAAAAATTACTGTTGTTTTGACTTCAGTAACCGTCAATTTTAAAGTGAATTTTCAAGCGGTTATCCCGCAACACTGATTTTGATATCCGTTTTTACGGTGTTTTGTGAAGCGCAATTTCCTCGTCGAAATTGCTATAGTTGTTACTGTTTTAATCACGTGTTTTAAAATCGTTTTAAAAATAAGATTTGTTTTCAAAAAATTTGCAGTTTGCGCTTTCAAAAGAATAAGGAAGCGATTTAAACGCTTCAGCAAAATTGAGGACTATGAACCCTCACTTTTACTGATTCGCTTAATTCCGGACTTGTCCATTTGAGAACGTAAAATGTTATCATTATAAATTACACAACTTTGCACTTTCAAGGAAACGATGAAGAGATTTAAACGATTTAGCAAAAGTGCGGAGTATGGAACCACACTTTTACTATTTCGGTTAATTCCGGACTCGTTAATTGAAACATCTGCTGTTTGATGATTTTGTTGGGCTTTCGAGCCACTCTGCTGGACCTTCGGGTCATTTGTTGGACCTTCGGGTCATCTGATGGACCTTCGGGTCAATTACCAGTACTAGACCTTCGGGTCATCTGATGGGCGCCAAAATTTATAGTACTTGGTAGGCTTCGGCCATCTGAGATGCACGTGCGGCGTAGCTAAAACTCGCCATCTGCTGGGATCGATCCATCTTTTATGCTGACTTTTCTAGTTATCTTGTTTTGATTTCTAGATTTTGTGACTGCTGATTTTCTAGTTATCTATTTTGATTTCTAGATTTTGTGAATTGCTGCTTTGAATTCAATTATGAATTTGGAAGTTGAGTTTGTGTATAATCTCATCTGAGATTATAAATTTGCGTATGGCTGTTTTAAATTCAATTGTGAATTTGAAAACTGATTTTGATGGAGTTTAAATTGAGATTTCTTCATTTAAACTATGCTGATTATTTATGCTGTATAGTCTCATTCGAGACTATAATTATTTGTTTAAGTGTTGTTTATCATTCACTTATTTCTAAGAATAAATTAGACTGATCCGTTTATTATTTTCTTTTAAATAATACTCGGGTCAGACCGAGTCATTTCAGGGTAGTCTCTATCTCTGATTCAGTTGCAGCTTCAGCTTTTGGGATTTCGCATCATCTTTTGTCTAGACTTCGAGGAGTTCTTTTGGTTATTGAATATCGTCTTATGTATGTATTAATGGATATGTATATGTATATGTATCGGTTCTTGTGAACTATCGATTGATGTAGCATGTATTCCAGACTAGTCTTCCGCTATATATCTGATATTTTTGTTCTGATATGATTATACTACATGTGTTATTGTTATTATGAGTTGTTCTGGATTTTTCTTAAGCCACCGTAGTTTCGTTTTAGATTTGGATTGAATATATATCTTTGGGAGTAATTTACACCACTCCTATCGATGTAATCAATACTCGTCTAAGGCATAACTTACGGATGGTCGCTTCTAACAAGCCTTATTCTTCGCAATAGCAGACGTTATTCCTTATAATAACCTTTGTTATTGTGAGCATAGAGGTGGGGCGTCACATGGGAATCGGGTTCCGCGTTCATACCTCAATAGGATCGTCGCCACCATCGTACTTCATTCTGAAATCTCCACCGCGTACACGGTTGTCAAAATGGTTTTCGGTATCGATAGAGAGTATGTCCATATCCGATCCCGGTCTCTTTGCCATCCAATCGTTATTATAACCCATGGATATTTATTTCAAATCATTTACTTTAAAACCCAAAATATCATATCCATTTCAAAACTAAATACTATATTATTTCATTTCAAAGCCAAATCAATATATCATTTCCATTTCGAGTCCCAAAGCAATAATATATCATTTAAATTCCAAAAACCAAATCAATATATCATTTAAATAAAACCCAATTTCCAAATCACTGAATATTTCCTTAAATTTATTAAACTTGAAATATTCCTTTAAATCATCTTAAACCAAACCACTTTATAAAGTCACATTCTTAAATCTTCAATTTCAATAAGTTTCACGTTAATATATTTAAAGACAATTCTAAAAAAAATACAATTTCACACAATTTCATTTTCAAAACCATAGTACCTTTCAAAGTTATAACAACTTTGAAACCCAACACTTTGAAACCATAATATTTTTAAATCATAACAATTTAGAAATGATATTTTTTGAAAATCATAATACTTAGAAAATCATAACACCTTTAAAATAATATTCATTTAAACCATTTAAATTCAATGTCAAATAATATTCATTTCAAAGTTGTAACGTTTCTAAGTTCATTCGTTCAATCATTTCAAACGTTGAAATTTTCAAAACAACAGCATTTATAAAGTGATGCGGTAGGTATATTTAGTCTATATCAAAACATAGTTCAAAATCAGAAACTACAGCATTTCATAAATGCTGTTATAGGTTTATTTGGTAATTTTAGCATGTAGTTCAAATTTCTAGAAATTACAGCACTTCAGAAATGCTGTTATAGGTCCTTTTAGTATATTTTTAGCCATAGTTCAATTTCCAGAAATTACAGCACTTGAGAAATGCAATTATAGGTCTTTTTAGTATATTTCCAACCATATTTCAATTTCCAGAAATAACAGCACTTCAGAAATGCAGTTATAGGTCTTTTTAGTATATTTCCAGCCATAGTTCATTTAACCACAGCATTTCAGAAACGCTATAATTTCTGTTATACCCTTTAAAACAATATATCTTCAATTTTCTCATTTTACTTATCAAACTCATTCCACTTTCCAAAAAAATTATTTGAATATTACTTAACTTATAAATTTTAATAAAACAACATTTTAATTAATAAATGTAGAATTTAAATTAATTTCATTTATTAGTCAATTCTTTATAAATTGCTTAACTTTTCAGAAACATTAAAACTCCAATTTCTAGCCATTTTAACCTATAAAATTACATCTTCCGCTTCAGAAATTATTCATTTGGATATCATTAAACTTATGATTCAATAAGATAAACTTTTATAAATAAATATCCAAATTAAACTATAATTCATTTATTAAGTTAAAAGCACATTCTTTTACTTAACTTTTATTTCAATAAATAACCTAACATTTTATTTTAAAATACCCACTTCATAATAAAAACTAAATTCCCATTTATTTACTTAACTTAACAATTTCATTTGGAACTAAATTTTCCAATTATCAAGTTAATTCGTATTTTAAATTACAATTTCCTTCCATTTAAATCCTAATTATTCATTTTACAAACATATTCATAAATAGAATATCTTACCATTATTAATGTAACAATCAAATTTCCTTATAAATATATTCATTTGACATCAAATAACTATGAATTTCAGTTAAACAAATTTTATTACCAAAGTCCAAGCAAAACTGTATTTTATTTTATCAATTTAAAATACATTAATTATTACACAAAACATGTCCGTTTCATAAAGTAAAATTCATTACAATTACTAGGTTAGATTTAAAACTTCCATATTAAGTCAAATTCAATCATTAAGTTATTTAACATCAATAAATATCTTTAAATTCTATTTAAAACCAACACATCTTTAAAATTTCCATTAAAGCCACTTATTGACTTATAAAATCTTAACTTATAGAAAACCAACATCTTCGTATATTTAAGTCATTTAAATCAAATCTTTAGCTCAAATTTCATATATTTAAACATTCAAAATACTTAATAATTCTTAGGAAAATATTATTTAAAAATATAACCATGGGCCTGTATAATATTTTCTAACCTAGGTCAAGTGATACGGATATGTATCATTTCAATCCGTAATTTAAAAAGAAAAATCCGGGTTCTATCATTTCAAACCCGCAATCCCAAGTCAAATAAAATAAAATTAAAATACAATAAAAATCACTCGAGCCTATCATTTCAGCTCATAATGATTTTTCCTTATTCTAATATCCGTTCAGGTATGTATCATTTCAACCCATAGTGATAGGGAACTTGAAGTGTGAGATACAGTAATTAAAATGAACAGCATAACATATAATAACATATCAGGTAAAGTAACAGATATATAAACAGTATTAAACATCATATAATATATCACAGGCATGTATGAATAACATATCAATTTATACAGATTCACTTGTCATCATTTCACAATAATATAAGTACATATGTCTAGAGTGATAAAACTCACCTTTTAAAGCTGAAGATAACAATTCTAGACACACAACAAACTGCAAAAAGCACGACAAAGCACGAATAGATTTGAGGAGAGTCAAGATCCAATCTTGTATACAAACAATTTACGAAATTATAAGAATAAAATTCAACACAAAGATTTATAGATTAAAACAATGAAAAGAATGAATCAAAGTGACATAACCTTGCTTTAAATCAATCAAGTGGCTAGGCCATGGTCAAGTGGGCTTGACCACACCCTTACATGGCTCGGACTTGATCCAATATACTCGGCTTTGATGGGAACAAGCAAGCTTTGCACGGCTAGGGATGTTGTATGGTCATGGCATGTGATGGAGGAGGGGTTGGAATTGGTGGTCGGGCTAAAGGCAAGAGGAAGGAGATGGAAGGTGAATATGAAGGCTTGGCTATGGTTTGTATTAACTTTTGGTGATGTATGGCAACCAGGTGGTCACGGCTACAAGGTGGAGGAAGACATTAGAAATCCTTGAGGAGAACAAAAGAAATAAAGAGAGAAGGAAGGAGGAAGACATTAGAAAACTTACTGTAAATTTTTGTTCAGGAAATAGAAATGAGAAAAGAGATGAATGAGAAGTTCTTTTTGTACATGATTTACAAATGGAAGTGGCGGCTAGGGTTTGAGATATGAATGGCCAAAAGAATAAATAGTAAGAAAATATCAAAGGGGATTTACTTCCCATTTAATAAAAGAAACGTATGAAGAATCTTTAAATCAGAAGAGAAATGACAAGTTGGGAAATATTTTGTGCGTGAATGATGGAGTGTAATGCACGGCTAGAAGGAGTTTGGATGGCAAGAAAGTGGAAATGAATGTTAAGAAACGAAAGAGGCAGGAGTTACTGGAAAAAGAAACATATATATATATATATATATATATATATATTTCTTAAATTTGTATAAAATATTACATTTCTAAATGTGAAATCTTGTCAATTGTACACATCAATTAAGATTTAAAACCAATTAATTAATTTACCTTAGTTCCATTCCTTTTACCAATTTATTACTTTATAATAAATTTACGTTTCTATTTATTTTATACATTCACACCCGTTACTGCATAAATTCTCATTAATGACACTAAAGATTTTCTAATTATTTTATAGACTAAATAGGCAACTTATAATAGCTGTTATCACTACCCTTAAATTTACACTTAAGTTTATCATATATTCAACTAATTATCATAATTACTTACCTAATGTTGAATTCATTCAATTACTATAAATTATACAAATTTATTTATTTATACACCACTTACCCTTATTTACTTATATTTAAATTTATACTCAAATATAACTGTTATAACTAAATTAATGGGCCAATTAAATAGTAACTCACACCCGTTACTATTACTTTAATCCACATTAATGAATCCATTATTATTTACAAATCAAATGTTACAATTACTCAATTAACACTGATTTACTTCAATTTCTATTTATCACATATTATCTCATTAATGATTCAACATTCACACTTGTTTCTTACATTCAAATTTATAACTTTTAATCACACTTTTGAATTCATTGTTCACAAACATATGTTACCATTCTTATACACCTAATCTTTTTTCAATGGTCATTTATTTCATACTAAATCATTTATGAATTTTAATGTTTAGATTTGTTTTCTTACATAAATTTATAGCCAAGTATAACAATTTACATTACTTCAATAAATTGTAATGTCATTTCAATTGTTAATAATTGGTTTTTTTAAATACATTGTTACATTTCATTTTTGGCATTCATTTCATTATTAAATTACAAAGTTCTTATTTCTTCCCAATTTAGTTGCCAAAATCTTATTAAATGGACAACTTTAATTATTAAAAAGTACGGGTCGTTACAATTTTAATTTTACTTGAATTAATTTTTTTGGGTTTGCAATAAACTGTCTTAAATGACATCATTTTTGACCTATTTAAAAGTTATGTTTTGGAAATAATAAATTTTTGATTAAGATTTAATAAATGATTTGGAAATATTTTCCTAAGCAAAATGTGAATTGATTTGGAATTATTCCATAATTAAAAAGGTTTAAATTTACCAAATGATTTGATAAATGAGGCTTATTGATTCCATATACTGTTAAGAAGATAAAGGAATAGTCAAATGAATATATCTCTAAGAGATATTTATGAATGAATAAAAAGATAAATTAAAATGAATGATGACTGATAGTCACATATGAACTTAACATCTTTTTAATCGATGATTTGTTCGAAGGAACCGGGGTCGGATTTGGGTAACTCCTATCTGAAAACCACTTTGAACCAATGTATTCGTTCGAAAGTGAAGACATGTTAAAGATGATGATTATTAAATACCGAAGATCTTCATAGTGAAACGACTGCTTGTTGACATTCTTTAGGTCGTTCCCAATATAGAGACATTTATTATAGCAGTGGTCCTATCGTGTTTTGAAATCTTCAGATTGCAAGGACTACTCACTACTAATGGTAGTAGGAGGAGTGCCTTCGGTTTCATTCAGTCCCAGAACGAACTTGTATGGACTAATGTCTGATATTGCATTTCTGATCATATTAATTGATCTCTATCAACATGTGATGACCCGGATTTTCGGACCAATCAAAACGCCAAAAAATCCATCCGTTCTAAAACTACGAATGAAACTACCAACTTAATACATAATATTTGATAAATATTTAACACTATTAAATGTATATGGTATAATTTTAGATATATAAGTTATCAGAGTAATTAATTTAATCTACTTGGTGTACTTTAATACATACCAAATATGCAAATATCTAACACTACACAACACTGATGAGAGAGACAACAATACTCATTCCTGTAGACCCAATAAACTTGTCAAATGTGGAATAAAATAATAAGCAGGAAAAATACATCAATACACGATATATGGCAAACAATAAACAGAAAAATGTTTTGTTATTATTGGGGTTGCATCACTGCTACTTGTGACCGCCTATGTACCCCTATCTAATTGGGTACCCAATTAGATACATGATTAAGCCAACGTAGTTCTCCATTCACAAATAGGACTCACGGAGCCTACGATGAAACAAACAATATGCAATTCCCAAAACTACCCACTTAGGCTTAATCTTCATTTTACATTTAAAATCTAGTTAACTTTACAAAAATTATCTCTTTGGAATTTATTCCTGAATTCTTATTTCAAAACTTTTGAAATATATATATCTTTTATATTCAAACTAGTCCTTTACTTCGGGATATTAAAACAAATCACCTTTCTGAAACGTTATCAATATACAAGCATACAAAACTATATGCTACCTGATCGGGAGGTTTCTAGCCAAAACAAGGCAACTGGGTCCAGCCTTCTGAAAATAAATATAGATATGTATATCCCTCTACAACGTGAGCGGACTATACTGAGGCTACAGAACATCTGCACCTGCCTTGCCCACATTTTTATTTATGGGTTATCTGAATCTTTGGTAACATAACAAATCATTTTATATCCCGAAGTGACAAAATCATTTACACTAATAATTACAAATACTTCTAATATACAGTAATTTCCATTTCCAAATCCTTTCAAAGATCATCTTAAAACCGTCAGGTTTAGTCCTCGAAATTCTTTCCATTTTATAAAACATTTTTTATACAAACCACTTTTATATAAACTCACTTCAAAATATTTATTCTCAAATATCTCTTTTTTTTCTTTTAAAGGAAAACATTTCATAACATTTCAACTTAAAAACCAATTTTCAAAACAATTCATTAAATTGAAGTGAACCAAATATTATCGCTAAACACATTATAGTCAAATTGTGAAATAAATCACAAGGTGTTAGCTACAATTATTTTCTACCCAGCCCAAGCATATGGATAATTAATTGCTCATAAACTGATCGAGCAAAGTCAACAATCAATAAATAATAATCAGTGCTCATAAACTGGGCAAGCCTAATTCAAACAATCAATCAATGAAATAAACACAACAATAAATGATAATCAATGCTTCATTCTATCAAATATTTATAACACTTTATTTTACCTTGGGTTAAAACGGTTTGATATTTATTTTGGAGCATCCGGGCTTTCCCTTCGACATTTTCAGTCCCAGGCACAAGTCTCCTTGGATCTCACAGACGAAACACATGTACTAGTCATTTCCGCATACCCCATTAAGTTTTTAATTTCAAAATTTTAAGATACTTAATTAATCATACAAATTGTCAAACAAGAAAATAAAACCATTGTTTTAGCAAACAAAGTAAACAAGCATTCAACAAGGGTTTTCAAACAGCACTTAACACTTAAAGTTCTTTCAACTTTGCAATAGTCTTAATGAACTTAAAGGAAGGAATAACTCACTTTGGTTTCCACTCCGTTAAACTTTAAGGCAAGAAATTCCAAATCTAAACGATACTTCCTACCAATTTTCCTAACTTTGTCACTATGGATTTTGACTATAGCTTCGCTACTATTTCCCGAAACTTCTTGAAATCCAGCTATTGCTCTGCTATACTAGAAGTTGAGATAAAAAGAGGTAGAGACATTTTCTAGGTGGGCATGGCCTTGGGTGGATGGATGGAACTTACTAGCTTGAACATGACCTAAGTGGTATACGTTTTTTGTCGATTATTTTTGCCATACCTTTGTTATGCTTTTGGAATTTTTTAAGAGAGGCATGAAAGCCATTAAAGAGTGGAAGAAGAGCTTGAAATGGAGAAGAAAGGTGCGAAAAAAGTGAGAAGGTGTGTTGGTATTTATAGGAAAAAATTTGGATTAAAATAATATTTTGTAAAAAGACCAAAATACCCTTTGCTTATACTTTAAGCAAACTAATTTTTTCAACACTTAACATAACATTTCAAATCATTACTTTATGTCATTTTCACTTAAGTATTAAGTAAAAAATATAATAATTATGTTAGTTTGATTTATGTTTACTTTTTCACTTTTATAACACTTTTTGTCTTTTATGCTTACTTTTTGTTAATTGCATTCTAGAATTTGCTATGTATTTTTAGTAAAAGTAAACTTGATTAGTGAATTAATTAATACTTATACTATTTGAATATATATGTTCATATATAAGAAAATAAAGGTGCAACAACATTGCAACAACTTTAAATCGACAAAACGTTGATTTTTGACAAAACGTTTTACGGTCATATTTTGACGTATTAGTTAAACTATTTATTTATGTAAACCAAATTTAAAAATAAATTTTATAATGTTATTTAAAAATATAAACACTCATAAATTAATTAAAATAATTTATTTAACCATTGAAACTTACTTTTCTAAAGGATTTTGTCACTTTTGTCGATATAAGCAATTATTCCTATTTTTGTGTATATTTCTCTTTGCAAATCCTATCTAATATTATTTAAATCATAAAATGTTATATATTTTATATTTAAAATCACTTTAAATAGTATATTTTAAAGTGGCCAAATTCTGTGTTGTTACATTCTCCCCTACTTAAAAGAATTTCATCCTCAAAATTACAAGGATGGAAAAATATAATGAAAAAACAACAATTAACGAAAGTTAAGCACACCAAAAATAGTAATATCACCCATAACCTCGGTGGGAGGTATGGTGCCTTATCCCATCCATTTTATTTATCAAATTAAGGTAGTTTCATTTTTAAATTCCTAGGTTGATTTATTAACCTAGACAAATTTTACTTAAGCATCTAACCTAAGCTCTGATACCACCTGTGACGACCTGGATTTTCGGATCAGTCAAAACCTCGAAAAATCCATCCGTTCTAAAACTACGAATGAAAACTACCTACTTAATACACAATATTTGATAAATATTTAACCCTATTAAATGTATATGATATAATTTTACTTATATAAGTTATCAGAGTAATCAATTTAATCTACTTGGTGTGCTTTAATACATACCAAATATGCAAATATCTAACAATGCACAACTCTGATGAGAGAGACAGCAATAGTCATTCCTGTAGACTCAATAAACTTGTCAAATGCGGAATAAAATAATAAGCAGGAAAAATACATCAATACACGATATATGGCAAACAATAAACAGAAAAACGTTATGTTATTATTGGGGCTGCATTACTACCACTTTGTGGCTGCCTACGTACCCCTATCTAATTGGGTACCCAATTAGATACAGGATCAAGCCAACGTAGTTTACCACAAATAGGACTCATGGAGCCTACGATGCAACAAACAATATGCAATTCCCAAAACTACCCACTTAGGCTTAATCTTCAATTTTAGATTTAAAATCTAATTAACTTTATAGAAATGATCTCTTTGGACTTTATTCCCGAATTCTTATTTCAATACTTTTGAAATATATACATCTTTTATATTCAAACCGGTCCTTTACTTCGGGGTCTGAAAACAAACCACCTTTCTGAAACGATATCAACATACAAGCATACAAAACTATATGCTACCTGATCGGGAGGTTTCTAGCCATAACAAGACAACTGGGTCCCAACCTTCTAAAAATAAATATAGATATGTATATCTCTCTACAATGAGAGCGGACTATACTGAGGCTATAGAACATCTGCACCTGCCTTGCCCACATTTTTAGTTATGGGTTACCCAAATATTTGGTACCATAACAAATCATTTTATATCCCGAAGTGACAAAATCATTTACACTAATAATTACAAATACTTCTAATCTACAATAATTTCCATTTCCAAATCCATTCAAAGATCATCTTAAAACCATTGGGTTTAGTCCTTGAAATTCTTTCCATTTTATAAAACATTTTTATAAAACCATTTTTTTTTATACAAACCACATTTATATAAAATCACTTCAAAATATTTATTCTCAAATATCTCTTTTTTTCTTTTAAAGGAAAACATTTCATAACATTTCAACTTGAAAACCAATTTTCAAAACAATTCATTAAATTGAAATGAACCAAATATTACCGCTAAACACCTTATAGTCAAATCATGAAATAAATCACTAGGTGTTAGCTACAATTATTTTCTACCTAGCCCATGCATATGGATAATTAATTGCTCATAAACTGGTTGACAAAGTTAATAGTCAATAAATAATAACTAGTGCTCATAAACTGGCCGAGCCTAATTCAAACAATCAATCAATTAAATAAACACAACAATAAATGATAATCAATGCTTCATTCTATCAAATATTTATAACATTTTATTTTATCTTGGGTTAAAATGGTTTGATATTTATTTTGGAGCATTCCGGGCTTTCCCTTCGACATGTTCCGTCCCTCGCCCAAGTCTCCTTGGATCTCACAGACGAAACACGTGTACTAGTCATTTCCGCATACCCCATTAGGTATTTAACTTCTAAATTTTAAAATACTTAAATTAACCATACAAATAGTCAAACAAGGAAATAAAACCATTGTTTTAGCAAACAAATTAAACAAGCATTCAACAAGGGTTTTCAAACAACACTTAACACTTAAAGTTCTTTCAATTTAGCAATGGTTTTAATGAACTTAAAGGAAGGAATAACTCACTTTGGATTCCACTCCGTCAAACTTTAAGGCAAGAAACTTCAGATCTAAATCATACTTCCTACCAATTTTACTAACTTTGTCACTATGGATTTTAACTATAGCTTCGCTACTATTTTCCGAAACTTCTTGAAATCCGGCTACAGCTCCGCTATCCTAGAATTTGAGATAAAAAGAGGTGGAGATGGCTTCTAAGTGGGCATGGCCTTAGGTGGATGGATGGAACTTACTAGCTTGAACATAACCTAAGTGGTATACTTTTTTTATCGATTATTTTTGCCATAACTTTGTTATGCTTTTAGAATTTTTTAAGAGAGGCATGGAAGCCACTAAAGAGTGGAAGAAGAGCTTGAAAATGGAGAAGAAATGTGTGAAAAAAAGTGAGAAAGTGTGTTGGTATTTATAGGAAAAAATTTGGATTAAAATAATATTTTTTAAAATGGCCAAAATACCCTTTGCTTATACTTTAAGCAAACTATTTTTTTCAACACTTAACATCACATTTCAAATCATTAATTTATGTCATTTTCACATAAGTATTAAGTAAAGAATATAATAATTATTTTTGTTTGATTTAATGTTTACGTTTTGACTTTTATTACACCTTTTGTCTTTTTATGCTTATTTTTTGTTAATTACATTCTAGAATTTACTATGTATGTTTAGTAAAAGTAAACTTGAGTATTGAATTAATTAATACTTATACTATTTGAATATATATGTTCATATATAAGAAAATAAAGGCGCAACAACATTGCGACAACTTTAAATCGATAAAACGTTGATTTTTGACAAAATGTTTTACGGCCACATTTTGACGTTTTAGTTAAACTATTTATTTATGTAAACCAAATTTAAAAATAAATTTGTATAATGTTATTTAAAAATATAAACACTCATAAATTAATTAAATAATTTATTTAACTATTGAAACTTACTTTTCTGAAGGATTTTGTCACTTTTGTCGATATAAGCAATTATTCCTATTTTTGTGTATATTTCTCTTTGCAAATCCTATCTAATATTATTTAAATCATAAAATGTAATATATTTTATATTTAAAATCACTTTAAATAGTATATTTTAAAGTGGTCAAATTCTAGGTCGTTACACAACGTATCATCTGCTTGGTGGCGGAGAAGGCAACTTCTCTTTGCTTAACACCCTTTCCTGAGACGTACGAGCTCAAGAGTTATACGTTTGTAGAAATCAGTTGTGTGATTAGGGAATGACAATGTGCCATTCTAAGTGGAATGTGCTTTATGGAAGAATAAAGCGTGGCTTTGTGAAAAACAAAGTATGGCTTTATGAAAAGAAGAGCGTAGCCTCTCGAGCCTCACATCCCGGAGATGATAAGGGTAATTATGTGGTCTGCATGACATATTCCAGGTTATCAGTTTTATGAGTATGGAGGACTCCTGCAGAATCTGGATCCTCAAGGCATTTATTACCCTATTTATTTGAATATAGTTGCTAGCTTGCGAAAAGTGATAAGGCTACCGGATATTACTAGTGTAACAAGTACAGTTCCAAGTGACTTGCTAGAGAAAAGCGATTAAGGCACCATGGGAACTATGTTTGCTATGCGTGGATCGAAGGAAAATGCCACTAGTTCCCTATCATGTTGGAAATTCCAAATCCAATACGAGCTTTACGGTTTTGATTGTATTCCCAAAATAGCTGTAATGCTCTGCAAACATTTCAGCTACCCCTTTGGTATCATATATTCCATCCGATGTATTCCGTTGACCTAGTCCGGATATATTACCATAGACTTAGTCTGGATATTGATACTTTATTTTGATATATTACTTGAAAAGTATTTTCAAAAGAATGTCATTAATAATAATATCAAAGTGTTTTTCAGTATAAAGTATTTTGGTTACCATAAGATAAAAACCCATCCGTATTTATGTGTGGGCGTGGTCTTATGAGATACCCTTTTTTCATTGGTTTTGATTTACATCAGCATTTAAAATTTCGAGTATCTCACGCTGGTTTATCAAGCCCGATCCGGGTATTTTTAATAGTCGGGTCAAATTCGAGTAGTTTCAGGTTTACTTGAAGACGCTTGGAGTTTCCAGAGGAGAGCTTGAGATCTTCATCTACTTATGGACGTATTCTATTATCCGTTGCATCTATTGCATTTGTTTGTTTGGTTTTCAGCATTTGTAAGGACAGTGATTTATAACTGTCCAGGCTGAATCTAGAATAGACTCTAATATTGTATTCAAAATTTTCCGCTGTAAAGTTTATTATTGAAATAATATATGTTATTCCATTTGTGTGAGATCCTATTCTGCTTTATTTTCTCTTTCCCTAACAATCGGTTTCTCCGGCACTTGAAATTACGGCACGTGAATACCAAGGATGTGTTAGTGTCCATTTTCGAGGGTCGAAAATCCGGGTCATTACATTTGGTATCAAAGCTTCGGTTGAGCGAACACCTAGGCTCTGGTGGGGGTAAAACTCAATATAGATAGGGTTAGTAGTACCATAAAACGAGTGACTCATTAGAGATAGGTTTAGTAACATCCTAGAATGAGTTTTGAGAGTATTATATATATGAGCGCGTATTTGTTTTTTGATATAAAAATGTTTTGTGTTGATTTATCAGTGAGTGCTTTATAGATTCTGGTCGATGCGCCTGATCACCGTTATCGATAGGGATTTCTAAACACTTAAATAAGGCAAACCAACACACTATTTTAAAAGTATTATATTTTATGTATAAAGGAATATCTTTTGAAAGATATAGATATTTATGTGTGTCAGCTTATGGTTAAGGGAATGATAATATTCAGTTATAATCATTTGTTGATTGAACGAACATCATGTGAATTAATTTTCACGATTTGACTATAAGATGTTTGATAATAATATGGGGTTAAGGTTAATGAATTTGTGTAAGATAATAAATAAGCATGTAGTATAAAAACTGTATTTTATAAAATTATTTCTGTAAAAATATGGATATAGAAGATATGTTATATAAATTTTGAGAAACTAAATTTTGGGTATTTTGGAGAAGAATTATAAAAATTATAAAAGGAGTAAGTTAATATAAGATGATTTTATGAAAGGGATTTGTAAATTAGATTTTATAAACAAAATAATCTCTAATGGATTTTTGAACAGAAATTTCAAATAAGAAATTTAAAAGGTAAGAAAGTCTCAAATTATAAACAGTTTGAGTGGCTCGAAATTAACTAAAAATGGGCAAGAGATATGCTTGGATGGTAAACACTTCTCTTAAGTATTACCCTTCTTGTTAATGGGATATAATATACTATTGGTAGTACCTAGTTCCTAGGTATTATTTTAGGGTTACTCAATCTATATAATTTTCCTTAAGTTAAAAAGGTAATTTTGAATTATTTTTTGATAAGTTATTATCAAGAGTGGTTAAAAAAGGAATATATTATAATGAAAGGAGTTGATTGTAATTTTGGAAAATAAAAGGTAAATTATCTTCTAAATTGAAATGATTCCTTTGGGAAGAAATGTTTTCCTTTAAGAAAATATTTGGAAATAAATATTTAGAGTGATTATATATAAAGAAAAAATTTATATAATATAAAGAAGTGTCTTTATAAAGAGTGTTAAATTAAGAAATTATTTAAGAATATATTTTATAAAATAAAGTGTAATTAGCAAAAATAAAATGATGTTTGAGAAAGTTGGATTTGAGAATTCATATCCTAATGTTTTGAAAAAGTATAAAGAGAAAGTTATGCAATATAAAATATGTTTGGGATTAAATTTATTAACAAATAAATTTCAAAGGAATTTTGAAATAAGAATTATAATGGTATTATTCCAAATAAAGGATAATCTATTTCATTTGGGAAAAGAGATAGAAATATTTTTAGGAATAAATATTTTGAAGAAAAGGTTTATAAAGGTATTTAAATGAAACAAAAAAGATTTATGAAGATTTAAAAAAGTTAAATAAGTTGTAAGTGATCATTTCATCACATGATTTTGATCTAGGTTCAAGTATGGAACTTTGAGGTGTTTACATCGGTCCGAAAAAGGATTTATCACTTGATTCTTGATGATGAATATTGATGAGGGTTTGTGATTGGGTACTTGAGTTTTCTATCATGGTTTAGGGCTATGTAAGGGAAATGAAGTTTTCTAATCAAGAAGCCTGATCAAAGTCCACACTAGAGGATCAAGGGGTCAATAGTAGTTCGGAAGTAAAGTTGTGTATTCGAAAAGTATATCAAATTGGAAGATCTGTATACATCATATGGATGTAAGTTTAAAATAAATATTTTGGGCAAATACCTTTGGGTTTTGTTTTGGTGTAATTTCGAGGACGAAATTCTTTTAAGGGGCGAAGAATGTAACGACCCGGAATTTCAATACTATATTTAGTGAATATTTAATTAATTTTAAATATTCAGTATATAAGTTTTAAAATTAAAATAAACTCATTTAATTTAATTAATAATGATGGTGAAATTGTTTTCAAAATTTTTTACCCAATTAAATAGTTTATAGAAAAACAAAAAATGCGACCGAAGAACATTTTTTGAAATTTCGACCTTTCGACACCAGAAAGTTGTCGGGAACGTTGTTCGTCTTTGTGCACTATATATATATATTTATAAGAGTTAATTAACTAGATAACAAAATACTTAGAAATAAACTATCTTATATTAATTTAGAAACGAAAGTGATGTGACTAGACATAATAGTATATAAAAGAAAGTGATGTGACTAAGCATAATAATTATATATATATATAAAAGATTTGTGATGTGACTAAATATAATTACGATAATTTATATTATTTAATTCATTTAAATAGTTATAAAGTGATAATAAATAATTTATAATAGTTTTATAAAGAGATATATAATCAGTATGGAAATATAGAAAATTGATATCGTTTTATCGGTATAATAGCAATTTTTGTAAATAATTATTAATATTGATTTATATGATTTTATAATTCTAATGAGACCATTTTTATTAATTAAAAATGATAAGAAATTGGTTTTCAAACTTTGTTTACAAATATATGTACATTAACTAATAAGTGAAAATATGACCTGGAATCGGAATTAGAATACGTAACAGTTTGACGTATATAAGTTGTATAACATTGTTTATATGACTTAAACACATATATAACATAGTAATACACACCTAACACATGTATACATACAAATTACATACATACGCATATACATACATTTAAATATTAACAAATATCTAAGATATTTTGTATAACTTTATCATTAAGCATACTTAAGTCAACATAAAGGACTTGAAATGAATGATGTAATGGTGGCACATGGAGGTGAAGTGATGGTAATGATGTAGGAGGAGGTGGCGCAAGTACAAGGGGGTGGTGGTGTAAATGTGGTATGATGTTTCATGTAAAATATCATGATATTTTCCTCTTCTTTGCCTATAAATACCAAGCTCCATTCTCTTATCCATTCACAAATTTTCTAAGCTTTTCCTCTTCTTCTTAAGCTTCTTCTTCACCTCTAATGGCTTCTCTATATAAATAAAATAATAATGAGGAATATTAGCAAAAGGAAATAAAATACGCGCGCGCGCGCACACACACACACACTCTCCTTTTCCTTCTTTTTAAAACTTCTTCTTTTCTCTTATTAGTGGCCTTAGGCCATGAGCAAGGAGGTGAGGCCGTGTGTTTTGGATGGTGGATGGGCTTGGCCGTAAGCTTGGTGGTGGTAGGAGGTCAAGGCCGAGAGCAATAATGAAGGTAGAAGGATGGTCGAGCACTTGATGGGAGGTGGAGTTGTTTAGTGAAGTAAAAGATGATTTGTTTGGATAAGAATGTTGGTAGGAAGTTTGATTTGATTTAAAGTGAGTACTCAATATGTAAATTTAATAATTAAACTTTCAAGTTTAATGATATGGAAGTTTAATATATTGGATGATTTAGTGTTTGATTACTTGGTTGATTAGATTATTCTTAAGATGGTTGATAACTTGGTTGATAAATGACAATGGAAATGATTAGTAAATTAACCATAATAAATAATGGAAATAAAATCCACAAATAATTTGTGTATGGAGTTGTTTAGCCACTTAATGGTTTTTTTAGAAAGTTTGGAAATGAATATTATAATAATATAATATTACGAAATGGTTTAAAAGTGAATAAGAGATTTAATTCAAAAAATATTGGTTTAAACGTTTGAAAATGGTTTATAAATGTTTTATAAACAATAAAATTAAATTTGGAGAAGTTTTGATGAAATTGGAAAATTGAGTCAAAAATAAGCGCGTCGCGTAATGGTAGTTCGCGATTTCACGCTGTAAAAGTCAAACGGACATATAAAATGGAATATGGCTCGAAATTCTTCGAGATAAGAATTTTCCAAACTATTATATCCATAGTTTTCTAAAGAAGAAAGTAAATCGAGATTTCGATAAGTAGATTTTGAGATATGAGTAAGACAAGTTTTCGAAAAAATCGCGGTTTTGCACTTTGGAATCCGTAACATGATTTCTTTAAAATTGATATAGTAAAATTGTTTAAAAATATGAAATAAATTCTAAAAGTCTTTAAGAATGTTTTAAAAGTGTTTTTCGTTATAGTTGTAATATAGTCTTTTAGAATGTTTTCCGTAGCACTTTTCTATAACTTTTGAAATATAGTTGTAAACATAACAATTCTTTTCCAAATCTTTTGTAAATGTTTTCGAATGATTAATGAAGTATTTTAAATATAATTTTAACAGGATTTATGGAATGATTAAATATTTAATGATTTAGAGTCAGTCAAATAACTTGACCACCTTATGAGTGTCAGAGAGATAGTGTCTAAGCTTGAATTTGGAAAACCAGTTTCCTACTCTACCTGGCTATTCGGACTGACCCGATGGAGGGGATAGTAAATTTGGTTTACTCGGATCAAAATTTCCAAAGTGTAAAGATATAATTTTCTAAATATAAATAACTTGGATTTTGTGGAGATAATCTTCTTGTACTTGGTGTTAAAGCCCGAAGAAAGAAACCATGCTATTCATGGAATTTAAAAGGTGATTTCGTGGTTATTCCGCCCATAGTACTGGTTGAATATGGTATTTGATATTGAGTAGAATTAGATGATTTCTATAGATTCTACTCACTTAATATTTACTGGTTTTGGATTAACATCCTAGATAACATGGTTTTAACTCAATCAAAGTTCTGAGTTTTAATTAAGAAATCTTGGTAAAGATTTATATAAATGATTTGTAATTATTTTAATTTCTATACTTGAATTAATTGTTTTGGGTTTGTAGTAAACTATGTCTTAAATAACATCGTTTTTGACCTATTTAAAAGTTATGTTTTAGAAATAAGAAATCTTTGGTTAAGATTTAATAATGATTTGGAAATATTTTCCTAAGTAAAAGGTGAATTGATTTGGAATTATTCCTAGATTAAAAAGGATTAAATTTACCAAATGATTTGATAAATGAGGCTTATTGATTCCATATACTGTTAAGAAGATAAAGGAATAATTAAATGAATATATCTCTAAGAGATATTTATGAACGAATAAAAATATGAATTAAATTGAATGATGATTGATAGTCACACATATGAACTTAACATCTTTTTAATCGATGATTGGTCCAAAGGAAACGAGGTCGGATTTGGGTAACTCCTATCCGATAACCACTTCGAACTAATGTATTTGTAACACGTAGATAATTAAATGACCAAAATAATTATAAAAAGTGAAAATGAGCGTTTTTGGAATTGTCATAATATGGCCTCGAAACTTATACCATTGTGTTCGTGGTGATTTTCTAATTAATTTACATATATAATATGCCTCGAACGGACTTCATATGAAAAAGTTATTGATGTTCGAAGTCCCGTATCGAAAAATAATTATACGTGTAAATGTGCCCAAAGGATGAAGAGCCAAACGAAGTAGTTAATCGTAGATTTTTAGCACAAAAATAGCACGTCCAACTTAGTTAATTTAGGCTAGAAGGAAGTACGAGACTTCAACGGGACGTGAGGGTACTCTAGGATGACCCTCTGGGGTAGGCCTAACGAAGCTGCACCCCCGGAGGCAAGTCTGTAGGTGTTCCATCAAGAGTATGCCTTGACTGCTTTTGCATTGCAGGCCTAACGAAGCAGAGCTTTATAGGCAGTCAAAAGGTTGATGAATAGAGTAGGATGTTCGTATGACACCGTACTCTAACTTGCGTGTAAGTTTTAGTAGGCAGGACCCAAAAGGATAGTTGCATGCGAAGATCAAGCCATCATCAACCAAGAACGAGTTCGGGAAAGACTAGAGCTAAACCAACATGCTAATGAATCTTTCATTATCGAGACATTGGATGAGGGGTACAGCCAATTAGATGTTTAGATTGTTTGTTTAGGGCACAACCACTTAGCCCTTTAGAGGTCTTTCGATTAGTTGAGGGGTGGCTATGTGGGGCCATAGCCACGGTGAGAAAAGAGACAGACCAAGTAGAATATCCGTATTGTAGGCATAACGAAGCTGTGCGTTACAGATATAGAAAATCCCCGACCGAGTTCCGTACAAGGTAGAACTTGTTGGCAGGATTCAGGGAGTAGACAGAACGATTATGTATAGTCCTCAAGGTACGCACTGGGCGGTACATTGTGGATGTCCGAGCATTACTATAGGCTAGTGCGGACGCAGTTTTACGTTTTCATAGTAGACGACGAAAACATTTATATCGTAGGCCTCATGAAGCTGTCCTTTACAGATGTAGTTACATAACGCTCTAGGAGCAAGACGATGGAGTCCTTTTAGAGGAGGATACGGAAGGTACTAAGGGTAGTACCTAGGACCGATGCGGTCATTGGGCATATAGCTACATATATATTAGTTATTAGGTTTTAATCTACAAGGGAGTTGATGGGTACGATTCACGCACAGAGGCGAGAGTATTATAAACCCAACATACCTAATATAACATAAAATGGAAATAAAACGATATATGTAGAATTAAGCTTAGAAGTGTATAATTTGTCAATTCACCTGAACTTTAGTTCTGACCCCTTCCTCATAACATCCCACGAGTTAGATAGATGGCAGAGACTTTCCAGCTTTGAGACACTTGTTTAGAAAGTGTTATTATCTTGGTGAGTATTTACTTACTATTACATTTTAGTCAGTTCCGCTGTGAGATATTTATTTGAGTTCTGATATATTTATCTTTGCCTATTTGCAGGATACCAGATACCCAACTCGAGCTTCAGTGGGCTTGGATTTTAGCATTTTTGTTAAAAATCCGGACCCACTGGAATTCGGGTTGTTTACATTTGGTATCAGAGCCAAGGTTTGGGGTTCGTAGGTAGATAGTGAGTGAACGTATTTGTATTCTTGAATAAAATATAAAAATATTATTTACTAAAATCCAAATAGTCCCTAATTATAGATTTTAACACATGGAAAGTTTTTAGACAATACAATTATAGTTTGCTAGTTGGGTTCGGGATGACCTAAGAGTGTTGAGCCAATTATAGTTTGCTAGTTGGGTTCGGGATGACCTAAGAGTGTTGAGCCCTAAGTTATTACCAATTTATAGTGTACAATAAGCTATGTTTTGAGAGAAGATTAGTATCCATATGTCATAAGAAGCGGGAAAGTTCCCTAGGGATAATAGGGAGAGTATTTTTATTTTGGATTTTAGTAAGGGAATGAGATTTCCCAAGTTTAGGAAGGATATTCCTAGGGTAGTAAGAAGAAAATCCACTTTATGTCTAGCCCAATAAAATGAAACTTTTGGAATTGAAAAGTTGGAAAATATAATTGTTAATAGGTTTGAGAATGTAAATATTGGGGTTTTGAAAAAATAAGAGGTATGAAATTTAAATTGGTTTTTATATGATGTAAATTTTGTTAAATGTGAAATTCTTTTTGAAGAATTATAGAGCATGTATAGCTCGCTAGTTTCTTTGTAGGTAAACAAAGATTTTAAATATAAAAACCTAGAGTGCGTTAAGTATCAGAAACGTAGGTTACAACATTTATTGTTGTAATAGATGTTTTTTTTATTAAAAATAAAGGAAGCATGGACTATGACACTATTGTTATAGTAGGTGACTCCCAAAGGAAATGTTTTTACATAGCATATGGGATTTATTAATATTTATTTTAATTGAATCCATATACTAGTATTTTTGGGTAGTAGTAACGGTGTTTTATGCAACATCTGTTTTGACCCGAATAAAAATGCGTTTTGAAGATAATTTCTAAGTATAGAAATAAAGTAGTTTGTAAGTACACTTATTATTTAAATAAGTATATGGAAATGTTTTCTAGTTATGAAAATATTAAAACAGTTTTGAAAATGAGTTCTTCTGAAAAAAATAGATGTAAGTTAAATATTAGGAAATTAATAAATTTCGTAGGAAATGTCTATTGTAAGTGAATATAGATTAAACATACTTTAATCTATTGGAATGAAATGAATAATGATAAAATTTTCTATGAAACCAAATCACAAATAAAGATTTTTTGTGCAAGTTATAAGGAATACATGAAAGAGATGTACACGATATGGAAAGCACCATATTTTGTATACCTATTTTGACAAAATTATAAAATAAGTTCCTTGTAATTTCACATAAACATGAAATCCTCTTTTAAAGGATTCATAGAAGGTTTTAGCGTTAATGGTTTCTCATAAGAGAAAGTAGTTCCAATACATTAAGTATAAAACCATTAGGAGTAATAAGAAGTGTAATAATTAGAGACAGTGTTAGTTAGGAGGAATATTATAGAGAGCCTTAGTAGGAAAGCTAAGTAATGGAAATTTCATATTTTTCCAGTGATTATGCGCATTAGTTGCTTGCCTTTGTAGAAAGTCCCCATTTGTAGTAAGTTAGAAACTCCTCCAAAGTTAGGTAATTGGAAGGGTAAGAAAGCTAAGGGATTTTTGATAAAATAATTATTCTTATCTACTCTTGTTTTTGTAAATTTGAAAATTTAAAAATCTATGAAAAGAAAATGTTTTGAAAACACGTGAGGACATTTTTGGAAGTAAAAAAAATGTTTTAAGGACAAGCAAGGCATGTTTTAAAGAAAATTGTTTGGTGAAAAAGTAAATAAGTTTTTGGAAGAGAAAAACATAGTAAACAGCTAAATTTAAAATCCAATTTTTTTTTGGAAAGCTGTGAAGGTCTTTAAAAGGAAAAGAGGAATAATTTTTGAACTTAGAATTTGTAAGTTTTTCTCTCTAGGTTTGGAGAATAATTTAAATTCAAAGTAAAGAGGAAAGTCTAGAAAGATAAAATGTTAAGTAACCAAGTACCTTTGAATTTAATAGAAACTTCAAAGTAACACTTTAAAGGTAAGAATTTTAGGATTTGATGTTTCAAAAATTTAGAAGCTTTAATTTTTGAAATGAAATGATAAATACCAAACCAAACTTTTAAATATGGAGTAGATAGGAATCATTTCCTAGGTGTGATGGGAAAAGAATAAGGTTATGTAGGAGATAGCAGTGATTACTTTTAGTAGTAATAATAAAAGTTCCCGTAAAGTGTATAGGACACTAGTGAGAACCTAGGAATGTTACTTCATGTGTGTAGACTATAGAAGAATAGTGAAGTGATATTAGTAAGATAGTAAGACACATGGTTGAGATAGGTAGACCTTAGTTGGGGAAAAATGAAAGGTAAAGGTAAAGAGAAAATTTTCCTTAACTTAGTTGCCTTTTTAGATAGAGACTACATAGATTGAAACCCTTATTCGTTGCAGTAAACGAGACTTGCTTATTCCATTTTGAGTATGGAATGGAAGATGAATAGATCTTATTCATCGTGAGCAACGCATCATAAGTTAGTAAAAATTAATAGGCGGCAGGAGGAGCATATAAGTTACTTGGATTTCTAGAGTAGGACCTTTCTGTGTTAGAGTGGACATGGTCTTAGGCCTCCTAGCCTTAGAAGATAGCTGCGTTTAGCTGCTATATTAAAGAAAAGTAAAAGCCAAAAAGGAGTAACTAAAAGGAAAACAACAAATTTAAAGAAAGCGACAGAAACATTAAAAAAATGAGAATTGCAAAAGAAAAATACAATTTTTTTTTCCAAAAATTAAGCTTGGGGAAATTTATGTAATGAAAGTTTTTCTTATGTAAACCGTGCTTGGGAAAGAAAATAGAGATTTTTATAGAATAGCGGCATAAGTTCCAAGTACGGAGAAAGAGGTGCGCAAAAGTATAACGGTAAGTGTGAGGTTTTCCATTTTCTACCTTCTTTCTAACATGAGGAATCGAGTTTGGAAAAAATTAGATTTTTCTGAAATTCGAATATTAAAAGTTGTGCGGTAGGATTTGGATGTAAAATTCGTTGAACTACGCCCCTATTCAGTAGGAGTGTGGAAAAAATTAGATGAAAATCGTTTTGAGTTTTCAAAAGATTGCATTCATATAGAAATTGCAAATATATTTAGGATGTGTGCATCATATTTTAAAAAGGAGTTTTTAAAGAAGAAAAGTATTCATATAGAAGGCACCGCATAGAAATTCATGTACATGCACTTATTTTATGTTAAATGACACTTTGCACAAAGACACGGATGGTTGCAAAAATTGGATGTACACAAAATGGATGTGATTGATGCAGAGAATTACATAGTTTTACCCTTATCGAATTTCAAGGACGAAATTTTCTAAAGGGTGGGAGAATGTAACATCCCGCATTTTTAGATAATTAAATAACCAAAATAATTATAAACAGTGAAAATGAGCATTTTGGAATTGTCAGAATATGGCCTCGAACTTATACAATTGTATTCATGGCGATTTTCTGATTAATTTACATATATAATATGCCTCGAACGGACTTCGTATGAAAAAGTTATTGACATTCGAAGTCCCGTATCGAAAAATAATTATACGTGTAAATGTGCGTGAATATATTTGTTTATAAATATATACGCGTATAAATTCCTGAAATAACGCGTGTTTGAATTTAAAAATAGACGTGCATCATTAAGGAAATTAATTGTCATCCGCAATTAGAGGTAATTAATTAACATTAGTAGGCAATGTTAATCAAATCAGCAATTAAAGGAAATTAATTTACATTAATTAGTAACGTTAGAATTTCAAAATAAACATGTGTTATAAAGGGAATTAAATTTGCAATTGATGGAAATTAACTAGAATGAATAGGCATTGGTTAAAAGTTAACGTTTAATAATTTATAACGTTTAAAAATAGAGGAAATAAATTAATACATATAAAACAAAAATGCTAGACACGTCAAAACTGACGCGTTTTGCTTGTTTTTAACGGCTAGATTTCAATCGCTTTAAACAAACGGACGACGTTGCTTTGGCTCTCTATAAATAAACGTGCAGGGCTAGCCTTCAAACCTATATTTTTCTGAATGGGCGTGGAGGCAGTGTCATTTTTCTTTCTCCTCCAATTCTTCAGAAATCAAATATATTAGATTTAGGTTCTTTGATTTGCAATTTGGAGGTAGAAACTGTAGATTTAGAGAAGAGACGTCCAAATTAAGCCGTCCGTATAAGGTGAGTTTTCAGATCTGGTTTTCTAGTTTAACTATTTATTTTTCTTCAATTAGATCCAGATTTATAAATCAATACAAATTCCGGTTTGTGGATCCAAATAGGGTTGCAAAGGGGAAGGCTATGGATAATAGAATTGGATTAAAAATCAGATCTGGAATTTGGAGTGTTTTCTTTTTAGGTGAGTGAATTTAAATTATATATCTTTTACGTTTACGATATATTATCGTTAGATTCTCATTAAATATTTTAATTCAACATTTATTTCAGTAATTAGTTCTGCTAATTAATTATGTTGAAACTGTAAATTTTATAAGAGAAGTGTACGTATATTTAAATGTTATTTATATGAAAAAAAGAAAGGAATCCAATTAAATATAAGTAATATTAGGCTTAAAAGTTTTAGAGAAAGGCATAAGCCTAAAAGTGAGAAATTTACAGTAAATTATGAAATGAATTAAAAAGGGGAAAATCTAATAACTTGATTTGGAAGTTAGTGATAGATTAGTTGGTTGGTTTAGAAAAGGGAATACATTTCCATGGTTTAATATTAGAATTACAATAAACGTAATTGCAAGAATAAAAGCAAGGAAAGTGGAATTAGTACAAAATAGAGACATTACTATATTTTGCATTACTCAAAAATTAAAGAAACAATAAAAGAAATATCTTACAGTTACAAGTTATTGTTTATAGCATTATTTAGTATTAAAATATGGAAATGGTTTTTTAGCACAGTTTTTGTAACCAACCAAATAGAATAGAACTACTTCCCAGAATAAAAGAGAATAATGCGAAGCATTAAAGAAATTAAAGAAGAAGAAATAATCAAGTTAATTATTTGATAAGACTAAAAAGAATAAACAGAAAATGTGACTAGATCTGCATTTATTGCGCAGATAGTAGAGTAAAAGGAGCAGTTATTATGATAACTTATGATAGTTGGGCGTAGTCCCAAGTTAAGACTTTTATATAATATAAGAGAACTAAAGAAATTTAGTATCATAATAAAAGAAGACAGACTAAAATAGAAAAGAAACACTTGCAATTACATTTATAACATGTAGGTTATAAAAGAAAGAAAAGAACATAAAAGTGACAATTGCAAGTATAATTTTAACACGCATGTTATAATTAAAAAAGAAAGAAATAGAAGAGGCTCATTTTATCAAACTTAGATCTTGGATTAAGTTAATAAGCAAAAATAATAGCAGTGGCCCGTACTGGCAGCATTCCCTTTTAGGCCTAGGACCGATGGTCTCACACGTGGGTGGGGCTGGGCTTGCTGATTAGGGTAAATATGTAGTCAACAGAATAAGAAAAGTAAACTAAACGCATAATAAAAGATTAGACGTAGGTTCTAATAAAATGGTAAGATGCATTTGGAGTAGCCCAAAGGATGAAGAGCCTAATGAAGCAGTTCATCGTAGATTTTTAGCACAGAACTAGCACGTCCAACTTAATTAATTTGGGCTAGAAGGAAGTACGAGACTTCAACGGGATGTGAGGGTACTATAGGATGACCCTCTGGGGTAGGCCTAACGAAGCTGCACCCCCGAAGGCAGGTCTGTAGGTGTTCCATCAAGAGAGTATGCCTTGACTGCTTTTGCATTGCAGGCCTAACGAAGCGGACCTTTGTAGGCAGTCAAAAGGTTGATGAATGGAGTAGGATATTCGTATGACACCGTACTATGACTTGCGAGTAGGTTTTAGTGGGTAGGACCCAAAAGGATAGTCGCATGCGGAGATCAAGCCATCATCAACCAAGAACGAGTTTGGGAAAGACTAGAGCTAAACCAACAGGCCAATGATTCTTTCACTATCGAGACATTGGATGAGGGTCGTAGCCAATTGGATGTTTAGATTGTTTGCAGTAGGGCACGACCACTTAGCCCTTTAGAGGTCTTTCGATTAGTTGAGGGGTGGCTGCGTGGGGCCATAGCCACGATGAGAAAAGAGACAGACCAAGTAGAATATCTGTATTGTGGGCCTAACGAAGTTGTCTTACAGATATAGAAAATCCCCGACTGAGTTCCGTACAAGGTAGACCTCGTTGGCGGGATTCTGAGAGTAGACAGAACAATTACGTATAGTCCTCAAGGTACGCACTGGGTGTACATTATGGATGTCCGAGCATTAGTATAGTCTAGTGCAGACGCAGCTTTATGTTTTCATAGTAGACGACGGAACATCTGTATTGTAAGCCTCACGAAGCTGTCCTTTACAGATGTAGTTACAGAATGCTCTAGGAGCAAGATGATGGAGTCCTTTTCGAGGAGGATACGAAAGGTACTAAGGGTAGTACCTAGGACCGATGCGGTCATTGAGCATATAGCTACATATATATATATATATATATATATATATTGGTTATTAGGTTTTAACCTACTAGAGAGTAGATGGGTACGATTCACGCACAGAGGCGAGAGTATTATCAACCCAACAAACCTAATATAACAGAAAATGGAAATAAAACGTTATATGTAGAATTAAGCTTAGAAGTGTATAATTTGTCCATTCACCTGAACTTTAGTTCTGACCCCCTCCTCATAACATCCCATATGTTAGATAGATGGAAGAGACTTTCCAGCTTTGAGACACTTGTTTAGAAAGTGTTATTATCTTGGTGAGTATTTATAACTATTATATTTTAGTCAATTCCGCTGTGAGATATTTATTTGAGCTCTGATATATTTGTCTTTGCCTATTTGCAGGATACCAGATACCCAACTCGGTCTTCAGTGGGCTTTGACTTTATCATTTTTGTGAAAAATCCGGAGCCACTAGAATTCGGGTTGTTTACAGTATTCGTTCCAAAGTGACAACATATTGATGATGATGATTATTGAAGACCGAAGATCTTCAAAGCGAAAAGACTGCTTGTTGACATTCTCTAGGTTGCTCCCAATATAGAGACATTTATTATAGCAGTTGTCCTATCGTGTTTGGAAATCTTCGGATTGCAAGGACTACTCGCTACTAATGGTAGTAGGAGGAGTGCTTTCAGTTTCGTTCATTCCCCGAACGAACTTGTATGGATGAATGTCCGACATTGCAATTATGATAATATTAATTGATCTCTATCAATGTAGCATCTGCTTGGTGGCGGAGAAGGCAACTTCTCTTAGCTTAACACCCTTTCCTAAGACGTACGAGCTCAGGAGTTATACGTTTGTAGAAATCAGTTATGTGATTAGGGAATGACAATGTGCCATTCTAAGTGGAATGTGCTTTATGGAAGAATAAAGCGTGGCTTTATGAAAAATAAAGTATGGCTTTATGAGAAAAATAGCGTAGCCTCTCGAGCCTCACATCCTGGAGATGATATGGGTAATTATGTGGTCTGCATGACATATTTCAGGCTATCGGTGTATGAGTATGGAGGATTCCAGCGGAATCTAGATCCTCAAGGCATTTATTGCCCCATTTATTTGAATATAGTAGCTAGCTTGCGAAAAGTGATAAGGCTACCGGATATTGGTAGTATAACAAGTACAGTTCCAAGTGACTTGCTTGAGAAAAGCAATTAAGGTATCGTGGGAACTCTGTTTGCTATCGTGGGAACTCTGTTTGCTATACCACTTTCCTACCATCCACCATCGCCGTTCGGCATGAGGCAAGTCATGCCCAACCACAACCGTGCCAAGCCGCATCGCTCGGCACTACACTCTCTCCCACTCCCTACTCTCCACTGTTCGGCATGCGGCAAGTCATGCCGAACCGCAATCATGCCGAGCCGCATCGCTCGGCATTTTACCCTCAACAAATTTCTTCCAACACGTCCTCCCTACCGCTCGACATTCTATTCAACTTCTACTTCCTTTCTACTCTTCCCTCCTACCTCGTTCGGCATGGGGGCATCATGCCGAGCCGTGGCCGTGCCGAGCCACATCGCTCGGCACACTAAACCTTAACTTCATTTCTACTCCCGAACTTCCCCTCCATCGCTCGGCATAAGGAGGTCATGCCGAGCCACAATAGTACTTCTTCCACCAACTCTCTCCTTCAAGCACCTCTCACGTCCACTTCTCTCCTCCACTCCACCAGGCCTTAAACTCCTTTAAAAAACAACGCCTAGCCCTTAACTCCTATTCCACACGATTCCTAATGGCATTGATTTTATAGAGATTCGCGAGCTCGAATCTCATGTTAGGTTTCCTGGTCGGGGTGTAGTGTTTAGAGGATAGGTCGTTACCTAAAGAATGAGTTAAAACTAGGGGAGATTCTGGAGAAGAGAGAGCGGATCTAATTTGACCCACTGATTTGAGAAGGAGGCGAGTCAACATATGGAGTTTGGGGAAGGAAGAGTAGGTAGTCCGATGAAGTCTGTTGGGGATTGAGTTCGTAAGTTCTAAAAAGTAGAAATAAAAAAAAGGGAAGAAGAGAAGGAGCAACGGCTTATATAGAGAGAGGGGAAGTCGAAGGGGCAGCGACCGGTATAACCGGTCAAAGCACACCCCTCGTTCGGCATAGTTATGCCGTTCGACATTTGTATCTCGTTCGGCATAATTATGTCGTTCGACATAAGCATCACGTTCGGCATTCGATACCTCATTCGGCAGTCGAAGGAAGACATTATCTAAAGAATAAGGGTTCGAAGCAAAACGCGGAGGACTCGTAATTCAAAGCGCATCATGTTCATCCACATGATGCACTTTGGGTGGCAAGAAGTGTTACATGGTGGTTTGACCAAGTAACTAGAGGCACGGCATAAACACCGGTCGGCAATGAAGAGGTCGCTCGGTATTAATGTACCGTTCGGCATTAGGGGTACCATTCGGCATCCAGGCTCGACCAGCATTAGGGGTACCGTTCGGCATTCAAAGGACGTTCAGAATAAGGGGTATCGCTCGGCATTGCAGCCTCGACCAGCATTCCTGCCTCGCTCGGCATTTGTCCTCACAGAGCATACCAAGGTTGTTCGGCATCGGAAGCCTCGTTCGGCATTCAAAGTTTGTTCGGCATCGGAAGTCTCGTTCGACATTCAGCCTCGTTCGGCATTCAAAGGTTGTTCGGCATCGGAAGCCTCGTTCGGCATTCATCCTCGTTCGGCATTCAAAGGTTGTTCGGCATTGGAAGCCTCGTTCGGCATTCAGCCTCGTTCGGCATTCAAAGGTTGTTCGGCATCGGAAGCCTCGTTCGGCATTCAGCCTCGTTCGGCATTCCAGCATCGTTCGGCATTCCAGCCTCGACTGGCATTCCTGCCTCGCTCGACATCACCCCTCGATCGGCATTGAGCCTCGTTCGGCCTACACGTTTCACTTAACACACTGCCTCATTCGGTTTGGAGACCTCGTTCGGCATTTGTCGTTCGGCTTTTGTGGCTCGCCACACAGAAGTCACTCATCACGGGCCGAAGTATCTCACTCATAGGCCCAAGAGGGAAGTCCAACCCATCTTCGTCTATAAATAGAGGGGCAGGGGCACAGTGAAAGGGACCTTTTTTCGAGAACACTGGGGAGACTCTGCCGCTTTCAAGACTTATTATTTTCAGTTCAAACTTGTATTCAAGTCATTAATATACGGATTGTATCTGCATTTAACTACTTGTGAAAGAAATAAAGATCAAAACTCAAAGTGGACGTAGGCAGTTACGCCGAACCACTATAAATCTGGTGTTCTTATTCTCTACATTTAATTTAGTCTACATCTCTCTGTTTTAATTTATCTTCTTCATTTACCTCTCTACACAATCTTTCTAAAAGGGGGTTAGTGACCAATTTTGGTGCTAACAAGTATATTCACAAATCATTAACAAGATTTATTACTTTAAACCTTTACCTTTTCTATCTTTTTCCAAAAGATTCCATGCTTATACTCTCCTTTAAAAATATCCATTTTAAGGATCTACGTACTTTCACAAATCTGTTCAAAAAGGTTTAAGGCTAATGTTACTTAAACATTGTCATTACAAACCCAAAATCATTTCACATATGCTTATCTTTAAAACATTCTTTTAAAGATCTATTTATATTCATAAGTATAATAAAAATGGTTTAAAGACGAATGTTATTAATACATCGTCCTAACAAACCCAAAACCATTTCGCTTATGCTTATGTTTAAAACATTCTTTTAAAGATCTATTTACATACATAAATATGAAAAAAAAGGTTAAAGACGAATATTATTAACACATTGTCACAACAACCCAAAACCATTCCACACTTACTTTAAAACATTAATTTAAAGATCTAAGTTAATATTTGGTTATATTCGGTATTTGATAAGTCAATCACCCAGTTCTAAAGACGAAATTTTATGGAAACCACGGTTTGTATACTTAACTCGTTTCCAGCATTCCAACTTATATGATCCTTTATTCAAGAGTGAAGCCAGGTAAGTTAGAGCACTGGTTGCATATTGAAGCCTTGTGTAGACACTTCATTCTTGACTCTCATCGATAAACAGGTCTACCTCGTCGGTTTTTAGTGTCATGTATAGTATTAATTAATTTCATAAATGAGTAAGAAATCAAAATGATTAAAACATTTTTGACATTCCCGACCTAAATATTCCTCAATCAAGAGGGAGGCTAGTAGGGTAGAGCACTATTGCTTTTATCCCTACTCGAACATCAATCTTAACACTCACAAATAGATAAGCCTACTTTGTCCGCTTTGAGTATTACGCATAGTTAATTTCCTTTTTCAAAACTTATATATACAAATACTTTCAAAAAAATTTATTAATAGGATTTAAATATCTATTTAAAATACTACTTGAAAATAACTAATTTATAATTTGATGAAAACAATTAAAAATAAGTTTTATAATTTAAAACCCCTTTACTTCCAATATTCATAAATAAACGAATATTAAAAATATATTTAAACTTCAAACCAACTTTAAAATACATCAAAATATGTTAGAAAATACCCGTAAAATGGTTAGGGAAAAATACCAAATTAAAATATCATTTATAAACATTTAAAACCATAAGCAATTTACTACAACATTTATAAATGTTGTTAAAAGTCCTTGTTAAAGAACAACATTGGAAAGCATGAACTTTGTGGCCTGTTTTAACCACCCAAACAAATAATTTAAAACTTCAAAATTTTGTTATAGTAAGTACTACCCTTAGGGTACTCAAAAATCATGGAAATAAACCCATAAGGATATCTTTCAATTTATCTATAAAAATTCCCTACAACAAGGTATATTTATAAAGTGTATTTATAACCACCTTTTGTCTAACTTTAGCCACTTTGTTTGACCAGTTCTAAAATATTTTAGACTTTGATTTTTTTGCAGTAATAAGTACACATATAATACTTATTAAAATGTAAAGAAACACCTAAGTTTGTCTTAAAATTTAATTACAAAAATTTTCAAAAATAGGACATTTCAAAGTGCTCATATAGCGACCTCCTTCTCGCTATATCTTTTTACCACTTTTGTTTCATAAGTTAATAAATAACTTAAACGTCCATATTATTCCAGTAATAATTAAACTTATAGTACTTATCAAAAATATGAAGAAGCCCCTAGGATGTCTCTCAAAGTCAACTCTGATAATCACCGAACACGAGGCATTTTCAAAGTGCATCCATAGCGATATTTTCGCTTCTAACTTTCACAATTTTCGTTCATAATTTCTATAACCAACCATTTCTTTTCTATATAATACACTAAAATATGTGTAGAGAACAACCAAATCAAAATATCCCAAGTTAAAATCATAAATCTTCCATTTAAACAAAGTTAAAGTTAAGGGATACCGAAGTGCACTTATAACGATTATTCTCGCTTCAAACACTTTCAAACATACTTCACTTCAAACCATAAGCCAAACTACCATCTAAACATCAAGTCATAGCCATGCAATATTTTTAATAGGGTAGTAGAACTGATGTTTTACAATATAAAGTTGTCATTTGCTTTCAAAAGAAAGAGGGGTCCAAAGTTTATAACTTTAGTTAGTTAATGTCACTTTAACTTTATATTTACAAACACACACAAAAAAAGCAAACAAGATAGTGGGCTAATTCACTTAGATCCAAGTGAAACACATGCTTAAACACACAAGAATCAAAGAACCACTTCCTATCATCTCCAAACATCCAAAGCTTCCATCTTTTGTCCATTTTAGTGCTCGACTATGCTCCACCTTGCATTGGATGCTCATGGCCCAAAATGGTTTGGAATTTGTGCTCCACTTATTCCACTTTTTCTCTGCTTTCCATACTTTCTAAGGTGATCTAAGGACTTGGTTAAAGTTTGGTAAAGTTTGGACTTGATTTTCTTTGATTAGAAAAGTATTAGTGGAGATAGAAGTATATTAGTATTAATTAGTTTCTACTACTTTCTTAATTTTTAAAAAGCGATTAGCCTTAACCTTAAGGTTGTTTTTTATGTTTGAATAAGAGGTCACTACCACCTTCTACCCTTTATGAAAGGTAACAAAGGAGACTCCCCCTCACATGCCACCTTTACACTTCATTTCCTAAGGAAAATATCTCTTCAGCAAATTACCCTTCTCTTCTAGACGCTTCTAGAAGTATTCCCAAATTGGCTTAATGCAAATAATTTTATTTCTTATTATGATTTTCTAAGCAAATAAGTGTATGTAAAAATGTTTAAATGACTTCGGATGAATAAAAAGCTATTTAGCAATAAAACGATTTTCGGTCACATTAACGATATCTTCAAAGTATTTATGTTTGTGAAAATTTGTCCTAACCAGTTTACCATCATTAGTTATGATTTAAAAAGGGGTTAAAAAGTTATTAAATCAATTTAATCCAAGATTCAAAAATTTAAATAATTTAGATATTTTAATATGAAGTGTTTGAAATTTCGGGTCGTTACAGGTAGCACACAAATAAACTTCAAATCTAAAAAATTTAAAAAATGACACCTATGACAACCTGCACCTCCCGATACACCGATCCAAAGCCTAGGATGACTTTTGGATTTGCGTCAATTCCAAGAAGTATGAGCAATCAAGTTTTCAAACATCATAGAAACTAAGAAATTACAGGTAAGATCTATGACATTCTACACTTCTAGGTCTCACAGTAGAAGGAAATAAGGATATAAGTACTGAAAGTGGACATTTTAGAAAAACAATCTCCAAAATTATTAATTCATATACACTATTTCCAAAGTACAATATAAGTCTGATAGACTTTTAATATAATAAGTAGCTACATGAGAAACAACGAAGAATAGTGGAATGCCAACGCTTAACTCATTTCTCCACATATTATGCCAAACCAATTGTTGTCCTATTATCCTATGTTGGGGGAAATGATTGGAGCGAGTCAGACAAAAGTTTGGTGAATGATTTACATCATCAACATATGGTGATCACATGTAATTGACTTCAATTATAATATATGTGATCTAAGTTGTCCTACTTGGTTTTGTGAATTACCTACAAAGTTTTCTTTCATTAACTTAAGGAATTATAGTTCCAGTTACACCTATACCTAACATCTTATAAAGGTTTACACTCAGGGTTGAAGAACTAATCTAACCCTAAATCACTGGCGGATCATACTGATAGCTACCGGAACTATTCCAACATAGTTTTACCTATAATATCAACCTTGGGACTGCATTTTCCAAATTACAACTACATGTATTATATTTACGCATTGGGAGGGAGCCCGCATTTCCAACTCACGCCAAAAAATGTCTCAAGCTTTCTGCAACTATGTCCATCTCTCAATGGTAATATAACGCCTCTTATCGCACCACGCTGGATCCATCAACAACGCAGTATCATGTCCGTGCCATCGTGCATACAAAGGAACTCCCGTTAATGCCGGGCCACACACTTCTCTAAGCATTATAGTCAGTGTGTGCATACATCATAGAACCTCATATGAGTTCAATTTGCGATAGAATCACCCCAGTCAAAAATCGACCTCGTTGAATAAATAGTGCCCAAGCTTTGTTGCTTGCACACACATCTATCTAGTCCCACAACGTCCAAAAACCGCTAACCTAGGAGGCTAGTTTCCTTGTTTGTACTAACATCCATATATATATCTATATATACACACACACAATCGTAGTGATTTTTGTTTAATTATTTTACGTTAATTACAGTAAAGTTTTAATCACACTAATTATCATTGTTCCCAATTATCAATTACAGTAAACTTTTAACTAAAGTTTTTCATCACAGTAAAACCTTAATTTTATAAATCTATAATTTATAACTCACAAATTCATATTTGATTTCATATACAATTTCGATAAATCAACCTAACTTAGGTTTAGGGTTAACATGGTTATATCAATTCTTATTTACCTTAACAAAAAGTATGTGCACCAAAATTGGCACAAACAACTAATAAAGATTTTGTAGAGGAATAAATGAAGAATAATAAATGTAAATAGAGAGAATATAGCAGTAAAATAATAAGAAACAAGCTAATAATGGAGACACATCAATTTATAGTGGTTCGACGTTGTTTGCCTACGTCCACTTTGAAGAGATAGCATTATTAATCACTCTGTAAGCTGAGTACAAGAGGATCAAATGAAAATCCTTAGTTACAAAAGAATACAAAGCAATAAGCAGCGTAAGATCCCGAAAATGAATAATAAAGTCTATACTTATAGAGGAAAACGATGAAATATCTCCCTGAAAATTCAGTAAAAGGCTCTCCAGATCCATAGGGGCCCATAGGAGGGATCGCAAGGCCCAAATCCTAAGAAATAAGGATCGGGGTCGATCCCTATTTTGGAGGAGTTAGGGGTTGCAATCCCTATGGGAGCTTCTCCATGTTGTATTATGCTTAGCCTCTTTGTTTCATGCCAATTACACTTGTACATGGTGAGTTATTGATCAATCTTTGTTGCAATGTGTTGTGTAATCTGATTCTGGCCGATCCCACTAGAGGGAAGAGGGTCAATACCTCATGCTCACTCCTTTTGGGGGTGTGATCCTTAAGGTGGACTCTCTAGGGTTGACACCTCTTGTTCCCAAAGTCTTATATGTATCCGACTTCTGGATTTTGAGATATCGATCGTTTTTTATTGAGTTGCACTGTTTAGCTGAAGTAATCCGATCCCTTTGGTAGAGAGGGATTGTACTTGATCCCTTTTCTAGATTAGACTATATTCCATACTTAAAACATTTTTTATAGAATATCTTTTGATTCCATTCGATCTTATATTATTATCTGTACTTGATTTCTGGACCCCACAATCATCGCTCTGGGCTACTGGCCTTGATGACAGTCGAGTCTAACTTGTCTAGTCAGCTCGGATATAGCCGGGTCAAAATGCTAGATAACACTTGCCCACAAAGTACGTCTTGTGTCGAATATGATGTGCTTTGAATCGAAGCAAGTTAGAGTCACTGGAAAGAAATACATCCAATTTTCTGAATAGTCGCTATCCTTCCGTTGAATTAATTTCTCAAAGTGTCGTATCTCTCTTTGATCGTCATGACGCTTGGTTGATTTACAATAATATAAATTCAGGATTATATTCCATCAGCTGATATCTATGTCTAGTTCTACGGGGCTAGTAAGCTTTGGTTATCTGATCCAGTTTCGTCTTTGAAAGTTTGAGTTGAGAATTCAATTTCTATAGATTTCAAAATTGAATTTTTAAGATATACACGTGCACATTCAAGTACATGTTCTTGTCGTTGGCTCCTGGATGCTTTTATATGCTCACAGAGTCATTGCCAATTTTTATCGAACTGAATGCGATAAGGGATCAGAATTTCACCACGGATAGGCATCGTACCCGATCCTTTTTTCTTTCTCTCTCTTTATTTTTTTATAGGCACATAGGGATCGAATTGGTTCCCCTTGGATAGGGATCGTCTCTGATCCCTTTTTATGTAAGGGACCTTACATTTTTTGCTTCAAGTCTGTTTGAATGTGGACCGATCCCTTAGGTTTGTATATAAGCCAATACCTTTCCTCTCCATCCCTCACCTTTTCACTTTATTTAGTTTCACATTCGAACCCTCCTTCTCATTTCGCCTTACTTCAGAAATAAGTGAAGCCGAACCCTTCCCCCTTTGTTCCTTCTTCAATTAACGATCTCCAACAAAAAATCCATAGCTCATAGCCGCGAACCCCATCCACTCAAGTTTCATCGCCTCTACCTGTCCAATCTCATCGTCCCACCTCAAACCGAGCTAAACCCTGCCTTTGAATTACCCTTTACCGTCGACTTCTTTAATTGCTAACTAGGTAGGTCTTGATTTATCATACAAATAGAATTAAGCGGCAAGGCGACATGGGTTCATATGCAATTGTGAGTACGAGGTTAGGGTTCGATGGTGATATACGATGGATAGGTTGGTTGTAAAATGTGGAAGATGGATCAATGCAATGGCTATGAGAGGGATCGGTCGTAGTTAGGTGTAGGAAGGGATCAGTCACAGTTAGGTGTAGGAAGGGATCAGTTCATAAATGGGATTGAGGGATCGGTGATGGAGTGTTTGGCAAAGGAAACGGCTGTTAATGTATTGGAGTAAGGAGGGATCAGTGGTGTTAGTTTTGTGAATGTAACATCCCACCTTTTTGTACGCTTTAAGCAGACACGCATGCCGAATCAAACCATACAGATGGGCGGATTGTTATTGGGGTGAATAAGAAAAGCAGAGAAAGAAAAAAAACAAAACAGAATCTCACAATAGAATGACAAAATATAATAATCAAATAACAGTACATGAAGCTGTTTACGAAACATTTTATTTTACTTATACAATACAGAATCAGAGTTACACATATCAGAGATAAACAAATAATGCACCAAAACAGTATGAATGTAGTGGAATAAATATAGTAAATAATAGTAGTACAAATCTTCATCTTCGTCCTCCAGAAATAAGGTCTTAAAATCCTGAAATGCTCAGGCTGACCCGAGCGAATTGAAAAGACAAAACACTCGAGTCAGAACTAAAAGATCTTATATAAGTTAAATCAACGGTAAATAAATATGAGTGTAAATGGCATCAGAGATGTTTACAGGGTTTGACATCTCCTATCCAGTGTCTAACATGAGTGTAGTAACTTAAGAGATGTTCGGGATTCACATCTCCTAAGGATCCGTTAAACTATCTACTATGTAGTACAATACGCTATTATAATATGTCTACAGTCAGATAAACTATTAAAATAGCGTTAAGGCGTTACCCATATCCCCCTTAACACATTTTATATATTCCCGTAGTCTATACAGTACCGTAATCCCACCCGTACTGGGTGCAATCAGAGGGCACTCCATAGGTATGGTACAAACCAAACTCGTAGAAGGCGCGCTAGGGTAGGTGACATGGCACAACTAGGCAATGCTAGGGTAGATATACCAATTACACTTCCGGACTGTTGGTAACGCATAGCCGCAACTACCGCCCAACTCGAAACACACTCCCGAGTAAAATCGAAGGGTGGCCACCAAATAAATCGCAAAGTCGGAATATAGATCGATGGAGTGTTCCCGATCGAAGAAATGACCTCACTTAGCCCGTCGATTGCTCCTGTTTTAGCCACCTTAAGCCAACTCACGGGAGTCGGGTCCACGTATATACCTCATATAGGATCGTCGCCACCATCCTACTTCATTCTGGAGTCTCCACTGCATACACAGTTGTCAAAGTGGTTTTCGGTATTGACAGAGAGTATGCCCATATCCGATCCCGGTCTCTTTAACAACCAATCGCTTATTACACACCGGATGGTTCTTTTACATTTTCAAAAATCATTTCATAATTGATATCAAAATATCATATTCAATTCAAACCATATCACTTTCGAAATCATTACTTACTTTCGAAATCATATCACATTGACATCATAGTTCGAAATTATATTTCCTTTCAAAGGTCGTATTTCCAAAATAGGCTAAACTCTCATTTCGAAATTATCATATTAAGTCAAATATGCTATTTAAATCCCAACTTAGGTTATAATGTCGCTTAACCACATTCACTTTAATAATCGAGAATTTGAATATAAACCCATCCATTTTATTTAGTTTGGAATTTAGAAGAAAATAGTTATAAATAGTTATAAATAGTTAATATAGATTTAAAATAGATTAAATATAATTAAAATAGATTAAATAACTTTAAAATAGATTAATTAGATTTAAAATAAGTTAAACAGGTTAATTAGTTCAAATAAATTAAATGGTTTAAAATAGGTTAAAATGATTTAATATAATTAATACAGGTTAAAATAGTTTAATACTTTGAAATTTTAATAATTAGAAATTTTAAAATAATATATTTTTAAAACAGTTTATATTAAAACATAAATTTGTAATTTATATCAAATTAAACTATTCATTTCATTTCAACGCATTTGGACCATTTCAAATTTCCAAATCGACAAACCAAATTTCAATAAACTATTGAATTTCATATCGTTTAAATCCATGTTCAAAATATCAATACGGATTAGTCCAACTTCAACATATTTCAAAGTTATTTTCGAACAAATTCAATCACTCAATTTCGATAGAATTTCATTTATACAGAAAAGTTTAACTTTAAACTTCTTATTTACTTTCTTAAAGAAATCCCTTTTTAAACCAATTCGCATTTCAACACAAACTTGATTTTTTTCAATAATACTTCAATTTACATAAATCAAATTTTATTTCAAAACATCAATTGATTAAATTCAAAATTTTAAGGATTTTAAAATGATTTAATTTAACCAATCCGGTGTCCGTATATAATTTTCTACCCTAGGGTCAAGTGATACGGATATTTATCATTTCAATCCGCAATTTAAACATTTTACGGTTGTATATCATTTCAAACCGCAATCCCGAAATAAATAAAAATCCATAACGAACTTGCAGTTTATAATGGTATAGAATAACGGTATAGAATAAAACATCCATTCAACCAACATCAACAATCGACATCCATCATAATCATCATCCAAATAAATCAATAAATATCAATATAGAACTTATAATCAATAACGGGTATTAAACTGGCAATTTATATTCAATAATAAATTAAATAACGATTTTATTCTAATAAATTCAAATTAACTGGGATGATAATTCAAAATATACCAAACAGTCATAAATAAATTTCTAATTAATCACATCATAAATTAAATTTAACAAACATAAGAAATTTTTAGAAGTTGTGAGTGGGTTGAAACACTCACTTTTGAATTTAAATTAAATTTAAATTCAAAATAAGCCCAAAATTTGAGCGGTCTCTAAATTCGTCCAAACTAGTGTCAAAATGTCCAGAATTTTATTATGATCCCAGCGGAGAAAACCGCGTGTGAAACGGACCTCGTATGCAAAAGTTATGATACTTAAAATAATTGAAATTCAAAATTTAAATAAAATAAAATAAAAACGTACGCCTATGATGCAGCCACGACACCCTTTCATCTCGTGGCCGAAACCCTACCTATCGAACAAATCACGACAATCTCGACTGTAGCCGCCACCATGTCACTGCATTTTGCCGCTGCCCTAGGCCATCGCGACCACCACCTATAGCTTGCCGAACTCCCTTGAACACCCTCGACCCACGACGACGTCGATCGACGCCCAAAACCCCACCAGCGCCGCCACATATCAAAACCCTAATCGTACAATCCACAGTGATCTAGCCATCAACCTCACCAACGAACCACCTGGATGAAACGTACGCGACAATCCCTCCGTAGTGGTATCCTCAATTTGACAATCGGTCGCCGATGATCAACCCTCCATGAACGGCCGAAAATTAACCTTAAATTTCTGAAAAAATGGTGGTTCGAATTAGAAAACGAGTGGCAGATCTGAGATGCTCTCATCAAGAGCTTTGAATCGATATATAATTTGCTATTGTTTGAGGAGATTGAATTTTTGATTTGGTTTTGATTTTGAATTTTGCAATTAGGAATTAGGGTTTGTCTGCCATTGGAAAGAGAGGAACAAATGAAATTGTACGTACAGACAAACTGAGTTGAGGAATAATAGGGTTTATAACAGGTTATTTATAGGTAGGTCAGAATTGAGATGAATGGACAAGATTTGATTATAACGTTGAATGATAAATGGCCTGAAAAGCCCGTTTCGACTCTGGAACGAAAATGGGTCAACCCATATATCAAAATAAATGCTTTCAATATTTTAAATTCAATGGAACAGGTTCCAAGTCCTGATTCCATCGTATGAAGAAGTTATGCCAAAATCAGCTTATTTCAAATTGATTTCAATTGATTTTAATTAAATTGATTTCTGGGCGTTTCGAGTCCGTACGATCAAACGACAAGTCCGATCGCTACGAGACTTGAAATCCTATAATAAGTTACTTTTAGGGATCCGATGAAACTGGTTTCGTCGAAATCCAAGTCAGTGGCCAAAATGGCTATATTTTTCAGTTAATTAAATAAATTAATATTAAATTAATTAAGTCATTTTTTCAGTTTAAATTTAAAAATTTACAACTTCTATCATTTTTGATTTCTTAATCATTTACAATAATTTAAAAAAATTTAGATGTCAATTTAACGTTGATTAATTCATCTATTTCAGTGTTAAATTTCAATTTCATTAAATTCAGAAATTATAAGTTAAAATTCCAAAATCCATTTATTAAATTTTCAAACCTTGTTATTCAAGTCTTTTATTACAATAAGGATATAACTAACATTGGTTTATATCTTGGTAGATTAATATTTCCCAATTTCATCTTAATTTCTATTTACGTAATATTTAATTTCATTTTTAGTCACAATTAATTTCCAATTTAATTTAATGGACTACATACATAGGTAACTTATAATTATTGTCACTATTCACTTTTAATTTCATTTATAAATTTATTGCTTACAACAAATGTTACCATTAGTTTCATAACACAAATCTCGTTCAATTACTATTAATCAATGTATTATTTCCTTGGTTAATTCAATATTTACTTTTATTTTCTTATATTAAATTTATAACCAAGCATAACATTTAAATTACAATGAATTAGAATTTCATACACATTGTTAATAATCAACTTACATTAACATTATTACACTTTATTTTAGTGTTCATTTCATTATTAAATTTATAAATTTTTTTATTTCTTCGCTATTAAATTACCAAAATCTTATTAAATTAACAAATTTAATTATCGAAAATTACGGGTCGTTACACTGAATGGGATCGGCTATGTTGAGATAAAGGGGTCGACTATGGGGACATAGCCGATTTTAGGCCTTTGAATCGAGTATGAACACTTAGCAAACCAATCCATATAAACCCGTACAAACAATCGAGACCAATCCCACCTTAACGAACTTGGATGGACCATAAGAGACTACTGGACTTGCATATCCAATTTGAACTCAAAATCGAACGATTAAACTTCTGGGACTTGAATATGAACTAAAATCCAACATATAAACCTGAATAATGAACTTCATACTCTGATATGCCGATGGTCGATCCCGAGGCTTACACAATCGATCAATGTAAACACTAGTTGAGGCGGTCAGCAATGATGGTCACTCTGGTCAGGTCCAAAGTCTCGTCGCTACTCTTGCTTTTAATTTTGAATTATTTATCTCTGCACTTCACGACATTGCACATATTTGTTTACACTTAGCACGAGGTGACAGGTTAATTTTTCTAATCTTAATTATCTACTGAGTTTAGTTGCTACGGGCTCCAGATGTTCAAGGCATTTAACCGCAATGTCATCCAGTCAACCTTCACAACATAACAATCCAGGTGCTCAATCGAGCTATGCGACTGTATCCGATAGACTTTCTCCTGAACACCAAACTGAGCAACCGGAGAGTTCCGATCCGTTGGTTGACCTTTTCTTTGATGTTTCCATCCTTCCGGTGGAAGAGAGGGTGCTATATTTCAAGATGATCCGATGGACTCCCAAGCCTCCAGAATTGGTGAGTCTGCTCTCCGTAGGCTATGCTCTAAACATGGGATCCCATTTGGAGATGTTCTTGCCCTTCAAGGAATGATAGGGCCCGCCTATCCTCAGAGGGGTATATGGCTTGTAATAAATTTATGTGTTGGGCCGGATATGTGCTGCCTTTTAATTCATTTATCCAAGTGATGCTAAATTACACTACACCAGAGAAGGCATTTCGTAGCGTTGAAAAAACGCTCCAAAACATAGCGTTTCGTTAAACGCTACGACACAACATGCTACTAAAAGTCTAAATGTTTTTGTTGCGTTGTAGTAAACGCTACCAAAAACAAACATATTCTAGCATTTTTGAAACCTACAAAAGTCTTTTTTGCAGCGTTTGATTTGTCCTAATATATATTTTTTGTTGCGTTTTTTCTCTGCTACAATATGTTTTTTGTGTAATTTACATTTATTCTCGCAGCACTTTTAAAACGCTACTAAAACTTATTGATTGTTGTGTAGCCTATTTTAAATGCTGCTATTTTCTGTTAATGGCTTGTATTATTTCCGACAATCACTTATATACAATAGTCATGTTAAAACCAACAACCAATCACATATTTATCATATTCAAGCCAACAATCAATCAAGTAATTATCATTTTCAAACCAATGTCAATAAATCATATAATCATCATACTCAAATAATTGGAAATATATGTTAATAGCATAATCAAATAATTATCATTTTCAAACCAATGTCAATAAATCATATAATCATCATACTCAAATAATTGGAAATATATGTTAATAGCATAATCAAGTATAATATTCATAACCATTTCGATAATAGTATTTCGACAAAATGAGCGAACTCATATACCACAACTGTTCACAAACAAGTTTACACAACTAGTACGAACAAAATATTATAATATATATATAAATTCATTACTTAATTACTAACAATTATTTGTTACAGCTGTTCTTCACTTAGGAAACTTCTCTTCGAAAGTGCAATGCCTGCCCAAGTGAAAAAACAACATATAGTCAAACAATTATGTTAATTTGTAGGACTTCAAATCTGATAGTCAAATAATTATATTAATTTTAACAAAACTTAGTTAATTTATTATTATTATTATCCTTATTATTATTAAAACTCAGATAACTTAATTATATTTTTATTATTAACTTAGTTAATTTTTATAAAATGGGTTAATTCATCATCATCATCATTATTTATAAAACTTTGTTAAATTAGTTATATTATTATTATTTATAAAAATTAGTTAACTTAGACTTAGTTAATTTTATAAAACTTGTTTAATTTTAACAAAACTTAGTTAAATATTTTTAACTTGGTTAACTTAGTTAATTTATTAGTATTATTATTATTAAAACTTGGTTAACTTATTATTATTATAATAAAAAATTTAGTTAATTTTTATAAACTTAGTTAATTGATCATCATCATCATATTTATCAAACTTTGTTAAATTAGTTATATTATTATCATTTATAAAATTTAGTTAGCTTTAAACTTAGTAAATTTTATAAAACTTGTTTAATTTTAACAAAACTTAGTTAATTTTATTAACTTGGTTAACTTAGTTAATTTGTTGTTGTTATTATTATTATTATTATTAAAACTTGGTTAACTTATAATCATTATCATTATTATTATAAATTTAGTTAATTTTTATAAACTTAGTTAATTCATCATCATCATTTATCGAACTTTGTTAAATTAAATATATTATCATTATTATTTATAAATTTTAGTTAACTTAAACTTAGTTAATTTTATAAAACTTGTTTAATTTTAGCAAAACTTAGTTAATTTTATTAACTTGGTTAACTTAGTTAATTTATTATTAGTATATTATCAAAGCTCAATTAACTTAATTATATAATAATAATAAAAATAAAAATAATAATTATTATTATAAACTTAGTTAATTCATCATCATTATTATTTATAAAACTTTGTTAAATTAGTTATATTATTATCATTTATAAAATTTAGTTAAATTTATAAAACTTGTTTAATTTTAATAAAACTTTCTTAATTTTTATTAACTTGGTTAGCTTAGTTAATTAATATTAATATTATTATATTATTAAAACTCGGTTAACTTAATTATATTATTGTTATTATTATTATTATAAACTTAGTTAATTTTTATAAACTTAGTTAATTCATCATCATCATCATTAATATCTATAAAACTTTGTCAAAAAGTGTGTAAGCTAAACATTTACACACTTCACTTTGTTGAATAGTGTGTAAGCTAAACTTAGTTAATTCATCATCATCATTATCATCATCTATAAACTTAGTTAATACATTTACTGATTGTATACCTAATATCATGACCGCTGCTTACCAATTCAGTGTAAAACTGCTGCTTACCAATTCAATGTCTTTGTGTGTCCAATCTTCATTTGCTCTGCTTTTTGTACCCATTGCTGATGTTGCTTTGCTCTTTACTTCTAGATCTAAAGTCAATTTTGTATTGTGAACGACCAGGTTTCACAGTTACCATTATAAAATTTTGCAATACAACCCTTATCGAGTTATCAATAGTCAGTGCTCTACTTTCTTAACTGAAAATAGATTTAGTACTATGGAAAACAAGCAGTATCTAAGAGATAGCGCACCTATTCGTAGAAGAACCCCTTGGTCAACTTGTAACTAGTTAAGCATACCAAGTATGATTATACCAGAACATGTGAGGTGCTAGATCCAGATTTCAGGCCGTCCATTCACTTAGTTTTAACATCCACCTAGAAAAACATAGAATTAGATGGCCAACGCAAATAATTTTTGTTCTTATGTAGGAGAAAAGAAACTTAAAAAAGTTGAGAAATGTTCCTCACTTATAAGAAGCTTGTTTGTCGGTTAAAAATCCTCCAGTCATTATTTGATTTCCAGTTCCCTAACCTAACATATCTAAATCAGTAAACTCTTATTGTTCTTGTTGAACACTAAGAAGCGTTGCTAACTCATCAATGTCCACCTTGCCATCTCCATATTCACATGCTTTCTTGAAAAGTTCATCTTTCTAATAACAGATAAAATGTGCATTTTTTATAACCATAAACTAGCTAAGGTTAAAATAGTGTAGGAAATTTTGGAGAAAGCCAACCAAATTTTAGTCAGAAATGCATCAGACCTTAGAAGCTGCTACTTGATTACCAAATGCATGAATCAAGTCAGAAAACTCCAATAATGTAAGCCTTCCATCTTCACTGTAGTCAGGTTTCAGTAGTGCATACATTTGATAATAAATAGATATTGATATGAAAACAATTATGCAAAATTAGCAGGAAGTAAACATTCAGAATTCAGAAAATTAGAGATCCATAGTTGATACAACAACATGTAAAACTAAATTATGATATTCAGCGACATGAATTTTCAAGAATGCAAGTTGATTTTATGCATTATGATATGTCAACTAATGTTTTTGTTTGCTCCAAAATAACCGATAGGTTCACTCATGATTTATCGTGTCAGTTTTTAGTTTGGTCATAGATAAGACAACTATTAAGTTATTTCTATCATAACTGTTTATAATTCTTGGAATAATGCCGGGATCCTATAAAAGATTTCAAGATCGCATCTGACGTGATCTATACATTAATGATAGACTAAATCATGGAATAAATAGATCTAGATAAGAATATGACAAACTCATTCAGCCAACAAATTCATATGCAGACAAGCACATGCAAATACACAATAACATGAAAATGAAGCATCTTACTTTTGTTATTTAAACAAGTTTAAGCATTTCTTAAATGATAATTAAGTATTTCATAGTTTGATAGTAAATATAGAATAAATTTTAGTTTTAGGTTCGAGAAATACATGGAGACGTGTGAGATTCAAGCAGGTAGAAAAGTATCTGTAACACATATATGAAATAATGTTCTTGATGTTTGTGTTCATGTACTCGTTTGTAGGAAGTAAGGCCCAAAAGCAGGAGTTAAAGCACTAAAATATCACCATTTGTAATTGAAACATGAAAATAAAATTACAAGTACATACGTATTGAAATATAAAATTGAATTTAAGAATAAATATAATACATTTTACGGGTACTCTTCCCTTCACGCCTAAGGCAAATCCATCTTCGAACAGCATGCCTATAATAGCCGTTCCATGAACTTGTATCTATTAAAATTTAATATTTATTTTCAGTTAAACACAAAATTAGATGGACTTAAATGTAAATCATACGTGAAAATTGAGAACTTTGAGAATAATAGTAGAAAATCAAAAAAGAGTATGTTTTTGAATGCAAAATGATAGTGGAGAATTAATAAAATATCATAGACGGTGGCAAAAATTATTAATTGTAAATATCATTGCCTACAAGTTGGCACTACTTTAACTTATCAAACAGTTAAGTTTTTAGGTTCAAAAGCAACAAGTTGTCAGTGCTAAAACAACAACAAAATTTTGAAATGTGGGGATCTGAAAATAAAAGAGTGTTGTTTACTGCAATGGCTACGATTTAAACCGCTTAAACAGATACCTTAATCTCCGGGTGGAGTAGAATTTTTGATTAGCAAAATAACAATAATTTACTATAGTCTGACATTAAATAAAAGCATCATCTCCAGGTAATATAGATATAAAAGTAAGCTATAATAAGGTATCACCTATTTGAGGATGTAAAAGTAAGCCAAAATTAGGTAATATAGATATTGTTTCGGTTTACACACACACAACAATAAACCATAGATATTAGCATCCAAAAAATTTGGGCGACACATCAGAAAAACTGAAAAATAATCTGCCTGAAACAATAAATTGAAATCACTATCAGTCCATCAACTTTATATTGTTTGGTTGATTATAGAATATATATATATATACATCTCAACAAAACCCTTGCCAAGTTGCAGCAGTAGAAAAATTGCCAAGTTAACCTAAAGAATATCAGAGGTATCATACCCGAAACTTAAAATGAATATGTTTTTTTTTCAAAAAATTACCTAGATTACTATAAACTCACAACATTCAGACGCGATGTAATTTTTACTATAGAATAATGCACGTAAAAATTTGAGAAAAGGGAGCTGTAGTTGTTTACTTATGTGGAAATTTGTAGTGTTGGAATATATCTTCTGATTTTAATAAAAAACTTCACCATGGTATTGTACATGTAAAGATCTTATTACTGTCATTTTTTAGTTTTTATTTTTTTCCTTTCTCTTGTTAAGAATCATTGTACCTTTATTTGAAATAAAAGACGAATGGTATCCTTAGTTCAGTTTGAAAGTATTATATCATCATTTTATGAAGACGATTTGTATTTCTTATTATAGGTTACAAAATCAGTTTCTTAAAAATTGAAAATCATTAGAATAAGCTTATACGATGGATCTTACATGAAATAAACCAAGTTCCTACATAAACTTAAATTGATGAATAAACATAAGCTACTAAATAAACATAGGCTACTAGATTTCAAACGCGGTCATTTTGTTGTCTATGTCCATAAGATTATCTTGCACAATAAGAACTCACACCCATGAACAATGGTTTAAAGTGTTACGCAATCTACTAAAACCCCAAGTTGCCCGTAATCGATCTTGCATAATTGCTTGCTCCAACGCGACATGAAGTTCTTTTGAAATCGAAAAGAGCATGCGAGGAATATGGATTCTTTCAGGTACAAATTCAAAAATTGAAGTCAAGCTGTTGCTTGCTTCATTCTATAATTAATATAATCTGTTGTCTTATAGGTGGTAAACATGGAATCAACACTGAGAGGGTAGCAAGAATGGTTGATGTAGGGAAGAATTTTTCAAGCAACCTTTCGAACAAAGGCAGAAATATATGTCTAGCGATATAAGAACCCTAGTCAGGTGTGGAACGAGTGTTAATCAAGTGAATCCACTAAAGCAAAAAAATGTATATATACATGGACCACAACAGTCCATTAAAATCCCATTTGCAGATCATCAAATCTTACAAATTTCCAAAAATAATCGAACTCCTCGTGGCTCTTATCATAGTGGGATCAAAATTGAAACAAAAAATAGCATGACCATCTATGATGTTGGCTCCTTCAACATTATTCATCGAGTGAACTGTGCTTATAGTGATACAATATGTAGAAAGTGAACTGAACTGATGAAAATGATATGAGATTTGAACCAAAGAAGATAGCAAAGAGATCTGAACTAAAATAGACAACGTGATGCAATACAACATGAACTATTTAATGCAGTGTGCTCTTAGCTGAATAGGTATTGGGTAGAAGTGATCCAAAATGACTGAAGGGTTAGTGAAATTTTGGTAGTCGACAAACAATGAAAGGAACAACAAGTTGATGTATTATGAGAAACAAATTGGAGGCAGTCTAAAAGCAGTGCATGAAGTATGAGTATTAAAGCATGTACCTATGATAATGCATCAGATGAATTAAGAACCATGCCACTACTCCATATTCTTAACTTAGCAAGATTTAGACATAAGAGCGGTAATTCAACAAAATTTGTTAAATAGCTTTTTAAAAAATAGAATTTAGTAAAACTAGATATATATTTGTTCATATCCTATTTCCCCCTTGTAGACATATGCTAAATCTAGAATCGAAAATAATGAAATTGAAAATGTCTTAACTTTCTATAAATGAGAATTTCATCAGGAAAGACGAAAGCCAAATCCCAAAGTATTGCATCCATGTTTAACAATTATCTATATATAAAGTAGTACACAAATAAATAGAAATACAATATATGCAAATGGATTTTAATTACCGATTCTTCAAGAATTGGACCTTTACTGACCAGAAATTCATCTAAAGCTTAGCTGCTAGAAATGATTTTTTAGCATGGATTTATTTTGTACAACATAACATCCATTTAGTTAACAAATTTACTTGTCCAAGATCACTATCAGTATAAATAAGTTAGTCTCAGTGCTTAACAACAAAAAATTCTTGTTCTAACCTTTTCACTTTCTCTTAAAAAATATATGCTCTCATGTTATATAACACTCACTTATAATGACTTAATACATCATGTTGTGTGATTATTTTGCATAACTGAATGGTGCAATGGCCACTGAATTACTAAACAAAATTTTGTTTAAGCACAGGTTTAACCGATGCAGACTAAATTATAGAAAATGTAAACATACATGATATTAGTTTTGAACATGTTAAGCTAAGAACTACAGTAGTGAAGTATGTACATTATCTCTGTAATACAGAAACAAAAATATGAAATAAAGATGAAAATTAATATACTACATTAAGTGCAACTATGTAATATATGTTGATCAGTTATCAATATGGCTAGCATAAACTATAATAGTTCCCCATATTTGCATCTATATACATTCTTATTCTTTTCTATGAAGATAAGGTAGGTAGACCAATTTTGTTCACAAAGATTGAAGGCCATTGAATTAGAGCATAAAATTAGAATCACTGCGAAAGAGACGAGGTGGAGCTTGTGAAAGGAAGAGGAAAATATTTGTGTTTTATAGCTTTACAATGATTTTGAAAGAGGGACAAAGTTGGGAAGGAATGAGAAAAAATAAAGAGGACGAAAACTAAATGGAAGTGTTTGAATGAAATAAATGTGATCGCCTAAGTTTTCGTCGCCTAAATTTTTTGGTTGAAGTAGCCTTTTAAGTTTCGTTTCTAATTCTGATATTGAACAATAGTAGTGTATAATCTCGAAATGCTGGGATATTCTGCTACCAATACATGCTTTTCTTGTAGTGTATACTTTTAACAAGTAACAAGAGTCAACAACTTTCCAAGTATCATAAACATTTTTGTTGGTATTGATCTTTTGATATGAGACAATCAACTCCAAAATATAGAGTGAAAATGCTATTTAAATTGATTAAGTAATAATTCAATTGCCTATCTAAACCAACATAATATCTGTAATAATGTAATACTTCGTATTTTGATAAAAAAAATATGACCTTGGTATTCTTGAATCAAAACAATATGCTTCAGTCTTTGTACAATTTGCTAACGCACCGATGAGATTTCCACATGGAAAGGTCTGCATAAATATACCAATAAAATAGTTCTGCAAAAATGTACATGTACAAAAGAACAAAGTATTAAAAGAGATAAGTCCATATTTCTTGGTTTTATATGAAATAACGGTGATAATATGAAATGTACATTTTTAGTACAGTCACGTTCATGCCACAGTAGTTAAACAAACTCACACTGACAAAAGTACACCATAGCCTTATGTGGATGGTGATATGCATTGACCAACATCATGCCTTCATTTTACTTAGTTGGTAGAGGATTTGGGATAAGGCTGAAGTAGCTATCCACTCATAAGCGAGCCCTGTGGATAGGAAAGATTATGGGCATTCAAATAAAAATTTGAAGTTACACACGTTTGGAGACCTGATTCAGGTTCCAAAAGATGTGAGCTGAACTCCAATTCAAAAGTTATAATTTGTTCACATGTGTATGGGAAATGATTTCTCAACAGATAGGAATGTTCTAAATAATACATATAGATAACATATTTCAAATCACAAGTATTTGCAAATATATTTAAAAAGGTGGCATACAAAAACAAATTCATTAAATTAACAGACAAGCCCGTTGGGACTAAATCATTACAATACTAAGATTACTACAAACTTGACTACTTATAAATGGAAAAGAATAAACTTGCGCATGATAGCTGCCTTTATCCAGAGATTCTACAAACTTTACTGCTCTTAATGTTGGTGTTCCTACCACCAGACTCATCATCACCTTGAAGGTAATACTTGGTGTGCCTTTATACCAAGTTCAATTTAGGCATTATTTTAAACATGGAACATTTGGGTATGTCTAAGCAGGCAATCTTGGTATATCATCATAAGGGCACACCATGCAAATGTGATACTTTCAAAGCTCAAAAAACATCAATCAATTAATGTGTGCAAGCATTCTTATCCAGGTTGAAAAACTACAAATATATTTGCATTTCCAATAAAGTTTATCCACAAGCTATAAAATTATCACCAAACACTAACTTCATAAAATTAAACATTTTTAGACCACAATCTCTCACACCTTATCTCCATTCTACACATTAATTCTGAAATTATGCTAGTAATTTTAACATAGGAAAATATTAGCAAGACGGGTCATGTCAACGTATTGTAATTATGTTAGATTATTGATATCTTATGCCAGTAATCTAAAATAACCAGAACACGATGATGAAGTCAAGTTAGGGTTTATTCAGATTGGCACAGATGAATTGGTGAATTATTGTTTGTGTATTCAATTTACAGAATCAATATTAAACTGTATAAAACCCATATATAATCACAAAATAAAGTATAAAATCCATACTGATTTAGGTGTGGAATCTCAATCAAACGACGGCAGATAGAAGGAAGAGTCGATAAACTATGTAGAGAGGAAAGAAGTAGTGTGACGACGATGATGGAGGAAAAATGAAGGGACGCTGATGACGATTTTGGAATTTATGAATTTTTCTAAAGGGAAGATGAAAAATGAAAATGGAGGAGAGTGTGAAAAGTAAAAAAAAACATAACAATGTTTTCCAATCGGCGGGAAGAGCTGAAAATGATGGCGGCGTTGAGTGTTACATTAACAGTATTAATAGTTGCAGTTACCTTTCAAACGCTGCCAATAAATGTAGCTAAATCCATATTTTCTTGTAGTGTTATCAGGGAATAGCTCCTGCTTATTTGCATCCAAACAGCTATGCTTTCCTTTATGGCTCCTTTTTGTTATTTATGGATGTTCTGTTCAGTCTGCCATCTCCTGAAGACATCCGGTTCAACTACAAATTTAAGCGAGGACGGGAAGTCTTTTTATACTTTCCTTGAGCCCGCGCCCAACTATCAAGTTCTTACTAGTGCTTGGAACAAGCTCAGTGTATTTAAGCATGAATGGTTCTACGTTCGTTGTCCACCCGGCTTCGCGAGGCGATGGTTGGAAGGACGTAAGTGTTGCCTTCATTTTATTTTTAAATTCTTAAGCCCAAGTCGTATCCTAAACTGACAAATACTTTGAAATTTTATAGGTGTCCATCCACGACCCAAAGGCGATAATTATTTAAAGGCGGTCTCTGCGATCCGCACTAACCCAGTCGAAGTTAGGGACATTAGATCACTTATAACTGATGGGTGGTCATCTCTTTTCAAGTTGCTGGAAGAAGGTCGCAGCATCAGACTCCCAGGAAGCATTGCACCGCAAAGGAATGTTGTGGAACAAGAAGGTGGCATCGACAGCCCTATCGTGCACCCAGTCGAGGAGGCTCAAGACAATGCCGAAGAAGGAGAAATTAGAGGTGATGAAGCCAATGAGCTCAACAATGATGATGTAGGTTTGGGCAACGCGCATGCGGTCGAATCATTACAAGGCATGCAATCTCATGCGCTGACAAGAAAAGGGAAAGGGCTTGCGTACAAACTCCATAGGAGAAAGATTCTAAGAAGCCTAAGTTCACTATCACCTCTGTTGAAGAAGAATCTTCCTCTCAGCCTTTAGAAGGTTCGCTGGAAGGATTCTCAGGTCTACCGATTCCAGATGACATAGAGACTTTTTACTTTCCCAACATTAGTGTTGGGGGGCTTAATTCTCCCACCAGGACTGGTGATGACGTTCCTCCTACTAGCATAGGAGAAATTACTCCCATGAGCAAAGCTACAAAAACTGGTCCATCGAGGGGACACTAGAACACTCACAATCATATGCACCTCAATGCATGATTTTTGTCTATCTTTTATTTGATTGTCACTTATACGCTTTTGTTTGGTTTGCAGGTGCTATGTCTCATTCTCATGGCTTTGGTCACTTGAGGGGCTCCAAAACACATTATGGATCCAGTCGTGGTCTAGACTTAGGCAGGCATCGAGAAAAGGGTGACAGCTGGGAAAGAAGCCATCATTCAAGGGATTCTTCATCCTCTAAGCACAAGTCAAAATCTCAATCATCTCATTACCAAGAAGTTCAGCCCAATCCTTGTGTATATAGTGGTGATCAGACCTCTTCTCATGTTCTCCCAACTGTTGTGCTAGGTTTAATCTAGGTCTAGACAGCCTCGCGATCACTGGTCGAACAAACGTCCTATTATTACATCAGAGCTTGCTTTAACTACTACAGTTCCTGAGGCCTCGACAGCTGAACGGTTGGCCAAACCTAGGGTTAAATTTCCAAAAATATTCTTTGATGTACTAAAGTTTCTTCCTTCTATCCATACAATCTCGGGAAATATTAAAGCGAGTTTGCTTGCATGCGTCAATGATGTTTTTGTGCAGCATGAAAAACTCCAACACTTAGCTAGAGAAAATTTCAGAGGTATCCGTTGAAAGGCAATACACAATCGATCGCCTTAAGCTGGAGGCAATCCATGATAAAGATACGATCAAACAACAAGATGACGATTTTATAGAGTTGACCATGAAGTTAACCGTAGCAAAGAAAAGTGCTAAAGAAACGTCTGAAGCGATTAATCGTCTGGAAATGGTTCATAAGAAGGAACTAGACACTATTATTCAACGCAGCGGCACACTTGCCTTAAAGAAAGACGCTCTTTAGAAAGAGAAGGACACTCTGGCCCTTCGCTTTAAAGAGCTCGAAGAACTGCTTCAAAAAGAGAAGGATGATAAATACACCGCTCAAATGGAAACCCAGAAGTATTACGAAGAGGTTGTAGAGGCTCGTGAGCTGAAAATTAAACTTGACAAAGATCTTGCTCAGATTGAGGCCCTCAAAGAAGACGTGAGGGAAGCTGATCGTTAAGAGGTCAGAGAGAAAATTGAGGCCCGGTTAGAGGAAGCGAGAGAGGACGGCAGGAATGACATCAAGGACATATTTTATCCTTTGATCGTTGAGTACAATGCCAAGGTCCTTATTCACCGTGTCTTAATATTTCTGGGAGAGGGTTACCTCGAATCGCTTGGCGAGGCTTGGGACTATGTTATCGATATGAAGAAGAAGATTCTTGGTGAAGCCGATGTTGATGAGTAGAAACTAGTGCAAGAAGTTCTACATGGATCCAAACCTTTAGATTTTCCGCTGTAAGGCTGAGATACTTTGATATTTTGGCACCTTCTGGCAAAGGAAAAGACATCGCTGAACCTTCAGGGTCTGATCCCAAAGATTCCTCTTTACATCAATCGGCCGGTGCATTGGTTTCTCTTGACCTAGGACAATACCCAAGCTATGATCCAGATAGACACGGTTATAAATCAAAGGCACTGACTCCTATTCAAGAAGGGAGCAATCCAGCAACAACCGAAAGTCAGCCTGATGCAGGTATCTCGCTTTATTCTCTATTACTTGAGAGGTTTCATTCTTCATGCCTAATAGTTTTAGGCTTATTCGCTTACTCCCGCAAATCGGTAGGTCTCCCAGCTCACAGTCAAACTCTGGGAAGTGATGTTGCTGTGGAGCAACAACCGACACTTAATGACATTCCAACGGCTACTAACATTCCAGGGCCTGATGCTCAAGTTATCGGAGCTCTTGTTGATAAAGGGCCAATGATTAAATACTGCATGAAGAATATGATGACGTTATGATTTTAGGCACCTCCAAACACACCGATAAGCACAACATAAAGGAGCACATCGAAAAGGAGGAGTTACTAAAAAAGAAAGCCAAAACCGAGCCTTTTGATGTGGACATCGATGATCCAAACCTCACCCCATTGCAAGTCATCCCCCCTGGTGAGTCTATTCATGTGGGTGACATTCCTCCCATTTCCGAAGGTGACACTAACCCAACTCTCGCATCCAAGAATGTTTCTCCGAAGGGAGGTAAGAGTGGTAAGGGATCGAAGAGAGGAACAAAGGAAGGCTCGAGTGGGTCCACTCCTAAGAAACTTAAGTGGGAGAAGAAGTAGAAGAAGTAGCCGTCATGTCGGCTTAGTTTGTACATAGCTTATGTAGCTGTTTTTCTTTTTATTGGTCGTGTTTGTGCGGGTAAGGCCCCTGCTCTTGGATAAACACTTGTACTATGATTTCCAAGTTTTATGTAAATAAAATATCTTTGGTTTTTGTCAAACTCTTATGTGAATTTGTTTAAGTAGTCGAGCTATTACTTTTCCATTCAATGTACTTATAATTCTTTGCTCATTGATTTGGATAATCATCCATTAATTTTACTTAAGGCCTCCATGTGGTAGTGGCCTCAAGTTGTACCAGACACTAGACTCGAGCCCTAGTGCTAGGCTGTCGAATTCAGCGGCTGAGGTGATTACACTCCTGCCCCCAATCTCAGGTTAGAGGAGATAGAAAGTGGATGGTCGAATTCCATCCTTATCATATTTATACTCCTCCTGTCGATTTCAGGTCGAAGTTTATGGAATAGCGAATGGTCGAACCACACTCATCTATTTATTTATACTCATATCCGCACTCTAGGGATAAGAGTTTTTTGACGGGCGAATCACACCCAATTTTTGTTTATACTCTAGTCCACACTTTAGGGACTCAGAGTTATTTCGAATAATAGTCGAACCATACTTTCCTTAATTGATTGATTTGCCCCCGAGCCCAGGGTTTAACTTAGAGAGCAACCGGTCATGTTACGATCGCTTTTTGATTCATGTCTATCCCATCGCTTGGTGGGATTAATTTGATTATTGGATTACCAAGTCACATCCATTTCTCCTTAGGTACTCCGTTCATCGCGTTGTGAGCAAGAATCATCAAATGAATGGTTGGACCACGTTCATTTTGTTTATTCCAATCGTGAACTTGTGTAATCGGATGGCTCCAAACTCTGGGAACCTGCTTGGACATGTCAATATTAGTTAGTCGGGTATCATAACTAATATGTAATGCTATAGCAATCACATATATGAAGGAAATTTCAAACTTTATTTGCCGAATGGAAAGAAACAGCATAATTTGTCTTATTGCATATATGGAAAAGCAAATGCTAAAGAAAATTTAGAAATTAAATACAACTTAATGAAAAGAAACAAACTAAGTGAAATAGCGTTGTAAATGCTTGCTATTCCACGCCCTTGGGAGTGTGACGCTATCAATAGTCGCTAGCTTGAAAGTTCCTTCTCCAGGCCTCTGTTCAATGACATACGGTTCTTCCCAAGTAGGATTCACGTGTGATGGGATAGGAAAAACCTATTTCAAGATGAGATTACCGATTTCAAAGGTCCTAGGTCGGGCTTTAGTGTTTTAGTATCGGGCGACTGGGTGTTGATGTGCAGCTGCCCTCAAATCAGCTTCTTCGCACTTCTCATCTACTAAGTCTAGAGATTCTAAGAGGAGATCTTTATTCATTCTGTGGTCGTAGTAGGTCACTCGACGAGAAAGGACTTCGAGTTCAACAGGAATGATCGTTTTGAAGCCGTAAGCAAGGGCGGATGGAGTATGGCATGTTGCGGACTTGAGCATGGTTCTGTAAGCCCATGATGCTGTTGGGAGTTCATCCACCCACTTGCCTCTAACCTTTTCCAAATGTTTCTTCAGAATGGACTTTATGATTTTGTTCATAGCGTCAACTTGTCCATTTCCTTGAGGGTTAATAACAGCCGCAAATATCTTTTCAATATGATGTCGGCCGTAGAAGTCTTTGAATTCAGTGTTGTCGAATTGGGTTCCATTATCAGTTACAAGGGTTTGTGGTAGGCTAAAATGTCAAATGATGTTCCGAATAATGAAGTTGATTACTTTCTTTGTCGTGATCATGGTTAAAGGTTCTACTACGACCCATTTGGTGAAGTAATCAACTGCTACGATGGTGTACTTTGCACCACCTTTAGAGATCGGTAAGGAACCGGCAATATATATGCCCTATGTGGAAAACGACCATGGACTGACCATTTGTGTTATTTCTAGTGGCGGACCTCTCGGAACTTTTGCATACATCTGGCATTTGTCGCATCGTTTAGCGTAATCAGCAGCATCTCAGTTGACAGTTGGCCAGCAATACCCATAATGGAGTATTTTCTTCGTTAGAGTTTACCCCCCCAGTGTGATCGCCACATTCCCCTTCACAAAATTCCCTTGGGACTCATTTTATTTCATCATGAGTGATACACCGGAGCAGGAAAACGAAAAAATCCTTTCCATACATGACTCTTTCCTGAATGATATACCGTGAAGCTTTGTTGAGGATTTGTCGTCTTTCATTCCTCTGTTCGGGAAGGACTCCTCGTAGCAAATAATCATTAATCATAGTCATCCATGACTCCTTTTCAGGCTCTGTCTCTAGTACTTAGTTGATTTCCATTCGGTTTATGCTCGGAGCATCTAGTACTTCGACTGGAACCTAGTTTAGTTGTTTTGCATCCCCGGTGCTAGCAAACTTTGCCAATGAGTCAATTTCTTTATTTTGATCCTGGGTAATGTGCATGATGTTATAATAACCAAAGTCAGTTAATAGCTCTTAGACTCAGATAAGATACAGAGCGAGTCATTGTCCTTTAGCCTGGTAATCTCCCCTGACTTGGTATACCACCAATTGGGAATCGTAAAAGATTTCAAAAGATTTTATTCCCAGTTCTTTAGCAAGTTTGAGTACGGCAATCAGAGCTTCATATTCTGCTTCGTTATTAGTTACAGGGAAGTCAAGTTTCAAAGTGTAGAAAATTGATCGATCCTCCAGAGTTACTAGTACGACATCGGCTTCAGAACAACGATCGTTGGCGGCTTCATTCATATACATTTTCCACCGGACGGCTGGGACTTCACTACTCTGTAAGAGATCATCCTGCGCAGTGAACTCAGCTATAAAGTCCAGTGGCTATCCCTCGATAGCTCTCCGAGGGAGATAGGTAATGTGAAATTAGCTTAGCTCGATGTTCCACTTGAGTAACCTTCCAGACGTCTCCGGTCATTGTAGGACCTGCCGTAACGGCTGGTCGATGAGACGTTGATGGGATGAGCCTGAAAATAGGGGAAGAGCTTTCGTGAAGCAATCAACAAGCAGTGTGCCAATTTCTTTATCTTTGGGTAGCTCCTTTTATCTCCTTTCAATCACTTGCTAACATATTAGACTGGTCTCTAGATTCGATTCTCCTCATGAAGCAGTGCGGCACTTATAGTGTGTTTCGACACGGCCAAGTAGACACACCAGTCTTCGTTATCCACCGGCTTTGACAAGATGAGAGGTCTCTCTAAGTGGTTCACCAAAGCTTGGAATGCATCTTCACACTCCTGTATCCATTCAAAGTTCCTCTTCCATCTTCTTATCAGGTTGAAGAAAGGAATACATTTATCAGTGGCTCTCGAAATAAGCCGGCTTAAAGCGGCAATTTTCAATTTTCCTATTTAGGCTCTGTACTTGTTCGATAGTCTTTGGCGCTTGGATGTTGCGAATAGCTCAAATCTTCTCGGGATTAGCTTCAATTCCGCGAGCGTTGACAATGAAACCCAAGAACTTTCCTGATGCAACGCCAAAGGAACATTTCAGAGGATTAATCTTTATTTTTTAATATTGGAGGATATCGAATATTAATGCTAAAACTCTAGTGTATTTGCTTGATCGTTGTGACTTCACGAGCATATCATCCACATATACCTCCATCGTCTTCCCAATTTGATCTTTAAACATTCGATTAACTAGGCCTTGATAGGTTGCTCTAGCATTCTTCAATCCGAATGGCATTACCATATAGAAGTACAATCCAATGTCGGTAATAAAACTGGTGTGCTCCTGGTCGGTCATGTTCATCGGGATTTGATTATACCGAGAGTATGCATCCATAGATGATAACAATTCATGTCTTGTGGTAGAGTCCACCAGCTGGTCAATTCTCGAAAGGGTAAACTATCTTTTAGGAATGCCTTGTTTAAACCTGAATAGTCAACGCATGTCCGCCATTTTTCATTTGCCTTTCTCACAAGTATAGGATTTGATACCTATTTCGGGTAGATGGCATCGCAAATAAACCTATTGCTTTTGAGCCTATCCACCTCCACTTTAAGGACGACGGATCTCTTCGGATCCATGCCATGCCTTTTCTGTTCCATCGAGACATGCCTCAGGTCGATATTTAATGCGTGGCTCATAATGGCAGGCCAGAACCCACACATATCAGAATGAGTCTAAGCGAACACATCAAGGTTCACTTGGAGAAAAACAGCAAGTTCTTTCATCATCAGGGGGTGAGATGTGATCTGATCTTTAGGACCCGTGACGGGTCGTCGTGGCTGATCGTGATGTCGATCGTCAGCTCAGCCAGTGCAGCCTTAGTCTCTTTGGGCTCCTCCTCATCATTCTTTGGATCTATATCTTTGTAGAACCGACTATGGCGCCTGAGCCAAGGCTCAGGCACTGTTTGTCAATCTTCAATGGCTTGGATGTGGAGAGACTTCTCTAGACCCTTTCCTTTCTCTTTTTGCTAGGCCTCTCTCAGCTCGGCAACATAGCAGGCACGTCCAACTGCCTGATCACCATGCCCAACTCCTATTCCATTATCGGTTGGGAATTTCAAAGTAAGACACCATGGGGTAATGGCGGCCCGGAATTCAGCGAGGGCCAGCCGGCCCAAAAAACCTTGTACAGGGAAGGTGTGTCCAATATAACGAACATCAACATTCGCAGTCTCCGGCGGTCTCCTTCTCCCACTTCTACTGGTAACTCAATAGATCCAATGGCTTCTGTTGCACCATCGTTAAATCCATGAATATGTGCTTGGCACGTTTTCAGATCTTTGGCTTCCATTCTCATTTGATCATATGCCTTTTTGAAGATAATATTCACCGAGCTGCCACTGTCAATCAAAAATTTTCTCACTAAAGCGAGGCCGATCATGACTGAAATTACCATCGGGTCGATCGTTGGTGCCTTTACCTAATCTGCATCTCTGTTTCTGAATACAACGTCATCTTCCATTGTACGTTGCTGTTTGGCCGAAGCCCCATCTTCTATACTAGAACAACACTCAAAATCCACATGCTTGATTGCGCTAGCATAGCGCTCCATCTCGTTCCAAGTTTTATCGGCTGGGTGTGGTCCTTCGGCTATTGTATTAATAACTAATCTTCCACCAGTCCTCGTAGGCTCCTCAGCCCTATGATGCACCTGTCCTCAGTTGGGATCGGTGTCCCATGCCCACTATCATGTGGGGCTTTAACAAACTGATGTAGTTTTTTTTCCCGAATCAGTTTCTTGATAACATCCTGAAGATGCCTACATTCATTTATGGTGTGACCATAGCATTCATGGAACTGGCAATATTTTCCAGTTTGCATTTGTTTCTCTGTAGATTCTTTTAGAGATGGCTTCCTATACTGCATGTTGCCAGTAGACATTCTCTAGAGACGTGTTTAGTGGTATGTAGGTGTCATATATTGAGATCCTAGACTTTCATCTTCCAGATCCCCTCTATTGTTTGCAGTTCCTATCACCGCCTTTCTTTTAATGATTCGGTTTATTTTGGACATTTACTTGAACTTTTCCAGAACTCTCCTCAGAGTATTTCACCACAATGTTACTCTGCACTCCCTCTTCACTCATTCCCACAACATTCTTCTTCCTAGAGCGTCTAGCTTCCTCTTTGCTCAAATACTAAGCCGCTTTTGTGTAGAAACCCTCCAACATTGCGAGTGGTTTGCCAGCTAACCAATCACCAAAGTCAGATTCTGGGTCAATCCCTCTTGTTACCACCATCAATATTGAATGGTCATTCGGATTACTGACTTCTGTGATAGCTGTATGAAATCTCACCAAATAGCCTTTCAGCAATTCTCCCGGAGCCTGGATCACACTTGATAGGGACATTACATCTTTGGGGCGAGTTGCATGCATACAGAACTGCTCTATAAATTTTGTTGCTAAATCGTCAAATCTAGAGATTGACCTTCGGGGTAATCTCATGAATCACATCGTTGATATGCCAGAAAGAGTAATGGGAAAACATTTGCATTTTGTGGCATCATCAACTCGTACCGAGTCCATCAACCATTCATATCTCATGATGTGCTGCCTAAGGTTAGTTTTTGCCTCGTAGGCAGGCATCGACGGCATGCTAAATCTCCTCGAATATTCCGTGTGTAAAATATCTTCTATGAATGGGGTATGGCTTCTTGAGATCCACAATCATCATTTTTCAAACCTTAGCTTTCCCTTACTAGCTGTCTAACCATAACCGTCAAGTCCGGCGTTTAGATAGTTGGAGCCAAGTGGTAGTCCTGCTCCACCTCATGTGAATGGTCCGATCGATGTCTACAGGCCGTTCCACGCCTTCTTGGCTCAATATCCTGTTGATGTGCATTCACATCATCGTCATTCCAAAGAGGTAACTGGTCTGCATTTACTTGAACTCCAACATCTGGATTAACCACAACGGCTCTAGTTAGGGTTCCATCAGAAAAAGGTAAGGTTCCTCCTCTGGAGGAGGGATCGACCCCGGTCCCTATAGAGGGATCGGGTTCGATCGATCCTGACAACCCGAGAATTATTATGTGTTGATATCCAGATGCTTCAGCGTGATATCCGTTGGTTCGGCGGCATCTACGCCTATAATGGTCATCTGATGAAGTTGAGCTCTCCGATGTAGAATAGGGAGTTAGCTCCCTTCTAGTTTTCATGCGTTGTTGATCCCTGAGTTAGTTCATTAGATCAATATTGGCTTGAATTTGCTGGTTCAATTATCGACGGCTATCCATAAGCTCTCTCATCAGGTTCTGGAAATTCACTCGTATGATGGAAACGGTTGGATTCTGGACATCAATGGATTGCAGCATTGGCATCCACTGATAGATTGCTCTGACCTCTTTGTTGGATGTTGGCGCTCTCATTTCCTTTTGAATTTTAAAAGGTGAATCTGGTGTTCCTAACCATTATTGATAGTTTTCCTTAGACTTTTGCAAATCTAAATAGAATGGACAAACTATTTTAAGATAATTTTGGATCTCTTCCTTGGATTTGTGCAATCCAATAACAGCAAAGGGATCCAAACGAAGCTGAGAATCTTGGTTCTCAGTGAAAGCACCAAAATGTTTGCACTGAAAATTGGTGCAAGCACCCAATAGAGATTTTGTAGAGGAACAAATGAAGAATAATAAATGTGAACAGAGCTAATATAGTAGTAAAGTAATAAGAAACAAGCTAATAACGGAGACATGGCAATTTATAGTGGTTCGGCGTTGTTTGCCTACATCCACTTTAAAGAGATTGCTTTATTAATCACTTTGTAAGCTGAGTACAAGAGGGATTGGACGAAAATCCTTGGTTACAAAAAAATACAAACCAACAATTAGCGTAAAGATCCCAAAACTGAACAATCAAGTCTATATTTTAGAGGAAGACGATGAAACATCACCCTAAAAATTTAGCAAAAGGCTCTCCAGATCCATAGGGCCCATAGGAGGGATTGGATGGCCCAAATTCTAAGAAATAAGGATCGGGGACGATCCCTTTCTTAGAGGAGTTAGGGCATGTGATCCCTATAGGAGCTTCTCCATGTTGTATTATGCTTAGCCTCCAAGTTTCATGCCAATTACACTTGTAGATGTAGAGTTATTGATCGATCTTTGTTGCAATGTATTGTGTATTCTGATTCTGGCTGATCCCCTAGAGGGAAGAGGGTCGATCCCTCTTGCTTGCTCCTTTTGGGGTGCGACCCCTCAGGTGGACTCTCAAGGGTACCCCACTTCTTGTTCCCAAAGTTTCATATGTATCCGACTTCTGGATTTTGAGATATCAATCGTTCTCTATTGAGTTGCACTGTTTAGCTGAAGTAATCCAAACCTTTGGTGGAGAGGGATCGTACCCGATCCCTTTTCATGATTAGGCTATATTCCATACTTAAAACATTTTGTATAGCATATCTCTTGATTCCATTCAATCACGGGTTCATATTATCATATGTACTTGATTTCTAGACTACTGGCCTTGATGACAGTCGATTCTAACTTGTTCAGTCAGTTCGGATATAGCTGGGTCAAAATGCCAAATAATAGCATGCGTAATCAACTTAAATCTTTACTTATTCAATAGATCTTTTCCACCACAATTAGATTTGAAAGAAAGGGTTTAGATTTGTATATTAAATTATTTGCAAATTCCCAATTCATCAAACTAAACAACTTTGGGTCAATCAAGGTATAACAAAATCAATTATATGTAATTATGAACCCACTCATCTCTAAAATTGTATCCCTCTTTGATATGCGGAGAATCGTCCTTCCTTCTAGATGTTAATTCCTTCCCTTCACTTGATTTCCCCTTCAATTTTCTTTTATTTTTTTAATTAGAGAAATTAGTTTTAGATAGGATTGAGATTTGGGCAGAATCTGGCCATGCTACTTCTGATTAGTGAATTAGGGTTTATGTTAGCATTCTATTTATAAGAGCATAAACTAATGTCAACCGTTGACTAAATTTTAATTAAATCTGGGCCGTTGGCCTACCTAAACCCTTGCACGATACACATGATCGCTCAACCTTTAGGATTGGAGTGGTCGACTGCTAGGTGTCGACTGGTCCAATCTGGGGTGCCAACCGGTGGGTTTCCTTATATCTAAATATTTATTTCCTAATTTACTTATTTGATTATTTTATTTTGAAATTTAAAATGTTAATAACTTTCTCATATTACTTTCGATTTCAAAACATTATATACGAAATCGTCCAGAAAACCGCTACAAACGCAATTGTGCAAGTTTCGTGACCAAATTTGGACATTAGTAAAAATTCTACTTTTTCCCTTATTATATTTAAATTTAATTCTTTTATTAAATTTTCAAAGTGTTACATTTCCCCCTTAAAAAGATTTCATCCCCAAAATCTCCAAGAATGGAGAAATGTAACTCGTACGTACATAAATCAATAATTACAACCATCTACTCATCTATCAACCACCGACAACCATTGTCCTTAGTTCAAATTCTAATGCATTATGTATACCAGTATGTTAGGCATGTCCGTTGGATGTGTGCAAAGAAAATTGAGAGTAAATTCCTTTTGTTATAAACTAACGGTCAAATGTATAGATAATACTTGACGTAAAAAATTATTTAAGCTAAATACTTTTTATATGCATGGAACATCGATCTTGTAAATTTATTTATGGGGTTGAAAGTGTGAGAGACAAAGGAAGTAGGTAGTTCTGCTCTACATAAGCATAAGAAGAATGAATGTTTACTTATAAATTTTAGATTTAATTTTAACCTTTTTCGTGGTTTGATAATTTCAAAAGCTTCAAGATAGTATTCCGGTTATATATAGTTTGTATAGGGGTAGTAATATAATTTCAAAAGCTTCAAAGTAGGGTATTTCTAATATATATAGAACACTAAAGCACGTTAGATGACACGTGTAAAGAAAAATTATGAATTAACTTTTTTTTGCAAAAAGTAATATTTCAATCAATTTCTTTTGCAATAATTACGAATATGACTGTCAACACCTTATAAACAATCCCTTTAATGTCCTCCATTGATTTCCTCACCCGCATAATTTTACATCTCCATTTTTAGTCATTATAACATCTTTAATCCATAATGAAATCAAAAGAGAAAATGTTGGCTTACACTAACTATAAATCTAAAATAAAAACTTATTTACAACTTCAAAAATCCAGACTCAATATAAATAACATCACCATCATTGAAGTACAATTCTATTCTACATAAAATTCCAATGATCTACGCATTCCAAATGAGTCAAAAAAATATCATACAAATATGTAAAAACCTATTTATAGGAAAAAACCATGAGAGTATAAAAGTTATCATGATGCATGCCATTAGGAAATTATATTTGTTTCATCGGCTACTTTTCACGTTGTCACCTTCTGTCCATGCAACATATCATGTTGCCATCTATGTCTCTTAGCTGTTGCCATGTGCAACAACTTTTTCCACTATACATCAAAAACAACATCAACATTTTAGTCTCTCAATAGCTATTAGGATCACTCAAGTTGAAGTTCCAATGCAACATGCTACAAACACTATCCATATCTATCCTGTGCATTCTTTATACTGCACTGCCTGCATTAAGTTCCATCTCAAGAAATCTAAAATGAATTGGTGTAGTATAGCCTCCTGCATAGAAGACTCTCCAGCGTTCACATTGACTGATTCGAATACACTGCTGTTTCTTCTCCAAACCTGACTCCCTGCTTTGCAAACTCATCGCTACTTTGTTGCACCTCATCATCATTGCTTCACAGTAGCTCACTACCTAAGGCAAAGAGGTGGCAACCGAAATTGAAATGATAGTGAAAACTACAAATTTTACGAATCTAGAAAATCTTCAGGAAACGTGTACACCGGTCCACCTATGGACATCACCGGTCCACTTATAGGTAGCATTACTGCCAGATTGAACCTTGGCCATAAGGTCCATGTAAATATTAATTAATCAATTCGACCCCTGTTTTCTCTTGCATTATGAAGGGTGATCTAATACGTAACAACATATATGACGGTGATGAGGAATATATGAATACATGAGATGGTTTTTGGTTGCTTATTGAAGTGATATATGAGACATGATATATGATATACGTACAATATGATATGTGATACGATGGTGAACATGGACAAGAACGATATTTGGGACGTAGGTTAAATGTCCCAGAATGTGTATGCGAGTACGAGTAAAGACCTGTGACATAGGTAGATGTCTATGTGTTGTGATATTTACTTCCCCTGAAGGCTTTGGATGGACTGGGTGGATGTGAGTTGGATATTAAGCGACCCTATAGGGCACGATGTCGGTCCAGGGCGTGAGTCCCCTAGGTAACACGAGGACAAATGTGTCCTATTATGATTGGGTGAAGATAAACAATAGGATCCATATAGGGTATGAGATCAGAACAGGGTGTGAGTCTGTATTGATATGATATAATTAGATTTATGTGATAGTTATGCATGATGTGGTGATGGAATGCGTGGTGGCCGAACGATAGACTCATATCATGTTAGAATATTAATTTTTTATCATACTTAAACTAGAGTATAGCTCACTCGCCAGACTTACGTTTGACCCACTCCTATTTTCCTTTTTTTATATATACTTAGGTTATGGAGTTTGGAGATGGCATGGTATCAGAGACAATGGCTTATTCGAGTATATTGGATATGATGAAGTTATGTGTTTTACCTGGATTTGACTCTGTGTGTGTGGGTATTGATTATACTAGTATTTCATCAGACATGTGTATATGACATTTCAGATACGTTATGGTGATGTGACTATGTTATTGACTATGTATTATATTTAATTCATTCCGTTATAAGACTCTAAAAGTAGATAGTATTAGCTGGAATTGTATTTGATATATGTCTGTGTCTATGACCTTACTTATATTTTATCTCACCCCAACGACTCATCTTTTTGGTTCTCGGGTGTTGACGTTGGTTCAGGCATTGGATCTGGGTATCCAGAAGGCAGGTTTTTTCATGCACTCAAAGCACATGTCGACACTGCTAAGTATAGATATAGATCTTCCTTTTCTATCAATATAATGAACTGAGGGGTTCTACAAGTGTTCCAGTAAGTTAAGAAATGCAATTGGGCACTCGTCCGTCCAAGTGAACTTGCCTTTATCCTTTTTTAATGCTTCAAAGAACGTGACACACTTATCAGTTGCATTAAATCTGAACCCGCTTAGCCCTACCACTTTTCCATTCAAACTCTGCATCTCCTTTCACATTACGGGTATTTTAATGTCCTTTAAAGCTTGAACTTGCTTTGGTTTAGCTTCAGTTCCCCTAGCATGCACGATAAAGTCCAGAAATTTCCTAGACGAAACTCCAAAAGAACACTTTAGTGAGTACAGCTTCATTCCAAACTTCCATAAAACTTAGAACATTTCATCCAAATGAGTATTATGGTCCTCGGCTTTCTTGGATTTTACTAACATGTCATTGATATACACTCCCATAGTTCTTCCAATCTAATTAGCAAATATCTTATTGACCAAGCGTTTGTATGTTGTTCCCATATTTTTAAGTCCAAACGACATGACTTTATAATAATAGAATCCAAAGTCGATTATTGAAACACCCCACACCCCTTAGTATTCCCAAAAAGGGCACACCAAAGGATGTGATGTGTTATAGGTATAGCTAAAGCATCACAGAGACTAAGATTCACAAGACAAATAAGTAAAAGCAGCGGGAAAAATTTAAATAATAACTTATCATTCAAAATTAAAATTCATTTAGAAATAAGTCATAAAAACATAACATGTCTCAAAAACTCAAAATATCTTGTGTCTCATGAAAACACAACTCAGCCTTACATAATCAGAGTACAAAAATAACAATAATAATGATCCCTCCCACAAGTGCCAATCCATCATAAGCCAAATGAAAAAGATGAAAAGAAAAAGAATACATCTGAAATGAGAAAACTCCGAGAATGAATCTCCAAGCAACCTGAATCAACTATCCTCAACTCTGCTGGCCTATTGGGGAAAAAGGGGAAAGTTAGAGGAGTGGGTTAGACAATAAGTCTGGTGAGTGAAAGTAATTACTAGCATTTCTAAGAAAGATAAACATAATAGACTAAGCAATAGTTCTAGCTTGAAAGGAAAATACAGAAAAGATAAAACTCAGAAAAAATAATGTTTCTTATTATGTTTGACTGTTTTCTTTAATTGTTTGATTGTTTGCACTTGTCTTAAACTACTGTGATTAGGCTGAAATCCTAATCCTACCTCAACTGCTAACTTGATTACGCTGAAATCCTAATCCTACCCATAGATCGGCCTTTCCTATCTCTGTTGTGCCATTGTGAACCAATCCTGTGGGCCATAGCAAAAGACACCTCTTTAGCGCTTATGACGCATAGCGAATTATTTACCCTAATCGATGCCGCACGCTCGATCATCACCGGTACACACTAACGATCGCCCACTATTTGACCCTTTATTTACCCTAATCAGCATAAGCGTGTCCAGCCTCACCTACGTGTGAGACCATCAGTCCTCGATCTGAAAGGGAATGCTGTCGGTACTGGTCCTAACAAAGAAATCTTCTAGCTTTGCGCCCCTTGCCCAAATCCCCAGATTTGAGCCTCTATCTATTGGCCACTTATTTACCCTAATCAACATAAGCGTGTCCCTGCCTCACCTATGTGTGAAACCATCAGTCCTAGACCTGAAAGGGAATGCTGTCGGTATGGGTCATACTTCTATATTTCCTTATTAACTTAATCCAAGATCTAAGTTTTAAAATAAGTGTCTTCTGTTATTTCTACTATATTTGGTTATTAACTTAATCCAAGATCTAAGTTTTAAAATAAGCTTCTTCTATTATTTCTTTCTTGCTAATTATAACCTATGTGTTATAATTGTTCTTGCAACTGTTACTCTTCTATTTTCTCTTTTTAGTTATAACCTCTTATTATAATCATACTTGCAAATATCTTAAATTTTCCTATTTCAGCACATCTCTATTTTATTTCAGTTTTTCTCATTTTAGATCTGATTTTTGTAAATTTAGTGTTTTTCTATTTTAATCCATATTAGCGAATTCTTCTCTTTTTAATATTTTATTCGTGTAAAAAAGGATTAAATCTCTATAAAAAGAAACTAACTTTTACAGGCTAAATTCCAACTTAAAATAGATGTAAATAACTGTAAATAAATGCAAATAACTAAATAAATTAGCTGAATAAAAATAGACTGAAAAGAACTTCTAAAATTTACTTAAAAACCGACTGTAAATAAACTTACATAAAAACTGTCTCAAAATTGTAGAAAAACTACAACTATTGAGAGCCCTATTATTTTAAATTGCTTACAAATCTAAAATAATTATAAAACACTCACTTATGTTCCTTAGCTCTATTCCTGGTCCTTCCTGGATCCGCTTCTAGGGCGTAGAATATTTTTATCAAAAAGATTTCCTCCATAGAAATATTTTCTATTTAGGGTTCAGCCTTAGGCAATGAACCCAATTGGGAGAAAATTTGAATGAGAAAAATAGCTAGGCCTAGGGTTCTATTTATAGTGTGGCTTAGGGATCTCAGGCCATTGGATTTGAAGATTAAATCTTGTGCAACCACGTCATTGGCTCACTAGGAACCATCGGATGCATCTACGAACGCACATGATTAACCAAAAATCAAAATTACTCTCTTCGACTCGTACCTGGACGAAATATCATCCAGGCAGAAGTGTGGGTCGACCCATGTTCCTTAGGGGTCGACCTACAGGTCGACTTTACCAAAACAAGGGTGGCCCCTAAGGGTCTTGTTATATTTTTTTCTTTTTTGTTTATTTAATTCTGGTTTCTTGTTTCTCTCGTAACTTCTCCATATAAGCTCGGATTTCGACAAGTTATATATGAAAATTGATTAGAAAATTACCACGGACCCTATGGTGCAACTTCTATGGCTCGATTCTGACAATTTCACAAACTTATTTTATTTTTTAATTAATTCATTAATTAATTATTATAGCTTAAATTTGGGTTGTTACATTCTCCCCTCCTTAAAGAATTTCGTCCCCGAAAGCTCCAAGGATAGAAGAATGAAATAAATATTTTCATCCAATTTCTACAACCACATATTCAACTATCATCCATTACATCCATTGTCCTTAAGCTTTCTAATTCAATTTATGATATATGCAATAGTGTAGTGTCAATATCCCTAACTAATGCAAAAGATTAGGTGGTCTACTGATTCAGTCGACCTCCTTTTTATGCAATCATGTCTGTGCCATGTATCCAAATGAATGCAAATTTCCTAATGATAATTGATAGTTCTACATGCATGCTACAATCATCATCCAAATGCAACAATCATATGCTAATCAATCATTATAGCAACCATGGAAATAAAATGCAAGTGCACACACATCCATATGCATATGCTTTAGTGACCTAGTTAGGCCGATCTTTAAGAGATTATAGTGCCTAGTGTGTGTATATGCATCCATTAGCATCCACTAGAAAACACTTTCAACCACTAGCGTCCATCATACATAACATGTTTACATTCAGTCCTACCATCCATAGGTTAAATCCTAAGATCTACCCTTCCAAATGATACTAAAGGAAAGAACCTGTTCAAAACTAAAGACGGAAATAGGAAATTCAAGACGTACTATCGAAGAGATGCAGATAAGAGGTACATATTTTCTCCTCAGCCTCCTACGTAGCGTCCTCAATACTATCTCCCCACTGCACCCTAACCAAAGGGACTTCCTTATTCCTAAGATTCTTGATATCATGCCCAACGATCTTGGTAGGAATGCGACGAACCAATGTTTTTCTCCACTTCAACTTCCTCAAGTTGGCTAGGTTCCACTACCTCTGCTAAATCATGTAAGCACTTCCTCAAGTGCGAAACATGAAAAACATCATGAACTCCCACGAGCCTCTCTGGTAGCTTTATTCGATACGCCATATTCCCTACCCTTTCCACAGTAGGGAACGGTCCTACGAATCTGGGACCAAGTTTCCCATTTGATCTAAACCTCACTAGCTTTCTTAGAGGAGACATCTTAATGAAAACCAAATCTCCTACCTCAAACTCAATATCCCTTCTCCGCTCATCTACATAGGATTTTTGTCTATCTTAGGCCGTCTTCATTCTTCTTCTAATCAAATCAATCTTTTTCGAAGTCTCTCTAACCATGTCAGGACCAAGTAGCAATCTTTCTGTAGACTCCAACCAACACGAAGGCGACTTGCAAGGTCTTCCATAAAGGGCTTCAAAATGAGCCATCCCAATCCTAGCTTGAAAACTATTGTTATAAGTGAATTCCACTAAAGGAAGGCGCTCCTCCCAAGTTCCTCCAAAATCAAGAATGACCCTCAACAAATCCTTAAGAACTCTATTAACTCTCTTCGTTTGTCCATTCATTTGAGGGTGATAGGCTATACTCAATCTAAGTTGTGTCCCTAAAGCTTCTTGCAAGCTCCTCCAAAACTCGCTAGCAAAGATAGGGTCTCTGTCGTTCACTATGCTAGAGGGAACTCCATGAAGTCGGATTATCTCATGAACGTATATGGATGCCAAATAAGGTGCTGTCCTCTTACACTTGACCCGAATGAAGTGGGTGCTCTTAGTCAAACGATCTACAATCACCCAAATACTGGTACTCCCCTTCCTAGATTGAGGTAAACCATTTATGAAGTCCATCGAAACACTATCCCACTTCCATTCGGTACATCCAATGGTTGAAGCAATCTGCCAGGCCTCTGCTGCTCCGCCTTAACTCTTTGGTACACAAGACACTTAGCCACAAACTCTGCTACATCCTTCTTCATGCCACTTCAATAAAACACTCTCTTCATGTCCTTATACAATATATCACAACCCGGATGAATAGTCATCCGAGAATGTTGTGCTTCTTCTAGAACTGCTCTCATCAAATCACCAGTGCGGGGGACACAAAGCCTTCCATCTCTCCTTAGCCAAACTTTACTATCGATGGAATAGCGTTGGAGATGTCTAGAGGACTCTCATCTGCTATTCCTATCCAGAATATTCATAAGCTCTGAATCCTCTCGTTGCCTTGAGCCAATCTGATCTATGAGGGCAGGCTTAACCTCAAATGCTAAAATCTTAGCAAAATCTTCGATAAACTTCCTATAATAACCAGCCAAAACTAGGAAGCTTTTAACTTCGGTAGCGTTCTTGGGGGCCTTCCAATTCTGTATTGCTACTATCTTAGCGGGATCCACAGCTAAACCTTCTCTTAAGACTACATGTCCCAAGAAACGCACCTCCTCACGCCAAAAGTAATACTTCAAGAATTTTGCTTTCAACCGATGAACACGAAGTGTGCGAAGAATCTCCTCAAGATGAATAACATGATCTTCCGTACTCTTGGAAAACACCAAAATGTCGTCTACAAACACTACAACAAATTTATTTAGGACATCTCGAAAAACACAGCTCATTAGATCTACAAAATAGGCTGGGGGATTGGTCAGCCCAAACGGCATAACCAACCACTCAAAGAATCCATCGGGTGTCCTAAATGCTGTCTTATTAATGCAATCGTCAGTGACCCTAAGCTGATGAAATTATGTGGCTAAGTCAAGCTGAGAAAATACTTAAGAGCCAACCAACTGATCGAAAAGATCGTCTATCCTAGGAAGTGGGTAATGGTTCTTCTTTGTGAGCTCAATCAACTCTTTATAATCTACACAAAGTCGAAGGGAACCATCCGCCTTTGTAGGAAGACGACTGGCACCCCCCACTCGGATATGCTCTATCCGATGAAGCCTTTTTCTAGTAGCTCACCGATCTGCTTACTTAACTCCTTCCTCTCCCTAGGAGCCATATGTCTCACGGGAAATGCCACTTGCTTAGAATTATCATTCAAATACATCCTAAAGTCAATCTCTCTCTTAGGGGGTAGCCCCCTAACCTCCTCAAAAATGTTTGGGAAATCTCTAACAACTAGAACTGAATCTAACTCTCCAAGTGATGAATTAAGGGAATAAAGGAAGCTCAACATGACTGATCCTTGTGGGTCGTAAGTAACCTCGAGAGTCCGTCTGCTACATGTCTCTAGTCTAACGACTCTCCTCTCGTAGTCCAATATTGCACCATAAGTGGATAACCAGTCCATCTCCAAATCATCCCATATCCCGAAATCGCAGTACATCAGCGTCACAATCAAACTCTATGCCTAGTATAAAAATTTTCAAACCCCTACAAATCATGGATAAATGTGCCATCCTCCGATGGGGTTTGAAACAACTATAGGGTCTACAACTAGAGAAATATCTAAGTGCAAACAATCAACCAAGGAACTAGAAATGAAAGAATGTAATGCTCCAGAGTCAAAAAGAGATCGAATAGGAAAATCTAAAATAGAGATCAATCCTTCTATAGAGACTTTCCTACCTCGATCTAGTCCACTACTAGAAGGTGCTGCATCCAAAGCCTGTACTTGCACCATAGGTGCGCCTGCTTACTGCCTCGTCTTCTGAGGAAAAGCTTTACTAAGATGTCCTGGCTGCCCATAGTTGTAACACCTCTCCTTCATCGTGTCCTTCTTACAGTCCTTTGTGAAATGCCCAACCAATCCACAATTATGACATTTCTCGCCCTACTTGATCTGTCCCTTCTGAGGTCCTCCTCATTTCTTCTTGTCCGTATCCTTCTTATTCTTCCACCACCGCTTCTTAGAGTTTTTTGAGTTAGGAACCTCCTTAACCTCTTCTTTCTTAGCAACATCTAATATGAGGGCCATTTCCATAGGTGACTCATACGTCACTCCCATAGGTACATGTGTCAATGCCAACCCTTAGAGGGGCTAGTTCAAACCCTTAGCAAACTTGGTGGCCTTTTTATGCAGTGTACTAACAAGCACCATCCCGAACCGAAATAACTCATTAAACTGATTTATTTACTCTTTCACTGAAATACTCCCCTTCTTCAAACTAATGATCTTCTCCAACTGCATGCTTTCCTCGGCTTGCGACAAGAACTTTCTCTCAAACCTTTCTCGAAATCCAACCCAAAAAATGTCTCTACCCTCCATCTCTACAATCTCCCACTAGTAAGAGGCCTCTCCCTTCAGCTACCAAGATGCAAGCTGAACTCTCTGCTGGTCCTCCAATCCTAACTGCCCAAATATCTGCTCCGTATTCCTCAACCAAGTTCGTGCCTCTACGAAATCCACCATGCCAGAAAACATCTTGCCTCCTAGACTAGTGAAGTCCTTGAATAGCTTAGAAAAATTTGCTGCTGCAGGTGGATTAACAGGACCTCCACCCGCCGGTGCTGCATTGGGCACTTGCCTTTGCACCTCTGGTGCCATAGCTTGGAGGTATCTACAGAACCAGCTAGGGACTTGGACACCCTCTAGAAGATTTGGGGCATCTGCCATACTATGCAAAGAAAAGAAAATTTAGGCTCGAAACAATCGAAATAAAGTTGAACTAGTCTTTGAGGGGATTTTTATAAAAACTCTTTTATACTTGAAAACTATTTCTATAATAAGAGTTTCTTTCTGAAAAAACTTTTACTTTGAAGATATGTTACATTTTAAAAATACTTTACTTTTAAAAAAAAATTAGGAATCATGTAACCTTAGGCTCTGATACCAAATGAAACACCCCACACCCCTTAGTATTCCTAAAAAGGGCACACCAAAGGATGTGGTGTGTTATAGGTATAGCTATAGCATCACAGAGACTAAGATTCACAAGACAAATAAGTAAAAGTAGCGGAAAACATTTAAATAATAACTTATCATTCAAAACTAAACTTCATTTAGAAATAAGCCATAAAAACATAACAGGTCTCAAAAACTCAAAATATCTCATGTCTCATGAAAATACATCTCAGCCTCACATAATCAGAGTAAAAAATAACAACAATAATAATCCCTCTCACAAGTGCCAATCCATCATAAACCTAATGAAAAAGATGAAAACCAGAAGAATACATCTGAAATGAGAAAACTCCGGGAATGAATCGCCAAGCAACCTGAATCAACTATCCTCAACTCTACTGGCCTATTGGGGGAAAAGGGGAAAGATAGAGGAGTGGGTTAGACAATAAATCTGGTGAGTGAAAGTAATTACTAGCATTTCTGAGCAAGATAAAGATAGTAGACTAAGCAATAGTTCTAGCTTGAAAGGAAAATAAAAAAAGATAAAACTCGAATAAAATACTGTTTCTGATTCTGTTTGACTGTTTGATTTGATCGTTTGATTGTTTGCACTTGTCTTAAACTACTGTGATTAGGCTGAAATCCTAATCCTATCTCAACTGCTAGCTTGATTAGGCTGAAATCCTAATCCTACTCATTGATCGGCCTTTCCTATCTCTGTTGTGCTATTGTAAACCAATCATGTTGGTCACAGCAAAAGACACCTCTTTAGCGCTTAGGACGCAGTAGCGAATTATTTACCCTAATCGATGCCGCACGCTCGGTCATCGCTGATACACACTAACTGTCGTCCCCTATTTGACCCTTTATTTACCCTAATCAGCATAAGTGTGCCCAGCCTCACCTACGTGTGAGACCATCAGTCCTCGACTTGAAAGGGAATGCTGCCGGTACTGGTCCTAACAAACAAATCTTCTAGCTTTGCGCCCCTTGCCCAAATCCCCAGATTTGAGCCTCTATCTATTGGCCACTTATTTACCCTAATCAACATAAGCATGTCCTACCCTCACCTATGTGTGAAAACCATCAGCCCTAGACCTGAAAGGAAATGCTGCCGGTACGGGCCCTACTTCTATATTTGCTTATTAACTTAATCCAAGATCTAAGTTTTAAAATAAGTCTCTTTTGTTATTTCTGCTATATTTGTTTATTAACTTAATCCAAGATCTAAGTTCTAAAATAAGCTTCTTCTGTTATTTCTTTCTTTCTAATTATAACCTATGTGTTATAATTGTTCTTGCAACTGTTACTCTTCTATTTTCTCTTTTTAGTTATAACTTCTTGTTATAATTGCAAATATCTTAAATTTGCCTATTTCAGCTCATTTCTATTTTATTTCAGTTTTTCTAATTTTACATCTGATTTATGTAAATATAGTGTTTTTCTATTTTAATCCATATTAGCGAATTCTTCTCTTTTTAATATTTTATTCACGTCAAAAAGGATTAAATCTCTATAAAAAGAAACTAACATTTACAGGCTAAATTCCAACTTAAAACAGATGTAAATAACTGCAAATAACTAAATAAAATAGCTGAATAAAAATAGACTGAAAAGAACTTCTGAAATTTACTTAAAAACTGACTGTAAATAAACATGCACAAAAACTGTCTCAAAATTTTAGAAAAACTACAACTATTGAGAACCCTATTATTTTAATTTTTTTACAAGTCTAAAATAATTACAAAACACTCACATGTGGTCCTTAGCTCTATTCCTGGGCCTTCCTGGATCCGCTTCTAGGGCGTAGAATATTTTTATCAAAAAGATTTCCTCCCTAATTTTTTTTATTAGGGTTCAGCCTCAGGCAATGAACCCAATTGGAAGAAAATTTGAATGAGAAAAATAGCTAGGCCTAGGGTTCTATTTATAGTATGGCTTTGGGATCTCAGGCCGTCGGATTTGAAGATTAAATCTGGTGCAACTATGTCATAGGCTCACTAGGAACCATCGGATGCAGCTACGAACGTACATGATTAACCAAAAAGTAAAATTACTCTCTTCACCTCGTACCTGGACGAAATATCATCCAGGCAGAAGTGCGGGCCGACCCATGTTCCTTGGGGTTCGACTTACAGGTCGACCTGACCAAAACAAGGGTCGACGCCTAAGGGTCTTGTTATATTTTTTTCGTTTTTGTTTATTTAATTCTGATTTCTTGTTTTTCTCCATATTAGCTAGGATTTCGACAAGTTATATAAGGAAATTGATCAGAAAATTACCACGGACCCAATGGTGCAACTTTCGTGGCTCGATTCTGACAATTTCACAAACTTATTTTATTATTTAATTAATTCATTAATTAATTATTATAGCTCAAATTTTGGGTTGTTACAATTATAAAGCTAATTTTCTCCTAATCCAAGACGGATATAACAATATGATTTTTCCCAAAGTAGGTGTCCATACATGACAAGAGTTCATGTCTTGCAGTCCCATCTACTAGCTAATCAATCCTTGAGAGCAGGAAACAATCTTTGGGGCACACATTGTTCAAGTTGGAAAAGACAAACCATGTTCATCATTTCTCATTTGTCTTCATCACCAACACTAGATTAACTATCCATTCTGGGAAGCTAGATTCCCTATTGAATGCATTGGCCAGTAGAGTTTCTACCTCCTCATTAAGGGCTTCTGACTGCTCTTGGCCCATACTCCCTTTCTTTTGTTTCATTGGGGGTTTCCATGGGTCAATGTTCAAGGCATGACATGCATTGTTTGGGGAAATTCCATACATGTCTGCATGAGAGGAAGAAAGTAAATCCTGATTATCTAGTAAGAATCCTATCAGGAATCTTCAGATCGGTTCAATCAAGATCCAGTTTTCATCAACTTCGCCAGGACGTTACTATCTACTTCCCCAAAATTTACCACCTCTCAAGGCTCAACTACGGCCCCTCTCCTCCCTCTCTCGGGTCAACCACATTGAAAGGATCGCTTGTAAACCCAAGCGAGGGCGTCTTTTAATTGTTATGCGGTCGATTTTTTAGTGTAGAGGGTGACCTTTATGTTCTTCCCTTTTTCTAGACACTTATTCTCGTGGAGCTTCGCTAAGTAATAATCCTAACAGCATCTTGGTATTCTTCTACTTCCCCACTCCATGAGCAGTGGGCAAATTCATAGTCAAAGAACATTAGGCTACAGTGGAATTAAACTCCGATAAGGTAGGTCGCTCTAAATAGGCATTCTACGCTGAGAATTCATCCACCAAAATGAATGTTTACTTTCGTATAGCTGATTGGGTATAGTTTCCTAGCTCAGAAAACAAATCTAGCTTTTGTAAGGGAATTTTTCCTTCTCCAATAAAGCCATGCAGTTGTTGTTGCACGACGTGACATCTTTCATAGATACTCCCATCCTGTAGAATGCATTCTTGAATATGATGTTAACCGAACTTCCACTATACATTAAAATTCGTTGTACCTTTGTTGGACCAAGCTTTGCTGAAATCCCCACGGGGTTTACATGTGGATATATCTTCCAATGCAAATTACTGTCACTAAACGTTATCTCGTCTTGCTCCCAACATGGAGCTTTAGTCTTGCGATCCTTGCCAATGGTATGTACAAAATCTTCTCCCCTCTTTAGAGACTTGGCATACTTTCCATCTCAGCCCAACTACTATCTACAACATTAGGTCCTCCTGTTGTAGCATTAATTATCAATCTCCAATCCTTTTCGCAATTAGCGTTGGTTCCTTCTTCTCTATTCCCTTATAGAGGTTGTTTTGGTGTCAGTTGCATAGGAATAGGGGGAGTGTTATGTAACGCCCTGAAAATTGTAGTAATAAGTTAAAATACATATAAGAGAAAGAATGTAATTTTCAATAAAAGAAGAAAATAATAAATTTTATAGAAGTTGGAATTAGGCCTTGGGACCTATTCAATTGCATCTAGAACGTTGTTTACAGTCAGAAATCATATATAACTTAAATTTGATAAAACGGAGTGAAAACAACGGGCAATGTAGCCAGCGGCAATTTTGTAATTATTGATTTCAAAAATCAGACTAGAAACCATAATTCTTAACTATATATAAAGGCTTGATTGCCTACTCTCCTCATTTAGAAACCTTAGCCTCTGCCTCCTAAACATCTCTTCTTCTTCGTTAGAAATAAATTCCAAGTTCCAAAAAGAATAAAAAGTAAAGTAAAAAATAAAAAAAGAATTAGAGCAAGGAAGATTCAATAAACAAAGCTAGAGGAAAGGAGTAGTAGATACAAATCTAAATAGAAGACGGAAAGCTAAAAGGTGTGTGGATTCTATCTACAAAATGAGTATAATGTGAATAAGTAGTTCTATACCTTTTAGTAATACAAATATGATTTCTCTTCTTGTAGCTACCTTTTATTTTTAATCATTGAATTGAGATAAATTGGAAATCCTAGGAATAGTAGACCTACTTATTGAATTTATAAAACTACCTCTAATCCAAAAGATCTAAATTGTAAAACATGTTGGATTGATTTTGATATGCAATAGATAACTTCTATGGATTTGATTCATATGATATCTGAAATGATTTTGGGTATGTAGAAATAGATAATTAATTCGAATGCATGTAAAATACCTTGAGGTTTTATGTGTTTATGTGTGTAATTGACTGGAAATCCATTTATAAATGTTAGAATAAATCACTTGAAATTGATATAAAGTGGTAGAGACCATATCAGAAACACTATGAAGATAAACCTCAAAATCCATACTCGAATCGATGAAAAGTCAAGTGAATTAAAAAAGAAAAAGAAAACCTAAAAATTTGGAAAAAAACAAATCAGATGTCTAAATTAGTTGGTCAGACATCTGAGTTGAACTAAAAATGATTAAATACGAACCAGAAAGAAATTCTGAACTTGAGCTCTAATACCAACTGTAACAACCCGCACCTCCAAACACACGATTTAAATCCCGAAATTGGCTTTTGAACCATCGTCGTGCCAAGGAGTATGAATCGTTGGTATTAAAGAAAATTTACAATGATATAGAGATAATTATAACATTACACAATTTTGCACTTTCAGATCTCACAATGGAAGGAGATAAAATATAAGTACTAAAACAAATTCGAATAGAATAGTTGCAGAATAACCATGTCCATACAATAAACGACGTATCAAGTCTTCAAATGCAAGTACAACATAAGTCTGATAAATAACAATATGTTCAAATGATATGTAAAACTCCCAAACAACACCACAGTAATAATATGTCTAATAAATATAATACGATACATACAGAGAAGTTGAAATAAATAAATCTCGATCGATCGGTCACCTTCTCCACGCATCTATACCCAATCAACTCACTTACTGCCCTATCCTCTTACTATAGGTAATAGATAGGAATTGGAGGGGATCATACAAAGTCTGAGTTGAAGGTCCAGATGGTTGAATGAGTGAAGTTTGAAAACAAAAAGGAAATAGTATAAAATAAGCTCGATTCAGACATTTGATTACTAGAACCTAACTTGTGAGGTAGAGTCAGATGTTTGAGAGTAAAACTCAAACATCTGAATGTAGTAAGATTGTTTTTTATAACGCGAATTAGACATCTGAGCTAAAGGGTCAGACGTCTGAGTTGAAGCAGTAAGCTTGATTGAACCTGAACCTAGTGCAGGCTAAGCAGAATAGGTCATGGAAACTTATTTCCACTTCTTAGTTAATCAGGAGTGCGTGCAACTGAATGGAGTCGGGCAGCAAGCTGGAAACATACTGTTTTTCAGTAAATTCCTAGGCTTTCACTTCATGGAGTTGGAATGCGACACTCAACGTGATGGCGGTTATATCACAACTAAAAGTTCGTATCATTCGTAGCTGGTCCTAGCTATAGATTCATGGAAGTTGGAAAGAGAGGACGAAGATGTTCGTTGAAGAAGGGCGGATCCACTCTTGATTGCTACTTGTGTGATGATACAAAACATAGGAAGTGGACTAGCGAAGGGAGGTACCAATGCAAGGCGGAAAGAACCGGTTGGACAGTGTTTTAATGAACAGGTCGGGCATTGAATACATACTATACTTAGAATACCAATGTAAGATGACAAGAACCGTCGTATAGTGATTCGACAACGAACCGGGCATTGGATGTATATTCAGATAGATGTAACTTAAGTAACTATTAATGAAAATGTTAGTTGATATATATATATATATAGGTGGAGTACCATTGAGACTATATACTAGAGATACCTTTAGGAATTTCCTTATTTCAGTATGCTCCACCTATGAGTGGAACTTTCATAAAATATAATTGGACATCTAGATAGTCAGCTTAAAAATGTAAATTAACTAGATCCTTATAGATATAATATACTAAGGAACACCCTAGGTGTAGGATATAATTGAACTTCAATTAGTTGTTTACACCATACCATCAATGATATAATTCATTCACCAGACTTTATCTAACCCATCCACTTCTCCCTCTTATCACCTATTATACGAGGACAGGGTAGTAAGTGAGTTGACTGGGTATAGGTACATGGAGAAGGTGACACGTCGATGAAAGTTTATTTATTTCAGCTTCTCCCTATATATCTTATTTTATCTATTAGACATATTATTGCTATGGTATTTTTTCAGAGTTTTACCTATCATTTGGACCTATTGCTAGTTATCAGACTTATGTTGTACTTGCATTTAGAGGCTAGATATGTCATTTATTGTATGGACTACGGTTATTCTGCAGCTGTGTTATTTGAGTTACTTTCAGTACTTATATTTTATGTCCTACTGTAAGATCTGAAAGTGTAGAGTTGTGTAATGTTATAATTGTCTATGTATCATTGTAAATTTTCTTTAATACCTAATGATTTATTCTACTTGGCACGACGATGGTTCTAAAGCCAATTTTGGGCTTTTAATTGGTATGTCTGAAGGTGCAGGTACACGTTAGGATTTCTAACATATCGTCTATCATTTTCTTTCTGATGCACTCCTCAACAATGTCTCGTAAATGATGGCATTCATTAGTATCATGTAGATGGGATTCGTTAAACCGATAATACTTCTCGGTATTTATGTCTACTTCGGTTTTCTTTCTTGGCTGAGGCTTATTGTACTTAAGTTCTGCTTGCATCGCAAGATGGATGTTTTCCACAGTATCATTCAGGTCTGTATAAGCATCGAACCTTAGTCCAAGCTAGAACCTCCTTCATTCTACCTTCTTTCAACCAGAGCCACTTCGGTTGCTATCCTTCTTCTTTTTGATGCAATTTCTTTCATTTCCCTTTACCATAGCATTTACACTATTGGATCCTTTCGATGATTTTATAGCCATCCCAGTTTGTCTCCTAGCCATGACCTCCTACAACTTCATATACTTTGCCGCTTCATTAAAGAAACTCTACAAGATGGCAGTTTGTCTTTACTTAACCTTCGGACCATCTTCATGTCTAGGTGCATGCCACTACATAACGTCATTAAAGTTAATCATTCGTTGGCATTCTGGACCCTAACCGTGTAACTTTGAAACGAGTTAAGTATTGTTGTTGTGTTTTAACCACTCTATGCTTCACATCTCACAATGAATAGGAGTCCTTAGGTTGTTCTACGTGCACCCAAAACTGGCTGATAAACTTTTCATTTAACATTGTCCATGAGTGGATTGAACGGGAGGTAGACAACAGAACCACATTGTTGATAGGTATGCCAAGAACAGAGGAAAGCACTATCACAAGACCTCCTCTGTTGCTCCGCACATTAGCATATGTTAGGTGTACCGTTGTAGATGCACTATGGGGTTAGTCAGACCTTGGTAAGGGTCCATGGTGGGCATTTGGTAGTTCCTAAGCGTTCGAGTGATATCTATCTCCATGGAGAAAGGGCAACCAACTCTCGCCCCAGTACCCTGCTCTACTTGTTCAAGTCAGACACGTGCTCTAATAATCTATGCCATTATATCTTCTAGTTTAGGTAATGAGCATAGATGGATCAACCACTCCATTTGAGATGATAGGCCTCTTGTGCTTCTTCTATAATGATTTGTCCTACGAATCCGACTTCGGGACCATTCCCAATGGTCAGATATCCTCCCATTTGTTACCATTTAGCTTAGATATAGGAGCATCACTAGAAGAGATAGGGGTTAGTCATTCTTAGTCCTGATTCAGTGCCTCCCTAGTTAATTCAGCATTGAACCGTTGCACGAGCATAACTTCGGGCTAAATCCTTACTCGTTTCAGTTCATTGGTGTTTAATCTCCTTGTTCTTTGGTTCTCATGGTCAAATCCGCTAACAGAATATAACCTCCTTTGCTTTCTGGACCCCTTAGACTGGGATCTTCCTTGCTCTTTACTATTGTGTCTGGCAGTTTTCATCTACCCCAAGCATGCCATGATATGATCCACAATAGCTTGTTGTTGGGCAGCGAATCGATTATCTAGCTCTTACACAAATCTATCTAAGTCGCCTTTGGTTACCGTGTCTAGTTTTGGGGTGCTGGATGAATGGTTATCCTGACTAGTATCTGTTTAGTTAGCATTCCCATTGGAGTACCAACCCTTTCCTTCAGTTTTGGAGGCATACTAAGAAGCTCCCAATGAAAGCACCAAAAATGTTTGCATAGAAAATGGACAAACACCTCCAATTAATTTAGTGTAGGACTGTGTATACTGGGTGTATAACACAGTTGTACAAAGGTAGAGAAATAAGAATGCAATAAAGTAAAATACACACAAAGTTATAGTGGTTCGACCAGAACATGCTTACATCGATTGCTCGTTTTCATTTCTTTCTGATAGATCGGTTTTACAAAAGTTAAAATGCATTATACAATGGTTTGAAATTAAATATGGAGCTCCCTAATTTTGTCTGGAAATTTCTATCCAACGGTAATCAGAAGTCCCAATAGTCATCCCTCATTGTTGTTGGAAGCTTAGATATTTATAGCAGTAAAGGTATTAGGAGGTCGGGCTGATAAAATATGCAGTTTCCTTATATAACATGCATAATTTGGTAACTTCCATATATAGAAGATACATTCTAGAAGTTCCATGTATTCAAGATTGCCTTTCCATATATGCTTTATTCAGTTCGGTGGGAGGAGGATGGTTTGGTGATGATTGGTACGGCAGGAGGATCTAGCTATTACCTTGGCCACATAGGCTCCAATACTTCTTATTTTGGTAACCACTGAACAAGCATCTATGTTTAGTAGTATACTTATCGGATAAGAAATCTTGTACGATGATCCTATTATTGAACAAAATTTTATACTTTGTAGTTAGGTCCTCGGTAGGAACTCCTGTCTGATAGCTTGGCTATAGAACAGGTTAGTTGGCGAGGCTTTTCATTGCCTACTTCTTGAACAATTTATCGTAGAAATAAACATATGTAATCGACACATAATCAGTGTATATATGATAAGTAGTATTATGGATGATTATTTTAAGTATTTTTAGATGCACTAGTACATTTTGTCACGATATATGGGTAGGAAACTGATGTAAGTATGCTAAGGTAGGTATGGAATAGATTTGCAATCACCCTTGTACCTTAATTGAATTTTGAAGGCAAAATTCCTAAAGGGGAAAGCCTGCAACACCCCATAATTAATAATTGATTAATTAAAGAATTAATTTTGAAATGAGCAATTAAATATGTAAAGTTATAGAAATAAATAATAAATATGGTAAGCATTTGGGTGTGTACATGCTTATCATATGTGGTGGCCCGTAAGTGGTAGATAAAATAAGAAAAATGCAATGAATCAATCGGGAAAGGGTTACGAGGTTCATAAAACAAATTATTATAGGGCAATAAACACAACTCTATCCTTATTTTTTGATTTTATTCTACTCAAAAATAAAATAAAGCATGAAAAGCACATTAATGGCGGAGGCCTAAAATGAGAAAATAAGAAGAAGGAAACGCAAGCTAAAAGGTTGAAAAAAGATTAAAACAAGATTATTCAAAGATCTATTGAGTAATACTAAACTCATATATTGTTTTCTCTGTTTGAGTTTGGCTAAGATTTAATAAGACAGAGTTCATATAAGTTGGTGTTTGAATGAGATAGATGATTTTTTAATGAATGCTTTGGGTAAAATAGTTATACATGGAATGTTTAGATATTTCCCTACTCTAATTATTTCGAGATGCTATAAAAAATTAATATGATGTTTTGACCATAATTTTAGAAATGGGTTTTAAATTGGAGAATTTATCCGACGTAAAAATAAGTAGTTATGAATTTTTGAAGGAAAATACATAGTGATTAAATAATAGAAAATAGTTTTAAAATGGGAACATGAGAAAAAGGATGCATTAAGGAAACCATTCAAGATTTTTCTAGAAATTAATAAGTATTTTCTGGTAGAAAATTCATCATTATCAAGGTGAAACTGTGCAGACTGAAGGCAATTATAGAATCGAAACCTATTATGTACATAGAATGTTGAAATTAATGTTAAAGGATTAGGGGATAAGATCCCATATAGAAGCTAAAAAATAAAAGACACTGTCACTAACTAAAAGTGAACTGAACGTAACAGACGATGACACATGTAAAGGTTGGAAACATACGCATCAGGATTTGTCTATTTGTGGGTTTGAGATGGCAACCAAACATTAAGAAAAATAAACTAAGTACCCATGGCTGGAGGTAGTGATTTTCCTTTAAGAGTCAATAAAATTTTAGGTAGAGTTGACGCGTAGAAGAGAACTGCGCTAAAAGATGAAAGTTTGGTAAAAGATAGAAGTCATAAGTTGTAGGATGGAACTACGCCAAAAGCCAAATGGGGGCGAAATGTACTACGTTAAGGGATGAAATAGTGTAGAAAGATGACAACTTAAAGGTACATGAAGGTCCTACATCAAAATCAAAAGAGATATTGCATCGCAGTATGAGCGAGGGTAGGATAGTACTGTGTCGAAACAGAAAGAAGCTTACTGCACTGTAAAATGCGTAAGGCATGGTTGTAGTATACCAAAATGGATGTATGAAACTAATGCCTAACAAACAAATAATTAGGTAAAGCTCAGGGAGCTAAATATATCAAAGAGAAAGAAGTAAAAACCTACAAAACTATGCGGATTGAAAGGGCTATTGACATTGAGTTGGGACGCTCGCTCGAATGTACTACTTTGGGAAGGTAAGGAGAGGCATTCATCTTTCAAAGGAATGTGGGACATCCATGTAGGTTGTACACTTTTTCGTGAGTGGATGTAATCTTATATGAGGTTCAAACTTAAGGAAAATATAAGAAACTACTTAGGGTTGTATTTTACAGCATAAACTTCTTAGGGTTGTAATTGGAGTATAAACTAAAGAAACAAAACTGCATAGGGTTGTACTTTCAGTATAAACTAAAGAAATAAGATTACTTAGGGTTGTAACTGTAAATTAAAAGAGTGGAACTGCTTGAGGATACACTACATAGCGCGAAAAGACATGCCAAAACTGCATGGGATGCACTTCGAGGGAAGACGATATGAGGCGAAACTCCACAAGATCAAGCTACATAGTGAGCCATGGGTGGGTTTAAAATTGAGGATTTTGAGACCTAATGTAGGAAGGGATTTTAGGAATAAACTAGACAAGACTTGTAGGTTTCCTAGGAAAAATTATTGTTATGATTGTTGAATAGTGAGGAGAAACTTGTTCCGCCTTTAGTGGAGTAGTCCCATTATATGATATGTTTTGGGAAACGTATTATCTAAACTACCTTTATGTCAAACCCATGTTTTCATTATTATTTCCCCATAATCTACCGGGTACTCATAGGCTGAGTTTGTGGACTTAAGCGGGAAGCTTTGGAAAGGATGAATAAAGCACATCGAAGAAAGAAGTAGGAGAGTTGCTTGCAATAGTAATTGTTCTGATTTTGGCTACTTAAGTGTGAGTATCGGCATATTCTATTGTATTTGACCTCTACATGGGCATGTTTTAGGATGTATTAAAAATGTAAAAGACTATTACATGTAACAAAAATTCATGGTTACTCTATTTACTTAGATTGTTGCAAATATATACTAAACTTGCTCTTATCACTTGAAAATAATTTTTGTAATAAATGCAGCATCATCGAAGTTTACTTTCGGTACTCAAAGTTTGTGTTATCCTGCATTTTGAACCGGCTATATTCGAACTAATTGGACAAGTTAGATTCAACCATCATCAAGGCTAATAAGTCCAGAGCGATGATTATGGGGTTCAGAAATCAAGTACATATGGTAATATGAAGCCGTGATCAAACAGAATTGAGAGATATGCAATGCAGAATGTTCGAAGTATGGAATATAGTTCAACATAGAGGAGGGATCGGCTATAACCATTCTCCAACATGGGGATCGGCATGTTTCAGGAAGTAAGTGCAATTCAATAGAAAACAACCAATATTTTAAGATCCATAAGTCCAATGCATATGAAATTTTGTAACCAAGATGTGGGGACCCTAGGGAGCCTACCCTAGGGATTGCACATCAAAAATATGAAATAAGAGGGATCGGACCTCTTCCCTTAAGAGGGATCGGCTGAAATCATAAGTCAACTCACATTAAAGCAAAGATCGAACAATAACTCAACTTCTACTAATCCAATTGGCATGTAACTTTGAGGCTAAGCACATTACAACATGGGAAAGCTACCATAGGGATTTCATCTCCAAATTCCTTAAAAATAGGAATCGACACCGATCCCTATTCCTTAGGATTTGGGCCATGTAATCTCTCTGATGGGTCCATATGGTTTTGGAGATCCTTCTGCCGAATTTTAAGGGAGATATTTTGCCATCTTCATCTATAAATACAGGCTTTGTTGCTCGTTTTTAGGACCTTTACGCTGCTAGTTGCTTTTTAGTTTATTGTAACAAAGGATCTTCATCTGATCCATATTGTACTTAGTTTACAAAGTGATTAATAAAGTAATCCATTCAAAGTGGACGTAGGTAAACAACACTGACCGCTATAAATTGTTTTGTCTCTATTACTTGCTTGTTTCTTATTGTTTTAATTACTCGTTTCCTCTTATTCATTTTAGATTCTTCATTTATTTCTCTTTAAAACATCTATTGGGTGTTTGTGCCAACATTTGGTGCAAACATTTTGGTGCTTCCACTGAGAACACTAGATTCTTAGCCCTATTTGGATCCCTTTGTTGCTATTGGATTGCATAAATCCCTCGAAGAGATTCAAAATTATCTTTAAGAAGCTTGTTCATTCTACCCGCATTTACAAAGGTCATAGGAAAACTATAAACAATGGTAAGGTATTCCATATCTACATCTAAAAACGCATAAGGAAACGAGAACACTAGCATCCAACAAGAAGGTCCGAGCAATCTACCAGTAGATGTGAATGCTACCAATCCAGTCAATGTCCAGAATCTGGCTGATTCCATCACAAGAGTTGAATTTCAGAATATGATGAAAGAGCTAGTGGATAGTCGCCGACAATTGAATTAGCGGATTCAAGTAAGTATAGATCTAATGAACCAAATCAGTCAGCAATAGCATGGGAAAGCTAGGAGTGACCCTATCCCTTATTCTAGATCAGAGAGATCTAGTTCATCAGATGACTATTGCAGACGCAGGCATGGCACAACTAACGGGTGTCATGAAGAAGCTTTAGGACATCAACCGGCAAACCTTCCTAGTCTGCCAAGACAGATCAGTGTCGATCCCTCTGTAGGGATTGATACCGATCCCTCCTCCTAAGGAGGCAGCCTACCTTTCCATGCTGGAGGCCAAGATAGAGCTATTGCGATTGATTTGGATGCTGGAGTTCAGATGGATGCAAACCAATTGCCTCCTCGGAATGACGATGAAGTGAATGTATGTGATATACATCGAGAGGATGTTGAGCCGAGAAGGCATGGAACGACCTGTAGTCATCGACCGGACCATTCACCTAAGGTGGAGCACGACCACTGCTTGGCTCCAACTATCCAAACGCCAGACTTATTGGCTATGGTTAGACAGCTAGTGAGAGAGAGCCAAGGCTTAACCAATGATGATTGGGGCATCTCGAGAAGCCATACCCCATTTACTGACAATATATACATGTCGAGTATCCAAAAGGTTCAGTATGCCATCGATGCCTGCCTACAAGGAAAAAACTGACCCTAGGCAGCACATCATAAGATATGAGTGGCTGATGGATTTCGCATGAGCTGATGATGCAAAAAAGTGTAGATTTTTTTCTATTACTCTCTCTAACATAGCAACGAAATGGTTTACGAGATTACCCCTATGGTCAATCTCTAGATTTGATGATTTATCAACAAAGTTTGTGGAGTAGGTCTGTATGCACGCAACTCGCACCAAAGATGTAATGTCCCTATTCAGGCTCCGAGAGAATCGTTGAAAGACTATTTTGAGAGTTTCATATGGCCGTCATAGAAGGTAGTAATCCGAACAATCATTCAATATTGATGGCTGTAACGAGAGGGATTGATCCAGAATCTGACTTTGGCGGTTGGTTAGCTGGCAAACCACCCGCAACGTTGGAGCATTTCTACGCAAAGGCAGCTTGGTATTTGAGGAAAGAGGAAGCTATATGTTCTAGGAAGAAGAATTTTGTGGGACCAAGTGGAGAGGGAGTGCAGAGTAACATTGTAGTGAAGCAGTCTAGTGATAGTTCTGGAAAAGTTCAAGCGAATGTCCAAAATAAACCGAATCAGCAAAAGCAAGGCGGTGATAGAAACCAGGAATGAAAGAGAGATTCTGAAAGTGGAAAGCCTAGGATTCCAATGTATGATACCTATACGCCATTGAATACATCTTTAGAGAACGTTTACTTGTCTACATGCAATGCCTTGCAGTATAGGAAGCCACCTCTAAAAGAATTGATGGAGAAGCAGAAACAAACTAGAAAATATTACCAGTTCCATGAATGTTATGGACATAACACGAATGAATGTAGGCATCTCTAGGATGTTATCGAAAAACTAATGCAGGAAAGAAAGTTACAGCGGTTTGTTAAATCCCCGTAGGATGGTGGGCAGGGGACATCTGACCCCAACCGTGGACAAGCTCCGCACAAGGCCAAGGAGCCTGTGTGGACTGGTGGAAGATTAGTGATCAATACGATAGTCGGATGACCACATCCAGCTTATGAGATTTGGCACGAGATAGAGTGCTATGCTTGCCCGATTAAGCATATGAATTTTGAATGTTGTTCGAGTATAGAAGATGGATCTTCAGCAAAACAGCAGCATGCAATGGCATATAACATTGTATTTAGAGACAGAGAAGAAGACAAGGTGGAGGCACAGATGATCGACCCAATGGTCATTTCAGCCATAATTGACCCTGCCTTAGTAAGGGGGATTTTGGTAGATTGAGGAAGTTCCGTTAATATAATTTTCAAAAAGTCTTACGATCAAATGAGGATGGAAGCAAAGGATTTGAAACCGTCTAAAGCTCGCATCATGGCTTTAACGGTGCTGTGACCGAAGCTGTCGGAGATGTCGAATTGCCCATGGAGTTGGAAGAAGGTGACCGTAGGAGAGTGCTGATTTTACCATTTGTTGTCTTGGATGTTGACTCTCCATACAATGCTTTTTTGGGACGACCAACCCTAGCTAAATTTTGGCCAGCTCTTGCCCCGTGGTGTTTGACTTTGAAGTTACCAACTGATAACGGTTTGGAGTTGTGCATGGTGATCAAGCGATTGGACATGCCTGGTATGTGGATGAGTTAATGCATGCTCAATGGAAGGAGAAAGGTAAGGGAGTGGACAAGTCTCTCCACATCTAAACTGCCGAAGATTGACAACTAGCGCCTAGGCCTTGGCTCGGGCGCCATAGTCGGCTCTATAAAGAAATATATCCGAGGGATGACGAGGAGGAGCCCAAAGAGACCAAGGCTGCACCGACTGTGCTTATGATTGACATCAGGGTCATCCATGATGACCATCACGGGTACAAAAAATTGGATCACAGCTCAGCCCCCCAATGATGAAAGAACTTGCAGGATTTCTTCGAGCGAATCTTGATGTGTTCGCTTGGACTAATTCTGATATGTGCAGGATCTCGCCTGCCAACGCGAGCCACGCAATAAATATAAACCCGAGGAATGTCCCGGTGAAACATAAAAGGCATGGCATACATTTGGAGAGATCTGCTGCTCTTAAAGAGGAGGTGGATAGGCTCAAAAGCAATGGGTTTATTTGCAATGCCCTCTACCCTAAATGGGTATCTAATCTTGTACTTGTGAGAAAGGTAAATGGAAAGTGGCAAATATGCATTGACTATTTGGACTTAAATCAGGCGTGTCCAAAAGATAGTTTCCCCTTCCGAGGATTGGCAAGCTGGTAGACTCAACTACAGGACACGAATTGCTATCTTTCATGGATACATACTTTGGATATAACCAAATCCTGATGCACATTCCTGACCAGGAGCAAACCAACTTCATTATCATTGTTGGTTTGTATTGCTACGTTTTAATGCCATTTGGATTGAAGAACGCTGGAGCGACTCATCGGCGCCTAGTCAACAGAATTTTTAAAGATCGGATTGGAAAGACGATGGAGGTATACGTGGATGATAAGCTTGTGAAGTCAAAATGATCAAGTGACCACATTAGGGACTTAGCAGAAATGTTCGATATCATCTGATATTACAAATGAAGATCAATTCTCTGAAGTGTTCTTTTAGTGTTGCATCGGGAAAGTTCTTGGGTTTCATCGCCAATGCTTGTGGAATCGAAGCTTATCCTGAAAAGGTTCAAGCAATTTGCAACATTTAAGCACCGAAACCATCAAGCAAGTATAGAGCCTAAATGGGAAAGTTGCCGCCCTAAGTCGATTAATTTCCAGAGCTACCGATAAATGCATTCCTTTCTTTGATTTGATTAGAAGAGGGAAAAGGAACTTTGAAAGGACGTAGGATTGTGAAGATTCATTCTGAGCTTTGGTGAACCATTTAGAGAGGCCTCCCATCTTGTCTAAACTGGTGGATCGTGAAGACTTGTATATCTACTTGGCTATGTCGGTGCATGCTATAAGTTCCGCACTGCTGCATAAAGAGAATCGAATTCAGAGACTGGTGTATTATGTTAGCAAACGATTAATAGGAGCTGAAAGGAACTATCCGAAGATAGAGAAATTGGCTTATTGCTTGTTGATCGCTTTACGAAAGCTTTGCCCTTTTTATAGGCTCTTCCTATCAACGTTTACACCGAGCAGCCATTACGACATGTCCTACTACGACCTGAGACGTCTGAGAGGTTACTCAAGTGGAACATCCAACTAAGTCAATTCGACATTAGTTATCTTCCTAGGAGAGCTATCCAGGGATAGGCACTGAGGACTTTATAGCAGAATTCACTTCACAAGATGATCTCCTAGAGAGCGATGGATCCCCTACCATTCGGTGGAAAATGTATACAAATGGAGCATCCAATGATCGTTGTTCTGGAGCTGAAATCATGTTAGTAACTCCGAAAGATCGATCAGTTTTCTACGCTTTTAAGCTTAACTTCCCTGCAACAAACAACGAAGCCGAGTATGAAGCTTTCTTTGCTGGTCTCAAACTTTCCAGAGAACTGGGAATAAATCTTTTGCGACTCATAGTTGGTAGTATGCCAAGTCCGAGGAGATTGCCAAGCTAAAGGATAAAGACTCGCCCCATACCTTATCCAAGTCCAAGAGCTATTGACTGGCTTTGAGTATTATGATATCACGCATATTCCCTAGGATCAAAACAAAAAGGCCGATTCATTGGCAAAGTTTGCTAGCACTAGGGATGCACAACAAATGGGCTTGGTTCTAGTTGAAGTACTAGATGCTTCGAGCATAAATCAGATAAAAATCGACTGGGTACTAGAGCTGGAGCCTGAGAATGAGTCGTGGATGACTCTGGTCAAAGACTATTTACTACAGGGAGTCCTTTCCAAATGGAAGAATGAAAGGCGAAAAGTCCTTTGCAAAGCTTCATGATATATCATTCAGGAAGGAGTCATGTATAGAAAGGGTTTCTTCGTTCTCCTACTCTGGTGTATCACTTATAATGAAATAAAACGAGTCCTAAAGGAAGTTCATGAAGTGGAATGTGGCGATCGCACTAGGGGGTAGACCCTAGCAAAGAAAATACTCCGTTATGGGTATTATTGGCCGACGGTCAACAAGATGCTACCGATTACGCTAGGCGATGCGACAAGTGCCAAATGTATGCCAAAGTTCCGCGAGCTCTGCCGATGGAAATCACACAAATGGTCAATCTATGGCCATTTTCCTTATGGGGGATAGACATTATCTGTTTCTTACCGATCTCTAAAGGTGGTGCGAAGTACGCCATCGTGGTAGTTGATTACTTCGCCAAATGGGCTGAAGCGAAACCTTTAGCCATGATCATGACAAAGAAAGTAATACAATTATCCGGACCATCATCTTTTGGTTTGGCCTTCCACGAACCATTTTGGTTGAAAATAGAACCCAATTCGATGGTGTTGAATTCAAAGACTTCTGCCGTCGACATCATATTGAGATGAGATTTGTGGCAGTTGCTCACTCTCAAGCTGTTAACCCGCCTTTTGTTTAGGCATTATACGGGCGGATTTAACCCAACAGACTTCACGATTATCAAGGCTGATGAGTGCAGAGCGACAATTTTAGGGCCCAGAAATCAAGTATAAATGGTTATATGAAGACAGAGTTAGATGGAATTGGTTGATAACCGATGTAGGGCACTTGAAATATGGATGTTAGCTTAGAACCCAAGGGATCGGCATAACATAAGAGGGATCGACATACCTCCATAGCATAGGAGGGATCGGTATACCTCCATGGTATAGGAGGGATCGACATAGTTTCATGAAGTAAGAGGGATCGACATACCTTCATCTCATATGAGGGATCGGCATACCTTCATGGCATAAGAGGGATAGGCATACCTTCATGACATGGGAGGGATCGACATAGTTTCATGAAGTAGGAGGGATCGGCATAGCATTGTGAAGTAGTATGGAACGACAAAGACATGGTGAAGTGTGGATCAGAATGGCTGGTTCTAGAGAGATCGGAATACTTCATTAGCTTAGCAAGATGGAGGGGTCTGCATGGTTGGTTGCATTGGATCGGCGGACTTCATTGATAGGGGTCGGCGTTTATCAATGCAACAAGTACATTCAACAATCAATAACTCGTGCTCTCTTATGCCAAATGATGTGAAACTTGGGGATTAAGCATATTTCATCATGAGGAATCGACCATAGGAGTAGCTGCCCAGGAATCAACTAAGGAAGGGATCAGTACCGATCCCTCCTCAAGGAGATTTGGGCCTAGCGACCCCTGTGGTGGGCCCATATGGACAAGAAGGTCCTGCAGCTAAAGTTTCATCTATAAATGCAGCAGGCATGACTTTAGAAATGGGGATCTTCATTCTGCTTCCCTTCCTTTTTGACCTAGGTGCTACTCTACCATTTTTATTCTTGAATTTCACGGATTTGTAACTATAATCATTAGTATAAGCTAATAAAAGGAAAATCTTTGGAGTGGACGTAGGCCGGAGTTAGCCGAACCACTATAACTCCGTGTCTTTATTTACTTGCTTTCTGATTGTTTTAATTTTGTTCTTCATTTATTTTTCTTCACATTTCTATGACTGGATTGGATTTTGGGGCCTTCACATAATTGGGTGTTGGTGGTCAATTTTGACGCCAACATTTTGGTGCTTTCACCGGGAAGGACTTGCGTAAGCATATTTGGAATCTAGGAGCTCAGATTTAGAAGCTTGTATACTTAGATCTAGAAAGCATTGGCCAGGCAGTTAATAAGGTGAGTGCTACCAGAAAGGAGTCAACATGGGGGGAGTCAGGAGGCTTCCTCAAGAGCTGGAGCTAATCAAGCATCCATCTATATCACCCGGGATGAAATGGAAACAATGATGGATGCTATGCAGGAAAGGATGCTGAAGAGACAGGAGGAAATAATGCAGAACCTACTTCGATAGATTGGACAAGCTAGAGTGCAAAACCAAGGAAATTGAGTAGCAGAGAATACTGGAATTATGGATCATGGAGTTGGAGCAACAGGAGCTGAGGGAATCCAGAATCAGAACCATGGAAACAGAGCTAATAGGTAGAGGAGTGGAATAGAGCAGCCGGGGGTAGTCCCCTGCCATCCAAAAGGGATCGTCCCCAATCCCTAAAGGCTGGGGGCCATGCCCCTGGGCCTGGGTGATCGTGATGCTGGAGGACCTGCGATCAATCCCGCGGAGCTTGGTGCAAACCGAAATTTGGATGCTCAATCGGAGGAATACATTCCGGAATTCCCTCGTAGATTCGGGGGGCAGCTTAGGCATGATAATAGAAGGCTGCCATTGGAACACAATGATAAGTTTGCGGAGATGATAAGGCGAGCTATGCGTGGAGGATTAGTGAACAGGGATTTGGAAGATGTAAATAAAAGTCCATTCGCTCCAAATATCAGGCAAGCTAGGAATCCACCGGAGTTCAAACTACCAACGCTTGAGACATTTGGTGGAAAAACCGATCCCGCTGTTTATTTGACGAGGTACATGAGACACATGGAAGTACTGGGGGCATCGGAGGAAGTAATGGCACGGGGCTTCCCCTTGTACTTAACGGATATAGCAGCACTATGGTTTAGACAGTTGGAAAGCGGCTCTATTGGCACGTGGACATAATTGGTCGAAAGGTTTATGAGGTAGTTTAGGGTTCACATCTTGAGACCCAAAAATGTGATGAGTTTGACAACACTGAAACAGAGGACCGAAGAGTCCCTAAGGAGTTTCTTAACACGGCTTAATGCCGTGGCGCCATCGGTGGATCGGCCAGATCCATCCATGGTTTTGATGGCATGTGTATCTTGAATTGCTGATGGCACGGAGTTCAAGGATTCACTAGCACGGGATCCACCTATAGATCTCGGAGATTTTTATCATGAAGCAGAAAGGTTCCTGCGACAGGAAGACGCACGAGCAAACAAACCGAAGGTGAATGCTGTGCAAGGTGGAGGTCCGTCCGAGGAAGGTTCAAACAAAGATAAAGGAAAACGAAAAGTAGGGGATGGCTTTGATGGATCGAAGCATCCACGATGGAAACTGAGATTCACCTCTTACACGAAACTGACTGAAACATTAAAACGGATATACCTGGACACTAGGGGACAGGTCCCTTATTGAAGGCCAATGAGGAGAGAGCCTAAAAACGATGAAAAGAAATCAGAAAAATACCGTCTGTTCCATGAGCTGAACATGCATAGTACAAATGAATGCAAGCACTTAAAGGACGAGATTGAGGGACATATCTAGAATGGCAGGCTGTTACAACAAGTGAGAACTCGGGTAGCGGTAGTGGAACAGGAGCAACCACCATCCGCATCGAACAAGAACTACCCAGGATCAAGGCGTCAACTTGTCATCAATTGACCGAAATGGCAAAGAATAAGTAATAGCCTCTACAATAAAATGGCTAAGTCACTTACAAATGTACGGGATTGAGAACGGTCCCTAGGCATGTTCTGAGATGACAATGAACCGTCAGACCCGAAGATGCATGCATTGTAGTGTTTAGTTTTTGTTTTTTGGTACTGGGTTATGAAACTCACTTGAACGTGAAATCTGACATTTGTAATTTTGAGTCCCATCCGAACGATCACATCTCGGCCTGAATGGCACACGATCTCGAACGATCACTTTTCGCCCCGAACGACACTCGATCTCGAACAATCGTTTTTCGCCTCAAACAACACTTGATCTTGAACGATCGCATTTCGCCTTGAACGGCACACGATCTCGAGCGATCACATTTTGCCCCGAATGGCACACGATCTCAAATGATCATATTTTGCCCGAATAGCACATAATCTCGAACGATCGCTTTTGGCCTCGAACGACACTCGATTTTAAACGATCGCTTTTCGCCTCGAACGATAAACGATCTCGAACGATCACATTTCGCCCCAAATGGCACACGATCTCGAATGATCACATTTCGCCCTGAACGGCACAAGATCTTGAACAATCGCTTTTCGCCTCGAATGACACTCGATCTCGAACAATCACATTTTGCCTCAAACGACACACGATCTCGAACGATTGCATTTTGCCTCGAATGACACTCGATCTCGAATGATCACATTTTGCTCTGAACGGCACACGATCTCGAACGATCACTTTTCGCCTCGAACGGCACATGATCTCGAACGATCGCATTTCACCTCAAACTAACACTCGATCTCGTATGATCGTCATCAGCCTGGGATGGCTATGAATTTGACTACGGTCCCGAACGGTCATGACTAACAATAAGGCAAGATTACTGATTTGTTCACAGGTCATCAATGAGTTTCGAACATTGGACTTAAGGTAATTAAAAACACGCCTTCCTTTCGCAAGGCATGTTTTGGGGGCAAAGTGTTAATCGCCTTTTATCAAGGCATTATATTGGCGAATTTAACCCAACAGACTTCACAATTATCAAGGCTGATGAGTGCAGAGTGACGATTGTAGGGCCTAGAAATCAAGTATAAATGGTTATACGAAGCCTGAGTTGGATGGAGTTGGTAGTTCACCGATGTAGGGTGCTTGAAATATGGATGTTAGCTTAGAACCCAAGGGATCAACATAGCATAAAAGGGATCGGCATACCTCCATAGCATAGGAGGGATCGACATAGTTTCATGAAGTAGGAGGGATAGGCATACCTTTATGGCATAGGAGGGATCAGCATACCTTCATGGCATAGGAGCGATCGACATACCTTCATGGCATGGGAGGGATCGGCATAGTTTCATGAAGTAGGAGGGATCGGCATAGCGTTGTGAAGTAGCATGGATCGGCAAAGACGTGGTGAAGTGTGGATCGGCATGGTTGGTTCTAAAGGGATCAGAATACTTCATTAGCTTGGAAGGATGGAAGGGTCGGCATGGTTGGTTGCATTGGATCAGCGAACTTCGTTGATAGGGGTCGGCGCTTATCAATGCAACAAGTACATTCAACAATCAATAACTCGAGCTCTCTTATTCCAAATGACGTGAAACTTGGGGATTAAGCATATTTCATCGTGAGGAATCCACCATTGGATTCGCTGCCCAGGAATCAACTAAGGAAGGGATCGGTACCATCACTCCTCATGGAGATTTGGGCCTAGCGACCCCTATGGTGGGCCCATATGGATAATAAGGTCCTGTAGCCGAAGTTTCACCTATAAATACAGCAGGCATGCCTTTAGAAAAGGGGATCTTCATATTGCTTCCCTTCTTCTTCGACCTAGGCGCTATTCTGCCATTTTTATTCTTGAATTTCACAGATTTGTAACTGTAATCGGCAGTTTAAGATAATAAAAGGAAAATCTTTGGAGTGGACGTAGGCTGGAGTTAACCGAACCACTAAAAATCTATGTCACTATTTACTTGCTTTCTGATTATTTTAATTTTGTTCTTCATTTATTTCTCTTTATATTTTTGTGACTGGATTGGCTTTTTGTGCCTTAACATAATATGGTGTTGGTGGTCAATTTTGACGCTAACATAAGTAAATAGACAAGTTGAATCTATGAACAAAATCATAAAGTCCATTCTAAAGAAGCATTTGGAAAATACTAGAGGCAAGTGGGTGGATGAACTCCCTACAACATTATGGGCTTACAGAACCACCCACAAGTCCGTGTCTGGCCATATTCCATTCGCCCTTGCTTACGACTTCGAAGTTGTCATTCCTGTTGAACTCGAAGTTCCTTCTTATTAATTAGCCTACTACGATCCAAGGACGAATAGTGATCTCCTTTTAGAATCTCTAGACTTTGTAGATGAGAAATGCAAAGAAGCTGATTTTAGGGCAGTTGCACATCGACACTGAGTCGCTCGATACTACAGCACTAAAGTCCGACCTAGAACCTTTGAAATCGGCAATCTCGTGTTGAAACGGGTCTATCCTGCCCTGTCGCACATGAATCCTACTTGGGAAGGACCATATACCATTAAACAGTGGCTTGGAGAGGGAACTTTCAAGCTAGCAACTGTTGATGGCGTCATACTCTCAAGAGCATGGAATAGCGAGCATTTACGATGCTATTTCACATACTTTTTCCTTTTTCATTCAGTTATATTCAATTTCCAAATTTGCTTTAGCATTTGATTTTCCAGATATGTAATAGGACAAATTATGTCATTTCTTTTCATTTGGCAAATAAAGTTGAAATTTCCTTCATATCTATGATTGTTGTAGCATTACATATTAGTTACGATAACCGACTAACTAATATTGACATGTCTGAGCAGGTTCCCAGAGTTTGGAGCTAGTCGATTACATTTGTTCACGATTGAACTAAACAAAATGAACGTGGTCTGACCATTCATATGATGATTCTCGATTATAACCTAATGGACGGAATACCTAACGCGGAATGGATATGACTTGACCATCCGATAATCAAATTAATCTCACCAAGCGATGTGACAAATATGAATCAAAAGCAATTGTGATGCAATCGATTGCTCGCTAAGTTAAACCCTGGACTTGGGGGTAAATCAATCAATTAAGGAAAGTATGATCCGACTATTTTTTGAAATAACTCCATGTCCCAGAGTGTGGGCTGAAGTATAAACACAAGTTGGGTGCGATTCAACCACCCGCTAACTAACTCTTATCCCCAGAGTGTGGATATGAGTATAAACAAATAGATGAGTGCGGTTCAACCACTCACTATTCCATAAACTCTAGCCTAAAACCGACAGATGGAGTATAAACTCGCTAAGGATGGAGATCGACCATCCACTATCTAACTCCACTAACCCAAGACTGGGGGCGAGAGTGTAATCACTTAAACCGTTGAATCCGACGAGATAGCACTAGGGCTTGATCCTATTGTTTGATCCGACTTAAGGCCACGACCACATGGAGGCCTACAGTAAAACTTAATGGATGATTGTCTAAATAAATGAGCAACGAATTACGAGTACATTGATGGAAAAGTAATAGCTCAACTACTTAGACAAAATTCACATAAGAGTTCGACAGAAAACAAAGAACTTTTATTTGCATAATAAAGTACAAAATTGTAATACAAGTTTATTCAAAAGCGGGGGTCATACCGCGCACAGTCACGACCAAAAAGAAAAAAGAAAAATAGCTATATAAGCTATATACAAACTAAGTCGGAGTCACAGTTATTTCCTCTGCCCTTTTTCTCTTTTGGGTTTTTTGGGAGTGGTGCCACCCGAGCTTCCGCTTGTTCTTCTTTTTGATCCTTTGCCACTATTGGCAGGGAAGCTCTCAAAGGTCGGATGGAGTTCTTTGCGAATTGACCAACCAGGTGGAATGACTTGAAGTGGGACGAGATTTGGATCATCGAATTCCATGTCAACGGGTTTAGACTTAGCTTTCTTTTTCAGCAACTCCTCTCTCTCGATGCGCTCTTTTAAGTTGAGCTCATCGGTATGTTCGGTGGCGCCAGTGATCACAACGTCATCTTATTTATGTGGCAATGGTAGGTCATCTGTATTTTCATCATCAAGCGCTCAAATAATTTGAGCATCGGGCCCTAGAATGTCGCTGGCCGCCAGAATTTTAGTAGATGTCGATTGTTGCTCCACAACGACACTGCTTCCTGGAGTCTAGTTGGGATCCGGAAGACTTGCAGATTCGCTAAACAAGAAGATATGCCATGACTTGGGTGTGAGGAATGAAATCTCTCGAATAATGGAGAACAAAGCGTGATACCCGTGTCCGGCTAACTTTCGGTTATCGCCTCAGTGCTCCCCTCTAGAAGAGTCAGCACCTTTGATTGATAGCCGGGTCTATCCGGATCATAGCTTAGATCCTATCCTGGGCCAAGATAAATTGACACTTTAGCTGTTTAAAAAGAAGGGTGACCTTTAGGATCGGACTCTAAAGACTCAGCAGTGTTTTCCCTTTGCCGGAAGGAGCTAGAATATCAAAGTATCAGAGTCTCACAACAACAAGGTCTAAAGGTTCATCCCCATAAAGAATCTTCGGCACCAGCTTCCTTATCTAAGTCAGCTTCACCGAGGCTTTCTTCTTCAATTCAATAATGTATTCCCAGGCCTCGACAAGTGATTCGAGATAGCTCTCTCCAAGGAAGCTCGGATCACAATGAATTAAGACTTTAGCATTAAATTCAATGATCAGAGGATCGAAAATGTCCTTAATTTCATTTCGACCAGCTTCTTTGGCATCTTCTAACCGGGCCTCAATCTGCTCTGTGATCTCATTGCGACTCGTTTCTCTTGCCTCTTCTTTGAGGACTTCAATTTGAGCGAGTTGCTCATCAAGCTTAATTTTCAATCTCTGGGCTTTGACGGCATCTTCGCAATATCTTTGCGACTCCTCCTGAGCTTCGAGCTTCTCTCCCTTCTCTTTTTAAGGAGTTCTTTAAGTTCTTCAATCTGGCAGACCAGAATATTTTTCTCCTTTTATAGTATTTCTTTTTCCAAAGCAGGCACACTGCGTGGTTGAGGTCAGTATCAAGTTCCTTTTTATGAGCCGCATCTAGACGATTAACCGCCTCGGATGTTTCTTTGGCATTCTTTTCTACCGCGGTTAGCTTCGCTGTCAACTCCGAGCTCTCATAGTCTTGATGTTTAATTATGTCTTTGTCATGGATCGCATCTAGCTTGAGGTGATGGATTTCATGTTGTCTCTCGATAGACACTTTGGAGATTTTTCAGCCAGATGTTGGAATGCTTTGTGTTGCATAAAAACTCCATTGACACATTTAATGGAACTCGCTTTAGCATTCCCTGGAATTGTAGAATGGAAGGAAGTAACTTAAGCCCGTCGAAGCAAATCTTTGGGAAATTTACCTTAAGTTCAGCCAATGCCATGGAAGCCTCAGGAGCTACAGTAGGAAAAGCTGGATCGGAAAGAAACAATTGGGCATTTGCTTGACCTATGATCACAAGACTATTTGGAACTAAATGAATCAGAATACTGCTCAGGCGGCACAGCAATTTCAGGAGCATGGAAAGAAGTCTGGTCGCCGCTATGTACAGGAAGACTGGACTGAACTTTCTAATGTGACGATTGAGATGGGGCTTATGTTTGGAAGATAAAGACTCCCTTGAATGATGACTTCTTTCCTGACCGTCATCTCTCTCTGTAGCCAACTCGATTTTGGACCATGACCCGATCCATACTGTGTTGACAAGCTCCTCAAGCGATTGAAAGCATGGGATTGAGACATCGCACCTGTAAACCAAACAAGAGTAAATAAGTGACCATCGAACAAAAGATAGACGACATGCAGTGAAGTGCGTGAGATTGTGAGTGTCCTAGTGTCCCCCTGACGGACTAGTTGCTGCAGCCTTGCTCATAGGATTTTTCTCCCGTTTACTAGTGGGAGGAATGTCGTCACCACTCCTAGTGGGAGAATTGACTCCCCCAATACTGATGTTGGGGAAGTCATAAGTCATGATATCATCAGCGATCGAGAGATTAGAGAACCCTTCCATTGAACTTTCTAGATGCTTAGAGGAAGACTCTTCATCAACAGAGGTGACTATAAACTCAAGATCTTTAGAGGTTTTTCTCCTACGGAGTTTATATGAGATCTTCTTTCCTCTCCTTGTTAGCATGTGAGATTGTGCACCTTGTGATGGTTCGACCACAGGAGCTTTGCCTGGACCTGCATCAGTGCCGTCGAGCTTGTCGGTTTCGACACCTCTAATTTCACCTTCTTCGACATCGTCTTGTGTCCCCTTGATATGGGCACGACAGAGCTATTAGCGCTGTCTTATTGTTTCGCCCCATTTCTTGGTGGTGCAGCGCTTCTTGGAAGCCTAATGCTACGACCTTCTTCTAGCAGCTCAAACAGAGATAACCATTCATCGGTTACAAGGGATCTGATGTCCCTATCTTCAATTGGGGTGGCACGACTTGTAGAAACCTCCCTTGAGAAACTATTACCTTTTGGACATGGATTGACAACTATAAATTTTCAAAGTATTACTTAGTTCAGGATACGACTTGGATTAAAGAATTTGAGAATAAAGTAAAGACAACACTTACGTCCTTCCAACCATCGCCTCACAAAGCCAGGCGGGCAACGAACGAAAACCATTCATATTTAAAGACGTTGAGCTTGTTCCAAGCACCATTTAGAACTTGACAGTTAGGCGAAGACTCGAGAAAAGTGTAAGAGAGGCTTCATGTCCGTCGTCTCAAGTTGTAAATAAACCAGATGTCCTCAGGAGTTGGCGGGCAAAATAGGACATCCATAAATAAGAAGAAGGTGCCATGAAAGAAAGCGTAGCTGTTCGGATGCAGCTGAGAAGGAGCTATTCCTAAATAATTTAGCATTTTCCGGATAAAACAATTGAAAGGCTGCACATACCCGGCCCAGCACATGAATTTATTACATGCCTTATATCCCTCCGGGGCAAATGAGCCATATCATTTACCGAAGGAACTGGGACATCTCACAACGGAATCCTATATTTAGAGCATAGTCTTCAAAGAGTGGCCTCGTCAATTTTGGAGGATTGGGAATCCATCGAGTTATCTAGAAATATAGCACCTTCTACGGTGTCGGGGACATGACTTATATCTTCCACCGAAATGATAGGAACATCAGAGAAAAGGTCAGTCGAGGGCCGAAAACTTCAGATTGCTCTGACTGATGATTACGGGAGTGTCTGCCGGAAACAATTGCAGAACTTGACTCGGCTCCGGGATTGCTAAGTTGAGAAGGTTGTCCAGCAAGAATTGCAGCTAAACGCTCTGAACGTCTGGAGCCTATATCAACTAAACTCAGTAGATAATTGAGATTAGAAAGTTTTACCTGTCCCCCCGTGCTAAGTGTAAGTTAGTGTAGTGCAGTGTTGTGCAGTGCAGAGATAAATAGTTCAAAGTTAAAAGCAAAAGTAAATGACGAGACTTTGGATTCCAACCAGAGTGACCGTCATCGCTGACCGTCTCCACTGGCATTTAGATTGATTTGTTGTGTAAGCTTTGGGATCAACCATTTGCATGTTAAAGTGTGAAGTTCATTATTAAAGTCCGTATGTTAAGTTTTAGTTCATGTTCTAAGTCCCAGGAGTTTGGTCATTTGATTTTGAGTTTGATATTGGATGTGCAAGTTCTGTTGTTCATTATTGTCATATATTCAAGTTCATTGGGATGGGATTGGCTCTAATTGTTTATGCGAATGAATATGGATTGGTTTTCAAGTACAATTCAAAGCTTAGAATTGGCTAAGAACCTATAGCCGATCCCTCTACCTAAAAAATAACCGAACCCTATTTAGTCGATCCCTTTATGCAAAACAACCAATCCATATTACAAGGCCTACAGCCAATCCCTATTACAAAGAAAAACTACCGATCCCTCCTCCACAACACACCACTGCCAATCCCTCTATTTGGCCGCATTCATAACTCTCCAACATTCCAACCGATCCCTGCTTTACTTAATGAAACAACTAATCTCTCTTTCAAGCTATAAATTAACCGATCTCTATACCACGTAATAGCTAAACCGATCCCTCCATCCTCAAGCAACAACATCATCGATCCCTCCATTTCATTCATCCTTCACGCTTTTCTTTCCTCCTTCACTATCTTGTCGAACCGTGCATCGCCATAATCAATCTCTTCTCCTCCAAACTTAACCCACGATTAGCATAAAAAAAACCCACCAACTCGTCACAAATTAAAGGTTAAAGACAAGAAAACTTACATATATATATATTAGTGGTGATAATGGGTGGCTTGGTGATCGAGATTGAAGGGAAGAGGAATTGGATTCGTAGAGTATGTTGGATTGCAGTAGATTTCGTTTTGAAACCGAGGAAAGAAGAGAGGGGGAAGGGTTCGACTCTAATGGTAGAGTAAGGAGGGTTCGGTATTGAAAAGGATAAAAGAAAGGGAAATGAGATAAGTAAGGGATGGAAGGAAGGTTAGGCTTTTATATCGGAAAGGAGGGTTCGGCCCACATTTTCGTTATCCACGAGGTCAGAAGAAAGGAGTGGGATCGGCTAAAAAGATACCGACCCCTACACACATTAGAAAAAATAGAAAAGAGGAAGGGATCGGCTAGAGGAATGCAGATCCCTATGAACATATATAAAAAGAAAAAAACGAAAGAGGGGGCTTCGGCTAAAATAATGCCGATCCCTACATACATAAAAAAGAAAAAAAAAGAAGGGATCGACCATGAGCATATGTGTATACAAACATGGACATGAAGATTGGTAAAGTACCTATATAAAAAATGCAATGAAATTGCATCTAACTCAACAAAAATTAGCGACGAACCATGAGCATGCAAATGCGTTCGGGAGCCAACGATAAGAACGTGTACCCAAACGTGCACGTATATATTCCAAAAGTTCAAATTTTGAAATCGACAGAAATTGATTTCAAACTGAAGCTTTCAAGGTCGAGACTGGATCGGATAACCAAAGCTTACTAGTCTCGTAGAACTAGACATAAATATCAACTGGCATAGTATAATCCTGAATTTATACTATTGGAAATTGACCAAGCGTCATGACGATCAAGAAGATATACAACACTTTGGGAAAATAATTTTAAGGAGAGGATAGCGACTATTCTGAAAACTAGATGGATTTCTTTCTGACGACTCTAACTTGCTTCGATTCAAAGCACGTCATGTTCAATACAGGATGTACTTTGAGGGGCAAGTGTTATCCGGCATTTTGACCCAGCTATATTCGAACTGATTAGACAAATTAGATTCGACTGTCGTCAAGGCCAGTAAGTCCAGAGCGACGATTATGGGGTCCAGAACTCAGGTACATATGGTAATATGAAGCCATGATTGAAATGAATTGAGAGATATGTAATGAAAAATGTTCGAAGTATGGAATATAGTTCAACATAGAGGAGGGATCGACTATAACCATTCTTTAACATAGGGATCAACATGTTTCAGGAAGAAAGTGCAATTCAATAGAAAACAATCAGTATCTCAAGATCCATAAGTTTAATGCATATAAAATTTGGTGAGCAAGATTTAAGGGCCCTAGGGAGCCTACCCTAGGGATCACATCTTAAAGATGAAATAAGAGGGATCGACCCTCTTCCCTTATAAGGGATTGGCTGAATCAGAAGACAACTCACATTGAAGCAAAGATCGAGTAATAACTCAAGTTCTACTAATCCAATTGCCATGAAACTTTGAGGCTAAGCACATTACAACATGTGAAAGCTACCATATGGATTGCACCTCCAAATTCCTTTAAAATAAGGATCGACACTGATCTATATTCCTTGGGATTTGGGCCATGCGATCCCTATGATGGGTCCATATGGTTTTGGAGATCCTTTTGCTGAATTTTCAGCGAGATATTCTTGCAATCTTCGTCTATAAATACAGGCTTGATTGTTCATTTTCAGGACCTTTACGCTGCTAATTGCTTTGTACTCTATTGTAACAAAGGATCTTCATCTGATGCCTATTGTACTCGGTTTACAAAGTGATTAATAAAACAATCTATTTAAAGTGGACATAGGCAAACAACGCCGAACCATTATAAATCATTGTGTCTCTATTATTTACTTGTTTCTTATTGTATTAATTGCTTGTTTCCTCTTTTTCATTTTAGATTCTTCATTTATTTCCCTTCAAAACTTCCATTGGGTGTTTATGCCAACTTTTGGTGAGACAGTTGGGGATGTTACATTACGACTTGCAAATCGAGTATACCCTAGGAAAAGGAAATATGTTGCTAATGTCTTGAGCCTGAGGTAGCATAATTGTGTTTTGGCTAGAATAGAAGAGTGAAATTTTTTAGGGATATTATCTTCTTGCAATGTTCACTTCGGTAGAGTGCGGGTTCGAGTATGTTTCCAGGACACTATGTTCTTGGAAACTCGACCAGCACTCATGGAAAGGATTGTAGAGAAGTAAAGAGAAGATCCACTTTGTACCAAAAATATTAATTGCCAAAAGGATGGACCAGGATTGAAGAGTTGAGAGGTTTTAGAATTGATGAGAAACTTTGGCTTCAGGAGAAAGAAAGGTGGTATGTTCCGAATGTAAGAAACCTTCAATGGGAAGTGCAGGATGAAAGCCATCGTTTAAAGTTTCGAATAATAGAAGGAATAAAGAGAGACGTTGGAGAGTGTGTGAAGAGATGGTTCATATGCCAATAAGTTAAGGGTGAACATAAAAACCCGAGTGTACATATGCAACCTTTGGTGATGATGATATGGAAGTGGGAGTCGGGTTCTATAACATCCCCTATATGGAGGCCCAAAGCTAAGCGCTACATATGCTGTAGTCATCCATAGTATTAACTTTCGATGACCAAATACGGTAATGTTAATCTTATCCATAATATCATAAGCACATGAATATGAAACAAAATCATAGATTTCACAAAAACAACTTTTCTAATTACATTTCACAAAACACTTGTTTCACATTCAAATTACATAATCCCATATTCGTTTCCCAGGTTCAAATAAAATAGAATTATTACATAAATACGCCAAGAGCGACATATGAAGATGCCCCCTTGGATGACCAGAGTACTATATAGACATAACTGCTTTACATACAACACAACATAATCAAACGAAATAAAACAGCAACTCCTAAATAGCTATCCGTCAGCCACCTACTCATCTCCGGAAGCTTTATTTGCCAACCTACTAAAACCTGAAAATCCTCAACCCTCAGCCTACTCAAATCAATTTGGAGCACCCGATAGTTTAAAGGGAAAAGCATAAACCTCGAGTCAGACATAAAGCCTAGTGTGAATAATACGATACATCTAGGTTATTTGATATTAAGTGAGACCACGTCGCTTAGCGAAACGGGTTTCCCTCACTAATATCCTTTTAAAACATATCCTTTGCAAATTATAATCCTGAAACCAAAACTGGTTAAAAGTGTAAAGCATTATCATATAAACATACATATCAGGTAACAAATAGTCTTTCTGTCAAACACTATAGTTTTATTTGGATAACTACTAACCTTTGGCTGACTCGGGCCTACCAGAATATATAAAAAAAAAATCTAACATCTGTTAGATACTCCTCTTCTGGACGGTCTGTCCCTAACTTACTTTCTCCAGGTCAACCGATCCTAATGGTTTTGCGGGCTAACCAATAACCTACCTCTGTACAAATATATTCCTCTCTATGTGTAACAGCATTTTAGTCTTACATGTGACAAAGCCCTACACACTGTAATTTTGAACTAAATTAGCAGGGGGTTAATAGCTAATGTATAGGGCGTGACCCTATACCAGGCCTATCTGGTATACAAATATCTGAGTCATTTTACTTAAGGTAATCTTCCCTTAAATTTTCCATGGAAACCTTTTCATCTCAAATTGATTTAAAACCTTTAAATCAAATTTAAGCAAGGAAAATACATACTCTATGCTTTACTCAAAATCACCTTGCCATGTTATATATACTTTACACAAATCTTTGTTGATGAAAACATTTAAACCTTGAAAGTACCCCTTTCGAATCTATTGAAAGTATCCTTTTCAAAACCGAGAAAACCCCTTTCTTTCACCTAGGCTGAAAGGCCTAAACATTCTTTTCGAAACTATTCAAGTAAACCTTTCGAAACCATTGAAAAACCTTTCCTTCAAAACTATAAAACCTTAGACATCCTATCTTTAAAATACTTAACACTGCCTTTCGAAACATTGGAAAAATCTTTCCTTTAAAACCTTTCGAAACTATTGGGGAACTACCCCTTCGAAACCATTAAAACATCAAACATTTCGAAAGCTTTTCGGTTCAATTTATAACATGTGGAAACACCTTTCGAAACTATTGAAAACCATCTCTTTCTAAGCCTTTAGGTTTTACCTTCAACAGAGAAAATGGGTTGTAAAACATTTGGGTTGAAAGCACTCTTTTGAAAGCATTTCCTAAGTAAAGAAGTGATGATGTCAAAACCAACCTTCCGAAAGCATTAGAGAAGCGGCTAAGTTTTAAAAGCAAAGTATTCCCTTCGAAACCTTTGTTTTGAAAGATAAGAAAAGCAGCATCTAGAGGTTTCGACCCTATTTAAAAGCATTTACTTAAAATAATAGCGCAACCCATTTCAAAACCATTTCTTAAATCAATTTGACCCAGTTGGAAGCCAACCAAGTCGAAAGCATACCCTTCGAAAGCAAAGCGGGCGCGTTTTCATTTGAAAGCAAAGTAGTGCTTCGACCCCTTCGGAACCCCTGGTTTCGACCCAATACCTTCCGCCTATATCCAATTCGTCGTGCACCAAGTCTTTAATGCCATGCACATTGGTTTCGATGGTGATGGTAGCGGAACTACTAAGTCGGAACCCCTGGTGCCGAAAGTGGAGAAACATGCTAAAAGCATGTAAAAACTGGTTTTAACTTTAAAAAGAAATTCTTTTCAACTAATCTGCCTTGTTTGTTAAAATATTATTGGTTGCCAATTTTCTTTTCTAAAAGTGCTGCCAAAATTTCAGAATTAAACATTTCAAATAATTTACAAAATACCCCTTCTCCTTTTATAAATATATAAAACATTTAAGTCTCGTACCTTAAACAATTTTATATATCTATTAAAATACTTAGGAAAATTCTACACAAATTCTAGAAAATCAGTTTTAATATGTTTTCTAACATATAATAATTTCAGACCTTAAACATAAATAATTTTAGCCATAAATTATTTTAAACCCAAATAATCATTTTCTTTACTAGAAAATTTATATAAAATCCACATAGATTCAAAAAATTTTGAAAATTGAAATCCATCTCTAAAATATCATTTCTGATCTAAATCTAAAACCGCAAGGCATTTGGATGTTATTAATTAGGGTTTTCACATTAAAACATATCATAAAACCTATATGAATTGTCATAAATCATCAACAAGCATATATAAACATTTAATCCTTCAAAATCATGGCATAACATTGCAAAATAAATTGGATTAACCTTAAAATCAAAAACGCTTAAGAGATAAGAGGTAGTCATTATTCACCTTTGCTTTGAGATTAAGGAGTTCGAGATTTGAATAGCTTTGATTAATCTTCTTCATTAGCTTTTCTTGTTTATCTTCCTCTTTCTTACTTATGGTGACCGACCACTTGTTGTTTAGATTATAAAACGAACCTATGAAATGAATTCCTAAGGGTTTTAGGGTATAAGAATACTTTTTTCCCTATTTTTCCCTCACCTATTTCCCTTATCTATTTCAATTCATGTTAGCTCATTTTAGTTTATTCATTAACATGGCACGGCTACCCCTACTAATCACAAATCTCAATCCCCTAATCATCACATTACATTATTTTATTTTATTTAGCTAATTAAATATCCTAAATAATATTACTAAAAATATGGGGTGTACAGTCTCCCCTCCTTAAAGAATTTCATCCTCGAAATTACGATAAGGCACACAACAAATCAATCAAAAAGGTAAAACATACCATCAAAAAAATTAGGATAAGTGTCTCTAATTCCGCTCTCAATCTCCTAAGTACAATCTCTCTCATCGTCGCTCCATTGGACTTTAACTAATCCGACCATCTTGTTCCTTGGCCTCTTCTCATTTCTCGCGACTATATGAACTGGCTTTCTAACTATAGTCAAATCTGGTTCTACTACCAAGTCATCGAACACAGTCGGTGCTATAGTAGAATCCGGATCTCTAACACACTTCCTCAAATGAGAAGCATGGAAAACATCGTGGACTCCTGCCAAATTATTCGGTAACTCTACTCTATACGCGAGTTTCCCGATCCTCTCTATAATACGAAAAGGTCCAACGAATTTCTGCGCCAACTTCCCTGATTTCCTGAATCTAATCGTAGCCTTCATAGGTGATACCTTAACAAACACATGATCTCCAACTGAGAACTCTAAGTCTTTCCGTCTTCTATCTGCATAACTCTTTTGCCTAGACCGAGCTTCCTTCATCCTAGCCTGAATGAACTCAATCTTTTCTGCAGCTTCTCTAACCAAATCTAGACCAAGAACCAACCTATCCCCGGTCTCTAACCAACAAACTGGAGAGTTACATGGCCTTCCATACAAAGCTTCAATCGATGCCATCCCTATAGTCTGATAACTGTTATTATACGTAAATTCGACTAAGTGTAGATGGTCCTCCTATGATCCTCCAAAATATAACACACAAACTCGTAATAAATCTTCCAAGACTTTGTTAACTCTTTCCGTTTGCCCATCGGTCTGTGGATGCTAAGCGGTACTCATCTTGAGTGTAACACTCCTAATTTTTGATAAGATTATTCAGAAGATTTAATTAGATAAATTAAATAGAATAATGTAAATGTTAAGTGATAAGGGGATTGAGATATGAATAAAATTAAGGTCGTGCTCAATTTATTTAATTATATAGGCTTAAAGTTAATTAGTTTGCATAAGGGTATATTAGGATTAGCCACACATAACCCCTTACACTTATATGTATTCTCGTTCCTCATTTTCATTTTCCCGTTCACGTCATTTGGCAAACAAAAAAATGTAAGAAGAGTTGGCCATAATTAAAGAGAAAAGAGAGGAGAAATCAAAGAAAAGCTAAGGATTAAAGCTAGGGGAATAAACCTCAATCTCAATCCAATTTCCTTATCTTAATCAAGGTGAATAATAATTCATTCCATCTCTATTCTATTTTATAATCATATGTTTTTGGATTTAAGGGTAAATTCTTTTTTATAATGATTTGGATGATGATAAGCTTGAATTACAATTTGTTTGATTTAAGCAAGAATGTTTAAATAAGATTATATGCGGTTTTAGGGAAAAACCGATTGATATTGATGTTTAAATGCCGTGGAAAATTTTTATGTTGTATAAAACATGATTTTAATTTTGATAATTTTTCAAGCTATGGAAAGATTATTATGAATTTTCAAAGGAAAATATGGTTAATTGAGTTTATAAATTTATTTTGAAAAATATATTAAAAATTTGGGTTTGAAATTTTGATATGTTAGATAACATAACTAAAGTGAACTTTTGGAATTTTTGGGGATTTTTCCTAAGTGATTTGCTATGCAAATTAAATTATTTTAGAAGAAAGACTTATTTGCAATATTGGTTTTACGTAAAGGACGAGCTTATTTGCTAACTTAACCATGGTTTAGATTTGAAATTAGTGGCAGTTATTTTGGTAAAGAATTTGAATAGTTGAGGCAACTAATTACAAGTTTACACGTGGTAGATTAGTTAGATAAAAATTTGCTTTAAGTGGCATTAATCAGCTTTTACTCAGAAAAGCAGGTTCCACCTCTAATAGAAGTACCTATCGACTCAGAGCTTCCACCTTCAATCAACTCGAAACTCCACTAAGCCGAAACCAATGCATAAGGTATCACTTAGATGGTATGTAGTGGATTGGAGAAAGGTGGAAGGCATGGTGTCGAAAGCATTGCTTCCGATGGGGTCGATACCTATGTTTATTTTAGAAAGAGAAGCGCATGCCCTTGTTTTATTAAATTCTACGAAGGAGTCTAAGCTTATGTTTTCGAAAGATTTTTTCTAATGGCTTTCGAAGAGGTTGCCATCTTATGTTTTAAGGAGTAAGCTTTCGAATGGGTTTCGTTACTTTAAAATAATGCTTTCGAAAGAAGGGGTTCTGACCTAGTCGAAGCCCTACTGCCGTTCTTTTGCCTTTCGAGTATATTGAAGTCATCAATGCCTTCGAAGGGTAGTTTGTTTTAAAGATGTTTTAAGCTACTTCCTAAATGCTTTTGAAAGAGTCCAAGGGTTTTGAAGGCAATGGCTTCGAAAGGGGGTTTCAATGTTATCCTTCAATGTTTTGTTTAAATGATTTGAAGCTCTCGATAGGGATGATGCCGATGCCATCAAGTTTTCCCCAATATTTTTATATGATAAAGGATGGTTTCGAAAGAGATACATTTGTTTATATTCATTTTGACCCAAAATGATATTTTTATATAAACTCAATGGTTTCGAAAGGGAACTTTTAATGGTTACGGAAGGGATACTTCCAAAGGTTTTGAAAGGGATACTTTCACTGGTTTTGAAGCTATGCTTCTAAAAGATGATAAGTAATACTTCATTACATTCGAAAGGTTTCAAAAGTGAAGTTTTAAAGTGTTTCAAAAGGCAGAGGCCTAATGTTTTGAAAAGATATTTATATGCTTTCGAAGGAGGTTATCCAGTGAGGTCGAAAGCAAGGTTTTGAAGGTTTTGAAAACCTAGTTTTCAAAACAAATAACCCAATCTCATTTTTAATGGAAAACCATGGTATAAATAAATAAAGTGTTTTTAAAAGGAGTTTTTGAAGAAGTTTTCTTTGACTAAAAGGTTAAAGGGATTAACCAAGTTATTGTGTATGCTTCTACATATAAGTATATATTCACATTGTAATGGACCCATAACTGTATTTTAAGGAAGGGCAGAATAACCGGCTAGGTTGACCAGTAGTGAATATAAATTAAGCTAACTTCTGAATAAGTAGAATTTTATCCAAGAGGTCAGGAAGACCGGAATATAGGATGCTAAAATATTAAAGGAAGATATTGGCAAGGGCCAATAGGTTCTCGATAAGCCTATGAAAATATGTATTGGAAATGATATTGGCAGGGGCCAATAGGTTTATAGTAAGCCGATGAAAACTATGTATAATGAAGATATCAGAAAGACCGATTCATAGTTAGCCCATGAAAACTATGATTTGATATTAACTGGGGCCAATAGGTTTATAGTGAACCCATGAAAACTATATCCAGATTAAGATATTGACAGATGTCAATAGGTTCCTAGTCAGCCCATGAAAACTAGAACAAGAAGAAAAGATATTGGAGTCACCAATAGGTTCCTAGTCAGCCAATGAAAACTAGGATAAGAGTAAATATATTGGATTTACCAATAGGTTCTTAGTGATCCCATGAAAACTATGTAATTGGATAGGAAGTCCTTAAACATTTTACCAATTATTAGTCAGCCCATGAAAATTATTAGGTTAATAGTAATCCTAGAAACTATAACAAAGATAGATAGTCAAAATGAATGGGGATGGGTAATCCAGAATTGATTCACTTGTTTTGCACATCATCATATTATATTATTTTGAGATGTTTTAACCATTGTGGATGTAGGAGCACAGTATATGGTTTTATAAAGGTTTTGAGATAATATTGAAGGGAAAACCCGTTCCGCTAAGCGACGTGGTCTCACTAGATATCTAAATGATTTGAGATGGTAGATTATTATTCATACTAGGCTTTATGTCTGACTCGAAGTTTATGTTTTCCCCTTAAACTCTCGGGTACTCAATTGATTTTGAGTAGTTTGAGAGTTGAGGTTTTCAGGTACCTCATTAGATGAATAAGCTTCCGGAGGCATGCAGGAGGCATGATAGCTACTTAGATTTCTCTTTTATTTTGATTCCGTCGTGTTTTTTGTAATGGCAAAGTTGTTAAATTTCCTGTATATACTCTGATCATTCAAGGGGGCATCTTCATATGTCGGTCTTGGTATATGTTGTAATAAATATATTTTCTCTGAATGTGGCTAACGATTGGGGATTATGTAACGAATTGGAAATATTTTGTAATGGAATGTGATCCTGTTTGATGTTTTAAATTTTTTTCATATTCATGTGTTTCTATGTATTAGTGTATCTAATACCGCCATACTTGGTCGTCGAGGATTAATAACTATGGATGACTGCAGCATCTGTAGCCGTTAGTTTTGGGCCTCCAAGTAGGTGGATGTTACAAGATGTTAAAAGAGCATAGGTTTATGAAACTTTAAAAGAAAAATTAAACCTAAAAGCTACATAATCCAATAAATCAGAAATATGATCGGGGTTTAAGATAACGCTATAGTAACGTACTTGTATTTGATATATAGATATATATAAGTACGTATTCCTCTCTCTCTTAGACCGTTCTTCTGTATCTTACTATGGCTCGTATGTAGATTTATGAGAAAGAAGATATGGAAGCAGGAAGCAGAAGAGGAAATATCGATTGAGGAAGCACCACAACCAATGGAAATGCTCAACCTAATACCAGGAGGAATCAAAGTCGATAGGCTAATGCTAATCAAAATGCTGATGCCAATGTGGGTGCTGGAAATCCTCAGTAGATATGGGGATGATTTATTAGTTCTTCGCCAATATGATGCAAGCAGGAGTTACTGCTAGAGTTGTTGGAAATGATGGAGGAGCTAATCATGTGGCTCAAGTTGGGAATAATTATGCTAAGCTAAGCAGGGATTACACCAGTCTCGGTGGGAAACCATTTATGGGAACGAAGGATGCTATTGAGGTAGAGAATTGGCTGTTGCATTGTGAATGTACCTTTGCTGATTTGGGTTTAGATAATGAGTAGAAGAGAAGGTTGGTCTCTAGATAGTTGCAAGCGTCAGCACTTCATTAGTGCAATAGTGTTACTGTCGGAGTTCCAGAGGAAGAGTTGACATGGGCTGAATTCAGAAGGAGATTTAAACAAAGGTTTTTATCTGAGATGGTTAAATCAGTGTTGATGATAAAATTTATGGATCTAGATCAAGGAGAGATGTCAGTTATCGAGTATGCTACTAAGTTTAATGAGCTATCTCGGTATGGGTATGCTACTATAGACACTGACATCAGAAGGAATGAGAGGTTTATTCGGGGACTGAGGCTCGAGCTTGCTAGGGCGACCCTGACACATATTTGTGATCCTTGTAATGTGGTTGTGGAAATGGCAATTCGCCATGAGGAAATGCTTGCTATTTGTGCTAGAGAGAAGCCAGTTGAAACCCAGGGTTACCAAGGAAAGAAAAGGAAGTTCTTTAAGAAGAAGGGAGCCCAGAAGGGAGATGCTGCCAAGAAGGAAAAGGCTGATTTAGTTTTCTACAAATGTGATAAGAAGGGTCATTATGCTAATGAGTGCCGGTCAGGCAAGGGAAGAACGCTGCAGATAAGAAGAATGTGAAGTGCTTTAACTGTGATCAACTTGGGCATTATAAGAACCAGTGTCCAGAGCTAGTCAGGGCAGACAAGGGAATGGTTTTTGCTGTTGGATCATCTACTAAGCCAACTACAGCTGAAAAAGGAAAGACTGTGATGGAAGGTACGTTTTGTTCAGAGTATACCAGTTAGGATACTATTTGATACCGGTGCATCACATTCATTTATATCTTAGTGTGGTTGATAGGTTATGCTTAGAACCCACATACCTTGTTACTTCCTGAAGGGTTGCGAATCCAATAGGAGGGTATGCAACTCCGAAAATGAGATGTGACCAGTTAGAACTTGATTTGTTAGGTCATAAGTTTACATGCAGTCTGTATGTTTTCAATTTCGTAGATTTCAGAATCATTTTGGGTGTGGATTGGTTGAGAAGGTATGAGGCCAGGATATTTTGCCAGGATGGGGAGATATCACTAAGACATCCTGATAGTCATAACCGAATTATATTCTCAGTGGATAATTATGACCAGAGTAGTTCTGCTTTGTTAAGTGCAATGGAAGTGGGAGAAGAGTTAAGTCAGGTTCGAGTTGCAAGAGAGTTTGCAGACGTCTTTGAGCCGGTCAAAAGACTACCGCTGAAACGAGCTGTTGAGTTTCGAATAAATTTTATGCTAGGAGCTGAACCTGTAAGTAGACAACCTAGCAGGATGACACCTACTGAGATGAAGGAATTGAAGGTGCAGCTAGTGGATCTAGAAGGAAGGAATTTTATTAGACCAAGCAGTTCGCCTTGGGGAGCGGTCGCAGTATTTGTGAAGAAACCAGATGAGTCGTTGAGAATGTGTATCGACTATTGTAAGTTGAATTAGAGGACTATCAAGAATAAGTATCCTTTACCAAGAATAGATGATCTATTTGATCAGTTGTGTGGAGCCAGAGTGTTTTCCCAGTTGGATTTGTCGACAGGTTTCCATCGGTTAATAGTGGCAGAGGATAGTATTCCTTTGACAGCATTTTGGAGTAGATATGGTTCGTGTGAGTGGTTAGTAATGCCATTCGGGTTGACGAATGCACCTGCTTTCTTTGTGGATTTGATGAGCCGAGTCTTCCGAGAGTATTTGGACAGATTCGTGTTGGTGTTTATAGATGACATTTTGGTATACTATAAGGATGAAAGAGAGCGTGAAGATCATCTTAGAGTTGTGCTTGAAACGCTAGGGCAGCATCAGCTAAAGGCAAAGTATTCCAAGTGTCATTTTTGGAAGAAAGAGGTTAAGTTTCTTGGTCATATGGTTTCAGAGAAAGGGTTGTCAGTTGATCTAGATAAGATCGAAGCTGTTAACAATTGAAAAAGACCAGAGACGGTGATTGAGATTAGAAGTTTTCTTGGACTTGCTGGCTATTACCGGATATTTATTAAGGATTTCTCGCGGATAACAGCGCCTTTGACTAAGCTAACCAAGAAGGAGGTGAAGTTTGTCTGGTCCGACAAATGTGAGGAAGCATTTGTTGATCAATGCACCAGTGTTAGTATTTCAAGACGGAAACCAAGGGTTGGTGGTATATACTGATGCATGTGGGACTGGATTGGGAGCTATGTTGATGCAGAAGGGTAAAGTGATTGCCTACGCTTCACGACAGCTTAGACCGCGTGAAGTTAGATATCCTACTCATGATTTGGAGTTGGCTGTAGTGATCTTCGCATTGAATATTTAGAGGCATTATCTCTTAGGGGAGAGATTTGAGCGATACACATATAATAAGTCTTTAAGATACTTATTCTCTCAGAAGGAGTCGAATATGAGACAATAGAGGTTGCTGGAGTTTTTGGCTGCTTATGATTTTAGTATAGAGTATACACCAGGGAAAGGTAATAAAGTAGCGGATGCTCTTAGCAGAAGATATCAGAATTTGGTGTTAGCTATTTTGGCAGAATGGAAGAATTTAGAAGCTTTGACTACCTGTAGTGTGCAGTTAAGATCGACTGCTAGTTCTAGTCAAAGTACCGCCATGTTGTCCTGTTTAGAATTTCAACCAGTGTTAATCGAGAGAACTGCTTCTATGCATAAGGAGGATCCACTATTAGATGAGAGGATTAGAAGGCTTGAGGTTGGAACTAGGATCGATGATCTAAAGGATTATAGTCTTGACCAGAGGGGATGGTTGAGAAAGAAGGGATGGTTGTGTGTTCCATATATTGAGAACTCGAGGAAAGAAGTTCTTGGAGAATGTCATTGATCCATGTTTACGATTCATCCTGGAGGGACCAAGATGTATCAAGATATGAAGAGGAGCTTCTATTGGGAAGGTATGAAAAGGGATGTTGGCTTATGGGTTAGGCAGTGTGCAAACTGTCAATAAGTGAAAGTAGAACATTAGAAGGTGAGTAGATTGCTTCAACCTCTAGAGATTCCAGTTTGGAAATGGGATTCGATATCCATGGATTTTGTAGACGGGTTGCCAAGGTCAACTAGAGGAAATGAAAGTATATGGGTTATAGTGGATAGGTTGACCGAGAGTGCCCATTTCATTCCAGTTAAATCAACCAAGACGACACCTGTTTTGGTTAAGTTGTTCATGAAGAACATGATTAGACTACATGGAGTTCCTAGTAGCATAGTTAGTGATAGAGATGCTACATTTACTAGCGAGTTCTGGAAGAGTCTATAAGATGTGTTAGGGACTAAGCTCAAGATGAGTACTGCATATCACCCTCATACGGATGGGCAGACAGAGAGAGTCAATAAGGTACTCGAGGATTTGTTGAGAGCTTGTGTGTTAGACTTTGGTGGATCTTGGGAAGATCACCTACATTTGGTTGAGTTTTCCTATAATAATAGCTATCAGACTTGTATAGGGATGGCGTCTGTTGAAGCTTTGTATGGAAGGTCATGCAAATCACCAGTATGTTGGTTGGAGGCTGGAGACAGATTGGTCTTAAGTCTAGATTTGGTTAGGGAGGCGTCAGAGAAGATTGAGTTGATCCAAGAAAGGATGAAGGAAGCTCAATCCAGACAGAAGAGTTACGCAGAAAAGAGGCGTAAGGACCTAGAGTATTTAGTTGGAGACAGGGTTTCATTAAAGTATCACCGATGAAGGGTGTGGTACGGTTCGGGAAGTCAGAGAAGCTGGCACCGAGATATGTTGGTCCATTCCAGATTATAGAGAGGATTAGAAGGCTCGCATACAGAGTACAGTTGCCGAGCAGTATGGCAGGTGTCCATATTGTATTTCATGTGTCCCATCTTCGTAAGTATGTGCATGATCCAGAGATTACTATTCCTCCGACAGGGTTGGAAAATTTAGTAGTAGAGCCTAATTTGACTTTTCTTAGACAACCAGTTCGGGTTGTAGTGAGAGATGAGAAAAGATTGAGGAACAAGACAGTCAAGTTGGTGAAAGTTCAGTGGGGCGACAACGAGAAGGACTCTACTCGGGAGACAGAGGACATGATTTGAGATACTAACCCTGATCTGCTTTGAGGGTATGTCTATATTAGATTTATATAGATATTAGCTAGTCAGGTAGACTAATATGGTTGTTAGGAGTCATTACAGATGATTGCTATGGTTAGTCTTTAGTCCTTACTGAATTTCGAGGATGAAATTCTTTAAGGCGGGGAGTCTGTAACATCCCTAAGTTTTGATAACATTATTCAGGAGATTTAATTAGATAAAATAAATAGAATAATGTAAATGTTAAGTGATAAGGGGATTGAGATATGAATAAAATTAAGGCCGTGCTCAATTTAATTAATTAAATGGGCTTAAAGTTAATTAGTTTGCATAAGGGTATATTGGAAATTAGCCGCACATAACCCCTTACCCTTATATATATTCTCGTTCCTCATTTTCATTTTCTTGTTCACGTCATTTGGCAAACAATAAAAACTTAAGAAAAGCAGGCCATAATCAAAGAGAAAAGAGAAGAGAAATAAAAGAAAAGCTAAGGATTAAAGCTAGGGGAATAAACCTCAATCTTAATTCAATCTCCTTATCTTAATCAAGGTGAATAATAATGCATGCCATCTCTATTTTGTTTTATAATTATATGTTTTCATATTTAAGGTAAATTCGTTTTTATGATGATTTGGATGATGATAAGCTTGAGTTACAATTTGTTTGATTTAAGCAAGAATGTTTAAATAAGATTATATGCGGTTTTCGGGCAAAACCGATTGATATTGATGTTTAAATGCCGTGGAAACTTTTTATGTTGTATAAAACATGATTTTGAAGTTGGGTTTTAATTTTGATAATTTTCCAAGCTATGGAAAGATTATTATGAATTTTCAAAAGAAAATATGGTTAATTGGGTTTATAAATTTATTTCGGAAAATATATTGAGAATTTGGGTCTGAAATTTTGATATGTTAGATAAGTAATACTTCCAAAGGTTACTTTCAATGGCTACGGAAGGGATACTTCCAAAGGTTTCGAAAGGGGTACTTTCACTGGTTTCGAAGCTATGCTTCTAAAAGATGATAAGTAATACTTCATTACATTCGAAAGGTTTCGAAAGAGAAGTTTTAAAGTGTTTTGAAAGGTAGGGTCTAATGTTTGGAAAAGCGATTTATATGCTTTCGAAGGAGGTAATCCAGTAAGGTCGAAAGCAAGGTTTTGAAGGTTTCAAAAGCCTAGTTTTCAACAAATAAACCAATCTCATTTTTAAAATAAACCATGGCATAAATAAATTAAGTGTTTTGAAAAGGAGTTTTTAAAGAAGTTTTCTTTGATTAAAAGGTTAAAGGGATTAACCAAGTTATTGTGCATGCTTCTTCATATACGTATATATTCACATTGTAATGGACCCATAACTATATTTTGGAGAAGGGCAAAATAACCAGTTAGGTTGACCCAGTAGTGAATATAAATTAAGTTAACTCCTAAATGAGTAGAATTGCATCCAGGAGGCCAAGAAGACCAGAATATACGATGCTAAAATATTAAAGGAAGATATTGACAGGGGTCAATAGGTTCTCAGTAAGCCCATGAAAACTGTGTATTGGAAAAGATATTGACCAAGGTCAATAGGTTCATAGTAAGCCCATCAAAACTATTTATAATGAAGATGTTAGAAATACAAGTTCATAGTTAGCCCATGAAAACTATGATTTGATATTGGCAAGGACCAATAGGTTTATAGTGAACCCATGAAAACTATATCCAGATTAAGATATTGATAGGTGTCAATAGGTTACTAGTCAGTCCATGAAAACTAGGACAAGAAGAAAAGATATTGGAGTCACCAATAGGTTCTTAGTCAGCCCATGAAAACTAGGATAAGAGTAAAGATATTGGAGTTACCAATAGGTTCTTAGTGATCCCATGAAAACTATGTAATTGGACAGGGAGTCCTTAAACATTTTACCGGTTATTAGTCAGCCCATGAAAACTATTAGGTTTATAGTAATCCTAGAAACTATAACAAAGACAGATAGTCAAAATGAATGGGGATGGGTAATCCATAATTGATTCACTTGTTTTGCATCTCATCATATTATATTATTTTGTGATGTTTTAACCATTGTGGGTGCAGGAGCACGGTATATGGTTTTATAAAGGTTTTAGGATACTAGTAAGGGGAAAACCCGTTTCGCTAAGCGGCGTGGTCTCACTAGATTTTTAAATGATTTGAGATGGTAGATTATTATTCCTACCAGGCGTTATATCTGACTCGAAGTTTATGTTTACCCCTTAAACTCTTGGGTACTCAATTGATTTTGAGTAGTTTGATATTTGAGGTTTTCAGGTACCTCATTAGACGAATAAGCTTTCGGAGGCATGTAGGAGGCATGATAGCTACTTAGAGTTCTCTTTTATTTTAATTCCGTTGTGTTGTTTGTAATGGCAAAGTTGTTAAATTGCCTGTATATACTCTGATCATCCAGAGGGGCATCTTCATATGTCGCTCTTGGCGTATGTTGTAATAAATATATTTTCTCTGAATATGGCTAACTATTTTAGGATTATGTAATGAATTGGAAATATTCTGAAATGGAATGTGATCCTATTTGATGTTTTAAATTTTTTTCGTATTCATGTGTTTCTGTGTATCAATGTATCTAATGCCGTCGTATTTGGTCGCCGAGGATTAATAACTATGGATGACAACAACATCCATAGCCGTTAGTTTTGGGCCTCCAAGTAGGTAAATGTTACATTGAGCTTGGTTCCTAAAACCTCCTGTAGACTCTTCCAGAACTCACTAGTGAATAAGGAATCTCTATCAGTTACTATACTACTAGGAATTCCATGAAGTATTACTATATTCTTCATAAATAACTTTTTTTTTTGAGAGAGACGGTTGTGTAGTGATAGACTACACAGCCGGTTAATATTAATATTAGGAAAATATGAAGTAAAGGCCGGTTGACAAGCCCAACCGGTGGCCAAAAAAATAGGCTAAGTTAGCTAACATAGAAATGTACATTAGAGCTAATGGAGTACAGATTGGGACAAAATCACCGACATCGATGATTTAGCAAACAAAAAGGGCCAGACAGAATCGCGCCGGAGCTGCTACCGCGGGGAGGCACTGGTACTGGCCATTGATTCTGTCGAGTCAGCAGGAGCGGACCTCAGCCTAAATCTGAAAGGAGCCGAGCTGGTACCTGTCCAGTAGTAGAAAAGTTGTGAGATTCTGCTACAGATGGCCGTGGATGAAGATCTAGGTTTGTTGAAGACAAAAGTATTTCGTTCTTTCCAGATGCACCAGCAGTAAATAGTGATAAAGATGTCGAGATTGCGATTTCCAAGGTCTTGCTGCCAGTATTCAAAAAATGAAATGCAGTCCGGAATGTAACCCAAAAGATGTGCGCTGGTTGAGGCCCAAATTGCAAAAGAGAAGTCGCAGTCTAAGAAAAGGTGGGTAATTGTTTCGTCCTGAGAGGAGCAAAGAACGCAGAGGGGGTCAGTGGGGATGTTTAAGCGAATAAGTCTGTCTTTGGTGTTGATACGGTTGCGAATGAGGCACCATTGGAAGAAGAGAAATCGAGGGTGTGAATGGCAGTTCCAGATCCTGCTGTAGGGGAAGAGGCGGCCAGGGTGGATGAGGAAAGAGTAGCAAGATGATACAGAGAAGCCTTTGGATGGGTTAAGTGCCCAGGTGAAGCGGTCTGGTGAGTGGGACAGGCGAAGGGATTGTATGATTTTCGAGGCTACGAGAAGTTCATTGAAAGTTTCGATGGAAAAAATGGAGGGGGGATGAAGGCTAATGGGGCCCAGGTGACACAGGGTAGAAGTGGTGGCCAGTTGTAGATTTGTGGAGGAGAAGAGGTTAGGTAGTGTTTTGGCTAGGGGGGAAGAGGCTACCCACGTGTCATGCCAAAAAAGGCAGTTGTTGCCATTGCCTATTAAAACATGAAAGAGGGATTTGACTCGGGGGATGGTGAGGAGGACATTGGACCAGAATGGAGAAGGTCTGCAACTGGGGGGGAGGTGTAGAGCTAGGTGTGGATTAGAGTAGTGATATGAGAGAAGGATCCAATCCTTCTAGAGGAAATTTTTGGGAGAGAGAAAACGCCAGAGCCATTTTGTTAATAGGGCAGTGTTGAGCGAGGAGAGATCCGGGACACCAAGGCCACCATGGCATTTTGGGAGGTAGACTGAGCGCCAATTGATAAGGCATTTTGCTTTGGAGCCATTCCATAAGAAGGTCCTGCGGGATATGTCAATTTTATTGGAGACCCAAGAAGGGAGTTTGTGGAAGGAGATCCAGTAGGAGGGGATGGCAGAGAGGACCGATTTAACTAGGATTAATCTACCAGCTGTCGAGAGGGAAGCGGCTTTCCAGGATGCGAGGCGGGATTCTATTTTGTTGATGAGGGGTAACCAGTCAGGATGCGTGAGTCTGGTGGGCCGAATAGGAAGGCCCAGGTAGGAAATTGGAAACTGGGAAAGTTTGCAGTTGAGAATGGAAGCGGTTGCGGGACCAAGGTGGTTGGAATTGCCAAGCATGATAAGGGAGATTTTGTGGAAGTTGATGGAAAGGCCAGAGATTAATTCGAAAACGTAGAGGAGAACTTTGAGGCAGCGTAGGTGATTAGGATTGGGTGAGGCAAAGAGGATGGTATCGTCTGCAAATTGTAGGTTGGAAATCTGAAGGTTGGCTGTAGGGATGCTGATTCCGGCTAAGTGACTGTTGGAGATGGACAGTTTAATCATACGGTTGAAGACATCTGCAATAAGAACAAAAATTAGGGGGGAGAGGGGGTCTCCTTGACGAAGGCCTCTCATAGATTTGATTAGACCGCCAAGTTCTCCGTTGACTGATACAGAAGACATGCTGGAGTTCAGGATAGAGGATATCCAGGAGCACCATCTCGGTGGGAAGCCTCTATGCCGTAGTAGAGCGAGAATGAAGTTCCAGTTGACTGAGTCAAAGGCTTTGGAGAAGTCAAGCTTAAGTAGGATTCCTGGGGTGTTGGTTCTGTGGCAGAAAGACACCACTTCTTGAGTGGCGGCCACACAGTCTAGGATATTGCGCCTGAGTATGAAGGCCGATTGCTCCAGGCCAACTAGAGGGGATATTACCGCTTGAAGTCGGTTTGCCAGGATTTTTGTAATGATTTTGAAGGTGGTGTTGAGGAGGCTGATAGGTCGAAAGGAATCAATGGAGGAGGGGTCATCAGATTTTGGGATGAGGGATATGATGGCGTAGTTGATTCGTGTAACCGAGCTGGGATCGTTTTGAAATTCGAGGCACATGTCCATAATGTCAGATTTCACAGTATTCCAGAAGTGTTTGAAGAAAAGGGGGCCAAAGCCATCAGGTCCAGGAGCTTTATTGTCTGACATATTTTTAACTGCATTCCAGATTTCTTGTTCCGAGAAGGGGTGATCTACTTGCAGACTATGGGGGTCAGGGTAAAGGAGACTCCAGTCTATGTCTGGTAGAGGGGGGGAAGGTTTGCCAAGGATGTTGCGGTGATGGTTGGTGAAGAGGCGGAGGAGATCAGATTGGTCAGAGTAGGTGATGTTGTTATGTTGAATGTTAGAGATGGTCGAGGATCTGCGTCGTCCATTTGCTAACCTGTGGAAGTAGGCCGTGTTTCTATCTCCTTCTTCCAACCACTTTGCTCTGAAGCGTTGTTTCCAACCGATTTCTTCTTGTTTAAGGAGCCTGTCCAGTTCCATTTCAAGGAGATTCAACTGATGTGATTCTGGTTCAGTTAGGGATTGGGATTCAGCTAGGATATTAAGGTTGAGGATTTCATCTTGGACATGTGAGATCCGATATTTAAGGGAGCCCCAGATGTATTTGGCCCAAGGTCTTATCAATTTTTTGAGCGAACGGAGCTTGGCCATAATACGAGCAGTGGGAGATTCTAGATTGGTGGGTTGAGACCAGGCCAACTTGACAAAGTCATCAAAAGATGGTTCTAGAAGCCAGAGTTGTTCGAATCTAAATGGTTTGTGGGTGGTGTTCAGAGAGCCAGTGTCAAACAGGAGGGGGCAATGGTCTGAGATCGTGGTTGCCAGGCCCGAGACAGATGAGAGGGGATGTTGGTCTTCCCAGGTTGTGTTGAAAAGAAATCTATCTAGTTTGGCCAGGGATGGGCTGTCTCTACGGTTAGACCAGGTAAAGAGGCGGTTACTGATGGGGGGATCAATTAGCACACAAGAATTGATGAAGTTGTTGAAGGCGGTTGAGTCATTGGAAAGGTTACCAGAGTTTCTTTCAGAGGGGTGTCTAGTGGTGTTAAAATCTCCGGCAATAATCCATGGGCCATTTATTCGGGCTGCGAAGTCAATGCAATGGTCCCACAAGACAGCCCTGCCTTGTGAGTCGGATGGACCATATACATTGGAGAAAAAGTAGATTATGCCAGATTCAGAGTTTCGAAGAGCGACATTAAGTACTGAGGGGAATTTGATGATTTGATGTAGGGACCATTTATTTTCATTCCATGCTGTTATGATCCCACCACGGGATCCAATAGCATCAATGTGGGCCCACCCAGATAAGAGTGTACCAACAGTTTGTGTCAAGTGAGATTGTGTGGGGTCGGCTAACTTAGTTTCCTGAAGCATTATAATATCAATTTTGTGGGGGGACAGGATTGTGTTTACAGCATAGCGCTTAGATGGGTCCCCCAACCCCCGTACATTCCAAGTGATGAGTTTCATTGGGATTGGGAAATACGCTCTTGTTCTAGAGTTTGCATGCATGTGTAGTGTTCATCGTGAAAACTTACGCCCACGCAACGAGATAAAATTTTATTAAGACTTTTATTTGCGGATGAAAAAACAACAGGCAATAAAAAACTACCAGGTTGTCCAGGATCTGAAGCTGCTCCAACCAATCTGGAGCTACGCCTAACCAATGCTGGGGAGAGGAATTTTGCTGCGTCGAGCTGTGGGGTCTGAACTGCCGCGTCCAGATTGGGTTCAAGTGGAAGGGCCACATTTTTGGGGGAGGAGACGTCAACTGGGTGGGAGTCGGCTAGGACAGGGGCTGTGATAATAGGGTGGGAGTCAGGGAGGATGAGGTTGGAGGGGACGAAACCAGGTTCGGGAGACTGAATAGGTTGTTGGTGGAGAGGGATGGAAAGGTCGAGATCCAGCATTGGGTCCCATCTATCGAATTGGGCTGGGATCCCTCTTCTGGGACCTGATACTTCAAAGGAGGTGTCTTGTAGTGGCAAAACAGGAAGGGTAGGGGGTGGCAAGGTGGCTTCGTGAAACATGGCATCAAAGAAGTCATCTTGGTCTAAGAGTATTTCAGGGGTAGACCATTTCTGGTCAAGAAAGTTGAAATTTTGTTCAAGGTTGTAATCAAGGCCAAGGTAGGTGGTATCAGGGGCACGGTTCGGGTGAGAGTGTTGCCAACGGTTGATGGTTAGGAGGAAGTCGGTGTTGTTGAGAGATGCCACGAAGGAACAGGGAGTGGAGATGCCCTCGAAGAATTGGAATTTAGCATAGAGAAACCGGTGATCAATGTAGGCCCAGTCGCAGTCATCCAAAGCAATGAATCTACCCATGGGTTTTAAGGCTTCTCCAATGGCATCTGGGTTATCCTTGAGCAGTTCAGGGAAACCTTCAACTTTCGCTCAAGATTCAGGTTCGAGGGAGGGGGCGGAGAAGTTATCATGATCAGTCCAGGGTCTCAGGAAGACAGTGCCACCTGGTTTGGCTAAGGAACCAGTCGTGACGAAGACATTTCTCTCTATCTCAGAGTCACAGTAGATGAGAAAGCTGTTATCGGTCAACATCCAAATTGGCCTTTCTCGATGCCCATGTTGGTTATGGGCAGCTTGGATGTCTAGAATACTCCAGAAACCTTGGGTTATTGTGGCAATGAGGTAGCGGGCTGAGTTCTCCATGAGGAATTGAGGGCTTGGAAATTTTTTTGCGAAGAGAGGAGCTAAAGGGTTATGTGGGGAGGATTTAGGAGAGGGAGGGCTTAGGTTGATATTGGAAAGTGGAGAAAGGGCTGATGATGACGATGGGATGTGAATCGACTTTGAATCAGGTTGTGGGGCCCTAGCTTCTGTGGGTCCAGGGTAAGGATTAGGTCTGGGAAATCGGGTTTTGGGTGCAGAATGGGGATAATTATTTGGGGGAGAGAGTTTTTTGGCATTATTAGTCTTGGAAGATGAGAGGCCGGGCTGCACAGGGAACGAAGCCTGTCTCTTCAAGGGGCAGGTGGATGAAAAGTGACCAAAGAATCCGCAATAATAGCAAATCTTTCCATTTCTGCATGATTTTGCCACGTGTCCTATTCCTGCACATTTCAGGCACCGCCCTCTGGAACTCAGGAAAATGACCGTTTCCCGCGTGGATTTGAATTTTGGGACGAGTTTGGGACGTTTGGGTTTGGGAAGGAGGGGCGGAGGTTGATGGGATAACACGACTTGGGCGAAGCTGGGGCCGCCTTTTTGGTATGTGGGATATTTGCTGGCATAGCGATGGGACACCTCTGGCGAGGCAGGTATCAGGATGTCGGGGGGGAGGCAAACGATGGTGGGGTAGGGAGGATGGGGGGTTGGGCAGGGGCAGGATGCCGGAAGTGTAGAGCATATCTTGGCGGAACAAAGGAAATTGGAGGAGGATGGGGGGAGGAGGGGGTGTTGGGGGCAGAGGGCAGGGAAGTGGTAGACGCCATTAAAGGGATTCTTCATAAATAACTTAGCTAAAGCAGGTGCCAACCTAGTTGATTTAACTGGAATGAAATAGGCACTCTTGGTCAATCTGTCCACTATGACCCATATAATTTCATTTCCTCTATTATATCTTGGCAACCCATTTATAAAATCCATAGAAATAGAATCCCACTTCCATACCGGAATATCTAATGACTGAAGCAACCCACTTGGCTTCTGATGTTCGGCTTTTACCCATTAGCAGTTCAGATACTGCTTCACCCATAAGCCTACATCCCTCTTCATACCTTCCCAAAAGAAACTCTGCTTCATGTCCTGATACATCCTAGTTCCTCCCGGATTAATAGTGAACTTTGAACGATGGCATTCCACCAAAGCTTCCTTTCTTATGTCACCCACATTCGGAACACATAACCTACCTTTCTTTCTCAGCCATCCATTCTGGTCAAGACTAAAATCCTTCAAGTCATCGCTCTCTGTTTCTTCCTTTAACTTCCTGATCCGTTCATCTAACGCTGGATTCTCCATTTGTTTAGAAGAAATCCTTTCAATCATAACTGGTCGAACTTCTAAATATGACAACAGAACAGATCCTCCACTAGACCTAGTTTCAGATCTCCACTGCAATCTGCAATTCGACAACGCTTCCAAATCTTTCCTATATCCTATCATTGCAACCACTGCATTCTGATGCTTTCTGCTAAGCGCATCCGCATCCTTATTACCTTTCCCTAGGGTGTATTCAATTCCAAAATCATAAGTAGCAATAAACTCTAACCACCTCTGCAGTCTCATATTAAGCTCCTTCTGAGAGAACAAATACTTCAACGACTTATGATCAGTATAAAGCTCAGAACTCTCTCCCAAAAGGTAATGTCTCCACACTTTCAATGCAAATATCACTATTGCCAATTCCAAATCAAGTGTTTGACATCTAACCTCATGTGGTCTAAGCTGTCGAGAAACATTGGCAATAACTTTACCTCTCTGCATTAACAAAGCTCCTAACCCAGTTCTACATACATTTGTATAAACTACCAGATCCAGATTCCCCTTTGGAACAACTAATACAGGTGCATGGGTCAATAAGTGTTTCAAGCTCTGGAATGCTTCCCCACACTTATCGGTCTAAACAAACTTCACATCCTTTCGCGTTAGCTTGGTCATCGGTGTGGCTATCCATGAAAAATCTTTTATGAACCTCCGATAGTATCCAGCCAATCCAAGAAAACTCTTTATCTCGATCACTATCTCGGGTCTCTTCCAATTATTTACTACTTCAATCTTAGTCGGATCTACAGACAACCCTTTCTCTGAGACAACATGACCAAGAACCTTCACTACCTTCTACCAGAAATAACACTTCGAAAACTTCGCCTTTAGCTGATGCTGCCTCAGCGTCGCAAGCACAATTCTAAGATGAACTTCATGCTCCCTTTCATCCTTAGAGTATACAAGAATGTCATCTATAAACACCAACACGAAGCTATCCAAGTGCTCTTGGATGACTCGGTTCATTAAATCCACAAAGAATTATGGCGCATTAGTCGGTCCAAACGTCATTACTAACCATTCGTACGATTCATATCTGGTCCTAAACGCCGTCAAAGGAGTACTATCCTTTGCTACTCTAAGCTGATGGAAAACCTGTTGCCAAATTCAACTGAGAAAATACCTTGGCTCCACTAAACTGATCAAAAAAATCATTAATTCTAGATAATGGATATCGATTCTTTATCGTCTTCTCATTCAACTTACGATAATCGATACATAACCTCAATGATCCGTCCAGCTTTTTAGCAAACACTGCGGCTGCTCCCCAAGGTGAACTACTTGGCGTAATAAAACTCTTGCTTTCCAAATCCACCAATTACACCTATAGCTCTCTCATCTCTATAAGTGTCATCCTACTTGGCGGCCTACTCATCGGTTCTGCTCCCTGCACCAAATCTATCCGAAACTCAATTGCTCATTTCGGTGGCAATCCTACTACAGGCTCAAAAACATCCAGGAATTCTCTAACCATGAAAACTCGATTCAACTCGTCTTCTACCTCCACAACACCCAACAAAGCATTCACCTTACAGCTACGGTTTTCTATGGTATATACAATCCGATCACTACAGTCAAGGTGTCTAAGGGATATTTTCCTATCATGGCAGAATATCCTAGCATTGTACTTAACCAATCCATACCCAGAATAATTCTGAACCCTATGAAATCAAACACATGCAAACTACAAACAAAGGTATGACCTAACAAATCAAACTCTAGGTGGTCACACTTCATCCCAAGCATCGCATACCCTCCTATCAGATTTGAAATTCTTAAGGAAGTAACTAAGTATGTGGGTTCTAGGTTAAGCTTATCTACCAAACAATGAGATATAAAAGAATGCGATGCACCAGTATCAAACCAAACGCTAACAGACATACCATGGAGCTGAAGCATACCTCCCAACACTGCCTTCCCTTTCTCCTGCACTGTTGGTCCTAATGTAGCTGGCTCCAAGGCAAATACTTTGCCCCTTCCATCCTTAGCAGGCTCTTTGCATTGATTCTTATAATGACCAATTTGATCGTAGATGAAGCATCTGATATTCATCTTCGTGATCACTTCCTTCGCCTTTCCAGTACGACACTCATTTGCGAAATGTCCTTTCTTATCTTACTTGAAGCAAACAACCTCCGACTTCTCTTTCTTTGCGGCTCCACCTTTCCGAGCACCCTTCTTATGAAAGACTTCCTTTTTTGACTCTGCCTCACCTAGACCTCCTTTCCCTTATTCTTCTCCACAGAAGCAAGCATCTCCTCATGCCTTAAAGCCATCTCCACCACAACATCACAAGGATCCCTAATATGAGGTAATGTAGCCCTTGCCAACTCAGGCTTCAACCCCCTTATGAACTTCTCATTTCTCTTCATCACAGTATCCATAGTGGGATGTCCATACCTTGACAACTCCTCGAACCTTCTAGAATATTCCAACACAGACATCTCCCCCTACTCCAACTCAGCAAACTTTCCGAGCAAAGCAGACTGCGCCATCACAGACATGAACCTCTCCTGGAACCTTCTCCTAAACTCAGCCCATGTCATCGTCACTTTATTCACTCCAGCCGTCACACTATTCCACCATAATAAAGCTACCCCCTGAAGCTATCTCGAAGCAAGCCTCCTTTTCTGCTCATTATTGAGCCCCATGTCAGCAAAGATTCTCTCACAATGCATCAACCGGCTCTCTACCTCAAAAGCATCTTCGGTTTCGATAAATGGCTTCACTCGAAGCCTAACATAGTCTCTACTCAAGATAATATAATTATTGACCACCAGAGCTTCTTGAACGCCTACTCCAGCATTTTCTCCAACCACTCCAGCAGCAATTCCCGCTTGCATCATGTTCACGAAAAACTGATACATAGCTCCCATATCCACTTGTTGGACTCCAGCACCAACATTCCCCGCTTGTGCCTGACCGTGGTTCCTTCTAGTATTCGGTTTGGCATTTCCATTTGTGGTAGTACTTCACCCAATATTCACTCTTCCACTTCCAGCATCCATATCTGTATTCAAGCCTCGTGGGATATAGAAGAATAGCCTAAGAGAGATATGAGAATCGAGATATAGCGTATACTTATATAGAGAAAATACAAGTACGTTACTATAGCATTATCCGATAGCCCGATCTTACTCTAATTCCTTAGGATTATGTTTTCAAAAATCATTTTTAGTTAAAGTTTTTCATAAACCTATGCTCTAATACCAAGTTGTAACATCCCCTATTTGGAGGCCCGAAGCTAAGCGCTACAGATGTTGCAGTCGTCCATAGTATTAACTTCCGGTGACCAAATACGGTAATGTTAATGGTATCCATAATATCAGAAGCACGTGAATATGAAACAAAATCACAGATTTCACAAAAACAACTTTTCTGATTACATTTCACAAAGCACTTGTTTCACATTCAAATTACATAATCCCATATTCGTTTCCTAGGTTCAGATAAAATATAATTATTACATAAATACGCCAAGAGCGACATATGAAGATGCCCCTTGGATGACCAGAGTACTATATAGACATAACTGTCTTAAATACAGCACAACGGAATCAAATAAAATAAAACAAAAACTCCTAAATAGCTATCCATCAGCCACCTGCTCGTCCCCGGAAGCTTTATTCGCCAACCTACTAAAACCTGAAAATCCTCAAGCCTCAGCCTACTAAAATCAATTTTGAGCACCTGAGAGTTTAAGGGGGAAAACATAAACTTTGAGTCAGACATAATGCCTGGTGTGAATAATACTATACATCTTGGTTATTTGACATTAAGTGAGACCACACCCTTAGCGGAATAGGTTTCCCCTCATTAATATCCTTTTAAAACATATCTTTTGCAAATCATAATCCTGCAACCAAAACTGGTTAAAATTATAAAGCATTATCATGTAAACATACATATCTGGTAACAAATGGACTATCTGTCCAAACACTATAGTTTTTTTTGGCTAACTACTAACCTTTGGCTGACTCGGGCCTACCAAACAATATAAACAAATAATCTAACATCTGTTAGATACTCCTCTTCTGGACGGTCTATCCCTAACCTACTTTCTCCAGGTCAACTGATCCTAATAGTTTTGTGGGCTCACCAATAACCTACCTATGTACAAATATATTGCTCTCTGTGTGTAACATTATTTTAGTCTTACCTATGACAAAGCCCTACACACTAGAATTTTGGACTAAATTAGTTGGAGGCTAATAGCTAATATATAGGGCACGACCCTATACCAGTCTTATCTGGTATACAAATGTTTGAGTCATTTTACTTAGGGTAATCTTCCCTTAAATTTTCCTTAGATGCCTTTCCATCTAAAATTGATTTAAAACTTTTAAATCAAACTTAAACAAGGAAAATATATACTCTATGCTTTGCTCAAAATCATCTTCCCATGTTATATATACTTCACACAAATCTTTGTTGATGAAAACATTTAAACCTTTGAAAGTACCCCTTTCGAATCCATTGAAATTACACCTTTCGAAACCAAGAAAACCTTTTTCTTTCACTTAGGCCGAAAGGCTAAAACATTTCTTCCGAAACTATTCATGTAAACCTTTTGAAATCATTGAAAAACCATTCCTTCGAAAGCTACAAAACCTTAGACATCCTATCTTTAAAACACTTAACACTGCCTTTCGAAAACATTGGAAAAACCTTTCCTTTAAAACCTTTCGAAACCATTGGGGAACCACCCCTTTGAAACCATTAAAACATCAAACCTTTTGAAAGCTTTTGGATTCAATTTATAACATGTGGAAACACCTTTCAATACTATTGAAAACCATCTCCTTCGAAACCTTTGGTTTTACCTTCGATAAAGCAAAAGGGTCAAAAAACATTTGAGTCGAAAGCACTCTTTCGAAAGCATTTCCTAAGTAAAGAAGTGATGGTGTTGAAACCAACCTTCCGAAAGCATTGAAGAAGCGGCTAAGTTTTAAAAGCAAAGCATTCCCTTTGATTCGAAAGATAAGAAAAGCGGCAGCTAGGGGTTTCGACCCCATTCGAAAGCATATACTTAAAGCAAAGGCGCAACCCATTTCGAAACCATTTCTTAAATCAATTTGACCCAGTCGGAAGCAAACCAAGTCGAAAGCATACCCTTCGAAAGCAAAGCATGTGTGTTTTCATTTGAAAGCAAAGTAGCGCTTCGACCCATTCAGAACCCCTGGTTTCGACCCAATACCTTCCGCCAATATCTGATTCGCCACACACCAAGTCTTTGATGTCATGCACATTGGTTTTGATGGTGATGGTGGCGGAACTACTAAGTGGGAACCCCTGGCGTCGAAAGTTGCGAAACATGCTAAAAGCATGTAAAAACTGATTTTAACTTTAAAAAGAAATTCTTTTCAACTAACCTGCCTTCTTTGCTAAAATATTATTGGTTGCCAATTTTATTTTCTAAAAGTGCTACCAAAGTTTCAAAATTAAACAATTTAAATAATTTACAAAATACCCCTTCTCCTTTTATAAATATATAAAACATTTAAGTCCCATACCATAAATAATTTTGTATATCTATTAAAACACTTAGGAAAATTCTACAAAAATTTTTAGAAAATCATTTTAATATGTTTTCTAAAATATAATAATTTCAAACCCAAAACATAAATAATTTAGCCGTAAATTATTTTAAACCCAAATAATCATTTTCTTCACTAGAAAATTTATATTAAATCCACATAAATTCAGAAAATTATGAAAATTGAAACTTATCTCTAAAATACCATTTGTTATCTAAATATAAAATTGCAAGGCATTTGGATGTCATTAAATAGGGTTTTCATATTAAAATATATCATAAAACCTATATGAATTATCATAAATCATCAACAAGAATATATAAACATTTAATCCTTCAAAATCATGGCATAACATTGCAAAATGAATTGAATTAACCTTAAAACCAAAAACACTTAAGAAATATTAAATGTAGTCATTATTCACCTTAGCTTTGAGATTAAGGGGTTTGAGATTTGAATAGCTTTTATTTGATTAATCTTCTTCCTTAGCTTCTCTTGTTTATCTTCCTCTTTCTTGCTAATGGTGACCGGCCTCTTGTTGTTTAGATTATAAAATGAATTTATGAAATAAATTCCTAAGGGTTTTAAGGTATAAGAATACTCTTTTCCCTATTTTGGCCTCACCTATCTCCCTAATCTGTTTTAATTCATGTTAGCTCATTTTAGTTTATTCATTAACATGACACAGCTACCTCTATTAATCCCAAATCTTAATCCCTTAATCATCACATTACATTATTTTATTTTATTTAGCTAATTATCCTAAATAATGTTACTAAAAATATGGGGTGTTACAGGTTCTATGGATTTCATAAATGGCTTTTCGAGATATAGGGCTGGGAATGAGATTATATAGGTCATAGTAGATAGATTGACTAAGGATTCCCATTTTATCCTAGTGAAATCTACTAGGACGTCAACAAAGTTAGCCAATATTTATGTAAAGACTATAGTGAGACTACATGGAGTTTTGACTATTATAATTAGTGGTTGAGACCCGTTGTTTGCCAGCTAGTTTTGGCAAAACCCATAGAATTCTTTAGATTTGAAGTATGAATGTGTATAGCATACCATCCTCGGATAAATGGAAAAGCTAGAGAGACAATTGAGTACTTGAATATTTGTTACGAGCTTGTATATTAGCTTTTGGTGGATCTTGGAATATCACTTACACTTAGTGAAGTTTTCTTACAACAATTGTTACCAATCCCGTATTCGGATGGTACTTTTTATGGCACTGTATGGAAGACTTTGTAAGTAACCCATATGTTTGTGTCACATGGAAGAGAGGCTTATGTTGGTACCGGATCTTGTAAGAGAAGCTTTGGAAAAGATTAAATTGATTCAATAAAGGATGAAAGATACCCAACCAAGGCAGAAGAGTAATGTCAATAAGGGCAAAAGCATTAAGATTTGATCTAGGAGATTAAGTATTTGTTACGTTTCACTAATGAAAGGCACCATGAGGTTCGAAAAAGATAGAAAATTAGCGCCAAGGTGTTTTAGCCCATTTTTGATAACTGAGAGGAAATTTAAAGTAGTTGTTATCCAATATCTAAACCAAGCGACATCTTGATGGATTTGCACTATAAAATGATGAAGAAATGGATCAAGAGGATTCAATATTTTTAAAGGAATAGACCACAAGAAGTTTGGTCAAGTTATGCCCAATGCAAACCAAGTCGGTACCGACCTTTCCAAACAGTTCAGTATTGAGAGTTTGAAAAGAAAGGGGACCCACTTCGAACTATTGGTGATATTACTTTGTACTTTGAAGAAAAATAAAAGTTTTGGATGGACAAAAAAAGTTTTGACCGAAAATTTTGTCAACAAAGATTCAAAACTTGAATATTTGAGCAAATACGAGAGAAGGTCAAAAGAACAAGTAGAAAAAACATCTCAGAACCGACCAAAAAAGATTGGTAGCAAAAGGTCTTTATTATCGATTTTGATATGTTCTGCATGCCCAAGAGTTTGAATATGAGTTCTTAACTGTTCTAACACATATTGGATACTATTGTAAAGGATTTCGAGTATTATTACACCTCCTAGAGCTATGAAGAAATGACTTTTAATCCCATTTTGGATTTTTACGACTTAGTTCTGCCATTTTCATTTTCAATCGTTTTTATATCCAAAACCACTGTATTTTGTGGAAGTTGTGAAAGAAAATTGAAATAAAGCTCATAGAGAATGTAGCGAATTGAGGTTAAACAACTTAAAAATCTTGTCTTCTTTTGCTTATGGTATTTTCCCAGATTTTAAAAAAACACTTTTGGTGCTTTCACTAGGAAAGATCAATATCAGGCTTAGACCTTTGCTTTTACCATGGATTTGAAGAAGTCTAAAAGTTAGATCTAGAGTTTCTTAAGCATAGGTCCGTGGGTGCTTGGATTTTGAGTGGTCTATTATCAGATATAAAGAAGAGATGGCTCTTAGAAAAAGAATTGTAACAGCCCGCACCTCACTTAACGAAGATATTGTCCCCAACTTAGTCACCTCCGCCTCATGGGCTAAGCCAAGGTGTGGGGTTTTGTTCCTCAAAAGGCCTCAACGTCGTTATGAGATGAAGGCTTTGGTATATAAACACTCACTTCATAGTGTTTTTCTGCGATGTGGGACTATTATTCCGATTATGAAGGGGTGTTACAATCTCCCCCCCTTTGGAGTCCAACGTCCTCGTTGAATTATGAACATAACACCACCTAGACGTCGTGGCTGTAACACGTATAGACCATAATTCCGGTTGGGTATGTCTCTGATACCAATGTAACAGCTTGCACCTCACTTAACGAGGATATTGTCCCCAACTTTATCACCTCCACCTCATGGGCCAAGCCAAGGTGCGGGGTTTTGTTCCTAAAAAGGCCTCGACGTCGTTATGAGGTGAAGACTTTGGTATATAAGCACCCACTTCATAGTTTTTTTTCCACGATGTGAGACTATTATTCTCATTATGAAGGGGTATTACAAGAATGGTGCTATATCTGGAGCTATTATCGAAGGGGATAATGAAGTATCCCACCATGAAGAAGAGATTAATCAATTAGTTGCTTTGCTAGATCTTCATCTTAGCCAACTGAAATTGTAACGATAATTGAGATAGAGAAGATGATGTCGTACATGAATGTGAACTTGCTAGAGCGTCAGAAAACTTAGATGGATCTGATGAGGAGTATGCAAGAGCAACCAGCAATGTTGTCCTAGCCCCGACAAAAGTATTTTGGTTGGTGGTGCTTGGACCAACATCGTAGGACCAGCTAGGAAGGGACAAAGTCTGACAAGGCATCGACAAGTGTCGGGATGAGCAGTTTCTATAGATATAGAGGAATCTAGATGTCATGCAACCGACCAAGGCCGTTTGCAAAGTTAAACATTCGGGGTTGTTCTTGATGATCATTGTCCAGTCACCAAGGCATTGAGGAATATATTGATGACATGACTAAACGGTTGATGAGTTAGAATCAGCAAAGATGTGATGACGAGTGAGGTTCATCAACAAGTCGAACTCCATTAACCAAAGATACTCTTGAAGAAAAGAATCCGAGTAAGTTTGTAATGCCGACTATTGCAACCTACAAGGGTATGACTAATCTAAGGCAACATTTATTGAATATGGATGGCACATAAATAGTGCATGTTCAATGGATGTTGTTAGGTGTAGGTATTTTCTTATATATCTGGAGGGAATAACAACAATGTGGTTCACTCGGCTCGAGCCAAGGTCCATATCGCCATTTAATCAATTGGCTAGAAGGTTTATAGAGCAATTCCAGGTCTGCATGGTTCAATCAAAAGATCTTTTATCATTATCTAATGTCAATAGAGGTTTGGAAAGACCTTGAAGAGTTTTTGAAAAGATTCAATGTTGTAGTTACGGAGGTGGGCAAACCCAAATAAGAGATAGTGTTGATGACGTTAATGGATGAGGTTCACCTAAAAATTGACTTTGGAAGATGGCTTAGGAGGAAGGAACTGCCAATTTTGAAGGAGTTCTATTGTTAAACATCTCAATTCCTATACTTGGAATGGGCAAATTTGGTTGTAGATTGGCTACTGACGGTCAGGAAGGACGAGTAATGTGATTCAACGCAATGTGATCAAGAAGAAAAACATGTCACCATCAAAAGTACTTGTACCAAACCATCAAGAAGTTCAGTTTATAGAAAGGTAAAGCAAGTTTGTAATGCACAGACCCACTGATGAAAGCTCTTCTTGTAATCTCAGACCCGCTAATCTTTGTGATCAGTGGGACTATGAGGAGAAGGGTTGACAATTTCGACAACTCTTTGTTCAATATCATTTCACAGGCTCATGGCAACATCGTTAATTACATTGCTTGTAATGCATCATTGCTTATGATAAGTAAGAGGAATGAAGTTGATAAAAGCCTGCAAGAGTGATTATATGCTGCCCTGAGAAAGGGAATAAACCGAGGAAGCTGGTATTGCTTCCTCATTTGGTATTAGTTTTGGTGGAGTAAGAGGAGTGGTTTTTGATTTTGTAGGGAATGATGATAATAAATTTCATGGCTGACCAAGTTTTCCCTCTACACCATCTATTACAATCTTCATTAGCAGTGGAAAGGAGTTTATGCCTATTATTAAAGTAAGTATTTTTTATTATTTAAAGAAATATATCGTTGAATTAATGTTTTTGGCATAGTTAGCATTATATTTACGTGTACTGACAATTCTATAGTTGTTATTTTAATTGTTTTGTAACTTTGTGTTTTGTAACTTTACAATATCTAGTTTCATATATATTAGCAGTTTATGTTCATTTCTAAAATTTATTCCAGAAATGAATGCTTGGTAGTTATCAATGAAAACAAACTGAGCTTATTTTCCACCCACATAAAGCTGAAGAAATAATGAGAGTTTTAGGCATATGATAGTAAGAATTAACTCTAAAACTCTTGCTTATGGGTGAACTTAACCATTAAAAAAGATTTTGTGAAGGCATACCCAACAGTCCCGCTAAACATCGTATTACATTTTGAAGACAGAATATTGCAAAAAGATTCATCCAATTTGTTAGGACTTAGTTTTATGCATGCTAATTGATTTTTGTTAGTGTCTTCAAAGATAAAGTTAATGAAGGATAGGCCTGAATAGTATATAATCTTGACCTTAAGGATTTTAAACCTTTATCGTGTGCCATAAAGTGACATAGGAGATGCACGATAATATAGATCCTAGAATTAAATGGTAAAATTTAAATGAATAAATACACAAATTATTCTACATCATTAAAATCTAAAACATGACTCTCTATATTCCTTTTTTCTACAATTAGGGAATTAAATGTCGAATTCTCATTCTCCCAAACATATTGTACTTAGATCTAAATATAAGATAATCAATAACTTAAACTGTTGTACCTATTATGTTTATTCTCTTCATAATAAATATCAGCAACACTCTTGAAGTTCCTTTTCTCCCTCACATATCCAGAGTTCTCAACAAATACACATAAATTTTGGGTTTTTAGGTTCTTAGGCTTTTAAATGTCATTGACAGAAATTTTGATTATCTTTTATATAATGCTATATGGTTAAATTTTGCATAAGATAGTTGCATTAATACCTTCGACTTCAACTTAGGTACTTGCACATAAGTTTGAAAATTCGAGGCAACTGATGCATAAGATGTTATGATAGTTTAAGGTATTTGGGTGTAAAAAGATGTGAAAAAAGGACTATTTTAATGAATACTTGTTTGTAATGGAAATGTTAGATGATCTTTCACCGTTTAATAATGGTTTTATTAATGCTCTTTTAAAGTGATGTTTTCCTCACCTTTTTCCAAGAAAAGTTTTTAGTCGTTTTGCCTTAAAACCTGGTATATTTTTAACCTTTGACTTTTGAGAGAGGTATTTATGTATAATGTTAATCATAATAATTTTTATTATATTAAAATTCTACAATTCTTATTTTGTTTTATTAAATTTGATTTTTTAAAAATATTATATCTTATAATATTGCTTTTTTGTAATATCATCGTAGAATGAGTTGGAAAATTTTATGTTGAAGTTTTCTACTAATAAATTCAATGTTTTTTATTTATTTAAATTTTAAGCATACTATTTATTAGTTTTAATGTGTTTCTAAACTTTTTCTTCTAAGGATAACTTGTCATCCCTTAATAATATATAACCATTAAATGCTAAACTCAAGACTGAAGCTTTGTCTCTCACTTATTTCTCATTTATGATGTAAAACCAAATACTAATATACTAGGATCTAGGTACTTGTTATCCCGTCTTTTGGCAAGGTTGTGATATCATCGACTTGGCTAAGAACGAATGGTCAACAGCCTTGGGAATCAATCACGTACAGTATTATAGACGATGGTCGGGCAGATTTGGAGTTGGTTGGAGTTTGTATGCTCAAGTTATGGATGAAGCAAGTATTTGTATGGATCAGCCAAGAACGATCTATGAAATAGTTCAAGCTATAGGAGAACGTTCAATATCTCGGAATCCATGAGGCCAACTCATTTGAAACTTTTAGAGCATCAATAAAATGAAGAGGGAAGCCTACCAAAACGATCGCATATCACGAAGTTTAGGTTTGAGGATGGCCGATAGTTATTGACCGATCGTTCTTGCCGATCCATCATAGCGAACACATATTACAAAGTGAGGACTTGAGGATGCCCAATCGTTATTGACCGTTCGTTCTTGCAATCAATCATAACGATTGCATATCACAGAGTGATGGTTTGAGGACGGCCGATCGTTATTGATTGATCGTTCATTTCCATCCATCATAATGATCGGTATAGTTCAGTGTATAATTCAACTTCAACCAAGATAGATCCATATCTCTCGATTTACAAGTCAGAATGATTCCATCTTTAGAAGCAGTATTAAAAGGCATGTGGGACACCCCAAAAATGACCGCACCATGATTGAAGCCAAGAAAAAAGATCGGCTAACATTAGGCCGATCATTCTCAACCATCAAGTTAGCATCGCCGATCGATATTGTGGTCCCCTATGGAACTAGAGAGCCTTTTGCCGAAGTCTTAGTGAAATATCTTATCATCTCTCCTTATAAATACAGTCCCTGTGGGTCATTCTGAGGATCTTTACGTTGCCAGTTATTTGATTCTATATTGTAATCAAGTTCTTCCTTATTGTTTGCTGCTGTAATCAAACTCTTTGTGAATCAATAAAGAGAATCTTCTGAGTGGATGTAGGCATACAACGCTAAACCACTATAAATTTGTGTGTTCTTGATTATTGCTTGGATTTTCTTGTTAATTATTCTATTCCTCAGTTTGGTGCTTTCACTGAGAAATATGATTCTTAGCTTTTTAGGATCCCCTTTGCTGCTACTGGATTGGATAAATCCCCCGAAGGAGATCCATGGTTTTCTTTATAAACCTGCTTACACTACTCAGATATGCAAAATTATAAACAAGGAGATTGACAATGGTGAGATATACCAAATCCACCTCTCAGAATGTTGATGGGAATGAGCATGCTAGTATTCAACAATGAGGCCCAAGCAATTAGCTTGCAAATTTGAATACTGATCATGCTGAAGTCCAAAACCCTGCCGATTCTATAACCAGAGCTAAATTTAATATCTTGATAAGGGAGTTGATGGAAAGCCATATACAGTTGAATGAGCAGATTCAGACCAACATTAACCTGATGAACCAGATAACTCAACAACATCATGGAAATGCTAGAAGGGGTCCCACTCTTTACTCGGCATCGAAAAGTTCAAGCTCGTCGGATGAACATCAGAGGCTTAGGCGTTGCAGGCCTGAAGAAGGTCGTGCAGAAACATCGGAGTGCCGCTTGGCAGATCAATATGGTTTGCCAAGATGGATCGGTGTCGATCCCTCCCTAAGGACCGGCACCGATCCCTCCTCCAAAGGAGGGATTCCCCCACTACACTTAGGGAATCACACAGGAGCTATTCCCGAAAGCTTGGATGTTGGAGTTCGATTGAATGCTGATAAGGTACTTCACCAGAACGACGATGAGATGGATGTCCAAGGTGCATACCAAGAGGATGGGGGACCAAGAAGGCATAAAACGGCCCATAGACATCGACCGGACCATTCATGTGAGGTGGAGCGCGACCACCGCTTGGCACCACCCATCTAGACACCGGATTTTTCAGCAATGGTCAGAGAGTTGGTGAGAGAGAACCAAGGTTTGACTAATGATGACTGGGGAATTTCGAGGAGCCATACCTCGTTTACTGACAATGTTTTGCATGCGGAATATCCGAGAAGGTTTAACATGCCATCAATGCCTGCATATGAGGGAAAAACCAACCCCAGGCAACATAATATCAGATATGAATGGCTGATGGATTATGCAAGAGCCAATGATGCAACCAAGTGCAAATGCTTTCCCATAACCATTTCCGAGATAGCAACGATGTGATTCACGAGACTACCTCCGCTGTCAATTTTGAGATTCGATGAGTTGGCAACCAAGTTTGTAGAACAATTCCAAGTGCATGCAGTTCATCCTAAAGACGTCATGACCCTTTCCAGTGTGATCCAGGCCCTAGAGGAATCGTTGAAAGATTATTTGGAGAGATTTCATACTGCCACCACGGAGGTGAGCAACCCGAATGATCATGCTATACTCATGGCTATGACGAGAGGGATTGATCCAGAATCAAAGTTTGGCGACTGGCTGGCCGGAAAACCTTCTGCCACGTTGAGTGCTTCCATGCAAAGGCAGCCCAATTCTTGAGAAAGGAGGAGGCCAGGTCCTCCAGGAAAAAGAGCATTGCAGGACCGAGTAATATTGCAATCAAACAGTCCGATGGCAGTTCCGAGAAAGTTCAGGTGAATGTTCAGAATAAGCCGAATCAACAGAAGAAAGATGGAGATAAGAATCGAGAGCGGAAGAGGGATTTGGAAGACTAGAGTCCAGGATTCCAATGTATGAAAATTACACACTGCTAAACACATCCCTAGAGAACATTTATCTATCCACTTGCAATACAATGCAGTATAGGAAGCCACAACCAAAAGAGTCGACAGAGAGACAGATGTAGACTGGGAACTATTGTTGGTTTCACGAATGTTATGGGCATAATACGAATGAATGTAGGCACCTGCAGGATGTCATAGAAAAATTAATTTGGGAAAAGATGTTGCAACAGTTTGTGAAAACTCGACAAGATGGCGGACATGGGACATTCGACCCCAATCGAGACAAGCTCTGCGTAGGGCTGAGGATCTTGCATGGACCGGTGAAAGACTGGTGATTAATACGATATTCGGGGACCGCACCCTGGGGACAGGAGTTGGCAAGAAATGGAGCGTTATGCTAGCTCGATAAGGCATGTAGATTTTGAATGCTATTAAAATACGGAAGATGGAACTCTAGCAAAACAGCAAGTACCATGGAGGATGATATTATGTTTAGAAGCAGGGATGCAGACAAAGTAGAGGCTCCAACAATTGACCCGATGGTCATTTCAGCTATGATTAGCCCTGCATTGGTAAGAAGGATCTTGATTGATTGTGGAAGTTCAGTGAATATAATCTTTAAGAAGGCATATGATTAGATGAGAATGGAGGCCAAAGATTTAAAACCATCTAAAGCTCACATACATGGTTTTAATGGTGTGACGGTCGAATCTGCTGGTTATGTGGAGTTGCCCGTTGAATTGGGAGAAGGTGAATGTAGAAGAGTGCAGATTTTACCATTTATTGTTTTGGATGTTGACTCACCATACAATGTTTTTCTGGGCTGACCGGCCCTGGCTGAATTTCGGGCAGCTCTTGCCCCGTGTGTTAACTTTAAAGTTTCCAATAGATAATGGTGTAGGAGTTTTTCATGGTGATCAGGTGACTGGATGTGCATGTTATGTAGTTGAATTGAGGGAAGCTCAATGCAAGGAGAAGAGGAAAGGTATGGACCAAACTGTCCGCATCCAAGTTACTAAAGATTGACAATTGGCGCCTGAGCCTTGGTTTGGGAACCATAGTAGGTTCTATAGAGATATAGATCCGAAGGATGATGAGGAGGAGCCCAAAGAGACCATGGCTGGGCCGGCTGAGCTGACGGTTGATGTCATGTTCAGCCACGACGACCCATCACGAATCTTGAAGATTGGGTTGCAGCTCAGGCCTTTAATGATGAAAGAACTTGCTGGTTTTCTCCGAGCGAATTTAGACGTATTCGCTTGGACTCACTTTGACATGTGTGGAATCTCGCATGGTATTGCATGCCATGCATTAAATATTGATTCAAAATATGTTCCGGTGAAGCAAAAAAGACAAGGCATGGATCCGGAGAGATCTACTGCTCTTAAAGAGGAGGTGACTAAACTAAAAGTCAACGGGTTTATCCGCGACACCCTCTATCCTGAGTGGATATCTAACCCCATGCTCGTGAAGAAGGCGAATTGAAAACGGAGAACATGCATTGATTATTCAAATTTGAACAAAGCATGTCCAAAAGACAGTTTTCCCCTTTCCAGGATTGATCGGTTAGTTGATTCAACTGTAGGACATGAATTGTTATCGTTTATGGATGCATATTCGGGATATAATGAAATCCCGATGCATATCCCCGATCAGGAGCACACTAGTTTTGTTATAGATGTTAGGTTGTATTGTTAACAGGATGTTAAGGGATCAGATTGGAAAGACAATGGAAGTGTATGTAGATGATATGCTCGTGAAGTCCCGACAATCAAGCGACCACATCAAAGACTTGGCAGAAAAGTTCAACATCCTCCAATATTACAAGATGAAAATCAATCCTTTGAAATGTTCATTTGATGTGGCATCAGGTATGTTTTTGGGCTTTATTGTCAACGTTGGTGGAATAGAAGCTAACTCGGAGAAGATTCAGGCTATCTGCGATAGCCAGGCACCAAGAACCATTAAACAAGTGTAGAGTCTGAATGGGAAGGTTGCCACTTTGAGTCGATTTATTTCCAGAGCTATAGACAAATGCATTCCTTTCTTCGATCTGATTAAAAAGGGAAAAAAGAGACTTCGAATGGACATGGCAATGTAAAGACATGTTCCAAGCTCTGGTGAATCATTTGGAGAGACCCTTTATTCTGTCAAAGTCGGTGGATCATGAGGAGTTGTTCATTTATTTGGCAATATCAGCACATGCTATAAGCGCCGCCATGGTTCGTGAGGAGAATTGGATCCGGAGGCTGGTGTATTCTGTCAGTAAACGATTGACCGGAGCAGAAAGGAATTATCCAAAAATAGAGAAACTGGCATATTACTTGTTGATAGCATCACGAAAGCTTTGCCCGTACTTTCAGGCACATCCAATCAATATTTACACTGACCAGCCGTTACAACAGGCCCTATAGTGACCTAAGACATTTGGGAGGTTACTCAAGTGGAACATAGAGCTCAGCTAATTCGATATTACTTATCTTCCTCGAAGAGCCATCCAGGGACAGGCTTTGGCGGACTTCATAGCAGAGTTTACTGGGTAGGATGATCTTCCAGAAGGAAGTGAAATCCCCACTGTGCGATGGAAGTTATATATAGATGAAGCGTCCAATGATCACTGCTCTGGAGCTAGGATTGTGCTTATAACTCCTGAGAATCGGTTGATTTGTTATGCTCTGAAACTTGATTTCCCAGCAACAAACAATGAAGCTGAATATGAAGCTCTGATCGCTGGACTTAAACTCGCCAAAGAACTTAGAGTTAAATCTCTTGGAATCTTTTGTCATTCACAATTGGTGGTGTATCAAGTTAGAGGAGACTACCAGGCTAAGGGACAATGGCTTGCCCCTTATCTTACCCGAGTTCAGGAGTTGTTGACAGAATTTAAATACTATCAGATTTCACGTATTCCATGTGGTCAAAATAGAGAAGCTGATTTATTGGCAAAGTTCGCTAGTACCAGTGATGCACAGCAGATGGGTTTGGTACCGATCGAAGTATTAGATACCCTAAGTGTAAACATGATGGAAATTGATCAAGAACTGGAGGCGGAATCTAAAAGGGAATTGTGGATGACTCCAATTAAAGACTATTTACTGCATAGGGTCCTGCCTGATAAAAGAAATGAAAAGCAACGGGTCCTTCACAAAGCTTTATGATATATTATGCAAGGAGTCATGTCTAGGAGAGGTTTCTCATTCCCTCTACTCCGGTGTATCACTCATGGAGATAAAACGTGTTTTGAAAGAAGTTCATGAAGGAGAATGTGGAGATCACACCTGGGGGCAAACTCTGGCAAAGAAGATACTCCGTTATGGATATTATTGGCCAACCATAAATTGGGATGCAGCCGATTATGTAAGGCAATGCCATAAATGCCAAATATATGCAAAAGTTCCAAGAACTCCGTCAACAGAATCACGCAAATGGTCAGTCCGTGGCCATTCGCTATGTGGGGTATTGACATCATCGGCTCTTTACCAATCTCTAAAGGTGGTGCGAAGTACGCTATAGTTGCAGTTAATTACTTAACCAAATGTGCTAAGGAGGAACCGTTAGCTACGATCACGACGAAGAAAGCAATCAACTTTGTCGTCTGAAACATCATATGTCACTTTAGTCTCCCACGGAGCATTCACTATGCCATAAAGTGAATCAGATAACAGTGATCACACGACATAAGGTAGATTTTCGGTTATCCCACTTTTTCACACAACACATGACAAAACCATTTGTTGTCTGAAGAGCCACATAATCTTTCATCTGTTGTCTGAATGGCCCGTGAAATCCCTATGTACAAGCTTGTTATTCATACAACATTTTATAAGTCATTTGATTTAAGTTATCAAAATTTTTATTTTTGGCTCCGACTTTTCCCTGTTAATTATTTTGTGGCCGCTATTTTTTTCTATTCCCCCCTTTATTATTTCCTTCCCCCTTTATTATTTTTTTCCGTTCCCCCCTTTTTATTTTTATTCAGGAGAAAATCGCCATCTTCTTCTCGTCGTTAACTTAGGGTTTTATGAAATTGAAGTCGTCTCCTTCTCGTCTTCTCGTCTCTATGCAAATTGATGGTTGCATGCTTCATTCCTTATCGAGTGTTCTTTGATTAGGGCTATTGATGGTTGCGACTCCTTGTCGATTGTTCATCGACTAGTTTTGGTATGATTTTTGCCCCTTTCGATTTATATTGTTCTCGAATTTGATTATCTTGCCAATAATGAATTGGTTATTTATATAGGAACTAATTTCCTATATTTCTGTATATATGTTGAGATTTCTGCCCCTTTTGATTTTGTATTGATCTCGACTTGATTTGCCTTTCGATTTCTTCCCCCATTCGATTTTGTATTGATCTCCACTTGATTTGCCTATGATGATTTGGGTGTTTATGTGACAATGAACAAAACTTGGCTGAAGTGCACTGGCCAACATGTTTTGGTCATGTTTGTATTATTTTTTCAGTTTTTGTATATACTTGAATTTTGTTTATTTTCAGTTCTTGTTACAGTTTTTAGTTCTTGAATACTTGTTTATTTTCGAATTGGATGTTGGGATCTACTGAAACTTGACTTGTTCATTTGTGATATATATTCTGATATATTCACAATATGCTTTGACCCATGTTGAATTTCTATTTCAAGTTTTCCTTTTTCCGATGAACTGAGTTGAACTTGTTCATTTGTTTTCATACATCATGCGCAGTGTGCAATAGCACTGTGTTGTTTAAGCCTGAGTGTGCAATTACATACATTCACATGTATTGCATTTGACAATTGACATGTATTGCATTTGACAATTGACATGTATTGAATATTTCAAATGAATTTTCCTCTGCCATTAATTTTTTATTTGAGCGATATATGTGATTTGCGACTTGGTCATTGCACCAGCATATTTGCGTATATTTGTGACCCTCAATTGAATTTCTAGCGTGAATTATATTAGTTTCGACTTTGATATTGATGATTCTTTCATGCTATATTTCTTGTTTAACCCTTTACAAATTGAAACTCTTAAGTTGCATTGTTCATCTCTTAACTATTTGTATCCTGCCTTAACTTCTATGAGCCATTGTCCCTGTGTTATTCTCTAAGTTCATTTGAGTTTATAAATGGCACTCCTCTGTTACCTCAAGTATATGTTCATATATACATATGTATGTGTATATATGTACTGGTATGTGTGTTATACTATTGTATTTTGTTGTTGCTGACGGTAGTTGTGTACTGTGTTCCTTGTTGTTTGCTTTGCACTGGCTTGTTGCCTTGTTATTGTGTAGTCACATCCTTGTACTACTTGTATCATTACTATGATTTTTCACCTGAACTCTGGTTGTATGTAGTCTTGTCAAGTTAATCTTGTTGTGCCTTGTACACTCTTGCGCCACACTCCTAGCAACTTACTGTGACCATTCCTAAGTCTGAAGTACCACTTGAACCTGAACTTTGCTCTTCCCTTGTCTGGACTTGTTTGTGTACTTTGGTATCTTGGTTTGGTTTGCCATGTACACTCGATCTTGTGAGTTTTAGTTTTGCTGTCTCTGGTTTTGGTTTTGGTTTATACTTAAATATGCACACTATACTGATTTGTTTAGTGCATTTTTCTTTGATTTCTTTGGTTCATAATTCCCTTGTTTCCTTGCCTTCCCTAAACCTTGAATGGCCTGAAATTGATACCTGAATGACCTGAACCTTGAATAGCCTAAAACTTTGAATGTCCTTAACCTTGAAAAACTAATACTACCATATGCTTATCTGTTTTGAAAAAATGATACATACATACATATTTGTATGTATGTATGTATGTTTTGCTGGTTTCTTGTTATGCTGTTGCACTTTGCACTTGTTTGTGCACTTTGTTGTGATGCCTTTTCCCTTGTTGTGATGTATTTATGAAATGGTTTCTTGTTATGCTTCCTTTAGTTTGGTTTTCCAATTTGAGTTCCATTTCCTTATGCACCTGAGTTGAGCCGGAGGAGGCTTGGGCTTGACCTTGTGCACATTTGCACTGTGTTGAGCCTTCAGGCTTGACCTTTGCAATAGTCCATAAGATTTAATCGATGCCCGGCCTTGTGATATTCACAGTGATACATTGTGCATATCATAAGTTGTCCATGCACATATACATATTTGTCCCTGTCTAAACCATGAGAGAAAACAAACTCATAAACTGAGGCAATATTAATATTAATATTCAATTTTATTTTTGCAATTTAAGTTTGTTTCCTTTTCCATTTTACCGCGTTGTTTATTTGACAGGTATAGGAGATGGCTAGACACAAGCTGGAGCAAGCAAATGAAGATCAATATCAAAAATAAACTCGAGTGAGTGTAAGTGAGTGCTAGTAAAAAAAATGTTATATATGAGAGTGTAGAGAAAAGTTGTATATATGAGAGTGATAGTGAAAGTTGTATTGCATTTGAAAATGTAAGAATAGTGAAAGTTGTATTGTATTTGAAAATGTAAGTATAGTGAAAGTTGTATTGTATTTGAATTTGATTTGAAATAAAATATTTGTTTAAATAAAATTGTGATTCATTATTTCATTTTGCAAATATAACATAAGTGTAATTGATATGCATACAGTCAATATTTATATGTTGTCTAATAGAAAATTTTAGAAATGATACTATAACATCAGACAACGTATGATTTTTTTATCTTTTGATGCATTAGTGCATATCAGACGACGGTGCATATCTGTGGTTTGATATGTATTGAGACGGCATGGAAATAGACAACAGATAGGTATTCATTCAAACAACGGAGCATATATGTCGTCTGATTCATTTTTTTCTCATAGTGATTGCAACAGATAATGGGACTCAATTCGATAGTACTGAGTTTAGAGACTTCTATCGAAAATACCATATTGAAAAGAGATTTGCAGCGGTTGCTCACCCAATGGCAAATGGACAGGTTGAAGCTGTAAATAAGATTATCAAGTCTATTCTGAAAAAGTGTTTGGAGAAGGCCAGAGGCAAGTGGGTGGATGAACTTCATACGGCGCTTTGGGCCTACAGAACCACTCACAAGTCCGCAACTGGCCATACTCCATTCGCTCTTGCTTACGGTTTCGAAGCCGTTATTCAGATAGAACTCGTAGTCCCTTCTTATCGAGTGACTTACTACGATCCCAAAACAAATAAAGATCTTCTCTTGGAATCTTTGGACTTTACAGATGAAAAACGCGAGGAAGCCGATTTGAGAGTAGCTTCACCCCGACATCGAGTCGCCCGATATTACAACACTAAAGTCCGATCAAGAACCTTTGAAATTGGCGATCTCGTCCTAAAACAGGTTTTTCCTACCCCATCACACATAAATCTGATTTAGGAAGGACCGTATGTCATTGAACAGAGGCTTGGAGAAGGAACTTTCAAGCTAGCGACTGTCGATGGCATTACACTTTCGAGTGCGTGAAATAGCGAGCATTTACGATGCTATTTCACTTAGATTATTTATTTACATTTCAGTTCTGTTTGCTTTCAGAGTGTTGCTTTAGCATTTAATTTTCCGAATATGTAATAAGACAGATTATTTTATTCCTTTCCATTTACTGAATAAAGTTTCAAGCTTCCTTTGTAGTTTAGATTGTTATTGCAATGTATGCTAAGTACATAATGAAAGTGATTGATATTGATATGTGTGAACAGGCTCCCAGAGTTTGAAATCGATCGATCATGCTAACCCCCAATAAGATCAAACGAGATGAGCTCAATCAATTAGCTCACCTAACAATTCCTGTAAATGATCCAGAGAATGGAACACACAATAAGGAACGAATATGGTCGACAATCTAGAGATTAAAAAATTCATGCCTGAACGGTGGGACTGAAATAAAACCAATCAATCAAAAGGGGTACAACCTAATTGCTCCTGAAACAACACTAAATGCCCGGAGTGCGGACTGGAGTATAAATATAAATCAAGTGGATATCGACTGCCCGCGAAACAACTTCAAGTCCCCAGAGTGCAGACTGGATTATAAACATAAATCAGGCAGATATCGACTACCCGCGAAACAACTCTAAGTCCCCAGAGCGCGAACTGGAGTATGAGCATAAATCGGGCAGATACCGACTGCCCACAAAATAACTCCAAGTCCCAAGAGAGCGGACTCGAGTATAACCATGAATAAATGAGTGGATTCCGACCGTTCTCTATTCCGTAAACTCCATGAATAGATGAGTGGATTCTGACCATTCTCTATTCCACAAACTCCATGAATAGATGAGAGGATTCTGACTGTTCTCTATTCCGTAAACTCCATGAATAGATGAGTGGATTTTGAACGTTCTCTATTCTGTAAACTCCATGAATAAAATAGTGGATTCCGACCGTTCTCTATTCAACAAACTCCATGAATAAATGAGTGGATTCCGATCGTTCTCTATTTTGCAAACCCCATGAATAGATGAGTGGATTTCGACCGTTCCCTATTCTACAAACTCTAGCCTGAAATTGATAGGAGGAGAATAAATTCGCTAAGGATGGAATTCGACCATCCAACTTACGCCCTCGCCAAATCAATGCCGGAGGCAAAAGAATAGCTACTCAAAAAAACCACTGAATTCGACGGCGTAACACTAAGGCTCGAGCCTAGTGTTTGATAAAACCCCAAGCCAACAACCTTAGGGAGGCCTTGGGTTAGATGAATTAAATCAACACCCCATACAACGAACAACGAATCACAAATGAATAAAATGAAATATGTGATAGTTCAGACATTTGAACAAGTGAACGCAAGAATCATACACAAGAACAAAAGAATTCTTGTTTACGCTAAACTGGTTGTACATCACACTAGTCTATCCAAAATGCAAGACAAAAGTGGAAGGCCATGGCCAAAAAATACAACCAACTAAAAGGAGAAATGATTGTCTAAGCTATTTACATGTCCACAGCTTATTTCTTGGATTTCCTGTCTTTCCTTTGCTTCTTTGGAGTGGTTCCTTCTGAACAACCGCTCGACCCTCTCTTCGGCCCTTTACCGCCTCGACTTTTCTTCGAAGAAGTATCTTTAGTTGTGTAAATCGAGGCAGTATCATCTTTGGAAGTAGGAGGGATGGAGGTGCTCTCAGCACTAAAAGCAAAGGGAATGTCATCTAGAGGAATTGTTTTGCCAGGGGAGATCATCTAGAGCGGGAGGGGAAACGGTTCATCGAAACCATATTTAGTAGGCTCAACTTTCACCTCCCTTTTCAATAGTTCTTATCTTTCAATGCGCTCTTTTATGCTAAGCTCCCAGTGGGGTTGAAAGAAGCTGTAATCATGACATCTTCGTCAAAAGAAATTTCATGATGCGAGTCGCTTCCCTCTTTGAATAATGCCTCAGTGAATTGGTTGTCAATAACAAAGGCATCTTCTTGAGCGCTCTAAGCGGCAGCCGAAGTTGCAAATTTAACAGATTCTATCATGACCATTTGCGACTCTAACCGAGGCTCCTGTAAAGGGAGAGGAGCGGTGTCGGGCGGATTCAAAGCTGAGAAAAAATAGGTGAAAAGGTTAGAAATATCAATTGTTAAAACCCCAACTTTGTGGAAGACAGGAAAAGTCGATGGAATACCTTCTTTGGTATGACTCCCAGGTTGAGCCGAAGCATCCTTAGAACTGCGCTCGTGGATTGGAGATAGTTGTGGCTTGTCTAGATCATACCCAAGAACGTTTGAGGAGCTTGCTGCAGAACTAGACATGACCTGGGATGCTAGGGGCAATTCAGTTTTAATATCTGGTTGTGCCGACCCGGATCCCTCACCCACTTCATGCGAGGAAGCAACCGCAGACTCTTTCTGGAGAGAGAGCTGAATGTCATGCAATACTTGGGCTTCTTCACCAAATAGTGTTTCATTTTCAAGTTTAGACAAATCGATGTCCTTTGAGTTAAGAAGTTTTTTCTCTTCCGTAATGAGAAATTCCCAAGCACGACAGAGCTGGTAGGGATAGTCTTCACCGAGCCATGTCAAATTCCTATGTTTGAGAACATTGGTGTTGTAGAGCACAAGAAGTGGGTCAAGCACATTCATTATCTCTTCCCTGACCTTGTCTTTGGCAGCTTCCATTTCACGTTGAATGATTGCATTGACATTTTTGGCCTTTTCAATAGCCGTGTCCTTCTCAAGTCTGACACGTACCAGCTCGTCGCAAGAGTCCTGATCAATCTTCTGAGCATCATCTTTTTCTTTATTTGCATACTCCAGTTTGGCCTTGAGATTAGCTATTTCCTTCAAGGCTGTAGACTCGTTATTTCAAGTTGTACCTCTCTCAAGGGCTATCTCTTGGTTCCGATGATGCAATACCTGGACCATATCGAGATTGTTGGATTTCATCTCTTCCATGGATTTCATAGCAACGTTAGCTTTTCCTTTGGCTTTTGATTAGGAGGTTCTAGTGGCTTCTAGCTCATTTGTCAAAGTATCGATGATTCTTTTGTCCTAAGCCTCTTGGCGTTTTAGCTTTTTGATCTCTGCCGCGCGTTCGAAGGAAACTTTTGACATTTTTTCTACTGCCTTCATCCATTCCCGATATTGCATATGAATGTCAATGACGAGTCGATGGTCCTCTTCTAAACATGATTCGGAACCCTATTCAAGTTAGGAGGAAAATAGAATCCTACAAAGCATAAATTAAGAAACTCTTCATGAAGCTATGCCATGCGAGCTGTTGGATCGATTCTAGGATCTTCAGTAGTAGTTTTGACTTTGGTGCTTTCTTTGCCAGGCTTGTGGGCAACAGTATATTCGCCATGACAGCAGCGATCACTCGGTCGTTGAGAATGAGATGGTACCAAGGGTTGTACTGGCATTGTAATGCTAAGTGGGCCGCGAGAGGGATCGATGGGCAGTCTCTACTATCATCTAGTCTTTCAGGACCTTTTTAAGGAGGAGACCTTGATCTCAATCTATGTTTGCCTTAGGGTGGCTTATCCTTGTCATCTCTATCTTGATAACTCTGATCGCGGTTGGGGTGATTGCTAGAATCATAGTAATCTCGACTACTATGGTAGGAACTGGAGCACTAACCCGACTACTGATGATGTATATCTCGGGGAGAGTCGAACATGTTCCTCTTCCTCATCGTTGTTTCTACAAAGAAAGACATATATCATTCAACTTTGAGCATTAGAGAGTACAAGTCAAGTACAGTGTAGTGTTAAACGGTGCAAGTATGTGTAAGTGTTCTGGTGTAACCCCCGACAGACCAGATGCAGGAGCTTTTCTCACTGGTATAACTTCCCCTCCGGAAGTAGGGATCTCAGAGCCAATTCTGATGGGAGACTCCGACCCTCCAATGCTCACATCGGTAAAATGGAAGGCATCGAGGTCGGGTGTAATTGGTAGACAAAATGAAGGGTCAAGTGGTAAACTAAAATGCTCCGACAGTTGGGAGGAAGATTCATCTTGAACAGTCCTAGGGGCTATTGATGACCTGGATTGGTCGGAAAGGAGACTTCTTGGAAGCTTAAGTACGAATGTTTCCTTTTTTCTTTTCTCCACAGCCGGGGGTTGTGAGACTTGCGATGATCCAACATTGACCCCAGGATCAGATTTACCGCCATTATGACCAAGAGCATCATCACTATGTTCTCCGGCATCAATAGCAGCAAATTCTTAGGTAATCGTGACTGGAGGCACAATGGGGTCGACTTGATTGTCTCTTTGACCGATGCGGCCCATGATCTTATCCTGCCATCTGGGCAATTTTAGTTAGCCCCATGTTGAGGCCCTCCTCTATCAAATAAAAACTGACAAGACGTTCATCCCTGAGCAAATATTCGATATTTCTGTCCTTAAGTGGAGCATTCTTCAGAATTGAGACCGCCTCCACATAAATATCGCCGCTAGGCCTGGTAATGGCACCTATAAATGAGTGACATCGTCAGGAAGGCAACCTGGATATCAGTTTCCTATGTTATCATGAAAATGGTGGGTAACACTTACGTCTTTCTAGCCATTATCGAGCAAAGCTAGGCGGGCAGCGAACAAAGAACCATTCGCTCTTGAAGGCGCTTAGTTTGTTCCACATGCCGGTCAGAATTTGGCATCTCTTTGCCGACTTAAGAAATGTGAATGAGAGATTCCTTGTTCGCCTCCTAAAAGTAAAAATAAATCGGATATCTTCGATGTGGGAGGATGGTGTAGGAACTCCATAAATACCATATAACTACAATTAAGGAGTGCGTAACCATTCAGATATAGTTGTGCTGGAGTTATCCTTAATAATGTAGGATCTCCCGGATGTATGAGTTGAAAGGCAGGATGCATCCCGCCCAGCACATAAACTTATTGCTTGCTGTATACCCTTCAGGGGGTCTATGAGCCTTATCATCTCACGATGGAACCAACACGTCCCCGAAGGGAATTTCGTGCCTTACACAAATTCTTTGGAGAGTGTCTTCTTTAATTTTTGAAGCTACCGAATCAGAAGGATTCAAGGATAACTACATCCTCAAGAGTATCAGGTGCATGATCGTTAACCTCTGACGGAAAGACAGGAACGATTTCAGAAAGATCAAACTGAGGACCCAGGCATTCCGGTTGTTCCGAATCGTGACTGAACGACAAACTATCGGACTCAGTTTCCGAACTTGACTCTATGTCAGAATCATTCCTTTGGGAAGATGATCCAGCCAGCATAGTCATAGAGCACCTCAAACATCATGATCCCATTGCTATTAAACTTAATAAAAATCATAATTAGAAAAAATAACCTGTACCTCCTAGTGTATAGTGAGGGCTAGTGTAGTGGGATAAAGTGCTATTCAACATATTAATAAGTTGTGCAAAATTAAAACAGACAGGACAATGAGACTTAGAAGTCTTGCCAGAGAGACCGTCATTCCTGGTCGTCTCAACTATCTCTACATGTTATCGGGAAACGATGCTGTTTAAGTTTTATGGGTGATCGTTAACTAGCAAAGGTTTAGTAATTGTCTAAGTTGCAGATGAGTTTCAAGATGATAGCTAAAGGCATTGGTTCATGACATTTTTCTAGAGCAATTTGCTACCAAATAGGTAGTTCGTATCATATGCATGCCATGAACAAGTCTTATAGTTTGTCCAAGTATAAAAGGCAAGGCTCGTCATCTAGTTCAAGTTTATTCATCTACATTCCATTTTATAAAAAAGAAGGAAAGGTTCAAATGTGGTTTAGGCCGATCATTCGAGTACAAGGAGATAGGCCGATCGTTTCCCCAAGACAGCATTAACCGATCGTTCACCATAAGTCTTTTCCCACCGATCATTCCTAAGAGGCTACAACTCCAAGCTATAGCCGGTCGTTTATAAGCAATCATCAAGCTTCGATGTCCTAGAGCTTCATCGATCATCCAAGAGAGATCATGGACGATCGATCATATAGAGTCTTCACACCCAAAGCATTATCTCTATCAATGAACGATCGGTTGAAAACATGACTCGCTAATCCATAGCCACTTAGTCTCCATTACACACGATCGTAAGAAAAAAGAAAGGAAGGAAGCGATCCACCAAAAAAATCGAAGCGCCACAGTTCTAAATTTCAATCTCAAGATTATGAGGAAAGTATGGGATTCATGCTACTTGAATTTGAATCTAAAAAAGAAGAATCTGAAATCAATTAGGAGAGCAACGACCCTGTTGTGATTGATGGAAGGATCGATAGGAAGAAGGCGGAGAGACTCATTTATTTTTTGCTTCAGAATGGATCGATGGAGTAGAATGAAGGAGAACGACCAAGTGTAGAAACTTATATAAGGGGAGTATAGCCGATCATTTTTGGTCCAAGCCTTAGGCCGATCGTCCCTTATCCAAGCTTTAAGCCAATTGTCCCTTATCTAAGCCTTATGTCGATCGTCCCCTATCCAAGCCTTATGCCGATCGTCCCTTATCCAAGCCTTAAGCCGATTGTTCCACAACCTAGCTTATGTCGACCGTTTCCATAATCATGAGTGGTTTGAAAATTGTTTTAAGCAAAGAACGGCTGTATATGTATGAATATATATTTAAGATAAAGAAAATTTTTCGAGAAGACACCTGGAGCCGACTAGAGAAAAACTAAAGCAAAGTTGCTGAAGCTTGGAAATTTCGAGGGTAAAAAAAGATGGTTGTTCACAAGTTGTGATCCCATGTCTATACTATTGGAAATCGAACAATTATCATGACGAATAAGGAAACTACGACCTCCAACAAGAAAACAACCTAACGGAAGGATATCAACCATTTAATGAACCAAATGGTTTTATTTCAAAAACGGTTCAAGTTTTCAGCAATTCAAAGCACGTCATGTATAATAAAAGATGTACTTTGGGGGGCAAATGTTATCCTGCCTTTTGGCAAGGCCGTGATATCATCGACTTGGCTAAGAACGAATGGTCAACAACCTTGGGAATAAATCACGTACAGTATTATAGATGATGGCCGGGCAGATTTGAACCAGGACCCAATCAAGGTGCAGTTAGCATGGAGTAACTAGCATGGTCCCGTGAATTTATATTTCAAATTTGGAGTTGATTGGAGTTCATATGCTCAAGTTACGGATGAAGCAAGGATTTGTATGGATCAGCCAAGAACGATCTATGAAACAGTTCAAGTTATAGGAGAACGTTCAATATCTCAAAATCCATGGGTCCAACACATTTAAAACTTTTAGAGCATCAATAAAATAAAGAGGGAAGCCTACCAAAACGACCGCATATCACAAAGTGCAGGTTTGAGGATGGCCGATCGTTCTTGTCGATCCATCATAGCGAACACATATTACAAAGTGAAGACTTAAGGATGCCCGATCGTTATTGATTGATCGTTCTTGCCGATCCATCATAATGATCGCATATCACAGAGTGATGATTTTAGGATGGCCGATCGTTACTAACCGATCGTTCATATCGATACATCATAACGATCGGTATAGTTCAGCGCATAATTCAACTTCAACCAAGATCGATCTATATCTCTCGATTTACAAGTCAGAATGATTCCATCTTTTAGAAGCAGTATCAAAAGGCATGTAGGACCCTCTAAAAACGACCGCGCCGTGATTGAAGCCAAGAAAAAGATCGACTAACATTAGGAGAATCATTCTCAATCATTAAGTTAGCATTGCTGATTAATATTGTGGCCACCTATGGACCTAGAGGGCCTTTTGCCGAAGTCTTAGTGAAATATCTCATCGTCTCTTCCTATAAATACAGGCCCTGTGAGTCATTCTAAGGATCTTTATGCTACTGGTTATTTGAGTCTACATTGTAATCAAGTTCTTCCTTATTGTTTGCTGTTGTAATCAAACTCTTTTTGAATCAATAAAGAGATTCTTGAGAGTGGACGTAGGCATACAAAGCTGAAGCACTATAAACCTGTGTGTTCTTGATTATTGCTTGGATTTGCTTGTTAATTATTCTATTCCTCGGTTTAATTTTACTTTCTTCATTTACTTCTCTACACAAATCTATTCTTGGGTGTTTGTGACCAATCTGGTTGCAAACAGTACCTATTTTTGCATTTATAAACATTGAATATTTTCTACTTAAAAAAGACCTATTGATCATGAAAAATAGAATCAAACTTTTTATAATTAAGTTTGATTTTGGTTCCACGACATTGAATATACGTTAATTATGTTTTATTTATATTTGGCTGTACCTACTTTTAAGATGTGTTGAACATAAGACTTAAATACTGACATACTATAATTTGGAAGGTTATAGCATATGCAATGCACAAGCATAAACCATTTTATTTTCTTAACATTTTTAATCTTGCTCTTCTTATCCTGGATTTTGGGTAAAAACAATTATAGCATTGTACATATTTTTATAATTTTGGCATGATACCCATGTTAAAATGAATCATTGAATGAAGGACTTATGACCAACAATGTATGGAAAATAATGTGCTTCACTGCTTCTACAAAAGAAAAACATCAAATTATTGCAGACATAATTAACTGAATAGATCATGTCTTCTCAACTTGTTTAAACATACAAACCCATCCCTTTGCACTACTTGTTTTCTAAATATAGTGAAATTATTAATGCTTCTCTCTAGATGGATTATTTTGCATTTGATAATATCTTGTTTGTGTTGGCTAAGCATTTTAATCAATTCATAGCGTAGTGAATGCCTAGCTTTAAGCCTTTTCTTTTAACTTCAAAATAATCTATGTAGATTTCTTAAAATATTAAATCCTTCATAATTCAGAACATTTTGGACTGATAATCAAATTAAGATAAACTGTCGAAAAGGATTATTATAAAATAAATTAGGATACAATATACATGTGATACCTAGAATGTTTTTTTATGAAACAAATATTCACATCGTTTGAATTTGTGTTAGTCTAAGAAATATGTAAAATACGAGTATTTACTATTATAATACAATACCTATGAAGTTTTTCACCAGATTTTCCATAACTACAATATTTATTAGAATATCTTTTTGATTGAGATAATTATATTTTAATATGCATAGAACCAATCTGTGGTTGGATATATTAGAAATTTCTTAAACTCTCTTATACCATTTTCCCCAAAGAACTGCATTAGCATGTCAATATTATAGTGCCTAATTCCAAGCTTTATTTTACAATTCTAATTTAAATCGGTTTTCCAAATTATCGTCTTAAATATTTAAAGATTCAAGTATATACCTATTTTTTGTTTTTGGTAATTACTATAATTCAGTTTAAGCTATCTTTTTTGTTTTTTTTGTTTTTAGTTTAGTTGTCTTTTATGGTTTTATTATGTTCAAGCTAATTTTTCTTTTTTTAAAAAAATAGACGTTCTCAATCAAATATAAGATGAAAATTCTTATGAATAAAATCTTCAGTTTATTTTTAATATATGATATGAATTATCTTCCATTTTAACTTGACAAGGCATTGATTCATATATCCAACACATGAACGATAGAAGTTGAATTTTATGGTTTAGGTTAAACATATGCATAGTAGGTAAGTAATTTAGTTTGTGGCTGATATATGATGTGAATTATCTTCCATGTTGTGACACGACATTTATTTATGTATCACAAATATGGCCCTTTAGAATTTGAATTTTATGGTAGCTTAAACATATGTAAAGTAGATAGGTAAACCATACCGATCAAAATCATAAAATTTGTAATTTGATAATTTGGAAACTAAATTATTTCCTTTTTTGGGTAATTACTATAATTATCTTCCCTTAGTTAGTTATTTTTTTAAGGAAACAAAACATCAGGTCGAAGCTCTATATGTTATGGATTAATAAACCTTATTTGAACACCAACATGACAAGTTAAGCATTGTTTAATATCAAGTGAATGGCTTATTATATATTTTTTTCTTCTTCTTTATATTTTTTTGCGAAAGATGGTGTTGGGCGTGTTTTTACCCATAAAGACTGTATTGGGTGGAGACCATGAAGAAGTGGGAATCGAAAGGCAATCGAAAGGTAGAAACAAGGATCCTCCCTTGAGCTCAGGTCTTCAAAGGTAGAAACAATATTTCTAACTTCTATTTTTCTTTGACCAGTACCCTAGGGTACCGACCAAGTTTCTTGGGCCGGTACCCAAGGGTACCAGAGCAGTTTATTGGGTCGACGTATCGCTCATCCAACCTTATGCCTTTATGGAGCTTGTCTTAAAGGAAGAGGCCAAGTCGGTCCAACCGACCATTTGACCCACCGGTCAGGGAGGCACCAAGCCAAACCAAAGCAATGGAACCTAGAGTATAACCTGTTCACGTCCATCCAAACCTGGTTAACGTTCCAAAACCAAATCCTCAACCGAGACCAATAGTGCATATAAGGAAGGAAATCATCGTATATCAGGAAACAAATAACTACAAATGACATATCCAGGAGTATTCCCTTTGACTAAGATATATAAGTAAATGTCATAAATTACAACATGAAACACACCTCAAATCTACCCCTATAAATACAAGACCTTTGGCATCATAAATCACACAAAGAATATTTGGAGATCTTGATCGCACCAAGCAACAAGGTCAAGATTGACTACGCAAAGTACTCGGATCATCATATTTTATTCCAAATCATTGTGCATATAGGCAATTGCTTGTATATTGGAAATATAAATAAAAGAAATAAAACAAATAGTGGACGTAGGCCCATTATGATTGAACCACTATAAATTATAGCGTCCTTTACTTTTGGTTATTTTTTCATCTTTCTTCTATTTTCGTTTGCTCTACTACAAATAGATCGACTGGAGGTGTTTACCCATTTTTTGCGCAAACAGTTTTGGTGCTTTCCCCGAGAATTGAAGATTTCTCAACATGCCTTCTAAGTCCAAGAGCAAGACTAGCGGTGCTAGTAGGAATGCTAATCCAGTTACTGACAATCAGGACAACCAGTCATCTAGCACATTACGACCGAATGTCATCATAAGAGTGATCTGAACAAAGTTGTGGCGGACCTTGATACTCGCTTCGCTACCAAACAACGGGCCATTATGGATCAAATTATGACACGCATGGGGCAGGTGCAGCCAATCGAACACAATATTGAAAATAGAGGAAGGCCCCTTTCTTGGGGATCTGAGAGAGGAAGAACGTCACAATCTAGTGGCAGATCAAACCAATAGAATCAGGGAGCTGGGCAAGTGGATGTCGTGGATATAGGATGGCCTGGAGGTTAGCCACATGCCACACCCGAGGAACGATCAAGCGTCGAACCAAACAGGGGAGGCAATGGACCAGGTGTGGTTACAGTTGAACCTCCCCGACCTATGCAGCACTCCCTACTCCTACCAGAAGTAGTAAATGATGGAGGGCGAGATTATCGCTTTGAACGATCTCATAGCAAGGAATGAAGTCGGGACCATAGAGCCAATCACTATAGAAGGAGTAAGAGGAGCCCCTCACCTCAACGAGGAAGGTCAACTCGACCCTGTTCGTCTCCTGAATGAGAAGCTGATCACCTGGAGCGGCTTATAACGAAGTGTGTTCATCACGAAAAAGTGGAACGTGGAGTGGGGGTCAGAGTTGACAGCCCATTCTTAATGGAAACTGAAACCACTTAAAACCCTAGAAGTTTCAAGATGCCCACTATGGATCCTTATCAGGGCTTGATCGATCCCATAGTACATCTACAGTGATACACACAACATATGCCAATGAGCAAGGCAGCGAAGGAGGTTATGTACAAATGCTCTCCCCGTTTTCTAACGGATCTAGCAACCATGTGGTTCTATCGCCTTCCTAATGGTACAATCCATTGGTGGGAAATGTTGAAAGAAAGGTTCACCGGCTAGTTTCGAGTTTAAGTGGAGCAGCCCAAGGATCCGTACTCCCTGTCAGATGTTAAGCAAAGAGAGGATGAGACTTTGCATTAATACTTGACCCACTTTAAAGCCGCCGCTGCGACCAGTGTTCAAAATTTTGATGAACGCCTTACCATTTATGGCTTTGTGTTGTGGCGTTCATCCAGACACAAAGATGGCCGGGAGGTTAACTAAGTAAATGCCTGCTACTTTGCAAGACTTCTTCTTTAAAGCTGCGAAATATAGGTGGCTAAAGGAAGTTGCAACAGGAAGGTAGTCTGGAACAGCTGCCAAGCCATTAGAAACTTCCAGTAGTGTGAAGGCAAGATTAAGAATGGTGAAGGAGAAACCACAAAGAAAAAGAAAGATGGCAATCCTGGCAACTCTAGTGGAAGGAGGAATGATCGAAAGAGGTCCAAACCTGGCTATAAGTTTGAAACCTATATTAATTTGAACAATACCATCGAGAACATCTGTATGGTCACTCAGGCCGAGCTCAAGTATAACAAGCCATCTTTAAGGAAAGAAACCGAGGCTGAGAAGAACATAAGGAAATATTAAAAATTTCATAAGTTTCATGGTCACAATACTAACGAGTGTCGCCATTTATGGGATGTAACCAAGTAACACATTAGGAGGCAAAAACTGGAATGGTATGTTAAGAGCCATCCATCGGTAAATGGAGGCGAGGGGTCCAGCCTCAACCACAAGGAAGACGAGAGACTAGTGATTAATACCATAGCGGGTGGATCCCATGTGGTGGATAGAAGTTGGGGAGAAATAGAGAATTACGCAAAATCTCTAAAGAACGAAATGCCTATATATGCACAATAGGTGAGGAGCAGAGAGCTAAGGCTCCCCGTCGGGAGCAGGAGGTAATAGCCTTTAATGACAATGACTTGCAGGGAATGCAGTACTCACATACAGACCTTATGGTGATTACGGCAATGCTTGGCCCGACAGAAGTACACAGGATTCTGATGGAAAATGGGAGTTCAGCCAACATCCTTTTCAAAGATGCATTTGACAAGATAGGCTTATCCATGGAGGATGTCTCGCCTTGCCACCAGCGCCTACATGGTTTTACAGGAGAGGGCACTATGCCCCTAGGGAGAGTGGATTTGTTTACGGAGATAGGAAACCATCCCCAATCACCTATATGAAATCTAACGTTCATATTGGTGGATGGATTCTTGGCTTACAACTCTTTCCTTGGACATTCAGCTCTATCTGATTTTTGAGCAGTAATAGCCTCCTCGTATTGGAAGATGAAATTCCCAACCCCCAATGGAATAAGAGTGATGGAAGGAAATTAGGACATGGGCAGAGAATGTTATATTGTAGAGCTGAGGGAGAACAGACAAAAAGAAAAAAGTAATAGGTGTAGAAGTTGCTTTTTGTGCTAAAAACTCCCTCGCATAGCAATTGGCACCGAGCCCCCTTCTTGAGTTCACAAGTGATCCTCATAATTAGCTTAACCCGAGAGATGGAGAAGAGGGGGCCACATCCAAGCTCAGAGAGGCTCTAAAGTTTATGGAAGTTGATAAGAAAGAACCTGCGAAGGTTATGAAGATCGAATCCAGTTTAGAGAGAAATCGCAAGACACAACTAATTGGTTCCTTACAGGACAACCAAGACTTTTTTTCTAGTCTCATGCGGACATGTGTGGGATTTCTCCCTCAATCACTTGTTATGCTTTGAACATCAACCAAATAAACCTCCTATGAAACAAAAGAAGAGGAGCATGGGCCCACAATGATCTGCGGCATTGAACAAGGAAGTGAAATCCTACTTGGCAAACGATTTTAGTTAAGAATCGCTTTATCCAAAATGGATAGCGAACCCAGTCCTCGTCAAGAAGTCCATGGCAAATGGCGAACTTGTATTGACTTTTATAATTTAAATAATGCATGTCCAAAGAATTTTTTTAGCTCCCCAGGATCGATCAATTGGTAGATGGAACGACAAGGCATGAGCTTTTGTCTTTTATGGATGCTTACTCAGGGTACAACCAAATCGCTATGCATATTTTTGACCAGCAACACACCAGCTTTATCACCATCCTAGGGCTCTTCTGCTACAAGGTCTTGCCTTTCGAACTTAAAAACACAAGAGCAACCTACCAGTGTTTTGTGAACAAGATGTTCGTTGAACAGATTGGCAAAACTATGGAGGTATATGTTAATGACATGTTGGTAAAGTCTAGGAAGACCAGAGACCACATCTCACACTTAGAGGGAATGTTTCAAATTCTACGGAGTTATGGGATGAACCTAAACCTACTTAAAATGTTCTTTTGGTGTCGCTTCTTGGAAATTTTTGGGCTTTATTGTGCACGCAAGGGGATAGAGGCTAATATGGAACATGTATGGGCATTGCAAGACATCAAAATACCCGAGATTCGAAAAGAAATGTAGAGTCTAAACGGGAAGGTAACAGCCTTGCACAGGTTTAATCTAAGGCCACAGACCAATGCGTCCCATTCTTTAAGGTGCTCAAGAAGGAGAAAGGAAAGTTCAGGTAGAGATGATTACTTAGTCGCATTCTCGAATCTACTGGAGCACTTATAAAAGCCACTGGTCTTGTCTACACCAACCGAGGGAAGGACCTTTACATCTATTTGGCAGTTTCACGTCATGCCTTGAGCATAGCATTGGTAAGGGAGGAGGGTCAAGTGCAACCCCTTGTGTACTACATAAGCAAGCATTTTACAGGGCCATAATCTACGTACCCTAAGCTGGAGAAGTCGACGTACTATTTATTGATCGCATCTAGGAAGTGGAGGTCCTACTTCCAATCACGCCTTATTCGAGTACTCACATATCTACCCTTGAAGAAAGTTCTACAGGGGCTAGACACTTCAGGGAGGCTCACCAAGTGAGTATTGAGTTAAGTCAATATGAGATAACCTAGCATCTATGAACTGCAATCACGGTACAAGCACTAGCCGACTTTATAGCCGAATTCTCTATCTGAGATGACAAAGTTCAACCCCAAGAAGAGGAGGCCCTCAAAAGGCGAGTATATGTCGATGGAGCATCTAAAGATCACAATTCAGGGTAGGGGTAGTATTTCTCACCCATGGAGGAAGGAAGTTGAGTTATGCACTCAAGTTGGGTTTTAAAGCAACGAACAACGACGTAGAATATAAAGCCTAGATAACTGGGCTGGATTTGGCAAGAGAGGTAGGGATCAGGTCGTTGTGCATCCATAGTGACTCTCAGTTGGTGGTAAATTAGGTGCTTGGAGAATTCTAGGCGAAAGGGGAACCCTTGAAATTCTACCTGGGAAAGGTAAAGATCTTGCTAAGAAATGGAATATTACATGACTAGGCACATCCCTTGGGAAGAAAACCATGATGCAGATGATCTGGCAAAATAAGCAAGCTCAGGGTAAGGCCTCTATTAGGGTATGTACCCATGGCGACCCTGGTCAAACCAAGCATTGAGGAAGTAAAGATGGTTGTGGTCATTGATGGTAAGGAAACTAGGATGACACCATTACTGAGGTGCCTAAATAAAGGAGCACTGTCGGGTAATAGGAACGAAGCTAGAAAGATATTACGGATAGTGCCCCGCTTTGTTATCCAGAACGAGATGTTGTATCGAAGGGGATTCTCTAACCCCCTACTAAGATGCGTCGCCGGTAGGGAAGCCAAGGAGATACAAGAGTACATACATAAATCAAGCTGTGGAGACCAAATTGGGGGGAAAAACCTTAGCAAAGTAGGTGTTGCGGTACATATACTTTTAGAAAAGAAGGCTGCCTGCGACGGAATTGACTATTGCGATCTGGGAAATAAATTTAATTGGAGAACTTCCTATGGCACTGGGCGGAGCAAAGTACGCTATCATGGTAGATGACTACTTTACCAAGTGAGTAGAGGCTGAGCCCCTTACTAAGTTATCAACGGCCAAGATCATAAACTTTTTGATCAGGAATATGATTTGCAGGTATAGAGTTCCCCTCCAGGTTATCTTAAACAACAGGTTGTTGTTCGATAGCGCGAAGTTTTCTGACTTCTGCTAACAGCATGGCATAAAGAAAAGCTTCTCCAAACCCGTAGGCTAATTAACAGGTGGAGGTAGTCAACAAGGATCTTAAGACACTCATAAAGAAGCGGCTGGAAAAGGCAAAAGGAGCATGGTTAGATGAATTACCTTTGGCCTTGTGGGCCTATCGCACTTCCCTCAAAACAAGGATGGGACATACCCCTTTCACTAGCTTACAGGTCAAAGGCGATGTTACCAGTAGAGACGATGATCCCATCTTACAGAAGAATCCACTATGACCCAAATGAGAATGAGGAGTTGCTTAATATGTCTCTGGACTTGATAGATGAAAGACACGAGGAAGCCGCCCTAAAGGCCAAAGCACACAACCGTCGGGTAGCTACGTAATACAACCCAAAGGTCAAGCACCGCTCATTCAGGGAGGGCGACTTAGTACTGAAACGAATCTTCCCTAGGCCGGGAGCTCTGTATCCAGTCTAGGAAGTACCCTATGTCATTCATAAAGACTTTGATAATTGAGCCTTTTATCCTTAGCACAGTTGATGGAGCCCTATTTAAAAGAGCTTGGAATGTACACTATCTCCATCGCTACTTAAGTTTTATTTGTTATTGTATTGAAACTCTGTAACCAAAGTGACTATAAGATGGATTCTAATAAAATGTGCTTTACCTTGAAATCTTGTTTCAATATGGAAAAGTAGGCAATCATAGGGAAAATTAACTTTACATACCCACTTTAACATGGTGGTCTAACATAAACATGGTGAGGAAGTGACGCATTGGTTGGAAGCCCGACTTCTTGACTCAGAAATGGAGCTATGCTGTCACCCCATCTTCCACACCACTCTCTACCGGCGGTGGTGAATCAAATACCAAGATCGGGAGATGATTGAGGAAAGGGTAGTCCATCGTTGACGACCGGCCCCAAACTCTCGGCCGGCGGTGGTGAATCGGACTTACTTAGATCAGGACATGATCGAGGAAAGGGTGGTCCATTGGTGACGATCGACCCCAAACTCTTGGCCGGTGGCGGTGAATCATACTTGCCAGATTAGGACATGATCAAGGAATGGATAGTCCATCATCGACAAGCGGTCCCGAACCTCGTCCAATAAACGGTGACTCGGATTTTCCCAGATCAGGACGTGGTCGAGGAATGGGTAGTCCATCGTTGTCGATTGACCACTTCCTCTTAACCAGCAGTAGTAGAGCGGAGTAATTTCTACTTTGGCATCCACAGCTGACGGTCAGTCTAATCTCTTTAGTCGGTGATGGCAAGCCCAACCTGCCCATGGTAAAGGCTCGACCGTCGAATAGGTGACCACCATTGGCAATCGGCACTAGGAGTTGGGAAGAAACTTCTTATTGGCCATTGAGGCATGGCAGCCGCCTAATTGGATCCCCTCTATCTCTCCTGTGTACAAGTGAATTTAATATCAAATAAATAGTAGTCCCAGCCTACTAAAAGAAATAGTGTAGCCGGTAAAGTTTATAAAGTAGAAAAGTCGCAGAATATCAATGCCGCATGATTGACCTTAAACAATGCATCAAAATTAGTCAAGCGCGAGTGTAACGACCCTGGTTTAGATTACCTAAAATTAAATTAAAAGAATAATTTAATTAAGTGATAATTAAATAATTAAGAGATTTAGGGATATTAATTGTTAATTAAATTGGAGTTTTGGAAATATATACATGGAGTTCATGTAAATGATTGTCTATAAAAATGGGTATTTAATAACTTTAGTAATAATGGAAGTGATTACTATGTGATTAATTATTTTATTTTATAATAAAAGAAAATGTGAAATTTTATTAATGAAACAAGGATTTGAGAACCATTTAATTTAAGTGTAACTTAATGACTTATTTTATCACTCGTAAAATCATTGTAATGGATGTAATGTGAATTTAGTAAAACTAAAATATTTTGATTCTTATTTAAATGGAGGGTTTATAGCTTAATGGGTTATTAGTTTTCCAATTATTTTAATAAATAAAAAGAATGGTTTATTGTTATAAAAAGGTTGTAAATTTATTCCAATGTTTGAAGCTGAAATGCAATAAATGAGCTAACATTGATTTTATAAATTGTGTTAATCTATGAAGTATAACTTAAAACATTATTTAAGTTTCCTCCTTATAATTGAAAATGAGAATACTTATTAAGTCCTTTTGGTAAGTAAATACTTAACCTGGCCCATTTATAGTTAGTGAATAAACTATATGTTTATTCCTTATCTAATTTTCACTTTTCTCACTTCTGTTATTAACAAGAGAAATTATAATAAACTTTTATCATCCTCTTTCTCAAAGAAACCCTAGTTCTTCCCCAAATCAACCAAATAGAAAGTGAAATCACTGGTTCTAAAGTGAATAAACTTAGGTAAACTATACTAACCATTGATACCTCTTATTGCTCCTTCATTTCAGTTTTAGATTAGCAATTGAATTGTGCGTTTTGGGTTTATCTCTGAGAATCTTAGGAGCAGCTGCCGTGAGAAGTTGAACAGAGGTCTAGAAGCAGTAAACAACTTTCTTCTTAGCAATAAGGTGAGTAATCTCAAAGTTTCTGATTATAATTCACTGCATGTAGTAAAGTAGTTGAACAGTTGAGAAAAAAGTTGGACTTTGATCTTAGTCTTTGCTTAATTTTTTGTCTATTCTTCTCTTTGTTTGTAGCAATTCTATCCACTGTTTTCATCTGTGTTTGCTTTCTTAATTACCATATCAACTTTTTATGTGTATGCATGCTTGTATATGGTGTATATTGATCAAACATGTGTTGTCGGACATCCAAAAACTGAACGGAGAACAAATGATCGACGGTGGGGAGCATGGACCTAGAGAAAACGCTGCGCTAGGCCCACCCACTTATCGACCGATCTAGATAGACCAGTCTACCAGTCGGCTGCTCCATAGCAGTGTTTGCTCCAGGTAGCTTCTCCTTCCCATCATCGTTTCTGCCTTGTTTCGCCCGGTTTTTGTTAGATTATTTTGATCATTTTCTTACATGTAATAGCTTCTGAATTTCTGTGATTTAATTGGTATTTAATGATGAGAATTTTGTGATGAATTGGTTTTCAAAAAAATAGCAATTTTGTTTCAAAAAATAAATATATAGATTTAAGTGATTCCTAAAATGATTTTGGTGTAATTCAATTATATTTCAACTTGTTTCTAACTCCTATTTTTATTAAAACATTTTTATGCTATTTATAGATATATGTGACGCCCCACCTCTATGCTCACACTACCAAGGACACTACGGGGTAATGCCACCGACTAGCACGAAGAATAAGGCTGTTGAGGAGCGACCATCTATGTAATTGCTTTATGCGAGTACCGATATGTCAGATAATATGACTCGCATTTCATTTCAAGAGGAAAGCTAACATATCAAATACAAACTCAAAGCTACTACACAGTGGCTATGTGGGCTTCGGAAAAAAATATAGAAATAAGCATCACAAATCAGCCACAAATATTCATATCACAAAGGCGGAAACAAATATGAATATAAGACATAAAAGTGTACATCAAAATAGTGGTCAAACTAGATCCACTACATCACAAAAGAATAGATACAAGTGTTAGACAAAAGAATAAGTATACATCAAGGAGTCTCTATCTCGAATGTATAAAAGCAAAAACTACTAAGCTAAAGTAGTTAGCCAAAAGTCAGAAGCTCGCCCTTACTAAGAAGTCAAGTGGAAGCACCTGTAACACCTCGGTCTGGCCCGAGTATTATTTAAGAAGAAAAATAATAAACGGATCAGTCTAGCTATAAATATCATATGAGATGAGAAAGGATAAGAGATACCAAAAAAATGTATGAGAACAATAATGCCATACTATGACAAGTATACATTCAATAACAATAAAAATCATACAATATCTCAAATCTCGTCAAATATCCAAAAGGAATATCATACTCTTTAGCTTATTCACCAAACCCAAAATATTGACAAAACATATCAATGTCAATCGCAAAAATTGGTGAAACACAAATTCCAGAAATCAACAATTAGAAATCCAGAAAACATAAAGGGGGAGGCCTATCATAAACGGTAGCATGAAAACTCACCAACACGTGTATCACAAACGAGACGCTATCCCATGAACCGAACATCGACGCACCTAAAAAGATATGCCCCGTGCATAGTCGAACATCGACGCACCTAAAAAGATATGTCCCATGCATAGTTAAACATCAACGCATCTAAAAAGAAACACCCCATGCATAGTTGAACATCGATGCACCTAAGAAGATACGCCCCATGCATAGTTAAACATCGACGCACCTAAAAAGATACGCCCCATGCACAGTCGAACATTGACGCACCTAAAAAGATACGCCCCATGCATAGTCGAACATCGACAAACCTAAAAAGAAACGCCCCATGCACATACCTATTGAGCCGAACATCGATGCACCTAGAAAGATACGCCCCATGTACCGAACTCATTGAGCCGATTTCTCCACGAACGGTCAAAAAGACCAGGGGTTGCTAGCCCCTAAAAATGAGACGAAGCTCCATAAAACTGGGTACAGTCCCCCATGTAGACAAAGAGACCTCGCATATCGCTAGTCTAAACCATAAAATGATCGCCATCGATCAATAAGAAGTGTGAATTACACTAAGCTAGTAAATAAATGAGTTTAGCTTCATGTCCCATAACCACTGGCTTAACTTAAATATTTACGAACAAATTGTAGATTTCCACTCGAAAATTGTCACAAGATTTCAATCGAACAAGTCTAAGAATTAACCGACGAAGTAAACGCAAGCGTTTCATACCACTTGTTTTGCTAAGTCGTTTAATTGGATTTCTCATATGAATGAGGTAAAGGTTTGTATATACTAATAGATTTGGAAAACAGATTTAAAAACGAGCTTTGTATTTTAAAGTAGTATTGAAATTGTTTTTGTGAAAGAGTTTGAGTGTTTACTGCTAGTATAGAAACCTTTGTATTTTAAAGTGAAAAATCACAGAAATGATTGTAGAAACAATCGATCACCAAAAATTCACATTCGACGACGTGAATCAAAACCATAAAAATCGATATCAATTCCATCAAATGGATATTCCCAAAATCCAGAAAAAGAAGTCATCAAAGTTGATAATAAGTGATAACAACTAATCGGATCAACCAAAAATCGATTAAAACGGAAATCCCCTCAAAATAGCCAATTTGGCTAAATTAAGCAGCTCCAGACATCTGGTGGTTATCCCAGACGTCTGAGCTGAAGCACTGGAATTTTCTTCCAAATCGCCCAGACGTCTAGGATATAAGCTCAGACGTCTGAGCTAAAAGACTGGAATTTTATTCCCGTAGCATCAGACGTCTGAGCTTAATACCAGACGTTTGAGCTGAAGCTCAGGGCAATATTTTGCCTAGGCCAATGATGGCCAATTCATATCGGAAGCGATCGGACGAGTGACGATGGCTAGGGATTTACGCCAAGCGACTACCCAGTCCTATAGACTCACCAATACACTCCGAACAACACGTGCAAACATCCATACAAGGATTTTCATAGATTTTGACTTCAAGATATCAAAAATTAGAAAATTCACCAAATCAAGTCAATCCAAAAGCAAATGGACATGCAATAGATGTTAGGAATTCATACCTAACAACAATCAAAGGTATAGACATAGATGTGAGTTCAAGAACTCACCTTTAAACCCAAAACAACAAGTGAGAAGCTTTAAAAAAAAGGAAAGACTAACCACTCTTCAACTTCAACTCTAGAAGCTCCAATCTATGATCATAGACAAATATTTCCTAAATTAGGTTATAGGAAATTTCTGAAAATTGGAGAGGAATTGAGATGGAGAAGATGAAGAGGATGCTTACCTAAGCTTCTCTTTGATTTTGGAGCTTGAATATGGAATTTCCTAGTAATCTAGGGTTTAGGAATTCTAATTTCCCTTTCTTTCCCCCATTTTCTTTTAGCTTGAAAGTGTTACGAAATGAAAATGAATGAAGAGGAGTTGGAGGAGGAGTTAGGGTGTTATGTTGGGTTAGTGGGCTGAAACCCAAACCCAAAGCCCAAAATAGAAAAATAGCAAAATTCTACTCAACTCCAAACATATCGATGTTTATACTCAAAAAGGTCGCAAATGCCATTTTGGACTCAATGGAAGTAGTCTCGAGTTTGGATTCGAACGTTTACGAAAAGTGACATTTCAGACTTTAAATTTAACAAACGATTCTATATTTAAACAAAACATTTAAATATACAATCATAAAATATGCGGGTTGTTACATACTCCCATCCCTAAAGAAATTGCGTCCTCGCAATACTTAAGAAGAAAATAAAAAGTAACAACCATACTAAGGCATAACAACACAAAAGAAGAAATTTTGAAATGAGAAGTGCACCTTAAGGAGCATGAGAGAGTATGTCCGGATGTGTTCGCTCGATGAATTCCCTGGATTCCCAAGATCAATTCTTAGGATTTGAGGACCATTGAACTTTCACAAGCGGGACATCTTTATTACGAAGGCGTTTAACCTCCGTAGCAATGATGTGAATTGGATGTTGCTTATAAGTCAAATTAGGTGAAACTTCAATTTCTTCAATAACACCGGGCTCAAGAATAGAATTGGAATCTCTAAGGCATTTCCGTAGTTGAGAGACGTGGAGTACGTCATGAATAGTAGAAAATTGAGCCGGTAATAAAAGGCGATAAGCCACGGAACCAATACGTTCGGTGATGGGAAATGGACCAATATATCGAGGTGCTAATTTTCCCAATCGACTGAAATGCACAACACCCTTCACAGATGAAACACGAATGAACACCAAATCTGCCACAGAAAATTCTAATTTCCTTTTCCGGAAGTATAGAGAATATCAAGATCATAAGATGCAAGGAATTCGAGCCAACGTTGTTGACGCAAATTAAGTTCCTTTTAAGCAAACAAATACTTCAAAGATTAATGATCGATGTAAAGAACAATTTTCTCTCCCAAAAGATAATGACGTCAAATTCTAAGAGCGAAAACAATGGCCGCGAGCACCAGATCATGAATGGCGTATCTGGTCTCGACAAGCTTAATTGTCTAGAAGTTTAAGCGATAACACTTTCCCACTAGCATGAGAACGACACCCAAACCAATACGACTAGTATTGGTATAAACAATCAAGTCTTGGTTCCCTTCGGGAATCGCAAGAATAAAAGCATCGAAAAAGAGTTCTTTTAATTTCTGAAAAGCAGCTTCTATGCTAAATCATTTATTTCATGATCCTCTTTCCCGAAAAGCTATGACATTCAAAATTATAATTAATTTCATGTAATCATCTTTTTTGTAAATTTTACTTATTACAAGTCAATTTACTGTGTCTGACTGTCTCATCATAGCGTTTAGGAGATTCCTATCGATAACGTTGATCAGGCGCATCGACCAGAATTCTTAAAGCACTCAATGGGCAATACAACACAAAATCATCTTCTATTTGATAAACATGTCTCTTAAAATTTTATGGATATTCTTTGTTCGTTTTAAGAACAAAATCTAATTATACTTATAAATATATCTTATTAGAAAGATTTGCCATTTTAAATTGACGTTTTCACCCATAATCAATGAATACAAGGATGGACTCATCGAGATATTCGTAGAATACTCGATTCATAAGATGGATGAAATAAGCTAGAGGGTTCGTCAAACCAAATGACATAACGAGCCATCCATCAGATCCGTAACGAGTATGGAATGATGTCAAATGAATGTTATCCTTTGCAATACGAAGCTGATGAAAACCGGTGGTAAGGTCGAGCTGAAAAGACCTTAGCACCACTCAATAGAACGCTTAGGTGGTAATCCTAAGACAAGCTCAAAGATACCAGGAAATTCACGAACTACTTGAGTGAGGGAAATAACATCTTCCTCATCAAGTGGGTTTAGGTAAAATGATGCCACCGAATTGGAATCATAATCATTAAGAACAATAGAAATCTGCTTAACAGGTTGAGAATGTCAAAGATGGATAGTCCCCTTGGGACATAGGAGGTGGACTTAATATCGACTAAGCCAATCCATTGCTAAAATCATTTCCGAAACCTAAGTAGAGCATAACACGCAAATCGGCTCGGAAAGCATAACCACATAAAATAATCTCGACATTTTACAAAGTAAACTGAGTGTTGCAGATCCACCAACTGGATTCGCAATTCTCAATGAAGTCATCAAGCCCATAATATTTAAAGAAAAAGAATCAACAAGTTCTTTTGATATAAAATAATGAGATGAACCCGTATAAAAAAGAACCCGAATAGGATAATAACAAAACAAATTAATGCCATCAAGGACTGAATGAGAAATACCTTGACCAAGAGAAGTGTCACTAGAAGCTTGCACAACATTAGCTTTCCCTCCTTCTTGCTTTGAAGTATGGGACACGCAGATATATGATGACTCAAACTTTTGCAATAGCGATAATAAAGGGGTTTCGGACACTCATTTGCATAGTGGTCCATAGAACCACAATTGTAGCATTGTCCACGACTAGAGGTAGGAGTCTTTGCTACCAAAGTTTCTTGTTTCCCTTTCTTGTTGGGATTGGGGCCTTTGAACTTAATAGGCCTCTTCATGTTATTGTTGAAGCTCTGTTTGGCACCCACAACTTCAACATCACTTTCTTTATCGGCCTCTTCAGGTCGAAGAGCGATATCTACAAGCTGATCGAAAGAAACTTCTAGTTTCAGAAGTAAAGGCTTTTTGAGGTTCTTATTCAACCCATAGACAAATCTCTGATTTTTCTTCAATGGGGTATTAATATACTCGACCCCATATTTAGAGAGAGATTCAAAAGATGTGACGTAATCCGTCACAGAAGATTCACCTTGAACAAGGTCAATAAAGCGTCGAGCTAAAGTTACTTTTTTCGCTTCCGGCACAAACTTCAACTTGAACCTTTTCGGAATTTCTCCCAAGTAAGATCCGCTTCAACAATTTCTGAGATCAAAAGCTCATATCAATCTAATGCTCTCTCCTGGAGCATGCTAGAAGCCAGTTGGACTCGATGTAGATCCACAAGATTCATGTGAGAAAAGATGCGATCGCATTGTGATATCCCGGAATTTTGGGCAATATCAATTTAATAATCTGTATTTAAAATTAAATTGATTTGATAATTTATTTTATAATTGTAATTTAAATTGATAAATTTATTCTTTTAAAAGCAAATAAATATTTAATTGGTGAATTTATCTTTTAAAAACTAATAAAATGATTTCTATTTATAATGTATATATATTTGTATATATTGTAAATAGAAAAGCTTTGGTTTGTATCTAATAAACAAATAAAAACATATTTTCAAATTATAATATTTTGGGTAATTTGGAAGTTTGGTTAATTTAAAATAAAACTTTTCAAAGATTATTTAAATAGTTAATTATATAGTGTTAAAATTAATAAAAGGTTTGTTTTATTTCTTTTTAAATATTACTTGATATATATGATTTAAAAATAGAAGTTTAAAATACAATTTACATATGGTATTAATTCATTTAATAATAGAAGTAATTTATAATCTCTTTTATAAATTATTTAAAATTGTCAAATTTGATATTTTCAAATAATAATTATAATACTTTGTTTTTATAAAGATAAATAGATTTTTGGAAATAGGATTGTTATTTTAAATTTAATTTAAATATGAATTTGGATTTATAATAGAAATTCAAAAGATGGACATTCTAAAAATATTTGAATAAGCCTTTAATTATATATATATAAGTTGTTTATTTACATTTTCTTTAAAAAGAGAAATTCATATATGTATTTACATAAGAATTTATTAATTAAGTTAAAAATCTTTATTAACATTTAAAATATATACTCATTAATTAAAAAGACACATGTTATTTTCCTAAGGCCTCATTTTTACAAGTGTTAGATAATTAATATGATATAGGACAAGTGTCATGTTTTATTATCATTTTCTTTGATTTTTATTCAACCATAAATAAAGTTATATAAACAAACATCTTTCATTTCCTTTTCTTTTCTAATCTCATTTCTAAACAAAGAAAGTTAAGCAAATCTCAGATCAACAAAACCTGAAACAAATAAAGTAAGCAAACTCTTCAAAACCAAAATCTGTAAACAACTCTTCAAAACAAATCAGTAATCCTCTTCATTCCAAAATGTAAATCATAAGCCTGTAATTCTTTTCAAATCAAACAACTCAAAGCATGCAAGCATTCTTCTTTAATCTGGAATCAAACCAAAATCAAAAGCCTGCATGTATTCTTCAAACCTGAGATAAGCAAGCAACCTGGAAATCTTAAATCATCTCAACAACTTAAAGTTTCCAGTAGCATGCATTCTTCAACAATTCAAGTTTCAAGTTTTAAAAGTTTTCAAAAGACATTTCCAGCAACTCAAGTTCAAAAGCTTTTCAAAATTGGAGGCTCTGTTCTTCATCCTCAAAACTGTGAGTAACATCATTTTTAAAAACATAAGTATTGAATATCTGTTTGCATGTTGATTACTGGAATGAGTATGCTTTGCATGTATATATATTGGTGAATCTTCTGTGTGTATATGAATGCATATATGTGTGTTTGATGTGTATCTGTTCTTGTCTGTTCTTGTTTTTAAAATTAGGAATTTGGTAAATATTACATTATCACGTTATTCGATCTTTATTAGGATTTAAGATTAAAACAAAAGTTGTTTGTTTCATTTCAAACTTTAGTTTAGAGTTTTAAATTAAGTCAAAATAATATTTACTTGGCTCTGGAAACCATAAGTATTAGAATGCTTAAGCTAAGTCAAAAATTAAATTTGGTAATTCATAGATTCAGGGTTATGAATCAAATCCCTAAACAAAAATCATGATTTTTAAAAATAAAATCACAAATTCTAGTATTAGAATCAGAGAGCAGTTCAGAGTTGTCTGAATTGTGCATTTTGGGTTGTTCCTGTTGATCTAAATGATCGGAGGGATCGAGTTTCCTCCTGGAGGTGGAGGAGTGATAAGTGATGATGGGAAAATTATCTGATGATGGTGCATTTCACCGTGGAGATGGCGATGGAGTATTTTGGTCTGTAGCCCTAGTTTGTCTGGGCTGAATGTTTTGGATTGGTTCGACTTCCACAATTGATCGAGTGCAACAAGGCTTTGGAGATTGGAAGCTGGAGTGTTGTCGAAGTCTTGGCCGGAGTTTCAGCAACTCTGGTGGTCGGAGATGTGTTGACGAGGCATTTTCAGATTTGGTGGTGATTCGAGACTTCTGTTCCAGGTTAAGATTTGAACTCGAATTCGATTTTGAGTGAGGATCGAAGAAGTTTAGGTTTGGATCATCAGAGGATGCGGTCGCCGACTTTGGGAAGCTCACGACGTTGACCGTAGGTGGTCGGAGCCACCGTGCATGTGCACGGTGTAGTTCATGTGTCAGTTTTGGGTTGGAAAGGTGACTCGGGTTTGTTCTCGTGATTTTGGGTAGGAGACTCGAAGGAATTCTCGAAGTAAATGAAGATGGGTTCGGGTCATATCTGTTGTGCCAGGTTTTAATGACCTGTCTGTTTTTAAATTTAAAATGTAAAACAAGATTTTAAACAAAGTTAAAATAAGATTTCGAAGTATGGACTCAAAGTGAATTTGTATCTTAGTTTGAAATAAATAAGTTTATAAATTTATAATGTTTTAACAACTTTAAAATGTTTAAAGTGTAATTTAAAATGATTTGAATTTAAAATAATTTGGTTTAAAACTCTTTTGTAAATTCCTTTTATAAGATAAGTGTTTCTTAACATGTGACTTGAAAAGGTTTTTAAATTGTTTTAAATTTTGATAAGTTAAATCATTTTAAATCTTAATTCGAAATGGAATTTAAAAGTAAATTCAAAGTAAAATGTTCAAATGCAATTGTGAATGGCAATTAAGTCAGTAATAAGAAGAATGTTTTATATTAAAAGTAAATTAAGATTTAATGATTTGGGATAAACTAAATTATTAAGGTAATTAAAAGATAATTAATCTAATTAATTAATTTATGATTTGGGTTAATAAATTTAGTAATTAAGGGTTTAAATTGATTAATTAAGGTTTAATTAAATTAATTAAAGGTTAATTAATTTGAAATTAAGGATCATTAGTTTGATAAGTTAAGATTATTAATTAATGGTTAGGAAAATTAATCAAGTAATTAAGGATTAATTAAGTTATTGTTAGGTACTTAATTAATTAAATAATTAGAGATTAATTTATTGGTAATTAGAATTAATTAATTGGTAATTAATAATGGTTAATTAACGTTAAATTATTTAAGAAAAATAGTTAAAGAATAGTTAATAGTTAATGTAGATCATTAACTAAGGATTATTAAATAATTAATTAATGTGATTAATTTTATTAATTAATTAGACTAATTAATTTAAAGATAATCATTTGTGAAAATTGTTTAAATATAATTACTTAATGGAAGTAATTAAGAAATTAATTACTCATTGTAATTAATTGAGATTAATTTGATTAGTTAAGTTAATTAATTAAGATTAATTAATTTAAGATAATCACTTAATAATGTGTGAAGTATAATTACTTAATGTAATTTAATGAAGTATAATTACTTAGGAAAGTAATTAATGGATTATTACTGGATTTAATTAATAGAGTAATTAAGGGTAGTTAATTACTTAATGGAATTAATCAAGGGATTAATTAAGAAATTAATTAAGGAGTAATTTATTTATTTAAAGAAGTAATTATGGGTAGTTAATTACTGAATGTGATTAATCAAGAGTGATTAATAATTATGATTTAATTAAAGATAATTACTTAATGTAATTAATTTAAATAGAGTAATTAATTAAAATGTAATTAAGGATCATTAATTAATATAATTAATGATGTAATTAAGAATTGATTGATTAAGGAATAATTAATAAATGGAGTGATTAATTAATGTAATTAATTAAGGAGTAATGTAATTAATTATAGTTAATTAATTAATGAAGTAGTTAAAGGTTAATAACTATAAGTGGTTAAGAATAATTAATTTGTGAAATTAATTTAATGCTAATTACTTGAATGTAATTAAATGTAAATTAATCAAGGTTGATTAATTAAAAATAAATAATTGGATGATGATTGATTAATTGATTGATAATTAATTAATAGTGATTTAAGCAAGATTTATAATGATGGAAGTAATTAATTTAATTTACTTTAAATTAATTAGAGATGAAGTAATTATTTTAATTCATTTTAAATTAATTATAAATGGTGTGATGATTAGATCATTGCTTATATATGAATGGATGATATTGATTGTCTTGAATGATTTGAAATCTCAGATATGAGATAAGTGATACTGTGTGATATGGATGTTTGATTACATAGTGATGATGATATGAATTATCTGTTTATGATGATAATGTAGATTATCTATTTGATATTGTGAATTATCTATCTATGTGTATATAGATAATAGAATAGAATTGTTTTAACTTTAAAACAACTTGGCCTTAAAAGATACGGTTTGGATTTCGATGAGACCGGGATCGGGTTTCCAGATTTGGATATCCGAATACCACATCGATCCAAATTAACGATAGGTCGTGAATCTCAAGTGAAGATGAAGATTCAGAGTGCAAGGGTTATTTTCGTTAACTCTGAGGGTGATTCCAAAATGAGTGTAACGAGATAATGCCTTCGGTTTCGTTCGAACCCGGAACGAACTTGTATGGATTGAATGCTTTTAGAACATCATCAGGTGGACGATGAGCATTCTAAGTGATGTGTTCTGATTAAAGGTAATCGTAGCCTCAAGCCTCATCAACCGAGAAAGCTAAAACTGGGGAGGTGCAGCAAGGCTTTGTGGGTAGCGCCCACTGAGAGCGAGATATATCCATGTCTAGAGGTCCCTTCTTTTTATTCGGCTTAGTGGGCAGTTGGTTGCAAACAACTGCGGGGTTGTCTTGTTCGAAATTATCCAGTAAGGGATGGTTCCTGCTTTGTGTTGCAGGGGATTGGGAGTAATCCTCGGTACGGTGATCTAGGCCACGTACTGTGACGGGCGATACCCCGGTAGCCCTGCCATTGTATGGAATCCAAACTCCAATAAGTGATCACGGACTTGATTGTATAACCCACTTTGTGGCTAGTATGCTGGAATTTAATGAATGTAACAATTTCGGCTATGTGAATACTTATTTGAAAACCATAGACCCTATTATAATATAACTGGATTTCCTATCAATGTTTTGGTTATCGTAAGGTAAAAACTTTTCCGTGTTTATGTGCGGGAAGTCTTACGAGATACCTTTTCTTTCCAAATGGTTTTCGAAGTTAAGCAACTTTAACCTGTTACTCACACCAGACCCATGTCTGACCCAAGTGTTTATTTCTGTTTTATAAACTCTTGGGTACTCAAATTTTTACGAGTAGCCAAGGGATTCAGGTTAGCTTTGACGAGTTTTCTGGAGGAGCAATGGAGCAGGAGGCTTCAACATTGTAGATATATATTGTAGTTCCGCTGTATTGATCTCTGTATTGTATTGAGTTGTAATAACTAGACAGGTGTTTATAACTGTCTAGTATGTGTTGTATAAGCTGTGTAACTCTGATAGTCATTGAATATTATGTAATACTTATATTATTAATATAATTTATTTGTTCCGCTGTTGAGATTCTGATGTTGTTTCTTTCTCTCTTCTCTTCTTTTCTCTTTTCTATCCCTTTATTTCTTCAAGATGATGCGACTTTCTGGTCGATGAAAGTCGGGTCGTCACAGTTGGTATCAGAGCTCCAGGTTGAGTGAATACCTAGGCTTTGGAGTGATTTCTTTCTTGAGAGAGCGTATTTGTAATTTTTATAAAACTATATATATTTAGTCTACCTATTTGTTGGGTTACCTGCCAATATGAGTTTTAAAGGTAGATAGGGTAGTGGTGTGTGTAACACGACTATTACCTATAATAGGAGTTTGAATGTTTGAGGTTGGAAGTATATCTAACGAGACTGTAAACCTAATACCGTCTCAAGTGAGCTTTGCAGTGGTGTAAGGATTTCACCAATCTCTGAAGGAAACTTGTTAAGGTTCGGAATTTATCTTTGAAGTTGGATGAGCTGAAGCGAGTGATGGTATCTTGGTAACTTCTAGAAGAAGTAGCTGTGTGATGAGATACAGTGACTATGGATGTTCCCGAAGATGTTTTCTTTGGAACAAGTTTAAGGAAGTGTGTATGCTTCGGTGTTGTAGCTGAGTTCAGCATGGTGTTTCTGTTTTGTTTGAGGTTCGAGTTTCTCGAGGAGCTTTGGATTAGGAAGTCTTTGGCATCATTGTCAGGAGTATAGCTCGAAGGTGTTCTATGTGCCGGAAAGGAGGTCTTCTGGCTAAGCAGTTTTCTAGAGTTGGAGAGCAGAAGCAGCAGAGTGGATCCATTTCTTCGATGGATTAGATAGATAAGTGTAAGCTGTTCTGATTGGTAAAGAGAGAGCAGTTTCTTTGGAAATAGGATGGGTTAATCGCAAAAGTGACTTGTGATTGCTGAGTGTTCGCTTGGGTTATCAGAGTTTTTCTGGATGTCTTCAGGAAGTCAGAAGTTTGTTCGCATCTGGAGATTGAGTTTTCTTATCGACTAGGATTCCAGGAGTGGTACCGATGGTTCAGCCTAGTGAAAGGATGGTTCCTAGAGATAGAGTTTGGTGAAGCAGCTCAGGTTTTGATGGAGTATCTGAGTTTTCTTTATGGATCTGTTGAACCATATTTCTGGGATGTGTTGTCCAGTCTATGCTCGTATTCTTCATCAGCATTTTCATTCTATCTCAGATCAGAGTTGTGCAATAGAAGCATTTTGGAAGTGCATTTGCTTTTCTTTTCCGGATAGGAGAAGTAAGTTCAGTCTTCTGATGTTTGAGGAGTAGGGTTAGTGTTCTTGGTTTTGGAATCAGCAGTTAAGGAAGATTTGGTTGTTGAGTCAGGCTTATCTGTAGTCTGATATCCTGTCTAGTTTTGAAGATCTAAATGAGTAGGAGTTCTGTAGCTAATTAGTAGTATAGATTGTTTGGGTTCTGTTGAGCGAGTATCCCGGTATTTATACCTGGGAAACTCTAGGAAGTTCTATCTAGAATTTTGTCTGGATAGTTAGAATTGTTTGTTTGGATGATTGGTTGCTATGGTTGTTAGCATATGGTTGATAATATATATTGTGGTTTTAGAAATAAAATCTTTGATAGATTATTAAATTACCTTTGTTTTAAATTTCGGGGACGAAATTATTTTAAAGGGGGAGGAATGTGATATCCCGGAATTTTGGGCAATATCAATTTAATAATCTGTATTTAAAATTAAATTGATTTGATAATTTTCTTTTATAATTGTAATTTAAATTGATAAATTTATTCTTTTAAAAGCAAATAAATATTTAATTAGTGAATTTATCTTTTAAAAACTAATAAAATGATTTCTATTTATAATGTATATATATATTTGTATATATTGCAAATAGAAAAGCTTTGGTTTGTATCTAATAAACAAATAAAAACATATTTTCAAATTATAGTATATTTTGGGTAATTTGGAAGTTTGGTTACTTTAAAATAAAACTTTTCAAAGATTATTTAAATAGTTAATTATATAGTGTTAAAATTAATAAAAGGTTTGTTTTATTTCTTTTTAAATATTACTTGATATATATGATTTAAAAATAGAAGTTTAAAATACAATTTACATATGGTATTAATTCATTTAATAATAGAAGTAATTTATAATCTCTTTTATAAATTATTTAAAATTGTCAAATTTGATATTTTAAAATAATAATTATAATACTTTGTTTTTATAAACATAAATAGATTTTTGGAAATAGGATTGTTATTTTAAATTTAAATAGTAGTTATATATGCATATATATAACTTGATTTTAAATTGGATTTTTAAATTTAATTTAAATACGAATTTGGATTTATAATAGAAATTCAAAAGATGGACATTCTAAAAATATTTGAATAAGCCTTTAATTATATATATAATTTGTTTATTTACATTTTCTTTAAAAAGAGAAATTAATATATGTATTTACATAAGAATTTATTAAATAAGTTAAAAATCTTTATTAACATTTAAAATATATACTCATTAATTAAAAAGACACATGTTATTTTCCTAAGGCCTCATTTTTACAAGTGTTAGATAATTAATATGATATAGGACAAGTGTCATGTTTTATTATCATTTTCTTTGATTTTTATTAAACCATAAATAAAGTTATATAAACAAACATCTTTCATTTCCTTTTCTTTTCTAATCTCATTTCTAAACAAAGAAAGTTAAGCAAATCTCAGATCAACAAAACCTAAAACAAATAAAGTAAGCAAACTCTTCAAAACCAAAATCTATAAACAACTCTTCAAAACAAATCAGTAATCCTCTTCATTCCAAAATGTAAATCATAAGCCTGTAATTCTTTTCAAATCAAACAAATCAAAGCATGCAAGCATTCTTCTTCAATCTGGAATCAAACCAAAATCAAAAGCCTGCATGTATTCTTCAAACCTGAGATAAGCAAGCAACCTGGAAATCAAATCTTAAATCATCTCAACAACTTAAAGTTTCCAGTAGCATGCATTCTTCAACAATTCAAGTTTCAAGTTTTAAAAGTTTTCAAAAGACATTTCCAGCAACTCAAGTTCAAAAGCTTTTCAAAATTGGAGGCTCTGTTCTTCATCCTCAAAACTGTGAGTAACATCATTTTTAAAAACATAAGTATTGAATATCTGTTTGCATGTTGATTACTGGAATGAGTATGCTTTGCATGTATATATATTGGTGAATCTTCTGTGTGTATATGAATGCATATATGTGTGTTTGATGTGTATCTGTTCTTGTCTGTTCTTGTTTTTAAAATTAGGAATTTGGTAAATATTACATTATCACGTTATTCGATCTTTATTAGGATTTAAGATTAAAACAAAAGTTGTTTGTTTCATTTCAAACTTTAGTTTAGAGTTTTAAATTAAGTCAAAATAATATTTACTTGGCTCTGGAAACCATAAGTATTAGAATGCTTAAGCTAAGTCAAAAATTAAATTTGGTAATTCATAGATTCAGGGTTATGAATCAAATCCCTAAACAAAAATCATGATTTTTAAAAATAAAATCACAAATTCTAGTATTAGAATCAGAGAGCAGTTCAGAGTTGTCTGAATTGTGCATTTTGGGTTGTTCCTGTTGATCTAAATGATCGGAGGGATCGAGTTTCCTCCTGGAGGTGGAGGAGTGATAAGTGATGATGGGAAAATTATCTGATGATGGTGCATTTCACCGTGGAGATGGCGATGGAGTATTTTGGTCTGTAGCCCTAGTTTGTCTGGGCTGAATGTTTTGGATTGGTTCGACTTCCACAATTGATCGAGTGCAACAAGGCTTTGGAGATTGGAAGCTGGAGTGTTGTCGAAGTCTTGGCCGGAGTTTCAGCAACTCTGGTGGTCGGAGATGTGTTGACGAGGCATTTTCAGATTTGGTGGTGATTCGAGACTTCTGTTCCAGGTTAAGATTTGAACTCGAATTCGATTTTGAGTGAGGATCGAAGAAGTTTAGGTTTGGATCATCAGAGGATGCGGTCGCCGACTTTGGGAAGCTCACGACGTTGACCGTAGGTGGTCGGAGCCACCGTGCATGTGCACGGTGTAGTTCATGTGTCAGTTTTGGGTTGGGAAGGTGACTCGGGTTTGTTCTCGTGATTTTGGGTAGGAGACTCGAAGGAATTCTCGAAGTAAATGAAGATGGGTTCGGGTCATATCTGTTGTGCCAGGTTTTAATGACCTGTCCGTTTTTTAATTTAAAATGAATTTAAAATGTAAAACAAGATTTTAAACAAAGTTAAAATAAGATTTCGAAGTATGGACTCAAAGTGAATTTGTATCTTAGTTTGAAATAAATAAGTTTATAAATTTATAATGTTTAACAACTTTAAAATGTTTAAAGTGTAATTTAAAATGATTTGAATTTAAAATAATTTGGTTTAAAACTCTTTTGTAAATTCCTTTTATAAGATAAGTGTTTCTTAACATGTGACTTGAAAAGGTTTTTAAATTGTTTTAAATTTTGATAAGTTAAATCATTTTAAATCTTAATTCGAAATGGAATTTAAAAGTAAATTCAAAGTAAAATGTTCAAATGCAATTGTGAATGGCAATTAAGTCATTAATAAGAAGAATGTTTTATATTAAAAGTAAATTAAGATTTAATGATTTGGGATAAACTAAATTATTAAGGTAATTAAAAGATAATTAATCTAATTAATTAATTTATGATTTGGGTTAATAAATTTAGTAATTGAGGGTTTAAATTAATTAATTAAGGTTTAATTAAATTAATTAAAGGTTAATTAATTTGAAATTAAGGATCATTAATTTGATAAGTTAAGATTATTAATTAATGGTTAGGAAAATTAATCAAGTAATTAAGGATTAATTAAGTTATTGTTAGGTGCTTAATTAATTAAATAATTAGAGATTAATTTATTGGTAATTAGAATTAATTAATTGGTAATTAATAATGGTTAATTAAAGTTTAATTATTTAAGAAAAATAGTTAAAGAATAGTTAATAGTTAATGTAGATCATTAACTAAGGATTATTAAATAATTAATTAATGTGATTAATTTTATTAATTAATTAGACTAATTAATTTAAAGATAATCATTTGTGAAAATTGTTTAAATATAATTACTTAATGGAATTAATTAAGAAATTAATTACTGATTGTAATTAATTGATATTAATTTGATTAGTTAAGTTAATTAATTAAGATTAATTAATTTAAGATAATCACTTAATAATGTGTGAAGTATAATTACTTAATGTAATTTAATAAAGTATAATTACTTAGGAAAGTAATTAATGGATTATTACTGGATTTAATTAATAGAGTAATTAAGGGTAGTTAATTACTTAATGGAATTAATCAAGGGATTAATTAAGAAATTAATTGAGGAGTAATTAATTTATTTAAAGAAGTAATTAAGGGTAGTTAATTACTGAATGTGATTAATCAAGAGTGATTAATAATTATGATTTAATTAAAGATAATTACTTAATGTAATTAATTTAAATAGAGTAATTAATTAAAATGTAATTAAGGATCATTAATTAATATAATTAATGATGTAATTAAGAATTGATTAATTAAGGAATAATTAATAAATGGAGTGATTAATTAATGTAATTAATTAAGGAGTAATGTAATTAATTATAGTTAATTAATTAATGAAGTAATTAAAGGTTAATTACTATAAGTGGTTAAGAATAATTAATTTGTGAAATTAATTTAATGCTAATTACTTGAATGTAATTAAATGCAAATTAATCAAGGTTGATTAATTAAAAATAAATAATTGGATGATGATTGATTAATTGATTGATAATTAATTAATAGTGATTTAAGCAAGATTTATAACGATGGAAGTAATTAATTTAATTTACTTTAAATTAATTAGAGATGAAGTAATTATTTTAATTCATTTTAAATTAATTATAAATGGTGTGATGATTAGATCATTGCTTATATATGAATGGATGATATTGATTGTCTTGAATGATTTGAAATCTCAGATATGAGATAAGTGATACTGTGTGATATGGATGTTTGATTACATAGTGATGATGATATGAATTATCTGTTTATGATGATAATGTAGATTATCTATTTGATATTGTGAATTATCTATCTATGTGTATATAGATAATAGAATAGAATTATTTTAACTTTAAAACAACTTGGCCTTAAAAGATACGGTTTGGATTTCGATGAGACCGGGATCGGGTTTCCAGATTTGGATATCCGAATACCACATCGATCCAAATTAACGATAGGTCGTGAATCTCAAGTGAAGATGAAGATTCAGAGTGCAAGGGTTATTGTCGTTAACTCTGAGGGTGATTCCAAAATGAGTGTAACGAGATAATGCCTTCGGTTTCGTTCGAACCCGGAACGAACTTGTATGGATTGAATGCTTTCAGAACATCGTCAGGTGGACGATGAGCATTCTAAGTGATGTGTTCTGATTAAAGGTAATCGTAGCCTCAAGCCTCATCAACCGGGAATGGCTAAAACAGGGGAGGTGCAGCAAGGCTTCGTGGGTAGCGCCCACTGAGAGCGAGATATATCCCTGTCTAGAGGTCCCGTCTTTTTATTCGGCTTAGTGGGCAGTTGGTTGCAAACAACTGCGGGGTTGTCTTGTTCGGAATTATCCAGTAAGGGATGGTTCCGGCTTTGTGTTGCAGGGGATTGGGAGTAATCCTCGGTACGGTGATCTAGGCCACGTACTGTGATGGGCGATACCCCGGTAGCCCTGCCATTGTATGGAATCCAAACTCCAATAAGTGATCACGGACTTGATTGTATAACCCACTTTGTGGCTAGTATGCTGGAATTTAATGAATGTAACAATTTCGGCTATGTGAATACTTATTTGAAAACCATAGACCCTATTATAATATAACTGGATTTCCTATCAATGTTTTGGTTATCGTAAGGTAAAAACTTTTCCGTGTTTATGTGCGGGAAGTCTTACGAGATACCTTTTCTTTCCAAATGGTTTTCGAAGTTAAGCAACTTTAACCTGTTACTCACACCAGACCCATGTCTGACCCAAGTGTTTATTTTCTGTTTTATAAACTCTTGGGTACTCAAATTTTTACGAGTAGCCAAGGGATTCAGGTTAGCTTTGACGAGTTTTCTGGAGGAGCAATGGAGCAGGAGGCTTCAGCGTTGTAGATATATATTGTAGTTCCACTGTATTGATCTCTGTATTGTATTGAGTTGTAATAACTAGACAGGTGTTTATAACTATCTAGTATGTGTTGTATAAGCTGTGTAACTCTGATAGTCATTGAATATTATGTAATACTTATATTATTAATATAATTTATTCGTTCCTCTGTTGAGATTCTGATGTTGTTTCTTTCTCTCTTCTCTTCTTTTCTCTTTTCTATCCCTTTCTTTCTTCAAGATGATGCGACTTTCTGGTCGATGAAAGTCGGGTCGTCACACGCATGATCTAAGCCAAGCTTGGATTTCTATAATGCTTTCGGAACCCTTGAATGGCCTTCCACCCAAATCGGTGTAATCTCTACACAAGCGTGCAAACCCGGATTTAGGATGAGTAGGCTCTAGAATGGGTCCGACAGCTTGAGCATTCTTTACAAGATCCAAAAGCTATTGGGCAGACATGAATACGCCATCCTGAGGAGTAGCACTGGATTGACCGACGCTGGGACGGCCAGGTCTAACCATTTCTCTTCTTTAAGAAAGAAAGAAAGAAGAGGAAAAAAGTTATTCTCAAAACGAATATCAAACAAACTTGATTGAGAAAACAAGGCATCACAAAAGAAAATAGAATAGAACGGGTCCAATGACTCGAATTAAATCCTAAGGCACGATTCCTAAGAAAGACTTAGGACAATGATCCTTGCTAGATTATTCTATATTGTTCCGAAGTTTGGCTCTGATACCAAGCTGTGACGCCCCACCTCTATGCTCACACTAGCCAAGGACACTACGGGGTAATGCCGTCGACTTGCATGAAGAATAAGACTGTTGAGGAGCGACCATCTATGTAATTGCTATGTGCGAGTACCGATATGTCAGATAATATGATTCGCATTTCATTTCAAGAGGAAATCCGACATATCAAATACAAACTCAAAGCTACTACACAGTGGCTATGTGGGCTTCGGAAACAAATATAGAAATAAGCATAACACAAATCAGCCACAAATATTCTTATCACAAAGGTGGAAACAGATATGAATATAAGACATAAAAGTGTACATCAAAATAGTGGTCAAACTAGATCCACTACATCACAAAAGAATAGATACAAGTGCTAGACAAAAGAATATGTATACATAAAGGAGTCTCTATCTCGAATGTATAAAAGCAAAAACTACTAAGCTAAAGTAGTTAGCCAAAAGTCAGAAGCTAGCCCTTACTAAGAAGTCAAGTGGAAGCACCTGTAACACCTCGTTCTGGCCCGAGTATTATTTAAGAAGAAAAATAATAAACGGATCAGTCTAGCTATAAATATCATATGAGATGAGAAAGGATAAGAGATACCACAAAAATGTATGATAACAATAATGCCATACTGTGACAAGTATACATTCAATAACAATAAAAATCATACAATTTTTCAAATCTCGTCAAATATCCAAAAAGAATAGCACAATCTTTAGCTTATTCACCAAACCCAAATCCAGAAATCAACAATTAGAAATCCAAAAAACATAAAGGGGGAGGCCTATCATAAACGGTAGCATGAAAACTCACCAACACGTGTATCACAAACGAGATGCTATCCCATGAACCGAACATCGACGAACCTAAAAAGATACGCCCCGTGCATAGTCGAACATCGACGCACCTAGAAAGATACGTCCCATGCATAGTTAAACATCAACGCACCTAAAAAGATACACCCCATGCATAGTCGAACATCGATGCACCTAAAAAGATACGCCCCATGCATAGTGAAACATCAACGCACCTAAAAAGATACGCCCCATGCATAGTCGAACATCGACGCACCTAAAAAGATACGCCCCATGCATAGTTAAACATCGACGCATCTAAAAAGATACGCCCCATGCATAGTCGAACATCGACACACCTAAAAAGATACGCCCCATGCACATACCTATTGAGCCGAACATCGATGCACCTAGAAAGATACGCCCCAGGTACCGAACTCTTTGAGCCGATTGCTCCACGAACGGTCAAAAAGACCAGGGTTCGCTAGCCCCTAAAAATGAGACGAAGCTCCATAAAACTGGGTACAGTCCCCCATGTGGACAAAGAGACCTCGCATATCGCTAGTCTAAACCATAAGGTGATCGCCATCGATCAATCAGAAGTGTGAATTACACTAAGCTAGTAAATAAATGAGTTTAGCTTCATGTCCCATAACCACTAGCTTAAATTAAATATTTACGAACAAATTGTAGATTTCACTCGAAAATTGTCATAAGATTTCAATCGAACAAGTCTAAGAATTAACCGACGAAGTAAACGCAAGCGTTTCATACCACTTGTTTTGCTAAGTCGTTTAATTGGATTTCTCGTACGAATGAGGTAAAGTTTTGTATATACTAATAGATATGGAAAACGGATTTAAAAACGAGCTTTGTATTTTAAAGTAGTATTGAAATCGTTTTTGTGAAAGAGTTTGAGTGTTTACTGCTAGTATAGAAACCTTTGTATTTTAAAGTGACAAATCACAGAAATGATTTTAGAAACAATCGATCACCAAAAATTCACATTCGACGACGTGAATCAAAACCATAAAAGTCGATATCAATTCCATCAAATGGATATTCCCAAAATCCAGAAAAAGAAGTCATCAAAGTTGATAATGAGTGATAACAACTAATCGGATCAACCAAAAGTCGATTAAAACGGAAATCCCCTCAAAATAGGCAATTTGGCTGAAATAAGCAGCTCTAGACATCTGGTGGTTATCCCAGACGTCTGAGTTGAAGCTCTGGAATTTTCTTCCAGATCGCCCAGACGTCTGGGATATAAGCTCAGACGTCTGAGCTGAAAGACTGGAATTTTATTCCCGTGGCATCAGACATCTGAGCTTAATACCAGACGTCTGAGCTGAAGCTCAGGGCAATATTTTGCCTAGGCCAATGATGGCCAATTCATATCGGAAGCGATCAGACGAGTGACGATGGCTAGGGATTTACGCCAAGCGACTACCCAGCCTTATAGACTCACCAATACACTCCGAACAACATGTGCAAACATCCATACAAGGATTTACATAGATTTTGACTTCAAGATATCAAAAATTGGAAAATTCACCAAATCAATTCAATCCAAAAGCAAAGTGACATGCAATAGATGTTAGGAATTCATACCTAACAACAATCAAAGGTATAGACATAGATGTGAGTTCAAGAACTCACCTTTAAACCCATAACAACAAGTGAGAAGCTTTAAAACAAAGGAAAGACCAACCACTCTTCAACTTCAACTCTAGAAGCTCCAATCTATGATCATAAGCAAATATTTCTTAAATTAGGTTATAGGAAATTTCTGAAAATTGGAGAGGAATTGAGATGGAGAAGATGAAGAGGATGCTTACCTAAGCTTCCCTTTGATTTTGGAGCTTGAATCTGGAATTTCCTAGTAATCTAGGGTTTAGGAATTCTAATTTCCCTTTCTTTCCCCCATTTTATTTTAGCTTGAAAGTGTTAGGAAATGAAAATGAATAAAGAGGAGTTGGAGGAGGAGTTAGGGTATTATGTTGGGTTAGTGGGCTGAAACCCAAACCCAAAGCCCAAAATAGAAAAATAGCAAAATTCTACTCAACTCCGAACATATCGATGTTCATACTCAAAAAGGTCGAAAACGCTATTTTGGACTCAATGGAAGTGGTCTCGAGTCCGAATTCGACCGTTTACGAAAAGTGACATTTTGGACTTTAAATTCAACAAACGATTCTATATTTAAACAAAACATTTAAATATACAATCGTAAAATATGCGGGTTGTTACAATATATATATATATATAGTAATCTAATTTTCATGGATTCTCAACTCTCTTTTTCAAAACAAACATTTAGGACGGAATTTCCAAAACTAGTATTTATATATAACTTATCATTTCATTCGAATGAGGAATTTAATTAAACAATTTAATAAAACAAGTGGTATGGAACACTTGCATTTACTTTGTCGGTTAATTCTTGGACTTATTCGACTGAAACCCTATTTTCTCTTGAGTGGTGTTTACTAACTTATAGTAAATAATCGAATTAACAAGTTCAATATGGGATGTACAAGCGTTATTTGACTAGTTACTGTTTGGAAGCAGATGACACTTACTAAAATGAGTTTAATGACTTATCTACTATGTCTATCCGTGTAAAAGCGGATCTGTGGAGCTTCATGCTCATCTATGGAGCTTTACGCCCATCCGTGAAACTATGAGCTTTATGCTCATCCGTGGAGCTTTATGTCGATCGATGGAGTCTTATGCTCATTTGTGTTTTATGGGTTTCATATCCATTTATGGGTCCTATGGATTATTTGTGTATACATTGTGTTCGATGAATTTTATATGTTTACCAATCTGTGATAGGCGCCTCCCCCTTTGTATTTTTTGGATTTTAATTTGATTTCTGGATATTTATGAGATTTGCGTTTCACCAAATAATTGTGGAATTTTCTTTTACAAGCTAATATTGGTTTTAAGGTTTGGTGAATAAGATTTAAGAATGTTGATATTCTTCCGTGTTTAACTCTATGTGAAGTTGTGTTCTTATGAAACTCGTTTACCTTTATCACTCTTATCTCACATTTACTTGAATTATAACTAGACCGACCCATTTATTATTTTGTATAATACTCAGTTTGGACTGAGGTGTTTTAGGAACTTCAACATGATGAATTTAGGGTTAGACTAGCTTGGTGACATTTTTCTTACTATAGTAGTCTGGTAGTGTGTAGTCTATCATGTATTCGAGATAGAGACTCATTTTGTTGTACATATTCTTTTGAGTTATCTATGTATCACTTATGTTTGTCATGGTTCTCTTATGACCACTATTTTGTTGTCCACTCTATGTATTATATTCATGTCTCTACCAGTTTATGAGATAAGTATATTTATCTGTGTATTCTATGTTTTTGTGATCTTATTAAGCCACTATGTTGTCATTTTGCGCCTAGATCGGATACACTGAATCTTCTCTGGAGAGAGAAAACATTTTCACCCAAAGCAATAATATAGACGGTCGCTTCTAACCAGCCTTATTCTCCACATTAGCAGATGATATTATATTGTAATGTCCTTTGTTAATGAGGTATAAAGATGGGGTGTCACAACTTTGCATTAGAGCTTGGTTCGAACAATATACGATATTGAGACGAGAATCATATCCTAAGTGTATCTTAGAGATCGTGCCTTAGGATCTAATCCCACCATTAGGATTCCATCTTATTAGAAATATCATGTGATCAAGCTTATTTGAATCTATCTTTAAGAATAATCTTTTATCTAATTTTGTCTCGAACAGAAGTGGGATGGCAGGTGGTAGACCTTCACATTCCAACGCTGGACAATCTAATGAACCTATTCAGGATGGTGTTTTTATGTCTGCCCAACAGCTCATGGATCTCATGAAAAATGCACAAACTTTCGGTTCCGCTTCTAATCTATCTCATCGCAAGTCGGAATTCACTCGCATGTTTAGTGACTTTGCTCATTTGGGTGGCAAGCCATTCAAAGGCACTAAAGGAGTTATGGAAGTTCAGGCTTGGCTTAAGACATGCGAGCGTATCTTTTCTCGCATGGATCTTTCTGATTTGCACATAGTTTAGGTGGCTTCGAGTTTTCTTTAAGAGTAAGCATTGGATTGGTACAATCTGTTGATTTCTAAGGTTATGGAAGTAGTGCTTACTTGGGAACAGTTCCGTGAGAGATTTGAGTTGAATTTCATGCCTGAGGCCGAGAAGGCATCTTTTGCTCGGAGGTTTATAGATCTTATGCAAGGAGATTCTTTAGTGCCAGAGTATGTTGCATCTTTTGAGTCCTTTTCGAAGTATGGGGTGGAGCACATTAGTACTCCACTAAAGAAGAGCCTTAAGAAGGCTTTGCTTTTGAAGCTAGAAGTACCTTTTGATCAGCTTGTGGATACAGCCCTTAGATTGGAAGAGGCGGAGAAAGATAGTCGTGATGAGCTTGGAGTTGTGAATAAGAACTTCAACCATAAGAAGAAGCATCTTTCAACAAATCCAAGTCTTTTAATTCCAATACAAGGGCTAAGAAGCAAGGTTCGAGTTTTAAGAGTACTCCTTTTATTCTTGGAGAATGCTTCAATTGTGGTTCTAAGGAGCATTATGACAAGGCTTGCCCAAAGCCTATTATGTGCCGTTATTGCAAGCGAGAAGGTCATACTCCTGCTTCTTGTCCTAAAGCAACCAAAGGGTAGAATGAGGTAAAGCTTAATGCAATTGGATCCTCATAAATTTCTGGTCAGGGTAGAGGTACCTTTCCATCTGTTCTAGAGAGTTCTATTTTATTCCAAAATCTACTCATTCTTGTCCTCTTCGATATGGGTGCTTCTCACTTATTTGTATCGAAAGAGCTTGTTGATGCATTTTCTATGGATGTCATGTGCTTGGTCACTTCACTTAGGATTGAAAACTCTATTGGTGGGTCCACAACTCTTTGTATGCTGTATAGAGATGTTGAGCTTATCTTGGGTGGTAATTCTTTCTTTGTGGATTTGCATGTGATCTAATACCTTAGTTTAGGCATGATTTTGGTAGTGGATTGGCTTACAAAGTATGAAGCTCATATCTTATGTCCCAAAGGAATTATCTATCTTAAGCATCAAGATTTGGAAGATTGAATTTTGGTAACTCTTCAAGCTATCGATTCTGATTCACAAGCCTCTTTTTTCTCTTGAATCTCGGGAAGAAGGAGATATAGCCCTAATTCATGTCGTTAGTAATTTCATTGATGTGTTTGAACCCATTTCGAGACTTCCTCCTAAGCGGGCTCTTGAGTTCAGAATTGATTTAGTTCCTGGTACTCATCCAGTGATCCCTTCTCCCACAAGGATGTCGGCGAATGAGAATGAAGAATCGAGAATGCAATTATCTGGATTAGAAGCGAAGAAGTTTATTCAGTCTAGTTTTTCTCCATGGGGTGCAGCAGTTGTGTTTGTTAAGAAGGCAGATGGTACTCTAAGACTTTGCATTGATTATCGTAAGATTAATAAGCTAACGATAAAGAATAAGTATCCATTTCCCAGGATCGATGATTTATTTGATCAACTATATGGCGCTAAGGTATTTTCTCAGCTTAATTTAGCGATCGGTTTTCATCAACTTAGAGTTGCTTACAACAGCATTCTTCTAATTGCTTTCTATACTAAATATGGTTCTTATGAGTGGCTCATGATGCTCTTTGGGCTATCGAATGCTCCAGCTTATTTTGTTGACCTTATGAATAGAGTATTCAGAGAATATTTGGATAAGTTTGTTCTTGTTTTCATCGACGACATCTAAATTTATTTTCAGTTTTAAGAGGAGCATGAAAAGTATCTCAGAATTGTTTTGGAGACACCTCAGAAAAATCAGTTGAAAGCAAAATTTTCTAAATGTCATTTTTAGCAGATTCAAGTGAAGTTTTTAGGGCATGTAATTTCTAAAGCTGGAATTTCTGTGGATCCTTCTAAGATTGAGGTGATTCAAAATTGGAAGAGACCAGAGAACGTATCGGAGATTCGTAGTTTCCTTGGATTGGCGAGTTATTATCATCGATTCATAAAAGACTTTTCTAAGATTGTTTTGCCTCTTACTACTTTGACAGGAAAATGAGTTAAGTATTTTGGTTGGATAAGTGTAAAGAAGCTTTCTAGAAGTTGAAGGAACTCCTTACCCACGCTTCTATCCTTGTGGTTCCAAAAGGGAACCAAGATCTTGTGGTTTTCACTGATGCTAGTATATTTGTCTTGGGGGCTGTTCTTATGCAGAGAGACCATGTTGTTGCTTTTGGTTTGAGATAGTTAAAGCCGAATGAAGTTAGATATGCTACTCATGATTTAGAGTTTGCGGCTATTATTTTTGCCCTTAATATTTGGCGACACTATTTGTTAGGCAAGAGAGATTTGTGCTTTTTACCGACCATAAGTCATTGAAATATTTATTTTCCTAGAAAGAGCTTCATATGCATCAGCAGAGATGGCTCGAGTTCCTTGCATCTTATAATTTTGATATCCAGTACACTCCGGGGAATGGGAATCGAGTGGCTGATGCGCTGAGTCATAAGTAGTAGGCGGGTGTTACCATGATGTTGGTTGAATGGAGTGATTTTGAGGTTTTAACTTATGGTGAGATTAGAAGTCATGATCCCGATTCTAGTTCTTCTTTGTTTTTGTGCAGTTTGGAAGCTCATCCTTCTCTTTTGGATCACATTGTTGAAGCTCAAAAGCAAGATTTCGACATTGTTCATCTTAGTCGGAGTGGTAGAGATGATTGTGTAGATAATGCAGTGAAGAAGTTTGGGATTTATGTTTGTGGTTGTGTTTGGAGATGTGGTAGACTTATTGTACCTAATGTTGATAATCTCCGAAAAGATATTTTAGAAGAATGTCATTGCTCTAAACTCACCGTCCCCCGGTAGTAGTATGATATATGCATATATGAAGCGACTCTACTATTGGGAAGGGATGAAGCGAGATGTAGTAGTTTTGTAAAGAGTTGTATGACTTGTTAGCTTGTTAAGGCCAAGCATCAAAGGCCAAGTGGTTTGTTACAACCATTGGACCTCCCAGTTTGGAAGTGGGATAAGGTAATGTGGACTTAAGAATTAAGTTCATATTCTTTTCCTTGTGTTGATCCAGTAGTGATCATTCATATCTTATCTTATCCTTTTCTTCTAAGTATCCATGGATTTCATCGATGATCTTCCCCGTTCTTATTCTGGTCATGATAGCTTGTGGGTGACTGTCGATAGATTGACTAAGTCAGCCCATTTTATTCCAGTCAGGTCCAATCGGACCGCTCCTTAGTTGGCTAAGCTTTATGTCAAAGAAGTGGCTAGGATGCATGGTATTCCTAATTCCATTATCAATGACCGAGATCCATTATTTATTAATGGATTCTAGAAGAGCCTTCAGAAAGCTTGGGGTACAAGGCTCTCTTAGTAATGCTCATCATCCTTAGTCCGATGGACAGACGGAGCGAGTGAACCAAATTATAGAGGATCTTCTTCATGCTTATATTCTTGATTTTGGTGGAGGTTGGGAAGGTCATATTCACCATGTTGAGTTCGCTTATAATAACAGCTTTCAATCTAGTATCGGAATGATACCTTTTGAGGCTCCTTATGGAAGGCCATGTCAATCACATCATGTTAACTTCAAACCGGTGAGAAATTCATTTTAGGTCCTGACTCGGTTCGTGAAGGTTATGAGAAGATTGATCTTATTTGGCAAAGGATGAAAGAGGCACAGATCAGGCAAAAATCCTATGCTGATAAAAGAAGGAAGGATTTGGAGTTTTCTATGGGAGACTTGCTTACATTCATATTTCGCCTTGGAAGGGCATGATGCGTTTCAGTCGATCAAGGAAGTTAGCTCCTCGCTACATTGGACCTTATCAGATCACCGAATACATCGGTCATGTTGCTTATTGGATTTTTCTTCCAGCTCAATTTTCCAGTATTCATGATGCATTCCATGTGTCATAACTTTGGAAATGCCTTAGAAATTCTGATTCTATCCTTGAGCCTAGAGTTCCTGAAGAGCTTGAGATCTCTTTTGGTTTGACTTATGAGTAATATCCTATTGTTGTTGTTGCTTCGGAGGTTAAATGCCTTCGAAATAAAGACATTCTGCATATTAAAGTTCAATGGTCTGCTAATCCTAAGGATTGCTTTTGGAAAACCAAAGAATTTATCGAGCGAACGCATCTGGAATTATTCTCTAGTGCTCATTAGTGGTGAGTCCTTTGGTTAAAATATCCTTGTCAATTGAATAATTATCTTTTGAAAGATGTATCATTTGTGAATTGTTATTGATTTTCCCCTATAGAGAATTGCGGGGATGTAATTTTCGTAAGGGGGGGGTGATGTACACGTAAAAGTGTATATTTTTACTCCCATATTTAATCTTCTTTTATTTAAATTAATGAGATATGAATTAATTTTGAGAAAATTTATTTGCACATTTTTATTTTTATTTGTAGGAAATTGAGTGCAAATTGGATGTAACTTCATGGATATATGCATGCATAAATGTTCAAGGCTAAGAGAATGTAGAAAATAAAAGAATTCATGCAACATGGAGGAGCGCATATGCCCACTAACTAATGGTCCACAATTAAAATCACATGCACATGTTAATGGAGACTTAAAGGCATGATAGTGGGGATTAATTAATTCCTTAATGATTACTTGGAGGTTACACTATCTCAAGGGCATTTTTGATAGTCCCCTAAAAATGAATTAGGGTTTTAAACATGTATAAATTCCCTTTTATGTTTCATGTAATTATCTTCTTCTTTTTTATGAAATGTTGTAGCACAAAATTAATGATAAAATAAAATATATCTCTTTAATGGCTTCTTAGCCTTGTTCTTTACTTTCATGCAATTTTTATTTCATGCTTTCTTTTATTCCTATTTTATTTTATGCTCACTTATTTAGTTTATGCTCTCTTATTTCATGTTAGTAGCTTAGATTTAATTCTTGCAATTAGTTTAGTTTTATTTCATGCAAGTAGTTAGCTCTCTTTTCTTTTAACTAGCTCTCATTTTCCTTGTTTGTTGCGTTGAAATCACTTTATGTTAAGATGAATTCAAATATGAGAAGCTAAACCCCTTCTATTTAGGGGTAATGAAGCTCTCATGAAACATATTAAATTAACATAATGATTTCATTTATGATCTCTCTTTTGTGGTTAATGGAATTAATGAATGATGGTAGTTTATGTTTCTTTTTTAATGAATTTGATAGTCTATATTGACATCTCAATAGATTATGCTTAATCCAATATAAACATAAACTTTTTGATCATTTGCCTAATTGATTTTGATGATGAAAGTCAAACTAGAATCAAAATTTGACGATCTATGTTACTAGTTCATAGTAAATTGATCATGCTTAAAATAGATTTTATTTTTATATTCATGTCATTTTCATGAGAATTTATAAGTGGGTTTGGATGATGTGTTAGAGTTTGATGGTTTAAGTTGTGCTAATTCATAGCACAAATAAATCATACTTATAATAAAAACATATATCATTTCTACTTAAAATTAAAAGGAGAGATTATAGATAAATTTTGTGTTGATTTATATGAATGATTGGAAGTGGATTTGCCTCTAAATTGCTCCTTAATCTCATAGTTTTATTCACTTTTGCTCTAGTTTATTTTCTACAATTTTCTTAGTTTAAAACAACTTCAAAACTTTGGGCTAATTTGATTGAGAAATATTAGAATTTAACTCTTTCCCTGTGGATCGACCCATACTCGCATACATACTACAATAGTATGTCGTGCGCTTGCGGTTTTTATAACAATTATATTTTTCGGCAGTTTTCTAGTCGATAGAAAATCTGTCGTCTAACAAGTTTTTTGGTGCCGTTGCTGGTGAAAAGTAATTTAATTTTAATTTTATTCTTCGAATTATTTTTGTTTTATTTTCATTTTGTGTTTTGTTCTTTTTTATTAAAAAGAAAAAAGAAAAAAAGAGGGGCCAACTTATTGGCAGATTCAATTTTGCATTTTCTCCAGAACTGCTTAGCATTGCATTTCTACATTTTTACGTACTTCTGCATCTCTACATTTCTACATTTCATGCGAAAAAAGAGAAAACTTCATCACCCATTACATTTATTTACAAACTTTGTTCATTTTCATACTTGTTACATTTTCCCATGTGCATTTCAATTTCACTGCACTTTTGTTTACAATATCTCCAATATCCTTCAATCATTGCCTTACCATCCTCTTCAAATCAACACATTGCCTTACCATCCTCTGCAAATCAATATGTTGCCTTACCATCCTCTGCCAATCAACACAACTACCTACTTCACATCACAGAACCCACATCACTGCAACTACACCCCTTGACCCTTTCATCAACTGCCCCTTTGATACACCAGAGCTTGCATAGCAAACCCAACCATCAAACCCTTCACCAACTTGCCAAATTCACCTACCAACTTCAACCTTCAAAACTGCAATCATTTGCAATAAACCATAGCCGATCAGTGCCCTCATTCAGTAGAATAACTCAATGCTTTTAACAACGTTAAGAATGACCTGTTTTCTCCAACGTACAATCCCGGTTGGAGAAATCATCCTAACTTTGCATGGAACCAAATAACTCTAAAACGAATTTGGCTTGTCCTAATTTTCAAGCATTTCCGAATAATGCTTCAAATCCTCCCTTTCAGCCCAACACTTTCAACAAAATTTTGTGCCTCCGTCTCAAAATCAACCGCAACAACCTTTTGCTCCCCAAGACGATAAACGATTGACTTCACTTGAGAAAAGTCTTGAAACTTTGGCTAAAGCAACCACTCAAAACCTCCAATCAAATAGAAATTTGCAAAATTTGTTAAGCTCTTACATGCAGAATACGAGTCAATCGATTGTCGAACTTGAAACGCAAATGAGTCAATTAGCCACCTTTGTGAGTGAACGTGAACGAGGCATTTTCCAAGTCAACCAGTTCCGAATCCTAGAAATTAGAACACGAACTCGAATCAAGCCCATGTCATTCAAGATAGCAATATGAACCAAATGATTGCTATCACAACTTTGCATTCCGGTACACAAATCGAAAACCAAGTTATTAATCCAAATGATTTACCGAAAGCTCCTCTTGACACTTCGAAAACGACAAGTGATTCTGAACAAAACATCGAGCCAAATATCAAATCAAATTCCAACCCAAATTCTTCTTCTACTCAAGTTGACCGACCTATTGAGTATCGAATTCCATTTCGCCATCGCCTTCGAACCAAGAAACATTCCGACTAAATGGAAAAGACGTTGGAAATTTTCAAACAAGTGAAGTGAACATCCCTCTCCTTGACATTGTTCAGCAAGTCCCAACTTATGCTAAGTTTCTAAAGGACTTGTATACTCAAAAACAATACACTCATGTACCCAAGAAAGTTTTCTTATGTCGGTCTTAGCGAGGTTTTGTCTCAATCAATCCCCGTAAAATACAAAGATCCAGGATGTCTGACAATCTCGTGTACGATAGGAGACAAGATGATTAATAAGTGCTTACTAGACTTGGGTGCGAGTGTCAATTTGATTCCTTATTCATTTTACCAGCAACTTGGCTTGGGTGAACTAAAACCGATGAAAGTTACTCTTCAATTTGTCGATCGTTCGATAAGGAAACCAATGGGAAAAATTAAGGACATACTCATCTTGGTCAATTCATATTCCCCATCATTTCATCGTTCTAGAGACACAGCCTATAAACAATCCAACGAGTCAAATTCAATTGATTTTAGGACGACCTTTCTTAGCTACTTCAAATGTCCTAATCAATTGTCGAAATGGTTCGATGAAAATTTCTTTTGGAAACATGACTTTGGATCTTAATATCTTCAATCTTGAAAATCAATCGAACGAACCACCTGACCAAACGTTGGAAGTTAGCTCCATTCAAGAAAATTTTGACAACGTAACAGCTTAACCACGAACACGAGACTGAATACGAACAACTATCACAAGAGGAGCCTTACGAGATTGAAAATGCGCTTCAGTTTGAACCCCTCACGGTTGAATCAAAATTTCAACCAAATTCTTTGATTGAACAATCCCTTAGGTTGGAACTCAAACCTCTTCCCGATCACCTTAAGTACGCATACTTAGGTAACAACAAAACATTTCCTTTCATAATCTCTTTAAATCTATCTCTTGATCAAGAAGCTTCCCTTCTTTCAATTCTGTCGAAAACAAAGAGGCAATTGGATGGTTGATCACCGATTTAAAAGGAATTAGTCCCACTCTTTTCAACATAGTATCCATTTAGTTAACGAAACCAAGCCTATTCGTGACACGCAATGAAGGCTTAACCCAAAAATGAAGAATGCGGTTCGAGATGAAATTCTTAAACTCCTCTATAACAGAATCATATATTCCATCCCTGATAGTTCGTGGGTTAGTCTAATTCATATCGTGCCTAAGAAGTCCGAACTTAACATTATCACAAACGACGCCAACGAACTCATTTCGACTCATACTCAAACGAGTTGGCGTGTTTGCATTGATTATCAAAAATTAAATGCTGCAACATGTAAAGATCACTTCCCTCTTCGTTTCATCGACCAAACGCTTGAACATTTAGTCGGCCATGAATTGTATTGCTTACTTGATGGTTATTCTAGTTATTACCAATTTCCAATCGCTCCCGAAGATCAAGAGAAAATGACTTTTACGTGTCCTTTTGGCACCTTTGTGTATTGACATATGCCATTTGGCCTTTGCAGTGCTCCTGCTGGTTTCCAAAGATGCATGGTCAGCATCTTTTCTGACATGATCGAATGCTTTCTGGAATGTATATGGACGATTTTCCATCTTTGGAAACTCTTTTTCCGAGTGCTCATACCATCTCAAGATGGTTCTGAATCGACGTAAGGATAAACACTTAACGTTAAACTGGGAAAAATGTCATTTTATGGTCAAACATGGCATTGTTCTTGGGCATGTCATTTCAAACAAAGGCATTGAGATAGATAAAGCGAAAGTTGATGTAATTGTGAATCTACCCATTCCTAAATCTGTCAAGGACATTCGTCCATTTCTAGGACACACTGGTTTTTATCGATGCTTTGTGAAAGCTTTAGTAAAATTGCTCGAACTCTGACGACTCTTCTTGGAAAAGATGTTCCATTTGAATTTAATTCTGACTGTGTTTCTTCTTTCGAACTTCTCAAAAATAAACACATTTCTGCTCCCATTATTTGCTCACCCAATTAGGATCTTCCTTTCGAAATATTTTGTGATGCTTCTAACTTTGCAGTTGGTGCTGTCATAAGACAGCGCATCAATAAAATTCTTTATGTCATTTACTATGCTAGTATGACTCTAAACGATGCTCAACTCAATTATACAACCACCGAAAAAGAGCTTCTAGCGATAGTCTTTGTGCTCGAAAAGTTACGATCTTATTTGATTGGCTCACACATTATCGTTTACACCGACCACTCCGCTCTTAGGTACCTTTTCTCTAAAAAGGATACTAAGTCTCGTTCGATCCGTTGGATCCTTTTACTCCAGGAATTTGACCTTACGATCAAAGTCAAAAAAGGATCCGACAACGTCATTGCTGATCATATGTTGCATCTTCCAAATGCACCATCTTCTTTACCGATCAACGAGAACTTTCCTGATGAACAATCCCTTTCAATTTCCATCGATCCATGGTATGCCGATATCGTGAACTATTGAGTCACCAAGGAAACTCCTTCATTTTGGTCAAAACAAGATAAATATAGATCCATACTTGCTTAAGTATTGTTCCAACCAATTCATTTGACATTGCATCCCAATTTGTGAATTTATGAGTGTTCTTTCATTTTGTCATGACCAAGCTTGTGGTGGTCACTTCGTTTCGAAGAAAACAGCGGAAAAGGTGCTTCAATGTGGTTTTTACTGGCCTACGCTTTTCAAAGATGCATTTGAGTTCTGTAAAACTTGTGATTGCTGCCAAATGTTAGGAAAAATATCTTGATGAAACATGATGCCTATGAACCCCATTCTTACGATCGAAATCTTTGACGTTTGGGGTATTGACTTTAGGGACCGTCTCCCAACTCTTTCGAAAATCTGTACATTCTTCTTGCTGTTGATTATGCTCTAAATGGGTTAAAGCCATTCCTTTTTAAAACAATGACCACAAAGTTGTAGTGAAATTCATAAAAGAAAACATCTTTTCAAGGTTTGGAACACCTCGTACAATAATAAGAGACAATGGAACCCATTTCTGTAATCGATCATTTGAAACTCTAATGAAGAAATACTCAATAATCCACAAGGTATCTACTCCTTATCATCCTCAAACTTGTTGTCAAGTTGAAGTTTCAAATCGCCAAATAAAGAAAATTTTGAAGAAAACTGTAAATAAAAATCGAAAAGATTGGTCGCAAAAATTGACAGATGCACTTTGGGCTTATAGAACCACGTATAAAACCAATCTACGGATGTCTCCTTTTAGATTTGTTTATTGTAAAGCTGCCATTTACCTGTCGAATTTGAACATAAAGCGTTGTGGGCAATTAAGAACATAAATTTTAATCTTTAAAAAGCTGGCAAAAACAGGAAATTGCAAATCAGTGAATTACTGGAGTTTAGGAACGATGCGTATGAAAATGAGAAAATTTATAAAGAAAAAACAAAAATTTCTCATGACATGTCAATTCTAAGGAAAACATATTTGCTAAATCAAAAAGTTCTTTTGTATAACTCTCAACTTCATTTGTTCCCTAGGAAAATAAAATAAAGTTGGACAGGGCCATATGTGATACATATTGTTTTCCATACGATGCCATAGAAATAGAAAACCTTAGGGATGGATCGATTTTTAAAGTCAGTGGTTATCGTTTAAAACCTTACTTGAAGTTGATGAGTGATCGAGAGGAGGAGCTCATGATTTTCATGAGCCACACCACGTCAAGTAAGAAATTTTAACCCTCTCTTGTAAATATGTACATATTTTTCTTCGTTACACTCATTATATCATGCATTGACTGTGAGAACACAGTCAAAATCAAGTGTGGGGGGTCTCATGTTTATTTTGATTTTTCGTGATTTATTTTTTGTATTTTCTTTCCATAAAGAATTCCAATTTTTTTTTCTTTTTAGCATATTAATTTACTTTTCAACAAACACGATATGATAAGTATACATATTTGGTTATTAAATTGAAAATTTACTTGTGTTAACAAAAATAAAAATAAAAGTTTGATTACAAGTAGCTATGGTGTAACTAGTATATAGGAAGTATCATAGGTGATAATTATGAAATATATCCTAATTGTAATCTTTATTTAAAAGAGTGGTTAATTTAAAGTAAAGGCGATAACATTTTTGATCTTCTAAGTTAAGTGGTGCTAAGATGATTTTGCATAACTCTCTCTTTTCAAAAAAAACAAAAGAATATATATATATATATATGTATGTATGTATGTATTTCATAAAAATAAGAATCACCTAGAGTCATGTGTTCACATGTAAGTGTGTACACTCGCCACGCTCTGTACCCTTCTCATGTAAGCTCGAAAGGCAGTGCATGATCGATATATCTGGCCTCAGTTTATTTGAGTTAGGTGTATGTAAATAAAATTAAAATAATAATAAACACCTAGAGTCATGTGTTCATACGCAAGTGTGTACACTCGCCACGCTCTGTACTCTTCTCATGTAAGCCCGAAAGGCAGTGCATGATCGGTATACCTGACCTCAGTTTATCTGAGTTAGGTGTGTAAATAATAATAATGTTAATATTTTTCAAAATAGAGAGAGCAAGCAATTGAAACCCAAGCACTATCTTGACTTATTTGATTTGACTTGTTATACAAAAAAATAAAAATGCCACTTTGCTAAACTTTGATAATCAACTAAAAGATTCATTTCATAGTTGCACTATGATATCAACCTAAACAACTAGCCAATCTAGAGTTTAATTGTGATGATAACTTAATTTTTGTTGGAAGTTTTGATGAGTAAAAAGACTAAAATTTATTGATAACAACCAAACTTATATTTAACTTGCTCGTGTCAATTTAAAGGTAAATTCTTCATCTATAAATATTTTCGAAAACCTACATCATGTAGTCGTATTAGAATTTGCATATTGCATTTGGATTTTGTGGGTAGTATCCATTTAAAACCCTCACAAGACAACACTCATCCTACTAGGGACACCTAGAGGTTTAACGGCTTGTTGCATACGCTCAATGCAATCGTGTTTCCTACAAAAATGGAGTTATCCTAGTTTTAGTTTACTCAAGAACGAATAAAAAATAAGTGTGGGGGTATTTGACGTATACGTAAAAGTGTATATTTTTACTCCCATTGTTAATCTTCTTTTATTTAAATAAATGAGCATATTAGGATATTTTACATGTTTAAATCAAAATTTAAATTGTTTTCAAATCATCATTCATTCATCTTCATTTGGGGGAAAAATGGTAATTTTGTGTATGAATTAATTTTGAAAAAATTTATTTGCACATTTTTATTTTTATTTGTAGGAAATTGAGTGCAAATTGGATGGAGCTTCATGGATATATGCATGCACAAATGTTCAAGGCCAAGAGAATGTGGAAAATAAAAGAATTCATGCAACAAGAAGGAGCCCACATGCTCACTAACTAATGGTCCATAACTAAAATTACATACATATGTTAATGGAGACTTAAAGGCATGTTAATGAGGATTAGTTAATTCCCTAATGATTACTTGAAGGTTACAATATTTCAAGGGCATTTTTGGTAGTCCCCTAAAAATGAATTAGGGTTTTAAGCATGTTATAAATACCCCTTATGTTTCATGTAACCATCTTCTTCTCTTTTAGGAAAAGTTGTAGCACAAAATTAATAATAAATAAAATTTCTCTTCAATGCTTCTTAGCATTGTTCTTTACTTTCATACAATTTATTTCATGCTTTCTTTTATTGCTATTTTATTTTATGCTCTCTTATTTCATGTTAGTAGCTTAGATTTAATTCTTGCAATAAGTTTAGTTTTATTTCATGCAAGTAGTTAGCTCTCTTTTCTTTTAATTAGCTCTCATGTTCCTTGTTTTATATGTTGAAATCACTTTATGTTAAGGTGTATTCAAATATGAGAAGCTAAACCCCTTCAATTTAGGGGTAATGAAGCTCCCATGAAACGTATTAAATTGACATAATGATTTCATTTATGATCTCTCTTTTGTGCTAATGGAAATTATGAATGATGGTGGTTTATATTTCTTTTTTAGTGAATTTAATTGTCTATGTTAGCTTCTCAAATAGGCTATTGTAATGACCTAATTTTTAGTAACATTATTTAGGATATTTAATTAGCTAAATTAAATAAAATAATGTGATGATTGGGGGATTTAGATTTGTGATTAAACTAAAGGGTAGCCGTGCCTAAGAGAATAAATGAACTAAAATAAAATAGGTAAAGGAAATAGGTGAGTGGAAAAGTTGGAATAAGAATATTCTAATAACCTAAACCCTTAGGAATTCATTTCATATGTTCATTTGCAATACCAAACTAAAATAGAGGCTGGCCACTATTAGCAATAGCAAGGGAAAGAAGATAAAGAAAATCAAAGGAAGGAAGACTAATCCAAATCAAATCCATTCAAATCTCAAACTCCTTAATCTCAAAGCTAAGGTGAATAATGACTACATCTCATATTTTCTATTATTTTTGGTTTTAGGTCAAACACGATTTACCTTTCAAGGTTATACCATGTTTTTGAATGATAGAATGTTTATATATACTTATTGATGATTTTTGCTTATTCATATAGATTTTGTGATATGTTTTGATGTGAAAACCCTATTAAATGACATCCAAATGCTTGCGATCTTAGATTTAGATCAGGAATGATATTTTAGAGATGGGTTTCAGTTTTTGTAATTTTATGAATTAATGTAGATTTAATATAAATTTTCTAGTGAGGAAATTGATTATTTGTGTTTAAAAATTATTTACGGTTAAATAATATATGTTTTTGGTCTGAAATTATCCTATGTTAGAAAACATATTAAAACTGATTTTCTAGAATTTTTGTAGAATTTTCCTAAGTGTTTTAATAGATATATAAAATTATTTAAAATATGAGACTTAAATGTTTTATATATTTATAAAAGAAGAAGGGGTATTTTGTAAATTAATTAAATTGTTTATTTATGAAATATGGGCAGCACTTTTAGAAAAGAAATTAGCAACCAATAATATTTTGACAAAAAAGGCGGGTTAATTGAAAAGATTACTTTAAAAAGCTAAAAATCAGTTTAAACATGCCTTTTACATGTTTCGCCACTTTCGACCCCTTGCTTTTGACCCCGTACTCCCACCTCCATCTCAGACGAAACCAATACACTTGGTATCAATACTTGGTACATAGTGAATTGGACTAAGGTGGAAGGTATGAAGTCGAAAGGGGGGTTCCAAAGGAGGATGAAGCCTTACTTTGTTATAAATGAAATTGCACTTGCCTAGCTTTCGAAAGGGTGGTTCCGAAGGAGATTGAAGCCTTACTTTGTTATAAATGAAATTTCGCTTGACTTGCTTTCAAAAGGAAGACTTACGACTTGGTTGGCTTTCGACAGGGTCAAATGTGAAGTCGAAAGGGGGAGTTCCGAGGGAGGTTGAAGCCTTACTTTGTTATAAATGAAATTGCGCCTACCTAGCTTTCGAAAGGAAGGCTTACGACTTGGTTGGCTTTCGACAGGGTCAAATGTTTTAAAGGTAGGGTTTCTAAGAGATTGCACCCTCTTTTTTAAGTAAAAGTTTTCGTCGGGGTCGAAACCCTTTTGCTGTTACCTTTTTCCTTCGACGTAATGCCTTCGAAAGGGTATTTTGTTTTAAAAACATAGCCGCTTCTCCAATGCTTTCAGAAGGGTTGGTTTCGACGCCATCACTGCTTTACTTAGGAATAGCTTTCGAGAGTGTTGCTTTCAACCTTTTTGTTTTACAACCCTTTGAGATTTCAAAGGTAAACCAAGAGGTTTCGAATAACTTAGTTTTGAATGGTTTCACAAGGTTCTTCCACATGTATTATTTGAACACAAATGCTTTCAAAAGGTTTGATGGTTTAATACTTTCGAAAGGTTTTAATGAAGGTTTCGAAGGGGTAGTTCCCTAATGGTTGCGAAAGGTTTGAAAGGAAAGGTTTTCCAATGTTTTCGAAAGGTAATGTTTAAGTGTTTTAAAGATAGAATGTCTAAGGTTTTATAGCTTTCAAAGGAAAGGTTTTTCAATGGTTTCGAAAGGGTTTTATGAATGGTTTCGAAAGGAATGTTTTGGCCTTTCGGCCTAGGCTATAAAGGGTTTACTTGGTTTCGAAAGGGATACTTTCAATGGGATCGAAAGGGGTACTTTCAAAGATTAAATGTTTTCATCAATAAAGCTTTGAGTAAAGTATATATATAATATGGCAAGAAGATTTGGGTAAAGCATAGAATTAATTTTCCTTGTTTAAAGAATGATTTAAAGGTTTAAATCAAATTGAAAGAAGTGGTTTTCAAGGAAAATTTATGGGTAGTTAACCCTAAGTAAAATGACTCGGATATTTGTACCAGATGGGACTGGTATAGGGTTCCCTATACATTAGCTATTAGGCCCTAGCTAATTTAGTCCAAAATTCCAATGTATAGGGCTTTGTTACAGGTAAGGCTAAAATGATGTTACACATAGAAAGGAATATATTTGTACATAGGTAGGTTATTGGTGAGCCCGCAAAACCATTAGGATCAGTTGACTTGAAAAAGTAAGTTAGGGACAGACCGTCCTGAAGAGTAGTATCTAACAGATGTTAGATTATCTATTTATATTGTCTATTAGGCCCGAGTCAGCCAAAGGTTAGTAGTTAGCCAAACTATAGTGTTCGAACATATAGTCCATTTATTACCTGATATGTATGTTTACATGATAATGCTTTACAGTTTTAACCAGTTTTGGTTGCAGGATTAGCAAAAGATATGTTTTAAGAGGATATTAATGAGGGGAAACCCATTCCGCTAAGCGGCGTGGTCTCACTTAATATCATATAACCGAGATGTATAGTATTATTCACACCAGGCTTTATGTCTGACTCGAAGTTTATGTTTTCCCCCTTAATCTCTCAGATGCTTAAAATTGATTTGAGTAGCTGAGGGTTAAGGATTTACAGGTTTAGTAGGTTAACGAATAAAGCTTCTTAAGACGAGTAGGAGGCTGAAGTTAGCTATTTAGGAGTTGTTTTGTTTGTTTTATTTCCACTGTGTTGTATTAAGTCAATAATGACTACTTAGTACTCTGGTCATCCAAAAGGGCATCTTCATATGTCGCTCTTAGCGTATTTTGTAATAATTATATTTGATATGTACCTGGGAAACGATTGGGATTATGTAATGGAATATGAAACAAGTTTTGTGAAATGTAATCAGAAAAGTTGTTTATGAAACTTGTGATTTTGTTTCATATTCATGTGCTTCTGATATTATGGATACCATTAATATTACCGTATTTGGTCACCGGAAGTTAATACTATGGAGGACTATAGCATCTGTAGCGTTTAGCTTCGGGACTCCAGATAGGGGATGTTACAACTTGGTATCAGAGCAGAGATTTATGAAAAACTTTAAACTAAAATGATTTTTGAAAACATAGTCCTAAGAATTAGAGATAAGATCGGGGTATGGGATAACGCTATAGTAACGTACTTGTATTTGCTATATATAAATATACGCTATATCTCTAGTTTCCTATCTCTCTTAGGTTATTTCTCTGTATCTCACGAGCCTTGAATACAGATATGGATGCTAGAAGTGGAATGGTTAACCTTGGAGGGGGAAGCACCACTACAAATGGAAATGCAACCAAATACGAGGAGAAACCCAGGTCAGGCACAGGCTGTAGGTGCGGGAGTCCCACAAGTTGACATGGGAGTGTTTCAGTTATTTGTCAACATGATGCTGTCAGGTGTAGCTACTGGAGTAGTTGGAGGAGGAGTTCAGGAAGCTCCGATAGTCAACAATTATGCTATTCTGAGTAGAGACTATGCTAGGCTGGGAGGAAAGCAATTTATTGGAATTGAAAATGATATTGAGGTGCATAACTAGTTGTAGAATTGTGATAGGATCTTTGCAGACTTGGGGCTCAATGATGAGCAGAAGAGAGGGCTTGCTTCGAGACAGCTTCAGGGAGCAGTTTATTCTGGTGAAATAGTGTGACGGTTGGAGTGAATGAAGAGACAATGACATGGGCCGAGTTTAAGAGGAGGTTCAAGGAGAGGTTCATGTCTGTGATGGCGAAGTCTACTTTGATCAGAAAGTTTGCTGAGTTAGAGCAACGAGAGATGACTCTGTTGGATTAGGCTAGAAGGTTTGAGGATTTGGCTAGGTATGGACATGCTACTGTGGATACTGATGAAGAGAAATGAGAATTTCATCAGGGGGTTGAAGCCTGAGTTGGCAAGGGCTACATTACCTCATATTAGGGATCCTTGTTATGTTGTAGTAGAGATGGCGTTGAGACATGAGGAGATGATTGCTTCTCTGGAGAAGAATAAGGCAAAGGAGGTCTAGATGGGGCTAAGTCAAAAAAGGAAGTTCTTTCATAAGAAGGGTACTCAGAAAGGTGGAGTCATGAAGAAAGGGAAGTCGAAGGTTGTTTGCTTTAAGTGTGATAAGAAAGGACATTTCGCTAATGAATGTCGTACTGGAAAGGCGGAAGAAGTGATCGAGAAGAAGAATATTAGATGCTTCAACTGCGATCAGATTGGTCATTATAAGAATCAGTGCAAAGAGCCTTCTAAGGATGGAAGGGGCAAAGTTTTTGCACTGGAACCTACTACTTCGAGGCCAACAGTTGAGGAAAAAGGGAAGGCAGTGTTGGGACGTACACTTCATATTCATGGCATGTCTGTTAGCGTTCTATTTGATACTGGTGCATCGCATTCTTTTATATCTCGTTGTTTGGTAGATAAGCTTAACCTAGAACCCTCATATTTAGTTACTTCCTTAAGGGTTGCAAATATGATAGTAGGATATGCGACACTTGGGATGAAGTGTGACCACTTAGAGTTTGATTTGTTAGGTCATACCTTTTTTTGCAGTTTGCATGTATTTGACTTTGTAGGGTTCGGAATTATTTTGGGTATGGATTGGTTAAGTAAGTACGATGCTAGGATATTTTGCCATGATAGGAAAATATCACTTAGACACCCCCGAATGTAGTGATCGGATAGTATACACCGTAAAAAACCCTAGTTGTGAGGTGAACGCTTTATTGGGTGTTGTGGAGGTAGAAGACGAGTTGAATCGAGTTTTCATAGTTAGAGAATTCACGGATGTTTTTGAACCTGTAGTAGGATTGTTATCGAAACGAGCCACTGAGTTTCTGATAGATTTGGTACCTGGAGCAGAACCGGTAAGTAGACCGCCAAGCAAGATGACACCTACCGAGATGAGGGATCTGAAGGTACAATTGGTGGATTTGGAAGGCAAGAGTTTTATCAGACCTAGTAGTTCACCTAGGAGAGCAGCCGCAGTGTTTGCAAAGAAGCCGGATGGATAGTTGAGGTTATATATCAATTATCGTAAGTTGAATGAGAAGACGATAAAGAATCGATATCCGTTGCCTAGAATTGACAATTTGTTCGATCAGTTGAGTAGAGCCAAGGTATTTTCCTAGTTTGATTTAGCAGCAGGTTTCCATCAGCTTAGAGTAGCTGAGGACAGTATTCCTTTGACGGTGTTTAGAATTAGATGTGGATCATACGAATTGTTAGTGATACCGTTTGGACTACTAATGCACCAACATTCTTTGTGGATTTGATGAACCGAATTTTTCGAGAGCACTTGATAGGTTCATGTTGGTTTTTATAGATGATATCTTGATATAATCTAAGGATGAAAGGGAGCATGAAGTTCATCTTAGAGTTGTGCTTAAGAAGCTGAGGCAGTATCAGCTGAGGGCGAATTTTTCAAAGTGTCATTTCTGGAAGAAGGAAGTGAAGTTTCTTGGTCATGTAGTCTCGGAGAGAGGGTTCTCTGTAGATCCGACTAAGATTGAAGTGGTGAATAATTGGAAGAGACCCGAGACAGTGACTGAGATAAAAAGTTTTCTTGGATTGGCTGGATATTATAGGAGGTTCATTAAGGATTTTTTCGTGGATAGCAGAACCGATGACCAAGCTAACGCAAAAGGAAGTGAAGTTTGTTTAGACCGTTATGTGTGAGGAAGCATTCTAGAGCTTGAAACACTTATTGACTCATGCACCTGTACTAGTTGTTCCAGAAGGGAATCAGGATTTGGTAGTATATACAGATGTGTGTGGAACTGGATTAGGAGCTGTGTTAATGCAGAGAGGTAAAGTGATTGCCTATGCTTCTCGACAGCTTAGACCGCATGATGTTAGATATCCAACGCATGATTTGGAATTGGCTGCGGTAACTTTTGTATTGATGGTATGGAGACATTACCTTTTGGGAGAGAGGTTTGAGCTTTATACGAATCATAAGTCATTGAAGTATTTGTTCTCTTAGAAGGAGCTGAATATGAGGCAGCAGAAGTGGTTAGAGTTTTTAGCCGCTTATGATTTCGATATTGAGTACACATCAGGAAAGGGCAACAAAGTTGCAGACGCACTTAGCCGAAAACATCAGAATGCAGTGTTGGCAATGGTAGCTGAGTGGAAAGATTTAGAAGCATTGTCGACTTGTAGAGTGTGGTGGAGATCTGAAGCTGGGTCTGGTGGAGGATCTGTTGTGTTGTCTTGTTTAGAAGTTCGACCGGTAATGATTGAAAAGATTGCTTCTAAACAGATGGAGGATCCAGTATTAGTTGAATGGTTCAGGAAGTTAGGGGATGGAATGGAGAGCAATGACTTGAAGGATTCTAGTCTTGACCAGAATGGGTGGTTAAGAAAGAAAGGAAGGTTGTGTGTCCCGAATGTAGGAAACATAAAGAAGGAAGTTTTGGAGGAATGTCATCGTTCGAAGTTCACTATTCATCCGGGAGGAACTAAGATGTATCAGGATATGAAGAGAAGTTTCTTCAGGGATGGTATAAAGAGAGATGTAGGCTTATGAGTAAAGTAGTATTTGAACTGCCAACAAGTAAAGGCCGAACATCAGAAACCAAGTGGGTTGCCTCAGGCATTAGATATTCCAGCATGGATGTGCGATTATATTTCTATGAATTTTATAGACGGGCTGCCAAGATTTAATATAGGAAATGAAAGTACATGGGTCATAGTGGACAGATTAACCAAGAGTGCCCATTTCATTCCAGTTAAGTCAACCCAGATGGCACCTATTTTGGCTAAATTATTTATGAAGAATATAGTTAGACTTCATGGAATTCCTAGTAGTATAGTAAGTGACCGAGATTCCTTATTCACTAGCGAGTTCTGGAAGAGTCTACAGGAGATTTTAGGAACCAAGCTCAGGATGAGTACCACTTACCATCCACAGACCGATGGGCAAACAGAAAGAGTTAACAAAGTCTTGGAGGGTTAATTTGTTAAATGCTTGTGTGTTAGATTTTGGAGGATCATGGGAAGACTATCTACACTAGTCGAGTTTTCATATAACAACAGTTATCATGCTAGTATAGGGATGGCACCGTTTGAAGCTTTGTATGGAAGGCCATGCAAATCTCCAGTTTGTTGGTTAGAGACTAGGGATAGGTTGGTTCTTGGTCTAGATTTTGTAAGAGAAGCTGCAGAAAAGATTGAATTTATTCGGGCTAGGATGAAGGAAGCTCAGTCTAGGTAGAAGATGCAGATGGAAGGCGGAAGGACTTGGAGTTCTCTGTTGGAGGTCATGTTTTCGTTAAGGTATCACCGATGAAGGGTGTGATTAGATTCGAGAAATCACGGAAATTAGCACCAAGATTCGTAGGACCATTACCTATTGTAGAAAGGATCGGGAAACTCGCGTACAGAGTTGAGTTATCGAACAGTTTGACAGGAGTCCATGATGTTTTCCATGTTTCTCATCTAAGGAAATGTATTAGAGATCCAGAGACTACTATAGCACCGTCTGTGTTAGAGGACATAGTAGTAGAGCCGAATTTGATTATAGTTAGAAAGCCAGTTCGTATAGTCATGAGAGATGAGAAGAGACTAAGAAACAAGACAGTCAGATTAATTAAAGTCTAGTGGAGCGACAATGAGAGAGACTGTACTTGGGAGACCGAGAGCAGGATTAGAGATGCTTATCCTGATTTGTTTGATGGTATATTTTACCTTTTTGATTGAATTTTTAGGTACCTTATTGTAATTTCGAGGATGAAATTCTTTAAGGAGGGGAGTCTGTAACGACACCAATTCTTAGTAACATTATTTAGGATATTTAATTATGTAAATTAAGTAAAATAATGTGATAATTAGGGGATTGAGATTTGTGATTAAACTAAGTGGTAGTCGTGCCTAAAAGAGTAAATGAACTAAAATGAACTAAAATAAAATGGGTAAAGGAAATAGGTGAGGGGCAAAGTTGGAATAAGAATATTCTAATACCACAAACCCTTAGGAATTCATTTCATATGTTCATTTGCAACACCAACCTAAAATAGAGGTCGGCCACCATTAGCAAGAGCAAGAGGAAGAAGATAAAGAATATTAAAGGAAGGAAGATTAATCAAAATCAAATCCATTCAAATCTCAACAACTGCTTAATCTCAAAGCTAAGGTGAATATAACTACATCTCATATTTTCTATTATTTCCTATTTTAGGTTAAACCCAATTTATCTTGCAAGGTTATGCTATGTTTTTGAATGAGAGAATGTTTATATATGATTTTTTATGATTTATGCTTATTCATATAGACATATGTTTTGATGTGAAAACCCTATTAAATGACATTCAAATGCCTTGTGATTTTAGATTTAGATCAAAAATGATATTTTAGTGATGGGTTCCAATTTTCATAATTTTTTGAATTTATATGGATTTAATATTAAAAAAATTTTTGGCAAGGCCGACGGGGTTGAATGGTCCCCTACCATTTTATTGAAGCACTAGGGAATCAAATACAGACATAAGCAAACGCTTATAAGAAAAACAATGAGGAAACATAGTGCAACAATCACTGGAAAACGAGAAGAAAAATAGAAAAAGCGAAAACTAAAAAGAACACGAGAAGGCATGCAAGATTCTAGGATCAAAAGTGAAGCGAAGCATCTTGATGCCATCTCTGATTACATTCATTATCCATGCATGCAGCACATGACCATTCTTTGCTTTTTCAGGATTGAAGACACGCACATTTCTTTCTGTCCACACAGCATGAATGAAACATTTGAGAATACATGTGAAGACTCTCTTACTTGAACTATTGGTACCTGCAGCTGCGAATATAGCATTCCATTCTACACGATTAATTTGTCTCACGTCAGTACGCCCAATCTTGTTCATGACTTCAATCCAAATTGCTTTAATATTAATTTTCTAGTGAGGAAATTGATTATTTAGGTTTATTACGGTTAAATAATATATGTTTTGGGTCTGAAATTATTATATGTTAGAAAACATATTAAAAATGATTTTCTAGAATTTTTGTAGAATTTTCCTAAGTGTTTTAATAGATATATAAAATTATTTAAGGTATGGGACTTAAATGTTTTATATATTTATAAAAGGAGAAAGGGTATTTGTGTAAATTAATTAAATTATTTATTTTAGAAATATTTGCAGTACTTTTAGAAAAGAAATTAGCAACTAATAATATTTTGACAAATAAGGCAGGTTAGTTGAAAAGATTATTTTAAAAAGTTAAAAATCTATTTAAATATGCTTTTTACATGTTTCGCCACTTTTGGCACCTTGCATTCGACCCAGTACTTCCACCTCCATCTCAATCGAAACCAATGCACCTGGTATCAATACTTGGTATGTAGCGAATTGGACTAAGGCGGAAGGTATGAAGTCGAAGGGGGGGTTCAAAAGGAGGTCGAAGCCTTGCTTTGTTTTAAATGAAATTGCGCTTGCCTTGCTTTCGAAAGGAAGGCTTACGACTTAGTTGTCTTTCGACTGGGTCAAATATTTTAAAGGAAGGGTTTTTAAGAGGTTGCGTGTAACGACCCGTAAATTTTAGTGGTTTTATTAGTATAATTAGTTGAAATTTTGTGAAGTTTTAAATATTTGAATTTGGAACAAAAATTTGATATTTGGAATACGTCTATTTAAACATAGCAACTGGTAAATTTTCATCAGATAATATTGAAGTTTATTTTCTTGTGAAATTTTATTTAAATTCAAATCAGTTAAAAATTGATGATAATAAAATATTTTCCAAACCTGAATATTTTTCTACAATAAATTTGTAAATCATCTTCTGAGTGAGACGTCATCTTTCATTTTTCCAAATTTGAATCGCTATTGCTCCATTTTTCTTATTTTCAGCAGAATAGTAGCATTTTCGGTACCGATGTCGACTTTTGATTGGATGATCATACCACTGATATCTGTATACCATTTTGATCGTCTCGTCGTGCTAATCTCCACAGTATATTCGTCTGTTTAATTCGAAGTCCGAGAGACGGCGAAATCGGCAAGACGACTGTCATATCGGGTCTGCAATTTGACCTTTTAGCTTCCCACACTCTTTCCTATTCCACCGTATAATATCAGCAACCTTTTAAAATTCCAAGAATGTAACTTTTGACTTTTGGATTCTTTGGTTGTTAACATTCCACGGGTTCCAATATACTTTGGTTCGTCTGATCATTTCTAGTGTTCTGTGAAGAGAAGAGAAAAAAATTTAAACGTATTCTTTTCCTTCTACCCCCACTCTTCAAAATTTTAAACCAGACCATCATTCTTCTATTTCATTTCTAGAAGCCGAGCCTAGCTTCCTCATCACGTCTTCATCTCCTCATCTAACAGCGTCGCACCCGACAACCACCATTTCATCTCCAACCCAAAGCACGTCTCTCCTAGCCGAAGACCTCTGGCGAGCAAGTTAAAGCACGCAAGCCTGCCATCGATCTTCCCTTCTCCCACCTCCACCCCAGATCCTACTGCCCCTCGTGCCACTAACACAGACTCACCGACCGAGTAGCTACAACCCGCCACCACCACGCCTTGCTCCACCTTCCTGTTGCTGCTAGTACATTTTCCCCTTGTATGTTCAGCTACCCAGATCTCGTCTCGGCCGTGTACATTTCTATGTGAGTATATATATATATATATTTAGTTATTTTTTTTATGTGTCAGTTTATATATGTATTAAAATATGTCGTTGTATATTTATATAATTGTTTACTATAGATCATATTATATACTTAGGCTTAGTTTATAGATTTATATATATGTGTTAATTTATATAAGTATATTTGTTGATTTCAAAGTATGTGTAACAATTGTTAGTATAGATAGATATAACTGTTTTCTTATATTTAATGTATTCAGTTATAATATATAAATGTTTATTGCAGTTTTATATACATTATATGGTTATATAAATTAGCTTATAAGCTACCATATGTGTATATAAGTTATATTCTGTTTTGAAATATAAAAGTATATATAGATAGTTTATAGTAAGTATGTTATATGAGATGATTATATACTAATCTATTTTTTTAAAGTTTATATTATACAGGTGTTATATATATTGTATGGGAAGTTATATATGTTAAATGATAGTTTGGTCTGTTAGTTTATATTTATATAGTATATGTGTGCACTATGCATGGATTTTAGTACTTTATATTTTGAAAGTATTATATGTATATAGTATTATAAATAGTAATATATTTGTTTATGAAACATTGATGATAAAATTTTATGTCTGAATTATAATAATTTGTTATGTATCATATGTTTGTTATAAATATAAGTTCATAGCAGTTTATGAAATCTGTTGAGTCCATATATATATATATATTAACAAAGTAAATTTATATTTATCTTATTTTAAGTATCGATTTTAAAGATAAACTATATATGTAAGTATTTTGCATTTTTCATAAGTGTATATATATATTTATTTCAAATTTTAATATGTGTTAATGGTAATGATTTGAAAAAAAAAATTATTTGGTTGTATATGTGTTTAAAATTTTATATGGCTTGGATATATATAAAGATTTTATTTCTAAATATATGTGTATGAATTTATAAAGATCTTGATATGTATATGAATTTTGATTTTGACATAGGTATATAGGTTTAAAATTTATACTGATTTTCAATATATATATATATATATTAAAGATTTTATGTTCATACGTGTTTAAATTTTGATTTTTGAAATATATAGCTATATATATATATTGGTCTCATCAATCTCTAGCCATCTGGACTGATATTTCCAATATCAAATTTATCGCAGCAAACTACTAACTTGTTGTTGTGCCGCTCGCTTGATCTATATACTTTTCCATGTCTATCCTCTTCCATTCTCGTTCGTCTCTAGCCTCGAAAGGTGAGCCATCACTCACGATTAACGTTCTTATATTTATTAAATTTGATTTCAATTGAAACGACAATTGAAATATGCTGCTGTTAGTTATTTACATTGTTATATATGCTATTATCTGTATCTGTTCACCTATGACATCTAACACCATTATATGTTATTTATCACTGATGATATATGCCTGTTACTGATTGTTATATTATTATCATTACTGTTATCACTCTGCAAGTTCCCTGTTAGTATAGAATTCACTATGGGTTGAAATGATACATACCCGAACGATCTGTAGAATAGGAGAAAATCATTATAGGTTGAAATGATGAACCCAAGCGATTTTCATTGAATTGAATTTGGGATTGCAGGTTGAAAAGATATATACCCGTATATATTTAAATTGCGGATTAAAATAATAAATATCCGTATCACCTGACCATAGGATAGAAAATTATATACAGACACCGTTGGTCTATATATATATATATATTTTGAAAATGACTTCTATGGTTTTGAAAAGAAATATATCGTTTTAATAAATATTGATTTTAAAGATTTATTAAAGTTGATTTAATAAAGTTGATATATATAATATGTTTAAGTATTTATTTAATATATATTTTCAAATATAGAGTTTATAATGATTCAGGTTGGAAAGATATATTTGAAATTGATTTGAAATTATATTTATTTAAGAATTTTACTTAAATAAGTTTGATTTGAAATTTTAAAGATATGTTTTATAACTTGAATTTGATTAAAAGCGACTTAAATGAATATTTCAAACTTATATAAAATTTAAATGGGATATTTTGTTTATTTAAATTTGTAAATTGAAGTTGTATTTAGATGTTATTAAAATGATTAAGCAAATATTTCAAAACTAAATAATAGTAAAGTGAATTTAATATATATATAAAATTATCGAATTTAGTTTTGAAATGTTGAATATTTAAAGCTTTGAAATATATTGAAATTGAAATGGCTTATTTTATGGTTCAAATATGTATTTGAAATCGATAATTTGAAATGGTTTATTGAGAAACTGAATCGAATTGAATTGATGATGTGAGATTTGATTAAATTTGAATTTTGGAATTCGAGTTGATTTTGAATCGATTTGTGAAATATGAGGAAGCTATTTTTATATAAAGTATTTTTAAACTATATCTAAAACTATTTACATTTTACTTTATAAATTATTTTATTATAAACTATTTCAACTTATAATTATTTTAATATAAACTATTTTAATATAAACTATTTTAATATAAATCATTTTCAATATAAATTATTTTATTATAAACTATTTCAACTTATAACTATTTTATATAAACTATTTTTATTTTATAAACTATTTTACTATATATACTAATTTTAATATATAAACTGTTTAAGAGGAAAGTGTTATGGATTCCAAAAGGCTATGGTTTCAAAGCTATGATTTCAAAGTGTTATGAATTTCAAGGTTTTGATTTCCAAAGTGTTTTGATTTTAAAAGACTTATGATTTCGAAAGCGTTATAACTTTGGAAAGTGATATGATTTTTGGAAATGGATATATTTGAAGAGAAAATGATATCGTATTGATTTGGTTTTTGAAATGAAATGATATTTTGGTTTTGAAGTATAAACTATTTTGAAATGACCGCGGTGTTATAATAACGTTTGGTTGTTAAAGAGACCGGGATCGGATATGGGCATACTCTCTATCGATACCGAAAACCACTTTAACAACTATGTACGCGGTGGAGATTCCAGAATGAAGTAGGATGGTGGCGACGATCCTAAAGGTATATTTAGGTGGACCCAACTCCCATGAGTTGGCATAAGGTGGCTAAAACAGGAGCGATTCCGGGCCAATGAGGTAGCTCCTCTTATCGGACACACTCCATCGTATGCCATTCTATTACTTTGTGATAGATTTGGTGCGCACCTTTGATTCGGGAGTGTGGCTCGAGTTGGGCGATTGCTGCGGGTTTGCATTACCAACAGTCCAGATGCGTAATTGGTATATCTACCCTGGCATTGCCTAGTTGTTACGTGTCACCTACCCTAGCGCGCTTTCTACGAGTTTGTTTTGTGTCGTACCTATGGAGTATCCTCTGGTAGCTCCAGTTTACGGGGTATTGCGGTACTATATAGACTATTGGCACTATAAAATGTGTTAAGGGGGATATGGGTAACGCCTTAATGCTATTTTAATAGTTTACTTTACTTTAGACATATTATAATAGCATATATACTACATAGTAGATAGTTTAATGGATCCTTAGAGGATGGTTATCCCAAACATCCTTTGAGTTACTTGTATTTCAGTTGATATTTCACTTGAGTTGGATTTATTGATATAAGAATGTTAATCCTGACTCGAGTGTTTTGTGTTTTGCTTTATGCTCGGGTCAGACTGAGTTGTACCAGTATTCGAGACTCACCTTTGGAGTTGGAGCTTCGCTTGGAGATCCATCTATTGATTCTGCTTTCAGTATTCAGTTGATTCCAGTGATGTATTCAGATCTTGTATTTGACTATTGTATTGAGACATCTATGTATTCGTGACTTCTGTTGTATCTTGTTTAATTCTGTTATATATATATATATAGTAGCTTCATGAACTACTATTCTTTTGTTTCCGCTGCATTATTGTTATATTACTATGTGTCTATGATTCTGTGATTATTTATTTACTGTATATGCTGAGTTTTGCCAAATTTAAATTAACAATCTGATATTTTGAGCAATTCAAATCCGACATGTATGGATGCGAATGGTTGAAAATTCCGGGTCGTTACATTGCACCTTTTGTTTTAAGTAAAATCTTTCGTCGGGGTCGTAACCTCTTTTGCTGCCGCCTTTTTCCTTTCGAAGTAATGCCTTCGAAAGGGTTGTTTTGTTTTAAAAACATAGCCATTTCTCCAATGCTTTCAAAAGGGTTGGTTTCGACACCATCACTTCTTTACTTAGGAATAGCTTTCGAAAGTGTTGCTTTCCACCTTGTTCTTTTACGACCCTTTGAGATTTCAAAGATAAACCTAGAGGTTTCGAATAACATAGTTTTGAATGGTTTCGAAAGGTTGTTCCATGTTTATTATTTGAACCCAAATGCTTTCGAAAGGTTTGATGTTTTAATGCTTTCAATAGGTTTTAATGAAGGTTTCCAAGGTGTGGTTCCCCAATGGTTGCGAAAGGTTTGACAGGAAAGGTTTTCCAATGTTTTCGAAAGGTAATGTTTAAGTATTTTAAAGATAGGATGTCTAAGGTTTTATAGCTTTCGAAGGAAAGGTTATTCAATGGTTTCGAAAGGTTTTTTGAATGGTTTCGAAAGGAATGTTTTGGCCTTTCGGCTTGGGCTATAAAGGGTTAGTAGTTAACCAAACAAAACTATAGTGTTCAGACAGATAATCCATTTATTACTTGATATGTATGTTTACATGATAATGCTTTACGGTTTTAACTAGTTTTGGTTGCAGGATTATGATTTGCAAAAGATATGTTTTTAAAGGATATTAATGAGAGGAAACCCATTCTGCTAAGCGACGTGGTCTCCCTTAATATCATATAACCGAGATGTATAGCATTATTCACACCAAGCTTTATGTTGGACTCGAAGTTTATGTTTTCCCCCTTAAATTCTCGGGTGCTCAAAATTGATTTGAGTAGGTTGAGGGTTAAGGATTTACAGGTTTAAGAGGTTGACTAATAAAGCTTCCGAAGATGAGGGGAGGCTGAAGTTAGCTATTTAGGAGTTTTTCTGTTTGTTTTATTTCCGCTGTGTTGTATTAAGTTTGTTATGACTATTTAGTACTCTGGTCATCCAAGGGGGCATCTTCGTTTGTCGCTCTTGGCGTATTTTGTAATAATTATATTTAATCTGTACTTGGGAAATGATTGGGATTATGTAATGGAATATGAAACATGTTTTGTGAAATGTAATCAAAAAAGTTGTTTTGGAAACTTGTGATTTTGTTTCATATTCATGTGCTTATGATATTATGGATACCATTAACATTACCGTATTTGGTCACCGAAAGTTAATACAGTGGATGACTGTGGCATCTATAGCGCTTAGCTTCAGGCCTCCAGATAGGGGATGTAACAGCTATGCTAAATCCAATATAAACATAAACTATTTGATCATTTGCCTAAGCGATTTTGATGATGAAAGTCAAACTAGAATCAAAATTTGATGATCTATGTTACTATTTCATAGTAAATAGATCATGCTTAAAATAGATTTTATTTTTAATTTCATGTCATTTTCATGAGAATTTATAAGTGGGTTTGAATGATGTGTTAGAGTTTGATGGTTTAAGTTGTGCTAATTAATAGCACAAATAAATCATACTTATAATAAACACATCTATCATTTCTACATAAAATTAAATGGAGAGATTATAGATAAATTTTGTGTTGATTTATATGGATGATTGAAAGTGGATTTGCCTCTAAATTGCTCCTTAATCTCATAGTTTTATTCACATTTGCTCTGGTTTATTTTCTACAATTTTCTTGGTTTAAAACAACTTCAAAACTTTGGTCTAATTTGATTGAGTAATATTAGAGTTTAATTTTGTCCCTACGGATTGGCCCGTACTAGCATACGTACTATGATTGTACGCCCTGCGCTTGTGGTTTTTATAACGATTATATTTTTCGATGGTTTTCTAATCGATAGAAATCCATCGTCTAACGGGGGAGTCTATAACAACCCTGGTTTAGAATACCAGAATGTAAATAAAAAGAATAATTTAATTAAGTGATAATTAAATAATTAAAATATTTGGGGATCTTTATTGTCAACTAAATTGGAGTTTGGGAAATATGTACATGGAGTTCATGTAAATGATTTTCTCATAAAAAAGGGTATTTGAGAATTCTAGTAATAATGGAAGTAATTACTATGTGATAAATTCTTTTATTTTATAATAAAATAAAATGTGAAATTTAATTGATGAAATAAGGATTTAAGAACCATTTAATTTAATTGTAACTTAATGACTTATTTTATCACTTATAAAATCATTGTAATGGATGTAATGTGAATTTAGTAAAATTAAAGTATTTTTGATTCTTGTTTAAATGGAGGAATTACAACTTAATGGATTATTAGTTTTCTAATTATTTTAAAAAATAAAAAGAATGCTTTATTATTGTTATAAAATGGTTGTAAATTTATTCCAATGTTTGAAGTTGAAATGCAATAAATGAGCTAACATTGATTTTATAAATTGCGATAATCTATGAAGTATAACTTAAAATGTTGTTTAAGTTTCCTCCTTATAATTGAAAATGAGAATGCTGATTAAGTCCTTTTGGTAAGCAAATACTAAACTTGGCCCATTTAGAGTTAGTGAATAAAATGTAAGTTTGTTCCTCTTATTTTCACCTTTCTCACTTCTGTTAGTAACAAGAGAAATTACAGTAAACTTTTATCATTCTTTTTCTCAAAGAAACCCTAGTTCTTCCCCAAATCAACCAAATAGAAAGTGAAATCACTAGTTCTAAAGCTAATAAACTCAGATATTCTATACTAACCATTAATACATCTTGTTGCTCCTTCATTTCAGTTTTAGATTAGTAATTGAATTGTATATTTAGGTTTATTTTTGAGAATCTTAGGAGCAACTGAGGAGTTAACCAGAGGTCTAGAAGCAGTAAACAACTTCCCTTCTTAGCAATAACGTAAGTAATATCACAATTTCTGGTTATAATTCACTGCATGTGGTAAGTAGTTGAATTGTTGAGAAAATTGTTGGACTTGATCTTAGTCTGTACTTAATCTGTTGTCTGTTATTTTCTCTATCAATAGCAATTCTGTCCATTATTTCATCTATATTTGCTCCAGGTAGCTGCTCCTTTTCGTTGCCGTTTCCACCTTGTTTCGCCCGGTTTTTGTTTGATTGTTTTGATCATTTTCTTGAGTTAAATTGCCTCTAAATTTTTGTGATTTAATTCGTATTTGATGATGAGAATATTGTGATGAGTTGGTTTTCAAATAAATAGCAATTTTGCTTGAAAAAATAAATATATAGATTTCAAGTGATTTCTAAAATGATTTTGGAGTAATTCAATTATATTTCAACTCGTTCCTAACTCCTACTTTTATTAAAACATTTTTATGCTATTTATAGATATATAGAAATCTCATTTTTATGGATTTTCAGCTCTCTTTTTTAAAACAAACATTTAGAAAGAAATTTCCAAAACTCATATTTATATATAAATTATCATTTCATTCGAATGAGAAATTTAATTAAATGATTTAGTAAAACAAGTGGTATGGAACGCTTGCATTTACTTTGTCGGTTAATTCCCAGATTTATTCAATCGAAACCCTATTTTTCTCTTGAGTGGTGTCTATTAACTTATAGGAAATATTAGAATAAACAAGTGTGGTATGGGATGTACAAGCGTTATTTGACTAGTTATTATTTGGAAGTAGATAATACTTACTAAAATGAGTTTAATGACTTGTCTACTGTGTTTATCCATGTAAAAGCGGATCCATGGAGCTTTACGCTCATCTATGGAGCTTTACGCCCATCCATGAAACTATAAGCTTTATGCTCATATGTGGAGCTTTATGCTCATCTATGGAGCCTTGCGCTCATTTGTGTTTTATGGGTTTCATATCCATACATGGGTCCTCTAGACTATTTGTGCATACACCCCTATTCGGTGAATTTTATATGTTCACCAATCCGTGATAGTCACCTCCCTCTTTGTTTTTTCTGGATTTCAATTTGATTTCTGGATTTTTATGAGATTTGTGTTTCACCAAATAATTGTGGAAATTGGTTTTACAATCTAATATTGGTTTTGAGATTTAGTGAATAAGATTTAAGAATGTTGATATTCTTCCGTGTTTGGCTCTATGTGGATTTGTGTTCTTATGAAACATGTTTACCTTATCATTCTTATCTCACATTTACTTGAATTATGACTAGGTTGGCCCGTTTATTATTTTATATAATACTCGGGTCAGACCGAGGTGTTTTAGGTACTTCGGCATGATGACTTTAGGGTTGGACTAGCTTGGTGACATTTTACTTACTATAATAGTCTCGTAGTGTGTAGTCTACCATGTATTCGAGATAGAGACTCATCTTGTTATACATATTATTTTGGATTATCTATGTATCACTTATGTACATCATGGTTGTCTTATGACCACTGTTTTGTTGTCCACTCTATGTATTATATTCATGTCTCCACCAGTATATGAGATATGTATATTTATCTATGTATTCTGTGATTCTATGATCTACAATATAAATATTATTCTAAACTGTATTAAGCCATCGTGTTGTTGTTTTGCGCCTGGATCGGGTATGTTTAATCCTCTTCTGAGAAAAAAACATTTTCACCCAATTCGAGGCATCGATACTCTCCCAAAGCAATAATATAGATGGTCGATCATAACCAGCCTTATTCTCCACATTAGCAGACGATATTACATTATAATGTCCTTTATTAATGAGGGTACAAAGGCGGGGCATCACAGCGGGCATGATTGTTCAATACAAAAGTCAACCGTATCTATACATCAAATTCACAATCCAACATGGATACCAAAGGAAAAAAGTGCAGGAGAAAGATAGACATGACTATCACTTTGACCCAGACTTGGAAACTGTTTGCTTGGAGTGGCGCTTCGGGTCCTTTAGTTCATGAGAGCTTTTTCACTCCACCTCCGTACTTGTAGCGGTGGCGACGTCGAGCTCAGCCTGTTTTTAGTTCATCGGCTCCAGCTCTTTTTTGGTTTCAAGCTTTAAGATGGCTATGTCAGTAAAAGAATTCTCTAGAGCTTGGTTATACAAAGCCGCCTCCTTTTAAGAACTATCGGAGGGGTCAAAAGCGCCAGTGATATCAGCGTTGGTGTCTTCTTGGAGAGCCACGACTGGAGAGCTTTGTCCACCGGGGGTTCAATGAGAACTAGGGGCGCAACACCCGAAGGTAGAGCATCGGGAATGATCGTAGCACTGTCAAGAAGCATTACACATGTATCACCTACAGGGAGATGGAAGAGACAGTTAGACGGTGACCCACTTAAACAAAACCAAGCACGACTGGAGAGCTTTGTCCACCGGGGGATCAATGGGAACTAGGGGCGCAACACCCGAAGGTAGAGCATCGGGAATGATCGTAGCACTGTCAAGAAGCATTGCACATGTATCACCTATAGGGAGATGGAAGAGACAGTCAGACGGTGACCCACTTAAACAAAACCAAGCGTATGCGGTCATGGCCCATGAACCATCAAGAAAAACCATACCTCCTTTAGGAAGATTGGCAGCGTCGCCTGAGATTTGAGTATGAGTTGCAAGGGGAAGGATGTCCATGGGCTAGCTCTGGGCTGGCAAATCTGGATAAAAATGAAAATGAAAAAGAGTTAATAAGACGTCATGCTTGGGGGCATAAATCACTGGCTTAGGGATCCAACCTTGTGTTGCAGCCTGGGGATTTGAGCTAGGACTTTTCCCTTTTTCTTCCATTTCTTTTTGTGTCTTTTCAGCCTCGGCCAATTTCGTATAACCCTAGTGCAGCCTCCATCTCTTCTACTGAAAAGCATGAGTCGATGGATTCAAGACTAAATGGCGGACCCCATTGCTCACTGGCAGCTTATAATCGGATAGATCATTTCTCACCCTCGGCAACCTCCGCAACTTTTCTCATTTTCAGAGCCTCCCCTTCAGACCGAAGGAATCCTAATGGGTTCTTTTATTCGGCAGCAAATGCAGTTAGGTCTGCAATACCAGGCTAAATTCTGTCGGCAACTGCTCGAATTTCATCTAACTTTTTATCCAGTTTGTCCTTCACATTCTTGTAGTCCTCAAAGAAGCGGGCACTTTCTCATTATAATGTTTCTTTCCCTCTTTGATGTTAATGGGCCATTCTTTCTTTATCTGCTCAAGGTCTTTGGTATGGGCGGCTTTAAGATCCTCTATCTCCTTAGCATGCTCAGCCCGTGACCGCTCCAATTCCTCCACTGTATCCTTGTGTTTCATCTCCTCCTCATGTAGTTGCTTCCTTAAGTCCAAAATCTTCAAGCTTTGCTTAACCTTCTTTTTGCCCACCTCTTCTCCAGCCTTCACCACCTTAGCGCTGTATTAGACAAGGCCTTGAGGCGGCCGAGCCCGTCAAAAAAGAGGTCGATTATCCCCTCAAAGGAACATGGTGGTGCTTCTGCTAACAGATGGGTCATGGGATTCCTGGGATGATAGGACTATTGAAATTCATCGAACAGTGGGTCAGAAGGGTCGGTTATGACGACTGTGCCCGACGGTTTCTTCCTCTAGTCCTTTTTCCCAAGGGCTGGCACTACTGCTTCCCTATTGTTAGTTTTCTCCTGATGCTTGGAAACTTCGGAATCAGACATAACGAAAGGAGAAAGCCGAGGAGATATGGAGCAACGGGATGGAGTACAAGACCTTTATTTACTACTTGGAGAGCGAGACCTCTTCTGAGAGCCATCTTTTGGGTTTTGTTCACCGGCCTACTCGGTAGAGCGATAACTGACAAGCTTTCCAATCTTCAGTAAAGCCGGGAGCTGCCCAACATTTACACTCGGCCCGAAGGAAGATGATGCCTTCTTTACACACTAGGGAGGAGCCAATTGCCTCATTTTAGCTGCAAGCATCTCCCTCTTCGAACTTATGACTCCTGCAATGATAGAATACAAGGATTTAGAACCATATAAGTTCCCAGGGGGATGTAAGACCGTGTGTTCGTGGAGTGTAAATGTGTCTAACTACTTTGGGTCCTTGTGGGACTCCAACTGCTATTGGATTTCGGCAATGGACCCGAGACCCCAATAATCAATACCCAGTTCTGGATCCGTAATATAATCGGAAGTATCAATTTCTCCGTGGGTGAAAGTTTCCCCCTCTTCTTCTGACCCAAACACTACGTGCAAGGCCTCATCAATTTCATGGTTATGCGGGGTAGTAGAGCCAATCCCTCTGAAAGAATAAGCCCCATCACCATAATCAAAAACAGTGTGGTTGCTGTCATGAGAGTGAGAGCATGTCTTTTCCTCCTTCCTCATACAAATACTATCATCTTCCTACTCCCGTAAAGTCTTCAATCGACTGCTCTTACTGGGGACTATCTTAAGGGCACCAGATGTTGAACCTTTTGAGCTTAATTTCTTAGTGGGAACGGTTCCGAAAATAGAGTGTTGAGAGGATGGGGCATCACTTGTCTCTTCAGTGGCCGAGTCTCTCTTTTTCTTTTTAGCCTTAATAGACTTCTAGATCGATGGCTGCCTACCCCTTCCGATTGAACGTACATCTACCAGAACCCAAGCTCTCTTAGGTTAGCGTTAGTAACGAGGCGTGGAACCTCCCGGAACTCCTTAGGAATATTTTGGAGTCTTTTCAACAAGGCATCCATGACTTTTCCAGAAGCCACACGAACAACACCTAAAAGAGAAACCCCCTAGAGGATGGATTAGCTATCCGCCTGAAACTGAGTCAGGGAATGAATAAAGTAAGTTACACTTACATCTGGAATGCCACTTGTGAAAGCACGAGGAGCTTTCCCTGACAAAGATGTAATCTCTCTTGAACATGCTATATTTAGAGTAAAAATCCTCAATTAGCCTTAACCCACATCCCTCTTTGAAGAAAACGAAGGAAGAGCCCTCCTGCTTGGTCTTTACAGCATACAAGAACCTGATCTAGTGATAGGTTGGGGGCTTCTGGAACTCCTTCATAAAAAAGAGTATAAACAAGTGAGGATGACATAATCATTCAGATGGAGCAGAAATGAAGTGATTTTTAAGTAGACGAGAAATCCGACGATCCATTGGGAAAGAGGAGGCGGAGCTCCAGTGGCACAGTAATTGTGGGAATAAGCTATATAACCCTCAGGAGGAGCTTGTGCCCACTGTTCTGGGATAGGTAAAAGAGGTCCTCTCCAAGTATGTCATGAGTTTCCACAACAAGATCAAGCTGTTTGGCTGTTAGAGTTGAAGCCTCGAAGTCTGCAGGTCGACCAACAATATTGATGGAGCATATCCATGGATAGTAGAATGAGTAAAACCAGGCTGGTTAGAGCGACGCTCCAGACGAACGAACCCAAAGGTTCCCCAGATGTGGTGGAAGAACGGGTGTTGTGACATCCTAACATACTGATCTAACATGATCAATCATCCCACTCATTATCATAAAGGCCGAAAGCATGCACAAGTGTGTGTATGTGTGCAAAAAAATCTACCCAGTGGATTGATGATCGCCACATAGTCGGGCCGAGGCCACGTCGAAGAATGGCCAAGCCAATGGAACTGTAATGTAAAATAGATGGAATTGATGTTAGAATGAAGTAGATTGCTCACCTGACTATGGAAGTGCTTTGGATAGAATATTGGGGATGGATTGAGTGCTCGAATGAACTAGCACAACAATGGCAGCTAGAGAGATGAAGGGGCACGGTTTTCATGGAGAGTTGGGAAATGAACAGGAGGTGCTCAGTTGAAGGAGAGAGTTGACTTATATAGGGGAGTGCCTCACATGCCAGTCTAGAGTAATGTTGGTCAGAAGCATGCCAATCCAAGCACGATAAAGAAGGGTACATGCCTATTGAGTGATAGTTCCACAAAGCCCACTTCATGCTACAAGCTGGGCTTTGGGTGGCAAGTTTTGGGTGCGTTTTCACACATAAAGACAGTACTGGGTGGAGACTATAAAGAAGTAAAAATCGAAAGGCAAAAACAAGGATCCTCCCCCAAGCTTGGGTCTTCAAAAGTGCCAAGCAGCATTCTTGGGCCGGTACCCAAGGGATCGAGCAAGTTTCTTAGTGCGGTACCCAAGGGTACCGACCAAGTTTCTTAGGTCGGTGCCAAAGGGCACCGACCAAGATTCTTGGGCCGGTACCCAAGGGTGCCGGATAAGTTTCTTGGGTCAGTGTATCGCTCATCCAGCTTCATGTCTTCATGGAGCTTATCTTAGGGGAAGAGGCTAAGCCGGTCCAATCGACCATTTGACCCACATACCAAGGAGATGTTGAGCCAAACCAAAGCAAAGGAACCTAGACTACAACCTGTCCTTACCCATCCAAACCTGGTCAATGCCTCCGAACCAAATTCTTAGCCGGGACTAGTAGCGCAAATAAGGAAGGAAATCAACGTATATCAAGAAACAGATAACTACAAATGGCATATCCAGGAATATTCCCTTTGACCAAGATATATAAGGAAACGTCATAAATTACCACATAAAACACACCTTAAATCTACTCCTATAAATATAAGACCTTTGGCATCATAAATCACACAGAGACTTTTTGGAGACCTTGAATGCTCCAAGTAACAAGATCAAGATCGACTGCGTAGAGTAGCCAGATCATAATATTATATTCCAAGTCATTGTGCAACTTGGAAATTGCTTGTATACTGGAAATATAAATAAAGGAAATAAAACTAACTGTGGACATAAGCCCATTATTGTTGAACCACTGTAAATTGCGGTGTCCTTTACTTTTTGCTATTTTTCACCTTTCTTCTATTTTTGTTTACTCTACTACAAACATATCGATTAGAGGCATTTGCCCATTTTTCACGCAAACAGATGGTATGACATGTATCAAGAAGATTGAAATTCATACTGATATTCTTATTGAAAAAGCAAGAGTAGACTCGTTTAAGGTATCATACTCATGCTATTTTATACCTATTCCATGCGTTCATCATAGTATTGCTCAAATTCATCTTGAGTTGTGCAGTTTCAGAAGGTGCTACATATTCTTTAGCAGCTACTAGCAAATTTACAATAAGTCCAGTTAAACAATGTTATGCTATTATTATAGGTACTTACTATTTTAAGTGTTGCTCAAATTGTATTTCTTTAACTTTATTAGCTGATAGTACTCAGGGATTTTGGTAAAGTTTTAGATAGTTGTATGCATCATCATGACACATAATGACATAAACCATTTGTTTGTTTGGATACAAGGAAAAGCGATAATCTTCTAACTTGTGGTAGTAAGCAATGATCCTCTAGCTAGCACAAACGGTGTTGTAGTAGGTGAAATCATAGCCGAAGGAGTGACAGAAGTAAATGGTGTAGGAGCAGCCTGAGGCGGTCCTATTGCAGGGATTGATGGTTCAGATTGTGGACATCATTTCCTACATTTGTACAGGGTAATAAATATGCACGTAGAAGTCATATGTGTGGAGTATGTGGAGTGACCTTAGTTTCTATATGTAGCATCCGTTAGTAAACACAAGTCCTACTTATACAATTGTTACTTCTTGTTTTCCAATAAAACAACATGATTATGTTATTGGATAGGTTGCACGAGATTTTTAATTTTGTGCTCCTTTATCTTTTAGTTAATTATTTGAGTTGTTATATAATTGGAGATGATTTAGATTTTAGAACTTTAATTGCAATAGTTGGGTCCTTTTAGTCTTTTGTCATGATAATTTAGTAATGGTCATTGCTGTTACAACTTGCTATTTTCTAACGGTTATTACCATTACAATATTCTTCTTTGTAACGGGATAAATTTTACATTTTTTTTACTTAACAGTAATAGCCATTGCAAATTGTTTACTTTGTAATGGTACTCACCTTCATAAATTACTTCATCATGGTAATAACCGTTACAAATTTCATGACAAATTTTCCATGCACGTGGTACCAATGGCTATATCCATTACAAAATTATTTTTTACAGTTATAATCATTCCAAAGTCTCTTTTCTGGTGTTATGTCCTATGAGGGAGGCTATTAAAAAGAAAAGACACTCGGGAAAGTGTTATCGCTTCCATGAGACGCATGAGCATTGTAATTACCTGATTTTTCGACCCTCAAATGTCGACAGTAATACATCATGGTATTTATGTGTCGAGCACCCAAGTGCTGAAAAGATTGATAGTTATGGTAAAAAAGAAACAAAATAAGAAAGAAAGAACACAGTATAAAAATCTCACAACAGAATGATAACATATAATATCCAAAAAAAACAGTACATAGATTTACTCCAAAATGAAGGGTAATTTCAAAGTTACTAAACCTAAATACTATCATCATCCTGGACAATTATAAATGCATGTCCTCATAATGCTGATATATGCATAATAATAGTGCAATGGAAATAGAAATAGATAGATAAACGAAAGCCTCCAACTCGTCTTCTAAAGCTCTAAAATGTCCAAAGTAAAACCTGCTTCACTCAGCCTACTTGAAAAAGTCCACGAGTAATTTAGGAAAAACAAAAACCATGTGTCAAACATAAGTCTAATACGAGAAGCTCAAAATACATGTATCCACATAACATTAACTTTTGAGACCGTACAGATCACCATAACAGTTTCCCCCTCAAATGAAATCAAACCATCTATTAAGTAATATAGTGATATAATGGAGAGTGTCTAGGGTGTATAATATAAATCAGAAAATAACTAGGCTGCTTACATAGCACAACAAATATTAGAAGTACATCTAAACTTGCTAAGTTACGTTCGCAAATAGATTTTCCATGGAGATCCCCTGAGTAAACTGAAGCCGACCTCCTGCACAAGAGTCAGAAACTAAGTTCTGAGCGTCATATATCTCTAGATAAAATATACTCAAAGGAAAACATAACCAGTCCATGTCCGAACATGTGATACCGAGTATCGTTTACTCCTACAAGCACGACAAAACATCTCTAGATATGAAGTTGATATATCCTTGAGTTAGGTAAACCCAAAGGCTATACCTCTACTCCTTTTATGTCATTCTGATGTCGAGGTCATGTTCGGCATTTCTCATATAAGTATTCATCACTAGAATAAAACAAGAATCCTTTCATGGATTCCAGCACAAGTCGGCTAACAAATGCTAATGCTATATCTAACCTTGGACTTAACCATATGATAGACAGTTCAACTCTTTAGCATTAGTTTGAAATGTTAATGCCGGCCTCTCCCTTAGACTTAACCATAGGATAGACAGTTCAACTCTATAACATTCCATTTCACATCCACTTCAAAAGCATAGACTCATATACCAGTTTTGAAGTGGTATCCGGTAAGTAAAACACTTACCGATCCTGGACTCTTCAAAACTAAATCGACAAATTTCTGATAAACTCAATTCCGGTTCTTTTAGAAGTAAGCGAACTATATATAAAGGAGTCCTCCTCGAGGGATCTTGTATATATACAATTCTTAAAGCTAGAGAACTTTCATACCAATGAGTCCTCTCTAGGAGATCTTAAACCATATGAAGCCATGAAGCTTTCATATACTTCCTAAGTTAAATGGTCAAGTTCGATTAGTCGACTAATTGACTATCTAGTTCTAAAAATGATCACTTACGGAAATCAAGTTTCGTATACTGTTAACTCGCCTTTTAGCGAGGCAGTACATATGCAGATTTAACCCAACGGACTTCGTGATCATCAAGGAAAAAAGCTCGAAAAGATGGTTACCCGGATTGGAGATCAGTTATAAACAAGACTATAAACGATGGTGGAACGGATTCGAGCGGATAGCACTTAGGAATTGGCTAAGTCTGGAGTTGACACTTCCTCTAGGTCTTGTACACTATGGATCGAACTAAATCGAAATGACTACGGATCACTCGAATTAGTAGTACAAATCAAAAATGATCGATCCATAACTCAACAACCACAAGGGCGATCGACAAAACAACTTCAGAAACAGGAAGTGGAGGACATGGGGGACCCACTATATCAATCGCTGGGCCCCACGTGCAAATAAAAACAATCAGCACCGATCGTTCTTATGGTATGTGATCGACCCCAAATTTTATGGATCGGGTCGCTTGGCTCTGGAGGTTCTTCTGGAAAAATTTCAGCCTGATCCATGCACGGCTTCACCTATAAATACACTGGACTTGGGCTCATTGTGGAGGAACGAATTTCTGGCTATTTTTCATCACGCTTCTCTCTTCCTCGATGAAATTTCTAAGGCAAAAATAGCTGTATTTGTAATCTTACATTATAAATAAAAAGATTATTGGAGTGGATGTAGGCTGGAGTTTGCCGAACCACTATAAAATTCATGTGTTCTCTTACATTATTATTATTGAATCTCAGATCTATGTTCTTAACTCTCTATTCAGATATTGTTATTGGTTAATTGGTGCTTTCACATATAACTGGATGTTGGTGGCCATTTTTGAAGCCAACATTTTTGGTGCTTTCACCGAGAAAGTTAGCCCCCGCGGATTTGGAGTTCAGATTTGGTATCAACTAAATAGCTTGGATTTGGAGTTCAGATTTGGTATCAACTAGATAACTTGGATTTGGAGCAATGGTTAGACAATCAACAAGGATAGCACTACTAGAAAGGAGCCATGATGGAGGGAGTCAAGAGGCTTCCTCTGGAGCTGGAGCTAATCAAGCATCTATCTTCATCATTAGGGATGAAATGGAAACGATGAAGGATGCTATGCAGGAAAGGATGCTGAAAAGACAAGAGGAGATGATGCAAAATCTACTCAGGAAGATTGGACAAGCTAGAGCACAAAACCAAGGGATTGGAGTAGCAGGAAAGTTGGAAATATGGATCATGAAATTAGAGCAGCAGGAGTTTGGGAAAACCAGAATCATGATCATGGAAATAGAGCAGTTGAACTAAGGAACAAAGTGGAGCACCCGGGAGCACCTCTCGGTCAACAAGGAACAATCGGCCTCAATCCATCCATAAGGATCAATGTCGATCGATCTATACTCTAGGGCATGCCTCTAGGTCAGGCAGGATCGATCCCAGGCATAGTGTTGGATGGTGCTATGCAGTTTGGTGCTAATCAGAATTTGGATGCTCATCCGAAGTAGTACGTTCCGGAATTCCCTCGTGGACTCGAGGGGCGGTTTGGAAATGATGATAGGAGACTACCGCTGGATGACAATGATAGGTTTGTAGAGATGATCAGCCAAGCTATGCGTGGAGGATTGGTGAACAGGGATCTGGAGGATGTAAATAGAAGTCCATTCACACCTAAAATCAAGAATGCTAGGATTCCGCCGAAGTTTAAACTACCAACGCTGAAGTATATGATGGAAAGTCGGACCTAACTATGCATATGATGAGATATATACGGCACATGGAAGTACTAGGGGTATCAGAGGAAGTCATGGCATGATGCTTGCCCTTGTATTTAATGGTTATAGCTGCACTATGGTTCAGGCAGTTGGAGAGCGGTTCTATTGACATATGGATGGAATTGGTCGAAATATTTATGAGGCAGTTCGGGGTTCACATTTCGAGATCCAAAAATGTGATGAGTCTGTCAACACTGAAACAGAAGACTAGAGAGTCTATGAGGAGTTTTCTGATATGATATAACGTCGCGGCATCATCGGTGGATCGACCAGATCCATCCATGGTTTTAATGGCAGTTGTATCAGGAATTGCTGATGGCACATATTTCAAAGATTCATTGGCGTGGTATCCACCTATAGATCTTAGGGAGTTTTACAATGAAGAAGAAAGGTTCCTATGGTAGGAAGACGCTCGAGCCGACAAACTGGAGGTGAAAGCTATGCAAAGTGGAGAATCATCAGGAGATGCAAACAAGAATGATAGAGGCAAATGGAAACTGGATGATGGATATGATGGGACGAAAAGGTGATGGAAAGAGCAGGAGTCGAACTTCTTCTCCTACTCGGATTTGATGGAAAGCCTAGAACGGATTTATCTGAACACTAGGGGGCAACTCCCTTATCAGAAACTGGCAAGGAGGGATCCCACGGAGCAGGAGCGTATGTCTAGAAAGTAATGCATGTTCCAAGAATTGAACGGGCATACCACGGTTGAATGCATGCATTTAAAGGATATGATTGAGAAGCATGTCAGGAATGGCAGATTGCCGTAGTACGTGAGGAATCAAACAACGGAGGTCGAACAGAAGCAGCCACCATTCGCATCGAATGGAAACAGGAATGGCCCTAGATCGGGTTCACGGATCATCATCAATTGATCGTGATGGCAAGTGCAAATTTCAAGACTTGGACTTTGGCCATAATAATAAAAATAAACTCTATAATAAGGCGGTTAAGTCACTTACACATGTATGGGATCGAGGACGGACCCTAGACATGCTTTGAGATGATGACGAACCGTCGTGCCTAGAGAGGCACCCTTTGGCTTTTTTAGTTTTATGGATTTATAGATGTCCAAACTCTTATTTATTAGGTTATTTATGATCCATATTACTACGATAAATAAAACAGGACGCGATTATTGTCCCAAGTGATGGGGCGGTAATTGTAAGGTGCGAGTCCCTTCACTGGAGAGCGAGAGAATGGACTCGTACATGGATTAAGTCCTCAATCGGAGAGTCGAGGCCGAAGAATAAAACCCAACAGTACATTAGGTATAGGTTATGCCTAGCAAGGAGTAGGTTGCATCACCGGAGAGCGACATGATCGGCCTACTCAAGTCATCGAGTATGGATTATGCTCGGCAAGGGTCCGGAGAGACCTTGACCGACCTAGGACTTAAGCCAAAACAGCACTTAATGTTCAGGGACACTGAATCAGTGTACAGGATGTAAAGCAACTTCGTTGGAGAGTGACAGGGTCATCTTACTAGGTCATTGGGTATGGAGTGTGCTTGGCAAGGACCCGGAGAGGTCACAGATTTGGATATCAACCTCGAAAAGCAATAGATTTGGCTTCGGATGGACACAGATTTGGATAAAATGATCTGAAGAGATCGCGGATTCGGAATTGGATATCGACTCGGAATGGTCATGGATTTCACTAATGATCCGAAGAGATCATGGATTTGGACGGATTGGATAATATGGCTATCGATGGATTTTGGACTTCCGACATTGAATTTATGGCAATTCAAAACAAACCTTCCTATCGCAAGGCATGTTTTGGGGGGCAAAGTGTTAACCCGCCTTTTGGCAAGGCAGTACACAGGCGAATTTAACCCAACGGACTTCATGATCATCAAGCAAAAAGCACGAAGAGTGGTTATAAACAAGACTATGGATGATGGTCGAACAGATTCGGGCTGATAGCACTCTGGAATTGGCTAAGTCTGGAATTGACACTTCTCCTAGGCAATGGATCGGGTACGATCCATTCTCTACACTATGGATCGGACCGAATCGACATGGCTACGGATCACTCAGATTAGCAGTACAAATCAACAATGATCGATCCATAACTCAACAATCACAAAGGTGATCGAAAAAAAAACTTCAGAAATAGGAAGTAGAGGACACAGGGGCCCACCATATCGATCGCTAGGCCTCACGTGTAAATAAAAACGATCGACACTGATCGTTCTTATGGTGTATGATCGACCTTAAATTTTATGGGTTGGGTCGTTTGGCTCTGGAGGTTCTTCTGGTGAAATTTTAGCCTGATCCATGCACGGCTTCACCTATAAATACAGTGGACATGGCTCATTGTGGAGGGCCGGCTTTCTAGCTATTTTTCATCACACTTATCTCTTCCTCCATGAATTTTCTATGGCCAAAACAACTGTATTTGTAATCTTACAGTATAAATAAAAAGATTGTTGGAGTGGACATAGGCTGGAGTTTACCGAACCACTATAAAATTCGTGTGTTCTCTTACTTTATATTTATTGAATCTATGATACGTGTTTTTAAATCTCCATTCGAATATTGTTATTGGTTAATTGGCGCTTTCATATACAACTGGGTGTCATTGGCCATTTTTGACGCCAACATATACTTAACATATTTCCAACCTTCTCAACTTACTATCCCTCGGTCAAGAATGAAGCAAGTGGATTAGAGCGCTATTGCATCAAAACCTTATTTGAACAACATTCTTAATTCTCATATATAGATAAGTCTACTTCGTCAACTTTTAGTGTTAAGTATAGTAAATTACTTTCCATAAACAAGTATACAAAACAAAGCATGATTAAGTAATTTGAGCATCTCCTAAACCCTTCTATAACATTTTTTGTTATTTAAAACCCTTTTAAAATTGATATATATATATAAGTATGTATGTATGTATGCATGTATACTAATTTATTTATAATGCTAAGATATTTTAAAAACAATTTAAAAGATATCACATTACAAAAGCTTTTTAATACTTTAATAAAATAATCAATTAATTTTCTAAAAACTATATATACTTTAAAATACTTTTAATCATGGTTAAACATTTACTTAAAATAATATTTAAAATGTCTATTTTATTGAGAAACTTCAAAAAGCATGTTTTTACTTATTTAAAAATAAACCTTCTACTTTAATAATTCATAATTAACTATTAAGAATATATAAAAATTCCAAATCATTTTTAAATACTCTAATATAAGTTAGAAAATACTAATAAAAAGATTAAGTAAAAGGCTTAAGTTTAAAGTCATTTCAAAGCAAATTAAAGTCTCAAACAAAAACTACATCATTTTCAGAATGTTGTAAAAAGTGGTTCGAAGATACTACAGTGTTTTAAAAGTGCTCAGATGACTGTTATTAGGGATAGAAATGGGGTGAGTTGGGGTGGGTTTGTTGTGCCTCAGGCCCGTCCCAGGATTTTTAAACCCTGCCCTAGGCCCGCACCGTAGACCTGATGCTGGTCTGAATTTTCACCCCGTACTCGGAACCTATACGGGTCAGGGTAGACCTTTCCCCTCTCAAGACCCGTTGAGGCTTTACATATTCATTCAAAATTAGGTATTAATGTACATATATTTGCTTCTTTTATTTGTAAGAGAGATTGTCGCTGAATAATACAATAAACATAGAGATCGATGTGTTTACAATGATAAGTAATGTAATAAAAATTTGGTGTACGATTACAGTTTTAGAAAAATATGCATATGTTATTATATAATTTTTATTGATGCAACTTAATACCATATAAATCATATAACTTATTGAATGGAACAATAGAATATCCATGTTGTTATAAAAGGGTTAACAAATCGTTGTTATAGTAATAAAACGATTTTATGAGATCTTGGTAGTGCGGGCCCGGTTGGGGCAGGTCAGCCAAGCCCTGACCCAACCCTAGACCCGGAGCTCTTATGAATGGGTCATGGGTCTTCCCGTCCTGATGACGCTATGAGGCGGGTCTTGGTGGGTCAAAATAGGGGCGGGTCTACCGAGTTTAGAAACTAGACCCACCACATGGCCATCCCTAACTGTTATAAATGACTATGAATTGGGCTAGTTTTGATTACTTAAAAGTTTTTTCATTTTTCGAGATGCAAACAATCTTTTTACAGTAAATAATATACATATAACACATCACAATCATGGAGAGAAACCCCTAAGGATCTCTCTACAAAATTCTATTGAAAATTCTGAGCACAAGGTATTTCCTAAGTGCACCTATAGTGACTATCACTATAAAACCACTTCCAAATCAAGTTCGGCTCAAATCAAAGTCTAACCAAACCTTATGTCCTTTATTTCAAGGCTATGAAACAAGTTATAGAAAGTCATACAAGTCTATATACATCATTTACATATGCCATTTGCTTTCCAAAGCAAGAATCACAACAATATATCATAATATAAATTCAAGCATATTTACTATAGTTTAAACGACATTATAAACACTTTATATTCATTCAAATGGTGAGCTAGCTTACCCTTCAACAAGAAAACAATCAAATACAAGCTCGAACTTCCCACCTCAACCTTGCAAGCATCCAAACTTCCTACATTCTTCCCTTTTGCTCATCGCCTAGGCTATTTTAAGCCTCTACATGCTCACGGCCTTGATTGGGGGGGGAGGGGGTTGTGCTCTAAATCTTCTGGCTTTGAGTTGATGGAAGTTGTTGCTATATTTTGCAAGAGTTATACCTAAGTTTGGAGTGAGGTGGAGTTTTTCTGAATTACTTTATTCTTACGAAATTATGAAGAGATAAAGGAATGGAGTGCTTTGATTAATTTTGTAAAAATGTAAAAGTGTTTTTATATTGAGTGTGTGCGTTTATATAGGCATACAAGGGTAAGATCACCCTTTCCCCTTACCCTCCTAGTCGGCCAAGAAGGCTCACTCCCATGTGCGTCCATGTTCTTGCCTTTCCACCTCAAAAGTAAAAGAAAATATCTCCACTTCATAATATCTTTACAAAATAAAAATCCCATTTCGTTCTAGATGCTTCTAGAACAAATTTTAGTTAACCATAATTAGTGAAAATATTTTTATTAGCTATTAAAGACCTTCTATGTTATTTAGACATGTACAAAAAGTTTAAACAACTTATATAGAATAAAAGCTGTTTATCGATAAAATGATTTTCGGTCACATTCTCGATATTTCTTCAATGTATGTATTTTTGTAAACAAATTTCAAAAACAAATTTCTTATCATCGGTTATTCATTAAAAGTAGTTTAATAAGGTTATATAATCATATTTATAGCACTTAACCATATTCCAAAAGTTCTGATATTCAATGACCAAGCGTTCGAAATTACAGTTCACTACATTCTCTCCCATCTAAGGTATTTTGTCCTCGAAATTCAAACAAGAACAACAATCAAAAGAGGAAAGAAGAAAAAAGATACATATATAGAGAACTGTTAAAACTATATACAAACCAAACTATAAACCAAAATGCATACTATGTGACTCCACCTTAAGCAGTGAGTATACGACAAAAGATATACTATAAGATAAGAAACTAATAATCTAGAAGCAACTCCAGATAGGATTCCTTTACAATATCCTCTATCTCCTATATACAAACCTAACATCCTCGATTCACTATACCTTAATCAAATTCATGACTTTAGTCCTCAATCGCTTGTATCTCAATCAACTATGCGATCAGGTTGCCTTAGAATAGTCAAACTAAGCTTAACCTCTAGGTCTTCTTGCTGCGACGCTTCCACATTAAAGAAGGACCATGCACAAACTTATGCAAACGCGATATATGAAACACATTATGCACGTCCCATAGTCTAGTTGGTAACTCGACTCTATATGCAAGTGTACCGACCCTCTCTAGAATCGGGAATGGTCCTATATAACGAGGAGCCAACTTTCTAGCCCTTCCAAACTGAACAACATTTCTTATTAGATAAACATTTATGAACACAAAGTCCTTAACTAAGAACTCCAAGTCTCTGTGCCTCACATCCGCATAACACTTTTACCAATTCCGCACTTCCTTTATACGCTTTCGAATCTCTGGTACCTTATCTAACGCCACTCGAATCATATCCAACTCCAATACTAAATGATCTCCGGGTTCTGCCTAACACGATGGAGATTTGCAAGGGCTTCCATACAATGCTTCAAAATGTGCCATTCCATTGCTAGCCTGGTAACAGTTGTTGTATAAAAACTCAACAAGTGGTAAATATTCTTCCCACAAACCACCAAAATCTAATATACAAGCCCGAAACAATCCTTCCAAGATATGGTTTGCCCATCGGTCTATGGATGGTAAGATGTACTCAAACTCAGCTCTGTCCTCAATGCCTCATGCAAACCTTTTCAGAACTTGCTTGTGAATATCGGATCTCAATCGCTCATGATATCACATGGAACTCTGTGCAATCTAGCGATCTCCTTAATATACAACTTAGCTAAAGTAGAAGCCGTCCTCATAGTCTTCATTAGTAAGAAGTGTGAGCTGGTAATTAGTCTATCCACTATAACCCATATGACTTTGTCACACTTCCTCAACCTGGGTAGACCGTCTATGAAGTCCACAGATATTTGCTCCCACTTCTACTTAGGAATCTTAAGTGGCTGAAGCAATCTAGTTGAATTCTGGTGGCTGCCTTTGACTTGTTGGCGGTTAGAACACCTACTCACAAAAATGAAACATTTCTCTTCATACCTTCCCACCAGAAAGTTTGCTTCATGTCTTGATACATCTTTGTAACTCCAGGATGTTTCGTCAGTTGACTCTCTGTTAATGTTAACTCCAAGATTGTTAAAACCTTATAGGAGGATCGACTAGCCCTTGCATGGTTTGTCAAGACTTGGCCTTATCGAGTCATGGATGTTTGCTTGCTTGTGATAGCTTTGTTTTGGGTTTCATGGGGTTCAGTATTATTTTAGGGATGGAGTAACTAAAGAAGTACGGAGTGGTGGTGGATTATGAGTGGCCATTGATGACGATAAGGATGGATCACTACTACAAAATAGGTCATTTGCTTCGTTGATTACCTCTGTTGCTTAGGTTCAACAACCGAAGCGAATACAGACGACGCAACATGCCTAACCCTGTTGCTTCGGTTGCTCAACCGAAGCAAAAGGGTTTTTTCTTCTTTGGTTGTTTGTAACAACCGAAGCAAAAAAGGGGGACTTTTTCTTCGGCTATTAGTAACAATCGAAGAAAAATAAAGGGTCTTCGGCTTAAAAAAGACTCATCTTTTGCTTCGGTTGTTACTAACAACCGAAGCAAAATGCCCCCTTCTTTTAGAACAAAAGCTTGCCTTGAACCACTAATTTAATAGGTTAACACCACCCATTAAATCCATTTTAATCATGCATTGCTTATATTAACAATACTGCCAAAGCTAAGCAACTAACATAATCTTCATAACACAATGCAGGCAGAAAGCAAAGGAAAGAGTTGAACTGATAAAAGTCGATACTTCACATTACTTAATTTTTGTAAAACATCCATATACATGGAGATTGAAAAAATTAATACTAACGAAGCCCTTCAAACATTTAATCTATAAATATAAAAAACCTTATTCAAGACCAAGGCCTAGAAACTTTTATAATAAACGAAACGGAAAACATACTTAAAACAACATAAAAACGAGGCCCTTCACATTTTATAGGATGCTATCAGTCCTAGCAGGCTTTGGCTACTTTAAGCTTCTTTTGGTAGGCTTTGGACTTCAGTTCTCCATCATAGGCACAACAATAATCCTGTATGCTCAAAGTTTGGTAAAAAATAAACCCAAATGATAAAAGCTAGCAATGTTAGTCTAAAGCTAACAAAAATTATGTTAAAAACTAAAGAAAACTGTTATAAAGAAATTATATCTCTTCTGCGGGAAATTAAAAACTGAGTGTTAAAATAGATCCCAGAAAAGATACTTGATTTTACATTTGTTATGTTCGATTGTACTGCTGAATACATTAAGCAATATGTATCATTATATTTGTATAAAAATGCATTGAGCATTAATAAAAAGTTAATTCAACTTTATGTTTACTGGTAGTATACCATTAAAAGCCCTCGGCATTTGAGCTGCGAAAAGGTGTAAAGTGGAAAATAGCTATACTGTAGATAAAATCAAGTTGTCAAAATGTATTTAATACTACTACTTCATTAGTGATGTACAAGAGAAAACATTGTTTACAAAAACCAAACCCAAAAATGCTTTGAGTCATACAGTTTACACTTAGGGATTTTAAGTAGCACTTTAGTTTATGTTGAGCTTTGAACCATGAACATGAGTCATAATTATAGCTTTAATTGTTTATTAGATTTAAAGGAGAACTGATTTAAATCTCCTCAATTGAGTGGTAAAAAACTTTGATTTAGTGTACTTTGCGGAGAATAAAAAGGTTTAAAGTGGACGTGTTAGTAAGAATGTTTAATAGTGAAAGTGGCCGCTATAGGTATTTTTATCTACGCAGTGGTAGATTATGAAAACCAATGTAATAATAATGTGAAAATTAAACAAACTCGAGTTATCTAGTACACTGATAGCAAAGTAAGGATGGAAAAAGAAACAAGAAACAGAAAACAAACTAGAGTTATCTAGTACATATATTCTATGTGGTAAACTAAATATGATGTATTAAGCATTATTAGATCTTCATTTTGTACATTTTTTTAATACAGTACAAGTTGATAGCGCTGTCGGATAAACATTGTTGATTGAATTTTCACTGAACCATTTGAATATGTTTGGTGGTGCCTGATTTTAAAGTGTTTTTGCTTCAAGTCTTGTTTGCAAAGTTTCTTATCAGTTCAGTTGATTAGAAAAACAATATAAGGTGTTTCAGTCGCTATTACATATGATCTATTGATTCTATTACATGTGGCCCTTTAAGAAGTGTGTTTCAACCTTGAATAATTAACCACATTCATCTAGGATTTCATATGCAAGTGATGCATTTAAAGGATTCTTTAGTTACATGTATATATGGAAAATCAATACTCAGGAAAACCGAAAATGGATACTTGAAGGTTTTAGAGATAAAATACATACTTTACAGAGGTAATGCATGAGCGTTATCTTATCTTATTATTAGTAGCATGGGTGTCGGTTAATTTCAAAAGACTATCCAGCCTAAAACCAACAACAGAACCTGTGCACGCAAAATGCTATTAAACAAATTTCTTAGTGTGCATAGTACTGCATGGAAAACTTCTTATATTATCACCTCTTGTGGTTCCTCGGTTTAATGTATTTCCAAGATAAATGATTTTTTTACATTATCTCCTTTAATTTATTAGAATTCCAAACCTATTGTGCCAACCAACTATGTGTAGTACAGTATATATTAATGATAATAGTGTGTATAGTATTGAAATTTGGATGTATGGTTGGCACAGTTGCCGAAGGCATAGACATCAGGCCCACCAGCTGCAATTGTCAACTTTTTTGTTAAAGATAATGCGGAAATTAAAAGAGAGAAAAATGCTTTATTATCTTAGAATGATTATTATTACAGAGTTGATCATTTGATCATGTTTATATATGAGTTACAACAGAGAAATGCTTAGTGGGCTAGGCCCAATACTAAGTGGACTTGAGCAAAGCAAACCGCATGTAGTTTAATATATTACAAGAGACAAATGCATTTTTACATATTGTCTAATACTCTCCCTTAATTTATATCTAGGGTTTTTGATGACCCCAAAATAAAAATCGCCTTGTTTAAAAAAACTTTGATTCTTCAGCAATTTGGCTGAAAATCTTTGAGAGATGAAAGATAAGAGGGAGCAATATCAACAAGCAAATCCAAAAGTAAGAATTTACTCTGAGTGAAACTGAAAATTGGTAAAAAGATGTCGGCTTCCTCGAAAAAGCTCTATGATCAACAACTAACTCAACAAGTAGGGTTATGAACACTGCTTGTTGAGTTTATGCTTGATTAGGAGAAGGAGATCTGCTTAGCCTTCTTTTCGAATTGAAGAGGAGATACAAAAAAATTTCAGAAGAGAAGTTGACTTCTTCGATTAGCCATTCAATTTGTCATCTAGCTCGGCAAGTAGTGTTGAAGCGCTGCTTGTTGGGTTAACTTTGTCTTTGGGATCCTTGCTGCTGAACATATCAACCTTAAGCTCGATTTTCAGATGAAGGAAGCTTCTTGCTAAAAGTGCTTTTGTAAGAGTATCAACTTTTTGATGAGTAGCTAGAAAGTGAATTACAACAAGTTTTCCTTTAAGTACTTGTTCTCTAACAAAGTATAAATCAAGTTCCATATGCTTTGTTCTTGAATGTAGAATAGGATTAGCTGTTAGAGAAATAGTACTTAAGTTGTCACACCAAATTGTTGCCTTTCTGTTGGTATTGATCTTTAGTTCACTGAGCAGAGACTCTATCCACATTATCTCGGCGGTGGAACTTGCCACACTTCTAAACTATGCTTCGGTGCTTAACCTTGATATGGTAGACTGTTTTTTTGAACACCAAGATACAGGATTTAAACCTAGGAAAATGCAGTAACCACTTGTTGATCTTCGATCATCAACATCTGTAGCCCAATCAGCATCTGCAAAACCAAATAGATTTAAATTAGAATGAGTTCTTAAAATCAAACTATGATTTACAGTCCCTTTTAAATATCTTAAAATTCTCTTTACAGCCTTCCAATGACCCTCGCAAGGATTTTGCATAAATTGACTGACTTTATTGACACTATATGCAATTTCTGGTCTGGTAATAGTCATATATTTTAGAGCACCTACTATACTCCTATACCCCTTGGCATTTAGGATTGGTGCACCATTTTCTTTAGAAAAATGAAGATTACTTATCATAGGAGTGGGCAGACTATTGGCCTAATGCATTTTTATTTTATGAAGTATTTCAGATATATATTTTCTTTGACTTAAGAAAATTTTGAATTTGATCTCTGAATTTCAATGCCAAGGATAAAATTCAGATCACCCAGATCTTTGATTGAGACCCATTATTCAATTGATTGATGAGCTACTTGATTTCTTCATTGTTATTACCTTTCAAAATAAAATCATCTACATGTACAAGAATATAAATGACAGTTGCATTATGAATTTTAGTAAATAAAGAATTATCAGACTTTGTAGGTTTGTAGTCCAGTTTGATTAAGGTAGTTTTTAACTTCTCAAACTAGACTCTGGATGCCTGTTTGAGACCATAGATAGCTTTGTTTAACTTGCACACAAGTCCAGCATTTTCATTTTTCTTAAATCTAGGTGGCTGCTCCATATAAACTTCTTCTTCTAACACTCCATTTAGAAAAGCATTATTGACATCTAACTGCTTTATGCTCCATCCTTTATGAAGTGCAATAGTGAGAATAATTCTTATAGATGTTGGTTTAACAACTGGGGAGAAAGTCTCATTAAAATCAAACCCTTCTTGTGGAGAAATCCTTTTGCAACAAGTCTGGCTTTATATTTTGATATAACACCTTCAGCATTTTTCTTCAATTTGTATGTCCACCTTCAACCAATGACATTTTTATGTTGGGTAATAGAACTAAACTCCGGGTTTTGTTTCTAATAAGTGCATTATATTCCTCATTCATAGCATTTATCCACTTTTCACTTTGAGTTATTTGCTGATAAGTAGCTGGTTTTTCAGTTTCACAGTCAGTGATGTACACTTTAGGTTTAAAGATTCCACTTTTTGATCTTGTAATCCTATGATGACTAATATTATCAGTTTGCTGACTTAAATTGCTTTCATCTTCAGGTTGAGTGTTGATGGATTCTCTGACTTTGTGACTTTGCATTGACTCGGATTGTGAATCTAAATGCCATTCGGATAAATAAGCAGGACTTTCATAAGGATCAACTGAATCTTGACCTGATTCAGATTGAGGTAAAGTTTGTTGAGGTTCAGTGTGATCCTGACAAGTCTGCTCATGTTCAGGAAATGGTTTCTCTTGGTTTAAAGGTATAAGTGGAATAGAAAATCTAGTATTATAGATTTTTTGTGAAGTCTTAATACTAGATTCACTGAAAGGAAAAACATGCTCATTGAATATGACATGTCTAGATATGAATATTCTTCCCTTGTTATCTAAGCACTTTTATCCTTTTGTGTTGTTTGGATATCCAAGGAAAGTGTAGGGTGCAGATCTGTAGTTTAGCTTACTGCCTTAAGTAGGGAAAACATAGGCAACCAAAGACTTTCAAACTATGATAATCAGGTGCCTGATAAAATAATGCTTCAATTGGACTTTTGTCTTGATGAATTTTAGTAGTTAGTCTGTTGATCAAGTGAACAACAGTGGCAAAGGCATCTGGTCAGAATTTTTGAGGTAAAGAAGCCTGAGCTAACAGTGTAAGTCCAGTCTCAACTATATGTATGTACTTTCTTTCAATTAATCCATTTTGTTCAGATGTGTAGGGAAAAGTAATTCTGTGATTAATCCCTTTTTTTGAAAATATTCCTTGAGTGGTTTGAATTCTGTCCCTCCATCTGTTTGTATAGCTTTGACTTGAAAGTTTGTCAACTTCTCTGCATGAGCTATAAATTGCATAACCGCATAACAAGTTTCAGACTTTGACTTTAAGAAATATATCCACACAAATCTAGAATGTGCATCTATAAAAGAAATATAGTATTTGTATCCATAGTCAGTATCAATAGGGGCATGATCCCATAGGTCAGTGCCCACAAGCTCAAGGGGTTTTGAATATATAGTTTGAGAGTTTTGAAAAGTGATCTTGTGGCTCTTACCCACCTGACAATAGGTACATATATAAGGTGTAGACACGTTGTCAAAAGTGATTTTATTACTTGTCAATATTTTCTTTACAACTTCAACACTAGGATGGCACAGTTTACAGTGCGACAAGTCAAAATTACCCTTACTCAGCTTACTCTGAGTAGATTCAGAGATAGTACAATAGTTTTCGACATTACTAGTGTTCTTGGAATCAACAAATACAAATTTGTAAATTCCCTTGAAAGCATTACCCTGCAAAAAAAATTCTTGGTTAATATGTCTTTAACAACACAATAATCAGGTAGAATTCAAAAAATACATCGTTATCTCTGGCAAACTGTGATACACTTATCAAGTTTTTCTTTATTTGAGGAACTCTTAGCAAATTATTAAGATAGAGTTGCCTCTTACCTTGTATAAGTGCATGACTAGTATGAGCTATTTTAGTTGATACACCATTACCCATGTGAATACACTGTTTACCTCTATACTCTTTATTTCCAAGATTCAAATTGCCGAGATTATTTATAACATGATTTGTTGCTCCCAAATCTGGGTACCAATCTTCATCATGAATATCATCAGTCTTGGCACTATCATTGATGCCATCAGAATTGATTTTTGAATTTTCTGACAGGTTTCTATAATCTTGTTGCATGCTGGTCAGGTTAGCACTTGAAGTAAAGTTCTCCGATTGCCAGAGTTGCTTTGTTGCCCAGGTATATAATTCAGGTCAAGTCTAAAGTAACATTTATTGGCAGCATGTCCGTATTTTTCACATATCTGACATCTAAGTCTATTACCACTTTTGTTCCATCTACCACTCCTTCCTCTTCCTCTGTTGTTCTGACCACCCCTTTGAAAATTATTGAAAGTGTTTCTTCTGTCTTGATTTTTCCCTCTGTTATTATTTGCTTTATAGTTGACAGAAAAATCAGAAGTCACTGGCTTATTTTGTTCAATCCTTCCTTCATGAGCAAGGAAGATAGAATGAACATATTGGAGAGATGAAGTGGTATCTCTTGAAGAGATAACTGCTACAACTGACTCGTATTCATCATCAAGACCACTTAAGGTGAATAAAACTTTTTCTGTATCTGAAACACTGTGTCCAATAGCAGCTAATTGACCACATAATGATTTGACTTTGGTTAAGTATTCTCTCATTGTCATTATTTCCTTCTTTACATTTTGTAATTGCTTTCTATTAAACATGATTCTAGCAGTTGATTGAGCACTGAATATTTGTTCAACAGTTGACCAGATTTCATGAGAATTTTTACATCCTATCAGTTGAGGCAATAAACATGAACTGATAGAGGACAAGAGCCAAGAACTCAACAAGTTATCTTGTCTATTATATATGATATACTCTCTGTTTGTGATGCTTTTTCCTTTATTATCTATAGAGAATTGATCTGGCATAACTTTTGTAGCAAAAATATAATCTTACAACTCATATCCTCTCACAGCAGTGATAATTTGAAATTTCTAAAGAAGGAAATTGGATTCATCTAATTGACTGGATATAGTTTGATTTTATGGGGCAATCAAGATTTTGGACAAGTTTTCATTGATTTGCTGCTGTGTAGAGGTAGAAGTGGGAAGCGATGAAGAACTACTGTTTCCAGTATCACCTTTATTCATGATGATATCAAGATTGGAGAAAAAAATTAGAAATATAATATTGTAAGTGAATCTTGAATTATAAGAGATGTTCAAGATGCTCAAGATACTCAGGTATGTTATTGAAGATCTTGAAATAATGAGGAAATGATATGATTCTTGAGAGCTGTTTGCAAGAAAAACAGCTCCGTGATGAACAAAAAATGTAGTGATTTGATAAAAAGGAGAAAATTAAAATTCAGAGAATTGTCAAGAAATTGGAGTGATGAATTGACTGATTTCTTGATAATTTCAGTGATGAATTTCAAAGAATAGTAAGCAGCCAGAGAATGAATTCTCTAGGCAGGGCTTATTATGATGATTAAGAGAAAGTATTACAGTAGTCTGATAGGTAAAAATAAAATAATACTAGGAACAATCAAGAAAAGAAAATGATGAAAGATCTGATGCTTTTCTTGATAAGGTTCAATGATGTATTCAATGTATTGAACAGATGAAAGTAAAGAAAAATATGAGATAAAGGAGTAAAAGAGAAACTCTCTCTGTGATGATAACTAGATTGCTGCAAATCTATGATCTGAGAGGAGAGAGCTACACCAATAGACTGTCGTTAAACATTTTTTGCTTTGATACCATGTTAAAGATAATGCAAAAATTAAAAGAGAGAAAAATGCTTTATTATCTCAAAATGATTATTATTACAGAGTTGATCATTTGATCATGTTTATATATGAGTTACAGCAGAGAAATGCTTAGTGGGCTAGGCCCAATACTAAGCGGACTTGAGCAATGCAAACCGCATGCGGTTCAATATATTACAAGAGACGGATGCATTTTTACATATTGTCTAATATTTTTATATTATCGATATATGTTAAATAGAAAAGTAATAAAAAACCACTTCACCCTTATAAAATAGGAAAATTAGTTATTACCAAATTTCTAAATATTTCCAAATATATTTAACATGGTGAAGACGCATAGTAATTTATAGGAGAGAAACAAATACCCAAGATAGTGTCAATTTATTTAATTCATGTTTACTTGAATAGAATGAAAATACCTTGGTGTAGTAATCAATTGCATTTTTGAAATCCTTATATTTGAATGCAATTTCATGAAACTTCTTGGCGTTCAGCATCTCCTGCACTTGTTGTGTCCATCATTGAAATGAGGGCTTCAATTGAACAGCATGAAAATGTTATTGATAATGTGGTGTTATCATTTCATATTTCATATAAAAATCACTTATATAAGGGGATTATTTTTCTTTTTGACATATTCAAGGATTATCATCATACAACCCAACAGATGGAGTTCCAGGTATTTAAAACTTATTCACAACTAAAACAGATGGAGCAAAAAGGTATACCACGTTTATAAAATACTTAAAAGTTAAAACTCATCCATAAATTGACAAAAAAACATAGAGAGAAAACACTTTCTTGATTAAAAAAATGACCGACACCTGCAAACCTGATCGAAATGATTAAAAAAATCAAAACCCAAACCGTAAAATTAGATGGAAACCCTATCCAAAACCTGATGGATCTTAAATCAGGTACACCTTAAGGATAATACCGAATACCATAAAAATATGCTTCATACTGATAGCCCTTCAGCCTAAAGAGGACAAGTCTGGACAGACCAAATGCTAGGATTGTACTAAATCTACAATTAATTAAAATATGTAGGAGAAAAACAATTTGAAGAATTAAAAGACCATATATATAAGACATGAAACAGATACCACCCAAGATCAAGTCAAATTGTTGTCCTTTATACTCATCATAATTTGTTTGAAGGATAAATTAGGAACCAAGAATATAAAAATCAAAGTACAATAATGAGGTTACTGAGTTTAATATCGTGGTTTTACAATTTGAGATAACATTAAGGACTTCCATACTGACACATTTTAAATTTGATGAGAAACAAAATTGAGAATTTTGTAAGACTTTGACTGTTTAGAAACAAGACTTATTGACATTTTTATTTGAAATGGTGATTGGTAATAACCTAAAATGAGTAATATTGACATTAAGTCAAATAATTGTATGGGCTGCAATTTAAATGTCAATTAAGAGTCATGCATCATCGTTAAACAAGTGCTAATTCTACGAGTGAGTGCTCCCTTTTGAAGCAGCATAATCAAGGTTGCATCTAAGAGAAAACTTTTAGAGTCGCTACAGTTTACTTAGAACTGTTTAATAGCAACTCCGAGCATATAGTTTCCTACTAGGAATGACAATGGGGCGGGTTGGGGCGGGTTTTATTGCCCCGTATCCGTCCCGGATTTTTTAGACCTCGCCCCAGACCCGCCCCGTAGACCCGGTGCGGGTCTGGAATTTTGCCCCATATCCGGGACCCGTACGGGTCAGGGTAGACCCGACCCGCCCCAAGACCCGATGAGTCTCTATATATTGATTCAAAATTGTGTACCAATGTACATATATTTATTTGTTTATACTCGTTATCACCAAATAATACATGAAATACAAAAAACAATGTGTTTAAGGAAAGTTAATAAAAATGATGTCTACAATAACAATTCAGAAAATATATACATATGTTATTGTATAATTATCAATGACGCAACTTAATACTCTAATTTTTCTATAGATTATTGATTGGAATATTTTAATATCCATGCTAGAATCACTTATATCTAAGAAGATTAATAAATCATTATAGTAATAAAGTAGTTTCATGAGATGTTAGTTGTGCGGGTCGGGTTGGGGCGGGTCAGCCGAGCCCCGACCCAACCCTAGACCCGGAGCACTTAAGAACGGGTCACGGGTCTACCCACCCCAATGACCCAATGGGGCGGGTCTGGATGGGCCAAAACAGGGGCGGGTCGACCGGGTTTGGACCCTAGACCCGCCCCATTGCCATCCCTATTTCCTACCCTTGGTAACTGAAACGCACACCAACTCCTGGACTACTATCAAATTATACTTCCTTTTTAGATAATAAGATTATAACATATTGATGTCTTTGTAATAATGTCTATAATTTCACTTTCAACCTTACTAATCTATATTAAGCAAAATATGTTAAGGTCAAGGCAATTGCAAACTGGAGAGAGTCAGGCTAGTAAGGTTGACAAATCCTACAACGATAAACTAATACTACTTCTGCAAAGTTTAAATAGATTTCAAGTTCTAGTGAACTATAAACAGGTGGGCATATCAATCACTTATTACTCTTCTGCTTCTTCTACTAGAACCATCATAGACTGGAATGCCGACAGAACAAACGGGTTCATCTATGTTTGTTTCGAAAACATTGATACGCATGCCCACCGTGTTGCACAGTGGTATGAAGATATCACAGTCCTCTTCCACGAAAGAACTGGTCTGGATTACAACGTTGGGCAAATGAAAAACAAGTTCGATAATCTGAAACGTGAGTGGAGCACATGAAACAAGCTGCTACAGATTCCAGATGGCTATTGGAACGAAGAATAGGACATGGTCGGTGGATCCGACGAGTGGTGGAATACAGCTGCAGCAAGGTACCGCAAATACAAATATGCTCGCTTACTCGTTTTAGGCAGTTGGACGTGATTTTTGATGGTTGCATCCGAACTAACAAATGTCGGTTCATAATTCCACAAAATCCACATGTTTAGCTATAGTTCGACACACAGCTTTATAGCGACTATCTTAGGGGTGATGCTGCGGAGATCTCCAATTGCAGAGCGTATAGACAGCAATGGTCCACTGGTGGTCCTTCTAGGTCTGTTGGCAGTTCTTCGCTTGATCTGACTACTGCTAGCTGTATGAAAGAAAAGTAAGAGGATAACAATTATAAAGAATGGGAGATCGCGATTTGTTTGACTGAGTATGATAGCAGAGGTTTCAATCATTTGCATGCCCTACTGGACAACTCCGAGTAGCTTAGGAAGACTGTTATTTATCTTGTTAGGCAGTTGAGATGGAAAAGCTAGTTTGTTTTATCTGTATTTTATTTTCTGCATTTTTATTCGGTACTTTTATTTCTGCATTTGTATTGTGAATTCTGAACTATGAATTTTTATTTATGTATTTAAAATTAATTAACATAAATAAGATAATAACATAAATAAATAATAAAATAATAATTTTGCCCCTTTCGCGTTGCCCCTTACGTAAAAGAACACATTTCCTTTTCGCGAACTTACTCCCTTCCCAGCCCCTTTCGTTTGTCCCTTTCGTTTCGTAAAAGAATGCACCCTAAGAGGGTGTAATCTCCATCAGTCCTGTCCATCAGTCCTGTCAGATCATGGAAGATTTCTGCAACCGAAACATGATTGAACTCAAAATAATAACTGAATAGAATGATATGTGTGTGTGAGTATGTGGGGTTGGAGCAAACATGCTGATTATTATGCGTATGGAACAATCGATTTAGTATAACATCTAATTATTTTCTATCAGACATAGAAAATTCAACATATTTCCAACAAAAAAATTATATCAAACTCTTAATTCACCTAAAAATTTAAAAACACAAAGTCAACAGAAAGAGAATCCAGTTGAAATATTAACTCAGATTCGAAGTCACGTGCATGTCGTCTAAAAATTAGTGGATAAAGTGTACATATAGGAATACCATACTTAGCTGGAAATAGACAGCATTGTGGGCCCATGCTTCACATATTAATGGGTAAAGTGAAAAGAGAAGGCATGGGGATGTATTATTTTGAAATGGGAAGCAAAAGAGTTGTCGTGTCATCGGGTCTTGTTCACGTTTTTATGTTTAGGTAGTAGATTTCACACAATGAATTTGTGAAAATGGGTAACTTATAACTATTTTATGTAATGCTAATACCAACCTAGCATTCAACTCCCTTTCACTTTCATTTCAAACACATTCAGCGTCGACCCAAAGCATTTTAAAACTAGACTATTTGAATTTATTTCATTACTCCAAAATATAATACAAGCAACAAATAGCAGTAAAAGCTGCACTTTCTGTTCTTCTTTTACCATCCATGTTAAGTTTTTTAATTTGAACATATGATGTAGAAAACATATCCAACTAAAACAACAAAAGTTAAAGTTAAATAACATCAAACCAAATATAACTTATTCTTAAATATTTATTGAAATCATAATTCGTAGATAGTGTCGTAAATGAACATTGTTAAAATTCGTTTAAACATCTTGAACAAAACCAATGAATTGTATCATCTAAGAGCATCCCAGTGGCAATAATTCAGGGTTTAATATTAAGATTTTCGGTCCCAGCCGTGAATTCAAGACTTAAAATTAATGTTAATATTCATGATCCTGAACTGGACTTGGGCGCCCATTAAATAGGCGGCTAAGCCTCCGCATTTTTCCTAAAAATGTTGGGGTGTTAGACTTCCATTTTAAAGAGTCTGAAGCCAGACATCCATTAAATGGGCGTTTGGCCCCTGAAGTTTACAGTCCATTTTAGGACTGAATATTGGACTTTGAATATTCAGCCCTGAATGGACCGGAGATGCCCTAACAGCTCATGTTACACCATCTGAATATGATATATACTTTTTGCTTCAAAAAACACCCTCATATAATATAACAATCTATTCTTATCGCCACTCCCTAACATATCAACACGAATAACAGCTATAATCCCATTAAGGTGTACAGTATCTTTTTCCCACACAGAAGCAAAAAAGTTATAACAGTGGCATGAATATGGCCAATAAGGCTAAAATACAGTACAAAATGAAACTTCCATTAAATTTCTTCCTAAACTTACATAAAGTTGATAGTAGGCAGATCTAACATGGTTGAAATACCTAATCTAATGAAAATCGGTTAACAAATCACAAATTGCATTGTGTTGGTTATACATTAAACTAATTAATAGGCAGAATAAATATACTTTATAAATCATAGTGGCAGGCAGTTGATGGAAAATATGGGTACTACGTACCTGACTTAATTAAATCAAACACCCATGTTCAAAAACTATTTGGTGCAATTGAATTTCTGCCGCGCCCAATCGATCATTAAAAACCAAGGTTGAGTGACCAAAAGTAGATAACAGCAGTTGAAATCTTAGGTTGGATGACGAATATTAACCTTCAAATCAGCGTGTTTTTTTGGAGTTTTGGTAGGCTCATGATCTTTTGTCTGATTTCTGGTGATAGTCAAGACTACAATGGTGAAGTTCTGATGATACAAGGCAGTGGTATTTGATTTGGTTGGAAGTTCTTGAATACAGAAATGGGAATATAGGGCGATCGGATAATTTGTTGACAAAAGAGAAGTCGCAGGAAAGATTTTGGCAAATATTTAGAAAGAAATAAGATTATGTTGCAAGAAGATAATGAAAACGAAGAGAACGAGATATAGGAACGGGCATAGAGAAAGAAAAGAGAAGTTTAAGGTTTTTATTCATAAACAAAATTATTCATACATCAATGCAACTGATAGTTGGCCTACATATAACAACAATACAACAGTCACTATTGACCCATTCAACTCAAACCCTAATTTAACTTATCCTTTTCAAATTAAACCCAAATCAGCATGTACATATGTGAACCTGCACAGACATGCACAACTGATACTCAGCTTATTCACTCTTCCCAAAGTCAGCTCCTTTAATAATGACATCTCTCTCCACCTAAGCTGACATGGCCTCTTTTCTGAGCTACTCCGGAGCACTCTATGATGAACCCTGACTGGAACTCGGTGATATGGAGACTTTGGCTTTAGTAATGGTTAATAATGGTTTTTGAGCATAAAAACTCCCACCCGCATGAAAAATGGACCTTGTCCCAAGGTCCAAGGTGGGAAACGTCTTAATCACCTCCCAGTACTCCTCCCATGTGGCTTCATCATTGGGCAATTCTTTCCATTTCAATAGGATCTACACCACTAGTTTATTGTTAATTGGGAAAATCCTTCTATCCAGATTTTTTTCAGTTTTTACAACTTCCTCGTCGGCCTGTCCCTTTGAATTATGATACCAGTCCCTAATTTCTTCTTTAATTGCGACATATGGAATACTGGATGGATTTTCACATCTAGGGGTAACTTTAGTTGATAGGTCACTTCTCCAAAAAAAAATTCTCCACTTCATAAGGGCCATAGAATTTAGGTGAAAGCTTATGGGTCTTCTAAGTTCTTGCTGTTATCTGTAAGGTTGTAGCCTTAAGTAAAACCAATCCTCAACCTTAAAACTTCTCTCTGTCCTTTTTAGATCAACAAAATTTTTCATTCTTTCTCATGCCATGGCCAGGAAATCCTTCAAAAATTGTAATATTATGTCTCTGAAGTATAGTTTATCTTCTACTTGAGGTACCTTAGCAGTATTAGGAACATAGTTTAGTAATGTAGGAGGTGCAATGCCATATACAGCTTGAAAAGGGGTCATATTTATGGTAGTTTTCCAAGTGGTGTTATACCAGAATTCTACAAGAGTCGCCCACTTAGCCCATTCAGATGGTTTATAACAAACAAATCCTCTTAAGTAGCCTTCTAGTATTCTGTAGTAACCTCTGATTGCCCATTGATGAAGTAAGAGATTGAATATATTGAATTGAAGAAAGTGAAACAAAACCCTCAGATTGATTAGAGTATTACATGGTATTTATAGTTACAGGCATAGGCTAACGGTGCAGGTGCACTAACAGTAAATATAAGACATGTACATGGCCCATATCACAAGTATTCATATTAACTTCTCTAACACTCCCCCTCAATTCAAGCTTTCCTCTCTGTTGTCTTCTTTTCCTCCTCTCGTGATATATCAGGTGCCTTTGCTACATTCAACTCTTCCCTCAACTTCACAAAGCGAGATGATGACAATGATTTTGTTAAGATATCTGCTTTTTGATACAAAGCAGGAATGTGGTTGACACAGATATTGCCCTTAGTGACTTGTTCTCTCACAAAATAGAGATCCAATTCAATGTGCTTGGTTCTCGAATGCAGGATTGGATTGGCTGCTATCAACACAGCACTTGCATTATCACACCATATTGTTGCTGGTCTGGTTGCATTGCTAATCACTTCAGATAACAACGATTTAAGCCACATGATCTCGGATACAACTGCAGCAATGCTACGATATTCAGCTTCAGTGGATGACCTAGAAACTGTGGCTTGCTTCTTCGAACACCAAGATACCAAATTCTTGCCAAGATATACGCAATAGCCACTGACTGATTTCCTATCGTCTCTATCAGCAGCCCAATCTGCATCAGCAAATGCGCTGATTTGTAATGAGTCATTGTAATGCAGCTTCAGTCCATAGTTGATCGTGCCAGCCAAGTATCGAAGTACTCTCTTAACCGTTTTCCAGTGTTCACTCAAAGGATTAGCCATAAACTGACAGACCTTATTCACGCTGAATGATATTTCAGGTCTTGTGATGGTGATGTATTGTAAAGCTCCAACTATGGACCTATAGAGGTGTGGATTCTCTATTGGATCACCAGAACTCCTTGATAGCTGTAAGTTTGTGGTCATAGGTGTGATGGATCCTTTGGCTTTGTCCATACCTGCTCTTTTTAATACAGTGTGAATGTAATTAGTTTGACTTAGATGAAGCCCACCATCTTTAGTTCTTTGCACTCGGATCCCTAAGAAGAAATTTAAGTCACCCAATTCCTTGAGTTTGAATTGATCATTTAGGTACTTTATTAAGTAATTTATCTGCTCTAAGCTGTCCCCTGTTATGATAAAATCATCCACGTATACTAGAACATATAAGGTGCTAGCACTCTCTTTTCGAATAAATAATGAATTATCAGACCTGGTTGGGTTGAAGCCTAATTTCATGAGTGTGTTCTTGAGCTTTTCGAACCAAACTCTAGGGGCTTGTTTTAAGCCATATATTGCTTTATTCAGTCTACAGACCATCTGCTGCTTACTATTGACCTCAAAACCCTTTGGTTGCTCCATATACACCTCCTCTTCAATTTCTCCATTTAAAAATGCATTGTGTACATCTAGTTGCTTGACTGGCCATTTGTTGTGTAGGGCTATAGTGAGCATGACTCGTATTGTAATTGGTTTGATTACAGGCGAAAAGGTTTCTTTGAAGTCGAAGCCTGGTTGTTGTGTGAATCCTTTCGCCACGAGTCTGGCTTTATGCTTGGCTATAGTACCATCTGCATTATACTTTATCCGATAGGTCCATCTACATCCTATTACTGTTTTATTGCTTGGCAAAGTCACCAATCTCCATGTGTCATTATTCAGTAGAGCCTTGTACTCCTCCTCCATGGCTTTTCTCCAGTTGATATTCTTTGTGGCTTGCTCATAGCTTGATGGTTCCAGAGATGAACACTGTATTGTGTAGACTTTTGGTTTGAAAATTCCACTTTTGCTTCTGGTGATCATGTGATGACCTGTGGGTTGTTCAATCTCACTTGGTGGTTCAGTCTCACTTGGATGAATACTTGATAAATTGTCTAATGTATGTTCTGGTTGTGATGATTGATGTCTGTCAGATATATTGCTTTCACCTTCTTCCATGTGGTTATGAGTCCAATTGTCTCCCTCATCATTTGTATTTGTTGTAGGTATGCTGTGTGTTGGATCTCCATCTGGCTGTCCCTCTGGTATCGTGTGAGCATTTTCATGAATTATAGGTAAGGGAACTGATGTTATGTATCTTTGAGCATTGACAACTTTATGTGTACACTTAATCTGGTTATCTGCAAATGGAAATATGCTCTCATTAAACATGACATGTCTGGACATGATGATTTTCCCATCAGTGGTTAGACACTTGTATCCTTTTTGTTGTGACCCATAGCCTAGGAATGTGCACGGAGAGGATCTGAAGTGAAGTTTATGAGTGTTATAGGGTCTTAATAGGGGGAAGCACAAGCACCCAAACACTTTTAGTCTCTTGTAATCAGGTTGAATACCATATAGGGCTTCATGAGGACTGATATATTTGAGTATTTTGGTTGGCAGAGAGTTTATTAGATGTACTGCAGTTGAGAATGATTCTGGCCAGAATTTGAGAGGCAGTGACCCTTGTGCTAGAAGGGTTAGCCCCATGTCCACGATGTGCCTATGCTTCCTCTCTACAATACCATTTTGTTGAGAAGTGTAAGGGCATGTATATCTATGAACTATGCCTTTTTGATTGAAGAATTCCCTCAATGGTTTAAACTCAGCTCCACCATCTGTTTGAAACACTTTCACTTTCTTGTCAAATTGTCTTTCTACTTGAGTAATAAATTGCTTGACTGCTTCAGCTGTTTCTGACTTTAACTTCAAAAAATAAATCCACGTATGCCTTGTGAAGGCATCCACAAAGGCAATATAGTATTTGAATCCATAATCAGAATTCAGAGGTGCAGGACCCCATAGATCACATTCAATAAGTTCAAGTGAACTATTATAGATAGTTTCAGACTGATTAAATGGTAATTTGTGAGACTTACCAACTTGACACTGACTACATAAGCTAGGTTTGATATGAGTCAAATGCAACAAATTTTCTTTATTCAATACAACTTTCATTACAATCGAATTTGGATGTCCAAGTTTCTTATGCCATATATCATATTCATTAGCTATGTTTTTATTGACAGTATTATAGCATACCACATTATTATATCTCTCTTCATCAGATGTCTTGAGATTGAATTTGTAAAGCCCATCATGCAGTCCCCCCTGCAATAATACATTGCCAGTAGAATTATCCTTGACCAGGCAGATTTTTGGATGAAACTCAAAAAACACTTGGTTGTCAGTTGCAAACTTTGAAACACTGATCAAGTTCTTTTTGATTTGAGGGACTCTAAGTAAGTTTCTTAGTAGTAATGTTTTATTTCTATGATCAGATTTAAATCTAGCATTGCCAACATGTGTGATATCAAGAGGTGTACCATTGCCCATATGCACAGAATTCTTACCTTTATATGCTGCTCCTCCAAGATTAAGATTCTGGAAATCATTTGTCACGTGGTGAGTTGCTCCTGAGTCAGGAAACCAAGCATCATCCTGAATATCCATATCACAAGCAAGATTGGTATGAGCTTCATTCTGGTAAGTTAAGTCTCTGGAATTGAGTCTTGGTTCATTTCTAGTTTGACTGAGATTAACGTTATAAGGAGCACTTCTTGATGGGCCTTGAGTAGGTGAAATCTGTTGATTGCCGTTGAAGTTGGATTCAAATCGAAAATAACATCTAATAGCTGTGTGTCCAATCCTCCCACAGATCTGACACTTTGGTCGGTTGTTGAAGAATCTTCCTCGTCCTCTTCCTCGACCTTGAGACCTTCCTCTTTCATACATGGTATTTTCCTCTGGTTGGTTGGCTGTTGTTATAGCTGTTGGTTGATGAATCAGATATTGTGTTAGATTGAGTGATCTTGTTCTTGTTCTTGGCATTAGCGGCATAGTTGATGGAGAAGTCGGCTGTTGTTGTACTCTTCTGCTCTAATCGTCCTTCATGTGCCAGAAGACATGAGGTGACGTACTGAACAGATGGTGTTGATTCTTTGGAGGTAATAACAGCAACTATTGCCTCGAATTCGTCTCCCAGTCCATTAAGGATGTGAAGAACCTGTTCGGTTTCACTAATCTTATGTCCTGATGATTCAAGAAGATCACAAAGATGCTTTATCTTGCCCAGATACTCTCTAATGCTTTGGTTTTCCTTTCTAGCATTTTGCAGTTGTCTCTTGTAGTTCATGATTCTCGCCGCTGCCTGTGAGTTGAAATTTTGATGAATGGCACTCCAGACTTCACGTGATGTTTTGCAACCAATGACTGATGAGAGGAGATTGGGACTAATTGAAGACAATATCCAAGAACAAAGCAGGCTGTCTTGACGAGTGTAGATCAGGAGATCTGAGTTAGGAATTGATTGGCCATCTTGATTGGAAACGAATTGCAGTGGTGGTGTTGTTGCTGGGTCAATGAATTTCTGAAGTCCGTATCCTTTGATTGCCATCTCGATTTGAAATTTCCATAACAAAAAATTGTTTTCATCTAGGGTTACAGTAATTAGTTGGGTTTGAGGGTTGATAATTGACTTTAGTGATTCTTCGAATGATTTTGAGGTTTGATTAATAGTAGTCTCACCAACGTTAGTTGAATCGGATCGAGAATTGGTATCATCATCTTCAGCCATGGTTTTGAGAGGATGATTTTGAGGTTAATTGATTTGGGGATGAAGATGTTGAAATATTGAGATTGGACTGGTGATGTTAGAGGAGGGAATCGGATCACAGCTTCGGATCTTCAGTTGCCGTTGGGCATAAGCTCTGATACCATGATGAAGTAAGAGATTGAATATATTGAATTGAAGAAAGTGAAACAAAACCCTCAGATTGATTAGAGTATTACATGGTATTTATAGTTACAGGCATAGGCTAACGGTGCAGGTGCACTAACAGTAAATATAAGACATGTACACGGCCCATATCACAAGTATTCATATTAACTTCTCTAACACCCATCAGTTTGGTGATGGTAGGAAGCGTTTAATTTCAAGGTGCTACCTTATAGCCTAAAAAGTTCTTACCAGAAAGTGCTAGTAAAAAGAGCATCTCTGTCACTAACGATAGATGGTTGCATGTCGTGGAGTTTAAATACCCCATCCCCATGCTACATCTCTAGTAGTGTATGGTTGTGATAAAGGGAAGAAATGGGCATACTTAGATAGCCTATCAACTACCACAAACACAATTGTATATCTTTGGATTCTTGGTAAGCAAGTAATGAAATCCATGGTGATATCAGACCATATCTTCTCAGGGATTGGCAATGATTGAAGTAAACCAGGTATGTGTATATTCTCTCTTTTATTTCTTTGGCAGGTTTCACATTCCTTCTCAAATTTTTCCATATGCTTCTTCATCTTTTTCCAATAGAATACAGCTTTGGTCCTTTTAATAGTTGCCTTGATACTAGAGTGACCACTCAGAGGGGTAGAATGGAACTCATTAATATGTAGTTAATCTAAATTGTGATGGTCCACCAATATCTTGCCTTTATAAAAAAGTAGACCATCAACTAGCTTCTATTTATTGGTAGTCATGTCTCCTGAGGTAATTTTTTTGGTCAACTCAATATATAAAGGAGAATGATCAATGTGTTTTTTAACTCTTGTAGCCATGTAGCTTGTACTTGAGAAATAGCCATATAATGTTTAATATCTTCACCTTCCCTGGATAAAGAATCTGCCACTATATTATCTTTACCATTTTAAATTCAACCTTGTAGTCAAAGCCGCGTAACTTTGCAAGCCAATTCCCTTGAATTCTCGTATGTAATCTTTGAGTAAGGATATACTTCAACCTATGGTGGTCAGCCCTTATAATGAATTTCCTCCCTATTAAACACCGAGACCACTTTTTGGTTGCTAAGGTCAAAGCTAACAGCTCCTTTACATAAGTAGAGAGACTTAAATTTTTACCTTATAAAGCTTTGCTCAAATATGCAATGGGTCTACCTTCTTGCAAGAGAACAACACTTATGCCTACCCTACTGGCATCACATTCTATAATGAAAGGCTTGTTAAAGTTGGGCATATATCGTACAAGTGGGGTCATTAGACATTGCTTCGAATTTTCAAAAGCTTGGGTGGCATTGTCATCCCAAAAGAAAAAAACTTTCCTCAGCAAATTTGTTAGGGGTTTAGCAAATATACCATAATTTTTAATAAACTTTCTATAATATCCAATCAGGCCTAGCAATCCTCTCAGTGCTTTGATGGTAGAGGGAACATGCCAATCCCTTATTGCCTATACTTTATTACTATCCACAACTATGCCTTTAGTAGAAATCACATGACCTAAGTACTCAATAGTCTCCTTAGCAAATGAACACTTTGTAAGCTTTATCACCAAGTGATTATCCTATAGCACCTGCAATGCAATCCTAATATGGTCTAAATGCTCAAGCATAGATTGGCTATAGATTAGTATATCATCAAAGAATACTAAAATAAATTTTATTAATAAGGTCTAAAGATAGTATTCATTAAAGACTGAAAAGTAGAGGGGGCACTCACAAGACTAAATGGCATTACTATGAACTCATAATGCCCATTATATGTCTTAAAGGCTGCCTTATGAATGTCCTCCTCATATACCCTAATTTGATGATAAGCTGACCTTAAGTTTAGCTTAGTAAAGTACTTTGCCCCATATTACTCATCAAATAAATCATCTACTAATGGGATAGGATACTTATCTTTGATGGTGATGCTATTTAGACCTTTATAATCTATACATAATCTCTAAGAACCAACTTTTTTTCCAACCATAACAACTGGGGAAGAGTAGGCCTATAGCTAGGCTTAATAATTCCAGAGTTCAGCATGTTTTGGATGATGTTCTCTAGCTCATTTTTTATGTGGTGAGAGTGCCTGTAGGGTTTTAAATAGATAGGCTTGAAACCATGCAGTAGTTGTTGAAAAAAAAAAGATGAACTAATACAGAATCATGAAAATAGTAGAACAGCCAGTGGCTTCATTTCTGTTTCATTAGACTTACTTAAAACAAAGTATTACAAGAATATAATACCCAAACACAACTGTATAGCCCAGACTCCAATACAGCTATTCATGAAAGAACATAAACCAAAGAGACACCTAAAGAAACCAACAGACAAAAATTAATACTCTTTAAACTTCAACACTCCCCCTTAAAGAGTATTTCTTGAGACTAGACCAATCTTGGAACGAAGAAGCTCGAATTGACCTCTGGGAAGAGATTTTGTGAAAATATCTGCAACATTTTCTTTACTCCTAACTTCCAATGCCTTTATAGTTCCATCAAGAACTTTCTCTCGAATAAAATGGTGTGCAATCTCAATGTGCTTTGATCTGGCATGACAAATAGGATTAGAAGTCATTTTGAGAGCACTTTGGTTATCTCCAAAAAGATTAGTAGGCTGCACAACAGGACAATAGATGTCCTTGAGGAGACGACGTAACCAAACACACTCCTGAGCAGCAAGAGAGGCAGCCTTGTATTCTGCTTCAGTAGTTGACAAGGAGATAGAGTCTTGTTTCTTGCTGCACCATGAAACACCAGCAGATCCACATAAGAAAATATAACCAGAAGTTGACCGTCGATCATTCAAATCACCGCCAAAATCAGCATCAGAAAAACCATATAAGAGAAAATTTGTATCCTTCTTATATAACAGTCCTATGTCCAGAGTAGAGTTCACATATTTTAGAATCTGTTTTGCAGCATCCATATGAGGTTTCTTGGGAGCTTGCATAAAACGACTCACGAGGCCTATAGAAAAGGCAATATCAGGACGTGTTATTGTCAAGTAAAGAAGACTTCCAACCAAGGCACAGAATGGACGAGCATCTTCAAGAGGAGCACCATCTTCATGTCTTAACTTAATATTAGCATCAAGAGGAGTAACATGATTTCTTCCTTGATCAAGTTCAAATCTCGATACAAGCTTAGAAGCATAAGTTTCTTGACTGAGAAAGAAACCACTTTGAATATAACTAACTTCAAGTCCAAGAAAGTGACTTAGTTCTCCTAAATCTTTCATTTCAAACCTATTAAACAACTCTGTTCGAAGTTTGCAAATTTCCTTTTCATCATTTCCGGCTACTATCATGTCATCAACGTACAAAAGAACCACCACCTGCAAATTTTCTTGCTTTTTTTACAAAGAGACTAGGATCAGAATTAGAGGCATAATAACCACAAAAGTGAAGGTACTCAGCAATTTTTCCATACCAAGCTCTTGGAGCTTGTTTAAGCCCATAAAGAGCCTTTTTCAATTTACATACGTAATCAAGATGAAAATTTGATTCAAATCCTGGCGGCTGCAACATATATATTTCTTTGTCCAAATCTCCATATAATAAAGTATTTTTACATCAAATTGCCATAAATTCCACTTAAGAGAAGCTGCCAAAGAGATTAGAACGCGCACAGATGTCATTTTAGCTACAGGGCTGAAAGTTTCCTCATAGTCTTCGCCATATTTTTGGGAGAAACCGCGAGCCACAAGTCTGGCTTTATATCTGTTAATGCTTCCATCAACCTTCCTTTTTAACTTATAAACCCATTTACAACTAACAGGTTCCACTGGTTTTGGAACTAAATCCCAAGTTTCATTTTTAGCAAGAGCTCTAATTTCCTCTTCCATGGCAATTTGCCAATTTGAATCTCCTTTGGCTTCCTCAAAACATGTAGGTTCACTGTCATCAAATGGTCCACTAAAAAAACATGAGTAAATACTTGTGAATTCACCATCTCTAAAACGAGCAGGCTTAACGATTCTTCTTTTTGGCATTTGACTTGAAGAATCATTATCAGTATTATGATTCTGGTCAAAATTATTTATGTTCTCTTCCTCATTCAATTCACCATTCTCAAAAGTTGTACTCCCCCTTTCACCTTGCTTTTCTTCAAAAGGAAGAGAAGAAGAGAAAGGTAGATCAGTTTTTAAGGGATGCTTAGTTCATGCCTCATAATATGAAGATATTTCATCAAAAACAACATCCCTTGAAACTGTATATTCATGCGTATCAGGATCTAAACATTTCCACCCCTTCTTCTTCTCATCATATCCAATAAAAATACATTTTTTGCTTTAGGGTCTAGTTTAGTTCGTCTAGATTGAGGTATATGATCATAACAAATCGAGCCAAAAACTTTCAGATGTTTAACACTAGGCTTTTCCTTAAACATCATTTCATAAGGTGACATCATATGAATTGGACTTAAAGGTAGTCGATTGATGACATAAGTAGCGCAAGACATACCTTCTGCCCATAAAGCTTTAGGCAAATGCTTAGCATGCAACCAACTCTTACATGTTTCTTCAAGATGTCTAATCTTTCTTTCTGCAACTCCGTTTTGCTGTGGTGTGTAAGCACATGAAAGTTGTCTTTGAATTCCATTTTCTTGGCAAAAAGAAGAAAATTCATTTGACGTAAACTCTCCCCCATTATCAGTTCTCAAGTTTTGTATTTTTTTTTCAAGAACACCTTCCACAATCGCTTTGAATTCTTTGAATCTAGCGAGGACATCAGATTTCTGCTTCACAAAATAAGTCCACGTAAAACGAGAGAAATCATCAACCAGAATAAGCATATACCAAAAACCAGAATATGAGGGAGTATTGGTTGGCCCAAATAAATCACCGTGAATACATTCCAAAGCAGACTTGCTTATGGTAACTGATTTTTCAAATGGAAGTCGATGTGACTTTCCATACTGGCATCCTTCACAAACTTCTCCACTGTTGAAATTAGTTAAATAAGGCAGTCCCTTAACAAGGCCTTTCTGCATCATGATCTTTAATTTGTCAAAATGAACATGCCCAAGCCTGGCATGCCACAAGAATGAGTTGTCATTCCTGCTCATTTTTTCCACATAGGAAGTTGCAACAGATAAGACAAAAAATTTTTAACACGCTTACCAGTGTGAACAACATCAGCCTTTAGCATTTCCACATTCTTCAGAAACTTTACATCCTTTGGCCCAAATAGAACATAATGGCCTGAATCCACAGCATTAGCGACTGACAGAAGATTTGTATTCACACCTGGAACATGAAATACACTTTTCAAAGTGATAGCATCACAATTTTGATCATTTAAAACAACACTGCCTTCTTTCTTAATCGGATGTACAGTATTATCCGCAGTAATAATCGCTTTGTTTCCAGCGTATTGATGAAGACTTGAAAATTTAGATTCATTTCCAGTAAAGTGATGACCACAACCCGAATCAATAATCCAATCTTTCTCAAAATCAATAGAGTCAAGAACATCGGTTGAGGAAGAATCAGCCATAAAACACTTTCCCCAATTTTCTTCTTGTTGTATTTGAGAACTATCATCGACCTCAGAAAAATTACTTTCCTTTAGCTTGACACGACAATTTCTTCTTATGTGTCCAAGCTTGCCACATCGATGACACTTGACAGATCTTTTATAGTCATGATTTGAGGAACCTTCTCTGACAGAGTTACTGAAAGCATCATGATTTTCTCTATTGTGAATCTTCTTGTTGCCTGAAAACAAAGCTGCTCCATCACAATTTGGTTCATCTTTTATAGACAATCCTACCATTTGACGAGCAAGAGACTCTTGAGAAGTTAATAAATTCTCGAACTCCTCCAAGGATGGCTGATTCACCCAGCCTTGGATTGACGGGACGAAAGGTATATACTCTTTCTTTAGCCCACGAATGATATGATGCCTCATTCGTGCAGCAGATATAGGTTCTGCTGGATCGAGAATAGAAATTTCGGAACATAACGTTTTGACCTTCAAGAAAAATTGAGCAATGGATAGGTCACCTTGAATAGTGTTGGCCAATTCATTTTCGAGCATTTGAAATCTTCCCACATCCATTTTGTTGAACAAATTTTGGAACGCAGTCCATATCTCGCTTGCTGACTTGCACATGATTATATGTTCAAATAACCCATGAGAGCTAGACCTCTTCAAAACAAACTCTGCTTTAGCATTTGCTATCTTCCATTTCTTCAATGACTCAGCATTCTCCGCAGTGTTCGTAGGAGGTTTTGAGTTGTCTCCACAAACAAACTCCCATAGTTCTTCACCAACAAGATAAGACTCCATACATGTCCTCCATATCTTGTAGTTAGATTGAGTTAACAATTCAACTCCAAGCTTATCAACACAACTGAAGGAGTCCATATCAACACACAGGTTGCTTACAAAAAAATTGTACTAGGATCAAACAACGGCTCAACTGAGCTCTGATACCATGTTGAAAAAAAAAGAAGATGAACTAATACAGGATCATGAAAATAGTAGAACAGCCAGTAGCTTCATTTCTGTTTCATTAGACTTACTTAAAACAAAGTATTACAAGAATATAAATACCCAAACACAACTGTATAGCCCAGACTCCAATACAGCTATTCATGAAAGAACATAAACCAAAGAGACACCTAAAGAAACCAACAGACAAAAATTAATACTCTTTAAACTTCAACAGTAGTGGTATTTTGTGACATTGAGGTTTGCTAGGGTTTAGGGTATTGAGAGGATCAAGGACCTTGGGATATTCATCTAGAATACTTTTAATTGATTCAGGGATGTCAACATCCTTATCCATGACAAGATGAGAGCATAACATCATGGCAAATTGTCCTTAGGAATAGTCTTTTTTAAATGCCTTTTTATCTGCAATTTTCAAAACTTCTGGTTGAATGCCTTACCATATACAAGTCTTGCCTTTATATTTGAACTTGACTTGGAGCTTTGCAAAGTTAAGTGTTACTTCACCTAAAGATTTCATCCATTAAACTCCTAAAACAATATGGTAGCCATCAAGAGGTAATAATAACAAATAAACTGGCATGATGCAGTTTTGACATTTTAGCATAATTTGATGGCACATCCCAGTACCTTGTAGTTTTTTTCAATTTGCGACCATTACTTCAAAAACCCTTGAGTTATCTACCTTTGAATTGATTTTTTGGCTAGGTTATAGTCTATGAAGTTATGGGTTGAGCCTTATTCTATAAGTACTTGTACTAGCTTCCCATGTATTAACCCATTGATGCTGATTGTATGAAGTGCTAGTATGCCACACATTGCGTGGAAAGTGATAGATGGACTAGCTTCTTCTTCAATCACTTATGTAGGTTCACTTCTGTCTAGTTCATCAATAGCTTCTGCATCAGTGTGACTTTCTAAGTCCACAACTCCCTCCAGAACATACACTTTTTTAGTCTTACATTGATGACCTGAATGCCTTTTTCATTACAGCCATAACATAGATTTTTCATTTTTTCCAAGATTTCTTCTGGAGTCAGGCCCTTGCTTTTGGCAATTTCCACTAAGGTATTATTCTTACTAGTTAAGATTCCTGGAAACTTGGAAGTAGGGTTTATCGAGGTTAAGTTCTTAGGTAGTAAAGGTTGTGAATAAAGGATTGGTTTAAAAGATCTCTTAGGGTTAGATCACCTGTTCTCATATATCTTTGCTAATGCTACAGCTTCTTTAAAGTTGGAAGGTTTAGCAGCTTTAACATCTATCTTTATATCCTCCTTCAAACCATCCATAAATTTATCAAAAACATAGTCTGGAGGTAGATGATCCAATAGGCCTTGTAGCAATGTAAGCGGAGGTGGAAAGTCATCAGAAGTAGTCCCAGCAGCATAAGACTGCACGGTAGCGAGTTGTTTAAGATTGGCAAATGCACCAAGTGGCTTTCTTAATTCAGGAGGAGCAAATCTGATTATGATTTCTTCAATAAATATTTTCCAATGGTCATAATTCTTGACAGTTTTGTTAACCATTTAAACCACTTCTGAGCATCATCCTTAAGATGGAAGGAACATGTAGGCACCCATTCAATCTCTGGAGTATGATGATATCTGAACAAATGTTCAACCTGATCAAGCCATTCAATTATAGTAGCATCTGCAGGGTAGACATGGAATTCCAATTTAATGGTGGTGTGTTGCGGCAAGGTAGGTAAGGGTAATATAATAGGTTGCTTCCTTGGGTGAGGGTTTTGATTTTGATCGGTGGTATGAGGAGAGACCGAGGTGCTTGTGTTGTTATTTCTCTAGAATGAAGGAACATAGGGAATGCTTTTTGATGAATAATGAGGTTCTTGATGGGAAGTGGTAGGTGAATTCTTATGGCTTCTCATTTCTTGCATGAAGGATTTTGGGGTAACCAAGAGGAAATCTATCTTCCCATTCACTTCTTGTGAATTTTCTTGAAATGATTGGTGCAATTCTCGCTGTACTTTAGTCAGTTGATCTAAGGTATGGCTTGTCGTTTCATTGATATGTTCTTGCCTTTCCCAGAGGTCTCCTTCATCTTCCAAAAGAGGCAAGGTAAGGTGGCTATCATTCTGGTTGCTGGGATCAAGTGTGGGTGGAGAATTTGCAGTTGGGTTAATGCTTGAGTCCTGCTCTAATACCAATTTGGTAGGCACATGATCCCTTTCTTGATTTCTGGTGATAGTCATGACTATAATGGTGAGTTTTGATGATATAAGGCCGTGATATTTGATGTGGTTGGAAGTTCTTAAATGCAGTAATGGGAATATAGGGTGAATATACAATTTATAAACAAAGTAGAAGTTGTATGATATATTTTGGCAAAGATTTGAAAGAAATAAGGTTCAGTTGTAAGAAGATAATGAAAAAGAAGAGAACGAGATATAAGAACATCCACAGAGAATGAAAAAAGAAGTTTAGGGTTTTTATTCATAAACAAAATTATTTATACAGCAATGCAACTGATAACTGGCCTATATATAACGACACTACAACGGTCACTATTGACTCATTCAACTCAAACTCTGATTTAACTTTTCTCTTTCAAATTATACCCAAATCAACATGTACATATGTGCACGGGCATAGACATGCACAGTTGATACTCAGCTTATTCACTCTTCTCGAAGTTAACTCCTTTAACAATGACATTTCCCTCCACCTGAGCTGACATGGCCTCTTCTTTGAGAAACTCTGGAGCACTCTCTGATGAACCCTGACCGGAATTCGGTGATATGGAGTCTCTGGCTTTAATGGCTGATAATGGTCTTTAAGAATAATATGTTTGAAATTAGTCAAATAAAGTAAAAGGCATAGAGAAATTGGGAGGGAATTTAAGTTAGGGTTCTCAATTTGGGAAAATATTTTGCATTTGTGAAGTGGATTGTAATTTTAGTAGGGAAAAAATAAGATAGAAGGGGAGGCACGGGTTGTATTAATTTAAAATGGAAATAAATGGAGTTTCCACATTAGTTGAGATTTTTTGTGTTTTCAAGCTTAAGTAATAGAGTAGTAGGTTTGCTCCAATTAAAATAATTTTCTATTGCTTCGGTTCTTAAGAAACCGATGCAAATAATACTATTTTCTTCGGTTGTAAGGACAACTGAAGCAACTAACACTGTTTGCTTCAGTGCATTTGCTTCAGTTGTTAATGATAATCGAAGAAAATTGCATTTTTATTTTTTTATTACTTTTCATGTACTGATTGGTTCAGTTGTTAAGGGAGAACCAAAGCAAATGATACTATTTGCTTTAGCTTTTAATACAAAAGCGATGCAACAGACATATTTTGTACTAGTGGATGATGGGTGTAGGTTGTAGATAGGCTGCCTGCCTAACAATAAGGTAATGTTTAGCCTTTTATACTCGCTCGGGATCCGGCACGATGAGCTGTCAGCTATGCCTATAGCGAGGGAGTATCCGGACATATTTGAGGAGGTAACTGGATTACCACCATACAGGGAGATAGAGTTCCGTATAGACTTGGTAAAGGATGCCGGACCGATAGTTATGCCTTTGAGACATATGGCACAGAGAGCGAAAGGAGTTGGAGGTGCAAGTGAAGTACCTGTTAAGGTGAGGGTTCATTTATAAGAGCATATCTGAATGGGGCACACCTGTAGTATTCGCCATTGAGGCGGATGGCTCTCTGAGGTTGTGTCTAGATTATCATAAGCTGAATAAGGTGATGAAGAAGAATAAGTATCCATTCTCATGTATTGATAACTTGTTCAATCAGCTCCATGGTACTAGGGTATTCTCTCAGTTGGACCATGCGATGGGGTTTCACCAAATGAGAGTGGTGAATGAGAGTGTGTCGATTACAGCATTCCATATGCCATTTGGATTCTTTGAATGGTTGGTTATTCCGTTCGGGCTAACCAACTTACAACATACTTTATTGATCTTATAAACCATGTTTTCAGGGATCAGCTAAATATATTTGTACTTGTGTTCGTGGACAATATCCTTTTTTATTCGAGGACGGAGGAAGAACATAAGGAGCATTTGAGGATTGTGCTTGAGGTGTTGAGGAAGCACCGATTAAGGATGAATTTTTCGAAGTGTCATTTCTGGAGGAGGGAAGTGCGATTCTTGGGTCATGTTATTTTTGAATAGGGGATTGATGTAGATCCTGTGAATGTGGTAGCAATACAAGATTGGGATCGACCCAAGACCGTTACAGATGTAAGGAGTTTCCTTGGCTTGGCATGGATACTATAGATGTTTTGTTATGGACCTCTCTAAGGTAGCAGCGCCGTTAACCAACTTGGCGAAGAAGAATTAGACTTTTATTTAGGAAGCGATGTGTGAGCATGCATTCATGAGTCTGAAGGAGAGGTTGATGAGCATACCGGTGTTAGTCTTTTCTAAGCGGGAATGAGGAGCTCACAGTATACACAAATGCTTGTAGTACTGGACTTGGTGCGATGTTGATGTAGAGGATAAAGGTTGTCACCTACGTTAGTCGACAACTAAAAACCGCATGAAAAGAAGTATTCAACTTATGATTTGGAGTTGGCGGCTATAGTATTTGCTTTGAAAATATGGAGGCATTATTTGTTTGGGGAGAGGTTTGAGTTTTATATGGACTACAAGTCCTTGAAGTATCGATTCTCCTTGAAGGACCTTAACCTTCTTCAGCAGCGATGGTTGGAATTCTTGGCCTCCTATGACTTTGACATTTCCAATACCCTTGGTAAGGAAAATGCAATCGTTTCTGCATTGAGTAGGAGACATGCTATCTTGGAGGCGATGTTACTAGAGTGGAATTAGTTAGAGTTTATCGATGGCTATGATTTTAGACCCCGATGTGAGCAAGAGCCGGAGTGTTGGCTAGCCTGATGATTGGACCTACCTTGATTAAACATATCAGTACATGTTAGAGGTGAGATGCTAGAATAGCTTAGATCATGGCAAAGATAGAGGAAGGAGTAGACTTTGAGGAGATGAAGCAGTATGAGATCGACCGTGATGGTTGGCTCCGTAAGGATGGGAGATTGTTTGTTTCTGATGTTGATGGGTTGAGGGATAAGATGCTACGAGAATGCCATCGTTCGAGATTGACAATACATCCCAGCGGCAATAAAATGTACCTGGTATGAGACAGACATATTATTGGGAAGGGATGAAGAAGGACGTTGGAACATTCATCTCGAAGTGCATGAACTATTAGTTGGTAAAGGTGGAGCAGAAAAAAGCCTAGTGGTTTGCTACAATCGCTCGAGATTCCCAAGTGGAAATGGCAACAAGTTTCAATGGATTTCATCGATGAATTACTGAGGACCAGAGGAGGGTACGATAGTGTTTGGGTCATTATCGATAGATTGATGAAGAGTCTTGATTTAAACCTGTCAGGTCTAGTGGCACGGCATTACAATTTGCCGAGTTGTATGTGAAGTGGATTATGCGATTCCATGGTATGCCGAAGAGCATTGTGAGCAACCGAGACTCTTTGTTCATTAGTAGGTTTTAGAAGAGCTTACAAGAGGCATTGGGGATGGAGCTGCATATTAGTATAGCTTATTACCCACAAACTAATAGGCAGACTGAGAGGATGAACCATATTCTAGAGGATCTCTTGCGAGTTTGCATTCTTGATTTCGATGGCTCATGGGACGATCATCTACATTTAGTAGAGTTCACATACAACAATAGTTATTGGTCCAACATCGGTATCGCACCATTTCAGGTGTTATATAGCTGACCGTGCAAACCTCCTTCATGTCGATGGGAAGCAAGCAAGAAACTTATACATGGGCCAAATATGATTAGAAAGACTTCAGAGAAGATTGAAATCATTTGAAAACAAATGAAAGCTGCTTAGGATAGGCAGAAGAGCTATGCTGATAGGAGAAGACGTGATTTAGAGTTCTCCATCGGCAATTTAGAGTCCTCTATCGGTGATATGGTATTTGTCAAGATCTCTTCTTTGAAGAATGTTGTTCGATTCAGTACTAAGGTGAAGTTAGCGTCGAGATTCGTCTGTCCTTTTCTGATACTTAGGATTGGGAACCTGGCTTACAGAGTCGACTTACCTCAAAAGATGGTGGGCATGCACAACGTGTTTCACGTCTCTTACTTGCGGAATTTTGTGCACGGCTCAGGCGTGATAGTTGAATCGAATCAGCTTGATGATATCCAAATTAAACCAGAAGGATCGAGACCTTGTAGGCCTATTTGTAATGTTAGACATGATACGAAGCAGCTTAAGAGGAAGACGGTAGAGCTAGTGAAGGTTTAGTGGTATGAAAGCAAAGGCTATTGTACTTGAAAGACCAAAGACAGCATGAGGACCGTTTATCCGGAGCACTTTACTTGGTAAGGCTTTTATTTATTACATTTACCTTCACTTTCAATATCATGTAGGATAGTTTAGTATCCTACATGCTAGGGCAGGCATAGATTTCATTACCTGCTTCTTTGTGCATGTTTGATGTTTGATATGGTTGCTCATGGTTGTTAGGCATGCAGGGTGGTTAGATTTGATTTTACCTTATTTATATTGGGATTTTGAGGGCGAAATTCCTAAAAAGGGGAGAGCATAACGACCCATAGTTTACGTATCGAAAGTCCGTAAAATATTGTTTTGTATTTCATATGAGGTCGTATGATCCTATAACTTCGAGAAATGCCTATTAGTGACATTTCCTACTTTAGAATTTTTTTCGGACGATTTTACCCCTAAAAACTTGTAATGGCTATAACTTTTGACAGAAGCCGAATTAGCATCCGAGACCACTTCAATGGGAAGATATGATGGCTTCCCTTTCCATAGAGTTGTCACAATAGCAATTTAAACTTTTGGCTAAAAGATATGGCTATTTGAAGATTTGCATTTTTTGAAGCAGCTTAGTGGGTAATTAGTGAGTTTGGGGGCAAGCTGTCTAATCCATTTTGGGTTTGAAGATTATTTTAGGTTCAACCGTCATCCCCAAATCACTTTTACCACTTTCCAAATTGATCTAAGCCTCTATTAACCCATTCTCTTCTCTTTTCTCCTCCAAATCAAGTCAAAATCTTAGATTAAGGGTAAATTAGCAAGGGGATTCATTAGAGATCTTCAAATCTACAATTTTGGGAAAGAAGACTTGGGGCTTGACTGTTGATTTTTGAATTTATCTTAGTTTGCGTGCAGATATCCACTTTTTGGGCATTTGGTGAGTGATTTATCATCTCTCACCTTCTTATATATGTATCAATAAGTCCTTCCATGTTTTAAAACCATTTTTAAAGTCAAAATTAAGTTTTAATGCCGTTTTAAAGTGAAACCTAAAGTACAAAAGAATTTAAGATGTTTTAAAGTATTCTAATAACGTTAGTTCGATGTTTGATTGCCTTGATGTGTGTTAGGCTATAGACATATTATAGGATGATTTATTATTAATTAGTATATGTCTGCATGTTTGAATGTTGTTTAGTGCATGTGTGGTGTTTGCTTATATGCATGTATGCTTGAAAATGCTCATTAGAGCGACTTAAAGTTAGGAACCGTGAAATCGGGCTTCGACAAATTGACTCGTTGCTAAGAGTGGTATCACTGCATACGTAATGCATAAGAGTAGAAGAATGGAGCATAGCGGTAAAATTGACATGAAACTTGGACTCGGAGATGCTAAAGGAAATTAGTATGGTGGGTAGCTCTAGCTGGTGCTAGGCGTGATCAGGATTTGAGAGGAGTTGCCTTGGTTCGGTTCTGGCTGGAAAAACTTTTTCGATGGTGGAGTTGGTTCGGGTTTGGTTGGAGGAATTGGTTCAGTGGTAGGGCAAGTTCGGTGGTTGAACACGAAAACTGGTTCGGGGTGGACTTGGTTTGAGTCTGAATGTTGAAAGTGGTTGGGTGGGTGACACGGTTCTATTATAGACATCGTGGCTCGGGCATTGGGGTTTGGTTCGGTTTTTGGGGCCTTGCTTGGTTTGGTCAGAGGTTGGACTGAACAAAAGAAGAGCGCGGGAGTTTGGTCAAAAGCTTTGGGCATGGCACAGACATACTTTGGGACACAGTTTGGGGGTCTTTGATGAGTTGATGGGAAGTAAGGATGGATGACTCCAAGACAACTTGGGATGACCTTGGACTTCATGTAGTGACTAGCGAAGCAATGGCATAGTGCTTCGACGTCGACGATGATCGTGGCTTTGGGACTTTAGTACGACGTCTACTGTTATGTGCTAACACTTTGGATGTAGGGACAAGTCAGGTATGGTTCTTCATATCCTATTCCTCTATTTACTATATACGAGTTTTATAGCATTTTTGAGATGATATATCACTCACTCCAGACTGTTGTTTGACATGAGGTTTTATGCTTTGCTTCTTATTATCTCAGGTACTTTTAAATGAGTAGATTAGGGATAACAGGTCTGGATAACACACGTAGCTGTATGGAGTACGAGTTGGAGGCTATGCTTTCATATAGTTATACTTTGGAGCTTACTATTGCTTATATTCCGCTATGTAGTACTTTGCAGCTATATCAATACTTGTATTTTGAGAGATAGTTATAAAGTTTATTTTGGAGATTTAGATATATAAACTCTTTATTTCAATTTTTGTATAGTCTGTGAATCTGATGCACTCTGATATTCTTATTTATGGTTCATTTGATTATATTACTATCTTACTTATTTTACATCTATGTTATTATATTATGTTTTGTTTGTGCATTGTTTGTTCTAAAGGGTCTTTACTTGGATTTTTCTCTACTTTACATTCTTGGCTACCATCCTGCATTGGCTGGGTACCTCTACTGTGCATTATATAGGTATATTGGATACCAGAGGGTGTTGGGTGGTCGTCACACTGTCAATACATCTTACCTAATACCATCAACATCTAGGACACACAACCTTCTATTTATCCTCACTATACTATGGTTGCTACTTCAAGTCCCGAACATCTCTCTAACGCTACATTCTCACTTACCGCTTTAGCTATCCTAGCAATACGAAGATTTCTAAGCTGATTCTCTTCGATGCTTCATGCAAAGGTTATTTTGAGCAAAAAGATACTTCAAAGATTTATGGTCCGTATACATTAACTCAAACTTCTCAGCAAGCAAGTGATATCTCTACATCTTCAATGCAAAAACAACCGCTATCAACTCCAAGTCATGGGTCGGATACCTTGATTCATGCGACTTGAGTTGCCGACTGGCATAAGCAATGACCCTTCCATGCTGCATCAATACTGCATCTAGACCTGTCCCACATGCATTGGTATATACGGTTAAACCCTCACCTCCGTCCGAAACAGGCAGAACAGGAGTGCAAGTCAACCTTGCTTTCAATTCTTTAAATGCTTGCTGGCATTTATCAATCAGAACAAATTTAACGTCTTTCTTCATCAAATTCATCAAGCGAGCAACAATCTTCAAGAAATCCTAAATAAATCTCATGCAATAACCCGCTAATCCCAAGAAGCTCCTAATCTCGATTGCGCTATCCTGCCTCTTCCAATTCTGAACAGCCATAGCCTTTGCTGAATCCAAAAAATTCGTGAAGACAACATGTCCTTAAGAATCTAACTTCCAACCGCTAAAAGTGAAACTTTGAGAACTTAGCTTTCAACACATGCTACCTCAATGTTTCTAATACAATCCTCAAATGGCGAGTATACTCCTCCTCGGTCTTAGAGTATACTAGAATATCATCAGTTAACATAAGAATGAACTTATTCACATCCTTGAAAATCCATTCATAAAGTCTACAAAATATGTTGGAGCATTAGTTAGGCTGAACGACATAACTAACCACTCATAAAACTTATCGGACCTGAAAGTTGTCAAAGTTACACTCTCCTCCGCTAACCTTAACTGATGAAACCCAATGGCAAGATCTAGCTGAGAAAACACCCAAGCACCATGAAGTTGATCAAATAAGTTATCTATCTAGTAAAGGATACTTGTTCTTAACAGTCTGGTTATTGAGCTCGCAGTAATCAACACACAGTCTTAAGAAACCATCCGCCTTCATAGCAAAGACGACGGACGCTCCTCATTTCAAACGACTAGGTCGGATCAAGCCTTTTTGCAACAAATCACTGACCTGGTTGGTTAACTCTAGCTTCTCCGTCGATGTAAACCTATGCACATGCAACAAAAATAGGTTTAGCATCATGAACCATATAAATATGAAATTCTATCTTATGATGAGGTGGTAGACCAAACACCTCTTCAAGCACATCAGAAAACTCCTGAACAACAAAGATCAAACCCTTCTCCTCCTCTACCACATCAAGAGAATAAAGTAAACTACTCATAAGCAAGCTAGTCCCTTCACAAGACATTGTCAGAGTTCCTCTTCCTTCTTCAACAAGACAGTCCACTTATCACTATTTAGAAATGCACAATACCGAGACAACCAATCCATCCCAAGAAAAACATCAAACCCTGGAAAAACAAGAACATACATATTGCATGAAAGCGGTTAGTCATAACAGATAACTGGAACACCTAAACATATCATACTAAGATTAGCAGAGCCCCCTATAGGGTTCGACACAAAAATAGAGTCAAAAGCTATAATGGCTCAAGTTTTAGTCAATCAAAAAGGCTACTAGAAATGAAACTAAGAGAAGCAACAATATCAAATAAAACATGAACAGGAATTCCATAAACAAATAATATACTTTTCAAAACCTACTTCCCTTTTGCATCTGTAAAAGTGGAAGGTGATGTAGCAGGAGCAAAAACCTAAACCGCTGTCCTTTCTGAAGCATCGGACAATCCCTAAGAAAATGAACTAGTTGGTAACAACTCCTCGGTGCAAACTATGTGTTGGCTGCTTATGGCTCAAGCTTTGACACCATAGCAATTAACGCTTTAACTAACGATGCTTTAGCCACTTGTCATCCTCAACCTGACCTACAATTCCTAGCAAAATGTCCCTTCTATCCACACATATAGCAAGCTAAATTTGTAACATCCTTCGATGGCTAAAATTTACACTTGTTGTTCCCTGTTGGTGTGGATATACACGGCTTTGGAGCCAAACTCTTGATCCTTAGACCCATACCCACCAGATTCATGAATCATCCCTGAATATGATTAGTCATGTCCCTTTGAAACTACGAATGCATACCTGTAATGAACATCTCGTTCTTCTTTAGCGGTGTATCTACCAACCCTAACACAAATTGAGATAATGCATTGAACCTATTCTCATACTCAACAACTGAAATAGCCCCTTACATCTCATCTAGAAAGCTCCTAAACAACGTAGTCTTTCTGGCATCTGGAATAAACTTCATCTCAAATACTATCTCAAATTGGGATAAAGGGAAGTTGTTCTCCTGGACATCTGTAGTAATCCAACCTCACCAATCCAATAGCAGCATCGGTCATATGTCGCGATACCAAACAATGCTCCATTTCATTATCCTACTCCATGTCTCCCACTATCCTATCACACAAGCTAAGCTAGGTCTGAACTTCTATGATAGTTTCGGTGCCATTGAACCTCTTACCGCCCAACCACTCAAAATGATGGTATAGCAAAGCAAAGTTCATTTTTGGACAAACCTGTACGACCTCTTCCCCAACATTCACCATTAGTTCCTTGATAGGAGCGGCATTCCTCGATGCTTGATTCCCACCATTAGTAATAGTACTACCCCATCCACCTTTATCTCTACCTCCTTTAGAATTAGCAGCTCTAGTACTCATAGTTCTTACTACCTGAACATAGCAAGATAGTTTTAGAAAACTAAAGGATAGATTTATTTCGAAGGAGTTATTCCTAAGGAAATACTATAAAGGGATAGGTTTATAGAAAAATAAAAATAAGCTCTCTCTCTCTCTCTCACACACACACACACACGCACACACACACACACACACACATATATATATATATATATAATATACTCAACTCATTCTAAGGTGTCACTTACCTTATCTCTAATGAGCCATACCCAACCAAAGCCAAGGTATTCGCTAAACCTTCACTTTGATACCAAATGTAATGACCCGACTTTTCGACCCTCGAATGTCGACACTAATACATCCACGATATTCATGTATCATGCACCCCAAGTGCCGAAATGACAAATAGTTAAGGTAAAAAAAAGAAAAAGAAAGAAAGAATACAATATCAGAATCTCATGAAGAAAAAATAATATACAATATCTAAAAAGACAATACGAAGGGTTACTCCAAAATACAAAGTAATTTCAGAGTTACTAAACCTAAGTACTATCATCAGCATGGACAGTCATAACCGCCTTCCTCACAATGTTGATACATACATAATAATAATGCAATGGAAATAGAAATAGATAAATAAACGGAAGCCTCAAGCTCATCTCTTGAAACTCTGAAGTGTCCAAAGTAAAACCTGCTTCACTCAGCCTACTCAAAAGAGAACACGAGAAATTCAGGGAAAATAAAAGCCATGTATCACACATATGTCTGGTATGAAAAACTCAAGGTATATATATCTATGTCATAGTAACCTTTGAGACCATATAGATCATCGTAACAGTTTTCTCCTTAAAAGAAACCAAACCATCTATTAAGTAATATAGTGATATAATAGATAGTTTCTAGGGTGTAGAATATAAATTAGAAAATAGCTGTGCTGCTTACATCTCACAACATAAAAATATCAGAAGTACAACTAAACCGCTAAGGTACGTTCACATATGGATTTTTCATGGAGGTTCCCTCAGTACACTAAACCCGGTCTCCTATTCAAGGGTCAGAAACTACCTTCCGAGCATCGTATATCTCTAGATAAAATATACCTCAAAGGAAAACATAATTGGTTCATGCCCGAACACGTGATACCGAGTATCATCAACTCCCGGTAGCAAATCAGTAAGCATCTCTAAATATGGAGTTGATATACCCTTGGAGTGGCAAAACCCATTGGCTATGCCTCTATTCTTTTTTTGTCATTCGATGTCATGGTGATGTTTGGCATCTCTCACACAGCTCTTCGTCACTCGAATAGAAAACAAATCCTTTTATGGATTCCAGCACAAGTCGATTGACAAATGCTAATGTTGACCTCTCCCTTAGACTTAAACTTAGGATAGACAGTTCAACTCTATAGCATTAGTCTGAAATGTTAACGCTGACCTCTCCCTTGGACTTAACCGTAGGATAGACAGTTCAACTCTATAAATTTCCGCTTTACAACTGCTTCCAAAACATAGACTCGTATAATAGTTTTGAAGTGGTATCTAGTAAGTAAAACACTTACTATCCTTGACTCTTCAAAACTAAATTTGATGAATTTTCAGTAAACTCAATTCCAGTTCTTTTAGAAGTAAGTCAACCATATATAAAGGAGTCCTCCCTAAGGGATCTCGTATATATATAATTCTTAAAGCTAGAAACATTTCATACTAACGGGTCCTCACTGGGAGATCTCAAACTATATAAAGCCATGAAGCTTTCATATACTTCTTAAGTTAAATGATCACGTTCGATTAGTCTTTTAATTGACTATCTATTTCTAAAAACGATCACTTATGGAAATCAAATTTTGTATACTTAACACATTTCCAACCTTCTCAACTTACTATCCCTTGGCCAAGAGTGAAGCCGATAAGTTAGAGCACTATTGCTTCTAAACCCTACCCGAACAACAATATTAACTCTCATAGGTAGATAGTCTACTTCGTTGGATTTTAGTATTAATTATAGTTAATTACTTTCCATAAACAGATAAACAAAACAAAGCAAGATTAAACTACTTAAGCATCTCCTAAACCCTTTTATATAACTTTTGTTTAGAATTTAAAACCGCTTTAAAATTTATGTACATATATATACACACATATATGTATATCTATGTGTGTGTGTACTAATTTATTTATAAACCTGAGATATTCTAAAATAATTTAAAAGGTATTATATTACAAATGCTTTTTAATATTTTAATAAAATAATCGCCTAATTTTTTAAAAACTATATGTACTCAAAATATACTTTAAAAAACTTATTATTAACCCACCTTTTGGCAAGGCAACATACATGCGGATTCAACCCAATCGACTGCAAGGTTATCGAGGCTGGATTGTTAGGGACTTGGTTCAGACAAATGGATAGACGATCGATTATGGATAGTAAACATGAGTATGAGGCCAGGAATCAGCACAATGGATGGATAAATGATGCAGGGTACTTGGAGTATGGATTTTTGACAAAGGTCGAGTTGCTTGGGATGTCCATGGGTTTACTTTGGGTTTTCATAAGGTTTGCTTCGAGTCAGAGAAGTGCTGACTTTGGGTCTGCAAAGGAGGGATCGGTATATGGAGGGGTCGGCATGTGCTTCAGGTCGGCGTAGCTCTAACCTTGGGTCTGCATTGCATTAACTTCGGGTCGGCAAGGGGTTGGATAGGTCAGGTCGGCATGTAGGAGTTCTTCGGGTCGGCACTTAAATAGCTTGGGGTCAGCAACGAGAAGGCTTCGGGTCGGCATATGGAGCTTGGGGTCGGCATATGGTGGAGGTCGTCACTTGGAAGGATCGGCATATGGAGATGGCTCCGAGTTGGCACAAGCAAGGACTCGGGTCGGCATAAAAATGTCTAGGGGTCGGCATGGTTTTGGAATGGGATCGCCACAAGGAAGGGAACAAGGGATCAGCATTAGCTTTGCTCTAGGTCGGCTACGAGGTGGACTTCGGGTCGGTAAAGTTCCAGCTCCGCTTCAGCATTGAGAGGAGCTGGGATGGGATCGGCCTGGGCTATAGATTGTGCTGCTTCGGGTCTTAATGGAGATTGCTTCGGGTCAGCACACTGGAAACTTCAGGTTCGACTTTGGGTCAGGATAGGATGGGAGAGTTGGGCTCGACGGTCGTGATGGTGGGCCCATGTAGGTAAGGAGGCCCTGTAGTCGAGATTTCGCCTATAAATACAACAGACGAGGTTCAAAAAAAGGGATTCTCTCATGCTGCTTCTCTTCATCTTCTTCTATAAAAAGCTACTCTACCTTTTTTGTTTCTGAAATTCCGGATTGTAACTGTAATTAGATTTCAGTATAATAAAAAGGAAATTTTTGGAGTGGACGTAGGCCGGAGTCAGCCGAACCACTATAAATCTCGTATTTTTTACTGCTTTCATTTTAATTTTGATTTTTCTTCATATTTATATCCTCTACATATATTCTATATGTGATCTGTGACTAGATATTAGTGCTTTCACTTGCAATTGGGTGTCTGCGACCAATTTTGGCACAAACATTTTGGTACTTTCATTGAGAAAGTTAGCACTCAGGGGTTTGGAAGCTTGGATTTTGGATTTGAAAGCTTAGGAACTCAGATTCTGGAAGTTATGGTTAAGCAATCAACAAGGAGACAGATGATAAAAGAGAATCCATCACGAGGGAAGTCAAGAGGCTTCCTCTAGAGCTGGAGTAGATCAGGCATCCATCTACATCACAAGGGATGAGATGCAGACTATGATGGATTCCATGCGAGAACAGTTGCTAAAAAGGCAGGAAGAGATGATGCAGGATATCTTCAGATAAATGGGAATAGCTGGGACATAAAACCTAGGAAATGGACCAATCGCAGCTGCTGGCAATGTAGAAAAAGGAGTCGGAGCTGCAGAAATCTCTTGAGGTCAAATCCAGAACCGGAATAGAGAACGTGAAGGGAATCAGCAAAGGCCTAGGGGCAGACCCTCCGGATCGGATATTGGAAGGCCCGTGAATGAAGCTCAGCAGGCTGGGGCCTACGCAAACGTGAATGAGCAACATGAAGAGTACTACCTCAAATACCCTTCAGGACATAGGGGCAGGGTGGAAACGCATATAAGGGCCCACCCCCGGATGGAGACAGGCGGATGGCTAGATTAATAATAAGTATTATGAGAGAAGGACTACCAAGCAGAGGCTTGGAGGAAGTTAGTCAGAGTCCGTTCACTTCGAATATCCGTAATGCAAGGAACCCTCTAGAATTCAAACTACCAACGTTGGAAGCCAATGATGGGAAGTCAGACCCAACTATGCACGTAACCAGATACATTGAGCATATGGAAGTGCTGGAGGAATCTGAGGAGGTTATGGTAAGATGTTTCCCTTTATACTAGATGGATTTGGCTATGCTCTGGTTTAGGCAGTTAGAGAATGGATCGATCAGGACATGCGACGAACTAGTGGAACGCTTCATGAGACAGTTCAGGGTCCACGTTATGTGACCCAAAAATGTAATGACATTGGCATCGATGAAGCAAAGGACAGGAGTGTCCATAAGGATTTTTCTAATGCAGTTCAATGCAGCCGTGGCTTCGGTGGATTTCCCGAATCCATCAATGATTTTGATGGCGGCGTTAGCAGGAATTACAAAAGGCACCGAGTTCAAAGATTCATTGGCATGGGATCCACCATAGGATCTCGGGGAGTTCTACCATGAGGCGGAAAGGTTTATATGATTAGAGGATGCACGCGCCGAAAGATAGGAGGTGAACGTCGCGCAAGGCGAAGGAACGTCTGGGGAAGGACGTGGGATGGATAAAGGAAAGCGAAAGCAGGATGATGGATATGATGGTTCTAACAAACAGAGGAGAGACCGGGAACCGAAATTCACAACATACACATACTTGATGGAGAATATGGAATGAATTTACTTGGAAACATTGGGGCGCCTCCCTTATCGAAACCCACCCGGAAGGGATCCCATGGAGCGGGAGCACAAAAGCGGGAGGTACTGCCTATTCCATAAGCTAGAAGGGCATACTATGGATGAATGCCACCACTTGAAGGACATGGTGGAAGAACATGTTAGGAGTGGCAGATTGCCACAGTATATGAGGAACCGAACAATAACGGTAGAACACGAGCAGCTACCACCTGCACCAAACAGGAATGATCCCAGATCGGGGTTATGACTCGTCATCAGCTGATCGTCATGGCAAAGGCCGAGTTCAGGATTTGAACTTCAGTCATCAAATAATCTTTCTGCTTTTGTTTCTAGAAATAAAGCGGCTATGCCACTTGCACATGCAAGGGAACCAGAGCGATGCCCAAGCATGCTCTGAGATGGTAATAGACTGCTCTGCCCGGAGAGGCAGTACTTAGCCTTTTCTATTTTTTCTTTATTGAACATTTGAAATTTGGACTTAATAAATAGATTTGGATTTTGTGAAACAAATCCCTAACCGGAGAGTTAAGGGATGGATACTGGAAGTCAGTTGGGAATTGATCGCTTTATGACCCTGTCCGGAGAGACAGGGACCGGAGTGCAGGAAGTGAGTTGCTTCATCGGAGAGCGACAGGATCGGCTCACTTGACGTTGTTCCTCATTCACCAAAGAGTGATTGGATTAGGATTAGAAAAGAGCCTAGAGTGGCTATAATCGGTCTAGGACTTGGGCCATGGCATCGCTTAATGTTCAGAGATACTGAACCGGAGTGCAGGGAGTGACGCCGCTTCGCTCGGAGAGCGACAAGATCGGCTCGCTCGACGTTATTTCCCCTTCACCGGAGAGTGATATGATGTGATCCACCGAGAGCCCGGAGAGGCTATAATTGGTCTAGGAGGACTAGGACATCGCTATATGCCCCCACTAGGGGCCGGAGTGCAAGGGATAGGTTGCTTTGCTGGAGCGCGATAGGATCTGCCTATTCAATCGTTAAGTTTGGATCGAGCTTAGCAAGGGTCCAAAGAGGCCATCGATGATTCGGAGAGGTCATAGGATTCGGTTATTGGCTTCCAAGATGTGAAATGGATATCATTTCGACTTTTAATAGCTAAGGATTTGGTGAAGGACCTGGAGTGGTCCAGGATTTGGATATCGACTCGGAATAATCGTGGTTTTGGCTATCGGACTTGGATGGAATTGCTTGGTAATGGATTGAATTATGGATTGTATGATATGGCTATGGATGGAATATGGACTATGGACGTTGGATTAAAAGCTATTGAAAACACACCTTCCTATCAAAAGGTATGTTTTGAGGGGCAAAGTGTTAACCCGCCTTTTGGCAAGGCAGCATACAGGCGGATTCAACCCAATCGACTGCACGGTTATCGAGGCTGGAATGTCAGGGACTTGGTGTAGATGAATGGATAGACGATCGATTACGGATAGTAAACATGAGTATGTGGCCAGGAATTAGCACAATCGATGGATAAACGATGCAGGGTAGTTGGAGTATGGATTTTTAACAAAGGTCGAGTTGCTTCAGGATGTCCATGGGTTTACTTTGGGTTTTCATGAGGTTTGCTTCGAGTTAGAGAAGTGCTGACTTCGGGTCGGCAAAGTAGGGATTGGTTTATGGAGGGGTCGGCATGTGCTTCAGGTCGACATAGCTCTAACCTTGGGTCCGCATTGCATTGACTTTGAGTCTGCAAGGGGTTGGATAGGTCAGGTCGGCATGTAGGAGTTCTTCGAGTCGGCAGTTGAATAACTTGGGCCGGCAACGAGAAGGCTTCGGGTCGGCATATGAAGCTTGGGGTCGGCATATGGTGGAGGTCGTCACTTAGAGGGATCGACATATGGATATGGCTACGGGTTGGCACAAGCAAGGACTCGGGTCAGCATAAGAATGTCTAGGTGTCGGCATGGCTTTGGAATGGGATTGCCACAAGGAAGGGAACAAGGGATCGGCATTAGCTTTGTTCCGAGTCGACTACGAGGTAGACTTCGGGTCGGTAAAGCTCCAGCTTTGGGTTGGCATTGAGAGGAGCTGGGATGAGATCGACCTAGGCTATAGATTGTGCTGCTTCGGGTCACTAAAGAGATTGCTTCGGGTCAGCACACTAGAAACTTCGGGTTCGACTTTGGGTCAGGATTGGATGCACGAGTTGGGCTCGACTTTCACGATGGTGGGCCCATGTAGGTGAGGAGGCCCTGTAGCCGAGATTTCGCCAATAAATACAGCAGGCGGGGCTTCAAAAAAAGGGATTCTCTCATGCTGCTTCTCTTCATCTTGTTTTACAAAAAGCTACTCTGCCATTTTTGTTTCTAAAATTCTGGATTGTAACTGTAATCATATTTCAGTATAATAAAAAGGAAATTTCTGGAACGGACGTAGGCTGGAGTTAGCCGAACCACTATAAATATCGTCTTTTTTACTGCTTTCATTTTAATTTTGATTGTTCTTCATGTTTATATCCTTTACATATATTCTATCTATGACCTGTGACTGGATATTGGTACTTTCACTTGCAATTGGGTGTTTGTGACCAATTTTGGTGCAAACACTTATAATTATTGTTTAAACATTTACTTAAATTATTAATTAAAATATCTAATTTATAATTTATTTAAAAATTCAAAAAGCATGTTTTTACTTATTTAAAAATAAACCTTGTACTTTTCATAATTAATCATTAGAAATATATAAAAATTCCACACCACTTTTAAAATACTCTAATATAAGTTAAAAAAACTAATAAAAAGATTAAAGTAAAATAATTAAGTTTAAAGTCATTTCAAAGTAAATAAAGTCTCAAACAGAAACTACGGCATTTCTAGAATGTTGTAAAAAGTGATTCAGATATACTAGTGCATGTTAAAAAGGCTACGAATAACTGTTATAAATGGCTATGAACTAGCCATATTATTTGATTACTTAAAAGTTTAGCCATTTTTAGATATATAAACAATCTTTATAGCATCCAATCTTTACTGTAAACAATATATGAGTAGTACATCACCATCCTGGCATGAAAGCCTTAAGGATCTCTATACAAAATTTTGTAGATTATCCCGAAATAAGGCAATTCCTAAGTGCTTCAATAGTGACTATCGCTATAAAATCACTTCCAAATCAAGCCCGATTCAGATCAAAGTTTAACCAAACCCTATGTGCTTTGTTTCAAGGCTATGCAACATGTCATAGAAAGTCATACAAGTCCATATATCATTTACATATGTCATTTGCTTTCCAAAGCAAGAATCACAGTAATATATCACAGTATAAATTCAAGCACATGTACTGTTCAACAACTAAATTTCTATCGGTTTAGAAAATAGTCGAAACAAATTAAAATAACCGTAAGCGCACGACGTACAATAGTTAGTTTGTAGCGAGTATGGGTCGATCCGTAGGGAATTGTTAGAGTTTGGAAATCTATTCAATCAAATTAGACCAAATGGAGGAGAAATTGTTAACTATAAATAAAATGAAGCTAAAACTTGAATTAAAATTTTATTAAAAAACTATTGAACTAGAGAACTATTTAGAGGCAAATCCACTCTCATATTTTTGTAAATCAACAAACAAACAATTTGTGATCTCTAGCTTTGATATTAAGTGAAATATTGTTGTATTTATCATAAGTATGGTTTGTTTATGTTATTAATTAACATAACTCAAACCATCAAACTATAATACAACAAATAACCAACTTATAATTCTCATGAAAATGAAGCCAAAGCAAAAGCTATTTTAAGTATGATCTATTTACTAATGTAACTAGTAATATAGATCATCAAATTTCATTTTTACTTTCGTTTCACAATCAAAAATGGATTAGCAAATGATGACGCAAATTGTGTTTATGTTGAATAAGAATAGCTCATTTGCATAAACAATATAAGCTATCAAACCCACTTGTATAAACTTGCATCAAAATTCACTTTCATGAAGCACAAACAAAGAGATCATAAATCATAAAAAATGTTGAAATTACATAATATTTGAGAGCTTCATTACCCCTAAATTGAAGGGGTTTAGCTACTCATTTGTGTTATCAAATCAACACATGTAAGTTTCAACATTGAAAATGAAAGAAAGTAGAGAATAAACAAAGAAAAAGAAGATTAACTACTAGAAGAAAATTAATTAGACTAGTGCATAAATGTAAATCTAAGCTATGAACATTAAGAGAAAGAGAACATAGAAATAAACATTAACAAAGAAGCAAAGAAAAGCATGTAAAAAAGAGAGAAGAAAGAGGCTTGGAAGCCATTTTTATTTCACTTTGATTTTTGTTTACAACTTGCTAATTTCTTAAGAAAATGTATGAAAAAGTAGATGATCATTTACATGTACATAAGAGGGCTATTTATACATGCATAAAACCCTAATTCTATTTTTAGGGAGCTTCCCAAAATGCCCTTTAGGAAGTGTGGCCACCAAGTAACCATTAGCCATTAATTAAACTCTCATTAGAAGTGCATGAAGCTTTAACCTCCACTTAGTTGTCCATTAGCTTCTAATTGTAGATTTAGGCAAGTGGGTGGGGTCCTCCATGTTCATGGTCTTGAATTATTTCCCTCTTCTTTCCTTTGTATTCATTTGTGCATGCGTGTATCTCCATATAAGCCTCTTCCATATGTATCCAAATTCCTATGAAAATCATCAAAAAATGTCCAAGTAAAAATTCTCAAATTTACACATGCACAAAAATGACCATTTTGCCCCTGAATGAAGATGAATATATGATGATTTGAAAATAATTGAATTATGGTTTTAAACATGTTAAAATGCCCAAATATGAATTTTATTTAAATAAAAATAGATAAAATATGGATGTAAATATATGCACATTGACGTGCACATCAAATACCCCCACACTTATCTTTTTATTCGTCCTCGAATAAAGGAAAACTAAGATAAATCTGTTTTCATAGGGAGCACGATTGCATTGAGCGTATGCAACAAGCCGTTAAACCTCTAGATGTCCCCAGTAGGGCGAGTGTTGTCTCGTGAGGGTTTTTAGTGGATACTACCCACAAAATCCAGATGCAAAGTGAAAATATTTACAAAATGCAAGATTTATTTACAATGGGATGAATGCAAGTTCTTGAAAATATTTACAAATGAAGGATTTACTCTTAAATTGACACAAATAAGTTAAATATAAGTCTTGGTCATTATCTTGAAAATTTAAGTCATTTGCTCGTCAAAATGTCCAACAAAAATCAAGTTATCATAGCAAATAGACAATAGTTTAACTCGTTGTTTCGGTTGATGACAAAGTGTAACTATGAAATAAATCCTTAGTTGATTATCAAAGTTTGTCAAAGTGGAATTCTTATTTCTTTTCAATAACGAGTTAAATCAAACAAGTTAAAATGGTGCTTTCAATTGCTTACTCTCTCTTACTTGAAAATTTCATTGATATTAACAATATTTACATATGCCTAACTCAGGTAAACTAAGGCCATATATATTACCCGTGCACTGCCTTGCCGGACTGATGTGAGGGGAATACCGAACATGGCGAGTGAACACACAAGTGTGAACACTTATCGATTGTAGGCGTTATTAAAAAGAATTTTTATATACATACACCTAACTCGGATAAACTGAGGCCAGATATACCGATCATGCACTGCCTTTCGGGCTTACGTGAGAAGGGTACAGAGCATGGCGAGTGAACACACGAGTGTGAACACATGACTCTAGGTGTTAAAAATATATACATATATACAAAAAAAATCTTTTTTTTGGGTTTGAAATGGGAAGGAGGTGGTGGTGAGGATGTTAAGTTGCTATTATGGTGGTATGGTAGGATGGCTGAAGGGATTGATGTTTGTAGAAGGAGCTAGCAGTGTATGTATGTCAGTTGAGTATGGTTGTGGTTTGGGGTGATAGTTGCTGTTGATTGTTGAAGTGGTGGTGGGTGGTCTGTTGAGTACTGCATTGTTTGATTGTTTTCAATGTCTGGTGACAGTGCTGAAGGGGGAAGGTTAGATGAAGGGGAGGGTGAAATGCACAACAGTATTTATATGGTTGAGTATGTAGCTATAGGTAGAAATGATGAAGATGGTGAAGTATATATTTTGGTGAAGGGAAGTGGATTGGTTGGTAGTAGATGGGAGGATGGCAGTGATGGGAGGTGATTAAGCAAGGGGTAGTAAATGACAGTGTAGTGAGAGTGGGAGGAAGTGGTATGGTGGAAGTGAAGGCAGGCAGTTGAATTATTTGGAGTGTTGTCAGAGTTGATCAGTTTGTAGTGTTGACAAAGCAAAGAGGAGTTTCTGGTGGGTTGCTGAAAGTATGGTAGTTGCTGTATTTTGGAGTAAGTTGTTGATATGTAATGATTTTGTGGTTTGAGGAAGTCGGGGAGGAAACTGAAGCAGATGTTGGCAGCAGAAGTGTTGACAGTGGTATGCAGTTTTGGGTTGTGGATGTTGTTGTATGAAATGATGTGTTGTTGGTCAGTAGGCAATAAGTATGATGTTGTTGCTGGTGATATGATGTTTATGTGTGCACAGAAGAGTATGGATGTGAATGAAATTTGAATGTGGATGTTAGTAATGGTTGCTAGGAAATGTATGAATGTGATTATCGGTGAAAGGCAGAGGAGTGGCGATATGCTTGTAAGGAGAAGGAGATGGTGATGGTAGTGAATGAGTTAAACTTGTTGTTGCTGGGTTGCTGGGTATGGTGGGATGTTACAGCAAGTGTGTAGATGTTTGGGTTTTGAAGATAGAAGTGAATGTTTAGGAGAATGTTTGGATGTTTTGGTTTGTGGAGTTAGGCAGCAGAGCAGTTTTGTTCGATAGGCAGTAGTGAAATTCAGAATGAAGATGCATAGAGAAGAGCAAGTAAAGACAATGCAATGTTTTTTTTTCTTTTTGTTTATGTAAATTGTAAAATGAAATGTAAAGAGTAAAATGAAATGGAAATTTAATAATTTTGTTTTTGTTTTGAAATTGTGAATGTTGTTATATATATATATATATATATGCAAATGGAATAGAAAAACCACAAACACTCAAATGAAAATGCAAGCAAAAATCAAACAACAAACACAATTTTTTTAAAATGCAAACACAAACAAAATAAATACACTAAACAAAACTAATCCAAAGAATAGAAAATTAAAATAAAGACAAAATTCCCCGGCAACGGCACCGAAAACTTATTCAACGACTAAATTTCTATCGGTTTAGAAAATAGTCGAAAAATTTCAAATTAAAATAACCGCAAGCGCATGGCGTACAATAGTTAGTACGTGGGAAGTACGGGTCGATCCACAGGGAATTGTTAGAGTTTAAAAATCTATTCAATCAAATTAGACCAAATGGAGGAGAAATTGTTAACTATAAATAAAATGAAGCTAAAACTAGAATTAAAATTTTATTAAAAAACTATTGAACTAGAGAACTATTTAGAGGCAAATCCACTCTCATATTTTTGTAAATCAACAAACAAACAATTTGTGATCTCTAGCTTTGATATTAAGTGAAATATTGTTGTATTTATCATAAGTATGGTTTGTTTATGTTATTAATTAACATAACTCAAACCATCAAACTATAATACAACAAATAACCCACTTATAATTCTCATGAAAATAAAGCCAAAGCAAAAGCTATTTTAAGTATGATCTATTTACTATTGTAACTAGTAATATAGATCATCAAATTTCATTTTTACTTTCATTTCACAATCAAAAATGGATTAGCAGATGATGATGCAAATTGTGTTTATGTTGAATAAGAATAGCTCATTTGCATAAACAATATAAACTATCAAACCCACTTGTATAAACTTGCATCAAAATTCACTTTCATGAAGCACAAACAAAGAGAACATAAATCATAAAAAATGTTGAAATTACATAATATTTGAGAGCTTCATTACCCCTAAATTGAAGGGGTTTAGCTACTCATTTGTGTTATCAAATCAACACATGTAAGTTTCAGAATTGAAAATGAAAGAAAGTAGAGAATAAACAAAGAAAAAGAAGATTAACTACTAGAAGAAAATTAATTAGACTAGTGCATAAATGTAAATCTAAGCTATGAACATTAAGAGAAAGAGAACATAGAAATAAACATTAACAAAGAAGCAAAGAAAAGCATGTAGAAAAGAGAGAAGAAAGAGGCTTGGAAGCCATTTTTATTTCACTTTAAATTTTTTTTACAACTTGCTAATTTCCTAAGCAAATGTATGAAAGAGTAGATGATCCTTTACATGTACATAACAGGGTTATTTATACATGCATAAAACCCTAATTCTATTTTTTGGGAGCTTCCCAAAATTCCCTTTAGGAAGTGTGGCCAACAAGTAACCATTAGCCACTAATTAATCCCTCATTAAAAGTGCATGAAGCTCTAACCTTCACTTAGTTGTCCATTAGCTTCTAATTGTAGATTTAGGCAAGTGGGTGGGGCCTCCCATATTCATGGTCTTGAATTATTTCCCTCTTCTTTCCTTTGTATTCATTTGTGCATGCATGTATCTCCATATAAGCCTCTTCATATGTATCCAAATTCCTATAAAAATCATCAAAAAATGTCCAAGTAAAAATTCTCAAATTTACACATGCACAAAAATGACCATTTTTCCTCTGAATGAAGATGAATATATGATGATTTGAAAATAATTGAATTATGGTTTTAAACATGTTAAAATGCCCAATATGACTTTTATTTAAATAAAAATAGATAAAATATGGATGTAAATATATGCACATTGACGTGCACATCATGTACTATAGTTTAAACAACATTATATACACTTCATATTCATTCAAATGGTGAGTTTGCGCATCCTTCAAGGTTATTTTCAGCTTCCAAATGCCCACAGCCTTGATGTGTGTGTGTGTGGATGGGGGGTTGTGCTTGAAATCTTCAAGCTTTGAGTTGATGGAAGTTGTTGCTATGATGTTGCAAGAGTTATACTTGAGTTTGGAGTGAGTTGAATTGTTTTGAATTACTTTGTTCTTAGAAAATCATGAAGAGTTAAGGGAATGAAGTGCTTTTGATTTATTTTGTAAAAATGTATAAGTGTTTCTATGTTAAGTGTGTGTGCTTATATAGGAATTCAAGAGTAAGATCACCCTCTCCCTACACCCCTCCTAGCCGACCAAGAAGGCTCACCTCCCATGTGACCCCATATGCTAGCCGTTTCACTTCAGAAGTAAAAGAAAATATCCCTGCTTCCTAATATCTCCACTCAGATATCACATTCCCTTCTAGAAGCTTCTAAGACAAATTTTTGTTAACCATAAGTTGTGAAAACATTTTTATTAGCTATTAATGACCTCTTAAGTTATTTAGACATGTACAAAAAGTTTAAACAACTAATGTCGAATAAAAAGATATTTATCGATAAAACAATTTTCAGTCACGTTATCGATATTTCTTCAAAATATTAATTTTTGTAAACAAATTTCAAAAAAAAGTTTCTTATCATCAACTATTAATTAAAATGAGTTTAATAAGGTTATGAAACCACCTTTATAACACTTAACCATATTCTAAAAGTTTCGATATTCAAAGACAAAGTGTTCGAATTTACGGGTCACTGCAGGCATAATATAAATGAATGATGGCACTTAAGAGATGTTATCGAATATCTGGTTAGAAAGAAAAATTTACAACGATGTGGTAGGAATCCGCAAGGATGGCGAAGAAGCAAATAATCAACCTTAAGGGCAATCTGACCAAGGGTACTGGGCTGGATCATGTGGAGAAGGATCGACATAGCTAGCTAGAGGAATTGTGATAAATACCATTTTTGATAATCCACAATTCTGTAGAAAAGAGTTGGAATGAGATGATGCGCTATTGCAGCTCCTTGAGGCACACACCTTAGGAGATGTGTTACACTGTAGAGGAGGGTACTCCAAAAAAACAGTAAAGAATGGTTAAGGATGATATCATTTTTTTGGAGAAGAGATGATGATGGGGTTGAAGCATCGTTGTTTGAACCATTGATTATTATGACCATGATTGGGCTGGGCTAGCAATAGTGCATCGAGTCCTTATTGAATATGGGAGCTTGAAGAATATTTTGTTAAAAATAACTTTGTTAAGATGCGCCTCAGTGAGAAGGATATGAAATCATGTAAATCTAGCATTCAAGGATGCACTGGAGAAGCCAAAGAACCAGTAGGGTGCATTGAACTACCAGTTGAGTTAGGTGAAGGAGAGTGCAACATTGTGAGGTTGCAGATGTTTTTTGTGGTTAATGCACTTTCAGCCTATGACACTTTCGTACGCCAACACTTCCTTTCTAATTTTAAGATTGTGCTAGCTTCGTGGTGCTTGATGTTGGAGTTCCCTATAGAGAACGAAGTATGGATTATCCGAGGTGACCAGAGCATGGGTCAAGAGTGCTAGGTTGCTGAGCTCAGAGGAGCAAAGGGGCAAGAGAAAGGGAGGAATGCAGAGAAGCCTCTTTGTATCAAGTCCTCGATAGCATAGCAACTACTATCCAATCCTTGGATCGGGTCCAACATCAAATTCTACAAGTATATGGACCTATGAAAGGAGCCAAAAGAAATAAGGGTGGCCCAGGTGGAGCCGATGATTAGCATTTCATTAATAATGATGATCCAATGAGGGTTCTCAAACTTATGTCTCAACTCAGCTTGAATATGAGGAAGGAGTTGGTAGGATTTCTCTAGGAAAACGTGAACTTGTTTGCTTGGATGCATTCTGATATGTGGGGAATTTTACCGAATATAGCATGTCACGAATTGAATGTGAACCTAAGTTAGTGGAGCAAAATAGGCACAGTGTGTAACCAAAGCGATTCATTGCATTGAAGAAAGAACTTGATAAGTATACGACAAACAACTTTATTTGCGATGCACTATTCTCAAAGTGAGTATCAAATTCAGTATTGTTAAGAAGGCAAATGGGAAGTAGCATACATGCACTAATTAATCTGAATTGAATAAATCATGCCCAAAGTTATACTTTCCCTTATTAAGAATCAAACAACCTATGGGTGGGACGATCAGTCATGAACTGCTATCTTTTATGGATGCATACTTCGGCTAGAATTAGATTGTGATGCACTTTCCAAAATAGGAGCATTCAAGTTTTATCATAGATTAGAGGCTATATTGCTACAGAGTCATGTTTTTTAGTCTGAAGAATGCTGGAGCAACATACCAGTGCTTAGTGAACATAATGTTTAAAGACTAGATTGGATGGACAATCGAAGTCTATATATACGATATGCTCATGAAGTTACGATGATCGTAGATCACCTTTGCGACTTTTCAGAGATGTTTGATGTTTTTAAGAGTATGGAATGAACTTCAATCCATTGAAGTGTTATTTTAGAGTCACATCAGACAATTTTTTGGGTTTTGTTGTAAACTCATCGGGCACTATAGCTAACCCAAAGCAAATTGAAGCATTGAAGTAGGTTACTAGCCCATAGATGAGGAGGGAAATGTTGAGCTTGAATGTGGAAGTTGTCCTACTAGGTCGATTCATTTGTAAAGCGATAGACAAGTGTATATTGTTCTTTAATGACCACAAGAAAGAGAAAGGAAAGTTTCAATGGATAAATGAATGTGCAGCTGCATTTCTGAATCTGTTAGAGCATTTGAGAAAACCATCGGTATTATCCAAGCCTTTGGTAGGGGAAAATATCAACTCATGCATTGAGTGTAGCCTTAGTACATGAGGAGTGAAAAATCCAAAGGCCGGTTTTTACATCAGCAAACCGTTACTGAAGCGGAAAGGAATTATCCAAAGCTAGAGAAATCAGCGTATTGTTTGTTGATTGCTGCAAGACTGCTACTAGAAATTTATATGCATTCTGGTACTATGTATCATATTCTTTCAATTAAAGTAATTCGACATATTTCACTAGTTCATCCTCTCTCTTTCAAACTTAGGGGAGAGAGAATCCCACCAAGTTGGGTGCTTTAACCATTTTAAGCCATGCATGCTTTATAGGACTGTAACACCCCGTAAAATCAATCATAAATAATTTGATAAATTAAATTAGACAAGATATGGGTAAAACTAAAAAATTTGCAAAAGTTAGAATTTGACAACAAAAGTTATTCGATTGTGTTCATTATGAAATTCTGATCAATTTTCATATATAATATGTTGGAAATGGAGCTCAAATGGAAAAGTTATAGGTAATTGAAGTTTTCAGGTTTAAGATAATTTAAATCGAATTCAAATGAAGAATTAATTTTAAAATTTGAAATTCAAAAGTTAATAGTAATTAGACTTAGGGGTTAAGTAAACATTAAAATTAACGTTAACATCAAAGTATACTTAAGGAATAAAACAATTAAAAATCAACGGCAAACAATACTTCCCAAAATACAATGAACCGATCGATCGTTAGCCTTATGCCGGTCGACCGCTAACAGTCGACCGGTGCAAAGCGGCGGTTGACCAGTCATGAACGATGGTGGCTAGGGTTTTGTATAATGAACGTTCGGATTTTTAAAATATTGAACCAACTTAAATCTGATGGCTCTGGTGCGTTTCAACCACTATAAATAGAAGCCTGGCCCTTTCACTTTTATTCACAAAATATTTTAGGAACATTAGTGAAGCTCTGTTAGTTTGTCTCTTCATAGATTCAGAACACTCCATTAAGGTTTTAGGTAAGAAATACTGTACAGATATTTTTATTGATTATTGTTTATTTTTTCAAACTTTTCTCCTCCAATCCCTAAATTTTTGAATATAATCTGTATATATAAATCACTTGTTGTGTGTGTGTGTATATATATATATATATATATATATATATATATCAAAAGGAACAGATCCGATAGAGATTTTCAAAGGCATGCCATATCTAATGGAGGTAAAACTAATGAAATACTATGAGTGGAAATCTTAGCTTTTCTATTTCAGTAGTTGATTAGTATAGTTTAGGTTTGAATATGCATCGGGGAGTTTTGGTTTGCGAAAACATCATATTATAAACCCCCAAAACTCCTTCAATGCGAAATGTCAATTCTAGGTTGAAATCTCAATTATTTATGTCAAAATAATGGAAATTATGTAGATTTTTAGTTTTGATAGTTTTACCTTCTATTCCACTTCTTATTCTTTGAATTTGATTAAAGGGTTTTGATTAAGGAATAGCGTGTAAGGTACGAATATTATTCGTAGTTTCTCACTACTTATTCCCATAAATTAAATAGAAATTTCTTTGTTTATTTTTATGTGAAAAAGGAGTTGAATAAAGCGTAAAAATTTGAATTGTAAGTCTCTATCATCAATATATTCCATTATTTTGATGTAATAAGTTGGGTTTAAATTTTAGTTGTATACAAGTCCGTTGAGTGGAACCATTGATATGAATATTGGAATTTTTGTATTTTTAGTAATATGAAATAAGACTTGTATAATTGTTTAAAGAGTTGACATTTAAACGCTAGTTTAGGGCATAAATTTTGCATGCTTAGAAATTGTTGGGCATGTGTGTGCATGTATTAGCATAATTAACATACAATTATAACTATTAATTGCATAGTTAATTAGGTTAATAATTATCATTAAATCTCCCTAGGAAGGTAATTAATGTTAAAGGTGAAATAAGAAAGATTTTGTATTAGGCCTTGATTATGGAAATGGTGAGATGTGTGATAATATATATAGAGTGTGATATAGATTATGACCAAGTTATAGGAATGCGACGTTATTCAAAAGCACACGGAAGTGTACCCAACTATTCTGGCTACTAGCATCGTGACTTTGGGGTTGATGTGAGATATCGCCTATAATAATTAACTACGATGACGTGAGGTTAGTGCCATATTCTATAGGGTAAATCTGCCTATCTAATCTGTCTGCCAGTACCTATGAATAGTCAGACAAATGTGATATATCGTCGTTGGATACGGGTCATAATATGAAGGACCTGCTTTAGAGATTGAAGGTAATAAGTGGTTGTGTGAGGGCCCATCTCTTCTCTATGTAGGAAGTAGTATATGGCCAGGATTATGACTTAGGCATGGTAGAGAGTATCTCAGGAAAAGGCCCGCTTCAATTGGAAGTATTAAGCGGCTGAAGAGATTTCGTGCAATATCAACTAGGTAGTTACTAGTGAGGAGTCCGCCTTGGTATAGACGGTAAATGACATGGACCTACCTTGAATAAGGTATTAAATGGTCGGAATCTGCCTAATTCCCATTGAAATGTAATAAATGACTTGAGTATTATCTCTTACATTAATAGGACATTATGGACGATGGATATGGGTTATTCGATTAATAGCAAGTTGACTATGGGCTTATATTTGGAAAGCATTTTTTATTTTTTTCCTTTGGGCTTATACTTGAAAAGATTTACGATGTAGGTAGAAAAAGTAAGACATATTTCTATTTAAATTATACCGCCCAATTATAAATAAAGTAGGGCTGGAGATTTAATTCATCGGACACATGTTGTTCTGACCCCCTCCTCATTACAACACATGTTAAGATGGCATTGCCGAAGGTGAAGACATTGATGAGACACATGGCACCAGTCTATTTATTTACTTGTTACTTTTTGTAGTTTTTGATGTACCCATGAAATAAAAATGATGTTATAATTTTGGAATATTGTATCACTGATATGTTACGATTATTGTTGGGTCTTTGTGTTATGGACATTTTGTTATGGTTTTGAATGACATTTTGATATTTAAATAAAATGGTTACTGTTGTTACTGTTATATTTTATCCTTCCTCTGTGAGATTTTGCGTATGTAGATAAATATCTCTAAGTTATTCATTTACCAACCAACAGCCAGCATTGAGATGGTTCTAAGTTTCGATGGGCCTTTTCTGAATCGGAATTTAGGCCCATTTCGGGGTGGGTTGTTACATTTGGTATCAAAAAATAGGTTACCCGATCAACGGGGATAGTTACACGTTTAAGAGGCATACTTATTATTTTTGAAAGTGTTTTTCCAAATGCCATATTATATCTTTAAATATACGTATACTTATTTTGATTATACGCTTAACTCTATAAATTATGACTATAAAAGTAGTTACAACCATATCCTAAAAGGATGGACGAGGTGACTATGAGTTGGAAAAACAAATAGGGTAAAATTTGTACTCCTACTCCAATTATCCACATGGTAGAGGTCGTATTGTAGGGAGTGAGCTAATGTAACGCCCCACTCCGAGACCCATTCTAACAAAGAGTATTACGGAGTAATACCGTCTGCTGGAACGGAGAATAGAGTATAACGGAAGCGACCATATGTAATCAAGCTATAACTATCTACTGAATACGTCAAAATGTGGTATCGCTTTTTTTTTCAAGTGGTTCGACATATCCAATAGATATTTATAACGAAATTACAATGGCTAAGGAAAATAGGTTCAGAACAAACATAATACTAAATGATAACATCATCATCACAGAACAGTCACATAATAGACACAGAACATAGGTACAATATATCGTCAATACAGATCCAAATATCAAAAAGGTGGGTACAAAGCCACCGCTCACACATGTGAGTCAAAGATATGTACATAAGAGATTGAATAATCAGAGTATCAAAATAGTGGACAAATATAATGAGCTATCTATCAGCATAGCAGATAATGTCCAAGCGGAAGCACAGAAAGCTAAGTCCAGAGACCTAACCTGAAACAACTCGGTCTGACCCGAGCGAAAAACACTCGGGTCAGGCTAGCCAAACAATCAGTTAATAAACTGAGATAAACATGAGAGATAATGAGGCGATATATAACATAGTACTATAGAACACAAACTCTCACATAGAGAAGAAATAAACATCTAAGTAGAGATGTATAGCAAGCCTTGTATCATTGGCATAACATAGTCACAAATGTCAAAACAAAACATCTAAGTAGAGATGTATAATAAGCCTCATATCATCGGCATAACATAGTCACAAATGTCAAAACAAAACATCTAAGTAGAGATGTATAATAAGCCTCATATCATCGGCATAACGTAAGCACAAATGCCAAAACATAAACATCTAAGTAGAGATGTCAAAAACGATACATCTAAGTAGAGATGTATAACAGGCCATCTAAGTAGAGACGCCAAACACGATACATCTATGTAGAGAGGTATAACGGCCATCTATGTAGAGATGCCAAAAACGATACAACTAAGTAGAGATGTATAACGGTCATCTAAGTAGAGATGCAAAAACGATACCTCTAAGGGAGACAGTCCGAAGACACTATCCCAAAGGTAATAAAAGGAATGTGTCACGAACTTTTAGCAAGGAACCCGTAAAGTGTTAACATGAGTCCCATACCCCACGTTCGCACTAAACGGTTTACTAACCAATAGTAAGCTTCCACACTCAAAGCAGTAAAAAGTTCACCTCATGTCATCGGTAAACTAGGCCGAAAGGCCAAAACGATCAATCAAATAGGTCTGGGATTAACCGGAAAGGAAATACACATGGTTTCATAGGCCGGAGTTTTTCCCAACCATTTAAGCACCTTTCCACTTCGCTCGAAGTGCTAAAGTGTGAGTGTGGGATTTAATTATATAAAATAATTATGGAAAACGGATTTATAATTGGTTTGAAATCACTTTAAAACGGCCTTTGAAAACTCTCCTATTATGGAGTAATTAATTTAATAATTAAAATAATATTATATAATAATTCCGAAAGCCATTTCGGAGTGAAAAATCCTTTTAAAACCTTTTTATAAGGCCCGTGTATGAAATCCAGCGACCAATCTCAAAGAAATCAATAAAACCAGAAAATCACTGAAAATATTCCGAGTGTTGGAAAATAGTCCAAAACTAACGCGAACCCAAGTTCGGAAAATTATTCGGACCAGCAAACTGAATCCGAATGGCATGAAAATTGGTAGGAACGTAGTCCGACATTCCTACTTCAGAACTCAAAAAGAATTACTTGATTCCGACATGAAACGAAGTCGCAGCGATGCTCCAAAGTCGGACCCGGAAACAGTGAATACACTGTTTCAGGCTGAAATCCGGGTCCCTATTCGACAGCAATTTCGAAGAGTCAAATGAACTCCTATACTAATCAATTTTTCTGGAGATTGAGTTCGGAACTCCAGCTTTCCAACGAGTCCAAAAATGTTGGATTCCGACCAAGGATGTGACCGTGGCAGTGTCACAAAGTTTCAGTTTCAAAACTGGAAACGGAGTAAGAAATCGATAACCAGAAAATAACTGAAAATATTCTAAGTGTTGGAAAATAGTCCAAAACTGACGCGAACCCAAGTTCGGAAAATTATTCGGACCAGCAGTCTGAATCCAAATGGCATGAAAATTGGTAGGAACGTAGTCCGACATTCCTACTTCAGAACGCAAAAGGAATTACTCGATTCCGACTTGAAACGAAGTCGCAGCGACGCTCCAAACTCGGACCCGGAAACAGTGAATACACTGTTTCAGGCTGAGATCCGGGTCCCTCTTCGACAGCAATTTCGAAGAGTCAAATGAACTCGGATACTAATCAAACTTGCTGGAGATGGAGTTTGGAACTCCAGCTTTCCACCAAGTCCGAAATCGATGAAATCCGACAAAGGAAGAGCCCGGGATGGCGTCACAAAGTCGGGGTTCTGTACTGAAAACAACGGGAGAAAAGAGACTAAGGCCTATAGTTATGCACTAACATACCAGAGATGAAAAACCACAATTTTGGCATAGTAAACTTCCAATTCTGACAAAATGAATAAAATAAAAATTGTAGCTTAGTTTCTAAGATTTCCGGAATGACTAAGATCGTCAAATTCTGATCGGGGATGAAAATTTTATGACTAAAACAATTCTCAGATTTAAATTCTATATCACTGTCAATGTGCTCTCGGGACAGTAGTAAGAATGCACAGTTTTGACCAAATTAACTTCGAAATCTCATGAAACTCAAAACATGAAAGTTTTAACCCTAAATTTAAGCTTTTCAGAACATCCAAAATTATTAGATTTGGATAAGAAACGAGTAACTTATGGCCAAATCAATTTCAGGTTTTTATTTTATCAACCCTGTAGTTTGTTGTCAGGTCAGCGACAAACAAACGTGATTTCGACCATTCAAACCACAAAATTAGGCAAAGCTCAAAACATAAAAGTTATAGCCTACAGAATAAGCTTTCCAAAACATCAAGAAAATCTTAATTCCGATTTAAGATGAATGAGATATGCCTAATTTACTAACAACAATAAACTGATTATAATTTCAGCTAGCATATATTACCTCTTTCCCAAGCAATGAAAAGAAGATCAAAGAGTTTTACAATCTAAATGCACAAAAAAAAGAGGATTACAAAATAATTTCAGAAATTAGAATGAAGATTAGAGAGTGATTAGAGAATGATTGCTTTACCTTTTAACTTGTATTAACCTGGATTAGCTATGTGGAGAGGAAAATGGATCTTCTACCAAATGGAGGCCATTAATTAGGTTTTGCTCTAGGGTTTAAGGGTTGATGGAATGAGATGTTGGCTGAAACAAATGGGTAGAAGATGGTTTATAGGCTAATGGAAGTGGGTTAGTGGGCCTAATACCCATTAGGACTTGGAATATGTTCTATATATCAAGTTAGCTAATTTCTCTAAATACAAACTACACATTATTTACCCATAAAATTTTAAAATATGTTACCAAAATAATTTAGCTATATTTATAAAATTTTACATCACAATATTTTCCAACTTACAATTTAACCCCTAATTATTCCAAAACATCTTTTAGTCAAAATTGCCCAAAAATCACCGTTTTGCAATTAAATTGTAAATTAAATTCCCAATTCAAATATTGCACTATTTTACACATATAAAATTTTGCAATATTATAAATTTCCATTTACCCTAATTAATTTCCATTAAATTCTCCATTTTACACTTAAGCCCAAAATATTAATTTATTCAAAATAACTAACTTTTGAACAAATTAGCCACATTAAAAATTCATTAATAGCTCCAATTAAATAAAAATCAAAATTTTAATTTATTATTTGGTAATTGCAATCACGGGTTGTTACAGACTCCACCCCTTAAGAAAATTGCGTCCCCGCAATTCCTTAAGATGGACGTCGTCTATAACGTCTAATCCACAAAAGAAATGCTAGAAGATCAAATAGAGATTCTCACCCGTACTAAAAGATGGAAGAAAGCCAGGATAAGAACGCTCGATAAATTCTCTAGTCTCCCAAGTGCAGTCCTTAGTATTCGGTGACCATTGAATTTCCACAAGCTGAACCTCTTTGTTGCGAAGGCGTCTGACCTCCGAATTAAGAACACGAAGAGGTTGCTGCTCCAATGATAAATCAGGTGAGATCTCTAAATCATGCACGATATGTGGCTCAATAATAGAATCAGGATCGCGCACACACTTGCGAAGCTGAGACACATGGAATACGTCATGCATTCCAGAAAAGTGAGCAGGTAGAGCCACACGATAAGCAACGGGGCCGATGCGTTCCGTGATAGGAAATGGTCCAACATAGCGAGGAGCCAATTTCCCTGTAGAGCTGAAACGCACAACCACATTCATGGGAGAAATCCGAATAAAGACAAAATCACCAATGGAGAACTCAAGAGGCTTCCTACGGTTGTCCGCGTAGGATTTCTGGCGGTCCTGTGCCTCTCTCATTCTCTGATGGATGAGAACAATCTTTTCAGAAGATTCCCGAACTGAATCTGGACCAAGAATGAGCTTCTCGCCAGATTCTAACCAACAAGCAGGAGAGCGACATGGCCTTCCGTATAGAGCCTCGAAAGGTGCCATGCCAATACTAGACTGATAGCTGTTGTTGTAGGAGAACACTACGAGAGGTAAGTGATCCTCCCAACTACCCCCGAAATCCAGAATACAACAGCGCAAAAGATCCTCCAAAACACGATTCACCCTCTCAGTCTGACCGTCAGTCTGAGGGTGATAAGCAGTAGAGAGATTCAGCTTTGTGCCCAAAGCTGACTGTAGGCACTTCCAGAAGTGACTAGTGAAAATGGTGTCTCGATCACACACGATAGAGCTAGGAATGCCATGAAGTCGTACGACTTCCTTCACATAGAGCTTGGCCAACTGAGGTGCAGTCCGAGTGGACTTAATCGGAATGAAACGAGCCGATTTGGTCAAGCGATCAACAATAACCCAGATAAAAGTATGGCCTGACCTCGATCGAGGCAGACCGTCAATGAAATCCATGGATATCTGATCCCATTTCCATAATGGAATCCCTAGAGGTTGAAGAAGACCAGATGGACGCTGATGCTCGGCCTTGATCTGTTGACAAGTCATGCAACCGCTCACATAACTTGCAACATCTCTCTTCAAACCCTCCCAATAATATAGCCGGCACATATCGGCATACATCTTACTCGAACCGGGATGTATAGTGTACTTAGTGCGATGGCACTCGTCTAGGACGTCACGCCTAAGTGATAAATCAGATGGTACAACAATACGGTTCCTCCTACGAAGACACCGATGAAAATCAAGAGAATAATCCAGCAATGTCTCATCACTGGATCCCGACTCGAGAAGATGAATAAGATGCAATAAGTCTGGATCCTGCCGCTGAGCATGGGCAATGCGATCCAATAAGATAGGACGAGCTTCCAAGCTGAATAATAAGACCGGAGAATCAGAAGATGGAGCTCGATCTCTAATATCACACAAAGATAGGGTCTCAAGAATATCCCACTCGGCAATCATCATAGAAACTACCGCCGAGTGCTTGCGACTGAGCGCATCTGCAACACGATTACCCTTGCCAGGGGTATACTGAATATCTAAATCATATGAGGCGAGAAACTAAAGCCATCGCTGCTGCCTCATATTGAGATCCCTCTGACAGAATAGATACTTCAGCGACTTGTGATCGGTGTAAAGAATGAAGCATTCGCCTAATAGAAAGTGACGCCACATCTTCAAGGCAAAGACGATAGCTGCTAACTCAAGATCATGAGTAGGATAGCGAACCTCATTCGGATGCAGTTGCCTGGAAGCATAAGCAACTACCCGATCCTTATGCATAAGTCCAGCACCGAGCCCGCTACCACAAGCATCAGTGTAAACAACAAGATCATGGTTACTCTCTGGAACCACTAGAATAGGAGCATGAGTGAGAAGTTCCTTCAGTCGCTGAAAGGAAGCTTCACACTTATCAGACCAAATAAAGCGAACATCCTTACGAGTCAGCGTCGTAAGGGGAAGTGCAACTCGAGAGAAATCCTTGATAAACTGACGGTAATAACCCGCCAGACCAAGGAAGCTGCGAATACCATGAACGTTCTCGGGCTGCTTCCAATTCTGAATAGCTTCGATCTTGGAAGGATCGACAGAAACACCCTCAGATGATACAATATGGCCCAAGAACTTGACCTTGCTCTCCTAAAAATGGCACTTGGAGAGCTTGGCCTTAAGCTGATGCTGACGAAGAGTATCCAAGACGATCCGCAAATGATGAGCATGCTCTGCCTCGGATCTAGAATAAATAAGAATATCGTCGATGAAAACCAGAACGAATCTATCGATGTATTCCCGGAATACTCGATTCATAAGATCGACGAAGAAAGCCGGTGCGTTCGTCAAGCCGAATGGCATGACCAACCACTCAAAAGAACCATAACGAGTGCGGAAAGCGGAAAGCGGTAAGACGAATGCTATCTTCCGCAACTCGGAGCTGATGAAATCCGGTGGCAAGGTCGAGCTGGGAAAAGAACTTCGCACCGCTCAACTGATCAAACATATCGTCTATCCGTGGCAATGGATAACGATTTCTGATGGTCAACTCATTAAGCTTGCGATAGTCAATGCAAAGCCTAAGAGAGCCATCGGGCTTCTTAACGAAGACCACAGCATCACCCCATGGCGAAGAACTGGACCGAATGAACTGCTTCGCCTCAAGCTCTACTAACTGCTTCCTGAGTTCCTCATTCTCTTTAGTAGACATCCTCGTGGGAGGACGCCCAACTGGGTGGGAGCCTGGAATGAGATCGATGCGGAACTCAATGGCCTGCTTTGGCGGCAGGCCTGATACTGGCTCGAATATATCGGGAAAATCCCGAACAACAGGAATACGAGATATGTCCACATCCTCATCTCGTGAATCAAGAGCAAATAAAGTAATATCAGAAATCCCAACATCCTGAAGAGCAATAGCTAACGGAGCGGACGAGTCAGGATGACGAAGAAATAATATCTGCTCCGAACAAATGATTTTGGCGTCGTACTGAGCGAGCCAATCCATGCCAAGAATCATGTCAAAGCCCAAATACTCCATAACGTGCAGATTCGCACGGAATGAAAATCCACAAAGATCAATATCTATATCCTCACAAAGCAAGCTAAGGGTCGTGGATCCGCCGATGGGATTCACAATCCTTAGTGAAGAAACCAAACAAGTAACATCCAAAGATAAAGTATCAACTAGTTCCTTTGATACGAATGAGTGAGAGGCACCCGTATCAAAGAGAACTCTACAAGATCTACCATGAAATAAAATAGAACCTTCAAGAACGGAAGGATACTTACCTCGAGGCTGAGCTGAAGATTTAGGAGCCTTGGCAGCATTAAGCTTGCCAGATCTAGGAGGTGCAGTAGGACAAGTGGAATAATGATGACCCTCCTTCTTACAATAGCGGCAGAAAAGAGGCTTGGGACACTCTTTAAACATATGATCGGAAGATTTAGTTAAGCACGATTCAAAGATAGATAATTCATTAAGGAATATTACGGAATATAATAGATTCCTACACATATTCCTAACTTATTTATCTAAAGGTGGATAGGTTCAATTTGGATCGTATTATAACGTATTGTACTACGTGTCTGTTCTGTGTTTGTTATGCTTAATTCTGAACCTTGGCTCTGATACCAAGATGTAACGCCCCACTCCGAGACCCATTCTAACAAAGAGTATTACGGAGTAATACCGTCTGCTGGAACGGAGAATATAGTATAATGGAAGCGACCATATGTAATCAAGCTATAACTATCTACTGAATACGTCGAAATGTGGTATCGCTTTTTTTTTCAAGTGGTTCGACATATCCAATAGATATTTATAACGAAATTACAATGGCTAAGGAAAATAGGTTCAGAACAAACATAATACTAAATGATAACATCATCATCACAGAATAATCACATAACAGTCACAGAACATAGGTACAATATATCGTCAATACAGATCCAAATATCAAAAAGGTGGGTACAAAGCCACCGCTCACACATGTGAGTCAAAGATATGTACATAAGAGACTGAATAATCAGAGTATCAAAATAGTGGACAAATATAAAGAGCTATCTACCAGCATAACAGATAATGTCCAAGCACAAGCACAGAAAGCTAAGTCCAGAGTCCTAACCTGAAACAACTTGGTCTGACCCGAGCAAAAAACACTCGGGTCAGGCTAGCCAAACAATCAGTTAATAAACTGAGATAAACATGAGAGATAATGAGGCGATATATAACATAGTACTATAGACCACAAACTCTCACATAGAGAAGAAATAAACATCTAAGTAGAGATGTATAGCAAGTCTTGTATCATTGGCATAACATAGTCACAAATGTCAAAACAAAACATCTAAGTAGAGATGTCTAATAAGCCTCATATCATCGGCATAACATAGTCACAAATGTCAAAACAAAACATCTAAGTAGAGATGTATAATAAGCCTCATATCATCGGCATAACGTAAGCACAAATGCCAAAACATAAACATCTAAGTAGAGATGTCAAAAATGATACATCTAAGTAGAGATGTATAACAGGCCATCTAAGTAGAGATGCCAAACACGATACATCTATGTAGAGATGTATAACGACCATCTATGTAGAGATGCCAAAAACGATACATCTAAGTAGAGATGTATAACGGCCATCTAAGTAGAGATGCCAAAACGATACCTCTAAGGGAGACAGTCCGAAGACACTATCCCAAAGGTAATAAAAGGAATGTGTCACGAACTTTTAGCAAGGAACCTGTAAAGTGTTAACATGAGTCTCATACCCCACATTCGCACTAAACGGTTTACTAACCAATAGTAAGCTTCCACACTCAAAGTAGTAAAAAGTTCACCCCATGTCATCGGTAAACTAGGCCGAAAGGCCAAAACAATCAATCGAATAGGTCTGGGATTAACCGGAAAGGAAATACACACGGTTTCATAGGCCGGAGTTTTTCCAACCGTTTAAGCACCTTTCCACTTCGCTCGAAGTGCTAAAGTGTGAGTGTGGGATTTAATTATAGAAAATTATTACGGAAAACGGATTTATAATTGGTTTGAAATCACTTTAAAACGGCCTTTGAAAACTCTTCTATTATGGAGTAATTAATTTAATAATTAAAATAATATTATATAATAATTTCGAAAGCCATTTCGGAGTGAAAAATCCTTTTAAAACCTTTTTATAAGGCCCGTGTACGAAATCCAGCGACCAATCTCAAAGAAATCGATAAAACCAGAAAATCACTGAATATATTCTGAGTGTTGGAAAATAGTCCAAAACTGACGCGAACCCAAGTTCGGAAAATTATTCGGACCAGCAAACTGAATTCGAATGGCATGAAAATTGGTAGGAACGTAGTCCGACATTCCTACTTCAGAACTCAAAAAGAATTACTTGATTTCGACATGAAACGAAGTCGTAGCGATGCTCCAAAGTCGGACCCGGAAATAGTGAATACACTGTTTCAGGCTGAGATCCGGGTCCCTATTTGACAGCAATTTCGAAGAGTCAAATGAACTCGTATACTAATCAATTTTTCTGGAGATGGAGTTCGGAACTCCAGCTTTCCAACGAGTCTGAAAACGTTGGATTCCGACCAAGGATGTGACCGTGGCAGTGTCACAAAGTTTCAGTTTCAAAACTGGAAACGGAGTAAGATATCGATAACCAGAAAATCACTGAAAATATTCTTAAGTGTTGGAAAATAGTCCAAAACTGATGTGAACCCAAGTTCGGAAAATTATTCGGACCAGCAGTCTGAATCCAAATAGCATGAAAATTGGTAGGAACGTAGTCCGACATTCCTGCTTCAGAACGCAAAAGGAATTACTCGATTCCAACTTGAAACGAAGTCGCAGCGACGCTCCAAAATCGGAACCGGAAACAGTGAATACATTGTTTCAGACTGAGATCCGGGTCCCTCTTCGACAGCAATTTCGAAGAGTCAAATGAACTCGGATACTAATCAAACTTTCTGGAGATGGAGGTCGGAATTCCAGATTTCCAACGAGTCCAAAATTGATGAAATCCGACAAAGGAAGATCCCGGGATGGCATCGCAAAGTCGGGGTTCTGTACTGAAAACAACAGGAGAAAAAAGACTAAGGCCTATAGTTATGCACTAACAGACCAGAGACGAAAAACCACAATTTTGGCATAGTAAACTTCCAATTCTGACAAAATGAATAAAATAAAAGTTGTAGCTTAGTTTCTAAGCTTTCCGTAATGACCAAGATCGTCAAATTCCGATCGGGAATGAAAATTTTATGACTAAAACAATTCTCAGATTTAAATTCTATATCACTGTCAATGTGCTCTCGGGACAGTAGTAAGAATGCACAGTTTTGACCAAATTAACTTCGAAATCTCATGAAACTCAAAACATGAAAGTTTTAGCCCTAAATTTATGCTTTCCAGAACATCCAAAATTATTAGATTTGGATAAGAAACGAGTAACTTATGGCCAAATCAATTTCAGGTTTTTATTTTATCAACCCTGTAGTTTGTTGTCAGGTCAGCGACAAACAAACATGATTTCGACCATTCAAACCACAAAATTAGGCAAAGCTCAAAACATAAAAGTTATAGCCTACAGAATAAGCTTTCCAGAACATCAAGAAAATCTTAATTCCGATTTAAGATGAATAAGATATGCCTAATTTACTAACAGCAATAAACTGATTATAATTTCAGCTAGCATATATTACCTCTTTCCCAAGCAATGAAAAGATTGCTTTACCTTTTAACTTGTATTAACCTAGATTAGCTATGTGGAGAGGAAAATGGATCTTCTACCAAATGGAGGCCATTAATTAGGTTTTGCTCTAGGGTTTAAGGGTTGATGGAATGAGATGTTGGCTGAAACAAATGGGTAGAAGATGGTTTATAGGCTAATGGAAGTGGGTTAGTGGGCCTAATACCCATTAGGACTTGGAATATGTTCTATATATCAAGTTAGCTAATTTCTCTAAATACAAACTACACATTATTTACCCATAAAATTTTAAAATATGTTACCAAAATAATTTAGCTATATTTATAAAATTTTACATCACAATATTTTCCAACTTACAATTTAACCCCTAATTATTCCAAAACATCTTTTAGTCAAAATTGCCCAAAAATCACCGTTTTGCAATTAAATTGTAAATTAAATTCCCAATTCAAATATTGCACTATTTTACACATATAAAATTTTGCAATATTATAAATTTCCATTTACCCTAATTAATTTCCATTAAATTCTCCATTTTACACTTAAGCCCAAAATATTAATTTATTCAAAATAACTAACTTTTGAACAAATTAGCCACATTAAAAATTCATTAATAGCTCCAATTAAATAAAAATCAAAATTTTAATTTATTATTTGGTAATTGCAATCACGGGTTGTTACAGCTAAAAAGAGACATGATAGAGATTGTCAAAGGCGTGTCAAATCCAAAGAAGGTAAAGCTAAGGACATACCGTGAGTGGAAATCTTAGATTTTTCTATTTTAGTAGTTGATTAGTATAGTTTGGGTTTGAATATGTCTTAGAGAGTTTTGGTTTGTGAAAATATCATATTATAAACACCCAAATTCCTTCAATGTGAAATGTCAATTCGACGTTGGAATCTCAATTGTTTATGTCAAAATAATGGAAATTGTGTAGATTTGCAGTTTTGATGATTTTACCTTCTATTTCACTTCTTATTCTTTTTCTTTGAATTTGGTAAAAGGATTTTGATTAAGGAATAGTATGTAAGGTACTAATTTTATTTTTAGTTTGCACTGCTTGTTCCCACGAATTAAATAGAAATTTCTTTGTTTATTTTATATGAAAAATGAGTTGAATAGAGCGTAAAAATGGAATTGTAAGTCTCTATTATCAATATATTTCATTATTTTGATGTGGTATGTTGGGATTAAATTTTAATTGTATATAAGTCTATGATTGGAACTTTTAATATGAATATTGGAATTTTGGTATTGTTAGTAATATGGAATGAGACTTGTATAATTGTATAAAGAGTTGACATTTAAATGCTAGTTTAGGGCATAAATTACACATGCTTAGAAATTACTAGGCGCATGTATGCGTGTGTGTATTAGCATAATTAACATATAATTGTAACATATTAATTGAGTAGTTAAATAATTTAATAATTATCATTAAATCCCATTAGGAAGGTAATTAATGTTAAAGGCGAAATAAGAGAGATTTCTTATAAGGCCTTGATTATGGAAACGGTGAGATGTATGATAATATATGTAGAGTGTGGTATAGATTATGATTAAGTTATAGGGATACGAGGTCAATCAAAAGCACACGGGAGTCTACCCAGCTAATTTGGCTGTTGATAGAGTTAGAGGTATGCCCTAGGGGCAAGTATATAATTTTTTATATATATCTAACTTGGTAATCAATCTTGTTCGAAATAAAATATGTTTTTCTTTCTATTATATACTTGATATAATGTTTTATATTAACTAATTAATTTAATTAAAAGTATATTCAATAGAAAATCCATAAATGGTACATTTTGTGATAGTAGCTATAAAGTGTTATAACTGTGAGTAATTTATCACAATAAAAATAAATATACCATTTTAAATGTTCCTAGTCAAGATACATCAAGACTGGATATTGATGTATCCATTGAGAATAGAGGATGTAAAGCTCTCAAATGTTGGATAGTGTATTACTCATGGCTATTGTGGACACCAAGGGGTTACGTATTGATAGTTATTGGATAACTATGTAATGGCTCACTCGATAACTTTATGTTGGTTAATATGATTAAGGTCAAACAGAAAATATCAATGTGATTGATTTACACAGTTCTCTTGACTTGAGAGTACTTTGGATCTTCAATATGAAAGCTCTGCTTAGATTATAGTCAAATCATGGCAAGGCGTTCCATCGGGTGACTATAGTTAGGTCGAGTGGAAATATTGGAAGTGAAGCACTATTCAAGAGAGAAATCGTCTCCCCGGTTATATGGAGTTAGTATCACGGTCAACTCAAGTCAACTTAAAGTCAAAGTCTTTGACCAGAGCATTTTAGTTAATAATAATTGTTATTATTGAACTAAGGACTTTGTATTTGGACTATGGAGTTGAATGCGGACAATATTGGAATTTTGAGCATTACCAAATTCCATAAATCCAAAGTGATATAGTTTAAACAAAGAGAATCGGTGTAAATAAGTGTCACAACCGGATAATGCTTAATAAAGTAAAATTAGATTTTATCGAAACTAAGTAAGCAATAAATTTGGCCATAATGTCACACCGCCGTTAAGTGATGTGTGAACGTTAACATTCGAATAGTTTGATGTGCATCGCTGATCGAATTTGTACCCAAGAGTTACACAACCAAAAAATGACGAATTCTCTTTAGACCGAATGATTTATTTAGTTTATAATTGTTTCGAATTAATTAAATTAATTTTTATTTATGAAATATTAATTGCAAAATTTGAATATCATTTGAGAAACAAATATTTTTGTATATATATAATAGTTATAAATATATCGATCGATATAAGATATCGATAACGAAATTAAATTAGATTTAATTACCATATTTGATTGGGCATAAGTGAGTATTAACCTATAGATTTAGAAGGTAATTTTCGGCTACAATTATGTGATAAGGACGACCAAAAGTAAGGGCAATTATGGTTTAAGATGGATGGTGGAGATTAGGTAAGGAAAGACAAGATATGATCCTATTTTCTCTCTCTACCATTATAAAAGCATCTCTAACCCTAATCTAAATTAGTTTTATTTTGGGCTCCATCCTCCTTCCTTCTCATGGATGATCTATACATGCGTATACCCTATTAAAATATCAAATCAAATCCAAATCAATAGCTATTTGATAGCAAAGGGTGTATGGTTCAAGGACAACAATTTGACAAATCAAGGAAGTTTCCAAAGGAAGAGGACTCATCATTTCAAGGTGGACTTAAGGGCATCGATTAAAAGCAAACGTTTAGTTTCATATAAGATATATGACCAGTGTATAATAGCTTATTACTTATATACATCTATATAAATTATTACTGCATTGTTAATTTATGTTTGCACCAAAAATAGTTACAAACACCCAAGATAGTTTTGTAGAGAAGTAAATAAAGAAAAACAAAATTAAACCGAGTAAATGAATAAGCAAGCAATAGAGCATAAGCAGTAATCAAAGATATAGAGGCTTATAGTGGTTCGGCGTTGTATGCCTACGTCCACTTTGAAGGTTATCCTTTATTACTCTCTTGTGAATCAGATTGCAACAGTAGAACAAAGCTAACACTTGATTACAATGGAGTCTAAAGTAACAAGCAGCGTAAAGATCCTGAAAATGAACCAACAGGTCTGTATTTATAGGGTGAGATGACAAGATATTTCGCTAAGATTTCAGTAGAAGGCTCTCTAGGTCCATAGGGGACCGCCAGAACGATCGGTGGCCTTAACTTGATATTTTGGAATGATCGGCTATAGTTATGTTGATCATTGTTTTTGGTCTCCAATTGATGTATGATCGTTTTCGGGTAGTCCCACATACCTCTTGACCTTGCTCCTAAAATATGAAGTCATTATGAGTTATAGATTGCGAGATATGGATCAATCTTTGTCGCATTTGGATCGTTTATTGAGCTACACTGATTGTTTGATGGATCGGTATAAAACGATCGGCATTCCTTGAACCTCAAAGTTCTGACCTGCGATCGTTTTTATGGACTCCACTCTTCAATGTACTGATACTCTGAAAGTTTCGAGTGAATTGGCCTTGTGGATTTGAGATATCAATCGATCTTCGCTGATTTGAGCTGTTTTATGGATTGTTCACGATCGATCCATATAAATATTTGCTTTGTCCGTAATTCGAGCGTATAAACTCCGATCGACTTGAATTTGAAATGTAACTTCATGGGGCTATGCCAGTCACTTCATGGGGAAATGTAACAGCTTATAATTGTTATAAATTAATCAAATTAATTAATATTTATGAAATATTAATTATAAAATTTGAATATGATTTGAGAAGTAAATTTTATTATACATGTTTATAATAGTTATAAAGATATTGATAGATATGTGGTATCGATAACGAAATTAAATTGGATTTAATTACCATATTTTCTTGGGCTTAAATAGGGTATTAACCCATTAATTTGGAAGGGAATTTTTTGACTGCAATTAAGTGATAGGGGCAGCCAAAAATAGGGGCAATTAGAGTTTAAGATGGATGGTGGAGATTGGGTAAGAAAAGGCGAGATATGATCCTCTTTTCTCTCTCAACCATTATAAAAGCTTCTCTGATCCTAATCTAAATTAGTTTTGTTTGGAGTCGCCTCCTCCTTCCTTTTCATGGCTGAGCTATACATGCATTTACCCCATTAAAATATCAAATAAAATCAAATCCAAATTAATAGTTATTTGATAGCAAAGAGTCTACGGTTGAATGGCTAGCAATCTAACGAATCGAGGAAGTTTCCAAAGTAAGAGGACTCGTCATTTCAAGGTGGACGTGAGGGCATTAGTTATAGGTAAATCTTTAGTTTCAAATAAGATATATGATCGTTGTATAATAGCTTATTGCTTATATACATCTATATATATTATTACTGCATTGTTAGTTAGGTGAGATTCCTATAGGTAATGATGTTGTCACAACAATGATTGGTTATGTGCATAACTTTAATATATATATATATATGTATATGTATGTATGTATATGTATTATTAATGATCTGAAGTTCCATGCCGAATTACTATATTTTATTTTAATATTATAGTAGTTAATATACATATATAATTAATATGTAAATTAATTTATTTATATAACTTATATCAAAGTATATATACGTCTATAATATATAAAATTTAATATAATAATTTTCCAATGTACGTTTATATTAATTACAAATTTTAGTAACCGAAAATATTTTTTTTGAAATTATTAGATATTATTTATTATTATTTAATCACTATAAGGTTTAATGAATTCATTTAAGATAAATCTTGTATCAAAATTTCAATTTTAAATTTTTTAGCATTAGTTTATCATCGCAGAAGATCTCGGTTAAAAATTTAGATTTTTTAACATGTTTTTATATATTTTAAAATTATTTTAAAATTGGTTGAATTGTATTTAATTAATAAAAAAATATAATGTCCACTTAGAAAAATCTAGAAAGATTTCGTATCACTTAAAATATTATTCTTGATTTTAGGAAAATTTAAATTTTTTATTATATAATTATTTAATATTATTTATTACAGTTTGACTAATTAATTCATAATAAATGTATATTAATGAAATAAAATTATAATAAATTTGGATCTGTAATGTATTTCGAAGTGGAATGTTAAAATAGAAATTATTTATATATAATGTATTATAATACAAATTTACATTTAATTATTATATTTATATTTATATATGTTTATATATATATATATGCACACATAAATATTTTACTTTAATTTGTAAGTATATATATTAAGAAAGTTCTTTAAACTTATAATTTTATATGTGTATATATATATTTGATATTTATAATATATTATATGTATGCATATGTATATCTATAATAGTACTCATAATACAAACACGTATATGTGATTACTTGGATATATATATATATATATTGACTATAAATACATGCACATATTTGGAAAACATACAATACATATAGAATGAGCTAATGTATCCGCTGTGATGTAAATCCCAACATCTATATACGGAAATGTTACACCTTGCATGGAATATCATGTTATACATGCACGCACATATACATATGTATTTGATACATATGTATGCTTATATATAAAGTGAAAATAAATCAAATAAATTTCAAACAACAAGTTATAAATTTAAATAAAATATATGATTTTTTTAAAATTAAATTTAGAAATGTTCTAAATAATTAGACTTCATAGGCTCAATAAAGATCCAAATGGGTAAAAAAATTAAAATCCACCAATATCTTCCACTACGAGCTGGCCCGGTTCCAATAATGGTATCAGAGCCTAATAGCTTATGCGGTCTAATTAGTCATGTTAGGGTTAACCAATTAAAGCCTACCCATAGTAGGGTGTCTAGAAAAGTAGCGTCTAATGTTGGGTTTGGGTAATCAAGTACTCTACCCTACTTGGCTACTAGCCTGGCCCGAAATGATGGGGTAAGCCCAAAATGTTATCCCTAGTAGGGAATGCCTAAATTGAATTGAGCCTTAGACTAATTTCAAAATTGTTTGAAAATTTAAAATATAAGATTTTAAATTTAAAAGTTAAATTTAAACTAAGATATACAAATTTTATAAAAGTTATAATATAATAAAGTTTTTCAAAATGTTTAAAAAATAATAGATATTGATTTCAAAATTTAAAATTTATTAATAAGATTAATAAAATAAACAAATTAACAAATGAATACATGTATTATATGTATTATAATATATGTTATGTTATTTAAAAATGTTTAAAATAACATAAATATACATATATGTATATGAATTGAATTTTGAAATTAATATAATTTAATTAAAAAAATTAATTAAATAAATTAAAAGTCAATTAATTATATACATTAATTGAAGGTTAATTAATTAAGTATAAATGTTAATCAATTAAAAGAATACACACATATATAAGATATATGTGTAATGCTATAAAGGTTATAGTATGTAATAAATATTTAATATATATGTTATATTAAAATGATATAAATTAATTAAAATGTTAATTAGTATAATATTATACATAAGACTATTATCTAAGTAGTACGAAATATAAAAGTTATATAATAATAAAACTTATATAATGTGAATGTATAAACTAAATGTGGAACATTAAAGAAACCCTAAACAGACTTAAGGGATAAATACAAGCGTATTGTACGTACACATGATTTCAGATGTGTCCGACACTTGAATGACTAGGGCGTTTCATAAGAAATACATTATTTCATAAGTCGATATCACTCAATATAATATATTGAAGGTTATGAATCTTAAATATAATGTTGTCCTCTACCATATATATCAATAAATTACTGCATACTCCTTAGTTGTTGAGCAAACTTATGCTAGGGATGTTATGTGTAATATTATTAATATATTGTATAGACGAGGTAAGATAACTATATGTATTTATTGAGCAAACTCAAGCTACATATATATACTTTGGCCATCGTGATATGGTAGGTACGAGTGAATAATCTCTTTCAATTTGTTGTGCAAATTCAAGGTCGAAATGAGATTACGATAGGAAACCATGAGTTAGGAGTTGTATGTGATACAACTAATAAGGAGTTATATATCATCCGTGGAGCTATGATTTGTTGAGCAAACTCAAGGTCGGAATTCCAGGTTGGAAAAGTCCTAAAACCCGCTAGTGAAGTCGAAAGATTTCTATGTTTCGCTTAGAGTATGGTGAAACGTAAAACACTAGTGAGAGCCTTATAGAAAAATGAAATGATAAATTTTAACCTTTCTAATATTGTAAGAACATATGCTATATAATGTTAATAATAATATATTGATAAATTTGTGTATTTAAAATGATTGATGAAATGTTTATCAATTAAGATATACAATTAAACTGAATTGAAAATTGACAAATAGAAATACAAAATATACTTACTAATAAACGACTATTGCATGTGAATGTTTCCATACCCATGCAAGTGCCAAATTTACAACTACTCAATACATTCGTAATTTGGTCAGTTGCGTTTTATTTGGTCTAGACTGCGTATTGCGTTCTATGAGTTTCGAACTCTAAAAGCAATATGAGACTATGGATATTTGATCCATATACTATCGCATATAAATGTTATAGAGGAACGATCACAGTTCATAATGTACAATACTTTGATGAAGTTAGTTCGTTCAAAAATAAGCCAATAAACAGTACCATGAGACAGAGTATTCAATTTGATTTATTACAAAAAGGATCTTATTATGTTAACTGTAACACAAAACCAAAACTACAAGATAGATCTAGGAACTCGATCGTTGAAATGTTAGTTTGATCATTTTATGCAAAGCGCAACATATTTGATGTCCTTAAAGGTTAAGGATCATCAAATGCGTTTTTAAATAGTTCGTTACGATATTGTAGTAAGGGTTTTCTTTTGAATGGTTTGACCATTTGAAAGGAAAACAAATGTATAAGAGTAGATGTAATTTAAGGTACAGTTGAGATGAAGAGAGTGAATAGTCACTTCTGCTTCAAAAAGAAATAACGGAAATGAGAACTGTAATAATACTAATTGATACTTAACATTAAAATAAGAAATATGATTTCTATTCTAAAATGTATTTACATATAGAAAATTATTTCCTATGAGATTTATTTCTTTATGTTTAAGATATTTGATCAAAGAACTCTCCCACCATAAATTAGTTGCAGTATATGAAATAAACAAACTATATTAAGCGAATGATGGACCTCCAAATTTAGTATGTTATTATAGTAATGACGGAAATAACAAGACTATGCCATATAACACTTATTGATTGTATCAAATTATGAAAACTGTTTTTGTAAAACATACCGAACATTATTTGTTAAATATTGACTATTTTTTGGGTATCGACTGAAAGATATGCATAGCTACATTTCAATATGAATATTATGAATACTTGTTATGAAATAAACTTTAATATGGTTTTTATTTTTATAACATAAGTGATGCATTGGAAAATACAGAAGTATCTAATATTATTTACAGTTATTTTGGAATTATAGACTAAGCCATAGTTTTGAGAAATAATTTCATTATATGATTATGAATTATATGGTACTTATTAATTATATCTCAAACAGTTAAAGGCTATGAACCCATTTAGTGGGAGCATCATAAGATTTGATGAACTCTTTGGATTGATATATATATAGATGTATGAAATCGTATGTCCATAATACCAAAACGGTTCTACGTACTTCTTCATATTCATCGATGAGTTATCATTGACATGGACATGCGTATTTGATACATATGTAGCACGTAGAGTATAAAACGATAGTAATAATATAACATGCAATAGAAATGATTCGATTTGATCAAATGGGTGAGTATATTGGAAAGAGTTCCAAACTCATCTAAAAATGTATAAAGATTCAATCTCAAAAGTCACTCCTACATGTAATACATAATGATGTATCAATAAAGAGTGATTGAATTTTGTTGGACAAAGTACGATTAATTGTGAGTGAAGTTGAGTTAATTTCTTTCTATAAAGTTATATACTTAAGGGTAGTACACCAGTTTAATATTATTTCATCCAAGCAATGTTTTACAAAATCATACAAGGTAAGGATTTATAAGAAACCCTAACACATCCTAGGCCATGGAGTTGGCAGGTTGTGCGAGTCGAAAGTCTATATGTAATAATTATTAGTTAGAGATCTTGTATGAATCTCCACAAAAGGAGTTCGGGAAGGACTATCATTGGATGACATGTTTATGTTTTGAATATAAGTTTTGTAAACTAAAACTAAATTAGTTTAATATAAAAGGCAATTCATAAAGTGTTTATGAATACCTGTTCGGATGCACTGAGAAACAATTGTAGTTTCAAAAAATACCAACTTTATAGTGATGGAATTCTTTGAGAAATTATTGGTAGTAAAATGAATTTGGATACGATCTAATGATAAAACTGATTATAGGAGATGAAATGAAATTAACTAACCTAAATGAACACATCGCATTAGAGTGTCTAATAAGTATTCTCGCACATTGAGGGGAAACTATGAGTTTCTTATCAATGTCAAAAATACATAATCCTCGGTTGTTTAAATAAATCATTAAGAGTGTTGACTCTATGATACGGTATGATGCGCGGATCCGAAATAGATTCCAAATACATTATCAAAATATGATTTTGATAGATGTACCTAAAAAGGATACGATCCATCGACCACTAATGTGTCTTCGAGAGCAAGACTAATGTAGTTGGAAAACTATGAGCAACATTGATAAGAATAACATCGCAAATTTCAATTGTTGAAATTAGCATAATAGATTTGATATTCAACGTGCTCAAGTTAATTTGGATTTAGTCTCAAAATTATCACTTAGTATGACTTTATGTTTGGTACGTATTTATTGAAACAAAAAATTCTAAATAATGATTTAGAGTAAGCTGCTTATACATAATAACCAAAATGTCACGAGAAGTCAATGGGGCCGATATGAATTTGTGAGTCTTTGGATATGATCAAAGAAATGATAAAAAGTATCATTTAATAAGCATCAGAATGATCAAATATTTTGATAGAAATATCAAATAGTTTGATTTTCCATCAAAATGCAGAGGAAGCGTGTGTTCATAAGAAAGAACGTTAAAAGGTACATTGATATTTCTAAACTATAAGTAAACAACTCATTGTTGATTTTAACGATGTACTTATGTTACAATCTTAGTTGTTTTAATGCTCAACTTTGGAATGTAAATGGTGTCTTTTGTAGTGGGTATAAAAGATATTGGGAATGTCCTAAATCGATATCCAAAGACACCATATTAAATTGTTTAATACGGAACATGTGAGATGAGTTCCTTATGCATTGGTAATAGGAATTATCATACATGTTATGTTTTCTGAGATATCATGATTTGTTTATATATTTGATACATGAAGTCAAATCCAAATTGATATCACTAATGGTAGTTTGGAGTGTTCTCGTGTATTTGCGAAATACTAGAGAAATGTTTACAGAAACAACAAACTCCTTATGAAGGAGTGTTTAGACTCAAAATTCATAAGTGATACTAAGTATAATATGTCAATAATAAATTCAAGATAAAAATCTTTAGGTTGGAAATGTTCCAAATAGAAGAGATTGTGGCTGATTCATTGACATGAATAACACCATAATAAAAACAATGTGTGTATATATAATAAATGCACAAATTTATAACTGAACCGAGGGTAATTCCAAATGTTGAGAATCCCACAACATTATTATATGATAACAATGTCACTATATAGGTCATAAAAGAGCTAAGAGCTCACTGGCAGTCGAGAGACATACCCCAAATTGTTTTACATGATAAAAGTAGTTTATCGGCATCGAAGAAAGTTAATCAACGGAGTAAATGATTAAAACATAATAGTATACCTATTCACTAAGGGACTGACCCAATTGGTTTTAAGGAAACCGGTCAGAGAAGTTGGAATAAGATTTCATAATTACCCCAAGTGCAAGAGGGAGATTGATAGAGTTAGGGGTATGTCCTAGGGGCAACTATGTAATTTATTACATATAACTAAGTTAGTAATAAATCTTGTTCGAAATAAAAGGTGTTTTTCTTTCTATTATATACTTGATATAATGTGCAATATTAATTAATTAATTTAGTTAAAAGTATATTTGTAGAATATCCATAAATGGTACATTTTGATGATAATAGTTACAAAGTGTTGTGACCATGAGTAATTTATCACAATGAAAATAAATATACCATTTTAAATGTTCCTAGTCCAGATGCATCGAGACTGGATATCGACGTATCTATTGAGACTAGAGAATGTAACGCTCTTCAAATGTTGGATAGTATATTACTTATGGCTCTTGGGGGCATTAAGGGGTTACGTACTGATAATTATTGGATAACAATGGAACGACTCACCCGATAGTTTTCTGTTGGTTAATACAACTAAGGTCAAATAGAAAATAACGATGTGCTGATTTACACAGTTCTCTTGACTTGAGAATACTATTGATCTTCAATATGAAAGCTCCGCCTTGATTATAGTCAAATCATGGCAGCGTTCCATCGAGTGACTATAGTTGGTCAAGTGGAAGTATTGGAAGTGAAGCACTATTCAAGAGAGGGTTCATCTCCTCAGCTGTATGGGGTTAGAATCTCGGTCAACTCAAGTCAACTCAAAGTCAAAGTTTCTGGCTAGAGCATTTCGACTAATAATTGTTATTATTGAACCAAGGACTTTGTGTTTGGACTATAGAATTGAATATAGATGATATTGGAATTTTGACCATTACCAAATTCCATAAGTCCAAAGCAATATAGTCTTACGAAGAGAATTGGTGTAAATAAATGTCACAACCGGGTAAAGCTTAATAAAGTGAATTTTGATTTTACCAAAAGTAAGTAAACAATAAATTTGGCCATAATGTCACAACACCTGCTAAGTTATGTGTGAACTATAACATTCGAATAGTTCGATGTTAATCACTGGTCGAATTTGCACCCAAGAGTTACACAACCAAAAAATGATGAATTCTCTTTAGACCGAATGATTTATTTAGTTTATAATTGTTCCAAATTAATTAAATTAATTAATATTTAGGAATATTAGTTATAAAGTTTGAATATCATTTGAGAAACAAATATTGTTGTATATATTTATAATAGTTATAAATATATCGGTCGATATGAGATATCAATAACGAAATTAAATTGGATTTAATTACCATATTTGCTTGGGCTTAAACGGGGTATGAACCAATAGATTTAGAAGGGAATTTTCGGTTGCAATTATGTGATTGGGACGGTCAAAAGTAGAGATAATTAAGGTTTAAGATGGACGGTGGAGATTGGGTAAGGAAAGATAAGATATGATCCTATTTTCTCTCTCTACCATTATAAAAGCATCTCTAACCCCAATCTAAATTATTTTTATTTTGAAACTGCATCCTCCTTCCTTCTCATGGATGATCTATACACACATTTTCCCCATTAAAATCTCAGATCAAATCCAAATCAATAGCTATTTAATAGCAAAAGGTCTATGATTCAAGGACTAGCAATCTGACGACTCGAGGAAGTTTCAAAATGAAGAGGACTCATCATTTCAAGGTGGACTTATGGGCATCAATTAAAATTAAATGTTTAGTTTCATATAAGATATAAGACCATTGTATAATAACTTATTACCCATATACATCTATATATATAATTACTGCATTGTTAGTTTTGTTTGCACCAAAAATAGTTACAAACACCAAGAATAGTTTTTGTAAAGAAGTAAATGAAGAAAAACAAAATTAAACTGAGTAAATGAACAAGTAAGCAATAAAGAATAAGTAGTAATCAAAGACACAGAGGCTTATAGTGGTTCGACGTTGTATGCCTATATCCACTTTGAAGATTATCCTTTATTAATCTCTTGTGAATCTGATTACAACAGTAGAACAAAGGTAACACTTGATTACAATGGAGTCTAGAGTAACAAGCAGCGTAAAGATCCTAAAAATGAACCAACAGGTTTGTATTATAGGGTGAGTGATGAGATATTTCGCTAAGGTTTCGGTAGAAGGCTCTCTAGGTCCATAGGGAACCACCATAACGATCGATGGCCTAAACTTGATATTTTGGAACGATCGGATATAGTTATGCCAATCTTTATTTTTGGTCTCCAATTGATGTACGATCGTTTTTGGGGAGTCCCGCATACCTCTTGACCTTGCTCCTAAAATATGAAGTCATTTTGAGTTGTAGATTGCGAGATATGGATCAACCTTTGTCGCATTTGGATCATTCACTAAGCTACACCGATCGTTATGATGGATCGGTATAAAACGATCGGCATAAAACTATTGGCATTCCTTGAACCTCAAAGTTCTGACCTATGATCATTTTTGTGGACTCCACTCTTTAATATACCGATGCTCTGAAAGTTTCAAGTGAATTGGCTTTGTGGATTTTGAGACATTGATCGATCTTTGCTGATTTGAGCTTTTTTATGGATCGGTCCCGATCGATCCGTATAAATCTTTGCTTTGTCCATAATTTGAGCATATAAACTCCGATTGACTTGAATTTGAAATGTAACTTCATGGGGCTATGCCAATCACTCCATACTGATTGCACCTCGATTGGGACTCGGTCCTGGTCTGCCCGACTATCGTCCATAGTATTGTATATAATCGATTATTAGAGTTAATAACCATCCGTTTCTAGCCAAGTTGATGATATCACAGCCTTGCCAAAAGACGGGATAACATTTTCCCTCGAAAGTACGTCTTGTTTCGAAGATGACGTGCTTTGAATCGTCAAGCTAGAATCATCGGAAAGAAATCCAACTGGTTTATCAAATAGTCGTTATCCTTCCATTGAATTATTTTCCTGTCGATGGTCATAATTTTCTTATTTATCGTGACGATTGGTCGATTTCCAATAGTATAAATATGGGATCACAACTTGTTGGTGATCATCTTGTTTTGTTTCTTATGATTTCTACGCTTCACCAACTTGGTTTTAATTTTTCTTCGATCGATTTCAGGTGAACATTCAATTTTTGTTGGTTCCAAAAAAATAAATTTTGAAACGTATACTAGCACGTATAATTGTTTATACCTGACTCCTGATCACGGTTACATATTCACGGGTCGTTGTCAAGTTTTGAAATTTTTATAAATAATCTCTACTAGTTGTTATTCTTATTTATATGTACATTTTTATGAAAAATGCTTACTACCGATCATTATTCGCTCATTCATATCCCTCTTCTCTTTTTTTGTCTGATCGTTCACAGGCTTGCTGGATTTTGGATCGTTTTAAAATGATTGGCATTGAGCTTGAGCGGAATGATCGATATCGAGTATGCAACTTGATCGATCGTGACTTTAAATTGGCAAGGAACGATCAGCATATGCTCTTTATATATAAGCCCCTAAATTTAGTCAATTCCTTTACTTTCCTCATTCACTTCGTATCGTTTTCATTTGAGATTAAAAAAGAATACATGAACTACTCCATCTTCTTTCCCTACCGATCCAAGAACGATCCGATTTTCTAAATCAATCCCTCCTCGTGAATCATTATCGTTCTAGTTCCTCCAGGTCTCACTCAACTTTGAATTTGATTCCATTTCTCTTCTTCTGACTTTAATTTAGGTAGGAAAATCCATACACATTTTATGATTTGAGTACGAGACTTTGAGTATTGTCAATCTCGGATAGGTTAGTTTAGTTGAGGAAGTCGCTCGATATGAATCAAGTTGGAGAGGATGGTAATTGGAAAAAAAATGAAATTGTTGAGTAAAGAAAATGATACAAATCAATGCATGATGATAGTTCTTGGACGATCGGTAAAACTTTGGACTTAGATGACTCTGGAGTGGATGATGGTGATGATGTACCGATCATTAAGTTTGGGTGTTTATAGATCGTCTTTGAACGATCGGTGGTGCTTTGGAGTTAGAGGGTTTTAAGGTGGAAAGGATAGAGTGGTACGATCGATAGATGGCATGGAGATAACGATCGGTATAGAAGGTTAAGGAGAATGATCGAAGAACATATACAATTGTGAACGATCGGTGAGAATGAGTTGGTTGAAAACAACCGGTAGTGACTGGGTTTAGGAACAATCAGTAGGAATGCTGGACTAAACGATCATACTATTGGGTGGTGCAACGATTGGATGAAATGGATACGGTGAACGATCGCATGTTTGACTAGGTTAAACGGTCAGTTGTTAGCTATCAAAATCCAAAAATGGAATCCAAACAAATGAATTTGAGTTTAAAGATGAGCTTCAGCCTTGCATATTTAAGTGAAAGCATATGACTCATATAGGATTTGAACTACATATTCGGTACTATATGACATCTGAAATTTGACATGAACCAATGCCTTTGACCATTCTCTTGAAGCTCATCCATGATCTAAACATAAAAAATCAAACTTTACTTCCTGACAATCGATCGTGAAATTTAAACTTCGTCGTTCCCTAATGACATAGAGAAACGGCTGAGACGATCAGGAATGACAGTCTCTCTGATCGAACCTCTGTCTCGTCATCTTTTCCATCTTTAGTTTCATACAACTTATTACGGTATTACAATTCACTCTACCACACTACACTAGCACTCACTATGCATCAGGGGTTACACGTTACTTTATCTAATCATAAAATTTACTAAGTTTAATAGCAATGGGTTCTAGATGTTCTGGATGTCTTGCATCTATGCTAGCTGGACCATCTTCTTAGCAGGATGATCCTAACATGGAATCAAGTTCTACAATCGAGTCTGATAGTTCATATTCTAGTCATCATTCAGAACAACGGGAAAGCCCAAGCCCATGGTTTGATTTTTCTGACGCAGTTCCCATTCTTCTACCAGAAGTTGTTGATCCTACTCCCAATACTCTAGAGGATGCAGTTATCCTAGAGAACCCTGCTAATTCCGTAGCCTCCAATATCAAGGAAGATGCTCTTCACCGAATCTGCGTAAGGCATGGAATTCCCTTTAATGATGTACTAGTTCCATCATAGGATGATAGGGCTCATAGTACCCCAGAAGGATGCTGGGCCAGATGCATCCCTCCATTTAACTCATACATCAGGGAAATTCTCCATTATTTGATGATAGCTCCAGCGCAACTTCATTCGAATGGCTACACTCTTCTCAATTGTGTTTATATGGTATTTATGGAGTTCTTGCATCGTCCTTCAACCATCGATAACATTCGATTCATATTCTCTTTCAAGTGAAGGATAGGGAGTTTTTCGTTTACATTTCTTAAGTCGGGGAAAAGGTGTTAGATTCTAACTGGTGCATGGAACAAATTAAGCGCCTTTAAAAGCGAGTGGTTCTTCATCCGATGTCCGTCTATTTTCGCTCGATAATGGCTGGAAAGACATAAGTATTATCTGTTATCTTTATATTAGTGTGGAAAACCAATATTCAGGTCGTATTCCTGACTAAGTAATTCCTTTTACATGCACTGTCACTCGGCCCAGCAATAATCTTTATAAGGAGGGGGTCACGACTCCCAATAATGTACCGCCTAAAGACAGGAACATTGAATATCTTCTTACGGACGAACGCCTTGTTACCTTTTGTTTGATGGAAGAGGGCCTCGGCATTGGGTTAACAAAAGTCGCTCAAACTGTAGGGATAAGATCAAGGGCTACAGTCAGTCAAAGGGGCAATCGAATCAATCTCGTCATGCCCCCAGCAAAGCGTGCTCAAGAATTCACTGGTATTGATGTCGAAGGAGATAAAGGCGATGTTCCCAGTCGCAATGATGACGAATCTGGTCTTGGAGTCGAGGTTAGATCCTCGCAGACCTCACAGTCCTTGGTTCCCAATAAGAGAAAAACGAAAACATTTGTTTATAAATTTCCAAAAAGTCGTCTTTTTTATCAACTCAAGTCGTTGATGGCTCCTAACATTGTTCAAGATGAATCCTCTTGTCAACCGCATGACCTTGACGCTTTCCACTTTACTGACATGAGTATCGATCGATCTAAATCTCCCACTAGAACTAGCACTAAAATTTCAACTTCTAAAGGATAAGTTACTCCAATTAGCAAAGCTCCTGCACCTGGTTTGTTGGGGTTAACACAAGGACACTTGCACCCCTTAACATTGCAATATGCTCAACTTGTGCTTTCTAATGCTTAAAGTTGATTGACTTCTGTTTTCCTTTGTAGAAACAATGGTGAAGAAAAGGAACATTTTGATTCCCTTCGAGATATACACCACCAATCCTCTGGTTCACGCTCTACACTTACCGTCAAGGTGGTACTCGAAAGTATTATGATTCCAGTTATCGCTCCGGTCAAGACCGTGGTCATCAAGATAGGGGTGATAGGGATAATCCATATCAAGATAAGTATCAATCAAGATCGAGATCCCCTCCTCCAAAGGGTTTCGATAAGCCAACTGATCGTTGGGATCCACCTATTGATCCCTCTCATGGTCCCCTTCCTATTTCAGTTCCTCTATAGCCTTTGGTTCCTTCTCACTCTCAACGGTCCAGTGATCATCATTGCCATAGCGAGCATGTTACTGCTCAAAGACCCGGCAAGGAAAGTACTGAAGTCGAAACCGCTACTGAAGATCCTTTGGTCGATCATGTTGCTCCATGACACAACTTTGAGATGAGTTTCCAAACTATGTTTAGAAGGGTTCTTTTTCAGGGTCCCAAACCATGTCCAAAAAATGATTATTAACTATGTCACTAATATCCACAAGCAGCACCATGAATGGATGAAGGCAGTAGAGAAAACCTCAAAAGTATCTTTCGAGCGTGCGATGGAAATTGAAAAGATAAAATGCCAGGAAGCTCAAAATAAAAGAATTATCGGTACTTTGAAATACAAGTTAGAGGCTTCTAGGACCTCCCTGGCAGAGGCCGAAGGAAAAGCTAATGTTGCCATCAAATCCATAAAGGAGATGAAATCCAGTCATCTTGATATGGTACAGGTGTTGCATCATCGAAATCAAGAAATAGCACTCGAGAGAGATACAACTCGAAGTAGTGAATTTGCAGCCTTGAAGGAGATAGCAGAACATAAGGCTAAGCTTGAGTATGCAAACAAGGAGAAAGATGATGCTCAGAAAATCGCTTAAGATGCTTGTGACAAGCTAGTGAATGTTAGACTTGAGAGAGATACAACCGTTGAAAGGGCCAAAGATGTTGATGCACTTATTCAGTGTGAAGTAAAAGCTAACAAGGAAAATGTTATGACGGAGATAATGAACGAGCTCGACCTACTTCTTATACTTTACGACACAAACGTTCTCAAGAATAGAAATTTAACATGGCTTGGTGACGATTATCTCTACCAACTTTTGCGCACATGGGAATTCCTTGTTGCAGAAGAAAAGAGACTCCTTAATACTAAGGAAATAGACCTGTCTAGGCTTGAATGTGAAATGCTATTAGGCGATGAACCCAAAACATTGCATGATATCCAGCTTACGCTTCAGAAAGAATCTGTTGCTGCTTCTTCACATGAAGTGGGTGAAGGATACGGGTCGGGATAACCCGATGTTACAACTAAATTTCCCCCAGCATCCCAGCCTATCCCTAGCTCAATGGAAGATTCTCCAACCATCCCCGAGTATGATCCGGACAAGCCTCAGCTTTCTCTAATTCCTGTACACAGTTTTGAGGATATTTCAGCTCAACTTGGGAGCCACACCAAGGAAGGTATTTCACCGACATTTTACGTCTTTGAAAAAATTAGGGTGTTGTCAGTTTATATTTCTAATCTTTTCGCCTATTTTTTCTCAACTTTAAATCTGTCAGACATCGTTCTTCCTCCCTCGCAAGAGCCTCAATTGGGATCACAAGCGGTCGTGGTAGAATCCATTAAAGCTACAACTTTGGCCACTGCTTAGGTTGCTCAAGAAGAAACCTTCGTTATTGATGATCAATTCATAGAGGCATTATTCAAGGAAAGAGGTGAACCACACCATGAAATTCCCTTTGATGAGGATGTTGTAATCACGGGATCTTCCAACCCTACTGAAGAGCTTAACATGAAAGAGCACGTTGAGAAGGAAGAGTTGATGAAAAAGAAGGTAAAAACTGAGCCTATTGTTATGGATTTCAATGAGCCAATTCCTATCCCGCTCCAGATGATCCCTCCTGGCAGGACAATTCCTCAAGATAAGGTCCCCCCTGCTTCTAAAGTTGAGAGTGCTTCGGTCCCTCCTGCTTCTAAAGATGATGCCACCTCGATCCACCTAACTGAAGATGTTTTTTTGAAGAGAATCCGAGGCGGAAAAAGGTCGAAGAGAGGATCGAGTGGCAGTTCGGATAGATCTACTCCCAAGAAACAAAAGAAAGATAGGAAATCCAAGAAATAATCTTTTGGTTGGTGTGATGCGTAAATAGCTTGGATGGCTACTTTATTTTTTTGGTCGTGTTTGTTTGGGTACGACCTCCACTTTTACTTCTAATTTTGGATAAACTTGTATTGTGAACAACAAGTTTAGTGTAAATAAGAATTCTTCTATTTTTGTGTAGAATTCTCATATATGCTTGTTTAAATGATTGAGCTATCACGTTTTCCATTTGATGTATTTATGATTCGTTGTTCGTTGGGTCGGATATTGATCTGACTTATCCATTCCAAGGCCTCCCTGAGGTCGTGGCCTTGAGTCATATCAAACACTGGGCTCGAGCCTTAGTGTTACGCTATCGAATTCAACGGTTTTAGTAATTATACTCCTGCCCTCAGTCTCAGGTTAGCGGAGGTAGATGGTGGACGGTCGAACTCTATCCTTAGCGAATTTTACACTCCTTCTGTCGGTTTCAAACCGGAGTTTATGGAATAGTGAGTGGTCAAACCGCACTCTTCTGTTTGTTTATACTCATATCCACACTTTGGGGACAAGAGTTAGTTAATAGGCGGTCGGATCACACCCTTCTTGCATCTGTACCCAGATCTGCACTCTAGGGACATGAGTTATTTCGTAGGTGATCAGTCACACCCACTTAGTATTTATACTCATATCCGAACTCTGGGGACGTGAGTTATTCGAAAAACTGTCGAGTTTGGTTCTTTTTGGTCAATTGTTCTGCCCTCAAATATGGAGTTTAGCTCATCGAGTGACTGGTCAAATCTCAATCATTCTTGAATTATGTCGGTCCCATCGAACAGTGGGATTTAGTCGATCGTATATTGCAACTAACCTGTACAGCAATGGCAGGTCGCAGATATGATGGAAAATCAAAGTTCTATTGCTGAATGGAAAGGAATGACATAATTTGTTTTATTACATATTTGAAAAACCAAATGCTAAAGCAAATCCTGAAATTAAATATAACTGCATGAAAAAGAAAACTAAGTGAAATAGCATTGTAAATGCTCGTTATTCCATACCCTTGGAAATGTGACACCATCAACAGCCGCCAGCTCGAAAGTTCCCTCTCTAATCCTTTGCTCAATGACATACGGTCTTTCCCAAGTTGGATTCATATGCAACGGGTTAGGAAAAACCCGTTTTAAAACAAGATCGCCAACTTCAAAGGTTTTAGGTCGGACTTTAGTGATGTAATATCGGATGACTCTATGTCGATGTGCAACTGCCCACAAATCAGCTTCCTCACACTTCTCATCTATAAAGTCTAGAGATTCTAAAAGGAGATCTTTGTTTGTTCTAGGATCGTAATAAGTTACTCGATGAGAAGAAACTTCAAGCTCAACAGGAATAACGGCCTTGGTGCCGTAAGCGAGGACGAATGGAGTATGGCCAGTCGCGAATTTATGGGTGGTTCTGTAAGCCCATAGTGCTGTCAGGAGTTCTTCCGCCCACTTGCCTCTAGCCCTTTCCAATCGCTTTTTCAAAATGGATTTTAAAATTTTGTTCACAGTCTCGACTTGCTCATTTGCCTCAGGGTGAGCGACTGCTGCACATCTCTTTTCAATACGATACCTCCGACAGAAGTCTTTGAATTCAGCACTGTCGAATTAAGTCCCATTATCTATTGCAATAGTTCATGGAAGACCAAAATGACAGATGATATTCCGAACAATGAAGTTGATTACTTTCTTGGTTGTGATCATGGCTAATGCTTCTTCTTCGGCTCATTTGGTAAAGTAATCAGCCACGACGATAGCCTACTTTGCACCACCTTTAGAGATCGGTAAGGAACTAATAATATCTATACCCCACATGGAAAATGGCCATGGGCTGACCATTTGCGTGATTTCGGTCAGTGGAGCTCTTGGAACTTTTGCATATATCTGGCACTTGTCACAGCGCCTTACATAATCGGCAGTATCTCGATTAATGGTCGGCTAATAATACCTATAATGGTGTATTTTCTTTGCTATGGTTTGCCCCTAGTATTATCGCGACATTCCCCTTCATGGACTTCCTTTAGGACTCGTTTTGTTTCATTATGAGTGATACACTGGAGAAGGAGAATGGAGAAACCCTTTTTGTACATAACTCCTTCCTATATAATATACCATGAAACTTTGCGAAGGATTTGTCGCTTTTCATTCCTTCGTTCAGGAAGAACTCCCTGTATCAAATAATATTTAAACGGAGTCATCAATGATTCCTTTTCAGGCTCTGCCTCAAGTACTTGGTCAATTTCCATCAGATTTATACTTAGGCCATTTAGTACCTCGATTGGAACCAAGCCAATCTGTTGTTAATCACCGGTGCTAGCAAACTTTGCTAATGAATCAACTTCTCTATTTTGATCCCATGGAATATGCGAAATGTCATAGTACTTAAATTCAGCCAACAACTCTTGGACTTGGTAAGGTAGGAGCAAGTCGTTGCCCTTTAGCTTGATAATCTCCCCTAACTTGGTATGCTACCAATTATGAATCACAAAAGATTTCAAGAGACTTTATTCAGTTCCCTTGCGAGTTTAAGCCTAGCAATCAGAGCCTCGTACTTAGCTTCATTGTTTGTCGCTGGGAAATCAAGCTTTAAAGCATAACAGATCGACCAATCTTCAGGAGTTACAAGCACAATTCCAGCTCCTAAACAATGATCATTGGATGCTCCATCAGTATACAATTTTCACCATATGGTAGGGATTTTACTACTTTCTGGGTAATCATCATGCGCAGTGAATTTTATTATAAAATCTACCGGTGGCTGACTCTGGATAGCCCTCCGAGGGAGATAAGTGATATCGAATTGACTAAGCTTGATATTCCACTTGAGTAATCTTCTAGACATCTCAGGTCGTTGCATGACTTGTCATAACGGCTGGTTGGTGTAAACATTGATTGGGTATGCTTAGAAGTATGGGTGGAGCTTTCATGATGAAATCCAAAAGCAGTATGCCATTTTTTCTATTTTCGGGTAGTTCCTTTCAGCTGCTGTCAATCGTTTGCTGATGTAATAAACCGGTCTCTGAATTCGGTTCTCCTCACGAAGTAATGCAGCACTTATAGCATGTACTGACGCGGCCAAAAGATGTATAAATCTTCATGATCCACCGGCTTTGACAAAATGGGGGGTCTCTACAAATGATTCACCAAAGCATGAAATGCGTCTTTACAATCCTATGTCCATTCAATGTTTCTTTTCCCTTTCCTAATCAAGTCAAAGAAAGGAATGCATTTGTCGATCGCTCTGGAAATAAACCGGCTTAAGGTAGCAACTTTTCCATTCAAACTTTGTACTTGTTTGATAGTCTTTGGTGCTTGGATATCGCAAACAGCTTGAATCTTCTCGGGATTAGCTTTGATTCCATGGGCGTTAACAATAAAACCCAAAAACTTCCCTGATGCTATGCCAAAAGAAGACTTCAAAGGATTAATTTTCATCTTATAATGTCGAAGGATGCCAAACATTTCTGCCAAGTCTTTAATGTTGTCGCTTGATCGTCGTAACTTCACGAGCATATCAACCACCTATACTTCCCTTGTTTTTCCAATCTAATCTTTAAACACCCTGTTGACTAAGCACTGATAAGTCACTTTTGCATTCTTTAGTCCAAACGGCAACACCACATAGGAATATAATCCAACATCGGTAATGAAACTTGTGTGCTCTTGATCGGGAATATGCATCTGGATTTGGTTATATCTCGAATATGCATCGATGAAAGATAGTAATTCGTGTCCCATGGTTGAGTCCACCAGCTAGTTGATCCTTAAAAGGGGAAAACTGTCTTTTGGACACGCCTTGTTTAAGTCTGAGTAATCAATGAATGTTCTCCATTTCCCGCTCGCCTTTTTCGAAAGCACGGGATTAGATACCACTTAGGGTAGAGGGCATCGTGGATAAATCCATTGTCTTTGAATCTATCCACATCCTCTTTGAGAGCAGCAAATCTCTTCAGATCCATGTCGCTTCTTTTTTGTTTCACTGGGACATGCCTCGGTTCATATTCAATGCATGACTCGCATTGGTAGGCGAGATTCCACACATGTCAGAGTGAGTCCAAGCGAACACGTCAAGATTCACGCAAAGAAATCCGGTAAGTTCTATCATCGTCGGAGGGTTGAGCTATGATCTGATCTTTAGGACCCGTGATGAGTCGTCGTGGATGACTATGATGTCAATTGTCAGCTCAGCTGGTTCAGCCTTGGTCTCTTTGGGCTCCTCCTCATTATCTCTCGGATTTATATCTCTATAGAATTGACTGTGGTGCCCGAGCCAAGGCTTAGGCGCTAGTTGTCAATCTTCGATAACATGGATGCGGATAGTCTTGTCCATGCCCATACCTTTCTCTCTTCGCTGAGCATCCCTCAACTAAGCTACCTAACAGGCACGTCCAATTGCATGATCACCATGAACAACTCCAACTCCGTTATCTGTTGGGAACTTCAAAGTTAAACGCCATGGGGTAAGAGCTGCCCAAAACTCAGCTAGGGTCGGTCGGCCTAAAGAAACATTGTATGGAGAGTCAAAATCCAAACAAAAAAGGCAAAATCCGTCCTACGATCACTTTCTCCCAACTCTACAGGTAATTCAACATAACCAGTAGCTTTAGTTGCAGCACCATTAAAGCTATGAATGTGGGCTTTAGACGGTTTCAAACGCTTTACTTCCTTTCTCATCTAATCATAAGCTTTCTTTAAAATTATGTTTACAGAACATCCAAGGTCAACTAATATCCTTCTCATAAAAGCAGGGCCGATTATGGCCGAAATGACCATTGGGTCGATCGTTGGAGCCTCCACTTTGTTACATCTATTTCTAAACACGATATCATAAGCCATTGTATGTTGCTGTGTCGCTGAAGCTCCATCCTCCGTGTTTGAACAACATTCAAAATCCACATGCTTAATCGTGCTAGCATAGCCCTCCTTCTCATGCCAACTTTTATCAGTCGGATGTGGTCCTCTGACTATTGTATTGATCACTAATCTCCCACCATGGTTCATGCAGATTCCTCAGCCCTGTGCGGTGCTTGTCCTCGGTTAGGGTCGGATGTACTCTGCTCGCCATCCTATGGGTTTTTTTACGAACTACTGTAACTTCCTTTCTTGAATCAGCTTTTTAGTAATATCCTAGAGGTGTCTGCATTTATTGGTGTTATGCCCATAACATTCGTGAAACCGACAATATTTCCCAGTTTGTTTTTTCTTCTCTATTGATTCTTTTGGAGATGGCTTCCTGTATTGCATAGTATTGTAGGTAGACAAATAGACATTCTCCAGAGACGTATTCAGTGGCGTATAAGTGTTGTATACCAGAATCCTAGCCTTTCCTCTTTCAGAATCCCTCTTTCATTCTTAGATCCTATCTCCGCCTTTCTTTTGCTGATTCGGTTTGTTCTGGACATTATTTTGAACTTTTCCAGAGCCTTCATCAGACTGCTTTACTGCAATATTACTCTATACTCCCTCTCCATTTGGTCCTGCAACATTCTTCTTCCTCGAGGATCCGGCTTCCTCGTTTCTTAAATATTAAGCCGCCTTTGCGTAAAAGCGTTCCAACATTGTAGGTGGCTTGCCGGCTAACCAATCGCCAAAATCAGATTCTGGATCAATCCCTCTTGTCATAGCCATTAATATTGCATGGTCATTCGGATTACTGATTTTTGTAATAGCTGTGTGGAATCTCTCTAAATTATCTTTCCACGATTCTCCTAAAGCCTGGATCATGCTGGATAAGGACATTACACCTTTGGGGCGAGTTGCGTGCATTCAGAATCGCTCCATAAACTTTGTTGCCAAATCATCAAATCTAGTTATCGACTGCGTGGGTAACCTAGTGAACCACATTGTTGCTATTCTAAAGAGAGTTATGGGAAAACATCTACACTTGGTTACATCATTTGCTCATGCAGAATCCATCAGCAATTCGTATCTCATGATATGCTGCCTTGGGTCGGTTTTTCCCTCATAGGCAGGCATCGATGGCATGTTGAACCTCCTTGGATTATGCATATAGAACATTATTAGTGAACAAAGTATGGCATCTTGAGATTACGCAATCATCATTGGTCAAGCGTTGGCTTTCTCTCACTAACTGTCTGACCATAGCCGACAGGTCTGGCGTTTGGATAGTCGGTGCCAAGTGGTGGTCATTTTCCGCCTCATGTGAATGGTCCGGTCGATGTCTACGAGCTATTCCATGCCTTCTTGGTTCAACATCTTCTCAATGTGTATCCTGTAAATTCACTTCATCATTATTCCGGGGAAGCATTTGGTAAACATTTAACCGAGCTCCATCATCCTACTTAGCTGCAGCAGGTCCATTTTGAATCCCGACGTGCATGGATAAGTTCCCATCTCTGGTAGAGGGATCAGCGCTGATCGTTCCTGGCAGAACATGATGGTCTGCCTATTGACGCCCCGAAGTTTCTGCATAATATCCATCTATTATGTGATGCCTATGCTTGTGATACTCATTCAATGAACTAGAACACTTCAATGCCGAGTAAGTGGTAGGGTCCCTCATATCTTTTCCTCACTGTTGCCGAGTGAGTTGGTTCATTAGGTTGATATTGGCCTGGATTTGCTGATTTAACTCTCGATAGCTATTCATTAGCTCTCTCATCAGATTTTGGACTTCGCTCTCATAATAGAATCAATTGGATTTTGGACTTTAATTGTTTCAGCATTCACATCCATTGGTTGACTACTCGGGCCTTCTTGTTAGATAGTAGCGTTTTAATTTCCTTTCATGTCCTGAGAAGTAGATCTAGTATTCCTCACCATTATTGATAGCTTTGCTTAGATTTTTGTACATCTGAGTTAAATGAGCAAACTTCTTAAAGATAACTGCAGATCTCCTCTGGGGGATTTATCCAGTCCAATAGCAACAAAGGGATCCTAATATGCTGAGAATTAAGATTCTTAGTGAAGGCACCAAAATGTTTGCACCAAAAATGGTTTCAAACACCCAAGAATAGATTTTGTAGAGAAATAAAGAAAAACAAAATTAAACTAAGCAAATGAACAAGTAAGCAATAGAGAATAAATAGTAATCAAAGACACAGAGGTTTGTAGTGGTTCGGTGTTGTATTTCGACGTCCACTTTGAAGGTTATCCTTTATTACTCTCTTGTGAATCTGATTACAACAGTAGAACAATAACACTTGATTACAATGGAGTCTAGAATAACAAGTAGCGTAAAGATCCTAAAAATGAACCAACGGTTTTATATTTATAGGGTGAGATGATACTTTGCTAAGATTTTGGCAGAAGGCTCTCTAGGTCCATAGGGGTCCACTATAACAATCGGTGTCCCTAACTTGATATTTTGGAACGATCGGTTATAGTTTTGCCGATCGTTATTTTTGGGGAGTCCCACATGCCTCTTGACCTTGCTCCTAAAATAAGAAGTCATTTTGAGTTGTAGATTACAAGATATGGATCAATCTTTGTCGTATTTGGATCATTCACTGAGCTACATCGATCCTTATGAAGGATCGGGATAAAACGATCGGAATTCCTTGAACCTCAAAGTTCTAATTTATGATCATTTTTGTGGGCTGCACTGTTCAATATATTGATGCTTTGAAAGTTTCGAGTGAATTGGCCTTATGGATTTTGAGATATCGATCGATCTTTGTTGATTTGAGCTATTTTATGGATATTTCCCGATCAATCCATATAAATCTTTGCCTTGTCTGTAATTTGAGCGTATGAACTCCGATCAACTTGAAATTTGAAATGTAACTTCACGGGGCTATGCTAGTCACTCCATATTGATTGCACCTCGATTGGGACTCGGTCCGGGTCTGCCTGACGATCGTCTGTAGTATTGTATATCATCGATTCTTAAAGCTGATAAGCATCCGTTCCTAGCCAAGTCGACGATATCATGGCCTTGCCAAAAGGCGGGATAACAGTTTAATATATATATTATTAATGATCTGAAGTTCCATATTGAATTACTGTATTTCATTTAATATTATATTAATATATATATATATGTATGTATGTATGTATGTAAATGAATTTATTTATATAATTAATATCAAAGAATATATATGTCTATATTATATAAAATTTGATCTAATAATTTTCCAATGCCTGTTTATATTAGTTATGAATTTTAGTAGCCGAAAATAATTTTTATGGAATTATTAGATATTTTTTATTATTATTTAATCACTATAAGACTTAATAAATACATACAAAATAAATCTTATTTCAAAAATTCAATTTTGATCTTTCTAAAATTATTTTTAGCTCTCAGTCAAAAATTTAGATTTTGTAAACATGTTTTTAATTTTTTAAAATTATTTTAAAATTGGCCGAATAGTATTTAATTGATAAAAACAATACAATTTTCACTTAAAAAAATCTGGAAAATTTTTGCAACCCTTAAAATATTATTTTTGATTTTTGGAAAATTGAAATTTTGATACTTATATTATATAATTATTTTATATTATTTATTTGCGAAAGTTTGACTAATTAATTCATAATAAATATATATTGATATAAAAAATTATAATAAACTTGGATCTGTAGTGTAATTCGATCTAGAATGTTAAAATATATATATATATATAACTTATTATAATATAAATTTACATTTAATTATTATATATATACATAAGCATTTTACTTTAATTTATATGTGTATATATAATATTTCTTTAAACTTAATATTTTATATGTACATATATATTTATTTGATATTTATAATATATTATACACACGGACAGACACATATGTAATTCCTTGGATATTTATATATATTAACTATAAGTGTATGCACATATTTAGACAACATACAATACATATAAGATGAGCTAATATATCCGTTGCAATATAAATTCCAACATCTGCATACGTGCTAGTTATACCTTGCTTGGAATATCATGTTACACATGCACACACATATACATATGTATATGATACACATGTGTACTTATATATAAAGTGAAAATAAATCAAATAAATTTCAAAAAATAATTTATAAATTTAAATAAAATATATGATTTTATTTAAATTAAATTTGGAAATGTTATAAACAAATTAAACTTCATAGGCCCAACAAAGATCCAATTGGATAAAAAATTGAAATCCATCCATATCTTCTGCTGTGGGCTGGCCAAGTTCCAACATCTACTGGCAATGTGACTTTGGGGCTGATGTGAGTGTGACTTTGGGGCTGATATAAGACATCGCTTATAATAAGTAACTACGATGATGCAAGATTAGTCCTAAATTCTATAGAATCAATTTGCCCAGCTAGTCTGGCTACCAATACTTACAAATAATCGGGCTAATGTGAGACGTCACTGTGGATACAGATCATAATACGAAGGACCTGTTTCAAAGATTGAAGGTAATAAGTGGTTGTGTGAGGGTCTGCCTCTTCTCTATGTAGGAAGTAGTAAATGGTCTGGATTATGGGTTAAATACGGTAGTGGATATCATGGGAAAGGGTCCGCTTCAATAGGAAGTATTAAGTGGCTGAAGAGATTTTGTGCAATATCGACTAGATAGTCACTAGTGAGGAGTCTACCTTGGGATAGATAGTAAATAAAGTGGACCTGCCTTAAATAATGTATTAGCTTGTCAGAGTCTGCCTAATTCCCATTAAAAGTTATTAAGTGACATGAGTATTATCTCTTACATTGATAAAACATTATGAACGATGGATATGGGTTATTGGGTTAATAGCAAGTTGGCTATGGGCTTATATTTAAAATGCCTTTTTAATTGTGCCTTTGGGCTTATATTAGAAAAGACTTATGATGTAGGTAGAATACGCCAGACATATTCCTATTTAAATTATAATGCCCAGGTACTAATATAGTAAGGCTCACGATTTTTATTCACCAGATATATGTTGTTTCAACTCCCTCATATTTACAATATAGGTTAAGAAGGGCAATGCTAAAGGCAGAGATGTTGATGAGATTTGTAGCAGTAGTCGATTTATTTACTTGTTATTTTTTATAGTTTCTGATGTACCCATGAAATAAAATGATGTTGTAATTTTGGAATATTGCAACATGGATAATAATTGTGATTATGGATATTTTGTTATGGTTTTGAATGACATTTTGAAGTTTGAATAGAATGGATACTATAGTTATTATTATATTTTATCCTTCCACGGTGAGATTCTGAATGCATAGATAAATAGCTTGGTATTATTCCTTTTACCAACCAAATGGCAGCTTTGAGATGGGTCTAAGTTATGATGGGCCTTTTCTGTGTCAGAATTTAGGTCCATTTCAGGATGAATTGTTACATTTGGCAGCGAATGAATCAAGTTATTTACTTCTAAACATCCGAAAGTAGGATGTAAAGACTGAATGGACACCATGAAATTTCTATTTAATTCATGGGCATAAGCGGTGCAAACTACGAATAAAATTCATACCTTACACACTATTCCTAAATTAAAACCCTTTAATCAAATTGAAAGAAAAAGAAAAAAAATGGAATATAAGGTAAATTATCAAAACTGCAACTCTACACAATTTCCATTATTTTGAAATAAACAGTTAAGATTTTAACCTAGAATTGACATTTCGCATTAAAGGAGCTTTGGGGGTTTATAATAAAATGTTATCACAAACCAAAACTCCCCAAGGCATATTTAAATCCAAACTATACTAATCAATTAATAAAATAGAAAAGCTAAGATTTCCACCCACAATATATCATTAGCTTTACCTCCTTTGGATTGATATGCCTTTAACAATCTCTACCAGATCTATTCTTTATATATATATATATACATCAAGGGATTTATATATACACATTAGATTCAGAAAATTGGAGAAGAATAGGTTGGGAAAATAAATAGAAAACAAAATAGATATATAGGATTTCTTACCTAAAATCATAGGGTTTTTTTGAATCTTAGAAGAGATGGACTGCCCGAGCTTCACTTGGTTCCCAAAATAATTTGTGAATTAGAGTGAGAGGGCCTAGGCTTTTATTTAAAGTGGTTAGAATGCGCCAGAACCATCGGATTTAAATTAGTTTAAAATAATACAATAAATAAATATACAACGGCAAGTAATATATGGTTCCAAAAATAAGGGAAGCGGTCGACCACTCCCCTAGGATCAGTCGACTGATAGCAGTCGACTAGTGAAGGTGAATGGCGGAGAAATTGACTTCTATAAACATCTAGAAGTAGGATGTAAAGATTGAATGGAACAAGTTTCCATACTGAGGTATACTTTAACCACCACAAGGAGATAACCGGATTTTTAAAGGTTGAGTAGGAAAGTTAAAAAAAGGGAACAATTAAAGCAAATTTATAAACCCAACCCTATGTGGAAGAATTTGATAAAAGATTTTAATGAAATTTCTTGAAATGTTTGAACGGGTAAGTTGTTGTTTTGAAAAAAAAGATCTGGAAATTCATAATTTGAAAACTTGTTGGGTCAAAAGTTTTTGGCAAAAAGGATTATTCATTTTTGAAATTCTTGATTTAAAAATTTGTTGAGTTAAAAAAATTTTCAATTTTGGATTCTTCGAAATAAATGTAATATAGGGCGTCTGTTGGACTCAATGATTTTTCCTACCATATAAATTTGGAAGTTCTTATCTTTAAAATTCTTTTTATAGAGTGTATAAATGGAAATAACGCTTGATTGAAATAGGAAAATAGAAAATAGAAGGGTAAGGATGTCCAATAAGCAGGTAGGAGGAACATTCTCATATAAGGAAATATGGAGGATAATAGCTAAAATTTAGATAGTAATAGCATTGGGAATTTTAATCCAGTAATAAATAAAATAGGAGAGATGGAATTGGATAGGAAATTAATAATATAAAAGTTATCCTTGTCTACCCCATTTTTTTCATCATTTAAAGTTATAGAATGTTTTTTTGACAATTGAATGAAATTAAATGATAATGAATAAATGAGTTAGGATAATTTTATTTATAAGGAAAAGCATTTATGTGTAGATGATAATTATATATGTACATTTTTCTATTTGTGTTTTGAACTTGTTTGAATAAGAATATTATTGAATTTAAAATGATGATAAAAGAGAAATAAATTGGGATTAATAAGAAAAGGATTGTGAAAAATTATAGGAGTTTTAAAATAGAGTTATAAAAAGTATTTGGTTAAGTGATAGTACATTCTGAGTAATAAAACAATAGATGTTGATGTGTATCTTTAGAATAATATAACAACGTGAAATTAGAAATTGCCATGCATGTGAAATATCTTTGAATAATAAATGACTAATAGAGGAAAATTTGTTATTTTGGAATAAAATTGAAGTTATAATCTTTGTAATAGATTTAAAAGAAGATAAATTTGGAAAACAATAATAATATATCCTTAAAATGGTAGTCAATGAATTTTCATAAGTATAGGCCATAATTTCATAAAGTAATAAATGCTAATTTCGAGCATAATGTATTAAGTTTATTTGCATGAAAACAATTTTGTGAAATTTATTTTGTATGTTGTAGATGGTTTTTGAGAAGAAAAATTATTTTGCTCCTTTATGGAATTAAGCAATTTTTGAAATTTTAATTTAATAATAACTGAGTTTTAAATGTTTTGAATTAAAGTCTAACTTTTAAAGAAATAAATCTATGTTGTAGAAAGTCCTTAAAAAGGAAAAGCTGGTTAGAAAAGGGAAAAAATTTCATGACTCATTTTAGGAACTACGCAATTTTTGAAAATTGGCAAAAAAGGTTCCACATATACATTTTTTAGGATAAAGGTTTCAGATAAGGTACTTTATAATTACAAAATTTAAGTTTTAAGAACGATGAGAACTGTACTTCGAATTGGAATATTTAATTAATTTTAAATATTCAGATGATTTTTTTAAATGATAAATAATTCACTTTAATTATTATATAGTGATAATAAGTGATTTATAATGGTTTTATGAATATATAAACTTATTTTATAAAGATATACAAACTTCGTCGCATTTTGGCAAATCGACATCGTATTTTTATAAATGAATTTTAATATAATTTAATATGGTTTTATAGCTTAAATAATCTTGTTTAATTATTTAAAAATGAAAAGAAAATTATTTTCAAGTTTTGTTTACATAAATAAATAGTTTGATTAAAAACTGAAAATGTGGCCGGGATTCAGCTTTCAGATTTTCGACCTTTCGTCGAACGAAAGTTGCTTCAAATCATTGCAACATTATTTGATACACATACACGCATTCATGCACATACATATACACACATATATGTATACGCAATTAGTCACATCAAGGGTTTGTAAATATCTAAATATGTATATACATAAGCTTCCATATATGTATACAAATCTAAGCTTCATCCTTAAGTGCCAAAAAGAAAACTTTCAATCAACCACACATCGCCTTACTTACCTACAACATGAAGTGATGGAGGGGTGTGGGTGGCACATGGGTGAGGTGATGTGTTATGATGATGTTTGTGATATTTTACACATCTTTGCTTATAAATAGCAAGGCATACCTTCACAATTCATTCACTCGTTCACTCACAAAATTCCAAAGCTTATCTTCTTTTTCTAAGGCACAACAATGGCCTTCATCTACTCTTAAAAGTATTCCAAAATCGAGTCGAAGTTCTATCGAAATAATCATAAGATATAGAGAGATATACCACTTTAAATTCAAAATCAAGTTAGTGATCGCCTCTTCTTTCTCCTTGCTTGGTCGAGCTCATCAAGAGCCACCAACACCATCTCAAAACTTAGCTTCCACCTCCATACAAGTTTGGCTTAGCATCACTAAGGTCCAGAGGCAAGTTCCATAAGCTTTGGTACGGAGAAAGGGATAGTTCCATTGGTTAAAAAACATTTAGATTCGAATAGCATGAAAGTGAGAACACACTATTAAGTTGGTTTATTTTAATTCTAAAATATTTTTATATGATTGATGATATGATTGCTTATATAGTTGTTTAATATGTTTGGATGATGATTAATTGAATATGGATTGCTTATGTTATTCACATATTGATTTGGTTGAGAAAAGCAAGCATGTTATAATTTATGTTGCAAGAATCATATTTATCAATATAGTGATGGCTATTTGATTTGCCATGAATATTCCATGAAAAAGTATTCATATTATACCCAAAATAATATGTGTATAAGATGGCTTAAGCCTCTCTTTAAATCTTAAACCAAATCGAAATGGTTTTAGAAAGATTTGGAATTTGTTTTAAAAAGAAAGAAATTGGAAACATGGAGTTCTAAAAATTTTGGAAAATAAAACCTATGGTTTCATTTATGAAAAATAATAGTTTTAACAGCAGAAAATAATATAGAAATATCATATGGTTTAATATAAAAGAATTTGGAATTAAAAAGATGGAAATTGAATATTATAATGATACAATATTAAAGATATGGAATAAAATGGAAACGCAAATTTAATAAAGTAAAATAGTGAAAAATTGGTTTAATATAATTTATTATGCTATTAAAATGATCTAAAAGTATTTTGGACAAGTTTTATAAAAATTTACTAAAAGGAGAAAAATAAGCCGTCGCGTTTGGGCAGTCCGCGATTTTGCGACTTGAAAAGTTAAACGGATGTGTAGGATAAAATATGAGTCAGAATTCACTGAAAAAGAATTTTCCGGACCCTTATAACTATAGTTTTCAAATGAAAAAGAAAAATAAAGTTTTCATTAGTAAAGTTTGAGATATGTTCAAATCAAGTTATCAAAATCGACGTGTTTTGGCAGTTCGTAAGCTATTGTTTTCGACTTTTTAAAAATGGATATTTTTAAATCTTTAAAAATATTAAATCAATTCCATAGATATGTTAAAATATTTTAAAAGGAATTTGAATTATAAAAATGGGCATATATGTAATGAAATTGGTGTTTTAATCTATAAAGCTTTAAAATCACTATTCATCGACAATTTAGCAATAGTATTGGTAACCATTGAATAAATGATTTGAACTTGGGTTTTCTTCCCCAATTTTTTTTGAAATGTTTTCAAAATGATAAATCAAATACTTTTAAAAGTTTAGAGTCGTTCAATTAACTTGACTGCCTTATGGGTGATAGAGAGGTAGTCTCTTGGTTGGAGTTTGGGAAACCAGTTGCCTGCTCCCCTTACCTATTTGGACTGGCCTGGCGAAGATGATAGTTAATTTGATTTACTCGGATCACATTTTCTTAAGATAAAAGAAGAGAGATTTGGAGTTTCCCCAAATGGTTAAATAAGATTTAAAATAGGATTTTAATGGTAAAGAGAACATTCTACTTAAACTCTATATTAACTTTCGAGGAGGGAACTTGTACTATCCGTGTGAATTTAAAAGGTGATTTCACCGTTATTTGACAAATAGTACAGGTTGAATATGGAAATTAGTATTGGGTATAATTAATCTAAAATCTATGAATCCTTTTTACTCCGTACTAATTGGTTTGGTCATATATAACATTCTTTTTAACCCATTAAAAGAAATGTTTTGGAAATAAGTAATCTCTATTAAGATTGATATTATATTAATAATAGAATATGAAAATATTTTCCTAAGTAATTAAAAGGAAATATTTTGGTATTTCAAAAGTTAAAAAGAAGTTTAATAATTCTGTATATCCCGAAAACAAAATGGTTTAAGATATATATCTCTAAAAGATATTTTATTGGATAAAAAGATATCTCCAAAGTTAAATAATATTTTGAGTGAAAGAAGAAAATAAGATTTAACGAAAGAGGCTTAACATTTTTGTAAACACATATACACATCTTTTTATCGATAATTGATTCGAAGAGATCGGGATCGGATTTGGGTGATTCCTATCCGAAAACCACTTCAAACCAATATATGCATTCAAAAGTGAAGACATATTGAAGACAACGTTGAAGATGGAGATCTTTACAATATAGGGCTGCTTGCCACTAAGCCCGTGATTCCCATATTATATACATATGGTGGTAGTAGTACTTTAATTTAGAAATCTTCAATGCAAGGACTGCTTGCTACTTATCCTAGGGGTGATTCCCAAACAGAATGTAGTAGGAGTACCTTTGGTTTGTCCTGTTTCTAGACAACTTGTATGGACGAATATCTGACATTGCATTTCTAAGACCACGTACATTGGTTTTTACAAATGTACATTTGTTTGGTGGTATATGAGGTAATCCCTCTTATACTTAACACCCTTCCCTGAGGCATATGAACTCGAGGGTTGTACTTTTATGGAAAGCAATTAGTGTGTCATCAGAGATGGCAATGTGGCATTCAAAGTAGGATTTGTCATGTGAAAGGTAAAACGTTACCTCAAGCCTCACACATCGGTAGTGGAAAAAATAGGGTAGATGCGGTAGGGCTAAATGTGCTGCTTCTATTAGGTGATGTTCATCACCTTTCTAGATTACCCTTTATATTTTGGGTTATTTGTGTATGTTGTGGCCACAAATAGATCGAGAACGACTGGGGAGATGACATATTTCGTACTATCTTGGGTAGAGGTAGGTCGGTTCTGTGTTGGTAGAGGGCAGTGGGGTTGTGTCCAGTACATTCCTCTTGAGATGTACTATCGAAAGTAGTCTCTTACCTTGTCATTGTTGAACATTCATTCTCCAATACATGCCTTTATGGTTTTGATTGTAAAACCTAGTATGCTGGAATTTAATTAATGTAACAATTTCTGCTATGATTAATATGTTATTTGAAAGGATTTTCTAAGAATGTCATTAGAAATAATATCAAATGATTTGATAAAAATGTTTTAGTTATCATAAGGTAAAAAGTCGTCCGTGTTTATGTGCAGTGTGGTCTTTTAAGATACTTTTCTTTTCAAAAGGTTGTGTTTGACATCAAAGTTGATCTATGACACTGTCATATATATTTATGATTTGCGTTTCTCACGCTGGTTTGCAAGACTGATCTGGGTATTTTTAATACCCGAGTCAGATTCTAGTAGTTTTAGGATCAACTGAAGAAGCTTGGATTTTCCAAAGGAGAGCTGGAGATCTTCATCAATGTAACGACCCAAAATTTTGGACATTTGAAATTGGAATGTTTAATTGATTTTAGATATTTAAAAGTTAATTTTTAACTTGAATTTCAAATGTAACCAATTATTGGATAATTAAATTATTGAATTTAATAATTGGAAATTGGGTAAAATATCGAACCTTGGATTTCATGCTTTTAAATTATGGCGTGGTCTTACGAGATACCTTTGATTTTCAAAAGGATTTTGAAAACTTTAAATAATTCAATTGAGTGTGTTTTCTCACGCTGGTTTTCCAGAATGACTCGGGTGTTATTTTATTATAATGCTCGGGTCAGACCGAGTATTACAGATATAGGATATGATGCTGTGGAGCTCAGGAGACGAGCTGGATGGCGAAGCGTATTTCCGTAGATTTGTATATTCCGCTGTGTAAGGACAGGTTACTATAACTGTCCAGATTTGTTTGTGATGATTATGTATTCTGATGATTGTAAGTATTAAACAGTTAGAGATTCCTTTGTATAAAAATCTGTTGTTATATATTATATCCTGTTCCGCTGCGATTGTGAGATTCTGATGTTGTTTTCTATTTTCTTCTTCTACCTCTTTCTTCTTTAACCCTAATGGTTTAAATTTCTGACCACTTTGAGTTAGCTCTGATGGAGAATATTGTCGGCTTAAAGGGGTACGGATTTGCGGGCTATTATAATCAACGTATGGACGTAGTTAACTTTCCCACTGTGTTAGTTGTTTTTTAGCATTTATATGGACAGGTATTTATAATTGTCTAGGCTGAGCTTAGGATAGGTTCTGATATATGTATTTAAAAGTTTTTTCGATGGAAAGATTTTTGAAATAGTATATGTCATTCCATTTGTGTGACATTCTGTTCTATCATTTTCATTTTCTTTTTACCCTTAAGAATCGATTTTTCCGGCATTAAAATGCTCGGCATGCAATACAATGTACGTATTACTATCGATTTTCGAGGGTCGAAAATCTCGATCGTCGCATTTGGTATCAGAGCTTAGGTTGAACAGACACCTAAGCCTGGTGAGGGTAAAATCTCATTAGAGATAGAATTAGTAACACCTTAGGATGAGTAACTCATTAGAGATAGGGTAAGTGATGCCCTAGAATGAGTTTGAGCGTATTATATATGAGCGCATATTTGTTAATGTTATATAAGAATGATTTTTATTTTTGAAAATTAGTAAATGAAATAATTTTACCTAGGATTATATTTTGAATATAAAGGGTCATCTTTTCAAAAGAATAATTAATTATGGGATAATAATATTCAGTTATTTCCATGGGTTGGATAAAAGACATAAATTGATATAGGAATATCTTATGATTAGAATTTCACGGTTTGACTATAAGATGTTTCATAAAGAAGATAGTTTAAGAAGTTAAGTTAGTAAGAAACATGTTAAAATATGATATTAGATTCAGGTTAGAAAAGTTAAAAAGCTCAGTATATGATTCTAAGTATTTCGTTGTCTATTGTAGAAGCCTTCCAATTACGGTAGGAATTTTTCAAAGGATAATCCTCAAGAGCAAATTGGGAAGAAATGATGACTTAATAATCCTTTCTAGCGACGGCAAGGGAATAAATCAAGGGTCACCTGAAAACCGCATGCCATAGGTAAAGGAAGAGTTTGATGAACATACCTATTGCAATGAGAAGGGGAATCCCATGGTTACGATGCTAGTGGAACCCAAAACTTCAGAACTAGGATTATTATCCGGTGACAAAGAAGTGATCCAGATAACAAATGATGTAGAAGCAAGTCAAGGATCATAAGACAAAATGATGTGGGTAACATATCCAGAAGAATCAGAACCTGAAGAAGTTTTAGAAAAGAGCCCCAATATGATGGTAGAAAGGAATAGCCTAGATTCAACAACATATGATGCATGGATCGACGATATCTCTAACGAATCAAAAGACAGCAACGACGATTACATTATCTGCGAGATGGGCATTCCCATATCTGAGGGATATTCACACGTTTCATGTATTGTTTGGGAAGGAATGACAAAGTATAAGAAGAAGAGGTTTCAGACATCCTTCCGAGAAACCCTGCTGCTCAACCTTGGGGTCCCCAGGGACAACCTCGGCATCCTATAGGATGGAATCTTGAGAAAGAAGAAGATGACGGAAATGAAGCAGATAATGAACAAGAGGAAAAAGAGTTTGAAGTGGTAGTGTTCTCAGATTCGGATGATCTGACGACCTCTAAGTCCGATTGATTTGATATGAGTTTTAGTAGGGTTGGAATTGCTAGGGAGTAACGGTATTTTTTTTGGGATATACTAAGTATATTAGGAATATGTTAACGAAATTATCATGGGTACGTAAAACAATTAATTATGGTTTAAGTATGGTTGATTAGCAAATGTAATGGTTTGAATTATGATATAATTCTATGTATGATCCTTATTATGGCTTCTCTTATCTCATGTTTAAACGACTTAGGAAATTTTTTGTATGAATTTTACTTCTTTGATAATTTTCTTTATGATATAAACCTATATCTTTACAAAAATGTTTGAATAAAAGATATATAGTGATATTTTGAAATAATAAAATTGGTATTTGAATTCTTAAGAAAGTTTATTCGAAATAAAAATTATTTTGAAAAATGAGTGTTTTAACAAATAAGTGTTTTGACAAATGACATTTGGATAAGTTAAACTTGGTAGAAGATTTTAGTAAAGCATGTTTTATTAAAAGCTGTGTTTTTATGAAACTTTTAAAAAGAGTATTTAAATATAAAAAAATAGCTTTTAAAGATATCTTCTAAACAATGGTTAAAAATATTTAGGATATATGAAAAGGTTTAAAACATTTGAATAGGATTTTATGAAATGTTTTCATAAATAATTTTGAAAAAGGAATTTGATATAACTAAGTACGTATGAGATACGTAGATCATTTCTTCGCATAATTTTGAGGTGTTTACACTAGTCCGAAAAAGAATTCATCACTTGATTCTTGACCTCGAACATTGATGAGGATTTGTGATTGGATACTTGTGTTTTCTATCATAGTTGAGAGCTATGTATGGGAAGCAAGGGTTTATGATCAAGAAGCCTGATCAGATTCCACACTAGAGGATCGAAGGATCAATACTAGTTCAAAAATAGAGTTGTGTATTCGAGTTGAAGATCGAATCATATATTACGGATGATCTGGGTATATCATACGGAATTGAGTTTAAAGGTATATTTTAAGTAAACTCTTTTGGGTTCGGGGTTGTGGTTAAATTCGAGGACGAAATTCTTTTTAAGGGGAAGAATGTAACGACCCGTAATTTTATCACTTTAAATTGGAATATTTAATTAATTTTAAATATTCAAATGATTTTTTAAAAATGATAAATAATTCATTTTAATTATTATGTAATGATAATAAGTGATTTATAATGGTTTTATAAGTATATAAACTTATTTTATAAAGATACACAAATTCGTCGTATTTTGGCAGATCGACGTCGTATTTTTATAGCTGGATTTTAATGTTATTAATATGGTTTTATAGCTTAAATAATCTTGTTTTAATTATTTAGAGATGATAAGAAATTAATTTTCAAGTTTTTTTTAAATAAATAAATAGTTTGATTAAAAACTGAAAATGTGGCCGAAATTCAGCTTTTAGATTTTTGACCTTTCGTCGAACGGAAGTTGTTTCAAATCATTGCAACGTTATTTGATACACATACACACATGCATGCACATACATATATACACCAATATGTATACATAATTAATCACATCAAGGGTATGTAAATATCTAAATATGTATATACATAAGTTTCCTTATATGTATACAAATGAAAGCATCATCCTTAAGAATCATAAAACAAAACTTTCAATCAACTACACATCACCTTACACACCTACAACATGAAGTGATGGATGGGGGTGGTTCGGATGTGTGGAGGGGTGTGGGGTGGAAAATGGGCGAGGTGGTGTGTTATGATGATGTTTGTGATATTTTACACATTGTTGCCTATAAATAGCAAGGCACACCTTCACAATTCATTCACTCATCCAATCTCAAAATTCCTAAGCTTCTCTTCTTCTTCTAAGGCACAACAATGGCCTCCATCTCCTCTTAAAAATATTCCAAAGTTGAGTCGAAGTTCTACCAAAATAATCATAAGATATAGAGAGATATACCACTTTAAATTCAAGATCAAGTTAGTGATCACCTCTTCTTTCTCCCTGACTGTCCGAGCTCATCAAGAGCCACCACCACCATCTCAAAGCCAAGCTTTCACCTCCACGCAAGTTTTGTTGAGCATCACTAAGGTCCAGGGAAAAATTCCATAAGCTTCGGTACAGAAAAATGGATCGTTTCGTCGATTAAGAAAACACTTAGAGTCGGATAACATGAAAGTGAGAACACACTTCTAACTTGGTTTATATTAATTCTAAAATATATATATGATTGATGATATGATTGCTTGTATGGTTATTTAATATGTTTGGATGATGATTGGTTGAATATGGGTTGCTTATGTTAATTACATATTGATTCAGTTGAGAAAATTAAGCTTGTTATAATTTATGTTGCTAGAATCATATTTATCAAGATAATGATGGCTATTTGATTTGCCATGAATATTCCATGAAAAAGTATTCATATTATACCCAAAATAATATGTGTATAAGATAAGTTAAGCCTCTCGTTAAATCTTAAACCAAAAAGAAATGTTTTTGGAAAGATTTGGAATTTATTTTCAAAAGAAAGAAATTGGAAATGTAGAGTTTTGAAATTTTTGGAAAATAAAATTTATGGTTTCATTTATTAAAAATAATAGTTTTAAAGGTAGAAAATAATATAGAATATTGCATGGTTTAATATAAAATAATTTGGAGTTAAAAAGATGGAAATTGAATATTATAATGATATAATATTAAAGATATGGAATAAAGTGAAAACGAGATTTTAATAAAATGAAGTAATGAAAAATTGGTTTAATATAGTTTATTATGTTATTAAAATGATTAAATGGTGTGTCGGACAGGTTTAATAAAATTTGACAAAAAGGTGGAAAATAAGCCATCGTGTTTTGGCAGTTTGCAATTTCGCGACCTAAAAAGTTAAACGGATGTGTAGGATAAAATATGAGTCAGAATTCATTGAAATAAGAATTTTCTGGACCCTCAAAACTATAGTTTTCAAATGAAAAAGAAAATTAAGATTTTATTTAGGAAAGTTTGAGATATGTCTAAATCAAGTTTTCAAAATCATTGCGTTTTGGCAGTTCGTAAAATATTATTTTTGACTCCTTAAAGATGGATATTTTTAAATCTTTAAAAATATGAAATCAATTCCAAAAAAATGTTAAAATATTTTAAAAGGAATTTGAATTATAAAATGGGCATATATGTAACGAAAATGGTGTTTTAATCTATAAAGCTTTAAAATCACTATTCACCGACAATTTAGCAATGGAATTTGGTAGCCGTTGGATAAATGATTTGAACTTGGGTTTTCTTCCCAAATCTTTTTGAAATGCTTTTCAAATGATAAACCAAATACTTTTAAAAGTTTAGAGTCGATCAAATAACTTAACTGCTTAATGGGTGACAGAGCGGTTGTCTCTGGGCTGAAGTTTGGGAAACTAGTTGTCTTCTCCCCTTACCTATTTGATTGGCCTGACGGAGAGGATAGTTAATTTGATTTACTCGGATCACATTTTCTTAAGATAAAAGAAAAGAGATTTGGAGTTTTTCCAAATGGTTAAATAAGATTTAAAATAGAATTTTAATGGTAAGGAGAACATTCTACTTAAACTCTATATTAACTTTCGAGGAGGGAACTTGTACTATCCATGTAAATTTAAACGGTGATTTCACTATTATTCGATGAATAGTGCATGTTGAATATGGAAATTAGTATCGAGTATAATTAATCTAAAATCTATGAATCCTTTTTACTCAGTACTAATTGGTTTGGGTATCCTATAAATGATGTCTTAAATAATATTGTTTTTAACTCATTAAAAGATATGTTTTGGAAGTAAGTAATCTACATTAAGATTAGAATTATACTAGTAAATATTAAAATATTTTCCTAAGTAATTAAAAGAAAATGATTTTGTATTTCCAAAGTTAAAAATAGGTTTAATAATTATGTATATCTCGAAAATAGAATGGTTTAAGATATATATATATATATATAAGATATTTTATTGTATAAAAAGATATCTTTAAATTCAAAAAATATTTTGACTACAAGAAGATAATAGGATTTAACGAAAGAGGCATAACATTTCTATATACACATATACATATCTTTTTATCTATAATTAGTTTGAAGAGATCATTTTAAAAACCACATCGAACACATATACGCATTCGAAAGTGAAGACATGTTAAAGACAATGATTTTAAAGACGGAGATCTTCATAATGTAGGGTTGCTTGCCAATAAACTCATGATTCCCATATTATATACATATAGTGGAAGTAGTACCTACATTTTAAAATCTTCAATGCAAGGACTGCTCGCTACTAATCTTAGGGGTGACTCCCAAATAGGATGTAGTAGGAGTACTTTGATTTGCCCTATTCCTAGACAATTTGTATGGGCGGATGTTTGACATTACATTTTTAAGACCATGTACATTGGTTTTTACAAACGTACATCTATGCAGTGTTGTAGGAGGTAACCCCTCTTATACTTAACACCCTTCCCTGAGGCGTATGAACTCGGGGGTTGTACTTTTATGGAAACCAATTAGCATGTCATCGAAAATGGCAATGTGGCATTCAAAGTGAGATTTTTCATGTGAAAGTTAAAACGTTACCTCAAGCCTCACACATCGGTAATGGTAAAATAGGATAGATGCGATAGGGAAGTAGGTCGCTCCCATTAGGAGATGTTCATCACCTTTCTAGATTACCTTCTATATTTCGGGATATTTGTGTATGATGTGGCCATGGATAATTCAGAAACGACCAGGGTGATGACGTATTCGGTACTATCTATGGTAGTGGTAAGTTGGTTATGTATTGGTAGAGGGCAGCGGGATTGTGCCTCGGTACATTCGTCTAGAGATGTACCATCGAAAGGTTGACCCTTATCTTGTCATTGTCGGAAATTCATTCTCCAATACATGCCTTTACGGTTTTGATTGTAGAACCTAGTATGCTGGGACTAATTAATGTAACAGTTTCGGCTATGATTAATATGTTATTTGAAAGGGTTTTCGAAGAATGTTATTCGAAATAAAATCAAATGATTTGGTAAAAATGTTTTAGTTAACATAAGGTAAAATATCGTTCGTGTTTATGAGTGGCGTGGTCTTATGAAATACTCTTCTTTTCAAAGGTTTTGTTTGACATCAAAGTTGATCTATAACACTGTCATATATATTTATGATTTGCATTTCTCATGCTGGTTTGCCAGACTGATCCGAGTGAATACTCGGGTCAAATCCGAGTAGTTTCAGGATAGGTAAGGGCGCTTGAAGTTTCCAGAGGAGAGCTGTAAATCTTTACCAATGTATGGACGTAGTTTACTTTGTCGCTGTGTTAATTGTTTTTCAACATTTGTAAGGATAGGTATTTATAACTGTCCAAATCGAGCTTAGGATAGACTTTTGATATATGTATTTAGAAGTTTTTTTGCTGTAAATATTATTGAAATAATATAGGTTATTGCATTCATGTGAGATTCTGTTCTACCTTCTTCTTTATCTTTTTACCCTTAATAATCGGTTTATCTAGCAATTGAATGCTCGGTACGCAATACGGTGGACGTATTGGTGTCGATTTTTTAGGGTCAAAAATCGCGGTCATCACAAGTATACTATTTAAAAATAGCGTTAAGGCTTTACATTTTCCACCTTAACACATTTTTAGGTATGCCAATAGTCTATACAGTACCGTAATACCCCGTAAACTGGAGCTACCAGAGGATACTCCATAGGTACGACACAAATCAAACTCGTAGTAAAGCATGCTAGGGTAGGTGACACGGCACAAATAGGCAATGCCAGGGTAGATGTACCAATTACACTTCCGGGCCGGTGGTAACGCAGAGCCGCAGCAATCGCCCACCTCGAGCCACACTCCCGAATCAAGGGGTGCACCCAATCAATCACAAAGTAATAGAATGGTATACGATGGAATGTGTCCGATAAGAGGAGCTACCTCATTAGCCCGCCAATTGCTCCTGTTTTAGCCACATTATGACAACTCACAGGAGCTGGGTCCACGTATATACCTCAAATAGGATCTTCACCACCATCCTACTTCATTCTGGAATCTCCACCGCGTACACAGTTGTTAAAGTGGTTTTCGAGATCGACAGAGAGTATGCCCATATCTGTTCCCGGCCTCTTTAACAACCAAACGTTATTATAACATCGCGGTCATTTCAAAATAGTTTATACTTCAAAACCAAGATATCATTTTCATTTCAAAAACCAAATCAGTACGATATCATTTCTCGCTTAAAATAATATTCATTTCCAAAAAAAATCATATCACTTTCCAAATTTATCACGCTTTCAAAATCATAAGTCTTTTAAAAATCAAAACACTTCGGAAATCACAACATTTTGAAATCATAGCACTTTGAAAATCATAACACTTCCTTTAAAACAGTTTAGATATTAATAATAGTATATAAAATAAAATAGTTTATAAAATAAAATAATTTATATAAATAGTTATAAGTTAAAACAATTTATATTAAAATAATTAGTATATTTAAAATGGTTTATATTAAAATAGTTTATAAAATAATAGTTATATTAAAAATAGTTTATATTAAAATAGTTTATAAAATAATATAAAAATAGTTTCCAAGAATTTCATAAATCTATTCAAATCAACTCGAATCCCAAAAATTCACATTTAATTTCAATCTCAATTCATTGATTTCACTTCAATTCAGTTCTAAATAAACTATTTCAAATTATATCGATTTCAAATACAGATTTGAACCACAAAATAAACCATTTCAATTTCAATATATTTCAAAGCTTTATATATTCCATCATTTCAAAACTAAATTCGACAATTTCATATATATATATATATATCAAATTCACTTTTCTATTATTTAGTTTTGCAATATTCACTAAATAAATTCAATATCATTTAAATAAAAGCCCAAATTTCAAATCTCTAAATATTTCCTTCAATTTATTCAAACTTGAAATATTCATTTTAAATCGTCTTAAACCAAAATCAAGTTATGAAATCATATCCTTTTAAAAACCCCAAATTCCATAAGTTCAGATAGATTTAATTAAATATAATTCTTAATTAAATACAATTTCAAATCAATTTCAAATCTATCTTTTCAACCTTGATTTATTAAATCATTTCAAACTCTATATTAAAATATAATTTAAATAAATACTTAAACATATATATATCAACTTTATTAAATCAACTTTATAAATCTATAAAATCAATATTTATTAAAACCATATATTTCTTTTCAAAACCATAGAAATCATTTTTCAAAATATTTATATATAGACCAACGGTGTCTGTATATAATATTCTATCCTATGGTCAAGTGATACGGGTATTTATCATTTCAATCCGCAGTTTATATATATACGGGCATTTATCTTTTCAGCCCGCAATCCCAAATTCAATGTCAATGAAAATCGCTTGGGTTTATCATTTCAACCCATAATGATTTTCGTCTATTCTACTGATCGTTTGGGTATGTATCATTTCAACCCATAGTGAATTCTATACTAACAGGGAACTTGCAGAGTGATAACAGACATGATAATAATATAACAACAGTAACAAGCATATATCATCGGTGATAAATAACAGATAATGGTGTCAGATGTTACAGGTGAACAGATACAGATAATGGCATATGTATAGCAATGTAAATAACTAACAGTAGCATATTTCAATTGTCGTTTCAATTGAAATCAAATTTAATAAATATAAGAACGTTAATCATGAGTGCTCACCTTTCGAGGCTAGAGAAATTTGATAACGAAGTAGGTTACGAATCCAAGCACGAATTCCAAAGCAAAGTGAGATGGGAACGATCCTGACAAACAAAGTTGACAGCTTGGAATTGACGAAAACGAATCACAGCTGGATTTATGAAGATCTGTTGTATAAGTGAATTGATATAGATATATATAATTATATATATACAAAATAACATTCTAATTTCAAACTCATATTAAATTAATATATATACATGCATTTTTCAAAAATCATTATTTTAAATTAAAACACAAATTATTAAAACCAAACATATATATATATATACATAATAAAATTTGAAATAAATGCATATATATATAAACAAAATGCTCACATACATTTAGCAGATGGAAGTATGTATATAACACATAAAATAAAACAGCATATCTACATAATAAAATTTGAAATAAATAATAAATATATATACTCAACCATATCATGACTTATATACAAAAACTATATATACATAAATCTATATATATAAACAACAATATATATAAATATAGATATATAAACTAACATATATATTCTTAAAATCAAAATATATATTTTAAAATATCACTGCGTAAAATAATTGAAATAATTAAATAGTACCGACACACTACCAAATATACACATTATAATTTAAATATCTATACTTAACAGTATACGAAACAGCATATAAAAGTTTTTATATAAAACAAGAAGTAGAAGGTTTATCATATACAATTCAAAGTTGAATATATATATATATATATGTATGTATTGGTATACATTAGTTCACACATCAAAGCAACTTCAGTTCTTGATTGTCCATATATATAATTTGTCGAAATCAACTACAGCCTTGATAATAAAAACAGCAAATACAACTATGCAAATAACTTGCACTTTATATCCACCAACATGCATGCAAGCTTCAAACTCTACAGAGAATATATTATATACTCACAGCCGAAAGTAAACTAAAATACATAAAATAACATATATATAAACTTATATAATAGTCAGACTTTATATAAAAAAATTTACAAAAAATATGAATAAGCTAATATACATAATATATATTCTAATCTACAACTTACTGTATAAACCCAAAGTGAAAATATAGAATTCACGCATATGTATATAGCGATTTAAAAACAATATTTTAAATAAGCAATACATTATTACAACAGTTTATAAAAGCTTTTACCAAACACATTTTTATATATATATAAGTACATATATATACAAACTAATAATTATAATATATACGTTGAAATCAACCATATATATATATGACTAGTATATAAACATATATATATATGCTTACAGATCAAATAGAAAACTTAATATGTCAAAAAGCTAATCTAATTGCATACTTCTGTATACGCGAAATTATATATATATATATAAACATACCCATAATACAATAAAGGGAGAAGGCTCGACACTTTGTTGTCACGGCCAATGGAAGAAGTGAAGGTGGTGGGGTTTCGGCCGAAAGGAGGTGGGTCGAAGGCGGGGTGCACGGGTGCTGTGTGCGCGAGTTAGGGGACTTGCGTGCTATCAATGATTGGAGCACTTGGTGAGGCCGCGACTGGGTCGCGCTTGGCAGAGAAGAGGAAGACGTGGATGCGGGGGAAAGAGGGGAGGTGAAACGTGGTCACAGGCCGAGGCTGGATGTTCGACCATTGCTGGTGGGAAGGGTCAGACCTTGGTTTTGAATAGAGGAGATAAAATTGTATAGGTGCAGAATTTTTTTTATTTGGGTGATGATTTGAATGAACAGAAGGTTTGTAGAGGAGAGGAAGCGAACAGGCTAATATTTGAATCATAAGGAATAGAAATAGTCAAACATGAATGGCTATTGATTGTATTAACTGCACGAGAAAAATGAAGGGGCACGGAACCAAAAGACTTTAGAAGCGTACCTATACGGTTGCCCTTTTCGTGGATTCCGCTGCGTACAAGACTTCAAAACACATAAATAAATATACCACAGAGATCAGCACGATGAGACGATCAAAATGGCATACCGATATCAATGGTACGATCATCCGATCAAAAGTCGATATCGGTACCAAAATGTTACCAAAATGCCGAAATTAAGATAAACAGAGCAATAGCAGTCCGAATTTGACGAAACAAAATATGACGTCTCACTCAGAATATGATTTACAAATTTATTGCATAAAAATTTCCAAGTTTGGAAAAGGTTTAATTATCATCAAATGTTAACTGATTTAAAATTGAAATAAAATTACACAAAAAAATAAACCTTCATATTATCTGATGAAAATTTACCATTCGCTATGTTAAAGTAGACGTATTCCAAATATCAAGTTTATATTTCCAAATTTTATTATTTAAAATTTCATAAAAATTCAATTAATTACATTATTGAAACCGGTAAAAATTTATGGGTCGTTACACTCTCCCCACTCAAAACTTTTCGTCCTCGAAAAGGAAGGAGGTAGGAGAATAAAAACAACCAGAAAAGAAAATAGATTGGAACAAAATAAAACAATTAATTTAAACCATATAAATTTCAATTTAAATTAATTAATATTCAATAATTGATCTTAAATTCAAGGTATTTCATTAAGTTGGTTTAATATCAATTTATTAATACTTGATACAAAAAGATTTCTTTCAAAACAAAAATCTTATTTAAATTTGTCTCATTTACAACTTATTATTCAATTTATCTCTATTAACATTTTATAATTAAAATTAAGTGTATAACATTTATTATAACCACTCAAATTTTATTTATAAAATTATTTTATATTGTATACTATTCAATTACATTTCTAACTTCTGAATAATTTAGCTAAGTTATATTGGAATGCAATTTAGTATTATACAAATAAAATTTTCAAATTCAATTATTTCAAGTTTAAATATTTATCCAAAATTTTGACTTCGGTTTATAATTGAAATCATCTTTAAATCATAAATTTAAGAATTTAAATCTCCGATTAACTTCAAACAATTTTAGAGATAAATATATATACTATATATATATATATCAAATCAAATTAAATTTAAAATAATATACCTATATATATAAATCAAATCATACTTAAGAAATTCAAATCAAATTAATTTCTAAAACAAAAGTTTAGCAAAGCTACTGAATGGCCTTTCCTCTTTGAAACTCGAAAATGAATATCGATGATGCTGCAGTCATCACCGAAATTATTTTCCAATAACAAAAGAGAAGAGTACTGATTTGAACCTTTAAAATTCTTTGAAACGATTTCTATTCGAAAATACTTTAAATAATATGCATTTTAAAACTTTAAAACCAAAGTTGAAATCACCGAAAATTAAATTCTCAAATTCCAGATTTAAATTCATTTCAATTCCAAATCAATTTATAAATCATGTTTATAAATTCATTTATAGAACAATAAATGATAATCAAATATTATCATTTCAAACAACCAATTTAATTAAATTATTAAATTCCAGAAAATTTTACTTTTATATATATATATATAATATAATCATACAAATTTATTTCATTTATCAAACTTGAAAATAATATTGTGTCAGTTTGCTCTGTTCAAGTGTTTTGGAATTCCTATCGATAGCGTTGATCAAACGAATCAATCAAAAACCCAAATCAACATCAACAACTCAAACAACACAATATATAAAACCTTTTAATATAAAAACACTTCCTCACTCGATGATTAAATAATGGATTTTAAATCAAAGATAGGGATAGAGATTCACATTTAGAGGAATTCTAATCAAAAAGAATTCTAGGTAAGAAGATAGGTTTCAAAAAGGATAAAATGTTTAAATAGCAAAGAGAAACGATGGATAGACTTATATAAATCGCGGGTAACCTTAACCGGATCAACCGTGATTTCCGAAATAGGATTGATGCAGAATTCTGATGCAAATCGACATTCGATCGCCAGAGATAGAATTCGGGTATAGCAAAAGGTAGCAGCATCGTAGACCGAGGATACAGAAATCTCCGATGAATCAATACCGATTGTAAAGGAGTTTCATTTTTTTTACAAATCATTCAGTGTAGTTATGGGATACTCCAGAATCAGAAGATGACGAATAGGGAGAGACAGGAATGGATTTTGGAATAGAGGGGAACGTTCCTAATTCAAAGGAAACTGAATCAAAGAGAAGAGATTCAAGCTCGAACGAAAATGATTCCGCAATTAAATTTACTATATATGCTAAGTTTTGCCTAAAACCAGAGCTCTGATACCACATGTAACATCCTGAAATTTTCAACCATTCGCCTCCATATATGTCGTATTTGAATTGCTCAAAATATCAGATTGTTAATTTAAATTTGGCAAAACTCAGCATATACAGTAAATAAATAATCATAGAATCACAAACACGGAGTAATATAAAATAATGCAGCGGAAACAAAAGAATAGTAGTTCATGAAGCTACTATATATATATAACAGAGTTAAGTAAGATACAATAGAGGTCTCGAATACATAGATATCTCAATACAATTGTCAAATACAAGATCTGAACACATCACTGGAATCAACTGAATAACTTATAGAAGAATCGATATAGCCGGATCTCCAAGCGAAGCTCCAACTCCAAAGGTGAGTCTCAAATGATGTATCACTCAGTCTGACCCGAGCGTAAAGCAAAACATAAAACACTCGAGTCAGGATTAACATTCTTATTTCAATAAATCGAACTCAAGTGAAATATCAACTGGAATATAAGTAACTTAAAGGATGTTTGGGATAACCATCCTCTAAGGATCTGTTAAACTATCTACTATGTAGTAATATACGCTATTATAATAATTTCTACAATAAAGTATACTATTTAAAAATAGCGTTAAGGCTTTACATTTTCCACCTTAACACATTTTTAGGTATACCAATAGTCTATACAGTACCGTAATACCCCTTAAACTGGAGCTACCAGAGGATACTCCATAGGTACGACATAAATCAAACTCGTAGTAAAGCACGCTAGGGTAGGTGACACGGCACAACTAGGCAATGCCAGGGTAGATATACCAATTACACTTTCGGGCCAGTGGTAACGCAGAGCCGCAGAAATCGCCCACCTCGAACCACACTCCCGAATAAAGGGGTGCACCCAATCAATCACAAAGCAATAGAATTGTATACGATGGAATGTGTCCGATAAGAGGAGCTACCTCATTAGCCCGTTAATTGCTCATGTTTTAGCCACCTTATGCCAACTCACGGGAGTTGGGTCCACGTATATACCTCAAATAGGATCGTCGCCACCATCCTACTTCATTCTGGAATCTCCACCGCGTACACAGTTGTTAATGTGGTTTTCGGTATCGACAGAGAGTATGCCCATATCTGATCCCGGTCTCTTTAACAACCAAACGTTATTATAACACCGCGGTCATTTCAAAATAGTTTATACTTCAAAACCAAGATATCATTTTCATTTCAAAAACCAAATCAATACGATATCATTTCTCACTTAAAATAATATTCATTTCCAAAAAAAATCATATCACTTTCCAAATTTATCACGCTTTCAAAATCATAACTCTTTTAAAAATCAAAACACTTCGGAAATCACAACATTTTGAAATCATAACACTTTGAAAATCATAACACTTCCTTTAAAACAGTTTAGATATTAATAATAGTGTATAAAATAAAATAGTTTATAAAATAAAATAATTTATATATAGTTATAAGTTAAAACAATTTATATTAAAATAATTAGTATATTTAAAAATGGTTTATATTAAAATAGTTTATAAAATAATAGTTATATTAAAAATAGATTATATTAAAATAGTTTATAAAATAATATAAAAACAGTTTCCACAAATTTCATAAATCAATTCAAATCAACTCGAATTCCAAAAATTCACATTTAATTTCAATCTCAATTCATTGATTTCACTTCAATTTAGTTCTAAATAAACTATTTCAAATTATATCGATTTCAAATACAGATTTGAACCACAAAATAAACCATTTCAATTTCAATATATTTCAAAGCTTTATATATTCCATCATTTCAAAACTAAATTCGATAATTTCATATATATATATATATATATCAAATTCACTTTTCTATTATTTAGTTTTGCAATATTCACTAAATAAATTCAATATCATTTAAATAAAAGCCCAAATTTCAAATCTCTAAATATTTCCTTCAATTTATTTAAACTTGAAATATTCATTTTAAATCATCTTAAACCAAAATCAAGTTATGAAATCATATCCTTTTAAAAACCCCAAATTCCATAAGTTCAGATAGAATTAATTAAATATAATTCTTAATTAAATACAATTTCAAATCTATCTTTTCAACCTTGATTTATTAAATCATTTCAAACTCTATATTAAAATATAATTTAAATAAATACTTAAACATATATATATATCAACTTTATCAAATCAACTTTAATAATTCTTTAAAATCAATATTTATTAAGACCATTTATTTCTTTTCAAAACCATAGAAATCATTTTTCAAAATATTTATATATAGACCAATGGTGTCTGTATATAATTTTCTATTGTTTGGTCAAGTGATACGGATATTTATCATTTCAATCCGCAGTTTATATATATACGGGTATTTATCTTTTCAACCCGCAATCCCAAATTCAATGTCAATGAAAATCGCTTGGGTTTATCATTTCAATCCATAACGATTTTCTCATATTCTACTGATCGTTCGGGTATGTATCATTTCAACCCATAGTGAATTCTATACTAATAGGGAACTTGCAGAGTGATAACAGATATGATAATAATATAACAACAGTAACAGGCATATATCATCAGTGATAAATAACAGATAATGGTGTCAGATGTCACAGGTGAACATATACAGATAATGGCATATGTATAGCAATGTAAATAACTAGCAGTAGCATATTTCAATTGTCGTTTCAATTGAAATCAAATTTAATAAATATAAGAACGTTAATCGTGAGTGATTGATCACCTTTCGAGGCTAGAGAAATTTGATAACGAAGTGGATTACGAATCCAGGCACGAATTCCAAAGCAAAGTGAGATGGGAACGATCCTGACAAACAAAGCTGACAGCTTGGAATTGACGAAATCAAATCACAGCTGGATTTATGAAGATCAGTTGTTTAAGTGAATTGATATAGATATATATAATTATATATATACAAAATAACATTCTAATTTCAAACTCATATTAAATTAATATATATACATGCGTTTTCAAAAATCATTATTTTAAATTAAAACACAAATTATTAAAACCAAACATATATATACATAATAAAATTTGAAATAAATGCATATATATATATATAAAAAAACAAAATGCTCACATACATTTAGCAGATGGAAGTATGTATATAACACATAAAATAAAACAGCATATCTACATAATAAAATTTGAAATAAATAATAAATATATATACTCAACCATATCATGACTTATATACAAAAACTATATATATATATATATATAAACAACAATATATATAAATATAGATATATAAACTAATATATATATTCTTAAAATAAAAATATATATTATAAAATATCACTGTGTAAAATAATTGAACCAATTAAACAGTACTGACACACTACCAAATATACACATTATAATTTAAATATCTATACTTAACAGTATACGAAACAGCATATAAAAGTTTTTATATAAAACAAGAAGTAAAAGGTTTATCATATACAATCAAAGTTGAATATATATATATATATATATATATATATATATATGTATTGGTATACATTAGTTCACACGTCAAAAGCAACTTCAGTTCTTGATTGTCCATATATATAATTTGTCGAAATCAACTACAGCCTTGATAATTAAAACAGCAAATACAACTATGCAAATAACTTGCACTTTATATCCAGCTACATGCATGCAAGCTTCTAACTCTACAGAGAATATATTATATACTCACACCCGAAAGTAAATTAAAATACGTAAAATAACATATATATAAACTTATATAATAGTCAGACTTTAAATAACCAATACATTATTACAACAGTTTATAAAAGCTTTTACCAAACATAGATTTATATATATATATATAAGTACATATATATACAAACTAATAATTATAATATATACTTTGAAATCAACCTTATATATATATTACTAGTATATAAACATATATATATATATATATATGCTTATAGATCAAATAGAAAACTTAATATATCAAACAACTAATCTAATTGCATACTACTGTATACGCGAAAAGTATATATATATAAACATACCCATAATACAATAAAGGGAGAAGGCTCGACACTTTGTTGTCGCGGCCAATGGAAGAAGTGAAGGTGGTGGGGTTTCGATCGAAAGGAGGTGGGTCGGAGGCGGGGTGCACGGGTGCTGTGTGCGCGAGTTAGGGGACTTGCGTGATGTCAATGATTGGAGCACTCGGTGAGGCCGCGGCTGGGTCGCGCTTGGCAGAGAAGAGGAAGACGTGGATGCGGGGGAAAGAGGGGAGGTGAAACGTGGTCACAGGCCGAGGCTGGATGTTCGAACATTGCTGGTTGGAAGCGTCAGACCTTGGTTTTGAATGGAGGAGATAAAATTGTATAGGTGCAGAATTTTTTTTTATTTGGGTGATCATTTGAATGAACAGAAGGTTTGTAGAGGAGAGGAAGCGAAGAGGCTAATATTTGAATCATAAGGAATAGAAATAGTCAAACGTGAATGGCTATTGATTGTATTGATTGCACGAGAAAAATGAAGGGGCACAGAACCAAAAGACTTTAGAAGCGTACTGATACGGTTGCCCTTTTTCGTGGATTCCGCTGCGTACAAGACTTCAAAACACATAAATAAATATACCACAGAGATCAGCACAACGAGACGATCAAAACGGTATATCGATATCAATGGTACGATCATCCGATCAGAAGTCGATATCGGTACCAAAATGTTACCAAAATGCCGGAATTAAGATAAACAGAGCAATAGCAGTCCGAATTTGACGAAACAAAATATGACGTCTCACTCAGAATATGATTTAAAAATTTATTGCATAAAAATATCCAAGTTTGGAAAAGGTTTTATTATCATCAAATGTTATCTGATTTAAAATTGAAATAAAATTACACAAAAAAATAAACCTTCATATCTGATTAAAATTTACCATTCGCTATGTTAAAGTAGACGTATTCCAAATATCAAGTTTATATTTCCAAATTTTATTATTTAAAATTTCACAAAAATTCAATTAATTACATTATTAAAACCGGTAAAAATTTACGGGTCGTTACACTCTCCCCCGCTCAAAACTTTTCGTCCCCGAAAAGGATGGAGGTAGGAAAATAAAAACAACCAGAAAAGAAAATAGATTGGAACAAAATAAAACAATTAATTTAAACCATATAAATTTCAATTTAAATTAATTAATATTCAATAATTGATCTTAAATTCAAGGTATTTCATTAAGTTGGTTTAATATCAATTTATTAATATTTGATATAAAAAGATTTCTTTCAAAACAAAAATCTTATTTAAATTTGTCTCATTTACAACTTATTATTCAATTTATCTCTATTAACATTTTATAATTAAAATTAAGTGTATAACATTTATTATAACCACTCAAATTTTATTTATAAAATCATTTTATATTGTATACCATTCAATTACATTTCTAACTTCTGAATAATTTAGGTAAGTTATATTGGAATGCAATTTAGTATTATACAAATAAAATTTTCAAATTCAATTATTTCAAGTTTAAATATTTATCCAAAATTTTGACTTCGGTTTATAATTGAAATCATCTTTAAATTATAAATTTAAGAATTTAAATCTCCGATTAACTTCAAACAATTTTAGAGATAAATATATATACTATATATATATCAAATCAAATTAAATTTAAAATAATATACCTATATATATAAATCAAATCATACTTAAGAAATTCTAATCAAATTAATTTCTAAAACAAAAGTGTAGCAAAGCTACTGAATGGCCTTTCCTCTTCGAAACTCGAAAATGAATATCGATGATGCTGCAGTCATCATCGAAATTATTTTCCAATGACAAAAGAGAAGAGTACTGATTTGAACATTTAAAATTCTTTGAAATGATTTCTATTCGAAAGTACTTTAAATAATATGCATTTTAAAACTTTAAAACCAAAGTTGAAATCACCAAAAATTAAATTCTCAAATTCTGATTTAAATTCATTTCAATTCGAAATCAATTTATAAATCATGTTTATAAATTCATTTATAGAACAATAAATGATAATCAAATATTATCATTTCAAACAACCAATTTAATTAACTTATTAAATTCCAGAAAATTTAATTATATATATATATAATATAATCATACAAATTTATTTCATTTATCAAACTTGAAAATAATATTGTGTCAGTTTGCTCTGTTCAAGTGTTTTGGAATTCCTATCGATAGCGTTGATCAAATGAATCGATCGAAAACCCAAAGCAACATCAACAACTCAAACAACACAATATATAAAACCTTTTAATATAAAAACACTTCCTCACTCGATGATTAAATAATGGATTTTAAATCAAAGATAGGGATAGAGATTCAAATTTAGAGGAATTTTAATCAAAAAGAATTCTAGGTAAGAAGATAGGTTTCAAAAAGGATAAAATGTTTAAATAGCAAAGAGAAACGATTGATAGACTTATATAAATCGCGGGCAACCTTCACCGGATCAACCGTGATTTCCGAAATAGGATTGATGCAGAATTCTGATGCAAATCGACATTCGATCGCCAAAGATAGAATTCAGGTATAGCAAAAGATAGCAGCACCGTAGACCGAGGATACATAAATCTCCGATGAATCAATACCGATTGTAAAGGAGTTTCATTTTTTTTACAAATCGTTCAGTGTAGTTATGGGATACTCCAGAATCAGAAGATCACGAATAGGGAGAGACAGGAATGGATTTTGGAACAGAGGGGAATGTTCCAAATTCAAAGGAAACCGAATCAAAGAGAAGAGATTCAAGCTCGAACGAAAATGATTGCGCAATTAAATTTACTACGTATGCTAAGTTTTGCCTAAAACCAGAGCTCTGATACCACATGTAACATCCTGAAATTTTCAACCATTCGCCTCCATATATGTCGTATTTGAATTGCTCAAAATATCAAATTGTTAATTTAAATTTGGCAAAACTCAGCATATACAGTAAATAAATAATCATAGAATCACAGACACGGAGTAATATAAAATAATGCAGCGGAAACAAAAGAATAGTAGTTCATGAAGCTACTATATATATATATAACAGAGTTAAGTAAGATACAACAGAGGTCTCGAATACATAGATATCTCAATACAATTGTCAAATACAAGATCTGAACATATCACTGGAATCAACTGAATAACTGATAGCAGAATCGATATAGCTGGATCTCCAAGCGAAGCTCCAACTCTAAAGGTGAGTCTCAAATGCTATATCACTCAGTCTGACCCGAGCGTAAAGCAAAACACAAAACACTCGAGTCAGGATTAACATTCTTATATCAATAAATCCAACTCAAGTGAAATATCAACTAAAATACAAGTAACTTAAAGGATGTTTGGGATAACCATCCTCTAAGGATCCGTTAAACTATCTACTATGTAGTAATATACGCTATTATAATAATTTCTATAATGAAGTATACTATTTAAAAATAGCGTTAAGGCTTTACATTTTCCACCTTAACACATTTTTAGGTATGCCAATAGTCTATACAGTACCGTAATACCCCTAAAACTGGAGCTACCAGAGGATACTCCATAGGTACGACACAAATCAAACTCGTAGTAAAGCACGCTAGGGTAGGTGACACGGCACAACTAGGCAATGCCATGGTAGATATACCAATTACACTTCCGGGCCGGTGGTAACGCAGAGCCGCAGCGATCGCCCATCTCGAGCCATACTCCTGAATCAAGGGGTGCACCCAATCAATCACAAAGTAATAGAATGGTATACGATGGAATGTGTCCGGTAAGAGGAGCTACCTCATTAGCCTGTCAATTGCTCCTGTTTTAGCCACCTTATGCCAACTCACAGGAGTTGGGTCCACGTATATACCTCAAATAGGATCGTCGCCACCATCCTACTTCATTCTGGAATCTCCACCACGTACACAGTTGTTAAAGTGGTTTTCGGTATCGACAGAGAGCATGCCCATATCCGATCCCGGTCTCTTTAACAACCAAACGTTATTATAACACCGCGGTCATTTCAAAATAGTTTATATTTCAAAACCAAGATATCATTTTCATTTCAAAAACCAAATCAATACGATATCATTTCTCACTTAAAATAATATTCATTTCCAAAAAAAATCATATCACTTTCCAAAGTTATTACACTTTCAAAATCATAAGTCTTTTATAAATCAAAACACTTCGGAAATCACAATATTTTGAAATCATAGCACTTTGAAAATCATAACACTTCCTTTAAAATAGTTTAGATATTAATAATAGTATATAAAATAAAATAGTTTATAAAATAAAATAATTTATATAAATAGTTATAAGTTAAAACAATTTATATTAAAATAATTAGTATATTTAAAATAGTTTATATTAAAATAGTTTATAAAATAATAGTTATATTAAAAATAGTTTATATTAAAATAGTTTATAAAAATAGTTTCCAAGAACTTCATAAATCAATTCAAATCAACTCGAATCCCAAAAATTCACATTTAATTTCAATCTCAATTCATTGATTTCACTTCAATTCAGTTCTAAATAAACTATTTCAAATTATATCGATTTCAAATACAGATTTGAACCATAAAATAAACCATTTCAATTTCAATATATTTCAAAGCTTTATATATTCCATCATTTCAAAACTAAATTCGACAATTTCATATATATATATATATATCAAATTCACTTTTCTATTATTTAGTTTTGCAATATTCACTAAATAAATTCAATATCATTTAAATAAAAGCCCAAATTTCAAATCTCTAAATATTTCCTTCAATTTATTTAAACTTGAAATATTCATTTTAAATAATCTTAAACCAAAATCAAGTTTTGAAATCATATCCTTTTAAAAACCCCAAATTCCATAAGTTCAGATAGATTTAATTAAATATAATTCTTAATTAAATACAATTTCAAATCAATTTCGAATCTATCTTTTCAACCTTGATTTATTAAATCATTTCAAACTCTATATTAAAATATAATTTAAATAAATACTTAAACATATATATATATATCAACTTTATTAAATCAACTTTAATAAATATTTAAAATCAATATTTATTAAAACCATATATTTCTTTTCCAAACCATAGAAATCATTTTTCAAAATATTTATATATAGACCAACGGTGTTTGTATATATTTTTCTATCCTATGGTCAAGTGCTACGGATATCTATCATTTCAATCCATAGTTTATATATTTACAGGCATTTATCTTTTCAACCCGCAATCCCAAATTCAATGTCAATGAAAATCGCTTGGGTTTATCATTTCAACCCATAATGATTTTCTCCTATTCTACTAATCGTTCGGTATGTATCATTTCAACCCATAGTGAATTCTATACTAACAGGGAACTTGCAGAGTGATAACAGACATGATAATAATATAACAACAATAACATGCATATATCATCGGTGATAAATAACAGATAATGGTGTCAGATGTCACAGGTGAACAGATACATATAATGACATATGTATAGCAATGTAAATAACTAATAGTAGCATATTTCAATTGTCATTTCAATTGAAATCAAATTTAATAATATAAGAACGTTAATCGTGAGTGATTTCTCACCTTTCGAGGCTAGAGAAATTTGATAATGAAATAGGTTACGAATCCAGGCTCGAATTCCAAAGCAAAGTGAGATAGGAACGATCCTGACGAACAAAGCTGACAGCTTGGAATTGACGAAATTGAATCACAACTGGATTTATGAAGATCTGTTGTATTAGTGAATTGATATAGATATATATAATTATATATATATACAAAATCACATTCAAATTTCAAACTCATATTAAATTAATATATATACATGCGTTTTCAAAAATCATTATTTTAAATTAAAACACAAATTATTAAAACCAAACATATATATACATAATAAAATTTGAAATAAATGCATATATATATAAACAAAATGCTCACATACATTTAGCAGATGGAAGTATGTATATAACACATAAAATAAAACAACATATCTACATAATAAAATTTGAAATAAATAATAAATATATATACTCAACCATATCATGACTTATATACAAAAACTATATATATATATAAAAATCTATATATATATATAAACAACAATATATATAAATATAGATATATAAAATAACATATATATTCTTAAAATCAAAATATATATTTTAAAATATCACTGCGTAAAATAATTGAACCAATTAAACAGTACTGACACGCTACCAAATATACACATTATAATTTTAATATCTATACTTAACAGTATATGAAACATCATATAAAAGTTTTTATATAAAACAAGAAGTAGAAGGTTTATCATATACAATTCAAAGTTGAATATATATATGTATTGGTATACATTAGTTCACACGTCAAAGCAACTTCAGTTCTTGATTGTCCATATATATAATTTGCCGAAATCAACTACGGCCTTGATAATTAAAACAGCAAATACAACTATGCAAATAACTTGCACTTTATATCCAGCTACATGCATGCAAGCTTCAAACTCCAGAAAATATATTATATACCCATAGCCGAAAGTAAATTAAAATACGTAAAATAACATATATATAAACTTATATAATAATCAGACTTTATATAAAAATTCTTACAGAAAATATGAATAAGCTAATATACATAATATATATTCTAATCTACAACTTACTGTATAAACCCAAAGTGAAAATATAAAATTCACGCATATGTATATGCGATTTAAAAACAATATTTTAAATAAGCAATACATTATTACAACAGTTTATAAAAGCTTTTACCAAACATAGATTTATATATATAAGTACATATATATACAAACTAATAATTATAATATATACTTTGAAATCAACCTTATATATATATGACTAGTATATAAACATTTATATATATATATGCTTACCGATCAAATAGAAAACTTAATATGTCAAACAGCTAATCTAATTGCATACTACTGTATACGCGAAAAGTGCATATATACATACATACATAAATATATATATATAAACATACCCATAATACAATAAAGGGAGAAGGCTCGACACTTTGCTGTCGCGGCCAATAGAAGAAGTGAAGGTGGTGGGGTTTCGGCCGAAAGGAGGTGGGTCGGAGGCGGGGTGCACGAGTGTTGTGTGCGCGAGTTAGGGGACTTGCGTGCTATCAATGATTGGAGCACTTGGTGAGGCCGCGGCTGGGTCGCGCTTGGCAGAGAAGAGGAAGACATGGATGCAGGGGAAAGAGGGGAGGTGAAACGTGGTCACAGGCCGAACGAATAATAAGCATTAAATGTATATAATATAAACTATTAACTTGATAAATATAAATAAATAAATATGGCGATAATAAATAGTTTTGAGCGGTTAATAAGCATTAAATGTATATAATATAAACTATTAACTTGATCAAACAACAAATGAATATCTTTCATTATACTAAAATACACACAATTTGTACTATAATATTAACAAAGACCGGACGGATAATTTTCGGATGCGGATGTCTTCGTATCCGTATCCACATCCGTTTTTTCGGATATCGGATATTATTCGCTTTTCGGATACGGATGCGGACAGATTTTGGATTTTTCGGTTATCCATTGACAGCCCTATAACCAAGAGGAGGAGCTCATGATCCTTCATGAGCAAAGCTACGTCTAGTAAGAATGTTAACCCTCTTTTGTAAATATGTACATATTTTTCCCCGTTACACTCGTTATATCATGCATTGACTGTGGGGACACAGTCAAAATTAAGTGTGAGGGGGAGTCTCATTTTCATTTTTTAAGTTTCATGGCATTTTTGAATTTTCATTTTCCTTTATCTAAAAAAATCAAAAATTTCTAAATCCCAAAAACATTTTAATTTTAGCATTTTGATTTATTTTTGAAGAAACACTATAGGATAAGTATAAGTTTTGGTTAATAAATTGAAATTTTTGAAAATTTCTTTGTCTTAACAAAAATAAAAATGAAGTTTGATTACAAATAACAATGGTTTAACTAGTATATAGGAAGGTTCATATGCGTTAATTATGAAGTATGTTCTAATTGAAAATCTTTGTTTAAAAAAGTGGTAAATTTAAAGTAAAGGATATAAGAATTTTATCTTCCAAGTTAAATGGTGCTAAGATGATTTTGCAAAACTCTCTCTTTCTAATATATATATATATATATTTGAAACTGGGTAAACCGCCTCATTAAAAACCTTACTAACTATCGACGTGATAATTAGTAGGGGAAAAAGAGTGCGGTGCTTTATTGATAATGCATCAATAAAAATACATACAAAGTATATGTACAAACAATCCATAAGAAAACAAAATGGGTAAACAACATCCCGGTACAAGCAGAAACATAACCACGTGGCGGAGTCCAAAGCCCCAACTATCTAATATATTCTCAAATTATTTTAATCTTAGTGTCTTCCTCCTACTTTTTGACCGGCTGAAAAAAGGAAACAACAAGATCAAAGCTTTAGCCGGTATCCACTAAGTCAATGCCCATCTTTCTAAAATATTTTCATTCTCTCTCGATCTCATCATCTTCTTTCTACTTTTAGTCATCTGAAATTTAATATCTAATTCTACTAGGTTCCATCTCCGAAGCTTGTCAGTCTCACTCCCTTCATGGATTCTAGAGTTTCGTTCCAACCATATATGGTAGATGATCGTGACGAAGCTACAAAAGGCCAGATCTTTGATCTGATTTGCCACTTTAAATGAGTCGTATAAAGCTGCAACTTCTACATCAATCGGCAAAGGACCATTCAGATTCATGCCAAGCTTCATTTTGTTTCGAGTCCAGAGATAAGCCGAGTATGTACATTGGAAAAACAGGTGATTTCTATCTTCTGATTCACATTTGCAAAGTACACATATAGGATCTATAGAGTATCCCCATTCAATCTGTTTATCTTTGGTAGGAATTCTATTTAACATTACTTTGTACGCGCAAAGAACCATTTTAGGGCTGTTGCAGTAGCTCCATATAACTTTTGACCAATTTGCTGGCTGAAAATGACTTCTAGCAGAATCCCATGCAGAGTAGAAAGTAAATCCATTAGGATTATTGTTCTAGCTCCAAAAATCTGAGTCATAATTAGTAGATATTCCACATTTTTGATTTGATTGATTTGTCTAGTGAAATGAAATGTCTCTGGATTAAGAATGTTATCTTGTATAATGCTACTGACCTTCAAATTGTCTCCACCATTTAAGCCAAGGGCATCCCACCCAAGGATATTAACCAATAGTTCATTGTTAATCCAAGGGTCATGCCATAGAAGTGTATTTTTCCCATCAACTATATTTCTATGTATGTGTTGTAGACCTTTCTGCCTGTGTTTAAGAATAGATTTCCAGGTACATGAACTATTATTATCAATTTCCATAGTCCAGAAGTATTTATCTTTACAGTATCTTTTGTTCATCCATTTAGACCATAAGTTATTGTTGTTAATATAATGCCACAACAATTTAAGAGCAGTAGCCGTTCTAATGTCTCTAAAGTTTCTCAGGCCCACCCCTCCTTCAAGTTTAGGTCTACATAAGATATCCCAAGCTATTTTATGAGTTCTGCCTCCCCAAATAAAATTAGCACATATCTTATTAATTTTATCAATAGTTGCAATAGGCAGTTGGTATGTCATCATCCAATATAGAACCATAGGAGTAATAACTGAGTGAATGAGCTCAATCTTACCTGCCATAGAAAGTAGCCTACAGTCCCACCCATCCATTCTGAGCTGAATTTTATCAAGAAGATAACCACAATCAGTGTAGTGAAGATAATTATAGGACAATGGAACTCCCAAGTATTTGATAGGCAATGATCCTTCTCTCATATCCAAAATATTGAGCAAAACATTTCTGTTTATCACCCCTCTACTAAAATATGCTTTAGACTTCAGATTGTTTATATTCAGACCTACCAAATCTTTTAAATTCTGCATCATCTCTTTGATAGTTCTAGCACACTTAAGCTTGGCTTTAGAAAAAATCATGAGATCATCTGCATATATAAGATGAGTGACATTTGGATCTTGATTGTAAATAGGCTGGAAATTATCAGTCTTGTGAGCTTTGTATATCATCAATGAAAGAAACTCCATAGCAACACAAAAAAGATAAGGGGAGAGAGGATCTCCCTGTCTCAACCCTCTATTGCTGGAAATAAATCCCTTAGGACTACCATTAATAAGGATAGAGTAAGTGGGGGAAGAGATACATTTTCTTATTAGTTTGACTAGATTATTTGGGAAGCCCATCATATTCAGCATGTGGCATACAAACTTCCTATTAATCATGTCGTAAGCCTTTTGAAGGTCTATCTTAAGACACATTTTATCACTGCGTTTTCTATTGAATTGTCTAATTTGTTCATGTGCAAGCAGGATATTCTCAACAATACATCTTCCTGGAATAAAAGCAGACTGGTTCTCTGATATAAGATGAGGTAAAAAAAGGTTTGATTCTATTACATATAATTTTAGATATGATTTTGTATAAGACATTACAGCATGCAATAGGCCTGTAACCAGAAATACAAATTGGCTATTTGGTTTTAGGCACAAGTGTGATAAAAGTGTGATTTAAGCCTTTTTCAATTTTACCAGTATTAAACACTTCTTGAATCAGGTTCAGTAGATAAAACTTCAACTCATCCCAGTGAATTTTATAAAATTTTGCAGTGAAACCATCATCAGGACCCGGGCTCTTGTCATCAGAAATAGAGAATATAGCTTTCTGCACCTCCTCAAGTTTGATTCCAGAAGTAAGTTTAGTTCTGCCTCTATCATTTATTTTTTTCATGCACCGGATATCAGGGAAGTTACTTGCTAAAGGATGTTTGGAGAAAAAAACATCAGTGTAATAATTTATTGCATTAGATTCAATTTTTTCAGAGTCTTGAATAACTTCCCCATTACCCATAATGATCTGATTCCATTTATTAATGTGTCTTCTTTGTGACATCTTAGCATGAAAATTTTTTGTGCATGAGTCCCCATAAGTAAGCCATTCAATTTTTGCTTTCTGTCTGGTCTTTAAAAATTCAGCAACATTTTGAATCTTCCAGTTGTTATAAGCATTGCTAAGTTTACCAAAGAGAAAGGAGTTAGTAGGGTTATCATCACACTCTTTAAGGCACTTCTGATATTCTTCTTCATATTTTTTAAGGGGATTACCCTCTCTGCAGTTCTTGAGATTCCACTCTTTCAGCATAATCTTACAATCTTTAATAAACTTCATAAACTTGTGCAGTTTTGAAGCTTGGTAGTTAGGGAAATCTGAATAATATTTGTCTAGTGCTTTATCAATACAAGTCATGTACCTTCCCCCAAGTGCCATGAGTTAACATATCGAAATGGAGTATTTCTAGGACCTTTGTTCTCTTTATTAAAACTAATAAAAATAGGGATATGAGCACTGATAGCGTTAGAGACCCCAAATGTGGTAATCCCTGGCATAGTACCCAGTAATAAGTGGTTGCAAAGAACTTTATCAATTTTAGAAGCCATACCTTTTTTCCTCCATGTGTATTTGAACCCTGTAATAGGCAGTTCAACCAGACCAATCCTTGAAATACAATTGTTAAAACCTGCCATATGACTAAATGGCACGGCAGTACCACCCTTTTTGTCAGAAGAAGATAAAGTATTATTAAAATCCCCAAGAATAATCCATGGGGAATTCACCAACCCTGATTCATCAATTAGATCATCCCATAATTTATCTCTATCTCTGATAAAATTACTAGCATAAACAAAGGTTATTCTGCATTTAAAACCACCAGTGTTTTCAGCTAATAAAGAGATATATTGATATGATTTCTTCTCAATTTGGAAATTCCAAATGTTAGAATCCCAAAGAATGAGTATACGACCTTTGCTACCACAGTCATTATTATCAATCATCTTCTAGTTTCTCTGCAATCTAAAACCCAGTTTCTCAATATTCAAATTACTTAATTTATTCACAAGTAAGCCAACAATAGATGGCTTATATTTAGTTAGGAATTTAATCACTTCAAATTGTTTATCCAAAGCATTTAAACCCTTAACATTCCAAGCAACAATGTTCATTATTTAAACTTACTTTGGCTCCTTGTATTTGCTTTAGGAGGAGCAGGGATTGGTTTTCCTTTTTTACCTTTAGTATTCTGCATATTAGATGTTTCAATTTCCTCATAGAATTTTTGGTTTTTTTCCACACAGTTCGAAACATCTTCAAGTTTCTCTGGCGGTTTAGAGACAGTTTCCTCTCTAGCAAGATTACTGATAAGTTCCTCATCTTCAGACTCACTCAAATCTTCTACCAAACCTTCAAGTAGAGGCTGATTAACAGGGATGTCATCTTTCTCATTTAGAGTCTTCTCCTTAGTATTTGTTGGGTTTTCATTCATTGTCTCATTCACTTTTGTATTTTCAGCTGCAGGGACATCAGCTTGGTCATTGGCAGTCACTTCTTCATTGCAGTCATTTGTTAGGTTATCTTCAATTTCATTTATATTCTGTTCATGTAATAAAGGGTTTTCAGACCCTTCGTTTGTAATTTCAGAATCCACATTTATAACTTCCTCGTTTAAAACATTATTTGTTTTTCCTTCTATTTGCTCTAAACTTACATTTTCTTTAATATGTTCTGAATTAGGCTAAGAATTAGATGAGGTAGAAGCCTTTTCTTTATCTTTTGGGACCCATTTTTCTTTATTTTTTAGTTTGCATTGCTGGGTAGAATGGCCAAACACTTTACATTCTTTGCAACTGGCTGGTTTGTATAGATATTCAACTTTGATCTTTAGTTCCTCCCCCGTGTAAAGAACAGCATCCACTTCGTTAGAGAAATCATCACTTGCTTGCATTTCAACAAGTATTTTAGCAAAAGCAACCCTAGTTTCATCAGCTGTAATCTTGTCCATTTTAATAGGCTTTCCTAACACACTTGCTATGGCACTCATTACCTCTTTATCCCATAGCTCGAGTTCTAGATTAGAAAGTTTTATCCATATAGGAAGAGTTGTCAGTAAGTCTTTTCTGAATCTAGTACCCATCACCTACTTTTTCAGTATAATCACTTTGTTATCAAACAAATAAGGTCCACCCTTCAGCACTTTATCACAGTCTAATTTATCATCAAATCGTATTATAAAGAAACCGTTCTCTCGAGTTAATAGCTAAAACTTTCCAGCCGGTTTCCATACCCGTTCTGTGTAGCCCTTTAGATGTATATGATCAGGTCTGACCCCATACACGAAGAATATTATTGAGTGTTCCCACTTGTTTTCAGCCCTCTTCATAGAGGGTTCTGATATGCTAGCTTTCTTTTTATCATTGACAAGAACTGGTTTAATATATTGTAGATCCAGATATTCATCTTGTTGCTTCCCTATTCCTCCACTTGCTGCTTCCTTCCAAGATCTTGAGTTTCCAGAATTTATGTCATTTTGGATAGCTTTACATTTAATGTCTTCCCTACTTGAATCATATCGATCACTATGAACCTGTGGGAATCCAGATCTGGTTCGGGTTTGATCCCCCCCCCAAATTTGAATCCCTGGATTGACGAACCATCTTAGTGGTATTTTGATTGCCGTGAAGCAATCCGTCCTGTCCCAGGTCAAAGTGATTGGTATTGTTCGCCATAAAGTCCGATTGCACTGCTTTCCCTTTTTCTCGATATGAAATTGCTTGCGGCATCTTATTTGAAGCCACCTTTTCAGGTGGTCTTCCTCTATCCTTGGTAAGATCGCCATTAGGGTTTAGTCTATGAGCCGCCATTCTCACACATAGATATATATATATATATATATATGTATGTAACGACCCTGAAATTCCGACCCAATTTAAAATTTTTAGAACCGTTATTTTAATTGAAAATGTGAAACTTACATACGATTTCAATCAGCGTCCAAACTTTGTTTCTAAATTGCGCCTAGATGATTGTAGATATGGGTAAAGTTTCGTCAGAAAATACCGCAATAAACTTCGCGCGCGTTTTACTGCACATCAGTTCATTTTAAAACATGGAAAATTTCATCTTTCGAACCTAAATATTTTTACATAGAAAAATTCTAAATCATTTTCTGACAAAGGCGTCGTTTTTCGTTTTTCAAATTTCGGATATCTTTAGCTCCGTCGATCTTATTCTTCGGTGTTTTGCTGCATTCCCCATAATTGGAATTTCAAATATTCACAAACGATTTCCGTTACCGTTCAAACTTCACATTTGGAATACGCCTAGATAGACATAGGTGTACGCCAAATTTCGTCAAAAAATATTGTAGAAAATTTCGCTCGTCAAATTTACATATTAGTTTAAATTTTATGTGTAAATTTTCTATCGTCCGAACTCAAATATTTTTCCCAATATTGCATAAGAAAAATATTCTGAACTTGACGGCGCATTTCGTTTCGTCAGATTTCGCTTTTATTTGCTAGTTAAAATGTTCACTCGTGCAAATGGGTCAATAAGATTTACCACTTCGCAAACAATGTCAAACCACCAATATCTTTATACCGTTGTATCCGCCTCGTCGCGCTGATCAAAACGGTATATTTGTTTGAGACAATTGGAGTTCGACGTTGCAAGTTATGAATTGTTGACGGGGTACAAACTGGTCCGTTACGCCACACAAACCGGTACCCAACCTCCCAACGTTCAAAATACAAGAAGTCATTTCAGCTGTCTTGGAAATCCAACAGCCTCCACTTTGAAAAATCATCATTGCACTGACGTAGGCACACTCTGAATCCTGTGTATATATCTTCCCTCATTTATTACTCTACATCAGTTCACTTTGCCTCAGAAGAAAGAGAATTGGTACGTGTTGCTCTGCCCTCTCTGTCTTCTTCTTTCATATTTACTTTTATTTTCAAAAGTTACACAAACCCAAACTCTCATTTTCCCCCTTTTTTCTTCTACTATTTGTTTGTCTCCCAGTAATGAAACTCACAAGCATGCCCCTCCATCACCCGAACCACCCGCATCTGCCACTCCGCCTAGCCCGCCCACTGGTCCACCAGCAGCCCTCCGCCTCCGCGCGTGCCGCTCTGCCCTGCCTCCGCCTCCGCCCCATGCAACCACCAGCCAGCACCCACCCGGCAACCCACTCCGCCCGCAGCCACCTCCGCCCAGCCGAAGCACCCCACTGCCGCCACCACCCACGTCCTAGCCTCCACCTGCGCGCACCACCCAACCTCTCCTCCCCCTCCGCCCCTACCGGCCATCCACAGCACTCCACTGCCATTACCACGCACGGCCATCAACAGCCCGCACGACCCACTCGGCCACCCCACTGCTCCGCCAACCCCTACCACCTCCGCCCCTACCAGCCCCGCATCCACACCCCGCTCGCGCCACAACCAATGCATGGCTGCACGCCCAGCCCACCTCCGCCTTGCCGTTCCCTGCGTCTCACTGACACAGCCCACACGACACCCACTGCCGCACCTTCGCATTCCCACTCCGCGACCCTGGCCGATGCCACCTTGGCTCAGACCGATTTTCCCATTTCCGTTCGTATGTGGTAAGATAGATAGTGTCCAAAGTGCTGTACTGTGCTTTATGAATCTTGTTTGCAAAGTGCTGTACTGTTACATACAAATTATAGTTTCAAGTTCCTGTTCATAAATTTACATCTCGCTTACTGTACACATATATTTATGTATATATCCGTCAGTGCTCACTATTGTTGCTGTGTTTTGTTCCAGCAACTGCGGATCCGGGATCTCAGCCCTAGTCTTCATCCGGCTTGTTTGAATCTATCTCGCTTCGTTGATTGGTAGGGTTATATATATATATTCAATTAATATATATACTGCAATAAACGAATTATTGATTAATTGTTGTTTGATTGCAGTTTGTGTTCATTTAGCGTCGTGCCTATTAGGGTCTATTTTGTCTATTTTTCTTCGTGCCGCGCCATCTTCTCCAACCACGCAAGGTGAATATTTTATTCACGACTCAATCTATTATGCTGTGAAATTCAAGTGATAAATTGTTGTTAATATTAAACTGGATATTAAATTGTTAGTTGTTAAAATTTGGTTGAAATACACTGTTAAGTTCTAAAAATTTGACGCTATATATTGTTTAAATATGTTGAACTGTAATACGATGTTAATTAGAGTAAATAATAGTGACATTAAAATTGATAAGTACGATTGATGTAGAAATTTGATAACGGACACCAAGTAAAAATCTAAATGTAATAATCTTTAATCCGTAGGATTCTAGGAATAATTGTATTAATTTGCATAATAACAAATGTAAGTTAATATGGTTATTTCGGGATTATTTGAATAAATTGTTAATTTGTTATGTATGGTTGCTATTGCTTGTTTATTTACTTTGACACCATCCCAGTTATCACACTGCAAGTTCCCTTTGCTATGCCTTGTTTTATATTGAATGATATCGGGTTGAAATGATAAATACCCACTTAAATAACTTGGCCTAGGATAGACAATTAAAAATAAGAAACCCGATTGGTCAACAAAAATTATTTTGAAATTGAAATCTATTTGAAATTAAGAAATGAACTTAATAATTTGTTTGGAAATCAAGTAACGACTTAATGGATTTAATTGAAATAAATTAATGGATTTAATTGAAATAAATTAATGGATTTATTTGAAATAAATTAATGGATTTAATTAAAATAAATTAATGGATTAATTGGAATAAATTAATGGATTAAATTGAAACGGATTAATAAATCTATTTAATTGAAGAAAAATGAATTGGAGAATTTGATTGAAATAAGATTTAAAACAAGTGAGTTTTAGAATTTAATAATTTAATTTATTAGATTGGTAGATTCAGATTTAAACTAAGTTTTAAATTAAGTAGATTTGAACTTGTTATAAATAATAATTTAGATTTAGGAAATTTTGACTTAAAATGGAATACGAAACTAACTAAAGTTTTATGGATTAAATTTAGCGACAATTTAAAGGTAAATGATTTTAAATCTAATGAAATCTATTTAATCAAATTTATTATTATATTTAATGTAACGATGAATGTAAATATGAATTGAGATAAATAGAGTTTGATTTAACGATTCGAACTTAGTTAACCGGTAAATTTGAATTAATTGATTTTGAACTAAATTTAATAAGTGAGTTATTAAATTGAACTTGAATACTTAATTATATTGTTAATTCAAATGTTTGGACTACAGATTTCATTTGGAAATATGATTTTAAATATCCGAAATAAATTGAATCGTGAAATGTCAAAATTTGGAAGTTAAATTTGCACCTTGACTTTCGGACTTTGATTTGTTTTAAACGTTAAGTTAACCGACCATTGGGTAACAAATACGTAGTTATTAAAGAGACCGGGATCGGATATGGACATACTCTCTGTCGATACCGAAAACCACTTTAATAACTATTACACGCGAAGTGTTGATCCAGAATGGAGTGGATGGTTTGGTGAACGTGTTGACTGAAGAAAGAGAACGATATTGGATGACCCCTAACATGACTAAAACAGGAGCCGCGCCGGGCCATTGAGGTTCGCCACCTCTAACGGACGCACTTCTTCGATACCATATCTATTACTTTTGTGATTCGATTTGGGTTCACCCCTTGATTTGGAAGTGTTGTTTCGCGGTGTTGAGGTAGTAGCTGCTATGCTCAACATCAGTCCGGATCACGCAACTACTAGTATCCTAGTTGGTATCGCCTCATGTACCTTGTCATACTGATTATCCTATTCGCGACCACTACGTTTTGTTTGTACCTTTAGTATATGGATTGCCCTCTGGTGACTTCCGGTTTTGGGGAAACTACGGTCTTGTATATGCTCTTGGGAATAAAAATGTGTTAAGGGTGGTATGGGCCATGACTTAACACTATTTTAATATCGTACTTTACTGATTAGACATTATCTACCTATCGTATTCTATTGTATATATAGATAGTTTATCGGATCCTTAGAGATGTTATTTCACCCATCTTTAAGTTATGAACTATTACCTTGCACTTGATTTAATTGTATAAGATTTTGAGTCCTGACTCGAGTGTTTCTTTTGCATATGCTCGGGTCAGTCTGAAGCTATCTGGTTGCTGATCAAGGTTGGTTGAAGATGCTGAAGGCTTAGCATTTATCTTTATCAGTCTATTTATATTCCTGTATTGATGTCCTAGTCTGTTGGACATTTTTGGTACTAGTCACTTGATGTTGAGACATTGTTGTATATTATATAGTGGCTTCATGAACTGCTATTATGACGATGTATTTTCCGCTGTATTATTCTGTGACTGTTCTGTGATGTTGTATTGATTCTCATTTACATTTATGTATTTATAATCCCATAATGATTCGTGTTTTGTATTATTTAAGTTGACGTGTGTGGATTATTGTCAATTTAAATGGTCCAAATATACGGGTTGTTACAGTTGGTATCAGAGCTTCGGTTTCCCTAAAAACCTTAGTTTGGGATTATATATAAACTCATTAGAGATAGGGTAGCAATACCCTAGAATGAGGAGAATCGGTTCAATATCCAAATCCTTTCATTTCAAACTTCTTTGATTCATTAATTAGACTTTCCTTAAAATTCTATGATTTTCTATCCTTTGGCTTTAACAATCTCTTTGGTATTTCAGGATGGGTACCAGAGGAAACCATAGGGGGGAAGGGGCCATGGTCCTGCTCAGGCTGCACCTGTTGCTCCAGCTCCTGTCAAATTCACCATTCTTAGTAAGGAGTATACACAGCTGGGAGGTATTAAGTTTTCTGGATCTGAGAACATTATAGAAGCTCAGCAATGGCTTAAAGGCTTAGAGAAGATATTTTCTGGTCTAGAGATCACTGATGCTCAGAAGCGTCAGCTTGCTGCCTGGCAAATCCAGGATGCCGCGCAAGATTGGTGGGAATCAGTTACTTCGCGTATCGAGGAGAACACCATCACTTGGGCCCAGTTTAGGTATAAAATTATTTGGATTTCGTAGTCTAAATTCTTCTTTTAATCTTTGGAATGTTATTCATTTAGTCTATCTTTTGATTAGGGATACTTTCTCGGCACAATGGATGCCCGCTGCTGGGAAAACCCAACTTTATAGAGCTTTTATGGATCTTAAGCAGGGCAGTATGACTTTTTCTGAGTACGAGAGGAAATTCAACGAACTCTCCAAGTTCGGCCCGGGATTGATTGATACACCGCTTCTAAAGAACGAGAAGTTCATTTTGGGAGCTAGACCAGAGTATTATGACTTGCTTACTGGCCACACTCACTGCACCTTCACAGAGCTTGTTGACTATGCTCTTAGATATGAGGCAAAGCCTAGGGGACCTACTGCCAAGGCTGCTCCTCCTCAGCCCTCCTCTAGCCAGCTCGGGAAGAGGAAGATGAACTTTGATCAACAAAAGAAAGCTTGGCAGAAGACTACAGGATTGGGATATGCTCAGAAAAGCCCAATCAATCTTGCTAATATCACTTGCTTCAAATGCGATAAGAAGGGCCATTATGCTAATAGTTGTCCATCTTCAGGAGCTATTGTTGCACCGCCTTCTGCGACTAGGAAAGACTTATGCTATGTCTGCCTCCAGCCAGGTCATTTCAAGAAAGACTGCCCATTGCATAAGCGGGGCACACCATCGGGAGTATTTGCTATCACCACTCCTACCCCGCCTGCTCAGGATGACCAAGGTACCTTACGAAGTACTTTTTCATTACGTGATTTACCTATTAAGGTATTATTCGATACTGGTGCTTCCCATAGCTTCATATCTATTGATCTTTGCAATAAGCTCAACTTAGAACCTACTCTTGCTATTACTTCCTTATGCGTCTCCAACCCTATTGGAGGACTTGCCAACCTCGGTAGAATTTGTAAAGAGGTTGTGCTCTTGTATGGAAGATATCGATTCACTTGGGATTTTTATGTACTTGGCTTCGCAGCATTTGACATCTTGTTAGGTGCTGATTGGTTAAGAAAATTTGATGCTGTTATTTCTTGCAAGGCTCGTTCTGTTTCTCTAGTCAATGACAGGGGCCTACCGCTTGTCATTGAATGCAAATCACCACAGAAATATGCCGGAAGCTTCATATTCTCTCTTGATGCTCACCCGGATGATCTTAGTACTACTCCTATTGTTCGGAAATTTCCCGATGTATTTGGAGAGGTCAACTCCCTACCGCCTAAACGGGAAATCGATTTCCGCATTGACCTTATTCCTGGAGCTACTCCCGTAGTTCTCCCTCACAGAAGGATGGCGCCTAAAGAAAAAGCTGAACTTAAAACTCAAATTGATGATCTATTTGCTAAAGGTTTGATTAGGAGAAGTTGTTCTGAATGGGGCGCCGTAGTTGTATTTGTCACCAAATCGGATGGATCTCTTCGCATGTGTGTTGATTACAGGGAGCTGAACAAACGCACTCTCAAGAACCGCTATCCGATGCCTCGCATCAATGATTTATTCGATCAGCTCCATGGAGCTAAAGTTTTCTCCCAACTTGATCTTGCCACTGGGTTCCACCAACTCAGAGTAGCAGAAGATAGTATTCATAAGACGGCTTTTCGTACCGAGAACGGATTCTATGAATGGTTGGTTATGCCATTCGGTTTGACCAACGCACCTGCTTATTTCGTTGACTTGATGAATCGACTCTTCCGCGATGTTCTTAACAAGTTTGTTCTTGTTTTCATTGATGATATTCTCGTCTTCTCCAAAGACAAGAAGGAGCATGAGACACATCTTGCTTATGTTCTGGAAACTCTCCGGAATCATCAACTTAAGGCCAAATTCTCTAAATGCCACTTCTGGCGAGACGAAGTGAGATTCCTGGGCCACATAGTTTTTGAAAATGGGATTTCGGTCGATCCAGCTAAGATCGCCGTAATCAATGTAAGTTCTATCATATTCGCTATTTCTATTCAATTCCTCTTATCCCTTTCTAATTTGAAATTTATCTACAGGATTGGGAGACTCCCAAAACTCCTACCGATATCCGTAGTTTCTTGGGCTTGGCCGGTTATTATCGTAGATTTATTGAGCACTTTGCCCGGATTTCTGCCCCACTCACTGCTTTAACCCGAAAGGATGTCAAGTTTATTTGGAGTGAGAAGTGCGAATCAGCTTTTAATGAATTGAAGCGTAAGTTAACTTCAGCCCCAGTTCTTGCGGTAATCGATGGAAGTGAAGAATTAACTGTCTATACAGATGCTTGCCGAGAAGGTTTAGGCGCTGTTCTTATGCAAAGCGGAAAGGTTATTGCTTATGCTGGCCGCCAGTTGAAGATCCATGAAGTAAACTATGCAACTCATGATCTAGAGCTTCTTGCAGTTGTATTTGCTTTGAAACTGTGGAGGCATCATCTTTTGGGAATTAAATTTGAATTATTCACTGATCATAAGTCCTTGAGATATATCTTTTCTCAGAAGGATTTGAACCAGAGACAAGTTCGATGGCTTGAATTCTTAGCTGCATATGATCTCGATATCAATTATACTCCTGGGAAAGCAAATGTTGTAGCTGATGCTTTGAGCCGTAGCAAAGCATTGTCATGCTGTAATCTTGTAGAAGGCATGCTATTTCAGCTTGTTATCTCCCCATCTCTTGTGGATCGCATCAAGGACAAACAATATGAGGACACCTTGCTCTATCGCATGAAGGAGTTAGTTCTTGGTAGAGTTGGAAATACCGACAGTAAAGTGGGAGCACAGATAGATAGTAATGGAGTTCTGAGGATTGACAATCGTATTTGCGTCCCTAATGTCGATGGATTGAGACAAGAAGTGCTTAGAGAAAACCATCAGTCATCACTTTCATTTCATCCGGGCGTCACTAAGATGTACCGAAATATGAAGCGTTTATATTGGTGGAGTGGGATGAAGAGGGATATTTCTATATATGTCAGTAGATGCACCACTTGCCAACAAGTTAAGGCCGATCACCAGAAGACTGCAGGATTACTTCAACCCCTAGAGATTCCGTGTTGGAAATGGGATCAGATTTCTATGGACTTCATTGATGGATTACCGAGGACTAGAAAAGGTAACGAGAGTATATGGGTGATTGTTGATAGGTTGACAAAATCTGCTCACTTTATTCCGGTTAAGACCACTCGGACTGCTTTGAGTTTGGCCGAGATATATATGAGAGAGATTGTTAGACTTCATGGAGTTCCATCTAGTATTGTGTGCGATAGAGACCCTTTATTCACTAGTAAATTTTGGAAGGCATTTCAGGACGTCTTGGGCACTAAACTGAATCTGAGCACAGCTTATCATCCTCAAACAGATGGCCAAACTGAAAGGGTGAATCAGATTTTAGAGGATCTGCTCCGTGCCTGCATTATTGACTTCGGTGGATCTTGGGAAGACCATCTCCATTTGGTTGAATTCACTTATAATAACAGTTATCAGGTAAATCAAAATTTCAAATTGAATAAGTAAATTTGAATTGAAATTTAACCACCTTTATATTCAGGCAAGCATCGATATGGCACCGTTCGAAGCTTTATATGGACGGCCATGCAAATCGCCAGCTTGTTGGATTGAGCCTGGTGATCGATTAATTCTTGGCCCAGATATGATTATAGAAGCATCCGAGAAAGTTAATGAAATCAGAAGAAAGATGAAGACTGCATAGGATAGACAGAAGAGCTATGCTGATAGGCGTAGAAGAGATTTAGAATTCCTGATTGGGGATAAGGTATTCCTTAAGGTATCACCCTTAAAGAATGTTATTCGATTTGGTCGTAGAGGGAAGCTGGCTCCTAGATTTGTTGGACCATTCGCTATCACTGAGAGAATTGGTACACTAGCCTACAGAGTTGCACTACCGGTGAAATTTGAGGGCGTGCACAACGTCTTCCATGTTTCACATCTTCGGAAAGTGGTACACGATCCATCCTTGACCATTCCTATTGCTCAGTTAGATGAAGTTGATATTGAGCCGGATTTGACTATAGAGAGGAGACCACTTCGTATTGTTGATAGGGATACAAAGCAACTTAGAAGGAAGTCGGTTAGCCTAGTCAAAGTCCAATGGAGTCCCGATGATCGTGATTGCACTTGGGAAACCGAGGAGAGTATCTGGGATTCTAATCCAGAATTGTTTGTTGAAGGTAAATTCCATTCTATACTCTTTACTATATTCAATGATCTATTCTGAATCCATTGTATCTTTGTTATCTGTTCTTCCACTCTTTACTTTGTTCCTTTTCGAGGACGAAAAGTCTTGAGTAGGGGAGAATGTAACGACCCTGAAATTCTGACCCAATTTAAAATTTTTAGAACCGTTATTTTAATTAAAAATGTGAAACTTACATACGATTTCAATCAGGGTCCAAACTTTGTTTCTAAATTGCGCCTAGATGATTGTAGATATGGGTAAAGTTTCGTCAGAAAATACCGCAGTAAACTTCGCGCGCGTTTTACTGCACATCAGTTCATTTTAAAACGTGGAAAATTTCATCTTCCGAACCTAAATATTTTTACATAGAAAAATTCTAAATCATTTTCTGACAAAGGCGTCGTTTTTCGTTTTTCAAAATTCGAATATCTTTAGCTCCGTCGATCTTATTCTTCGGTGTTTTGCTGCATTCCCCGTAATTGGAATTTCAAATATTCACAAACGATTTCCGTTACCGTTCAAACTTCACATTCGGAATACGCCTAGATAGACATAGGTGTACGCCAAATTTCGTCGAAAAATATTGTAGAAAATTTCGCTCGTCAAATTTACATATTAGTTTAAATTTTATGTGTAAATTTTCTATCGTCCGAACTCAAATATTTTTCCCAATATTGCATAAGAAAAATATTCTGAACTTGACGGCGCATTTCGTTTCGTCAAATTTCGCTTTTATTTGCTAGTTAAAATGTTCACTCGTGCAAATGGGTCAATAAGGTTTACCACTTCGCAAACAATGTCAAACCACCAATATCTTTATACCGTTGTATCCGCCTCGTCGCGCTGATCAAAACGGTATATTTGTTTGAGACAATTGGAGTTCGGCGTTGCAAGTTATGAATTGTTGACGGGGTACAAACTGATCCGTTACGCCACACAAACCGGTACCCAACCTCCCAATGTTCAAAATACAAGAAGTCATTTCAGCTGTCTTGGAAATCCAACAGCCTCCACTTTGAAAAATCATCATTGCACTGACGTAGGCACACTCTGAATCCTGTGTATATATCTTCCATCATTTATTACTCTACATCAGTTCACTTTGCCTCAGAAGAAAGAGAATTGGTACGTGTTGCTCTGCCCTCTCTGTCTTCTTCTTTCATATTTACTTTTATTTTCAAAAGTTACACAAACCCAAACTCTCCTTTTCCCCCTTTTTTCTTCTACTATTTGTTTGTCTCCCAGTAATGAAACTCACAAGCATGCCCCTCCATCACCCGAACCACCCGCATCTGCCACTCCGCCTAGCCCGCCCACTGGTCCACCAGCAGCCCTCCGCCTCCACGTGTGCCGCTCCGCCCTGCCTCCGCCTCCGCCCCATGCAACCACCAGCCCGCACCCACCCGGCAACCCACTCCGCCCGCAGCCACCTCCGCCCAGCCGAAGCACCCCACTGCCGCCACCACCCACGTCCTAGCCTCCACCTGCGCGCACCACCCAACCTCTCCTCCCGCTCCGCCCCTACCGGCCATCCACAGCACTCCACTGCCATTACCACGCACGGCCATCAACAGCCCGCACGACCCATTCGGCCACCCCACTGCTCCGCCAACCCCTACCACCTCCGCCCCTACCAGCTCCACATCCACACCCCGCTCGCGCCACAACCCATGCACGGCTGCACGCCCAGTCCACCTCCGCCTTGCCGTTCCCTGCGTCTCACTGACACAGCCCACACGACACCCACTGCCGCACCTTCGCATTCCCACTCCGCGACCCTGACCGATGCCACCTTGGCTCAGACCGATTTTCCCATTTCCGTTCGTATGTGGTAAGATAGATAGTGTCCAAAGTGCTGTACTGTGCTTTATGAATCTTGTTTGCAAAGTGCTGTACTCTAACATACAAATTATAGTTTCAAGTTCCTGTTCATAAATTTACATCTCGCTTACTGTACACATATATTTATGTATATATCCGTCAGTGCTCACTATTGTTGCTGTGTTTTGTTCCAGCAACTGCGGATCCGGGATCTCAGCCCTAGTCTTCATCCGGCTTGTTTGAATCTATCTCGCTTCGTTGATTGGTAGGGTTATATATATATATATATATTCAATTAATATATATACTGCAATAAACGAATTATTGATTAATTGTTGTTTGATTGCAGTTTGTGTTCATTTAGCGTCGTGCCTATTAGGGTCTATTTTGTCTATTTTTCTTCGTGCCGCGCCATCTTCTCCAACCACGCAAGGTGAATATTTTATTCACGACTCAATCTATTATGCTGTGAAATTCAAGTGATAAATTGTTGTTAATATTAAACTGGATATTAAATTGTTAGTTGTTAAAATTTGGTTGAAATACACTGTTAAGTTCTAAAAATTTGATGCTATATATTGTTTAAATATGTTGAACTGTAATACGATGTTAATTAGAGTAAATAATAGTGACATTAAAATTGATAAGTACGATTGATGTAGAAATTTGATAACGGACACCAAGTAAAAATCTAAATGTAATAATCTTTAATCCGTAGGATTCTAGGAATAATTGTATTAATTTGCATAATAACAAATGTAAGTTAATATGGTTATTTCGGGATTATTTGAATAAATTGTTAATTTGTTATGTATGGTTGCTATTGCTTGTTTATTTACTTTGACACCATCCCAGTTATCACACTGCAAGTTCCCTTTGCTATGCCTTGTTTTATATTGAATGATATCGGGTTGAAATGATAAATACCCACTTAAATAACTTGGCCTAGGATAGACAATTAAAAATAAGAAACCCGATTGGTCAACAAAAATTATTTTGAAATTGAAATCTATTTGAAATTAAGAAATGAACTTAATAATTTGTTTGGAAATCAAGTAACGACTTAATGGATTTAATTGAAATAAATTAATGGATTTAATTGAAATAAATTAATGGATTTAATTGAAATAAATTAATGGATTTATTTGAAATAAATTAATGGATTTAATTAAAATAAATTAATGGATTAATTGGAATAAATTAATGGATTAAATTGAAACGGATTAATAAATCTATTTAATTGAAGAAAAATGAATTGGAGAATTTGATTGAAATAAGATTTAAAACAAGTGAGTTTTAGAATTTAATAATTTAATTTATTAGATTGGTAGATTCAGATTTAAACTAAGTTTTAAATTAAGTAGATTTGAACTTGTTATAAATAATAATTTAGATTTAGGAAATTTTGACTTAAAATGGAATACGAAACTAACTAAAGTTTTATGGATTAAATTTAGCGACAATTTAAAGGTAAATGATTTTAAATCTAATGAAATCTATTTAATCAAATTTATTATTATATTTAATGTAACGATGAATGTAAATATGAATTGAGATAAATAGAGTTTGATTTAACAATTCGAACTTAGTTAATCGGTAAATTTGAATTAATTGATTTTGAACTAAATTTAATAAGTGAGTTATTAAATTGAACTTGAATACTTAATTATATTGTTAATTCAAATGTTTGGACTACAGATTTCATTTGGAAATATGATTTTAAATATCCGAAATAAATTGAATCGTGAAATGTCAAAATTTGGAAGTTAAATTTGCACCTTGACTTTCGGACTTTGATTTGTTTTAAACGTTAAGTTAACCGACCATTGGGTAACAAATACGTAGTTATTAAAGAGACCGGGATCGGATATGGACATACTCTCTGTCGATACCGAAAACCACTTTAATAACTATTACACGCGAAGTGTTGATCCAGAATGGAGTGGATGGTTTGGTGAACGTGTTGACTGAAGAAAGAGAACGATATTGGATGACCCCTAACATGACTAAAACAGGATCCGCGCCGGGCCATTGAGGTTCGCCACCTCTAACGGACGCACTTCTTCGATACCATATCTATTACTTTTGTGATTCGATTTGGGTGCACCCCTTGATTTGGGAGTGTTGTTTCGCGGTGTTGAGGTAGTAGCTGCTATGCTCAACATCAGTCCGGATCACGCAACTACTAGTATCCTAGTTGGTATCGCCTCATGTACCTTATCATACTGATTATCCTATTCGCGACCACTACGTTTTGTTTGTACCTTTAGTATATGGATTGCCCTCTGGTGACTTCCGGTTTTGGGGAAACTACGGTCTTGTATATGCTCTTGGGAATAAAAATGTGTTAAGGGTGGTATGGGCCATGACTTAACACTATTTTAATATCGTACTTTACTGATTAGACATTATCTACCTATCGTATTCTATTGTATATATAGATAGTTTATCGGATCCTTAGAGATGTTATTTCACCCATCTTTAAGTTATGAACTATTACCTTGCACTTGATTTAATTGTATAAGATTTTGAGTCCTGACTCGAGTGTTTCTTTTGCATATGCTCGGGTCAGTCTGAAGCTATCCGGTTGTTGATCAAGGTTAGTTGAAGATGCTGAAGGCTTAGCATTTATCTTTATCAGTCTATTTATATTCCTGTATTGATGTCCTAGTCTGTTGGACATTTTTGGTACTAGTCACTTGATGTTGAGACATTGTTGTATATTATATAGTGGCTTCATGAACTGCTATTATGACGATGTATTTTCCGCTGCATTATTCTGTGACTGTTCTGTGATGTTGTATTGATTCTCATTTACATTTATGTATTTATAATCCCATAATGATTCGTGTTTTGTATTATTTAAGTTGACGTGTGTGGATTATTGTCAATTTAAATGGTCCAAATATACGGGTTGTTACAATGTATGTATGTATGTATGTATGTGTATATATATATAATATAAAAAAAAACTTTTGTATATATGTATATATTTTTAACACCTAGAGTCATGTGTTCACGCTCTTGTGCTCACTCGCCATGCTCTGTACTCTTCTCACGTAAGCCCGAAAGACAGTGCATGATCAGTATATCTGGCCTCAGTTTATCTGAGTTAGGCGTATGTATATAAAAATTATTTTTAGTAATGCCTACAGTTGATAAGTGTTTACACTTGTGTGTTCACTCGCCACGCTCTGTATTCCCCTCACATCAGTCCGCAAGGCAGTGCATGGGTAATATATATTGGCTCAGTTTACCCGAGTTAGGCATATGTAAATATTGTTAATATCAATGAAATTTTCGAGTAGGAGAGAGTAAGCAATTGAAATCCAAGCACCATTTTAACTTGTTTGATTTAACTTGTTATTGAAAATAAATGAGAATACCACTTTGACAAACTTTGATAATCAACTAAGGATCCATTTCATAATTACATTGTGTTATCAACCGAAACAACTAGCCAAACTATAGTCTATCTGTTATGACAACTTAATTTTTGTTGGAAATTTGGATGAGTAAATGACTTAAATTTTCAAGATTATGACCAAAACCTATATTTAACTTATGAGTGTCGATTTGAAAGTGAATCCTTCATTTGTAAATATATTCAAAAACTCGCATTCATCTCATTATAAATAAATCTTGCATTTTGTAAATATTTTCACTTTGTGTTCGGATTATGTGGGTAATATCATGTGATAACCCTGATTTTGTGAGTAATTTCATGATTTAATTTAGTTTGTATTTGTTTGAAATTGCATTGAAAAAAAAATAGGAATAGGAGATTGATTTGCAGACACCAAGTATAAAATATGCACATGTGCACAAGGCAGTGCACAATCATGTACACAGTTTTCTGTGTGATAAAATAAGCAACAATCAATGGAAATAATAGGATATATGAATTACAAGTATATATGCATGTAGGCAGAAATCATCAAGCCTTGAAAAAAAAAAGACTTAGGCCAGGGTAGGCATACATGTATTATACATGTGCACAAAATAATACTGGCAGAAATAAAAAGAAAAATTAACATTTGCATGAAAATGGTATGAGCTATTGGACAAGTACTTTATCCATTTTTAGCAATTCCTTTTTACTTTAGAAAAAAAAAGAAAAGAGAAGGAATCATGCAAATAACATGACCGGGGCAATGAGGTATATTTTCTGGAAAATATACCATGACTATTTACCCATTTTCTCTAAAATGTTAGAATAAGAGGCAGATCATAGTTGGTAGGGTAAAATTGGCATTTGGTAATTTCCTAAAACCCTAGTAGCAGCCAGAGTTCATATAAGAAGACCTGGTGTGGTAAGGTTTTATGTTGGCTCTACCTCTTAAAAAGAAAATATACAAAGTATAAACCAGAGAAAATAGGAGAAGGTAGAAGACTAAAAAGGGGTTCATAAGGCATAGGAAGAAGAAGGATTAATGTGAGTAATCTCACTGAAAACTTTGGCATTAAGACCTGAATATTGAGGCAGCCAGTTTGAACTAATTTTCTTTTACAAGTTATGTTTTATGATTGGATGACTTTGGCTTGTGAATGATTTGTTTAAGGGTAAAATCTCTATCTGATTTACCCAGGAAAAATAAGAGTCATGGATTTATGAACTAAAAATGTTTGTCTGAGATATGGGTTAACTTTGAGATTGGGTGTTTTCTTTGATAAGTTTTCTTTGTAAGTTGTTTGTAAAATCCCCGGATTCAAGTAGTGGGTATATGGTCTAAAGGTAGAAAGAAATATGGGCTGTGACATTGTGTTGTTGCTTATGCCTCATATTAATTAAAACAAAAGAAAATGTAGGAGTGCAATGTTGTACATGTGCTGAGCTTCTATGTTTTATGAAATACCCAAATCAAATATACTTGTGGTTTAGCCAGATCATGAATCTGATTGAACCAGAGGTAGGGAAGAATATATATATATCTGGAAAATTACTCAGGACCATATGCTTACATCTTGATCCAGTGAAACCCATAGGCAAAATAATGTGCTAAGAAGTCACCTCACTCTTTTATGATAAAATGGTTGCTTCTGAGAATTTAACTTGCCAAACTCTGGATGAATATATGTTGCTTGCATCATTCATGTTTCTCTGATTAAGAAGTGAGATGCAGAAGGGATTAGCACTGCTATGCAAAATATTAAAACACTTAGTAATTTAACTAAGGACTTGGGATCTTAGGGCTACCAAAGTATAGCTTGGCAATGGGAATATTGCAAGTTCACACATGGTATATTTATACCCAGGGGCCTGAGTGTGCTGGGTTAACAGAGAAAGGTCCCAGGCAGTGTGTGTTTAAAAAGAAGAAAGTAGCTAAAGACCCTGATAAATTTGATAATGAATTCTAGGAATAGATTCAGTAGAGGTCTGGGCAAAATCCCTGATGGCCAGTAAAGTTGAAAAGGAGATGATAACTGGATTGAAGTTTGTATTGGGTTGTTTTGATGCTTTATTGGTGAATCTTGTGGTTGTTTTCTATGAACTAAAACATTATGATCATATATAATCTGTTTGGCACTAATATGAATGCACATGCTTCCCAAAAACATGCACACAGAAGATATTGAGTTTCTTATTCTTGCAAAGTACAGGAATATAAATGGAATTGAAATAAATCATGTTTTCAGTTAGATTATTCACACCAGACAAATAGTCTGACCCTTTTGTGTTCATGCACCATTGGGTGTCTCATATTTATATGGGGCAGTTCATGGTGACTTTGCAGGGAAATAGGGATTGCTTTGATCAGGCTTTGGATATTAAACTGCTTAAGAATTGGATGCTATATTTTTAAAAGTCTTTGCTGAAGCTAAATTAGATATTCATGTTGAACTATGCTAAGCTATTTGTTTAAGTTGCTTGGAAAAACCAATGTATTGTTATTTTCTGTTTTGTAAGTGTTGAATTTATATGTATCAGTTGGAACTTATGTACTTTGTTTTGCAAAATGCTTTGTTAAGAAAATGAATTTCAAGTTTCAAGAACAGTTAGGCTAAAATGATAGAAAATCTGAGATTGAAAGAATTTGTGGTTTATTTATATATCAAAAGATCTGGCATAAGAGAATCCTTGTTCAAGTTAAAAATAAAAACCTGATAAAAGGGTTGAAATTGCTTTGAAAAGAAAATGATATAGCAGATACTTTGTATCAGAGTAGTGCAAACCAGAATAAGGCTAACATAGCCATTTTCTTAAGCCTGGGCTAAGACAGCACCCAAGTGTTTTTAATTAAGTTTTAGATCTGTTTCATAGCCAAATACAGGGTAGACTCAGGCAATTTTGTAAACAAGGGAAGAAAAAAAAACAAAAATTGGGTTGAACCGACCAGCATAGCACTCGAACTTGTGACCTCTCATGTATAAGTTAGGCGCGTTTCCATTACGCCTAGATGTTGCTTGTGTTCACTTAGGATCCACTTTATTATAGCCTGAGTTTGAATACACCTGCACAGAAACATGCACACACACATGCACAAGTAAAAGCAAAGTTACCCAGTAAGAATGTCAGAAGAATTTATGTAAAATAAGGAGCCTTGAGTCATAGAATCAATAGTAATCATTAACCTAAGCCTTTGGGAAAACCTAGTTTTGAAAAAGAAACACTATTGCTATGTAGAGAGTATTTCTTTAAGCAATACTCAAACAGGTTTCTACCTTCAAAATTTCTATACTCTGATTTAGGTAGAAGATGACTTGTATATCTTCATATATATAAGTTTAAGATAAAATGAGTAAACCAATATTTATTGGCAGAAAGGTCCTGGATAGAAGAAAAATTGAATTAAATATTTTTCTTGATTAAATGGCCACTGAATGTTACAAAAAAAAAAAAAAATTAAGTGGGTCATTTCATTTGGTATCAGAGCTATGTTGTTAAATAACATAGCAAAAATTTTGTATGAATTTGTTTGCATTGGATGTATAGAAGTATTTACTGTTTTGGATGTTTTGTTTTTATATATATTTACACTATTGATATCTGTTATGACAGAATAAGTGATAAATTAAAATGAATTAATCTATAGAGCATTAGGCAAAACAGACTAACCTAAGTGTTATATCCATAGAGCTATGGTAGGACCCAGACATCAAAATGTAGGAACAAGTGAACCACCCATGGTGAATGTGCAAGAATTCATGAGGGCCATAAGAGATGGAGTAGGCAACAGGCAGGAAAATCCACATGAGGAACTTTCCAAACTACTCAAGACTTTTACTAATCTTGGAGGCAAAACCTTTGATGGCACAGAAGGAGTTATGGGGGTTCAAAATTGGCTTAGAATCCTGGAAAGAATCTTTGCAGACATGCAAGTTGAAGACCAAAGGAAGAGGCAAATTGCATCCAGGCAATTGAGAGGAGCAGCTTTGGATTGGTGGGAAGTTATCATAGCTGGAAGACCTGAAGGAGAAGTGACATGGGATCAGTTTAAAGCAATGTTGGAAGGCAGATTTATCCCTGCATCAGCTAAGGAATCTTTACTGGAGGAATTCATCAAATTGAGGCAAGGGACTATGAGTGTCACTGAGTACACTCAGAAGTTTGAATCATTGGCAAAGTATGGTGTAGTGCTCATTACTACTGAGGAAGCTAAGAATGGCAGATATATCCAAGGGTTGAACTCTAGCCTTAGTAGAGCCATGCTACCATATAAGGATAAAACTTTTGATCAAGTTTTGGATTTGACTCTGAGCATTGAACAACATGATAAAGCTAGAGAGAATTTCAGGGCATTCAAAAATAATCAGAACAAGAAGGGAAAGGGTAAATTTCACCCTTATGATAAAAAGAAAACAGACATAACTTCCACCAAGAAACCAGAAGAAGCTAGAACTGCTGAAGTTAAGAAGAGGATCACTTGTTACAACTGTGGACAAGAAGGGCACATGAAAAATAGGTGCACCAATCCTAGACCAGCATCCTTCAATTGTCACCATTGTGGGAAGGAAGGTCACATAAAAAGAAACTGCCCAGATTTTAAACAAGGAAAGTTAGGGGCTTTGGAAGGAAAAGGCAAGGCAGCTGAGGGATCAAATGTTGAAAAGCATGGTCAAGTTGAAGGTACTTTGCTTATCCATTCAATACCTTTAACAGTAGTATATGATACTGGGGCTACACATTCATTGATCTCTCATGATATTGCACAACAATTAAAATTGAATTGTATGATTGTTGATAAACCACTGCTAATTAGAAGCCCTATAGGTAGTTCATGTGTTATGGGTATGATGTGCATGCGACTGGGATTAAATATAGGAGGACATGTGTTTGAGTCAAACCTATATGTGTTGCAATATCCAGACATAGGAATTATTTTAGGAGTTGATTGGTTGAGTAGATATAAAGCTATCATAAATATGGAGACATCCACCATATCATTGAAGGTCTCTGATGGACAAAGAATAATTGTTCTTTGTGAGGCAAACAAAAATAGAAGTATAGCCAACCTTTCTGCATTGTCAAATGAAAAACCCATGCCTGCATTAGAAGAGATCCCCATAGTTAATCAAAATGATGATGTGTTTGGGGAAGTAAGAGGAGTTCCTAATCACAGGCCAGTTGAATTTTCAATTAAAATAATTCCAGGAGCTAGCCCAGTGGTTAAAAGACCAACCAGAATGGGGCCTAAGGAATTGATGGAGTTGAAAAAGCAATTAGTTGAACTAGAAGAAAAAGGTTTTATTAGACCCAGTAGCTCATCATGGGGAGCACCAGTAGTCTTTGTTAAGAAGCATGATGGATCTCTGAGATTATGTATTGATTATAGGGAATTAAATAAGGTCACAGTTAAAAATAAATACCCCTTACCAAGAATTGATGATCTCTTTGATCAATTGAGTGGTGCAAAAATATTTTCTAGACTTGATTTAGCTTCAGGCTTTCATCAGATGAAAGTAGAAGAGGAAAGCATTAAGTATACAGCTTTTAACACCAGATATGGACTTTATGAATTTTTGGTGATGCCATTTGGCTTAACAAATGCTCCTTCCTATTTTGTTGATTTAATGAATAGGATTTTCAGAGAATACTTGGATAAGTTTGTATTAATATTTATTGATGATATATTAATTTATTCTAAGTCAGTTAGGGAGCATGAAAGCCATTTGCATTTGGTATTTGAGAAATTGAGACAGGAAGACTTGAAAGCAAAGTTTTCAAAATGCACTTTTTGGCAGAATGAAGTGAACTTTCTAGGCCATATTATATCAGAAAAAAGAATAGCTGTGGACTCCAATAAAGTCATTGCAGTGCAAGCTTGGAAAAGGCCTACTAATGTCACTGAAGTCAGATCATTCATGGGAATGGCTGGTTACTATAGAAGATTTATAAAAGATTTTGCAAAAATCTCAATTCCATTAACCAGATTGACTAGGAAGAATCAAGTATTCAATTGGACTGAGGAATGTGAAAATGCCTTTGGGAAATTAAAAGAGGCACTAGTACAAGCTCCAATTCTTAAAGTACCTGAGGGAAATGAAAACTTGGTGGTATATACTGATGCAAGTGGACAAGGGCTTGGAGCAGTATTGATGCAACAACATCAGGTAATAGCTTATGCTTCTAGGCAGTTGAAATCAAGTGAAGTAAGGTATGCTACTCATGACCTTGAATTGGCTGCTATAGTGTATGCCCTTAAACTATGGAGACACTATTTGTTAGGAGCAAAATTTGAAGTATATACAGACCATAAATCCCTCAAATATTTGTTTTCACAAAAAGAATTAAACATGAGGCAGCAAAGATGGATTGAACTCTTAGCCTCATATGATTTTGAAATATTATACACACCAGGTAAGGCTAATAAGGTAGCAGATGCCTTAAGTAGACAACATGCTAAAGTGGCTAGATTAATGATAGAAGAGTTTAACACTTTATCATTATTAATTGATTCAGAGATAAAAAGTGATAACCTAGAAAACATGAGCTTATGCAGTGGGAAGGTAGAGATGGGAAAATTAAGTTTTATTACTCTGGGATCAGAATTGAAAAATAAAGTTGCAATGCTACAAAACCAAGATCCATTTTTATTTGGAAAGAAGACACAAATATTAAATGGTGAGACAGTGGAAGGTTTTCAGTTGGATGATCAGGGCCATTTGAAGAAAGGAGAAAGGATATGTGTTCCAGCAATGGATGAGTTGAAGCAAGAAATTTTGGATGCTTACCACAAAAGTAAATATACTATACACCCAGGAAGCACAAGAATGTATCACAACCTCAAGAGAGATTATTGGTGGAGTGGTATGAAGAGTGCAGTGGCAACCTATGTATCAAAATGTATGGTTTGCCAGCAGGTGAAGGCTGAGTATCAAAAACCCTCAGGAATGCTTCAACCTTTACAAATACCACAGTGGAAATGGGAAGACATATCAATGGATTTTATTGATGGTTTGCCTAGAACTAGGAAGGGAAATGATAGTATTTGGGTAGTAGTTGATAGGTTAACTAAGTCAGCCCACTTTATACCAGTGAAATCAGAAAGAAATGCTAATACCCTAGCCCAGTTGTTTGTTAAAGAAGTAGTCAGACTGCATGGTATACCAAAGACTATAGTAAGTGATAGAGATACCATCTTCACTTCAAGATTTTGGCAGAGCTTTCACAAGGCAATGGGGACTGATTTATGCTTGAGTACAGCATACCATCCTCAATCTGATGGCCAAACAGAAATTGTGAACAAATTGCTTGAAGACATGTTGAGAGCATGTGTATTGGATTGGGGAGGAAGCTGGGAAGATCACATATATCTAGCTGAGTTTGCATACAATAACACCCATCACAGTAGTATAGGCATGGCCCCCTTTGAAGCTCTCTATGGAAGGCCATGTTTATCACCTTCAAGTTGGCATGAGTCTGGAGAAAAAGTGGTCTTAGGACCAGAAAATGTGAAGGAGACTTCTGAAAAGGTAGCCTTGATCAGAAAAAGAATTACCTCTGCCCAAGATAGGCAAAAGAAATATGCAGATCAGAGGAGGAAAGCAGTACAATATGATGTTGGGGATTATGTATTCATCAAAATATCACCCATGAAAAAGGTTCTAAGGTTTGGGAAACAAGGAAAGTTGATTCCTAGATATATAGGACCATATAAAATTCTAGAAAGAGTAGGGACAGTAGCCTATAAATTAGAATTACCAGAAGAAATGAGAGCAATGCATGATGTTTTTCATGTGTCTCAACTAAGGAGATGGGTTCATGATAAGGAAGCAATATTAGAATCCTCTAAAGATGTGCAGATTGATCCTAGAATGATCTATGAAAAGGAACCAGTGGGCATAGTTTCTAGAGAAACTAAGAAATTGAGAAACAAAGAAATTAAACTAGTAAAAGTACAATGGAGTCTAGACCCAAATGATTGCACATGGGAAGTGGAGGATAAAATCAGAAATGATTATCCTCAGCTGTTTGATTGAAGAAAAGGTAAATCTATATATATATATGTACATACTAATGAATGTGTTGATTGAATATGCATTGTGATTTTTATCTTGTGTTGATATGCATAGTGCTTAATAGGTGATTGGTTTGAAAATGGTTTTGAAATCAGAAAAAAAATTCACTTTTCTGAAGAAATGATACTTAAGTTAAGTATGAAAGAATTGTGGGACACAATTCCTAAAAGGAGGGGTATATGTGATAACCCTGATTTTGTGAGTAATTTCATGATTTAATTTAGTTTGTATTTGTTTGAAATTGCATTGAAAAAAAAATAGGAATAGGAGATTGATTTGCAGACACCAAGTATAAAATATGCACATGTGCACAAGGCAGTGCACAATCATGTACACAGTTTTCTGTGTGATAAAATAAGCAACAATCAATGGAAATAATAGGATATATGAATTACAAGTATATATGCATGTAGGCAGAAATCATCAAGCCTTGAAAAAAAAAAGACTTAGGCCAGGGTAGGCATACATGTATTATACATGTGCACAAAATAATACTGGCAGAAATAAAAAGAAAAATTAACATTTGCATGAAAATGGTATGAGCTATTGGACAAGTACTTTATCCATTTTTAGCAATTCCTTTTTACTTTAGAAAAAAAAAGAAAAGAGAAGGAATCATGCAAATAACATGACCGGGGCAATGAGGTATATTTTCTGGAAAATATACCATGACTATTTACCCATTTTCTCTAAAATGTTAGAATAAGAGGCAGATCATAGTTGGTAGGGTAAAATTGGCATTTGGTAATTTCCTAAAACCCTAGTAGCAGCCAGAGTTCATATAAGAAGACCTGGTGTGGTAAGGTTTTATGTTGGCTCTACCTCTTAAAAAGAAAATATACAAAGTATAAACCAGAGAAAATAGGAGAAGGTAGAAGACTAAAAAGGGGTTCATAAGGCATAGGAAGAAGAAGGATTAATGTGAGTAATCTCACTGAAAACTTTGGCATTAAGACCTGAATATTGAGGCAGCCAGTTTGAACTAATTTTCTTTTACAAGTTATGTTTTATGATTGGATGACTTTGGCTTGTGAATGATTTGTTTAAGGGTAAAATATCTATCTGATTTACCCAGGAAAAATAAGAGTCATGGATTTATGAACTAAAAATGTTTGTCTGAGATATGGGTTAACTTTGAGATTGGGTGTTTTCTTTGATAAGTTTTCTTTGTAAGTTGTTTGTAAAATCCCCGGATTCAAGTAGTGGGTATATGGTCTAAAGGTAGAAAGAAATATGGGCTGTGACATTGTGTTGTTGCTTATGCCTCATATTAATTAAAACAAAAGAAAATGTAGGAGTGCAATGTTGTACATGTGCTGAGCTTCTATGTTTTATGAAATACCCAAATCAAATATACTTGTGGTTTAGCCAGATCATGAATCTGATTGAACCAGAGGTAGGGAAGAATATATATATATCTGGAAAATTACTCAGGACCATATGCTTACATCTTGATCCAGTGAAACCCATAGGCAAAATAATGTGCTAAGAAGTCACCTCACTCTTTTATGATAAAATGGTTGCTTCTGAGAATTTAACTTGCCAAACTCTGGATGAATATATGTTGCTTGCATCATTCATGTTTCTCTGATTAAGAAGTGAGATGCAGAAGGGATTAGCACTGCTATGCAAAATATTAAAACACTTAGTAATTTAACTAAGGACTTGGGATCTTAGGGCTACCAAAGTATAGCTTGGCAATGGGAATATTGCAAGTTCACACATGGTATATTTATACCCAGGGGCCTGAGTGTGCTGGGTTAACAGAGAAAGGTCCCAGGCAGTGTGTGTTTAAAAAGAAGAAAGTAGCTAAAGACCCTGATAAATTTGATAATGAATTCTAGGAATAGATTCAGTAGAGGTCTGGGCAAAATCCCTGATGGCCAGTAAAGTTGAAAAGGAGATGATAACTGGATTGAAGTTTGTATTGGGTTGTTTTGATGCTTTATTGGTGAATCTTGTGGTTGTTTTCTATGAACTAAAACATTATGATCATATATAATCTGTTTGGCACTAATATGAATGCACATGCTTCCCAAAAACATGCACACAGAAGATATTGAGTTTCTTATTCTTGCAAAGTACAGGAATATAAATGGAATTGAAATAAATCATGTTTTCAGTTAGATTATTCACACCAGACAAATAGTCTGACCCTTTTGTGTTCATGCACCATTGGGTGTCTCATATTTATATGGGGCAGTTCATGGTGACTTTGCAGGGAAATAGGGATTGCTTTGATCAGGCTTTGGATATTAAACTGCTTAAGAATTGGATGCTATATTTTTAAAAGTCTTTGCTGAAGCTAAATTAGATATTCATGTTGAACTATGCTAAGCTATTTGTTTAAGTTGCTTGGAAAAACCAATGTATTGTTATTTTCTGTTTTGTAAGTGTTGAATTTATATGTATCAGTTGGAACTTATGTACTTTGTTTTGCAAAATGCTTTGTTAAGAAAATGAATTTCAAGTTTCAAGAACAGTTAGGCTAAAATGATAGAAAATCTGAGATTGAAAGAATTTGTGGTTTATTTATATATCAAAAGATCTGGCATAAGAGAATCCTTGTTCAAGTTAAAAATAAAAACCTGATAAAAGGGTTGAAATTGCTTTGAAAAGAAAATGATATAGCAGATACTTTGTATCAGAGTAGTGCAAACCAGAATAAGGCTAACATAGCCATTTTCTTAAGCCTGGGCTAAGACAGCACCCAAGTGTTTTTAATTAAGTTTTAGATCTGTTTCATAGCCAAATACAGGGTAGACTCAGGAAATTTTGTAAACAAGGGAAGAAAAAAAAAACAAAAATTGGGTTGAACCGACCAGCATAGCACTCGAACTTGTGACCTCTCATGTATAAGTTAGGCGCGTTTCCATTACGCCTAGATGTTGCTTGTGTTCACTTAGGATCCACTTTATTATAGCCTGAGTTTGAATACACCTGCACAGAAACATGCACACACACATGCACAAGTAAAAGCAAAGTTACCCAGTAAGAATGTCAGAAGAATTTATGTAAAATAAGGAGCCTTGAGTCATAGAATCAATAGTAATCATTAACCTAAGCCTTTGGGAAAACCTAGTTTTGAAAAAGAAACACTATTGCTATGTAGAGAGTATTTCTTTAAGCAATACTCAAACAGGTTTCTACCTTCAAAATTTCTATACTCTGATTTAGGTAGAAGATGACTTGTATATCTTCATATATATAAGTTTAAGATAAAATGAGTAAACCAATATTTATTGGCAGAAAGGTCCTGGATAGAAGAAAAATTGAATTAAATATTTTTCTTGATTAAATGGCCACTGAATGTTACAAAAAAAAAAAATTTAAGTGGGTCATTTCATATCCGTTGAAAACCCTCACGGCACAACACTCGTCCTACGGGGGACACCCAGAGGTTTAACGGCTTGTTGCATACACTCAATGCAGTCGTGCTCCCTACGAAAATGGATTTATCTTAGTTTTACTTTATCCGAGGACGAATAAAAAGATAAGTGTGGGGGTATTTGATGTGCACGTAAATGTGCGTATATTTACATCCATATTTTATCTCTTTTTATTTAAATAAACATCATATTTGGGCATTTTTACATATTAAAACCAAAATTCAATTATTTTCAAACCTTCATATTTTCATCTTCATTCAGGGGCAAAATGGTCATTTTTTTGCATGTGTTAATTTATGAATTTTTACTTGGACATTTTTTATGATTTTTATAGGATATTTTGATGCATATGGAAGTGGGATTCATGATGATATATGCATGCACAAGGAAAATACAAAGGAATGAAGAGGAAATAATTCAAGTTCAAGATCATGGAGGACCCCACCCACTTACCTAAATGTACAATTAGGAGCTAATGGACAACTAAGTGGAGGTTAAAGCTTCATGCACATCAAATGATGGATTAATTAGTGGCTAATGGTTACTTGGTGGCCACACTTCCTAAAGGGTATTTTGGGAAGCTCCCTAAAAGTGGAATTATGGTTTTATGCATGTATAAATAACCCTCTTATGTACACGAGTATAAATGCACGTCCGGTTGGACCTGCACTTAGTTATGGTCACTTCACCGTTTACTTTTTTATTCTTTATTTGGAACGTGGAGGTTTTTATTTTTATTTTTATTTGTATATTTAGTTTTTTTCTTCTTCTATATAATCAATGAACCAGGTCACGCTCACAATGTAAACTTACATACTTTTAAACAGTTCATAAGAATACTATATACTACCGAAAACTAAGCACTTACAAATTTCATTACAGTATTTATATCTGTATAGAAGTTGTGTTTTCATGTGTTTGTTTCCTTGTCCATAAATTCATCTATTCTGACTTTTTGTTTTCTAACGTATGTAAGTTCTAAGCGTGCTTTCATGGAGTTTATTACGTGGTCTTGGTTTTTCTTGAAATTTCATTGCTGCTTAGAAGCTTTTTGTAGATGATTATTTTAAATTAATGCATTTATTATAATTATGTGTCACTCCTTGCAATTTGCATCATATTTTTCAAGAACAAAGGTTTGAAATTTGTAGATGGAGACATTCTTTAATATGACATCTTTCATCGTCATCCCTTATTTTCTTGAAAATCCAATTACCATAACGACAGCATTGACTCCACGGCAAACTTCAATAACGTCAGCAGTTGCAACTTCTTTAAGAAGAAGAATTTAACCCATCTGAAAAAGGAGAAACATTTGTTTCCTAGCTTGCTATTTTAGTGGAATTTGTTTTGCAAACTGTTAGTGTTATTTTATTATTTTAGACATTCCATCAATTAGCTAGTGATGTATACTATAAATCTTAACTTATCTGTTGACCTTATATATAAACTACCTGATTTTCCTAAAGGCTGTGTTATTATCAGAGTTTAATGAAGTGGATAGATTTACTTCTAGAGATCAACTCAGTTTCAACATGGTAAAAGACAAAATCATGTCCATAGTAAGTTGGACATTAAGCATGTTTTTGGACCGTGAAAGGCAAAATTTTGTTGTTCAGGTACATTTATCTTATCTTTTTCTGCATTCTAATCTGTTTCCTTTTGTACTGTTAGCATCTTAGCACCTTGTAAGCTTTATCTAGGTGATAAATTGTTACTCTATACATCCAAAAAATATATCGATATAAACAAAAAGTTAAAAATGCTCCTGAGCAGAGATACCATAGAGATGTACTTGAGCAAAAACTCCTTTCAGGTAAAGCACCCCAAAGTAAGCCAAGAACTAATTTAGACTTAGACCCATCTAAAGAATATCTGAACGGAAAAAATCAACATTTGATGTGATGCCTGATGTTTTAACAACAAAGCGAAGTCAATCATACATTCTGAATCAGAAGGGTGAGCTTGAAAACCATAACCATTAAATTATGGTTTTAGCAGAATATTTTGGGTATATGTATCAATCGGGGGGTGTTAAAAGTGTTTATTCCAAAATATTTTGTTTTTGTTACAACTTATGAATGCAGTAGCCTCAGAGCATTGGGTAGAATGATCTCCTTAGGTGTTGAGATCAATATTTTAGCTTGTTAGCTCAAATTGAATTGCAACTAATATCCTGAATTCAAATGTTTGTATCTGTGTTTTTGTTATGAGATTTCTATAAAGCATTTTCTTTTTCTTGCAATGCGTATTTTGTGCAAAATACAGTATAAAGCGCTAAACATAACCTGTACATCATCAATAAACTGTAACTGTTCTAGCGCATCAAGGTTGTGAACCTCTGCAAATTAATAATCTCATTACGTTGACCTGATTAACAAAACTACCAGCTCTCGTTAACTATGCAAGTACATTGAAAACATACTGTACATAAAATTGTTTCAGACATAACCTTAAGAAAAGAAGTAAATGTACAAAGTAATCAGGTAGACATATATTTGGTTAGATGCTGCCAGTAGAGCAAGGTGAATTCATCAAACTTCCATTTTTTAGTCTTTTTTTTTTCTCGATTTGGTTGTGGTTGAGCCGGTTGTAACTGCACTTTTGTCAACATCCTATGAGAAGTCATTATGATCCCTCACTTGCGAAATTTGATAATCAAATTTAATTAGTTAGTAGGAATACCATCATAAATGAAACCAATATTTTATTGCGAATAAACATAGTTTAGGCCAATAGAGTAAAGCATGAGTGTTACTGCTTTGGTCTGAGGATGGACAAATTAACATATATTAAGATGTTGGTGGGTATATGCACTATGTGCATGCAATTAAGCAGTTAAAGAATTTTTTTAAAGAAATGCTTCATTGTGACCATTTAATGTAGGACTCAACATTTGAGTATAGTCTGTATTTTAACAGGAAACTCGGTAGTATATTTTAGACTAAACATACATCTACTTGTACATTGTGTATGAAAATGACGGTTCACAAAATGAGTAAAAAATATTGCATACCTACCATGTAAAGAATTTAGTTTATCGTAACATAGATTTGTGATTAAAAGATCAAAATACTAATAGAAACCAAAGTAAAATAATGTGTGAATGGTATGGTGCTTCAAAATTGAATGCTCAAGATATAAGGAGTTACTTTTTCTGATTTTACTGTTAACCCTTCACATAATTAAATGAAAATAGTAAAGAAATGAAGGTTACATGTAATCCTTAGTTGTCATAGTAAGCCACATATTTTTACATCAGGATTCGCCTATCATAAATAAGAGAAGGCGACAAAAGAACTACTCCATATGCTTACATATACGACTCATTTGCTAAATGAAACATTGTTCAAACTTCAATTTAGCAAACATGGTTCGAACTTGAACGAAAAGTAGATCAAATTAGAGTTTATAAATTTCCAAATCGTACAGAAATTATACAGAACTGTCAAATGAAAATAAGAGTAAAAAAATCTGCAATAAGGTAGATCGTTTATTAAAACGAATAAAGAGAATCGGTGGCAGCAGATGCAGATGGAGAATTAATCACCACTGGCAGCACATGCATAATCGGTGGTCTTCTTTCCTTTTTTGGTTGTTTTTCGCTGAAAAACATAATCAGTGAGGATTATGTTTTTTCCCCTTTTCCGTCTTCTTTGATGAAAAAATGCATCAAGTCAAGAGGAAGAAATATAAACACAATGGGAACTATAACCAGTGAGCCATAGGATTATTCAAAAACTGTTTCTAAGACTGCTGGGTACAAAGATGGAAGAAAAAGGAGGAAGAAAGCATGAAGCCATATCAATCGACAACTCACCTATACCAAATGTTATTTCTAACCTTTACTGCTTCTTCTTTTCAACTTATGCATTTTCTGGTGTCAATCAATGTAGTTTTTATGTTTATTTCGGAGAAGGTCTAACAAATGTCTTCTAATATTAGACATCTAAATAAGAAACCGAATGAAAGAAAATAAAAATAAAGGACATACAAATATTAATGAAAATAAGAATAATAATAATAAACGTAAAATGAAAGAAAGAAAATGGAATTGAAATGATGTAAATAGGTAACAGATAATTAAGCATACTAAATGACATGAAAAAAAAGGATAAAGAATTTTCATTTAAAAAAATTAAAGAGAAAAAGTTTATCAAAATATTATATACAGTTTCACCTAAACCTTTTATCATGTGCCTAGAGCATTTCCTTCTCTAGCTATTTTACTACAACTTATGAGGCATGGTATACAGTAACTGATTATTCAGTTGAAAATTTTGAGGTGATTATATTAAGAGTTGTATTATAGTTTATGGTCAGGTTTAATCATCAACAACTGGAAAAATCAACCCAAAGTAATGGTTTTTATCATTATCATTATTTTTATTTTTATACTAAGTTGAGGACTTGAATTACTGCAAGTTGAAATTTTCAATCATCTTATTTGTGTCTGATATATAAAACTCTCTAGTTGAAACCTAATATGAAAAGTTATAATTCCAACACAAACAAATTACCATTTTGGTTTGTCAAATCAAATTAATCAAATACAACTGTAAATTTTGCAGCTATTCTGTTCCTTTATGCGGAATAGAAACAGTAAAACCAAATTAAGAGCTTTAATTAAACTCACCTGATGAGATGCTCTAACCAAATCTATGCAAATGCTGCTAATTTAAGCCTCCAAATTTGTGTTCCACCATTCTTATTTTCATTAGAAACCAAAAGGCTATATGTCATCATCGCTATTGTTAAGAATATTAAACTCCAAACTATCAGCAGCGCAAATACCATCAGCAGTAAACAATGGATAGAAGGAGCACTGAGTTAGAGGAAACGGGTTTCAACTTGCACTGAGTGGACATAACCTGCGAAAGTTTCAACAATGGCGGCGCTGGTGAATCGTTTGGTTGGATGACGTGGTGGTGTGATCTTCGATCGATTTCGACATTACAGGAGGTACGGAGTCGATGTAGGTAATTGGAAAGAATGCGGGGTTAGAAATAGTGCGGCGTGAAGAGAGGGCAAAGAGGACGAAGGAGATTGGATCTGATAATGATTTAGGTTACGCGGGTGTAATCTAAAATGAAGGGTATTTTCGGGAATCCAAAAAGACACGGTTGAAATCAATTGTTGGAATTCTCATTATTAGTAGTAAAGATGAACATATCTTCTACTCTTTCATATATTTCCTTAGGAAATTAGCAAGTTGTAAACAAAAATCAAAGTGAAATAAAAATGGCTTTCAAGCCTCTTTCTCCTTCCTTTTCTACATGCTTTTCTTTGCTTCTTTGTTAATGTTTATTTCTATGCTCTCTTTCTTTTAATGTTTATAGCTTAGATTTACATTTATTTAAGTAGTGTAGCTTTAATTTTTATGCAAATAGTTAGTAGTTAATCTCTTTTTCTTCCTTTGCTTAGTTTTAATTTCTTTGCTTTTTAATGTTGAAATTTACAAGTGTTGATTTGATAACACAAATGAATAGCTAAACCCCTTCAATTTAAGGGTAATGAAGCTCTCAAATATTATGTAATTTCAACATTCTATGGTTTATGATCTCTTTTTGTTTATGATTCATAAGAGTGAATTTTGATGCAAGTTTATACAAGTGGGTTTGATAGCTTATGTTGCTTTTGCAAATGAGCTATTCTTATTCAACATAAACACAATTTGCATCATCATTTGCTAATCCATTTTATTTTGAAATGAAAGTAAAATGAAATTTGATGATCTATTTTACTAGTTACAATAGTAAATAGATCATACTTAAAATAGCTTTTGCTTTGGCTTCATTTTCATGAGAATTATAAGTGATATAATTGTTGTATTATAGTTTGATGGTTTGAGTTATGTTAATTAATAACATAAACAAACCATACTTATGATAAATGCAATGATTATATCACTTAATATCAAAGTTAGAGATCATAAATTATTTGTTGATTTACAAAAATATGAGAGTGGATTTGCCTCTAAATTGTTCTCTAGTCCAATAGTTTTTAAATCACATTTTAGTTCTATATTTAGCCTCTTTTTTGTAGTTAACAATTTCCTCTCCACTGTTGGTTTAATTTGATTGATTAGAAAATTTTAAAATCTCACAATCCCCTGCGGATCGACCCGTACTCGCCACCTACTAACTTTTGTATGTCGTGCGCTTGCGGTTATTTTAATTTGAAATTTTTCGACTATTTCTAAACTGATAGAAAACTAGTCGATTAACAGCTCCACAAACTGAACCAAACATTATCTCTCATCAAAGAAACAAAATGATACTATGTTAAATTGAGAAAACTAGATATGGTATCGTGAAAACTTATCACCATTTAGGTCACATCGGGTCCACCACCCTAGCATCTCCTTACACATGTCGAGAATCTGACGGCTAAGAGCAACATAGCGATTATTGAAAGTTCCATCTTACCCATGGGTCATTCCGCGTTTTTCCTGTAAATTCCCATTCAGTCTAGCCTATAGTACACATAATTACTTTCAAAGTACAGTTTAATTCAAATTCAACATTAGTTTTCTTTTCAATTACATGCTTTCAGTTTAGGTTTTTTTCTTTTTAATGCTTAGCGGTCTGAAATATCATCATTTGTTTGTTCTATTTTTCGGCTAGGATCTATGGTCTAGAATAATATTATTACTTTTAGATATAAGCTACAAATTTCATTCAGCTTATATTTTTTAGATCTGAAGCATGGCTATTAGTTGTAGAATCATAGATTATGAATTCGTGAATACCTTGTTAGATTAATTGATTGTAACATGACATGTAAATTGAGGACTATGATGTTTTGTATTTAATATGCTAATTGGTAAGTAAAGGTCATGGTTAATTTATAAGGGAGCATGATTTGAAACACATACTTAGGGTGTGTTTTGTTTGCCCTTTTAGTTTTGGGTTTTCATGCATACAAAAATACGTAAGACGTATGTATATTATCGAAAACTATCAATTTAGAAAATGAAATTAACATACAAAATAGAAAATAACTTTTTTTTATTTTTCGTGTTTTGGATAATAACAAAAGCACGAGAAACAATTCATTCTTCCATCATCCCTCCATCCCCTCCGTCGTTCCTCTAACTTTCTTCCATCCCCTTCGTCATCACTTTACTCTTCTCATATTTGACATACATATTTGAAAACAGAAAACCCAAAATTGTTTTTAAACCAAACACTACCTTAGTTATTCACTAACGAACAATGATTTTTTGATGTTAACATTCAAAAATGATGCGCGAACTATATTATATTTTAGATAGATTTAATGTAAAGAAAATTGATTTTTTTTTCTTTTCTTCTATAGACCTGATATTGTTGTTGTCTGCGAAATATGAGTTAAATTTGGATTTTGCATGTTATCCATTATCTTAAACAACGACCAACGATAGCTATTGAACTAAATCTATTAACTTCGCTTCAATTTCTTTTCTCTTGTAAAAATTATGAGCACCCCATTTATTTCATCTACCATCCCATTTTATTCCATATTTATCCTTAAATACTATTTAATTCATTCTTAGTGTGATTAATTCCACATTCATCTTCAATGTTATCTTCCTTCCCTTCATCAATTTTTTACTTTTCTTCATTTTATATAAGTGTTGTTATTTCGTTCGACCAATACAACGATTAATTTTATAAAGTCTTAATGTTGCAATTTTAATTAATTCCTAGTGCATGATGCACTAAGTATTGATTGAATCCTAAGATGTGATAAGCTAAGTTTCAAGAGAATTCTGTATTGATTGAATCCTAGGGCATGATAAACTAAGTCAAGAGAATTTTGTAGCACATGTAGTTTTTTCATTTCTTTGTTATTGTAAAAAGAATACTTTTATTGTAGAATTGACAATAATCAAGTTGCTAGATTAACCTGGCAGTCATCATTTTCATAGTCATAAGAATAAATGTGTTGATTATCCTTTTTGTTTATCTTAAAAAATATACCTACTTAATCCTATTGAGGTATATAATTGTTACTAAAATTTTATTATTTTTAACAGGATGTGAAGAAAATAATTGTAACTATTATTAACGTGGGATTAAATTTGAATGTTTAAACTATTCATGAGTGATTGAAGTACACTTGGAGATCTAAAGGTTAGTATTCCTATGCTAAGATTGTGCTAAAAGAATCCATAACTTTACATTCTTGTGTTAGTCTGGAACTGAAAAAATGTTGAGATGAGTTGACAATATGATTGCAAACATGCTTAATATTCTTGTAATCCATCTAGATACATTTTTAAAAATCGTGTCTGAAATGTGATGCAAATCTTACCATTCTATTACAGCCTCGAGTCTTTGTTAAAATCCTTTTACTTAGATAGGTTTAAACTTTACATTCATGATAAGAATCATGTTGGAAGTTTGAACATGTATGGGTAACGAATTTTATTTAATTATAAAAGTCTAAACAGCTAAATACTTGAAATTGAAAGGGTATATGGAACTGATATACGTCTTGGTGTAAGAGTAATGTTTTTTCTAGCATTGTTTCACCTTACATGCCTGAGTCATTGTAAAATAGGAAAATTCTCAGTGTAGGACATTTTAAATTAGCAGCTTTTTAATTATATTAATCATATAAATCACATATGCAAATCTTTTTGAAAACCCTAACTGGGAAGACCATCACCCTTGAGGTTGAGAGCTTAGACACTATCGACAATGTTAAAGCCAAAATCCGAGACAAGGAAGGAATTCCTCTAGATCAGCAGAAACTGATTTTTGCTGGGAAACAACTTGAAGATGGTAGAACATTGGCCGACTACAACATCCAAAAAGAATCAACCCTGCATTTAGTCCTCCGACTAAGGGGAGGCATGCAAATTTTTGTAAAGACTTTGACTGGAAAGACAATCACAGTTGAGGTAGAAAGCTCTGATACAATAGACAATGTAATTAAGGCTAAGATTCAAGTAAGGAAGGCATTCCACCAGATCAGCGAGGCTGATATTTGCAGGGAAGCAGTTGGAGGATGGAAGGACTCTTGCTGATTACAACATTCGGAAGGAATCCACTCTTCGCCTTGTGCTCCGTCTTCGTGGTGGTGCCTTCTCTACTTGATCTTGAAAGTTGTTTGATTTGTGTTTGACTGTTATGTGGTGTATGCATCTATTTCTATTGAACTATGTTTCTGATGGTGCATGTGTGGATTGTTGGACTATGCGTGTGATGGTTGAGGTGATGGTGTCTGGTTCATGGCCGTTAGTTTAGAGTGGAGAAAAGAGTGGTTTGAGCTTGTTTTGAAGTTGATTGGTAATGTGTATATATACTTGTATAAATTTATTTTCTTTTGTGCTAATTTTTCTTCATAATTTTCCTAAGTAGAGAAGCCATTAAGGAGGAGTATAAAGTGGTGAAGAAGCTTAGGAATTTATGAACAAATGAAGTGAAGATAAAGGGTGGTATTTATAGAAAATAAAAGTGAACAAAAATATCATATAATTTATGTGCATATACATCACCATTTCACCACCACCACACCCTCCTCCTCCATCATCATGCACGACCGAAGTACCTCCCTCTATGTGCGTAGCCATGTCTGAGTTCATGTGTGTAAGGGTGAAGTCAGGTTTGCTTTTCAAGTGTGTAAATATCTTAGATATTTTTTTGTTATATATATATATAAAAGTGTATATGTATATTTGTATGTATATACGTGTTTATGTATATGTTAGGGTGTGTATGTGTATACTATATATGTGCACAAGACATATAAACAAGGCTGCAACAACTTTGAACAACTTCCGTTCGTTAAACCGTTGAAAATCGGGAAACCGATTCACGATCACATTTTCACTTATAAATTAATTTACATATAATGTAAACAAAATTTAAAAAATAATTTTTTATCATTTTAACTAATTAAAATGATCGTATTTGATTTGTAAAACCATATAAATTAATATTAAACAATTGTTTACAAAAAGAGCTGTTATATCGATAAAGTGATATCAATTTTCTTTATAATTTTAAATTAAACATATATCTTTATAAAACTATTATAAATGATTTATTATCACTTCATAACTAATTAACATGGATTATTATTGTTAGCACCAAAATTGGTCACTAACCTCGTAGAGAAAGATTGTGTAGAGATATAAGTGATGAAATCAAATTAAACAGAGAAGACAATGCTAATTTAAATGCTAAAAGTAAGAACACCAAATTTATAGTGGTTCAGCGTAATTGCCTACGTCCACTTTAACTTTTATTGATCCTCTTAGTTGATGATTACAAATACAATTCGTGAATCAAACGCTTGAATGAAGTTCTTAAGTAGAGGAGATGAGTCTCAAAAATGGCAGAGTTTCCCCGGTGTTCTCTCCTCCAAAAAAGGATCCTCTTCGCTGTGACCCTGCCCCTCTATTTATAGACAAAGATGGGCTGGACTTCCCAAGTGGGCTTGGTAGCCAAACGCTCTAGCCCAGGTGTAGTGTTCGCTGCATGCCGAACTAGGTATGCCGAACGCTTTGACGCCGAACAGTCCTCTCCATGCCGAACGGTCCCTTCCATGCCGAACAGTCCTTTCTATGCTGAATGGTTCGTTTGATGTGTGGGAAGTGCAGGATGGTTGCAGTTGAAGCCGATCGTAACTCTATCTGAAGCTCTTGATCGAATGATGCATGCTGGCCGAACGATAGTGTCATGTTGAGTAGTTATGTCCACCGAACGTCTTCTGGATGCCGAGCACTCCTGTTGCCGAGTTCTATCGATGCCGAGCGCTAGCTGACGCCGAGCATTGGTTGACGCCGAGTGCTAGTTGATGCCGAGTAGCCTGGTATGCCGAGTACTTCGCTGAGTACTATCTGATGCCAAGTGTCATGGATGCTGGGTACGTTGGATGCCGAGTACTTCGCCGAGTACTCCTAGATGCCGAACATTCTCTGACGCCGAGTCCCTGTGGATGCCGAGTACTTCGCCGATCACTCCTAGATGCCGAACACTCTCTGACGCCGAGTCCCTCTGGATGCCGAGTACTTCGCCGATCACTCCTAGATGCCGAACACTCTCTAACGCCGAGTGCTACCTGATGCCGAGCACTAGTTGCCTGGTCAAATCTCCAGGAAACACTTGCCCCCCAAAGTGTATTATGTGGCCGAACGTGATGCGCTTTGAATCTAGTTCAGCTTACCTCGGAGGTGCCTTCTCGAGAATGTTAGTGAAGGAGGTGTGAGACGAGCATGGTTTGGACGCCGAACGATGCGTTCGAAGCCGAACAATCCTCATGTGCCGAGCGACACTTCGCTTTGAAGCCGAACGCTACGACTTTGACCGGTTCTACCGGATATAGCCTTTTCAACTTCCATCTTCTCCCTATAAAACCAGGCGTCCTTCCACTATTTTCCTTTTACACCTTCATATCTGTCACTCCCAAGAGACTTGCAATTCTCGCCAGCCAATCAGATATAAAACCTAATTGATCTTTCCTCAAGTTCGATCTTCGAACTAGGTATCGTTCCTTCCACGACTAAATTACTTCAACACGAGGTTTAGGTTCATCACGTGGGAAACGGGACATTTCTACGGTTGCATAATGTGTGGCGAGTAGAAATGGCTCGCACGTTTGGAGTCGTCGAATGGTGCATGGTAGTTGGGCCTAGCTCCTTCGCGCCGAACAAGATTGGGAGAAAAATAAAGATGGGGTGTCGAACGGCGTAATCTTCGCCGGGCGATCTGTTCCTGTCGTTCGGCGCAGATGGAGAAGGAGTAGGGTGGAATTGTAATCGAGGGTGGAGCGCTACTTTAGCCGAACAATACTAAGGCTGAACACTACCCAAATGCCGAACAGTATATGCGCCGAACAGCTGACATGCCGAACAGACACACACGCCGAACAGAATTTAGACCGAACAACATAATTGCCGAACAACTGACATGCCGAACAGTATACGTTTTGAACAACTGACCTGCCGAACAAACATACATGCCGAATACTATATTTAGGCCGAACAGTCCAAATGCCGAACAAAACTTAACCAAACCATATCAAGGCCGAGCAATGCAAATGCCGGACAATTATAAATGCCGACCAATGATAAATGTTGAACCATACTTAGGCCGAACACCGTAAATGCCGAACGAACAATTGCCTTGCCTAATCTACACAAGGTCAAAAGATCTAAGCTCACCATCATATGACACTGACCCGGATCATTAACTCCCTAGCTTTAGTAGACTTAAATCTGGGTTTGATTAACACTCGTTTTCTGAATTTGAAACTGTAATCACCTCAAGGCGGGCTTTTTGAGACGGTCAGCGATGATGGTCTTCGAAGGCGATGACTCAAAGCTCATTTTTATATCTTTGAAATCTTTAGATTCTTATTGCTTATACACAATTGCTTGCACTAGTTCACACACCACGTGGGGGAAAAACTCGTGTTGCTAACTCTAACGTTCAACGTTTTTTGAGTATAGCTTTCTCAAGCACTTTGCCAGGTTCGTTATTTATTGAGGATGTCAAGAAAGTCTAGCTCCGCCACTATATCCGATAGGCCCGGGCCGTCATCAAGGCCAGAAGCTGCTGATACTTCTAATCCGTCGACTTCTCCTGCTCACAACTTAGCACCTGATGCCTTGGAGGCAGCAATTCTTCTAGACAATCCGATCGATTCACAAGCTTCGAAGATCAACGAAGCCGCTCTCCGACGGATATGCTCCATTCATGGGATCCCTTTCGCCGACGTGTTGGTCCCTTCGCGACACGATCGTCCTCATCTGCCCCCAGTCGGGTATACCGCCTGTAACAAGTTCATGTGTTGGATGGGCAGTGTGCCTCCGTTCAATTTATTTCTCCGGGATGTATTGCAGTATATTGACATAACTCCATCGCAGCTGCACCCGAACGGCCATGCGTTTCTATACGGGACCTACTTACTTTTCATGGCCATCTTCTCTAGACCTCCAACCGTTGGCGATATCAGATACATTTATATGATCAAGAGACGAAAAGACAGTCCTTCCTTTATGTTCCTCGAGCCGTACCACAAATGCCAAATCTTGACAGGGGCATGCAGTAAATTCGCCCTGTACAAACAGGAATGGTTTTATGTGCGCTGCCCTTCTGGTTTTGCGAGGAGATGGGTTGAAGGCAGTAAGTCTCTCTGCCGAGTCACTATTCGCATTTAACCGAAGTCATGCTTTTCCTAACTCTTTGTTTCATCTTTTCAGGTATCAACCCGCGTCCGGAAGGCCGAGGATATTCTGAGGCTGTTGAAGCCATTAGAGCTCTTCCTGCCGAGGAACGAGACATCCGGACTATCATTTCAAATGAATCACTGTCAGGGTTTGGCTTGCTAGCCCCTGGTCGTCGGATCAGCCTTCCAGAAGGTGTCACCATTCCCAAACCTTCGTCCGGTAAAGGGAAAAAACAAGCCGGATCGTCATCGCGTCGCACTCCCGATACGCACGAGGAAGGTGGGCGCAAAGAAGATGAAGCTCTTGAGACACAAGACGAGAATGTGGGTCCCACTTGGAATCCGGCGGTCGAAGTCCAAGACATTGAAACGTCATCCTCCCCTTCGAAGAGAAAGAAGAAGTTAAAATATAAAGTTCAGAAGGAGAAAGTTGGTGGCACTTCAAAAGTCATGCCTATCCCGCCTGAGAAAGAGGCTTCCTCACAGCACCTGGAAAGTTCCCTGAGGGGTCTATCGAACCTATCTATTCCCGATGATATACTTAATTATGGGTTTGATGATCCTGAAGCCCTCAAATTTTCTTCACCCGCTAGAGGCAATGCGGGAGTTCAACTCCCGGTCCAAGGAGACAACACTCCGATTAGTAAAGATAAACGAACGGGTCCGTCGGGGGGAACACTAGGACACGCACGCACATACGCATTCCATCATACACTTCATTTTTTTTATTTCCCGGATTTTTCCTAACTCGTTGTTATCTCCATTCTTTGCAGGTGATATGGGGCGTTCTCACGGACTCGATCGCCTTCATGGCTCTTCCATATTTCATCACTCTGGACGGGACTCTGGTTCAGGCAAACGCAGGGACAGAGACGATTATGAAGATAGGGACAATCGTCCCCGTGAGTCATCTCACCGCAAGAAGGCATATTCTCAATCTTCGCAGTCCCGTGATCCTCTTCCCCCAACTGTGCCGGATAAAGAGAAATCTTCACAGAGGGGTTACCAATCTGATGCTCCTCGAGAACAACACTCCGGTTCATCGAGTGCGAGGCAAGTTCGGGAACAACGAAAAAGGGCAGAACTTCCAAAGCCTCCTCCTCCTACTCCTGTGGTGAACCCAACTGTTGTGGAAAAGATGGTCGATCTTAAGGCCAAGTTTCCGAAAATTTGCTTTGACGGTTTGAAGTTCCTCCCGGCTATTCACCATATTCCTAGGCACGTGAAGCAGAGTGCCATTGCCTGCAATAACGACGTCTATGTTCAACATGACGCGTTTGTGCACTTGGTGGAGAAGATCTCGGAGGTGTCCGTTGAGCGTCAACATGAGATTGATCGCCTAAAACTGGAGGCGGGCTGCGACAAAAACATCATCGAGCACCAAGACGTAGAGCTCGCTTCGTATAAGTCGAAGCTGGAAGCCGCTGAACAAAGTGCAAAAGATACTGCTGAGGCAGTTATTCGCTTAGAGATGGCTCACAAGAAGGAGCTTGATGAAGCAGTCCAGCGCAGCGGTGCCCTCGCCCTAGAAAAAGACTCTGTCCAAAAAGAGAGGGACGCGCTCGTCGTGCAAGTCAGAGAGCTGAAAGAATTACTCTCCAAGGAGAAGGAGGACAAGGTAGCTGCTCAAGAAGAATCACAACGATACTGTGATGAAATCGTTGTTACTCGTCTCCTGAAAACGAAGCTCGATGATGAACTTGATGGGGTTGAGAAAATGAAGGATGAGGCCCGTGAGGAGGGCAAAAGAAAGGTTGCGGAGGAGATTGACTCTCGTCTCGAGGCAGCCGCAGAAGCCGGCAGGGAAGAAGTCAAATGCATGTTTGACCCATTGATCGCTGAATATGGAGCCCGCGTCCTTATGCATCGCGACTTAACATTCTTGGGTGACGGCTATCTCGAATCCCTAGCTGAGGCCTGGGAAACTTTGATAAAGATCAGGAAAATCGAGTCGGGCTCTGAAGAGGTCGATGAGGATGCTTTGGTGAAGGAGTTCCTTAGGGGGAATGAGCCAGCGGATTTATTCGCAGCATTGACGCTTTATAGCAAAGGCTCTCCCCTTCCAAAAGAGAAAAATGATGAAGCTGGCCCGTCTGGGGCTGAGACTATGGCTCCTCACACTACTGCTCCTCCCGCTGCTCAACCGGCCGGTCGGCCGACACTTGACCCGTTCGAGCAGCACGCCGGCTACGACCCTGAAGATCCTGGGCTTGGTGTTCATGTGCTATCTCCTATTCTGGAGGGTGAAACCCCACGCGCAACTGATAGCCAACCAGAACCCGGTAGGAAACTCTTCTTTCTAGAAGTTGAAAGATCCCGTCATTTTTCAGCAGTGGTTATTCGTTCTAACGCTCATTCTTTATGTTTTCATGTAGGCTGTTCTGACGCCGAGCCGACTCCAAGGAGCGATGATGCCAAGGAGGAGGCAGAGAAAACTAGCGACGCTGTCCATGCGGGAGTAATTCCTGGTCCCGATGCTCAAGTGATTGGGGCGCTAGATGATGATAAGCTTGACACTTCATCTCCTGCTGAAGGTAGTGATGAAATTGAAATCACTGGCGCCTTTGAGCATACTTCACAGATGAGCATGAAGGACCGCCTCGCCGCAGAGGAGAAGAAAAAGGCCGAGGTCAAAGTTGAACCTGGAATCCTGGAACTTACCGACCCGCGGAACAGATCTTTGAAAATCATTCTCCCGGGCAGGTCCAAACCACTAGATGTTCCATCTCCTACTCCTGACTCCGCTTCTTTAGCAAGCAAGAAATCCAAAAAAAAGCGTGAAGGAGAGGAGTCATCGGAAAAAACAAAGGAAGACAAGAAGAAGAAACCGAAGAAATAATTAATACACTCGTTCAACGAGCTTCTTGCTTAAGTCCTGTAGCATGTATAGATAAGTTCTCAACTATGAGTTTTGTAGGAGTAACTGTGTAACCCCATTTTGAACTATTTGAATGAAGTTCAGTTTCTTTTTTGTTTGAATGATTCTCTTGCTTTTCTTTTGTTTGATGATTAACTGTAGTCACATTATCCCCCAGTCCATCTTCGTGTTGTTCAAACATCTCCGGATATGGCATATTTCTTGTTCTACATCTCTCGAGTACTTGGACTTTTTTCTAAATCTGCGCTCCGGGGATTTAGAGTAAGTTGATCCGCGTTCAGGGGATTCGGAGGTTCGCATCATTTATACTCTAGTCCGCATTCTAGGGACTTAGGGTACTGCGATCCGCGCTCTGGGGACTCGAAGATTTGCAATCGTTTATACTCTAGTCCGCGCTCCGGGGACTTAGAGTACTCCGATCCACGCTCTGGGGATTCAGAGATTCGATATCGTTTATACTCTAGTCCGCGCTCCGGGGACTTGGAGTACTCCGATCCGCGCTCTGGGGATTCGGAGATTCGAAATCGTTTATACTCTAGTCCGTGCTCCGGGGACTTAGAGTACTCCGATCCGCGCTCTGGGGATTCGGAGATTTGAAATCGTTTATACTCTAGTCCGCGCTCCGGGGACTTGGAGTACTCCGATCCGTGCTCTAGGGATTCGGAGATTTGAAATCGTTTATACTCTAGTCCGCGCTCCGGGGACTTAGAGTACTCCGATCCGTGCTCTGGGGATTCGGAGATTTGAAATCATTTATACTCTAGTCCGCGCTCCGGGGACTTGGAGTACTCCGATCCGCGCTCTGGGGATTCGGAGATTCGAAATCGTTTATACTCTAGTCCACGCTCCGGGGACTTAGAGTACTCCGATCCGCGCTCTAGGGATTCATAGATTTGAAATCGTTTATACTCTAGTCCGCGCTCCGGGGACTTGGAGTACTCCGATCCGCGCTCTGGGGATTCGGAGATTCGAAATCGTTTATACTCTAGTCCGCGCTCCGGGGACTTAGAGTACTCCGATCCGCGCTCTGGGGATTCGAAGATTTGAAATCGTTTACACGAGTCCGTACTCCGTATAGGATAATGTAATTCGTCATCTGGTCATGGGGTATAGAAACATTAGCGATCTGTGGAAAATACGGCTTCAAGCCATTATTAATGAAAATCAACTAAACTTGTAACGACCGTGATTTTATTACCTTCGTAATAAATGTTTTTAAAATCGGTAACGACCGGAATTTTTGAATTACTGTCGGAGTGAATATTTTAAATAGAAATTTGAAAAATAAATTTACAATGGAAAAAATAAATAAAAAATGAATGATTTCATAATCAGTTGAACATAAGTGGTAGACGTTTGCCACGTCAGTGGAAAAATGACCCCCTTTGCCTTCACGTGTGAATAGAAGTCCATTTCAAAAGCAAAACTATGAACACTTTTCCTTTGCTTGCAGCCATCATAATTTTGCTAGTTGTGTCCTTTTATTTCCACTAGTGCACGTCTACCATAAACGCAAAGTGTACTCAAAAATGTTGGCCAGCCTTGTTGCTTTGACTTATACTTCATTTTGAAAAAAAAAATATAAAGAAAAGAAAATATATCTGCAACCTTCTCCTTGCTCAATTTCAGCTGTTAAGGGAAGCATTAATGGCAGCATAAATTCGATCTCTGTTGGATATAAAAGGGGTTGGACTTTAAAACATATGTGAGTGAAAAATCTCACATCTGCTAATTTATTCCTTTTGACACTGCTTACTAGCTCAGTTCAATTGAATTGAGTATACTAATTTCAACTCAAAGTTGCATCAATAAGTTTCAACAGGGTTTCTGTCATTTTTTAGCCGCATTGTTCACTGATGCACTTGAATTTGCATTTGTTTATCTGACCGTGACCATTACTTCACATTGAAGTTCGGTCACATACAAGATTCCTTTGAATACTCTGTTTTTATGGATCCCAGTGGTCAAATTGTTGCCTTGAGTTAGAAGTAAGTGAACACGGTCTAAATCTTTAGTTACGTAAGTGTTAAAGCATTTTCCAATCCATCTATTTTTCATACGCACTGCAAGTTACATGTGTATAAATATGATACAAGTTTCATTTAGTAACTTGCATGCAGGCCATATTAAATGGTTCCTTTGGTTTCATGCGTGAGAACATTGCATTGCCAGGTCTTTGTTATAGTAAAGTGTCCAGGCATAAAGTTTTATATTTTTTCATTGTCCAGGTCCTTTGTGATCTTGTTTAAAGAAAAAATTGCTTACAAATAAGTGTGATCTTGTTTAAAGACAAAAATTTCTTCCAAATAAGTGTAGTAGCCCAAGCAAGTTTCCATTCACAAACATTATTATTTGATTATCATCTTACTGCATATATGCGTGCCTTTAGCTAGGCAAGATTTGTTTAGGTGTGACTTCATTTAAATTTTCATGCGTGACTCATCGTTTGCTTTTAAAAAAAAAGTGTACAGATCACATTTTGTGACACGTGCTTGCTTGGATAAGGCTCACATATGTTTGTACGTGAGCATTAAGGCTTTGGACAAAAGCTTTATATATTTTGCCCAAAGGTGTTACATGCCTTTATCTCATTTACATTGTTTACATTGGGCATGTTTTTACAAAATATAAATCAAACCCAGGCTACAGATTGATTTTTGCATATCCATATTTAAATTTGCCTGACCATCATCAACTTGTTGGACATGTTATAGTGTGCGTGCATGAAGTCTATTGTCAGGCAGTACTATAAGCTGACGCAAATATAGTAGCGCAACCTACCGGTTAATTTACATTGAATGTATGGTTGGTTTTAAAACGTAATTTGTTGCCGTTATTTTTATAACGGAATTTGTACGCCGGTAAAATATTTTGAAGCTTGTTGTTTTGGTGACATTTTTGACGAATAAAAATTACTGTTGTTTTGACTTCAACAACCGTCAATTTTAAAGTGAATTTTTAAAGCGGTTATCCCGCAACGCTGATTTGGTATCCGTTTTTACGGTATTTTGTGAAGCGCAATTTCCTTGTCGAAATTGCTACAGATGCTACTATTTAATCACGTGTTTTAAAAATGGTTTTAAATTGAAATTGTTTTCAAAAATTCTACAGTTTGCGCTTTCAAAAGAATGAGGAAGCGATTTAAACGATTCAGCAAAATTGAGGACTATGAACCCTTACTTTTACTGATTCGCTTAATTCCGGACTTGTCCATTTGAGAACGTAAAATGTATTTTTATAAAATACACAATTTTGCACTTTCAAGGAAACGATGAAGAGATTTAAACGATTTAGCAAAAGTGCGGAGTATGGAACCACACTTTTACTATTTCGGTTAAATCCGGACTCGTTAATTGAAATATTTGTTGTTTGATGATTTTGATGATTTTGTGCGCTTTCGAGCGACTATGATGGACCTTCGGGTCATATGATGGACCTTCGGGTCAAATACCAGTACTAGACCTTCGGGTCATATGTTGGACCTTCGGGTCATATGTTGGGCGCCAAAATTATGATGACAGTACTTGGTAGGCTTCGGCCATATGTTGATGCACGTGCGGCGTAGCTAAAACTCGCCATTTGTTGGGATCGATCCACTTATATGTTGATTTTCTAGTTATCTATTTTTGATTTCTAGATTTTGTGAATTGTTGTTTTGAATTCAATTGTGAATTTGAAAGTTGATTTAGATGGAGTTTGATGTGATTTCTTCATTTAACTATGTTGATTTCTTATGTTGAATAGCCTCATTCGAGACTATTATTATTTTGCTTTGATGTTATTCATGATACATTCACTTCTAAGAATAAATTAGACTGATCCGTTTATTATTTTCTTTTAAATAATACTCAGGTCAGACCGAGTTATTTCAGGATAGACGATATCTCTGATTCAGTAGCAGCTTCAGCTTTTGGGATCTCACATCATCTTTTATCTAGCCTTCGAGGAATTCTTTTGGTTATTTGACTCTCATCTTATGTATGTTGATGTATATGTTTATGTACATTTGGTTCATGTGAACCATCGACTGTTGTAGCATGTATTCCAGACTTGTCTTCCGCTATATATCTAATATTTCTGTTCTGATGTGATTATACTATCAGTGTTGTTGTTATTATGAGTTGTTCTGAATTTTTCTTTAGCCACTGTAGTTTCGTTTTAGATTTGGATTGAAAATATATCTTTGGGAGTAATTTACACAACTCCTATCGATGTAATCAATACTCGTCTAAGGCATAACTTACGGATGGTCGCTTCTCACAAGCCTTATTCTTCGCAATAGCAGACGTTATTCCTTATAATAACCTTTGTTATTGTGAGCATAGAGGTGGGGCGTCACAGCTTGGTATCAGAGCTGAGATTCAGAACAAGTTATAATAAACACGGAACAGAAGTAGAATGGAACATGTGTTACAACTATTCGAGGGTTTTATTCGTGCCTTTCCTAATCTATTCCTTCGTTGTTCTTAAACTTTCATCCTCTCTAACAAGTTGGAATATGTCTAGGAATATAATTCATATTTCCGTAGTATTCCAATTGTTAAATTCCTTTTCAATTTAGATTTGAAAGTAGGGCATCGGGTTTCTGATTGTCTTACTGCTCCTAAGGATTTCAAATCTGGGAAGCTTAATGTTGCTTAAGCTTCTGGTGATTCTTTCAGCCCAAAGGTATTCCTCCTTCTGTTTTGGAAGGTTTTATTTTATTTCATTGCCGTTCTATTACAGTTCTTATCGATACGGGTGCATCCCATTCATTCGTGTCAAAAGAGCTTGTTGGTGTTATTCCTTTGGATGTTGTTACTCTTTGCGGCCCTTTAAGGATTGTAAATCCTATTGGTGGATCCGCTACTCTTGATTTGTTATGTGTTGATGTTGAGATTATTCTTTGTGGTTTTTCCTTTCATGTGAATCTGCATGTTATGGATCATCTTGGTTTTGATATTATTTTGGGTATGGATTGGCTCGTCCGTTATGAAGTTCAAATCCTATGTCCCGAAAGAACTTTATATCTCAAGCATCCCGATGCTATCGAGCAGCTATCTATTATATTTCGAAATATGGACCATCCTTCGAATGCTCTCATTTCTTCCTTCGAATCGGAGGATGTCATTGCTAATATTCTGGTTGTTTGTAATTTTTCTGATGTCTTCGAGCCTATTTCGAGATCGCCGCCGAAGAGGGCAATTGAGTTCTGTATTGATCTTATCTCCAGTGCTCATCCTGTCAGTCGTCCTCCCACGAGGATGTCTGTTAAGAAAAATGAGGAACTCAAGCATCAATTATCTGAGTTGGAAGCCAAACGATTTATTCGTTCTAGCTCATCTCCTTGAGGCGCCGCCGTTGTCTTCATTAAGAAGCCAGATGGTACTCTTAGGCTTTGCAATTATTATCGCAAGCTTAACAAGCTCACTATCGAAAATAGGTACTCATTACCTAGGATCGACGATATGTTCAATCAATTAAGTGGCGCTAAGCTTTTCTCCCAACTCGATCTTGCTACCGGTTTTCATCAGTTACGAGTGGCGGAGGATAGCATCCCTCTTACCGCATTCCGCACTCATTATGATTCTTATGAATGACTTATTATGTCATTCAGTTTGCCCAGCTTGTTTCATCCATTTTGTGAATCGAGTATTCCACGAATATCTCGATGACTCCATTTGTGTATTTATTGATTTTGGATGAAAACAGTAAAAAAAAAAATTGCAAATCTTTTTCATAAGATTCATTTACAATAATAATTGGATTTGTGTTTATCATATAGAAGATGATTTTGTGATTGTATTGCCCATTAAGTGCTTTAAGAATTCTGGTCGATACGCTTGATCAACGTTATCGATAGGAATCTCCTAAACGCTTTGATGAGACAATTTGACACAATAAATTGAACTATAAAAAGTAAATTTTTCTAGTAAATGATTTCATAAAGATAATTGTAATTTTGGAAGTTTTAGCTTTTCAGGAAAGAAGATTATTTGAAAGAACTCTTTTCCGATACTCTTATCCTTATGATTCCCGAAGGGAACCAAGACTTCATTATTTGTACTAGTACTAGTCGTATTGGTTTCGGTGTTGTTCTCGTGCGAAAAGTTAGTAGTTGCCTATGCTTCTAGACAACTAAAGCCTAACGAGATTTGTTATGCTATCCATAATTTGGAGTTAGCTGCTATAGTCTTTGCTCTAAAGATTTGGCGACATTAATTATTAGGCGAGCGTTTTATTCTCTTCACTGATCACAAATCTCTGAAGTATTTATTTACTCACAAAGAGCTTAATATGAGGCAACAGCGTTGGCTCGAATTTCTTGCTTCATATGATTTCGATATTCAGTATACCCCTGGTAAGGGTAATCGAGTTGTTGATGCGCTTAGTCGTAAGCAGCATGTTGTTGTTTCCATGATGCTAGCAGAGTGGAATATTTTGGAAGCTTTATCTCTTTGTGATATTAGAGACCGTCCTTCAGTTTCTGATTCTCCCGTGCTTTTATTTAGCATGGAAGCTCGTCCTAATTTGTTAGATCGCATTGCCGATGCCCGGAAGCAAGATCCAGATCTTGCTCATCTTATTCAGAGTTGTAAATCGGAATCCCGAAGTGATGATCTAAAGGATTTCGATATTGATATTCATGGTTGTATCCGGAAGAAGGGTAGATTGATCGTGCCTGATATTTCTAATCTTAGAAATGACATTCTTGAGGACTGTCATCGTTCTAAGTATACTGTCCATCCAGGCAGTAACAAGATGTATGCTGATATGAAACGTTTATACTTTTGGGAAGGTATGAAGCGTGATGTTGCGAGTTATGTGAGTCGTTGCATGACTTGTCAACTTATTAAAACTGAACATCATCATCCTAGTGGTATTTTGCATCCTCTTGAGATTCCATTATGGAAATGGGATCAAATTTCTATGGACTTCATTGATGGTCTGCCTCGTTGAGGTCGGGCCATAATAGCGTTTGGGTGATTGTTGACCGATTGACTAAATCAGCCCATTTTATTCCTATCAAGTCCAATCGGACTGCTCCTTGTTGGCTAAGCTGTTTATTAAAGAAGTCGTTCGACTTCATGGTGTGCCTAGTTCTATTGTTAGTGACAGAGATCCGCTTTTCACTAGTGGTTTCTGGCAGAGTCTTCAGAAAGCTTTGGGCACTAAGCTCAATCTCCGTACAGCTTATCATCCACAGTTTGACGGTCAGACTGAAAGGGTGAATCAAGTTTTGGAAGATCTCCTTCGAGCTTGTATTTTCGATTTTGGCGGTAGTTGGGAAGACCACTTGCCTCTTGTTGAATTTTCTTATAACAACAGTTTTCAATCCAGTATCGGTATGGCTCCTTTCGAAGCTCTTTACGGAAGGCCGTGTCAATCACCATCTTGTTGGTTGGAATCGGGGGAAAAGTTAATTCTCGGCCCCGATTATATTCGTGATTCTTCGGAGAGGATTGATATTATACGACAGAGAATGAAGGAGGCTCAGAATAGGCAGAAATCTTATGCCGATCATCGTAGAAAGCCTTTGGAATTTTCTGTTGGCGATCTCATATTCATTCGTGTTTCTCCGATGAAGGGTGTGGTGCGTTTTAGTCACTCCGGAAAATTGGCTCCTCGATATGTTGGACCGTTTCCTATTACGGAACGCATTGGCCCAGTTGCTTATCGTGTATCGCTACCTGCTCAGTTTTCGGGAATTCATGACGTATTTCATGTATCCCAGCTTCGTCGATGCCTTCGAGATTCAGATTCTATTATTGATCCTCCTATGTTGCAAGATCTTGAGATCTCACCCGACTTGTCTATGGTGCAAAATCTTAATCGTGTGTTAGCTTCGGAGGTTAAATGCCTTCGGAACAAAGAAGTTCCGCTCGTGAAGATTCAATGGTCCGCAAACCCCAAGGATTGCACTTGGGAAACCAGAGAATTCATCGAGCGTTCTTATCCCGGTTTTCTCTCCTCTTCGGGTGGAGGTGAGCATTCGTATCTATCTTTCCTTTTTAATCTTTGATTTGATAAATTGTTGTGTTATTGACTACTTCTACTATGAAAATTGCGGGGACGCAATTTTTATAAGGAGGGGAGTCTGTAATGACCGTGATTTTATTACCTTCGTAATAAATGTTTTTAAAATCGGTAACGACCGGAATTTTTGAATTACTGTCGGAGTGAATATTTTAAATAGAAATTTGAAAAATAAATTTACAATGGAAAAAAAAATAAAAAATGAATGATTTCATAATCAGTTGAACATAAGTGGTAGACGTTTGCCACGTTAGTGGAAAAATGACCCCCTTTGCCTTCACGTGTGAATAGAAGTCCATTTCAAAAGCAAAACTATGAACACTTTTCCTTTGCTTGCAGCCATCATAATTTTGCTAGCTGTGTCCTTTTATTTCCACTAGTGCACGTCTACCATAAATGCAAAGTGTACTAAAAAATGTTGGCCAGCCTTGTTGCTTTGACTTATACTTCATTTTGAAAAAAAAAATATAAAGAAAAGAAAATATATCTGCAACCTTCTCCTTGCTCAATTTCAGCTGTTAAGGGAAGCATTAATGGCAGCATAAATTCGATCTCTGTTGGATATAAAAGGGGTTGGACTTTAAAACATATGTGAGTGAAAAATCTCACATCTGCTAATTTATTCCTTTTGACACTGCTTACTAGCTCAGTTCAATTGAATTGAGTATACTAATTTCAACTCAAAGTTGCATCAATAAGTTTCAACAGGGTTTCTGTCATTTTTTAGCCGCATTGTTCACTGATGCACTTGAATTTGCATTTGTTTATCTGACCGTGACCATTACTTCACATTGAAGTTCGGTCACATACAGGATTCCTTTGAATACTCTGTTTTTATGGATCCCAGTGGTCAAATTGTTGCCTTGAGTTAGAAGTAAGTGAACACGGTCTAAATCTTTAGTTACGTAAGTGTTAAAGCATTTTCCAATCCATCTATTTTTCATACGCACTGCAAGTTACATGTGTATAAATATGATACAAGTTTCATTTAGTAACTTGCATGCAGGCCATATTAAATGGTTCCTTTGGTTTCATGCGTGAGAACATTGCATTGCCAGGTCTTTGTTATAGTAAAGTGTCCAGGCATAAAGTTTTATATTTTTTCATTGTCCAGGTCCTTTGTGATCTTGTTTAAAGAAAAAATTGCTTACAAATAAGTGTGATCTTGTTTAAAGACAAAAATTTCTTCCAAATAAGTGTAGTAGCCCAAGCAAGTTTCCATTCACAAACATTATTATTTGATTATCATCTTACTGCATATATGCGTGCCTTTAGCTAGGCAAGATTTGTTTAGGTGTGACTTCATTTAAATTTTCATGCGTGACTCATCGTTTGCTTTTAAAAAAAAAGTGTACAGATCACATTTTGTGACACGTGCTTGCTTGGATAAGGCTCACATATGTTTGTACGTGAGCATTAAGGCTTTGGACAAAAGCTTTATATATTTTGCCCAAAGGTGTTACATGCCTTTATCTCATTTACATTGTTTACATTGGGCATGTTTTTACAAAATATAAATCAAACCCAGGCTACAGATTGATTTTTGCATATCCATATTTAAATTTGCCTGACCATCATCAACTTGTTGGACATGTTATAGTGTGCGTGCATGAAGTCTATTGTCAGGCAGTACTATAAGCTGACGCAAATATAGTAGCGCAACCTACCGGTTAATTTACATTGAATGTATGGTTGGTTTTAAAACGTAATTTGTTGCCGTTATTTTTATAACGGAATTTGTACGCCGGTAAAATATTTTGAAGCTTGTTGTTTTGGTGACATTTTTGACGAATAAAAATTACTGTTGTTTTGACTTCAACAACCGTCAATTTTAAAGTGAATTTTTAAAGCGGTTATCCCGCAACGCTGATTTGGTATCCGTTTTTACGGTATTTTGTGAAGCGCAATTTCCTTGTCGAAATTGCTACAGATGCTACTATTTAATCACGTGTTTTAAAAATGGTTTTAAATTGAAATTGTTTTCAAAAATTCTACAGTTTGCGCTTTCAAAAGAATGAGGAAGCGATTTAAACGATTCAGCAAAATTGAGGACTATGAACCCTTACTTTTACTGATTCGCTTAATTCCGGACTTGTCCATTTGAGAACGTAAAATGTATTTTTATAAAATACACAATTTTGCACTTTCAAGGAAACGATGAAGAGATTTAAACGATTTAGCAAAAGTGCGGAGTATGGAACCACACTTTTACTATTTCGGTTAAATCCGGACTCGTTAATTGAAATATTTGTTGTTTGATGATTTTGATGATTTTGTGCGCTTTCGAGCGACTATGATGGACCTTCGGGTCATATGATGGACCTTCGGGTCAAATACCAGTACTAGACCTTCGGGTCATATGTTGGACCTTCGGGTCATATGTTGGGCGCCAAAATTATGATGACAGTACTTGGTAGGCTTCGGCCATATGTTGATGCACGTGCGGCGTAGCTAAAACTCGCCATTTGTTGGGATCGATCCACTTATATGTTGATTTTCTAGTTATCTATTTTTGATTTCTAGATTTTGTGAATTGTTGTTTTGAATTCAATTGTGAATTTGAAAGTTGATTTAGATGGAGTTTGATGTGATTTCTTCATTTAACTATGTTGATTTCTTATGTTGAATAGCCTCATTCGAGACTATTATTATTTTGCTTTGATGTTATTCATGATACATTCACTTCTAAGAATAAATTAGACTGATTCGTTTATTATTTTCTTTTAAATAATACTCGGGTCAGACCGAGTTATTTCAGGATAGACGATATCTTTTATTCAGTAGCAGCTTCAGCTTTTGGGATCTCACATCATCTTTTATCTAGCCTTCGAGGAATTCTTTTGGTTATTTGACTCTCATCTTATGTATGTTGATGTATATGTTTATGTACATTTGGTTCATGTGAACCATCGACTGTTGTAGCATGTATTCCAGACTTGTCTTCCGCTATATATCTAATATTTCTGTTCTGATGTGATTATACTATCAGTGTTGTTGTTATTATGAGTTGTTCTGAATTTTTCTTTAGCCACTGTAGTTTCGTTTTAGATTTGGATTGAAAATATATCTTTGGGAGTAATTTACACAACTCCTATCGATGTAATCAATACTCGTCTAAGGCATAACTTACGGATGGTCGCTTCTCACAAGCCTTATTCTTCGCAATAGCAGACGTTATTCCTTATAATAACCTTTGTTATTGTGAGCATAGAGGTGGGGCGTCACAGCTTGGTATCAGAGCTGAGATTCAGAACAAGTTATAATAAACACGGAACAGAAGTAGAATGGAACATGTGTTACAACTATTCGAGGGTTTTATTCGTGCCTTTCCTAATCTATTCCTTCGTTGTTCTTAAACTTTCATCCTCTCTAACAAGTTGGAATATGTCTAGGAATATAATTCATATTTCCGTAGTATTCCAATTGTTAAATTCCTTTTCAATTTAGATTTGAAAGTAGGGCATCGGGTTTCTGATTGTCTTACTGCTCCTAAGGATTTCAAATCTGGGAAGCTTAATGTTGCTTAAGCTTCTGGTGATTCTTTCAGCCCAAAGGTATTCCTCCTTCTGTTTTGGAAGGTTTTATTTTATTTCATTGCCGTTCTATTACAGTTCTTATCGATACGGGTGCATCCCATTCATTCGTGTCAAAAGAGCTTGTTGGTGTTATTCCTTTGGATGTTGTTACTCTTTGCGGCCCTTTAAGGATTGTAAATCCTATTGGTGGATCCGCTACTCTTGATTTGTTATGTGTTGATGTTGAGATTATTCTTTGTGGTTTTTCCTTTCATGTGAATCTGCATGTTATGGATCATCTTGGTTTTGATATTATTTTGGGTATGGATTGGCTCGTCCGTTATGAAGTTCAAATCCTATGTCCCGAAAGAACTTTATATCTCAAGCATCCCGATGCTATCGAGCAGCTATCTATTATATTTCGAAATATGGACCATCCTTCGAATGCTCTCATTTCTTCCTTCGAATCGGAGGATGTCATTGCTAATATTCTGGTTGTTTGTAATTTTTCTGATGTCTTCGAGCCTATTTCGAGATCGCCGCCGAAGAGGGAAATTGAGTTCTGTATTGATCTTATCTCCAGTGCTCATCCTGTCAGTCGTCCTCCCACGAGGATGTCTGTTAAGAAAAATGAGGAACTCAAGCATCAATTATCTGAGTTGGAAGCCAAACGATTTATTCGTTCTAGCTCATCTCCTTGAGGCGCCGCCGTTGTCTTCATTAAGAAGCCAGATGGTACTCTTAGGCTTTGCAATTATTATCGCAAGCTTAACAAGCTCACTATCGAAAATAGGTACTCATTACCTAGGATCGACGATATGTTCAATCAATTAAGTGGCGCTAAGCTTTTCTCCCAACTCGATCTTGCTACCGGTTTTCATCAGTTACGAGTGGCGGAGGATAGCATCCCTCTTACCGCATTCCGCACTCATTATGATTCTTATGAATGACTTATTATGTCATTCAGTTTGCCCAGCTTGTTTCATCCATTTTGTGAATCGAGTATTCCACGAATATCTCGATGACTCCATTTGTGTATTTATTGATTTTGGATGAAAACAGTAAAAAAAAAAAATTGCAAATCTTTTTCATAAGATTCATTTACAATAATAATTGGATTTGTGTTTATCATATAGAAGATGATTTTGTGATTGTATTGCCCATTAAGTGCTTTAAGAATTCTGGTCGATACGCTTGATCAACGTTATCGATAGGAATCTCCTAAACGCTTTGATGAGACAATTTGACACAATAAATTGAACTATAAAAAGTAAATTTTTCTAGTAAATGATTTCATAAAGATAATTGTAATTTTGGAAGTTTTAGCTTTTCAGGAAAGAAGATTATTTGAAAGAACTCTTTTCCGATACTCTTATCCTTATGATTCCCGAAGGGAACCAAGACTTCATTATTTGTACTAGTACTAGTCGTATTGGTTTCGGTGTTGTTCTCGTGCGAAAAGTTAGTAGTTGCCTATGCTTCTAGACAACTAAAGCCTAACGAGATTTGTTATGCTATCCATAATTTGGAGTTAGCTGCTATAGTCTTTGCTCTAAAGATTTGGCGACATTAATTATTAGGCGAGCGTTTTATTCTCTTCACTGATCACAAATCTCTGAAGTATTTATTTACTCAGAAAGAGCTTAATATGAGGCAACAGCGTTGGCTCGAATTTCTTGCTTCATATGATTTCGATATTCAGTATACCCCTGGTAAGGGTAATCGAGTTGTTGATGCGCTTAGTCGCAAGCAGCATGTTGTTGTTTCCATGATGCTAGCAGAGTGGAATATTTTGGAAGCTTTATCTCTTTGTGATATTAGAGACCGTCCTTCAGTTTCTGATTCTCCCGTGCTTTTATTTAGCATGGAAGCTCGTCCTAATTTGTTAGATCGCATTGCCGATGCCCGGAAGCAAGATCCAGATCTTGCTCATCTTATTCAGAGTTGTAAATCGGAATCCCGAAGTGATGATCTAAAGGATTTCGATATTGATATTCATGGTTGTATCCGGAAGAAGGGTAGATTGATCGTGCCTGATATTTCTAATCTTAGAAATGACATTCTTGAGGACTGTCATCGTTCTAAGTATACTGTCCATCCAGGCAGTAACAAGATGTATGCTGATATGAAACGTTTATACTTTTGGGAAGGTATGAAGCGTGATGTTGCGAGTTATGTGAGTCGTTGCATGACTTGTCAACTTATTAAAACTGAACATCATCATCCTAGTGGTATTTTGCATCCTCTTGAGATTCCATTATGGAAATGGGATCAAATTTCTATGGACTTCATTGATGGTCTGCCTCGTTGAGGTCGGGCCATAATAGCGTTTGGGTGATTGTTGACCGATTGACTAAATCAGCCCATTTTATTCCTATCAAGTCCAATCGGACTGCTCCTTGTTGGCTAAGCTGTTTATTAAAGAAGTCGTTCGACTTCATGGTGTGCCTAGTTCTATTGTTAGTGACAGAGATCCGCTTTTCACTAGTGGTTTCTGGCAGAGTCTTCAGAAAGCTTTGGGCACTAAGCTCAATCTCCGTACAGCTTATCATCCACAGTTTGACGGTCAGACTGAAAGGGTGAATCAAGTTTTGGAAGATCTCCTTCGAGCTTGTATTTTCGATTTTGGCGGTAGTTGGGAAGACCACTTGCCTCTTGTTGAATTTTCTTATAACAACAGTTTTCAATCCAGTATCGGTATGGCTCCTTTCGAAGCTCTTTACGGAAGGCCGTGTCAATCACCATCTTGTTGGTTGGAATCGGGGGAAAAGTTAATTCTCGGCCCCGATTATATTCGTGATTCTTCGGAGAGGATTGATATTATACGACAGAGAATGAAGGAGGCTCAGAATAGGCAGAAATCTTATGCCGATCATCGTAGAAAGCCTTTGGAATTTTCTGTTGGCGATCTCATATTCATTCGTGTTTCCCCGATGAAGGGTGTGGTGCGTTTTAGTCACTCCGGAAAATTGGCTCCTCGATATGTTGGACCGTTTCCTATTACGGAACGCATTGGCCCAGTTGCTTATCGTGTATCGCTACCTGCTCAGTTTTCGGGAATTCATGACGTATTTCATGTATACCAGCTTCGTCGATGCCTTCGAGATTCAGATTCTATTATTGATCCTCCTATGTTGCAAGATCTTGAGATCTCACCCGACTTGTCTATGGTGCAAAATCTTAATCGTGTGTTAGCTTCGGAGGTTAAATGCCTTCGGAACAAAGAAGTTCCGCTCGTGAAGATTCAATGGTCCGCAAACCCCAAGGATTGCACTTGGAAAACCAGAGAATTCATCGAGCGTTCTTATCCCGGTTTTCTCTCCTCTTCGGGTGGAGGTGAGCATTCGTATCTATCTTTCCTTTTTAATCTTTGATTTGATAAATTGTTGTGTTATTGACTACTTCTACTATGAAAATTGCGGGGACGCAATTTTTATAAGGAGGGGAGTCTGTAATGACCGTGATTTTATTACCTTCGTAATAAATGTTTTTAAAATCGGTAACGACCGGAATTTTTGAATTACTGTCGGAGTGAATATTTTAAATAGAAATTTGAAAAATAAATTTACAATGGAAAAAAAAATAAAAAATGAATGATTTCATAATCAGTTGAACATAAGTGGTAGACGTTTGCCACGTTAGTGGAAAAATGACCCCCTTTGCCTTCACGTGTGAATAGAAGTCCATTTCAAAAGCAAAACTATGAACACTTTTCCTTTGCTTGCAGCCATCATAATTTTGCTAGCTGTGTCCTTTTATTTCCACTAGTGCACGTCTACCATAAATGCAAAGTGTACTAAAAAATGTTGGCCAGCCTTGTTGCTTTGACTTATACTTCATTTTGAAAAAAAAAAATATAAAGAAAAGAAAATATATCTGCAACCTTCTCCTTGCTCAATTTCAGCTGTTAAGGGAAGCATTAATGGCAGCATAAATTCGATCTCTGTTGGATATAAAAGGGGTTGGACTTTAAAACATATGTGAGTGAAAAATCTCACATCTGCTAATTTATTCCTTTTGACACTGCTTACTAGCTCAGTTCAATTGAATTGAGTATACTAATTTCAACTCAAAGTTGCATCAATAAGTTTCAACAGGGTTTCTGTCATTTTTTAGCCGCATTGTTCACTGATGCACTTGAATTTGCATTTGTTTATCTGACCGTGACCATTACTTCACATTGAAGTTCGGTCACATACAGGATTCCTTTGAATACTCTGTTTTTATGGATCCCAGTGGTCAAATTGTTGCCTTGAGTTAGAAGTAAGTGAACACGGTCTAAATCTTTAGTTACGTAAGTGTTAAAGCATTTTCCAATCCATCTATTTTTCATACGCACTGCAAGTTACATGTGTATAAATATGATACAAGTTTCATTTAGTAACTTGCATGCAGGCCATATTAAATGGTTCCTTTGGTTTCATGCGTGAGAACATTGCATTGCCAGGTCTTTGTTATAGTAAAGTGTCCAGGCATAAAGTTTTATATTTTTTCATTGTCCAGGTCCTTTGTGATCTTGTTTAAAGAAAAAATTGCTTACAAATAAGTGTGATCTTGTTTAAAGACAAAAATTTCTTCCAAATAAGTGTAGTAGCCCAAGCAAGTTTCCATTCACAAACATTATTATTTGATTATCATCTTACTGCATATATGCGTGCCTTTAGCTAGGCAAGATTTGTTTAGGTGTGACTTCATTTAAATTTTCATGCGTGACTCATCGTTTGCTTTTAAAAAAAAAAAAGTGTACAGATCACATTTTGTGACACGTGCTTGCTTGGATAAGGCTCACATATGTTTGTACGTGAGCATTAAGGCTTTGGACAAAAGCTTTATATATTTTGCCCAAAGGTGTTACATGCCTTTATCTCATTTACATTGTTTACATTGGGCATGTTTTTACAAAATATAAATCAAACCCAGGCTACAGATTGATTTTTGCATATCCATATTTAAATTTGCCTGACCATCATCAACTTGTTGGACATGTTATAGTGTGCGTGCATGAAGTCTATTGTCAGGCAGTACTATAAGCTGACGCAAATATAGTAGCGCAACCTACCGGTTAATTTACATTGAATGTATGGTTGGTTTTAAAACGTAATTTGTTGCCGTTATTTTTATAACGGAATTTGTACGCCGGTAAAATATTTTGAAGCTTGTTGTTTTGGTGACATTTTTGACGAATAAAAATTACTGTTGTTTTGACTTCAACAACCGTCAATTTTAAAGTGAATTTTTAAAGCGGTTATCCCGCAACGCTGATTTGGTATCCGTTTTTACGGTATTTTGTGAAGCGCAATTTCCTTGTCGAAATTGCTACAGATGCTACTATTTAATCACGTGTTTTAAAAATGGTTTTAAATTGAAATTGTTTTCAAAAATTCTACAGTTTGCGCTTTCAAAAGAATGAGGAAGCGATTTAAACGATTCAGCAAAATTGAGGACTATGAACCCTTACTTTTACTGATTCGCTTAATTCCGGACTTGTCCATTTGAGAACGTAAAATGTATTTTTATAAAATACACAATTTTGCACTTTCAAGGAAACGATGAAGAGATTTAAACGATTTAGCAAAAGTGCGGAGTATGGAACCACACTTTTACTATTTCGGTTAAATCCGGACTCGTTAATTGAAATATTTGTTGTTTGATGATTTTGATGATTTTGTGCGCTTTCGAGCGACTATGATGGACCTTCGGGTCATATGATGGACCTTCGGGTCAAATACCAGTACTAGACCTTCGGGTCATATGTTGGACCTTCGGGTCATATGTTGGGCGCCAAAATTATGATGACAGTACTTGGTAGGCTTCGGCCATATGTTGATGCACGTGCGGCGTAGCTAAAACTCGCCATTTGTTGGGATCGATCCACTTTTATGTTGATTTTCTAGTTATCTATTTTTGATTTCTAGATTTTGTGAATTGTTGTTTTGAATTCAATTGTGAATTTGAAAGTTGATTTAGATGGAGTTTGATGTGATTTCTTCATTTAACTATGTTGATTTCTTATGTTGAATAGCCTCATTCGAGACTATTATTATTTTGCTTTGATGTTATTCATGATACATTCACTTCTAAGAATAAATTAGACTGATCCGTTTATTATTTTCTTTTAAATAATACTCGGGTCAGACCGAGTTATTTTAGGATAGACGATATCTCTGATTCAGTAGCAGCTTCAGCTTTTGGGATCTCACATCATCTTTTATCTAGCCTTCGAGGAATTCTTTTGGTTATTTGACTCTCATCTTATGTATGTTGATGTATATGTTTATGTACATTTGGTTCATGTGAACCATCGACTGTTGTAGCATGTATTCCAGACTTGTCTTCCGCTATATATCTGATATTTCTGTTCTGATGTGATTATACTATCAGTGTTGTTGTTATTATGAGTTGTTCTGAATTTTTCTTTAGCCACTGTAGTTTCGTTTTAGATTTGGATTGAAAATATATCTTTGGGAGTAATTTACACAACTCCTATCGATGTAATCAATACTCGTCTAAGGCATAACTTACGGATGGTCGCTTCTCACAAGCCTTATTCTTCGCAATAGCAGACGTTATTCCTTATAATAACCTTTGTTATTGTGAGCATAGAGGTGGGGCATCACAAAACTGCTCGATTACAACTTTAAAAAGAAACTAAGTTATGACTGAACGGGAACATGCAAGAAATAAAAGTGCCTAAAACAAGAAAGAAAACATGCTAAATGTAATAGTGCCGCAGATGTTCACTGTTCCATGCTCGGGGGAGTGTCGTGCCATCAACGGTCGCTAGCTTGAACGTTCCCTCTCCAAGCTTCCGTTCAATGGTGTACGGACCTTCCCAGCTGGGATTCATACGTGATGGTACCGGGAATACTCGTTTCAGAACGAGATCACCCACATCAAAGATCCTTGGGCGGACTCTGCCGTCGTAGTAGCGCTTGACTCGGTGCCTATGCGCTGCCGCCCTTAATTCGGCTTCTTCATGCTTTTCATCGATGCAGTCCAGTGATTCCAACAAGAGATTTTGGTTCGTCTTGGGATCATAGTATGTCACTCGGTGTGATGGAACTTCAAGTTCCACGGGTACAACGGCTTCGAAGCCGTATGCCAAGGCGAATGGAGTGTGGCCGGTCGCGGACTTGTGGGTAGTTCTATATGCCCATAATGCTGTCGAGAGTTCATCTACCCACTTGCCTCCAACCTTCTCCAGACGCTTCTTCAGTATGGACTTGATTATTTTGTTAACGGCCTCGACTTGTCCGTTAGCTTTCGGGTGTGCGACGGCGGCGAACTTTTTCTCGATGCCGTACTTTAAACAGAACTCTTTGAACTCTCTACTTTCAAATTACGTCCCGTTGTCCGTAATGATGGTGCGAGGAAGGCCAAAGCGGCATATAATGTTTCGTACAACGAAGTTAATGACCTTCTTAGAGGTGATTGTGGCCAAAGGTTCTGCCTCCGCCCATTTTGTGAAATAGTAGACTGCAACTATCGCGTATCTCGCGCCACCTCTGGATATAGGCAAAGAGCCGATTATGTCGATTCCCCAGATTGCAAATGGCCAGGGACTAACCATTTGCGTGAGTTCCGTTGCTGGAGTCCTCGGTATTTTCGCATATCTTTGACACTTGTCACACTTTCTTGCATAGTCTGCGGCGTCCCGGTTTACGGTTGGCCAGTAATATCCATAGCGGAGGATCTTTTTTGCTAGCGTTTGCCCCCCAGTATGGTCGCCACATTCCCCTTCGTGAACCTCTCTTAAGACCCGCTTTGTCTCATCATGAGCGATGCATCGTAATAATGGGACTGAGAATCCTTTTCGATACATTGATCCATCCTGCATTACGTATCGCGCGGCCTTTCGAACGACCTGCCGTCTTTCGCTTCTTTTTTCTGGTAAAGCCCCGGTCGTCAGGTACAGTTTGAATGGGGTTATCCACGATTCCTTCTCGATTTTTGTTTCCAACACGCAATCGACTTTCATCTCGTCTATGCTCGGGGCATGCAAGACTTCAACGGGATACAATCCCATTTGCTGTGCATCGCCGGTACTCGCAAACTTAGCCAATAAGTCGGCTTCTTTGTTCAGTTCGCGCGGGACATGCGAAATGTCATAACGCTCAAGATTTGATAGTAGTTCTTGGACCCGAACAAGGTACGGAGCAAGCTTTTGTCCCTTTGCTTAGCAGTCTCCCCGCACTTGATAAACCACCAACTGTGAGTCACAAAAGATTTCAACTGATTTAATCCCGAGTTCTCCGATGAGCCTCAAGCCCGCAATCAGTGCTTCATATTCTGCTTCGTTATTTGTAGCTGGGAAATCGAGCTTCAAAGCATAACAGATTGATCGGTTTTCCGGAGTTATAAGGACTACGCCTGCGCCGGAGCAACGGTCGTTCGATGCCCCATCAGTGTATAATTTCCATTGGACGGGGGGAATGACGTCGTGATTATCCGGTTCGACGGGAATGGTAAACTCAGCGATGAAATCTGCTAATGCTTGCCCTTGGATGGCTCTTCGTGGTAAGTAGGCGATATCGAATTGGCTCAATTCGATGTTCCATTTTAGCAATCTTCCAGAAGTTTCCAGCCGTTGGAATACCTGCCTCAGGGGTTGATCGGTATAAACACTGATTGAGTGTGCTTGAAAGTATGGGCGCAGCTTACGTGATGCAATCACCAAGCAATAAGCCAATTTCTCGATCTTAGGGTAATTCCTCTCCGCCCCCGTTAAACGCTTGCTAACATAATACACCGGCCTTTGGACTCGATCCTCCTCACGAATTAAGGCCGCACTTATCACATGCGGGGATACAGCCAAGTATACGTATAGCATCTCGTGGTTTACTGGTTTTGACAGCATTGGTGGACTCTCCAGATGCCTCACCAGATCCCGAAAGGCTTCCTCACAACTGGGCGTCCACTCAAAATTCCTCTTTCCTCTCTTTATTATGTCAAAGAATGGGATGCACTTGTCAGTTGCCCTGGATATGAATCGACTTAACGCAGCTACTTTTCCATTTAAGCTCTGCACCTGCTTTATAGTCCTGGGCACTTGCACATCTCGGATAGCTTGGATCTTTTCTGGGTTAGCTTCGATTCCTCTAGCATTGACGATGAATCCCAAAAACTTCCCCGATGCAACGCCGAAGGAACACTTCAGAGGGTTGATCTTCATCCCATAAAACCTGAGTATGTCGAACATTTCAGCCAAGTCTCGAATGTGGTCGTTTGACCGTCGTGACTTCATGAGCATGTCATCCACATAGACTTCCATCGTTCTACCCAATTGGTCCTTGAACATTCGATTCACTAAACGTTGGTAAGTCGCTCCTGCGTTCTTCAATCTAAAGGGCATCACTACATAGCAATAAAGCCCGACATTCGTAACGAAGCTGGTGTGTTCTTGGTCTGGAATATGCATCGGGATTTGGTTGTACCCGGAGTATGCATCCATGAATGATAACAGCTCGTGTCCTGCAGTGGAGTCGACCAACTGATCGATCCTAAGCAACGGGAAACTGTCCTTTGGACATGCTTTGTTCAAGTCGGAATAATCTACGCAAGTCCTCCACTTCCCATTCGCCTTTTTTACCAGCACGGGGTTGGATACCCATTTAGGGTAGAGGGCGTCGCGGACGAACCCATTTGCTTTGAGTTTGTCCACCTCCTCTTCGAGAGCAGCGGATCTCTCCGGGTCCATTCCTCTCCTTTTTTGTTTAACCGGGACGTATTTCGGGTCTATGTTCAACATATGACTCGTGATGGCGGGAGAGATCCCACACATATCAGAATGCGTCCAGGCGAAAGCATCAAGATTCGCCCGGAGGAAGTCGCTAAGGTCTTCAGTTATCGCGGGGCTAAGTTGTGATCCGATCTTTAGTATTCGCGAAGGGTCGTCACGGCTAACTGAAATGTCAATTGTTAATTCAGCCGGCGCTGCCTTCTCTTCCCTGGGTTTCTCATCGTCGTCTCTTGGATCTATATCTCTGAAGATCCGAGAACTATGCCCGAGCCAGGGCTCGGGCACTACTTGTCAATCATCCGTATTAAGGATGCGGATGGGATTGTCCGCAACCTTTCCCTTCTTCCTCCGATGGGCCTCTTGGAGCTCAGCCACATAACAGGAACGACCAGCTACTTGGTCGCCATGAACAATACCTACTACTTTGTCAGTTGGGAACTTCAAAGTTAAACACCACGGGGCTAACGCTGCCCTAAACTCAGCCAGGGCCGGCCGGCCCAAGAAAACATTGTATGGAGAATCCACATCCAAAACTACGAAGGGTAGAATTCGCACCCTCCGACGCTCGCCTTGTCCCAGTTCAACTGGTAACTCAACGTACCCCACGGCGTCGGTCGCTGCGCCGTTAAAGCCGTGTATACGAGCCTTGGACGGTTTCAGGTCTTTTGTTTCCAGTTTCATTTGGTCATAAGCCTTCTTGAAGATGATGTTGACTGAACTTCCGCAATCAATCAGAATTCTTTTCACATATGCTGGTCCGATCGTCGCAGATATGACCATCGGGTCGATGGTTGGGGCCTCTACTTGATCAGCATCTCTGTTTCTGAACACTATATCGTCCGTCATTACGCGCTGCTGCTTAGCAGGGGTCCCATCATCCACGTTCGAACAGCACTCAAAATCTGCATGCTTCAGGGAGCTTGCATACCGCTCCATCTCTTGCCAATTCTTATCTGCGGGGTGAGGTCCGCCGATAATTGTATTTATGACCAGTCTGCTTGCTGTTCGGGCAGGCTCCTCAGGATGACGCGAAGCTGGTGCATGACCTGAGTTGGACGTTCCCTGTCCTCCTTCCTGTGGATCCTTCATAAATTCTTGCAACTTCTTTTGCCTGATCAACTTCTCGATAGCGTCGTGCAGGTGTCTGCATTCTTCCGTATTGTGCCCATAAGTCTCATGGAAGCGACAATATTTCCCGGTCCGCTTCTGTTCCTCGGTTGATTCTTTTGGACGTGGCTTTCTGTACTGAAAGGTATTGCAGGTGGATAGGTAGATGTTCTCAAGCGGCGCGTTCAGCGGAGTATATTCGCTGTAGCTTGGAATTCTCGACTTCCACTTCCCCGCTTCTCTCTTCTTCCCTTGTTTTCTTCCTCTAGACTCCTTAGGCTGTCCAGGCTTGTTTTGGACATTGACTTGGACCTTTCCCGAGCTGTCTCCGGACTGCTTCACAGCAATGTTGCTCTTCATAGACTCTTGGACAGGTCCTGGTGCCTTATCTCATCGTACCCACCTAGCTTCCTCTCTTCTTATGAACTGGTGTGCCTTTGAGTAGAAACGCTCTAGCGTGGTCGGAGGCTTTCCTGCCAACCAATCTCCAAATTCAGACTCCGGATCCACACCTCTCATCACAGCCATTAGAATTGCATGATCATTGGGATTACTGACTTCAGTTGCCGTGACATGGAACCTTTGTAAATATTCCTTCAATGACTCCCCGGGACTTTGGATTACACTTGACAGAGACATTACGTCCTTCGGACGAGTAGTGTGTATCCTGAACTGCTCAATAAACTTCTTTGCCAACTCATCGAAATTGGATACAGACCGTAGAGGAAGTCGGGTAAACCACATAGTAGTGATCCCAGATAGAGTAATTGGAAAGCATCTACACTTGGTGGCATCATTTGCTCTAGCTGAATCCATCATCCATTCGTACCTCATGACATGCTGTCTGGGGTCAGTCTTTCCCTCGTACGCAGGGATAGTTGGCATACTAAACTTTCTTGGGTACGCCGCCTGTAACACAACATCCTTGAACGGAGTGTGACTTCTTGACACTCCCCAATCATCGTTCGATAAGCCCTGATTTTCTTTCATCAATTGCCTGATCATGGCTGTCAGATCTGGTGTCTGTATGGAAGGCAGAATGTTAGAGTCTGTTCTACGCGCCTGTCCATGCTGATGCCTCCTCTCTTGGCGATCTACCAATCGTGCGTCTTGAGGTTCGACATCGTTAGCGTTTTGATGATCTGGGCCTCCATCCTCCATTTGTACTCCGGTCCTGAAGTTTCCAGTTCTTGCTTGGTCACGGTCTCCAGCTGTTTGAACAGCAGCTTCTGCTCGTGCAGCTTCAGTCTTGCGGCGTCTGCGCCTGGGAGGTTCATCAGAGGAAGTAGAGCTGTCAGATGAGGAATAAGGAGCGGGATTGCCCCCAGCATTCTGTTGCTGCTGTTGAGTGAGCTGTGCCATCAGGTTGGCGTTAGCTTGCATTTGCTCTCCTAGTTGCCTCCTGCTTTCCCTGAGCTCTCTCATCAAGTCGTTGAACTCTATTCTGGTGACAACTGGAGTTTGGTCTTGGACGGCAATCCCTTCACCCGGAATTGCTGGTTGGTTGCTAGGTCCTGCTTGTTGCACGCTAGCAGTCTCGCGGGCATCCGCATTATGAGAAGCTGACCTGGTACGTGGTCCTGCCATTGTAGAGTTATTGGTATGAACTCTGAGTAGAATCAACGGATGTCCTATCAGTGAGTCGGATCTTCTTTGGGGGATTTGTTCAATCCAGTAGCTTCAAAGCAGATCCTTGAGGTCCGAGAATTCAATTCTCGGTGAAAGCACCAAAGTGTTAGCACCAAAATTGGTCACTAACCTCGTAGAGAAAGATTGTGTAGAGATATAAGTGATGAAATCAAATTAAAACAGAGAAGACAATGCTAATTTAAATGCTGAAAGTAAGAACACCAAATTTATAGTGGTTCAGCGTAATTGCCTACGTCCACTTTAACTTTTATTGATCCTCTTAGTTGATGATTACAAATACAATTCGTGAATCAAACGCTTGAATGAAGTTTTTAAGTAGAGGAGATGAGTCTCAAAAATGGCAGAGTTTCCCCGGTGTTCTCTCCTCCAAAAAAGGATCCTCTTCACTGTGACCCTGCTCCTCTATTTATAGACAAAGATGGGCTGGACTTCCCAAGTGGGCTTGGTAGCCGAACGCTCTAGCCCAGGTGTAGTGTTCGCTGCATGCCGAACCAGGTATGCCGAACGCTTTGACGCCGAACAGTCCTCTCCATGCCGAACGGTCCCTTCCATGCCGAACAGTCCTTTCTATGATGAATGGTTCGTTTGATGTGTGGGAAGTGCATGATGGTTGCAGTTGAAGCCGATCGTAACTCTATCTGAAGCTCTTGATCGAATGATGCATGCTGGCCGAACGATAGTGTCATGTTGAGTAGTTATGTCCACCGAACGTCTTCTGGATGCCGAGCACTCCTGTTGTCGAGTTCTATCGATGCCGAGCGCTAGCTGACGCCGAGCATTGGTTGACGCCGAGTGCTAGTTGACGCCGAGTAGCCTGGTATGCCGAGTACTTCGCTGAGTACTATCTGATGCCAAGTGTCATGGATGCCGGGTACGCTGGATGCCGAGTACTTCGCCGAGTACTCCTAGATGCCGAACATTCTCTAACGCCGAGTCCCTCTGGATGCCGAGTACTTCGCCGATCACTCCTAGATGCCGAACACTCTCTGACGCCGAGTCCCTCTGGATGCCGAGTACTTCGCCGATCACTCCTAGATGCCGAACACTCTCTGACGCCGAGTGCTACCTGATGTCGAGCACTAGTTGCCTGGTCAAATCTCCAGGAAACAATTATCATTTAAAAACAATTATTTGAATAATTATAATAACTATTAAATCATTAAATCTCAATTTAAATTCATGAATCAATTATTAAATATGATGTCATTATCGATGATGTCATAAATACATTTTATTTTCCAAAAATAAAATAAATAATTTTATTTCATATTCTTGTTTAAATGGGTAAATAAGTATACGTATCTAGCTCCATGCGTGACTACTGATAATTATAGAGTTGTTTATTGATAAAACAGTTTTCGGCCAATTTATCAATATTTTTTCAAAGTGTATATTTTTTGTAAGTATTTATTCAAAATAAAATTACCATTATTATTGTTCAAAACATCATAATCTATGTTTTTAAAAGGGCTTATATTTGAATATTTAAAAATAAATATAATTTATTAAATTAATAAATTTGTGGGTTGCCAAATGACACTGTCTTGGTCGGTAGGCATTGATTTATCATAAATGGATAGATTTGCACTATACTATGATTACTAAGTTACAAGCCCCCTTAATTTTGCAAACTGAACCATCTAATTTTATCTTCCCCTCTTTTCCTCCACCTGAAACTTACGTAGTCGCTCCTTTTCCCAATTTCGTCTACGCGCAATCGATCGATTCCCCTTACACTTATCTCATCTTCCCCCTTTTCCTCCATTGAAAATCGTTAAATTCCCTTCAATTTGTACCTTAACCATTCCTATACCACGGTTTCTACCCCACATCGTCAAATATTGTACAAACCCTAACATCAACCCCCTAAATGTTTACGCCTCTCCATTGGTGTCTGCTTTCGCCATTCCTTACTTCTATAGTATCGCCACTCAACTGATGTCTTGAGTTTTTTTAGAAAGACGATCGGCTGGGCAGTAATATACCATCGAGAAGCTTCTATAGTATTTTCTTTTTAAATGAATCATGGAGAGATTCTATATTATGTAACTAAAACATGATATCTAATGCAGGATTTAGCATGGAGGATATGGAATACAAAAACGGTAGCTTTACTTTTGGATTTAAAGTTCAAGACAAGGTACCACACACTCTCCCAGTGTATGGATTAGGACTATTTTTGTTATTTCGCACATGCTTACTTCTCCGTGTACTGATATATTTAGAAAGAAAAATAAATTCACCTGTTATCTAAGTTATTTGGAAATACACATTTTTTATACTTATTATATGGTTTTAAATGGATAATTTCTCAGGGCTTTGAGGATTCATTACTTCCAGAATACACAAGGCCTCATCTTTTTTGTTGAAAGTAATGAGAGAAATTGTGTTGTTGATGCAAGGGATAAGCTCCCCAGGATGCTAAACGAGGTAGTTATTTCTTATTAAAATGATATATGTATGCATGTTCCTCATTTTTGTTTCTATCTTGAAAATTTAAACCAGACCATACCATGTTAAGTATTGGCATGTCATTATTTTGTCGCATTAACTCCAACATTATATAAAGGTGATGGTTAGTAAACTAATCTTGAATCGGATAGAAACTTTCTACACTATTAACCTAATTTATATTTGAAATAATACTAACAGTTGACTTTTATGTCTTATGACTTAGAGCATCGGGCATTCTTTTGAAGCTTTTAATTAGAGGTTAATGGGTGGAGCCAGTTACAAGTTATATTTGTATGGAATCAGTGGAATATTTTATATCTTATAGGAAATGGTAGATGTGCTTTAGTCTACTTCATATCATATGTAAGAAATTTAAAGACTACCTACGTTTGCTCCTGCTTACTTGGGCAGTATGCAATATCATCCTATACATATTCTCCATCGTTAGTTATTTTTTCCTATAAAATATATTCGGATCGTGTAGTTTATACCTTAAATATGTTCGTATGTGTGAAATATGAGAACAATAAGTTGGACATATAAGGGTGGTAAATGGGCAAAAAAATTAGTCAGTGGTGTTTCTTCATTATATGATGTCTTCCCTCCTGCAGAGCTCATTTTCCCAAGTATATGGAGTCTTTCCTAATTTGTCAATTATCATTAAATACTTTACCAATGTAGCTTGATTGCAATCTGTAGTGAACAACATAAAAGGGTAAAAGCATGTGATGTGGAACTTATTCTCATTAAAAAATCCATAATATGCTGACATGGTTGTTACATGTAAGTTTGAGCCTCATTTTATGACCTTTGCAAAATATGGCTGGACAATTACAAAGGAATGTATATTATGATTAAGTAACTATACATTTGAACAAATAAATTTCATATTGCCGCAAAATTGTCTTTACTACATATTTACAAATATTTGGTTGTCATATCTTTTACGTCAACTTCTTCGGCTAAACTTTTCTCTCCCATAATTAGTTGGCTTTGATCAATTTCAAAAGTTCATAGTAATTATAAAATAATATAATCCTTCTATTTATAAATCACAATCACACCATGCATTTGCTTTTGTCGTCACCATTTTAAAGATAACATTGGATTAAAAAGTTGATTTTTAAATTTTACTACAACATCAATATTGAATAGATTATATTTGTTACTTTAGAATGGCCACACTGTATAAATCGTATGGCTTTCTAATATTCTATTTGTTGTATAGCTTCCCAAAGAATTAAAGCTTTAATATTATTTGAGAATTTTTATTAGGTATTGTTTGAACGTTTTATTAGGTGATAAGATTTTGATTATTTATATACCATGGCCAATTAATAGTTTTGTTAATTGGAAGGCAGAATCTTCCAGTACGATCTATTGAAATTGTTTGAGTTCTTCAGGTAATATGTTATTTTACATAGCTTGAATATAGTACAAACAGGTTGAGAATATTAAGTGGAAAATGTGATAATTAATTTGTTGTTTACATCGGTTGAAAATACAGTAACTGTATTATTAGGTGTTAGGCAAATCCATGTGCGTAGCACGGGTTCGTCTTAGTATAATTAACTTTTTTACCATTCCTAAGCTCTAATCGACCAATTCCCTACATCAAATCCATTTTTGTGGATCAATTTGAGCTTCCACTTCGAATCCTTCATTGATATAGAGCATCCATCTTTTAATCAAGCTTCTTCATCACATTGAGCCTTCTTCCTTCCAACGGCGGTTCATTACACCACTCGAAATACATCGGTTGAAAATTCATTTACTATATTATTAGGTGTTAGGCGAATCCGTGTACGTGCTATTCCATATATCCTATTGGAGGTCAAAAAAACCTAAATTCTGTTGATGAATCCATTATGTTACCATTGCTTTGTTATTTGAGTTTGCATGGTTTTATTTGCTTCTTTTTTGATATTTTTTCGTTTTCTAAACTTTTGCCTCAACTATGCTATTTTCAGTATTCAATTTTTGTCTGGATAAATCAAATAGATCCCCTCCTTCTTCTTGCTATATTACTGCCATATCCATGAATAACTTGATGTGTGTTTTCAATGTTATTGATACTAGTAAAAAAAGAGTTAACTTCTTGATGAACTTACATGAAGCAGTGAGTTCACTTAGATTGGACAACTCATTTTCTCTACAATCAAGTTTTAAGGACTGTACATATATATTGTACATCGTTTAATTCTATATCATTATCGATTTCTTTCCAGGTTTGCCTATCGCCAACTCACTTGGCTATTGTGATGGAATATGTACAATAATAGGTTGGCCTTTTGTAAGATAAGGTATTATACTTATTTCCTCCATTATTATGAACAATTTTCTCATCACATGCTTATTGTTAATGGTATCAATATGTGTTTATATGAGTATCATTTTGAGAAAGATGGATTTTTCTTTTTAAACTCCATGCTTTGACAAACACATAACACTACTATGATCCATTTTGCGCTCTAAGGGAATCCAAGTGAACATATCTCCACTAATGGCTATTGTTGGGGAAAATCCCTTTAGATGATCAGTCTAAGGGAATAAAAAACCCAATGCAGCAGAAAACAACTGGATCGTAATTGTAGTGAGACAAAACAAAAGGAGATAAATACCAGAACAGACAATCACAGATCAATGCAATGTAGAAAAATAAATAACACCAGTATTTATAGTGGTTCCACTACCGCGAGGCAGTGTACGTCCACTTGGGGAGAGGAGATTTTATTAATCACTGAAAGATTAAAGTTGCAAGATTGATTCACTTTTGGAGGCTATACATAAGAAGAATTAATAACACAGACAAAATTCTGCAGAGTTTCAGCTCTCTAGGATGGCTGTCATTGTCGTCTCGAAGCTCCACTACTTATAGAGTGAAGATATGAGGAGTGATAGTTGCTATATAACAACTCTGGGGTTTGATTCGACATACCTCATCTGGTTCGGTAGTACACTTCACAATCTGGTTCTGTAGCACACTTCACAATCTGGTCCGGTATGCACATGTTCATTTTGGTCCTGCATCAGTTTGGTTCGGTCCTCCTCAATGCCGAACGAAACACATGGAGCAGCAAAGGAAACTTTCACCGAACCAAAAAATACCGAACGAAACATATCTCTTCTCATCCAATGTCGAATCATTATCACCGAACGAGATCATAACCGGACCACAAATCTGGTCTGGCAATTACTACTCTACCATCGAATAAGATCGCCTCCTCCACCGAATAAGATTACTCGTTCGGCCTTCATAACCACAACACCGAGCCAACCATCGAACGAAGTATCTCGTTCGGTCTCCACCCTACACCGCTCCAGCTCCACCGAACCAAGATAGTGGTTCGGTAATTCTAGCAACTTCCTGGAGCTTGCTTCCGTTTCTAGGGTTAGGATTTCCTCCTTCCTCATCGACGCTTCTCCATTGGCTTCTTCCCGAATTCAGGTATCAATTTCTAACAATCTCCACCTTAATACCGAATTCCATACAAGCCTTTCAATTTCATCTACACCACTATGCTCCAAGCAATGGATACTTACCCAATGAGCTTCGGCAATGCCATCACCCATTACACTCTGTCAACGAACTCCGGTAAGACCACCACCCATCAACAAAGTGTTTGAAGTACCCAGTCCGTGTAGAACCTATCAATCTCTACCATGAAAACAAACATCTTCATGAACCATCTGAACTCTCCCCACGTGCCATCCCGTGGCACCTAGCACTTCATTAAGCGAATCAATTTCGAGCAATGCTCGAACTTAGCAATAGGCAACGACTTGGTAAACATGTCTGCTGCATTCTCCTTTATATGAAATTTCTGAAGACGAACTAGCGTCTCTTCACTCATCGAGACAAGGAATGACTCTCTCACCACAATATGCTTCGCCCTCGAGCTAAATGCTAGATTTTCAACTAAGTGAATTGCACTTTGACTATCATAATGCACATTCACTCCTTTGTATGCGAAGCCCAAATCACACAACAATCGCCATAAATAAAGCGCCTCCTTAGTTGCTTCAACCGCAGCTATGAGCTTTGCCCCTGTAGTAGACAAAGCCACAATCGTCTGCAACCTCGCTCTCCATCTGATCGTTGTCGCACCAAAGGTGAACACATATCCAGAGGTTGACTTCCTTCAATCTCTATCACCGACATAGTCAGAACCGCAAAATCCAACTAAGCTGAAATCTCTTCCTTACCGTCAAAGACAAGTCCATGGTTTGAAGTTCCTCTAAAGTATCTAAAGATACACTTCACTGCTTCCCAATGCGTCTTTCATGGATTTGCCATGAACATACTCACCAATCCAACAGCCTGTGCAATGTCAGGCCTAGTGCAGACCTTGGCTTACATCAAGCTGCCAATTGCACTTGCATATGAGACCTTCATCATATAAGCCTTGTCCTTTTCCAAGATCGGAGAGCTTTTACTAGAAAGCTGTATGTGCAAAGACATGGGTGTGCTGATTGCCTCTACCCCTTCCATGCTAAACCGAGCTAGCACCTTTCGAATGTACTCCTTTTGAGTGAGGCTCAAAAGTCCTAGCTTTCTATCCCTTTAGATTTTCATATCCAAAATTTTCTTTGCTTCTCCAAGGTCCTTCATTTCGAATTCCGCTTTTAGCTTTAGCTTCAAACTATCGATTTCTGCTTTATCCTTGGAAGCAATCAACATATCATCCACGTACAAGAGTAGGTACATCCATCTACCATTCTTTAAATGCTTGAAGTACACATAAGTGTCTTTGATGCTACGATCAAAACCAAGTGAAAGCATAATAGAGCCAAACCTCTTGTACCATTGTCTAGGCGACTGCTTAAGTCCATACAATGACTTCTTCAATTTGCAAACCTAATTTTCTTTCCATTCTACAACAAATCCTTCTGGCTGCTTCATGTAGATGGTCTCATCCAAGTCTCTGTGCAAGAAAGCGGTTTTCACGTCCAGTTGCTCCAGCTCCAAGTCATGAGCTGCGACGATAGCGAGCAAAATGCGGATGGACGTATGCCTCACTACTGGAGAGAATATCTCATCATAGTCCAATCCCTTCCTCTGTGAAAACCCTTTAGCAACAAGTCTCGCCTTGTATCTCCCATCATCCTTCACCTTGAACACCCACTTGCAACCTATGGCTCAGATTCCTTGAGGAAGTGGTACCAAATCCCAAGTCTTGTTCTTCTTCAACGACTCTAACTGCTTTTCCATAGCACACATCCACTTCGAACTGTCACATGACTTCAAAGCTTCATCAAGGTCAAGCGGCTCCTCATGAACCACATGTAGGGCATAGTCAAACTGATCACCAAGGCTAAGGTTCGCAAATTGCCAATCACCATACCTTTCGGGCGGCCTAATAGTCCTACGACTGACCCGGGTAGGTACTGCTTCACCTAAACTCCTTTAAGCTCCACCTTGAACTGAACTTCCTTTAGATTCATGCACATCACTAGCACTGCTAGAAGGAACCTATGGACTATCCTGTGATGTTTCATCAACTGCGTTTTTCTCGATAACATCAACAACTCTACTATTTGGCTGGAAAATGGGAATTTATTCCATCTCCTTAGGCCTATCAGAATCTTCTGATGTGGTAGGTAGCTTCTCCTTCAGATTGAACATAGCAGACTCATCAAAAGCAACATGTCCGGAATGAATAACATTTCGATCAACAGGGTTCCAAATGCGATACCTTTGATACCATCGATGTATCCCATTAGCATGCCCTTGTATGCTCTAGCCTCCAACTTGTCATCACTTGTATGGTGAACGTACACAAGACAACCAAAAATTCGAAAGTAACCAAGATACACTGCTTTACCTTTCCACTTTTCCTTTGGAATCTTCCCATCTATATGCGCCGCAGTTGATAATGCCTCAGCCCAAAAGCCTCTAGACAAGTCCGCCGTCAATCTCAAGCAACGAGCCTTCTCTAATAGAGCCCTATTCATCCTTTCTGCAACCCCATTGGATTGCGGGTTGCCGAGTGTAGTGAAATGTCTCTGAATGCCATGCTGTCTACAGAAATCGAGGAACTCCCTAGAGACAAATTCACCGCCATTATCAGATCTCAGCACCTTCAACCTAGAACCAGATTGGTTCTCAACAAACACTTTCCAGTCTTTGAACTTCTCAAAACTCTCTGATTTGGCCTTCATCTCATACACCCATACTTTCGAGAAAAGTCATCAATGAAAGAAATAAAATATTTTTCTCCTCCAAGAGAAGGAGTAGCAACCGGTCCCCAAACATCTGTATGCATGTACTCAAGTACTCGCCTCGATCTATGGAGCCCAACTCCAAAAGATACTTTAGTTTGCTTGCCTAACATACACTTTTGGCAAAAGTCCATCTTGTCGAACCTTCCTCCTTTGATCATCTTCCATATCCGAAGCAACTCTAAGCCCTTCTCTGAAATATGACCCAACCTAAGATACCAAAGCTTTGTGGCATCCAATGCATGAGAACTATCTACTCCAACACACGACTCTCTAAGAACTGTGGTTCCTTTCAGCAAATATAGATTTTGGAACACATCTCATTTCATAAGAACTAGTGCACCTCTCAAAACCTTCAAACTATCCTTCTCGATAGTTACCTTGCATCCCAAAGATGCCAATTGTTCTAAAGAAATTAAGGACTTTCGAAGACCTGGAACATATCGAACACCTATCAAAGTGCGAATCACTCCGTCAAACATCCTGATCCTCACTGTACCTTCACCCATTGCTCTGCAGCTAGCATCATTGCCCATAAGAATAGAGCTTCCCTCTTGTCCAACGGAAGAACTGAAGTGATCCTTATTAGACGTCATATGGAAAGACGCCCTCGAGTCCAGCACCCAATGGTCTGAGACATCCGACACTACTGCAGACAACACATTGTCAGATACAGACTTCTCCACCACAAATGATGAAGATCCGTCTTCTTCTTTCTTCTTCAAATCTGGACAATCCTTTTTTCAATGATCAAGTTTCTTGCAGATAAAGCACTTCTAGTCCTTAGACTTTCCTCTCCTGCCATTATTGAGCTTCTTGGACTTGGAACGCCCTCTAGAGTGCCAATTCTTCTTATCTTCTCTACCTCTTTCAACAAATAGGCCGTGACTACTACTTCCACCTCTACTTCCTTCACTTATCTCCTTCATCTGATCTCTCAAGCCCTCAGATAGAAGGGGTGACTTCACATCTTCCACTGTCAATGTGTCTCTAGCGAAGATAAGGCTGTTAGCAAAACCTGTGTATCGCTGCGGAAGAGAACACAAAAGAATCATTGCCATTTGCTCCTCATCCATCTTCAAGTCAACAGTCTTCATCTTTATCACGAGATCATCAAAGAAATTAAGATGTTCCTTCACTGAAGTACCCTCTCTCATCCGCATGGTGAAAAATGTCTTTACCAATATCAGACGGTTAGTCAGAGATTTCTTCAAGTAGCGATTTTCTAGCTTGGTTCAAATGCCCCTAGCAGTGGTCTCACTGCTAATCTCTGAAATGACATTCTCTCCCATAGCTAGTTGTAAAGTAGTAAACGTCCATTTCTCCATCTCCTTCCTTTCCACGACTGAGATGTCAGCCATCAACACCTCAGGGGCAAACATTACTGGATGGACTTCATTCCTCATTAGAACAGCCTTCATCCTCCATTGCCAATTATCGGAGTCTTTATCCCCATTCCATTTCTCAATTGCTAACTGTGATCCTGACGTGATATACATCCCTCTAGTATATGGTCTTGTAACAACTAGAGTCGCTTAATCTTCTTTCATAGCGTCTAACACTCTTCAATCAACCTTGCAACTCCGATACCAGACTGTTGGGGAAAATCCCTTCAGATGATCAGTCTAGGGAATAAAAAACCCAACGCAGCGGAAAACAATTGGACTGTGATTGTAGTGAGACGAAACAAACAGAGATAAACATCAAAACAGACAGTCACAGATCAATGCAATGTAGAAAAATAAATAACACTAATATTTATAGTGGTTCCACTAACGCGAGGCAGTGTACGTCCACTTGGAGAGAGGAGATTTTATTAATCACCGAAAGATTAGAGTTACAAGATTGATTCACTTTTGGAGGCTATACATAAGAAGAATTAACAATATAGATAAAATTATGTAGAGTTTTAGCTCTCTTGGATGGCTGCCATTGTTGCCCCAAAGTTTCACTATTTATAGAGTGAAGATATGAGGAGGGGTAGCTGCTATATAGCAGCCCTAGGGTTTGGTTCAGCATACCTCATCTGGTTCGGTAGCACACTTCAGAATCTGGTCCGGTATGCACATGTTTATTTTGGTCCGGCATCAGTTTAGTTCGGTCCTCCTTAATGCCAAACAAAACACATGGAGCAGCAAAGGAAACTTTCACCGAACTAAAAAACACCGAACGAAACATATCCCTTCTCATCCACTGTCGAATCATTATCACCGAACGAGATCATGACCGAACCACAAATCTGGTCTGGCAATTGCTACTCCACCATCAAATAAGATCGCCTCCTCCACCAAACAAGATTACTCGTTCGGCCTTCATAGCCACAACACCGAGCCAACCACCGAACGAAGTATCTCGTTCGGTCTCCACCCTAAACTGCTCCACCGAACCAAGATAGTGGTTCGACAATTCTAGAAACTTCCTGGAGCTTGCTTCTATTCTAGGGTTAGGGCTTCCTCCTTCCTCGTCGACGCTTCTCCAATGGCTTCTTCCCAAATTCAGGTATCAATTTCTAACAGTTATGTCCTCCAACCTACATATAACGCCAGCACACCAATAAATATTGTGTTGTTTCATTCTTATACTCCTTCTAACATCTATTACACTCCAGGCACCGTGAGAACTAAATGCTGCACTTGAGCGATCCAGGATTGAAAAAGGTGTCTTCATCAACTAAAGCAACAAAATTGCTCATACAAGGTACCCTGCAACAAACGCCCCAACTGTACGTTCGCTGGCAATGCATCCACTGCATTACAAACTAACCTTATTTCATTATGTGCTAGATTCATAAATATATGTGCTCGCAAAGAGAATTAGAACAAAAAATAAACAATCTTGAAAACTATATTCCATTCCACACCAATCCAATACACAACTGTGTCAACAAGGTAATGCATGTAACAAGGTAACACCTATCTGCCAGAGCAATGTAATTAAATATCGTTTCTTTATCTCTTAACAGGTTACCGTACGGATAAACAACTCAATTGGTGGTGTGTACATTACCAATGTAGACTTGCTGAATGTCCTGAGCGCTCACAACTTCAACAACGAACCTTTCTCTAACAACCAAAGTGCATATGCATCCAGTTTCAAACATAGGTACATTTGGAATTAACATTATATTTACCAAATATAATTTTCCACCCCAACTACGTAAAATGCCTATGATTTTTTCCCCTATTATGTTAAGACAAAATATTTTAACAGAATAACATATATATATATATATATAGGATATTCACCATATTGTTCCAACCAGCTGCTGGATTTTATTCAATATCCAAAAAAGTGATTAGACTATCTACTAACTCAACATGAGATCAATGGAAAAATATGAAAACTTTGTTTCCTTAATTTCATTTTTATTCTTGTTTTTCTTTTTATTCACTTACTATAAACTCCCCAACACTGTATGTAGTAATGACCAATATACACCTGAGTACTTGAAAGTTTATAAAATCGTTGAATGATATTACACTAAAAACCCTTTAAAGTGTTGCTAAATCAAATGAGGTCAATTAAGTGTTAGGTAAATAATGGTCAAATGACCATTTGTTCAATTACTTTCCTCATTGTCTTCTACTTATGATTTGATGAACCTTTTCTGGATGAACTAGCACATATGATGCTGAAATGCTCAACATACGCTTCAAAAATAAATTTACATAAATTATTAGTACGTCTGTTGTTCTTCAATCCGCTGATGGTTCAAAATTTGAAGATGGTCAGATATCTCTGCATTTAGGGATGTTTTTATGTTATTTTATGCTTCACTTTAACCTTCAATCCCTTTGGTATACTTGCGTAGTTGGATGTATTTATAGGACTGTTTGTACCAAAATTGGGCACAACACTCTTCGGACATATTTGAAGAGATTAGAATGTAGAATATAAATGTAAAAAGAGGTTAATCTAACAAACACGCCAAAACAGACAAACAGAAATACAAGAACACATGAATTTATAGTGGTTCGGCGTTGTAGCCTATGTCTACTTTGGAAAGTTTGATGTTTTATTAGTGTCTACTAATTGATTACAACAGTGAATACTCAAGCACTCGAGTTACAATGGGTTTTCGGTAGAGTATCGATGTAGCCGAATCCAAAAGTCCCTTTTCTAAAGGCATAGGGTTGCTATTTGTAGGTGTAGGCTGAAAATATCTAACTTAGATCTTGGAATACCTCTTCTCCCACGTGGGTGGGCCCACTTGATCGATCCGGGGTCATTTGGGATCGATCCCTACTCCATTCGATCAAAAATAGCTCCTTTTGGGCTGAAATTGATCATAGACATTCTTGGGGTGGTAAGAAAGCTCCTATGAAAATTTGGTGGCATTTGGGCTTGTAGATCTCGAGTTATGATCGATCCAAGTTTGATTTTGCATTAGGCTGAACTGTTCATATCGATCCCATTCGCATCGATAGTTGTTCATATCGATGTTATGCGTATCGATCATGGTGACATGCAGCGATAGTCTAGGAGCGATCCACTTTTCATGCTGCATGACTGCTTCATTCGCTTTATCATGTCTTCTTCGTATCGTTCCTAGGAATCATTCTTCGTATCGATGAATGGAGGGTCTATTCGTATCGATCATCCATAGCCGCTTCGTATCGATGATCTTCATTCCAGTTTGTATCGATGTGCACTTATTTCTTCGCATCGATACTTGACTATACTTTTCATATCGATCTGCCATGACTCCTCTCGTATCGATCGTTGACTCTGTCCTTCGTATCGATCAAGCGAGTGATCGATACGAACCAGGCCGCTTCTGCTTGATGGATACGAACTGAAGTAACTCGAGGGATGGATACGAAATAGATGCTTCTGGGTTGATGGATATGAAGGTGGTTGGCCTATGATAGATACGAACACCATGGATCCGAATGAGGCTGCTTCCTTGATTTTGATCGATCCATACCTTGAGCATACAAACTCCGATTGACCTGAAATTCAGAATGTTGGCTTTCATAGCTTTGCTTGTCGTACCATGTTAATTGTAGCTTGATTCAGACTCAGACAAAATTGGCCAGTATCCACAGTAGACCTGTGTATAACCGATCTTCGAGATGGATTTTCTTGGGTCTCCGGTCAAGTTCTTGGTGTCACGGCCTTGCTAAAAGGCGGGATAACATTTGCCCCCTAAAGTACGTATTGTGAGCACATGACGTACTAAAAAGCTACAATATTCATTCTGAAAAGTCATATCCGATTTGCTTAATAGTTGTTGCCTTTTCATCAAAAGATGTAAACTTTGATTGATTTCCAGTAATATAAATGCCGAATTGCTGACTACCAACAATCATGCAATATTTTGTTGTAACTGAGTGTCGAGTGCTAGCAATTTATTGTTCACTGTTTTGATTGTCATTGGGTGAGCATTCAATTCCTGTCGATTTTGAAAATTGAATATTAGTCCATCATACAGCATGTATGTTAACTTGACTCATGTTCACGTTTGCATGCTCATGGGTCGTTGTCAAGTCTGTTTAATTTTTTATATCAAGTTTCGTATCGATCCTCTCCTGGATCGATGTGAAAATCGAGTTGTAACAACGTTTGATGGTTGTTTTAACTCTTCCTTTCATATCGATCCTCTCTTGGATCGATTTGAGAAGTTGGAAAACACGTTTTGTATCGATGGATTTGAATAGTTTAAACAAGTCTCTGTTGCATCCTTCGTATCGATGGGTCACCGATGGATACGTATAGCCATGCTCTAGATCGATCTGAATTGATGGTTACGAACAGTTGATCCCCTAACCGATACGGGTGGATGGATACGAAGAAGGCTCTTCGTATCGATGATGTTGTGGCCGTTCCTACTGGTTTTTATCACTGGGAGATGAATCGTTTCCTTATGAGTTCGAGTCCATATAAATGCATTTTGGACTTAGAAATTTTTTCATCTGTCTTCATTTTACTCTTGCTTTCGTATCGGTAGAAAACTTGAGAAATAGAAACTGCCTTCGTTCCCAAATCAACACAGCTTGTTAATCCCTCGAATCGACACTCTAATTTAGGTAATTAGTTGAATAATCTCACATTAAAACGATAAGATTTGAGATTTAACGCCAATTCGCTCATAATCGTGGCCAATTTTGATGATGATAAGGCCGGAATTGGGTTGGAGCATGGTTGTGGGAGGAGGACCTGGAGTCTGAACTATTTGGAGAAGAAGAAAGAAGGATGATGGATACGAAGGGCGTACTTGTATCGATTGTGGATGAAGAAAAAGCTCATATTTATCTGGACATAATGGAATTTCGTACCGAATGAAGGAATGGTTTCGCATCGATGGCTGGTGGACGTTCGTATCGATCGATTGATGATTGGCATTCGTATCGATCCGGAGCGATCGATATGAAATCTTGGGCATGGCGATCGATACGAATGTGTTGTTGATCGATACGAAGCAGAGGATTTTGCATCGATATGAAATGATCTTCGGGTGATCGATACGAAGCGCCATTCCACGATCGATACAAATCTCTGTTTCCCATGATCGATATGAATTATGCTCCTAGTGATCGATCCAAGTTCGAACTATGATGGATACAAAATCTTGCATAATCGAACATTTGACTCCGACGAGCTTCAACCTTGCATAATTGGACTTAAGCGCTTCACTGCATATTTGACTACCCTTCGAAGCTCGTCGATGGAACTGTAACTCGACAAACTCTGTGAACTTTAACTTGGATCATTCTCTGAAGTCTGGATGGCACAGTTGTGACGGTCAGCGATGATGGTCACTCCGGTTGAGTCTCGAAGTCTTGTCGTTTGAACATCTCTCAAATTCTGTAGAATTCTAAGTATCATGTAGCACTGCATTGTACAACACATTCACGTACTTCACACCGGAGGAAGCACGGGTTTATTGTCGTCTAACGATATTTTTACTGAGTGCCATAGCTATGGAATCCGGAAGTTCTTAGTCGCAGGATGCTCAGAGTTCGCCTTTTCCTGTAATTGAAATGCCGGCTATCGCGACTGAAGTAATTAGTCCTGCTCCGGATGAGCTACCAGGAGCAATTTTTATTATGAACCCATGGATTCTATCCGCTCTAATATTTCCGAAGATATGTTAGGCATGATTTGCTTAAGGCATGTGTTGCCGCTAAATGATGTCTTATTACCGGGGCCAGAAGATAGAGCCCAAAAACCCCTGGAGGGATATATGGCTTGCAATAGATTCGTGTGTGTAGTCGAGACGCTTCCTCCCTTCAATCAGTTCATCCGGGAAGTGTTTCTTAACTTGAGGATCGCTCCATCCCAGTTGCACCCGAACATGTACGCTTTGCTCAACAGTCTATTTGTTATCTTCATGAAGCATCTCATCCGACCTCCGACCGTAGAAGAGATCAGATACTTATTCAACATAAAAAGTCATGGGGACAACCCTTCTTTCACTTTTCTGGAAGTGGTTAGAAATTGCCAGGTAGTTGTGAGAGCTTGGAGCAAGCTTAGCTATTTTAAAACCAAATGGTTCTTTGTTCGGTGCCCGTCGGGATTCGCCAGACGGTGGCTAGTTAGACGTAAGTGCTCCAACCTTTCATTGATTATCTAGATAACATAAGTTGATATTGAATCTAATACTTGGCTACCTTTGCAGCTTTGATTTCGCGGCCCGAAGGAGTTCAATTTAAATAAGTAGTTAGGGCTCTCCAAGCGGTACCGGCCGAGTTTAAAGAAATTGACGGAGTTCTGACTGACGTAAACTTGGTTGCTGTTGGACTTATAGAAAGAGGTCAAAGTATTGGATTAGCAAGGGTTCTCAGAATGGCTCCGACGAGGCATGGAGGAAGGAGAGCTCCCAGAGTTCTAATCGTTGAACGGGATGATGATGAGAACGTGCCCGCTGGGGATGAGCCTGCAGCTGCGCCTTCGTACAGTCTTCGATCTTCAGAATTGAAAAGAAAAGGAAAGTATATCGCTTACAAATCTACGAGACGCAAAACTATCGTGTTATCTCCGCCCGTTGTAACTGGTGTAAGCGCAGAGACTTCTCCTCCGCGAACGGAGAGTTCTTTTGAGGGACTGGCAGACATTCCCATTCCGGATGACTTGTCTTTACATCAAGATATCGGGCTAGAGGGGCTTCAAAGTGCCTAAGATATAGGGGAGCCAACTTCTACGAGCACGGCTGTCACAACCGGTTGGTTGGGGGGTTTGCACATGCACACACATACGGCACTGCACAACTTATCATCACATGTTTTTCGGTTTCAGGGGATAACTAATTCCAATTTTCTTTTCATTTCACAAACATAATGGTGAGGCAAGGCTTGATGCTTGGCAGTCTCTGCTCTGCACGTCGTTCTTCTAGTTCTTACTTTGAGTCTCACAGGCACGAGTCTGAAAGAGACTATGAACTTCGCTATTCCAGTCAAGAACGTGAGCGTCGGGAAAGGGAGAAGGAAAGGGATTACAGACACCGCTCACGGTCACACTTTCCACCACCCAGAGTTCCTTCCAAACCTTCTGGCTCTGGTAGACATCCTTTGGAAACTTCTCGTCAAGTACCACCACCTCAAACTTCAAGGCCCGACGAACAACGTTAGAGGATCGAGACTGAGACCCCCGTTACTATTGAACAAGTCGCTACAGAACCCACCAGGGAAGGAGCAATTAGAATCGCTAAGTCGAAGAAAGATTTTCCAACTGTCTGCTTTGACGGCTTCATATTTCCTCCGCACTTAAAAAAAATTCCCAATAAGGCAGAACAGACGATACATGACTACGTATATGATGTTTATGGTCAATATCAAGAATGGATGAAGACTGCAGAGAAAGTTTCAGCGGTGGCCTTTGAGTGGGCGAAGTTAATCGAGAGATTGGAGAAAGATCTCGCTCAGAAGGACCGCATAATTCAAATGCTCAACAATGAAAACGAGTCTTCGAGAAATTCGAAAATGGAGGCTAATAAGAGAGCCGACGAAGCAACCCGGAAGATGGAGGAGATGAGGCGAACACATTTAGCCTTGGTCGAGGAAATGGGTACCGGACCACCATAGTCATGGCTGAAAGAGATGTGGCAGTAAAAGAGCTTGAGGAGCTAAAAGCCAAATTTGCTGAAGTCGTCAAATAAAAAGACGACGCTAATATAGCAGCCCAAGAGGCGTGTGAGTAGGTCGTGGTACTCAGGGATGAGCGGGATGCGGCCAAGCTACAGGTCCAAGAAACCGAGGCCAAAATTGAGACTGAGGTTAGAGCGGCAGAGACCAGGTTGGAAGGTGATATCAAAGACCTCCTGGTCACTTATAATATCAATGTCTTGAAACATCGCAACCTAGGCTGGCTCGATGATTACCCGCTACATCTGTACAATGCCTGGTGTCGCTTGGTAGAAGATGAGAAAGTAGACCATAACATTACATCTATTGACGACTTCGAGCTAGAGAACAGGATACTAACCGAAGATGAGAGAAAAGTTCTTCATGATGCCACTGTCACTTTTGAAAAGGAGAAACTAGCCGCTAAATACCCGGACACTGGAGAGGGGTCCGGAGTTGAGCACCATGAAGGAAGCTCTGAAATGCCTATAGCGACTCAACCCGAGCTTACTTCTCAATTAACCTTCCAGTTGTTCCAGCATATGACTTAGATAAGCCGCACATTTCCCTGGTCCATGTTTCTGAAGGTGCACCGACTCAACATGCGAGTCAATTTGAGGAAGGTACTTCGAACACTTCTTACATTCATCCAAAGATTGCAGCATTGTTGGAGGATGTCACTAATATCTTCTCTTATCTTTATTCAGTCATAGGTTCTGAACCAGCCGATCCTCCTGCAATCCAAGAATTGCATCATGAGCAGGAGGCTCTTATGACGGAGGCAACGACCACAACGGTTGCCACATCAACCGGGGAGGTGCATCAAAGTAGCTTCGTTCTTGACGAGAAATGATGGAAGAACTCCTTGGCCACTGAAGCGACCCAATCATTGACCTGCCTTTCAACATAGGTGAAAATGTGTTTACTACTAACTCATTGGGCCCAATTAGCAGCATTCCAGTGGACGCTCAAGCAGTTCAGGAGGAGGAGATAATGGTGGAAATTAACGCCGAAATGGAGGGAGCCGAGCAGGCTAGCAACATGGGAGGTGGCATGGTGGGCCCTGGTCCGGTCCCTATTCTTATTGTTTCTCCAGGTGGCACGATCGTTGATACCCGCATGCCTCCTCTATCTTCCAACATTGAAAGTGTTGCCGTTCCTACAGCTCTGCATACCGAGAGCATTCTGATCTCCGTGAGTTCGGAGGAAGAGACCGCTATAATTCCCCGGCCGAAGACCAACCAGCAAAAGGAGGCCGGGGAGGCAAAGGCTTAAAAAGACAGCCGAGCGGTAGCTCCAGTGGATCAACACTGAAGAAAAAGAAGAAGAAGTCGAAGGAGTAGACATGTTCTTTTGTTTCCTTTTTTGGTAGATAGGTAGGAATTTCCTTTTGCTTTCTACAGGCCGTGTATAGATGTGGGTTCGGCCCTGCCTATAGGAATTCTTGAAATTATTTTTGTACTTATCATTTCCTTTTGAAGAAAAGCTGAAATGAGATTCCATTTTGTTTTTCAGCATAACTCTGTGTCTACTCACTTAAGCATTTCTGCACTCATGTTTCCATTCAATGTACTTGTGAGGTTTTTAGTTTTTGAGTCGAACTTGAGTTTGGTTGTTAAGTCCCGAAGTCGTGGCTTCGGGTCATAACCAAACGTGGAGTCGAATTTCGATGTTACACTGTCTCGGTCAGTGGCTGGTATTTGAGTTATGCCCCTAGTCTCAAGGAAAATTGAAGTAATCGGTCGGCGGACACTTTTCGCCTTTGTTGACCTCTATTTAACTAAGTCAAAATGAAGTTAAAGTGAGATGAATTTGAGCGGTCGATCACACTCGTTCATCGATAAGTATTTGCATCCGCACTCTAGGGATTGAGCTTGAGTGTTGGCTGTCGGTTATGCATACTCGTCATTTAGAATCACGTCCACGCTCCAGGGACAGAATAATTCACGGGTGGTCAGACACACCCGTTTAGTACTTGGAGTCATATCCGCGCTCCGAGGATAAGAGTTGTTTTATGGACGGTTATTCACGTCCGTTTAATGTTTTATACTCCAGTTCGTGCTCCAGGAATTTGGAGTCGGTTGATGGATGGTCAGTCACACCCATTTAGTGTTATGAGTTAGGTCTGCGTTCCGGGGACTTAAGTTGTTTTACGGACGGTCAGTCACACCCGTTTAATGTTTATACTCCGGTCTGCGCTGTCGGGATCGGAGTTAGTTAATGTTTATACTCCAGTTCGCACTCCGGGAATCTGGAGTTGGTTGATGGGTGGTCAGTCATACCCATTTTGGTGTTTATACTCCAGGCCGCGCTCTCAGGACTAGAGTGAGTCGGTGGGTGGTCAGTCACACCTGATTGTGGTTATACTCCGATTCGCGCTCTGGGAATCTGGAGTTGGCCGATAGATGGTCAGTCACATCTGTTTAGGCATTTGGATCTCGTTCACACTTTGGGAACAGAGAGTTGGTCAAGGTTGTGGATGGTTGGATCACATCCACCTTGATTTGATAAGCGAAGTCATAGATGGACGGGTCCATCCTCCTGAGCTTGGATTTTAGAGGATTGTCATGTTTCAATCCTTTTTGATTCAAGTGTGTCAGTCCCTGAGCTCGGGTTTCACTTAGCGAGTGATCGGCCGGATCATGATTACTCCCCATTTGAATGAGTCCCACCGGAAGATGGAACTTAGCTCTTTGTGCATCATGATGATCGCATGATGCATTTCAAGAATCGCCACTCTGGCTTGACGAGTTTGCATTTTATTGTTGAAATAAGAAAGTATGGCAAAGTCAGCTGTCTTATTACAAGTTCAAATTCCGAAATGCATAAACAAATTTCAAAGGAAAAAGCAGACTAAATGAAGAAAAGCCTATTATGTGAAATAGCAACGGAGACTCTCGTTGTTCCATGCTCTGTGTATAGTGAGACCGTCAACAGTTGATAGCTTGAACGTCCCCTCTCCAAGTCTCCGCTCAAAAACATATGGTCCTTTCCATGTTGGTTTCGTGTGTGAAGGGACCGGATAAATTCTCCTAAGTATGAGATCGCCAACTTCGAAGGTTCTGGGATCAAGGTGCTTAAGGAACTGGTTATGGTGCCCGGGCCTAGGCCCAGGCATTACCTGTCAATTCTATGAAAAATGAACGTAGAGAGATTCCTCTACACCATTGCCTTTCTCCTCATGCTGCGCATCCCGTAGCTCAGCAACATAACAGGCGCGTCCAGCCGCCCGATCACCTTGAACAACTCTGACCCCGTTGTCAGTGGGGAACTTCAGAGTTAAACACCATGGGGCAATAGCTGCTCTGAATTCAGCAAGGATCGGTCGGCCCAAAAAAGCATTGTAGGGGGAATTAAGTTCTAAAACAACGAACTGTAGCATCCGGACTCTCCGGCGATCTCCGATTCCCAACTCAACTGGCAACTCCACCAGTGGGTATCGTTGCACTCCTATTAAAGCCATGTATGCAAGACTGACACGGCTTTAAGTCCTTAACTTCCATTCTCATCTGGTCATAAGCTCGTTTGAAAAGAATATTTACGGAGCTTCCACTATCCACTAAGATCCTCTTCATCCAAGCAGGACCTATTTGAGCTAATATGACTAGTGGATCGATAGTGGAGGCTTCGACTCTATCATCATCTCTATTTCAGAAAACGATGTCGTCTATCATCGACCTTTGTTTTTTCGCCGGAGCCCCATCATCTACATTACTGCAACATTCAAAGTCTGCATGCCTAATCGAACTGGCATACGACTCCATTTCCTTCCAGCTTCGATCAACTGGATGAGGACCACCACTAACTGTATTAATAACCAATTTTCTGCCAGTACGCGCAAGTTCTTCCAGTCTAGCCTGATTTTGACCTTGATTCTGGTTTGATGGGCCCGCACCTCCAGCCTGCGGCGCCCGAACAAATTGTTCCAACTTTCTCTCTCTGATTAACTTCTCAATGATGTTTTTTAAATGACGGCACTTATTAGTGTTGTGGCCGTAACTGTCGTGAAATCTACAGAATTTTCCAGTTTGGATCTGCTTCTCAGATGATTGTTTCGGAGCTGGTTTCTTATATTGTCCAGTATTACAAGTCTACAAATAAACATTCTCCAGAAATGTATTCAAAGGGGTATATTGGTCGTACATCGGGGCTCTGGTTCTAGGTCCGCGGTTTGAGTCTCGCTTCTTTCCCTAACCACCGTTACCTTCTTGTTAACCCTGTTTGTTCTATATATTCAATTGCATGCTGCCAGAGTTCTCACTGGTCTGTTTCACAGCAACATTACTTTGAATGCCTTCAACACTGGGCCCGCATCGTCCTGCTTCCTAGATCGCCTAGCGTCTTCTCTCCTCAAAAAATGGGCCGCCTTAGCATAGAAACGATCCAACGACGTGGAGTTTTTCCCAGCCAACCAATTGCCAAACTCGGAATCGGGATCGATTCCTTTAGTCGGTGCCATTAAGGTAGAATTGTCATTTGGGTTGCTGACCTTAGCACATGCAGCATGAAACCTTTCTAGATAACGTCTGAGTGTCTCTCCCAGATCTTGAGTAATGCTGGACAAGGTGTTGACATCCTTTGGCCTTGTAACATGCATAGGGAATTGCTCGATAAATTTCGTAGCCAACTGACAAAGCATGAGATGGATTGAGGTGGTAGACGAGTAAACCACAGGGTCTGAACTTCCTTCGTAAACGAGCAAAGTTGGCATCCTGAATCGGCGAGGCGGTTCATTATAGAGGATGTCATTAGTGAATGGAGTATGACTTCGGAAGATTCCCCAATCGTCGTTGGTGAGGCCTTGACTCTCGTGAATCATTTGATGGATCATGGTTGGAATGTCCGGCATTTGGATGTTTGGAGCCAAGGCATGGTCGGGTTCCATGTTGCGAGGACAGTCCGGGCGTGGTCGACGGTCTGTTCCTCGCCTCCTTGGCTCCAGATCTTCTGGAACATAAGGTTCAGGAGCATGATTGTGTTGATGAAAGACTGGATCTGGTTGATTCTGGAGTCGAGCTTCTATATTTGCCGCGGCAGCAGCTGCGTGGTCATGAACGGTGTGGTAGGGAAGCGCACCTCCTCGGGAGGAAGGTCCAGCTTGCTGACTTGAAGAAGGGCCAATCCCAGCTTGTCTGGGATTCAAAGCGTGCTGATGCCCGGAGCCTTCTACGTAATTACCATCCAATCGACGGGGAGTGAATCTACGGTTGATGTCGGATGAAGCTGAGCTTTCGGTAGAGGAATGTGAGATGTAATCCCTCCTAGATCTTCTTCGGTGTTCCTCGTTCAGTTGATTTGCAAGCTCCGTGTTGGCACAGATCTGTTGCGTGAGCTCCTGACGGCTTTGAGTAAGCTCTTGCATAAGGATCTGGAACTCCTCCCTGGTGACATGGCCTTATGGATCCGAAGGTCTAGCAGAAGTCTAACCTATAGCAGGCAGCTACTCAGGGTTCTGCCTATTTCGTCCTTTTGGATTAGCAGCAGTTGAAGCAGTTATTGTGTTAACCATGGCTGATGTAGCTCTTTCCTAGATTTGATGCAATCTGAATAGGATGGAACGAACTACTGGATGACAGATCTAGATCTCCTTCTTAGATTTCAACAATCCAACAACGGCAGTAGATCCAATGAGCAAGAGAAAAACTGGGTTTTTCTCAGTGAAAGCACCAAAGTTATTGTACCAGAATTGGGCACAACACTCTTCAGACGTATTTGAAGAGATTAGAATGAAGAATATAGATGTAAAAAGAGGCTATTCTAACAAATACGCCAAAACAGACAAACAAAAATGCAAGAACACATGAATTCATAGTGGTTCGGTGTTGTAGCCTACGTCCACTTTGGAAAGTTTGTTGTTTTATTGATGTCTACTAACTGATTACAACAGAAAATACTCAAGCACTCGTGTTACAATGGATTTCCGGTAGAGTATCGGCGTAGCCGAATCCAAAAATCCCTTTTCTAAAGGCATAAGGCTGCTATTTATAGGTGTAGGCTGAAAATATTTGACTTAGATCTCGGAATACCTCTTCTCCCACGTGGGTGGGCCCACTTGATCGATCCAGGATCATTTGAGATTGATCCCCGATCGATCCCTACTCCATTCGTATCGATCAAAAATAGCTCTTTTTGGGCTGAGATCGACCATAGACATTCTTGAGATGGTAATCAAGCTCCTGTGAAAATTTGGTGGCATTTGGGCTAGTAGATCTTGAGTTATGATCGATCCAAGTTTGATTTTGCATTAGGCTGAACTGTTCGTATCGATCTCATTCGTATCGATAGTTGTTCGTATCGATGCTATGCGTATCGATCAGGGTGACGTGGAGCGATAGTCTAGGAGCGATCCACTTTTCATGCCGCATGACTGCTTCTTTCACTTTATCATGTCTTCTTCATATCGTTCCTAGGAATCATTCTTCGTATCGATGAATGGAGGGTCTATTCGTATCGATCATCCACAGCCGCTTCGTATCGATGATCTTCATTCCAGTTTGTATTGATCCGCACTTATTTCTTCGCATCGATCCTTGACTATACTTTTCGTATCGATCTGCCATGACTCCTCTCGTATCGATCGTTGACTCTCTCCTTTGTATCGGTCAAGCGAGTGATCGATGCGAATTAGGCCGCTTCTGCTTGATGGATACGAACTGAAGTAACCCGAGGGATGGATACAAAATAGATGCTTCTGGGTTGATGGATACTAAGGTGGTTGGCCTATGATAGATACGAACACCATGGATCTGAATGTGGTTGACTTCCTTGATTTTAATCGATCCATACCTCGAGCACACGAACTCTGATTGGCCTGAAAGTTTGAACGTTAGCTTTCATAGCTTTGTTTGTCGTACCATGTTAATTGTAGCTAGATCCGGACTCGGACAAAATTGGCCAGTATCCATAGTAGACCTGTGTATAACCGATTTTCGGGACGGATTATCCTGGATCTTCGATCAAGTTCTTGGTGTCACAGCCTTGCCAAAAGACGGGATAACAAAGACATATTTGTGCAATTCCATCTTCTTCTTGCAAGTTAACTTCAACAATCAACAGCTTGCATAATTTTAACATAAACTTCTAATCGGGATATTTGAAAACATATTATTTTCTTGCATAATGCTAGCCATGCATGGTTAAACTAAAATCACAGCTGACATGATTGGTGATAGTGTAAGGAAACTTATTGTTTCCCCGTTGAAAGATTGCTACACTAATATTGTAATATGCGTGTATAGATATTTTGTTGAATGTATAACACTACTGCACATTTCTGTAAAAGTTCAGCTTCATATTCCTACATATAAAAGTTCACTTATGTTTGAAAAAAACATATATATGCTCTGCTTCTATATTATACAGTGGTTATTGTTGTTGCTACCGATGTTTGGTTAACAATCATGTAACTAGAAATCAGCGGGATATCACCTTCCTGGTTTATTAAGCTTTGAGTAAACTAAAATAAGGTAAATATATTCTATTTATTTCTTCTTTAGGTAAATATATTCTATTTATTTCTTCTTTACATGAATATTTTTCCTGCTAAACATACCCTAGACTTTTGTTCCACTGCTGTTTATGAACTCTTAATATAAAATATCCATACGAGTGTTCTTGAATCTTTATTCAGTTTGTTGATTAACTTTAACTATATCTTCTAATTCACTATGCAGGCCCTTTATTTTTATATTATTATCGGTAATAAATAATTTATAATTTACAAAATTTATGCATTGTCAATCACTTACAGCACCTGTCTGCTGGATTTTTATCTTCTAATATGGCTATTTTTCTTCTAAATGGCAATCAATATTATGCTCAATTCCCCCTACCTAATTTGTTTAAATGTTTATCCCTGATGATTTTATATTTTCTATAAAAAGATCAAGGTGTTGTTTGTTCACAGTTTATATTGTTTATTCCTCGCTTGAACAATAGGTTTTTTTACTAAATACTGATAAAGTTCTTTATCTACTTTGGACATTTACAGTAATGGTTGATCGAGTACAACCACAGGATGAATCAACAGCTGCATTTAATCTATTAAATAATAGTAAAACAGAAGAATTTAAAGCTCTCTTATTAAATCTGTCATTTCTCTCTTATCTCCTTAAAAGTCTCTAGATATTTTATATTCGAATTTTGATTTTATACTCTAATTCTACAAACAAATACATAATGGTTAATTAATATTCATTAATCCATCAAATAAATCCTATAAATGACAATTCTATATATGTACCAAAATTATACGAAGGAAAATTACAAAGCTACATAAAATTTTGAGTATGTATAAAAAACATAATAGAAACTTCATACATAAACAATAAAAACTATAATTTATATTTCATTCGTTTCAATAACTTGCCTAATAGTAAACAAAATAATTTTCATGCCTTTGAGTAGTTCTATAATACCTACGTAAACAATAATAGAAATTTTATCATACATTGCACAATAAAAATATAATTTAAAAAAAAAATACTTAAATATAAATACTAAGATTTTAAAACGTTGTCGTGTGCAACGCACGGGTTACACACTAGTATAAAAGGATGTGGATGACAACAGATAACTCTACGTACTGCTGTAGAATCGGTTGTATGCTTCTTCTGATTATGGGCTTACATGGTCGCAACACTTGCATGTATAATAGGATACTAACAACCGATGTTGTCATGTTACTAGTATAACCGCATAACGGTGGAGAAACCGACCGTAAGGCTAAAAAATTTCGAAAAGAATATTTATTATAAATTAAACATAAAAATGTAAAATAGTGGAAAAGAATTAGAAAATGAATTTGAATTTGAAACTTTAACATTTAAAAAGATGACTTTTTAATTTCAGTATCAAAATTCAATATATCCACTCAAATTTCATGCACAATTTCCTTAACAATACAAGTGCAGCTGATAGCTGACATTAGAAATGTAAAATAGCTGATAGCTGACATTAGAAACTTATTGTGGATACGTTAGAATTTTGAGTGTCAGTCCAAATATACAGTATACGCAGATTAAGATTGCTATATTTTTAAATTCTCATTATAAAAAGCAAATCATTATAAACATCATATTGCATAACAAATTCCAATGTGAAAGTTGATAATAATTATGTAATGAACATCAATAATTATGATTTCTATAGCTCTGACGATAAAAGTGTTACTGAAAACTGATACATATGAAATAAATATAACACTTGCAAAGCTCTTAAAGCTAAGACAACAAGAAAAGCAAAAATAAACAGTGACTTCGAAAACCCCTTATACTTTTCACCTAAATGGGTAAATTTAGGAATACATATATTGTGGATACATTAGAAATGCACAATTTCCATGCATTTTTGACCATTCAAAGAAGTGATGATCAAGCATTACTTCATGCAAAATACTGAACCTGTTTGTCCATACTTCTTGGATCATCAACCTAAAGTAGCGTAAAATAAGAGTACAATGGGTGGTTCCATGGACAGTGGTTCGTGAATGGTGGTCGGTGAATGGTAATTCAGTGAACGGTAAATCTGCACCTTTAGACACTTTAAACGCAAGGGTTGAGAAGTAATAGTTAAGTTGTTTACCTAATTCAATGAAAATAACAAACTTTTGATCTTACATCACGTGTATGGCTTACATCTTCACAGAACTCTCCCTTTTCAACGCAGATGTAAATCTACGTCTGAAGCATCTTGTTTTACATCAGACATAAGGGGTTTGAAATTTTAAAAAGGTATGCTCAAAGTGTTAAGCAAGGAGTCTTGATGAAAACTCATGCACACCAAAAATTATGAGCTTGACAAACATTAAGCAACAGTTTCATTAATGTATTTTCCAAATGACCATCACAATGTTTCAATCTTATCGTACCAATACATTTCTATGAAACAAAAGACACTAAAGAAGCAAAAAAAATTCACAGATGTGTGTATAGAGGCGGTGTGGGGGTGTATATGTATGTATATCCACATCCTCTTGTGGAAAAGAAGTGGCCATGGCATGAGGTTATGGTCACTTAGGATGCATCCTTTCTCAGCTAATCCTATCAATATTGAAATATAATTTATGATTTAAACTAATAATCATGGTATACTAGGAAACAATTTCCTGTATTTTCGTGTAGCCATCTTATATGTCGCTCCATAGCTAACTCATATCGTGAAAGACCAAATGAAATTTAAGGAAGCATAGATTTCCTTGCAGCTGAGTTAACACGTGAAACTACCAAACCTTAAAACATTGGATAAATTATCAAACTTTGTCCCATTTTTTTTGCTTTAAAAAAAAACAAAACACATTCACATTGCATTGAAAGATAATAATCTTAATCAACTCCATAAAAATCCCTTTTCTTTTCTTTTTTTGAACAAAATTATACCAAAAAGCAGCTCATGACAACCAATTAGCTAAACACCTACAGTGAGGTATCACGGCAATTCCCAATGCAATGTTTTATGGATAAATTTAGGATAAACAGTGACTTCGAAAACCCCTTATACTTTTCACCCAAATGGATAAATTTAGGAATACATATATTGTAAATAATCATATGCATATTAGTAGCCAGAGATTCACATAGTAGCAACTGGAAAAAATCATTGAAACATAGAATCAAACAATCACCAGGCAATAACATAGCTTAGTTCAATGTATCTTTAGGAATCCTCTTCTCACCCATGTATCTCAATCCAGTGCTTCCATTATTGATGGAAAGGCATGCTCGTCTATGTGTTGGAGGTGAAGCTCGATGCAGTGCTTGAAATTTGAGTTTGTTGGTGGCTCGGGATTTGATATGGTCTTCGAGATTAACAATCTCCATGTGATTTTGGGAAAGAGACCAGAGAGAACAAAGGAGGAGAAAATGACAAGTCAAGGGAAGATGTGATGTAATAGAGGCGAAGGAGATTTAGGAGAACAGAGAAGTAAATGAAAATTTTAGGGGAGATGCGAATTGATAGAGGTGATGAGATAAAAAAGAACAGACCAGAAGAAAATTAGAATTTTGAGGGAGATCCGAGTTAACAGAGTGGAAGAAGTCCACCAGAGATTAGTGCTGGCGGATGATTAATGAAAAAAATGAAGAAAATCAAAGGCTAATTATAAGCAGCGAAACGAGGAAGGAAAGCAGCGGAGAAAAGAAGGGGCTGAATATTTTGGCTTCAGAGTATTTTATTTTGGCTAGTAGAAGTAAGCAAACCTCCCTAACGGTTGGTTTGATAATATATTTTTTGGTGTGCTTGCTCTCAGAACACTGTTTATTTTCTGTAAAAAAAATTAGTTTTCTGTAATGCATTACCAAACATGCTTCTGCACTTTAAATTTTAACCGCCACGGTTGTTTTGTGCAATATATTACATTTTGTTGTACTGATTTGATAGAAGGTACTTAATATAGGTTGCTTTGACAAAACGCACTACTAATTGTTTTAGTAGTATTGTCTGAAATATAATGAATGGGATGCATTATTTCTAATGAAAGAGTGTCATAATTAGGCCTGTCAAACGGGTTAGGTTGGGTCAAAATGGGTTGGGTCGAGTTTGACCAAACCCATTTATGACCCATTCTTTTTTACCCATTTATGATCCAATCCATTTATAACCCAACCCACTTAATAAGCGGGTTATCCATTTAACACATTTAAAGATTTATATTTAATTTGACTAATAAAAAACAAATAAATATAAAATAATTCTAATTCTAATTTTTATGTTTTTGAGTTCCGATAAAAATTTAAAATTCTAATTTTCATCAAAATTCAAATACGGGGATGCGGTAGCTTATTATTTTCTAAGTACAACTGTCAGTCCCCTTGGAGAACTACAGCGTGGGTTCACACAATAAAGTATCTGAGTGTTCCATACTGTCCGTAATTTAGATGGAAGTTAATCGGTCGAAGTTCCGCCTGATTCTGAGTTAGAACGAAGGAGTTATTGCAGTTTGAACAAAAAAAATAGCAGCTTCTATACTATGCGGAGTTCAAATATGTGGATGTGGTAGCCTGTTATTTTCTAAGTACAACTGTCACTCCCCTAGGAGAACTACAATGTGGTTCACATGATGAAGCATCCGAGCGTTTCATACTGTCCGTAATTTAGGTGGGAGTTTATCGGTCGAAATCCTGCCTGATTCCGAGTTAGAACGAAGGAGTTATTGCAGTCCGAACAAAAAAAAATAGCGGCTTCTGCATTAGAAGGAGTTCAAATGTGGAGATGTGGTAGCCTATTATTTTCCAAGTACAACTGTCAATCCTCTTGAAAAACTACAGTGTGCGTTCACACGATGAAGTACACGAGTGTTCCATACTGTCCGTAATTTAGGTGGGAGTTCATCGGTCGAAGTCTCACCTGATTCCGAGTTAGAACGAAGGAGTTATTGCAGTCTGAACAAAAAAAATAGTCGCTTCTGCACTAGGCGGAATTCAAATATGGGGATGCGGTAGCCTGTTATTTTCTAAGTTCAACTGTCAGTCTCTATGAAAAACTACAACGTATGTTTAAAATTCTTATTTTTCAAATTTATATTAAAATTTAATGTTTTTAATAAATGGGTAAATGAGTTACCCATTTAAAACCCTTTTAAAAATGGGTCAATCCAACCCATAACCCATTTAATAATATTCATAAATGGGTTGACCCAATCCATTTATAAGTAGGGTAAATGAGTTGAGTTAATGAGTTGGATCATATTTTGACAGGTCCAGCCATGATGAGCGTCTATGATATCACATGTCCGTACCTTGCAAGTGAGTTTATTATCATATCATTTTCTCTGTCATTATTTCGAGAACATATCTCATACCACACGTCAGTTATATTTTAAATTACTGACCAGAACGGAGACATATGTATGTTTCTACAATTATAATATTTTAGCTTTTATTACCTATCATATACACATCTACAGATTCACTAAGTTACACTTTTCTAAGTAAAAAGCACAACATTCCAGAATCCATTCTTCATCTAAATAATGTATTGTCTGGTGATGTGCTTTATTAATGTTTTACTTAAGAATCATTTGCATTCTTCGTCTATATATTTTACGCATATTAATCTACACAGGAGTATTCTTAAATGGCAATGTTTACATTGAATTAACTGAGCTTTATTTTGATAAACTCCCATTGAGATAACGAGTATTGAAGCAAACAAATGATTGGCCTGGAGGTGAAACGACGTAAAGGTAGTAGTATGGCACTGCCTATTCAAATAGTTGAAGTCTAAAGAGTGAGCAATGGTATTATTTGAAACGTCATCTTCACAACTTCTAACACTAACTTATCAAAGTTGCAATATATTCAACCGTTGATAAAAAAGGAAATTTACAGCATTACCTACAAATCAATACAATTCATCAGTCAAACAGAAAAATAGGTCAAACTCCGTGTGAATAGCACGGGTTCGGAATAGTTGCTTATTATGGAGACCATGGAAGACCGTAAATATTGAGTGGTTTAGTACAGCTATAGTCGTTGATTACACTGTTGACTTGAAATGATTAGTCATAGCAGACATTTTGATGCGGAATAACACTTAAGTGGGTAGTCAACGAGCATAGGCTCTCCGTTATGTGGCGGGTACTGTATGATAGTTTATGTTGGATTGTTGTTGCAGTGTATCACACAACTATTAATTTCTTGCAAGTGAGTCCGTGCAACAATACATATAGATGTAAATCTGAAAAGTTATAATTTATAAAAATATGTATTTAAGACGAATGATTTTACAATAGTATTTTGTGTAGTGCAAGGTACACGTAATGAAACAAGCATGATTTTTAATCAAACAAACAAAATGATACCATACCAGATTGAGAAAACTAAACAACGCATCATGAAAACCCACCATTAGAAAATGCGAAATCGGTGCTGTCTAGGTCACGTCGGGTCTACCACCTCAGCATCTCCATACACCTGTCCAAAATCTGACGGCTAAGAGCAACATAGTGATAATCGAAAGCCCATCTTACTCATACTTCGTTCCGTGGTTTTCCTATAAATGCCTACCCAGTCTATCCTCTTTTACACACAACTTTCAAAGTACAGATTAATTCAAAATCAAGGTTAGTTTTCTTTTCAATTTCATGCTTTCATTTTAAGTTTTTCTTTCTTTCTAATGTTTAGCGATCTTAAATATCATCATTTGTTTGGTCTATTTTCAGTCAGGATCTATGGTTTAGAATCATGAATTACTTCTAGTCTAATTTATTTTTATAGGTCCGAACATTAATTTTTTTTCTTCATTTATTTTTTAATCAAAGCATTAAATTATATTTCGTTTCATTTTGTCATATGGAATTTTGGCTTGTTATTACTTTTAGATCTGAGCTACGACTTTCATCTAGCTTGTTGCTTATCTTAGATCTGAAGCGTGAGTAGTAGCTATAGAATCATAGATTATGAATTCGTGAACATCTTTTTAGATTAATCGATTGCCCTATGACATGTAAATTGAGGATTATGCTGTTTATGGGTTAGATCGTTGTATATTTAAAACGCTAATTTATAGGCCAAGGGTCATGGCTAATTTATAAGGGAGCATGGTTCTGCTTGATTTTGTTCACAACGCAAATAGTTATTTATTCACCAAGAACAATGATTTTTTTTATGTTAACATTCAACAATGATGTGCGAAGTAGATTATATTTTAGATAGATTTAGATCGTATCATGCGACGAAAATTGATTTTTTCTATAGAATTGATTTGGCTGCCGTCTGGGAAATATGGGTTAAATTTGGATTTCCCATATTATCCATTACCTTAAACGATGACCAAAATAGATAACTATAACTAGATGTGGGATGAAATTTGAATGTTTAAGCTATTCGAGCAATTGATGTACACTTGGAGACCTAAAGGTTAATATTTTTATGTTAAAATCTTGTTAAAAGAATCCATAACTATGCATCCTTATGTTAGTTTGAAACTGAAAATATGGTGAGGTGAGTTGACAATATGATTGTAAACATGTTTAATATACTTGTGATCCATTAAGTTAGTAGATTTTAAATGTCTCGATCATTCTATTACAGATGCAAATCTTTGTGAAAACCCTCACCGGAAAGACCATCACCCTCGAGGTTGAGAGCTCAGACACCATCGACAATGTTAAAGCCAAAATTCAAGACAAGGAAGGAATTCCTCCAGATCAGCAGAGATTAATTTTTGCTGGGAAACAACTTGAAGATGGTAGAACATTGGCCGACTACAACATCCAAAAAGAATCGACCCTGCACTTGGTCCTCCGACTAAGGGGAGGCATGCAGATTTTTGTAAAGACTTTGACTGGAAAGACAATCACCCTCGAGGTAGAAAGCTCCGATACAATAGACAATGTAAAGGCCAAGATTCAGGACAAGGAAGGCATCCCTCCAGACCAGCAAAGGCTGATATTTGCAGGAAAGCAGCTGGAAGATGGCAGAACACTAGCAGATTACAACATCCAAAAGGAGTCAACACTTCATCTTGTGCTCAGACTGAGGGGAGGAATGCAAATTTTTGTGAAGACCCTGACAGGGAAAACAATTACACTAGAAGTGGAAAGCTCTGATACGATAGATAATGTGAAGGCAAAGATCCAGGATAAGGAAGGAATCCCACCAGATCAACAGAGATTGATATTTGCTGGGAAGCAGCTTGAGGATGGACGTACACTTGCAGATTACAACATCCAAAAGGAGTCGACACTCCATCTTGTGCTGAGGTTGCGTGGTGGAATGCAAATTTTTGTGAAGACCCTGACAGGAAAAACGATTACATTGGAGGTGGAGAGTTCGGATACAATCGACAATGTGAAAGCCAAGATTCAGGACAAGGAGGGGATTCCACCAGATCAGCAGAGGCTGATATTTGCAGGGAAACTTTGTAGTTGGTTCATTTTGCTGAATTTCTCGGTAGTTAGATTGAGTATTGTATGAATTAATTTGTGTTTTTAATGCTCTCAATGGTAAGAGGTGTGCTTTTATTTTTTCGTGTGTTCATTCGCCCAGTTATTTCATTGCAGCGCTTTTTTGGGACATTTGGATCGTATGGATGGTGCTCGTTACTGTTGTTATTTGAATCCAAGTCATCTTACAGAGCGTAGTCATTTCAAATTTTTTTTCACTCAGTGACCATCAAAGCTAAAGCGAAAGCACTTGTTTAGCTTGGCTACGGTTTTCATAGCTTACAATTAACCAATTTGTTCATCGTTTACATATACAAGACAAAATTAGAATGAGGTGTTGCACTTAGAGCATCTCCATAAGCCGCATATTCAAGTTAACATTCAGCGATGATAAAATTGCAGCTTCCCAACCATTCCTATTGTGCTTAACATTCGTAATTTTCATAGGATAATTTAGAATCCGTTTGGCATTGTTTTGATTTTTGTATTTTTCATTTTTAACATACACTACAAAATACGAAGAGAGCGAAAAAGAAAATATGAAATTTTTAGCGATTAGGACGATGTACAGAAAACGGAGAAGATAGATCGTTTTTCGTACTTTTGTTTTTTTCTTTTTTAATTTGGAACGTGTTTTGAAACATAACAAAAGCACGAAAAACAATTTATACTACCTTCATCGTTGTGAATGTTAAGAATTTTATATCATTTTTCTCGCTTTCTTATACTTTGTAATGTATACCGAAAATACAAAACTAAAATTGAAATCAAACAGACCCTTAGTATTTTAAATTGGCTCCGGATGCCTATTTAATAGGCGTTTGAAGATAAATGCATATTATATAGACATCCAGGGTCTTAACGACATTTTCCAACGGCTATTTTCCCCATGCTTCAATAAATAACCAACTTTAAATCTTCAGAAATTCATCAAATTCTTCAATATTTCTCCTTTTTAATCATACTAATCTTATATCAAATTCAATATTCATAAAGTCTTATTCGAAGAGTTCTCACGTCCTTCGAATTCCCAAAATTACGCGTTCGAAAATGATAATGAGCAATACGGTACTCCTCCGAGCCATCATTCATCCAACCTATAACGAAACGATGAAGATTATGACCTATGCAACATTTACTGTCATTATTTCAAAAATTCGATTAAGGTTAATGACTGAAGTGGCGATGAGCTATGGAAGAAAATAATGAATGCCTACATCATAAAACATTCGAACAATTAATGTTCGTTGTCAGTGATTCATGGTTGATTTGAAAAAATCGATCGATAAGCTCAGTTTTACGAATCACAGATTATAACATAAAGAAAGTGAACCCTAAGTGAAATTGAAGACAAAGATCATTTAGTATGTGTAACACTTCATATTTTGGAGGGCCAATAATATCGAAAATTAAATTAAGCTAATGATAGGAGGAAATATTAAATGAGAGAATATATAATTTAGCATAATGTAGATTTGATTAATTAAGTGTGAGACACTTTAAAAGGTTAATTAAATAGACCAAGGGTAATTAAAGAAATTAAAGTTAGCCTTGTCAATAAAGATAAATAAATTAAGTTTTAAACTGAGAAGGATTTGTTATGGGAGATATATTGGTGAGACTAGGCTAGAAGGGATATTAGCTCGATCCAAAATCATGAACCTGTTTTCCTTAGCTATATTATGCCATTCCACTTCATTTTCATTTACAAAACAAATATCTAAAACTATCCAAAGGTCGACCACCATTCTAAAAGTAAAAGAAAAGGAAATTAACGCTAGAAGAATTCAAGCTTTCAACTTTAAGAAGGATGATGATTAAAGAAAGGTTTTAATCAAGGTGAGTAAATTTTTCCTTAAAACCCTTTCTAACCATTTTAGGTTCGGAGATTTGCTTTTAATTGGAAGATTTTGATGATGATAAATGTATTTGAATGATTAAATCTTGTTTCAAATGTGATTTGAAATACAAATGAAAGGCATTTGTTTATGTTTTAAGGTGAAACATGATTTAATCACATTTATATGATTCAAAAATTCAATATGATCTTTAAAATGATGAAATAAATATGGATTTTTTATTTCACGATTTATGGATTTTTTTTGGAATTGTTATGAATTTTCTAAGTTGAGTAAAAAGTTAATTTCAGAAAAATTAATTATTAAAAATAAAAAATATACTTATTTAAGCATAAAATTTTGATATGAGATAAATTATGAGAAACTAGATTTTTTATAAACTTTTGGGATTTTTCCCATTACTTTTCGATTTTATATGAATTATTTGGTAAAGAAAAGAATTAATTGATTAAAGATAATTAATTAACTAATTGAAGATGTAATTAACAAGTTTTGAAAAGAAAATTGTTAAGAGATTTATTAACCAATGAGAATTCAACACCAAATGGATTTAGTGTAAAGTAACTACTTAATAAAGAATGGGCCATTCGAACTTGTGATGGCTACTTAAGCCATCAACTTGTGATAGCCAATAAGATGTTAGCTTACGATAGCTATTGGAATTGGAAGCCAATATGCAATAGCCCACAGAGCTCAACCCACGATAACTATCAACTTGCATATTTATCTTTTATTTAGAAGATAAATAGCCAATATGCAATATAAGCATATGGTTCAATTTGTATTGTTATTGTGCTTATTAATCTTTTATTGAGAAGATTATTGCTCTTGATAAGCAACAACATCTTCTTAGATCTGCCTTTTGTTTAGATAGTAATGTAGAAGTATGTTTGTTGTCTTGCATTATGTTATGGACCCAGGCTGATGGATGAAGCCTTATATGTTGGTTTGTGAAATGAACTGCATGTGGCGTTCATTTTGCCCAACTTCTCTGTCAGTGCTTTTGGTTAGTGTCTACTGAAGCCATTTTTCCCCTGACATTTGATTATGAATACCAGCAAATGCCCACTTCATCTATATCTCATTGGCTACGAGTTGCATCCTTTTATGGGTAGAGCTATTTTAGTTCAAGGGTTGATATAAAGTAGGTTGCCTGCAATAATGTTCTGGCTATACTTACCTTGGACTGGCCTTGAGCACAACCTGACTACTACCCATACAATTTCAGTGACAAGTATATTGTTGTTTCAAATGTTCCAGTTTGTGCTGGAAAATAAGAAATGCTTTTGGCTGTCTACAATGTCGACTTTAATTTTATCATCATCTACTATCATGGGTACTAGTGTGTAACCCGTGCGTTGCACACGGTATGTTGTAGAAAAATAATATTATAACTGCTTTTGAAGAATATAATTTATCATGCAATATCCAATGAATTTTGTTAGGATAAATGACTTGTAAATTAAAATTACCATATTTATAATTGTATATTTTTGTTATGAGATTCGTATATTTTTACATTTGAATAAAAAATAAATTATCGTTTTTGTTGATAAAAATAAGTTATACACCGATTTATTATTTTTAAGATTCATTATTTGTCAAACAAATAAATAAAAATAAGTATTCTTAATAAATTTTGAAATTAATATTTTTATAAAATTTCATAAATAAATATTCATGTACATATATTTTGAAATTGACATTTAGGTTTTGATACATTTGACTTAAAGATAAATGATGTATACGTTAAATTTCAAGTACTATTTGAGAGAATGACGACAAATGCCTAAATATAGAAGTGTAATATCAAATACTCAATGTATTTGTATGCATTTGTAGTTCTTGCAGCACATATTTATCAAAATAATTATATGATATTATTAGGGTGATAAAAAAAATTATTTAACTGCTAAAAGAATATTAAGTGAAAATAAGGTCTGAAACGTTACAAATCACATTGTCATTTTAATTATGTAAAAAAATAATTTTTAATCCATTGTTTCATACCTTACTATTTTTATTTTATAATAAAACTTTCAAAATATATTTAACGTTCATGTAGAAAAGATGATAAAAATTGAAAGAAAAATATTTCTAATCAAAATATGGTATAATTTTTCCCTATTGATTAACTCAGATTAAGAATATAAATAATTAAAATGCAACTTTTTGTATAGAAATGTACCAATTGAAAATATTAATCCTTTTTTCAATATTACAGAATACAAACATTCATCACTTATCAATAATTGTAATGTTATTCTTCATAAAATATAATTTAATAACGATAAAAAGTCCATTTGATGTACCAATTTTATGAAGGAAAAACGTTATATATGTTTGTAATAATCTACCAATTTTGAAAACAATTTTTTTGTATATATTTGTTTGTAATGAAATACCAATTTTAAAAAGAAAAAATTATGTATATATTTCTTTGTATTAAATAACTAATTTTAGAAGGAAAGAAATTTTATGAACTTAAATGTAGAAAAATGTAAAAGCATCAAAAATAATTTTGTATATAATTGTGAAAATATTAAACCATATGAACTTGAATGAAATATAGTTTTACCATTTATGTCAGTATAAATGCGGTATACACATTGAATTATCATTTTTTATGATTTATTAGATTAATGAATAAATATTTGTTAATTAGATTTAGTTAAAAAATTTAAATTCAAGATCAATCAACAAATTCAAATATAGGGACTTAAATGTAAAATAATATAAGAAAACTTAAGAGAAATCCGTAAATAATGGTAAAAATTATTGAATGTTGGCATTTAAATGCAAAATGATAGGAGAGAGTATTAGTAGAACATTGTAATAGTTTGTATATAATTGCGGATATTTGGACTTGAATGAAAATTTAGTTTTAACATTTTTGTCAATATGAATGCGGTGTAACATCCCGTATTTTTAAGCCATTGAATGTGAACATTTAATTCGTTTTAAATGTTAATGTGGATTCTTAATTGATTTTGAAATGAATGGATTTGGGTTCAATCAATGAAAATGAGCTATAATTTTAATTTATAGCAATTCTGGTTGAATTTGATTAATGGAAAAAAATATAATTAAATATTCGGGATTAGGATAAAAAGGTGAATCTGGGTGTAAATAGCTATAAAATGGTTTTAAAATTTATTTTAAAGTCTATTTGGACATAAATAATGTTGTTGGACTTTTAGAGGAATTTTTAAGTTGATAAATTAATATTTGGGGTTTATATTAATTTGATAATGAATTTAATATTATTAAAATGCAATTTAATCAGATTTTGGTCTAGAATGAGCCAGAATGATTTTAAATGTGTTTATAAATTTTATATGATTTATTGTTAAGTTATTAAAATTTTAAAAGTGAAAATTTTAAGCGTTTCTGATAATTTCAGAAAATCGCCTGATTTAATAGCCGAGTGAAAATAGCCTTCCGGGGTACAGTCTCGGAATTCGACGAAACTAGTTCCATTGGATCCGTAATAGTTAGTTATTATCGGATTTCAATTTTCGTAGTGATCGGAGTTGTCGTTTGACCCTGGCAGCTCGAAACGCATCGAAATCGATTTAACCGATTTTATTTTAAATTGATCGTTTAATTCCGTATCTTGTGCATACGATCAAATTAGCTTACGAAACCTGTTCCATTGTGTCCGGAACGCGGAAAAACCCTAGGATAGCCTGTCGGGACGTGAGAATTGGAGGTCGTTTGCATTAACGGTTAAATTGAGATATTTTATTTAATTAAATAATATTAAATTATATTATATAACTTCATTTTTGTCTTAAACCCTAGCACATACGGTTAGCCGCCGTTCTCTTTATTTCTATGGCTGATATCATTCCGATTTCCCCCTCAACAATCTTCCAATTCAAGCAACGATTTCAGAAATTTTCTACTGAGAAATCGAAGGGGACTTCGAGATCTTCGAGTTGTACGGTGGAGATTGAATATCGTCGAGTGGATTGACAGCAGCTTCACCACGAAGGGGCCGCGTTCGTGCTTGAAATTCGCACGGGTTAGGGGACCGAGTTCATCGTGGCTAAGGGCGGTGGTGGAGGAGGCTGAGAGCTTCGGAATGGCGACACCTGATCGTGGTCTAGACGAGCGTGGAAGGAGCGATTCCTAACCCTAAATCGCGACTTTGGGTTCGATGTTGGTCTGGGAACGTTTGCGCGAGGAAGAAGATTAAAGGCTACGGCCTTGATCTGCTTTCAGAGAATTGAACGATGATGGTATAAAGATTAAGAGAAATTGTTTTAAATATTAATTTAAACTTTGTACAAATCTTTAAAATTTAATATCTTGTTCGTACGTATTCAGAATTCGACGAATTTGGTAGCGTTGAAATCGCAGGAACGAACACTACGTGATGGCGCAGATCCGGAGTCATTTCGGGCAAGTAGGAATTTGGGTTAAATCGGACACCGTCCGGTTTAATTTAAATTTCGAACGCTCGCCGAACTCAAAGTGAGTTTTTCTCACTCACATCTGGATGCTAGACATTATAAATAATTGATATTTAAATATCTGAATGATTGGTTGATTATAACTGCTGTTATCTGGCTGGATTGAGATTTATATTGTGATGTGCTAACATTTGTGATGCAGGAAGAAACAGGTTGGAGGGATCCAACTGGATTCCTCAAAATGTAGCAATTATTTATAGTTGATAGTCATACCCGTTTATATGTTGTGATTGATAAATCTGGAAATTTAATTGTTCTGTGAATTTGTGGTATAAATTGTAATCACGGAATTTAATTATCAATGGGAAAAATTGGGTTTTGGCGACATAAATGAATTGTTAAAATAAGAATTTCAAAGAATAAAATTTGAAATCTGATTTGGATGGAAAAATGTAGATTGATAAAATTTTGGATTTAAACTACAGTGGAAATTATCAATCGATAAATTGAAGTAAAAATTTCAGGAAATAAATTCCATGGAAATTATAAATTGTTTAAAATAACGATGTTTATTTTAATAATGACTAATGTTATCCGGAAATTAAAAATATGTTAAAATGGAGTTTCCGACTATTAATTAACAAGTTCAAGAAAAATAGAATGTGTTGAAAATGCCGTATTTCATTGGAATTTAATTAAGTGAATTGGGAATTTGGCTTCCATTGGAAATTCACCAAAAATGTTTATTTTAAAAATGTTTTAAACTATGATTTAAAAAAATGAATTTCCGAAAATGGGAAAAATTGTGATTTAACTTCGGAGGAAGTTATAGTTAAGTATGGAATTGGAAATTTATGTTGAAATCATAAATTGACTTGAAATAAATCAGTGGATTTATATGAAAGAGTACTTTGGAATGTTTAGAAACGGGAAGGTGTTTCCCTGGGAAAACCAAGTAAATGTTTATAAAAAGATTTTATTTAACTAAGGTTAAGTTTTAAATCGTTTTAAAAGTATTTTTAAGAAATCGTTATTTTTAAAGGAATAAATTAATAATTTTTAATACCGTAAAAATTTGGGAGTATATTAGCAATTATTTTACAAATGGATTTATTTAAAGGTTGGTTTTGACTTAAGTTATTGAAATTTGTATTTTTCTTCTTATAACGCTATTTTGAATTTAGTTAAACTAAACCCTTATCATTAAATCAAAGTTTATGTGTTAATAACTAGTTTTCTTCACATATTTTAAATTTATATTTTGAGTAAATAAATAGAAGTAATTTTCATATTTTAAAGTATATTTCAGTATAAAGTATTTTTAACTATTTTAAATGCAAATTGTTTTATACTTGGTTATTCCCGATGGGAATAAAGGGTAAAAGATTTACCTTGTAATGGAAGAGTGGAAAATTGTTTTCAAACGAGTTTTGAAAATGTGAAAATATATCTTTGAAAGATATTAGAAGAAAATAAATAATATGGAGATTATTTATTGTGTGATGGATGTGTATGGATGTTTGTGAACATTAATTGATAGTTAAATCACCGACTATCAATATTGGCCAAATGCGCTGATCGTTTCGAAGAGACCGGGATCGAGTTTCCGTATACCGGGATTCTAGGTCTGGAGACTCGAAAACCACTTCGATTCGGTTTGTACGTTTCGTGTAACGTGTTCGGAGTCGAAGATGGAGCAGTGAAGTGCAAGGGCTAGTCGCTACTAATCCTGAGGATATTTCCAAAATGGATGTAGTAGGAATAGTGCCTTCGGTTCCATTCGGACCCGGGACGGACTTGTATGGACGAATGCTTTCGTGACATCGTCAGGTGGACGATGGGCATTCTAAGGGATCTGTGCTATAAAGGTATCGTTTAGCCTCGAGCCTCATCAACCGGGAATGACTGAAAATCAGGGGTTATGCAGCAAGGCTTCGTGGGTAGCCCCCACTTGAGAGTAAGGTCATCCCTGTCTAGATGTCCCTTTTATTTCGACTTAGTGGTGCGGTTGCTGATCCCAACCGTGGGGTGATTTTACTTGGAATTATCCAGTAAGGGATGATTCCGGCTTTGTGTTGCAGGGGAGCGGGCGTACTCCTCGGTACTGTGATCTAGGCCACGTACTGTGACAGGTGGTACCCCAGTGCCTAGTCATTCGTTGGAAATCCATTCTCCCTACGAGCCTGTACGGTTTTGATTGTGCCCAACTATTGTTGAAATGTGAGATGCAAGCATTTCAGCTAGATTCTATTTTACTTTCTATAGACACTATTATAATATCAGAGGATTTTAATATAAAAGTGTTTTAGCTATCGTAAGGTAAAAACCCGACATGTTTATTTGTGGCGTGGTCTTACGAGATGCTTTTGTTTTTAAAGAATTTTGAAACTTTAATAATCAATTGGGTGTATTTATGATGCGCTGGTATTCCAGACTGACTCGGGTGTTATTTTATTATAATGCTCGGGTCAGACCGAGTATATTTCAGGATAGGTTGCTATGGAGCTCAGGAGAGGAGCTGGAGTCCGAGACGTATCATTCGTACTTGTATTATTCCGCTGCTGTGATTGTTGTATTGACTGATTGACTGGATATTGATGATTGTATTATGATATACTCTGATGATGATGTATTGTATATAAACAGATATAGTTTTCATTTGTGTAAAGATCGGTTATATATATTATATTTTATCCGCTGCGACTGTGAGGTTCTGATTTTGTTTAGTTCTTTCTTCTTCTATCTACTTTCTTATTCTTCTACAATCTGTCCTTTCCGGCATTCGATCGTCGGCATATTATACTGTTGAGTATTTTGTGTCGATTTTCGAGGGTCGAGAAGGGCGGGTCGTCACACTTGGTATCAGAGCTTAGATTGGCGACAACCTAGGCTTTGGGTGGGAAAATTTCTCATTAAATAGAGTCGATAGTACTCTATAATGAGTTGAGTGTAATAATAGCTATGAGAGCGTATTTGTTAGTGGATATAAAATTGTTTTTTTTACTGTGTTGACTTATCGGTTGAGTGTTTATGAATTCTGGTCGGTACGGGAAGTACAACCGTATCGATAGGGGTTTCTAAACTCTTAAACAAGATAAACCGACATAGTATTGTTTTTAAAGAGGGTAAATGAAATAATTTTACCCAAAATTATATTTTGATATAAAAAGAAATAATTTTCTAAATTATTATATGTATTGGATGCTTGTTTGGTTGTTTCTTCTATAATCAAATAAGAAATTAAAGTATGATCTAAAATTTGAAATGAAGTATGAGCGAATAAGAATTTAAAATATTAAAATGGTTTATAACCAAATGGAATTGACTGGATATGTTTTAAATAAGAAAAGTAAAAAAAAAAATTAAAATTTGATTTAAACTAGAATTTTGACCCCGGAAATTTTGGAAGGGATTTCAAATGGAATTAAACGAAGTTTTGGGAGTTTGACTTTGTGGAAATGTTAGAAATGTTTTCAAAAGCATTTGTAAGAATGGAGTATATTTTGGGAAAATATTTTTGCATAGAAATTGTTTGGAGGTGGATTTTGGAAGTGGAAAGCATTGAACACACTTCAGTCGCTGGAAAATAATCCTGATGATGCTGGCCACATCATTAGAATTCATTTTCGAGTTTCTAAAGTGATGGATTGCTACCAAAATAGTTGGTTATGACATTGTTTGGACTTGTTTGGGAAAACAAGTGATTTTGGGAATTTTCAAAAAGGAAAATTGTTTGGCAAAAACAAATTGTTTTGGGATTTGGTATTTGATTGGATATCAAATGGGAATATGTTGATTTTTATTTCAAATTGGTTTTGAAATAAATCCGGGTAAATTGAATTCTGGGAATTCTATTTTAAAATAAAAAAATGTGAAAGTTGAAATGATTCAACTATATAACTTATAAGGGAAAGTTGATTTAAAGAAGAATTGAGTATATATGGAATGTAAATTTACTTTGAATAGATGAAGGTGAATGGAATATATCTGGATTTAACTTATGATAAGTTAAATAAAATTAAGGATTTGAAATTGAATTAAATCTAAATGAATTGGAATTAAATGGAAGTTGAGATAACGGTGAAATGTAAATGCTTATGATTGTGCAAATGAATTCATATTCTTAAGCTATTAAGTGTTAAAATTTGACATTGTGATTATAAAAATGTGGATTGGTTTGAAATGAGCAATATAAACTTACAAGTAAATAAGTTGGAGAACTTGAGAATGGAAGATTTTATTTTAACTCAAGTAAAATGGAATTATAATCACAAATGAAAATAATAAATGGAATGGTGAATTCGAACTTAATTTTAAATGGAATGCAAAGTAAGGTGAAACAATTATAAAATATAAAAGAGGTAAGTGAACTGAAGTTAGTAAATAAGTTGAACTTGGATATGGAGAATTAAGATTAAATTGAATTTGGTTTAACTTCGACTAAGATGGAATTAAGCTGAATATTAAAATTTCTGTTGTGTTATGGATAAAAAAATGAATGTAATTAAATTCTTATTTAAAGTAGTAAAGGAAATGGTTTAAATTCAGGTGGGCTAAATAAAATTTAGATGAACTTGAATTAATTCTGGAAAGGAATTAAATTGAAAATGCATATATAATCTAGTTAACCTTGAATTAAATTTGGATAAGAATCAAATTGAAAGGGAATTTGGTTTAGTTGATATGATGTTGAATGAAGTAAATGCTTACTCAATTAAGTCCAAAATGATTGTTTGGAAATAAAATTCAACGTAAGCTTAATTAAATGGAATTTGTATTGCAATAAATAGAATTTTGATAGTTTGGTCAAAATTTAGAAAGTAAGGAAAAAAAATCCAGTTGTTGAATGAAATTTAAGTTTGGTAATAAATGTTGGAAGTGAGAATGTATAATGGGATTAGATTATAATAGTGATGGTTTGAATTGTAAGTAAATTCAAATGAGAGAAATAATTTAAATGGTCTCTTTGTTAATAAAATAAAATTAATATGGATTGGATAAATAAACAAAGAGCATTAAAGTCGTAAATAAATTGAAATTTGATTGAGTGAGGATCAATTGGAAATCAAATAAAATTGATATAGTAGATAATGAAACTATTGTGGAAGAACTTAAGTAACTTGAAAGAAAAACAAAATGAGTGTGAATGGGCTTTATCAAGTAATCTTGAATGCAAGTTGTTAAATAATAAAATGGAAATGCATGTGTAATTGTATTAATTAATTATTGTGGTAAATTAAGAATGTATGAGTTGAATATAACCCAGGATCGAATGATATTAATATAAACTTGAATTTGGTTAATGAAATAAAGATGTAAAGGAAATATTCAATTTAACAATTGCATTTGGGAAGAAAATACTTGAATTGTGAACCATGCAATGGAGTTCATTTTACTTGAATAACATGAAATTGCTTGCAATCGGAATTGAGTTGTTTAACAGGCAATTGAAATTGAATTTTGAATAAATTGATATGGGTTGGAATCTAATACAAAAGTTTGTATATGAGTGCAAGTGGATTGATTCAAAAAAGCAAATGGAAATGTGTTTTGAATCAATTAGAATGGATTGCGATTTTATTAAGTGATTTTGCTTATGAATGAAAATGGATCATAAAAGGATTGCAAATGTTTCAAGTTTGAAATAAAATGTGATTGTAAGTCAAATTGGAAATGTAAGTTAAAGTAAAGAAATGTAAGAAAGGCATATGTTAATCATATTGAGATAGAAATGAATTGGTTATAATTAATATGAATTGTATATAATGAACTTGAATGTAAATCATTCAAGCGTAGTAAAATGAAGTGGGACTTGAATAAGTAACTTGAAAGGTGACTGAAAACTTGAATTTAAGGCATTCAAGTGAAATAAAATGAAGTAGACTTGAATAAGTAATTCGAATGTGATTGAAACCTTTATATTGTTGATAAAATATGATTAACATTGTTATATTATGAACTATGCTTGGTTTGGTTATGAAATGGTTAGGTTTGGCTTGCATTTACATGGGAAATGTTGTTAAAATGCTCATATCCTGAAACTGATGAGTTTGTTGAGTTTAGTACAGGTACGGGAGGCGTTCGAGAGAGTTGGAGCGCGTATATGCGTTATATTAGCCGCTCGCTATTAAAAAATTGCTTAAAGGTACGCCTACGCCAAAATAATTGGGAATTTGATATATATATTATGATATATTTTGGTTTCCGGCCGTGTGAGCCGATGTATATATATTTGTGTATCCTGCGATATCGCAGAAGCTCCTCCGTACAAAGGAGACTCCGCCAAAATTTTCCAGAAATTTTGGGAGTTAGAAAATTTTTGGGGTTTTGGGAAAATTTTTAATAACTAGTAAAGTTATTTTGAAATAAAGTTAAAATAAAGGCTTTAGAATAAATTGTAGCAATTGAGTTTGGGATGGGGCTAAAGGATTTTGGAAAGTGAATATAAGCTTTTAACTAAGCAAATGGGATAAGTGAGTTGAGTTGAAGTATATTTTTACCATAGCAAATTTCGGGGACGAAATTTTTATAAGGGGGGAGGAATGTAACATCCCGTATTTTTAAGCCATTGAATGTGAACATTTAATTCGTTTTAAATGTTAATGTGGATTCTTAATTGATTTTGAAATGAATGGATTTGGGTTCAATCAATGAAAATGAGCTATAATTTTAATTTATAGCAATTCTGGTTGAATTTGATTAATGGAAAAAAATATAATTAAATATTCGGGATTAGGATAAAAAGGTGAATCTGGGTGTAAATAGCTATAAAATGGTTTTAAAATTTATTTTAAAGTCTATTTGGACATAAATAATGTTGTTGGACTTTTAGAGGAATTTTTAAGTTGATAAATTAATATTTGGGGTTTATATTAATTTGATAATGAATTTAATATTATTAAAATGCAATTTAATCAGATTTTGGTCTAGAATGAGCCAGAATGATTTTAAATGTGTTTATAAATTTTATATGATTTATTGTTAAGTTATTAAAATTTTAAAAGTGAAAATTTTAAGCGTTTCTGATAATTTCAGAAAATCGCCTGATTTAATAGCCGAGTGAAAATAGCCTTCCGGGGTACAGTCTCGGAATTCGACGAAACTAGTTCCATTGGATCCGTAATAGTTAGTTATTATCGGATTTCAATTTTCGTAGTGATCGGAGTTGTCGTTTGACCCTGGCAGCTCGAAACGCATCGAAATCGATTTAACCGATTTTATTTTAAATTGATCGTTTAATTCCGTATCTTGTGCATACGATCAAATTAGCTTACGAAACCTGTTCCATTGTGTCCGGAACGCGGAAAAACCCTAGGATAGCCTGTCGGGACGTGAGAATTGGAGGTCGTTTGCATTAACGGTTAAATTGAGATATTTTATTTAATTAAATAATATTAAATTATATTATATAACTTCATTTTTGTCTTAAACCCTAGCACATACGGTTAGCCGCCGTTCTCTTTATTTCTATGGCTGATATCATTCCGATTTCCCCCTCAACAATCTTCCAATTCAAGCAACGATTTCAGAAATTTTCTACTGAGAAATCGAAGGGGACTTCGAGATCTTCGAGTTGTACGGTGGAGATTGAATATCGTCGAGTGGATTGACAGCAGCTTCACCACGAAGGGGCCGCGTTCGTGCTTGAAATTCGCACGGGTTAGGGGACCGAGTTCATCGTGGCTAAGGGCGGTGGTGGAGGAGGCTGAGAGCTTCGGAATGGCGACACCTGATCGTGGTCTAGACGAGCGTGGAAGGAGCGATTCCTAACCCTAAATCGCGACTTTGGGTTCGATGTTGGTCTGGGAACGTTTGCGCGAGGAAGAAGATTAAAGGCTACGGCCTTGATCTGCTTTCAGAGAATTGAACGATGATGGTATAAAGATTAAGAGAATTTGTTTTAAATATTAATTTAAACTTTGTACAAATCTTTAAAATTTAATATCTTGTTCGTACGTATTCAGAATTCGACGAATTTGGTAGCGTTGAAATCGCAGGAACGAACACTACGTGATGGCGCAGATCCGGAGTCATTCCGGGCAAGTAGGAATTTGGGTTAAATCGGACACCGTCCGGTTTAATTTAAATTTCGAACGCTCGCCGAACTCAAAGTGAGTTTTTCTCACTCACATCTGGATGCTAGACATTATAAATAATTGATATTTAAATATCTGAATGATTGGTTGATTATAACTGCTGTTATCTGGCTGGATTGAGATTTATATTGTGATGTGCTAACATTTGTGATGCAGGAAGAAACAGGTTGGAGGGATCCAACTGGATTCCTCAAAATGTAGCAATTATTTATAGTTGATAGTCATACCCGTTTATATGTTGTGATTGATAAATCTGGAAATTTAATTGTTCTGTGAATTTGTGGTATAAATTGTAATCACGGAATTTAATTATCAATGGGAAAAATTGGGTTTTGGCGACATAAATGAATTGTTAAAATAAGAATTTCAAAGAATAAAATTTGAAATCTGATTTGGATGGAAAAATGTAGATTGATAAAATTTTGGATTTAAACTACAGTGGAAATTATCAATCGATAAATTGAAGTAAAAATTTCAGGAAATAAATTCCATGGAAATTATAAATTGTTTAAAATAACGATGTTTATTTTAATAATGACTAATGTTATCCGGAAATTAAAAATATGTTAAAATGGAGTTTCCGACTATTAATTAACAAGTTCAAGAAAAATAGAATGTGTTGAAAATGCCGTATTTCATTGGAATTTAATTAAGTGAATTGGGAATTTGGCTTCCATTGGAAATTCACCAAAAATGTTTATTTTAAAAATGTTTTAAACTATGATTTAAAAAAATGAATTTCCGAAAATGGGAAAAATTGTGATTTAACTTCGGAGGAAGTTATAGTTAAGTATGGAATTGGAAATTTATGTTGAAATCATAAATTGACTTGAAATAAATCAGTGGATTTATATGAAAGAGTACTTTGGAATGTTTAGAAACGGGAAGGTGTTTCCCTGGGAAAACCAAGTAAATGTTTATAAAAAGATTTTATTTAACTAAGGTTAAGTTTTAAATCGTTTTAAAAGTATTTTTAAGAAATCGTTATTTTTAAAGGAATAAATTAATAATTTTTAATACCGTAAAAATTTGGGAGTATATTAGCAATTATTTTACAAATGGATTTATTTAAAGGTTGGTTTTGACTTAAGTTATTGAAATTTGTATTTTTCTTCTTATAACGCTATTTTGAATTTAGTTAAACTAAACCCTTATCATTAAATCAAAGTTTATGTGTTAATAACTAGTTTTCTTCACATATTTTAAATTTATATTTTGAGTAAATAAATAGAAGTAATTTTCATATTTTAAAGTATATTTCAGTATAAAGTATTTTTAACTATTTTAAATGCAAATTGTTTTATACTTGGTTATTCCCGATGGGAATAAAGGGTAAAAGATTTACCTTGTAATGGAAGAGTGGAAAATTGTTTTCAAACGAGTTTTGAAAATGTGAAAATATATCTTTGAAAGATATTAGAAGAAAATAAATAATATGGAGATTATTTATTGTGTGATGGATGTGTATGGATGTTTGTGAACATTAATTGATAGTTAAATCACCGACTATCAATATTGGCCAAATGCGCTGATCGTTTCGAAGAGACCGGGATCGAGTTTCCGTATACCGGGATTCTAGGTCTGGAGACTCGAAAACCACTTCGATTCGGTTTGTACGTTTCGTGTAACGTGTTCGGAGTCGAAGATGGAGCAGTGAAGTGCAAGGGCTAGTCGCTACTAATCCTGAGGATATTTCCAAAATGGATGTAGTAGGAATAGTGCCTTCGGTTCCGTTCGGACCCGGGACGGACTTGTATGGACGAATGCTTTCGTGACATCGTCAGGTGGACGATGGGCATTCTAAGGGATCTGTGCTATAAAGGTATCGTTTAGCCTCGAGCCTCATCAACCGGGAATGACTGAAAATCAGGGGTTATGCAGCAAGGCTTCGTGGGTAGCCCCCACTTGAGAGTAAGGTCATCCCTGTCTAGATGTCCCTTTTATTTCGACTTAGTGGTGCGGTTGCTGATCCCAACCGTGGGGTGATTTTACTTGGAATTATCCAGTAAGGGATGATTCCGGCTTTGTGTTGCAGGGGAGCGGGCGTACTCCTCGGTACTGTGATCTAGGCCACGTACTGTGACAGGTGGTACCCCAGTGCCTAGTCATTCGTTGGAAATCCATTCTCCCTACGAGCCTGTACGGTTTTGATTGTGCCCAACTATTGTTGAAATGTGAGATGCAAGCATTTCAGCTAGATTCTATTTTACTTTCTATAGACACTATTATAATATCAGAGGATTTTAATATAAAAGTGTTTTAGCTATCGTAAGGTAAAAACCCGACATGTTTATTTGTGGCGTGGTCTTACGAGATGCTTTTGTTTTTAAAGAATTTTGAAACTTTAATAATCAATTGGGTGTATTTATGATGCGCTGGTATTCCAGACTGACTCGGGTGTTATTTTATTATAATGCTCGGGTCAGACCGAGTATATTTCAGGATAGGTTGCTATGGAGCTCAGGAGAGGAGCTGGAGTCCGAGACGTATCATTCGTACTTGTATTATTCCGCTGCTGTGATTGTTGTATTGACTGATTGACTGGATATTGATGATTGTATTATGATATACTCTGATGATGATGTATTGTATATAAACAGATATAGTTTTCATTTGTGTAAAGATCGGTTCTATATATTATATTTTATCCGCTGCGACTGTGAGGTTCTGATTTTGTTTAGTTCTTTCTTCTTCTATCTACTTTCTTATTCTTCTACAATCTGTCCTTTCCGGCATTCGATCGTCGGCATATTATACTGTTGAGTATTTTGTGTCGATTTTCGAGGGTCGAGAAGGGCGGGTCGTCACAGTAAACATATTGAATTGTTATTTTTTTTAAATTTATTAGATTAATTAATGAATATTCGTCAATTGTATTTATTTAAAAAGCATAAATTTAAGATCACATAATTAAATTTAATATATATGGATTTAAATGTAAAATAACATTAAAAACTTGGAAGAAATCTGTACATAATTGTAAAAATTAGTATTAAATTCTAATGATAGAAGAGAGAACCGGTAGAAACATTGTAATAATTATAATAACAATAAATTGTAACGATGTGAAAATAAAATATCTAGAGAGAATTAAGGAGAGATGAGGAAATTGCTAGAATCAATAAGAGAGCTTTAAATTCTTCTGCTTTACTATTATTTAATAGATTAGAACAGCTGTGAAATATGATTGGTAAACTTTTGAAGGGTTCGTTGAATTTTGTATGAACAGACGTTAAATAACACCATACATGATTACTTTCTAAGAAATAACGAGCCTTATATGTATATAATCATCCAAAAAATCGTATTTTGTGCACATGACTGTTTCAATTTTAGAGTTATAGCAATTCAACATTGGATTATACAATTATGGTTGATTATGCAGTAGTGCTATGTTTCAATCTTTTTTTTTGAAAACCCAGGAGAACCCGGCAGACCGGTAAACTCCTGCGGAGGGTATAGTAAAACCGTCCGTTGAACCAAGCCTCCATACTCCCGGGTAAATTTATATAGGATAGGGATGTGCATGGTAGGAATCGAACCTGAGTCTTTTTACCAGAACTCAAGCCTTCTTTCCACTGCGCCGCACCCGCGGACAGTTTCAATCTTTTTTATCAAACTTGACCAATGGAGAGATTTGTTTTACATGGAAAAATGAAATCTCTAAAGATTAAAACCAGAACAACGAAACCTTTAGAGCCGTTTGGTTTATTTTGTATTTTATGTTTTGAGTTTTCAACATGAATTACAAAATACGAGAAGAATGAAGGGAGGTCGGAAGGGATGAAGGGAAGATTGGAGGGGACCACGAAGTGGATGGAGGAACGGCGGAAGGATGAATTGTTGCTCGTGCTTCCGTTATTTCTCAAAACACGAAAAATGAAAAAAAGTTGTTTTCTATTTCGTGTGTTAAATTCGTTTTCAAAAATGGATATTTTTCACAATATACATGTGTCGTGCGTATTTTTGTACGGACGAAAACTCAAAACTAAAAACGGTAAACCAAACATAGCCTTACTTTTACACGTCACAAATATCTCAAATTTTGAAATTAGATGTTTAAAATGTCATTTTTCAGGAAAAAGGTTTCATTTTTCTCATAAAATCCATTTTTCAAAAATGAAATATTATTAGTTAGGTTTTCCAAAAGAGTTAGATCAATTTTTTCCTTTTGTTTCTTTTAATTCCAAGTTTGTTAAATATCTACGTCTAAGTAATCAAACCTACAACCTTTAAACTTCACTTGGCATTTTATTTTTCTATCGGTTTTGACGATTTTGTATTTTAGGTGTTATCATAACAGTTGCTTGTAAGTTTTTCCACGCCAATTATTGTTGTATTAAAACCAGTGAAAACTCATGTACTGTAATATTGATGTCAATTCTTAATCCATCAAATATGGTGTTTTGAGTGGTTATAATATTTTTTTTTAATTATACCTCAACTGGTTATATTGTAAAATTAATCTTCACAAAACAAGAGAATACATAATATATGTAATGTTACTGTAACGACCTAGAATTTTGTTATTTGAAATTGGAATATTTAATTGATTTTAAATATTTAATAGTTAATTTTTAACTTGAATTTCAAATATAATGATATTTTGGATAATTTAATTATTGAATTTAATAATTGAATATTGGTTAAATTATTGAATCTTGAGTTTTAAGCTTGATAAAAATAATTTAAAGGCTTATAAAATTTACATTTAATAAGAATGAAGATAATAAAACTTTTAAATTGAACTTAAAAGCGATTTTTTCTGTTTTAAAAATATATCGTTTGAATTAACCTATGAAAATAGCCTTCCGGGGCATAGTCTCGGATTTCGACGAAACAAGTTCCATTGGATCCGTAATAGTGTATTATTATCGGATTTCAAATTTCGTAGAGTTTGGAGTTATCGTTTGGTCGTACGGAATAGAAACGCGCTGAAATTAATATTGAAAATTTAATATAATAATTGGGTCCAAAAAGTTATCTTCTCCATACGATCGAATTAGGACATGAAACCTTTTCCATTGCGCTCGGAATAGAGGTATAACACTATAAACGCCTAGTGGCACGCCTCGATAGGGGTTCGAGATTTTAAGTTACGTAAACGAGACGATTTGAAAATTTATATATATATATATATATATAATTGACTTGACATTTTTAATTCACATCAGTTGTTATTCTTCCTTTCCAAACCACCGTACACCTATCCTAACACGCTACCTTTCCCTTCCATCTTTTCCCTCCTTCTCTTTTTAAAATGCCAACCGAACAAGGTAAGGAAATCGACTTCTCCCTTGTTTTAAAATCACGAACGATTTTCCCTTCCTCTTCAAAATAAAAAATAAAAAATCATGTTTCCCTCCCGTTCAAAAGATTTCTATCGAGCTTTAGATAATAGAAAAAAAGAGAGAAGGAAATCGAATAGAATAAAAATCGCGTCTTTTCTCCTATCCTCTTATATTCGAAATGAAATCCATTCGTAATCTAAAAAATAAAATCAAACGCGATGGAATCGCGTAACATCGATCTCGAGCGCGATGACAAGGGGGGAGTCGTGAGCTCGAATTTGAGCTAGGGCTTGGGTTGCGTGGCCGATTGGAAGGCGCGAGGCTGGGGATTAGGGATGTGGGCCGCAACAACGTGCAGACGTTATGGTGAAGTCACGATGGCGGAGGAGAAGAGGCTTGTGTCTTAGCGTGCGCACTTCAATTCCTGGGCCGCGTGTTCGATTTGCAGGCGCTCGAAGGGGAGGAGGGTCGTTCATAAGGAGGGAGGTTCCAGCGAAGTCGACATTGAAGAGCAGGAAAGGAGGAAATGTTTCACTGGAAGGGACGGGTATTGAAGCAGTGGTGCAGACGTCGAGTTGAGGCATGGATGTTTCTCTTGCATGGACAAGATTGTGGCGGTAGGAGGCCTATGATGGTGGGTTCGAGCTAGAGTCGAGCGGACTGTTGCTTGTAAAAGAAGAGGTATCTCTGTGATTAAATTAAATTATCTAATTGGTTTATTTAATTAAGAAATTTAAATGGAGATAGCTAATAAAATTTAACAAATTTGCATACGAGGTCCAAAAATCGTGAAACGAGTCAAGATTGGAATGGTTTGCAAATAAAAGTCAAGGTGAGTTAATCACACTCAATTTTGGATTACTAGTGTTATTTTAAAATAGTTAAAATTAATTATTGATTGATTGGTTGAATTGATAAATTATTATCAGTTGAATGTGATATTATATATAGTAGTATATATTGGTAATTGGATTGATGTTCCCGCATATATTTAGCGGATGAGACCTTATGTGCCCCACATAATAGCAGATGACCCTATATACCACGATATCCCCCTCGAAGTGGGATTGGTATTTTTATGTTGTATTAATATATGTGGATGCAGGAAAACAGGTTGGAGTGATCCAACTGGATTCCTCAAAAATGTTGAATTAAATTTCATATATATTGGTATATGGTATATTTGAATAATCTATGGTAGAATATAATATGATTTGAATTTATTAGATGCTAGGGTAGTTTTGGCCTAGATTTTGGTATTTTTCAAAAATATCAATAATACATGTTTGAATTTGGAAAGAATATTAAAAAAAAGAAATTGGAAGTAAAATATTTATAGTGTAATTTGGATTAACTAAAAGAAATAAATTTGGGTAAAATAAATAATTTGATTTTAAATTTGTACTTAATAATTTCGGAATATGGAAAATACAGATTTTGGAATAATGTAAATAAAAGGATTTTAAATAATAAAACTTAAGCGATGTTTGTTTAAGTGTAAAAGGATTTATTTTAAAAATCGAGATTTTAAATAGTTGGGAAAATAAAAAGGAAATTTGAAAATAAAATATAAAATTGTTATACTAGGTATTAAATAAGAATTTAAATTATGAAATAGAAGTTAATCGAGTTTTGGTTTTGTTTTAGCATATTGTTCGGGTTATTTAAGAAATTGATTTATAAATGGAATTTAATCTTGAAATCAATTTATGATGGATTTAAGTGAAGTGAAACCGTTGTAAATGAAAGATGAGACTATGGGATTTATAAACAGTGTTTATAAATAAAGTGAAATGATTTTCAGTTGATAAATTGAAATTATGAATTCACGGTAAGAATTTATAATGAGATGGGTAAATCGGTTTAAAAAGAAAAGATAGAATTTTCTTTTGGAAATGTGAAAAAGAGATTTATGAAATTGAAAATGTAGAACGTTCGGTGATAAATCGAGAGAGATTTATAAGTATTAGAATGGTTATATTGGAACCGAAAAAGTATATTTTTATCGAGAATTTGGGTTTATTTTAAAAGAAGCATTTTTAATTATTAACTAGGTAATTTCAAATGTGTTTAGAAATATCACAAAAAATTAGTTATTTTTTTTAATTGTCTTAAAGTATATTCAATTATTAAAAAGATTTACCTTAAAATGATTTGTTTAAAATTAATTATTAATTAACCATCTTTATTATTTTAAAGAGATAAATTATTCAATATTAATATTGTTAAATATAATATCTTTTATAAAAGAGTATTTGTCTAAGTTAAACTTGGAAAATTTATATAGAACTTTATAAGTATTATTTTGAGAGAAATTTTAAATAAAGTTTAGGAAAGTAATGGTATACTTTCATGGCGGAATCGGAGGCATAGAGTGCCTGCGGTTAAGTTTTGGATTTCTTTGGGATAGAGACGTAATCATTGAACTGTGAATCCATGGTTGATACCACGTGGTGCTTTCCGTATTCACTTTAAAAAGTTTTCAAATATTTTGGAGGAAATGATTTGTGAGTATACTTATTTTGGTGTGATAAGTATATATTTTGAATTAAGAGATTTAATCGAGCAACCCGGATTTTATAGAATTCGTTATAGACGAGTTAAGGAATTTATAATATAAATTGTGAAGGATTTTTGAGAAAGAGAAATAAGTGAAATTTTCCTAAGTGTTAGGAAGTAAGGTTGGAAAAAAAATATTTTAAAATATTTTCTAAGTGATGAAATAAGAAATGGTTTGAAATATCCTGATATGGATATAAATATTTAGGTTGTCTTAAATATTGAAAATTGGAAAGAGATTTGAATATATATCTTATAAAGATATTTTGGAATTAGATTTTGGAAAACTATAATAAGGCCTGATGTCTGCTTATGGATGTTTTATTGATAGTTAAATAACCAACTATCAAGTATTTAGCCAATTTCATTGATCGTTTCGAAGGGACTGGGATCGGATTTAATTATCCGAAAACCACTTCGATCTGATTTGAGCATTACGAACAAATACCGTGAAGATGATGAAGATGGTGATTCGGTATGTCTAGACCCAGGACAACTTGTATGGACGAAAACATCGTCATATGAGGATGATGGGCATTCTAAGTGAAAATTCCTAAAAAGTAATCGTAGCCTCAAGCCTCATCAACCGGAATGACTGAAAATCAGGGGATATGCAGCAAGGCTAAGTGGGTCATTCCCAATTAGGTTATCTTATCACCTTTCTAGATACTCTCGGATATATTATTTTTTATGGATACGGTGGTGCATGCAAAAAAGCTCTCGATAAGGGTCGAAACACCCGAGGTGATAACATATTCGGTTCTATCCAGATTAGGGATAGCGCCGATCTTGTGTTGCAAGGGATCCCAGCGAGATTCTCGCTACATTTTTCTAGATGTATACTGTGATAGGTGGTACCCTAGTGCCTAGTCATTATATGGAATCCATTCTCCAATACGTACCTTTACGATTTTGGTTGTAGAGCATAGTATGCTGGAATTTAATAATGTAAAAATTTCAGCTATTTGAATAAGTATTTGTACGTAGACACTATTATAATATCAGATGATTTTGATATAAAAATGTTTTGGTTATCGTAAGGTAAAAACCCATCGTTTATGTGTGGCGTGGTCTTACGAGATACCTTTGTTTTTCAAAGGATTTTGATAACTTTAATAATTCAAATTGAGTGTGTTTTCTCACGCTGGTTTTCCAGACTGACTCAGGTGTTATTTTATTATAATGCTCGGGTCAGACCGAGTATTACAGATACATGATAGGATGCTATGGAGCTCAGAAGATGAGCTGGATGACGAAGACGTATCACATGTACTTGGTTATATTCCGCTATGTATTGTAGGCTGTATATTCAGCACTTGTGAGGATAAGTTATTATAATTGTCCGATATTGAGTTATTTATGTGTTGTAATCTGATGATGTAATGTATAAATAACAGTTATAGTTCTTTTTGTACAAAGACATGTTATTGTCTATTATATATTGTTCCACTGCGACTGTAAGATTCTGTGTTGTTGTTCTGTTTTCTTCTTCTACCTCTTTCTTCTTTTTCCCCAACGATCTGGTATTTCCGGCATTCGATTGCTCGACATGTAATATAGTGAACGTATTGATGTTGATTTTCGTGCGTCGAAAATCCAAACCGTGACACTTGGTATCAAAGCTGAAGGTTAAGCAAGAACCTTGGCTTTGATGGGGTAACTCATTAGAGATAGGGTCAGTAGTACCCTAGAATGAGTTTGAGTGTATTAATAGATATGAGCGTGTGTTTGTTAGTGAATATAAAATTGTTTTATATTGTGTCAGTTGATCTATTGAGTGGCTTATGGATTCTAGTCAATATGAGTAATTAACGTTATTGATAGGAATCTCTAAACACTTGAATATAGCAACTCGACACGGTATTGTTTGAAATTGGGTAAATGAAATAAATTTACCCAGATTATTTTTATATATGAAAGGAATAATTTTTCAGAAATTGTTAAAGTTGTATATGGTGTGCTTGGTTGTTAGGAAATGATAATATTAAACCAGTATCATTTGTTGTTGTGGAAATTGAATAAAGGTTGATATTATAGTCAAAAGTTAAGAAAGTAATTCATATAACAAAATGGGATTTTGTAAATATGGTTTTGTAAATGTGATTTAAAAATTGATATGGTTTATTAAAACAATTTATAAAGGTTTTAAAAGTTGGAATTTAGGAATTTAATTCACATTGGTTTTGAAATGTTTTTCGAAGTCTTGGAAAATAATAGTGATATTATTTGGAGAATATTTGTGAATTGAAATATTTTTTTAAATGGTTTTTAAAGGAAATAAAAGCACTGAACTCACCTCGATTGTTGGAAAATAATTTCGGTGATGGCTGCAGCATCAGCGACGTTCATTTTCGAGTTTCTGGGTGATGGATTGCTATCGTAATGATTTGCAATTGGAGTTTTGTTTTGGTAAAACTGGTTTTGGTTTGAAATGCAAAAGGGTGATTTGATATACCAAGGAATTTGTGTGTGTGTGTATATATATGATTTCTAAAATGATTTGAAATGTTTAATTGGAAGTATGAGAAAATAAGATTGGACTTATAAAATCTAGAAAGCATAATTGAAATGGATCTTACCTTAAGGTAAGTTTAGATAGAGTGGATAAAATTGAATGTTGAAAACGGAGAATGAAATTTAACCTAAAAAAAGTAAAATGAAAGTGAGTGTGGTAATGAAATAAATTAGTAAAGTAAACTAATTAAATGAAGTGAATTGGAAGAAAATTAGTGAATGGAATAGAAATAAGTAGGTAACTTATAAAGTTTGTAAATTGCAAGACAAAGCAATGTTTAAATTGTTGATTAAGAATGCAAGGAAAGTAAAATTTTGAAATTTGATTTTGTGGAATGAAATTTAACTTAAATTAAGTTAAATAAGAGTGAATCTTGAAAATTTAGCCTAAGTAGGCTAAATGAAATAGTTATGGGAAATGGGATTTATTGAGATTTGGAATAAATAAATAAAGGAACTAATTAAATCGATTAGTTATTTGGTTACAGTTTGGAATATTGATTGATAATAATCAAATGTGGAATTGGAAAATTGGATTTGAATTTGGATATAAACTGAAGTGGTGAAGTGAAAATAAATCTAAGAACATTTGTATAAAATGTTATAAATTGACTTAAGAAAATTGATGGTAAAGTTCTTAAGTGGAATTTGTATTTAAGATGTATACTAAGTAAATATTTGAATGCAGATTAAATAAGGGATGCGGATAGTGATTTGAGAATAATTGAATGGAAAGGAAGTAAGTGTGAATAAAAAGAATTGGATATAGCTAAGAATCAATTGAAATAAATACGTAAGTTGTACGCCTATTTATTTTGCATGACGGTTTGATCCAGATCCGAGCACAAAATTTCGAGATAATTCATATCGATCCAAGTTAGGATTTTTCACTCGATTTTCGACGGCAAACACTGGATATGGATTTTTGATTGGTTCTGAGATTCTCTATCATAGTATGTAGCTATGCAAGGAGAATGACGGTTTCCGATCAAGAAACCAGATCTGAGTCCGCACTAGGAAGTCCTGTGAATGGTACTAGTTCGGAAATGAAATTGTGTGATCGAGTGAACGATCAGAGTTGATATTGCGTATGAATGATATATGTATATCGTATGGGGTTTTGTGAGACAAAATTTTGGAATTTGAAAATGCCGAGTATAAAATGGTTTTTAATTCTATGATTGGATATCATTGGTAAATAAGATGCAGGTATTTAAAATCAAGCGAATTGAGTTGCCCGACAAAAAGGTACATGTTTAAATCGTCGTTTGAATTTGATGGTTTTATGATTGAGCCACTTGGCTTTTGTTTTCTTTAATGATTTGGGGCACGTAAAGGCGATTTGTAGTTGTTCGGATCTAGCAGCGCAAAGGAGACGCTGGCGAAATTTTTCGAAAATTTAAGGACTTAGAAAATTTTGAAGAAATTTTTAATAACTAAAATTGGATTTGAGTTACAATCTTGAAATAGTTGGGTAAATAATATTATTTGGAATCTATGGATGGATTTTGGAAATTAGTGGAAGTGATATTGTGGTTTCAATAAATTTATTTTGGAAAGTTGTTTAAACTGATTGGTTTTGGGAAAGTTAATGGGTTTGGACCATTCTTCTTACTTTGGAAATTTCGGGGACGAAATTCTTTTAAGGGGGGAGGAATGTAACGACCCAAAATTTTGGTTATTTGAAATTGGAATATTTAATTGATTTTAAATATTTAATAGTTAATTTTTAACTTGAATTTCAAATATAAGGATATATTGGATAATTTAATTATTGAATTTAATAATTTAATATTGGTTAAATTATTGAATCTTGAGTTTTAAGCTTGATAAAAATAATTTAAAGGCTTATAAAATTTACATTTAATAAGAATGAAGATAATAAAACTTTTAAATTGAATTTAAAAGTGATTTGTTCAGTTTTAAAAATATATCGTTTGAATTAACGTATGAAAATAGCCTTCCGGGGTACAGTCTCGGATTTCAATGAAACAAGATTCATTGGATCCGTAATAGTGTATTATTATCGGATTTCAAATTTCGTAGCATTTAGAGTTATCATTTGGTCATACGGGATAGAAACACGTTGAAATTAATATCGAAAATTCAATATAATAATTAGATCCAAAAAGCTATCTTCTCCATGCGATCGAATTAGGACTTGAAACCTTTTCCAATGCGCTCAGAATAGGGGTATAACATTATAAACACCTAGCGGCATGCCTCGATAGGGGTTCGAGATTTTATGTTACCTAAACGAGACAATTTGAATATATATATATATATATATATATATATATATAAATTGACTTGACCTTTTTAATTCACATCAGTTGTTATTCTTCATTTCCAAATGACTGTACACCTAACCTAACATGCTACCTTTCCCTTCCATCTTTTCCCTCCTTCTCTTTTTAAAATGCCAACCGAACACAGTAAGGAAATCGACTTCTCCCTTGTTTTAAAATCACGAATGATTTTTTCTTCCTCTTCAAAATAAAAAAAATCACGTTTCCCTCTCGTTCAAAAATCGCGCCTTTTCCCCTATCCTCTTCTATTCGAAACGAAATCCATTCGTAACCTAAAAAAAATCAAACGCGATGGAATCGCATAACATCGATCTCAAGCGCGATGACAAGGGGGAGTCGTGAGCTCGAATTTGAGCTAGGGCTTGGGTCGCGTGGCCGATTGGAAGGCGCAAGGATGGGGATTAGGGATGTGGGCGGCAGCGGCGTGCAGACGTTAGGGTGAAGTCGCGATGGCAGAGGAGAGGAGGCTGGTGTCTTAGCGTGCGCACTTCAATTCCTGGGCCACGTGTTCGATTTGCAGGCGCTTGAAGGGGAGGGGGTCGTTTGTAAGGAGGAAGGTTCCAGCGAAGTCGACATTGAAGAGCAGGAATGAAGGAAATGTTTCACTGGAAGGGACGGGTATTGAAGCAGTGATGTAGACGTCGAGTTGAGGCATGGATGGTTCTCTTGCGTGGACAAGATTGTGGCGGTGGGAGGCCTACGATGGTGGGTTCGAGCTAGAGTCGAGCGAATTGTTGCTTGTAAGGGAAGAGGTATCTCTGTGATTAAATTATCTAATTGGTTTATTTAATTAAGAAATTTAAATGGAGATAGCTAATAAAATTTAACAAATTTGCATACGAGGTCCAAAAATCGTGAAACGAGTTGAGATTGGAATGGTTTTGCAAATAAAAGTCAAGGTGAGTTAATCTCACTCAATTTTAGATTGCTAGTGTTATTTTAAAATAGTTAAAATTAATTATTGATTGATTGGTTGAATTGATAAATTATTATCAGTTGAATGTGATATTATATATAGTAGTATATATTGGTAATTGGATTGATGTTCCCGCATATATTTAGCGGATGAGACCCTATGCACCTCACATAATAACGGATGACCCTAGTATCCCCCTCGAAGTGGGATTGGTATTTTTATGTTGTATTAACATCTGTGAATGCAGGGAAACAGGTAGGAGGGATCCAACTGGATTCCTCAAAAATGTTGAATTAAATTTCATATATATTGACATATGGTCTGTTTAAATAATCTGTGCTAGATTATAGTGTGATTTGAATTTATTGGATGCTAAGGTAGTTTTGGCCTAGATTTTGGTATTTTTCAAAAATACCAATAATACATGTTTGAATTTGGAAAGAAAAAAAAATGGAAGTAAAATATTTATAGTGAAATTTTGATTAATTAAAAGAAATAAATTTGGGTAAAATAAATAGTTTGATTTTAAATTTGTACTTAATAATTTTGGAATGTGGAAAATAGAGATTTTGGAATAATGTAAATAAAAGGATTTTAAATAATAAAACTTAAGCGATGTTTGTTTAAGTGTAAAAGGATTTATTTTAAAAATCGAGATTTTAAACAGTTGGGAAAGTAAAACGGAAATTTGAAAAAAAAATATAAAATTGTTATAATATGTATTAAATAAGAATTTAAATTACGAAATAGAAGTAAATCGATTTTTGGTTTTGTTTTAGCATATTGTTCGAGTTATTTAAGAAATTGATTTATAAATGGAATTTAATCTTAAAATCAATTTATGATGGATTTAAGTGAAGTGAAACCGTTTTAAACGGAAGACGAGACTATGGGATTTATAAACAGTGTTTATAAATAAAGTGAAATGATTTTCAGTTGATAAATTGAAATTATGAATTCACGGTAAGAATTTATAATGAGATGGGTAAATCAGTTTAAAAAGAAAAGATAGATTTTTCTTTTGGAAATGTGAAAAAGAGATTTATAAAATTGAAAACGTGGATCATTCGGTGATAAATCGAGAGAGATTTATAAGTATTAGACTGGTTATATTGGAACCGAAAAAGTATATTTTTATCGAGAATTTGGGTTTATTTTAAAAGAAGGATTTTTAATTATTAACTAGGTAATTTCAAAAGTGTTTAGAAATATCCCAGAATTTTTTTTATTGCCTTAAAGTATATTCAATTATTAAAAAGAGTTACCTTAAAATGATTTGTTTAAAATTAATTATTAATTAACCAGCATTATTATTTTAAAGAGTTAAATTATTCAATATTAATATTGTTAAAATTTAATATCTTTTATAAAAGAGTATTTGTCTAAGTTAAACTTGGAAAATTTATATAGAACTTTATAAGTATTATTTTGAGAGAAATATTAAATAAAGTTTAGGAAAGTAATGGTATACTTTCATGGCGGAATCGGAGGCATAGAGTGCTTGCAGTTAAGTTTTGGATTTCTTTGGGATAGAGACGTAATCATTGAACTGTGAATCCATGGTTGATACCGCGTGGTGCTTTCCGTTTTCACTTTCAAAAGTTTTCAAATATTTTGGAGGAAATGGTTTGTGAATGTATTTATTTCGGTGAGATAAGTATATATTTTGAATTAAGAGATTTAATTGAGTAACCCGAAGCTTATAGAATTCGTTATAGACGAGTTAAGGAATTTATAATATAAATTGTGAAAGATTTTTGAGAAAGAGAAATAAGTGAAATTTTCCTAAGTGTTAGGAAGTAAGGGGTTGAAAAAAAAATATTTTAAAATATTTTCTAGGTGATGAAATAAGAAATGGTTTGAAATATCCTCATATGGATATAAATATTTGGGTTGTCTTAAATATTGAAAATTGGAAAGAGATTGGAATATATATCTTATAAAGATATTTTGGAATTAGATTTCGGAAAACTATAATAAGGCCTGATGTCTACTTATGGATGTTTTATTGATAGTTAAATAACCAACTATCAAGTATTTGGCCAATTTCGTTGATCGTTTTGAAGAGACCGGGATCAGATTTAATTATCCGAAAACCACTTCGATATGATTTGAGCGTTACGATGAATACCGTGAAGATGATGAAGATGGTGATTCGGTTAGTCCAGACCCAGGACAACTTGTATGGACGAATGTTATCAGAACATCGTCATTGGAAGACGATGAGTATTCTAAGTGAAAATTCCTGAAAGGTAATCATAGCCTCAAGCCTCATCAACTGGAATGACTGAAAATCAGGGGATATGTAGCAAGGCTAAGTGGGTCATTCCTAATTAAGGTATGTTATCACCTTTCTAGATACCCTCAGATATATTATTTATTATGGATACGGTGGTGCATGCAAAAGAGCTCTCGATAAGGGTGGGAACACCCGGGGTGATAACACATTCGGTTCTATCCAGGTTAGGGATAGGGTCGGTCTTGTGTTGCAGGGAATCCCGGCGAGGTCCTCGGTACATTTTTCTAGATGTGTATTGTGATAGGTGGTACCCCAGTGCCTAGTCGTTGTATGGAATCCATTCTTCAATACGTACCTTTACGGTTTTGGTTGTAAAGCATAGTATGCTGGAATTTAATAATGTAACAATTTCAGCCATTTGGATAAGTATTTATACCTAGACACTATTATAATATCAGGTGATTTTGATATAAAATGTTTTGGTTATCGTAAGGTAAAAACCCATCGTGTTTATGTGTGGCGTGGTCTTACGAGATACCTTTATTTTTCAAAGGATTTTGATTATTTAATAATTCAAATTGAGTGTGTTTTCTTACACTGGTTTTCCAGACTGACTCGGGTGTTATTTTATTATAATGCTCGGGTCAGACCGAGTATTACAGATACATGATAGTATGTTATGGAGCTCAGGAGACGAGCTGGATGACGAAGATGTATCACACGTACTTTGTTATATTCCTCTGTGTATTGTAGGCTGTATATTCAGCACTTGTGAAGATAAGTTATTATAACTATCCAGTATTGAGTTATTTATGTGTTGTACTCTGATGATGTAATGTATAAATAACAGTTATAGTTCTTTTTGCACAAAGACATGTTATTGTCTATTATATATTGTTCCACTGCGATTGTAAGATTCTATGTTGTTGTTATGTTTTCTTCTTCTACCTCTTTCTTCTTTTTCCCTAGCGATCTGGTATTTTCGACATTCGATTGCTCGGCATGTAATACAGTGAACGTATTGATGTCGATTTTCGAGCATCGAAAATCCGGGCCGTGACAATTACTTCGATGGAAAACTCTCAAAACCGATGTATGTTAAACTCTTAAACATGTATTGATCAGTTATAACAAAACTTCATGTAAACCAATCAAAACCAATACGATCATTGACAATCAAAACCGGTATCATAAAACTCCAAAACGGAGCCTTAATAACCATATTAGATGATGTTTTTTACCACTTGAAAAGTGGTTAAGACAAGTATGATTATTATTTTTGTATAAAAAGATGTTAAAATAACACCGTATATGATATATAATTGTGTTTTAGTATCTAATGAGTCTCTTATGTAAAACCAACAAAAAAAATGTTCATAATTTCTTGTCCTTAATCCATAATTTGTGTACAGGTCTTTGTTTTAATTTTGGGTCATAACAAGTCAACATAGAATTAGTACAACTGCATAACAGTGAGGAACTGATATTAGATTCATAATTAAAAAATATATTTAGTCTAGCTTTTCATTAATTTTTATTAGACACGCTAATATGGTGAAAAAATTGAAGATCTTTAGCAGGAGAATAAAGTAAATAAGATTGAAGCGATTTAAGAAGACATGCTATAGACATGTTCCTTGTTTTTTTTCCATTCATCACACAATTTGGTTTAGGAAGCCTATAGTAGACAAACCTCCATAACAGTCGGTTTGATTATACAATCATGATTGATTAAGCGGGAATTTGGATTCCAAGTCCTGTTAATAATTTTAATATACAATAAAGCTTCTCATGTAATTTTATGTAAATTAGGTTCCTGACCGTGTCTTTCTCTCTCAACCACGTGTTGTTCTCACACCCAAATTAATATTCAAGCTTATTTTAAGTTCAGTATTTGAAATGCAAAAAGTTTTTGTAAAAATACTGTATCAACGAACCATTTTCACCATTAAATGACAATGTTTATTATCTTTTAAATAATATGCGTTAGGCATATGTAAATATTCAGTCGTTGGTTTTTTTTAAAGCTGTAACTTTTCATATAAATAACGTATTTATAACTGCATCATTCGAATGCAACTATAATTGCATCATTCAAATCAATAGATTTAGAAATAATAAATATGCAGTTTAAAGTCGATTTCATATTTGGTATGTTGTTAAAAAATTTACTGCATTTTCTTAATGCAGTTAAATTATAACTTCATTAAGATTTAATAAAATCATCAAGATAGCCAAAGTTATTACTTCATCACATAAATGCACTTAAAATATTAAAATGATATCATAATTGCATAATTCGAAAAATATAGTTAAATAATAACTGCATTCGCTTAATGTAGTTAAATTAAAACTACATTAAGTTTGAATAAATAATCATATACAATCAAAATTATTACCACATCACATGAATGCAGTTAAAATATTCAAATGCAACCATGCATAATTCAAAATATGTTGTTAACATTATATTTGCATTTTCTTAATGCAGTTAAATTATAACTGCATTGAGATTGAATAAAATTATCAGATATAGGCAAAATTAATGCTTCGTCTTCAAATGCAGTTAAATTATAACTGCTTTTTCTTAATGCAGTTAATTTATGACTCAATTAAGATTGAATAAAATTATCAAATATAGCCAAAATTAATACTGCATGTGCATCACATAAATACAGTTAAAAAATTCAATTATAGTTAAATAATTCAAAAAACGTTGTTAAATTATAACTACATTAAGTTTGAATAAATTATCAAATACAACAAATATTAGTACTGCATCAAATAAATGCAATTATAATATCAAAGCACCATTGTCCCAATGGTTAAGTGATTCGACTTTGGTGCAAGATGTCACAAATTCGAAACTTGCGTAGCGTGATTCGAACATATATTGGCATGTGATTTGTGTTATGTTGTGCCTGTGACATATTGTATCTAAGTACCATTTCCAAAAAAAATGCAACCATATTGCATAATTCAAAAACAAATTCCTTTTAGTTAGGTTAAAAAATAATAATTGCGTATCATAATGTGGTTAAAACAACTATATAAAGGTTATGATCATCTAAAATAAATGTTGTTACATAAATGTAGTTGCTCAATGTAGTGACACAAAATAACTACATTAAATAAATGTAGTTAAAACTGCTATGTAAAATTATGATTTTCAAAATTTTATTTTTATGAATCAACAATGGATATCATTGGAAAGTTTATTGAATATGTGGTTTAGTGGTAAATGATTCTTAAATTGGAAAGTTATCACATTTTAAAGAGTGGAATTAAATGAGTTAGCGGATGGTGGTTTTGGTTGGGAGCGACGTTAAAGGAGTAAGGACCTAATTTACAAAAAGTTATAGATATTGACCTACTTTAAATTCGAAACAACAAATAGGAACCGAAGATAATATTCTATGATTAAGCATTAGTGTTATGTTCCTATCTTTTTAACCAAACTTGATCCATAGATGGATTTGTTTATTATCAGGAAAATGAAATTGTTTAAAGGTAAAAAAACTAGGAACAACAAAACTTTAGTCTTTAACATGTCACTTTTAAATCCCTTTAAAGTTATTTATTTAATTCTCTCATGAATATCTCAATATTTTAATAATTATATAATGATAAATTTGATATATTAATACTTTAAAAAAATATGAAAAAGGTTTCATTTCTTCATTTGATCTATTTTTGAAAAATGAAATATTTTAAATTAGCTTTCCAAACGAGCCGATCTTGTTATTTATTTATTTCAAATTTATTATATGTGTCTATTTGATCAAACCTAAACTTTTAACAATCATAGTACTCGATGTCTTACTGCTTGGACAAGTCATCAAGACGACAAATAAACTTTTTTGTTAGATCGTTCATTTTCTTATTAAAGAAAACTTCAACATTTGGTTGGACAAGCACCATTGTCCAAGTGGTTAAGTGATTCGGCTTTGGTGTGAGAGGTCACAAGTTCGAAACATGCGTAGCGTGATTCGAACGTTTATTGACATGTGATATGTTGTCCCAGTGACATGTTGAATATAAAGTACCATTTCAAAAAAAAAACTTCAACATTTGGTTGAAAATGTAATTAAAAAATTGTAAAAACAAAAAAATGTTTAGAAATGTTAAAAAATTTAACTAAAATTCAAGTTTATTCATCGAAAACCATATACATTCAAGAAAATCGAAAATTGTACATAAGCTTCCTATTTTTTCTTAAAATTACAAAAAAAAAACTTTTTAGTTCTAGTTTTGCAAGGCAAGACGGTTGAATGGTCCACTACCATTTTTATAGAACAGGATAAAACAGGTGTGAGGCAAACTGCCTCAAGGACTACAACTCACACAACACTATACATTCCCAAACTTTCAGGGCAATAAAGGAATAACTACAAAGGTAAAAGTTTCATAAGAACTTTCAACGACAACAAGGAAATAACCATAGGACTACAATAGGAACAAATTAGAGATTCTGTACTCAATGCGGTCATCTAAGTCATGACTGCAAGTGGGAACACGCAAGTGATAGAAGATTCTGAAGGTGGAACACCATTATGCATACAAATGAGGAACACTAACCATGTCATAAATAATAGTAGATTTTGAGTCGTAAGGGCATCAGAATCTCAAAGGAAACAAATGGAGAAGAGTGTATGACCATGGCATGATCCTCAGGAATCCATAGTGGAGGTGCATGAGAAGTGGTCAATGCTTTAGGAAAAAACTTATTCGATACGATTGGAGCTTTCACTCGCCATTGCCTAGAAGGTGGTTTGAGGAGGGGCACTTTTGTAGGAATAGGCAAGTGTGGGATAATAGCTTAATTTTCATGGTTTTGAAGTATGCGAATGCAGTTGGAGTCTATATGACCAAAAGAATGACAAACAACACAATTAGAAGGCTTCTAACAGTAAGAGACGTCAATGCGTCTAATCCTATTTCCAGAATGACCGACAATCAGGTGAGAAGGCATGGACAGTCTTGAGTAGTCTCATTAAGAGCACAAGCATAATCAAGTCTATCTCTTCTCTCAGTTGACTCATGAAAGCAAATTAGCTCATCAACATGACTCAATAACCAATTAGTTGCCACCAAAGGCTGTAGAGAGTCGGGGAGGTTCGAAAACTTAACCAAATAGGTATGGAAAGCACTTGCTCATGAGTTGAGTGTATAGAAGGGTTCCACTATATGATTATAAAACCTATATGTTAAATAACAATAGGCTCCGCTTCCAGTATGTTACTTCTTCTAAAAAGGAAAATTCAAAAATGAAAATATTTTTATCAAATCTATTTCCAATGATCCATTAAGCCTCCATCTATTCCTAAGATGATGCTTAACAATAGAATAAGGAGATCATCATTCTGAAAGAAACCAACTAAGTGTCTTTCCAAAACTCCATACTCGCATTAACAACTTCTTGTCGGGACACTAGAATATAATTAACATTCCCAACAAATTTAAATTGAAGTACACCTTTCTGCATTTCTCAGCTTATTATTGAAGAGCGATGACCATTTCAGCTTGTGGTAGATGGGTTTGCATTCTAGAAACAATCTTGGAGTTGAGGAGCATGCTGACCAAAAGGTACAAAATGCATGAGTACAGCTGTAGCAGAAGCAATATCAATAATTGGTGGGGGAAACATAGGTTTATGGGGTAAAGATTTTAGGGTACTCAAAGGAAGAGGTTGGACAACTAACAACAATGTAACAACCAAGAACTGATAAGCTCTATGTTGAAGTGCAGGAAACCTGAAATAGGCAATTTCCATCCAAGTTCATCAGAGACAGCCTCGGGGTTGATAAAGTTGGTGGTTGGTGAGGTCAGAAGGGTGTTAGGTGCATGTGTTGCAAGAATCATGCCTTGAAGGGAGAGATACAAAGATATATTAGTGCGTGCATGTGTGTGCATGTTCTGCACATGCACAACTAATACATGTTGCTTTAGCTTATTCTTTATTATGTTTGTATACAGTGTTTGGTTTAGTGTTGTAACAAGTTTTAGACTTGTGTCAAGGTCAAATACATGTTAATTTGGGCCAGTCTGTAGCTTGTGCACTGGGTTTGGGTTGAATCAAGTTAACCGGTGCATGAGTTTGTATATATAAAGTTGTACATGCATTGTAAAACTGTGTGATCAAATGAAATCAGTTTCTCTTCATTTTAAGTTTGCAATATATTCTTTTATTTTCCAGTTGCAATTTCAGTTTACCATTTCAATTCTTATTTCTTAGTTCTTACTACTTAGTTTACAATTTCAGTTGCAATTTCATTCCTTTACAATTACTTTACAATTTCAGTTCTGTTAATTCTTGCTTTTAATTCCAGTTCCATATTCCTGCAATTTTTTAGTCCTTTTGCAATGTCAAACCCCAAGCCTTTATCCTCATTTACATACATTTCTGCCAATTCTTGCTTTATTTCTTTTACCTGAACATCAAACCGCCGCCTTATCATCACCAAAAGAACCAGTGACTGGAACCACTTCTGACAACCAGTCCGATCCCCTTATTACCAGCACAACCTCTCAAATCCTACCTCAAATTCAAGGTAAAAAACAAGCCTGGCTTAGACAATAAGAAATCAATAATAGGACAACCTATTCTCTTAGAAATATGGAGCATGCTACCCAAGATTTGAACACAAAATTCGAAGGAATACGCAATGTAGTCACTACTTTAATCCAAGATATTCAGCAAATCAAGACCAACCTCCAGTTGCACCACAACCACCTCTTGTACAACATCCAGAACCCTTTTTATACATTCCATACACTACTCCATATGCACCACCTATGCCCATAATTCTATCACCAGGTCCAAGAACCATAAATTTTTCATCAAGAACCACCCTACCACAGCTAAGAAATGCTCCAGACTTCATGAATCCTCCTTTATACTCTCAAGAACATTCACAAGCACCTAGAAATCCTTACCCAAAGTACCTCAATCCATTATCCTCCTTGAAATTAGACTTTCCTGTTTTTTGGTGAAGATAGAGTTACTGACTGGGTAAGGCAAGTGGAGTAGTTCTTTAGAAGCCATCGTATTGAAGAGCAATATTAGTTAGAGATATGTTCTTTCTACCTCAAAAAAAGAAGCACTTCAGTGGTATCATTGGTATATAAACATAATCATGATTCATGCAGGTGTTTAAGGAGGAGATCATGGTTAGGTTTAACCTTGAAGACATGGAAATGCCTTATGAGAAGATTTGAGCAATTGTGGGCTGTTATGGAGATATTACCCCCTTAAATTCCTTTAGGATAGGTCCATTGGTGGACTGAGAGAGGAAATTAGATATGATGTTCTTACATCAAGACCGGTTGACTTCAAAGAGGTTGTTTCTTTTGCCAAGCTATTTGAGAGTGAATATATACAAACCAAGAAAAAATACAAGTACCCTACAAATACCTCCACTGTCTCCAAGAACAACAACCCAAATTCTACATACCACTCCAAACAACCTCCTAATTCTAGCGCCAATCCTAACAATAAAGAAGGTGGTAATACTGCATTAGAGAATTTGGCCAAAAGTAGAGGACTGACCCCAATCAAATCATTGAAATGAGAAGGCATATTTTGTGCTATGGGTGTAAAGAAAAAGGGCACAAAGATCACAAGTCAAGACCCTCAGGTATATGTGTTAGAAGGCATTATACCATTACATGATGAAGAATTTCAAGAATATATAATCACAGAGGAAATGAATGAATTAGAAGATGAAAATACAGTGGAAGAAACCTTATCCATAACCTTGCAAGCTATGTGTAGAATCCCTGTCTTATCAACCATCAAAGTGAAGGGTATTATCAATGGCAAACCATTTCAGATTCTAATTGACTCTGGATCTACCCATGGCTTCATCAATGATTAGTAGCCAAGAAATTAGGGTTAAAAGTTGATGAGTCAAAAAAATATGAAGTGATGGTAGCCAATGGAGAGAAGTTAATAGGTTCAGGCATATGTAAAAATGTAGTGCTAAAATGCTAAGGATGCGCAGGATGCCAATGGATTTTCTTCTACTGCCATTAGAGAGACATCAAGTGGTGCTTGGTGCTTAGTGGATGAAGAGTTTGGGTGAAGTTATCCTAAATCTGGAATAGTTGCAAGTTAAGTTCCAATATAACAATAAGCTCTATGTGTGACAAGGCCTCAATCAAGATGAAACGAGAATGGTCAGTAAGAAAGCAATGAATAAAGAGAGTGCATAAGGTCAAATTGCTATGATGTGATCATACCTGAAGCAAAACATACCCCTTCCATAGCCCCAGAAATTGATGAACTCCTGAAACTATACCCTGAAGTCATTTGTACTAACCCTAGCCTACCCCCAAAAAAGAACACATGACCATAAAATTCCACTGCTATCAGATTCCAAACCATTGTGCCTCAAGCCTACAGACTCCCTTACCACATCAAGAATGAGCTAGAGAAAATTATTGATGAAATGTTGAAGACTGAAATCATCAGGCCTAGAAACAGTTCTTATTCATCATCAGTTATGACAGTCAGGAAGAAAGATGGAGCTTGGAGGTTATGTGTTGATTACAGAAGCCTAAATTATCAAACCATCAAAGATAAGTTCCCCATACCTTTGATTGATGGTCTCTTTGATGAGTTACAAGGGTCTAAAGACTCTAAATATTTTTCTAAATTAGACTTGAGGTCAGGTTATCATCAAATTCATATGTATGAGCCTGATACCGATAAAACAACATTCAAGACCCATGAAGGCCATTATGAATTTCTTGTGATGTCTTTTGGGTTAGTCAATGCACCCTCCACCTTCCAAGCCCCAACTAATGAAGTGTTTAGACCACATTTGAAAAAATTTATGTCGATATTTTTTGATGACATATTGATATATAACAGAACATAGAATGAGCATCTCAATCATCTTGAACTCACCTCTCAGATTTTGCAGCAAAATAAAATAGTGGTGAAATTAACTAAGTGCAGTTTTGCAAAGGAAACTCTTGAATATTTAGGGTATGTGATTTCTGCCCAAGGAATAGCCGTCAATCGTAACAAAGTACAGGTAATTGTAGATTGGCCCTTACCAAAAAGTCTAAAGGCCCTAAGAGGATTTTTAGGGCTAACTGGATATTATAGGAAATTCAAAAAGAATTATGGGATAATTTCCAAGCCTATGACAAAAATGTTGAAGAAAAATTCCTTCAAGTGGAATGATGAAGCTAAGCAGGTCTTTGAACAGTTGAAACACTGCCTGATTAACCCCCTATTCTAGCCATGCCTAATTTCAACCAACCTTTTACTTTAGAGTGTGATGCAAGTGTCCATGTTGTAGGAGTAGTAATATCACAAGGTGATAAACCCCTAGCATTTCTGAGCAAAGCACTATATGGGAAAAATTTATCGCTCTCTACTTATGAAAAAGAGTTGTTAGCAATCATTATTGCTACAAAAAGTAGGGGCAGTATTTTATGGGGAGACAACTCATCATCAAAATTGATCATCAAAGCATCAAGTTCTTATTGTCACAGAAATTACATATTGGTCTACAACATAAATGGTTGGCAAAATTATATGGGACTGATTACAAAGGAGAGTATAAAAGTGGCAAGGAAAATGTGATAGCTGATTCTCTATCAAGAAGGGAGGAAGTTACCTTGAATGATACAAAAGTGCAGGCCATAACAATTGTACAAACTCACTGGTTGCAAGAATTAAAACACATTCTTCACTCTTCTTCATGGTACCAGTAGTAACTTGCACAATTAAAAAAGCAAGAGCCACCTAGCAACAAATATAAAGTGGTTGATAAATTGTCTTTCCTAAAGGCCGATTGATCACCATTTAAAAGATTTGCATCTGCCTCTTATCAGAGAACACCACTCCACACCACTAAGGGGACATTCTGAGATCAAGGCAACGATGAAGAAAGTAAAGCAGGTTTTCTATTGGAAGAAAATGAAAAGGGATGTAGAAAGCTTCGTCAAGGCTTGTGATGAGTGTCAAAGAAACATGGGTAAGAATGTTCTCCTTCCTGGACTACTGCAACCTCTTTCCATTCCAGACAAAATATGGGTAGATATATCCATGGATTTCATACTTGTTTACCAAAAGGTCAAAGACATACTATCATTTCTGTTGTAGTAGATAGATTGAGAAAATATGCCCATTTCTTTCTACCGAGTCATCCTTACACTGCCAAGGAAGTTGCAACAGTTTTCTTTGATGAGGTGTTCAAATTGCATGACATGCCAAGATCAACAGTGAGTGATAGAGATGCTCTCTTCACTAGTAAGTTCTGGGAAGAATTATTTAAGCTTCAAGGTTGCAGTCTGAAGTTAAGCACAACCTACCACCCTCAAAGTGATGGGCAAACTGAAGTGGTGAATAAGATTTTAGAGGGGTAATTAAGGTGTTTTTTTGGCCATAAACTCCAAGATGGTCTAAGTGGCTGGCATTGGCCGAATATTGGTATAACACAACATGAAAGGCCCCAACAAATACCACTCCATTCAAGGCAATAAATGGTGTAGACACTCCCAGTTTACTGTCCTATGTTCCAAATACTACCAAAGTAGAACAAGTTGAAGAAGCATTATACACTAGAGACATTATGATGGAATTCTTGAAGGATAACTTGAGGTTAGCACAAGAGAGGATAAAGAAGTATGGTGATATAAGGAGGATAGAGAGAATTTAAAGTAGGAGATTGGGTATTTTTAAAACTACAACCTTATAAGCAATTGACTGCTAGAAACCAGAGAACACACAAATTATCTCCTAAATTTTATGGGTCACATTTGATGGAAGAAAAAATTGGAAATGTGGCTTACAAACTGCAACTAACTGTTTATGCAAAGATCCACCATGTGTTCTATGTTTCACAGCTAAAGAAGAAGGTAGGAACTGATGTGGTAATATAGAAAGATGCTCCTAGCTTTGAAGAGGAAGTAGTAGAGCAGCCTGAGAGGATATTAGATATGAGAATGATCCCTAAAAACAATGATGCAGTGGTTCAGATTTTGGTCAAGTGGAAAGAGAGGCCAGTGGAAGAAGCTACTTGGGAGAACTACTGGCCTATGATCAGAAGACTTCGCACCTAGGACCTTGGGACAAGGTCCATTCTTGAAGAGGATGGGAGGTGTAACAACCAAGAGCTAATAACCTTTTTGTTGAAGTATAGGAAACCCGGGAAAGGAAATTTCCGGCCAAGTTCATCAGAGACAGCCTCGGGGTTGAGAAGTTGGTGGCTGGTGGGGTCATAAGGATGTTAGTTGCATGTTTTGCAGGAATCATGCCTTAAGGAGAGGGATATAAAGATGTATCAGTGTGTGCATGTTGTGTATATGCACAACTGATACATGTTATTTCAGCTTATTCTTTACTATGGTTTGTATACAATGTCTGGTTCGGTGTTGTAATAGGTTTTGGGCTTGAGTTAGGGTTTAGTTTGGGTCATTTTGTAGCTTGTGCATTGGGTTTGGGTTGAATCAAGTTAATAGGTGCATGAGTTTATATATATAAAGTTGTACATGCATTGTAAAACCGTGTGATCAAATGAAATTAGTTTCTCTTCATTTTTAGTTTGCAATATCTTCTTTCATTTTCTAGTTGCAATTTTAGTTTACCATTTCAGTTCTTATATCTTAGTTCTTGCTACTTAATTTACAATTTCAGTTCTTATATCTTAGTTCTTGCTACTTAATTTACAATTTCAGTTGCAACTTCATTTATTTATAATTCCTTTATAATTTCAGTTATGTTAATTCTTGCTTTTAATTCCAGTTCCATATTCCTACAATTTTTTAGTCCTTTTGCAATATCGAACCCCAAGCCTTTATCCTCATTTACATACATTTCTGCCTATTCTTGCTTTATTTCTTTTACCTGCACATCAATCGGCCACCTTATCATCATCAGAAATTCAACACTCCACCATGAACAAGGAAGTGGACCAACCTTCCTCTTCCGAACCACTTGTACCACGTACCTAATCATGACAAAATTTGAAGACACTGGATTTGCAACTTATACTACAATGGGAACTTATCTATCTCTCACTTAAGATTCACACCAGTTGGTAAATCATAATATTTTTGGGAAAGTGTTCAGACATGCTTGAATTGGCTGAAGTTGGGCACCATCATAAACATATCTAGGGGTAACAAGACTTCATTTTGGATTGATCACTAGTTCACCCCAACACCCTTCTCCTCCCTCTTTCCTAAACTCTATGATCAAACTTCAGATAAATACCTCACTGTGGAAGGTGCATTTAGAACTGGTAACTACTTAGTCAACTTTAACAACATTCTGACTGGCAATGCCTTCAACCAGCTTATCCGACTCCTAGAGCTAACAGTTGATCAGGACTCATTTACCTAGGTACTATAATCGAATGGTAGATATTCAATGAAATCTTTCTATAAATTGCTTAACTTTTTAAGTAAACCTTCAATTTTCAATCTTTGTGGAGCTTTAAAATACCACCAAAGATCGGGTTGTTTTTTATGGCTATTGGTCCATGATAAGTTAAATACTATCACTTGACTGAATAAGAAAAACTTTGATCCACATCACACCTACTTCTTTTATGATTTGGTTGAAGATAACATCCAAAACCTGCTATATAAATGTGATTCCTATGTGCTTATGATATTGTTGACAATACCTCCTTCTTTAGCTCCACTGTTTTGACTATTAGGAACTCGCCAGGCTACAAGTCTTAAACGAAAATATAAACACTGATTATCTTGTGTTTGCCTATGCTTGGGTTGTAAAGAAACAACAAACTGTTTTAACTCTATGCATAAAACTACACACAACTCTGTAATAACGCCTTCAAGCTTTTTAACTCTTGGATAGGTTCACGTTTCGGGCTACTATAGTTCATACTTGTGGCAAATGATTAGGCTAGTAATGCGGAGTCAGTGATGGCAAAGGTTGGGGGAATAACTTGTTGGAATTCCTTTTAGATGGTGAATGAGATATATCCCACATCACCAAAAATATGTCCAATAAGAGCGGACCCGACCCGGTTATATTTTTGGTAAATAAAAGTGAACAGTTTTACTGTTTGAATATGAATAGATGCGATGAAGAGACGCGATGTTTTAAACAACAACGGTTCTGGAGCGTTGCAACTGAACGGACGCGATTGTTGCAAACAGCAACGGTTCTGGAGTGTTGCAACTGAACGGACGCAACTGTTGCAAACAGCAACAGTTTTGAAGCGTTGCGACTGTTGCAAACAGCAACGGTTCTGGAGCGTTGCAAATGAAAGGAAGTGACTGTTGCGAACAGTAACGCTTTTTTGACGTTGCAAATGAAGAGGTGCGACTTTTCTCAACGGATGCAGCCGTTGGGAATTCGGCTATAAATAAGGAGGAAACCTGATCACTTTCCTCACTCATTTTTCAAACCGAATTATCTCTTCTATCTCTTCATCTCTTAAATCATATTCAGTCCTATCACACAGAAGATCATACACATCACAATCTCGTGCAGATTACGTCTGTTGTATCTTGGAAGAATTTTGAAATAAAATTCTTAAGGAAATCGTTACGACGAGCCTCAGACAAAATCGGGTTAGAACTTTTATTCTACATTCTACCCTTTAATTTTGTTATACTATTTATTCAAAATAGTATAACGCTGTTGTTGTAATTTATTTACAACATTCATATTATTATTATAATTAATACAGAATTCCAGTGTAGTGGAAATCTGAGTTATAAACTTGTGCGACGAGTTTATATTTGATTATTCTCTGTTTTGGTATAACTTTGATATAACTTACTCTATATAGTAATTACCCGATGCTTGTACATTACCATATTTCTTTATATATGGCTATCTGTGTGCTATGTTGCTTGATTTGGCTAGCTTCCAAGCGCGTTTGTTGATAACTATGTACTGAAAACATCTAGCTATTATATCTATACTATACTATTATTAGTGAGTTGAATTTCAAGCTCACACAGGCCCCCTTGAAATTTGGCAACTGAATGGTCACGTTTATTATAATATTATTAATGATTTTTCAATTTTCCTACCACATCTCCGCTTTCCCCCTCCATCTGTCAGCTACGAACAAAAAAGCTAGGGTTTCTTAATGGCCGCTCCCTGAATCTCTGGTCTTCCACCGCCTACAAAATTATTCCACCCCCTACGAATTTAACAGCTGCTGTTTACAGGCGATTCATTCGCACCGTTTCTCCCCTCACGCATCTCCACGTCATCTTTTTTCCCACTCTACAACTAAAGGGACATGGGTTTTTGCCGACTTCTCTACGCATCGTCCACCCTCTGTCCTCTCCAGAGTGAAAGGACGCGGTTTACAGCCCATTGTTCTGTCCCTTTTCTTCCACCGCCATTACCGACTTCCTAAGAAAGGTAATCTCTGCTTTACTTTTCCTCCTGCTTTTTGAATGCAGTCTGTCTATTTTGTCGTTGGTGGTGTTCTTGGGATTTAGCCATGTTTGACAATTCTGTGTTCTTTGATTAATCCGTTTTTTTCTGTTTACACTGCAAAATACTGCAGCATGTCTCCCTTTGCTTCTGTGTATGCTTATGGGCAAAATTATACAACATTAGCTTATAGGCCATTGAATCCTTAGATTCTTATGATTATTACTTAATTATTGCATGAAAATAAATTTATTTCTATGTTTTTTCTTCTGTCTTTGAGCAATTTACATTATTTAGAGGTGTAAAGTATAACATGGGACCAACTATTATCCTTCATGGTGCTTACATGCTAAGTAAAAAAAAAGAATATTTGCTCTCTACGAATTGTTTGTGAATAAAATTTTTAGGATAAAAGTTTAATTATGGTGGAAGATTTTCTTTGATTACACTTTTACTGTCTTTGTCTGTCTGCTATATATGAAATAAATGGCCATAAATGAGAATAAACACGCATATATTCTTCTTTAGTTTCTGTCTGGCATGTCCATAATTATGACAAGAGAAAGTCTAAAACAGATTGGTCATGTATAATTGAAAACCCATAATTCCTATTTAATAATACGTATGATTTATTTCTATGTTTTTATCATTCAAGACTAAAGAAAATGTATCCTTTATGGCAAATTGCTCATGCTGGTAAAAATATTATAATGCTATTGTAATCACATCTTCTATACCTGTTTACACATGGGAAACTTTGCAGCATGTCTCCCTGTGCTTCTGTGTATGCTTAAGGGAAAAATGTATACAACATTAGCCTATAGGCCATTGAATCTTTAAGATTCTCATGATTATTACTTAACTATTGCAAGAAAATAAATTTATTTTTATGTTTTTTCTTCAATCTTTGAGTAGTTTACGTTCATTAAAGGTGTAAAGTATAACATGGGACCAACTATTATCCTTCATGGTGCTTACATGCTAAGTTTAAAAAACTACATTGCATGAGGAAAAGTAAAATTAAGAAAAAAGAAGGATTATTTGTTCTCTCCCAATTATTTGTGAATAGAAATTTTAAGGTAAAAGGTTAATTACGGTGGAAGATATTGTTTGATTGCACTTTTATCGCCTTTGTCTGCCTGTTATATATGAAATAAATGGCCATAAATAAGAATTATCACACTTATCTTCTTCTTTAATTTTTGTCTAGCATGCCCATAATTATGACAAGAGAAAGTTTGGAACAGGTTGCACATGTACGATTGTAAACCCATAATTTCCTATTTAATAATATGTATGATTAACAAAACCCCGCAATGTAGCGTGGATTCTTAATCATACCGAACAAGTAATTTCCTATCAGTAATACGTTTAGCCTGTTTTTACATTGTTTAGAATTTGATTAGTTAAAGTTTAAAGCCGTATTTCATCGTACTAACCAAAATTCTATGCAATTGGTGCGCCTGCTGCGCTATTTTAGTATTCTAATTACTGATAACATATAGTTATGAACGACGACATTTAATTAATACTTGCTGCATCTAAAGGTACGTCGTTCATTTCCCCACACTGTATGGGCTCCATTACTTTATGTAGAAAAGAAGTTGCGCCTATAAATCATACACTATGATATATGATTTCACAACAACCTGTGTACCTCCTTTATGGTAACCTTTACTTCTATATTTCAAGAACTACATAATATAAAATACCTTAATTTTATGAAATAGTTATACGGTAATAACGGTCGTATTTGAAATGATATTTTAAATTATTTATTTATATTTGTGACTGTATTAATAACAGTGGTGTTTGACCGAAGATTCCAAATAATTAATTACATTTGTGATTTTTAATTATCTTACATGCTGTACTAGACCATTTATGTGTTTGCCTATTCTCTTTCAACTAAAATATTTTACATGCTAAAGATAGTACAAGTCCGGATTTCTTTGTTTCAATGTACTTTATATACCTAAAATTTCAGAGACGTGCTGAACTATGCCTTTTATATAACTAACGTAAATTTTGAATAAATGATTTGGAGTTGTGCGCATAAAGGTCCGCTTATCGGCGTAATTTACTTTCTAGACGTTGAATCTCTGTGTATCTAAAACGTGTTAATTTAGTTTTGGCTATTATTTGTATCTTTAGTTTCAAAACATATAAGCGGGCATATTCAACAGCAATAGCTTGGATTACTTTATTTTCCAGTTTTGTACTTTTATAATTGAAAGATTAATATTTTAGAATCATTCTACATTTGTGCCAATACAATTATACATATTCATCTTTATTTCTTTATGAATTAAGGTTCATGTAACGCACTGTCTGAAAATGAATACGACTTCCTTCTCAGCCTTTTAACCTCAAAGCTATTAGTTGATCTGGTTGTTAGTTCTATTTTACGTTGCATTTTTTTTCCTCTATTCTGTAATTTTCAAAATGGAATTTTTTTACATTATAAATGAATTGTTAGATTTGAAAAAAAAATGTGTTTTGAGTGTTGAAAAAATAAATGATTTTAACTAAATATTTCATGATATGTAATAGCAAGATCCGTAAATTCTCATTTGATGATAGATTAACTTTTAAGAAAATAGGCAGTTTTTTTGTAATATATGTAATACATCAAGAACTATAATCTTTTACGCATTTACCTATGTTTTGTAAATGAGTTCATACAAGTGCCATTCCCTTGCTCATTTATAGCTCCTTGAAGCAGTATATACAAACCATTGCTTAAAGTTGAGCAGTCTTAAATATCATATGTTTACTTATGTGTTTTTGTCCTAAATTTAGTGTCTACATTTATTATTTCTTCATTTCATAAATGTTTGAAGTTTCTTCCACATAATATTGACACAAAGATCATCAAATAGATGCACAGATTAATAGTTTAAACATCAGGAATTGCTATCAGAATATAAGAACAAATTAGTAGCAAGTTCAATTCATACTTGCAAGCAATTTTTAAAATGAGTTGGTTTTCCATTTATAACTATTTTATTCTGTCAGTTAATGAACATACTATCTTCCTTTCTTTCGTTTTTCCTTTTTGGATAATGGAGAGGGAGAAAATTTGGAACTTCGCTATCTGGACACACACACACATATGTATGTATATGTGTTTGTGTGAGTGTGTGTGTATACATACATACATATATACAAAAACACACACACACACACACATATGTGTGTGTGTGTTTTTGTGTGTGTGTCTCTGTATAGAGGGAATTACGCATAAGGACAAACCTTTTAAATAAACATTGTTGAACTCATTTTATGCATTTACTTGGTTCAGCCTTTTACGTTTCGATAAGTGCAACATGTTGTTTTGTTGTCCCTATTTATCAGGTCGGAAAAAGTGACCTCTTATACTGCTATGAAACTATTTTTCCTTCTCTTATCCTTTCACGGTAGGTGACAAATTTTAATGAGTTGCCAACGCTAAAAAAAATTACCAGTTTGTTCTTCAATCTACCATGTAGGTAGAAGTTGCTTTTTTTAGTAGTGTGTGTGTTGCGTAGATGAGAAGTTAGAAATATTGAAATATAATTACCACTAGAGATTTTGATTGAACTGGGGTAAAATCACAGTTCATATCACACATTGAAAAAGCAGCCTGAGAATGTATGATACAGGACATCAGTGTCATGAAATAATTTAATATGGAAACAGTGTAAAATAAGTTACAAATGTATGCAATAACTTTCCTAAGTGGAAAACATATACGACCTAAATATGATTTCACCTGTTTATTTCCGTTGTATAAATTGGAGTGTTTATTTTTGCTTTTTGTTTTTTTTATTTTGAAGAAAAAAAGCACATGAAAAACGACCCCTACAATATGCACATTTATTACAGGTTGAGAGACAGTTGGAAGCAAATATCTTCCATTGGCTACAAGGCAACTATCCAAAGCAGTTAATAGCAATGTTTTCATAACCGGACCGTGAATCAAACCGTGAGGACTCAGGGTTCGAGGTTTCGAGGGTTCGACCGGTCGAACCGTCAAGAACCGCACATACTCTTTTTTGTAAATTAATACATTTAGATGCAACGTATCAATCTTAAGTACACAATAAACCAACATCTTCAATAAAAATATACGATATTAATTCATAATCCACACGTTAATTCTAATATGAAAAATTAAACAAAATTTGCTACACTAGTTGCACTAATTACGAATATAAAACGGGCGGAGATTTGAAAACATATTTTGAAGCGAAGAAATTGCGCATATGGGAGGGTTCAACCGGGTTCAAATGAAAATAAGAGAGAATTACACGACGAGAATGTAAGAAAAACAAAAGAACCGTGGTTCAACCAGGTAAAATTGACGGTTGAACTGTTGGTTTAAAGGTCCGACCAAGGTTCATCGATAAATGAGGTCCGATTGAGTTCCGGACCGTGGTGGTCCAAGGTTCAGGGTTATTCTAGGTTGGACCGCGGCAGGGTTGGGTCATGAAAACACTGGTTAACAGTGAATGGGAGCAAAGCTGAAATGAAAATCAGAAACAAAAACGTTAATACATCTAAAAAGGTGACATAAGTTTATATTCTCCAGTTTACTCCATACCTGTACCCTCCACTCAAGCCGTTTCACTTTCTTCTCAGTCGAATGCAATGACCTAAACGTCCTCCAATCATCCAGCATAACCCGAAGATCAGCAATCTTCCTACTCAAACAGATACAGCAGTTTGCATGCATTGTGCAAACTTCATTAAAATCCCTGCTTTTTTCACAATCCACTGCATTGGAAGCCATAGGCTGTTTGCTGTTTACACAAGTCAGTAAGTTTGCTTAAGATAAAATTGGACTCACTGAAGGTTTATATTTGCTGTACACATCTCTTATTGCCTTCATTCATATTGTTCACAATTGTTGAGGATTACTTTAAGCTATATAAATGATATATATCTATTATTGAACTTATGTTTACATATGTGCTATGCCCGTACGCTCTGTGTGTGTGTGTAAATTTATGTATATATGTCTGTCTTCAGTTAATATTTATTATATTTTTTTGTAGTGTTTATTTGGCTCAGCTACTTTAAGGATCCAAAGTACGCTTTTGTGAAGGTAAGTTACATGTTTATTCGGCATCTGTGCTTCTAAATACTTAGTTTAATACTCAAAGCTACTCCACGGTATACATTTATGTGCAATCTTATAATTACTTGGCACCATGGGATCTAATAGTCACGTTCGAAGGTGGACGAATATTTTTCTAATATCTAGACATATTTCAAAAATATGTAGTGGATGTGCGAAATATTTATTCTTACTTTATAACAGTACGGCTCACTATTTTTTTGTGACATTTGTGATACTTGTGATATTTGCTGTTTTGATTAAGTTAACCATGGCTCTGTTTGTGTTCCTTAAATTTATAATTTAATCTTACTGTATAAAAGTATATATGCCTCTCTATTTTATTTTTTGATATTTGCTGTTCCGATTAAGTTATCCTTTCTGTAAGTTTACCACTACTAAAAAAAGCTACATTTAAGACTGAAAATTTTGATCTTTAATTTCACGGTTCGGTCTCTACATGATCTTCAAAGACTGATTAAAGACAAACAGTTTCAGTCACTGTTTCACGAGTCCCAAAATCCTCTCAGTCTTAAAATCTAAAGTCCGAAATTTCAGTCTTAAATTTATTCAAAGACAGAATTTTAAAGACAGAAATATAGTTTCTAAGCCGTCTTAAATTACAAATATATTAGTTATTTACGTGTGTATTAACAAATATATTAGTTTGCGTGTATATGGGTTGGTATATTCACAAAAAACATGCAAGTCTATTGCTTTTCAGAAATAAAAAGTTTATGGAACAAACTTTAATACATAATACATCTTTGAGTAATATAAACAAGATCCATTAAATACTCAAATAATGGCTCAAATCTGTTACATACTCAAGTACATAGCTACTATACAACCAAATATTTGTCTTGATAGATTCGTGCATATAGTAAGAAAAATGAACCCTTTTTGTTCAAAGCCCAAATGCACACCAACGCCCTCCATGTCCGCCTCTGGACTAGTGACTAGAAGCTGTGCATGATCTCCTACCGAAGCTTCTCTACATCAGTCCTCCAAGACGAAGCTATTCCAGAAGCTTCCAGACTCAAAAACGAACCTTCCAATTTGCAAATCAAGCTAAAACATTAAACAACGAAATCAATTTGCAATGGCAAATCGTCGATCTAGCAAGGTTCAGCCGTTGATGCGGATGATTTCAAGTAGGATCTGATCCTACGTGAGAGATTGTTAAATACGGCCTTCCAGATTCTTCCTCTCTGAAAGTTTCACAATCCTAACCAAGGAAACACTTTGAACCCACATTCCCAAGACATTCCATGTCTCTCATATATGATATCATGATTACCCACTGTTTTTTAGTTATTTCTCCATTGTCAAGCACCAATATCTTTGCAAAATCGTAGTAGTCAAAGCACAATGTTTCTTTTACAAGTAAAACTCCAACGTGACAGAAAGCAAGTCGAGATTTTGATTGTCGTTTGAAAAACAATGTACCCACCAGAGGTATCTACTAACAACTCAAGCTCCTTTCTTGGACCTATTTGAATCAAAGGTAAGATTTTCTAGAAAAAGAGTTGTTTCATGAATAGGTCAGACGAGTACGTATCTGGGTAGATGAAGAGTAAAATGAGAAAAGTGATGGGTTTATTTTAGTACATGGAGAAGTGTGAAATTTTATATGTTAAAAGGAAGAAGTGGAGAAATTTTCTACGCATGGGCCTTAAATGAAGGAGGAGGTGGCCACGTTCCATTTATTGAAAATTTATTAATCTTGAGACAAGAATTAAAATAGTCATATGGATCATTAAACGTAGTCGTTGGATTTAAGGCAAATTGGAAAATCTCAACCATTGCATATTTAGTTATTAAAATGTTGAATCTTAAACGGTTAGGAGTAAAGACCGAACTTCAGTTATTAAACAGTCTCGACCAGTATAAACCAATTACATACTGTTTTTCCGGTCTTTAATATATAAAATTAAAAACTGATTTTTTTAGTTATTAATCGGTCTTTGAATAGAAACTGAAATTTTACGGTTCTAATTTTCAGTCTTTAATTGAATATATTTTTGTAGTGTACGTTGTACTTTATTCTTGCTGACTGATGGATCGTTCATATTTTAAAATTGAAATGAATTAATACTACTACATATTCATATAATTATGAATTTATGTATTCATATGTCCAAAAAGGTACGTTATTCATTACTTATAATCATAATTTTGTACACAAAAAATGTGATATTATCCTCTTCGTAGATATACTTCATTCAAAAATACCGCCCACAGGTTTATCAGATCAAGGCCCACTAATTGTGCATGTTATTTGAATATGTTTTGTAATTTTACATTTTCCGCAAATATACATACATGAGTCTTTATATGGAAACTTTTTAAATTTTATTTTACATGTCTCTGTGCGAGAATTGTTAATATAGAAACTATGCATACATGAGTCTTTATATTTCGATCCCATTACTACATAAATTATTTTAAATATATTTTACAGTTCCGTGTGCAAAGCACGGATTCACACTAGTTATATATAATATATGATATGGCGGTGCAGCCTTGTTTTACACATCCTTTTACTTAAAAAAAGCTTTGAACAAAAACTGGCCATAATTTATACACTTTCTACTTTATAGTCTTGCATGAATAAATATGTCAGAATAGTTTCATCGCTAAAAAGCTTGCAATAATTATATTCCTAGTGTTGGATCAAGTGCACTAGCGGTAGAGTTAAAAGAGTGAATTTAAAAAAAAACCTTTTATTATTTTACACAGGATCTTTAATTTGTATTTGTGTAAATAAATATTTATTCATATGAAATACAATTTAGTATTTTAGTTATGAAAAACATTGTTAACATTTTAATTTAGTTTATTAATTAAAATATTTATTTGTTATTAATATTTAAATAAATTTATTTATAATTAATTAATTAATACGTTATGATATCCATATTCATAATATGGACATCAAAACAACAAAAACACACACACATATATGTATGTGTGCATCTATATATATCCTAACTAAGTTTTCGAGGGGAAAATTGACTGCTTTCTTCTGGTCGGTAGGGTGACTAAGTGCGATATTATATATATAACCTATCCTAAATGTAAATGAAATAATTTTTTTAATTCGCCTATTAAATTTTTATAAAACATACATATTAAATTATATATACACACATATAAATATAATTTCAAAGATATATATATATATATATATATATATATATATATATACGAGTAGGTTGGCACGTGCGCAGAAAGAACTGGTGTTAAAAAACAATGTGTGTGAGGTATATTGAATTTTATAAAATAACTTTGACGTACACGTAATGTTGCATGTTCTGGATACTAACTTTCAGAATACATCCACGGTCGATGGGCATGTAAATGAAATGTTTGTATCAAACATGGAAAGAAGCTTTATATCAGACCTACCTTATGTGGACAGAAAGAAAAGTAATAAACGTACGGAATTAATTTCAAACATAACGTGGGGCAGTAAACTGAATGAAATCTCCTTTAGTACATAACGTGGATAGATAATTTCAACCATGGGCATTTTGGATAGTTTGAAAAAGGCTTATCTTTGACTTGTTGACCAAAGTATTTGACATACATTATATTATTGATTTAAGGTGACTTGGATTACTTTCTAAAATTAAGTATAATTTTTTTTGTTCTCAAGGCGTTGTAGTTGTTGAAAGTGATGAAGAACTTAAATTGGGATTAAATACATGCGAATTGTTAAAGTGTTCACTATCTTTGAATCCTCAAATTCAATATTTCAAAGTAATTAATTTTCTTATTAATATTTTGAAATATACATAATGTTGCATTTTTTATGTGTGTACATGCACAAAATCAAATGTTTGTCAAAACATGAATGAGATTAAGTTATTTTAGGAAATAATAGAACAAAGCAAAGAAAGTAATCAGCTGTCATATCAATATCCAGAGAAATGTAACAAATATTAAAATTAGCACTTCCTATAGTCTAAAAACTGAATAATTTACGTCATCTTTGTTTTAAAAAGTAATCGATCGCCTTATTAATACAAGTACGGTGGCACGTCCATTGGACGTGTGCAAAGAAGGAAGTGACGTAGTTTGTCTTTGTTAAAAACACCGTTTGTAAGATTTTTTGGATCTTACAGCATGATTTGAAGTACACATAATGTTGCATGTATTTACGTATATACATTGACAAAAATCAATTATTAACCAAAAAGAAAATGAGACTAAGTTATTTTTGAAAATAATAAAACAGGGTAATGAAAGTGATAAACTATCATACAACATAATATAACACATTTACATACAGTAATGGAAAACACTTATGTACTTTCAATTTTTTGAGTTTCAGTCATCAACCATGTAGCCTTATAGCCTTTTGTATTCCGTATAGCTTTATAGCTGTTTGTCATCTTCTATCAACATGAACGTTGACATTTTTTTCATAGCTCATTCCAATAATTATATGAATGGTTTATTTCAACATTACAGTACATTTCCACTTAAATAATACAAAAGCACTGAAGTAAAAATAACCTATTGCTGAAATACACAGTTAAAAAAAATGTGACAGAAACATAGCATAGTTCAGTCATCTCATGCCAGTACCAAATATGAGGCAACACCCCAAATCCAAGCTCATAAGCGACTTCACTGATCACTCCTTCAACTCATTTCTTGCTATTGGTTGATGGGCAACTCCATGTTCCATTTCACTCCTGTAAGCTCAATACTCCACTTCATGTTGACATTGCACTTCAAATTCCTTTTGTACATCTAACATGTATTATGAATGCAAGTTGTCTTGTTGTCGATATGTTACTGCAAGGTGAACCATTTCAGAAATACATAACTTATTTGTATTAGGACTCATCCCCAGTACACAACATTGGATGCATCATATGTATAACGATAGTTTAACAACAGAGGGAAAGATACCGTTTACTAAAGTAAAGGATGGTTCAATTAGCCTTTACGGTATGTACGTATTTCAAGGACAGTGGTCACAAATTCAATGTTCTTTATTAAAAAAAAATTGTAGGCAGATTAATATTCATTGAAGAATGCATAAATAAAATTTTTATGATGTACACATTGAAGGGAAACTATTTCACGGTAGAAGTTAATTTTTTTTCTTCTAAATATAATAATTGATGCATTCAATTGAACGAAAATGTAACGCAAGGATAGTACAAATTTGTTGAAGCTCAATACATTACGCGCGCTTAATACATTTTCGTAGCTTAAAGCTTAGAGCTTCTGCAGGAGGTGTAAAAGCTATCAAACAAAAGGCTACTCATATTAAATGCATGACCTTCGCAGTTTATGCATTTATCTAATGAACTTGTTAATTTACCAAAAATATTTTTTCCCAGATTATAGTATCATCAATATATGCTACACCAACGTACGCATCTTCAAAAAATACATCAGCAATAGCAATAACTTATTCTTAACAATGATATTGTGCATCCAATATGTTCAAAAAGAGATTCTCATACACAATCATCCTTTCCTTTTAAATGTAATAAACTATAACCGTGTAATATGTTTAAATGATTAGCTTGTCTACCATTTTTGAATAAAGTGGTATGCAAAATAAACTGTTGAAGATAGCTTACAGTATTGTAAATGTATATTGTCTGTTGCCAAAGAGCCAAGAGAATAAGAAGGTTTTTCGTTGCCTTCTGCTTTTCTGTAAGGTCACATCTATTAGTAAACTGATGAAATGCCATTTTAATATTAAATAATTGCAGTTCCAAGACTGAAAAGGAGACTGAATTCCGAGAGAGGGATTATATGTTCTAAACTCTTTCTCTTTGAAATCAGATATGCAATTCAGGCTGATATATACTCGAGGATTCTTACATATAACAAAACTGTGTATTTCCAACAACTCATTCCTTTGCAAAACCGATACACAGTTTGAAACTTTCATATTTTCGAAACTCACATATTCAAAACTTATGCATAAATCACTTATTCAAAATTGGTACATACTTATGTATATGTGAAGCTATATATATATATATATATATAGCATAGCACAACTATACAATATCATCAGACAAAAAAAAATTACCTTGTTTGTTTACGAACAACTTTTCATCCTTTTTGCAGGAAGCGTGAGGCATCTTGTGATGGTCTAGAGAACAATTGCAGGCTTATAGGTTTGGCCTTTCTCTTTTCCTTTTAGCTTGTCTGATAAATTTATAGTGGCAAGTTCTATATCTTGTTCACACATATCTCATTTTTTTCAAATTTATTATTAAGTCCCATAGTTTATGTTAAATATTTTCTCTTGTAATCAAAATGCTAACAAAATTTAAAAAAAATTGACATACGAACAGACGTATGTAAAGTCCAGGAGTAAAGAAACATTGAATTCATTTGATCAATGATGTAATTCATTTATCTGCCATTTTTTGGAATGGAAAAGAAAGATGTTAGTCATATGATTATATGTGCATATTGAGGTCACATTGTACAATGTTTTGACAAAGAGGTTTTACTTTCCTTGCCTGTGCAATGTCAAATTTGTGGCTCCCATCAATTCTGGAAGTAACACATAAAATCAATACTTAATTAGATTTTGAAAATGGACTAAATATTATTGAAATTTTTCCGTTTGTCATAGTTGTGGCTACCTCAAGCAAGTATAAGAAAGAATCAAATATTTGTTAATGGTAATAGTTTTTAATGGTGGTAAATCAAGGACAATGCATCAACTTAAGTACTTGTTAACGAAATAAATGAACCCAATCATTTAATATAGATCAAATACTGCTTAAGAATTATCATGTATGCTTTCGAATGTAAAAACTTAATGGAATCAAATGCGAGCTTTAATGTACCTGTTTGTTTCTGTCAATGTCAGAGTTGTTGGTCCTGCTGTATTGATTGCATAATCGGTCAAAAGTTAGTCACAGTAGTGATATAATACCAAACATCTATTATAATCAGAAATAGCACATGTAGCTCTTGATTTAATAAATCTCAAAGGTGATTAAATAATTCCTTGCAAATATTGTAGTGTTGACTGTACTTATGCATCAGTAGTAAATAGTTGTAAAATTATTTTATCTTAGTTAATTTAACTTTCCAATACAATTGATGCATTCTGAAAATAAGTGGACCCTATTATGCTATTATTATTGTGTTTAATCTCTTATGCAAGCAGATGAACAAAATTGTATCCTTTTTAAACATATAAATCCATATATGTAGCCTTCTTTTTTTATCCCAAGTATTACTTTGTTGTTCTCTATTCTATCATAAGTATATAAAAAAATCATAACAGTCAGATAATTGTGAAAGTAGCAACCTATTTACCTTATAGAAAGTTGTGTATATAGTTTACCTATAGCAAGTTGTACATCCTCCTATCTTAGAGTTCAGTAATTTCCATCATGTTGAAGCCCATGATTGTGATGTAAATTGAAACCTTGTAATTTATGCTTTAAAAAGCTATGTTTATTAAAGTTGGCAATTTGAAAGACAAATAGGACTAACGATAATGACAAAAGTGCGTATTTCATATTTTGTAGCCGTTATATTTCAATAGTTAACCAAAAGATGCACTGTTTGAGATGCAACATGACTCAGTTACCATTAAACGTCAGTAAATGCATAATACAACAACAAATAGAGCCGTGTAGTGTTTTCCTCTAGATACAAACTCCAAAAGCTACAAAGCTATAATTAATTGGCAGCACAATTAATATATGTGACTGTATGAATTTTAATGTAGCAATAGAGAAGTAGAACATATCTATAACTTCAATCATATAATATGAGAAATTTATTCGTGACGGATAGATATAAGTTACTCACCCGAAATCGACTCGTTAGTGCACCATGACATAATGATAGTTTCTGAAATGAATTAGAATTATTGGTTAGACGTGTTAGTCACATTAAACAATCTAAACCGAAGATGACAAAAGTTAAAAAGATTAAAACAATGAGTAACATTGTTTATATACCACAAAAAGGAGACATGCTAAACTGTCAGAACCTAATTTAACCTAATCTAGTTTTTGATACAATTGCAATTATGTTGCCAAAAACTTATTTGCTTGTTGGTTAAAATAAACAGCATTTTTAAGAATAAGAACAAAGTACAGCAACCATAAACAAATTAGAAGTAGAGGACTCACTGTCATCACATGACCACGATAAACTCCATCAGAATTAAGAGGACTGAAAACAGGCCCAAACAAAAACCAAAAATCACAAATAGGGTTTTTCCCCAAGCATCAAATGAAATCTGAAATTAAACATCTACAAACTATGAAAAATCCACAAAATATATTACTGCATAATATGTATTGCAAAAAGGAATTAATGTATAGAGAAAATCCAACGACGAAGAACTGAAAATTGAAAGCAAACGGAAAAAAATTACAAACCTGAAGTCGAGATCTCTGATTATAACAAAGATACCTAATTCACAGCATGTAGATTGACCGAAGAAGAAGAAATCAAGGCTTTTGGATTTTTGGATTGGAATACGAAGAAGTGTCGTTTCTGTTTATGATAAGGGCAGGGGCGTAAAATGAGATTAAATCAGAACAAAAAAGAGAGGAAGGCAGCCTGAGATCGTACCTGGGGTAATGCAGAAGGCGGACGATGGAAGCTTGAACAATCGGTCGGCACGAAGTTGGTGTCGCCGTACGCCTGAGGGGGGGAAGTGGTTGTTGAGATAAAGGACGACCGTGGCGGCGGCATGTGCTGAAGCGGCAGACAGTGGAGGGGAATGAGAAGTGGAAGTGAAGCAAGGACGGTGTAGGGGTGGCGGTTAGAAAATTGAATGAGTGGAGTTGCTATTTATTTTGAAAGTGGAAAATGAAGACGAAAAGGAAGGGCGAAACAGAAGATGGTGGAAAAAAGACGTGTGTAGAAGGATGTCGGCAACGTGTGAGGAGTTGAGGAAATGACAAATCTGCCTTGGAGGAATGTTTTCCTTTTATTTTGAACTGGGGGCAAAATGGAAAGTGCCAAAAAGGCTTCACTTTGACCGGTTTGACCAGGTATTTGCATTATAGTATAGATATATAGAAATATTTTGTCCACCATAGTGATTGCATTTCCCATGGTACTCTCTTCCTCATAAACCCTCCTCAATACTTGCTGAAGTATAAAACTACTTGACGCTAATGTGTAAATTTCAAATTTTCCTTTACGATAACATCATTATAAAAATTTGTAAGACAGGCTATCATTTGAAATGATAGATTGGAGTAATATCTTCATAAAATAAGTAGATTTCAAATGACTTGCTCCAAAAATTGACCTGAATCATTATGGTTATAAAAGTAATCTAATGACATAAATTTTCTCACTAATCTAGTATGGTTGCTAGTCCAGCAAATCTGGCCTAGAGAAATAGATGATATTTTTGTCAGTACATGTCCTCTTCTCACTGTCTGAGCACTGCGATACGGGGATCTCTTCTGCATGTGTTTTCTGCTACTTGCGCTCTCAGTACTACAACACCCATTATCAATGTTCAGCCTCTCGCTTCAGCTGCCTGCAACCATTTGTAATCTTCTGAATGGCAGTATCATCTAAAGCTTCTATATGGTCAAGTTGCATCTGCAACAATTCAAATTCAGCTAGATATTCCTAACGGTTTCTACATGTTATTTTTTTTGTTGAAACACAGGATGGGAACAAATTCCCAGCCTAATAACTTATCATTAAAGAACCATTCATGAAGACATAACATATTAGTCACAAAAAACATACCCCTTACATTCAAACTTATATCCAACCCCAAAACAAAAACATACCCCTTACATTCAAACTTACATACAACCCAAAACTTAAAGACCCATTACATATTAGTTTCTACATGTTATCACATATCCACCTCATATCAGCAACCTGCATTGCTAACACCTTCAGGCTTCTTGTAAAACTATCAACCTGCTAGGTCAGCACCCTGCTTCTTGCCCGCTTTCATATTTTGTGCTCCTGTCACTTATGCTTTTTGTCACTCAATTCACTACTGCAACCTGCAAAACTGAGCTTTGTGACCTTCATGCTTCATGTAATTCAATTCAGCAACTCACATTTAGGTCACCATGTAACCTTCAAAGCTAACAACTTGCATTCATACTTGGCTATTACTCTAGCAGCTGTTTCTGATGCATTCTCCCATCCTAGCAGCGCATGTATTCCTCTTATAGGCCTTGGGCAGTAGATCCGGACAGCAACAATCCTCTCCTGCAACATCTTATCATGCAGTAAATCCAAGCAGTAACCAATCACGATCAACTCCGCATGTATGTCAATCTGTTCAATTTTTCCAAGCATAAATCCCACCAAAATATCTTCAAAAAAATACTATCACAAACTAAATTTTTGGCAACATGGAAAAGTACTTATCGATATTTGTCATGGAAATAAACTATGTTTACATCATGATATTTGTCAAAGAAAGTGAACATGTTTAATGTACAATCCTTCCAAAAGATAACTAACTATTATATGAACCATTGCTGTTAAAGAGTAGTATATTGTGACCAAACGGGTAAAAAAAAAGATTAAGATCAATAATGAGATGAAGTTGGCCATTCTACCATGGGGGTTTCTAATTTGGCAGTTCTCTAGATATATTACTGGCTATATATGTGAATTACATCATGGTAGAAGGTTTGCAAATGTGCTAAGCATAGTTAACTGACTGACAGTAATAAAATATTCAAATTTCTCTTTCAACTGTATTCCTACAGAGCAGTTAATGAATTGCAAAAACAAAAGGCATCCTCATGATATAACCGTTTTTTGGCTTGCTTGTCTTAACCGTACATGCATTGTGAACTATCATGTTAAACACTAATTTATAAGTAGACATCTACTTGGTAATAAACTAAAGCACATGAGCTTCATTACTCTTTCTAAACATGTAAAAGTTAACTGGCTTAACACATATTTCTGTTCACGTGTATCACATTTCTTGGAGCTTATTAGATAAAATGTGTGAACTTGATAATGTGAGTACTAAATAAATCATGGTAAACACTAACCTGTAAGTATACATCTACTTGGTGATAAACTAAAGCAAATGAGTTTCATTACCATCAGGTTTACACTTAAATTCCTCTTCCTAACCATGTAAAAACTACCTGGCTTAAGGCATATATTTCTGTTCACATGCATCACATTTCTTGGAGCTTAGTAGATTCAATGTGTGATCTTCATAATGTGAGTACCAAATATAATTTTTACTGATAAAGCTATTGAAGGACTCTCTCTTACATAATTTTAAGAGTGTGTGTGTGTATCAGTTGAACCAAACACATTTCACGTAGCAAATTTAGCACAATATCAAATTTTCTATTATATCAGTCAACTTAGCGAAATGATGACCTTGTTTCTAAAGGGAAGTAAGCTATATCTATATGGCTTGAGTAGTAGTAGAGTGAAGTGCAACAGAATTCTAGGAGAGTTTAGCCATAACTATTGTAGGAAAGGCCTGCTACAGTCCTTGGACTGTGTCTGCTAGAGTAATGAAGTCTAATCGATAAAATCATCTAGCACATTTAAGGAAATTTAAAAGTAATTACAACATAACAAATACCTAGCACATTAAAGGAAATTTATATGTCATCCCTGCAGAAGAAGCATATTTAAATGCACCAATAAAATCATTGAATGAGTTAAATGAAATGTTAGTTCAATTTTAAACTCACAAATTTTGGAACTGGAAGTAGAATTATATTACATGTTACAAATTCATCTACCAAATCCGCAAACAACATCTGAAAAGGAAAAAAATCTCAAAATAAAAAATCAATTTTTTAAAGCAGTAAATCAAAGATTTGCTTACATGAAGGAAGTTGAGAGAAGAGGCCTGTAGCAATTCAAAATAAAATATCCAAAAATTTGCATGAATTAGTTTGCTTTCTGTGGCAGAAATAGTTATCCTCATAAAAAAATTGTGTGATAAAATAAAACATCCAAAGACATATACTGATATGCGCATTTGGCCAATTAAACTAAGCAATCATTACGTAATGAAGTAGAATTTGAATAATATTTTGGCAGTTGGTAGTAACAATACAAAACCCAAAAATAAAAATCCTAGGCTAGGTAGAGAAAACTAATTATAAAAGAAAAATCTTTAAGAAATTTAGTGAACCAAGAGAAAACATACAGTTTCAATAAAACCGTCACAGCGACTTGTCGAGTTGAATATGCTTAATCTTGTCTACAATTGGCTTTCCACATCCATCAATAACATGCATTTATTAACATCATAACTTGAACTGAGATTGCAACTGTAAAGAATAAATAGAAGACGGTTAGTATTAATCTGACTTAATCTTTTGTTTAAACGGACAAAACAATATTAATTAAATATTCCCATTTACATACAAAACAGCGACGTATGGAGTAGAAATGGATAACCTTACAGCAAGAAGCAATGTATTACAGCTTGTTTGAACAAAACTAAAATGATGCCATTTAATAAATAACCGAGCGTAATAATTCATACATATTAAATTGTACTAAACCGAACACATTAAACAATTATTATGCAACATTCAGCCAAACAGTTTGTATGCAAACATGTCACCGTAAATAAACAGAGCAAAAATCGCATGAAGGAGGTAGTTTTACCATTTTGTGAACAAAATCCATGGAATTGACATCAACCACAGCATAATCTCCATATGCTTGGACAGCTTTCTTTTATTTTCTTTTAATACATATAGGAAGACAAAAACTATGATGAAGGATGTGAAAAAGATTGTGGACTACAGATTATCTTACAAATTAATGCCTGCATATTCAACGCAGGTAACATTCAAAGGTTTAGACTGTACGAATAAGGTAAAGCCCATGCTTCCATGCTTTTTCCTATTTCTGCGCTTCCCTATTTGGTGACAGAGATCGGAAAGGGAGGTGAGGGAATGAGGTGTGGAGGCAGAGAGTTTGGTGTAGGAGATGTTAAGGACAGTGATGTAGAGTTGCTTGCCGATTAGGTGGAGGTGGCGAAAGGAAGTGAGTCGATGATGTTTCGAATAAGCAAAGTGAAAGGAGAGGGGATTTCAAATGAGAGGAAAGATGGAAGAAAATGAGGGAAGAAAATGTGGCAGTTGCTGAATCGTGTGATAATAATGCTTATTAAATATTAAATCATGTAGCATGTGACAGTGGTTATTGCAAATGAGCTATAAATTCACTAACCTACCGTCGTCCATCCAATATGCACCTTATAATACGTAAACCAACCGTGATAAATCTTAATTGCTATCTTCAATTCAAAATTTCAGGTCATGTACAAAAATTATTTATAAGATAAGTGGGAGCGCACACACTATACAATCGTTTTCACTTGTATTAGAGGTCCCTACAGAATAATGCGATTATCCAATGTAATCATAAACTGGTGCCGACCAAACAGAAATCTACTAAAGCTAAGCACGAAATAATAAATTAATGAAATAACATCCTTACAATAGTCTAAAAAATTAAAAAGATTGCATTCACATGATGAGAATTTCCACCTACTATCTGACTTATGTATAACAAAACCATTCAAATTAATAGTAAATAAACTTAGAAGTGTAATAATATTTGACCATACTTCCAGAAGCTCTGTACAAGCAAAATAAGATAACAAATTGATTTGAAACCACAAATTAATTGTTGAAATTATATAGGAAACTCAAACTTAAATAGGCCAAAAAATAGTATTCGGCGGAGCTTATTCCAGTGTGAAGGGATCATATCAGTACACGATTTGAAGCTGACAAAGGATTTATTCGTGAATTGATTACATAGAAATCGTACTCGATTTGTAATAATGAGAATTAACAGCGATAAGAGTTTCTTCTTACCGTATTGACTTTACATTCAACGTCCAGGATATTTTTATCTGAAACTGCTTTGAAGAAAACCAATTAAATCATTTCATGAACCTAAAAAGGAATCAAGCATGAGCTAAGCATGGACTAAAATAAGATGCAAATTCAGATTTAACATAAGACAAATTATTAGATTTACCTCTTGCGATGAGCTATTCCTGTCTGTTTTATTCTCAACTTAGATCTAGGAATATGAAGGGAATCAGTCTCCATAGCCAGATCAATTTTGCATATCCTACAAAATTCATTTGGGCATTTAAAATAGACCGATTGAGAGAAATACCCATCGTATTAGGAAGAAGAGATCGGAGAAGAGGATTCATGTTAGTTTATGCGTAGTGGAATAAAACGTGGGGGAAGGAACAGACAAAGTTGTGGGTAAGGAAAATGACGATTTGGTCCTTCGTATTCTCAACAACTTATTATACGATAAGGGTCTTCTGGGCAGTTAGAAAAAGGCTTCACTTTGACCGGTTTGACCAAGGTTTTGCATTATAGTATAGATATATATATAAAAGATAATTATATGAAATTTATTTACTATATAGGATTATATAAATATAAATTACATGAGCACACGTGCTCGCATGCACACATGGACACATATATGTATGTATGTGTATATGTATGCATGTGTGTGTGTATATATATATATATATATATATATTTAATGACTTTGTTTTCTGCTACAAATATACTATTTATTTAAAATTCAAATCCAAAAGATTTGTTTTATCAAATTAAAATATATATTTCTTTTCTACTTCAACCGAAAGTTTGAATATAAATATTTTTTTAAAATATTTTTTGGCAGAAATATATTGAATACGATAAAATCAAAATACATATTTATTCAATTCTATTGACTAAGTAAAATAATTTAAAAATAACCTTTTTCTAATTCCAGCAAACCGAAAAATGAATTTTTAAAATATATATGTATATATGTGTGTGTGCGTGTATGTGTGTGTAAATCCATAATATTTATGTACACACATATATATACATCAATTTTTTTTTCTGATTTCATAAGCAGTAAGCAAAATAATTTTTTTAAAACAAAATTATATTATATTTGATAAAAACTTTCAGTTTTAAAAATATATTCCTTTTTGGATTTAAAATTAAATATAAATATATATATATATATAATTTTTTATTCAAACAACCAAAAATAATTTTGATTCATATAACTATATAATATACATACATGTACACACTTTTAACGTATTTCAAAAACTAGTTTACATATAATATATATTTGAAATTAAAATTAATTTTTTTAATAAAGTGACTGAACTAAAATTAGGTAAATAACATAATCCAAGCATGATATAGATTGAAATCGAGGTCAGAATAGTATACTTTTCTCCTGGAGAATCCCGTCGAGAGTCTAGCACGTTTATTATTGAATACTTTCTTTTAAAGCTCCGTTGTCTTCTCCTTCTCTTCAGTTTGCAAAGCAGAGAGTTGGATCCACGAATGGTGATGTATGGTTGGCATAGATAGAAACAGAGGCAAAGAAAAAGCGTTGAAAATGGTGTGGGATGACCATCCTATTTATAGCTTGATTCACCACCTTTCTCTCCTTCATTTTCTCTAGGTCCAACTAACTTGGTTAAAACAATTTGAATCCCTCATTTGAACTAGTTGGCCGACCGTAGGGGGTTGATAATTTTCTAGTCAACACTCCATTGAGCCCTTGTTGAATCTCCATTTAATTAATTAATCCAGCTCATTGATAGAACGAACCATTGTATATTATACACGTAAATATCGTCGTGCACGACATAGTGAATCTTGAAATATCACATCAGCATGGTGTGTAGCTGAGTAAGTAATGTGGCGAGGAAGTGCAATGTTTTAGATCCAATTATGTCTTTAGGGTCAATATATTAAATTATAAAATTTTTATTTTTCTTTATGTTGATTGTATGTATTTTCAAATTTACAATTTTAATAGTTTGGGTGTTGTGTTATAGTAAAGTTTGGAATTTATATAGTATTAAATTAATTGTTAAATTAGTGTTTGTGTAAGAAAGTTAATTAAAATTTCACTTTATGTTTATTCTTTTTAATTTTGATTTAATTAGATTTAAATATAACATCAATTTGCTTTCCATCTTAATTCTTCAAATTTTCTATTATTTTGAAATGTGAATTTTATATGAATTGTTTTGCATACTTTTATAAATGTGCATGTTTATATATACATATATACATACACACACACACACACACACACATATAAGTGGCAACAATGATCACATACATATATGTATATATATGTCTAGACTATATATACGTGGTATTATCAATATATGTATACAAACCATATACGTAAACATATTCAACCAAATGTATATACTTGGACATTTATATTTCTGTTATGCATGTGAGATTAGTACATCCATATGTAAGTATTTTATATATGTACACATAATAGATATAAAATCCCAATATCTAGATGTGTGTGTGTGTGTTATATAAATGTTTATATTAGATTATTATGCTATTGTATGTTTGAATGTATACATGATGCATTCCCTAATCAATCATTTAGTTGAAATGTTAATACGATTAATTAAAAAATGTGTAATAAAAATAAATTAAATATGATTTTATCTCAAACTAGATTGGATGTAGTAAAACTCATTGGACTTCATAGGCCCACTATTGTATGTTTGAAACCTACCCATTTCATTTGGTACGGACTAACCCAGTTCCTTTAGTTATGTGATTGTTCTGAACAACCACAAATACATAATTCTTGGTGCCCCCACCGGTTATGAGTATTTTATTGAGAGCAATATGTACACTGATCTCCTCGGATGTATCTACATCCTTTACTCGATGCATCTTGACTCGAAACATTTAAGGATAAGTATTTTGAATATTCAATTTAAAACTCACTATTGTAAACCATTCACAATTGAAATCGATTAAATATTTTTTTCTAAGAATTTTCTACGTATATATATGTAAAACATTACTTATATCAAATAACAATACATATAACACCAGAAGCATACTTCATTTCAAAAAGCTTCTTTATAAGAGATGAGTTATATAATCAAATTACATAATTGCTTCTAAAGCGCACCCCTAACTCTAACAGTTGAAACTGTCGGAACTCTTCTAACTTATTTTCCTCTTCACCGCCAAGAATTGGCACTCTGCTTGAGATGTTCTTGTTGTACTTCCACCGAATTTGATATACCTAACTTTCCATCATCTTGCATTAAAAAAAGATTTCCGTTTTTCTAAGAATTTATTAAGTCAAAAGTTTATTTTTCTATCCTAAATTTAAAATTGCTTAGGCGGGGGGAGGATTTAAGGTGCATAGACATTGAAAAAAACGTGTAAAATCAAACTTGTAAAACAATTCGGTAAATTGCATTGCATTATCTAACCAAAACGATACATAAATCTGAACCGATCCATTTTGATATGGTTTGATTGTCAAGCAATCATTTTAAGACATCCGATCCACTTATTAGTATTTAATGGTTTAATGAAATCTTGTATTGATAATTAATTTTCTATTTAAACTACTAAAATATGAAATGTGTATATAAATATACCCATATACGCCCACACTCACGCATATTATACACAGACCCATCTATCTGTTTTATCTAAATCAGTTATAATGTTTAGTAATCAAACCTACCGTTAGGAAGGTTTGCCTACTGTTACTTGCTCAAAATAAAATAGTCTGAACCCAAAATAATTAGCCCCTTTGCTCTCTTCACCGCTTTCCTTCCCTGTTTCGCTGCTTATAATCAGCCCTTTGCTCTTCTTGATTTTTTCCATCAATCATCCGCCAACACTAATATCTACTGGACTTAGATCTCCTCCAAAATTCTATTTTTCTTTTGATCCGTTCTCCATTATTTTGTCACATCTATTGATTCGCATATTCCCCAAAATTCTCGTTTACTTCTCCTCCGTTCTCTCAAGTCTCATCCGCCTCTATTACATCTTATCTTCCCTTAATTTGTTATTATCTCCTTCTTTATTCTCTCCAATCTCATCTACCAATTTTTCTCTCTTTTTCTTGTCTGCTCTGCTATTATTATGCTCCATGATTAGTTAACTGAAAATTATTATGCTCAATCAAGTGGAGACAGTTAATCTTGAAGAGGGAATCAAATCCCGAACCATCAACAAATTCAAATTTCAAGCACCGAATCCGGCTCCACCTTTAAAACAAAGACGAGCATGCCCTTCAATCAATAATGGAAGCATAGGATGGAGATACACGGGAGCAAGAGAGGATGCCTAAAGATACAATGAACTAGGCTATATATTGTCCGATGATTGTTTGATTCTATGTTTTTTTATCTTTTATTCTTTGGAATTTAATATGAGCACTAAACTAGCTAATGAATAAGAAGTCTAAATTTGGGTTAGAAGAGGGAGGGATGTTGTATATTAAGCACTACTTTGTTGGTTATCTAGACACGAAGCTAGCTCATTATTATATATATTTTTGTATGATTATTCCCATATTAGTAAGTTGTTTGGTTTAAAGGCTTAGTGGTGCTAACCGGATATAAATTCCTGTTTGACAATCACATGGACCATACAAATATGGTAACACCACTCTTGTCCAAGATTAACATGTCTACTAGTCAAATAGAGATATAAATCTAGATAAACCAACTTATGTCAAAAAAGATCCCAAAGCATCATATTTCTAAGTAGTAAAAGTCTCATGTTTAAAAATTCATTTAACTTTTCGAAGTTTGATAAAAAAAAATCGCTAGTATGCAACGTTTTGGGTCTAACCAATTGTACGAGAAACGAGTGGAGCATGTCTTAGGTTGGTTTTAAGGATGAATTAATAGTACTTAATGTTTAACTATTTTGTGAAATAACAAGCTTCATATTTGACCACTTTTTAATAACAAGCTCTTGAATGAATACTTTGCTGATGTTTATCAAAATTCATACTTTAAATCTTTCTGTTAGTGTTCAAACGTCTTTCCTGGGTGAAATAAGTGTAATTTATCGTTTATGAAAATAACTAAAACAACCTCATTTTGAATTCTAACTCACTTTTTTGAAGCATATTTAAATCTGCAAATTACTTTCGTGCACTTCTTCCTTCCTTGTGATTCTAAATAAATGAGATAATTTAGGAAAATATGAACAATCATCCTTATATTTTTAATGTATAGTCGGTTAGATTCTGTGCCATGATTAGATTTGGCATAACATAGAAGGTTGGTGTGACTGATGTACCATTAGTTCAATTTTTACTGGTAAAATACATATTTTCCGCTGTAACTGATGCATGAGAATCTTATTTAGGACTCTTTATTTGTAGGATATATTAAAAAAATATTCATCTCTCCACCATCATGTTTGGGCAGGAATCAGAGGCATATGTCAATCTAGAATATATCATGTCATGTATTCTGTAACGACCCAGTATTTTCAACCATTCGCATCCATTATAAGTGTATAGGTAAACACTCATGCCGGAGTTGAATTGCTCAAAATACTACGTTGTAAATAAAATTTGGCAAAACTCAACATATACAGTAAATAAAATAATTACAGATCACAGACACAGAGTAATATAACAATACTGCAGCGGAAACAAAGGATAGTAGTTCATGAAGCTACTATATATATATAACAGAGTTAAACAAGATACAACAGAAGTCTCGAATACCATAGATGTCTCAATACAATAATCAAATACAAGATCTGAATAAATCACTGGAATCAACAGAATAACTGAAAGCAGGATCGATAGATAGTTGGATCTCCAAGCGAAGCTCCAACTCCAAAGGTGAGTCTCCAATGCTGTATCACTCAGTCTGACCCGAGTGTAAAGCAAAACACAAAACACTCGAGTCAGGATTAACATTCTTATATTAATAAATCCAACTCAAGTGAAATATCAACTGAAATACAAGTAACTTAAAGGATGTTTGGGATAACCATCCCCTAAGGATCCGTTAAACTATTTACTATGTAGTAATATTCGCTATTATAATAGTGTCTAAATAAGTAAAGTATAATCATATCGGAAAATAGCGTTAAGGGGATGGAGAACCTTAACGCGGTCGGATCTTAAAATCATAATCGTAGTAAAGCTCGGTATGGTAGGTGACACGGCACAACTAGGCAATGCCATGGTAGATATACCAATTACGCACACGGACTGATGGATACGCATAGCAGCCACTACCGTTCCACCTCGAACAACACTCCCAAATCGGAGGATGGCCATCTAGTCAAATCACAAGTAAGAGTATAATATCGAAGAAATGCGTCCGAGAAGAGGTGCTACCTCACTGGTCCGAGATCGCTCCTGTTTTAGCCACCTTATGCCAACTCACGGGAGTTGGGTCCACGTAACATACCTTAAGAACGCCGCCACCATCCTACTTCATTCTGGAATCTCCACCAGGTACACGGTTGTCAAAGTGGTTTTCGGTATCGACAGAGAGTATGTCCATATCCGATCCCGGTCTCTTTGCCAACCAATCGTTATTATAACACCGTGGTCGTTTCAAAATAGTTTATACTTCATACCAAAATCATTATCATTTCCAAAACCCAATTTAATACTATATCATTTCATTTCAATTATATCCATTTTCAAAATCATATTACTTTCCAAAGTTATAATGCTTTCGAAATCATAGTCTGGAAATCACAGTATTTTGGAAATCATAGCACTTTCCTTTTAAACAGTTTAGATTTTTAAATTTCGTTATAAGATAAATTAATTTCCTTAAATTCACAAATCGATTCAAATTAACTTGAATTCCAAAAATCTAATTTAATCAAATCTCAAATCATCCGTTTCAACACGATTTAGCTTCTAAATAAACCATTTAAATTTATCGATTTCAAATACATATCTGAACCATAAGATAAGCCATTTCAATTTTTAATATATTTCAAAGCTTTAAATATTCATCATTTCAAAACTAAATTCGATAAATTTATATACATATCAGATTCCCTTTGCAATTATTTAGTTTTGAAATATTAACTTAAAATTTCAATTTACAATTTAAATAAACAAAACACCTCATTCAAATATTTATACGTTTGAAATATCCATTTAAGTCACCTTTTCAAATTTCAAGTTGTAAATCACTTCTTTAAATTTCAAATTCAATACATTTCAAATCAAACTTATTTAAGTATAATTCTTAAATAAATATAATTTCAATCAATTTCAAATCATTATAAATTCTATATTTGAAAATATAGATATTAAATAAATACTTAAACATATTATTTATCAACTTTATTAAATCAACTTTATTAAAATTTTAAAATCAATATTTATCAAAACCATATTTTTTTCTTCAAAACCAAGGAAATCATTTTCAAAACATTTATATATAGACCACGGTGCCTGTATATAATTTTCTATCCTATGGTCAAGTGATACGGATATTTATCATTTCAATCCGCAATTTAAACATATTCGGGTATATATCTTTTCAACCCGAAATCCCAAATTCAATTCAATGAAAATCGCTTGGGTTTATCATTTCAACCCATAACGATTTTCTCCTATTCTACAGATCGTTCGGGTATGTATCATTTCAACCCATAGTGATTCTATACTAACAGGGAACTTGCAGAGTGATAACAGATATGAAAAAAATAAAATAACAACAGTAACAAGCATATATCAACAATATAAATAACAGATAATGGTGTCAGATGTCACAGGTGAACAGGTACAGATAATGACATATATAACAATCTAAATAACTAACAATTTCAATTTGACATTTCAGTTGAAATCAAATTTAATAAATATAAGAACATTAACCGTGAGTGATTGCTCACCTTTCGAGGCTAGAGTAGTTTGACACTAAAGTTGAGTTACGAAACCCAGGCACAAATTCTGAAACAAAGCTAAATTGGCACGAATTTGACGGACCAACTGAAAATGCGAATAGACGAAATAAATTAGAACTGGGTCGATGAAAATAATTAGTATATGAACTTATATATATATATATAACTATATATAACTATATATATAAAATCATATTTTATATTTAAACATATATTAAATTAAGTATGTATGTATTTCAAAATCCATTACACATAAGTATATATAGAACCACTTAAACAATCACGCATAAACTCAGTAAACCGAAGAAATTTATATATATATATAATACTGTAACTATTATAAACTAATATATATAAACCTTGAATAAATATATTACTGTATATATATATATACCCACATCTTATATTGATTTATATATATACAAGCAGACCTGAAGCTAACCACTATTCAACATACAAAACTTATATACTTTATAAACAAACATTATATACATTATATAACAGACTCTAATATAACAGACTCCAATTGATAATATAATACAACTTGTATAACCATATTATAAAAAAATGGATAACTTGTCATACTTTATAAAATAAGCAGCTTGATTTGTATAACTAACAGATAGTTATATATACCCCTTTATAAAGCCAAAATAATACCAATCTATAACTTATGTACTATACGAAACCACAACAGAGAACATATTTTAAAACATAGAAAATATATTCATAAACCTTTACATTATACGAACTGTTACATGAGTATATATACAAAAGCATATACGTATAACACTTTACAATCAATATTAAATAAACAATTATATATATATATAATATACTGTACACCACTACACACTTTACAGACACAACTTACTTTACAACTCAAAACAAAACTATATATGTATAAACTACACACAGTGTATAAATATAAGGTATAAACACTATATTATAAACTATAAATATAAGGTTAATATCTTATAAACTATATATGTATAAACACTATGCAACTCAAAACAAAGCACATAACTAACCTAAAATGCATAAGCTGATATATAATAAAAGATACACTTTATGTATTGTAACATATATAAACTTATGTAGAAAATGCAACTGTATAAATAATATATAAACTATAATTTACACATATATCAATATCAGAAATCTGTTTAATACAACATATCATATAATGTAAACAAATATATATATGTACTAATATAAACATATTACTGGAAAAAAAATATACACTGTATAATATAAATATATACATACCAATGATATAAAAGAAGTAGGAAAGAAAAGAGGTTGGAGGAAGGCTTCACGGCTCATGGAAATGGTGCTAACGCGCGTTTGGGCGCGGTGAAGTTAAGGCGGAGGAGGTGGGCATTGCTGGTGAAGGCCTGACTGCGAGCTACCATTGATGGCTCAGGTAGGGGAACTAGAAAGAATAGATGGCGATCAGCATGCCTAGAATTGGTTGATGTGATCGGTAGTCACACGTGTGGAGATGGGAGATGCGGTGCTTCGGTAGTGGATGCTCGGGTAGGTCGGGAAACTCTGCTCGGATTGGAGGCCTGGGACACGACTGGGTTTGGTTGCGAAGGGGGTAACGGTTAGGGCGGAGGCGGATGGAAGAAGTGAGGTGATCGATGCCGTGGTGGGTGATGATGGGTTTGGTGAGATGGAAGATGATGGTTAGGCGAGGCTTGGTGCACCAGTGCGAAGGCGAGAGGAGGAAGATGGTGGGTTTGCGTGGGAGGCTATGGGTTGCCGAGGAATCGGAGGTGGCACCGTGGGTTCAAGAGGCAGATCTGGAGCAGGCGGAGTCGGCAGGCAGGCTGGGTTGACGCGGAGGGCCAGGATGTGGACGAGGAGGGTGGAGGAAGGTTCGGGTGTACTGAATCGGAGAGGTGAAGGTTATGGCGTGGGGAGAGGGCACTGTTTCGGTGGAGAAGAGAGGCTGGAGTGGAGGGCTTTGGTGGCTTCGAGGCGAGTGGAAGCGTGGTTTCGGTTGGGTAGGTGGCTGGGCTGCAAGGCGAAGGGTGTCGGTTGCCTGGGTGGAGGCGCAGATCTGGGTAGCTGGTTGGAGGAACTCGGGGCGGTGAACGTGGGTGATGGTTGGGCGTGATGGTGGACTGGCATGTCGTGGTGGTGGGACGTGGAGTCGATGGTGGTGATGGTGTTGCGAGCTTGGGCTCGTCAGGAGCTGGTCGAAGGCTGGCGGTAGCGTGGGGTTCGGTGAGTGGTGGATTGGCTGATGGGTAGGCATGGTAGGTCTCGCGATCTGGTAGAGGGAATTGGGGAGTTCAAAGTGTAGGCAGAGGGAGTGAGAAAAAATGGAGGAGTGGAGAATGAGAAGTAGCTTCTTTGATTAATATTTGGAACGCATTGAACAGAGAAGGCAAACGAACAGATATAATTACAACGAAAGAACAGGTCCACAGTACTAAACAGTAGGAATAGAATTGGTCACCCCTTGATTTTTGGAAATTTATTAAACCAATTAATTGTTGTTGGACTGCACGTTATAGATTTGAAACCTAAGGGAAAAATGTAAAGTCAAAATTTCGGTACCGTTACGGTGAACTGTTTATTCTTTTCGACGCGTACCGGATCTCAAATTACAGAGTTGAATATACCATAGAGGTCAGCGCAACGAGACGATCAAAACGGTACACAGATATTAGTGGTACGGTCATCCGATCAAAAGTCGATAACCGGTACCAGAAATGCTGCTATTTTAACAGAAATAAGATAAACGGAGCAACAGAAGTCTAAATTTTGAAAACGAAAGATGATGACCTACTCAGAAGATAATTTACAAATTTTCTATGTAAAAATATTTAGGTTTGGAAAACGTTTTATTATCATCAAATTTAACTGATTAAATTGAAGTAAATTTACGCGCGAAATAAATTTTCATATTTTCGGACGAAAATTTACCAGTTGCTATGTTTAATTAGACGCATTCCAAATATCAAATTTATATTTCAAAATTTCACTGTTTAAAATGTCACAAAATTCAATTAATTAAATAAATAAAACAACTGAAATTTGCGGGTCGTTACACTCTCCTCCACTCAAAACTTTTCGTCCCCGAAAAGGAAGGAGGTAGGAGAATAGAAACAACCAGAAAGAAATTAGATTGAAATACAAATAAAACAATTAAATTAACCATATGAATTTCAAATTAAACTAATTAATATTCAACCATTTGGTTTAATTCATTTGAGTTCACTTAAGTTAAATCAATCTATCTATTCTAAATTCATTATCTTATTATCTAGTCATATTCTCAATTAACAATTTCTAAATCATCAATTTGTATAATCATTTATTATACTCATATTTTATTCAACAAATTTAATTCTTTTATTCCAAATCATTATTAAGTTTATTCCACTTAATATGTCCTATTACATATATTTAAACCATATAAATTAATTTAAACCATATATTTCAGTTTAAATCAATTTATATTCAATAATTGATTTTTAAATTCAAGATATTTCCATACTTTAATCAAATTTCAATTTTTTTTAGTTCCTTCAAAACAATTTATTTGTCTCATCTATTATTTAATTAACTTATTATTCTGCTTATCTCTATTGATATCTTTATAATAAAATTTAAGTGTATAACATTTATTATAACACTCAAATCTTTCCTTATAAAGTCATTTTATATTGTATATTATCCAATTACATTTTTAACTTCTGAAAATTTTGGGTAAGTTATGTTGAGATGTAATTGAGTATTATACAGTTATTCCCATTTAACCATTTATCCAAGAATTTTGACTTCAATTTATAATTGAAATCATCTTTAATCCAAAATTTAAGAATTTAAATCTCCGATTTACTCCAAACAATTTAGAGAGATATATATAATAATATTTATATAAAATTTAATTTAAAATAAGATACTTATATATATAAATCAAATTATACTGAAGAAATTCAAATCAAAGTATTTTTTTTCAAAACAAAACCGTAGCAAAGCTACATAATAGTCTCTCTACTTCGAAACTCGAAAATGAATGTCGATGATGCGGCCGTCATCACCGAAATTATTTTCCAGCGACAAAGAGAAGAGCACTGGTTTAAACATTTAAAATTCTTTGAAAATCATTTTATTCGGAAATACTTTAAATAATATACATTTTAAGACTTTAAAACAAAGTTTGAAATCACCAGAAATCTAATTCTTAAATTCTTAATTTAAATTCCTTTCAATTCCAAATAAATTTATAAACCACAATTTATAAATTCATTTATATGACAATAAATGATAATCAAATATTATCATTTCAAACAGCCAATTTTAATTAACTTATTAAATCGCAGATTTTTTTATTATTATTTTAAAATAAAAGCATACAAAATTTATTTCATTTACCAAATTTTTAAAATTATTGTGTCAGTTTGCTCTGTTCAAGTGTTTTGGAAATCCTATCGATAGCGTTGATCAGACGAATCGATCGAAAACCCAAATCAACATCAACAACTCAAACAACACAATATATAAAACATTTTAATATTAATACAAATACCAATACACTCCCTCACACGATGATTCCAGAATTGGATTCCGACAAAAGGATAGAGATCCAAATATAGAGGGACTCTAATCAAAGAGAATTCTAATCTAAAATAGATAGGCTCGAAATGAAGGTTAGATGATTGCATTTCAAACAGGAAGATGGATAAAGTTGTATAAATCACGGGCAACCTTAACCGGGTCAACCGTGACTTCATAGATAAGATCGATGTAGAATTCTGAAGCAAATTGACATTCGATTACCAGAGGTAGAATTCGGGTATAGCATAAGATAACAGCATCGTAAACCGAGGATACAGAAATCTCCGGTGAATCAATACCGATTATAAAGGAGTTTCACTCCAGTACAAATTATTCGAAGATTGGCGAGACCGCCGATTTTATTATAGAGATCATTCGAAGTGGAGTTATGGGATACTCAAGAATCAGAAGACACGAATGGGGAGACACGAATGTACCTGGAACCGAAATGAACGTTCCAAAATTCAAAGGAACCAAGTCAAAGAAGAAGGAATTCAAGCTCGAACGAAAGTGATTCTGTAATTGAATTTACTACATATGCTGAGTTTTGCCTAAAACCAGAGCTCTGATACCACATGTAACGACCCAGTATTTTCAACCATTCGCATCCATTATAAGTGTATAGGTAAACACTCATGCCGGAGTTGAATTGCTCAAAATACTGCGTTGTAAATAAAATTTGGCAAAACTCAACATATACAGTAAATAAAATAATTACAGATCACAGACACAGAGTAATATAACAATACTGCAGCGGAAACAAAGGATAGTAGTTCATGAAGCTACTATATATATATAACAGAGTTAAACAAGATACAACAGAAGTCTCGAATACCATAGATGTCTCAATACAATAATCAAATACAAGATCTGAATAAATCACTGGAATCAACAGAATAACTGAAAGCAGGATCGATAGATAGCTGGATCTCCAAGCGAAGCTCCAACTCCAAAGGTGAGTCTCCAATGCTGTATCACTCAGTCTGACCCGAGCGTAAAGCAAAACACAAAACACTCGAGTCAGGATTAACATTCTTATATTAATAAATCCAACTCAAGTGAAATATCAACTGAAATACAAGTAACTTAAAGGATGTTTGGGATAACCATCCCCTAAGGATCCGTTAAACTATTTACTATGTAGTAATATTCGCTATTATAATAGTGTCTAAATAAGTAAAGTATAATCATATCGGAAAATAGCGTTAAGGGGATGGAGAACCTTAACGCGGTCGGATCTTAAAATCATAATCGTAGTAAAGCTCGGTATGGTAGGTGACACGGCACAACTAGGCAATGCCAGGGTAGATATACCAATTACGCACACGGACTGATGGATACGCATAGCAGCCACTACCGTTCCACCTCGAACAACACTCCCAAATCGGAGGATGGCCATCTAGTCAAATCACAAGTAAGAGTATAATATCGAAGAAATGCGTCCGAGAAGAGGTGCTACCTCACTGGTCCGAGATCGCTCCTGTTTTAGCCACCTTATGCCAACTCACGGGAGTTGGGTCCACGTAACATACCTTAAGAACGCCGCCACCATCCTACTTCATTCTGGAATCTCCACCGCGTACACGGTTGTCAAAGTGGTTTTCGGTATCGACAGAGAGTATGTCCATATCCGATCCCGGTCTCTTTGCCAACCAATCGTTATTATAACACCGTGGTCGTTTCAAAATAGTTTATACTTCATACCAAAATCATTATCATTTCCAAAACCCAATTTAATACTATATCATTTCATTTCAATTATATCCATTTTCAAAATCATATTACTTTCCAAAGTTATAATGCTTTCGAAATCATAGTCTGGAAATCACAGTATTTTGGAAATCATAGCACTTTCCTTTTAAACAGTTTAGATTTTTAAATTTCGTTATAAGATAAATTAATTTCCTTAAATTCACAAATCGATTCAAATTAACTTGAATTCCAAAAATCTAATTTAATCAAATCTCAAATCATCCGTTTCAACACGATTTAGCTTCTAAATAAACCATTTAAATTTATCGATTTCAAATACATATCTGAACCATAAGATAAGCCATTTCAATTTTTAATATATTTCAAAGCTTTAAATATTCATCATTTCAAAACTAAATTCGATAAATTTATATACATATCAGATTCCCTTTGCAATTATTTAGTTTTGAAATATTAACTTAAAATTTCAATTTACAATTTAAATAAACAAAACACCTCATTCAAATATTTATACGTTTGAAATATCCATTTAAGTCACCTTTTCAAATTTCAAGTTGTAAATCACTTCTTTAAATTTCAAATTCAATACATTTCAAATCAAACTTATTTAAGTATAATTCTTAAATAAATATAATTTCAATCAATTTCAAATCATTATAAATTCTATATTTGAAAATATAGATATTAAATAAATACTTAAACATATTATTTATCAACTTTATTAAATCAACTTTATTAAATTTTTAAAATCAATATTTATCAAAACCATATTTTTTTCTTCAAAACCAAGGAAATCATTTTCAAAACATTTATATATAGACCAACGGTGCCTGTATATAATTTTCTATCCTATGGTCAAGTGATACGGATATTTATCATTTCAATCCGCAATTTAAACATATTCGGGTATATATCTTTTCAACCCGAAATCCCAAATTCAATTCAATGAAAATCGCTTGGGTTTATCATTTCAACCCATAACGATTTTCTCCTATTCTACGGATCGTTCGAGTATGTATCATTTCAACCCATAGTGATTCTATACTAACAGGGAACTTGCAGAGTGATAACAGATATGAATAAAATAAAATAACAACAGTAACAAGCATATATCAACAATATAAATAACAGATAATGGTGTCAGATGTCACAGGTGAACATGTACAGATAATGACATATATAACAATCTAAATAACTAACAATTTCAATTTGACATTTCAATTGAAATCAAATTTAATAAATATAAGAACATTAATCGTGAGTGATTGCTCACCTTTCGAGGCTAGAGTAGTTTGACACTAAAGTTGAGTTACGAAACCCAGGCACAAATTCTGAAACAAAGCTAAATTGGCACGAATTTGACGGACCGACTGAAAATGCGAATAGACGAAATAAATTAGAACTGGGTCGATGAAAATAATTAGTATATGAACTTATATATATATATAACTATATATAACTATATATATAAAATCATATTTTATATTTAAACATATATTAAATTAAGTATGTATGTATTTCAAAATCCATTACACATAAGTATATATAGAACCACTTAAACAATCACGCATAAACTCAGTAAACCGAAGAAATTTATATATATATAATACTGTAACTATTATAAACTAATATATATAAACCTTGCATAAATATATTACTGTATATATATATACCCACATCTTATATTGATTTATATATATACAAGCAGACCTGAAGCTAACCACTATTCAACATACAAAACTTATATACTTTATAAACAAACATTATATACATTATATAACAGACTCTAATATAACAGACTCCAATTGATAATATAATACAACTTGTATAACCATATTATAAAAAAATGGATAACTTGTCATACTTTATAAAATAAGCAGCTTGATTTGTATAACTAACAGATAGTTATATATACCCCTTTATAAAGCCAAAATAATACCAATCTATAACTTATGTACTATACGAAACCACAACAGAGAACATATTTTAAAACATAGAAAATATATTCATAAACCTTTACATTATACGAACTGTTACATGAGTATATATACAAAAGCATATACGTATAACACTTTACAATCAATATTAAATAAACAATTATATATATATATAATATACTGTACACCACTACACACTTTACAGACACAACTTACTTTACAACTCAAAACAAAACTATATATGTATAAACTACACACAATGTATAAATATAAGGTATAAACACTATATTATAAACTATAAATATAAGGTTAATATCTTATAAACTATATATGTATAAACACTATGCAACTCAAAACAAAGCACATAACTAACCTAAAATGCATAAGCTGATATATAATAAAAGATACACTTTATGTATTGTAACATATATAAACTTATGTAGAAAATGCAACTGTATAAATAATATATAAACTATAATTTACACATATATCAATATCAGAAATCTGTTTAATACAACATATCATATAATGTAAACAAATATATATATGTACTAATATAAACATATTACTGGAAAAAAAATATACACTGTATAATATAAATATATACATACCAATGATATAAAAGAAGTAGGAAAGAAAAGAGGTTGGAGGAAGGCTTCACGGCTCATGGAAATGGTGCTAACGCGCGCTTGGGCGCGGTGAAGTTAAGGCGGAGGAGGTGGGCATTGCTGGTGAAGGCCTGACTGCGAGCTACCATTGATGGCTCAGGTAGGGGAACTAGAAAGAATAGATGGCGATCAGCATGCCTAGAATTGGTTGATGTGATCGGTAGTCACACGTGTGGAGATGGGAGATGCGGTGCTTCGGTAGTGGATGCTCGGGTAGGTCGGGAAACTCTGCTCGGATTGGAGGCCTGGGACACGACTGGGTTTGGTTGCGAAGGGGGTAACGGTTAGGGCGGAGGCGGATGGAAGAAGTGAGGTGATCGATGCCGTGGTGGGTGATGATGGGTTTGGTGAGATGGAAGATGATGGTTAGGCGAGGCTTGGTGCACCAGTGCGAAGGCGAGAGGAGGAAGATGGTGGGTTTGCGTGGGAGGCTATGGGTTGCCGAGGAATCGGAGGTGGCACCGTGGGTTCAAGAGGCAGATCTGGAGCAGGCGGAGTCGGCAGGCAGGTTGGGTTGACGCGGAGGGCCAGGACGTGGACGAGGAGGGTGGAGGAAGGTTCGGGTGTACTGAATCGGAGAGGTGAAGGTTATGGCGTGGGGAGAGGGCACTGTTTCGGTGGAGAAGAGAGGCTGGAGTGGAGGGCTTTGGTGGCTTCGAGGCGAGTGGAAGCGTGGTTTCGGTTGGGTAGGTGGCTGGGCTGCAAGGCGAAGGGTGGCGGTTGCCTGGGTGGAGGCGTAGATCTGGGTAGCTGGTTGGAGGAACTCGGGGCGGTGAACGTGGGTGATGGTTGGGCGTGATGGTGGACTGGCATGTCGTGGTGGTGGGACGTGGAGTCGATGGTGGTGATGGTGTTGCGAGCTTGGGCTCGTCAGGAGCTGGTCGAAGGCTGGCGGTAGCGTGGGGTTCGGTGAGTGGTGGATTGGCTGATGGGTAGGCGTGGTAGGTCTCGCGATCTGGTAGAGGGAATTGGGGAGTTCAAAGTGTAGGCAGAGGGAGTGAGAACAAATGGAGGAGTGGAGAATGAGAAGTAGCTTCTTTGATTAATATTTGGAATGCATTGAACAGAGAAGGCAAACGAACAAATATAATTACAACGAAAGAACAGGTCCACAGTACTAAACAGTAGGAATAGAATTGGTCACCCCTTGATTTTTGGAAATTTATTAAACCAATTAATTGTTGTTGGACTGCACGTTATAGATTTGAAACCTAAGGGAAAAATGTAAAGTCAAAATTTCGGTACCGTTACGGTGAACTGTTTATTCTTTTCGACGCGTACCGGATCTCAAATTACAGAGTTGAATATACCGTAGAGGTCAGCGCAACGAGACGATCAAAACGGTACACAGATATTAGTGGTACGGTCATCCGATCAAAAGTCGATAACCGGTACCAGAAATGCTGCTATTTTAACAGAAATAAGATAAACGGAGCAACAGAAGTCTAAATTTTGAAAACGAAAGATGATGACCTACTCAGAAGATAATTTACAAATTTTCTATGTAAAAATATTTAGGTTTGGAAAACGTTTTATTATCATCAAATTTAACTGATTAAATTGAAGTAAATTTACGCGCGAAATAAATTTTCATATTTTCGGACGAAAATTTACCAGTTGCTATGTTTAATTAGACGCATTCCAAACATCAAATTTATATCAAAATTTCACTGTTTAAAATGTCACAAAATTCAATTAATTAAATAAATAAAACAACTGAAATTTGCGGGTCGTTACATATTCTCACTATGTCCGGTTATTCAATTATGTCTGAGTGCGTCTACTCATCTGTGAAGGCATCAACCACCTGTGACTGTTGTAAATGATTGTGTGTACGTGTGTACACTTTTTGAATATTTGCTTTCAGATAAGTTGAAAATATCATATTACTGTTTTAATCAGCCTAAGAATTAAAAAAATTCAAGAAGTAGGGCAACAAGTGGATAAAATGGATGCAAATTTTTTGTTATAAAACTCCAAGTTCTATATGATTTAATTTTTTACATCTTACCATATCATTATTTTTCTTTGTTTAAGCATTTTAAACTGAAATATAAAATGTATGTGGATAGAATTTAAGACCGGCAATTGCCGTGTTTGTGTTTAAATATTGACATAAATTTCTTGTAAGATAATATTGTTATCTCCAAAATTGAAAATTTTGTTTTATGTGTAGTACTAATACGAAGATAAATAAATATAGTTTTGCAGTCAAAGTATGTTATCTGAGACATTTTTTCTTTGTAGGGTCTAACTTTAAATACATCACAACTTCATAATCGATTCTACATCAATTGCCACTACAAACATTCTAATTTATTAAATTATTAAAACAAATGCATATTTATCTCTAATGATTTACTATACTTACTATTCCCTATGCAGTTTTGAAGCTATCATTTATTTTGTTGGACCGGAAGCTATAGGAGAAAGTCTTTGCTTTTGGGATGGCACACACTTTTTCTCAAGAGTATACTTATTAACAAGAGAATGTATTTTAGTTTACCTCCTTGGATAAATATATTAAGATGGCACCATTGGTCCATAGTAGCATTGTTCATTTGCACATCATAGTTGTTGATGTGCAATTTATGTTATTTTTAGCAGTTAATAGATTTTTTTTTTTGAAAACCCAGGAGAACCCGGCGAGCCGGTAAACTCCTGAGGAGGGTATAGTAAAAGCTGTCCGCTGATCTAAGCCCCCATATCCCCGGGTAAATTTATATAGGATAAGAAAGCGCATGGTAGGAATCGAACCTGAGTCTTTTTATCAGAACCCAAGCCTCCTTTCCACTGCGTCGCACCGGCGGACGCTGTTAATAGATTAAAGCTATATAAATATTCCCTCTGGCTCTTAGTCACTTGTTTAATTTGATGATTTGAAGTGATATATTAATTTTCAGTTTGCATATTTCCTTGTCAAACACCGTAGGTTTAGTACGTAATCAACTTTTTGTTGTACAAATGTTAAAAAGTTCAATTATCTGGCTTTGAAATTGTATACGAGCAATTATTAAAGATTTGCATCAAAAATATGATATCTTATGCCTTAAAATAAATCTTCTACATTGTGATACCTTGCAATTATATAATATTCAGTATGTTTTGTTGACATATGTTTTATATATTGTGTACAGACCATTTCATTTGAAGCAATAACTTATCCTTAATGTTGATAGAAATTCATTATAAATACTATATGTTTATGGATATTTAATCTGTTGTAAGCCTAGTTGCATAAGCTCTAGCTGCTGCGAATATCTTCTGCAAAAAAAGGCCGTCGTCGTTAGAATTTTTCATATCTAGGTACTGGAATCAAAGGTTTAACATTTATACAATTCATTTCACAACGCTCAAACGTAATAGATGAGTAAAATAAACATTACATGTAATCCAATTTTTTTCATATCATCGTCGGTTATTTTGTTTGTTCACCAAAAAGTTGCAATATTTAATTTTTTCTTTAATATAGAATCAGAACGGTCAATTTTTTACCGTTTTACGGTTGTACTAGTTAATTTGGTTGAAAATAATGGAAATTGCTCAAATATATGTAATCCAGTTCGACCAAATTTTAATGCCATAATGAAATATTTTAAATTCAAAAAACCAACCAAATTGATCCTCTACCACCAAAAATATAACCGATTGTGGAATGCCTTGCACCATCTTTGAAGTAATCCATGGAAGCATCAAAGAAAGGTCAAAGTTGATGGTGCTAAACAAACAAAAATAATATATTATACTAAATCAAGAAATCTAAACAAAGCATTATCATAACCGCCTCACTAGACAATTCGACATTCCATGCCGTTTAGGTCACGTTGGCTCCACACGTGCTGAAAATCGGACGGTTAAGAGAAATATAGCAGTTATCGGTAATTCAATCGTACCCATCTATCATTCGGTGAATTGCTATAAATCCCCCTCCAATCTCTCGTTTCTTCTCATAATCAATTTGAGAAAATAGCTATAGAAAAACTCAAGTCAAGGTAAGATTTCTCATACTTCTTTTATTTTAGTTTTCGTCTAATGTTTACAGAACTTATATATCGGTTTCTATTTGATTTATTTGAAAATCATTAGCCTATGGTTTATAATAGCGAATTATTTTTTTTCTGATATATTATTTGGATCCGAGCTGTGAATTACTTCTATTTATTTTTATGTTTTTAGATTAAGCTATGAATTATTTTCAGTTTCATTCCATTGTTTAGATCTGAGCTGTGGAATATTTTCTGTTTATTTATAACTTTTAGATCTGAGCTATAACCTGTAGATCTGAGCTGTGAATTACCTTTGATTTATTTATAACCTTCAGATCTGGGCTACGACTTTCATAGCTTATTGCTTTATTTTAGATCTGAAGCGTGGCTAGTAGCTATAGAATTATATGTCTATGTTATGAATTCGTAAATATCTTGTTAGATTAATCGATTGTCCGATGACATGTATACGGAGGATTATGCAGTTTATGGGTTAGATCGTTGTATTTTAAAAGCTAATTTATAGGTAATGGGTCATGGCTAATTTATAAGGGAGCATGATTTTGCTTGATTTTGTTCATAACACAAATAGTTAGTTATTCATTAATGAACAATGATTTCTTTTATGTTAACATTCAAAAATGATGCGTGAATCAGATTTATATTTTAGATAGATTTTGATCTTATTATGTGAAGAAAATTGATTTTTTTCTGTAGACCTGATTTTGTTGCCGTCTGGGAAATATAGGTCAAATTTGGATTTCCCATGTTATCCATTACCTTAAACAATGACTAAAACAGATAAGTATTATTAGATGTGGAATGAAATTTGCATGTTTAAACTATTCATGAGCAATTGATGTGCACTTGGAGGTCTAATGGTTAATATTCTTATGCTAAGATCATATCAAAAGAATCCATAACGTTGCATTCTTATGTTAGTTTTGAACTGAAAATATGTTGAGATGAGTTGACAAGATGATTGCAAACACGCTTAATATTCCTGTGATCCATCCAGATACATTTGTAAAAATCGTGTCTGAAATATGATGCAAATCTTAGCCATTCTATTACAACCTCAAGTCTTTGTTATAAAACCCTTTTACTTAGTCTTAAACTTCCTGGTGTAAGAGTGATATACTTCCTGGTGTAAAGAGTAATGTTTTTTTAGCATTGCCTTACATGCCTGCGTCGTTGTAGATTAGGAAAATTCTCAGAAGTTAGCAGTTTTTTACTTGTGTGTCATTTATGTCACAGATGCAAATCTTTGTGAAAACCCTAACTGGAAAGACCATCACCCTCGAGGTCGAGAGCTCAGACACCATTGACAATGTTAAAGCCAAAATCCAAGACAAGGAAGGAATTCCTCCAGATCAGCAGAGATTGATTTTTGCTGGGAAACAGCTTGAAGATGGTAGAACATTGGCAGACTACAACATCCAAAAAGAATCGACCCTGCACTTGGTCCTCCGACTAAGAGGAGGCATGCAAATTTTTGTTAAGACTTTGACTGGAAAGACAATCACACTTGAGGTAGAAAGCTCTGATACAATAGACAATGTAAAGGCTAAGATCCAAGATAAGGAAGGCATTCCCCCAGATCAGCAGAGGTTGATCTTTGCTGGAAAGCAACTTGAAGATGGTCGAACTTTGGCTGACTACAACATCCAGAAGGAGTCCACCCTTCATCTTGTACTTAGATTGAGAGGAGGTATGCAGATATTTGTTAAGACCCTAACAGGCAAAACCATAACTTTGGAAGTTGAAAGCTCGGACACCATAGACAATGTGAAAGCCAAGATTCAAGACAAGGAAGGTATCCCTCCAGACCAGCAAAGACTCATATTTGCAGGAAAGCAGCTGGAAGATGGTAGAACATTGGCAGATTACAACATTCAAAAGGAGTCAACACTTCACCTAGTGCTCAGACTGAGGGGAGGAATGCAAATTTTTGTGAAGACCCTGACAGGGAAAACAATTACACTAGAAGTTGAAAGCTCTGATACGATAGATAATGTGAAGGCGAAGATCCAGGATAAGGAAGGAATCCCACCAGATCAACAGAGATTGATATTTGCTGGGAAGCAGCTTGAGGATGGACGTACTCTTGCAGATTACAATATCCAAAAGGAGTCGACACTTCATCTTGTGCTGAGGTTGCGTGGTGGTATGCAAATTTTTGTTAAGACCCTTACCGGTAAAACAATTACGTTGGAGGTGGAGAGTTCGGATACAATTGACAATGTGAAAATGTGAAGGCAAAAATCCAGGACAAGGAGGGAATTCCACCAGATCAGCAGAGGCTCATATTTGCAGGGAAGCAGTTGGAGGATGGCAGAACCCTTGCAGATTATAATATTCAGAAGGAATCCACTCTTCACCTTGTGCTCCGTCTCCGTGGTGGTGCTTTCTAAACTTGAACTTGAAAGTTGTTTGATTTGCGTTTGATAATAATGTGGTGTATGAATGTGTTTGTTGAACTATGTTTCTGATGGTCTGTGTGTTTCGGTTGAAATATTGTTTCTGATGTGATTATGTTTTATGTTTATTGTTCTTATTTAAGTTTTATCTGGACAACATTTTCTTAGAGTGGGCTTTTGTTTTAAATAACAATTTAGATGTATGTTTATTTGAAATGAACTGCATCTTGCGTTAATTTTCCCCGACTTCTCTCTCTAAGTTCTTCTGTGTTATGTCTAGCGCACCAATTTCTGGGACATCTGATTGTGAATGCTAGCAAATACCGACTCCGTCTGCATCATATTGGCTGAACCCTAAAGTCCTCGGTACTGTGGTGTTTGAATTCAATGGTTGATACTGTGCAATTGCCATTCTCATGTTTTTCCCACTCGGTGATTATTCATTTTGGATGTTTTTTGTTTGAATGCTACCCTGTTTCTGTTGGCAAGCAATTTTTATTCGGTTTCCGTTGGGGATGCTACGGGAATTCCTAACTGTGTTTGTCACGTTCTTAGTTTTGTTGTGATAATGTTTGGGGAATGTATGTTGGCGTCAGACTTGTTTGACCATTTTAATATGTTAATTAATAAAATTAAATTTTATAAATTTACAAAATTAACAACTTGTGCAATTGAGGTCCGTTTAAGATGCGGCTTTTGTTTAAGATGCGGCCTTTTGTTTTATATAAAGATGCTCTACATTATGAAGTTGGTTTGAACTGAATTCGAGCAATTTATAATTTTACAATTTATTTATTTCTGCAAATTACTGATACATATTATTTTTTAAAAAATAGATGAGTTATTTCAATATAAATCAATTTTATTTTAATGTTGCCGTTTTGTTTTTTAAGGTATTATAATTTACAATGATATTGATACATATTTTATTGTTTTATTTTTTAAGGCATTTTAATTAATTTGCATGTATTTGAATTTAAAATGCATTAGTTTGTTTGAATGAAAATCGAGTAAATTAATTTTTATTATTTACAATTATTAAACTCGTATTACACAACAAAAATAATAACTAATAAATTATAAACCGATTAAATTCAAAATCACAACTTAAATACCCCGCTCAAATGCTTCGTTCGTAGCTTCAAACACATTCTTCATTCACTCAACTTTTCCACTCAAATGACCAGCTCAAATGTCCCGCTCAGACTTTCAGTTTTTGTCGTTACAAACGCACTCATACTATTCCAACTTATGTTTTTAAACCACCGAAAATATGTATCATGTTCATATTTGGACTTTTAGCCACTGTCTTATTCTAGTCATGACAAATGCTAAAGGGAACTTAGCTGGAATTACCAAAACGAACGATACATAAATAACCACATAACCACAATACAATTCATATGGTTTTGGAGGGTTGAGATCAACTGGGTCTGGTGCCCAGTGTCCCCGTGAGACAGCCAATTAGAACATGAAATTTTGAGGAAATTTTGCAAAAAAGACTCCAGCTAAGAGAGAGTGAAGTTTTTTGTACAAATCTCTGTGTTTTAATTGGTTTGCCTTACCAGACAGTGGGCATTAGGTCCAGGTGATTTGCTACCGGTTTTGGAGCATGTGAAAGATGAAGTTATAATTGTGTGGAGCAGGAATCGGTGGCAAAGTGGGTTTAAACGACCATTCAAAGGTAAAATCATGAATTTGTTGTTAGTAGGGGTGCACACAACCCATACTCAACCCAACCCAATTCACCAAACCGACCCAACCCACATAAACCCAACCCAACCTATCCTAGTTCGGGTCGGCTATGGGTTATAATTTGTAACCCATACTATATATGAGTCGGGTGTGATATTTTGTTCCATCCAACCCTATTTTAACCCAACCCAACCCTATGCAAAAAACTAATTTAGTATCATCCCATGTAAAATTAGAACAGTCAAAATTTAGATCAAAGTTTATGTATTCTAGAATAAACTTAGGATTGACTAAGAGATTTTGAAAAGCATTTTAATGTATTTTAAAATGAAACTTTTACTCTAATATGTAGTGAATTAATTTCATATAATGTGTTTTATAATGAAATTCTAATAAAATATGCGTTGTAGTGAATCAGTTATATTTAATGCATTATGTTAGCTAAAATTTGATATTTTGAGCTGAATATTTAATATTATATTATATATATTTTCTTTATATTATCATTTTTGTATTAGATTCATATAGCCAGCCCAACCTACTAAACCCGACCCAACGCATACTTCAATCTAATCCATATCCAACCTTATATAGGGTCGGATATGCGTTGAACTACCTTTAACCCATACCTATACGGGTTTGGTGAAGTATTTGGTCAAACTCGACCCAACCCACACTTTGTGCAGCCCTAGTTGTTAGTGCTTTATTAAGAGCATGGATATTTGATATAACAAATGTCATGCCAACCGTCGTTGTGTTGTAAGGCTTCACGATAGTGCCAGTCCAATCATTGCAAACAATTTTTTTTTAAAAAAAAGGGAAATTAAACCAAACAAAGAAACTGTAGGTGATCCTTTGTTGCTAGAGGTACAACTTAGGACTTAAACCATTATACTACACATTAATTCTTTAAATTGTTGTTTTGTCTTAGATAGGTGTGGGCATGAACCACACCGCCGTATGGAAACCGTCCACACCGGACCACAAAAACAATGCGGAAACCTGCACCGAATCTTCCAACCAAAGTAAATACCTCCAACTAGACCAACCCAAATCGATACAATTCGGTTGAGGCTTGGATGATTGAACCGACCATATTAAACCAGATCGAAAATTTACACAGTAATCTTATGATAAAAATATAACAACTTCTATCTCATTTTAGATTCTGACGATATATATTCCATTTTCAGCATATGTTTTTGTTATATTAATAATAATTGTTGTCATAAAGGAAGAAGTTATAGTTTTAGTATAATATTTTTCATCGTATTTTTAGGTAAATGCTAATTATAATCTTATTCTAGTTATTTTACTTAATGATTATGCATTGATTAACGTTGATGTTTGGTTAATATAGTAAAAAATCCCTCTTGTAGCTAAATATCAAATTAAAATATTCATTCAATTAAGAGTTAATCTTTCATTTCAGTATAACATTGTGTGTTTTAACCTTTAAGTATAAAAGCTTCACACAGTTGTCTTTGTAAATTGATTATTATTGGAAGTAATTCTTTTATTTCATGTTTAAATTGGTTCAAACCGGACTGGATCAAAATCAGTATGTATTACATTTAACTGAACCAAAACCGAACAGTTAAAAGTTTAGTATAACCGTTTTTATTTTTATTAACCGTTTGATGCGGTGCGAAAGCAGTTTGAGCCCCAAGCTGCACCAAACTGACCCGCGCCCACCTTTAGTCTTAGATCAATATTTTAAAAAGCATCCATGAAGTTTTTGTTCAGTATACCGCATGCGTAAGAAATTTCATGAAACTCAAAACACTTGACTATTATTGATACTTGCCATTTAATTCAAATATGGGAAACATGAATAAAAATATCAATGATTAAATATCAATAATTACAAATTTTATGTACCTTTACTCAAATAACGTTTGAAGTATGAAGTATTGTAATAGGAAAAAAGATCCAAAGTTTGAACATAAATATGTGTTCTCCATAATGTTTTATGCAACAAAATTCTCTCCAAAATACTTTATGACACACATAATTTAACAATTTAAAATAAGACACAGTCATTTTCAAGGAAAAAACTAATGATATATATTTTCCATAACAAATGCATTTGGAATGGAGGTAAGAAACGACCAATTTAGAAAAATTTAATGCCTCTACTTTCAACACCTTCCTCTTCCGTCTATGGATAAAAGATCACAATTTTCATCTCCCATCGAATAAACATCTGACTAAGAGCTTATTTTAATTTTTGTTCTTTAAAAGATCTGATCTTGAAATACAAGTTCAAAAGAAGTGACTATTCACCTTAGAAAATCATGCATTTCTAAATTGGTGCTCTTTCTTTCAATATCTATTACCAAATGAAGATAAGACAATAAAATAACACTTGGAAGTAGAGCTACTAATGGACACCTGAAAATCCAAAATCCGAGCACATCTGTATCTAAAAAATGAAAAAAATATATCAAATAAAAGATACGGCCATGGATAGATGAATATATTAAAATTTTATTTGAGATTATGCATATTTAAGTGCATAAATGATATTTACTGTTTTATTAAAGTAATAATTTATATTATGCATGTATAGATGAATATTTGTTACCAGAAATTGCTTTTTATTATCGATTATTTATTTCTTGTATTTATACCCGTATTGTTACTTAAAAGCTATGTTAAACTATAATTTCCATTTATAATTTTGAGTTTATTAATTGTGAAGTATGAACAGAGTGGGTAAATATCTGATATCCCTCCGTATCTAATGATAAATACACTCGATATCCAAATATATATGTTGATAGAGCTATTGGGAAGCTTCTGGTTTTATGTTAAATAACTAATATCATTTTCTGTAAAAAAAATTTAACAAATATTGTGAGCTAGTTTATTGGTGTTTTATTTAAAATTGATTGGAAAGTCCATGATATTTTTTCTTTAATGCCAAATTTGAATTTTGCACTTATTGGATTGTTTCCATAATACATGGAAGCAAGAATCGGTACGAAACTTATTCGTGGTAATATGCAGATAATTACATAATATTTAATTATTGAAGTTTGATCGGATATTGTTAAGATGTGACATTTTAAAAAGTACGAATAGTTTAAGTCTTGTCATCATACAAAAAAGTACTTTATTCACGTCAATTTCTTCCTTAACAAAATAAGTGTATATGGAGGATTTTGAGGGCAAATAATCACCCAGGCCCAATTTCCATGGTCTTCACAGACTTCTTGAAATTCACTTGTTCATTCTTTATTATTTTAATTTTTTATAAATGAAAATTAGAGAATAAATGGTGGTGATTTGTATGGTCCAAAGGGAGGATCAGGTGGATTGTACTCGATTTTGAGATATTTTATCGTTGTGTTCTGATGTAGTGGTACCTTTTTATGTAAGGTAAAATGATAAGAGAATTTTGGTTTTTACAGAGAACCTTTGATAGAAACTAAGAACAAACGATGAATTTTTTATGTGGAAGTGATAAGAGTTATATACATACTAAGCCAACATGATTGACTTGGTTGGCAGCTTAGACTACGAGATTAAAAGTTGCAAGTTCGATTCCAGAGATCGACACTTGTTGGCATTGATGAACCATGTTCAAAAAATTGTATCCATATCAATTCATCAACTGAAGCAATCTTGTTATTATACGAAACGAAGTGAATGCTAAATATTTTGTGATATTTTTTTCAAAAAATTTGATCATTGTAGAGATATTGAATGGTTTATTGATTAATTTCTGTACTGAATCTAAGTGACAATCTAAAGATGTAATTTAAATAATCGATCTTAGTTTACCAAAAAGCAACAATAGAAAGCTTATAAATCATAGTTTTTCACCAAATTTTAAGTAAAGAGACAAAGGATTTGGATAAAAGAAGTGAGAAAATTCTATTTTTTCAAAGAGATAAAGGGGGAATCAAATCAATGATTCCCCCATATAATAATAATGCAAATTTAGAAAATTGACATTTAAACAACTTTCTTTTGCATCTTTTCTTTCACGTATTTTTTTATCCAAAACCATTCCCTTATTGCTTCATCTCCAAAACCTTGAAACCTAATTCTCTAATTCCCTTATTCCACTTCATCATGTTGTTCCGCTGCATTTATTTATTCTTGTTGTATGTAAGTCTGATCTGTATTATGAAAGTTTAATCAATGTTATTTGTAAACAACTTCATGAACTGTTTATTTGATTATTATATTTTGTCCTTTCGCTGTGAGATTCTGTATTGGTTTCTTTCTTTCTCTGATTTTTCTTATTTACCCCATAACAATCTGCCCTTTTGAATGGTTTGCGTACGACGTGTGTGTCTGCTTAAAACGTCCAAAAAGGCAGGCCGTTACATCGTAGGAGTCTCGTATATGAATAAAAGTATGACAAGACATGTGAGGCAATACCCAAGGTAGGATACTACCAGTTCGAGTCGCAGGGCTGGTGGTAACGCATCGTAGCCACGACCGCCCACCGCGTCCATCCATCCCATATCGAGTCAAAGGGAGGCTATCCCAAATCAAGGTGCACCAATCAAAACCAACAACAAGAGTAATAATATGGACCAAGTCCAAGAAAATCGAAGAACGGATGTCCGCTAGGGGTAGCAAGCCCACTTGGCCCTGTCAAGCCATCGTGTTTTAGTCATTTCAGGGTCTATCCACCATTGTTCTCTTTCTTCAAATCCATCAAATGACGCCAAATCCAACCACTTCATTCTGGAGTCTCCTCCATGTACACAGTTGTTAAAGTGGTTCCAATATTGACAGAGAATATGCCAATAAGATGCTCCGGTCTCTTTGACAACCAAACGTCGTTTTACACACTGGTTGATACTTTTATATTTCGAAAACAATTTGTACTTGATATCAAAATATCATATTCGCCTCAAAATCAAATTCATTTCGAAATATCATATTTACCTCAAATATGTCAATTTCCACTTGAAAGTCATTTTCACTTCAAAATTCGATTAGAGTTACAATTTGGGTTATAACTTAATTTTAACCCCATTTCGCATTTAAATCCATGATTTAAATATAAACATTCACACTTTAACCAGTTTGAATTTTTAGAAAATAGTTTGAAAAATCTTAAGTAGTTTAAAAGTTAAAATAGTTTAATATAAAATAGTTTGAGTATTGAAAATGGTTATATAGTAAAATAGTTTGGAAAATCAAAGTAATTTAAATGTCTAAAAATACGTGTTTTTAAACAGTTTATATAATAAAATAATTTATTTTGAAAATAGTTTCCAAGTCAAACTGATCCAATTCCAAAATTTTCCAATTCAAAACAATTCAATTTCCATTTCAATTTAGTCGATTCCATTCCGATTTCAATTCGAATTAACTTCGATTCCAATTTAAATTCAAATCAATTTCAATTTCAAATTAATTTCAGTTTCAATCCCAAATCGATTTCAATTTCAACTTTAACTATTTGATTCAATTGTTAAATTTTAACTCAATTCTCAATTTTAAACAATTTCAATTTATATCAATTTCGAGTTCGATTTCAAAGTATCAATTTAAATCATTTAAATCAAATTTAACTTTGTTGTTCAGTTCAATGTCTAAATCTTTGAAACAATTCAATTTCGAGCTCAACTTTTGGAATATCGATTTAAATTACTTTTACTTATCAATTATTCGAAGTTTGAATAAAAGTCCAAATCTTCTAAAACAAATCAATTTTTGAAATTCAAAACGATATTTCAATTATAACTTCAAAATCTCAGCTTCGATTATTTAACAATTCCTGTTACCAAATTTAAGTTTCAACATTTCGAGCTCAAGTTCGAAAACAATTCGATTTCCATAAATTCGATTTTTAGTTCTTTAAATCAAATCATTTAAATAATTATAAATCAAAAATTTTAAAATTATTTAATTTAACAAAATCCGGTGTCCGTATATAATTTTCTATCCTATGGCCAAGTGAATCAGTTATTTCCATTTAATTCAGGGATGGATATATATTATTGCAATCCAAAATAAATATCATAGGTATATGCCATTTCAACCTATTTCTTAATTTATTCGAAATAATTCTATTTACAGTCTTACGTACTGTAAATAACTTACATGATGATAACATGACATATATAAAATAAATAAACATCCAAATCATTTAAAATATCAACCAATAGCATCCATCACAATCAATCATCCAAACTGTAACAACCCGCGGTTTCATAACAGTTGATTATCGTCAAATGACGATTTAATTTGTTAGACAATTGCAATTGGAATTTTATTCGAGTTGAAATTCGTTTATAAAAATGTTAAGTGTTTTTATCAGTTGTAAATTCTTGTATAAAATTTGTTAAAAGGTTGTGGACTTAGAAAAATAGTAGGCCGTTCCCTTTTCAAATTATTCAGCCCATTTCTTTTTGGAGATAAGGGTTTGTAGCCGATTTCCCCCCTTTATTCATTTTTCTCATTCAAAGCCCTAAATTAAACAAATCGAACGAAAAGAAAAATGGTGGCTGCTTCGCTCCTTCTCCTTCGTTCCTAAAAAACTAAAGCTTCGTGTAATCGAAGGCGCCAGCTCCAATAACTCGATCGATCGATGCTTCGCTCATGACTCCTTCGATTGTTTCTTACTTCTTTTGGCTTGCGGTCGCTTCTAGTTAGTCGAGTCGAACGTTTGGCTTGGTCGTCGAAAATGGTGAGTTTTCTCACATCTAATTCTTGCTCTATGTAATGGTGCTTTTGTGATTTACTCGGTTTGCTTTGGTTTTTCTGGTGTTGATTTCGTTTGTTTTGTTGTTTTCGACACTACCTTTAGTTAGAAAGCTACAGACTTATTTTTGTGAAATCGTTCATTTAACTTCGACTTGCGATGTTTTGACTTTCGCGGTCGAACTTGCTACTGTTTGATTTCTGGCAATCTAATGACTTCGTTCATTCGAAGTGATTTACTTTGTTATGATGTTGATGAGTTTGTTTGACTTCGACAGATTCTTGTTGTCTTCGGCATTGTTCGCGATTTTGAACTGCATATTATCACGGTTTGATTGTATTTGATGATAATTTCTGCTAGTTGTTCCGTGACTTCATGCGATTTGGGGTTATTGTATTCTTGACAGTTTTGTATTGTTAGGTGGATCTTGACCCTTTTCATATGTGAGTTTAAGTTGGCATTTTGATGTTCATTTGTTATCGGACTTCATGTAGATATGTACCCCCTTTGTACATGTTGTAGAGAATTGCATGTCTGGCCCCTGAGAACTTTTGTTCATTTTGTTCTGATTGCACACTGATTCACTGTTCTCTGTACAGTACCTAAACTTTATCTTATGTACACTTGGTTTGTTGCCTTTGTGCTCGAGCTTGATTCTTGCAATTTCCAGTTTCAAAATTGCTTCATGCTTTTGAGTGTGTGATCATACATGAATATATGTATGTGTTGCCCCATTAATGTTTCACTGTTTTCCTGAGTTTGTTCTAGTCTTCAAGTTTGTTACATGTATGTTCATTTGAGGCTGCTGTTCCAGTTCGTATGTAGATATTTTGAACTGTGATTTAGTTTGATTCCTTGAATAATTAGCTTTGGCCTTGGCTTGAGACTTCATGTGCTTGCAGTGTTTACAGCTGCACGTGCCATTGTCGTCCTGTTGCTGTAGCTATGACCTACAGTCTTCACTGCACCCTTATTATCATTCGACTTTGCATTGTATATTTGTATGCATGCCACTGATCATATGTTGATATGTCCACTTGATACCCTTAAGTATGTTGATAATCTATAGTGTGTATTAGTCTAGTTCGCCTTGAACTTCATGCGTGCTCGAGTCTAGTTCCTGTATTCCTTTTGTGATGCCATTTTGTAACTGACTTGAGAGCTTTTGTGTTGTAGCACTGTCCACCCGAGTACAGTCCCCACTTCATTGCCCCTATGCACCTGTGTGGTTATATGAACTGGTACATTGCCTTTGTGGTCTTCATACCTGTAGTGTTTGAGTCTGATATCTTGATCATGTTTGTTGAGTTGCCTTGAGTCACTTGTGCATGCTCTCTGGAGTTGTGGTATTCATTTGTGGAATCTGTCTTACTGCATATATGTTTGAGGCTGTACATTGGAGTCATTTGCTTTTGATTCACTGAGCTTTTGTGTAATTCACCACTGTAGTGGCGAGGCAGTACACGCGTGCGTGTACTGCAGTCCTAGCAGGCTTGACAGATTTAGTTGATATTTCGATTGTTAAATTGTTTCGTTGGTTCAATTCAATATTCTGAAGTTGTATTTTGAAATGGTTTATTCTGATTTGAGTTGGATCCGTTTGCTTTTGAATTCATTGATCTTCTGAGTATTTCATAGGCTGTATTGGCGAGGCAGTACACGTTAGCGTGTACTGCAGCCAACCAGCATTGATGTTTTTTATTGACATTTCAATTGTTTAAATTGATTTGGATTGCTGATGTGCTGTTTAACACTGTTTAGTGTTATATCTGTCGTTATCCGATTCTCTTATCGAGGAGTCGGATATACGAGATTTTTGTGACTGTCGTCTATTTGTTATTGATTATTATTGCTTCTGTGCATTAATAACTGAGTTTTAATTAGACTGACCCGTGTATTATTTTCTTTTGAATTTAATACTCGGGTCAGACCCGAGTTATTTCAGGTTGTAGATTTCCTGCTTTGAGTTGCCGTTTGAGCTATGAAGACTTTTCACATCTTCTGAAGTAGTCTTCGTCATTTTGTAGTAGTCGTGTCTTAGTATAGGTTGATATGTATTCATGTACATTAGTTGATAATGTATTTGTATATATAACTTCCAGAGTCGACAGTTGTGGTTGTATCATATGTATTGTGTCAACTGTATTGTAACTGACATTAGTTATATATATATATATATATATATATATGAGATCTTTTGTTATCTGTGTTCCGCATTCTTTTGCATCTGTGTTATTATATATATATTGTCCTAAACTATTATGAACTATCGTAGTTCGTTTTGTAATAGAATTGGGTATGTCGATGGGAGTAAATAAATAAGAGATGAAAAATTAAAAGTATATACCACTCCTATCGAGGTAACCAATACTAGTGTAAGGCCAACTACGGATGGCCGCTCCTATCCAGCCTTATTCTTCGTAATAATAGACAGTATTTCTTTTAATACTCTTTGTTATTATGAGCATAGAGGTGGGGCGTTATAGTTGGTATCAGAGCTTGGGGTTTATGGACATATTATAAAACATAACTTGGATGGAACATATGTTACAACTATTGGTCGACGTTTTATTTGTGCTTTGAGTCAAAAACTAAAGTTTTGAAATTTTGATGAAATTTTTAAATATCTTTATTTAAAAATAGAAGTGAAACTGTGTTTTGTTGATTTGATTAAATTATGTTCTGTTATCAGAGTGCGCAGCGGAAACAGTGAAATTGTCTTCGCTGAATACAGCTGATAATCCTTTTGATTTAAAAATCAAAATATGAAATTGAAATAGATTTCATTTGTTGTTTACATAGTTGTGTTTATTTTGTTTCTTTGAGAATTTTGAATCCGAATCGAGGATTCGAAACGATTGCAGTTATGTGATTATTGTTGAGATTTTTGCTGATTTTCTTTTATGCTAATTACATGTTGATTAGATTTTTGCTGTTTTGAATTATCTTCATTGAAGATATGTTCGAATGATTTCTTTGTTCATTTTGTAGTACGTGCAAATTTGAGTTACACGTTACTGCATTAATTTTACATTGAACCGATGCTTGGTTATGAAACGTATTTTGTTGCCGTTACTTTTATAACGAGATTTTTACACCAATGCTATATTTTTGAAGCACGGTGTTTTGTGGCATTTTTGATGAATAAAAATTCACTGGTATTACATTTTGATGTAAATTATTTTGATGAGATTTTGATGTTTAAAAATTACTGTCGCTTTGGCTTCAGTAACCGTTAAATTTTAAAAGTGGATTTTCAAGCGGTTATTCCGTAATGTTGATTTTGAGATTCGTTTTACGATGTTTTGGAAAGAACAATTTTCTTTTCGAAATTGTTACTAATATTGCTGCTTTAATCACGTGATTGGAAAATCGTTTTAAAATGAAAAGTGTTTTATAAATTTTTTTAACAGTTTGCGCTTTCAAAAGAATGAGGAAGCGACTTAAACGATTCAGCAAAATCGAGGACTATGACCCCTTTCTTTTACTGATTCGCTTAACTCCGGACTTGTTCAGTTGAGAATGTGAATTGTTATTTGTATAAAATAAATAAAAATTGTTTTCAGGAATTTTACAGTTTGCGCTTTCAAAAGAATGAGGAAGCGATTTAAACGTTTCAGCAAAATCGAGGACTATGACCCCTTTCTTTTACTGATTCGCTTAACTCCGGACTTGTCCGTTTGAGGACAATTTTGCACTTTCAAGGAAACGATGAAGAGAATCAAACGATTTAGTAAAACACGTGGTATGGGACATGTGCGTTTGCTATTTCGGTTAATTCCGGACTCGTTAATTGAAATATTTGATGATTTCGTGTGCTTTCGAGCCACTTTGTTGGACCTTCGGGTCATTTGTTGGACCTCCGGGTCAATACCAGCACTAGACCTTCGGGTCATTTGTTGGGCGCCAAAATTATGTTGAGTACTTGGTAGGCTTCGGCCATTTGTTGATGCACGTGCGGCGAATTAAAAACTCGCCATCTGATGGGATCGATCCAAGCTTTTATGTTGATTTTCTAGTCTTCTTAATTGATTTCTATATATTTGTTGTTTCTAATTATCTGCAGGTAATTAGATATATGATGTTATGAGGTTTAATTATCGTATCGATAATTAAATATTTGTTGATTCTGATTATCGTTTTTGATAATCGGATATTTGTTGTTTCTAATTATCGCTTGTGATGATTAGATATTTGTTGATTCTGATTATCGTTCTTGATAATCGGATATTTGTTGTTTCTAATTATCGCTTGTGATGATTAGATATTTGTTGATTCTGATTATCGTTTTGATAATCCGATATTTTTTGTTTCTAATTATCGCTTGTGATGATTAGATATTTGTTGATTCTGATTATCGTTTTTGATAATCCGATATTTGTTGTTTCTAATTATCGCTTGTGATGATTAGATATTTGTTGATTCTGATTATCGTTTTGATAATCGGATATTTGTTGTTTCTAATTATCGCTTGTGATGATTAGATATTTGTTGATTCTGATTATCGTTCTTGATAATCGGATATTTGTTGTTTCTAATTATCGCTTGTGATGATTAGATATTTGTTGATTCTGATTATCGTTTTGATAATCGGATATTTGTTGTTTCTAATTATCGCTTGTGATGATTAGATATTTGTTGATTCTGATTATCGTTTTTGATAATCGAATATTTGTTGTTTCTAATTATTGCTTGTGATGATTAGATATTTTTTGATTCTGATTATCGTTTTGATAATCGGATATTTGTTGTTTCTAATTATCGCTTGTGATGATTAGATATTTGTTGATTCTGATTATCGTTTTGATAATCGGATATTTGTTGTTTCTAATTATCGCTTGTGATGATTAGATATTTGTTGATTCTGATTATCGTTTTTGATAATCGGATATTTGTTGTTTCTAATTATCGCTTGTGATGATTAGATATTTGTTGATTCTGATTATCGTTTTGATAATCAGATATTTGTTGTTTCTAATTATCGCTTGTGATGATTAGATATTTGTTGATTCTGATTATCGTTTTTGATAATCGAATATTTGTTGATTTGAGATTTGATTATCGTTTTTGATAATCGAATATTTGTGATTTGGAATTTGATTATCGTTTTTGATAATCGAATATTTGTTGATTTGAGATTTGATTATCGTTTTTGATAATCGAATATTTGTGATTTGGAATTTGATTATCGTTTTTGATAATCAAATATTTGTTGATTTGAAATTTAATTATCGTTTTTGATAATCGAATATTTGTGATTTGAGATTTGATTATCGTTTTTGATAATCGAATATTTGTGATTTGGAATTTGATTATTGTTTTTGATAATCGAATATTTGTTGATTTGAAATTTGATTATCGTTTTTGATAATCGAATATTTTTGATTTGAGATTTGATTATCGTTTTTGATAATCGAATATTTGTGATTTGGAATTTGATTATCGTTTTTGATAATCGAATATTTGTTGATTTGAGATTTGATTATCGTTTTTGATAATCAAATATTTGTGATTTGGAATTTGATTATCGTTTTTGATAATCGAATATTTGTGATTTGAGATTTGATTATCATTTTTGATAATCGAATATTTGTGATTTGGAATTTGATTATCGTTTTTGATAATCGAATATTTTTGATTTGAGATTTGATTATCGTTTTTGATAATCAAATATTTGTTGATTTGAGATTTGATTATTGTTTTTGATAATCGAATATTTGTTGATTTGAAATTGGATTACCGGTTGTGGTAATTAAGTATTTGTTGATTTGTTTTCTGACTATCGTTTGGATAATTGGATGTTTGCTGATTTTATTGATATGAGATTTTCTAGTCTCCAATTGATTCTAGAGTATGCTGATTTTATTGAATCGCTGTTTTCTATCTATTTCTGGTAATAGTTAGAGTTTGTTGATCATGGAATTTGTGTTTTCTAGTTAATTGTTGGATAACTAGATATTTGCAGTTGCGATTTGTGATTTGTGATTTGTGTTTCATAATTACCTTTGTTGATAATTAGATATTGCTGTTTTGTGATTTCTGTATTTTTGATTATCTAATTGATAAGGGAATATCGCCGATGATTGCATTTATTCAGTCTTGCTGCTTTCTGATTATCTATTGATAGTTAGATTTTGTTGAAAAATTTGTGAATCTCTTTTATTGGAATTAAAAGATTTCTTTGGCATTTGAATTCTCGACTTTTAATTTTTCTTAACCAGTTTATGTTAGAAGAATAATAGTTGTTGACGACCTTAATTATGAAAATTGCGGGGACGCAATTTTTATAAGGAGGGGAGTCTGTAACAACCTGGGGTTTCATAACAGTTGATTATCGTCAAATGACGATTTAATTTGTTAGACAATTGCAATTGGAATTTTATTCGAGTTGAAATTCGTTTATAAAAATGTTAAGTGTTTTTATCAGTTGTAAATTCTTGTATAAAATTTGTTAAAAGGTTGTGGACTTAGAAAAATAGTAGGCCGTTCCCTTTTCAAATTATTCAGCCCATTTCTTTTTGGAGATAAGGGTTTGTAGCCGATTTCCCCCCTTTATTCATTTTTCTCATTCAAAGCCCTAAATTAAACAAATCGAACGAAAAGAAAAATGGTGGCTGCTTCGCCCATTCTCCTTCGTTCCTCAAAAACTAGAGCTTCGTGTAATCGAAGGCGCCAGCTCCAACAACTCGATCGATCGATGCTTCGCTCATGACTCCTTCGATTGTTTCTTACTTCTTAGTTCTTTTGGCTTGCGGTCGCTTCTAGTTAGTTGAATCGAACGTTTGACTTGGTCGTCGAAAATGGTGAGTTTTCTCACATCTAATTCTTGCTCTATGTAATGGTGCTTTTGTGATTTACTCGGTTTGCTTTGGTTTTTCTGGTGTTGATTTCGTTTGTTTTGTTGTTTTCGACACTACCTTTGGTTAGAAAGCTACAGACTTATTTTTGTGAAATCGTTCATTTAACCTCGACTTGCGATGTTTTGACTTTCGCGGTCGAACTTGCTACTGTTTGATTTCTGGCAATCTAATGACTTCGTTCATTCGAAGTGATTTACTTTGTTATGATGTTGATGAGTTTGTTTGACTTGGACAGATTCTTGTTGTCTTCGGCATTGTTCGCGATTTTGAACTGCATATTATTTGGGCTATATTGTTTTGTGTTGTTTATTTTAAGGGAAATCACTGTTCGTTTTTGGGTCTGACAAATTTTGAGTTCGCTCGTGACCATCACGATTCGATTTTTGTCGACATTGGTCACTTGAATTATTTGAACTTGCTTTAGTGGAATTCGGCATTGATTTGTTTCTTTGACACTTTCTTCCGCTCACTGACTTTGATTTTGAACAGGTTTGCCAACTTGATTTCCACGGCTTTGGTTTTAATTCCGTTGATGTCACGGTTTGATTGTATTTGATGATAATTTCTGCTAGTTGTTCCGTGACTTCATGCGATTTGGGGTTATTGTATTCTTGACAGTTTTGTATTGTTAGGTGGATCTGGACCCTGTTCATATGTGAGTTTAAGTTGGCATTTTGATGTTCATTTGTTATCGGACTTCATGTAGATATGTACCCCCTTTGTACATGTTGTAGAGAGTTGCATGTCTGGCCCCTGAGAACTTTTGTTCATTTTGTTCTGATTGCACACTGTTTCACTGTTCTCTGTACAGTACCTAGACTTTATCTTATGTACACTTAGTTTGTTTCCTTTGTGCTCGAGCTTGATTCTTGCAATTTCTAGTTTCAAAATTGCTTCATGCTTTTGAGTGTGTGATCATACATGAATATATGTATGTGTTGCCCCATTAATGTTTCACTGTTTTCCTGAGTTTGTTCTAGTCTTCAAGTTTGTTACATGTATGTTCATTTGAGGCTGCTGTTCCAGTTCGTATGTAGATATTTTGAACTATGATTTAGTTTGATTCCTTGAATAATTAGCTTTGGCCTTGGCTTGAGACTTCATGTGCTTGCAGTGTTTACAGCTGCACGTGCCATTGTCGTCCTGTTGCTATAGCTATGACATACAGTCTTCACTGCACCCTTATTATCATTCGACTTTGCATTGTATATTTGTATGCATGCCACTGATCATATGTTGATATGTCCACTTGATACCCTTAAGTATGTTGATAATCTATAGTGTGTATTAGTCTAGTTCGCCTTGAACTTCATGCGTGCTCGAGTCTAGTTCCTGTATTCCTTTTGTGATGCCATTTTGTAACTGACTTGAGAGCTTTTGTGTTGTAGCACTGTCCACCCGAGTACAGTCCCCACTTCATTGCCCCTATGCACCTGTGTGGTTATATGAACTGGTACATTGCCTTTGTGGTCTTCATACCTGTAGTGTTTGAGTCTGATATCTTGATCATGTTTGTTGAGTTGCCTTGAGTCACTTGTGCATGCTCTCTGGAGTTGTGGTATTCATTTGTGGAATCTGTCTTACTGCATATATGTTTGAGGCTGTACATTGGAGTCATTTGCTTTTGATTCACTGAGCTTTTGTGTAATTCACCACTGTAGTGGCGAGGTAGTACACGCGTGCGTGTACTGCAGCCCTAGTAGGCTTGACAGATTTAGTTGATATTTCGATTGTTAAATTGTTTCGTTGGTTCAATTCAATATTCTGAAGTTGTATTTTGAAATGGTTTATTCTGATTTGAGTTGGATCCGTTTGCTTTTGAATTCATTGATCTTCTGAGTATTTCATAGGCTGTATTGGCGAGGCAGTACACGTTAGCGTGTACTGCAGCCAACCAGCATTGTTGTCTTTTTATTGTCATTTCAATTGTTTAAATTGATTTGGATTGCTGATGTGCTGTTTAACACTGTTTAGTGTTATATCTGTCGTTATCCGATTCTCTTATCGAGGAGTCGGATATACGAGATTTCTGTGACTGTCGTCTATTTGTTATTGATTATTATTGCTTCTGTGCATTAATAACTGAGTTTGAATTAGACTGACCCGTGTATTATTTTCTTTTGAATTTAATACTCGGGTCAGACCCGAGTTATTTTAGGTTGTAGATTTCCTGCTTTGAGTTGCCGTTTGAGCTATGAAGACTTTTCACATCTTCTGAAGTAGTCTTCGTCATTTTGTAGTAGTCGTGTCTTAGTATAGGTTGATATGTATTCATGTACATTAGTTGATAATGTATTTGTATATATAACTTCCAGAGTCGACAGTTGTGGTTGTATCATATGTATTGTGTCAACTGTATTGTAACTGACATCAGTTATATATATATATATATATATATATATATATATATATATATGAGATCTTTTGTTATCTGTGTTCCGCATTCTTTTGCATCTGTGTTATTATTATATATATTGTCCTAAACTATTATGAACCATCGTAGTTCGTTTTATACTTGAATTGGGTATGTCGATGGGAGTAAATAAATAAGAGATGAAAAATTAAAAGTATATACCACTCCTATCGAGGTAACCAATACTAGTGTAAGGCCAACTACGGATGGCCGCTCCTATCCTGCCTTATTCTTCGTAATAATAGACAGTATTTCTTTTAATACTCTTTGTTATTATGAGCATAGAGGTGGGGTGTCACAGTTGGTATCAGAGCTTGGGGTTTATGGACATAATATAAAACATTACTTGGATGGAACATATGTTACAACTATTGGTCGACGTTTTATTTGTGCTTTGAGTCAAAAAATAAAGTTTTGAAATTTTGATGAAATTTTTAAATATCTTTATTTAAAAATAGAAGTGAAACTGTGTTTTGTTGATTTGATTAAATTATGTTCTGTTATCAGAGTGCGCAGCGGAAACAGTGAAACTGTCTTCGCTGAATACAGCTGATAATCCTTTTGATTTAAAAATCAAAATATGAAATTGAAATAGATTTCATTTGTTGTTTACATAGCTGTGTTTATTTTGTTTCTTTGAGAATTTCGAATCCGAATTGAGGATTCGAAACGATTGCAGTTATGTGATTATTGTTGAGATTTTTGCTGATTTTCTTTTATGCTAATTACATGTTGATTAGATTTTTGCTATTTTGAATTATCTTCATTGAAGATATGTTCGAATGATTTCTTTGTTCATTTTGTAGTACGTGCAAATTTGAGTTACACGTTACTGCATTAATTTTACACTGAACCGATGCTTGGTTATGAAACGTATTTTTTTGCCGTTACTTTTATAACGGGATTTTTACACCAATGCTATATTTTTGAAGCACGGTGTTTTGTGGCATTTTTGATGAATGAAAATTCACTGGTATTACATTTGATGTAAATTATTTTGATGAGATTTTGACGTTTAAAAATTACTGTCGCTTTGGCTTCAGTAACCGTCAAATTTTAAAAGTGGATTTTCAAGCGGTTATTCCGTAATGTTGATTTTGAGATTCGTTTTACGATGTTTTGGGAAGTACAATTTTCTTTTCGAAATTGTTACTAATATTGCTGCTTTAATCACGTGATTGGAAAATCGTTTTAAAATGAAAAGTGTTTTATAAATTTTTTTAACAGTTTGCGCTTTCAAAAGAATGAGGAAGCGACTTAAACGATTCAGCAAAATCGAGGACTATGACCCCTTTCTTTTACTGATTCGCTTAACTCCGGACTTGTTCAGTTGAGAATGTGAATTGTTATTTGTATAAAATAAATAAAAATTGTTTTCAGGAATTTTACAGTTTGCGCTTTCAAAAGAATGAGGAAGCGATTTAAACGTTTCAGCAAAATCGAGGACTATGACCCCTTTCTTTTACTGATTCGCTTAACTCCGGACTTGTCCGTTTGAGAATGTAAAGTGTATTTTTACAAAATACACAATTTTGCACTTTCAAGGAAACGATGAAAAGAATCAAACGATTTAGTAAAACACGTGGTATGGGACATGTGCGTTTGCTATTTCGGTTAATTCCGGACTCGTTAATTGAAATATTTGATGATTTCGTGTGCTTTCAAGCCACTTTGTTGGACCTTCGGGTCATTTGTTGGACCTCCGGGTCAATACCAGCACTAGACCTTCGGGTCATTTGTTGGACCTTCGGGTCATTTGTTGGGCGCCAAAATTATGTTGAGTACTTGGTAGGCTTCGGCCATTTGTTGATGCACGTGCGGCGAATTAAAAACTCGCCATCTGATGGGATCGATCCAAGCTTTTATGTTGATTTTCTAGTCTTCTTAATTGATTTCTAGATATTTGTTGTTTCTAATTATCTGCAGGTAATTAGATATATGATGTTATGAGGTTTAATTATCGTATCGATAAGTAAATATTTGTTGATTCTGATTATCGTTTTTGATAATCGGATATTTGTTGTTTCTAATTATCGCTTGTGATGATTAGATATTTGTTGATTCTGATTATCGTTCTTGATAATCGGATATTTGTTGTTTCTAATTATCGCTTGTGATGATTAGATATTTGTTGATTCTGATTATCGTTTTGATAATCAGATATTTGTTGTTTCTAATTATCGCTTGTGATGATTAGATATTTGTTGATTCTGATTATCGTTTTTGATAATCCGATATTTGTTGTTTCTAATTATCGCTTGTGATGATTAGATATTTGTTGATTCTGATTATCGTTTTGATAATCGGATATTTGTTGTTTCTAATTATCGCTTGTGATGATTAGATATTTGTTGATTCTGATTATCGTTTTGATAATCGGATATTTGTTGTTTCTAATTATCGCTTGTGATGATTAGATATTTGTTGATTCTGATTATCGTTTTTGATAATCAGATATTTATTGTTTCTAATTATCGCTTGTGATGATTAGATATTTGTTGATTCTGATTATCGTTTTGATAATCGGATATTTGTTGTTTCTAATTATCGCTTGTGATGATTAGATATTTGTTGATTCTGATTATCGTTTTTGATAATCGAATATTTGTTGATTTGAGATTTGATTATCGTTTTTGATAATCGAATATTTGTGATTTGGAATTTGATTATCGTTTTTGATAATCGAATATTTGTTGATTTAAGATTTGATTATCGTTTTTGATAATCGAATATTTGTGATTTGGAATTTGATTATCGTTTTTGATAATCGAATATTTGTGATTTGGAATTTGATTATCGTTTTTGATAATCAAATATTTGTTGATTTGAAATTTGATTATCGTTTTTGATAATCGAATATTTGTGATTTGAGATTTGATTATAGTTTTTGATAATCGAATATTTGTGATTTGGAATTTGATTATCGTTTTTGATAATCGAATATTTTTGATTTGAGATTTGATTATCGTTTTTGATAATCGAATATTTGTGATTTGGAATTTGATTATCGTTTTTGATAATCGAATATTTGTTGATTTGAGATTTGATTATCGTTTTTGATAATCGAATATTTGTGATTTGGAATTTGATTATCGTTTTTGATAATCGAATATTTGTTGATTTGAAATTTGATTATTGTTTTTGATAATCGAATATTTGTGATTTGAGATTTGATTATCATTTTTGATAATCGAATATTTGTGATTTGGAATTTGATTATCGTTTTTTATAATCGAATATTTGTTGATTTGAAATTTGATTATCGTTTTTGATAATCGAATATTTTTGATTTGAGATTTGATTATCGTTTTTGATAATCAAATATTTGTTGATTTGAGATTTGATTATTGTTTTTGATAATCGAATATTTGTTGATTTGAAATTGGATTACCTGTTGTGGTAATTAAGTATTTGTTGATTTGTTTTCTGACTATCGTTTGGATAGTTGGATGTTTGCTGATTTTATTGATATGAGATTTTCTAGTCTCCAATTGATTCTAGAGTATGCTGATTTTATTGAATCGTTGTTTTCTATCTATTTCTGGTAATAGTTTGAGTTTGTTGGTCATGGAATTTGTGTTTTCTAGTTAATTGTTGGATAACTAGATATTTGCAGTTGCGATTTGTGATTTGTGTTTCATAATTACCTTTGTTGATAATTAGATATTGCTGTTTTGTGATTTCTGTATTTTTGATTATCTAATTGATAAGGGAATATCGCCGATGATTGCATTTATTCAGTCTTGCTGCTTTCTGATTATCTATTGATAGTTAGATTTTGTTGAAAAATTTGTGAATCTCTTTTATTGGAATTAAAAGATTTCTTTAGCATTTGAATTCTCGACTTTTAATTTTTCTTAACCAGTTTATGTTAGAAGAATAATAGTTGTTGACGACCTTAATTATGAAAATTGCGAGGACGCAATTTTTATAAGGAGGGGAGTCTGTAACAACCTGGGGTTTCATAACAGTTGATTATCGTCAAATGACGATTTAATTTGTTAGACAATTGCAATTGGAATTTTATTCGAGTTGAAATTCGTTTATAAAAATGTTAAGTGCTTTTATCAGTTGTAAATTCTTGTATAAAATTTGTTAAAAGGTTGTGGACTTAGAAAAATAGTAGGCCGTTCCCTTTTCAAATTATTCAACCCATTTCTTTTTGGAGATAAGGGTTTGTAGCCGATTTCCCCCCTTTATTCATTTTTCTCATTCAAAGCCCTAAATTAAACAAATCGAACGAAAAGAAAAATGGTGGCTGCTTCGCCCCTTCTCCTTCGTTCCTAAAAAACTAGAGCTTCGTGTAATCGAAGGCCCCAACTCCAACAACTCGATCGATCGATGCTTCGCTCATGACTCCTTCGATTGTTTCTTACGTCTTTTGGCTTGCGGTCGCTTCCAGTTAGTCGAGTCGAACGTTTGGCTTGGTCGTCGAAAATGGTGAGTTTTCTCACATCTAATTCTTACTCTATGTAATGGTGCTTTTGTGATTTACTCGGTTTGCTTTGGTTTTTCTGGTGTTGATTTCGTTTGTTTTGTTGTTTTCGACACTACCTTTGGTTAGAAAGCTACAGACTTATTTTTGTGAAATCGTTCATTTAACTTCGACTTGCGATGTTTTGACTTTCGCGGTCGAACTTGCTACTATTTGATTTTTGGCAATCTAATGACTTCGTTCATTCGAAGTGATTTACTTTGTTATGATGTTGATGAGTTTGTTTGACTTGGACAGATTCTTGTTGTCTTCGGCATTGTTCGCGATTTTGAACTGCATATTATTTAGGCTATATTGTTTCGTGTTGTTTGTTTTAAGGGAAATCACTGTTCATTTTTGGGTCTGACAAACTTTGAGTTCGCTCGTGACCATCACGATTCGATTTTTGTCGACTTTGGTCACTTGAATTATTCGAACTTGCTTTAGTGGACTTCGGCATTGATTTGTTTCTTTGACACTTTCTTCCGCTCACTGACTTTGATTTTGAATGGGTTTGCCAACTTGATTTCCACGGCTTTGGTTTTAATTCCGTTGATGTCACGGTTTGATTGTATTTGATGATAATTTCTGCTAGTTGTTCCGTGACTTCATGCGATTTGGGGTTATTGTATTCTTGACAGTTTTGTATTGTTAGGTGGATCTGGACCCTGTTCATATGTGAGTTTAAGTTGGCATTTTGATATTCATTTGTTATCGGACTTCATGTAGATATGTACCCCCTTTGTACATGTTGTAGAGAGTTGCATGTCTGGCCCCTGAGAACTTTTGTTCATTTTGTTCTGATTGCACACTGATTCACTGTTCTCTGTACAGTACCTAGACTTTATCTTATGTACACTTGGTTTGTTGCCTTTGTGCTCGAGCTTGATTCTTGCAATTTCCAGTTTCAAAATTGCTTCATGCTTTTGAGTGTGTGATCATACATGAATATATGTATGTGTTGCCCCATTAATGTTTCACTGTTTTCCTGAGTTTGTTCTAGTCTTCAAGTTTGTTACATGTATGTTCATTTGAGGCTGCTGTTCCAGTTCGTATGTAGATATTTTGAACTGTGATTTAGTTTGATTCCTTGAATAATTAGCTTTGGCCTTGGCTTGAGACTTCATGTGCTTGCTGTGTTTACAGTTGCACGTGCCATTGTCGTCCTGTTGCTGTAGCTATGACCTACAGTCTTCACTGCACCCTTATTATCATTCGACTTTGCATTGTATATTTGTATGCATGCCACTGATCATATGTTGATATGTCCACTTGATACCCTTAAGTATGTTGATAATCTATAGTGTGTATTAGTCTAGTTCGCCTTGAACTTCATGCGTGCTCGAGTCTAGTTCCTGTATTCCTTTTGTGATGCCATTTTGTAACTGACTTGAGAGCTTTTGTGTTGTAGCACTGTCCGCCCGAGTACAGTCCCCACTTCATTGCCCCTATGCACTTGTGTGGTTATATGAACTGGTACATTGCCTTTGTGGTCTTCATACCTGTAGTGTTTGAGTCTGATATCTTGATCATGTTTGTTGAGTTGCCTTGAGTCACTTGTGCATGCTCTCTGGAGTTGTGGTATTCATTTGTGGAATCTGTCTTACTGCATATATGTTTGAGGCTGTACATTGGAGTCATTTTCTTTTGATTCACTGAGCTTTTGTGTAATTCACCACTGTAGTGGCGAGGCAGTACACGCGTGCGTGTACTGCAGCCCTAGCAGGCTTGACAGATTTAGTTGATATTTCGATTGTTAAATTGTTTCGTTGGTTCAATTCAATATTCTGAAGTTGTATTTTGAAATGGTTTATTCTGATTTGAGTTGGATCCGTTTGCTTTTGAATTCATTGATCTTCTGAGTATTTCATAGGCTGTATTGGCGAGGCAGTACACGTTAGCGTGTACTGCAGCCAACCAGCATTGATGTTTTTTTATTGACATTTCAATTGTTTAAATTGATTTGGATTGCTGATGTGCTGTTTAACACTGTTTAGTGTTATATCTGTCGTTATCCGATTCTCTTATCGAGGAGTCGGATATACGAGATTTCTGTGACTGTCGTCTATTTGTTATTGATTATTATTTCTTCTGTGCATTAATAACTGAGTTTGAATTAGACTGACCCGTGTATTATTTTCTTTTGAATTTAATACTCGGGTCAGACCCGAGTTATTTCAGGTTGTAGATTTCCTACTTTGAGTTGCCGTTTGAGCTATGAAGACTTTTCACATCTTCTGAAGTAGTCTTCGTCATTTTGTAGTAGTTGTGTCTTAGTATAGGTTGATATGTATTCATGTACATTAGTTGATAATGTATTTGTATATATAACTTCCAGAGTCGATAGTTGTGGTTGTATCATATGTATTGTGTCAACTGTATTGTAACTGACATCAGTTATATATATATATATATATATATATGAGATCTTTTGTTATCTGTGTTCCGCATTCTTTTGCATCTGTGTTATTATTATATATATTGTCCTAAACTATTATGAACCATCGTAGTTCGTTTTATACTAGAATTGGGTATGTCGATGGGAGTAAATAAATAAGAGATGAAAAATTAAAAGTATATACCACTCCTATCGAGGTAACCAATACTAGTGTAAGGCCAACTACGGATGGCCGCTCCTATCCAGCCTTATTCTTCGTAATAATAGACAGTATTTCTTTTAATACTCTTTGTTATTATGAGCATAGAGGTGGGGTGTCACACAAACAGTTAATATAACACAATAGTTAGTTTGTTATCAATATCGAGCGTCTAATTGGCAATTTAATTTCAAATTTAACTGTCCATTTAGATCCTTATCAATTCAAGTCATATATCAATCTAATGTCAATTAATTTACCAAACATCAGCTTATGAAATTAAATTACTTCATGATATTAATTTAACTAACATAAAAATTATTTTAGTACGTGGTGAGTGTATAAAACACTCACCTTCAATTTGAAACTGAAAATTTTATCAACTTCAAATAAATCCCAAACCAACTCCACAACGTAGCCTTCGTCGATATGATCCCAACGCAATCCGTTTCGTTCAAAACGGACCTCATACGGAGAAGTTATGCAATTTATTAATACGATATAAATTTAAAACTTTAATTAACAAATTTGAAAATAAAATAAAATAAATAAAAGAAATGCTACCTGCTCCTCTCGATCCCGTGCTTCATCCCGCTCGAGGCAATCAAACCCATCCCCACGCGAACAACATTTCATGCGTGCAACACCTTTGCTCGATTGGACATCGATCCACCATCACCATCGTGTGCGCTACGTCGCCTCACGCCTTCACCCTAAGTGCCGACCACCTTGCTGCCTCCGTTCGCGTGAAAACCAAGAAAAACACGCGTGACTTCAAGGCCAGATCTTGGCGAATCCGAGATGCTTCGGCTTGAATCAACCGTTGGATGTGTAGAGCTCGTTGAGCTCTACAACTTTGCTTTTGGAAGATTTTGAATTCGATGAACGGATTGGAAGATATCAAGGAGAGAAGGTTGCTAATTTTCGGCCAATAGTTGGAGTAGAGGCGTCTGCTCTAAAAATTAGGGTTTTGACTTAGAATCTAGGGTAGGATCCTTATATAAGCTCCGACCCAAATGAACAGTGAAATTTACGAACTCCAAATGAAGTGTGCCGCTTGGCGTTCATAATGTTTTACCCCCATTACGAACACAATGGAACTAGTTTCGGGAGTCAATTCGATCGTATGCAGAAGATTGCCTTTCAAAATCAATTTATTTTAATTAAATTCTTAAATTTATTTCTACGCGTTTCAAGCTCGCACGGTCAAACGACAAGTCCGATCACTACGAAACTTGAAATCCTATAATAATTCACTATTACCGATCCGATAAAACTGGTTTCGTCAAAATCCGAGATAGTGGCCGAAATGGCTATTTTTACGCGTTAATTAAGATATAAAATTTCCAATTCCTAATTATTCACTTTTAAATCTAATTTTAAATGTTAAAAATCTTTATTCATATTTAAATAAAATTTAAATCAATTTTCGATATCATTTTCATTCACATTTATTCAAGATTCAATTATTTAAATAATTTCAGTATTAAATTTTAAATAATTTAATTATCCAATAAATCACCCTATTTCAAATATAAGTTATTTAACTTATAAAACGAATTCAAATAATAAACAACTATTTTCATTTTACAGTCGTTCAATATTTATTGTTCAGTTCCAACTACTAATTGTAAACACGTTCAATACATACAATTTTATTTCAATATAAATAATTCCTAAATTTTGAAAATTGTTTATTTCAAGATTTTATTCAAGTTCATATTCAATAACCACATTAATACATCATTAAATTTTATTTCTAACCATTTTTATTCAATAATTACATTAAATTTAATAATTTAAAATAGCTAAAAATATGGGTCGTTACAGACCTTAATCATATTAACTAACAATAAACCCTCGAATGAGTCATTCCAAGTTATCCAATAACTATATGTATATAACCCCTTGGTGTCCCTAGAAGCCATGAGTAATACATTATCCAACATTTGGAGAGTGTTATGTACTTTAGGCTTAACGGATGCATCGATATCCATTTTTTTATACATCTTGACTAGGAATATTTAAAATGATATGTTTATTATATTTCGATAAACTGATCATAATTACAACTTATTATAATTATTATCATAAAACATACCATTTATGGATTTTCTATTAAGTATATTAAAATTAAACAATTAATTAACATAACACTTAAAACAAGTATATAATAGAAAGTAAAACAACTTTTATTTCGAATGATATTTTATTGTAGAATTAACAATTAATAATAAATTAGCCCCTAGGATATACCCATAACTCTATCAATCCCCATTTGCACTTGGAGCCAATTATGGAATCTCAATCCTATCCCTTCAATCGATTTGATGAGAACTGACTGAGCTAATCCCTTTGTGAATGGATTCGCTTGTTGTCCTTTGTATCCACTCTTTGAATCACGATCTCTTTCTTCTTAACAAATTCTCTAACTAACGAAACTTTCAAGGAATGTGTCATGATTTCTTTTATGCATTAGTGTAACATTCCTAATCAAAATTAAATTAAAATAAATATATTAAAATGGATTTTGGGAATTTAATTAAATATTTGAACTGGAAAGTCAAATATTTGAATATAAATTTTGAAATTGAGATTTGAATTGAGTTTAAATGCTGAATAATTACTTTATATATATAATAAATTAAAAAGTTATTTTGAATATTTTATTGTATTTAATTCAATGAGTTGAATTTTTGGATTTATTTGATAATGAAAGAGAATAATGATTTAAAATTCAAATTTAGAATTTGAAATTGTGTTTTAAAAATACAAAAGTTGTTTGAAAATTTATTTTGAAAAAAATAAATAATATTTATGGAAGTTTGAAATTTATTGGAATAAGCAATTATTTTATAATTGTTGGAAAACGAAAGGTAATATTTAAATAAAAGGAAAATTGTTATAAATATAAAATAAAATTTGGATTAAAATAGCTCGAGTAGAATTTTAATTGGATATGTATTAGCGGTCGAATAATAAAGTGGTTAAGGGCTCGAAATGATTTTAAAAAAATCAAAATTCTCCTTCACCCTTGTTAGACCACAAAGCTATAGCCTACCCATTCGCTATACGCTTCATCCTTATCTTATCCCTAATAAAACCCTAAATTCCCTTTTCATTCAAAAAATCAAAAACAAAATTAACGAAAAAAGGAAAAGATGCATAAGTGCGAGAGGAGGAGCAACGTCAATGAAGGCACGGTGGGTGCTGGTGGCCATGTGCACGTCAGGAGAAAGACAATGTGACTTCGACGATGGGAGGCAGGCACGTACAGGATGGAAGCAGCGACATTGGTGGCTGGCTATGTGATGAAGCTTGGAGGCATGCGATTGGATCTATGAATGGTACGACCTGGGCTTGGTTGGCGGCTTCATGGAGGCTGTGAAGGAGTGACCGGGCACGTAGTCAAGGAGCTGATGTTGTCAACACAAGTGAGTGCAAGGGCGGGAATTGGTTGTCCCTAATTGTAGCATGGTTGAGCTCGGCAGTCGATGTTAAGGCAGTGTGTATAACATCTTTTTTGATTTCATTGAGTATAACCTTTAATTAAATTTACACAGTGAGTATACTAATTCCCTGATCGATATTGATTGATTTAAATTGAGTATAACTATATAAATCTAGTTTTGCAGTAAATATCATGATAATTCTATTTACAATGAGTTAATCGATTTAATAGTTTGAGTGCAAATCTATTTTGTTTGATTATTTCTTGGTTGACGATGGCTTGGTAACCTTGACCACTTTGGTTGATTGTTTGATCAATGGTTGTTCGAATTGAATTATCTATGGTTGAATGGTATGCTTTATACTTTGATATTGATTGTTTTGGACTGTAGAAATTCAACTAAAAGAGTGATATGAATTATTTATATAAAAAATAGGATATGAATATTTAAATCTAGTATGCTGTTTTTAAAGAGTGTATTTGGAAATATATTTGAAATTATTTTTGAAGAACTTGAAATTAACTTACTAAAAATGAAGTTGATACATATACATATACATATACATATACATATACATACAAACATACTTACATATATACATACATACATACACACACACACACACGTAAACACACATATACACATAGATATATATACATATATATAAGATTTTTATGAATAATCGCGTGAATTTATCTTGAATTATAAAGGAATTTTATTTGTTTTATATAGATAAAAAATGGGTGTGTATCGATTTCGAAAGTAAATAAAAGTGCAAATATTATTTGAAAGGCATTTTTCCATTCATTGGATATTCTTTTTTATTTCCAAAAAATGTTAAATGATTTTAAAAACTCATTTAGAAACCAAAACTTTGAATTTTATAAATCCAATTATTTTTAAAAATAACTTTGATCTATAAATGATATTTTAAAAATATTAAACTTGAAAATTTTAAAAGATTTAGCTTACTTTGAATTCAAATTCCAAAAGATGTATTTTTCAATGTATAAATATTTTAAAAATGAAAATTTGGGGAAAAAATTCAAGTATATTGATTTGAAATATCCCAAAAACATATTTGAAATATTTTAGGATAAAATTTGTATGTTTAAAGGCTAAATTTGAATTATTTGTATTTATTTTGAACTTAAATTTGAATTAAAAGGGTTTAAAATATTTTTAAAGGATGAGAAAATTAATAGTTCATTCATTTGGAAGTTCTTTAGTACATATTTAAATTAATTTTGGTTGAAATTCATATTTTAAAGGTTTAAATTTGGATTATTTAATATTATTTTGAAATTAAATTTGGATTAAAAGAATGAATCATAGTTAAATAATACAAAATTCACTTTGATTGGAATAATATGATCTAGTGTGATTATATCTTGTTTGGATGATATTACACATGTTTACTTACTTTAAATTCCATTGTTACAAGTTAATTACTTTATATTAGCCCGATTTTTAATATCCTATGCCGTGTTTAAAATTGCTTTCATTATAAGTGATGTTATTACCTATATATTAAATCATATTGCACGAATACGACTAATCAAATGAGCTATATAATGGGTTTAATGTAACATTTTGGGAATAAATGCCGTCTAAAATGAACAAATCATTTTAAAGTAATAAATTTAATATTTATCAAGTACGACAAAGGATACTGACTACTAGACTGCTAGAATCCATCCAATTGAACTGATTCGCAACCTAAATCACGACGACCTTGTCCCTCATCACCGTGTCTAAACAATTGATTGTTAGGACATATAAAGCTATCAAGGAAAATGATGATTTTCGGAGACATAGTGCAAACGAAGAGAAGTAGCACCACCGATGAAGATGATGTAGCAGACTATAACACCGATAAATTTATCACGCCTTCAAATACCTGAAGGGTATAGCAATTAAGGGATCTTGTGATGTGTGCATTACTGTTAGAACTTGCTTTTTTGTATTTTGGCAAGACAACTATACATCTCTATATAAGATTGTTTTTTAGATATAAGCTTTAAAGAACCGAAGACAAAATGATCAACGCTTCTATAGGCAAAAGGCGAATATTTCAAGGTAGAAGAGAAAATAAGTCAAGTCATCATAGTAAGTAGTGAGTCCTAGGAAACATCTTGTACAATCTCCTTGATGATGATCTTTAACCATTTTATATCGTTAAACAATTTTGACTTATCAAATATTATCATCATTCAAAAAGTTGCTTTATACAGGAATTCGAACGATTGAATTTAAGTGTTAGATGACTGACCTTATGCACACGCTTCCTTCTCTCTCTAAACGTCACAATTGACCCGAACCGAAACCAAACCCAAACCACTCTTAAACCCTAGTTCGATCTTGACTAGCATAAACACGATACTAAAAATCATCACGCCATTTTTCGTGGATGCTTCATCAACCCATGCTCCTTCACGCCAAAAGCCATCGCCTGAAATCACCTACGTCACTGAAATTTGGCATCAAGCCCAAAACCGATCATCCCCACAATTCTCTCTTCACACAACACTAAAAATCCCCAAAAACCTCTTAAAAATAGTATTTTTCAACGACAAACACAACTGTATGATCCATTTCTTGTATTATGGTAGTTGGATTTCGACAATAGTTGACCTACTCACTGTAAAATAGGGTTTTATTCCTCTATGTTTGATGAAATTGAATGAAATCAATTTTAATATATTCTATACTAAAAAACAAACAAATTTCCTTTTGATATCATGATTTAAAACTAAAAGGGTGTTGAGTTATTGATTTTGAAAGTGAAAAGTTTCACTGTTTTATCAAATAAAACAAGAACAGAGAGCTTATATGGAAGTATAGTGTTTGGTGGAACTGACCATGTCGAGCACAAACATACATACACAAATTTACATAACAGATGCATATACACATGACATAGATCCAAGATTTCACCCATAATCATAGTTATATACATATATATATAATAACCAGTAAACAAACTAAGGTTGTTTTACTCACTGTTTAAAAATAGATGAACAACTATGTTAAATTCTCTCCTCTAAGCTTCGAATAACTAAATCCTTTTTTTTATCTTAATGGCAGAGGGATTTTTTTTATATATGAGTAAGCTCGGCTATATATATGAGAAAGGAGAGAGACAGTGAAACCATAGGGTGGCTGGAGCACACATATAGGGTGGCCTGATATTTTTAGGCTTCATCATCTTTTATTTTTTTTATTTTCTTTGTGGGCTGATTTGATTCTTTTGTGGGCTTGATTTGAAGTTTTGCATGCTTGATTTTAAGTTTGCCATCTTGAAGCTTATATAAATACACACACACACATATTTAATCATAAGTTTGAAATGGTGAAGCTTATATACATATATATTTTTATCATATTCAACAGTTAGCGTTTGAAAATTCAGTACAGCTTTCAAAATTCATAGATTCAGATATTCACAATATATGAAAATTAAGTTATTCGACTTATAAAAATTAATATTTCAATATTTAAAATTAGTTAATTATTCTAATAATAGATGGCTAAAAATCTGAGTCGTTACAGGAACATATGAAGAAAGATTGTCGAAATCTACAAAAAGATAAGACAAGCTTCAAGAGCAAGAATGAGAGAGCATTTAAAACGAAGAAGCTAGCTTTCCAGGTTACTTGGGATGATTCAGATTCTTCTTCATCTGAGAGCGATGGTGATATGGAGCAAGCAAATTTGTGCTTCATGGCTACAAATGAAGATGATGTAGTGCTGATGTCCCTTATGAAGATTTGTGTGAGATTAATTTTGAATTACCTAACAAGTTTAAATCTCTTAAAAACTCATAAAGAAACTGTCAAAAAACTAAATTGAACTGAACTAGAAATTGATTTACTAAGAGATGAAAAGGTAATTTTAGAAGAACTCCAAAAATCATAGGATTCTTGTGCAAATTTGATGTCTCAATTACCTATTTAAGTAGTGATTTACAAATCTACAAAATTGAGAACATCAAATTGGATAAAGAAAACTATGATCTTGGAATTATTACTGAGTCTTTTAACAAATAAACAAAAGATTTTAAAAACAATTTTGAAGAGCTTTCTACAAATATTTCTAATTTTAATAAAGGAAGAAATTTTTTGTCTAAAATTATAAATATTTCAAAGCCATCTTCAAACAATAAGGGATTAGGTTTTGTGAATTCCAAAAAGAAATATACTTTAACAAAATATAGTACACTATATACAATGATTAAGAATAGTAAGAACGTTAGTCGAGCAACACCTATGGCTAATCGTTATGTAAAAATATAGGTGCCAAAGACTAACGATTTGATTAGAAATAAATACATACAAGATTTTTTGAAATCTATTCATAATAATGAGAACTTTATTTTTAAAGGGAAAATCAAACCCTCTTGGGTATGCTTCTTAAGACCTAACTCTTAGGACCATAATGTAGGAAGTGGGTGTTAGTACCTTAGGTATGGGTTTTGATGATAACAACTATAGACATTATATAAAATATAAATACTAATGTTTTATCAAGTTATATATAGTATATAATGCAGGATATTAGCCAAGTGTCGATTAAGAAGACTGTATAGTATCAAAAGTAGATTCAAGATGCTGATATAGAGTTTCAAGAGTTGGAGAATGAAGACTAATGAGTATTGAAGAATTCAAGATTTCAAAATATTCCAAATAAGTTATGGAATCGTAAAATTTATGTTAAAACCTTGATAGCACTTTCCTGATCTCTCTCTCCTTCTCCTGATCTCTCTCTCCTTCTCTAATTTTGTTTTAAATTGTTTTTCAAATATCTTGGATTTAAAATAATCTTTTCAAAATATTTGTCAAAATGATTTTCAATCTCTTATGCTTAGAAAGATATTATTTTAGTGTTTTTAAGTTTTTTTATATATATATTGAATTTTTGTTTATACTTTAATAAGTTATAATTATATTGATTTTATATATATTATTTACATTATATTAAATTTTCAAAATTACTATATAAAGTTTTATTATTATTAAAATATGTATAAACTATGCTTAAATGATTTACAAAGTATAAACTATTCTACAAAACAACGATTTTTCAAAATAATGTTTTAAAAAGTATTTTTAAATTTTAAAAAGAGTATGTCGACATACTCTATGTATGTATGTCGACAAAGTGGCTGATGTTTTCAAAATTTAAATTTTAACAGAAGTGTCTTTTCATCGTATCTCTTCACGAATCGATATGACCGTTGTTCCTCTATAAATACCAGACTTCCAAATGAATTTTTAATCATAATTTTCTTATTCATCTCTCCCTTCCACTCTTTCATTTTCTAAATCAAAATATACCCAAACTCTGCCAAAATTCAACCAGAATCATATTCAATCATCACTAGTTTTATTCTCCTTCATCTACTCTCTGATTTCTCTTATCTCTCACACTCAAACCAAGATCAAAGTTCTATTCAAGAGTTATAGGATCAATTATAATCAAGGTCGAAGATCGAGTCTATAAAAATCTATCAAATCATATTGCTATACTTATGAGCGTGATTGTAGCCCATAAAATCAATTAGGTGTGCTTAGTAGCCTGTAAATCTAGTGGGTGTGCTTGTAGCCTGTAAATCAAGTGACTCTATCAGAGGTCGGGATTCTGGAGGGTGTGTCTCGTAGTCTTGAAATTGAGATAGTATTTACATTTACTAGTTGAAAAGAAACCCTTACAAGGAATTGTGTGGGACTGGTTGTAGGGCAACTCCCAGTATAATATCCTAGTGTGTTCTTTCCTTTTTACTTTTACTGCATGTACTTTTATATTCTCTTTGATTATGTGATTGTTTTCGAGATTGTTAATTGCATCATTCCAAGTATAATATTAAAGAATTTCAAAAATATTCATATCATCCTTTAAACACTTTTCACCCCCTCTAATTTTAATCTAGCCTTAAGATCTCTATTTCGCTAACTTACAGTAGGTACCAATTCAATATATTATTTTTTGTAGGTACCCAACAATAAAAAGGAGAGTGGATTCTTGATAGCGAATGCTCCAAATATATGACGAGAAATGAAGATATGCTCACAAACATTAAATATATGGACGGAGGCACTGTAACATTTAGAGACAACTTAAAGGATATGTCATGACATGGGTGATGTCAATAATAATGGTATATCTAACTGTCTTATTGTTACAATTATTCTTCTTGTTAGAAATTTAAAGCATACTTTACTGAGTATAAGCCATCTTTGTGATAAGGGTTTTACTATTTCTTTTCAAAAAGATGAATGTAGTATTTTTGATCAAAATAAAAATTTAATTTTTGAAGGAACTAGAAAAAGAAATATTTATGTTTTAAATATGATAATTAAATATAATAATGATATGTGCCTTCTAGGTAATTATCATGATCCTTGGTGATGGCACAAAAGATTTTGTCATATATACTTCAAATATATTAACAAGCTTTCTAAGAAGGATTTATTAAAAGGTTTACCTAAAATGAGTTTTAAAATTAAGAATTTATGTGATGCATGCCTACTAGGAAAAATGTAAAAATCCTCTTTCAAATCTAAGAAAATTATTTCTACTCTTCAACCTCTAGAATTATTTCACCTAGATCTTTTTGGACCAACACAAATAAGGTCTCTTAATCATAATAAATATGTATTTGTTATAGAGATGATTTTCAAGATACACATGGACTTTGTTTTTAAAACAAAAAAGTGATAATTTTGATATATTTGAAATTTTTGTTAAGAATTCAAAATTTGAAAACTTTAAAAGTTAAAAATATTAGAAGCGATCAGGGCGGTGAATTTGATAATGGATTATTTAAAAAAATTGTGATAAGGAGGGGATAAGTCTTAATTTTCTTTTTCTAGAACTCCATAACAAAATGGAATTGTAGAAAGGAAAAATAGGACCTTGTAGGAATGTGCAAGAAAGTTGTTGAGTAGTAGCACTTTACCTAAAAAAAATTTGGGCCTAAGTTGTTGCTACTGCTTGCTATATTCTACATCATGTTTCTATAAGGCCCTTGACAGAGCACACCCCTTATGAACTTTTTAAATGGAAGAAAACCAAATGTTACTTACTTTAGAGCTTTTGGTTCTAAATGTTTTAAACTTAATACTAAAGACAATTTAGGAAAATTTGATCCGAAAGCCAATAAAGGCATATTTATTATATATTTAGAAAGAAGTAAAGCATATAGAATGTTTAACAAAAATTCTAAAACTATTAAAGAAACTTGACATGTATCTTTTAATGAAATTTTGAAAGATAATAATGATGAGGATGAAAATGTTTTAATAAATCAACCAGCGACTTTTGAAAATTCCCCTTAATAAGAAACAAATGTTGAAAATATTATAAAATCGCCATCACGTATTTTACAAGATCATCCACTAGACAATATTATGGGTGAAGCAGACAAGTTAGAACGAGAAGTCAATTAAATCAAATGGGTCATTTTGCTTTTATTTCTAATTTAGAACCTAAAAACTATAAAGAAGCATCTAATGATGATTTTTGGATTATAGCCATGCAAGAAAATTTAAATCAATTTAAATGGAATGATGTTTGGGAATTGGTTCCAAGACCAAACGATCAAACTGTAATTGGAACAAATGGTATTTTTAAAGTTGATGAAAATGGTGACAAAGTAAGGAACAAAGCTAGACTCGTAGCCTGGGGGTATAACTAAGAGGAAGGAATCGACTATGAAAATACGTTTTCCCCTGTTGCTAGACTAGAGGCTATTAGAATCTTGTTTGCTTTTGCGTGTCATCATAATTTCAAACCTTTTCAAATTGAAGTTAGAAGTGCATTTTTAAATGTATTTATAAAAGAAAATACTTTTGTAGAGCAACCACCTCTTTTTTTCATATAAAATTTCCTAATTATGTTTTTAAACTTAAAAGTCTCTTTATGGACTCAAACAAGCACCATGTGTTTGGTTTGAACGATTAAAGAGTTATCTTTTAGAATTCGGTTTTCAAATTAGAAAATTTGATTTAACTCTTTTTATTAAAAATAAAAAAATGACATTTTAATGGTACAAATTTATATAGACATATTATCATTGGATCCACCAATGAAAACCTTAGCAAAAAATTTCAAATATTATGAAGAAAGAATTTGAAATGTCACATATGGGTGAACTCGCTTATTTTCTTGGGTTACAAATTAAATAGCTAAAAAAGGGTGTTTTCATTCATTAAGAAAAATATTGTAATGAGTTACTAAAAATATTTGGAATGGATAATACTCCAGGTAAACCCACACCAATGAGTACTGGTCTTCATATAGAAAATGATGAAAATGGTAAAGATAAAGACCAAAAAACTATATAGAAGTATTATAGGATCTTTACTATATTTGACGGCTAGTAGACTAGATATAATAATGAGTGTTTGTTTATGTGCAAGGTTTCAATCATGTCCCAAAGAACCACATTGGCCAGCCATGAAATGAATTTTGCTCTACTTAACCAACACAACAGATTTCAGACTTTTCTATTCGAAAGTTGCCCCTTCGAACTCGTATCATATAATGATGCCGATTTCAGAGGATGCAAAATGGATTAGAAAAGTACAAGTGGAACATGCCATTTCATCGATCAATCTCTTAGTTCGTAGTTTAGCAAGGAGCAAAATTTTGTTTCACTCTCGACGTGTGAGGCAGAGTATATTTCTACTTCTTTAGCCTATGCTTAAGTAATTTACATGTAACAAACAACACAAGACTTTGGCGTTAACCTAAATAATTCACCTATATTTTGTGAAACAAAAGTGCAATTAATCTATCAAAAAATTCAACAAATCATTCTGGAATAAGCATATAGACATTAGGCATCATTTCATAAGAGATAATGTTGAAAAATGTATTGTCTCACTAAATTTTGTTAACTATGGAAAGCAAATTGCCAATATTTTTTCAAAACCATTAAGTGAAAATATCTTTCTAAAGCTTAGAAGAGATTTGGAATATGTTCTTTAAATAATTCAAATTAAAAAGAATTTTTTATAAATTTTTTATATATAAATCCATCAACAAATTGGCTTAGAATAGGAATTTTTCTCTCCATTTAGACGGTTAAAGGCATATCAGTCAATTGACATCAATATCAGTCGACTGAAAGTGTAAATCTAGATGCCTGAATGATAATTGCGCTTTATTTTTTTAATTCTCATTCAAATTAAACGACGGACCATATATTTTAGTCCTTTGAAATTATCATCTTATGTACTATTTTTGTTCGGGGGAAAATCCCTGTAACACCATATGACTAATCATGAATAGACAGTCATCTGAATACTTGGAAGTAAATTCTTTTTTTTTTCATTGGTTTAGCCGACTGACTATGTCTCTCAGTCAACTAAATTTATGCATTTTGAAATATAATTTTTTTGTCCACATTTAGTCGACTGAATACATATAATCACCCGACCGAGTATCGTTGTAACAGTATTTTTTATGAGTCAAACACAATTACCTATACATGGTCTCACACCTTTATTATTTTTAGTCGGGACTTTTGTAAGTACCTCTTCATACTTCCATAAGAACTCATACTCTCTTTCCTAATCTACCCAATTTTATCTTCAAAAACCCTAGATCTTTCTTTCAGTAAAAATCAAAAATAGCCCCTAAACCTAGTACTAAAAGAGAAAGTCTATAGAGGAAGATCCTTCATCTCAGTTTACTGAAGATCAAATCTAGGAGTGGCTCTATTATGACAAAATTGCAAAAGAAAGATTCAAAGTATTAGGTAATATGAACTTTTCAAAGGATTATTCTACAAAGTTGATGATTTTGCTTCCTACAATATCCATACCTTAATCGAAAATGATAAAATCACCAATCTTCAAATATTGATAAAAATAAGTTTCTATTGACCCCATGGCCATAAGATTATTCTTTTCTAATTTGAATGGTAACTTCATTAAACTCCATAATGACAAAGGATATCTTTAGTCGAGTATATATGGAAAGATTATTAAACTCATTATAGAGAGATTGGTAGATTCTTAGAATGTAGCTATAAAGGGTTTGATTTAGAAGATATAGATATGGACGAGAGAAGAAGAAATGAGATTAGTCATTACCTTTGGAATGATGATGCTTCGAAAACAAATTCTAAAGATCTAAGGCCTAGACCTAGGTTAATAGAAAGAATGCTAATTAATACCAATTTGCCAAGAACCAGTAGTCATGAGTTAGTCTATGACAAAGACCGCAAATCTCTTCTAGCAATCTTCGGAAAAAAAGAAGTAAATTGGGAAAAGTTCTTACAAGAAGTTATTCTTTGATTTCTTGATCATAAGAGGAAAATGATCTTTTATTCTCCTTATACAATGAGGTTGATCATTTCTGAAGGAATCAATATGGCAGAAAATGTTACTTTAAAATATAAATATACCAGAACAAAATTCTTTTACCTAATACATCTTCCTAGAACCTTCCTAAAATATCAATCTCTTGAACAATTCTATGCTTCCCATCAATCTTCTATGGGTCAAGGAAGAAGTAAAGAAATTGTAGAAGAAGAGGAAGAAGAAAGAGGTGATAGTGAAGAAAACTTCTTATCTATTCAAGTTCTATCTAGAACTTTGTCACACTATGGAGGAGCCCAAGCATATAAGGTGGCTATAATAGCAACTCGTAACCAAAAGAAACTTGAGCATAAGGTAGATCAACTCATCGAATAGTTAACAAAAGTTGAGAAAAGGGTTGGAAAAATTAATCATTCCTTGGTAATATTTGGAAGAAATTAGGAGGTTCGAGATCACCAACTCCAATATCCTCTTCTTCCCATTCTTTAAGTCGAAGTTTCTCAACTCCAGTTCGAAGGGACAATTTTGAAGCAACAGAAACTTCTAAGCATAGACATGATGGTGATGAATAGGTATGAAAAAAAGGTATTTTTCCTTTAATTTTATTTAACATATTTTCATTCAGTCATAGGAATTTTGGATGTTTTCATTCGGAGTATGAATTCTATCATGAATTACTCTATTTGCATTTTTTTTCATTTCGTATTTAATATGTAATATGTTAGTGACAATCAGGTTTGTGTTATTTGGTGTTTGATTTGTGTTATTTTGCGGAAGTATGTGTGCGATATATGTTGTGACATTATATGATGATTTTTTATTCATTTATTATCCATGATCCTTCTCACTACTATCCTCCTATATTTACTTTTTGTTGATGGCAAAGTGGGAGAAGAACCCCGGTCATATAGATAAGAAGAGTAGTAGAAACTTTTATAATACTTTATCCAATATATATATATATATATATACACGAGAGAATGTATAGCTGTCATCATCAAAAGAGGGAGATGTTTAGATCATGTTATTTTGTATTTTGACAAGACAACTATATATCTCTATATAAGATTGTTTTTTAGGTATAAGCTTTAAAAAATTGAATACAAAACGACGAATGCTTTCATAGGCAAAGGCAAATGTTTCAAGATAAAAGAGGAAAGAAGTCAAGTCGTTGTAGTAAGTCCTAGAAAACATCTAGTAAAATCTCCTTCATGAAGATCTGTAACCATTTTATATCATTATACTATTTCGACTTATCAAATATTACCATCACTCAAAATTTTGCTTCATTCGGAATCCAACCGACTGAATTTAAGTGTCAGACGATTAAATATGGACAAAAACAACATAAAACTTTTAGCCACCAATCCTGTATGAAAAAGACGTCTGGATAAGAATATTCAAATGACTAAAATAATATTTAGTTGGCCGAACGTTCAAATCCAGATGGCTAAATGTAATTTTCAAAGTTTTTTAAATAAATTCAGTCGACCGAATGTTTTTAATAGATGACTTGTTTTTCAACTAAATATTTTTAGAAAGAAAATTAAATGATTGATAAAACAAGGTCAGTTGACTGAATTCTTGTAACGGCTATTTTTTTATGAAAAGTGACTTTTGTTTTTTTGAAAAGTTTCCTTTTTACAAAAAAGATTGTAACTTTTATAAATAGGTATATCTCTTGATTATATTCTTCAACAATTATAAATAAACATATGTTTTTTACCTTTAATTTTAACTTTATTTTCTTGATCTATATACACTCTAAACTATTTGCATTCAAAGCTCCTATAAACAACTATTTTACTTGCTTAAATCAATGCTTTCAAATCATTATTATCTAAGGAGGTTATAGGAAGGGTGTACATGATATCGATAAATCTGTGTTGTATGAAACACAAGTTGTCAAAGGAAAAACAGTTGTGAAGTCATGTTCGAAAGGTTTAGTTGTGTTGTAAACCTATTCCTCTGATTTAAGTGAGGGTTGTTAGATTAGTGGAAAATCTGTATGGAACTGTGGGACTGGACCTAGGACGGGAGTCCATACTAGTATATAAATTCTAGTGTGATCATACTGTACTTATTTACTTATTACTTTTAGTCTAGTTTACTATCAAGTTATTCATATTATTTTGATTCTTTCGATTTTTGATCACAACCGACTAGAAGTATATAGATGAAGAGGGCCATGATGAATTGCCGAGGTAGATTAGTCTATGTAGAGGGTAAATCCAATGACTAGATTTATCAGCATGCAATCCTCCTGGGATTCAAAAGACGAGAAGATGATTTAGCCTTCTCATAAGTATTAGTAGAAATTCTGTTTAACTCATAAACTGATTATTCAGAATATTCATTTGAATTTATACAATAGAAGGCAACTCATAACTAAAATGATAAACTTTGTTTGTTATATTTAATAGTGTTGTGACATGAGTGTTATAATTGATTTGAGAAATGGGGATTTGGTAATCTGTTTGGTGTGAGTGAATGTAACGACCTGGAATTTTACCGGTTGGATTTGTGAATATTTAATTAATTTTAAATATCGAATTAATAGTTTTTAATAATCAAATAACCCTCTTTTAATTAGTAACTATAGTAAAATTGTTATGAAATTTTGTTTACAAAATTAAATAGTTTGGTGAGAAATGGAAAATGTGACTGAAAATCGTTTTTCGAATTTTCGACTTTTCATCGAATAAAAGTTGTTGAAACGTTGTTGCGCACACACACACACACACTCTTATATTTGTACACATACATTTAACAAATAAGAGTTGGTTAGCACTAAAATATGAGTAGTAAATTAATTAGTAAAGTAATATAGTAAGGAAGGCTTTTCTTTCTTATTTTAAGTGATAAAGTACTAAGTTGAACACATATGGAAGATGATATGATGTGCATTACACATGCACATGGGAAGGGTGTATGGAAGAAGGAATTTTGAAGGGGTAGCTAATCATTTGGCTAAGGGGCATTAGAAGTAATTTTCCATTTTTAAATTCTATAAAAGAAGCACCTTTACTTCATTTTCTATTTTTGATCTCATCCTTCTCCTCTTCATTTTATTTCTTATGTCTAAATAACTCAAACCAGTTCTTTTCTCTACTTAAACTCCTTCCATAACCTTAGAACAACCTTGCAAACACGACCATCTTGCTAAAGGTCAATTCTTTGGTGCACAATCCCTTAAACCAAATTAAGGCCGTATACAAATTAGAGGAAGGAAGGCTAGGCATGAGCATTTGGGGAGGCCATGGAGCATAGACGTGAGCTAGGCAAGGGAAGGTAGTGGTTTTGTGTTGTTTTGGTTGAATGGTAGGAATGTTTGTGTGCTTTCTTGGTTCTGGTAGCTTCCTCTTTGATTTGAAAGTGAGTTAAACTCACTTTGAATAACATTTAATTAGATAGTTGTAATAATTTTATTTGCTTGCTTTGGCTGTTTATAATTGTGTATTGCTTATACATTATTGTTTGGAATTGATTCCCACTTAGAAGAAGATGACATATGTAGTTGTTTTTGCCGGAGACTTAAATGACTTTTATACATTATTAGGGTCATGTTGTATAGCCTTGAGCTAAAACTCATAAGGATTAGTAGGGAATAGCAAAAGTAAATGGCAGTCGAAGTGTCTTCATAGGGAATACGTCATAATGAAAGCACTTCGAAGGATAGAAATTTTGTAGAGGGATCCTAAAGGATTCCTTGCCTTGTTGATTTTTATTTACATATATTCTTGTGTATGTAAACGCTTGTGATATGACTTGAAAAGTTGAATTTCTTTGGATAGAAATAATTGTAGCACTTGTTTATGTGCTAGAGTAGTCACTAAGCGTCTTTTCGTATTTTAAAAGTTATTATTATTGGTTTTAAATTTGACATCAAACTTATGTATTTTTTTGAAGTAAAAGTGTTTTTTATATTTATAGTGGTTTATATTGAAAGAAATTTTGTTTAAAAGCTATCCGATTTACAATATTTTGATTATGGAAAGTGGTACATTTATGGAAAGGAGTTTGTTTATAATATTTTGATTATTATAAATAGTATATGGGATTATGAGCTCTTATACTTGACATTAAGCTTCAAGGTAGGTAAAACTTCTACCTATCCTGAAAGATATGGATGTTGTCGAGTCAAGGTTTGAGAGGTAATAATACCCTAACTTGAATGGCTTCATTGTTAATCAAATGATTCTTTAAATTTGAAATCAAAGATTGAGGTTAAGTATATGAAGTATTATTTTCATATATGAGTTCGGTCACTTATGAAAATTAAGTAGTCCTCTACTTAGCACTAAAAGCCGATGAGTAGATTGATCCTCTATTTGATGAGATCTAGAATCAAAGTGTTTTAACTAAGGCAAGGCTAGGAGCAATCAAAGCCCTAACTTACGTGGCTTCGTTTCTGGGCAAGGGATAGAGGAAGTCAAAATATCATAAACGTGACAAGTATAAGAGATTTAATTTTATAAATGATCTTTATAATCTAAGGAGGTATGGAAAGTATTCTTTTCTTACCTAACACCTAATTCCAAGGTACAAAAAATCGTCTCTATCTATGAGAAATTAAGAATGTACGTCTAGGCAAAGATAGTACGCTAACTTGTTCGACTGCAATGTTAATCGAGGGATAGTACATGTTTGAATCGAAAAGTGGTGATAAGTATATTTGGTCTAATTTCTATACGATCCATTTAATTACACAAAAAAGTTTTGGGTTATTGCTATCAGTGTGTTTAAATGACATTTATTTTAACCCAATTAAGTATGTTTTTGAAAATAAAATCTTTCTTAAGATTTTTGAATATACTTGTACCGTTAAGATAAATATATAAATACACTTTCTAAGCATTGAAATGTATGGTGATTTGTGAATATACATACCGTTGAGATAAGTTTATGGATAGTTTTCAAGTATTGAAAATAGTAGAAATGTTTATGTATATCTTTTGTAAAGGTATTTTAATACCAGTATTTATGTGACGACCCACATTTTGAAAGGTTTAAATCGATAATATTCCACACATGTCCAACTTAAACAATCCGAAACATAGATATTCATTGGGGTTAATTAAGAAAATAAGAAATGAAGAAGAAAACAAACACAAAATCTCGGAGCGGAATGACAAAATATAATAATCAAATAAACAGTTCATGAATCAGTTTATTATACATTTGATTATAGTTTATACAACAATTATCAGAGTTATATATACATCAGGGATAAATGAATAATGCAGCAGACAACATGATGCAGGAATAATAGTAGTAATAATATACCAAATCTTCACCTTTGTCCTCCAGAATAATTCTTCAATGAGCTAAAAAATCAGTGCTGACCCGAGCGTAATGAAAAGATAAAACACTCGAGTTAGGACTAAAATATTCTAATGTGAGTCAAATCGATATCGCATATAACATAAGTGCCGTGGCATCAGAGATGTTTACAGGGTTTTACATCTCCTATCTGGTGTTTTAACATGCGTGCAGTAACTCAAGAGATGTTACATGATTTTCCATCTCTTAAGGATCTGTCAAATTATTTATATATAGTAGAATACGCTACATATATAATGTCTAATCAGTAATATAAGAAATCAAATAGCGCTAAGGCTTTACATTGATCCCCCTTAACGCATTTTTAAGCATTGTCGTACAGTTAGCATATAAAACACTAGTAAACCGTTGGTGGATAGGGATGCGCCATGATACGACAACACTAAATCAAAATCGTAGTGGTCTTGTATAGGGATAAAAGTATGACAAGACACGTGAGGCAATACCCAAGGTAGGATACTACCAGTTTACCCTTCCCGGCTAGTGGTAATCCCTAACAGCCCACCGCGTCCAACACTCCCAAAATCCGAAGGTGTGCACCAATCAATAACAATGTCATGATAGTAATACGAAGAAGTGCGTCCGCTAGAGGTCGATAACCTCATTGGCCGATACGGCTCCTGTTTTAGTCATTTCAAATTGACACAAGTGTCAAGCCAATCCATCATCGTTCTCTTTCTTCAAATCCAACAAACGATGCCAAATCCAACCACTTTGTTCTGAAGTCTCCTCCGCGTACACAGTTGTTAAAGCGGTTCCAATATTGATAGACAGTATGCCAATAAGAGGCTCCGGTCTCTTTAACAACCAAAACGTCGTTTTACACATGGGTTGGTACTTTTACATTTCAAAAACAATTCGTATTTGATATCAAAATATCTTATTCGCTTCAAAATCAATTCATTTTGAAATCATCATATTTATTCAAAATATACTATTTTACTTCAAAATCATTTTCGCCTTAATATCTCGATTTCAGTTCCAATTCAAAATTGCTTCAAATTTCCATTTGGGTTATAACTTCAATTTAACCCAATTCGTATTTAAATCAACGATTTAAATCTAAACCTTCTGGCCTTTGACCAGTTTGAATTTTTGGAAATAGTTTTAAATTTTTTAAATAGTTGAAATAGTTTGATATAAAGTGATTTAAATATTGAAAAGGTTTTATATAGTAAAATAGTTTGAAAAATCAAGATACTTTGAATATTTAAAATGATAGATTTTAAATAGTTTATATTAAAATAATTTATTTGAAAATAGTTTCAAAGTCAAACTGATTCAAATCCAAATTTTTCCAATTCAAATCAATTTCAATTTCAATTTCCATTTCGATTTAATCGATTCAATTCCGATTTCACATCGAATATTACTTCGATTCCAATTCCAACTTGAATTAATTTCAATTCAATCCCAATTTAATTTCAGTTTCAATTTCAATTCCAAATTAATTTCAATTTCAATTTCGACTATCCGATTCGATGGTTAAATTTCAACTCAATTCTCAAATTTAAACCATTTCAATTTATATCAATTTCAAACTCGATTTTCAAAATATTGATTTAAATCATTTAAATCAAATTTAACTTCGACATTCAATTCAATGTTCAAATCCTTTAAAATAATTCGATTTCGAGCCAAAGTTTGAACTATCAATTTAAATTACTTTTACTTAGCAATATTCAAGTTTCGAATAGAAGTCCAATCTTTTAAAACAAATCAATTTGCAAAATTCAAATCATATTTCGATTATAAATTCAAAATCTCAACTTCGATTTTTAAACAATTCCTGTTTTTAAATTTAAATTCCAACATTTCGAGCTCAAGTTCGAAAATAATTTGATTTCCATAAATTTGATTTTTATTTCTTTAAATCAAAATCATTTAAATAAATTTCAAATCAAAATTTTAAAATCATTTAATTTAACCAATTCGGTGTTCGTATATAATTTTCTATCCTATGGCCAAGTGATCAGTTATTCCAATGTAATTCAGGGATGGATATATATCATTTCAATCCAAAAATAAATGTCATAGGTATATATCATTTCAACCTATTTCTTAGTTTATTCGAAATAGTTAATTTACAGTTTTATATACTGTAAATAATTTACAGGGTGATAACAGAATATATAAAATAAATAACATCCAATCACCAAAACATCAATCAATTGGCATCCATCACACTCAATCATCCAAACAGTTAATATCACAACAATTTACTAGCTATCAACATCGGGTATCTAATTGATAATTTAATTCAATTTCAAATTGAACTATCAATTTAAATTCATATCAATTCAATTCAGGTGTCAATTTAATTTTACTAAAATTTCCACACAACAACCAATAAATTTAACTCGCTTCACAACTTCGATTTAACTAACATAAAAATAATTTAGTCATTTTTGAGCATTAAAATACTAACCTTGATTTTTTTTAAATTGCCAAACATCCAGATTTTAAATTGTCTAAATCCCTGCTGACTCCGAAAAATTCTAAACTAATTTTGTCGAGTAGCATTCTTCGATACGAATCCGTTGTTGCTTGTTTCGTTCATTTTCGACCTCGTATGAATGAGATATACATTTTATAAGCATTTGAATTTAATAATATGCTAAAACATTAACAATTAATTACCCTAATCAGCTTCCCAAAATTCAAGTACCGGATCGCGATGCAACTTCACCTCGTCTCCTTCCCATCTCTGAACGTCGTCGCCCCAATAGGCCACCGGACAACTACCGCTACCACGACAAACTGCCACCCACGACCATCAGCCTCCGCGCTGTCCCCAATCGCCACTCCTACCTCGCATACATCACATGCCAAAATCACGACGCCTCAATCCTCGAACGCGACCTTCCTGCCTCTCCAGTTCGCTCACGCTCGAGATCCACACCCAAACCCTAAACTGTGAATCCCACTTTCCACTGCCACAACGATCCTCGCTCTCACGTCGCTTCCAGTTCGCCGCCATCCTCCAGTCGCGAGCGTGAACGCGCTCCGCCCCTCCTCAACCTCGTCTCACTCTCCCCGGTCCACGCGACCATCTGCCTAACCTCCACGACCCTCCACGACCCTCCACGCTGATGACGATTTCTGATTCAATTGCTTTGATTTTTTTCTTTTCTGTTCGATTTTGACTGCAAGAGAAGGAAGAGGGGTGTAAATTTAAATTGGGAAAACTGTCTTTGTGAGTAGGGTGGCATGACAGATGGTATAGGGTGGCTGGATTGAACCTTGATTGTTTTATAATTATTTAAATATTCAAATGTCTCGTTTGCAAATCTCGAAATTTCGAACCCCTATTAAGGTGTGCCGCTTGGCATTTCTAATGTTATACCGCTATTCCGAACCCAATGGAACAAGTATCAAGGCCTAATTCAATCGTATATGGAAGATAGCTTTTTAAATCGACTATTTAAATTAAATTAAATTAAATTATTTCTAGGCGTTTCTAGATCGCACGACCAAATGGTGAATCCAAACGCTATGAAATTTAAAATTCGATGATAATACACTATTATGGATCCAATGGAACCGGTTTCGTCGAATTCCAAGACCATGTCCCGGATCGCTATTTTAACTCGTCGATTAAATCGACGATTTCAAAAATTGGCAAATTTACCTGAAATTTTCAGTTCTAAAATTTATTAACTCAATTATAATTCAAATAGAATTTAGATCAACATTAGAAATCGTTTCGATTCCTATTCAACTCAAATTTCAATTATTCTCCATTTTTGTATTACGATAAATCGTTATGTTTGAAATTTAAATTCATTCTATAATTTCAACCAAAATCTTCATATTCAATAACTTCACTAATAATTCATTAAATTTTATTTTTAACCATTTTTATTCAATAATCATATTAAATTTAATAATTTAAAATAGTTAAAAATACGGGTCGTTATAATTTTCAAAGTGGTTTTAATTAATGAAAGGATTAATTAAAGAGGCTTAGTGGTTGATTATGTGCTTAATAAAACTTGATTTCCAAATGAAATTAAATCTCTAATTTGATTTTTTGCTTGTTTGATAGTTAAATAACCGACTATCAAATCTTGGTCAGTTTTAAAACTATCGATTATTGGTTCGGAGAGACCGGGATCGGATAAGCCTCATTTATTCGAAAACCTCTTCGAATCGGCATAAGAATTCGAATTTAAGACATCTTGAAGATGATGGAAATCGAAGATGGATTTCTTTAAAGTGGAAGGGCCTTGCAACTAATCCTAAGGGTGATTCCAAAAAGGATATAGTAGAAGTAGTGCCTTCGGTTTGTTCAGTCCTAGAACAACTTGTATGGATGAATGCCGACATTGCATTGTTGTTTGGAGGGCAGTATTAGCATTCCAAGAGGGATTTGCTAAAAGGTGAAACGTGGCTTCAAACCTCACACCTAGAAATGACCAAAACATGGAAAATGCTGCAGGGCTATGTAGTTCACTACAATTAGGGTATGATCATCACTTATATCTAGATCGATATTTGCGGATTATGTATGCTGGGTCCATGGGAACGGTTTATCAAGTTGGCAGCCGGGGTGATGATCATATTCGGTACTATACAGGAATGAGTAGGCCGGTTCCGTGTTGGCAGAGGTGCAATGTGTTTGTAGCCTCAGTACATTTTCTCTAGAGGTATACTGTGTTGATACCTCAATTATTGATTTTGATAATAAAAACCGTGATAACAAAAATATAGTCATGTAAATATGGATACTAATATTTTGCTAACTTATATTTTATATTATGCAGGATATTATCTTATCTCCCTCCCTTTTGCACTTATTCCATGTTCTGAAAAGTCAACTTTTTGACCAGAGAACATTACTCTTCACTCTCTATTAATTTAATCTATCTCTACCCATTCATTAACTCACTTTATTTCAAAATTCAAATATCTCTTCATTATCTTATCTCCTCAAAAACTCAAAAATGGCTTGCTCTAGTCAAAATCCTAAAACAATAAGGCTCTCTAAGAAAATTAAAAGCTTTCTCTTCAATGAGAAACATGCCATTGAAGCCAATATGGAGTATACTACTTCAGAAAAAGTTTCTCCTGAAGATTTGTAAAATTTGAAGATTTTTTCTCTTATGGTTCACATGATCTTTGTTTTGAAAATGAAATTCTTGGTTTAATTGAATCTTCTCAAAATGATTTTGTTTGTTATTCGGATTTGGTCGAAATGTTTTATGCAAATTTAAAAGAAAAATTTTATCAAGGAGAAGAAGGTCAAGTTTAGGATAGTATTAATGATACTCAAGTCGTTTTAAATTGTGAATTTTTGGGTCACATTCTTGGTTGAAATCTAGTGGACCTCTCCACTTTTCAAATTGATGAACAAAATTGTGAAGTTTTCATGATCTTTTTGAAAGTGATGAAGAATTTGAATTTAAAACTCTTCGACCAAAATCGAGACTTATAAGTCTCATTTTACAACAATGTATCACTCCAAGGACGGGTAATTATAATAACCCTACTTAAAAAGTTTTTAAAGATGTTTTTACTATTTATGGTCGTTACAACATCAATTAGGCACAAGTCATTTTAGATGACTTTGTTCAAAAGAACATTTTTAGATATGAGAACACACTCTTCCATGGTGTGTATCTTACTAGATTTTTCTTATATTTTGGTGCTGATTTAAGAGAAGAAAAATCCATTCCTCGAAAAGTTTCGACAAAGCCAATATCTCTCTTATGGACATCCCACAATTTTCGAACAATATGAGACTCTTCCTATAAAGGAGCAAAGGTTAGCATGGGAAGAAGAAAAAGAAATTCAATAAGAAGAAAAGAAGAAGGGGATGAGATGGAAGTGAAAAAAGAATAGGAGAAGGAGGAAGAAATGGAAACTTCCTTAAAAGTTTTGACAAACCATCTCACCACTCCAACAAAGAGATCCTTAGGAACTAAGAAAAGCTTCTTAAAAACCTAAAGAATCTTAAATGCTCATTTAGCAAGAAGTTCACTTCTCTTTCCAACAAAGTGGATAAATACTTTGGAAAGATCATTCGCAAACTTGGTGGCTCTTCATCATCATTATCATCTACATCCTTCTAAGACTATCTAGTTGTTTACTTATGATATCTAGCTTTGTATCATGTGTTTTTAGTTTATATTGTTTTTATATATTTTCCTTTATTAATCGTTGAAATCCATGTATCCTTCATTCCAAGTAATGAAATATATCTAATTAATATTCTATATTGTTTTTTAGTCTCTGGAAGTTATAAATATATAATAATGGAATAAGATAAAAACAAAAACTATAACAAATATACTAGCCTTAAAAATTTAGGTATATATGTTGGTATACATAATACCTATATGTCGACATATAACGGGCAGATTGCAAATTTTTTAAATTTCAAAATATAAATAACTACCATCCATCCATTCATTCCAAATGACTTTCTACTCCTATATGTCTATTTCTTCCAAAAAACTCACTTATCATTTCATTCTACACTCTCTTTTCATTCTCAAACATATTTTTATAAATATGTCTTCTCCACATCAAAAATTATATGAAAATCTTAAACAAACTCTTCAATAATTCAAGGATATTCTGCCTTTTATCCTAAGAAATCAAAGACATTTAGAGTTAAGTCAAATGCAGATGATCAAGGAACAAGAAAAGCATTTCGACGCCATTCGATGGATGATCTCTTTCTTAATCAAAGGCAAATCGTCCAACAACCTAGAGTGCACTATTAATAAGGATAATGAAGATTGGGATGCTATTAAAGTAGATCCAATCTTTGGGTCCAACGGTTGGGTTGAAGTTCCTCAAAATGTTTAGTTATTTGGTTTGGATTTGATATGTGTGTGTGTGTGTGTGTGTATATATATATATATTCTTAGATTTGGTTTGATTGATTTAATTTGAATAATTAGATTGACTTTGATGTTTAGATTGTTTGAATTTGTATGTTTGATTTGTTTTGACTGACTTATACATAACTGGATTTGTTTGAGTTACATAAATAAAATCTACTTTATTACCGTACATCATCATGCTTAATATTGAATAGTGTATTGTTTGTCATACATTCATCATATATCATCATATTATTTTTTATGGATTTTAAATCTATAGTTTCTAAGTATTTCATTTAAGGGGAGTTTTTACCCATTTTTGTTGATCAAAAAGGGGGAGAAAAATATAAAATATAAATATGCATATATTCAGAGGAGTTATCTAACTCAGGTAGAGTTATATCATATTTTATATACAGGATATTAATGGTTGTCATCATCAAAAAGGAGGAGATTGTTAATACCTCAATTATTGATTTTGATGATAACAACCTTGATAACAAAAATACATTCATATAAAATATGGATACTAATATTTTGCCAAGTTATATAGTATATAGTGCAAGATATTATATAGATGTTGAATTGAAGACTGTACAGTATATAGACTCAAAGAATGGACATGAAGACTCATGAGTATAAGGACCAAAATTTGAAGATCTCAAGACTATAGTATAGTATATGGAGTCATAGAATATTGTTAAAGTCCCTGGTAGCAATCTTTGATCTCTATTTCCCATTTTCTTATCCTTTATTTTTACAACCAAAATATATTTTTAAAACATATTTAAAATATTTTATAAAAGTTTTTCAAAGTTTAAAATGTTTATAAACTATGTTTAAATTATTTTACAAAGTATCAAAATATTTTACAAAGCATAAGATTTTCAAAACATTTTAAAACAAAAGAATTTTCAAATTTCAAAGGGATGTCGACATATCCATATATATAGTATGTCGATATATATGCTGCTAATTTGAAATTCAAATTTTGAAATGAAGTGTCTATTCATCGTAACTCTTCGTCAATGGACATGTTTGTTTATTCTCTATATATATGGGGTTTCAAATGAATTCTTTAACAACTACTTTCTTATTATCCTCTCTCCTCTTACTCTGCCAAAATTTCTAGTGAAAAACTTATTCAAATCTTCTCAAATTCAACTAGAATCAATTCAATCTTCATTGCATTGATTCTCTACTATTTACTCTCTGATTTCAATCATCTCTCTCTTTCAATCAAAGATCAAAGTACTGTCCAAGTGGCTATAGGATCCATTGTAACCAAAGATCAAGAAATTGTCTTTGGAAAAACCATTAAATTCAAATTGTATTTCCTTGGCTATGATTGTAGTCCGTTTAAATCAATTATGTGTGCTTGGTAGCCCTTAAATCCGAGTGGGTGTGCATGTAGCCCATCCAAATCAAGTGGGTGTACCCTGAGCCAGGAAAATCAAGAGGGTGTGTCTCGTGGCCTTGAAATTGAGATTGTATTGGGTTCGCCTTCTGCCCATTGAAATATTTGCATTTTAAAAAGAAATATGCACAAGCAAATTTACGGGATTGGACATAGGGTAACTCCGAACCTGTATAATAGTGTGATCTCTCTAATTCTCTATTTTTTACTTTATTGCATTTATATCTATTCATGTTTGCATCTGTGATTGTTTATTCTGCATTATTTAGTAATAATCCTAAAACAATTCTAAGAATATCAACAAAAATTAACAAAAAAACTAATCACCCCCTCTACTGTTTAATTAGCCTTAAGATCCATAATTTCGCAATCCACATACTGTACATAAGGAAGTCCCTTACCTTGTCATTGTATGGAATCCATTCTTCAATATGTGTCTTACAGACTTAGTTGTATACCAAATATATTGGAACGTGAAATGCAAGCATTATAGATTAGTTAAATATTTATTGTCAACCCAAGACATTAGTACAATACTACTTGATTTTCTAATAAAATGATTTGGTTATCGTTGGGGAAAAACCCGTCTGTGTTTATGTGCGGCGTGGTCTTACGAGATACCTTTATTTTTAAAGGTTTTATAACATTAAATATCTATATGATTTTAGTTTCTCACACTGGTTTACCATACTGATCCGGGTGTTATTTTCTTATAATGCTCGGGTCAAACCCGAGTTCATATCTAGATTTATTTGTGGATGCTTTGGAGCTTTAGGAGACGTCTAGATACCTCCAAGACCTATTCACATATTTTGTTTTTCACTGCAGTTCTTATTTTGTATTTATCAGCATTTGTGAGGATAGGTTGTTATAACTGTCCAAGCTGATGATATGTTAGTTTACTCTGATTTTTTTATGTATATTAAAGTTTTCGTTTGTAAAATCTATTGTGTATTGTATATTACTCGTCACGATGTGAGATTCTTTTATGCCTTTTCTGTCTTTTCTTTCTTTTACCCTAATAATCTATCTTTCTGAGACTTGGATGGTCAGCATGTAAATACCGTGGATGTATTGGTGTCTACTTTTAAGGGTTGAAAAAACCAGTCGTTGCAGTGTGATATTAGAGCTTAGGTTGAGCGAAAACCTAGGCCTTGGTAGGGTAAAATCATTAGAGATAGGGTTAGTAACATCCTTGAATGAGTTGAGTGTGTGTGTGTATATGTGTGTGTGTGTGTGAGTGCGTATTTGTTATTGCTATAATTTTTTTATATTGTGTTGATTTATCTGTTGAGTGTTTTATAAATTCTGGTCGATACAAAAGGTACAACTGTATTAATAGGGGTTTCTAAACACTTGAACAAGGAAAATCGACACAGTATTGTTTTTAAAAATTATTAAATGAAATAATTTTTCCTAGGATTATATTTTATATATAAAAGTATAATTTTCAAAAATTGATATAGTAATTTATGATGTGTTTGTTTGTTAGGTTATGATATTATTCAATTATTATCATTTAGTATTTGATTAGTCATGCTCGTCCAGTTAATGGGCATTGACTATTGTTTGCCGATTGATTATTTATGCTTGCCCACTTTATGATCATTTTTTTGTTTGATTTAAATAAAATACAAGACCCTTGTGTATTCAGTTTCACGATTTGAATATAAGGCGTTCGTTAATAATATAGGTTTAACAAGTTGACTTTGTTAAAAGGAAGTTATTCAAGATAAAATGATTTTATAAATATGGTTTATAAAATGTCTTTTGTAAATAAAAAGGATTTTTGAGAAAGTAAATCCCCTTGTCTTTGAAAAGGATTTCAAATGATTTTTGGAAAAGTAATAATAGTATTACTTGGAAGTATTTATAAGTACAAATATTTCAAAGAGAATTTTAAGTAAGGTGCATTTGCTTTGGATAGTTTGGGAAATAAGTCTCGATTTTTTTGTGATGATCTAAATAATCTTCTAAGTGAGGATTGGATATTTGCTTAGACGAACATTGTAGTGCACTTAGTAAAATTATTCTCTTTGTCATTGTACGATCGAAACGAGTTCGAATCCAAATGAACCTAAAGCAAGTTAGTAATATATATTTTGTTAAAAGTATTTATATCGGAATATGTACAGTATTGTTTCAAAATAGGATTCGAAAAAGAAGAAGTATTTTTAGGATAACTAGTTCGAGTGGTTCAAAAATGACTAAAAATGGGCAAGAGATGTGTTCGTTTGGTAAGCACTTCCCTTAAGTACTACATTTCTTAGTAAGGGAATGTATGATACTTGTTGGTATGACTCAATTCCTTGGTACCATTTTGGGGTTACTCGGACTATATATATTTTATATGGATTAAAAAAATATGGTATCATTTCAAAGTGGTTTTGAAATAGAAACCGGATATTTAGTTCTTAAGTTTCCTTAATAAGAATGGATTCAAATATAAAGGTATTTTGACAAAAAGAAAGTTTAATCTTAACATGTTATAAAGGTTTTCAAATTGGCTAAGCACCAATGTTAAGTAAAACTATTTGATGATATTGGGCTGACTAATAAACACCTTTCCTAGAGGTGTCTAAGGAAAAGTAGACTCTAGGACTGAGTTGGATACCAGCATCCTACTCTTCTTAACTACATACCAGACCGGATAGATAAAGAGGTTCAAAGAGGTCAACTCAGTTTTGAGATCCAGATTTATTTTGGGCCTGCATCTGAATTTAAGAAAAGATAAAAGATTAAATCAGATAGTTTTATATATTTTCAAGATATAGTAGAGTATTATACAAGTTTGAAACATAAGTTATATTTTATGAAATATTTCATAAATTTTGGGGAAGTAAAAAAGAATTGGAGTAATATAATTATGAAGTTATCCTAAAGGGATAAACTTGTAAGTTGGACTTGGATCATTTTATTCACATAACCATTCTAGATCCAGAGTTTGGGAAGATTTTTAGGAGATATACACCAGTCCGAACTTGGCATTTTCACTTGATTTATCGATGACGAGTACTTAAGATGGATTCTTGGGATGATGCGAGTGTTTTCTACCATAGTTTAGAACTATGTAAGGTAAACATAAGTATCAGATCAAGGAACCGAATTAGAGTTCTGCAATGAAGAAGTTAAGTGATCTATACTAGTTTGGATGAGAGATTTATGTATTCGAGCAAGTGATCGGGTCGGATATTGCGTATGGATGATTCATGCACATCGTACGAGCTTAATAAAAGGGTTAATTTTTTGTGTTCGCTTGTTTCTTTCTTGTTTGATTGAGATGAAATTTCAGGGTCGAAATTTTTTTATGGGGAAGGATGTAACAACCCGGATTTTTACGCTTTGATTTATGAATATTTAATTAATTTTAAATATTCAATTAATGGTTTTTAATAATCAAATAATCCTCTTTTAATTAATTACTAATGATAGTAAACTTGTTTTCAAATTTTGTTTAAAAATTAAACAGTTCGGTGAAAAATGGAAAATGTAAGCGAAAATTACTTTTTAGATTTTCGACTTTTATCATACGAAAGTTGTTGTACACATACATTTAACAAATAAGAGTTATTTAGCACTAAAAATATAATTAGTAAATTAATTGGTAAAGTAATAAAGTAAGAAAAACTTTTTTTTTCTTATTTTAAGTGATAAAGTACTAAGTAGTACACATATGGAAGGTTATATGATGTGTAGTACACATGCACATGGGAAGGTGTATGGAAGAAGGCATTTTGGAGGGGTAATTAAGTCATTTGGCAAAGGGGCATTAGAAGTAATTTTCCAATTTTCCAAATTCTATAAAAGAAGCACCTTTACTTCATTTTCCATCTTTGCTTCATTTTTTATTTTTGATCTCATCCTCCTCCTTCTCTACATTTTATTTCTTATGTCCAAAATAACTCAAACCACTTCTTTTCTCCACCTAAACTCCTTACATAACCTTAGAACAACCTTGTAAACACCAACCATCTTGCTAAAGGTCAATGCTTTGGAGCATAATCTCTTGAACCATGTCACGGCCGTACACACTTGGAGGAAGGAAGGCTAGGCGTGAGCAATGGGGGAGGCTATGGAGCATGGACGTGAACCGGGCAAGGTAAGGTAGTGGCTTTGTGTTGTATTAGTTGAATGGTAGAAAGATTTGTATGCTTGCTTGGTGGTGGTATCTTTCTCTTGATTTGGAAGTGAGTTAAACTCACTTTGAATGGCATTTAATTAGAACTATAAGTTGTAATTTTCTTGATTTGGTTGTTTATAATTGTGTATTGCTTATATGTTGTTGTTTGCATTTAATTCCCGCTTGGAAGTGGACGGTATATGTAATTGTTTTAGTAGGGGACTTAAATGACTTGTAAACTTGACTATGGCCATGTTGCAGCCTTGAGCTAAAACACATAAGGATTAGTAGGAAACTAGCAAAAGTAAATGGAAGTCGAAGTGTCTTCGTAGAGAATAGGTCGCTACGGAAGCACTTCGAATGATAGAAATTTTATAGAGGGATCCTAAAAGATTCATAGCCTTATTGATTTTTATTTATATATATTCCTGTATATGTAAATGCTTGTGATATAACTTGGAAAGTTAAATTTCTTTAGATAGAAATAATTATAGCACTTGTTTATGTGCTAAAGTAGTCGCTAAGCCTCTTTTCGTATTTGATTCTTGTGGATTTCAAATTTGACTTCAAACTTATGGACATTTTGAAGTAAAAGTGTTTTCTATACTTATAGTGGTTTAAATATAGAAAGAAATATCATTTAAAAGCAATTTGATTCACAAAACAAATTTTAAAAAGTTACGGTCCATATAGCAACAGTCGCTATGAATGCATTTGGAAAATCTATAATTTTAGTAAAGTACAAAAGGTTATCTACTTTAGATATTTTGTAAATTCTTTCAAAATATGGTTTATAAAGGAGGTTTAAGTATTTAAAAGGGAGTTTGAGATTAAAATATATTTTAAGAATTTATTTGATTTATTTAAGCAAATGGTTTATATAAAAGAATTCTTTTTACTTTTCAAAGTCGAATTATCCTTTAAAGTGATGAATTTTAAGTTATGTTTTAAAATGGAAGTTTTAAACTTTGTTTTAAGTGTTTTAAAGGAGGTTTGAAATTTATATAAGTTGATTTAAAAGATTATTTGATATAATAAAGCAAGTCGTACTTTTATGGAAAGGAGTTTGTTTATAATATTTTGATTATTATAAATAGTATACGTGATAATGAAGTCTTATACTTGACACTAAGTTTCGAGGTAGGTAAACTTCTACCTATCCTAAAAGATAAAGATGTTGTCTAGTCCAGGTTTGACAGTTAATAATACCCTAACTTGAACGGCTTCATTTTTAACCAAAGGATAGTTTAAGTTTGAAATCAAAGATTGAGGTTAAGTATATGATGTATTATTTCCATATACGAATTCAGTTACTTATGGAAATTAAGTAGTCCTCTACTTGGCACTAAAAGATGAGATGGGCTGATCCTCTATATGTGAGATCTAGAACCAAAGTATTTTAACTAAGGCAAGGCCAGGAGCAATCAGTGCCCTAACTTACATGGCTTCGTTTCTGGGTGAGGGATAGAGTAAATCGAAATATCAATAATGTGACAAGTATAGGATATTTGATTTCTATAAATGATCTATATAATTAATGGTGGTATGGAAAGTATTCTTTACTTAACAACAAATTCCAAGGTAGGGAAACTCGTCTCTATTTGTGAGAGTTTAAGAATGTACGTCGAGGCAAGGATAGTATGCTAACTTGTTTGAATACATTGTTAATTGAGGGATAGTACATTTTTGAAATCGGAAAGTGGCGGTAAGTATATTTGGTCTAATTTCTATACGATCCATTTACTTGCTCTAAAAGTGTTTTGGGTTTATTATTATCAACGTTTTTAAATGACATTTGTTACCCAATTAAGTGCGTACTTGAAAATAAAATCTTTCTTAAGATTTTGTGAATATACTTATACCGTTAAGATAAGTATATGAATACGCCTTCCAAGTATTGAAATGTATGGTGATTTGTGAATATACTTATACTAGTGAGATAGGTATATAAATATTTTTCAAGTATTGAAAAAATTAGAAATGATTATGTATGTCTTTTGTAAAGGTAATTTAATACCAGTGTTTACAAAGTGGTTTTAATTAATGAAAGGGTTAATTAAAGAGGCTCAATGGTTGCTTATGTGCTTAATCATGCTTGGTTTCCAAATGAAATTAAGTCTCTGATTTGATTTTTTGTTTTTGATAGTTAATAACCGACAATCAAATCTTGGCCTGTTTTGAAACTATCGATTGTTGGTTCGAAGAGACCAGGATTGGATAAACATGAGTTATTCGAGAACCACTGGAACCAGCATAAGCATTCAAATTTAAGACATCTTAAAGATGATGTAAATCGAAGATGAAGTTCTGTGAAGTGCAAGGGTTACATGCTACTAATCCAGAGGCTGGTTCCAAAATGGATGTAGTAGAAGTAGCGCCTTCGGTTTGTTCAGTCTTAGAACAACTTGTATGGTTGAATGCTGGCATTGCATTGTTGCTTGGAGAGTAGTGTTAGCATTCCAAAAGGGATTTGCTAAAAGGTAAAATGTAGCCTCAAACTTCACACCCGAAATTGACTAAAACGGGGAAGGTGTTACAGGGCTATATAGTTCGCTACCGTTATGGAATGCTCATCACTTGTATCTAGATCGATGTTTATGGATTATGTATGCTGGGCCCACGGGAACGGTTAGTCAAATTAGCAGCCGGTTTGGTTATCGTAAGGTAAAATTCTGTCCGTGTTTATGTGCAACGTGGTCTTACGAGATACCTTTATTTTTAAAAGGTTTTATAACATTAAAAATCCATATGATTTGAGTTTCTCGTGCTGGTTTACCATACCGATTCATGTGTTATTTTCTTATAATGCTCGGGTCAGACCCGAGTCCATTTCCAAATTTAGTTATGGATGGTTTGGAGCGTCAAAGGATGAGCTGGATACCTCCAAGACCTATTCACATACTTTGTCTTCTGCTGCACCTTTTGTTTTGTATTTATCATCATTTATGAGGATGGATCGTTGTAACTATCTAAGCTGATGATAGGTTAGTTTACTCATATCGTTGGGTGTATATTAAAGTTTTATTTTGTAAAGATTTGTTGTATATTATATATTACCCGTCATGATATGAGATTATGTTCTGCCTTTTCTTTCTTTTACCCCAACAATCTGTTTTTCCAGCACTTGGATGCTCGGCACATGAATACCGTAGATGTATTAGTGTCAACTTCTGGGGTTGAAAATGCCGTTTGTTACAATGACCCTGTATGTAACTTGTATGCCTTGTAGAACCCGACATGATATTCATTTATATTCCATTGCATGATTATACTCTTAGCTAGATTTCTAGCTTGATGTATTTGTGTGATGAATTGTATAAATATGAGATAGTGTATCAGATTTTCAAAAATGATATAAATTTCAACGTTTTTGTTCAGTCTGGATTTTATTATTTAGGAAAATTTATGTCTCTAATACTATATTATCCAATTCTAGAACTTATGTACATAGCCTTTGGTTGAGGTGAGATATTTATTATTTCAGATATATTGAAGTATTGATACGTATCCATGTTGACCCACAGAAGTGTATACGAGAGATCGCTCCTTTCGTGCATATTGATCCGAGCTATTGGATGGTAAATCTCCTTTGATATTTCGGTCACTGGAATTGGGGCATTACAATCAGGATCCTCTGCGATCTACATCATCGCATTACCGTTGCAAAACAATGTCATCAGATTCTCCATGTCGGGAATCACTCCTAGCTCACTCGTAAACTTATGCATCCATACCGCTTCTTTAACTGCTTCATTGAGAGCGATGTACTCAACCACCATTATTAAATCAGCTACCATTTCCTGTTTGGAAATTTTCTAACCAATGGCCTCGCCATTTATAGTAAGACGTAACCTAACGATGACTTACGTTCGTCGATAGTACGCCAAAAATTAAAGTATACCCCTTCATAGGGAGGTCTTCATTCCCATATATTAAGAATAAGTTTCTAGTATTTCTTAAATACTTAAGTACACTTTTTATAATGCTTTTCTCTAGGATTAGATGGGTGTTAACTTATACATCCTAATGCAAATGCTATTGGATCTAGACCAACACGCAGCGGGTTAAATGAGTGAATTTCAATTTTTTTTACCATTTTGAATCTTATTGGGCTTATGAAGTCTAAATTAATTTAGATCTAATCTAAATGAATTTTAAATAAAATCATTATTTTATTCATTTATTAATAAAATAATTTTATTTAATTATATAGATGATATGTAATGTGTACATGTGTATCAGATACACATGTACATGTAAATGCATATGCAAACATATAAAGTGTGCATGGTTTAACATGCACACATCTAAGTACTTGGAGTTACAGTGCAATGGATACATTGGCCCCTTTGTATACATGTTTGTTGCTTGTAACTGTTTTATAAATTAAGTTAATATTTTGTATGTACATTTGTGTGTGTGTGTGTGTATATATATATATGTATGTATGTATGTATGTATGTATGTATGTAGTTATATACAACATTTATAATTTAAATTTGATCAAGGTTACCATGCTTAAAATTTGAATTCATATTTAAAATATTTTAGACAATTTTTTTGGCAAGGCCAGCCGGTTTTATAGTGGACCGTCCACTTTTATTACGATCGTAATAAAATTGAAGTACAGGAGAAAGGTAAAAGCACCTTAGCTACAAAGGAAATAAAGGAAAATACAGCACAGGTCTGTGACAGACATGCCACACGAACTATGAAAATCACCAAGACTATGTTTCCTCCAAAGAGGAAGAATCATCATCATCCGAAGATACCTGGGAAGAAATCAAAGGAACTAAACCACAAAGACCAGCGTATGGGCGGAAACGAAAAGCCAGACAAGGATCGTAACCCAAAGCATCAGAAGCATAAATGAAAGAACGATCCCATGTTTTATCAGCAAGTATGACAGAATTCGCACTCGCATACAAACCATCCAGATCAAGAACTAAGGAATCACCAGACGGTTTGTAATATAGGCATCTAAGATCCATATTATCATCGGAAACAAATCTGAAGTAGGAATCATGCGCTGGGTTAAATCTCACATCAGATTTGAGATCAACCCAACACCTCTCGGACTCCTCCCAAACAACAGACAATAACGGGAGAGAAGAATCAGGAGCAACTATGGGAATTTCCGAGGCATCACAAGGGACAACTGAAACAGAAGGAGAGGCAGGCATAGGAACATTAATAAGAGGAGGACAAGGGACCTCCGAAGCAGCATTGGAAGCAGGAGGAGCAACAGAACATGAAGGACGAGCAGCAGAACATGGAGGTGGATCAGGGACAGATAACGGGACCACAGGAGGAGAAGAAGTCTTAGGCACCCATTTCCTGAGCGGAGGCCGAGGAAGAGGGATCTTAGGAGCAATCGCGGAAACAGCAGTGTGAGAGCAGGAGATAGACAGGTGACCAAAGGAATGACAGGTGGAACAAATGTCAGGAACCCAACCGTATCGAACACGGACTTCCACTACATGGCCAACAGCTAGCTGAACAGGAATAGAGGAAGGGAGAGGCTTAAAAGGGGATATCTCAATTAGAGCCTTAGCGTACATCAATTTTTCACGCGCAACTGTATTAGTGTCAAAACATTTCAATTTACCAACGTTACAAGCAAGCCAATTCAATCCAAGGAGAGGTTGAAGAGCAGAAGGGATTTGCGAAAAGTAGACCCAAACAGGGATAGAAAGAACTTGCTCACGAGCGCAAGCAACAGTAGGAGACCAAGAAGTAATGATAAAAGGTTTTCCACCAAAAAAAGAAGGCTCAGCTTCAAGAACTCGACAGCGATCGTCTACTGAGGAGAAACGAAGGAAATACATGGAGTCAACCAGCTTAACACAAAGCTCACCACGAAGCTTCCACGCCCTGCGACAAACCGCAGCCACATCAGGCAAACGGTGATTAGGGTCTAAAAAGAAACCAACCAAGTATTCTGACCAATAGTCCACACCGGCTTGCAATACACTAGGAGGAGGAATCATCACTCCATTTTCCTCAACAATATCAAATTCAATCGGTTTGTAATCTCCCGCATTACGGGGCAGCGAAGTAAATAGAGAAGACCAAGATTTCGAACATACAGGGGAAGGAGCAGCATGACATTGGTTATGAGTTGATGGTCCGTGAGGCACCACAGCAACTGGAGAACCTACAGAGGCAGCTAGCTGGGAATCAATAGAACAGTTTTCATTGACATTGGGTAATTTTTCCTTACTGGCAATTTGTCGAACATCAGAGGAGCATTGGTCAAAGTTAGAACATGTAGTAGCATCAGCAGGCGAAACACGGCCCACCAAGCTAATCGCTTCACCAAAAATACCAGCATTACCAATCTCAACGACAACCGTAGGCTTACCACCAGACTCAGGTAAGCATAAAACACCAGCTGGCGTTTTCAATTCATTGGGACACGGTGCAGCACAAACAGCCTGGGAAGAAGCTAACGCGGGCAGAGGTGGGAAATCTGGGCCAGAGAGCAAGGGAGGCAATGAAAGAGGAGGCGCCGAGGGCATAGCCTTAAAAAAACTCCCCAATCCGGAGGAGGAAGGCGATGGGGAAGGAGGAAGGAGGAGAGGAGAATCAGGCATGAAAAAATTCGCTCATTTATCAGTAATTATTTTACAATTTTAAATCTAAACCAAATTTAGATCTAATAAAAATCTATTCTAAATTTGAATTTTAAATTTGAGAAGATAATGTCTTGAATGGTAAATGTATAGACAGTTATTATTTTATTTTTGCGAACAACACAAAGCATTTTTATTTTGCAAGACAAGCCGGTTTTAAAGTGGCCGTACCACTGTTACAAATAAATAAAGTACATGCGTTAGGGCAAATCCCTAAGCAATTAGAGGCCCAAAAAGCCCATATGGAAAATAATTACAGATTATGAAATAATAGATGTGAAATAAAAAGGATTTGGAAAAGGATATTGCCCAAATTCTCAAATAGAGAACCATAGCCTTATCCATCCCAAAAATGAAAATGTTGTGGCGTAATCGTGCCTAGTAGTATGGAAGATCGTCAGTGCTGATGAGTGGGAATTCGTAAAAATGTGAGCATTATGCTCATGCCAAACATTGGTAGTAAATTTCTTAAGAAGGAGAAAAATGAATCGGTTGTGTATGGACTTCCATCTTGTATGCATATAGATCCAGCGCCATTTTTCAGAAGTATTAACAGAGTAGTTTCTATATCCTTCCACCAACAATAGTCTATTGCATATATCATTAATGAAACGACAGTCCATGAAAAGGCGAGGAGCAGATTCAACGTGTAAGTTGCAAAAACAACATGCTGCATTGCTAATTAGACTATGGGCAAGAAGTTTGTCACGGGTAAGGCATGAGTTATGGATTATTTTCCAAAGCGGAAGGCTGTCTTTTTCAGTTTCATATTTAATCAAAATTCATTTATACTAGGTGTCTTTAGTGCCATTCTGAAGGTTGATGAGAGAGCCTTGTAGATTGTAGATATTGAGTGTTTAACATGTCTAGATGTCTATATGAACGTCGTATCATATTTTTAATTTTTATTTTTGGAAAGTTCCAACCGTATGAGGCGGACAGAGGTGCAACTGGAATTTGCAAAGGAGATGTAACCATGGTTGACATAGGTGCTTGCCAGGGCATTATTCGTAATGCCAGATGCAATATTTTGACTATATGTGAACACATTATTTAGAATCAAGCCATCCCTAGCCTGAGGAGTATACTAGAAAAGATGCTCACAATCAGGAATTATAGAGTATTTGAGAAAAGGCAAAATTTCAGTTCTCAAGTGCAGTAGCGATCGAAATAACCAGCTGGAAGTACTAGAAATACCCATAGTCCAGAAGTTATTGCTTTTTATATGAAATTTATGAATCCATTTAACCCAAATAGAATCATGATAAGATAACTGGGCATTTAAATGTTTGGAAGCAACTGCCTTATTCTAAATGTTTAAATTCAGAATGCCAAGTCCAGCATATCTTTTAGGAATATTAATTTTATTAAAAGCAATATGGATAGGCTTCTTCGAATAATAATCTCTGGACCATAAAAAATGGTTGAGAGCCCTATTGACCATGGAAATAAGCTTCTTAGGGAGAATAAAGATACTAGAAAAATATGAAGTCATGGCAACCCCAATAGAGTTTATAATAGACAGCCTACAACCTACGTGAGCATGTATGAACTACGAAGGCTATTTGCTTAGCCTGTTAATAATAAATTCGAACATATGCAAACACTGTGAAATTGTGATTCTGGATGACTAAGAGGGTTATCCAAATATACAGCATTTGAAGGCATATATTGAAGGGTAGAGTGACCAATGATGCTACTTCTGCTAACATCGTCCAAGCCTGCTATTGAGATGTGGGATTTATCCCCGTTGATCATCAGCCCAGTAGCAAGTTTGAAAGTATCTAGGTATCTAAAGATATTGGAAATTGAATTTTGATCTGGCTTTGTAAATATCACTAAGTCATCAGCATATTGCAAATTGATAATTCTAGGGTTATTGCATTTACGATGGAGTTTAATGAGTTTTGAATGAACCTGTTGCATAAGCATAGAAGTAAATAACTCCATCACTAGAATAAAAAGATATGGGGAGATCGGATCGCCCTGTCCAATACCATGAGTTGCCATAAAATACCCTGAAGATATACCATTATTACAATAGAGAAGTGAGGGGTACTGATACATGTGTGCATCCAAGCGGCCATGGTATCAGGAAATTTCATTTTAATTAATAGGACAAGAATAGATTTCCAATGCAGGGAATCAAATGTTTTCTGTATATCTAGCTGCAGCATCCATCTAGGGGAGATATTCTGAGCGTTATAGACGTTGAAAAGTTCATGAGCAAGTAACATATTATCATAAATTTTCCTATTAGGAAGGAAAGAAGTTTGGTTAGGGGAGATAATTCTTCAGAGGATGTTCTTTAGCCTAGTAGATATTATTTACGTAATACACTTGTAAGCAATATTGCACCATGCTATCGGACGGAAATGATAGACGGAGGATGGATTGTCCATTTTTGGAATCATAGCAAGGTTTGTCGAGTTGATACCTCCAAGAAGAGTATTTGTTGTGCAAAAATGGTTCATAGAGTTATTGAAAGTAGGGGCAATCAAGTTCCAAGCTTTCTGGAAAAAGAAAGCATTAAAACCATCCAAACTACTAGAGTTGTCGGAGTTCAGACTAAAGAGGGCTGTGTATATTTCAATGATCGAAATCTTGGTGGTGAGAGATAAAGATTCTGAGTGTGGAATGGCAGGAAGATTAGGATTGAGGTGAGATCAATTATTATTATTATTCTCAACAATTAGTGTATATATACATATGTAAATTATATACACACACATATAATATTATAAAATTTTAATAATATGTTATGTTAAAATTTATATGTATAATATTATTTGTTCGAATTCTTATTAAAAAAATCGATTGAAGCCAAATATTAACTTTTTATATTTTGGCCCAAGCCAAAATTCACCTTTTTTTTTTTCAATTTTTCTTATTTTTTCCAAAAACAAATTCAAGTTAAATGTTTTGTTACTACTGAAATTAATTATCAAAATAATTTTTTTAATTAAGCTTAGCCCAAAGTAATTTTAAACAATATGAATATTTTATTTTACTTTCCACTGTAGCCTAAAATTTAATTTTTGAAATTTTTTTCGTATAAAAGTTGTACGGGTTTCAAAAAAGAAAATTTTATTTATCATGAAATGTGTATATAGATTATTTATATAATATATGTGTGTGTATGTATATCTATGTCTATGTTTTACTTGTTCTAAAATTCGAATTTAATTTATATATTATTTAAAAATAAGTTTTTTACTTTTTTAAAATTATCTATGTACAAATATATTCGTTAAAAATATTATTATGCAACTTTTTATGTAATATTTTTGTACTTAATATGTATGTGAGATTGACATCAAACATATATGCAAATTCATGATAATATACCAGATATATACATACATTATTGTGGAATCAAATATCATATGTGAATTGTAATTATATAAAATAAAGGATTTTACCAATGGTAGGTCCCAATGAAATGCGTCTTGAATATTGAACGTAGGTCATATGGATCTGATTTATATGTCTTCAGAAGTTGAAGTAAACACTTCTCCTTGTTTTAAAATAATTTTGGTATTGATTTGCTTTGGATTTTGGCCTAGCTCCTCTATTATTTTCAGCTGGAATGGAGTCCCTAGCGGAGACCAAAAAATGTAGGAAGATATTCCTTTTATAAGCATATAGATAGAGTAAAAGGTGGAGACTAAATCACCATTGTTTACCAATCTCCCATGCTAATTCAAAGCCCAATTTGAACACATAAGCCTCTCCCATCACCCCAATGACCGACCAAAAATGGACCAATAATGAGCTAATAAAATGTCCAAAACTATTTTGTAGTTTATTTATTTAAATCCAACTTAAATGTTTATCGATATCATATATCGATACGCACAAATATAACTTTTATATACGCATTCAATTAATCACAAATGGCACCAAAATCAAAATAAAATTTAATGGTTAATATTTCATTAATAGTAATTAATTTATTTTTTTAATTTAGCAATGCTAACCAGCTTTAGAGTAGGCCGTTCACTTTTATTAATAACCATTAAAAAAAGGTGTTCGACACAAACACCAGAACAACTAAGAAAATAAAAGCACATGAGATATGCAGAAGCACCTAAACAACTAATGGACAAGGAACACTGGTTCTCGTCATCAATACTGCTATCATTAACATGCTCCATAACATGTGAAAACCTAGAAAAAAGCAAAGCCAAGTTAGGCACATAGTTCCCAAAATCAGGAGAGTATAAATATTTCCTATCCCAAGTTTCATCTTCCAAGATAATCTTTTTACATTCACCATCTTCTCCATCAGTAGATAAGATCAAACCTTCCCCCTAAACATGATAAAACAAGATACGCTCTTCACCATCACCTCCGACATAGATATGCATTAATTTATTTAATTTACAACAATTATAAATTAATTAAATCATATTGTATTTTGAAGTATTCAACATTGTGGTTGTGCATCTCAAAGGTGTAAATTCAGTCAGCGATCAACATCAAACAATTCGAATACTAACTTTCGCACGTCACCTTAGTTAATGGTGTGATGGTTTGGCTAAATTTATCGTTTAAACAATTTTGGTAAAAATCCAATTTTACAATTTTAAGTGGTGCCCGCTAGAGACAAAAATCTATATCAATTCTCTTCATCAAAACTTTATCATATTATGACTTATGGAATTTGGTATTGATCAAAATTTCAATAGTCTACATTCAACTTGTATAGTCCAGACATAATGTTATCCGCCTTTTGGCTCGGCTATATCAAGACTATTGGGCAAGTTAGACTTGATAATAGATAAGGCAAGCAACCCAGAGAGGTGATCATGGAGTCCAGAGATCAAGCATAGACAACAATATGAAGTAAAGTTCAAGCGAAACCGAAAGATAGACCCTATAGAACATTCTAAGTATGGATTTGCACCTCCCTTAGGTAAGGGATTGGTACCTATCCATTCCCCTAGGCAGGGGATCGAATCGGATCACTATGGCTATGAATAGTTTGATTCAGTAGTTCAACTCAATGGGAATCGATCGATATCTCAAAAAACATGAAAGCAACTATGCAAACAACTTTGGAAACATGAAGATAGCATGGAGGGGACCCATGCAACCAATCATGCACACCACGTGGTCTCCAAGATCGATCGGGGTCGATCACTATATGTTGGGAGTTGGGCCTTGATATTTTTTGGATGACTCGTCTACATCTGGAGCATCTGTTGGCAAATTTTCAAGAAGATATTCGGTCGGCTACCCCTATAAATATAGAGTCCATAGGTCATTTTAAGGATCTTTAAGCTGTTATTTTGCTTGTACTCCATTGTACTTATGGATTTCAATCTGATCCCTCTTGTACTCAGAAATTCAAGTGATTTATAAAGCCATTTCATCAATGTGGATGTAGACATTCAACGTCGAACCACTATAAATATGTTTGTCATTGTTTTTTACTTGTTTTCTACGTGTTTCCACTGTTTAAATTTTGACTTCTTCATTTATTTCTCTACATATAATCTATTGGGTATTTGTCTAACTTTTGATGCAAAATTTTTGGTGCTTTCACTGAGAAAAAATTCCCAGTTTGATTGGATCTCATCATCTACTTGTGGATTCCCATATTCATGAGATAGATCCAAATTTCTGCCAAGGCAAGTTTTCATTTCTACTCATATTTGAAAGAGATCTAAAAGAAAGCTATTATCCATAGACAGAGGAAAGTCTACTATTTCCCATGCTATTGAAGGCAATGAACATACCAACTGGTTGATCAGAGCGTATAACTGACTGCTGCCAATCCCAAGAATCCAACTGACTATGACACCAAAGCAGACTTTGAAGTCCTAATGAAGGAACTGATGGATAACCAACAACAGCTCAACCGGCAAATCTATGCTAACATCGACCTAATGAACCAATTGAAAGATTAGCGTGGAAAGACATGGAGGGACCCTACTTCATATTTAGGATCGGAAAAATCCTCTTCGTCTGACGACTATCACCGATATAGATGCCAGAAAATGGTTACCTATGCAGCTGGAACATTAGGACGAAACTAGGCAATCGACTATGGCCAATCGGCACTGATCCGTACCAAACTAGCTAGGGGGATCGGCACTGAACCCTCAAATCATGGGGCAATTAGCATGCAGGTGGAGGAGGTCACTCTGGAGGTGCCCCGATCGATCAAGGTGCTAGAGCTCAGGGATACGCGGTTGAACCGCAACTGAGAGATGATGATAGAACTACTACTCAGGAAATGGATCAAGAGCTAGAGGAGCCAAGGCAACATGGTGCTGCCTGAAGGCGTGGATCGGGTCGCTCACGTGAGGTGGAACATGACTACCACCTAGCACCAACTCTCCAAACACCAGACTTAACAGCTATGGTGAGACAGCTAGTGAAAGAAAGTCAATACTTAACCAACGATGATTGGGGACTCTCTAGTAGTCATACTCCATTCAGCGACAACATTCTACATGCAGAATATCTACGGAGGTTCCATATGCCTATGATACCTGCCTATGCAGGAAAAATCGACCCCGGGCAGCAACTCTTGAAGTACGAATGGCACATTGACTCTGCTCGAGCCACTGTTATAGTTAGGTGCATGTGTTTTCTCATTTTTCTGGAAGATGTTGTGACCATGTAGTTCACCAAGCTACCACCGTGGTCAGTCTCTTCATTTGATGAGTTAGCAAAGAAGTTCCTGGAGTAGTTCCGCATGCACATGACTCGCCCCAAGGATGTAATGTCACTCTCCAACTTGGTCTAGGTACCGACGGAGTCACTGAAAGATTTTCTGAAAAGGCTTAATACAGCTGTTATAGAAGTCAGTAATCCGAATGATGATGCAATACTCATGTAACTGACTAGGGGAGTCGACCTCAATTCCGAGTTTGGCGATTTGTTAGCGAGAAAGCCTCCTTCTACATTGGACCGTTTCTTTGCAGAGGCGGCTTAGTTTCTGAGGAAAGAGGAAGCAAAGCGAACTAGGAAAGAGATGTTGCAAGCCCAAGTGTGAGGGAGTACAAAGTAATGTGGCAGTAAAGCAGTCCGATGATAGTGCTGGGAAAGTTCTAATCAATGTTAAGAAAAATCCGAATGAGCTGAAGAAAGGCGATGATAGAAACCATGACCAAAGATGGGATTTCGAGGTTGGGAAGTTGAGGAACTTATCGTTTGATACATACATTCCATTGACTACGTTGCTAGAAAATGTTTGTCTATTGACTTGTAACACTATGCAACAAAAGAAACCACCTCCGAAGGAGCCGACGAAGAAGCATAGACAGTTCAGAAAGTACTGTAGATATCATGAAATTTGTGGATATACCACAGACGAGTGTCGCCACCTTCGTGATATTATTGAGAAGCTAATTCGAGCAAGAAAGTTTCAGCAATTTATTAAAGCCCCACAAGATGGTGGGCAGGGGACGTTCGACTCCAATCGAGGACAAGCTCCGCCCAATGTTGAGGAACCTTTGCGGATATGAGGAAAATTAGTTATTAATACCATTATTGGAGGATCACATCCAGCCGATAAAAGCTGGAATGAATTGAAGCGTTATGTGAATGCTCTCAGACATGTTGATGTTGAATGTTGCTCGAACACATAGGACGGTGCTCCAGCAAAGCAGCAACGAACTATGACAAATGATATCTTATTTCGAAGTAGAGAGGCGGACAAGGTAGAGGCCCCTACAATCAACCCAATGGTGACCTCGGCCATTATCGGCCCCGCCTTGGTGAGAAAGATTTTGATTGATTATGGAAGTTCTGTGAATATCATTTTCAAGAAGGCATACAACCAAATGTTACTGGAAGCTAAAGATCTCAAACCGTGCAAAGCCCGTTGTAACGACCCATAAATTTATCAGTTTGAAAAATTATATTTATTTTTGAATATTCAAATATAAGATTTTGTAACACAAATTATAATGTTTTGAACAATAATTAATGATGGTAAACTTGTTTTAAAATTATATTTACAAATATAGATATTTGGGATTTCCGTCAGAAAAGCGACGAAAATCAGTTTTCGGTGAAATTGAGATTTTCTCAATATTAGAGGATACGAAACTGGATACATAAATTTATTTCTCCATTATAGCAAGAATTTGTAATAAAATTATTAATTTTATTTTTGGAAATAAAATGCTTTTATAAGTTAAACGACTCGAAAAGTTAAACGAATGTATAAGGTGGATTATAAGTCGGAATTCTTTGAAATAAGAAGTTTTTGGATCCTTGAAGTTATAGTGTTCAAATGAAAAAGAAAAATTGAGATTTTATTATGTAAAGTTTGAGATATGACCAAATCAAGTTTTTAAAAACGTTATGTTTTGGCAGTTTGAAAACCAAAGTTTTAAATTCTTTTTAAATGGATATTTTTAATATTTAAAACTATGGAATAAATGCTAAAAATATGATAAAATATTTTAAAAGAGTTTTAAATGAAAAAATTGGACATATAAAAGGTTTAAATTGAGATTTGTGCTACGTAGCCCTTAAAAACACTATTTATTCACCGACAATTTAGCAAAGAAATTTCGAAATTTCAGAAATAAGATTTAAACTTGGGTTTTTCTTTACGAATCCTTTATAAATGATTTTCAAATATAAAATCAAGTATTTTTAAAGGGTTTAGAGTCGATCAAATAACTTGACTGCCTTATGGGTGATAGAGAGGTAGTCTCTAGGCTGTAGATTGAAAAACCAGTTGCCTGCTCCCTCTAGCTATCCAGACTAGCCCAAAGGAGAGGATAGTTAATTTGATTTACTTGGATCATAAAAGAAAAGAGATTTGGAATTTTCCACAAAGTTAAACAAGATTTCAAATAAGATTTTGATGGAAAAGAGAACGTCTTAATTAAACTCTGTACTAAATTCCAAGGAGGGAACCCATGCTATCCGTGTGAATTTAAAAGGTGGTTTCACCATTATTTGATGAATAGTACGGGTTGAATACGAGAATTCGTATTGAGTATAATTAATCTAAAATCTATGGATCCATTTTTACTCAATACTAACTGGTTTGAGTTTATAGCAAACGATGTATAAAATAACATTGTTTTTGACCCATTAAAGATATGTTTTGGAAATGTGATATTTTCATTAAGATTTGAATTATAATTTTCCTAAGTAATTAAAGATGAAATGTTTTAGTATTTCCAAAGTTAAAAAGGGTTTTATTTAACCAAAGGAATTGATAAAAGAGGTTTAATAATCCCGTATATGTTGAAAAAAGAAAATAGTTTAAAGACATATATCTTTAAGAAGATATTTTACTTGGATAAAAAATATTGATTAATTGAATAATAATCACCCACATACTTGACATCTTTTATCGATGATTGGTTCTGAGAAACCGGGATCGGATTTGGGCGATTCCTATCCGAAACCACTTCGAACCAGAATACGCGTTCGAAAGTGAAGACATGTTGAAGATAATGATTTTGAAGACAGAGATCTTCATAACGTAGGTTTGCTTGCTGCTAACCTCTGGGGTAATTCCCATATCATATATATGGTGGCAGTGGTATCTTTATTTTGAAATCTTCGATGCAACGGCTGCTCGCTACTAATCCTAGGGGTGATTCCCAAACAGGATGTAGTAGGAGGAGTTCATCAGTTTGTCCTTGTAACAACCTGGTATCTAGAACCATTCAAATCGACAATCATCCACTCATGTCAGACTTGAATTGCTCAAAACAACAGATTGTTAATTTATATTTGGCAAAACTCAGCATATACAGTAAATAAATAAATCACAGAATCACAGACACAGAGTAATATAACAATAAGCAGCGGAATAGATAGATAGTAGTTCATGAAGCTACTGTATAAACATCAGAGTTCGAAATAAAATACAACAGAATATCTCAAATACAATGTAGTGTGAATACAAAAGTCAGTGATAAGTCTGAATAAACAACTAGAACAAACTGAGAATCCGAATAGATAGAGATAGATCTTCAAGCAAAACTCCAAGCTCCAAAGGTGAGTCTCAAATGCTGTGACACTCAGTCTGACCCGAGCATAAAGCAAAACATGAAACACTCGAGTCGAGATTAACATTCTTATATGAGTAAATTCAACTCAAGTGAAATGTCAACTGAAATACAAGTAACTTAAAGGATAGTTGGGATTTCCATCATATACGGATCCGTGGAACTATCTACTATGTAGTAATATACGCTATTATAATATGTTTATTGTAAAGTAAACCATTAAAATAGTGTTAAGGCGTTACCCATATCTCCCTTAACACATTTTATATATTCCCGTAGTCTATACATTGCCGTACGCTCCACCAAACCAGTGGTTTACCTAGAGAACACCACATAGGTACGGTACAAAACAAACTCGTAAAAGGCGCGATAGGGCATGTGACAAGGCACGCGAGGCAATGCCAGGGTAGATATACCGTTTGCACTCCCGGACTGGTGGTAACACATAGCAGCTACTACCGCCCACCTCGTGACACACTTCCAAATCAAAGGTGCACCCAATCAAATCACAAAAGCAATAGAATGGTATCGAAGAAATGTGCCCGATAGGGGGAATGACCCCACTTGGCCCGGTATAACTCCTGTTTTAGCCACATCAAGCTGACTCACGGGAGTTAGGGCTGCGCTAAAACCTCATATAGAATCGTCGCCAAACCATCCTACTTCGTTCTGGAATCTCCACCAAGTACACAGTTGTTAAAGTGGTTTTCGGTATCGACAGAGGGTATGACAATATCCGATCCCGGTCTCTTGAAAAACCAAACACTTATTTCACACCGTGGTCATTTCATTTCAAATAGTTCATATTTCATATCAAAATATCATATTCATTTCAAAACCATATCAATTCGATATCATTATTCACTTTAAATAATATTCATTTCCAAAATCGTAACACTTTCAAAATTATAACAATTTCGAAATCATAACACTTTTGAAATCATAACATTTTGCAAATCATAACCCTTTTGAAATCATAACACTTTGGAAATCATAACACTTTCGACTTAAACAGTTTAGATATTGAAAATAGTATATATATATATATTAAAATAGTTATAAAATTAAAATACTTTACATATTAAAATAATTTATATATTAAAATAGTTTATATATTTTAAAAATATTTTATATAATAAAAATAGTTTCCTCCAATTTCACAAAATTGATTCAAATCAACTTAAATTCCAAAATTCAATTTAAATCAATCCCTATTCAACACTTTCAATTTTAAAGGTTAATGATTCAATTCAAATTCTTAATAAACCATTTCAATATTTATCAATTTCAAATCCAGGTTTGAACTATCTCTTCAATTCCAATAAGATTCAAAGTTTAAATATTCAAACAATTTCAATATAAGTTTCATTTATATTTCAATATTTAACTTTACTATTATTTAGTTTTGAAATATTCACTTAATCAATCCAATAATCATTTAAATAAAATCTCAAATTACAAATTTAAATAAAACTAAATATCCCATTTCAATTTATTTAAACTTGAAAATATTCATTTAATCACCTTAAATCAAATCAAGTTATAAAATCATATCTTATTATTCAATTTATTTTATATTAAATCTATTTTTATATATTTTTAAAATAATAAAATTATAAGTAAAATCTTAAAAATTATATTTTCAAAACTAACTTATAAATTTAAATTTCCAAAACATATAATTGTAAAAATAAAAAATTTAGACATATATATTATACATATTATATTTTAAAAAACAATATTTATTAAAACCCATATATTTACGTTCAACTTTAGAAAATCATTTCCAAAATATAGACCAACGGTGTCCGTATATAATTTTACATCCTATGGTCAAGTGATACAGATAATTATCATTTCAATCTGCAATTTAAATATCTACGGGTATATATCATTTCAACCCGCGATCCCAAAAGTCAAAATCAATGAAAAATCGCTTGGGTTTATCATTTCAACCCATAACGATTTACCCCTAATCTATAATATCATTCGGGTATGTATCATTTCAACCCATAGGGAATTCTAATCTAACAGGGAACTTGCAGAGTGAGAACAAATATGATAACAATATATCAACAACAAGCATATATCATCAGGGACAAATTTAAATATATACAGCAGGTTATAGTGTCATATGTCATAGGTAAACAATGGCAGATAATTGCATAGAATATTTAACAATTAAATAACTTAACAATTCAAATTTAACAGCATATTTCAATTTTCATTTCAAGTGAAATCAAATTTACTGAATATAAGAATGTTATTCGTGAGTGATTACTCACCTTTCGAGGCTAGAGAACAACGATGATAAAGATAGTGACACGGAGACGCACACGGATACGAACACAAGCAACTCAGAAAGCTGCTACGACCCATTTTGAACAACGGCGAGACAAAGGCAAAGCACGATGAACTGGATTCGATGAAGATAAATTTTATAAGTGAACTTATATATATCCAAACTATATATAGATAAAAATCAATATTTAGTTAAAACACATATTAATATAAATATCTCCATATTATACATTTTCAAATAGATATTTATTAAACACATATATAAATCAAACTATATATATATATCATTATTTTTAAAATCAATACTTACAAATCTGTATTTAATAAACCCATAGTTTATCAAATTCTACAATTAAAAATCAAAATATCATAATCTAACATAGTTTACATAACATAGTTTATCGAACATAACAATTTAAATATATACACGGTTCAAAATATTAACATTAATATAACATAACATATATTATACTAACATACAATACACACCACGTTTTCATTGTTATCATATTTCCAGATATATATATAGTAGATAGCACACAACAAACATACTTATATAAACTTATATATATAACTAACTGGTTATATAAAACTTACATGAACACACACACACATATATATATATATATATAATTCGACAGAATATAATATACCTATATTAACTTATACTTACCTGAACTTATAAAATATACAAACAGTATATAGGTACAAGAAATAACATCTCAAGTAGATGCTGAAATGAGTTTGAGCTATATATATAATTTCATATATATGTTTGGTATGACAAAAATCAAAAAAAAAACAAAGCATAGAGCTCACCCATTTATCAAAATGCAACACATATATATATTCCAGTAATAGGTGTAACTCATATATATATATATATACGGGTGTTCGAATATACATGCAGCGGAGGATGCAGTCAGAGGCGAAGCTATAGGTGGTTGGAGGAAGAGTTTGGCTGAGGCACGTGTGCGGTTGTGGGAGATGGTCAGAGGGATTCATGCTGTCAGGCGGGTAAAGAGAGGCCGTGCTCGACGGGTGCTAGAAGGGGCGGAGGCTGCTTGCATGGCTCGGGTTAGGCAGTGAGCGAGTAGAGATGGTGGCCAGCAATAACAAGGCGGAGGATTGTGGCACGTGAGGTATGGCCGGATCTGGTCAGAGGAGCACGGTAAGGCTGTGGCACACGGGAAGAGGAAGGCACAACGGAAGGGGAAAAATGGTGATGGGGTTCGGGTCGCTAAGGATGTGGTGGCCGTTGCGGGCGCTGTGTTTTGGAGGTAGTGGCGGATCTCGAGTGCTTAGATGGAGATGTGGTCATGTGGAGGGAAGAGAAGTGGTGGACGAAGTGATTTGTGGCCGGAGTAGTAGGAAGAGGAGGATGGTTAGGTGAAAGGGCAGTGACGCATGGAGTTTGGTGAAATGTCAGGTGGCGAGTTGATGGAGCATAGGGATGATGATGGAATAGGTCGGCTACTTGGCACTGGGTGTTCGGCTAGAGGATGGAAGGTGATAGAGTACGGCCAGGCGTGGAGGGGTTTGGCGAATAGGTGGTTGCTTGCGTTGTGGTAGTGTGGAGTTCATGGCAAAATAAAAGGTGAAGGGAAAGGCTCCATTAAAATGAAAGCAACAGGTGGCAAACAAATATATAGTTTTGATATATAAAATTTTCAAATGAAACAGTTCAAACGAAACGAAGGGTTAGAGAAAAGTGAACGCAGTTAATAAATATTGGAACCAGTAAAAAAGCAAAAGTCAAGAGGTGAATTTCTGTGAACATTTAAAGCAAGTGGCTATTTAGATTATGCGGTGGAAATTGAATGGACAAAGGAAACCAAAAGGCTCAATACGGTTACCGATACAGTCAACCGTTTCACAGGTTTCGTCGCGTATCGGACGCCGAAATACAGGAATGGATATACTGCGGAGATTAGCACGACGAGACGAACAGGATGGTACACAGATATGACTGATACGATCATCCTATCAAAACTCGATATCTGCTGCCAAACTGCTGTAAATTCGTCAAAAATAAGATAAACGGGGCTATAATAGTCCAAATTTGACGAAACGAAATATGACGTCTCACTCAGAAAATAGTTTACATTTTTATTGTATAAAAATATTCAGATTTTGAAAACATTTTATTTTCATCTAATTAACTGATTTTAAATTGAAATTGAAAATTACACTACATAATTAACTTTCATATTTTCCAATGAAAATTTTCCATTTGCTATGTCTAAATAGACGTATTCCAAATATCGAATTTTCATTGCAAAATTTTATGGTTTAAATTTCACAAAAATTCAGTTAATTACGTTATTAAATCGTTAAAATTTTCGGATCATTACAGTCCTATTCCTAGACAACACGTATGGACAAGTGTCTGACATTGCATTTCCAAGACCATGTACATTGATTTTTACAAACGTACATCTGTTTGGTGGTGTAGGAGGTAAACCCCTCTTACACTTAACACCCTTCCCTGAGACGTACGAGCTCGAAGGTTGTACTTTTATGGAAATTAATAATGAGTTATTAGAAAGGACATGTGGAATTCAAAGTGGGATTTGTTTTGTAAAAGGTAATACGTCACCTTAGGCCTCACACCTGGAAATGGCTGAAATAGGGTATGCCGCAAGGCTATGTGGGCCGCACCCATTAGGGTATGGTCATCACCTTTCTAGATTACCCTCTATATATCAGGTTTGCTATGTATGCTATGAGACGTCTCAGATAGGTCGGGAATGACCGGGGTGAAGAAATATTTTGTACTATCCAGGACCATTGTGTTGGACATTGGAAAGGGGTAGGCTAGTCTTGCTAGATGTAAAGGACTGTCTGTGGGTCCTTGGTACATTCCTCTAGAGATGTCATGTACGAAAGGTAGTCCCTTACCTATCATTTATAGAGTCCATTCTTCAATAAGTGCCTTCGGACATAGTTGTATACCTATTATGCTTAAATTTAATCAATGTAACAATTTTAGCTAAGATTAATATGTATTTGTAATCTAGACACTATTATAATATCACTGGATTTTTCATAGAAATATTTTGGTTATCATAAGGTAAAAACCCATCCGTGTTTATGTGCGATATGGTCTTATGAGATACCCTTTGTTTGCAAAAATATCCATGTTTTGAGTTTTCTCACACCAGTCCCATGACTCGCCCAGATTTTATTTTCCTTTCTCTTAAACTCTGGATGCCCTATTTTTTCGGACAACTAAGTAGTTTAGGTCTAGCTTGGAACATTTTGGAGGAGCTTAGAGCAGGAGCTGGAGTTTCCTCTATAGATGGTTATCCATATCGATTTCTGCTGCATTTGTTTACTGTTTATGTTCATCATTAGTAGGGATAAAGATTTATAACTTTCCAGACTGAGGTTAGAATAGACTCTGATGTATGTATTTAAAATTTTAGCTGTAAAGGTTATATATTGAAATAATATATGTTATTCCATTCGTGTAAGATTCTATTTCATCATTGTTTTTCTTTTTACCCTTGACCAAACCGTCTTTCCAGCACTTGGATGAACGTGAATACCATGGATGTATTAGTGTCGACCGTGGATGTACTAGTGTCGATTTTTTAGGGTCGAAAATGTAGGTCGTCACACTCGTATTCATGGTTTTAATGGTATTACAACTGAAGCGTAGGCTAGGTAAATCTTCTGATGGAGTTAGAAAACTATGGTCGAATGAGAGTACGGGTGTTGCCGTTTGCTATGATGGATGCGAACTCTCCGTACAATGGCTTTTTGGGCCGACCGACCTTGCTGAATTCAGGTCAACTATCGCGCTTTGGTGTTTGACACTCAAATTCCTGATAGAGAATGGAGTGGGAATTATCCATGGAGATCAGGCGAGTAGACATGTTTGTTATGTGACTGAGTTGAGAGATGCTCAACGAAAAGAAAAATGAAAGGATGTGGAGAAGCCTCTCTGCATCAAAACTAATGAAACTTAGTAATCAGCGTCCAAGCCTTGGCTCGGGCACCACTGTTGGTTCTATAAAGACATAGATCTGAAAGATGAAGAAGAGGCGCCCAAAGAAACCAAGGCTACGCCTTTTGAGCTAACGATCAACATCATGTTAAGTCACGACGGCCCATCACGGGTCCTAAAGATCGGATCACAACTCAGTGCAACAACGATGAACGAATTAGCTAGTTTTCTCCGAGTGAATCTTGATTTCGCTTGTACCAATTCTAACATGTGTGGGATCTCGCTGACCATTGTGAGCCATGCATTGTATATCAACCTGAGGCATGTCCTGGTGAAACAAAAATGATGCGACATGGATTCGGAGAGATCTGCTGCACTTAAAGAGGAGGTGGATAAATTTAGGAACAATGGGTTTATTCATGACGTCCTCTACCCGAAAGGTGTATCCAATCCAGTTCTTATGAGAAAAGCTAATGGAAAGTGGCGAACATGTGTCGACTACTCAGACTTGAACAAAGCATGCCCAAAGGACAACTTTCCACTTTCGAGGATCGACCAACCGGTAGATTCAACCACTGGACATGAACTTCTTTCATTCATGGACGCGTACTCTGGATACAACCAAATCTTGATGCACGTCCCGGTCTAGGAATAGTCCAGCTTCATTACTGACCTGGGATTATACTGTTGTGTTGTGATGCCTTTTAAAATAAGGAACGCTGGTGCTACTTACCAAAGACTGGTTAATCAGACGTTCAAAGACCAGATCGGGTGATCAATGGAAGTATATATTGATGATATGCTAATGAAGTCGTGGCGTTTAAACGACTACATTAATGATTTGGCATAGATGTTTAGTGTTCTCCGGAAATATAAATGAAACTTAATCCATTGAAATGCTCTTTTGGCGTTGCGTCAGGGAAATTCTTGGGTTTCATCATTAACTCCCACAGAATTGAAGCTAATCCCAAGAAGATTTAGGCAATAAGGGATATCCAAGTGCCGAAGACAATCAAGCTGGTGCAAAGTCTACATGGGAAGGTCGCTACATTGAGCCGATTCATCTCTAGAGCCATCGACAAGTGCATCCTTTCTTCGACTTAATCAGGAGAGGGAAGAGAAACTTTGAATGGATGCAGGATTGCATTAATGCGTTCCAAGATCTGGTACATCACTTAGAGAGACCCCCATCTTGTCCAAGCCACTGGATCATGAAGACTTGTATATTTACTTGGCAGTGTTTGTACATTCCACAAGTGTCGCACTGCTACGCAAAGAGGATCGGATCTAGAGGCTAGCGTATTATGTTAGCAAGCGATTAATAGGTGCTGAAAGGAACTGCCTGAAACTAGAGAAGCTCGCATACTGCCTGTTGGTTGCATCAAGGAAGCGCTACCTTTATTTCTAGGCTTATCCCATCAATGTCTTTAGACCAGCCGGTACAATAGGTCCTATAGTGACCTGACGTTTGGGAGGTTACTTAAATGGAACATCGAATTGAGCCAGTTCGATATCACTTATCTCCCTCAAAGAGCCATCTAATGTTACAACCCAAACGCTTGAGAAGAATTCCACCATGAGCTATCGCCCCACCTCAACACGAGAAAATAAATATCCAGGGATAGAATATAACAGGAAATCCCGGTTCTCATTTTGAATCAAAAATAAAATATATATCTTTGTTGTTGCGAAGGTGAAATACAGCTTAAAATAGAGGCGAAATCAAGAAACAATGCTGCATTTGCAACACCTAGGGTTGAAAGATGCTATTCATAACTTTGCATAAGGCGTTGGTGGAAAGCATGGTTGTTGAGTTAGAGGATACAGTAACCCCAACCAGTGTGATAGCTAGTGTGCGTATACTATAACCTCACTTCCCGGCTAATAGGTTATCGTGACTCGATCGCCATTCGATGTTGAGTGAAATGTTACTCCAAAAATTCCCCTTCTTACTCTCCGACGAAACCGAATGAGGAGTGAGGGTTTTCTGTGTATAAAAGTCGTTTACCCCAAGATCTTTAATATTGAGTCATTTTTGGAGAAGGTCTTCTTCTATATAGCATATTGGCTAAGATGGTCTTTTAAGGCGACATGATTTAAGGAACATACTGTCTAGAATAACATAGTATAGGCAGAATTAAACGTAAAATATATAATGAGAAACGTACATTCACAATACAATCGCTTGTTGCCTACTTGTGACCACTTCCCCGGTTCGCAAAAAAAAACTTATAAAAGAATTCAAAAATAAATTTATACTTATAATGCTTAAACCATTTAAGGAAATTTTTTAGGAAATCAATCTGATTGAAGGCAAGTTACAACATGCGCCAAGATTTTAGGCCAGGTCCTAATTTACATAAATATAGAAATAATTGAATGAACACATACTGAAATTTACCAGAATGTAAAAGTTTCATGGCCGAGTGTCGAAAATATGCTTTATACAGAATTAGTCAAGATGTCTCTCTCTACCTATCGTCCAGAGTAAGGTTTGGAATTCGCCGCTCTTTTTCAAAAAGCGTCGTACCAAGGCTACCTTTTGCAAAACTTCACTAGATGATTCTTAGCCAATATTTGCTCTCAAATCAAAATAGAAACTATAATTATACAAAATGATAAAAACAATTAATGACAATCTCTAGAAAAATGAGAGTGAATGTCTAAATTTTCGCACCAAAATCTCTGTTAAATCCATTCGTCTTCTCCCTTTTCTCTCCTAAATTTTATTATATAAACATTATTTCTAAAAAAACAAACAAACAAGAGAGAGAAACATCAATGGCTGCCTGTATCTCCATCAAATTCAACCCGATTTTATCAATGCCGAAGCGTCGCATTGTTGCTGTTGGTCTGCGTTAGGACTATTAGACTAACCGCAAGAGGCAAAGGAAGTTAATAGTGCACAATCCAGCAACACAATTCATTTGCAGCCTAATTTCATTAATCCTCACATAATAGCAACATAATCCTTGCTCTTTGATTTGGCCACAAATACATTCTGGATGGATTCGGCCATCTGGGATGCTTCCAGAGAAAACCTTACATTGATAACATACTCACCTTACCAGCCGATTTGTGTTGAACCCATCGTCATCAACTCGATCAACTTAGTTCCAGCCCTGCCGCCTTTTCCAAACAATTTGTGAGGGGAAGGGAAGTTATCTCACCATTTTGGCTAACTGTCTTCGCTATTTAGTCCTAGTATATTAGTGTCATTTTGAACATGTATATACCGATAGGTTATATTAAAAAGGTGTAATATGAAGCAACGTATATGTAAATATTCTGGTATTCTAGTTAAATTTTTTAAAGCGATGTTGTGTAGCTGAAAATACATTTGTTTATTTGCTACTTTGCTGTTTGATATCTTGATATAAAGAAAGGAATTGGAAGGTTTAGAACTTCGTTTGACCTCGAGGAAAGCTTATTGTCGGAAGGTCTAACCTCTAAACTATTTAGATCCTTCGACAATAAAGGAAAGTTAAGGTTAGAATACCTTCCGATCTAGTTAGAAGGGTCAAAAAGAGTAAATTTATCACTATAGCCTTGATTCCCTTCGGAAGGGTAAAAGGAACATTTTAAGTCCGAAATGACACTTAAATGAATTCAAGATTACCCTATTAAGTTAATAATAAGTGCAGCTTTTAAATCTTACCTGAAAAAGGAGTGAGTAGTGGAGCTAATTTAAAATTTAAATTCAAATTTGGAAAGTGATCTCTTTGTTTTGAAAGAAGTTAAGCTATTTGAAAGAATTCTTTTACTTGTACCTGGTAATTATGTTTACAGGAAGAAGAAGCTGTAAATTCTATGATTTTTAGAGAAGGTGACTTGGAAAGTCAAGGGAATCCTTTCGCGTGGGGGGGGGGGGGCAAATGTTACTCTAAAAATTCACCTTCCGCTTAAATCAGGAGTTCTCAAACAAAGGACAGAAGGAAAAGAATTTAGACCAGACCTTCCAAAGAGGTCGAAGGGATGCGCTCAATAATATGAAGCGGCTCAAGACCTTTCGAAGGTATCAAAGGGTATTATTCCACAATATCCAAAAAGCTCTTACCTTCCGAAAAAGGCAAAGAAGTCAGGACAAGGGCACACATTCCTATAACAACCTTTCTGAAAGCATAATAAGCCTTTCGGGCCGGTTGGAACACCTACTGAATACCTTTCGACGGTGTTGAAGGGTCTATGATGAAGGCAACATGCATAAATCAGCAAAGAATGAAAGACAACCTTCCGACAAAATTCAAGGAAAGCTCGGTTCTCGGCAACATTCAAGTAAAACGCAACCTTTCGTCAAAATCGAAGGGTTCATAATAGCCAGGAACACTCTGGCACCTCCGAAGGGATCACATACCATATAGATTGCAGACCTCCCGACGAGGGCAAAACATTCTTAAAAAACAAATGGTAGAAAAGACCCTTCAGCTGCGCTCAGGGATCCACGATGACATGTGAAAGGAAAACCTTTCGACGAAGTCGAAAGGTCAGCAACTGCATACAAGAGGGGAACCCTTCGACCCAGCCAAAGGCACACAGATGGAAGCATGGCCACCGGCATCTATAAATAAGACCCAAGGGGTCTTGTTTTTGGGGTGAATTGGCCCTCATTCAAGTCTTGTAACTTATTAATCATAGCTTTGTAACCCTAATTGGGTACTGATTTGGGGAAATTGAATAAAATGAAGTCACTTTTCAGATAAAGAAGGAAGTCTTGAATTTGGTGAATTATTTTACTGTTTACTTAAATCTTTGTTGGTTTTACTTTAAATTTCAGGTTTGATCTCTTCGGAAGGTTCTTAAAAGAGATAATAATTTTCTCTTCCCAAATAATTCTCAAAACCCTTCGGAAGCCTCCACCCTGCAACCAAAACCTTACGACTATAAGGGAACTTTCTATAAGTCAACATCCTAAGAAACCTTTCAAACTCATAAAAGTTGTGGGTAAATCCTTTTGGAAAGAACCATAGCCTATCACATTCCAGCAACCTAAATAACCCTCCGGACCCCAAAACAGTGGCTTGCCTAACCTTCCGGCAAATACCAAGGTCAACTCTCCAAATAGGACAAAATAGGGAAATCCCATCCTCATCACGAAGATAATCTTCGTGGAAAATCTCATAAAGGTTCAACTAATCAGTGGTCATCGATTCAACAGATTCGAAAAGTTTCTTTTATCTTATACATAGACTTTCTTGACTACATTGAAAGGATTAATCTCTTCATTTGGAGTGATTCTGAATTACTAACTAGACATTCACTGACCATCTAAAGATCCTACTTTCTACAATTTTCCAATAACTTTGTCTACTTAAATTTCTTGGCGTGTTAACCATAAATTTGGCTAACATGATATTTTGGAAGAATTTATCACTTACACATTTTTTCATTACAGTCCAATTTTACTATTTATAAGCGGTACCCAGTAGCGACGATTATTTACATCAGTTCTTCTCATCCACACTATATTACATTAGAACTTAGAAAATTTAGTTTTGATGAAAATTCCAACATCTTGAAAGTGACTAAGGATCATTCAATATGGAATATTAAATAAACTATCTACTTATGCAGAATGTAAATGTAAAAGTAAAGTAATAAAGTAAATGACACCAGAGATGTGACGCCCCACCTCTATACCCACGCTAGCCAAGGACACTACAAGGTAATGCCGCCAACTAGCACGAAGAATAAGGCTGTTGAGGAGCGACCATCTGTATAATTGCTTTGTGCGAGTACCGATATGCCAGATAAAAATATAACTTTTCATCTCAAGAGGAAATCCGACATACCGTTACAAACTCAAAGCTACTACACAGTGGCTATATGGACTTCGGAAACAAATATAGAAATAAACATAACACAAATCAGTCACAGACAATTCATATCACAAAGGCGGAAATAGATATGAATATAACACATGAAAGTGTATATCAGACTAGTGGTCAAATAAGATCCACAATAACACAAAAGAATAGATACAAGTGCAAGGCAAAAGAATATGTATACATCAAGGAGTCTAAATCTCAAATGTATACAACAAAAACTACTAAACTAGAGTAGTAAGCCAAAAGTCAGAAGATGGCTCCAGATAAGAAGTCATGAGGAAGCACCTGTAAAATCTCAGTCTGACCCGAGTATTATTTAAGAAGAAAATAATAAACGGATCAGTCTAGCTATAAATATCAGATAAAGCGATATAGAATAAGAGATATGACAAAAACGTATCATAACCATAATACCATACTGTGATAAGTACGTAATTGAAAATCAATCCAGAGATTAATCAATATCACAAGAATCTTCTCAAAGATTAAAAAGAATGTCATATTCTTTATTTAATTCACCAAGCCACAATAGTGACATACATATCAATGCCAATTGTAAAAGTTGGTGAAACATAAATTCCAGAAATCATCAACAAGAAATCCAGAAAACACAATAAATAGGAACAACGACGTCGTACAGCGTAACGTCCGATGAACCAAAGCACAATGAAAAGGAACAACGATGTCGTACAGCGTAACATCCGATGAACCAACACATAGGAAAATGGAACAACGATGTCGTACAGCGTAACGTCCGATGAACCAAAACACAATAAAAAAAAGAACAACGATGTCCTACAGCGTAACATCCGATGAACCAACACGTAGTAAAATGGAACAACGACGTCGTACAACGTAACGTCTGATGAACCAAATCACGATAAAAAGGAACAACGATGTCGTACAGCGTAACATCCGATGAACCAACACGTAGTAAAATGGAACAACGACGTCGTACAGCGTAACGTCCGATGAACCAAATCACTATAAAACGGAACAACGACGTCGTACAGCGTAACGTTCGATGAACCAACATGTAGTAAAATGGAACAACGACGTCGTACAGCGTAACGTCCGATGAACCAAATCACTATAAAACGGAACAACGACGTCGTACAGCGTAACGTCCGATGGACCGAATCAAAGAGACATCGCACATTGCTAGTCTAAACCATAAAATGATCGTCATCGATCATCAAGAAGTGTCAATCACACCAAGCTAATAAATATATGAGTTTAGCTTCATGTCTCATAACCACTTGCTTAACTTAAATATTTACGAACAAGTTGTAGGTCTTCACTAGAAAATTGTCACAAAAGATTCAATCGAACAAGTCCAAGAATTAACCGGCGAAGTAAACGCAAGCGTTTCATACCACTCGTTTTGCTAAGCCGTTTAATTAGATTTCTCATACGAGTGAGGTAAAGGTTTGTATATACTAGTAGATTGGAAAACGGTTTAAGAAAACGAACTTTGTAATAAAATAGTGTTGAAATCGTTTTGATAAAAGACTTTTGATATTTACTATTAGTATAGAAAACCTTTATATTTTTAAAGTGACAAGTCATAGAAATGATTGTAGAAACAACCAATCATCAAAAATTCACATTCGAAGACGTGAATCAAATCCAATTAAACCGATAAAGAATCCATCGAAGTGGATATTCAAAAATCCCGAAAAAGGAGTCATCGAAGTCTTAATAAATGATAACAACAAATAGGATCATCACGAATCGATTCAAATTGGAAATTCAGTCCAAAAAGGCAAACTGGACTGAAACAGCAGGTTCAGTCGACTGAACAGAGTTTTCAGTCGACTGACCCTGTACCTGGAAATTTTCCAGGTTCAGGAAACTTTCTGTTTCCAGGTTCAGTCGACTGAATAGAGTTTTCAGTCGACTGAATCATGCCTGGAAACTTTCGGGTTCCAGGTTCAGTCGACTGAACAGAGAATTCAGTCGACTGAATCATGCCTAGGCTGTTTTTCAGCCTATACAAAATGAAGAGAAAACTCTTCCAAAACGCAACCGGACGAACATTGGCTCTAAGGGTTTATGCCAAACAGCAACCCGGCCCTATATGCTCCTCGGTGCATCACCAAAAGCATGATCAAACATCCATAAAAGGATTTTCACATAAATTTGACTTCAAAAACCAAAAATTGGAATATTCACAAAACCAATCCAAATCAAGGGCAAATGCACATGAAGAAGTGTTAGGAATTCATACCTAACAATCAAAGATAATTATAGTCCTAGATGTGAGATAAAAATCTCACCTTTGAACCCAAAAACAATGAATGAGAAGCTTGAAGACAAGGGAAGATCAACCACACTTCAATCTCAACACAAGAAGCTTGAATCTAAGCTTAAAAAGGAAACACTTCCCAAATTAAGTTTAGGAATTTTCTAAAATCAAAGAGAGAATGAATTGGAGAAGAAGATGGAGATGCATACCTTAGCTTCTCTTTGGATTTGGAGAAAGAATTTGGATTTGCAAGAGGAACTAGGGCTTGGAGTTTTAATTTCCCATTCCACTCACCATTGTTGCTCAAGAACTGAAATGAGGAGGAAGTGAGGGAGAATGGGGAGAAGTGGTTCAGATTTGGGGGTTAAGTTGGCAAAGGGGCTGAACCCAAACCCAAACCCAAAGTGCAAATGGTCAAATTTTTGACTAGCTCCAAACATATCAAAGTTTATACTCAAAAAGGTCGCAAACGGCATTTTGGACTCAATGGGGGTGGTCTCGAGTCCCAATTCGACAGTTTGCAAAATGTAGCTTTTCGGACTTTTATCCGATTAACGATGAAATATTTAAATAAAATATTTAAATATACAATCGATAAATATGCGGGTTGTTACACGAGATTTTTATACTGGTTCGAACTTCCTGTTCTACGTCCAGTCCCAGACTCCTTTTGGAATTTCACTATCAACCCTTACTTAATCCAAAGGAACATGTATTACACCGCCTGAGCAACCGAATAGGACTTCAATCTCCTAAGCAACAAAATAGGACTTCAACTGCCTGAGCAACCGAATAGGACTTCAATAATACAGAAAATTATCTGATTAAATATGCTCTTTTAATAGCACAGATAAGTCTTTAGAGTACACCCTTCCTATAATCTTCTCCTTTGTGGTATATTGAGTAACTTGTGAAGACATGATATTGATTAGATAACCAATAAAGTATTCTTGAATGAACACGTGATTAGAACGAAGTTTATAAGTATTGAATTCTTAGAGTTCAAATAGCAAGGTAGATTAGAAATAGAATGAGAATTGATTATCGAAACAATGGAATTCATGGCTATTTATAGAGATTAAGAGTTGTATTCGTTCATGAAAGACAGCCATGAAAAGATATGGAAGCAACTCTTGAATCAAGAGTTGTTTCTGTTCATTAAAACGAAGTGTCTCTTGAAAATCTAGCCATTATGAAGATTCAGCTGTTTGAACTAAACATTTCAGACAGCTGAATCTATTGAAAATCAAAATAGAAAAGTAACAGTGCAAAAATGGTATAATTCAGTCGGCTGAATATTCCAAGTCAGCTAGCTGAATGTTCATATTATTTTTTGAACATGCACATCATTCAGTCGACTAACAAGGGTCATTCAGCCAGCTGAATGCAGTGTATTCAGATAGCTTCTTTGATTTGCCAATATTTTTATTTTGAGTGCATATATATACCACTACGGAGAGATTTTAACATATATTTACTACTAAACTCGGACCTTAAACTTAATACTTTGCTGAAGCTTCAATCCAAAATCTAGTCTTCAAATTGTTAGAATATTTCTCGAGTAAAAAACAATATCTCCTCCTGCAAGTTTAGTTAGATCTAAATGATACAATTACATATATAGTTGTCACAATCAAAACACCAAAATTTGAGGCTCTAACACATCGATCACATCAAACTTGAATAGTCCAAACAAAAAGTTCTTGATTTAATAATAACAATTATTATATAGGGGCCCATAATTTTGAACATTTTTTTTGAATATCGGAACATTTGCAATATGGTTAAGTGTTATAAAATCGATTTAATAACCTTGTTAAACTCTTTTTAATTAAAAAATAATAATGCTAAATTTGTTCTTGAAGTTTGTTTATAAAAATAAATAGCTCGAAGAATTATTGATAATGTGACCGAAAATCAATTTATCGATAACAGCTTTTTTCCTAGTAAAAGTTGTTCGAAATTGTAGTGTTTTCCTAATATATTAATGTGTAATTAATTATAAACTAAAAATATTTATGTCATGGCTAATTAGATGTTAATAGTAAAGAGAGATTAGCAAATGGATTGAGGAGGAGATATTTTGATGATTAATGTTTTAGATCTTTGTTTTTGGTCAATGGTGAGGTGTAAAGCAAACACATAAAGGATATAGTTTTTGACCATAAGGTGTAAAGAAAACACATGGCGGGTTGGTTTTTGACCAAAAATAGGAGGCAGAAGGTGAAGGTGACCTCTTAGTGAAATCTATTTAACACCCTTAAGGCTTTGAAAATGGGTTTGCTAATTCACAAATCATAGAAACATTCTCTTCATCCTCTTTTTTATACATATAAACTATCTCAATGAAATCATAGAAACATTCTCTTCATCCTCTTCACTTTACATATAAACTATCCCAAATCACATTGAAACATCACCAAACTCAAGGTATAGTCCAAACACAACATTGCACCAAGGTTTAACAATTCAAACTTGGAAGAAATGGAGCACACAACCCCTCACACTTCTTGGTCATAAGCAAGGGAAGTATTTTCTAGGCTTGGGCTTGTGTATTTGTGAAGGAAATTTAAACTTTGGAGCTTACTTTGGTTGAGGTAGGAAGTGTTATCAAGATAGAGGCTTGTGCTTGGTTGTCAGGTTGGAAAAGAGTGAGTTAACTCACCATTTATTTGTAATGGAGTTGTATAATATTACTTGTATAATTATAGTAAAGTTATTAACTAATTAATGTTTTATATTTGGACCTTACTTGCTTTTGAAAGCAAATGACACATACTTATGCATATCATCACTTGCAAGACCTTCTTTAAGTGACCTTGACATTGTGCATATATGGTTGATTGGATGGTGGAAGGTTTGGACATGAATATGAAAAGGTTTCTATAGCGAATAATCACTATAGAAGCACTTTGAAATGCCTTGTGTTCGACAATTTCTATAATATTTTGTAAAGACATCGTTAGGGCTTTCTTGGCATGGTTATGATGTAATATGAGTGTGTTATTTAATGTAAAAAAATTGGATCTTAGAAAGATGTTAACGTATTGTAAAATGGCCAAACTTTCTAGTGCTTAAAACTGCCCCAGTCCATAGTCTGTTATAGCACTTGACAGGGCACTTTTTGGCCAGTATTGTAGTTGTGCTCCCTTTTGGTAACATTCTGGAAATGCTATAGATTTGCCGTTTGAAACTTTAGTTCGTTCAAAATGGCTGTTAATTAAAGTTTTTTTCTACAATATCTTTAGAAGTACTTAATAACATATATTAGAGTATTTTAAAAGTGGTTTGAAGTTTAAACATATTTTTAATAATTAATTATCAATTATTGAAGTAAGAGGGTTTAATAAACATAATTTTATAACATGCTTTTTGAAGTTTTTAAATAATTATAGAGCAATTATTATTAAGTAACATTTTAAACATATATTTAAAACGTACTTATAAGTATTTTTATACATATATAGTTTTAAAATTAGTTAAATATTTTATTAATCTATTAAAAGGTTTATGTAACATTTTTCCATTTTAAATTGTTTTTAAATTTTGTTAAATATATTAGCTTTATATATAAATTAGTAATATATATATATATGTGTGTGTGTGTATATATTCATATATATATATATAATTTTTAGAAGGTTTTTATATATATATATATATATATATAAATGTAATTACGAAGGTGTAATATAATTAAAAGGGGATTAGGAGTCGCTTATGTGACTTAATCATGCATTGTGTATTTACTTATTTATGGAAAGTAATTAATCCCATACCTAGCACTAAAAGCCAACAAAGTATACTTGTTCTCTTTATGAGAGCTAAGAATGATGTTCGAGTAAGGTTTAGAAGCAACAATGCTCTAACCTACCATCTTCACTCTTGACCGAGGGATAGCATAAGTTAGGAAGGTGAGAAACGGTGCCAAGTATTCGCCATATGCAATCGTTTTAGGACTAGGTATTCGATTAATCGACTATCGAACTTGACCAAATTAACTTCAAAAGTTTATGAAAGCTTCATGGCTTCATATGGTTTGAGATCCCCCAAGGAGGACTTATTATTATAAAATGTCACTTGCTTTAAGAATACACACACAAACACACACACACACACACACACACACACAAGATCCCTCAAGGAGGACTCCTTTATATCGTTCGCTTACTTCTAAAAGAGAATTAAGATTGAGTAAACCAAAAATTCACCAACTTAGTTTTAAAGAGTCCAGGATGGGATAAGCATACTTATGTATTACATGCCATAAACAACTTCAAAAATGATATATAAGTCCTATGTTTTAGAAGTGTTTGTGAAGCGAAATGCTATAGAGTTGAATTTTCTATCCTAAGGTTACGTCTAAGGGAGAGGTTAAAGTTAACATTTTTGACCAATGATATAGAGCTGAACTATCTATCCTAAGGTTAAATCCAAGGGAGAGGTCAGCGTTAGCATTTGTCGGACGACTTATGTTGGAAGCCATGGGAGATTCATGATCTGTTCGAGTAATGAAGGTTCGTAAGTTGAGATGTTGAATGTGACTTCGCCATCAAAAATGACAGATGACAGAGTAAGATGCACAACCTTGGGGTTTAGCTAACGAAAGGGGTATATCAACTCCACATCTAGATATGCTTATCTATGTTGCTAGTAGGAGTTGATGATACATGGCATCACGTGTTCGGATGTGGGCTGGTTGTGTTTAACTTTTGGTATATTTTATTTAGAGGTATACGACACTCGAAAGGTTTCTAATCCTTGTCATGAAGGCCAACCTCGATGTACTGCGAAGACCTCCATGGAAATCCATATACGAACAAGCCTTAGTAGTTGTAGATGTACTTCTAGTATTGTTGTGTTGTGAGATGCAAGCAACACATCTATTTTCTAATTTATATTCTACACCCTAGACACTATCTATTATATTGCTGTATTTACTTATAAGATAATTTTATTCTTTTGAGGAGAAAAGCGTTACAGTGATTCGAATGGCTCAAAAGTTACTGTTATATGGATGCATGTATCTTGAGTTTCTTATACCAGACTTATGTCTGACTTGTGGTTTTTATTTTCCCTAAATTCCTCGGGTATTCTTTCGAGTAGGCTGAGTAAAGCAGGTTTGACTATAGACACTTCAGAGCTTCACGAGACGAGCTGGATGGTTCCATTTATCTATCTATTTTTATTTCAGCCGAACTATTAGTATGTTTGTAGTAGCATTGTGAGGATAGGCAGTTATAACTGTCAAGGATGATGATAGTACTTAGGTTTTGTAACTCTGAAATTACTCTATATCTTGGAGTAACCTTTTGTACTATCTTTTTGGATGTTGTCTATTATCGTTTCGCTTGTGAGATTCTGATATTATGTTCTTTCTTTCTTGTTTTATTTCTTTTTCTTTCTATTTTACCCTAATAACCTATCTTTCCGTCACTTGGGTGTCCGACACACGAATACCATGAATGTATTACTGTCGATGTTCGAGGGTCGAAAAGTCTGATCATTACATTTGGTATCAAAGCAAAGGTTTAACGAATTTCTTGGCTTTGGTTGAGTATAACTCATTAGAGATAGGGCAAGCGATACCCTAGAATGAGTTGAGTGTATTATATATATAAGAGTATATTTGTATTTTTTCTATGAACCTACCCCTTTATAGTATTTTCGTAGGAATAACTCTTTTTTAGAGATATAACTCTATCCTTAAAGTATTTGAAAGATGTTTTGCTATGTTCAGGTAGTTAAAACGATGAGTACTAGAGCTGCTATTGCTAGAGGAGGAGGTAGAGGTGGGAGGAGTAGCACTGATTGCAAGGGTACTAAAGCTTGAGCCATAGGAAGCCAAAGGACAGTTTGCACCAAAGAGTTGTTACAATTGCCACCAGCCTAGTCATATGGTTATGGACTGTCCTATGCTTCAAAAAGGACAACAACCTAGGGTTTTCGCTTTTGCTAACATACCTTCCACTTCTTCAGCTACAAAGGGGAAGCAGGTTCTAAAGGTATATTATTTATTTATGGCATTCCTGCTCGTTTTTCATTTGATATTGGTGCTTCACTTAGTTTTTATACCTTAATCTTGTTGATAGATTGAAATTGGGGCCATTTATGGTTTATGATTCTATTTGTGTGTCAAACCCTATGGGAAACTCAACCAATCTTAGTATGATATGTTTAGGAGTTTCGGTTACTTGTTATGACCAACTCCTTCCATGTCATATGTATGTTCTTGATTTTCTAAGATTTGATATATTACTTAGGATGGATTAGTTGTCTTGGAATCATGCAGTCCTAGATTGTGTTAAGCAAGCTATAGTATTAAAGAAAGGAATGGAGGTTCCGGTAGTGTCTTATGAAGGGCCTACTCGTCAATGAGTAGTTTTATTTATTCTCTTTATACGGTTAAAGAAGAGTTGGGGTTGATTTTTGTTGTTCGAGAGTTTATAGATGTGTTTGAAGAAGTATCTGGTTTACCTTCTCACCGTGAGATTGAATTTCGTATTGATTTGGTTTGTGATGCTAAACCTATTGTGTTGCCTGTTCATAGGCTATCACCGAAGGAGAAGTTAGAGTTAGCAAACCAGGTTAGCGATTTGTTACATAAAGGCTTGATCCAACCTAGTCGATCGAACTAGGGAGCGCCCATCGTCTTTGCTATGAAAGTAGACGGTTCCTTAAGATTTTGTGTGGATTACCATGAGCTCAATAAGAGGACTATTAGGAACAAGTATCCTTTGCCCATGATAGATGACTTGTTCCATTAACTACATGGTACTCGGGTACTTTCTCAACTAGATTTTTCCATAAGATTTCATTAATTGAGGGTAGCAGAGGAGAATGTGTCTTTGATGGCTTTCAATTTTGATAAGTTTTATGAATGGTTGGTTATGCCGTTCAGACTAACCAATGCTCCAACATATTTTATAGACTTGATGAATCAGGTTTACTGGGATATGTTGAATAAATTTGTGCTTGTCTTTTATCAATAATATTTTGGTCTACTAAAGGACCAAGAAGGAGCATATTCGCCATCTAAGGATTGTATTTAAAACATTGAGAGAGTATGTGTTGAATGCTAAGTTCTCAAAGTGTCATTTTTGGTGGTCGAAAGTTAGGTTCTTAGGACATGTGTCTCGAGAGAGGGTATTTCTATTTATCCAGCAAAGGTTGTAGCTATTCAGGAATAGAAGAGGCTAGAAAGCGCAACTGAAATTAGGAGCTTCTTGAGGTTGGCAGGTTATTATTGGAGATTTATTCAGGATTTCTCTAAGATTGCTTCATACCTAATGAGTTTAACAAAGACAGATGTCAAATTTTTTAGACTGATAAATGTGAACAAGCATTTAAAGAGTTGAAGGCAAGGTTAAATATTGGTCCTTTTCTCATTCTAGATTGGGGTGAGGGTTTAAATGTTTATACAAATGCTTGTGAGATATGTTTGTGTGCAGTGTTCATGCAGCATGGAAGGGTTAATGCTTATGCCAGCCGACAACTCAAGCTACATGAATCAAGGTATCCAACTCATGACTTGGAGTTATTAATGGTTGTATTGGCATTAAAAATGTGGAGGCATTACTTACTAGGTGAGAAGTTCGAGTTGTACACGGACCACAAATCCTTGAAGTATCTTTTCACCCAGAAAGACTTAAACATGAGATAGTAATGTTGGTTAGTGTTTCTCACGGCTTATGATCTTGATATTTTGTATATGCCTGGAAAAGTGAATGTTGTAGCTGATGCACTTAGTATGAGATATGTGGTTATGGAAAATGCAGAAGTGCGTTCGACCCGTATAAGTCATATTGAATGCAATCAACTTAGGGATCCCTATACTGCAAGAATAGCTAAGCTTGTACGCGAGAATGAGGTACCAGAGAGGTGTTCAGGATTCAAGGTTAATAACCATGGTATATTGAGAATGAACATGAGGTTATGCATTCTAAATATCAACGGGATAAGGCAAGAGGTTTTAGTATAGGGTCATCATTCGAGACTTATAATACATCCGGAGGTTACCAAGATGTATCCGGATATGAAGCAGACTTTCTAGTGGGAAGGTATGAAGAGGGATGTTTACATATTTGTGCGTAGGTGTTCTAATTGCCAACAAGTCAAAGGCGACCTTCAGAAGATAGCTGGACTGCTTCAGCCACTTAAGATTCTGATATGGAAGTGGTAGCATATATCTATGGACTTTATAGAAGGACTACCTAGGTCAAGGAAAGGTAATAAAGGCGTTTGGGTTATAGTTGATCAACTAACTAAGAGTGCACACTTTTTACCAGTGAAGGCAACAAGGACAACTTCAAGTTTAGCTAAGTTTATGTTAAGGAGATTATCAGACTTTATGGAGTTCCTTGTGATATCATGAGCAATATAGATATGATATTCACTAGTTGGTTTTACAAAGGGTTTCATGATACCTTAGGGACGGAGCTGAGTTTGAGTGCAGCTTACAACCCACAGACTAATGGGAAGATAGAGAGGGTCGACAATGTAATAGAGTATTTGCTTCGGGCTTATATTTTAGACTTTGGTGGTTCTTTGGAAGAGCACTTACCCCTTGTTGAGTTTTTATATAAAAACAGTTACCAACCTAGCATTGGGATGACACCTTTTAAAGCATTATATGGCTGACCTTGTAAATCTTCATCGTATTGGGTAACACCTGGAGATCATTTAGTACTTTGGCCAGATATGACTAAGGAGGCGATTAATAAGGTAGCAAAGATTCGAAACAATTTAAAGGAAGCGCAAAATAGGCAGAAGAGTTAGTTAAAGTGCAGTGGAGTGGGGATGCTAGAAATTGTACTTGGGAAACTGAGGATAGTGTGAGGGAGTCCTATCCAAAGTTGCTATTAGGTTAGCGGTTTCTTATTATATGTTAGCTTTTGTAGTGTACTCAGCACCTAAGGTAGAATCACTTAGTACACATTTTAGTTTGTATATAGTTTCAGTAGTACTCTATATATGTACTAGTTTCCTCCATTCAATTGTGTGTTGTTCTTATTTGAATTTCAAAGATGAAATGTCTTAAGTGGGGCGAATGTAATGATCCGTAATTTTGAACACTTCATCTTGGAATGTTAGAATATTTGAAATATGGTTAAGTATTATAAAATTGACTTTATAACCTTACTAAACTCTTTTTAATTAATAACTAATGATGGTAAACTTGTTTCTAATGATTTTTTTCAAAAACAAATAGTTCGAAGAAATACCGATAATATGACCTAAAATTATTTTATCGATAGACAATTTTTTTCTCAGTAAGAGTTGTTCGAACTTGTTATGCTTTCATAATATATTAATGTGAATAATTAATGTTTTATATTTAGGCCTAACTTGTTTTTGAGAGCAAATGAAAAGTACTTATGGCATATCATCACTTCCATGACCTTCTATGACAAATGACGTGGCCTTGACATTGTGCATTGATGGTTGATTGGATGCTGGTTGGTTTGGACTTTAATATGGAATGATTTCTATATTGAATAGTCACAATAAAAGCACTTTGAAATGCCTTGTGTTTGGAAATTTTTATAATTGTTATCCAGCCTTTTGACCAAGCAGTGTATGGGAGAACTTAAGGAATCATACTTGGAAGTTATCAAGGCAGGCCACCTAGAGAGATAGCCCTAAAGTCCAGAAACCATGTACGAACAACTTTTCATCCAATCCTACCCAAACTACTCCTACTTGTAAATGATGATGCAAAAAGTCTATTTCAAGTTCCATTTTATCGATCCCATGTAATTCTTTATCGATCTCCAAGAATACTTGAAGTCAGCAACTATATTCTTCCATCGATTAATCATTTGGACTCAAAAAGAAGCTAATAATGATGCAAACAAGATGGAAATCATGAAGCTAACCATGAACCGAGCCAAGGCAAAGCATTCAGAGTAATCATTACGAAGATATTATGGATCGGTACCCACCCAAGCTCATGGATCGGTATCGATCCACAAATATTAATGAGGTGTCCACCATTTTTCTTAGGAGATCTAGTCTGGGCATGGAAAACAATGTGGAGATCATGAGGGTGAGTTTGCAGGCTACCTACAGCTATAAATAGGAGGCTAGGGGCTCAATTTTGAAATCTGTTTCACTTCTCTACAACTTTTCTATTATTCTTGTACTCTCATGGATCCATACCGATCCTTAAGAATAGAAGCGTAAACAACACTATAAACCATCAAAAAAGTTAAGTGGACATAGGCAACGATTAGCAGAACCGCTATAAAATTCTAATGTCTTATTTCTGTGTGCTTTTATTTAGTTTCTTCACTCTTTTCTCTACTATACTCATTTTGTTATTTGTGCCATTTTTTGTTCAAGCATTTTGGTGCTTTCACTGAGAAACATTTGAATTCGCTGATTTGAGATTTAAAAAGGTTCAAAATGATGTGACAATCGACTAAGAAGACCATTCTTGGAGGAAATCAACACGGGAGCAGCCAAGAGGCATCCTAAGGAGCCAACCCCTTATCCATCTACATAACTAAGGATGAGATGGAAACCGTGATGAATACAATGCAGGAAAAGATGATGGCTTGTCAGGGAGAGATGATGGAAAATTTGTTTAGGAGAATGGAACAAATAGGAACAGTCAGATTCACTGCAAACCACAACCAAAGGCCCGGAGCTGGAGTAAATGCACTTGAGAGTCGAGTAGGTCAAATCAGAATGAACACCGAACAAATCGAATGGATCAGTATCGATCCATAAGAACATGAGGGCATGGCCAATGTTGACTTGGTGGAAATGATGTACGTCCAGGAGATAACGTAGATCGTTAGAATGTGGATCGGAATGCTAAAGCATGACAAAAGGAGTACGTGCCAAAATTCCATCATGAAAATGAGAGGCATGCTAGGAACGCAAACCTGAGCATTCCTTTAGATGACAATGATAGACTTGCTGAGATGCTGAGATGAGCAATAAGGGGTGGATTGCCTAACCGAAGCCTAGAGGATGTAAACAGGAGTCCATTCACTCCGAATATTCGGTAAGCTAGGTATTAGCCTGATTTCAAGCTACCTACGCTGGGGACATATGATGGGAAGACGAATCCAACGGTTCATTTGATGAGGTACATCCGTCAAAAGGAGGTGCTGGGTGCGTTTGAAGAGATCATGGGATGTTGTTTCCCTTTATATCTGATAGATTTGGTGGCATTTGGTTTAGATGGCTAGAGAACGATTCCATTAGCACAAGGCCGAGTTAGTGAACAGATTCATAAAGCAGTTCTGAGTCCATATTTCATGACCTAAGAATGTATTGATGCTGTCCATTGTGAAGCAGAGGGCCGAAGTGACCATTAGGAGTTTTTTGATAAGATTTTACGTAGCCGTCGCAGTGGTTAATAAACTGGATCCATCAATGATTCTGATAGCAGTAGTTTCAGAAGTAGCGGATAAGACGGATTTCATAGTCGCCTTGGAGCAGGATCCACCGATGGACCTCATCGAATTTTATCATAAGACCGAAAGGTACCTGTGTTAGGAGGAAACTGAAGCATATAAGGAAGAAATTAATGCTGCGGTTGGCAGAGGACCATCCGTCGCAGGATCTGATAAGGATAAAAGAAAACAAAAAAATGGATGATGGCTTTGGGGGATCAAAACGGCAAAGAAGGGAACTGAAATTCTCTTCCCGAAATTCTCTTCTTACACAGATTTGAATGAGACCCTAGAGCTAATTTACCTAAATACTAGGGGACAGATCACCTATCGAAAACCAGCAAGGAGAGAGCCCACTGAATATGAGAGGAAGCCCAGAAAGCACTGCCTATTCCATGAGCTGGATGGGAATAACATAAATAATTGCAGGCGTTTGCGCGATGTGATTGAGGAACAGTTCAGAAACAACCATTTACAGCAGTAAGTGAAAACCCAAGCTGCAGTGGTGGAACAAGAGCAACCATCATCCACAACGAATGGAAATGGCCTTGGATCAAGGTCGAGGATAGTCATCTCTTGATTGGGATGGTAGGGAATCAGGTTCGATTCTCACATTCTATATTCACTTTCAATAAACAATGCAACATTACAGTCGAGCCAATCGCTCATGTATGGGAATTCGATTGGTCCCTAGGCGCACTCCGAGTTGGATGCTAGGGTGTAACGCCCAGTGAGGCGGCTATAATGACGTTTAACTTATGTTCTTTAACGTTTGAATTTGAATCCATTATATGAATCCTTGATTATTAAAATCCACATGAATGTGATGACCGGTATTGATCGTGGTAGTCCCAAATGGAGAGACGGGGCGATGACCATAAGGTATAAGTTCCCTTGCCGAAGAGCAAGTGAATGGACTTGTACGATACCGATCACTTTAAGTCCCAGCCGGAGAGTAGGGACCGGAGTGAGGGAAGTAAGTCACCTCACAGGAGCATGAGCAGATGGGCTTGCTTGTCATTGAGTCCTCTCACCATGGAGCGAGCAGATTTGGCTTAGTAAGGATTTGAAGAGACCATGGATTTGATTATCGTCCCCGAACAGCCATGAATTTGATTGATAGTCCGGGGAGACTATGGATTTGATTATCGGCCCCGAATGGCCATAGATTTGGTTAACGGTCTGGAAAGACCATGGATTTAATTATCGGCCCCAAACGACCATGGATTTGATTATTGATCTGGAGAGAGCATGGATTTGATTATCGACCCTGAACGGCTATGGATTTGATTAATGGTTCGAAGAGACCATAGATCTGATTATCAGCCTTGAATGACAAAAGACTCAATTAATGATCCAGAGAGATCGTGGACTTAACTATCGGCCCTGAATGACCATGCATTCATTTAACTATCCGGAGAGATCGAGTTTTAGATTAATGGTCCGGAGCGATCAGGAATTGAAATGGTCATCGAATGCATGACCCCGGGGAAATTGGGATTATATTCTGGCTTCCAACGTCATTTGACCTTGGAATGATTCATTAGCATTTTCTGAATCGAGTCATTAATCACAACACGTGACTGCAAGCCCCCGGATGAACGCGGGATGATCCTGATTAATGACACAGTCCACGGCTTACTAATTCTGCAAGAACACAGGATCATTGTCTATAACTGACACTCAAGCAAGGACTTGAATCTGTAGTTATCACAGTCTAGAACGACCTTTGATTTACAGGTGAATCCAAAGGAAAAGGATGACTCACAACAACTTGATCAGTTGATAACTATAAAATTCAACTACTAGTGTACCATCAACTTTGATACTTGCTCTCGAGCAAAGCACACCTTCTATTTGCAAGGCATGCTTTAGGGGGCAAGTGTTATCTAGACTTTTGACCAAGCAGTATATGGGAGAACTTAATGAATCAGACTTGAAAGTTATCAAGGCATGCAGCTAAGAGAGATAGCCCCAGAGTCTCGAAACCATGTACAAATAGAGCCACGAGTTAAAGACCAAACCACTCAGAAAGACAGGGATTCAAAATCCACCTAATTGGTTGATCAGTACCAATCCAATCACTTGGTTCGGTACCGATTCACAACTTTTCATCCAATCCAGCCCCAACTCCTCCTACTTATAAGTGATGATAGCAGAAGCCTATTTCAAGTTCCATTTCATCGTTCCTCACAAGCACTTGAAGTCAGCAACTCCATTCTTCCACCGATCCATCATTTGGACTCAGAAACAAGCTAATAATGATGCAAACAAGATGGAAATCACAAAGATAACCATGAATTAAGCTAGGACAAAGCATTCAGAGTGATCCATATGAAGATCTTAGGGATCGGTACTGATCCAAGCCCATGGATCGGCACCAATCCATGAATATTGATGAGGTGCCTACCATTTTTCTTGGGAGAACCAATCTATAGAAAACAATGTGGAGATCATGTGGGTCAGTTTTCAGGCAAGCTACATCTATAAATAGAAGGGAATGAGCTTATTTTGGAGATCTATTTCACTTCTTTACAGCTTTTCTATAGTTCTCTTATACACCTGTGGATCCATATAGATCTGTAAGAATAGAAGTATAAACAGCACTATAAACCATCAACAAAGTTAAGTTGACGTAGGCAACGATTAGTCGAACCTTAGGGGTTTCTTGTTATGGTTATGATTTAATATGAGTATGTTACTTACTGTAAAAAAATTGGACCTTAAAATAATGGTTAACATATTGAAAATGACCAAACTTTCTAATGTTTAAAACTGCCCTGTTGCAGAACTTGATGGTAGCACTTTTTGGCCGCTGTAGTAACTTCGGACCCTTTTAACAACATTTTGGAAATACTATAGATTGTTATTTAAAAATTTAATTTTTTTTTAAATGACTTTTAATTAAAGTATTTTTCTAAAATATTTTTAGAAGTATTTAATAAAATATATTAGAGTATATAAAAAGTGGTTTGAAGTTTAAATAAATTTTTAATGATTAGTTATGAATTATTGAAGTAAGAGGGTTTAATAAATATAAACATGCTTTTTATAACATGCTTTTAGAAGTTTTTAAATAGTTATAAATTAGTTATTTTTAAGTAATATTTTAAATAGATATTTAAAACATATTTATAAATATTTTATAAATGTGTGTGTATACGTATATACACATATAGTTTAGAAAAATTAGTTAAATATTTTATTAATGTATTAAAAGTTTGATGTAACATTTTTCCTTTTTAAATTATTTTGAATTTTATTAAGTATATTAGCTTTATAAATAAATTAGTATACATGTATATATAATTCATTTTTAAAAGGTTTGTAAATACACACACACACACACACACACAAGTAATTACAAAGGAGTATTATAATTAAAATGGGGATTAGGAGTCGCTTATATGGCACAATCGTGCTTTCTATGTTTACTTGTTTATGGGAAGTAACAAAGTTGACTTATTCTATCTGTGAGAGAGTTAAGAATAATGTTCGGATAGGGTTTTGACAAAGAGAATTGGTGTAAATAATTGTCACTATTGGGGACCGTTTAAAATAGTAAAATTGTATTTTTCCAAAATTGTGTAAGCGATAAATTCGGCCAAACTATCACATCACTAGCTAAGGTGACATGTGAAATTAATATTTAATTTTTTTTATTAATTGCTGACTATATTTACACCTATGAGTCGCATAACTGAAATTTTGAATACTCCAAAATATCAGATGATTTATTTAAATTACAATTGTTATAAAGTTATTAAATTAATTAGTATTTATGAAATTTTAATTATACAATTTTATTTGATTTATTTGAAAGAGTGTTTAATAAAGTGCGTATATATATAAAAGTTATACATGTACATATCGATACGATATTTATAAAGGTTTAAATTGGATCTAAATTATATTAATACTAATTGAGTGAAAGTGCAAAAGATCTCTAATATGGCTAACTTATGTAAATGCGTATATAATTATATAATTAAGTTGGATAATAAAGTAGAATAAAGTAAAAAGCGATCACACCGAGATTTTTATGCTGGTTCGAACCTCTCATCTTACGTCCAGTCCTGAAGGTCCCTTTTAGATTTCCACTAATAAAACACCCTCACTTAGCCCGGAAGAATAGGCGTTACAAGAATTTGTTAAGTTAACAACGATGTGCACTATCAACATGGATTTCGACTTCTGTTACAATCTACCTATAATATCCTTTGATGATTCAACAATACGTGCAATATGATCAATGAAGTGCGAGGAGTGATTTTTGAGTGAATGAACAATATTTATTTTTAGAAAGAAAATAGTCACAAGAGAGTTTAGAAATTAAGATAACAAGTTTAAAATAAACTTCTAGCCTTTAGCTCTATTTATAGTAATCAAGAGTTATTTCAAAAGAGTTGTATACTATCAGAAGGTCACTCCTCTTCGAAGAAGTACTATTAAACAGTCGTATCCCTTTGAAGTGCTGTTTCTGAAAATATAGTCGTTATTATTCATTCAGTCAAATGAGAATGGTCACAACTCGACTGAATATAAGTATAAAACATTGCTGAGAGGAAGGCTAAAATAGGAAGACTAAAGAGTGTATTTAGTCGACTGGCTTAAGTCGACTAAATTCAATTCAATAAACACTCTCAGTCGACTAAACCTTTGTATTTTGGTTTTTATATATATTAAACCTTGTAAAATTTACTTGTAAATACTTTTAGTCTTTGTATTAGATATATTGTGTACTCGTGATATGTGTTGATATGCATATGAATTATCTAGTAGATTTTACAAATATTTTCTTAGGACAAAAATATATTTTTTACTTTGTAGACAACTATTTCTTCTTCCTTTTACTTCTTGTCTCTTTGAATCATTGTTGCTTTCAAGGTCGTGCATAAGTAAGGCTACAAAAGATATTTTAATAGTTGTCATCATTAAAACAATCATACAAATAGAGTTCTAACATTCTCTCCCATTTTAATGTTGACAACTATATGTATGACATATTTATATATAGTTTCCCCTTTAATGAATGCTCCCCCTTTTACCATACTTTCTCTCCATTTATCATCAACAAAAAGTAGTAAAAATAAAATGAAAGCAAAGAAAATATGCATTTCAGAATGAACACAGAACTTATTTAAGCTAACATAAAACAAAGGATGCATAAAGAATTATAAAATGCAGTTTAACAATAGTACACAAATACAGACAACTTAAGTGAAATCATACAAACAATAAGCAATGTTTTTAAAGCAACAAATGAAAAGTTGGCATGGAGATGGAAAGTAACTTATAAAGGCTTCTCAATCCTTCTCATTACCAGAAGAAGCATGAGAGTGAGACGGGGAAGGAGACCATGAACATGAAGAGATTTTTTGTCAAATTTTTTCGAGAAAGCCAATTGCTGTTTTCTCAAAATTCTTCATCCTCTTGCTAATCCTTTTCTATTATTGAAGAAGATTTTCTTAGTTTTGATGAATAGCAGATTGAGAAGAAATATTCTTCGAAGCTTGACTCAAAGGAACATCCTTATCATTATCCATGGTCCCTAACTCTTCTTCAATTTCTTGACAAGATGAAGGCTAAGATTGGGTTGTGGTTAAGATATGGGTTGTGACTGAGATTTGTTGCTGAGATGTGGGTTGTGGCTGAGATGACGATTGCCCAGTATTCTCATGAACTATTTTTGCAAGGTATGTATTGTGAGGAAGAAGCGGTTCCATAATAGAGGGAAGTTTTATTAAAGAAATTGACTTTTGATCTATAATTGGGAGTGATGACGCTGGACAAAACTTCAACATTGATTCCATAATTAACAAAGATCTTATTTAAATAAGAGCTGTAGAATATGGTATGTCGGAATCGAGCATTGAAACTTTTAATCTCATCATGTATGACTTTTTCCTAATTTGATTAACTTTTCAAGTAAATTGCGTATAAGGCTTTATAATTACTGTCATACTCTTTTCGTAGCTACTCATTCTAGGAAGAATTATATGGAGAATCATTTTATCAATAATTCTAGTTTGAGGACATAAGTTAACAAAAAATGTTATTTGCTAATTCTGCCTGAAAAAAGTAAATTGTTGCATTGTACGCAAAATCATCATGGTCAATATCATCTAAATCATCTCCCTAAGAAGAACATCCCAAGATTTTACCCAATTCCTTAACACAAAGTTGAATATCTACACCTAAGACTCGACTCTAAAGTAGACCATCTTCATTTTCATACTTGTAGTAACTTCCACAATGATTGGCATAGAACATTTGTACAAGAAAGGGATAAATTTTACCCGATTTTGATTACTGTCAATAAGAGATAAGAATTCATTTTCTCATGTTATCTCCTCTACTCCAAAGTTGGAAAAATATGACATTTTGTGGAAGGTCACTTGAAAAATCCTCTTGCCATCGAGTTCATTGAATCTTTTCAAAGCTGTTTTGTTATTACCCATCCATTCAATAAGTTGCTCACTGGATACAAATTCAGGATGAGTTAGAGCTAAAAAGGAAGAGTTTTCTCTTTGAGCGAGTACCTTCTTTCTTTTTGTTAGTAGTTTTGTTTAGAAGCCATTAAAATTTTGAGAAGTTTGTAGATCTAGGTTATTTCTGATTTTTTAATAATGAGGAAAGTGAAGATAGTAAAGAGAAGACAAGCACCATTGTCCCAGTGGTTAAGTGATTTGGCTTTGGTGCGAGAGGTCACAAGTTCGAAACTTGTGTAGCGTGATTCGAATGTTTATTGACATCTGATATGTTGTCACAGTGATTTGTTGTATATAAAGTACCATTTCAAAAAAAAAGATAGCAAAGAGAAACTTTATTATAAATGAAAAGGCACGAATTATAAAAAATAGAAAACTACAAATTCAATTGACTAAGGGGGATATTTAGTCGACTGAATGCCAAGGAAATTCACTCTGGAGAGTAAAATTAAATTTAGTGACTAAATTAGTAGTTGGCCAACTGACCAGGGCAAATTCAATTGATTGAATGAGGAGATGAGTCGACTGAACTAAAGGAATTTTATTTCCCAATATCAATGTAATATTTAGTCAATTAAAAAATTAAAAATATTCAATTGATTTTGAAAATTTTAGTCGACTAAATGGGCATGGGAGTAGACTAGGCTTTGAGAAAATTAATCCCAAAGAACAATACAAGGTTTAATCGACTGAAATAGATGAATGTCGACTGATGTATAATTTTCCTGAATTATTTTAAATATTAGTTCATATATATTTTTAATCTAAAATTTTCTGCGATTAATTCACCTTGTTTAAGAATGTTAATAATCCATTGTATATTATTTTGATAGAATTAGCCATTTTTGCAGTACATAAATGAAAGTAAAATTGTTTTATTCATCATATTATACAAATATAACAGATTTACAAATTATATATTCAAAGTGAAACTTATACAAGCAATATAACATCAAAAAACCATTTACTCTTCTAATGGTTCAGTCTCTTCTTCATATGGTTCTTGTTCCAAAGAGTTAGCTTATTTTGGCTCATAATTTTTAATATGTGTTGACGGTTGTATTTGAGAATTTCTATTAGTACGAATGCTGTTTTTAGTTAGAGATTTCCCAACAAACGCCATTAAAGATCTTCCTATAAAGTTTAGAAGTTCACCTTGTTGAGGTTGTTCCTAATATATTTCTTTTTGCATTATCATTACTTCCCTTTGATAATGATTTATATAATCGGTATGATAATCTTGAGTGGTAATTAAATGACCTTCAAATTTGATTGAATGTTTAATTTTCTTCCCTTTAGGAGAAAATTATGTTCTTTCTGAAGGAGAAGAGTTAATTTTAAGATACAATGAGGAATTATCTTAAGAAGAGGATGTAACAACCTGCATTTTTAATCATTTAAAAATATTAAATTAAATAAGATTTTTGAATAAAATTGTTAGGAATAAAACAATAAGATTTTACTAATGCAAATTAAACTATAATATAAGTTACGAGCTGAATTAAAATTTCTATTAAAGACAAATGTTTGCAACAATGTAAGGATGATAACATATGTTAGTGTGTATTTCAATAATATTGGTTTGAATGAAGTTAATAGCTGTCTGAATGTAAATTTCCAATTGATTGGAATAATAAATGTTAATAAAGAATAATAAATATTTCTTTATTAAAGAAGAAATCATATGTATATTTAGTTGAAATGTTTGGTAGCTGAAAGATTGATTGCATAGACGAGAAACTATTATTTAGTAAGAAATGTATAATTCCTGTTTGTATCCAATAGTATATAAATATGTTTTAAATTACTATTAGATAGGAGATAATTGTTCTATTTCTCATTACATTTATTTAGTCCATTTTGAAATTCACCTTTGTAACCAACTAAAATTAATGTAATTGAATAATTTCAATTAATAGGAGAGAGGACACTTGTAATAAATAGGTGTAATTACATGAAGATTATGTTTTGTGAAAATATAAGGAAGTTTGATTATATGAAAAGAACATTTATATCAAATAAAATGAATGTTTCATTTGTGAATGTAGGTTTAATTTCGTTAAAATAAAGAATAGAATGATTGATTTAAAGGAAGAAATATATGTTTATTTGAACTGTGTTTTAGCATACATATTGATTACAAGAATAGGAAAATATTTATTTAAGTTATTTATTACACTCTGGTGTATAAACAACAAATTTATAAACCTATTTAAATGACTAAATGAAATAATTGTTCTATTTTTCTTTCATTTTAGCGTGTCTGTTTTGAAATTTAACTTTGTAATTAAGTACAACTAATGGAAGTGAAATATTTCAATCAAAAGGAAAGAAAACGTTGATTGCAATTAATAGATTTAATATAAGAAACGCACGTTTTGTGTTAAATAGAATTGCGTCTTAATGGAAATAAAAGATCATTTTGAGAAAACCAAATTGAACGTTTTCATTTTTAAGGTAAGTATAATTTTATTAATTGTGTGTTGATAAAAAAAATTAAATGTGTACAAATTGAGTATTGTTTTGTTAATGAAATTAATTTGGTTACGTTTCAAAAATTGGATTTCAAAAGGTTATGCGATGTACATGGTCCCTTCATTTCTTTTGTTATTAATTATTGCATGTACGTTTTAAAATAGTTACCTCATTATTAATACTTGATCTGTTCATTTCTTCTTCTGTTTTAATACCTGAGCCTAGACTTTTAGACTATAATTAATTCTTGCCATCTTATTTTTAGTTGTACTAATTTCATTTTCCTTTGCTTTGCGAATTTTCCTATTCCTACGTACATTTCCTTATGCATTATTAATGCCTTAAGCTTTCAAAACAAAATGTGACATTCATTTTTGTCCCTCCACTCTCATTTCCTTATTATTAAGTAACCTGCAATTTTATTTCCTCATTTGCGCTTTGTTTCTCCTAACACCTCATATTCATTTAGTTCAAATTGTTCTTTGCTGAAGGTATATTCTTATCATAAAATTGTTCACGTTTTAAACTCGTCTTTCATTTTTTGTCACCACCTCATTTCCTATGTTCAGATCTCCATTTCAAACCTTCCTTTCCTCGAATCATTTCAACATGAGCTTGCAAATTCCAAAGCTTTCTTTTATGAAACATGAGTTTCATTTCTTTTCTCATTTTTCCTACAAATCCTGCCCTCATCTTAGTTTGTCCTTCGATCTTTGCCTGAAGCCTCATCTCGATAAAAATGTAGGTATTAAAATTTGTTTTTTATTAAATGTGTGTACCAATTATTATTTTAATAATATTTCTTATAACATGAATATCTTTTGAATATAAAATTCGATTCACGTGCAATTTCTTCTACTGGATTCATATTTAAATTCTGGACAATATGAAACTGATTTGGCTGGATTTGGAGACAGTTGAGATTTTGCAAATCTATTTGGATTGTTATGGGCTAAAATCAAATGTGGGTGATTTAACCTACTCACGCAATACTAAACCTTCTTATGTTAGTTGAATTAAATTTATGAAATGATAATAATTTTACTGGTTGTTGTTTGGTAATTTAAATTGTCATTTAAATTTAATTTGAATTTATATTGAATTAAATTGATATTTAAATTAATATTAGATTTAATTGCTAGTTAAATATCTAATATTGATAACTAGTAAATTGTTGTGAATTATTGGCAGATTTGTATGTTGATTATGATGGATGTCTATTTGTTGACATATTGGATGATTGGATGTTTATTTATTTATTTTTTATCCCTATTATCACTCTGTATATTAATTGAAAGCATATAAAATGTTATTTAAATTATTTCAAATAAATTAAGAAATAGGTTGAAGTGATATATACCTATGACACTTTGATTTGGATTGAAATGATATATATCCATTCTTATAATTAAAATTGAAATAATTGATCACTTGGCTATGGGGTAGGAAATTATATGTGGATACCAGATTGGTTAAATTAAATGGTTTTAAAATCTTGAATTTGGATTTTGATTAAATGATATTGTTTTAAAGGAAATAAATTGTGGATTTGTATGAATTAAATTATTTTCTAATTCAAGCTTTGAAATGTTGAATTTGAAATTGCTTAAAAGAAATTGTTTTTAAAGAACTGAATTGGAAATGTGAAGTTATAATCGATATATGACTTTAAATTTGAAAATTGAATTATTTTAAAGTTTTTTATCTTAAAATTGAACAATGAGGTTAATTTGTTTTAAGTGATTTAAATCAGTAAATTGAAATTGGACTTGAAATCGATATGAACTGAAATGGTATAAAATAAGAATTGAATTGAAATTTCAAATCAGTGAATTGAATCGATGAATTGGATTTGAAGTTAAAAATAATGTTTCGAAAATTGAAGTTAATTCGAATTGAAATTGAAATCAAGTTGATATAAAACTAAATCAAGATTGAATCAATTGAATTGGAAGATTGAAAATTGAGCTTTTTGATTTGAAATTTGGGCATGGGTCCAGATTGTTGAAATAGAAGGAAACAGTTTGATTTGATATTATTTTCAAAATAAATTATTTTAATATAAACTGTTTAAAATCTATTCTTTTTAATATTCAAATTATTTAGATTTTCCAGACTATTTTACTATATAAACCATTTTCAATACTCAAAACCATTTTATATTAAATGGTTTTAAATCTTTAAACTATTTAAACTATTTTTAAACTATTTATAACCATTCAAACTATTTTCTAAAATTTCAAACTGTGCAAAGTTGGAATGTTTATATTTAAATCGTTGATTTAAATGCGAATGTGGTTAAATGAGGTTATAACCTAAGTTGGAATTTGAAATGATATTTTCAAGTGAAAATGAAATATTCTGAGTAAATATGGTATTTTGAAATGAAGTGATATTTTTTTTGAAGTGAATATGACATTTAAATATCAAATGTGAATTGGTTTTGAAATGTAAAAGAACCAACCAGTGTGGAAAATAATGCTTGGTTGTTAAAGAGACGGTGACTCTTATTGGCATACTCTCTGTTAATATTGAAACCACTTTAACAACTGTGTATGCAGTGGAGGATATCCAGAATGAAGTGGTTGAATTGGAGGCATTTGCTGGATTTGAAGAAAGAGAACGATGATGGATGGCCCCAACACTTTTGTCAATTTGAAATGACTAAAACATGAGCCGACTTGACCACTGAGGTTGGCTACCACTAGAGGACACACCTCTTCGTATTACTATTGATGTTGACTTGATCGATGCACCTTGATTTGATTTGATTTTGGGGGTGTTGGGCGTGGTGGGCTGTTAGGGGTTACTATCAGTCAGGAAATGCAAAACGGTAGTATCCTACCTTGGGCATCGCCTCATGTGCCTTGTCATACTCTTTATCCTTATTTGCGACCACTACAATTTTGTTTTAGTATAGTACCTATAGGGGACTCACTGGCTACCAACATTACCGGTTGTGTTACAGGACCTGCATAGACTACCTGCTTAAAAATGTGTTAAGGGTGATTAATATAAAGCCTTAACGCTAAGAAAAATATTTACTTTATTGATTAGACACTACCGTATAACATATCTTACTACATGTAGATAGTTTAACAGATCCTTAAGAGATGGAAAATCCCGTCACATCTATTAAGTTATTGCATGCACGTTATACTCTGGATAGGAGATGTAAAACCCCGTAAACATCTCTAAAGCTATTACACTCATATTTACTTGTTGTTGATTAACTTACATAAGAACTTTTAGTTCTGGCTCGAGTGTTTGTCTTTTCATTACGCTCGGGTCAGCCTGAGCATTTCAGTGTTTGAAGACATTATTTCTGAAGGACGAAGACGAAGTTTAGTATATTATATTATTAGTATTTTCCGCTGCATCATTATTGGTATGTTGTTGTTTGTACTCTAATTATGTTGTAAAAAATTGTGTAATCAAATGTATATTATAAAACAGCTTCATGAACTGTTTATTTGATTATTATATTTTGTCATTCCGCTATGAGATTCTGTGTTTTGTTTTCTTCTTTTCTTTTATTTTCTTATTAAACCCCATTGTCCTTTTGAATGGTTTGAGTTAGGCATGTGTGGTTTATTGTTGACTTAAATCGTCCAAAATGGTTGGTCGTCATAGTTGATGTCAGAGCTTTGATTTAGAGATATTTTAGCCTGTTTGGGGTTAACTCATTAGAGATAGAGTTATTAATACCCTATAATGAGTCTGAGTGTATATATACGAGAGAGCGTATTTTTTAGTGTTATATAAAAATGTTTTGTATTGTGTTAATTTGTTCTGTTTAGTATTTATGAATTCCGATAGGTACATAGGACGTTATGGCATCGATAGGGGTTTTTAAAAACTTGAACAGGATAGACAGATACAATATTGTTTTTAAAATAGGCAAATGAAATAATTTTACCTAGTATTATATTTCGTGTGTGTGTATATATATATATATATATAAATTTTCATAAATTGATTTTGGTATTTTTGTTGTGTTGGTTGTTAGGAAATGACAATATTCAATTATTGTCATTTATTGTTGGTTAGTCAAGGTTCTAAAAACTATTAGCTACTGTATGTTATAAGAAAATGAAATTTTATAAATATGGTATTAATTATGATTCACAAATAAAATGAATTTACTTGGAAATTTGAGAACTTAAATTTCGTGTTTTGAATTTGGTTTTCAAAGATTTTGGAAAAAAATATATTAGTATTACTTGGAAGTATTTGCAAATAGAAATGTCTTCAAAAATTTTCAAAAGGCACTTGAAAGAAATGTTTTCAAAGAATTTTTTAAAGGAAACAACTTCTGTACTCCCATCTTCTGTCGCTGGAAAATAATTTCGGTGATGACCGCGACATCATCGACTTTCATTTTCGAGTTTCAAAGTGGGAAGACCACTAAAGTAGCTTTGCTACCCATTTGTTCCGATAGACAAGATTTGACTTAAATTTTCTATGTATGATTTGATATACAAAAGATATACATATATGTTATTTCAAAATGATTTGAAATGAACCCGGTATTTGAATTCTTAAGTTATTGTTAATTAATGATTTTCAGTTGTAGAAATAAAGTGAAATTTTAATAGTTGGAAACTTCTAAATGAGATATAAGAAATTAGAAGCTAAGTGTTTAATGAAACTGTAAAGAAATTGGAGATTTGTCACTTGTAAATTAAAAGATAATGAAGATTAAGAAGATGTAAACTATTGAACATTTTGTTAACTAAAATGAATAAGATAAATTTGTATAAAATTAAATTACATTCTAAAAACATACATAAAACTTACAAGAAATGTTTAAAAAGGTATAATGTTAAATATGAATATGTAATAGAATATTATACAAGTAAAAGCTTAAGTAACAAAAAAATGCTTCGAATTGAACGTATATTTATAAATGAAGAATTAAGAGCATAGGGAATGTAACAACCCTGTATTTTGTAATTATTTTAAATTGAATTTCCTGATTTAAAAGCTTTATTTTATTTATTAAATGGATAATTTTTGTTATTTTAAATATAAATTTTGTTGTATTAAATATAAATTTTGATTTGTAAATATAAATTTTGATTTGTATGTGAATTATAATTCCAAACAAGAATAAATATAATATTTTCCTGAAATGTGAATTTTTGTCAATATGGTCAAACTTTGACTTTTAATTTAAAAGTTTGAATTTTTGAATTTTATCTTTTATTATGAAAGTAAATAAAATTTCAAGTATACTGCTTTTCGTTTCGTAAAATTCCGTTTTATACTTTTTAAATTAGATAAAATACAGCCTTTTACACGCGATTGTTTTCAGTAAAATTTGTCTATTTTATATTTTCATTTTTCTACCTTAATTCTATTTTTTCTATTTTCTACTTTATTTTTATTTTTCCTATCCATCTCTTTGTTTTATTTCCCTATTTATTTGTCTAGACTTTTATTGTATTTATTTGTTTATATCTCTTTATAAATGGCTGGAGAAAATCAGGGAGACGTACATTACATTGTGTAAATTCTTACCTTTATATTTCCTAACCTCTTTGTTAGTTTCCTAGTCGTTTCCTCCTAATTCCTAGCCATGAATTACTCTACTCATAGCCGTGCATATCAAGTTGAAAATTCACGTACAAAATTTATTTCCCATCTCTCATTTTCATTTGCATTTAAGAATAAAACATATATACGTTTCTTTCTCCTAAACTTATGCCTTTTCTATTTCCTAGCATTCACTCTTTTACTTGCCATCCAAACCATCTTTTAGCCCTGTATTTCCTTTTTTCATTCACATATAAGAATATTTCATTTTCATCTCAATATCCTCCTTTTCATTTGCATTTAGGAATAAATGATATATTGATTTGGGTTGGATTTAAATGATTTCTTTTTTTTCTTTTTTTTTCCTATGTTTATTTCCCTAACTTTTATTTATTTATTTATTTGTATAAACTTAGAATATATTCATTTGATTTTTGATTGGTTTACTTTTTAATAATAGCTTAGAAATTGCAAGAGATATAGGTTACTTGTTTTGTTTATTTGTTGCCTCTTTCTTTCCCTTGCCTTTCCATTTGCATAGCCAATTACTTTCCACATTCATTAACCATGAATTCTTCTCATAATTCACGTACGTATTGTTCTTTAAACTCCTCTTTTCATTACATGCAAACAAAGGAAAAAAATTTAATAAATACATCAAGTTATTTGTTGCCTTTTTATTTTCCCAAACCATTCAAACTCCTACCTTTTATTGCCTAGCCTCTTTATTTCTTACCTTAGCTGTTAATTCCTTTAACCTAGCCGCCCCTCTCTCTTTTTATTTCACGTACAAAGTTTCTCATCTCCTCATCTTATTCATTTGCGTGAAGAAAACAATACAAGATCTAAAGTCATGGCTTCCTTCTTCCTTCTCCTCTTTTTTTTTCATTTTGTTTTCTTTATCTTCCTCTAAGTTAGGCTCAGCCTCCAACTTCTCCTAGCACACCTCTAACCATCATGACCAAGCAACACAAGATGATGGTTGAACCCATATGTGGTGTAGCCAAGCCATTGATTGATTAAGGCAAGTTATGCCACTTTGATTCATTTATTTTTCCATTGTTTTAACCTCTATTCTTTTGTATTGAATCATATTCTTAAGTATGTAATATTTGTTTGCATACAAGATTTGGATCCGACTCTTCATCCACTCAAGTTTGCATTGTGCTTTATCGTGCTTTTTCGTGCTTTGCGGAGTTTGGATTTCTATTCTGAATTTGTCAATTCTAGTTTAAAAAGGTGAGTTATTTACTCTAGACATACGTACTTTTATAATTGTGAATTGATGACAAGTTAATTGTATAAAATAATGTGTTATGTTCATACATGCCTGTGATATATTTATATGATGTTAAATACTGTTTATATGCCTGTTATATCATCTGTTATAATATTATTTGTATACTGTTATTTATTTCCTGCTTATCATCACTGGAAGTTACCTATCACTATGGGTTGAAATGATACATACCCGAACGGACTTTAGAATAGTGAAAAATCGTTATGGGCTGAAATGATAGGCCCGAGCGATTTTTATTTATTTTATTTAACTTGGGATTGTGGGTTCGAAATGATAGAACCCGGATTTTTCTTTGTAAATTACGGATTGAAATGATATATTATCCGTATCAATTGACCTAGGTTAGAAAATATTATACAGACCCATGGTTATTTTATATATTTTTCTAGAAGTTTTAAGTATTTTGAAAATGTAAATTTTGATATTTTAATTTAAATTTGGTTTTTAAAATGATTTAATAAAGTGAAAAATGATTTTCTATGTATTAAAAATGTTAAATAAATGAATGGAAATTTGTGATTGGAAATATAACCTAATTTGGAAATATGTGATATTAAATAAGACAATAAATGCTCTTTATTGTGAAAATAAAATGTATGTTATAAATGAACATTTGACATGTAAATTTTAATTAATGTGATATTGATTAAGACAATAAATGCTCTTTATTGTGAAAATAAAATGTAAGTTAAAAATGTCCATTTGATATGTAATTTTAATTAATGGGATATTAAATAAGACAATAAATGCTCTTTATTGTAAAAATAAAATGTATGTTAAAAATGAACATTTGACATGTAATTTTTAATTAATGTGATATTGATTAAGACAATAAATTCTCTTTATTGTGAAAATAAAATGTAAGTTAAAAATATACATTTGACATGTAATTTTAATTAATGTGATATTGATTAAGACAATAAATGCTCTTTATTGTGAAAATAAAATGTAAGTTAAAAATATACATTTGACATGTAATTTTAATTAATGTGATATTGATTAAGACAATAAACGCTCTTTATTGTGAAAATAATATGTAGGTTAAAAATGAACATTTGACATGTAATTTTAATTAATGGGATATGCTCTTTATTGTGAGAATAAAATGTATGTTAAAAATGAACATTTGACATGAAATTTTAATTAATGGGATATTGATTAAGACAATAAATGCTCTTTATTGTGAAAATAAAATGTAAGTTAAAAATGAACATTTGAAATGTAATTTTAGTTAATGTAATATTGATTAAAACAATAAATGTTCCTTACTGTAATAATGAAATGCAAGTTAATAATATACTTTAACTTAACATAAGGAATTTCAACTTTAAATGGGAAATTACAGTAATTAAGTTTATTTAACTTAAAAGCATGGTTTATTTAATATCCAAATGAATTAATTAGTGTAATAAAATAGAAGTGATAAAATAACTATGGTAAAAATTGTAAGTATATAAACATTTGGATTATATAAAATGGTAAAGTGGGAAGTATTACATTCCAGAATGCTATGATTTCTTAAATATTACATTTCAAAAACGCTATGATCCCTTAAGGTTACATTTCCAACTTGCTATGATTTCTTAAGTATCGCTTTTCCAAAATGCTATGATGACCTAAGGTTATGTTTTCGAAATGTCATTATTTCTAAAATGTAATGTTTCAAATTGCTATGGTTATAAAAGTTACATTTTAGAGTGCTATGGGTTTTAAATTATTATGGTTTCATAGTGTTATAATTAAACGTTTAATTTTGGAAGTGGGTATGATAATTTGGTTTTGAAAGTATATACTATTTTAAAATAAATGATATGGTTTGAAATAGATATGATATTTTGGTTTTGAAAGTATATACTGTTTTGAAAATAAATATCCATGGGTTATAATAACGATTGGTTGTTAAAGAGACCGGGATCGGATATGAACATACTCTCTGTCGATACCGAAAACCACTTTAACAACTGTTTACGCGGTGGAGTTTCCAGAATGAAGTAGGATGGTGGCGACGATCCTAAGGTATATACGTGGACCCAACTCCCGTGAGTTGGCATAAGGTGGCTAAAACAGGAGCGATCGACGGTCCAAGGAGGTAGAACCTCTGATCGGACACACTCTTCGATACCATTATATTACTTTCTGATTGATTGGGTGCACCCCTTGCTTTGGGAGTGATGTTCGAGGTGGGCGGTAGTGGCTGCTATGCGTCACAACCAGTCCGGATGCGTAATTGGTATATCTACCCTGGCATTGCCTTGTGTGCCATGTCACCTACCATATCGAGCTTTACTACGATTTGTGATTTCTTCCGTAGCCCGTGGAGTATCGAGGGTAGCCCCCATTTTGGGAGTATGCTAATACTGGATAGACTACTGGGACTATTACGTGTTAAGGTGGAAAATGTAAAGCCTTAATGCTATTTAAAAGTATGTTTATTTTATATTAGACATTATTATAATAGCGCAATATTACTACATAGTAAATAGTTTAACGGATCCTTAGAGGACGGGCGATCCCAAGCATCCTTTGAGTTACTTATACCTATTTTTACAGTTCACTTGAGTTGGTTTACATTGTATAAGTACGTATGTCCTGACTTGAGTGTTTTGTGTTTTGCTTTACGCTCGGGTCAGACTGAGTGATACAGCATTAGAGACTCACCTTTGGAGCTGGAGTTTTGCTTTGAAGATCCAGATATATATTCATTTTGTTATCTAGTTGATTCCAGTCGTATTCTGAGTTATACCTGATTTTCATACTATTACTCCCGTTGTATCTTGGTATTTCTATTGTATCTTAACTAACTCTGATGTATTTATATAGTAGCTTCATGAACTACTATCTCTTTTACTTCCGCTGCATTATATTACTCTGTGTCTGTGATCTGTGATTATTTATTTACTGTATATGATGAGTTTGCCAAATTTTTATTTACAACGCGGTATTTTGAGCAATTCAAGTCCGACATGTGCGGATACGAATGGTTGAAAATATCAAGTCGTTACATGTGGTATCAGAGCTCTGGTTTTAGGCAAACTCAGCATATAGAGTAGATTTAATTATAGAATCGCTTTCGTTCGAGCTTGAATCCTTCTTCTTCGATTCGGTTTCCTTGGAATTTTGGAACGTTCCCTTCGGTTCCGAAGTCCATTCTTGTCCTTCCATATTCGTGTCTTCTTGATTCTGGAGTGTCCCATAACTCCACTCCGAATAATCTTTCTAATGAATTGGCGGTCCCGCCAATATTCTAATGACTTGTAAAGGGGTGAAACTCCTTTACAAAAAGCATTGATTCACCGAAGATTTCTATATCCTCGGTTTAGTTGCTAGTATCTCTTATTATTATGAATTCTATCTCTTGAGATCGAATATAGATTTACCCTAGAAAATCCACAATGATCTTTTTCGTTAAGTCATGGTTGACCTGGTTAAGGTTACCCACGATTTATATAGGCTTATCCATACTCCCTATTGTTAGAACCTCAATTGTTGGATTTTAATGACAACAACTATACAATTATGTCAAAGAATCTCTAAACTAATTTGCAGGTACATGAGCATCAAAAAGAGATAATCAAATACGTTCAAAATGAAGATACACAGTACAAAAGTATGAAAGAATGTATATGGAGATACAAGAAGAGATATATACGATAGAGACAAGACAAAGGTGACAAACAAAGTATTATTAGTCATAGAGTGTCGTGTCTAGAGTTTACAAATGTTAAAATCTTCTCAAAATGATATACACACATATACATTCATATTTTAAATGAAAAATCAAGTTTTCAAAAATTGCATGGAGCGGGACTCGAACCCGGGTCACTAGTTTAGAAGGCACGTGCTCTAACCATTTGAGCTATGGTAATTTTTAGTTACATTCAGACGTCTAAATGTACCAAATCAGACGTCTGAATCTGGAAAAATGAATATTGTTAGTACAATATTCAGACGTCTGACTTGGTAATTTCAGACGTCTGAAAATGGTTGTTTTTAGCCTATTTTCTTTCTGGTTTGAGCCCGTGCAATTTTAGAAGTCCGAATTATTCAATTCAGAAGTCTGAATATCTATAACGGCTATTTTTTTGAAAAGGCACTTCCATTCGTGAAGAGTTGCAATCTTTAATCCAACAGATATGATCATCTCTTGATGATAACTCTTCACGAACAATTACAACTATTTATTATCTATATAAACACATTAGAATCAAGTTTTTCAACAACAATTCAATTGATTATTATTCTATTCTCAAAATTCTTGATTCTAATACACTTGTGCTTTCAACTTCATTCAAATTCACTTTCTTACTTCCTTATTCTTCACGCATTCACATATATATCATAAAGGAGAAGATTATAGGAAGGGTGTACTATAATTGACAAATTCGTGTTACTCAAGAACACATAGTGTCAAGAAATATTGTTTTGTAAAAGTCCCGTTCTACTGCTCGGGCAAAGTGAAGTCCTCTTCGGCTGTTGAGGCGAAATCTTGTTCTGTTGCTCAGGTCCCTGTTCGGCTACTCAGGGGTTGTGAACTTGTTCCTCCGGGTTAAGTGAGGATTGTTGTTAGTTGAAATTCCAGAAGGAGTCTAGGACTGGACGTAGAATGGGAAGTTCGAACCAGTATAAAAATTCCTGGTGTGCTCGTTTATTATTTACTATTATCTGCTGATTATTTTATTATTCCACACTTCTTTTATACTATTCCATATTACAAGATCTATAATCACTTTCATTTGGTATCAGAGCTTGGGATTCTAGAGATCGTAACAACATCTTAGAATAAATGGCTATAAAGAGATCTAGTCAAGGCAATAGGAAGAGGAAGAACAATAAAGAAGAATCAAAGGAGCAAACAAGCAAATGCTTCATGGCTACAAGTGATGATGTAAGTGAACTAAGTTTTGAAGATTTGGTTGAAATTAATTCAGAACTAGTGGAATTTGTAAAACAAACTAAAAAACAAAAAAAGGAGTTACAAGGAAAATTAAATAGATCCGAATTAGAAATTAGTATGCTAAGAGATGAAAAGAAAATCCTAGAAGAAGAACTTGAAATATCTCAAGAATCTAATTCTAATTTAACATCTCAACTATCTATGATCACTCAAGAATTAGAAATTCAAAAGAATAAAAATGATGATTTATCAGTAGAAATTAATGATTTAAAATCTAACACTAAAGTATTAGAGTTAGAAAAATCTAGTCTCAAAACTAAGTTAGAAGATATTAATAAAAATGATTTATTACAATCATCTTTAGATAATTCAGAATCTCGAATTTTTCTTCTCGAAAATGAGAACTGTGCGTTAAAAAGGGAGAATTCTGAATTAAACAAGCAAATTGATATTTTGAAAAACAGTAATATTTCTTTTGAAAATAATAATTGTGACTTTAAAGCTAAATTTGATAAACTTAACACCGAAGTCACAAAATTTAACAAAGGTCAAAATGATTTAAACATGATTTTATCCAATTCTAGACCTTTACATGATAAAAGTGGTTTAGGATATAATAAAACTAATAGTAGAAATAGCACTAGATACACTTTCATGTATAGTAAAAATGTCAGTGCTAGTACTAAATTTCGAGTAAAATCTAAATCCAATTTTTTTAGAAATTCAAATACTGCTATGACCAATAATTTTTATAATTTCTCTAGAAGTACCAAATCATTGACCAGAAATATGAATAAAAATTATCTAAGTATTTAGGTTCCTATTAATTGGAAAAATAGAGAAAAATACATTGACGATTATTTTGATATGGTAGTTAATAATGAAAATTATATTTATAAAGGTTCAACCATATCCAAATGGGTATGGTTTCCTAAGATCTAACCCCCCGGACCCTAACATAATAAGTGGGTACCGAAAATGATGATTATTTTTTGCAGGTACTCGTAGAAACAGAAGGAAAAGGATAGATTTTGGAATTTTAAAGAATGTTCCATACGTTTAATAGAATTACGTGCTTACAATGAAATATGGACTTCAGCAAATATGGTAAAATCTATTTTATTTTTTCCACATAATTAATAATGAGTTTATCTCATTATTTACAAGATATTTTATATAATTTATTATATTCCCTCATTCTTTTTGATAATGACAAAGGGGGAGAAATTCATATGCATATTAACAGAGGGAGATATTATACTTAGAGGGAGATGTTATACTTAGGGGGAGCTTTAAACATATTAATATTTTTTTTATATAGAATGGATATTTTTTTAAATTGTATAGTTGTCATCATCAAAAAGGGGGAGAATGTTAGAACCTCATGACTAACCATTCATACGACCCGTACCTGGTCCTAAATGCCGTCAAAGGTATACTATCCTCTGCTACCCTGAGCTGATGGAAACCCGTCGCTAAATCTAATTGCGAGAATACCTTTGCTCCACTCAACTGGTCGAATAAATCGTCAATCTGTGGCAATGGATATCGATTCTTTATCGTCCACTTGTTCAACTTACCATAATCGATACGTAGCCTTAATGATCCATCCGGCTTCTTAGCAAACACTACAGTTGCTCCCCATGGAGAACTACCCGGTCTAATAAAATTCTTGCCTTCTAAATCCACCAACTGCGCCTTAACTCCCTCATCTCTGATGGGGTTATCCTGCTTGGCGGTCTACTCACTGGTTTTGCTCCCGGAACCAAATCTATCCGAAACTCAATGGCCCGTTTCGGCGGAAATCCAACTACAGGCTCAAAAACATCCGCGAATTCTCTAACCACGAAAACTCGACTCAACTTATCATCCAACTCCATAGCACCTAATAAAGCATACATCTCACCGCAAGAACCTTCTACGGTATAAACTATATGATCACTACAATCTGGGTGTCTAAGTAATATTTCCCTACCTTGGCAAAATGTCCCAGCATCGTACTCACTCAACCAATCCATACCGAGAATAATCCCGAACCCCACAAAATCAAACACATGCAAACTGCAAACAAAAGTATGACCTAACAGGTCAAACATTAATTGATCACATCTCATCCTTAGAGTTGCATACCCTCCTATTGGATTCGCAACCCGTAAGGAAGTAACTAAATAAGTGGGTTCTAGGTTAAGCTTATCTATCAAACATCTATATATAAAATAATGTGATGCACCAGTATCAAATAGAACGCTAACAGTCATACCATGAATCTGAAGCGTACCTCCCAAGATTGACTTTCCTTTTTTCTGAGCTATAGGTTTATATGCAGCAGGCTCCAATGCATACACTTTTCCCTTTCCATCCTTTGCAGGCTCCTTGCACTGGCTCTTATAATGGCCAATCTGGTCACAGTTGTAGCACCTGACATTCTACATCCCAGCCACTTCCTTAGCTTTTCCAGCACGACACTCATTAGCATAGTGCCCCTTCCTGTCACACTTGAAACAGACAATCTCAGACTTCCCCTTCTTAGCTGCTCTGCCCTTTTGAGAAACTTTCTTAGGAAAGAACTTCCTCTTCTGATTCTGCCCAACCTGGACTTCTTCAGCCTTACTCTTCTCTTGAGAATGAAGCAACTCCTCATGCCTTAAGGCAATCTCTACAACAAAGTCAAAAGGATCTCTAATATGAGGTAATGTGGCCCTAGTTAACTTTGGCTTCAACCCCCTAATAAACTTCTCGTTTCTCTTCATGACTGTGTCCACCGAGACATACCCATACCGGGCCAACTCCTCGAACTTCCTTGCATACTCCAAAGCTGACATCTCTCCCTGCTCTAACTCAGCAAACTTCCTGATCAGAGCTGACTGTGCCATTGCTGACATAAACCTCTCCTGGAACCTTCCCTTGAAATCTTCCCTGGTCATAGTTTTCTCATCCACTGCTATAGTCACACTATTCCACCAGAACAGAGCTGTTCCCTGAAGCTGTCTAGATGCCAACCTCCTCTTGTGCTCATCAGTGAGCCCCAAATCTACAAAAATCCTTTTACAGTGCAACAACCAATTCTCTACCTCAATGGCATCCTCTGTTCCAACAAACAGCTTTCATCCAAGCTTGGTGTAATCTCCACTCAACTTAGCATAGTGATTAACTACCGGGGCTTTCGAAACTACTGCCCTAGTAGCATTTCCTCCTACCATTCTAGCTGCAACTCCAGCTTGCATCATATTCACAAAAAAACTGATACATAGCCCCCATGTCCACCTGTGGGGCTCCAGCACCTGTATTCTCTGCTTGTGCCTGACCTTGACCTCTCACATTAGGCCTGGCATTACCTTCGGTGCCTTCCCCTTCTTGGTTAACTCTTCCTCATCTTTCTTCCATACCTACATTCAAACCTTATGAGATACAGAAAATAACCTAACGAAGATATGAGTCTAGAGATAAAGCGTATACTTATATATAGCAAATACAAGTATGTTACTATAGCGTTATCCCATACCCCAATCTTACTGTAATTCTTTAGGATTGTGTTTTAAAATCAATTTTAATTTAAAGTTTTTCATAAACCATGCTCTGATACCAAGTTGTAACATCCCGTATCTAGAGGCCAAAAGCTAAGCGCTACAGATGCTGTAGTCATCTATAGTATTAATTTCTGGTGACAAAATACGGTAATGATAATGATATCCATAATATCAGAAGCACATGAATACGAACAAAATCTCAGATTTTAGAAAAACAACACTTTGCTGATTACGTTTTTAAAACAATAATTCGTATCCATGTTACATAATCCCTTTATGTTTCCCAGGCATTGATTAAATATATCAGCACAAAAATACGCCAAGAGCGACATATGATGATGCCCCATTGGTTGATCAAAGCAATATAGTCATATATCTGACTTATATACACAGCGGAATCAAAACAAAATGAAACTACAAATCCTAGTTAGCTATCTATTTCCTGGAGATTTGACCAGGCAATTAGGTACTCGGCATACAACAAAACCTGGCATTCAGGAAGTACTCGGCATCTAGAAGTACTTGGCATCCAGGAGTACTCGTCATCCAGGAGCATTCGGCATCAGAAGATGTTCGGCATGTACAATTGCTCGGCATGGTTGTATTGTTCGTCACAAGCTATCGTTCGGCCAGAACCATCGTTCGGCCAAAGGCATTACTCGGCTAAAGGCAACGTCCAGCCAAGAACCCTTGTTCGACCAGAGACGTCGTTCGGCCAGAAGCATTGTTCGGCTAAAGCTCTTGTTCGGCCAGGGACATCGTTCGGCCAGAAGCATTGATTCAGCTAAAGCTCTCGTTCGGCCAAAGACATCGTTCGACCAGAAGCATTGTTCGGCTAAAGCTCGCATTCGGCCAGGGACATCGTTTGGCCAGAAGCATTGATTCAGCTAAAGCTCTCGTTCGGCCAAAGACATCGTTCGGCCAGAAGCATTGTTCGGCTAAAGCTCTCGTTCGACCAGAGACATCGTTCGGTTAAGAGCTTCATTCGGCCAAAGGTATCGTTCGGCCAAACACTTCGTTCGGCCAAACACTTCGTTCGGCCAGAAGCACGTTCGGCTTTGACTGATATTCGTTCTATTCTTCCCACACAGCAAGCGCCTCGTTCGGCATGGAGAGTGTGGTTCGGCATCCAACCGTTCAGCCTATCTGGTTCGGCATACGACAACCACTCTATTTGGGCCAAGGTGTTCGGCTGCCGAGCCCACCTGGGAAGTCCAACCCATCTTTGTCTATAAATAGAGGGGCAGGGGCACAGTGAAAAGGGACCTTTTTTGGAGAAAACTGGGGAGACTCTGCCATTTTCAAGACTCATCTTCTTTACTTAGCAATTTCATTCAAGCATTTTATCTACCAATTGTATTTGTAATCAATCATTAAGAAGATCAATAAAGTTTAACCTCAAAGTGGACGTAGGCAATTACACCGAACCACTATAAATCCGGTGTTCTTACTTTCTGCATTTAAATTAGCATATTCTTCCTTGTTTAATTTATCTTCATCACTTATATCTCTACACAATCTTTCTCAACAAGGTTAGTGACCAATTTTGGTGCTAACACTTTGGTGCTTTCACTGAGAATTGAATTCTCAGACCTCAAGGATCTGCTTTGAAGCTACTGGATCGAATAAATCCCCCAAAGAAGATCCGACTCATTGATAGGACGTCCGTTGATTCTACTCAGAGTTCATACCAATAACTCTACAATGGCAAGACCACGTACCAGGTCAGCTTCTCATAATGCGGACGCCCATGAGACTGCTAGCGTGCAACAAGCAGGACCTAGCAATCAACCAGCGATTCCGGGTGTAGGAATTGCCGCCCAGGACCAGACTCCAGTTGTCACCAGAATAGAGTTCAACGACTTGATGAGAGAATTCAGGGAGAGCAGGAGACAACTAGGAGAGCAGATGCAAGCTAACGCCAACCTGATGGCACAACTCACTCAACAACAGCAACAGAATGCTGGGGGCAATCCCGCCCCTTACTCCTCATCCAACAGCTCAACTTCATCCGATGAACCTCCCAGGCGTAGGCGCCGTAAGACTGAAACTGCGCGGACGGGTGCTGCTGTTCGAACAGTTGGAGACCGTGACCAAGCCGGAGCTAGAAACTTAGGAACTAGAGTGCAGGTGGAGGCTGGAGACCCAGACCATCAAAACGCTAACGATGTTAAACCTCAAGATGCACGTTTGGCAGATCGCCAGGAGAGGAGGCATCAGCATGGACAGTCGCGTAGAACAGACTCTAACCTTCCGCCTTCCATACAAACACCAGATCTGACAGCCATGGTCAGGCAATTGATGAAAGAAAATCAAGGCTTATCGAATGACGATTGGGGAGTATCAAGAAGTCATACTCCGTTTACAGACATTGTGCTGCAGGCGGCGTACCCCAGAAAGTTTAGTATGCCAACTATCCCTGCTTATGAGGGAAAGACTGATCCCAGACAGCATGTCATGAGGTACGAGTGGATGATGGATTCAGCTAGAGCAAATGATGCAACCAAGTGTAGATGCTTTCCAATTACTCTATCTGGGATCGCTACTATGTGGTTCACTCGACTTCCTCCGCGGTCCGTATCCAATTTCGAGGAGTTGGCAAAGAAGTTTATTGAGCAGTTCAGGATACACACTACTCGACCAAAGGACGTAATGTCTCTGTCAAGTGTAATCCAAAATCCCGGGGAGTCATTGAAGGAATATTTACAAAGATTCCATGTTGCGGCAACTGAAGTCAGTAATCCCAATGATCATGCAATTCTAATGGCTGTGAGGCGAGGTGTGGACCCGGATTCTGAATTTGGAGACTGGTTGGCAGGAAAACCCCCGACTACGCTAGAGAGTTTTTACTCAAAGGCACACCAGTTCATAAGGAGAGAGGAAGCTAGGTGGGTAAGGCGAGATAAGGCACCGGGACCTATCCAGGAGTCCGTGAAAAGCAACATTGCTGTGAAGCAGTCCGGAGACAACTCGGGAAAAGTCCAAGTCAATGTCCAGAACAAGCCTGGGCAGCCTAAGGAGTCCGTAGGAAGAAATCAAGGGAAGAAGAGAGAAGCAGGGAAGTGGAAGCCGAGAATTCCGAGCTATAACGAGTATACCCCGCTGAATGCGTCACTTGAGAACATTTACGTCTCAACCTGTAATACCTTTCAGTACAGAAAGCCACGTCCAAAAGAGTCAACCGAGGAACAGAAATAGACTGGAAAATACTGCCGCTTCCATGAGACTTACGGGCACAATACGGAAGAGTGCAGACACCTACACGATGCTATAGAGAAGTTGATCAGGCAGAAAAAGTTGCAGGAATTTGTGAAGGATCCACAGGAGGGAGGACAGGGAACATCCAACCCAGGACGTGCACCAGCTCCGCGCCACCCCGAGGAACTTGCCCGGACTGTGGGTAGACTGGTCATAAACACGATCATCGGCGGGCCTCACCCCGCGGATAAGAATTGGCAGGAGATGGAGCGGTATGCTAGTTCCCTGAAGCATGCAGATTTCGAGTGTTGTTCCAACATGGAGGATTGGACCCCTGCTAAGCAGCCGCGCGTGATAACAGACGATATAGTGTTCAAAAACAGAGATGCTGACCAAGTGGACGCACCAACCATCAACCCGATGGACATATCTGCGATGATCAGACCGGCTTATGAGAAAAGAATTCTGATTGATTGTGGAAGTTCTGTCAACATCATCTTCAAGAAGGCTTATGACCAGATAAAAATGGAAACAAAGGACTTGAAACCATCCAAAGCTCGTATACACGGCTTTAATGGCGCAGCGACCGATGCAGTGGGGTATGTTGAGTTACCAGTTGAACTGGGACAAGGCGAACGTCGGAGGGTGCGAATCCTACCCTTCGTAGTTTTGGATGTGGATTCTCCGTATAATGTTTTCTTGGGCCGACCGGCCCTGGTTGAGTTTAGGGAAGCATTAGCCCCGTGGTGCTTAACTTTGAAGTTCCCAACTGACAAAGGAGTAGGTGTTGTTCATGGCGACCAAGCAGCTGGTCATGCCTGTTATGTGGCCGAGCTCAGAGAGGCCCATCGGAGGGAGAAAGGAAAGGTTGCGGACAATCCCGTCCGCATCCTTAATACTGACAATTGACAAGTAATGCCCAAGCCCTGGCTCGGGCATAATTCTCGGATCTTCAGAGACATAGATCTGAGAGACGACGATGAGAAACCCATGGAAGAAAAGGCAGCGCCGGCCGAATTAACAGTTGACATTTCAGTCAGCCGAGACGACCCATCGCGAGTATTGAAGATCGGATCGCAACTCGGCCCCGCAATGACTGAAGACCTTAGTGATTTCCTCCAGGCAAATCTTGATGTTTTCGCCTGGGTGCATTCTGATATGTGCGGGATTTCTCCCGCCATTACGAGTCATATGTTGAACATAGACGCGAAATACGTCCCAGTTAAACAAAAGAGGAGAGGAATGGACCCAGAGAGGTCCGCTGCTCTCAGAGAGGAAGTGGACAAACTCAGAGCCAATGGGTTCGTCCGCGACGCCCTCTACCCTGAATGGGTATCAAACCCCGTGCTGGTAAAAAAGGCAAATGGGAAATGGAGAACTTGTGTAGACTATTCCGATTTGAACAAGGCATGCCCCAAGGACAGTTTTCCGTTGCCTAGGATTGATCAATTGGTTGACTCCACGGCAGGACACAAGCTATTATCATTCATGGATGCATACTCGGGCTACAATCAAATTCCGATGCATATTCCGAACCAAGAACACACCAGTTTCGTCACAGACGTTGGGCTATATTGCTATGTTGTAATGCCCTTCGGATTGAAAAACGCAGGAGCGACTTATCAGCATTTAGTGAATCGAATGTTCAAAGACCAGCTTGGTAGAACGATGGAAGTCTATGTGGATGACATGCTCGTGAAGTAACGACAGTCAAATGACCACATTCGAGACTTGGCAGAGATGTTCGATATACTCAGATATTATAGGATGAAGATCAACCCTCTAAAGTGCTCCTTCGGCGTTGCGTCAGGGAAGTTTTTGGGATTCATTGTCAATGCTAGGGGAATTGAAGCTAACCCAGAAAAGATTCAAGCTATCCGAGATGTGCAAGTGCCCAGAACTATAAAGAAAGTGCAAAGCTTGAACGGGAAAGTGGCTGCGTTGAGTCGATTCATATCCAGGGCCACGGACAAGTGCATTCCTTTCTTTGATATAATAAAGAAAGGAAAGAGGAATTTCGAGTGGACATCCAATTGTGAGGAAGCATTTCGGGATCTGGTGAGGCATTTGGAGAGTCCTCCAGTGCTGTCAAAACCAATAGAACACGAGATGTTGTACGTATACTTGGCCGTATCCCCACATGCTATAAGTGCAGTTTTGGTCCGCGAGGAGGACCGAGTCCAAAAGCCGGTATATTACGTTAGTAAGCGTTTAACGGGGGCAGAAAGAAATTACCCTAAAATCGAGAAATTGGCCTATTGCTTGGTGATTGCATCACGGAAGCTGCGCCCGTACTTTCAAGCGCACTCAATCAGTGTCTATACCGATCAGCCCCTACGGCAAGTACTCCAACGACCAGAAACCTCTGGGAGATTGTTAAAATGGAACATCGAGTTGAGCCAGTTCGGTATCGCCTACTTACCACGGAGAGCCATACAGGGGCAAGCATTAGCAGACTTCATCGCTGAGTTTACTGTACTTGACGAACCAGATGATCACAACGTCATGCCCCCCGTTCGATGGAAATTATACGCCGATGGGGCATCAAACGACCGTTGCTCCGGCGCGGACGTAGTTCTTGTAACTCTGGAAAATCGATCGATTTGTTACGCTTTGAAGCTCGATTTCCCGGCCACAAATAACGAAGCAGAATATGAAGCACTAATTGCTGGCTTAAAACTCATTGGAGAACTCGGAGTCAAATCAGTTGAAATCTTTTGTGACTCGCAGTTGGTGGTTTACCAAGTGCGGGGAGATTACCAAGCAAAGGGACAGAAGCTTGCTCCGTACCTTGTTCTGGTTCAAGAACTACTGTCGAATCTTGAGCATTATGATATTTCACATGTCCCTCGCGAACAGAATAAAGAAGCCGACTCGTTGGCTAAATTTGCAAGCACTGGCGATGCGCAGCAAATGGGATTGTTTCCCGTTGAGGCCTTGCATGCTCCGAGCATAGACGAGATGAAAGTTGATCATGTGTTGGAAACGGGAATCGAGAAGGAGTCGTGGATAACCCCATTCAAACTGTAAATGACGACCGGGACTTTACCAGAAAAAAGGAGCGAAAGACGACAGGTCCTTCGAAAGGCCGCGCGATACGTGATGCAGGATGGATTAATGTATCGAAAGGGGTTCTCAGTCCCCTTATTACGGTGCATCGCTCATGATGAGACAAAGCGGGTCTTGAAGGAGGTTCACGAAGGGGAATGTGGTGACCATACTGGGGGCAAACGCTAGCAAAAAAGATCTTCTGCTATAGATATTACTGGCCAACCGTAAACCGGGACGCTGCAGACTACGTAAGGAAATGTGACAAGTGTCAAAGATATGCGAAAATCCCGAGGACTCCATCAACAGAACTCACACAAATGGTTAGTCCCTAGCCATTTGCAATCTGGGGCATCGACATAATCGGCTCTTTACCTTTATCCAAAGGTGGTGCGAAATACGCGATAGTTGCAGTCGACTATTTCACAGAATGGGCTGAGGCAGAACCTTTGGCCACAATCACCTCTAAGAAGGTCATTAACTTCGTTGTACGAAACATTATATGCCGCTTTGGCCTCCCTCGCACCATCATTACAGACAACGGAACGCAGTTTGAAAGCAGAGAGTTCAAAGAGTTCTGTTTTAAGTATGGCATCGAGAAGAAGTTCGCCGCCGTTGCGCATCCAAAGGCTAACGGACAAGTCGAGGCTGTAAACAAAATAATCAAGTCCATACTGAAGAAGCGTTTGGAGAAAGTCGGAGGCAAGTGGGTAGATGAACTCCCGACAGCATTATGGGCTTATAGAACCACCCACAAGTCCGCGACTGGCCACACTCCGTTCGCCTTGGCATACGGCTCGGAAGCCGTTATACCCGTGGAACTTGAAGTTCCATCACACCGAGTGACATATTATGATCACAAGACGAATCAGGATCTCTTATTGGAATCACTGGACTATGTCGATGAAAAACGTGAAGAGGCTGATTTAAGGGCAGTAGCACATAGGCACCGAGTCAAGCGGTATTACGACGGCAGAGTCCGTCCAAGAATTTTTGATGTGGGTGATCTCGTTCTAAAACGAGTTTTCCCGGTACCATCACGTATGAATCCCAACTGGAAAGGTCCATACGTCATTGAACGGAAGCTTGGAGAGGGAACATTCAAGCTAGCGACCGTTGATGGCGTGACACTCCCCCGAGCGTGGAACAGTGAACATTTGCGACATTATTACATTTAGTATGTTTCTTTCCTGTTTTAGGCACAGTTATTTCCTGTATGTTTTCGTTCAGTCGTAACTTAGCTTCTTTTTTAGCCATGTAATCAGGCAGTTTAGTTGTTTTTCATTAATAAAGGCTTGGAGCAGCATTTTCCATGAAATACTAATGTTTCTATATCTCATAGTCGGGTGATGAATTACTAGAAATACATTATTCTGTACGATGTACGAACTCGTATAAACGATTTCAATCTCCGAGTCCCCAGAGTGCGGACCGGAGTACTCTAAGTCCCCGGAGCGTGGACTAGAGTTTAAGCAATTTCAATCTCTAAGTCCCCGGAGGGCGGACCGGAGTACTCTAAGTCCCCAGAGCGCGGACTAGAGAATAAACGATTTCAATCTCCGAGTCCCCAGAGTGCGGACCGGAGTACTCTAAGTCCCCGGAGCGTGGACTAGAGTTTAAACGATTTCAATCTCCGAGTCACCGGAGTGCGGACCGGAGTACTCTAAGTCCCCAGAGCGCGGACTAGAGTATAAATGATTTCAATCTCCGAGTCCCCGGAGTGCGGACCGGAGTACTCTAAGTCCCCAGAGCGTGGACTAGAGTTTAAACGATTTCAATCTCCGAGTCCTCGTAGTGCGGACCGGAGTACTCTAAATCCCCAGAGCGCGGACTAGAGTATAAACGATTTCAATCTCCGAGTCCCCGGAGTGCGGACCGGAGTACTCTAAGTCCCCAGAGCGCGAACTAGAGTATAAACGATTTCAATCTCCGAGTCCCCGGAGTGCGGACCGGAGTACTCTAAGTCCCCAGAGCGCGGACTAGAGTATAAACGATTTCAATCTCCGAGTCCCCGGAGTGCGGACCGGAGTACTCTAAGTCCCCGGAGCGCGGACTAGAGTATAAACGATTTCAATCTCCGAGTCCCCTGAGCACGGACCGGAGTACTCTAAGTTCCCGGAGCGTGGACTAGAGTATAAACGATTTCAACCTCCGAGTCCCCAGAGTGCGGACCGGAGTACTCTAAGTCCCCAGAGCGTGGAATAGAGTATTAACAATCTCAATCTCCGAATCCCTTAAATGTGGATCAACTTACTATAAGTCCCTGAAACACGAATTTAGAAAAAATTCTAAGTACTCAAGAAATGTAGGACAAGAAGTATGCCACTCCGAAAAATCGTTCAAACGACTAAGGAACTAAACTTTATTTAATAGTCCAAAATGAGGTTACACAATTATTCCTCCAAAACTTGGAGTCAAAAACCTATCTACATAAACTTCGGAAACAAAAAATGAAAGTAGTTACAAGACTTAAGCACAATCTCGTTGAACGAGTTTAGCGACTATTTCTTTGGTTTCTTCTTCTTGTCTTCCTTTGTTTTCTCAGACGATTCCTCTCCCTCACGCTTCTTCTTGGATTTCTTGCTTGCTAAAGAAGCGGAGTCGGGAGTGGGAGAAGGAACATTCAGCGGTTTGGATTTGCCAGGGAGAATGATCTTCAAAGGTCTATTCCGCGGGTCGGTAAGTTCCAGAATTTTAGGCTCAACTTTGATCTCGACTTTCTTTTTCTCCTCTTCAGCGAGACGCTCTTTCATGCTCATCTTCGAAGTATGTTTGGAGGCGCCAGTGATCTCGATTTCATAGCTCCCTTCGGCGGGAGATGAAGTGTCAAACTTATCATCATCTAGCGCCCCGATCACTTGAGCGTCAGGGCCAGGAGTTACTCCCGCATGAGAAACATCGCTTGTTTTCTCTACCTCCTCCTTGGCGTCATCGCTCCTCGGAGTTGGCTCAGGATCAGAGCAGCCTGCATGGAAACATAAAGAATGAGCGTTAGGACGAATAACCGCTACTGGAAAGTGACAGATCTTTTAACTTCTAAAAAAGAAGAGTTTCCTACCGGGTTCTGGCTGGCATCGGTTGCGCGTGGAGTTTCACCCTCCAGAATAGGGGATAGCAAGTGAACGCCGAGCCCGGGATCTTCAGGATCGTAGCCGGCATGCTGCTCGAATGGGTCAAGTGTCAGCCGACCAGCCGATTGAGCAGTGGGAGGAGCAGCGATATGAGGAGCCATAGTCTTAGCCCCAAATGGACCAGCTTCATCATTTTTCTCTTTCGGTAGGGGAGAGCCTTTGCTATAAAGCGCCAAAGCTGCAGATAAGTCCGCTGGCTCGTTCCCTCTAAGAAATTCCTTCACCAGGGCATCCTCATCGACTTCTTCAAAGCCCGACTCGATTCTCCTAATCTTCACTAAAGTTTCCCAGGCCTCAGCTAGGAATTCAAGATAGCCCTCGCCCAAGAATGTCAAGTCGCGATGCATAAGGACGCGGGCACCGTACTCAGAAATCAACGGGTCAAACATGAACTTGACGTCTTCCCTGCCGGCCTCTGCGGCCGCCTCGAGGCGAGAGTCAATCTCCTCCGAAGCTTTTCTTTTCCCCTCCTCATGGGCTTCATCTTTCATTTTTTCAACTCAGGCAAGTTCGTCGTCGAGCTTCGTTTTCAAGAGCCGAGTAGCAACGATTTCATCGCAATATCGTTGTGACTCTTCTTGAGCAGCTACTTTATCCTCTTTCTCCTTAGAGAGTAATTCTTTCAACTCTTTGACTTGTATGGCAAGCGCGTCCCTTTCTTTCTGGATAGAATCTTTTTCTAAGGCAAGGGCACCGCTGCGCTGGACTGCTTCATCGAGTTCCTTCTTATGGGTCATCTCTAAACGAGTGACGGCCTCGGCAGTATCTTTTGCACTTTGCTCCGCGGCTTCAAGCTTCGACTTATATGAAGCGAGCTCTTCATCTTGGTGCTTGATGATGTTCTTGTCACAGCCAGCTTCCAATTTCAAACGATCAATTTCATATTGTCGCTCAATAGATACCTCCGAGATTTTTTCGACCAAGTGTACAAACGCGTCATGTTGAACATAGACTTCGTTGTTACAGGCAATGGCACTCTGCTTCACATGCCCTGGGATATGATGAATAGCCGGGAGGAATTTCAGACCATCAAAGCAGATTTTTGGGAATTTGGCCTTAAGATCGACCATCTTCTCTGCTACAGTTGGGTCAACCGCGGGAGTAGGGGAAGGAGGCTTTGAGAGTTCTGCTCTTTTTCGATGCTCTCGAGTCTGCCTTGTACTCAACGAACCGGAGTGTTGTCCTCGGGAAACATCAGGTTGGGACCCCTTCTGCGAAGGCTTCTCTCTATCCGGCTCAGTTTGAGGGGGAGGATCACGGGACTGTGAAGATTGGGAATATGTCTTCTTTTGATAAGACGAATCGCGTGGATGGTTGTCTCGATCCTCGTAATCATCTCTGTCCCTGCGTCTACCCGAGCCTGAATCCCGTCCGGGATGGTGAAATATAGAAGAGCCGTGGAGGTGATTGAGTCCGTGGGAGCGCTCCATGTCACCTGCAAAGGATAGAAATAACAGCGAGTTAAGAAAAATCAGGGTAATGGAAAAACTTGAAGTGTATGATAAAGTGCGTGTGTGCGTGTGTGTCCGAGTGTTCCCCCCACGTGGTGTGTAAACTAGTGCAAGTAGTCGTGTGTAGGCATTGAGAGTCTAAAAGTTACAAAGATACGAAAGTAAGGTTTGAACCGTCGCCTTCGAAGACCGTCATCGCTGACCGTCTCAAAAAGCCCGCCTTGTGGTGATTACAGTTCCAGATTCAGAAAACGTATGTTAATCTAAGTTCAGATTTATGTCTACTAAAGCTAGGGAGTTAGTGATCCGGGTCAGTTTCATATATGCTAGTATGCTTAGGTCCTGGTTCTTGTTTTGCTGTATGAATAGGTATAGTTAATAAGTGTTCGGCCTAATTCCTGTTCGATGAAAGGTATCGTTCAGCCTTTATGATTGTTCGGCATGTCTGTTGTTTGACATATATCTGTTCGGCATGTAAGTAGTGTTCGGCCTTGGTTTTTTGTTCGGCTAAGTTGTTGTTCGGCATTTATGCTGTTCGACACTTACAATTGTTCGGACTAGGTTTGGTTCGGCATTTGATTTGTTCGGACTAAGTATAGTTCGGCATTTGTATTGTTCGGCCCTAGTATGGTTCGGCATTTATGTTTGTTCGGACTAGGTTTGGTTCGGCATTTGAATTGTTCGGCCAAAACCTTGTTCGGCCGAGACAACGCTCGACACACCTCCCTTAGCAGTGACCTCATTCTCATCTCCTTCCTCCATCCACACCGAACTACGAGGGCGGATCGTTCGGCAAGTCGTGGCAGACCTTACCATTCGACGCCCCCAACCATCTCCTACTTCTCCTATGCTCTTTCTTCCTCTAATCTCGTTCGGCACAAGAGATTTATGCTGAACCACAATACGTCTACCAACAGCTTCCTAGAAAGCTCATCTCTACTCACTCTTCCTTCCACCCTCATCGCGTGACTCTGGCAACTTTTTAGATACTTTAGTCAAGGCTCGACTTACCCCATCAATTAGGGAGTTCGAGCGTAAAGACTGTATTTAGGTGGAAGAATCGATACCTAGTTGGTAGGTTGAAGACTTGGAAAGAATCGACGAATCGTTGGAGAATGTTAACTGGGAGCTTCGGCAGGTGCAAGGCAGGGGTGTTAGAAGTGTGAAAAGGGAAGAAGGAAGAAGGTGCCAGCTTTTATAGGGAAAAAGAAGAAGTCGAAAAGGCTACATCCGGTGGAACCGGTCAAAGTCACAGCGTTCAACATCGGCATACAATGACGTTCGGCACTTGAGGAGCGCTCGGTTTCGAATTCCTCGTTCGACATTTATACCACGCTCGACACATGCCTCAACCGCTGATATTCTCAAGAAGGAGTCTCCATTCGAAGTTAGTCAAGGATTTGAAACGGAACATGAAGGTTACACAAATCAAAGCGTATCACGATTCAGTCACGTAATACACTTTGGGGGGCAAGTGTTTCCTGGAGATTTGACCAGGCAATTAGGTACTCGGCATACAACAGAACTCGGCATCCAGGAAGTACTCGGCATCCAGAAGTACTTGGCATCCAGGAGTACTCATCATCCAGGAGCATTTGGCATCAGAAGATGTTCGGCATGTACAATTGCTCGGCATGGCTGTATTGTTCGTCACAAGCTATCGTTCGGCCAGAACCATTGTTCGGCCAAAGGCATTACTCGGCTAAAGGCAACGTCCAGCCAAGAACCCTCGTTCGGCCAGAGACGTCGTTCGGCCAGAAGCATTGTTCGACTAAAGCTCTCATTCGGCTAGGGACATCGTTCGGCCAGAAGCATTGATTCGGCTAAAGCTCTCGTTCGGCCAAAGACATCGTTCGGCCAGAAGCATTGTTCGGCTAAAGCTCTCGTTCGGCCAGGGACATCGTTCGGCCAGAAGCATTGATTCGACTAAAGCTCTCGTTCAGCAAAAGACATCGTTCGGCCAGAAGCATTGTTCGGCTAAAGCTCTCGTTCGGCCAGAGACATCGTTCGGTTAAGAGCTTCATTCGGCCAAAGGTATCATTCGGCCAGACACTTCGTTCGGCCAGAGGCACGTTCGGCTTCGACTGATATTCGTTCTACTCTTCCCACGCAGCAAGCGCCTCGTTCGGCATGGAGAGTGTGGTTCGGCATCCAACCGTTTGGCCTATCTGGTTCGGCATACGACGACCACTCTATTTGGGCCAAGGTGTTCGGCTGCCGAGCCCATCTGCGAAGTCCAACCCATCTTTGTCTATAAATAGAGGGGCATGGGCACAGTGAAAAGGGACCTTTTTTGAAGAACACTGGGGAGACTCTGCCATTTTCAAGACTCATCTTCTTTACTTAGCAATTTCATTCAAGCATTTGATCTACGAATTGTATTTGTAATCAATCATTAAGAAGATCAATAAAGTTTAACCTCAAAGTGGACGTAGGCAATTACGCCGAACCACTATAAATCCGGTGTTCTTACTTTCTGCATTTAAATTAGCATATTCTTCCTTGTTTAATTTATCTTCATCACTTATATCTCTACACAATCTTTCTCAACGAGGTTAGTGACCAATTTTGGTGCTAACACTATCCGTCAGCCACCGGCTCATCTTCGGATGCTTTATTCGCCAAAAGACTAAAACCTAAAAACCTTAACCCTCTGCCTACTCAAATCAATTTTGAGTACCCGAGAGTTTAAGGGGAAAATAAAAACTTCGAGTCAGACATAAAGCCCGGTGTGAATAATTCTGTTACATCTCGGTTTACTGATATTAAGTGAGACCACACCGCTTAGCGGAATGGGTTTCCCCTCACTTATATCCTCTTTAAACATATATTTTGCTAATCCTTTCCTATAACCAAACTGGTTAATCAAACTGATTATATCTAAATAGCAATATTCTTTACGCTAATAAATGGACTATCTATCCATAAAACATGTAATATGTGAACTATCTACCCACATATAATAGCAAGGTCCGTTATGCTACAAAAGGACTATCTGTCCATACAACTGGGCTGACTGCCCGCAAACTAGACCAACTGGCCGAAATCTAGGTTGGCTGCCTGCAAAATGGACTAACTGCCCGAATTATTATCTTAGGGTTAACCACCCTTTAAATTTTCTTTAAAACCTTTTCAAAATGACTTAGTCCTTCAAATCATATATATGTACAAGGAAAATATATATTTAGCTTTACTCTAAGCCATTTTGCCATGTTATATATACTTTACTCAAAATAATTTTGATGGGATTTGATTAGGATTAACTATCCTTCCAAAACAAGTCAAAACCCTTTTTAACTTGAAAATACTTAGGCTACAATGCCCATCTATTACATTCGAAACCTTTGTTAAAATCATTTAAACACTCCTTTCGAAACACTTTAAGGTAACCCCTTCAAAACCATTGGAAAACCCTTTCGAAACCATTAAATATTGCCTTTCGAATACATTGGAAAACCTTTCCTTTCTTTTCTCCGAAAGCTTCAAAATATCAGACATCCCCTTTATAAAACCTTTTAAATGTCGCCTTTCGAAAAACATAGGAAAAACCTTCCTTTCAATCCTTTTGAAACCCTAGGGAACCACCCCTTTCGCAATTATTCATTAAATCCTTTCGAAAACACATTGGGTTAAATTTAAAACATGTCGAAACCTTTCGAAACCATTCAAAAACATCTCGGTCGAAACCATTTGGATTCTGCCTTCAAGTAGAGCAAAATGATCAGAAACCCATTAAAGTCGAAAGCATCAGTTTCGAAACCTTATAAAACTATCTCTTTCGAAACCATTTGGGTTTTACTTTACTTATAGAAAAAGGGTATTAAAACATTTAAGTCGAAAGCAAATGCTTCGAAACCATTTCCTAAGTAATGAAGTGATGGTTTCGAAACCATCCCTTTGAAAGCATTGGAGAAGTGGCCGAGTTTTAGAAAAAAAAACTACCCCTTCGAAACCAACTGAGTCGAAAGATAAAAAGGCGGAAACAAAGAAGATTTCGACTTAGTTGAAAGAAATTATTTAAAAACAAGGGCGCAACCCAATCAAAACCATTTCCTTTAAATCATTGACTTGGTCGAAAGCTACTTTATCGAAAGCCATTTAGTCGAAAGCAATTAGGCGTATTTATTTAATTTAAAACAAAGGACTGCCTCAATCCCTTCGAAGCCCCTGGTTTCGTCTCCCTACCTTCCGCCATCATCCAATTCATTACGTCTTGCCTGATACCATTGCATTGGTTTCGACTGTGTCAGAGGCGATAGTTTGGAGGCGGAACCTGATGTCGAAAGAGATGAAACAGTGAAAAACTTATAGCAAATAGTTCTTTTCACCTGACCTGCCTTACATGTCTAATTGTGATTGGTTGCCTCTTTCTTTACCAATAAAAAGTACCGCACTTTGTCAAAAGGGCTACCGACTTTTCAGAGTTAATATTTTAAATCATTTTATAAAAAGCCCCTTCTCCTCTTTTAATTATATAAAACATTTAAGTCCCATACCTTAAATAATTTTGTATAACCATTAAAACACTTAGGAAAAATCTAGAAAAATTCTATAAAATCACATTATTCTAATATATAAAAATTTCAGACCCAAATAATTAATTATTTACCTGTAATTAATGTATAACCCAAACACCATTTTCTTTACTAGAAAATTCATATTAGTTCCATGATAATTCAAAAAAATCTGAAAATTGAAACCCATCTCCAAAATAATATTTATGATCTTCATTAATATTCGCAAGGCAATCGATGTCATTTTCTAGGGTTTTCATCTTAAAACATATCATAAATTCAATATGAATAACCAAAATTCATCAACAAGTATATATATTCATTTCATCATTCAAAAACATGGAAAACCATTGCAAAATATTCAGAATTCATATTAAAACCGAAAACATAATAAAAAATGAGATGTAAACATTATTCACCTTAGCTTTTAAAGATTATGGAGATTGAGATGTGAATAGATTTGATTTGAATTAGCTTCTTCCTAGTTTACCTTCTTCTCTTCCTTGTTAATGGTGGCTGGCCTCTTTTAAATTTTATTTGAAAATGAAATAAACGTGTAAAATTTTACACGACCAAGGTTTGGAGGATATAGGAATGACCTCTTTCCTATTTTACCCCTCCTCTATTTCTAGTTAACCCTTATTTTAATTCATGGTTAAATGGCACGGCTACACCTTAATTAAAATCAAATCTCAATCACCTAATCAACACATTATTTTATTTAATTCATCTAATTAAATATCCTAAATAATGTTACCAAAATTTTTGGGTGTAACATAACTATGATCGTTCGATGGATGTCGTGCCATAATTTAACTATTATCGAAGTGGAGCTTCCACATTGAAGATTAACAATATTCTCTAGTCAAGAGAACCATGTAATTTTATCACATTGATATTTTCTATTTGACCATAGTTATATTAACTAACAAAAACTATCGAGCGTGTCATTCCATAGTTTTCCAATAACTATTAGTACGTAACCCCTGGGTAGCCTCAGCAGCCATAAGTAATACACCGCCCAACATTTGGAGAGCTTTACGTACTCTAGTCTCAACGGATGTATCGATATATAGTCTCGATACATCTTGATTAGGAATATTTAAAATGGTATGTTTATTTTATTGTGATAAATCACTTATGATTACAATACATTGTAACTACTATCACAAAAAATACCATTTGTGGATTTTCTATTAAATACGCTTTTAATTAATTAATTGATCGATATAACATATTATATCAAGTATATAATAGAAAGAAAACATATTTTCTTTCAAACAAGATTGGTTATTGATTTAGATATTTGTAATAAATTACATAATTGCCCCTATGGCATACCTCTAACACTATCAATCCTCCACTTGTACTTTGCGTCAACTATGGAAACTTATTCCAGCTTATTTGATTAGTTTTCTCAAACTAATCGGGTCAGTCCCTTAAGGAACATGTATGCTATTTTGATTTAATAATCTACTCTATCAATCAACTCTCTCCGACGCTGATAAACCACCTTTATCATGTGGAACAATTCGTAATATGCTACTTGACTTCCAGTGAGCTTTAGGTATTTTGTGAACTGTATTACGACATCATTGTCATATAACAATGTCTTGGGATTCTCAATGTTTGGAATCACCCTTATCTCAGTTTTATATTTGTGCATTTATTTTATACATTGCTTTTATTATAGCACTCTTCAGGGCGATGTACTTAGCATGTTTGTTGAACCTGCCACAACCTTTTGTTTGGAACATTTCCAACTTAGAGCTTCTTAATTAAAGTTTGAACAAGAATTTGATATTGACATATTATACTCAACATCACTTATGTAGTTTGACTCTGAATACTTCTTCGTAAGGAGTTCATTGTTCCGCAAACAATTTTCTAATATTTCATTAATACTTGAGAACACACTAAACTGTCATTTAGTGATCTTAATTTGGATTTGATATTCACTTCATGCATCAAATACATAAGCAAATTATCATATTGTAGACAAAACAACATGTATGATCATTTCTATTGCCAATGCATAAGGAATCCATCTTTAATTTTCTATATTAAACATTTAATACGCTGTCTTTGCATATCGTTTGGAATATTCCCAATATCCTTTATACTTATTATAGAAGATATCATTCACAAGTCCAATGTTGAGTATTAAACCACTGAACTATTACTGATTTGAACATAAGCACATCTTTAACAATCAGTAGTATGTTTTTTACTTATAGTCTAGAAATATCTATACACCTTTTAGTGGTTCTTTCTATGGATACACGCTTCCTATGCATTTTGAAAGAAAATCAAATTATCCGATATTTATAGAAAATACTTATTCAATTTTGATGCTTATAAAATGATACATTTGTATAATTTTTAGATCATATCCTAAAACTCACAACCTCAATATTGCTCCCACTAACTTTAAGGCACTTTGGCTGTTATGTCCAAACAATCTATTCATAATCATTATTTAGAAATTTCTATTTCAATACATATATACCAAAACAAAAAGCCATACCAAGTGATAATTTTGTGAGTAGACTCTAATTAACTTGAGCACATTGAATAACGAATCTACTACGCTAATTTCAACAATTGAAATTTATGATGTTACTTTTACCAGCGTTGCTCATTATGTCCAACTGCATTAGCCTTGCTCTTAAAGACTCATTTGCGATCAATGGATTACATCACTCCGGGTACAAGTACCAACATCATATTTTGGTAACATACTTGGAATCCACTTCGGATTTGTGCATCATACTATAACGTAGAGTCAATACTCTTAATGGTTTAATTGACAACTAAGGATTATCTATTCTCGACATTGATAAGAAACTCATAGTTTCTCTTCAACGTGCAAGAATGGTTATTAGACATTCTAACGCATTGTGTTTATTTAGGTTACGTTAATATCATTTCATCCCTCATAATCAGTTTCAACTTTGGATCGTATCCTAATCCATTTTACTACCAATGATTTTTGAAAGAAATTCCTTCGCTACGAAGTTGGTATTTCTTAAAACAACAATTGTTTCTCAATTCAACGTAATAGGTACTCATAAACATGTTGTAAATTGCTCTATATATGAAGCTAACTTGGTTTTTAGTTTACAATACTTATGTTCATATCATAAATTGGTCATCCAATTAATATCATTCCCAAACTTCTTTTGGGGCGATCCATACAAGGTCCCTCATGTACAATTATTAAGTGCAATCTTTCAACTCGCACAACCTACCAACGCCATGGCCTAAGATATATTGAGGTTTCTTATAAACCCTTATCTTGTAAAAAATTTAAACTATTCTTTAGATGAAATTAATTTTAATCTCATGCACTACTCTTAAGTATACGACCTTATAGAAAAAATTAACTCAACTTCACTCATCATTAATGTCACGGCCCATTTTCCGTACCCTTTGAATCGACAATAAACCAGACATGTTCAACTCAAATTGCACGAAAATACGGAACAAAAGGGTAATAAAGAAAAATAGACAGAACAAAATCTCACACGAATGGAATGACATATAACATTGAACAAATATCTTTACAGCGGAAAACTTTTAAATACATGTATTAGATTCTAACCTAAATTCAGCTTGGACAGTTATAAACATCTGACCTTATAATTGCTGACAAACATCAAACTAAAACTAACTAAGTACAGCGGATAATAGAATATGTCCATACGTAAATGAATATCTCCAGCTCTCCTCTGGAAACTCCAATCGTCTTCGACTAAACCTGAAACTACTCGGATCTGACCCGATTATTGAAAATACCCGGATCAGGCTTGATAAACCAGCGTGAGAAAGAAACTCAATAATAAATGACAGTGTCATATATCAGCCTTTAAATAAAATCCTTTGAAAATAAAGAGTATCTCATAAGACCATGCCCACACATAAACACAGATGGGTTTTTACCTTATGATAACTAAAGCATTTTTATATCAAAACATTTGATATTATTTATATTGACATCCCTTTGAAAACATTTGCAAATAAACTTATTAATCTTACCCGAAATTGTTACATTGATTAAATTCCAGCATAATAGGTTTAAAATCAAGTCCGTAGGTTCTTATTGGAGACTGGATTTCCATGCAAATGGCCAGGTAAATGATCTACCTTCCGAATGGGTACACCTCTAGATGGATGTCCCGAGGCACATAACATCTGCCCTCTACCAACACAAGATCGGTCTACCTCTTTAACTAGGTAGTACCGAATATGTCATCCCCCGGTCGTTACCGACCTTTAACCGAGCGCTCGTTTCCATACACCACATTAATTTACATCCCGAACGTCATAGCAGAATGAATTATATCTACAAGGGGATGATCATACCCTACTTGGGAATGACCCACTTAGCCTTGTCGCATCTAATCCTGTTTCGGTCATTTCCGGTTTGATGAGGCTTAAGGCAACGATTACCTTTTCACATAGCACATATCACATCTCTGAATGCCACATTTCCATTTCTGTTGACTACTAATTGCCTTCCACAAAAATACAACCCTTGAGCTCGTACGTCTCAAGGAAGGGTGTTAAGCTAAGAGAAGTTGCCTTCTCCACCACCAAATAGATGTACGTTTGTAAAAACCAATGTTCGTAATCTCAGAAAATGTAATGCCAGACACTCATCCATACAAATTGTCCAGGAATAGGACAAACCGAAGGCACTCTCCTACTACCACTAGTAGCGAGTAGTCCTTGCAATCCGAAAAATCTCCACAACAAGGAGACCACTGCTATATATAACTCGGGAGCTACCCAGAGCAAGTCAACAAGCAGTCCTCACACTATAAAGATCCACGGTATTCAATAATCATCATCTTCAACATGTCTTCACTTTCGAATGTATACATTGGTTCGAAGTGGTTTTCGGATAGGGATTACCCAAATCCGACCCCGGTTCCTTCGAAATCCAATTATCGATAAAAGTGAATATGAGTATATAGGATTTATTAAGTCTCTTTTCACTTTAACTCTTTTCGGATGATTTCGAAATCTCTTTCTTTCGACTTAGAATAATTCTAAGAAATTCATTCTTTTGCTTTGGATAATATTTTCAAATTTCCTTACTTAACTCTTGATCCAAATTCCTTAACTTTTAGGCGGGTCAAAAAAATGTTATTTAAGACATCGGTTACAATAAACCCTAAAATAAATCTTAGCAAACATTTTTGAGTAAAAAGGATCATAGAAATCATTCTAATTTTACTCAACATCAATTTCCGTATTCAACAAGTGCTATGGGCAGAATAACGGTGAAATCACCTTTTAAATTCCATGAATAGGACGAGTTCCCTCTTCGGATTTCAATACCAAGTATAAGAAGATTATCTCTATGCAATCCAAGTCGTAGTCTGTTCATTTTGGAGATTGCTTAAATTTGATAATACTAATCTTCTTTTATTTTGGAAAACTTAATACAATCTTTTTATCTTAGAGCATCCGGGCTTTTCTTTCGATCTGTTCCACCCCTCGTCTAAGAAAAGAAAACATAGGCCAGGTAAGTTTAGGGCACTGGTTGCTCCATTCCTAACCTTAGTTAAACACCTTGTTTTATCTTTCCAGATCTCACAAGCGGGACAAATGTACTAGTCGTTTCCGCATACTCAGTTATCAACTTTATTTTGGAATTGATTATAAAATTCCAAATTATCGTTTAAACAATTAATTTTCCTTTTAAAAACATTTACAATTGACTCAGGGAAAAATCGTTACATTTAAACTTATTTTCAAAAAAGTTATACCATTGCAGCATAAAAGTGCTGCGGAAAGTGCTATATAGCTTATTTGTTTAAATCAACTTTTAACATTCAATAATTCATATTTTCCAACCCAAATCTCTTTTAAACCATTTAAATAGATTTATCAAATTTATTTCATATTTTTTCAATATTAAAAACGTTCATTTAAACAGATTTCCTGTTATGGTCACTTAACTGCACTAGCGCGATTTTTCTGGAAAATTGATTTGGACTTAATTCAAAATTTACTCAACAAAATTTTGATTTTATTTCTTCGTTTAGAATATATGGATATAATAGTCCGGAATTTTCTTATCTTGAAGAATTCCGAGCTATATTCCACTCTACACATTCACTTGAACTTTTCGGCGTGAAATCGCGAACTACCGTTGCGCGACGCACCTTGTTTTAACTTATTTTTCAATATTTGAAATAATTTATTCAAATTGAATTCTATCACTTATAAAATCATTATAAATCAATATTTTCACTTTTTAAAGTATTTAAAATATATTTTCACTATTACCATATTATAATATTGTTATATTCAAATTATTTTAATATTAAAATTTTAAATTCCAATTTCAATTCAATTTCAATTCTAACTTCAAATTAAACATAGTTAAAACTTAAATTTCAAATCTAATTTCAATTTAAACTTCAATTCAATCTCAAACTAAACTTCAATTTTCAATTTCAAATTTACCATCCTTTTCAAATCCGTTTCACATCAAATTTCAAATCCTCTTTTATTTTTACTATAATTTCCCTTTTAATTGAAAAGAGACTTATTTTTCCAAAATATCTCATATCACTAAAATATGGTCTTATTAACAAAGGATCACTTAATCAAAATGAACATAACCAATATCCATATTCATCACTAACATAACATCCATTCAATAAATCACATAACATATGATTTAAAATCCAACATTCACTATTAATACCATAACGAGATATATTATCATAATTCAATTATCTAACCAACTATCAAATCATCCATATTAACAATCAAATAAACATTCATATGTCATAAGGATATAAATATAATTTTTTTAACATAACCAAAATATAAATTCAAAAGCGATGAGAATTTCTCACCTTCATATCCACTCCGTCAAACTTTTTCGTAGGCTACGTGCTTTTCGAACAAATGCGCTTTTCCCGAATGTTTTGAATTCTCGCCTTTATTTATTTTCCTCCCGAACTGCTTTTGTTTTCCTCTTACTTTTCCTTTTCTTTTCTTTTCTTCTTTTTCTCTTTTTCTTCTTTTTTTTATTTGTTTGGCCGTGAGTTTTTTAGAGGGGAATGGGTGTATGGCCTTGGGTATGTGGAGTATTGGCTTGGGTAAGTGGCTTTGGACTTGGGTATGGTGGGATATAGGTTCGGCCTTGGTGTGTAGGAGGGGGTACGGCTTGGGGTGCTCGGGTATGGGGTTTTTTTGGGCTCGGGTTGGTGTGTTTTTGCTCGGGTTTGGTGTGTAGCCGTGGGTAGGTGGGTGTAGGAGGTGAGTAGGTGGATGCTAGGCTCGGTTTTGGTGGTGTAAGGTGATGGTGTGGTGATGTGGAGGTAGTAGCTTGAAGGTGGAAAAGAAATGGAGGAAGTAGAGAAGGATTTTGAAAATTTTGTGAAATGAAAGTGAAGTGGAAATGGAGGGGTTTGAGGTTGTATTTATAAGTGGAGATTTTGGTGGTAAATGACATTAATAACCTTGTTTACTTTTGCATTTGATTAGCCTTTGATTTAAGTTGTATTAAATGTATGGAATGATGTTAATGGAAGAGTGTGTTAAGAAGTGAAGATGTGTCATTTTCTTATGGTTTGTAGTTGTTAAATCATATATTTTTGCTCCTTTTCTATGTATAAGTATAACATCTCATTAATGAGATGAGAAGAAAGGTAATGATGTTGTTTTATAAAAACTTTAATTATTTTTAAATTTGTTAAATCAAACTTTTACATCTTTTTTTTATTTATGTAAATATTTTCAAAAGTAAACTCTTTTTGTCTTTAGTGCTAAATGTAGAATGTTTAAATAGTTTGTAAACTTGTATTTATGTGTTAGAAAATGTATCAAGTTGCAACAACTTGTCGACAACTTGTTTTGGTTGAAAATAGTGTTTTTGTCGACAAATTTTACAATCAAAATTTGACGTTTTTATTAAGCTATATATTGATGTAAACCAAATTTTAAAATGAATCTTTTCCTTCTTTAAATAAATTAAAACATGTCTATTCATATTTAAAATCGTATTTGAACAATATCAAAATCTTAAATTTTATAGTGTATGTAAAACTGACAAAATACGACAAATTTTGGTTATTTTTGTAAAACAATTATTAACATTATTTTTAAATATATTAATATACTTTCATTATCTTTATTAGATGTTTTAAATAAAATTTAACTTTTCAAATAAATATTCAAACTTATTTATTTAAGCCTTTTTTTAACAAAACTTAACTTTTGTTGATTTGTTCTAAAATCCAAATTTACACTTTTTATTTATTAATTATAAGAATAGATAAATATTTATTTTATATAACATATTTATTTAAGATTTAAATTCCTTTTAAATTTAAAATGAACGAAATCTCTCATTTTCGAAGTAGCGAAATTACGGGTCGTTACAATTAATCATACTTTGTTCAACAAAGTTCGATTATTCCTTATCGATACATCATTATGTATCATAGGGAGGGTGAATTTTGAGGCTGAATCTTTATTCATTTTTAGATACGTTTGGAACTTTTTCTAATATACTCACTTATTCGAGCAAATCAAATCATTCTATTTTTTATTGCACATTATTTTATTTACTTCCATTTTATATTCTATGAGCTTATCATAGACCTACTACATGTATATCAAATGCACATGTTCATGTTTGTGGTAACTCATTGGTAAATGCAATGAAGAATGTGGAAGCATTTTGGTATTAATAGACTGACGATTACATTTGAAGAGTTCATCAACTCTTATGATGCTTCCACTAAATGTGTGCTTTGCCCTTAATTGCTTAAGATATAATTAACTAGTATCATATGATTTATAATCATAATAAAAAATTATTTATCAAAACAATGACTTGGTCTATAATTTCGAAATAATTGCAAATAATCTTATATATTTCTTTATTTTCAATGCATCAAATACTACTATTATAGTTTATTTTATAACAAATATTCATAATATTTATACTAAAATACAATTATGTCTGTTTTTTAGTCAACACAGAAAGACAGTTATTATTTCATAAATAATGTTCGGTATGTTTTACAGAAACAATTTTTATAACTTGATGTGAACAATAAGTGCATTATGGAATGCTCACACTATTTCCGCCATATTATAATAGCGTATGAAATATTAAGCTACATACAACCAGTTGATATAGGCTATTTATTTAATTTATAACTAGTTTATAGTCGAGAACTTTCAGATCAAATACTTGAAATCAAAGAAATAAATCTCATAAAATATAATTTTCTATATAAAAATACATCTTGAAATAGAAATCATATTTCTCATTTTAATGTTAAGCATCGATTATTATCCTACAATTCTCATTTCCAATGTTTCTCCATGAAGCAAAAGTGACCATTCACTCTCTTCGTCCAAATTATACCTTAATTCACATCTACTCTCATATTTCACTATTCTTTCTAAATGTCGAACCATTCAAAAAGAAACCCTTACTACAATATCATAACGAACACTTCACTAAAGTGCATTCGATCATCCTTAACCTTCAAGGATATGAAATATATCGCACTTTACATAAACTGATCAAACAACATTTCAGTGATCGAGTTCTTATACCTACCTTGTAGCTTTCGGTCTGGTGTTACACTTAACACAACAAGATTCTTATTGTAATCAATGAAATTGGATACATGATCTCATGCTACAGTTTATTTGCTTATTTCGAATGAACCAATTTCATCTCGGTTTCGTACATTACGAACTACGATCATTCATCTTATAACATTTATATGTGATCGTATATGGATCAAATATCCGTATTCGCCTTTTGAATTCGAAACTCGTAGAAGCCAATACACAACCTTGGGCAAACAAGCACATAAGTGACCAATCACAAATCCGTTTAATAGTTGTAAAATCGGTTCTTACATGAGAATTGAAACAATAACATGCAAAAATATTTATTAGTAGGTATATTATATGTTCCTATTCGTCAATCTTTAATTCAGTTCATTTGTATATTTTAACTGATAAAAAATTTATAAATTAAATTAATTGCACAAATTTATCAATGTAGATTATTATAACTTTATGTATCATAATTTCTTACAATATTAGAAAGGTTAAATATTACTATTTCATTTTTCTAATCAGGCTCCCGCTAGTCTTTTATGTTTTCCAAACCTCAAGACAAAACATAAAAGCCTACTGACTACATTAGTAAATATTAGGACTCGCCTATCTTTCGATTTTGACCTTGAGTTTGCTCAACAAGTCATAGCCCCACAAACAATAGATAACTCTTTATTGCTTGTATTATATACAACTCCTAATCCGTGGTTCCTTGTCCTAATCTCATTTCGACCTTGAGTTTGCTTAACAAATCAAAAGAGATTATTCATCATACCTACCATTTCACGATGGCATAAGTATAGTATATGTACCTTGAGTTTGCTCAACAAATATATATAGTTATATTACCTTGTCTAATCAATAGATTAATAATACTATACATAATATTTCTAGCTTGAGTTTGCTTAACAACTAGAGAGTATGCAAGTAATTTATTAATATATATAAATGGTAGAGTATAACATTTATATTAAAGATTCATAATCTTCAGTATATTTAATTGAGTGATAACGATTTATTGAATAATATTTCTCATGAAATACCCTTGTGATTCAAGTGTCAACACATCTGAAATCATGGTGTATGTATTTTTACGTATATATTTACTCCTTAGTATATTTAGGATTTCTTTAATGTTCCACCTTTTGTTTATACATTTATATTATATATGTTTTATCATTATATAACTTTTATACTTTATTTAACTTATATTATATTTTATGTATAACGTCATATTAATTAATTTTATTTAATTAGTTTAATTAATTAAAACTTTAATTAATTATTATATTATTCAATTACAACATATTATATCGAATGTATATATTGTAACCTTTATAGTAATACATATATATCTTATATATATGCATGCATAAATATATAATTAGTTAACTTATTTAATTAATTCATTTATTTTATCAATCTTATTAATAAATATTATTTTAGAAATTAATTTTATAACATTTTCAAAAATTTTGAAAAATTATATTATAACTTTTATAATATATGTTTTATTTTAAATTTAACTTTTAAATTTAAAACTTTTATTCTAGTTTTTGAAAATCTGTATTATAAAACTTTATTTTTATTATTTTAAATTTAACTTTTAAATTTGAAAATTTTATTTTAATTTCAAAACTATTTTGAAATTAGCCTAAGACCCAGTTTAAATTGGGCTTTTTTTTATTACCCTTTGGGCTTACGTCGTCCTTTCGGACCAGGTCAGTAGCCATGTAGCGTAGAGTACTATATTACCCAAATCCAACCCTAGACACTACTTTTCTACATACCATACTATATGGGTAGGCTTTAATAAGTTAACTCTAATACTACTAATTTCGACCATATAGTCTATTTGGCTCTAATACCATTGTTGGAACTGGGCCAGCCCATAGCGGAGTAATCCGATAAATTTCAAATAATTTAACCTTTTAGATCTTTATTAGAACTACATAGTCTAAATTTATGTAGAACCTTTCTAAATTTTCTTTTTAAATAAAATCAATATTTTATTTATTTCATAAATAATGTTTAATTTTGTATAGTTTATATTATATAATATATAAGTGTATCATATACATATATGTGCATACATGCACGTGCAACATAATAAAGTGTATAATTGCTCATATATAGATGTAGGGATTTACACCGCAATGGACATACTAGCCCCTCTGTATACATGTGTGTTTGTCTACACACACCTGTCTGTGTTCATTTTAAGTAATATAATACACACACACATAAATGTGTGTGTGTGTCATTGTTTATGTTACAAAGTACTAATTATAAATAAAATTTATATAATACACTTGTATGTATATAACATAACTAGACTACAAAGTGTCTTGAATATAAATATACAAAGTAGTTTTGAATATATATATATAATATTATTTATATAATTTGAATTTTTTTTATAAAATGAAATTTAAAATATTATACATATATAATGTATATATATTTAAATACATATTTGTAAATTTATTATAATGTAAATAATAATAATAATAAAATATATGTACACATGTAATAAATGCTTTCAGCCTAAACAAATGTTTTTTGATTTACTTTAAACTTATTTAACAATTAATTTTTTTAAATTTCGTACGGAATAAGTAAAAAATAATTTTATAAAACAAAAGGATTGCATATTTTTTATTAAAATTATGTACTTAAAATAAAACGCATATATATTCTATATATGCAAATTAAATAAAAAATATTTTTTATTACTGAAATCTTATATGAATAAATAAATTTTATGAAATACAGATTAAACTTAATACAATATTATTTCTTATGGATTTGGTTTTTACAAAAAATATTTAGTAAAAAATGATTTTATTTATGAAAAAAGTTAATTAATTAATTAAAGCCGTGAGCATCTATACATGATTTACAATTTTTTTTACACACATACACACACATATATAACCATCCAATAAGTGACAAAAATAATATAGATCCACGATAAAGGATTCCATCTAAACTAATACATGATATGATTAATTTATTAAGCATTTATATAATTGTAATTAAGTAAAATTACCTTTACCTTAGGACTATAATTCACACCTTAAAATGAAGAAGCAAGCTCCTTGAATCCAATTCCAAATCCAGATGTTGCTAGCTCCTGAACTGCTTTACCACCGACAATCGAATCATGCTATTAACTTGATGTTTTGTGTTGGGATTCTTTAGGGCTTTAAAGTGGGTGTGGCTGAATAGCAACATGAAAAGAGAGGGCTAAAATCCTTTTCAAGTAAGGATAAGATGGCTTATATAAAGGTAAGATAAGTGAATAAATAGTGGATCAAGATCCTCTTTTATCTCTTATCCATTCCTTTCTTTTTTAACCATTCAAAACCTCCCCTTGAAGTTATCATATAGCCGCCCCTATATGCCTTCCTAAAGGCACCTAAATCAAGCCCCTTGTGGGCCTTCAAAGCAATCCAAGTTCATTGCACTTAAATCTAATTTAATCACGTACCGATATCGTATATCGATCTATATATTTAAAACTATTATATACACATTGTTTAATATTGTTCAATACACATTAAATAAAATTTTATAACTAATATTTCATAAATATAAATTAATTTAATTAATTTATAACAATTATAAAATAATTAAATCGTGGTAATAGGAGGATTTAATGTATTGGTTGTATGACTCTTAGGTGTAAATTTGGTCAGCAATTAATATCAAACAATTCGAATATTAACGTTTACACATCACTTAGCAGATGGTGTGATATCATGGCCAATTTTTTTGCTTACTTGGCATGAGTAAAATCCTATTTTACCTTATTAAGCATTACCTGGTAGTGACAATTATTCACACAAATTATCTTTGTCAAAACTATATCACATTAGAACTTACGAAATTTAGTAATGGTCAAAATTCCAGTATCGCCCACATTCAACTTTATAGTTCAAACATAAAATCCTTGGTTCAATAATAGCAACTAATATTAACCATATTGCTCTGGCTAGAGACTTTGGCTTTGAGTTGACTTCAATTGTTCGTGATACTAACCTCATATAACTGGACAAACCCTCTCTTGAATAGTGTTTCACTTCCAATGCTTCCACTCGACCTAACTTTAGTCATTCAATGGACGCCGCAATAGGATTTAACTATAATCAAAGTGGAGCTTCCATATTGAAGATTAATTGTATTCTCAAGTGAAGAGAACCGTGTAACTTTGTCGCATCGATATTTTCTATTTGAACCTAGTTATATTAACCAAATAAAACTATCGAGTGAGTTATCACATAGTTTTCCCATAACTATCAGTACAAAACCCATTGGTGCCCCCCAACAACATGAGTAATATACCACCTAACGTTTAGTGAGCGTTACGTACACTACTCTCAACAGATATATCGATGTCTAGTCTTGGTATATCTTGACAAGAAACATTTAAAATGATATGTTTATTTTATTATGATAAATCACTCACAATTATAACACATTGTAACTACTATTTCAAAACATACCATTTATGGATTTTCTATTAGACAAACTTTTAATTAAATTAATTAATTAATATTACATATTATATTAAGTATATAATATAAAGTAAACACCTTTTATTTTGAACAAGATTGGTCATCGAGTTAGATATATGTAACAAATTATATAATTTCTCCTAGGGCATACCCTTAACTCTATCAATTTAAACGTACATCGATATCGTATATCGACACATACATATGTAACTTTTGTATACGCATTATTTTCAACATTGATTCAAACAAATAAAATAATTTTTTATAATTAATATTTCACAAATATTAATTAATTTATAAAAATTATAATTTAATCAAATCATGTTGGTATTCGAAGTATTCAACATTGCGATTGTGTCTATGAATTCAGTCACAAATAATATTGAACAATTTTAATATTAACGTTCACACATCACCTTAACTAGTGGTGTGATAGTTTGGTTGGGTTTATCGCTTACACGATTTTGGTAAAAATCCAATTATACCATTTTAAGCGGTCCCACATAGTGATAATTATTTGCACTGATTCTCTTCAGCAAAACTATATCACATTAGGACATATGAAATTTGGTATTGGTCAAAATTCCAATATCGTCCACATTCAACTTGTATAGTCTATACAAAAAGTCCTTGGTTCAATAATAAACATTATTATTAACTAAACTGTTCTTTCCAGAGACTTTGACTTTGAGTTGACTATAGTTGAACATTATACTAACCTTATATAACCAAGGAGACTAATACTCTATTGAATAGTGTTTCACTTTCAATGCTTTAACTAAGACCCAACTACAGTTACTCAATGGATGTTGTGCCACAATATAAGTATAATGCAAGAGGAGTGTTCACATTGTACTTCAACAGTATTATTAGGTCGAGAGAGTTGTTAGCTTTAGGCTATCACATAGCAAACTAAATGTGCAAATTTCAAAAAAATTCATTTTGGATCTTATTGGGCCTATGAAGTGTAAATTAATTTAGATCCGGATCAAAATAAATTTTAAATAAAATAACTATTTTATTTAATTTTATTAATAAAAGGATTTTATTTGATGTTTGTCGGGCCAAAAAGTGGCACAGACCTCCAAATCCATATTAAAGTAAAGAGATCTAGCAATAAATAGTAAAACAAAGCAAGAAACATAAGGATTTTATAGTGATTCGAAAAATCTAGGGCCTACGTCCACTTTAATGTTATTATTAATTGTTATTTTCAAAAATACAAGGGATTTACAGTTCAAGAGAGCCTAAAACAGTAAAAAGTAACCTCCTTAGCGACAAACCGGGGTAGAGGAAGAAGATGAAGAATAGAATTGCCAAAAGTCCTCTTCAAGTTGCCATATGCTTGCTATTTATTTAGAAATCGCCCTGCAAAGTCAACGGATCATTAAATACCAGTCTAAACTCTAGATCTGAAATAGTAGGAGGGTGGACGAGTTCCTGGGAATGGTAAAATCATATTGGTACCGATTAGAAGTGATTAGTACCGACTTGAGTTATTGGCTATAAATCTTTCTATCTTCCACTACATATTTTCCTTAGTTCGATCCATCAAGTTCCAAGCACTTTTTTCTTATAAATCAAGTCGTTACCAAGAAGTTCTGACACATCAAGTACTTGTCCTTTACTTCAAACTTTTTGGAGTGGTTCACATACTCCTTTAGAAATGAACCCTTGGACCAAAGTGGTAGAAAACTACATGATGCCAATCAGAAAAGTGATCTATACCAACCTCTATGCTTAGGCAAATTTCATTTACCAACTTCTTAAAGCCTCTTTGGATTGAGATAAGCAGATAAAGCCATCCATATAGGTCTATTGGTCATCCAAGAGATGCTTTGATGTGTCATCTCTATTCCACGCTGTTCAACTAATTTAAATAGTAGTCGTACCACTTTCCATTCTAAAGTCAACGTCTATATTTTCCAAAGATCGTTCCATGCCTTGACCAGGTGAGGATTCCTTTCCCTTCCTCTTTTCCTTTTCTCTTTCTTTTTCCCTTTTTATTATTTTTATAAAAAACAAAATTTCATATTGATACCGACCACTTCAGGTCGGTACCGAGTTGGATTACTAAGTCGCATATAAGCTCCCAACACTTAGCATTTTTCTCTCCATGACTTTACTTTTGCCCTTTTGCTTCCTTAAGCCTTTGGTGTTGAAAACTTGAGACCTCAACTCCTTCACCAAATACGTTCATCATCGACTACATGGAGCCACCGCCATACTCTCTAAGCTATCACAACTACCAGACCTTCTTTCCAATCACCACTGTCTCCTTGGAAGAGCTAAACCCCAAACCATTTTCAAGCCAAGATCTAGATCTGATAATATCTAGGTGCATTGCAGAAGTTTTGTGCCTTGATGGCAGTTGCTAAATCACTATCGGTCACATTGGAAATTCGCCTATGGCTGACAAACGGTGAGGGCTTAGAATTTGTGATCGGTCTTTCTTCTCTTTCCTTGGCTGCGGCCCATCGTAGGTTTCTTCAAATTTTGACTCATGCTTGACCTAAAGTGAATATCCCTTGTGCCTGAAATTCACCTACCCTGTGTCGACTCTATGTGAATACAAACTCTACTTTGGGCCATCCATGAGAATTTCCACTTTTCCACACCTTAACGCTTTTGCTTTCTAAAGTATTCAAGTTACCTTGTACTGAAGTTTGGTCAATCACTAATCGTTATTTTGAACTCTGATGAGATAGTTCTTTTACCAAGAATGGTCGCATCGAATGCACTCTGGCATATGAACAATTCCGTCATACTACACTTCCAGTTACTGTAGGATCCTATGTTCCTGCAAAAGAATGCTCTACATCGCTCCAGACCATGGTTCCATTATCGATGATCTAAAGATAATGGGTAAGATCCAACACACATTTCCATCATGCGACGGGGCTTGTTTTCTAACATGAGCAGGCTATCTACATAAAGTGGTATGTTCATTGTATATAGAACACATGACACACACTACATGGACTGATACTTCTAATTGACCTAGCCGACGTTCAAAATCCCATTGGTCAACACATGTTAACATCTATTGGATTTCAAGCATCGGTCACATAGGTTTATATAAAACAAAACTATAAATAGACAATATCTAACCATGTTCAATATTGAGTTTTCCTATCCAGAATGACTCATCATTCACCTAGATTCAACACCAACGCTGAGCCTGCAACAACCCACACTTCCTGTCATGAATCTTGCCGAAAAATACAAGTTGTTGGATTTTTAAAATGTTACAGAGCATAATTATAGGGATAGAGTTCTAAGACGTTCTACACTTTCAGATCTCACAACGGAAGGAATTATTTTTTTTTTTGATGAAAGAGCGGTTCTTAAAAGAGGAGAGCACTCATATTTTACTAAACTGAAATCTATATCAATGCAATAGTTTGTTGGGTATAAACTATTACAATAGTGGTAAATCATCACTATGATGGTAGAATAATAGTGAGAAGGAAAAAGTAAACAAAATACTATGATTACAATTATTTGACAAAAATCACTGCAGTAATTAGTACCGAGCAGATGTGCTATATGAAGTAGCTAAAATAAGGTCATGGCCTAGGGTGAGGGTGGCATCATTGGATGTTGTTGTATGGAGAATGCATTAAGGGAAGCTGTTGATAGGCCAAGCGTGCTTTATATGGAGTGCACTGAATATATAGGGCTAATAGAGTTGCAAAGCGGTATCCATTGCAATAATATTGAAGCGAGTAGTGTGTATACTGAAGTGTACAAAGAATGCGTTGATGCTGTAAGGAAGACAAGGATGCCTGGAATGGAGATAGAATGCTTGACTGATTTATGTTAATGATAGGACAGGCCACGGAATTTAAATGGAGCTATGAGTGAACACAAGAGGCGCAAGTAGAATAGCTATAAGGAGGACTTGGCCCGTGGCTTTGTAAGGAGAGCACATAAGGGAAGCTATTGATAGGATATGGTGTAGAGCACGTCAGTCCATTTGTTGCAGAGCATATAAAGGAAACTGCTGATGGGTCATGGCCTGAGGTTTAGGCCATGCATTATGAATTTAAATGTGGAGATGTCATAGAAAAAGTGAACATGCTAGGTGAAATTGCAAAATGAGAACTGCTGCATTTCCTTGGACCGCACCGTGTAACTACTATATGTGAACAAGCTAGGTGCTGCAAGTTAGGAAGCTACTGCAAGGAGCATCTGAAATTGAAAGTTTATTTGTCATAGCTAAAGATTGGTGCAAACTGAGGTGATCATGTTAGGTGTCTACGTTGAAGCAAGTCTATGGTATCATAGCAAATGGCAAAGAAGATTGGAATATCCAGGGCTTTACAGCAGATTGAAATATTCAGAGCTTTACAACATAGCAAGTTGTGTTAATCGTGAAATCTTGAGCTTTGGCATGGCTGATCACAAAAAATAAAAAGGAAGAAACCCCACAGATGTGCACCCTCTTATGTGTGTGCATGGCTGTAAGAGGTTATATAAGGCACCATTGACAATTATATGAATATGCTTTTAACTGCCTATATGAAGGCACTTTTGATAATAATAATATATATAGGTGTATTAATGTATTAATTTTAAGGTGATTTAGCTGAAAGGGTTGTATCAATGTATTAATTTTAAGGCGATTTAGGTGAAAGGGGCTTTGTATGGGAAAGCTTGGTTTTATAGTAATATATCGTTTAAAATTAAGGACCAGACGCTCTTTATTCTCTAAAGTTAGATATATAGACGTAAATGTGTGTGTAGTTAAATCTTTAAATATAGCTTACTAACCAAAACTTATATTTATCCCATAGTGTTTCTTCAAAAATAAATCAAAATGCTAAAAAGAAAATGTTTTTGGGATTTTGAATTTTTTTTTGAAGAAACACTATGGGATAAGTATAAGTTTTGGTTAGTAAATTGATTTTTTTTAAGTTAAAAGAAAATGAAAATTCAAAAATGCCATGAAAAACTAAAAAAAATTGAAAATGAGACTCCCCCCACACTTAATTTTGACTGTGTCCCCACAGTCAATGCATGATATAATGGGTGTAACGAGAAAAAATATGTACATATTTACAAAAGAGGGTTAACATTCTTACTAGACGTAGCTTGGCTCATGAAGGATCATGAGCTCCTCCTCTTGGTTATTTGGCAATTCCAAGAAAGGTTTCAAATGATGACCGTGACTTTGAAAATCGATCCATCTCTGGGGTTTTCTATTTCTACGGCACCATGCGGAAAAATAGTTTGTTCCACAAATGGTCCGGTCCATCTCGATTTAAGTTTCCCAAGGAATAAATGAAGTCTTGAGTCATATAAAAGAACTTTCTGGTTAGGCGAAAACGTTTTCCTTAGGATTGACTTGTCATGAAAAACTTTGGTTCTTTCTTTGTAAATTTTCTCGTTTTCATACGCGTCGTTCCTAAGTTCTTCTAGTTCGTTGAGTTGTAGTTTTCGGTTTTTGCCAGCTTTATCAAGATCAAAGTTTAAGTTCTATATTGCCCACAACGCTTTGTGTTCGATTTAAACGGGTAAATTACAAACTTTACCGTAAACTAAACGAAATGGGGACATCCCAAGGTTAGTTTTAAAAGTAGTACGGTAAGCCAAAGCGCGTTGGTCAATTTATGAGACCAATCTTTTCGATTTTTGTTGACGGTTTTCTCCAAGATTTGTTTTATTTGACGATTTGAAACTTCAACTTGCCCACAAGTTTGAAAATTTCCAACATCTTTTCCATTTGATCCGAGTGTTTCTTTGGTCGGAGACAATGTGGAAATGTAACACGATACTTGGTAGGCGGGTCTACTCGAGTTGAAGAAGAAGAATTTTGATTAGCATTCAATTCAATGTTTAGCTCCACGTTTTGTTCAGATTTGTTCGTTGTTTTAGAAGTGTTGAGAGAGGTTTCTGGTAAATTGTTTGGGTTAACGACATGATTATCGATTTGTTTATCGGAACGTAAAGTTGTGATAGCATTCAATTGGGTGACGTTGCTATCTTGAACAACATGGGCTTGATTTGAATTTGCGTTTTGATTTCTAGGATTTGGAAGTGACAGGCTTGGGAATGTTGCTCGTTCGCGTTCACTTACAGACGTGGCTAATTGTCTCATTTTCATTTCAAGTTTTACAATCGATTGGTTTGTGTTTTGCATATATGAGGTCAATAAATTTTGCAAATTGCCATTTGATTGAAGGCTTTGAGTAGTTGCTTTAGCTAACGTTTCAAGAGTTTTCTCAAGCGAAGTTAAACGTTTATCGTCTTGGGGAGGATGAGCAGAATTTGGTTGAAAATTTGATTGTTGCGGTTGATTATGAGACGGACCCGCAAAGTTTGGTTGAAAATTGTTGGGCTGAAAGGGAGGATTCGAAGCATTATTCGGGAATGCTTGAAAATTTGGATGAATTGTATTTGTGTTGGGATTGTTTTGGTTCCAAGAAAAATTCGGATGATTTCTCCAACCAGGATTGTACGTTGGAGAAAACGGGTCATTTTTGGCTTTATTGAAATCATTGATTTGTTCGACGGAATTGGGACACTGGTCGGCTATATGATTAGGATCGTGCGAACGTTCCCATTGGGACGACTTTTCGATGAGGTTTTCAAGAAATTGCCAAGCATCGTCGTGATGTTGGGCAAGAAAGTTGCCTTGGAACATTGATTCGAGCATGGTTTGTGAGCTGTTTCCGAGTCCATCGTATAAGATTTGGCAAATCGTCCATTTTTCGAAGTTATGGTGTGGACATTTTATCAAAGCTCTTTGAATCTTTCAAAATATTTTCTTAATGGTTCTCCCTTAAATTGATGAAATTTTACAATTTCGTTTCGGATTCTACTCGTTTTTTCCAAGGGGTAGAATTTTTTTAAGAAAGCTTTTACGAATTCTTCCCAAGTTTAAATCGAGTTCGATGGTAAGCTGTACAACCATTTTTCAGCGTAATTCCGTAAGAGCAAATGGTATTAATCGAAGTTTGATTCCGTCATCGGAAAGTTGTTGGAGTTTAATGGTTGTGCAAACTTGTTTGAATTTAGTCAAGAAAATGTATGGGTCATCGTGCTCGAAATTGTCAAATTTTGGAAGTGTGGCAATATGGTTCGAGTGAATTTCGAAATGGTTACCCCTAGGGGCGGGTAACATGATGCAAGATGGAATAGAAACTCTATCGGGAAAGATTCTATCCATAAGAGTTCGAGGGGCATTCTCGTTTGCCATTTCGAGAGGATCGTCTATTCGAGTTAAACGATTAGTTGTTGAGTCGTGAGTCAAACGATTTGTTGTTGTGTCAAGAGTCCAAGTACTCATGCATAAGCGAAAGTCGAGAAGAGAAAGCAATTAGAAAATGAGTTTAGAGAATGAAACAAGATTTGGAAAATGAAGTGAAAAATTGTTTTTGCTTTTTTTTATAGGGAAGAAAACTATTTACCAAGTGAATTTTATTTTCAAAAGAGAAGTTTGATTTTTTTTTGATTTCCTAACTAATTTAAGAGAGTAGAAGATATTTACATGTACATAAGAGGGCTATTTATACATGCATAAAAATGACCATTTTCCCCCTGAATGAAGATGAATATATGATGATTTGAAAATAATTGAATTTTGGTTTTAAACATGTCAAAATGCCCAAATATGACATTTATTTAAATAAAAATAGATAAAATATGGATGTAAATATGTGCACATTTACGTGCACATCAATAGCTATGAAGTTTACCTAGTCTTGAGTTAAAGCTTTATATTAGAATATAGACATGAGACTAACTTTCTATTCGAGATGGATTAATGTAGGGAAATGAATGAATAATACCAGGTTATCTATCTATATTTATGTATATAAATATAGAAATATACTCTTATACATTATACATACATACATACATATATACATACATACATATATATATATGTTTATACACACACACATTTGTATATGTATATACCTAATCATCTATATAACTATACTAATATACACCCACACTTATTAGTTTGAAGATTATATAAAGTAGGTATGATATTAATATCTTTATATTTCAACATGGTTTAGTAATATATGTAAATTGGTTTTTAATAAAAATTGCTAATTTAGTTTATAAGTTGCAAGTATCAATTAGGGAGAAAGGCTATTGTAGCTTAGGGCACTTAGTTATCGGAGCCGTCGAATCCCATATTCCTTCCCAGGTGAGTTCGCCAGTTTGTGTTATTACAATCGGTGTTTATCCAGTGAGAAATATACCAAGCAGTAGAATAAATTATGGAGGTGGAGTTGCTATAGATGTTAATTATGTATTGGTTACATTCAGACATAAGCTCCCACAAATGATTAAATAGATTGAGTCCAGAGTTCTCCTGGTCGGTTGGGTATAATTTACTCTAAGACTATTCCAATAATCCTTAGGAGGAAGTATGGAAGATGTAATATCTATGTTAAAAAATTCAAGAATCTTACCGATAATATATTGAGAAAAGTGATAGTCAAACAATAAATGGGAAGTAGTTTTAGGCATCAAGTTACAGAGGTAACAAGGGTGGGGATTGTCATTGGTGGTAATTATCTAGTCAAGCTTAGTTACGGCGTTTGATTTATCATGTAAAATAATCTACATAAGAAATTTAACTTTAGGAGAAGCCTTGGTCCTCCACTTGACGTAGCTAAAGTCTTCTGTTCCTGAACAAGTTAGGAATCTGTACATCGATTTAGAGGTATAAGTTCCTTTTTTATTCCAACGCCATACCAGGTTATTAAGGTGGTCCCTGATGTTATCGTTTTTGATCATGTTAATTAATTTTAAGTATTCTCTAAGCACATTCCCTATTAGATTTTGGTTAAATGATATATTCCAGTTAAAGGACGCATGGGGTCTGTAAACTTCTTTTATAAGGTCATTTTTATTGTCAGAGACCAAGAACAGTTCGGGTAATTTGTGTTTAGTGCAATAGGAGATATCCAAGGCTCATTCTAGAATGATGTCGTATCCCTAGAGTTAACATTGTATCTAATTCCAATTTTAACCGTGTTATATAAATTGGAAATGTTTTTCCAAAAGAAAGAGAGTCTTTTCTTATTATGTAAGTTTTGGTTTTTTGATCCATCATAATAGAAATTACTAATAATTTCTTTTCAAGTATAGGGTTCATCTCCTAGAAATTTCCAAATCCATTTACAAAGCGGAGATGTATTTAACACCTTTAGGTTAATGACATCCATGCCTCTTTAGGGTTTGGGTTTACAGACAAGGTTCCAACTAATGAGAAAGGCCAAATTAGATCTATTCGCACCTCCTTTGCAAAGAAAATTCCTTCTAATGTTATCAATTTTGTTAATTACCCATTTAGGAAATTGATAGTATGACATCCAGTACACTGGAATAGAGGATAGAACGGAGTTAATCAAAACTCCTCTGCCAGCTCTGGCCAGGCAGTTAGCTTTCCAAATTGGAAGTATGCTGTTAACTTTATCAATGATAATGCTCCAATCTTCCTTTTGCAGTTTTGTGTAATTCACTGTTATACCTAAGTAGTTAAAAGGAAAGCTCATGATTTTATAGTTTAAGGTATTGGCCACTTCACCCATACTATTTGATCCATCGTTAAGAACTAGTGTTGAGTTTTTGTGGAAGTTGATTTTGAAGCCTGATAAGAGTTCGAAGTTATATAAGATAAGCTTGAGCGAAGTAGTACGATGAGAAAGACGGGAGCAGTATAAGAGGGTGTCATTTGCATATTGCAGCAAACTTACCCCATCAGAAGTGATTTCACTCCCTATACTAGGGAGGATGTTACTTCCTATTGCAATGGACAAAGCTCTATAGAAAACATTAGCCACAAGATTGGACAATAGGGGTGATAAAGGGTCCCACTATCAAAGGCCTCTCTTTGACTTAATTTTGTTGCCTTTAATACCATTTACAAGTGTAGAGGACACACTAGACCTCAGGATAAGGCTAATCTAAGAAATCCATTTGCCTGTGAATCCTTTGGCTTTAAGGACGTCAACAAGAAACTCCAGCCAATTGAGTCAAATGCTTTGGCAAAGTCTACTTTAAGAAGGGCATACTGAATTTTTTCACTATGGTAACAGTTGATGAATTCTTGAGCCGTGGGTATCCCATCCATGATGTATCTACCTTGGATGAAGGCGGTTTGTGTTTTATCAATTAATTTACTCATTTTATATTTTAATCTGTCAACTAGAGATTTAGTGATAATAGAAAAGTTATTCAAAGTGATGGGTCTGAAAGATGGTTCCTCCGGATTCTCCATTTTGGGAATTAAAATCATGTCAGCCTGATTTAATCTACCTAATTGAGGAGTACCAATGTGGAATTCTTCGAATAGAAGCATGATGTCTCTTTTAACGAGGATCCAAAATTTCCGATTGAAAAGAATTTGAAATCCATCCGACCTGGAGCTTTATTGCTGGCAAGTCCCTTTATTGCAGACCAGACTTCATCCTCAGAAAACAAGGAGTCTATATCGGTTAGGGAGACATCCATGCTTGGGTAAAGAGCCGACCAGTTTGCTCAGATTCTATGTCTACATCTACTACCATATATATATCCTTATACTAGTTTGTCAAAATATTGTTTAATTCGCTCTATTCATTATATTCTATTTTATTAAGTTTGATTGATTTTATGGTAATTCTGACGTCTTCTGCCATTAGTAATGCGATGAAAGAATTTAATTTTTTACCCCCTCCTTAATCCACTGGAAGCAGGATCTTTATTTCCATATAGTTTCTTCTTGGTCCATTAAGTTGTTTAGTTCCATTTTTAAGGTTTACAATCTAGTGGTTTCATCTATGGTTAGGTTTCTTTGTTCCCTTATGTTATCTAAGTCGAGAATTTCATTAATAGTATTTTGCCATTTGGTGTTAATATTTTTGAAAACATTTATGCTCTAGTTCTTTAGATGCGATCTTAGCTCTCTCAACTTAAAAACTAGTTTTTTATTCATAATTCTATTATTCAAAGAGTTTCATTTCGTGATTACCATGTTTTCAAAGTTTTCTTCTTTAAGCCACATTTTTTCAAATTTAAATGGTCGGTTTGTAGAGCCGATCGTTAGTGTTTAAGATGATGGGACAGTGATTAGAAATAATATTAGCTAGTACGACTGCTTTGGATAGGGGAAAGGAGTCTTCCTAGTCTTTGCTAATGAAAAATCTATCTAGTAGAGCCATTGAAGGGGACTATCTAGCATTAGACCAAGTGTATCTCCTATCGATAAGTGGTAGTTCAATAAGACTATTTTGATTAATAAAATCGTTAAATTCTTCCATGTCTATTAAGTTCCCTTCTCTAGGTGTTTGCCCACCTAAATGTATGGTCACATTATAGTCTCCTCCTACGAGCCAAGGTCCTTAGGAGAGATTACGAAAATCTATACATTCAGTCCAAAGGAGTTGTCTTTGGATTCTATTATTAGGTGCATAAACATTGGTGATATTAATGGTTTAATTATTTTGAAAGTCATGCAACATTATTTGACGCGAATGGCATTTAATTATCGCTTGGAGAAGTTTAAATCTATCTTCATTCCACAGTGAAATAATCCCCCCGAGCTACCATAGGCTGGGATGAACTCCCATTTAGTAAGGAGGTTTCGTCCAAGAGACCTAAAGAAGCTCCGGCTGGGCGATCCAGTTTTAGATTCTTGAATTAACGCTATATCTACCTTACAATCAATAAAAAATCTTTAAATTCTAGATCTTTTCGTAGGCGATCCTAGGCCTCTTACTTTCCAACTCAATACTTTCATATACGAGTGTTGTTGGCCTTCTCTAATACTAAGTTTTTATTCAAATCAGCGTCTATTTCGTTACAAATGACAATATTCTTAGTTATATGATATGCCTGGCTGGGGCTTAGCGAGTTTAATACCACGGGTGCAAACGTTCTTCCTAAAAGAACATGCTCACCTGGACCTGACAAGTCTAAAACTAGATCTAGACGCGGATGCCCGCGCTTCTGCGTACTAGCTCACTAGATCTGCTCCTACTTTTATATTTACATCTGGGGCCAGAAGCTCTCATAGAGCAGGGTAGACTCAGGTGCACATGAGGGGTTAAGATCCCCATCAATTAGTATTGTAGCAAAAGGTGTAGGGAAGGCACCCACTTCCTGCACTGCTGAATAACCAATACAAATTTCTTCTACATTGTCTATGAACGCTGAAGAGTCGGAACATAATGTATCGACAACATGCACAGTAGTAGTAATGGAAGAGGTTAAAGAGGAGACACACCCTTCATGCCCACTAGGTTGAGTGTGTTCACTAGAGTAATAACATACATTGGCATTGACTACTATATCCAAATCTTTGTTGCTACCATTGAGCTCTGCTATAGTGACCTAGTATGCTGAAGGGACATTGACCATTGACTCAAAATGAATTATGGACATTTCATTAACTATGATAGGATTAGATATGACATCATCCTCCTCCAGACCAAGACATAACCATTGCTATCATCACGGCAAACAGTCATACCTGATATGCAACAACGATGAGTATCTGGGTCCATAAGCACATCAGATCCATCATATGTTCCATGACCTCAATGGTGCGTTGAGTGGTAGAAATAGAAATGATGGTACTATCAAGAGAGTTGTTTGGAGTACAGCTGGTGCAATTAGCAGTGCGATGCAAATTTGAATCGATGTATATTGATGGGCTCTTAATAGAGGTCGATGACTTTATGTTGGCCAGCATTTTTTCGACAGCCATTAGGAGCTTGTAAAAACGTCGAAGAAGTTTGTTGCATTCATATCCTACAGTAGATCTTTGGATTTAGTTTCTAAGTTCCAAGAAACTAATATTGAACTCGAATTTATGATCAAGGATATCAGGTGAAGGCGAGCAAGTATCTGGAATTACCGATTGATGTGAGATTGGTGGCTAGGGGAGTCTAGTAGCTGTGCAGTGTTGGTCATCTTAAGGAAGTGCGCACCTATTCTGCTTGTGTTCGAATCTCCCACAGAAGAAGCATCTGATTGGCTCTTAACACTATGTGGCACGATGGCTTTTATCTCCACTATGAAAGCACATCATTTTTAGGTTACGGTTGACATGGAGAGTCTAGGGACATCGATGATGGAGTGTAGGTGGGTGACGAAGTGGGTCATTGATAGATCCGATCTATGCTGGTTGAATTTGGCGAATCTGGTTAGCGAATGAACGAAGGTAGGAGTTTTGAGTACTTCAACGTAGGGTTTAGGGCATGTGAGAAAAGAGAATGTCGGGACATCATCAGTGGACATGTGGGGGTTCGGATCTGATGAAGTGGGTAGGGTTATTTGCCTAGATATGGTGGATTGGGCTTATGAGTAGGAGGTAGGATCTATTGCTATGGATTTGAGAGAGAAGATATGGTGTGGCTGTTTAAGGTGGAGATTGTAGAGAATGGGAGTGAAGACGTGGTTGCCAACGGTCGAAAATTTGTTGTCGTATGTCGCCATTAATGTTTTCATAGATTTCTAAGTCCTATCTTGGAAGGATTTAAAATATAAATACAGAAAATAGACATTTTAGAAAAAAAAATTCCAACAATACTTGATTTTCACACACACATAGTTTCCAAGATACAACACAAGTTTACAACATTATATACAATAGAAAGCTACAAGAAGAATAATAAATGATATGGGAAAACTCTAACGTGAAGCTCCTTCTTCCATGTACTATGCCCAATTCAACTTCTAACCTGTCATCCTGTAGTGGGGAAAAATGAAAAGAAGGGGGTGGGCCAAACAAAAAATCTAATGAATGAATACAAGTTTAATATGTGATGATCACATGTAGTTAACTTCAAAACTATTCTAAATGACATAGGGTGTACAACAAGTGTCTGTGAATTTCCAAGGTCCATTCCCTAAGGGTTCTTATCTAAGCATATCTATAATACCACTTGTGTAGACTACTACAAGGATCGAAGTATGGGTCGAACCTCACACTAATGATTAGCTAACATCCTTCGAATTATTCAAAAATACCCATCGGCACTACGCGCGAGAGGAGAACCCCAAAATGCAATCTTGCAAAGTGACTCATTGTATACCCCTACTATCCACCTCTCGATCGTAGTGGCAAATGTCTCTTATAGTAGCCACTTATCATCCTGCACTAGTGTCCACCTTTACTAAGTCGTGCTAGAACCGTGTGTACAAGAACTCCCATCAGGATCAGGCTCACTCACCTGGTATCTCCTTAAGTGCTGCGAGCCATCATAACGGAATACCCCGTGAGTATCTGCAAAATACATAGCTCTTGTAAACTCTTATCTCTCATTCGAGAATTCAACTGTTACCCAAACCGCGATGACATATAGTCCTTTAGTAGGAGATTTACAACCCTACCATATCTAGTCTGTCCACTTAGCTCAGAAATAGGCTCATATAATCAATTTTATATTTATATAATTTTTACTAAATTATATAAAAATTTATTATAAACCCGGGCCTCAGGCCGAGGCTTAATCTGTGCATTTTACAATCGGATAGTCGACCCAGACTAGTTTTAAGTTGACCGCTATCGGTCGACCGCTAGGGTATGTAGGTCGACCGGTCGCATATAAATTTTAGGATTGTTTGATTTTTAACGTTGATTAATTTTTTAATTTAATTTCGTAAATCACAGAAGTTAATAATACCAGCTGATACTGATTTCTATTAACCCTTATTTCCAGTTAATTACTTATTTCAGTTAACCCTAATTTCCAATTAATTAACCCTACTTTTCTAATCTCATCTTAGTATCTAATTGACAATTTAATTAGGGTTTTAATTTAGGGTTCCTAAATTAAAATAATAGATGTCAAATTAACCAATTTCAAAATTTAATTACAAATTAAATTCTAGGGTTTAAGGTTTAGCAAATTCAATTTTTATCTAACAAGTTAATCATAGGTTTTCTACAATTCTAATCAGAGTTTACAATATGATCATAAAGGAGTGTACTAGCATCAAATCAGATTTAACAATTTATAGAATTTAACTCTTATCTGGTTTACAGATTCAAATCAGGTTTCAATTTATTATTTATATTGCTTACAACCTAGATCAGATAAAATAGATTAAATTTAACTGTAATAATTATCTTATTAAAACTGTTTCCACTCATGTCAAGCCTAAGCTCTTCCTATTTTCTTTAACTAAGCATTTCCCTCTGTTTGCTTGTTCTCCTAGATCCGATTTGTTGAATTCTTCTATTTTGATTTTATTTGATTTTGAAGAAATTGTAGAGGTTGGAGAAGAGGAAATATTTTGGTAGAGTTTTGTTACCGTAAACTTTTCTATTGATTTTAGGGTTAGCTTATGTTCCAATCTATAGAGGTTAGGGGTGAATTTAGGGCGTTGATTTAGGCTAGAGAATATTTTGTTTACATCCGATCCGGTTATCAATATTTGACCATGAAGAAACTATCAGATTTTGTTATGTGTACGTAACAATGAAGGAACGAATCAAAGCCGTCGAAGCAACACTCAAAACAACGTCTAAATATTCGATTTTTCAAGTGTTAGGCCGACCTAAGAAGGCCCATGGCCGACCTATACCGGTCAACCATGACCAACCAAGGGTCGACCTATGTCTATATTTTATTTTTCTCCGTTTTGTTCTCATATCTTCTAATGTCCGTAACTTCTCCGTACGAACTTCATTTTCAAAGTATTATATATGACAATCATCCAGAAAATCACTACGAACACAATGACACAAGTTTCATAGCGAAATTCAGACAATTATAAAAAGTTTCTTTTTAGCCATTATTTTAATTCAATTTACGTTCCTTATTAAATTTCCATTTAAACTCTTATTAAATTCTTGTTTAGTTTTTACATAAATTTTTGGGGTGTTGCATTCTTAAGGATGGAAAAATGTAACCTATACAAACATCAACCAATAGCTACAACCATCTAGTCATCCATCGTTCATGAGCAATCATTATCCTTAGAAATTTTCTAATGCAATATGAACATATATATGCAATGTGAAGTGCACGTGAACCTATATTAATGCAAAAGAGTATGCGGTCTACCGACTCAGTCAACCTCTTGTCATGAAAATGCTCATGCCATGCATCCGAATGTATGCAACATCCTAAATACTTGCAATTCTACATAAATGCGCAACCATTACATCCATAAGCAACATCCACATGCATAACATCCACTGGCACAATAATAATTAAACATCCATACGTATCCTATCTAATAGCTAAACAATAAATAAAAGATGATGTGAGTGTGTGTATTACCTAGAGGATATATTGTCCTAGACGTGTAAACCAATACAATCCAAACAATACATCCAAATACATCCATTAACATCCATCATCCATAACATGTCCTATTGACACATTGCAATCATTCCTACAATCCAATAGTCTCTACCTCAACTAGAACCTAAATACAAAAGTAACCTGTGCTTTTTTAACTAAAAATGGCTTGACTACATCAGCTACACCACATAGACACTTCCACAAGCACCAAATGATGCCTTTTCAATAATTAAGGTGCATTCTATCTTTCCTTGGGGATTTTCTACTTGTCAATTCTTACTATAGACTCAGCTCCATGAATTCTATATGGACACCGCTCCATGGACTACTCCATATATTTACTATCAGTACTTTCTTCCTGCCTCTCTAGTGTAGACCTTGCCCTTCTACCAATTGGATCCTGACTACACTAACCAACTTTCACCATTAACATAATTTCCAATTCTATTATATATGCATCAGTGACCTTCAACAATCCTTGCTACTAACCCAAATGATGTCATCTTGTGCCATGCTAAACCACTTGAGCATTAGTATGCTCTTGCTAACTGTAGCTCCATAAAACCTCCAATGCACAACATACTGTCTTAATGCTTTCAGTGGTATGCCTGATCACCCCAACACCTAGATACCAAGTAGGATAACTTAACTGTGGATTGTACTTCTTCTTTCTATGGTACTTCCCGCTTAGTCCTTTGCTATACTTCCTTTTCCCTCAAGGTTGTGCATACGGGTGATTTCCTAAATACAAAAAATAACACTTCTTTTCCAATTCAGCCTGACTCAAGTCATTTCAATTTACTCTCGGTCCGTTTTTCAAACTTTTAAAAGTCATAGTACCTGGGTATCATGTTTATGGTCTACATGGATCTATTCTAAATTCTTCAAGTGGAAGTTTGGTCTATCTTCTCATTTAGTCCTAAAATAGAAGTCCTAAGATCATTTTAACCAAAATAATATCTACTTAAGGTTTACTTTATCCGTGTGCAGTTGTTATGCACGAACCATGTACTATATGTTAGTTTTCCATAAATTTTTCTTAAGAAAAACAATCTTCCTCCAATCCGAGCAATGTTTGAGAAAAATCCCTTTCTTCAAATCTTATCAAAAATTTCTCGATCTTCTTTTCTATGAAAATCTCCTTTGCATTTTCAATGCGTGCTTATAACAATACATTTTTCTTGATCAAGACCCAAATTTTTGAATTTACAATCCATTGCAAAAATCTTGACTAAATTCTTATCTAGGTTACCTTTTGCAGTTTGTATTTACAAAAATTTCCTTTCTCTTCTTTGATGTCATTTCATAGATGGGAATTTGCTATTTTAATCCAATTATCATATTGACAATTGCTTTGATCTATACTTAAGGATTTCTCCATTTTAATGCGTTGGATCTACACTTTTTAAATGGAAGGTAAACGCTGTAACTTTCTATAAATTATCTAAAAGATGATTTGTGTTATGTTTGGAATCACAAGGAATTATCTCTCTTGTTTATTATTGAAATAGATAGTACAAAATACGGTGACTATCCCTATTTTATACATCTCTTCCCATTGGGTATGTTCCTTGTTATTTCAAATGATACACTTTACATTAAAACTAGATAATTTATAGAAATTTACATCGTCGCACACTTCATCCTAATGAATTAAAATACTACTTAAATCTCATTTCCGTTTAATAACAAGTTCCAATTTTTGTTTACTAATCCATATCAATTATCCAACAAATTACCATGATGACTAATTTCACATAACCTACAAATACTGCTTAAGCGATTTAAGTCTATAAATATGGAGCCATTACATAACCTATATGTTCCAGAAACTACCGCTTCCCATTATTTTCCATTGTCATTTATTTGCAACATTCAATCCTACAATTCCAAGGTTCACCTCTAGGCATTCATGGAACATAACCACTATGACATAATCAATAATATATATAAAGTAGATACCTTTCCATCCTTTTTCACTTGGTCTGCCCGTAGCCTACTGGGACTACACGATACTTGGACTGCCCGCAGCCTACATGTATTCTATTCTCATCTATATGGTATCAACTAATATCTTATTTCTATAGTGCTTAAACCTGTATTTACCGTTCCATTTAAGATTGCCTAATGTAATTAAGGATATGCCTATTTCTTACTAAACACTCTTAATATAGATTGAAGTAAATCCTACTTGCCCCTTTTACATTTCAAACTAGAAAACTCCTTGCATCTGCGGTCTTCTTTGATACAACTAAAACATTTTGACTAATTCTTTCCTTATTCTAAAATAGGTTTAGTCAAATCATACTCCTCAGTCTTCCTTTTATAAAAGATTCTACGACTCCAACCATACTTGGGTGGAGAAACACAAGGTGGTGTTTACTTTTCACTACTATGGGAAGTTCGGCTTAATACTTTATCCTTCCATTTTAATTGTTAATTGGAAAGTTCAATAAATTCCCATTTTACCTTTTTATCTTTGTCCTAACCATTCTAATGCTTTCAAGTTCCATACTCACCTTCATACCAGTGGGTTATTTAATCCTATTTATCTAACTCCAATCTATTTCTTTCTTTTAGGTTTTAAGTGATAGCCATAAATTTGCATTTCACCTTCTTAAATTAAAACCATTAATTTTTACCATTACTACAAAACTAGTAAGTTTTTAAAACTTTAAAACTCTTCGTTCATTTCCAACAACCATTTTTTATTAAGGTCATAAAATTTTCTTTAATTAAATTATCAAAAATTATTAACTTAACTTTGTAAAAATGTACATAAAACACACTTTTCTAAAATCTTCTTTTGTGAATAAGAAATTTTCACACAAGCGTATTTTAAAGATAATGTGGCATTTTTAACTTATTATTATTATTTTAGAGTTTGATAAAACATTGATAATGGACATTTTCAAATACCAACAATTTTTTGTGTATAAACAGAGTTCAAAAGTTGGGTCATTCTTACCTCTCAAATTTTATTTCTCAAAAGTTCTTTTGTCAAAAGGAAAGTACCCATTGAAGTAGGTGTAAAAATGTGCCCAAAAACAAAACAAAAGCTAGTAAAATAGTTATTAAAAATAACTTTTCACCAAATTCTTTAATTTTTTTTAAACAAATCCTATAAAGTTTATCTAACTATTTTATATAAAAACATAAACCAAAATTTTATGTTAAAACTATCAGGTACCTACCGTTTTTAACTTTTTAGAAAACATTTTCATTGGTTTATCATTATGTTGGAGTAGGCAATAGCAACCTGATTACCTAAACCCACTTATATCTAATAATGCTCAAATTGCATAAGGTTTTGTCTTCCCTTTTCAAAGATGGTTACTTCAAATCTATTTCACAATATAGTGTCCACTCTAATATGGGAATGGTTCTACTCATACCTCTAAGTAAATATGAGTTCTTACAACTATTACCAATATGAAGATATAGTTTCTACCTTGCCTTAAGTTTGCAAAGTCGTCTTCTATGTTCCCTTTTCGCTTTGTTGACAGCTTATTCTTATTGTATAGGTCTCTTAGTACTAACCTTCCTCGTTCACCCTTAATTCCATAATTTACTTTCCACTGCTAATTGGTATAAAAAAACCTTTATTAGTCTTTCTTTATAGGGTAAACTCAAATAAATGTGGAAATTTAATTTTTCACCTCAACAGTTATAACCTTAACATTTATCCTAACCTACAGTTGTTTACTTATATAAGGGATAAGCCAACAACTACCTTATGAGTCGAAATATATAAGTTACTCTGTATTAATACACTTATTAGAAAATTAAAATCACACTTCCTTAGTCGGGTTAGGCTCATTTTGTCTCCTCGTATTAGATACCGACGGAACCATATAGGGATGTTCATGCTCGAAATCTTAGCTGTCTTCTCTGAGCCATCCTCCAAAGACTTGTGCTCATTCTCACTATTTATGTTAGGAAATTATTTTCAACTTTCCTATAGATAGTATAGGCACGGATAAAAGAAATTCTGATATATAGATAAAATCTTTGGAAATCCCTTTAACACTTATATATATATTTTTTCAAAACCTATTTTTGAAAACTTTTCAGAAAACATATTGGAAAACCTTTTTGAAAAATCGTTTTATTTCAAAAACCTTTCAAGTACGTTCGCTCAATACGTGCCTAAATTCTAGGGGATTCTAAACCTAAGCCCCGATACCAAATGTAACAACCCGCACTTCCCGACATGAATCATGCTGAAAATATGAGCTATTGGGTTTTTAGAATATTACAGAGCATAATTATAAGGATAAATTTCTAAGAAATTCTATATTTTCATATCTGACAACAGAAATAATTAAAATATAAATACAGAAAATAAACAGTTTAGAAAAACAACTTCAAAAAAATACTTGATTTTTATGTACACCTTTTGCAAGTTATAATATAAGTTTCACAACATTATATACAATAGAAAGCTACAAGAAGAAAAGTAAATGATATGGGAAAACTCTAACGTGAAGCTCCATCCTCCGCATACTATTTTCAATTCAACTGCTAACCTGTCATCCTATGGTGGGGGGAAAATGAAAAGAAAGGGGTGGGTCAGACATAAAGTCTGGTGAATGAGTACAAGTTTGATATGTGATGATCATGTGCAGTTAACTTCAAAACTATTCCAAATGCATATGATGTACTACAAGTATCTGTGAATTCCTAAGGTCCATTATCTAAGGGTCTTCTTTAATACATATCTACACTACTACCTGTGTAGACTACTACAAGGATCGAACTATGGGCTGAATCTCACACTAATGATCGGCTAATGTCCTTTGAATTATCCAAAAATACCTATCATTACTACGTGCAAGAGGAGTATCTCGAAATGCAAGCTCGCATAGTAACTAATCGTACACCTCTCGATCGTAGTGCCAAACATCTCTTATAGTAGCCACTTTTCATCTTGCACCGGTGTCCACTTGTACCACATTACGCCCAAATCATGCGTATAAGAACTTCTGTTAGGATCAGGCTCACTCACCTGGTATCTCCATAAGTGCTGCACACCACCACGATGGAATACCCCCCGACTGACTACGAAATACATTGCCCTAGTCAACTCTTTTCTCTCATCTGGGTATTCAACTATTACCAAAACCACAATGACCAATAGTCCTTTGTAGGGGATTTACGACCCTATAATTATCTTAATAGGGGATTATGGCCCTACCATCTCTAGTTTGTCTACTTAGCTCAGAAATGTGCTCAAAAAATTAATTTTCTATTTATATAATTTTTACTAAGTCATATAAATTTGTATTATAAACCTGAGCCATAGGACGAGGTTAAATCTATGCATTTTACAGTCAAATGGTCGACCCAGACTTATCTTAGGTCGATCGCTAGGGTATTTAGGTCGATAAGTAGCGTATAAATTTTTAGGGTTTTTCGATTTTTAAATGTTAGTTAATTTTTTATTTAATTTCTTTAATCACAATAGTTAATAATTCCAGTTAATTACCATTTTAGTTAACCCTAATTTCCAGTTAATTACTAATTTTAGTTATCCTTAATTTCGGTTAATTAACCCTAATTTTTCTAATGTCATCTTAGTGTCCAACTGGCAATTCAATTAGGGTTTTAATTTAGGGTTCTCAAATTTAATAATAAAAGATATCAAATTAACCAATTTCATAATTTAATTACAAATTAAATTCTAGGTTTTAAGTTTTAGCAAATTCAATTTTTATCTAACAAGTTAATCAAAGGGTTTCTACAATTCTAATTAGAGTTTTATAATATGATCTTAAATGGGTGTACTACCATCTAATCGGATTTAACAATTTATAAAATTTAACTCTAATCTAGTTTACATATTCAAATCAGGTTTATAATTTACCGTTTATATTATTAACACCATAGATCAAATAAAATAGATTAAGTTTAACTATACTAATTATCTTATTAAAACTGTTCCCACTCACCTCAAGCCTAAGCTCTTCTTATTTGGTTTACCTACGAATTTCCCTCCGTTTGCTAGCTTCTCCTACATCCGATTTGTTGAATTCTTCTATTTTTTATTTTATTTGATTTGAAGAAGTTTAAGAGGTTGGAGAAGAGGATATATTTTGGCAGAGTTTGGTTACTGTAAACTTTTCTGTTAATTTTAGGGTTAGCTTAGGTTCCAATTTATAGAGGGTAGGAGTGAATTTAGGGTGTTGATTTGGACTAGGGAATATTTCTATTCACACCCGATCCGGTTATCAATACTTGGCCATGAAGAAATGATCAAATTCAGTCATCTGTATATAGCAACGAAGGAATGAATCAAAACCATCGAAGCAATGCTTAAACAACAACCAAGTATTCGATTTTCAAGTGCTAGGTCAACCTAAGAAGGCCCATGGTCGACCTATACCGGTCGACCTATGCCTATATTTTATTTTATTATTTATTTTTCTTCATTTTGTTCTCATATCTTCCCACGTCCGTAACTTCTCCATACAAACTCTGTTTTTAAGTATTATATATGAAAATCATCCGAAAAATCTCTATGAATGTAGTGATGCAAGTTTCATAGCCAAATGCGGTGGAAATTTTCTTTTTATCTCTTATTTTAATTCAATTTACTTTCCTTGTTAAATTTCCATTTAAACTCCTATTAAATTCTTGTTAAGTTTTAATTCAATTATACAGAGAGACATCTCTAGAGGGTACTAAGATTCCTGCCCTATCATGTCTGAAGCGAATAATCGTCATAACCTCCTAAAAGTCCAGTAAGCCAAGAATGATGCCAATAATCAGGCGAATCCTCCAGCCAACCACCTAGAAAATATCTTTGACTCATTGAGTGATCTTAACATCCCTATTGCTAATCTTCGTAAGGAGTATCCTTCAGGTTTCAACTTCCCATTGAAGGGCCTCCTTGCCGTGGGAGGGGAAAATCCATCCTTACAACCTTCTGAACAAGTTTTGTAGAATACTTAGGGTAACACCAGCACTCCATAATCTTCTAGGATCACGAACACTCACACCTTGCATTCGCCCTTATTCCAGTGCTACAATGTTGATATGTTTCTTTAACTTTCATTTCAGGTAAGATGGAAAGAGACTTCTTCAGCTACCTACATTCCGGTGTCTCCGTACAAAGGAGATTAACTTTTAAACCATATCCATCTCATCTTGGCTGTTATAGAGAAAGAGAATCGAATGAAGAGAAAGCGCAGAGAAAAGAAAGGGAACGCAAAGTAGAAAGCGACCGCCAGGAGAAAAGTGACAGAAAGAAAAGACACATGGAGGAGAAAGAACCCTATGACAGAGGGATAAGGCATAAAGACTCATGCCACCGCCATGGTCCTTCTTCTAGCCTTCCCCTACCTCAATATCAACCATAGCTTTCTTCGCAACAACTCCCAACGTCGCTCTCTCTAGCCACTACTATTCCTTTATCTCATAAATCCAAAGAGGTCTCTACCCGCCCAGCTCCATCTCTACTCCTTCCAAGAAGAAATAAAGCCGCCTTCCCAAACCTTTGTCTGATCGGAGTCAAATTCGATCGGGACCTTAAAGATATTCCTAGGGAATAGGCTAACTACAGGGTTGGAGGAAGTTAGGAGCTGATAGACCAATGGTACTACTGGAAGAAACTTGCCTTTGCCCTCCCCGATGTTAATAGAATCCACTAGCATGACCTCTAATCTTTTGAGTCAGAAAGGAAGAGGTATGATAGAACTATAGAAGAATACAAAAGGGAATTGACCAAAGCTATAGAACAAAGAGATGCAGCTCAAACATCGACGAAGAGCGCTAAGGAATTGGTCGAAGAGATGATACAAACTCACAATTAGGCCACAATTGTGATGAAATACCAAGTAAAGACTGCTCATGAAGAAACTATTCATCTCAAGATGTAGGTTGAGACCAAGGACTAGGCCTTCTAAGAAAAAGGCAAGGCACTTCAGGCCAATGAAGTTGATATTCAGAAACTCCGAATCGAATTTGAGAAGCTTGAGTCCACCTTAATGAAGGAAAATGGAAAAACCTAGAGGCTTAGGTTGATCATCCTAGGGTCGTGAGTGAGCTAATTGAGTTAAAGAGCAAGTGGATAAGGAAAAAGAAGATCCAAATTCCACCTTTCAACATTTCTTTGCTAATGTCATCCAATTCAAGAATCTGAAGTGGTTAAGAAGTACTTATTCCGTCACTCTAGCTGATGCCTGTGGAGAGATAATGTTTGGAGTGGCTGCATCCATTGAAGGCCTCCACTGAGGACCAATTAAAGGCCAAATACCTTAAGGCCAGTGACATTGAAAAGCTGGAAAAGGGAAAAGTGATCCCACCTGCACAGGACGCTGCTGCAGCTGAAGCTACCACTAAAGCTCCTGTTGGTCCAAATGCATCGGCCCATGCAGAATCATCATCTCCATAAGTCCAAGTTCTTGCAATGGATATTCCAACATTTGAGGGGGCTAGCTTCAAGGCCACCCTCACTATAATTCTAGCTTCCATCACCATGGCCACTAACGAACCTTATATCTCTGTCTCTATTTCTTAACCCATCCAGTCGATAATAAAAGAGGATGAGATTACTGTATCTCTTGCTATGGAAACTCTGATCGTTGAAGTATTTCTCTCGTCTCTCTGGTATTCAAGAAGCTTCAGTTCTTGCTCGAGACCGTCACTAACCTTTGCTTCACTGTTTGTGAACTTACAAGTCACCCGTCGCTTCCTCCTTCTCCACCACCAATAACTCAAACCTTAGGCCCATTGCTTTATCCACCAAGTCTACCTCTTTTAGCATAGGAGTAGTCGCTCTAATCCTCCCCTCTAGCTCAATCCCTTGTCCTAATTCAGATAAAATTGCGGCTCTAGAGAGATTGGTTGTCACTTTGTAGTCCCTAGAGGAAGAGGTCACCATCACCCATGATATAATTCCAATTGATCCTGTTTCCATGGAAAAGAGTAGAAGATTGATATGTCCAAGGTGAAAATTAAGATCGAGCCTAGACTAGAAAATCCAGATGGCATCAAAAAGCTAAATCCTACCCTAAGAATTCTTCTCATCACCATAGGCCTCCTAAAGGCAGTAGTGCCGACGCTTCCATAGAGACAGCTGACACCCTTGTTGACAAGCATGAAGATCCAACCATTACAATCACCGAAGGAGAGACTGCTCACTCCAAAGGCAACACTCCCAATGGCATATCCAAGGTTGGCTAGGGCCAGAAGTGACTACATAACAGTTCAGGCGGCAAGGGTGGTAAAGGCGAGAAGAAGAAGATGCATAAGAAATAGGCCTTCTGCTTGGCTTTTGATGATGATAAGACAATTTCTTTTTTCCCTCTTGTTGTACCTTTTGATTTTCCCTATTGTACACGGGTCGCGTTTATGCGGGAGCGGCCCCCACAACCGATGTATATAAAAATTAGTTTAATGAAAGATTGCTTTACTTTTACAATCTCCATTCCATTTACATTTCCGCATTTTTATATTACACCTACATATATACAATTTTTACATATATAGTGTAACTACTTGTGCAATAATTCATCGATATTATACATGCTTATGTCTGTGCAATGCTTTTACATACTGTAACTATGTACACATAAGTAATTTCTTGCAATCGCTTTAGTTACATTCTGTTACTTAATTCTGTTTTTTGTTGCCAATGTGTTTCCATTCAGATAAACAAAACTATTTGTTAACCAACTCTATGGCTATTCATTTTTACACTTAGTTGAGTTTCCTTTGACCATTAACAATTTATAAATAAACTGAGATCCATGCTATTTCCTATCTCTAGGAAACAGCTGTTTGGACGTTTATATCCCGACGTCCTCGACCTTGCCAATAACCGGGCATGGTCAATATTATACATCGACCTTCGCCACTTGACCTCGGCTAAGCATGTCTTATTGGGCAATGACTGGGGTTGTAATTTCCGGTAATGCCATTACACACTGAGTCATGTATTTGAGACTCGACATTTTGGATGCCAAAATCCAGGCATCACCCTTCGACCTTGCCTACCTTTAAGCATCGGTCCAAGGTTAGTAACACAAGGTAAATTATCTGATTGCCCCAGTCTGATTATACTCTTCAGTCCTAATCCTGGACCAAAGGAGTCGGGCAGTACATATTTTTGAGTACCCATTCTTAATCATATCTATCTCTAGGCATTGGAAAGCATTCATCAACCATCATCGCTTATCCTTGGCCGAGCATGTCCTGCTGGTCTGCAATGCGGTCATGAAAATCCTAGTTGCACACAAGTTCCTACAACTGGGAACCTATGCTTTGGATGCCTATCTCTGGGTATCCACCCTTAGTCTCACCTATTTCGAGTGTTGACTAAGAGTATCATTTGACTGTCCTCTCTTATCCTCAGCCTAGCATGTCTCACCAGGTCGCAAGCGTAGTCATTAAAACATCAATTGCGTACCAGTTTCTAACTCCACAGATTGGTACCTTAGTCGCTTAATTCTGGGAATCCCTCATTGATTTAACCTAATGCCGGAGGGATATGTTAGAATTATCTGATCAACCCTTATGATTATACTCATTTGTCTTAATCTTTGATCAAAGGAGTTGGTACTTAACTTTGGTACCTGATTGTACTACTAAATATGTAGCACAAAACATCACTTTACAAGAACACGGTTCCTTTGGTTCAAGATGCTAACTTTATTTATGAACAAAAGATGTGGAAAGTCTTGCCTTATTATATTTCCCCATTCACTAGGGTGGCTTATTTGTTGAAATAAAGTAAATAAATCCAAGTGAAATAGTGTTGCAATAGGTCGCTATTCCACGCCCAAGGTATCGTGATCTGTTTTACCAACTACTCAATCCTAGGCTATAGGAAGTCATCCTTTGGGCATGCTTTACTCAAGTATGAATAATTAAATCATGACCGGCACTTCTCATTTGGCCTTCTGTCTAGCACAGGGTATGATATCCATTCAATTACAAAGCATCGTGGATAAAATCATTTTCCTTCAGCTTATCCACTTCCTCCTTCAACGCGGTGGATTGCTCCAGACCTAGACTTTGTCTTCTCACTTTTACTGGTTAATATTGCATGTTCACATTTAGTGCATGTCACGCTATCTCCGATGATATCCCTCACATATCCGAATGTGTCCAAACCAACACATCTAAGTTTATTCAGAGAAAACTGACCGATTCTTTTCTCAATTCGATGCTGAGCCGAGATCCGTATGGCGGATATCGATGCACAGACTCCCTTTTTCTATATTTTCAGAGAAAGGGAATTGTTATATGATCTATTCAAAGCCATTGAATATAATATATTAAATTTCTTTATTCTATTTCTAGGAGAAGTAATAGGTAGGGATGACGGGATTTGAACCCGTGACATTTTGTACCCAAAACAAACGCCTTACCAAGCTACGCTACATCCCTTTTAAAATTATTGTACAATGTCATTGTACAAAATCCATGTCTTGTTTTCCATATCGTTATGATTTGTTCGAAATAGTTACTAAATTAATTCATAATAATGGAGTAAATTCTTTATTTATTACTCTTTGTGCTTCTTTTTTCTTAAGCTCCAAGTGGGATCCTCCTTATCGATCGGAACGTTGATTGTTAACTCAGCTGGTGCTGCCCGCACTTTCCCTGACTGATTCCTGAGATCCATAGACTTATAGACTTTGCTATGGTTCCCAAGCCAGGGTTTGGGCATTAATGTCTATGCATCCATGTTCTTAATGCAAAAGTTTTTTTGCAATTTTCTCTTTCTCTCGTTGCTTTATCTCTCTGAGCTTGGTGGCGTAACACTCATGGCCGGCTCTATGGTCACCTCGAATCGATCTGAAACCATTCTTTGTGAGGAACTACATCATCAAAAACCAATAAGCTAGTGCTATTCAAAAATCAGTAAGGGTTGGTCGGCCCAAAAAGACTTGTATGTCGAGAATTCATCCACAATAACAAAGTTCTAAACTCGCACAATCTTGCGATTTCCGTCCTCCAACTCCATGGACAAATCAACTGTCTCTATGGGATCCTTCCCCTTTCCGATAAATCCTTAAATCCTGGATTTAAGTCGAACGTTCATTTAAACAGAATGTTCGTCAAGCTTCCTTAATCCACTAAAACCCAATGTACAGAAGCCGATCCAATCACGACTGTCATTACCATAGGATCGAATGCTGGTGCCTTGTTCCAATCAGATTCTCGATTCCTAAAAGCAATATCATCCATCATCAACCACTGCTGCTTAGCCCGAGCTCCGTTCTTAGCAGCCTTTGTGCGGTGAGTGCTTCAAAGAACTTGCATATCTTTCCATTTCATTTTAGCTTTTCTCCTCTGGATGAGGTGCTCCAATAATTGTATTAATCACAATGTTCCATCATTCCTCCTGGACCCCACCACTGGGCTTGGGTTGATCCCCTTAGGCATTCGACCCTCAAGGTACAACAACACTCTATCCCATTCCTACGGAGTCCACACATGTCGTTGTAGCTTCATTTTCTATATCAACTCTTCAATAAAACCCCTAAGATGTCTGCACTCATTCATATTGTACCCATGGTTTCATGGAAGCAACAATACTTTGTAACATCCCCCATTGGAAACCCCAAAATGAATACCGATGATGCTACAGTCATCACCAAAATTACCTTCCAGCGACTAAAATGAGTTCAATGTCATATGAATACTCAGTAAACAAATAAAGCATTTAAGTAATTTTGTTACACTATAAATTCTTTCAAGTATTCTTTACAACCCTTCTGACAGTAATTTCCTATGAAAATGTACCACGTAGGGGTCAATATAGAATAAGCAAATAACATAATAAAGAGTCGGTTCCATATATGACGTGTGGCACGCACTCCTTTATACATCAGAAATAAAACCCTTATTAGCTAGAGAGCCTCTTACTCCGTCTTTAATCCTCGTATAGCAGCCTTTTATTCCAAACCTGCCTAAATCCATAAACTTATCCTACTCGAATGAGTACCCGTGAGTTTATAGGGAAAACAATAATAAAAACATGAGTCAGACATAATGTCTGGTGCGGATAATATTGTCCCCAAAACAACACATAGTGAGACCAACCTATGCACAGTTTAGGTTTCCCCCTTAATATTAAAACACTTATAATGCGATTATTTCTTATTTACGTCCTCAATTAATGCTTACCTAAGCAAATTACCTTTGCTGCTATGCACCCTACGCTGACCCCTCGCCTCGGTTTAGATTCCTTATAAATCTAAATATAAAATACTACACTCCCAACGCAGGCCCTCATATTCCTTAAAAGTATATTTTAAGGTATTTTATACAGCGCCCCATGCAGTTTCATACTTCATTCTTTTTTGGTATTTAGTACTACGCCCCGCACAGTATCATATTTCATTCTTCTATGGATTTTAGTACTACGCCCCACACGGTTTCATATTTGGTTCTTCTTTAGAGTTTAGTACAACGCTCCACACTGTTTCACAGTTTGTTCTTCTTTAGAGTTTAGTAATGTACCCCGCACAGTTTCACATTTCCCAGGTGAATCCCTACTTATTCTTCCCTTTGAGCACTTATACCACACCCTTCGTAGTTAATTATTTTTTCTCACCTTCGCAAGGTGAAGTCTGAGCCTTGCGTAGGAGAATGTCTACCTTCCTAAGGTACACAACCATTTTATTTATTGGAACCGCCCCCACAGTCCTTGGAAATTGAATGCCTCTCCTTACCTTCCTTGGGTGTGCATTCGAGTGAGCATCCCTACCCAACGTCAGTAGCCTTTCCTACCCTATCCCTTCATTTTCACGTTGGATCTCTTCCCTCGCTCCATTTTGACCTGGCCTCTCCCCAAGTCCCATTAACTTACCTTATATAAGTATTGTATATAATTCTTCAACAGCGTAGAACTTCCTATTTCCATGCAAAATGTTCTACCCATACCCTAACAGTTCTGATGACCCTGCTGTCACCTATATACGTGTTGTTATCTCATTGGATCTTATTTCACATTCTGTTATTTACAGTGTTCTTTTTAGCAATTACTTTGGATCTTGTCTCCTCTGTTATCATAAAATTTTCTAAGGGTTTTCTTCCACTCCATCCCCTCATAGTATCTAGATTCTCGACGCAACACTTACCCTTTTAACCTTTTAATTTTCAAGTCATACAACTTCAATAATTCGTATAAAATAGTATAAGCCTAGGAAATTCCTCAAACTAAAAACCCACTTTAGAAATTATGTTTTGAACATTATATAAAATTTCCATTCAGTTTCGAATTCACTAAAGTTGGGAAGACTCCCGTAAACATCCCATATTTACTCATTCCTCCCCCAAAACATTCATTAAACTTTCAGATCTTTACGTGGAAACCCATATGAACTCCTTTATACATAAAACATATAGATATGAACTAAACCCATACGCATATGGGAATCAGTTTAAAAGGGTTAAGTATTACTCACCTAGATCTTTAAGATTTATTGCTTTAACCTTCTTTAGTTTCTTCTAGCTTGCGTTTTTACTCATTTTTCTCTATTTTCTTTCTTATTCTTCACCATTAAAGAGTTTACCTAGATTTTTATTTTAGTTTGAGTATAATGGAATGAATGAATGGGAACGACTAACATATATTATCCCACAATATGTTGGGCCTGGGCCCTATACCCCTTCTATTAATTCATATCTTTTTACTTCTTTTTATTAACCTATCATTTTTCTTTATAATTAACCTGTTTAATTAATCATTAATTTTAGGGTTGTTACAGTCTCCCCTTCTTAAAGGAATTTCTCCTCGAAATTCGGTAAAGGTCAACTAGAGACTAGTCCTCTATGTTATGCTTACCCTAAGCATTCCAATGAATTACCCATCCATGCGTACACTAAACGAACTAGTAATATATACTAATACAACAACCAATCATAACATTATATATATAAACGGTCTTCATCAAGACAACTTATTACATAGCATAGCTACTAACCAGTGATAAACAACTCTAGATATGTACTTCTAAATTTATCCTCCATTTCCTACGTGCATTCCTCCTGATCTGCGCTCCACTGAACACATACGAGCTTCACTACAGTATTTCGAAGTTGCTTCTCATCCCAATCCGCTATCCAAACTAGTCTACGCTCATAAGTCATGTTAAATTTAATAACCAGGTCTTCTACTGCCCTCTGATCAACCACTTCTCCTAGATCCTTAATGCATTTCTACAAACATGATACATAAAAAACATTATGAATTCCTGTAAAAAATACTAATTAAATCCACCTTATATGCCACTTCCCTATCCTGCCTATGATCGAAAACGGTCCTACTATCTGGGTGCTGACTTCCCAACTTTCCTAAACGCATCACGCATCTCATCGGAGAAACCTTCACGAACACCTGATCGCCTCCTACGAACTCCAATTCCTTTCTCCTTGTGTTAGCATAACTCTTTTGTCCAACTTGCACTGCTCCAATACTAATTCAGACTAGCTCTACTTTCTCAGTAGCATCCTTACCACATCTGGTCCTAACACAACTTATCTCCTGCTTCCAACTAACATGCAAGCGATTTGCATGGCCTTCCACGGAAAGCCTCGAATGGAGCCATCCCAATACTTCTCCGATAACTGTTATTATATGAGAGCTCTACCAGGTGTAGATAATCTTCCCAAGATCCACTAAAGTCTAAAACAAATGCTCTTAGCAAATCTTCTAGGACCTTGTTTATCCTCTTAGTTTGCCCATCTATCTATGGATGGTACACAGTACTCATACACAGTCCTGTTCCTAGTACCTTATGTAGATTTCTCCAAAATTTGCTAGTGAACAACGAATCCCAGTCACTAATAATAGTGCTTGGCACCTCGTGCAGTCTCACTATCATCTTCATGTATATTTCTGCTAACTTCGGCATAGTTCTCTTAGCCTTTACTGGAATGAAATGGGCACACTTAGTTATCTATCGACTATGACCCAAGTACCTTCATTCCTTGCCCTTGTTCTTAGAAACCCTTCAATAAAGTCCATAGATATTGAATTCTATTTCCACACTGGAACCTCTAAATGTTGTAGAAGCTCACTCAGCTTCTGATGTTCCGCCTTCACTTGCTGGCATGTAAGACATCTTCTCATATACTCTCCTACAGTATTTCTTCATACCTTACCAGAAGAAACTCCTCTTCATATCTCAGTACATCTTCGTACCTTTAGGATGTATGGTAAACTTTAAACGATGGAACTCGTTCAATACTTCCTTTCGTAGTTACTCAATACCAGGAACATACAACCTGCTATTATTCCGAAGCACTCCCTTCTTATCCACACTGAACCCCTTCAGTTTTATTGACTTAACTCCTGAGTCCAAACTCCTTACCATATCTACAAAAAACTTATCATTCTTCTACAATTCAGCTATCCTTTCCACCAGCGTAGGTCTAACTTCTAAGCATGCTAATATCTCGTTTGTGCTGCTTGACCCTGCAGTAGACCGATACTACATATTACATGCAGACAACGTTTCTAACGTAGCCCATTCTTCTAACATAGCCAGAACACAACTCTGCTATCTTCGACTTAAGGCATCAGCTACCTAGTTGCCTTTTCATGGGGTATACACTATCCCAAAATCATATGATGCTAGAAACTCTAGCCATCTCCGCTGCCTCATGTTCATCTCCTTTTGAGAAAAAATATCTCAAGGACTTATGGTTAGTATATAACTCAAACCTCTCCTCCAAGAGATAATGTCTTCAAATCTTCAATGCGAAGACAACTGCCGCTAGTTCCAAATCATGTGTTGGATACCTAATCTCATGGGGCCGTAACTGCTTAGATCCATAAGCAATCACTCTGCCCTTCTGCAATAGTATTGCGCCTAACCCTAACCCTGACACATCAGTATACATAGTCATACCATCATTTCCTTCAGGGATTACTAATATAAGCTTGCTCGTCAATCTGTGTTTCAACTCCTGAAATGCATTCCCACACTCTTGTGTCTAAGCAAACTACTCTCCTTTCCTTGTCAGTCTAGTCATAGGCCCTGCTATGTGGGAGAAATCCTTAATGAATCCTCTGTAATAACGAGCCAATCCCAGAAAACTTCGCACCTCACTCACATTCTCGGGACTTTTCCACTCATTTACTGCTTCCACCTTTTCTGGATCTACAGCTAATCCTTCTTTCGAAATCACATAGCCTAGGAATTTCACTTCCCTTCTCCAGAAGTGTCACTTAGAAAATTTTTCCTTCAACTTATAATGTTTGTACATCTCCAACACAAGTCTTAGGTGAAATGTGTGCTCCTCCTCATCCTTAAAGTACACTAAAATATCTTCTATGAATACAAGCAAGTATATGTCCAGCTTATCTCGAAAGATCCTATTCATCAAATCTACAAAGAATGCAGACACATTAGTCAGCCCAAACAGCATAACCAACCACTCATATGAACCATACCTAGTTCTGAATGCAGTCAGTGGAATGCTTTCCTCCGCAATCCTCAGCTGATGGAACCCTGTGGCCATGTCCAACCGTGAAAACACTCTAGCTCCACTCAACTGATCAAATGGATCATCAATCCTAAGTAAAGGGTATATATTCTTTACCGTTCTCTCATTCAGCTTTCGATAGTCTATACATAATCTTAAAGACCCATCTGACTTCTTAATACACACGGCTGCTACACCTCATGGTGAGCTACTTGGTCTTATGAAGCTCTTCTCTTCTAACTCTACCAATTTCTTCCTCGGGTCCTCCATCTCCCTCGGTGGTATTCTACTAAGAGGTCGACTAAACGGTTCTCTCCCTGGTAGCAAGTTAATGCAGAATTCTACTGCTTTCGGGGGTGGCAACCCCAAAACCGGTTCAAACACATCCCTGAACTCCTTCATTGCCCTTACCGTTCCCAACTCCTCTTCCTCTAAAGCTAACACATATAAAGGACTCCCGTGAACTTCTCCCGATTCTTCTAAAACTACATACACTCTACTTCTTCTGTCCCGACAACTCAGTGTGATGATCGTTTCGGCATAATGCACCCTTGCACTAGTTCCTGAACCAATCCATCCCTAAAATAATTCTAAATCCTATGAAGTTAAATGCACAAGGATCACAAGCGAACTTGCACCAACCTAACTCAATATCTAAGTTTGTACATCTTAATTCGAGAGTGGCATATCCTCCATTGGATTAGCTACACGTATGGAAGTAATTAAATGGGTAACCCTTAACCTAAATCTATCATCCAAGTCTTTAGCTATAAATGAATGTGTAGTCCCAGTATTAAATAGTACTTTAACTGGAATACTAGAGATCAAAGCCACACCTTCTAGGATTTCCCCTTTGCCCTTATCTTCAGCAGACGGTCCTTCTTTTGGTCCCTCAAAAGCATACACCTATGTTTTAAGCTCTAGACTGTCCTTCTTCAGATGTCCTACTTTGTCACATTTGAAGTCCCGGTTTCCTTAGGCATAGGGCATTTTGAAGCGTAATTCCCTTTTTAATCGTAGTTAAAGCAGACAACCTCCATGTTAGCAACTACATCCCCTATCTACCTCTGCACTCCATTCTTGCCTTTCGTATATTAGATAAACTTATTCTTCTACTCTACCTTGGGTCTCACCTCCACCCTCATGTGCTTTTGGTACATCCCATCATACCTTCTAGCCATGTTAACTACAAACTCAAAAGGAGACTCTAGATGAGCCATCACCTTATGATCGGGACCTTGCTTCAAGGCTCTGATAAACTTTTCATTTTTCTTCATAAGAGTGTTGATAATCTACCTACCATACTTAGCCAATGCATCGAACCTCTGGATGTACCCCTCCAGTGTAAGGTCACCCTGCCTCAAGCCAATGAACTCCCTCAACAACACACTCCACTGAGACTTAACCGAGCCTCAAACTTCTCCTTAAACTGTTCCCAAGTGATTCCCTCCTCTGGAGTTTCTACAATTATGGTTTCCCACCAATCCAGTGCATCTTGTTGTAAATGCCTTGATGCCAGTTTCCTCTTCTGTGCATCATTCAATCCTAGGTCTCCAAATATGAGCTCGCAACTTCTCAACCAATTCTGCACTTCCACTATAAGCTCTTTCCTTACGAACACCTTTCCTCCTAGATTTTTGTAATATTTTTTCATCCTAGGGAAATTTTCCCTCACTACTGCAGCCCTTTGCTGTACTGACTCTAGTGCAGCTTCCTTCATTATATGATTCATGAACTGCTTAAACAAGACATTAATATCAATGCATGCCTCATTTCTTGGTGGTGCGTCATCTTTCCCTACCACTCTTGGGATTCTTTTCTCCCTTCTTCCATCCATCCGTGTTTCTTCAGTCTCTCTTCTTGCACTCGTATGATTCATTCGATTCTGAAATCCATCTTACTTTTCTGTTAAGCAAGTCTTCACCAGAACGGAAATATAGAAAGTGAAATCACAATAGAAGAATAGATATATCTCCTTATATATATCAATATACAAATATGACATATATATTTATATATTAGTGCATCCCTTCCCAGAGTGTTTATTTATGTTTTAAATTGCTTTTATCTTTTATTAGCTTTGTTTTATTCAGGTGCCCCTAATCCTGCTATGATACTAACTGCAACATTCCCCACTCGAAGCTCGAAGATGAATGCCGATGATGCTGCAATCATCACTAGAATTATCTTTCAGCGACTAAATTGAGTTTAGTGAATACATAGTAAATAAATATTGCATCTAAGTAATTTTATTACACTACAAATTCTTTTAGGTATTCTTTACAACCTTTTAGACAATAATTTCCCATGAAAACGTGCACACACTAGGGTTAACATATAGTAAGCAAATAACATAATAAAGAGTCGGTTCCACATAAGAAGGTGTGGCCCGCACTCCTTTATACATCGGAAACATAACCATTATTAGCTAGAGAGCCTTCTACTCCATCTTTAGTCCTCGTACAACAGACTTTTATTCCAAACCTACCTATACCCATAAACTCAGCCTACTTGACTGAGTATCCATGAGTTTAAGGGGAAAACAATAATAAATGCACGGGTCAGACATAAAGTCTGGTGCGAATAATACTGTCCCCAAAACAACACATAGTGAGTCAACCTAAACTGCACAGGTTAGGTTTCACCCTCACTATTAAAAAACTTCTAATGTGATTAGTTCTTATTTAGATCCTCAACTAATTCTTCCCAAAGTAGATTTCCGTTGCTAATGCGCACCCTGCACCGACCCCTCGCTTTGGTTTAGATTGCATATAAATCTAAATATAAAATACTATGCTCCCCGCACAAGTCCCTATATTCCTTAAAGTATATTTTAAGGTATTTTATACAACGCCCCGCAAAGTTTCATACTTCATTCTTCTTTGGAATTTAGTACCACGCCCCGCATAGTTTCATATTTCATTCTTCTTTGGTGCGCCCCGCACAGTTTCATATTTGGTACTTCTTTAGAATTTAGTACTGCACCCTGCATAGTTTCATATTTGGTTCTTCTTTAGAGTGTAGTACTGTGCCCCATATAGTTTCATATTTGGTTCTTCTTTAGAGTTTATTATTGCGCCCCGCACAATTTCACCTTTTCCAGGTGAATCCCAACTTATCTTCCCTTTGAACACTTATACCATGCCCTTCGTAGTTAATTATTTTGTCTTACCTTCCCAAGGTGATATTTACGCCCGATGCAGGAGAATGTTAAGACATCCATTTTCTTTATTGGAACTGCCCCACAGTCCCAGGAAGTTGAATGCCTCCCCTCACCTTCTTTGGGTATGCATTTGAGTGAGCGTTCCCACCCGGCATCAATAGCCCTTCTTACTCTGTCCTTTCATTTTAATGCAGGATTCCTTCCCTCCTCCAATTTTGGCCTGTCCTCTTCCCGAGTCTCATTAACTTATCTTTTATAAGTATTGTATATGATTCTCCAACAGTGCAGAACCCCTTGTTCCCACGCAAAACATTTTACCCGTACCCTGACAGTTCTGTCGACCCTGGTATCGCATACACGTGTCGTTATCTCATTGGATCATATTTCACTTTCTGCTGTTTACAGTGTTCTTTTCAGCAATTAATTTGGATCTTGTCTCCCCCTTTTTCCTAACCCCCATTAAATATAAAACTTTTCTAAGGATTTTATTCCACTATGTCACGCCCACAGTATCCCAGTTTCCCGACACAACACTTGCTATTTAACCTTTTAATTTTCAAGTTGTACAACTTAAATAATTCGTATAAAATAGTATAAACCTAGGAAATTCCTCAAACTAAAAACCCACTTTAGAAATCATGTTTTGAACATTATATGAAATTTTCGTTTAGTTTCATATTCACTAAAGTTGGGAAAACTACCGTAAACATCCTATGTTTACTTATTCCTTCCTAAAACATTCATTAAACTTTTAGATCTTTACATGAAAACCCATATGAACTCCTTCATACATAAAACATACAAATCTGAACTAAACCCATATGCATAAGGGAATCAGTTTAGAAGGGTTAAGTATTACTTACCTAGATCTTTAAGATTTATTGCTTTAGCCTTCTTTAGTTCTTCTAACTTGCGTTTTTGTACCCTTTTCTCTATTTTCTTTCTTATGCTTCCACTATTAAAGAGTTTTTCTAGCTTTTATTTTAGTTTGAGTATGATGGAATGAATGAATAGGAACAAGTAACATATATTATCCCATAATAAGTTGGGCCTGGGCCTATACCCGCTTCCATTAATTCATATCCTTTTACCCCTTCTATTAACCCATCATGTTTCCCTTCAATTAATCTGTTTAATTAATCACTAATTTTAGGGTTGTTACAACTTCCTAGAGCGCTTTTCTGCCTTAATCGCCTCTCTCCTAGGCAGCTTCTTATACCTTGCCATACAAAACCGTTACGTGCCTTTTGTGGGAAGGTATATGTTTTCAATTGAATCATTTAATGGGGTATACTCCTCTAGTCTCATATTCTTTAAATGCTTTTTGGCATGTTTTGGCCTGCTCCTAGCACCCTGACCTCTTTTCCTCTGATTATCATAATTTTCAACATTCACAGCTACATTACCAATGCTCTCATCGGTCTGCCTAATAGCTACATTGCTTTGAATAACTTCCTTCAACTGTCTACCACTGGTATATTTGGTAACCTGGCTTTCCTCTTCCAAGTTCAAGAACAAGTTAGCCTTTTGGTGGAACTCCTCCGTAGTAGATGGCTGATTCATCCTGAGCTACTTTCCAAAATCCATGTCTGAATGTATCCCCCAGATTAAGGCCATCAACACCATATCTTCATTTGGATTATTTACTTTAGTAACTATAACATTGAAACTATTCAGGAAACTCTTCAATAACTCTTTAGGTCCCTAAGAAATGCTTGATAAAGACATCACATCTTAGGCCAAGCAGCATGGAGCCTAAACTACTCAAAGAACTTCTTAGTTAACTAATCAAAAGTCAAGATGGAATTCAATGCGAGTCGAGTGAACCACATCGATACAACTCCATCTAGAAAGGTAGGGAAACATCTACATCGAACTGCATCCATGGCTTTGGCACCATCCATGCACCACTCATATTTGAATAAATGCTGCCTGGGGTCAGTCACCCCATTATACGATAACATTGAAGGCATCGTAGACTTCTTGGGATGCTCTTCCATTAATATGTTCTCCATGAATGGAGTTTTACTAGACCTAGAAACATAATCTTTGTTCTTTCTCCATTTTTTTCTTTCAGCAACCACTTAATCATATCCGCAATATGCTCCTCACTAGCTTGGTAATCTAAAAGATGGCTATCAGGAGTGTTTGACTCTACAAGCGGTCTCTGTTTGCTCGTTGACGTCTAGGTTCTTCAGTCTTTGGGAGAACCACTCTTTCAGTTCTTCTATGATGTCATTTGGCTCAACAACGGTTATTTAAACGTCAAAATCCCAAGCTTCACCACTCAGTCCATCCTCATTGCCAGTATCTTGTAAATTGTCCTTAAAATCTGACAATTTGATAGCTTCGAGCCCCTGCCCCTCTAAGGTCCTCAAATTTGGATCAGTACCAACCTGGTTTTGGTTGGTATCGATATGAATTCCCTTAGTAAGGGCTCAACCATTTCCTCCAGCATTCCTTCATGCCGCTCTAGTAGATCATTCCTTCACCTTTTGCTTTCCATCTCTTTTGTTCTGACCAGAAACAGATGAGTTTTCTCTCTCAAACCAGAAGGAGACGCTTCTCTCCTGCTCATCCTGGGTCTTTGAGATTGCTGGGTTAGCAAGGTAATTATAGCATCCATTTTATCAAAGAGAGCCTTCTAACTATCTACCATCCTTTGATTCGACTCTGTTATCTTCTTGTTAATCTCCACCTTTGTCACCATCTCCTGAAGGGTAAATGGTCCTGGCAACGTGGTTGCTGGTTGGTTAGTCACCACATCATGGTGGGAAGCTCCACCTTCTCTACCAGTAATTGCTCCAGATCTTCTTGGTGCTATCTCTTCCAATGTGAAATTCCTTTAAACTTTAAATAGAAAGCTTCGAGATCTAACTATTGGATGCTCTAATCCATAATAAATAGCTAGATCTACGCTTGAGAAGCTCTATTCTCAGTGAAAGCACGAGAAATGTTATGCCAAAAACTAGCACAACACCCCAAATCCAAATTAAAGTAGAGAGATCTAGCTACAAACAATAAAACAAAGCAAGAAACACAAGGATTTTATAGTGGTTAGGAAAATCTATGGCCTACATCCCCTTTAATGTTATTATTAATTTTTGTTGTCACATGTACAAGGGATTTACATTTCAAGATAGTCTAGAACGGTAAAGAGTAGCCTCCTTAGTGACAAACTCAGGTAGGGGAAGATGATAAGGAATAGAAGTTCCAAAAGTCCTCTTTAAGTTGCCATATTCTTGCTAGATATGGAGAAATTGCCTAACGAAGTCATTAGATCATGAAATACTAGTTTAAACTCCAGATCCGAGGAAGTAGGAGAGGAGAATGGTCCTCCGAATGGTAAAATCATCTCGATACCAATCGAAAGTGATCGGTACCAACCTAAATTATTAGCCACAAATCTTGTTATCTTCTACTACGTTGTTTCGTTGCTTCGATCCATCAAGTTCCAAGCACTTTTGCCTTAGAAATCAAGTCATTGCCAGGAGTTCTAACACATCTAGCACTTGTCATTTACTTCATAGATTTTTGGAGTTGTTCACCAGCTTCTTTAGAAATAGGCCCCAGGACGATCATTTTAGCCAACCATTCGTAGACCATAGCTCCAGAGTACATAAAAGTGACTAAAAACTACTTGGTACCGATCAGAAAAGTGATCGGTACCAACCTCTATGCTTAGCCAATTTTCACTCTCCAACTTCTTGGAGCCTATTCCATTGTCCTTCCAAGCATTTGAACCAAAAATGGTACAAACACCCAATAGATTGAGTAGAGAATAAAAAGTGAAGAAAATAAATGAAAAACAAGTAAGAAAGAACACATAAAGTTTATATTAGTTTGATTACTCTTAGCCTATGTCCACTTAGTGATTTTTATTGCTTATACTCTGACTTGGAGGTGGAAGTTCTTACGGGTCAGTAAGACTTCGACAATGATTACAAGAAATTAAAATAAGGAGTGCCCAAGCCAAAAGCACCTTAAAAATGAGCCATACCCTCCTATTTATAGAGGTAGAAAGCCTAAAATCTCATCTAGAAGATCTCCACCTCGTTTTCCATGCAGTAGCCGATTCTCCAAAAAAGTAGGATGCTGCCTCATCAATTTGTATGGGTTGGTATGATTCTAAGGACTTGGGTAGGTACCGATCCAAAAGATAGCCAATCTGGTCATTTGAACTTCTTACTTTGGCTTATCTTGTGGTTAGATTCACGATTCCATAGTTTTTTGCACTAATGTTAGCTTGTTTCTCAGTCAAAATGATGGATCCATGGAAGAACAAAGTTGTTGATTCAAGTGTTCTTGGAAATCGATAAAGTGTTGCAAGGAATCATCAGAAGAACACCTAGAATAGTCTTCTAGTATCAAATAGAATAGGTAGGCAGAAGATGGGCCTTTAATCAAATCCATGGTCTCTATGGACCGTTAATCAAATCCATGACCTTTTGGAGCCGATAACCAAATCCATTTTAACACCCCATAATTTGGCATTAGTTATTTAATTAGTTAGTTAATTAATTAGGATCCAAAAATGGAATTTGTGCAAACGATGGTATTTGACCACAAAATTTTCACTATTGCGTTTGTGGTGAAATTCTGAATAACTTTCATATTTGGAGTTTTGTGATCGGAGTCCAAATGAAGAAGTTACGGACGAAAAAAAAATTCGGAATGGAAATAATTCGTTTAAGAAATTAACGTTTTTAATTAATTGAGTAGGGTCCACAGGTCGACCTGTTTAGTGTACCGGTTGACCTGGGGTGGTTGAACCCCATGAGCTGGACGGCCTACCTCTCTTAAGGCGATGGCTCGGGTTTTCCTTGGTCCAATGACCCAGATCTATTATATTTTGATCTACCGGTTCTAGTTGATTCTAGTGCTTATAAATACAGGCCTAACCCTTCCTTCTCTTCTTATATTTTTTGGAATAGAGAAATGAAGCTTTGCCATTTCTTCTTCTCCACTTTCTTTCTAAATTATAAAAATATGGTATTTATATCTATATTCATACAAACTGGAGAAGAATAGAAATCTAACAAAAAGAAGATGAGAATCGACTATACACGTATTTGAGGTAATTTATATATATTTGTATATTTATATCTATTTTCTCTCCCAATCCCAAATCTCTTGTCAGATCTGTAATTATAATATATGTATATATCATTTTTATACATACTTATTGGATTAAAAAGGATTTGGAGATGAATAAAAGGTTCTACTTCAGATCTGGAGATTTGGATCGCTTTTAATATGTGAGTAAGAAATTTTATATATTGTTTATGATTTTAAATATATTTCGTTGGCATACATTTGATTTTTATGCCTAAATCAATTTTATTTATGAATTGAAGGCTTAAATTAGTGTAGAAAACTAATACCTACATATCCTTGTTTTAGGTCTAATTTGAAATATGTTTACACCAAGATCTGGAAATCAGTCCCAAAGATTTTAGAATTTGAATGTTGTATATTTTTATTTCAGATCTGTACTTGGGTGTAAAATAGGATTTTTGGATTATTGCCGAATTTGTGTTATGTTGTAGATTTTCCATAGTTTAATTTATGGGAAGAACATCCATTCGATTTTTATAAATTTGTTTACTTTTTCCACTTTTCATTCAAAATGGCGACTTTTGATTTAACAAGGAACACCCACAAACAAAAAGGAAGAGATGTGTAAAGTATAGATTCATTCTCCGTAGTTTACATTGTCTATTCCAATTAAAAAGAAATTATCCATTCCTTGTAATTTCATACGGAGTCAGTCTTTCCTTTTTGTATTAAACCAATTTATGGAAATCATAGCGGAAAATCTTCCTAAGGAATTTAATTTCATAAAATTAAGTATGGAAATCATATTCTAGTTACATATTTATAACCAGAATATATTTGGTTACGAACAGGTAGTTTTATTAGGCAGCTTATATGCATTTATTGCGTTAGTAAAGAAGAATAGCGTTTATTCGTGCATTATTTATGCGTAACGTTCGTTGGTTATTCTTATATTTAGAGAAGCCAATAGTTAGAATTATAAGAGGTAGTAATTCATATTAATGGGAAATAAATTAGAAATTCCTATTAATTAATTAATATAAAATGAAAGATTGTAACCTAAATTAATGGGCAATTAATGAGAAATAATGGGTAGTACTAAATTAAGCGTTACAATTAATTGAGACAAATGGATTAATGGGATTGATAAAAATGAAATAGATATAAAAAGATTACTAATTTGAAATTAGTAATCATACATAAATGTCTTTGGAAATGTCCGTTAGGATTTTATAGACAAATTAACGTTTCTGAGCATTAAAAAGGGATTATGAGTAGAAAAGTATTTAAAGTAAATCTTATTGCCTTAAATTAGAAGGGAATTAGTAAGTTAAGTCCAATGTCAACCTAAGATAGTATAAGTTAAGACTTAGGATGGTTAGTTGGACTTAGTAGGTTAGTAATGCAAGGTCAGTAGAGTCACTCGACGGAAGACTGCCCTTCACTTTGAGGCTACCAGCGGTTGGGTGTACTTACTACTAATGTGAGATATCACTAATCCTTGATGACATGAGAGATTGGACTTGCTTTCTTAATTGGAAAGTGTTAAATGATCCAAATTTGAAATTAGGAGCCGTGGGTAAAAGGATTTACTTTAGTGTTGAGGAATAAAGTGGCAATCTTAGGGCACACCTCCCTACCGAAAGGAGTAATCTAATGAGATTCCATATTTATAAGAGTGATGCTGGATATCTCGGAAGAGGTTCGTGTCGGGTTTGAGGTATTAAGCAGCTGTAAGGTCCGTCTCTTTTCTGTAAAAGGAGTGTTAAGTAGCCCAATGAGATTTCCAAGCGATATCAGCTAGATAGTACTAGTAAGGAGTTCGCCTTAGAGTTAGGTATTAAATGGCAAAGGCCTACCTATAAATAGGTGTTAAATGGTCAGAGAATTGCCTAGTCCTTATTAATGATGTATTAAGTGGCTTAGGTATAGTCTCTCACATTGCTAAGACTTTAATAATGATAGACGTTCTAGTGGTATGGCTATTATAAATTATAAGGCCCTATATAGTAGTCAAAGGTCTCTGTAGTTAGGACCACTAGACCAATAATGAAGATGCTAGAAGTCCACCTTGGGAATAGGTCTTAAATGACAGAGTCTTCCTCGATTGAGGTCTTGGTAAAGTCTGCCTATTTCTCTTTTAAAAATATTATATGGCAATAGTAGAAGCCTGCTTCATATTTAGAAGTATCAAGTGGCTAATGGACTTGGAAGTTTTAGGTAGCTGATTAGGCTTTGTCAGTATTTTGTACCTTGGGAATGGGTAGGTAAGAAATTGTGTATGCAGTGCAAGGTTAGATTAGAATTGATAACCATATGTAATGACCCAAATTTTTCGACCCTTGAATGTTGACACTAATACATCCACGGTATTCACATGCTGAGCATCCAAGTGTCGGAAAGATGAATTGTTAGGGTAAAATAAAAAGTAAAAAAAACAAAACAAGAAAGAAGGGAACACAATATCGAAATCTCACATGCGGAACGATAATATGTAATATCTCAAAAGTTCTTTACCAAAAAGAAAACTTTATTCACATACATCAACCAGAGAAAATTAACCTATCACCAACCTGGACAGTTATAACATCTTGTCCATACAAATGCTGATAGGTAGAAACCAAGTAATGTAGTAGAAATAAAGTACAGTAGGAAATCATCTAGCTCCTCTACAAGAGCTCCAATAAACCACAACTAAATCTAGAAACATACCCGAGCTGACTCGAGCATCAAGAAAATAACACCCGGATCAGTCAGGTAAACCAGCGTAAGATACTCAAATCACATAGATTAATCATATCTTAAAACCCTTTAAAATAAAGGTATCTTATAAGACTACGCCATTAATAAACACGGATGAGTTTTTACCTAACAATTACCAAACCATTTCTATTATAAAATCCAGTGATAATATAATAATGTCTATGGTGTGAAATATAAATAATCACATAGCTGCCATGCAAGTGAGTACACATTACAACAATAATAGGTATATAATCACAACCACTAAGGTGCATTCGCTAATTGTGTAGGATTCCATATAGATTTCCTTGGATCAAAAGCGACTCCGATCTATTACGCAAGGATCAGAGATATCCTTTTGAAGCATCGTACATCTCTAATGAATGTACCATAGGAAAATCGTAGCTGCTCTTGCTATGACCCGATGCATCGCTCCCGCATGCATATCCCAATAAGTATCTCTAGAAATGGAGTCAATGCACCCTATGGTTTGCCAACCCTACTGGCTATGTCTCCTATCTCTGGTTTTAGTCATATCCACTGATGAGGCTACGTTCGGCATGCCAGCCCATGAGTCACCACTCGAACATATCTTCCACATGACCTCCAACTCGAACAGATCTTGGAACCGCATATGGATTCCCATATCTTAACAGATCTCAGAACCACATATGGATTCCTCAATAGTTCCCGAAATCATACATGGATTTCCATAGCTCAATAGGTCTCGGAACCATACATGGATTCCCACATCCTGAATAGATCATGAACAACTACATGTGTTCGAGCATCTTAAATAGATCTTGAATCTCCACATAGATTCCAGCATCATGAACCAATCACCCATCATGAAGCAATCATTAAGCATACACGAACCTCTTTTAAAGCATGGAACACATATATGGTTTAGAGTGGTTACAGTTTCAAATCATCTCATATAAGTACACTCCCTCACCTATCGGGTGCTTTAAAACCAATTGATCGATTTTCTGGGAATCTCAACCTCGGTTCCGTGGAAAATAAATAGACATACATAAGAGCGAAGATCACCTCCTAACTGTTTAAGCGGATGAATTTCCTTACCATTGTCGTAGAAGAGTAAAACGAGTTTACACGTATAGTATACTATCACCAAAGATAATTGTACCATATAATTCCCATGTTTTTTCTAGATATTTCCAGAGTATATTTTGGTCAAGATTTGATAGCCGGTTATTTAACTACCAAATAAACAAACAATCCAATATAATAAGAATAATCGCATAAGGAAAACCAAGTCCCCGTATACTGTCCATGAGTAATAACATACAAATCACGATCGAAACAACAAGCACGATCAAGTCATATAAACGACTTCTAATCCCCTTTTCAATTAATCTACCATTATTAATTAAAATCCCCTTTTATTAGTAAAAACTCATTTTTCAATAATTTAAACTCCATTTGTTAATTAAACACCACTATTTAATTAAAACACCATTATTCATTTTCAACACATTTCAACACTTCCCAAAAGTATTCATATACTTATCTCAACCGTATAAGTATATTCACAAATTAATTTCAAAGGGCTTAAGACAAATGTTACTCACACTCTGTCACTACAAACCCAAAACCATTTCACTTATGATTATCTTCAAAACATTCTTTTCAAAGATTTATTTACGTTCACAAGTATAACAAAAATGTGTTAAAGGCGAATGTTATTAACATATTGCCACAACAAACCCAAACCAAATTATACTTTAAATTTATCTTTAAAATTCCATTATTAAAGATCCAAGTATTTCCCAAACTCGTTTACAATTTTTAACACTTTAAAATATTATCCAAGGGTTTAAAAACAAATGTTACTAAAACATTGTTTACGACAAACCCAAAATCACTTACTATCCCGTTACCTTTAAAATTCCATTTTAAAGATCCAATTAATTTTCAAAAGTAAAGTTAACTGGGCTAAAATTGATGTTGCACAAACATCGATACTATAAACCCAAAATCACTCTTCTACTTGCCATTAATTTGAAACATCCATTTAAAGCTCTAAATACTTCCCCATTCATTAAACAAGGTGATATATCTTTTCAATCATTTTATAAAATAATCCATTATAACATAAGCTGTTATAATCTAAATACTATTTTTTTAAATCCCTTTACAAAATATTAAAAACCTTTTTAAAACGTCCAAATATACTAAAATACCTTTAAAAAGATAGATATTTACATATACTAATTTATTTATAAAACAAAGATATTTAATAAATAAAGGGCCAATTTACCTAAGGTCCCTGTTAAGTTTCAAAATACACAAAACATCCTTGCCAAAAAAATGTAAATTAGGTCCCTCTTTTTCTAAAATCGTCAAAAAACATTAAAAAACAATGATAAAACTTTCAAATTTCAAAACTTATTTCAATTTATATTTATCTTCATATTTATGTCAAATAAATCAAAAAAATTGAATGGAAAACCAAAAAAACGGAAACAATAAGTTCCAGGAAAACTTGCAGAAATGTATGCAATTATTCAAAATATTGTTGATATACAAGCAATTATAGCCAATAATTGCATAATTTTATGCAATTATTTGATGTATATTTCAAAATCCATTTCAAATTATATTCAACATCATATTTATTGCACAAAAAGCAAGAAAACGTTGATGGAAAACGAAAAAACCAAACAGACCACTTTTAGCGGAAAATTGCAGACATGTATGCAATTTTATAGAATAATTGTAGACATTTCTGCAATTTTTTTATGTCTACAAATATTGGCTTATTAAGTGAATATTTTCATATATGTCAACAATCATTAAGTGAATATTTGCTTATATGTCTGTAATATTTCTCAATAATTACAGACATTTCTGCGGTTATTCCGTGTTTTTATCCAGTAGCTTAGTTTTAATATTTACAATTTTATGAAATATTTTTTAAGCAGTGGAACAAAAAAATACAAAACAAATATTGTAAAGTAAAATAATTATAAGGATCCACTTTACATATGCGATTTGCACAGGGATGTCGTTTGAATTAATTTTGATTTTAGGGATGTGTGCCTAATGTTCACTTATTATAAACCATTTGTAAAAGTATTATAATATAAAATCTTTTTATTTCTTTAATAAAATCTTTAACAATTTATAAAACCATTTATTACTAAAAATACAGTTTTAAAACACTTATACATATTTTAAAACTGTATATTTAATAAAAACATACTTTTAAAATACTTATAATATATTTTAAAACCTTTTGTTAAAACACCACTTAAAATCCTGTTTTATAATTTAAAACCATCACTTTATAAACCCATAAATGAATTTCAAAAATATACTTATACCCTGTAACTTCCTAATAATAAGTACACTTACAATACTCATTAACAATACGAAGAAGCCCTAGGATGTCTTCCAAAGTTAACTTTAAAATCGCAGATTACAACAATTTCAAAGTGCATCCATCGCTACATTTTCATTCTAACATTTTCCATTTCCAATTCCAATTTCCCACAAATGTCCAGACCAATTCCTCCATGTCAAACACACCAAGTCGTGTGTAGAACAATCCAATATATATATATATATTACATATATATTTCCACAATATATAATAATTTATCCAATTTAACATATGTCAAATATCTGGGATTTCAAAGCACATTTATAATGACTATATCATGTAATACTATCACTTTTCACAAAGCAATATCAAACATGAAAACAAGTAGTTTGGGCCTTGATACATGTTATAGATGATCAAAACGGAGATTATACTCAATAATACTGTTATCGCCTGTTTCACAAAATAAGGCAGGGTTCAAAAGTAATAACTTGCATTGTTAGTTATATAGTTTATATTTCCAATACAATAACAATTACATACACAATAATATTCAATCGACTGGTGAGTAAAACTCATCCAAGTTCCAGCCAATGCTTATGTGCTCTCGAATAGTCCAAAATCGAATGCCGTTCACTTTTGACTGAAATTCCTACAAACTCCAAACTTGACGAATCCAACTCCAATGCGTAGTTATCATTAATATGAGCACAACGGTGAAAACGGCGTCTCAATCAGACCTCGTATGAACAAGATACAATTTATATAAGAATTTTGATTATAAAATTAATTAACTTAATTAATTCTCTAATCCATTCAATTACCTTAATCCATTATCTCCCCCCTTTCTCTAATTCAAATTCCCATTCCAGTCCCAAACCCACCATGCCAACCCCTTCTCTCTCCAATTACTTCCTTATCCTCCCACAAAATCAGCCACCGCAACCGCCGAATAATTTACCTTCACGCGTGCTACACTCTACACCCCACAACAACCACTCTGCATCCCCTTAGTAATTCACGAAGTCAGCTCCAGTACGCAGCAAGTTCAATGTTACACTTCACCGTTCCTCGCCATACACACCCAAACGGCCACCCCAGGTTCATCCTAACACAAGCAACACAAACCCACACTCCCCTTTGCTTATCGCAGTCTAAATCGCAACAATAGCTAAACCCTAGCTACAATGTGGCAAATTCGGGCATGGCCAAGCATGACCAGACCCCCCATTCCCTACACCGATTCGAAGCCCTCTCCATCCCTAGTGCAACAGATCTAGAACCATTGAATATCGTAGAGCAAGACTCTGGGAACAATTCAACTAATAAGGCGGCCGAAGCTTTTGGTTTACTATCGAATAAAAAGTAGAGGGAGGAATAAAGGATAATGTAATTGGTTTAGGGGTAGTCTATTTATATAAAAATAATAATATATTATATTATCTTAAATTTAACGCGTTTTGAGCACGCACGACCACACTACACATCCAATCGTCATGTAACTCGCCGGCATACAACAATTTATAATTCTGGATCCAATGGCACTAGTTTCGTCAAAATCCGAGATAGTGCCCCAGGATGATAATTTCACACGTTAACTAAATGAATTATTATTAAAAAAAATTAGTCACTTTTAATTCTAAACTAAAAGTTTTCCATAATCATTTTTATTTAAATAGAATTTAAATAAGCTTTGAAAATCATATTTATTCACATTAAATCAAATATTTAAATATTTAAATAATTCCAATGTTTAATTATCTGGGATGTTACACTTGGTATCAAAGCTTAGGTTGGGTACCTAAGTAAAATTTGTCTAGCTTAGTATATTAACCTAGGAATTTTAAAATGTAACTACATTAATTTGATAAATAAAAATGGATTGGATAAGGCATCGTCCCTCTGACTGGGATTATGGATAATATTATTTTTAGTGTATTTACCTTTAGTTGATAGTTGTTTTCCTTATATTTTTCCATCCTTAGAATTTCGGGGACAAAATTATTTTAAAAGGAGAAGAATGTAACAACCCATAGTTTTTGGGTCTTCAAATTTGAATATTTATTTTATTTAAATATTTGGATTTGAATTAAACTATAATAACATATATATGTTTGTGCCAAAATTGGTCACAAACACCCAATTGCAAGTGAAAGTGCTAATACCCAGTCATAGATCACAGATAGAATATATGTAGTGAGGATATAAATATGAAGAACAGTCGAAATTAAAATGAATGGAGTTAAAAAGACAAGGTTTATAGTGATTTAGCTAACTCCGACCTACTTCAACATCAGAAATTTCCTTTTATTTATACTGAAATCTGATTACAGTTACAATCCGGAATTTTTGAAACAAAAATGGGAGAGTAGATTTTTGTAGAAGAAGATGAAGAGAAGCAGAATCCCCATCCCCTTTTCTGAAGCCACACCTGCTGTATTTATAGGGGAAATCTTGGATATAAGGCCTCCTCACCTACATGGGCCCACCATCATGATTGCTGAGCCCAACTCGTATATCACTGACGACCTCAAGTTGATAACATGCCGACCCGAAGTTGCCTTGACAATGATTCGAAGAAAAATCAATAATGACCCAAAGTAAACTCGTGGTCGACCCGAAGTAGCTCATGCTTTAGCCTAGGCCGATCCATCCCAACCCTTCCTTAATGCCAACCCAAAGTTATCTTACAGCCGATCCGAAGTGTTCCCATATGCAAACTCGAAGCAACCACTATAGCTGACCTGAAGCAACCACAAATGCCGACCTTAAGTGCATGCTGACCCAACGTTGTATGCCGACCTGGAGTGAAGGTCATGTCAACCCGAAGCTTGCCATATGTCGATCCCTCAAGTAAAGCAATGCCGATCCCTAGTGGTGACTGCCGACCCCTTGCATTTCCCATAGCCGATCCGAGTGTTGACCCAAAGTAAACGCCACATTGACCCGAAGTCCATCCATATGCCGATCCCTTACCATCTCCTTATGCCGATCCTATGCCAAAGCTATGCCGACCCCTAGACATCCTTACGCCAACCTGAGTCCTTGCTTGTACTGACCCAGAGCCACCTCTATATGTCGATCCCTCCAAGTGACGACCTTCACCATATGCCGACCCCTCGCCATGCTTGCCGACCTTAAGTCGTACCTACACTGACCCCAAGTAGATGCCGATCCGAAGCAGGGATTATGCCAACCAGGAGTTGATCAAATGCCGATCCCTTGTGAACATGTCGACCCCAAGTTGTTTCTATAGCCAACCCTAAGCAAACGACTCAGCGACCCGAAGTGAACCCTTGCTTGACCTGAAGCAGACCCTATGATGACTCGAAGCGAACTCTAAGCAACTCATTTCTTCCCAAAACCCATATTCCAAGTGCCCTACGTCGTTCACCCATCGACCATGCCGAATCCCGGCTACATATTTATGTTTACTATCCGTAGTCGATTGTCTATCCATTCATCTGAACCAAGTCCATGACATTCTAGCCTCGATAACCGAGCAGTCGATTGGGTAAAATCCGCTTGTATGATGCCTTGCCAAAAGGTGGGTTAACACTTTGCCCCCTAAAACATGCCTTACGATAGGAAGGTGTGTTTTGTATTGCCATAAGCCCGATGTCCGGAACCCGTTGATGACCTGTGATGAGATCGATGATCTCACCTGATTGTGAATAGAGATCGTTTGGGATCGTATGCCGTTCGAGGTGATATGTGACGGTTCGTGGTCGGGTGCCGTTCGAGGCGAGATGTGACCGTTCGTGGTCGGGTGCCGTTCGAGGCAAGATGTGAGCGTTCGTGGTCGGGTGCCGTTCGAGGCAAGATGTGAGAGTTCGTGGTCGGGTGCCGTTTGAGGCGAGATGTGACAGTTCATGGTCGGGTGCCGTTCAAGGCACGATGTGACCATTCGAGGTCGGGTGCCGTTCGAGGCGAGATGTGACCATTCGAGGTCGGGTGCCATTCAAGGCGATATGGACCGTTCTAGGTCGGGTGTCGTTCGAGGCGATATGCGACCGTTCGAGGTAGGGTGAGAGATGTGACCGTTCAAGGTCGGATGCCGTTCAAGGTGAAATGTGAACGTTCGAAGTCGAGTGCTGTTCGAGGCGAGATGTGAGTGTCTCGACAGGACTTGGAATTATAAATATCAGATTTCACATTCGAGCGAATCTTATAATTGAAATATCCAACAAACAAAATCAAGTCCAGATACAAAAAAGCAAAACTAACGCATCAAAATGCATGCATCTCCAATGTGACGGTTCATTGTCATCTCAGAGCATGCCTAAGGACCGTTTGCGATCCCGTACATGTGTAAGTGACTTAGCCGTTTTATTGTGGAGTTATTACTTATTCTTCACCATTTCGATGAATTGATGACAAGTTGACGCCTCGATCCGGGGCCATTTTCGTTTGATGCGAATGGCGGTCGCCCTGTTCTACCACCACTACTCGCCTTTTTATGTATTGTAACAGCATGCTGTTCCTGATATGTCCTTCGATTTCATCCTTCAAGTGCTTGTAATCGTTTGTACTATGGCCGCCTAGTTCGTGGAACAGGCAATACTTGTCTGATTTCCTTTCTTTATTGGTGTGCTCCCTCCTGAATGGCCTTCGATAGCGAATCTTTCTCCTAGTGTCGAGATATATCTGTTCCAAGGATTCAGTCAATTCTGTGTAAGAGGTGAATCTCGGTTCTTTTCATGCCTGATTTGGTCCATCCAAGCTATTCTCTGCTCCTTTTTTTCCTTTACCTTGTTTGAATCTTTCCTGAGAGGATCTCTGCCTTTGACCGCATAAACCTTAACTTCCTCTCCTGGCTCTCTATCAACTTTTGCGTCTTCTTGTCGCAGAAACCTCTCTACTTCATGGTAAAACTCTCCTAAATCCATAGGTGGATACCGTGTTATTGAATCCTTGAATTCTGTGCCATCAGCAATGCCAGATACAACTGCCATCAAAACCATGGATGGATCTGGACGATCCATCGATGCCGCCGCAGCATTAAATCATGTTAGAAAACTCCTCAGAGACTCTTTGATCCTCTACTTCAGTGTTGCCAAACTCATCACAATCTCGGGTCTCAAGATATGAACTCTAAACTGCCTCATAAATCTTTCGATCAATTCTGTCCATGTTTCAATAGAGCCGCTTTCCAATTGTCTGAACAATAGTGCTGCTATATCCGTCAAATAAAAAGGGAAGCACCGTGCCATGACCTCCTCTGATGCCTCCAGTACTTCCATGTGCCTCATATACCTCGTCAAATGAACGACGGGATCCGTCCTTCCATCATATATATTAGAATACTTAGGAAAAATAAATCATAGAAATTCACAAGCATATGTCGACATGGTCCCTACCCTGATGTCGAAATAGGAATTAGAATTTGAAATTCAAAATTTGAATTCAAATGGTTGAATTTCCCTCCACATTTTCACTTCATTCAATACTCTGAAAAGGCATCTTTTGACCAGAGAACATGTCTTTCAAAAATCTATTTATTCACTATTTTTTATCACACCTTTTAACTTTCATTTTCAAATTCAAACTCTCTCTTCAAAACTTCAAGCTCTCTACTCTCTACTTTAATGGCTTCTTCAAGCAACCCTTCCACCATGAAACTTTCCAGAAACTTGAAAGAGTAACTCCTCAATAACCCGGAGGCCATAAAAGCATACATCAATTATGCTAATTATGGAAAAGTCCATCCCAGAAAGTTTGCTATTTTTCAAGATTTTGCTTCTTATGAAATTGATACTCTTTTTGCAAACAATCAAATTCTTAGTCTTGTTGATTCTTCTCAAAATGATTTTGTTTGTTACCCAAATCTTGTTAAAATTTTCTATGCAAATCTCAATCGAGAATTTTATGAAGGAAATGATAATGAAATTTGGAGTAGTGTCAAAGGCACTAAAATTGTTTTGAATTGTGATCTTTTGGGTACCATTCTCAATTGCAAAAGTACGGGAATGGATCTTTCTAGTTTTCAAATCAATGAACATGATCGTGAGACATTTCATCATATTTTTGAAGGAGATGAAAACTTTGAATTTAAAAACCGAAACTTTCGTCCAAAAGCAAGAATTGTCAATCTTCTTTTACAACATACTTTGACCCCAAGATCGGGAAATTTTAACAATCCTACTTCAAAAGTGTGCAAAGCACTTTTTGCTATTTTCGGAAATTATGATATCAATTGGGCGCAAGTTAGTTTGGATGAACTTCGTCCTAAAAATTTTGAAATGGGAGAAAACACTTTATATCATGGAATTTACCTTACTCGGATTTTCAACTATTTTGGAGTAAATTTCAAAGGAGAAGAATTTATTTCAAGAAAAGTTTTTAATATCTCAAACATTTCTCTCATGAAAATCCCATATGTTTTTCAACCTTATGAGACTCTTGCTGAAAAGGAAGAGCGTTTAGCTCATGAAGAAATGGAAGAGGAGGAAGAGGAAGAAGAAGAAGAAGGGGATGAAATGGAAATAAAAGAAGAAGAAGGTGAAACATCCCTAGAAAGTATTGAATATCCCTCCAATCCTACCAACAAAACCCTTCTCAAAAACCAAAAGATTATTGTTGAGAATCAACGGGTTCTAAAAAGATCCGTTAGTAAGAAGTTGGACAAAATATCATTCAAGATGAACAAGTTTTTCTCCAAAGTCAGCAAGAAACTTGGATTATCTTCATCTTCATCATCCTCTAACTAGTTCTATATTTTCATATCATGTCGAATTAGTTTAAGTTTGTTTTAATTTGAGTGTTTATGTAGTTGTTTATGATTAATCATTTTTTCACTCTTCTATGCAATGAAATTGAATTTCTTTTTTGTTATCTAGCTTATCTTATCTCTTGAATAAATGTTAGTATATTATATAAATATATATACACACAATTATTCACAAAATCAAAATTACCATCAAATTTCACTGCCTCATGTCGACATACCCTCTATGACCATGTCGACATATAATGGTCAGAAATGACACTTCATTTTGAATTTGAAATTTGAATAACTACCATATGTCTATTCATTTCAAACGAATTTCTACACATATATATACCCATTTCTTCCAGAATTCATTACTGAATATTATTTCTTATCTATTCTATCTCTCATTCTTCTCACAATTTCAAAAATGGTTAATCCAATTCATAACTTATCCGAGAATCTTGAAGAAACTCTTAATTCATTCAAGAAAATTCTCTCGTTCATTCTTCATAACCAGCGACACTTAGAATTGAGTCAAATGCAGATGATTAAGGAGCAAGAAAGGCATTTCGAGGCAATTCGATGGATGATTTCTTCCTTGCACAAGGATGATAACGAAGCACATCCTCCTGTCTCTCTCACAAATGACAATGGAAATTGGGATGCCATCAAAGCAGACCCTATTTTTGAAGAAGAAGGATGGGTGGAAGTTCCTCGTAACGTTTAATTTGATTGCTTTATTTAATTTGATTACTTTGTTTGAATTGATTGCTTTGGTTGAAATTGTTTGTTTTGATTGATTTGATTGACACTTGGTGTGGATTGATGAATGTATAAATATACATTGATATATTTATAATCGTTGATTGAATATCATGTCTATAAGTATAGTTATTTCTTAATATACTCTATTATATAGTTTATTAATGCAGGTACTTGAGTACAAGAATGAGGGGGAGTTATATAGTTTAGAGTTTGTTTGTTTTTGTTGATGACAAAGGGGGAGAAATATAAAATAGGGTAGTTAGGCATAGATTAAGGGGGAGTTATTAGATTTAGGGGGAGTTATTAGGATAGAAGTAATATTTTATAAACAAAGGTCTTCATCATCAAAAAGGGGGAGATTGTTAGTCCTTGAGATGATGGTTTTGATGACAACAACCTTAGAATAAGATTATAAAATATAATATTAACATTATAGTTTAGATATATATGTATATGCAGGATTTAACCATGCAGGTACCAAGAATGAAGACTGTACAGTATAGAGATTCAAGATATCAAGATTGAAGACTCATGAGTATCAAGAATATCAAGATTATCAAGAGTCCAAGATTTCAAGATAAGTATTGAGTCTAGAATTATGTTAAAACTTCATAATAGCACTGAAATCTTCACTCCATTTTTCTTTTGGGATGGAACCCATTTCTACCTTTTTAGTGGCTTACAAACCCATGACAAGTAGCTTACAAACCTACGACAAGTGGCTTACAAACCCACGAACATCCTGGTTTTGTACAAGTTCTCAAGTCCTGATGTGATGAGATATTCTGCAGGAAGAAGCTTGCAAAACTACTTCAAAATGATTTTCAAAACTACTTCAAAATGATTTTCAAAACTGCTTTTCAAAATGTTTTAGCCTTAAAAATTATCTTTTCAAATGATTTTCAAAAGGATGTTTTAGCCTTAAAATATTCTTTGTTTTTGTTTTTAATAAACTCTTGTTTTAAACTTTGTTTGTTTTAAACTATCTTTTAATTATAATATATTTATACTTAGATTTAAATATAAAATTATAGTAAAATTATATATATATTATTCTCTATATTTATATATGTATTTTATCTATAGTCAAGTATATTTATAAAGTTTAAATAGTTTTTAATATAAGATAATGGTTATTTTCAAAGAAAATCAAATCATCAAAAAATGCTTTGGGATGTCGACATGCCCTAGTACCCCATGTCGACATAGTGACAGTTAGATTCAAAAATTTGAATTTCAAAAGAAGTGTCTATTCGCCATAACCTTTCACGAATGGACATGGCTGTTGTTCTTCTATAAATAGGGGTTAGTTTCAATGAATTTGAAAATAGATTTTCTGGTTTTTCACTTCTCTTCTTCTTTCACATTTCTTTATACATATTCTTACCATTACTCTGCCGAAATCAACATTGAATCTAACTAGATAATCTCTGGTTTGATTCTCTGTCACTATCTCATCAAGATCCTCAGTGTTATTCAGAGTTATAGGCTTTCTTTGTAATCAATAGAGTAAAAGGTGTGATTGTAGCCTTGGAAATCAATCAAGTGAGAAAAGGTGTGATTGTAGCCTTGAGAAATCAATTGGGTGACCTTGTTGCCCGGAAATCAAGTATCTCTACCCAGAGGATTGTGATTCTGGAGGGTGTACCTCGTGGCCTTGAAATCGAGGGTTGTAATTGTTGAATTGCTTTTGAAAGGAAATCCGTACTTAGTTGTGCGAGACTGGATGTAGGGTAACTCCGAACCAGTATAAAATCTAGTGTGTTCTTTCCTTTACTGCATTTACTTTATTTCTGCATCTGTGTTTGATTCTGTGATTATATCTGTGTCTGAATATTGCATACATTTGTGTACAAATCAACAATAACTCAAAAAGATTTAATAATTTCTTATAAACACTATTCACCCCCCTCTACTGTTCATTCTAGCCTTAAGATCCATATTCCGCATTCCTCACAAATAATAGGTGATATATCACACACATATGTAACAACATATTATATGTATATAAACTGTAAACTCATAAATCCATATATATATATATACACTAACATATAAGATTATATATCATTAATCATGTTATACAATACTATAAAGCGCATGATATAAATTACCTCAATACGAAGTGAAGGAGGTTGCTGGTTTCATAGTTGCTTAAGCGAGGGAGGGAGGACAGGGTTGTAGGCACACGGTGGTGGCCATGGCGTGAGGGTGGAGGCCAATGGGTGCGTTTGCAGGGAGATCGAATGATCTTGGTGGTCGGTTATTGGAGAGAAGTGATGGCAAAGGAATGGTGGCCGAAATCATAAGGAAGGAGGAGAGGAATTAGAGAAAATAAAGTGGAAAGGAGAGAAGAACAGACTGTGTAAATTTGCAGAAGAATGAATGTGAAGAGGAGGAAAGGAATGATAAGTCAGAGCTTAGGATATGAACGTGAATGTACAAATAAATAATTATCCTTAAATGGAATAATAAAGGTCATGCACAAGAATTCTAAAAGTTGTAAATGGGAATGGCTATTCGAGTTCAACATATGTACAATTGAATAGACAGAGAAAACCAATAGGCAAAAAAATACGGGTACCGATACGGCAAACCGTATCGCGGTTTTCACCACGTACCAGACACCGAAACACACAGATGAATACTGTGGAGATCAGCACGACGAGACGATCAAAACGGTATACAGATATCAGTGGTACGATCATCCTGTCAAAATTCAATAATCGGTACCGAAAATGCTGCAAATTTGTCGAAAATAAGATAAACGGAGCAACATCAGTCCAAATTTGGGGAAACGAAATATGACGTCTCACTTAGAAGATGATTTACAAATTTTCTGTATAAAAATATTCAGGTTTGGAAAACATTTTATTATCATCAACTATTAACCGATTTAAATTGAAATAAAATTTCACAAGAAAATAAACTTCCATATTATCAGATGAAAATTTACCAGTTGCTATGTTTAAACAGTCGTATTCCAAGTATTAAATTTTTATTTCAAAATATTATTATTTAAAATTTTACAAAATTTCAATTAATTAAATAAATACAACCACTAAAATTTACGGGTCGTTACAATTTTATTCTAGCAAATTAAATGTGGAAAGCATATTCTAGTTACATATTTATGTCTAGAATATATTTGGTTACGAATATGTAGTTTTATTAGGCAGTTTATACATATTTATTGCATTAATAAAGAAGTACCTCGTTTATTCGTGCGTTATTTATGCATAACATTCGTTAGTTATTATTTATATTTAGGGAAGCGAATAGTTAAAATTAGAAAAGGTAGCAATTCATATTAATGAGAAATAAATTAGGAATTCATATGAATTAATTAATGGGATATCACTAATCTTAGGACCCATGATGACGTGAGAGACCGGACTTGCATTTTTAATTGGAAAGTATTAAATAGTCCAAATTTGGAATTAGGAGCGGTGAGGGATATCTCTAAAAAGGTTTACTTCAGTGTTGAGGTATTAAGTGGCTATCTTAGGGCCCGCCTCCATACCGAAAGAAGTAATCTAAAGATATTCCATATTTATAAGGGTGATACTAGATATCTTGATAGAGGTTCACTTTAGGTTTGAGGCATTAAGCAGTTGTAAGGTCCGCCACTTTCCTATAAAACAAGTAATAAGTAGCCCAATGAGATTTCCAAGCAATGTCTGCTAAATAGTACCGATGAGGAGTCCTCCTTTGGGTTAGGTATTAAATGGAAAAGACCTACCTATAAATAAGTGTTAAATGGCCAGAGGCCTGCCTTGTTCTTATTCATGAGGTATTAAGTGGCTTGGGTACAGTCTCTCACAATGCTAAGACTTTAATAATGGTAGATGCGCTAGTGGTATGACTACTATAAATTATAAGACCAAATATATTGCTCAAAGGTCTTTGTAGTTAGGTCCACTAGACTAATAATGACGACACTAGAAGTCCACCTCAGGAATAGGTCTTAAATGACAGAGTCTACCTCGATTGAGGTCTTAACAGGCAAAGTCTACCTATTTCTCTTTTAAAAGTATTATATGAAGATAGTAAAAGACTACTTCATATTTAGAAGGATCAAGTGGCTAATGATCTTGGAAGTGTTGGGTGGTTGATAAGGCTTCATAAATATTTTGTAACTTGGGAATGGGTAGGTAGGAAATCATGTGTACAATGCAAGGTTAGATTAGGATTGCTAACCTTAATAGACATAACAGTTAAATGGAAACCAATCGGTAAAAATTTATGTTATAGGCAGTTTGTAGATTTTCCTGTCACCAGAACATTGTTTTGAACCCCTCCTTATTACTACCCACAGGATAGATTTAGAGGAACAATTCCTTGGAGTTGGACATGTTTAGTTGATGGATAAGTCTTCTTTTCTCTCATGCTCGATGCTGATGTGACAATTTGCTATCCAAGGAATACCATTAATTCCAAGTTAGTAGTCATAATCGGTATTCTTATCCTATTATTGTTTTTGCTATGAGTTTAGATTTCTATCAATCACTGATAATACTCATGTTTATTTTCAGGTACCAAATCCAATGATCTTTGCTTTGATGGACTAGGGGTTCAATTTTTATCGAAATTTAGGCCCATTAAGGTACGGGTTGTTACATCCATGGTCTCTCCGGACCATTAATCAAATCCATTGCCTTTCAGGGATGATAATCAAACCATGGTCTCTCCGAACCGTTAATCAAACCATGGCCTTACGGGGCCGATAACCAAATCCATGGTCTCTCCGGACCGTTAATCAAATCAATGGCTGTTTGGAGTTGATAATCAAACCTATGATCTCTCTACATCCTTGCTGAGCCAGATTCGCTCGCTCTTCGATGAGGGGATTCAATAACAAGCAAGCCCATCCGCTCACTCTCTGGTAAGGGGACTTCTTGCACTCTGATCCCTTCTTTCTGAATGGGACTTAAAGCGATTAATATTAGTCATCACATTCAATGTGGATTTTAAGAATCAAATTCAAACACTAAATACAAGATAAAGTCTATTGTTAAGATAACTGCCTCGTCGGGCATTATAGTCTAGCATCTAGCTCAAAGCATGCCTAGGGACCATTCAGGATCTCATACACTAGTAAGTGGCTAGACTGTATTATTGCATGGTTTATTGAAAAAGGGAAATAGAGTACGAGAACCAAACTTGATTCTCTGCCATCTCGATCAAGATATGACTACCTTTGACCTTGATCCAAGGCCATTTCCATTCGTTGTGGTTGATGGCTGCTCCTATTCCACAACCGCAGCTTGATTTCACACGTACTGCTGTAATTGGTTGTTTCTGACCTGTTTCCTTGATCATATCATATAAGTGCATGTAGTCATTCGTGTTATGCCCATCCAGCTCATGAAATAGACCATATTTTCCAGACATCCTTTCATGGTCTGTTGACTATCTCCTTGTTGGCTTCCGATAGGGGATATGTCCACTGGTATCCAGATAAATCCGCTTTGGTGTTTCATTCAGATCTGTGTAAGAAGAGAATTTCGGTTCCCTCCTTTGTTGCTTTGGTCCTTCAAAGCCGTCATCAATCTTTCTTTATCCTTTGCCTTTTTCGGATCCTTCTTCGGGCGGTCCTCCACCATCCACAACATTGATCTCTTCTTGATCAGCCTCAACATCCTCCTGACATAGGTATCTCTCGGCTTCAAAATATAACTCTACGAGATCCCTCAAAGGATCTCGTTCCATAGCAACCTTAAAATCCATTTTAGTTGCTTTTCTAAAACCGCCGCCATAAAACCATTGAGGGGTCTGGCTAATCGACAGTGGCAGCCGCCGCATCGAACCTTGTCAAAAAACCCTAAAGGACTCTCTGGCCCTCTGCTTCATACTCGCTAGTGTCATTACATTTTTTTATGAGATGTGGACCCAGAACTGCTTCACAAATATGTTTACTAGCTCAGCCCATGTGCCAATTGATCCATTTTCCAGTTGTCTAAACCATAGCACTGCCAAATCTGTTAAATATAAAAGGAAAACATCGTCACATAACCTCTTCAGATGCACCCAACACCTCCATGTGCAAATGTACCTCGTTAATGAATAGTTGGATCCGTTTTCCCATCATATGCTTCCAACATAGGTAACTTCAAATTAGGCAGATACCTAGCATATCGAATGTTTGGAGTGAATGGACTTCTGTCCACATCCTCCGAGCTCTGGTTAGGCAGTCCACTCCTCATAGCACATTTCACCATCTCAGCAAGTCTGTCATCTTCATTTATAGGAGTTCTAAAATTAGCATTCTCAGCCTGCCCCCCGACTCCGTGAGGAAATTTTGGTACGTACTCCTTCGGTCGTGCTTTTGCATTCTGATTCACATTCACATGCTCCATATCATCTTTAGGATGCACATCGTTCCTTCCTAAACTAACACGATCCGTGCTCCCGAGTCTTTGTGGATTGGTACCGATCCGTAGTTGTAGGTCGTTACCGACCTGTATGTTTGGCTCAGGGTTTGTTCTAGGTCATTCTACTTTGCTTCCAACTACCTACGCTCTGGCTTCTTGACTTTAATTCCGATTTGCAGCAACTTTGGCTGTTCCCAATTGTCCCATTCCCATGAAGAAATTCTCTATTATCTCTTCCTGGCGAGCAATCATCTTATCCTGCAATCCATTCATCATGGTTTCAATCTCATCCCTGGTTATGTAAATTGATGAGTGATTAGCTCCTGAGGACGCCTCTTGGATGCTCCTTTGTTGATTTTCTACAACACCAGTCCTCCTAGTTGATTGTCTTATCATTTTGAATATTTTCAAGTCTCAGATCAATGAATTCAAGTGGTTCCCAGTGTAAGCACAAAAATGTTTGAACCAAAAATGGTACAAACATCCAATAGATTGAGTTGAGAATAAAAAGTAAAGAAAATAAATGAAAAACAAGAAAGAAAGAACACACATAGTTTATAGTGGTTCGGTTAATCTTGGCCTACGTTCACCTAGTGGATTTAATTGCTTATATTCTGACTTGGAGGCAGAAGTACTTATGGGTTAGTATAATTCAAATAATGATTACAAGAAATTATAGTAAGGAGATCTCAAGCCAAAAGCTCTTTAACAATGGGCCATACCCTCCTATTTATAGAGGTAGAAAGCCTAAAATCTCACCCAAAAGATCTCCACCTCATTTTCCATGCAGTAGATTGATTCTCTAAAAAAGTAGGATGCCAGCTCATCAATTTGTACAGGTCGGTACAACTCCAAGGGCTTGGGTCAGTACTGATCCAAAAGATAGCCAATCTGGTCATCTTGAACTCCTCTCTTTGGCTCGTGTTGTGGTTAGCTTCATGATTCCATAGTTTTTTGCACCAATGTTAGCTTGTTTTTGAGTCCAAATAATGGATCCATGGAAGAATAAAGTTGATGATTCAAGTGTTTGTGGAAATCTATAGAGAGTTGCAAGGAATCATCAAAACAACACCTGGAATAGGCTTCTAGTATCAAATAGAGTAGGTAGGAAGAAGATGGGCCCCACTGGATGAAGAAACATGGGTCGGTACCGATCTAGGGGGCTGGATCGGTACCAATCCAACATTTGTTGCATCTAGCACTCTGGATTTTTAGGGATAGACTCATATTTGCTTAGTGATCTTGGTCATACTTGATTTTTGGGCTTCACAGACATCTCTTTAGGCATCCTGCCTTAATAACTTTGAAGCTTGATTTGTTGGATTTGCCTGTATATTGCTTGGTCAATAGGAGGGATATCACCAGGCATACCTCATACCTCTAAGTCCTTGAACCATTTCATCTTCATCTTAACATTCAGATTTGCTCAAAAGCTGCTTGATCTTAATGCGGGATAACAATGTTATATAATATATATAGTGTGTACATGTGTATTATATACATATACATGTACATGTACGTGCAACATATACAATACACATAGTTTAACATGCTCATATCTAAGTGCTGGGATTTATATTGCAACGGATATGCTATCCCTTCAATATGCATATATGTTGTCTAGTATTTGTATATGTATGTGTGTGTGTGTGTATATATATATATAATTGAAACACCCCACACCTCTTAGTATTCCCAAAAAGGGCACACCAAAGGATATGGTGCATTATCGGTATAGCTAAAGCATCACAAAGACTAAGATTCACAAGATAAATAAGTAAAAGCAGCGGAAAACATTTAAATAATAACTTATCATTCAAAATTAAACTTTATTCCAAAATAAGTTATAAAAACATAACATGTCTCAAAAATCTCTTATGTCTCATGAAAATACATCTCAGTCTCACAAAATCAGAGTACAAAAGTAACAATAATAATAGTCCCTCTCACAAGCACCAATCCTTCATAAGCCAATGAAAAAGATGAAAAGCAGAAGAATACATCTGAAATGAGAAAACTCCAGAAATGAATCTCCAAGCAACCTGAATCAACTATCCTCAACTTTGCTGGCCTATGGGGGAAAAGGAAAGATAGAGGAGTGGGTCAGACAATAAGTCTGGCGAGTGAAAGTAATTACTAACATTTCTAAGCAAGGTAAAGATAATAGGCTAAGCAATAGTTCTAGCTTGAAAGGAAGATACATAAAAGATAAAACTTGCATAAAATGCTATTTCTGATTCTGTTTGACTATTTGCTTTGATTGTTTGCACTTGTCTTAAACTGCTGTGATTAGGCTGAAACCCTAATCCTATCTCAACTGCTAATTTTGATTAGGCTGAAATCCTAATCCTACCCATTGATCGGCCTTTCCTATCTTTGTTGTGCCACTATGAGCCAATCCTGTTGGTTCCACAGCAAAAGACACCTCTTAGCGCTTAGGATGCAGTAGCGAATTATTTACCCTAACCGATGCCGCACGCTCGGTCATCGCCGGTACACACTAACTGTCACCCCCTATTTGACCCTTTATTTACCCTATTCACCATAAGCGTGCCCAGCCTCAACCACGTGTGAGACCATCAGTCCTCGACCTGAAAGAGAATGCTGCCGGTACTTGTCCTAACAAACAAATCTTCTAACTTTGCACCCCTTGCCCAAATCCCCAAATTTGAGCCTCTATCTATTGGCCACTTATTTACCCTAATCAGCATAAGCGTGCCCAACCTCACCTATGTGTGGGACCATCTGTCCTAGACCTGAAAGGGAATGCTGCCGATACGAGCCACTATTGCTATATTTGCTTATTAACTTAATCCAAGATCTAAGTTTTAAACTAAGCCCCTTATGTTATTTCTTTCTTTCTAATTATAACCTACGTGTTATAATTGTTCTTGCAACTGTTACTTTTCTATTTTCTCTTTTTAGTTATAACCACTTGTTATAATTATGCTTGCAAATATCTCAAATTTTCCTATTTCGGTCTATCTCTATTTTATTTCAGTTTTTCTCATTTTTTATCTGATTTCTGTTAATTTAGTGTTTTTCTATTTTAATACATATTTGCGAATTCTTCTCTTTTTTATATTTTATTCGCGTAAAAAAGGATTAAATTTCTATAAAAAGAAACTAACATTTACAGGCTAAATTCCAACTTAAAATAGATGTAAATAACTGTAAATAACTGAATAAAATAGCTAAATAAAAATAGACTGAAAAGGACTTCTAAAATTTACTTAAAAACCGACTATAAATAAACTTACATAAAAACTATCTCAAAATTGTAGAAAAACTACAACTATTGAGAACCCTATTATTTTAAATGCTTACAAATCTAAAATAATTACATAACACTCACATGTGGTCCTTAGCTCTAATCCTTGGCCTTCCTGGATCCACTTCTGGGGCATAAAATATTTTTATTAAAAATATTTCCTCCCTAGAAATTTTTTCTATTTAGGGTTCAGTCGTAGGCAATGTACCCAATTGGGAAAAAATCTGAATCAGAAAAATAGCTAGGCCTAGGGTTCTATTTATAGTGTGGCTTAGGGATCTCAGGTCATCAGATTTGAAGATTTAATCTGGTGCAACCATGTCATAGGATCATTAGGAACCATTGGATGCAGCTACGAACGCACAGGATTTCACAAAAATCGAATTTACACTCTTCGGCTCGTACCTGGATGAAAAATCGTCCAGGGAAGGCGCGGGTTGACATAAGTTATTTACAGGTCGACCTATAGGTCTACCCGACCCTAGAAAGGTTCGACCCCTATGGGTATTCTCTTTTTTTTCCGTTCAATTGTTTATATATATTTATATAATTTTGATTTCTTATTCTTCTCGTAACTACTTCATACTAGCTCGGATTTCGATAAGTTATATATGGAAATTGATTAAAAAATTGCCACGGACCCAATTGTGCATCTCCTGTAGCTAAATTCTAACAATTCTAAAAATGCTCATTTTCACTGGTTAAAAATTATTTTAGTTATTTAATCATCTAAAATGCGGGGTGTTACATTCTCCCCTCCTTAAAGGATTTTGCCCCCGAAATCTCCAAGGACAGAAGAATGAAATAAATATTTTCATCCAAATTTCATAACCACATATTCAACCATCATCCATTACATCCATTGTCCTTAAGCTTATTAATGCAATTTATGATATATGCAATAGTGTAGTGTACATGTCCCTAACTAATGTAAAAGATTAGGCGGTCTACTGATTCAGTCGACCTCCTTTTTATGCGCTCACGTCCGTGCCAAGTATCCAAATGAATGCAAATTCCCTAATGACAACTGATAGTTTTATATGCGTGCTACAATAATCATCCAAATGCAATAATCATATGCTAATCACCCATTCATACCAACCATGAAATAAAAATGCAAGTGCACACACATCCATATGCATATGCTTTAGTGACCTAGTTAGGCCGATCTCAAAGAGATAATAGCACTACAACAAACGGGCAATGCCCGTTGTAATATGGTTTTCGCAACGGGCATGTGCCCGTTGTAATAGGCCTCGTTGTAATAGATCCACCACATTTTACAACGGGCAAAGCACGTTGTAAAAACATGTATTGACCGTTGTAAAGTACCTATTTAACAACGTGTGTTGACCGTTGTAAAAATCTTATATAACAACGTGTAGTAACCGTTGTAAGAAGCTCATATAACAACGCACATTGCCCGTTGCAAAATAAATGCAAATTTGAAAAAAAAATTACAGTAGCATCCATGCAATACATCCATACTAATACTAAATATTGTCGTAAAATAATTAAAATCACATACGAAAAGACTAAAAAGCTAGGGTCATAGAATTCTAACACTCCAAAAAGTTATATAAGTTTACATGCCAAATACATAAAGCATTAACACATAACAGTCCGCTACAAATATCATGTTCTAAGTAAAATCATCCACTTCTTTGTCTCCATCCCAACACCAATGCTTCGCACTAATAACTAGCAAATTCAAAGATCATAAGAGGAAAATAATGACCTATGCATTAATTACTGTCCCACAAGAAGTGGTTTGGTACTATCATCCCATTTGTCTAATCGTTGTCGTGCTTGCAATATCTGAACATAGCAAATGATTAATTGTTAAATTTGGATCACACATTAACAAACTGATAAAACAGATTGCATATTTGCATAAATTTTACTTTTCATATTTTTCTCTTGCAACTTCTAGTTAGATGAATAAAGTACGTATCATAATGAAATTAGATTCATGCTAGGATCAGGCATACTGTCGACCATTAATCATGTTTCACTTTGTTATACACACACACCACCCCCCCCTTAATTTTTCGAAATTGCACTTGGACCAAAGCCTACTGTGTTCAATACTTAGATCCATCCCTGATATTGCTTTAAAATTTCTCTTTCATGTGTGTGTGTGTATGTGTAACGACCCGTAAATTTCAACTGTTTTAATAACGAAATTAGTTGAAATTTTGTGAAATTTTAAACGATAAAATTTTGAAATAAAAATTTTATATTTAGAATGCGTCTAGTAAAACATAACAACTGGTAAATTTTCGTCCGAAAATACGAAAGTTTATTTCGCGCGTAAATTCACTTCAATTTAATCAGTTAAAAAGCAGTGAAAATAAAATGTTTCTGAAACCTAAATATTTTTACATAGAAAAATTCTAAACCATCTTCTGAGCAAGATTTCAGTTTATCGTTTTTCCAAATTCGGACATCTTTGGCTCCGTCGTTCTTATTTTCCGAAAAATAGCAGTATTCTGGTGCCGATATCGATTTTTATCGGATGATCGTACCACTGATATCTGTATGCCGTTTTGATCGTCTCGTCATGTTGATCTTTACGGTATATTCAACTGTCAATTTCGGAATTCGGTGTGCGGTGCAGTTTGCAAAACGCCTTGCGTATCGGTTCCACCACCAAGTTGTTTTGGTTTCCCTGACCTTTCATTTTTCCCACAGTATAAATCCAATAGCCGTTGTTATTACTTCTGTTCAACTTCCATTTTTTTTGCTATTCCCAAAGAGTAATTTGTGACTATTGACGTTTGCTTTTGATTTCAATTAATATTGTTCTTCATTGTTGTCATTTCATTTTCCTTTTAGCTTATGTACGTTTCATTTATATTGGCTTTAATACATTTATTTGTTGCCTGCTATGCCTTCATATTTCCTCTTAAGCCAACTCTTTCTTATAAAAAAAAATTGACAGCACCAAATATCTTTTCATCTCTTCATTTTTGAACCGTGCCTCCGAGAACCCACCCACTCTTCCCCTCTCCCACCTCGCTACTACCCTCCAGCTCCTTCCTCCCACCAAAGCACGGCCAGCGCCCCACTTGCCAAGTCACCGACTACCCAGGTCCGCCCTTCACCATGGCCACCAACCTCCGCTCCACCTTGCACGCCAGTTCGGCCATCATGCCTCTCTAACCTCCGACGCCTTCTTTTCCGCCACCAAGCACACACGCCATCCACCGAGTATCCAACCCATCTCCGCCAACCCGCCTTCACGCGTTCCACCCAGCAACCGCTGCCTGTACTTCCACCTGGCCTCCTTGAATCCGCCGCCATCCCCTTCAATTGCCGAAACCCTCAACGACAGAACAACACCCCCTTCTTTCCCAGCGAACAACTGCAGTGGCCTCCTCCTCACGTTCGCCACTATCCTCTCTCTGTCACCTTGCCTCATTCTCCTCCTGCCGCTCAGATCTCCTCCGGCCGAGCTTTCCTCCAACTGACTTCGGCTCCACCTCACCGGAAACCGCTCATCTTCGCCATTTTTCCCTTCCCACTTGATAGCTTGGCCGAGCACCTTGTCTTCCTTGTATCATATAGGTATGAAAATATACAATGTTGTAAACTGTTACCTTTTAAACTGTTGTATTGTATGAAGATATGTTTTTCAAATCATGATAATTGTCTTCTGCTTTACAATTATGCAAGTTATAAATGTCAACTGAGCCGCATGTTCACATTAGCCACCTTCTACAAATCATATGACATATGACTTTAGCTAGGAGGGTAACATGAAGTACTGATGTAATTTATGAAGGAATATGAAATGGAAATCCTTAGGCTGCAAAGAAGCTTTTCATTATTTAGTTTGGTCTTGGAATATAGAGGTCACCGTGTTGTAGCTTAAGCATTTGAGAAACCCTCCTTTTAAAATAAAGCTGCTCTAATTATTAGTTTATGTTGTGGTTAGAAAAAAAAAAGTATCTTATTATAAGTTTGACTGTACGTTTTTCGTAAAGTTGCTGTGCATTTATATTTTGTTAAAATTACGTTAGTTATATAAGTTTTGGGTATACGGTTGTAGCATTGGTAGGTAGAGTAGAAGGAATATTTATATGGTAGTATGGATTGTACGATAGTAGTTTGTATATGTATTATTATGTGACAGCTTATATTTTATACAATAATATATCAATATAATGTTATATATATGAGTATATGTAGGTATACTTTGGGGTTCGTATATATACAAGTTACCTCTGGCCAGTTTTATTTATATACAAGATTTGTAATAGCTGTAGCATATTGTAAAGCTTTACAGTTTATATACTTTAAAGTATACCTATAGTTATATTGATTTGGATATAAGCAATGATTTTTTTTTTTGATATATATATCTATCTTTTTGCTGCATATATTATATTGATTTTTAAAGATAATTTACTACTTAAATTATGTTGGTATTTAAATCGTATATAGTATTTTAAATATAAGTTCCAAGTTTAATGTTGGTTTAGGAGAATAACATAAAATGACATATATAATTTGTTTTAGTCTATAGCAAACATATTCTGATCTATTCCATCAATTCCCTTTTATCAGCTTTCGTTCGTCGTGCCTGCTTTCTCCATCGAATTCGTGTCCATCTCATTTTGCTTTGGAATTCGTAGCGTGCCCTGTTGTCAAATCTCCTCTAGCCTCGAAAGGTGAGCACTCACTCACGATTAACGTTCTTTTATTTATTAAGTTTGATTTCAATTGAAACGACAATTGAAATATGCTGCTGTTTGATATGTACACTGTTATCACCTGTATCAGTTCACCTGTGACATCTGACACCATTATCTGTTAATTATTTATGCGATGATAATACAGTTTGGCTGATAATTGATTGATTGTTGATGTTTATATTGGACGTTAAATTGTTAATGTTAAAATGATAAATAGTATGAAATTGAACTTGATATAGGATAGTTAAATGTTAAATTTGATTTAATGACATTGTATAATATGACCCCTTTAATTGTTAAATTTATTGACACGTATGATTTGTTTAATTACACCTTGAACCACTGAATGTATGTTGTTAAATTGATGGTGTATGAAATTGTAAATAGACGACAAGTGAAAACCGTAACGTAATAATCTTTAATCCACATGAAATGATAGTGTAGATTCTAGAAAAAATTATATTAATTCGTACAAATAACAATGCGAATTAATACGGTTATTTCGGGATTATTGATTGATTATTGGATTGATATTGATTGTTGTTATTGCTTGTTTATTTATTTTGACACCATCCCAGTTATCACACTGCAAGTTCCCTTTGTTATGCTTTGATTTTGAATTGAATTGGAATCGGGTTGAAATGATAAATACCCAAATTGAACTTTGACCTAGGATAGAGAATTAAATAAAAAACCCGATTGGTCAATAATTTGATTTAAAAATAAGCGAAGATTTTATTTGAATAAATAATATGGTTTTGAAATGAAGTTGAAATTTGAATTTTTAATGAAAGGAAAATGTTAATATTTAATAATCTGAAATAAAATATTAAAAATGTAATTGATGTAAGAATGTTGTTTAATTTGAGATATTATTGAATTAAGCTTGAAATTATTAAACTTTGAAATGATTTGATAATTAAGTTTTGAAATTGTAATTAAGTTGAATTGGTTAAACTTTGAAATGATTCAATAATTAAGTTTGAAATTGTTAAACTTTGAAATGATTTAATAATTAAGTTTGAAATTATAATTAAGTTTGAAATTATTAAACGTTGAAATTATTTAATAATTAAGTTTTGAATTATTTAATAATTAAATAAGATTGAATTATTTAATGATTAAATTGAATTGGATTTTTAATTAAGAAAAATTGAATCTTTGAATAAGTGAATTTTACTTCGTAAATAATTGAAATTGAGTTTTCTTTATTAAGTAAGTTTTGGAAAATTATTTAAGAAAGTAAATAAGCGAAATTGAATTTCTTTAACAAGAAATGAAAATGTGATATTTTTGGAATTAATGTAAGACTTGTAATTGAAAGAATTGATTTGACGAATTGAATTTAATTCAAAATTTTAAGTTGATTTAATGAAGTTGAATTTGAATAATGGATTTAATGAATTGGAAATTTAATAGAAATTGTTTTGAATGATAAAGTAACTTAACGAATATTGAATGAAATCGATAAATGAATTTGAAATTGATTTGAATGTTAAATTAGACTAATTTAAATGACTTCGGAATGAAACTTATATACGAACTTGAATCAATATTGGAATTGTTTTAAATAGAAATTGAAATTAAATTATAAGATCTTGAAATGGAAAATTGAATGTTTCGAAACGTAAATTATTGGAAATTGGTTTTGAAAGACAAATGAAATGTTGATTTACGAATTCTAATTGAATTGAAATTGAGTTGGTTTTTGAAATATATAAACGACCAATCGGTGAAATAATTACGGAAGTTATTAAAGAGACCGGAATTCGGTTATGGATATACTCTCTATCTAAACCGAAAACCACTTTAATAACTATACGCGGAGTGACGATCCAGAATGAAGTGGTTGGAATGATATACGTGATGACTGAAGAAAGAGAACGATAATGGATAGCCTTGACACTTGTGTCAAATTGGAAATGACTAAAACAGGAGCTGTGCCGGGCCAATGGAGGATTGATACCTCAAGTGGACACACTTCTTCGAACTACTTATACTTATTGTCGATTGGTGCACCCTTGATTTTGGGAGTGTTGTCTCACGGTGTTGCGGGCGCTGCGGCGTTGCGTTCTCACCAGTCCGGATCAGGCGAACGGTAGTATCACTACCTTGGGTATAGCCTCATGTGCCTTGTCATACTTGTATTCCATTTATGCGCGACCACTACGAATTTGATTTGTACCTTGAGTATATGGATTGCCCTCTGGTGACTTCCGGTTTTGGGGAAACTACGGTCTTGTATATGCTTGTGGGAATAAAAATGTGTTAAGGGTGGAATGGGCCATGACTTAACGCTATTTTGATATCTTTATATTACTGATAGACATTATCTACTTATCGTACACTACTACATAGTAGATAGTTTAACGGATCCTTAAAGGATGGTTATTCCAAACATCCTTTGAGTTACTTGTATTTCAATTGCTATTTCACTTGAGTTGGATTTATTAATATGAGAATGTTAATCCTGACTCGAGTGTTTTGTGTTTCCTTTACGCTCGGGTCAGACTGAGTGGTTCAGCTTTCGAGACTCACCTTTGGAGTTGGAGCTTCGCTTGGAGATCCAGCTATCTATCCAGCTTTCAGATATTCGATGATTCCAGTGATGTATTCTGCTTTGTATCTGATGTATCATATTACTCTTCCGTTGTATCTGGTTTAACTCTGATGTATCGTATTACTCTTATGTTGTAAACTCTGATGTATTTTATATATTCATATAGTAGCTTCATGAACTACTATCTCTTTTATTTCCGCTGCACTTATTACTCTGTGTCTGTGATCTGTGATATTTTATTTACTGTATATGTTCAGTTTTGCCAATTTAAATTAACAACGCGGTATTTTGAGCAATTCAACTCCGGCATGAGTGTCTACCTATACACTTATAATGGATGCGAATGGTCCAAAATTCTGGGTTGTTACAGTTGGTATCAGAGCTTTGGTAGCTCTAGGCAAAACTTAACATATAGGGTAAATGTATTTATAGAATCACTCTCATTCGAGTTTAAATCCCTTCCTTTCGACTCGATTTCTTTGAATTTTGGAACGTTCCCTACGGTTCCAAATTTCATTCGTGTCCCTCACTATTCGTCTTCTTTCAATTCTGGAGCATCACATAACTCCACTTCGAATGACCCTTATAGTGAGTCGGCGGTCTCGCCAAACTTCGAATGATTCGTAAAGGATTAAACTCCTTTATAATAGGCATTGATTTACCGGAGATTTCCGTAACCTCGGTTTGCGATGCTATCTATCTCCTGCTACACCTGAATTCTATTCTTGAGATCGAATGTCGATTTACCTCGGAATTCAGCATCGATCTTATTCTTGAAGTCATGGTTGATCCGGTCAAGGTTGCCCGCGATTTATATAAACTCATCCATCTTCTTTTTTGTTATTTAAATCATCTTATCTTCCGTTTCGGACTTATCTTCGAATCAAAAATTCTCTTTGATTTGATTTCTATCAAAAATTGAATCCCTATCCTTATTTTGAAAATCTATTCTTGTATCGTCGAGTGAGGAATTGTATTTGTAAAATTATATTTAAAGTGTTTTAAAATATATTGTGTTGTTTGAGTTGTTGATGTTGACTTGGGTTTCCGATCGATTCGTCTGATCAACGCTATCGATAGGATTTCCAAAACACTTGAACAGAGCAAACTGACACAATATTATTTTAAAATTTGGTAAATGAAATAAATTTGTTTGATTATATTGTAAAAATATAAGTAAAATTTTCTGGAATTTAATAAGTTAATTAAATTGTTGTTTGAAATGATAATATTTGATTATCATTTATTGTTCTAAATAAATTTATAAATACGGTTTATAAATTGATTTGGAATTTGAAATGAATTTAATTCAGAAATTTGAGAATTTAATTTTCGGTGATTTCCAACTTGATTTGAAAGTTTTAGGTGTACAGTTTTAAATATTTTCAAATTGAAATCATTTCAAAGAATTTTAAATGTTGAAATCAGTGCTCTTCTCTTTGTCGCTGGAAAATAATTTCGGTGATGGCGGCCGCATCATCGACATTCATTTTCGAGTTTCGAAGTGGAGAAACCATTCTGTAGCTTTGCTACGGTTTTGTTTTGAAATATTTTGATTTGAATTTCTTCAGTATAATTTGATTTATATATATAGGTATCTTATTTTAAAATTTAATTTGATTTGATATAAATATATCGTATATATCTCTAAATTGTTTAAAGTTAATCGGAAATCTAATTCTTAAATTTTGTTAAAAGATGATTTTAATTATAAATAAAATCAAAATTTGGAATAAATATTTAATCTTGAATAATTGAATTGGGAAAATTTTATTTGTATATTATTCAACTGCATTCTAATATAACTTACCTAAATCATACAGAAGTTGAATATGTAATTGGATAATATATAATATAAATTGAATTTATAAGTAAAATTTGAGTGTTTATAATAAATGTTATACACTAAATTTTGATTATAAAGATGTTAATAGAGTTAGATGTGATAATAAGTAAAACTCAGTTAATAAAGAATTAATAAATTTGTTTTGAAAGAATTAATAAATTGAAATTTGATCAACATATGAAAATACCTTGAATTTAAAAGAAATTAATAGATGTAAATTAATTTAAATCGAAACTTTTATGGTTTAAATTAATTTATATGGGTTAAATATATGTGGTTAGATATAGTAAGTAGAAAAAAATTTAACAATAATTTGAATAAAGAAGAATTTAAATTGTTGAAAATAAAATATGATTATAATAAAAGATTATTCAAATTTATGGTTTTAGGAATTGAAAATTTAGGGTAATTGGATAATAAGATAATGAATTTAGAAATAGTTGAGATTTATTTTAGTAAAAATCAAATAGATTAAATCAATTATTGAATATCAATTAATTTAAATTTGAATTTATACGGTTTAAACTAATTGTTATTTTGTATTTCAAATCTGTTTTCTTCCTGGTCGTTTCTATTCTCCTACCTCGTTCCTTTTCGGGGACGAAAAGTTTTGAGTGGGGGAGAGTGTAACGACCCGTAAATTTCAACTGTTTTAATAACGAAATTAGTTGAAATTTTGTGAAATTTTAAACGATAAAATTTTGAAATAAAAATTTTATATTTGGACTGCGTCTAGTAAAACATAACAACTGGTAAATTTTCGTCCGAAAATACGAAAGTTTATTTCGCGCGTAAATTCACTTCAATTTAATCAGTTAAAAAGCAGTGAAAATAAAATGTTTCTGAAACCTAAATATTTTTACATAGAAAAATTCTAAACCATCTTCTGAGCAAGATTTCAGTTTATCGTTTTTCCAAATTCGGACATCTTTGGCTCCGTCGTTCTTATTTTCCGAAAAATAGCAGTATTCTGGTGCCGATATCGATTTTTATCGGATGATCGTACCACTGATATCTGTATGCCGTTTTGATCGTCTCGTCATGTTGATCTTTACGGTATATTCAACTGTCAATTTCGGAATTCGGTGTGCGGTGCAGTTTGCAAAAAGCCTTGCGTATCGGTTCCACCACCAAGTTGTTTTGGTTTCCCTGACCTTTCATTTTTTCCACAGTATAAATCCAATAGCCGTTGTTATTACTTCTGTTCAACTTCCATTTTTTTTGCTATTCCCAAAGAGTAATTTGTGACTATTGACGTTTGCTTTTGATTTCAATTAATATTTATCTTCATTGTTGTCATTTCATTTTCCTTTTAGCTTATGTACGTTTCATTTATATTGGCTTTAATACATTTATTTGTTGCCTGCTATGCCTTCATATTTCCTCTTAAGCCAACTCTTTCTTATAAAAAAAATTGACAGCACCAAATATCTTTTCATCTCTTCATTTTTGAACCGTGCCTCCGAGAACCCACCCACTCTTCCCCTCTCCCACCTCGCTACTACCCTCCAGCTCCTTCCTCCCACCAAAGCACGGCCAGCGCCCCACTTGCCAAGTCACCGACTAACCAGGTCCGCCCTTCACCATGGCCACCAACCTCCGCTCCACCTTGCACGCCAGTTCGGCCATCATGCCTCTCTAACCTCCGACGCCTTCTTTTCCGCCACCAAGCACACACGCCATCCACCGAGTATCCAACCCATCTCCGCCAACCCGCCTTCATGCGTTCCACCCAGCAACCGCTGCCTGTACTTCCACCTGGCCTCCTTGAATCCGCCGCCATCCCCTTCAATTGCCGAAACCCTCAACGACAGAACAACACCCCCTTCTTTCCCAGCGAACAACTGCAGTGGCCTCCTCCTCACGTTCGCCACTATCCTCTCTCTGTCACCTTGCCTCATTCTCCTCCTGCCGCTCAGATCTCCTCCGGCCGAGCTTTCCTCCAACTGACTTCGGCTCCACCTCACCGGAAACCGCTCATCTTCGCCATTTTTCCCTTCCCACTTGATAGCTTGGCCGAGCACCTTGTCTTCCTTGTATCATATAGGTATGAAAATATACAATGTTGTAAACTGTTACCTTTTAAACTGTTGTATTGTATGAAGATATGTTTTTCAAATCATGATAATTGTCTTCTGCTTTACAATTATGCAAGTTATAAATGTCAACTGAGCCGCATGTTCACATTAGCCACCTTCTACAAATCATATGACATATGACTTTAGCTAGGAGGGTAACATGAAGTACTGATGTAATTTATGAAGGAATATGAAATGGAAATCCTTAGGCTGCAAAGAAGCTTTTCATTATTTAGTTTGGTCTTGGAATATAGAGGTCACCGTGTTGTAGCTTAAGCATTTGAGAAACCCTCCTTTTAAAATAAAGCTGCTCTAATGATTAGTTTATGTTGTGGTTAGAAAAAAAAAAGTATCTTATTATAAGTTTGACTGTACGTTTTTCGTAAAGTTGCTGTGCATTTATATTTTGTTAAAATTACGTTAGTTATATAAGTTTTGGGTATACGGTTGTAGCATTGGTAGGTAGAGTAGAAGGAATATTTATATGGTAGTATGGATTGTACGATAGTAGTTTGTATATGTATTATTATGTGACAGCTTATATTTTATACAATAATATACCAATATAATGTTATATATATGAGTATATGTAGGTATACTTTGGGGTTCGTATATATACAAGTTACCTCTGGCCAGTTTTATTTATATACAAGATTTGTAATAGCTGTAGCATATTGTAAAGCTTTACAGTTTATATACTTTAAAGTATACCTATAGTTATATTGATTTGGATATAAGCAATGATTTTTTTTTTTTGATATATATATCTATCTTTTTGCTGCATATATTATATTGATTTTTAAAGATAATTTACTACTTAAATTATGTTGGTATTTAAATCGTATATAGTATTTTAAATATAAGTTCCAAGTTTAATGTTGGTTTAGGAGAATAACATAAAATGACATATATAATTTGTTTTAGTCTATAGCAAACATATTCTGATCTATTCCATCAATTCCCTTTTATCAGCTTTCGTTCGTCGTGCCTGCTTTCTCCATCGAATTCGTGTCCATCTCATTTTGCTTTGGAATTCGTAGCGTGCCCTGTTGTCAAATCTCCTCTAGCCTCGAAAGGTGAGCACTCACTCACGATTAACGTTCTTTTATTTATTAAGTTTGATTTCAATTGAAACGACAATTGAAATATGCTGCTGTTTGATATGTACACTGTTATCACCTGTATCAGTTCACCTGTGACATCTGACACCATTATCTGTTAATTATTTATGCGATGATAATACAGTTTGGCTGATAATTGATTGATTGTTGATGTTTATATTGGACGTTAAATTGTTAATGTTAAAATGATAAATAGTATGAAATTGAACTTGATATAGGATAGTTAAATGTTAAATTTGATTTAATGACATTGTATAATATGACCCCTTTAATTGTTAAATTTATTGACACGTATGATTTGTTTAATTACACCTTGAACCACTGAATGTATGTTGTTAAATTGATGGTGTATGAAATTGTAAATAGACGACAAGTGAAAACCGTAACGTAATAATCTTTAATCCACATGAAATGATAGTGTAGATTCTAGAAATAATTATATTAATTCGTACAAATAACAATGCGAATTAATACGGTTATTTCGGGATTATTGATTGATTATTGGATTGATATTGATTGTTGTTATTGCTTGTTTATTTATTTTGACACCATCCCAGTTATCACACTGCAAGTTCCCTTTGTTATGCTTTGATTTTGAATTGAATTGGAATCGGGTTGAAATGATAAATACCCAAATTGAACTTTGACCTAGGATAGAGAATTAAATAAAAAACCCGATTGGTCAATAATTTGATTTAAAAATAAGCGAAGATTTTATTTGAATAAATAATATGGTTTTGAAATGAAGTTGAAATTTGAATTTTTAATGAAAGGAAAATGTTAATATTTAATAATCTGAAATAAAATATTAAAAATGTAATTGATGTAAGAATGTTGTTTAATTTGAGATATTATTGAATTAAGCTTGAAATTATTAAACTTTGAAATGATTTGATAATTAAGTTTTGAAATTGTAATTAAGTTGAATTGGTTAAACTTTGAAATGATTCAATAATTAAGTTTGAAATTGTTAAACTTTGAAATGATTTAATAATTAAGTTTGAAATTATAATTAAGTTTGAAATTATTAAACGTTGAAATTATTTAATAATTAAGTTTTGAATTATTTAATAATTAAATAAGATTGAATTATTTAATGATTAAATTGAATTGGATTTTTAATTAAGAAAAATTGAATCTTTGAATAAGTGAATTTTACTTCGTAAATAATTGAAATTGAGTTTTCTTTATTAAGTAAGTTTTGGAAAATTATTTAAGAAAGTAAATAAGCGAAATTGAATTTCTTTAACAAGAAATGAAAATGTGATATTTTTGGAATTAATGTAAGACTTGTAATTGAAAGAATTGATTTGACGAATTGAATTTAATTCAAAATTTTAAGTTGATTTAATGAAGTTGAATTTGAATAATGGATTTAATGAATTGGAAATTTAATAGAAATTGTTTTGAATGATAAAGTAACTTAACGAATATTGAATGAAATCGATAAATGAATTTGAAATTGATTTGAATGTTAAATTAGACTAATTTAAATGACTTCGGAATGAAACTTATATACGAACTTGAATCAATATTGGAATTGTTTTAAATAGAAATTGAAATTAAATTATAAGATCTTGAAATGGAAAATTGAATGTTTCGAAACGTAAATTATTGGAAATTGGTTTTGAAAGACAAATGAAATGTTGATTTACGAATTCTAATTGAATTGAAATTGAGTTGGTTTTTGAAATATATAAACGACCAATCGGTGAAATAATTACGGAAGTTATTAAAGAGACCGGAATTCGGTTATGGATATACTCTCTATCTAAACCGAAAACCACTTTAATAACTATACGCGGAGTGACGATCCAGAATGAAGTGGTTGGAATGATATACGTGATGACTGAAGAAAGAGAACGATAATGGATAGCCTTGACACTTGTGTCAAATTGGAAATGACTAAAACAGGAGCTGTGCCGGGCCAATGGAGGATTGATACCTCAAGTGGACACACTTCTTCGAACTACTTATACTTATTGTCGATTGGTGCACCCTTGATTTTGGGAGTGTTGTCTCACGGTGTTGCGGGCGCTGCGGCGTTGCGTTCTCACCAGTCCGGATCAGGCGAACGGTAGTATCACTACCTTGGGTATAGCCTCATGTGCCTTGTCATACTTGTATTCCATTTATGCGCGACCACTACGAATTTGATTTGTACCTTGAGTATATGGATTGCCCTCTGGTGACTTCCGGTTTTGGGGAAACTACGGTCTTGTATATGCTTGTGGGAATAAAAATGTGTTAAGGGTGGAATGGGCCATGACTTAACGCTATTTTGATATCTTTATATTACTGATAGACATTATCTACTTATCGTACACTACTACATAGTAGATAGTTTAACGGATCCTTAAAGGATGGTTATTCCAAACATCCTTTGAGTTACTTGTATTTCAATTGCTATTTCACTTGAGTTGGATTTATTAATATGAGAATGTTAATCCTGACTCGAGTGTTTTGTGTTTCCTTTACGCTCGGGTCAGACTGAGTGGTTCAGCTTTCGAGACTCACCTTTGGAGTTGGAGCTTCGCTTGGAGATCCAGCTATCTATCCAGCTTTCAGATATTCGATGATTCCAGTGATGTATTCTGCTTTGTATCTGATGTATCATATTACTCTTCCGTTGTATCTGGTTTAACTCTGATGTATCGTATTACTCTTCTGTTGTAAACTCTGATGTATTTTATATATTCATATAGTAGCTTCATGAACTACTATCTCTTTTATTTCCGCTGCACTTATTACTCTGTGTCTGTGATCTGTGATATTTTATTTACTGTATATGTTCAGTTTTGCCAATTTAAATTAACAACGCGGTATTTTGAGCAATTCAACTCCGGCATGAGTGTCTACCTATACACTTATAATGGATGCGAATGGTCCAAAATTCTGGGTTGTTACAGTATGTGTGCAGATTTTACATAAAATAGAGAAAACATATATACCTCCTTGTTCCAGTCAGTCCTCACAGTGACCCATATCAATATGATGGTTTGTAATAAGGTACCTCCAATCATGCCACTCCATATCCCCTGCAAACAATCAGCCAATATGTTACTCTTTAGGTACAGTAATATTTTACGATGATTTATTGTTAATATTTATTTGGCGGTTTACATGTACATCATTTTTATGTATTTTAAATTCCAAAGGATGTTCCTTTATTACCTTTGCACCAAATTTGAAGTAAAAACCAAGAAGAACGCCAATGGAATTCCTATGATGTAGTAGCAGGCAACATTAACATATGCCATGAAGGCTTGCCAACCACATCCGACAGCAACACCTTCAAACAACATGAAGAGGTAAACAAATTTGATTGGACTTTCCTCATTTTAAAGTTGTATATAAAGAGGTAAACTGTATAGTTTCCCACTGATATGCTGTCAATTGTTAAATGCCCCTATCTTTAAGATCAATCTTGCTAATTTATGTAGGCAACCTTAAGTTGTATTTTCCGAAATGTCATATTAGTTGGGGTAAAACATAAAAGATAATGTCATTGCTTGGTATCTATGGGTGAACTAGGAAAATGAGTACATATTTTTCTGACTTATTTATACTCAAGTGAAAACTGAATAAAATCATGCTCACCTATTCCATATTGGCCTTGGATTTTATTATAAATGAGCGGTTGGATTTGATGATAGTTTAAAATAAACGATGATTAAGTATGAGAGTTCATCAAAACCAATCATTCATTAAAGGCTACATAGTCAATTTTAAACAAATAACATAGATACACAGTTAAAAATCGTGCAGATCCAAATTGCCCAATAATCACCTGCAAATGGCTCTTGACTTCATCATTGGTAAGATCATCTACTTTCATTAGCTCTCTTATCATCTTCGGTGTTGAAACTGCAATACAATATCAAATTTTAATACATGTTAATAATGGGGGAAAAACAAAGACTATAAAACATCCCAGTAACATTTATAATATTTTAACTATAACAATTTTCTTTACGTAACAGCTGTCGGCCTCTTTCGGAAGAAAAAGACTAGAGTCGACCACATGAGACGTGTTTAATATAATACAATATTCCATATACTAAGATATTTATCGAACTTCTCATGACTGTAATATTTGCATTTTTCTGGATAGCTCAGTTGTAACAATGCATTAGTTTATTTACACATTACAGAAGTTGTTTAAAAACAAATTAAGAAGCTTGAACAATATGAGAGATCAAGGGGTAATGATGCAGCCCAGAATGGTGAAGTGATAGGTCGTGAGCGACCTAACCAATTCTTGAGTCGAGAACGACCTAACGGGTCGCGAGATAAGGAAGTACGACCTAACCAGAGTCAAGAGGGGGAAGCTGCAACAGGCTGTAATAAGTCGCATGCTTTAGGTCGCGAATGACCTAGCGACTTACGAGCTAACGAGCTAAGGGGTAACGAGTTGTGGTTTAATAAGTTCGAGCGACCTAAATCACATATCGCTTCTTTAGGTCGCGAACGACCTAATTCACATGCCGCTTCAGTAGGTCGCGAACGACCTAACGTTAAGTCGCTAATTCTTGAAGGTCGTTGATTCTTAAGTCGTTGCCAAGTTCCATTAAGTCGCTGCTGGATGCTGAAGCTTATGTACTAGGTCGCTACAGTTTTGGGTCGTGTTTGTTTAGGTCGCATTTATTGTTAAGTCGCGTGGGTTGTATTGTTAGGTCGCTGCCGACCTATGTGTTGTGTTGTATATATGTTGAGTCGCATTGTTGTAAGGTCGTTTGTACTGTTTGATACTTAGGTCGTGTGAGTTGTAACTGGGTAAGTCGTTGTAATATAGGTCGTAGGTCGCGTGAACGACCTAGTGTGTTGTGTTGTAAAGGCTATAAATAGTGGGTGAGTTGTAACTTTGAAGTAAAGTGGATTTTGAATAAAAACTTTTGTTTGAGAGCTTTGTGCTTCTTCTCCAATTGGTAGTTGAGTGTGACCTCCTATCTCCACTTTCGGTATTCGAGTGTGCTCGAATCAACGATCGCTGAAGCCGATTCACGGAATCTAGTGCGCTAGATCAACGTACGAAGAGTCATAGATCTTTAAACACGGTATCGTGCGCGATCAACGTGTTTGGGATAGCTAGAATCCGGTATCTTTGGAACAACGGATATAGGCCATTTGGTATCTTCAATTCCCCGATTGCTACTTTCACTGATTTATCCATTTTTGTTATCCGCCGCTGCGTCATTTGGTATCAGAGCGAGACTTAGCCAATCATAGCTAAGCCGAGTCTTGGAGCCAATTCTTATTCAAGAGTTCAAGTCGTGCATCATTTTGTTATTCAAGGCCGAGAGTTTGAAGTTGAAGGTCGTGCATCATTTGGTATCATTTTGAAAGTCCAAACCGAGAATTGAAGTGTTTGTGAAGTTTCAAATCATGCCGCCAAGAAGAGCTAATCGCCATCAGAATGTAGAAGCATTGTATAGAAGAGAAGAAGCCGATGAGATGGAGCAAAGAATTAACGAGAACTTTAGTGAGAAGCTTAATGAAGGGATTGGTTGATTAGAGAAGATGATGTTGGAGATGAATCAAAATCAGAAAAGGGTTTCACCTGAATCTAACCATGGAGGAAGTAGAGTTTCACCACATTCCAATCGAGAGAGAAGTGTTGATAGTGATCATAGAAGTCTGGGTCGAGATTGTTATAGAAATGTTGATGATCGAAGTCGTGATAGGAATGTGAATGATCGTGAACGGAGGAATGTAGATCGAAGGGATGTTGGTGGAAGAAATGATGGTAGTAGAGATGTTGGTGGTCAGGATCGACATCGATATACATCAGATTTTGAAGAAGATTTTGATGGTGGTAGTGTTCATGGACGAGGACGAGGTCAAGGAAGAAATCATTCAGAGTATGATCACAAGTGGGAGTCTGGGATGAAAACTGAAATACCAGAATTCAAGGGAGGTATGCAAGCAGAGGAGTTTCTTGATTGGCTAGCTTATGTTGAGGAAATTTTTGACTTCAAGGAGGTTCCGGAGAATCGTAAAGTGAAGTTGGTTGCTACTAGGTTGAGAGGGAGAGCTATGGCGTGGTGGCAGCAAGCCAAACTTACTAGAGAGCGAATGGGAAAGTCAAGGATTGTTGCTTGGGAAAAGATGAAGAAATTGATGAAGGCTACTTTCTTACCCTACAATTACCAATCACTAATGTATCAGAGACTACAAAACCTGAGGCAAGGGACGAAGACTGTTACTGATTATGCAGATGAGTTCTACCAGTTGATTGCTCGAAATGACATTATGGAAGTAGAAGAACAATTGACCGCTAGGTTTGTTGGTGGACTTAGAACACAGATCCAGGATATGGTGAACATGTTCGACCCCAGATCTGTGGCCGAAGCACATCAAAAGGCTTTGGCTTGGGAGAAACAAGGTAGGCGAAGGGGAGGCGTGCTTCCAAGTTTTACAGGGAAAAACAAATGAGCGGATAGTAGTTCTAATGTTCCTAAAGCATCGAGTAAGCCGGTTGTTCATGAAGTGGCTAAACCAAAAGTCAACACCAATTTCAAATGCTATAATTGCCAGGAAGTGGGACACAAGAGCAACGAATGTCCGAAACCGAAGAAGAGAACTATGATTGCTGAAGTGGAAGATGAGGATGCAGAAGCTAAAGGTTATAATTCACTACATGATGAGGAGGAAGAAAATGTGTCGGGAGATGAAGGGTATTCATTGATGATAAGGAGAAATTGCTTAACACCAAAGCAGGAAGAGGAAACTAGCTGGTTGAGGAGTAACATCTTTCAGTCAACGTGCACTATCTTGGGGAGAGTTTGCAAGTTTGTTATTGATGCAGGAAGTTGTGACAATATTATCTCTACAGAAGCTGTGAAGAAGTTGGCATTGAAGACTGAGAAACATCCGAAACCTTACAAGTTAGATTGGTTGAGAAAAGGTGGGGTGGTGAAAGTTGGACGAAGGGCTTGTGTGAATTTTTCAATTAGGAAGAAATACAAAGACGGAATTTGGTGTGATGTGGTTGACATGGATGTATGCCATCTGTTGTTGGGAAGACCATGGCAATACGATAGAGCGGTACAACATGATGGTCGTACTAACAGTTATAGTTTCATGTTTGAAGGTACTAAAATCACTTTAATTCCTAAGAAGCGACAACAAGAAGAAAGCAAGTCGAAGGAGATTGAAGAACTTAAAACTTTGCTATCTTTGAAGGAGTTTGTTAAGGAAGTAGAAGAGGAGCCCGAAGTGTTTTTGTTGATTGGACGTGAGAGTAATGAAGCGGTTGAGATTCCTGAAGAAGTAAAACCAGTGCTGGGAGAATTTGACGATGTATTTCCTGAGGAGCTACCAACGGAGCTACCACCGTTGAGAGACATTCAACATCAAATTGACCTTGTTCCAGGAGCTGTGTTACCTCATAGACCACACTACAGAATGAGTCCAAAGGAACATGAGGAGTTGAGAAGGCAAGTGGAAGAGTTGCTTGAACAGGGGCGTGTACAGGAAAGTTTAAGTCCTTGTGCGGTGCCAGCTTTGTTAGTACCGAAGAAGGATGGAACGTGGAGGATGTGCACTGATAGTCGAGCGCTAAACAAAATAACTGTCAAATACAGATTTCCGATGCCGAGGCTTGATGATTTGTTAGACCAGTTGAGCGGGGCTACTATCTTTTCGAAAATTGACTTGAAGATTGGTTATCATCAGATTCGAATTAGACCAGGAGACGAATGGAAGACAACATTCAAGACAAGAGAGGGGTTGTACGAATTGCTGGTTATGCCGTTTGGTCTTTCGAATGCACCGAGTACATTTATGCGAGTGATGAATCAGATTTTTAGACCATTCATTAGGAAGTTCGTGGTGGTGTATTTTGATGATATACTGATATATAGTAGAAGCTCAAAAGAACACTTGCATCATTTGAGAGAAGTGTTGATGATATTGCGACATGAACAATTTTATGCTGCAACGAAGAAATGCGTGTTCATGACGCACAGTGTTTTATTCTTGGGATATGTTATTTCAGAAGGAGGTATACAGGTGGATCAGAATAAAGTTGAAGCAATCAGAAATTGGCCACAACCTAGGACGATAACAGAAGTTAGAAGTTTTCATGGTTTAGCATCATTCTACCAAAGGTTTATTCCACACTTCAGTAGCGTGATGGCACCAGTTACTGATTGTATGAAGGGGAAGCAATTTTCATGGTCAGAGGAAGCAGGAATCGCTTTTGAGAGAATCAAGGAACTTTTGACGACAGCACCAATTCTAGTGTTGCCGGATTTTCAGTTGTTGTTTGAATTGCATACTGATGCATCGAAGGTTGGAATTGGAGGGGTGTTAAGTCAGAAGGGACATCCTATTGCATATTTCAGTGAGAAGCTATCGGGAGCAAAGATGAGATATAATACATATGATGTGGAATTCTATGCTATTGTTCAAGCTATCAAACATTGGAGACACTATTTGTTCCATAAAGAATTTGTTTTGTATACTGATCATGAAGCACTGAAACATTTGCAGGGACAAGACAAAATTGCCGCCAGGCATGCTTCGTGGATCGCATACCTGCAACAATTTACATTTGTGGTGAAGCATAAGTCAGGAATTACGAATCAAGTGGCAGATGCATTGAGTCGAAGGAATCATTTGTTAACTACAATGAAGGTTGAAGTGACGGGTTTTGATGTATTGCTAGAATTATTTGTTGATGATCCTTACTTTGCGAAGTTTGTAGATGAAGTCAAGGAGGGAAAGATGGATGAGTTTGTATTGGTGGATGATTTTCTTTTTAAGGGAAATCGATTGTGCATACCCGAGTGCAGCTTACGAATGAAGATTGTGAAGGAGTTGCATGAGGAAGGTCATGTGGGTAGAGATCGTACTTTGCAGTTGATTTCTCAATCTTATTATTGGCCTTCGTTGAAGAGGGAAGTTGAAAGGTTTGTGGAGATTTCATATTTGCCAAATTTCCAAAGGGACAGCGACGAATGCAGGATTGTATATGCCCTTACCCGTGCCGACTAGACCATGGGTTGATATCAGTATGGATTTTGTTTTGGGGTTACATAGAACTCAGAGGGGGAATCATTCAATATATGTTGTAGTGGACAGGTTTTTGAAGATGGCACATTTTATCGCTTGTAAGAAGACAGCTGATGCCGTCCGTGTTGCTCAATTATTCTTTAAAGAGGTGTATCGATTACATGGGTTACCTGAATCTGTTGTTTCTGATCGGGATACTAGATTTCTAAGCCATTTTTAGTTAAGTTTGTGGAAGATGGTTGGAACGAAACTGAGTTTTAGTAGTGCCTATCATCCGCAAACAGATGGGTAGACGGAAGTGGTCAACAGATCATTGGGAAACTTGTTGCGATGTCGTGTACAGGATAATTTGAAGAGTTGGGATATGAAATTATGTCAAGCAGAGTTTGCACATAATCATGCTGTTAATCGAAGTACTGGGTTCAGTCCATTTCAAGTTGTATATTCAAGCTTGCCAAAGGGACCGTTGGGTTTGACGACAGTGCCATATCAGAAGGGAGTTGTTAAACGAGCGAGTGATTTTGAGACTCAGTTGCAGGAGTGCCACAAGACTGTACATGAACGGTTTCCTTCATCGAATGAGAAGTATAAACAACTAGCGGATAAGAAGCGAAGGAGTGTGAACTTCAGGAAAGGTGATTTGGTTTACGCCGTGTTGACAAAAGATCAATTTCCAGTGGGAACGTACAATAAATTGAAGGCGCGAAAGATTGGTCCAGTAGAAATTTTAAAGAAAATCAATGAGAATGCGTATCAATTGAAATTTCCAGATGATGTTCATACTTCTGATGTTTTCAACGTCAAATACTTAATTCCGTATCATGGGAATGAGCGTGTTGTGGAAGAGGAAGGTGTAAATTCGAGGACGAATTCCTTTCAACCCAGGGAGGATGATGCAGCCCAAAATGGTGAAGTGATAGGTCGCGAGCGACCTAACCAATTATTGAGTCGAGAATGACCTAACGGGTCGCGAGATAAGGAAGTACGACCTAACCAGAGTCAAGAGGGGGAAGCTGCAACAAGCTGTAATAAGTCACATGCTTTAGGTCGCGAATGACCTAGCGACTTACGAGCTAACGAGCTAAGGGGTAACGAGTTGTGGTTTAAGAAGTTCGAGCGACCTAAATCACATATCGCTTCTTTAGGTCGCGAACGACCTAATTCACATGCCGCTTCAGTAGGTCGCGAACGACCTAACGTTAAGTCGCTAATTCTTGAAGGTCGCTGATTCTTAAGTCGCTGCCAAGTTCCATTAAGTCGCTGCTGGATGATGAAGCTTATGTACTAGGTCGCTACAGTTTTGGGTCGTGTTTGTTTAGGTCGCATTTATTGTTAAGTCGCGTGGGTTGTATTGTTAGGTCGCTGCCGACCTATGTGTTGTGTTGTATATATGTTGAGTCGCATTTTTGTAGGGTCGTTTGTACTGTTTGATACTTAGGTCGTGTGAGTTGTAACTGGGTAAGTCGTTGTAATATAGGTCGTAGGTCGCGTGAACGACCTAGTGTGTTGTGTTGTAAAGGCTATAAATAGTGGGTGAGTTGTAACTTTGAAGTAAAGTGGATTTTGAATAAAAACTTTTGTTTGAGAGCTTTGTGCTTCTTCACTAATTGGTAGTTGAGTGTGACTTCCTATCTCCACTTTTGGTATTCGAGCGCGCTCGAATCAACGATCTCTGAAGCCGATTCATGGAATCTAGTGCGCTAGATCAACGTACGAAGAGTCGTAGATCTTTAAACACGGTATCGTGCGCGATCAACGTGTTTGGGATAGCTAGAATCCGGTATCTTTGGATCAACGGATTTGGGCCATTTGGTATCTTCAATTCCTCGATTGCTACTTTCACCGATTTATCCATTTTTGTTATCCGCCGCTGCGTCAGGTAAGTTAGGAGTAACATGAATTTGTGTCATGTAACATGAGGGGTATAGATATTAAATGGCAAAGATATGTGATTTAAGATGCTGAAACCATGCATTATAACACACAGGAAGAAGGGAAATAAAACCTATTTTACAACACATTCATTTTCTGATAAGTTACCATGGTGTAGTTATTGTTCATGTATATGTTTTTGACACAGAAATCATCTCAATGGCTTTATAATTTATATAGTTGTTTAAGAAAAGATCCATCATACCATAAGGACCTCCAAGCTCTTGAAGAGCAGTCAAGAACCTACGATGAAGTCCTGGTGACCAACTCCGCCTCGATTTTCTATTTGAGTTCCCTTCCTTTCCCTCCTTGTGAGACCCATCGCCTTGATTACCTTCGTAAACATTGCCATTACCATTTGAGTTTGTCAGCGCTAAATTTAGCGATGTTTCTATTTCAAAAGTATTGAGAGCTCCTCCTCCAGCTTGGTTATTTACGGACTCCTACACAAGAAATTTTGATATTTTCTTTCGACCTACGTCACGGAAAGAAAAAAAATTCGTACACAAAAGAATTTTTCATGTCTGCTTTCTACCTGCATAACTGAAAAGAAATTATTTGGTATATTCTATATTCTACATCATAGACAAGTGATTAATGCTATTTTTCCATGGCTTGTGAAAAGGCAAAAACAATTTTTCTCATGATCTAGGTTTGATTAATTATTAGTAATTAAACTATGAAACAACAAACTAATGAACTTATTGTTATTATGATAATCCCCATCGCCAAGATTTCCTTCACTGGAAATTTTGATCAGTTTGTTTGAATTTTAACTTGTGTTATTTCAAATAAAAGGCGAGCTCATGCTTATTATAAGTGATGCTTAATTACCATTCGACCCTAAACATGAAAAATAAATTTATCAAATGTGCGTATACAAATGGTTTCTGCGTTTAGGTCTTTAATCCAACATTTTATGCATGAAGCCAACGTTATGATCCAAACAATCTAAAAAAAATAGAAATTACAACTCTACAATATCAAGCTCTATTTCAAAATTTAAACCAGTGTAGTATTGCATTATATTTCAGAGTACTTTAAAATTGCTTCAAAGCTGAAAGGAAAATCAACCGATCCCAACATATTCTTTTCTAGTGTACCAGCCAATCACAACATAAGATACGTATTTTTTCTGTAAAAATCCTTGAAACTATGGATATTGAGACCAGATGATTTCTTCGCCTTCAAGCATTAGGTGATGTCAATGGATATCAAAGCAGATATTCATTATTTCACCAATCAGCAACTTTCTATAAGATGACGATAACCTTGTTCAGGAGCAATTAAATGAGGTTGATAACCATCTGCTTGAGAAACTACCTTTTTCACATTTTGTAGAGACAAGCGTCTGTCAAACGGAAGCTTTTTAAAAGCAGCTGGGAGTTGATTGTCAAAAGCACCATCTATCAAGTCACCTCCAGGTCGCCTGCATCAGGAAAAGATTAATAGAAAGAGAATAAATTTATATGGAAAAGCTCATAAGTGAAGACGGTACCCTCCATCCAAATGTTCTTAAATATCCGATCAAACGCATGACAGTGTTCAAAGATGGTATACAGCTGAGCCTAAAGGTCAGATACTTATAAATAAATAAAACTCAACAAGAATGATGGGGGAATGGGAGGAAAGGGGAACAGAGGGAAGGAAGAGGGAGGCGACTAGGGTTTTGGAGTAGATCTGGTGGAGGAGAGAGAGGGAGGAGGGAGAGATTAGGAGGACCAGCGTAGGAGTTTTAGGGATTTGGGAATTAGGGTTTGGGAGGAGGAAAGGATCGGTAATAAATTAAAAAAATGAACATCAGTTAAGAGGGATGAAAATAAAATTTGTTTAGAGCCAAAATTTCATAGTTGGAGCCAAAAAATTTGGTTTGGAGACTGAAAGAAAATTGTATACTTTGTTGCAATACAAAGTTGCAATACATTTTGCAATAAACTTTGTCTTCAAATATTATGAATATTTTTAAACTTTTACAGAAAATTTTAAAATTTTGTCTTTAAGTTCTATAAATATTTTCTAATTTTTATAAATTTCAATTTTCTTTAAATATTAGATACAATTATTAAAATTTTAATACTAAATAATAAATATTACTTCCTAATCATTAAATATTATTATTAATTATCAATTTTTAAACATGAAATAATAATTTTATAATTAATTATGTAATATTATTAATTATTAAATTAAGTATTAAATACCAATAGTAATTATTAAATATTTATATTTATTACTAATAGTTAATTACTAATTATTAAATTAATTATTAAATATTAATAGTAATAGCAATTATTTAACATTAAATATTTTGTGACCGCTGTAAAATTGTCGTCTATTACAGCGGGCATTTTGTGAACGTTGTAAAACTGGCATGTATTACAACGGGCTTGAAAGGATCGTTGTAATAGCATTCTATTACAACGGGCTATCATCGCCCGTTGTAAAAAGGGCATTGTATAAGGCATCTATTACAACGGGCCTGAATGGACCGTTGTAATAACCTTCTATTACAACGGGCTATCATCGCCCGTTGTAAAAAGGGCATTGTATAGGGCATCTATTACAACGGGCTTGAATGGACCGTTGTAATAGCCTTCTATTACAACGGGCAGCCAATGTCCGTTGTAAAAAGGGCGTTGTAATAGGGTATTTTTGTTGTAGTGTAGTGCCTAGTGTGTGTATATGCGTCCATTAGCATCCACTAGCAAACACTTGTAACCACTTGCATCCAACATACATAACATGTTCTAGTAACATGTTTACATTTAGTCCTACCATCCATAGGTTAAATCCTAAGATCTACCCACCAAAGGATACTAAAGGAAAGAACCTATTCAAAACTAAAGATGGAAATAAGAAATTCAAAACGTACCATCAAAGAGATGCAGATAAGAGGTACGTATTTTCTCCTTAGCCTCCCACGTAGCGTTCTCAATACTATCTCCCCACTGCACCTTAACCAAAGGGACTTCCTTATTTCTAAGATTCTTGATATCATGCCCAACAAACTTGGTAGGAATGCGACGGACCGATGCTTCTCTCTCCACTTTAACTTCCTCCTCGAATACTTAAGAACTCTATTAACTCTCTCCGTTTGGCCATCCGTTTGAGGGTGATAGGTCGTACTCAACCTAAGTCGTGTCTCTAAAGCCTCTTGCAAGCTCCTCCAAAACTCGCTAGTAAAGATAAGGTCTCTGTCGCTCACTATGCTAGAGGGAACTCCATGAAGTCGGCTATCTCACGAAAGTATATGGATGCCAAATAAGGTGCTATCCTCTTACTCTTGATCGAAATGAAGTGGGTGCTCTTAGTCAAACGATCTACAGTCACCCAAATACTGATATTCCCCTTCCTATATCAGGGTATACCGTCTATGAAGTCCATCAAAACACTATCTCACTTCCATTCGGGTACATCCCATGGTTGAAGCAATCCGCTAGGCCTCTACTGCTCCACCTTAACCCTTTGGCACACAAGACACTTAGCCACAAACTCTACTACACCCTTCTTCATGCCATTCCAATAAAACACTCTCTTCATGTCCTTATACATCTTATCACCACCCGGATGAATAGTCATCCGAGAATGGTGTGCTTCTGCTAGAACTGCACTCATCAAATCACCAGTGTAGGGGATACAAAGTCTTCCATCTCTCCTTAGCCACCCTTTACTATCGATGGAATAGCGTTGAAGATATCTAGAGACCTCTCCTCTACTAATCCTATCTAGAATATCCACATGCTCTGAATCCTCTCGCTATCTTGATCCAATCTGATCTATGAGGGTAGGCTTAACCTCAAGTGCTGCCAATAATCCAGGAGTAATGTCTGTAGAGGGCTTAAAATCAAAGGTGGAAATAAACTCTAGGCTTTTCTACTCCATGAACATTGGGCTAAGGGTTGTTCTCTTCCTACTTAATGCATATGCAACCACATTCCCCTTGCCAGGGGTGTAAGATATCTCAAAGTCTTATGATGCTAGAAACTCCATCCAACGTTGCTGCCTCAAGTTTAAATCCTTTTGTGAGAACAAGTACTTCAATGATTTATGGTCAGTGAAAAGCTCGAACCTCTCTCCTAGCAAGTAATGTCTCCAAGACTTGAGCACGAAAACAATAGCAGCTAGCTCCAAATCATGGGTGTGGTAGTTCTTCTCATGAGTTCTCAATTGTCTACTCTCATAGCATACTACCCTCTCCTCCTACATCAATACTGCCCCAAGGCCAGTCCCACATGCATCAGTGTATACTGTAAAAGGCTTAGCTCTGTCGGGTAAAACTAACACTGGTGCACTAGTAAGGGTCCTCTTTAGCATCGTGAAGGAATCCTCACAATCCACGTCCCATGCGAATGCCACATTCTTCTTAGTGAGGTGAGTAAGCGGTGCTGAAATCTTAGCAAAATCTCTGATAAACTTCCTATAATAACCAACCAAACCTAAGAAGCCTCTAACTTCGGTAACTTTCTTGGGGGCCTTCCAATCCTGTAACTCTACTACCTTAGCGGGATCCACCGCTAGACCCTCTTTTGTGACTACATGCCTCAAGAAACGCACCTCCTCATGCCAAAAGTGATACTTCGAGAATTTTGCTTTCAACTAATGAACACGAAGTGTACAATGAACCTCCTCAAGATGAATAACATGCTCTTCCATACTCTTGGAAAACACCAGAATGTCGTCCACAAACACTACCACGAACTTATTTACGACATCTTGAAAAACATGGCTCATTAGATCTACAAAATAGGCTGGGGCATTGGTCAACCCAAATGGCTTAACCAACCACTCAAAGAATCCATCGGGTGTCCTAAATGATGTCTTATCGATGCTATCGTTAACAACCCTAAGCTGATGAAATCCAGTGGCTAAGTCAAGCTAAGAAAATACCTAAGAGCCAACCAATTGATCGAAAGATCATCCATCCTAGGAAGTGGGTAAGGGTTCTTCTTTATGAACTTATTTAACTGTTTATAGTCTACACAAAGTCGAAGGGAACCATCTGCCTGTAGCGAAGACGACTGGCGCCCCCACTCAGATATGCTTCATCCGATGAAGCCTTTCTCTAATAGCTCACCAATCTGCTTACTTAACTCCTTTCTCTCCCTAGGAGCCATATGTCTCACGGGCAATGCCACTGGCTTAACATTGTCATTTAGATAGATCCTAAAGTCAATCTCTCTCTTAGGGGGTAACCCCCTAACCTCCTCAAAAACGTCTAGGAAATCTCTATCAACTGGACTTGAATCTAACTCTCCTAGTGATGAATCAAGGGAATGAAGGAAGCTCAACATGACTGACCCCTGTGGGTCGCAAGAAACCTCAAGAGTCCGTCCACTACATGTCCCTAGCCTAACAACTCTCCTCTTGCAGTCCAATATCGCCCCATAAGTGGATAACCAGTCCATCCCCAAAATCATCCCATGCCCCAAAAATCCCATTACATAGGCGTCACAATCAAACTCTACACTTAGTATAAAAATTTTCAAACCTCGACAAATCATGGATAAATGTGTCTATCCTCTTATGAGGTTTGAAAAAACTATAGGGTCTACAACTAGAGAAATATCTAGGTGTAAACAATCAACCAAGGAACTAGAAATGAAAGAATGTGATGCTCCGGAGTCAAAAAGAGTCTGAATAGGAAAATCCGAAATAGAGATCAAACCTTCTACAGAGACTTCCCTACCTTGATCCGGTCCACTACTAGAAGGTGCTGCATCCGAAGCCTGGACTTGCACCGTAGGTGCGCTTGCTTTCTGCCCTATCCTCTGAGGACAAGCTCTACTAAGGTGTCTAGGTTACCCACAGCTGTAACATCTCCTCTTCACCGTGTCCTTCTTACAATCCTTTGAATAATGCCTAACCAATCCACAATTATGACATTTCTCGCCCTTCTTGATCTATCCCTTTTGAGATCCTCCTCCTTTCTTCTTGTCTTTATCCTTCTTATTCTTCCACCACTGCTTCTTAGAGTTTTTTGATTTAGGAACCTTCTTAACCTCTTCTTCCTTAGCAACATTTGATATGAGAGCCATTTCCCCAAGTGACTCATATGTCACTTCCATAGGTACATGTGTTAATGCCAACCCTTGGAGGGGCTGGTTCAAACCTTTAGCAAACTTGGTGGCCTTCTTATGCGGTGTATTAACAAGCTCCATCTCGAACCTCGATAACTCATTAAACTGATTTATATACTCTTTCATCAAAAGACTCCCCTACTTCAGACTGATGAACTTCTCCATACATGCTTTCCTCGGCTTGCAACAAGAACTTTCTCTCAAACCTTTCCCGAAATCCAACCCAACCAATGTCTCTATCCTCCATCTCTACAATCTCCCACCAGTAAGAAGCCTCTCCCTTCAGCTGCCAAGATACAAGCTGAACTCTCTGTCGGTCCTCCAATCCTAACAACCCAAATATCTTCTCCGTATTCCTCAACCAAGTTTGTGCCTCTACGAAATCCTCTGTGCCAGAAGACATCTTTGCCTCCTAAATTAGCGAAGTCCTTGCATAGCATAGAAAAATTGGCTGCTGTAGGTGGATTAACGGGACCTCCACCCGCCGGTGCTACATTGGGCGCTTACCCTTGCACCTCTAGTGCCATAGCTTGGAGGTATCTACGGAACCAGCCGGGGACATGGACACCCTCTAGAAGATTTGGGGTGTCCTCCATTCTATGCAAAGAAAAGAAAATTTAGGCTCAAAAGAATCGAAATAAGGTTGAACTGGACTTTGAGGGGATTTTTATAAAAACTCTCTTATACTTGAAAACTATTTCTATAATAAGAGTTTCTTTCTGAAAAATACTTTTAGTTTGAAGATATGTTACCTTTGAAAAATACTTTACTTTTAAAACAAGTTTTTAGGAAATCTGTAACCTTAGGATCTGATACCAAATGAAACACCCCACACCCTTTAGTATTCCCAAAAAGGGCACACCAAATGATGTGGTGCGTTATAGGTATAGCAAAAGCATCATAGAGACTAAGATTCACAAGATAAATAAGTAAAAGCAGCGGAAAACATTTGAATAATAACTTATCATTTAGAATTAAACTTCATTTCAAAATAAGTTATAAAAACATAACATGTCTCAAAAATCTCTTATGTCTCATAAAAATACATCTCAGTCTCACAAAATCAGAGTACAAAAATAAAAACAATAATAATCCCTCTCACAAGTGTCAATCCATCATAAGCCAAATGAAAAAGATGAAAAGCAGAATAATACATTTGAAATGAGAAAACTCTGAAAATGAATCTCCATGCAACCTGAATCAACTATTCTCAACTCTGCTGGCCTATGGGTGGAAAAGGAAAGATAGAGGAGTGGTTAAGACAATAAGTCTGGCGAGTGAAAGTAATTACTAGCATTTCTAAGCAAGGTAAAGATAATAGACTAAGCAATAGTTCTAGCTTGAAAGGAAGATACAGAAAAGATAAAACTTGCATAAAATGCTGTTTCTGATTCTGTTTGACTGTTTGCTTTGATTGTTTGCACTTGTCTTAAACTGCTGTGATTAGGCTGAAACCCCAATCCTATCTCAACTGCTAATCTTGATTAGGCTGAAATCCTAATCCTACCCATTGATCGGCCTTTCCTATCTCTGTTGTGCCACTATGAGCCAATCCTATTGGTTCCACAGCAAAAGACACCTCTTAGTGCTTAGGACGCAGTAGCGAATTATTTACCCTAATCGATGTCGCACGCTCGGTCATCGTCGGTACACACTAACTGTCACCCCCTATTTGACCCTTTATTTACCCTATTCACCATAAGCGTGCCCAGCCTCAACCACGTGTGAGACCATCAGTCCTCGACCTGAAAAGGGAATGTGGCCGATGCTGGTCCTAACAAACAAATCTTCTAACTTTGCGCTCCTTGCACAAATCCCCAAATTTGAGCCTCTATCTATTGGCCACTTATTTACCCTAATCAGCATAAGCGTGCCCAACCTCACCTATGTGTGGGACCATCTGTCCTAGACCTGAAAGGGAATGCTGCCGGTACGAGCCACTACTGCTATATTTGCTTATTAACTTAATCCAAGATCTATGTTTTAAAATAAGCCCCTTCTGTTATTTCTTTCTAATTATAACCAACGTGTTATAATTGTTCTTGCAACTTCTACTCTTCTATTTTCTCTTTTTAGTTATAACCACTTATTATAATTATGCTTGCAAATATCTCAAATTTGCCTATTTCAGTCCATCTCTATTTTATTTCAGGTTTTCTCATTTTTCATCTGATTTCTGTAAATTTATTGTTTTTCTATTTTAATCCATATTTGCGAATTCTTCTCTTTTTTATATTTTATTCGCGTAAAAAAGGATTAAATTCTATAAAAAGAAACTAACATTTACAGGCTAAATTCCAACTTAATATAGATGTAAATAAGTGTAAATAACTGAATAAAATAGCTAAATAAAAATAGACTGAAAAGAACTTCTGAAATTTACATATAACTGACTGTAAATAAACTTACATAAAAACTGTCTCATAATTGTAGAAAAACTACAACTATTGAGAACCCTATTATTTTAAATTGCTTACAAATCTAAAATAATTACAAAACACTCACATGTGGTGCTTAGCTATAATCCTTAGCCTTCCTGGATCCACTTCTAGAGCGTAAAATATTTTTATTAAAAAGGTTTCCTCCCCAGAAAAAATTTTCTATTTAGGGTTCAACCGCAGGCAATGAACCCAATTGGGAGAAAATCTGAACGAGAAAAATAGCTGGGCCAAAGGTTCTATTTATAGTGTTGCTTAGGGATCTCATGCCGTCGGATTTTCTAGATTTAATCTGGTGCAACCATGTCATAGGCTCACTAGGAACCGTCGGATGCAGCAGGATTTCACAAAAATTGAATTTACACTCTTCGGCTCGTACCTGGACCAAAAATCGTCCAGGGAAGGCGTGGGTCGACCTAAGCTATTTGCGGGTCAACCTATAGGTCGACCCGACCCTAGCAAGGGTCGACCCTAATAGGTCTTTTTTTCGTTTAATTGTTTATATATATTTATATAATTCTGATTTTTTATTCTTTTCGATACTTCTTCATACTAGCTCGGATTTCGACAAGTTATATATGGAAATTGATCGGAAAATTGCCACGAACCTAATGGTGCAACTCCCATAGCTAAATTCTGACAATTCCAAAAATGCTCATTTTCACTGTTTAATAATTATTTTGGTTATTTAATTATCTAAAAATGCGGGTGTTACAATAATTAAGTGATATAAATTATATTTTACTATGTATATAAATACATAAAATAATGTAAAAGTAAGCCTACACTAATATACACATCTATATACATAAAATGAAATTTATAAATATGAATAAACAATTTAAATTCAAATTCAAACTTCAAACTTCAAATTTCAAAAGTAGATCAAGATCTGAAAATATCCTTTAAGCTTAAATTAAAAATTAAAAATTTGTAAATAAATTTATATATAATAAATATGTGTGTGTGTACATGAATGTTTTAAAACGTAAATATAAAATATATATTTATGTATATATACATTAAGAATTAATATATTAAAATCATTTATAATATAAAATGGTGTTATATAATAAAACATACACACATACATATATATAACACGATGTATACATATTTTTTCGACCATATTTATATTTTTCCAAAATCAATTTTATAATAATATCCGTATGGAATTTTTTTGAAAATTTAGAACTACAATCCATATGAAAATTAATATTTTTTTAATGTGAAAAAATTATCAAGTGATGTTTGTAAATTTATGCATATTAACATATTTATATATATGTATGTGTGTGTGTGTTTGTGTGTGTATAAATTATTAAAACCAATTTAATTCAATATACTATAAATCAAATTATATATATTTCAAATATAATAAACATATCAATATACATAAAAAATTATTTTTAAAAGCAAAATATTAAAAATTCAACAACAAAATTATAAATAGTTAATGTTATTTATTTTGATTTAAAAATTTAGCTTTGTTTAAAAGGAAATTAATTTTAATTTGAATATTTATTTATTTATTTTAAAATTAAGTCGAAAATAAAAGATGTATATATATGAATTTTTTTTAAGTTTCACAGCAGGATATAGATATATATAAATTTTAGACTGACTGTATACACATTTAAGGATTCGTGATATATATATATATATATATATATGAATTAGCATGTTCCCTCAACCATAGCTTAGTAATAACACCTTGAATGTTGAATTTACTGAATTCCTAGGATTTGAATCCAATCTTTTTAAGAAAGTGCTATGAGACGAAGAGATCTATGTACCTTTCTTCTATTTGACTTGAAATTATGTTTTAAGTTTGAAAATAATGGAGGAGGGGGCAATGGAGCTAGCGGCTAAAGGTAGGGGAGAGGGAGAGCAAAAAGTAAAAGTCCCAAAAGTGAGGGGAAAATGAGTTTAAATAAGAGAGAAAGGAGAGAGTAAATATGGATCCAGATCCACCCTTATCTCTATTATTTAACCCCACAAATATCATCACGAGCACCTTCTCCCATCTTGTATAAATGGCCATTCCATTGACCCATATAGGCTTCCTTTCCATGTCAAACCAGATTAGATAATTCATATTTATATCAAATTTAAACGTACATCGATATTGTATATCAATACTGTGCTTATAACATTAATATATGCACCATTTTCAATACCGATCAACACAAATCAAATAAATTTTTATAATAAATATTTCACAAATATAATTAATCTATGTATAACAATTATAATTTAATTAATTAGGCAGTAATTAGAGTATTCAACATTGTAGTTGTGTGACTCTTAGGTGTAAATTCAGTCAGCGATTAATGTCGAATAATTTGAATATTAATGCTCACACATTACCTTAGCTAGTGTTGTGATAGTTTTTCAAATTTATCGCTTACACAGTTTTGATAAAATCCAATTTTACTTATTTTAAGCGGTCATCGGTAGTAAAAATATTTACGCCAATTCTCTTTATTAAAACTATATCACATTAGGAATTATGGAACTTGGTAATGGTCAAAATTCCAATATCATCCACATTCAACTTGGATAGTACAAACACAAAGTCCTGGGTTCAATAATAACAATTATTATTAACTGAACTACTCTGGCCAAAGTCTTTGACTTTGAGTTGACTTTAGCTGACCGTGATATTAATCTCATATAACCGTGGGGACGAATTCTCTACTGAATAATGTTTCACTTCCAATGCTTCAACTCAACTCAACTATAATCGTTCGATGGATGCCATGCCACGATTCAACTATAATCAAAGTAGAGTTTCCATATTAAAGTTCAATAGCATTCTCAGATCAAGAGAACTGTGTAATATCATCACATCGATATTTTCTATTTGACCATAGTTATATTGACGAGAACTAACCTCTTTGCATCTACTTTTTGTCTCACGACCTCTTTCTACTCAACGAATTCTCTAATTAGGTGGAACTTTTAAAGATTGGTGTCGTGATTTGTAACGACCCACCTTTTTGGATGGTTTAAATGGACAATAAACCACACATGTCAACTCAAACCATTCAAAAGGGAGGATTGTTAATGGGGTAAATAAGAAAATAATAGAAAAGAAGGAAAACAAACACATAATCTCACATCGGAATGACAAAATATAATAATCAAATAAACAGTTCATGAAGCTGTTTTACAAATAGCATTTGATTACACTTTCACAATACACCAGATTTATACATACAACAGGAATACCCAAAAAAAATGCAGCAGAACAACATGATGTAGTGGATTAATAATAATATACAAATCTCCATCTTCGTCCTCCAGAAATAAAGTCTTCAACACTGAAATGCTTAGGCTGACCCGAGCGTAATGAAAAGACAAAACACTCGAGTCAGAACTAAAACATCTTATGTAAGTTAAATCAACAGTAAATAAATATGAGTGCAACAGCTTCAGAGATGTTTATGGGATTTTACATCTTCTATCCAGTGTCCAACATTCATGCAATAACTTAAGAGATGTTCGGGATTCCATCTCCTAAGGATCCGTTAAACTATCTACGTACATAGTACAATACGCTATTATAATATGTCTACAGTAAAGTAGTATTAAAATAGCATTAAGGCGTTACCCATATCCCCCTTAACGCATTTTATATAAATGTCATAAACGACCCATAAATTTTAATGGTTTTAATAAAGTAATTAACTGAAATTTTGTGAAATTTTAAATAATTGAATTTGGAAATAAAAATTTGATATTTGGATTACATCTACTTAAACATAGCAAATGGTAAATTTTCATCTGATAATATGGAAGTTAATTTTGTTGTATAATTTTATATAATTCAAATCAGTTAATATTTGATGATAATAAAACGTTATCCAAACCTGAATATTTTTATATAATAAAAATGTTTATCATCTTCTGAGTGAGACGTCATATCTCGTTTCATAAAATTTGGACTACTATTCCTCCGTTTATCTTATTTTCGGCAATTAAGCAGCATTTTCGGTACCGATTTTCGACTTTTGATAGGATGTTCATATCGCTGATATCTGTGTACCATTCTATTCGCCATGTCGTGCTGATCTCCACAGCATATTTGTTTATGTGCTTCGGAGTCCGGTATACAGCGAAGTCTACGGAAACGGCAACTGTATCGGTACCACTTTTGATAGTTGTGTCCATTCAAATTTCAAACGGCTGGAATAAAACAGCCACTAGCATTGATTATAACATTTATTACTTCCTAGAATTCAGCCGTCCGTCATTTCAAAATTCTAAACGTTTAAAATTAGTATACCCTTTGTATTCATTCTTTTCAACGGTTCAATTCCATCTGCTTTTATAACCTTCATTTCTTTTTCAATTCGTTTCATTTTAATTGCAAAGCTTCTCTCCTGGCATGCATGCATTACCACCAGTCCAGAAGTAGTTATTTATGACTACTAGGTTCATACTTAGTAAGTATGAACCTAGTAGTCATAAATAACTACTTCTCTCTAGAGAGAAGTAGTTATTTATGACTACTAGGTTCATACTTAGTAAGTATGAACCTAGTAGTCATAAATAACTACTTCTCTATCTACAAATGGTATATCTACCTTGGCATTACCTCGAGTGTCGTGTTCACATGCCCTAGCGCACCTTCTACGAATTTGTTTTGTACCATACCTATGGAGTGCCCTCTGATAGCCCTCTAGTTTACGGGGGGAGTTACGATATGTATAGACTATGGGAATATATAAAATGTGTTAAGGGGGATATGGGTAACGCCTTAACGCTATTTTAATACTTTTACTTTACTTTAGACATATTATAATAGCGTATATTACTACATAGTAGATAGTTCCACGGATCCTTAGAGGATGGAAATCCCAACCATCCTTTAAGTTACTTGTATTCCAGTTGATATTTCACTTGAGTTGAATTTATTAATATAAGAATGTTAATCCTGACTCGAGTGTTTTGTGTTTTGCTTTACGCTCGGGTCAGACTGAGTGTCACAACATTTGAGACTCACCTTTGGAGTTGGAGTTTCACTTGAAGATCCATCTGTATCTATTCAGCCTTCAGCTATCCAGTTATTTTGTTCAGACTTGTCATCTATTTGTATTCGAGACTACATTGTATTTGAGATATTTTGTTGTATTTTATTTCAAACTCTATTGTTTATATAGTAGCTTCATGAACTACTATTTATTTATTCCGCTGCTTATTGTTATATTACTCTATGTCTGTGATTCTGTGATTTATTTATTTACTGTATATGCTGAGTTTTTCCAAATATAAATTAACAATCTGTTATTTTGAGCAATTCAAGTCTAACATGTGTGGATGCGAATGGTTCGAAATACCGGGTCGTTACAGTTGGTATCAGAGCTCCAGTTTAGGCGGAACGTAGCATATAGAGTGAATTTAATTACAAAATCACCTTCGTTCGAGTTTGAATTTCTCCTCTTTGATTAGGATTTCTTTTGAATTCCGGAACTTTCCCTTTTGTTCTGAAATCCATCCTTGTCTCTCCCTATTCGTGTTTTTCTTGATTCTGGAGTATCCCATAACTCCACTTCGTTTGATCTCTATAATGAATCGGCAGTTCCGCCAATCTGGTATGATTTGTAAAGGGGTGAAACTCCTTTACAAAAGGCATTGATTCACCGAAGATTTCTATACCCTCGGTTTAGATGGTGCTATCTCTTGCTATGCCCGAATTCTATCTCTTGTGATCACATGTCGATTTGTCTCAGAATTCTGCATCGATCTTATTCTTGAAGTCACGGTTGACCCGGTTAAGGTTGCCCACGATTAATATAAGTCTATCCATCCTTTCTCTTTTGTTATTTGATTATCTGATCTTCGTTTCGAGCTTATCTTCTAGTTAGAATTCTCTTTGATTAGGGCCTCTCTTGATCTGAATCTCTGTCCTTGATTTGGAATCCATTCTGGAATCATCGAGTGAGGGAGTGTATTTGTAGTTAATATTAAAATATTTTATAGTGTGTTGTTTGAGTTGTTAAGTCTGAATTTTGGGTTTCGATCGATTCGTCCAATCAACGTATCGATAGGAATTCCAAAACACTTGAACAGAGCAAACTGACACAATATTGTTTTCAAAAACTTGGTAAATGAAATAATTTTGGGTATGATTATATATTATATATATAAAGGTATAATTTTCTGAAATTGAATGGTTAATTAAATTGATTGTTAGAAATGATAATACTAGATTATCATTTATTGTTTTATTCAACATTCCTTAAACTATTAACTCTTGTGGTAAATTATAAGGAAATGAAAATTTTATAAATATAGTTTATAAATCTGATTTGCGAATGAAATAAATTGATTAGGAATTTGAGAAATGAATTTTCCATGCTTTTCAAAATTTGGTTTTCAAAGTTTGGAATATATTATTTGAAAGTATTTTCGAATGGAAATTGTTTCGAAAGGAGAATTTTAAAAGAAATAAGTCAGTACTCTCCTCTTTTGTCGCTGGAAAATAATTTCGATGATGACTGCAACATCATCGACATTCATTTTCGAGTCTCGAAGTGGAGAGGCCCTTAGTAGCTTTGCTATACTTTTGTTTTAGGAAAAATGGATTTGATTTAAATTCCTTATGTATAATTTGATTTATAAAAATATATGTGTATATAATTATTTCAAAATAGTTTGAAGTGAAACCGGAAATTTGAATCTTAAGTTTTATATTAAGAAATGGTTTCAATTATTGAAATAAAGTGAAACTTTTGAATAAGTGGAATATCTTAAATGATAAATGAAATTAAACCAACTTGAAATAGTTGAATTTGAATAAAATTTATTTGTATAATACTAAATTGCATTCTAATATATATAACCTGCCTAAATTATTCAAAAAGTAAAATGTTAGGGGTATAATAAAGGGTTGTACAAGAAGAAAACTTAAGTAATAAATTGTTCAAACCAAAATCTGGCTTAATATAAATGTCATAAATAATAGAAAATTTGTATATTGTTTAATTACATTCAGAATCATTAATATAACTTACCTAGAAAAGTTTAAATGTAATTAGAATGTAATTGGGTAGTATACACTATGGTATAAGAAATATGATATCAAAATTTATATTTTGTTAAGGTAATTTACTGATAATAAATTGGATAATAAAAAGGGAAAATTTATTTGTTGAATAATATATGGTTATAAAATGTATACACCTAATATTTGTTGCAAAATTTGTTAAGTGAAATAAATGAAATAAATAAAAGAGAAGACCATTTAAGCAGATAAATATGAACTTAAGAATAGTGAACTTGAATTTTAGTGGAATCAACTTAGGTGAAGATAAATGGATAAAATAAACGAGTTAATTTAAAAATGAATTTGTTTGAAAAAAATGTTGATAAAATGAAAGAAAATCAAAATATTAAATTGAATGACTATTTATTAGTTGAATAAGATGGATTAAACCAAATTGTTGAATATTAATTTACCTAAAATTGAAATCTATATGGTTTTGAATAGTTAAGGTTGAATGTTGAGGTGGAATTAACTATGGTTGATCAAATAGATGAGTAAAAAAAAATTTGTTGTGAAATTTTTTGTAATAAATGTTAATAAATGGGGAGCAAATCAATTGAATAAAAGTATATGGAAATGAAACCAATCAAATGTGAACACAATAAATTTGATTGATTAAATAAAATGAATTGGAATCAACTAATTGGATATAAACCAATTTTAAAATAAATGTAGTTTATATGGTTTTAAATTAATTGTTTTATTTTTCATTTCAATCTATCTTTTCTTCTGCTTGTTTCTATTCTCCTACCTCGTTCCTTTTCGGGGACGAAATGTTTTGAGTGGGGGAGAGTGTAACGACCCGTAAATTTTAATGGTTTTAATAACGTAATTAACTGAAATTTTGTGAAATTTTAAATAATTGAATTTGGAAATAAAAATTTGATATTTGGATTACGTCTACTTAAACATAGCAAATGGTAAATTTTCATCTGATAATATGGAAGTTAATTTTGTTGTATAATTTATATAATTCAAATCAGTTAATATTTGATGATAACAAAATGTTTTCCAAACCTGAATATTTTATATAATAAAAATGTTTACCATCTTCTGAGTGAGACGTCATATCTCGTTTCGTAAAATTTGGATTGCTATTGCTCCGTTTATCTTATTTTCAGCAAATAAGCAGCATTTTCGGTACCGATTTTCGATTTTTGATAGGATGGTCATATCGTTGATATCTGTGTACCATTCTGTTTGCCACGTCGTGCTGATCTCCGCAGTATTTCATTTGTGTGCTTCGGAGTCCGGTATTCGGCGAAGTCTACGAAAACAGTAACCGGATCGGTACCACTTTTACACTTTTGATAGTTGTGTCCATTCAAATTTCAAACGGCTGGAATAAAACAGCCACTAGCATTCATTATAACATTTATTACTTCCTAGAATTCAGCCGTCCGTCATTTAAAAATTCTAAACGTATAAAATTAGTATACCCTTTGTATTCATTCTTTTTAACGGTTCAATTCCATCTGCTTTTATAACCTTCATTTCTTTTTTAATTCGTTTCTTTTTAATTGCAAAGCTTCTCTCCTTGTTCGTCCCATTCTTTCATCCACCTTCCATTTTTGTTCTGGAAAAAAATGAAATATTGTGAACATACTTTTCGGTAAACTGCTACTTCCCCTCTCCAGTCTTATGCGTTTTTCCCCAAACCCGGCTTGTGCTCGAGATCGACCTCACATCCACCTCAAGTCGTAAGCCACTCACGCAGCAACCCATCACCGATTCCATCACCATCACCTCCCGCTCTTCAACCCAAGCCTTTGCCACTCCATTTTTCCGTGACAACAAGCTCACCTTCACCTGTAGCCTACCCGAGTCTTCAACCTAGCTCGGCCTGCCTTTTGATCCTTAGGTAATATATATAGATGTATATATATGTATTTCATATGCTGTACTATATATATATATATATCTATAGCTGGTTTTAACAGAGATGTATAATGCTATATATTTGGTTTTATGGAAGTTGTATGTGTATGTTAGTTATATATATGATAAACTGTTATTATATAACAAGGTCAGGGTATAGTATAAAGGCTGTAATATATATATTGGTTTCTAATTTTGCATAGTAGTATTTTTATTGTCGGAAGCTATATATATACATTAGTCTAGATATTAGTATATAAGTTTACTGAAGTATTGATTTCTAATCATATTATATTTTATTTTTTTTCCATTTGAATATGTTATATATGTTTACAGTTCATAAGTATATTATCTTACGAAATGTATTATATATTATATTATAAAGTTGTTTATATAGTTTTGTTTATTTACAGTTTGTGTTTACAGTTTGTTATATTTCAAAGTCTAGCTTGTTTATAAATTATGTTGCAGTTATCGTTTACAAATAAATTTTATTTAAAGCTCATAAGTATAACATGTTAGTTTATAATATTTTTACTGTGGTATATATTTTATGCATTCAAGCTAGGCGTATATGTGCTCTAGTTATATATATATGTAAGTACTTACAATATATTATTATTGCATAAAGGAAGGATATATATATTAGTCTATTTATGTTACTTTATGTAAGCATATATAGGTTCTGTAAAATGTATATGTTTTGTCTGCTTGTCTTGCTTTTGAGAAATATATGATCTAAGTGTTTGTTTATATAATGTAAGTATATATATATATATATATATGATCTGTCCATTTTGGTATATAAATATAAGCTATGTTATACTACATAAGTCTGCATACATATACTGTAAATATATATATTGATTTATTTGTTTGTATATGTACATATATTATGTTTTGCTGGCTTCTTCATGAATGTATGTGTAAGTTATATGTTTTATGGTATATAACTTCTATATTACTGATATATATATTGTTGATTTCAAAGTATATATATATATATAAGTAGTTACTTTAAAATATATGATGTATATATGTTGATTTTAATATATGTGTTTAATTAAAACAATGATTTTTAATTATATATATATATATATATATTATTTTAATATTTGTTTTAAATTAAACATTGATTTCATCGATTCCTTGTTATCAGCTTTGCAAATTCGTGCCAATCTTGATTTGCTTTGGAATTTGTGCTTGGATTCGTAATGTAACGACCCGGATTTTTCGACAATGAATTTGAAATATTTAAATGGTTTTAAATATTGAATTTGAATTATAAATTGATTTTTAGTATGAAAAGTTTGATTTTCATTTATAAAATAAATGCAGAATTTAAATATAGCGGGTTATTGGATAATTGAATTTAATAATGGAGAATTAGTTAAAAAGGTGAATCTAGGGTTTTAAGCTTGTTAAAAATATTTTAAAGGCTTGTAAAATTTATATTAATAGTAATAAAGGTAATAAAAGTTTTAAAATTGAATTTGGAAGTGACCTCTTCAGTTTTAAAAATATATCGTTTAAATTGATATTTAAAATATTGCCTTCCGAGGCACAGTCTCGGAATTCGATGAAACCAGTTTCATTGGATCCATGATATTGTATTATTATCGGATTTCAAATATCGTAGTGTTTGGAGTTATCGGTTGATCGTACGGAATATAAATGCTGAAAAATAATAAATCGAATTTAATTTAAATGGTTAATTTGAAAAGCTATCTTCTCCATACGATCGAATTAGGACTCGAAACCTTTTCCATTGCATTCGGAGTAGGGGTATAACATTATAAACGCCTAGCGGCACGCCTCGATAAGGGTTCGCAATTTTAAGCTGCGTAAATCGAGACGTTTCAAAATGTAAATAATATATTTATAATTATATTGAATGACTGCATTCACATCAAAACTTTTCCCCTTCTTTTTAGAGACACTGTAGCTGACCTTCTGAAATACGCCACCATTCACCTTTATATCACGTACCGCTTTCTTTTCTTCCTTTCAAAAAAAAAATCAAACCGAATGAAAGGAAAAAAATGGCGCTTCCTCTCGGTATATATAAAAAAAAGTATAGTGCCACGTTATTTTTTTTCCAATTCAAAGCAGAATTGCGGCCATCCCTCTTCATTCAATCGAAAATCACGATCCTGTCAATTTCCCTCTTCTTAAAGCAGAACGATTCAAATCGATTTGAAAAAAAATGGGGGAAGGGCTACGACAGCTTGAATCGCGGTCACGCAAGCTCGTACGCGAACGTTGTAGGAAATCTCTCGCGGTGAGAAGGGAGGAGGTCGATCGATCCATGGGGCCGCTTCAAACTCGAGCGAGGGCAGTTCGATTGCATTTGGAAAGGTCGCGTGCGTCTCGATTAGCGGCGTTGAGGCTCGCGAGTTCGGGTCGCGATGTTGGTGGAGGTGGCTTCACAAGCAATCAAGGGTTCAGGCGCGTACGATCTCGCGGTGGAAGTAGGGCACAGGGATGGTGGATCTCGAGGTCGGGTATGGTGATGGGGGGTGTCGAGGTCGCGAGTTGCTTGCGAGTGGTCATGGTCAACTGAGGAGGGGAGGTATTTGATGTCTCTGTTTTTAGTGTAGGAGTTGTCAGTTTAATTATAAAAAAATGATAATCAGGTTTTAACTGAAATTTTTTTTACAGTAAGGTGAAAAGAAAGTTATTTTTATTTACTGAAAAATAGATAGGATCGAAACATGAATATATATATATATATAAGGTTTTGGAAAAATATAGGGATTTTAAAAGTGTTGTAAAGTTTATATAAAAATTAGATTTTTAAACCTATATAGATTATTTTTAAGTATATATATGTAGTTTCAAAATTAAAAATAAATATACATATATACATTTTATATTTACTAGTTTATTTTAAAATAATGGATTTGCTGATTAATTTGTTCAATTAACTTATTTAATTTATTTTAGTTACTTAAAGAATTTTAAAGGGAAATAATTAGCTTAAATTAAATTATTAGTTAATTAAATTATTTAATGGCAATTGATTGTTCGATTATTTCGAATATTAATAAACCGTATAAATCTTTATACAAGGTTTAAAGTCGTGAAACCAAGGCAAGTTCGAAGTGGACTGCAAATAAAATAAATGTGAGATTTTCTCACTCATTTGGATAACCTTATTTAAATTTAAATGTTAAATTATTGGATGCCTGAATTGATTGATAGATTTATAATTTATCTGTTGGATATAAATATATATAGTAGTATATATATTAGTATTAGAGTGATTGATATTCTCGCATTATATAGCGGATGAGACCCTATGCGCCCCCGCATAATAGCGGATGACCCTATATACCGCGATATCCCCCTCGAAGTGGGATTGGTATTTTATTTGTTGACTAACATCTGTGGATGTAGGAAAAAGAGGTTGGAGGGATCCAACAGGATTCCTCAAAAATATTTATTGTTCATATATATATATTGATATATGATATGGTGGACAGATTAATATGGATTGTGTGTGAATTGGATTATTAAATGTTAAATGGCATAGGAAGTAAAATGGGCATTTAAATACCATAGATAATTAATTTGAAGGAATTTAAAAAGAAATTTGAATGGTAAATATTTATTGGGTTTATTCTAAAGGAAAACTAAGTGGGGCAAAAATATATTAACTAATTTGGGCTATACTTAACCGTTCGTAAAATTGATTTAAGTAGAGATTTTTGAAATAAATTATATAAAAGAACTTGAAGGGTATTTTGAAATTATGGAAAAGAACTTAAGAAATAATTGAAAATAGATTTGAAATAAATTGGAATTTATTAAGGAAAGAAATTGAAATCGGACTTTTAAATAGAATCTGTTTTTATAAATAGATGGGAAACTCAGGGGAGATTATAAATTTATAAACGGGGTTATAAATGAGATAGATTGATATCAGTGGATATGTTAAAAATAGAAGTTATGGCGTGAACCTATATCGAGTTATGAAAATTGTTTTGAAAAGAAGCAGTGGAGTATATTTCGAATGTGAGAAATGGTGATATGGTCGAGGTGATACGAATAAAGAGGAATCTATGAATTGAATTGGTAAGTATTGGAATTTCTAAAAATAGGCTTTTGTTGAGTAAACTAAAATTGTTTTAAAAGGGATTTTAAATTACCATACTATATAACTTTTAAAGCTATTATCTAGATTTAGAATATTCCGAAATTAGTTATTTTAATACTTAATTTAATTTAAATAAATTCTAATTTTATAAATCTACTTTGTAAATTAATTAGTAACTGAATATGAATTTTTAATGCTTTTAGGAAGTTGATAATTTAGTTTACCTAAAACCATATTTTTAAAAGTAAACCATTTTTCTTATTTCATATATATAATTTTAAATGTCATAACATTCAATTATGAATCCTCTCGAGATGGGAAGCGAAGTTAATTAAAATTGAATAAGACTTTAGGGGAAAGATCTTATAATGGTATTATGGAAATCTAAATAATTTTTAAAGCATAAGATAAGCGAACTTCGAAAGGTGAAATAAAAGTTCACAAGGGAAGTAGAAGTGAAACTGGAATTTTAAATAGGCATAAACGGCTTTGGAAATATTAGAGGGAATTAACTAAGGAATTCTGGAATTTTATAGAATTCGTGTGGAATAAGTGGGAAATTTACAAATAAAGTTGTAAATGATTTTTTTAAAAAGAAATAGGAAATAAGTGAATAATTTCCAAGGGTTGAATATCAAATGGAGTGGGAAAAATATGCTAAGTATTGGGTAAGGGTTGGAATTTTTTCCATGGGAATAAAAAGGGATTTGAAAACTATTTTCAAAGTGTTGAAGTATGGAAAAAATATCTTATATAGATATTTTGAAATAAATTTTAGGAAATTTATTTAAGGCCTGATGGTTGCTTGTGGATGTTATATGATAGTTAAATAACCGACTATCAATATTGGCCAATGCGCTGATCATTTCGAAAAGACCAGGATCAGATTTAATTATTCGAAAACCACTTCGATCCGGTTTGAACGTAACGAATGAATACCGTGAAGATGATGAAGACGGTGATTCGGTTTTTCCAGACCCAGGGCAACTTGTATGGACGAATGCTATCAGAACATCGTCATTGGAGGACGATGAGCATTGTAAGTGAATGTGCTCTTTAAAAGGTAACACTTAGCCTCAAGCCTCATCAACTGGGAATGGCTAAAACAGGGGAGGTACAACAAGGCTAAGTGGGTAGCACCCAATTAGGGTAAGATTTCCCCTGTCTAGAGTCCCTTTACTTCGGCTATGTGGCGGTTGTTAGCTCCAACCGCGGGGAGATCTTATTCGGACTATCCAGTAAGGGGTAGCTCCGGTCTTGTGTTGTAGGGGATTGGGAGTGGTCCTCAGTACTTTGATCTAGACCAGGTACTATGATGGGCAGTACCCCAGTAGCCTTGCCATTGTACGGAACCCAATCTCCAATAAGTGCCCGCATGGTTTTGATTGTGCCCAACTATGCTGGAACGTGAGATGTAAGCATTTCAGCAAGATTCTATTTACTTTCTATAGACACTATTATAATATCAGACAGATTTGATAAAAATGTTTTGGTTATCGTAAGATAAAAACCCGACATGTTTATTTGTGGCGTGGTCTTACGAGATACCTTTGTTTTAAAGGATTTTCGAAAATATAATAATCCAATTGAGTGTGGTTTTCTCATGCTGGTTTTCCAAACTTACTCGGGTGTTGTTTTATTATGATGCTCGGGTCAGACCGAGTTGAACAGATCCAGGAGAATGTGCTATGGAGCTCAAGAGACGAGCTGGATGACAAAGACGTATCTCTGTACTTGAATTATTATTTCCGCTTTGTAAGGACAGATAATAAGCTGTTCAAAGTGATAGATGATTGTTGTACTCTGATAATGGTATGTATATATAACAGTACAGATTTCTTTGTATTTAAAAGCTGTTATTATATATTGTATTTTGTTCCGCTGCGATTGTGAGACTCTAATGTTGTTATTTTCTTCTTCTTCTTCTACCTCTTTCTTCTTTTTCCCTTACGTTTGGTATTTCCAGCATTCGATTGTTCGGCATGTAATAAAGTGGACGTGTTGATGTCGACTTTCAGAGGTCGAAAAAACCGGGTCGTGACTGTGTGGTATCAGAGCGGAAGGTTAAGCGAGAACCTTGGCTCTGGTGGGAATTACTCATTAGAGATAGAGTCCGTAGTACTCTAGAATGAGTTTGAGTGTATTAATAGATATAAGCGCGTATTTGTTAGTGAATATAAATTGTTTTATATTGTGTTGACTTATCGGTTGGGTGTTTATAAATTCTGGTCGGTATAGTCTAGACAACTATATCGATAGGGATTTCTAAACTCTTAAACTAGGCAAACCGACACAGTATTGCTTTAAGAAGTGGGTAATAAAATAATTTTACCTGAAATATATTTTGATATAAAAAGAAATAATTTTTTGAAATTATTATATAATGGAAGTGTTTGGATGATAATATTATAGTCAAGCAAGATTATAGAATTTGAAATAGTTCACATAACTAATATGAGAAATTGTATAAGTATAAATTATACAAAATAAGAAAAGAAAAAAATGAAATTTAACTTGGATTAAATTGAAAAAAAAATACTAAAATTTTGAAATTAAATTAATGGTGATTTGAAAGAAATAAATCAGTGAAGTAGATTAGTTAAATGGATTAAATTTTGGATGTGATTGAATTGGGAAAAAAAATTTAGTTTGATTTGAGAAATAAGAATTGAATTGAAATTAACTTAAATGAAGTTGAGTTGAAATAGAATTAAATTGAAATAAAATTCAGTTGAGTTATAGATGATATTGAATGAAATAAATTCTTACTTAAATAAATAAAAGTAAGTTGAATAAGAATTGGATCGGAATAAATAAATTGGAATAGCTCATAAAAGATGGATTGAATAAAGATATGCTTGGGCTATAAATAATGTATAGTCTTGAGTTAATAACGGAATGTGAATGTGCTTGATTATAAATTGATGGAAATATGAAATATAAGTGGGTGACTTATAAAAATGGAAAGGTGGAATAGAGAACCCAAAATAAAGATTGTTTGATATTTTGGAAAATAAAAAAAAACTCCAAACTTGAATTATAAAATAAAATTGAACTTAAGGAAATTAAATGAAGTGATTTTTGAGATAAAAATCAGATATTGGGATATAAAATTTAAATAAACTAATTAGGTAATTAGTTAGTTAATGAAATATGAAAATGGAACCTAATTTAGTTGAATTGTGAGTTAATAATGGAGTTTGGAAATGAACTCGAGTTATAAATAAAATTCAACTTGGATTGTTAGTGAATTAAATATAAGTGGAAATGTTGTCAAATGAAATGGAATTGGATTAAAATAGAAATGGTTTAAGTTGCAAACAAATCCAATTAAAGCATAAAATAATTGAAATGGACTCGATATTAATTAAATGAGCTCGGGAATGAATTAAGTTTGGAAGTTAAAATTGTGAAGTGGAATAAGTGAATAGACTAATCGAATAAATTAGTAAAATGGATGGGATTTGATTAAATAAAAATCGAATCAAGGATTTAAATTGGAAGTTGATTATAAGAAAAATAAACTAAGTTATGAAGTGAAATAAGTTTAAGAAAATAAACAACTTAAGTTAATATTAAAAGAAGCTTGGCTTAAATTTATTTGCGGAATGGTTATTTAATACATATTAGTATGGAATGTTGTCAAGCTTAATAAAATGGTTTTGAATGAAACCTATGCGGATATGAATGAAATGCAGGTAAATGGATTGTGAATAAATTAGAATGGAATGAAATAATATTGGTTGCGAATAAGTTAATATTGAAATGGAATGGAATTAAATATAAAATGAGTTGGAATTAATTTGAAGTAGTTATAAACTAAAATGGATATTCTATTAGGTGAATATCATCGAATTTGCATAGAAAAGTTGTCGTTTGACGTAAACAAGATTAAATAAAATTCTATGAATTAATAGAAGCAAATAAAATTGATTCTGAAATCAATTGAAATGAATATGAGTTCGTTTGGTTTAAAGATGAATTGAATGTAAGCAATTGAGTTGTAAACCATTTAAAATGAAAGAAGTAGAATATGAATTGGTTGAAAGCAATTAAAATTTATGTCGGAATCTTATAATGGCTTATAAATATTGTTTAATCTGCTTTACTTGAAAATTCATGTGTTTAGCTATCTAAATAAGTGAAATGTTATTAGATTTCATATATATGGTACTTACATGTTTAGATTGAGTAAGTACAGGTACCTGGAGGCGGTTTGGCTGGATTTGGTCGCGCTAATTGGTAAATTAATAAGCCGCTTGCTTTAAAATGCTAAATAAAGGTACGCCTACGCAATAAAAGGAATAAAAATATGAAATATTGTTATATTTTTGTTTATTCGACCATGTGGGTCGATGTATATATATTTATATCTCTTGTCAAATTGCAAAAGCTCCTTCGTACAAGGGAGACTCTGCCAAAGTTTTCCGAAAATTTTGGCAGTTAGAATTTTTTTGAAATTTTTGGAAAACTTTTGTTAACGATGAATTGTTTTCGAATTGGAATTGAAATAAAAGGATTTTGGATTAAAATTGAAACCTAATTGTTTTGGGAGCAACAAAAGATTTGAAAAGTGAAATGTGAGCTTGACTAAATGGGTTTTATTAAGTTAATGTGTTTGGGGCGTTCTTTCTGCCTTAGCAATTTCGGGGATGAAATTCTTTTAAGGAGGGAGGAGTATAACGACCCGGATTTTTCGACATTGAATTTGAAATATTTAAATGGTTTTAAATATTGAATTTGATTATAAATTGATTTTTAGTATGAAAAGTTTGATTTTCATTTATAAAATAAATGCAGAATTTAAATATAGTGGGTTATTGGATAATTGAATTTAATAACGGAGAATTAGTTAAAATGGTGAATCTAGGGTTTTAAGCTTGTTAAAAATATTTTAAAGGCTTGTAAAATTTATATTGATAGTAATAAAGGTAATAAAAGTTTTAAAATTGAATTTGGAAGTGATTTGTTTAGTTTTAAAAATATATCGTTTAAATTGATATTTAAAATATAGCCTTCCGAGACATAGTCTCGGAATTCGACGAAACCAGTTCCATTGGATCCGTAATATTATATTATTATCGGATTTCAAATTTCATAGTGTTTGGAGTTATCGGTTGATCGTACGGAATATAAACGCCTAAAAATAATAAATCGAATTTAATTTAAATGGTCAATTCAAAAAGCTATCTTCTCCATACGATCGAATTAGGACTTGAAACCTTTTCCATTACATTCGGAGTAGGGGTATAACATTTTAAACGCCTAGTGGCACGCCTCGATAAGGGTTCGCAATTTTAAGCTACGTAAATCGAGACGTTTCAAATGTAAATAATATATTTATAATTATATTGACTGACTGCATTCAAATCAAAAAATTTCCCCTTCTTTTCAGAGACACTGTAGCTAACCTTCTGAAATACGCCACCATTCACCTTTATATCACGTACCGCTTTCTTTTCTTCCTTTAAAAAAAATCAAACCGAATGAAAGGAAAAAAATAGCGCTTCCTCTCGGTATATAAAAAAAGTATAGTGCCGCGTTATTTTTTTTCCAATTCAAAGCAGAATTGCGTCCATCCCTCTTCATTCAATCGAAAATCACGATCCTGACAATTTCCCTCTTCTTAAAGTAGAACGATTCAAATCGGTTTGTAAAAAAAAGGGGGGAAGGGCTACGGCATCTTGAATCGCGGTCACGCAAGCTCATACGCGAGTATTACAGGAAATCTCTTGCGGTGAGAAAGGAGGAGGTCGATCGATCCACGGGGTCGCTTCAAACTCGAGCAAGGGCAGTTCGATTGCATTTGGAAAGGTCACGCGCATCTCGATTAGCGGCGTTGAGGCTTGCGAGTTCGGGTCGCTATGTTGGTGGCGGTGGTTTCGCAAGCAATCAAGGGTTCAGGCGCGTACATCTCGCGGTGGAAGTAAGGCACAGGGATGGTGGATCTCGACGTCGGGTATGGTGATGGGGGGTGTGAGGTCGCGAGCTGCTCGCGAGTGGTCATGGTCAACTGAGGAGGGGAGGTTTTTGCTGTCTCTGTTTTTAGCGTAGGATTTGTCAGTTTAATTTAAAAAAATTATAATCAGGTTTTAACTGAAATTTTTTTTTATAGTAAGGTGAAAAGAAAGTTATTTTTATTTACTGAAAAATAGATAGGATCGAAACAGGGAAATATATATATATATATATGGGTTTGGAAAAATATAGGGATTTTAAAAATGTTGTAAAGTTTATATAAAAATTAGGTTTTTAAACCTATATAGATTATTTTTATAAGTATATATATGTAGTTTCAAAAATAAAAATAAATATACATATATACATTTTAAATTTACTAGTTTATTTTAAAATAATGGATTTGGTGATTAATTTATTCAATTAACTTATTTAATTTATTTTAGTTACTAAAAGATTTTTAAAGGTAAATAATTAGCTTAAATTAAATTATTAGTTAATTAAATTATTAAATGGCAATTGATTGTTCGCTTATTTCAAATATTAATAAACCGTATAAATCTTTATACAAGGTCTAAAGTCGTGAAACCAAGGCAAGTTCGAAGTGGACTGCAAATAAAATAAAGGTGAGATTTTCTCACTCATTTGGATAACCTTATTTAAATTTAAATGTTAAATTTAAATTATTGGATGCCTGACTTAATTGATAGATTTATAATTTATCTGTTGGATATATATATATATAGTAGTATATATATTAGTATTGGAGTGATTGATATTCCCGCATTATATAGCGGATGAGACCTTATGCGCCCCTGTAACGACCCGTAAATTTCAGTGGTTTTATTTATTTAATTAATTGAATTTTTGTGAAATTTTAAACAATAAAATTTTGAAATTTAAATTTAATATTTGGAATACGTCTATTTTAACATAGCAACTGGTAAATTTTCATCTGATAATATGGAAGTTTATTTTCTTGTGTAATTTTATTTCAATTCAAATCAGTTAAAAATTGATGGTAATAAAATGTTTTCCAAACTTGAATATTTTTCTATATAAAATTTGTAAATCATCTTCTGAGTGAGACGTCATCTTTCGTTTCGTCAGATTTGGACTTCTATTGCTCCGTTTCTCTTATTTTCGGCAAATTAGTAGCATTTCCGGTACCAATTATCGACTTTTGATCGAATGATCGTACCACTGATATTTGTATACCGTTTTGATCGTCTCGTCGTGCTGATCTCAAAAGCATATTCATTTGGATGTTTCGGAGTCCGGAAGACAACGAAATCTACGGAAACGATTTCCGTATCAGTTTCATATTTTGAGCCTTTTTGTTTCGGTGCGTCTTTTCAATACCCACGTGAAATTGAAGAGCCATCAGCTATTAATAATTTCAGCCAGCTATTTGATTGATGACTTTTGCTATTACTAGCTTTGATTTTTCACTGGTACGTTATGCATACCTCTGTCTCTTGCCTTTCTTTTACTTTCGATCTGTCATTATAATATAATAAAGTAAATCAATGTTTCAGCCTGGAGACATTTTATTTTTCCCAAGCATCTGCTAGTTTTCTCGTACCTGCCCCTTCATTTCTCAAATTCTCTGCCTTGTCAACCAAACAGTCATCTCACCATCTCCTACATGGCCACGGCAACACCACGCGACCCACCACTCATCACCACTTAACCCGCTCATCACCCCAGCAGCACTCGCCACCCAAGACCCGTCTTCCCTGCTTCCCTCCACCTCACCTTAACCCGCCACCTGCCCACGCCTTCACCCCACCGGCTGTAGCAACCGTGATCCACACCTCCAGCCGCTCCGACCTCATTTCGTCAGAACCACCGCATCTCATCATTCTCTTCCTCTGCTTTCCTTACGGTTGTATATAGGTAGCGTATATAGGATTGATATATTATAACAGTCGATATATTTATGGATAAGCTAACAGTGTATTTCATATATAAATGTTTGAAATAAACATATATATAGTGATAGTTTTACAAGCTTAAAGTATATATGTTTGAAATTGTATATATGGACCTCAGTATATACACTTTTATGATGTATGAATTTATTTAGTATTTGTTGTTCTATGTACATATAGGAAATTGTTACTTTTAGTTTTTTTTGTCTATACGAGAATAAATATATATATGTTAAGCTATATTCAAAGTATAAAATTATACTATATTTATATTCCAAATGTTAATGATTCAACATGATATGTCTGGTTACCTATTTTGATATGCATACATCCGCACTGTTTTGTTATATATAGTTTTATTTAGTTATACCATTTTTATATGTAATTAGTGTATAATATTATATTCTATGATGTAAAAGATTTGCGTAAATCTTACGAAAAAAAAATTATTGTAGTATGTATGTTTTGCAACTTATGTATTTACTGTAATATATATTGGTAGTTTATATATGTATAGTATTTAGTTGTACGTATATTACCGTATATATATATTAATAGGTTAGTTATATGTAGTCTATATAAATTTTACTTATATTAGCCTATATATTTCTGTTAACTTGTTTTATATAGACTATGATAAGGAAGTTTATATTCCGTTATATGTTCTCAAGTACGTAGGAAAGTTGTTCAAGATATACTTAAATTTATATTAAATATATTTATGAAATTTTATACCTGTGTGTTGTATATGTATATTTATATAAGTCTATAACCCGTTGTTCATATATATAAATCTATATAATTGTATATATTTTGGTCTGGTAGTTATATAAAGAATGAGTTTATATAAGTTACACTATATATATAGGTGTATATAAGTTTATATTAGTACTACAGAGCATGTCGTGGTATATAAAGGTTTACATATATGTGTTTAATTAAAACAATGATTCTGAAATGTATGTATATTCAATTTAAAAATGTATTTGTATTTAGAATATGATTATATATATAGATATACAGTTATATATATATTTGTGTTCACTTATACCCATTTATCTTCATCGACCCAATTCTGATTTGATTTCGTCTGTTCCTTGTTATCGGCTTTGACCATCGAATTCGTGCTTGGATTTGCAACTCATCTCATTCTCGTCCATCTCTAGCCTCGAAAGGTGAGCAATCACTCACGATTAACGTTATTTTATTTTTGATTTCAATTGAAACGTCAATTGAAATATGCTATTGTTAGTTATATATATTGCTATATATATATGCCATTATTGTATATGTTCACCTGTGACATTTGACACCATTATCTGTTATTTATATTGCTATATTTATATGCCATTATCTGTATCTATTCACCTGTGACATCTGACACCCTTAATTGTTACTTATCACTGATGATATATGCCTGTTACTGATTGTTATGTTATTATCATATCTGTTATCACTCTGCAAGTTCCCTGTTAGTATAGAATTCACTATGGGTTGAAATGATACATACCCGAATGATCTGTAGAATATGAGAAAATCGTTATGGGTTGGAATGATAAACCCAAGCGATTTTCATTGAATTGAATTTGGGATTTCGGGTTGAAAAGATATATACCCGAATATGTTTTAAATTGCGGATTGAAATGATAAATATCTGTATCACTTGACCCTAGGATAGAAAATTATATACAGACACCGTTGGTCTATTTATATATTTTTGAAAATGATTTCTATGGTTTTTGAAAAGAAGTATATGGTTTCAATCAATATTGATTTTTAAAGATTTATTAAAGTTGATTTAATAAAGTTGATAAATAATATGTTTTAGTATTTATTTAATATCTATATTTTCAAATATAGAGTTTATAATGATTTGAAATTGATTTGAAATTATATTTATTTAAGAATTTTACTTAAATAAGTTTGATTTGAAATTTATTTGATTTGAAATTTTAAAGCTATGATTTTATAACTTGAATTTGATGAAAAGTTACTTAAATGAATATTTCAAATTTATATAAAATTTAAATGGGACATTTTGTTTATTTAAATCTGTAAATTTAAGTTGTATTTGGATATTATTGAAATAATTAAGTAAATATTTCAAAACAAATAATAGTAAAGTGAATTTGATATATATATATATATAATTATCGAATTTAGTTTTGAAATGTTGAATTTTGAAGCTTTGGAATATATTGAAATTAAATGGTTTATTTTATGGTTCAAATCTGTATTTGAAATCGATATAATTTGAATTGATTTATTGAGAAATTGAATTGAGTTGAAATTTATGAATTGAGATTGAATTAAATGTAAAATTTGGAATTCGAGTTGATTTGAATTGATTTATGAATTTGTAGAAACTATTTCATTTTATAAAGTAATTTAGAATTATATTTAAACTATTGATATTTTACTTTATAAATTATTTTAATATAAACTATTTTAATATAAATCATTTTAATATTAATTATTTTATAAACTATTTTAACTTATAACTATTTATATAAACTATTTTATTTATAAACTATTTTATTATATATATTAATTTTTATATCTAAAACTGTCTAAGAGGGAAGTGTTATGATTTTCAAAATGCTATAATTTCAAAGTGTTATGATTTCCAAAATGCTATGATTTCAAAGCTGTGATTTCCAAAGTGTTTTGATTTTTAAAAGACTATGAGTTCGAAAGCGTTATAACTTTGAAAAGTGCCATGATTTGAAAATGGATATATTTGAAGTGAAAATGGTATTCGTATTAATTTGGATTTTGAAATGAAAACCACTTTGACAACTGTGTACGCAGTGGAGTTTCCAGAATGAAGTAGGATGGTGGCGACGATCCTAAGGTATATACGTGGACCCAACTCCCATGAGTTGGCATAAGGTGGCTAAAACTGTAACGACCCGGTATTTTCAACCATTCGCATCCATTATAAGTGTATAGGTAGACACCCATGCCGGAGTTGAATTGCTCAAAATACTGCGTTGTAAATAAAATTTGGCAGAAACTCAGCATATATAGTAAATAAAATAATTACAGATCACAGACACAGAGTAATATAACAATACTGCAGCGGAAACAAAGGATAGTAGTTCATGAAGCTACTATATATATATAACAGAGTTAAACAAGATACAACAGAGGTCTCGAATATAATAGATGTCTCGATACAATAATCAAATACCAGATCTGAATACATCACTGGATCGACGGAATAACTGAAAGCAGGATCGATAGATAGCTGGATCTCCAAGCGAAGCTCCAACTCCAAAGGTGGGTCTCCAATGCTATATCACTCAGTCTGACCCGAGCGTAAAGCAAAACACAAAACACTCGAGTCAGGATTAACATTCTTATATTAATAAATCCAACTCAAGTGAAATATCAACTGAAATACAAGTAACTTAAAGGATGTTTGGGATAACCATCCCCTAAGGATCCGTTAAACTATTTACTATGTAGTAATATTCGCTATTATAATAGTGTCTAAATAAGTAAAGTATAATCATATCGGAAAATAGCGTTAAGGGGATGGAGAACCTTAACGCGGTCGGATCTTAAAATCATAATCGTAGTAAAGCTCGATATGGTAGGTGACACGGCACAACTAGGCAATGCCAGGGTAGATATACCAATTACGCACACGGACTGATGGAGCGCATAGCAGCCACTATCGTCCACCTCGAACAACATTCCCAAATCGAAGGATGGCCATCTAGTCAAATCACAAGTAAAAGTATAATATCGAAGAAATGCGTCCGAGAAGAGGTGCTACCTCACTGGTCCGAGATCGCTCCTGTTTTAGCCACCTTATGCCAACTCACGGGAGTTGGGTCCACGTAACATACCTTAAGAACGTCACCACCATCCTACTTCATTCTGGAATCTCCATCGCGTACACGGTTGTCAAAGTGGTTTTCGGTATCGACAGAGAGTATGTCCATATCCGATCCCGGTCTCTTTGCCAACCAATCGTTATTATAACACCGTGGTCATTTCAAAATAGTTTATACTTCAAAACCAAAATGTCATTTTCATTTCAAAACCCAATTTAATACGATATCATTTCACTTCAAATATATCCAATTTCAAAATCATATTACTTTCCAAGTTGTAATGCTTTCGAAATCATAGTCTGGAAATCACCGTATTTTGGAAATCATAACACTTTCCTTTTAAATAATTTAGATATTAAAATTTCGTTATGAAATAAAATACTTTCCTCAATTTCACAAATCAATTCAAATTAACTTGAATTCCAAAAATTTAATTTAATCAAATCTTAAATTCATCAGTTTCAACTCGATTCAGCTTCTAAATAAACCATTTCAAATTATCGATTTCAAATACATATCTGAACCATAAAATAAGCCATTTCAATTTTAATATATATATTTCAAAACTTTAAATATTCAACATTTCAAACTAGATTCGATAAATTTATGTACATATCAAATTCACTTTACAATTATTTAGTTTTGAAATATTTACTTAACATTTCCATAACATTTGAATACAATTTCAAATTTACAATTTAAATAAACAAAATATCTCATTTAAATATTTATACGTTTGAAATATCCATTTAAGTCACCTTTTCAAATTTCAAGTTGTAAATCACTTCTTTAAATTTCAAATTCAATACATTTCAAATCAAACTTATTTAAGTATAATTCTTAAATAAATATAATTTTAATCGATTTCAAATCATTATAAATTCTATATTTAAAAATATAGATATTAAATAAATACTTAAACATATTATTTATCAACTTTATTAAATCAACTTTAATAAATCTTTAAAATCAATATTTATCAAAACCATATATTTCTTTTCAAAACCATAGAAATCATTTTCAAAACATTTATGTATAGACCAACGGTGTCTGTATATAATATTCTACCCTATGGTCAAGTGATACAGATATTTATCATTTCAATCCGCAATTGAAAATATATATACGGGTATATATCTTTTCAACCCGCAATCCCAAATTCAATTCAATGAAAATCGCTTGGGTTTATCATTTCAACCCATAACGATTTTCTCCTATTCTACAGATCGTTCGGGTATGTATCATTTCAACCCATAGTGATTCTATACTAATAGGGAACTTGCAGAGTGATGATAAAATAACAACAGCAACAGGCATATATCAACAATATGAATAACAGATAATGGTGTCAGATGTCACAGGTGAACAGATACAGATAATGACATATATAACAATGTAAATAACTAACATCAGCATATTTCAATCGACATTTCAATTGAAATCAAATTTAATAAATATAAGAACATTAATCGTGAGTGATTGCTCACCTTTCGTGGTTAGAGACGAACGGGATGAGATGAGTTACAAATCCAAACACAAATCCCAAATCAAAGCTAGATTGGCACGAAGTTGGACGGACCAAGCTGATAGATCGGAATTGATGATATCAAATCAGAACTGGATCGATGAGGATAATTGGTATAAGCGAATAGATACAACATAACAAATTATATGTATATACAACAAATCATATTCTAATTTCAACCCATATTAATTCAAATATATATATATACACACATGTGTTTCAAACCATTGTTTTAATTTAAACTTATATTTAAAAATAAGATGTAGGTATACCATTTCACTAACTTAACTTTAACCTCAATAAGTCTAGTCTATGTATATAATTTGCCTTGTAAAACTTATTTTGACACACACAAGAGCTAACATATAGGCTACAACTATAACTATATAAATGACAATTACTTTGTACAAACTATTGTAACTTATGTATTTATCAGCTTAGGAACACTCACATATTTAAAATAATAGCAACTATCATATACATAAATTTAAAATGTATGGAAACATATTCGGGTATACATCCTATACCTATTTTGTTTTAAAAATTGATATTAAAACATAATAGTCTAACTTTGTATGCTATTACAAAATCACTACTTACAGTATACTCATAAATACAGCAAAACTTTATATACATGTTATAACAAAAATATTTATAAAACAGGTTTTCAGGTATATAGTTTATAATATACTATACTTTATTATCTACATACGTATACTGCTTTAAAATCAACTATGTTAAATAACAGTATCTCATCTTTCCTACAGGCAATCCCAAGTAGTATATAGTGTATAATTGTTAACACTAAGCTATATCTATGGCATGCCCTGTACACACATATTTCGAACCCAAATATTACAAAATCATTATTATTTATAAATATATATACAAAAACAAGACAGCCCTAAAGCAACATTACAAAACATATATATATCTATATACTCAACCCATAAATACAAGTTATGCCTCAACCTATATACAAGCAAAATATATGCATATAAGTTTGTATAGAGGCTCACCTATATATATATATGTAGATATATATCAAAAATCGGCTGAAGTAGAGATGTTGTGGAAGGACGAGCTCGACCAGGGTTCAGTGCTAAGGTGGATGCGGGTTACTCGGCAGAGGCGGACGGCGTGGAGGTCGAAGATTTGTGGCTGGGCTGGAGACGTGTGCTGTGAGATGCAGGTTGTGAGGCCGAGGCAGAGCGGTGGGCGATTGCTGGAGGTGTGATGCGGTGAGGAGCAGGGTGGAGATGTCGAAGTGGTCGAGGCCGGTCTAAGTGGAAAAGGAGGCGGAGGTGGAGCACATGCCAGGCACGGCGGAAGAGATATGGGGCGAGCATGGTTTGTGGCGGCACGTGGGGATTGGGTTGAACGGTTTGGGTTCGAGTGCGGTGGGAGGAGGAGGGCGGAGACGTGAGGCGGAGTGGAGCTGGGAACATGAGGCGGGCCGCTGCTTGGAAGAGAGGGGAAAAGGTATTGGATCCAGAGGCATTAGAGAAGGGAAGGAGGAAGATTTGTAGGCTACGGGACTTTCTTTTATTTGCTTTCTCTGGATGAATGAGAGGAGAAGATCTGGAGAGAGGAACGTAAATCTCACAAATAAAAATGAATGCCAGTAGAGAAGGGAGGCTAGAATAAAGGGAAAGGAAGAGGACAGCTCACAAATGAAAATGAATGCACGGAAAATAAATGAATAAAACGTACACTGAAGATGCGAATAAAATTCAAAAGAAACGTAACGCGTGAATTCAGGAATTAAATAAAAGTAACGGAGCAAAAGTGCAAAAGAGTGGTTATAAAAGAAAAGGAAACAGTAGAAATAAAGTAGCCGGTAGACTAAATATAAAGTGAAAGAATGACAACGGTCACAAGCCTTGATTCAGCTGAGAATTTTGAAAGCAATTAATTGTCTGGACCGCAAGTTTCAAATTTGAAAACGATAGTAAGTTAAAAGTCACAATTTATGGTACCGATACGACGCATCGATTTATTGCTTTCGTCGCGTACTGGACCTCAAAATACAGAAATAAATATACCGTAGAGATCAACACGGCGTGACGATCAAAATGGTATACAGATACTAGTGGTACGATCATCCGATCGAAAGTCGATAATCGGTACCAGAAATGCTGCTATTTTGACAGAATTAAGATAAACGGAGCAATAGAATTCCAAATTTGACGAAACGAAAGATGCCGTCTCACTCAGAAGATGATTTACAAATTTTCTATGTAAAAATATTCAGGTTTGGAAAACATTTTATTATCATCAATTTTAACTGATTAAATCGAAGTAAATTTACGCGCGAAATAAATTTTCATATTTTCAGACGAAAATTTACCAGTTGCTATGTTTAATTAGATGCATTCCAAATATCAAATTTATATTTCAAAATTTTATCGTTTAAAATTTCACACAAATTCAATTAATTAAATAAATAAAACCACTGAAATTTACGGGTCGTTACAAAAACAGGAGCGATCTCGGACCAGTGAGGTAGCACCTCTTCTCGGACACATTTCTTCGATACCATTCTATTACTTTGTGATTTTTGGTGGCCACCCTTGATTTGGGAGTGTTTTTCGAGGTGGAACGGTAGTGGCTGCTATGCGTATCCAGCAGTCAGTGTGCGTAATTGGTATATCTACCCTGGCATTGCCTTGTGTGCCGTGTCACCTACCATATCGAACCCACTACGATTTTGGTTTAAAGATCCGACAGCGTTAAGGTTCTCCATCCCCTTAACGCTATTTTCTATATGATTATACTTTACTAATTGGACACTACTGTATATAGCGTATATTACTACATAGTAAATAGTTTAACGGATCCTTAGGGGATGGTTATCCCAAACATCCTTTAAGTTACTTGTATTTCAGTTGATATTTCACTTGAGTTGGATTTATTGATATAAGAATGTTAATCCTAACTCGAGTGTTTTGTGTTTTGCTTTACGCTCGGGTCAAACTGAGTGATACAGCATTTGAGACTCACCTTTGGAGTTGGAGCTTCGCTTGGAGATCCAGCATTTGAGACTCACCTTTGGAGTTGGAGCTTCGCTTGGAGATCCAGCTATCTATCGATCCTGCTTTCAGTTATTCAGTTGATTCTAGTGATGTATTCAGGTCTTGTATTTGATTATTGTATTGAGACATCTATTGTATTCGAGACTTCTGTTGTATCTTGTTTAACTCTGTTATATATATAGTAGCTTCATGAACTACTATCCTTTTGTTTCCACTGCATTATTGTTATATTACTCTGTGTCTGTGATCTGTAATTATTTTATTTACTGTAGATGCTGAGTTTTGCCAAATTTTATTTACAATCCATTGTTTTGAACTATTCAAGTCTGACATGTGTAGATTTATTGTCGATTTGAATGGTCCAAAATACTGGGTCGTTACATGTGGTATCAGAGCTCTGGTTTTAGGCAAAACTCAGCATATAGAGTATATTCAATTACAGAATCACGTTCGTTCGAGCTTGAATTCCTTCTTCTTTGACTCGGTTTCTTTGAATTTTGGAACGTTCCCTTCGGTTCCAAAGTCCATTCGTGTCTCCCCTATTCGTGTCTTTTTAATTCTGGAGTATCCCATAACTCCACTTCGAATGATCTCTATAATGAATCGATGGTCTCGCCAATATCTGAATAATTTGTAAAAGAGTGAAACTCCTTTACAACAGCATTGATTCGCCGAGATTTTTGTATCCTCGGATTAGATGCTGCTATCTCTTGCTTTACCCGAATTCTATCTCTGGCGATCGAATGTCGATTTGCCTCAGAATTCTGCATCGATCTTATTTATGAAGTCACGGTTGACCCGGTCAAGGTTACCCACGATTTGTATAAGTTTATCCATCTTCCTGTTTGAAATTCAATCATCTTATCTCCCTATCGAGCTTATCTTCGAATCAGAATTTTATTGATTAGAGTTCCTCAAATTTGAATCTCTATCCTCGTTTAATCCATCTTTGAATCATCGAGTGAGGGAGTGTATTTTGCATTAGTAATTAATATTAAGTTGTTTTTTTATATATTGTGTTGTTTGAGTTGTTGATGTCGATTTGGATTTTCGATCGATTCGTCTGATCAACGCTATCGATAGGATTTCCAAAACACTTGAACAGAACAAACTGACACAATATTGTTTTTCAAATTGATAAATGAAATAAATTTGTATGATTATATTATATATATAAGTAAAATTTTCTGGAATTTAATAGTTAATTATATTTGTTGTTTGAATGATAATATTTGATTATCATTTATTGTTCTAAATGAATTTATAAACATGGTTTATAAATTGATTTGGAATTGAAATAAATTTTAAAAATCAGGAATTTAAGAATTTAATTTCCGGTGATTTCGAACTTTGGTTTTAAATTTTTAAAGTATATATTATTGAAAGTATTTTCGAATAGAAATCATTTTCAAAGAATTTTAAAATGTTGAAATCAGTGCTCTTCTCTTTATCGCTGGAAAATAACTTCGGTGATGGCGGCCGTATCATTGACATTCATTTTCGAGTTTCGAAGTGGAGAGACTATTCTGTAGCTTTGCTACGGTTTTGTTTTGAAAAAAAAAAATTTGATTTGAATTTCTCCAGTATAATTTGATTTATGTAGAAGCTGATAAATATATTATATATCTCTCTAAATTGTTTGAAGTAAATCGGAGATTTAAATTCTTCAATTTTAGGTTAAAGATGATTTCAATTATAAACTGAAGTCAAAATTCTTGGATAAATATTTAACTGGGAAAAACTGAATTGTGAAATCTTACTTGTATCGTACCCAATTCCATCTTAATACAACTTACCTAAATTATTCAGAAGTTGAATATGTAATTGGATAATATACAATATAAAATGACTTTATAAGGAAAGATTTGAGTGTTATAATAAATGTTATACACTTAAATTTTTCTATAAGGATATAATAGATGAGACAAATAAATTTGTTTTGAAGGAATTAATAAATTGAAATTAGATTAACTTATGGAAATACCTTGAATTTAAATCAATTATTAAAAATAAATTAATTTAAATTGAAATTTATATGGTTTAAAGTAATTTATATTGTTTAACATATGTGATAAGATATATTAGGTGGAATAAACTTAATAATAATTTGGAATAAAAGAATTAAATTTGTTGAATAAAATATGAGTATAATAAATGATTATACAAATTGATGATTTAGAAATTGTTAATTGAGGATGACTAGATAATAAGATAATGAATTTAGAAATAAATAGGTTGGTTTAACTTAAGTGAACTCAAATAGGTTAAAATTAATTAGTTTAATTTGAAACTTATATGGTTTTAATTTAATTGTTTTATTTGTATTTCAATCAATTTCTTTCTGGTTGTTTCTATTCTCCTACCTCTTTTCTTTTCGGGGACGAAAAGTTTTGAGTGGGGGAGAGTGTAACGACCCGTAAATTTCAGTGGTTTTATTTATTTAATTAATTGAATTTTTGTGAAATTTTAAACAATAAAATTTTGAAATTTAAATTTAATATTTGGAATACGTCTATTTTAACATAGCAACTGGTAAATTTTCATCTGATAATATGGAAGTTTATTTTCTTGTGTAATTTTATTTCAATTCAAATCAGTTAAAAATTGATGGTAATAAAATGTTTTCCAAACTTGAATATTTTTCTATATAAAATTTGTAAATCATCTTCTGAGTGAGACGTCATCTTTCGTTTCGTCAGATTTGGACTTCTATTGCTCCGTTTCTCTTATTTTCGACAAATTAGTAGCATTTCCGGTACCAATTATCGACTTTTGATCGAATGATCGTACCACTGATATTTGTATACCGTTTTGATCGTCTCGTCGTGCTGATCTCAAAAGCATATTCATTTGGATGTTTCGGAGTCCGGAAGACAACGAAATCTATGGAAACGATTTCCGTATCAGTTTCATATTTTGAGCCTTTTTGTTTCGGTGCGTCTTTTCAATACCCACGTGAAATTGAAGAGCCATCAGCTATTAATAATTTCAGCCAGCTATTTGATTGATGACTTTTGCTATTACTAGCTTTGATTTTTCACTGGTTCGTTATGCATACCTCTGTCTCTTGCCTTTCTTTTACTTTCGATCTGTCATTATAATATAATAAAGTAAATCAATGTTTCAGCCTGGAGACATTTTATTTTTCCCAAGCATCTGCTAGTTTTCTCGTACCTGCCCCTTCATTTCTCAAATTCTCCGCTGTAACGACCACGACTTTCTCTCCATAGAAAGTCGTATCGCTAATAAGAAAGAAAGGGGTAGAAAATAGAAAAGAAGAGAAGAAAGAAAGAAACAACAACAACGATCTCACAGCGGAACGAATAAATTATATTAATAACATAAACTATTACATAGTATACAACACTTTACAGAGTTACACAGCATATACATCACTTACTAGACAGTTATAAACATCTGTCTAGACATTACAACTCAAATACAAGACAAGACACTATCACAGATATCAACACAGCGGAATACTATATCTACGAACGCCGAAGCCTCCTGCTCCATTGCTCCTCCAGAATATTCGTCAAAGCTAAACCTGAATCCCTTGGCTACTCGTAAAAATTTGAGTACCCAAGAGTTTATAAAACAGAAATAAACACTTGGGTCAGACATGGGTCTGGTGTGAGTAACAGGTTAAACTTGCTTAACTTCAAAACCTTTAGAAAGAAAAGGTATCACGTAAGACTCCCCACAAATAAACATGGGTAAGTTTTTACCTTACGCTAACCAAAACATTTGATAGGAAATCTGATTTTATTATAATAGGGTCTAGGGTTTTCAAGTAAAATATAGAAATAGCTGAAATGCTTACATCTCACATTCCAACATAGTTGGGCACAACTAATACGTACGGCACTTATTGGAGTTTGGATTCCATACAATGGCAGGGCTACTGGGGTACCGCCCGTCACAGTACGTGGCCTAGATCACCGTACCGAGGATCACTCCCAATCCCCTGCAACACAAGGTCGGAACATCCCTTACTGGATAATTCCCGCACAAGATACCTCACGGTTGGGATCAGCAACCGCACCACTAAGTCGAAATAGAAAGGGACATCTAGACAGAGGTAACCTTGTCCTACTTGGGTGCTACCCACTAACCTTGCTGCACCTCCCCTGTTTTAGCCATTCCCGGTTTGTGAGGCTTGAGGTCACGATTACCTTTAAAAAGAACACATCTATCTTAGAATGCTCATCGTCCACCTGACGATGTGCTGAAAGCATTCAATCCATACAAGTTCGTTCCGGGTTCGAACGAAACCGAAGGCATTATCTCGTTACACTCGTTTTGGAATCACCCTCAGAGTTAACGACAATAACCCTTGCACTCTGAATCTTCATCTTCACTTGATTCACGACCTATCGTAAATTTGGATCGATGTGGTATTCGGGTCTCCAGACCTGGAAATCCGGTATACGGAAACCCGATCCCGGTCTCATCGAAATCCAAAGCGTATCTTTTAAGGCCAAGTTGTTTTAAAGGTTAAAACAATTTAATTCATTATCTTTATACACAAAGAAAGATAATTTACAACAGATAATCAACATTATCAGATAATCCATACAATTCAACTAACATCCATATCATACAACATATATCTCATTAGAGATATCAATCAATGTCAAGTATCCAATACTAACACCCATTCATAAGTAATGATTTATATCATCTTAATTTAAATTGAATTAAATTAATTACTTCATTTTATAAATCCTTCTTACTTAACCATTAATTAATTACAATCAATTAATTAATTATCCTCTAATAATTCATTTCAATTAATCATCTTGATTAATTATCTTTTGATTACATTCAAGTAATTTATCTTTAATTAATTATTTAAATTAATTAACCTTAACTACTTATAATAATTAACCTTTAATTACTTCATTAATTAATTAACTAAAATTAATTAATTTTAATTAACTATAATTAATTATATTAAATCTTAATTAATTACATTAATTAATCACTTCATTTATTAATTATTACTTAATTAATAAATCTTAATTACATCATTAATTATATTAATTAATGATTCTTAATTACAACTTAATTATTAATTACTTAATTAAATTAATTACATTAAGTAATTAACCTTTAATTAAACAACATTTATTAATCACCCTTGATTAATCTTCAATCAGTAATTAATTACCCTTAATTACTTTCATTAACTAAATTAATTACTCCTTAATTAATTTCTTAATTAATCCCTTGATTAATTATTCAAAGTAATTAACTCAAATTACTTCTATTAATAAAATCATTTATTCAACTAATTACTTCCAAAAATTATCTTATTATTTACTTCTCTAAATAAACTTACCTTAATAATTACATTAAGTAATTATTATCAAATCATCTCTTGATTATCCTAAATTAATTAAACTTAATTAATTAATTTAACTAAATCAAATTAACTTCAATTAATTACAATAAGTAATTAATTCTTAATTACTTCCAATAAGTAATTACATTTAAACAAATTCTATAATTGATTATCTTTAAATTAATTAATCTAATTAACTATTAAAATTAATCTTATTAATTTATTATTTAATAACCCATAGTTAATGACCTCATTAACTATTATTTAATTACTTTCCTTAAGTAATTAACTTATATTAATTTTTTTATTAATTCTAAATTAATTTTTATTAATAGAATTAACTTAAGTGTTAACCATAACTTAATTAATTTTTAATTACTTTATTAATTAATTCTTAACCATTAATTAATACTCTAATTTATAATCCTTAATTATAAATTAATCATTCCTAATTAATTTATCTTAATCATAAATAAATTAGTTTAAACCTTTAATTACCTATTTAATCCAAATGATTAATTAATCAAATTAAATTAATTATCTATTAATTTCCTAATAAATTATATAAACACAAGTCTTTAATTATTTTAAGATAAACTTTATTCTTATTGATAAACAAGTTATCATTTACCATTTATATTTGAAACATCCCTTTCAAATCTACTTCTAAAATTTCATTTTTAAATTCTGTATTTAAAATGAATACCAATTTATTTTTAACTAAGTTTTTAACCAATTTAAAAACTTTTAAAAATCTTATATTTTCTAAGAAGTTTTTTTAAAAGAACTTAAACAAATTTCTTCTTAGATTTAACATTTAAACATATCTATACTTAACCTATTTAAACATTTAAATTCATAAACTAATTATTTAATATTAAAGTTTAAAACTAAACTTGTCTTTATAAATCAAACTTTGATTTACTGCTTTACTATTGCTTCAAAATTTAATTTAGACTTAAATTTCAAACAGACAGGTATAAAAACCTGGCAACACTAAAAAACTCTCGAGCCCACCACTAAATCACTTCGAGTCGCAACCCTATCTTACCCGAGACTCCCACGAACAAACCCGAGAACTTGCATTTGCCTTTTCCAGTGAAACAGACTTCACCCAGATACAATCTTCGATCTCGTGCACGTGCACAGTAGATTCCATCACCTCCGACCATCGACGACTTCCCCCACCAGTCGACGTTCATCCACCTACCAGAAACCAATCACTCGAGCAACGAAACGAAGACGAGATCAAAATCGAGCACTTGAGCACTAAAACAGGAACACAGACTACTCCCATTCCCTGTCAACAATCCCTCGTCCTCCCATTTCTGATCACCAGAACGCCAGCGACTCCAGCGACGACTTCGTCCACGTCATAACTTCAATTACCCAGAGTCCTATTGAACTCGATCGACCAGAGACGTTGTGACGATCGATTTTCTAACCTAGTTAAAACTAGGGTTAAAATCATAAATTCTAAATCTCTACTGCCTCACTACTCTATTTTAAATTCCAGTAATTTTCCCTATATCCTTGATCATTCCACCATCACTACTGAAGATTTACAACATCCCAAACTATCGAGATCAACAGAATTACCCACAAATTCATTTTTAGATAAATACAGAACTGCACCCTTATTTCTAAACTATAAATTATGATTTATGTTTTAAAAATCGAGTCTTAGTATAAGTACTCAACTTATACTCCTGGATCAATGAATCTGGGATTTTAATTTTTCACTTACAAAATATTTGTCCTGTTTTATTTCTTTTACAGAGACACAACAGTTTTTATTTTATATTAAATAAAATTTCAACTATAATTCATGTTATATACTCATACTTGGTTAAATCTTAAGCCATCATAAGGATTTTGAACATGAAATAATTGATTTTGATCAGTATCTAAAACTGTCATTCCATAACAGGCAAGAACATACCAAAACCCAACATGCATTCGAAACCAAACATAATACAGAGAATTACATCACATTTATTCACTTCAAACATGATTATCACAGGAAGAAATCAAGCAACTATATTTACTTAAGTTAGTTTTAAATAAAAACTGTTACTCACCTTAAACAAAGATGAAACAGAGGTAGTTTTTATCTCTTGAAGACTTTAACTTGAATGCTTCTTGAATTTGATTTTTAACTTTAGTTGTTGAAGCTTTACTGATTTAAACTACATGCATGTTTCCAGGTTGAAGAAAAATGAAGGCAGACAGACTTTGATGTTGAAAAGAATTGCAGGCTGGCTTTGAGTTGTTTCCAAATTGAAAATGAAGACAGGCTTTTTGAAGATGATGCAGATTTGAAAAGAATGCATCAGGGTTTTGATTTCAGATTGCAACTTGGTTACAGGGATTTGATTTCCCTTGAATTAGAAAATTGCAGACTGGTTTCTTTGATTTGGTTTGAAGCATTTGATTACTGAATTTCAGATTTTTATTAGAGAATTGTTTTGAGAAGTGGTTAATGATTTATTTCAGATGTGTATTTGAGAAAGATTTGAGTTTATCTTGTTTTTGAAAAGGAGAATAGAAAGAATGGAATAAAGAAATGCAAATGTATATATGTAAGTAAATTGTGATTTTATAAAAATAAAAGAAAAGGAAAATAAAAAGACACTTGTCATAAACATTGATTACTTAAATTACACTTGTTAAAATGAAACCTTAGGATAATGACACTTGTCTTTTTAAGTATTTTATTTATTTTAAAAGTATATAAAACCTTTTCTTGATTTATTAAACACTTATCCTATATATAAATTACTTTTTAAAAGAAACAAAACTAACTATATTTATAAATAAAAGTTTATACAAATATTCTAAAATCCAAAACAATTTAAATATATATTCTTTTGAATTTCAAAACTTTAAATTCAAGTTTAAATAAAATTAAATCCTAAGATTCAATTTAAAAGTTAAGTTATATATATTTACATACACTATTTATTCCATTTAAAATAACAATTCCTTTTAGCATTAAAATTCATACATATTAAAAATAATACATTATACTTGTTATTTGAAAATAACATATTTTAAAATTTAAACAAGAGATTATATTATCAAGAAATATTTAAAAGAAATAAAACAAACCAATTTTGTAAATCTTATTTATTTAAATTTAAGTTAAAATATATCTCAACAAATTTAAACATTTATCCAAAGTATATTTAAAACCAAAATGTTATTTATTTAAATAACTTTGAAAAGTCCAGATTAAACTAAATCTAAATTTCCAATTTGCCCAAAGCTTCTATTTAAAATATATACAAATAAATATATATATATATATTCAAATAGAAATTATCTTATTAGATTTTAAAAGATAAAATTTACCAATTAATACTAATTTAATCAGATTATTAAATTAAATTCAAATTTTATTATCAAAGATCATCCATATCAATTTAATTATTCAACAGATTATTAAATTGATATTGCTCAAATTTCCGGGATATTACATCCGCCTTGTCAACCAAACAGTCATCTCACCATCTCCTACATGGCCACGGCAACACCACGCGACCCACCACTCATCACCACTTAACCCGCTCATCACCCCAGCAGCACTCGCCACCAAAGACCCGTCTTCCCTGCTTCCCTCCACCTCACCTTAACCCGCCACCTGCCCACGCCTTCACCCCACCGGCTGTAGCAACCGTGATCCACACCTCCAGCCGCTCCGACCTCATTTCGTCAGAACCACCGCATCTCATCATTATCTTCCTCTGCTTTCCTTACGGTTGTATATAGGTAGCGTATATAGGATTGATATATTATAACAGTCGATATATTTATGGATAAGCTAACAATGTATTTCATATATAAATGTTTGAAATAAATATATATATAGTGATAGTTTTACAAGCTTAAAGTATATATGTTTGAAATTGTATATATGGACCTCAATATATACACTTTTATGATGTATGAATTTATTTAGTATTTGTTGTTCTATGTACATATAGGAAATTGTTACTTTTAGTTTTTTTGTCTATACGAGAATAAATATATATATGTTAAGCTATTTTCAAAGTATAAAATTATACTATATTTATATTCCAAATGTTAATGATTCAACATGATATGTCTGGTTACCTATTTTGATATGCATACATCCGCACTGTTTTGTTATATATAGTTTTATTTAGTTATACCATTTTTATATGTAATTAGTGTATAATATTATATTCTATGATGTAAAAGATTTGCGTAAATCTTACGAAAAAAAATTATTGTAGTATGTATGTTTTGCAACTTATGTATTTACTGTAATATATATTGGTAGTTTATATATGTATAGTATTTAGTTGTACGTATATTACCGTATATATATATATATATTAATAGGTTAGTTATATGTAGTCTATATAAATTTTACTTATATTAGCCTATATATTTCTGTTAACTTGTTTTATATAGACTATGATAAGGAAGTTTATATTCCGTTATATGTTCTCAAGTACGTAGGAAAGTTGTTCAAGATATACTTAAATTTATATTATATATATTTATGAAATTTTATACATGTGTGTTGTATATGTATATTTATACAAGTCTATAACCCGTTGTTCATATATATAAATCTATATAATTGTATATATTTTGGTCTGGTAGTTATATAAAGAATGAGTTTATATAAGTTACACTATATATATAGGTGTATATAAGTTTATATTAGTACTACAGAGCATGTCGTGGTATATAAAGGTTTACATATATGTGTTTAATTAAAACAATGATTCTGAAATGTATGTATATTCAATTTAAAAATGTATTTGTAATTAGAATATGATTATATATATAGATATACAGTTATATATATATTTGTGTTCACTTATACCCATTTATATTCATCGACCCAATTCTGATTTGATTTCGTCTGTTCCTTGTTATCAGCTTTGACCATCGAATTCGTGCTTGGATTTGTAACTCATCTCATTCTCGTCCATCTCTAGCCTCGAAAGGTGAGCAATCACTCACGATTAACGTTCTTTTATTTTTGATTTCAATTGAAACGTCAATTGAAATATGCTGCTGTTAGTTATATATATTGCTATATATATGCCATTATTGTATCTGTTCACCTGTGACATCTGACACCATTATCTATTATTTATATTGCTATATTTATATGCCATTATCTGTATCTGTTCACCTGTGACATCTGACACCCTTAATTGTTACTTATCACGGATGATATATGCCTGTTACTGATTGTTATGTTATTATCATATCTGTTATCACTCTGCAAGTTCCCTGTTAGTATAGAATTCACTATGGGTTGAAATGATACATACCCGAACGATCTGTAGAATAGGAGAAAATCGTTATCGGTTGGAATGATAAACCCAAGCGATTTTCATTGAATTGAATTTGGGATTTCGGTTAAAAAGATATATACCCGAATATGTTTTAAATTGCGGATTGAAATGATAAATATCTGTATCACTTGACCCTAGGATAGAAAATTATATACAGACACCGTTGGTCTATTTATATATTTTTGAAAATGATTTCTATGGTTTTTGAAAAGAATTATATGGTTTCAATCAATATTGATTTTTAAAGATTTATTAAAGTTGATTTAATAAAGTTGATAAATAATATGTTTTAGTATTTATTTAATATTTATATTTTCAAATATAGAGTTTATAATGATTTGAAATTGATTTGAAATTATATTTATTTAAAATTTTTACTTAAATAAGTTTGATTTGAAATTTATTTGATTTGAAATTTTAAAGCTATGATTTTATAACTTGAATTTGATGAAAAGTTACTTAAATGAATATTTCAAATTTATATAAAATTTAAATGGGACATTTTGTTTATTTAAATTTGTAAATTTAAGTTGTATTTGGATATTATTGAAATAATTAAGTAAATATTTCAAAACTAATAATAGTAAAGTGAATTTGATATATATATATATATATATAAAATTATCGAATTTAGTTTTGAAATGCTGAATTTTGAAGCTTTGGAATATACTGAAATGAAATGGTTTATTTTGTGGTTCAAATCTTTATTTGAAATCGATATAATTTGAATTGATTTATTGAGAAATTGAATTGAGTTGAAATTTATGAATTGAGATTGAATTAAATGTAAAATTTGGAATTCGAGTTGATTTGAATTGATTTATGAATTTATGGAAACTATTTCATTTTATAAAGTAATTTAGAATTATATTTAAACTATTGATATTTTACTTTATAAATTTATTTTAATATAAACTATTTTAATATAAATCATTTTAATATTAATTATTTTATAAACTATTTTAACTTATAACTATTTATATAAACTATTTTATTTATAAACTATTTTATTATATATACTAATTTTTATATCTAAAACTGTCTAAGAGGGAAGTGTTATGATTTTCAAAATGCTATAATTTCAAAGTGTCATGATTTCAAAAATGCTATGATTTCAAAGCTGTGATTTCCAAAGTGTTTTGATTTTTAAAAGACAATGAGTTCGAAAGCGTTATAACTTTGGAAAGTGCCATGATTTGAAAATGGATATATTTGAAGTGAAAATGGTATTCGTATTAATTTGGGTTTTGAAATGAAAATGATATTTTGGTTTTGAAGTATAAACTAATTTGAAATGACCACAGTGTTATAATAACGATTGGTTGTTAAAGAGACCGGGATCAGATATGGACATACTCTCCGTCGATACCGAAAACCACTTTGACAACTGTGTACACGGTGGAGTTTCCAGAATGAAGTAGGATGGTGGCGACGATCCTAAGGTATATACGTGGACCCAACTCCCGTGAGTTGGCATAAGGTGGCTAAAACAGGAGCGATCTCGGACCAGTGAGGTAGCACCTCTTCTCAGACACATTTCTTCGATACCATTCTATTACTTTGTAATTTTTGGTAGCCACCCTTGATTTGGGAGTGTTGTTCGAGGTGGAACGGTAGTGGCTGCTATGCGTATCCATCAGTCCGTGTGCGTAATTGGTATATCTACCCTGGCATTGCCTTGTGTGCCGTGTCACCTACCATATCGAACCCACTACGATTTTGGTTTAAAGATCCGACCGCGTTAAGGTTCTCCATCCCCTTAACGCTATTTTCTATATGATTATACTTTACTAATTGGACACTACTGTATATAGCGTATATTACTACATAGTAAATAGTTTAACGGATCCTTAGGGGATGGTTATCCCAAACATCCTTTAAGTTACTTGTATTTCAGTTGATATTTCACTTGAGTTGGATTTATTGATATAAGAATGTTAATCCTGGCTCGAGTGTTTTGTGTTTTGCTTTACGCTCGGGTCAGACTGAGTGATACAGCATTTGAGACTCACCTTTGGAGTTGGAGCTTCGCTTGGAGATCCAGCTATCTATCGATCCTGCTTTCAGTTATTCAGTTGATTCCAGTGATGTATTCAGATCTTGTATTTGATTATTGTATTGAGACATCTATTGTATTCGAGATTTCTGTTTTATCTTGTTTAACTCTGTTATATATATAGTAGCTTCATGAACTACTATCCTTTTGTTTCCGCTGCATTATTGTTATATTACTCTGTGTCTGTGATCTGTAATTATTTTATTTACTATAGATGCTGAGTTTTGCCAAATTTTATTTACAATCCATTGTTTTGAACTATTCAAGTTTGACATGTGTGGATTTATTGTCGATTTGAATGGTCCAAAATACTGGGTCGTTACAGCCCCCGCATAATAGCGGATGACCCTATATACCGCGATATCCCACTCGTAGTGGGATTGGTATTTTATTTGTTGACTAACATTTTTGGATGCAGGAAAAACAGGTTGGAGGAATCCAACATGATTCCTTAAAAATATTTATTGTTCATATATATATTGATATATGATATGGTGAACAGATTGATATGGATTATGTGTGAATTGGATAATTAAATGTTAAATGGCATGGGAAGTAAAATGGGCATTTTAAATACCATAGATAATTAATTTGAAGGAATTTAAAAAGAAATTTGAATGGTAAATATTTATTGGGTTTATTCTAAAGGAAAACTAAGTGGGGCAAATATATATTAACTAATTTGGGCTATACTTAACCATTCGTAAAATTAATTTAAGTACAGATTTTTGAAATAAATTATATAAAAGAACTTGAACGGTATTTTGAAATTATGGAAAAGAACTTAAGCAATAATTGAAATAGATTTGAAATAAATTGGAATTTATTAATGAAAGAAATTGAAATCGGACTTTTAAATAGAATTTGTTTTTATAAATAGATGGGAAACTCAGGGGAGATTATAAATTTATAAACGGGGTTATAAATGAGATAGATTGATATCAGTGGATATGTTAAAAATAGAAGTTATGGCGTGAACTTATATCGAGTTATGAAAATTGCTTTGAAAAGAAGTAGTGGAGTATATTTCGAATGTGAGAAAGGGTGATATGGTCGAGGTGATACGAATCAAGAGGAATCTATGAATTGAATTGGTAAGTATTGGATTTTCTAAAAATAGACTTTTGTTGAGTAAACTAAATTTGTTTTAAACGGGATTTTAAATTACCATACTATATAACTTTTAAAGCTATTATCTAGATTTAGAATATTCCGAAATTAGTTATTTTAATACTTATTTTAATTTAAATAAATTCTAATTTTATAAATCTACTTTGTAAATTAATTAGTAACTGAATATGAATTTTTAATGCTTTTAGGAAGTTGATATTTTAGTTTACCTAAAACCATATTTTTAAAAGTAAACCATTTTTCTTATTTCATATATATAATTTTAAATGTCATAAAATTCAATTATGAATCCTCTCGAGATGGGAAGCAAATTTAATTAAAATTGAATAAGACTTTAGGGGAAAGATCTTATAATGGTATTATGGAAATCTAAATAAATTTCTAAAGCATAAGATAAGCGAACATCGAAAGGTGAAATAAAAGTTCACAAGGGAAGTAGAAGTGAAACTGGAATTTTAAATAAGCATAAACGGCTTTGGAAATATTATAGGGAATTAACTAAGGAATTCTGGAATTTTATAGAATTCGTGTGGAACGTGTGGGAGATTTACAAATAAAGTTGTAAATGATTTTGTTTTAAAAGAAATAGGAAATAAGTGAATAATTTACAAGGGTTGAATATCAAATGGAGTGGGAAAAATATGCTAAGTATTGGGTAAGGGTTGGAATTTGTTCCGTGGGAATAAAAAGGGATTTGAAAACTATTTTCAAAGTGTTGAAGTATGGAAAAAATATCTTGTATAGATATTTTGAAATAAATTTTAGGGAATTTATTTAAGGCCTGATGGTTGCTTGTGGATGTTATATGATAGTTAAATAACCGACTATCAATATTGGCTAATGTGCTGATCGTTTTGAAGAGACCGGGATTGGATTTAATTATCCGAAAACCACTTCGATCCGGTTTGAACGTAACGAATGAATACCGTGATGATAATGAAGATGGTGATTCGGTTTGTTCAGACCCAGGGCAACTTGTATGGACGAATGCTATTAGAACATCGTCATTGGAGGACGATGAGCATTCTAAGTGAATGTGCTCTTTAAAAGATAACGCTTAGCCTCAAGCCTCATCAACCGGGAATGGCTAAAATAGGGGAGGTACAGCAAGGCTAAGTGGGTAGCACCCAATTAGGGTAAGATTTCCCCTGTCTAGAGTCCCTTTATTTCGGCTGTGTGGCAGTTGTTAGCTCCAACTGCGGGGTGATCTTATTCGAACTATCCAGTAAGGGGTAGCTCCGGTCTTGTGTTGTAGGGGATCGGGAGTGGTCCTCGGTACTCTGATCTAGACCAGGTACTGTGATGGGCGGTACTCCAGTAGCCCTGCCATTGTATGGAACCCAATCCTTAATAAGTGCTCGTACGGTTTTGATTGTACCCAACTATGCTGGAATGTGAGATGTAAGCATTTCAGTTAGATTCTATTTACTTTCTATAGACACTATTATAATATCAGACAGATTTGATAAAAATGTTTTGGTTATCGTAAGGTAAAAACCCGACATGTTTATTTGTGGCGTGGTATTACGAGATACCTTTGTTTTAAAGGATTTTCTAAAATATAATAATCCAATTAAGTGTGGTTTTCTCACGCTGGTTTTCCAGACTAACTCGGGTGTTGTTTTATTATGATGCTCGGATCAGACCGAGTTGAACAGGGATAATGTGCTATGGAGCTCAAGAGACGAGCTGGATGACAGAGACGTATCTCCGTACTTGAATTATTATTTCCGCTGTGTAAGGACAGATAATAAGTTGTTCAAAGTGATAGATGATTATTGTACTCTGATAATGGTATGTATATATAACAATACATATTTCTTTGTATTTAAAAGCTGTTATTATATATTGTATTTTGTTCCGCTGCGATTGTGAGACTCTGATATTGTTATTTTCTTCTTCTTCTACCTCTTTCTTCTTTTTCCCTTACGGTCTGGTATTTCCGGCATTCGATTGTTCAACATGTAATACAGTGGACGTGTTGATGTCGACTTTCGGAGGTCGAAAAAACTGGGTTGTGACACGTAACCCATCTCATTCTCGTTCATCTCTAGCCTCGAAAGGTGAGCAATCACTCACGATTAACGTTCTTATATCTATTAAATCTGAATTCATTTGAAACGACAATTGAAATATGTTGTTGCTAGTTATTTAACTGCTATATATATGATATGCCATTATCTGTAACTATTCACCCATAACATCTGACACCATGATCTGTTATTTATATTTTATTGTCACTGATAATATATGTCTGTTTTGATATGTTATATTATTATCATAACTGTTCTCACTCTACAAGTTCCCTGATAGTATAAAATTCCCTATGGGTTGAAATGATACATACTCGAACGATCTTGTAGAATAGGAGAAAATCGTTATGGGTTGAAATGATAAACCCAAGCAATTTTCATTGAATTGAATTTGGGATTTCGGGTTGAAATGATATATACCCGTAAATATTTAAATTGCGAATTGAAATGATAAATATCCGTATCACTTGACCATAGGATAGAAAATTATATACAAACACCGTTGGTCTCTCTATATATATATATATATATATTGAAAATGATTTCCAGGGTTTTGAAAGAAAATATATGGTTTTATTAAATATTGATTTTTAAGATATTATATATATATATATATATGTTATTTTATAAAGGTTTGAATTTTAGATTTTTAAAATTATATGTTTGGAAATTTTTAAATTTATAAGTTAGTTTTGAAAATATAATTTTTAAGATTTTCCTATAATTTTTGTATTTTCAAATATAGATAAATAAGTTTTGAATATAAAATAAATTTAATAATAAGTTTTAATTTAATAACATTTAATTTAATTAGTATATAATATGTTTAAGTATTTACTTAAATCTATATTAATATTTTAAAATAGATTTTATAACTTTAATAATAAAGGTTGGAAAAATAAATTAATGTTGACTTGGAATTTAAATTGGTTAATAGTTGAATTTAAGAAAGAATTGATTTAAACTTATTAGTTTTGAGATTTTGAAAGGATATGATTATAACTTGGTTTATAACTTGATTCGGTAAAAGTGATTAAATGCATATTCTCAATTTTGAATAAAATTGAGATCAAATATTTAATATTGATTTAAATATATATTGGAATTTAAGTAAATTGTTATACAAATGGTTAAGGGAATAATTTCCAATTTGGATAAATTTAAGGTTAAATGTTGAATATAAATGAAATTTATATTGTAAATGTTTGAATATTTAAACTTGAGTCTTTGAACTTTAAATTGAAACGGTTAAACTGGAATTGATTCAAATTGAATTTTGGAATTTAAGATGATTTAAATCGATTTGCGAAACTGGAGGAAACTAATTTATTATATAAAGTATTTTTATTATATATATACTATTTTAATTTATAAAGTATTTTAATATATATACTATTTTCAACATCTAAACTATTTAGGTGGAAAGTGTTATGATTTCAAAGTGTTATGGTTTTGAAGTGTTATGATTTCAAAGTGTTATGGTTTCAAAGTGTTATGATTTCAAAGTGTTATGATTTCGAAAGTGTTATAATTTTTAAAGTGTTACGATTTTGGAATTGAATATTATTTAAAGTGAACAATGATATCGAATGGATATGGTTTTGAAATGAAAATGATATTTTGGTATGAAGTATAAACTGTTTGAAAAATGAAATGACCACGATGTTATAATAACGTTTGGTTGTTAAAGAGACCGGGATCGGATATTGTCATACTCTCTGTCAATCCTGAAAACCACTTTAACAACTGTGTACGTAGTGGAGATTCCAGAAATGAAGTAGGATGGTTTGGCGACAACTCTATATGGTATGACGTGACCCTGACTCCCGTGAGTCAGCTTAGATGTGACTAAAACAGGAGCTATACTGGACCAAGTGGGGTCATTCCCCCTATCGGACACATTTCTTCGATATCATTCTATTGCTTTTGTGATTTGATTGGGTGCACCCTTTGATTTGGGAGTGTGTCACGAGGTGGGCGGTAGTAGCTGATATGCGCTACCACCAGTCCAGGAGTGCAATTGGAATATCTACCCTGGCATTGCCTCGAGTGCCGTGTTCACATGCCCTAGCGCGCCTTCTACGAGTTTGTTTTGTACCATACCTATGGAGTGCCCTCTGATAGCCCTCCAGTTTACGGGGGGAGTTACGGTATGTATAGACTATGGGAATATATAAAATGTGTTAAGGGGGATATGGGTAATGCCTTAACGCTATTTTAATACTTTTACTTTACTTTAGACATATTATAATAGCGTATATTACTACATAGTATATAGTTCCACGGATCCTTAGAGGATGGAAATCCCAAACATCCTTTAGGTTACTTGTATTCCAGTTGATATTTCACTTGAGTTGAATTTATTAATATAAGAATGTTAATCCTGACTCGAGTGTTTTGTGTTTTGCTTTATGCTCGGGTCAGACTAAGTGTCACAACATTTGAGACTGACCTTTGGAGTTGGAGCTTCACTTGGAGATCCATCTGTATCTATTCAGCCTTTAGCTATCCAGTTGTTTTGTTCAGACTTGTCATCTGTTTGTATTCGAGACTACATTGTATTTGAGATATTCTGTTGTATTTTATTTCAAACTCTGTTGTTTATATAGTAGCTTCATGAACTACTATTTATCTATTCTACCGCTTATTGTTATATTACTCTGTGTTTGTGATTTTGTGATTTATTTATTTACTATATATGCTGAGTTTTGCCAAATATAAATTAACAATCTGTTGTTTTGAACAATTCAAGTCTGACTTGTGTGGATGTGAATGGTTCGAAATAGCAGGTCGTTACAGTAAACTCCACCGTAAACTGGTGGGCTATTAGGGAGCACTCCATAGGTATGACACAAACAAAACTCGTAGTGGGCTCGATAAGGCATAAGACAAGGCACACGAGGCAATGCCCAGGGTAGTATACTACCATTTTGTGGATCCGGACTGGTGGTAACGCATAACAGCTACTACCGCCCACCTCGAGACACACTCCCCTAATCAAATCGAGGGTGGCCACCAAATCAATCACAAAGCAATAAATATGGTATCGAAGAAATGTGCCCGATCGGAGGTGCGACCCCACTTGGCCCGGCGTAGCTCCTGTTTTAGTCATATCAAGTTGACCCGAGGGGGTGAGGGCTGCGTTCATACCTCATACAGTAACGTTCGCCTAGAATCTTACTTCATTCTGGGTTCTCCACCACGTGCACAACTGTTAAAGTGGTTTTCGGTATTGGCAGAAGTATGACTATATCCGTTCCCGATCTTTTTAACAATCAAATGCTTATTTCACACCTGTTGGTTCATTTACATTTCCAAATTCGATTCATAATTAATATCAAAATATCATATTCACTTCAAAATCATATCACTTTCAAAATCATATTCACTTTCGAAATCATTATTCGCTTTAAATCATATTCATTTTTCAAAATCATAACCACAAAATAGGTTAAACCATCATATCAAAATATTCGCATTTAAATTAATTAAATCTAAATCATAACAGTTCCAACTTAAACAGTTTGAATATTGAAAGTAGTTTATATATTGGAATATTTATACATTAAAAATAGTTTATATTTTAAAAATATGTTATAGATTAAAATAGTTTATATACTAAAATAGGTTATAGATTAAAATATATATTAAAGGTTGTTTATAAATTTAAAATTATATATATATATATATTAAAATAGTTTATAATTTAAAAATAGGTTATAGATTAAAATAGTTTATATATTAGAAATAGTTTATATATTAAAATAGGTTATAGGTTAAAAATAGTTAATGTATAAAAAAAAGTTATTAATATATTAAAATGTTTATACGAGAAAAATAGTTTATATGTTAAAAGAGTTTATATCAAAAATAGTTTCAAATTAGAATTGTTTCTTCCAATTTCACAAATCAATTCAAATCAACTTTAGTTCCAAAAATTCAATTTAAATCAATCTTAGTTCAACGATTTCAGTTCAAATGGCTAAAGGTTTCGGTTCAAATTCTCATTAAAACCATTTCAATTTATATCGATTTCAAATCCATGTTTGAACTACAATTTAAACCACTTCAAATTCAATAGGTTTCAAAGTTTAAATATTCAAATTTTTACAACAACTCCATTTTGATAAATTTCATTTATATTTCAAAATTCAACTTTAAGATTTCAATTTAAGTTCTTTAAACAATTCATTTAAACCAATTTCAATTTCAACATTTTAAAGCTTGGATTTTGAAAATAATTCAATTCAGATAAATCTAATTTTTTTTCTTCAAAATATCATTTAACTGGATTCAAAAATTAAGGATTTAAAATTATTTAATTTAACCAATCCAGTGTCTGCATATAATTTTCTACCTTATGGTCACATGATACAGATATATATCATTTCAACCTGCAATAATTTAAATTGACGGGTATGTATCATTTCAACCGGCAATCCTGAGTAAAATTCAAAATCCATAAAATCGCTCGAGTTTATCATTTCAATGCATAACGATTTTTCCCTAATCTATAAGACCATTCGGCTATGTGTCATTTCAACACATAGTGATTTTTCCTAACAGGAAACTAAGAGAACTTGCAGTGTGATAACAACAGATAAATAAACACACATCCAATCATCCAAAAATATTAGCAAATAAGCGTCCATCACGATAATCATTCAAATTAACCAATAAATCACAATAAATAAACTGCTTATCATTATCAGGTATTTAACTGGCAATTAATTTCAATATTAATTTAAATGGAAATTTAAATTCAATTAAATTCAAATTAAACTTGAATGACAATTTAAATATACCAAACAACAATCAATCAATTTCTAATCATATCATAAATTTAATTTAACTAACATAAGATGGTTTAGCATTTGTGAGTGAGTTAAAACACCCACCTTTGATTCATCATCGATTTAAAATCCAAACAAAGCCCAAAAATTTAGCAGTCTTAGAATGCAGCCAAACCAGTTTCATGTTGTCCAAAATTTTGATACGAATGCAAAGGAGAAACCGCGTCCAAATCCGAGTTCGTATGGAAAAGTTATGCTAATTAGAAGATTGAAAAGAAAATTAAAAGAAAATAAAAATAAAGGGCAATTTCATAAATAAAATAACCTTCACCAAACCCTTACTCATGTACGCATGAACCTAGGCCGCCGTTCTTTTCTAATAGTACGCACCTCCACAACAAGCCGCTGCCACGGCGTCTACCCCCAGCCGAATCGACTTCACCTGCGCACCTCCCCACATCCGCCGAATGCACCCGAGCGCCTAAGGTTGGGGCGAAAAATTCCAGCTGCCGCCAATATAATTCGAACCCTAATGGAATTTTAGGTGATGATCTAACCATAGATTCGCCGACCCAACTGCCCAGATGAACTCCTCGTGCCAATCTCTACATGACTGTGACCTAGAATCGATGAATCGTTGCCATTGATCAACCACCAAAATCGATGGCCGAGAATGTTTTGGTCATTTCTAAATAAACCAAAACTCGATTGCAAAAACTAACTGTAGCAGTAGATTGTGCTCGTCAAGAGCTTTCCAACGATATATAATATGATATAGTTTGAGGAGTTTAAATTTTTTGAAATTGATTTGAAATTTGAAATTAGGGTTTTTTAGAATTTGGCAATTAGGTTTCTGCCATTGGAAAGAAGAAGGAGCAAATGAGAAGTATGTACAGCAAATAAATCGACAGCTAGGGTTTTAGAAAAGAAGTCTATTTAAATAGACAAAGGTAGATAAGAATGAATAAACAGATCGAAACGATTACGCGAACCTGAAAAGCCTGTTCCGTTCCCGAAACGAAAATATGTCATCCAATATATCGAAATAGATGTTTTCGATATTTTTAAACTCAATGGAACTAGTTTCAAACCCAAATTCCTTTGTATATAGAAGTTAGCTTTCAAAATCAGATTATATTCGTTTAAATTCTTTTAATTGATTTCGACGCGTTGCGAGCTCGCACGATCAAACGATAAGCCCGATCGCTACGAAACTTGAAATCCTTCAATAATTCACTATTACGGATCCGATGAAACTAGTTTCTTCGAAATCCGAGATAGTGGCCAAAATGGCTATTTTTCACGTTAATTAATTAAATTATTAATAAATTGGTTTAATCATTTTTAAATTCAAATTTAATAATTAACAATTTCATCATTCTAGACTAAATAGAAATTAATAATCTATTAAAATAAATTTTCTATGTTAAACACATTTAAAATATTTCATTAAATTCATAGTTCAATTACACTGTAATAAAATCCTTGTTAATTATATTTTAAATCAAAATAAATTCTTTTATTTTGATTTCCACTCTTATTATATAATCAACTATCACCTTATGGATATAATTAACATTGCTTTACATCTTATTATACTAGTATTCTACAGTTATCATCTTTACCATTTAATTATAATAATTTGATTTCATTAATTCCATATTTACAATTATAACCAAATTAACTGTACAATTATTTCAATTGATTGAAATTACATTAATAAAGTTGTCAATAACATTAAATTAACATTATTAAATCATATTCTAGTTGTTTTCTTATTAATAAATCATAAATTTTAATCTCTTACAATATTAAATTATAAAATCTTACCAAATTTAATCTTTTTAATTATCGAAAATATGGTCGTACACTCTCCCCCACTCAAAACTTTTCGTCATCGAAAAGGGAAAATGAGGGATTAAGAACTTGATAAAATTTTATTCAAAATAATCAATTTATAAACGCTTTAAACTTACATAATTAAGTATTTTGAATAAAATATATCAATTTATAAACAATTAAATTTTCCATATCTAAGTTTAATAAAAGTTTGAAAATATCTTCACTTTCACAAAATTTTCTAAGTCTTAAATTCATGAAAAATTTCGGCAGAGTCTCCTTTGTACGGATAGGTCCGAAAAAATAATAATATCAATAATTACAATATATATATATATATCACATTTCAGAAAAAACCTCCCAAACCATGGAAAAACAATAAAATATCGCTATAAAACCATAATCCAAAGACGTACCTATTTGTCGGGCAAACAAACTATATTTATGAAACCAAAAATAGTAGCTATTGCTTCATAAACTTGTATTTCACTTATATAATCCAAAATAGTGAGAATTATGTACAAGAGAAATATTTAGTTGTTTTCAATTAGTAACAAAAGCAAATCAACACAAAACATATGCAAACAAAACAATACAACCATTATATGCAATCAAAGTATCCATCATACATCCATAACAACCAAAAATAATGGTTTGTTCATTTTCAGAAAGTTTTAATCGTACAAGGATGATAAATAAACTACTAAGTGTACCATACGCTCAACGGCCTTAGATAATAACTTAATAGATTATTCATACAACCTTAAACAATTTGAAGTATCCTCTCCCAAACTTTCGATTTGCCAAACAATCCAGAATTTAGATATTATTTAAGTTTATTTAATTGGTTTATTTTCACATCATTATTTACCTTTTTATTTATTTTCATTCATTCATACAATATCTTTTTTTTCATTCATTTACTTACATAAATTATTTCCATTCAATTATTTAAAATAATCAATGAATTCATTATTTAAGTATTATATACATTTTTATTGCAGTTTAGTTCACATTTATTAAATTATATACCTGATTTCCATTAAATATTAATATTCATTAGTGAATAAATTCATACTTAAGTTTCTTAACTTTTTAATTTACATTCATTCCTTCACAAACAGTACCATTTAATATTCAATATATTTGTGAATCATTTCACTAATTTCTTAAGTTATAATCATTTGCCTAAATGATATTCACTTTTACTATTCAATTTGGTTATTAAGCATTTCAACCATTTACTTAAGTTTATATATATTCCTTGTACATCTTAATTTTTCATTTATAAACATTTGTTCATTTTGCAGCATTTTGTTATTATGCTTTACTTGTATAATATTGTATTACATATCCATATCAAAATTTCAACTTTTAAACATTTCTGGTAAGTTATATATATGTTTTAAGAATGTAATTGAATGTTACACAAGTTTATCTTATTTAATTTAGTTAACAAAATGTTCAACAATTTACATCTTCTTAATTTTCATTATCTTTTAATTTACAAGTTACAAATTTCCAATTTCTTATATATTTCATTAATCACTTAGCATCTAATTTCTTATTTTTCATTTTTGAAGATTCCAACTATTAAATTAGTTAAGGTTTTATTTAATTACAATAATTGAAATCCCTAATTTATAGAAATTTAAGAACTAAATACCACGTTCATTTCAAATCATTTTAAAATAATATATATATATATATATATACACTCATAGCTTTTATATATCCAAATCATATTTAGAAATTTAAAGTTGTGATTTGTTTATCAAAACAAATGTGTAGTAAAGCTACTACAGTGGTCTTCCCACTTTGAAACTTGAAAATGAATATCGATGATGCGACCGTCGTCACCGAAATTATTTTCCAACGACAGAGAGGGGAGTACAGAAAATTTTTTTCTTTAAAATTCTCTTTTAAAATATATTTTTTCAAATCGCATTGAAAATATTTATGTCCAAAAATACTTCTAAATAATTCTAATATTATATTCCAAAATCTTTGAAAACAATTTCAAAACCCTGGGACTTAAGTTCTCAAATTTCCAATTCTTATTTACTTTATTTGTAAATTTTATTTTACAACCAATATTTATAAAATTTCACTTCCCAACAAGCAAATATATCATATACAACTATATCCATTTAAAATTTTTGCCACTAGACTAGAATTGTATTCTAGTCATTTATAACCAACGATGGATACTAGGCGCTGCTGCGAGTGTCGAACCGTGTAGTGCTGTAGTTATCGCGTTAAGTATCCTGCCTGGAGAGTACGTTTGCAAGAATGAAACTCAAAGGAATTGATGGGGGCTCGCACAAGCGGTGGAAGCTTGCAAATGGAGTCCCGAACTTGCGGCTGCATGTGAATCATTTATCAAGAAAAATTGAAAAACTCAACATTAGGGAGGAGAAGAAATAATAATAACTTGGTCTAGCTCACACTTATGTTTTAACTTCCCCTTAAACAACATCTTATTGTTTTATATATAAAATATAATACTAGGTAAACAATATTGTGTCGGTCTGCCCTATTAAGTGTTTAGAAATCCCTATCGATGCCATAACGTCCTATGTACCGACCAGAATTTATAAATACTAAACATAACAAATTAACACAATATAAAACATTTTTATAACACTAACAAATACGCTCTCTCATATATATACATTAATACAAACTCATTCTAGGGTATTGCTACCCTATCTCTAATGAGTCAGACCCCACAAAGCTAAGGTTATTGCTAAACCAAAGCTTTGATACCAAATGTAACAACCCACCTTTTTGGACAGTTTAAATCGACAATAAATCACACATGTCAACTAAAACCATTAAAAAGAGAGGATTGTTAATGGGGTAAGAAAATAATAGAAAAGAAGGAAAAACAAACACGGAATCTCACAGCGGAATGACAAAATATAATAATGAAATAAACAGCTCATGATGCTGTTTTACAAATAGCATTTGATTACACTTTCACAATATACCAGAGATATACTGTCAAGACCCAAAAGTCGACCTTCGAAAATCGGCACCCGTACTTCACTTGTACTCAAAATGCCGTAGATTCAAACGCCGAATCTGGTTCTCGGGAGCTTATAACACAGTTAAGTATAACAACACAGCGGAAAAAAAGAATAATACATTGATATACAATATCTGATACAACAGAGTGATACAATGAATATCAATATACATCAGAGATATGATACAACAAATAGCAGCGGAAAAGAAAACGATAACATCAGCAGCGGATAATCTTCATCTTCAAAGACAAATCCAGAAATAGCTTGAACTCCAAATAACGAGGCACAAAGATAAGCAAGTGCAGTCTGATCCAAAGACCGAACTAACTCCAGATAATCTACTAAATCTGAATATCTAAAAGACCCAACTCTAGACTGCTCGTGTAGAAAAATTTTGAGCATCCAGAGTTTAGGAAAGAAACAATAAACTCCGGATCAGTCATGGGACTGGTGTGAGCAACAAAAACAGTTTATCTTTAAACAATCAACAAAAGAATTTTAAACATTGAAATCCGCAATGCTTTTAGAAAATGAAACTACCATAAGACCTCCCGCCACACACACAATGCAAACGCAGAATTGGAGGAGATTTCTTCTTATGATAGTCAAACATGCTTACTACGCAAAATCAAATCATTTTTGATATTATTTTTAGTGCATAGTGTAGAAAACATTTCGAAAGTATAATATTAATCTTAGCCAACATACGACCAGTATCGTATGCCTACTATAGCTACCATCTACACAGTGTTGACCACCGTACGTAAATGGCAGGTTCTACAACTAAAACCGTACAAGTTCCGTATTTGAGTTTGGATTTCCAACAAATGGTCAGGCTAAGGAACTTCCTATGCCACGATGGGTACGTCCCTGGAATAGACGACTCGAGAACCTAACCGGATCTCTGCCAACACAAGGCCGGGTTACCTCTGCAAAAATAGGTAACTACTGACACGCGTATGCCATCCCCCGATCGTCACCGATCTTCCCGAGGATCCCCGATTTCCAACAAACCACAAAGTAATAAATTTGCAGCAACCACAGAGGTTAAGTATCTGGGCTCCATACCATGATACCACCTTTATCCAGAAGGAATGACATACACTAAGGGGCGCTACTCCCTAGAACCTTGCCGCATTCTTCCTGTTTTGACCATTTCCGGGGTGTGAGGTCCGACGAAGTCTCGTCCACAAAGCTACGCTTTGTCACAAAGCCATGCTTCGGGTCAAACAGATGATCAACCTATGATCACAATGATATAAGATCAAACAAATGATCATATCGCAAATGATCAAACACTGATCATCACACAGCAACACTCAGCATGCCACATTACCAAATTGGGATATATCGCTGATAAATTTCAACTACATAACCTCTGAGCTCGTACGTCTCAGAGAAGGGTGTTAAGCTAAGAGAATAAATTCTCCGCCACCAAACAGAAATGTATTTGAAAGAAATCAGCTTTATATCCCAAAGTGTAATGTCAGACATGTAACCATACAAGTCTGTTCCGGGTTCGAACAGAACCGAAGGCACTTCTCACGAAGCCCTTGCAATTCCGGATAACTTTCAATCACGTCCGGACTTCCCGTCACAAAAGAGTGATATAAATCTCTATACCGGCGCGACTCAGTGCAGAGACATTCGACAGGTTGTCCTTTCATTTTCGAAAAATATCCGGTCTTCAACACCGGTCTTCAAATGCTATCCATATACGACGTATCACTTTTCGGAATGAGTTATACGACCCAAAGGTCCTTTCCCGGCTAACCCGAATAGTGAGCGAAATATTTAAAAACATACGAATATTGGGATTTCAATTAAGTCACAACTTAAACCCAAACTTTCTTTACAAATGGTTTATCAAATTACCATTTTAATCTTTTAAACAAAAAGATTCAATTCACAAAGTTCACTTAATTTCACAAAGATTCATTCACAGATTTTCCAAAACAATTTCCATTTCAGTTTAATTAACTCGTTAAATCTTTAAATCAAAGATTTAACTAATAGCTTTCAAAACAATTTCATTTCGAATGGTTTAAATAAATCATCATTTTAAATCTGTTAAAAATAGACAGATTTAATTCATAGCTTTCAAAAAGAATTCATTCATAACTTGGAAAATCCATTTTTCAATTCACTTGAAATTCCTTTAATTTAAACTGGAATTTCTTTCCTTATATATATGAAAGCTTTTATCATTTGAAAACAAACAGTTTTCAATTTGGAAATCTGATTCATTCATACGAGTTGAAATCCTTGGTTTAAATTCAAATTCCCAACTTATACTTTTAAAATGGTTTAATTCATACAAACACATTTATATCATCTTTTATCCCTAGTTTCCAAATCATAGGATTCAATTTCACACTTGAATTCAAATCAAATTATTTAAATTTTCAAAACTCGATTTAAGTTATTCAAAATAACTTTTATCTTTGAAATTCCATTTCAAAAGCTTTTTATTTTAAACCCAAATTTCCGATTTCAAAATCAATTGAAATTAAAATTTCAATTTCAAAAACATCAAATTTAAATTATCTGTGACTTAACCGATTTCCACGTGAAATCCATATTTGTGTGTGTATAGTGTAGTCCAGGGGTTTTACACACAATAGTGCAACAACATCAATCATCACAGATATATCAATATCGATAAGCGGTATAATCCACAACGCTTATCTTCATTTACAGTTTCACAGATAAAATAAATTTATCAGTTACAAAGATTCATCATTACAATTCGATGTGGGTTTCGGATAACCAACTGGAATCCGACTCCCTGTCGCATCGAAATTCAAGTGCCGTTTTACGGGCAAAGGGTTTGCACATCAATACAGAACAAATCACAACACAGTGTAGAACATGGCAATTTACATCACACAGTATCACAAACAGAACAGAAATCAATATAGTTCACAGCAATAGTTAATTATTTTCCAATATTGTTTTAAATAAATTTACCACACGATTAATTTTAATCAGTTTTGATTTCTTTCTAAAACATTTTATTAATAATGATTATTCCTCTAAATTAACATTAAAAAATCTTCTTTAAGCTTTTCGAAATCGATTTATTTCTATTACAAAAACTTTAATGTTAATTTACTTTAATGTTTACCTTACATCAATTATTTAGTTAATCATTTATTTATCCATAATTAAATTACTTAATTAATTGACTATTAATCATCCATTAATTAACTTAATTAACATTTTAAAGGAATCTTCTTTAACTTTTGAAAACAATTTATTATTAATTACTAACTTATAAAAACCCGAGCCTACCCTAAGGCACCCTTCCATTTTGAAACTTTATCATGTTTAAAATTCAAAACCTGTTATTACCTGTCAACACATACAAATGAACCCGAGTATATACTCGAGCCACGCCATCACTTCCCCTAGTCCAAACTCGAGAATCACGCGAACAACCCATCTACTTCTTCTTCCACAATTTCACAACCCAGATACCCACGTAGACGCATGCACGTGTACAGGCGATTGGACCACCTCCGGCCATCGTCGCGATCACCACCACGACGTCGACAACCCACTCGACTCACTCGACCACCCAGAACCCACGAACCACCTTGCAATCAAAATCGAGCGTGCCGATCACCACAGGAACAAAAACTCAGTCACCAAAACCCTTCGCACCGCCACCTCCGATCACCGGAGAACACGCAGTTTCGCCCAGACCTTCGCCTCGCTTCCTTCTACCGTTTCCCTTACCTCCGGTCCACCTCGATTTGTTACCGGCGTCGTAATCTCTTCGAGAACCACAACAACCAAAACGTATTGTCGAACCCTAGTTCGACACCGCGCCACCTCCACGTCACTTTAAAAATTCAATCAATATTTTTCCCATGATCTATACCCCCCAAGCTACCCTCCACCTTGATCATGTCGAGAATAAGCCTGTCGATCAACGGCAATAGACAAAAAATGTAATTATCGATCAACTACCGATATCTCTCTCGATCCCAAACAAAAATATATGATTTAACTTCTAAAATTCATGGTTTCTGATAATAAAACATATTATATACCTGAAACAATAGATGATTTAAATCGAGAATTTGATATGTTTTACATTTCCCTGTCTTTGTAATTTTTCAGATAGTTTATAAACAAGACATACTTTAAACTATTTTTAGATTTTAGTTTATGTTCCAACAAACATCTTTTGTTTATATCCTAAGTTCTAACAGAGATCAAATCAGGAGATAGGGATTTTATTTTGAAATTTTTGATTGAGCATGATGTTCTGAAACCAGAAACAGAGATGGTTCAACATATACAGGCATTCACATAAAAACAATGTCATGCACAGAGGAAATTTCATGTATATATATATACCTATATACAAAACAACTTCAAACCCAGATTTAATAATCACCAAATGAATATATATATTCAGTTGGACTTAAATTTTTAAAATGAGATGTTACTCACTTGGATCTTGAATAAGGCAGAGAACAAGAAGAAGTTCAAATTTAAGGGAAAGAAGTTTGCTCACCTGAAATTGTTGAAGGCAGAGACCAGCTCTTATGTTTTGAAACTTCAGATTGATTTTTCTTCTTAAATCATGTTTTGTATTTGAATGTTGTTTTTGAGTTTTATAGATGATATTTGCTTCCATTTTTCTTTCCAGGCTTTTGCAATTTCCAGTTTTGATTCTCTGGTTGAACTTGCTTTGAGAGCTTGAATTTGTTTTAGTTTATAAGATATAGTGATGTTTATCTTTCTGGTTTACTCAGTTTCGAATGAACAAAACTGAGATGAAGCTTGAAGATGGTAATATATAGAAAGAGTTGTACAGGTTATATTGTTTTTAACATAGGCATGGCTGAAGTTGCTTTAGAGGCATGGCTTGCCTTAATTAACTTTGTACAAATTCATTTTTTCTTTTTCTTTTCCTTTGCTTTCGGCTGAAGTGATTTTGTTTTAGGGGCCAAAGATATTTGTCTTGTTTTATTTGTTTGGTTTGCTTCCATACTTTATGTACATACATCAAGGTGTTTTATTATTTCTTTTGTTTATATATTTGTTTACAGCCACTTACTTTATTTTTGTACATATTTTGTATCAAAATGAATTATATAGTTAATGTGTTACTTTAAAATTTACTTGATTTATTAACATATTTTATTATGATTTGAAAACTTTCATATCAATTTATTATTTAATTTCACAACTTTAAATCAAAAATAAATTAAATCATAAATTTTAATATTTAATATTATTATCCATTATTTATTTACAATTTAAACTCAAGTCAAAATATATATCTATATATTTATTATTTTCAAGTTCACTCGAAATTGAGTCGGGGAAACTCGCTTTAATTAATCAATTAATTTTACAGATTTTATTCAAAAATCCAATTAATTATAAATTTAAATATATATAAAATCCAGGGTCGTTACATATACACATAGCAGAAATAACCAAAAAAAATGCAGCGAAACAACATGATGTAGTGGAATAATAATAATAATATACAAATCTCCGTCTTCGTCCTTCAGAAATAAAGTCTTCAACACTGAAACGCTCAGGCTGACCCGAGCGTAATGAAAAGACAAAACACTCAAGTCAGAACTAAAAGACCTTATGTAAGTTAAATCAATAGTAAATAAATACGAGTGCAATGGCTTTAGAGATGTTTACGGGATTTTACATCTCCTATCCAGTGTCTAACATGCATGCAATAACTTAAGAGATGTTTGGGATTCCATCTCCTAAGGATCCGTTAAACTATCTACATACAAAGTACAATACACTATTATAATATGTCTACAGTAAAGTATTAAAATAGCGTTAAGGCGTTACCCATACCCCCTTTAACGCATTTTATATAAATGTCGTAGTCTATACAGTACTGTAAACTCCACCGTAAACTTGTGGGCTATCAGGGAGTACTCCATAGGTAAGACACAAACCAAACTCGTAGTGGGCTCGATAAGGTGACAAGGAACGCAAGGCAATGCCCAAAGTAGGATACTACCGTTTTGCGGATCCGGACTAGTGGTAACGCATAGCAGCTACTACTGCCCACCTTGAGGCACACTCCCATAATCAAATCGAGGGTGGCCACCAAATCAATCAGAAAGTAATAAATATGGTATCGAAGAAATGTGCCCGATCTGGGTGCGACCCCACTTGGCCTTGCGTGGTTCCTGTTTTAGTCATATCAAGCTGACCCGAGGGGGTCAGGGCTGCGTTCATACCTCATATAGTAACATTCGTCAACCATCCTACTTCATTCTGGATTCTCTACCATGTGCACAGTTGTTAAAGTGGATTTTGGTATTGGCAGAGAGTATGAAAATATCTGATCCCGTTCTCTTTAACAACCAAACATTTATTTCACACCAGTTGGTTCTTTTACATTTCCAAAACCGATTCATAATTGATATCAAAATATTATATTCACTTCAAAATCATGCCACTTTCGAAATTATATTCACTTTCGAAATCATTATTCGCTTTAAATCACATTCATTTTTCAAAATCATAACCACAAAATAGGTTAAAACATCATATCAAAATATTCGCATTTAAATCAATTAAATCTAAATCATAATAGTTCCAACTTAAACAGTTTGAATATTGAAAGTGGTTTATATATTGGAATAGTTATACATTAAAAATAGTTTATATTTTAAAAATAGGTTATAGACTAAAATAGTTTATATATTAGAAATAGTTTATATATTAAAATAGGTTATATATTAAATGTTGTTTATAAATTTAAAATAATATATATATTAAAATAGTTTATAATTTTAAATACGTTATAGATTAAAATAGTTTATATATTAGAAATAGTTTATATATTAAAATAGGTTATATGTTAAAAATAGTTAATGTATAAAAAAAATTATTAATATATTAAAACATTTATATGAGAAAAATAGTTTATATGTTAAAAGAGTTTATATCAAAAATAGTTTCAAATTAGAATTGTTTCTTCCAATTTCACAAATCAATTCAAATCAACTTTAGTTCCAAAAATTCAATTTAAATCAATCTCAGTTCAACAATTTCAATTCAAAAGGCTAAAGGTTTCAACTCGAATTCTCATTAAAAACCATTTCAATTTAAATCGATTTCAAATCCATGTTTGAACTACAAATTTAAAGCACTTCAAATTCAATAGGTTTCAAAGTTTAAATATTCAAACCTTTACAACAACTCAATTTTGATAAATTTCATTTATATTTCAAAATTCAACTTTAAGATTTCAATTTAAATTCTATAAACAATGCATTGAAACCAATTTCAATTTCAACATTTTAAAGCATGGTTTTTGAAAATAATTCAGTTCATATAAATCTAATTTTTTTCTTCAAAATATCATTTAATTGGATTCAAAAATTAATGATTTAAAATCATTTAATTTAACCAATCCGGTGTCCATATATAATTTTCTACCCTATGGTCATATGATACAGATATATATATATATATATATCATTTCAACCCACAATAATTTAAATTTACGGGTATGTATCATTTCAAACCACAAGCCCGAGTAAAATTCAAAATCCATAAAATCTCTCGAGTTTATCATTTTAACCCATAACGATTTTTCCGTAATCTATAAGACCATTCAGGTATGTATCATTTCAACCCATAGTGATTTTTCCTAACAGCAAACTAAGGGAACTTGTAGTGTGATAACAACAGATAAATAAACACACATCCAATCATCCAAAAATATCAACAAATAAGCATCCATCACGATCATCATTCAAATCAACCAATAAATCATAACAAATAAACTGGTTGTCATTATCAGGTATTTAACTGGCAATTAATTTCAATATTAATTTAAATGGAAATTTAAATTCAATATAAATTCAAATTAAACTTGAGTGACAATTTAAATATATCGAACATTAATCAATCAATTTCTAATCACATCATAAATTTAATTTAACCAACATAAGATGGTTTAGCATTTGTGAGTGGGTTCAAACACTCACCTTTGATTTATTATCGATTTAAAATCCAAAAAAGCCCAAAAATTTAACAGTCTCAGAATGTAGCCAAACTAGTTATATGTTGTCCGAAATTTCAAAATGATTGCAACGGAGAAAATCGCATCCAAATCCGAGCTCATATGGAAAAGTTATGCTAATTAGAAGATTGAAAAGCAACTTAAAAGAAAATAAAGGGCAATTTTGTAAATAAAATAACCTTCACCAAACCCTTACATATGTACGCACGAACCCAGGCCATCGTTCCATACTGATAGTACCCGCCTCCACAACAAGCCGTGGCCACGCCGTCCACCCCCAGCCGAGTCGACTTCACCTGCGCACTTCCCCACGTCCGCCAACCGCCCCCGAGCACCTCAGGTTGAGGCAAAAAATACCAGCCACCGCCTATATAATTCGAACCCTAATCGAATTTTAGGTGATGATCTAATTATCGATTCGCCGACCAACTGCCCAAATGAACTCCTTGCGCCAATTTCTACATGACTCTGCCCTAGAATCGATGAATCGTCGCCGTTGATCAACCACCAAAATCGATGGCCGAGAATGTTTTGGTCATTTATGGACAAACCAAAACTCGATTGCAAAACGAACTACAGCAGTAGATTGCGCTTGTCGAAAGCTTTCCAATGATATATAATATGACATAGTTTGAGGAGTTTAAATTTTTTGAAATTGATTTGAAAATTGAAATTAGGGTGTTTTAGAATTTGGGAATTAGGTTTCTGCCATTGGAAGGAAGAAGAAGCAAATGAGAAGTATGTATAGCAAGTGAAATAGACAGTTAGGGTTTCAGAAAAGAAGTCTATTTATATGGATAAAGATAGATAAGAATGAATGAACAGATCGAAACGATTACGTGAACCAGAAAAGCCCGTTCCATCCCCGAAACGAAAATATGCCATCCAATATATCAAAATAGATGTTTTCGATATTTTTAAACCTAATGGAATTAGTTTCCAACCCAAATTCCATTGTATATAGAAGTTAGCTTCCAAAATCAGATTATATTCATTTAAATTCATTTAATTGATTTCGACGCGTTTCGAGCTCGCACGATCAAACGATAAGTCTGATTGCTACGAAACTTGAAAACCTTCAATAATTCACTGTTACAGATCCGATGAAACTGGTTTTGTCGAAACCCGAGACAGTGGCCAAAATGGCTATTTTTCAGTTAATTAATTAAATTATTAATAAATTGGTTTAATCATTTTTAAATTCAAATTTAATAATTAACAATTTCATCATTCTAGATTAAATAGAAATTAATAATCTATCAAAATAAATTTTCTATGTTAAATTCACAATTAAAATATTTCATTAAATTCAACGTTCAATCACATTGTAATAAAATTCTAGTTAATTATATTTTAAATCCAAATAAATTCTTTTATTTTGATTTCCACTCTTATTATTAAATCAACTATCACCTTATGGATATAATTAACATTGGTTTACATCTTACTATACTAGTATTCTACAGTTATCATCTTTACCATATTAATTATAATAATTTGATTTCATTAATTCCATTAATTACCAATTTAATTCCTTATTTACAATTATAACCAAACTAACTTTACAATTATTTCAATTGATTGAAATTACATTAATATAGTTGTCAATAACATTAAATTAACATTATTAAATCATATTCAAATTGTTTTCTTATTAATAAATCATTAATTTTAATTTATTACGGTATTAAATTCTAAAATCTTACCAAAATTAATATTTTTAATTATCAAAAAATATGGGTCATTACATGATTTCTTGTATGCTCGGGTTACTTTGCGATCTGCATCACCACATTATTGTCACAAAACAATGCCATTAGATTCTCCGTGTTGGGAATCACTTCTAGCTCACTTAAAAACTCATGCATCTAGATCGCTTCCTTAGCAGCTTCATTGAAGGCAATGTACTCGGCCTCCATCGTGGAATCGGCAGCCGTTTCATGTTTGGAACTTTTCCAACCGATGGCCCCACCATTATAGTAAAGAAGTAGTATGACATTGGCTCACTATGTTGCTATCACTCTGAAAGCTAGAATCAGTATACCCCTTCATAAGGAGGTCTCCAATCTCCTATATTAGGAATAAGTCCTAAGTATTTCTTAAATACATTAGTATAAATTTTACAACTGGCTAATGCTTTTCTCTAGATTGTTTTATTATCAACTTACACATCCTAATGAGTATGCCACATATGGTCTGGTACATAGATATCATACATTATGGAACCGATTGTCAAAGAACATGGTATCCACTTCATATGCTCTTTCTCCTCATCGGTTTAAAGAGCATCTTTCCTAGAAACGATGATTCTAGATTGCATTGGAACATTTCCAATCTTGGAAGTCTTTGCACTAAACCTTTTCAGTATGGTATCTATATAGGGATTAGGACAATCTTGATGGCCTATTAGATCTGTCTCTATTGTTCTTTATACCCAATATATAGGTCGGTTCTTGTAACGACCCGTAAGTTTTAATGGCTTTAATAACATAATTAACTGAATTTTTGTGAAATTTTAAAATTTTGAATTTGGAAATAAAAATTTGATATTTGAAATGCGTCTATTTAAACATAGCAACTGGTAAATTCTCATCAGAGAATATGGAAGTTTATTTTATTGTGCAATTTTATTTCAATTTAAATCAGTTAATATTAGATGATAATAAAATGTTTTCCAAACCTGAATATTTTTACATAATAAAAATGTTAATTGTTAGCGCCAAAATTGGTCACTAACACCCAAATTCAGTAGAAAGCACCAAACAACAATCACAGATCACACACAGAATGTATGTAGGGAGTATAAATATGAAAAACAGTAAAAATTAAATGAAAGCAGTAAAAACATAGGATTTATAGTGGTTCGGCTGACTCCGGCCTACGTCCACTCAAGAAATTTCCTTTTTTATTGATGTTAGAATCAATTACAGTTACAATCCAGAGTTGTATGATGGCAGAATTTCCTTAGCCTTAGAAGAAAAGGAGCAAGGGAACCAAATGAGAATCCCCCTTTCTCAAGACCCACATACTATATGTATAGGCAAATACAGGTAACTGGGCTTCCTGAATGACCCAGGGTCCGTTAAGTCCACGGCCGATCTAGAACCTATAGCCTTGATCAACTCCCTATCCAAATGCTACCGACCCAGGAAATCCACCAAGGCGACTCGAAGTAAATCCCCTTTGGACTCGAAGTAATCCGAAAACTCGATGTGGCCGAACCATGCATTGACATCGACCCATGTTATCATGCAGCCGACCCGGAGTCACGAGCCGAACGGCTCGAAATGACCAGACTATAATGTAGCCGACCCAGCTACATTTCCTACCGACCCACATCCTAGGAGTCGAACCACAAAACTCGAAGCAAAGAAGCCCAAGACTCGAAGCAACCATGCCACACGCCACTACCGACCCTCAACTTGACCGAGCCACCTTGTTACCTTACCCACGACCAAGCCACCATGGCGAGCCACAGTGCCGAGCCACCTTGACCGAGCCACGTCCACGGCGAGCCACCTAACCGAACCATCTTGCCGAGGAACCCTGACCGAACCACAACGCCGAGCCACCTGATACTCCACTGAGCTACCCGAGTGATGACCAGAAGTCACATTCCTTAGAACTCGAAGTTGCTGAGCGACAACAAAGGCCGAACCACCATTTAGCTAAGCCGAGCCACCCTCCATGACGAGCCACCAACACGGCCGAACGACACCATTTATAACGACCCCAAATTTTATATATATTTAAATTAATAATTAATTTAATTTTGAATAAAAATTGTTAAATTAATTGATAAAAGTGATACGAGTTTCCCCGAATTCAAATATATTTTGTATAAATCATTTAAATTTTAAATATTGTATATATATATATGTATATAAGTGAATGTATATGTAATTGGGCATATATGAGTAAAATTGAATATATATGTATATATTTGATTTGAATTTAAATCTTAAATAAATGGGTTAGAAATAAATGGTTTAATAATAAATGATAATAATAAATATTAGAATTGATGGTTAATAATGATTGGAATTTATAAAATAAATATAAGACAATAAATATGAAGTAAAATAATAATAATTAATATTTAAACTAGAAATAGAAATTAATATAAGATAAATTTTAATAAAAATAGAAAGTAGAACATTTGCTAAAATCTAACAACAAATTAAAATAGGAATTTATTTATATTACAAAATAATAAGATTTAAAGGAAATAAAATACATTTAAATATGAATAAATGTAGACAAATATGAAACAAATAATACAAATATATATGATAAAATATATACATGAATTAGCTTATAAAAGAAAATAAAATATACAATTATTTATGAAGTTCACCTATATTACAAGTGATAAAATAAACAAATGAAAGATAAATGAAAACAAAATTACAAATATCTAAGAACAAATAAATTAGATAAATATGTAGGCTGGTAAAAATAAAGAAAAAAATAATAGAACTTCATTAGATTACAAAGTAACAGAACTAAAGATAAGAAGATGATAATATATTTCAAGTATGTAAGCTTGTATAAGAAGACAAAGGAAAACAAATAATATGCATAAGTATGAAAATAATAATGAGTAAATTAAGTATTTGATAGTTTAAGTTAAAATTTTATAACATAGGCTAAAACAACTTTATGCCATAAAGTATGTATTTGTATATAAAGCAAATCAGGCAAAGTAAAATATGTAGCCTGTAAGTAGTAATGCTAGACAAGAAAAATGAACTCTTGAGTTAATTCTGGAAACACATGTTTACAAAGCATAAGACCGAAGAAAGGAAGAATGTATTCATGTTTGTACAGGCAAATGAGTATGTACACTTGAAAAGAAGAAAAAATATATACAATCATAAGTACATACGAAATAAAGAAAGATTAGTATATATAGACATAAGGATAACTTCATTAATGCTAACATCTCTAGTACACATATAGGATCATATCAGCCTCCAAGAGTAGAAAAAATCTCTGAACATTTTGTACAAATAAAATAAACAATCCTGTAAACATTGATCTATTTATCAATCTTTTTCATTTCATCTCGTTTACAAAAGAAAACTTAGCATTCCAGAAAAGTAAATACATTACAACTGAAGCTAAATAACAATTCAACTCAACACATACTTGAAGATAAAAAAGAGTTCCAGTTAGCAACTTTCAAGCATTTTCCAGTTTTAAAGTTTTCAAAGCTATTCAAAAATGTGCTCTATTCTGCCTTCTCAAATCTGTGAGTAACATCACACTTTTAAAAGCTATAATTTGATTTTGGTTGCATGTTAAGTTCTGGAATGTATGTGTTTTTGTGTGAATATATATATATATATATATATATGTTTAGTGAATTTTCTGCATATATATGGATGTGTGGATATGTGTATCTGTTTATTTTCTGTATCATCTCTGTTACCAGTTTTTTCAAGCTCAAGACTTATTCTAAATTCATTATCTCTTGATCCAATCTATGTTTGGATTTAAGTATTAAACAAAACTTGTTTGTTTGATCATAGAGTAGGTTGAATTTTTTTAATTAAGTTATATAAATTTGAAATGGTTCTGGAAATCCAAAAAGACAGTAAACTTAAGTTTGTCAAAATTTCAAACGTACCAATTTATTGTTTCAGGCTTAGGATCAGAAACATTAACCAAAAACTTGATTTTTAAAAGTGGAATCAAATCATTTAGTTGAGTTTCTAGCTTGCATTGCTGGGTTGAACAGAAATGGTGGTTTGGGGAAGTTCTGATGATCCAAGTGATCGGGAATGATGGGGTTTCCACTGGAGGTAGTGGAGTAATGTGTGAGCTCGGAAAAATTGCCAGCAAGTTGATCTGAGTAGCATGGCGATGGTGGTTGTTTGGGGAAGTCTGGAACCCTAGTTTTAACTAGGTCTGTTGGTTTTGAATGGTTCGCCTGCCCTGGGTGATCGAGTTCAACCAAACTCGAGGAGATGGAAGTTTGGTCGTAGACGAAGACTTGGCCGGAGTTTCAGAGGTGATGGTGGTCGGAGTCGCGGTGATGAGGCATTTCTTTGGTCTGAGGTCTGTTCGAGTTTGATCGAGTTATTCTCGATTTCGATTGGGGACTTGTTCGAGTTTTTAGTCGATCGGGGGTCGTTGCTGACGAGTTCGTCGACTGGTCGAAGGCGTCAAAGATGGTCGGAGGTCTCTGACGTGGCTGTGCACGTGCACGACCATTGTTGTGTGTCAGCGTTGGGTCTTCGTGAGTAACCCGAAGTAATTCTCATGCTTGCGCAACTCTGGCTCGAGTTTGTTTACATAGTCTGGAGGTAATTAATGTTTGAACTTAAAGTTTAAACTAACAAAAAAATGAAGAAGAGAAGAGCACGGGAAAAAAACTCGGGAAACATAGGGGAGAACTCGAAGTTCAACCCGAGGTACATGAGTTTTGATTACTTAAAGATACTTATTTGATTAAAAGTAATTAATTAATAAATGAAGGTTAATTAGTTAAGCATTGAAGGTTTTTAAATAAATTGTTTTAATTAACCAAGTTTTAAAATGGTTTAAAATAAATATAACTTTTATTTTGAAAAGTTTATTTTAAAATAAACTTAATAATATTAAAGGTTAGTTAATTAATATAAAGAATGTTTTAATTGTTAATTAACTTTTAAAGTCTAAGTTAAATTTATTTGTTAAAGGACATTAATTACTTGAAAGGTAATTACTTAATAAAAGTAATCATGGTAAATTAACTAATAATTTAAGTTTGATTAATCAAGTAATTAAAGAATAATTAATTAAAGGATGATTAATTACTTAAAAATATTTACTTAATGAAAGTAATTAAGGACGGATAATTAATGATTAAAGATTGATTAATCAAGTGTTTAAAGGTTAATTAATTTAAAGAATAATTAATTAATGTGATTAATTAATTAAGGTAATTAATTTGAGAATAATTAATTAAAGGTTAATTAATTAATGAAGGTGATTAAGGAATGATAATTAATTGAGGAATAATTAATTAAAGTAATTAATCAAAGATAATTAATTAAATGGTGAATTAAATAATTAAAGGTTAATTATTTAATAATTAAAGGTTGATGAATTATAATTAAAGGTTAATTAATTTATTATTAATGGTTAATTAATAAATGATTAAAGAATAATTAATCAAAATGATTTGTAATTTATTGATGTTGATTAACCAAGATTAGTAATTCATAAGAAATTAATCTGATTTGAATTAATCAGACAATTAACTGATCTTACTTATGAATGTTTGGACTTGACTGAATGTTTGAATTGTTTGATATTCTGATCTGTGATGCTTTGTGATATATTCTGATTTGTATGTAATCTGTACAATAGTTCATTTATCTAGGATGAATGTAAATTATTATCTGTGATTTATATATATGTGATCTGTGATCTGTGAATAGAGATAAGCATTATAGTTATACCGCTTATCAACTATATTTCTGTATTCTGATCTATGATGATTGAATAATGTTGCACTACTGTGTAAAACCCCTGGACTACACCATACACACACAAATATGGATTTCACGTGGAAATCTGTTAAGTCACAGATTTTTGACAATTTTAAAGATTGAATTCTTGAATCCACATAGTTTTGGAAATTGGAATTAAAGAGCTTTGCAAATGAGTTTCAAATGTAAAGTTATTTTAAATAACTTAATAAAACTTGGTATCTTAATAATTTGATTTAAATTTGAATTCAATACTTGAAATTGAATTCAGTGATTTGGAAAACTAATTGTTTTCAACTGATAAAAGCTCTTATATAAGAAATGGATTTCCAATTTGTGTTAAAAGGAATTTCAAGTTTGAATTGAAAATGGATTTCCAAATTACGAATAAATCTTTGAAACGTGTTTGTGAAAACTATCAGTTAAATCTTTGTTTTCGATATTTAATGAGTTAATCCAATTAAAATGGAAATTAATTTGGAAAATCTTTGAATGAATCTTTTGTTTAAAAGATTAAAGTGTGGAAATTGTTTAAACCGTTGAAGGTTGTTAAAATGAATCTTTTTGTTTAAAGATTTGAAAATGGTAATTTGTTAAACCATTTGAAAAGAAAGTTTGGGTTTAAGTTGTGACTTAACTAAAATTCCATTATACATATGTTTTTAAATATTGCGCTCATTATTCGGTTTAGCCGGAAGAGGACCTTTGTGTCGCATAACCCGTTCCGAATAATGATACGTCGTATATGGATGACATTTGAAGACCGGTGGTGAAGACTAGGTATTTGCGAGAACGATAGGATGACCTATCGATTATCTCTGCACTGAGTCGCGTCGGTATAGAAATTTCCTAAGTGATGGGAAATCCGATCGGGATTGTGAATACCCGGATTGCAAGGGCTTCTTTGGAAGTGCCTTCTGTTCTGTTCGAACCCGGAACAGACTTGTATGGTTACATGTCTGACATTACATTTTGAGATATAAAGCAAATTTCTTTCAAATACATTTCTGTTTGGTGGCGGAGAATTTATTCTCTTAGCTTAACACCCTTCTCTGAGACGTACGAGCTCAGAGGTTATGTAGTTGAAGGTTATCAGCGATACACTCCCAATTTGGTAATGTGGCATGCTGAGTGTTGCTGTGTGTTGATCATTTATTGATCAATTTGTGATCAAAGCACGACTTTGTGAAAAAGCGTAGCTTTGTGGACGAGACCTCATCGAACCTCACAGACCGGAAATGGTCGAAACAGGAATGATGCGGCAAGGTTATGAGGGTCGCGCCCTTTAGGGTATGTCATTTCCTTCTGGAAAAGGGTGGTATCATGGTATGGAGCCCAAATACTTACTCATGTGGACACACTCTATTTATTATGTGTGATGTTGGTTACCGAGGCCTCGGATAAAGGTCCCAAAGGACCGGGAAATGGCATATTCGTGTAGTAGTTACCTATACCTAGAGGAAACCCGACCTTGTGTTGGCAGAGAGCTAGATTGGTTCTCGGGACGTCCAGCCAGAGGCGTACCAATGTGGCAGTAGGAAGTTCCTTAGCCTGACCATTTGTTGGAAATCCAAAGAAACAATACGAGCCTTGTAAGGTTTTAGTTGTATAACCTGCTATGGAATGTGGCGGTAACCTGCTATTGAACATAGTTGCTATAGTAGGCATACTGTGACGCCCCACCTCTATGCTCATAATAACAAAGAGTATTAAAAGAAATACTGTCTATTATTACGAAGAATAAGGCTGGATAGGAGCGACCATCCGTAATTGGCCTTACACTAATATTGGTTATCTCGGTAGGAGTGGTATATACTTTTTATTTTTCATCTATTATTTATTTACTCCCATCGACATATCCAATTATCAGTATAAAACAAACTATGATAGTTCATAATAGTTTAGGACATTAGATATAACAATAACACAGATAATAAAAATGCGGAACACAGATTAACAAAAATCTCATATATATATAACCGATGTCAGTTACCATATAGTTGACACGATACATATGATACAACTACAACTGCCGACTCTAGAAGTTATATATACAAGTACATTATCGACTAATATACATGAATACATATCGTTCTATACAATGACACGACTACTACAAAATGACACTGACAACTTCAGAAGATGTGAAAAGTTGTAACGACCCGTAAAAATTCAACTGTTTTAATAACGTAATTAGTTAAAATTTTGTGAAATTTTAAACGATAAAATTATGAAATATAAATTTGATATTTGGAATACGTCTAGTTAAACATAGCAACTGGTAAATTTTCGTCCGAAAATACGAAAGTTTATTTCGCGCGTAAATTCACTTCAATTTTAATCAGTTAAAAAGAAATGAAAATAAAATGTTTCCGAAACCTAAATATTTTTACATAGAAAAATTCTAAACCATTTTCTGAGCAAGATTTCAGTTTGTCGTTTTTCCAAATTCGGACATCTTTGACTCCGTCGTTCTTATTTTCTGCAAAATAGCAGTATTCTGATACCGATATCGATTTTTTTCGGATGATCGTACCACTAATATCTGTATACCGTTTTGATCGTCTCGTCGTGCTGATCTCTACAGTATATTCGTTTGTGCAGTTCGGCGTACGGTACGCGGCAATATCAGTAGAATGATTTCCGTATCGCTAACCGTTTTGAGCCCTTTGTCCCCTGTGACCTTTATCATTTTTCACCGTATAAACTCAACTGTCGTAGCAATTAATATTCTAAAAATTCAATTAACGTTGATTTTTTTTTTTCATATTCTAGTTGCATTTAATTTATACGTTGTTTCATTTTACATTTTGTTTCCAATATATTTCTACCGTCCGTTCATCTTTTACTTTCTCTGACCTTTACTATTCCTACCCTTCCATTTCTTTTCTTTGTGTTTCGTTTCCCAAACTGGGTTGTTCATTTCAATTTATAAAGAAAAACCTTTTGTCTTCATCTTCCCAGAAGAAAAAAAAAGTTACAAATTAGATTCATGTTTAGTTACGTATAATGTAACATTGCAACCTTGCCTCAGAGGCATTCCTTTTTTTTGCTGTGGCCATGTCCAACATCCTCCGCCACCCTCTCTTTTCATCAAACCCATGAACACCCATGTTCCCGACCATCAACCCGACAGCCGTTGCTTCAGCAACCACCACCCTGTCACGGCTGAAAGACCCGGCGACCACACCTCCTCGTCGACCCATACCACACCATTCACTGCACAGTTCGGATCCGCCTTCTACCACCTAACGGCAGCAGCCCATGTGGTCGACCGTGCCGCAACCTCCTCTTCAATCTCCGCCTGCCGTGTTCGCATCCCTCTCCCCGCACCTTGCAGCTCCGCCATGGCTTCCAGCAAACCCGAGCCACTCAAATTTCATCAACCAAGCAATGCCTCATTTCCTCTTGGCCACGCACACGAAGCCACGTCGACAGCCTACCACTAGCTCACGCACACAGGTGTTTCCTTCCGCCTTCTTGTTTTGCTGAGCCATCGACCGCCTCTTTCTTGTTTTGGGTATGGTGAATTTTGTTTGATGTATATATTTACTTTATTATTGTTTCTGTAGATAGTATGTAACGTAAGTACATGATTTTATACTAATTTTACAGAGTATTATACAAGCGATTCATATAAAAGCTACGTATATATTTTATTATAAAGAGTAAGTATTTGTATACTACTGTATATACATACATGCTATATAAAGTGTTATGTTATAACTCTATACAAGTTATTCAACCTGTGTAGTCTATTTGTAAATTTATAAAGCTATATATAAGTTTATTTATTCTACCGTAAGTATATATAGTTACATATATATATATATTATATACTGTTGTATATTTTTTGTACGTGAAGTATAAAAAGTGGAATTTTATTTATGATTGTATATTATACAATATACAAGGCATTCGAGCAGCCGTCTTTGGTATTTATATATAATTGGTCCTATGTAAAGTAATTCTAGTCTTTACTGATTTTACGTAATAAGTGATAGTTCAATTACATAATTTGACTTGTTTTATAATCTGGTCTATACTAGTAGTAATAGGTATTAGGCTATATATTGTTGGTTATTTATAGTTGAAATCTTAAAAAGTTTGTTCACATCTATTATATGTTCGGTCGCATTTCTTAAGTGGGTCTGCATGCATATTTTCTTATACTAAAAATGATATACTATGTATGTTTAAACGTATGTCAGTTATGTATGAGTTTATACAAGTTTATATAATTTGTTTAATAATGTGACCTATAGATGCGTGTTTCGGTTTTAAATTATATGTTTAAAATGATTTTGTAAAGTAAATAGTGCAGCAGATTTACATAACTCGTTTTCACATCTGAGTAGTTGCATCCATATATTTTCTTGAAATTTATGGGAATATTTTATGGGTAGAGTGTATATATATTGTTATTATTTCAAAATATATTTTGTTGACATATCTTTTTGTTCGCTGTCTGGGTTATATTTATATTTGTTTAAAAATAAGTATTTTGATTATAATGTATATATGTTTAAATTTTTCTTTTCTTTCTAGGTGTGTTTTAATTTGAAACAGTGTATTTCATAAAAAAAAATATATATATATATATTTAAATTTTAGTTTATATAGTTATATGAATTCACTTATACAATTTATTATCATCGATCCGGTTTGGACTTGATTCGTTACCGATATCTTTTATCAGCTTCGTCCGTCGTTCCTGTTTTCTTCATCGAATCGTGTCCATCCAGCGTCGCTTTGGAATTCGTAGCTCATTCCTTGTCAAATATATCTAGCCTCGAAAGGTGAGCACTCACTCACGATTAACGTTCTTTTATTTATTAAATTTGATTTCAATTGAAACGACAATTGAAATATGCTGCTGTTAGTTAAATAAACTGTTATATATGTTATTGCCTGTATCAGTTCACCTGTGACATCTGACACCATTATCTGTTAGTTATTTATGCGATGATAATACAGTTTGGCTGATAATTGATTGATTGTTGATGTTTATATTGGACGTTAAATCGTTAATGTTAAAATGATAAATAGTATGCAATTGAAATTGATATAGAATAGTTAAATGTTAAATTTGATTAAATGACATTTGTATAATATGACCCCTTTCACTGTTAAATCTATTGACACGTAGGATTTGTTTAATTACATTTTGAACCACTGAATGTAGATTGTTATATTGTTGATGTATGAAATTGTAAATAGATGACAAGTGAAAACTGTAATGTAATAATCTTTAATCTACATGAAATGATAGTGTAGATTCTAGAAATAATTATATTAATTCGTACAAATAACAATGCGAATTAATACGGTTATTTCGGGATTATTTGAATTGATTATTGGATTGTTATTATTTGCTGTTATTGCTTGTTTATTTACTTTGACACCATCCCAGTTATCACACTGCAAGTTCCCTTTGATATGCTTTGATTTTTGATTGAATTGGAATTGGGTTGAAATGATAAATACCCAAATTGAACTTTGACCTAGGATATAGAGAATTAAATAAAAACCCGATTGGTCAAATAATTTGATTTAAAAATAAAATGAAGATTTTATTCGAATAAATAATATGGTTTTGAAATGAAGTTAAATTTGAATTTTTAATGAAAGGAAATTGTAATATTTAATAATCTGAAACAAATATTTACAATGTAATTGATAAAAGAATGTAGTTTGATTTGAAATTATTGAATTAAGTTTGAAATTATTAAACTTTGAAATATTTAATAATTAAGTTTTGAATTATTTAATAATTAAATAAGATTGAATTATTTAATGATTAAATTAAATTGAATTTTGAATAAGTGAATTTTACTTCGTAATAATTGAAATTGAGTTTCTTTATTAATTAAGTTTGGAAAATCATTTAAGTAAGTAAATAGGTGAAATTGAATTTCTTTAATAAGAAATAAAATGTGATATTTTTGGAATTAATGTAAGACTTGAAATGTAAAGAATTTGATTTGATGAATTTAGTTTAATTCAAAATTGTAAATTTTGATTTAATGAAGTTGAACTTAAGAATTGATTTAATGAATTGGAAATTTAATAGAAATTGTTTTGAATGATAAATTAATTTAACGATATTGAATGAAATCGATAAATAAATGTAAATTGATTTGGATGTTAAAATAAATTTGTTTAAATGATTTCGGAATGAAACTTATATACGAACTTGAATCAATATTTGAATGGTTTTAAATAAAAATTGAAATTGAATTATAAGATTGTGAAATGATAATTTGGAAGTTTCGAAACGTAAATTATTGGAAATTGGTTTTGAAAGATAAATGAAATGTTGATTTACGAATTGAAATTGAGATTGAAATTGATTTGGTTTTTGAAATATATAAACGACCAATCGGTGTAATAATTACGGAAGTTATTAAAGAGACCGGAATTCGGTTATGGATATACTCTCTATCTAAACCGAAAACCACTTTAATAACTATACGCGGAGTGATGATCCAGAATGAAGTGGTTGGAAATGATGTACGTGATGACTGAAGAAAGTGAACGATAATGGATAGCCTTGACACTTGTGTCAAATTGAAAATGACTAAAACAGGAGCTGTGCCGGGCCAATGGAGGATTGATACCTCAAGTGGACACACTTCTTCGAACTACTTATACTTGTTGTCGATTGGTGCACCCTTGATTTTGGGAGTGTTGTTTCACGGTGTTGCGGGCGCTGCGGCGTTGCGTTCTCACCAGCCCGGATCAGGCGAACGGTAGTATCACTACCTTGGGTATAGCCTCATGTGCCTTGTCATACTTGTATTCCATTTATGCGCGACCACTACGAATTTGTTTTGTACCTTGAGTATATGGATTGCCCTCTGGTGACTTCCGGTTTTGGGGAAACTACGGTCTTGTATATGCTTGTGGGAATAAAAATGTGTTAAGGGTGGAATGGGCCATGACTTAACGCTATTTTGATATCTTTATATTACTGATAGACATTATCTACTTATCGTACACTATTACATAGTAGATAGTTTAACGGATCCTTAAAGGATGGTTATTCCAAACATCCTTTGAGTTACTTGTATTTCAATTGCTATTTCACTTGAGTTGGATTTATTAATATAAGAATGTTAATCCTGACTCGAGTGTCTTGTGTTTTGCTTTACGCTCGGGTCAGACTGAGTGGATCAGCTTTCGAGACTCACCTTTTGAAGTTGGAGCTTTGCTTGAAGATCCAGCCATCTATTCTGCTTCAGTATTCGATGATTCCAGCGATGTATTCGGATTTGTATCTGATGTATCATATTACTCTTCCGTTGTATCTGGTTTAACTCTGATGTATCGTATTACTCTTCTGCTGTATACTCTGATGTATTTTTATATATTCATATAGTAGCTTCATGAACTACTATCTCTTTTATTTCCGCTGCATTTATTACTCTGTGTCTGTGATCTTTGATTATATCTATTTACTGTATATGTTCAGTTTTGCCAAATTTAAATTAACAACGCGGTATTTTGAGCAATTCAACTCCGGCATGAGTGTCTACCTATACACTTATAATGGATGCGAATGGTCCAAAATGGCGGGTCGTTACAGTTGGTATCAGAGCCTTGGTAGCTCTAGGCAAAACTTAACATATAGGGTAAATGTATTTACAGAATCACTCTCATTCGAGTTCAATCCCTTCCTTTGACTCAATTTCTTCGAATTTTGGAACGTTCTCCTCGGTTTCGAAATTCATTCGTGTCCCTCACTATTCGTCTTCTTTCAATTTTGGAGCACCCCATAACTCCATTTTGAATGTTATCTATAATAGATCGGCAGTCTCGCCAATCTTCGAATGATTCGTAAAGGATTAAACTCCTTTATAATTGGCATTGATTTACCGTAGATTTCTGTATCCTCGGTATACGATGCTATCTATCTCCTGCTATACCTGAATTCTATTCCTTGAGATCGAATGTGGATTTGCCTCGAAATTCTGCATCATCAATCTTATTCTTGGAGTTACGGACGACCCGGTTAAGGTTGCCCGTGAACTAAATAAACTCATCCATCTCCCGATTGTTGTAATTGAATTATCTTATCTTCTGTTTCAAACTTATTTTTGAATAAAATTCTCTTTGATTTAAGTCAACAAAAATTTGAATCCCTATCCTTATTTTGAAAAATTATTCCTATATCGTCGAGCAAAGAAATGTATTTGTAAACTAATTTATATTTAAAATGTAAATATATTGTGTTGTTTGAGTTGTTGATGTTGATTTGGGTTTTCGATTGATTCGTCTGATCAGCGCTATCGATAGAATTTCCAAAACACTTGAACAGAGCAAACTGACACAATATTATTTTCAAATTTGGTAAATGGAATAAATTTGTTGATTTTATTGTAAAATATAAGTTAAAATTTTCTGGAATTTAATTAGTTAATTAAATTGTTGTTGAAATGATAATATTTGATTATCATTTATTGTTCTAAATAAATTTATAAATACGGTTTATAAATTGATTTGGAATTTGAAATAAATTTAATTCAGAAATTTGAGAATTTAATTTCCGGTGATTTCGAACTTTGATTTTTAATTTTAAAGTATATATTATTGGAAGTATTTTTCGAATATAAATCGTTTTCAAAGAATTTTTAAAATGTTGAAATCAGTGCTCTTCTCTTTGTCGCTGGAAAATAATTTCGGTGATGGCGGCCGCATCATCGACGTTCATTTTCGAGTTTCGAAGTGGAGATATTATTCTGTAGCATTGCTACGGTTTGTTTTGAAAAGACGTTGATTTGAATTTCTTTAGTATAATTTGGTTTATATATATATATGGGTATCTTATTTTAAAATTTAATTTGATTTGATATAGATATTATATATATTTCTAAATTGTTTAAAGTTAATCGGAAATCTAATTCTTAAATTTTGTCAAAGGATGATTTAATTATAAATAAGACCAAAAATTTGGAATAAATATTTAAACTTGAATAATTGAATTAGGAAATTTTTATTTGTATATTGTTCAACTGCATTTTAATACAACTTACCTCAATCATTCAGAAGTTGAATATGTAATTGGATAATATATATATAAATTGAATTTATAAATAAAATTTGAATGTTTATAATAAATGTTATACACTGAATTTTAATTATAAAGATGTCAACAGAGTTAGATAGGATAATAAGTAAAACTCAGTTAATAATGAATTTTTTTTTTTGAAATAATTAATAAATTTGTTTTGAAAGAATTAATAAATTGAAATTTGATCAACATATGAAAATACCTTGAATTTAAAAGAAATTAATAAATATAAATTAATTTAAATCGAAACTTTGATGGTTTAAATTAATTTATATGGGTTAAATATATGTAATAAGATATATTAAGTGAAATAAACTTAACAATAATTTTGGAATAAAGAAGAATTTAAATTGTTGAAAAATATGATTATAATAAAAGACTATTCAAATTTATGGTTTAAAAATTGTAAATTGAAGAAAATGGGATAATAAAATAATGAATTTAGTAATAGTTGAGATTGATTTTGGTGAAATCAAATGGATTAAATAAATTATTGAATATTAATTAATTTAAATTTGAATTTATAGGGTTTAAATTAATTGTTATTAGTATTTCAAATCTGTTTTTCTTTCTGGTTGTTTCTATTCTCCTACCTCGTTCCTTTTCGGGGACGAAAAGTTTTGAGTGGGGGAGAGTGTAACGACCCGTAAAAATTCAACTGTTTTAATAACGTAATTAGTTAAAATTTTGTGAAATTTTAAACGATAAAATTATGAAATATAAATTTGATATTTGGAATACGTCTAGTTAAACATAGCAACTGGTAAATTTTCGTCCGAAAATACGAAAGTTTATTTCGCGCGTAAATTCACTTCAATTTTAATCAGTTAAAAAGAAATGAAAATAAAATGTTTCCGAAACCTAAATATTTTTACATAGAAAAATTCTAAACCATTTTCTGAGCAAGATTTCAGTTTGTCGTTTTTCCAAATTCGGACATCTTTGACTCCGTCGTTCTTATTTTCTGCAAAATAGCAGTATTCTGATACCGATATCGATTTTTTTCGGATGATCGTACCACTAATATCTGTATACCGTTTTGATCGTCTCGTCGTGCTGATTTCCACAGTATATTCGTTTGTGCAGTTCGGCGTACGGTACGCGGCAATATCAGTAGAATGATTTCCGTATCGCTAACCGTTTTGAGCCCTTTGTCCCCTGTGACCTTTATCATTTTTCACCGTATAAACTCAACTGTCGTAGCAATTAATATTCTAAAATTTCAATTAACGTTGATTTTTTTTTTTCATATTCTAGTTGCATTTAATTTATACGTTGTTTCATTTTACATTTTGTTTCCAATATATTTCTACCGTCCGTTCATCTTTTACTTTCTCTGACCTTTACTATTCCTACCCTTCCATTTCTTTTCTTTGTGTTTCGTTTCCCAAACTGGGTTGTTCATTTCAATTTATAAAGAAAAACCTTTTGTCTTCATCTTCCCAGAAGAAAAAAAAAAGTTACAAATTAGATTCATGTTTAGTTACGTATAATGTAACATTGCAACCTTGCCTCAGAGGCATTCCTTTTTTTTGCTGTGGCCATGTCCAACATCCTCCGCCACCCTCTCTTTTCATCAAACCCATGAACACCCATGTTCCCGACCATCAACCCGACAGCCGTTGCTTCAGCAACCACCACCCTGTCACGGCTGAAAGACCCGGCGACCACACCTCCTCGTCGACCCATACCACACCATTCACTGCACAGTTCGGATCCGCCTTCTACCACCTAACGGCAGCAGCCCATGTGGTCGACCGTGCCGCAACCTCCTCTTCAATCTCCGCCTGCCGTGTTCGCATCCCTCTCCCCGCACCTTGCAGCTCCGCCATGGCTTCCAGCAAACCCGAGCCACTCAAATTTCATCAACCAAGCAATGCCTCATTTCCTCTTGGCCACGCACACGAAGCCACGTCGACAGCCTACCACTAGCTCACGCACACAGGTGTTTCCTTCCGCCTTCTTGTTTTGCTGAGCCATCGACCGCCTCTTTCTTGTTTTGGGTATGGTGAATTTTGTTTGATGTATATATTTACTTTATTATTGTTTCTGTAGATAGTATGTAACGTAAGTACATGATTTTATACTAATTTTACAGAGTATTATACAAGCGAATCATATAAAAGCTACGTATATATTTTATTATAAAGAGTAAGTATTTGTATACTACTGTATATACATACATGCTATATAAAGTGTTATGTTATAACTCTATACAAGTTATTCAACCTGTGTAGTCTATTTGTAAATTTATAAAGCTATATATAAGTTTATTTATTCTACCGTAAGTATATATAGTTACATATATATATATATTATATACTGTTGTATATTTTTTGTACGTGAAGTATAAAAAGTGGAATTTTATTTATGATTGTATATTATACAATATACAAGGCATTCGAGCAGCCGTCTTTGGTATTTATATATAATTGGTCCTATGTAAAGTAATTCTAGTCTTTACTGATTTTACGTAATAAGTGATAGTTCAATTACATAATTTGACTTGTTTTATAATCTGGTCTATACTAGTAGTAATAGGTATTAGGCTATATATTGTTGGTTATTTATAGTTGAAATCTTAAAAAGTTTGTTCACATCTATTATATGTTCGGTCGCATTTCTTAAGTGGGTCTGCATGCATATTTTCTTATACTAAAAATGATATACTATGTATGTTTAAACGTATGTCAGTTATGTATGAGTTTATACAAGTTTATATAATTTGTTTAATAATGTGACCTATAGATGCGTGTTTCGGTTTTAAATTATATGTTTAAAATGATTTTGTAAAGTAAATAGTGCAGCAGATTTACATAACTCGTTTTCACATCTGAGTAGTTGCATCCATATATTTTCTTGAAATTTATGGGAATATTTTATGGGTAGAGTGTATATATATTGTTATTATTTCAAAATATATTTTGTTGACATATCTTTTTGTTCGCTGTCTGGGTTATATTTATATTTGTTTAAAAATAAGTATTTTGATTATAATGTATATATGTTTAAATTTTTCTTTTCTTTCTAGGTGTGTTTTAATTTGAAACAGTGTATTTCATAAAAAAAAATATATATATATATATTTAAATTTTAGTTTATATAGTTATATGAATTCACTTATACAATTTATTATCATCGATCCGGTTTGGACTTGATTCGTTACCGATATCTTTTATCAGCTTCGTCCGTCGTTCCTGTTTTCTTCATCGAATCGTGTCCATCCAGCGTCGCTTTGGAATTCGTAGCTCATTCCTTGTCAAATATATCTAGCCTCGAAAGGTGAGCACTCACTCACGATTAACGTTCTTTTATTTATTAAATTTGATTTCAATTGAAACGACAATTGAAATATGCTGCTGTTAGTTAAATAAACTGTTATATATGTTATTGCCTGTATCAGTTCACCTGTGACATCTGACACCATTATCTGTTAGTTATTTATGCGATGATAATACAGTTTGGCTGATAATTGATTGATTGTTGATGTTTATATTGGACGTTAAATCGTTAATGTTAAAATGATAAATAGTATGCAATTGAAATTGATATAGAATAGTTAAATGTTAAATTTGATTAAATGACATTTGTATAATATGACCCCTTTCACTGTTAAATCTATTGACACGTAGGATTTGTTTAATTACATTTTGAACCACTGAATGTAGATTGTTATATTGTTGATGTATGAAATTGTAAATAGATGACAAGTGAAAACTGTAATGTAATAATCTTTAATCTACATGAAATGATAGTGTAGATTCTAGAAATAATTATATTAATTCGTACAAATAACAATGCGAATTAATACGGTTATTTCGGGATTATTTGAATTGATTATTGGATTGTTATTATTTGCTGTTATTGCTTGTTTATTTACTTTGACACCATCCCAGTTATCACACTGCAAGTTCCCTTTGATATGCTTTGATTTTTGATTGAATTGGAATCGGGTTGAAATGATAAATACCCAAATTGAACTTTGACCTAGGATATAGAGAATTAAATAAAAACCCGATTGGTCAAATAATTTGATTTAAAAATAAAATGAAGATTTTATTCGAATAAATAATATGGTTTTGAAATGAAGTTAAATTTGAATTTTTAATGAAAGGAAATTGTAATATTTAATAATCTGAAATAAATATTTACAATGTAATTGATAAAAGAATGTAGTTTGATTTGAAATTATTGAATTAAGTTTGAAATTATTAAACTTTGAAATATTTAATAATTAAGTTTTGAATTATTTAATAATTAAATAAGATTGAATTATTTAATGATTAAATTAAATTGAATTTTGAATAAGTGAATTTTACTTCGTAATAATTGAAATTGAGTTTCTTTATTAATTAAGTTTGGAAAATCATTTAAGTAAGTAAATAGGTGAAATTGAATTTCTTTAATAAGAAATAAAATGTGATATTTTTGGAATTAATGTAAGACTTGAAATGTAAAGAATTTGATTTGATGAATTTAGTTTAATTCAAAATTGTAAATTTTGATTTAATGAAGTTGAACTTAAGAATTGATTTAATGAATTGGAAATTTAATAGAAATTGTTTTGAATGATAAATTAATTTAACGATATTGAATGAAATCGATAAATAAATGTAAATTGATTTGGATGTTAAAATAAATTTGTTTAAATGATTTCGGAATGAAACTTATATACGAACTTGAATCAATATTTGAATGGTTTTAAATAAAAATTGAAGTTGAATTATAAGATTGTGAAATGATAATTTGGAAGTTTCGAAACGTAAATTATTGGAAATTGGTTTTGAAAGATAAATGAAATGTTGATTTACGAATTGAAATTGAAATTGAAATTGATTTGGTTTTTGAAATATATAAACGACCAATCGGTGTAATAATTACGGAAGTTATTAAAGAGACCGGAATTCGGTTATGGATATACTCTCTATCTAAACCGAAAACCACTTTAATAACTATACGCGGAGTGATGATCCAGAATGAAGTGGTTGGAAATGATGTACGTGATGACTGAAGAAAGTGAACGATAATGGATAGCCTTGACACTTGTGTCAAATTGGAAATGACTAAAACAGGAGCTGTGCCGGGCCAATGGAGGATTGATACCTCAAGTGGACACACTTCTTCGAACTACTTATACTTGTTGTCGATTGGTGCACCCTTGATTTTGGGAGTGTTGTTTCACGGTGTTGCGGGCGCTGCGGCGTTGCGTTCTCACCAGCCCGGATCAGGTGAACGGTAGTATCACTACCTTGGGTATAGCCTCATGTGCCTTGTCATACTTGTATTCCATTTATGCGCGACCACTACGAATTTGTTTTGTACCTTGAGTATATGGATTGCCCTCTGGTGACTTCCGGTTTTGGGGAAACTACGGTCTTGTATATGCTTGTGGGAATAAAAATGTGTTAAGGGTGGAATGGGCCATGACTTAACGCTATTTTGATATCTTTATATTACTGATAGACATTATCTACTTATCGTACACTATTACATAGTAGATAGTTTAACGGATCCTTAAAGGATGGTTATTCCAAACATCCTTTGAGTTACTTGTATTTCAATTGCTATTTCACTTGAGTTGGATTTATTAATATAAGAATGTTAATCCTGACTCGAGTGTCTTGTGTTTTGCTTTACGCTCGGGTCAGACTGAGTGGATCAGCTTTCGAGACTCACCTTTTGAAGTTGGAGCTTTGCTTGAAGATCCAGCCATCTATTCTGCTTCAGTATTCGATGATTCCAGCGATGTATTCGGATTTGTATCTGATGTATCATATTACTCTTCCGTTGTATCTGGTTTAACTCTGATGTATCGTATTACTCTTCTGCTGTATACTCTGATGTATTTTTATATATTCATATAGTAGCTTCATGAACTACTATCTCTTTTATTTCCGCTGCATTTATTACTCCGTGTCTGTGATCTGTGATTATATCTATTTACTGTATATGTTCAGTTTTGCCAAATTTAAATTAACAACGCGGTATTTTGAGCAATTCAACTCCGGCATGAGTGTCTACCTATACACTTATAATGGATGCGAATGGTCCAAAATGGCGGGTCGTTACAAAAGTCTTCATATCCCGAACAGCAACTCAAAGAAGGAAATCTACAACCTGAAATAACTCGGGTCTGACCCGAGTATTACATTCAAAAGAAGATAATACACGGGTCAGTCTAATTCAAACTCAGTTATTAGTGCATAGAAGCAATAATAGTCAAATATCAAATAGACGACAGTCACAGAAATCTTGTATATCCGACTCCTCAATAAAAGAATCGGATAACCGCAGATATAACACTAAACAGTGTTAAACAACAAATCAGCAATCCAAATCAATTCAAACAATTGAAATGTCAAATTCTGAATTGGCTGCAGTGCACGCACGCGTGCACTGCCTCGCCAATACAGTGATGAAATACACAAAAGCTCAATGAAAGTTCACAAACGAGTACAAGGTCAAACCTAAAATCAGGTTCAACACAAGTGAGATTCAAATAAAATCACAACGCAAACACACGGTCAAATCCGAGCATTAAGCTGGATTCAACTCAATGTACAAATTTAACGAAAATGGTCAAGACATAAAAAAATCAAGCCTCGACCCAAGTTCTACTCAATCGACAGAAAACAGGGACTGCAACAGCTCGGATCACAATAAAAATTCAATATCCGGTCTAGTTCAAGCATGGATAGGAATTCAACATAGCAAGGTGCAGACTTCAAGATGGCATCACGTGAATACCAGGCAAGAATGCAATAAAATCACAGTCACTAGAAGATCAATCAGCAAGCACCCAGGCTGCACACTCTAGTGCCAGCCGAAGTGAAAGGCCACTAAGACAAGCAGTAGACAGGAGAGACAATACATGGATGCGACAGTGAACTAGGCAGTGCAAATTCAATTTCAAGAACAAGGCAGTAGTATAGCACAATTGAACTACAAAAGCATAGGGACAACATGTATTCAGGTACATGCAGACGCAGTGAAACCAATATGGCAACACAACTACTGGAATATCAAAATCATCAAACCAGTGATGAACAATGACAAAAGCATGTCAAAGTTAGGTTAGAATGTAACTCAAACGAACAAGTGACAGTGCCACCCAAATGGAAACAGTGAATGGTACAAGTACAAAGTTCAAATGCCCAAGTAACTACAGAAATGCACAAATGAGCAAATCATATATGCGGCTCAACAAATCAACATCAACAGAGATGGTATAAAATGCCAGGCCTCAAGTAAACGAGCGAGGCTACAAACAGACGTCAAGCCGGAGAAATGTACAGAATCAAAAACAAGGTCAAACCCAATTATACAGATAGGTTCAACACAAGGTTAATGAACAAGACTGGAAATTCAAGAAGGCACCAACAATCAACTGAGTGCAACAAATCAAAGCATCACAAAAACAATGATGCATGCTGAAGACTGGAAAACAATGAGGCAACACAGTGATGTATCATGAACACTAGGAACATAACTAAAGCCATACATGAAGTAGTGCAATGCAGTCATGAAACCACAATGCAAGGATCAGTGATGCAACTAAATGCATGAATCCGACTAGACTACAACCAAATACTAACAAGGACCAGATTCATGTATCAGAATTAAGGCAGATAACATCACGACTCAAAAGAATCTACAATGATGTATGCAGACAAAAGGATCAAGCAAGCTATACCAACTAAGCAAGGCTCAACTGAAAGGATACAGTATGGCCAGAGTGAAGACTGAAATATCAAAAGAGTAGTGTACAACAAACTGAAACAAGTATCAGACTACCAGGAATATAACTAAAGGTACACGAATGCAAAAGCTCAAGAATGAAATCAAAGCAAACTCATGTGGACAGTGCAATCAAATATGCAGTGACACACAGAGAAGCCCAGGCAACAGTAGAACGAAGACTACAACCAGAGACAACTACAAGCAAGTAGTGGATACAACGAAAATCTGGCCAAAACAAACAAACTCATCAACCACATAACAAAGTAAATCATTTTGAATGGTCGGAGCCATTAAAATGCCAGTAATCAAAATGATCAAACTCAAAAAGGATCCAACACTGTAATAACCACGAAATGAATAAAAAATCGTGGTAATCAAATAATTTCTGAATATACCAGCAAAACAAAGTCAGGAAGACATCAACATCCAAACGAAACTGCCGAGATAAACAACTGACAATTCAAATAATCAAATACCCAAGTCACGAATAAGCACATGCCAGAAATCACCGAAAATGATATGAACTATAGGTGAGTGGTAAACCACTCAAGTTCATAGCAGCAGTAGCCGAGAAAGTAAACAACAAGATTCACGAATAACGAGCTTAAATTAGATGTGAGTGAGGGTCGTTCACTCACCTTTTTCCGGTCGAGAAGGCGAAGTCGAAGTCGATTAATCGAGGAGCAGCCACAATCGTTCACAAATGATTGACATTGCACGAAGCCCCAATTTGACGACGAGACGAGCCTGCCCAAATTTCCGAGCTAAGAGGAACGAACAAGAAGACAGAGCCACCATTTCTTTTTCTTAGACTTAGGGTTTTCCACGCGAAAATGAATTGGGCCGGGTATTCGAAAATGAAGGAGGGAGGAACGAACGATGTCGCCATTTTTTTTCCGTTTAGATCTAGGGTTTTCGAATGAATGAATGGAGGGGTCTGGGTTGCGAACGAATAAGAAAGGGGAAAGAATACAACCCTTATCTCAATCAAAAGGAAGCCGGTTGAATTAATAAAGAAAAGCCCATATAATTCTTTTAACAAATTTTCAAATGAATTTAAACTTGATTCAAATCTGCATTAGCAGTTAAAAATGATTTAATCGTCATTTATAAACTGACGCGAAAAACCGGGTTGTTACAGACTCCCCTCCTTAAAGAAATTGCGTCCACGCAATCATAGGGAATAAATGGATAAAAGGTAACAACTAAAAGAGCATGGCAATGTCGAATGTACAAGCAAAGCAAGTGTCAGCGGGGAAGTATTAGATAAGAAATCAAAAGGTTCGACTGCTTCAAATCAAAAGAATCAACATCGTGGGAATCAGGGATCAAAATCAGACGACTAACAAAAGCAAGAACAATCGAGTTCCAGCAACTAAAAGAGAAGGAAAAACAGAGCAGAAATCCCATACAGAGCACGAATTGAATGTGAGTAAATCAAATTACTCACCTGAATCGCCAGAGAAAAAGACGAAACTCAAATCTCAAAAGTCGCAAATATTCAATCATCAAAAACGATAATTGAATTTTCAAATCGCAAATATTTACTTATCTCAACCGATAATCAGAAGACAAAACAAATATCTGATTATCTCAAACGATAGTCAGAAAACAAATATTCAATTATCAAAAACGATAATCAAATTTCTCAAATCAACAAATATTCGATTATCATAAACGATAATCAAATTTCAAATTCAACAAATATTTAATTATCAAAAGCGATACTTAAATCTCAAATCAGCAAATATTTAATTATCTCAAGCAATAATTAAATCTCAAATCAACAAATATTTAATTATCTAAAGCGATAATTAAATCTCAAATCAGCAAATATTTAATTATCAAAAGCGATAATTAAATCTCAAATCAGCAAATATTTAATTATCAAAAGCGATAATTAAATCTCAAATCAGCAAATATTTAATTATCAAAAGCGATAATTAAATCTCAAATCAGCAAATATTTAATTATCTAAAGCGATAATTAAATCTCAAATCAGCAAATATTTAATTATCAAAAGCGATAATTAAATCTCAAATCAGCAAATATTTAATTATCTAAAGCGATAATTAAATCTCAAATCAGCAAATATTTAATTATCAAAAGCGATAATTAAATCTCAAATCAGCAAATATTTAATTATCTAAAGCGATAATTAAATCTCAAATCAGCAAATATTTAATTATCAAAAGCGATAATTAAATCTCAAATCAGCAAATATTTAATTATCTAAAGCGATAATTAAATCTCAAATCAGCAAATATTTAATTATCAAAAGCGATAATTAAATCTCAAATCAGCAAATATTTAATTATCTAAAGCGATAATTAAATCTCAAATCAGCAAATATTTAATTATCAAAAGCGATAATTAAATCTCAAATCAGCAAATATTTAATTATCTAAAGCGATAATTAAATCTCAAATCAGCAAATATTTAATTATCTAAAGCGATAATTAAATCTCAAATCAGCAAATATTTAATTATCAAAAGCGATAATTAAATCTCAAATCAGCAAATATTTAATTATCTAAAGCGATAATTAAATCTCAAATCAGCAAATATTTAATTATCAAAAGCGATAATTAAATCTCAAATCAGCAAATATTTAATTATCTAAAGCGATAATTAAATCTCAAATCAGCAAATATTTAATTATCTAAAGCGATAATTAAAAACAACAAATATCTGATTATCAAAAACGATAATCAGAACTCATATCAACAAATATCTAATTATCACAAGCGATAATTAGAAACAACAAATATCCGATTATCAAAAACGATAATCAGAACTCATATCAACAAATATCCAATTACCTGCAGATAATTGGAAGCAACAAATATCTAGAAATCAATTAAGAAGACTAGAAAATCAACATAAAAGCTTGGATCGATCCCATCAGATGGCGAGTTTTTAATTCGCCGCACGTGCATCTCAGAGTGGCCGAAGCCTACCAAGTACTCAACATAATTTTGGCGCCCATCAGATTGACCCGAAGGTCCGCAGAGTGACCCGAAGGTCTAGTACTGGTATTTGACCCAAAGGTCCGCAGAGTGACCCGAAAGCCCAACAAATGACCCGAAGGTCCGCAGAGTGGCTCGAAAGCCCAACAAATGACCCAACGGTCCGCAGAGTGGCTCGAAAGCCCAACAAATGACCCGAAGGTCCGCAGAGTGGCTCGAAAGCACACCAAATCATCAAATATTTCAATTAACGAGTCCGGAATTAACCGAAATAGCAAACGCACATGTCCCATACCACGTGTTTTACTAAATCGTTTGATTCTCTTCATCGTTTCCTTGAAAGTGCAAAATTGTGTATTTTGTAAAAATACATTTCACATTCTCAAACGGACAAGTCCGGAATTAAGCGAATCAGTAAAAGAAAGGGGTCATAGTCCTCGATTTTGCTGAAACGTTTAAATCGCTTCCTCATTCTTTTGAAATCGCAAACTGTAAAATTTTTGAAAACAATTTTATTTATTTTGTAAAAATAACAATTCGCATTCTCAAATGAACAAGTCCGGAGTTAAGCGAAACAGTAAAAGAAAGGGGTCATAATCCTCGATTTTGCTGAATCGTTTAAGTCGCTTTCTCATTCTTTTGAAATCGCAAACTGTAAAAATTTTGAAAACAATTCTCATTTTAAAACGATTTTCCAATCACGTGATTAAAACAGCAAATCAGTAACAATTTCGATAAGGAAATTGTACTTCTCAAAATACCGTAAAAACGGTCACAAAACAGCATTGCGGAATAACCGCTTGAAAATCCACTTTTAAAATTTGACGGTTACGGAAGCCAAATCGACAGTAGTTTTAAAACGTCAAAATCACATCAAAACAATCTACATCAAAATGTAATGTCAGTGAATTCTCATTCATCAAAATGCCACAAAACACCGTACTTCAAAATATAGCATTGGTGTAAAATTCCGTTGTAAAAATAACGGCAACAAAATACGTTTCATAACCAAGCATCGGTTCAACGTAAAATAAATGCAATAACGTGCAATTTAAATTTTTGCACGTACTACAAAATGAACAAAGAATCATTCAAATGTATCTTCAATGAAGATAATTTAAAACAGCAAAAATCTAATCAATAGATGATTAGTACAAAAGAAAGCCAGCGGAAATTTCAACAAAAATCACATATCTGCAATTTCTTCGAATCCTCAATTCGGATTCGAAATTCTCAAAGAAACAAAATAATTACAGCTATGTGAACAACAAATGAAATTCATATCAATTTCGTATTTTGATTTTTAAATCAAAAAGATTATCAGTTGTACTCAGCGAAGACAGTTTCACTGTTTCCGCTGCGCACTCTGATAAACAGAACACAAATCAATCAAATCATCAGAACACAATTTCACTATTATTTTCAAATAAAGATATTTAAAAATTTCATCCAAATTTCAAAACTTTAGTTTTGACTCAAATCACAATAAAACATCGACCAATAGTTGTAACATATGTTCCATCCGAGTTAAGTTTTATATTATGTCCATAAACCCCAAGCTCTGATACCAACTGTGACGCCCCACCTCTATGCTCATAATAACAAAGAGTATTAAAAGAAATACTGTCTATTATTACGAAGAATAAGGCTGGATAGGAGCGACCATCCGTAATTGGCCTTACACTAATATTGGTTATCTCGGTAGGAGTGGTATATACTTTTTATTTTTCATCTATTATTTATTTACTCCCATCGACATATCCAATTATCAGTATAAAACAAACTACGATAGTTCATAATAGTTTAGGACATTAGATATAATAATAACACAGATAATAAAAATGCGGAACACAGATTAACAAAAATCTCATATATATATATAACCGATGTCAGTTACCATATAGTTGACACGATACATATGATACAACTACAACTGCCGACTCTAGAAGTTATATATACAAGTACATTATCGACTAATATACATGAATACATATCGTTCTATACAATGAAACGACTACTACAAAATGACACTGACAACTTCAGAAGATGTGAAAAGTCTTCATATCCCGAACAGCAACTCAAAGAAGGAAATCTACAACCTGAAATAACTCGGGTCTGACTCGAGTATTACATTCAAAAGAAGATAATACACGGGTCAGTCTAATTCAAACTCAGTTATTAGTGCATAGAAGCAATAATAGTCAAATATCAAATAGACGACAGTCACAGAAATCTCGTATATCCGACTCCTCAATAAAAGAATCGGATAATCGCAGATATAACACTAAACAGTGTTAAACAACAAATCAGCAATCCAAATCAATTCAAACAATTGAAACGTCAAATTCTGAATTGGCTGCAGTGCACGCACGCGTGCACTGCCTCGCCAATACAGTGATGAAATACAAAAAAGCTCAATGAAAGTTCACAAACGAGTACAAGGTCAAACCTAAAATCAGGTTCAACACAAGTGAGATTCAAATAAAATCACAACGCAAACACACGGTCAAATCCGAGCATTAAGCTGGATTCAACTCAATGTACAAATTTAACGGAAATGGTCAAGACATAAAAAAATCAAGCCTCGACCCAAGTTCTACTCAATCGACAGAAAACAGGGACTGCAACAGCTCGGATCACAATAAAAATTCAATATCCGGTCTAGTTCAAGCATGGATAGGAATTCAACATAGCAAGGTGCAGACTTCAAGATGGCATCACGTGAATACCAGGCAAGAATGCAATAAAATTACAGTCACTAGAAGATCAATCAGCAAGCACCCAGGCTGCACACTCTAGTGCCAGCCGAAGTGAAAGGCCACTAAGACAAGCAGTAGACAGGAGAGACAATACATGAATGCGACAGTGAACTAGGCAGTGCAAATTCAATTTCGAGAACAAGGCAGTAGTATAGCACAATTGAACTACAAAAGCATAGGGACAACATGTATTCAGGTACATGCAGACGCAGTGAAACCAATATGGCAACACAACTACTGGAATATCAAAATCATCAAACCAGTGATGAACAATGACAAAAGCATGTCAAAGTTAGGTTAGAATGTAACTCAAATGAACAAGTGACAGTGCCACCCAAATGGAAACAGTGAATGGTACAAGTACAAAGTTCAAATGCCGAAGTAACTACAGAAATGCATAAATGAGCAAATCATATATGCGGCTCAACAAATCAACATCAACAGAGATGGTATAAAATGCCAGGCCTCAAGTAAACGAGCGAGGCTACAAACAGACGTCAAGCCGGAGAAATGTACAGAATCAAAAACAAGGTCAAACCCAATTATACAGATAGGTTCAACACAAGGTTAATGAACAAGACTGGAAATTCAAGAAGGCACCAACAATCAACTGAGTGCAACAAATCAAAGCATCACAAAAACAATGATGCAGGCTGAAGACTGGAAAACAATGAGGCAACACAGTGATGTATCATGAACACTAGGAACATAACTAAAGCCATACATGAAGTAGTGCAATGCAGTCATGAAACCACAATGCAAGGATCAGTGATGCAACTAAATGCATGAATCCGACTAGACTACAACCAAATACTAACAAGGACCAGATTCATGTATCAGAATTAAGGCAGATAACATCACGACTCAAAAGAATCTACAATGATGTATGCAGACAAAAGGATCAAGCAAGCTATACCAACTAAGCAAGGCTCAACTGAAAGGATACAGTATGGCCAGAGTGAAGACTGCAATATCAAAAGAGTAGTGTACAACAAACTGAAACAAGTATCAGACTACCAGGAATATAACTATAGGTACACGAATGCAAAAGCTCAAGAATGAAATCAAAGCAAACTCATGTGGACAGTGCAATCAAATATGCAGTGACACACAGAGAAGCCCAGGCAACAGTAGAACGAAGACTACAACCAGAGACAACTACAAGCAAGTAGTGGATACAACGAAAATCTGGCCAAAACAAACAAACTCATCAACCACATAACAAAGTAAATCATTTTGAATGGTCGGAGCCATTAAAATGCCAGTAATCAAAATGATCAAACTCAAAAAGGATCCAACACTGTAATAACCACGAAATGAATAAAAAATCGTGGTAATCAAATAATTTCTGAATATACCAGCAAAACAAAGTCAGGAAGACATCAACATCCAAACGAAACTGCCGAGATAAACAACTGACAATTCAAATAATCAAATACCCAAGTCACGAATAAGCACATGCCAGAAATCACCGAAAATGATATGAACTATAGGTGAGTGGTAAACCACTCAAGTTCATAGCAGCAGTAGCCGAGAAAGTAAACAACAAGATTCACGAATAACGAGCTTAAATTAGATGTGAGTGAGGGTCGTTCACTCACCTTTTTCCGGTCGAGAAGGCGAAGTCGAACTCGATTAATCGAGGAGCAGCCACAATCGTTCACAAATGATTGACATTGCACGAAGCCCCAATTTGACGACGAGACGAGCCTGCCCAAATTTCCGAGCTAAGAGGAACGAACGAGAAGACAGAGCCACCATTTCTTTTTCTTAGACTTAGGGTTTTCCACGCGAAAATGAATTGGGCTGGGTATTCGAAAATGAAGGAGGGAGGAACGAACGATGTCGCCATTTATTTCCGTTTAGATCTAGGGTTTTCGAATGAATGAATGGAGGGGTCTGGGTTGCGAACGAATAAGAAAGGGGAAAGAATACAACCCTTATCTCAATCAAAAGGAAGCCGGTTGAATTAATAAAGAAAAGCTCATATAATTCTTTTAACAAATTTTCAAATGAATTTAAACTTGATTCAAATCTGCATTAGCAGTTAAAAATGATTTAATCGTCATTTATAAACTGCCGCGAAAAACCGGGTTGTTACACATACAATAATGGTTGTATGTTGGCTAAGATTAATATTATATTTTCGAAATATTTTCCACTATGCACTAATAATATTATCCAATGATTTGATTTTTCGTAGTAAGCATCTTTGACTATCATAAGAAGAAATCTCCTCCAATTCTGCATTTGCATTGTGTGTGTGGCGGGAGGTCTTATGGTAGTTTCATTTTCCAAAAGCATTGCGGATTTCAATGTTAAAATCCTTTTGCGTTGTTTTAAAGATAAACTGTTTTTTTGTTGCTCACACCAGTCCCATGACTGACTCGGAGTTTATTGTTCCCTTCCTAAACTCTGGGTGCCCACATTTTTCCACACGGGCAGTCTAGAGTTGGGGTTTTCAGATATTCAGGTTTAGTAGATTATCTGTAGCTAGTTCAGTTCTTGGAGTTCATGGACTAACGTTGCTTATCTTGGAGCATTCTATTGGAGACATTCTATCCGCTGCTGGTGTTATCTATTTTCTTTCCGCTGCTATTTCTTGTATCATATCTCTGATATTGTTGTATCATATTGATATCATTGTTGTATATCATTCTGGATATTGTATTCATTGGAGTTGTATATGATATCATTGATTTCTTTATTCCGCTGTGTTGTTATACTTAATGGTGTTATAAGCCCCGGTGAACCAGATTCGATGTTTGAATCTACGACATTTTGAGTACAAGTGAAGTACGGGTGCCGATTTTCGAATACCGAGTTCAGGATTATTACACCATCCTGACTGATCGTCTTTCCATCCAGCTGGCTTAAACCCATCGTACCCCAGTCTCGACAAACTAGCAGTCGATTTAGTTAAATCCGCCTGTCCATGGCCTTTCCAAAAGGCGGGTTAACATTAATCATCTTCTGAGTGAGACGTCATATTTCATTTCGTCAAATTTGGACTTCTATAGCTCCATTTATCTTATTTTCTACATTAGCAGCACTTTCGGTAGCGAAATATCGAGTTTTTATAATTCGATCGTGTCGCTGATATCTGTGTACCATTCTATTTGCCTCGTCGTGCTGATCTCCGTAGTATATTTACTTCTGTATTTTGAGGTCCGGTACGCGAAAGAAACGATAGAACGGTGCGTCGTATCGGTACCATAAATTGTGACCGTTAGCTTTCCTTGCTTTTCAAATTTTGAACGTGCAGCCCAAGCAATCTAATAAATTGCTTTAATAACTTTCCACTGAATCTCCGCATGACCGTTTATATTACATTCATTTTTCTAGAATATATTCATTTGCTTGAAACCTTTTCCTTTCTCTCTCTGTTCGTCGTGTCCCTTCATTGAAATTATAAGTTATGAATTATATACGTTTCTTTATAACATGCCTTCATATTTAATTGCTTGCCTATTTTCTTCGATTGTTCGTTCTGTCACTATCATTTGAGAAAAAAGAAATTTTATATATAAAAGTTTATATTGCACCATGCATTCGTTTTGCCTATAACCTTGCTCTTCCCATTTATTTCCCAATCATCTATCGCCTTCCTTCCTTTTTCCTCTTCACATGCCTTAGCATGCAACCGTACCCGCTTCCACCTTCGCCAGCATCCATCCTTCACCGGAGCTTCGACCTGGCCGCCATCTCCTCGAGCTTCCACCTTACCAAATGTTCCTCCGATCCTCCACTCGCTGCGGCAGCCATGTGCGACCCACCTCTTCCAGCCACCATCTCTGCCGTGCTCCGAGCTCCTCTCTTCCACGCAACTCATCCACCTTCAAGTTGCTCGGCCTCCCCTTTTTCTCCTCTGTTGCATTTAGGTAGGTGAGTAAATATATTAATATATATATATATATATATTAGTTTATATATAATGTTTATAAAGTTTTTATATGTTGTAGTTTCCTGTTGCATGTTTTATTGAAATATATATAATTTATAGGTTGCATACATATTTCTCTTGCCAGTTTTCAAAGTCGCATATATATAACTTTATATATTACATAGTGGATATATCAATATATTTATATTATGTTAAAATTGTTTCAAAATATAAGATCTATATATTAATGTATAAGTTTTATAACATATCATCTTATATATATACGTTCGTACGTATATTTGTTAGCAACTTTGATTTTACTGTATATATATATATTATAAAATGGTTTATGTTGGGAAGTTATAATAGCCGTATATAAAAGTTTATATATATGTGTTTATGCAAGTTGTACTTATGTTAGTCTATGTATATATATATAGTCTGTAAAGATTTTGAATATGATATGTATTAGTACTTTGATTTTAATGAGTATATATATAGTAGTAAGATCTTATATAAAGGTAAGTTAGCAGCTTTTCATTTGTTCCATGTTTTAAGCTGTTATATTTTAAGCTTTATTTATTTGCAGCTCTAAACAGTTTAATATATGTTTTGGCAATATTGAATTTAGTATTGGTTTAAAGATAGTGTGTATTTCTATATATTTGGATTTTGAGAACATGGGTTTAAAGAATAATGATTTTGAAATTTTATATTATTTTAATATTTGTCTTAAATTAAAATATTGGGAAATATATATATATATAATAATCTATATATATATATTCAGTTTATATCAAAACTGATTTGATTTGTTTTCATCGATTCCTGTTATCAGCTCTGTTCATCGAACTCGTGCCAATCCCGTTTTGCTTCGGAATTCCTGCTTGAGTTCGTAACTCATTTCATTTGTCGAATCTCTCTAGCCTCGAAAGGTGAGCAATCACTCACGATTAATGTTCTTATATTTATTAAGTTTGATTTCACTTGAAACGACAATTGAAATATGCTGCTAATTTGAACTGTTAATTATTTAATTGTTATATATGATATGCTATTATCTGTAATTGTTCACCTATGGGATATGACACCATATCCTGTTGTTTATATTATATATTTTTGTCACTGATGATATATACATGTTGTTGATATGTTATACTATTATCATATACGTTCTCACTTTGCAAGTTCCCTGTTAGTATAGAATTCCCTAAGGGTTGAAATGATACATACTCGAACGATCTTGTAGAATAGGAGAAAATCGTTATGGGTTGAAATGATAAACCCAAGCGATTTTCATTTATTTAAATTTTGGATTGCGGGTTGAAAAGATATATACCCGTATATATTTAAATTGCAGATTAAAATGATAAATCCATATCACTTGACCATAGGATAGAAAATTTTATACAGACACAGTTGGTCTATATATATATATATATTGAAAATGATTTTCAAGGTTTTGAAGGGAAATATATGGTTTAATAAATATTTATTTTTAGATATTATATATATAAAGGTTTTTTTTAAAAAATTTAAATTTTAGATTTTAAATAATTTGTTTGGAAAGTTTAACTTATAAATTAGTTTTAAAAAATGTAAATTTCAAGATTTTACTTGTGTTTTATTTATTTTAAAAAATATATAAAAATAGATTTAATATAAAAATAAATTTAATAATAAGTTATAATTTAATAAAATTTAATTTAATTAATATGTTTAAGTATTTACTTAAATTTATATTAATATTTTAAAATAGATTTTATAACTTTAATAATAAAGGTTGGAAAGATAAATTAATGTTTACTTGGAATTTAAATTGGTTAATAGTTGAATTTAAGAAAGAATTGATTTAAACTTATTAGTTTTGAGATTTTGAAAGGATATGATTATAATTTGGTTTATAACTTGATTCGGTAAAAGTGATTAAATGAATATTCTCAATTTTGAATAAAATTGAGATCGTATATTTAATATTGATTTAAATATATATATATATATATATATATATATATATATTGGGATTTAAATAAATTGTTATAAAATGGTTAAGGGAATAATTTCCAATTTGGATAAATTTAAGGTTAAATGTTGAAATATAAATGAAATTTATATTGTAAATGTTTGAATATTTAAACTTGAGTCTTTGAACTTTAAATTGAAATGGTTAAACTTGAATTGATTCAAATTGAATTTTGGAATTTAAGATGATTTAAATCAATTTGCGAAATTGGAGGAACTAATTTTATTATATAAAGTATTTTATCATATATATTTAAACTATTTTAATTTATAAAGTATTTTAATATATATATACTATTCTAAACATTTAAACTATTTGGGTAGAAAGTTTTATGATTTCACAGTGTTTTGGTTTCAAAGTTTTAGGATTTCAAAGTGTTATGGTTTCAAAGTGTTATAATTTCCAAATGTTATGATTTCAAAAGTGCTATGATTTCGAAAGTGTTATAATTGTGAAAGTGTTACAATTTTGGAAATGAATATGATTTAAAGTGTATAATGATACCAAATTGATATAGTTTGAAATGATATGATATTTTGATATGAATCATGAACTGTTTGAAATGAAATGACCATGGTGTTATAATAACGTTTAGTTGTTAAAGAGACCGGGATCAGATATTGTCATACTCTCTGCCAACACCGAAAACCACTTTAACAACTGTGTACGTGGTGGAGATTCCAGAATGAAGTAGGATGGTTTGGTGACAATTCTATATGGTATTTACGTAGCCCTGACTCCCGTGAGTCAGCTTGATGCGGCTAAAATAGGAGCTACACCGGGCTAAGTGAGGTCATTCCTCCTATCGGACACATTTCTTCGACACAATTCTATTGCTTTTGTGATTTGATTGGGTGCACCCTTTGATTTGGGAGTGTGTCGCGAGGTGGGCGGTAGTAGCTGCTATGCATTACCACCAGTCCGGATCTACAAATGGTATATCCACCCTGGCATTGCCTCGAGTGCCGTGTCGCATTCCCTATCGCACCTTCTACGATTTTGTTTTGTACCATACCTATGGAGTGCCCTCTAATAGCCCTCCAGTTTACGGGAGGAGTTACGGTACTGTATAGACTATGTGAATATATAAAATGTGTTAAGGGGGATATGGGTAACGCCTTAAAGCTATTTTAATACTTTTACTTTACTATAGACATATTATAATAGCGTATATTACTACATAGTAGATAGTTCCACGGATCCTTAGAGGATGGAAATCCCAAGCATCCTTTAAGTTACTTATTTCTGTTGACATTTAACTTGAGTTGAATTTATTAATACAAAAATGTTAATCCTGACTCGAGTGTTTTTTGTTTTGCTTTACGCTCGGTCAGACTGAGTGTCACTGCATTTGAGACTCACCTTTGGAGTTGGAGCTTCACTTGGAGATCCATCTGTATCTATTCAGCTTTTCCAGTTGATTTTGTTCAGAGATGTCATCTGTTTGTATTCGAGACTTCATTTTTCTTGAGATATTCTGTTGTATTTTATTTCAAACTCTATTGTTTGTATAGTAGCTTCATGAACTACTATTTATCTATTCCGCTGCTTATTGTTATATTACTCTGTGTTTGTGATTCTGTGATTTATTTATTTACTGTATATGCTGAGTTTTGCCAAATATAAATTAACAATCTGTTGTTTTGAACAATTCAAGTCTGACATGTGTGGATGCGAATGGTTCGAAATAGCGGGTCGTTATAGTTGGTATTAGAGCTCTGGTTTTGGGCAAAACTTAGCATATGTAGTAGAATTAATTACGGAATCACCTTCGTTCGATCTTGAGTCTCTTCCTCTTTGATTCGGATCTCCTTTGAGTTTCCGGGACTCCCCTTTTGTTCAGGAATTCATTCTTGTCTCTCCCTATTCGTATTTTCTTAATTCTGGAGCATCCCATAGCTCCACAGTATGATTTGTAAAGGGGTAAAACTCCTTTACAACAGGCATCGATTCACCGAAGATTTCTGTGTCATCGGTTTAGATGCTGCCATCTCTTACTATGCCCGAATTCTCTCTCTTGCGATCATATGTTGATTTGCCTCAGAATTCTGCATCGATCTTAATCTTGAAGCCACGGTTGACCCGGTTAAGGTCGCTCGAGATTCATATTAGTATATCCATCTTCCTATTTTGTAATTTAATTATCTTATCTTCGTTTCGAGCCTGTCTTCGAATTAGAATTCTCTTTGACTAGGGTTCATCTAAATTTGAATTTTATCCTTGTCTTGAAATCCATTTTGAATCATCATGTGAGGGGGTGTATTTATATTAATATTAAAATGTTTTATAGTGTGTTGTTTAAGTTGTTAAGTTTAAATTTTGGGTTTAGATCGATTCGTCTGATCAACGCTATCGATAGGAATTCCAAAGCACTTGAACAAAGCAAACTGACACAATATTGTTTTTAAATTTGGTAAGTGAAATAAATTTTGTATGATTATATTATGTATAAAAGTATAATTTTCTGAAGTTAGATAGTAAAATGAATTGGTTGTTAGAAATGATAATATTTGATTTTCATTTATTAAACCATTGAATATTGCAACATGATATAAATAAAGGAAATTTATAAATTATGGTTTATAAATTTGATTTGGAATTGAAATGAATTTAAATTAAGAATTTGAGAATTTAGATTTCCGGTATTTTCAAAAATTTGGTTTTTAAAAGTTTTGGAATATATTATTTGAATGTATTTTCAAATAGAAATTTTTTCCAAAGAATTTTAAAAGTTTTAAATCAATACCCTTCGCTATTTTCACTGGAAAATAATTTCGGTGGTGACTGCAGCATCATCGACATTCATTTTCGAGTCTCAAAGCGGAGAATAGCTTTGCTACACTTTTGTTTTGGACAATGAATTTTGCTTGAATTTCTTGTGTACAAATTGATTTATAAAAAAATATATGTATATAATTATTTCAAAATACTTTGAAGTGAAACCGGAAATTTGAATCTTAAGTTTTATATTAAGTAACGGTTTCAATTATTGAAATAAAGTGAAATTTTTGAATAAGTGGAATATCTAAAATGATAAATGAAATTTAACCAATTTGAAATAGTTGAATTTGAACAAACTTATTTGTATAACACTAAATTACATTCTAATATATATAACTTGCCTAAAATATTCAAAAAGTTAAATGTTAGGATGAATATGTAATTGAAGGTTACACAAGAGAAATTTTAGTAATAAAATTATTCATACTAAATCTGCTTAATAGAAAATGTTGTAATTAACAGGTAAATTTGTATAGTGTTTAATTACACTCGGAAACATTAATATAACTTACCTAAACAGTTAAATGTAATTAGAATGTAATTGGATAGTATACACTATGATATAAGTAATAGGCTATCAAAATTGATATTTTGTTAAGGGAATTTACTGATAATAAATTGGATAACAAATTTGATAATAAAAAGGAAAAGTTATTTGTTGAATAATATATGGTTACAAAATGAATACACCTAATATGTTGCAAAATATGTCAGGGGAAATAAATTAAATAAATAAAAGAGAAGAATATTTAAGCTGATAAATATGAACTTAAGAATAGTGAACTTGAATTTTATGGAATCAACTTAGCTGAAGATAAATGTATAAAATAAATGAGTTAATATAAAGATGAATTTGTTTGAAAGAAATGTTTTTAAAATGAAGAAAATCTATTTTAAATTGAATGACTATTTATTAGTTGAATAAAACGGATTAAACCAAATTGTTGAATATTAATTTATTTAAAATTGAAATCTATATGGTTTTGAATAGTTGAAGTTGAATGTTGAGGTGAAATTAACTATGGTTGATCAAATAGATTTAATAAATGAGTAAAATATAACAAATTTGGTTGTGAATTTTTTTTAATAAATGTTAATAAACGGGAAGCAAATCAATTGAATAAAATATATGGAAATGAAACCAATCAAATGTGAACCCAATAAATTTGATTGATTAAATAAAATGAATTGGAATCAACTAATTGAATATAAACCAATTTTAAAATAAATGTAGTTTATATGGTTTTAAATTAATGGTCGTATTTGGTGTTTCAATCTATCTTCTCTTTCTGGTTATTTCTATTCTCTTACCTCGTTTCTTTTCGGGGACGAAAAGTTTTGAGTGGGGGAGAGTGTAACGACCCGTATAGTTTAACGGCTTTAATAACGTAATTAACTGAATTTTTGTGAAATTAAAATTTTTTGAATTTGGAAATAAATATTTGATATTTGGAATGCGTCTATTTAAACCTAGCAACTGGTAAATTCTCATCAGAGAATATGGAAGTTTATTTTATTGTGCAATTTTATTTCAATTTAAATCAGTTAATATTAGATGATAATAAAATATTTTCCAAACCTGAATATTTTTACATAATAAAAATGTTAATCATCTTCTGAGCGAGACGTCATATTTCATTTCGTCAAATTTGGACTTCTATAGCTCCGATTATCTTATTTTCTGCATTTTAGCAGCACTTTCGGTAGCGAAATTTCGAGTTTTTTTAATTCGATCGTATCGCTAATATCTGTGTACCGTTCTATTCGCCTTGTCATGCTCATCTCTGCAGTATATTTATTTCTATATTTTGAGGTCCGGTCTGCGATGGAAACGATAAAATGGTGCGTCGTATCGGTACCATAAATTATGACCGTTAGCTTTCCTCGCTTTTCAAATTTTGAACGTGCAACCCAAGCAATCTAATAAATTGCTTTAATAACTTTCCACTGAATCTCAGCATGACCATTTATATTACATTCATTTTTCTAGAATATATTCATTTGCTTGAAACCTTTTCCTTCCTCTCTCTGTTCATCGTGTCCCTTCATTGAAATTATAAGTTATGAATTATATACATTTCTTTATAACATGCCTTCATATTTAATTGCTTACCTATTTTCTTCGGGTCTTCATTCTGTCACTATCATTTGAGAAAAAAGAAATTTTATATATAAAAGTTTATATTGCACTGTGCATTCGTTTTGCCTGTAACCTTCCTCTTCACATTTATTTCCCAATCACCTCTCACCTTCCTTCCTTTTTCCTCTACCCATTTATTTCCCAATCACCTCTCGCCTTTCTTCCTTTTTCCTCTTCCCATGCCTTAGCACGCAACCGTACCCGCTTCCACCTTCGCCAGCATCCGTCCTTCACCGGAGCTCCGACCTGGCCGCCATCTCCTCGAGCTTCCACCTCACCAAATGTTTCTCCGATCCTCCACTCACTGCGGCAGCCATGCGCGACCCTCCTCTTCTAGCCACCATCTTTGCCGAGCTACCCTCTTCCACGCAACTCAACCACCTTCAAGTTGCTCGGTCTCCCCTTTTTCTCCTCTGTTGCATTTTGGTAGGTGAGTGTATATATATATATTAGTTTATATATAATGTTTATAAAGTTTATATATGTTGTAGTTTCTTGTTGCATGTTTTATTGAAATATATATTTTATAGGTTGCATACATATTTCTCTTGCTAGTTTTCAAAGTCGCATATATGTAACTTTATATATTACATAGTGGATATATCAATATATTTATATTATGTTAAAAGTGTTTCAGAATATAAGATCTATATATTAATGTATAAGTTTTATAACATATCATCTTATATATATATACGTTCGTACGTATATTTGTTAGCAACTTTGATTTTACTGTATATATATATATATATATATTATAAAATGGTTTATGTTGGGAAGTTATAATAGCCGTATATAAAAGTTTATATATATGTGTTTATGCAAGTTGTACTTATGTTAGTCTATGTATATATATATAGTCTGTAAAGATTTTGAATATGATATGTATCAGTACTTTGATTTTAATAAGTATATATATAGCAGTAAGATCTTATATAAAGATAAGTTAGCAGCTTTTAATTTGTTCCTTGTTTTAAGCTGTTATATTTTAAGTTGTTCATATCTTATTAACATATGTTGTTATATGTCAGAATACATTATTTTATACTTTATTTATTTGCAGCTCTAAACAGTGTAATATATGTTTTGGCAATATTGAATTTAGTATTGGTTTAAAGATAGTGTGTATTTCTATATATTTGGATTTTGAGAACATGGGTTTAAAGAATAATGATTTTGAAATTTTATATTATTTTAATATTTTTCTTAAATTAAAATATTGGGAAATATATATATAATATAAAAATAATGTATATATATATTTTCAGTTTATATCAAAACTGATTTGATTTGTTTTCATCGATTCCTGTTATTAGCTATGTTCATCGAACTCGTGCCAATCCCGTTTTGCTTCGGAATTCGTGCTTGGATTCGTAACTCGTTTCATTTGTCGAATCTCTCTAGCCTCGAAAAGTGAGCAATCACTCACGATTAACGTTCTTATATTTATTAAGTTTGATTTCACTTGAAACGATAATTGAAATATGTTGCTAATTTGAACTGTTAATTATTTAATTGTTATATATGATATGCTATTATCTGTAATTGTTCACCTGTGGGATATGACACCACATCCTGTTGTTTATATTATATATTTTTGTTAGTGATGATATATACCTGATGTTGATATGTTATACTATTATCATATATGTTCTCACTTTGCAAGTTCCCTGTTAGTATAGAATTCCCTATGGGTTGAAATGATACATACCCAAACGATCTGGTAGAATAGGAGAAAATCATTATGGGTTGAAATGATAAACCCAAGCGATTTTCATTTATTTAAATTTGGCATTGCGGGTTGAAATGATATATACCTGTATATATTTAAATTGCAGATTGAAATGATAAATATCTGTATCACTTGACCATAGGATAGAAAATTATATACAAACACCGTTGGTGTAACGACCCGTATTTTTACGGATCGACAAGTTCGACAAAGTCTGGAATTTTAGAGTTTTTGAGCCATTTCAGATTTTAGGCGAAAATGGCTAAGTCCTGAGTCGTGAACGACTTAGTGTAAGTCGTGAGTCGTATACGACTTAGGGGATAGGAGCGACTCAGGGGTTTGGCTAGTTAAGGTGTAAGGATAAGTCGTTTGAACGACTTAAGGGGTAGGCGCGACTTAAGGACTGGGCGAGATAAGGCTTAAGTTGTAGCAGTTAAGTCGTACCCAAGTCATCTGATGAGTCGTACCCAAGTCATCTGATGAGTCGTACCCAAGTCATCTGATGAGTCGTACCCAAGTCATCTGATGAGTCGTACCCAAGTCATCTGATGAGTCGTACCCTGTTATCTGATGAGTCGTATCCCTGTTGTTTGATGAGTCGTAGAATGGGTTATCTCGACTAACAGTTAAGTCGTGGACGAGTTAAGGGATGAGTCGTAAGCTGTTGAGTCGCGCGTAGGTAATAACTCGCGCAAGTGGATGAGTCGTAGCCATTGTGATGAGTCGTATACGAGTTAGTAGTTGAGTCGTCTAACCAAGTAAGGCGTGCGCATTTAAGTCGTAGACAAGGGGTCTGGTGAGTCGTAGGCGCATACTATAAGTCGGAGATGACTTAGGAGATAGCTGATTTGTCATGAGTCATAGGCTGAAGTGTGTTAAGTCGTTAAGTCATAGGGCTTTGAGTCGTGAGTCGTAAACGACTCATGGAGACAGACGAGATAAGGATTTCAGCTATAAATAGGAGAGCTTCTCTTCATTTTTGGGATCCGGATTTTGAAGCGACGAAGTGCTGCCATTTTGAGAGCTTGACTTCTACACTTCTTCACTTCTTTTCTCCACTCTAATCTAGTGCTTCCTTCCATCCAAATCAAAGATCAAGATTGAAGATTCAAGAGCTAAAGTTGAAGATCTTCATCTTTTCAAGAGAGATTTCATCGTTTGAAGCGGATTCGTGATAGATCAAGCTTGATCCTTCGCTGTCCAGATCTGAAGCGTGTTGATTTGGGTTTGTTTAGGTGATTTGGTGAGTGGTGATTATCTCTCACACGGATCCAAAGGAGTATATCGGATTTTTGGCTCGATTTGGTGTTAAAATAGAGATTTCCATGCATTTTCTTCATCCAAAGTGTAGATCCATATAGATCCATTGTTTATGATGATGTTACATCCATTTTATCATATGTTAACCTATGCAAGTTCATTCATCAAGTTATAGAGATATAATCCACGTTTTCATGCTTATTGGACTTTCAACCTTTTAATTACGAAAATACCATTATTATTATAATTGTCTACTTAGATCATTTTTGAATGCTTGATTGCTTGGATTGATGTTTGATTTGACTGATTGTTATGAACTAGATGATTGATGATTAGATTTAGATCGAAGGTGATTCAAAAGCTAAGGGAAAGGCTCTTGAATTGGAAAAAGCTGCTCGTGGCATATGTAGCGGGATGATGAAGCTCTTATGCATAGATTTGATGATGTGATGTTGAGATGAGGCTTTGCAAGGATGTAATGAAGCGAGGCAATCATGTGATGAAGACTTGGTCTAATCCAGACGGGATCATTCCAAGCATGTTGATAACTCGGTGATATGATTCGAGTTGAGGATAATGAATGGATATGAGAATAGTCGTCGAGGAGGATGACTAGGAGGCTTGGATAGCATCGTTGTTGAAGGTTCTAGCATGCTCTAAGCAAGAGTACGTTTGGGCAGATTCGATAGTCTCAACGGCTAACTGTTGATGGTCGAGTACTCTGGGCAGATTCGATAGTCCTAGGCACGGGCTGCGACGACGTGCGGGAGTTATGTCTAGAACCGGGGTTTCCATTAGCCCTTGACGGACGGCTGAAAGAATGTGCCGGTCATTCAATTAACGGTGATATCAAAGCAATGATAACAGTGATAGCCAGAGTCATGGATGTTTGGTTGTATCGTCATTCGGACTTAAGAGCGGTATTTTCTGGGTGCTTATCTGATTTAGGCCTTGGTACTTGGAAAACATCGCCCTTGACTCGAGTGATAGTAGCTTTACTTTAAATTGTATGCTCTGCTATGTTTGCTTCTGCTTAGTGTGTGTCTGGGGGCTATCACTGTAGAATGAGGTTGGAGTGGGAGGGTTGTATTCCTATTCCTTTTCCTTTATGCTCTTTTGGTATGTTGTTAGTTAATTTACTGCTCACTAAGACTGTTGTCTGACTCAAGGCTTTATGTTTTAAATTCTTATTGCCTTGGGCTGTTCGTCCATTTTGGGACGGGCAGACTGGGTAGCAGGTGACAGGTGCTGTTCTCTTCTCACGACGCTGATATCGAAGACGAGCTAGAGGGTTTCATATTATCTTCTTATTATATGTACTGGATATTCCGCTGTTTTGTATTCTCGGAGAGATATGTAGTGAGGCTGGATGTATTGACTATGTGGATGCTTGTATTCAACTATTATGGAGTTTTATATGATGTCATTTTGTTCTGTAAAGCTTCACTATACATATGTTCTATTGTATTTTGTCCATGCGCTGTGAGTAATACGATAGATTCTGTTGTTTTAAATCTTACCTTGACAATCGTCCATGGTCGCCTGGCACACTTTACAGCGCTCTATCTTTAGATTCAGTGCAGGGTCCATGGGCGGTCGTCACATTTGGTATCAGAGCATTGGTTAATCGATTTTACCCAACGCTCGCTGTCGTAACTACGTATGAGAGACGTAATTGTATTTTGATGGATGATTACTATATATAATATAGTAGCTTAGTAGAGTTTGAGTCCTTTATGCAGTTGTTTCTCTAGATGTTCTAATCATTCCTTTTTATAGATATTGAGAATGAGTCGAAGAGGGAGACCAGCTGCTAGGGAAGGCCGTGCTACTGAAGAGACTGCTGATTATGCAGCCATGTTCGAAGCTATGATGACTTCGATCATGAGAAGGATACCAGTTCCGGGGGCAGCAGTAGATGTTGGAGTTCAAGTCCAAACTCCGAAACCAGTGGATTTTGCTAAGTTGTGCAAGGATTATACTGCTCTTGGAGGGAAGGTTTTCTAAGGAACAGAATCAACTATTGAGGTCCAGAGGTGGATAGATGCTTGTAGAAGGATCTTTGGTGATTTGGGAATTGATGATGCAACTAAGAGGAAGTTGGCATCAAGGCAGCTTCAAGGGAGAGCCTCTGATTGGTGGAACTCTATTACCATCAATACTGCGGAGGAAGAGATTACTTGGGAGCAATTCCAAGTCAGATTTGAAGCTAAGTTCATTTCTACAGCTCAGAAGTCTGTTCTGTTCAAGAAGTTTGTGGAGCTCAAGCAAGGTGGAAGATCTGTTCTTGAGTATGTTTCTGAGTTTGAAGCTTTGTCCAAACATGCCCGGTCATATATTGAGTCTGCTTATCAGAAGAATGAGAAGTTTGTGACCGGCTTGGATAGTTATCTTGGGAGACAGTTGGTGGATCATTTGGACGATTCATTTTAGAAGCTTGTAGAGAAAGCTCTTAGGCATGAGAGTCTGTTTCCTAAGGAAGGATCTGTTGTTGCTGTGACCAAGGGAGAATCTAAACCACAGCAGGGTGGAAACCAGAAGAGGAAGCAGCAGCAGCAGAAGGGTAAGGATGGCCAGAAGAAGCCGAAAGGCGAGGTGACTTGCTACAATTGTCAGCAGAAGGGCCATTTCTCTAAGGATTGTAAGAATCCGAAGGCACCGATGAAGTGTCACAACTGTGACAAGCCGGGACATTTCAGGAAGAATTGTCCAGAACCGAGAAGAGATAAGCAGATTGTGCAAGCTTATGCTTTGGGAGCTGTTCCGTCGTCTTCAAAAGCTCCTACTGCTGAAGAGAAAGGAAAGAGTGTGGTTGTTCAAGGTACTCTTTTCCTATGTGGTGTTCCAGTTAGAGTTTTGTTTGATACTGGAGCGTCGCATTCGTTTGTTTGTAATGAACTCATAGGCCAGTTAGGTTTGGAACCGGATATTGTTGATAGGCCATTGGTTGTGACTAATCCAGTTGGGGGTTCGTCTTGTTTGTGTATGTTATGCCGTGGTCTAGTTGTATCGAGTCATGGTTGCTCTTTTGTTTGTGATTGCTTTGTTCTGAACTTTGCGGGGTTCGGAATTATTTTGGGTATGGACTGGCTTAGGAAGTATGCGGCTAAGGTTGATTGTGAGAGGCTGGAGGTGACAGTCGAGAATGTGGAGGGGCGAAAGGTTGTGATACGATGTAAGCATGAAGAAGGCGTCTTCATGAGCTTCATGTATTCGCTAGTTGTTCCACGGGATGGACTGTCTTTAGTGCCAATCGCAAATGGATTCGAGGATGTCTTTGACGAAGTCAAAGGGTTGCCGCCGCATAGAGAGATCGAGTTTCGTATAGATCTAGTTGAAGGAGCCAGACCTGTTGTGATGCCTCTTAGGCGGATGGCGCCTAGGGAACAGCAGGAGTTGAGGGTGCAAGTTGATGATCTTTTACAGAAAGGATTCATTCGGCGTAGTGTGTCCGAGTGGGGTGCACCAGTTGTGTTTGCAACCAAGGCAGATGGGTCGTTGAGATTGTGCGTCGATTATCGTGAGCTGAATAAGGTGACTAAGAAGAACAAGTATCCATTGCCGAGAATATATGACTTGTTTGATCAGCTTCACGAAGCTAAGGTGTTTTCTCAGATGGATTTGGCAACGGGATTTCACCAGTTGAGAGTGGCTAAGGATAGTGTGCCGAAGACCGCTTTTAGGACACCATCTGGTTTCTTTGAGTGGCTGGTAATGCCGTTTGGATTAACTAACGCGCCAGCATATTTTGTGGATCTTATGAATAGAGTGTTCAGAGATCAGTTGAACAAGTTCGTACTTGTGTTCGTAGATGATATTCTGATTTATTCCAGAACGGAAGAGGAGCACAAGACGCACTTGCGTATGGTTTTGGAAATCTTGCGGAAACATCAGCTGAAGGCTAAGTTTTCGAAGTGTCACTTCTGGAAGAGTGAAGTGAGGTTCTTAGGCCATGTGATTTCTGGAAGTGGAATAGCGGTTGATCCCGCTAAGGTGGCAGCAAACCAGGATTGGATTATACCTAAGAATGCATCTGATGTGAGAAGTTTTCTTGGATTAGCAGGATATTATCGACGGTTTATCAAAGACTTCTCCAAGGTAGCTGCACCGTTAACAGGATTGACGAAAAAGAACCAAGTGTTCAGTTGGGATGCTAAGTGTGAGCAAGCTTTCGGAATCCTGAAGGAGCGATTGACGAGTGCTCCTGTTTTGACTATTCCAAGTGGGAATGATGAGATGGTGGTTTACACCGACGCATGTGGTACTGGACTTGGAGCAGTGCTGATGCAGAAGGATAAAGTTGTTGCGTATGCCAGTCGACAACTGAAGCCGCATGAAAGGAATTACCCAACTCATGATTTGGAATTAGCGGCGATTGTATTTGCTCTGAAGATGTGGAGACATTATCTATTGGGAGTTCGATTCGAGTTGTTTACAGATCATAAATCTTTGAAGTATCTTTTCTCCCAAAAGGATTTGAATCTTCGGCAGCAACGTTGGCTAGAGTTTTTGACATCATATGATTTTGGTATAGCTTATACTCCGGGAAAAGGTAACGCAGTGGAAGATGCGTTAAGTCGAAGACATGCAGGATTGGGAGCCATGTTTTCAGAATGGAAGAGTCTCGAGTATTTATCTGGATTTGACTTCAGGCCTAGATGCGAATTGGAACCTGAGATGTTGGCAAACTTATCAATAAGACCCACTCTTGTGGAAAGGATTGGCGAGAGCAAAAAGCGAGATGATAAGCTTGTCAAGATTATCCGTGAATTGGAATCTGGATTGGATCCAGAAAAGGATAAAGGATTTGAGGTCGATCGAGAGGGTTGGCTTCGGAAGTAAGGACGACTAGTTGTTCCCGATATAGATGAATTGAGGAGTGAAGTTCTGAAGGAAAGTCATCACTCGAAGTTGACAATTCATCCCGGTGGAAATAAGATGTATCGGGATATGAAGAGAACCTACTATTGGGAAGGTATGAAGAAGGATGTTGGAAATTTTATTTCCAAATGTATGACCTGCCAGTTGGTAAAAGCCGAACAGAAGAAGCCAAGCGGATTGCTTCAACCATTAGAAGTTCCTACATGGAAGTGGGAACAAGTGTCGATGGATTTTATCGATGGATTGCCTAGAACCAGAACGGGAAATGAAGGGATTTGGGTCATTGTGGATCGTCTGACTAAGAGTGCACGATTCATTCCTGTTCGATCGACTAGGACTGCATCAAAGTTGGCTGAGTTGTATGTTAAGTGGATAGTTCGATTTCATGGTATTCCGTAGAGTATAGTGAGCGATCGAGACCCATTGTTCACTAGTGGATTTTGGAAGAGCTTCCAGGAAGTCTTAGGAACCGAGTTGTGTTTGAGTACAGCTTATCATCCCCAAACAGATGGTCAGACCGAGAGAGTCAACCGAGTTTTGGAAGATCTTCTAAGAGCATGTGTTTTGGACTTCGGAGGATCATGGGAAGATCACCTTCATTTGGTGGAGTTTGCGTACAACAACAGTTACCAGTCAAGCATTGGTATGGCACCGTATGAGGCATTGTATGGAAGACCGTGTAACTCTCCAACATGTTGGTTGGAAACTGGAGAAAAGCTGATGCTTGGGCCAGAGATGATTCGTCAGACTTCAGATTGTATAGAAATCATTCGGCAACGAATGAAGGCAGCCCAAGACCGTCAAAAGAGTTATGCTGATAAGCGTCGAAAGGATTTGGAATTCGACGCAGGAGATATGGTTTTTGTGAAGATTTCTCCACTAAAGAATGTTATTCGATTCGGGAAGAAAGGAAAATTGACTCCGAGATTTGTTGGACCATTCCCGATCATCGAGCGAATTGGAAAGCTCGCCTATAGGTTGGAGTTACCTGAGAAGATGTCGGGTGTGCACAATGTTTTTCATGTATCATATCTACGGAAGTATGTGCACGACTCGAATACAGTGGTTTCTGCTGATAGCTGTGAAGACTTCGAAGTTGATCCAGTCGATAGAAGACCTCGTAAGCCGCTTCGTGTTGTTGAAACTGACACGAAACAGCTTAGGAGAAAGGTAGTTAAATTGCTCAAGATACAATGGAGTGACGATGATAACGACTGTACGTGGGAGGTGGAAGAGAGGATGAAGGCAGCTCATCCTGAACTCTTCGAGGTATGGCCCTAAGATGTCGTATCATCTAACAACATTGTAACTTGTTCTAAGTCTTAGAATTCTGTACGCTAAGCTAGAATTGGATGCATGGTTTGATGATTGTTATGGTTGGTAGGCGTACAGAATAGTCTTCGATTGCTTTGTTTGTTTGGAATTTCAGGGGCGAAATTCCTAAGGGGGAGAGAATGTAACGACCCGTATTTTTACGGATCGACAAGTTCGACAAAGTCTGGAATTTTAGAGTTTTTGAGCCATTTCAGATTTTAGGCGAAAATGGCTAAGTCCTGAGTCGTGAACGACTTAGTGTAAGTCGTGAGTCGTATACGACTTAGGGGATAGGAGCGACTCAGGGGTTTGGCTAGTTAAGGTGTAAGGATAAGTCGTTTGAACGACTTAAGGGGTAGGCACGACTTAAGGACTGGGCGAGATAAGGCTTAAGTTGTAGCAGTTAAGTCGTACCCAAGTCATCTGATGAGTCGTACCCAAGTCATCTGATGAGTCGTACCCAAGTCATCTGATGAGTCGTACCCAAGTCATCTGATGAGTCGTACCCAAGTCATCTGATGAGTCATACCCAAGTCATCTGATGAGTCGTACCCAAGTCATCTGATGAGTCGTACCCTGTTATCTGATGAGTCGTATCCCTGTTGTTTGATGAGTCGTAGAATGGGTTATCTCGACTAACAGTTAAGTCGTGGACGAGTTAAGGGATGAGTCGTAAGCTGTTGAGTCGCGCGTAGGTAATAACTCGCGCAAGTGGATGAGTCGTAGCCATTGTGATGAGTCGTATACGAGTTAGTAGTTGAGTCGTCTAACCAAGTAAGGCGTGCGCATTTAAGTCGTAGACAGGGGGTCTGGTGAGTCGTAGGCGCATATTATAAGTCGGAGACGACTTAGGAGATAGCTGATTTGTCGTGAGTCATAGGATGAAGTGTGTTAAGTCGTTGAGTCGTAGGGCTTTGAGTCGTGAGTCGTAAACGACTCATGGAGACAGACGAGATAAGGATTTCAGCTATAAATAGGAGAGCTTCTCTTCATTTTTGGGATCCGGATTTTGAAGCGACGAAGTGCTGCCATTTTGAGAGCTTGACTTCTACACTTCTTTTCTCCACTCTAATCTAGTGCTTCCTTCCATCCAAATCAAAGATCAAGATTGAAGATTCAAGAGCTAAAGTTGAAGATCTTCATCTTTTCAAGAGAGATTTCATCGTTTGAAGCGGATTCGTGATAGATCAAGCTTGATCCTTCGCTGTCCAGATCTGAAGCGTGTTGATTTGGGTTTGTTTAGGTGATTTGGTGAGTGGTGATTATCTCTCACACGGATCCAAAGGAGTATATCGGATTTTTGGCTCGATTTGGTGTTAAAATAGAGATTTCCATGCATTTTCTTCATCCAAAGTGTAGATCCATATAGATCCATTGTTTATGATGATGTTACATCCATTTTATCATATGTTAACCTATGCAAGTTCATTCATCAAGTTATAGAGATATAATCCACGTTTTCATGCTTATTGGACTTTCAACCTTTTAATTACGAAAATACCATTATTGTTATAATTGTCTACTTAGATCATTTTTGAATGCTTGATTGCTTGGATTGATGTTTGATTTGACTGATTGTTATGAACTAGATGATTGATGATTAGATTTAGATCGAAGGTGATTCAAAAGCTAAGGGAAAGGCTCTTGAATTGGAAAAAGCTGCTCGTGGCATATGTAGCGGGATGATGAAGCTCTTATGCATAGATTTGATGATGTGATGTTGAGATGAGGCTTTGCGAGGATGTAATGAAGCGAGGCAATCATGTGATGAAGACTTGGTCTAATCCAGACGGGATCATTCCAAGCATGTTGATAACTCGGTGATATGATTCGAGTTGAGGATAATGAATGGATATTAGAATAGTCGTCGAGGAGGATGACTAGGAGGCTTGGATAGCATCATTGTTGAAGGTTCTAGCATGCTCTAAGCAAGAGTACGTTTGGGCAGATTCGATAGTCCCAACGGCTAACTGTTGATGGTCGAGTACTCTGGGCAGATTCGATAGTCCTAGGCACGGGCTGCGACGACGTGCGGGAGTTATGTCTAGAACCGGGGTTCCATTAGCCCTTGACGGACGGCTGAAAGAATGTGCCGGTCATTCAATTAACGGTGATATCGAAGCAATGATAACAGTGATAGCCAGAGTCATGGATGTTTGGTTGTATCGTCATTCGGACTTAAGAGCGGTATTTTCTGGGTGCTTATCTGATTTAGGCCTTGGTACTTGGAAAACATCGCCCTTGACTCGAGTGATAGTAGCTTTACTTTAAATTGTATGCTCTGCTATGTTTGCTTCTGCTTAGTGTGTGTCTGGGGGCTATCACTGTAGAATGAGGTTGGAGTGGGAGGGTTGTATTCCTATTCCTTTTCCTTTATGCTCTTTTGGTATGTTGTTAGTTAATTTACTGCTCACTAAGACTGTTGTCTGACTCAAGGCTTTATGTTTTAAATTCTTATTGCCTTGGGCTGTTCGTCCATTTTGGGACGGGCAGACTAGGTAGCAGGTGACAGGTGCTGTTCTCTTCTCACGACGCTGATATCGAAGACGAGCTAGAGGGTTGCATATTATCTTCTTATTATATGTACTGGATATTTCGCTGTTTTGTATTCTCGGAGAGATATGTAGTGAGGCTGGATGTATTGACTATGTGGATGCTTGTATTCAACTATTATGGAGTTTTATATGATGTCATTTTGTTCTGTAAAGCTTCACTATACATATGTTCTATTGTATTTTGTCCATGCGCTGTGAGTAATACGATAGATTCTGTTGTTTTAAATCTTACCTTGACAATCGTCCATGGTCGCCTGGCACACTTTACAGCGCTCTATCTTTAGATTCGGTGCAGGGGCCATGGGCGGTCGTCACAGTTGGTCTATATATATATATATATATATATATATATATATATATTGAAAATGATTTCCAAGGTTTTGAAGGGAAATATATGGTTTAATAAATATTGATTTTTAGATATTATATATATAAATGTTGTTTTTATAAAGATTTAAATTTTAGATTTTATATAATTTGTTTGGAAAGTTTAACTTATAAGTTAGTTTTGAAAAATGTAAATTTCAAGATTTTACTTGTATTTTATTTATTTTAAAAAATATATAAAAATAGATTTAATATAAAAATAAATTTAATAATAAGTTTTAATTTAATAAAATTTAATTTAATTAGTATATAATATGTTTAAGTATTTACTTAAATTTATATTAATATTTTAAAATAGATTTTATAACTTTAATAATAAAGGTTGGAAAGATAAATTAATGTTGACTTAGAATTTAAATTGGTTAATAGTTGAATTTAAGAAAGAATTGATTTAAACTTATTAGTTTTGAGATTTTGAAAGGATATGATTATTACTTGGTTTATAACTTGATTCGGTAAAAGGATTAAATGAATATTCTCAATTTTGAATAAAATTGAGATCGAATATTTAATATTGATTTAAATATATATATTGGGATTTAAATAAATTGTTATAAAAATGGGTAAGGGAATAATTTCCAATTTTGATAAATTTAAGGTTAAATGTTGAAATATAAATGAAATTTATATTGTATATGTTTGAATATTTAAACTTGAGTCTTTGAACTTTAAATTGAAATGGTTAAACTGGAATTGATTCAAATTAAATTTTGAAATTTAATATGATTTAAATCGATTTGCAAAATTGGAGGAACTAATTTTATTATATAAAGTATTTTATCATATATATATAGACTATTTTACTTTATAAAGTATTTTAATATATATACTATTCTCAACATTAAAACTATTTAGGTTGAAAGTGTTATGATTTCAAGGTGTTATGGTTTCAAAGTGTTAGGATTTCAAAGTGTTATGGTTTCAAAGTGTTATGATTTCCAAATGTTATGATTTCAAAAGTGCTACGATTTCGAAAGTGTTATAATTGTGAAAGTGTTACAATTTTGGAAATGAATATGATTTAAAGTGTATAATGGTACCAAATTGATATAGTTTGAAATGATATGATATTTTGATATGAATCATGAACTGTTTGAAATGAAATGACCACGGTGTTATAATAACGTTTGGTTGTTAAAGAGACCGAGATCGGATATTATCATACTCTCTGCCAACACCGAAAACAACTTTAACAATTGTGTACGTGGTGGAGATTCCAGAATGAAGTAGGATGGTTTAGTGACAATTCTATATGGCATTTACGTAGCCCTGACTCCCATGAGTCAGCTTGATGCGGCTAAAACAGGAGCTACGCCGGCCAAGTGAGGTCATTCCTCCTATCGGACACATTTCTTCGATACCATTCTATATCTTTTGTGATTTGATTGGGTGCACCCTTTGATTTGGGAGTGTGTCACGAGGTGGGAGGTAGTAGCTGCTATGCGTTATCACCAGTCCGGATCTGTAAACGATATATCTACCCTGGCATTACCTCGAGTGCCGTGTCGCATACCCTATCGCGCCTTCTACGAGTTTGTTTTGTACCATACCTATGGAGTGCCCTCTGATAGCCCTCAAGTTTACGGGGGGAGTTATGGTACTGTATAGACTATGGGAATATATAAAATGTGTTAAAGGGGATATGGGTAACGCCTTAATGCTATTTTAATACTTTTACTTTACTATATACTATATTACTACATAGTAGATAGTTCCACGGATCCTTAGAGGATGGAAACCCCAAGCATCCTTTAAGTTACTTATTTCTGTTTACATTTCACTTGTGTTGAATTTATTAATATAAGAATGTTAATCCTGACTCGAGTGTTTTGTGTTTTGTGTTTTGCTTTACGCTCGGGTCAGACTGAGTGTCACAGCATTTGAGACTCACCTTTGGAGTTGGAGCTTCACTTGGAGATCCATCTGTATCTATTCATCTTTTCCAGTTGATTTTGTTCAGAGATGTCATCTGTTTGTATTCGAGACTTCATTTTTTTGAGATATTCTGTTGTATTTTATTTCAAACTCCGTTGTTTGTATAGTAGCTTCATGAACTACTATTTATCTATTATGCTGCTTATTGTTGTATTACTCTATGTCTGTGATTCTGTGATTTATTTATTTACTGTATATGCTGAGTTTTGCCAAATATAAATTAACAATCTGTTGTTTTGAACTATTCAAGTCTGACAAGTGTGGATGCGAATGGTTCGAAATAGCGGGTCATTACAGTTCTCCAAAATCCTTCATGGAGAATTTCTTCGAAAGCCAAGCTTTCACTTACTGCAATAATTTGAAATGTCATTGCCAATCACAAAAGGTCATCAACTTATAAAACTAAGAACACGATAACACCACCTTGTTCCTTTTGGTATATGCACGTTTCCTCCGTGTTTTGATAAAAATCAAACTATTTGATTACTTTATTAAAATACTTATTCCAATTCTTGAAGCTTGTTTAATTCCACAAATGGATCTTAACAACTTGCAAGCCTTGTCCGCTTGCCCATTGACCTCGAAACCCTTGGGTTGTGACATATAGAAGGCCTCTTCTAAATCACCATTTAGAAATGTCAACGTCCATTTGCCATATTTCATAGCTGTAGAATGCATCAATAACTAGCATTATTTGAATGGACGTTAATATTGCTATGAGGGAAAACATGTCATCATAATCAATACCTTGAATTTGACGAAATCTTTTCGCAACTAGCCTAGCTTTGTAAGTCTCCACTTTCCTATCTACATTTTGCTTTTCTTCAAAATCCAATTGCAGCTTATAGAATAATAATGACATATTGCAACTAGCCAAGCTTTGTTGACCATTAGTGGATACTGTTTTATCTTTAATATGAATATAATGATCATTATGGAAATAAATTTGTTTGGTATACTAATAATGACATTTATAATAATGTGTTGCGTACTGAAAATACCAAAGCATCTAAAATTAATAATAATTATATTTATTTATTATAGACTAGATGTATCAATAATATATTATGGCACAATTTAAGGATGAAGAATGTCTTCTTTCATTTGATTTAGAATCACATGACACATGTGTATCACACATCATAGAAAATGAGCAACCCCCAATATATTTGGAGTGATGAAACTATTAATAAGCTCTTAAGATTAGAACATACTAATATACATAATCCTACGTATATGACTACTGTAGGCATATCCACTTACATTGTTACGTTCACTGATGTGTTCTTTAGATGTAAACATATGTGTCTTATGAAATAAAAATCACAGGTTTATAATAAATCCATTAAGTATAAAACTTAATTAGAAAATCTTACATGTAAAAGTACTTCGATTAGATTGATTAAGTGAGTATCTTGGATAAAAGTTCTAAAAAATCCTTAAAGAGAGCATGTTTAAGGTAGTCGGTGCTAGGAGTGCTCATCTGCACATTTGAAACTGGGTCTTCTTGGAGCACTCCAAGGCGCGGGTCTCTTCCTCTTCTTCTTATTTTCAACTAGTTAGCGATAAAATATCTTTGTACACCTAACGGGGGGCTCTATGCCCTGGCACTATTAGACTAAATAAAGAATACAATTTGCTTTGAATTTTACCTAAGAATATGTTGTTTTGCTTCTGCTTGCTTGTTTATGTTTGACTTGTAGAGTAGGGATTCTTGAATGGCTAGCTTAGTCTCTGCATTATTTATATATAATGTTTCCTTTTAAGATATGTTAAATAGCAATGAACATTAATGAGATAGTTTAAGCATGGTCGCTTATGGATGCGCTTACCAGATGCGATGCGGTGGGGGGTTGAGGCATGAGCAGGAGCATATGTCAGCTCATAGGTTGTAACGACCCATATTTTACGTATCAGATGATTGTCAAATTTTAATATTTAATTCATATATGGTCGCACGACTCTAAACCTTTAAGAAATTACTACCACGGACATTTTCCATATTTAGAATTTTATCAAACATTTCAGATCCAAAAATTCTTATAAGGCCTATAACTTTTGATAGTAGCAGAATTAGGGTCTAAAACCACTTCCATTAGATCGGGCTTATGGTTTCTCTTTCCGTAGAGTGGTAATAATAGAAAAGCAGACTTACAGTTTAGGAGATATTGCCGTTTTAATTTCTGTTTGCTACTGGATAGATTAATGGGTAGTTAGAGAAGTTTAAGGGCTAAGCCCAAGCCCCAACTTGGGATTTGTGCCAATAGTGGCTGAAGCAACAGCCCCTAAATCATTTCTTTTCTTCCTAAATTAGATTAAAACCTCCGTCAGCCCTAATGTCATCATAAGGCTCATCTTTTCTTTACTAACCTTACCCTAAATAACCATTAGATGGGTAACTAGCAAAGAAATTGTAGATCCATCATTTTTGTTGCCTTGGGATCTGAAATGCTATTGTTCATTTTGGATTTGAGGATAAAAGTTTGTATTTTATGTATTTGGTGAGTGGTTATTTATCTCTCACTATGTTATACTTGTTCATATAGTTAAAGTAGATGTTTTTAACATGATTTTTGATCTTAAAAGAATTTTCTTACTTTAATGACATCTTTATATATGTTTACGGCTGAAATTAAAAGGATTTAAAAGGGTTTTTAAATGGTTTTGCAACCCTTTTTTATCATATTAACATGCTAGTGGAAAAGTTAGATCTAGACTAGAGTTTGTATGATAATCATGTTTTGATGAATTGCATCTGTGTATGGATGTATATAGATGATATTTCATTTTTGTATGTTGTGCTTTAATATGGTTTGCCAGTGCTCTAGGTAGTTAGGAAAAGAGATTATCAAATTAGGCAAATTGAAGGAAAGATTGGCAGGAATTGGATGAAACTTGAAGTAGGGGCTCTAGAGTAAGGGAGGAGCCCAAGGTCCAGGTCGCATGAAGTTTGGGTCGTGGGATTCAAGTCAATGATGGGATGTTCTGGGGAAGACTTGGGGACATAGGCTACAAAACTTCGAGGAAGACTTTAGGTTGAAGGTAGGAAGGGTTCAGAAAGTTAAAGTTGGAAGATTAGCTAAGTATAGTGATCAGTATCGATCACTTTTGGTCAGTACTGAATAGATTTTTTGGCATCTACCTGAGCTTGGAGCTTGGGGTGCTTAGGGGATGAAGCATGGAGTTTTAGGCATGCTGAGAAGAAAAGATTAGGGTGGAAGGTAATCAACCAAATCTTGGCTAAGTATAGATCAAGGGAATCATATCAGTATTGGTTACTTTTGGTCGATACCGACATAAATAAAGGTGGACTTGGGTGATGAAACTTGCAGCAGGGAAAGTACCGGCTCTGCAGGTCGTACTGATGGTGTTTGTTTGTTCACTGGGGTTTGATGGTGATGTAGTTGCACGATGAAGGATGATAGCTTTGGGACTTCGATGATGGCAACTCGTTGGTGAATGGAGTTATTCGATAATGATGGCTTGATGTTGAAAGAAGTTGTGAGATTGATTGTCCACAAAGGGTCACTTCTAGGAAGGGTGACCCGTGGATAGAATGTTGAATGGTTCTATCGTTGAAAGGAATTTGGAATGGTTCCTTAAAGGTAATGGAAACTATATGGAGCAAGGAAAAGGATTGGATGTGCATGCTAATCGATCGTTGATGCTCGACGTGTTTTCTGTTGTACTCGATAGTAGGGGTACCATAAGGATGCCCACTAAGTATATGGATTGGTAACCTTGAATCGGTGGAATCGATCTGTATACCATGGACTGATGGAATGGGTCTAGTGTCAACTTTGGTCTATGAGCGAGTACACTAAAAGGTAAGATTTATGCATTAGTCATTAGAAGAGGAATGGTTATACGAGTTATCATATATCCAAGGCATGTTAAATGATAGCGAGGATTGTTTTCTTCCGTAGTCTCATTCTAGGGATGTCACTTGAGATATGTATTGTTGATTGGGATACTTGGCACCCAACTTTGTACGTAGGTTGCAGTACACCTTTATACTATTTATAGAGTAGCATGTTATGCTTGTTATGTGCTAATTCTTTGGTTCAGGGACAGGTCAGGTATGGTTCATATACCCTTGTTCCTTATTATATCGACTTGTATAGTACTTTGAGGTTAATTTATTGTTTACACTAGACTATTGTCTGACTCGAGGTTATGCTTTGCTTCTTACAATCTTGAGTACTCTTAAATGAGTAGAATAGACAGCAGGTCTAGGTGATACGCGGTGGCTGTGCAAAGGATGAGCTAGATGGAGCTTTCTCCTATTATATATAAATATACTATTGCTTATTCCACTGTGCAACACTATAGAGCATGTACAATGTTCTCTTTACTATTAAGACAGTTTTTTTAAGTTTGTTTCCACTTGTGTAAACTCTATTACTATGTTGTATAACTCTGTGGATCTGTGCTTTGATATTTGGTTCACTTATTTATTACTGTCTCTCCTACATTATATATATGATGAATATTATATTTTATTCGATGCTTTGTGAGATATATAACAGGTTCAATGATGTTTTATTTCTTTTCTACCCTAGACAATCGTCCTACAATGGTCCGACATAGTAGCAGCGCACTATCTATTTATATTGGGTGCCAATGTTGTAGGGCAATCATTGCATTTGGTTTCAGAGCTTAGGTTACACAATTGACCTAAGTTAATATCGTGGTCTAGTAGAGATGCGGAAGGAGTTATCACCCTAGACTGTATCAAGAGCATACACACACACACATAAGAGAGAGTACTTGTTATATATTTTGGTTTTCAAAAATTATGTAATAGTGTATATATATAGTATATAAATCGTAGGCATGCACAAGTACCATTGACGTAGCTTTCTTTATGAGAGACTGATCAATTTTTTTATAGATCAAGAATGATCCAGCATACGATAAACACTATGAGGAACTCTGTTTCTAGAGTCGAGGAAGGAGCAGGTTTAGGGGCTGCTGATCTTGACTTGGAGGCAATGTTCGAGGTGATGATGGTGAACATGTTACAAAATGCCCAACAGTAGCACATAATGTAGTTGTTGGTGGTGGTACTCAAGTGCAAGCGTCCAGAGTCAATTTTGGAAAGTTGGATAAGGATTTTGCTAGTCTTGGTGGTAAACCATTCTAAAGAATAGAATCGGCTATGGAAGTGCAGGATCAGGTGAATACCTGCAAGAGGATCTTTGATGACCTCGAATTGGATGATGCAATGGAGAGGAGGTTAGCTTCCCGATAGCTTTAGGGGAGAGCTATGAACTTGTGGAATGCTATCAGAGTTGCTATTCCTAAGGACCAATTTACTTGGGACCAATTCAAAACCTAATTCGAGGAGAAGTTCATTTTGCCTACTCAGAAGTCGGGGCTATTCAAGAAGTCTGTAGATATAAAGTAGGGAGATATGTCTATCTCCGAGTATGTTGCTAAGTTTGACGACTTGGTCAAAATATAGGATGTCTTTCATCGACGCTCCGCTGAGGAAGAATGAGAAGTTTCTTATCGGTTTGGCAACTATTTAGAGGAGAAGTTGGTGTTTCACATCGATCAGCTATTTGAGAGACGTGTCGAGAAAGTTCTTTGCCAGGAGAGTTTATACCCAAAGTCCAAATCGGCTGCTGTGGTTAAGGAAGAGCCAATGCCACAACAAGGCAATGAAGGAAAGAAGAAATGAAATGGTAAGAGGAAGAAGTTTCAATAAAAGAAGCTCAGTAGAAAGTTAAGTGGGATATATCTGTTATGGCTATAGCAACAAGGATCACCTGATTGGAGATAGCAAAACTGATGGAAACAAGAAGTGCTACAACCGTGGCAAGTTCGGACACATGCAAAAGAATTGACCAGAACCATTATAGTAGAAACAGGTTGTGAAGTCATATGCTTTGGATATTGACCCGACTTCATCGAGTGCTCGTTCGGTGTAAGAGAGGGGAAGAGTATTGTTATTCAAGGTATGTGTAACACCCCTAATTCTAAATAACATTATTTACAAGATTTAATTAGATAAATAAAGTAGAATAATGCAAAGACTAGAATGATAAGGGGATTGAGATTTGAAAATTAAATACAGGTCGTGCCTTAACTAAATGAAATCATAAGAATAGGTTTATAAAATGGTTTTATAAGTTAACTACTCAAGAGAATAAGACAAGGGTATTATGGGAAATAGCCGTATGTCATAACCCCATAACTCCTAAACCATTACCTCATTCTTATTCACGTTCTCACAAAATAAAAACATAAACCAAGGAGCTTCAAGGCCGGCCATAACCCTAGGAGGAAAAAGGATCAAAATCAACTAAAAGCCAAGGATTTAAGCAATGAAGAATTAAGCACAATCAAATCTCAAATTCCTTATCCAAAACAAGATGAGTAATAATCAAAACCATCTCATTTTATGTTTTAATGAACATATTGATTTTGGGTTTAAAGTTTAAAGCCGTTTGGATGATTTGAATGATGATAGGCTTTGATTATATGCCATGTTTGATTTAAACAAGTATGTTTGAAAAGGTTTGATTCGATTTTAAGGTTAAAATTATATAAAATGGGTTTTAGATGCCATGAGGATTTAATATGTGATGTAAAACATTATTTTGGAGATGGGTTTAAATTTTCATAATTTTCCAATCTATGGATAATTTATTATGAATTTTGAATGAAAGGAATAGTTAATTTCGATTTAAAATTGATTTTTGGCAATTATATAAAATATTTTGGGTCCGAAATATATATATGTTAGAAAACATATTAAAAGTGAATTAAGATGATTTTCGTAGATTTTTCCTAATGATTTACTATGGAAATTAAATTAATCAATTTTGGGGACTTAAATGTCTTAATTGTTTTGTTAAGGGGAAGGGCTACTTTACTAAAATATTATAATTATTAATAGATGAATTCGACAACCTTTTTAGAAAAAGTTTTGGGTAAGGATTTGGCAACCAATCACATTTTGACGAATAAGTCAAGTAGTCATATAGGAGTTTATTTTAAAGGAATAAAATCAGTTTTGCTTCAAATTAAAAGCTTGCCACTTCCATTTACTTGCTTCCGATCATCCCAAATTGCCTTTCAAACTCATTCGAAACCAAATACACATGATATCAAATGCTTGGTATTTAGTGTTTTGGAGAAAGGCAAAAGGGAATCGTGTCGAAAGCTTGCTTTCGAAGGGGTTGATGCCATTTTACTAGTTTTCGAATCAACCCACTTGCCTTTGTTTTGTTTTCGAAAGAGTTGCTGCTGGTTTTATAAGAAGCTTTTGAAAGGGTTGAAATTACATTTAAATAGTTTTCAAAGGAATTGACGCTTGCCTCTATTTTTAAAAGTAGATTTCGATTGAGTTGCCGCATATTAAGTTTTAAAAAGGATCTTTCGAAAGGGTAGTTGCTTTTGAACCAAGTTGAAACCTAGCTGTCGTCTTCATACCTTTCGAATGGGTTAAAGGCCGTTTTCTTTATAGCCTTATAACAATGAGTTCGAAAGGTAAGTTTTTGTTTTATTAATATAGAAGCCTTATCCCGATGCTTTCGAAATGGTCCCTATAGTCACTTATATTAAAGGTTTCGAAGGTAGTGGTTTCGAAAGGACATTTCAAAGCTATCCTTCTCCTTATTATTTCAATTAAAGGTTATTTCTTTCGAAAGAGTGGTATCAAAGCTATCTGTTTCCCCAAATTCTTTTACTTGGAGATTAAGGTTTTCGAGAGGCTTACTTTCACCTATGTTCACTTTGACCCAAAAGTTATATATAAGGTTAAACCCAAAGATTTTGAAAGAGATACTTTCAAATTGCTTCGAAGCTATGCTTTTATAAATCCTACTTGGTCTAAATGGTTTTGAAAGATAGGCTTTAATACTTTCGAAAGGAATGTTTTAATGGTTTCGAAATGAAGGTTTTGATGCTTTTGAAAGAGATGTTTAGAGTGGTTTGAAAGTCATTTATTTAAGTGTTTTGAAAGGAAGGTTTGAATACTTTCAAAGGATATATTTTAATGGTTTTGAAAGCCTTAGTTTTAAAATTAAGGAACCCAATCTCATTTTTGAAGAAAAACCCATGGCAATATAAAAGAGTTTTGAAATGGCATTTAACTTTGGAGTTTTTGAAGAATCTTTCCTTGCTAAAGATAATAGGTTAAAGGTATTAACCATGTTTCATTTGAAAATGATTACAAGTGTATTAAACCATGGATGGTTGTGTTATCATGTTTGATTAGTTATCGCGTGTGCTTCTTCTATAAACATATTCACTTTATAATTAACCCGTAACTGTATTTTGGGGTGTTAAGGTCAGAATAACCAGCTAGGTTAACCCAGTAGTGAATATATATATTGAGCTAACTTCTTTATGAATAGAGTTGCATCTAGGAGGTCAGGTAGACCAAAATGTAGGATGCTCAGAGAGTTGTTAGTTTAGACAGGTTCATAGTAAACCTATGAAAACTACACATGGAGAAAGTTATTGGTAATAGCTAATAGGTTCTTAGTGATCCCATGAAAACTATATCCGAATTAAGTTATTGACAAAGGTCAGTAGGTTCATAGTCAACCCATGAAAACTATGACATGAGAGAAGTTATTGGAGAACCTAATAGGTTTATAGTGAGCCCATGAAAACTATAATTGGATGAAGTTAATGGTAGATACCAATAGGTTCTTAGTGGTCCCATAAAAACTATGAAATCGGATAGATAGCTCGTAAGCTTTGAACAGGTTATTAGTCAGCCCATGAAAACTAATAGGCTAATAGTGACCCTAGAAACTATAACTGAGACAGATAGTCAAATGAATTGGGATGGGAAATCCAAAATATATTGCATGTTTTCATATCATCATGATATATTTTATTATGTTATGTTAACCATTATGGATGCAGGTGCATAATATATGGTTATTATAAATATTAGTTAGGATAATAGTGAGAGGAAAACTCGTTCCGCTAAGCGACGTGGTCTCACTAGATATCTACATAGTTCGAGATGGTAGTTTATTATTCGCACCTGCCTTTTTGTCTCACTCCAAGTTTATGTTTTCCCCTTAAACTCTCGAATGCTCAATTAATTTTGAGTAGTTTGAGAGTTAGGGTTCTCAAGTTCTCCTTTAGACGAATAAGCTTACGGAGATGTGTAGGAGGCAAGCTGGCTATTAGGTGTTTTTTTCTGTTTGATTCCGCTGTGTTTTGGTTGCAAGGGAAAAATTGTTTATTTGCCTATATTTAGACTCTGATCGACCAAGGGGCCATCTTCATATGTCGCTCTTGGCGTATATTGTAATAATTATATTTTCTCTGAAAGTGGTTCATGCATTGGGATTATGTAATGACTTTGAAATATGATTTGAAGTGGAATAAGAAATTTGTTTTAAGTCGAGTTTAAAAAATTTCATATCCATTTGTTTCTGTTATATCAATGTATCTAACATTACCATATTTGGTCACCGGGAATTAATAACTATGGATGACTGCAGCATCCATAGCCATTAGTTTTGGGCATCCAAATGGGGGATGTTACAAGTTGGTATCAGAGCATAGGTTAATGTAAACTTAAAAAGAAATTTAAACCTAAATATTTTCAAAACATAATCCAATGAATCAAAAAGTAAGATCAGGGTTAGGGTTAATACTATCGTAACGTACTTTTATTTGCTATGTATATTTATAAGTACGTATTCCCCTCTCTCTTAGACCATTCTTCTGTATCTTACAAAGGCTCGTATGTAGATTTACGAGAAAAGAAGATATGGAGGTTGGAAACGGAAGAGGAAATCTAGGTGGAGGAAGCACCACAACCAATGGAAATGCTCGATCCAACATGAGAAACCAGGGTCGATAGGTAAATGCTAATCAAAATGCAAATGCCAATGTAGGTGCTGGAAATACGCTAGTAGATATATGGAGATGATGTATCAGTTCTTCGTCAATCTGATGCAAGCTAGAGCAGCTACAGCAGTGGCTAGGGGTAATGCTGGGAATGTTGGAGGACCTAATCCCGTAGCCCTAGTTAGCAACAACTATGCTAAGCTAGGCTACGATTATACTAGTCTTGGTGGGAAGCCGTTTTTGGGAACCGAGAATGCTTTAGAAGCAGAGAATTGGCTTTTGCATTATGAAAAAATCTTCGCTTACTTGGGATTAAACGATGAACATAAGAGGAGACTTGCCTCTAGACAATTGCAGGGAACAGCGCTTCATTGGTGGAATAGTGTTACCGTTGGAATTCCCAAGGAAGAGTTGACTTGAGCAGAATTTCGAAGGAGATTCGAAGAAAGGTTTTTGTCTGAAATTACCAAGTCAGTGTTGCTGAGAAAGTTCATGGACTTAGTGCAGGATGATATGTCAGTGATAGATTATGCTACGAAGTTTGATGAGTTGTACAGATACAGATATGCTACCATTGACACCATTATCAAAAGGAACGAGAAGTTTATTCATGGGTTAAGACCCGAGATTGCTAGGGCGACAATGCCACATCTCTGTGATCCAAGTACTATTGTTGTGGAGATGGCAATTCAAAATGAAGAGATGCTTTCTACTTATGGGAAGGAGAAGCAGGTTGAAACCCAGGGTTTTCAAAGCAAGAAGAGGAAATTCTTTAAGAAGAAAGGAACCCAGAAGGGAAGAATGCCGTAGACAAGAAAGGAGTGAAGTGCTTTAATTGCGACTAGATTGGGCATTACAAGTATCATTGTCCAGAACCAGTCAGAGCGGATAAAGGAAAAGTATTTTCTTTAGGATCATCGTCTGCTAAGCCAACTGCTGCTGAGAAAAGAAAGACTATGATGGAAGGTACGCTTTTGATTCAAAGTACACCAGTTAGGATACTATTTGATATCGGTGCATCAAATTCATTTATATCTCAATGTTTGGTTGATAGGTTATGTTTAGAACACTCATACATTATTACTTCCTTAAGGGTTGCAAATCCGATAGGAGGGTATGCAACTCTGGGAATGAGATGTGACTAGTTAGAACTTGATTTGTTATGTCATAAGTTTGCATGTAGTTTGTATGTTTTTGATTTCGTAGATTTCAGAATCATTTTGGGTATGGATTGGTTAGATAAATATGATGCTAGGATATTTTGCCAAGATCGAGAAATATCGCTAAGACACCCTAATAATCATAATCGAATTGTATTCTCAATAAAGAATTCGAATCAGAGTACTTGTGTTTTGTTGAGTGCTATGGAAGTAGATGAAGGGTTGAGTCAGGTTCGGGTAGCAAGAGAGTTTGCAGATGTTTTTGAGCCAGTTACAGGACTACCATTGAAACAAGCCATTGAGTTTCGGATAGATCTTTTGCCCGGAGCAGAACCTGTAAATAGATCACCTAGTAGGATGACACCTGCTGAGTTGAACGAATTGAAGGTGCAGCTGGTGGATTTGGAAGGAAAGAATTTCATTAGGCCAAGCAGTTCGCCTTGGGGAGTGGCCGCGGCGTTCGTGAAGAAACTGGATGGGTCGTTAAGGATGTATATCGACTATTGTAAGTTGAACGAGAAAACAATCAAGAATAAGTATCCTTTGCCGATAATAGATGATTTGTTTGATGAGTTGTGTGGAGCTAGAGTATTTTCCCAATTGGATTGGACAACAGGTTTCCATCAACTAAGAGTGGCAGGGGACAATATCCCATTGACAGCGTTTTGAACTTGGTATGGTTTGTATGAATGAATAGTAATGCCATTCGGGTTAATGAATGTGTCAGCTTTCTTTGTGGATTTGATGAACCAAATTTTCCAAAAAAAAAACATGGGCAGGTTCGTATTGGTATCCATAGATGACATTTTAATATTCTCTAAGGATGAAAAATGGCATGAAGTTCATCTTAGAATAGTTCTTAAGACAGTGAGGCAACATCAGCTGAAAGCAAAGTTTTCAAAGTGTCATTTTTGGAAGAAAGAGGTTATGTTTTTTGGTCACGTGGTTTCAGGGAAGGCTTTATCAGTTGATCCAGATAAGATCGAATCTATTAACAACTAGAAGAGACCTGAGATTGTGACCGAGATTAGAAGTTTTCTTGGACTCGCTGGCTATTACCGAAGATTCATTAAGGATTTCTCGCGGATAGCAGCACCTTTAACTAAGCTAACCAGGAAGGATGTGAAGTTTATTTGGTCTGACGAATGTGAGGAAGCATTCCTTAAGTTAAAACATTTGTTGACCAACGCACCGTGTTAGTAGTTACAGACGGAAACCAAGGATTAATAGTGTATATTAATGCATGTGGAACCGGATTAGGGGCCGTGTTGATGCAGAAAGGTAAAGTTATTGCCTAAGCTTCATGATAGCTTAGACCGCATGAAGTGAGATATCCTACTCATGATTTAGAGTTGGAAGCAGTGATCTTTGCATTGAAAGTATGGAGACATTATCTCTTAGGGGAGAGATTTGAGTTATATACAGATCATAAGTCTTTAAGATATTTATTCTCTTAGAAAGAGTTGAATACGAGACAGTAGAGATAGGTTGGAATTTTTACTGGCTTATGATTTTGGTATAGAGTATACACCTAGAAAAGGAAATAAAGTAGCGGATGCTCTTAGCAAAAAACATCAGAATGTGGTGTTAGCCATGTTGGTGGAATGGAAAGATCTTGAGGCTTTGACTACTTGTAGTGTGTAGTTAAGATCGACTGCTAGTTCTAGTCGGAGCACCACCATGGTATCTTGCTTAGAAGTTTGACTAGTACATATCAAAAGGATCGCTTCTAAGCCGTAAGAAGACCCATTGTTAGCCAAGAAGATTAGAAGGCTTGAGGTTGGGTCAGAGATTGATGATCTAAAGGATTTTAATCTTGACCAGAGGGGATGGTTGAGAAAGAAGGAATGGTTGTGTGTTCCGAATGTTGAGGACTTAAGGAAAGAAGTTCTTAGGGAATGTCATCGATCCAAATCTACGATTCATCCTGGGGGAAATAAGATGTATCAAGATATGAAGAGGAGTTTCTGCTAGGAACGTGTGAAGAAGGATGTTAGCTTGTGGGTTAGGCAGTGTGTGAACTGTCAACAAGTGAAAGCCTAACATCAGAAGTCGAGTGGATTGCTTCAATCTTCGGGATACTAGTTTGGAAATGGGATTCGATATCAATGGATTTTATAGACGGGTTGCCAAGGGTGAATCGAGGAAATGAGAGTATATGGGCCATAGTGGACAGATTGACTAAGAATGTCCATTTCATTTCAGTTAAGTCAACTAGGACAACACCTGTTTTAGCTAGATTACTTATGAAGAACATAGATTGCATGAAATTCATAGTAGTATAGTCAGTGACAGAGATGCTTCGTTTAATAGTGAATTCTAGAAAAGTCTACAAGATGTGTTAGGTCCAAGCTCAAGATGAGTACTACGTATCACCCTCAGACGGATGGGTAGAGAGAAAGAGTCAATAAGGTGCTCGAGGATTTATTGAGAGCGTGTGCTAAAATTTGGTGGATCTTGGGAAGATATCCTACACTTTGTTGAGTTTTCCTATAATAACATTTGTCAGACTAGTATACGAATGGCCCTTTTCGAAGCTTTGTATGACAGGCCATACAAATCACTAACATGTTGGTCGAAAACTGGAGAAAGACTAGTCTTAGGACAGATCTGCTAAGAGAGGCAACAGAGCAGATCGAGTTGATCCAAGAAAGGATGAGGGAAGCTTAGTTTAGGCAGAAAAGTTACGCATATAAGAGGCGTAGGGATATAGAGTTCTTAGTTAGAGATAGAGTTTTCATTAAAGTATCACCGATGAAGGGTGTGGTACGATTTGAAAAGTCAAGGAAATTGACACCAAGTTATGTTGGTCCGTTCCCAGTTATAGAGAGGATCCAAAAGCTCGCATACAGATTAGAGTTGCCGAGCAATTTGGCAGGTGTCCATAATGTGTTTCATGTGTCTCATCTTCGTAAGTATGTGCATGACCAAAAAAGTACTATTCCTCTAACTGCGTTGGAAAAATTAATAGTTGAACCGAATTTGACTTTTATTAGACAACCGGTTCGGGTTGTAGCGAGAGATGAGAAGAAGTTAAGAAACAAGACAGTCAAGTTGGTGAAAGTTCAGTGGAGCAACAACAAGAAGGACTGTACTTGGGTGATAGAAGACAGGATTAGCGATACTTATCTTGATCTGCTATAGGGATATGTTCTATGTTTGCTTTACACAGACTGTTTGCTAGTTAGGTAGGCTAGTATGGTAGTTAGGAGATGTTACAGATGATTGCTATGTTAGTATTTAGTCCTTACTGAATTTCGAGGACAAAATTCTTTAAGGAGGGGAGCATGTAACACTCCTAATTCTAAATAACATTATTTAGGAGATTTAATTAGATAAATTAAATAGCATAATGTAGAGACTAGAATGATAAGGGGATTGAGATTTGAAAATTAAATAGAGGTCGTGCCTTAACTAAATGAAATCATAAGAATGGGTATATAAATTGGTTTTGTAAGTTAACTACTCAAAAGAATAAGGAAAGGGTATTATGGGAAATAGCTGTATGCCATAACCCCAACCCCTAAACCCTTACCGCACTCTCATTCACGTTCTCACAAAATAAAAACATAAACCAAGGACCTTCAAGGCCGGCCACAACCCTAGGAGGAAAAAGGATTAAAATCAACTAAAAGCTAAGGATTCAATCAAGGAAGAATTAAGAAAAATCAAATGTCAAGTTCCTTATCCAAAACAAGGTGAATAATAATCAAAACCATCTCATTTATGTTTTAATGAACATTTTGTTTCGGGTTTAAAGTTTAAAAACGTTTGAATGATTTGAATGATGATATGCTTTGATTATATGCCATAATTGATGTAAACAAGTATGTTTGAAAAAGATTTTATACGATTTTAAGGTTAAAATCGTATAAAATGGGTTTTGGATGCCATGAGGATTTAATATGTGGTGTAAAACATTATTTTGGAGATGGGTTTAAATTTTCATAATTTTCCAAGCTAGGGATAATATATTATGAATTTTGAATGGAAGGAATAGATAAATTTGGGTTTAAAATTAATTTTTGGTAATATATAAAGTATTTTGGGTCCAAAATATTTTTTTGAGTTTGGTCCAATATATATATGTTAGAAAACATATTAAAAGTGAATTAAGATGATTTTTTGGGATTTTTCCTCAGTGATTTACTATGGAAATTAAATTAATCAATTTCGGGGACTTAAATGTTTTAATTGTTTTGTTAAGGGGAAGGGCTAATTTGCTAAAATATTTTTTGTTATTAATGGATGAATTCGGCAGCCTTTTTAGAAATGATTTTGGTTAAAGTATTTGGCAACCAAACACATTTTGACAAATATGGCAAGTTAGGTATAAAGGAGTTTCTTTTAAAGGAATAGAATCAGTTTTGCTTCGAATTACAAGCTTGCCACTTCCATTTGCTTGCTTCCGAAATCATCTCAGATTGCTTTTCAAGCTCATTCGAAACCAATACACATGATATCAGATGGTTGGTATGTTGTGTTTTGGTGAAAGGCAAAAGGGGATGGTGTCGAAAGCTTGCTTTCGATGGGGTTGATGCCATTTTAAAAGCTTTCGAATCAGCACACTTGCCTTTGTTTTATTTTCTAAAGAGTTGATGCTGGTTTTCTAAGAGGCTTTCGAAAGGGTTGAAATTACATTTAAATACTTTTCGAAGGAATTGCTGCTTGCCTCTATTTTTAAAAATAGTTGTCGATTGAGTTGCCTCATATTAAGTTTTAAAAAGGAGCTTTTGAAAGGGTAGTTGCTTTTGAACCAAGTCGACCTAGCTGTCATCATTATACATTTCGAATGGGTTAAAGGCCGCTTTTCTTTACAGCCTTATAATAGTTCGTTCGAAAGGGAATCTTTTGTTTTATTAATATAGAAGCCTTATCACAATGCTTTCGAAAGGGTCCCTGTAGTCACTTATATTAAAAGTTTCGAAAGCAATGGTTTTGAAAGGACGTTTCAAAGCTATCCTTCTCCCTATTATTTCACTTTAAGATTATTGCTTTCGAAAGAGTGGTTTCAAATCCATCTGTTTCCCTAAATTCTTTTACTTGGAGATTAAGGTTTTCGAAAGGGTTACTTTCGCCTATGTTCACTTTGAACCAAAAGTTATATTTAAGGTTAAACCCAAAGATTTTGAAAAAGGTACTTTCAAATGGTTTCAAAACTATGCTTTTATAAATCCTACTTGGACTAAAAGTTTTTAAAAGATAGGCTTTAATACTTTCAAAGGCAATGTTTTAATGGTTTCGAAAGGAAGGTTTTGATGCTTTCGAAAGAGATGTTTTGAGTGGTTCGAAATGCATATATTTAAGTGTTTTGAAAAGAAGGTTTGAATAATTTCGAAGGATGTATTTTAATTATTTCAAAGGAGAAGGTCTAAGGTTTTGAAAGCTTTAGTTTTCAAAACAAGGAGCCCAATCTCATTTTAAAGAAAAACCCATGGCAATATAAAAGAGTTTTGAAATGACATTTAACTTTGGAGTTTTTAAAGAAGCTTTCCTTGCTAAAGATAATAGGTTAAAGGTATTAACCATGTTTCATTTGAAAATGATTACAAGGGTATTAAACCATGGATGGTTGTGTTATCATGTTATGATCATTTATCGTGTGTGCTTCTTCTATAAACATATTCGCTTTATAATTAACCCATAACTGTATTTTGGGGTGTTAAGGGAAGAATAACCAGCTTGGTTGATCCAGTAGTGAATATATACATTGAGCTAACTCCTGTATGAGTAGAGTTGCATCCAGGACGTCAGGTTGACCAAAATGTAGGATGCCCAGAGACTGATCAAAGAGTTGTTAGTTTAGATAGGTTTATTGTAAACCCATGAAAACTATGCACGGGGAAAGTTATTGGCAGGGGCCAATAGGTTCTTAATGATCCCATGAAAACTATATCCGGATTAAGCTTTTGACTGAGATCAATAGGTACATAGTCAACCCATGAAAACTATGACATGAGAGAAGTTATTGGAGAACCCAATAGGTTCATAGTGAGCCTATGAAAACTATAATTGGATGAAGTTATTGGTAGATACCAATTGGTTTTTAGTGATCCCATGAAAACTATAAAACTGGATAGATAGTTCGTAAGCTTTGAACATGTTATTAGTCAGCCTATGAAAACTAATAGGTTAATAGCGACCCTAGAAACTATAACCGAGATGGATAGTCAAATGAGTGGGGATGTGAAATCATGAATATATTGCATGTTTTCATATCATTATGATATATTTTATTATAGTATGTTTGAACCATTATGGATGCAAGTGCACAGTATATGGTTATTATAAATTTGGGTTAAGATACTAGTGAGGGGGTTCCGCTAAGCGGCGTGATCTCACTAGATATCTATATAGTTCGAGATGGTAGGTTATTATTCATACCAAGCTTTTTGTTTGACTCGAAGTTTATGCTTTCCCCCTAAACTCTCGGGTGCTCAATTAATTTTGAGTAGTTTAGGAGACGTTTAGGAGCAAGCTAGCTATTAGGAGTTCTTTTCTGTTTGATTCCGCTTGTTTTGGTTGTGTGGGCAAAATTATTATTTGCCTATATTTAGACTATGGTCAACCAAGGGAGCATCTTTATATGTCGCTCTTGGCGTATATTGTAATAATTATTTTTTCTCTAAACGTGGTTCATGCATTGGGATTATATAATGAATTTGAAATATGATTTGAAGTGGAATGAGAATTTGTTTTAAGTCGAGTTTAAAAAATTTCATATCCATGTACTTCTGTTATATCAATGTATCTAACATTATCGCATTTGGTCACCGGAAATTAATAACCACGGATGACTGCAGCATCCATAGCTATTAGTTTTCATCGAGTGCTCACTCAGTGTAAGAGAAGGGGAAGAGTATTATTATTCAAGGTATGCTTTCTATTTATGGTGTTTTCGTACGTGTTTTGTTCGATACAGAGCTTTACATTCCTTCATATCCGGTGACCTGGTAGATAGATTGGGATTGAAACCCGAAATAGTTGACTGACCTTTGATTGTGATGAACCCTATTGGAAGCTCCACTAGGTCGTGTATGGTTTGGTCAAATCGAGTCATCGATGCTCTTTTATTTGTGATTGCTTTGTTTTGAATTTCACTGGGTTCAGGATTATCTTCGGGATGACTAGCTGAAGAAGTACGCGACAGTGGTCGATTATGGGAAGTTGTTGGTAACGATTGGGGCTATGGAGGGGCATATGGTATTGGTTGGCTACCTGCTGGAGGATGGGGTTATGGTTTGCTTTTTGTATTTACACGAGGTCCTACAGAATGAGTTGTCATCTATGCTTATCATTAGGAAGTATCCAAACATGTTTGAGGAAGTGACCGAATTACCGCCACATTGAGAGATTGAGTTTCGCATAGGCATAGTGAAGCACATCAGGGTGATAGTTATGGCTTTGAGGCATACGGCACCCATATAGTAGAAGGAGTTGGAGATGCAAGTGAATGACCAGTTGAGGAGAGGGTTCATAGGAGCAATTTTGAGTAGGGTACACTCGTAGTATTCTCCATCAAGGCGGATGGCTCTCTGAGGTTTTTTTAGATTCCTGTGAGTTGAATAAGGTGACGAGAAAGAAAAAGTATCCACTTCCATGTATTAGTGACTTGTTTGATTTGCTACATGGTGCGAAGGCGTTCTCTCAGTTGGATCTTCGATAAGATTTCGCTAACTGAGAGTAGCGAAGGAGAGTGTGCCAACCATCGCATTTCATACACCCTCCAGTTTCTTGAGTGTTTGGTTATGTCGTTCGGGGTAACCAATGCTCTGGCATACTTTGTTAATCTCATGAATCATGTCTTCAAGGATTAGCTGAACAAGTTCGTGCTTATGTTCGTGGATGATATTCTGGTCTATTCTAGGATAGAGGAGGAACATAAGACACGATTGAGGATTTTGCTTGAGGTATTAAGGAAGCACAAGTTGAAAGTGAATTTTTTTAACTGTCACTTCTGGAGGAGGGAAGTGAGATTCTTGGGTCAAGTCATCTGTAAACAAGGAATCGCAATAGATCCTACCAAGGTGGCAGTGATTCAGGATTGGAACCAACCCGAGAACGTTACTGATGTGAGTGCAATCATTCAAGGTTAACTATACATCTCGAAAGTAATAAAATGTACCATGATATGAAGCAGAGCTATTATTTGGAAGGAACGAAGAAGGATGTCTGGGCGTTCATCTCGTAGTGTATGAACTTCTAGTTAGTGAAGGCAGAGTAGAAGAAGCCAATTTATTGCTGCAACCACTTAAAGTTCCAAAGTGAAAATGGGAGCAAGTTTCGATGAATTTCATTGATGGATTAACGAGGACCAGAGTAGGGTATGATAGCATTTGGGTTATAGTCGATAGACTGACGAAGATTGCCCGATACATACCCATTAAGTCTAATAGAACGACATCCAAATTGGCTGAGCTGTATATAAAATGGGTGGCGTGATTCAATGATGTTTCGAAGGGCATTGTGAGTGACCGAGAACCTTTACTCAATAGAGGGTTTTGAAAGAGCTTACATGAGGCATTGGGGAAGGAGTTGCATCTCAGTACAGCTTATCATCCCCAAACTAATAGGCAAACTGAGCGAGTGAATCGTATATTGGAGGATCTCTTGCGAGCTTGCATACTTGATATCGAAGGCTTGTGGGATGATCATTCGCATTTGATGGAGTTCACATACAACAATAGTTATCACTTTAGTATCATTATGGCACCGTATAAAGCATTGTATGGCTGACCGTGTAACGCTCCTTCGTGTTGGTGGGAAGCGATCGAGAAACAGATGCCTAGGCAAGACATGATTTGAGAGACCTCAGATGTAATGACCCATAATTTTATCACTTTGAATTAGAATATTTAATTAATTTTAAATATTCAAATATGGGTTTATTAAACATAAATAATCATGGTTTATGTGATAAATAATAATGGTTATTTTGTTTTGGAAAAGTATTTACAAAAATATATTCTTTGGAAAAATATCGATAATATGACCAAAAATTGTTTTATCAATAAACAACTTTTTAACTGTCATAAGTCGCGTATGATTTTTTTATTTACACTTATTTCTCCATTTTTGCAAGAATATGTAGTAAAATTATTTATTTTCTTTTTAGAAATAAAATATTTTTGTGACATCATCAATGATATCATCATTTTTGAATAATTGATTTTGAATTTAAATTGAGTTTAATTGGTTTACAATTATTTTAAAATCAAATAAAGCCCTTTTAATTATTAATAGTAGTAGAAATATTATTATTAAACTTTGTTTACAAATGTATGTATATTAATTGAAAAGTAAAAATGTGATCGGAAATCGAAATCTGAATTCGTAACGGATTGACATAAAGAAGTTGTGCAACGTTATATGTTATACGTGACATACATACACATATATACATCCATGTACACATGTATACACCTTAGAATTAACATTTACATTTACTAATTACTAACGGTAAATAAAATAAATATCACGATATTTATAAAGGAGGAAATCTATGCTAAAGATGACATATCTCCACCTTTGTCCACCTTATCGTCCAAATACACTTCCTTAGAGTCAAAAAAGAGGCATGAAGTTATGGAGGTGATGGCATAGGGGTGGGTCATGCACATGGAGGGGGGAGTGGTGAGGTGGAAAGATGATGTGATGTTTGGTGAAAATATCATGATATTTTGATTCAAACTTTTGCCTATAAATACAAGGCATACCTCTTCACTTCCATTCACACTTCCTTCTGTAATTTGCTAAGCTTTCTTCATCTTCTTCTTCCTCTTCATTAATGGTTTCCATGGCCTCTTAGGGAAATTCAAAAATTGAGCTGAAGTTCTGTCAAAATAAGTCGTGATATATAAAAAGATATACCACTTCGAGTTCGAAGCAGAGTTAGCAAGTTAGTAATCTCCTTTTCATTTTCCACCTATACCGAGCCCATCTAAGCACTCCTCTACCCTTACAAGCCCAAGGTCGAACCCCCCAAGAGTCCCAGAGCAGATTCATAGGCTCTGAATACAAGAATAGCGGAGCTAAAGTCCATTTTGTAGCATTTAAAGTTAGATCGGGAAAGCTATTAAGTGAGAAACTCTACTTATTTTTATTATAAATTATATGGTGATATGATATGCTTGTATTCTATGGTTTTTTTATCATATTTGGATGGGATGATATGTTTGTTTGATAGTGGAAATAATTCATATTAAATACACATCAAAATTTACACAAAGGAAATCACTTTCCTATATGAATTATTAAAGTGTTACGGCTTACTTAAACCTCTTTAAAATAATTTAAAATGGTTTATAAATGTTTTATGAACATTAAATTCAATTCGGAAAAGTTTTGACAATATATGAAATTGGAGTCAAAAATAGGTGCTTCGCGTAATGACAGTTTGCGATTTCGCGCCGTAAAAGTTAAATCGATATGTAAAGTGGAATAAAACTCGGAATGTTCGATAAGAATTTTCCAAACTCTAATAATTTTGGTTTTTCAAAAAATAAATCAAGTATTTTAAGGAGTTTAGAGTTGTTCAAATAACTTAACCACCTTATGGGTGACAAAGAGTTAGTCTCCAGGCTTGAGTTTGGCAAACCAGTTTCCTGTTCTCCCTAGCTATTCGAACTGGCCCGACGGAGGGGATAGTAAATTTGATTTACTCGGATCACATTTTCCTAAGATAAAAGGAGATTTGGAGACTTCCAAAGTTAAACAAGATTTTAAATAATAATATTTTGGTGATATATGAAACATATTGGTTAAACTCTATATTAAATTTCAAGGAGGGAACTCGTACTATCCATACGAATTTAAATGGTGGTTTCACTATTATTTGATGAATAGTAAAGGTTGAATACGGAAATTAGTATTGAGTATAATTAATATAATTCCTATGGGTCCTATTTACTTAATCTAACCGGTTTTGAATTTACCATCTTAGATACCATGGTTTTAACCCATTTAAAAGATATGTTTTAAAAGTATGAAACCTCTTTTAAAATTGTATTAAACTATGGATAAATTTTCCTATGTAATTAATGAGAAATGGTTTAGTGTTTCCAATGTTAAAAAGAGGTTTAATGATTCCGTATTTACTGAAAAGGAATGGTTTAAAGATATATATCTTTAGAAGATATTTTATCAGGATACAAGATGTTGATAAATTGAATAATAATCACCCACATGCTTAACATCTTTTATCGATAAATTGGTTCGGAGGAACCAGGGTCGGTTTTGGGTGAATCATATCCAAAAACCACTTCGAACCAATTTACGTTCGAAAGTGAAAATAGGTTAAAGACAACGATTTTGAAGCGAAGATCTTTATAATGTTGGGCTGCTTGCTACGAACCTCTAGGGTAATTCCCTTATCATATATATGGTGGCATAGGTTCCTTCAATTTGAAATCTTCGATGCAAGGACTACTTACTGCTAATCCTAGGGGAGATTCCCAAATAGGATGTAGTAGGAGAAGTGCCTATGGTTTGTCCTGTTCCTGGATAACTTGTATGGACGAATGTTTGACATTGCATTTCTAAGACCACGTATGTTGATCTCTACAAACTTACATCTACTGATGGTGTAGGAGGCAACCTCACTAATACTTAACACTCTTCTTTAAGACGTATGAGCTTAGATGTTATACTTTTGTGGAAATCAATAGTGTGTCGTTTGAAATGGCAAGGTGGCATTTAAAGAAGGATGTTCTGTGAAAGGTAATGTGTTACCTTAAGCCTCACTCATTCGTAGTGGCAAAAACAAGGTTGATGGGGCAGAGCTAAGTGAGTCGCACCCATTATGGGTGTTCATCACCTTTCTAGATAACCCTCTATATTTCGGGTTGGCTGTGTATGCTTTGGAATCCCACGGATAAGTCGGGATTGATCGAGGTGATGCGATATTCGGTACTATCTATGCAAGAGGTAGGCCAGTTCTTTGTTGGTAAAAGGCAGCTGGGCTATGCCTCAATACATTCCTCTAGAGATGTACCGTTGGAAGGTAGTCCCTTACCTTATCATTGTTTGAAATCCATTCTCCAATACGTGTCTTTACGGTTTTGATTGTAGAACCTAGTATGCTGGAATATAATTAATGTCACAATTTCGGCTATAATTAATATGTTATTTGAAAAGGGTTTTCAAATAATGTCATTAAATATAATATCCCAGATTTAGCAAATGTTTTGCTTATCATAAGGTAAAAACCCATCTGTATTTATGTGCGGCGTAGTCTCATGAGATAACCTTTGATTTCTAAAGTATCCGCTCTCTTGAGTTTTCTCACACCTGGCCCGTGACTGACTCGGAGTTTATTTTCTTTTCCCTTAAACTTTGGGTGCCCTATTTTTTCGGCCAGCCAAGTAGTCTAGTTTAGCTCGGAGAATTTTTGGAGGAGCTTGGAGCTTGGAGCAGAAGATTCCTTTGTACATAGTTATCCATTTCTATTTCTGTTGTATTATGTATAAGTTTATACCAACACCTATGTAAGGATTGGCAGTTATAACTGTCGTTTGCTGGGTTAGTACTTGCCATAACTCTGATACATCATTTTGATAGTGATTATATGTGCTATCTATATGTAAAATATTTAAGTTGTTCAATGCGATGTGAGAATCTATGTTTCTATCTTCTATCTTTATTTCCTTTTACCCCTAATCATCTGCCTCTTCGGTAGTAGAATTTGCGGCACTTGAATACCATGGATGTATTAGTGTAGATTTTCGAGGGTCGAAAAGATAGGTCATCACACTTGGTATTAGAGTTTAGGTTGAGCGAACACTTAAGCATTGATGGGGTCAACTCATTAGAGATAGGGTTAGTAATGTCCTAGAATGAGTTTAGTCAATGAGAGTGCGTATTTGTAATCTTTATCCAAATAGAAATGTTTGAGTATTTTATACCCATTCCCTAAGATAATCTTGTTTATAGATTCTAAAATTGTTTCCTTACTATATGCAGATAGTAGGAAATGAGTAAACGAAGAGGATGTAGGGAAGGAAATAACAGCATAAAGACCACCAATGGTCCAACTCCAAATGCTATGGTAATTGAAGAAGTAGTAGTTTCTGTTTAACCTTAGGTTAAATTTGCCGCACTATGCAAATATTATACTAGCTTGGGAGGAAATCCATTTACGAGCACATAATCAATATTGAAGTTCAAGCTTGGCTCCGATCATGTGAGAAATTTTTTAAAGGATTAAACAATGATGATGATCGAAAAAGGTTCTTAGCCTCCTGGAAATTGAAGGACGGGGCTCTAGCTTGGTGGGAGTCCATTACTCTTAATGAATTAGAAGATAATTTCCCTTGGGCAAGGTTTAAAGAAGTTTTTTAAGAAAAATACATGCCCACTGCTGGAAAGTCCTGCCTCTATAGAAGTTTTATGGACCAGAAGCAGGGAGAAATGTCCGTGGAATAATATTTGTGCAAGTTTAATGAATTACCTCGCTTTCGGCCTGGACTAATAGATACTCCTATGAAGAAAAATGAGATGTTTATTACTAGAATAAAGGAGCAATATCATGATAGGATGACCACTCATGTGAAAGGAACCTTTGTGGATCTGGTAGATATGGGTTTTTCGGTAAGAAGTTTTGGACAAAAAGAATCCAGTAGCAGTTCAAGGCAACAACAATAAGAGGAAGAAACCATGGCAATGCAAGACCAGTGGAGGATCCCAGGAGAACCGGTTTAAGAATGTGGAGTGTTTTAATTATGGAAAGAAGGCCATCTTTCAAGGTTCTGCAGGAGTCTTAAAGTTTAGAAATAGCAACATGGTCCCATTTCTCCTATAGTTCCGAAAAGTCTCTACTACAACTGCCATCAACCCGGACACTAGAAAAATGTCTGCTTACTAATGAAGAAAGGAGAGCAGGTTAAGGTTTATGCTATCAAGAACGAGTCTTAAACCTCTAAAGATGTAAAGGGCAAGGGAGTTCTAGAATATAACATCTATGCTAATGAGTTAGATAAAGTATTATTTTATACTTGGGCTTCCCATAGTTTTATTGCTAAAAGATTAGCTGATAGATTAAAACTGATCACAAAAATCATAGATACCTCTATCCCATATGCGGTACAATTAATCTTTGTATGATTTGCAAAGACGTTTGAGTAACCCACATTTCCAAAAATTTCTCATGCGACCTATTTGTTCTTGACTTTGTTGGGTTTGAAGTTTTACTTGGTATGGATTGGTCATCTAAGTATAAAGCTATTCTTGATTGTGTTAAGAGGATGGTGACTGTATGGACCAACTTCAGGAGGTTTATTGAAATATCATGTAAAGAACCTAGTCTGGTGAGGGATAATTCCATGTATGCACTAGACTCATCCCAAAAAGGTTTAGAAACGATACCAATTGTTAAGGAGTTCCAGGATGTTTTTGAAGAAGTGAAACGTTTGCCCCTATATCGGGAAATTGAGTTTCGTACTGACTTGATTCTTTGTGCAAGTCCTTTTATACACCCCATTCGAAGGATGGCTCCAAAAGATAAGTATGAGTTGAGGAATCAAACCGATGAGATGTTAATGAAAGGGTTGATTAGACCTAGTCACTCACGTTGGGGCATAGCGGTAGTTTTCGTTGCAAAATCTGATGGCTCCGTAAAGCTTTGTGTAGATTATAGAGACCTGAACAAGCGGATGATTAAGAAAAAGTTCTCTTCTCCGAATAGATAAGTTGTTTGATCAACTTCATGGTGCTCAAATATTCTCGCAAATGGATTTAGCCACAAGATTCCATCAACTAAGGATAGTAGAAGATTGCATTCCATTAACTGCATTCAAAGGTCCGGATTGTTTTTACGAATGGTTGGTTATGCCTTTTGGGCTGACAATACGCTGCTTATTTTTTGGATCTCATGAATAGAGTGTTTAGAGATGTGGTCAATAAATTCATGCTGGTTTTTATTGACGATATTCTTATCTATTCAAAGATTGAGGAGGAACACAAAAGACATCTGGAGATTGTATTGAGGATATTAAGGAGACATGTGCTTAAAGCAAAATTCTCCAAATGCCATTTCTAGGAGAAATAGGTAAAGTTCTTTGGACATATAGTGTCAGGGGATGGAGTTTTGATGGTTCTAGGGAAGATTTCAGCTATACAAGATAGGAAGCAACCATAAACTCCAATGGATGTCCACAGCTTCTTAAGATTGGCAGGATATTACACGAGGTTTATTCAGGATTTCTCTAAAATTTCCTCCCACCTAATGAAGTTAACCAAAAAGAATGTTAAATTTGACCGGACGCCGAAATGTGAGAAAGCATTTAATGAGATGAAGAAAGGTTGACCAGCACTCTAGTCCTAACTATTGCTGATGGAAGCGGCGGTTTGACCGTATATACAGATGCTTGTGGTGAAGGAGTTGGGGTGGTATTAATGCAGCATGGGAAAGTTATCGCTTATGCAAGCAGGCAGCTAAAGCCCCACGAGCGAAATTAAGCAACGCATGACTTAGAACTATTAGCCACTATGTTTGCATTAAAAATATAGAGGCATTATTTACTGGGTGAAAAGTTGGATCTCTTTATAGGTCACCAATCCTTGAAATATCTTTTCACTCGGAAGGACTTAAATATGAGATAACAAGGTTGGTTAGAATTTCTCGCGTCGTATGATCTTAATATTTTATGTACACCGGGCAAAGCCAATGTTGTAGCAGATGCGCTAAGCAGAAGGCATGTCGTTATAGCTTATCTGGTAGTAACTCTGATTCTTCAGGAAAGAATTTCTAGCAAGTAGAGAGAAGATCAATAACCAGTGGAGTTCAGTGTGGGAGTTGAAGAAGAAAGGAATTCAAGCTTCGAAGTAGATAACCATGGGATATTACAGTTAAATGAAAGAATTTTTGTTCCATATGTTGACAGTCTTAGGCAGGAAGTATTAACCGAATGCCATCAATCCAAGCTTAATATTAACCCCAGAGTTCACAAAATGTACAAAGACATAAGTCGAACATTTTGGTGGAAGGGTATGAAGCGGAACATTTCCATTCATGTTAGCAGATGTGCCAATTGCCACCAGATCAAAAGTAATCAGCAAAAGACTGCTGAATTACTTCAACCTCTCGAGATTCCAACTTTGAAATGAGACCAAATATCAATGGATTTCATCGACGGCTTACCTCGAAGGAGGAAGGGAAACGAAGCCGTTTGGGTTATCATAGACCGATTGACTAAAAGCGCACACTTTATTCCGATAAAGCCAACAAGGGCTGCCCCATGCCTTGTAGATATATACATGAACAAAAATTTTCATTTTCATGGAATTCCGAGCAGCACAGTAACTAATTGGGATCCAATTTTTACCTGTTAGTTATGGGAAGCATTACAGACAGCTTTGGGAATGAAGCTGAGTTTAAGCACCACATATCAACCCCAGACTAATGGGTAAACCAAGAGAGTAACAGAGTATTGGAAGATCTTCTTAGAGGTTGCATTTTAGACTTTAAAGATTTATGGGAGGATCATCTTCATCTTATGGAATTCTCCTATAATAACAGCTACCAGGCAAGTATTGGCATGGAACTATATGAAGTCTTATATGGTCATCCATATAGATCAATAATATGTTGGATGAGACCGGAGATCGGTTAATACTTGGTCCCGATATGATTCAAGAAGCCTTGGAGAAAGTAGATATGACCAGGAAGAAGATAAAGGAAGCTCAAAGCAGACAGAAAAGTTACGCCAATCAAAGGCATAGAAATTTAGAATTCTCGGTTGAAGATTTTGTATTTTTGAAAATCTCTCCGATGAGGGGAGTAATACGATTTAGAAGGGCTGGGAAGTTAGCATCTCGATATATTGGACCTTTTCCCATTCTTTAGTGGATTGGTCCATTAGCCTATTGAGTAGAATTACTAGAAAGGTTGTCAGGCGTGCATAATGTTTTTCACGTGTTCCATTTACAAAAATATGTGTATGACCCAGAACAAATTGTGGAGACAGCTGCCCAAGAAGATTTAGAAGTGGAATCAAACTTGACTGTCATCATGTAATCTAATCGAATCGTGGATCATGATGAGAAGCGATTAAGTAGAAAGGTTGTAAGATTAGGTAAAGTTTAGTGGAGTCGTGATGTTGAAGTATGCACTTGGGAAACTGAGGATAGAATGAGAAAGGCATATCCTGAGTTTAGGATGGATGGATAGTCTGTATATATCTTGTATCTATGGAGTGTACTCACCGCCAGTGGTATGGAGTAATCACTTATGATATCTTTGTATATATTTCCTTATATCTAATATATTCTTCTTTGAGTTATCTTATTCTTATCTTAAATTTCGACGACGAAATTCTTTTAAGGGAGGAAGTATGTAACGACCCATAATTTTATCGCTTTGAATTAGAATATTTAATTAAGTTTAAATATTCAAATATAGGTTTATTAAACATAAATAATCATATTTTATATGATAAATAATAAAGGTGATTTTGTTTTGGAAAAATATTTACAAAAATATATTATTTGGAAAAATATCGATATTATGGCCAAAAATCGTTTTATCGGTAAATAGCTTTTAATCATCAGAAGTCGCGCATGATTTTTTTTACATACACTTATTTCTTCATTTTAGCAATATGTAATAAAATAATTCATTCTCTTTTTAGAAATAAAATGATTTTATGACAACATCAATGAGATCATTATTTTTGAATAATTGATTTTTGAATTTAAATTGAGTTTAAATGATCTAATAATTATTTTAAAACAAAATAAGGCCCTTTTAATTATTAAATAAAAATAGAAATATTATTATTAAACTTGTAGGATCGATTTCACCCTAGGGGGTGAATAGGGTCATACTAATAATAATAAAAATTTAATGTGGAAATATATGAAATAATCGTAGCACTTGTAATAGCAGAATAATAGCAACATAGATAATAGCAGAATATTAAAAAGCAGAAATAGAACAACACAGATTTACCCAGCTTCGGCAAAACCTTGCCTACATGCCGCCACCTAGATTTCTACTAGAAATTAAGTAGTCAGACGCTTAAACACGTAAACTCGCGACACTCGCTATCTACTAACCTAACTCTACGCTCAAAACCCTACCACAACTCAGCCACTGAGTTGCGAATTCTCGAACTACAAAACCGTAGTTCGTCCCCTAGTCACACGACTAGAATTTACAAAAGTTTAAAAGAGAAGTACAAAATAAAAACAATTTTAAAACAAGAAACCCTAATTTAAAATTAAAAGCCCAATAATAATTATAAAGATGCTGGCCCAAAAGATATATGATATCTCCCTTTTCCTTTTTATATGATCGGCCGATTCCTTTTGCTTTCATTCTGTACTTCGATCTATCTTCGTTCCTCTTCAAGAAATTAGGTATTCTGGAAATTGAGCACTGCCGATTCAATTGATCGATCGAATAGATAATCTCGCGTTGCTTTGTAGACCGATCATCTTGCTTGTATTATACTCAGCTGCTTCAATTCGTCGAGTTCGATTTGAATTGGTATGTGATTTCCTTTTTTGCTTTCGTTGATATGCTTGAACTCGATTTGATTCGAGTTATTGATTTTAAATTTTGCTCTGTGATATTGCTTGAACTCGAATGCCTTTAATGTCGATGATGTTGACGGTATTTATAGGGTTTATTTCCCTTAAATTTTCGATCGAATGAATTCGTCTGATAATTTTTCTCTACCGTTGGATTTTTCTTGAGTGAGTATGATTTGATTATACTAGTTCAAATTCGTATATTCTTTTGCTTGATTATCACGGCTTGCGTTTGGTTTGGATTTGGTTCCATTCTTTTCTGGTTTGACTTCGGCAACTTAATTTTTGAGATCATTGACTTTGTTAATTCGTGTTCATCATATTATCTACCATGAGATATAAAATTGACTTCGGCATTTAAATTTGATGATATTTAAAACACCTCTATCTTTGTTCGAAATAGCTACTTAAACATGCCTTGATTTTCTAACTTGCTTGTTGCATTACTCCATGTATGTGTGCGTATATATTGTGACTCATGCTGCACTGACTCATTTACTTGAATATGTACATTTGAACTGGGCTTTGGCTCAGGACTAGTTCTGGTTGTAGTGTTGCTTCATTAATTCACTGTATTGAGGCACTTGGTACACTTGGGTCTGCATTTTGATCCATTGATGATGATGATGTCTGGTTACATTGTCCATGGTTTATATGTGGTCAGTGTTGGTGGTTGTTTTGCATTGAGTTGTGCCTTGCTTGCATATTGAACTGCTTCCATTTGAAGTCTGGTTGCATTGTTATTGTGGTCTTGTTGCAGTCTGATATGTTAGCTCTAGTATTTGTTTTAACTCGAATGTGTGCCATCATATATGTACATACATACGTATGTATATGTGTATGTATGTGTTGTTGATCTGCCGATGCCTCTTGTTGTGATTTACTTGAGTCTGATCTTTGAGTTTGATTAAGTTGTTGCTTTGCACTGCACTTGTTTACTGTCACTGTTTTGTGTTCACTTGGTTGGTCTGCACTAATTTTCTAGCCTCTGTTCAAATGTATAGAACTTGTGTGGTGTTTCCTTTAATGTTGTAGTCTGGTTCAAGTGTGTTTATGCTCCATTGGGTTCACCATTGTAACTGTTATGTGTCATATTGCTTCGAGGCATATCATCTTGTTCATGTTACCAGACCTGCATTTGTTATATTGTGTGTTGTCCACCATATATGTGTACATGTGTTACTTTGTGACTGCACCTGATGTATTGATAGTTGTTCATGTTGTAGCTGGACTTGTTCCACTTGTTGCCAGGTCTGGTTCCATACATATACAGTGTTGTTGCACATTTCCTTGAGTCTGAGTACAGTTGTACATTTGATGTTATTCAAGTGGGTCTTCACTGGTTCTTGATTTGCTTCGGGATAAACTTGCCAATTGTGCATTTGAGTTCATTTGAGTCTCTACTATGATCATTGTTGTTGCATTGTGTTCATGTACATTTGGGGACTAGTTCATGCATTCTAAAGCTTTGCAATCTGATTCATTGCACTTGATGTTGCCTGACCTATTTCATGTTTGTTTATTAACTTGCACTTCATCTTGATTTTTGAAATTGCAGTCTGGAGTTTTCATTTTATTGATTTGGGTTGATAAAACTTGGATTCCTTTTGAAGTTTGGTTCATGATGTCTTCATGTGTACTCGAGTCTGGTTGGACTGTCTAGCCTCTGTTGTTGCTGGCTTCATGTGTACATCACTTTATACCTGTGTTGTTTACAGTTTGAAGTTTTGTGTACACTTTCATCTGGATTTGTTTTTCGTATTGCACCTGAGTTGAATCCAGCTTATAGCTCGGGTTTGACCTTATGCTCATGTCGTGACTTTATTTTATTGCACTTGAGTTGAACCTAGCTTTTGATTGGGTTTGACCTTGTGCTCACATGTCCCTGCAGTTTTATCAAGTGTATATCGGTGTGCACGGCATTATGGCATGTACAGTGATACACTGTGCATGTCACAGGTTATTCGTATTTGATGAATTCAAAATTAAATGATGACGAACAACCTAAATAACTGAGGCAAATAATATTTTCAAAAAAATATTTTATTTTACACTATAAAAGTTATTTCTTTTTCAATTTTACTACATCATTGTTTATTTTGTAGATAACTCAGATGCTGGATTCAGGCTGGAGCAGAGTCGAAGATAAAATACGAGTGAATGAGTGATATGTAGTGAGGTGATAATGTAAATGATAATTATGTAGTGAAAAATTGTGCTGTAATTTGAAATGTTGTATATATAGTGAGAGCTCAAATTCTGTACTATTCAAAAATTGTAATAAAATATTTGTTTGAATAAAATATCTGTTTGAATTTAAATTCTGTGTTATTTGTTTTATTCAGCAAATATTTATTTAATTATGTGAAAATAGTACAATAACAAATACATTTAAATGAATATATATGTATATATATGTTTATTATCATCAAACAAAAATCATATACTAGCATATTCAACAAAACTTTATTTACAAATATATGTATATTAATTGAGAAGTGAAAATATGATCGGAAATCGGAATCTGAATCCGTAACTGTTAGATGTAGAGAAGTTGTGCAATGTTATAAGTTATATATGACATACACGCACACATATACATATATACAAATCCATATACACATATATACACCCTTGAATTATCATTTACATTTACTAACTACTAATGGTAAATAAAATAAATATCATGATATTTATAAAGGAGGAAATCTAAGCAAATGATGACATATCTCCACCTTAGTCCACATTATCATCCAAATACACTTCCATAGAGTAAAAGAAAGAGGCATAAATTGATGGAGGTGATGGCATGGGGGTGGGCCGTGCACATGGAAGGGGGAGTGGTGGTGGTGAGGTGGAAAGATGATGTTATGTTTGGTGAAAATATCATGATATTTAGGTTCAAACTTTTGCCTATAAATACAAGGCATACCTCTTCAATTTCATTCACATTTACTTCTCTAATTTCCTTAGCTTTATTCATCTTCTTCTTCCTCTCCATTAATGGCTTCCATGGCCTCTTAATAAAATTCAAAAACAGAGTCGAAGTTCTGCCAAAATAAGTCGTAATATATAAAGAGATATACCACTTCGAGTTCGAAGCCGAGTTAGTAATCCCCTATTCCTTTTCCACCTAGGACGAGCCCATCTAAGCACTCCTCCACTCTTACAAGCCTAAGGCGAACCCTTCTAAGAGTACTATAGCAGGATTCATAAGCTCCGGTACAGGAATAGAGGAGCTATAGTCGATTTCGTACCGTTTAAAGTTTGATTGGGAAAGCTATTAAGTGAGAAACTCTACTTATTTTTATTATAAATTATATGGTGATATGGTATGCTTGTTTTCTATGGGTTTTTATCATATTTGAATGGGATGATATGTTTGTTGATTGTGGAAATAATTCATGTTAAATACACGTCAAATTTACATGAAGGAAATCACTTTCCTATATTAATACAAAAGTGTTACGGCTTAGTTAAACCCATTTAAAATGATTTAAAATGGTTTATTCATATTTTATGAACATTAAAATTCAATTCGGAAAAGGTTTGACAAGGTATGAAATTGGAGTCTAAAATAAGCACGTCGAGTAACAGTAATTCACGATTTCATGCCATAAAAGTTAAATCAATGGGTAAAGTGGAATATAGCTCCGAATGATTCAAAATAAGAATTTTCCGAACTCTTATAACTATAGTTTATCAAATAATAAATCAAGTATTTTAAAGAGTTTAGAGTTGATCAAATAACTTGACCGCCTTATGGGTGACAGAGAGATAGTCTCTAGCTTGAGTTTGGAAAACCAGTTGCCTACTCTTTCTAGCTATCAGGACTGGCCGATGAAGGGGATAATAAATTTGATTTACTCGGACCACATTTTCCTAAGATAAAAGGAGATTTGGAGATTTCCAAAAGTTAAACAAGATTTTAAATAATAAGATTTTGGTGATAAATGAAACATATTGGTTAAATTCTATATTAAATTCCGAGGAGGGAACTCATACTACCCGTATGAATTTAAAGGCGATTTCACCTTTATTCGACCGAATAGTATAGGTTGAATATGGAAATTAGTAATGAGTGTAATTAATATAATTTATGTGGATCCTATTTACTCAATACTAACTGGTTTTGAATTTATCATCTTAGATAACTTGGTTTTGACCCATTTAAAAGATATGTTTTGAAAATATGAAACCTATATTAAAATTGTATTAAAATATGGAAACATTTTCCTATGTAATTAATGAGAAATAGTTGTGTGTTTCCAAAGTTAAAAAGAGGTTTAATGATTCCGTATATACTGTAAAATGAATGGTTTAAAGATGTTTATCTCTAGAAGATATTTTATCTGGATAAAAGATATTGATAAATACAATAATAATCACTCAAATACTTAATGTCTTTTATTGATAAATTGGTTCAGGGAAACCGAGGTCAGATTTGGATGATTCCTATCCGAAATCCACTTCAAACCAATATAAATTTGAAAGTTAAAATATGTTAAAGCCAATGATTTTGAAGACGGAGATCTTCATAATGTAGGGCTTCTTGCCACTAACCTCTAAGGTAGTTCCCTTATCATATATATGGTGGCGGTGGTTCCTTCAATTTGAAATCTTCGATGCAAGGACTAGTCGCTTTTAATCCTAGAGTTGATTCCTAAATAGGATATAGTAGGAGAACTGCCTTCGGTTTGTCCTATTCCTGGACAACTTGTATAAACGAATGTCCAACATTGCATTTCTATGACCATGTACATTGATCACTACAAATGTATAGTCGAAGGCCACCCCTCCTATAATTAAACCCTTCTCTGAGAAGTACGAGCTCAGAGGTTACTTTTGTGGAATTGAATAGTGTGTTGTTGGAAAGGTAATGTGGCATTTAAGGTAGGATTGCCCTATGAAAGGTAAAACGTTACCTCAAGCGTCACTCATCGGTAATTGCAAAAATAGGGTAGATGCGGCAGGGCTAAGTGGGTTGCACCCATCAGGGTATGTTCATCTCCTTTCTAGATCACCCTTTATATTTCAGGTTCGTTGTATATGCTTTGGGATCCCACAGATAGGTCGGCAAAGACTAGGGTGATGCGATATTTGGTACTATCTATGGTAGAGATAGGCCGGTTCTCTGTTGGTAGAGGGCAGCGGGGTTGTGCCTCAGTACATTCCTTAAGATATGTACTGTCGGAAGGTAGTATCTTACCTTGTCATTGTTGGAAATCCATTCTCCAATACATGCCTTTACAGTTTTGATTATAAAACCTAGTATGCTGGAATTTAATTAGTGTAAAAATTTCGGCTATGATTAATATGTTATTTCAAAAGGGTTACCTAAGAATGTCACTAAAAATAATATCCTTGATTTTACATAGCGAATGTTTTGGTTATCATAAGGTAAAAACCCATCCATGTTTATGTGCAGAGCGATCTTATGAGATACCCTTTGATTTCTAAAGCATCAGCTCTTTTGAGTTTCTCACACCAGTCCCTTGATTGACTTGAAGTTTATTTTCTTTTCTCTTAAACTCTGGGTGCCCTATTTTTCCGGCCGGCCAAATAGTCAAGTTTAGCTTGGAGCATTTTTGGAGGAGCTTAGAGCATAGAGCAGAAGATTCTCTTGTAGATAGTTATTCATTTCTATTTCTGCTATATTATGTATAAGTTTATACCAGCACCTGTGTAGGGATAGGCCGTTATAACTGTCCCTAGCTGGGTAAGTACTTGCCTTAAATCTTATACATCATTTTGCTAGTAATTGTATGTACTATCTATATGTAAAATATTTAAGTTGTTCAATGCGATGTGAGAATCAGTCTTTCTATCTTCTATCTTTATTTTCTTTTACCCCGATCATCCACCTCTCCCGCACTAGAATTTGCGGCACGTGAATACCATAGATGTATTAGTTTCTATTTTTGAGGGTCGGAAAGGTGGTTCGTCACATCAGAGAAGATTAAGCTCATTCAGCAACGAATGTGTAACGACCCACTATTTTGGACCATTCAAATCGACAATAATCCACACATGTCGGACTTGAATAATTCAAAATAATAGATTGTTAATTTAAATTTGGAAAAACTTAGCATATACAATAAATAAATAATCATAGATCACAGACACAGAGTAATATAACAATAATGCAGCGGAAACAAAAGAATAGTAGTTCATGAAGCTACTATATATATAACAGAGTTAAACAAGATACAACAGAAATCTCGAATACAATAGTCAAATACAATATCAGAATACATCACTGGAATCAACTGAATATCTGAAAGCTGGATAGATAGCTGGATCTCCAAGCGAAGCTCCAACTCCAAAGGTGAGTCTCGAATACTGGTACACTCAGTCTGACCCAAGCGTAAAGAAAACACAAAACACTCGAGTCAGGATTAACATTCTTATATCAATAAATCCAACTCAAGTGAAATAACGACAGAAATACAAATAACTCAAAGGATGTTTGGGATAACCATCCCTTAAGGATCCGTTAAACTATCTACTATGTAGTACAATACGCTATTATACAATAATGTCTATCATCAAGTAAAATATCAAACTAGCGTTAAGCCATGGCCCATTCCACCCTTAACACATTTTTATTCCCAAGAGCATATACAAGACCGTAGTTTCCCCAAAACCGGAAGTCACCAGAGGGCAATCCATATACTAAAGGTACAAAACAAAACGTAGTGGTCGCGAATAAGATAATCAGTATGACAAGGTACATGAGGCGATACCAACTAGGATACTAGTAGTTGCCTGATCCGGACTGATGTTGGGCATAGCAGCTACTATCCCAACACCGCGAAACAACACTCCCAAATCAAGGGGTGCACCCAAATCGAATCACATAAGTAATAGATAAGGTATCGAAGAAGTGTGTCCGCTAGAGATGGCGATCCTCAATGGCCCGGCGCGGCTCCTGTTTTAGTCATGTCAGGGGTCATCCAAAATCGTTCTCTTTCTTCAGTCAATGCGTTCATCAAAACCATCCACTTCATTCTGGATCAACACTCCGCGTATATTAGTTATTAAAGTGGTTTCGGTATCGACAGAGAGTATGTCCATATCCGATCCCGGTCTCTTTAATAACTACGTATTATTACACCGATGGTCATTTAATAAATTTTCAAAATAGTTATATTTCAAAACCGACATATCATTGCCATTTCAAAACCATATCAATACGATATCACTTTTCCTTTAAATAAATCCATTTCCAAAATCATATCACTTTCCAGAGTTACATCGCTTTCGAAATCGTAAGTCTTTTAAATCAAAACACTTTGGAAATTAAAACCTTAAAATTCATAACACTTTGAAATCCTAACACTTTCCTCTTAAACAGTTTAGATATTAAAATTTGTATATATAGAAAAATAGTTTATTAAATAAAATAGTTTATATAAAATAGTTATAAGTTAAAATAAAATAATTTATATTGAAAAGGATTTATATTAAAATAATTTATATTAAAATTTATAAAGTAAAATATAAATAGTTTTAGATATAGTTTAAATACTTTATATAAAAATAGCTTCCTCAAATTTCACAAATCAATTCACTTTAAACTCGAATTCCAAAATTAAAATTTAATTAAATCTCAAATCATCAATTTCAATTCAATTTAGTTTCCCAATAAACCCTTTTAAATTATCGATTTCAAATGCCTATTTGAACCATAAATAAACCATTTCAATTTCAATATATTTCAAGTTTAAATATTCGACATTTCAAAACTAAATTAGATAATTCAATTTATGTCCCAATTTAATTTCATTACATTTAGTTTCTGAAATATTTCTTTAATCATTTCAATACATCAAAATACAACTTCAATTTACAAATTTATATAGACAAAATATCCCATTTAAATTTATATAAGTTTGAAATATTCATTTAAGCCACTTCTTAATTAATTCAAGTTATAAAACATATCTTAAAATTTCAAATTTAATAGATTTCAAATCAACTTATTTAAGTATAATTCTTAAATAATTAAGAATTCCAAATCAATTCAAATTTATCTTTCAACCTGAAACATTATAAATTCTATATTTAAAAATATAATTTTTACATAAATACTTAAACATATTTCATATTGATTCAAATCAACTTTATTAAATCAACTTTAATAAATCTTTAAAATCATTATTTATTAAAACCATATATTTCTTTCAAAACCGTAGAAATGTTTTTTCAAAACATTTATATATAGACAAACGGTGTCTGTATATAATTTTCTATCCTATGGTCAAGTGATACGGATATTTATCATTTCAATCCGTAATTTAAAATATATTCGGGTATATATCTTTTCAACCCGAAATCCCAAATTCAATTTAATTTGAAAATCGCTTGGGTTTATCATTTTAATCCATAATGATTTTCTCCTATTCTAAAGTCTGTTCGGGTATGTATCATTTTAACCCATAGTGATTCTATACTAACAGGGAACTTGCAGAGTGATAACAGATATGATAATAATATAACAACAGTAACAGGCATATATCATCAGTATAAATAACAGATAAGGGTGTCAGATGTCATAGGTGAACAGATACAGATGATGGCATATATATATCAATATAAATAACAAATAATGATGTCAGGTGTCACAGGTGAACAGATACAGATGATGGCATAGATATAGCAATATAAATAACTAACAGCAGCATATTTCAATTATCGTTTCAATTGAAATCAAATTTAATAAATATAAGAACATTAATCATGAGTGATTGCTCACCTTTCAAGGCAGGAGATATGCACGGGAATGGAAGCGAATAGACAAGGACAAGCATACAAATCAAGCGAGCGGAACGACGACAAGTTGGTATTTTATTGAGATAGATTTGATATTGCAAATGTCAGTCAAAGTGGCACGAAATCAGTGAAACAGGATATATTACATATATATAAATTTTCTAAAATCAATTTAAACATATTTTAAAATAAAGTATATATTTATTTTCAAATTAACATTAAATACCAACATATAAAATATCCATATATATTTGAAAACAAATTCACATTCACTTATGTAGCCAATGTATATAAACGTATCTACAACTTACATACTTATGATAATAAAATCAATATTATTATAATAGCTATATACGTATATACTCACTGACATCTGTAACCAGTTCCTTAAATCAAAGGGTCGTTGCTCAGATTTAAATATGCCTATACTATTTAAAAGTATATATATACAGACAATCTTAAACAAAAACAGCTTATAAACAGGTCAGTTTATATAACTTAATTTATAAACTATCCCAACAGCAACCTATTATAATGTATGCAAACTATCACCAAAAATGCAGACTGGCCACTTTACACAAAACGACCACTAGACTAAAACAACATCTCAAATTTTATAACCACAGATTCTATCATAAAGTTACAATTAATATTTAAAACAGTATTATACTTAACGCGTATATTCATTTGGAAGCCGAACCAACTTACACTTGAAACCCGATGCATATATACTCAAGTAATGTATATAACATATAAAACTGGTATAAACTTATACTCATCAAAATATATAAACTGGTATAGATATATAACTCACTTACAAACTCAATCGAAATCATTATATAAAATCTTTATAACATATACTGTAGAAACCTTTCGTATATAAACACGTTCGAAATATTGTAAACAAAAGTACGGCTATAGGAACAAGTTTAACAGGAAATATATTTTTCGACAGCATGCATATAACCCAATATCTCTATACACATATATATACACGCCAACACATACTAGTACAACCTTATTACAAAATGAATCAACCAAACCCGTATACATACCTTTTAATAATAATTTATAAAAACTAAACTTTTGCTTATAAAATATATAACTTGTATAGTAATATATATAAAACGTTCAATACATATATGATATACATCAATATTTTAAACAAGTCACACAAATATATATATGCATATATATATACTAACATTACAAATAACTCACAGTTCAAAGAAGAAGAGATAGGCGGAAAAAGAGGAAGTGGTCGGCGTGGAGGAGTGTGGGCGGAGCAAGGTTTGCATGTGGGTGGCTGAAGCCTCAGTGGCAGTGACAGCGTGGAGGATGTGAGGCCGAGATTTGGTGGAGGAGGGTGTGAACGGCGGTGTGGCTGCCACGTTGGTGCTGCGTGGGTAGGCTTCGGTTGGAACGGAGAAGGTTTGCAAACAGTGCAAGTGAAAAGAATTTTGTGTACGTGTCTTTTATATATGGCAGAAGGTAACTTATATCATGCAATATTATTTCTTTCAGATGAAACAAAAGAGAAGGAGAGTATGGGAATGAACTAGAGAGGAGAAAGAAACAGAGAGCCTCAAAGAAATGAACGAACTAAAAACACAAATGGAATAACACTGCAAATTAAAAAGGTGGAATAGTAAAGGTCAGGTAAGCTAAATTCTGGGAAAATATAAAAACTAGTGGCTATACGTTTGCACATGGATAACGAAAAGGCAAGAATCCTAAAGGTTCAAATAGGGGTACCGATACGGTTAGTCGTCTCGCAGATTTCGCCTTGTACCGGATGCCGAAATAAACAAACGAATATACCGCAGCGATCAGCAAGACGAGACGATGAAAACGGTATAAAGATATCAGTGGTTTGATTGAATTATAAAAATTCGAATTTTCTAATAGCGGAAAATGCAAGAAAAACGCTGAAAAATAAGATCGACGGAGCCAAAGATGTCCGAATTTGGAAAAACGACACACTGACATCTTGCTCAGAAGATGGTTTATAACTTTTCTATGTAAAATATTTAGGTTTCGGAAACATTTTATTTTCATCGCTTTTTAACTGATTAAATCGAAGTAAATTTACGCGCGAAATAAATTTTCATATTTTCGGACGAAAATTTACCAGTTGCTATGTTTAATTAGACGCATTCCAAATATCAAATTTATATTTCAAAATTTTATCGTTTAAAATTTCCTAAAATTTCAATTAATAACGTTATTAAAACCGGTTAAATTTACGGGTCGTTACATTCTCCCCCACTCAAAACTTTTCGTCCCCGAAAAGGAAGGAGGTAGGAGAATAGAAACAACCAGAAAGAAAATAGATTGGAATACTAGTAAAACAATTAATTCAAACCATATAAATTTCAATTTAAATTAATTAATATTTAACAATTTGGTTAAATCCTTTTAGTTCACTTAAGTTAAATTAATCTATCCATTTCTAAATTCATTATCTTATTATCTAGTCATCTTCAATTAACAATTTCTAAATCATCAATTTGTATAATCATTTATTATACTCATATTTTATTCAACAAATTTAATTCTTTTATTCCAAATTATTATTAAATTTGTTCCACGTAATATATTTTATCACATATATTTAAATCATATAAATTAATTTAAACCATATAAATTTCAATTTAAATTAATTTATATTCATTAATTGATTTTAAATTCAAGGTATTTCCATAAGTTGATCTAATTTCAATTTATGATTTCCTTCAAAACAAATTTTATTTTTCAATTATCTTATTATTCTATTTATCTCTATTAACATTTGATAATTAAAATTTAAGTGTATCACATTTATTATAACCACTCAAATTTTATTTATGAAATCATTTTATATTGTATATTATCCAATTACATTTTAACTTCTGAATAATTTAGGTAAGTTATATTGAAATGCAATTTAGTACTATACAAATAAAATTTTCGAATTCAATTATCTCAAGTTTAAATATTTATCCAAAAATTTTGACTTCAGTTAATAATTGAAATCATCTTTAAATCATAAATTTAAGAATTTAAATCTCCGATTTACTTCAACAATTTTGAGATAAATATATATAGTATATATCAGATCAAAATTTTTCTTTATATATATAATGAATCAAGCCATACCACAGAAATTCAAATCAAATTAAATTTCCAAACCTTTTAGAGATAATTATGTGTATACTATATATATTAATCCAAATTAAATTTAAAATAATATACCCATATATATATAATTCAAATCAAAATATTTTTCCAAAACAAAACCGTAGCAAAGCTACAGAATGGTCTCTCCACTTCGAAACTCGAAAATGAATGTCGATGACACTGCAGTCATCACCGAAATTATTTTCCAACGACAAAAGAGAAGAGTACTGATTTCAACATTTTAAAATTCTTTGAAAACAGTTTCTATTCGAAAATAACTTTAATAATATACACTTTAAAACCAAAGTTGAAATCACCGGAAATCAAATTCTCAAATTCCTGATTTTTAAAATTTATTTCGATTCCAAATCAATTTATAAACCATGTTTATAAATTCATTTAGAACAATAAATGATAATCAAATATTATCATTTAACAACCAATTTAATTAACTATTTAATTCCAGAAAATCCTATACTTATATATATATATAATATAATCATACGAATCTATTCAATTTACCAAATTTGAAATAATATTGTGTCAGTTTGCTCTATTCAAGTGTTTTGGAAATCCTATCGATAGCGTTGATCAGACGAATCGATCGAAAACCCAAATCAACATTAACAACTCAAACAACACAATATATAAAACATTTTAATATTAATTACAAATACACTCCCTCACTCGGATATCCTCGAATGGATTTCAAAACAAAGATAGAGATTCAGATTAGAGAAACTCTAACTAAAAGAATTCAACTAAAAGGTACACCCGATAGGGAGATAAGATAATTGAGTTTTCAAACAGAAGATGGACAAACTTATATAAATCGCGGGTAACCTTAACCGGGTCAACCGTGATTCCAAGAATAAATACGATGTAGAATTTTATGAAAAATCGACATTCGATCGCCAAAGATAGAATTCGGGTATAACAAAAGATAACAGCATCGTAAACCGAGGATATAGAAATCTTCGGTGAATCGATGCTGGTTGTACAGGAGTTTCACTCTTTTACAAATTATTCAGATATTGGCGAGACCTCTGATTTATTATAGAGATCATTCGAAGTGGAGTTATGGGATACTCCAGAATTAAAAAGACACGAATAGGGGAGACACGAATGGACTTTGGAACCGAGGGGAACGTTCCAAAATTCAAAGAAACCGAGTCAAAGAAGAAGGAATTCAAGCTCGAACGAACGTGATTCTGTAATTGAATTCACTACATATGCTGAGTTTTGCCTAAAACCAGAGCTCCGATACCACTTGTAACGATCCACTATTATGGACCATTCAAATCGACAATAATCCACACATGTCGGACTTGAATAATTCAAAATAATAGATTGTTAATTTAAATTTGGCAAAACTTAGCATATACAATAAATAAATAATCACAGATCACAGACACAGAGTTATATAACAATAATGCAGCGGAAACAAAAGAATAGTAGTTCATGAAGCTACTATATATATAACAGAGTTAAACAAGATACAACAGAAATATCGAATACAATAGTCAAATACAATATCAGAATACATCACTGGAATTAACTGAATATCTGAAAGTTGGATAGATAGCTGGATCTCCAAGCGAAGCTCCAACTCCAAAGGTGAGTCTCGAATACTGGTACACTCAGTCTGACCCGAGCGTAAAGAAAACACAAAACACTCGAGTCAGGATTAACATTCTTATATCAATAAATCCAACTCAAGTGAAATAACGACTGAAATACAAATAACTCAAAGGATGTTTGGGATAACCATCCCTTAAGGATCCGTTAAACTATCTACTATGTAGTATAATACGCTATTATACAATAATGTCTATCATCAAGTAAAATATCAAACTAGCGTTAAGCCATGGTCCATTCCACCCTTAACACATTTTTATTCCCAAGAGCATATACAAGACCGTAGTTTCCCCAAAACCGGAAGTCACCAGAGGGCAATCCATATACTAAAGGTACAAAACAAAACGTAGTGGTCGCGAGTAAGATAATCAGTATGACAAGGTACATGAGGCGATACCAACTAGGATACTAGTAGTTGCCTGATCCGGACTGATGTTGGGCATAGCAGCTACTATCCCAACACCGCGAAACAACACTCCCAAATCAAGGGGTGCACCCAAATCGAATCACATAAGTAATAGATAAGGTATCGAAGAAGTGTGTCCGCTAGAGATGGCGATCCTCAATGGCCCGGCGCGGCTCCTGTTTTAGTCATGTCAGGGGTCATCCAAAATCGTTCTCTTTCTTCAGTCAACGCGTTCATCAAAACCATCCACTTCATTCTGGATCAACACTCCGCGTATATTAGTTATTAAAGTGGTTTCAGTATCGACAGAGAGTATGTCCATATCCGATCCCGATCTCTTTAATAACTACGTATTATTACATCGATGGTCATTTAATACATTTTCAAAATAGTTATATTTCAAAACCGACATATCATTGCCATTTCAAAACCATATCAATACGATATCACTTTTCCTTTAAATAAATCCATTTCCAAAATCATATCACTTTCCAGAGTTACATTGCTTTCAAAATCGTAAGTCTTTTAAATGAAAACACTTTGGAAATCAAAACCTTGAAATTCATAACACTTTGAAATCCTAATACTTTCCTCTTAAACAGTTTAGATATTAAAATTTGTATATATAGAAAAATAGTTTATTAAATAAAATAGTTTATATAAAATAGTTTTAAGTTAAAATAAAATAATTTATATTGAAAAGGATTTATATTAAAATAATTTATATTAAATTTATAAAGTAAAATATAAATAGTTTTAGAGATAGTTTAAATACTTTATATAAAAATAGCTTCCTCAAATTTGACAAATCAATTCACTTAAACTCGAATTCCAAAATTAAAATTTAATTAAATCTCAAATCATCAATTTCAATTCAATTTAGTTTCCCAATAAACCCTTTCAAATTATCGATTTCAAATGCCTATTTGAACCATAAATAAACCATTTCAATTTCAATATATTTCAAGTTTAAATATTAGACATTTCAAAACTAAATTCGATAATTCAATTTATGTCCCAATTTAATTTCATTACATTTAGTTTCTGAAATATTTCTTTAATCATTTCAATACATCAAAATACAACTTCAATTTACAAATTTATATAGACAAAATATCCCATTTAAATTTATATAAGTTTGAAATATTCATTTAAGCCACTTCTTAATTAATTCAAGTTATAAAACATATCTTAAAATTTCAAATTTAATAGATTTCAAATCAACTTATTTAAGTATAATTCTTAAATAATTAAGAATTCCAAATCAATTCAAATTTATCTTTCAACCTGAAGCATTATAAATTCTATATTTAAAAATATAATTTTTACATAAATACTTAAACATATTTCATATTGATTCAAATCAACTTTATTAAATCAACTTTAATAAATCTTTAAAATCATTATTTATTAAAACCATATATTTCTTTCAAAACCGTAGAAATGTTTTTTCAAAACATTTATATATAGACAAACGGTGTCTGTATATAATTTTCTATCCTATGGTCAAGTGATATGGATATTTATCATTTCAATCCGCAATTTAAAATATATTCGGGTATATATCTTTTCAACCCGAAATCCCAAATTCAATTTAATTTGAAAATCGCTTGGGTTTATCATTTCAACCCATAACGATTTTCTCCTATTCTAAAGTCCGTTCGGGTATGTATCATTTCAACCCATAGTGATTCTATACTAACAGGGAACTTGCAGAGTGATAACAGATATGATAATAATATAACAACGGTAACAGGCATATATCATCAGTATAAATAACAGATAAGGGTGTCAGATGTCACAGGTGAACAGATATAGATGATGGCATATATATATCAATATAAATGACAAATAATGATGTCAGGTGTCACAGGTGAACAGATACAGATGATGGCATAAATATAGCAATATAAATAACTAACAGCAGCATATTTCAATTGTCGTTTCAATTGAAATCAAATTTAATAAATATAAGAACATTAATCGTGAGTGATTGCTCACCTTTCAAGGCAGGAGATATGCACGGGAATGGAAGCGAATAGACAAGGACAAGCATACAAATCAAGCGAGCGGAACGATGACAAGTTGGGATTTTGCTGAGATAGATTTGATATTGCGAATGTCAGTCAAAGTAGCACGGGATCAGTGAAACAGGATATATTACATATATATAAATTTTCTAAAATCAATTTAAACATATTTTAAAATAAAGTATATATTTATTTTCAAATTAACATTAAATACCAATATATAAAATATCCATATATATTTGTGTTTGCACAAAAAATGGACAAACACCTCAAAGTTGTATGATTTAATAGATTTTATGTTGTTCCTAGTGATTTGGGTGATTTATGCAAATATATGAAAAGCAGGGGCTGAACTATAAAAGACACGCAGATTTATAGTGGTTCAGCCAGAATGTGCCTACGTCCACTTTATATGTTATTTCTCTTTTCTTGTTTAGATTACAAGTACAAAGCTTTGATAGAAGTAAAAGAAAGTTGTTTGAAAGTTCTCTCCGTGCTTGAGCTCTCAAACTTGTCTCCCATTATTGTATCTCTGCCTCTCTATTTATAGAGTGAGGCTGGGGGTAGGGGTCTTGGATGTATACAGCTGCTGATGGGCCCAGGCTGATACAATCTGGCCTGGCAAATCTGGTTCGGCAATGCCTTGGTTCGGTAGTAGTTGGTTGGAGATGAGGTCTTGGTTCGTTAGTACTTTGGTTCGGTGGGACTTTAGTGGAGTGGTTGGTTCGGCAGTGCTTGAACCGGTAGTGGATGGAGGGTGGCTGGTTCGGTAGCACTCTGGTTCGGTAGAGGTTGATTCGGCAGGGATGCTTTGGAGTTGGTTCGGTGAAGTCTGGTCCGGTAGGTAGTGGAGTTGGACCGGAGGCAGGTGGTCCGGTAGGAGCTTGGAGAAGCATGGTTCGGTGATTGGTGAATTTGGTCTGGTGTCTTCTTTCTCATTCTGATTCGGTGGTGGTATGAACGTACCCAACACTTTCCCCCCAAAGTAGGGCATATGCTCAGCATATGTCGTGCTTTGTTTCAGTTTGGATGACCATATTCGGCCAGAGAACCGAACCGGCTGGTCCGGCTATCCAACCTTCTTCTATAAGTAGGAGCCACATCCCTTCGTCATTCTTACCGAACGAAATAGCTGAGTTAGCTTCTGAACTGCCGAGTCAATTAATGTGCCGAACCAACCTTAACTGCCGGACCAGGTAAATTCTCCTCTACCGAACGAGTTTTCAAGGTTGATTCTCTTTGTTTCACCGAATGATCCTAAGGGCTTTCGATGCCGAATGAAACCTAGGCTAGAATTGCTGAATGAAACCTGGGCTAGAATTGCCGAATGAAACCTAGGCTAGAATTGCCGAATGAAACCTGGGCTAGAATTTCCGAATGAAACCTAATACCGGACGGTCTTGATGTAAACTTGCTTGTTTTATACTTCTGCATCCTTTGTTCTAACAACGTGTCTTCTTGTGTTTGCAGATAAATGTCTCACAAAGTGGAAACCCGATCAGAGAAAAAGAGATCTCATGACAGAGAAGAGCCTTCCGCCGTGCTCCCAGCTCAGCCAGGATCTGTCCGTCACGGGCCCACCCCGAGATCATTAGTGGATGGATACAGTCCTCAGGAACTTCTTAACTTGCCTCCTGATTGCTTCCCTAGCTTACTTAAGGGCGAGCAACTCGATGTTATATCTCGCTCCTTCGGGATCGACCGAGCATGCATGTTATTGCCGGATGCGGGAGTGATGCTGTATGACTCTCCCGAAGGATATTTTGCCTACAGCAGATACCATTGCATGTGCGGGGCCATCCCGCCTCTCAACGCCTGCGTAGTCAGCTTTCTCACCTATCTAAAGGTAGCTCCATTCCAGCTTCAGCCCAACTCTTATGCCATTCTGGTGAGTCTCTTCGTCATCTTCCAGAGGAGATATGGGCGTCCTCCTTCCAATCGGGAGATCCGGTATTTGTACAACTTGAGAGGCTACAAGAAGGGGTCTCCCTACATCAGCTTGGAATCGGCCGTATCCTTTAAGCTGGTCCTGGATTTATACTCCAAGTACAGCATGTTTAAGAAGGAGTGGTTTTTTGTCAGGGATGATTCTGTTTCTATTCGGTGCTTCACCTCCGGATGTAAGTCAAAGATTTATTTTTAATTCCCGTTCTGGTTGCAATACTCTTTCTTATGTGTTTTTATTTTTTGCTAGCGACAGGTGGTTTTGCGGTCGTGGAGAATGACCGCCTGGTTCAGACGGCAGCAGAAATAGAAGCTATTACTGGGAGAGATAGGTCGGCTGCCTACCTGATCAGGAACGCTACACTCTTGGAGTACAACTTGATCCTTCCACAGCAGTCTGTGGTCAAGTAGAGGGACACGGCTGAAGAGAAGGCTGCCCAAGCTAAATAAGGGGCCGAGTTGAAGAGCAGTAAAAGGAGGCCCTTTCCGAAACACCCGGTTGCGGGGGGGAAGAAGCTCAAAAAGTCTGACGGTCCCTCTCCCAGCTCATGTCCAGATATCCCGGAGGAGGGAGACGTGGAGGAGGAGCAAGGCGAAGATGGAGGAGAAGGCGTTGGAGGTGGCGACGGTGTCGGGGCATTGTCTTCTAGGCAAGTAGGCGAGATGCAAGAGTGGACGGATGACGCTTTCCGCCAAGCCTTCGAAGGTTTGGAGGGGACGGAGAAGTCCAAGAAAGCCGATAACGTTGGGACCGGCATCGATCTGTCTTCCGGGAGCGCCTCTACTGAAGCAACTTCGGCGGTTCAAGGTGAATTTCACTTTACTCTTTTAACTCTTGAATGATGGCTCAATACATGTTGGTGACACTTGGTTTTCATATCAGGAGCAGGTAAAACGGCCAAGACCTCAGATCTTCGGCACAGGCTTGAACAATACAAGCTCTCTAAAGCTTCCGCCAAGCCGAAGCCTCCGACCCACCGTTCCGGGGATGTAGTCAGCTACCGTCCTCTTCTTGGGGTTATTGGAGAGGATATTCAAAAGAGAAAGAGGAGTCGCTCCCTATCCGAGCCTTCACCTGGTCCTCAGCCCCCAATTCAGCCTCTTCATGATATCACGGAGGAGGATACTGAGTTCACACCCTCTCCGCACCCGTTTGAAAATCCTACCGTTACTCAAATTGATCGTCCTGGCTTGGCTCGTAATCCATTTGCGGGTCAACCTGATCTGGATCCAAGTTCTCATGATATTTCCTTCGACGAGGTTACCGGTGAGCACCTTCTTCCTCGCAACCCTATGGTAAAGGTGCTTGATGAGGCCAAATCCCTGGACCTTGATTTGCTTACTACTCGGGTTGTCGCTATGGGGAACGAAGCTAAAGCAAATATCGACCGGGTTGCTGAGGAGACCAGGAAGTTGATGGGGCATCATGCCCGATTGGTCAAGGCCGGGGAGGAAATTGGGAGTGCTAACATAAGACTGCGATTAGTGGTTTCCGACCAGGCCAAGCAACTCGCTGATCAGGCCATCCAGATCTCTCAGCACGAGGCCGCCTCCGGACGTCTAAAGAAAACTATGGAAGAGGCCAGCCGGGCCGAACTGCGGAAAATGGAGGCTACTTGCAAGGAACGGATCGATATGGCCATTGCCACGGTGGACGAGGTTCGGAAAGCGGATCTTGAGCAGATAGAGGAGCTATCTGGGAAGCTTGAGGCTGTAGAGCTTGCTCAAGCCAAGTTGAGGGAGGAGATGGAGGCGATGCGGAAATCCCTTCAGGCTGACTGCTCGAGATACCAATTGGAGAGAGATGCCGCCGTCGTAAGGTTGTCGGATTCCGAGGCCCGGGCGAGGGAGTTTGAAGAGAACGAGGGGCTGATGGAGGGGATGCTCCAGGATATGTACTTCCGTACTTGGAGGCAGGGTAACTTGTCCTGGATGGATGATTACCCTCGGGTTATGGCTAGGATCTATCTCAGGGCTCTAGAGGAGGCCCAGGCTGAGGCAGATAAGGAGGGTGGCGTGGCCTTTAGGATGGATGTTGTTACCGTCCAGTTTAACAAGGAGGAGAAGGTGGCGGTGAAGGAGGGCATGCGGTTGCTTGCAGCTGAGGAGACAGGTGTGCAAGCGGAGGATGATGATCAAGTTGATCAAGGAGCATATGCTGGTAAGTCTTCCTTTCTATTCTTTCCGTTAACTTGGTTGCTTATCACTAACGAATTCTTTTTCTGACCGGACAGGTGGGCAACAGGACAAGGATAAGACTCCGACGCAGCCGGCTCCTTGATTAGACCTAGAAAATTCTTTTTATGGACTTGACATGGTTGTATATGTTAGTCTTAAAACAGTAAAGTAACTCTTAGGTTGTAATTTTTGCTACTTGTAATAAATAGCTCTATTTTTTACGTGTAATTCTTTAACTTACGCTGATTTTGTCGTCTTTTGAATGCTTTTTGCTATTTTGGCATGTTGTATGAGAAATATAGCTATGCATATTCTTGTAATCAAATTGTGTTTGACGTCAGGTTCTTGTTTAAAACATAATTTCATGACTTGCAATGTTAGCGTGAGGTGTGAATAAATTATAGTCATGTGTTTACATATGAAAGAAGGAAATACCGCACCTTATATTTTGCTTGTAGATGGCAGCTTTGAATATCCTGTGTGACCGAGTAAGGGATGCGGTCTAGTATCTTGCTGTGAGTATCCGCTTCTATTAGTGAGTGTCTCCTGTTCTTGTGTCCTGTACTTCAGGGATTGTTACAGAGGATAGGAGAACAGTTTCTTAAGTAAAATTGAAATATGTGAAAAAGTAAAACTTCCAATCACGGAAGGCCGTCGATGTGCTTAAGTTCGTGGCAAACGGGCTTTGTAGTCACTTTCCCTAGCTGTGTGTGATATCCCGGAATTTCGAGCAATATCAATTTAATAATCTATATTAAATATTAAATTGATTTGATGATAATTGTTAATAAGTTTAGAATTGAATTAATAATTTTCTTTTAAATGAATATTTAACTGATAAATTATCTTTTAAAGGCTAATAAATTGTTTTCTATTTATTTATATATATATATTTGTATATATGGTAAATAGTTAAAGTCTATTTAAATTTTAATAGATAAGGATATGCCTTCAAACTCTAATCTTTTAGTAATTTGGAAAATTTGATTAAATTCAATATTTAATAAATAATCAGTTGGCTTTAGAATATACTCAAGATTAAAAGTTAAAATTGTTTAAATGGTTTTAAATTAAATAAAAAGGTTTGTTGTTCTTTTTAGAGTATAGCTTAATAAAATTAGTAATTAAGTGATAAATTCTTTTATGAATTATTCTAATGTAATATTAGCTTTATTTATAATATGATGTCTATATAAGTAGATTTTTATTATAAATGAAAATTTGTTATATATATTTTGAAAAGGGATTTTGGTTTTAAAATTTATATAAATCTCTCATATTAACAATAATTATAGATAACAAAATATACCTTATAAATATTTAAAGTAAGTATAAATGAAATAATAATAGGTAATTAATTATTTGATAGTTTGAGTTTTTTTTATAAAATATAAACACACTTGTGTTAGAGAGAGAAATAATTATGCAAGCTAACCATAACAATAATCATAACAATTACAAAGTAAAAACTTGAGTAAAATACTTTATACTCTTTAGCAAAATATACTGGCAGGTAAGTAAAAATCACCTAAGTACAAAATGAGTAAAGGCAAGTAAATGTTATTTCTATAGCATGGTATATGGTGCAGGCAGTAGAACCATCTATATACATACAAATAGAATTGAGTGTGTATGCTTAGCATCTAAGAATAAACAAGGTAAAACTAAAAATATCTATGTACTAAAATAAGATAAGGTTGAGACATATAGTACATTAGCATTTAATGCTTTTCTTCCTAGCAAAACAAAGCCTGTTCTAAATATTTCCTTTCAGCCCCAAAGAGATAAAAATCTCTGAATTCGTGTGTACCTGGTCAATAAACAATGCTTTTCACTTGTTTATTTAGCAACCTTACTTCACTTTATTTCGTATACTAAAGCTTTGCAAATCCCAGTTCAAAGTTTTAAACAAGAAAAAAAAATGTTACAATCAAAACAACAATTTTATCAAAAATCTTTACTTAACCAAGAAAGCAATGAAAAGATCTGGGCTTTCAAGGTTTCAAGCTGTGCAAGTTTTAAAGCCATTTCAAAATCTTCTGGAATCAACAGCAAGAATAAATGTATGCAAGATTCAAGCTTTCTGATTTTAAAGCTAGGTGAGTAAACTTTTTAACTAAAACCTAAATACTCTGAGAATTTCTGTGATGATGTTTGTTTATATGTATGTATATGCAATGCTTGTGAATTTATATAAGTGTGCATATCTGTGGTTTTAAAACATCTCATATCTTAGTTTCAAGTCTCTGCTTTAAACTGTAAACATAAGATACCTTTAGTTTTGATGGATATGACTTATGTTTTAAGTAGACTTGTGATGTATGTATGGAAATATGTTTGTATGATTGTTTTAAGACTCTGGAAACATGGGTGTATGTTTTGATAAACTACTGTGATCATCTCTGTTCTAAAGCTCCCGAGATTTAAACTCAGTTTCAAACTTCAAATTCTTCTTCTCTAATCTTCTTTAGGCTTAAGTTGTTAAACCAAAGCTTGTTGTTTTAATCTAAACTAGGCTTTAAAAATAATTGCAATAATTATAGGTAGGAACATTGTCTGGAAACAATGAAAACACAGAGCCACTTGAAACTTGTTAAAAATCAAACATTTAATTTTGTTGATTTAATTATATATCTGAAATTGTATCTAGAAGATAGGATTTTTAAAATCAGATTCACAATTTTTAGTGTAGTATTGAATGTGTTCTGTGGTGATGTCTGTATTTCAAGTTATTGGGTTTCTCTGGTGATATAGTTGATCTGGGAGGTGGTGGTTCTTTCTGGAGATGGTAGAACGAGCGGGGACTTCGACAAAATTTCCTGATGGTGATATATGTCAGTGGGGTGGTGGCGATTGTCATTCAAAGTCTAGAACCCTAATTTAGCGAAGCTAGGAAGAATCGGTCACCGTGGTCCCTGTAGTGGATCGAGTTCGACGAGTTGCTGGGAAATGATAGTTGACGCGTAGGGGAAGTCGAGGCCGGAAGGGTTGAATTTCAGGTGGTCGGAGGTTGGCGAACGACGCGTTGCCAGGTTTGGGCGAGTTCGAGTTGATGGGTTCCAGGCTCAAGTTGATATCGAATTTTGAATTCGAGTGAGATAGGGAAATCTGGTGGTGATGATGGTGTTTGGGCATGAATGTCGACGAAGGAGTGTCGTCGAACTTGATCGGAGACGATCGAATTCGCTGTGCACGTGCACGGTGATCCTCTGGTGGATGATAAGAAGTCTGGGGTAGCAGGGAAATGATACTCGAGTTTCTCGAGTAAATGGAAGAAAGGCCCGAAGTTTTTATTTGTTTGACTCGAAGTAAAATAGGGTAGGCTCGGGTATATTTGTGTTGCCAGTTTTAAAGCCTGTAAGGCTTTAAGTTTTGAATTTGGAAGCAGGGTTTTAACAGAGTTAAAACCAAAAATTTAAATGTGGATTCAAATTAAGTTTTGTCTCCATAGTTTTAAAATAAAAATAAGTTTTATAAAATAAAATGTTTTAACAACTTTAAATTGTTTAAAGAATATTTTAAAGAGTGATTTAAATCTTGCTAAGATAAATTTGTATTTATTTGAATCTAAATTTGAAAAGGAATGTAAAAGTAAATGCAAAAGTAAAATGGTTCAAATACACTTGTAAGTGATAATTTGATTTTAGATAAGGAAATGTTTTATTCTTAAATAAATGAAAATGTAGGAGTTGAGACTATTAAAATACATATTAACTAATTTGATTAATTAATGATGGAATTAATTAATTTAGTAATTAAAAGTTAAATTAGTTAATTAAGGTTTGAGATAATTAATTGGTAATAAATAGATATTTAAGAATCATTAATTAAATAAGAGTTGAATTTGAATCTATGGTTATTAGTTAATAAAGTAAGCAAGAATTAATTAAGTAATATTTAATACTTAATTAATTGAATAATTAAGGATTTATTTATGAGTTAGTAAAGATAAAATTTAATTGTAATTAATAATAAATCTTAATTTAATTACTTTGGAAGAGTAATTTAAGAGGTGTTAATAATTAATGAAGGTGATTAACTAGAATGAATTAATATGATTAATCTTGATAATTAATTGGATTATTTAATCAATTATGGATTAATTAAGTATAATTTACTTATGGAAATAATTAAGAAATTTATCTCTCATTGTAATTAATTAAGTTAAACATGAATTAGTTTAAGTTAATTAATTTGGTTTAATTAATTTAAATAACCATTTGATGATGTGATAAGTATAATTACTTAAGGAAGTAATTTATTGGGCATGATTTAATAATGAAAGTAATTTGAGTATAATTACTTTGTATAAATTAATCAAGGGATTAATTAGAGAATAATTAATTATGGAGTAATTAAGTTATTTAATGAAGTAATTAAGGGTAGTTGATTACTGAATGGAGTTAATCAAGGTGATTAACAGATTTGGTTTAAATTGAAGATAAATTACTAAATGTAATATATGTAATTAGAGATCATTAAATATTGTAATTAATGATGTAATTATTTGGAAATAGTTAATAAATGAAGGAATCCATTTATGTAATTAATTAAGAAGTAATGTAATTAATTTTAGTAATTTAAAGATTACTTTCTATATTTGGTATAAGATAATTAAATTGTGAAAAATAATTAAAGGATAATTACTTAAATGTAATTAAAGATAATTAATCAAGGATGATTAATTAAGATGGAAGTAGGGAATGATTAATAAATTGACTTGAAATTAATTAATGGTTATATAAGCAAGATTTATAATGATGAAGTAATTAATTTAATTTACTTTAAATTAATTAAAGATAGGGTAATTAATTTAATTCATTTTAAATTAATTATAAATGATGTGATTATTGATCCTTGTTTATTTATGATGGATGATATTGATTTCCTTGATTTGATTGGGATCTCAGATATGAGATGAGTGATATCTATTGTGATATGGATGCTTGTTTTAAGTATGATAATGTTGATTATCTGTTTGGGTTGATAATATTGATTATCTGTTTATGATGATAATGTGATTATCCATTGTTATATTGTGATTTATCTATCTGTATGTATATAGATAATTGAATTGAATTGTTTTAACTTTAAAACAACTTGGCCTTAAAAGATACGTTTTGGATTTCGATGAGACCGGGATCGGGTTTTCCAGATTTGGAAGTCCGAAAACCACATCGATCCAAATTAACGATAGGTCGTGAATCTCAAGTGAAGATGAAGATTCAGAGTGCAAGGGTTATTGTCGTTAACTCTGAGGGCGATTCCAAAATGAGTGTAACGAGATAATGCCTTCGGTTTCGTTCGAACCCGGAACGAACTTGTATGGATTGAATGCTTTCAGAACATCGTCAGGTGGACGATGAGCATTCTAAGAGATGTGTTCTCTAAAGGTAATCGTAGCCTCAAGCCTCATCAACCGGGAATGGCTAAAACAGGGGAGGTGCAGCAAGGTTAGTGGGTAGCACCCAAGTAGGATGAGATTTCCCCTGTCTAGAGTCCCTTTTATTCGGCTGTGTGGCGGTTGCTAGCTACAACCGCGGGGTTTCTTATCCGGGAATTATCCAGTAAGGGATGTTCCGGCCTTGTGTTGCAGGGGACTTAGGGTGGGTCCTCGGTACGGTGATCTAGGCCACGTACTGTGACGAGCGGTACCCCGGTAGCCCTGCCATTGTATGGAATCCAAAATCCAATAAGCGCCCTCGGATTTGATTGTAAACCTAGTATGCTGGAATTTAATGAATGTAACAATTTCGGCTATTTTCTATTTACTTGAAAACCCTAGACACTATTATAATATCACTGGATTTCCTATCAAAGTTTTGGTTAGCGTAAGGTAAAAACTTACCCATGTTTATGTCTGGGGAGTCTTACGTGATACCTTTGTTTCAAAGGCTTTTCAAAGTTAAACAGCTTTAACCGTTTACTCATACCAGACCCATGTCTGACCCGGAGTTTATTTCTGTTTTTCCTAAACTCTCGGGTACTCAAATTTTTACGAGTAGCCAAGAGATTCAGGTTAGCTTTGACGTATTCTGGAGGAGCAATGGAGCAGGAGGCTTCAGCGTATAGATATATAGTGATTCCGATGTGTTAGTGTTTATCTGTATTTCCGCTGTGTTGTATCTCTGTATTGTATTGAGATGTATCGAGTTGGATTAACTAGACAGGTATTTATAACTGTCTAGTATGTGCTGTATTGTCTGTGTAACTTTGATATATATGATATTATGTAATCTCTTATGTGATATATTATATTTCATTCGTTCCGCTTTTGAGATTCTGGTGTATTTTCTTCTTTCTTCTCTATCTTTTCTATTTCTCACCCTTTTCTTTCTTCATAGTGATACGACTTTCCGGTAGTGGAAAGCCGGGACGTCACAGTTGGTATCAGAGCATAGGTTGAGCGAATACCTAGGCTCTGGAGTGGTGTCTATCTTGAGAGAGCGTACTTGTAATTTTGATATATATATATATATCTATATTTCTGCCTATTTGTTGGGTTACCTGTTCGGGTTTTCCAATATAAGTTATAAAGGTAGATAGGGTGGTGGTGTGTGTAACACGACTACCAATAATTGGAGTTTGTTGAGGTTGGAAGCGTATCTGCCGAGACTGTAGACCTAATACCATCTCGAGTGAGCTTTGAGTGGTCTAAGGATATCATTGATCTCTGAAGGAAACCTGTTAAGGTTTGGAGTCCATCATTTAAGTGTAAGATGATCGCGCTTATGTGAGCGGATTTTAGAGAGTTTGGATGTGCTAGAGTTTGGATTTGTCGGTTGGACAGAAGAAAGTTCTGGTATCTTGATACCTCAGGATGTAGTAGCTGTGTGATGAGACACAATGACTATGGATGTCTCCGAAGATGTTTCTTTGGAACGAGTTAACGAAGTGTGTCTACTTCGGTGTTGGGGCTGTGCGCAGCAGAGTGTTTCTGTTTAGTTCGAGGTTCAAGTTTCTCGAAGGGCTTTGGATTTGGAATTCCTTGGCATTGGTGTCAGCAGTGTAGCTCGGAGTGTTCTGTGTGTTGACAAGGAAGCTTTCTAGCTTAGCAGTGGAGTTTAGAAGCAGCAGAGTGGTTCCGTTCCTTCGATGGGTTGGCTAGATAAGTGTAAGCTGTTCTGTTTGGTAAAGAGAGAGTAGTTTTCTTTGGTATTAGGCTGGATTGATCGAAAAAGTGACTTGCGATAGTCTGAGTGTTCTCTTGGTTTGTTAGGGATTTTTCTAGATGACTTCAGGAAGTCGGAGTTTTGTAAACATCTGGAGATTGAGTTTAGTATCGACTGGATTCTAGAAGTGGTACCGATGGTCCCGCTTAGTAGTAGGATGGTTTCTGGAGGAAGATCTTAGTGAAGCAGCTCAGGTTTTGGAGGAACTTCTGAGTTTTTTTTTGTGGATCTGTTGAACCATATTTTTGGGAAGTGTTTCCCCAGTCTTTGCTTATGTTCGTCATTAGCATTTTCATCTGCTCAGATTAGAGTTGTGCAGCGGAAGCATATTGGAGTGCATCTATTTTATCTCTTCCGGATAAGGGTAGTGAGATCTGTCTTCTGATTCAGGAGTAGAGTGGAGTCTGAGTTGTGGTTGATCTTAGAAAGATCATTTGGTTGGATTGTTTGGGTTCAGTATTGTTCTAAGGGCATCAACGAAGGATAAGCTGACCAGTAAGGATGTAGGAGACCCAGGATCGTCCGAAGATTTTGTGGATAAGGATCGGAGATTTGATTTTGGATAAGTATTGGGTTTCCAGGAGTGAATTGCTAGTTTGGATAACTGGGATTCGTTTTTTTCACATGTCTCTGAGGGAGTACGTGTATGAGTTATCTCTGGTTGTAGAACCAACAGTTCAGGGAGTTGTGGATGTTGAGTTAGACTTGATTGTTGTCTGATATCCTGTTGTGTTTTGTAGATCTAGATGAGTGGAAGCTCTATAGCTTAGTAGTATTGATTGTTTGGATCCTGTAGAGCGAGTATCCCGGTGTTTATACCTAGGAAACTCTAGATAGTCCTATCCTGATTTTGTTTGGATAGTTAGATTTGTTTGACTGGATGAGTTGGTTGCTATGGTTGTTAGCATATATGGATGACATATGCTTGTGCTTAAAATTTAAACATTAATGAGATTATTAAATTATCTTTTTTTTTTAATTTCGGGGACGAAATTCTTTTAAGGGGGGAGGAATGTGATATCCCGGAATTTCGAGCGATATCAATTTAATAATCTATATTAAATATTAAATTGATTTGATGATAATTGTTAATAAGTTTAGAATTGAATTAATAATTTTCTTTTAAATGAATATTTAACTGATAAATTATCTTTTAAAGGCTAATAAATTGTTTTCTATTTATTTATATATATATTTGTATATATGGTAAATAGTTAAAGTCTATTTAAATTTTAATAGATAAGGATATGCCTTCAAACTCTAATCTTTTAGTAATTTGGAAAATTTGATTAAATTCAATATTTAATAAATAATCAGTTGGCTTTAGAATATACTCAAGATTAAAAGTTAAAATTGTTTAAATGGTTTTAAATTAAATAAAAAGGTTTGTTGTTCTTTTTAGAGTATAGCTTAATAAAATTAGTAATTAAGTGATAAATTCTTTTATGAATTATTCTAATGTAATAATTAGCTTTATTTATAATATGATGTCTATATAAGTAGATTTTTATTATAAATGAAAATTTGTTATATATATTTTGAAAAGGGATTTTGGTTTTAAAATTTATATAAATCTCTCATATTAACAATAATTATAGATAACAAAATATACCTTATAAATATTTAAAGTAAGTATAAATGAAATAATAATAGGTAATTAATTATTTGATAGTTTGAGTTTTTTTTATAAAATATAAACACACTTGTGTTAGAGAGAGAAATAATTATGCAAGCTAACCATAACAATAATCATAACAATTACAAAGTAAAAACTTGAGTAAAATACTTTATACTCTTTAGCAAAATATACTGGCAGGTAAGTAAAAATCACCTAAGTACAAAATGAGTAAAGGCAAGTAAATGTTATTTCTATAGCATGGTATATGGTGCAGGCAGTAGAACCATCTATATACATACGAATAGAATTGAGTGTGTATGCTTAGCATCTAAGAATAAACAAGGTAAAACTAAAAATATCTATGTACTAAAATAAGATAAGGTTGAGACATATAGTACATTAGCATTTAATGCTTTTCTTCCTAGCAAAACAAAGCATGTTCTAAATATTTCCTTTTAGCCCCAAAGAGATAAAAATCTCTGAATTCGTGTGTACCTGGTCAATAAACAATGCTTTTCACTTGTTTATTTAGCAACCTTACTTCACTTTATTTCGTATACTAAAGCTTTGCAAATCCCAGTTCAAAGTTTTAAACAAGAAAAAAAATGTTACAATCAAAACAACAATTTTATCAAAAATCTTTACTTAACCAAGAAAGCAATGAAAAGATCTGGGCTTTCAAGGTTTCAAGCTGTGCAAGTTTTAAAGCCATTTCAAAATCTTCTGGAATCAACAGCAAGAATAAATGTATGCAAGATTCAAGCTTTCTGATTTTAAAGCTAGGTGAGTAAACTTTTTAACTAAAACCTAAATACTCTGAGAATTTCTGTGATGATGTTTGTTTATATGTATGTATATGCAATGCTTGTGAATTTATATAAGTCTGCATATCTGTGGTTTTAAAACATCTCATATCTTAGTTTCAAGTCTCTGCTTTAAACTGTAAACATAAGATACCTTTAGTTTTGATGGATATGACTTATGTTTTAAGTAGACTTGTGATGTATGTATGGAAATATGTTTGTATGATTGTTTTAAGACTCTGGAAACATGTGTGTATGTTTTGATAAACTACTGTGATCATCTCTGTTCTAAAGCTCCCGAGATTTAAACTCAGTTTCAAACTTCAAATTCTTCTTCTCTAATCTTCTTTAGGCTTAAGTTGTTAAACCAAAGCTTGTTGTTTTAATCTAAACTAGGCTTTAAAAATAATTGCAATAATTATAGGTAGGAACATTGTCTGGAAACAATGAAAACACAGAGCCACTTGAAACTTGTTAAAAATCAAACATTTAATTTTGTTGATTTAATTATATATCTGAAATTGTATCTAGAAGATAGGATTTTTAAAATCAGATTCACAATTTTTAGTGTAGTATTGAATGTGTTCTGTGGTGATGTCTGTATTTCGAGTTATTGGGTTTCTCTGGTGATATAGTTGATCTGGGAGGTGGTGGTTCTTTCTGGAGATGGTAGAACGAGCGGGGACTTCGACAAAATTTCCTGATGGTGATATATGTCAGTGGGGTGGTGGCGATTGTCATTCAAAGTCTAGAACCCTAATTTAGCGAAGCTAGGAAGAATCGGTCACCGTGGTCCCTGTAGTGGATCGAGTTCGACGAGTTGCTGGGAAATGATAGTTGACGCGTAGGGGAAGTCGAGGCCGGAAGGGTTGAATTTCAGGTGGTCGGAGGTTGGCGAACGACGCGTTGCCAGGTTTGGGCGAGTTCGAGTTGATGGGTTCCAGGCTCAAGTTGATATCGAATTTTGAATTCGAGTGAGATAGGGAAATCTGGTGGTGATGATGGTGTTTGGGCATGAATGTCGACGAAGGAGTGTCGTCGAACTTGATCGGAGACGATCGAATTCGCTGTGCACGTGCACGGTGATCCTCTGGTGGATGATAAGAAGTCTGGGGTAGCAGGGAAATGATACTCGAGTTTCTCGAGTAAATGGAAGAAAGGCCCGAAGTTTTTATTTGTTTGACTCGAAGTAAAATAGGGTAGGCTCGGGTATATTTGTGTTGCCAGTTTTAAAGCCTGTAAGGCTTTAAGTTTTGAATTTGGAAGCAGGGTTTTAACAGAGTTAAAACCAAAAATTTAAATGTGGATTCAAATTAAGTTTTGTCTCCATAGTTTTAAAATAAAAATAAGTTTTATAAAATAAAATGTTTTAACAACTTTAAATTGTTTAAAGAATATTTTAAAGAGTGATTTAAATCTTGCTAAGATAAATTTGTATTTATTTGAATCTAAATTTGAAAAGGAATGTAAAAGTAAATGCAAAAGTAAAATGGTTCAAATACACTTGTAAGTGATAATTTGATTTTAGATAAGGAAATGTTTTATTCTTAAATAAATGAAAATGTAGGAGTTGAGACTATTAAAATACATATTAACTAATTTGATTAATTAATGATGGAATTAATTAATTTAGTAATTAAAAGTTAAATTAGTTAATTAAGGTTTGAGATAATTAATTGGTAATAAATAGATATTTAAGAATCATTAATTAAATAAGAGTTGAATTTGAATCTATGGTTATTAGTTAATAAAGTAAGCAAGAATTAATTAAGTAATATTTAATACTTAATTAATTGAATAATTAAGGATTTATTTATGAGTTAGTAAAGATAAAATTTAATTGTAATTAATAATAAATCTTAATTTAATTACTTTGGAAGAGTAATTTAAGAGGTGTTAATAATTAATGAAGGTGATTAACTAGAATGAATTAATATGATTAATCTTGATAATTAATTGGATTATTTAATCAATTATGGATTAATTAAGTATAATTTACTTATGGAAATAATTAAGAAATTTATCTCTCATTGTAATTAATTAAGTTAAACATGAATTAGTTTAAGTTAATTAATTTGGTTTAATTAATTTAAATAACCATTTGATGATGTGATAAGTATAATTACTTAAGGAAGTAATTTATTGGGCATGATTTAATAATGAAAGTAATTTGAGTATAATTACTTTGTATAAATTAATCAAGGGATTAATTAGAGAATAATTAATTATGGAGTAATTAAGTTATTTAATGAAGTAATTAAGGGTAGTTGATTACTGAATGGAGTTAATCAAGGTGATTAACAGATTTGGTTTAAATTGAAGATAAATTACTAAATGTAATATATGTAATTAGAGATCATTAAATATTGTAATTAATGATGTAATTATTTGGAAATAGTTAATAAATGAAGGAATCCATTTATGTAATTAATTAAGAAGTAATGTAATTAATTTTAGTAATTTAAAGATTACTTTCTATATTTGGTATAAGATAATTAAATTGTGAAAAATAATTAAAGGATAATTACTTAAATGTAATTAAAGATAATTAATCAAGGATGATTAATTAAGATGGAAGTAGGGAATGATTAATAAATTGACTTGAAATTAATTAATGGTTATATAAGCAAGATTTATAATGATGAAGTAATTAATTTAATTTACTTTAAATTAATTAAAGATAGGGTAATTAATTTAATTCATTTTAAATTAATTATAAATGATGTGATTATTGATCCTTGTTTATTTATGATGGATGATATTGATTTCCTTGATTTGATTGGGATCTCAGATATGAGATGAGTGATATCTATTGTGATATGGATGCTTGTTTAAAGTATGATAATGTTGATTATCTGTTTGGGTTGATAATATTGATTATCTGTTTATGATGATAATGTGATTATCCATTGTTATATTGTGATTTATCTATCTGTATGTATATAGATAATTGAATTGAATTGTTTTAACTTTAAAACAACTTGGCCTTAAAAGATACGTTTTGGATTTCGATGAGACCGGGATCGGGTTTTCCAGATTTGGAAGTCCGAAAACCACATCGATCCAAATTAACGATAGGTCGTGAATCTCAAGTGAAGATGAAGATTCAGAGTGCAAGGGTTATTGTCGTTAACTCTGAGGGCGATTCCAAAATGAGTGTAACGAGATAATGCCTTCGGTTTCGTTCGAACCCGGAACGAACTTGTATGGATTGAATGCTTTCAGAACATCGTCAGGTGGACGATGAGCATTCTAAGAGATGTGTTCTCTAAAGGTAATCGTAGCCTCAAGCCTCATCAACCGGGAATGGCTAAAACAGGGGAGGTGCAGCAAGGTTAGTGGGTAGCACCCAAGTAGGATGAGATTTCCCCTGTCTAGAGTCCCTTTTATTCGGCTGTGTGGCGGTTGCTAGCTACAACCGCGGGGTTTCTTATCCGGGAATTATCCAGTAAGGGATGTTCCGGCCTTGTGTTGCAGGGGACTTAGGGTGGGTCCTCGGTACGGTGATCTAGGCCACGTACTGTGACGAGCGGTACCCCGGTAGCCCTGCCATTGTATGGAATCCAAAATCCAATAAGCGCCCTCGGATTTGATTGTAAACCTAGTATGCTGGAATTTAATGAATGTAACAATTTCGGCTATTTTCTATTTACTTGAAAACCCTAGACACTATTATAATATCACTGGATTTCCTATCAAAGTTTTGGTTAGCGTAAGGTAAAAACTTACCCATGTTTATGTCTGGGGAGTCTTACGTGATACCTTTGTTTCAAAGGCTTTTCAAAGTTAAACAGCTTTAACCGTTTACTCATACCAGACCCATGTCTGACCCGGAGTTTATTTCTGTTTTTCCTAAACTCTCGGGTACTCAAATTTTTACGAGTAGCCAAGAGATTCAGGTTAGCTTTGACGTATTCTGGAGGAGCAATGGAGCAGGAGGCTTCAGCGTATAGATATATAGTGATTCCGATGTGTTAGTGTTTATCTGTATTTCCGCCGTGTTGTATCTCTGTATTGTATTGAGATGTATCGAGTTGGATTAACTAGACAGGTATTTATAACTGTCTAGTATGTGCTGTATTGTCTGTGTAACTTTGATATATATGATATTATGTAATCTCTTATGTGATATATTATATTTCATTCGTTCCGCTTTTGAGATTCTGGTGTATTTTCTTCTTTCTTCTCTATCTTTTCTATTTCTCACCCTTTTCTTTCTTCATAGTGATACGACTTTCCGGTAGTGGAAAGCCGGGACGTCACAGTTGGTATCAGAGCATAGGTTGAGCGAATACCTAGGCTCTGGAGTGGTGTCTATCTTGAGAGAGCGTACTTGTAATTTTGATATATATATATATATCTATATTTCTGCCTATTTGTTGGGTTACCTGTTCGGGTTTTCCAATATAAGTTATAAAGGTAGATAGGGTGGTGGTGTGTGTAACACGACTACCAATAATTGGAGTTTGTTGAGGTTGGAAGCGTATCTGCCGAGACTGTAGACCTAATACCATCTCGAGTGAGCTTTGAGTGGTCTAAGGATATCATTGATCTCTGAAGGAAACCTGTTAAGGTTTGGAGTCCATCATTTAAGTGTAAGATGATCGCGCTTATGTGAGCGGATTTTAGAGAGTTTGGATGTGCTAGAGTTTGGATTTGTCGGTTGGACAGAAGAAAGTTCTGGTATCTTGATACCTCAGGATGTAGTAGCTGTGTGATGAGACACAATGACTATGGATGTCTCCGAAGATGTTTCTTTGGAACGAGTTAACGAAGTGTGTCTACTTCGGTGTTGGGGCTGTGCGCAGCAGAGTGTTTCTGTTTAGTTCGAGGTTCAAGTTTCTCGAAGGGCTTTGGATTTGGAATTCCTTGGCATTGGTGTCAGCAGTGTAGCTCGGAGTGTTCTGTGTGTTGACAAGGAAGCTTTCTAGCTTAGCAGTGGAGTTCAGAAGCAGCAGAGTGGTTCCGTTCCTTCGATGGGTTGGCTAGATAAGTGTAAGCTGTTCTGTTTGGTAAAGAGAGAGTAGTTTTCTTTGGTATTAGGCTGGATTGATCGAAAAAGTGACTTGCGATAGTCTGAGTGTTCTCTTGGTTTGTTAGGGATTTTTCTAGATGACTTCAGGAAGTCGGAGTTTTGTAAACATCTGGAGATTGAGTTTAGTATCGACTGGATTCTAGAAGTGGTACTGATGGTCCCGCTTAGTAGTAGGATGGTTTCTGGAGGAAGATCTTAGTGAAGCAGCTCAGGTTTTGGAGGAACTTCTGAGTTTTTTTTTGTGGATCTGTTGAACCATATTTTTGGGAAGTGTTTCCCCAGTCTTTGCTTATGTTCGTCATTAGCATTTTCATCTGCTCAGATTAGAGTTGTGCAGCGGAAGCATATTGGAGTGCATCTGTTTTATCTCTTCCGGATAAGGGTAGTGAGATCTGTCTTCTGATTCAGGAGTAGAGTGGAGTCTGAGTTGTGGTTGATCTTAGAAAGATCATTTGGTTGGATTGTTTGGGTTCAGTATTGTTCTAAGGGCATCAACGAAGGATAAGCTGACCAGTAAGGATGTAGGAGACCCAGGATCGTCCGAAGATTTTGTGGATAAGGATCGGAGATTTGATTTTGGATAAGTATTGGGTTTCCAGGAGTGAATTGCTAGTTTGGATAACTGGGATTCGTTTTTTTCACATGTCTCTGAGGGAGTACGTGTATGAGTTATCTCTGGTTGTAGAACCAACAGTTCAGGGAGTTGTGGATGTTGAGTTAGACTTGATTGTTGTCTGATATCCTGTTGTGTTTTGTAGATCTAGATGAGTGGAAGCTCTATAGCTTAGTAGTATTGATTGTTTGGATCCTGTAGAGCGAGTATCCCGGTGTTTATACCTAGGAAACTCTAGATAGTCCTATCCTGATTTTGTTTGGATAGTTAGATTTGTTTGACTGGATGAGTTGGTTGCTATGGTTGTTAGCATATATGGATGACATATGCTTGTGCTTAAAATTTAAACATTAATGAGATTATTAAATTATCTTTTTTTTTTTAATTTCGGGGACGAAATTCTTTTAAGGGGGGAGGAATGTGATATCCCGGAATTTCGAGCGATATCAATTTAATAATCTATATTAAATATTAAATTGATTTGATGATAATTGTTAATAAGTTTAGAATTGAATTAATAATTTTCTTTTAAATGAATATTTAACTGATAAATTATCTTTTAAAGGCTAATAAATTGTTTTCTATTTATTTATATATATATTTGTATATATGGTAAATAGTTAAAGTCTATTTAAATTTTAATAGATAAGGATATGCCTTCAAACTCTAATCTTTTAGTAATTTGGAAAATTTGATTAAATTCAATATTTAATAAATAATCAGTTGGCTTTAGAATATACTCAAGATTAAAAGTTAAAATTGTTTAAATGGTTTTAAATTAAATAAAAAGGTTTGTTGTTCTTTTTAGAGTATAGCTTAATAAAATTAGTAATTAAGTGATAAATTCTTTTATGAATTATTCTAATGTAATAATTAGCTTTATTTATAATATGATGTCTATATAAGTAGATTTTTATTATAAATGAAAATTTGTTATATATATTTTGAAAAGGGATTTTGGTTTTAAAATTTATATAAATCTCTCATATTAACAATAATTATAGATAACAAAATATACCTTATAAATATTTAAAGTAAGTATAAATGAAATAATAATAGGTAATTAATTATTTGATAGTTTGAGTTTTTTTTATAAAATATAAACACACTTGTGTTAGAGAGAGAAATAATTATGCAAGCTAACCATAACAATAATCATAACAATTACAAAGTAAAAACTTGAGTAAAATACTTTATACTCTTTAGCAAAATATACTGGCAGGTAAGTAAAAATCACCTAAGTACAAAATGAGTAAAGGCAAGTAAATGTTATTTCTATAGCATGGTATATGGTGCAGGCAGTAGAACCATCTATATACATACGAATAGAATTGAGTGTGTATGCTTAGCATCTAAGAATAAACAAGGTAAAACTAAAAATATCTATGTACTAAAATAAGATAAGGTTGAGACATATAGTACATTAGCATTTAATGCTTTTCTTCCTAGCAAAACAAAGCATGTTCTAAATATTTCCTTTCAGCCCCAAAGAGATAAAAATCTCTGAATTCGTGTGTACCTGGTCAATAAACAATGCTTTTCACTTGTTTATTTAGCAACCTTACTTCACTTTATTTCGTATACTAAAGCTTTGCAAATCCCAGTTCAAAGTTTTAAACAAGAAAAAAAAATGTTACAATCAAAACAACAATTTTATCAAAAATCTTTACTTAACCAAGAAAGCAATGAAAAGATCTGGGCTTTCAAGGTTTCAAGCTGTGCAAGTTTTAAAGCCATTTCAAAATCTTCTGGAATCAACAGCAAGAATAAATGTATGCAAGATTCAAGCTTTCTGATTTTAAAGCTAGGTGAGTAAACTTTTTAACTAAAACCTAAATACTCTGAGAATTTCTGTGATGATGTTTGTTTATATGTATGTATATGCAATGCTTGTGAATTTATATAAGTCTGCATATCTGTGGTTTTAAAACATCTCATATCTTAGTTTCAAGTCTCTGCTTTAAACTGTAAACATAAGATACCTTTAGTTTTGATGGATATGACTTATGTTTTAAGTAGACTTGTGATGTATGTATGGAAATATGTTTGTATGATTGTTTTAAGACTCTGGAAACATGTGTGTATGTTTTGATAAACTACTGTGATCATCTCTGTTCTAAAGCTCCCGAGATTTAAACTCAGTTTCAAACTTCAAATTCTTCTTCTCTAATCTTCTTTAGGCTTAAGTTGTTAAACCAAAGCTTGTTGTTTTAATCTAAACTAGGCTTTAAAAATAATTGCAATAATTATAGGTAGGAACATTGTCTGGAAACAATGAAAACACAGAGCCACTTGAAACTTGTTAAAAATCAAACATTTAATTTTGTTGATTTAATTATATATCTGAAATTGTATCTAGAAGATAGGATTTTTAAAATCAGATTCACAATTTTTAGTGTAGTATTGAATGTGTTCTGTGGTGATGTCTGTATTTCAAGTTATTGGGTTTCTCTGGTGATATAGTTGATCTGGGAGGTGGTGGTTCTTTCTGGAGATGGTAGAACGAGCGGGGACTTCGACAAAATTTCCTGATGGTGATATATGTCAGTGGGGTGGTGGCGATTGTCATTCAAAGTCTAGAACCCTAATTTAGCGAAGCTAGGAAGAATCGGTCACCGTGGTCCCTGTAGTGGATCGAGTTCGACGAGTTGCTGGGAAATGATAGTTGACGCGTAGGGGAAGTCGAGGCCGGAAGGGTTGAATTTCAGGTGGTCGGAGGTTGGCGAACGACGCGTTGCCAGGTTTGGGCGAGTTCGAGTTGATGGGTTCCAGGCTCAAGTTGATATCGAATTTTGAATTCGAGTGAGATAGGGAAATCTGGTGGTGATGATGGTGTTTGGGCATGAATGTCGATGAAGGAGTGTCGTCGAACTTGATCGGAGACGATCGAATTCGCTGTGCACGTGCACGGTGATCCTCTGGTGGATGATAAGAAGTCTGGGGTAGCAGGGAAATGATACTCGAGTTTCTCGAGTAAATGGAAGAAAGGCCCGAAGTTTTTATTTGTTTGACTCGAAGTAAAATAGGGTAGGCTCGGGTATATTTGTGTTGCCAGTTTTAAAGCCTGTAAGGCTTTAAGTTTTGAATTTGGAAGCAGGGTTTTAACAGAGTTAAAACCAAAAAATTAAATGTGGATTCAAATTAAGTTTTGTCTCCATAGTTTTAAAATAAAAATAAGTTTTATAAAATAAAATGTTTTAACAACTTTAAATTGTTTAAAGAATATTTTAAAGAGTGATTTAAATCTTGCTAAGATAAATTTGTATTTATTTGAATCTAAATTTGAAAAGGAATGTAAAAGTAAATGCAAAAGTAAAATGGTTCAAATACACTTGTAAGTGATAATTTGATTTTAGATAAGGAAATGTTTTATTCTTAAATAAATGAAAATGTAGGAGTTGAGACTATTAAAATACATATTAACTATTTTGATTAATTAATGATGGAATTAATTAATTTAGTAATTAAAAGTTAAATTAGTTAATTAAGGTTTGAGATAATTAATTGGTAATAAATAGATATTTAAGAATCATTAATTAAATAAGAGTTGAATTTGAATCTATGGTTATTAGTTAATAAAGTAAGCAAGAATTAATTAAGTAATATTTAATACTTAATTAATTGAATAATTAAGGATTTATTTATGAGTTAGTAAAGATAAAATTTAATTGTAATTAATAATAAATCTTAATTTAATTACTTTGGAAGAGTAATTTAAGAGGTGTTAATAATTAATGAAGGTGATTAACTAGAATGAATTAATATGATTAATCTTGATAATTAATTGGATTATTTAATCAATTATGGATTAATTAAGTATAATTTACTTATGGAAATAATTAAGAAATTTATCTCTCATTGTAATTAATTAAGTTAAACATGAATTAGTTTAAGTTAATTAATTTGGTTTAATTAATTTAAATAACCATTTGATGATGTGATAAGTATAATTACTTAAGGAAGTAATTTATTGGGCATGATTTAATAATGAAAGTAATTTGAGTATAATTACTTTGTATAAATTAATCAAGGGATTAATTAGAGAATAATTAATTATGGAGTAATTAAGTTATTTAATGAAGTAATTAAGGGTAGTTGATTACTGAATGGAGTTAATCAAGGTGATTAACAGATTTGGTTTAAATTGAAGATAAATTACTAAATGTAATATATGTAATTAGAGATCATTAAATATTGTAATTAATGATGTAATTATTTGGAAATAATTAATAAATGAAGGAATCCATTTATGTAATTAATTAAGAAGTAATGTAATTAATTTTAGTAATTTAAAGATTACTTTCTATATTTGGTATAAGATAATTAAATTGTGAAAAATAATTAAAGGATAATTACTTAAATGTAATTAAAGATAATTAATCAAGGATGATTAATTAAGATGGAAGTAGGGAATGATTAATAAATTGACTTGAAATTAATTAATGGTTATATAAGCAAGATTTATAATGATGAAGTAATTAATTTAATTTACTTTAAATTAATTAAAGATAGGGTAATTAATTTAATTCATTTTAAATTAATTATAAATGATGTGATTATTGATCCTTGTTTATTTATGATGGATGATATTGATTTCCTTGATTTGATTCGGATCTCAGATATGAGATGAGTGATATCTATTGTGATATGGATGCTTGTTTAAAGTATGATAATGTTGATTATCTGTTTGGGTTGATAATATTGATTATCTGTTTATGATGATAATGTGATTATCCATTGTTATATTGTGATTTATCTATCTGTATGTATATAGATAATTGAATTGAATTGTTTTAACTTTAAAACAACTTGGCCTTAAAAGATACGTTTTGGATTTCGATGAGACCGGGATCGGGTTTTCCAGATTTGGAAGTCCGAAAACCACATCGATCCAAATTAACGATAGGTCGTGAATCTCAAGTGAAGATGAAGATTCAGAGTGCAAGGGTTATTGTCGTTAACTCTGAGGGCGATTCCAAAATGAGTGTAACGAGATAATGCCTTCGGTTTCGTTCGAACCTGGAACGAACTTGTATGGATTGAATGCTTTCAGAACATCGTCAGGTGGACGATGAGCATTCTAAGAGATGTGTTCTCTAAAGGTAATCGTAGCCTCAAGCCTCATCAACCAGGAATGGCTAAAACAGGGGAGGTGCAGCAAGGTTAGTGGGTAGCACCCAAGTAGGATGAGATTTCCCCTGTCTAGAGTCCCTTTTATTCGGCTGTGTGGCGGTTGCTAGCTACAACCGCGGGGTTTCTTATCCGGGAATTATCCAGTAAGGGATGTTCCGGCCTTGTGTTGCAGGGGACTTAGGGTGGGTCCTCGGTACGGTGATCTAGGCCACGTACTGTGACGGGCGGTACCCCGGTAGCCCTGCCATTGTATGGAATCCAAAATCCAATAAGCGCCCTCGGATTTGATTGTAAACCTAGTATGCTGGAATTTAATGAATGTAACAATTTCGGCTATTTTCTATTTACTTGAAAACCCTAGACACTATTATAATATCACTGGATTTCCTATCAAAGTTTTGGTTAGCGTAAGGTAAAAACTTACCCATGTTTATGTGTGGGGAGTCTTACGTGATACCTTTGTTTCAAAGGCTTTTCAAAGTTAAACAGCTTTAACCGTTTACTCATACCAGACCTATGTCTGACCCGGAGTTTATTTCTGTTTTTCCTAAACTCTCGGGTACTCAAATTTTTACGAGTAGCCAAGAGATTCAGGTTAGCTTTGACGTATTCTGGAGGAGCAATGGAGCAGGAGGCTTCAGCATATAGATATATAGTGATTCCGATGTGTTAGTGTTTATCTGTATTTCCACTGTGTTGTATCTCTGTATTGTATTGAGATGTATCGAGTTGTATTAACTAGACAGGTATTTATAACTGTCTAGTATGTGTTGTATTGTCTGTGTAACTTTGATATATATGATATTATGTAATCTCTTATGTGATATATTATATTTCATTCGTTCCGCTGTTGAGATTCTGGTGTATTTTCTTCTTTCTTCTCTATCTTTTCTATTTCTCACCCTTTTCTTTCTTCATAGTGATACGACTTTCCGGTAGTGGAAAGTTGGGTCGTCACACTGTGGGTCTTGGAGACATTTGTCACCCATCCTATGCCTCCGCGGGGAGTTAATTCTTTTTTACCACAACCGCACTTAAGACACATCGGAGCCGAGATCGCGCATAGTAACTACCCGGGCCATTATGGCCCATAATCGTGGGTATTATTCGATTTACTATGGCCGGCTAGCGTAGGTGCCGATCGTCAACCGTGAACTTCCCCTGGCTGGCCACACCTTATGTTGGGGCTTATAATCGGTTCACAGTTGCCGGCGAGCCGAACGCCGTAATGAGCTGCCTCGGCTATAGTCGGCCTTCTCGGTGGCTTATAATCGGCTCATTACAGTTGGCTTTAAAGGCCGTCGCGAGCAATGAGTTAACCCGCAGCAGAGGGATGCCGGAGCAAAAGTGTCTCATTGGCGAGGGCATAGATTTGCATAGTACCTGTTAGGTCTTGTCCAGGTGAAGTTGCACTGTGGAGTGCTTTGAGTGGAAATGCTATGCGCATAGGATTTTGTTCAACAGAAAAGGATAAACTTAACAAGCAGCCAAGATATAAAGGAACAAGTTAAAAAAGAGACAAGGTTTTTTTTTAAAGTGGTTCGGCAAGAAAAGGCCTACGTCCACTGATTCTCTTTATTAATTCACTTCATATGGGCAGTACAAGTTAAGAAAAGTATCGACGGAGGTGTTGGATGTTCCATGCCCTCTGGAATACCTCTCCGTCCACTGTTGACAAAATATAAGCTCCATTGTGGAGATCTTTATGAATTACATATGGTCCATCCCAGATTGGATCTAGTGCTCCGGGGCGAGGGAAGATTCGCTTGAGGACAAGATCCCCATCTCGTAAGGTACGGTGCTTGAATTTGGAGTTGTATTGTGCTGCCACTTTTTGCTTGTGGGCCGCTGCTTTAAGGACTGCATTATTTCTTCTCTCCTCAACTAGATCCAAAGACATGTGAAGGAGTTCTTCGTTCTCTTCTGGGTTATAATGGATCCTACGGTGGGAAGGCACAATGGTTTCAACTGGGAGCATAGCCTCTGATTCGTATGCCAAAGAGAAAGGAGTATGCCCCGTTGATGTTCTGAAGGATGTGCGATAGGCCCACAGTGCCGTAGGGAATTCATCCACCCAAGCACCTTTTGACTTTTCGAGTTTCTTTTTTATTAGAGTTTTCAGAATTTTGTTGACGGCTTCAACTTGCCCGTTTGCCTGGGGATACGCTACGGATGAGAATCTTTTATGAATTCCATGCTCTCGGCACCAGTTGGAAAATTCCTCGCTGTCAAACTGAAGTCCATTGTCTGATATGATTCTGAGTGGGACTCCGTACCTGCACAGAACATTTTTGATCAAGAAGTTAATAACTTTTGCTGAAGATACTTTATTCAGAGGTTCCGCTTCCACCCATTTGGTGAAATAGTCGACTGCCACTATAGCATATTTGGCCCCGCCTCGGCCCATTGGTAGCTCGCCGATTAAGTCAATTCCCCATATTGCGAAGGGCCAAGGGCTGGTCATTTGAGTAATCTCAGTTGTTGGTAGCCGCGGAATCTTAGCAAACTTCTGGCATCTGTCACACTTTTTGACGAAATCTAAGGCGTCCTTGTTTAAGGTAGGCCAGAAATATCCATATCGGAGTATCTTTTTTGCTATTGTTTGCCCTCCGGTGTGATCTCCGCAGCTTCCTTGATGAATGTTGGATAAGATTTCCCTGGCTTCCCTCCCAGCGACACACCTTAATAACGGGTTAGAGAATCCGCGCCGATAGAGGATGTCTTCTTGTATTGTGTAGCGGGAAGCTTTCCTTAAGATTTTCTTGACTTCGTTGCACCCGTTGGGTAGTGTGCCGCTTTGTAGGTAGTCTCGGATGGGAGTCATCCAAGTTGCTTCTTCGGTTGCAGCTATCGGATTCACTTGCTCAAAACTTGGGGTCAGTTGCTTTGAGATGGTTACCGCTCTGAAGATGGCGCTGTCTCTCACACTTGCTTGCTTCGCCAATTCGTCGACCTCTCGGTTCTCCTCCCGAGGGATGTGTTTGACTAAGTAGTGGTCCAATCGGCTGAGAAGTAACTTGGTCTTCTTTAAATATGCTATGAGTCGTTCTTCTCGAGCTTGGAATTCTCCTTGTATTTGATTAACAATAAGTTGAGAATCGCTATGAAGACACAAAGAATCGGCTCCGATTTCTATGGCAAGTTCTAATCCAGCTATCACTGCTTCATATTCTGCGTTGTTGTTGGTGGAAGTGAACTCCAACCTTATAGCATAGTGCAACTTATTTCCCCTGGGAGTGATTATTACCACACCTGCCCCCGAGCCTTGTTCGTTTGATGCACCATCCATAAAGAGATTCCACTTGATGTCTTCTGCTATTTCCAATTGCTCCTTATCTTCGTTGGTAGTGAATTCTGCAATGAAATCAGCCATGGGTTGTCCCTTGATGGCGGTGCGAGGGTGATAGGTGATATCATACTGACTTAGTTCAATGCACCATTTAAGTAGTCGCCCAGAAGTGTCAGGACGATGGAGTACCTGCCTCGGTGGTTGATCGGTCAGAACTTTGATGGAATGGGACTGGAAGTAGTGACGCAGTTTCCGTGATGTGATTAGTAAACAATATGCTAGCTTCTCAAGTTTAGGATATCTGACTTCTGCCCCCGTAAACCTCTTACTTACGAAGTAAACTGGCCGCTGCGTGCAGTTGTCTTCCCTTACCAAGGCAGCGCTTAGGGCGTGAGAAGACACAGCAAGGTATAGGTATAACTCTTCGCCTTTGCTTGGAGTCGAGAGTACCGGTGGTTTCTGGAGATGTTCGATTAAGTTAAGGAAAGCGGTTAAGTAATCGTCAGTCCATTCGAACTTTCCTTTGTCTTTCTTTAGAGCTTCGAAAAAGGGGACGCACTTGTCCATTGCTTTGGAGATGAATCGGCTTAGGGCGGCCACTTTTCCATTCAGGCTTTGCATTTCCTTTCGAGTGGAAGGTATCTTGATATCCCTTAGCGCTCGGACTTGTTCAGGGTTTGCTTCAATCCCTCTGGCACGGACGATGAATCCTAAGAACTTTCCTGATGATACTCCGAAGGAGCATTTTAGAGGATTCAACTTCATTCCATATTGGCGAAGTACTTGAAACATCTCGCCTAGGTGGCTTACGTGATCGTCGGCTTTCCTTGACTTTACCAGCATGTCATCCACGTATACTTCCATAGTTTGCCCTATTAGCCCTGCAAACATCTTGTTGACGAGGCGCTGGTAGGTGGCTCCTGCATTTTTAAGTCCGAAAGGCATTACCTTATAGCAGTATAAACCCCGGTCAATGATGAAACTAGTGTGGTCTTGATCGGGAGCATGCATAGGAATTTGGTTATATCCTGAGTATGCGTCCATAAAAGATAAGAGCTCGTGCCCGGCTGTGCTATCTACAAGTTGGTCGATCCGGGGAAGTGGGAATCAATCCTTTGGGCAGGCGTCGTTTAGGTTGGAGAAGTCAATGCATGTTCGCCACTTCCCATTAGCCTTCTTTACCAGCACCGAGTTAGCGATCCATTCTGGGTAGATGGCTTCTCGTATGAAGTCATTGGCGAGTAGATTCTTTACTTCTTCATCGAGGGCTACTGATCGCTCTGCCCCCATACTTCTCTTTCTTTGTTTTACGGGCGCCTTGGTAGGATCAATGTTTAGTACGTGGCATGCTACGTCGGGGGAGATTCTGTTCATGTCAGCGTGTGACCATGCGAATACATCCAAGTTGTGGCGGAGAAAGTCGATGAGTTGCTCCTTCAACTCTGCTTTTAGTTGGGACCCAATTTTCAACAGTCTACTCGAGTCGTGCTTGTCTACAGATACAAACTCCATAGCCTCTGCAGGCTCGGCGATGGCCTCCTCCTCTTTGTCCCTGGGGTCTAATTCATTGAAAGGGTCGCTGGTATACCGAAGACGAGGGGCTTTCTTTAGTTGCTATGCTTCTAGACTTTTCGTGCAGAGGGCAACCTCTACACCCTTCCCTTTATCCTTCCTGTGGTTGTTGCGAAGTTTAGTCACATAGCAGTCTCGAGCAACGTCCTGGTCTCCTTCTACTTCCCCTACTCCATTGTCCGTTGGAAATTTCATCTTTAGGCATCATGGGGCTAGGACAATTTGGAAGTCAGACAAGGCTGGCCTTCCTAAGAAGGCGTTGTAGGCCGAGTGGTTTTCTATTAGTACAAACGTCTGTCTCCGTACAACGGAGCGGGGATGGCTTCCAATTTCAACAAAGAGGTCCAGTTGTCCGAGGGGCATCTTCGCATATCCAGTGAAACCGTGTAGTGGTTTATCGCAGGGAGATACATCCTTCATTGATAGTTTCATTTTGTCGAATGCATGTTTGAACAGGATATTTACTGAGCTTCTAGTGTCTACTAGAATTCGGTAAACTTCGGCGGGACCGAGCCGGGCAGAGATAACCATGGGATCCATGTGAGGGTATTGCCTTCCTTCTAGGTCACGCTTACCGAATGTGATGTCATCACTTTATTTCCGCTTCGGGTGGCGCTCTTCTATAACCGAATTGACATAGTCTTTATTGTCTCTAAGCAACTTTCCATATCTTTCCATCTCTTTCCAGCTTCTGTCTGCGATGTGCGGTCCTCCCGAGATGGTATGGACCACTATCTTCTCTTGACTAGAGCCACTAGTGTTGCGGTTTCCTCTGCCGATCTCCGGTGAGGGTAGCCTTGGGTTCTCATTGGCAGGAGCTGGAGTCCTGTCCTGACCTTTTACATAGCATTCCAGTTTCTTCCTTCTGATGTGTTCCTCAATCAAGTCCCGGAGATGATGGCATTCATTGGTATCATGCCCATGAGATTCGTGGAAGCGGCAGAACTTTCCAGACTTCTGCGCGTTATCTGATTCCTTCTTGTATGGTGGGCGTTTGTATCTAACTTCGCCTTGGGTGACAAGGAAGATATTTTCGACGGTCTCGTTCAAAGGAGTGTAAGTGTCGAATCTCGGTCCTGGCCGATATAGGCGCTTTTCTCCCTTCTTGCCCCCAGCATTGTCTCTGGAATCATTTCTTCGAACGTCCCTTGCCACAGGAGGGGCGTTGCTGTGAGTTGCCTTATTTTGCTGTCCTGACTGCCCCTCAACGGCAGCATCCTCAAGCCTCATATATTTCCCGGCTTCATGGAAGAAATCGGGTAAAGTAGCTGGTTTTTCTTTTGTCAACCTTCTAGCAAATTTAGTGTCCAGATGCACACCACTACAGAGGGCCATTAGGATAAGCTTCTCATCGGCATCTTGGACTACGGCCGCTGCGGCATTGAATCGGGTTAGGTATTGCTGCAGTTTCTCTCCGGGTTTGTGTTTGATGCTGGATAAGGAATAAGCGTCCTTAGGTTGTTCTACATGAATGCGGAACTGACTGATAAACTTTTCTTTCAACATTTCCCACGAGCTGATGGATCCCTGGGGTAAATGACAGAACCAGGAGGTAGCGAGATCTGCTAAGAATAGTGGAAAGCATTTGCACAGTACTCCCTTTGTTGCTCCACTCATGAGCATATGTTGTGTGTATCTCTGTAAGTGTACAACGGGGTCGGAGGTTCCTTTGTAAGGTTCCATTGTTGGCATCTTCCATTCTCGGGGGGTGATAGCAGTTTCGATATTGCGGGCGAAAGAACTGGTTACTCTAGCGCCTATCCCTCGATCCCTTTGCTCCCGTTGGACGCACTCTCTGAATAAGCGTGCCATCCTTTCATCAAAATTTGGAGCAGATAGAAACGAGTTTGGTTCTGTTCTGTGGGACTGATTCCGTCCAGATGACCTGTAGGGATGGTATCGTCTATCATTCCTCATATTTTCCAGTGGCTGCCTTTGGTCTTCTGGGAGCATGCTAGGGTCAGCTACAGTTGGCCCTTGCCTTGATCTTCCCCTGCTGGGTTCTGATCTAAGCACTTCCTCGGGTCCAACTTCGGGCTGGACTCTAGCTCGGCCCCGTTCACTGGCGTTTCCATGGTTAGGCAGTATGACAGGCTCAGCTACAGCTGACCTTCGCCCGGTACCTCCCCCGTTGGGTTCGGTTCCAAACGTTTCCTTAGGCCTAACTTCGGGCTGTGCTCGATCTCGGCTCCTACCATGGCTGCTTCTGCCGTTAGCTCCTTCGAAGAAGGAAGATCTTTGTTGTCTCTGAGATCCTCCAGACTAGGACTCGCCCCATGATTCAGTGTTGCGGTTGGACTCTTCAGCATCCCTTAAGCGTGACATGAGATGATCCACCAAGGCTTCCTGCTGGGACGTGAAGCGGTTAGTTACTTCAACCACAACCCTGTCTAAATCTGCCCTAGTAATTGCTGCGGGCTATTCTATGGCAGGAGTGGTCGGATTAGCCTGTCCTTCATTTGGTACTGCTGCTAGAGGAGGACGATTTACTTGATCCGTGACAGCTGGATCTGGAAGACTGCTGGATGCGATGTTTTTTCCTTTGTTAACATCTTTTTTCTGCTTGGGAGGCATGTTTTCCAAGCGGCGAACGATGCTGGTAGGAAAAATGTTAAGTGGATGAAGCTGAAGCTTCGAGCTTATATTTCTCAGTGAAAGCACCAAAAATGTTTGCACAAAAAATGGACAAACACCTCAAAGTCGTATGATTTAATAGATTTTATGTTGTTCCTAGTGATTTGGGTGATTTATGCAAATATATGAAAAGCAGGGGCTGAACTGTAAAAGACACGCAGATTTATAGTGGTTCAGCCAGAATGTGCCTACGTCCACTTTATATGTTATTTCTCTTTTCTTGTTTAGATTACAAGTACAAAGCTTTGATACAAGTAAAAGAAAGTTGTTTGAAAGTTCTCTCCATGCTTGAGCTCTCAAACTTGTCTCCCATTGTTGTACCCCTGCCCCTCTATTTATAGAGTGAGGCTGGGGGTAGGGTTCTTTGATGTATACAGCTACTGATGGGCCCGGGATGATACAATCTGGCCTGGCAAATCTGGTTCGGCAATGCCTTGGTTCGGTAGTAGTTGGTTGGAGATGAGGTATTGGTTCGGTAGTACTTTGGTTCGGTGGGACTTTGGTGGAGTGGTTGGTTCGGCAGTGCTTGGACCGGTAGTGGATGGAGGGTGGCTGGTTTGGTAGCACTCTGGTTCGGTAGAGGTTGATTCGGCAGGGATGCTTTGGAGTTGGTTCGGTGAAGTCTGGTCCGGTAGGCAGTGGAGTTGGACCGGAGGCAGGTGATCCGGTGGGAGCTTGGAGAAGCATGGTTCGGTGATTGGTGAATTTGGTCCGGTGTCTTCTTTATCACTCTGATTCGGTGGTGGTATGAACGTACCCAACAATTTGAAAACAAATTCACATTCACTTATGTAGCCAATGTGTATAAACGTATCTACAACTTACATACTTATGATAATAAAATCAATATTATTATAATAGCTATATACGTATATACTCACTGACATCTGTAACCACTTCCATAAATCAAAGGGTCGTTGCTCAGATTTAAATATGCCTATACTATTTAAAAGTATATATATACAGACAATCTTAAACAAAAACAGCTTATAAACAGGTCAGTTTATATAACTTAATTTATAAACTATCCCAACAGCAACCTATTATAATGTATGCAAACTATCACCAAAAATGCAGACTGGCCACTTTACACAAAACGACCACTAGACTAAAACAACATCTCAAATTTTATAACCACAGATTCTATCATAAAGTTACAATTAATATTTAAAACAGTATTATACTTAACGCGTATATTCATTTGGAAGCCAAACCAACTTACACTTGAAACCCGATGCATATATACTCAAGTAATGTATATAACATATAAAACTGGTATAAACTTATACTCATCAAAATATATAAACTGGTATAGATATATAACTCACTTACAAACTCAATCGAAATCATTATATAAAATCTTTATAACATATACTATAGAAACCTTTCGTATATAAACACGTTCGAAATATTGTAAACAAAAGTACGGCTATAGGAACAAGTTTAACAGGAAATATATTTTTCGACGGCATGCATATAACCCAATATCTCTATACACATATATATACACGCCAACACATACTAGTACAACCTTATTACAAAATGAATCAACCAAACCCGTATACATACCTTTTAATAATAATTTATAAAAACTAAACTGTTGCTTATAAAATATATAACTTGTATAGTAATATATATAAAACGTGCAATACATATATGATATACATCAATATTTTAAACAAGTCACACAAATATATATGCATATATATATATACTAACATTACAAATAACTCACAGTTCAAAGAAGAAGAGATAGGCGGAAAAAGAGGAAGTGGTCGGCGCGGAGGAGTGTGGGCGGAGCAAGGTTTGCATGTGGGTGGATGAAGCCTCGGTGGAAGTGACAGCGTGGAGGATGTGAGGCCGAGATTTGGTGGAGGAGGGTGTGAACGGCGGTGTGGCTGCCACGTTGGTGCTGCGTGGGTAGGCTTCGGTTGGAATGGAGAAGGTTTGCAAACAGTGCAAGTGAAAAGAATTTTGTGTACGTGTCTTTTATATATGGCAGAAGGTAACTTATATCATGCAATATTATTTCTTTCAGATGAAACAAAAGAGAAGGAGAGTATGGGAATGAACCAGAGAGGAGAAAGAAACAGAGAGCCTCAAAGAAATGAACGAACTAAAAACACAAATGGAATAACACTGCAAATTAAAAAGGTGGAATAGTAAAGGTCAGGTAAGCTGAATTCTGGGAAAATATAAAAACTAGTGGCTATACGTTTGCACATGGATAACGAAAAGGCAAGAATCCTAAAGGTTCAAATAGGGGTACCGATACGGTTAGTCGTCTCGCAGATTTCGCCGTGTACAGGATGCCGAAATAAACAAACGAATATACCGCAGCGATCAGCAAGACGAGACGATCAAAACGGTATAAAGATATCGGTGGTTTGATTGAATTATAAAAATTCGAATTTTCTAATAGCGGAAAATGCAAGAAAAACGCTGAAAAATAAGATCGACGGAGCCAAAGATGTCCGAATTTGGAAAAATGACACATTAACATCTTGCTCAGAAGATGGTTTAGAATTTTTCTATGTAAAATATTTAGGTTTCGGAAACATTTTATTTTCATCGCTTTTTAACTGATTAAATCGAAGTAAATTTACGCGCGAAATAAATTTTCATATTTTCGGACGAAAATTTACCAGTTGCTATGTTTAATTAGACGCATTCCAAATATCAAATTTATATTTCAAAATTTTATCGTTTAAAATTTCCTAAATTTTCAATTAATAACGTTATTAAAACCGTTTAAATTTACGGGTCGTTACAGAATGAAAGCTGCTCAGGATAAGCCAAAAAGCTGATAAGAGATGTAGAGATTTGGATTTCTCTATCGGCTATATGGTGTTTGTGAAGATTTCTCCATTGAAAAGTGTTGTTCGATTCGGTAGTAAGGAAAAGTTGGCATTGAGATTTGTAGGTCCTTTTTGATAGTAGAGGGGATTGGAAGCCTAGCATATAAGGTCAACTTTCCTCAGTAGATGGCAGACGTTCAAAACTTCTTCTACGTCTCTCATTCGCGGAAGTTTGTGCACGATTCAGGTGCGACGATTGTACAAGATCAACTTGATGATGTTGAGATTGAACCAAAAGCTTCAAGACCTCATAGGCTAGTTTGTATTATATGCGACACAAAGCAGCTTAGGAGGAAGACAGTGGAGTTGGTAAAGGTTTAGTGGGGCAAAAGTGAAAGCGGTTGCATGTGGGAAATCAAGGAGAGCCTGAGGGTTGCATACTTGGAGTTCTTTTCATGGTAAGGCCTACTGCTTATCATATTTACTTTCACTTTGATATCATATAGGGTAGTTTAATATCTCACATGCTATGATAGGTTTATATATACTATTGGGTGCATGGCTGCCTATTTGCTATGTTTGATGGTTGCATATGGTAGTTAGGCATGCAGGGTAACTATGGTTTATTATTCTTTGATTGTTTGGGGATTTTAGGGGTGAAATTCCTAAAGAGGGGATAGTGTAATGACCTGTATTTTATGTACCGAAGAATCATAAAATATTATTATTTAATTCATAAATGGTCGTACGACTATAAAACTTTGGAAAATGACCACTAAGGACAAATTCCCTCTTTAGAATTTTTATCGAGGATTTCGAACCAAGAAATTCTTATAAGGCATATATATTTTGATAGGAGCCAAATTAGAGTCTGAAACCACTTCCATTAGGTCAGGCTTATCTTTCTCGTTCTATAGAGTGGTCATAAAAAGAAAACGGACTTTCTATTTAGAATATATGTCGTTTTATGCTTGATGTTGGATAAATTAATGTTAATTAGAGAGATTTAAGGGCTAAGCCCGGTCCAAACTCAGAAATTTTGCTAATAGTTGCTGAAGCAACATGCCCCATATCTTTTCGCTTTTTTCCAAATTAGATTAAAACCACTATTAGCCCTAATTTCATGAAAAAGCTCATCTTTTCCTCACTAATCTTAGCCTAAATCATTATTGGAAGGGTAATTAGTAAAGAAGATTTTAGATTTATCATTTTTGTGGCCTTGGGATGCGAATTGCTGTTGTTCATTTTGGATTTGAGGAGAAAAATTGGTATTTTGGGCATTTGGTGAGTGGTTCTTAACCTCCCACTATGTTTTACCTGTTCATATTGTTAAAGTAAATGTTTTAAACATGATTTTTGATCTTAAAAATGTTTTCTAACTTTAATGACATCTTTATATATGAGATTTAAAATGATTTTTAAATTGTTTTGCAACCCCTTTTGATCATATTGACATGCTAGTGTAAAAGACAGATCTAGACTGGAGTTTGTATGATAATCATGTTTTGATGAATTACATGTGTGCATGGATGTATATGGAAGAAATTTTAGTTTTGTATGTCATGCTTTGATATGATTTACTAGTGCTTTAGGTAGTTAGGAAAAGAGATCATCGAATTGGGCAAATTGAAGGCAAAACTGATCGAAATTGGATGAAACTTGAAGGAGGGGTTCTGGAGCAAGGAAGGAGCCCAAGGTTCAAGTTGCATGAAGTTTGGGTCGTGGGATTCAGGTTGGTGATGAGATGATTACTGAATGGAGTGTTTGCAGATCTATTTGGTGAGGAGGCAAGGCTTGGGGACTTAGGCTACAAAAAGTCGGGGAAGACTTCAGGTTAAAGGTAGGAAGAGGTACAAAAACTCAAATTTGGAAAATTAGTTAAGTGTAGTGATTAACAACGATCATTTATGCTCGGTACCGAATAGATTCTAGCATCTGGGTGAAGCTTGGAGCATGGGGTACTTAGGGGATGAAGCATGGAGTTCTCGACGTGTCAAAATGGAAATATTGAGGTAGAAAGTACTAAGCAAAATTTTGGCTAAGTATAGAAAAGGGAATCATATCTATAACAACCTGTCTTTTCGACCGTCGAAAGTCGACACTAATACATCTACAGTATTCACGTGCCGAGCATCGAGTGCTGGAAAGATAGTTCATTGGGGAAAAGAAAAGGAAGAACAGAATCTCACAATGCAACGAACAATCTATAGTATAAAATGGTCTTTGTAGAAGAAAAAGTTTTATGCACACAATCAGAGCAAACTACCCTATAATCAGCCTGGATAGTTATAACAGAATGTCCTTACAAATGCTAAAAAATACAACAAAATAATGCAGTAGAAATAAAAAGAAACATATGAGAGATGCCTCTTGGGCATCCAGCTCGTCTCTTGAGATCCAAAGCATCCAAATCTAAATGTGGAAACATGCTCGGTCTAACCCGAACATTATAAGAAAAATAACGTCCAGATCAGTCTAGTAAAATCAGCATGAGAAACACAATTAAATGGACTCTTTATGTTTCATAAAACCTTTCAAAATAAAGGTATCTCGTAAGGCCATGCCGTACATAAACACGGATGGGTTACGATAACCAAAGCGTTTCTATTGAAAATTCAATGATATTATAATAGTGTCTAGGGTTTAAAATAAATATAGAATATAGCCGAAATTGTTACATTAATTAAATTCCAACATAATAGGTATACAACTAAGTCCGTAAAGGGATGCATTGGAGAATTGATTCTCTACAATGACAAGGCTACTGGGGTACCGCTTGTCACGGTACACCTCTAGAAAAATGTACTATGGTCAACAATAACATCTTGCACTTCTGTCAACACAGGACTGGCCTACTCCTTACTAGGTAGTACCAAATATGTCATTTCACCGGTTGCTTTGCAAGTTCTTCCGAGAGCTCTCATCCACAACCAAATCCATAAATGTATATATCTAGAAGGGTGATGACATACCCTAATGGGTACGACTCATTTAGCCCTGTCGCATATCCCCTGTTTTAGTCAATCTCGGTTGATGAGGCTTGAGGCTAAACATTTTACATTTTAGAATAGCAATACCACTTGGAATATTAACACTGTCCTCCAGGCAACAATGCAACATCAGCATTCGTCCATAGAAGCTGTTTAGGATATGAACAAACCGAAGGCACTACTTCTACTACATCCATTTTAGAATCACCCTCAGAATTAGTAAAAAATAACCCTTGCACTACAAAGAGCTTCGTCTTCGATTCCATCATCTTCACGATGTCTCCAATTCAAACGTTTGAGTTGGTTCGAAGTGGTTTTCGGTTAATTCATACTTATCTGATCCTGGCCTCCCTGAATTAACATTCGATAGTTTCAAATAAATTCAAATCTAGTTCTTTTGGAATTCAACATACAACGCATAAGAGCGGGGATCACCCCTAACCGTTAAGTGGACGGATCTCCTTATGATTTGTCCTAGATGGACACAACGAGTTTATATGTACAGTAGTATCATCTAGGATAACTGTATCGTATGATCCTTGTGTTTCCTCTAGATATTTCCAAAGTTAAAAATTGGCCATTGTTTGATAGTTGGTTATTTAAGCATCAAATAAACACACATCAATCACATATTTATTTTCCCACGATAACCACTAAGCCTCATTTAATTAATATTTCATTAATTAAATATCTTTAGTTATTTTCCCAAAATATTCATATACTTACATCTCCAATATAAGTATATTCACAAACCAGTTAAGGAAGATTTTCAATTTCAAAGTCACATTAAATGGGTCAAAACATATGTCATTTAAAACATTTGGTTACTATAAACCCAAAACCACTTATCCTTCGGCGTTATGTATGAAAAGAGCAATTTCATACCACCATAATTAAGAAGAATTATTTGTTAATTCATAAACTTGACTTTCTTCTTGAGTTTCTTAAGTAAAACTAAATCGTATATGGAAATAATACTTTGAATTCATAAGTTCCACACACAATTCTTTTAAACAAAGTTCTATTAACCCATCTCCTTTCAAATTTCAAAATCTCTTTCCAACTATAAACTTTTTACTTGATTTTTTACTAAGTAAAACCCCTTTTATAAAACAAACCTATTAGCTTTAAACCCCTTTTATAAAACAATATAATTTTTAAAGCATATTCTTAAGTTAATTAAATTAACTGAAAACTCCATAGTTAAATTAATTAATTAACTTCAAATACAATTTACAAAATGATTAATTAAGTTTGAACGTCACTATTAAATAATTAATCAGCTTTAGATACCTTTTAATAAAGTAATTAATTAGTCTAAAACTTGTTAATAAATAATTAACCTTAAATTCCTTTATAAGAATTAATTAACTTATAAACAACATTAATTAAAAATAAATTAACTTAAAACAATCATTAATTAAATGATAATAGCTTAATCATTGTTAATTAAAATAATAATTTACTTAAAACACAATTAATTAAAATAATAATCACTTAAACATTATTAACTAAATAATAATTATCTTGAAACATTATTAACGAAAATAACAATTTAAATTTTTTTAATTAATTTAACAATTTTCTTTAAACTGTTATAAAGCTTAAATTGATTTCAAATCCATAATTTGATCAAATTTGGGTACAGACTTAGCAATCTCAATTGTACTTAAACAAGCTAGCTGATATACTTGATATCTACATCCAAGTCATAACTCGGAGATTTACATAAACAACAAATATGTAAATGAAATCTATAATTAACAATCGATGGATATAAACTCAATATAATTCAACTGGCATATAAATAAATGTCCAGATGAACGTAATAGCAGAGTGGTAATTTATTCTGCTAAATGGATGTTCAAAATAATCTACTCATCTTAAATATAGAAAAACGGTGTTTTATTCTCCTAAAAGATGTCAAGGATAAATTATAATTACTAAACAACGTAATTATCACAACTAGTATTATTTAACACTACATCAAATGGGTTAAATGATTTAATGAGCGTGTTCTATAAGTTAATACGAACTCACCGTCAGAAACCGCGTGTGAAGCAGATTCCGAACAAAGGGTTTATGCAATATCAAAGTAGAAATAATTTAATTAACACTTAATTAAAACAAAAACCCTTTAATTTACTAACCCTCCCTAACTTGGCCCATCTAAACCCAATAGCCAACTACCCCATACCTGCTTCTCCCCAACTACCTGTGACACTAAGCTTCATCTTCATTAGCATTTCCAAGTTAACAAACCTAGAAATCACATACATGCATGCATGTGTGCACCGTGCACGTGCATGGCTACTTTGAGCCACCATCCACCATCGCAAAACCTTGTTCGAGTCCGCCAACACCTGCACCCTCCACTAGCCCACCATCACCACCTCTAGTGGTCCAGAACAAAATGTGACCCCCTTGATGGAACACACTTCGTTCCAAGAAAAAGAAATAGCCCTGAACATCCACATACCACCGTCGTTATGTCCAACTCCAGACCATGCCGCCACCATCCACGCAACCGCAATAGACCCCAGCACCTCCGAGCCCAACCTTGCCACACCCTATATTCCCGATCGCTACCCCAGGTCGAATCCCAAACCCCATAAAACCATGTCCTTAGACCTTAGTTTTTCCTTCATGGGACACCACAAGCCACCTGACCACTTGCGATCGTCACCACAACTCCGCCACCAACCAAGGCCACTCCAGCTCCAACCGCTTCGCCTAAAATCGCTTAGGTCACCTGAATTCGATTTTTAACCCAAAATCGATCAACTAGCACTTATGACCAATCCACACCACTAAAAATCATAAAACTAGCACTAAAAATCATGATTCGCCTAGACAAACATGACTATGTACTTAGTTTGTCGATTTGTGATCGACGAAAAATCGACAATTTAAACCTACTTACTAATATTTTGCAATTTCTCACAAAATATGCGATTAAAAATCCAACAACTATTTTTAAAATGAACTATGAATCAAAAAAGCAAACTTTGTAGTTGACGGCAAGTGCAATTTCATTACAGTTATTGATTTTAGAAGGTGTGAATGGACTTATGTTTCAAAAATACAGAGAGCGGTATTGTGTTTCATTAGTTATAGTAAGCTTCTTTCTCAAATTTAAGCCAAGTACCACATAAAACATAAAATTTAAAAAATCAATACACATGAATATTATATCCAACTCATAACCAATATTTCCAACAAAATTATACACATTCAAATATTTTACAAAATGTGAAAAATCTCACCTTTCTTTTTCCATGCTTTTAAAAATTGTTAATCTCAAGCTCTTAATACCTTTCAAGTTTGATTCTTGAATGAATAAAGAGTTTTTGAACTAAAAATGAGATTATTTTTTTATTTTAAAATTTAAAAAATAGAAAGGAAGGACAAATGAAGTTAAAAAAGAAAAGGAAGATGGAAAACAAGTTGAAAAGTGAAAACAAGAATTATTTTTATAAATGAAATTGGAATGCCAAGACAAAAATACCTCTTGATCATATTTTTCAACCCTAACATCATTTCAAAACCACCAAAAGTACTAAGCATTTGAAAACATGGTAGCTAATAAGGTGTTACATGTACCTTAGTTCATTTTTACACATAAGATATCAAATCCATTTCACATCTTTCCATATTTTAAATTTAAACATATTTTATAATTTAAACACTTCTTATTATTATTTTATTATTCAAAATAAGAGTGTGTTATATTTAAAAGTTGTTTAAAGCATAGCCAAAATATGACAACTTTTAATAACTTGTTCGATAAAAAGCTGAAAATCTGAAAATTGCGTGTCGTTCACATTTCCAATTTTCTGCCAAACTATCTATTGATGTAAACAAAATTTTTAAAAAAATTTCTATTATAGGTTATAAATTAAAAGAGGATTATTAAACTAGTAAAAATCGTTACTGAATATTTAAATTAAATATTCACAAATTAAAACGATAAAATTCGGGTCATTGCATTCTTCCTCCTTAAAAGAATTTTGACCTCGAAATTTCATCACATGGCCAACCAACATTATTCATAAGTCCAGATGATGTTTATAGATCATCCATATGCAAAATCCTATTTGATCTATAGTCGAATACATAACTTCATTTTGGAACTAGTATCACTTACCCGATTCTCTAGTGCGTACTACGATCGGGCTTGTTGATTAGAAACTTCCATTCTTTATACATAGCCATATACCATGATTGAAAACTTTGGTTTCATATTAAGAACCCTCACCAAGTATTCGCTGTCAAGAATCGAATGATAGATCCTTATTTGGAACAGTTTGAAACCCCAGATAGTCATGTACTCGAATCTTGGATAAAAAATTATGTGAAAAGAGAAATGATCTACGTACAACTTACGTAATTTGTTTTAATGGTTCTCGCTAATACCAACTCTTTTTCTATTAAAATTATTTACAAAAACATTTCATAAAACTAGCACTATCTGATTCATTCTTTTTATTTAGAATTTAACTAGAGAACTAAATACTTTGTTTTATTTCAAAATCTCTTGAAATAATACAATATATTTTAACTGTAGAAAATACATATACATATATATAACCTGAGTATCCCCAAAATGATACCAAGGAACTGGATACTACCAAATAGTATCATACATTCCCTTGCCAAGAAGGTAATACTTAAGAGAAATGCTTACCATCTTAACATGTTTCCTTCCTATTTTTAGTTATTTTCAAGTCACTCGAACTAATTAATTTAAAACACCTCTTATATTTCAAAATTCCCCTTTTGAAATAATACTTTTCAAATTTCCAAACAAATAGTTTTTACAAAATATCAATTACCAACTTGCTTTAGTTTCATTTGGATTTAACTCGTTTTGATCGTACAATGATAAACAGAATAATTTAATAAGTACACAACAACGTTCACTTAGGCAAACATCCGATCATCACTTAGAAGATTATTCAGATCATCACAAAATAAATCGAGACGTTTTCCCAAACTATCTAAAGAAGATATTCAGTTAAGATTTCTTGCAAAACTTATACTTATAAAAACTTTCAAGTAGTACCATTATTATTTTTCTCAAAATTATTTGAAATCCATTCAAAACGTTGGGATTCAAATTTTCAAAAATCCTCTCTATTTTATTCGACACATCTCATAACCCAAATTTATGTAAAATCAACTTTATACAATGACTTCCTTTATCATAGAAATTACCTTTTGTTAATGTAAACTTGTTAAACCAACATTATTTAACAAACGCCTTATTATCAAATTGTAAAACTGAATTCACAAGATGTTCATATCTAGAATTTTCAAATTAAAATCAACTAATAAATTCTCATAAACTACTTGAGCATATGCAACCAAATAAATGATGATAAATAAATATCAACATTTTCTAACAAATAAATCACAACCAAGATAATTATAATTATCATTTGAAAATTATTCCTTTGTATATAAAATATAATCCTAGGTAAAATATTTCATTTACCAATTTTCAAAACAATATAGTGTCAATTTGCCTTGTTTAAGTGTTTAGAAACCCCTATCAACATCGTAGCGTCTAATGTCTTGACCAGAATTCATAAACCACTCAACCGATAAATCAACACAATATAAAACACTTTTATAACACTAACAAATACACGCTCATATATAATACACTCAAACTCATCCTTGGGTCTCACTTACCCTATCATAAATGAGTCAACTCCACCAAAGCCTAGGTGTTCGCTCTACCTAAGCTCTAATACCATGTGTAACAACCTGCCTTTTCAACCTTCGAAAGTAGACACTAATACATCCATGGTATTCACGTGTTGAGCATCCGAGTGTCAAAAAGATAGTTCGTTGAAAGAAAAGGAAAGAAAGAACAGAATCTCACAACGCAAGGAACAATCTATAATATAAAATTATCTTTACACAAGAAAATGTTTTATACATATAACCAAAGCAAACTATCCTATAATCAGCCTGGACAGTTATAACAATCTGTCTTTACAAATGCTGAAAAATACAAAAAACAATACAATGGAAATAAAAAGGAATATACGAGAGATACGTTTTGGGCATCCAGCTCGTCTCCTAAGCTCTAAAGCATCCAAAGCTAAATCTGGAAATATGCTCAGTCTGACACGAGCATTATAAGAAAAATAACGTTTGTATCAGTCTGGTAAAACCAGCGAGAGAAACACAATCAAATGGATTCTTAATGTTTTATAAAATCTTTCAAAATAAAGGTATCCTGTAAGACCACACCCTACATAAACATGGATGGGTTTTTACCTTACGATAACCAAAATTTTCTATAGAAAATCCAGTGATATTATAATAGTGTCTAGGGTTTAAAATAAATATTTAATATAGTCGAAATTGTTATATTAATTAAATTCCAGCATAAAAGGTATACAACTAAGTCCGTAAAGATACGTATTGGAGAATGGATTCCATGTAATGACAAGGCTATGGGGGTACCGCCTGTTATGGTACACCCATTTAATAGTAGAAATGTTATTTATTCTGCTAAATGGATGTTCAACATAATCTACTCATCTTAAATATAGAAAAATGGTGTTTTATTCTGCTAAAAGGTGTTAGGGATAAATTATAACTACTAAAGAACGTAATTATCACATCCAGTATTATTTAACAATTTATTTACACTACGACAAATGGGTCAAATGATTTAATGGGTGTGTTCTACAAGTTAATATGAACTCAACATCGGAAACCACATGTCAAACAGATTCCAAACAAAGGAGTTATGAAATATCAAGGTTGAAATAATTTAATTAAAACTTAATTTAAAAAACCCTTTAATATACTAACCCACCCTAACTTGTCCCATCTAAACCCAACAACCCACTGCCCCATACTTGCTTCTCCCCTCCTACCTGTTGCACTAAGCTCCACCTCTAATTAGCACTTCCAAGTTTACAAACCTGGAAATCACATACTTGCACGCATGTGTGCACCGTGCATGTGCACGGCTATCTCGAGTCACCATCCATAATTGCGACACCTTCCGTGAGTCCAATTGCCCTTGCACACTCTACTAGCCCACCGTCGCCACTTCCAGTGGTCCAAAATAAAAAGTGACCCTCTCGACAGAACACACTTCGTTCTAGGGAAAAAAGACAGCCCCGAACAACCACTTTCGCCACATCCAACTACAGACTGCACTGCCACCACCTACAGGACCACCATAGATCCTAGCACCTTCGAGCCCGACCTCGCCATGTGTGGTGCTCCAAATCGCCGCCTCCAGGTCAAAACTCAAACCTCATAAACAACGACCTTAAACCTTAGTTTTGCCTCCATGCGACACCACAAGCCACCAATGCAATCACCACCACAGCTCCGCCACTACCCAAGGACGCTCCATCTCCAACCGCTCCGTCGAAAATTGCATAGGTCGCCTGAATTCGATTTTTAACCCAAAATTAATCAACTAGCAATTACGACCAAACCACACCACTAAAAATCATGAAACTACCACTAAAAATCATGATTTGCATAGACGAACATGACTATGTACTTAGTTCGTCGATTAGTGATCGATGAAAAATCGACAATTTAAACCTACTCACTGTTATTTTACAATTTCTCGCAAAATACTTGATTAAAAATCTGACAACTATTTTTAAAATGAACTATGAGTCAAAACAAACAACTTTGTACTTGATGGCAAGTGCAAATTCATTACGGTTTGTGAAATATTGATTTTAAAAGGTGTGAATGAACTTATGTTTCAGAAATATAGAGAGTAATATATGTGTTTCATTAGTTACAATAAGCTTCATTCTCAAATTTAAGCTAAGTACCATATAAAACATATTATTTAAACAATTCATACACATGAATATTATATCCAACTCACAACTAATATTTCTAACAAAATTATACACATTCAAATATTCAATAAGGTGTGAAAAATCTCACCTTTCTTTTTCCATGCTTTTAGAAAGTGTTAATCCCAAGCTCTTAAGCTCTTCAAAGTTTGATTCTTGAATGAATAAAGGGTTTTTGAACTAAAAATGAGATTTTTTTTTTTAATTTAGAAAGTAGAAAGGAAGGAGAAATGAAGTTAAGAAAGAAAAGGAAGATGGAAAACAATTTCAAAAGTGAAAACAAGAATTATTTTTATAAACGAAATGGGAATGCCAAGACCAAAATACCCATAATCATATTTTTCAACCCTAACATCATTTCAAAGACACCAAAAATACTGAGCATTTGAAAACATGGTGGTTAATATGGTGTTACATGCACCTTAGTTCATTTTTACACATAAGATATCAAATCCATTTCACATCTTTCCATGTTTTAAACTTAAGCATAGTTTAAATTTAAACACTTATTATTATTATATTATTCAAAATAAAAGCATGTTTCATTTTAAAATTTATTTAAAGCATAGTCAAAATATTACAACTTCTAATAACTTGTTGTTCGATAAAAACTGAAAATCCTAAAATTATGTTACGGTCATATTTCCAGTTTTTCGTCGAACTATCTATTTGTGTAAACAAAATTTAAAACAAATTTCTCTTATCAATTATAAATTAAAAAAGGGTTATTAAATTAATAAAAATCATTAACTGAATATTTAAATTAAATTAAATATTCACAAATTTTAAATGATAAAATTCTAGGTAATTACAATATCGGTACCGATCACTTTTGATCTGTACTGACATGACTAAAGATGGCGTTGGGTAATGAAACTTCCTGGAGGGGAAGTATTGGCTTTGTAAGTCATGTTGAAGGTGCTTGTTCGTTCGCTTGGGGTTCAACGAAAATGTAGTAACACTATGAAGGATGATAACTTTGGGACTTCGGTGATGGCAACTCGATGATGAATGGAGATAGGTTCCGATAACGGCGGCTCGATATTGAAAGAAGTCGTGAGATTGACTATCTACCAAGAGCAGGTTCTAGGAAGGGTGACCTATGAATAGAATGTTGAATGGATCTATATTGGAAAGAAGGAATGTAAATGGTTCTTTGAAGGTAATGGAAACTAGATGGAGCATGGAAAGGACTCAGATGCAAGTGCTAAGGGATCATTGACACTCAAAGTGTTTTTCTGTTATACTCAAAAGCAGGGTTATTAAGAGGACACTTATTGGGTATGTGAAATGGTGACGCTAGATTGATGCAATAGATTCGTATACCCTGGACCGGTGGAATGGGACTAGTGTCAGCTTAGGGCTGTGAGGGAGTACACTAAAAACTGGGTTTTAACCATTAATCCTTAGTAGAGGAATGGTCATAGGACTTATCATATATCCATGGCACATTCAGTGATAGTGAGGATTGTATGATGGATACTATGTCTATTTTTGATTGCTTCTTTTTGTAGTATATCACTCTAGGGATGTCACTTGAGGTAGGTTTATGGATAGGGATACCTGGGTACCCGTCATTGTACTTAAGTTGCAGTACACCTATGTAATGTTTGAAGAGTATCATATTATATTCATTATGCGCTAACTCTTTAGTTGCAGGGACAGGTCAGGAATGTTTCATATATCTTGTTCCTTATTATATAGGCTTGTATGGTATTTTGAGATTTATTTATCTCTCACACCAGACTGTTATCTGACTCGAGGTTTTATGCTTTGCTTCTTATTACCTTGAGTACTCTTAAATAAATAGATTAGACAGTAGGTCTAGGTGGTACACGGTGGCTGTGCAAATGACGAGTTGGATGAAGCTTTCTCTTATTATGTTTGGATATACTATTGCTTATTTTGTTGTGCAATATTATGGAGCCTAGACAGTGTTCACTTTACTATTGAGATAGTTTTATTTGAGTTTATTTCCACTTGTGTAAACTCTATAACTATGTCGTATAACTTTGTGGATCTTTACTCTAATATTTGGTTCACTTAGTTATGACCATCTCTCCTGTTTTATAGCTATGGTGAATATTATATTTTATTCGATGCGTTGTAAGATATACGACTGGTTCTACGATGTTTTATTTCTTTTTAACCCTTGACAATCGTTCTACAATGGTCGGGCGCAGCAGCAGCATACTATTTAGTGATATTGGGTGTCGGTGGTGTAGGGTGGCCATCACATGGGTTCTCCTAGGTGACAATTGGTTATATGCAGATTGGAAAATGGTCCGGGCTTGAACCGGAGCACATGAGGGCTCGAAGGTTCTCTTGGATGACATATCACCAATTGTAAGGCAAACATGGGTCCCGACATGAACCATGGGTTACGGCTGGTGCGAGCACACTTGCATAAGTATATTTATGATAATAAGATGGGTTGCGAGTGTTGCCATTCACTTGAACAATAGTAGATAAGAGGACTTACTATCAGAAGCAAAGACTTAGCTATGGTGATGGGCCAGGCTTGTAAGTGTGATTGAGAAAAGCGACAACTATTAGACCTGGCCATCTTTAGACCAACGGACGAATACCTAGTCTCCTGTGGTCATTTCTTAAGATGAAGATGGGTGAGGAAACTATTCCGCGGCCTACTATTTGAATAAATTGGTCATTGTGGGTGCTTTGGCTCGGCCTTAGCCTTCTCTGTCCCCATTGCTCTGTGCCTGGTGGGATCCAAACATAAACCAAGGTGCCCGGTTGCTCTACTACTTTCTAATGGGACATGCGGCAGATCGCTATGATTACTAGGTTAGGCCCCTTACCCTTCGGCCCTGCTCTAATCATTGTCCAACTAGAAAGTTTTTGTCTAAGGTGCATTCCTAGGTGGAGGAAGAGCATGCCCATCCTTGTTTACAGACGGCAGCGGTTCTCACAGTACCATGACCGCCGTCACTTAATGAAAGTTGTGAGGCTAAGGAATTTGCTGAGCGGTTGGTGTGATCCTCATGTAGAGTGCGTGCATAATTACCATGACTTGTTAATAGTAGCAGTAATGTGAAGAAGTGAATGTGCGTGCATTGTGGCCATACAAGGCACGGAGCCAAACTAGGACCGCGATATAAATTCTCGAAGGAAAACGTACAAATACTGGAGGAGTTGACGAAGCACTATTCACTGTTGCCACCAATTTTAGACGCTTGGCAGAAAAGGCATGAAAAGAGTTTGTAGTGGAGTAAAGGTCAGGAAAAGCTGAGGGATTTGGGGGAGGCCCTCCTTCTAGCATTGGCTAGATTTTTCATTAACCTCAGAATTAGACCAATGCACCATGAAGGGCAGATTTTACTCGTTGATTAATGAGCTTAAAAAATGTAAAATTAAGGAAAAGCGGGCAATTAGTGAAAACGACACCAAATGTAGAGTAGTTAGGCAAGGTTGCCTATGTCCCCTATGAAACACTCTTATTACATGTCTTTCTTACAATTACAAGGAACAATAAGAAAATAACAAGAAAAGTGAGGCGCTTAAGTCAAATGAAGCTTCTAATCTTAAGTGTTTATTGCATGAGGAGCTCTGAATTGTCTATATTTGCTGGAGTTCTTGCCTATTCCAACCCCTTTGAAGTGATGGTGCATGTGATATTTATAGTAACTGAGAATGATGCTTGTGCGACTGAGATTGAGATGTAAAATAGGTAGAAAGAACGCCTAGCCTTGATCAGTTCGAATGAGCTAATGGGAGACAACTGGAACAGTGAGAGTAATGGGTGGCTGAGACGAGGGCCAATAGGAGAATTATGCAAGGTGCATGCCTTACCCTTATTGCGCATTTTATGCATTATGTACTTCGGTGGCATGTTATAAGGATGCTATATGCTTCTTGTTAGTAGTAGATACACCTGGATGTACTTCTTGTTAGTTACCTCTACATTCTTAGGTGGCAAGGCGCGGTAGGTTAGTTAGCCGACTACCGAGGACATGAAGAGAACATGAAGTTGCTAAATGAAGCTAAGATGAGGGCTAACCTAGGCGGGAAATGGCAAAACATGCCACTTGGAATAGATTGTAGATAGTTATACTAAAACCGGACTAAAGACAGGCCACACTTGAATCAGTTTTGAGTTGTGCCAGTCAGTAATGGCTGGGAGAGATGCTTGAGCGAACATGTGTCTGCTTGCTATACCGACTGTAGGTTAGCATGGGAAGGGTGATCGACAATGAGATGGGTCGGCATGGACTAGGTCAGGTGATGCTTAGGTCTACCTTGCCCGATGAGTTGGTTGTTGAAGCCACTTCGGGGTATGCTGGCTGGTAGTTGGGCTAATGTGCTCTTGAGTAGATGGGTTAATATAGGTCCAATTTGGATTTGGTCAGTAGCGTAGGGAGCTTAGTCGGCCTACCTCTTGCCAAGATGGTCTATGGTGGGCTGGCCTGGATTCGAGCCGGCTTGGACCAAACAGGGCTAGGCCAAGAAGCCTTGATCAGTTTATCTTTTTTACTTACGAAAAAATTGAGTAACAGCAGGCATCGGCTTATGCATCCTAATGCATGTGCCATATCCAATACAGTACATAACATGTACTACATTATGGAACTGATGTCGGTGCATACAGTACCTTCTTCTTATGCCCTTTCTCCTTATTAGTTTGAGAAGCATCCTTCTTAGAAAGGACGATTCTAGATTACATCGAAACATTTCCATGTTTGGAATTCTCCATATCAAACCTTTTCAGTATAGTATCTACGTACAGGGATTGGGACAATCTCGACAGCCTTTTAGATCTAACTCTATATATCTTTATACCTATTCCATAGGCTGCTTCTACCAAATCCTTTATTGAGAAATTCTTGGAAACCAAGTTTTCATTGATTGTAGTAACAAAAATTCGTTACCAGTCAATAGCAAATCATCGACATATAAAAGTAAGAACATGATTTATTTTGTTCCTTTCGGTATATGCACGCTTCCTCTATATTCTGATAAAAACCAAACTATTTGATTATCTTATCAAAATATTTATTCCAAATCCTTGAAGCTTGTTGAAGTCCATAAATGGATCTTAGCACCTTGCAACCTTTGCCCTCACTCCCACTGACGTCAAAACCCTCAGGTTACGACATATAGACAATCTCTTCGAAGTCATCATTTAGAAATACTGTCTTTACGTCCATTTTTCATATTTCATAGTTGTAGAATGCAACAATAGCTCGCATTATCTGATGGACTTAAGCATTACTATAGGCAAAAACATTTCATCATAATCAACACCTTGAATTTGACGAAACCCTTTCGCAACTAGCATTGCTTTGGAAGTCTCCACTTGCCTATCTGAATTTAGTTTTTTTCGTTAAAAATCAATTAGCAGCTGATGGGTATTATCCTTTTGGGTATGTCAGCTAAAGTCCATACTTTGCTTTCATTTATGGAATCCATTTTGAATTTTGTAGCTCCAAGCCAAAGAGTAGAGTCTTTACTCTATAATGCTTGTTGGAATGAGAGAAAAGTGTCGTTATCAAAGATGAAGTCCTTATTCTTACCATCCATGAGAAAACCATAGTATCTCTTTAGTGGTTGAGGTTTCCTATTAGACTTCTAATAGGTTGCACGTTTTCGAATACGGGTGAATTTGGTTCTCCCACTGGTTTAGTCTCTGTGTTAGTTTCACGAATCTCATCTAAGCCTATAACTTTGCCGCTAATTTCTTTTAACTGAAATTGCTTTTTCAAAAAGATAGCATGTGTGGAAAAATAACCATCTTCAGTTCTTGGGATATCCTATAAACTTAACTAAGGCTGATCTTGCCTTAAGTTTGTTGGGGCTGACATTCTTAACGTATATTGGATAATCCCTCACCTTCAAATAATTGAGGTAGGGTGTCTTCCCATGCCATATCTCATACCGTGGTCTATAGCGCATACACCAGTAGGAGAGAGGTAACTCGGCTTTACTCCTTATGGAACGAACCATATCTAATAAGGTTCGAATCCATCGCTATGAAACATTGTTATGTAGCAGAGTATAGGGTGGAGTAACCTGAGAGATAATCCTATTAATTTTAAGTATTATTGGGGCTCTTATCCAACATACTCACCTTCTTGATAAGATCAAAATATTTTAGTCTTGTGGTTCATTTGTTTTTCAACCTCATTTTTATATTCAATAAATTTCTCACAGATATCGGGTTTGTTCTACATAAGATACACATATTTTAGTCTTGAGAAATCATCCTTAAAGGTTATGAAATATGAAGAATTATCTTTGGTAACTATTGACATTGGGTCACATATACCAGTATGCCCAAGACCAAAGATTTCATTAACTCTTTTATTGCTTCCACCCAAAAGGTGCTTGGTCATTTTCCTTTAAGACACGACTGACATATATCAAATGATTTAGTATCAAATATTGGTAGAAAACTTTCAATTTCCATTTTATGTAATCGTTTCTTACTTATATGACATAGCCTATAATGCCAAAGTTGGTTATTATTTATGTCAAAATTAGAAGAAATATTCACTACACGGGCACAACTTGTATTAATTACATAAATGTCATTATCTAAAACACCAGTAGACTTTATTTCCACTCAACATAATGTTTATAACATTATCAACATGGTAAAAAATATATCTTGTCTCAGATATTATAGGCACAGAAATTATTTAAAATTAAAGCTAATCCATTTGACAGAGCAAAATGATAATCTCTAATTAGCATTGCATCTACCGAAGATCCATCAACAACTTGAAGTCTCATTTCTCCATTCGCTCATGAGATCTGTTCCTAAGTACCTGTAATGAATTACAAATGTGATTTCTAGATTCAATATCTAAAACCCAAGATAATTTATTGATTGAAAAACAAATTTGAAACATCAACATACCGGTGGGCGAAGCAAAACTATTTTAATTCTTCTCTTAGACTATCTTCAAGTGCTCTGGACAGTTCCATTTCTAATAATCCTTCTTGTGACAGTAATGAAACTCACCTATGTCGGATGGAGAAATCTTCATATTCTTCTTATTAACCTGTTTCTGCTTCTTCGTATCATTCAAATATAATGCCTTCCCCTTAACTGTGAGCACCTCACCTTGATCCTTGGATGAAAACTTGGCTTACCTTAACATATTGAGAAGCTTCATAGGGCTTAAATTCAAATTGTTCATATTATAGTTTAATACGAACATATCAAACTATAGAAAAAGAAACCTTAGGACCGATCCACTTGCAGGTCATTGCTTATCGCAACATCCATTTAAGAAAGTCTATCAATATAGCCTTTCATCATTAAGAAGATTCAGTCCACTTTCATGCCCTTCGTTGTCTTCATATTAAATAGTTTCTTCATAAGTTCATATCTTGCGAAACAAGACTGTTCCCAAAACAAAGCTTTGAGGCAATCGATGATCTGATGAACATTTATAATTCATACTATCTCTGCAACGATTTGTCTTACATAGATAGCATCTAAACTTGGGCAATTTTTTGGTCTGAGATCCATTTGTTATAGGCTAAAATTAGTTTGCGGTCCACATTATTAGTTGGGTTTTCCCTTGGAGGTTCAGTTACAAATGACCATAAACGCTCATGTGTTACTGTTATCTTAGTTGCCTTTAACCAGTCTATGTAGTTAGGTGTAACAACCAACACCTCTGGACACATTAATCCAAAGCCTAGAGTAACTTTCAGAGTCACAACGTGCCAAGAAATGCTAGTTGTTGGTTTTTAAAACATTATAGAGATTAAGATTATAAAGGATAATATATAAGACATTCGGCACTTTTAGATCTCATAGCGGAAGGAAGTAAAATATAAATATAGAAAATATCATCTTAGAAAATATCCCAGAAAACATAGTGTCAAAATTAACGTAGTTTAAAAGACTTTTAAAAAGTAACAGCATATAGTCTGAAAAGTACTAAATACGATAAATTATTACATGGAGAGTGATAAAGAGCAATAAACGGTGCCAACGCCAAGCTCAGCCCTCCATGTACTAGATCTAGGCCAATCATCTGCTACCCTTACCTCCTATGGTGGGGGAGAAAGAAAGGGATGAGTCGGATAAAAGTCCAGTGAATAAGTTACTCATTAGTATATGATGATCACATGCAATTAACTTAATTTATAATCTATGTGACATAGGTTGTCATACTTGTGTTGTGTATTACTTATTAATGTTTGTCATATTAATCTATGGAATATAGCTCTAAATATACATATGCCTAACATCTTACGAAGGCTTACACTTAGATTCGAACAAATAATCAAACCACAAATTAGATACGGACCAGACTAACAGACTTTGGGACTACTCCTAACATAAGTCATATACAATATCATCTTGGGGACTACATTTCCCAAACTATGACTACAACGTATCGTATTTAGACATTGAAAGGAGCCTACAATGCCGACTCGCACTCAAGACGTCTTAGGATTTTCTGCATCCATGTCCAAGCTCAATGGTATAGTCATGCCACATAATGCACCATGTCAGGCATCCACCAACTGTGTCATGTCCAAATTGCCATATGCACCGAGAAACCTCCTATTAGTGCTAGGCCACACACCTCTCTAGGCATCCACCAATAGTGTTACACATCCATCGAAGAACCTCCTGTGAGTGATATTGAAGATCAAATGACCTTTGTCCAACGAATAGTGTCTTGGCCAAATTTCTTGCGTACACTATCTAAATAGTCTTATAACATCCAAAAGCCAAGAATTAGAGGACTAATTTCTCTAATAATATATTAACATATACATACATACATACAGACACACACACACAGATATATATATATATATCTAAACCTGGACCTTAGGTCGAGGTTTAACCCATGCTTGAAAATCGATGACCGTCGACCGTCGACTACTATAACGATCGACCATTCGCTGTTGACCTGCTATAGTAAGCCTGTCTACCGGTCGATTTAGTTTACATTAATTAATTTGTTTTTGTTTGTTTGATATTTAATTTCATTTTCCAATAAACCCTATCTTGTTAGTCTACAATTTCCAAAATTCTCAATTTCAATTTGTAACTATTTCACAATTCCATAAGTGTATTTTTCATCAAATCCAATTAAATCAGGTTCAGAATCGATAGGGTATTGATATCTCAGTCTATATTCAATCTAACAAAAGAGTGTGTTCAACCTAAATCAACTTATATCTAAACGAATTTTACTTTAACCAAATTTAGATCACACAGGGACCATATTTATAGGGTTTAAATTTCTATCAAATGCCCAATCTATTACAATAACTAGATAAACATTATCTTTGATTAAATTTAGCTAATTCTAGATCAAATAGAGTATTGAAAAACTCAATTACATATAAATCAACATAATTAACAACGAACCTTCTCACCTCGAGTAACATATTCCCTCTTTTATCCACCTAGAATCCTGCCATTTGATTCGTTGATCTCTCTCCTTCCTCGATCTAACTATCTTCTCCTTCTTTGCAATCTTTGATTTTAATTCTTAAATTTTTATTTCTGAAGAATAGACTGATTTGGAGACAACAAATGAATTTTGGAAGAGACAAAGTTTTGGTATGAATAGAAAAGATTAGGGTTTCTGGTGTGGGGTTAACGTTGTATTTATAAGGGTAGAAATCGACCTGGACCTTTAGATTTAATTTTATAAAATCCGGGCCGTTCAGCCAAGGAAAATCCTAGCCTATAACTCATGACTGGTTGGCCCATGGGTTCGAAGCGGTCGACCGTTAATGGTCTACCAGTCCCATCCAAGGTGTTGATTGGTTGAAATTTCCTATTTTAATTTATTTCTTTCCATATTTATATATTATAGTTATTTTCGATTTTGAATCTTTAAACTTCAATAACTTTTTCATTCGAGCTCCAATTACAAAACTTTATATATGAAAATTGTTTGGAAAATCGCTACTATTATCCAGCCTTTTGACTCGGTTATATCAGACTATTGGACAAGTTAGACTCGATGGTAGACAAGGCAAGCAGCCTAGAGAGGTGATTATGGAGTCTAGAGATCAAGCATAGACAACAATATGAAGAAATGATCAAGCGAGACCAAGAGATAGACTCTCCATAATATTCTAAATATGGATTAGTGCCTCCCATAGGTAGGGGATCGGTACCTATCCCTTCTCCTATGCAATGGATCAGATCATATCACTATAGCTATGAACAACTTGAATCGGCAGTTCAACTCAACGGGAATTGATGAATATCTCTGAAAACATGAAGACAGTTATGCAAACAACTTTGGAAACATGAAGCTAGCATGGAGAGGACCCACATACCGATCGAATGACAACACATGGCCATCTAGACCAATCGGTGTCGATTACTTATCCTTGGGAATTAGGCTATGGAACTTTTTAGGTGACGTCGTCTACATCGTGAGATTCTGCCGATGAAATTTCAGATAGATATTGGATCGTCTACCCCTATAAATATAAAGTTCATTGTTCATTTTAGGGATCCTTTAGGCTGGTATTTTACTTATACTCCATTGTAATCAAGGATCAATCTAATCTAATCCCCCATATACTTAGAAAAACAAGTGATTAATAAAGCAATTTCACAAAAGTGGAAGTATGCAATCAAGGCCGAACAGCTATAAATCTGCATGTTCTTATTTTCTACTTGTTTCCTCTGTTTTAATTTTAGTTCTTCACTTTATTTCTCTATATATAATCTATTGGGTGTTTGTGTCCAATTTTGGTTCAAACATTTTGGTGTTTTCATTGAGAATTGAATTCTCAGCTTGATTGGATCTTATCATCTACTAGTGGATTTCTATATTCACGAGATAGATCCAGATCTCTACCGACAAGTTTCCATTTCTATTCAGATTTGTAGAAGAACTAAAAGGAAGCTATTAGCCATGGCCAGAGGAAAGTATACTACTTCTCGTGCTGTTGAAGGTAATGAAGATACCAACATTAAACGGGTTGGCCAGAATGTACAACCGACAGCTACTGATGCCCCAAATCCTCCCGATTACATCACCCAAGCTGACTTTGAAGTCTTAATGAAAGAACTGTTAGATATACGTCAGCAACTCAATAGCAAATCCAGGCCAATATTGAACTAATGAACCGGTTCAACGTGGGAAGACAAAGAGGGATCCTACTCCATAATCAGGATCAAAGAGCTCCTCTTCATCCGATGACTATCACAGAAGCAAATAGGGAAGTATTGTAGATTCCATGAAAGTTATGGTCATACCACGGATGAGTGCCCCCACCTCCATGATTTCATTTAAAAGTTGATTCGTGAAAGAAAATTGCAATAGTTCATTAAAGCCACACAAGATGGAGGACAGGGGACATCCGACCCCAATAGAGGACAAGCTTCGCCTATTGCTGAGGAACCTAGACAGATGGGAGGGAGGTTAGGCTTTAACACCATTGTTGGAGGACCACATCTGACCGATAAAAGATGGAACGAAATGGAACGTTATGTGAATAATATGAGATATGTTGATATTGAGTGCTGCTCGAACACAGAGGACGGTACTCTAGCAAATAGTAGAGAACCATGACTGATGATATCGTGTTTCAAACTAGAGATGCAAACAAGGTGGAGGCCCCTACTATAGACCCAATGGTGATCTCAGCCATGATCGGCCATGCATTGGTTAGAAAGATTCAGATTGATTGTGAAAGTTCTGCTAATTCACCTCCAAAGCTAGCGATAATTGCATTCACTTCATTGACTTGATCAAAAGAGGGAATATGTACATTGCATGGATGCGGGATTGTGTTGCCATGTTTCAAGCTCTAGTACACAACTTAGAGAGACCCCCCATCATATCTACGCCACTGGATCATGAGGACTAATACATCAATTTAGTAGTGTCGGTACGTGCCATAAGTGTTGCGCTGCTACATGAAGAGAATCAGATTCAAAGGCTAATATAGTATGTTAGAAAGCAATTGACAAGTGCCAAGAGAAACTACCTGAAATTAGAGAAGCACGCTTACTGCCTATTGATTATGTCAAGGAAGCTCCGCCCTTATTTTTAGGCTCACCCCATCAATTTTTTCACCGTCCAACCATTACGACAGGTCCCACAGCAACCTAAGACGTTTGGAAGGTTATTGGAATGGAACATCGAATTGAGCCAGTTCGATATCACTTATCTCCCTCGGAGAGCCATCCAAGGATAGGTTTTGGCAGACTTCATAGCTGAATTCACTACACAAGATGATTCTCCTAAGAGTAGTAAAGGACCTACCATATAATGGAAAATGTACACGGATGGGGCATCTAACGACCGGTGTTCTAGCGCCATAGTTATACTAGTCACTCCCGAGGAACGCTCAATCCATTATGCCCTTAGACTCGAATTCCCTACGACAAATAATGAAGCTGAATATGAGGCCTTGATTACCGGACTCAAGCTTGCTAAGGAGCTGGAAGTACAACCTTTGCAAATTTTCTATGATTCCTAGTTAGTCATATGCCAAGTCAGGGGAAGATATCAAACCAATGGAGCACGACTTGCTCCTTACCTCAACCGAGTCCAAGAACTACTTATCGACCTTGAGCATTACACAATTATACACATCCCAAGAGAATAGAAAGAGAAAGACCACTCACTGGCCAAGCTGGCCAGTTGCGGGGATGGACAGCAAATGGGCTTGATGCCAGTTGCAATACTTAATGCTCTGAGTATTGACCAAATGGAAACTATTTGGGTCATAGAGATGGAGCCCGAGAAGGTGTCATGGATGACTCCGATCAAAGATTATTTGCAAATGGAAATTCTCTCGAACGGAGGAATGAGAAACGATGGGTACTTTATAAAGCTTCACGATACATCCTTCAAGAAGGAGTCATGTACAAAAAGGATTTTTTTCCATTCCCCTACTTCGCGGTATTGCTAACATGAAATTAAGTAAGTATAAAGAGAAGTCCATGAAGTAGAATTTGGCGATCACACTGAAGGACAAAGCTTGGCGAAGAAGATACTTTGCTATGGTTATTACTGGTCAACTGTCAATCAAGACGCAACCAATTATGCTGGACGATGTGACAAGTGCTAGATATTCGCACAGATTCCGAGACCCCACTGATGGAGATTACTCAAATGGTCAGTTCATGGCCGTTTGCTACTGGGGGAATTGAAATCATCGGCTCCTTATCGATTACTTTACTAAACGTGGTGCAAAGTACGCCATTGTAACTGTCGATTACTTTACTAAATGGGACAAAGCTGAGTCATTGGCTTCGATCAGCACAAAGAAAGCAATCAAATTTGTAGTTTGAAAGATCATATGTCATTTTGGTCTCCCCGGAAAAATCATAAGTGATAACAGGACCCAATTCGATAGTGTTGAATTCAAAGACTTCTATCGCCGGCATTGTATTGAGTAAAGATTTGCGGCAGTTTCTCACCCTCAAGCTAATAGATCGAAGCTATTAATTGGCGATCCTTAGAGATCTCCTTTTGGAATCCTTAGAGATGGTTGATGAGAAGCGTGAAAAGGCTGACTTGAGAGCAGCGGCACATCGATGCTGAGTCGCATGGTACTACAACATTAAAGTCCGAGCTAGAACTTTTGAAATTGGTGATCTCGTCCTAATATGGATCATTCCTAGCCTCGTCAACATGGGTCCAAGATGGGAAGGGTCATATACCATCGATCAAAAGCTTGGAGGTGGAACTTTCAAGCTAATGATTGTCGATGGCTTTGCACTTCCTAGAGAATAGAATAGCTAGCATCTACAATGCTATTTCACTTGATTTTGTTTCATTCATTTGTATTTCATTAATAATTTGCTTTTTCATTTTAGAGCTCTATAATAAGACAGACTCTGTCGCTTTCTTTATTAGTTGGCAATAAAACTTGAAGTTGCTTCTATATCTATGAATCGATTTTGCATAGTATAATAGTTGTGATATGCAACCGACTTACATCTATGGACGTCTAACATAGACCAGCAAGTACCTTGATTCTAGTGCCAACCAAGTTCTCGGGTCCATGATTGAAGTGATCATAATGAACGTGACTAGACCTTTCATCCGTTAAATCTCGCCTATGATCCAATGGGCTGAGTATAAAACATAGAACGGATGTGAGTCGACCATCCGTTATCTAGCTCCATTCCTTAATTCGACAGGAGGGATGTAAAGTAAAAGTGGACATGACATGACCAACTACTCTTCAACTTTTGCTCCTAACTTGGGGGTAAAGGAATTAACGAAGGAAAATGTAGTTCGACACTTTACCAGATCAACTCCAATCACCAGAGTGTGGGCTTGAGTACAAACATCCAACAGGTGCGATGAACCGCCCATCAATTAACTCTGGTCCCTATAGTGCGGATAAGAGTATAAACAAACAAATAAGTACGACTCAACCATTCTTTCACCAACTTTAACCTGAGCCTAACAGGTGGAGTATAAACTCATACTGGATCGGATCTAACTATCCACGAGTTAAATCTACCAACTCGAGACTGGGGGCAGGGATAAAATCACTTAACCATTGAGTACGACAGCATAACTATGGCTTGCCCCTTATGTTTGATATGACTTAAGTCCACGTTTGAAAGGAGGCCTTGAGATGAACTTATCGGATCGACACCCAAAGAACAGGCGACCGATTGACATTGCAACTTAAACGATGAACTATAAATTACAAGTATATTGAATGGAAAACGTAATAGCACAAACACTTAAACAAATTCACATGAAATTTAAATCGAAATGAAAGAAGATTTTATTCACAGGCAAAAACTTGGACGGCTAAGTACAAGTTTATTCCTAGAACTAGAAACCAAAAGTGGGGGCCATACCCACACAATCACTGCCAATAAAATGAAGTTAGCTACCTATTTATACATAGCCCCAACCGATTCGATGGTTATTTCTTATCCTTCTTTGGCTTCTTCGGGGTAGACTCACTGGAGCTCTCACCCTTGCCTTTCCTCTACGACCTTCCTCCACCCTTGCCACCGTTAGGTGAAATACATTTAGAGACAGAAATGGAAGGAGTCGTTTCAGGGACCATACCGCTGGGTAGTATGACTTGGAATGGAGTGACATCTACCTCGGTACACTCCCTCTTAGCTTTCTCATCCAGCTCTTCCATCTCTATGCGCTCCTTCAAGTTGTGTTTGTCCGTGTACTCAAAGGCATGAGTCACCATGAAATCATATATTTCGTCCTGGGCTTGTTGATCATCAGTTTTTCTTCATTCAGAGCCCCTACAACTTTAGCATCTGGGCCGGGAGTCTTAGTGGATTGGACGGTTGGATCCATCTGTAAAGTGGTGACCACTATAGACTCCATGGTCAGTGCCTGTTGTTCCAGGATAGCTTCACCACCAGGAGAATGAACAGATGTAGACAAACCTGCAATTTCATAAGGTTCAGTAGGTAAGCCAAATGACTTTCGTGCTCAAGATGTAAACCTTCTTGAAAGTCAGGAAGGTGAGAGGTATACCTTCACCGAGTTGGCCTTTGATCGAAGCTGGAGTACCGCCTTCAAGAATCAGACATAGCCTAAAAGACTTGTGGATTTCAGGATGATATGGATCATAGCCTATCTCTTTTTCAGGGGCATGAGAAGCTGAGGCACCATTTTCCTGACTTGTGGGAGGGTCTTGAGAGCCAGACCTGGAGGCTTCATCAGCATTCTTCCCTATCTTGGTGATCGTTGGGTCATAAATATAGTAAGTCGAGCAGCATTGGGTTCGTTAGGCTCTTCATCACATAAGGTTTCGTGCATAAGCTGCTCTTCATCAACCTCAGTGCCACCAAGGGATTTCTTCTTCAGCTCAACAAAATATTCCCAAGCTTCGACTAGCGACTCGACATATCCCTCTCCAAGTAAGCGAAGGTTACGGCTTATGAGGATATTTGCATTGTAATATATCAATAGAGGATCAAAGTCATACTTTATCTCTATTCGACCGACCTCCCTAACTTCCTCTTTGAGGGTCTATATTTCCAGAAGTTAACTTCCTCTTTGAGGGTCTATATTTCCAGAAGTTGTTTGTCAGCCTCAATCTTGGTCAAGAGAGTCTCGACGGTTTCCTTGCAATATCATTGGGACTCCAGTTAAGCCTCAAGTTTTTCTTGTTTTTCCTTCTCAAGCTCCTCCCCAATCTGTTGAATATGAAGAGCAAGGGCATCATTATCTTTTTCCAAGGCATCCTTCTCCTTCTGCAGAACATCTTTTTCAAGAGTCTAAAGTGCCACTGCGATAAGCAGCGGTGTCCGGTTCAACTTGGTATACTTTCATCAAATGTTCCACTGCATTAGAAGATTCGCTTGCTCTTTCCTCAGCATCGACCAGCTTTGTATTCACCCCTTGACTTCTTCATCCAAGTGTTTGATGGTGTATTTATCGTGAATCACTTCTAGAGTTAACCGATCGATCTCATGCTTTCTTCATATCGACACTTCGGAAATCCTTTCAGCTACACGTTGAATTTTCACATGGTGGATGTAGACATCATTGACATAAGAGAGCACCATGTCCGTGGCCTTTAGAGGAATCATATGCAAAGCATGAGTCAATTTGAACTCATCAAAACATAACTTAGGAAATGTGGCCTTGAGCTCAGCCGTCTTTTCTACAGAAGTGGCATCGAGAGTAGTTGGAGCTAAAAGGGACCATTTGCCTTGCCTAGGATGTATGAAGACTTCCTGTGCCAATTTGGTGTTTAGAAGATCGTCGGGTGCTAGAAGAACCCGAATGTTGCTCGGGTGGTGTAGCCGAAGTTGGGTCGTAAGGTAATAACTTGCAAATATTATAGGTGGCGGGGTTTGGATCGACACCCTTGTAATGAGAAGATTAGGACCTTGACTTGTGCCTGGATGATGAATCCTTGGACTGATAACTTCTATCCCGGTCCTCCCTTCCATCATGGCTTTCTCTTTCCTATCCGGGCTGTCGACCAGAGTCCGAACCTCTACTGGATCAGAAATAAGATGGTCGAGAGTATGATGAGTTCACCAAGTGGTCGTAGTTGCGAGTGCATCCTACAGAAACTACAAATAAAACAAAGATGTATCAGCACCACTAGAATTAAGGATGGATAAGGGTCGTGTGGTGTAGTGTATGTGATCATGAGTGTCCTAATTTCCCTCTGACGGACCAGGTTCTGGAGCTTTGCTAGCCGGGGTGATCTCCCCCATGCTAGTAGGAGGGATGTCAACACCAATTTGGAGAGGAGAATCGCACCCTTCAAGGCTCATGTTAGAAAAATCTTAACTCCCGACATCCTCTGGTATCGGGATGTTTGACAATCCCTCGAATAAATTTTCCAGAGGCAAGGAAGTGGATTGATCGATAGCCGTAGTGGCTGGCTTAGACTGCTTGGCAATTTATCCTTTGCAAAACTTGTAGATGAGCGTCTTTCCGTTTCTCTTCTTTAAAGCAAGGAGCTGCGTGTCTTGAGATGGCCCGACAACAGGCTCGTGGCTTGAACTCGCGTCCCTATGATCGAGGTCACTAGCGTCGCCTATTACTTCGCCTTCTTCGATGACATTCTGAGCCTCCTCGATTGACGGCAAGACAGGATTAACAGTGCCACCTCCCTGCTGAGCAGTGCATCTTCTTCCTATCACTTCCTTATCAACATTCCCTATCATCCTAGTGCTACGATCCTATTTTAACAATCCAAAAGCAAAGAGACGCTCATCGGTAATAGGAGATCTAACATGTCTATCTTTCGGAGGTATATCCCTAAGCTTAGTGACTACTTTCACCGATGGGACGTGAATAGCTATCTGCAAGATTCAAACAATTGCTTAGTTCAAGGTAAGAGTTGGATACAAACATACAAGGCTGAGTAAAACGACACTCACGTCCTTCCAGCCATCGCCCCACGAAGCCGGGCGAGGAATGCACATAAAACCATTTATTCTTGAAAGCACTTAGCTTATTCCAAGCACCAGTCACGACTTGATGATTACTGATTGACTTAATAAATGTACTCGAGAGGCTTCCCTTGCATCGTTTAAAATTGAAGATGAATCTAATGTCCTTTGAAGTTGGTTTATGATATAAGAATTCAAGGAATATCATGTATGTACAGTGAAGAAATGCATAGCTATTCGGATGCAACTATGCCGGAGCCAATCTCAAATGATGTAACATCTTCCAGATGAGTGGATTAAAAGGTGGGACGCATCCTACCCAACACAGATACCTTTTATAGGAAATATATCCTTTCGTAGATGAGTGAGCTCTAACATTACTAGACGGGACTCGTACATCCTCATATAGGATCCTTTATTTGGTACAAATCTTGCAAAGAGAAGCCTTGTCAATTCTTGAAGCCACAGAATCTTTCGGGTTTTCTAAAAATATTGCATCTTCTAAAGTATTAGGAGCCAATTCATCTTTTGCTTCTAGGTTCACTGGAATTTTAGGTACTTAAGAACTTTTGTGCTGTTCTGATTGATTGCCCAAAGTGTACCAAGCAGATATTGTTGTAGAGCTTGACTCAGCATCAAAATCGCCATACGAAGTAGTCTGTTTAGTAGCCATAGCAGCTAACGCTCTGAGCATCTGGAACCCATAGCTATCAAACTTAGTAGATAGTCATTATTAGAGAAAGAAACATGTTCCTCTCGTGTAAAGTGTAAACTAGTGCAGCGTGTAGTAGTGTTGTGCAGTGTAGTAATAAATATTTCAGAATTAAGTGACAACTATGACGAGACTCTAGGATTCAATCGGAGTGACCGTCATCACTGACTATCCTAATTGGTTTTCACATCGATGATTGTGGATTTCACACAAGCTTCAAGATCAATTATCGGCTAACAAAGTATGATCTTTGCGCTCAAGTTTATTCAAGTCCATATGTCAGGCATATTCAAGTTCAAATTCAAGTTTGAGGTCTTATGCAAGTGCCAAATATAAAAAAAATTCATGTTCGAGTTTGTTTTACATGTTTATGCTCCTAAATAAGGGTTCAAGTTCATTCATTCAAACAAATTCATGTGGTCAAGTCCTAAGGTTCAATTGTGCTCGAACCAGACTGAAAAATGGCAAAGTCCCCCTGGGCAAAGAGATTGTACCCGATCCTTCACCTAGGCAGTGTTGCCTTATGCTGTTTCAAACTTCATATGCCTATAACCGATCCCTCGCCCAAAATCACAACTGATCCCTCCACTTGCAACTACTCCAATCCATCTTCTCCATACTATCACGACCGATCTTATATCCATGTCGATCCCTTCGTTCACCACTTCATCTCTCTCACAGCCACATCGATCCCGTACTACTCTACCAATTCGTTCCATCTCTCCTACAACTACAAATGTAAATCCCATCATCTCATCCCTACTAAACTCACATGCCACTAGTTTGAGACCTACCTATATAAGAAGATGCAACTTGATCAAAGGGAAGAAGCTTGAAATTGTTTGAAGCAAATTAAGGGTTCGGGCATAAATAATTTGAGATCAAATCGGTAAGGGTTAGATGTTAGAATTTGACTGGAGGCGATGGCGAGTTTGAGGAGAATGGAGGAGTGTTGAATCAGCAAAGGATTGGAAGGATCGAAAGAATTCTCGAGCTTATTAATGGCGAATGCAAAGGGAAAGGGGAGATCGAGTCAGTTATAGAAGTAAATGAATGAGGTAAAGAAAAATAAGTCAAGTAATGAGAAAACTTGGCCCGTTTACTTGTAGCCACGAAATGGCTAAGTCCATACAGGTAAGGGGTTCGGATCTTCCCCCATCTAAGGGATTTATGTCAATCCCTCACCAATTCAAAAAAAATAAACGGAAAATAGCAATGCAATTGCATTTCAACTACGTGGAATCTGCAATGACCCATAAGCGTACAAACGTGATCGGGAGTCAATGATAAAGGTGTGTGCATGAGTGAACGTGCATGTGTTCATACTAAACATTCGATTTTTTGAACCGACAAAAATTGAATTCTCACCTGGAATTTTCAAAAAAGAATCTAGTTCAAATAACCGAGGCCTACTAACTTGATCGACAAGCTCAATAGAACCAAACATAAGCAAAGACTGAGAATTACATGCAGAATTTATACTGATTAATATTGACTAAGCATCATAGATAACAGAGTGATATACGACTATTTGAAAAGACAACTCGATGAAAGGATAACGATTGTTCATAAAACTGAATGGAATCATTTCTAACAACTCTAACTTGCTTTGATTCAAAGCACATCATGTTTGAAACAAGACGTACTTTGGGGGTCAAGTGTTATCTGGCCTTTTAACCCAGCTATATCCAGACTATTGGAAAAGTTAGACTCGACAATAAACAAGGCATGCAACCCAGAGAGGTAATCATGGAGTCTAGAGATCAATCACAGACAATAATATGAAGCAATGATCAAGCGAGACCAAAAAATAGATTCTCTAGTATATTCTAAGTATAAATTAGTGCCTCCCCTGGGTAGGAGATCGATACCTATCCCTACTCCCATGCAGGGGATCAATACATATCCTACTCCCATGCAAGGGATCAGATTATATCACTATGGCTATGAACAACTTGAATCAGCAATTCAACTCAACGGGAAACTATCAATATCTCTAGAACATTAAGATAATTATACAAACAACTTTGGAAACATGAAACTAGCATGTAAGGGGACCAACTAGACCAATCGCACGATGCCACGTAGCCATCTAGAATGATCGGTGTCGATCGCCTATCTTTGGGAACTGGGTCATGAAACTTTTTGGGTGACCTTTTCTACATCATGAGATTCTGCTGACGAAATTTCAGGAAGATATTCAGTCGTCTCTCCCTATAATACAGAGTTCATTGTTCACTTTAGGGATCTTTAGGCTGCTATTTTACTTTTACTCCATTGTAATTAAGGATCATTCCGATCTGATCCCCACTGTACTTAGAAAAACAAGTGATTAATAAAGCAATTTCATAAAAGTGAACGTATGCAATGAACGCCAAACCACTATAAATCTGTGTGTTCTTGTTTTTTGCTTGTTTCCTCTGTTTTAATTTTAGCTCTTCACTTTATTTCTCTATATAAAATCTATTAGGTGTTTGTGACCAATTTTGGTGCAAATAGATACGAACACAACGGTGCAAGTTTCGTAGTCAAATTCAAACATTTGTGAAAATTCCATTTTTACCCTTATTATAATTAATTTAATTTCTTTTATTTAATTTTTGGCTAAATTTTCTTGGGGTATTACATTAGGTCCGGTGAGTTTGTCATATTTAGAAAACAACTTTATTTTAGACACATTCCGCATATTTAATTTAGTAGATTTGGACATTAATTCATTGTAGATGTTCTTAGAAAATTAGTAAGGTTAAACATTACATTTCATTTTACAAATAAGCTCCTGCTAGACTTGTATTTTCTCAAAATCCTAAGACGAAACATAGAATTCATTCAAATTCACTAATGGATGTTAAGACTTGTTTGGCTTGGGATTCTTACCTTGAGGAACCCACAACAAATTGTAGACCCGCATATGATGGATAACTCCTTGTTAATTGTACACATACAACACCTTAACTTATAGCCTTTGTCCTAGTCTCATCTTTACCTTGAGGAAAGCTAAATAAATAAAGAGAAATTATTCGCTCGTGCCTACCATTTGGCAATGACCTAAATATTATGCACATACCATGAGGGAAGCTTAACAAATATGTGCACGTATCCTACCTCGTCTATTCTATATATTAATAGTGCTACACATAACATCCCCAACTTAAGGAAATATTAACAACTAAGGAGTATTCAAATAATCTATTAATATAAAAATGGTAGAAGACAATAAGTATATTAAAGATTCATAATCTTTGTAGTATTTAACTAAATGATACCGACTTATGGAATAATATTTTTTTTATGAAATACCCTCCTTATTCAAGTGTTAAGCACATCTAAAATCATGGTGTACATGTTATACGTATGTATTTATTTCGTAAATCTAATTAAGGTTTCTTATTGTTCCACCTCTTATTATACATTCATATTATATAAATTTAGTTATTATATAACATTTTGTAATTTAATACATTCATATTATATAATTTTAGTTATTATATAACATTTGGTAATTTAATTAACTTATATAATGACATATCGTATAGTCTTATATCAATTTTTTAATTAATTATTTTTTAATTAATTTAATTGTTAATTAATTAACATTTTAATTAACTTTATTTTATTCAATTAAACATTTACTGAACATGCATACTATAGCTTTTATAGTTACACACATATATTTTAATATATATGTATAATATTATTTTTTAGTCAAAATTTAATTAATTTATTTAATTAAACAATTTTAGTTAATTATAATTAATTTCGAAATTATATATAAGTACATCACCTTAAACATTTTATGATAATATGACAAATATCAATTTATATGTTATATAATTTAACCAATAATTTAATTTATTAATCGAATTAATTTTTCATAATTTTCTAAATTTAATCGATAAATTTCAAAATAGTTTAAAAAAATATTTTATAGCATTTATTAAATTTCACTTATTTTAAATTTAACCTTGTGTATTTAAAACTTTACTTAAATTTCGAAACAGATTTTTAAAATTTACCCAAGTCCCACTTCAAATTAGGCTTTTCATATTTGGCATGATCTTTGGGCTTACTTTGCATTTTGGGCTAGGCTAGTGGCCAGGTAGGGAAGTGTACGTGACTATCAATTAACCCAACTAAGACACTACTTTTATAGAAACTCTACTAAATGGGTAAGCTTGATATGTTAGCCCTAATACGGCTAATTTAGACCATATAGTCTATTGGGCTCTAATACCATTGTTGGATTCGGCTAGCATGCAGCGGTTAAATGGATGAATTTCATTAAAAAAATCATTTTGGATCTTATTAGGCCTATGAAGTCTAAACTAATTCAGGTCTAATCTAAATAAATTTTAAATGAAATCTTTATTTTATTTAACTGATTAAGATAAAGATTTATTTGTTCATATATGTGATATATATAATTTGTACATGTGTATAAACAAACACGCGCGCTCACGCACATACACACAGATATATATAGGCACATGCAACATATAATGTGTTGCATTTTTGGGCTGTTGCTTATCTTGATTTTTTAACCTTGCTATTTTAATTCCTGTTGCTATTTTTTGTTTCCTTCTCTTTGTAATAACCTATGTATTTTCTTGTTCGTAATAAAAATGGATGTTCCACTATAAAACCGACTAGCCTTGCAAGAAAAACATATAATGTGTACATGGATTAACATGCTATATATAACTGTTGGAATTTATAATGCAACTGACACTTTTTCTCTTTATATACATGTTTGCTATATAATATTATTTTAAAATTAACATGTAATTTAAAGTTTACTTACATATATATAATAATATATACTTACATATAAATATATAGATATAACTAAATTAATTTTGTATAAATATATTTTTAAATATATACAATTTCAAAATACAGTATTTAAATTAGCTAAAGAAATATTCATATTTTAATTAATTTCTAGATTCAAAATAATATCTTAATTTAAAATATTAATACATACATACACATATATAATGAAATAAAATATAATAAATTATTTCAAAAGTGAATATGTTTGCAACCAAATTGGTCACAAACATCCAAGAATAGATTTATGTAGAGAAGTAAGTGAAGAAAATAAAATTAAACCGAGGAACAGATTAACCTTATAAAAAATAAAAAGCAATAATAAAAAACACAGAGATTTATAGTGGTTCGGCGTTGTATGCCTACGTCCACTTTGAAGATTATCTTTATTGATCACTTATAAATCTGATTACAACAGCAGGGAATAGAAAACACTTGATTACCATAAAGTCTAGAGTAATAAGCAGCGTAAAAATCTTCAGGATGTCCCATTTGGTCAGTATTTATAGGTGAAGACGACCACCAATCTCTCTGAGACTTCAGCTAAAGGACGTTCTAATCTACATGGGCCCACCAGAGGGATCACTAGGCCCAAATTTCCATGAAGAGGGATCTGTACCAATCCCTTCATTGGTTAATTTTTGGGCAGCGATCCCAACGGTGGATTTTGCATGCTAAAATCTGTTTACCCTTCAATTCTCATGTCATTTGAACCACTGGAGCTCGAGTTATTGTTTAATCTTTGACTTATTATCACTGTGCACTGCTGACAGCCGAACCCTCCATAGGGTTGCATGTCGATCCCTCAAAGTTTGTCCTTATGATGTGCGATCCCTAGGGTAGGTTCCCTAGGGTCCACATACCTTGCCTTCAAAATTTCATAGGCTTTGGAGTTGTAAATCTCGAGATATAGAGTGTGTATGCATGAATGCACTTGGAACTTGTTGTATGTCGATCCCTCTTTAATATAGCCTGCCGATCCCTCTCCATCAATCATGTCGATCCTTTCCAACTTGTCATGCTATGTCAAACCCTTCCATTCGTTGAGCCATATTCCATGCTTTTAGCATCCTACATTTTACATCCATCAAATCCATACAATTCTGACTTTATATAATTATCTATACTCGACCTCCGGGCACCATAGTCATCATTTTGGAATCATCGGCCTTGATGCCAATTAGATCAAACTTTTGTAGCCAGTTCAATATAGCCGGGCTAGAATGCCGAGTAACACTTGCCCTCTAAAGTACGTCTTGTGGTTAACATGACGTGCTTTGAATCGTTGAGAATGAGATCCATATAACTTTCTGAACAGTTGCTACTCTTTTATCAAATTGTTTTTCCAAGGTGTCGAATTCTTCATGTAGGATCGATTTCACCCTAGAGGGAGGGGGGTGAATAGGGTGACACTATTAATTATAAAAATTTAATGCGGAAGTATATAAAATAATCGCAACATAGATTTAGCAGAATAATAGCAGCACAGATAATAGAAGAATAATAAAAATGCAGAAATAAAACAACACAGATTTACCCAGCTTCGGCAAAACCCTGCCTACGTACTACCCCCAAGGTTTCAACTAGAAACTAAGTAGTCTGACGCTTACACATGTAAACTCGCAACACCCGCTATCGACTAACCTAACTCTATGCTCAAAACCCTACCACAACTCAGCCACTGAGTTATGAATTCTCGAACTACACCACCGTAGTTCGTAACCTAGTCACACTACTAGAAAATTACAAACGATTAAAAGAAAAATTACAAATTAAAAAACAATTTTAAAACACAAAACCCTAAAATATACTAAGCCCAATAGAGAGAAAAATATGCCGGCCCAATATGTTAAGTGATAAGAAATTATCCCACTTTTTCTTTTATACTATCGGCCGTATTTTCATGGCTGCCTCTTCGTTCCTCTTCGTTCCTTTTTGTTCTAAAAAGTTAAGGTTTCGTGGGAAATTGAAGTCGCCGCTTTCTGTTGATCGATCGAAATGATTCTCGTGCTTGCTTTGACGATCAATTGTCTATCTGATTTGCGAACGACTACTTCAATTAAGTCGAGTTCGATTGTTAAAATGGTATGCGATTTTTTTTCCTTTTTCAATATTTGATAATACTCGACTTTGATTCGGGTTGAATGATTTAGTCCTCTCTATTGTTGCTTGAACACGAATGATTTTAATGCCGATGATGATTTGGTTATATAGGGTTCTGTTCCCTAAAATATCGTTCGAATAAATTGTTTAAACTCGTCTGATAATTTTGTACGGCCATTTGATTATGCTTGAACGCTGGTGATGTTTTTTGACTTCTTCAATTTTTCTGATGTGCTTGCTTACCACGACTTCGATTTTGGCTGCTTCGTGAATTTCTTTTCTTGGTCATCACGGCTTTGAATTCTCTGATTAAACTTGACTTTGATTCCGTGAATTTATGATGACTTCGACCACTTTGATTTTGTTAAAATGCTGGTGATTTGTACTGACTATTACACTCACTTGTATATCATGAAACTTTTCCAATTTTTGTGTTGACTTCTTCGGCTTGGTCTAGTTGGCTTTCCAGTGTTGAACTGTGTCTGGTTTCGACCTGCACTTTGTCTTGATTTTTGAAAATTGATCTGGTTGTGGTGCTGCCTTAAATGCATATGTATTCAACTTCATGTTGCATTACTGTGTTCATTTGTCTAGAGTCGTTTGTGTGCTTCATGGTAGAGCTGAACCTGAAATGTGACACATGTATATATATACTTGTGAAGCTTTGCTTGACTTTATACTGGTAGTTACATATGCATATGTATATACAATGTTGTTTCACTGTTTTGGAAGTATTTTCTACTGGCTTCATTTCCAGTTGCAACTTGTCAAGCACCATGTATATACATACATACATATATATATATATATATATATTTAAATATATATATATATGTGTGTGTATACATCTGTGTGTGTATGTGTTGTGCATTTTTCACTTGTCTACCTAGCTTGGACATTCATGTTATGGTTGCAGTTTTGGTTTGATATTGACTCTAGTTGTTTGTGATTTGAACCATTTACTGTGTAGTCTTGTATTCTCTTATGTGTAGAGCTGCTGTCTACATTCATGCCTTGGTTGTTGTTGAAGGCCTTTGTGATTTTCTTTGAATCTAATCTTCGAGCCAATTCATTGCATTCCTGCAATCCACTCTGTTGCATTTCATATATATGTTCCTTTATGCTTTGTACTGTTATTATTTGTGTTATCACCATATATGTACATACATACATATGTATGTGTGTGTGTATGTTTTGTTGCAGTCCTCTCTGTTGTATATCATCATGCTTGTGATTGCTCTGCTGTTTCACTTGATCTGGTTCATCTTGAAGTTTTGCATTGCTTTGTCTTCGACATTGCCTGACCATATGCATGCTTCGAGCCTTTGTTTCACTGATGTATGCATACATCTCTGTTGCATATTCACCTAAGTCTGGTTCAAGTTATACTACCGCTTTTACTCTTGCATGGTTGTCTTGATGCATTGCATCATGTGCTGTGATAGTTTGTTTTGTTGTCATTTTGATTTTCTGATCTGGTTCATGTATATGCTCCATTGTTTTGTTTTGTTGACAAGTACATTATCTTAAGTCTGGTTGGACTGTCTAGCCTCTGTTGTTGTTGGCTTCATGTGTACATCACTTTATACCTTAGTTGAATCCAGCTTATAGCTTGGGTTTGACCTTGTGCTCATGTCGTGACTTTATTTTTATTGCACTTGAGTTGAACCTAGCCTTTTATTAGGTTTGACCTTGTGCTCACCTGTCCCTACAATTTTATCAAGTGTATATCGGTGTGCACGACCTTGTGGCATGTACAGTGATACACTGTGCATGTCACAGGTTGTTCGTGTTTGATGAATTCAAATTAAATGATCTGGTTCATCTTGAAGTTTTGCATTGCTTTGTCTTCGACATTGCCTGACCATATGCATGCTTCGAGCCTCTGTTTCACTGATGTATGCATACATCTCTGTTGCATATTCACCTAAGTTCGGTTCAAGTTATACTACAGCTTTTACTCTTGCATGGTTGTGTTGATGCATTGCATCATGTGCTGTGATAGTTTGTTTTGTTGTCATTTTATTTTCTGATCTGGTTCATGTATATGCTCCATTGTTTTGTTTTGTTGATAAGTACATTATCTTGAGTCTGGTTGGACTGTCTAGCCTCTGTTGTTGCTGGCTTCATGTGTGCATCACTTTATACCTGAGTTGAATCAAGCTTATAGATTGGGTTTGACCTTGTGCTCATGTCGTGACTTTATTTTTATTGCACTTGAGTTGAACCTAGCTTTTGATTGGGTTTTACCTTGTGCTCACCTGTCCCTGCAATTTTATCAAGTGTATATCGGTGTGCACGACCTTGTGGCATGTACAGTGATACACTGTGCATGTCAAAGGTTGTTCATGTTTGATAAATTCAAATTAAATGATGACGACCAACCCAAATAAATGAGGCATATAATATTTTCACAACACATTTTATTTTACACTGCAAAAATATATCTTTTTCAATTTTACTGCTTCAGTGTTTATTTTGCAGATCGCTCAGATGCTACATTCAATTTGGAATAGAGTTGAAGATAAATACGAGCGAATGAGTGATATGTAGTGAGGTGCAAATGTAAATTAAAATTTGTGATGTAATCGAAATTGTATTGTAATCTAAAATTGTGTATATATAGTGAGAGCTCAAATTTTTACTATTCAAAATTGTAATAAATATTTGTTTAAATAAAAAATCTGTTTGAATTTTAAATTCAGTGTTATTTATTGTATTCAGCAAATATTTATTTACTTATGTGAAAATAAAATAGTACAATAACAAATACATTTAATTAAATATAATATATATATATATATGTTTATTATCATCAAACAAAAATCATAGCATATTCAACAATCTCCCCCTTTTGATAATAATAAACATATATTTAAGATTTTGAATTTATTAAATGTATTTGATCATTCAATTTGCTCCCCCTATTTGAATGCTCCCTCTCTACAACAAGGCTCCCCCTTCATATATACATGAGAATAAATATTAAATTTCAATAAAAAATCAAACAAAAATCATAAATACTCTGTTTGACGTGAAAGTCTATAGTATGGTGGATCGATTATACAAATGACAAGTGTATGACTAATTTAAACTATATTGTAACAATATTAAAGTATGTAAATAAGAATAATTACACCAGGGGATTTTATACTGGTTCGGACCTTCCGTCCTATGTCCAGTCCCGAAGCTCCTCTTTGGAATTTCCTTTCACCGAATAACCCTCACTTCACCCGGAGGAACAGGTTTACAATAGCAGAGTTTCTTTGTCAACTGTGTGTCCATTACACGGATTTTTACTATATAGTACAAATGCTTCCAATATATATATATATAGAGAGAGAGAGTATTGTCTATGAGGAATGGTATATTTGGAAGAGTAGAATACAAGTATAGATTGCTAGAGATCAAGAATATATCAGAGTATAAGAGTAAAGAGCGCAAGTACAGGTAAAAAAATTTCTTGGATTCTTGATGCTATTTATAGTGGTAAAGAGATTCCTTGAGTAGTTGCATCCATCAACAAGTGTTCTATGGTCGCTTCTGATGGTGATGAAGAGTTGCAGCGAAGAGAAGCGAAGGTGTCTTTTCAATTGTGACAGTTGTAATTTGAATGTTTTCAGCCGAGTTCAGTTTCAGACGTCTGGAGTATGTCTCAAACGTCTGGCTCTCTATATTTTTTGTATATAGTAGACTTTCAGATGTCTGAGTACATTAACCAGACATCAGATTTTGTCTGGTTTGTAATCCAGAAGATTTACTCAGACGTCTGACTAGTGCACCCAGACGTCTGATCTTGTGCATGTTTCTTTTCTTGTATCTGTGTAGTCGCTCTTCTGATTCTATCGACTTGTAGCCTCTTGATACGTTCTTCGAGCCTTGTTCTTGTCTCTCTAGTGATGTTACTTTAGCAATTACCTATAAATAGAAATATATATGCATATTCGATTTCCATTGTATAGTTGTTGTCATCGAAACCGTAGATTTGATTTCCTAACATGACGCATATTCCACTTTAGAGTAATAGGGATGATGTCGGTATACAAAACCATACAGTTGTGTCTATTTGTGGTATATTTATATCAGGAATTTGAATATCTACTAACCATGCATAACCGTTAGGACTTTTAAATGAGATTAGTAGTATTCCAAATTTTTATAAAAAAAATGAATTCAAGTATCTTCTAACCTCGCATAACCGTGAGGACTTTTAAATGAGATTAGAATCAACTTGTCTATTTAATCAATCAATTTTGATATGTGTTCCATACATGCATAACTGTGAGGACTTTTAAATGAGCATGAAAGCACATAATCAAAAATTCCAAGTAATTCACCCATGCATAACCGTGAGGAAGTTTAAATGAGAGTGAATACTTTGGATGTTTTTATTGCTAAAAAATATAATAAAATGAAAAACGAATAATTTCCCGTTTAAAATACCACACATTGACATACTATATTGGATTTTGATGAGTGATGGTCGATAGAAATATGATAGAAATAGAAATGGTCATGGAATTTTTACCAACAAAATGTTTTTTAACTCTTGTTTAAATTTCTAAAGAAATTTACTAAATATACTATCTCAAGTTATAATATATGATCAATATCTACACTCATCACTTTTTCAATCACTATTTTTCTTTTTGATAATCAGTATGGAGTCAGATTAGTTAATGTAGTCATTTAAGATCAAATCTAAAAACAATCAAATTTTCTAAAATGACTAATCTGAAACAAGGTCAACAATAACTATTTTATCAACTAGATTACCAGCGTAATCTACATCTGAATTTCTTATTGACTTAAATTTATCATTAGTTGAATGTCATATACTAGACTGTGATGTGTGCAACACATGCCTTGAAAACATTTTTACAGTTTTTAAATGAAATTCTTTTGAATTTGAATTGAAATCGTGCAAATAAACAAACAGTGACCATAGGGTCAGATTCGGAAACAAATATATCCACGTTTATCTAGAAAAATCATCAATCAATAAAGCAACATCATTAGTTCAAACAAATTTATATGAACTAATTCAAAGTCTCTAGAAATACTTATAGTATCCTCGGCATAAAAATATAATTGGCCAATAATTTTGAATAAGTCAGAATCATAATTAACATTCATTATCGCATAACTGGCTGATTTAATTCAGATTATGGTGCAGATTATCACATTTAATAAATCATTCAAGATAAATATACCGTTACCTATTTTACCTTTACGATAATTTTTTGTTGTTGCCCATTGTGATTCTGCCACCTTTATACTAGGCGAAGGAACTTTGATTTGTCGCCCGTTGTGTGTCTGGAACAGCTAGAATCCAGATAACACTGTTGTTGTTCCTTAGTTTTCCACCACACCTACACGATAAAAGATTTTTGTGAACTATTTGTTTTTATAGGTCCATGGTTGTTAGTGGCAACAAATTTTGAAAAATATGTTTGTGTAGACCCAAAACTATTTATATATGTTCCTTTCGGCACCCAGATTTGTTTGACTTTGAGGGATTTTATATTCGTGCCTTTGGGAACCCAAATTTGAATGGTTTTCAGGTATCTGGGTCTATACTAGCAAATATTATGATTGTGTCTAGTTTTCCTACAAATTGTGCACTTAGAATTTACTTGATTAATTTTGCTACCAACACGTTTAGATTGAGTATACCCAAGTCCTTGTCTATCAGTATTGACTATTTGTTTTTCTATCAGCATATTTAACGATCTTTCTCCTTTGGAAAATTTTCCTAAAGTTGTAGACAATTGTTGAACTTGCGTTTTGAGAGATTCATTTTCATTCAATAATTGTGTGCACTTTTTAATAGAATTGTGTGTATATAATTATGTGCACTTTTCAATAATTATGTGCACTTTTCAATAATTGTGTGGCATCGAGATGGAAATGTAAGAGTTATCAGAAGACATGGCTATATTTTGTTTCTTGAGGAAAATATGAATTGATTGTATATAATTTTTCTTGAAGTGTAACTGTTTATATATAGGTTAAAATATTATTTATAGAAAAACTAACTATCTAAAAAACAAAGGGTGCACAAATTATTAGTTATAATTTATGGATAGAAAAACAAATGACTAAATATAGCCTAGATGAAGCAGTGATTATTAAGTAAGAAGATCATGAAGAGAGCAAATCGCTAAATCACGTCGGAGTTTAATAAAAGTTTGTTCATTTAGTGGTTTTGTAAAGATGTCTGCTATTTGATTTTCGGTATTTACGTATTCAAATGAGATATTTCCTTTATCAACATTGTCTCGTAGAAAATGATGGCGTATATCTATATGCTTAGTTCGTGAGTGATTGACAGGGTTTTTTGATAAATTTATTTCACTCGTGTTATCACAATATATTGGAGATATATTGATAATTTTGCCGAAGTCCGTAAGTGTTTGTTGCATGTATATTACTTGTGCACATGCTAGAGCTGTTGAGATATATTCGGCTTCGCAAGTAGATACAGAAACACAATTTTGCTTTTTGCTAAACCATGAAACTGATGATTGTCCGATAAAGTGACATGTTCCACTAGTACTCTTACGATCTGTTCTACATCCACCGAAATCCGCATCACTATATGAAACTAGTTCAAACGATGATCCTTTAGGGTAAAACGAACCATAATCTCTAGTATTAGATAGATAACGTAAAATACGCTTAACAGCTCTTAGTTGAGATTCTTTTGGTTTTGCTTGAAATCGAGCACAAAGACATACACTCATCATAATATCGGGTCGACTAGCCATCAAATAGATTAAAGAACCAATCATGCTACAATATAATTTTTCATCAAAATCTTTTCCGTTATCATCCTTTTCTAAGTGAACAGTAGTACTCATCGGTGTTGGTTTGCTTGAAATTTTATCCATTCCAAAGCGTCGTAATAGATCGTTACAATATTTTTCTTGATGAATAAAAATACCATTTTCAAGTTGTTTTATCTGTAAACCCAAGAAGAAATTTAATTCTCCCATGTGAGACATTTCAAATTCATTGGTCATAATATTTGAGAAATGATTACAAAGATTTTCATTAGTTGAACCAAAAATAATATCGTCTACGTAAATTTGCACAACTAAGATATCGTTATTTTCTCATTTAATAAATAAAGTTGTATCGATTTAACCTTTTTGAAAACCAAATGTAATTAAGTGATTTTTAAGTCGTTCGTACCAAGCTCGGGGAGCTTGTTTTAAACCATATAAGGCTTTTTGTAATTTAAAAACATGATCGGGATATTTTTCATGAGTAAATAATGGAGGTTGTTCAACATATACGTTTTCTTTGATAAAGCCATTAAAGAAGGCACTTTTGACATCCATTTGAAATAGTTTAAAATTGTGATGATTTGCGAAAGCGAGTAATGTTCGTATGGCCTCGAGTCTTGCTATTGGTGCAAAAGTTTCGTCGTAGTCGATACCTTCTTCTTGATTATAACCTTGAGCAACTAAGCATGCTTTATTTCTAACAATATTTCCATTCTCGTCTGCTTTGTTTTTAAATACCCATTTTGTTCCTATAACCGATTGGTCTTCAGGTCTTGGTACTAGTTCCCAAACATTATTACGTTCAAATTGATTCAATTCTTCTTGCAAAACCGTTATCCAAAAGTTATCATTTGAAGCTTCTTTATAATTTTTTGGTTCAAAATTTGACACAAATGCTACATGGCTTATTTGATTAAGTTGATTTCTAGTTACTCTAGAATTGAGATCTCCAATGATATTATCTTTTGGATGATTCTTAAGAATTCTAGGGGATGATATTAAAGTGTTATTTTGCACATTTGTTTTATTATTAATAGAATTTGTTGAATTTGTTATTGGAATAATTTCTTCTTCATCATTAGTATGATGGTTAAATAGATTTTCATCGAACGAAACATGTAAACTTTCTTCAATAGTATTATTTCGTTTATTAAAAATTCTATATGCTTTGCTACGATCCGAATATCCAACAAAGAAACCTTCATCAGCCTTCGAGTCAAATTTTCCTAAGTTATCTTTTGTATTTAATATAAAACATTTTGAACCGAAAGTTTTAAAGTATGATACTTTAGGTTTTCTTTCAAAAAATATTTCAAAACAAGTTTGTTTAGTCATAGGACGTATGGTTACTCGATTTAACACGTAACAAGCTATGGCAATAGCTTCTGCCCAAAAGTGTTTTGGTAAACTACTACTATTTAGTAGTGTTCGTGCACATACTTGTAACGTACGATTTTTTCTTTCTACTACACCATTTTGTTGAGGTGTGCGAGGAAAAGAAAAATTATGACTTATTCCTTTCTTATTGCAAAAATTAGTAAAAAGATCGTTTTCGAATTCTCCTCTGTGATCACTTCAAATATTTTTAATTTTCAAGTCCATTTGTGTTTTAATTCTTTTAGCAAATATTTTAAACATACCAAAAGTATCGCTTTTATGTTTTAAAAACAAGGTCCATGTATACCTCAAAAAATCATCAACTATCACGAAAACATATTTGTTGTGATTTATAGATCGTATTTGTGTTGGACCAAATAAATCTAAATGCAATAATTCTAATGGTTGTTTTGTAGAAATATTATTTTGAGATTTAAAAGCGCTTTTCTTTAGTTTTCCAATTTGACAGTCGTCACATAATTTTCTACTTTGTAATTTATTTTAGGTAAACCTTTAACTAACTCATATTTTGCCAACTTATTAATATTTTTCAAATTGATATGACAAAATCGTTTATGCCATAACCATGGATCATTATGTTTGGCAGTTAAACATAAATTTGAATTTTTATTTATATTCATGTTTAATACATAGATATCTTTGTTTCTAAAACCTTCAAATATAAGTTGTTTGTTATTATCTAAAATATTACATCTATCTTTTTCGAAATTTATTTGAAAACCTTTGTCGCATAATTGACTAATACTTAGTAGATTTTGTTTTAGATTTTCTACTAATAAAACATTTGTAATAATAGGAGAATTAGAAATACCAGAGTTGATGACTTCTCCAGTGCCGACGACATATCCTTTTGAATTATCTCCAAAGGTTACCGTTCCACCATCGATGTATGTTTGGTACTTTTGTTAGGGTCCTAATTGTTAGGAGAAGATAGCCATACCCAAGATGGTTTGGTACCTTTATAAATATAATTTTTATTATAGACTACATTCTCTAAGAAATTATTAATATGTTTTTGTTTAATCAAATTATTATTTGTCTTAGGAATCCAAATTTTCATAGTTTTGGTATTCATATTAGACGTAGGTAAACTTTTAGTTTTTTTATACCTAATTTTTTTTGCATCATTTCCTTTTTGTTTAGAAGTATTTTTAAATCCTATTCCATTTCTATTGCCTGATGGTTTTGAAGTTTTGATAAGATTTTCCAAATCTTGTTTTCCTTTATTGAATTTTGACACATTATTTGTAATTTTATCTAATTTTTCTTTTAATTCTAAATTTTCAATTTTCAATATTTCAATATTGCTTTTCAAGTTGACATTTTCTTTTAGCAAATTATCCTTCACTATTTTGGTGTTTTCAAAATCAATAGTAATAGCCTTACTTTCTATCAAATTATTTTTAATTTTTTCTTGAGATAATTCTAGTTCTTCTGCTAAGATAATTTTTTCATCTTTTAAAATTCCTACTTCAAGTTCTAATCTATTTATTTTGGCTATATATTCTTTGTTCAATTTTTTAATTTGTCTAAATTTATCATCTAATTCCATGCTAAGTTCTAATAATTCGTCATAACTAAGTTCCGGACATACCTCATCAGTTTGTGCCATAAAACACACATTAGCTTGTTCTCCGTCACTATCACTATCACTTTCAGATGATGAAGAATCCGAGTCATCCCATGTTACTTTGAAAGCCTTCTTCTTTTTGAGTTTTTCAAATTTGTTCTTCTTTTTATCATTATTGAGTTTAGGGCAATCCTTCTTCATATGTCTGTATTGATCACATTCAGAGCACTTGATTTGAGATAGGTTTGTTGTGTTGGACTTTCCTTCTTTTTGGAATTTAGTCATCTTTCTAAATTTCTTGAATCTGTTATAATTCTTGGCAATGAAGACTATCTCTTCTTCATCTAAATTAGAGTCATCATTTTTTGTTGCTGGGAATGTTATGTTCTTCTTTTCTGAATTTAGTTCTTTTCATGCCTGCAAATTAGCTTCATAGGACATTAAATTTCCTATCAACTCTTCAGTTTTGAGAGTAGAGAGATCATTAGCTTCTTCAATAGCTAATACCTTCCTTTCCCAATCTAATGTTAAAGAGTTGAGTATTCGAGAAACCAAATCAAAATCGGTAAACTTAACTCCTAATGCCATAAGATCATGTTGGATAGTTTGAAATCTAGAATACATGTCAACAATAGTTTCATTTTGCTTCATTTTGAATGATGAGAATTGGTTTTGCAAAATTGAAATCTTAGTTTGTTTGACCTTTGTTGTACCTTCGTGTGTAATTTGTATGGTACGCCAAATGTCAAATGCAGTTGTACATAATATGACACGTGAAAATTCATTTTTATCTAGAGAACAAAATAAAACGTTCATAGCTTTAACATTGTTTGATGCTAAGGTCTTTTGTGCATCGGTCCATGTGTTCATAGTCGTAGTAGGTGCTTCATATTTATCTTGAGTAGCTGAAAAAATTTCTAGACCATTAGCTTCCATAAAAATTCTCATACGTGTTGAACAATATGCATAGTTAGAGCCATTAAAAAGTGGGGGTCGTGATGTGGATTGTCCTTCTGTTGAATATGCATGTATATGATTTTTGTTTGATGATAATAAACATATATACATTCATTTAAATGTATTTTATATTGTACTATTTTATTTTTCACAGATAAAATAAATATTTGCTGAATAAAATAAATAACACAGAATTGGAATTCAAACGAATATTTTATTCAAACAAATATTTGTTACAATTTTGATAGTACAATTTTAAGCTCTCACTATAACTTTACAATTTCAGTCATAGTACAATTACATCAATTTCAGTCACAATACAATTACATCACAATTTCATAGTTACATCAGTTTCTCACTACATATCACTCACACTCGTATTTATCTTCAACTTCATTCCAATGTGAATCCAGCATCTGAGCAATCTGCAGAAATATACATTGACGCAGTAAAATTGAAAATAAAATATTTTTGCAGTATAAAACAAAATATGAATTTTGAAAATAATATTTGCCTCGGTTATTTGGGTTGTTCGTTATCATTTATATTTGAATTCATCATACACGAATAGCTTGTGACATGCACAGTGTATCACTATACATGCCACAAGGCCGTGCACACCGATATATGTATATACACTTGATATAGTAACAGGAACAGGTGAGCACAGGTCAAACCCAAACCAAAAATCGGGTTCAACTCAAGTGCAAAATAAATAAAGTCACATCACAAGCACAAGGTCAAACCCAAGCGTTTAAGCTGGATTCAACACAGTGCAATAGAGGTCAAGTCACTGCTATCATGACTCAACTCAATACAACAATGAAGACAACAGTAAAATGAATGACCAGTCTCAACAAACCAGAACTTAAGACCAGAAAACAAACTACAAGTCCAAACCAATACAGCAATGAATCAAATGACAAGTGCATACATATATACAAGCAACTGAAGTGTAACTGCAAATAACAATGCACACAAATGCACCAATGACACCAATGAAATCAAGACCAGTGTGCAGTGACAATATACAGGAATCAAGATAACAATACTCGAACTCAAATATACAAGTATGCACATAACAGTGGACATGAACCAGTGCATGATCAATGCATCAATGAGACTGAAGCTTCTACATGAAGACCAGAACATCAAATCCAGACTATCATACCAAAGAAGATGGCAGCAATTACAACTGATTCAACTGAATAAACAATGCATACACCAGAGATGCAACTCAACCAAGAATAAAGCTTCAAAACTACAAAGGAAACTGGCTACAAACCAAATACATTGAACTTGAATGAACCAGACTCAAGTACATCAGGTCAGAGACCAAGGAATGGCAATACACAAAGACAAAGACAGTACAATGTACAACTCAATGTATAGATCAAAGAACACATGACCAGACACACATGAATATGAAGACCACAAAGCAAGTTACAAACTACTAAATGAAGACATAGCAAGTGTTCAACTACAAAATTTCAAAGTGCAGACATGAATATCAATGCAGCTCAATGCACAAAGGCTACAGGTCTGAAATTCCAAGAGGCAACAACAACATGAATGCAGTAACAACCACCAAGCTAAATGCAATTCAAGTAAAGATACCAGCTACACAAAGCAACCCAACAGCAATACATGCTACAAAGAGCATAAGCAAAGGTCTAGACAACATGGTCACTGCAAACAACTCAAGTGCTTATGAACACAGTTTCAAATCAAAACAGTGAACGATATTCAATGAAATGCTACAGAGATGTATGGGTACGCGATGTATAACCAGAGGCAAAGGGATCAATGAACAGAAACAATACCAAGTTCAAATGCAGTCAACAGTTGTTAACAAAGTCAAAGAAATTCGAATGTATAAGTCAAAACCAGACATTCATGGAATCAGAAATGATCAAAGTCAAAGTCGTGATGGCCGAAGTAAACACGATCAGTGTCAAGGCCAAAGTCATCAGAAAAATCGAAGTTGACCAAGTTAGAAATCAAGTGTGTGTAAAAATTGAAAAAGTCAAAAATCAAATCCAAATAAAATAGGAAAGTTTCTACCGTAACGATCAAGGAAAGATCGAACGCTTCGAAATCAAAACCATGTGAATCAAGTCAAAAATATATACGAATTGAACCAGTCATAAATCATCTCAAACGTTCAAGCATTATCAAGCGGCCGAGAAAAAGATTTGACGAATTCAAGCAAATTTGTACGAACGAAAAAATAGGGATTAAAACCCTATATAAACAAATCATCATCAGCAATAATATCATCGAGTTCAAGTATTCAATCCAGAGAACAAAGGCATAAATTACATACCGAAGTCAGGAGTCAAACCCAATCAATAATTGAGGCAGCCATGATCTAAGCAGAGACGATCAATCGACGAAGCAAGCAAAGTAAGATACATACTCGATCAATCAATTGAAGCGGCACTTCAATTTCCACGACAAAGCCCTAATTTCTCACAGAGGAATGAGATCGAGCAAAGCCGCAATTCTCACAAGGGAACGGGCCGACATCAGATAATGAAAGAGGGAAGTTAGTGGGCCGGTCCTATTTAATTAATTAATAAGGCTTTGGTATATTTAAATTAGGGTGTTGAGTTATTTTGTTTTTAAATTTAAATTCTGTACTTTTCGAATCAAACCTTGGTAAATCACCACCTAGGACTTAGGTTGTATCAGATTGTCTAGTTAGGATTAATTCAGTAAGCAGGGTTTGCGAGTTTGCAAAACTCTATAGGCGGTAGCAGGGTGTGCAAGTCTGTTAGAGTGTTTGTAAGCGGGAGACTGTTTAATTCTAATAGAAATCTGGGAATGCAGCAGTAGGCAGGGGTTGCCGAAGCTGGGTAAATTTTGTGTGTGATTTACTTTTCAGCATATTTACTTCTCTGCAGTTTGATATTGCGTTTAATTTTATAAATTTGAGAAAACTTGCTATAACCCTATTTACCCCCTCCCCTCTAGAGTTAATCTAGATCCTACAAGTGGTATCAGAGCCCGGTATTTTTCTTTAACTCTAGAGTCATGAATCCATCAAATAATGCTTTTTCTGAGGGGCAATCTATTGCTAGGCCACCCATGTTTAATGGGAATGATTATGCTTACTGGAAAGTTAGGATGGGTATTTATCTTAGTTCTGTTGATTATGATGTTTGGGACATTATTAAAACTGGCTATAATTCTCCCACTATAACTGTTGGTGATACTGAGATTCCTAAACCTAAGGATAGGTGGGACGCTAACGATAAGAAATAAAAAAACTACAAATGCTAAAGCCATGAATGCTTTGATATGTGCTCTTGATAAGAATGAATTTAATAGAATTTCTCATTGTAAAACTGCACAGGAAATTTGGCATACCTTGGAGGTGACACATGAAGGAACTTCTCAAGTCAAGGAGTCTTGTCTAGCCCTATTCAGCAATGAATACGAGAACTTTGTGATGGACAAAGGCGAGAGCATAAAGGACATGTTTGGACGCTTTTCAACTTTGGTGTACAATGCTAGAGCGCTTGGGAAGGTATTCACTGAGGTAGAGCTTGTGAGGAAGGTGCTACGAGTCTTACCGATGAGCTTTGAGGCAAAAGACACGGCAATACAAGAATCGAAAGATCTGAGTAAACTAAGCATGGAGGAGTTGATCGGCAACTTGATGACATATGAGCTTGAGCTAAAAACAAAGGAGGAACGCAACAACTCCGAATCAAAGAAGAAGACGATTGCCTTAAAGAGCAAAGAAGAGAGCGATGAAGAAGGAGAAGATCCAATTGAAGAGCTTGTAATGGCTGTCAATAATCTTAGAAAATGGTTAAGATTCGGGCCACGCAATAAGAAAACAAGTGGTAATAGGTCAAAAGATTCTGACAATTCCGATAATGAATTGACTTGTTATAACTGCAAGAAGCCTGGCCACTTCAAACAAAAATGCCCACTTCTCAAAAACAACAAAGGAAAGAAAAAGAAGAAGAAGGCCTTTGCAGCGACTTGGGATGATGAAGAAGGAGAGGAAGTTTCGAATAATAGTTCAGAAGAGGCTAATTTGTGTCTTATGGCAAAATCAGATTCAGAAGCAAGCTCAGAGGAATCTAGTGAGGTAAGTGACTATTCTTATAAAGAGCTTATTTTGATGTGTTATGATCTTACTAAAACAATTGATACTCTTGAATCTAAAATTGAAAAACTGAAATCTGATAGGAGAGAACTTGTCCATGAAAATACTAGGTTAGAAACTGAACTTGAAAATATTCAAAACCTAGACTGTAAAAAATGTAAATATTTAGATTCAGAATTATCAAAACTTAAGAATAGCTTTGAGAATCTTGAAAAAGAAAATTTGAGTCTTAAGGAAACCATTGACACTAGGAAAAAGGATTTTATAAATAGATGCACCTCACTTGTGACTGAAAACACAACACTAAAAACCAAAGTCCAAAATCTTGAGAAACTCTGAATAACTTTTCAAGAGGAGAAAAATCATTCAACATGTTATTGGGAAACCAACTTTTTGCTAACAACAGAAAAGGACTAGGCTTTGGGAAAACACAAGTTGATGATAATGCAAAAGGTAAGAGTGTCTTTGCTAGATGTGAAATAATTGGTCATCGTGTTGAAAATTGTAGTCATAGGAACAAGAACACAAAATTTATACAAGTTTGTGCTCCTAAGAATTCTACAAAAAAATTTCATGTCTATTGGAACAAGAATAAAAGGACAAAACAAGTTTGGGTGCCAAAAGGAACATATATTAATAGTTTTGGGTCTACTCAAACATATTCATCAAATTATTCTGCCACTAACAACCATGGACCTATAAAAACAAATAGGTCACAAAAATCTTTTACCGTGTAGGTGTGGTGGCAGGCTAAGGAACAACATTAGTGTTATCTGGATTCTGGCTGTTCCAGACACACAAAGGGCGACAAATCAACGTTCCTTAGCCTAGTATAAAGGTGATAGATTCACAATGGGCAAACAACGAAAGATTATCGTACAGGTAAAACAGGTAATTGTATTTATTTTCAAACGATAAATAAAATGTGAATATCTGCACCATAATCTAAATTAAATCAGCCAGTTATGTGAAATGATTGATGATGTTAATTCTGATTTTTTTTATTAACCAATCATCTTTAAATAGAATTACTTGAAGTAATTATGATGGTTGACAGATTCTAACTAACTTGATATGATCTTACATGACTTGTTCTTATCTATGACTTTGATTTGTGCTTAAAAGTTGACCAACCATTTTTTTCATCATTGAACTTAATCTGTTTGGTCAAATTATGATGTTGATTGATTACTGATTACTCATGCTATAAAAAGGTTTTTTAGAAATTGTTGAAACTTTATGAAATTGGTGAAACTTCAAGAAATTGTTTTGAAATAATGATGATGGTTTAATGACTGTTGATCCTACGGTTTCTAAATCTGACACTATGATATTTGTTTGATGGTTAACACGACTTCAATTCAAAGTCAAGAAAATTTCGTTTAAAAATTATTGAAAATAATTCTGAGATAGTTTGTTGAAATTTCACAATCTGGTCTATGACATCCAACGAGTGAATATTGAGTGAAATTTAAAGTCAGATGCAGATCACACTGGTAATATAGTTGATAGAAAAATTACTAGTGGAATGTGATTATATTTCGAGACATTCATTTGCTGCATCATTTTTCAAAGAAAATATCTGCATATTTTTCACTTGAAATAATTTCTATTATAGCAGAAACTTTTCTTAAAAACCCCTTCTAGAAAATAATTTCTGTTGACCTTGTATCAGATTAGTTATTTAAGAAAATTTGATTTTATAACTATTTTTGAAATTAATTTTAAATAACTATGTTAACTGATCTGACCCCCTAATAATTATCTAAAAAGATAGATAGTGATTGAAATAAGATGAGTGTTGATATTAATCATATATTATGACTTGAGAAAGTATAAGTAGAAAATTTCTTTAGAAATTTAAACAAGAGTTATAAAAACTTTTTGTTGATAAATATTCCATGATCATTTCAATTTCTATCATTTTTCTATCGACCATCACTCATCAAAAGTCAATATAGTATGTCAATATGTGGTAGTTTAAACGGGAAATCATTTGTGCTTTAATTTTATTATATTTCTAACAATAAATAATAATATCCAAAATATTCACTCTCGTTTAAAAGTCCTCACGGTTATGCATGGGTGAATTACTTGGATTTTTGATTATGTGTTTCCATGCTGATTTAAAAGTCCTCACAGTTATGCATGTATGGAACGCATATCAAAATTAATTGATTAAATAGACAAGTTGATTCTAATCCCATTTAAAAGTCCTCACGGTTATGCGTGGTTAGAAGATACTTGAATTCATTTTTAAAATAAAAATAAAAATGTAGAATACTACTAATCTCATTTAAAAGTCATAACGGTTATGCATGGTTAGTAGATTTCAAATTTCCTAAAATAAATATACCACAAATAGACACAACTATATGGTTTTATTTGATGATATCATCCTATCATTCTAAAGTGGAATATGTGTCAATTAAAGTATTTATGATTTTTATTTGATTTTCTTGTTGAAATTAATATTTACACTTGATTGAGCTGTAATATTGTATTAATGTCTATCACTATATCTCTATTTTTCTATTACTATTATTCTTTTGTTGATAACAAAAGGGGGAGAGAAAAGTTAAGATTTCGAAAATAAAGGTCAAAGATTTTCTAATTGTACTAATTGTATCAAGGCTCATTTGAATTTTTTATTCTCATGCATATATGTAGGGGGAGTATTGTGTAGAAAGAGAGCATTTAAATAGGGGGAGCAAATTGAATAATCAAATACATTTAAAATAGTCAAAATCTTAAATATATGTTTGTTATCATCAAAAGGGGGAGATTGTTGAATATGCATGTATATGATTTTTGTTTGATGATAATAAACATATATACATTCATTTAATTGTATTTGATATTGTACTATTTTATTTTTCACAGATAAAATAAATATTTGTTGAATAAAATAAATAACACAGAATTGGAATTCAAACGAATATTTTATTCAAACAAATATTTATTACAATTTTGATAGTACAATTTTAAGCTCTCACTATAACTATACAATTTCAGTCACAGTACAATTACATCAATTTCAGTCACAATACAATTACATCACAATTTCATAGTTACATCAGTTTCTCACTACATATCACTCACACTCGTATTTATCTTCAACTTCATTCCAATGTGAATCCAGCAACTGAGCAATCTGCAGAAATATACATTGACGCAGTAAAATTGAAAATAAAATATTTTTGCAGTAAAAAACAAAATATGAATTTTGAAAATAATATTTGCCTCAGTTATTTGGGTTGTTCGTCATCATTTATATTTGAATTCATCATACACGAATAGCTTGTGACATGCACAGTGTATCACTGTACATGCCACAAGGCCGTGCACACCGATATATCTATATACACTTGATATAGTAACAGGGACAGGTGAGCACAGGTCAAACCCAAACCAAAAATCGGGTTCAACTCAAGTGCAAAATAAATAAAGTCACATCACAAGCACAAGGTCAAACCCGAGCGTTTAAGCTGGATTCAATACAGGGCAATAGAGGTCAAGTTACTGCTATCATGACTCAACTCAATACAACAATGTAGACAACAGTAAAATGAATGACCAGTCTCAACAAACCAGAACTTAAGACCAGAAAACAAACTGCAAGTCCAAACCAATACAACAATGAATCAAGTGAACAAGTGCATACATATATACAAGCAACTAAAGTGTAACTGCAAATAACAATGCACACAAATGCACCAATGACACCAATGAAATCAAGACCAGTGTGCAGTGGCAATATACAGGAATCAAGATATCAAGACTCGAACTCAAATATACAAGTATGCACATAACAGTGGACATGAACCAGTGCATGATCAATGCATCAATGAGACTGAAGCTTCTACATGAAGACCAGAACATCAAATCCAGACTATCGTACCAAAGAAGATGGCAGCAATTACAACTAATTCAACTGAATAAACAATGCATACACCAGAGATGCAACTCAACCAAGAATAAAGCTTCAAAACTACAAAGGCAACTGGCTACAAACCAAATACATTGAACTTGAATGAACCAGACTCAAGTACAACAGGTCAGAGATCAAAGAATGGCAATACACAAAGACAAAGATAGTGCAATGTACAACTCAATGTATAGATCAAAGAACACATGACCAGACACACATGAATATGAAGACCACAAAGCAAGTTACAAACTACTAAATGAAGACACAGCAAGTGTTCAACTACAAAATTTCAAAGTGCAGACATGAATATCAATGTAGCTCAATGCACAAAGGCTACAGGTCTGAAATTCCAAGAGGCCACAACAACATGAATGCAGTAACAACCACCAAGCTAAATGCAATTCAAGTAAAGATACCAGCTACACAAAGCAACCCAACAGCAATACATGCTACAGAGAGCATAAGCAAAGGTCTGGACAACATGGTCAGTGCAAACAACTCAAGTGCTTATGAACATAGTTTCAAATCAAAACAGTGAACGATATTCAATGAAATGCTACAGAGATGTATGGGTACGCGATGTATAACCAGAGGCAAAGGGATCAAAGAACAGAAACAATACCAAGTTCAAATGCAGTCAACAGTTGTTAACAAAGTCAAAGAAATTCGAATGTACAAGTCAAAACCAGAAATTCATGGAATCAGAAATGATCAAAGTCAAAGTCATGATGGCTGAAGTAAACACGATCAGTGTCAAGGCCAAAGTCATCAGAAAAATCGAAGTTGACTAAGTTAGAAATCAAGTGTTTGTAAAAATTGAAAAAGTCAAAAATCAAATCCAAATAAAATAGGAAAGTTTCTGCCGTATCGATCAAGGAAAGATCGAACGCTTCGAAATCAAAACCGTGTGAATCAAGTCAAAAATATATACGAATTGAACCAGTCATAAATCATCTCAAACGTTCAAGCATTATCAAGCGGCCGAGAAAAATATTTGACGAATTCAAGCAAATTTGTACGAACGAAAAAATAGGGATTAAAACCCTATATAAACAAATCATCATCGGCAATAATATCATTGAGTTCAAGTATTCAATCCAGAGAACAAAGGCATAAATTACATACCGAAGTCAGGAGTCGAACCCGATCAACAATTGAGGCAGCCGTGAGCTAAGCAGAGATGATCAATCGACGAAGCAAGCAAAGTAAGATACATACTCGATCAATCAATTGAAGCGGCACTTCAATTTCCATGACAAAGCCCTAATTTCTCACAGAGGAACGAGATCGAGCAAAGCCGCCATTCTCACAAGGGAACGGGCCGACATCAGATAATAAAAGAGGGAAGTTTGTGGGCCGGTCCTATTTAATTAATTAATAAGGCTTTGGTATATTTAAATTAGGGTGTTGAGTTATTTTGTTTTTAAATTTAAATTCTATACTTTTCGAATCAAACCTTGGTAAATCACCACCTAGGATTTAGGTTGTGTCAGATTGTCTAGTTAGGATTAATTCAGTAAGCAGGGTTTGCGAGTTTGCAAAACTCTATAGGCGGTAGCAGGGTGTGCAAGTCTGTTAGAGTGTTTGTAAGCGGGAGACTGTTTAATTCTAATAGAAATCTGGGAATGCAGCAGTAGGCAGGGGTTGCCGAAGCTGGGTAAATTTTGTGTGTGATTTACTTTTCAGCATATTTACTTATCTGCAGTTTGTTATTGCGTTTAATTTTATAAATTTGAGAAAACTTGCTATAACCCTATTCACCCCCCCTCCCCTCTAGGGTTAATCTAGATCCTACACCTTCTTGAAAAATACTTGCCATATTAAAATGATTCAAAAACGTGTTACTGTACTTTGATCTAACCTTGCTCTGATACTAAATGAAAGTCTATAGTATGGTGGATCGATTATACAAATGACAAGTGTATGACTAATTTAAACTATATTGTAACAATATTAAAGTATGTAAATAAGAATAATCACACCAGGGATTTTATACTGGTTCGGACCTCCCGTCCTACGTCCAGTCTCGAAGCTTCTCTTCGGAATTTCCTTTCACCGAATAACCCTCACTTCACCCGGAGGAACAGGTTTACAATAGCAGAGTTTCTTTGTCAACTGTGTGTTCTCTATTACATGGATTTTTACTATATAGTACAAATGCTTCCAATATATATCTAGAGAGTATTGTCTATGAGGAACTATATATTTGGAAGAGTAGAATACAAGTATAGATTGCTAGAGATCAAGAATATATCAGAGTATAAGAGTAAAGAGCGCAAGTAAGTCAGGTAAAATCTTTTCTTGGATTCTTGATGCCATTTATAGTGGTAGAGAGATTCCTTGAGTAGTTGCATCCATTAATAAATGTTCTATGGTCGCTTTTGATGGTGATGAAGAGTTGCAGCGAAGAGAAGCGAAGGTGTCTTTTCAATTGTGACAGTTGTAATTTGAATGTTATCAGCTGAGTTCAGTTTTAGACGTCTGGAGTATGTCTCAAACGTCTGGCTCTCTATATTTTTTGTATATAGTAGACTTTCAGATGTCTGAGTACATTAACCAGACGTCTGATTTTGTCTGGTATGTAATCCAGAAGATTTACTCAGACGTCTGGCTAGTGCACCCAGACGTCTGATCTTGTGCATGTTGCTTTTCTTGTATCTGTGTTGTCGCTCTTCTGATTCTATCGACTTGTAGCCCCTTGATACGTTCTTCGAGCCTTGTTCTTGTCTCTCTAGTGATGTTACTTTAGCAATTACCTATAAATAGAAATATATATATATATATATATATATATATGCATATTCGATTTCCATTGTATAGTTGTTGTCATCGAAACCGTAGATTTGATTTCCTAACATGACGCATATTCCACTTTAGAGTAATAGGGATGATGTCGGTATACAAAACATAATAGTTGTGTCTATTTGTGGTATATTTATATCAGGAATTTGAATATCTACTAACCATGCATAACCGTTAGGACTTTTAAATGAGATTAGTAATATTCCAAATTTCTATAAAAAAATGAATTCAAGTATCTTCTAACCACGCATAACCGTGAGGACTTTTAAATGAGATTAGAATCAACTTGTCTATTTAATCAATCAATTTTGATATGTGTTCCATACATGCATAACTGTGAGGACTTTTAAATAAGTATGAAAGCACATAATCAAAAATTCCAAGTAATTCACCCACGCATAACCGTGAGGAATTTTAAATGAGAGTGAATACTTTAGATGTTTTTATTGCTAAAAAAATATAATAAAATGAAAAACGAATAATTTCCCATTTAAAATACCACATATTGACATACTATATTGGATTTTAATGAGTGATGGTCGATAGAAATATGATAGAAATAGAAATGGTCATGGAATTTTTACCAACAAAATGTTTTTATAACTCTTGTTTAAATTTCTAAAGAAATTTACTAAATATACTATCTCAAGTTATAATATATGATCAATATCTACACTCATCACTTTTTTAATCACTATTTTTCTTTTTAATAATCGGTAGGGAATCAGATTTGTTAATGTAGTCATTTAAGATCAAATCCAAAAATAATCAAATTTCTTAAATGACTAATCTGAAACAAGGTCAACAATAACTATTTTCTGGAGGTGGTTTTATAAAAGAAAATGTCTGCTAATTGAAAATTATTTGAAATGAAAAATATGCAGATATCTTCTCTGAAAATGTGATGCAGCTAATGAACGTCTCTACATAAACCACGTTCCACTAAAAAAATTTCTATCAACTAGATTACCAGCGTAATCTACATCTGAATTTCTTGTTGACTTAAATTTATCATTAGTTGAATGTCATTGACCAGACTGTGATGTGTGCAACACATGCCTTGAAATCATTTTTACAGTTTTTAAATGAAATTCTTTTGAATTTGAATTGAAACCGTGCAAATAAACAAACAGTGACCATAGTGTCAGTTCCAGAAACAAATATATCCACGTGTATCTAGAATAATCATCAATCAATAAAGCAACATCATTAGTTCAAACAAATTTATATGAACTAATTCAAAGTCTCTAGAAATACTTATAGTATCCTCGGCATGAAAATATAATTGGCCAATTATTTTGAATAAGTCAGAATCATAATCAACATTCATTATCGCATAACTGGCTGATTTAATTCAGATTATGGTGCAGATTATCACATTTAATAAATCATTCAAGATAAATATACCGTTACCTATTTTACCTTTATGAAAAATTTTCGTTGTAGCCCATTGTGATTCTGCCACCTTTATACTAGGCGAAGGAACTTTGATTTGTCACCGGTTGTGTGTCTCGAACAGCCAGAATCCAGATAACACTGTTGTTGTTCCTTAGTTTGCCACCACACCTACACGATAAAATATTTTTGTGACCTATTTGTTTTTATAGGTTCATGGTTGTTAGTGGCAACAAATTTTGAAAAATATGTTTGTGTAGACCCAAAACTATTTATATATGTTCCTTTCGGCACCCAGATTTGTTTGACTTTGAGGGATTTTATATTCGTGCCTTTGGGATCCCAACTTGGAATGGCTTTCGCGTATCTGGGTCTATACCATCAAATATTGTGATTGTGTCTAGTTTTTCTACAAATTGTGCACTTAGAATTTACTTGATTAATTTTGCTACCAACACGTTTAGATTGAGTATACCCAAGTCCTTGTCTATCAATATTGATTATTTGTTTTTCTATCAGCATATTTAACGATCTTTCTCCTTTGGAAAATTTTCCTAAAGTTGTAGACAATTGTTGGACTTGTGTTTTGAGAGCTATCGATTTCTTTCAAGTATCACCTCCTTCACGCTCTTCCTTGAATTTCATTTCTAGCTCATAAATGGTGAGATTTCCAATAAGCTCTTCAACTTTGATTTGTTTCAAATATATTGATTCTCGAATGGCTGTGACTTTTGCTTCAAAATTCCGTGGAAAGAATCTGAGGATTTTTCAGACTATTTCCAACTCTGTGTATGATTTTTCAAGAGCTTTTGATTTGTATATGTAACGACCCGTAAATTTCAACTGTTTTAATAACGTAATTAGTTGAAATTTTGTGAAATTTTAAACGATAAAATTTTGAAATAAAAATTTAATATTTGGAATACGTCTAGTTAAACATAGCAACTGGTAAATTTTCGTTCGAAAATATGAAAGTTTATTTCGCGCGTAAATTCACTTCAATTTAATCAGTTAAAAAGCAATGAAAATAAAATATTTCCGGAACCTAAATATTTTTACATAGAAAAATTCTAAACCATCTTCTGAGCAAGATGTCAGTTTATCGTCTTTCCAAATTCGGACATCTTTGGCTCCGTCGATCTTATTTTTCAGCGTTTTTCTTGCATTTTCCGCTATTAGAAAATTCGAATTTTTATAATTCGATCGGACTGCTAACATCTGTATACCGTTTTGATCGACTCGTCATGCTGATCACTACGGTATATTCATTTGAGTGTTCCGGTGTCCAGTACGCAATGAAACACGCGAAATGATTAATGGTACCGGTCCGTTCTTTTGTTTCATTGTGATCATTCATTTTCCATTGTATAATATGATTAGACATCAGCTTTTATTCTTCCCAGTAATCGATGTCTAACCTTTGATATTCTTATAACTTTAATTTGTGTCGTTTCATTATTTCTTTTGCTGGTTCCAATATTTTGTGCTGGCTCGTTCATTTCTTTTCTTTTGCTCTTCCCAGCTCTCTTAGTTCATTTCTCAGTTTATAAAAATACATGTATAAACGAATATACGTTTTCTTTCAGCAACCTTCTCCTTCAAGCACCTTTGCTTAGTCCCTTCTCTCTGCGTGAACCACTTCGACCTTCTCCTTTCTCTCGCCTGAACCATCAAACTGAACTCAAGGCCGAAGCCTCTTCCCACTAAAACCCACCAGCAAATTTTCCCCACTCCCGTCCCTTCATGAGCAGCAACCCGAGCCATCTCACCTCACACAAAAGCCTCTCACCGTTCCCCAAGCTCGGCCTTTACCAGAAAACTTCACCATCTCGGCCTCCCTGTCGGCAAGCAACCAGGACAGCCATCATTTCCCTGCCTGATCCAGTCACCCACAGAACGCGGCCTATCTCCGCCTTTTCACTGGACCTCACCATGGTTTGGCAAAACCTACAGCTTTCTCCTCATCCAAAGCATTGTATATAAGTCGATTTGGGTTCTAATTTTTTCCTGAGATACTCCTTCTCTGCCGATCGTCATCAACTCTTGTAGCACTCCTACCGGCACTGCGTCTTTCTCAACCATATCAGTCGTGCCCTCTCATATTATATGACGTAAGGTATATACATATATTTGTGTTTACGTGTTTTGGTTTAAGTATATATATTTAAATAACAATTTCGTATATATATGTTTTGTATATTTAGTTATAAGATATAAATATTTATATTTTAGTTATGTACATTATATTTTAAAGTTGTTTATATAGTTTTGGGGTAGGATGTATATAAGGTTATATATATAAATATGATTTTGAGTTATATATACTAGTTTATATGAGTCGTATAAATATATGTACATAATCTGTTAAGTATAGAAGTTTAAAGAAATGATATGTTGTTTAATAGTTTCTAATATGTCAATTTATATTTTTATGTAAGACTATTATATATAAAAGCTATTGCTTATGGAAGTGTATAAGTATAGTAGTTTGTACAAGATTGGCAGTTTATATATATATTGTTGATGGGTCTAAGTAAGTTTATATATAAGTAGCAGTATCTTTGATGTATACGTATGTTTTCTTTATATGGTTTAGATATATAATATATAGATATTGTGTCTTATACAACTTGCCGCTTTTATATATAGGTTTATAACTTTGGATCTGCTGGATTTATTTTATAAGTATTTTATATAACAGTTCTAATATATCTTGTATATTTTGAAAATATATCAAGGTTGTATTTCAGTTTTATATACATTGGATATAAGGTATATATGAGGGTATGTTAGTATATATATTATATAGCGTGTTGACTGTATAGAAAGAACAGAAATTTGTTTAATTCAAAATTTTATCTAGCATATTTATATATTTTGTACGTGAATAATATTTCACATTTGTCTATTATATATTTAAAAGTTATATGTTAGTCTATACATTGTTATACTAGTATCATTTTTCTTTTGATTGCTGTTATATATAAGAATAATTTGTTTCAGGTTATAGATATTAGTATATGTATAAAGTTATATAAGTTTTGTTGAAGATTTATTTTATAATAGTATATACATTGACCATAGTGTAATTTTTGCAGGGGTTTTGACTGGATATTAATACCTAAGTATACATATTGAGTTGCATTATAAACTATTCTTTCCTGTGCCAATTGATTTCTTGTTTATTTACATGTACATGTTTGATTTCAATATACTCATGTTTAAATTTAAGATTTATTTAAATTGTATATGTATTTTAAATCGAATTTTGAGTTTAAAGAAAATAATAATATAATATACCTCTCGTTAAATTTTATATCAAGCTAATTTGATTTGTTCCCATTGATTTCTGTTATCAGATCTGCTCGTCGAATTTGTGCCAATCTTCTTTGAGTTGGAATTCATGCCGGAATTTCTTAACCCGTTTCATTTTCGAATATCTCTACCTAAAAAGGTGAGCAATCACTCACGATTAACGTTCTTTTATTTATTAAATTTGATTTCAATTGAAACGACAATTGAAATATGCAGCTATTAGTTAATTACACTATTATATATGCTATTACCTGTATCAGTTCACCTGTGACATCTGACACCATTATCTATTAATTATTTATGCGATGATAATACAGTTGGCTGATAATTTATTGATTGTGATGTTTATATTGGACGTTAAATTGTTAATGATGTAAGTGAATAATTTGAAATTGAAATTGACGTAGGATAGTTAGATTTGATATATGTGTTAAAATTGATTAAATGACATTTGTATAATATGACCCCTTTTAACTGTTAAAGTTATTGACACGTAGGATTTGTTTAATTACACTTTGAACCACTGAATGTATGTTGTTAAAATTGATGATGTATGAAATTGTAAATAGATGACAAGTGAAAATCGTAATGTAATAATCTCTAATCTACATGAAATGATAGTGTAGATTCTAGAAATAATTTTATTAATTCGTACAAATAACAATGCGAATTAATACGGTTATTTCGGGATTATTTGAATTGATTATTGGATTGTTATTGATTGTTGTTATTGCTTGTTTATTTACTTTGACACCATCCCAGTTATCACACTGCAAGTTCCCTTTGTTATACTTTGATTTTTGAATTGAATTGGAATCGGGTTGAAATGATAAATACCCAAATTGAACTTTGACCTAGGATAGGAAATTAAATAAAACCCGATTGGTCAATAATTTGATTTAAAAATAAAACGAAGATTTTATTTGAATAAATAATATGGTTTTGAAATGAAGTTGAAATTTGAATTTTAATAAAAGGAAAATGTTAATATTTAATCATCTGAAACAAAAGATTAACAATGTAATTAATGAAAGAATGTTGTTTAATTTGAGAAAATGATTGAATTAAGTTTGAAATTATAATTAAGTTTGAAATTATTAAACTTTGAAATTATTTAATAATTAAGTTTTGAATTATTTAATAATTAAATAAGATTGAATGATTTAATGATCAAATTGAATTGAAATTCTTTAATAAGAAAAATTGAATTTTTGAATAAGTGAATTTTACTTCGTAATAATTGAATTTGAGTTTCTTTATTAATTAAGTTTTGGAAAATTATTTTGGTAAGTAAATAAGTGAGATTGAATTTCTTTAACAAGAAATGAAAATGTGATATTTTTGGAATTAATGTAAGACTTATAATTGAGAGAATTGATTTGACGAATTGAATTTAATTCAAAATTGTAAGTTTTGATTTAATGAAGTTGAACTTAAGAAATTGATTTAATGAATTGGAAATTTAATAGAAATTGTTTTGAATGACAAATTTACTTAACGAATATTAAATGAAATCGATAAATGAATTTAAATTGATTTGAATGTTAAATTAAGTTAATTTAAATGATTTCGAAATGAAACTTATATACGAATTTAGTTCGATATTTGGATTGTTTAAATAAAGATTGAAATTGAATTATAAGATTTTGAAATGATAATTTGGAAGTTTTGAAACGTAAATTATGGAAATCGTTTTTGAAAGACAAATGTAATGTTGATTTACAAATTCTATTTGGAATTGAATTTGATTTGGTTTGAAATATATTAACGACCAATCGGTGAAATATTTTCGAAGGTTATTAAAGAGACCGGAATCGGTTATGGATATACTCTCTATCTAAACCGATAACCACTTTAATAACTATACGCAGAGTGATGATCCAGAATGAAGTGGTTGGAATGATGTACGTGATAACTGAAGAAAGAGAACGATAATGGATAGCCTTGACAATTGTGTCAAATTGGAAATGACTAAAACAGGAGCCGTGCCGGGCCAATAGAGGATTAGCTACCTCAAGTGGACACACTTCTTCGAACTACTCATTATTTGTTGTCGATTGGTGCACCCTTGATTTTGGGAGTGTTGTTTCACGGTGTTGCGGGCGCTGCGGCGTTTCGTTCTCACCAGTCCGGATCAGGCAAACGGTAGTATCACTACCTTGGGTATTGCCTCATGTGCCTTGTCATACTTGTATCCCTTTATTCGCGACCACTACGAAATTGTTTTGTACCTTTAGTATATGGATTGCCCTCTGGTGACTTCTGGTTTTGGGGAAACTACGGTCTTGTATATGCTTTTGGGAATAAAAATGTGTTAAGGGTGGAATGGGCCATGACTTAACGCTATTTTGATATCTTTACATATTACTGATAGACATTATCTACTTATCGTACACTACTACATAGTAGATAGTTTAACGGATCTTTAAAGGATGGTTATTCCAAACATCCTTTGAGTTACTTGTATTTCAATTGCTATTTCACTTGAGTTGGATTTATTGATATAAGAATGTTAATCCTGACTCGAGTGTCTTGTGTTTTTGCTTTACGCTCGGGTCAGACTGAGTGTACCAGTATTCGAGAATCACCTTTGGAGTCGGAGCTTTGCTTGAAGATCCAGCCATCTATTCTGCTTTCAGTATTCGATGATTCCAGTGATGTATTCTGATTTATATCTGATGTATTGTATTACTCTTCCGTTGTATCTGTTCTAACTCTGATGTATCTTATATATTCATATAGTAGCTTCATGAACTACTATTTCTTTTATTTCCGCTGCACTTATTACTCTATGTCGGTGATCTGTGATTATTTTATTTACTATATATGTTCAGTTTTGCCAAATTTAAATTAACAACGCGGTATTTTGAGCAATTCAACTCCGGCATGAGTGTCTACCTATACACTTATAATGGATGCGAATGGTCCAAAATTCTGGGTCGTTACAGTTGGTATCAGAGCTTTGGTAGCTCTAGGCAAAACTTAACATATAGGGTAAATGTATTTACAGAATCACTCTCATTTGAGTTTCAATCTCTTCCTTTTGACTCGATTCCTTTAAATTTTGGAACGTTCCCTACGGTTCCAAATTTCATTCGTGTCCCTCACTATTCGTCTTCTTTCAATTCTGGAGTATCCCATAACTCCACTTCGAATAATCTTTATAATGAATCGGCGGTCTCGCCAAACTTCGAATGATTTGTAAAGGGGTGAAACTCCTTTACAATAGGCATTGATTTACCGGAGATTTCTGTATCCTCGGTTTACGATGCTATCTATCTCCTGCTATACCTGAATTCTAATTCTTGAGATCGAATGTAGATTTGCCTCGAAATTCTGCATCAATCTTATTCTTGAAGTCACGGTCGACCTGGTTAAGGTTGCCCGCGATTTATATAGACTCATCAATCCTCCTACTTTGTTATTTAATCATCATATCTTTGTTTTGAACTTATCTTCGAATCAAAATTCTCTTTGATTTGAGTCCATCAAATTTGGATCTCTATCTTTGCTTTGAAATCTATTATTGGATCGTCGAGCGAGGAAGTGTATCTGTAAATAAATATAAAATGTTTTATACATTGTGTTGTTTGAGTTGTTGATGTTGATTTGGGTTTTCGATCGATTCGTCTGATCAACGCTATCGATAGAATTTCCAAAACACTTGAACAGAAAAACTGACACAATGTTGGTTTCAAATTTGGTAAACAAAAGAGTTTTGGATTATTATATTATATATAAATATAAGTTTTCTGAAATTAAATTGTTAATGAATTTGTTGTCTGAAAATAATAATATTTGATTTTCATTTATTGTTTTGTAAACCATTGACTATTACATAATATAAATAAATGAATTTATAAACTTGGTATAAATTGATTTGGAATTTGAAATGAATTTAATTCAGAAATTTGAGAATTTAGTTTCCGGTGATTTCGAACTTTGGTTTTAAAATTTTAAAGTATATATTACTGAAAGTATTTTCGAATAGAAATCGTTTTCAAAGAATTTTAAAATTTTGATATCAGTGCTCTTCTCTTTGTCGCTGGAAAATAATTTCGGTGATGGCGGCCGCATCATCGACATTCATTTTCGAGTTTCGAAGTGGAGAAACCATTCTGTAGCTTTGCTATGGTTTTGTTTTGTGAAAAAAAAATACTTTGATTTGAATTTCTTCAGTATAATTTGATTTATATATATATAGGTATCTTATTTTAAAATTTAATTTGATTTGATATAAACATATTATATATATCTCTAAATTGTTTAAAGTTAATCGGAAATCTGATTTTTAAATTTTGTTAAAGGATGATTTTAATTATAAATAAAACCAAAATTTGGAATAAATATTTAAACTTGAATAATTGAATTGGGAAAATTTTTATTTGTATATTGTTCAACTGCATTCTAATACAACTTACCTAAATTATTCATAAGTTAAAATGTAATTGGATAATATACAATATAAAAAAAATTTATAAAAAAATTTGAGTGTTTATAATAAATGTTATACACAAAATTTGGATTAGTTAATAGCGTTAGATAGGATAATAAGTAAAACTCAGTTAATAATGAAATAAATTTGTTTTGGAAGAATTAGTAAATTTGTTTTGAAAGAATTAATAAATTGAAATTTGATCTACTTATGAAAATACCTTGAATTTAAAAGCAATTAGTAAATATAAATCAATTTAAATCGAAACTTTATGGTTTAAATTAATTCATATAAGTTAAATATATGTGGTTAGATATATTAAGTAGAATAAATTTTACAATAATTTGGAATAAAGAAGAATTTAAATTGCTGAAAAAAAATATGATTATAATAAAAGACTATTCAAATTTATGGTTGAAAATTTAAGATAATTGGATAATAAGATAATGAATTTAGAAATAGTTGAGATTGATTTTAGTGAAATCAAATGGATTAAATCAATTATTGAATATCAATCTGTTTTTCTTTCTGGTTGTTTCTATTCTCCTACCTCGTTCCTTTTCGGGGATGAAAAGTTTTGAGTGGGGGAGAGTGTAACGACCCGTAAATTTCAACTATTTTAATAACGTAATTAGTTGAAATTTTGTGAAATTTTAAACGATAAAATTTTGAAATAAAAATTTAATATTTGGAATACGTCTAGTTAAACATAGCAACTGGTAAATTTTCGTTCGAAAATATGAAAGTTTATTTCGCGCGTAAATTCACTTCAATTTAATCAGTTAAAAAGCAATGAAAATAAAATATTTCTGGAACCAAAATATTTTTACATAGAAAAATTCTAAACCATCTTCTGAGCAAGATGCCAGTTTATCGTCTTTTCAAATTCGGACATCTTTGGCTCCGTCGATCTTATTTTTCAGCGTTTTTCTTGCATTTTCCGCTATTAGAAAATTCGAATTTTTATAATTCGATCGGACTGCTAACATCTGTATACCGTTTTGATCGACTCGTCATGCTGATCTCTACGGTATATTCATTTGAGTGTTCCGGTGTCCAGTACGCAATGAAACACGCGAAATGATTAATGGTACCGGTCCGTTCTTTTGTTTCATTGTGATCATTCATTTTCCATTGTATAATACGATCAGACATCAGCTTTTATTCTTCCCAGTAATCGATGTCTAACCTTTGATATTCTTATAACTTTAATTTGTGTCGTTTCATTATTTCTTTTGCTGGTTCCAATATTTTGTGCTGGCTCGTTCATTTCTTTTCTTTTGCTCTTCCCAGCTCTCTTACTTCATTTCTCAGTTTATAAAAATACATGTATAAACGAATATACGTTTTCTTTCAGCAACCTTCTCCTTCAAGCACCTTTGCTTGGCCCCTTCTCTCTGCGTGAACCACTTCAACCTTCTCCTTTTGAAATGACCCTCTCTTTTTCTACCTTCATTTTGTAAGGATTTTTTTTTAGAGATGATATATATATATATATATATATATATATATATATCATTCATTAACAAATATATTTCCCAGGGTCATTTTCTTTTTTTCCATAAACAAACTTTATCCAGGATCAAAATTTTTACCAATATAGATATATCAGTGCAACCACAAAAATATGCACACACATATGAAGATGCATGTGCCCCTCTGGTTTAATCAGGTTATGGATAACAAGTGGTTACAGTGATTGATTAAATTTAATCAATCCCCACATAGCTTAATTTCATTTTATTATTTAAGTAATGAAAATCTTATTCATATAGGTAATAGTATGGTTTTTATTCTTTGATAGCTTGCTGGATTCTCCATGAAATATGATTCAGAGAACCCAGATAATTATGTTAGGATTATCTGTAAAATCAATTGTATAGTGTCTGTGCTTTGAAAATGATATAAGCTTATATCATTTCCTATGTTTGCTTTCTTATAATATCTACCTTATATGCAAACTCATGTCTGAGATATTCTCAAGTGAATCATCATATTCCAAAAGCTTGATTCCTTGATACCAAGGTACTAGACTAAATGAAATGCAGTCCGGGGTGAGTTTCCTCACACATGGATACTTAGCAAATAAAATATGGATTAAACAGACTCTCTACTCAAACATATTTCAGAAGGTCTTAAAAATGCATTTTGCCCAAAGCTTTAGTAAAGAGGGATTCAGATTTTATGTTAAAATTACTAAGGTACTGGTGTGACAGTGTCTGGGCAAATCATATCTGAACATGTAAATAATTTACTAATATGGATCTAACATCACTATCTTATAAAATCCCTACTGGTGATCTAACTTACAAAATTATAGCTAAAACTTTTCAACATTCCAGATAATAAAACTCAGATATTTTAAATACCAGTTCCAAGTCAAATTCTCAAAATACTTAACCAAATATCCAACATCACCCTGTACTTAGTACAATGGAATTTTTTTTTAAAATATCATACATGCAAATTTCATCTTGTAAGCTCTTAACTATCTAATTCTAGCATGCTATAATCTTCTCCTCAATGCTTTGCTTCTACTCCTATGTAGAGGCTGTTGTCCCTGAAAAAGCATTTGAAGCTGCCTCATTTTAAATGAGACACCCCAGATGCCATTAGCACACTAGGGTCAGACACATGTCTGGTATGAGAAAATTCACAAAAACAATTAATTAATTAGGTTAAAATCAAGTTAAGTACATATACATAAAGTTCTGCCCTTTGGAAACAGGTAATACTTGTGTGCATGCTCTGTGTCATTGTACATGTGCATATTTTAATCTTTCTTTCCAAAGACTACATATATAAATATGGTACATACATTCAAGCATACAATTCAATCATAGTCAAACAATCATTCACACCAAACAAGAAAATAACCAATATGAGTTAAATCATTTATTCCATCCTCATATTTCAATTCTGGGAAAAACTCTAGTTTCCTCATCATATCAAATATTTTTCCCTTGGTATATTTATCTATCCTGGTCTCATCTGCAATATTTATGAATCAATGGACACACTGTAATGAACTAATTCACTCCATTACACAAAGATCTCAGGACTTAAACAAGCCATGTGTCAACTTGCATTACTCAAGAACACAAGTCATTCCTGCAGTAATCTTGACCCCATTTTCCTAACCAAGTTTCCCAGGTGTTTTATCCTTTAAATTTTCAGGGCAATCCAGTCAGTGAGTCATTCCACTAAAATAAGCATTCATCTCATAGCATTCCTCATCATTCATATAAATAAACAAAGGCAATCAAGCAATTTTAAGTATTGGTACTTATTAAAACATGTTCTTGCAATTTAGAAGAGGTATAGACAACTAGCATTGGTTTATGGCTCTATTGGGAATATTATGTTGCAAAACATCTGTGCTTTAGTTAAACTCAGATTGGCTAAGCTTCCTAAATCACAAAATCTATCTGCTAGATGGTTACTGTATATTTTCTTTGAATCAAGAGTATCAGTACATAGGCAAGCCTTTTACACTCCTAATTCCTTTTTATTAAGCCTCAGCACATATACATATGTATATTGCAGCCCATAAGCTTATCAATTCTTCTGGGTTGAGCCAAAACCAACACTACTTGCTTATATCCAACATTTTATTTTTCTGGGTATTTATTTGTTTCTAATCAGTATCATATTAAAAAGAGATCCGGGTTTCAAAGATACTTATGTATGCATGCAGATCATATTTAGAATATTCACAACACAAAACAACCAGAACAACCATTTAGCATTAAAGCATCCTTAACTTCTGAAGAACAATCACATATACTTTTAAGAAAAATTCATTTATAACTGGCTGCTTTCATTAGGACTTAGTGCCTTAAGTTGTTGAGTGAGTTTTCTCACCTAGCTCTCTTCTTTGCTTCCTTAATTAATTGATGAACTTCTGCCTTTAGCCTCAAGCTCTTTTCCTTCCCTTGCCTTATGATTTCTATGGTGTTGTTTTTTTTTTTTCAAAGTTCTTTTCTGAGAAGGAGAGGAGGCTGCTGCATATACATATATATATACAGGGTCCTCCTTAGGGTTTTGGGTATTGGCTAAAGCCATTTTTGCCCACCAGAAAAATTATGTTATCTGTATTTTATTTGAACCCAAAATTCTACCCTTCCCAGCTTAATTTAGGTGAAGAGAAAAGTGGTTATATTCTTTTTGGTTAATTTCAGAAATTTGCTTTTCAGAAAATACTTTTTCCTTTGTCTACAATCATGCTAAAAATGTGACTTGATTTGTTATTTATCAAATACTCTTCCTAATTCTGCCTATACCAAGCATTTCCCTGTTTTGTCTTATTTTTCCTATTTTTAGCTTTCATGTAAATGGTATGTACCTCCTTTATTTATTTACAAGAGGACTACTCCTTTTTATATCCTCATTTTTTTTCTTTCTGCCTATATACTAAAATATGTCTGTATATTTTATTTTTACTAATTTGAACTCTAGTATTTTATTAACATATATATATATATAAGTCTTACTGAAATAATTAGTACACCCATATATATATTTATACATCATTCTGTATTGACACACACATGCACATGTACACTCAAAAATATTCAGTAGCATCCATATATGTATATTTACTTATGCATACAGCTTTTAAGGATTTAATCTATATATATATATATATTCCCATACATATCAATATGTATTTATTCTTAGAGTTCAGGGATTTTAGCTTTAGTTCATGTGCATTTCCTGTGCACACATGTACACACATACTGATACACTATCAAGCTATATCAATTCCCTTTCAAAATTTATTTAAAATTTATTTTGAATTTATTTATATTTTTCAGAATAAATTCCTAAAATCTGGGGTCATTACATACACCCCTCCTTTTAGAAATTGTGTCCCACAATTTTCCTAAGCTTAAAATGAATTTTAAACTTAATTCAGAGAACAAGTACATTCTCAACCAAATAGATTTTTAGTTCTATAATAACTAAAAATATATGCATCTAAAATAAAGAAAACAATCAAAAATCAGAATTACCTTTAATATGAAAATAGCTTAGGATAATTCATCCTAACTTTGTCTTCTAATTCCCATGTGCAATCACTAGGATCAAGACTCCACTGTACCTTTACAAGTTTCAGAGATTTATTTCTCAACTTCTTCACATCTTTTGCCAAAATTCCCACTGGATCCTTTTCATAAATCAAATTAGGATTTATCTGCACTTGGGTTGGGGTCTCAAGAATTTCTGCCTTGTCATGGACCCATCTTCTCAATTGTGATACATGAAAAACATCATGTATACCTTGCATGTTTTCTGGCAATTCCAACTTATATGCCAAGGGACCAATTCTTTCCAGAATTTTGTATGGTCCAATATATCTTGGGGTTAACTTGCTTTGTTTCCCAAACCTCAGCACATTTTTCATAGGTGAGATTTTGATGAAAACAAAATTTCCCACTTCATATTCCACCTGCCTCCTTCTCATGTCTGCAAATTTCTTTTGCCTATCTTGTGCTGCTGCCATTCTTCTTCTTATCAACTCAATTTTCTCCTTAGTTTCTTGTATGTACTCAGGTCCTAAAATAGACCTGTCTCCTGCTTCTACCCAACAAACAGGTGACAAACAAGGCTTACCATATAAGGCTTCAAATGGAGCCATTCCTATGGTGCTTTGATAGCTGTTGTTGTATGTAAATTCAACTAGATGAAGATAATCTTCCCAGTTGCCCCCAAAATCCTGTACACATGCTCTCGACATGTCCTCCAAAACCTTGTTTACTACCTCAGTCTGCCCATCTGATTGAGGATGGTAGGCAGTACTTAGGCATAGTTCACTTCCCATTGCTTCTTGAAAGCTTCTCTAGAATTTTGAAGTGAAGATGGTATCCCTATCACTCACAATGGTTTTGGGAATGCCATGTAACTTTACCACTTCTTTCATAAAAATTTGAGCTAATTTTGGTGCTGTCCTTTCTGACTTGACTGGGATGAAGTGTGCTACTTTGGTTAGCCTATCAACTATCACCCATATACTTGTATTTCCTCTCTTAGATCTAGGCAGTCCATCTATGAAGTCCATAGATATGTCTTCCCACTTCCACTGTGGTACACTAAGAGGCTGCATCAACCCTGATGGCCTTTGGGTTTCAGCCTTGACTTGTTGGCAAGTCAGGCAAGTCATACATTTGGCAATGTATTTAGCTACATCAGGTTTCATCCCCTTCCACCAGAAGTCTCTTTTCAAATTTTGGTACATTTTTGTGTTGCCTGGGTGTATGGAGTATTTACTTCTGTGATATTCATTCAATATTTCTTTCTTCAATTCTGTGTCCTCTGGTACACACATCCTATTTTGGTATCTCATATAACCATTTTTATCAATATAGTGATTCATCACTTCTTCCCCTTTTAAGAGGAGCATTTTCTTCTCCAATAAATTTGTATCCTGTTCTTGCATTTTTCCTACCTTCAGAATTAAATCTGGTTGAAGTGTCATTAAGCTTAACTTCCCTTTATCTTCTTGTGCACCATGCATCTGCTCATCAATGTGCACACAACCATTCTCCCCAATTTCTAACTCAGTTAGCAAAGACAAGTCCTTAAATTCTTCTATCATCATCATAGCCAATTTAGCATGCTGTCTACTTAGAGCATCTGCAACTTTGTTTGCTTTGCCTGGTGTATAAAGTATGTCAAAGTCATAGGCAGCTAAGAACTCCACCCATCTATGTTGCCTCATGTTCAAATCTTTTTGTGAAAACAAATATTTTAGAGACTTGTGGTCAGTGTAAAGTTCAAACTTAGTGCCTAACAAATAATGTCTCCAAAGTTTCAAAGCATAGATCACAGCTGCTAATTCAAGATCATGTGTGGCATACCTTACTTCATGGGGTTTAAGTTGTCTAGATGCATATGCAATGACTTGGCCTTGTGGCATCAACACTGCACCCAAGCCAAATCCACTAGCATCAGTGTATACAACTAATTCTTCATTTCCATTAGGTACTTTTAAGATTGGAGCATTCACCAATGCCTCCTTCAACTGCTCAAAAGACTTTTCACATTTTTCTGACCAAACAAAAGCTTGGTTCTTCCTGGTTAGGTTAGTAAGTGGTGTAGAAATTTTTGAAAAATCTTTTATAAATCTCCTATAATACCCTGTCATCCCCATAAATGACCTCACTTCACTCACAGTGCTTGGCCTCTTCCATGCTTGAATAGCCACTACTTTATTGGGGTTCACAGAAATTCCTTGGGCAGATATAACATGGCCCAGAAAATGCACTTCTTCTTTCCAAAATTCACATTTTGAGTATTTTGCCTTTAAGTCTTTTTCCCTTAGTCTAGACAAAACCATGTGCAGATGGCTTTCATGCTCTTCCATTGTTTTGGAATAAATTAAAATGTCATCTATAAAAATAAGCACAAACTTGTCTAAGGCAGTGTACTTGATGCTTGATTCTTCCACCTTCATTTGATGAAAACCAGATGCTAAATCTAGTCTAGAAAATACTTTTGCTCCAGCCAATTGATCAAAAAGATCATCTATTCTTGGCAGTGGGTATTTATTTTTAATGGTTACCTTGTTTAATTCCCTATAATCTATGCAGAGTCTCAAAGTACCATCTTGTTTCTTAACAAACACCACTGGTGCTCCCTAGCAAGAATTACTGGGTCTTATAAAACCCTTATTTTCTAATTCCTCTAATTGTTTCTTTAATTCTTTTAGTTCATTTGGCCCCATCCTTGTTGGCTTTTTAATCACTGGGCTTGCTCCTGGAACTAAATGAATTTGGAATTCCACTGGCCTATGGTTTGGAACACCATTAACCTCCTCAAAAACATCCAAGTATTCATTGACTATGGGAATTTCCTCAATAATATGTTTACTGGAATCTTTACCCAAATCAATCAAATGACACAATTTTCTACCCTTGGACACTTCACACAAAATTGTGATCCTCTGGCTTCCATGGTTTTGCAATGATATGGTGGATGAGTCTAAGTTAATTATGGCTTTGAATTGCTTTAACCAGTCTACTCCCAAAATGACACCTATGTTTGGGTAATTTAAAACATATAAATTGGAAATAAAAGTATCTCCTCCTATGTTTAATCCCACATCCACACAGATCATATTTAAAACACTAGAACTTCCCAGTGGACTTTGTATATGTAAAGGGATTTCAACCAATATGCAACTTAATTTCAGCATTTTAACTAATTCATAGGAAATTAAAGAATGAGTTGCTCCAGTATCATACACTACTGCTATGGGTACATTACAAATAAATAGTGTACCTTCCAGTTGACTGTGCTTCTCAACATTGATCTCCACTGTTTTGCCTTTTTCTTCCAAGTTTGCTAATTTTCCCTGCTGCTTATTCTCAGGACAATTTCTTTTCATGTGCCCTTCTTTCCCACATAAATAACACTTGAAAGCTCCTCCTTTCAATTCTGGACATCTTGGTTTGATATGTCCTTCTTTTCCACACTGATGGCACACAATCTTCTTGGTCTCCTTAGCTTTGACATCTCCAGTGCCTTTGTTACTGGCCTCTTCCTTCTTCTTATCATAAGGGTGATACCTCCCCTTACCTTTCTTGGTGTTATTGTTCTTAAAATTTCTGAACTTCTCCCTTTCCTTGTCATGCTGCTCCAACCTCAAGGCTAAGTCTATCACATGGTCAAAAGTCCTGTCAGCATAAGGTAACATGGCTCTGCTAAGTCCTGGGTTCAAACCTTTTATGTACCTATCATTTTTGGATGCCTCATCTGCCACAAGCATTGCTCCATATGTGGAAAGCCCCTCAAACTTTTGAGTGTAATCTGTGACAGTCATGGTTCCTTGTCTAAGTCTAATAAATTCTTCTAGTAAGGTGGTCTTAACTGATGCTGGTACAAACCTTGCTTCCAACATCTCCTTGAATTGATTCCAAGTTATTTCATTCTCATTTCTTCCTGCAATGATTACTTCCCACCAGCTTAAAGCTACTCCTTTTAGCTGTTTTGAAGCCACTTGCCTCTTTCTTTGATCATCAAGTTGCATGTCATTGAAAATTCTTTCCAATGTTCTCAACCATGTTTGAATTTCCATAATACCCTCTGTCCCTTCAAAGCTTTTGCCTCCTAAATGAGTATATGTCATAAGTAATTTTGAGAGTTCTTCATAGGGATTTTCTTGCCTTTTTCCTGCCCCATCCCTAAATGCTCTCACCAAGTCTTGTAGATTGACCATTGGTGGTGCATGGGAAGATCCTGCTCCCTGATTTGGTGGTCTTCCTACCATAATTTGCTAATAATAATTTACATAGATGGTTAGTTTGATTGGTAATTTTATTATTTCAGTGGTTTTTATTCACACTGAAAACATTGATATATATTTAGTTCCTTTAAATTTTATTTCTATCTAAGAACTTGATCTTTACTTCTACTATGTTGAATAACATAGCTCTGATACCAAATGAAATGACCCTCTCTTTTTCTACCTTCATTTTGTAAGGATTTTTTTTTAGAGATGATATATATATATCATTCATTAACAAATATATTTCCCAGGGTCATTTTCTTTTTTTCCATAAACAAACTTTATCCAGGATCAAAATTTTTACCAATATAGATATATCAGTGCAACCACAAAAATATGCACACACATATGAAGATGCATGTGCCCCTCTGGTTTAATCAGGTTATGGCAAACAAGAGGTTACAGTGATTGATTAAATTTAATCAATCCCCACATAGCTTAATTTCATTTTATTATTTAAGTAATGAAAATCATATTCATATAGGTAATAGTATGGTTTTTATTCTTTGATAGCTTGCTGGATTCTCCATGAAATATGATTCAGAGAACTCATATAATTATGTTAGGATTATCTGTAAAATCAATTGTATAGTGTCTGTGCTTTGAAAATGATATAAGCTTATATCATTTCCTATGTTTGCTTTCTTATAATATCTACCTTATATGCAAACTCATGTCTGGGATATTCTCAAGTGAATCATCATATTCCAAAAGCTTGATTCCTTGATACTAAGGTACTAGACTAAATGAAATGCAGTCCGGGGTGAGTTTCCTCACACATGGATACTTAGCAAATAAAATATGGATTAAACAGACTCTCTACTCAGACATATTTCAGAAGGTCTTAAAAATGCATTTTGACCAAAGCTTTAGTAAAGAGGGATTCAGATTTTATGTTACAATTACTAAGGTACTGGTGTGACAGTGTCTGGGCAAATCATATCTGAACATGTAAATAATTTACTAATATGGATCTAACATCACTATCTTATAAAATCCCTACTGGTGATCTAACTTACAAAATTATGGCTAAAACTTTTCAACATTCCAGATAATAAAACTCAGATATTTTAAATACCAGTTCCAAGTCAAATTCTCAAAATACTTAACCAAATATCCAACATCACCTTGTACTTAGTACAATGGAATTTTTTTTTTAAAATATCATACATGCAAATTTCATCTTGTAAGCTCTTATCTATCTAATTCTAGCATGCTATAATCTTCTCCTCAATGCTTTGCTTCTACTCCTATCTAGAGGCTGCTGTCCCTGAAAAAGCATTTGAAGCTGCCTCATTTTAAATGAGACACCCCAGATGCCATTAGCACACTAGGGTCAGACACATGTCTGGTATGAGAAAATTCACAAAAACAATTAATTAATTAGGTTAAAATCAAGTTAAGTACATATACATAAAGTTCTGCCCTTTGGAAACAGGTAATACTTGTGTGCATGCTCTGTGTCATTGTACATGTGCATATTTTAATCTTTCTTTCCAAAGACTACATATATAAATATGGTACATACGTTCAAGCATACAATTCAATCATAGTCAAACAATCATTCACACCAAACAGGAAAATAACCAATATGAGTTAAATCTATTCCATCCTCATATTTCAATTCTGGGAAAAACTCTAGTTTCCTCATCATATCAAATATTTTTCCCTTGGTATATTTATCTATCCTGGTCTCATCTGCAATATTTATGAATCAATGGACACACTGTAATGAACTAATTCACTCCATTACACAAAGATCTCAGGACTTAAACAAGCCATGTGTCAACTTGCATTACTCAAGAACACAAGTCATTCCTGCAGTAATCTTGACCCCATTTTCCTAACCAAGTTTCCCAGGTGTTTTATCCTTTAAATTTTCAGGGCAATCCAGTCAGTGAGTCATTCCACTAAAATAAGCATTCATCTCATAGCATTCCTCATCATTCATATAAATAAACAGAGGCAATCAAGCAATTTTAAGTATTGGTACTTATTAAAACATGTTCTTGCAATTTAGAAGAGGTATAGACAACTTGCATTGGTTTATGGCTCTATTGGGAATATTAGGTTGCAAAACATATGTGCTTTAGTTAAACTCAGATTGGCTAAGCTTCCTAAATCACAAAATCTATCTGCTAGATGGTTACTGTATATTTTATTTGAATCAAGAGTATCAGCACATAGGCAAGCCTATTACACTCCTAATTCCTTTTTATTAAGCCTCGGCACATATGCATATGTATATTGCAGCCCATAAGCTTATCAATTCTTCTGGGTTGAGCCAAAACCAACACTACTTGCTTATATCCAACATTTTATTTTTCTGGGTATTTATTTGTTTCTAACCAGTATCATATTAAAAAGAGATCTGGGTTTCAAAGATACTTATGTATGAATGCAGATCATATTTAGAATATTCACAACACAAAACAACCAGAACAACCATTTAGCATTAAAGCATCCTTAACTTCTGAAGAACAATCACATATACTTTTAAGAAAAAATCATTTATAACTGGCTGCCTTCATTAGGACTTAGTGCCTTAAGTTGTTGAGTGAGTTTTCTCACCTAGCTCTCTTCTTTGCTTCCTTAATTAATTGATGAACTTCTGCCTTTAGCCTCAAGCTCTTTTCCTTCCCTTGCCTTATGATTTCTATGGTGTTGTTTCTTTTTTTTTCAAAGTTCTTTTCTGAGAAGGAGAGGAGGCTGCTGCATATACATATATATATACAGGGTCCTCCTTAGGGTTTTGGGTATTGGCTAAAGCCATTTTTGCCCACCAGAAAAATTATGTTATCTGTATTTTATTTGAACCCAAAATTCTACCCTTCCCGGCTTAATTTAGGTGAAGAGAAAAGTGGTTATATTCTTTTTGGTTAATTTCAGAAATTTTCTTTTCAAAAAATACTTTTTCCTTTGTCTACAATCATGCTAAAAATGTGACTTGATTTGTTATTTATCAAATACTCTTCCTAATTCTGCCTATACCAAGCATTTCCCTGTTTTGTCTTATTTTTCCTATTTTTAGCTTTCATGTAAATGGTATGTACCTCCTTTATTTATTTACAAGAGGACTACTCCTTTTTATATCCTTATTTTTTTTCTTTCTGCCTATATACTAAAATATGTCTGTATATTTTATTTTTACTAATTTGAACTCTAGTATTTTATTAACATATATATATAAGTCTTACTGAAATAATTAGTACACCCATATATATATTTATACATCATTCTGTATTGACACACACATGCACATGTACACTCAAAAATATTCAGTAGCATCCATATATGTATATTTACTTATGCATACAGCTTTTAAGGATTTAATCTATATATATATATATATATATTCCCATACATATCAATTTGCATTTATTCTTAGAGTTCAGGGATTTTAGCTTTAGTTCATGTGCATTTCCTGTGCACACATGTACACACATACTGATACACTATCAAGCTATATCAATTCCCTTTCAAAATTTATTTAAAAATTATTTTGAATTTATTTATATTTTTCAGAATAAATTCCTAAAATCTTGGGTCATTACACCTTTCTCTCGCCCGAACCATCAAACTGAACTCAAGGCCGAAGCCTCTTCCCACTAAAACCCACCAGCAAATTTTCCCCACTCCCGTCCCTTCATGAGCAGCAACCCGAGCCATCTCACCTAACACAAAAGCCTCTCACCGTTCCCCAAGCTCGGCCTTTGCCAGAAAACTTCACCATCTCGGCCTCCCTGTCGGCAAGCAACCAGGACAGCCATCATTTCCTTGTCTGATCCAGTCACCCACAGAACGCGGCCTGTCTCCGCCTTTTCACTGGACCTCACCATGGTTTGGCAAAACCTACAGCCTTCTCCTCATCCAAAGCATGTTATATAAGTCGATTTGGGTTCCAATTTTTGCCTGAGATACTCCTTCTCTGCCGATCGTCATCAACTCTTGTAGCACTCCTACCGGCACCGCGTCTTTCTCAACCATATCAGCCGTGCCCTCTCATATTATATGACGTAAGGTATATACATATATTTGTGTTTACGTGTTTTGGTTTAAGTATATATATTTAAATAACAATTTCGTATATATATGTTTTGTATATTTAGTTATAAGATATAAATATTTATATTTTAGTTATGTACATTATATTTTAAAGTTGTTTATATAGTTTTGGGGTAGGATGTATATAAGGTTATATATATAAATATGATTTTGAGTTATATATACTAGTTTATATGAGTCGTATAAATATATGTACATAATCTGTTAAGTATAGAAGTTTAAAGAAATGATATGTTGTTTAATAGGTTCTAATATGTCAATTTATATTTTTATGTAAGACTATTATATATAAAAGCTATTGCTTATGGAAGTGTATAAGTATAGTAGTTTGTACAAGATTGGCAGTTTATATATATATTGTTGATGGGTCTAATTAAGTTTATATATAAGTAGCAGTATCTTTGATGTATACGTATGTTTTCTTTATATGGTTTAGATATATAATATATAGATATTGTGTCTTATACAACTTGCCGCTTTTATATATAGGTTTATAACTTTGGATCTGCTGGATTTATTTTATAAGTATTTTATATAACAGTTCTAATATATCTTGTATATTTTGAAAATATATCAAGGTTGTATTTCAGTTTTATATACATTGGATATAAGGTATATATGAGGGTATGTTAGTATATATATTATATAGCGTGTTGACTGTATAGAAAGAACAGAAATTTGTTTAATTCAAAATTTTATCTAGCATATTTATATATTTTGTACGTGAATAATATTTCACATTTGTCTATTATATATTTAAAAGTTATATGTTAGTCTATACATTGTTATACTAGTATCATTTTTCTTTTGATTGCTGTTATATATAAGAATAATTTGTTTCAGGTTATAGATATTAGTATATGTATAAAGTTATATAAGTTTTGTTGAAGATTTCTTTTATAATAGTATATACATTGACCATAGTGTAATTTTTGCTGGGGTTTTGACTGGATATTAATACCTAAGTATACATATTGAGTTGCATTATAAACTATTCTTTCCTGTGCCAATTGATTTCTTGTTTATTTACATGTACATGTTTGATTTCAATATACTCATGTTTAAATTTAAGATTTATTTAAAATGTATATGTATTTTAAATCGAATTTTGAGTTTAAAGAAAATAATAATATAATATACCTCTCGTTAAATTTTATATCAAGCTAATTTGATTTGTTCCCATTGATTTCTGTTATCAGATCTGCTCGTCGAATTTGTGCCAATCTTCTTTGAGTTGGAATTCATGCCGGAATTTCTTAACCCATTTCATTTTCGAATATCTCTACCTAAAAAGGTGAGCAATCACTCACGATTAACGTTCTTTTATTTATTAAATTTGATTTCAATTGAAACGACAATTGAAATATGCAGCTATTAGTTAATTACACTGTTATATATGCTATTACCTGTATCAGTTCACCTGTGACATCTGACACCATTATCTGTTAATTATTTATGCGATGATAATACAGTTGGCTGATAATTTATTGATTGTGATGTTTATATTGGACGTTAAATTGTTAATGATGTAAGTGAATAATTTGAAATTGAAATTGACGTAGGATAGTTAGATTTGATATATGTGTTAAAATTGATTAAATGACATTTGTATAATATGACCCCTTTTAACTGTTAAAGTTATTGACACGTAGGATTTGTTTAATTACACTTTGAACCACTGAATGTATGTTGTTAAAATTGATGATGTATGAAATTGTAAATAGATGACAAGTGAAAATCGTAATGTAATAATCTCTAATCTACATGAAATGATAGTGTAGATTCTAGAAATAATTTTATTAATTAGTACAAATAACAATGCGAATTAATACGGTTATTTCGGGATTATTTGAATTGATTATTGGATTGCTATTGATTGTTGTTATTGCTTGTTTATTTACTTTGACACCATCCCAGTTATCACACTGCAAGTTCCCTTTGTTATACTTTGATTTTTGAATTGAATTGGAATCGGGTTGAAATGATAAATACCCAAATTGAACTTTGACCTAGGATAGGAAATTAAATAAAACCCGATTGGTCAATAATTTGATTTAAAAATAAAACGAAGATTTTATTTGAATAAATAATATGGTTTTGAAATGAAGTTGAAATTTGAATTTTAATAAAAGGAAAATGTTAATATTTAATAATCTGAAACAAAAGATTAACAATGTAATTAATGAAAGAATGTTGTTTAATTTGAGAAAATGATTGAATTAAGTTTGAAATTATAATTAAGTTTGAAATTATTAAACTTTGAAATTATTTAATAATTAAGTTTTGAATTATTTAATAATTAAATAAGATTGAATGATTTAATGATCAAATTGAATTGAAATTCTTTAATAAGAAAAATTGAATTTTTGAATAAGTGAATTTTACTTCGTAATAATTGAATTTGAGTTTCTTTATTAATTAAGTTTTGGAAAATTATTTTGGTAAGTCAATAAGTGAGATTGAATTTCTTTAACAAGAAATGAAAATGTGATATTTTTGGAATTAATGTAAGACTTGTAATTGAGAGAATTGATTTGACGAATTGAATTTAATTCAAAATTGTAAGTTTTGATTTAATGAAGTTGAACTTAAGAAATTGATTTAATGAATTGGAAATTTAATAGAAATTGTTTTGAATGACAAATTTACTTAACGAATATTAAATGAAATCGATAAATGAATTTAAATTGATTTGAATGTTAAATTAAGTTAATTTAAATGATTTCGAAATGAAACTTATATACGAATTTAGTTCGATATTTGGATTGTTTAAATAAAGATTGAAATTGAATTATAAGATTTTGAAATGATAATTTGGAAGTTTTGAAACGTAAATTATGGAAATCGTTTTTGAAAGTCAAATGTAATGTTGATTTACAAATTCTATTTGGAATTGAATTTGATTTGGTTTGAAATATATTAACGACCAATCGGTGAAATATTTTCGAAGGTTATTAAAGAGACCGGAATCGGTTATGGATATACTCTCTATCTAAACCGATAACCACTTTAATAACTATACGCGGAGTGATGATCCAGAATGAAGTGGTTGGAATGATGTACGTGATAACTGAAGAAAGAGAACGATAATGGATAGCCTTGACACTTGTGTCAAATTGGAAATGACTAAAACAGGAGCCGTGCCGGGCCAATGGAGGATTAGCTACCTCAAGTGGACACACTTCTTCGAACTACTCATTATTTGTTGTCGATTGGTGCACCCTTGATTTTGGGAGTGTTGTTTCACGGTGTTGCGGGCGCTGCGGCGTTGCGTTCTCACCAGTCCGGATCAGGCAAACGGTAGTATCACTACCTTGGGTATTTCCTCATGTGCCTTGTCATACTTGTATCCCTTTATTCGCGACCACTACGAAATTGTTTTGTACCTTTAGTATATGGATTGCCCTCTGGTGACTTCCGGTTTTGGGGAAACTACGGTCTTGTATATGCTTTTGGGAATAAAAATATGTTAAGGGTGGAATGGGCCATGACTTAACGCTATTTTGATATCTTTACATATTACTGATAGACATTATCTACTTATCGTACACTACTACATAGTAGATAGTTTAACGGATCCTTAAAGGATGGTTATTCCAAACATCCTTTGAGTTACTTGTATTTCAATTGCTATTTCACTTGAGTTGGATTTATTGATATAAGAATGTTAATCCTGACTCGAGTGTCTTGTGTTTTTGCTTTACGCTCGGGTCAGACTGAGTGTACCAGTATTCGAGACTCACCTTTGGAGTCGGAGCTTTGCTTGAAGATCCAGCCATCTATTCTACTTTCAGTATTCGATGATTCCAGTGATGTATTCTGATTTATATCTGATGTATTGTATTACTCTTCCGTTGTATCTATTCTAACTCTGATGTATCTTATATATTCATATAGTAGCTTCATGAACTACTATTTCTTTTATTTCCGCTGCACTTATTACTCTGTGTCGGTGATCTGTGATTATTTTATTTACTATATATGTTCAGTTTTGCCAAATTTAAATTAACAACGCGGTATTTTGAGCAATTCAACTCCGGCATGAGTGTCTACCTATACACTTATAATGGATGTGAATGGTCCAAAATTCTGGGTCGTTACAGTATATGAGATTGGAAAGTCGTCCATACATCTCTTTGATATTTTCATCCTTGGCCATTATGAAGTTCTCATATTCGCTACTAAGCATGGCAAGGCAAGATTCTTTGACTTGAGACGTTCCTTCGTGAGTCACTTCGAGTGTGTGTCATATTCACTAGTACAAAAAGTGCATATTGCTTCGTCTCATTTGCATTAGTTGAAGTAAAAACTGATGCAAATAGAACTATTTGCATCAGTTCTATCTTAATAACCGATGCAATTGGTATGTGAAAAGCAATAGGTAATAAAAAAATCAAATTTGCATCAGTTGTCACCAACAACCGATGCAATTGGTACGTGCAAATAGTTTTAGTCGCATCGGTTTTAAATTCAACCGATGCAACTACGTTAGTTTGCATTCATTTTCCATCGGTTTGCTACTCCAACTTTCATTTTCCCTCCCCTCAACTTTTCATTTCCCGCTTAGCTATCATTTATCCCTCCACTTCCCTCGTAACCCGTTAAGAAGAAAACAAAAGCAACTTTATATTCGTTTAATCGAACGACCTCAAATCAAATTCGACTGTGAATTTTAACTTCAAACCAAATTAGCAGTTCCTCCCAAATCGAAATCATCAAAAAAAATTAACATTCAAACCAAATCAAAACAAATGTTTTAATTCGACTGTGAATTAGGTGGCGATTTAGCTTGAGTGGAGATACTTGACTGTGAATTAGGTGGCGATTTAGGTTGAGTGGAGATGGTAGCGATGTACTTTGAGGTTGTTGTGGAGTTTGGTTGAAGGCAAATGTTCGATTGAGGGTTGCTCTAAAGGTCAACGAGGTGGAGTTGTAGGGATGTAGCAATAAATACTTCATCTTTGACATCATGGCTTAATCCGTTCTTCATTTTGCAAAGCAGGCTTAAAAAATCAGTTGTCAATATCGTCAAGTTAGAAGCAAAATTTCCACTTTAAGACCTTGAGCGACGTCTCTTTATGAAGAAAGGATGCCATAGAGCTTTATGAGCAGTCAACCGCCTTGATGGTTCATACTCGAGTAAGCCTTCTAACGTAGATATTTTTATGAATTAATTTAAAGATAGTTGGACATAGATATTTTTTATTTTAAATTTGTAATTGGTTATTTGAAGGAACACATGGTAGAATAAAAGCCCTTTTAATGGTCAATCCACCCCCAATACAGCATCTTGATTCATTTGAAGGAACACAAAACAACGTTCTTTTGGTTCTGGAACTTGGTCCTTCCCTTGCTCTTCTAAATTTTATGCAATATTGTCAATAAAGTTAGTCTCATTAACAAATTCTTCTTGTGCATGGCAGAATTCCTCATATTCAGATTAAGTAGGCTGATCAACATTGTCCTCTTCCTCGGATGAGCTATGTATCTGGAACTTATTATTAGTAGTAAAACTTTCCCGTATTTTTGTTTAACTTTGTCATTCTTATATTGCTCTTCATTGTTTTGTAGTTTTCTGGTACTTGAATTCCCTATTTCATTAGATCTTTCTGGGTTACTCTACTTTGACACACTTTGTTTGCCTACTTGTTGCCATTGTGCAGTAAAGGTTGTAGTATGTGGCTCTAGGTTGTTTCCGTTTACCTCTTTTGAGTTTACTGGGTTGGAAGTTGTAGAGGAATTTGATTGGGAGGGGGGTTGTTGTTTTTGTTGACTATTGAGGAATAATTTTGGTTTAGTTGTAGTAGTATTTGATTGTGATTTCAAACCTTGTTGCGTATGTTGCCTATTTGGTCTGTTCTTACTGTATTTCACAGTTTAGTGACCAAAACATTGACGATGCTCACATATATAAGGTTTAAATTCATAGTCAATTTTGATAGTGCGGTTATCTCCCCTATTAGTCTTCATATTAACAGTTTCGGGTAATTTATTTTAATATCAACACTTACAAGAATCCTAGAATAATTTGTTCATTTCCTTGATGCAGTTATGGTGTCTGTTCAAGTAGGCATTCTAATTATGTTTGCAATCCTATTCAGTGCTTCCTGATCCCAATGTTCAAGTTTGAGATTGTAAAGTTTGATCTATATAGGCATTTCCACCAGTGCATGTCCCCTGTCTTAACTCTGATATATTCAATCACCTTCTTTTATGCATTTACACTAACATTACCTGCCCATTCTTTTTATTCATAAGCACAATATCTATACTAACATGTACATGTGCACATATAAGAAAAAGACAAAGTAGCATTTTGACTTGATTTCATCATTTGTATTCTACCATACTTCATAGTTGATAGTCGACCATGTGAAAATCAGAATTGAGAGGAACACAATGCAAGGCATGAATACCGCTATAGGCAGTCAATCAGAATTAGATGATAAATACTAATTTCATTATTTAATTAGTATTATACTGCTATAGGCATGAATGCTTTTCATATTTATAAATTATTGTACTATTTATCAAGTTAGTGTTTTTATTGCTTACCACCAAATTTCCTTATCTCAGAGCTCAATTATCTGTCGGTTAATTATCCCTTATCTCAAATTGAATTGCTTCGCTTCGCTTCGACAGTGTTCGGTGAGAAATAAAGTCAATGTGCATGTTACCTCATAGTTGTTCTGTAAGTTTTTATTATTAATCTGTTTTAGTATATTATACTTCTTCCAGAATATTTGAGTTCAGAACATGATTGTTTGACAGTGGCAAGTGAAGGAGAATTGTTCGTGACGAGTGGATGAACTTTGCACTGTGCAAATGTGTGTTGACAGTGGCTACTATGCTATGGTTGTTGGATGGAGGATCAGTGGATGTGGGTAAGATTGTAGTTTATTGATAAGGGACTGGAAATGTTATGATGTGGGATGGAGATGGTTTATTGGTGAAGTGCACATGGAATAGTAGCAGGCAGTGGGGAGGTTTCAGTGATATGCAGTGGAAGGTCAGTTTGTATGTGGATACAAGGCAGTTTGCAATGGTATAGGTCTTGATGGTAAAGATGGAAGTGGTCAGGTAGTATAATGTTGGATATGGTAAGTGGTATAGTGGTGAAATGTTGTGAAATTTGGGTATGATCAATGCACTACTGTGAGGAAGAGTGCAGCAATGGACAGGCAGCAAATGATTATTCTGTAAGTTTTTATTATAGAACATTTTCATGCATTTTTTCCTCAGTTTTTCTCCCTTTTTATCCTCTTTGAGTATTATATGAAAATTTATGGAACTTTTAGTATGATATATGTTATTTAAGACTCATAATACAACTATATACTACCACCTAACTATTTAGAATAATAATAATAATTGGCAAATAAGAGAAAGTGTCATGTACATTACCAAGTTTAATAAGTTTGTTAGATGTGAAAAGATTTATAAAACACATTGCTAATTGATTTGTGTGTAACTGTGAAGTGTTATCTTATTATGGTATCAAAAATTGTGCCAGTCTAAATTTGAGGAAATACTGAAACTCATTAACTATGTTACAGATCAATCAACTATGTTGCATCCCCACTACTTGCTACCTTTACTTTGTTTCCTTAGTTTGTACTTCCCTTTCTATGCACAATTGACCATATTTGCATGTACCTAAGTGCAAATCTTTCTTTATAAATAGTGCTGTTTTGTTATCTTGATTTCCCTTGGCACGTTCTTCAGTTTTCCTAATACTTTGAAATTGTTATGTATTTGATTGCCCTGTCACAGGAGAATCTTGCAATTACTTTAATAATTAGTAAGTCCCAGACATGTATTGTGTGGTTGGCCGCCTTTTGCTTATGTATGAATTCATTTTCGTTTTATTTCATGCATCACTAGACCTACTGCATGAAACAAGGTCATGCACACTTTATATTTTTATCCAGTGCTTTGAGTTTTTGTCACACATTATCAGTTGCTACCTGTAGCCTTGAAATTGGTTACGTTCCTCGTCTTATTGCCTTGAGTTGGTCACGTATTCATATTTTTCTGTTACTTTATTTTAGTGCGTTTGCTATGCTATTTGATTTGTTGGCCATGCCTCCTTTTCTTAATGATTTTATATATCTCTTTTAATACCTTGCTGCTTCTTTTTGCCTCGCTGTATATGCTATGGAAATGAGGAGATTGTGGAAGGGGGTTGGCTCAATTGCTTGTTGTCAGTGGTGAATGAAGTTTGTGGAAACTTGGTGATGGTCAGTAGTTGCGTGCAGTTGCGATAGGAGGTGATGGTGGCACAGAGGGGAAGTAGGATTGAGGATGTGTGATGACTGCACTAATGTAGTCAGGTGGAACAAAGGTGCTAATTTGAGCTTGTAGGGTGATGTATGTGGTGGAGTTTCTGATGTCGAAATGGCTGTGTGGTTTGAGAAAATGATGGTAGGGTCACTAGTTGTGAATATGCAGGGTTTGGTGATTGCTTTGGGTTTGTGGTTGATGGCAGAGATGTTATGAGTGGTTGAATGGATGGTTAGTGTTGGGTTTCTTGCTGGGTGGTGGAGTTGTATGTGCTCTAGCCAATGACAGTTTTTATTTCGGTGGGGATGTTGAGTTGCAGTGTGGTCTATGGTGCAATCAGAAGTTTGGTTCAGGTAGGAGTAAGACTGTGGTATGGATGTTGGAGAGTTTGTATAGTGAAGTTTGAATTGTGTAGTGAAGGATGGTTAGAGGTTGGTGGGTAGACTTTAGGTTGGTGGCAGGACTTTAGGTTGTTTGAATTAGTGTGCAACTGGTGAAGGTGGTTGTTGGAAGGCAGCAGAAGGTGGTTGGACTGTGACTGAGTAAGTTGTAATGTTGATGATAGAGAGGACAGTGCATAGTGTAGTGTAGTTTTTTTTATAGAAATCGAGAATGTACAGTGATGAAAGTGCCAATGAATTGAAATGTAATTGAAAATCTGTAACAAAATTGAAGATGAATGCAATGTTCTCTTTTTTGTGTATGTTTTTTTCTTTATATATATATATATAAAGATTATCAATAATATATATATATAGTCTATTTGAGTACTGTAATAATGGTTTCTGAGGGATTAGTTTGCATCGGTTGTTATAAAAAACCGATGCAATAGAGGGATTAGTTTGCATCGGTTTTCAACAACAACCTATGCAACAAGTTCTTTTGTTGCATCGATTTTCATTACAACCGATGCAACATGGGGCTGTGTTCAAGCAACCAACCATGATATTTTGCATCAGTTGTTAGTAACAACCGATGCAAAAAGGACCTTTTTGCATCGGTTTCAGAACTGATGCAAAAGTGTTAAGCCTTTTGCATCGGGTGCATATGTGTTTGCGCCAAAATTGGTCACAAACCCCGAATGTTGTGAAAGCACCAGCGTATGAATATAAATCAACAATATTCACACACAAATCTCAAATCTAAGCAATCAGAGTATCACAATTCAGAAATAATGAACAGAAACACGAGATTTATAGTGGTTCGATGATCTTGCCTACGTCCACTCTGAAGTTGATGATTTTATTGATGTTCACTTGATGATTACAATCTCTTCTAATGTAGTACAACTGAAATTATATGCTAAGTCTCAATCTAAGGTAGCGGTGGTGTTCTGGAGTAAATCTGGCAGAATCTGGGCGCTCTTTAGTACTTAGAATTATCCGACCCCTTTTCTGAATGACTAGGGGCTCTATTTATAGGTGTAGGAGGCTGATATTTCACCTAAAATGAGGGGAGACCAGTTCTGGTACGTCAGGGGGCCCACATGGCCGAAATCTGGAGATCCGGGCCCACTTTGGGATCGATTCGACCCTTGGTTCGAATCGATCAAGAAATCATCCAATCGAGCTGAAATTTAGTGTGAACATTCTTCATCATGCGCTTAAGCTTCTGTTAAAATTTCATGACATTTGGACTTGTAGAACTCGAGTTATGATCGATTCAAGTTGAAGATTTTCGCTTTCTGGAGTCGCTCGAATCGATCCGTTCGAATCGATTCGTTCGAATCGATTCTCCTTCACGTGAAGACAACGGCGTGGTGCGCATACTTCGTATCGATCCGCTTCTCACTCCGGATTAACTGGGTCGACTCCATGTTCCTCGCCGCTTTGACTGGGTGGATTCGTGGTAGTGGATTCGAAGACATCCCTCTTCGAATCGAATGAGCGAAGGTCTTCTTCGAATCGATCTAGGTACGTTAAAGTTGATCGATTCGAAGTTGCCTCAAACAGTGTGGATTCGAAGGTCTTCGACATGGTTGATACGAAGTGAAACAAACCCGTGGACTCGAAGCATTCTGTCTTGATGGATTCGAAATCACTCATGGGATGGAGTCGAATTGAGTCCAGTTCGTGGATTCGAACGTTGAGGGTGTTTTGATGGAGTCGAAGCAATGGACCTGAAGGCAATCATAAGATGGAATCGAAGCTTCTTTCATTTCACCGATTCGAAGGTCTTCTACTTCGTTCGATTCGAAGTGAAAGCATGTTTGATGGAGTCGAAGGCTAAAGCACTTCTCAGGGATTCGAAGCAATCAGGGGAATTTCGTTGGAGTCGAGCTTGATGGATTCAACCTTTAGGGGATTCGAACCATATGGAGACGAATTCAAGGCTATGTCCTTCACTTGCGTCGATGATATCCTGAGCGTACGATCTCAGATTGTCTTGAAATTTGGAATGCTGGCTTTCATGGCTTTGCTTGATATGTCTTATCAATTGTAGCCCGATCCGGACTCGGACAAAATTCATCGATATCCATGGTGAACTTGTGATGTAACTGTCCTACAGGATGAACTGTCATTGAGTTCTAGTCAGTTTTTTGGTGTCACGGCCTTGCCAAAAGGAGGGATAACATTTTCCCCCCAAAACATGCCTTGCGATAGGAAGGTGTGTTTTGTAATGCCATAAGCTGGATGTTCATATCCTGTTGATGCCCTGCAAAGAAATTGATAGTTTTATCTGATCACAAATGACGATCGTTTGGGATCGTATGTCATTCAAGGCGATATGGGACCTTTCGAGGTCGGATGTCGTTCACGGCAAATAAAGAAATGGGACCGTTCACGGTCGGACGCCGTTCGCGACAAATAAAGAAATGGGACCGTTCGCGGTCGGATGCCGTTCGCGGCAAATAAAGAAATGGGACCGTCCGCGGTCGGATGTCGTTCTAGACGAGTTGCGATCGTTCGTGATCGTGTGTCGTTCTAGGCGAACTATGACCGTTCGCAGTCAGGTGACGTGGAAAGAGGAATGTGATCGTTCACGATCGCGTGCCGTACGGGGCAAAAATGTGATCGTTCGCGATCGAATGTCATATTAGGTGAATTGTGACCGTTCGTGGTCGAGTGCCGTATGAGGCAGAGTGTGATCGTTCGTGATCGAATGTTATACTAGATGAAGTGTGACCGTTCGCGGTCGGGTGCCGTTCGAGGCAAACGGTGACCGTTCGAGGTCGGGTGCCGTTCGAGGCTAATGGTGACCGTTCGAGGTCGGGTGCCGTTCGAGGCGAATGAGTGTGCCCGGGAGGGGGACTTAGTATTATCAATGTCAGGTTCACGTTCGGGTGAACTTCTGAATCAGCGATCGTGGCGGTTCGTCGCCATACAAGGTGTGCTTGTGGACCGTTCGCGATCCAAAGCATACGCAAGTAACTTCTTCTACAGAATTGAAAATATCAAATTAACGTTCACAGAAATATTCAAACAAACAAAGTCTAAATGTTGAAATCAACATGAAACAAAAGCAAAGCAAGGATGTCGAAGTGTAAATCCTCACTACCAGACGATCAACAATCATTCAGAGCATGCTTGTGGATCGTTCGCGATCTCATACATGTGTAAATGGTTTGATGTTGTTAGTGAGAAGTTTACGACTTGTTCATCGTTTATTCAAATCAATTGATAACCAAACGGTGTCCTAGTTCAGGATCACCCCTACCTGATGTAGATGGTGGTCGCTCTGGTTCCACCGTTGGAGTTCGCCTCCTCACATACTGAAGTAGCCTGCCGTTCCTGATATGCCCTTCTACTTCATCCTTCAGATGTCTACAATCATTTGTGCTATGCCCATTCAGCTCGTGGAATAAGCAATATTTGTCTGATTTTCTCTCGTCGGTAGTTGGATCCCGTCGTATTGGTCTACGATAGGCAACTTGCTCTCGGGTGTCTTGGTAGATTCGCTCCAAACCCTCGTTGAGTTCTGAATAGGTGGTAAATCGCGGCTCCCTCCGTTGCCACTTTGACCTGTCATCATTTTCTTCAGCCTTTCGTTTTCCTTTATCCTGGTCTAAATCCTTTTCAAAAGGTTTTTTGTCTTTAAGTGCATAAACTTCTATTCCCTCTCCTTCTTCTCTTTCAGCATTAGCGTCTTCCAATCGTAAAAACTTTTCTGCCTCATGATAGAATTCTCCTAGATCCATAGGTGGATCCTTAGTTAATGAATTTTTGAATTCCGTGCCGTCAGCTATTCCGGACACAGCTGCCATCATAACCATGGATGGATCTGGCCGATACACCGATGTTGCTGCCGCATTGAACCGCGTCAGGAAATTCCTCAAAGACTCCCCAGCTTTCTGTTTTAGCGTTGCCAAACTCATCACATTCTTGGGTCTTGAAATATGAACCCTGAATTGCCTCATAAATTTCTCAATCAAATCGGTCCATGTCCCAATGGAGCCGCTCTCTAGCTGTCTGAACCATAAAGCTGCTATGTCTGTCAAATACAATGGGAAGCACCGGGCCATGACTTCCTGTGATGCCCCCAGCACTTCCATGTGCCTTATATACCTCGTTAGATGGACCGCAGGGTCCGTCCTCCCATCATACCTCTCTACTGTTGGCAGTTTGAATTCTGGTGGGTTCCTAGCCAATCTAATCGCAGGAGAAAAGGGACTCTTGTTCATGTCTTCAAGATCTCTGTTTACTAATCCGCCTCTCATGGCTCGCCTGACCATCTCTGCCAATCTATCATTATCTCCAAGTTGTAGTCCTTGTTCACTACCTTCGATCTGCCCCCCGAGTCTGTGTGAGCTTTCGGGTGTCTGCCCCCCTGGCTGAGCATTCATCCCTCTATCGCCGCCAGGTTGCTCGGATGTCCTTGTCTCTCTTCCCAGGTTCGGATCAACATGTCCTAAGTGTGTGCCCCCCAGCTCCGGCGCTGCGTTAGATGGTCCTGCTCCGTTCTGGATTCTGGTTGCTCCTTGATTTTGTGCTCCAAGTTGTCCGATCTGTTGAAGCAAATTCTGGATCATTTCCTCTTGTCTCTTCATCATTGTCTCCATCTCTTCCCTAGTGATGAAAACTGAAGCTTCGTTTGCTCCTGAGGAAGCCTCTTGACTCCCTTCGTGCTGACTTCGCTCTGGCCTCTGCCTTTTACTTGTTTGTCTTGTCATGATTCTTCGGATCTGAATCTCTTAGCCTTCTGATTCAACTTTCAAATGATAGGACACCTGAGTTCAATTCTCAGTGAAAGCACCAAAGTGTTTGCGCCAAAATTGGTCACAAACCCCGAATGTTGTGAAAGCACCAGTGTATGAATATAAATCAACAATATTCACACACAAATCTCAAATCTAAGCAAACAGAGTATCACAATTCAGAAATAATGAACAGAAACACGAGATTTATAGTGGTTCGGTGATCTTGCCTACGTCCACTCTGAAGTTGATGATTTTATTGATGTTCACTCGATGATTACAATCTCTTCTAATGTAGTACAACTGATTATATGCTAAGTCTCAATCTAAGGTAGCGGTGGTGTTCTGGAGTAAATCTGGAAGAATCTGGGCGCTCTTTAGTACTTAGAATTATCCGACCCCTTTTCTGAATGACTAGGGGCTCTATTTATAGGTGTAGGAGGCTGATATTTCTCCTAAAATGAGGGGAGACCAGTTCTGGTACGTCAGGGGGCCCACATGGCCGAAATCTGGAGATCCGGGCCCACTTCGGGATCGATTCGACCCTTGGTTCGAATCGAACAAGAAATCATCCAATCGAGCTGAAATTTGGTGTGAACATTCTTCATCATGTGCTTAAGCTTCTGTTAAAATTTCATGACATTTGGACTTGTAGAACTCGAGTTATGACCGATTCAAGTTGAAGATTTTCGCTTTCTGGAGTCGCTCGATTCGATCCGTTCGAATCGATTCTCCTTCACGTGAAGACAACGGCGTGGTGCGCATACTTCGTATCGATCCGCTTCTCACTCCGGATTAACTGGGTCGACTCCATGTTCCTCGCCGCTTTGACTGGGTGGATTCGTGGTAGTGGATTTGAAGACATCCCTCTTCGAATCGAATGAGCGAAGGTCTTCTTCGAATCGATCTAGGTACGTTAAAGTTGATCGATTCGAAGTTGCCTCAAACAGTGTGGATTCGAAGGTCTTCGACATGGTTGATACGAAGTGAAACAAACCCGTGGACTCGAAGCATTCTGTCTTGATGGATTCGAAATCACTCATGGGATGGAGTCGAATTGAGTCCAGTTCGTGGATTCGAACGTTGAGGGTGTTTTGATGGAGTCGAAGCAATGGACCTGAAGGCAATCATAAGATGGAATCGAAGCTTCTTTCATTTCACCGATTCGAAGGTCTTCTACTTCGTTCGATTCGAAGTGAAAGCATGTTTGATGGAGTCGAAGGCTAAAGCACTTCTCAGGGATTCGAAGCAATCAGGGGAATTTCGTTGGAGTCGAGCTTGATGGATTCGACCTTTAGGGGATTCGAACCATATGGAGACGAATTCAAGGCTATGTCCTTCACTTGCGTCGATGATATCCTGAGCGTACGATCTCATATTGTCTTGAAATTTGGAATGCTGGCTTTCATGGCTTTGCTTGATATGTCTTATCAATTGTAGCCCGATCCGGACTCGGACAAAATTCATTGATATCCATGGTGAACTTGTGATGTAACTGTCCTACAGGATGAACTGTCATTGAGTTCTAGTCAGTTTTTTGGTGTCACGGCCTTGCCAAAAGGCAGGATAACAATATGCATCAGTTGTTGAACTGATGCAAAAGGGGGGTAAACAACCGATGCAAATGGCATGTTTTGTAGTAGTGATTTCCTGTGCAGTTAGACAATGTGAGACACGATTAAATTCAATTTGATCCAATGAAAAAATAATAGAATTCATAGCTTTAGCATTAGCATTCTGTAGTTTATTTTCAAGATCTATCCATTGATCCATTAGTTTATCTATTTCCTGATTATCTACTATTATAGTTGGTGTCCTATATCCCGTCTCAACAATATTCCTAGCATCAATGGTTTTCAGAAAAAATTTCATTCTATTTTTCCAGTAAGCATATTCACTATTGAACATTGGTGGTCTAACTATGGACTGACCCTTAGCAAAAGCATTATTAAAAGAAGCCATTTAAAAAATTCAAATTTTTAAAAACAAAAATTGGTTTCTGAAAAATCAATTTTTTTTAAAAAATAAAAATTAACTTCTGTTCCTAGCTCCAATACCACTTATAGGATGGATTTCACCCTAGAGGAAGGGGGGTGAATAGGGTGATACTATTAATTATAAAAATTTAATGCGGAAGTATATAAAATAATCGCAACATAGATTTAGCAGAATAATAGCAGCACAGATAATAACAGAATAATAAAAATGCTGAAATAAAACAACATAGATTTACCCGGCTTCGGCAAAACCCTGCCTACATGCTGCCCGCAAGGTTTCTACTAGAAATTAAGTAGTCAGACGCTTGCACACGTAAACTCGCGACACCCGCTATCGACTAACCTAACTCTACGCTCAAAACCCTGACACAACTCATCCAATGAGTTGCGAATTCTCGAACTACACCACCGTAGTTTGTAACCTAGTCGCACGACTTGAAAATTACAAACGATTAAAAGAAAAATTACAAATTAAAAAACAATTTTAAAACAAAAAACCCTAAAATATACTAAGCCCAATAGAGAGAAAAAATATGCCGGCCCAATATGTTAAGTGATAAGAAATTATCCCCCCTTTTTCTTTTATACTATCGGTCGTATTTTCATGGCTGCCTCTTCGTTCCTCTTCGTTCCTTTTTGTTCTGAAAAGTTAGGGTTTCGTGGGAAATTGAAGTCGCTGCTTTCTGTTGATCGATCGAAATGATTCTCGTTCTTGCTTTGACGATCAATTGTCTCTCTGATTTGCGAACGGCTGCTTCAATTAAGTCGATTCAATTGTTAAAATGGTATGCGATTTTTTTTCCTTTTTCGATATTTGATAATACTCGACTTTGATTCGAGTTGAATGATTTATTCCTCTTTGTTGTTGCTTGACTCGAATGATTTTTACATGCCGATGGTGATTGTGTTATATAGGGTTCTATTCACTAAAATATCGTTCGTATAAATTGTTTGAACTCGTTTGATAATTTTGTTCGGCCATTTGATTATGCTCGATCGCTGGTGATGTTTTCTGACATCTTCAATTTTTCTGATGTGCTTGCTTACCACGGCTTCGATTTTGGCTGCTTCATGAATTTCTTTTCTTGGTCATCACGGCTTTGAATTCTCTGATTAAACTTGACTTTGGTTCCGTGAATTTCTGATGACTTCGGCCACTTTGATTTTGTTAAAATGCTGGTGATTTGTACTGACTATTACACTCACTTGTATATCATGACACTGTTCCAATTTTTTGTGTTGACATCTTCGGCTTGGTCTAGTTGGTGTTGCAGTGTTTAACTGTGTCTGGTTTCAACCTGCACTTTGTCTTGATTTTTGAAAATTGATCTTGTTTTGGTGCTGCCTTAAATGCATATGTATTCAACTTCATGTTGCATTACTGTGTTCATTTGTCTGGAGTCGTTTGTGTGCTTCATGGTTGAGCTAAACCTGAAATGTGACACATGTATATATATACTTGTGAAGCTTTGCTTGACTTGATACTGGTAGTTACATATGCATATGTATATACAGTGTTGTTTCACTGTTTTGGAATTATTTTCTACTGGCTTCATTTCCAGTTGCACTTTGTCGAGCACCATGTATATATACATACATATATATATATATATTTAAATATATATATATATATATATATGTGTGTGTGTGTGTATATCTGTGTGTGTATGTGTTGTGCATTTTTCACTTGTCTACCTAGCTTGGACATTCATGTTATGGTTGCAGTTTTGGTTTGATATTGACTCTAGTTGTTTGTGATTTGAACCATTTACTGTGTAGTCTTGTATTCTCTTATGTGTAGAGCTGTTGTCTACATTCATGCCTTGGTTGATGTTGAAGGCCTTTGTGATTTTCTTTGAATCTAATCTTCGAGCCAATTCATTGCATTCCTGCAATCCACTCTGTTGCATTTCATATATATGTTCCTTTATGCTTTGTACTGTTATTATTTGTGTTATCACCATATATGTACATACATACATATGTATGTGTGTGTGTATGTTTTGTTGCAGTCCTCTCTGTTGTATATCATCATGCTTGTGATTGCTCTGCTGTTTCACTTGATCTGGTTCATCTTGAAGTTTTGCATTGCTTTGTCTTCGACATTGCCTGACCATATGCATGCTTCGAGCCTCTGTTTCACTGATGTATGCATACATCTCTGTTGCATATTCACCTAAGTCTGGTTCAAGTTATACTACTGCTTTTACTCTTGCATGGTTGTCTTGATGCATTGCATCATGTGCTGTGATAGTTTGTTTTGTTGTCATTTTGATTTTCTGATCTGGTTCATGTATATGCTCCATTGTTTTGTTTTGTTGACAAGTACATTATCTTGAGTCTGGTTGGACTGTCTAGCCTTTGTTGTTGTTGGCTTCATGTGTACATCACTTGAGTTAAATCCAGCTTATAGCTTGGGTTTGACCTTGTGCTCATGTCGTGACTTTATTTTTATTGCACTTGAGTTGAACCTAGCCTTTTATTAGGTTTGACCTTGTGCTCACCTGTCCCTACAATTTTATCAAGTGTATATCGGTGTGCACGACCTTGTGGCATGTACAGTGATACACTGTGCATATCACAGGTTGTTCGTGTTTGATGAATTCAAAAATAAATGACGACGAACAACCCAAATTACTGAGGCATATAATATTTTAACAATACATTTTATTTTACACTGCAAAAATATTTCTTTTTCAATTTTACTGCTTCAGTGTTTATTTTGCAGATCGCTCGGATGCTGGATTCAATCTGGAATAGAGTTGAAGATAAATACGAGCAAATGAGTGATATGTAGTGAGGTGCAAATGTAAATTAAAATTTGTGATGTAATCGAAATTGTATTGTAATCTAAAATTGTATATATATAGTGAGAGCTCAAGTTTGTACTATTCAAAATTGTAATAAATATTTTTTTAAATAAAATATCTGTTTGAATTTTAAATTCTGTGTTAGTTATTTTATTCAGCAAATATTTATTTACTTATGTGAAAATAAAATAGTACAATAACAAATTCATTTAATTGAATATATATATGTTTATTATCATCAAACAAAAATCATAGCATATTCAACACTTCATTGATTGCCCTAACACCTTGTTGATTTTCGATAATATAAATCTAGTGCCATATCCTGCCAAATGAAGTATATAATTTCAGTTCTGCGGGACTACCAAGCTTTTGTTATCTAGTCCAGCCTCGAAATCGAAGGTTTCAGGTTTGATTTCAATTTCTGTCGATTTTAAAAATTGAACTTTTGAGTCATACACGGGCGTGCACATTCATATACACGTTCTTGTTGTTGGCTTTTGGACATGTTCGAACATTTACATGTCATTTCCAATTTTCATAATGCTTGTTCATGTTCATGGCCGAACCCTTATAATCTTTTTTATTTATTTATACATTGCATTCATATATTTTTTATGTAGGGATCGGCATATGCTTAGTTGTTCCACCTTTTTCCCTCTCTTTTTCATGTAGGGTTCGGCACATGCTTAGTCGACCCCTCTCACTCCTTTCTTTTAAAAAAAAACTTTTGCAAGGTTTGGCATATATGTATACCGATCCCTCTTTTGAGCCCATGCTAACAGGGATCAGCGAGCTTCTATGTCGATCCCTCTCTCCACATTACACGCTCGGTGTTTTGGGCCGAACCCTATCCCATATATATATATCAACCTTTCATCCCTTCCATTTTCATTTCTCTCATTTTCTTGCCTTTGCACTGAACCCTTGTTTTTATGTCACGAAACCAAACTTCCCAACCTTTAACCTTAAATTCGCCTGCGATCCAATCTTTTCTACAAACTTGTTTCTTCTTTCCTTCCAATTCAAACATCCCCAATTACTCACCTCCATCTAAACTCAAACATTCACATAGGTAAGATTTTGAACCATAACCTTCAATTATAGATGAGGTTTTGGATTTCACATTGTTAGTGATCACAATGGCATTCGAGGATGTGATGACATTATGATTGAGGCGGCATGGAGGAAGTGGATTATTGGTGGATAGGGTTTGGCAGAATATGTAAGGGGAAGGAAGATGGGAGGAAAAATAGAAGAAGGAAGATGGAATGAAGGAGGGATCAGTGTTGGATTTTGATTCTATGCCGACCCCTCGTTGTAGAATTTAGACGAGTTAAAGACAAAGTAGAATAGGATTCGGCGCACTTAATTTGAAAAGAGGGCTAAGTTATGAGGCTGTGGGAAAGGGATCGGCCTGAACATAGGGGTCGACTGGACTTAGGGATTGGTAGGTCTTGGTTGAAGAGAGGGATCGGTAGAGAAGTTTTGGGATAGCGGTCGGTATATAGGGTTCGGTCCATTGGGATCGAAATAAGGATTTGTAGGGGTTCTTTGAGCTTATACTCTAGCCTAACCTTACTTGTTTGATACTATTCCATCTAACGAACTCGGATATATGGTGACAATGGTTATTAGAACATGCATATTTACTACTTAACTCGAGATTGAATAATCAAATCCATGGAACTTTCTGCATATACTAAAAACGTACAAATGGACATGAACGACAAACTTCACACTTCGATATACTAACAGTCGATCCCAAAGCTTTTAAAACCGATCAATCTCTCCGCCAATTGTGACGGTCAGCGATGATAGTCACTCTGGTCGAAATCCACAGTCTCATCGTCTAACTTCATTTTTTTGGATTTTAAAATGTTTATATCTGCCATACATATCACTACACTACTCTAGCTTACACTTAACACGGAGGGAGCAGGTAAACTTTTCTAACCTCGATTATCTACTGAGTATAGCTAATATGGACTCCAAACACTCAAAGCGTTTAGCTAGTATGTCTTCTGATCCGGTATTATAACACATCGATTCTGAAGCAAAATAAAGTTCTGCGACTATATCTGGCAGGCTTTCTCCCAGCCATCAAGCAGAACAGGCAGAAATTTCTGGCCTACCGGTCGACCTTTTCTCAAATGTTCCGGTCCTCCCGGTGGAGGATATAAGTCCTACTCCCGATGCAATAGAGGTTACCATTCTTCTTAATAACCCAGTAGATTCTCAAGCCTCCTGAATTGGTGAGGATGCCCTTCGCCACCTGTGTTCTATACATGGAATTCCATTTATAGACATCTTGTTCCCTTCAATAAACGACATGCCTCACCCCCCGGAGGGGTACATGGTGTGTAACAAATTTTTTTACTAGGACGGATGCGTACCGCCCTTTACTTCGTTTATTCGAGAGATGCTGAGATATCTTGGAATAGCTCCCACTCAACTCCGTCCAAACAGTTATGCTGCCCTATATGAAACCTTTCTGCCATTCATGAGTGTCCTATTTCGCCCGCCAACTCCCGAAGACATAAGATTCATTTACAACTTCAAACGGCGGTTAAGAAGTCCCTCCTATGTTTTTCTTAAACCTTCGCCAAACTACTAAGTCTTGACTGGCGCTTGGAAAAAACTTTCTCTATTCAAGAACTAGTGGTTCTATGTTCGATGTCCACCTGGCTTCGCAAGGCGATGGTTGGACGGAAGTAAGTGTTACTTTCATCTCATTCTTAAGTTCATTAATCCAAGTCATATTTTCGAATCTACTAACATCGGGAATTCTTTCAAGTGTCCATCCACGTCCTGAAGGCATTAATTTTTCAAGAGCGATCATCGCTATTTGTACTACCTTTGTTGAAGATTGGGATATCAAACTTCTTGTTACTGATGAGTTACTATCTTTATTCGGGCTGCTGGAAAAGGGTCGTAGCATTGTGCTCCCTGAAAGCATAGCATTGCTGAGAAACAGTACAGAGCAAAAAGTAGACGCCATCAGTTCTGTCATGCCCCCTGCCTAGGGGACTCAGGATGACATTAAAAAGGTGAGATTAGGGATTCTCAGGCCAGTGAACCCAGAGATGCTGACGTAGGCCCAGGCAAGATGCCTATGGTCGAACCTTCGCAAGGTGCACAATCTCAAACACCCACCGAGAGAAAGAAGAGGCTGGCATACAAAATTCGTAAAAGTAAAATTGCTGCAGATCCAGAATTCGTCAATACTGCTATTATAGAAGAATCGTCTTCCCAACACTTGGAAAGTTCACTAAAGGGATTTTTCGATCTCCAAATTCCAAATGATATTATGACCTACGACTTTCCAAATATCAACATCGAAGGGCTCAATTCTCCTACTAGGAGTGGTGAAGGCATTCATCCTTCTGATAAAGGAGAGAGAACGCCCATGAGCAAGGCTACAACTACCGGTCTGTCAGGGGTGAACACTAGGACATTCACGACCACGTGCATTTCACTACACGCTCTTTATTAATCTTTCGCATAATAACTATTCATATGTTCTCATTTGGTTTTTACAGGTGCAATAACTAAGTCCCGAGCCTTTGATTGCTTAAGAGGTTCTTCAACATATCATCGATCTAGTTGCGACTCGAAGTCTAGCCGACATAGGGAGAAATACAATGGACGGAATAAAAGCTATCATTCAAGAAAATCCTCCTCTTCTAAGCGCAAATTCCATTACCAGACATCTCGCCAGGGTGATCAGCCAAATTTTCCTACTTATAGCGGAGACCAACCTCCTTATCGTGGCCCTTAAATCGCCACATCACATGAGAAACATTTAGGTCCTTCGATCTCTAAGCAGTCTCGCGACCGTAGATCAAGCAAACATCCAATTGCCATTTCTGATCCGTCCTTACCGGTCGCTCTCCTGACATTTCTACAGTGGAGAAACTGGTCAAGCTTAAGGCCACTTTCTCGAAAATCTTCTTTGATGGGCTTAAATTCCTTCCTACAATACATATAATTTCAGGGCATGCCAAAGCCAGTTCTCTTGCATGTGTCAATGATGTGTTCGTGTAGCACAAATCGTTTCAACACTTGGTAGAAAAAATCTCTGAATTGTCAATTAGGCAACAATACGAAATAGATCATCTCAAGCTAGAGGCGATACATGATAAAGACATAATCAAACATTAAGATTTCGAACTGTCGGAATCGACAACCAAATTTACCGAAGCGGAGAAAAGTGCTAAGGAAACGGCAGAGAGGATGAGCCATTTAGAAGTTTCTCGTAAAAAAAACTTGACACCGCCCTCAATCGCAGTAGGGCACTTCCCCTGGAAAAAGATTCCTTGCAAAAGGAAAAGGATGTCCTGGCCCGCTGCATCGAGGTACTTGAGGAGCTTCTCAAAAAAGAAAGGGAAGGGAAAATTGAGGCTCGGGAAGAATTGCAAAAGTGCTGCGTAGAGGCTGCCGAAAATAGGAGTCTAAAAATTAAACTTGATGAGCAGTTCACAAAAATAGAAGCTCTTAAAGAGGAAGCTCGAGAGGAAGGCCGCAAAGAAATGATTGAACAAGTTGAATCCCAAGTGGAAGACGCTAAAGAGTCTGGTAGGGATGAAATCAAGGACATGTTTGATCCATTGATCATTGAATACAACGCCAAAGTCCTCAACCACCGCGACTTGAGCTTTCTTGGTAAAGGTTATCTCGAATCACTTACTAAAGCCTGGGAGCACATTGTTGAGATGAAAAAGAGGGTATTGGGTGGAGCTGAACTTGACAAAGAAAAATTAGTGCGAGAGATCTTTCGCGGAAACGTACCCCTAGATCCGGTTGCAGCGAGACTTTGATACTTTAACGTTTCTGCACCTTCTAACAAAGGGGAACATATTGTAGGATCCTAAGAGGCCGATCCTCAAGGTCCCTCTTCTTCCCAAGCAGTCGGAACATCGGTCTCCTTCAGCCTGGAGCAGGACTTGGGCTATGGTCCAAATAGGCCCGGCTATCAATCCAAAGTGTTGTCCCCTATTTTGGAAGGGGGTACTCCAGCAACCACTGAGAGCCAACTGGATACGGGTATTGCACTTTATCCTCCAATTTATGAAAGGTTTTGTTCTTCGTACCCAATGATTTTAGGCTTTTCTTCCTATTTTAACAAATTTGCAGGTCTTCTAGATCCTGGCCAAACTTCTAAAAGCGATGCTATTGTGGAGCAACAAGAGAAACTAGCAGAAGTTCTGACAGCTGTTGATTTATTGGGGCCCGATGCTCAAGTCATCGGAGCTCTTGACAATGATAAGGCCGAAGATCCGCTACCAACGGATGAATCTGACGATGTTGTGATTACCGGCGCCCCCGAACGCATCGATGAGATTAGCTTGAAAGAGTGGATTGAAAAGGAGGAGTTTCTTATCAAAAAGGCTAAAGCTGAGCCTATTGAGGTGGACATCAGCGATCCACACCTTATCCCATTATAAGTTATTCCACCTGGTGGGTCAATTCCCAGTGAACTTCCTCCTATCTCTGAAAGCTCTCCTGCAAAAGGTGGCAAAGGATCTAGGAAGAGAACCATCAGGGGCTCAAGTGGCACCACTTCCAAAAAAGCCAAAAAAGAGAGGAGGTCAAAGAAATAGCCGTCACTTCGACTCAGTGTGTATATTGTTTGCATAGTAGTTTGTTCGTTGTTTCTTTCATTAGTTATGGTTATACGGGTATGAGTCTCGGTTTTTTGAAATAACTTGCACTACAATCTTGAAACCTTTCATGTGAATAAAAGTTTTTGTTTTCTATTAAGCTTTCATATGAATTGCCATTTAAGTAGTTGAACTATTACTTCCATTAATGTACTTGTAATTTGTTGTTCATTAATTCTGGTAATAATTCACCAGCTCTATCCCAAGGCCTCCATGTGGTCGTGGCTCGTGTCGTATCAAACACTAGGCTCGAGCCTTAGCGTTATGCCATCGAATTCAATGATTTTTGAGTAACTATACTCCTGCCCCCAGTATTAGGTTAACGGGGTAAGATGTTGGATGGTCGAACTCCATCTTTAGTGAGTTTATACTCCTCCTGTCAGTTTTAGGCCAGAGTTCATGGAATAGTGTATGGTCAAACTCCACTCATCTATTCGTTTATGCTCATATCCCCACTTTGGGGATAAGAGTTAGTTTAAGGGTGGTTGAATCATACCCAATCTATGATTATACTCTAGTCCGCACTTTAGGGACTTAGAGTTATTTCACAGGTGGTTGATTCACACCCGATTTATGTTTATACTCCAGTCCACATTCTAGGAACTTAGAGTTATTTCGCGGGTGGTCGATTCATACCTGATTTATGTTTATACTCCAGTCCACACTCAAGGGACTTAGACTTATTTTGGAGAGTAGTTGGATCGCACTCCCCTTAACTGATTGATTTGCCCCCTAGGATCTGGGGTTTGATCTAGCGAGTGATCGATCGTGCCACATTAACTCTCATTATATCTCAGTCCCACAGTTTGGCAGGATTTATTTGATTAGCAGATGGTCGGCCACATTTATTCCTTGTTGTGTATCCCTTCCGCTGGATTATGAGTAGGATTTGTCAAATGAACAAGCAGACCAAGTTCATCTTATTTAGTCCCATTGGGAATCAGCGTGATTGATTAATTTCAAACTCTGGGAGCCTATTCATACATATCGGCATCAATTAGTTTCGCTATGTAATTAATACATAATGCTATAGAAAACATAAATATAAAGGAAGTCTGAAACTTTATTTATTAAATGGAAAGGAAAAACAGAAACTGTCTTATTACACATCTGGAAAATCAAATGCTAAAGCAAATTCTAAAAGCAAATATAACTGAAATGAAAAAGAAATAAACTAAGTGAAATAGCATCGTAGATGCTCGCTATTCCATGCCCTTGGAAGTGTGATGCCATTGACAGTCGCTAGCTTGAAAGTTCCTTCTCCAAGCCTCTATTCAATGACATATGGTCCTTCCTAGATTGGATTCATGTGGGATGGGGTAGGAAAACCCCATTTCAGGATGAGATCGCTAATTTCAAAGGTTCTAGGTCGGACTTTAATGTTGTAATACCTGGCGACTCGGTGTTGATGTGCAGCTACCCGCAAATAGGCTTCCTTGCGCTTCTCATCTATAAAGTCAATAGATCCCAAGAGGAGATCTTTAATCCTTTTGGGATCATAGTAAGTCACCCAATAAGAAGGAACTTCGAGCTCAACAGGAATGAAGGTTTTGGAACCGTAAGCAAAGGCAAATGGAGTATGGCCAGTCGTGGACTTATGGGTGGTCCTGTAAGCCCACAGTGTTGTAGAGAGTTCATCCACCCACCTGCCTCTAGCCTTCTCCAAACGTTTCTTCATAATGGACATTATGATTTTGTTTACAGCTTCAACCTGTCCATTTGCCTATGGGTGAGAGACAGCTGTTGATCTCTTTTCAATATGATATATCCGACAAAAGTCTTTGAATTCAGATCTAATGAATTGAGTCCCATTATCTGTTACGATGGTTTATGGAAGACCGAAGCGGCATATGATGTTTCGGATAATAAAGATGATTGCTTTATTTTTTGTGATCGTGGCTAAAGGTTCTGCTTCGGCCCATTTGGTGAAGTAATCAACTGCAACGATAGCGTACTTTGCATAACCTTTAGAGATCGGTAAGGAACCGATAATGTCAATACCCCACATGGAAAACAGCCATAGGCTGACCATTTGCGTGATTTCCATTGGCGGAGCTCTTGAAACTTTTTCATATATCTGGCATTTATCACATCGTCTTACATAATCAGCGGCATCTTGTTTTACAGTTGGCCACGCTAGAGTTTATCCCCTAGTGTGATTGTCACATTCCCCTTCATGAACTTCTCTTAGAACACATTTTATCTCATCATGAGCAACACACTGGAGTAGGGGAACATATAAACTTTTCATGTCCATAATTACTTTCTACATGACATACCGCAAAGCCTTATGAAAGACTTATCGCTTTTCATTTCTTTTATCTGGTAGGACTCCATTCAGTAAATAGTCATTGATTGGAGTCATCCATGATTCCATCTCAGGATCTGCTTCCAGTGTTCGGTCGATTTCTATCATGTTTATAATTGGGGCATTTAATACTTCGACCGGAACCAAGCTCATATGCTGCGCATCGTCGGTACTAGCAAACTTTGCCAATGAATCAGCCTCTCTATTTTGATCTCATGGAGTATGCGAAATGTCATAGTACTCAAATTCTGTCAACAACTCTTGGACTTGGGTAAGGCATGGGGCAAGCCGTTGTCCCTTAGCTTGATAATCTCCTCTAACTTAATACACTACCAACTGCGAATCGCAAAAGATTTCGAGAGATTTTATTCCAAATTCTCTAATGAGTTTAAGTCCAGCAATCAGAGCTTCATACTCAGCTTCGTTGTTTGTCGTTGGGAAATCAAGCTTTAATGCATAAAAGATTGACCGACTTTTAGAGGTTACAAGCATAATTCCAACTCTAGAACAATGATCGTTAGACGCTCCATTGGTATATATTTTCCACCATATGGTAGGGATTTTGCTCCCTTCCGAAGAGTCATCCTGCGTAGTAAACTCTGATATAAAATCAGCCAGTGCCTGACCCTAGATAGCCCTCCGTGAGAGATAAGTAATATTAAATTGACTGGGTTCTATATTCCACTCGAGTAACCTTCCAAACGTCTCAGGTCACTGTAGTACCTGTCGTAACGGCTGGTCGGTGTAAACATTGATCGAATGTGCTTGGAAGTATGGACGAATCTTCCGTGATGCAATTAATAAGCAATATGCTAGTTTCTCTTTTTTTGGATAGTTCCTTTCAGCTCATGTTAATCTTTTGCTAACGTAATATACCGGCCTCTGGATCTGATCCTCCTCGCGAAGCAATGCAACACTTATAGCTTATGCCGATACGGCCTAATAAATGTACAAGTCTTCATGATCCACCGGCTTTGACAAGGTGGCAGGTATCTCCCAATGATTCACCAAAGCCTGAAACGCGTACAATCCTGCGTCCATTTGAAGTTTCTTTCACCTTTCCTAATCAAATCAAAGAAAGGAATGCATTTGTCGGTAGCTCTGGGGATAAATCGGCTTAAGGTTGCAACCTTTCCATTAAGACTCTGCACTTGTTTAATAGTCCTTGGTGCTTGGATATCGCGAATAGCCTGAATCTTCTTGGGACTAGTTTTAATTCCATAGGCATTAATAATAAAACCCAAGAATTTCCCTCATGCAACACCAAAAGAATACTTCAAAGGATTGATTTTTGTAATATCGGAGGATGTCAAACATTTTTGCCAAGTCTCTAATGCGCTCATTTGATCGTCGTCACTTTACGAGCATATCATCCACATACACTTCCATCGTTTTACCAATATAATCTTTAAACATCCTATTGACTAAGCGCTGATAAGTCGCTCCCGCATTCTTTAATCCAAACGACATTACTACATTGCAGTAAAATCCAATATCGGTAATGAAACTAGTGTGCTCTTGATTGGGAATATGCGTCGAGATTTGGTTATATCCCGAGTATACATCCATGAAAGATAGCAATTTGTGTCATGCAGTTGAATCCACCAACTGGTCGTTTCTGGGGAGGGGAAAACTATCTTTTGGACATGCCTTGTTCAAATCTGAATAATCAATGCACGTTCTCCATTTCCCATTCGCTTTCTTCACAAGTATAGGATTAGATACCCATTTAGGGTAGAGGGTGTTGCGGATAAACCCGTTGTCTTTTAGTCTATCCAACTCCTTTTTGAGAGCGGCAGATCTCTTTGGATCCATGCTGTGTCTTTTTTGCTTCACCGGGACATGCCTTGGGTCGATATACAATGCATGGCTCGCAATAGCAGGCGAGATTCCACACATGTCATAGTGAGTCTAAGCAAACATGTCTAGATTTTCTCGGAGAAAACTAGCAAGTTCTTTCATCATCGGGGGGCTGAGCTGTGACCCAATCTTTAAGAATCGTGATGGGTCATCGTGGCTGACCGGGATATCAATTGTCAACTCAACCGTTGCAGCCTTGGTCTCTTTGGGCTCCTCTTCATCATCTCTTAGATCTATATCTCTATAGAACCGACTGTGGCACTCAAGCCAAGGCCCAGGCGCTTATTGTCAACCTTTGGTAGCTTGGATGCAGACAGTCTTGTCCACACCCTTACCTTTTTCTTTGAGCCAAGCATCCCTCAACTCAGCTACATAACAGGCATGTCTAGTCGCCTAATCACCATGAACAACTCCAACACCATTATCTGTCGGAAACTTCAAAGTCAAACACTATAGGGCAAGAGCTACCCAGTATTCAGCTAAGGCCGATCAACCTAGAAAAAATTGTATAGAGAGTCTACATCTAAAACAATAAATGGCAAGATCCGCACTCACCTTCGTCCACCTTCTCCCAACTCTACGGATAATTCCACATAACCGACAGGTTCAGTTGCAACGCCATTAAAACCGTGTATACGAGCTTTAGACGGTTTTAAGTCTTTGGCTTCCATCCTCATCTGATCATAAGCTTTTTTGAAGATTATGCTTACCGAACTTCCATAATCAATCAATATCCTTCTCACCAAAGCGGGGCCAATCATGGCTGAAATGACTGTTGGGTCGATTATCGGAGCCTCTACCTTATTTGCATCTCTGTTCCTAAACACAATATCATTTGCCATCATACATTGCTATTTTGCCGGAGCTCCATCTTTCGTATTCGAACAGCATTCAAAATCCACATACCTAATTACACTGGCATAGTGCTCCATCTCTTGCCAACTCGTATCTACTGGGTACAGTCCTCCGACTATCGTATTTATCACCAGTCTTCCACCAGTTCGCACAAGCTCCTAAGCCCTACACGGTGCTTTACTTCGGTTGGGATTAGATGTCCCCTGCCCGCCATCCTGCAGGGCTTTCACAAACTGTTGTAATTTTCTTTCTCGAATCAGATTATCTATAACATCCTAGAGATGCCTGCATTCATTTGTATTGTGCCCATAGCACTCATGAAACCGACAATATTTCCCGTTCTATTTCTACTTCTTCGTCGATTCCTTTGGAGGTGGCTTCCTATATTGGATGGTATTGCAAGTAGACAGATATATATTCTCCAAGGATTATACATTGGAATCTTAAGTTTCAATCTATCAGAATCCCTCTTTCATTCTCGGTTCCAATCTCTGCCTCTTTTTTGCTAATTTGGTTTATTCTGAACATCTAGTTGGACATTTCCAGAACCGTCATCTGATTGTTTTATTGCAATGTTACTCTGTACTCCTTCTCCACATGGTCCCGCAACATTCTTCTTCCTAGAGGACCTGGCTTCCTCCTTTCTCAAATACTGAGTTGCCTTTGCATAAAAGCACTCTAACGTTGCGGGCGGCTTACCAGCTAACCAATCGCAAAACTCGGACTCTGGATGAATCCCTATGGTCACGACCATGAGTATCGCGTGGTCAATCAGATTACTATCTTCCGTAACAGCCGTATGAAAGCTCTCCAAATAATATTTCAACAACTCTCCTGGGGCCTGAATCACACTGGAAAGGGACATCACATCTTTGAGATGAGCCGCGTGCATCCGAAACTGCTCCACAAACTTGGTTGCCAAATCATCAAATCTAGAAATTGATCGCGGGGATAGTAGCGTGAGCCACTTCGTCGCTATTCCGGAAAGAGTTATGGGAAAGCATCTACACTTGGTCACATCATCAACTCGCACGTAGTCTATCAGCTATTCATATCTCATGATGTGCTGCCTCGGGTCGGTTTTTCCTTAGTAGGTAGGCATCGATGGCATGTTGAACTTCCTTGGATACCATGCATGTAATACACTATCAATGAATGGGGTATGCCTTCTTGAGATTCCCAGTCATCGTTGGTTAAGCCTTGGGTCTCCCTCACTAACTGCCTGACCATTGCCAATAAATCCTATGTTTGGATGGTTGGAGCCAACCGGTGGTCGTGCTCAACCTCACGTGAATGGTATGGTCGATGTTTGCGGGCTGTTTCACACCTTCTTAGTTCACTATCTTCCAGATGTGCATCTTGTACATTCATTCGATCATCATTCTGGGGAAGTACTTGGTCAGCATTCAATCAGAATCCATTATCTAAACCATCAAAAACAATTCCACCACGATTCCCAAGATGCATGGGGGGAATCCCTCATCTGGAGGAGGGATCGGCACCGATCGATCCTGGCAAACCACGATGGTCTGCTAGGCAATGCTCTAAAGTTTCTGCACTATTTTCTTCTATCCTAAGACGCCTATGCCTGTGATATTCATCTGATGTGCTAGAACTTTCCGATGTCGAGTAAGGATTGGGATCCCTTCTAGCTTTCCCATGCTGTTGCTGAGTGATTTGGTTCATCAAGTTGATATTAGTCTGAATTTGCTGATTTAGTAATCGACGGCTCTCCATCAACTCTCTTATTAAATTATGAAATTCAGCTCTTGTAATAGAGTCAGTGGGATTCTGAACTTCAACTGGATCAGCATTCACATTTGTTGATTGATTGCTTGGGTCTCCTTGCTAAATGCTAGCAGTCTCATTTCCTTCCACGTTCTGAGATGCAGATCTAGTATGTCTCACCATTATTAATTACTTTTCTTTAGATTCCTACAAATCTGAGTTGTATAAGCAACTTCTTGAAGATTACTATAGATCTCCTTCGGGGGATTTATCCAATCCAGTAGCAACAAAGAGGATCCTAGAAAGCTGAGAATCGAGGTTCTCAGTGAAAGCACCAAAATGTTTGCAACAAAATTGGTCACAAACACCCAAGAATGGATTTATGTAGAGAACTAAGTGAAGAAAATAAAATTATACTATGAAAAAGATTAAGCTAATAACAAATAAAAAGCAATAATAAAAACATAGAGATTTTTAGTGGTGCCACGTTGTATGCCTACGTCAACTATGAAGATTATCTTTATTGATCACTTATAAATCCGATTACAACAGTAGGGAATAGAAAACACTTGATTACCTTAAAGTCTAGAGTAATAAGCAGCGTAAAGGTCCTAGGAATGACCCATTAGGCCAGTATTTATAGGTGAAGATGACCACCAATCTCTTTGAAACTTCGGCTGATGGACCTTCTAATCCATATGGGACCACCAGTGGGATCGCTAGGCCCAACTCCCAATGAGGAGGGATTTGTACCGATCCCTTAATTGGTTGATTTTTGGGCAGCCATCCCTACGCTAGCTTCTCGTGTGATTTGAACCACTAGAGCTCGTGTTATTGTTTAATCTTTGATTTGATATCACCTGTGCACTGCTGACAGCCGAACCCTCTATAGGGTTGTACGCCGATCCCTCAAATTTTGTCCTTATGACGTGCGATCCCTAGGCTAGGATGCCTAAGGTCCACATACCTTGCCTTCCAAATTTCATAGGCTTTGGAGTTGTAAATCCCGAGATATAGAGTGTTGTATGCATGAATGCACTTGGAACTTGTTGGATTCTGATCCCTCTTTAATATAGCTTGCCGATCCCTCTCCATCAATCATGCCGATCCCTTCCAACTTGCCATGCCATGCCGAACCCTTCCGTTCTTTGAGCCATATTCCATGCTTTGAACATTCGACATTGTACATCCATCAAATCCATTCAATTATGACTTCATATAATCATCTGTACTCGACCTTCGAGCCCCATAATCATCATTCTAGAGTCATCGGCCTTGATGGTAATCAGATCTAACTCGTGCAACCAGTTACATATAACCGGGCTAGAATGCTTGGTAACAAAATATAACATATTCATATATATATATATATATATATTTAAATTTTATAAAATACTATTTATAAATATATTATATATTTTAAATATACGACAAAATTCATTTTTTTAATTTTTGGCTTAAATTTTTTTTGATAAAATCAATTTTTTAAAATTCCTTATGGTTTTTTTAAAAATTGTTATTTTTAATTTATTTCCATACATAAATGATATAAAAAATTATTATTATTTAATTTTAAAAGTTGTTATGTCATATATATATCCATGTACTTATTTATAAGAAATAGTAAATATATAAATAATTAAATTTAAGATATATAAATATATTTATATATGAAAATATATTTTTAGTTATAAAATATATGTATATTTTTTTTTTCAAAAACATATGTATAAGAAAATTTTAGTAAATAAATTATACGTATATATTATAATGAATACTAAACCATTTAAATTTTAAATCAAGTTCAAAATAATTTTGTACATTATTCTTTGAATTTTTTTTAATTACATCATGGTCGAAAACAAATAGAATTTAGAGTTATAATTTTTTTTCACATAAAAATATACACATTGATTTGGCAGCAAACGAATATATATTTGTGATATTGTACACTCTAATTTACTTACATACAATGATATAAATTAACTTAAAAATGAATAAACACTTAATTGCTTCCTTGATAAAGCACCTTGAATGTTGAATCAAACTCTATATATAGAGTTAATATAAGTGCTTTCAAAATATTCAACGGACTAAAAGACCACACCACACCTTAAGCTAGATTTATTTAATATATTTTGATGGGAAATGAAGAAGGAAACCTATAATTTTTGTTCACGACTAATGGTAGAGGAGGCTCAAAATGATCCGTGTAAATGATGGGTATGTGATGTTTAAATAGGCAATAACGAGGATAGAAAAGAGGAGATCTAAATCTCCTAGTTTGCCTCTTCCTATTCCTAATTCAAACAACATTTTGAATTCAAAAATCACCCCCTTTACCACCATATGGTCATCCAAAACAGAATGAAAGATGGGCTCTTAAAATTTCCAAACCTAATGTTAGAACTTTGTTTGTATGATTGTTTTAGTGATGACAACTATATAAATATCTCTTGTAGCATTATTTACACAAGACCTTGAAAAAAGAAATGATTCGAAGAGACAGAAGTAAAAGGAAGAAGAAATAGTTGTCTACAAGTAGAAAATATGTTTTTGTCCTTGGAAAATATTTGTAATATTTCCTAGACAGTTCATATGCATATACACATATCAGTGGCATATAAGATTTCTAATACAAAGACCAAAATTATTTACAAATAAATTATAAAAGGTTTATATATATATAAACCAAAACACAAAGGTTTAGTCGATTGAATTCAAATCCAGTCGACTGAGAGTGTCGAATGAATGTGAATCCAGTCGACTAAATACACACTTTAGTTTTCTACTTCTAGCCTACTTCTCTGCAATGTTTTATACTTATATTTAATCAACTTAGTGACCATTCTCAGTCGACTAAATGAACAGTAACGACTATATTTTCTGAAACAACACTTCAAAGGGATACGACTGTTGAATGTTTCTTCTTCAAAGAGGAGTGACCTTCTAAAAGTGTACAACTCTTCTAAAACAACTATTGATTACTATAAATAGAGCCAAAGACTAAAAGTTTATTTTGAACTTGCTATCTTAATTTCTAAACTCTTTTATGACTATTCTTTCTAAAAGTAAATATTGTTCATTCACAAAAAATCACTCCTTGCACTTCATTGTTCATATTGCGCGCATTGTTGAATCATCAAAAGAGATTATAGGAATATTGTAACAGAAGTCAAAATCTGTGTTGATAGAACACATCATTGTCAAGTCAGCAAACTCTTGTAATGCCTATTCCACTAGTCTAAGTGAGTGTGTTTGATTAGTGGAAATCCGAAGGGGAGCTTCTAGACTAGGCGTAGGACAGAAGGTTTGAACCAGTATAAAATCTTGGTGTGATTTCTTTTTACTTTATTCTACTTTATTATCTAGCTTAATTATATAGTTTTATACAAGTTTACATAAGTTAGCTATATTAGAGATACGTTTGTAGCCATATTAGAGATACGTTTGTATCCATATTAGCTATGTTCCTTTGCACTTTCATTTGGTATCAGAGAATGCCATATTAGAAGAAGGAATGGACTATGAAGGTACGTTTGTATCCATAGCACGACTAGAAGCAATCCGAATATTACTTGCTTTTGCATGTCATCACAATTTTAAACTTTATCAAATGGATGTCAAAATTGCTTTCTTAAATGGTTTTATTAAAGAGAATGCTTATGTTGAACAACCAACGTTATTTGTTCATGAAAAAATTTCAAATCATGTTTTTAAACTTAAAAAGGCGCTTTACGGTCTTAAACAAGCACCCCGTGCTTGGTAAGTGTAACATCCCCCATTTTGAGGCTCAAAAATAAGCGCTACTGATGCTATAGTCATCAGTAGTATTATTCTTCGGTGACACAATGCAGTTATGTTACTCATATCGATAACATTAGGAGCATATGAATATGAAAATTTTCTAACATTTTCCATTAGTCAACTTTCATTACATTTCAAAAATAAGATTTTCACATTCATTACATAATCCCATTCACTGCCAACATTCATAGAAAATATAATAATTACAAAATACTCCAAGAGCGACATATGAAGATGCCCCTTAGTTGATCAGAGTTTAATACTTGGCAGTTATAAATTCGGTCATTACATCCATTCAAACCTAACATAAGCTTTAAAGAGCTTAGCGGAAATAAAAGCTTCTACATTAGCTAATTTGCCTGATGCACATCTCCGGAATCATATTCATCTAATCTGAAAATCCCTAATCACGACCTACTCAAATGAGTAACCGAGAGTTTATGGCGGAAACAAAAACTTCGGGTAAGACAAAAAGTCTGGTGTGAATAATAATATTCCATCTCGAACCAAAATAGATATTTAGAGAGAACACACCGCTGACGGGAATGGGTTTTCCTTCACTAGTATCTTACCAAAATATGTCAATCATAATCATGCACCTACAACCACAATGGTTAGAAAAAACATAATATGATTATAGGCATGCATGCAACATGGGTAACTTCGACTAGCCAGTCATCCTAGGGTTCTATACACCCAGGGTTTACCATTTCCAATAGTAGTCAGTCTGTCTCAAATCATAGTTTTCCTAGGGTCACCATGAACCTAATGGTTTTGTAGTCCAACCACAAACCTATTGGGCTGACTTGGGCTAAAACATAACCAGATGTCCAAAAATCTCCAAACAGGATTAGGTGTAAAGCTACTTAAATAATCTGGTGAGCATATAGAGCTACAAGTTCCTTTTTGTGCATAAACATCCTTTCGTCTCACTAATGACAAGCCCTACACACTAGAGTCACGGACCTTTACCAACTGGGGGCTAACGGTTGAAGCATAGGGAGCAACCCTACCCAATCCCACGTAGAATCTTATTTTGTTTTAAATTCATGAGTCGTATCTCTGGACTAGTTCAGGGCATCCTAACATAATTGATCTATTTGATCTCCTGGATGCAATTCTACTCACTCTAGAGTTTAGTCTGATCATACTCACCATTGAGACAACCTAACTGGTAATTCTGCCTCTCAAAATCCCAAAATGTAGTGTTAGGTCATGAAATGTGAGCATGACAATGATAAAATATGTAAATTTAACCGTCTAATTGATACTAAGAACATATAGCATTATTCAATAAAATATGTTCAATTAATAATTACATACACAACAAAGTTACTTAAAATTAAATACGATTTTTCATTGGCAAACCTCACAAAAAATTGGCCTAAATCACCATTTATTTCCTTGAAACTAATTATCTTTAACATTGATAAAACACTTAAAATCATTCGTTAAACAAGGAAAACATCATCCATTTATGTTGTTCGTCCAAAAGGATGACATCAATGTTGGCGACATATGTCCAAAGTGGTGGCATCAACGTTGATGACATGTGTTTAAAGAGGTGGCATTAACATTGACGACATTTGTCCAAAAAGGTGGCATCAACATTGACGATATGTGTCTAAACAAGTGGCATCAACGTTGATGATTATCGTCATCATTGATGATTTGCATCAACAATGATGATTGTCGTCATCATTGATGATTAACGTCAACATTGATGACTGGCATCAACATTGATGATTGTCGTCATCATTGATTATTGGTGCCAACGTTGATGATTGTCGTCGTCATCGATGATTGGTTCCAACATTGATGACTGGCATCAACATTGATTATTTTCATCTTTGTTCATGATTAGCATCAACATTGATGATTGGCATAAACATTGATGATTGGCATAAACATTGATGATTGTCGTCATCGTTGATGATTGGCCTCAACATTGATTATTATCGTCATCATTGATGATTGACGTCAACATTGATGATTGTTGTTGTCATTGATGATTGTCGTCGTCATTGATGATTGGTGCCAACGTTAATGATTAGCATTAACATTGATGTTATTTTATTGCATTCCTGTAAATATATTGAAAACTGAGTTATTTTCTTTTTAAAGCAAATTCTTTTTACCTACCACCATTTATTTGTCAAACTGTAATTGGTTGGGACTAAAAATTTACAATTTCTTTTCATAATTTACTAAAATCATGTTGCCTTCCTAAGATCATTACCCATTTAATTAATTAATAATCTTAATTAATTATTGATTTAAATGCTTTTCTAGTATAAGAAATTAATAATAATTCATAAACACTTGGAAAAATCCCCAAAAATCATAGAAATTCATATTTTCCATCTTGTTTCTTATATAAAAATTTAGGGCCAAAATAAATATTTAATTATTTTTAATAATTAAAACCCAAAATAAACACCTTTTCCACCTTAAGAAATTCATAAAATATTCCTACTGACTCAGAAAATAATGAAATTAAAAATCCATCTCCAAAATAATGTTTTACACAACATATCAAAAAATAAAATCATAGAGATCAAAAACCAGGGTTTTGCCTTTAAAACCTAACATAATAATTCCATAAAAATTCCAATAAAACATCATTCAATCAAACAATGGTAAAATCAACCATATCATGACATATTTTCATCAACCAATTCGAAAGCAATCAAAATTCAAAAATCAAACACATAAAGATGAGATGCATACTATTGTTTACCCTGATCTGATAAAGAGAGTTGAGATTTGAGTGTGTTGATTTGATTCCCCTTAGCTTTAACTTGATTTCCTAGCTCTTCTCCTCCTAAATCCCCTAGCAATGGCCAACCTCTACTTTGTTTATATTTGTGTGAATGAAATATGAATGAGGATATGAGGGTGGAAGGGTTTATGTTTAGGAAATGAGGCTTATTCCTATTTTCCCCCGCCATAAATCCTTCTTGTTTATAAGTTAAAACAATCTTATTTGTTGATTTGTTAAGGCCTAACTCAATTAATGAAATCTCATCTCCTTATTACACCACACATTATTTTATTTTATTTATCTAATTAAATATTCCGAATAATTTTAAATAAAAACTAGGGGTGTTATAGGCTCCCCTCCTTAAAGAATTTCGTCCTCTAAATTCGGTAAGGATCATAATAAGCATATCAACCATACAAACATCTGTAGCAACACATAACAACCTATACTAACCTATCCGACTAGCAAAAAGTCTAAATGACAAATATAGAACATACCATCAAAACAACTAAGAATAAGTATCTCTATTCATATCCTCTATCTCCCAAGAGCAGTCTTTCTCATTGTCACTCTACTGGAATTTCACCAATTTGACTGTCTTGTTTCTTAACCTCTTCTCATCTCTAGCCACAACATGAACTGGTTGTCTAACAATAGTTATGTCTTGTTCCACTACTAAATCTTTCAATGCAATTGGAGCAATAGTAGTTTCTAGATCATGTACACACTTCCTAAGGTGAGAAACATGAAAAATGTTATGGACTCCTGCCAAGCTACTTGGTAACTCTATCCGATAAGCGAGTTTCCTAATCTCCCTATGATAGGAAATGGACCTACATATCTCGGTGCCAATTTTCTCGTCTTTCCAAACCGTGCCACACCCTTCATCGGTGATACTGTAAAAAATATGATCCTCCACCGAGAACTCTAAATGCTTATGCCTCCTATCCGCGTAACTTTTCTGCCCAGCTTGAGCTTCTTTCATCCATGCTCGGATCAGCACAATCTTTTCTATGGCTTCTTTCACTATATCTTAACCAAGAACTATTCTATCTCTGATCTCAAACTTATAGGCTGGTGGTTTGAACGACCTTCCATACAAAGTTTCGAAAGGCGCCTTTCCTATACTAGTCTGATAACTATTATTATAGGAAAACTCGACTAAGTGTAAACGATCTTCTTATGACCATCCAAAATCAAGTACACAAGCCCTCGGCAAATCTTCAAGAACTTTGCCAACTCTTTCCATTTGCCCATCCATTTATGGACGGTAAGCGGTACTCATCTTTAGCTTGGTATCTAAAACTTCTTGTAGACTCTTCCAGAATTCACTAGTGAACAAGGCATCTCTATCACCGACTATACTATTAGGAATCTCATGCATTCTAACAATATTTTTCATAAACAACTTAACCAATACAGGTGCAATCCTCGTCGACTTAATGGGAAATGAAATGTGCACTCTTGGCCTGTCTATCCACTAAAACCCAAATATTCTCATTTACCCTATTTGACCTTGTCAACCCGTCAATAAAATCCATGGATATGAAATCTCATTTCCAAACCGGTATATATAAAGGTTGAAGCAATCCACTAGGCTTCTGATGCTAGACTTTTACTTGCTGGCAATTCAAACCTTGTTTTACCCATGAGCCTACATCTCTTTACATTCCTTCCTAGAAGAAACTTCTGTTCATATCCTGATACATCTTAGTTCCTCCATGATTAATAGAAAACTTCGATCGATGACACTCCTTAAGAACTTCCTTCCTTAGGTCACCAATATCTAGAATACATAACTGTTCCTTCCTTCTTAATCATCCATTCAGGTCAAGATTAAAATCCTTTAAATTATCAATCTTAGTTCCACCCTCTAGCCATCTAATCCTCTCGACTAGTAGTAGATCATCTCTCTGCTTAGAAGGGATCCTTTCGATCAATACTAGTCGAACTTCTAAACATGATAATATGGCAGTATTCTAACTAGAACTAGCAGTTGATCTTAACTACACACTACACGTAGTCAATGCCTCTAAATCTTTCCATTCTATAAACATAGCTAACACCCCATTCTGATGTTTTCTGCTAAGTGCATCGGCAACTTTATTTCCTGTCTCTGGCATGTACTCAATATCAAAAGCATAGGCTGTCGAAAAATCTAACCGCCTTTGTTGTCTCATATTCAATGCCTTTTGAGAGAATAAACACTTCAAAGACTAATGATCCATAAATAACTCAAATCATTCTCCCAAAAGATAGCGTCTCCATAGTTTCAAAGCAAAGATCACCGCTGCCAACTCTAGATCATGAGTCAGATATCTAACTTCATGTATTCGAAGCTGTCCAGAAGCACAGGCAATCACTTTACCTTTTTACATCAACATAGCTCCTAACCCTGCCCCACATGCATCAGTATTCACCACTAAATCTTGATTCCCATCTGGAATAACAAACATGGACGAATTGCTAAATAAATTTTTTAGCTTTAAGAATGCTTCTTCACGTTTATCGGTCCATACATACTATACACCCTTCCTTCTCAGTTTAGTCACAGGTGCTGCTGTACGAGAGAATTCTTTGATGAATCTCTCATAATAGCTAGCTAACCTCATGAAACTTCTTGTCTCAGTCACAGTCTCGGGTCTTCTCTAGTTATTAACAACTTCAATCTTAGATGGATCCACGGATAACTCATTTTCTGAAACTACATGACCTAGGAACTTTACTTTTTTCTTCCGAACATGACATTTTGAAAACTTTGCTTGTAGTTGATGATATCTTAACGTCTCTAGAACTATGCTAAGATGAATCTCATGATCTCTTTCATTCTTAGAATATACCAAAATGTCATTGTAAACACTAACATGAATCTGTTCAAATGCTCTCAAAAGATCTGGTTCTTCAAATCCACAAAGTAGGCAGGTGCATTGGTTAGTCTAAAGGGTATGACCAACCAATCATACGAACCCTATCTTGTTCGAAATACCGTTAATGGAATACTGTCATCTGCCACTCTCAATTAGTGGAACCCTGTTGCTAAATCCAATTAGGAAAATACCTTGGCTCCATTCAATTGATCAAACAAATCATCTATTCCTGGAAAATAATACTTATTCTTTGTTGTCTTCTCATTAACCTTATGATAATCAATACACATCCTTAATAACCCGTCCAGTTTTTCCACAAACACAGCGCCCGCTTCCCAAGGCGAACTACTTTGTTTGATAAAATTCTTTCCTTCTAAGTCCACCAACTAAACCTTTTAACTCTTTCATATCAGTGAGTGTCATTCTACTTAGCGGTCTACTCATGGGTTCAGCTCTAGGTACAAGATCTATTCGAAACTCAATAGCTCATTTCGGTGGTAGTACTGTAACTGGCTCAAAAACATCTACATACTCTCTTATAATAAAAATGCGATAAACTTCATCCTTAACTTCCATTGCACCCAATAAAAAAACATCTAGACTCGAATTTTCTATCGAGTATATAATTTGGTCATGGCTATTAGGGGTACTAATGATATCTTCCCATCCTGGCAAAATATCCTAGCATAGTATTTGCTTAACCAATCCATACCCAGAATAATCTCAAAACTGTTAGTCCCTGATGAGTTGGTTTTGATGACAACAACCTTACTTAGAATTAGATTATAAAATATATAATACTAACATTATTGTGTAGATATATATAGATATGTTTGCAGGTACTAAAGAATGAAGAACTGTACAGTATAAAGATTCAAGATCAAAGATTGAAGATATCAAGATTCAAGACTCATGAGTATCAAGAATTTCAAGAGTTCAAGTTTCCAAGATAAGTTATATAGTTAGGAATATTGTTAAAACTCATAGAAAGGCACTGACATCTTAAAATCTATTTTATTCGTGAAATGGAATCCACTTCGTGCTCGTTAAGGGGATGGAACCCTAAGTAGGATGGAACCTACGAAAAATCTAGTGGAACATCTTTTTGTATCCACTTACTTTTATTTCAAAATGATTTTCAAAATATATAGCTTGTTTTTCAAAATGATTTTAAATATTCCTGTTTAAAAACCAAAATCATCTGTCCTGGTTTTTCAATATATTTTAGCCTCAAAAATATCCTTAGTTTAAACATCCTTAATTTTAAATATCTTCGATTTTAAATTATTATCCTAAGTTTTTAAACTACAATTTTGATATTAATATATTTAGCTGTTTTATCTATTTATACTTAAGATTTAAATATAAAAGTATAGAAAATTATTATATATATTTTAATATTGTTCTCTATAGTTATTTATGTATTATAACTATATATATAAGTATATTTTAAAGTTTAAATATAAGTATAATATAATATAGAAATTATTTTCAAAGAAAAACAAATCACCAAAAAATACAAGGGCATGTCGACATGGTCACATGTACCCCTATCGACATGGTGACAGTTAAATTGTTTTTTAAAAGAAGTGTCTATTCGCCACATCCCTTCACCAATGGACATTGCTATTGATCTACTATAAATAAATGGTGTTTTCAACGAATTTTAATTACTTTTGTCTCTGATTTAACTTCTCTTCTTCTTCTCTACTTTCTTATTTACAAATTACACCATTACTCTGCCGAAATCAATATCGAATCTAACTAGATAATTTCTGGTTTTTATTCTCTCCACTATCTCTACAAGATCCAAGTGCTAATCTGAGTTATAGACTTTTTGTAATCAATCAAGCGAGAAAAAGGTGTGATTGTAGCCTTGGAAATCAATTGGGTGAACTTGTTGCCCCGGAAATCAAGTATCTCTACCCAGAGGATTGTGAATCTGGAGCGGTGTACCTCGTGGCCTTGAAATCGAGGGTTGTATTTGCAAGAATTGTTTTTGAAAGGAAATCCGTACTTGTGTTGCGGGACCGGATGTAGGGTAACTCCGAACCAGTATAAAATTCGGTGTGTTCTTTCCTTTACTGCTTTTACTTTATATTTGCATCTGTGTTTGATTCTGTGTTCATATCTGTGTCTGATTAGTGTATACATTGTTAACAAATTAAGATAAACTCAAAAAGATTAACAAATTTCTTAAAACACTATTCACCCCCCCCCCCCCCTCTAGTGTTAATTCTAGCCTTAAGGTCCTTAATTCGCATTCTAACAATTGGTATCGGAGTAAGGTTTTCAAAAGTTTCATAATCTGAATTTTGAAAATTTTTAAAATGGTTGTTTTTGAAAAATCTGTTAAAACTAGTTTAGAATTGTTTAAATCATCATTGTTCCATGAGTCTGCATATGAATGTTATTCAAATTCTAGTTGTCTACCCAAATTTTATAATGTGCAGGAAAGATGCTTTATGGGTATTAAGGAATCAATCCACAATAGACAATCTGTGCAGATCAAAAGGAATAAGTGGATACTTGATAGTGGATGCTCTAGACACATGACTGGTAATCCGGATATGCTGAATAATATTATATACAAAGACGGAGGACTGGTTAACTTTGGAGACAACTCGAAAGGATACGTGATTGGCATCGCCAATGTCGGTAACTCTAAAACTACTATTATTACTGTTAGCGCCAAAATTGGTCACTAACCCCCAAATCCAGATGAAAGCACCAAATACCAGTCACAGCTTAGAGATAGAATGTATGTAGAGAGTAATAATGTGAAGAACAGTTAAAACTGAAATGAAAGCAGTAAAGAACAACAAATTTTATAATGGTTCGGCTAACTCCGGCCTACGTCCACTCCAGAAGTTTGCTTTTTATTGCTGTGATAATCGATTACAGTTACAAAATGGCAGAGTTGCCTTAGCCTTAGAAAAGAGAAAGTAAGAGAGCAGAAAGAAGATCCCCTTTTCACTGTGCCCCTGCCTCTCTATTTATAGACAAAGATGGGTTGGATTTCCCTGGTGGGCCTGGTAGCTGAATACCTCAGCACAAATGGAGTGGTCTCCATATGCCGAACCATAGATGCCGAACGCTGAATGCCGAACAAGGTGTGAATGCCGAACAATCTCCTCATGCCGATCAGAAGTGAGGCCGAACACCCTGAATGCCGTGGGAGGCATTTTCGCCGAACGATACCGAAGGCCGATCCAACGTATTCGTGCTGAACGACTGATTGTCGAACAAAACTTAGGCCGAACGATACTCTGGCCGAACGCTATCAAGGCCGAACCATCTCTTGGCCGAACGATTCTTAGGCCGAACGATAGTTAGGCCGAACAATAGTTTATGACGAACAATTCTGCCATGCCGAACGTTCGTACATGCCGAATGTTATACCCTGCCAAACATCTCTCGATGCCGAACGTTCCTTGATGTCGAGCGTATCTTGACGCCGAACGCCACCTGGATGCCGAATGCTTCATGGAATGCCGAATGCTTCATGGAATGCCGAACCACTCGTGTATGCCGGACGCTCTATGTATGCCGAGTACTCTTGAACGCTATTCGAACATGAATGCCAGACGAACCATATGTGCCGAACCTCCATCATGTCGAACCATGTTTAATGCCGAACCATGCTTCCTAGACCCGAATTATATTTGATTCATCTTTATCCAATCATATTTCCATCTCCCAAACACATTGCATCATCCATCCATCCAGTCGACTGAATCCATCGTATTATAGCCTCGACGAACATGTAGTTGATTAAGTTAAACCCGTCTGTCCGCGGCCTTGCCAAAAGGCGGGTTAACACATGCCCCCCAAAACATGCCTTGCTGTGAAAGGTGTGTTTTGAATAGCCTCAAGTCCAATATCCTAAGTATGTATGTTATCCACATCCATACTTCGCGATTCATAATCCAATCTATTACCAAGCCATCTTATCTGAGTGCCACGGCCATATCCTGATCCATTTCCGCCATTGTTCCGAGTCGATGTCTGATTCCAATTCAGTAACCAAGTCCTTATCCAATTCCACATCCATCTGAACCCAACTACCGAGTTCCAATCCATCCATATCCAATAACCTATAACCATATCCGTGACCTCTCCGGGCCGATATCCAAATCCGGGACCGCTCCGGGTCCTTATCCGAATCCTTGGCTATTCATAGCCAATATCCAAATCCGTAACCTCTTCGGGTTCTTGCCAAGCGCAATCCACACTTGACGACCTATGTTAAGTAATTTCATGGTGTTCACAGTTCAGTGTCCCTGAACGTCGAATAATGCCGTGGCTTAAGTCCTAAGCCGAATCCTGGTCACTCCGGACCCTTGCCGAGCATAGTCCATACTCGACGACCTTTTAGCCAAAATCCAGAGAAAATCCAATCAAAATCCAATCCGAAATCCAAATCCAAACAGAAAACCAGAAATCCGTATCAAAAATCCAAACCAAAAAACAAGCAAAACAGGGAGTTCAAACCAAACTCCAAAACCAAACTAGAAAAAGCAAATGTCCAAGTCAAAAGAAAAAACAGATTTCACGAACCCGGGCGTCCCGGTAAGCCATCATCTCAGAGCATGCCTGAGGGTTATCTCCCACCCCGTACATGAGTAAGTGATTTAACCGTTTTCCCGGAGTTTGTTACTTATTCCAAACCATCAGGATTAGTTGATGACCAATCGGCCACCATTCCTGGGCCTCGTGCCCTCGTCGTTCAACGTAGGTGGTGGCTGCTCCTGTTTCACCGCCGCATTCCGAGTTTCGACATACTGTCGCAACTGACCATTCCTTATATGCTCCTCGATTATGTCCTTCAAATGCCGGCAGCTGTTAGTGTCATGCCCGTCCAGGTCATGAAAAAGACAGTGCCTTCCTGACGCCCTTTCTCGTTCTGAGGGCTCCCTCCTTGCTGGCCTTCGATAGGGAAGGCGATCTCGAGTATCTAAGAAAATCCGCTCCATTGTTGCGTTCAATCCTATGTAAGTGGAGAACTTTGGTTCTCCCCAGCGCTTCCAATTCCCTTTATCCTTGCCCCCACCCGAGCTTTCGTCGGGTAGTCCTCCATCCTTAGTCATGTTTACTTCCTTTGACCTCATGTCCAAACATGCATCCTCTTATCGAAGAAATCTTTCAGCTTCATGAAAGAATTCCCCAAGATCCAACGGTGGGTCCCGTACCAACGATACTTTGAAATCTGAATTATCTTTGACTCCTGATACCGCAGCCATCAGAACCATTGATGGATCTGGCCGATCCACCGAAGCAACTGCTGCATTAAAAGAATGTCCTGAGCGATTCATCTGCCCCCTGTTTGACTGACGTTAGCGTCATCACGTTCTTTGGCCTTTTTATGTGAACTCGAAACTGACTTAAGAACTTGTCCACCAGTTCTGTCCATGTTCCAATGGATCCATCCCCCAACTGTCTGAACCACATAGCAGCAATATCAGTCAAGTACAGGGGGAAACATCGGGCCATAACCTCTTCCGTTGCCCCCAGCACTTCCATATGCCTAGTGTACCTCATCAAGTGGTCGGTGGGATCCGCCTTCCCGTTGTATACTTCCAGAGTGGGTAGTTTGAAATCTGGCGGATTCCTAGCTGTTCTAATGTTCCGGGTAAACGGACTTTTGTTAATTCCCTCTGAATCCCTGTTTGTCAGACCTCCGCGAATAGTCCGCCTGATAATGTCAGTCAATCCAGTGTTTCCAGACTGCCCCCCAAGTCCCCGAGGAAATTCTGGCACATATTCCTCATCACGTATTCATGTATTCCTATCGACGTCAGGCCGCGTAGCATCATCCGGTATCCCTCCATGAACTGGTCCAGCATTACCCGATGGTGTGCCCCCGAGTCTAGGTCCATCTAGATTGTTAGCTGTTTGTTGATTGGGAGCTGCCTCCTGCTGAATCACTCCATCTTCCCGCTGGTTGAGTTCCTCTGGTCCAGTTCCACGAACTTGAGCTCCTGCAGTTCCTGGTTGTCCAAATTGCCTAAGAAGAGCCTGCATCATCTCCTCTTGTCGTTTCATCATCTGCTCCTGCATACAATTCATCATCGCATGCATCTCATCCCGAGTTATGTAGATGGATGCATGATCCTCTCTAGCTCCAAAAGAGGCCACTTGACTTCCTTCCTGATTGCTCCTTTCCGCTGCTTGCTTCCTTGTTGGTGGCCTAGCCATTGCTTTCTAGGATCCAAGTTCCTAACTCCCAAAATTCCCAAGTGGTTGTCTCTCAGTGAAAGCACCAAAGTGTTAGTGCCAAAATTGGTCACTAACCCCCAAATCCATATGAAAGCACCAAATACCAGTCACAGCTCAGAGATAGAATGTATGTAGAGAGTAATAATGTGAAGAACAGTTAAAACTGAAATGAAAGCAGTAAAGAACAATAGATTTTATAGTGGTTCGGCTAACTCCGGCCTACGTCCACTCCAGAAGTTTGCTTTTTATTGCTGTAATAATCGATTACAGTTACAAAATGGCAGAGTTGCCTTAGCCTTAGAAAAGAGAAAGTAAGAGAGCAGAAAGAAGATCCCCTTTTCACTGTGCCCCTGCCTCTCTATTTATAGACAAAGATGGTTGGACTTCCCTGGTGGGCCTGGTAGTTGAATACCTCAGCCCAAATGGAGTGGTCTCCATATGCCGAACCATAGATGCCGAACGCTGAATGCCGAACATGGTGTGAATGCCGAACGATCTCCTCATGCCGATCAGAAGTGAGGCCGAACACCCTGAATGCCGTGGGAGGCATTTTCGCCGAACGATACCGGAGGCCGATCCAACGTATTCGTGCTGAACGACTGATTGCTGAACAAAACTTAGGCCGGACGATACTCTGGCCAAACGCTATCAAGGCCGAACCATCTCTTGGCCGAATGATACTTAGGCCGAACAATAGTTAGGCCGAACAATAGTTTATGACGAACAATTCTGCCATGCCGAACGTTATACCCTGCCGAACATCTCTCGATGCCGAACGTTCCTTGATGCCGAGCGTATCTTGACGCCGAACGCCACCTGGATGCCGAATGCTTCATGTAATGCTGAACCACTCGTGTATGTCGGACGCTCTATGTATGCCGAGTACTCTTGAACGCTATTCAAACATGAATGCCAGACGAACCATATGTGCCGAACCTCCATCATGCTGAACCATGTTTAATGCCGAACCATGCTTCCTAGACCCGAATTATAGTTGATTCATCTTTATCCAATCATATTTCCATCTCCCAAACACATTGCATCATCCATCCATCCAGTCGACTGAATCCATCGTACTATAGCCTCGACGAACATGCAGTTGATTAAGTTAAACCCGTCTGTCCGCGGCCTTGCCAAAAGGCGGGTTAACACTTACTAATGTTTTGTTAGTTAAGAATCTAAAACATAATATACTAAGTATTAGTCCACTCTGTGATAAAGGATATAAGATTAAATTTGAAAAAGATAAATGTCATATTGAAGATAATAACTCAACCATAATATTTGAGGGAATTAGGAAAAAGAATATTTATATTCTTAGTATGAAAGTTTCAAATGATAACCTATGTCTTTTGGCAAATACAAGTGACCCTTGGATTTGGCATAAGAGATTTGGGCATTTGAATTTCAAACTCTTATCTAGACTGTCAAAACATGATCTAGTAAGAGGCCTCCCTAAAATGAATTTTAAAGTAGATAGTTTATGTGATGCATGTCAATTAGGAAAACTTAGAAAAAGTTCCTTTAAATTAAAAGATATGATTTCAACTTCAAAATCCCTTGAGTTACTTCATCTTGAATTATTTGGTCCATCTCAAATTCAGTCAATAAATCATAGTAAATATGTTTTTGTAATTGTAGATGATTATTCTAGATTTACATGGACAATATTTTTTAAACATAAAAGTGATACTTTTGAATGTTTTAAGAACTTTACCAAAAGGATTCAAAATCAATGATCTTTAAAAATTATAACTATTCGTAGTGATCACGGTGGTGAATTTGAAAATGAAAAGTTTGAGGAATTCTGCAATAAGAAGGGAATAACTCACAATTTCTCATTTCCAAGAAATCCACAACAAAACGGAGTAGTTGAACGTAAAAATAGAACGATACAAGAGTGTGCGAGAATTATGCTTTCAGATAGTAATTTACCAAAACACTTTTGGGTAGAAGCTGTTGCTACCGCCTGTTATATTTTGAATAGAATTTTAATTAGAACTTTAACTGATAAGACACCTTATGAACTTCTTCATGGAAAGAAACCTAAGGTATCATACTTCAGAATTTTTGGAAGTAAATGCTTTATTTTAAATACAAAAGATAATTTGGATAAATTTGATCCTAAATCCGACAAAGGAATCTTTATCGGATATTCTAATAGAAGTAAAGCTTATAGATTTTTTAATTTAAGATCTAACACCATCAAAGAAACAATGCATGTTTCGTTTGATGAAAATTTAAAAGATTTTGAAATTACAAATGATGAAGAAGATTTAATTACTCAAAATCAGGAATCAACCGAAATTAATAATGAATTAATCATCCTAATAAAAGGATTAAACTTTTAAAAGATCATCCTATTGAAAATATAATAGGAGATATGCAATCACTACAACAAAAAGTGTCTTTTATAGCGGCATATAGCTGCTATTAATCACAACCATAGCGGTTTGATAAGCGATGTATATCGACATGTTATAAAAAACTGTTGAATATTTATAACACAAAATATGCTGCTATGGTTGAGCTTAGTTTTATAACGCAAATTCGCCGCTATGGTACGTTAATTCAATAGCTCATTATAGCCGCTATAATACAGCTAAATCTCAACGGAACTGGAAATCTTTATAACACCATTTTGCCGCTATAAAATATTTATTCAATAGCTCATTATAGCCGCTATAATACAACTAAATCTCAACGAAATTGGAAATCTTTATAACACCATTTTGCCGATATAAAATATTTATTCAATAGCGGTCATTTCACGCTATTAAATCAACATGTTATAGTATTGATAAATTCTTTTACAGCTCATACATGCCGCTATAAAAATCGTAGATACACTTTTCAAGAGCTATGCCTATATATTACATTTTAATAATAGCAATCAAACTAAATCTTCATAAACGAATAAAGATTATAATCAACAAATATTACACAAGAGCATGCTCAGAAAGAAATGTGATATATTTTTCATTACAGTGTACAAACATTAAAGCAAGTGCATAACCATTGAATAAAACATAAGCCTGCAGCCAAGTTAACACAAAGAAACAGAAAATAATGTTAATTTAATAAGTGTACAAACATTATAGAGTGGAAACATTAAAGCAATCCTTCCAAATATTACAAAGTACAAACATTACAGAGTTCCAACATGCAAGATCTGATCTAGTTGCGTACTAAGGACCTTGCTTCCTTCCAAATAAGCCTGCAAAGTTAACACAAAGAAACAGAAAATGTTAAAACAAGTGCATGCTCAGATAGAAATGTGATATATATTTTTCATTACAGTGTACAAACATTAAAGCAAGTGCATGAACTACATGAACTAGAAACTACAATTGATTATTTCTACTGATCTATTTTCCCAATATGGAAAATAGATTAAAGCAATGTTAACCTCACTTTTCTCAGTTGCAGCAACTATTTGTTGAAGCATTTCTAACACTCCAACATTTTTCCATACATTTCTCCAACCATCTGCTGCAGCAACCGCTCTAACAGCCATACATTTTGCCATACATTTCTAATTGATTATTTACATATTACCGATCAAAATTATTCAACATGAAAGAACACTGTATCTGGGTGTTCCTCTATTCACTAGTAAACTAAAGCAAGAGATTTATGGCCACTATTGGACAAAATAAATAGAAAAATTAACAATTGTAATAATAAGTTGTTAAATATAAGTGGCATAATTGAACTTAATAAAACTGTTATTTATCCCATTATTGATTTCTAGATGCATTTTTGTCAGACCCCATGTCCGTTATTAAGAAGAAAAACTCGATATGCTCAAATTTTCTATGGCAAAGTATATCCCACAAATTAAATTGAGCTGATGTATGTAAACAAAAAGTAGAAGGTGGGTTTCGTATACCAAAATTGGAAGATTTGTCGTAAGCGAACATGTTAAAACTTAACATCTGATTGTTTGGGGGCATGGTGGACTAGAAATAGATATACGAAGCTTCAAAATGCTAGGTTAAGTATGACGTCAGGTATCGGATGCATGGATGTCAGTTGGCCAGCACGATACATATTTGTGTAAGTTTTTAGTGACTCATGGAGAGTTATAACCCTATTATAATTTATAGGAAATTATCGGTCTTGGAAAAGTGCAGAGATACCTTATAGATCTTGTTATAGAAGACCTCAAGCAATCTGAGTTCAGCTTTTGGGAGATAGCTCAACCTGTCAAGATGAAAAAAATGGCATTTGCTTACTGATACTGACAAATTAAATTTAAGATTTGATGCTTTTAACATAAAGCATGGACACACCAAATTGAAATAATGCTAGAAACTAACCTTTGCCTTAAGGTAATTAATTACATCACCAACTGTGCTATTTTTAGGTAGTCTAATACTATGAACTACCCCCTAGAAAGAACAAGAAAAGCCATCCATTAAATCCATAAATTCCGACAGTACAACCAGGCATCAACATGAAATGAACTAACCTCGTCCTTCAAAGAACTATGAAAAGCCACTTTCAGCGTTTTCAAACATTGTAGTTCAGGAAGAGGCATGTCCAATACTTCATAATACAATATATCAGATGTTTGTGAACAAATGAAACAGATTTCACGATTCATCACTTTAGTTAAGTACATCTACATGCCCTCTATGAGTTTAATGGCAATATATTCTAGTTTTCCACAAAAGTCGAATTGTTTTAAGATAAGCATGTGGAAAAAAATTAAGAACGTTATATGGAAAGAAAAACTTTCAGAGAAATTCACTTGCAAAGTAGCAATACTTCTTATAATTGTTTATAGTTCTAAATTTGGAACATAAACTACCTGATTATAATGTACTAGCATGTCAGAAAAGCGTTCAACTCCTCGATACTTGATTGGTTGAGGTTTAGGCTGTTGAGAATAGCAATTGTGAGCAGTTAGCCTTATCTTTGATGGGTCATCCAAACCAAGTTTCCCGGCAACTCTTTCCACAACATCATCATACATACGTGCATGCAACCACTTGCATACAAAACATGTAAACCTATAATTACCATTCATAGTGAGCAAGGTAGTTAATGCACTAAGGCGCAAAAAGGCCCCAAGCTTGCGCCTTGGGCTTTTATGCACCTTGAGCCCTTTTTTGCGCTTTTTATACAATTTTGTGTATTTTTGCTCCAAAAAAAACTGCACTATAAATTACCATTCAAAATGATAATTTTAGCATTAAAACATATTTATAATCAATCTTTTGCAAATAAGAAAGCATGAGCTAATGGAAACGAATCACAAATGATAAACTTGACCAAAACGATGTCAAATTCAAGTTTACAACACCAAAAACATAGAAATTACAACAAAAGGCTAGAGATCATAAAGATGTTCAACAGAAGGCACGCTTTTAGGCGCCTGGGAGCTTTGACGTCTCAGCAAAAAGAGCGCTTTCGGATGCCTTGAGTAGATCGCGCACCTCATTTCCCATAAAGGCGCAAATCCTATGCATGTGCCTTTCTACACCTTAGGCGCGCCTAGGCGCTCGCCTTAATAACACTAATAGTGAGTTGTATCATATTTATTATGAAAAAAAGAGAAGAAAAGGATCATCCAAACTACCAAGACATATGTTCAGAATAAATCAGTTCCCAATGCATTTGATGTGGCATATCGAATTTTAGTGCAACTTAAAATCAAAGTAATATTTGAAAACTTATGTCATCGTTGGGTTATCATACCTGCCGATTATGAACATACTCTAAGAAAGATGGAACATCCGGAAAACGATACTGGTCTTCACTATCCGGTGCAAGAGACTTTTGAAAGCATATTATGTCCCCATCTTCAAGCTAAAAGTAGAACTATAGATGTTGAAAGTTCAATTTTATAAATGAGAATGTTGATATAAACCTGGCTAGAACGAAACGTGAGCTTCTTATCAATGGGTTCACACATTACAGTCGGTTTATATTTAATTTCCTGAGGGGAAAAAAATTAATGTAGTCAAGAGTCAAGACTGATAATCAGAAATATTTATTGTCTATCAATAATGAATATAATTGCTACAAGATAGATGATAAGTTACCTCATAAAGATCAATATCTTCATTTGAAAGAAAACTTGTCATTTCCTTCATTTTAGTGAGAATATCTGATGGCTTCCCTAAACCCTTAACAAAAAGCCTTCCAACATACCTAAACACGATAGCATAAATTAAACATGATATATATATATATATATATCAAAATGCAATAAGTAATTAAGCTTGGTTCTATATAGACTGACAAAGAGGCAACATACAGTATTAGACTACCTAAAAATAGCACAGTTGGTGATGTGATTAATTACTAGGAAAAAATGTTTCTACAGTATCCACATGCATATCGTGTGGGCTATTACCATATCATCATTCAAAGGTCATAAACATCCCAATTCTATTTCATGCAACATGATAAAATCTAAATTCACACTGTCATAATCTTTCCTTAAATCCACTTTAATGCACATCTTGTTACTTCCAGTCTCATTAAAGGGTCTAACACTTTCATGCACTTGCATAATACCTTCAGTTATGCTCCAATATGGTATGGAAGTTGTTTGGTTTTCATGCATAAGATTTTCTAAAACCAATAAGTGTATCAGCTACTTTTATTTCAATGGTTAAAAAAGGAACTACCGAACCTGCTACTTAACGTATAACCATTTAATTTAAGTTGTTAGTGTTCATGTTAAAATTCAATTCTAAAAATGCTTCAATATGAAATATTTCACCATAAAGCTAGGATTTTTCATTGGCAACGTATTTGAAACTAAAGGGTAACCCTGGAATAAACATTGATACAATGAAAATCTATTTTATAGTCAATGTAGTTCATGGTATGCATTTTAGTAGATATGTTAACAAATAAACACACAAAATTATATATCGTCAAAACATTGTACGAACTTAAAATTATATTAAATAGAAAAGATGTATGAATGTACATAGTCCAAACTAGGGATAACCACGTTGTGTTAACCAAATCGGTCTTGATTAAAGGTTTAATCAAACCAAAAATAATAATTGGTCCTGTTAATAGACTTGTCATTTTGAACCATCAAGCCATCCAAACTTATTATGTTTAGTCGACTTATGAATTTTTACCTATACATGTAGTTAGTCAAGGAAATATATTATGTTAGTGTGTGTATGTGTGTCTATACACACAGACACAACTAAATGAATAATTTACATCACTGATCTGTATATATTACTTTTTACTTATACATATGCCACAGCGTTCATCTGTTATAAAATGAGTTGGCTAATGCACATTTTTGAAAATAGCAATCACTGTTCTAAGATCTTCTTCAATCCTAATCTAGATGAGCCTATTTTATCATACCCGATTCAAAGAAGCATTATATACATATTGCTTGTAACATTTATTTATTAACAGGTTGACTGCACTACAATCATTAGTGGAGTTCGATAATCTACTATATCTTATATGATGGCTTGGACATATAAATTGTGTTTAAGTAATCTATACAAATTTCAAATTTCTGTTTGGTCCTTATTTGTTTGATTTTTACCAATACTACAACACCATAATTTTCTGAATCAACTCACATGCGCCAAAAGTAAAATATGTGATGGCTAACATCTTAATCATTTCAAACGCTTAGTAGCGCTTTAAAATGTTATAGGCATACTGTTGGTCTAGTATGGGTTATGCATGTACAACGCATGTGCCAAGCTTTAGAGTGGAATAAATATCTGTGTTGACTATGCAAATTGAGACTCGTGTCAGTGCAATACTGTCTCGGTTAACTATAATTGGTAACATGATGCTTTTGGCAATATTTAGTCCATTTTAGATGCAAAAGACAATGTAACGAGGATAAATAACAATCTACACGGCTGACTGTTAGGAACATTGATATACCTAATCCATACGCTTAAAACAGAAGAGTCTATACTAGAGCTTGTGCCCAAATAACAAATGTAGACTAAATTCAAACTCGCCATGTTTTGGATAAACTCCAATCTGCTAATCACTCTTGTCCAATTGAAAACAGAAAAATATACTTTTGTCAATACAGGAGACTCTACATGCAATAAACTATGAAATTTAAAGCCCGTGTATAATAAATCATAACATATTTTTCGTTATTTTTCAACAAACACTTGCAAATAACATCCCAGCATCACAATTTATATAACTATGACTCAACATATGAAATCATGGCATAAAATCTCATCTCAATTCCAGTGATCTAAAATTCAATTTTTTTTCTGGAATTAAATGCCAAAAATACAAATTTTCCTCTAGAATTAAATGTCAAAAATGACCAAATAAATGTAAAATCTTACTGATCTCGGATATGAATAGGGAGAAAAATAGCAATTGTAGAAACGATTGTGATTAATCCTCAAGAAAGTGTTCGACTGTAAAAATCTTCATTGACTTTGGGATAAGCGTCTAGATGGCTCAACTTATCAAAAGTCTCCATTCACTAAATCTCTATGTACAATAAAATCAGAGCTCTAGGTTATAAAATCTGAATAAATAATAAATAAATAAATAAGTGATGCAATTCAATATTTGATTATACATTATTAAGTTATATCGAGGAAGTAAAAATATTGATTGTAGTGTTTGGCAAATCATTCTAATCAAAATCACAAAAAATGACAAATAAACATGGAAAAAAGCTCAAGTAGCTACTCGAAGATGACATATTTTGAATAAAAAACGAATGCATGTACAGATAACTCATCTCTTTTAACGATTAATACATACCTAGTATTTTCGCTTCATTAAGTCCAAGCAAAATCCTCCTAAATAATCTCACGGATTCACGCATCTCTTTCAATCATTGCTGCCAAATTGCATCGGGTCTTTCATATTTGGGTTTGGAGGCGAGGAACTCTGCGAAGAATAGTAGGGCGTTGACAAGCTTGAGGCAGGCTGGGATCGGCAGCAAGCGACGAATATGAGGAGTTAAGGGCAGAGGCAGTGAAAAGGGAGGAGATTTTTTGTGAGGATTTGGGGAAACAAATTCACGAAGAGGAAAGAGAAAAACTATTAGAAGAAGCAGCGGCCACGAAAATAATTTGGAGATGGAAATAGAGTAGAATGTGGATTAGGGCTTTCTTCGTTTTGGGAGGGAGACGAAAAGTGTTAAGCGAGGGAAACGAAATGGTTAAGTGTTTTTGGAAGCAGTCGAAAATTTTGGGACCAGCGTTACATAGCTACAGTACAAATTAAACAAGTATAAAACAAATCAAAAAGCTAAATAATAACGCTTAGAATAAATGCGCTATTAAGTTGCGTTATCAATAACATATTTTCTTGTAGTGACTCTATTGTTACAACTAGAAATCAACTAAGTAAAATGAGTAATGTAGCATTTATATCATCTATTGAACCCAAAAATCCTAAAGAAGCATCAACTGATGATTCATGGATTTTGGCTATGCAAGAAGAATTAAATCAATTCACTAGAAATGAAGTTTGGGAACTTGTTCCTAGACCTGAAGATAAAATTATAATTGGAACTAAATGGGTCTATAAAAATAAAATGAATGAACAAGGTGAGGTCGTTGGAAATAAAGCACGATTAGTCACCCAAGGTTATTGTCAAGAAGAAGGTATAGATTGTGACGAAACCTTTGCTCCTGTAGCAAGATTAGAAGCCATTAAGATTCTACTTGCTTTCGCAAATCATAATAATTTCAAATTATTTCAAATGGATGTTAAAAGTGCATTTTTAAATGGATTTGTAAAAGAAGAAGTATATGTTGAACAACCACCACTTTTTAAAGATGAAAAATTACCAAACCATGTGTACAAACTTAAGAAAGCTTTATATGGTCTAAAACAAGCTCCTAGAGCCTGGTATGATAGACTAAGATCTTATTTATTACAATCAAATTTTGAAATTGGTAAAATAGATAATACTCTTTTTATTAAAAGAAATAAAAATGATATTCAACTAGTTCAAGTATACGTAGATGATATCATTTTTGGTTCAACTAACTTCGAAATGAATAAAGAATTTTCTGAAATAATGACAAAAGAGTTTGAGATGAGTCATATGGGTGAATTAAACTTCTTTCTAGGATTGCAAATAAAACAGTTAGATAATGGTATTTTTATTAGTCAAGAAAAATATGCTAAAGAACTAGTTAAAAATTTTGGTTTGACTACTGCTAGTGGAAAACCTACTCCCATGGCAACCAATGAATATCTAAGTAAAGAAGATCTCTCGAAAGATGTAGATCAAAAGTTGTATAGAGGAATGATCGGATCATTGCTCTATATCACTGCTAGTAGACCTGATATCATGCATAGTGTATGTCTCTTTGTAAGATATCAATCTCATCCTAAAGAAACTCACTTAAAAGCTGTAAAACGTATCATAAGATATATTAAACAAACCTCTGATTATGGCTTATTTTATCCTAAATATGATTCATTTGATTTAATATCATACTGTGATGCCGACTATGCTGGATGTAAATCAGACCGAAAAAGTACAAGTGGACTTGTCACTTTTTGGGACATTCTCTGGTTTCCTGGTTTAGTAAAAAGCAAAATACAGTTTCTCTATCAACAACTGAAGCTGAGTATATTTCTGCTGCTTTGGCTTTTTCTCAAGTAATATATATGCAACAAACCTTAAGAGATTTTGGATTAAATATTTCAAAATCACCAATTTATTGTGATAATACTAGTGTAATAAATTTATCTAAAAATCCTACTTATCATGCTCGAACTAAACATATTGATATTCGACATCATTTTCTTAGAGATAATATAACTAAAGAAGTAATTACTCTCGAATATATAAACTTTGAGAATCAAACTGCTGATATCTTAACAAAACCATTAAATGAATCTATATTTACTAAATTAAGAAGAGAATTAGGTATTTGTTCAATAACTGAAATATAAAACATAAATATATAACAAGTATAATTAAATAAATTAAAAATAAATTAGAAGCCAAAATTAAAATACCCCTGTCGACAACCCAATATCCCACCATATCGACATATAACGGTATTTTTTGAAAACTAAAATTCCCACCAAAATTTGAAAAGTTGGTTATATATTCTTCCATATTTCGACTTTCTCTTCATTCTCTCTCATTTTCTTCTGGTTTAACTTCTGAAACAAAGAAAATAATGGCTTCTCCATCAAATTCAAACATAAACTCGACTTTCTCATTTCTCTCTCCTACTCCCGGCCCTCTTCAACGCTCCATTCATGCTCGTGTGATAAAATTAGAGGATACTACAAAGGATATTCTGCAAATGGTGACTAAGATTCAAGTCAAACAAATTCGGATGAGTAAAGAACTGGAGAAGCAAGGTCAAATCCTTAGAAATTTGCAGAAGTTCCTAATGGATAACCAAGCGAACCCGATCTTGATCGAAGAAGAGTCTTCTAGTGACCATACACAAGAGGACAACGAAGAAGAGCCAATGGAAGAGGAAGAAGCACCCTTGGAAGAAGAGGACGCACTTGTTCATGAAGTGCAAGTTTAAGACGATGACACCGTAGTTTGCGTTGGTGAAGTATGTTTTGATAAGGATGGAAACCTTGTCGAACAGCGTGGAAACTTCTATCTCCACTATCCTAATTGTTCGATTCATAGGTCTCCTATTGTCAAGAATACTCCTTAGTGTTCTTTCTTTCATTCTTTCGTTCGTATCATTGTATATATAGTTGTTTATATTAAAAAAACACATGTATATCTGTTTACATAGTTTACACACATGTAAATATAACATTATATAATAAATTGTGTTCTCTTATTCGTATATTCTCTTATCTTTTGAATATATAGTTTATTAGTTAGGAAAAATAGTTATTAAGAGTTTAGTTTAAAGTTAAGTATTGATTATGTATGATAAAACTATCATTATAATCACAAGTAATGCAGTCTTAGTTTCAGGGGGAGTTATATAGAATTATATAGTATTATAATTATGGAGTTATATGGTTTTTTGTTGATGACAAAGGATGAGAAGTATAAAATAGGATAGTTAGGCATAGATTAAGGGGGAGTTATTAGAAGTATTAGGATAGAAGTGATATTTTATAAACAAAGGTTGTCATCATCAAAAAGGGGGAGATTGTTCGTCCCTGAGGAGTTGGTTTTGATGACAACAACCTTACTTAGAATTAGATTATAAAATATATAATACTAACAATATTGTGTAGATATATATAGATATGTTTGCAGGTACTAAAGAATGAAGAACTGTACAGTATAAAGATTCAAGATCAAAGATTGAAGATATCAAGATTCAAGACTCATGAGTATCAAGAATTTCAAGAGTTTAGAAAGGCACTGACATCTTAAAATCTATTTTATTCGTGGAATGGAATCCACTTCGTGCTCGTTAAAGGGATGGAACCCTAAGTAGGATGGAACCTACGAAAAATCTAGTGGAACATCTTTTTGTATCCACTTACTTTTATTTCAAAATGATTTTCAAAATATATAGCTTGTTTTTCAAAATGATTTTAAATATTCCTGTTTAAAAACCAAAATCATCTGTCCTGGTTTTTCAATATATTTTAGCCTAAAAAATATCCTTAGTTTTAAATATCCTTAATTTTAAATATCTTCGATTTTAAATTATTATCCTAAGTTTTTAAACTACAATTTTGATATTAATATATTTAGCTGTTTTATATATTTATACTTAAGATTTAAATATAAAAGTATAGAAAATTATTATATATATTTTAATATTGTTCTCTATAGTTATTTATGTATTATAACTATATATATAAGTATATTTTAAAGTTTAAATATAAGTATAATATAATATAGAAATTATTTTCAAAGAAAAACAAATCACCAAAAAATAAGAGGGCATGTCGACATGGTCACATGTACCCCTGTCGACATGGTGACAGTTAAATTGTTTTTTTAAAAGAAGTGTCTATTCGCCACATCCCTTCACCAATGGACATGGCTATTGATCTACTATAAATAAAGGGTGTTTTCAACGAATTTTAATTAATTTTGTCTCTGATTTAACTTCTCTTCTTCTTCTCCACTTTCTTATTTACAAATTACACCATTACTCTGCCGAAATCAATATCGAATCTAACTAGATAATTTCTGGTTTTGATTCTCTCCACTATCTCTACAAGATCCAAGTGCTAATCTGAGTTATAGACTTTTTGTAATCAATCAAGCGAGAAAAAGTGTGATTGTAGCCTTGGAAATCAATTGGGTGAACTTGTTGCCCCGGAAATCAAGTATCTCTACCCAGAGGATTGTGAATCTGGAGCGGTGTACCTCGTGGCCTTGAAATCGAGGGTTGTATTTGTAAGAATTGTTTTGAAAGGAAATCTGTACTTGTGTTGCGGGACTGGATGTAGGGTAACTCCGAACCAGTATAAAATCCGGTGTGTTCTTTCCTTTACTGCTTTTACTTTATATTTGCATCTGTGTTTGATTCTGTGTTCATATCTGTGTCTGATTAGTGTATACATTGTTAACAAATTAAGATAAACTCAAAAATATTAACAAATTTCTTAAAACACTATTCACCCCCATCTAGTGTTAATTCTAGCCTTAAGATCCTTAATCCGCATTCTAACAAAAACCCACAAAGTCAAACGCATACAAATCGCAGGTAAATGAATGACCTAAAAGTGCAAATTCTAAATGGCCACATCTCATCCCAAGAGTTGCATAACCACTTATCAAATTCATAACCCTTATGGAAGTAATAAGATATGATGGTTCTAGCTTTAACTTATCTACCAAACATTATGAGATACTATTGAATTCGCAACCCTTAAGGAAGTAATAAGATATGATAGTTCTAGCTTTAACTTATCTACCAAACATTGTGAGGTAAAAGAGTGTGATGTGCCAGTATCAAATAATACTTCAACATGACATTGCTTTATCTTCTATAGTCAGTATAGAAGCTGAAGGTTCTAGAGCAAAAACTTTCCCTTTTTCAGCCTTGGTCGGCAATGGACATTCATTCTTATAATGCCCCATCTAAATGCAGTTATAACACTTCATGTTCTTCTTTCCTACAGCCTTCTTACCGTTACCAGAGCGAAACTCATTTGCAAAGTGCCCTTTCTAAATAAAGTTATAGCAAACAACATCTGACTTCCTTTTCTTGGCATCTCCACTCTTTTGAGTTCCCTTCTTTTTGAAGAACTTCCTCTTCTTACCCTGAGAACTTTAGATCTCCACTAATTTCTCCTTCCCAAAGTTGAAAGCATATCCTTATTCCTTATCGCATTTCCACCCCTATATTACTCAGATCTCGGAGGTGTGGCATTGTTGCTCTAACAATCTCCGAATTCAAATCGCGGATAACTTCTCATTCCTCTTAACCATAGTGTCTATGGTGGCGTACCCATACCTAGACAGCTCATCAAACTTAGTGGAATATTCCAACACCGACATTTCTCCTTGTTCCAATTCCATAAACTTCCTAAGCAAGGTTGACTTCGCTACTTCAAACAAGAACCTCTCCTCAAACCTTCTTCTAAACTCAGCCCAAGTCAGTTCCTCCATTAGCACACCAATGGTTACCTCATTCCACCAATATAATGCGGCACCTTGCAACTGCTTCAAAGCCAACCTTCTCTTCTGCTCATCGTTCAAGCCTAGATCGGAAAAAATTCTCTCACAATGCAGTAACCAGTTCTCTACTTCAAAAGCATCTTCTGTTCCTAAAAATAGCTTTCCTCCAAGACTAGTATAATCATGGTCCATCTTGGCATAGTTATTGCCAACTAACACCATGGGATTAGCTCCTCCTGCATTAGCAACATTCCCTCCAGCCAAACCAACTGTTGCTAGTTAGCATCATGTTAACAAAGAACTGATACATAGTCCCCATATCTAGTGGCGGGGTTCCAACGCCCACATTAGTATTTGAGTTTTGATTAGCATTTGCCTATCGACCCTAGTTCCTTCCAGTATTTGGTCGAGCATTTCCGTTCATTGTGGTGCTTCCTCCACCTACATTCAATCCTCCATTTCCTGCTTCCATATCTTACATCCTTTGAATCTACATACAGATCTTTGTAAGATGCAGAAGAATGGTCTAAGAGAGAGGGGATAATTCATATAGGATACATATATATAGCAAATACAAGTTCGTTACTATAACATTATCCCATACTCCAATCTTATTCTCTGATTTATTTGAATTATGTTTTCAAAAACATTTTAATCTTTTAAATTTTTTATAAATCTATGCTCTGATACCAAGTTGTAACATCCCCCATTTTGAGGCCCGAAATAAGCGCTACTGATGCTGCAGCCATCAATAGTATTATTCCCTGGTGACAAAATATGGTTATGTTAATCATATCGATAACATCAGGAACATATGAATATGAAATATTTTCAAACATTTTCCATTAGTCAACTTCCATTACATTTCAAAAAATTAATTTTCACATTCATTGCATAATCCAATTCGTTGTTCACATTCAGAGAAAATATAATAATTACAAAATACTCCAAGAGCGACATATGAAGATGTCCCCTTGATTAATTAGAGTCTAATACTTGACAGTTACAAATTCTTTCATTGCACTACAACAAAACTTGTTTTTGGTTGCATTAGTTGGTTGTGTTTCAAGGCATATGCCACCGTTGGTCATTTTAGAATATAAAATGAAACGATGAAAGGCTGCTAATTGGTCCCGCCAATTATTCATCGATATTTTGCTAAAATTTTCCGTGGCCGCTCAAATTTCCTATCACACCACTTTTTTCCCCCTTTCAAAATTGCAATGGGAACAAAAAGAAGTCTCTGTCTTCCAATCCCTCAGAGCCCTCGTCTTCGTCCCCAAATTACCTCATCTGATATCCCCAAAATCGTTTTCCAATCCAACACCGCCTCTCTCTTTTTACCTCTGCTGTGCAAAAATTTAGAAATGGCGAAATATACAAGTTCGAATATAGGAGCAAAAACTCATTGGTTGGTTTGGGCATATAGGAAGTTGCACCTAGTGTCGTGGCAATCTAGTCGCTACTGCCGTTTGAAATGACCCTCTCTTTTATACCTTAATTTGTAAGGATTTTTCTTTTTACATAGAGACATATATATATATATATATGAGATATACATATACATATTTTCATATATATATATATATATATATATTTCTGAAGCCTAGAGTCATTTTTATTTTTACCTAAACAACTTATCCAGGATCATAATCTTTACCAATATAAATATATCAGTACATTCACAAAGACATGCACATACATGTGAAGATGTATATGCCTCTCTTGTTTCAATCAGAGTTCTAGAAAACAAGAGGATATTTGATTGATTAAGTTTAATCAATCCACACATAGTTCAGTACAAATCTATACAATAAAATTTCCATCCATACATGTATCAATATATATATATATATATATATAATTTTAACTCCGATTCCTGGCTGAATTCTCTATGGAGTATAATTCCTAGAAACCAGATAATTGTGTTATGGTTATCTATAAATTAATGTTGTAGTGTTTGTGCTCTGGAAAATGATATAAGCTTCTATCATTATCTATGTTTGATTTTCTTATAAAGTCTGTTCAGAGTACTAACTCTTTTCTGAAATGTTTTGAAGTGTGAAATCATATTGAAAAGGCTTAATTCTTTGATGACATGGTGCTAAGCTAAATGAAATGCTAACCTGAGTGAGTTCACATATCTATGGGTACCCAGAAGAACATGGTTCAACCAGACTCTTTGTTCTGGTAGAGCTCATAGGGTCTAGAAGAATGCATTTTTGCTCAAAGCCTTAATGAAATGGACTTCAGATTCATGTTAAAAATACAAAGGTAACTGGTGTGTTAATATCTGTACAAAACATGTTTAAATATTCACATATATGCAACTTTTATGGACCTTGCTTTCAACTCCTATATTACAGACCCTTCCCTTATTTAAAAATGAGGCATAAAACATTTGTATAAAACAAGTTGAATTATGGAAACATTACAGACATATAAAATACATTCTCCCTATGCTTATTATCTTTTGTATACATATGCCATGGTAGAAAAATAAAACCATTTAATTTTTTTTCTGAGATCCAACTATCCAGATTTTCCAGAACTTAACCTTTTTCAAAGACTCAAGATTGACTAATACATTTGTAAAATGTAACCACCCTATTTATCATAGTGTTCTTGCTAAATCCACTTACAAAATTTTGATTAACTTCTTTAACATATCAGATATTAACTAGATTTATAGATTCCAGATACAAGTCAATTTCTTAACCAAATACTTAGCAAAATATCCATCCAATATTCAACACTTAATACAAGTAGCAATTTAAATTATCAATACATGCAGATTTCATCATTTAGGCTCTTATCTAACTAAGTTTAGCATGCTATAATCTTCTTCTCAAAGCCTTGCTCCTACTCCTACTTAGTTGCTACAATCCCTGAAAATGCATTTGAAGCTGCCCCATTTTAAATGAGACACCCCATATGCCATTAGCACACTAGGGTCAGACACATGTCTGGTATGAGAAAATCCACTAAAACAATTTGCAAATCAAGTTAAAGTTAAAACATGGATATATGTATATAACTCTGCCTTTAGAAAACAAGTAATTCATGTGTGCATGTTCTGTGTCAGTGTGCAGGTGCACACTTTAATCTGTCTTTCCAGGAACCTCAAGAAAAACATGGTACATTCATACATTCATATAATTCAATCATGAATCAAATAAACATTCATACAACAAGGAAATCACCCAAAATGAATTAAATCATTTATTCACAATCCAGATTTCATTCCAGGAAAACTCTAGTTCCTCTTTATATCAAATTCTCTTATCTTGATATATTTATCTATCTTGGTCTCATCTGCAATTAATTGAATCAATGGACACACTGTAATGAACTAATTCACTCCATTACACAAAGATCTCAGGACTTAAACAAGCCATGTGTCAACTTGTATTACTCAAGAAAACAAGTCATTCCTGCAGTGTTCTTGACTCCTATTTCCTAGTCAGGTTTAAGTTAATAATAACTCTTTTGATTTTTCATGACTAAACCATTCAGTGATCCATTTCACTAACTAAAACATCCATATCATGGCATCTCATATTATTCATAACCAAACAGAGACAAACAGGCAAACATCCATTGGTGACTAAATAAATAAGATTCTGTATGTGTATATATATATATATTCTGGTATTTTAAAAGGGGTATAGGCAACTAACATTGGCTTATGGCTTTTGAGAGAGTTTTTCCTTTTGCAAACATTTGTGCTTGAGTTAAACTCAGACTGACCAAGTTTCACTGAATCACAAAATTTGTTTGCTATGTATATGAACATTTATATCTATTTTCGTTGAATCAGGAGCATCAGCACATATGCAACCCTATTGCAGCCCTAATTCCTTTTTGTCTCAAGCCTCAGCACTTATACATGAGTATATTGCAGCTCAACATTGTTTACATCTTTCTGGGTTGAGCCAAAACCAATACTACTTGCCTATTTTCAACATTTTATTTTCTGGGTATTTCTTTATGTTCCTAAACATTAACATATCAGAGATCTGGGTTTATATAACATATATGTATACTAATAATACTTAAAGCTTTCATATAATAAAATAAGTAGAACAACCAAAGAGAATCAAAACATTTTCAGTTCTAAAATCACAGATAAACAATCACATATGAAAATACACTTTCAAGAAAATTACTTATAACTGGCTGCCTACATTAGGACTTATTGCCTTAGATTTTGAGTGAGTTTTCTCACCTAGCTCTCTTTCACTTCCTAGTTGACTGGTAAGCCTCTGCCTTTAAATCTTTTCTTCACTTATATTATATTTATATAATATCTATATATTTTTCTCAAGAGCTATCCGGGAAGAAGAAGGTTTCTCCTCTCACTGCCTATTTATGTAGGGTTTCTCTTAGGGTTTAAGGCACTAGCTAAAGACATTTTTGCCCATCAGAAATTATGCCATTTGCATTTAGTTTTTAAACCCAAAATCTCACCCTCCCCGGCTCGAGTTTGTGGAAAGAAAAGTGGTTATATTCTTTTTGGTTAATTTCAGAAATTTTCTTTTCCAGAAAATACTTTTTCCTTTGTCTACAATCATGCTAAAAGTGTGACTTGATTTGTTATTTATCAAATACTCTTCCTAATTCTGCCTATACCAAGCATTTCCCTGTTTTATCTTATTTTTCCTATTTTTAGTTTTCATGTAAATAGTATGTACTTCCTTCATTTATTTATAAGAGGACTACTCCTTTTTATATCCTCATTCTTTTTCTTTCTGCCTATAATTAAAATATGTTTGTATATTTTATTTTACTGATTTGAACTCTAGTATCTTATTAACATATCTATATATATATATATGTATATAAGTCTTACTGAAATAATTATTACACACATATGTATATATATTTATACATCATTCTGTACTGACACACACATGCACATGTACACTCAAAAATATTCAGTAGCATCCATATATGTATATTTACTTATGCATATAGCTTTTAAGGATTTAATCTATATATATATATATATATTTCGATACACATCAATATGTATTTATTCTTAGAGTTCACGAATTTAGCTTTAGTTCATGTGCATTTCCTATGCACACATGTACACACATACAGATACACTATCAAGCTATACCAATTCCCCTTTAAAATTTATTTAAAAATTATTTTATACTTATTTATATTTTTCAGAATAAATTCCTAAAATCTTGGGTCATTACATACACCCCTCCTTTTAGAAATTGTGTCCCACAATTTTTCTAAGCTTAAAATAAATTTTAAACTTAATTCAGAGAACAAGTACATTCTCAACCAAATAGATTTTTAGTTCTATAATAACTAAAAATATATGCATCTAAAAAGGAAAACAATCAAAAATCAGAATTACCTTTAATCTGAAAATAGCTTAGGATAATTCATCCTAACTTTGTCTTCTAATTCCCATGTGCAATCACTAGGTTCAAGACTCCACTGTACCTTCACAAGTTTCAGAGATTTATTCCTCAACTTCTTCACATCTTTTGCCAAAATTCCCACTGGATCCTTTTCATAAATCAAATTAGAATTTATCTACACTTGGGTTGGGGTCTCAAGAATTTATGCCTTGTCATGAACCCACCTTCTCAATTGTGATACATGAAAAACATCATGCATCCCTTGCATGTTTTCTGGTAATTCCAGCTTATATGCCAAGGAACCAATTCTTTCTAGAATTTTGTATGGCCCAATATATCTTGGGGTTAATTTGCCTTATTTCCCAAATCTTAGCACATTTTTCATAGGTGATATTTTGATGAAAACAAAATTTCCTACCTCATATTCCACCTGCTTCCTTTTTATGTCTGCAAATTTCTTTTGCCTATCTTGAGCTGTTGCCATTCTTCTTCTTACCAACTCAATTTTCTCTTTAGTTTCTTGTATGTACTCAGGCCCTAAAATAGCTCTTTCCCCTGCTTCTACCTAACATACTGGTGACAGGCATGGCTTGCCATATAAGGCTTCAAATGGAGCCATTCCTATGGTGCTTTGATAGCTGTTATTGTATGTAAATTCAGCTAAATGGAGATAGTCTTCCCAGTTACCTCCAAAATCCAGTGCACATGCCCTTAACAAGTCCTCTAAAATCTTGTTCACCACCTCAGTCTGCCCATCTGATTGTGGATGGTAGGCAGTGCTTAAGCATAATTCACTTCCCATGGCTTCTTGAAAACTTCTCCAGAATCTTAAGGTGAAGATGGTATCCCTATCACTCATAATAGTTTTGGGATTCCATGCAACCTTACCACTTCTTTCACAAATACTTGTGCTAACTTTGGTGCATTCCTTTCTGATTTGACTGGGATGAAATGTGACACTTTAGTTAGCCTATCAACTATCACCCATATGCTTGTGTTTCCTCTTTTAGATCTAGGCAGTCCATCTATGAAATCCATAGATATATCTTCCCATTTCCATTAGGGTATGGTAAGTGGTTGCAATAACCCTGATGGCTTTTGAGTTTCAGCCTTGACTTGTTGGCAAGTCATACATTTTGCAATGTATTTGGCTACATCTGATTTCGTTCCCTTCCACCAGAAATCTCTTTTTAAGTTTTGATACATCTTTGTACTGCATGGGTGTATGGAGTATTTACTTCTATGATATTCATTTAATATTTCCTCCTTCAACTCCATGTTTTCTGGCACACATATCCTATTCTGGTTTCTTAAATAACCATTTTTGTCAATATGGTGATTTATCACTTCCTCCCCTTTTGATATGAGAACTTTCTTCTCCAATAAGTTTGTGTCTTGTTCTTGCATTTTTCCTACCTTCAAAATTAAATCTGATTGAAGTGTCATCAAGCTTAACTTCCCTCTATTTTCCTGTGCACCATGCACATGTACATCCATGTGCACACAGTCTTTCTCCCCAATTTCTAATTCAGCAAGCAAAGACAAGTCTTTAAATTCTTCTATCATTATCATGGCTAACTTAGCATGTTGTCTACTTAAAGCATCAGCAACTTTGTTTGCTTTACCTGGTGTATAGAGTATGTCCAAGTCATAAGCAGCTAAGAACTCCACCCATCTATGTTGCCTCATGTTTAAATCTTTTTGTGAAAATAAATACTTTAAAGACTTGTGGTTAGTGTAAAGTTCAAACTTAGTGCCTAACAAATAATGTCTCCAAAGTTTTAAAGCATAGATCACAGCTGCTAACTCAAGATCATGTGTGGCATACCTTACTTCATGGGGTTTAAGTTGTCTGGATGCATATGTAATGACTTGGCCTTGTTGCATCAACACTGCACCCAAGCCAAATCCACTAGCATCAGTATATACAACTAATTCTTCATTTCCCTGGGGTACTTTCAGGATTGGAGCATTCACCAATGCCTCCTTCAACTGTTCAAAAGATTTCTCACACTTCTCTGACCAAACAAAAGCTTGGTTCTTCCTGGTTAAGTTAGTAAGTGGTGTAGAAATTTTTGAAAAGTCTTTTATAAATCTCCTATAATATCCTGCCATCCCCATAAATGATCTCACTTCACTCACTATGCTAGGCCTCTTCCATGCTTGAATAGCCACTACTTTATTGGGGTTTACAGAAATCCCTTTGGCAGAAATGACATGGCCAAGGAAATGTACTTCCTCTTTCCAAAATACACATTTTGAAAATTTTGCCTTTAAATCTTTTTCCCTTAATCTAGACAAAACCAGGTGCAAATGATTTTTATGTTCTTCCACTGTTTTGGAATAAATTAAAATGTCATCTATAAAAATCAGCACAAACTTGTCTAAATATTCTCTAAAAGTTCTATTCATTAAATCCACAAAGTATGATGGTGCATTAGTCAAACCAAATGGCATAACCAGAAATTCATACAACCCATACCTAGTGTTAAAGGCAGTGTACTTAACACTTAATTCCTCCACCTTCATTTGATGAAAACCAGATGCTAAATCTAGTCTAGAGAATACTCTTGCCCCTGCTAATTGATCAAAAAGATCATCTATTCTTGGCAATGGGTATTTATTTTTAATAGTTACTTTATTTAATTCTCTATAATCTATACACAGTCTTAAGGAACCATCTTGTTTCTTAACAAATACCACTGGTGCTCCCCAGCAAGAATTACTTGGTCTTATAAAACCCTTTTCTTCCAATTCTTCTAACTGTTTCTTTAATTCTTTTAGTTCATTTGGCCCCATTCTAGTTGGCTTTTTAATCACTGGGCTGTCTCCTGGAACTAGATTGATCTGAAACTCTACTGGTCTATGGTGTGGAACACCCTTAACCTCCCCAAACACATCCAAATATTCATTGACTATGGGAATTTCTTCAATGGTTAGTTCACTGAAATCTTTTTCTGAGTCAACTAAATGATATAGTTTTCCTTCCTTAGCTACTTCACATAAAACTGTGATTCTCTGACCTCTAGAATTTTGCAATGATATGGTGGATGAGTCTAAATTAATTATGGCTTTCAATTGCCTTAACCAGTCTACCCCCAATATAACACCTATATTTGGGTAATTCAAAACATATAAATTGGAAATAAAAATATTTCCTCCTATGTTTAATTCCACATCCACACAAATCATATTTAAACACTAGAACTCCCCAGTGGACTTTGTATATGCAATGGGGTTTCAACCAATATGCAATTCAGTTTTAGCATTTTAACTAGTTCATAAGAAATCAAAGAGTGAGTTGCCCCAGTATCATATACTACTGCTATGGGTATGGTACAAATAAGTAATGTACCTTCCACTTGGCTATGGTTTTCAGTATTACTCTCCACTGTGGCTTTTCCTTTGCCTTCCAAATTTGCCAATTTTCCTTGCTGTTTATACTCAGGACAATTCCTCTTCATATGCCCCTCTTTCCCACATAGATAGCACTTGAAAGCTCCTCCTTTCAATTCTGGACACCTAGGCTTGATATGCCCTTCCTTTCCACACTGATGGCACACAATTTTCTTCTTGGTTTCCTTAGCTTTGACATCTCCAGTGCCTTTGTTACTGGCTTCTTCCTTCTTCTTATCATAAGGGTGATATCTCCCCTTACCCTTCTTGGTGTTATTGTTCTTAAAATTTCTGAACTTCTCCCTCTCTTTGTCATGCTGCTCTAACCTCAAAGCCAAGTCTATTACTTGATCAAATGTCCTGTAAGCATAAGGTAACATAGCTCTACTAAGCCCTGGGATCAAACCCTTTATGTATCTATCATTCTTGGATGCTTCATCTACCACAAGCATTGCTCCATATGTGGAAAGCCCCTCAAACTTTTGAGTGTATTCAGTGACACTCAAAGTTCCTTGCCTAAGTCTAATAAATTCTTCTAGTAAGGTGGTCTTAGCTGATGCTGGTACGAATCTTTTTTTCAACATCTCCATAAATTGATTCCAAGTGATTCATTCTCACCTCTCCCTGCAATGATTACTTCCCACCAGCTTAAAGCTGCTCCTTTCAGCCGTCTTGAAGCCACTTGCCTCTTCCTTTGATCATCAAGCTACATGTCATTGAAAATCATATCCAATGTTCTCGACCATGCTTGAATTTCCATGATACTTTCTGTCCCTTCAAAGCTTTTGCCTCCTAAATGAGTATAAGTCTTGAGTAATTTGGAGAGCTCTTCATGGGGATTTTCTTGCCTTTGTCCTGCCCCATCCCTAAATGCTCTCACCAAATCTTGCAGATTGACCATTGGTGGTGCATTGGAGGATCCAGCTCCCTGATTTGGTGGTCTTTCTACCATAGTTTGCTAATAATAATTTACATAGCTGGTTAGTTTTTTTTTTAACCCAAACTTGATCATCCAGTGATCAATCCCTACAAAATATTTTACTTATACTTTGTTTCTTAAGTTTTTAATTTCATAGAAGGATTTGATTTTAATTTTTCAACTATGTTTTAGTAACATAGCTCTGATACCAAATGAAATGACCCTCTCTTTTATACCTTAATTTGTAAGGATTTTTTTTTACATAGAGACATATATATGTATGAGATATACATATACATATTTTCATATATATATATATATATATATTTCTGAAGCCTAGAGTCATTTTTCTTTTTAACTAAACAACTTATCCAGGATCATAATCTTTACCAATATAAATATATCAGTACATTCACAAAGACATGCACATACATGTGAAGATGTATATGCCTCTCTTGTTTCAATTAGAGTTCTGGAAAACAAGAGGATATTTGATTGATTAAGTTTAATCAATCCACACATAGTTCAGTACAAATCTATACAATAAAATTTCCATCCATACATGTATCAATATATATATATATATATATATATTAAACTCCTGATTCCTGGCTGAATTCTCTATGGAGTATAATTCCTAGAAACCAGATAATTGTGTTATGGTTATCTATAAATTAATGGTGTAGTGTTTGTGCTTTGGAAAATGATATAAGCTTCTATCATTATCTATGTTTGATTTTCTTATAAAGTCTGTTCAAAGTACTAACTCTTTTCTAAAATGTTTTGAAGTGTGAAATCATATTGCAAAGGCTTAATTCTTTGATGACATGGTGCTAAGCTAAATGAAATGCTAACCTGAGTGAGTTCACATATCTATGGGTACCCAGAAGAACATGGTTCAACCAGACTCTTTGTTCTGGTAGAACTCATAGGGTCTAGAAGAATGCATTTTTGCTCAAAGCCTTAATGAAATGGACTTCAGATTCATGTTAAAAATACAAAGGTAACTGGTGTGTTAATATCTGTACAAAACATGTTTAAATATTCACATATATGCAACTTTTATGGACCTTGCTTTCAACTCCTATATTACAGACCCTTCCCTTATTTAAAAATAAGGCATAAAACATTTGTATAAAACAATTTGAATTATGGAAACATTACAGACATATAAAATACATTCTCCCTATGCTTATTATCTTTTGTATACATATGCCATGGTAGAAAAATAAAACCATTTAATTTTTTTTCTGAGATTCAACTATCCAGATTTTCCAGAACTTAACCTTTTTCAAAGACTCAAGATTGACTAATACATTTGTAAAATGTAACCACCCTATTTATCATAGTGTTCTTGCTAAATCCACTTACAAAATTTTGATTAACTTCTTTAACATATTAGATATTAACTAGATTTATAGATTCAAGATACAAGTCAATTTCTTAACCAAATACTTAGCAAAATATCCATCCAATATTCAACACTTAATACAAGTAGCAATTTAAATTATCAATACATGCAGATTTCATCATTTAGGCTCTTATCTAACTAAGTTTAGCATGCTATAATCTTCTTCTCAAAGCCTTGCTCATACTCCTACTTAGTTGCTGCAATCCCTGAAAATGCATTTGAAGCTGCCCCATTTTAAATGAGACACCCCATATGCCATTAGCACACTAGGGTCAGACACATGTCTGGTATGAGAAAATCCACTAAAACAATTTGCAAATCAAGTTAAAGTTAAAACATGGATACATGTATATAACTCTGCCTTTAGAAAACAAGTAATTCATGTGTGCATGTTCTGTGTCAGTGTGCAGGTGCACACTTTAATCTGTCTTTCCAAGAACCTCAAGAAAAACATGGTACATTCATACATTCATATAATTCAATCATGAATCAAATAAACATTCATACAACAAGGAAATCACCCAAAATGAATTAAATCATTTATTCACAATCCAGATTTCATTCCAGGAAAACTCTAGTTCCTCTTTATATCAAATTCTCTTATCTTGATATATTTATCTATCTTGGTCTCATCTGCAATTAATTGAATCAATGGACACACTGTAATGAACTAATTCACTCCATTACACAAAGATCTCAGGACTTAAACAAGCCATGTGTCAACTTGTATTACTCAAGAAAACAAGTCATTCCTGCAGTGTTCTTGACCCCTTTTTCCTAGTCAGGTTTAAGTTAATAATAACTCTTTTGATTTTTCATGACTAAACCATTCAGTGATCCATTTCACTAACTAAAACATCCATATCATGGCATCTCATATTATTCATATTCAAACAGAGACAAACAGGCAAACATCCATTGGTGACTAAATAAATAAGATTATGTATGTATGTATATATATATTCTGGTATTTTAAAAGGGGTATAGGCAACTAACATTGGCTTATGGCTTTTGAGAGAGTTTTTCCTTTTGCAAACATTTATGCTTGAGTTAAACTCAGACTGACCAAGTTTCACTGAATCACAAAATTTGTTTGCTATGTATATGAACATTTATATCTATTTTCGTTGAATCAAGAGCATTAGCACATAGGCAACCCTATTGCACCCCTAATTCCTTTTTGTCTCAAGCCTCAGCATTTATACATGAGTATATTGCAGCACAACATTGTTTACATCTTTCTGGGTTGAGCCAAAACCAATACTACTTGCCTATTTTCAACATTTTATTTTCTGGGTATTTGTTTATGTTCCTAAACATTAACATATCAGAGATCTGGGTTTATATAACATATATGTATACTAATAATACTTAAAGCTTTCATATAATAAAATAAGTAGAACAACCAAAGAGAATCAAAACATTTTCAGTTCTAAAATCACAGATAAGCAATCACATATGAAAATACACTTTCAAGAAAATTACTTATAACTGGCTGCCTACATTAGGACTTATTGCCTTAGATTTTGAGTGAGTTTTCTCACCTAGCTCTCTTTCACTTCCTAGTTGACTGGTAAGCCTCTGCCTTTAAATCTTTTCTTCACTTGTATTATATTTATATAATATCTATATATTTTTCTCAAGAGCTATCCGAGAAGAAGAAGGTTTCTCCTCTCACTGCCTATTTATGCAGGGTTTCTCTTAGGGTTTAAGGCACTAGCTAAAGACATTTTTGCCCATCAGAAATTATGCCATTTGCATTTAGTTTTTAAACCCAAAATCTCACCCTCCCCGGCTCGAGTTTGTGGAAAGAAAAGTGGTTATATTCTTTTTGGTTAATTTCAGAAATTTGCTTTTCCAGAAAATACTTTTTCATTTGTCTACAATCATGCTAAAAGTGTGACTTGATTTGTTATTTATCAAATACTCTTCCTAATTCTGCCTATACCAAGCATTTCCCTATTTTATCTTATTTTTCCTATTTTTAGTTTTCATGTAAATGGTATGTACTTCCTTCATTTATTTATAAGAGGACTACTCCTTTTTATATCCTCATTCTTTTTCTTTCTTCCTATAATTAAAATATGTTTGTATATTTTATTTTACTGATTTGAACTCTAGTATCTTATTAACATATCTATATATATATATGTATATAAGTCTTACTGAAATAATTAGTACACACATATGTATATATATTTATACATCATTCTGTACTGACACACACATGCACATGTACACTCAAAAATATTCAGTAGCATCCATATATGTATATTTACTTATGCATATAGCTTTTAAGGATTTAATCTATATATATATATATATTTCGATACACATCAATATGTATTTATTCTTAGAGTTCAGGAATTTAGCTTTAGTTCATGTGCATTTCCTGTGCACACATGTACACACATACAGATACACTATCAAGCTATATCAATTCCCCTTTAAAATTTATTTAAAAATTATTTTAAACTTATTTATATTTTTCAGAATAAATTCCTAAAATCTTAGGTCATTACACCGTTATGGTATTTTATTCTACAGAAATCCCTCGTACTCTTTTATTGGTTATACTCAGCCATGCTATTTAGATCAGTTAATGCTTACACTTTAGCCTACTATTCAAAAAATTGTTAAAATCAATCAGTCTGTCAATCTAGGGGTAAACTTCCTAACTCTTAATTTCAACTAGAGCCTACAGGAGAAGATGGTTAAAGTACATAAAGTAATTTATTATTTAACTATTTATAGAAAATCAAAATTCTGAATATGGGACAAATATAAAAAAATTAACAAAAAAGAGAATGATTTTCTAACGTGATAGTTCTGATTTTTTCTTAGGGAGTATGAATATATGTAAGAAACCAATGAATGTCTTGAATTTACAAGGCTTTGTAACCTCAAAAATGCACAAGACTAAGAATCACAAAAATGATCAAATGAAAAGCCTTTCTGACATGGACAATTTGTAAAAAAAGATAGTATATTGGATAGTTCATTGACAAATAGAAAAAATACACTGCGGAATGATGTCATCCTTTCAACTCCTGCTGAAATTATGGCTTAATTTGCATGTTGGTCATTCATCTTGATGGTTGCTCCCTTTGTTTAAATACTTGCTCTCTTGTTTTCAATTCTTTGGATTGATCTAATTCCTGTAAAAAGTACTCGGATCGTGCGAAAAACTCCTTCATGTGCAATTTCTTCCACTCTTATTAAGATTAATAGGGAAGATTATAAAATAAAAAATTTAAAGGAAAAATAAACGAAATGAACATTTTTTGACAAACACCACATACAAATAGAGATACTTAAATAGCTAATGTAATTCGACTCCTTGAGAGAAAATACTGATTTGGTAAAGTAAAAGCATACACACTTGTAGGGGCAGCTCACTGAAGCCAACCCTACAGTGATTCAAGTGGTTCATACTTAAAAGGAGAGTACTTGGTATTTAAACTAGCAGTAAAGGTTTCAAACATGAGATTTAAACTATAAATCCTTAAGAAATACTTTAAACCAAAGCTGGATTTATATTGTGAATCGTAGTATCAATTGATTCATATTTGAATGATTATATATGCTTTTACACTAGTTCTTTTTATATGTGTTGGTTACCAAATAATATGTATTTAAACAAAAATAAAAAACATTGATTCATCTCTTTCTAGTAATATTTTGTTTTTTAAAATTGATTTCATCAATTTAACCTATAAGTGAATTTTCTGTTTTTTGTTTTTATTTTGTCCAGGAAACAGTAAAATATAAACTGAAAGATTCAAATAGGCGTCGTTATTGTTTATTAGCTATGAATCGAAGGATATTTTCAAACGATGGCCAAAGCTGTGGTGTATGGTATGTGTTCAGTGATCAAATATAACGAGACTGAGCTTTAATAATGACCACAAACTTATGAAATCCTATTGAAATACCTAAAGTATCTATTGTGTGTTTTACATCTTCGAATTTTATAAATGGCATTTGGTTCCTTGTGTATTAAAAAAAGAATTGTAAAAAGAATTGAATGATTATTTTAACAATTGCAATTTTATTGGAATTTTGAATTCTAACTTGAAAATCTAATCATTATTGGAGAGATATGATTTGAAATAGGGTTCAAGTCCAAAGATTTTAAGATTTTGATTACACTGCAATAAAATCAAGTTCAACATAAAAGAGCAATAAAAATATAATATTTGGCTAAAGATTATGAATGTTTGATGTACAGCTTCAAATATGTAAATACTATATAGGTGGAAAAAATTTAAAAGCAATTCATAGTAATAAAAGAAATGTTGTAGTTCACTTTATTTTAATGTAAGGTGTATACGACTAGAGTTATTTTTGTGTGAAAAAAAATTCACATGTAGGTTCGTCAATTTTTTTCTTTCACTATGATGAAAATTAGCATGTTAGAAATGACTTTCAAATATAATTTGGTTTTAACTTTCTAGTAAAAAAACCAATACTATAAATACTAGTAAATATTGGAATATTTATTACACCTATTACATGTCATGCGAATATTAGTAAAAATATATCTGTATAAAACATGCTCTCATCTCCTTTCCTATTTAGGCCTAAGTACCCTTGTTTTCCCATTTCAATTTTCGTATTCATTTTACCTCTTGTTGGGTTTTTAATGGTAATAGTTGCGAACAAATTACTTGTTGAAAACATCATCATATGCATGATTTTCCTTATTATTCGTCAACAAGAATGGAATTCTATTTTGTGTTTTTAGGTATGGTAGATCGTAAACTACTGGTAAACAATTCTTTCTTCTTCCCAATAAAACCTGTGATTACAGAACAATTTTCGAAAATTTCATCATATATTCAACCTGGTTTTGCACCTTTATTTTAATTTGGTATGTCCTTACTTTCAACCAGATAGTACAGATGCAAACTTGACATTGGGATGTTCTTAATTATTTCACATGGCATTAGATACCTATCAGAACTATTTTTTTGTCTATTTTTGCAGGAACGGTATTTTTGTGCTCCTTTCTGAGACCAAATTTTAGAATATTATGAAAATAACAAGAATACGGGAGATGCTAAGGAGAACCTCCTAAGTCCTAGCATATTTGACCGATCTATTTACTCAGGTTTAATTCAATTGGTTTAATTCTCTCTGTTATTTCTATAGTTTCATTCAGTGTGATGGGTAAAAGGTTTTCCATTAAGATAAGTTCTCAAAAAAGAAAATTGGTTCTATCAAAAGATTTGTTCAGAGAGTTAAGAAAACTATTTCATGGTTACATTCACCAGGTACTCGATTACCCAAACCTTGACTTTATCTTCCACACCGAAAAAGCCCGTTTTGATCTTCTTTCTCGAAAAGATGGAATTGGAATCTATTTGGTAGGGTCTGCCGTGGGAAAGCCTTAGCGACCCCACATATCATCTTATAAATCTTTCCAGGAGGCCAATTTAAGTTAATATTTGATTCCATAAAGAATAATTTTGTTCTCTAATCTTCTTGCTAGTTGTTTGTTTTGTCAATTTTTGTCATCTACAGCTCGTAAATGTATCGTTTCATGTTAAATCATGGATATCTGAAGGCATCCTTGATATTATTGCACAGCTACCTACATGCACAACGGTTGAAGCTTTCTTGATGTTGGTCGTGAGTATATTTAGTTGTTTCTATACATTATTCCCAAAATTTCTGTTCCACTCATGTCAACAATTGTAATGATGATGCAGGGGAAGTACTGTATCAAGATTGGTTTGGCATCAAAGGTTAAATCTACTAAAATCGGTTCATGATATATATAGAGTGGATGCTTATCGGTTGAAGGTGTTCAACTTTACCCTCATTCTATAACTCCTAGTATAAGCATTGTACATCAATCAGCTTATAAGTGTTTAAAGGGTTGGCAGTTTAGGTAGATGTTCTTTCTCCTTTTTTCCTCTAATTTTTTAATATTAATAGCAAACACCAATATTTTTCATTACTGTTACTACAGAATCAGTGTTTCGTTTATTATCAAGCCTGCATATTATTATTATTATTATTTTGAAATATAACTCTTGCAAACTTTGCAGGAATTCATTTATGAGGAAGGGCTTAACAACTTTGTTAAACCATGAGTTATTTCTAAACTAACTATAGCCTTTTCTTGTGAAGGTCCTTCAAAAGAATATGTGTAGCATAAGATGATTGAGAAGGTGATGTTTTACTTCTTACTACCTTCTGCATATTCATATTACCTTCCAAAGAATACGTGCATCATTAGATAATTTCTCTTCATGCTGCAGTTTTTAAAAGTTACATTGAATGAACATTTTGCCTAGGAGTAACTTTTAGTCGGTGTTCATTATTATGTAAATGCTCGGCTTAAATAGTGCAGAATAACCTTATCTCGGACACATCATTATGTGTGCCACTTTAGTACAGTGACTTATTAGAGTTAAAAAATTGTATACCATGCTGAGCAATCATATAGATATATAATAATGATTGTTAAAATTAAAATAACTTTTATAAAATTAACTAAGTTTAAGTTAACTAAAATTTATAAATAACAATAATATAACTAATTTAACATAGTTTTATAAATGATGATGATGAATTAACTAAGTTTATAAAAATTAACTAAGTTTATAATAATAATAATAATATAATTAAGTTTATGTTAACTAAATTTAATAAATAATAATACTATAACTAATTTAACAAAGTTTTATAAATAATAATGATGACAACGAAGATGAATTAACTAAGTTTATAAAATTAACCAAGTTTATATGTAACATCCCACCTTTTTGTATGCTTAAGCAGACACACGTGCCAACTTAAACCATACAGAAGGGTGGATTGTTATGGGGTAAATAAGAAAAAGCGGGGAAATAAAAGAAACAAAATAGAATCTTGCAGCGGAACGATAAAATATAATAATCAAATAACAGTTCATGAAGCTGTTTTACAAAACATTTGATTATACTTATACAATATATATCAGAGTTACACATACCAGAGAATGATAATTATGCAGCGGAATACAATGGTGTAGTAGAATATATAACAAATAGTAATAATAAACTCTTCGTCTTCGTCCTTCAGAAATAGGGCCTTTAAATCCTGAAATGCTCAGGCTGACCCGAGCGAATTGAAAAAAACAAAACACTCGAGTCAGAACTAAAAGATCTTATGTAAGTTAAATCAATGAAATAAATATGAGTGTAAACGGCATCAGAGATGTTTACGGGGTTTGACATCTCCTATCCAGTGTCTAACGTGAGTGCAGTAACTTAAGAAATGTTCGGGATTCACATCTCTTAAGGATCCGTTAAACTATCTACTATGTAGTAATATTCGCTATATACAGTAGTGTCTAATCAGTAAAGTATAATCATATAGAAAATAGCGTTAAGGGGATGGAGAACCTTAACGCGGTCGGATCTTAAAATCATAATCGTAGTAAAGCTCGATATGGTAGGTGACACGGCACAACTAGGCAATGCCAGGGTAGATATACCAATTACGCATCCGGACTGGTGGTGACGCATAGCAGCCACTACCGCCCACCTCGAACAACACTCCCAAATCGAAGGGTGGCCACCAAAATTACAAAGTAATAGAATGGTATCGAAGAAGTGTGTCCGATCAGAGGTGCTACCTCATTGGTCCGTCAATCGCTCCTGTTTTAGCCACCTTATTCCCACTCGCGGGAGTTGGGTCCACGTATATACCTTAGGATCGTCGCCACCATCCTACTTCATTCTGGAAACTCCACCGCGTACACAGTTGTCAAAGTGGTTTTCGGTATCGACAGAGAGTATGTCCATATCCGATCCCGGTCTCTTTAACAACCAATCGTTATTATAACACCGTGATCATTTTAAAAATATATATACCTTTAAAAACACAATCATTGCCCTTTCAAAACATATTCTTTATTTCAAAATAGTATATACATCAAAAACCAAAATATTATTGCCATTTCAAACCATATCCTTTACTTCAAAATAGTATATACTTTAAAACCGAATTATTATTGCTATTTCAAAACATATCATTTACTTCAAAATAGTATATACTTTAAAAACCAAATTCAATAATATATCATTTAAATAAAATCCAAATTTTCAATCACTATTCTTACTTTTAATTATAAAACTTGAAATATTCTTTAAAACCATCTTAAACCCAAATCACAAAATGCAGTCATATTCTTAATTTCAATCGGTTTCAAATCAATATATTTAAAGATAATTCTAAAATAAATTCTATTTCAAATAAATTCATTTTTCAAACCATATTAATTTCAAAGTTATAACAATTTCGAAACCAATACTTTGAAAAACAATAATACCTTAATTTCAATAAAACATTTAAATTTTGATATATTTCAAGTCTTTAAATATTCCAAAATTCCCAACCATATATGATAATCTTATATATACCTTAATTCAATTTACTATTATTTAGTTTAGAAATATTTATTTAATAAATTCAATATCACTTAAATAAAGCTCAAACTTGAAATATTCGTAAATCAAACTTAAAACATCATCAAGTTATACATAGCTTAAATTTTTGAATTTAACCATATATAAAATAATATTTATTAAACCGTATATTTCTTTCCAAATCATAGAAAAATCACTTTAAAATATTTTATATATAGACCACGGTGCCTGTATATAATTTTCTATCCTATGGTCAAGTGATATGGATATTTATCATTTCAATCCGTAATTTAAAAATAAAAGTTTACGGTTATATATCATTTCAAACCGCAATCCCGAATGAAATAAAAATGCATAATAACTTGCAGTTTATACAATATAAAATATAGCATTCATTCATCCAAATATCAATAAACAACCATTCATTACAATCATCATCCAATTTAAACAAAACATCAATATAAAGCATATAAAATATAACAGGCATCAACAAATAGTTTATATTCAATAAAAATTAATAACTTTCAACTGGCAGTTTATATGCAATGAATAAATTAATTAACAATTAATTAGCAGTTTTAAATGCAATGAATAAATTAATTAACAATTAACTGGCAAATTTAAATGCAATGAATAAATAAATTAACAATTAATTACGATGAATGCAATTAACTAAGATAATGATGAAATATATGCCAAAAAGCTATAAATAAATATCTAAACACATCATACATGAATTTAACAAACATAGGAAATCTTAGAAGTTATGAGTGGGTTAAAACACTCACCTTTTGAATTTAAATTGAATTTAAATTCAATTTAAACCCAAAAATTTGACCGTCTCGGAATTCGTCCAAACCAGCGTCATCAAGTCTGAAATTTTAATACGATCCTAACAAAAGAAACCGCGCGTGAAACGGAGTTCGTATGTGAAAGATATAGCGATTATTGTGGTTGAATTTTAATTTTAAAAATAAAATAAAAGAGAACACATTACCTTCCTTGCCACGTCACCGCAGAACGCAGAAACAAGTAACGCACTCAACCTCCCCTTTGACTGGCCCTTTGACTGCGTTTTGCCGCCAATCCGACCATCAAATCGCCTCCAAACTTCGCCCATGAACAGCGCGCTAGCCCCTCTACAAAACCCAAAAGGGATTTTCCGATCAGATGCACCAGTCAAAAACGCCCAATTCAATTTTGACCGCGATTTCTGGTCAAACGATGCTTCGAATTGAAAAACGAATTACACCATTGAATTACGCTCGTCGATAGCTTCAACATATGTTAATTTGATATTTTTCTGAGGACTTTGAATTTTTGAGTTTGATTTTGAAATGGATCTGGATCTGAAATTTTGTCTGCCATTGAGGAGGAGAAGGAGCTAATGAAAATTTACACGTAGACAAATGAGAATAGGCGGAGGCTACGGTTTAGCGGGGATATTTATAGAGAAGGTTGAAAATAAAATAGATGGATAAAACAGGTGTACGCGCTAACGCCAACGTGGTCCAAAAAGCCCGTTCTGACCCCTGAACGAAATTGGGTAAACCCATATATCAAAATAGGTGTTTTAAAATATTTTAAACTCAATGGAGAAGGTTTCAGGTTCAAATTCCATCGTATGAAGAAGTTATGCTAAAAACAATATTTTCCAAATTGATTTCAATTGCATAAATTTCAAGGCGTTTCAAGTCCGTACGATCAAACGACAAGTCCGATCGCTACGAAACTTGAAACACTATTATAATTCACCGTTACAGATCCGATGAAACTGGTTTCATCGAAATCCGAGTCCGTGACCAAAAAGACAAATTTTATATTAATTAAATGAAATTAAATTAAATTAATTAAATCAAATTTTATATTTCAATTATAGAATTGACAATCTATCACCTCTACACTTCTCAATCATTTGCAATTATTTAAACAAAATTTAAACGTCAATCTAGAGAAAATAATTTATCAATTGAATTGAAATGCCCTATCTTAAATTTTCATTATATTCAAAATTATAAATTTTAGTTCCCAAAATTTCTATTAAATTGAATTTACCCATAATTATTTCATTCATAATTCCAAATAGAAGGGCGTACCATTGGATTTAAAATTATCACATAAATATTTCACGTTTCAACTAAAATTTTAAATTACAGTAATAATTACATATTTGAGTTCATTCGTTTGCAATAAATTCAACTATTATAATCTATATAAATTAACTCACTATTAAAGGTTCAAATTCTATAATTCATAAATTTTTCCCTCTTGATTTACTTATTAATTTGTAATTCTTTAAACAAATTCCCGCCAGTTTAAAGTAGCTTAATTCTCTCATTAAAGAATTTATTTCGATTTCTTAAAATAAACCCTCATTATAAATTGAATCCCATTTTATCCTAATAAGTTTCAAATTAAATGGATAAGTCCCAAATTCAACCTTTAACTTACACTTAAGTTTAGGTAAAATCAATTTATAACATATTTCCCTTTTAGTTATTACTTTACATGCTTCTAGTATTAATTTCTCAATTAATCCACATTATTAAAGTAACGCTTTTAATAAATATGACCCTATGTGTCAAGACCCAAAAATCGACCTTCGAAAATCGGCACCCGTACTTCACTTGTACTCAAAATGCCGTAGATTCAAATGCCGAATCTGGTTCTCGGGAGCTTATAACACCATTAAGTATAACAACACAGCGGAATAAAGAATATATCAATATATATTACATTGATACCATGACAGATACAATGATGATACAACAGAATGATACAACAGATATCAATATACATCAGAGATATGATACAACAAATAGCAGCGGAATAGAAAACAATAGATAACATCAGCAGCGGAATAGAATGTCTCCAAAGCACGATCCAGAAATAGCTAGAACTCCCAATAACGAGGCACAAAGATAAGCAAGTGCAGTCTGATCCAAAGACTGAACCAACTCCAGAAAATCTACTAAACCTGAATATCTGAAAAACCCAACTCTAGACTGCCCGTGTGGAAAATGGTGGGCACCCAGAGTTTAGGAAGGGAACAATAAACTCCGGATCAGTCATGGGACTGGTGTGAGCAACAAAAACAGTTTATCTTTTTAAAAACAAATAGCAGAGAATTTTAAAGTCAATTCGCAATGCTTTTGGAAAATGAAACTACCATAAAACCTCCCACCACACACACAATGCAAACGCAGACTTGGAGGAGATTTCTTCTTATGTTATTCAAAGATGCTTACTACGCAAAATCAAATCCTTTTTGATATTATTATTAGTGCATAGTGTAGAAAACATTTCGAAAGTAGAATATAAATCTTAGCCAGCATAGGTACCATTATATTATGCCTGCTATAGCTGCCTCCTGAGGAGACAGGTTATACAATTGAAATTGTAAAGGCTCGTATTGTTTCTTTGGATTTCCAACAAATGGTCAGGCTAAGGAACTTCCTATCCACGATGGGTACGTCCCTGGAATAGATGACCCGAGAACCTAACCGGATCTCTGCCAACACAAGGCCGGGTTACCTCTGCAAAAATAGGTAACTACTGACACGCGTATGTCATCCCCCGATCGTCACCGATCTTTCCGAGGATCCCCGATTTCCAACAACCACAAAGTAATAAACTTGCAGCAACCACAGAGGTTAAGTATCTGGGCTCCATACCATGATACCACCTTTATCCAGAAGGAATGACATACACTAAGGGGCGCTACTCCCTAGAACCTTGCTGCATCCTTCCTGTTTTGACCATTTCCGGGGTGTGAGGCTCGACGAAGTCTCGTCCACAAAGCTACGCTTTCTACAAAGCCATGCTTCGGGTCAAACAAATGATCAACCTATGATCACCAAGATATAAGATCAAACAAATGATCATATCACAAATGATCAAACACTGATCATCACACAGCAACACTCAGCATGCCACATTACCAAATTGGGATATATCGCTGATAAATTTCAACTACATAACCTCTGGGCTCGTACGTCTCAGAGAAGGGTGTTAAGCTAAGAGAATAAATTCTCCGCCACCAAGCAGAAATGTATTTGAAAGAAATCGGCTTTATATCTCAAAGTGTAATGTCAGACATGTATCCATACAAGTCTGTTCCGGGTTCGAACAGAACCGAAGGCACTTCTCACGAAGCCCTTGCAATTCCGGATAACTTTCAATCACGTCCGGACTTCCCGTCACAAAAGAGTGATATAAATCTCTATACCGGCGCGACTCAGTGCAGAGACATTCGACAGGTTGTCCTTTCATTTTCGAAAAATATCCGGTCTTCAACACCGGTCTTTAAATGCTATCCATATACGACGTATCACTATTCGGAATGGGTTATATGACACAATTGTCTTTTCCCGGCTAACCCGAATAGTGAGCGAAATATTTAAAAACATATGGATATTGGGATTTCAATTAAGTCACAACTTAAACTCAAAATTTCTTTACAAATGGTTTATCAAATTACCATTTTAATCTTTTTAAACAAAAAGATTCAATTCACAAAGTTCACTTAATTTCACAAAGATTCATTCATAGATTTTCCAAATCAATTTCCCTTTCAATTTGATTAATTCGTTAAATCTTTAAAATAAAGATTCAACTTATAGCTTTCAAAACAATTTCATTTCGAATGGTTTAAATAAATCATCAAATTTAATCTGTTAAAAATAAACAGATTTAATTCATAGCTTTCGAAAAGAATTCATTCATAACTTGGAAAATCCATTTTTCAATTCACTTGAAATTCCTTTAATTTAAACTGGAATTTCTTTTCTGATCTGAAAGCTTTTATCCTTTTAAAACAACAGTTTTCAATTTGGAAATCTGATTCATTCATACGAGTTGAAATCCTTGGTTTAAATTCAAATTCCCAAATTAATACTTTAAAATGGTTTAATTCATACAAACACATTTATATCATCTTTTATCCCTAGTTTCCAAATCATAGATTTAATTTCAAACTTGAATTCAAATTTAAATCTAATTATTTAAATTTTCAAAACTCGTTTAAGTTATTCAAAATAACTTTTATCTTTGAAATTCTATTTCAGAAGCTTTTCACTTTTTATTTTAAACCCAAATTTCAAATTTCAAAATCAATTGAAATTAAAATTTCAATTTCAAAAACATCAAATTTAAATTATATGTGACTTAACCGATTTTCACGTGAAATCCATATTTGTGTGTGTAACAGTGTGGTCTAGGGGTTTTACACACAATAGTGCAACATCAATCATCACATAACAAAACACAGGATATAGTTGATAAGCGATGTAAACTATACGCTTATCGTTCATTCACAGATCACAGATATATATCACAGGTAAGTAAACTACAGATCACAACATAAATCAGGGTGTATCACAAAGCATCATATATCAGGGAATATCAAGTAATTCAATCATTCAATAGAATCCATACATTCACAAATGAATTTATAAATCAACTGATTAATTTAAATCAGATGTATCAATTTGTTTATCCGGGTTAATTATCATAAGTTAATTTCAATTTGTTTGGAATAAAATCCCTCTTTATCATTTATTAGTTCAATTTTAATTATTGACAAATAAATCTTAATTAATGAATCAATTTAACCTTTAATTTATCTCAATTAATTTCAAGTATTTATTTAATTCTTTAATTAAGAAATTTGATTAACCCCTTGATTAATAACAAATATTTATGTCCAAATTACCAATTGTCATTCAATTAATTACATCCGATAATTGTCAATTAATTTCTTTTTCTAAGTACTTATATTTTCCAAATGGTTAAATGATTGTTTTGAATAAATTTAACTTAGGTAATTGACTTAACAAATCCAATTAACTAAATAAATTTCACTAAGTAACTACTTTCCTTTAATTCCTTACCATTAAGTAATTATACTTTTTAACTTAACTATTTATCTTCATTTCTGCTTTAAGATTTAAATTAAAACAATACATATACAAAATATGCATCATCACTAAGAAAAACATGCATCATATTCACTTAAATTAACCTTTTAAAATAAAGTGTTACTCACCGTTTTAAAGAGATGGACAGAGCACATTTTTTTGAAAACAGATTGAAACTGGAAAATTGATAAATGCTTGAATCTGGAAACTTTACTCTTGATTTTCAGATTTTGAAATCTTCCCAGGTTTGAAACCAGCCTGAGACACTGCTTGCTAAAGCCTTCTTGATCTCAGGTTTGAGTTGTTTTTCGAATTTAAGTTTTGTTTCAGTTAGTAGATGATATCACTTCAGAAGTCACTCAGTTCGAAATGGGACGAACTGATGTTGAGGAGTTGGTATATAGGAGAGAAGTTGACAGGGTATGGCTGAAGTTGCTTGGAGTTATGGGCTAGAGATGCTTGCTTGTACTTGCTTTATTTTGTTTATTTCATTTTGACTTTGGCTGAGGTGATTTTGGTATGGCAGATCTTTGTTTATATATGAATGTATATAATGTTGTTTAACTTTAAATATCATTTGTAGGTTTGCTTTCTTTTATAAGTGTTCATACTTATATTTGTTTGTTTTATCACTTGTTTTATTTGTTTTCACTTTAAAATGTAAATAAGTTTCTATTTTATTCTATATGTTGTTTGTTTTTATTTGTTTTTGATTACTTTGTTTGTTTTACTTATTTTAGTTATGTTATGTATATATTTCTTTTGCATTGACTTATGTTTATTTTTGTTACATGAAGATTAAGTTTTGTTTTAGCCTTGTTACTCAGGAATATAAATGAAATTCTATATTTTTAATATGTTGTTAAATTTCTTCTAAGTTATTTCTATTTATAACTCAATAATTTATTTTACTTAAATTTTTATTGTCTTTATAATCCTATCACTTTGAAAATGTAATAAGTTTCTATTGTATACTATATAATTTATCTTACTCATTTAATTTCTATTTATAATTTAATATTTATTATCAATCATTATTAAACCATTTATTTACAATTTTAGATTTAAACTCAAATCCAATATACATATATATTAACTTCAAATTTACTCATATATCACGTATACATCTATATTCACCTATATGCAATATTTATAATATATTTAAATTAAAAGGATTTATACAGAATACATTTGATCCGGGGAAACTCGCTCCATTTAATCAATTTAATTTCACAATTTTTATTCAAAAATTTATTTAATTACTCAATTTAATTCAAAAACTCAATTAATTATTAATTTAAATAAATTTAAATTTCAGGGTCGTTACAAATCCCCCCTCTTAAAAGAATTTCGTCCTCGAAATTCGCAGGCACGAAAATAGCAAAGATATAGACAGATTCGATCTCCTACAATTACTCGAACACAAGATACGGATTCCGAATTCAAGTCGGAATATCACAAAATACGTACCAATTTGTCCCTCTTCGGACTTCGGTATACACAAGAAATACAATAGAATTTCTAAATTTGGTTTCAAACGAAATCGTTTTATTGATTAAATTCAAATTTTAGCTTCATATCCTATTAATCAATTTAACTCAATTTAAAATTTTCAATTTCAAATTCATTAAGATATAAATCAAAAAGCTGATAAGAAACCGATTAAGATACGAGGTAAGAATTTCTACAACGATTCGTAGAGCCATCATCACATCGAAACTTCTTCTTGTAGCTGATACGAAGGAATCAAAAGAATTTGGAAACGAATCAAAGAAAATTGATAGAGAAAGATTGTTTCCACTATTGTAGGGTATTGACCATTTATAGTCGTATTCCCTTGTCCTCTATCTCGTCTTCTTCTTGTACTCATACTCACTATCAGTGGATAGTAAGAGAATTTACTGAGACGTTTAGACGGATATCTGAGAATTACTCACTCTAGAGTTTACTTCACTCTATCTCTAATGAGCTACTTAACGTGTTATACTCCTGAGCTAAAGTTCAACCTTAGCTCTGATACCACTTGTCAAGACCCAAAAATCGACCTTCGAAAATCGGCACCCGTACTTCACTTGTACTCAAAATGCCGTAGATTCAAATGCCAAATCTGGTTCTCGGGAGCTTATAACACCATTAAGTATAACAACACAGCGGAATAAAGAATATATCAATATATATTACATTGATACCATGACAGATACAATGATGATACAACAGAATGATACAACAGATATCAATATACATCAGAGATATGATACAACAAATAGCAGCGGAATAGAAAACAATAGATAACATCAGCAGCGGAATAGAATGTCTCCAAAGCACGATCCAGAAATAGCTAGAACTCCCAATAACGAGGCACAAAGATAAGCAAGTGCAGTCTGATCCAAAGACTGAACCAACTCCAGAAAATCTACTAAACCTGAATATCTGAAAAACCCAACTCTAGACTGCCCGTGTGGAAAATGGTGGGCACCCAGAGTTTAGGAAGGGAACAATAAACTCCGGATCAGTCATGGGACTGGTGTGAGCAACAAAAACAGTTTATCTTTTTAAAAACAAATAGCAGAGAATTTTAAAGTCAATTCGCAATGCTTTTGGAAAATGAAACTACCATAAGACCTCCCACCACACACATAATGCAAACGCAGACTTGGAGGAGATTTCTTCTTATGTTAGTCAAAGATGCTTACTACGCAAAATCAAATCCTTTTTGATATTATTATTAGTGCATAGTGTAGAAAACATTTCGAAAGTAGAATATAAATCTTAGCCAGCATAGGTACCATTATATTATGCCTGCTATAGCTGCCTCCTGAGGAGACAGGTTATACAATTGAAATTGTAAAGGCTCGTATTGTTTCTTTGGATTTCCAACAAATGGTCAGGCTAAGGAACTTCCTATCCACGATGGGTACGTCCCTGGAATAGACGACCCGAGAACCTAACCGGATCTCTGCCAACACAAGGCCGGGTTACCTCTGCAAAAATAGGTAACTACTGACACGCGTATGTCATCCCCCGATCGTCACCGATCTTTCCGAGGATCCCCGATTTCCAACAACCACAAAGTAATAAACTTGCAGCAACCACAGAGGTTAAGTATCTGGGCTCCATACCATGATACCACCTTTATCCAGAAGGAATGACATACACTAAGGGGCGCTACTCCCTAGAACCTTGCTGCATCCTTCCTGTTTTGACCATTTCTGGGGTGTGAGGCTCGACGAAGTCTCGTCCACAAAGCTACGCTTTCTACAAAGCCATGCTTCGGGTCAAACAAATGATCAACCTATGATCACCAAGATATAAGATCAAACAAATGATCATATCACAAATGATCAAACACTGATCATCACACAGCAACACTCAGCATGCCACATTACCAAATTGGGATATATCGCTGATAAATTTCAACTACATAACCTCTAGGCTCGTACGTCTCAGAGAAGGGTGTTAAGCTAAGAGAATAAATTCTCCGCCACCAAGCAGAAATGTATTTGAAAGAAATCGGCTTTATATCTCAAAGTGTAATGTCAGACATGTATCCATACAAGTCTGTTCCGGGTTCGAACAGAACCGAAGGCACTTCTCACGAAGCCCTTGCAATTCCGGATAACTTTCAATCACGTCCGGACTTCCCGTCACAAAAGAGTGATATAAATCTCTATACCGGCGCGACTCAGTGCAGAGACGTTCGACAGGTTGTCCTTTCATTTTCGAAAAATATCCGGTCTTCAACACCGGTCTTCAAATGCTATCCATATACAACGTATCACTATTCGGAATGGGTTATATGACACAATTGTCTTTTCCCGGCTAACCCGAATAGTGAGCGAAATATTTAAAAACATATGGATATTGGGATTTCAATTAAGTCACAACTTAAACCCAAAATTTCTTTACAAATGGTTTATCAAATTACCATTTTAATCTTTTTAAACAAAAAGATTCAATTCACAAAGTTCACTTAATTTCACAAAGATTCATTCATAGATTTTCCAAATCAATTTCCCTTTCAATTTGATTAATTCGTTAAATCTTTAAAATAAAGATTCAACTTATAGCTTTCAAAACAATTTCATTTCGAATGGTTTAAATAAATCATCAAATTTAATTTGTTAAAAATAAACAGATTTAATTCATAGCTTTCGAAAAGAATTCATTCATAACTTGGAAAATCCATTTTTCAATTCACTTGAAATTCCTTTAATTTAAACTGGAATTTCTTTTCTTATCTGAAAGATTTTATCCTTTTAAAACAACAGTTTTCAATTTGGAAATCTGATTCATTCATACGAGTTGAAATCCTTGGTTTAAATTCAAATTCCCAAATTAATACTTTAAAATGGTTTAATTCATACAAACACATTTATATCATCTTTTATCCCTAGTTTCCAAATCATAGATTTAATTTCAAACTTGAATTCAAATTTAAATCTAATTATTTAAATTTTCAAAACTCGTTTAAGTTATTCAAAATAACTTTTATCTTTGAAATTCTATTTCAGAAGCTTTTCACTTTTTATTTTAAACCCAAATTTCAAATTTCAAAATCAATTGAAATTAAAATTTCAATTTCAAAAACATCAAATTTAAATTATATGTGACTTAACCGATTTCCACGTGAAATCCATATTTGTGTGTGTAACAGTGTGGTCTAGGGGTTTTACACACAATAGTGCAACATCAATCATCACATAACAAAACACAGGATATAGTTGATAAGCGATGTAAACTATACGCTTATCATTCATTCACAGATCACAGATATATATCACAGGTAAGTAAACTACAGATCACAACATAAATCAGGGTGTATCACAAAGCATCATATATCAGGGAATATCAAGTAATTCAATCATTCAATAGAATCCATACATTCACAAATGAATTTATAAATCAACTGATTAATTTAAATCAGATGTATCAATTTGTTTATCCGGGTTAATTATCATAAGTTAATTTCAATTTGTTTGGAATAAAATCCCTCTTTATCATTTATTAGTTCAATTTTAATTATTGACAAATAAATCTTAATTAATGAATCAATTTAACCTTTAATTTATCTCAATTAATTTCAAGTATTTATTTAATTCTTTAATTAAGAAATTTGATTAACCCCTTGATTAATAACAAATATTTATGTCCAAATTACCAATTGTCATTCAATTAATTACATCCGATAATTGTCAATTAATTTCTTTTTCTAAGTACTTATATTTTCTAAATGGTTAAATGATTATTTTGAATAAATTTAACTTAGGTAATTGACTTAACAAATCCAATTAACTAAATAAATTTCACTAAGTAACTACTTTCCTTTAATTCCTTACCATTAAGTAATTATACTTTTTAACTTAACTATTTATCTTCATTTCTGCTTTAAGATTTAAATTAAAACAATACATATACAAAATATGCATCATCACTAAGAAAAACATGCATCATATTCACTTAAATTAACCTTTTAAAATAAAGTGTTACTCACCGTTTTAAAGAGATGGACAGAGCACATTTTTTTGAAAACAGATTGAAACTGGAAAATTGATAAATGCTTGAATCTGGAAACTTTACTCTTGATTTTCAGATTTTGAAATCTTCCCAGGTTTGAAACCAGCCTGAGACACTGCTTGCTAAAGCCTTCTTGATCTCAGGTTTGAGTTGTTTTTCGAATTTAAGTTTTGTTTCAGTTTGTAGATGATATCACTTCAGAAGTCACTCAGTTCGAAATGGGACGAACTGATGTTGAGGAGTTGGTATATAGGAGAGAAGTTGACAGGGTATGGCTGAAGTTGCTTGGAGTTATGGGCTAGAGATGCTTGCTTGTACTTGCTTTATTTTGTTTATTTCATTTTGACTTCGGCTGAGGTGATTTTGGTATGGCAGATCTTTGTTTATATATGAATGTATATAATGTTGTTTAACTTTAAATATCATTTGTAGGTTTGCTTTCTTTTATAAGTGTTCATACTTATATTTGTTTGTTTTATCACTTGTTTTATTTGTTTTCACTTTAAAATGTAAATAAGTTTCTATTTTATTCTATATGTTGTTTGTTTTTATTTGTTTTTGATTACTTTGTTTGTTTTACTTATTTTAGTTATGTTATGTATATATTTCTTTTGCATTGACTTATGTTTATTTTTGTTACATGAAGATTAAGTTTTGTTTTAGCCTTGTTACTCAGGAATATAAATGAAATTCTATATTTTTAATATGTTGTTAAATTTCTTCTAAGTTATTTCTATTTATAACTCAATAATTTATTTTACTTAAATTTTTATTGTCTTTATAATCCTATCACTTTGAAAATGTAATAAGTTTCTATTGTATACTATATAATTTATCTTACTCATTTAAATTCTATTTATAATTTAATATTTATTATCAATCATTATTAAACCATTTATTTACAATTTTAGATTTAAACTCAAATCCAATATACATATATATTAACTTCAAATTTACTCATATATCACGTATACATCTATATTCACCTATATGCAATATTTATAATATATTTAAATTAAAAGGATTTATACAGAATACATTTGATCCGGGGAAACTCGCTCCATTTAATCAATTTAATTTCACAATTTTTATTCAAAAATTTATTTAATTACTCAATTTAATTCAAAAACTCAATTAATTATTAATTTAAATAAATTTAAATTTCAGGGTCGTTACACTATGATTACTCAACATTTAATGAACGTTATTTCATTTCCCATTAGTGTAACCTTCATTTATTTTATTATCACTTATTACAAATTCTAATTCTATTAACAAATAAGCAGGTAGTTTAAAATATATGTTACAAATTTTGAATTAATCACTATTCATTATTATTGACTTTAATTTAGCATCACTTACCTTGCATTAACATTGTTACTTAACAATCCCTACCCAATTGCAATTTTATATTCAAATGAATACATTTACCTAAATCCTATTTCAATTACATTCATTAATGGGTGTTGCATTGAAATCTAATTTATTAGGTTATATCACATTATTACCATTAATTAAAATTGGCTTACCAATTTTTATTCAATACCATAAATAAATAACATATTATTCAATACTTACTCTTGTTTCTCATATTCTATTTAAAAATCAAATCGTAACATTTACATTATTTTATTGAATTGGAATTTCATTTTAAATATATATATATATATATATATTGTTAACTTTTAATTTCAATTGCTACATCTAATTCCTAACATTCATTTTACTATAAATTATGGAAATTATGACAAACTTAGTTAACGAAATTCACGGGTCGTTACACTCTCCCCCACTCAAAACTTTTCGTCCTCGAAAAGGAAAAAGAAGGGAGAAGGAAGAATTAGACAAACAATACATCTTATTCAAAATATTAACTTATAAACACTAATTTACAAAATTTATTACTTTAAATAAAATTTACCCATTTTAATCATTATATCTTTTTATACTTAAATGAATAAAGTTTGGAAAAACATTTCAACATAATTTTCCAAGTCCCAAAAATTTCGAAAAATTTCGGCGGAGTCTCTTTTGTACGCAGAGGCTCGGGAGAAAATATAATATTAAATATAACAAAATATCACTTATAATATCTAAAATATTATATCCCAACACGGGAAAATATATATAAATAGCGTTATAAATCATAATCCGAAACGTACCTATTTGTCGGGCAATTTACGTTTAATTTATGGAACCAAAAACAGTAGCAATTGCTTCCATAACCTGCATTTTACTTATTAAATCCAAAGGGTTAACAATTTATATAAAGTGAAATATTTAAGTGGTTTCAATCACTAACAACAAATCAATACAGCAACCATCAATTTCACAAACAGCATACACACACAAATACAAACAACCATTCAATCAAACAAATAGTTGTTCGGTTTCAAAACTTTTAAATTGTACGGAATGAAGAATAAACCATCAAATGCATCATTTACTCGACAGTCTTAGATTAAACACAATGGATTTTTCGTCCATCCCAACAAAATTAAAGTTCCTTACCCAACAACCACAGCCATGACAAACAACAATTTCAGCAATAGTTTTAGTCTATTGTTATTCATTCCATTCATACATTTGTTGTTTGATTCTTTTTATTCATATAACGGTTTATCTTTTTATTTTCATTGTATTTCTTCCAACTTTTATTTAGAAATTACTTTAACCCTTTCAGTTTACAATTTCTCTTATTTATATTACATTCATTTATAATTGTATGACCTCATCTATTTACACTTTAATTACTTAAGTTTATAATCATCTATTTGTCATACTTACCTTTAATTATATTTACTTGGTAAAATTTCAATTATACTTAAGCTTATAACATTAAATTCTCATTTAATAGAAATTTCATTGAATACTTTCATTATTTCAAATTTCTACTTGTATAATATTCTATTACAATTTAAACACTTGCAACAAGGCATACAACCATAAAATCAATCATTCATTCATATCAAACAAAAGAAATAGTTGTTCAGGTTCATAACTTTAAATTGTACAGAATGAAGAATAAACTACTAAGTGTACCCTTCACTCAGCAGTCTTAGGTGAGACTAAATAGATTACTCCTATATCCAAACAATATTAAAGTATACTTGCCCAAACAACCATAAGCCAAACAAATAATAAATTCAACAATAGATCAAGTTCATTATTATTAATTTCATTCCATATATTGTTGTTTGATTTCCTCTTTATTCATCATTTATTTTTATCCATTCAACCAATTCCTTGGTAGGTAAATTTATTACTTACGTTTTACAGTCATTTTCCCCGTTTTCATCTTTTATTCTAAGGTAACTTCAACCTATTATTTAAGTTTATTATTATTTATATATAACATTTAAGTCCATAACAACTAGAACATCAATACTTATTAATTTCATTTATTCATTTTTAAATTAATTTACTTTGCATATTTATTCATTTACTTGATTTTATTTATTCATTTATTAATAATATTCATGTTCAATTTTAGTTACTTGGCATAACAGTTATACTTTAATTCTTATTAATAAAAGAAATTTACTGAATATTTCATTACATAAGTTTACTTGTACAATTTCCTATACATTTTCTTATTAACATTTTCAACTTTTATATCTTTTGGTAAGTTATATTTATGCTTTTAAAGACTGAAATTGAAAGTTATACAAGTTTTCTCATTTCTTTTAATTATTTTAATGTTCAATAATTATTTCCTTTATTTCATAGGTCATAATTTCAACTTTCATTTAATACCATTTATATCCTAGCATTAAATCTCTTATTTCCTTTAGAGGTTTCAATTTATTAATTACCTACATTCCAATTCACTTTAGTAATTATGACTATTTATTAATGGAAACTTAAGAATTAAATACCGGGTTTTTATTCAAAAATCATTTAAAATAATAGATAATATATATACTTATAATTTATATATCCAATTATATTTAAAACAATTTAAAATAAAATAATCTTGTAGTAAAACTACTACAGTGGCCTTACCACTTTGAAACTCGAAAATGAACGTCGATGATGCGGTCGCCATCACCGAAATTATTTTCCAGCGACAAAGAGGGGAGTACAACTTATTTCTTTTCGGAATTTCTTTTAAAACATTTCTTTCAAATTCTATTGAAATATTTATATCAGAAAATACTTCTAACAATATTATTATTATATTCCAAAATCAATTGAAAGAAATCTTCAAAAACCCCGGAACTTAAGCTCTAAATTTCCAGTTTTCATTTATTTTATTTTCAACTTAGTTTCAACTATTATTTATATTTTCATTACCTACACCCAATCTATTGCAACCAAATATATATCTTTATAAAATATTTTTATATATAGAAAATATAATAGGCAAAGTTATTTCATTCACCTATATTAAAACAAATATTATGTCGGTCTGTCCTATTAAGTGTTTAGAAATCCCTATTGATGTCATAGCGTCCCATGCACCAACCAGAATTTATAAATACAAAACGGAACCGATTAACACAATATTAAAACCTTTTTATAACACTAACAAATACGCTCTCTTATATATATACACTCAGCGACTCCCATAGGGTATTACTACCCTATTAGTAAAGAGTCAAACCCCTTAAGGATAAGGTTTATCGCTAAACCAAAGCTCTGATACCATAAGTAACATCCCACCTTTTTGTATGCTTAAGCAGACACACGTGCCAACTTAAACCATACAGAAGGGTGGATTGTTATGGGGTAAATAAGAAAAAGCGGGGAAATAAAAGAAACAAAATAGAATCTTGCAGCGGAACGATAAAATATAATAATCAAATAACAGTTCATGAAGCTGTTTTACAAAACATTTGATTATACTTATACAATATATATCAGAGTTACACATACCAGAGAATGATAATTATGCAGCGGAGTACAATGGTGTAGTAGAATATATAACAAATAGTAATAATAAAATCTTCGTCTTCGTCCTTCAGAAATAGGGCCTTCAAATCCTGAAATGCTCAGGCTGACCCGAGCGAATTGAAAAAAACAAAACACTCGAGTCAGAACTAAAAGATCTTATGTAAGTTAAATCAATGAAATAAATATGAGTGTAAACGGCGTCAGAGATGTTTACGGGGTTTGACATCTCCTATCCAGTGTCTAATGTGAGTGCAGTAACTTAAGAAATGTTCGGGATTCACATCTCTTAAGGATCCGTTAAACTATCTACTATGTAGTAATATTCGCTATATACAGTAGTGTCTAATCAGTAAAGTATAATCATATAGAAAATAGCGTTAAGGGGATGGAGAACCTTAATGCGGTCGGATCTTAAAATCATAATCGTAGTAAAGCTCGATATGGTAGGTGACACGGCACAACTAGGCAATGCCAGGGTAGATATACCAATTACGCATCCGGACTGGTGGTGACGCATAGCAACCACTACCGCCCACCTCGAACAACACTCCCAAATCGAAGGGTGGCCACCAAAATAACAAAGTAATAGAATGGTATCGAAGAAGTGTGTCCGATCAGAGGTGCTACCTCATTGGTCCGTCAATCGCTTCTGTTTTAGCCACCTTATTCCCACTCGCGGGAGTTGGGTCCACGTATATACCTTAGGATCGTCGCCACCATCCTACTTCATTCTGGAAACTCCACCGCGTACACAGTTGTCAAAGTGGTTTTCGGTATCGACAGAGAGTATGTCCATATCCGATCCCGGTCTCTTTAACAACCAATCGTTATTATAACACCGTGATCATTTTAAAAATATATATACCTTTAAAAACACAATCATTGCCCTTTCAAAACATATTCTTTATTTCAAAATAGTATATACATCAAAAACCAAAATATTATTGCCATTTCAAACCATATCCTTTACTTCAAAATAGTATATACTTTAAAACCGAATTATTATTGCTATTTCAAAACATATCATTTACTTCAAAATAGTATATACTTTAAAAACCAAATTCAATAATATATCATTTAAATAAAATCCAAATTTTCAATCACTATTCTTACTTTTAATTATAAAACTTGAAATATTCTTTAAAACCATCTTAAACCCAAATCACAAAATGCAGTCATATTCTTAATCTCAAAATTTCAATCGGTTTCAAATCAATATATTTAAAGATAATTCTTAAATAAATTCTATTTCAAATAAATTCATTTTTCAAACCATATTACTTTCAAAGTTATAACAATTTCGAAACCAATACTTTGAAAAACAATAATACCTTAATTTCAATAAAACATTTAAATTTTGATATATTTCAAGTCTTTAAATATTCCAAAATTCCCAACCAAATATGATAATCTTATATATACCTTAATTCAATTTACTATTATTTAGTTTAGAAATATTTATTTAATAAATTCAATATCACTTAAATAAAGCTCAAACTTGAAATATTCGTAAATCAAACTTAAAACATCATCAAGTTATACATAGCTTAAATTTTTGAATTTAACCATATATAAAATAATATTTATATAATATCAAAATTTAATATTTATTAAACCGTATATTTCTTTCCAAATCATAGAAAAATCACTTTAAAATATTTTATATATAGACCACGGTGCCTGTATATAATTTTCTATCATATGGTCAAGTGATATGGATATTTATCATTTCAATCCGTAATTTAAAAATAAAAGTTTACGGTTATATATCATTTCAAACCGCAATCCCGAATGAAATAAAAATGCATAATAACTTGCAGTTTATACAATATAAAATATAGCATTCATTCATCCAAATATCAATAAACAACCATTCATTACAATCATCATCCAATTTAAACAAAACATCAATATAAAGCATATAAAATATAACAGGCATCAACAAATAGTTTATATTCAATAAAAATTAATAACTTTCAACTGGCAGTTTATATGCAATGAATAAGTTAATTAACAATTAATTGGCAGTTTTAAATACAATGAATAAATTAATTAACAATTAACTGGCAAATTTAAATGCAATGAATAAATAAATTAACAATTAATTACGATGAATGCAATTAACTGAGATAATGATGAAATATATGCCAAAAAGCTATAAATAAATTTCTAAACACATCATACATGAATTTAACAAACATTGGAAATCTTAGAAGTTATGAGTGGGTTAAAACACTCACCTTTTGAATTTAAATTGAATTTAAATTCAATTTAACCCCAAAAATTTGACCGTCTCAGAATTCGTCCAAACTAGCGTCATCAAGTCCGAAATTTTAATACGATCCTAACAAAAGAAACCGCGCGTGAAACGGAGTTCGTATGTGAAAGATATAGCGATTATTGTGGTTGAATTTTAATTTTAAAAATAAAATAAAAGAGAACACATTACCTTCCTTGCCACGTCACCACTGCAACTCTCCCTCCCACTCACGCACGCATCTTCCATTTACAGAGCACGCAGAACGCAGAAACAAGTAACGCACTCAACCTCCCCTTTGACCGGCCCTTTGACTGCGTTTTGCCGCCAATCCGACCGTCAAATCGCCTCCAAACTTCGCCCATGAACAACGCGCTAGCCCTTCTACAAAACCCAGAAGGGATTTTCCGATCAGATGCACCAGTCAAAAACGCCCAATTCAATTTTGACCGCGATTTCTGGTCAAACGATGCTTCGAATTGAAAAACGAATTACACCATTGAAGAGCTTCAACATATGTTAATTTGAGATTTTTCTAAGGACTTTGAATTTTTGAGTTTGATTTTGAAATGGATCTGGATCTGAAATTTTGTCTGCCATTGAGGAGGAGAAGGAGCTGATGAAAATTTACGCGTAGACAAATGAGAATAGGCGGAGGCTACGGTTTAGCGGGGATATTTACAGAGAAGGTTGAAAATAAAATAGATGGATAAAACAGGTGTACGCGCTAACGCCAACGTGGTCCAAAAAGCCCGTTCTGACCCCGGAACGAAACTGGGTAAACCCATATATCAAAATAGGTGTTTTAAAATATTTTAAACTCAATGGAGAAGGTTTCAGGTTCAAATTCCATCGTATGAAGAAGTTATGCTAAAAACAATATTTTCCAAATTGATTTCAATTGCATAAATTTCAAGGCGTTTCAAGTCCGTACGATCAAACGACAAGTCTGATCGCTACGAAACTTGAAACACTATTATAATTCACCGTTACAGATCCGATGAAACTAGTTTCATCGAAATCCGAGTCCGTGACCAAAAAGACAAATTTTATATTAATTAAATCAAATTAAATTAAATTAATTAAATCAAATTTTATATTTCAATTATAGAATTGACAATCTATCACCTCTATACTTCTCAATCATTTGCAATTATTTAAGCAAAATTTAAACGTCAATCTAGAGAAAATAATTTATCAATTGAATTGAAATGCCCTATCTTAAATTTTCATTATATTCAAAATTATAAATTTTAGTTCCCAAAATTTCTATTAAATTGAATTTATCCATAATTATTTCATTCATAATTCCAAATAGAAGGGCGTACCATTGGATTTAAAATTATCACATAAATATTTCCCGTTTCAACTAAAATTTTAAATTACAGTAATAATTACATATTTGAGTTCATTCGTTTGCAATAAATTCAACTATTATAATCTATATAAATTAACTCACTATTAAAGGTTCAAATTCTATAATTCATAAATTTTTCCCTCTTGATTTACTTATTAATTTGTAATTCTTTAAACAAATTCCCGTCAGTTTAAAGTAGCTTAATTCTCTCATTAAAGAATTTATTTCGATTTCTTAAAATAAACCCTCATTATAAATTGAATCCCATTTTATCCTAATAAGTTTCAAATTAAATGGATAAGTCCCAAATTCAACCTTTAACTTACACTTAAGTTTAGGTAAAATCAATTTATAACGTATTTCCCTTTTAGTTATTACTTTACATGCTTCTAGTATTAATTTCTCAATTAATCCACATTATTAAAGTAACGCTTTTAATAAATATGACCCTATGATTACTCAACATTTAATGAACGTTATTTCATTTCCCATTAGTGTAACCTTCATTTATTTTATTATCACTTATTACAAATTCTAATTCTATTAACAAATAAGCAGGTAGTTTAAAATATATGTTACAAATTTTGAATTAATCACTATTCATTATTATTGACTTTAATTTAGCATCACTTACCTTGCATTAACATTGTTACTTAACAATCCCTACCCAATTGCAATTTTATATTCAAATGAATACATTTACCTAAATCCTATTTCAATTACATTCATTAATGGGTGTTGCATTGAAATCTAATTTATTAGGTTATATCACATTATTACCATTAATTACAATTGGCTTACCAATTTTTATTCAATACCATAAATAAATAACATATTATTCAATACTTACTCTTGTTTCTCATATTCTATTTAAAAATCAAATCGTAACATTTACATTATTTTATTGAATTGGAATTTCATTTTAAATATATATATATATATATATATATATATTTTGTTAACTTTTAATTTCAATTGCTACATCTAATTCCTAACATTCATTTTACTATAAATTATGGAAATTATGACAAACTTAGTTAACGAAATTCACGGGTCGTTACATTATATTAATAATAATACTACTAATAATAATAATACAATTAAATTAACCATGTTTTTCAATAATAATAATAATAATAATAATAATAATAATAATAAATTAACTAAGTTAACCAAGTTAATAAAAATTAACTAAGTTTTGTTAAAATTAAACAAGTTTTATAAAATTAGTTAAGTTTAAGCTAACTAAATTTTATAAATAATAATATAACTAATTTAACAAAGTTTTATAAATAATAACAATGATTATGATGATGATGATGAATTAACTATGTTTATAAAAATTAACTAAGTTTATAATAATAATAATAATATAATTAAATTAACCGAGTTTTACTAATAATAATAATAAATTATCTAATTTAACCAAGTTAATAAAAATTAACTAAGTTTTGTTAAAATTAACCAAGTTTAAGTTAACTATATTTTATAAATAATAATAATATAACTAATTTAACAAAGATTTATAAATAACGATGATGATGATGATAAATTAACTTAGTTTATAAAATTTAACTAAGTTTATAATAATAATAATATAATTAAGTTAACTGAGTTTGAATAATAATAATAAATTAACTTAACCAAGTTAATAAAAATTAACTAGGCTTTGTTAAAATTAAACAAGTTTTATAAAATTAACCAAGTTTAAGTTAGCTAAATTTTATAAATAATAATAATATAACTAATTTAGCAACATTTTATATATAACTATAAGATTGGACTTTATTTATTTCATTTCGTTTATAACTTTGATTATTTATATGACATTATTTATAATATGATATACTCGTACAATGTTGTAGATGTTTGATATTAGATTTGAAGTCCTACGAAATAACATAATTGTTTGACTATATGTTGTGCTTTTACTTGTACAGGCATTGGATTTCCAAAGAGAGCAAGGTTGGACTTTTATGGTGCTAGCTTTCACTTGTGCATGCAACAAAGAATTATGGATAATCAAGCGTTTTGTTAGCACCAGTTTAGTATAACATTTTATTAGTACTAGGTGTGTAAATTTGTTTATGAATGGTTATTATATGTGAGTTTGGTCATTTTATCAAAAAACTATTGTATTAGAATGGTTATGGATATCTTATTTGATTATATGATTAATATGTTTTTTAATTGTTTAAATATGATGATTATGTGAGTGATTGTTGATTGATATAGTAGAAACAAAATAGACCATCAACAGGAAATAATAGCATGGAAAAATGGTGCATAATGATCAACAACTATTAGTAGCATTTCAAAAATGCTCCAGAAATACATATAGTGGTGTTGAGTAAACGCAACCATAAAGTAGGGGTAAAGTTGGAAACTCTATTGGTAGCGCAATTCTTTTGGTGGCGTTTTTAAAACGCTACAAAAAGATTTATGGTGGCGTTTGAGAAACGCTGCAATAAAAAGATTTGTAGTGGCGTTGAAATAAATGCAACTAAAAATCATGGATTTTTAGTTGCGGGCTTTATCACGGCGTTTATCAAAACGCTACCATAAGTTTTAGTAGCGTTTTTTGGGCGCCACCAAAAATAAAATTTCTTGTAGTGTTACATCCATTCAAACATAGCATAAGATTTAAAGAACATAATGGAAATAAAAGTTCCTACATTAGCTAATTTTCCTCCTATATGTCTCCGAAAGCTTATTCGTCTAACCTAAAAATCCCTACTTTCGACTTACTCAAGTGAGTATCTGAGAGTTTAGGGGGGGAAAGAAAATCTTAAGTTCAAGCAAAAAAATTGGTGTGAATAATAATATTCCATCGCGAACCAAAATAGATATCTAGAGAGACCACACCGCTGAGTGCAACGGATTTTCCCTTTAGTAGTATCTTACCAAAATATGTCAGTCATAATCATGCACCTACAACCATAATGGTTAGAACAAACATACCATGATCATAAGCATGCTTGCAACATGGGTAAGTTTGACTAGCCTGCCTTTCTAGGGTTATTTACACCCAGGGTTTATCCTCCCCACCAGTAGTCTGTCTATCTCAAATCATAGTTTTCTTAGGGTCACCATGAACCTAATGGTTTTATAGGCCAACCAATAATCTATCGGGTTGACTCGGGCCAAAACACAACCAAAGGTCCATAAATCTCTAAATACGGTTAGAAGTAAAGCTATTTAAATAATCCGATGAGCATATAGAGCTACGAGTTCCTTTCTGTGTGCAAACATCCTTTTGTTTAACTACTTACAAGCCCTACGCACTATACTCGTGGACCTTTACCAACCGCGGGCTAATGGCTAAAGCATAGGGCGCGACCTTACACCTGTCCCACCTAAAATCTTATTTGGCTTTAAATTTGAGAGTCGTATCTTTGGACCAATTCAAGGCATCCTAACACAATTGATCTATATGACCTCCTGGATGCAATTCTACTCACTCTAAAGTTTAATTTGATCATACTCACTATTGGAACAACCTAACTAGTATTCTACCTCCGAAAATCCCTAGATGTAATGTTAAGTCATGAAATGTGAGCATGACAATGATAAAATATGTAAATTTAACATATCAGTTGATACTAAGAAACATATAGAATTATTCAGTAAAATAGGTTCAATCAATAGTATAATACACCGCAAAATTACTTAAAATCAAATAAGATTTTCCATTGACAACCTTTACACAAAATTGGGCTAAATCACCATTTATTTCCTTAAATCTAACTATCTTTAACAATGATAAACCACTTAAAATCATTCTTTAAAACAAGGAAAACATCATCCACTGATGTTGTAGGTCCAAAAAGGTGGCATCAACGTTGACGACATATGTCAAAAAATGGGGCATCAACATTGACGACATGTGTCTAAATAGGTGGTATTAACATTGACGACATGTGTCCAAATAGGTGGCATCAACGTTGACGAAATGTATCAAAAAAGATGGCATCAATGTTGACGACATGTGTCTAAACAAGTGACATCAATGTTGCTGATTGGCATTGGCATTGATGATTGGCGCCAACATTGATGACTGTCGTTATCATTGATGACGACATCAACATTGATGACCGTCGCTAACATTGATGATTGGTGTCATCATTGACGATTGTCGTCGACGTTGATGATTAACGCCAACATTGATGATTGGCATCGACATTGATGTAGTATGATGGCATTTTTGTAAATACCTTGAAAACTGAATTATTTCCTTTTTAAAGAAATTTCATTTTACCTACCAACATTTGTTTGTCAAACTATGATTGGTTGGGACAAAAACTTTAAAATTTCTTTTCAGAATTTACCAAAATCATTTTTACCTTTCCAAAATCATTTACCCATTTAATTAATTAATACCCTTAATTAATTATTGATTTAAATGCTTTTCTAGCATAAGGAATTCATAATAATTCATAAACACTTGGGAAAAATCCCCTAAAATCATCGAAATTCATACTTCTTTCTTATATAAAAATTTCAAGGCCAAAATAATTATTTAATTATTTTTAATAATTAAAACCTGAAATAAACACCTTTTCCACCTTAGGGAATTCATTAAATATTCCTATTGACTCGAAATTTTTTGAAATAACCCATCTCCAAAATAATGATTTATACAATATATCAGAAAATCAAATCATTTGGAGATCAAAAACTAGGGTTTTTCCTTTAAAACCTAACATAATATTTCCATAAAAATTTCGATGAAAAATTATTCAATCAAATAATAGTAAAATCAACCATATCATGACATATTATCATTAATCAATTCAGAGTCAATCAAAATCCAAAAATCAAACACATAAAGATGAGATGGATACTATTATTCACCTTGATTTGATAAAGAGAGTTGAGATTTGAGTGTGTTGATTTTATTCCCCTTATCTTTAACTTGATTTCCCAGCTTTTCCCCTCTTAATCCCCTAGCAATGGCTGGCCTCTACTTTGTTTATATTTGTGTGAATGAAATATGAATGAGAATGTGTGAATGAAATATGAATGAGACTATGAGGGTGAAAGGGTTTATGTTTAGGAAATGAGGCTTATTCCTATTTTGCCCCTCTCATAAATCTTCCTTCTTATTTATAAGTTAAAGCAATTTTACTTGTTGGTTTGTTAAGGCCTAACTCAATTAATTATCAAATCTCATCTCCTTATCACCCCATACATTATTATATTTAATTTATTTAATTAAATCTCCTGATAATGTTAAATAAAAATTAGGGGTGTTGCAGTATGATAGACTCAAAAGCCATCTATTAAACTTTGGTTTTCAAATTGGTAAAATTGATTCTACGTTTTTATCAAAAAAGAAAATGATGATATTTTATTTGTTCAGATTTATGTTGATGGTATAATATTTGGATATACGAATGTAAATCTTTGTAATGACTTTGCAGCTATTATGAAAAATGAATTTGAATTGTCTCATATGGGAGAATTAACTTTCCTTTTGGGTTTACAAATTAAAAAATGGAATTTTTATTTATCGAGATAATACTGTAGAGAGTTACTAAAGTGTTTTGGAATAGACAAAACTTCAAGTAAACCCACCCCAACGAGTACTAGTTTACATTTAGCTAAAGATGAGAATGATAAGGATTTTGATCAAAAACTTTATAGAAGTATGATAGGTTCCTTACTATAAATTACCACTAACAGACCTAATTTTATGGTGAGTGTTTGTTTGTGGTCACGACTTCAAGCACATCCCAGGGAATCACACTATCGAGCAGTAAATGAATTTTGCGATATTTAACCAACATCAAAGATTATGGACTTTTCTAAAAGGTAACTCTTTTGAATTGGTATCATACAGTGATTTCGATTTTGGGGGTTGCAAGATGGATTAGAATAATACTGGTGGAACTTGCCACTTCATTGGTCAATCTTTGGTCTCGTGGTTTAGTAAAAAGCAAAATTATGTTTCACTATTGATATGTGAGGCCGAGTACATCTCAGCCGCTTTGGATTATGCACAAGTTATCTATATGCAACAAACACTTAGAGATTTCTAGAAAAACATTAATAAATCTTGTAATATCCTTACTTCCTATGTCGTATTAATAGATAAAATTTAATTAAAATAAAAGTGTCTGAATTCGATACTTGATAATTAATATTTTAAAAATGATTTAAGTTAACTAAATTCTATTTAATAAAAAAATTTGTTCTAATAATTGAATTATATTAGTAATTTTTTTCAAATTCTATATTAAAATGAAATAAATTATTTTAATTGAATATAAAATATTTTTATAAGTAAATAATTGTTATGTGATTAAAATAGTAGAAAATTAATAAGTGGGCATTGAATTGTATAAAATTCGACGGTTGTCGAAATATATTCAGTATAATGAAGCATAAACTATTTTAAATCAAATTAAAATTTATTTATAAATAAAGTAAAAAGAGTTGTTTAAAAGAAAAGAAAGGAAAATATAAATCGGTAAAACAAATTAATTAAAACTTGATTAAATATAAATTCTGGGCCAAAGCCAATTTAAAACTTTTTCTCCATTTTTCTAGAATACTCCTCATCCTATTCTTCACTCAAAAATCAAACCCGACACCTATACCCCCTCTTCAGCTTGTACTTGGTAATTTGCCCTAAATCCTTAAATATATTTCATGCAAAACAAAGAAAAAAAATAAAGAGATCGTGATGACCAGACATTTAAAAAATTATTATGAAAGGAGTTAAAGGATTTGGAAATTGAGTGAAGTATAATTTGTATACTTCCTTGTAACTGAATAAGAGATTTGCAACTATTTATTTCAAGATGGAAAAATGGAATTTTAGGGAAGAATGGAAATTTTATAAATAAATTTTCTTTCGATCAAAATTTTATGTTTGAATTTGTTTTAAAGACTTTGGGAAAAATGTAGTTTTAAACCCCGTTTGAATCAATAAATAATAAAATTATATGTTTTGATTGCTTCATATTTTTGTGTAACGAGGAATTAGAATACACAGGGTTATAGTACCATCTGGTATGGGACTTTTGGTAACATTTCTTCGGTTATTCTTTGGACTTGTTATATGGAATAATTATGCGATGAAGAGTGCAATTTACGAACATTATGTAAACGGGCGAGTAACACTAGGTGGTATGGGATGCTTGAGCTGAGTTTTGTTCAATTACTTTCTGTAAATAGATGTTACTCTAATAGCGTCAAGTATATGGGGTATTAACGTTAAGGTGATACTCGTTGGGAGTAAGCAGGCCGAGAGCCATAAGTGTGCCTATCTATTATGTGAATAATCTTATTACACGACATCGAGTAAACCAAATTGGCTAGTGTCCATCATAGCGGGCTGATTTGCGGGGTCGCACCCTGAAACCGTGACACAACTCTTAATGTATATGGCTGAAAGCTCCTGCCTGTATGTCACATTGACCAGAAGTCTGTTATAATTGGGGGAACTTGCAGGGTCATGACCAACGAAAAGCATAGTCTTGAACTTGATTGATATTAGGTCACGATGGTCGTCGAGGTAATTAAGACTATAGGGGTAGAGTTGGGAGTTTGTGAGGAAAGCTCCAGGAGCAGGCTGAGAGCTGAGTCTCCTATATAGTTATTATTGATGAGATTCTTGAGTGCTATAGAAACCTACTTATTCACCTATAAAGATCATCGTGTTTACGGCTAAGAGCCGATCAGACCATTTATTGAGACTGATGCCAAATAGATATTTATGATGCTGAGAGCACATAAGACTGAGAATCCTGATGATTATCCATGATACTAAGAGTTGAGTTGATTAGTAGAGGTCTGAGAGACCATATGATTTTTCATTGGCTTAAAGCCAAGTTGATTACTATCAGGTTGAAAGTCCGAATGATTATTATGTGGCTATCTATCTCTTGGATTATTTATGAGACTGAGAGTCTACAAAGTTATGTAACCCCATACACATTTGTGATAATGCTTTCGAGGATAGCAAGAGATATTGAGAGTAGGGAGTTATATCCTATATCTATCTTATATATGGTTATCTAAGAGGCAACCCTGGCTACTTGGGGTATACCATATTTATATTTCATGTATGTTTGATTTGGGTGATTGTTATGTGTTATTTATATTTATTGAGTGAGACATAACTTGGGTATGTCTAATTTACGATTATCTGATAGATAACCTAGAGCATTGCTGAGAGCTTGTCCTGTATTGTTGAAGAGTTCTTATACTTGAGGATAGTTAGACTATGGTAGTATCACCCACTTGATTATATGCTCGTTTGGTGTGTTGATTGACTTTACTTGGAGATTGGTTATCCTTTATGTGCATGGTTTTGAGATATGTTGACACTTGGGATATGCACATGCCACTTGTGTTGCACTTGTTAATACCATGCCAGTTTTTACTTCATATTAACATTTACATTCTAGACATAGTCTGACCCGCATGTTATTTATATAATACTCGGGTCAGTTTGAAACATTTTAGGTTCAGGAATGAGTTGACTAGAATGTGGAAGTTGGGCAAGATGGAGGATAGAGTATTTGTGTATAGTTTGCATATTTGTATCTACATGTGTTCATGTGTTGTCTAGATGTATATATGGTTCATACTGTGTATATTTTTGATGATAGTGGGCATTTGACTATTTTTGTAGACTCACATGGACTAGTGTACATTTTATATTATATGTTATCACTGGTTATGATTCTGTGATTTATTATATATTTTGTATTGTTCTATTCTGGAGACGCATGTCTTTATTGCTTTGTGCCTATACTATGTACGTATATGTGAGTTGTTTATGATTTTTTAAATACGTACCATTGTTAGCTCAAGGAAATATTCATGTGTGACAACCCAATATCTCCTCATTCTCTATACTATCAGACAGTATTACCTAATTATACTCTTTTTTAGTATGTGTATAAAGGTGGGGTGTTACAAATCTCCTATTTATTGTGATAACATAAGTGCAATCAATCTCTCAAAAAATCCTATAAACCTTCTAGAACAAAACATATTGATATACGTCATCAATTTCTAAGAGATAACATAGAAAATGAAATTATTTCTCTAGAATTTGTTAATACGAAAAATCAAATATCAAGCATTTTTACTAAACCATAGTGTGAAATAGCTTTACTAAAATTGCGTGGGGAATTAGGCATTTGTTCTTTAAAAGAATTAATTGAATAAATAGTTTTTAAAATTTACAAGAATAACTTAAATTAAACACACATACAAATATATATATGTGTGTGTGTGTATATATATTAAAATTAACTGGCTAAAAATATATTCTTTAAATTGAGAAGAATACTGTTTAAAATTATATCAGCTATTTATATTATAAGTTAAATAAATTTTTACCGAAAAATAGTATTTAGTGTAATTGGTTACGATAAATTAAAAGTTACTATCGTAACAAACATTTTTTCTATTTTAAGTAAACCTGTTAGCATTTAATCTTTTCTTTTTTGTACAAAAAAGAATAAACACTCTAACGACATGTCTTCTATGACGACCCACCTTTTTGGACGATTTAAGTCGACAGTAAACCACATGTAACGACCCGGTATTTTGGACCATTCAAATCGACAATAATCCACACATGTCTGGCTTGAATAATTCAAAATAACAGATTGTAAATAAATTTGGAGCAAATGAAATCAAATACACAGAATCACAGACATAGAACATATCAGAATAACTCGCAGCGAAATATAAAAAAACCATAGTAGTTCATGAAGCTACTATAACAAACTCTCAAAACATAATACATAATATCTGCTTGAAAAAATATACAATAGACATCTCAAATAAATAGAAGTTTATGAATACCAGAACTGAAATAGAACAACTGAACTGAAAGGAACAGATAACTAGACAAGCAGAATCTCCAGCGATTCCTAGCTCCAGAAAGAAATCCAAAGCTAAGCTGTAAATACTCAGGCTGACCCGAGCGTAAAGTAAAACACAAAACACTCGAGTCAGGACAATATATACTTATATAATGTAAACCAACTCAAGTGAACTGTAGTAGAAATGCACAATAACTCAAAGGATGCTTGGGATCGCCCATCCTTTAAGGATCAGTTAAACTATAAATTAAATACATCCCGTGGTTAAAATTTCAAAATGGTATTTTATACTTCGAAATCAAATATCATTTCAAAATTCAATATCCTTATAAAATCCATTTCAAAATATCAAAATATCATATTTCAAAATAATTTATATTTCGAAACAAATTACTTCATTTTAAATCATAAAAATGAAGTTAGTATATTTAATAATTAAAATTTTAAATTTCCAAAAATTTAACTTTTCAAAGTTCATTCGTTCACTTAAATTAATTAAAACAATGAAATTTCAACTTTCGCAGCATTTAGAAAATGCTACGGAAAGTCACATTTAAAATAGTTCAATTTAACAAAAGACAGCATTTAAAATTCTGTAATATGGTTACATTAGTTTCAAATAAACTTAGTTAAATTCAACCATTATAACATTTACAAAAATGCTATAATAGCCTTTAATTAAATTTAGCCATTTGGTTCATTATTATCAACTACAGCATTTACAAATGTTGTATTATCATTTACATTAGAATTTAATAGCGTTTCAGAAATGCAGTTAACTAACTTCAAATATTCAGTATAATTTCACAAACAATTATATTTTTATATAAATCATTTTTTTTACTTATAAAATCATATAATTTCACTTTTAAAACAATTATTCAAATACCCTTATATTCATGATTTTATAAAGTTAAAACTCCATTCAAAAATCAAAATTTAATAATAATTCACTTATTAAATTCCAATTTTAAATTATAAATTCATTAAATTAAATTAACTTAACACTTAATTTTAAAATTTCAAAATAACTTAATTCCATTTTTATTTACTTAACTTAAAGTTCACTCTTAAGCCAAATTCACAAATTTCCAATTTTAGTTATATTTCAAAATTTCAACTTAAATATTCATTCATTTCACATTTTAACTTTATTCAAAATCATTAATATAATATAAAAATCATTTAAATTCACTTTAATCCAAATTATCATGAAGTTATCACATTTCATATTTAATTTAAATTCCAATTATCACCCAATTAAAATTTCCCAAAATAACTTACATATCAAATTTTCTAGTTTTACCAATAATTTATTTCACTTATAAATTTTCAAAAAATCAATAATGCTTACATAAATCATTTTTTTATTTAGTTTAAATCAAATATTATAATATTTACATTTTAAAAATATTTTTAAGATTTTTATAAAAACATATTTTAACAACGGGTCTGTATTTCATTTCTAGTCTAAGTAAAGTGATACGGGTAATATATCATTTCAACCCGTAATTTACAAAGAAAACCCGGGTTTGATCATTTCAAACCCGCAATCCCAAGGAAATGAAAAATAATTGAAAATCATTCAGGCCTATCATTTCAGCCCATAATGATTTTCTCCTATTCTAAAGTCCGTTCGGGTATGTATCATTTCAACCCATAGTGATTCTAATCTAAAGGGAACTTGTAGTGTGATAAACTGATAAAAATAATAGAACAGCATAATATAACAGTAAAATATAATATAATAGGTGTTTAAGCATTGGTGAACATCATAAATCATAACATAGCAAGTGTAACATGATAATGCATTTTACAGATTCAAAAGGGGTCAATTCACTAGTTATATATGTACATAATGTCTGGTGAGAATAACTCACCTGTTAAGCTGGAGATTTACCAACAAAGCTCACAACACAAAGATTATGAAGGCACGACAACTCTAATACAATTTGAGTGTGGAGAGCAAATCCAATGATATAGATCTTGTGTTACAACCCAAACAAAAATCAAAGCAAACCATAAATTTCAATACACTAGAAATGACATAACTTTTAAATAAAAAGAGATACGAATGCCAAATCTTTTGCCTTGCTTTCTCTATTCTTTTGTCATGGCCTAGGGATGTTTTTGGCTCTGGTTTGAACAAGTTTGGCTCAGGTTTGGTCATGTGTATGCATGGCCTAGGTAGTAGAATATGAGGAGAAAGTTTATACAAAGGAATATGAAGAGTTTAAGGCAAAATTGGTGGGTTTTGTTCACAAAAATGGCTTGGCCATGGGCTTGTGTGGTCAGGTCAGAGAGGTATGTCTCAGGTCAGTGGAAGGAAAGGTGTGTGGTGGTCTGGCCAGAGGTGGTGGAGGCGGCCTAAGGTGGTGGTGGTGGTGGAAAATGAAGTGGTGAACAAATAGTGGTCAAACAACATGTTTTTATGGCTTGTGTTGCAATTTTTGTGGAGTTTTGGCATCATGGTGGCTCGGCCTTGGTCAAGACTAGAGGAGTAGCTGGTGGTGATGGCAGGGAAGAGATGTAGGGGGTGGTGGCCGTGGATATGGAGTGGAGGCCATTCAAAGAAGCAAAGAAAACAAGGCAAAATACATGAAAAATGAGAAGAAAAGTGTAAAAAAAGTAGCCATTACCCATAGATTTTCTTGAAGCCATGAATGAATGAGAAGGTAAAATGTTTTTGGGTGAATGGAGGCTGAAAAATCACGGCTACAAACCAAAAATGCACAGCCAAGATAGTAATTGAGGAGTTATGGCAAATGAAAGGACAAAGGAGATGAAAGGACTTAAGGTAAATAAGCTTTTAAAACTCTTCATATTTCTTTTTCTTTAAATTCAAATAAAACAAAAATAAAATCAGTAAATTGACTTTAAAACCGAAACAAAGTAATATAAAATAAAAATAATTAATTAATTTTAAAGAAAATGGAAAAAGAATATAAGAAATTGCTTAAAAATTGAAAACAGGGTCCAGAAATTACAAATAAATCACGATTGTCTTTGGAAAATTATCTACTTCATTTTAAAAATATTCTAAAGAAAAATTTTGAAGTAAAATAATTTCTAAAGTATTTTCAAAGTGAAATAAATAATTTAATTTAGAAAAAAATAGAAAAAAACTAAAGAAAAATGTTTAAAAATTGGAAATAAGACATGAAAAATACAAATAAATATCACTAGCCTTATAAAATTTCTATTTCACTTTAAACAAATAAATAAAATAAATGAGGAACAAAATAAAGTGGGAATGAGAATAAAATAAGATTTTAAGAAAAAAATAGAAAAACAAATAAAGAATTACTTTAATTAATTGAAACAGGAAATTAGAATTTTAAACAAAATACAGCTAACACTGGAAAATGCCAATTATATCTTTAAAATGTTTTAAAACCAAAGTATATACATAACATGTTATTTTACCCATATAAATATAAATTATAATATTACATGACCAAATAAAATATTATTTTTTTATAATTTAAAATAAATAATTTTGTTAAATACAACAAATTACACACAATATTTAAAAGGGTATAACTTTCACATTATAAATCAAATTTTAACGAAACGAAAAGCATTATTCTTAAAAAATTTATTTACTTTCATAATAAAAGATAAAATTCAAATTTTCAAACTTTAAAATTTCTAAATTAAAAGTCAAAGTTTGACCATATTGACCAAAATTCACTTTTCTGGAAAATATTCTTTTTAGTCATGTTTGGAATTCTAATTCACATCAAAATCAAAATTTATATTTAAAATAACAAAATTTATTCATTTTAATAAATAAAATAAAGTTTTTAAATCAGGAAATCAATTAAAATAACCGAAATAAATAATTAAAAAAATCACAAAATACAGGGTTGTTACACCACACATGCCTAACTCAAACTATTCAAAAGGACAATGGGGTTTAATAAGAAAATAAAAGTAAAGAAGGAAACAAAACACAGAATCTCGCAGCGGAATGATCAAATAAACAGTTCATGAAGCTGTTTTATAATATACATTTGATTACACAATTTTTTACAACATAACCATCATACAAACAACAACATACCAATAATGATGCAGCGGAAAATACAAATAATATAATATACAAAACTCCGTCTTCATCCTCAAGAAATGTGACGCCCCACTCCGAGACCCACATTAGCAAAGAGTATTACAAGGTAACACCGTCTGCTAATGCGGAGAATAGAGCTGGTTAGGAGCGACCATCTATAGCCTTGTCTTAATTACCTATTGAATACGCCGACAATTGCCATACATTTTTCTTTCTTTCTCAAGTGGATCGACATATCCAATAAATACTTAATACAAAACCATAGGTGGTTGAAGGATCTATCAAAACAAATATAACAACTTAAATGTAATACACATCACAGAACAGTGGATCATCACATGCATTTACACATATACAGATACATTACAAAGTATACAAAATGATACATGTCATGTGGTAAGAAAACCACAATACACAGGCGAGTCAAAAGAATACATATCAGAGTTACAGCCAAAAAGGACTACACAAAAAGCTATAACAAAAAGGAGCTAGCGGAATAGTCCATGCGGAAGCAAAATAGGCTAAGTCCAATGTACCTAACCTGAAACATCTCGGTCTGACCCGAGTATAAAATACACGGGTCAGTCTAGCTAAACAAATCAGTTAGACAAACTAAATGATAATGAACATACAAGATCATAAAGTACCACTAATATCTCCAAAAGAGATAACCAAATCATCTAACAAAAGATGAATCATAACAAGCCTCATATCATCGGCAACTCAAATAAACAAAGGATATCATATCCCCAAAACAAGCCAAAAAGGCAAATAACAAATACCAATAAAGGCAACACAAGTTTCCACAAGGTAATCACTATATATCGTGTGGTTAAAAGAACCTACACCGAAAGGCGATACACTAGGGAAATATAATTGTCAAAGAAACAAAAGATGCTCGAGCTCAGTACTGTATAACAAGAATCCACAAGCCCGAAGGCAACAAACTTAAATATCTCTCGAGCGGTGATGAATGACCAACTCCAAAAGCGATACTATAGGGCAACAAACCCGAAGGTACAAACCCGAAGGCAACATACCCGAAGGCAACAAACCCCGAAGGCTCAAACCCGAAGGCAACAAACCCCGAAGGCAACAAACCCCGAAGGCTCAAGCCCGAAGGCAACAAACCCCGAAGGAAACAAACCCCGAAGGCTCAAGCCCGAAGGCAACAAACCCCGAAGGCAACAAACCCCGAAGGCTCAAGCCCGAAGGCAACAAACCCCGAAGGCAACAAACCGTAGTGGCGAAGGTCCGGAGGCCCAGTACTGGACACCACTAACTGGCGGAATGTATCACAACTCTCAGAAAGGAACCCGAAAATGTTAACGTGAGTCCCATACCACACGTTCGCACTAAACGGTTTACTAACCGTTAGTCAATTTCACACTTAAAGCAGTACAAAGTTCACCTCATATCATCGGTAAACCAGACCCAAAGGTCAAAACGGTCAAACGAATAGATTAGGAATTAACTGAAAAGATAATCACACGTGTTCATAGCACGCGTTTTATTTAATCATTTAATTCTCCTCCCTCTTCGCTCGAAGTGCAAAATCGTGTGTTTGATACAGAAATTATAAGTTGGTGAAATGAGCTTTTAATACAATTTAAAAAGATCACTTTATAAAAACCCATGTACGAAATCAAAACGAAGAATTATCAAAGTCAAAAATGCGATAACAACTAATTGGAATCGACACGAATCAATTAAAATTGGAAACCAAGCAAAATAGGCAAATTGGGCTGAGACAAGCAGATTCAGACGTCTGAATTGTATATTTCAGACGTCTGAAACCGGAGCTCAGGTAATACTTTGCCTAGGCCAATGATGGCCAAATCATATCAGAAGTAATCGGATGAGTGACGATGGCTAGGGGTTTACGCCAAACGACTACCCAACCTTAAAGACTCACCAATATACTCCAACCAACATGCCCAAACATCCATATAAGGATTTTTCATAGATTTTGACTTCAAACGCCAAAAATTGGAATATTCATTAAACCAATTCAATTCAAAAGCAAATGGACAAGGAATATATGTTAGGAATTGCTACCTAACACTATCAAAGATATAGACGTAGATGTGAGTTCAAAAACTCACCTTTTAAACCCAAACACAAATGATAAGCTCTAGAACAAGCAATAGGTTAATCTCTCTTCAACAATACCCCAAGAACTTCAATCTATAATCAAAGATGAAGTTTTCTCTAAGTTAAGATATTAGGAATTTCTGAGAATTTGAAGAGGGATTGAGATGGAGAAGATGAAAAGAAGGCTTACCTAAGCTTCTCTTGGATTTTGGACTTGAATTTGAGTTTGCAAATGAATCTAGGGCTTAGGAATTTCCATTTCCCATTCTTTCCCCCATTTTTGCTAAAGCTTGAGTGTTTAGGAAATGAAATGAGTGAATGAAGAGGAGAGGGGCTGAGTTAGGGTATAGTATGAGTTGGGTGAAACCCAAACCCAAGCCTAAAGCCCTAGTGAAAAAAATAGCAAAATTCTACTCAACTCCAAACATATCGATGTTTATACTCAAAAAAGTCGCAAACACCATTTTGAACTCAATGGAAGTGGTCTCGAGTCCAAATTGTTGATTCTCAACTTCAGTCTTCATTCAGACGTCTGAATTTGGAAAAATATGAGTATTCTATCTTCATTCAGACGTCTGAATCTGGAAAAACAGAAGTTGTCTAGAACAATATTCAGACGTTTGAATCGTCCATTTCAGACGTTTGAAAATGGCAATTTTAGCCTATTTCCTTTCTGGATTGACTCGAACAATTTCAGACATCCGAATGCTTCATTTCAGACGTCTGAATCCCTGTAAGACAGTTTTTATTTATTTTTCTTTTCAAATAAACACCTCTGTATCTCGATCCACATAGACTTTTCACTATTTCGACTGTTCTTTAACGAATAGTGACTTTTTCGGACTAAAATCCGACTAACGATGCTATACTTAAATTAAACATTTAAAATATACCATCGTAAAATATGCTGGTTGTTACAAGAAATAATGTCTTCAAACACTTAAATGTTCAGGCTGACCCGAGCGTAAAGAAAAGACAAAACACTCGAGTCAGAACTAAAAGTTCTTTTGTAAGTTAAATCAACAGCAAGTAAATATGAGTGTAATAGCTTCAGAGATGTTAACGGGATTTTACATCTCCTATCCAGTATATAACACGCGTGCAATAACTTAAGAGATGTTACGGGATTTTCCATCTCCTAAGGATCTGTTAAACTATCTATATGTAGTAAGACACGCTATATATGCAGTGTCTAATCAGTAAAGTAAATATTTTTCCTAGCGTTAAGGCTTTACATTAATCCCTCTTAACAAATTTTTGAGCAGGTTGTCTATGCAGGTCCGGTAACACAACCAATAACGTTGGTAGCAAGTGAGTCCCCTATAGGTACCATACTAAAACAAAATCGTAGTGGTCGCGAATAAGGATGAAGAGTATGACAAGGCATGTGAGGCGATGTAACGACCCGTAAATTTTAACGGTTTTAATAACGTAATTAACCAGATTTTTGTGAAATTTTAAATGATTAAATTTGGAAATAAAAGTTTGATATTTTAAATACGTCTATATAAACATAGCAACTGGTAAATTTTCATCAGAAAATATGGAAGTTTATTTTATTGTGTAATTTTATTTAAATTTAAATCAGTTAATATTAGATGATAATAAAATGTTTTCCAAACCTGAATATTTTTATACAATAAATTTGTAAATCATCTTCTGAGTGAGACATCATCTTCCATTTCATCAAATTCGAACTGTTATTGCTCCGTTTATCTTATTTACGGCGTTTTAGCAGCATTTTCAGTACCGAACATCGACTTTTGATAGAATGATCGTGCCACTAATTCTGTATACCGTTTTGATCGTCTCGTTGTGTTGATCTCAGCAGTATATTCGTATGCTCATTTTAGTGTCCGGTACGCGGCGATACCGGCGAAATAGATAACCACATCGGTATCCATTTTAACTTTTTCCTGTGTCCATTCAATTTCCCAACGGTTGAAAAACGAACAGTTCTTTGCTTTTGTTCATTCATAAATTCTCGTGCATGTCACTCTTCCCCAACATTGAACATAAAATCTGGTTCCAACGTTTTCTGGTCCGTTCTTTTTCTATGCGTTCCAACTTGAAGTAATATTATATATAACCTTTTTTTAATTTGCTATAGCTTTTCATTTTTCTCCTATAGCTCTTCCCCTTGCTTCCCATCTTCGTTTTCTTCCTCCACCTCTCCCTTTCGGCCTTCCCTCTTCCCAAGTCGTTCACCCACCACCTACAACTGCAGCCCGACCCAATAACACCCACTACATCCCCTTGCCTCCTTCTTTTGCCCCACCATCAGCACTGGCCGCAACCTTCCCTTCCGCCGGCCACATCTCCAAACTCTCCGGCCTCGCCACCACTTCACGTCGACAGCCCAACAACCCAAAGAGACAACCTAGCACCGCCTCTCCTGAAGCTTAGGCCATCTGCTCAGCCCCACTTACATTCGCCGCATCAAAATTCCACCTCCCTATCACCTCCTACCAAAACCCCGTGCCAACCACTCTCCATCACCTCGCCACCCAAAGCTCCTCCTTCCCAGATCCATGGCCGAATCTATATTTTACATAAGATATATATTTATATATTTAAAGTGTTATCTTATATATATACTACTAGTTTATATAATATTTTGGGTTTGTAAAAAAATTTGTGTGTGTGTCAGTTTATATATTTTGTTATGTAATTATATATATAGAAGCTGTTAAGTAGCATATATATATATATATAACTTCATATATTGCATAGTGGATATATCAATATATTTATAATATGTTTATAGTTTATAGTATTGGTAGCTATATAATAACATATTGAGTATATACGCATATATACTTTATTGTATATATATATATATACATATAAAGTTCTTTATGTACGTATTAGTTTATATACTTAAAATATTTGTTTATATATGTCATTGTTTATAATTTGTTAGTCTGCATATCTATTATTTTATATAAAGTATATAATATGTTGATAATCTGTTATTCTTTATTATGTCAGTAATATATATTACATGTTAGCTATATATTTTGACGGCATATATAAATATACAGATGTTAGTTATATGTCAATTTGAATATATATAGTAGTAAAATATACAGATGTTTATATACATATTAGTTTTTACGGACAGATATATAAGTTTTGCATGGATTTGGACTTTCAAATATGATATGCATCTTGGAATATATAAGGAAGTTGATTTTGATATATGTATATATGTTACAGTACATTATTTGTCAAAGAAGTATTGTATATATATATGTTGTTTTAAAAATGTAGCATGTATGTAAATTGTATGTATGTGTATATATATTAATTTATATGTAAGTATTTATGAACTTAGTTTTTTGAATATATATATATATATATATATATAATTTTTGAGGTTAGAGTTGAAATATTGATTTGAAATTTATATATATATATATATCTTATTTTAAATGTATGTTTTAAAAGTTGGTTTTAGAGAAAAAAAAAATTTAACGTATATTTTGTTTCAATTATATCAAGATGATTCTGATTTGTTTTCATCAATTCCTATTTATCAGCTTTGCATCAAATTCATGCCAATCTTGCTTTGCTTTGGAATTCGTGCTTAGATTCGTAACTCTTCTCGTTCATCTCTAGTCTCGGAAGGTGAGCAATCACTCACGATTAACATCCTTATATTTATTAAATTTGATTTCATTTGAAACGACAATTGAAATATGCTGCTAAATTGAAATGTTAATTTTATAATTGCTATATATGATATGCCATTATCTGTAATTGTTCACCTGTGATATGACACCATATCATGTTGTATATATTTAAATTTGTTACTGATGATATATGCATGTTGTTGATATTATTATTATTATCATATTTGTTCTCGCTCTGCAAGTTGCCTGTTAGTTTAGAATTCCCTATGGGTTGAAATGATACATACCCGAACGATCTTGTAGAATAGGAGAAAATCGTTATAGGTTGAAATGTTAAACCCAAGCGATTTTCATTGATTTTAAATTTTGGGATTGCGGGTTGAAATGATATATACTCGTAGATATTTAAATTGCGGATTGAAATGATATATATCTGTATCACTTGACAATAGGATAAAAAAAATTATACAGACACCGTTGGTCTATATATATATTTTGAAAATGATTTCCAAGGTTTTGAAAGGAATATATGGGTTAATAAATATTGGTTTTTAGATATTATATATAAATGTTATTTTTATAAAGATTTAAATTTTAGATTTTAAAATAATATGTTTTGGAAATTTTAACTTATAAGTTAGTTTTGAAAAAATGTAAATTTCAAGATTTTACTTGTATTGTATTTATTTTAAAAATATATAAAAATAGATTTAATATAAAATAAATTTAATAATAAGTTTTAATTTAATAAAATTTAAATTAATTAGTATATAATATGTTTATGTATTTACTTAAATTTATATTAATATTTTTAAATAGATTTTTATAACTTAAATAATAAAGGTTGGAAAGATAAATTAATGTTGACTTGGAATTTAAATTGGTTAATAATCGAATTTAAGAAAGAATTGATTTAAACTTATCAGTTTTGAGATTTTGAAAAGATATAATTATGACTTGGTTTATAACTTGATTTGATAAAAAGTGATTAAATGAATATTCTCAATTTTGAATAAAATTGAGATTGAATATTTAATGATTGGTTTATATATATATATATATATATATATTGGGATTTAAATAAATTGTTATAAAAATGGTTAAGGGAATAATTTCCAATTTGGATAAATTTAAAGTTAAATGTTGAAATATAAATGAAATTTATATTGTAAATGTTTGAATATTTAAACTAGAGTCTTTGAACTTTAAATTGAAATGGTTAAACTGGAATTGATTCAAATTGAATTTTGGATTTAAGATGATTTAAATCGATTTGCGAAATTGGAGGAACTAATTCTATTATATAAAGTATTTATCATGTATATAAACTATTTTAATTTATAAAGTATTTTAATACATATACTATTCTCAACATTTAAACTATTTAGGTGGAAAGTGTTATGATTTCAAAGGGTTATGGTATTAAAGTGTTATGATTTCCAAATGTTATGATTTCAAAAGTGCTACGATTTCGGAAGTGTTATAATTGTGAAAGTGTTATGATTTTGGAAATGAATATGATTTAAAGTGCATGATGATACCAAATTGATATAGTTTGAAATGATATGATATTTTGATATGAATCATGAACTGTTTGAAATGAAATGACCACGGTGTTATAATAACGTTTTGTTGTTAAAGAGACCGGGATCGGATATTGTCATACTCTATGCCAATACCGAAAACCACTTTAACAACTGTGTACGTGTTGGAGATTCCAAAAATGAAGTAGGATGGTTTGGCGACTATTCTATATGGTATGACGTGACCCTGACTCCCGTGAGTCGGCTTAGATGTGACTAAAATAGGAGCTATACCGGGCCAAGTGAGGTCATTCCTCCGATCAGGCACATTCTTCGATACCATTCTATTGCTTTTGTGATTTGATTGGGTGCACCCTTTGATTTGGGAGTGTGTCATGAGGTGGGCGGTAGTAGCTGTTATGCGTTACCACCAGTCCGGGAGTGCAATTGGTATATCTACCCTGGCATTGCCTCAAGTGCCATGTTCACATGCCCTAGCGCGCCTTCTACGAGTTTGTTTTGTACCATACTTATGTGGTGTCCTCTGTGTAAACCTCCAGTTTATGGAGGAGTTGTATAGACTATGGGAATATATAAAATGTGTTAAGGGGGATATGGGTAACGCCTTAACGCTATTTTAATACTTTTACTTTACTATAGACATATTATAGTAGCGTATATTACTACATAGTAGATAGTTCCACGAATCCTTAGAGGATGGAAATCCCAAACATCCTTTAAGTTACTTGTATTTCAGTTGATATTTCACTTGAGTTGGATTTATTGATATAAGAATGTTAATATTGACTCGAGTGTTTTGTGTTTTTCTTTATGCTCGGGCCAGACTGAGTGTCACAACATTTGAGACTCACCTTTGGAGTTTAGAGCTTCGCTTGGAGATCCATCTATATCTATTCAGCTTTCAGCTATCCAGTTGTTTTGTCCAGACTTGTCATCTGTTTGTATTCGAAACTATATTGTATTTGAGATATTCTATTATATTTTATTTCAACTCTGTTGTTTATATAGTAGCTTCATGAACTACTATTTATCTATTTCGTTGCTTATTGTTATATTACTCTGTGTCTATGATTCTGTGATTGATTTATTTACTGTATATGCTGAGTTTTGCCAAATATAAATTAACAATCTGATATTTTGAGCAATTCAAGTCCGTCATGTGCGGATCCGAATGGTTTGAAATACTGGGTCATTACAGGCGATGCCCAAGGTAGGATACTACCGTTTTGCATTTCCTGAATGGTGGTAACCCCTAACGACCCACTGCATCCAACACCTCCAAAATAAAATCAAATCAAGGTGCACCAATCAAGTCAACATCAATAGGAATACGAAGAGTTGTGTCTGTTAGAGGTAGCTATCCTCAGTGGTCAGGTACGGCTCCTGTTTTAGTCATTTCAAATTGACACAAGTGTCAGGGTTATCCATTATCGTTTTCTTTCTTCAAATCTAGCAAACGCCTCCAATTTAACCACTTCATTCTGGATATCATCCAACGCGTACACAGTTGTTAAAGTGGTTCCAATATTAATAAAGAGTATGCCAATAAGAGGCCCCGGTCACTTTAACAACCAAACGTTATTTTTAACACCGGTTGGTTCTTTTACATTTCAAAACCGATTCACGTTTGATATTAAAATATCATATTCACTTCAAAAAAATATCACTTAATTTCAAAATACCATATTTACTCAAAATATGTCATTTTTATTTGAAAATATCATTTCAAATTCCAACTTAGGTTATAACGACATTTAACCACATTTGTATTTAAATCAACGATTTAAATATAAACATTCCAACTGTGCACGGTTTGAAATTTTAGAAAATAGTTTGAATAGTTATAAATAGTTTAAAGATTTAAAATCGTTTAATATAAAATGGTTTTGAGTATTGAAAATGGTTTATATAGTAAAATAGTCTAGAAAATCTAAATAATTTGAATATTAAAAAGAATAGATTTTAAACAGTTTATATTCAAATAATTTATTTTGAAAATAATATCAAATCAAATAGTTTCCTTCAATTTCAACAATCTGGACCCATGCCCAAATTTCAAATCAACAAAACTCAATTTCCAATCTTTCAATTCAATTGATTCAATCTCGATTTAGTTTCATATCGACTTGATTTCAATTCAAATTAACTTCATTTTTCGAAACATTCATTTTTAACTTCAAATCCAATTCATTAATTCAATTCACTGATTTAAAATTTCAATTCAATTCTTATTTTAAACCATACAATTAATATCAATTTCAAGTCCAATTTCAATTTACTAATTTAAATCACTTAAATCAAATTAACCTCATTGTTCAATTTTAAGATAAAATCTTTAAAATAATTCAATTTTCAAAATTAAAGTCATATATCAATTATAACTTCACATTTCCAATTCAATTCTTTAAAAACAATTTCTTTTAACCAATTTCAAATTCAACATTTCAAAGCTTGAATTAGAAAATAATTTAGTTCATATAAATCCACAATTTATTTCCTTTAAAACAATATCATTTAATCAAAATCCAAATTCAAGATTTTAAAACCATTTATTTTAACCAATCTAGTGTTCATATATAATTTTCTACCCTATGGCCAAGTGATCAGTTATTTCAATTTTAATTATAGGGATGGATATATTTCATTTCAATCCAAATCAAAGTGTCATAGGTATATATCATTTCAACATATTTCTTAATTTATTCAAAATAATTTAAATAACAGTTTATATGCTTTTAATTAATATACAGAGTGATAATAGAGATTAAAAATAAATAAATAAACATCCAATCATCCAATATGTCAACAAATAGACATCCATCATACTCAACATCCAAATCAGTCAATAATTCACAATAATTTATTGGTTATCAATATCAGATATTTAACTAGCAATTAAATCTAATATTAATTTAAATATCAGTTTAATCCAATATAAATTCAAATTAAATTTATATGACAATTTGAATTAGCAAACATCAATCAATAAAATTCTTATCACTTCATAAATTTAAGTCAACTAACATAAGAAGGTTTAGTATTGTGTGAGTGGGTTAAATCACCCACCTTTGGTATTAGCCCATAAAAATCCAAACAGAAGTGCAAAATCTCAACTGTTTCCAAATTCAACCGAATCAGTTTCATGTTGTCCGGAATTTAAATATGAATCCAATAGAAGAAATTACGCGTGAATCGAATTTTATATGCAAAAGATATTCATGTTATAAGAAATATTATTAAAATAATAATTGATACACACGTTTATAAAAACAAAGTTTAGTGCTTACATTTTTCTCAAAATGAGGCTTCAGGAAAAGATGGAAGAACAAATTAAGATGAGGGCAGGACTTGTAGGAAAAATAAAAAGAGAATTGAAACTCATGTTTCATAAAATAAAGCTTTGGAATTTGAAAGCTCACGTTGAAACGATTCATGGAAAGGAAGGTTTGAAATGGAGATCTGAACATAGGAAATGAGGTGGTGACAAAAAATGAAGGGACGAGTTTAAAACGTGAACAATTTTATGATAAGAATATCCCTTCAGCAAAAACAATTTGAACTAAATGAATATGAGGTGTTATGAGAAACAAAACGCAAACGAGGAAATAAAATTGCAGGTTACTTAATAATAAGGAAATGAAGGTGGAGGGACAAAAATGAATAGTCACATTTTGTTATGAAAGCTTCAGGCATTAATAATGCATAAGGAAATGTACGTAGGAATGAAAAAGTTTGCAAAGCAAAGGAAAATGAAATTTTGAACAACTAAAAATGAGATGGCAAGAATTAAATATAGCCTAAAAGTCTAGGCTCAGGTACTAAACAGAAGGAGAAATGAACGGATCAAGTATTAATAATGAGGTAACTATTTTAAAACGTACATGTAATAATTAATAACAAAAGAAATGAAGGGACCATGTACATCACACAGCCTTTTGAAATGAAATTTTTGAAACGTAACCAAATTGATTTCATTAACTTAAATAATACTCAATTTGTACACATTTAATTATTTTTATCAACATATAATTAATAAAATTATACTTACCTTAAAAATGAAAACATTTAATTTGGTTTTCTCAAATTGATCATTTATTTCCATTAAAACGCCATTTCCGTTTAACACAAAACGTGCGTTTTTTTACTTAATCTATTAATTGTAATCAACGTTTTCTTTCCTTTTAATTGAAATATTTCAATTGCATTAGTTGTACTTAATTACAAAGTTAAATTTGAAAACAGACAAACAAAAATGAATGAAAAATAGAACAATTGTTTTCTTTAGTCATTTAAACACGTTTATAAATTTGTTGTTTATACACTAGAGTTTAATAAATAACTTAAATAAATTATTTTCCTATTCTTGTAATCATTCTGTATGCTAAAACACAGTTCAAATAAACATATATTTCTTCCTTTAAATCAATCATTCTATTCTTTATTTTAATGAAATTAAACCTACATTCACAAATGAAACATTCATTTTATTTGATGTAAATGTTCTTTTCATATAATCAAACTTTCTTTATATTTTCACAAAACATAATCTACGTTTAATTACACCTATTAATTTATAAGTGTCCTCTCTCCTATTAATTGAAATTATTCAATTACATTAATTTCAGTTGATTACAAAGGTGAATTTCAAAATGGACTAAATAAATGTAATGAGAAAGAGAACAATTATTTCCTATCTAATAGTAATTTAAACATGTTTATACACTATAGGATACAAGCAGGAATTATACATTTCTTACTAAATAATAGTTTCTCATCTCTGCAATCAATCTTTCAGCTACCAAACATTTCAACTAAATAAACATATGATTTCTTCTTTAATAAAGAAATATTTATTATTCTTTATTAACATTTATTATTCCAATCAATTGGAAATTTACATTCAAATAGTTATTAACTTCATTCAACCCAATATTATTGAAATACACACTAACATATGTTATCATCCTTACATTAATGCAAACATACGTCATTAATAGAAATTTTAATTCGGCTCATAACTTTATTATAATTTAATTTGTATCAGTAAAATCTTAATTTTTTTATTCCTAACAATTTTATTCGAAAATCTTATTTAATTTAATATTTTTAAATGGTTAAAAATACGAGTTGTTACAATCTCCTCCACTCAAAACTTTTCATCCCGAAAAGGAACAAGAAAGAATCAAGAGGTTTGATATATTTTGGTCAAAATAATCATTTTACAAATATTTAAACTTATATATTTAAGTTTAGTATAAATTTGAAAATAACTCAACATCCACAAAAAATTTCTAAGTCATAAATTTACGAAAAATTTCGATAGAGTCTCCTTTGCGCGGTTAGGTCCAGAAAAATAATAATATCAATATTTACAATATATATATATATATATATATATATCATATTTCAATAATAAAATATCCCAAACCATGGGAAAAAAATAAAATACCATTCCAAAAACCATAATAAAAAAACGTACCTATTTGTCGGGCAAACAAACTTAATTTATGAAACCAAAAGCAATAGTTATTGCTTCCATAAACCTGTATTTTACTTACATAATCCAAAAGAGTTAAAACTATGTAAATAGAGTAATATATTAGTTGTTCCAATTAATAGCACAAGCAACACAACATAAATAACAATCATATGCAAACAAAAGTAATACGATTATTATATTCAACCAAAGAATCCATTGCACATTCATAGCAATCAAAACTAATGGTTTGTCCAGGTTCAGATACTTTCCATCGTACAAGGATGATAAATAACTACCAAGTGTACCTTACACACAATAGCCTTAGATAATTACTTAATAGATTATTCATACAACCTCAAACAAATTGAAGTATCATTTCCCAAACTTCCCATAAGCCAAACGACAAAGAATTCAAATATTACTTAAGTTTATTCTATTCGTTTCTTTTCACATCATTTACTTTCCATTTATTTTCATTCATTCATACAATGTCATATTTTCTTAATTTTCATATCATTACTTACATAATTTATTTCCTATTCAATATTTGAAATCATCAATTAATCCATTATTAAAGTGTTACATACATTTCATTGCAGTTTAATTCACATTTATTATTTACTTATATACTTGATTTCCATTTAATATTAATAGCCACTAATGAATCAATTCATACTTAAGTTTCTACTTTTTAATTTACATTCATTTCTTCATATACAGTATCATTTATTAATAAACTTATTTATGAATCATTTCAGTCATTTTCTTAAGTTTATAATCATTTTCTTAGATAATAATCACTTTTTACTATTCAATCTAATTATTAGCATTTCAAAAAAATAACTTATGTTCATGCATTCCCTGTAACGACCCGATATTTTCAACCATTCGCATCCGCACATGTCGGACTTGAATTGCTCAAAATACCGCGTTGTAAATAAAAATTTGGCAAACTCATCATATACAGTAAATAAATAATCACAGATCACAGACACGGAGTAATATAATGCAGCGGAAGTAAAAGAGATAGTAGTTCATGAAGCTACTATATAAATACATCAGAGTTAGTTAAGATACAATAGAAATACCAAGATACAACGGGAGTAACAGTATGAAAATCAGGTACAACTCAGAATACGACTGGAATCAACTGGATAACAAAATGAATAGATATCTAGATCTTCAAAGCAAAACTCCAGCTCCAAAGGTGAGTCTCTAATGCTGTATCACTCAATCTGACCCGAGCGTAAAGCAAAACACAAAACACTCGAGTCAGGACATAAATACTTATACAATGTAAACAAACTCAAGTGAACTGTAATAACAGGTATAAGTAACTCAAAGGATGCTTGGGATCGCCCATCCTCTAAGGATCCGTTAAACTATTTACTATGTAGTAATATTGCGCTATTATAATAATGTCTAATATAAAATAAACATACTTTTAAATAGCATTAAGGCTTTACATTTTCCACCTTAACACGTAATAGTCCCAGTAGTCTATCCAGTATTAGCATACTCCCAAAATGGGGGCTACCCTCGATACTCCATAGGCTACGGAAGAAATCACAAATCATAGTAAAGCTCGATATGGCAGGTGACACGGCACACAAGGCAATGCCAGGGTAGATATACCAATTACGCATCCGGACTGGTGGTGACGCATAGCAGCCACTACCGCCCACCTCGAACATCACTCCCAAATCAAGGGGTGCACCCAATCAATCACAAAGTAATAGAATGGTATCGAAGAAGTGTGTCCGATCAAAGGTGCTACCTCCTTGGCCCGTCGATCGCTCCTGTTTTAGCCACCTTATGCCAACTCACGGGAGTTGAGTCCACGTATATACCTTAGGATCGTCGCCACCATCCTACTTCATTCTGGAAACTCCACCGCCTACACAATTGTTAAAGTGGTTTTCAGTATTGACAGAGAGTATGTCCATATCCGATCCCGGTCTCTTTAACAACCAATCGTTATTATAACCCATGGATATTTATTTTCAAAACAGTATATACTTTCAAAACCAAAATATCATATCTATTTCAAACCATATCATTTATTTTAAATAGTATATACTTTCAAAACCAAATTATCATACCCACTTCCAAAATTAAACATTTAATTATAACACTGCGAAACCATAATAATTTAAAACCCATAGCACTCTAAAATGTAACTTTTATAACCATAGCAATTTGAAACATTACATTTTAGAAATAATGACATTTCGAAAACATAACCTTAGGTCATCATAGCATTTTGGAAAAGCGATACTTAAGAAATCATAGCAAGTTGGAAATGTAACCTTAAGGGATCATAGCGTTTTTGAAATGTAATATTTAAGAAATCATAGCATTCTGGAATGTAATACTTTCCACTTTACCATTTTATATAATCCAAATGTTTATATACTTACAATTTTTACCATAGTTATTTTATCACTTCTATTTTATTACACTAATTAATTCATTTGGATATTAAATAAACCATGCTTTTAAGTTAAATAAACTTAGTTACTGTAATTTCCCATTTAAAGTTGAAATTCCTTATGTTAAGTTAAAGTATATTATTAACTTGCATTTCATTATACGGTAAGGAACATTTATTGTTTTAATCAATATTACATTAACTAAAATTACATGTCAAATGTTCATTTTTAACTTACATTTTATTTTCACAATAAAGAGCATTTATTGTCTTAATCAATATCCCATTAATTAAAATTTCATGTCAAATGTTCATTTTTAACATACATTTTATTCTCACAATAAAGAGCATATCCCATTAATTAAAATTACATGTCAAATGTTCATTTTTAACCTACATATTATTTTCACAATAAAGAGCGTTTATTGTCTTAATCAATATCACATTAATTAAAATTACATGTCAAATGTATATTTTTAACTTACATTTTATTTTCATAATAAAGAGCATTTATTGTCTTAATCAATATCACATTAATTAAATTTACATGTCAAATGTATATTTTTAACTTACATTTTATTTTCACAATAAAGAGCATTTATTGTCTTAATCAATATCACATTAATTAAAAATTACATGTCAAATGTTCACTTTTAACATACATTTTATTTTCACAATAAAGAGCATTTATTGTATTATTTAATCTCCCATTAATTAAAATTACATATCAAATGGACATTTTTAACTTACATTTTATTTTCACAATAAAGAGCATTTATTGTCTTAATCAATATCACATTAATTAAAATTTACATGTCAAATGTTCATTTTTAACATACATTTTATTTTCACAATAAAGAGCATTTATTGTCTTATTTAATATAACATATTTCCAAATTAGGTTATATTTCCAATCACAAATTTCCATTCATTTATTTAACATTTTTAATACATAGAAAATCATTTTTCACTTTATTAAATCCTTTTAAAAACCAAATTTAAATTAAAATATCAAAATTTACATTTTCAAAATACTTAAAACTTCCAGAAAAATATATAAAATAACCACGGGTCTGTATAATATTTTCCAACCTAGGTCAATTGATACGGATAATATATCATTTCAATCCGTAATTTACAAAGAAAAATCCGGGTTCTATCATTTCGAACCCGCAATCCCAATTTAAATAAAATAAATAAAAATCGCTCAGGCCTATCATTTCAGCCCATAACGATTTTTCCCTATTCTAAAGTCCGTTCGGGTATGTATCATTTCAACCCATAGTGATAGGGAACTTGCAATGATGATAAGCAGGAAATAAATAACAGTATACAAATAATATTATAACAAATGATATAACAGGCATATAAACAGTATTTAACATCATATAAATATATCACAGGCATGTATGAACATAACACATTATTTAATACAATTAACTTGTCATCAATTCACAATTATAAAAGTACGTATGTCTAGAGTGAATAACTCACCTTTTTAAACTAGAATTGACAAATTCAGAATAGAAATCCAAACTCCGCAAAGCACGAAAAAGCACGATAAAGCACAATGCAAACTTGAGTGGATGAAGAGTCGGATCCAAATCTTGTATGCAAACAAATATTACATACTTAAGAATATGATTCAATACAAAAGAATAGAGGTTAAAACAATGGAAAAATAAATGAATCAAAGTGGCATAACTTGCCTGAATCAATCAATGGCTTGGCTACACCACATATGGGTTCAACCATCATCTTGTGTTGCTTGGTCATGATGGTTAGAGGTGTGCTAGGAGAAGATGGAGGCTGAGCCTAACTTGGAGGAAGACAAAGAAAAAAAAATGAAACAAAAAAGAGGAGAAGGAAGAAGGAAGAAGGAAGCCATGACTTTAGATCTTGTATTTTTTTCTTCACGCAAATGAATAAGATGAGGAGATGAGAAACTTTGTACGTGAAATAAAAAGAGATAGTGGCGGCTAGGTTAAAGGAATGAACATCTAAGGTAAGAAATAAAGAGGCTAGGCAAGAAAAGGTAGGAGTTTGAATGGTTTGGGAAAATAAAAAGGCAACAAATAACTTGATGTATTTATTAAAAAAAAATTCCTTTGTTTGCATGTAATGAAAAGAGGAGTTTAAGGAACAATACGTACGTGAATTATGAGAAGAATTCACGGTTAATGAATGTGGGAAGTAATTGGCTATGCAAATGGAAAGGCAAGGGAAAAAAAGAGGCAACAAATAAACAAAACAAGTAACCTATATCTCTTGCAATTTCTAAGCTATTATTAAAAAGTAAACCAATCAAAAATCAAATGAATATATTCTAAGTTTATACAAATAAAAAAATAAATGAAAGTTAGGGAAATAAACATAGGAAAAAAAAAGAAAAAAAAATAGAAATCAATTAAATCCAACCCAAATCAATATATCATTTATTCCTAAATGCAAATGAAAAGGAGGATATTGAGATGAAAATGAAATATTCTTATATGTGAATGCAAAAGGAAATACAGGGCTAAAAGATGGTTTGGATGGCAAGTAAAAGAGTGAATGCTAGGAAATAGAAAAGGCATAAGTTTAGGAGAAAGAAACGTATATATGTTTTATTCTTAAATGCAAATGAAAATGAGAGATGGGAAATAAATTTTGTACGTGAATTTTCAACTTGATATGCACGGCTATGAGTAGAGTAATTCATGGCTAGGAATGAGGAGGAAACGGCTAGGAAACTAACAAAGAGGTTAGGAAATATAAAGGTAAGAATTTACACAATGTAACGTACGTCTCCTTGATTTTCTCCAGCCATTTATAAAGAGATATAAACAAATAAATACAATAAAAGTCTAGACAAATAAATAGGGAAATAAAACAAAGAGATGGATAGGAAAAATAAAAATAAAGTAGAAAATAGAAAAAATAGAATTAAGGTAGAAAAATGAAAATATAAAATAGACAAATTTTACTGAAAACAATCGCGTGTAAAACGCTGTATTTTATCAAATTTAAAAAGTATAAAACGGAATTTTACGAAACGAAAAGCAGAATACTTGAAATTTTATTTACTTTCATAATAAAAGATAAAATTCAAAAATTCAAACTTTTAAATAAAAGTCAAAGTTTGACCATATTGACAAAAATTCACATTTCAGGAAAATATTATATTTATTCGTGTTTGGAATTATAATTCACATACAAATCAAAATTTATATTTACAAATCAAAATTTATATTTAAAACAACAAAATTTACATTTAAAATAACAAAAATTATCCATTTAATAAATAAAATAAAGCTTTTAAATCAGGAAATTCAATTTAAAATAATTACAAAATACAGGGTTGTTACACTCTTCCTCACTCAAAACTTTTCGTCCCCGAAAAGGAATGAGGTACGGGAAAACACAGAAAAAGATAGAATGAAATAGGATTAAGACAAGATGACAAGAAAATTATACCTGATAACTGTTGTTATAGGTAAGTTTAACAAGGTGGAGATGATCTTCCCAAGATCCTCCAGAATCAAGAACACAAGCACGAAAAAGATCATCTAGAATCTGATTCACCCTTTCCGTTTGACCGTCGGTCTGTGGATGGTAAGCAGTGCTCTGATTCAGAATAGGGAGAAGTAAGAACCATAGAAGAGATAGAAAAGTTAGAAGATGAAGGAAAAAGAGAAAGAAAGAAAGACTAGAACAAACTTATTAAGCAAAATACGAAAAACACGATTCATCAAATCAACAAAGAGAGCAGGAGCATTAGTCAAACCAAAAGGCATGACTAACTATTCATAGAAAAACCATTCCCAGTACGGAAAGCAGTCTCGGGGAATACTTTCCTCAGCAACACTGAGTTGGTGAAAATCAGAGGCAAGATCAAGCTGAAAGAGAACAGTAGCTCCAAGGCTAACCAATTCGAATTTGATTTCCTACTTAGAAGATAGGAGAATGGGAACAACCAGAAAGAAAAATAGATTGGAAAACAGAATAAGATAATAAATTTAAAATCATGAAAATTTCAACTTACATTAATAATTAATTTCATTCATTTGATTTCACTTAAGTTAAATAAATCTTAATTATTTTTAAATCTCATTATCTCATCATTAAATCAACAATTTATAAAGTCATGAATTTGAACAATCATATTTTTTTTTCATCTTTATTCATTAAATTTCATTCTTCTTTATTCCAAATTATTCTTAAATTTATTCCACTTAATATATCTAATCCTATATATTAAGTTTATTTCACTTATTATAACTATTCCAAATTATCTACAATCTCCTTTAAATATCATTTATATTGTAAATTATTCAATCAACCTTTTTATTCTATTTACCTCTATTGATCTTTTATAATTAAAATTAAAGTGTATAACATTTATTATAACCACTCAAATTTTATTAATAAAATCCCTTTATATTGTACATTATCCAATTACATTGTCAACTTCTAAATAATTAAGGTAAGTTATATTGGAATGCAATAGAATATTATACAAATAAAACATTCTAGTTCAATTATTTCAAGCTTAAATATTTATCCAACATCTTTGGCTTCATTTTATAATTGAAATCATCCTTTAAGATAAAATTTTAGAATTGAATTTCTGATTAACTTCAGACAATTTTAGAGATAATTAAATATACACAATATATATCAAATCAACTCTTAAATCACATATATTATAATCAAGTCATATTTAGAAAGCCAAATCAATTTAATTCTCCGAAGAAAAACTATAGCAAAACTACAAAATGGTCTCTTCACTTCGAAACTCGGAAATGAATGTCAATGATGTTGCAGTCATCACTGAAATTATTTTCCAGTGACAAAGAAAAGAGCACTGATTTACAAATTAAAATCCTTTGAAACAATTTCTACTAGAAATACCTTTAAATAATATATCCTTTTAAAACTTTCAAAACAAAGTTCGAAATCATCGGAAATTAAATTCTCACATTCTTGATTTAAATCCATTTAAATTTCCAAATTAATTTATAACCATGTTTAATTATTTAGATATGAAACTAAAGCCAATGATTATAAAATACATACAAAGTTAAATATTATTTCTTAACACCCAATTCCATTAATTATCAAAATTCAGAAAATTAACCTTATACATATTATAATTATACAAAATTTATCCATCTACTAAATTTAAAAACCATATTGTGTCAGTTTGCTCTGTTCAAGTGTTTTGGAGATCCTATCGATAGCGTTGATCAGACGAACCGATCGGAAACCCAAATCAACATCAACAACTCAAACAACACAATATATAAAACATCTTTAAATATAAAAAAAAATTCAAATACAAGATTAATTTTCAAAATAAGGATAGGGGTTCAGATTTGATGGACTCAAATCGAAGAGAATTCTGATTTGAAGATAAGTTGGAGATAAAAGATAAAATAATTAAACAACAGAATAGGTGAAAGTAACTATGGATCGTGTAATATGGAATAGTATAAAAGCAGTGCGGAATAATAAAATAATCAGCAGATAATAGTAAATAATAAACGAGCACACCAGGAATTTTTATACTGGTTCGAACTTCTTGTTCTACGTCCAGTCCCAGACTCCTTCTGGAATTTCAACTAACAACAATCCTCACTTAACCCGGAGGAACAGGTTCACAACCCCTGAGCAGCCGAACAGGGACCTGAGCAACAGAACAGGATTTCGCCTCAACAGCTGAAGAGGACTTCACTTTGCCCGAGCAGCAGAACGGGACTTTTACAAAACAATATTTCTTGACACTATGTGTTCTTGAGTAACACGAATTTGTTAATTATAGTACACCCTTCCTATAATCTTCTCCTTTATGATATATATGTGAATGCGTGAAGAATAAGGAAGTAAGAAAGTGAATTTGAATGAAGTTGAAAGCACAAGTGTATTAGAATCAAGAATTTTGAGAATAGAATAATAATCAATTGAATTGTTGTTGAAAAACTTGATTCTAATGTGTTTATATAGATAATAAATAGTTGCAATTGTTCGTGAAGAGTTATCATCAAGAGTTATGATCATATCTGTTGGATTAAAGATTGCAACTCTTCACGAATGGAAGTGCCTTTTCAAAAAAATAGCCGTTATAGATATTCAGACTTCTAAATTGAATAATTCAGACTTCTGAAATTGCACGGGCTCAAACCAGAAAGAAAATAGGCTAAAACAACCATTTTCAGACGTCTGAAATTACCAAGTCAGACGTCTGAATATTGTACTAACAATATTCATTTTTCCAGATTCAGACGTCTGATTTGGTACATTCAGACGTTTGAATGTAACTAAAAAATACCATAGCTCAAATGGTTAGAGCACTTGCCTTCCGAACTAGTGACCTGGGTTCGAGTCCCGCTCCATGCAATTTTTGAAAACTTGATTTTTCATTTAAAATATGAATGTATATGTGTGTATATCATTTTGAGAAGATTTTGACATTTGTAAACTCTATACACAACACTCTATGACTAATAATACTTTGTTTGTCACCTTTGTCTTGTCTCTATCGTATATATCTCTTCTTATATCTCCATATACATTCTTTCATACTTTTGTACTGTGTATCTTCATTTTGAACGTATTTGATTATCTCTTTTTGATGCTCATGTACCTGCAAATTAGCTTAGAGATTATTTGACATAATCGTATAGTTGTTGTCATTAAAATCCAACAATTGAGGTTCTAACAAGTCATGTCGTTCGGACAGACTAATGCGCCAGCTTTCTTTGTGGATTTGATGAACCGGATTTTCCGATAGCACTTGGATAGGTTCGTATTGGTTTTCATAGATGATATTTTGATTTACTCTAAGGATGAAAGAGAGCATGAAACTCACCTTAGAGTGGTGCTTGAGACACTAAGGTAGCACTAGCTAAAGGCGAAGTTTTCGAAATGTCATTTCTGGAAGAAAGAAGTAAAGTTTCTTGGTCATGCAGTCTCAGAGAAAGGGTTGTCAGTAGATCCGACTAAGATTGAGGTAGTAAATAGTTGGAAGGGACCCGAGACAGTAACCGAGATAAAGAGATTCCTTGGGTTGGCTGGTTATTATCGAAGGTTTATTAAGGATTTTTCATGGATAGCGGCACTGATGACCAAGTTGATGAGAAAGGATTTTAAGTTTGTGTGGACCGATAAGTGTGAGGAAGAATTCCAGAGTTTGAAACACTTATTGACCCATGCACCTGTTTTGGTTGTTCCAGAAGGGAATCAAGGTTCGGTGGTTTACATCGATGCATGTGGAACAGGATTAGGAGCATGCTGATGTAGAGGGGTAAAGTGATTGCTTATGCTTCTAGACAGCTTAGACCGCATGAGGTCAGATATCCAACGTATGATTTAGAATTGGCTGCGGTTATTTTGCTTTAAAGGTGTGGAGACATTACCTTTTGGGAGAAACGTTTAAGCTATATACAGATCATAAGTTGCTGAAGTATTTGTTCTCTCAGGAGGAGTTGAACATGAAACAACAGAGGTGGTTAGAGTTTATCATGCTTATAATTTTGGAATTGAGTACACGCTAGGAAAAGGCAATAAGGTTGCAGATGCACTTAGCAGGAAACATCAGAATGCAGTATTAGCGATGATTTTTGAGTGGAAGGACTTGGAAGCATTAGCAGATTGTAGAGTGCAGTGGAGATCCGAGGCTGGGTCTAGTGGAGATACAATTGTATTATCTTGTTTGGAGGTTCCACCTGTGATAATCGAGAGGATTGTTTCTAAGCAGGAAGAGGATCTAGTGTTAGCCGAATGGATCAGGAAACTAAGAGATGGAACTAAGAGCGATGACTTGAACGATTTCAGTCTTGACCAGTGGGAGGTTGAGAAAGAAAGTAAGATTATGTGTACCGACAGTAGGAAACATAAGGAAGGAAGTCTTAGATGAATGCCATCGTTTAAAGTTCTCTATCCACCCAGGAGGTACTAAGATGTATCAGGATATGAAGAGGAGTTTCTTCTGGAAAGGCATGAAGCAGGATACTGGGTTGTGTGTGAAGTAGTGCATGATTTGCCAGCAGGCAAAAGCCGAACACTAGAAACCAAGTGGGTTGCTTCAGCCGTTAGATATTCCAGTATGGAAGTGGGATTAATTCTATCTCCATGGATTTTATTGACGGGTTGCCTAGGTCGAACAGAGGAAATGATAGCATATGGGTTATAGTGGAAAGATTGACCAAGAATGCCCATTTCATTCCAGTTAGGTCAACCAGAACGGCGCCTATTTTGGCAAGGTTGTTTATGAAGAATGTGGTTAGACTGCATAGGATTCCTAGTAGCATAGTTAGTGATAGAGATCCTTTGTTCACTAGTGAATTCTGGAATAGTCTACAGGAAGTTTTGGGAACCAAGCTCAAGATGAGTACCGCTTACCATCTGTAGACTGATGGGCAAATGGAGAGAGTCAACAAGATCTTGGAAGATTTGTTAAGAGCTTGTGTTCTAGATTTCGAGGGATCATGGGAAGACCATCTGCATTTAGTCGAGTTTTCGAATAACAACAGTTATCAGACTAGTATTGGGATGGCACCGTTTGAAGCTTTGTATGGAAAGCCATGCAAATCTCCTGTTTTTTGGTTAGAGGTTGGGGATAGGTTGGTTCTTGGTCCAAATTTAGTCAGAGAAGACGCAGAGAATATTGAGGTCAATCGGGCTAAAATGAAGGAGGCTCGGTCTAGGCAGAATAGTTATGCAGATAAAAGATGGAAAGATCTAGAGTTCTCAGTTGAAGACCAGGTTTTCGTCAGAGTATCACCGATGAAGGGTGTGATAGGATTTGGGAAATTGGGGAAGTTAGCTCCGAGATTCGTTGGACCTTTTCCTATTGTTGAGAGGATCGGAAAGCTCGCATATAGAGTGGAGCTACCAAGCAGTTTAGCAGGAGTCCATGATGTTTTTCATGTTTCTCATCTCAGGAAGTGTGTTAGAGACCCGGAGACTGCTATTGCAACGACTGTGCTAGATGATTTAGTGGTAGAGCCGAATTTGACCATAGTAAAGAAGCCTATTCGTATTGTTGCGAGAGATGAGAAGAGGCTTAGAACCAAGACGGCCAGATTAGTCAAAGTCCAGTGGAGCGACGATGACAGGGACTGTACTTGGAAGATTGAGAGCACCATTAGAGATACTTATCCAGACTTGTTTGATAGTATGTTTTACCTTCTTGTTTGATTTGTTGTGTACCTTATCGTAATTTTGAGGATGAAATTCTTTAAGGAGGGGAGTCTCTAACACCCTAGATCTTTGTTAACATTATTTAGGATATTTAATTAGTTGAATTAAATAAAATAATGTATTGATTAGGGGATTGAGATTTGATTTTAATTAAGGTGTAGCCGTGCCATTTAACCATGAATTAAAATAAAGGTTAACTTGAATAGAGGAGGGGTAAAACTGGAAAGTGGCCATTCCTATATCCTCCAAACCTTGGCCGTGTAAAATTTTACAAGTTCATTTCATTTTCAAAAAATTTTAAAAGAGGCCGGCTACCATTAACAAGGAAGAGAAGAAGATATGCTAGGAAGAAGCTGACTCAAATCAAATCTATTCACGTCTCAATCTCCATAATCTCTAAAAGCTAAGGTGAATAATGTTTACATCTCATTTTTTATTATTTTTGGTTTTATTATGAATTCTGAATATTTTGCAATGGTTTGCCATGTTTTTGAGATAGGTTTTAATTTTCAAATTTTTATGAATTATCGTGGAATTAATATGAATTTTCTAGTAAAGAAAAGGTATTTTGGGTTATAAATTAACTACAGGTAAATAATTAATTATTTGGGTCTGAAATTTTTATATGTTAGAAAACATATATAATGTGATTTTCTGGAATTTTTCTAGATTCTTCCTAAGTGTTTTAATGGTTATATAAAATTATTTAAGGTATGGGACTTAAATGTTTTATATAATTAAAAGAGGAGAAGGAGATTTTTTATAAAATGATTTAAAATATTAACTCTGAAAAGTCGGTAGCCCTTTTGATAAAGTGCGGTACTTTTTATTGGTAAAGAAAGAGGCAACCAATCACAATTAGACACGTAAAGCAGGTTAGGTGAAAAGAACTATTTGCTACCAGTTTTTCACTGTTTCGTCTCTTTCGACACCAGGTTCCACCTCCATACTATCGCCTCCGACACAGTCGAAACCAATGCATATGGTATTAGGAAACTGGTACGTAATGAATTGGATGATGGCGGAAGATAGGGAGACGAAACCAGGGGTTTCGAATGAGTTGAGGTAGTCCTTTGTTTTAAATTAAAGAAATATGCCTAACTGCTTTCAACTAAATGGCTTTCAACAAAGTAGCTTTCGACCAAGTTAATGATTTAAAGGAAATGGTTTCGATTGGGTTGCGTCCCTGTTTTTAAATAATTGCTTTCGACTAAGTCGAAACCTTCTATGCTTTCGCCTTTTTACCTTTCGACTCGGTTGGTTTCGAAAGGGTTGTTTTTTTTTCTAAAACCCGGCCACCTCTCTAATGCTTTCGAAGGGATGGTTTCGACACCATCACTTCATTACTTAGGAAATGGTTTCGAAGCAGTTGCTTTCGACTTAAATGTTTTAAGACCCTTTTCTATAAGTAAAGTAAAACCCAGATGGTTTCGAAAGAGATAGTTTTAAAAGGTTCCGAAACCGATGCTTTCGACTTTAATGTGTTTCTGATCCTTTTGCTCTACTTGAAGGCAGAATCCAAATGGTTTCGACCGAGAGGTTTTTGAATGGTTTCGAAAGGTTTCCACATGTTTTAAATTGAACCCAAAGTGCTTTCAAAAGGATTGAGTTTTGATTGTTTCGAAAGGTTTTAATGAGTGGTTTCGAAAGGGTGGTTCCCTAGGGTTTCGAAAGGATTAAAAGGAAGGTTTTTCCTATGTTTTTCGAAAGGCAACATTTAAAAGGTTTTATAAAGGGGATGTCTGATATTTTGAAGCTTTCGGAGAAAATAAAGGAAAGGTTTTCCAATGTTTTTGAAAGGCAATATTTAATGGTTTCGAAAGGGTTTTCCAATGGTTTTGAAGGGGTTACCTTCAAGTGTTTCGAAAGGGGTGTTTAAACGGTTTTAAACAAAGGTTTTGAATGTAAGAGATGGGCACTGTAGCCTAAGTATTTTCAAGTTAAAAAGGGTTTTGACTTGTTTTGGAAGGATAGTTAATCCTAATCAAATCCCATCAAAATTATTTTGAGTAAAGTATATAAAACATGGAAAAATGGCTTAGAGTAAAGCCGAAGATATATTTTCCTTGTACATATATATGGTTTGAAGGACTAAATCATTTTGAAAAGGTTTTCAAGAAAAATTTAAAGGGTAGTTAACCCTAAGAAAATAATTCGGACAGTTAGTCTATTTTACAGGCAGTCAGCCTGGATTTCGGATAGCTAGTCCAGTTTGCGGGCAGTCAGCCCAGTTATATGGACAGATAGTCCATTTGTTGCATAACGGACCTTTCTATTATATATGGGCAGATGGTTCACATATTACTTGTTTTACGGACAGATGGTCCATTTATTAACATAAAGGATATTGCTATTTTGATATAATCAGTTTGATTAACCAGTTTGGTTGCGGGAAATGATTTTCAAAATATATGTTTAAAGAGGATATAAGTGAGGGGAAACCCATTCCTCTAAGCGGCGTGGTCTCACTTAATATCGGTAAACTGAGATGTAACAGAATTATTCACACCAGGCTTTATGTTTGACTTGAAGTTTTTGTTTTCCCCTTAAACTCTTGGGTACTCAAAATTGATTTGAGTAGGCTGAGGGATGAGGTTTTCAATTTTTAGTCTTTTGGAAAATAAAGCATCTGAACACGAGCAGGTGGCTGACCGATAGCTAATTAGGATTTGTAGTTTCATTTTGTTTTGATTCCATTGTGTATATAAGTCAGATTTGACTATATTGCTTTGATCAACCAAGGGGACATCGTCATATATCGCTCTTGGCGTATTTTTGTAACGATATATTTAATCATTTCCTGGGAAACGTAAAAGGATTATGTAACATGGATATGAATTATTGTTTTAAAAATGTAATCAGCAAAGTGTTGTTTTTCTGAAATTTGAGATTTTATTTGTATTCATGTGCTTCTGATATTATGGATACCATTATCATTACCGTATTTTGTCACCAGAAGTTAATATTATATATGGTTGCAGCATTTCTAGCGTTTAGCTTTTGGCCTCCAGAAACGGGATGTTACAAGTTAGCTGGAGTGAAAGCATTGGAAGTGAAACACTATCCAAAAGAGGATTTGTCTCCTCAGTTATATGAGCTTAGTATCATGGTCAACTAAAATCAACTCAAAGTCAAAGTCTTTCGCCAAAGCAGTATGGTTAATAATAATTGTTATTATTAAACCAAGGATTTTTTGTTTGGACTATAAAGTTAAATGTGGATGATATTAGAATTTTGACCATTATCAAATTCCATAAGTCCTAATTTGATATAATCTTTGATGAAGAGAATTAGTGTAAATAATTGGCATTATCGAATAATGCTTAATAAAGTAAGATAAAACTAGATTTTACCGATGCCAAGTAAGCTAAAAAAATTGTTGTAATGTCATATCACCTGTTAAGTGACGTGTGAATGTTAATATTCGAATTGTTCGATAATAATCACTGACCTAATTTATACCTAAGAGTCATACAACCAAAATGTTGAATACTCATGTTACCACCCAATTTAATTATTTCGTAATTGTTACAAATTAAGTAAATTAATTTATATTTATGTAATTTTAGTTATAAAATTTTATTTGATGTGTATTGAAAAATATTAAATAGTGTATATATAATAGTTATAAATATTCTGGTCGATATACGATATCGGTAACGTTTAAATTAAATTTGAATGCAACGAATATTATTCAGACTTGGACTGGTTTTAAGGCCTATATTTAGGCAGCTTTAATAGACGTATAAGGGCGGCCATATGATGGCTTCAAGGGGAGGTTTTGAATGGTTAAAAAAGAAAGTAATGGGTAAGTGGTAAAAAAGGATTATGAAAGAAAGAAATAGGTAAGTGATAAAAGAGAATCTTGATCCACTTTTTGCTCTCTTATCTTTCATTTATATAAGCCATCTTATCCTCACTTGAAAACGACTTTGGCCCTCTCTTCTTACCGCTATTCTAGGTAATCACACCCCCCTTAATGCCCCAAAGAATCCAAATGAAAAACATCAAGTTAATAACTCGATTCGATCATTGGTGGTAAAGAAGTTTAGGAGCTTGCAACTTCTGGATTTGGAATTGGATACAAGGAGCTTGGTTCTTCGTTTCAGGTGTGACTTACAGGCATAAGGAAAAGGTAATTTTACTTGATTACAATTATATAAATGCTTAATCAATTTATCGTATCATGTATTAGTTTGGATAGAATTGTTCATCGCGAATCTATGTATTTTTGTATTATGACATATTGGATGGTGTGTGTGTGTGTGCGCGCACGCGCACGTTTGTGTAAAAAAATAGTAATCATGCATGGATGCTCACGGCCTTGATTAATAAAAAAATTATTTTTTTCCAAAAATAAATTATATACATTATTAAATATTTTTATTAAAAACTAAATACATAAGAAATAATATTATATTAAGTAAAATCTATATTTCATAAAATTTATTTATTCATATTAGATTTCGAAGGTAAATTTTTTTTATTTATTTAATTCACATTTATTGAATATATATTTATTTTAAAATTAATTTATACATATAATAAATATATATATTTGTAAATAATGTACATGTAAGTATATGATTTTACTTTTGTTTTCAGAACTAAAAAAATTTGCTCATTCCGTACAACATTAAAAAACATTTTTAGTTGTTAAATAATTTTAAACCGAATAGAAAATAATTGTTTTAGGCCGAAAGCACTTATTGCTCGTATACATATATTTTATTATTATTATTTAAATTATAATATATTTTCAAGTATGTATTGAAATATAAATATATATATATATATATATTATTTAAATTTCATTATGTAAAAAAAATACAAATTATGTATTTATTTAAAACTACTTTGTATATGTATATTCAAAACATTTTGCAATCTAATTATGTTATATGTATATAAGTGTAATATGTAAATTTTATTTATAAGTAGTACTTTGTCATATAAACAATCATACATACATACATATATATATATTTAAAATGAATATGTATATATATATATAGACAACACCCATTTATATAGAGGGGCTAATGTGTCTACTGGGGTGTAAATCTCAACATCTATATACAGACATATAAAACGATGTACATTTTATTATATTGCTTGTGTACGTACACACTATGTGTATACGATATACATATATACTATATAATATAAACTATACAATATAACATATTATTTATGAAATAAATAAAATATTGATTTTATTTAGAAAGAAAATTTAAAAAAGTTCTAAATATTGCATATGCAATTACTGATTTGGTTTGAAAAAGCATATAGGCCCATTAGCCTACTGGGAGGCGGCTATGAAAGAGGGATTGGAGGGGTGTGATATTTTGATATGTGGGTTTGAATTGGTGGAGAAAGAAAGGTTAAAAGATTAGATCTAGATCTCTTTATTCCTCTACCTTTCTTTGCCTATATAAACCCACTACCCTCTCCAGTTTAGACTTTGCTTTCTCTTACCTCCACACTGCCCCATTGGCCACGAGTTCTTGTGCTTTTCCACACTTGATTTTCGAACCAAATTCAAGTTAAATCAAATTAAATTTAAAGGTGTGTAGATCTCTTCGGCTACTAGCATATCTGGAAGGGATCGACCCAGATAGGAGTTCTTTAGATTCAACATTCAAGGTGTTACAGCTAGGACACAACTAAGATAATATTTAATTTATATCAATTTATGTATATGATCATTTGTGTTATAAGTTAGAAATTATATCGCGAATTCTTATATGTTTTTTAGCAGAGCTAGCAGGGTTGGCTAGACCCTTACCGGATTTATCAAAACAAAATAAATGGAGGATTGGGTATTGACATGCTAATACACAAGGATACATGAAAGTAAACAAAAGTAATATAGGAACAGATACAAGATACATAATTATTCAAGACCACACATTTAATTCCTCCCCTTGAAGACCTAGTTAGAGTTGTCTAAGCATAATTTGATATTATACAATATCCTTTGGAACAAAACTATCAGAGATTTCATAATTTTATCAAAAACCCGCATTTTCCTGTCTCCCCAAACTTCAAATATGAATTACTTCAAAATAATCAACATGATAAAAGACTCTTTGCTTCTACTTCTAGTAGCTCTAAACAGGAAATTCCATTCAGTTTTACTATCTTCATTGGTTTGTGCCTGCCTCCTCTTTGCAAAACTAGATGTCAAAGATAATAAATAAAAGGATAGTGGAAGAATAAGTGCAGAGTGTCTTCTTCATGACTGCAGTAGAACACACAATAGTTAACAACTTGAATGTCACGTCTCTTCAAGTTAGAAAATGTATGCAAGCCATTCCTCATAATTTATTGTTTTGGCAAAGCCGGCGGGGTTAAATGGGCCCCTACCATATATTAATAAAATGGAATTTCAAAGATTGATGGCATACCATCAGCATATACAAAATACAGCAAAACGCTAGAAATAAAAAAATCACAATTATGGTCTAAAAAGTTTGTAGATAGAAAGGACCAATACATGTTTGGAATTCAAGTTACCTCCAAACACCCTACTGTTCCTTTCCATCTAAAAAGCGGATATAGTCTTTTTCAGCATGCTTAACAGAAGAGAACCCGCAGCCGTCTTCCATCTTGTCGCTTTAAAAATGGTATACCATTCCAATGGAGCATTTCTATTGGGTGTATGTAAGCTTAACTTTCTCAAAATACTATCCCAAATAAAAAAGGAGAAATCACATTTAAAGAACAAATGAGAAACAGTCTCCATATATTTGTGACAGAGCATGCATATATCAGTAAGTATTATCCCCCTCTCCTTAAGCTTATCAAGAGTATGATTTCCATTTTTAACAACCTTCCATAGAAGCAAATTGTCTTTAGGACTAGAGCTTGAGTTCCATATCCTGGCGTGCCATGGAAAAACAGTGGTATGAAGAGAATCAACCATGCTGTTGTAGTCTAAACTAATCTGATGAGGCTTGCCAATCCAGAGAGCATGTATATCATTATTGGAGTATGTTTTGATAAGAATGTTTCTCCAACAGGCACGAACAGTGGATGAGCTAGAGTAAGGCAGGTTCATGATACCATCAGACCAATAAGAATTAACAGAAGCGATTTCATTAATTCCAGTCAATACTCTAAGATTGTAGTTAATAACATCAGCCAATATAATCCCCTGACTCGACCAAGGATCAAACCAAAAAGATATATGATTCATATGTTGCAACCCATGCTGACAAATAGGAATACACTCCTTTCTGAAACGAAGAATGTTCTTCCATGACCAGCTGCAATCAGCAGGAGTATCATAGTCCAGAAGCATTTGTCTTTAATTAGATTTTTCCTGACCCATGTAGCCAGTAAATTACTGTCAAATTTATATAGTTTGTCTATTCGAGAAGAGATAGCAGCATTATTCCATTTCTTGATATTCATAATTCCTAAACCTCCATATTCGTAAGGGCAACAAATCTTTTTAAACGCAATGGGGATTAGCTTCATGGAGAATGGATTACCATTCCAAAGAAAGTGGTTAAGAGTGGAGTTGATCAAGGATATAAGCTTGCAAGGCAATATGAATATTCTAGCATAATGGAGGCACATAGATGTGGAAATGGACTTGACAATGACAAGCCTACCAACCATAGAACATTTTGATACAGGCCATGAGGATATTTTAGCAGTAATCTTTTCATAAAGTTTGAGACATTGATTAGTCTTGACTTTGGAGGAAAACATTGGAGCACCAAGGTAGTCTTCATTTTGATCAAATGGATTAAGGCCAGATAAAGAGTAAACCGATGATTTTTCAAGCTCAGTCATACCAACTATCCTTATTTTGGATTTATTCTTATTTATAGTTAGACCAGTCATCGGATTGAAATCTTTAAGGATATCCAGCCCACCAGTTATAGATTTTATAGTAGGCTTAGTAAAAAGGAGAAGGTCATCAGCAAATTATAAGGTAGATATACCAGAAATCTTGCATAGAGGATGGAATTCGAGGAGATTCAAAGACGTATATTTATTAGTGAGAGAAGTGAATAGCTCCATAAGACAAACAAAGAGGTAAAGTGACATTAGATCACCTTGCCTTATGCCCCGCGTAGCTTGAAAGTATCCAAAAGAATTGTCATTGAAATTAAGAGAGTATTTGACTGTAGACACACACGTGTAAATCCAGAACAGGAACGGGATCGGAAAATTCATCTTATAAAGTATATATATAACTGATTTCCATTGAATTGGGTCATAAGCTTTTTGTATGTCAAGCTTCAAAACACATCTCTTAGAAACATTCTATCTATTATAACCTTTCATCAATTCAGGTGATAGAAGAATGTTATCAGTGATAACTCTGGATCGAAGGAAAGCACTTTGATTTGGAGAAATGATATCGGCAAGCACTGTCTTCATTCTAGCTGCCATGATCTTGGAAATACATTTGTATATCACATTGCAACAAGCAATGGGTCTGTATTGAGTAACAGAAGAAGGCTGCTCAGACTTGGGAATTAGAGAAATTTTAGTGGCATTAATACCAGATAATAATATGTTGTGTTTGAAGAAATTTTTAATGCCCTTGGTAACATCAGGTCCAATCACACACCAAGCAGTCTTAAAGAAGTGGGCATTAAATCCATCAGGCCCAGGAGAGCTTGTCGAGTTCATTGCAAAAATGTTGTCTTTAATCTCTTCATCAGATATCTCCTTAATTAAAAATTCATAAGAATGAGCAGATATGGAGGGGAGATGAATGTTATCAAATAATTCCTCATAATTTCATAGGAGAAAGTTGTGTTTTGGGGACTAAAATTATTCTAGACCCTAGCACTCCAACTAAAGATTCTGTTACCAAGAGTAAAGCTTCATATATCAAGGATATACAATAACCCTTGTTACAGTTATTCCATACATACCCATCACTACCAGGTTGTAAGTAAATGCCATTTAGCCTGCTCTAAAGGGCATTGACATTCATATTGCTAGAATTTGGAAGAGAAATAACACCATTTGGACATAGTCATTAGCATAGGCTTCAAAGGGGATATTTGTTGTTTTACTTCATGAGAAAGGGAATTACATAAAAGCAGCCCTTGCATTGCCCACGGCACATACTAAAACTTAATTTTATCACCCTAAGAAAGCCTTGGCTGTAAAAAAAGGAAAGAGATCATCTCTGAGGTCTAACACACTCCTCTAGACTCAGCCACACAAGGATGAAGCCTCCATCACCCAAAAGTTCTTTATTCCCTATGTGATATTTTTCTGGCCTATGAACCCCATAAGCAACACTTATTGTTAATCGGGTTGTCAAAGTGTTTCGAGTAGACAGCTTTATTCCAAACTCTAGTGTTTTTGACACCAAGGCCACCAAAACTATGAGACCTTTCAACTTTATTGAAAGCCATAGGAACAATTTTTCTAGAGTACATATTACCAATCCAGAGGAAACAATTCATGGCATTTCTGACCTGATTCAAGAGCCTAAGCGGAAGAATGTAGACCATGCTCTAGTAGAAAGTCATAAAGTGGATTATAGAATTGATTATAGTCATTCTTCCAGCCTGGTTAAGCATTATATTCATCCAGCCATTCATGGAGGAAGTAATCTTTTTAAATAAAGGAAGGCAATCAGAATAGCCTACCTTCCTAGTATACAGAGGCTTGCCAAGGTAGTTCATAGAGTGATTCGTTGGAGGCAATGTAACAATTACACGAAGAGCTTCTCGACCGTTTTAAGGAACTCCTGCTATGTATATACTAGACTTATCCAAATTGATTTGCAGGCCAGTAATATTATAGAAGACTTGCAAAGTTGTGTTAATACTGTGCAGGGAGATAGCAGCTGGCTTGGTGAAGATGATGAGGTCGTCGGCGAACATAAGCGTGGCGTCCGAGGTTCACTACATTTTGGTCGCAAAGGGAAGACCTTGGAGGCATGTTTTTGGTATTGATATATATGTATATTTATTTAAAAAACTATATATATATATATATATGTGTGTGTGTGCGCGCGCGTGTAAATTTATTTTCGACCAAACATTAAAAAGAATTTCTTTCCAAATTAAAATTAATTTTTAAACATTTTAGATTAAAAAATTGAAATTTTAAACGATTGTACACACACATGTGTGTGTATAATAATCCAATGATTTCATATATTTAATTTCTACATAAATTTTTTCAATATTTTTTTATTCAAAATGAAATACATATATTAATAATATTAATTAATTTTAAAGGTATTAGATTAAAGTTTTTAAATATAAATGTGTGTGTGTGTGTGTGTTTGATAGAGTTTTGTACGGAAATGATGATTTAAAAAAACACTTTTTGTATGGATATATTTTAAAATTAAATTAAAAAACTAAATTTAATTCATAAGGATTATATTTAAAATAAAAAATTTGATTTTTTCAATTTCGGGCGAAAATAAGTATATTCATATGTATTATTTTATATTTAATTATATAATATTTTTATTTGTATGCATATATATAAATTAATTTTATAACTTAAAATATATATGATTTTATTTTATATATTTTCGAATTTTAAAAAAAATTATCTTTGTATATAATTATATATAAACATAACTTCGTAAATTAATTTTAAACTATTTAAGTTTGAATTTGAATTTTTCAAAGGATATTTTAAATCTAGATTTAATTCAAATCTAAAATTTTCTTATAAATTGAAGTTTTGAATATTAAATTATTTTATATTTAAATTTACATATAATTATAAATATATATAGTTAGTTTTATACATTAATGTGTGTATACACATACAAATATAAGTGTATTTCAAATTATATTAATATTAAATAACAATCAGCAAATACATATATGAAGGGGCTAATGTGTCCATTGCAGTGTAAATCACAGCACTTCTATATATGCATGTTAAACCATGTACAATTATATGTTACATGCACGTATACACACATGTGTATTGATACACATGTACACATTATATAAATAAATAAAATCTTTATATTAATCAAAAAAATAAAACAATTATTTTATTTAAAATTTATTTAGATTGGATCCAGATTAATTTAGACTTCGTAGGTCCAATAATATCCAAAATGAGAAAAAAAAACTGAATTTCACCCATTTAACCCGCTACATGTTGCCTAGATCCAACACCTAGTGTATATGAAGGCTTTGATTGAGATTAAGCCTGAGAGCTTGATAATTGGATAGTGATGAATCGGGACTTAGTTAGCTATTAATAGAATCCGGAACTGTCTTAAACATTCTTTTGAATTGGTGGCTTGCTTGGCCATTGGCTCTTTTGAAGGACTTGCCGTCTTTTTTTCCAGTTGAACCTACCTTAGGAAGGTGGCCTTAGTTGATGTCAACTACGATTGGAAACTACTTATATACACAACTTGTCTTTTCTTTGGTCACTCAGCATATATTTGCAAGCACACTCCCTTAGCTCTAACTCCTATTCAGATGAAAGTGGATGATATAGAAATCCCAATTCCTAAGAAGATATCATTGCCCAGAGCTCCTTTTAGGAGCGGATTGACAAAGTGCTTTCTCCATCTATATCCTCTCCTCCAAATGTTATTTCCCTTGCTTTTGACACATGCTCTCCCAATATAGTTTAGGTCATGGAACGTACTGCTCAGTCCAGCCTTCCATAGACACGGTCTCGCTGTCCATGCCTAATAACCCTATCATTTGGAATGATCTAGAAAAAACATGGGTCCCTGTGTCCACGAAGTACATATACTCTTCCATAAGTGATACGTATTTTAAGTTTGTGGGTGATGTAGATGGAGAACAGAAATATTTGTTTTATCACATTGATGGGGCTGCGTTGTCCCTCGCTTTTGATGGTGATCTAGGGAAGAGCAACCACAAAATCTGACAGGACGTTAGCTAGGATAGGAATTATATTTTCTATTGACTCGGTTGATTATGTTCTGGATCTCCACGGACTAGTTTTAGTATATGTCCATGTCACAGGTCCTGCCCTGCTTCTAGGTTCTAGCGGCTCTTTCTCCTATGAGGAGGACTAGTTTTAGTACTAGCATAGCAGACATTTCTACTCATGTTCAAAAAATTTATATTCAAAGTTGTTGATGTATTTAAGCCTCACAGCTAATTATAGAATTATAAAACAGTGGATGATCTACTATTAAACTGGATTGTCTTGACTTGAAATTTTTTTTTTCCAATTTTCTTCATGCGATTTAGCAAGATCGATATATACGATGAAGATAGACCAATAGAATGTACACTATTTGTATTTATTATTGGATTTTGATTGCAGCAGTGGTTTGGTTTTCCAACTCTAAATGAGATTTCTTAATTTGACGTTCGTATATACATCAATAAATTACTCGTTTTTCTTGGGTTTTCCTTTCGACGTCCCCCACTACGAATTTTGTTACTAGACGATGAACCAAGATCCACACCCTAGATGTAGGAGACGCAGTAGGAAAAAACAGATAGTGTATGTAATACGTGAACAATTTGAGATTATTGTATGTTGCATCAAATGTTCAGGATTGACCGATGGATGAATAGAAGGAGTTTTGAAGGAGTTGTGATTTGTAGAGAAATACGAAAATAGCTAAAATTTGAATCGTTCATTGTCGATGCGTGGGGCCGCATCCAGTATGTCGATAATAAATAATTCCATTTTTTCGCGCCACAACAATGGTTCAAGTAGAGCTTGCTCCGTCATTGGGTATGTCCAGAAAATGAATAGAACAACAAATTGTTGCGAACACACATCTCTGCTGTTATTATTATTCCTGTCGTTATTAATATTATTTTTATTTTAAACACAATTGTATGTATGAAGAGTTTGTTTTCAATATGTAACCAGTATAAATTGCTCCAGTTGGATAGGGATCACCTAGTCCCAAAATCCCCTAGTGGCATAGTACCACCAACAAAAGTACGTCATGTAATGAGTACATGATGTGCCTTGCAAACTAAACCTTTGTTTACATAGTAAAATTTTAAATATAATCATTTTGTAAAATACATTGAGATGTTGCAAATATTCAGCTGGGACTAGGAAACTAGAGGATCTTGGACTAGGTGATTTGCACCCGCTCCAGCTGCCTGAACAATCATGCTTCTCTGTTATATTCTTATATTACATCATGGTTTTGGGACTTGTGATATGACATCTTAATTGTCGAGGGATTAAAATATAATGGTAGGTTTGCTGTTGCAATCTAATCTTCATACGAATGATGATTATAAGGTGAGTATCAATCAGTATCAGCTTATCACTCATTAATTAAACAACTTTACAAGCTAAACATTTTAGTTTGCCACATGTTTGTATTTTACGTTAATTAATTGCGTTCACTTTTGCTTCCTTGCGAGATGCTTCTCTAGGCTTTATGTACTATATTCTTATTGTCTCTATTTGTCGTTTTGTACTTTTCCAGGACGATAGAAACTATGTTTATACGTAACGTTTCTTTTGATGAATAATTGGTGTTCGTCTAAAAAAAATCTAAAGTCCATAACTGGCATGTACTAACTGACTTACCTAATCCTAGTATAATATAGTATTTAAATTTTAAAATGATTAAAATTCATCTAAGCTATAGCTAATGGCTTTCTGTTTTAGCTTCAAGGACTAATAATTTTCCCTTAAAGCACTAATAGTTGAAAGAATGTTGAATAAATCCACCATCATCCCTCAAGTTACCTTTCGTTGTACCCACAATCTTGTTTGATAATGAAAGTTCGATCAATGAAATTCACATCCTTTCTTTCTGAAATTCCAAAAAACCTTACGTTCACCTTCGCTTTTCGATTATTCATCAATGAACTATTATCATTGATCTATGGCGTTCCATCATCATTCTTTTTATGACTTTAAATCAACGAAACCTTGCTGTCGATTTGCAATCTCCAGCGCTAAAAAGATTATTACAATAAATTTGTTTTTCTACGTTAAATATTTTTAAAATAAAAAGTAATTTCTTTTATTGGCTGCAAACATACCGTTTTCTATATTTTTTTCTTATTCCTCCTCTATTTATTTATTTTTAACTTCCTTCTCTGATTTAATTTATTTTCCATTAAAACATGTTCAAAAGCATAACCTGGCGCATATATCGCTTGGATACTCGTTGCTATGAAGGTTTTGTCGATTTCAATCTCGCTACGTATGATGTTTTTATCATTAACAAGTTTAATGCATATTAGGTTTCAGTCGATTCCAAACCTACCGCATCGTATATTTTAATAGAATTCGAGTTTGTGCTGTACCATGATTCAGCAATATTCAAACTTGTCGTCAAGTACTCGAACATTTCTAGCATGGAAGGGATTTCAATTTTAATGTAGAACATCAAGTAGTTTTTATACTTTTATGTTTGGTGGGGAAATCAAGACATGAAATGTTGGAAAAAGAGGCACGCAGTCATTGATGAAAGGAAACTTTAAAAGGGAAATGAAATGAGATTGTTTAACAAAAATGGAATCCGCTTTCGTTGCAAAAGGGATATTTAAAAAGGTACACGAAATTGATATTTTGTTCTAAGTTAAACAAATTGAAGATGGAGTGAAAATAAAGAAGATGATGGAGCGTTGAAAAATGATTTATAGGCTAATCATTTTTAATTAACCATTGCAATGATTTATTATCAATGGCTTTCTCCAAGAGAACATTGTTGTAGGTTCCAACATTGCCGGGTTCACCTCATCCGACGAAAAACAACTTGACTTTGACAAAAAAATTGTTGCAAATGCTACTTTATAATCTTCACCTAGTGAATCACTTGCAACATGGGTTATGTGTTTGATGTTGCGAATTTTAAATTACAAGTTGTTAGAATGGTAAATAGTAAGTATATTTTATTAATTTTAGTGAAGTATACAAAGAAAAAGGTGATAATTTAAAAAAAAAAATTAACCAACACTGTTTGGTAAATATAGAACTATAGACAGGAGACGGCTATTAAAACACAAAATTAATCATCTATATATGAGCATTTGAACATCATGATGTTGAAAATCCATTTCACAATTATTCATACACAAACCCCACAACAAACACTCAAATAAAAGCGATTGATTCACAAACCAGCAGTAAACATAAAAGATAAATTAAGTAAACATCATTTTAACATTGCCGATAAGAGATCACAGTCTAGTGAGCGCAACACCATCTGTGTATGCGTTAACAAGACAAACTCTGTCATTATAACAAGGCCAAGGAAGAATAAAACATATCATATGCATATAAGTTCCTGCAAATATCAAACTCTTAGTCTTAGGCTTAGCTTGCTTTTAAAAAGGTATAGGCATGATCAAAAGTAGTGTGTATAATCAAACACACGTTGTTCATATTCACTGACATGGAATCCAAAAGGGAAAACAAAAAGCAACACATACTATGAATCAATCGTCACCATCTTCATAGCACTAACCAACATAAAAATCACTTCTTCTATCTATCGCCTACATATCTGTATAGGTCCTGTATTCCACTCAAATTCTGCTCTCTTTTTTCTAACTTCTTCCTAAATTATTTACACCCTCTAACAAAAGTATTGCCAACTCTTTCAGTTATTATGGTATATTTCCTCTATGAAATTAAGGTGCCTTGTTGCCCGATGTTTTGCCCATGGAGAGTGTGAAGTATAACAGTACCAGAGTACCCATGCTTGATCTGCACATGAAAAATATTGATTAGAATTTTAATGCCAATATTATTCATATGCCAAGTCAAGTTTTTGTAATTTTCTACAATAAAATATAAATATAAAAACTATGAAATTAAAATAAGAAGCCTTTACTTATTGTTGAACTCAACATAATTCAGACAAATATCTACAATGTAAGGGGGTAGGAAGCAATTCAAACAAACATCGACAATATAAAAAATGGCAAATCTTTAATTGTGGGTTGATGATATAAATTGCACTCTCGGCAAAGTTAATGGTTAGACATAATATATTAGCTTATCAACTTCCTGATATTGGCCCATTTTTCTTTCTTTACATAAAACTTTGACTCCTGGTTCATTACTTCATTATGTGGTACTCTTGCTATAAACCATCACTGGTAGCTGTCTATAACAGTGACTGAAAGTGGTTTACAAACAAATCATATGCATGGACATGCCCATACGTATGGAGATGTATAATCAACTCACTCCTACAAAAAGACAATGTAACATCCAAAATTTTAAGACCTTGTACCATACATATTAAATGCAATATCCCTACTTGCCATGTAAAGTTACCCAACATATTGTTGTCATTTTGAGAAATAAAACCAATCAGGAGAGTGACATGGGAATGAACAGGACAATCAAATTGCATCCAAGACAACCCCGAATCCATTGTATTTGAGGTATGTACAACACTACAGATTCTCTAGTATCTATTTATAAAGATAGAACAACAATGCATTTTCATTACAATATGGATTGTGTCGTTATCATTTGACTGAAAAAGTTAAAAGTAAAAAGTAAAAATAAATGAATAAAGATGATATCAATTCAAAAATCCCTCACTTGAGCGTTACGTTGCTTCCTAGTTTATAAAAATAGCGGGCCCACCAAGAGTGGGCCTGATTACAAAACAAGCCCACTGGTGGGCACTCTTATAATGACAGCAGATTTTTCGTAGGTGTGAAAGATAGCAGTTACAAAATGTGCCGTCCACTATAAAAAGATGCCACAGCAACCTATCAATGCACTACACACATATGATCTAAAGTTCTATTTCTTTTACCGAAACCTTTGGTAGCAAAAACATCAGTATTACGTTGATGATATGTAATAGTGCAAACCCCTATCAAGTTTATGAATAATAACAGTCATTTGGTCAAAAAGAATCACAAACCACAAGTTAACATAGTTGATGCATTTTTCATTAAATTAGAATGAAAAATTATCAACCACATGTACTCATTTTGTCCGAACTCATATGTCACACACATCTCACTCATTTATTCATCCATTCATATAATATGGTAGATCTTACAAATTCATTATTTTATTGTGATGAATAACGGTGATTTCTTGAGGCATACGGAGACAGATAACAAGAGGATGTGATAAGTTTAAGGTTGGTCTTGGAGTTATTGTTGCAAAACTAACCTTTAAATATTAGGTAAATTCATAGACTTTATGTTGGCCATTTCCATTGCAAGTACAGTAATCGTAGAAAGATCTTGAAAGGCTCTATGACTTCACGATACTTTATAATATTTATATACCAAAATTTTATTTAGCAGTATGAAACAATCAACCATGTATTCTGCATGTGCCGGGTAAATTATTTCTTTGATAGCATCCTAGAAGATTGTCCTAAAATCATGTGTGCGTCACATTGCCAAAGCGATCTTGGTTGAAATTAAATCAAAGTGTAATAAGTATGAACGAGAGACTATTCAAGGATTTGAGTCATCTTCTCTGCTTAAAATCTAAAATGGAGCGGTGACAGGAAACAATAACATAAATTCAATATATAAAACTAATTCAATGTATGTCTTCAACCAAAAATGAAAAACATGAGCTATAAGAAGTGCTTGAGCTCATAATCCTTAGGAAGTGTGAGCTTGTAATGCTCAAGATAAAATAATCTTTACTAATTGGTATAATTTAATGTTATGTGTTTAACATGTCAATAACCTACCAAAATGCACTAATTGACCTGGAGCAGAGCAGATAATTCAAACCTATTTGATGAATGACTACTCCTTAATGAAAACTTACAGTGTGGCAAAAATGAGCAAGACTCTCCTAGGGTGAAGCCATGGTACCGAAGAACGCCTACTGCTCCCTAGCCGTCTAAATTTTCCAGCAGCAGTTGGGGATGATACACGCGACACTGCAACTGCCTCCTCTAGTCTAGCCATGTGTACTGCTATGGAGTGCTTCTCTTTCTCATGGTCTTCCTGCTGGGACCCGTCTCCACCTGTGCATATTTCTACGTGTATTAAATAATTGCTCATTCCAAGAGAGCAGGTGAACAACAAATTTTACAATTGTTATTCTAATGGATGACATAAAAATGTTGTTTTCAAACTCTAAGTTGGTCTTATCTAGGTGAAATGTTATTTTATGTCATTTCTGAAAGTATCCATTTTCTTTATTTTGTTTGATAGTTGTGGTAGCAGTACATATACCAGATAACTTGAATACAAAGAATAGATATTTATCTTTATTAATAGTTGTAATAGCTTTGGTGTCACACTTTTTTGGTATCAACGTGCACTACCAAAAACGCGCTTTTATATATTATCAAATCTTATTCACTTAAAAATAGGATCTAATATTAAACTTCTTTTACAAATTCAAACGCCCCTAAAAGGATCTAACAATTAAACATGTTTTGTAAATTCAAAACGTTTTTAAAAATAGGATCTAAAATTAAACTTCCTTTACAAATTCAAAATATTTCTTTACAAATATACAAATCCTAATATCACTTGAAAATAAAAAATTATTTTTTTGACTGATTTAAACATATACAATTTGTAAGGAAAACAATTATTACGCGAAGCACGTACCATGACACTCGTATCAAATAACTTGAATACAGAAGTTGTAAAATATCAAACATGGAATTTTACTTTTTATCATTTTGACCAGCTAAAACTTCTTTACACTTAATTAATTTATCTACAAAATCATCAGAAGGGCACTAGTCTTTGTAGATAAAAATTATTTTAAAACTGATTTATAATTTTATCTACAGAAGTCTATTCTAAACTTTATCAACAAAAACATAAACACAATTTTTTTGAAAATATCATTTTCCCATTTTGTTTGATAATTGTATTAGCATCAAATAACAGATGATATGTAATCAATTTTCAGTTTTATCATTTTGATCAACTCAAATTTCAATTACGTTATAATTAACTTTACCTCCAAAATAAGCAAAAATAATTTGACCATGTCCTTGCACTAATCAATTTAAAATTATGTTTTGTATGCAGGACTCTTGTAAATTCTAGAAATTTGCAACAGCCTTAAAAAACTGATATAAGCAAAGTTTGGAGGCGAATGAAAAGAGTATGCACTCACCATTGATGGGGTCTCCTTGCATCATCTCCTTCTTCCTGGCTAAACTTTTCTAAACAAATTAAACAAAAAAAAAAGGGGAATCAAAATTGATCATTCCATTTAATTGAGAACAAAAATAAAGAAGGAAAACAGTGATTCGATACCGAAACACGGGGACTAAAAGTTTCTTTATCAGCTAGGCTTGCGATGTTTAGAGCGATGAAATCGGAGGTCGGCTCTGCTTCATTAGTAGTAGAGGAAGAAGAACTCATTGCGTAGACCTGAAATTGGAATTGAAAATTGAAACTCAATTGACAAAATATGAAAATAAGGGGAGAAGTAAAAGAGAAAATTTACTTGATTTGGAGTTTCCGCCATTAAAATTTGGATGAGTGAATTATAGGGTTGGAATGAAATGCAATTTGCTGTTTAAAATGAAGTTATCTGATAAAAGGGACGGGGAAGTTTATGGAAAGCGGCGGGCTTTTTCTTTTTGGATTTTTTCCATTATTCTATTCTTATTTTTATGCCATTTTACAGGAATCAATCTATCTATTAAATATCAGTTAAATCCTGCAATTTGTCATGATTACAGTTATTACGAGCACGTCTGAATAATTAGTTCAAAGTACAATTTACAGAAAAATGATAAATTCATTTATTATTTTAAGTTATATAGAAAAACGATAAATTCATATATATTTTTTTGTATAATTGAAAATGATAACTTTGTTTATCTTTTTTCTATGAATTGTCTTTAAAACTAATTTTTCATAAGTATTGCCTTTAAGACTTATTACCCTGAAGTAAGAAGCCCTTTAATTGAAAATCCCCATTTAATAATTTCTACAATTATTTATAAAATTATGTTAAGTTTTATCATGTCATTTTACATTCAAATTCATATATTGATCTACTAATTAATTAGTTGATCTAAAATGTGAACTTTTAAATAAATTCATTTAACTAATATTTATTACTGGAAATTAGGATCCGCTTCTTATTTTCAAACTTAATACTTAAAAACCCTTCTCAGAAACAAATTTTAGGAAACACCCATGTTAAAGTTTCTATTAAAAATATGCATTTTAAACTGTATATATATGCAGTTAGAAATGAAAATATTTGCAGTTTAAAATGCAAAATATTACAGTTATAGCTGTATATTTTTGTAGCATGAAAATTTGCAGGCTTGGCAGCAAATTTATGCGGTTGTGGTAGCAAATATATGTAGTTTAAAATGCACATTTTTGTTGAAATATTTGACAAAGATGTTTCGTGAAACTTGTTTTTGAGAGGGCGGAATTGAATTTTGAAAATTTTCAAGGGTGTTTGAAAAAATATCCATATTTATTATTTTGTCTACTAAGTTCTAGGAAAAGACAATTAAATGTACTATATATCACGCTTATGTTGACAAAATTTGTAAAACTAATATTTCATTTAAGTCTATGTACAACTTAAAATTTCCACAATTATATAACTTATGGTTTAGGGTTTTTTGAACCAAGGACGTGGTTAAAATTTTAGGCTAGAGAACAAGTACGCTATATGTATATATCATTTGTGGTAAACTAATGTTATATTTATATAGTATCAATTATAAATATAGTATTTTTGTTTAAATATAGTGCTAATTTAATTTAGCACTTAGACGGTGATTGTTATATTAATGTAGCATTTTACTAATGTTTTTTCTTCAGATTAAACTTTAAAGGTGGTGTCCTTTGTTCTAAAAACTTCTCCAAATTTGTTCTTTCAATTACTTCACTCAAAGTGAAATATACATAAATTTTCTTTCTAAAGGTTATACTTCACTATGAACGAACGTATAAACAACTTTCTCTTTCTAAAATAGTGTTTGAACCGGCTAAATCTTCATTGGATTGGAAAATAGCCGATCGAATTTAAATTAAAATAACTACAAGCGCACAACGTATAATGCTAGTACGTGGCGAGTACTGGTCGATCCGTAGGGAATTATATAGATTTTAAAATTTTCTATTCAATCAAATTAAACCAAACTTGAGATTGTGATTAGTTAAAAATGTAGAAAAACTAACAAAAGAAAATGGATAAAAATATGAGAGTTTGAAGGCAATTTAGAGATAATTTCCTTCTCATGATCACGTAAATCAACAAAATGAAATTATGATCTCTCTTTTGGTCATTAATGAAATTAGTTGATGTGCTTATCATAAGTATAGAATATTTGTGCTATTAATTAGCCTAATATAAATCATCAAACCATAGCACAACCACTAAATCACTTTTAACTCTCATGAAAATGTTAATGAACCTGAAAATAAAATCTATTCTAAGCATGATCTATTAACTATTGATTAGAAATATAGATCATCAAATTTTGATTTTAGAATCACTTCATTATCATAATCATATGTAAATGAAGAGGTAATTTTGTGTTTTGTTTGTTTAAGCATAGCCTATTTGGTGTCAACAACATATGCTGTCAAATTCAAAACTAAAACAACAAAGTTTAACCACATCCAACAATTCAATTAAGCACAAAAAGAGATCAATAATTAGCAAAATGTTGAAGCTACATGATTAAGAGAGATTTATTATCCCTAAATTGAAGGGGTTTAGCCTCTCATATTTGTTATCATATCAACAAATATAGCATTCAACATGAAATAAAAACAAGAAGAAAATGCAAGCTAAGTAAAAGAGAGCTAATTAAAATGAAATAAAAGCTATTCTACTTGCATAAGAAATGAAACTAAACTACTAGCATAAAAGGAAATAAACAAGAAAAGAGCATGTATTAAAATTGCATAAAAAAAAGTTACATGAAATAAAATGACTAAGTAGCCTTGAAAATGAAAAAGAGTTTTGTTTTATTTTTGATCCTAAACTAAGGAGGCTAAGAGAGGAGAGGAGAGTTACATGAACATATAGGGTATTTATACATGTTTTGAAACGCTAATCCATTTTTTGGGAACTACCCAAACTACCCTTGAGGTAGTGTGGCCACTAAGTAATCATTAGCATGTGTTAATCATCCACTTAAATGTACATATAGCTTTAATTTCCATTAGCATGTGCATTAGCTCCTAAGTGTACATCATGGTAAGTGGATAGGTGAGGTCCTCCATGTTTCATGAAATGAATTATTTTCATCTCAATTTGCTTATATTCTCTTGTGCACGCATATTTTTCCATGAAAAACCTCTTCCATTTGAAGCCAAGTTCCTACAAAATAATATATGAATTTCAAAGTAAATTTTCTCAAATTAATATATGCACAAAAATGACCATTTTGCCCTTAAATGAAGATGAATAAATAATGATTTGAAAATAATTTGAATTTTGGTTTAAACATGTTAAAATATCCTATATGATCATTTATTTAATTAAATTAGATTAAATATGGTGGTAAAAATATGCACATTTGCGTGCACCTCAAATGCCCCCACACTTATCTTTTTATTCGTCATCGAATAAAGAAAAACTAAGATATATCTGTTTCATAGGGAGCACGTTTGCATTGAGCTTATGTAACAAGCCGTTAAACCTCTAGATGTCCCTAGTAAGACGAGTGTTGTCTCGTGAGGGTTTTCAGTGGATACTACCCACAAAATCCTAATGCAAAGTCAAAAATTCCTAAATGCAAGATTTATTTACAAAGAGATGAATGCAAGTTTTTGAAAATATTTACAAATGAAAGATTTACTTTTAAATCGACACAAATAAGTTAAATATAAGTTTTGGTCATTATCTTGAAAATTTAAGTCATTTACTCGTCAAAACTTCCAATAAAAATTAAGTTATCATAACAAATAGACTCTAATTTGACTAGTTGTTTTGGTTGATAACTCGGTGTAACTATGAAATGTATCCTTAATTGATTTTCAAAGTTTATCAAAGTGGTATTTTCATTTCTTTTCAATAACAAGTCAAATCAAATAACTAAAAATAGTGATTGGATTTCAATTGCTTACTCTCTCTTATTTGAAAATTTTATTGATATTACCAATATTTACATATGCCTAACTCAGATAAACTAAGGCCATATATATCACCCATCCACTGCCTTTCGGGCTTACGTGAGGGGAATACAGAGCGTGGCGAGTGAACACACGAGTGTGTACACCTATCGACTGTAGGCGTTATTAATAAAAGAATTTTTTATATACATACATCTAACTCAAATAAACTGAGGCCAGATATACCGATCGTGCACTGCCTTTCGGTCTTACGTGAGAAGGGTACAGAGCATGGCGAGTGAACACATGACTCTTGGTGTTAATAAAATATATACATATATACAAGAAATATTTTTTGTTTTTTTTGATGTTTTTTTGTTATATATATATATATTTTTTTTGAAGAGAGAGTTTTGCAAAGTCATCTTAGCACCATTTAACTTAGAAGATAAAAAATGTTATATCTTTTACTTTAAATCCACCACTTTTTAAAAAAGATTTTCAATTAGGATATATTTCATAATTATCTTCATGAATCTTCCTATATACTAGTTAAACCATAGTCACTTGTAATCAAACTTGATTTTTATTTTTGTTGAGACAAATAAATTTTCAAAAATTTCAATTTAATATCCAAAACCTATATTTATCCTATAGTGTTTGTTTAAAAGTAAATCAAAATTGTAGAATGAAAATTTGTTTTGGATTTTTTTTTAAATTTTGTTTTTTCTGTTTTCTTTTTTTGTTTTTATATTTTTTAGTTTTGGAAAGAAAAATGAAAAAAATAAAAATAAATAAACCATTAAAAATTAAAAATGAAGATGAGATTCTCCCCCACACTTGATTTTGACTGTGTCCCCACAGTCAACCCGAGTGAAGGGAAAAATAAAATAAAAACAAGACCTATATTTACATGAAAATGAAAAGATTATTATTTACAAGACATCAGAAAATATGCTGTTAAGGAGTAAATGAAACGATCTTCCAAAGACCAATTCATTTGTCTCGTCAAGTATGCGAGACACAGCTTAAGCGCAGACAACCAAACCATAAATGATTTTAAAGTTGAATGTTGATTTGGGAAAATGAATGTCGTTTTATTAAAAATCATGTGTGTTGTTTTATTTTTGACGATTTTTCGAGTCGATAGAACGATTGATTGAAGTTCAAGGTTATTTTCACCAAATTGAAATTCAAACTTATCATTGAAAATTTCTTCAGAATTATTGATTTTAAAATCAAAATGGTGATTAAAGTCTTTTCCTTCAGAGTTTAACAACTCATTTTCGAATAGTCCAAAAAATTTGTGTTCACTAACTTCGTCTTCCTTTGTTGGATTATCAACAACTTCTAAATCAAGTTCAAAATCCAAAGTTGTTGTATTCAAATTTTCAAAATTGGAGCAAGGAAGATCGAATTTCAAATCGAGTTTCTCACCCTCAAAAGAATTGAAATCCAATTCAATTATAGTTTTTTCAACAACTTCATTAAGATCGTCATTTTCAATTTCAAAAGTTATTACTTGAAAATCATGAATTTTGGTTAAAGATGGATTATTGCTTGACTCGTAACACGTTGGGATTTGATTTTGTTTCTCACGTTGTTTCAGATATGTTTCAAACAACAAATCCGTGTGATCTTTGTGAATTTCGTTCATTTGCTCAACAAAATCAAATTTATAATGATTAAGTTGAGGATTTTCAATTAGAAATTGTTGAGAGCAAAAATTGTTCATTGAGCCATAGTCGAGAATGTTCTCATTGCCAAAATTATTTGAAAAGTGGTTCACATTTTTGCTTTGATTTTGAATTTCATTTTGAAATTCGAAAGTGAATTGGCATGTGTTATAAACGAAATCATTTGAATTTTGGAGTGAATTCAAATTTTGATCACTTTGAAAACTTTGACTTGAATCATTGCACAAATATAAATTGCACAAATCATTTATCCTTTGACCATTTTGTGCAGTGAGTTCAAGTAAGGACGAAATCATTTTGATGCTTTTTCGAGATTTGAGGGTTGCTCATTATTTGGAAAACTTTGTGGTTCAAAATTCGGATTGCTTATAAAATAGTTGTCATTGAAATATCCATAAGAATTTGGTGTGAAATTATATGGATTATATTGATTTTCACAACTATTGTAAAATTCTTGTGAATATGGAAATTCAGACATTTTCAAAAGTTTTTTTTTCTTTTTTGGATTTTTTTATAAAGAAAAACTCTTTACCAAAATGAATTTATTTTTCAAAACGGAAATTTGTTTTTTGATTTTCAATTTTTTTTTTGAAAAGATTTTATATTTTTTTTTTAGATTTTTGTTTTTCTAAAAAATACTAACTCAAAATTGTTTTTTTGAATTTTTTATTTTGCTTTAAAATTTTCCAAAAAAGGATTTAAAAACTAAGTTAAGGAATATTTACAATTTTTTTTGTAACAACCCGCATATTTTACGATTGTATATTTAAATGTTTTATTTAAATATAGCATCGTTAATCGGATTAAAGTCTGAAATGTTACTTTTTGTAAACAGTCGAATTGGGACTCGAGACCAATTACATTGAGTCCAAAGTGTCATTTACAACTTTTTTGAGTATAAACATCGATATGTTTGGAGTTGAGTAGAATTTTGGTATTTTTTTCTATTGGGCTTTGGGTTTGGGTTTCATCCCATTAACCCAACATAATACCCTAACTCCACCCCCTCTCCTCTTCATTCATTCTCATTTCCTAATACTCTCAAGCTAAAGTAAAAATGGGGGAAGAGAAAAGAAATTAGAAATTCCTAAGCCCTAATTCTCTTAGGAAAAATCAACTTCAAGCTAGAAATCAAGGAGAAGCTTAGGTAAGCATCCTCTTCATCTTCTCCATCTCTATCTCTCTTCAATTTACAGAAATTCCTATAACCTAACTTAGGAAAAACTTCACCTTTGATAATATATTGAAGCTTCTTGAGTTGTTGTTGAAGAGGAATTGATCTTAGCTTGTTTTAGAGCTTCTTACTTGAGTTTTTGAGTTAAAGGTGAGTTCTTTAACTCACATCTACGTCTATAACTTTCATTGTTGTTGGGTATGAACTCTTAATAATTATTCGCGTTCATTTGCTTTTGATTTGAATTGATTTGGTGAATTTTCCAAATTTTGGTGTTTTGGTTCAATTTTATGAAAATCTTACTATGGATGTTTGGACATGATATTAGGGGTGTATCGAAGAGCCTATAAGGTTGGATTATCGCTTGGCATAAATCCCTAGTCGTCGTTGCTTGTTTGATCGCTTCCGAAACGTTTTGGCCATCTTGGCCTAGGCAAACTGTTGCCCAGGCCAGGTGACCAGACGTTTGGGGATCAAGTTCAGACGTCTGGTTATAGATAGAAAAAAAAGACAGACACTCGGACCAGACGTCTGGTCCAAACCTACCAGACGTCTGGTTAGTTTCCAGACGTCTGGATTAAGGTTCAGACGTCTGGTAGGTTTCTGGATTATTTCCAGAGAACAAATCCAGACGTCTGGAACTGTTCATTTTGCCTATTTTGGGCTGTTTTGATTGGATTTCCAATTTTAGTCGATTTTTGTCGATCCGGTTAGTTGTTATCACTTATTATCGACTTTGATGACTTCTTTCTTTGGATTTTTGGAATATCCATTTGATGGATTTGATATCGATTTTTATGGATTTAATTCACATTCTCGTATGTGAATTTTTGGTGATTGATTGTTTCTACAATCATTTTTGTGATTTGTCACTTTTAAATACAAAGGTTTCTATACTAGTAGTAAATACTAAAACTCTTTCATCAAAACGATTTTGACACTATTATAAATATAAAGCTCTCTTTTAAAACCGTTTTACAAACTATTAGTATATACAAACTTTTACCTCACTCGTATGAGAAATCTAATTAAACGGCTTAGCAAAACAAGTGGTATGAAATGCTTGCTATTACTTCGTTGGTTAATTCTTGGACTTGTTCGATTGAAATCTTGTGACAATTTTCGAGTGGAAATCTACAATCTGTTCGTAAATATTTAAGTTAAGCCAGTGGTTATGGGACATGAAGCTAAACTCATCTATTTACTAGCTTAGTGTAATTGACACTTCTTATAGATCAATAGTGATCATTTTGTGAATTAGACTAGCGATGTGCGATGTCTCTTTGTTTGTGTGGGGACTAAAAACCCCGTTTGTGGAACTTCGGTTCAATTTGGTGGGGTTGCGACCCATGGTCTTCGGGCCGTTTGTGGAGCCTCGGCTCAAAATTGATGGTTAGCGACCATGGAATAACATTCCGTTTGTGACACACGTGTTGGTGAGTTTTCATGCTCTCGTTTGTGATAGGCCTTCCCCCTTTTTTGTGTTTTCTGGATTTCTGGTTGTTGATTTCTAGAATTTGTGTTTCACCAATTTTCGTGGTTTGCATTGATAAGCTCTATCAATATTTGTGTTTTGTTGAATAATTTAAAGAATATGACATTCTTTTTAGTGTTTGAGAATATTGGAGATATTGTATGATTTTTGTTGTTATCTGATGTATACTTGTCACAGTATGGCATTATTGTTATCATACGTTTTTGTAATATCTCTTATCCTTTCTCATTTTATCTGTAATTATAGCTAGACTGATCCATTTATTATTTTCTTCTTAAATAATACTCGGGTCAGACCATGGTATTTCAGGTGCTTCTGCTTGACTTCTTATCAGGGTCCATCATTTGATTTTTGGCTAACTACTTTAGATTAGTAGTTTTTGATATTATACATTTAAGATAGAGACTCCTTGATGTATAATTATTCTTTTGTCTAGCACTTGTATCTATTCTTTTGTGATGTAGTGGATCTTGTATGACCACTACTTTGATGTACACTTCTATGTGTTATATTCATGTCTATTTCCGCCTTTGTGATGTGAATATCTGTGACGGATTTGTGTTATGTTTATTTCTATATTTGTTTTCGAAGTCCACATAGCCACTGTGTGGTAGCTTTGAGTTTGTATTTGATATGTCGAATTTCCTCTTGAAATGAAATGTAAGTAATATTATCTGACATATCAGTACTCGCACAAATCAATTACATAGATGGTCGCTCATCAATAGCCTTATTCTTCATGCTAGTTGACGGCATTACCCCGTAGTGTCCTTGGCTAGTGTGAGTATAGAGGTGGGGCGTCACAGCTTGGAATCAGAGCCAAACTTCAGAACAATGTAGAATAATCTAGCAAGGATCATTGCCCTAAGTCTTTCTTAGGAATCGTGCCATAGGATTTAGTTCGAGTCTTCGTACCGTTCTATCCTATTTCTTTTTATGATGCCTTGTTTTATCAATCAAGTTTGTTTGATATTCATTCTGTGAATAACCTTTTCCTCTTCTTTCTTTCTTAAAGAAGAGAAATGGTTAGGCCAGGCCGTCCCAGTGCCGGTTAATCCAATGCCCACAAAACACGACCGATAGAAATGCCATGTGGAACAACTGTCTCACCTTTGCCACCCACCTCAATGGCCCCTGGTTGTTAGGGGGAGACTTCAACACCACTAGAAACACCCATGAAAGAAATTCAGGAAACATCTCACAAGACTCGGATTCATTCAACTCCTTTATTAGCTCCGGTTCCCTAATCGACCCACCCATCAACAACAGACTCTACACTTGGTCAAATCATAGGTCTGACCCGACACTAGCTAAACTTGACAGATTCCTCTTCAATGTCAATTGGGACGACTTGCACCCCCTATCCATCGTCTCCGGCCTAGCCTCAGTTATTTCAGATCACTGCCCTCTAATCTTGGATTCTGGTTCATCCTCTAACCTCAAACGTCCCTTCCGCTTTGAACGCCTCTGGTCTTTGGAACCCTCCTTTGACAATTTCATTCAACTGGCATGGTCCCAACCGGTTGTGTCCAATTCCGCAACCGCCAGGGTAGTTTCCAAACTCTGTTCACTCAGAAAGATCATCAAACCTTGGGCCAAAAACATTTGGGGTTCCCTTCGTTCGCGCAACTCTTCCACCCAAGATGCTATCCTAGAACTCAATATCCTCGAAGAATCTCGACCCTTAAACCCAACTGAATTCTCTCAACTAAAGGGGCTAGAATCAGAGCTTGATAGACTTTCCAAACAAGAGGAAATTGGTTGGAAACAAAGATCCAAAGCCAAATGGCTAGAGGAGGGAGACAGGAACACCTCCTTTTTCCATCGAATGGCCAATGGCAGACATGGATCTATCAACATCACGGAGTTATCCCACAACAACTCCACCTTCACCGAATTGTCTGACCACCTCCACCTCTTCACCAATTATTACCGAAGTATCCTCGGAAAGTCATCCCCGGCTCTACCCCCTATAGACTGGAACCTCCTCTACCCAACTTGTCCCCCATACCTGTAGACCACCCATTTTCTGAAGAAGAAGTTATGGCCACGCTCAAGGATTTGTCGGATGATAAAGCCCTGGGCCCAGATGGTTTCGGCCCATAATTTTTTAAACGTTATTGGGAAACCATCAAATTCGACTTGCTAGACATGTGCACGGATTTCCAAGCTAATCCCACCTCCATTGCCCTCCTCAACTATGCCAACATCATCCTCCTCCCCAAATCCCCCGGTTCTAACACTTTGTCCGCTTTCAGACCAATCAGTCTCCTCAATACCACACTCAAAATCATCATAAAGGTTCTTGCTAATAGACTCCAGTCGGTCATCGATCCTCTAGTGGGGGCGGAACAATCAGCCTTTATATTAGGCAGAAACATCATGGACTGTGTCGCCGCCACTCAAGAAGTTGTCTCTTACTGCCATAGAACATCAACCCCTGGTACCCTGCTAAAATTAGATTTCTCCAAAGCTTTTGACACGGTTCACTGGGACTTCATCCTAGACCTAATGAAGCACAGGGGTTTTCCGCCCAAGTGGTGTGGCTGGATCGAAGGGCTACTCAACACAGGTATTTCGTCCATCTCAATCAATGGCTCTTCGGGTGGTCATATTAAATCAGCCAGGGGGTTGAGACAAGGAGACCCGCTCTCACCCTTAATCTTTGTCCTGGTAGCAGATGTGTTCAACCAGATGATCAAGCTCGCCTCGTCCAATGATTTATTCAAAGGTATCAAGCTTCAAGATTCAGATTTGTCAGTTTCTAACCTTCAATTTGCAGATGATACGATCCTATTCGCTTCCACAGAAACCAACCATATCCATTGCCTCAAGGTTGCGTTGTATGTCTTTGAAGCAATTTCTGGCCTCTCCATCAACTTTAACAAAAGCTCCATCATCATGCTTGGCAACTCCGTTCATCTCGGCCCTCACATTTCATCCTTGCTCAACTATAGCATAGCCCACTCCCCATCTCGTACTTACGTATTCCCATCCGCCCAACCAAACTCCACCGTGTAGACTGGCTCCCCCCATTTCCAAAATTGAATCCCGACTCTCAACTTGGAAGGCACACTCGCTATCCTCTGCAGGTCGTCTTGTCCTAGTCAAATCGGTCCTATCGGCCATCCCCTCATACTGGATGTCCTTCCTCACACTTCCATCCTGGGTCATCACGAAAATTGACTCAATCAGGCGCTCGTTCCTTTGGAACGGTGGCAACGCAAAAATACTGGTCAACTGGAGGACGATATGCTTACATCGCAACCACGGGGGGTTAGGAATTACAGACCTCCGCACTTTCAATCAAGCGTTGCTGTCCAAATGGCTTTGGAGATTGCTCACACCTGGAAACTTCATCTGGAAAACTTGGATCCTATGTCAACACTATCATTCAAACCCTCACCTGGCGCTCCACCTCACCACCCGTTTCCGGCCATCCCCCTTCTAGTCTGGGGTCCTCCGAACACTTCCTAGAGTCAAAACACTTTTTCAGGTGAAAATTGAAAGAGGTAACAGCTGCCTCTTCTGGCAAGACACTTGGTATGGCCAACTGCCCCTTTCTAAGCTCCTGCCCAACCTCTACTCACACGCCACCCTCACTAACGCAACTGTTGAAGATTATCTCGCCCTTGGCCCTGAGCACCTTTGCCCACCCTCCATTTTCGATGCAGACTTGGTTCCTGAACTCCTCACCGCAACAAATATCCTCCTATCGATTCACCCTTCCAACAGTCAAGACCATTTCCTCTGGGCCCTTGCACCTTCCAAGGGCTTCACAGTCGCCTCCTGCTATCAACACCTAATTAACCCCGGTCGCCTTTTCTCCTTTCCCAGGATTTGGCATTGCAATCTTCCACCTCGCATAGCTTTTTTTCAATGGTGCCTAATTTCTGGAAGAATTAATACCAAAGATAGACTCAACCGACTCAACATCCCTGTCGACCCACGCTGCGTCTTTTGTTTCACACACGATGAATCAATCACCCACCTTTTCTTTGAATGTGACTTCTCCTACTCAATTTGGGCTGCAACCAGTGCTTATCTACTGGGGTATATCCCCACCTCGACCCCCTTCTTCGATTATTGGCAGTTTAATCAGCAGAACCTGCTGATGGACACCTACATATCAATCTTTAGTTGGTGCATTTGGAAAGAGAGGAATGCATACGTGTTTGGGAAACCTGCACGCCATTTTGGCGGAACCTGTAGAAGTATCACTCACTTTTTCTCCTATCTAACAGGTCAGAGCTCCTCCGCGCCGTTCCGACTGAGCCTCCCGCCTTGCAGCGCCCAGCCAGCAGAATCTCAGGGTAGTACCAGCGCATCACCGTGCGGGTAGTCTTAGTCTACCGAGGGCTACTACTTAGCTGATATTTGTAATATTCTGTGTTCCATTGACAATGATACTCTAGCACTTTAATTGTATTTCGTTGCTCTATGACTATATTTTGGCCATTGATCGGGCTTGTCGATCGACCTCTTACAAATTTTTAATATATAACTACTTAACCGGCTGTGTAGTATCACGCTATACACCCGTCTCTCTCAAAAAAAATCCAATGCATCTCCTCAAGATGGAGTATTTATGTCTGCCCAGTAGCTCTTAGATCTTGTGAAGAATGCTCAAGCTATCGGACCCATTCCAGAGCCTACTCATCCTAAATCTGGGTTTGCACGCTTGTGCAGTGATTACACCAACTTGGGTGGAAGGCCTTTCAACGGTTCCGAAAGCGTTATAGAAGTCCAAGCTTGGCTTAGAACATGCGATCGCATCTTTTCCCGCATGAATCTTATTGATCTACATCGAGTCCAAGTGGCTTCTAGCATGCTCCAAGAGAGAGCATTAGATTGGTATGAGCTTTTGACCTTGGAAATTATTGAAGCGGATCTTACTTGGGAGCAATTCCGGGAATGGTTCGAGTTAAAATTTGTGCCAGAAGCTGAAAAAGTAACTTTAGCTCGACATTTTATTGACCTTGTTCAAGGTGAGTCTTCTGTGACCGACTATGTTGCATCTTTTGAATCTCTTTCTAAGTATGGGGTCGAGTATATTAATACCCCATTGAAGAAAAATCAGAGGTTTGTCTATGGGTTGAATAAGAACCTCAAAAAGCCATTACTTCTGAAACTAGAAGTTTGTTTCGATCAGCTTGTTGATATCGCTCTTCGACTCGAAGAGGCCGATAAAGAAAGTGATGTTGAAGTTGTGGCGGCTAAACAAAACATCAATAAGAAGAGGCCTTTTAAGTTCAAGCCTAATCCCAACAAGAAAGGGAAGCAAGCAACTTCGGCAGCAAAGACTCCTACCTCTAGTCGTGGAGAATGTTACAATTGTGGTTCTAAAGACCATTATGCAAACAAGTGTCTGAAGCCCCTTTACTTGTCGCTATTGCAAAAGTTCGGGTCATGCTATATCTTCATGTCCCAAACTTCAAAGCAAGAAGGAAGGGAAGCTAAATATTGTGCAAGGCCCTTGTAACACTTCTCTTGGTCAAGGTATTTCTCATTCTATCCTTGATGGCATTATTATAATTCGTGATTTTCCTATTCGAGTTCTTTTTGACACAGGTGCATCTCACTCTTTTATATCAAAAGAACTTGTTGATGCTTTGTCTTTGAATGTTATTGGCTTGATGACTTCATTGAGAATTGCGAATCCAGTTGGTGGATCCACAACACTCAGTTTACTGTGTAAAGATGTCGAAATTATTTTATGTGATTATGCCTTCCAAGCCGATTTGCATGTTATGCGTTACCTAGGTTTCGGAATGATTTTGGGGATGGATTGGCTTAACCGATATGAAACCCATATCCTATGTCCTGAGCGGACTATATATCTTCGACATCCTCAATCTGTTAAGCAGATTTCTCTTGTTCTTAAAGATTCAGATTCCAATTCGGGAGCATCCTTGTATTCTCTAAATCCTCATGATGATGATAATGATGATGAGGAAGTTGTCATTTCCCTCATTCACATTGTTCGTGAATTTCCCGACATATTTGAACCCGTTTTAGGATTACCACCTAAGCGAGCAATTGAGTTCAGAATTAATCTAATCCCTGGAGCTCTACCTATTACTCGTCCTCCTTATCGTATGTCCAATAAGGAAAATGAGGAGATGCGTAAACAATTATCCGAATTGGAAGGAAAATAGTTTATTCGTTCTAGTTCCTCTCTATGGGGAGCTTTAGCTATTTTTGTGAAAAAATCTGATGGTACACTTAGGCTTTGCGTTGACTACCGCAAGCTTAATGATCTCACCATCAAGAATAAATATCCCTTACCTCAGAATGATGATTTATTCGATCAACTTAGTGGTGCTAGAGTCTTTTCACAGTTAGACTTAGCAACCGGTTTTCATCAGCTCCGTATTGCAGAGGATAGCATTCCTTTGACATCGTTCCATACTCGTTATGGATCTTATGAATGGCTTGTTATGCCATTTGGTTTGACGAATGCTCTAGCTTATTTCGTTGACCTTATGAATCGATTTTTCAAAGACTTACTCGATCGATTTGTTCTCATCTTTATCGATGATATTCTCATTTATTCTAAAACCGAGGAAGAGCATGAAAAACATCTTCGGATTGTGTTGGAAACTCTTAGGAGCAACCAATCGAAAGCAAAATTTTCTAAGTGCCACTTTTGGCAATCTCGTGTGAAATTTTTGGGGCATATTATTTCTGAATCTGGAATTTCCATGGATCCTTCAAAGATTGAAGCGATTCAAAATTGGAAGAGACCGGAGAGTGTGACGGAAATTCGTAGCTTCCTTGGATTGGCGGGCTATTACTGTCGGTTCATAAAAGACTTCTAAAATTTCCGTACCTATAACTAGTTTGACAAAGAAGGGAGTTAGGTACATTTAGTCTAACAAATGTGAAGCTGCTTTTCAAAAATTAAAAAAAACTCCTTTCCGATGCTCATATTCTTGTGATTCCCGAAGGGAACCAAGATTTTATTTATACCGATGCTAGTCGTGTTGGTTTGGGTGTCATTCTCATGCAAAGGGAACGTGTTATTGCTTATGCTTATAGGCAATTAAAGCCTGCCAAGACTAGATATGCCACTCATGATTTAGAGCTCGCAGCTTTTGTTTTTGCCCTTAGAATTTGGCGTCATTATCTTTGGGAGAGAAATTTGTTCTCTACACCGATCATAAATCTTTGAAGTATTTATTTTCTCAAAAGGAACTTAATTTGCGTCAACAACGTTGGCTCGAGTTCCTTGCATCTTATGATCTAGATATTCTTTATACTCCCGGAAAGGGTAATCGTGTTGCCGATGCCCTTAGTCGTAAGCAACAAGCGGTTGTTTCAATGATGATATCTGAATGGAATGATCTCGAGACTTTATCCACTTGTGAGGTTCGAGATCGTGAATCCAATTCATGTTCATCTCTTGTTTTGTGTAGCCTTGAGGCTCATCCTTCTCTTTTGGACCGCATCCTTGAAGCTCAAAAGCAAGATCCCGAATTGGATCTTCTTAGCTAAAGTTGTAGATTTAAAATTGATATTGAAGGTTTGAAAGACTTCGATATTGATGCTTGTGGCGGTATTCGAAAATTTGGAAGAATTATCATGCCAAATATTAGTGATCTTCGAAAAGATATTTTAGAAGATTCTCATCGTTCTAAATTTACCATTCATCCCGGTAGTAGTAAAATGTACATGGATATGAAGCGACTTTATTATTGGGATGGAATGAAATCTGATATTGCTAACTTTATTAAGCGTTGCATGACTTGCCAACTCGTAAAGGCCGAACATCAAAGGCCCGGTGGGTTATTGCAACCTTTGGACATTCCCGTTTGGAAGTGGGATCAAGTCTCCATTGACTTTATTGACGGTCTTCCCCGTTCTCGTTCGGGTCATGATAGCCTATGGGTGATAGTAGATAGACTTACAAAATCCGCCCATTTTCTTCCCGTTCGGTCCAATCGAACCGTACCTATTTTGGCTAAACTCTATGTCAAGGAGATTGTTAAATTGCATGGAGTTCCTACTTCTATTGTTAACAATCGTGATCCATTGTTTACTAGTGGATTTTGGAAGGGTCTTCAAAAAGCTTTGGGAACAAAGCTTAATTTTAGCACCGCTTATCATCCTCAGTCCGATGGACAAACCGAGCGTGTGAATCAAACTCTTGAAGATCTTCTTCGTGCATGTGTTCTTGATTTTGGTGGAAATTGGGAAGATCATATTTCTCTTGTTGAGTTTTCTTATAATAATAGCTTCCAATCTAGTATTGGTATGGCACCTTTCGAGGCGCTCTACGGAAGGCCATGCCGATCTCCTTCGTGTTGGCTTGAAGCCGGTGAGAAGCTGGTTTTAGGTCCAGATTTTATTCATGATTCCATAGAAAAGATTGACCTTATTCGTCATAGGATGAAAGAAGCTCAGAGTAGACAAAAATCCTATGCCGATAATCGAAGAAGGAAATTAGAATTTTCTGTGGGAGATTTAGTGTTTATTCGTGTTTCACCTATGAAGGGTGTTGTGCGTTTCAGTCGATCGGGAAAGTTAGCACCTCGATATATTGGCCCATTTCCCATCACCGAACGCATTGGTTCCGTGGCTTATCGCCTTTTATTACCGGCTCAATTTTCTGCTATTCATGACGTATTCCACGTCTCTCAACTACGGAAATGCCTTAGAGATTCCGATCTTGTTCTTGAGCCCGATGTTATTGAAGAAATTGAAGTTTCACCAAATTTAACTTATGAGCAACATCCTATTCGTATCATTGCTATGGAGGTTAAACACCTTCGTAATAAAGATGTCCCGCTTGTGAAGGTTCAATGGTCCTCAAATCCAAAGGATTGCTCTTGGGAATCTAGAGAATTCATCGAGCGAACACATCCAGACTTACTCTCTCGTGCTCCTTAAGGTGAACTTCTCATTTCAAAATTTCTTCTTTTGTGTTGATTATGCCTTAGTATGGTTGTTACTTTTTATTCTCTTCTTAAAGTATTGCGAGGACGCAATTTCTTTAAGGAGGGGAGTCTGTAACAACCCGCATATTTTACGATTGTATATTTAAATGTTTTATTTAAATATAGCATCGTTAATCGGATTAAAGTCGAAATGTTAATTTTTGTAAATAGTCGAATTAGGACTCGAGACCACTTTCATTGAGTCCAAAGTGGCGTTTACAACTTTTTTGAGTATAAACATCGATATGTTTGGAGTTGAGTAGAATTTTGGTATTTTTTTTCTATTGGGCTTTGGGTTTGGGTTTCAGCCCTTTAACCCAACATCATACCCTAACTCCACCCCCTCTCCTCTTCATTCATTCTCATTTCCTAATACTCTCAAGCTAAAGTAAAAATGGGGGAAGAGAAAAGAAATTAGAAATTCCTAAGCCCTAATTCTCTTAGGAAAAATCAACTTCAAGCTAGAAATCAAGGAGAAGCTTAGGTAAGCATCCTCTTCATCTTCTCCATCTCTATCTCTCTTCAATTTACAGAAATTCCTATAACCTAACTTAGGAAAAACTTCACCTTTGATAATATATTGAAGCTTCTTGAGTTGTTGTTGAAGAGGAATTGATCTTAGCTTGTTTTAGAGCTTCTCACTTGAGTTTTTGAGTTAAAGGTGAGTTCTTTAACTCACATCTACGTCTATAACTTTCATTGTTATTGGGTATGAACTCCTAACAATTATTCGTGTTCATTTGCTTTTGATTTGAATTGATTTGGTGAATTTTCCAAATTTTGGTGTTTTGGTCCAATTTTATGAAAATCTTACTATGGATGTTTGGACATGATATTTGGGGTGTATCGAAGAGCCTATAAGGCTGGGTTATCGCTTGGCATAAATCCCTAGTCGTCATTGCTCATCCGATCGCTTCCGAAACGTTTTGGCCATCTTGGCCTAGGCAAACTGTTGCCCAGGCCAGGTGACCAGACGTTTGGGGATCAAGTCCAGACGTCTGGTTATAGATAGAAAAAAAGAAAAAAAAAGACAGACACTCGGACCAGACGTCTGGTCCAAACCTACCAAACGTCTGGTTAGTTTCCAAACGTCTGGATTAAGGTTCAGATGTCTGGTAGGTTTCTGGATTATTTCCAAAGAACAAATCCAAACGTCTGGATTCTAAACTAGACGTCTGGAACTGTTCATTTTGCCTATTTTGGGCTGTTTTGATTGGATTTCCAATTGATTAATCAAATTTTGTCGATCCGGTTAGTTGTTATCACTTATTATCGACTTTGATGACTTCTTTCTTTGGATTTTTGGAATACCCATTTGATGGATTTGATATCGATTTTTATGGATTTAATACACATTCTCGTATGTGAATTTTTGGTGATTGATTGTTTCTACAATCATTTTTGTGATTTGTCACTTTTAAATACAAAGGTTTCTATACTAGTAGTAAATACTAAAACTCTTTCATCAAAATGATTTTGAAACTATTATAAATATAAAGCTCTCTTTTAAAACCATTTTATAATCTATTAGTATATACAAACCTTTACCTCACTCGTATGAGAAATCTAATTAAATGGCTTAGCAAAACAAGTGGTATGAAACGCTTGCGTTTACTTCGTCGGTTAATTCTTGGACTTGTTCGATTGAAATCTTGTGACAATTTTCGAGTGGAAATCTACAATCTGTTCGTAAATATTTAAGTTAAGCCAGTGGTTATGGGACATGAAGCTAAACTCATCTATTTACTAGCTTAGTGTAATTGACACTTCTTATAGATCAATGGTGATCATTTTTTGAATTAGACTAGCGATGTGCGATGTCTCTTTGTTTGTGTGGGGACTAAAAACCCCGTTTGTGGAACTTCGGTTCAATTTGGTGGGGTAGCGACCCATGGTCTTTGGGCCGTTTATGGAGCCTCGGCTCAAAATTGATGGTTAGCGACCATGGAATAGCGTTCCGTTTGTGACACACGTGTTGGTGAGTTTTCATGCTCCCGTTTGTTATAGGCCTTCCCCCTTTTTTGTGTTTTCTGGATTTCTAGTTGTTGATTTCTAGAATTTGTGTTTCACCAATTTTCGTGGTTTGCATTGATAAGCTCTATCAATATTTGTGTTTTGGTGAATAATTTAAAGAATATGACATTCTTTTTAGTGTTTGAGAATATTGGAGATATTGTATGATTTTTGTTGTTATCTGATGTATACTTGTCACAGTATGGCATTATTGTTATCATACGTTTTTGTGATATCTCTTATCCTTTCTCATTTTATCTGTAATTACAGCTAGACTGATCCGTTTATTATTTTCTTCTTAAATAATACTATGGTCAGACCATGGTATTTCAGGTGCTTCTGCTTGACTTCTTATCAGGGTCCATCATTTTATTTTTGGCTAACTACTTTAGATTAGTATTTTTTGATATTATACATTTGAGATAGAGACTCCTTGATGTATAATTATTCTTTTATCTAGCACTTGTATCTATTCTTTTGTGATGTAGTGGATCTTGTATTACCACTACTTTGATGTACACTTCTATGTGTTATATTCATATCTGTTTCCGCCTTTGTGATGAGAATATCTGTGACTGATGTGTGTTATGTTTATTTCTATATTTGTTTTCGAAGTCCACATAGCCACTATGTGGTAGTTTTGAGTTTGTATTTGATAGGTCGAATTTCCTCTTGAAATGAAATGTAAGTAATATTATCTGACATATCGGTAATCGCACAAAGCAATTACATAGATGGTCGCTCCTCAATAGCCTTATTCTTCATGCTAGTTGACGGCATTACCCCGTAGTGTCCTTGGCTAGTGTGAGTATAGAGGTGGGGCGTCACAGCTTGGAATCAGAGCCAAACTTCAGAACAATGTAGAATAATCTAGCAAGGATCATTGTCCTAAGTCTTTCTTAGGAATCGTGCCATAGGATTTAGTTCGAGTCTTCGTACCGTTCTATCCTATTTCTTTTTATGATGCCTTGTTTTATCAATCAAGTTTGTTTGATATTCATTCTGTGAATAACCCTTTCCTCTTCTTTCTTTCTTAAAGAAGAGAAATGGTTAGGCCAGGCCGTCCCAGTGCTGGTTAATCCAATGCCCACAAAACACGACCGATAGAAATGCCCTGTGGAACAACTGTCTCACCTTTGCCACCCACCTCAATGGCCCCTGGTTGTTAGGGGGAGCCTTCAACACCACTAGAAACACCCATGAAAGAAATTCAGAAAACATCTTACAAGACTCGGATTCATTCAACTCCTTTATTAGCTCCGGTTCCCTAATCGACCCACCCATCAACAACAGACTCTACACTTGGTCAAATCATAGGTCTGACCCGACACTAGCTAAACTTGACAGATTCCTCTTCAATGTCAATTGGGACGACTTGCACCCCCTATCCATCGTCTCCGGCCTAGCCTCAGTTATTTCAGATCACTGCCCTCTAATCTTGGATTCTGGTTCATCCTCTAACCTCAAACGTCCCTTCCGCTTTGAACGCCTCTGGTCTTTGGAACCCTCCTTTGACAATTTCATTCAACTGGCATGGTCCTAACCGGTTGTGTCCAATTCCGCAACCGCCAGGGTAGTTTCCAAACTCTGTTCACTCAGAAAGATCATCAAACCTTGGGCCAAAAACATTTGGGGTTCCCTTCATTCGCGCATCTCTTCCACCCAAGATGCTATCCTAGAACTCAATATCCTCGAAGAATCTCGACCCTTAAACCCAACTGAATACTCTCAACTAAAGGGGCTAGAATCAGAGCTTGATAGACTTTCCAAACAAGAGGAAATTAGTTGGAAACAAAGATCCAAAGCCAAATGGCTAGAGGAGGGAGACAGGAACAACTCCTTTTTCCATCGAATGGCCAATGGCAGACATGGATCTATCAACATCATGGAGTTATCCCACAACTCCACCTTCACCGAATTGTCTGACCACCTCCACCTCTTCACCGATTATTACCGAAGTATCCTCGGCAAGTCATCCCCGGCTCTACCCACTATAGACTGGAACCTCCTCTACCCAACTTGTCCCCCATACCTATAGACCACCCATTTTCTGAAGAAGAAGTTTGGGCCGCGCTCAAGGATTTGTCGGATGATAAAGCCCCGGGCCCAGATGGTTTCGGCCCACTTTTTTAAACGTTATTAGGAAACCATCAAATTCGACTTGCTAGACATGTGCGCGGAATTCCAAGCTAATCCCACCTCCATTGCCCTCCTCAACTATGCCAACATCATCCTCCTCCCCAAATCCCCCGGTTCTAACACTTGTCCGCTTTCAGACCAATCAGTCTCCTCAATACCACACTCAAAATCATCACAAAGGTTCTTGCTAATAGACTCCAGTCGGTCATCGATCCTCTAGTGGGGGCGGAACAATCATCCTTTATATTAGGCAGAAACATCATGGACTGTGTCGCCGCCACTCAAGAAGTTGTCTCTTACTGCCATAGAACATCAACCCCTGGTACCCTGCTAAAATTAGATTTCTCCAAAGCTTTTGACACGGTTCACTGGGACTTCATCCTAGACCTAATGAAGCACAGGGGTTTTCCGCCCAAGTGGTGTGGCTGGATCGAAGGGCTACTCAACACAAGTATTTCGTCCATCTCAATCAATGGCTCTTCGGGTGGTCACATTAAATCAGCCAGGGCGTTGAGACAAGGAGACCCGCTCTCACCCTTAATCTTTGTCCTGGTAGCAGATGTGTTCAACCAGATGATCAAGCTCGCCTCGTCCAATGATTTATTCAAAGGTATCAAGCTTCAAGATTCAGATTTGTCAGTTTCTAACCTTCAATTTGCAGATGATACGATCCTATTCGCTTCCACAGAAACCAACCATATCCATTGCCTCAAGGTTGCGTTGTATGTCTTTGAAGCAATTTCTGGCCTCTCCATCAACTTTAACAAAAGCTCCATCATCATGCTTGGCAACTCCGTTCATCTCGGCCCTCACATTTCATCCTTGCTCAACTGTAGCATAGCCCACTCCCCATCTCGTACTTAGGTATTCCCATCCGCCCCACCAAACTCCACCGTGCAGACTGGCTCCCCCCATTTCCAAAATTGAATCCCGACTCTCAACTTGGAAGGCACACTCGCTATCCTCTGCAGGTCGTCTTGTCCTAGTCAAATCGGTCCTATCGGCCATCCCCTCATACTGGATGTCCTTCCTCACACTTCTATCCTGGGTCATCACGAAAATTGACTCAATCAGGCGCTCGTTCCTTTGGAACGGTGGCAACGCAAAAATACTGGTCAACTGGAGGACGGTATGCTTACATCGCAACCACGGGGGGTTAGGAATTATAGACCTCCGCACTTTCAATCAAGCGTTGCTGTCCAAATGGCTTTGGAGATTGCTCACACCTGGAAACTTCATCTGGAAAACTTGGATCCTATGTCAACACTATCATTCAAACCCTCACCTGGCGCTCCACCTCACCACCCGTTTCCGGCCATCCCCCTTCTAGTCTGGGGTCCTCCGAACACTTCCTAGAGTCAAAACACTTTTTCAGGTGAAAATTGAAAGAGCTAACAGCTGCCTCTTCTGGCAAGACACTTGGTATGGCCAACTGCCCCTTTCTAAGCTCCTGCCCAACCTCTACTCACACGCCACCCTCACTAACGCAACTGTTGAAGATTATCTCGCCCTTGGCCCTGAGCACCTTTGCCCACCCTCCATTTTCGATGCAGACTTGGTTCCTGAACTCCTCACCGCAACAAATATCCTCCTATTTATTCACCCTTCCAACAGTCAAGACCATTTCCTCTGGGCCCTTGCACCTTCCAAGGGCTTCACAGTCGCCTCCTGCTATCAACACCTAATTAACCCCGGTCGCCTTTTCTCCTTTCCCAGGATTTGGCATTGCAATCTTCCACCTCGCATAGCTTATTTTCAATGGTGCCTAATTTCTGGAAGAATTAATACCAAAGATAGACTCAACCGACTCAACATCCCTGTCGACCCACGCTGCGTCTTTTGTTTCACACACGATGAATCAATCACCCACCTTTTCTTTGAATGTGACTTCTCCTACTCAATTTGGGCTGCAACCAGTGCTTATCTACTGGGGTATATCCCCACCTCGACCCCCTTCTTCGATTATTGGCAGTTTAATCAGCAGAACCTGCTGATGGACACCTACATACCAATCTTTAGTTGGTGCATTTGGAAAGAGAGGAATGCACACGTGTTTGGAAAACCTGCACGCCATTTTGGCGGAACCTGTAGAAGTATCACTCACTTTTTCTCCTCTCTAACAGGTCAGAGCTCCTCCGCGCCGTTCCGACTGAGCCTCCCGCCTTGCAGCGCCCAGCCAGCAGAATCTCAGGGTAGTACCAGCGCATCACCGTGCAGGTAGTCTTAGTCTACCGAGGGCTACTACTTAGCTGATATTTGTAATATTTTGTGTTCCATTGACTATGATACTCTAGCACTTTAATTGTATTTCGTTGCTCTATGACTATATTTTGGCCATTGATCGGGCTTGTCGATCGACCTCTTACAAATTTTTAATATATAACTACTTAACCGGCTGTGTAGTATCACGCTACACACCCGTCTCTCTCAAAAAAAAATCCAATGCCATCTCCTCAAGATGGAGTATTTATGTCTGCCCAGTAGCTCTTAGATCTTGTGAAGAATGCTCAAGCTATCGGACCCATTCCAGAGCCTACTCATCCTAAATCTGGGTTTGCTCGCTTGTGCAGTGATTACACCAACTTGGGTGGAAGGCCTTTCAAGGGTTCCGAAAGCGTTATAGAAGTCCAAGCTTGGCTTAGAACATGCGATCGCATCTTTTCCCGCATGAATCTTATTGATCTACATCGAGTCCAAGTGGCTTCTAGCATGCTCCAAGAGAGAGCATTAGATTGGTATGAGCTTTTGACCTCGGAAATTATTGAAGTGGATCTTACTTGGGAGCAATTCCGGGAATGGTTCGAGTTAAAATTTGTGCCAGAAGCTGAAAAAGTATCTTTAGCTCGACATTTTATTGACCTTGTTCAAGGTGAGTCTTCTGTGACCGACTATGTTGCATCTTTTGAATCTCTTTCTAAGTATGGGGTCGAGTATATTAATACTCCATTGAAGAAAAATCAGAGGTTTGTCTATGGGTTGAATAAGAACCTCAAAAAGCCATTACTTCTGAAACTAGAAGTTTCTTTCGATCAGCTTGTTGATATCGCTCTTCGACTCGAAGAGGCTGATAAAGAAAGTGATGTTGAAGTTGTGGCGGCTAAACAAAACATCAATAAGAAGAGGCCTTTTAAGTTCAAGCCTAATCCCAACAAGAAAGGGAAGCAAGCAACTTCGACAGCAAAGACTCCTACCTCTAGTCGTGGAGAATGTTATAATTGTGGTTCTAAAGACCATTATGCAAACAAGTGTCCGAAGCCCCTTTACTTGTCGCTATTGCAAAAGTTCGGGTCATGCTATATCTTCATGTCCCAAACTTCAAAGCAAGAAGGAAGGGAAGCTAAATATTGTGCAAGGCCCTTGTAACACTTCTCTTGGTCAAGGTATTTCTCATTCTATCCTTGATGGCATTATTATAATTCGTGATTTTCCTATTCGAGTTCTTTTTGACACAGGTGAATCTCACTCTTTTATATCAAAAGAACTTGTTGATGCTTTGTCTTTGAATGTTATTGGCTTGATGACTTCATTGAGAATTGCGAATCCAGTTGGTGGATCCGCAACACTCAGTTTACTGTGTAAAGATGTCGAAATTATTTTATGTGATTATGCCTTCCAAGCCGATTTGCATGTTATGCGTTACCTAGGTTTCGGAATGATTTTGGGGATGGATTGGCTTAACCGATATGAAGCCCATATCCTATGTCCTGAGCGGACTATATATCTTCGACATCCTCAATCTGTTAAGCAGATTTCTCTTGTTCTTAAAGATTCAGATTCCAATTCGGGAGCATCCTTGTATTCTCTAAATCCTCATGATGATGATAATGATGATGAGGAAGTTGTCATTTCCCTCATTCACATTGTTCGTGAATTTCCCAACATATTTGAACCCATTTTAGGATTACCACCTAAGCGAGCAATTGAGTTCAGAATTAATCTAATCCCTGGAGCTCTACCTATTACTCGTCCTCCTTATCGTATGTCCAATAAGGAAAATGAGGAGATGCGTAAACAATTATCCGAATTGGAAGGAAAATAGTTTATTCGTTCTAGTTCCTCTCTATGGGGAGCTTTAGCTATTTTTGTGAAAAAATCTGATGGTACACTTAGGCTTTGCGTTGACTACCGCAAGCTTAATGATCTCACCATCAAGAATAAATATCCCTTACCTCAGAATGATGATTTATTCGATCAACTTAGTGGTGCTAGAGTCTTTTCACAGTTAGACTTAGCAACCGGTTTTCATCAGCTCCGTATTGCAGAGGATAGCATTCCTTTGACATCGTTCCATACTCGTTATGGATCTTATGAATGGCTTGTTATGCCATTTGGTTTGACGAATGCTCTAACTTATTTCGTTGACCTTATGAATCGATTTTTCAAAGACTTACTCGATCGATTTGTTCTCATCTTTATCGATGATATTCTCATTTATTCTAAAACCGAGGAAGAGCATGAAAAACATCTTCGGATTGTGTTGGAAACTCTTAGGAGCAACCAATCGAAAGCAAAATTTTCTAAGTGCCACTTTTGGCAATCTCGTGTGAAATTTTTGGGGCATATTATTTCTGAATCTGGAATTTCCATGGATCCTTCAAAGATTGAAGCGATTCAAAATTGGAAGAGACCGGAGAGTGTGACGGAAATTCGTAGCTTCCTTGGATTGGCGGGCTATTACTGTCGGTTCATAAAAGACTTCTAAAATTTCCGTACCTATAACTAGTTTGACAAAGAAGGGAGTTAGGTACATTTAGTCTAACAAATGTGATGCTGCTTTTCAAAAATTAAAAAAAACTCCTTTCCGATGCTCATATTCTTGTGATTCCCGAAGGGAACCAAGATTTTATTGTTTATATCGATGCTAGTCGTGTTGGTTTGGGTGTCATTCTCATGCAAAGGGAACGTGTTATTGCTTATGCTTATAGGCAATTAAAGCCTGCCAAGACTAGATATGCCACTCATGATTTAGAGCTCGCAGCTATTGTTTTTGCCCTTAGAATTTGGCGTCATTATCTTTGGGAGAGAAATTTGTTCTCTACACCGATCATAAATCTTTGAAGTATTTATTTTCTCAAAAGGAACTTAATTTGCGTCAACAACGTTGGCTCGAGTTCCTTGCATCTTATGATCTAGATATTCTTTATACTCCTGGAAAGGGTAATCGTGTTGCCGATGCCCTTAGTCGTAAGCAACAAGCGGTTGTTTCAATGATGATATCTGAATGGAATGATCTCGAGACTTTATCCACTTGTGAGGTTCGAGATCGTGAATCCAATTCATGTTCATCTCTTGTTTTGTGTAGCCTTGAGGCTCATCCTTCTCTTTTGGACCGCATCCTTGAAGCTCAAAAGCAAGATCCCGAATTGGTTCTTCTTAGCCAAAGTTGTAGAGTTAAAATTGATATTGAAGGTTTGAAAGACTTCGATATTGATGCTTGTGGCGGTATTCGAAAATTTGGAAGACTTATCATGCCAAATATTAGTGATCTTCGAAAAGATATTTTAGAAGATTCTCATCGTTCTAAATTTACCATTCATCCCGGTAGTAGTAAAATGTACGTGGATATGAAGCGAATTTATTATTGGGATGGAATGAAATCTGATATTGCTAACTTTATTAAGCGTTGCATGACTTGCCAACTCGTAAAGGCCGAACATCAAAGGCCCGGTGGGTTATTGCAACCTTTGGACATTCCCGTTTGGAAGTGGGATCAAGTCTCCATTGACTTTATTGACGGTCTTCCCCGTTCTCGTTCGGGTCATGATAGCCTATGGGTGATAGTAGATAGACTTACAAAATCCGCCCATTTTCTTCCCGTTCGGTCCAATCGAACCGTACCTATTTTGGCTAAACTCTATGTCAAGGAGATTGTTAAATTGCATGGAGTTCCTACTTCTATTGTTAGCAATCGTGATCCATTGTTTACTAGTGGATTTTGGAAGGGTCTTCAAAAAGCTTTGGGAACAAAGCTTAATTTTCGCACCGCTTATCATCCTCAGTCCGATGGACAAACCGAGCGTGTGAATCAAACTCTTGAAATCTTCTTCGTGCATGTGTTCTTGATTTTGGTGGAAATTGGGAAGATCATATTTCTCTTGTTGAGTTTTCTTATAATAATAGCTTCCAATCTAGTATTGGTATGGCACCTTTCGAGGCGCTATACGGAAGGCCATGCCGATCTCCTTCGTGTTGGCTTGAAGCCGGTGAGAAGCTGGTTTTAGGTCCAGATTTTATTCGTGATTCCATAGAAAAGATTGACCTTATTCGTCATAGGATGAAAGAAGCTCAGAGTAGACAAAAATTCTATGCCGATAATCGAAGAAGGAAATTAGAATTTTCTGTGGGAGATTTAGTGTTTATTCGTGTTTCACCTATGAAGGGTGTTGTGCGTTTCAGTCGATCGGGAAAGTTAGCACCTCGATATATTGGCCCATTTCCCATTACCGAACGCATTGGTTCCGTGGCTGATCGCCTTTTATTACCGGCTCAATTTTCTGCTATTCATGACGTATTCCACGTCTCTCAACTACGGAAATGCCTTAGAGATTCCGATCTTGTTCTTGAGCCCGATGTTATTGAAGAAATTGAAGTTTCACCAAATTTAACTTATGAGCAACATCCTATTCGTATCATTGCTATGAAGGTTAAACACCTTCGTAATAAAGATGTCCCGCTTGTGAAGGTTCAATGGTCCTCAAATCCAAAGGATTGCTCTTGGGAATCTAGAGAATTCATCGAGCGAACACATCCAGACTTACTCTCTCGTGCTCCTTAAGGTGAACTTCTCATTTCAAAATTTCTTCTTTTGTGTTGATTATGCCTTAGTATGGTTGTTACTTTTTATTCTCTTCTTAAAGTATTGCGAGGACGCAATTTCTTTAAGGAGGGGAGTCTGTAACAACCCGCATATTTTACGATTGTATATTTAAATGTTTTATTTAAATATAGCATCGTTAATCGAATTAAAGTCGAAATATTAATTTTTGTAAACAGTCGAATTGGGACTCGAGACCACTTCCATTGAGTCCAAAGTGGCGTTTACAACTTTTTTGAGTATAAACATCGATATGTTTGGAGTTGAGTAGAATTTTGGTATTTTTTTTCTATTGGGCTTTGGGTTTGGGTTTCAGCCCTTTAACCCAACATCATACCCTAACTCCACCCCCTCTCCTCTTCATTCATTCTCATTTCCTAATACTCTCAAGCTAAAGTAAAAATGGGGGAAGAGAAAAGAAATTAGAAATTCCTAAGCCCTAATTCTCTTAGGAAAAATCAACTTCAAGCTAGAAATCAAGGAGAAGCTTAGGTAAGCATCCTCTTCATCTTCTCCATCTCTATCTCTCTTCAATTTACAGAAATTCCTATAACCTAACTTAGGAAAAACTTCACCTTTGATAATATATTGAAGCTTCTTGAGTTGTTGTTGAAGAGGAATTGATCTTAGCTTGTTTTAGAGCTTCTCACTTGAGTTTTTGAGTTAAAGGTGAGTTCTTTAACTCACATCTACGTCTATAACTTTCATTGTTGTTGGGTATGAACTCCTAACAATTATTCGTGTTCATTTGCTTTTGATTTGAATTGATTTGGTGAATTTTCCAAATTTTGGTGTTTTGGTCCAATTTTATGAAAATCTTACTATGGATGTTTGGACATGATATTTGGGGTGTATCGAAGAGCCTATAAGGCTGGGTTATCGCTTGGCATAAATCCCTAGTCGTCGTTGCTCATCCGATCACTTCCGAAACGTTTTGGCCATCTTGGCCTAGGCAAACTGTTGCCCAGGCCAGGTGACCAGACGTCTGGGGATCAAGTCCAGACGTCTGGTTATAGATAGAAAAAAAGAAAAAAAAGACAGACACTCGGACCAGACGTCTGGTCCAAACCTACCAAACGTCTGGTTAGTTTCCAAACGTCTGGATTAAGGTTCAAATGTCTGGTAGGTTTCTGGATTATTTCCAAAGAACAAATCCAAACGTCTGGATTCTAAACCAGACGTCTGGAACTGTTCATTTTGCCTATTTTGGGCTGTTTTGATTGGATTTCCAATTGATTAATCAATTTTTGTCGATCTGGTTAGTTGTTATCACTTATTATCGACTTTGATGACTTCTTTCTTTGGATTTTTGGAATACCCATTTGATGGATTTGATATCGATTTTTATGGATTTAATACACATTCTCGTATGTGAATTTTTGGTGATTGATTGTTTCTACAATCATTTTTGTGATTTGTCACTTTTAAATACAAAGGTTTCTATACTAGTAGTAAATACTAAAACTCTTTCATCAAAATGATTTTGAAACTATTATAAATATAAAGCTCTCTTTTAAAACCGTTTTATAATCTATTAGTATATACAAACCTTTACCTCACTCGTATGAGAAATCTAATTAAACGGCTTAGCGAAACAAGTGGTATGAAATGCTTGCGTTTACTTCGTCGGTTAATTCTTGGACTTGTTCGATTGAAATCTTGTGACAATTTTCGAGTGGAAATCTACAATCTGTTCGTAAATATTTAAGTTAAGCCAGTGGTTATGGGACATGAAGCTTAACTCATCTATTTACTAGCTTAGTGTAATTGACACTTCTTATTGATCAATGGTGATCATTTTGTGATTTAGACTAGCGATGTGCGATGTCTCTTTGTTTGTGTGGGGACTAAAAACCCCGTTTGTGGAACTTCGGTTCAATTTGGTGGGGTAGCGACCCATGGTCTTCGGGCCGTTTATGGAGCCTCGGCTCAAAATTGATGGTTAGCGACCATGGAATATCGTTCCGTTTGTGACACACGTGTTGGTGAGTTTTCATGCTCCCGTTTGTTATAGGCCTTCCCCCTTTTTGTGTTTTCTGGATTTCTAGTTGTTGATTTCTAGAATTTGTGTTTCACCAATTTTCGTGGTTTGCATTGATAAGCTCTATCAATATTTGTGTTTTGGTGAATAATTTAAAGAATATGACATTCTTTTTAGTGTTTGAGAATATTAGAGATATTGTATGATTTTTGTTGTTATCTGATGTATACTTGTCACAGTATGGCATTATTGTTATCATACGTTTTTGTGATATCTCTTATCCTTTCTCATTTTATCTGTAATTACAGCTAGACTGATCCGTTTATTATTTTCTTCTTAAATAATACTCGGGTCAAACCATGGTATTTCAGGTGCTTCTGCTTGACTTCTTATCAGGGTCCATCATTTTATTTTTGGCTAACTACTTTAGATTAGTATTTTTTGATATTATACATTTGAGATAGAGACTCCTTGATGTATAACTATTCTTTTATCTAGCACTTGTATCTATTCTTTTGTGATGTAGTGGATCTTGTATTACCGCTACTTTGATGTACTCTTCTATGTGTTATATTCATATCTGTTTCCGCCTTTGTGATGAGAATATCTGTGACTGATGTGTGTTATGTTTATTTCTATATTTGTTTTCGAAGTCCACATAGCCACTATGTGGTAGTTTTGAGTTTGTATTTGATATGTCAAATTTCCTCTTGAAATGAAATGTAAGTAATATTATCTGACATATCGGTACTCGCACAAAGCAATTACATAGATGGTCGCTCCTCAACAGCCTTATTCTTCATGCTAGTTGACGGCATTACCCCGTAGTGTCCTTGGTTAGTGTGAGTATAGAGGTGGGGCGTCACATTTTTAGTTTTGGATTTTGAATTTTTTTTTAAATATGCATGAACTAATGCAACTAAATGAATGCAAGGGTTTAATTACAAATTATTTGTCCTAAGTAGCTCCTAACCCAAAATTGTATAATCGCAATTTGTCTTAAATCAACAAGATAGTTCTCAGCCAGCTAATGGGAAGAATTTATCGGTGCACCACGAATCACCATAGCAATGCAGCCGAAGGTTTAAGTACCTTCCGGGAAACAACCACTATAATATTTACGAATCATCATAATATTTATAAATGGTTATTGCTTTGCCATAGCCTAGACACCAAGAAATTAAATTGTCAAAAGAGGACAACTTGTAATATATAATTAAGCGTTATCGATGTCTAACCGTTTTTATTAATCAAATTCTAAGATGAAATGCAAAGACTGAAATTAAACGTGTAATAACAATGCAACTACGAATGGATTTTTGATTTTATTTATGTTTTTGAATTTTGTTTTAAATGCAACCAACCAAAAATGCAAAATAATTAAAAACAAGGGATAAAGGGGATGATACCAGAGCATGTAGAATTATTAGAAAATTATTTTAAAGCGGTAATTTTTTTATGCAAGCAAGTAGAGCAGTTTTAGCAAGCTGAGTGAAGCTGTTTATCACAGCAACTCCATTTTATATTCCTGCAACCTGTAAATTATATATATATCTAGGGATTTAATGCAAAATTATTACACAAAACAAAAAAAATTTATAAAACAAAACCCAAAATAAAATTGAACACATAAAGGAAAAGCAAACAAGTTTTTTTTTCTTTCTGCTTTCTTTTTCTCTCTCTTTGTTTTCCCCTTTTTATTTTCTTTTTCTCCTCCTTTTTTTTGTTTTTTTTACACAGCCCAGCCCAATACTAAAGTTCTCAGTCCAAACCAATATTCACGTAATCAGATCCCAAACACAAAATCAAATACGAGACAAAATCAAAAGCAATAATTCAAGCACAAAATCAATGTCAATGTAACGACCCGGAATTTTGGTCATTTGGTTTTGAATATTTAATTTATTTTAAATGTTGAATTTGAAATATTAATTGATTTTGAATATGGAAATTTTGGTTGAATTGGTAAATAAGTTTAAGTTTCAAATATAGCGATTTATCGAAATACGAAAATGATGAATAATTGAAATCTAAGTTGAATATGAATTGAAACGATTTCTAATGTTGGCATAAATTCTATTTGAATTAGAATTGAGTTAATAAGTTTTTAAAATTGGAATATCGAGTGATTTCGAGAATTTTTGAAATCATCGATTTAATCGACGCGTTAAAATAGCGATCCGGGGCACAGTCTTGGAATTCGACGAAACTAGTTCCATTGGATCCATAATAGTGTATTATTATCAGATTTCAAGTTTTGTAGCATTTAGAGTTACCGTTTGGTCGTGCGGGATAGAAACGCGTTGAAATTAATATCGAAAATTTAATATATAAATTGGATTCAAAAAGCTATCTTCTTCATACGATCAATTTGGGTCTCCAAACTTGTTCCATTGGGTTCAGAATAGGGGTATAACATTATGAACGCCAGGCGGCACGCCTCGATAAGGATTTGAGATTTTTAAAATGCCTTAAATGAGATATTTTCATTATTAAAATATATAGAAATCAAATCAAATCAGAGCAGCGCCATGATACAGTCGCCCTACATCTGATCGAGCCACCCTACTCTTCTGAATCACACCGCTCCAACAGTTTATAAGTTGCGTAAGTTTACTTCTCCTTACACAAACGAATTTAGTTCAAATTTCACGAAATCGAACTCAAAAAAAAAGAAAAAATGATATCACGCGATCGAAATCGCGAACGAAGGGGAAGCGGCGGTGGTTTGAGAGCTATGTCATGGGCGCATGAGTCACTGGATGGAGGCGTGTGGCAGAAGCTATGGTTGGAGGCGAGCTTTGTCGGCGATGAGCGGAGGCAGTTCGTGTTCGAAGTCGCGACTTTAGGTTAGGGTCTAGCGGCGACTGATGGTGGTGGGTCGTGATTGTATAGAGGGCGACGTCGTTCGGCGTATTCATGGCCAGGTCGCGTTTTAGGAGGGTGCGTCGAGTGGTGTGATTTTGGGTGGAGAAGGTGTACTCGTGATGGAGAGTTCGTTGGTGAAGTTAGTGGTCGAATCGGGGGAGCGGCGAATGAGAACGCCCAGTTGCAGATGTCGGCCATGGGTTGCGTACAGGCTTTGGATAATTAGCTTTTGGGAAAGAGAAGGTTTAGTTGTTTTAAACCTTTAATTAATTTAGTTAAGTTATTTTAATTACCGCAAATATTTATTTATCCATATTTAACCCATACGAGGTCCAAATTGCATGAGATAAGTTATGTTGCGCTCGTGACATTAAATACCACGCATAGGAATTGGTTTGGAATTTTTCGGAGTCAGCTGGAATTCTAGAAAATTTAAAATCTGGATGTTCGGCAAACTTAAAATCAAGGTGAGTAAATCTCACCCATTTGGATTGCTAGATTTAATTTAAAATTTTTAAAATTATTTATGGATTGATTGATGAGTTGATATATTATTATCAGTTGGAAGTTATATTATATATAGTAGTATATATATTAGTAGCCGGATATTAATTCCTGCCGATTGGAGTGGATGAGATCCTGTGCGCCCCGCATAATAACGGATGACCATATACTACCGCGATATCCCACTTCGAAGCGGGATTGGTATTTTTATGTTATCTAATATATGTGGATGCAGGAAAACAAGTTCGATGGATCCAACTAGATTCCTCAAATATATTGATTGGTTTTCATATATAGTAATATATGATATGTGTAGATAATTTGGTATAGATTATGTTGTGATTTGAATTTTTATTGGATGCTACAGTAGCACTGGCCTTAATTTTGGTATTTTAAATACCATAAATATTATTTTTGAATTTGAAGGAATTAAAAGGAGATTTTTAATATAAAAATATTTATATTAGAATTTAGATTATTTTAAAGGAAATCGAGTTGGATAAAATAATAATTGATTTTTGGGTTTGTACTTAACTATTCGTAAAAATATTTTAAATGGAGATTTTAAAATAATTTATATAGTGGGTTTTTAAACAATGGATTTTAAAATGATATTTCTAAAAAAATATGGAAAAGAAGTTAAAATCGATATCTAAAATAGATTTGAAAAATAAGTGGAATTTATAAAGAAATGGATTTATAAAATGGAATTTTGTAAATGAGATTATTTTGTAAATAAGCAAAACCCAAATAATTTATAAATTTATAACATTGTTTATAAATAAGGGAAATGATATCATTTGATAAATTGGGAATATAATTTCACAGTGTGAATTTATATAGAGATATGAAAATAGACTTTGGGAAAATAGTGGATTCTATTTTGAAAAGTGGTGATGGTTAGGGAATCAGAATGAAATCGATGTGTTGTGGATCGAGAGAGGATTTATAAATTTAATTGGTTATTGGGATTTAAAAAAAAAATAGAAGTTAAGTTGTTTTAAAAGGAAAATTTTATTTATTAAACTATGTAATTTAAAACCAGTTAGTATTGAAGTACTTCGGAAAGTGGATTTTTCAAATATATAATATTAATTGAAATAAATTCTAATTTTTATAATCAGCTTTGTAAACAAATTAGTTTATTTAAAAATGAATTGGAAATGAATTATCGATTTAAAGTGTTTTAATATTTTAAATAATTACTTAAATATGTTTTAAAATGAATTTTTATTTAAAAATACTTATTATATATATATAGTTTTGAAATGATTGAAATTTATTTATAATCCTCTCGAGATTTGTAAATGGAGTTTATTTAACGAATATTATTTTATAAGAGAAATCTTATAATGAAATTCTGAGAGCTTAAGGAAATTTCCGAAATGTTAGAAAAACAAGAACTTCAAGATTGAATCTTAATGCATAAAGAAGTTATAAATGGATAGACGAGGTTATAAGTTAGTATAATCGATTTTGTTTAATGGAAAAAGGAATTAATATAAATTCCAGAAAATGTAGGAGATAACATATGAAATAATTCCTAAGTATTGATATTAGTAATGATTTTGGAAAATGGACTTATACTATTTTCCTAAGTGTAGAAATGAAAGGATTTTTTTGGAAATATTTAGCAACGAAGGATTTATATCGAGTTATTTTTCTAAGTAATGGATTATAAATCGAATTTGGAAATATTTTACTAAGTGCTGAAGTAAGATATGAGTTGAAATATGCTGTAATGGATATATGTATTCGAAAAATGTTTTTCAAATATTGAAATATTGAAAGAGATTGAATATATATCGTTGTAAAGATATTTTGGAAAATTTGTAATATGGGCCTAGTGACTACTTATGGATGTTATTTGATAGTTAAATAACCGACTATCAAATCTGGCCAAATTTGTTGACCGTTCGGAAGAGACCAGGATCAAATTTAATCATCTGAAAACCACTTCGATCCAATTTGTGCGTTACGAATTGGGATATCTTGAAGATAATGGAGATGGTGGTTTGGAAGGAGATTCGGTTTGTTCAGACCCAGAACAACTTGTATGGATGAATGCTATCATTGCATTGTTTTTCCTGGAAGGCAGTGTTAGCATTCCAAGTATGAATGCTATTCTAAAGGTAAAATGTAGCCTCAAGCCTCACCAACCGGGAATGACTAAAATAGGGGATATGCAGCAGAGCTAAGTGGGTCGCACCCTAGTAGGGTATGTTATCACTTTTCTAGATACTCTCAGATATATTATACTATAATTATGGATATGGCTGTGCATGGAAAATAGAGCGCTCGATTAGGGTGGGAACACCCGGGGTGATAACTTATTCGGTACTATCCAGGTCAGGGGTAGGCCGGTCCTCTGTTGGCAGGGGATCCAAGTGAGGTCCTCGGTACATTTTTCTAGAGGTGTACCATGACGGACGGTACCCTAATAGCCCAGTCATTGTATGGAATCCAATATCCACTACGAGCCTGTACGGTTTTGATTGTACCCAACTATGCTGAAATGCGAGATGCAAGCATTTCAGCTATTTTCTAATTTATTTTCTGTAGATACTATTATAATATTAGATGATTTTGATATAAAATGTTTTGGTTATCGTAATGGAAAAACCCGTCGTGTTTATGTGTGGCGTGGTCTTACGAGATACCTTTGGTTTTCCAAAGGACTTTGATAATAGTAATAATTCAAATTGAGTGTGTTTTCTCACGCTAGTTCTCCAGACTGACTCGGATGTTATTTTATTATAATGCTCGGGTCAGACTGAGTATTACAAATTCAGGTTAGAATCCTAAGGAGCTTAGGAGACGAGCTGGTGGAGACTCAGGCGTATTCCACGTACTTGATTATATTCCGCTGTGTGTGTTAAACTGAGTGTTCAGTATTTATAAGGACAAGTTATTATAACTATCCATATTGATTTGTTGATGATTGTACTCTGATGATTGTATATATATTAACAGCTACAGATTCTTTTGTATAAAAAATCTGTTATTATATATTATATTTTGTTCCGCTGTGATTATGAGATTATGTGTTGTGTTTCTGTTTTTCTTCTATCTCTTCTTCTTTACCCCTAGCAATCGGTATTTTCGGCACTTGAATATTCGACATGTTATACAGTGAACGTAGATGTCGATTTTCGAGGGTTGAAAATCCCGGTTTGTTACAGTTGGTATCAGAGCTGAAGGTTAAGCGAGAACCTCGGCTTTAGTGGGGATTACTCACTAGAGATAGAGTCAGTAGTACCTTAGAATGAGTTTGAGTATATTTATAAATATGAGCACGTATTTGTTAGTGAATATAAATTGTTTTATATTGTGTTGACTTATCAGTTGAGTGTTTGTAAATTCTGGTCGGTACAGTCTGGACAACTGTATCGATATGGATTTCTAAACTCTTAAACTAGGCAAACCGACACAATATTATTTTAAATGAAATAATTTTGGCTAAATTATATTTTGATATAAAAGGAAAAATTTCTAAAATTATTATAGTATATTGGTGTGCTTGGTTGTTAATATTATCTAAACCAGATTATAAATTTGAAATGGTATATATAACCAAATTAAAATTGTATGGGTAAAGATTATACAAATGAGTGATAACTAAAATTTGATTTAAACTAGAATTTGGAAATTTAAAATCCAGGAAATTTTTGGAAATATTTTCCATGGCGTTTTGAAATATAATGATGGTGATATTATTTTTGGAATTGAAAATGCTTAAAATTGGAATAAAAATTGTTTTAAATTGGGTTTAAAAATGGATTTTGAAAGTGATAAAGCACTGAACTCACTACAGTCGCTGGAAAATAATCCTGGTGATGACTACGCAGCATATCATCATTCATTTCGAGTTTCTAAGTGATAGATTACTACCACAGCGATTTGTTATTTGAGTCTTGTTTTTATAAAACGTTTGATTTTAATAATTCAAGATTTTGGATTTGATATACAAATGAGATAGGTATATATATGATTTCAAATTGATTTGAAATAAAACCGGGTGTTGAATTCTGAAATTGTTATTTAAGTGTTGGGTGGAAATTATAAGGAGAATAAGTTTTTGAACTTATAATTTGGAAAATAGCATAGGTAAGAAAGGAAAATCTAAAAGTTGAGATATGAAATTAAATGGAATTCAACTTAAGTTAAATAAAATAATTTTTAAATTGATTTGGATTTGAATTGAATTAATGAAATGGTGAGTTTAACTTAAGCAAAGTCAAATGAAGTGATTTTTAATAATTAAATGTGATGAATGGAATGAAATAAATAGAATGTACTGAAGCGAGAAGAGATAATACAAACATACAACATAACGCTTCACAAGTTATAGCTGCAAAAGCCGACCGAGGAACAACATCCACTAATAGTATGTTAGATAAGTCTAATTGTATGTCTAAAACTGCTGGTAATGTGGCTGACGAATCTGGTCCATGAAAGGTTGTGGAGACTGATATTGAAATGGAGGATCCTAAAAAGTTGATTTCGAGCATTTCAAATGCAGAGTGGGCTGATGAAAAAATGCTAGAGTTGGACTGTCTAGACGACATGATGTTTTAATTCATTTATAAATACAAGGTTCTCCAGGAAGTTCACCTGCAGCAAATGAAAATTCAGTAAAAAACAAATTTTGATCTTAAACTATGCAAGAAAAGTACGATCTTGCCTGCTTTGAGCGAACACTATCAACTCCATTCTGTAGAGCTTCTTTGATTGTGTTCAGTTCTTTTGGATTCAGAGAGTTCAAATCCTCTCCTCTTAAATATCTGATATATCAGTTATCATTAGTAATTTAGCTAAACTAAATTGAGATATTAAAATATCCATCAATATGAGTTCAATTTGCATCTTATCGTTTTCTTTCTTGATTCGATCAATCTGGGAACTAAGATTCTGTAATGGACACCTCTATAATTTAATACATGATCATAGATCAGTCTCTATTTGTATCCATGAATCCCAAAAACTTTGATTTTTAACATGAGATAGTTCATAGTAGGCAGAAATGTTCAAAATCCTTACAAGTATAGGCGAGAAACCACAAATGAATATTAGAACAACATCTATCTTGATGAATCACACGATTGAGTCAAAATTAATATTTCCATGGACAATTGGGTCATTGTTTATCCTTCTAAATTCCATTTTTGTTAGAAATCTTAAAATCTTACGATTTGAATCTCGTTCCAACTCAAATTTCCTCAATTTTGATTCAATTCCAATAGTACAATCCAAAAATTAAGTAAATGCGTAGTAGGGAAAAATCATTCTATTCATGTCAAAACAAAGGATTACCTACATGTTTATCTAAATCTACAATTCAATTTTCATTCTTTCTTAATAAAAATAATAATCAAACTAGATTGAAAATTTAGTTTTAGCTCGCAATGCAGAAACTCAACCGTCAAAATCAATTTATAAAATATAAGTTATGATTTTGGATGGTGTTAACGCTAAAAAGTGAACGCTAACACCCGGTGTGTGTGATATAGTCGTGAAAGCACCACCCGTGTGACGGGAACAGAAATTAAGCAGTAAAATAGCAGAAAAGCAGTAAAAGACAACAGTTTATAGTGGTTTGGCTTGAGATCGAGCCTACGTCCACTTTGAATCTCTTTATTACTGAATCCGGTTACAAATCGATACAATTCACTTATGAAAACAATACAGTTTGATCACAAAGACAATCTCGACTACTAGCTCAAACTTTGATGATGAAGCTCGATGAATCCTTGTTGGATGTAGAGAATTCCTCTCGAAGCTTGTTGTAGTGTCTCGAATGTTTGAAGATCTTCGGTTGTTGGATGGGTAGAGAGTTCAGCAGAGTATCGACGCTTTGAGAAATGATCGGCCAAAAAGTCCTCCTCATGTTGAAAGTGGTGGTCTATTTATAGGAGTCGAATCTGAACAGGAAAGTTTTTTCTCTAAGTCTTAGATCGTGGAAGACTTAAGGTAAGTCGGTGACGAGATAAGGGACAGTATTAGTCATAAGTCGGCAGCGACTTAGTATAAGTCGTAGGTCGGCGGCATTTGGTTTGAGCGAGTTCGTATAAGTCGTGTATGACTTAGCTTAGGTCGTATACTTCTTAAGTCAGTTACTTTCTCGAACCGGTAAGTCGTAGATCCTTTAAGTTGGCTCTGTAGTTAAGTCGAAGACTTCCTTAAGTCGTAGCCTGTTAAGTCGGAGACCTTTTTAACTCGTAACCCGTTAAGTCGAAGACCTTTTTAACTCGTAACCCGTTAAGTCGGAGACCTTTTTAACTCGTAACCCGTTAAGTCGGAGACCTTTTTAACTCGTAACCTGTTAAGTTGTTAACCACTTCCAGTTGTTAGGTCGTGAGACTTCGTAAGTCGTAGATCGTCCACTTCCTTATGTCGCAGCTTGTTAAGTCGGCCTACTTTATAAGTCGTATGCTTTCTTAAGTCGGCATGGTTTTTAGGTCGTAAGTCGTGATCTATTAAGTCGCGAGCAAAAGAGGATTAACATTTGCCCCTCGAAGTGTATGCCTAGGTCGTAGGTCATATGCTTCGATTCTTCTTAGCTTGTTCTTTGGTTAGGTCGGAAGCGACTTAATATAAGTCGTAGGTCGTGGATCGTGGGTCGATTCACATTCCAGTGCCCCCGTGTATAAATAGCTTGAGTCGTTCCTTCCTCTCCTTCACCTGTTTCATTCTGCCATTAACAAGCAATCAGATTCTTTGAAGACGAGTTCAATCTCTTGATCACCAGTCATTCTTATCGTTACATTGCGTAAGTGAACTCGAATTTCCCATTCAATCCTCGACTGTCACTGAATTAAGAATCCCATTTTTAACCTATTCTTCTTATGCCATGCTTCATTGCAACTTTCGTTTCAATCGATTATTGACGGATTCGAGATGATTTGTTCTGGTTTCGGTCAGTTTGCGTTAACGAGGCAACGGATTGTGGCGCCTCAGCTTGACTGATTCGTGGTTTGTGATGGAACGACATTGCATCAGATTTGTGGTGATTTTGGGGTGATTAAATGGCATGGGAAGATGAAAGCTTTTGTTGATGAAGAGGCTAACGGGTTAACGGGCTAGGAGTTAACTTTCATTGTCTCGTGTTAAATCGTGTACGACCTAAGTAGGTCGTAGGTCGGAAACGACCTAGGACTTAAGACATTTCCTTGCAGTGCAGGCTTACAGAACTGAGGACTTAACTTAAACCGTAGCCTGCCCCTTAAGTCGTAGGCGAGTTAAGACTTAGTGAAATATTTAAACTTGCATTCTCTAACTTGGAACATACTTTTGACATGAATCTCTTGACTTGAAATGCTGGAACATACTGCCTAATTTTTAACTGTTTGAACCTTTTTACATGCCACATTCATCTTGTAAGCCAACAACCTGTTAATCACAACATTTTGCACAAAACTGGGACGCATATACTGCCACTGACCGCCCACATCGAATGACAGATTAGTTGATAAAGAAAAAATCAAATTAAATGAACTGTATGAGTGAAATGCTATACAATAACCAATTCAAGTGAAGTATTAAAGCAAAATCGTAATAGTCAACTGAAACTGATTTGTCTGCATTAACACTGCACTTGATCATTAACAAGTTCTGAAATCTTGTAATCGACTGATTGTCAGCTAGTTTAATTCCAGTTATACTTGCTTTTTTATTTTCATTAGTTTTGCACAGCACTTCACACTTTTTAGGAAACGTGCACCTTCACATTTGAACATTCCGCTGATTGTGTAGAATGTCTTCTCCACAAGAAGAAATAGAGCAAGTTGAAGAGACTTTTCCAGTTGCTGTTCCGTTGAATGATCCTCCAGAAAGGGTCTCGACCAATTTGAACTACAGAACCTTTAACCAGTTGTGTATTCAATTTGGAATTGCTGAAGCAGATGCACAACTACCCGGGAAGCCTGATAATGCTGCTAGACCTCCTCGTGGTTTTGTTGTGGTAAATCGACAAATGTGCGAGAATGGAGCTATCCCTCCTTTTAATGACTTCTTGCGAACACTTCTTCTACGATTGACCATCTCCCCTTTCCAGCTGCATCCCAATGGATATGCTATCCTGATGGGACTTTGTGTGCTCTTTAGGAGGACACTCGATCGTCTTCCAAGCTTCGACGAAATTTGTTATCTGTGCTCTTTTGCTAAAAACAAAGACCACCCTTCCATCACAGTTGTGAGAAGTGCTAGAAATCGCAAGCTTATCATTGGTCTCCCTGAGAGTGTTCACAGTTTTCTAAGCCAGTTTTTCTATGTTCGCTGCCCTCCGGGATTTTACACTATCTGGAGAGTAGGAAATAAGATCACTTGTCTCTGTTTCTTATGCTCTTTCGACTTTGCCGAAGTCCGAGTTGTCAAGTGTTAACTTTGCCTTTTTCTTTTCAGCACTTCCTCCTCCTTCTAGAGATTCCGGTCACAAAGCGACTTTTGAGAGGCTTATGGCGGTCCCAGTTGAAGAGAGGACTATTCAATTTTTATTGACAGACGAATTTTTACATCACTTCGGGCTTTTAGACTCTTCCCGCTTTATTCAGCCCCGTGAAGTTTCTAATTCTTCAGTACAGACAGCAGATGCCCCAGCTTCAACGGAAGAGATGGTTCCAAAGGAGCCAACTGTAGACACCGCATTAGTAAAGTGTTCTACTTCTATCGATGTTACGGGATCGTCCAGCAAGCCGGCGCTTGCTCCAATTATTGAAGAGGAAGAGAACCCTCGAATTTTTGAAAAGTCAGCCGACGTGGAAGTTGAAAAGGAGAATTCTGCTGAGCGCCTTGGTGATGACACCTTTGATGACTTGAGTGACATAACGATAACTTCTCAAGAGCTTTTTATAGACGATACTTCAAAAGCGATATCTCATGTTGTTGAAGCGACCTCTTTTTTGCAACAAACTACAACACCTACCACACAAGTTATTGCCATTTCCACACCCAAAAGTGGTTTGTAGTCTGACGCGCGTAGTTTGCACATCACACACACTTAGGATCTTTGGCACTTATATGCGCTTAGCTTCTTCGATTTGAAGATTCCTAAGACTTGTCTTTTCTTCAATTTCAGGTTCTCTGATGGGGCGAAGTGGCTCATATTTCAACAACTTTCGGCGCTACGGAGGGCGCGATTCTTATGATTACGGACGTTATCTCCCCACTCGCAAAGAATCTGACGAAGAGAGAGCAATTAGAAAAGCTCAAGAAAGGCGAGCTTATGAGGAGCAATAGAGAAGAAGGGACGATGACTTCCATAAAAGGAAATATCATGATGATAAAGGGAAAAGCCATGTTGCTGGAGACCCCAGTAAACGGGCTAGACTTGATGAAACGGACGCGTCTGCATTTTCTGGAAAAACTGACGCTCATATCTCTTCTAATATCCCGGCCAGCTCTCCACCTTTAAAGAAAATTGACATTAAAGCTATCATCAATAGGCCCCAGTATCAAGTTAAAGATGGCCCTCCAACACTTCAAAGCCGATTTCCGAATTGGTGCTTAAGAGGAGTGCGCTTTGATTTAGATCTAGTTCCGATCGATAAATCGGATATGCTGCGCAGCCTTGATGCCGTCAAACTTAATATTGAAAGGGTGTCTGGATGGCAAAAGCTTGTCGATGAGCTTCAAAGAGTCAACCGTATGAATCTCGAAAACATGTTGACTCTGGAGAACGATAAGGCTGAATGGGATAAATGGTGCAAGCAGCACGACGTAGAGATGACGAGCATTGCGGATGACAACGCAAGGCTTGAATCTGAAGTTAAGAGACTTAAGGAAGATCTCGCCTCTTCTTCTACATCGCATACTCAAAAAGAAGAAGTCTTTCAGAAGCAAGTGCGAGATGCACATGCTGCACAAAGGGATGCCGAGATGAAGCTTGCAGCCGAGCAGCACATTAATGAGAAATACCTCAAAGAAAATGCTGAGCTGCGGGGTACAACTATTTCCCTGTTTCCTGGGGATTTGACTAGGCAACTAGTACTCGGCAATAAGTGCTCGGCATCAGAGAGTGACCGACATCAAGGAGTGTTCGGCGAAGCACTAGCCATCCAGGAGTGTTCGGCGAAGCAACTGACATCCATAAGTACCAGGCATAGTACTCGGCATCCATTAGTGTCCGGCGTCCAGTAATGTTCGGCGTACAAGGGTACTCGGCGTCAAGGCTGCTCGGCATACAGGAGTACTCGGCATCCCATGGTGTTCGGCGAGGCACTTGACAACCAGGGGTGTTCGGCGAGGCACCCAACATCCAACGAGTGCTCAGCAACGAGAGCGCTCGGCGTCGAGACTGCTCGGCATACGAGACTGTTCGGCATCAGGGAGAACTCGGCAGCATCTGTGGTTCGGCATACAGGAGTACTCGGCGTAGTACCCGGTGGGATTAGAAGTACTCGGCGTAAGGGCACTCGGCGTCTAGAGGAGCGTTCGGCTTCAACTGACTAACACCCTACACTTCCCAAACATCAACCACCTCGTTCGGCTTCAACTGACTAACACCCTACACTTCCCAAACATCAACCACCTCGTTCGGCATAGAAGGGACCGTTCGGCGTCAGAGCGTTCGGCACATCTGTGGTTCGGCGTACAGCGCTCGCTATACTCGGGCTGGAGTGTTCGGCCAACAGCCTACTTGGGAAGTCCAGCCCATCTTTGCCTATAAATAGAAGAGCAGGGTCACAATGAAAGGGATCCTTTTTTGGAGAGAAAACACCGGGGAGACTCTGCCATTTTCAAGACTCATCTTCTCTACTTAACAACTTCATTCAAGCATTTGATTCATGAATTGTATTTGTAATCAACTATAAAGAAGATCAATAAAGTTTAATCTCAAAGTGGACGTAGGCAATTACGCTGAACCACTATAAATTTGGTGTTCTTACTTTCTGCATTTAAATTAGCATTGTCTTCTCTGTTTAATTTGATTTCATCACTTATATCTCTTCACAATCTTTCTCAACGAGGTTAGTGACCAATTTTGGTGCTAACACTCCCAAAACGCGGAGATTGAGATGTTAAAAGCTCGACTCCTTAAAGTTGAGAAAGAGCGCGACGATGCAGTTGCTGGACAAGTTGCAGCTGAAGAATCTCACAAAGCAACTAAAGCCATAATCGACTCTACTTTATTCGACTTTTACATCCATAGCGTTTTAGGGCACGGTAGTCTCTCATTCTTGGGTCCAAAATACGAGATCACCCTAGCTGAAGTGTGGGAAGCAATAATGGACATGTTCGGAGGTGCCGGATATGCTGAGGCAGATCTTGAAGTGACTTATCTAGATGATGAGGCGCGTGCCGCCCTTGCTAGGGGAAAGGAACAACTCGCTGAGGCTAAAGCTGGAACAGTGGTAGAAGAGCATTCAGAAAAGAAAATATCTTTAACTGCCCCTGTCCATACTTCGATTTCGACCGACGTTGATATCGTTGGTTCCAGTTCCCACTCTCCTCTTCCTGCAAAAGACGTTGAGGGTAAGCCCGTTACTACCGAGTCTCCCCTTACTCAAATCGAAGAGAAGAGCCAAGAAGACACTGAGGCTGATAAATTTGAAATTGATTTTTCAAAACCGACTTCTCCAGGTAACTTTAAATCAGATCTGGCTCAAGTGGATTATTCATTTGATTCAGTCAATTTGGATGAATTCTTTGCTTATTACTTAAGTCCTGGTGATCCAAAGCTTTCTCTTTTCTCAGAGAATACTGATTTTGACTTCTTTCCTTCTGTAGCGGAAGCTCCTGGCGCTGCGCACACTTCCCCTCTTCCAGCTGTACCTCCTCCAACTCTTCAAGCTACTCCGGCTTCTCAACCAGGGTCGCAAGAGGAAAAGATCGAAGCTCTCTAAGGCTTGGAGGATCCACCCGCTTCTCAAGAGCAGAAAGCGGAAGGGACGGAGGACAGCGAGAAGACTCCGGAGCAGTCATTAGATGAAGATACAAAACTTTCCAAGCTGCTGACTCCGGGAAGTGAATCTTCTTCAAAGAGAAGAGGAAAGCGTGCACTAAAGAAGAAAAAGAGAAGTGCTCCAGCTGGGGAAGACAAAATAGAAGAAGACCCAATCACTCCTCCTTCTCCATCCCGCCCGCACCGGATTCCAAAATTAAATATCAGGCCAGGCAAAGGCTCCAAAGGTAGCGGGAAGAAGGAACGATAAGCTGGATTTTCTACTTTCTTATTTTGCTTTTTGCATGCATCGACCGGAGATTGTGCGGGTACCGGTCCCCGCTTCTTTTTGTAATCTGCACAATGTAAAAAAATTTCATAGCATTGAATAAAATAGCTGTTTTACTTGTACAAATTCTTGTGTATGTGAGAACGCATCTGTTTCTCATTTTTAGTGTAGAATAAACGATTCCTTTTACTTGTACAAACTTTTCTGTCTGTGTTTGAGAATGCATTTACTCCACATCTATTTTCCATGATATTGCAATGAACTTGTGGTATGTTGCTTGCGTGTTACTTTTATTAATATAATTGAATTGTATAGTATTGCCCCCATATCACAAGTGCATTGCAACATTTCTAGCTTTTACAAGACTGATACTGTTATTTCAGAGAATAACTATTCCACTTTTAATGGAAGAATCATTCTTCTTTTAATAGATCATATCTCGTGTTTGGAGAAATTTTTACTTTCTCTTTTTTTTCTGAAGAACACTTCAACTTTCGGGGATGATCACTTTCATTTGTTAAAAAGTGGATTTTCCTATGCAGTGAAGTGAACTTCCTGAAGAATTTTTTGATTTGTTTAGTGCTTCCGAAGAAGGCTTTGTTTTTGTGCCTCTGAAGAAGGCTTATGTCTGGTACTTCAAGCATGGTGAAGTGTGCCTCCGAAGAGGTTTTTTTTTTGGTCTTCGAAGAGAAGCGATTTTGGTGTCCAAAGAGAAGCGATTTGGCATTTCAGCTCTGGTGAAGTGGGCCTCCAAAGAGGAGAATTTTGCACTTCTACACTGGTGAAATGTGCCTCCGAAGAGGGCTTTTTAGCATTTCATCTCTAGTGAAGTGGGCCTCCGAAGAGGAGCATTTTGCACTTCTACACTAGTGAAATGTGCCTCCGAAGAGGGCTTTTTAGCATTTCATCTCTGGTGAAGTGGGCCTCCGAAGAGGAGCATTTTGCACTTCTACACTGGTGAAATGTGCCTCCGAAGAGGGCTTTTTAGCATTTCATCTCTGGTGAAGTGGGCCTCCGAAGAGGAGCATTTTGCACTTCTACACTGGTGAAATGTGCCTCCGAAGAGGGCTTTTGCCCCTGAAGAGGTCTTGTGATTGCCTGGAAGTTAGTTTCTCATGGTTGAATGGATCCACGGGGCGGATGCAAGTTGTTTGATTGGATGTTCGTTTGCACAAACGATCGCAATTAACTAACAAGGGCCCTGTTCCTTCAGCTTGGGAAGGTGCCCCTCCGGTGGTTCCACCAATCTTTTTTGATTGAGGAAAGCACTTTCATTTTTTGGCGTGCCTCGTTAGAGGGCTTTATCGGCTTCCGAAGAGGAGCTTTGGTGGATTGGTATGCCAGGAGGGTTGCGTCTCAGAGGCGTTTGGATCCACGAGACGGACGCAAGCTGTCCGATCGGATGCATCACGACCAGTTAGCAAGGGTCCTGTTCCTTCTGCTTGGGAAGGTGTCCCTTTTGTGGATCTACCGGCCTTCTTATTGAGAGGCATACCTCCTTTTGGCTGCTCCTATGTTTGCCGGCCCAAGTTTCTTCATCATCTGCCTATCTGCTATCCTTTATTATTGTTTCCAAGCGCGTCTTCCTTTCTTTTGCAAGTAAATTGCTTTATCCGAAGAAGTAGACTTCACTGTTAAGTGACTCCACCGGGTAAACGCAAGTTACTTGGTTGGATGTCTTTTTATATTGACGACCGCAACCAGTTAACGAGTGCTTGACATAGTGGCGTCACCAATTTTTTATGTGAAGTTCCTCTTGTATGGGATTTGAGTCTGGAATTTTTTGCTTCTTGGTATTTGCTTAATAAGTGATTTGTAGGGCTCGCTTGGCTTTGCGATGGGTGAGCTTCGCTTTAATGACCTGCAATATTAGATCGACATTTTAGCAATACATTTAGAGTATTTACACATCGAAATATAACAGGCATTTTTTAACAGAAAACACAGAATTCATAGTTTTTTCTCTATTCAATCATACTGATTTCTCAGCGGTTTACAATGCAAAAGTTACACATCCATTATCATTTTACAAATTTAAGCAATGCTGTTAAGTAAAAATGGATGCTAGTGATTTTTGTTTCAGAATTTCCGGGCTGATTTTCCATTTGCACTAGATTCGCAGCTTTGGATTTGTATGCCAGTGAAAGTGAAAGATGCCCCAGTCGCAGTTTTGTGGACAATTAGTAATTGTCCCAACTTCTGCCTGCTGGGTGTGGACCTCCTATGACATTAATGACAAGCTTTTTTGAATCTTGCACTGCAGTGTTGTTGTGAGAATCAGATTGATGGGTAGGACGTTGTTGACCCCGAGTGGATGAGGTTGGATCGACTCCGCTTCTCTTAACGTATTGTTGGAGTTTACCCTGCTCCAGCAATTCTTCAATCACATTTTTCAACTGGCGACATTGGCCAGTGTCATGGCCAGGTTGATTGTGAAATTGGCAGAATTTTCCATTACGCACTGCACCTCTCTTCATCTCAGGTGGCCTAGGATACCTGACAACATCCTTTGTTGCGAAAAAGATATTTCTTGGTGTATCAGTTAAAGGAGTAAAATCTGAAAGATCGAAGCGGCGGAGTTTCTTCTCATTCCCCTGATTCTTTCTTCCGTCGTTTTCCCTTTTTTGATTCTCAGAATTTCTTCTGTTAGAAGCAAGATCATTATTGTTGTCCTTGGCAACTAATACTTTTGCTGAGGCGGAAAGGTTTTCCAGGCGCATGAATTCATCGGCCTTTTTATAAAACTTCTCAAGTGAATTTGGTTCCTTCATTTTTAGCCATTTTCCAAATTCACTCGATTTATCGATGGCTCGCACCAAGTAGGTTAGGATCATACGTGGTTCTACATTATCCACTTCGGCTACAGCTATATTGAAACGGCTTAAGAAAGATTTGATTGATTCTCCGGGAGCTTGTTCAAGACTAGACAGTGACATTATACCCTTAGCTTTTGAAGCATACAATCTGAACTGTTTTTTAAACTTTTGCATCAAGTCGGAGAACTGATCTATTGACCGAATTGGAAGCTTTATGAACCAAAGTAAGGCCACACCTTCCAGATATACTGGAAAGTATCGACACTTAATCTCGTCTGACGTTCTTGCACCAGTCATATGCCAATCGTACTTGTATAGGAAATGATTAGGGTCACTCGTTCCCCTATAGGCTTGGATAGTAGGAGGTACAAATTTCCTTGGAAATTCCGCTTTCAGGATCCTTTCCGTAAACGGAGTTCTGCTTGGTGCAAATCCCCAGTCGTTCTCATTCTCTTCCCTCTGCATGCTCTCTTTCATGATGCGGCCAACCATCTCGGACAGGTACTCTTTATTGTTCAAAGACATCTCCGGGCAAGCATCAGTCCTTCTCTCGGAAGCTTGCCTGGGCACATGTTCATGATAAGTTGGCTGCGGCATAGAACCCTCAGCTTGGAAAGGTGGCATTTCAGGAAAGGTTGTTTGATGGTTTTCTGGTTGACGATTTGCCCCGAGCAGAGCAGTTAATCTATCCATCATCAAAGCATTTTGAGCTTCAATTTGTTGCTATAATCCAGAAACCGCGTCATCCAATTCAGCCCTGGTGACTCCAACGGTAGGAGTTGCTTGGTCTGTTGTTGGTGAAGTGGAAGTCCCTTCATGAGCATTTCCGGATCTGGTAGGTCTACCTCTTCTTCCAGGAGCCATTATTTCAAATGTACTTCTGGTTTTTAGAGGGGTTCTTTTTATAAGTCTTTGCGAAGCAACGGTGGATGATCGCCTGAGTTGGGTTCTCAGTGAAAGCACCAAAATGTTAACGCTAAAAAGTGAATGCTAACACCCGTTGTGTGTGATATAGTCGTGAAAGCACCACCCGTGTGACGGGAACAAAAATTAAGCAGTAAAATAGCAAAAAAGCAGTAAAAGACAGCAGTTTATAGTGGTTCGGCTTGAGATCGAGCCTACGTCCACTTTGAATCTCTTTATTACTGAATCCGGTTACAAATCGATACAATTCACTTATGAAAACAATACAGTTTGATCACAAAGACAATCTCGACTACTAGCTCAAACTTCGATGATGAAGCTCGATGAATCCGTGTTGGATGTAGAGAATTCCTCTCGAAGCTTGTTGTAGTGTCTCGAATGTTTGAAGATCTTCAGTTGTTGGATGGGTAGAGAGTTCAGCAGAGTATCGACGCTTTGAGAAATGATCGGCCAAAAAGTCCTCCTCATGTTGAAAGTGGTGGTCTATTTATAGGAGTCGAATCTGAACAGGATAGTTTTTTCTCTAAGTCTTAGATCGTGGAAGACTTAAGGTAAGTCGGTGACGAGATAAGGGACAGTATTAGTCATAAGTCGGCAGCGACTTAGTATAAGTCGTAGGTCGGCGGCATTTGGTTTGAGCGAGTTCATATAAGTCGTGTATGACTTAGCTTAGGTCGTATACTTCTTAAGTCGGTGGCTTTCTCGAACCGGTAAGTCGTAGATCCTTTAAGTTGGCTCTGTAGTTAAGTCGGAGACTTCCTTAAGTCGTAGCCTGTTAAGTCGGAGACCTTTTTAACTCGTAACCCGTTAAGTCGGAGACCTTTTTAACTCGTAACCCGTTAAGTCGGAGACCTTTTTAACTCGTAACCCGTTAAGTCGGAGACCTTTTTAACTCGTAACCCGTTAAGTCGGAGACCTTTTTAACTCGTAACCCGTTAAGTTGTTAACCACTTTCAGTTGTTAGGTCGTGAGACTTCGTAAGTCGTAGATCGTCCACTTCCTTATGTCGCAGCTTGTTAAGTCGGCCTGCTTTATAAGTCGTATGCTTTCTTAAGTCGGCATGGTTTTTAGGTCGTAAGTCGTGATCTATTAAGTCGCGAGCAAAAGAGGATTAACAGATGGAATCAACTCAAGTATAGAATTGATGAAAATGTGAAAAATAAGTTGTGTAACTTATAAATTGGAAAAGTGGGATAGAAAAACCAAAATAAAAATAGTTTGATGTTTTGGTGAAGAAAAGGAAATCCAAATCTAAATTATAAAATAAGATTGAACTTAAGTCAAACCAAATAAGCTGGATTTTTGGAAATGAAACTTAACTTAGATAAGTAAAATTAGAAGCAAACTAATTAGAGAATTAATTAGTGAACTGAATGTTGGAAATGAGCATTGAGTTATAAATGAAATTTGATAAAAATGTAAGCGAATTAAATATAGTGGAAATGTTGTCGAATAAAATAGAAATGGATTGAACTGGTGATGATTCAAGTTATAAATAAATTCAATTTAAGAGTAAACTGAATATGGTCGGGAGTATTATTGATGAGAATGGAATTCAATATAAGTAACTAATTTATGAAATGGATCATAAATAAATTTGTAACGACCCACTATTTTGGACCATTCAAATCGACAATAATCCACACATGTCCGACTTGAATAATACAAAATAACAGATTGTAATAAATTTCAGAGCAAATAAAATCAATCACAGAATCACAGACACAGAAATATCAGAATAACTCGCAGCGGAAATTTACCATAGTAGTTCATGAAGCTACTATAACAAACTCTCAAAACAAAATACATAATATCATTCCGAAACATATACAATAGAAATCCCAAATACATAGAAGTTTATAAATACCAGAGCTGAAATAAAACAACTAAAACTGAAATGGATAGATAACTAGATAAGCAGAATCTCCAGCGATTCCTAGCTCCAGAAAGAAATCCAAAGCTAAGCTGTAAATACTCAGGCTGACCCGAGCGTAAAGTAAAACACAAAACACTCGAGTCAGGACATACATACTTATATAATGTAAACCAACTCAAGTGAACTGTAGTAGTAATACACAATAACTTAAAGGATGCTTGGGATCGCCCATCCTCTAAGGATCAATTAAACCAAAAATTAAAGACATCCCGTGGTTAAAATTTCAAAATGGTATTTTATACTTCGAAATCAAATATCTTTTCAAATCCATTTCAAAATATCAAAATATCATATATTTTTTTCCAAAACCACATTGATTTATTAAACTTAAATACCATTTCAAATCACATTTCAAAATATCAAAATATTTCAAATCAAAATATTCCATTTTAATCATTTAAAATGAAATTATTATATTTAATATTCAACTTTTCAATTCTCAAAATTTTAGTCTTTTCAGAATTCATTTATCCACTTAAATTTATTAAAACAGTGAAATTTCAACTTTCACAGCACTTAGAAATATGCTACGGAAAGTTATGTTAAAAAAAACAATTCAATTAGCAAAAGACAGCATTAAAATGCTGTAATAGGTTTTAAGTTTCAAATAAAAACTTTAGTTAAATTCAGCAACTACAGCACTTACAAAGTGTTTTAACAGCCCTTAGTTCATTTTAGCCATTTAGTTCATTTATATCAATTACAGCATTTACAAATGTTGTAATATCTTTAACTTTAGAAATAATAGCATTTCAAAAATGCTGTCAACTAAAATTCAAGGTTTTCAATACAATTTCATAAACAATTAAACTTTTATTCAAATCATTTTTAACTTATAAAATCATATATTTTCTCACTTTAAAACAATCATTAAAATACCCTTTAATTTATGATTTTACGAAGTGAAATTTTCACAAATAATTATCAAATCTTTAATAATTCATTTATAAATAAATGTAAAATTTTATAACATTCCATTTAATTAACATTTTAATTAAGTTTACCATTTCATAATTTTATTTAAATTCCATTTTATTTTCTTAACTTAACTTTTATTTTTAAAACACTTTCACATTTTCCAAGTTAAGTTATACTTCAAATTTCAACTTTTTAAACATTTATTTATTTAACTATTTTTATTTTATAGAAAACTCAATAACACTTTATAAAATTGTTTAAAATTCAAATTCAAATTCAAATTATCATAATATTTACATTTCAAAATATTTTAAAAATTTTAGAAAAATATATTTTAACCACAGTCTGTATAAAATTTTCTAGCCTAAGTCCAATGATACCGATTATATATTTTTTCAATCCGTAATTTACAAAGAAAGAATCCGGGTTTTATCATTTCAAACCCGCAATCCCAAGTAAATGAAATAAATAAAAATCATGCATGCCTATCATTTCAGCCCATAACGATTTTTCCCTATTCTAAAGTCCGTTCGGGTATGTATAATTTCAACCCATAGTGATTCTATTCTACAGGGAACTTGCAGTGTGATAACTGATATAAATAAACAGAATAGCATTATATAACAATAACAAATGATATGACAGGTGAATAGACAAGGGTGAACATCATATGATCATAGCATAGGTAGGTATAACATAATAATAAAATCTACAGATTCACATGGGATCAATTTACTAATTATATAAGTACATATTTCGTGTGAGAAATACTCACCTCTAAAAGCTGGAGATAGCAAATACAGACACACAACAGAGATCCAAAAAGGCACGAAAACACAACTACGATTCGAATGTGGGAGAGCCAAAGTTATTTGTCTTGTCACATAGCAAACAAAACAAAATATACAACATGAATTTCAAACCAAAGATAAACATAAAACAGGCTAGAAATACATGCACAACGAATATCCAAATCTCTTGCACTTGCTTCCACCATCACTAAGCTCAGCCTATATGATGATAAAGCACGGCCATGGGGTGTATTTGGTCAAGTAGGAGTCAAGTATGGTCGGCCTAGCTTGGGGTATGAAGGTATGGAAGTGTATATGCATGAAAATACAAGTACAAGGCAAACAAGTGAATTTCTATGCAAATATGGTTCGGCCATAGGCATATATTGGCACAGCAGGTCTGGTGGGGTCAGGTACTGATGTGGCAGAGGCCTTTGGGTCAGGTAGGTGCTGGAGAAGATGGTGCAAAGGGCGGCCAAGGGGTGTGGTGAAGTGGTGATGGCATTGGTGAGCTCGGCTTGGGTTGTTTTCAAGTGGTGCATGCATTTTTATGGAGTCTCAACTTTGGGATGGCCATGGCCTGGTAGGTCAGAGGAGATGGAGGTGTTTGCAGCTGAGAATGATGGTGGTGGAGGTGGTGGTGATGGAGGAGCAAGTGGCTGAGCTATATAGGTGAAGCAAATGCAAATAGAATAAGAAAACAAGGAAGAAATTGAGTAGAAAACGAAGAAAATGATTACCAAACTTTGCTTCAGAAATGGAGGCCGAAGTTTTTGAGGATGAGAAACATTTTCTAACGTGAAAAATGAGAAGAGAACGGCTGAAAGAAAGGAGATAGGGTCGGCTCAAAATGAATGCATGTGTTGATTGAAATGAAAAGGCAAAAGGAGGTGAAAAGTCTAAGGTAAATGAAAGGTTTCAAAACTCTTCATATTTCCTTATTTCTTTTTGCATTTTTAAACAAATGAAAATTGTAGGTAAATAAGATAAAAAAAATCAAAATAATGTATGAATAAAAATAAATAAATAAATTTTAAATAAATATAAATAATTTAAGAAAATAGCTTAAAAATAGAAATTAGGTTTTTAAAAATTGAAAATAAATACAGTAAGCTTTGGAAAAATTCAAACATCACTTTAAAAATATTTAAAAGACAAAATATATGTAATATAACATACATATACAAATTAGAATAAGATATGTCAAATAAATATATCATTTATATAAATTAAAATAAATAATATTGTTAAATAACTCAATATACACACAATATTGAAAACAGTATAACTTTCACAATTTGAATCCAATTTCAACGAAATGAAAAGTAGTATTCATGATATTAAGTCTATTTTCATAATAAAAGATAAAATTCAAGAATTCAAATATTTAAATTTAAAATTTAAAAGTCAAAGTTTGACCAAATTGACCAAAATCCACTTTTTCTGGAAATATTCAATTTATTCAGGTTTGAAATTATAATTCTCATAAAAATCAACATTTATATTTAAAATAACATAATTTATTCATTTTAATAAATAAAATAAAGTTTTAAAATCAGGAAATTCAATTTAAAATAATTACAAAATACAGGGTTGTTACACTCTCCCCCACTCAAATCTTTTCGTCCTCAAAAAGGAATGAGGTACGGAAAACACAGAAAAGATAGAATGGAATTGGATTAAGATAAGATGACTAGAAGATTAAAATTATACCTGATAACTGTTGTTATAGGTAAGTTTAACAAGGTGGAGAATAGGAATAGCCAGAAGGGAAAATAAGACGAAAGACAAGGATGAGCCATTAATTTAAAACCATATAAATTTCAATTGGAATTCTTTAATACTTAATAATTTGGTTAAATCCATTTTATTATATCCATAAAAGTCATTTAATTCAAATTGTTAGTTAAAGAGGTAAACAATATTTAAAACACTTTAAAATCCTTTAGGAAGGAAAATAACTGATCAAAATATCCTTTATATAATATTTTATCAAAATACTTTTATAACTCGATGTCTTAACAAGTTTATCCTCGTTCCTGTAGACTCTGGCAGTGCGTTGATCAGGTGCAAAGCTAGAATTCTCCAGGTACTTAGTAGACTTGTTTCAACACCCAGTGAAAATACTGGAAAACTTTTAAAACAGAAATGGAAAGTACAATCCAAACAAAAAAACACAAAACCTTTGTCTAACCATGGATCGCAGATACACAAAGGTTACGCCTGGATCCCCCAGGAAACATCCATATCCGTAAGCTTTCTCAGCCCTGTGAATTGCGCCATGATGACTAGTAGACCGCAAATACACAATGGTTACGCATGAATCCCCCAGGAAACACCCGTATCCGTAAGCTTTCTCAGCCCTGCGGATTTCGCTACTAATACGACCTACATAGATCATAGGATACCCAATGGTTACGCCTGAATCCCCCAGGAAACATCCGTACCCCTGGGCCATCCAGCCAGGTGAATTACGCTATGCAGTCACGCTCGTAAGACCATGGGTAACACCATGAAATTCGATGGACACTCGAGTATCATATTCGGAAAACCAAAAATCAGAGAAATATCGATAGAATGAATCCACAATGTGGCCACAAAGCGGATATCAAGCAGAAGGCACTTTCCATATCTTTACTTCGAAAATATGTATCATATAGTACCTTTTCAAATCACTTTCAAATATCATACTTATATAAAGTCCATTATATATAAGATTTTATTTTCAAATCAAATACCTTTCCAAAATCAAAAGTATATCAAATCACACTTATATAGACTTCAATTATATAAGATTTCACTTTTCAAATTGAGTACCTTTTCAAATCCATAGTTTTCGAATCAACATCATACTTACACAAACCAATTTTTATATAGGTTAGATAACTCCCAAATCAAGTATTTAGTCAAATACAAGGTTCTCAATTCAATTTGTTTCAATATCAGTTCAGTTTCAAAATCATATACAATTCCACTAAATTATTTCTTCTCAATTTAAATATCTTCAGTTTCAAAGTTTCCAAAATAATAGTTTTGGAGAATAATCCAAGTTTCTAAATCAATATAATTTAAGTCAAACAATTCATTTCCAAAATCAATGGTTTTCAAAATCATCCTATACTTACATAAAGTTCATCTTATATAAGGATAAAAAAATTTCAAAAATAATAATTTCGCTGCATGAAGAGCCATATGGGATTGAACATCTTTGCTTTATAAAAGATTTTTAATTTAGAATAGTTTTGTATATAAAATAGTTTGTATGTAAAATAGAATAAAATAGTTTGTTTAAGAAGAACAAAAGAAAAATAGTTTTGAAAAATGGTTTTAAATTGATAGTAGTTTTTCATAAAAGAAAAATTCCAATTAAATTACAAAGATATCCAACCCAACAACTTCCAATTTCAGCGTCAAGTGTATCAATGATATTAGAATATAAGATGTACATATGTCATCATTTCGCAACATTACATTCGATCGCTCGCTCGATCACACAAGTTCGCTTTCAAACTAGTATTGTCCATTCGACTTACCTAATGCGAACTTCGATATGGTTTCTCGACTAGAAGCCATCAATCTCCTTGCATAGCCATATGCTATGATAGAGAAATCTAGAATCAAGCCCAAAATCCATATCAAATATTCGCCATCAAGAATCAAATGAAAAATCCTAACATGAAATGGTGTAATTCACCTCGAACTTGTGTACTCGAACCTGAATCAAATTAATTATGCGAATAAAACAGCATACGTACAACTTATGTATCTATTCCAACTTGTTCAATATATAGTTTTATAAAGATGTTACCCAGTTAAAACATTTAAACTAAATTATTTTTCAAAATATTTTGAAGACCAAATTATTTTCAAAACATTTCAAATCTAAATTTCATATTAGAAAAATTCAAAATAGCCTTTTTCGTTTACTTAACAAAACAATTTCAACTTATTTAAATCATATTACTACATACTTTAAACCTACATACCAAACTTATATACTTTATACTTTTCAAAATTTCTTAGCTTTGAAAAAGTTAACCTTGATTTGGAAGTGCTCGAACCTTCAAAATAGTTGAAGAAATCATATTTCAATCCAAGAGTTGGAAATCACCAACAAATCAGTAAATCAATTCCAAAAGATAGGGTTATATCAAATCAATTCCAAAACTCAACGATTGAACACCGGCTCATTTCAAATTGTTCAAATATATATACATATATCTTTCGAATATCACATCACACTTCGGAATTTGAAATCAAAAACTGGTTTCACAAATCAATCGCATAGCAAAGCTACCGAAGTGGCCTCTCCCCCACTCAGAAACTCGAAAATCAATGTCGATGATGCATGAAATTATTTTCCAGCGACTTAAGTGGGTTCTGGACTTCTATTTTCTTAAACTTCTTTTGAAATTTCTTCAAAATCATTTGAAACTCATTAAAATCATTTGAAACATTTCATATTCAGAAAATACTTTCAAATCATATTATTTTTATTTCAAATCTTAAAACCAGTTTCAAAAATGCCGGAGTCCAATCACTCAAATTCAGATTCAAAACCCTCAGTTCTAAATTATTCTATATGAAACCATTTCTTATATAAATTTCGAAATTTCAAATCCTTTCAAAACTTCAAATTCTCATTTAAAAGGTATATAGATCCTTATAGAAAACATTTCACCTTTATATATAAAATATGGTCATCCTTATCAAAATAATAACTTTGATTAATACACAATTTTCAAAAGACAATCAACCAAAAAATTTTCAAGGGATGATTCAAGGATGGATTTCAAAGCAAAACAGAGATTCAAATTTAGAGTAACTCTAATCACATAGAATTCTGATTCAAAGATAAGCACCAACGAAGATAAGATCATTAAATTACCAAATAGAAGATGGATAAGCCTATATAAATCGCGGGCGACCTTAATAGGGTCAACCGTGACTTCAGGAATATAATTGGTGCGAAAATCTAAGGCAAATCGACCTTCGATCGCCAGAGATAGAATCCAGGTATGGCAGAGGATAGATAGCATCGTAAACCGAGGATACATAAATCTTCGGTGAATCAATGCCAATTGTAAGGGAGTTTCACCCCTTTACAAATCATTCAAAGTGAGGTTATGCATTGCTCCAAAATCAAAAGAATACAGATTGGGGAGACAGGAATAGATTTCAGAACAAGTGGGAGCATTCCAAAGTTCAAAGGAATCCTAGTCGAAGAAATCCCAACCAAGATTAGAGATTCAGGATTTTAAGGAAATCCTAATCAAAGAAATTACTAACAAGGTGGATACGAAAGGGATGAAGTTTAAGAAATATTTTACTTTCAAAGCAAGAAAATTTATATCAAAATAAACTTTGAAATTTCTTTAAAATCATTTGAAAATCATTTTATACTTCGAAAATACGTTCTCTCACAAAGAAATGATTCTGAGATTGATTCCACTCATTCTAGGGTATTTCTACCCTATCTCTAATGAGTTTTTGCTCCGCAGGCTAAGGTTTTCCCAAAACCAAAGCTTTGATACCAAATGTAACGACCAACTATTTTGGACCATTCAAATCGACAATAATCCACACATGTCCGACTTGAATAATACAAAATAACAGATTGTAATAAATTTCGGAGAAAATAAAATCAATCACAGAATCACAGACACAGAAATATCAGAATAACTCGTAGCGGAAATTAAAATACCATAGTAGTTCATGAAGCTACTATAACAAACTCACAAAACAAAATACATAATATAATTCCGAAACATGTACAATAGAAATCCCAAATACATAGAAGTTTATAAATACCAGAGCTGAAATAAAACAACTGAAACTGAAATGGATAGATAACTAGATAAGCAGAATCTCCAGCGATTCCTAGCTCCAGAAAGAAATCCAAAGCTAAGCTGTAAATACTCAGGCTGACCCGAGCGTAAAGTAAAACACAAAACACTCAAGTCAGGACATACATACTTATATAATGTAAACCAACTCAAGTGAAATGTAGTAGTAATACACAATAACTTAAAGGATGCTTGGGATCGCCCATCCTCTAAGGATCAGTTAAACCATAAATTAAATACATCCCGTGGTTAAAATTTCAAAATGGTATTTTATACTTCGAAATCAAATATCTTTTCAAATCCATTTCTAAATATCAAAATATCATTTTTTTTCCAAAACCACATTGATTTATTAAACTTAAATACCATTTCAAATCACATTTCAAAATATCAAAATATTTCAAATCAAAATATTCCATTTTAATCATTTAAAATGAAATTATTATATTTAATATTCAAATATTCAATTCTCAAAATTTAAGTCTTTTCAGAATTCATTTATCCACTTAAATTTATTAAAACAGTGAAATTTCAACTTTCGCAGCACTTAGAAAAATGCTACGGAAAGTTATGTTAAAAAAAACAATTCAATTAGCAAAAGACAGCATTAGAATGCTGTAATAGGTTTTAGGTTTCAAATAAAAACTTTAGTTAAATTCAGCAACTACAGCACTTACAAAGTGTTGTAACAGCCCTTAGTTCATTTTAGCCATTTAGTTCATTTATATCAATTACAGCATTTACAAATGCTGTAATATCTTTAACTTTAGAAATGATAGCATTTCAAAAATGTTGTCTACTAAAATTCAAGGTTTTCAATACAATTTCATAAACAATTAAACTTTAATTCAAATCATTTTTAACTTATAAAATCATATATTTTCTCACTTTAAAACAATCATTAAAATACCCTTTAATTTATGATTTTACGAAGTGAAATTTTCACAAATAATTATCAAATCTTTAATAATTCATTTATAAATAAATGTAAAATTTTATAACATTCCATTTACTTAACATTTTAATTAAGTTTACCATTTCATAATTTTATTTAAATTCCATTTTATTTTCTTAACTTAACTTTTATTTTTAAAACACTTTCACATTTTCCAAGTTAAGTTATACTTCAAATTTCAACTTTTTAAACATTTATTTATTTAACTATTTTTAATTTATAGGAAACTCAATAACACTTTATAAAATCGTTTTAAATTCAAATTCAAATTATCATAATATTTACATTTCAAAATATTTTAAAAATTTTAGAAAAATATATTTTAACCACAGTCTGTATAAAATTTTCTAGCCTAAGTCCAATGATACAGATAATATATCATTTTAATCCGTAATTTACAAAGGAAGAATCCGAGTTTTATCATTTCAAACCCACAATCCCAAGTAAATGAAATAAATAAAAATCTTTCAGGCCTATCATTTCAGCCCATAACGATTTTTCCCTATTCTAAAGTCCGTTCAGGTATGTATCATTTCAACCCATAGTAATTCTATTCTACAGGGAACTTGTAGTGTGATAACTGATATAAATAAACAGAATAGCATTATATAACAATAACAGATGATATGACAGGTGAATAGACAAGGGTGAACATCATATGATCATAGCATAGGTAGGTATAACATAATAATAAAATCAACATATTCACATGGGATCAATTTACTAATTATTAAAGTACATATTTCGTGTGAGAAATACTCACCTCTAAAAGTTGGAGAAAGCAAATACAGACACACAACATAGATCCAAAAAGGCACGAAAACATGAATACGATTTGAGTGTGGGAGAGCCAAAGTTATTTGTCTTGTCACATAGCAAACAAAACAAAATATACAACATGAATTTCAAACCAAAGATAAACATAAAACAGGCTAGAAATACATGCCCAACAAATATCCAAATCTCTTGCACTTGCTTCCACCATCACTATGCTCAGCCTATATGATGAAAAAAGCACGGCCATGGGGTTTATTTGGTCAGGTATGGGTCAAGTATGGTCAGCCTAACTTGGGGTATGAAGGTATGGAAGTGTATATGCATGAAAATACAAGTACAAGGCAAACAAGTGAATTTCTATGCAAATATGGTTCAGCCATAGGCATATATTGGCACGGCCAAGTCTGGTGGGGTCAGGTACTGATGTGGCAGAGTCCTTTGGGTCAGGTAGGTGCTGGAGAAGATGGTGCAAAGGGCGGCCAAGGGGTGTGGTGAAGTGGTGATGGCATTGGTGAGCTCGGCTTGGGTTGTTTTCAAGTGGTGCATGCATTTTTGTGGAGTTTCAACTTTGGGATGGCCATGGCCTGGTAGGTCAGAGGAGATGGAGGTGTTTGCAGCTGAGAATGATGGTGGTGGAGGTGGTGGTGATGGAGGAGCAAGTGGCTGAGCTATATAGGTGAAGCAAATGCAAATAGAATAAGAAAACAAGGAAGAAATTGAGTAGAAAAAGAAGAAAATGATTACCAAAATTTGCTTCAGAAATGGAGGTCGAAGTTTTTGAGGATGAGAAACATTTTCTTACGTGAAAAATGAGAAGAGAAAGGCTGAAAGAAAGGAGATAGGGTCGGCTCAAAATGAATGCATGCGTTGATTGAAATGAAAAGGCAAAAGGAGGTGAAAAGTCTAAGGTAAATGAAAGGTTTCAAAACTCTTCATATTTCCTCATTTCTTTTTGCATTTTTAAACAAATGAAAATTGCATGTAAATAAGATAAAAAACAAAACAAAATAATGTATGAATAAAAATAAATAAATAAATCAAATTTAAATAAATATAAATAATTTAAGAAAATAGCTTAAAAATAGAAACTAGGTTTTTAAAAATTGAAAATAAATACAGTAAGCTTTGGAAAAATTCAAACATCACTTTAAAAATATTTAAAAGACAAATTATATGTAATATAACATACATATAGAAATTAGAATAAGATATGTCAAATAAAAATATCATTTATATAAATTAAAATAAATAATATTGTTAAATAACTCAATATACACACAATATTGAAAACAGTATAACTTTCACAATTTAAATCCAATTTCAATGAAACGAAAAGAAATATTCATGATATTAAGTCTATTTTCATAATAAAAGATAAAAGTCAAGAATTCAAATATTTAAATTTAAAATTTAAAAGTCAAAGTTTGACCAAATTGACCAAGATCCACTTTTTCTGGAAATATTCAATTTATTCAGGTTTGAAATTATAATTCTCATAAAAATCAACATTTATACTTAAAATAACATAATTTATTCATTTTAATAAATAAAATAAAGTTTTAAAATTAGGAAATTCAATTTAAAATAATTACAAAATACAGGGTTGTTACAAAATTGATATGGAATGAAATTCAACGTAAGTGTGAATAAATTGAATTCAAATTTTAATGAATTAATTAATGAATTTGGATTGGGATTTGGAACAGGGTAATGGAATGGACTAATAAATTAAATTTGTGAATGGAATTGGATTTGCTGGAAAATGAATTAAAGGAGTGGATATGAATATGTTGAGTGCAAATGTGAATTGAATGCAAATAAATTGTTTGTGAATCACTTGGAATTGAATGAAATGGTATATAAATTGATTGAAGGTAGCTAAGTTAATATTGGAACTTGAAATTGGTTACAAATACATGTATTACAAGTTTGGTTGATGTAGATGATGTGTTTACTAGTAAATGAATGAATGTTACTAAATTTCATGTTTTAGTACTTACGAGTTTAAATTAAGTAAGTACAGGTACAAGGAGATTATTGGGCTAGATTTGGGTTGCGAAATTTCATATAAAGTAAGCTCGCTCACTTAAAAACGCTAAACAAAGGTACGTTTTCGGATTAAATACATCAATGATATAAATATTGATATATATTGTGTTTCCGACCGTATGGGTCGATGTATATATTTTTATCATTTTTGTCATATTGCAAAAGGCTCTTCGTATAAGGGAGACCCTGTCACAAAATTTCCGAAATTTAGGGTGTTAGAAATTTTTTGAAAATGTTTGGAAATTTTTTGTTAACTATAAAGTTGATTTTTGAAACGAAATTGAAATAAAGGATTTTGAATTAGGAATGGGAAACTAATTGTTTTAGTTGGAACTAAAAGATTAGAAAAGTGAAATATCAAGTTTTAACTAAGTGGGTTTTTGAAAAGTAGCGGGTTTGGATCATTCGTCCTACCTTAGCAATTTCGGGAACGAAATTCTTTTAAGGGAGGAGGAATGTAACGACCCGGAATTTTGGTCATTTGGTTTTGAATATTTAATTTATTTTAAATGTTGAATTTGAAATATTAATTGATTTTGAATATGGAAATTTTGGTTGAATTGGTAAATAAGATTTAAATTTCAAATATAGCGATTTATCGAAATACATAAATTATGAATAATTGAAATCTGAGTTGAATATGAATCGAAACGATTTATAATGTTGGTATAAATTCTATTTGAATTAGATTTGAGTTAATAAGTTTTTAAAATTGGAATATTGAGTGATTTCGAGAATTTTTGAATCGACGCATTAAAATAGCGATCCGGGGCACAGTCTTGGAATTCGACGAAACCAGTTCCATTGAATCCGCAATAGTGTATTATTATCGGATTTCAAAATTTGTAGCGTTTAGAGTTACCGTTTGGTCGTACAGGATAGAAACACACTGCAATTAATATCGAAAATTTAATATATAAATTGGGTTCACTAAGCTATCTTCTCAATACGATCGAATTGGGTCTCGAAACTTGTTCCATTGGGTTCGGAATAGGGGTATAACATTGTGAACACCAGGCGGCATGCCTCGATAGGGATTCGAGATTTTAAAATGCCTTAAACGAGATATTTTCATTATTAAAAAATATATAAATCAAATCAAATCAGAGCAGCGCCACCCTACACCCACCCTACATTTGATCGAGCCACCCTACTCTTCTGAATCACGCCACCCCAACAGTTTATAAGTCGCGTTAGTTTACTTCTCCTTCCACAAACGAATTCAGTTCAAATTTCATGAAATCAAACTCGATAAAAAAAAGATATCATGCGATCGAAATCACGAACGAAGGGGAAGCGATGACGTCCTGAGAGCGATGGCATTGGCACATGAGTCTCTGGATGGAGGCGTGTGCCAGAAGGTATGTTTGGAGGCGAGCTTGGTCGACGATGAGCCGAGGCAGTTCGTGTTCGAAGTCGGCGACTGATGGTGGTGGGTCGCGACCGTACAGGGGGCGACGTCGCTCGACGTACGGCCATATTCATGGCCAGGTCGCATTTTAGGAGGGTGCGTCGAGTGGTGCGATTTTAGGTGGAGAAGGTGTAGCTCGCGATGGAGAGTTCGCTGGTGAAGTATGTGGTCGAATCGGGGGAGCGACGAATAAGAACACCCAGTTGTAGATGTCGGCCATGGGTTGCATACAGGCTTTGGATAATTAGCTTTTGGGAAGGAGAAGGTTAAGTCGTTTTAAACCTATAATTAATTTAGTTAAGTTATTTTAATTACCGCAAATATTTATTTATCCATATTTAACCCATACGAGGTCCAGATTGCACGAGATAAGTTGTGTTGCGCTCGTGACATCGAATACCACGCATAGGAATTGGTTTGGAATTTTTCGGAGTCAACTGGGATTTTAGAAAATTTAAAATCTGGAATTCGGCAAAATTTTAAAATCAAGGTGAGTAAATCTCACTCATTTGGGTTGCTAGATTAAATTTAAAATAGTTAAAATTATTTATGGATTGATTGGATGAGTTGATATATTGTTATCAGTTGGAAGTTATATTATATATAGTAATATATATTAGTAGTTGGATACTAATTTCCGCCGATTGGAGTGGATGAGACCCTATGCGCCCTGCATAATAGCGGGTGACCCAATATTACCGCGATATCCTGCCTCGAAGCGGGATTGGTATTTTTATGTTATCTAACATCTGTGGATGCAGGGAAACAGGTTGGAGGGATCCAACTGGATTCCTCAAATATATTTATTGTTTGTCATATATAGTAATATATGATATGTGTAGATAATTTGGTATAGATTATGTTGTGATTTGAATTTTTATTGGATGCTATAGTAGCACTGGCCTTAATTTTGTTATTTTAAATACCATAAATATTATTTTTGAATTTGAAGGAATTAAAAGGAGATTTTGAATATAAAAATATTTATATTAGAATTTGGATTATTTTAAAGGAAATCGAGTTAGATAAGATAATAATTGATTTTTGGTTTTGTACTTAACTATTCGTAAAAATATTTTAAATAGAGATTTTAAAATAATTTATATAGAGGGTTTTAAACAATGGATTTTAAAATGATATTTCTAAAAAATATGGAAAAGAAGTTAAAATCGATATCTAAAATAGATTTGAAAAATAAGTGGAATTTATAAAGAAATGGATTTATAAAATGGAATTTTATAATTGAGATTATTTTGTAAACAAGTAAAACCCAAATAAGTTTATAAATTTATAAATGATGTTTATAAATAAGAGAGATGATATCATTTGATAAATTGGGAATATAATTTCACAGTGTGAATTTATATAGAGATATGAAAATATGTTTTGGGAAAAAATATTGGATTCTATTTTGAAAAGTTAGGATGGTTAGGGAATCAGAATGAAATCGATGTTTTGTGGATCGAGAGATGATTTATAAATTTAATTGGTTATTGGGATTTAATTTTTTTCTTCAGAAGTTAAGTTGTTCTAAAAGGAAAATTTTAATTATTAAACTATGTAATTTAAATCTAGTTAGAATTGAAATACTTCGAAAAGTGGATTTTTCAAATATATAATATTAATTGAAATAAATTCTAATTTTTATAATCAGCTTTGTAAATCAATTAGTTTATATAAAAACGAATTGGAAATGAATTATCGATGTTTAATTAAAGTGTTTTAATATTTTAAATAATTACTTAAATATGTTTTAAAATGAATTTTTATTTAAAAATACTTATTATATATATATAGTTTTGAAATGATTGAAATTTATTTATAAATCCTCTCGAGATTTGTAAACGGAGTTTATTTAATGGATATGGTTTTTCTAAGAGAAATCTTATAATGAAATTCTGGGAGCTTAAGGAAATTTCTAAAATGTTAGAAAAACAAGAACTTCGAGATTGAATCTGAATGCATAAAGAAGTTATAAATGGATAGACGAGATTATAAGTTAGTATATCGATTTTGGAAAATGTAAAAAGGAATTAATATAAATTCCAAAAAATGTAGGAAATAAGATATGAAATAGTTCCTAAGTATTGATATTAGTAATGATTTCGGAAAATGGACTTATACTATTTTCCTAAGTGTTGAAATGAAAGGTTTGTTATGGAAATATTTAGCGGCGAAGGATTTATATCGAGTTATTTTTCTAAGTAATGGATTATAAATCGAATTTGGAAATATTCACTAAGTGCTGAAGTAAGATATGGGTTGAAATATCCTGTAATGGATATAAGTATTCGAAAAATGTTTATCAAATATTGAAATATTGAAAGAGATTGAATATCTTTGTAAAGATATTTTGAATAAATATTTTAGAAATTTTTTATTATGGGCCTAATGACTACTTACGGATGTTATTTGATAGTTAAATAACCGACTATCAAATCTGGCCAAATTCGTTGATCGTTTCGAAGATACCGAGATCAGATTTAATTATCCGAAAACCACTTCGATTTGATTTGTACGTTACAAATTGGGATATCTAGAAGATAATGGAGATGGTGGTTTGGAAGGAGATTCGGTTTGTTCAGACCCAGAACAACTTGTATGGATGAATGCTATCATTGCATTGTTTTGCCTGGAAGGCAGTGTTAGCATTCCAAGTATGAATGCTATTCTAAAGGTAAAACGTAGCCTCAAGCCTCATCAACTGGGAATGAATAAAACAGGGGAGATGCAGCAAGGCTAAGTGGGTCGCAGCCAAGTAGGGTATGTTATCACTTTTCTAGATACCCTCAGATATATTATATTTTAATTATGGATATGGTTATGCATGGAAAAGAGAGCGCTCGATTAGGGTGGGAACACCCGGGGTGATAACATATTCGGTACTACCCAAGTCTGGGGTAGGCCAGTCCTATGTTGGCAGGGGATCCAGGCGAGGTCCTTGTTACATTTTTCTAGAGGTGTACCGTGATGGGCGGTACCCCAGTAGCCCAATCATTGTATGGAATCCAATATCCACTACGAGCCTGTACGGTTTTGATTGTGCCAAACTATGCTGAAACGTGAGATGCAAGCATTTCAGCTATTTTCTAAATTAATTTCTATAGACACTATTATAATATCAGATGATTTTGATATAAAATGTTTTGGTTATCGTAAGGTAAAAAACCGTCCTGTTTAAGTGTGGCGTGGTCTTATGAGATACCTTTGTTTTTTCAAAGGATTTTGATAACAGTAATAATTCAAATTGAGTGTGTTTTCTCACACTGGTTTTCCAGACTGACTCGGGTGTTATTTTATTATAATGCTCGGATCAGACCGAGTATTACAGATTCAGGTTAGAATGCTAAGGAGCTTAGGAGACGAGTTGGAGGAGACTCAAGCGTATTCCACGTACTTGATTATATTCCGCCGTGTGTGTTAAACTGCGTGTTCAGTATTTATGAGGACAAGTTATTATAACTGTCCAGATTGATTTTTTGATGATTGTACTCTGATGATTGTATATATATTAACAACTACAGATTCTTTTGTATAAAAAATCTGTTATTATATATTATATTTTGTCCCGCTACGATTGTGATATTCTTTGTTATGTTTCTGTTTTTCTTCTATCTCCTCTTCTTTACCCCTAGCAATCAGTATTTTCAGCACTTGAATATTCGGCATGTTATACAGTGAACGTATTGATGTCGATTTTTGAGGGTCGAAAATCTCGAGTCGTTACAGTCAAAATTAAAATTGTCGATCTGGCACTTGCTTAGGGCAGTCACGATTGCTTTGATTGGTTCGATTTAGGGATGAGGTAGGGTTGTTGAGTTTGATTTGTATAACATCCCACTATATTAGACCATTCAAATCGTCAATAAATCCACACATGTCAGACTTGAATACTTCAAAACAGTGGATTGCTAAGAAAATTTGGAGCAAATAAAATCAAACACAGAATCACAGACACAGAATATCAGAATGACTCGCAGCGGAAATAAAATACCATAGTAGTTCATGAAGCTACTATATACATACTCTCAAAACATATACAAAATCTCATAGTCTAAAAAATGATACAATAGAAATCTGGATACATAAATCATTAATACAGAAGCAAATACCGAATAGGAAATAACTGGAACAGAAATAGACGAATAGCTAGAGAGATAAGCTCCAACAAATCTCTAGCTCCAGAAGGTGAACCTAAAGCTGTGACTCTCAGGCTGACCCGAGCGTAAAGTAAAACACAAACACTCGAGTCAGGACATACATACTTATACAATGTAAACCAACTCAAGTGAACTGTAATAGCAATGCACAATAACTTAAAGGATGCTTGGGATCGCCCATCCTTTAAGGATCCACTAAACCATCAATTAAGCAGAAATAAACGCTATCATAGAAATGTCCATATTAAAGTAAACAATGCAAATAACAGTGTTAATGTGACTAGGGTAGCGCAGAGCTGCAGTAATCGCTCACCTCTAGCCACACTCTCAAATCAACGTGTGCATCAAAACAATCACAAGGAAGTCAAATGGCACACAAAGAAGTGTACCCGTGGTTATAATTCAAAAATGGTTTATAATTTCGAATTTAAAATCATTCATTTAAACCATTAAAAGTGAAGTCATTATACCTTCAGATCAAATATTCAATTCCCAAATATTTAGCCTTTTCTGAGCTCATTTATTCACTTATATACTTTAAAACATTGAAATTTCAGCTTCCGCAGCACTTAGAAATGCTGCGGTAAGTTACATTTGAAAACAATTCAATTCAGCAAAGATAGCATTTACAAAACTGCTGTAGTAGTTCAGTTACAATTAAAAATCTTATTTAGGCAATTTGCAACACTTATCAAGTGCTACTGTAGCTCTTTTATTAGTTTCAGGTTTTATTTTAGTTTCCGCAACCACAGCACTTACCAAGTGCTGCAATAGCCCTTAGTTAAATTTAGTCTTTAGTTCATTTGCAGCAACCACAACACTTACAAAGTGCTGTAGTAGCCCTTAGTTCAGATTTTTAAGTTAATTCCAGAAACGATAGCATTTCTGAAGTGCTACTAAATACATTTCCAGATTTATACTAAAATTTCAGAAACAATTAAACTTCAAATTTAACCATTTTAACTTATAAAAATCATATTTTCCACATAAAAAATGTTCATTTAAATACCCTTTAACTTCTGATTTTATAAAGTAAAATTCCATACATAAAATACCAAATTTTCCCATAATTTACTTATTAAATCCAAGTGTACAATTTTCCTATTCTTTGCATTTAATCATTAACTTAACACTTAAATTTAAATTACCATTTCATTAATAAAACTTAATTTCTATTTTATTTTCTTAACTTAAACTTCCATTTTAAAACAACTCTCACATTTTCAAATTAAGTTATATTTTTCAAATTTTAATTTAACCATTTACTTATTTAATAATTTAACTTATAGAAAAATCACTGACACTTTATTTAATCGTTTTAAAACCAAATTTAGATCAAAATATCATATTTTACATTTTAAAAATACTTAAATTTTTCCAGAAAAATATATATAAATAACCACGGGTCGGTATTTTCTAACCTAAGTCAAGTGATACGGATATCATTTCAATCCGTAATTTACAAAGAAAAATCCGGGTTCTATCATTTCAAACCCGCAATCCCAAGTCAATTAAAAATAAATAAAAATCGCCCAGGCCTATCATTTCAGCCCGTAACGATTTTTCCTTATTCCAAAGTCCGTTCGGGTATGTATCATTTCAACCCATAGTGATTCTATTCTACAGAGAACTTGCAATGTGAGAAACAAAAATAAATAAACAATATTGCAAGATATAACATATCAGATGATGGAACAGGTTTATAAACAGGGTTTAACATCATATAATTCATATCACGGGCAGGTATAACATGACATAACAGTTTCTACACATTCACTTGTTATCACTTCACAATTCTATAAGTATGGATGTCAAGCGTGAATAACTAACCTTTTTTAAGCCAGAATTAGCAAATCAAAACACACAAATAAATTTCAGAAAGCACGATAGCACGACTTTAGATTCAAGTGGAGGGAGAGCCAAGATTATTGATCTTGTATACAACAATAAACAAAGCAAATATAAATATATATATTCAACACAAAATATAAATCGAACAATTTGAAATAGAATTAACAAAAGACATCACCAAGCTTTGAAATCAAAATTGCTTGACATTCTCTCAACATGGGCTCGGCCATACATGCTATAGGTTTGGCCATGGTTCAATTTTTGTAGAACAAGGCTCGGGTTTGGCCTCACAATGCACGGCTAGCAAGGGAATGTGAAGAGTGTGGTGTTACAAATGAAGGAAGGCAAAGGGACAAGGCCTAAAAGGAAGGAGTTTTGGTGTACATAGGCTCGGCCTATGGTCCTATGGGGCTCGGCCTGGTGCATCTTTAGGTTAGGTCAGAGGTGATGGTAATGGCTAGGGGTCATGGCAGCAAGTGGTGGTGGTGCAAGGGTGGTAGCCGAGGCAACTATGGGGTGGTGATGGGCAAACATGCTCGGCTAGGAAAAATTGCAAAGGGTTTGTGGAGTTTTTGTGGTGATTGCCTCAACCAAGGTCACGTCCAGGTCTGGACAGAGGAGTATGGTGGTTGTAGGCCGATAATGATGAGGGGGAGATGATGGCGGTGGTCGGTGGAGGAGATGGTGGGTTATGGACGAGCAAACATGTGAAGAGATCAAGCAAAAATCAATGGAAAATGAAGAAGAAAATGAGAAAAGGAAGCCATTAGAACTTACAAAATTTTCAGAAATGAGGATGGCCGAAAGAATGAGGATGTTGAGAAGTTTTTCACGTGAAAAGTAAAAAGAAATGCACGGCTATAATAAAAGAAAGAACGGCCAAGAAAGTGAAGAGACTAGCAAAAAGAAAGTCACAAGTTTTAAAATCTTTTGTCTTTTTGAATTTCAAATTTCATTTACACAAAATAAACAAAATAAAAATCAAGTAACAAATAAAAATCAAAACAAAATAAAGTGGAAATGAAAATAAATAATTTGTCTTAGGAAAATAAGAAAATAAATAAAGAAAATAGTTTAATTTATTGAAACTAGAATTAAAAATTGTAAACAAAATACAACTAATATAGGAAAATTCCAAACACAACAAAATTCGCATAATTTAATTCAAAATCCAAAACAAAATAAAAGATGGCAAATAAAATAGAAAAGAAAAAAAATGCAGATAAAATTCTGTGTGTAAAATGCTGAATTTATCAAATTTTAAAAGGTTTAAAACGGAATTCGACGAAACGAAAAGCAGAAAAAAGGGTATCAGAACCAATTACTGTTTCAAAGAAAAATTAAAATTAAAAATTAAAAATTTTCAATTTAAAAGTCACAGTTTGACAAAATATAACATTTCCAGAAAAATCAATATTTAATTGTATTTGGAAAAATAATATAGAAACAAAAATCCAAAATACATTGGAAAAATTCCAAACTTTAATTTAAAATTATTTAAAAATCAAAGTTTCAAAATAAAAATATATTTAAAAATATTTATTAAAATTATGGGTTGTTACACTCTCCCCCACTCAAAACTTTTCGTCCCCGAAAAGGAAGAAGGTAAGAGAATAGGAATAGCTAGCAGGAAAATGGAGAAATAGGGATAGCCAGCAGGAAAAATAAGAGAAATAGGAATAGCTAGTAGGAAAAATAAGAGAAATAGGAATAGCTAGCAGGAAAAGTGGGTTGAAAGACAAGGATGAACCGTTAATTTGAAACCATATTAATTTCAATTAGAATTCTTTAATATTTAATAATTTGGTTAAATCCATTTTATTATATCCATAAAAGTCATTTAATTCAAATTGTTAGTTAAAGAGGTAAACAATATTTAAAACACTTTAAAATCTTTTAGAAAGGAAAATAACCGATCAAAATATCCTTTATATAAAACTTTATCAAAATACTTTTATAACTCGATGTCTTAGCAAGTTTATCCTCGTTCCTGCAGACTCTGGCCAAGCGTTAATCAGGCGCAAAGCTAGAATTCTCCAGGTACTTAGTAGACTTGTTTCAACACCCAGTGAAAATACTGGAAATCTTTTTTTTACAAAACAGATATGGAAAGTACAATCCAAACAAAACAACCAAATCATGTTGATCATGGATCGCGGATACACAATTGTTACGCCTGGATCCCCCAGGAAATATCTGTACCCATAGGCCCTCGCAGCCCTACGATTACGCCATGAAGACTGGTAGTACCGCAGATACACAATGGTTACATCTGGATCCCCCAGGAAACATCCGTACCCGTAGGCTCTCGCAGCCCCTGCGGATTACGCTACCAAGTGACCCAATAGATCGCAGATACACAATGGTTACGTCTGGATCCCCTAGGAAACATCCGTACCCATAGGCTCTTGCAGCCCCTGGGAATTACGCTATGCAGTCGCGCTCATAAGACTATGGAGATCGCCATGGAATTCGATGGACACTCGAGTATCATATCCGAAAAACCCAAATCAGAGAAATAATATCGATAGAATGAATCCACAATGTGGCCACAAAGCGGATATCAAGCAGAAGGCACTTTCCATATCTTTACTTCGAAAATATGTATCATATAGTACCTTTCAAATCAATGCCAAATATCATACTTATATAAAGTCCATTATATATAAGATTTCATTTTCAAATCGAATACCTTCCAAAATCAATAGTATATCAAATCACACTTATATAGACTTCGATTATATAAGATTTCACTTTTCAAATTGAGTACCTTTCCAAATCAATTGTTTTCAAATCAACATCATACTTATACAAATCAATTTTATATAAGTTCGATAACTCCCAAATCAAGTATTTAGTAACACAAGGTTCTCAAATTTCGATTTGTTTCAATATCAATACAATTTTCAAAATCATATACGCTTTCACCAAGTTATTCTTCCAAATCAAATATCTTCAGTTTCAAAGTTTCTAAAATAATAAGTTTAGAAAATAAATCCAAATTTCCAAATCAACGTAATTTAGGTCGAACAAATTCATTTCCAAAGATATCATGTAAATACTGGGTTTTAAATTTCATTCTATTTTCGAAACCAAATATTTTTCAAAATCAATTATACCCAAAATGTTTACCCAGTTTATAACTCTCCCTTTCCTTTTTAAATTTTTTATTTTTTTATTTGAAAGATCTACTTTACCTTTGAAAATTATTATTATTATTATATACATATAGTTTTATAAAAGATGTTACTAAGTCAAAACATTTAAAACTACATTTTTTCAAAATATTTTGAAGCCTAAAATTTTTCCCAAAACATTTCAAATCTAAATTTCATATTAGAAAAATTCAAAATAGCCTTATTCATTTACTTAACAAAACAGTTTCAAACTTATTTAAATCATATTACTTCGTACTTTCAAACTAAACTTATATACTTATCAAATACTTTATACATTTCAAAATTACTTAGCTTTGAAAAGTTAACCTTGATTTGGAAGTGCTCGAACCTTCAAAATAGTCAAAGAAATCATATTTTCAATCCAAGAGTTGGAAATCACCAACAAATCAGTACATCAATTCCAAAAGATAAGGTTATATCAATCAAATCTGAAACTCAAGGACTAAACACCGGCTCATTTCAGACTGTTCAAATATATACATATATCTTTCGAATATCAAATCATACTTCGGAATTTGAAATCAAAATTGGTTTCACAAATCAATCGCTTAGCAAAGCTACCGAAGTGGCCTCTCCCCCACTCAGAAACTCGAAAATCAATGTCGATGATGCATGCATTCATCATCGAAATTATTTTCCAACGACATAAGTGGGTTCTGGACTTCTATTTTCTCGAAAACTTCTTTTGAAATTTCTTCGAAATCATTTGAAACATTTCTTATTCGGAAAAATACTTTCAAATTGTATTATTATATATATATTTTCAAAACCTTAAACCAATTTAAAAATGCCGGAGTTCAATCACTCAAATTCACATTCAAAACCTTTAGTTATAAATCATTTTATATGAAACCATTTCTTATATAATTTTCAAAATTTCAAATCCTTTCGAAACTTCAAATTCTCATTTTAAAATGGTATATAATCCTTATCGAAAACATTTCACGTTTATATAAAAATATGGTCATCCTTATCAAAATAATAACTTCGATGAATACACAATTTCCAAAAATACAATCAACCACAAATTTTCCAAGGGATGATTCAAGGATGGATTTCAAAACAAAATAGAGATTCAAATTTAGAGAAACTCTAATCAAATAGAATACATATTCGAAGATAAGCTCGAACGAAGATGAGTTAATTAAATTACCAAATAGAAGATGGATAAGCCTATATAAATCACGGGCGACCTTAAGCGGGTCAACCGTGACTTCAGGAATATAATCGATGCGAAAATCTAAGGCAAATCGACCTTCGATTGCCAGAGATAGAATCCAGGTATAGCCAAAGATAGATAGCATCGTAAACCGAGGATACAGAAATCTTCGGTGAATCAATGCCAATTGTAAGGGAGTTTTACCTCTTTACAAATCATTCAAAGATTGGTGGAATCGCCGATCTTTATAGAGGTCATTCAAAGTGGAGCTATGGAATGCTCCAAAATCAAAAGAATACAAATAGGGGAGACAAGAATGGATTTCAGAACAAGTGGGAGCATTCCAAAGTTCAAAGGAATCCTAATCGATAAGAACCCTAACCAAGATTAAAGATATATAACCAATATCGATACAAAAGAATCCCCGTTCATTATTGGAAAAAAACACAAATTCATATTATACGAAAAACAGAAGCATAAATATCTTTAGTTTGACAACTTCAGCTAAGCAAAAGATACAATAGAGTTTACTCAATGCAACCTAACATACTACTAATAACAAACAGATCCACAGATTACCACCCTACATAAACAAAGCATCAGTATTAATTCTTCCGGGTGGTACTTCAACAGGTCCAGAACACTCCCCCTCAATGTGCCCCCAACTTCTACATTTCTGGCATAAGTGCACTACACTCTCATCTTCCTTAACGAACTGCGGGTACACAGCTTTCTTCCCGCTCTGTCTCTCAGGACAATCTCTGGCTATATGCCTAGCCCTCCTATAGTGGTAGCAAATGGTTGATAGGCCGATTGATGCAGTGGGTGCATATTTCACTTTCTTCACCTTCTGGCAACAACTCAGAAAGTGTCCCCTCTCCCGGCATTTAAAACAGAAAATCTTGGACCGAAAACGCTTTCCCTCCATCCATTTCCCCTATCACTCTTCCTACACATGGCTGCATAGTGTCCCTTCTCATAACACCGATAACAAACGACATGGTCATAAGGACCAGGTCTTGCCCTTTCCTTCCACAGCTTTTCCCACTTATCGATCACTTCCTCCCGTTCCTTACGGGCCAGGGCTCTTCGTGCTCTACGAGCTGCTTTCTGCTCTTCTGATTTTGCCATACTCAAATAGCTTCCTATCAACAAAGAATCTGGATCAAACAAGATAGAAGTTCAAAATTCTAGTGAATCCTAACCGAAGAGATTACTAACAAAGTGGATACAGAAAGGATGAAGTTTAGAAAATTTTGCTTTTGAAATAAAAGTTTATACCAAAATAATCTTTAAAAATCCTTTAAAATAATTTGAAAAATCATTTTATACTTCGAAAATTCGTTCTCTCTCAAAGAAATGATTCTGAGATTGATTTCACTCATTCTAGGGTATTTCTACCCTATCTCTAATGAGTTTTTGCTCTGTAGGCTAAGGTTTGCCTAAAACCAAAGCTCCGATACCAAATATAACATCCCACTATTTTGGACCATTCAAATCGTCAATGAATCCACACATGTTAGACTTGAATACTTCAAAACAGTGGATTGCAAAGAAAATTTGGAGCAAATAAAATCAAATACAGAATCACAGACACATAATATCAGAATGACTCGCAGCGGAAATAAATACCATAGTAGTTCATGAAGCTACTATATACATACTCTCAAATAATATACAAATCCCATAGTCTAAAAAATGATACAATAGAAATCTGGATACATAAATCACTAATACAAAAGCAAATACCGAATAGGAAATAACTGGAACAGAAATAGACGAATAGATAGACAGATAAGCTCCAACAAATCTCTAGCTCCAGAAGGTGAACCCAAAGCTGTGACTCTCAGGCTGACCCGAGCGTAAAGTAAAACACAAACACTCGAGTCAGGACATACATACTTATACAATGTAAACCAACTCAAGTGAACTGTAATAGCAATGCACAATAACTTAAAGGATGCTTGGGATTGCCCATCCTTTAAGGATCCGTTAAACCATCAATTAAGCAGAAATAAACGCTATCATAGAAATGTCCATATTAAAGTAAACAATGCAAATAACAGTGTTAATGTGACTAGGGTAGTGCAGAGCTGCAGTAATCGCTCACCACTAGCCACACTCTCAAATGAAGGTGTGCATCAAAACAATCACAAGGAAGTCAAATGGCACACAAAGAAGTGTACCTGTGGTTATAATTCAGAAATGGTTTATAATTTCGAATTTAAAATCATTCATTTAAACCATTAAAAGTGAAGTCATTATACCTTCAGATCAAATATTCAATTCCCAAAAATTTAGCCTTTTCTGAGCTCATTTATTCACTTATATACTTTAAAACATTGAAATTTCAGCTTCTGCGGCACTTAGAAATGCTACGGTAAGTTACATTTGAAAACAATTCAATTCAGCAAAGACAGTATTTACAAAACTGCTGTAGTAGTTCGGTTACAATTAAAAATCTTATTTCAGCCAACTGCAGCACTTATCAAGTGCTACTGTAGCTCTTTTATTAGTTTAGCCTTTAGTTCATTTGCAGCAACCACAGCACTTACAAAGTGCAGCAATAGCCCTTAGTTCAGATTTTTAAGTTAATTCCAGAAACGATAGCATTTCTGAAGTGCCACTAAATACATTTCCAAATTTATACTAAAATTTCAGAAACAATTAAACTTCAAATTTAACCATTTTAACTTGTGAAAATCATATTTTCCACTTTAAATATGTTCATTTAAATACCCTTTAACTTCTGACTTTATAAAGTAAAATTTCATAAATAAAATACCAAATTTTCCCATAATTTACTTATTAAATCCAAGTGTACAATTTTCCTATTCTTTGCATTTAATCATTAACTTAACAAATTAAATTTAAATTACCATTTCATTAATAAAACTTAATTTCTATTTTATTTTCTTAACATAAACTTCCATTTTAAAACAACTCCCACATTTTCAAATTAAATTATATTTTTCAAATTCCAATTTAACCATTTACTTATTTAACAATTTAACTTATAGAAAAATCACTGACACTTTATTTAATCGTTTTAAAACCAAATTTAGATCAAAATATCATATTTTACATTTTAAAAATACTTAAATTTTTCCATAAAAATATATATAAATAACCATGGGTCGGTATTTTCTAATGTCCTAAGTCAAGTGATACGGATATCATTTCAATCCGTAATTTATAAAGAAAAATCCGGGTTCTATCATTTCAAACCCGCAATCCCAAGTCAATTAAAAATAAATAAAAATCGCCCAGGCCTATCATTTCAGCCCGTAACGATTTTTCCTTATTCTAAAGTCCGTTCGGGTATGTATCATTTTAACCCATAGTGATTCTATTCTACAAGGAACTTGCAATGTGAGAAACAGAAATAAATAAACAGTATAGCAAAATATAACATATCAGATGATGGAACAGGTTTATAAACAGGGTTTAACATCATATAATTCATATCACAGGCAGGTATAACATGACATAATAGTTTCTACACATTCACTTGTTATCACTTCACAATTTCTATAAGTATGGATGTCAAGCGTGAATAACTCACCTTTTTTAAGCTAGAATTAGCAAATCAAAACACACAAATAAATTCCAGGAAGCACGATAGCACAACTTTAGATTCAAGTGGAGAGAGAGCCAAGATTATTGATCTTGTATACAACAATAAACAAAGCAAATATAAATATATATATTCAACACAAAATATAAATTGAACAATTTGAAATAGAATTAACAAAAGACATCACCAAGCTTTGAAATCAAAATTGCTTGATATTCTCTCAACATGGGCTCAGCCATACATGCTATAGGCTCGGCCATGGTTCAACTTTTGAGGAACAAGGCTTGGGTTTGGCCTCACAATAAATGGCTAGCAAGGGAATGTGAAGAGTGTGGGGTTACAAATGAAGGAAGGCAAAGGGACAAGGCCTAAAAAGAAGGAGTTTTGGTGTACATAGGCTCGGCCTATGGTCCTATGGGGCTCGGCCTGGTGCATCTTCAGGTCAGGTCAGAGATGATGGTGATGGCTAAGGGTCATGGCAGCAAGTGGTGGTGGTGCTAGGGTGTTAGCCGAGGCAACTATGGGGTGGTGATGGGCAAACATGCTCGGCTAGGCAAAATTACAAAGGGATTATGGAGTTTTTGTGGTGATTGCCTCAACCAAGGTCACGACCAGGTCTGGACAGAGGAGTATGGTGGTTGTAGGCCGAGGATGATGAGGGGGAGATGATGGTGGGTTATGGACGAGCAAACATGTGAAGAGATCAAGCAAAAATCAATGGAAAATGAAGAAGAAAATGAGAAAAGGAAGCCATTAGAACTTACAAAATTTTCAGAAATTAGGATGGCCGAAAGAATGGGGATGTTGAGAAGTTTTTCACGTGAAAAGTAAAAAGAAATGCATGGCTACAATAAAAGAAAGAACGACCAAGAAAGTGAAGAGACTAGCAAAGGAAAAGTCACAAGTTTTAAAAGCTTTTGTCTCTTTGAATTTCAAATTTCGTTTACACAAAATAAACAAAATAAAAATCAAGTAAATAAAATAAAAATCAAAACAAAATAAAGTTTAAATGAAAATAAATAATTTGTCTTAGGAAAATAAGAAAATAAATAAAGAAAATAGTTTAATTTATTGAAACTATAATTAAAAATTGTAAACAAAATACAACTAATATAGGAAAATTCCAAACACAACAAAATTCACACAATTTAATTCAAAACCCAAAACAAAATAAAAGATGGCAAATAAAATAGAAAATGAAAAAAAATGCAGATAAAATTCTGTGTGTAAAATGCTGAATTTATCAAATTTTAGAAGGTTTAAAACGGAATTCGACGAAACAAAAAGCAGAACGGATATCAGAACCAATTACTGTTTCAAAGAAAAATTAAAATTTAAAAATTAAAAATTTCAATTTAAAAGTCATAGTTTGACAAAATATAACATTTCCAGAAAAGTCAATATTTAATTGTATTTGGAAAAATAAAATAGAAACAAAAATAAAAAATACATTGGAAAAATTCCAAACTTCAATTTAAAATTATTTGAAAATCAAAGTTTCAAAATAAAAATAAATTTAAAAATATTTATTAAAATTATGGGTTGTTACAATTTGTGGTTGGAGTTCGGTTGTGGTCGCGGTGAGGTTGCATGATGGAGTTATGGCGATTGATTGCTGGCGATTGAGTGGCGGCGAGGTTCAGTTGTGGTTGCTTTGAATTGTTGAGACACTGTGATATGTTGCCAAATGGTCAAGGAGTTTGGATGATGGCAACAATGAATTTTGGTTTGGGGTGGCTCTGGTATATAGTGGAAGAGCAGGCAGTTAGTAAGGCAGGGGTATTAGTGGTATGTGAATGTGATGGTCCGGTGGTAGGTCAGTGGTGAAGATGTAGTTGAACTTGTTTGTTGATGCACTGTCAAAATGATGTTGGTGCACACAGTTTTGATATGGTGACAGTTTGTACAGGCAGAGTTTTGTGATAAATGAAGTTGAGGCAGTGTTTGTTTTTGATAGTTGTAGGATGGTTTGTTGGTGGCTAAAGTATGGTTGGTATGAAGAAAGAGAAGTTGATTGTTGTTGAAGGGGAGAGAGGTCAGAAAGGTGGTTTCATGGATGTAAATGCAAATTTTCAAGTTGAATGTATGATGTTGTAACAACAGTTTGAGTTGTTCGTGGGGAAGTTGTGATAATGTAAGAAGTAAAGTGTGAATTTTGTTAATGAAATATGAAGTGTTGGTGATTGATGGGCCATGTGTGCACTCTTTTGGCTATAGTATGTGATGCAGCGCGTACCTTCCTAGGTCGCGAAGAAGAAGAAGCGAGCTATTCCTCCAGTCGATGCCACGAGCAAGCCCTAGGTCACGACGATCGACCTTCCCTAGGTCGCGGCGAGCCTAGGTCGAGAACAACCTTCTCTAGGTCGCGAGCGACATATGGTAGGTCGCTTTCCCCTCCAGAATTACATCGCGAACTCCAGATTGCCAATGCCTTTGCCTTAGGTCGCGAGTCACTCCATTTTAGCTGAATCGTAGGTCGCGAACGAGCTACTGGAATTTTTAGGTCGCTCCAGAAATACTAGGTCGCGTACGACATTTCCTAAATCGCTTAGCTTAAGTCGCTGATGATGCTTAAGTCGTATATGGATAGGTCGCGTGTGTTGTAATCTGATAAGTCGTAGGTCGTTGAGTACTTGTGAGTTAGGTCGGTCATGTTGGAAGGTCGTTAACGACCTATGATGGGTCGGTCTTGTATATGTTAAGTAATGAAAGTTTTGTAATGCGTTGTGCTTTGTGATGTAAGTGTTTTTGTTGTGATGTAAGCCTATAAATAGGTGAGTTGGGTCATTTGTAAAAGTTAGTCAATTTGAATAAAATTTCTTTTGTGTGCTCTTGTGCCACCATTAAAATTGGTAGTTGAGTGTTATCTCCTATCTCCACCTTCGGATATTCGTGTGCGCTCGAATCAACGATTGCTGAAGCCGATTCACTGAATCTAGTGCGCTAGATTAACGTTCGAAGAATCGTAGATCTTCTTTCACGGCATCGTGCACGATCAATGTGACGAAGATAGCTAGAATCCGGCATCTTTGAGATCAACGGATTTGGGCGTTTGGTATTTTCAATCCACTGATTGCTACTTTCACCGTTTCATACATTTCTGCTATCCGCTGCTGCATAATTTGGTATCAGAGCTAGACTTAGCCAATCATAGCTAAGCCGAGTCCTTGGAGCCAATTTCTATTGAAGTTGTTCAAGGCCAAGCGTCAGAGGCGAGAAAAGTGAAGTGTTCAGGTTCAGATTTGTTCAAGCCAAGTTTTGAAGTTTGTGTTAGAATTTTTTTGAAGATTTGTTGAAGATCAATCATGCATCCAAGAAGAGGTAATCGTCATCAGAATATTGTCGATGTGTGTAGAAGAGAAGATGCTAAGGCAATAGAGCAACGAATTAGTGATAACCTCGAAGAGAAGTTCAATAAAGGTTTTGGAAAGTTGGAGAAGTTGATGATGGATTTGAATCAAAGTCAAAGAGGAAGGTCACCAGTCTTGAACCATGGAGGAAACAGAGTTTCGCCATCGGTTACGGAAGCAAGGAGGGTGTCGCCACAAACTTATCAAGGTAAAAGGGAATCATCAATTTCAATGAGACGAGATCACCATGGGGAAGAGAGAAGAAGTCAACATGGGTTTGACAATGAACCATGTCGTGATGACAAAAGATCGAGTAGAAGAGAGTTGCATGATCATAGAAACATACGTGGTCATAGAGACGAAGGGTGTAATTTGCCAAAACATGAGAATGATTCTATTTGGCTAAGGAACAATATTTTTCAGTCAACCTGTACTATCTTGGGAAAGGTTTGTAAATTCATTATTGATGCGGGAAGTTGCGATAACCTTATTTCAGAAGAAGCCGTCACAAAGTTGGGGCTGAAGACTGAAAAACACCCTAGACCGTATAAACTGGCATGGATAAAGGAAGGGGAAGAAGTGACGGTGGGAAGGCGAACATTGGTTACATTTTCTATTGGGAAAAAGTACAAAGATGATATATGGTGTGATATTGTCGATATAGATGTATGTCATCTACTATTGGGAAGTCCATGGCAGTCTGATCGAGCTGTACAACATAATAGTCACGCCAACAGCTACAGTTTCATGTTCAAAGGAACCAAGATTACCTTAGTTCTTAAGAAGCGTGAACAAAGTGACTGCAAACCAGAGAAGAAGGTGGAAGAAACTAATTTAATATCCTCGAAAGAATTTGTTGAAGAAGTGAAAAATAGTGTTGAAGTGGAAGATAAAGTAAACTCTTCTCAACCCGCGAAGTTTGATGACAATAAAGTTGATTACTCACAATCCGCGAAGTTAGATACAGATGAAGTTGATGTTTTTCAACCAACGAAGCTTGAAAAACATGAGATTGAAAATTAACAACCAGCAACGTTTGATAAAAGGGAGGTTGATGATTTTCAACCAACAAAGTGTGATGAACATGAAGTTGAAAATTCACAACTAGCGAGGATTGATGAGGATGAAGGAAATGTGTCAGAAGATGAAGGGGGTAATTTATCAGTAAAGAAGGAGGATTCGATTAGTCTATTATCTACAGAAGAGTTTGTTAAAGAAGTGGATGATAGAGCGGAAGTGTTTATGTTGAATGGGAATGAAACTAGTAAAGATCTCGAGACTCCTGAGGAGGATGAGCCAGTGGTAAATGAATTCGAAGATGTACTCCCTGCAGAGTTGCCTAAGGAGGTACCGCCACTGAGGGACATACAATATCATGTTGGTCAAATGCCAGATGCTATTGTACCACATAGGCCACGTTATCATATGTGTCCAATAGAGCAGGAAGAGTTGAGAAGATTGGTTATTGGGTTTCTATTCGAAGGAAGGCAGTTGTATACTCCTGATTGCAGTCAGCAAATGAAAATCATCAAAGACTTGCATGGAGATAAAATCGTGAGCCGTGATCGTACCATGCAGCTAATCTCAAAGTCTTATATTGGGTCGTCACAGAGGAAGGAAGTTGAAAGGTTTGTTCAGAGGAGCCAGAACCGTCAAGTTTCAAAGGAGACCACGACATATTCAGGTTTATGTATGCCGTTGCATATACATGCTAAATCACGGGAGGATGTTAGTGTGGACTTTGTTTTGGGATTGTCGCGAACGCAACATGGCAATGATTCTATTTATGTGATGATTGACCGGTTTTCAAATTTGGTACATTTCATTGTCTATAAGAAGACTGCAGAGACCGCTAATGCCGTTCAGTTATACTCCAGAAAGATCTATCAATTTTATGGATTACCTGAATCTTTTGTTTCGAATAGAGATACTCGTGTTCTGAACCATATCTGGATGAGGCTATGGAAAATGGCTGGGACTAAGTTGAAATCTAGTAGCGCTAATCATACACAAACGGATAGACAAGCTGAAGTTGTGAACAGATCCCTAGGTAATCTATTGCGATGCCTCGTGGATGATAATTTGAAAAGTTGGGATATGAAGTTGTGTCAGGCAGAGTTTGCTCATAACCATGCTATTAACCGAAGCACTGGTTACAGTTCATTTCAAGTTGTATATTCAAGCTTGCCAAAGGGGCCGTTGGATTTAACGATAGTACCACAACCGAAGGGGGCAGTTAAGCGAGCTGCTGATTTTTTGATGGATTGACAGAATGCCATAGAATCATTCAGGAACGTTTGGAGAAGACAAATGAGAAGTATAAACGAGCTGCAGATAAGAAGAGAAGAAGTGTGGAGTTCAACGAGGGTGATTGGGTGTATGTTGTGTTAACGAAGGATCGTTTTCCAGTGGGTGCTTATAACAAGTTGAAAGCCCGAAAGATTGGTCCAGTAGAAATTATAAAACGGATCAATGAAAATGCTTATAAGTTGAAGCTGCCAGAGGATGTTTACACTTCTGACGTGTTTAATGTTAAACATCTTATACCTTATTATGGAGATGAACAACCCAATAGGGAAGAACTTTTAAATTCGAGGATGAATTCTTTCCAACAAGGGGAGGATGATGCAGCGCGTACCTTCCTAGGTCGCGAAGAAGAAGAAGCGAGCTATTCCTCCAGCCGATGCCACGAGCAAGCCCTAGGTCGCGACGAACGACCTTCCCTAGGTCGCGGCGAGCCTAGGTCGAGAACGACCTTCTCTAGGTCGCGAGCGACATACGGTAGGTCGCTTTCCCCTCCAGAATTACATCGCGAACTCCAGATTGCCAATGCCTTTGCCTTAGGTCGCGAGTCACTCCATTTCAGCTGAATCGTAGGTCGCGAACGAGCTACTGGAATTTTTAGGTCGCTCTAGAAATACTAGGTCTCGTACGACATTTCCTAAATCGCTTAGCTTAAGTCACTGATGATGCTTAAGTCGTATATGGATAGGTCGCGTGTGTTGTAATCTGATAAGTCATAGGTCATTGAGTACTTGTGAGTTAGGTTGGTCGTGTTGGAAGGTCGTTAACGACCTATGATGGGTCGGTCTTGTATATGTTAAGTAATGAAGGTTTTGTAATGCGTTGTGCTTTGTGATGTAAGTGTTTGTGTTGTGATGTAAGCCTACAAATAGGCGAGTTGGGTCATTTGTAAAAGTTAGTCAATTTGAATAAAATTTCTTTTGTGTGCTCTTGTGCCACCATTAAAATTGGTAGTTGAGTGTTATCTCCTATCTCCACCTTCGGATATTCGAGTGCGCTCGAATCAACGATTGCTGAAGCCGATTCACGGAATCTAGTGCGCTAGATCAACGTTCGAAGAATCGTAGATCTTCTTTCACGGCATCGTGCGCGATCAACGTGACGAAGATAGCTAGAATCTGGCATCTTTGAGATCAACGGATTTGGGCGTTTGGTATTTTCAATCCACCGATTGCTACTTTCACCGTTTCATACATTTCTGCTATCCGCTGCTGCATCAGTATGGTAGTGTGGTGGTTGAGTGGAGAGGAGGAGTAGTTTTGGTGTAGAATGTTGTATATGAAGTGAGGCAGTGTTTTTTGATATGGTGGTCTATGTTGATATGGTAGTAGTAGACAGAGGAGAAGTTTGTGAAGAAATATGGTATTTCAGACGATCTATATGATGGTGCTGTTGAATTTCCGATTGACAGTGGTTTGTTTGTTGTGAAAGTAGGGTTGGGATGATGAAGCAGTAGTAGATTTTGATATGATAGTCCGGTGGTTGATTTCAGGATTGAGGTTTGTTGAGATGATGAAGCAGTAGCAGGTGAAGTATGTGTGGTATTCGAGATGGTCAGCACAGTGCTATTGAAATGTTTAAGGCAGTGGCGTGAAAATGTAGACAGATGGAGGAATTTTGATTAGGCAGCAGCAGTTTATAACAGCGAATGAAGTGGTAAGCAAAGGGTGGTGTTTGTATGTGATGTTGTATGGAGTTATGGTGGAGGATGCAGCAGTCCTGGAGGAGAAAGTGGTCGGTCGCTGGTTTGGTTTTGTATGGCAATGGGATATGCAAGAGGAATGGTGAGTGCACAGAGGAACTTTGTTGATGAGTATATGTTTGTAGCAACAATTATGATGAGTGGATTGACAAACAGTGATGAAGAGTGGATTGACGGAGTGAATATTTTGGGGGTGAGGTGGTTGTGCACTTATTTGGGCATAAGAAGTTTAGTGTTTGGGAAGAAGAAATTTTGTGGAGGCAATGGCAGAGAGTTGAAGTAGCGGCAGTAGTGAATGGCAAAAGTAGTGGCAAGGAGAAGTAAAGTGGCCAAAACAGTGCACAGTAGAGGTGTGTTTGTGCAGTGGAAGAAATGAAGTAGGATGGCTGTTGTATATTTTGTAGAAAAAAAATATTTGTAGAAAGAAAATTGTAATTGTAAAAAGAAATGAAATGGATTAAAATAATATTTTTTTAATAGAGAGTTGCAAATGCCAAATGAAAATAGACTAGAAAACAAGCACACAACACAATGAACACAAAATCACACAACAAACATACACAATTTTTTTAAAATGCAATACACACACAAAACAAACACACTAAAAAAATAGAACGAAAATAATTCGAAGAATGGAAAATTAAAATCAAGACTTTTCCCCGGCAACGGCGCCAAAAACTTGTTCGAACCGGCTAAATCTCCATCGGATTGGAAAATAACCGATCGAATGTAAATTAAAATAACCGCAAGCGCACGACGTACAATCCTAGTATGTCGCGAGTACGGGTCGATCCGTAGGGAATTATGTAGATTTTAAAATTTTCTATTCAATCAAATTAAACCAAACTTGAGATTGTGGTCAGTTAAAAATGTAAAAAAACTAGCAAAAGAAAATGGATAAAAATATGAGAGTTTGAAGGCAATTTAGAGGTAATTTCCTTCTCATGATCACATAAATCAACAAAATGAAATTATAATCTCTCTTTTGGTCATTAGTGAAATCAGTTGATGTGCTTATCATAAGTATGGAATATTTGTGCTATTAATTAGCCCAATATATACCATCAAACTATAGCACAACCACTAAATCACTTTTAACTCTCATGAAAATGTTAATGAACTTGAAAATAAAATCTATTCTGAGCATGATCTATTAACAATTGATTAGAAATATGGACCATCAAATTTTGATTTTAAAATCACTTCATTACCATAATCATATGTAGATGAAGAGGTAATTTCTGTTTTTGTTTGTTTAAGCATAGCCTATTTGGTGTCAACAACACATGCTATCAAATTCAAATCTAAAAAAACAAAGTTTAACCACATTCAACAATTCCATTAAGCACAAAAAGAGATCAATAATTAGCAAAATGTTGAAACTACATGATTAAGAGAGCTTCATTACCCTTAAATTGAAGGGGTTTAGCCTCTCATATTTGTTATCATATCAACAAATGTAGCATTCAACATGAAATAAAAATAAGAAGAAAATGGAAGCTATAAGTAAAAGAGAACTAATTAAAATGAAATAAAAACTATCCTACTTGCATAAGAAATGAAACTACACTAATAGCATGAAAGGAAATAAATAAGAAAAGAAAAGAGCATGTATTAAAATTGCATAAAAAAGAAAGTTACATGAAATAAAATGGCTAAGTAGCCATGAAAATGAAAAAGAGTTTTGTTTTATTTTTGATCCTAAACTAAGGAGGCTAAGAGAGGAGAGGAGAGTTACATGAACATATGTGGTATTTATACATGTTTTGAAACCCTAATCCATTTTTTGGAAACTACCCTTGAGGTAGTATGACCACAAAGTAATCATTAGCATGTGTTAATCCTCCACTTAAATGTACATGTAGCTTTAATTTCCATTAGCATGTGCATTAGCTCCTAAGTGTACATCATGGTATGTGGGTAGGTGTGGTCCTCCATGTTTCACGAAATGAATTATTTCCATCTTCATTTGCTTGTATTCTCTTGTGCATGCATATTTTCCCGTGAAAACCTCTTCTATTTGAAGCCATGTTCATACAAAATAATATAGAAATTTCCAAGTAAATTTTCTCAAATTAATATATTCACAAAAATGACTATTTTGCCCTTAAATGAAGATGAATAAATGATGATATGAAAATAATTTGAATTTTGTTTCAAACATGTTAAAATACCCTGTATGATCATTTATTTAATTAAATTAGATTAAATATGATGGTAAAAATATGCACATTTACGTGCAAATATGTTTTTTTGGAACTTGGTTCAATTCCCGCAATAATATGCAATTAGCAAAGACTATAATATGAATACTATTATAAGTATATACAACGTTATTTCTTTTTAAAATGAAACATCAAACTAATTCTTTATAGCTAATAAAATTTATTTTTGTTAAGAATGATATTAAATTAATGGTAAATAATGAATGTTGTAGTATGTAATCTTGAAATTTATTAAATATTTTTTGTAACTACGTTTTATGGAAACACTTAATTTTTTTAGTTAAAAGAGTGATAGTTTATTTGAGTAGAGCACTCATTTGATATCTCGGGGTTTGAATTCATGACCTTTAAGATCTCGGACTACAACGTCATACAACTTGCTAATTGAGTTAGTGGTCCTTGATTAAAATGTTGAATTTTAATTATGTATATTCATTATACGTTAATTAATAAATAAAAATATGATATTTTAACTAGAATTTTTCTCTTTTTTATTTTCTTTCCTTTTGAGGTGTTAATTATTCTTTGAATTTTTTTTCATATAAATTAAAATTGTTGAGGTATGACACAATGGTTTAGAAAACATGCTACTAATTTTACATAATTAAAATAACAGTATTATTTGAAACATTTTTTTTAATCAACGTTTCTTCAAGTTGTTAAATAAGTAATTATTTCACTTTGATAATATAAAATACTTATTCTTATGTTGATATAAATTGCAAGAGCTTTAAATGCATAAAAATAAACTATTAGACTTGCATTTGTTAGTATATTTTAAAGAAACCGGACCATCACGCAATGGGTTAAATGAGTGAATCTCAAAAACAATTTCGATTTAGATCTTTGTTGGGTCTATGAAGTCTAATTAATTTTAAAACCAATCTAAAATATTTTAATAAAATTTTTATTTTATTTATTTATTGATTTGATTAAATAATGAATTTATTTTGAATCAAATTTGAATTTATTTTGAATTCAAATTTGAATTTAATATGAATGTATCCAAATATACCTATGTGTGTATTATGCATGTACAACATAATATATATATTGTGTACATAGTTAATATAAACATATATAGGTGCTGGGATTACACCACAATGGACATATTCGTCCATTATATGCACATCGGTTATCTAAAACATTATTTAAAATTATATAAAAATGTTAATAATTTTGAAAATAAAGTTTATTTAAATAAAAATAAAACATTTTGACCAAGTCGATAATTTAAAATTAAAACCTTTTAAAATATCTGATAGTTAAAAAATATTATCAAATAAGAATAGAAAGAAACTAGGGTTTGGCATTGCGGCTTCTTCCTCTGCTCAAGTCTTTCGGCTGTCAAAGGAAGGAGGGCAAAATCACTAGCAGGAGACTGGGATCCGAGGAGTAATACACAATTTCCGACCTAGGCAAGCAATGGTAAGGATGGAAAATCCAGTGCTTGGAGCACGGTTGTGACAGAGGAAGGTTCATAGACCTTTACTCCAATACCATACTACCTATGCAAATGTACAACAAGTTGAAATGCGCAAAGATGACCCCGTATGTGGTTAATGTTGCTAGGGATCAGTGGAAGTATGCGATTGTTCTATATGTGATGGGTCCTAAGCCTTATTACCATTATTTCAAAGCTAACATTAATACGGTTTGGAAGCCAATGGGTGATTTTCAAATTTATTCAAAGGATAATGGTTTTTATATGGTAAATTTTGAAAAGCAATTAGATTGTGAAAATATACTAGTTAATGGTCCTTTTTTTGATGAAAATATACTAGCTAATGGTCCTTATTTTTATGATAAGAGATTAATGATGATTAAGAAATGGATGTCCAAGATGAAACTTACAGAAGATTTTTTTAAAGCTATACATTATGGAGGAGGTTTCCTAACTTCGACTTGGAGTTTTAGACTAAGGAAGGGATAGGTAGAATTTTTTTAAAGCTACTCATCACCGAAATTATTTTCCAACGATAGAGAGGGGAGTACAGAACTTATTTCTTTCCAAAATTTCATTAAAACAATTCTTCCAAATCATATTGAGATATTAATATCAGAAAATACTTTAAAATAATATTATTATTGTATTCCAAAATCATTCGAAAGAAATTTTCAAAAACCCCTGAACTTAAGTTCTAAATTTCCAAATTTCATTTATCTTATTTTCAAATCTTATTTCCAACCTATATTTATAAATTTCACTACCTAACAACCAATATATTACAACCAAATATATATCATTTATAAATCATTATTTTATATATAACAATATACAGTAGGCAAAATTATTTCATTTACATATATTTCAAAACAAATATTGTGTCGGTCTGTCCTATTAAGTGTTCAGAAATTCCTATCGATGTCATAGCGTCCTATGTACTGACGAGAATTTATAAATACAAAACGGAACAAATTAACACAATATAAAAACCTTTTTATAACACTAACAAATATGCTCTCCCATATATATACACTCAGCGACTCATCATAGGGTATTACTACCCTATTAATAAAGAGTCAGACCCCACAAAGCTTAGATTATCGCTAAACCTGGCTCTGATACTAACTGTAACATCCTGCCTTTTTGTACGTTTTAAGCAGACACGCATGCCGACTTAAACCATACAGAAGGGCGAATTGTTATTGGGGTGAATAAGAAAAAGCAAAAAAAAAAAAACAAAACAGAATCTCGCAGTGGAATGACAAAATATAATAATCAAACAACAATTCATGAAGCTGTGTACAAAACATTTGATTATACTTATACAATACAGAATCAGATTTACATAAATAGAGAATAAATATTCAAATGCAGCGGAACAGTATGAATGCAGTGGAATAATAGAATAAGTAATAGTAGTACAAATCTTCATCTTCGTCCTCTAGAAATAAGGTCTTCAAATCCTGAAATGCTCAGGCTGACCCGAGCGAATTGAATAGACAAAACACTCGAGTCAGAACTAAAAGATCTTATGTAAGTTAAATCAACGGTAAATAACTATGAGTGTAAACGGCATCAGATATGCTTACGGGGTTTGACATCTCCTATCCAGTGTCTAACGTGAGTGCAGTAACTTAAGAGATGTTCGGGATTCACATCTCCTAAGGTTCCGTTAAACTATCTACTATGTAGTACAATACGCTATTGTAATATGTCTACATTAATATAAACTATTAAAATAGCGTTAAGGCATTGCATTTTCCCCCTTAACACATTTTTATTTCCCATAGTCTATACAGTATCGTAATCCCACCCGTACTGGAGCCGCCAGAGGATACCACATAGGTACGACATAAAACAAACTCGTAGAAGGCGCGCTAGGGTAGGTGACACGGCACAACTAGGCAATGCCAGGGTAGATATACCAATTACACTTCCGGACCGTTGGTAACGCATAGCCGCAACAACCGCCCAACTTAGAACACACTCCCGAATAAAAAAAATCGAGGGTGGCCACCAAATAAATCGCAAAGTCAGAATATAGTATAGATGGAATGTGCCCGATCGGAGGAATGACCTCACTTAGCCCGTCGATTGCTCCTGCTTTAGCCACCTTATGCTAACTCACAGGAGTTAGGTCCATGTATATACCTTATAGGATCGTCCCCACCATCCTACTTCATTCTGGAATCTCCACCGCGTACACAGTTGTCAAAGTGGTTTTCGGTATCAACAGAGAGTATGCCCATATCCGATCCTGGTCTCTTTAACAACCAATCGCTTATTACACACCGGAAGGTTCTTTTACGTTTCCAAAATCATTTCATAATTGATATCAAAATATCATATTCAATTCAAATCTTATCACTTTCGAAATCGTTACTTACTTCCGAAATCATATTCACCTTTGAAATCATAGTTCGAAATTTTATTTCCTTTCAAAAGTCATATTTCCAAAATAGGTTAAACTCTCATTTCAAAATTATCATATTAAACCAAATATGCTATTTTGATACCAACTTAAGGTTATAATGTCGCTTAACCACATTCACTTTAAAAATCGAGAATTTGAATATAAACCCATCCATTTTACTTAGTTTGGAATTTAGAAGAAAATAATTTTAAATAGTTATATAGATTTAAAATAGATTAAATATAATTAAAATAGATTAAATAGCTTTAAAATAGATTAATTAGATTTAAAATAAGTCAAATGGTTTAATTAGTTTAAAAGTTTGTAAATATTAATAATTAAAGTCTTTTAAAATAATATATTTAAAACAGGGTATATGAAAATAAATTTTTGAAATTTATATCAATTTAAACTATTTATTTCATTCCAACACATTTTGACCATTTCAATGTCCCCAAAACCCAATTTCAATTTTTCCGATTCAGAATTATAAATAAATATTAAATTCAATATTGCTCCCAATCCATGTTCAAAATATCAATTTAAATCACTCCAATTTCAATATATTCCAAAGTTATATTTCAAACAATTTCAATAACTTAATTTCGATAGAATTTCATTTATACTTAAAATTTTACTTTAAACTTCCAATTTAATTTCTTAAAGCAATTCCTTTTAAACCATTTCATATTTCATTATAAACTTGATTTTCCAATAATACTTCAATCAAGTTTTATTTCAAAATACCATTTAATTAAATTCGAAAATTAAGGATTTTAAAATCATTTAATCTAACCAATCCGGTGTTCGTATATAATTCTCTACCCTAGGGTCAAGTGATACGGGTATTTATCATTTCAATCCGTAATTTAAAATATTACGGTTATCTATCATTTCAAACCGTAATCCCGAATTAATAATAAAATCCATAAAATCGCTCGAGTCTATCATTTCAACCCATAACGATTTTTCCGTAATCTATTGATCATTCGGGTATGTATCATTTCAACCCATAGTGAACTTGCAATTTATAACGATATAAAATAAAACATCCATCCATCCAATATCAACAATCAACATCCATTACAAACATCATCCAAATCAATCAATAAATATCAATATAGAACTGATAATCAATAACAAGTATTTAACTGGCAATTTATATTCAATAATAAATTAAATAACGAATTAATCAAAATAAATTCAAATTAACTGAGATGATGATTAAAATATACCAAACAATCATAAATAAATTTCTAATCACATCATAAATTTAATTTAAAAAACATAAGAAATTTTAGAAGTTTTGAGTGGGTTAAAACACTCACCTTTGAACCCGCCGTTCGTAGCTCGGTTGGTTTGGGAGCTGGGAGATGGGAACCAAAGGACTGTGTCCGGGCAGGTTCGAATCCCAGCGCCAAACCATCAGTGGGAGTTTCAACGTTAAGCATCCGTGTGCGATGACTAAATAAAAGCGGGGTAGACACACAGCGTGGGGTTTACTTAAGTGAGTATCAATAAATACCATGATCTAAAGGTTCCCCATGATCTCAAAAAAAAACACTCACCTTTGAATTTAAATTGAATTTAAATCCAATTTAAACCCAAAATTTGAACGGTCTCCGAATTCATCCAAACCAGCGTCAAAGTGTTTGGAATTCCGATACGATCCCAATGAAATGAATCGCTTGTGAATTGGACCTTGTATGTAAAAGTTATACGCGTTAGAACACTGAAATTCAAATTAAATTAAAAAAAAGAGAGACCCTAACAGATGCAGCCACGTCATCACCCAGAACGCGAAAACCTAGCCTTTCTCGTGCTCGAACCCTAGTAGCCGCCACCAGAACTTCACATCGCCAGCGCACTCCGACCACCACCAGAGCCTCGTCTAAGCCACCCTATCCTCCTCGACCCGTGCGCCTAAGGTCGCGACCACCATTGGTCTTGGTGAAGCCAGCCGCCGTCGATCCTTTTTGAAACCCTAGGCGAATTTCAACGGCGATCCAACCATCACCCGGCCAAACGAACAACGCCGATGCATTACGCTCGACGCTCTCTTCAAAACCATATCAACGAATCGTTGATCGATCGTCGTTCATCACGCCACGATGAACGGCCGAAACTAATTTGTCCAATTCTGGCTGCAGCGAAACCGAAATCGGAAAACAAGCTGCATATTTGACCTACGCTCGTCGAGAGCTTCAAATCGATATATAATTCGATATATTTTGTGGAGTTTGAAATTTTGATTTGAATTTGATTTTGAAATTGCAATTAGGAATTAGGGTTTTGTCTGCCATTGGAAAAAGGAGATGAGAAGGAGATGTACGTACAGTCAAATAAGAATAAGAAGTGATTAGGGTTTATAATGAGCTATTTATAGGCGAAGCTGAAATAGAAAAGAACGAATCAGATTTGATTTGGATTAGAACGATAAGCGACCCGAAAAGCCCGTTCTATCTCCGGAACAAAATTGGGTCAACCCATCTATCAAAATAGATGTTTTTGATGATTTCAAATTCAATGGGACAGGTTTCAAGTCCTAATTCCATCGTATGAAGAAGTTATGATAAAATCAATTTATATCAAATTGATTTCAATTGACTTCAATTAAATTAATTTCTAGGCGTTTCGAGTCCGTACGATCAAACGACAAGTCTGATCGTTACGAAACTTGAAATACAACAATAATTCACCGTTACAGATCCGATGAAACTTGTTTCGTCGAAATCCGAGTCAGTGGCCAAAATGGCTATATTTCAGTTAATTAAATAAATTAATTAAATCACTTTTTCCGTTTAAATTTTACTAATTTACAATTTCTATCATTTTTGATTTCTTAATCACTTAAAATAATTTAAATAAATTTAGATGTCAATTTACAGTTGATTAATCCATCAATTTCAGTGTTTAATTTCATGTTCATTAAATTCAGAAATTTTAAATTTAATTTCCAATAATTCCATTTAATTGACCTTTCATCATATTATTCAATCCATTATTATCAAATGGATGAAATTAACATTGGTCCATAATCTATTACATTAATATTCTCAATTTCATCTAAATTTCCATTAACGTAATATTTAAATATTTAATTTCATTTATTTGCAATTAATCCCAATTATTATAATTTAAATTTCAATAAATTGATAAATCTTGATATCCATTCTTTTTATTCAACTAACTGTCATATTATGAATAGAATTAACATTATTTCCAATGAGTATATAGGCACGGCCATATGGGCCAACATCCGATTACTTTGATATTTGGACATAAATATGCACACTATCATTTTTTCAAGCACTTGTTTATTTTCATTTCATTACAATACAATATATACTTCAGTTAATCGAGATGTTAAATACTTTTTCTTTATTGCCTCAGTATTTCATTGATCCACATTTGTTCTCATCTTGTCCACTATTTCAGCCAATGTAACCAATTGCTTTTCGTGACTTATCCGTCTCATTCCCTCAATATTTCACTGATCCGCATTTGTTCTCATCTAGTCCATTATTTCAGCCAGTGCAACTAATTGATTTCAGTGACTTCTCAGTCTCATTCCTTCTATCTTAGCTAGTTTGTATACAACATATTCTTTCTGCCTCAACCAATGATGCCAACACACTTGTATGGTTGCAGCCTGAGTTCATTTCATTCAGTTGCAAAATTTTGAATTCATGGACTTCTAGTTCATTCAATTACCCGTTGTTCATTTTAGCTAATCTCCTGTAGCTGTTCATTCTCTAGCCATCGTGTCTTATTCTTTATGCCTCCTCTATGCCATTGTCTGCATCATCCTGCAAAATTTCAAGATTCCAAGCCTGCAATCTTTCTCATCGAACTCTACGTGGAGTGCACTATAAAACGTACATCAATAATTTGCAGTAAACGATAACATTAATTTCCATAAATTCAAAATTCATGCTTGTAGTAAGGTTTTCACAACCATACATGCCATCTAGTGTGCTGCCTTGTAATGCTTCTAATTTGCAGTAAATGATCACACTTACACCAAGCTTCTAATGCATTGTCTGCCAATTTACATTAAATGGAATTTAATTGTCTCTGCATATAAATCGGACAATTTTGGACAATATTAGTTTATGTCAAAACATAAGTTTGTATTTTTGTTAAAAGAGTTTAATTTTGCTTGTTCCTCAATGGGATGGTCTTTTTGGACAATATTCTACCTTACTCCTTAACATTCACTTCTTCAATCATGAATGTGGAGAAATATAACTAGACAACAATTTTGCTAGATTGCCTGAAATAAAGTATGTCATTTCATGAGGGATGATGTGGAATTGTAGTGTACAACATCTCAGCCATAAAACGGAAATTGCCTTCGCTAATTTCCTTCGCAGGATTCCAATTCAGTTATTTTGACGAATTAACTTTTGGTCCAACCAGCATCATCTTGTATTTACAGATTACTCGTGCTTTGCACATGAAAATGATAAAACTTGTGCTTTTAGTAGATAAGTTATTTTCCATATTTAGCCGAATACAATTTCAAGAGCATGATGATTAGCTCTAATGGTTATTAATGTCTCTGTGTTGGTAATTTTTTTGGTGATTAACATCCAACTTTATTTATGGTTACGTCTAATATAAATAAGTGATACGATTCTAGTGAAGACCTCAAAGTAATAACAAAATGAAAATCCATTAAGCTTCATGTTCACATGCAACATTTGATATCATAAATACTGCTGAATCATTGATTCAATTATCTACATTAACTGAACAATAACATCACTAAATAATCTATATGTACAAAACAAATGGGTTGTCTATAATTTTACAAAAAAAACTATACAACTTTACAATGAAATATTTCATTTCAGCTGACAATTTTTCAAATGTAACATAACACAAATTGTACATGTATTATACCGGATACAACTCGGCTTTTCTCATTTTCCAAGTCATAGCTTATAAGCCAAAGAGAACCTGAAACCTTGAAGGCAAAGCTCCATATTTCATACATGAACTCATCAGTTGTTGTATCTACAAAGTTTAAAAATTCAATTCATCAAAATTAAATTACAGGTTACATGATTCCTAATGCCTTCTACATTCATATATAAACATTGAGCTCATAAGAATAAAAAGAACTCACTTCTCTTCATAAGTTTCACTGTAGTAAGAAAAAGATATAGATTTTAGTTTAGTACACTATAAAACTATTGTTGTTCGAAGCAGTAGTGATCAATTTTTTCCTCATCCAATCATACTATTTAAAAAAAGATGACATGTTATGGTGATAAAGTAGGATTTTGTACATGAAAATGATTACTAATATTTATGTAAGTATATTACATACCTTAACATGTATATCAAAGCATTTTCAAGTAAAGATCATCTAACATTCAAGGCAAGTGTTATATAATTTAATTAGTTCATTATCAACTTTTATGCTCCTATATTTGAAATTAGTCTACTATAAAAAGCGAAGAACAAATTAGCTAAAACAACCATTATACGCATCTTTTTTCATTAATAAATGAAAAATAAAGAAAAAATTTATTAAATTCTACCTAAGGTTCTCAATAAAAATGATCCATTATATAATCTCAAATGTAGAAGAAGAAGGAGAATCATCTCAAACCAAAACTACAGTACACGAACGTAAATGGATAGATTACAATTCAGACTATAATGGAATATAAAATCTAGTGTAAATTAAATCATACTACAATTCAGCTTGCGTAAATCCATAAGAACTTCATAAGGGTATTGGGGTCGTGGAATTGAGTATGAATGACTAATTGGAAACGTAATTCGATTTGGAGTCTATGAAAGACTTACCCGGCAAGCGAAAGGAGAGTTAACCAAAAGGAATGAGAGTGAAGATGCTAAAGGTGGAAACTATGATGGCCGAAGGCGGTGATCATGATGGAAGGAGATGACGGTTCAATATAAATTGGCAAGGAATTTGAAATGTTGACCGTGATGAAATAGGGGTTTGAGGAAGCGAATTTTGAGTGTAGGCGGATTGGGGAAGAAGCAGCAGATTAGGTATTATGCAGCCGAGCTTCTGGATGGAAAATGGAAATATGGAGGGTATTTTGAGTATTTCCAAAAGACGCGGTTGAAATTAGTTCATTGCTTGATATTGCAGACCTTCCCGTAGACCCCGGGGAAAGAATTCGTATTTCTAAATATGACAATCGTCTAGAAGAAGTTCATAGAGCTCATTTATTAAAAGGCCATTGTCAACCTTCAATCATAAATTTCCAACAAATACAAAAATCAATGATAATAGACGATTTAATCCCGCTTGGTTTCATCGATACCCTGGTTGGTTAGAATATAGTATCAAAGAAAATTCTACGTATTTCTTATATTGCTACTTGTTTAAATATTTTCACGGTGACCAAGGAGGTGTTGATTGCTTTGTCAAAGGGTTGGCAATCTTGGAAAAAACGCTTTATTATATATTCATGTAGGAAGTCATGGAAGTTTACATTATCAAGCTCGTCAAAAATGTAAGGCTCTCATGAATTCAAAGAAACATGTTAGTACTTTTCTTAATGGATTATCCGATGACAAGTAAATGAATATAACACTCGACTAAAGACATTGGTTCATTGTGTGCAGTGTTTACAATAGCAAGGATTAGCATTCCGAGGACACGAAGAATCTATGAATCATGGAAATTTCTTAGAACTTTTACAATTTATTTCCGATCATAATGAGGGAATAAAAAGCGATGTTTGACAAAAAGCTCCATTCAATAATAAGATGACATCTCTGAAAATTTAGAAAGATATTGCTAATTGTATCGCGGAGGAGACTACAAAATCCATTATCCACGGCCTTAATGATACATTTTTTGCTATTTTAGTTGATGAATCAAGAGATGTATCTATTAAGGAACAATTACCTTTGGTTATTCGCTATATTAACGCTCATGGATGTGTTGTTGAACGATTTTTAGGTATTGTACATTTTAGTGATACTAGAGCGGTTACATTGAAACATAGAGTTGAATATTTGTTAACTAAACATGGACTATCATTGTCTAGAGTTCGGGGTCAAGGGTATGATGGAGCTAGCAATATGAGTGGAGAGTTAAATGGTCTTAAAGCTCTTATTTTACAAAATTATCCTTATGCCTATTTTTTGCATTTCTTTGCACATCAACTTCAACTAACTTTAGTTGCGGTTGCTAAAAAGCACATTCAAGTTGGAGATTTCTTTAATACCATAACAAGTGTATTCAATGTGGCCGGGGCTTCATACAAATGAAGAGACATTCTTCAAGAACAACACGCACTTCAAATTGTAGAAGCTCTTACCCGTAATCAAATAGCTAGTGGTCAAGGAAAACATCAAGAGCTTGGCCTCAAAAGGCTGGGAGATACTAGATGGGGATAACATTATGCTTCTATAGTAAATTTAATAAGTATATTTTCGATGGTAAATATAGTTATTAAGCCCGTGGAGGAGGATGGCGTTAAATCCGAACAAAAAGCCAAAGCAAGTACTTTATTAGATGTAATCAATACTTTTAAATTTGCATTCAACATGCATCTAATGAAGACTATATTGGGCATTACTAATGAACTATCATAAGCATTGCAAAGAAAGGACCAAGATACCGTTAATGCCATGAATTTAGTTGAAGTTTCAAAGCAATGCTTACAGGAAATGAGAGATCATACATGGGATTATTTAATACATGATGTAAACATCTTTTGTGATAAACATGATATCGAGATTCCAAATATGGATGACTCTTTTGTTAAATCCGGTCGTTCAAGACAAAACTAATCAATGATTACAAATTTGTGACACTATCAAGTGGATCTATATTACACCGTTCTTAACATGCAACTATTAGAACTAAATAATTGATCTACAGTTGGCACCACTAAATTATTACATTGTGTAGCATGTTTGGATCCTTGAGATTTTTTTTCTGCATTCGATAAGGATCATTTATTGCAACTTTCTGAATATTATCTGATTGAATTTTTGGACACACAAATTGCAATGCTTGATAATCAACTTGGAACTGACATTATTGATATGCATATGGATACACGATTTTCAAATTTAAAATGTATTGGATTCCCAAAAGATGGTAGAGTTAAAGAAAGTGAAAACATTTCAATTGGTGTATTTACTTTTTCAACTCGCATTGACTTTGCCGTAGCTATAGCAACTGTTGAGAGGGCACTTTCTGCAATGGGGATAGTGAAAAGTAGACTTAGCAATTCTTTGGGAAATCAATGGTTAAACGACAATCTAGTTGCGTATATTGAGAAAGATATATATATATGGATTGATTTTTTGAATGTTCTTACTCAAATCTGATGTGGAAGTCGTGTAACAATAAATTAAATCAAACAAACAACTTCGAAGAAAAAATTAATCACCTGATTCAGTGCGGTCAAAGCATAGATCTGGAAGCCAATTAAACAAAATCGCCCTCACTGTAGCTGCTTGGAACATTTGGAAAGAGAGGAATCGTCGGGTGTTTCAAAACAAACAAAGAAGCCATTTTGAAGTCAGTAAGCTTGCGATTGGAGACATGTAGATAATACGAAAGAGAATTAATAACATCTCTATTACCAGACCGGAACGAGATGCAGTTCGAACTGTAGGAGAGGATCTGAGCTATCCCTTGGCAGAAACCCCAAGTACGAGTTTCCTGTTTCAGCCGCCATGATTTTGTGAAGTTCGAATGAGTAGATGAAGTAGCTGGTTAATTTGGAAAGTGTACACTTGGTTTACCTTTAAAGTTTGGTTTGTCTGTACCTTGTATCTTGCCGGTTAAGGCTAACATCATGGGCTGAAGTGCCTTTATAAAATTCTTACCCATTTACAAAAAAAATAAAATATGGATTGATAATGATGCCAATATGTTGCGTTTTCAAGAGATGAAAATCGTCGTCTACAATCGAAAAGGGAGTAAAGTGCACTTTTACTAAATTTAGATATTTGTTAGTTATGATCTTATTTTGTTTAACAAATATAATATTTGCTAATGTGATCATCATTATTTTGCCAAAATCAGTACCATTTTGTTATTGACAATGTAATATAATGTGTAGCAACTACTTTGAATCAATGTTGTTTATGAAGTTTGTATGATATGAATATTATTTTGGTAGTAATTTACATATGCCTAATTAGATTGATTCTGAATTAATTACATTATAATTTTTTTTCAATGATTTCTGAGCTACAAAACTTCAAATATTCTTCTACATGAAGATTTGGTTCTTTTTAGGTATTTTTTTTACATTTTTTTGGATAAATATGCCCTACCTAAAGTAATGTGCTAGCTTCGCCACTGTTATGGGCAAATATACATGTTAGCGCCAAAATTGGTCCCTAACCCCAAAATCCAGATGAAAGCACCAAATACCAATCACAGCTCAGAGGTAGAATGTATGTAGAGAGTAATAATGTGAAGAACAGTTAAAACTGAAATGAAAGCAGTAAAGAACAATAGATTTTATAGTGGTTCGGCTAACTCCGGCCTACGTCCACTCTAGAAGTTTGCTTTTTATTGCTGTAATAATCGATTACAGTTACAAAATGGAAGAGTTGCCTTAGCCTTAGAAAAGAGAAAGTAAGAGAGCAGAAAGAAGATCCCCTTTTACTGTGCCCCTGCCTCTCTATTTATAGACAAAGATGGGTTGGACTTCCCTGGTGGGCCTGGTAGCCGAGTACCTCAGCCCAAATGGAGTGGTCTCCATATGCCGAACCATAGATGCCGAACGCTTGAATGCCGAACACAGTGTGAATGCCGAACGATCTCCTCATGCCGAACGTTGGGAGGTTCGAAGTACCGAGGTATCAAGGTACGGAGGTGCGAGGTACGAAGGTACGGAGGTGCGAGGTACCGAGGTATGGAGGTGCGAGGTACCAAGATATGGAGGTGCGAGGTACCGAGGTATGGAGGTGCGAGGTACCAAGATATGGAGGTGCGAGGTACCGAGGTATGGAGGTGCGAGGTACCAAGATATGGAGGTGCGGAGGTGCGAGGTACCAAGATATGGAGGTGCGAGGTATGGAGGTATGGAGGTGTGAGGTGCAATGCCGAGCGAGGTGAGGTATGCCGAACGACCCATCCAATGCCGAACGCTCCTTGATGCCGAACGATCCATCCAATGCCGAACGTCTCCAGATGCCGAACGTTGGTTAATGTCGAGCGCTCCATCCAATGCCGAACGACGATCACTCTATGCCAAACGCTCGTCCAGTGTCGAACATTCCTCTATGCCAAACGATCCTTCTAATGCCGAGCACTCGTTCAGTGCCGAACGATCCCTCTATGTCGAACGATCTCCTCACTATGCCGAACAGCCTCCAACGCCGAACCATCCCAATGCCGAGCGATATTTGCCAAACTGCCTAGGCCGAGCCATGTAGTTTCTCCACTCCTTTTCCCAACGACATATTCAAGTGAACTTCATCACTTTAAACCGAATCCATCATACTTTAGTCTCGATAGTTGTGAAGTTGTTTAAGTTAAATCCGTCTGTCCGCGGCCTTGCCAAAAGGTGGGTTAACACTTGCCCCCCAAAACATGCCTTGCTGTGAAAGGTGTGTTTTGAATCCCCTCAAGTCCAATATCCCAAGTATGTAAGTTATCCACATCCATATTTTCCGATTCATAATCCAATCCATTACCAAGCCATCTTATCCGAGTGCCACGTCCATATCCTGATCCATTTCCGCGACTGTTCCAAGTCGATGTCTGATTCTTACCTTGTGACCAAGTCCTTATCCAATTCCACATCCATCGGAACCCGACTACCGTGTTCCAATCCATCCATATCCAATAACCTACAACCATATCCGTAACCTCTCCGGGTCGATATCCAAATCCGGGACCGCTCCGGGTCCTTGTCCGAATCCTTAGCTATTCATAGCCAATATCCAAATCCGTAACCTCTCCGGGTTCTTGCCAAGCGCAATCCACACTTGACGACCTACGTTAAGTAATTCCGTGGTGTTCATGGTTCAGTGTCCCTGAACGCGAATAATGCCGTGGCTTAAGTCCTAAGCCGAATCTTGGTCACTCCGGACCCTTGCCGAGCATAGTCCATATCCGACGACCTAAAATAGTAACCGATAATACATGGCCTAAATCCTAGGCCAAATCCTGGTCTCTCCGGACCCTTGCCGAGCATAGTCCATACTCGACGACCTTTTAGCCAAAAATCTAGAGAAAATCCAATCAAAATCCAATCCGAAATCCAAATCCAAATAGAAAACCAGAAACCCATATCAAATATCCATACCAAAAAACAAACATCTAAACCAGAATCCAAACCAAAAAACGAGCAAAACAGGGAGTTCAAACCAAACTCCAAAACCAAACCAGAAAAAGCAAATGTCCAAGTCAAAGGAAAAAACGGATTTCGCAAACCCGGGTGTCTCGGTAAGACATCATCTCAGAGCATGCCTGAGGGTTATCTCCGACCCCGTACATGAGTAATTGATTTAACCGTTTGCCCGGAGTTTGTTACTTATTCCAAACCATTAAAATTAGTTGATGACCAATCGGCCACCATTCCTGGGCCTCATGCCCTCGCCGTTCAAGGTAGGCGGTGGCTGCTCCTGTTCCACCGCCGCATTCCGAGTTCCGGCATACTGTCGCAACTGACCATCCCTTATATGCTCCTCGATTATATCCTTTAGATGTCGGCAGCTGTTAGTGTCATGCCCGTCCAGGTCATGAAAGAGACAGTGCCTTCCTGATGCCCTTTCACGTTCTGTGGGTTCCCTCCTTGATGGCCTTCGATAGGGAAGGCGATCTCGAGTATCTAAGAAAATCCGCTCCAACGTTGCGTTCAATTCTGTGTAAGTGGAGAACTTTGGTTCTCCCCAGCGCTTCCTTTTCCCTTTATCCTTGCCCCCACCTGAGCTTTCGCCGAGTAGTCCTCCATACTTAGTCATGTTTACTTCCTTTGACCTCACATCCAAACATGCATCCTCTTGTCGAAGAAATCTTTCAGCTTCATGAAAGAATTCCCCAAGATCTAACGGTGGGTCCCGTACCAGTGATACTTTGAAATCTGAATTATCTCTGACTCCTGATACCGCAGCCATCAGAACCATTGATGGATCTGGCCGATCCACCGAAGCAACTGCTGCATTAAATCGAGTTAATAATGTCCTGAGCGATTCATCTGCCCCCTGTTTGATTGACGTTAGTGTCATCACGTTCTTTGGCCTTTTTATGTGAACTCGAAACTGACTTAAGAATTTGTCCACCAGTTCCGTCCATGTTCCAATGGATCCATCCTCCAGCTGTCTGAACCACATAGCAGCAATTTCAGTCAAGTACAGGAGGAAACATCGGGCCATAACCTCCTCCGTTGCCCCCAGCACTTCCATATGCCTAGTGTACCTCATCAAGTGGTCGGTGGGATCCGTCTTCCCGTTGTATACTTCCAGAGTGGTTAGTTTGAAATCGGGCGGATTCCTAGCTATCCTGATGTTCCGGGTAAACGGACTTTTGTTAACTCCCTCTGAATCCCTATTTGTCAGACCTCCGCGAATAGTCCGCTTGATAATGTCAGCCAATCCAGTGTTTCCAACCAATCCAGACTGCCCCCCAAGTCTCCGAGGAAATTCTGGCACATATTCTTCATCACGTACTCCTGTATTCCTATCGATGCCAGGCTGCGTAGCGTTATCCGGTATCCCTCCATAAACTGGTCCAGCATCACCTGGTGGTGTGCCCCCGAGTCTAGGTCCATCTAGATTGTTAACTGTTTGTTGATTGGGAGCTGCCCCCTGCTGATTCACTCCATCTGTCCGTTGGTTGAGTTCCTCTGGTCCAGCTCCACGATCTTGAGCAACTGCAGTTCCTGGTTGTCCAAATTGCCTAAGAAGAGCCTGCATCATCTCCTCTTGCCGTTTCATCATCTGCTCATGCATAGAATTCATCATCACTTGCATCTCGTCTCGAGTTATGTAGATGGATGCATGACCCTCCCCAGCTCCAGAAGATGTCGTTTGACTTCCTTCCTGATTGCTCCTTTCCACTGCTTGCTTCCTCGTTGGTGGTCTTGCCATTGCTTTCTAAGATCCAAGTTCCTAACTCCAAAATTCCTGAGTGTTTCAACTCTCAGTGAAAGCACCAAAGTGTTAGCGCCAAAATTGGTCACTAACCCCAAAATCCAGATGAAAGCACCAAATACCAATCACAGCTCAGAGATAGAATGTATGTAGAGAGTAATAATGTGAAAAACAGTTAAAACTGAAATGAAAGCAGTAAAGAACAACAGATTTATAGTGGTTCGGCTAACTCCGGCCTACGTCCACTCCAAAAGTTTGCTTTTTATTGCTGTAATAATCGATTACAGTTACAAAATGGCAGAGTTGCCTTAGCCTTAGAAAAGAGAAAGTAAGAGAGCAGAAAGAAGATCCCCTTTTACTATGCCCCTGCCTCTCTATTTATAGACAAAGATGGGTTGGACTTCTCTAGTGGGCCTAGTAGCCGAGTACCTCAGCCCAAATGGAGTGGTCTCCATATGCCGAACCATAGATGCCGAACGCTTGAATGCTGAACACAGTGTGAATGCCGAACGATCTCCTCATGCCGAACGTTGGGAGGTGCGAAGTACCGAGGTATCGAGGTACGGAGGTGCGAGGTACGAAGGTACGGAGGTGCGAGGTACCGAGGTATGGAGGTGCGAGGTACCAAGATATGGAGGTGCGAGGTACCGAGGTATGGAGGTGCGAGGTACCAAGATATGGAGGTGCGAGGTACCGAGGTATGGAGGTGCGAGGTACCAAGATATGGAGGTGCGAGGTATGGAGGTGCGAGGTACCAAGATATGGAGGTGCGAGGTATGGAGGTATGGAGGTGCGAGGTGCAATGCCGAGCGAGGTGAGGTATGCCGAACGACCCATCCAATGCCGAACGCTCCTTGATGCCGAACGATCCATCCAATGTCGAACGTCTCAAGATGTCGAACGTTGGTTAATGCCGAGCGCTCCATCCAATGCCGAACGACGATCACTCTATGCCGAACGCTCGTCCAGTGTCGAACATTCCTCTATGCCGAACGATCCTTCTAATGCCGAGCACTCGTTCAGTGCCGAACGATCCCTCTATGTCGAACGATCTCCTAATTATGCCGAACAGCCTCCAACGCCGAACCATCCCAATGCCGAGCGATATTTGCCAAACTGCCTAGGCCGAGCCATGTAGTTTCTCCACTCCTTTTCCCAATGACATATTCAAGTGAACTTCATCACTTTAAACCGAATCCATCATACTTTAGTCTCGATAGTTGTGAAGTTGTTTAAGTTAAATCCGTCTGTCCGCGGCCTTGCCAAAAGGCGGGTTAACAATACATATACATGTATTTGAAGATATATAATAATTAAAATGATGTGTGTATTGTAGTTAGAATTGTTGTGTTAGTTTGTTTATATAGCTACGTAATCATTTGATTACATAGATATACTATTAATTACAAGTTCATTAAGGGCATTTCACATAGCTATAGCAACTATCGTGTATGATAAGTTGTGTAGAAGTATATCGAGTCGAGCAATCGCTCCGGTGAAGTCCGGATTGTGACTTGTGAAGTTACTGCGTGTTTGCGTAAACTTGTATGCATAAGAATGCACGAATGAGTGTATCGACACAAGTATAAGCTACGCACAAGGCAGGGAGGCCGGGTATGTCATTTTGGCATGTTAGTGGAAGCCAGGTCGCTATAATCCACCGTTGAAATTTACTTGCGCAAAGAGTGGATTTTGGTATCGACGGTTTTTGAATACTTATGGAATCCACTTCCAAAACATCAACAAATGAACCCTGGTAGATGTACAATGGGATAGAAGCAGGTTCTGGAAGCAAGGCGACTCACCGGGCGAAGCGTTGGATGAAACGACATGCAAATTGGCATTCGTTTAGGAGATTTTTCCCGGCCCCAGGTCCACTGCCTGGACCTGGCAAAACTCAATCAACTGAACAAGATAGCTAGTCGAATGAATGAGAGTGAATTCATCATCGAGGGGAAAAAGAGGACCAGGGGATAAATCTCAGTCGATTGAGTATAATCGATTGGGAAAAGATTCTGTCAACTGAATACTGGGGCAGCGCGCAACTTTAGGGAGTTTCTTCCCCGTTTTAGTGCGGTCCTTCACGGTGTCCTAGCATGGATTCAGAGAGGCTTCGGGCTACTTAGGAAAGTGGGATGTAAGGAAAATCACGAGATATAGATGTAGACGCGAGACGATGACAAGTCATCGGTCTTTGTTGGTGATGGATGTATTTGATTACGCGAGGTTATATTCAATATGCGTGTGTATATCGACATCGGTGTTCATTGGTAGTCCCAATAGTGAATTATACGATCATGTTAGACGTTTGGGTACGTTAGTGTGCTGACTCTATTTTTTATTGGATCATGGGAGATGTTTAGGTATGTTAGTGTGCTGACTCTACTAATTATAAAATCGAGATAGAGATCTGGGTATGTTAGTGTGCTGACTCTATTTATTATACCACCGAGATAGATGTATGGGTATGTTAGTGTACTGATTCTATTTATTATAGGATCGCGAAAAATGTCTGAGTACGTTAGTGTACTGGCCCTATTTATTTTGAATCGTTGGATCGCGATAGGTGCCCATTGTTGACTCCACCCATCAGTAATGATGGATATTAATTTGAATTCCTTAGTTCTCTTCCATTGTTATGTTATGCTTGTGCTATATTAGCTGATTGATATTATCATTGTGTGTAGCATAGTGTAGACTTATGTTATCATACTTTCACCACTTCGACGCTTGTATACCATGATTTCCTTTATCACAATATATTGTTACATGCCAGTTACATTATATTAGTTGTGTTGACTCGTTGATTACAGGAGAAGAGTAGGTTTTGGTATGACCCCTATCTTTTGGATAAGTTTACTATGCTTGTTTATGGGCAGTCCGGATTACCCCTGAGCCACGATTGTGGAGAGGATTGGTTGTGCTTTAGTAGTTCCTGTTTATTTGTATATAGTTTTAATATACAATATTTTGAGATAGTTCCCCCCACACCAGGCTTTAAGCCTGACCCACGTTTTTTCTTTGTCTGTTTATGTCATGACAACTCTCGGGTACTCGATTGAGTAGTTTTGGGAGTCATTGCTTTAGGGATATGTTTACAGGATGCACAACTGGAGCATTTTGGAGGCATGACATCGATATTTTTAGATATATATATATATATATATATATTCACACACACACACACTTGATATTCTAGTAGTACATGACAGACCTTTTATTTGTATATGAGATTGTTATATCATATATTTATTTAGAACTTCGTGCTTTTGGAGTTGATATATTCTGACTTTCTGTACTGATATTTATTTATCATTGCTTCCGCTAGCGCAGTCTCTTATATATTGTCATTCTGTTCTGTTCATGTATATTTTGTGTATTATATGTTGTCATTCTATTGTGAGATCCCATCGATGTCTTGGTATAGTGTTTTGTTCTAAATTTTACCTCGATACCTGTCTTTTGTGAGATTCAGGAGTCTATCGTTGGTATGAGACGATGACTTTTGGGGTTTAGAAGGGCTGGTTGTTACAGTTGGTATCAGAGCTTAGGCTCAACGCTTGGACCAAGTAGACCGGTTTGAGTTAATCAATTTGGTGAAAGGAGATACATGAAGAGAGCATACTTGTAATTTTCTATTATATTATACTATATACACCGCTTGTCTTCTAGACTTGATTTGTTTCTATTGCTAGTTGCTAAAGTATCTTTGTTAGGCTATCAGTATGAGCGGACGGAGTGCATGGACAACTGCGAATAGGTAGTCTGAGATGCCTGATTAGTTCAGAGACTATTTAGCTACCACAAAAGATGTTTAGTCCCCCATGAACATTTCCAGCAGATGTGGTTGATATTAGAAGTGGTATGACACTTGATGCATCAGTATATCTAGATCCACTAGCTTTAGACCATTCAAAGTAGTGCCGAAATTTCCTTAGCCTTAGAGCGAAGCCATATTGGGTCTTGAGACTATTGTTGAGACACGGTCTGGGACACATGCATGAGAAGGCTTCCATTGATATAGGTCTAGGGAATGTTCTCTTAAGGAAGATTGTTTCTTGGCATTTCGAGAAGGGAGACTTTAGCTAGGTAGGATGCAGTGTTTATGTGGCTGATAAGTAGACCTATGATTTGGAATTTATTCAGGCATCGCTTTGGTTCTCAACTCGTTTCTGAGAACGAGAAGAGCATGTTGCTTGAGCATTCCAACCATCTTGAGTAGGACAACTTGTCAGTGAAGGAGTGTTGATAAATTTAACCTTTTGTTTTTAGGGTTTGAGGTGGTTGGTACTCCGTTTTTGTGGCTAAAAAGATTTACCTTGGGTCTTAAGCATTGGTTCGGGGTTCATTTCTTAGCCTTATCCCTGTTAGGGTCCACTTTTAAACATCTCGTTGGGATGGTCCTCCTCCATGAAAACGCCCATAGATACCGTTGAGGTAATAAAAGTGGAAATAAACTAAAACTCTAGCCGAGGTGAAAATACCATGGTACAAGGAAGATCGAGCTTGTTTTAAAAAGAAAAGATGGCTTAGTATATCACTCCTGTGGCATTGGGGAGGCATTTTGCAATGAAATGTCATCCAGCTAAAGAGCATAAGTGCTTCAATTGCGATTGGCTTGGTCACTTAAAGAAGGACCGTCCTACATTTTTGAAGGGTGTGTAAGTGATGATGACTCATGCTTTTCAGGCATTACTAGGTCCTGAAAGGCTTATAGCTCATGAAAAATGGAAGGAGTTTATGTAGTGAGGCATGCTCTATTTTGGGGAACTCTCTTCTATTCCTTCCGACACTTGAGTGGTATGTTTTATGTATTACTAGTTACTCGGTAGATAGGCTAAACTTGACACCTTTCATAGTAGATAAATTCTTCGATAGATATCAACCTTGTATGAGTCACCTTAGTTGCAAAACTGAGGTGAAGCGACCGAGAGTATTATTGTTCGAACTTGATACACGAGCTTTTAAGTTGAATGGGTTGGTCGATGAAGTCTAAGTTATATTTATATTTAAGTAGGGTTCGGTGATTGCATAGTAATAAGTAGAGACCGAATGGATGACTTATAAGCATTTTCCTACAGCCGTTCATGTTATAATTGTTTTTCTTTGTGTCGGTAAACCTCTAGTGATGGGGTAATCTCATGTGCAGAAAGGGACATTTTCTAAAGATTGGTCTATTCGCATGCCCGTTCTTAACCTATAGTTTAAGCATAGAGTTTCTATGTGATTTGCACCAGTTAGGAAAGGGGTTTTCACTTGACTCTGATAGACGAGCATTTGAGTTGGATTCTTGTGATGACTGAGAGATTTCCAAAGCACATCCTTAGTCATGCGAGGAGATTTCAATAGTCGGATCAAGGAATCAGATTGAAATTTGCAAGATGGAGTCAGGTAGCCAACCCTAATTTAACAAAGAAATCCTACGAGCAAACGAAAGGGTGGAACATGCATCCTGTCATTTGGGATATCTTTAGTTAATGTAAAATTTTAGTGTTGTATAATTATTATTACGTGGGATATTTCGGGGAAGGACTTCTCAACTAGTTTTGTGGCATTTCGGATAATCTTCTAAGTGACGAGATGATACTTGCTTAGGCGAGCATCGTAATGCACTCAGTATATTATTCCCGTTAACATTGTAAGGTTGAGGTGAGTTTGAACCCAAGCAAAACTAAGCAATTGTCGATCTTCATTTTATGATGATTTAATTAGTATAATTTTCTCCTTTGGTGAGTGGGTTATGTTCGGAAGAAAAGGAGAGTTAAGGCATTGATTGTTGGATTTATTCGAGAGTTTTGAGATTTGATGATCCATCGTATCATATAAGTTTTCCATTTCATAGCGGGCAGTGTAATGGTACTTCATATATTACATTCACGGAAAGGGTTACACCGCTTAAGCATTTATTCCTTTTGAATGTCGAATGGACTCATTGGAGTTTATGGTTTGACATTCGTGATTGACTCTTGATGGTTACCGTGCATGTTGGTATAATTCATTTTTCTGCATGCTTGCTATTTGCTATGGATTGATAGTGGCTTGTTGTTTATTATTACTTGACTCTTTTTATTGCTTGTTGCTATCATTTGATGTTTTTGTGTTGTTGTTTGATTTTGCAGTTGGCTGATTTTCGTTGTTATTGGTTTTTGTTGATTGCTTGCTTGCATGTTTAATAATTTGTATGCTAGTTATTGTTGCTTATTCTTGCTTGTTATGATTTGCTGGTTTCTTGTTGTTTGATTGTTGTTTATTATTGTTTGCTATCGTTTGATTGTTGTTTTCCTTATGTATTTGATTACTTGTATAGTAGTATAGGTTACTACACTAGGTAGTTATAATTTCAAAATTTAAAATATGATTCAGAGAGTAATAGCGACAGCTATCTAGAATAGATCACATATCATCCATGTCCGCTATAGGGTGGAGATAGGATCCATATGAGTGGATTGCCTTTTGATGTGACTTGGTGTCAATGATATATTTTGATACTGACTCACTTGAGCTTACTCTCCAATTGGTTGTCGTGTATGACTACAGTAGTATCAGTTACTATGCTAAGGTTATACAATTAGATGCTTGAGAGTTGATGTATAGCTACTTAAATGCTTATTTTCTTGACCGGCATTTAAACAAGCTTTCTTAAGAAAGTTATGAATTTTTTTGGGGAATGTGGGATGACGTACGTTATCGCATATTTCCTAGTGTATGATGCATTCTAATTTGGAAGTTTCTATGATGCTAATAGCATAAGGAAAGGTACTGTTGAAATTTTCGAAAACCGAGATTCGGGAAGTTTGGTCAGCCTTGTTACTTTCTCGTACTCATGGGAATTTCGAGGACGAAATTCTTTTAAACAGGGCAGAATTAACACCCCGCAATTTTAACAATCAAATATTTAAATGATTAATTTAAACATTTTATTATTAAGCGATAGAATGCCTTTTATACTCGACTTTTACAAACGAGCAATTGGGACTAAATACACCCATGGTTGAGTTTTCTTTTTCGACGTGAGTAAAATGAGTATAAACTTCACTATGTTTGAAGTTGATGATTTTCGAGGATGAATAGTGCCGAATTGAGAGAATTGGGGCTTATCTCATTAGTAGTGGCCAACTCCTTTCATTTTCTGTCATTCACTCTTCATTCACGTTACTTCTTCTCATCTTTCTCTAATTACTCCACTAATCACTCCTCGATCCCTCTTTAATCTCTAAGCCCTAAACCCATTAAATAAATTCCCTAAAATAAAATAAAAATCACCATAATTCCTTTTTTTCAATTCTCTACACGACCCGTGAAGGAATTGGCTTGATTCAGAGTATTGGTGTGCATTTCAAAATTTATAGATAGCTTAAGCTTGGATTTTGGCGATTAGAGCTTGGTTTGGAGTTAAGCAAGATGAATGGGATGATTCTCCTAATTAATTTATATATAAATCTTCTTATTTTTGCTTATTGATAATTATAGAATCATATGAAGTGTTTTGGAGGATGTTAGTAATGTAATTAGGCTTATGTTTAGGTGTTAAACATGTTTATATTCACTCATTATTAGTTTGAGACCTTATTTGGAAATAATTAGTAAGCCCTAATTTTGATTATCGGGTAAATAATTGATTTTGAGTGATGTTGTGATTGACTAGAGGCTAATTAAGTGATATAATTAGGTGCATATCATTGGTTGGCGATAATGGAACAAATTTAAAAGTTCTAGAGAAAGTTAGTTAGCTAATTAAGCAATATAAGACTTAGTTGGAACTTATAATTATTATTTAAAGTAGAAAAATGATTTTTATAAGAGAATGGTTTATTTATAAATATTATTTATGTAACGAAATAATTTTAAAAATTAAAATCATATTTTATAAGTGAGTTTATAAAATAGTATAAAAGTGATATTTAATAAAATAAGTGATTTTCTATAAAATAGTATGAATAAAAGATTTTGTAAAATGGTTATAAGATTTTATAAAATGTTTAAGAAAGGAATACTTAATTATAAATGAAGATATTTAGTATTTCAAAGGCTTAAATGGATTTATAAGCTAGTATTGTATTTTATAAAATGATATGAGATTTTATAAAAAGACATTTTACTTTTATTGAAAAGATTTAGTAAATAGAGGTAAGATATGATTGAGTAATAAAAGAATTTCTTATTTAAATATACGTGTACATATATGAGTATGGGAAAGTATACATATACGTATATTTGGAGATATATAATAATTAAAACGATGTGTTTATAGTAGTTAGAATTGTTAGGTGTTAGTTTGTTTATATAGATATGCAATTGTTTGATTACACAAATATAGTATTAATTACAAGTTTGTTGCGGGCATTTCACTTAGCCATAGTGATTATTATGTGCGCTAGTTGCGTGGAAGTACACCGGGCGGAGCAATCGCTCCAGTTAAGTCCGGAATGTGACTTGAAAAGTTATTGTGCATTTGGGTGAACATGTGTGCGTAAGCGTGCATGAAATAGTGTATCGACATACATATAAGCTACTCACAAGGCAAGGAGGCCGGGTATATTGTTTTGGCGTGTTAGAAGCCGACTCACTATAATCACCCATTGAACTCTACTTGTGCAAATAGTGGATTTTGGTATCGAAACTGGTTTTCGAATGCCTATGGAATCCACTTATAAAACGTCAACAAATGAACCCTCGTATATGTCCAATGGGATATAAGCAGGGTTTTGGAAGAAGGACGACTCATCAGGCGAAGCGTCGAAAGAAACGGCAGGGAAATCGGTGTTCGTTTGGGAGATTTCTCCTTACCCCAGGTCCACCATCTGGAGCTAGAAAATTTCAGTCGGTTGAACAAGATAACCAGTCGAATGAACGAGGGTGAAATTTATTGCCGAGGGGGAAAACCTAAAAAAAGAAGACTAGGGGATAAATCTAATTGAGTTCAGTTGACTGGGAAAAGATTTAGTCGACTGAATATTGGGGCAACACTCCACTTCGGTGAGTTTCTTCCTCGTTAGGGCACGGTCCTTCATGGTGTCCTAGCACGGCTTTGGAGAGGCTTCGAGCTACTTGGGAAAGTGGGATGTAAGGTGAAGCAGAAGATGCAGATGTAGATGCAAGATGACGACGAGATATTGGTCTTCGTTGGTGATAGACGTATTTGATTACGCGAGCTTATATTCAACGTGCACATGTATATATGACATCAGTGTTCCATGTGGTCTCGATGGTGAATTATATGATCCTGATAGATGTCTAGGTATGTTAGTGTGCTGACTCTATTTATTATTAGATCGTGGTAGATGTCTGGGTACGTTAGTGTGTTGGCTCTACTAATTATAAGATCAAGATAGATGTCTGGGTACGTTAGTATGCTGACTCTATTTATTATATAATCGAGATAGATGTCTATGTATGTCAGTATGCTGACTCTATTTATTATTGGATCCTGATAGATGTCTGGGTACGTTAGTGAGCTGACTCTATTTATTATTAGTTCGCGGTAGATGACTGGGTACACTAGTGTGCTGACTATACTAATTATAAGATCGAGATAGATGTCTCGGTACATTAGTGTGCTGACTCTATTTATTATACGATCGAGATAGATGGCTCTGTAGTTTAGTGTACTGACTCTATTTATTGTAGGATCGCGACAAATGTCTGAGTATATTAGTGCACTAGCCCTATTTATCTTGGATCGTTCGATCGTGATAGTTGTCCCTTATTGACTCCACCCATCAGTAATGACGAGTATTGATTTGAATTCTTTAGTTATCATCCATTGCTATGTTTTTCTTGTGCTATATTAGCCAATTGATATTATCATTTTGTGTAGCATAGTGTAGACTTATATTATCACACTTTCACCACTTCTACACTTGTACACTGTGGTTTCCTTATCACAGTATATTATTACGTGCCAGTCACATTATATAAGTTATGTTGACTCATTGATTATAGAAGAAGAGCAGGTTATGGTATGATCCCCTATCTTTTGGATAGGTTTACTATACTTATTTATGGGTAGTCCATATTATCCCTAAGCCACGACTGTGGAGAGGACCAGCTATGCCTTAGTAGTTTCTGTTTATTTGTATATAGTTTTAACATACAATATTTTGAGATAGTTCCCCTCACACCAAGCTTTAAGTCTGACTTGTGTTTTGTCTTTGCCTATTTATATCATAACAACTATTAGGTATTCGATTGAGTAGTTTTGGGACTCAGATGATTTAGGGATACGCTAGAAAAATGCACAACTGAAGCATTTTGGAGGCCTGGCATCGATATTTTGAGATATATCTACTTAATATCTTAGTAGTAAATGGTAGACCTGTTATTTGTATATGAGACCGTTGTATCATATATTTATTCAGAACTCCGTGCTTTTGGAATTGATGTATTCTGACTTTTGGTACAATATTTATTTATTAGCTGCTTCCGCTAGTGCGATCTCTTATATATTTTCATTATATTCCATTCGTGTATATTCAATATATTATATATTATCATTCCATTGTAAGATCCCATCAATGTCTTGGTTTAGTGTTTTGTTCTAAATTTTATCCATACGATCTGTCTTTTGTGAGTTTTAGAAGTCTGTTATTAGTATGATGATGACTTCTGGGTTTTACGAAGGGCGGGTTGTTACATTTAGGGTGATAAGGAAGGCCTCACAAAGCATGCTTTAAATTTCAAATCATTTGGCGTTCGTTTGCTCAAGTTATGGGTGAAAGAAGTTGGATCGGCGGTGTTGTTTTAGTGGTGGATTAGTGGAGAACTTGCTCCGAGTTGTACTTTGAGTCACATAGGGGATGGCTTTGGGTCTCACTTTGGGTTACTTGGAGTTGCACTTTGGGAAACAAAATAGCTTAAGAGTTGGATCGGTAGGCTTGGATCGGGTGGCATGGATTGGGGTGCATTGATCTGTGGGTTTGGTCCAGCGTGCATGGCTCGATACGGGTCGGATCGGTGGGCATGGTTCGGGTTTCATGGCTCGATGGTGGGAATTTACCAAGTTTGCTTTGAGTTCTAAATGTGCTTGAATCGAGTCTTTTGTGCTTGTACTTTGGGTCGTAGTCGAGCTTGCTCCGGGTTAGAGGAAGGGGGTTTCATGACAACTCAAATGCTTGTCCAAATTTTTTGAAGGCTTGGTTCGGCACCGAATTTTATAACTCAATGTCAAATTGCGTACTTTGATGACGCGTAGCTTCATGATGGGGAGTGATGGCTTCGACGATGGGATAACTGTACTTCAGGACGCGAAGTGTAGGGCTATGGGTCGTACTTAAGGAACTGTTAGGGGATGATTATGGGATAATGATGATATTCCACGACTAGTGATGATTGTCAAGAATCGTCCCAACCTTGACAACTTCAGATGGGAGTTGTATGATAACTTAGAGCCCGCTTCCAGGATGCGCTCTTCCATATATGATGTGTACAAAGGGATCGTTGATACTCAAAGGTTCGTAAAGTACTTATAAAGTAGGGGTAACATGGGGGCACCCACTTGGACCGTGACGGGTCCCGATCTCGATGACGGGCAATCTGATCTCCATGATGGGCAATCTTTTATCCTGGATTAGCCATGAATGGCGATTTTATTCCTAGCATACCGAGTGGCATGGGTTCGAGTATTGAGAAATCAAGACATTGAGAAGTCTCTGATGGAGTTATATGAGTATGATATATCCAATAGACCGAGTAAGTGAATGTGAGGATAGATAATGGATGCTACCTTTGCTTTCGTTACTTATCACCCTAGGGATGTTACATGATGTAGGCATTATTGATGTATATACCCAGAGACCTATTAATATTTTGACATGTAGTACACCCATGATGATTACAATATAGAGTAGCATATATCTTGTGTTATGTGCTAACTTTATGGATGTAGGAACATGTCAAGTATGATTCTCCATACTTTATGTCCTAGTATATTAACTTTATAGTACTTTAGATTTTCTACCGCTCACACCAGACTGTTGTCCGACTCGGAATTTTATGCTTTACTTACTATTATTCCAAGTACTCTTAAATGAGTGGATTAGGAATATCAGGTCCGTGAGCACGTGCAGCTGGACAATCGACCAGTAGGAGGCTGCACTCTCATGTATTACTATGTTTAGCTATTATTGCTTATTATTCTAAAGTGCAGCCTTATGGAGCTTATTAGTGCTTTTATCTATTTAGAGACAGTTATCTATTTGAGTTTATTATAAGTTGTATAAACCCTATCACTTATGTTATATAGCTGTATGGATCTGTGTACTCCGATTTCTATGGTTCATTTAGTTATAACTGTCTCGTTTGTTTTATATTTGATGGCTATTATATTTTACTCGATGTGCTGTGAGGTATATAGTATGTTCTATGATGTTTCATTTACTTTACAACCTTTGAAAACCGTCCTACATCGGTCGGGCACCGTTGTAGCGCATTCTACATGTTATATTGGGTGCTGGTGGTATAAGGTGGTCATCACATTTGGTATTAGAGTTTAGGTTGCATAGTTTAACCTAAGGGATACGTGATCCAATGGAGATAGGGTAAGAGTTATCAGCCTAGATTGGATCGAGAGTATATATGTATCTTATAGAGCATATTTGTTATATATTTTGGTCTTCAAAACTATAAAATAGTATATATATATAGTACAAAATCACACTACACACACAAGTACTACTTAAGCAGAATTCTTTATAGAGAGACTGATCATCCTTATTACAGATTGAAGGTGAGTCGTTATATAAGGAATGCTGCTAGGAACTCCATCTTTGGGGTCAAAGAAGGAGGAGCTGCCTCGGGAGCTTCTAGTCCCGACTTACGAACAATGTTCAATACTATGATGAGGGACATGATGCAAAGCGCTAAAGTAGTTGCTTCAAATGTTGCTGTTGATGTTGGTGCTTTGGTGCAGGCGCCTAGAGCCGATTTCGCAAAGCTAAAAAAAACTTTGTCATCTAGGGGCAAACATTCTAAGGAATAAAATCGATAATGGAAGTGCAGGATTGGATTGACACCTACAAAAGAATCTTTGATGACTTAGAGTCAAACGATGATATGAAGAGAAGATTGGCTTCCTGATAGCTTTAGGGGAGGTCCATGAACTAGAACGTTGTGAAAGTTGCTACCCCCGGGGACCAGTTTATTTGGGACCAGTTCAAAGCCAGATTCGAGGAGAAGTTTATGCTGACAGCTCAAAAGTCAGTCTTGTTCTGTAAGTTTGTGGATCTAAAGCAATGAGACATGTTTGTCTCCGAGTATGTTGTTGAGTTCGACACTCTATCAAAATATGAGATGTCCTTCATCGACACATCATTGAAAAAGAATGAGGAATTTATTATTGGCTTGTATGACTACTTGGGAGGAAGACTCGTGGGTCATATCGATGAGACTTTTGAGATGACAATCGAGAAGGCCTTAAAGCATGAGAGTTTTTATCCGAAATCGAAGCCGATTGTTCCTAAAGAAGAGACGAAGCCGCAATCGGGCGGGGGAAGCAAGAAGAAATAGAATAATAATAAGAGGAAGCAGTTTCAGAACAAAATGGCCAAAAAGAGCAAGCCAACTCCGACTTGGTATAATTGCTTAGAGAAGGGTCACTATAGCCGAGATTGCAAAGTGAAGGAAAGAAGTAAACAATTGCAACAAGCTTAGGCATATTCAGAAGGACTGTCTAAAGCGACTAAAGCAAAAACAGATAGTGAAAGCATATGCTCTCAAAGCTGTCCCTACTTCGTTGAGTACTCCATCAGTGAAAGAGTAGGGAAAGAGCGTCGTTATTTAAGGTATGCTTTCTATTTATGATGTTCTCATACGTTTTTTGTTTGACGCTAGGGCTTCGTATTCCTTCATATCAAATGATCTGATAGATTAGCTAGGATTGAAACATAAAATTGTTGACCGACCTTTGATTGCGACGAATGCTATTGGAGGCTCCACTAACCTATGTGTGGTTTGGTTTTATCGAATCATGGATGTTCTTTTGATTATGATTACTTTGTTTTTTGTTTTCTGGGGTTTGGTGTTATTTTGGGTATCGACTGGCTTTATAGATACAGAGTGATGGTGGATTGTGAGAAGTCATTATTGACGATAAGGGTAGATGATGTACGAAAGGTAATGTCAGACCGCCTACCAGATGATGAGGTGATGGTTAGCTTTTTATATTCACTCGATATCATATGGTATGTTGTCATCATTGTCTATTGCTAGGGAGTATTAGAACATATATGAGGAGGCGACCGGACTTCCGCCAGACAGAGAAATCGAGGTCCATATTGACTTAATGAAATATGTAAGACTGATAGCGATTCCTTTAAGAAGAATGGCGCCTAGAGAGCAACGAGGGCTCGAGGTGCAAGTGAATGACCTATTGAGGAAAGGGTTCATTCGTAGGAGTATTTCTTGCGATGGGATTCCACCAGCAGAGGGTAGCGAAAGAGAATGTGCCGATTACAGCATTCCATATGCCGTTTGGATTCTATGAGTTGTTGATTATGTTGTTCGGTTGACCAACACGCCGACATACTTTGTTGATCTCATGAACTGTGTTTTTAGGGGTTAGCTAAATAAATTTGTGCTTGTTCTCGTTGATGATATCCTCATCTACTCATAGACAGGGGAGGAACGCAAGAAACAATTGAGGATCGTACTTAAGGCGTGTTAAACCACACTCATGATGCAAGGAATGATAAATGAATTCTTGATTCGAGTATATAGAATAACACGATTAGGGATGGCTCCATCAGTATTGATTGAATCAAGAACAAATCCATCATTCGAGGCTAGTACAAGATGATATCATTAGGAGATGAGCTATAATGCCCATGGATTTTAGATGTTGCACTTTTGACGACTCATATGTCATCTTGTAATATGATATTCGAGATCCCATAAGGTCACTTGGAACAAAAGGTTCGAGAGCTCTTAAGATCACTTGAAATAATATATTGAGAATCCATAGGGTCTTTAGGAATAGGGTACTCCAAATCCCATGTCATATATCTAAAGAAGAAAGAAGATAAGGGGTAAGTATGTGAAATAGCCCATTAAGCGTGTTGATGAACTAATTTAATAATGCTTATGTTCATAGTCCAATGTCCATATGTAATAGGCAAGATAAGAGATATGCATATAAACACTATTTTAGACTGAAGCTCATGTGAAACCATGTAAAATAGTATCGCAATTGCTTTGGGTCTAAAGAGCTTTATTATATGCGTATTCATGTCCAGTAATGTTCAGAATGCACAACCGAGGTAATATGTGTGTTCAAGTCCTTGTTCATATAAATCGAGCATGATTACAATCAAATTAGAATTGACCCCAATTCAATTTAGGGTTACAAGAGTTTAATTTTGAGAGTTGGGAAAAGAAAATCAGTCCCCCTTCCTCATCACCCCTAGGGTCATATTTATAGGGGTAGAAGGGTTCGAGATGGCTGCTCAATGCCGCTTTCGGTGTCCAGACTTCGGCATGCATAGTCTTCGATGTCATCAATGGCGCTAGGTTCCATGTTTTACTTTCGATGATCTTCGGAATGCTTCAACAATAGGAGACGACACCAATATGAAGCAACGTTGATGTGGGGCGACATCGTTCAGTATTATATACATTTTGATAGCTTTTGTATGGACATTGATGATAGTCATCATAACGTTGTATCGAAGGTCTGCGGTGATATCTCCTAAGTGCGTTATTAATATAATGCAATGTTAAAGTGAGAAAATATTGATGATAAACGACATTACTCAGCAACAACGTTGATTCTTGATATTGATTAAGTGCAACATCAGTCCTAGCCTTGTTGATATGTGGCATTGCTTGAGTGGTAACACTGATAAGCAACGACACTGAATATAGGTGACATTGAGAAAGTATGGTATTCATAAACCATACGACTTCGATGATGGGTGATATGAAATGTATGTGGCATCAACTAAGTGCGACATCCTCCTTCTCTTATTGATGAAATGCGGCATATATAGAATACAACACGAAAGTGGCGCGGTATCACTTGAGGCTTGATATTGAGAGGAAGCGTCATCGCATGAGACATGACATTGAAGGAAGGCAACATGAAGGAGTGGTGGTATAGATGGGAAATGACATTGTTTGATATGCGGCATGGCTAACTATTATAAATGGTCTGCAGTGTTTTATATGGCCTTTGATTGATGAGATGCGACACTGTAGGCTTTCAACATCAATCCTAGCGGCATTGGTTTTTTTGTGACACTGCCACTTATAGCATTCCTTCGGCATTGAAACTTTATGGATAACATTTTCCCCTTCATCTTGTATAAAAGAAGCCTTTTACACTTTAGTGTAAAACCAAAAAATTTCCTGGCTTTGTCGATTCTACATGAGATTTCCTTTCCATTTCCCTATAAAACGTAAATTGACTGATAACTTTCATTATTAATTTTATTTAAATTCAATTTCGGTCAATCCATTTTTGGATTTGGTTGAAAAACAAAAAGGTATATATATTGCCCATATCATCTGTATGAACTAAGATTATTAGTTTGCTTTAAGAGATCAATAAACAAATAAATTTTTGAATGGATACCTAGAGGATTATCTGGTAATATCATAGAAGGGAGCATCGAAAATTTTCTTAGACAATATTATAAATAAAAGGATAGAAACCCTTCTGGCAGCAATAATATTCTAAGCATAAAGCTTAGAAAGTTATATGATAATAATAGAAGATCGAAAATCCATTTGGTAATAACAGAAGACCAGAAATCCATTCGATAATAATAGAAGACCAGAAATCCATCTAGTAATAACAGAAGACCAAAAATCCATCTGATAATAATAGAAGACTAGTAATATAGCTGGTAATAATAGAAGACCAGAAATACATATGGTAATAATAGAAGATCAGAAATCCATCTGATAATAATAGAAGACCAGAAATACATCTGGTAATAATAGAAGATCAGAATTCCATCTGGTAACTAAAAATTGATTTTGTTTGGAACATAAATGATTCATATTCGCCGGACCTTCCTTTAAAAGATTGTTTCCGCTTTGGAGCACTAATCAACTCATATTTGGTAGCTCTTCCTCTAGAGGATAGATTGATTTTGTTTCAGAGCATAGATAGTTAGCTTTTGATAGATATTCCTCTAGAAGATTGTTTTTGATCCATTCTTAGAGTTAGATTCACTTTTGAATTTGAATGGAACCATCTTAGGTGATGACCTTGACTTGGATCGAACCCCTTATTACCATCTTAGATAATGATTTAGGTCTTGTTGACCAGTGCATTTGGTTAGCTTCATCAAGCAGGATCATAGACTTACCCAACCTCCCTCTAGGAGACGCTTTAGTGAGGACTTTGATGATGACACTAAAGGCTTTTTCCGTTTGTTTAAGGAGAGTTTTTCTCTTGATCTAATAGACACTCTTATCTCAACTTCTTTATTCATCCATTGTAGGGAAGAATGGTCATAAATGTTCAGCATTCTATGTTCTTGCTATCACATTGTCATCAGGTCCCAAGTGGGATTACTTTATATATGATCAGAGGTCCTTCCCAATTTGGCCCAAAAGGTCCATCTATCGGGTTTTTAACATTTTCCATAACTTTTCAAAGCACCATATCTCCTTTTTGGAATAATACTATATATCCTTCGTTGGTAGTTAGCTATCCGTATTGTTGCCTCGTCTCTTAACTCATTAATTAGATCTAAGGATTCTTTCCTCAATTCTTGATTTGGATTGAATGCATACACATTCTTTGATGAGAGGGCACCTCCACCTCAAGTTGGAGCATTGTTTCACACCCATATGTTAATGAATACAGAGTATGTCCTGTTGCTATTTTAGTAGAATTTCTATAGGCCCATAATACCAGAGGTAGCTCTTCTACCCAGTTTCCTTTTGCTTTTTCAAATCGTTTCTTGAGAATGGTTTTGATAGTTTTATTGGCTGCCTTAATGGCTCTGTTAGCTTTAGGGTGAGCTACAGATGAAAAGCTTTTGATGATTCCATTTCTATCGCAAAATCGAGTGAATTCTTCACTTTCAAATTGAGTTCCGTTATTAGATATTATCTTTTGTGAGATTCCGAATCTGGTGATGATATTTTTGATTACAAACTTGAGTACTTTTCTAGATGTTATATTTGGTAGGGGTTCTACTTCTAGCCACTTAGTGAAATAACCAATGGCCACTATAGCGTATTTGGCTCCTCTTTTAGATATAGGCATTGGTCCTATTAGGTCGATTCCCCATGTATCGAAAGGCCATGGGCTTGAGATTGAAGTTAATTCACTTGGCCACAAATGTGGGATTTTAGAGAACTTTTGACACTTGTTGCATCTTTTCACATAGTCAATGACGTGATTAGTCATTTGAGGCCAATAAAAGCCTTGTCTCATGACCATCTTAGCTAGTTTTATCCCATTAGAACGATCCTCGCAAAATCCTTCATGGGCTTCTTTCAATACTTTTTGTCCACTTTTTTGATTGATACGTCTTAAGTAGGAAAGAGAGTATCCCTTCTTATAAAGTACTCCGTCCATTCTAAAAAAAGTCGGAGCCCGATGCTTAATCCTTCTTGCCTCCTTTTTTTCGATTGGTAGTGTTCCATTTATAAGGTATTCAACAATGGGGGTCATCCAATTATTCTTATAGTTATTGATTTTCTTCGAATGAGAGAATCTCTCTTGTGGGATCTCATTTTCATCTTCTCTTTCCACCTCTCTCTATGTGCTAGAGCTTGAGATCTGGTCAATACCATCAATTCTTTCCCTTATTCAGGAATCTTTTCTTCTATGATGGGACTTGACTAACGGCCTACTGGAACAATCCAGGTTTATGGCACTCCCCGCGAACTGGCTATGGCTAAAGAATCAGCTTGGGAGTCTTTCCTCTTGGTACTTGGTGTATTGAGAAATCCTCAGATTGGTTCAGCATTTTTTATACCTTCTTTACATATAAGACTAACTTGGCGTCCTTTGTCTAGTATGTTTATTTCAATTGGTTTATCGTTAGTTGGGAATCACTGAAAATTTCAATTCTAGGAATTTACAATTGTAGGGCCAAAGTGATTCCTGCCACCATTGATTCGTATTCCACCAATTATTTGTGGCTGGAAATCCCAATTTCATTACATAATGTAAGCAATGTCTATCAGGGGTGATAGTGACATATCCTTCTCCAACACCTTGTTCATTCAAAGCTCCATCTACAAATAGCTGCCATTTGGGTTTTAAATCTTTTTCCTTTTTTAAATGCTCTTTGATAAAACCTGCACACTTGTTAACAAAATCAGCTAAAGCCTGACCTTTGATTGTTGCCCGAGGTAGGAAATCAATGTCATATTGACTAACCTCTATCCCCCATTTTACCAATCTTCCCGAGGCTTCTAGTTTGCTTAAACTTTCTTAAGGAGGAAATTGGTTGAAACCTCGATTGGATTTGCTTGAAAGTAAGCTCTTAATTTTCGTGTTGTGAGCATTAAGGTATGCTGACTTCTCTATGACTGGATATCAAGTCTTTCATCTTTTAGCCTTCTACTTACATAGTATACCAGAAGATGAATCCCTTTCTCTTTCTTTATCAATATAGAGCTAACTACATGTTCAGAAACTGCCATGTAAAGATAATGGTTTTCCCCTTCTACGAGACTAAATAGGACAAGTGATTTCTCAAGTTGGTCTTTTAACTCCATGAAAGCTTTTTGACAGTCTTCTCCCCATTCGAAGTTCTTCTTTTTCCTAATCACATCGAAGAATGGAATGCATTTGTCAATGGCCTTGGAAATGAACCTATTCAATGCCGTCACTCTTCCATTTAGACTCATTATGTCTTTACTCATTTTGGGCTTTGTCATGTCCTTAATAACATGAATCTAGTCAGTGTTAGCTTCAATTCCCCGAGCACTAACAATTATCCCAAGAACTTCCCAGACTGAATTCCAAAAGAACACTTCTATGGGTTGAGTTTCATTTAATACTTTCGCAATATCCCGAACATCTCCTCAAGATCTTTTAAATGGCTGCTCCCTTCATAAGACTTGACTAACATATCATCCATATATCTTCCATATTTCGGCTAATTTGCTCTTTGAATATTTTGTTTACCAATCTCTGGTATGTAGCATTAGTATTCTTTAACCCAAAGGGTATTACGTTATAACCATAGGTTCCCCAATCCGTTATGAAACTAGTGTTCTCCTCGTTTGGCTTAAACATGGGAATTTGATTATAGTTGGAATAGGCATGCATGAAAGACAAAAGTTTGTGCCCACTTGTTGCACCAACCAACTAATCTATTTTCGGAAGGGGATAACAGTCCTTTGGATATGCCTTGTTTAGATCAGTATAGTTAACACATGTTCTCCCTGTGCCATTGGATTTCTTAACCAGCACTAGATTGGTCAAACACTTCAAATAAAGTACCTCTCTGATGAACCCATTCTCAAGCAATTTTTTGACTTCCTCTTTTAATGCATTGGACCAGACTTAACCAAATTGCCACTTTTTCTATCGAATAGGTGTTATATTTGAAATGATATTTAAAGCATGATGCATGGTAGTTGGATCTGTCCCAATCATATCTGAATGGGTCCATGCAAATACATCTTGTCAGTCTGGAAGTCGAAGTCTTATAAATCTCTGTATCCGTGTATATAGAGCTCCTTCTAGAATGGAGTTCGTTTATTCAATCCCGAGTGCACTGCCACCGCTTGTCCCTATTGGTCATTCCTTTTGCCTTTAGTGCCTTTGTATTGAATCTCCTCAGCTAATTGCCAAATAACTCCCCCGGTCTTTGCTTGATCTTAGCCAGTACAGTAGTCTATTATAGGTCTTTACAAATACAAAATTGCCCTAAGAATTCATAAAAGAATTGCTTCCAGGAATAGATTGTTTTCTCATGGTATTGCCTATACCACTTGGCTGTTGCACCTGGGAAAGTAGTAGGGAAAGCCTGCAATGCACAACCCTTGAGGCATTGTATAGATCCATTTGACTTTTAAAGGCCATCAAGTGATTGTAACATCCCCGAATTTATTAATTTAAAATTAGTAACTTATTTGAATTTTTGGTAATTTAATTTGAAAAGTTAAATAAATAGAATATGTGTTGATTTAAAAGAATAAAACTCTAAATCCTTTTGAATTTAAATCACTTGGATTTAACATCTTATATATATATTGAATTTGAATTTTAGTTAAATAAAACTATTATTAATATTAAATAAAAGAAAGTTATATGGGTATAAATAAATAATTGATAGTTTAAGTTTTAAATAAGTAATGAATGAATATAACAAAACAAGAATTTGTATTAAGCAATAAAATAAAAATATGTACAAATTAAATGTTTTTAGTTAAAACTTTGAATAGAAATAAAATTTGGAATGTATGTTGTAACAAAATCGTATAGTTATGGAAAGACATAGGAATACATATAGGATTGTAAACAAAAATATAAACCAGGTAACAAGGCAAACAAAGAGATAAAAGTCTACAACATAAAAACAAACATTAGCTAATAAGAAAAAAAAAATCTACCAAACCAGACTTGGTACTTGCAAAAAGTAAAATAAAATTACATGTAAACAAAGGTGGGAACATAAGCATTTAATGCTTTCAAGCTCAGCACATACAACCAGTCATTCGAAATGGAAAAATAATATCATTTCAGCCTCTATATAAGAAAAAATTCTCTGAAATAATGTGTAAATAGTTAAAAAGAGTACAACTGAAAATCTTTCTTTAGTATTTTATTCAAAATCTTGTACCAGTGAATGTAACAAAGCCTGTATATTTTCTTTTATATACATCATTCCCATTCGTTCACTTGAAACCTGAGCAAAGAAAGAAAAAACATATAAACATCACTATATTTTCAAACTCGAGATCAATTAACAAAACAAAGCAAGAAGTTTTAAAGAGGAAGATCAGAACTACAGTTTTCAAAACCAAGTTTTCCTCTGTTCAAAATCATTTCATGTGAGTAAACATAAATTTTTAAAAAAGTTTTAAGTTTGATTTAAAACAGTTTAAGACTCCTTGATGATCTGGTTGTACATGCCTCAGTTTGAATATATTTTTGTGATGCTCTGTGCTTCTCTGTAATTGATACAGGGTGTATCTTTGTTTTCAAATTCAAACTATTCTCAACAGAATATTGTTAAGCTTTAATTTTTCAATCAAACAAGAGATTTAAACTTAGATTGAGATTTTTAGAAGCTGTTTAAACCATTTTTGAAAAGAATACCACTGCAATATTGTTTTACAGGTAATCAAGCGACAGTTTGATAAAATTCGATTGTTGTAAAATATTAATTCAAGTTTATAAATTGGATTCTTACTGCAAATTGTCATTTTTAAAACTAAAATGAAGATTTTTAGTTCAGTATTTCAAGAGCAGTTTGATTTTGAATAAAGTTTGCATTTTTCCCATTTTCAGACAATTGAATCAAATTAAAATGTGGAAACTTGAATTGAAGCAAGTCTAATCATCCATGATCTCAAGAAAAATGTGGAATAATTTTTCCATTGCGTGAATTAAGTGGACGAGAACAATTTAGGGTTTAAGAACCCATTCCTGTCGTGTTCGAAAATGATGGTGCTGCGCCATCCACATGTGATCGGACTTCATGCCTCCGGTGCTAATCGTGGCGTCTAGCGTTGGCGAAGCTTCGGTCAAGTTTTCGTGGCCTCTGATGGCCAAGGGAGGTGGCGCGAGTAGATTTTCTGGTGATGTGCTGTTGGGATGTTGGGTCGAGATAACTCGAATTCTCATTTTCGAAATTAATTCAAGTTTTGGGTGGTTGTGTGGTTTTGGGGGATGAACGTCGACTCGATGGTGGCTGCAACTTCGACCAACGACGACAATTCTGGCCGTGCACGTGCACGTGGTCGTGGTAGTGTCAGTGGCAATGGGTTTGGGAAAGGAGCAGTGCGACTCAAAGTCTGCTCGGGGAATTGAGGTGAAAACTCGAGGTCGAACTCGAGTTGTTTAGTATGGTATCGGGTCAGTTTTAAAAACTTAAACAAATTTATAAAAAAATGGGTCACGGGTAAGTTTGAGCTGAAACCCGAAGTAAGGAGCCTTTTTGCTCGGGCGTGACTCGAGATAGCCTCGAGTTGACCATCTGAAACAACATTTCCAGTTTGAAGTTGTCGAAAACTTAAGTTTAAACAATTTTATAAGCATTCTTTATAAAATAAAGATAGTTGTTAATGAAGAGTGAGGTAAATGATTTCGAAATAATTATTTTGAAATAAATGAAGTTCAATGAAATTTCAAACTTATATTTTTCAAAATAAAGTTGTTTTTTTAAATTTAAATTTAAATTAATAAAATATTGAGAAATTGAATATTTAAAATTTTAACTTAAAACAAAAATTATTTGTAATGATTAAATAATCATTAAACCATTAATAATTTGTAATTACCTTGTAATTAAAAGTTGGTTAATTTAAAGACTAATTAATTAATAAAGGTAATTAAGATTTAATAAATTAAGAATAAATAAATTAAGATAATTAGTTAAATAAAATTAATTAGTTAAGTTAATTAAATCTAATTAATTCATAGTTAAGGATAATTAATTATAAAATTAAAATTTATGAATATAATTATGTGGTTAATTCACTTTTAAATCACATTCACCCAAATTAGAGATGATTGACTATCATCAAATATTCTGTACTGAATTGATATTTCTATTGTGATACTGTGATTGTTTTGGTACTGAACTGTGATTTGTGATTTAATTCTGTATTGAAGTGAAAACCCCTTTGCCCATAAAACGGCACTTTTATTTTGATGCGACAGGGAGTCGGATTTCAGTTTATTATCCGAAACCCACATCGAACCCTGAATATAAATCTTTGGGATTATCATATCCACGTGTTTTAAAAATTTATCGATCACTATTCAGTTTAACCGGGAGAGGACCTTTGTGTCATATAACCCATTCCGAATAGTGATACATCGAAATGGATTGCGATTGAAGACCGGTGTTGAAGACCGGTGTTGAATACCGGTGTTGAAGACCGGGTATTTGTGAAAACGATAAGATGACCTATCGATTGTCTCTGCACTGAGTTGCTCCGGTATAGAGATTTCCTAAGTGATGGGAAGTCCAATCGGGATTGTAAATACCCGGATTGCAAGGACTTCTTCGGAAGTGCCTTCGGTTCTGTTCGATCCCGGAACAGACTTGTATGGTTGTATGTCCGACACTACACTTTGAGATATAAAGCTGATTTCTTTCAAATTCATTTCTGTTTGGTGGCGGAGAATTTATTTTCTTAGCTTAACACCCTTCTCTGAGACGTACGAGCTCAGAGGTTATGTAGTTGAAGGTTATCAGTGATATACTCCCAATTTGGTGGTGTGGCATGCTGAGTGCCGCTGTGTGTTATAGATCATTTGTTGATCAAAGCATGGCTTTCGTGTAAAGCGTAGCTTTGTGGACGAGACCTCATCGGACCTCACAACCCGGAAATGGTCAAAACAGGAATATGCGGCGAGGTTATGAGGGCCGCGCCCTTTAGAATATGTCATTTCCTTCTAGAAAAAGGTGGTATCAGGTATGGAGCCCTGGTATTTAACCTATGTGGTTGCTCCAATCTCATTTCTTTGTGGTTGTTGCTTTGTGATCGAGGCGCCTCGGATAAAGGTCCCAAAGGACCGGGGAATGGCATATTCGTGAGTTACCTAGTTATAGGGGTAACCCGGCCTTGTGTTGGCAGAGAGCTAGTTAGTTCTCGGGACGTCCAGCCAGAGGCAATCCCATGTGGTGGTAGGAAGTTCCTTAGCCTGACCGTTTGTTGGAAATCCAATTCCCAATACGAAACTTGTACGGTTTTAGTTGTAGAACCTGCTATTTAGCATAACAGCTATAGTAGGCATAGTATAATGGTACCTATGCTGGCCAAGATTAATATTCTATTTTCTAAATGGCTTTCTACACTATGCACTAGAAATAATATCAAAGAATTTTCTCGTATTAAGCATATTTGACTATCATAAGAAGAAATCTCCTCCAAGTCTGCGATTGCATTGTGTGTGTGGCGGGAGGTCTTATGGTAGTTTCATTTTCCAAAAGCATATCAGATTCTTTTTAAAATCTGTTTTATTTAAAGCAACTACTTTTGTTTACTTACCAGTTCCATGACTGACCCGGAGTTTATTATTTCTTTTCTATACTTTGGGTGCCCATTATTTCCACACGGGCAGCCTAGTAGCAAGTTTTCCGTGCTTTGGTGTTAGCTGGATTATGGAGTCTTTTTGGGTTTAGGAGCTATCAGATTTTGGGAAGCTTTTGTCTTGGATATCTTTTGAAGTGCTTAGAGTTCTGAAGACTTTATCCAAGTAGATGTATGTTGGAACTTTTTGGAAGACTCTGTTGTTGTTATGTTGTGGAGTTATTATCTTCTATTATTGTACCTATATGTAGTGCTCTAGTATGGAAGACATATGTATTATGATACTCTGATGTAGTAATGAATATTATGATGATGTTGTATCTATGATGTAATGTATGATATTCAGTTTATTTCCGCTGTTTATATTCATCTGATGTTGTTATAAGCTCCGCCGAACTGAAGTTTGACGTTTGAATATCTGACATTCGAATACAAGTGAGGTATTTGATGTTGATTATCGAACGTTGGATTTCAGGATCGTGACATTTGGTATCAGAGCTGGAGGTTGAGTAAGAACTTTAGCTATGGAGTATAACACATTAGATGGCTCATTAGAGATAGGGTGAAGTATACCCTAGAATGAGTATAACCCGAAACCTTGAATTTTCCTAGTCTATTTCTTTTTACGGCTGATATTCCTTGAGATATTTTGTCCATGGATCTAAATCCAGTTTTCTTACTGATTACAGATAGTAAGAATGAGCGGACGAAGAGGAAGAGCTAGGGGTCAAGAAAATGCCACAACAGCTAATCAAATTCCCCCAATAGCAGAAGCAGCTTTACCTACTCAGCATCAGCCGAATCTGGCTGACTTATATAAGAATTTCTCGAAGCTTGGTGGTAAGCCGTTTACCGGCAAGGAGTCTATTGTTGAGGCCCAAGCATGGATCAGATCTTGTGAAAGAATCTTTAGGGGGCTAAAGTTGGAAGACGATCAAATGCGACTAATAGCTTCTTGGCAACTTCAAGAAGAAGCTTTAGCATGGTGGGAGACAGTCACTGTGGATAAGCCAGAAGACGAGTTTACTTGGGAGAAATTTAAAGAAGTATTTGAGAAGCGCTATATGCCATCAGTTGGGATTTCTCGTATGTATCAGGAATTCATGGACTTGAAGCAAGGAAGTTTTTCATTTGAGGAGTATCTAAACAAATTCAATGAATTTTCTCATTTCGATCCAGAATTGGTGAACACACCTTTGAAGATGAATGAAAGGTTCATTCGTGGGATGAACAAAAAGTTCCACGAAAGGATGACTGGCCATGTCAAAGAGTCTTTTTCTGATCTTACTGATATGGGGTATAGGTATGCTACCTTGGATATGAAAGAGTTCCCGAAGGAGGGAGGAAATACGAGCAATCCAAATTGGAAAAAGAGGAAGTTTGGAGGCAAGAAACCATGGCAGGGTAAGGAGAAGAAGAAGAGCAATCAAGGAAGCTCGGCCGAGAATGTTACTTGCAATAATTGTTCGGAAAAAGGGCATTACTCAACTAACTGTACGAAGCCTAAGAAACAAGTGAATCAATTTGTTCAAGCAAAGTCCAAGAAATGTTATGCTTGTCAGGAAGAGGGACATGAAGTCAAACACTGCCCAATGATGAAGAAAGCACAGGTAGCAAAGGTGTACGCAGTCAAAGATCACCCTACAACTTCTAAAGCAGGAAAGGGGAAGGGGGTTCTGGAAGGTAACCTTACTATTTATGATAGAATTGTTCGACTTCTGTTTGACACTGGTGCTACACATAGTTTTATTTCTCAGCAAGCTGTAAATGAACTAAATCTTGAATTTGATTTCGTTGAGGAGCCTATATGCATAAAGAATCCTGTCGGAGGCCCCGCAAACCTTTGTCTTCGATGTAGAGATGTTCCTATCTCATATTCTTGTTACCAATTCCCTATTAGTCTCTTTGTCCTTGATTTTAATGAATTCGAAATCTTACTCGGAATGGATTGGCTAACGAAATACGAAGCCAAATTGGATTGTAACAATCGATTGATTTCGATTAAAACCAAATCTGGAGATTTTATTGAGATTTCTTATGAGGACCCTAGTCCTAAAAGAGAAGGGTTGATGTATAATTTGGGATATTCTGAACCCAGTTTGGAGTCCATACCCATTGCTAGAGATTTTCCAGATGTGTTCGAAGAAGTAAAATCCTTATCTCCACATCGAGGAATAGAATTCAGAATTGACTTAGTTCCAAATGCTCGTCCTGTAGTTCATGCAAGTCGCAGGATGGCGTCCAGATAAAAGGGTGAATTAGTCAAGCAAACCAATGATCTGCTAAGCAAAGATTAATTCGTCCTAGTGTTTCTGAATGGGGTTCAGCCGTTGTGTTCGTTGCTAAATCGGATGGATCTTTGAGATTGTGTGTTGACTACCGCGATCTCAATAAGCAGACTCTTAAGAATAAATTTCCTCTACCTAGAATTGACGACCTATTTGATTAACTACACGGCGCTCGTTTCTTTTCGAAGATGGATCTAGCTCAGGGATTCCATCAGTTACGAATCGCCGAAGATTGTGTTCATTTGACCGCTTTCAGGGGTCCTAATATGTTCTACGAATGGTTAGTCATGTCTTTCGGGCTAACCAATGCTCCAGCATACTTCGTAGATCTTATGACTGGTGTATTCCGGGAAGTATTGAATGAATTTGTGCTTGTATTTATTGATGATATCCTGATTTATTCCAAAATGGAGGAGGAGCATTCTGAACATCTCAGAATTGTTTTGGAGATATTAAGAAGGAACGTCTTATTCGCCAAATTTTCTAAATGCCATTTTTGGGTCAAAGAAGTTAAATTTCTTGGCCACATTGTTAATGAAGAAGGAATTTCTGTTGATCCTAACAAGATTTCTTCTATTCTAGATTGGAACCAACCTACTACTCCGAAAGAAGTTCGAAGCTTTTTGGGTTTAGCAGGTTATTATCGGAAGTTCATTCAGGATTTTTCTAAGATAGCTAGTCCGTTGACTAAGCTAACAATGAAGATGCAAAATTTAATTGGACTCCGAAATGTGATGAAGCTTTTCAGGAGTTGAAGAAGAGATTAACCACCGCTCCTGTTCTCACGATTATCAACGGGAACCAGGATTTATCTATTTACACTGACGCTTGTGGTGATGGGGTAGGTGCAGAATTAATGCAGAATGGGAAGGTGATTGCCTACGCGAGTAGACAATTACGCCTACATGAAAGAAACTACCCAACACATGATTTGGAGCTTTTAGCTGTTATTTTCGCCTTAAAGATCTAGTGACATTATCTTCTGGGTAAGAATCTCCTTCAGATTTCTAAAAGAAAATTTTAAGTTCGAATTAACTTAACATATTTTTATACTTAATAAATTCTTCTGTTATAGGTGAAAAATTTGAATTATTCACCGACCACAAATCTTTGAAATATCTTTTCACCCAGAAAGATCTGAATCTGCGACAACAACGTTGGTTGGAATTTCTGGCATCTTATGATCTAGATATTCTGTATACACCCGGAAAAGCCAATATAGTTGTCGATGCCTTGAGTAGGAAGCATGCTATTCTTGCTCACCTTGTCATTGCTCCTACTCTTCTTGAGAAAATTGCCAATAAGCAGAAAGAGGACAAGTTTCTTCGAGAAATATATGGAAGGATTCGTCGAAGTGAGGATTCTAGTTTTGGAATCGATAATGACGGGGTTATAAGATTAAAGGGCAGAATCTGTCTCCTTGATATTCCTGAGCTAAAACGAGAAGTTTTAGATGAATGTCACAAGTCTAAACTTTGCATCCATCCAGAAGTCAATAAGATGTATAGAGATATCAGAAGAACTTTCTGGTGGAAGACAATGAAAAGAGACATATCGATATATGTGAGTCGCTGTGCTACTTGTCAACAAATCAAAATCGATCAAAAGAAAATGGCCGGTTTACTTCAGCCTTTAGAAGTACCAAAGTGGAAATAGGACCAAGTATCGATGGATTTCATCGACGGGTTGCCTCGTTCTCGAAAAGGCAATGAAGCAATTTGGGTTATAGTGGACCGTTTGACTAAGACAACCCATTTCTTGCCAGTAAAATCTACCCGCACGGCAGCAAGCTTAGCTGCGTTGTATGTGAAAGAGATTGTCCGTCTCCACGGTATCCCTAGCAGTATAGTGAGTGATCGTGACCCGATCTTCGCTAGTAGATTTTGGGAGGCATTTCAAGACGCGTTAGGAATAAAACTGAATTTCAGCACTGCTTATCACCCACAGTCTGATGGGCAGACTGAAAGGGTTAACCGAATTTTCGGAGACCTATTGCGTGCTTGTATACTTGATTTTGGTGGTTCCTGGGAGGACCATTTACATCTGGTCGAGTTCTCTTATAACCACAGCTATCAGGTCAGTATAGAGATGGCTCCTTTTGAAGCTTTATATGGTCGTCCGTGTCGATCACCTACATGCTGGATCGAGGCGGGTGATAGACTCGTCCTTGGACCAGATATGATTAAAGAAGCCACTGAAAAAGTTGATTTTATACGGAAGAAGTTAATAACTGCTCAAAGCCGCCAAAAGAGCTATTATGATCGCAGAAGAAGAGATTTGCAATTTCAAGTTGGAGACTCTGTTTTTCTCAAAGTATCTCCAATGCGAGGTGTATTGAGATTCGGAAAGACCGGTAAGTTGGCACCACAGTATATTGGTCCTTTTCCTATTCTAGAGAGGATCGGTTCTTTAGCTTATCGAGTACAGCTGCCCAGCTGGTTGTCTGGTGTCCATGATGTGTTTCACATTTCTAGCCTTCGGAAATATGTGCACGATCCAGACTGTATTATTGAATAAGCTGCTCAGCAGGATCTTGAAATCACTCCAAATTTAACGGTCATTAGAGAACCAATCAAGATTGTAGATCGTGATGAAAAGCACTTGAGAAACAAAGTTGTAAAACTGGTTAAAGTGCAATGGAGCGGAGATCCAAAAGACTGCACTTGGGAAACTGAAGATAGTATGCAGAAATCATATCCCAATTGCAGAGTGGATATCTCGGCGGTAAGCCATTTCTCTATCTTTTTCTGAATTCGTATATTCTTTGTTTGTTTTTCTCTCTCTTTCAAATTTCGAGGACAAAATTTTCTTAAGGAGGGGATATTGTAACATCCCAGAATTTATTAATTTAAAATTAGTAACTTATTTGAATTTTTGTTAATTTAATTTGAAAAGTTAAATAAATAGAATATGTGTTGATTTAAAAGAATAAAACTCTAAATCCTTTTGAATTTAAATCACTTTGATTTAACATCTTATATATATATATATATTGAATTTGAATTTTAGTTAAATAAAACTATTATTAATATTAAATAAAAGAAAGATATATGGGTATAAATAAATAATTGATAGTTTAAGTTTTAAATAAGTAATGAATGAATATAACAAAACAAGAATTTGTATTAAGCAATAAAATAAAAATATGTACAAATTAAATGTTGTTAGTTAAAACTTTGAATAGAAATAAAGTTTGGAATGTATGTTGTAACAAAATCATATAGTTATGGAAAGACATAGGAATACATATAGGATTGTAAACAAAAATATAAACCAGGTAACAAGGCAAACAAAGAAATAAAAGTCTATAACATAAAAACAAACATTAGCTAACAAGAAAAAAAAATCTGCCATACCAGACTTGGTACTTGCAAAAAGTAAAATAAAATTACATGTAAACAAAGGTGGGAACATAAGCATTTAATGCTTCAAGCTCAGCACATACAACCAGTCATTCGAAATGGAAAAAAATATCATTTCAGCCTCTATATAAGAAAAAAATCTCTGAAATAATGTGTAAATAGTTAAAAAGAGTACAACTGAAAATCTTTCTTTAGTATTTTATTCAAAATCTTGTACCAGTGAATGTAACAAAGCCTGTATATTTTCTTTTATATACATCATTCTCATTCGTTCACTTGAAACCTGAGCAAAGAAAGAAAATAACATATAAACATCACTATATTTTCAAACTCGAGATCAATTAACAAAACAAAGCAAGAAGTTTTAAAGAAGAAGATCAGAACTACAGTTTTCAAAACCAAGTTTTCGTCTGTTCAAAATCATTTTAGGTGAGTAAACATAAATTTATAAAAAAGTTTTAAGTTTGATTTAAAACAGTTTAAGACTCTTTGATGATCTGGTTGTACATGCCTCAGTTTGAATATATTTTTGTGATGCTCTGTGCTTCTCTGTAACTGATACAGGGTGTATCTTTGTTTTCAAATTCAAATTATTCTCAACAGAATATTTTTAAGCTTTAATTTTTCAATCAAACAAGAGATTTAAACTTAGATTGAGATTTTTAGAAGCTGTTTAAACCATTTTTGAAAAGAATACCACTGCAATATTGTTTTACAAGTAATCAAGCGACAGTTTGATAAAATTCGATTGTTGTAAAATATTAATTCAAGTTTATAACTTGGATTCTTACTGCAAATTGTGATTTTTAAAACTAAAATGAAGATTTTTAGTTCAGTATTTCAAGAGCAGTTTGATTTTGAATAAAGTTTGCATTTTTCCCATTTTCAGACAATTGAATCAAATTAAAATGTGGAAACTTGAATTGAAGCAAGTCTAACCATCCATGATCTCGAGAAAAATGTGGAATAATTTTTCCATTGCGTGAATTAATTGGACGAGAACAATTTAGGGTTTAAGAACCCATTCCTGTCGTGTTCGAAAATGATGGTGCCGCGCCGTCCACAGGTGATCGGACTTCGTGCCTTCGGTGCCAATCGTGGCGTCTAGCGTTGGCGAAGCTTCGGTTAAGTTTTTGTGGCCTCTGATGGCCAGGAGAGGTGGCACAAGTAGATTTTCTAGTGATGTGTTGTTGGGTTGTTGGGTCGAGATAACTCGAATTCTCGTTTTCGAAATTAATTCGAGTTTTGGGTGTTTGTGTGGTTTTGGGGGATGGACGTCGACTCGATGGTGGCTGCAGCTTCGACCAATGGCGACAATTCTGGCCCTGCACGTGCACGTGGTCGTGTCAGTGGCAATGGGTTTGGGAAAGGAGCAGTGCGACTCGAAGTCTGCTCGGGGAATTGAGGTGAAAACTCGAGGTCGAACTCGAGTTGTTTAGTATGGTATCGGGTTAGTTTTAAAAATTTAAACAAATTTATAAAAAAAATCGGTCACGGGTAAGTTTGAGCTGAAACCTGAAGTAAGGAGCCTTTTTGCTCGGGCGTGACTCGAGTTGACCATCTGAAACAACATTTCCAGTTTGAAGTTGTCGAAAACTTAAGTTTAAACAATTTTATAAGCATTCTTTATAAAATAAAGATAGTTGTTAATGAAGGGTAAGGTAAATGATTTCGAAATAATTATTTTGAAATAAATGAAGTTCAATGAAATTTCAAACTTATATTTTCAAAATAAAGTTGTTTTTTTTAAATTTAAATTTAACTTAATAAAATATTGAGAAATTGAATATTTAAATTTTTAACTTAAAACAAAAATTATTTGTAATGATTAAATAATGATTAAACCATTAATAATTTGTAATTACCTTGTAATTAAAAGTTGATTAATTTTAAGAATAATTAATTAATAAAGGTAATTAAGATTTAATAAATTAACAATTAAGAATAAATAAATTAAGATAATTAGTTAAAGAAAATTAATTAGTTAAGTTAATTAAAATCTAATTAATTCATAGTTAAGGATAATTAATTATAAAATTAAAATTTATGAAGATAATTATGTGGTTAATTCACTTTTAAATCACATTCACCCAAATTAGAGATGATTGACTATCATCAAATATTCTGTACTGAATTGATATTTCTATTGTGATACTGTGATTGTTTTGGTACTGAACTGTGATTTGTGATTTAATTCTGTATTGATGTGAAAACCCCTTTGCCCGTAAACCGGCATTTTTATTTCAATGCGATAAGGAGTTGGATTTTAGTTTGTTATCCGAAACCCACATCGAACGCTGAATATAAATCTTTGGGATTGTCATATCCACGTGTTTTAAAAATTTATCGATCACTATTCAGTTTAACCGGGAGAGGACCTTTGTGTCATATAACCCATTCCGAATAGTGATACATCGAAATGGATTGCAATTGAAGACCGGTGTTGAAGACCGGGTATTTGTGAAAACGATAAGATGACCTATCGATTGTCTCTGCACTGAGTTGCTCCGGTATAAAGATTTCCTAAGTGATGGGAAGTCCGATCGGCATTGTAAATACCCAGATTGCAAGGACTTCTTCGGAAGTGCCTTCGGTTCTGTTCGATCCCGGAACAGACTTGTATGGTTGTATGTCCGACACTACACTTTGAGATATAAAGCTGATTTCTTTCAAATACATTTCTTTTTGGTGGCGGAGAATTTATTCTCTTAGCTTAACACCCTTCTCTGAGACGTACGAGCTCAGAGGTTATGTAGTTGAAGGTTATCAGTGATATACTCCCAATTTGGTAGTGTGGCATGCTGAGTGCTGCTATGTGTTGTAGATCATTTGTTGATCAAAGCATGTCTTTCGTGTAAAGCGTAGCTTTGTGGACGAGACCTCATCAGACCTCACAACCCGGAAATGGTCGAAACAGGAATATGCGGCAAGGTTATGAGGGTCGCGCCCTTTAGGGTATGTCATTTCCTTCTGGAAAAATGTGGTATCAGGTATGGAGTCCTGGTATTTAACCTATGTGGTTGCTCCAATCTCATTTCTTTGTGGTTGTTGCTTTGTGATCGAGGCGCCTCGGATAAAGGTCCTAAAGGACCGGGGAATGGCATATTCGTGAGTTACCTAGTTACAGGGGTAACCCGGCCTTGTGTTGGCAGAGAGCTAGTTAGTTCTCGGGACGTCCAGCCAGAGGCGATCCCATGTGGCGGTAGGAAGTTCCTTAGCCTGACCGTTTGTTGGAAATCCAATTCCCAATACGAAACTTGTACGGTTTTAGTTGTAGAACCTGCTATTTAGCATAACAGCTATAGTAGGCATAGTATAATGGTACCTATGCTGGCCAAGATTAATATTCTATTTTCTAAATGGCTTTCTACACTATGCACTAGAAATAATATCAAAGAATTTTCTCGTATTAAGCATATTTGACTATCATAAGAAGAAATCTCCTCCAAGTCTGCGATTGCATTGTGTGTGTGGCGGGAGGTCTTATGGTAGTTTCATTTTCCAAAAGCATATCAGATTCTTTTTAAAATCTGTTTTATTTAAAGCAACTACTTTTGTTTACTCATACCAGTCACATGACTGACCCGGAGTTTATTGTTTCTTTTCTAAACTCTGGGTGCCCATTATTTCCACACGGGCAGCCTAGTAGCAGGTTTTCCGTGCTTTGGTGTTAGCTGGATTATGGAGTCTTTTTGGGTTTAGGAGCTATCAGATTTTGGGAAGCTTTTCTCTTGGATATCTTTTGAAGTGCTTAGATTTCTGAAGACTTTATCCAAGTAGATGTATGTTGGAACTTTTTGGAAGACTCTGTTGTTGTTATGTTGTGGAGTTATTATCTTCTGTTATTGTACCTATATGTAGTGCTCTAGTATGGAAGACATATGTATTATGATACTCTGATGTAGTAATGAATATTATGATGATGTTGTATCTATGATGTAATGTATGATATTCAGTTTATTTCCGCTGTTTATATTCATCTGATGTTGTTATAAGCTCCGCCGAACTGAAGTTTGACGTTTGAATATCTGACAGTCGAATACAAGTGAGGTATTTGATGTTGATTTTCGAATGCTGGATTTTAGGATCGTGACAGTGATCATCTGGGTCAATGGTTCCACTATATCTCAAGGATGGAATTTTAACGTGGGATATGATCATGGTGGACATTATCTCTTCTGCAAAGGGAGCTTCTCGGTGGTTATTGTTGACCCTGTCATCGAGAGTTCCTTTTCCTTTAAGATTAAGCATATCCTTTGCCATTTTCTAGGCCATGTCTCTTATATCAGCTTCGTCCCTATGATAATTACTTCTTAAAGTTTGTATCCCTTGGAGGTTAAACTTCTAGATTGCTCCTTGGACTTCTCCTCCAATCTTCCTTGGTAATATGCCTTAACTTTGTTATCCACCAAAGACCTTGGAGAAAGCTTGGTTGCTCCAATTTACTGGTGATTTTTTCTCTTCTATGGTGTCATATGAAGCTTAATTCTGCTTTCATTTCTGAGCAAAGAGAAATCTAACCCATTCGTGGAGACTTTACCTCATCTCCTCCTGTGAGCTTGGTAGTTTTGGAATACTTTTGAGTGAAGATTCCTTCTAAAAGTTCTTCCACTATTGATACTTGTGGTTCTAGGTTTTTAATTTAGCCTCGCTGTTGGTAGGTTGTGCCGGCTCCGATGGTTATCCCGACTTTGCATTTCCCAAGTTGAAGTTGGAACGACATTTTATTCTAATGTGGCTGTTTGCGTGACTTCTTCATTAGAAACATTGATTCACTTTGATATTCCCATTTTCCTGAAACACAAATTTACCCAAATTAGTTTAAGGAGTGAATCAAACAAGAGGAGGAGGTTCGAGCCCTCCTTCTAGCGCCAAAATGTTAAACCAAATATTTGTATAACACTCATGATGTCGTGAATGATAAATGAATTCTTGATTCGAGTTTATAGAATAACACGATTTAGGATGGATCTATCAGTATTGATTGAATGAAGAACAAATCTATCATTCGAGGCTAGTACAAGACGATATCATTAGGAGATGAGCTATAATGCCCATGGGTTTTAGATGTTAAACTTTTGATGACTCATATGACATCTTGGAATATGATATTCGAGATCCCTTAAGATCACTTGGACCAAAATATTCAAGAGCTCTTAAGATCACTTGGAATAATATATTCCAGAATTCATAGGGTCTTTAGGAATAGGGTACTACAAATCCCATGTCATATATCTAAAGGAGAAAGAAGATAAGTGGTAAGTATGTGAAATAGCCCATTAAGTGTGTTAATGAACTAATTAATAACACTTATGTTCGTAGTCCAATGTCTATATGTAATAGGCAAGATATGAGATATGCATATAAACACTAGTTTAAACCGAAGCTCATGTGAAACCATGTAAAATAGAATCACAATTGTCTTGGGTCTAAAGAGATTTATTATATACATGCTTATGTCCAACAATGTTCAAAATGCACAATCAAAGTAATATGTATGTTCAAGTCCTTGTTCATATAAATAGAGCATGATTTGAGAAAAGAAAATCAGTCCCCCTTCCTGCTCTCCCCTAGGGTCGTATTTAAAGGGGTAGAAGAGTTCGACACGGCTGCTAAATACCACTTTCGATGTCCAATCTTTGGCATGCATATTCTTCGACGTCATCAATGGCTCTAGGTTCCATGTTTTACTTTCGATGGTCTTTGGAATGCTTCAATAATAGGAAACGACACCAATATGAAGCAATGTTGACATGGGGCAGCATCATTCTATATCATATACATTTTGATAGCTTTTGTATGGACATTGACGATAGTCATCATCAACGTCATATCGAAGGTTTGCAGTGATATCCCCGAAGTGCGGTATTGATATAATGTAACGTTGAAGTGAGACGGTATTGATGATAAGCGACATTACTCAATATGCTAATTTTTGATATTGATAAGAGGTGACACTGATTGGAGTCGATATTGATTAAGTGCAACATTAATCCCGACCTTATTGATATGTGGCATTGCTTGAGTGGTAGCACTGATGAGTAAGGACACCAAATAGAGGCAACATTGAGAAAGTATGGCATTCATAAATCATACGGCTTAGATGATGGGAAATATGATATCTATGCGGTATCGACTAAGTGGGGGCATCCTCCTTCTCTTTATTGATGAATGCCGCATAGATAATACACAACATGAAAGAGGCGTGGTATCACCTGAGGCTAAGTATTGAGAGGAAGCTTCATCGCATGAGACACGACATTGAAGGAAGGCAGCATGTAGGAGTGGCGGTATGGATGAGAGACGACATTGTATGATATGTGACATGGCTAACTCTAATGAATAGTTTGTGGCATTGTATATGGCTTTTTATTGATGAGATGCAACGCTGTAAGCTTTCGACATCGATCCTAGTGGCATTGGTTTCTTTATGATGTCGCTATTTATAGCATTTCCTTCGGCATTGAAACTTTATGGATAACAAGGTGTTGAGAGAGCACCGACTTAAAGTGAAGTTTACTAAGTGTCACTTTTGAAGGAGGGAAGTGCGATTTTTGGGTCATGTTGTTTCTGAGTAGGGCATCATCATAGATCCTACAAAAGTTGCACCAGTCCAAGATTGGAATAAACCCAAAAATCCTAAGGATGTGAGAAATTTCTTGGGATTAACTCGATGCTATAGATGATTTATCCAGGACTTATCCAAAATAGCTACACCGTTGACTCATTTGATAAAAAAGAATCAGACTTTTACTTGGGAAGCGGGATGTGAGCATGCATTCATGAGTCTGAAAGAAAATTTGTCGAATGCACTAGTGTTGACCATTATGAGTGGGGATGAAGAGATAATGGTATACATCGATGCTTGTGGTACCAAATTGGGTGCGGTATTGATGCGGAAGGGTAAGGTTATTGCATATGCTAATCGACAACTGAAGCCACATGAGAAGAAATTCCTGACTAATAATATGGAGTTAGCAGCAATTATTTGCACTGAAGATTTAGAGGCATTATCTTCTAGTAAAAGGTTAGAGCAGTTTACTGCCATAAATCATTGAAGCACCTCTTTTTGCAGAAAGATCTTAATCTTCGCTAGCAGTAATGGTTAGAGTTCTTAGCCTTCTATGACTTTGATATTACATATACCCCCAAAATAGAAAATGCAGTTGCTGATGCATTGAGTAGGAAACATTTCAGCTTAGGAGTTGCGTTCATAGAGTGGATGCAGCTAGAGTGTATTACTAGTTATGATCTCTGACCATGGTGTAAGCTAGAGCTAAAGATATTAGCAGCTTGACTATCAGACTTACCCTGATTGAGTGGATCGGTACTAGTCAGAGACGTGATGCCAGACAAGATGATATTATTGCTAAGATTCAAGAATAAGTAGAGTCATAATAGATGAGACATTACAAAATCGACCAAGATGGTTGACTCTGTAAAGATAGAAGATTGTTTGTACCTGATGTTGATGGGATGTGGGATGAGGAGCTATAAGAGTGTAATCATTCGAGATTGACTATCCACCCCGGTAGTAATAAGATGTACCATGATGTGAAGTAGGCCTATTATTAGAAAGGGACGAAGAAGGACGTTGGGACATTCATCTCGAAGTGTATAAACTGCTAATTAGTAAAGGTGGAGCAGAAGAAGCCTAGTGGTTTGATGCAACCGCTAGAAGTTCCCAAGTGGAAGTAGGAACAAGTGTCGATGAATTTCATTGATGGACTGCCATAGACTAAATGGGCCTATGATGGAATTTGGATCATAGTCGATCGATTAACCAGGTGTGCCATATTTGTACCCGTCAAGTCAAGTAGAATGGAAGCCAAACTGGCCGAACTGTATGTGAAGTGGTTTGTGCAATTCCATGGTGTACCATGGAACATTGTGAGTGACTGAGACACGTTGTCCACTAGTGGTTTTGGAAGAGCTTACAAGAGGCATTGGGGATAGAGCTACATCTGGGTACATCTTATCACCCTTAAACTGACGACCAAACTGAGAGAGTGAATCATATCTTAGAGGATCTCTTGCGAGCTTGTATATTAAACTTTGAAGGCTCATAGATGATCATCTACATCTTGTTGAATTCACATAAAACAACAGTTATCAATCCAACATTGATATTCACCATTTGAGGCATTGTATGGCCTATTACGCGACACTCCTTCGTATTGGTGGGAGGCGGGCGAAAAACCGATACTTGGGCCAGATATGATTAGAGAAACTTTGGAGAAAATCAAAATCATTTGGCAATAGATGAAAGTCACTATAGATAGACAGAAGAACTACACTATTAAGAGACGTAAAGATCTAGAGTTCTCTATCGGTGATATGGTGTTTATCATGATCTCTCCATTGAAAAATGTAATTAGTTCTATAGCAAATGGAAGCTGATACTGAGATTTTGTAGGTCCTTTACTGATATTAGAAAGGATTGGGAACCTTTCTTTTAAAGTTGACTTACTCAAAGAATGGTGGGAGTGCACAATGTGTTCCATGTTTCTCACCTACCGAAGTTTTTGCACGACTTAGCATGACTATCGCACCATATCAACTGGATGATATCGAGACTGAACCAGAAGCTTCGACACCTCGTAGGTCTACTCGTATCATCGGGCATGATACGAAGCAGCTTATGAGGAAGATAGTGTGGTTGGTGAAGGTTTAATGGAGTGAAAGCAAGGGCGATTACACATGAGAGACTAATGAGAGCATGAGGATAGATCATCTGGAGCTTTTTACTTGGAAAGACTTTCTGTTTATCACTTTTACTTTCACTTATGATATCATAAAGTATACTTTAATGTAGTATCCTGCATGTTAGGATATGCTTGGGTATTATTGTTAGGCATGCGGGATAACCTTACTAATTTTGTCTGGAAACCTGAGGGAGAAATTCCTAAAGCGGAGTAGAATGTAATGACCCATATTTTACGTATAAGAGGATCATAAAATATTAGTATTATTTTTATATAAGGTTGTATTATTCTGTAACTTTAGGAAATGAGTACAAGAGACCATTTCCATCCTTAGAATTTTTGTTAGACGGTTTGAACCCAAGACCCTTGTAAGGCCTATAACTTTTGATAGGAGCTGAATTAGGGTCTGAAAACCACTTCCAGTAGATTAGGATGCTTGTTTCCCTTTCTGTAGAGTGGACATAATAGGAAAAGAGACTTACCGTTTGGATGATATGGCTATTTGAAGTTCCACTTGATGTTAAACAGCTTAGTGGGTAATTATGAGTATTAGTTGCTAAGTCTAAGGCCACTTTCGGTACAAGCACCCATAGAGGGTTGATGGGATTCTCCTTTTATTTTCACACTTCCCAAAATAGTTAGAGAAACCACCATTAGTATTCCCTAAGCTTAAAACCAATCCAAACCTTACTTTAATTAGCCAAATCTTGTCATTAAGAGGAGATTAAAGAAATTAGCTCTTGGATTTAGGGATTTGCTGTTAGAGACACCTTGGATCTACTGTTCATCTCGTGCTCTTTTTTGATTGCTTTCAATTTAGGTGAATGGTTAGAACCTATCACTTACTACTTAGTCACTATATACTTATAAATGATGCTTTAAAATGATTTTTGGACCTTAACTCATGTTTTAAACCAAACCAATCTCATTTGTCAATTTCAAATGATTTGGTAAAGTTTTATGAAATTGTATCCTTATAGATCTCCCTTGTTCTTATGGATTTCCTCCATTTTCTTACCCATAGATTTAGGCTATAATTTGATGTATGTGAATGCTTTCTTGTTTGGACATAGTGTATACATTGAATGCTTGTATGTGTGTTGTTTGCTTGGTTGAAAATGCCGATCGAATGGCGACTTAGAAATAGGAACAATGCCACAATTCATCACCGATCCATGGACGTGACATTGACCAAAGTTAGTGCGAGTTGTGCAGGGTGACAAGGAAGGCCTCACAAAGCTACATTTCAAATTTCAAGTCATTTGGAGTTCGTTTCCTCAAGTTATGGGTAAAAGAAGTTGAATCGGGAGTGATGTTCAAGTGGTAGATCGGTGGAGAACTTGCTTCGAGTTGTAATTCGAGTCGCATAGGGGATGGCTTCGGCTCTCACTTTGGGTTACTTAGAGTTGCACTTTGGTAAACAAAATGGTTTCAGTGTTGGATCGGTAGGCTCGGATCGGGTGACATGGATCGGGGTGCATGTATCGGTGGGGTCAGTTCGACATGCATGGTTTGGTAGGGGTCGGATCTGTGGCCATGGTTCGAGTTTCATGGTTCGGTGGTGGGAAGTTACCAAGTTCACTTTAAGTCCTGGATGTGTTTGCTTCGAGTCTTCTGTGTGTTTACTTCGGGTCATGGCTGAGCTTGCTTCGGTTTTGAGGAAGGGGGTTTTAATACGACTCAAGTACTTGGCTAAATTTGGCCAAGGCTTGGTTCAGCATCCTGCTGTGCAACTCGATGGCTAATTGCGGACTTTGATGATGCGTAGCTTGGCGATAGGAAGTGACGGCTTCCATTATGCGATAATTATACTTCGAGATGTCGAGTGTAGGGCCACGGGTCAGACTTAAGGAATTGTTAGAGGATGATTATGAACAAATTATGATATTTTATGACTAGCGATGATTGTCGAGAATCGTCCCCATCTCGATGACTTCAGATGAGAGTTGTATGACGACTTAGAGACCATTTCCTAGATGGCTCTGCTATAGATGACATGTGCAAAGGGGTCACTGTTACTTGAAGGTTCGTAGAGTACTCGTAAAGCAGGGGCAATGTGGGTGCATCAACTTGCACTATGCGGGTCCTGATCTCCATGATGGGCGCTCTAATCTCCATGACGGGTGATCATTTACCCTAGATCAACCATGACTGGCGGTCTAATTCCTGGCCTACTAAGTGGCATGGATTCAAGTATCAAGAAATCAAGATGTTGAGCAGTCTCTGATGGGGTCATCCAAGTATCATATATCCAATGCAATGAGTGAGTGAATGTGAGGAACAGGAATGGATGTTATGTTTACTTTGGTTACTTATCACCCTAGGGATGTCACACGATGTAGATATTATTGATGTAGATATCTGGGAACCCATTAGTACTTTGATGTATAGTACACCCATGATGATTATGATATAGAGTAGCATATGTTCTGTGTTATGTGCTAACTCTGTGGATGCAAGGACAAGTCAGGTATGATTCTCCATACTTTATGTCCTAGTATATTGACTTTATAGTACTTGAGATTTTCTACCACTCAAAGTCGACTATTGTCTGACTCGGGATTTTATGCTTTGCTTCATACTGAGTACTGTTAAATGAGTATATTAGCTGAAGAGCACGTGGAGCTGGACAGGTGATGAGCAGGAGGTTATACTCTCGTGTATTACTATGTTTAGCTATTATTTCTTATCATTATGTTGCGCAACACTATGGAGCTTACTAGTGCTTTTATCTTTTTAGAGAGAGTTATCTATTTGAGTTTATTATCAGTCATATAAACTCTTGCACTTATGTTATATAGCTGTATGGATCTGTGCACTCTGATTACTATAGTTCATTCACTTATTACTATCTTGCATGTTTTATATTTGTGATGACTATTATACTTTACTCGATGCGCTGTGGGATATACAATAGGTTCTGTGATGTTTTATTTACTTTACAACCCTTGACAACCGTCCTGCATCGACCGTGCAACGTTGTAGTGCACTCTACAGTTATATTGGGTGCTAGTGTTGTAGGTCGTTACAATATTAGTGGAAGATTAGAATTAATTAAGATAGTAATTCAGTCCACTGTTTTGTTTTGGATGCAAATGTGTCAAATTCCAAAAAAGGTAATAATTCAAATAGAAAGTATACGTGCAAATTTTTTGTGGCAAGGTAGGAAACATTTGGTTAATTGGAAAACAGTATGTAAGCCAAAACAAGGGGGTATGGGTTTGAGAAACCTATATGAAATTGCAGAGTCTAAAGTTATTAGATTGCTACAGAAATATTTTGAGCAAAAGAATGTTTGGGCTAAATGAACGAAACAAAAATATTCCATGAACAAGAATTTTTGTGTTATTCATGAAGATATTAACACTTCCTCTACATGGAAAAAACTTTTGAAATCCGAAAAATCTTATTGTGGTCTAACTGAAAGGAAAATGGCAGATGGCAAAGGTACAAGTGTCTAATTTGATCCTTGGATTGAGGGCAATACAATGACTAATATATTAGGGTGACAATACTAAAGTTATTCTTGGGGTTATAACAAAGAAGTATATGCCTTATCTCTGAAGGAGAATGGTGATCAACACTTCAGCTTTCCTATTAGATATGTAATCAGATTTAGAAAATTGATTCACAGTACGGTGAATAATGATTTTTGGTGGTGGAAACCCTCACATAATAGGCAATTTAGTGTCAAATCAACTTGGAATAGCATTCAAATACAAGAACAAATTCAAGGGAAGTATCATCATATATGGACTAATGTTAATTGCCCGAAAGTGTCATTGTGTTTATATCTAGCATAAGTCAACAGATTAAATACATTGGATAGAATTAAGCAATGGAGTAATATACAATCATCAACGTGCAAACTGTGTAACAATGGGGATGAATCAATCGAACATCTCTTCTTTCAACGTGCCTACTCTAATCAAATTTAGCTTGTTATGAAACAAAAACTACAAATTTAAGAATCTAATATTGACACAATACACGTATGTCTAGACTATATCGTAAACAATTTCAAAATCAAGAACTTTCAAACTGATATTGTCAGTGTTGTAATTAGTTCTACGGTGTGGTACATCTGGTTAGAATGTAGGCATCATGTTCTCCAGAACATATGTTTACCAGCTACTATTAGACTAGAATTGTTATTACATGACCATAGAACATTAATTTCTAAATCGAAACATCTACTAGAAGCATGCAATGATAGAAGTAAAATCTGTGCGAATTTTGGTCTTATCTGACTATGAAGAGGAGAAGGGAGGCGTAGGTAGGCGATTGACTCGGAACTTAACTAGTAACTCCCAAAGCTGAGCTTTGCTTGGCTCTGCCACTGTACGAAGTTTGCTAGTACTTGATGTCATGGTAGATAGCAACGAGAGAATGATTGGGTAACTAAGCCGATGGAGACAAGATTTTGGGAGCTTGTTAGGAAGCCATTGAAAGAGGAATTTTTCGTTGTTTGTTTTTTATGAAGTGATGCAGACCATAGGAGGTGAGAGAAAGGAGTTCAATAAATTCGTGGTTGCTGCTTCATGGAACTAGATAAGTGCTCCAGCAGATATTTAAATGGTGATAGCCGTTTTCTTTTCTTGAGCTGTTGAGCATTCCAGTATGAGTGGTATTTGTGGCACAATCATCACTTGTTTTGGTTCTTCTTTGACAGATCAGGTTGTAATTGTAAGTTAATACATGAAGATAATATGTACTCTTTTCCCTTGTAATGTACCCATCTATGTTAGGGGGTCAAAAGGTTTTGATGAGACATATTATTGAAGTATATGAAGTGTATCAATAAAGTACCAATTTTCTATTAAAAAATATTTAATTGTTTACTTGGTAAAACAATTTTAAAATAGATCTGGATCTTTAATTTAAAATAAAATATATGTATATTATATATTAAAATTCAAAAATAAAATTATAATACTTTAAATAATGTATAATTTGTGAATATATATATATATATATATATATATAAAATCTTACTATATTATTAGTTAACAAAATATAAATATATCTATATTAAATTGCTTTTCGGTAATAAATTTAAAATATCAAATATTTTATGCCAAACACACACACACACAAATGTATGTATGTATGTATGTATATTTATAAATTAGTAAATACTTATATATACTTATGTTACTTGTATGTTACCCGTGTATTGCACATGGTATGTTGTAGAAAAATAATGTTATAAATATTTTTGAAGAATTGAATTTATTATGCAATATAGGATGAATTTGTTTGGATAAATGAGTTATAAATTGAATTTACTATACTTCTAAGTGTGTAATTTTTGTTATGTGATGAACGATCTTTACATTTGAATAATAATAATTAAATTATTATTTTTGTTGATAAAAATGAGTTATATATTAATTTACAATTTTTTAGGATTCAATATTTGTTAAATAAATAAATAAAAATTAATGTTCTTAATTAATTTTGAAATTGGTATACTTATAGAATTTACAAATATAATTCATGTACTTCAATTTTGAAATTGACATTTAGCTTTTGATAATTTTTTGACAAAAAGATAAACGATGTATAGATTTAATTTCAAATATTTCTTTAAAGAATAACGAGAATACCTCAAGTAGAAGTGTAATAATAACGAATCAATGTATTTTTATGCGTTAAAGTTCTTGCCACATTTATTTATCATAAATAAGTATATGATATCATTAAAGTGATAAAAAATATATATTTTTAACTACTAAAGGAAATATTAATTGAAAATAAGAAGTGGAAAATTACAAATCATATTTTCATTTTAATTATGTAAAAAATTGATTTTTAATCTACTATTTTATAGCTCAATAATTTAGTTTATATAAAGCTTTTCAAAAAATATTTAACATTTACCGAATATAGATAATAAAATACAAAAGAAAAATAATTCTGATCAAAATATGGTATAATTTTTCTCTATTAATTAGCATAATTTACGAATATAAATAATTAAAATGTAACAATTTTACAAAAAACGTACTCTGAAAATATTTTTATTTTCAACATAATAAAGTACAAATATTCATCACTTATCATTAGTCGCAATGTCATTCTTCACAAAAATAAATTTTATTAATGACAAAGAATCCACTTGACGTAACAATTTCTGAAAGGAAAAATATTATATATGTTTGTAAGGATATCCATTTTTAAAAAGAAAAAATTGCATGTATATATCTCTTAATAATGAAATACTAACTTTAGAAAGCAAAAATTATGTATACATTTCTTTGCATTAAAATACAAATTTTAGAAAGAATTTTTTTGATGAACTTAAATATAGAATAATGTAGGAGAAAGATAATTTTGTATATAATTGTGAAAATTTTAAATTATATGGACTAAAAAGAAAAATTAGTTTTACCATATTTGTTTGGAAGAATGTGGTATACACATTGAATTGCCAGTTTTATGCTTTATTAGTTCAGTTAATAAATATTTGTTAATTGGATTTTTTTAGAAGTTTAAATTTAAACTTAATAAATTCATATATGGACCTGAATGTAAAAACAACATAAGAAAACCTAAGTGAAATTCATAAATAACTATAAAATTTATAAATGCTAATTTTTAATGTAAAATGATAGAAGATGAAATTAGTAGAATTTTGTAATAATTTGTATACAATTGTCGAAATTTTAAACTATATGCACTTGAATGAAAAATTAGTTTTTTTAATTTTTGTTAATATGAATGTGGTACACACACTAAATTGTCAATTTTTATACAGTTTATTAGCTCAACTAATGAATATTTGTTAATTGTTATTTATATTTAGTTTAACTTCAAGGTCACTTAATAATTCTGATATACGGACATAAATGTAAAATAATAGAAAAAACTTGAAAGAAATATTTAAATATTTGTTCCTCATATAAAGGCCATATAGCCTCAAAACTTGTCCAAACCCATTAAGTAATAAAATATATTTAAATCAAATTTAAACTTGTATCGACAGCGAATATCGATTCATACATAGATAACTTCTATATATGCACCCATTTAATTACTAGTGACACCCAGAAAAATACTATTTACACCAAATACACCAAATACACCAAATAAATGAATATTAATATTTTGTAAATACTAATTAATTTATAACAATTATAAATCAATTAAATCATGTGGTATTTATAGGGAAATTGTCTTGTAGAGTAGTCAGATCTCCATATACGAAGTCTTACTTCAGATATGAAAAGCAGGATGGGAAGATGAAGTCCCTAAAGCCAAAAAAACGACTTAGCACCAATTAGAAGTGGTCGGTACTGACCTATTGTTTGGATAAGGAATCACTCATTCTTCCCTCCTTTGGTCTTCTATCTCTGATGCATTATGTTCTGAGTGCTTTTCCTGAGAGATTCTGCTGCTTGCGAGAAGTTCTAATATAACTTGTACTTGTCTGCTTTCATTCAGAAATTCCTTGAAGTTATTCATTTATTCCTTGAGAAATGGATTTCATGATGACCAGACAAAACATAGTTCCACAAGACATAACTCCAGAGCCCCAAAATAGCCATAAAAAGAGCTTGGTACTGAGTAGAAGTGTTCGGTACCAAGCACTCTCCTTTGCTTCAGTCTCTCTCTAAATTCTTGAGTCCATTTCCATTATCCACCTAAGCATGTCCCTAAGTCCGTGAAACGTTTTTCTTCATCTTGGCATCTGGATTCATCTGAAGGCTGCTTGGTTATAAAGCCGGATAACACTTGCCCCTTAGAGTATGCTTCTGTTGGAAACAAAGCATGCTCTGGAACAAATCAAGCATATGCCATTATCCATATATCTCAGTTGGTTATCCATGAGTTTCTTCAAAGCATTGTCTCCATTCCGTAGATATTCGTTCAACTGCTTTATATAGTAAAAATTTCTTTTTTTATGCTAAGGACAAAATCTACACTATGGAGATCATTCCATGCCTTAGCTAGGTATGTTCTACCTTCCCATTATTCCTTTCCTTATTTTTTGGCCAAAAATTCATCTCGATACCCAGCTGAACTGCTCGGTACCGAGTCCTTTTGCTTAGTTATCGAGTGCTCTATATACTTGGTGCTTAGAATTTTTCTATCACTTTTTTGCCTTTAATCATTTCATGACTGAACCTCCTTTGCTACTGAGTACCATGTGATCCTTGATTTCCAGCCCCAAATTGACAGCCGTCGACCATATAGAGTTGCTGCCATCACCAGAACACCACCGCCGACTTTAGAACACTACTGTTAACTTTAGATCTCTGTTCTAACCACCGACTCCTCCTTGTTCCCGTTCGATACCGAACCCTCCTTATCTCCAAATTTTGATCCAAGACAAATAGGTGGGTTATGAGGTTGGTGGTGGTGTAGTTCGGGTCCTCATGGTTGGTGATGTTGGCGATACAGGTTTGGATGATCTCGAGAGTGTTCGGTCAGAGCAATCCCTAGGTTCTCCCAAGGTTGTTCTTGGGTTCGTCCGAAAGTGCACTCGGGTTTGACCTGTGGTGTGTTAGAAGAAGTGATTGATTACCATAACTCAAGTCTTTACATTGCAAAGTGCTTTGGTTTGCTCTGACCAACATTTGATCGATTAAATATTGTCGTTCGAATATCAATAGGATGGTTCTCTTCCTAAAAAATTGTCGTATTGAATGTGCTCCAATATTTGAACGACTCCATCGTATAACACTTCCAATTACTGCACTTCCCGTGTTCCTATAAAAGAAAAACTTTCATGTTGCTCCAAACAGCGATTATGTTGTCGATTATCCGACGATAACGGGTAAGACCCGATGCACAGTTCCTTCGTGTGGTGTGACTCATTTTCCTAGCACAAGCGAGCTATCTAAAAAGGATGTCCCGTTCATCGTGTACAGGACTCACACTATATAGATGAACACTTCCACTTGCCCAGGTTGATGTTCATAATCTAATTGGTCAACACACATCGACATCCGTTAGATTTTGGACGCAGGTCACACGGGTATAAATTTAAAATAGAATTCCAAAATAAAACATACTGACCTTGTTGAACGCCAAGTTTTCCTGTTTAGAATGACTCGCCATTCTCCTAGATTCCATACTAGCATCGGACCATTAACTCCTCCCGAAGCTGGGTCTACTAGCGCTCAGGCTTCAGCTCCCATGACTTCCGAGACCAGGTGTTCAATTACCATAGAATTATAGAGAATGATTATTCCGATAGAACCAATTCCAGAACAGCCTCCTTCTATGAATGAATATATCGGCTTAAGAGTTCTAGACGATCCACCCGAAAAAGTGCCAATGATTCTTACTCTTAAAATGCTTCGGAACATCTACTGACAACACGGAATTCTCGAAGTTGATGACTTGTTTCTTGCTTAGGGCTAGTGAGCACACAATCATTCGATCGGCTACACTACTTGCAATAGATACATGTGCTTAGGCGGCATTGTATCTCCCTTTAATTCGTTCCTAAGCACGATTCTTCAGGACCTCGAGTTAGCTCCATTTCAAGTTCATCCCAACTGGTATGCACTGCTGAGCGCTCTATACGTGCTATTTGTAACCCAATTTCAACGACCTCCGAACTTCCAAGAGTTAACTCACATTCTGAGTTTTAAACATTGGCGTGATTTTCCATCTTACATGGTCATTGAGGCCTGGTGTCAATGTAAGATCATTGAAGAGCTCCATAATAAACGTTCATACTTCAAGAATAAGTACTTCTTTGTCTGATGCCCGTACTGCTTCAACATGCCTTGGCTTTCTGACAGTAAGATTCTCTTCTCTGTACTCTTCTTATACTTGGATTCCATCCATCCAAGCATTTAACTTATTATCCAATTCATTCATAGACATTCTCTCTTGAGACACAAGTGACGAGTATACTGAAACATTGAAAGTTCTCAAGAGAGTTAGCTTCAAAGATCGCACCATGCTTACCTTTTGACGAATGAGAACCTCCATGGTGCAATTTGTTACATTCTGAATGTTTGTCATTGTCACAACCATTCCTCCAAACGGTTCCAAGATTCCTACCCGATCTTTGGCCCCCACTCGTAGCTCCAGTGAAAATCTTCAAGTGGAAGTTGAAGGTCCATTGGGTACAACAAATGTTGATTAGTCGGTCAATAGAGCAGCAAAGGAGCCCATTGCTGGTGAAGACCGAGAAGAAGGGGATGAAGAAGCTGGAACGCAAAAAATTTAAGAGGGGAGCGATAAGGAAGAAAGGAAAGAAGGAAAAGAGGAGGCGAAAGAGGAAGAAAAGGAAGAAGAAATCGATTGAAGGAGAAGATACCAACTATGATATCGGTCAAGAGGGAGACGAACCATATGGTGAAACGTCTCCTGAAGGCACCAAAATTCCTGCCTTGCCTCATCCCAAGCGTATAATCATCAAGACATTCAAAGAGGCCACAGAACCAAGCATGGCGCCTTTATCCAAGGCAACTCCTCCGACTGGTTTTCAAAAGGCACCTTCAATTCATTGAGCGACTTTGATATTTCAATCGTAGATCTCCTTAAGGAAGGCTCCCCAGGCTTCACTTTCCCTTCTTAAGATATCCTAGCTGAAGAAGGCAAGACTCCATCTTTATTTCCTTCCACACATCGTCCATAGGTTACTTAGTGGGGACACAAGCACTCCACACACTTCTAGGATCATGAATATGCATTCCTTGCATCTGTTTACCTTCTGATGTTCTAAAACTTATACAATCCTTTCTCTTGTTTCAAGTACTGTTGGTAGGGATAGATTCAGCCATCTTCATTATGGTGTTGGTGAAGAGAGAAAGCGCACACCTGAGCAACCTCGTTCCATCCATCAGATTGTAAAGAAATGGAGGAGGAGAGATTTTGAAGAAAAGAAAATGAGCGAGAGGTGAAATAAACCGCCAGGCCGAGAGGGATCGAAAGAAAAGGCAAGCCGAAGAGAGGCAGCCTTATAACCACGGAAAATGACACAAAAATTCACACGATCGTTGTGATTCATCTTCTAGCATTCCTCTACCTCATTCTCAACCCCAACTTCCTACACACCAACAAACTCCGACTTCTTGTTCCTTGACTACAATAGTGGCCCTTCAATCCAAAGGAACCACTGCTGATCCAACTCTTGTCCTAGCTCCATCAACCCGCATGCAAGCTTCTTTCCTCGACCTTTGTTTAACCAGTGTCATGTTCGACCATGATATCAAAAAAATTCCCAAGGAAGAAGCAGACCAGAAGGTCCAATGTGTCAAGGAGCTCATTGAATAAGGTTATGAGTGGAAGAAGCTAACTTATGCCCTATCTAAGGTTAACCAAATCAATCAAACGAACATTCAACTATCTGAATCTGAACAAAAGACCTAAGATAGCCTTATAAAGGGGTACAAAATAGATTTAGAGAAGATGGAGGCAGAGAGAGATGCGATCCTGAAATCTAAGGCTAATGCCGATAGCCTGATGGAGAGTTGAGGTGGGCCCATTCTAATACTAAAATTGTAATGAAATATTTATTGAAGACTGTCCACGAAGATAACGTTACTTTTAAGGCACGGTTTGTTGAGAAAGACTTAGCCCTCACCGTGAAGCATGAAACTATTCGGACCACTGATAAAATTATTGAAGACCATGCAACTAAAATCCAAAAGCTCCTGGCTGAAATAGAGAGGCTGGAAGACAACCAGCTGTTAGCAAAGGCTAAGAAATTAGATGTCTAAGTTGAATATTCCGCTACCGCACACGATTTAAAAGAGCTAAAAGAGCTAAAAGCCAAAGAAAGAGAAGAACTCAATACCACCCTTCAACACATCTTCGTCAATGTGATAAAGTACAAGAACCCGAAGTGGCTAGGAAGTTGGTATGCTGTTACCCTCACCGATACCTAGGAGGAAGTGTTTCATCATGTAGAGGCAACCGGCGAAGGTCTCACTGAAGACGAGTTAACGGCCAAGTACCTCGATGTTAAGGATATAGCAAAACATGAAGAAGGAAAAGCTATTCTTTCTGGGGAAGACGTTACAGATAAAGCCGCCACTGAAACTTCTATTGCCTCAAGCGCATCGGGTTAGAAAAAATCATCGACTCCAAAATCCTAAGAGCTTGTAGTGGATATTCCTGCAACTGAGGAAGCCAGCTTCAAAACCACGCGAATTATCCCAGCTTCAACAACACTCACTCCTGTTGAGCTTTATGTTCCCTTATCGTTAACCCACCAACTCAGCATTCACTAGAAGAAGTGGAAAATTTTAAATCTCCTGTTCCATAATCGAGTCTAAGCGAAGGTATATCCCCTGTTTCTCTAATATTTGAAGTCACGAAGTTCCCGCCTGAGACTGTAACTAACCTCTACTTCTCTGTTTGTGAAGTTACATGTCATCCTTCTCTTCCACCAATTACTCAAGGGTCTGGTACCATTGTTATTTTCACCATGTCAACCTCCATCTCTATAAGACTCGTCACTCTGATCCCTCCTTTCAGTTTCGAATCTGGTCCCGAGTCTCCGAAGATAGCATCCCTGGAAGGATTGGAAGATGTTTCTCATTCCCAAGGAAGTCGTTTCAATTACTAGCACTTTGGCAAGAGAATAAAGATTGACACTTCCAAGGTCAAAATCAAGATCAAACCCGGTACTGAAAAGCTGATTGTTCATGTATCGACAAGTCCTTCTACCAACTTCCCCAATCTAGTTAAAGCCACTCAAGATCAAATCCTATGATGCCCCTGCTAGAAAGACCGACGAGCCTCTTGTGACAACTGAGAGAGAGACCACCCAGTCCAAAGATGACACTCATGAAGAGGGGAAAACCAAGGTGAACGAAAGCAAAAGAGGCCATCCGGCACTTCTAGTGGCTAAGGCAGTAAGAAAGGGAAGAATAAGTAGGAGATTCCTGGGACTTGTGAGCAAGATGGCCCCTTTTTTTGTACATGTTGTTTCCTATTTTGTTGTAATTAGGCCACGTTTGTGCGGAAGCGACCCCATAATCGTTGTATATAAAAGCTGAAGTAATGAAAGATCACTTTTCTTTTGTAATATTTGTTCCATTTAGTTTTCTGCACTTTTATACTTTATAGTTGCTTATATACAACTACTTTCATATATAATATAATTGCTTGTACTTCAATTTATCCATATTATACATGTTTGTTCTTGTGTAATGTTTTATTTACTACAACTCTATGCATATAAATAAAATTCCTACAATTACTTTAGTTATATTCCATTATTTAGTCCTATTTTATAGCTGCCAAAGTATTCTATTTAGCTAAACAAAACAGTAATTTAATCAATTCCATGGTTATTCCTGTTCGTTTTAGGTCGGATTTCCTTTGACCACTAATGAGTTACTAATAATTTAAGTTCTGTGCTGTTCCCCATCCTCGGGGAACAGCGGTTAGGACATCTATTTCCTAATTTCCCTAATCTCACCGATAATCATGTATGATCGGTGTTATCCATGAATTTACACTATTACAACTCGGCGAAGCATGTCCTACTAGGACGTGAATTGAACCGTAGGCTTTATGTTGTTCCATCATGTAGCGAGTCCTGTTTTTGGGACTCGTAACTCTAAATGCCAAAGTCCGAGCATCACTCTCCAACCTTGCCAATTTCCGAGGCTTGGTCGGATATTAACCGTGTGTGAAAAATTATCTAATTGCCCCAAGTTCAATCGAATCTCCCAGTCCTAGTCTCAGACAACAGGAGTCTAATTGTCCCTATTTTCATTCTTCAGTGACTATCCTTGCTTATCCTCGGCCCAACGTATCCCGTCAAGCCGCAAGCGTGATTGTGAATATCCCAATCGTTGGTCGACTGATATATCCATGAACCTCTGCCTTTGGATGCCTATCGTTGGGCATCCATTCTCAATCTCACCTATTTACGAGCATTGACCAAGGGTACCCATTGACCATCCTCGCTTATCCTCGGCCTAGTGTATCCTGCTAGATTGTTAGCATGGTCAAGAAATTTCTATTCGCACGTCAGCTTCTATCTCCTAAAATCGATGCTTTTTTGCTGCCTGCCCCTTGCTATTCCTTATTAACCTTGCCCATTTCAGGGCTATAATCAATACCAGGGGAATGTGGTCGAATTATCCGATCGACCCTTATGGTCCAATTCCTTTTTCTATATCCTTGACTAAAGGAATCAGTTCTAGATTGCATTGCTGATCGCGTAGTACAAAAATTTGCTTACAAGAACACGGTTCCATTGGTTCAAGAAACTAACTTTTATTTATAAACAAAAAACGCGGCAAGTCCTGCCTTATTACATTTCCCCTAGAATCCTTGAGTGGCTTATTTGCAAAAAATAAATTTAACAAAACTAAGTAAAATAAAATCGTAGCAAGTCATTATTCCATGCCCGTGGAATTGGGATTCCGTCAACAGTAGCCAACTTGAACATTCCATCTCCAAGCTTTTTTTCGATTGCATAAGGACCTTCCCGATTCATACCAAGTGCCTCCATACCTAGAAGAACTTGTTTCAAACTAAGATCCTTACCTCAAAGGTACGGCTTTAGACCTTGGTGTTAAAGTAACAAGCTATTCATTTCTGGTGAGTAACAACCCTTAAATCCGCTTCTTCCCTTTTCTCACCAACCAAATCGAAGGGCTCAAGTAAGAGTTCCTCATTTTCCTTGGGATTGTAATGTCTTATGATGTGAAGGGACTTCCAATTCTATTGGGATCATAGCCACTCCTCCATAGGCCAAAGTGAATGGCGTATGTCTAGTTGCAGACTTGTGGGTCGTCTTATAAGCCCACAATGCAAGTGGAAGCTCATCGACCCAGTTGCCCATGGCTTTATATATTCGTTTCTTCACGGTGGACTTAATGATTTTGTTCACCACCTCCACTTGTCTGTTTGCCTGTGGGTGTGCCAGTGTAACAACCATGTTGTTAATTACCTAATTAATTACGATTAATTATGGTTAATTAATATTTATTGAGATTTGTAATATAAATTGGGAAATTAATTTTTTTTTGAATAATTGATTTGATTATCAGTTCTTAGCAATTGATAATTGAAATAAATTATTAGTAAGAAAATAAAATTTGAATTTGTCAAATTGGATTTATTTTTAATTATCAAATATAATGGAATAATTTTTTTTAAAATAATGATTAAAAATTGGCTAAATAATTAACTTATCTTTTGTTAATTACATTAATTAGTGTTAGGAGATAATAAAACAAGAGTTAATTTAAATTAGTGCTTGTTGGACTGAATAGAAATTTGTTAGTGTATTTCTATTTATTGTTTTTGTTTGGGCCTTTGTTTTAGGATAAGCCCACTAGCCTTTAGAAAAGAAATAGGATAGCTACAATTTCCCTTAATCAGTTAATCCATCATTCTCCTTTCTCCTGTACGTACAATTCCTCAGAAAGAAAAAAATAAAATAGAAACTCAAAACTAAGTCTTAGAAAATCAAGATCAATTCATAGAAAAATCCTAAAATCAAAAGGAGATATGGGTAAGATTCCTTTTCATCTTCTATATTCAATTTTACCATTTATTTAAGGTTTATTTTAGTCTGTAATTTCTAAAATTATTGGTAGGAGAGGGATTTTTGGTATTTTGATGGAGATATAGGAGTTGTAGAAGAAGAGAATATCAATAGAGTGTTCAAAGCTTTGTTCTTCGTCAATTAGCAAGTTTTCTTCATCTTTTAGATTAGAGGTGAGTTGCAAACTCACATATCTATCTCTATTAAGTCTTAGTGCTCCGAATTGAGTGACAAGTATCACTAAATAGTTGAATGGTTTGAGTAATTTGATTGAATTGTTGAAATTTGCAAATTGGTTGCTGAAATTTATTTGTGAAAACTGCTGTAGTAAAACAGCGATATCTTAGTGTAGAATGGTCCAAATTGACTCATTCTTTTTATGGTAGAAATTTCCTTCAGTAAGCTACAAGTTGTCTTTTAATCACTTTCTAAAATTCGGCAGTTTAAGGGATCGAAATCGGGTTTGAAACTGATATACACGCTCTGCTCTATCAATTTTCTAAGTTGAAACCTAAAACTAAAATCACCATAACTTTTTAACCGTAAATCCAAATTATGCAAACCCATTTATGATGGAAATCTGAGACTTTACAGAACTACTTTCATGTTTTATGTTTTCAAAATTTCCAAGGTTAAATTGGTCAAAATGGTGTTTCAAAACTGAAATTCTATCGTGACCCGTGATTTGTTGCTATGTTTATGATGTTGTTTCAATGTGCTTTGAATGTTTGGTTGTGATCGTTTTGATATATATATTTCCATTAGTTTGTTAAGTTATAAATTGTGTTTAGAGATGACATTAAATTCAAACCTTATGGAACTATTGGTCGTTACAATCTTGTGATATGTAATAGTGAATTTCTTGTGCTTTATGGACCTTGAATCATTTTTGATTCAAAGCTTTGGAAATTTATAAACGTAAATCTACCTATTTTGCAAATGTATATAAATGCTTAGTTTTGTATATAAATAATTTCGTAAAGAGAGTTTATTTAAGTTCTAAATATCAAACTTGTTTTCTAAAGTAGTCTAATTACTTTTATAAGTGATTTTATGGATTTTGAATTTTAGTTCTGGAAATACAAGTGTACGAGGTTTTAACTAATTACTAGAATACTAAATTGGTTTTGAAAATGGTTTAATGGATTCACAAATAAATGAATACTTTTATAAGTGGCTTTTGGAATATGGTGTGTAAACATTATAACCTTATGGAATTTAAAGAATCAATGTGATTTTGGAACATGAAAAATCTTGTTTTGTAAAATAAATACTCTTGGAACAATTTGGAATAACGGAATATTTTGATAAGTGACAAATTGAATAAATGTTTTGAGAACCTTAATTATATATTTGGGGAGTACTAATAATCGACTTAGTGTTATCAATTGGTTTAAATGTTTTGAATCACGCTTCGTCGAATATGACATAACCCATTGAATAAAATGTTTTAGTGGAATTTACTAACTCATTAGCGAATAATCTAATTCCATCGGGTATTATGGGATGCCTTGGTTAAATTCTTGTGATTGTATTTGTGAAAATACTTAACACTTTAGAGTTGTATTCTCTTTTGGTGAATGACAAGTGGTTGCTAGATCCTTAATGGAATGTAGTTCAGGTTTTCCAATGGTATCCGTAATAAGCGATATTTACTAGCTTTTAGTAAATTCTTGGATTTGACCATATGGTAAGGGACGTATTGGTTAAGTTCTAGTGATTATTGAAGGTGGTAGTATTTGGCACTTTAGAGTTTACTTTCTTTTGGTATGCGGCAAGTGGCTGCTAGATCCTTAGGAAGTTTACTCATGGATTTCTTTTCAAGTGTAATAATCAAAAATAAATCTGAAAGATTTGGTCATGGCTGCTATCCTTGAGATCGTCTTATGATCCTGTGATTATCGTCCTGTGTACGATCCCCGATGTTGGATCGGTTCGTGTGATACCAAATTGTTTGTTTGTTTGCTATGGTTCTGTGTACGATCATTATGAGCGTTTTGAGTAAGATTTCTTGGATTCTGGATATTTGGATTCTGTGACTATTCTGTGTATTTGAAATAAATATATATTCTTAGGTCTTGTGTTCGTGAAATGGATATATATTTTTGTGTCTTATGTTAGTGAAATAAACTTGTATTCTTATATCTTGTGTTCGTGAAATAAATGTATATTCTTACGTCTTATGTTCGTGAAATGAATATATATATATATACTTGTGTCTTGTGATGGATGCTAAATTAAGCTAATTTTATTATTCTGTGTTTAGTGACTAGTTCACGTCTGTGACCTAAACTTATAACCCGGTTCTGAGTTAAATTAATTCCCGACTCGTTATATCCTGGACATCTGTATTCACTTATATATTGTTTATTCTTGGGTTTTATTCTGTTCTCACCCTATTGGATATTTAGAGATAGTGTGACTCGAGTGTTATTTTGCTCGAGTCAGACCGAGACTTTCAGGTTATAGGATGAGTAGACCTATGGAAGGTTGGGCTAGCAGAAGTTGGACCTTTGATGTTTAGTTATATCACTTAGGAATTTTGTGTGAAATTGAGATGTATAATTAAGATTAGAAAACTATAACTTGTATATTAATTGAGTTTAGTATTTCATTTTGTAAGCATAAAATTTGTATATGTATAAGTTGAGATTTTTATTCCGCTGTGATCTGTAATTGATGTTTATACGATATATTGTCCTGATTCTGAGAAATCGATGTGTCTATTACCTTGCATTAATACCATATACATCAAATTTTAGTTTAGATATTAAGTGAAAAGGTATAAATGACATGTCAGTGTTATTATAAAATTATACTCACATTCGATCGCCTTTAACAAGCCGTATTCTCCAGATTAGCAGATAACATTACTTGTAATGTTCTTGGCTAAACTGGGCATCACGGTAGGGTCATTACAGCTACCACTAAAAACTTTTCTTAATTCTTGTACCCATTACTGAAATCCTTGAACTCGGTACTTTCGAACTGGGTTCCATTGTCTGTTATGATCTTCTGGGGTAATCCAAATCTATAGATGATGTTTTTCATCGTGAAGTTGATTACCTTTTTCATTGTAATTATGCCATGCAGTTCTGCTTTAGCACACTTCATGAAACAATCCACCACAGCTATCATGTACTTAGCTCCTCCTTTTGCCATTAGAAGCACACCGATAATGTCAATTCTCTAAACTGCAAATGGCCACGGGCCAACCATTTGTGTAAGCTATGTGGATGGGGTTCTTGGAACCCTTATAAATCTCAGGCAAGGGTCGCATTGTTTGATGTAATCAGCCACATGTTGATTTATTGTTGGCCAGAAATATCCTTAGCGAAGTTCCTTTTTTGCTAACGTCTGCCCCCTTGTGTAATCACTACAGCTACCTTCATAAATTTCCACAAGAACTTTGTTAGATTGCGAAAGATGGATCTTAAGGCTAATTTCAAATTAGAGGAGGGGTGAATAGTGTTTACTATTTTTTGCAAATATTTTTAAATTCTTTTAAGATTATAATTAAAAAATGTAGAATGAATAATCATAGATGTAAACACAGTCAGATATAAATATAGTAAATGTAAAAAGTAAAGATATGGAGAGATCACACCAGGAATATTTATACTGGTTCGAAATTACCCTACATCCAGTCATGTACAATTTCTTATGCAAATTCCTTTTAAAATATCAAAGTCAAAGCAATCTCGATTTCTAGACTACAAGACACACCCTCCAGATTTTCCAAGCTCTAGGTACACTCACTAGATTCGGAAGGGGTACCGGCAAACCCACTTAGATTCGAATGAGACACCAAGCACACCCACTTGATTCAGACGGGACAAAAGCACACCCACTTGGATTTCAGAGACACCAAGCACACCCAAGGTTATAAGAGCATGATTTGATAGAATTTACAGACCCGATTTCTAGATAATGAGTACAAATGATCCTACAACCTCTTGAATAGCACTTTGACCTTGATTTGAGTGGAAGAAATGAGAGAGATCAGAGAGTAAATAATATAGAATCAAATCAATAGAGTTTGGATTTGAATCTGTTTGAATTTGAGAGGATTTTGAGTAGATTTTCTTTTAGAAATCAAGAGAGTAAAAGATGAGAGAAAATATGAGAAAGTAGTTAACAAAAATTCATTTGGAAAACCCCTATTTATGGAGAAAAATCAATCATGTCCATCCGTGAAGAGGAACGATGAAAAGACACTTCCATTCAAATTTGAATTTTGAAATTCCAAGCCTATATGTCGACATGTATAATGGGGATATGTCGACATATCCTTTGTAATTTTGAAAAACCATTAATTTTTTTTAAATGTTAAGTTTTGCAAAATATTTTAATACTTTATTCGATCATTTAAACATAGTTTACACACATTTTAATCATAATAAATCTTAAGAAAACTTTATAAAATTATTTTAAAATATGTTAATATATAAAGTATTTAAATATGAATTTCTTTTGAATATATATATATGTATGTATATATATAATATAAGTGAATATATATTTAAAATCAAAGTTTAATAAATGTCAAAATATACTTTTAAATACTATAAGCATTTAGAAAGCATAAAACTAAAACTATATCAAAGTATAATAGATTAAAAGTGTATCTAAAATGAAATACTTAAAAACTTAATTACTTAAAATATAATAATCTTGTAATCAAAAAGTTAGGTATCATTTGAAGACCATTTTCAAAAATCAATTTGAAAACAGGGATTCTTTAAAATCATTTTTGAAATTCAAAATATTTGAAAATCATTTAAAATCAGAGAATAGATTCTAAAACCTTTTTGAAAAATGAAGAGAGATCAAAGAAGTGTTATCAGCGTTTTAACAAAATAATCTATGACACTATAACTTATCTGGATATCTTGAGTCTTAAACATGAGTCTTCAATCTCTAACTCTTGAAACCCTATATCGGCCTCTTGAATCCGCTCTTGATACTGTACAGTCTTCTTAATCAACACCTGTCTATTATCCTACTGTATACTATATATAAATTGATAAAAAACATTATATCTATATTTTATATAATGTCATATGGTTGTTGTCATCAAAACAAATGCCTAAGGTACCAACAGTCTACCCCTTTTTGATGGTGACAACCATGTTTATAAAATATGATATTACTCCTCTTGAGGTACAAAAACTTCCCCTTAATCTATGCTTGGATATTTTATATATTTCTCCCCCTTTGTCATCAAAAAATATATAACCAAAACTCCCCCTAACTAAGGTACTATATGATATATAAAAAGGGACAAGGACGGTATATAAGATTGATGTATAAATAAGAAGTGATAACAAAAACCAATTTTAATTACTTTAATCTAATACATACATTCATTCAAATCAATCCAAGTCTATACAAACACACTTTAAATTCACTCTAAAACAGACATAAATCAAACCAAAGTCAAACCAAATCACAACTAATCCTAAATAAGTCAATTCACACCAATCCATACGTCTTATTCTAGTACAATATTTTATTATACAAACTTAAATCAAATCTTAATAAAACAAACCAATTATTTTAAACATCCCTAGGAACTTTTACCTAACCATCGAAACCAAAAATTGGAGCTACTTTGATGGCATCCGAATCTTCATTTTCTTTGTTGATGGCACAATCTGAATTGTTGGTTGGTTCGTTTTTGATAAGGGAAGAAATCATCCATCGAATCGCGTTAAAATGCTTTTCTCGTTCTTTTATCATCTGCATGTGACTCAATTCTAAATATCTTTGATTTCTAAGGATAAAAGTAAGAATATTCTTGAATGATTGAAAGGTTTGTTCAAGACTTTCACATAATTTTTGGTGTGGAGAAGCCATTTTTGAAAAGTTAAGTTTGTAATTGAAAAGGGAGAAGAATGGAAATAGAAATGATGTTTTTCTGGAGTGAACACGTTTATATAGGGGTGAGAAATCGTTTGAAATGAATAGGTGTTTGGTAATTATTTTATTTTGAAAATTAAAAAAAATTGTTTCTGCCCGTTATATGTCAACATATAGGTTATACATATGTCGACATATGTACCATTTTTTCCAAAAATAACCATCTTGCTATATTTTTGTCATTAGCCTAAACTATTGTATTTTTATGGATTTCTAGAGACTAATAACAATATATAACAACAAGGAACTTGATTTCATTGATGACTATATATGAGTACATGGAATTTAAAAGATAAACATAAAGATACATGAATTAAAACTAACATAATTCAAACTAAAAACTAGAAAATCAAAGGAAATACAACTAGGAAGAAGTAGATGAAACTCTTCCACTAATCTTGCGAATGATCTTTTCAGATACTTTTCTACTTTGTTGGTAAGAGAAATGAATTTCTTAGAAAATGGTCTCTTAAGCTTCTTTTGGTTATTAACAATTTTCTCTTTATTTTAGAGAATTTTTTATTGAATTGATGAGATGGCATTTCGATACTGTCCAAAGAAGTATCTTCCTCCTCTTCTTGTTCTTCCTTCTCCTCCACTTCTATTTGTTCTCATTCCTCTTCCTCTTCTCTTATTTCACGCTACTCTTCCCAAGCCAATCTTTCTTCCTTTTCACCAAGTGTTTCATAAGGCTCAAATATTGGTGAAATTTGCATGCGAGAGATGTTAGCCTTGTTGAAAAGTTTGCTAGGAATGGTTTCCTCTACTCTTAGGTCAACACCAAAATATATGAATATTCTAGTGAGATACACACCATGAAAGAGTGTGTTCTCATGCCTAGAGATATTCTTATGGATGAATTCATCCAAAATAATTTATGATTAATTTATGTCATAATGACCATAAATTGCAAAAAGTGCTTTGAATTTTTTTGAGTCGGGTTATTATAATTTCCCATCCTCGAGTTATGCTTTGTTACAAAAGAAGACTCAAAATTCTTGCTTTAGGATGCAAATTTTTTTTTGAACTCAAAATCCTCGTTACTTTCAAAAATATCATGAAGAACATCACGATTTTGAATATCAATTTTAAAAGTCGAAAGGTCTATTCCACTAGATTTGCATACTTAAAATTTCACAATTTAAAACAATTTGAGTGTCGTTAACACTACTCCAAACTTTACCTTCATTCCCTTCATAAAAATTCCTTTTCAAATTTTCATAAAACATTTTTACTAGATTTGGAAAACATATAAAATCATTTTAGGAAGCATCAATCAAACCAAGGATTTCATTTTGAACATAAATATCATAAAGATCATAAGTAGAAAAATCATCAAATTTGGCGAATCTTCTGGAAGTGACTTTCTGAAAGAAACATATTCCATATAAGCTTCCATTGCATCTTTATCATAGAAAAGATAGCTCTTAGTTTTCTTGGAAAGCCTTATGGATTTAGGAGTATTTCTTGAGGATTTCATTGATGAATTGTTTGAAGAGATAAGAGAGATAACGGATTTTTGAATTTTAAAAAATGAGAGTGAAATGAATGGATGGAGATAGAATAATTAAATAGAGAATCAATAGACATGTTTCTCTAGTCAAGTGACGTCTTTTCAGGACATTGGAGTTGGTAAAAATATGGAGGGAATTTCAAATTTTGAATTTGAAATGAAATTTCAAATTCTGAATTCATGTGCATATGTCGACATATGGCTAGGGGTTATGTCGACATACAGCCCGTGATTTTGAAAATTAGGAGTTGAATGAATTATTTATATTTTTTGGTATATGCATATACATAATGATCCTTTAATTATTACTATTCTATGTATTTAGTAAATAATTTTAAAACTGAAAACATACATATATTTTATATTATTTTTATTTTAATATTAAAAAATAATTTTTTTTATAAAATATTTAAAATACACACACATACACACTAGATTCATCCAATATTATTATTAAACTATAGATTATTCCTAATAATCAAAAGCAACCAAAAACTCCATTCAAAAATTCAAAATTTAAATTTTAAATGCGTACCTATTTTTGCTCCATTTCTTCGAACTTTTCTGAATTGATTATTTCTGTCACATATTAGCATTTTCTATATATGGTTCGTTATCTTTTTAGAAAGCATCTGAATTGTTTAGTGTTGTAGTATAAGCCTTTCTCTGTTTTCTGAACGAATTCAATATTTGGTGAGGTTTTTCGGTTTCTCCGGTTGTGGATAGTCTCTTTACATATGGCCCAATTCATTGCAGTTGAAACATCTAACATTTCCAATTCCACTTCCACTTCCTGGATTTTTATTATCATTTCTCTTGAGATTATTCATCTTTCTGTATTTCAGAAATTTTGTGAAATTTCTGGTCATAAAGGTAATTTCTTCATCGTCAACGTTGTTTGAATCCAGATCATCTATTGTGGCATTGAAAGCAAGGATTTATTCTCTATTGCCTTGCTTTCTCTCCTACCCTACATCCATGCTTTAAATGACATTATATTGCCAATTAACTCTTCAATTTTCAGAGTGCTAATGTCATTAGCCTCTTCAACCGTAAGAGTCTTTTGTTTCCATTTAGGAATAAGTGAATTAAGGATTTTTCTAACTTGACCCTCTTCAGAAAAACTTTTACCCAATGCAATTAGTGAATATACTATATCTTGAAATCTACTATACATTTCATAAATGGACTCGTTTGGACTCATTTTAAATAATTGAATTTGATTAGTTAACAGAAATTTTTGGTTTGTTTGACCTTATTAGTGCCTTCATGTATAACTTGTAGTATTCTCTATATTTCATATGCAGACTTACAATAGACACTTTATTGAATTCGTTCTTATCTAATGAACAGAATACATATTCATGGCCTTAGAGTTACTTTGTGCAAGTTCCTTTTGGTCAGTAGGCCATTGTGAAAAGTTGGTCTGGGGCTCGGTGTACTCATTCTATGTGACATTCCAAATATCTAGACCAGTTGACTGTAAGTAAATTTTCATTCTGCATGACTAATAAGTATAATTACTGCCATTAAAAAGTGGGGGTTTGGTATTAGATTGTCCTTCAACAAAGGTGTTATTAACAAGTGAACTAGCAGTGTTACTAATGGTGTTGTTAGCCATTAAAATTTTTCAAAAATCAAAATTATGAATACATTGAAAACCAATGCTCTGATACCAAATGTTAGTCTGTGGAAGATGGATCTTAAGGCTAGTGTAACACTAGAGGGGGTGAATAGTGTTTTTTGATTTTTATGAATTTTTTAAACTCTTTTAATATTATAATTAAACAATGCAGAATCAATAATCATAGATGCAAACACAGACAGATATGAAAGCAGTAAAAGTAAAAAGTAAATAGTTAGAGAGATCACACCAGAAAATTTTATACTGGTTCGGAGTTTCCCTACATCTAGTCCTGTACAATTTCTTATATAGATTTCTTTTCAAAAATCATAGTCAATACAATCTAGATTTCAAGGCTATGAGACACTCTCTAGATTTTCCGAGGTCTAGGTACACTCACTAGATTCGAACTGGACACCAGCACACCCACTTAATTCAGATGGGACACAAGCACACCCACTTGAAATTCAGGGACACCGAGCACACCCAAGAGTATAAGAGTATGATTTGATAGAGTTTACAGACTCAATTTCTTGATCTTAAGTACAAATGATCCTATAGCCACTTGAATAACACTTTGATCTTGATTTGAGTGAGAGAGAGGAGAGAGATCAGAGAGTAAATAATAAAGAATCAAATCAATAGAGTTTGAATTTGATTATGGTTGAATTTTAGAGGATTTTGAGTAGATTTTCATTTAGAAATCAAGAGCGTAAAAGATGAGAGAAAATATGAGAAACTAGTTAAAAAATTCATTTGGGAATCCCCTCTTTATAAAGAAACAACTGTCATGTCCATTCTCCTGAAGAGATACAATGAAAAGACACTTCTATTCAAATTTGAATGTTGATATTCTCGGCCTACATGTCGACATACATGATAGGGATATGTCGACATATCCTTTGTAATTTTGAAAAACCATTAAATAAAAATTATTTCGATATTAAGTTTTGTAAAATATTTTGATACTTTGTAAAATCATTTAAACATAGTTTATACACATTTTAATCATAATAATAAGAAAACTTTGTATTTTTATAATATTTTAATATATAAAGTATTTAAATATGAATTTCTTTTGAAAGTATTTATATATATATATATAAATAAAGTATAAGTGAATATATATTTAAAATAAAAGTTTGATAAATGCCAAAATATACTTTTAAATGCCATAAACATTTAGAAAGCATAAACTAAAACTATGTCAAAGTATAATAGATCAAAAGTGTATTTAACATAAAATACTTAAAACTTAATTTCTCAAAATATAATATTCTTGTAATAAAAAAGTTAGGAATCATTTGAAGGCCGTATTGAAAAATCATTTTGTAATAGGGATTCTTCAAAATCATTTTTAAAATTTAGAATATTTGAAAATCATTTAAAATCAAAGAATAGATTTTAAAGCCTTTTTGAAAAATGAATGGAGATTGAAGAAGTGCTATCGGGGTTTTAACAAAATAATTTATAACTCTATAACTTATCTAGATATCTTGAATCTTCAATACTCATGATTCTTCAATCTCTAACTCTTGAATCTCTATATAAGCCTCTTGAATCTGCTCTTGATACTGTACAGTCTTCTTAATCAACACATGTCTATTCTCATGCGCTATATACTGTATATAACTTGATAAAAAACATTAGTATCTCTATTTTATATAATGTCATATAGTTGTTGTCATCAAAACCAATGCCTAAGGTACTAACTAATTTTCCTAGCCTCACCCTTAGTTACACACCTAAGCAAAGGGTTAGAGAATCCTCTTATGTAAAGCACTTCTTCTTGCATCATGAACCGTGGTGCTTTTCAAAGGAGTTTTTTTCGTTCATTCTTGTCTCTTAGGAGATTTCCCTTGAGTAAGTAATCCTTGATTTGAGTCATCCATGACTCCTTTTCCTATTTGATCTTCAAAATCTTGTCAACATCCATCTGATCAATACTTAGAGTTGATAGTAGTATAGTACTTCCACTAACCAATCCGAACGGTTGTGCATTATCAAAACTAGCTAATTTCGCCAGTGAATAAGCCTTCGCATTCTCTTCTCCAAGGATGTGCGTAATTGTGTAATATTCAATATCCTCTATTAGCTCCAGTGCCTTTGTCGGTAGGGAGCAAGTCTCGCACCCTTAGCCTAATATTCCTTCTTTACTTGACAAACCATAATTGCAAATCACTAAATATATGCAGCATTCTTATCTCTAGTTCATTTTCTATCCTTGACCCTACTACGAATGCCTCGTACTCAGCCTCGTTGTTAGTTTTGAGAAATTCCAACTTCAAAGCATGACAAATTGATTGCTCTTCCAGAGTTACAAGTACTACTCCTGCACCCATTCGAAGCACCATCCACAAACAATTTCCAATGAGAAAGTGTGACCGTATCATCTTCCTCTTCACCATCTCATGCGGTAAACTCTACGAGGAAATCCGCTAACGCCTACCCATTTATCGCCCTCCTTAAATTTCAAGTTATATCATACTGACTTAGCACAATATTCCATTTTAGCAACCTTCCCGTAGTCTTAAGCCAGTACAATACCTACTTCAAAGGTTGATCCGTTAGTACTTTAATCGAATGAGCCAAAAAATACGATCGTAGCTTTCTCGATGCTATCAGCAAGCAATAAGGAAGTTTCTCCAACTTCAGGTAATTCTTTTCAACTCCAGTTAACCGCTTGCTATTATAATAAACTAGCCTTTGAATCCTCGCTTCCTTACGTACCAATGCTGCACTCGGTGCGTGAGCAAACACTGCTAAATAGTCAAATAAGTCTTCTTGGTCCAACGGTTTAGGTAAGACTGGTGGTGTTTCCAAGTGCCTTAGTAACTCCTCGAGGGAATTTTGACAATTTGCATTCCACTCAAAGTTCTTTTTTCCCCTTTGGGAGCATCAAAGAATGGCATACATTTATCTATCGCCTTCGTGGTCGAGGCACCCATGTTCCTCAAGGCGTCAATCTGCTCTGGATTAGCCTCAATGCTCCTTGAATTTACAATAAATCCCAAAAATTTCCCTGATGCAACTCCAAAAAAGCATTTTAATGGATTTAACTTCATTTTATACTTCCACAATACCTCGAACATTTCTAAATGGTAATTCCTGGATAGCCATGACTTCACGACCATATCATCCACGTATATTTCCATCGTCTATCCGATATGCGTCCTGAACATAGAATTCACCAATCTCTGGTATGTTGCTCTAGCATTCTACAAACCTTCCGGCATCACCCGGTAATAATATAATCCCAAATCCATTATAAAGCTTGTGTGTTCCTGATCTAGTATTTGCATTAAAATTTGGTTATAACTAGAATAATCGTCCATAAAAGTAAGCAACTCATATCCCACAGTTCCGTTTACCAGCTGATCAATCTTAGGCAAAGGAATGTTATCCTTTGGGCATGCTTAGTTAGAATAATCGATGTATGTTTGCCACTTTTCTTTTGATTTCTTGACTAAGACGGGGTTCGATACCCACTCCTGGTATAAGGCATCACGAATAAAACCGTTCACCTTCAAGTTGTCTATTTCATCTTTCAACGCAACAGATCACTCCAGACATAGACAATGCTTTTTGATGTCATGGGTAGAAACTTTGGGTCCACATTCAGTGCATGGCATGCTACCTTCGGCGATATCCCACACATATCTTAATGTGCCCAAGCAAACACATCGAAGTTTGCCTGTACAAAATTAACCAATTCCTTTCTCAATCCCGCTTTGAGTTGAGATCCGATTTTAAGAGCTCGAGTAGGATCATCTATGTCGATCGAAACATTTGCTGTCAACTCAGCCATTGCTGCCTACACTTTGTTTGACTTCTTCCCGGGATCTGTAGACTTATCAAACTTGTTATGGTTCCCGATCCAAGGCTTGGGCTTTTGTTGTTATGCTTCCGAGTTCATAATATAGAGAGCTTTCTTTAGATTCTTTCCTTTCCCCGTCGCTTTGCCTCGCGTAATTCAGTAACCTAACATTCCCTACCTACGCTCTGGTCTCCTATAATCGATCCGACCCAATTCTCTATAAGGAACTTCATTAATAAGCACTAAAGAGCCAATGCTATCCTGAAATCAGCTAGGGCCGGTCGACCCAAAAAGGCATTCTATGTCGAAAATTCATCTACTGTCACAAACCTTTGAATCTGCACCACCTTGCGGTCTCCATCACTAGCTCCATGGACAAATTAATTAACCCAATTGGTTGTTTTGCCTCGTTGTTAAACTCGTGAATCATGAATTTACAAGGCTTAACATCCTTCATGCCAATCATTATATGATCAAACATCCTCTTAAACAAAATATTCATCGAGCTTCCACTATCCACTAAAACTCAACATAATGTTGTAGGACCAATAATAGCCATTATTACCTAGGTTCGAAGGTTGGCTATTCAACTCCACCGGAATCCCTATTCCTGAAAACAATATCATCAATTACCTTCCTTTGCTGCTTAGCCGGAGCTTCGTCCTCTATGGAAAAGCAACTCTCCTATGGTACATGCTTCAATGAGCTTGCATATCGCTCCATTTTCCTCCTGCTTTTCTCTGTTAGATGAGGTCCTCCAGTTATAGTATTAAAGAATAAACTTCCATCAGTTCGCCTAGACCCCTCTCGACTAGGTCAAGGTTGGTTTCCTTGGGTAGTTGGCACTTAAGGTCTTCAGTTTTGGCAACCATCCTGCAGCTCTCTTACATATTGTTGCAACTTTCTTTTCTATCGATTCCTCTATAAAATCCCTAAGATGTTGACACTCGTTCGTGTAGTGTTCGTGAATTTCATAGAAATAATAGAACTTGCCTTAGTGCAGTTCTTCCTCGGTTACCTACTTCCTAGGAGGCCTTTTATACCATTTTTTCCCTTGCGTATCAAGGTATATATTTTCCAGGGTGTCATTCGAAGGCGTATACTTGTCTGGCCTCATGTTCCTTAGGTGCCTTTTGGTTTTATTCCGCCTACCACCAAAGCCTCGATTCCTTTTCTTTTGATCATTTGAATTTCCACATTTATATCCAAATTACCGGAATTCTCACCGGTCTGCTAAACTGCTATGTTGCTTTAAATCACTTATTTTGACTGTCCACCACCAGCCTTTCTAGTAGTCTGGCTCGCTTCTTCCAATCATAAGAACGGATTGGCCTTCCGATGGAATTCCTCCATAGTTGTCAGTTGTTTCATCTTTAACTACTTATCAAAGTCTGTTTCCGCATGTATGCCCTGGACCAAACCCATAAACGCCAAACCTTCCTTCGGATTGTTAACCTCCGTTACTGCAATATTAAACCGGTTGAAGAACCTCTTTAACGACTTTTTAGGTCCTCAAGAAAGGCTTGACAAGGACATCATGTCCTTAGGCCAAGTAGTATGGAGCCTGAAGTGTTCCATAAACTTCTTTGCTAACTCACCAAAAGTCGATATGTATTTCAGCACGAGATGAGTATACCACATTGATGCAACACCTTCCAGAAAAGTAGGATAGCACCTACACCATAGCGCATCCATCACGCTGGCACCATCCATATGTCTTTCAAACATAAACAACTACATCTTAAGATCGGTAATCCTAATATATGATGGAACTGTTAGTGTAACACTTCAAAATTTTAACAATCGGATGTTTAAATGATTAATTTAAATATTTAATCATTAAGTAACAGAATGCCTCTTGTAATCGACTTTTATAGACAAGCAAATTGGGACTCGTTACACACATAAATGAGCTTTTTCGACGTGAGTAAAATGAGTATAAACTTGATTATGTTTGAAGTCGATGATTTTTGGAGATGAATAGTGCCAAATGAAGAGAACTTGGGCTAAGCCCATTAGTTGCCTATAAGTGGCCACCTCCTCATCATAATTCTCATTCACTTTTCATTTCTATGTATCTACTTCACCTCTTCCTCTAATCTTCTCTTAATCCACTTCTAATCTCCAAACCCTACTCCCCTCAAGAAAAATTCCTAAATTTAAAAACAACCATAATTCCTCTCTACCTATTCCTCACAAAATCCATCAAAGGATTGGGTTGGATTGGAGTCTTGGTGTTTATTTCGAAATTTAAAGAAAGCTGAGAAGTGGGTTTTGGAGATTAGACCTTGGTTTAGGGAAAATGCAGGTGAGTGTGATGATTCTCCTTATTAATCTATGTGTTATACTTCATATTTTGTTTATAGATGATTATAGAATCATATGAAGGGATTTGGTGATTGTTTGAGTTGATTTGGGTTTATGTCTTGTTATAAACACGATTATATTAACTCATTATTTGTTTGAGACCTTAATAACTATTTTTGAAAATTGTTAGTAACCTAAGAGTTTTATTTTTAGGTTAACTGAATGATTACAAGTGGTATAGCTATAGATTAGAGACTAATTACATGTGATAATTAAGTGCATGTCATTAGTTAGTAATAGTTGAACTAATAGAAATGGTTTTGAAAATAGTTATAAGCTAATTTAGCATGTTTGAACTCTACACTTATTATTAAAGCGATTAGGGGGTTAATAAAGCTAAATTAATATCTGTAAATATTGTTTATGTAGAAGAATGATTTTTATAAGCAAAGAAGGTATTTTAGAAAACGATATTGTATTTTATAAAATAGCAAACTAAGTTTAATTAGTATTTATAAAATGGTTATATGATTTTACAAATGAAGTACAGATTTTATAATTTGGAAATGAGATTTTATAAAATAGTAATATGAAGTATACTTAATTTCATGTGAAATGATTAAGTATTTAAGGGTTTAAATGATCTATGAGCTAATGATGTATTTTATAAAACAAATGGAAGATTTTATATAATAATATGAAACAATAATAAAATTTTATTGAAATGATGTGGTAAACAAAAGTAAGACTTGATTAAGTAATAAATGAATTACTTATTTAAATATACGTGTATGTATACGAGTTTGGGCAAGTATATGTATACTTGTATTTGAAGATATATAATGATAAAGTACTGTAGTCAGAATTATTGTGTGACTTTTTTTATATTGATATACCATTGTTTAATTATATAGATATATCATTGAATACCATGTGGGCTATAGCAACTACCATGTGCGCTATGTTGTGTGAGTGTACACTGGGTCGAGTAATCGCTCTAGTGAAGTCCAAAGTATGACTTGTGAAGTTGTTGTGTGTTTGCATAAACATGTGTGCATAAGCATGCATGAATGAGTGTATCGACACACATATAAGCAACATACAAGGCAAGGAGGCCGGGTATGTTGTTTTGATGTGTTGAGGAAGTTTTGTAACAACCCGAACTCCATGGGTCACATAGCTATATGGATTGTTTGAAATATAATAGTAAGTAAATACTCACCCAAATAATGACACTTTCCTAGCAAGTGTCACTTAGCTGAGAAGTCTCTGCCATCTACGTAACCTGTAGGATGTTATGAGGAGGGGGTCAGAACAAAGTTCTGGTGAATGGATAAGTTATATACTTCTAGGCTTAATTCTACATATATCGATTTATTTCCATTTACTCTTATATTAGGTTCATTAGGTTACAATATTCTCACCTATATTCATAAACCGTGTCCATCTACTCCATAGTAGATAAAAACCTAATAACTAATATATACATATATGTAGCTATATGCCCAATGACCATATTGGTCCTAGATACCACCCATGGTACCTTCCGTATCCTCCTCGAAAAGGACTCCATCATCTAGCTTCGAGAGCATTCCGTAACTACACCTGTAAAGGACTGCTTCGTAAGGCCTACAATATAGATGCTCCACTACTTACTATGAAAATGTAAATCGTGTCTGCACTAGTCTATACCAGTGCTCGGACATCCACAATGTACCACCCCAGTGCGTACATGGAGGACTACGTAATCATTTTGTCTACTATTTAAATCCCGCCAACAAGGTCTACCTTGTATGGAACTTAGTCGGGGATTTTCTATATCTGTAAAGGACTGCGTCGTTAGGCCTACAATATAGATATTCTAGTTGGTCTGTCCCTTTCTCATCGTGGCTATGGCCCCACGCAGCCACCCCTCAACTAATCGAAAGACTTCTAAAGAGTTAAGTGGCCGTGCCCTATTGCAAACAATATAACATCCAATTGGCGGTGCCTCCCATCCAATGTCTCGATAGCGAAAGAATCATTGACCTGGTTGTTTAACTCTAGTTTTTCCCGAATCGCTCTTGGTCTTGATGATGGCCGATATCCGCATGCGACTATCCTTAACCTTACTTGCAAGTACTGGGTATACGAATACCCTACTCCGAACACCAAGCCCTTCTGACTGCCTACAAAGGTCCGCTTCGTTAGGCCTACAATGAAAATGCAGTCAAAGCATACTCTTTTGATGGAACACCTACAGACTTTCCTCCGGGGATGCAGCTTCGTTAGGCCTACCCAGAGGGCCATCCTAGAGTATCCTCATGTCTTGTTGAAGCCTTGTACTTCTTTAAAGCCCAAAAATACTAAGTTGGACGTGCTTCTCCATTGCTGAAATCTGTGATGAACTCTTCGTTAGGTGCTTCATCCGTTGGGCAGCTCCAAACGCATTTCGATTCTTTTATTAGACCCCAAGTTTAATCATTTAATTTGCGTTTAGTTTGCTTTCTTATTCTGTTGGCTACTTATTTTAATTTAATTAGCATATTCTTGCCCTCGTCTCACTTTTAACTATTGTGAGATAACCATATGTCTAATAGGGAATGCTGTTAGTATGAGCCACATTCACTATCTTACTTATTTAACTTAATATATAAATCCTTAAGTTCAATAAGATAAGCCTCTTTTATTATTTCTGTGTTATTTGCTTATCAACTTAGTATAAGTTGTTTAAATAAGCTTCTATCATTATTCTCTACAATCATTGCTTACCAATTTATTATAAGTCTCACGATAAGCTTTTCCGTTCTTATTTCATAATTATAACCTATGTTATAATTCTACTTGTAATTGTTACTTTTTCTTCTTTTATAGTCTGTTATATAATTACAAGCGTTTCTTGTCTGCTCTAGTCCACCTTCTTTTATTATGATATAGAATTTTCTTTAATTCTCTAATATTACATAATTCAATTATCATAATAGTTGCCTAGTTAAATAGCCTGCACAGTGAATGCAGAATTAGGCTCCTTAATTTTTTTTATAGCCTTAAATTCTTAAATTAATAATTTTTTTGTTTCAAATCGAACTTTACTTTGTTGTCCGCTATTTTAGGAAGCAATTCTATTTTATTTGGTTGGTTATGAAAACTATATAATCCATTTCCATATCTTAATATTGGACAATACTATAAACAATATTCCGTAACTGCAAGATATCTCTTTTATTATTTTGGAGCAGTGTAAAATACAATGGTTTCTCTATTATACACTAATTCCCTTTTTTGTTTCTTTTATTCTGGCAGTTACGTTTATCGTTATCTTTTTTATTTTAAGTTATGGAAATGTATCCTATTTTCTAAACCAACCAATTAATCTAATAATTACTCCATAATTAACTTTTCATGTTTTAATGCAATTAATTATAGTAATTCTATTCCTTAACTTTTATTATTTTACATCTAATTTCCTTCATTTCAGTATTCTTAACTATTTAATCCATATTCGCGTTTAATCTATTCTAATCCATACGCAAAGAAGAAAAAAAGGAGAGGATAGAAGAAAACTGACGCTTGCATAAAAATCCAAAACGTAGGAAAAAGATGTAAATAAGGCATAGAAAACAGTGTATAAATACTAATACTGTAAATAAACTTCAAGTTTTCTTATAGTTCAACATAATTTAATATGATTAATTACTGAATAAAATTTTCTAAACGGGAATCTAACGATAAGATATCTTGAACTTAAAAGATATATAAATAAATCCACTAACATATCGTCCATGCTTCAATCTCTATCCCTTTTAATTTGCTACGCTTTTCTCCGATTTTCCACCCTTTTAATTCGCTCTAAATTCCCTAATTTGTTTGTGCAATTCTCTGATTTTCTTGTATGTATATCCTTGCTTAATTTTATTTTTTGTTTGGGGAAAGATTTGATTGATAGAGGAGAAAGGAAGCGGGAGAAGAGAAGAGGAGTTTGCTGCAAATGACAGCAGCTGATTCAGAGAAAATAGTGTGGGCTAGGGTTAAGTTACGTTAGTGAACAACTATGAACCATGCGATTAACCCTAAAAACAACCCTCACCATCATTTATTGATTTGTTTACGTTAGCTTATACTGTATAATTCTCCAATGTTATTCATTTATTCCTTTGTTATACGACCCTATTAATTCACGTTTCCTTCTAAATAAAATTCTACTATTAATTATCCAATTAATTAGATCATATATATATATATATGTGTGTATGTATATGTATATCCAATATTAATTGATTCTTATACATTTTAATTTCTTACCTATTCGAACACGTCAATTAATACCTCTATTAATTGATTGTATATAAAAGTTATACTTTTTAATTTATTCTTATTAACCTACCTTCATCATAAACTTAATTACTTCATTTGATTTTTGTACGCATTCCAATTCTTTTTTTTCTCTTTTTAACTTGGAAACAAATAATCCTATAACAGGCGTTTTCTTCTAGCTAATTAATTTACATTATTAGTTATTGTAATAAGGGCATATTATTTGATTAATTGGCACCCATTTTAAAACGTTCACTGATTGCCAATTAATTAATTGACACGTTTTCCCATTTTAATCGATTTCAAAATTAATTCCTATGCGTCACTCAATCACACATTTATTAGTTTTATATATTTAAACTACCAATTCATTACCCAATTAATTGACATATAAGTTTCTCTCATTCATTAATTGACGCTTACTTAATGTCTTTAATTAATTTCCTAATTGATTGATTGCGTCAATTATAAATTAATATATGTATGTTATCATTTAATTTATTCCCCACATACATTTCCCTTTATTAGAAGATCCCTTAATTAATTAATGTTATAAAGACATATTCTTTGACTAATTGACGCCTCTATGTCTCTTAATTAATTCCCCTTTTAATTGATTGATGCATCAATTAATGACACACTCATTGCTTGCATAAATCTATGTAACCTCTTAATTCTTAAATGCACATATTTGACATTTATGTTCTATTTTGCAATTATGTTAATTCAATTGATTTTATTTAATTATATATAAATGCGAGGTGTTACATTCTCCCACCTTTTAGGAAATTTCGTCCCCGAAATTCGACAAGGGTAAAATTATGTAATTCCTCGCATCAATCACATCCATTTTGTGTACATCCAATTTTTCGACCACCCGTGCTCTTGTGCAAAAGTTCAATACAAAATATATGCATGTACATGAATTTCTAAGCGGTACCTCCTATATGAATGTTTTTCTTCTTTAAAAATTTATTTTTAAACATGATGCCCACATCCTAAATATACTTGCAATTTGCATTCTTTTAAAAATTTAAAACACTTTTCATCCAATTTTTCCCACACTCCTATTGAATAGGGGTGTGGTTCAACGAATTTTGCATCCAAACCCTACCATACAACTTTAAATATTCAAATTTCAGAAAAATCTAATTTTTTTGAATTCGATCTCTTATGTCAGAAAGAAGGTAGAAAACGCAAAAACTTCATATTTCTTCGATTTTCTTTTGCGCACATCTTCCTCTGTACTTGGGATTTAGGCTACTATTCAAAAAAAAATTATTTACTTCCCCAAGCACAATTTACATAAGAAAATATCTCTTTTTAATTTTTTCTGTTGACGTTTCTATCGCTTTCTTTAAATTTGTCATTTTCCTTTTAGTTATCTTATTCTGCTTTTACTCTTTTTTTTACAGCAACTAAACACAGCAATCATCTAGGGCAAGGAGGTCTAGGACCATGTCCACTTTGACACAGAAAGGTCCTACTCTAGGAGTCCAAGTAACTCATATGCTCCTTCTACCGCCTATTACTTGTTCCCAACTTACGTTGTATTACTCATGACGAATAAGATCTATTCATCTCTTCTATTCCATGCTCAAAAAGGAATAACTAAGTCTCATTTACTGCAATGGATAAGGGTTTCAATCTATGCAGTCTCTATCTAAAAAGGCAACTAAGCTTGGGGAAATTTTCTCTTTTCCCTTCATTTTCCCCAACTAAGGTCTACTTTTCCAACCACGTGTGTCTTACTATCTTACTAATATCACTTCACTATTCTTCTATAGTCTACACACATGAAGCAACATTTCTAGGTTTTCACTAGTGTCCTATACACCTTACGAGAACTTTTATTATTACTACTAGGAGTAATTACTACTATAGCCTTACATTTTTTTCCCGTTACACCTAGAAAATGATTCCTATCTACTCCGTATTTAAAAGTTTGATTTGGTTTGGTATTTATCATTTTTCTTCAAAAAGTAAAACTCTTAAATTTCTGAAACATCAAATCCCAAAATTCTTGCCTTTGAAAGTGTTATTTTGAAGTTTCCTGTTAAATTCAAAGGTACTCGGTTACTTAAAATTTTAGCTTTTCAAAAACTTATTTACTTTTCCACCAAACCAACTTTCCTTAAAAGCATGTCTTTCTTGTTCTTAAAATATTTTTTTCATAGATTTTCAAATTTACTAAAACTGGAGTAGATAAGAACAATTATTTTATCAAAAATCTCTTAACTTTCCTACTCTTCCAATTACTTAACCTTGAAGGAGTTTCTAACTTACTACACTTAATGGTTTTATACATTAATTTATTGGAATTACTTTCTCTTATGTGAAACCCTTAACGCTGAAACCATCTATGTATCCTTTAGAGGAGGATTTCATGTTTATGTGATATTATAAGGAATTTATTTTATATTTTATCGAAATAGGCTATACAAAATATGGTGCTTTCCATACCTTGTACATCTCTTTCACGTATTCCTTATAACTTGTACAAAACATCTTTAATTATGATTCATAGAAAATTATATCATTATTCATTTCATTCCAATAGATTAAATAATGTTTACTCTATATTCACTTAGATAAGATATTTCCTACTAAATACATTAATTTATCGTACATTATTTTTTTCAAAAGAACTCATTTTCAAAACTGCTTTATAACTAGAAAATATTTTCATATACTTATTTAAATAATAAGTGTACATACAAACCACTTTAGAAATTATCTCCAAAACTCATTTGGGTCAAAACAGATGTTGCATAAAACAACGTTACTACAACCCAAACATACCAGTTTATGGATTCAATTAAAATAAATATTAATAAATCCCATATGCTATGTTAAAACATTTACTTTGTGAGTCACCTAATATAACAATAGTGTCATAGTCTATGCTTCCTTTATTTTTACTGAAAACATTTATTACAACAATAAATGTTGCAACCTACATTTTCGATACTTAACACGCTCTAGGTTTTTATATTTAAAATCATTATTTACCTACAAAGAAACTAGCGAGCTATGCATGCTCTATAATTTACATCGTATAAAAACCAATTTAAATTTCATACCACCTATTTTTTTTTCAAAAACCCAATATTTACTTCCTCAAATATATTAACAATTATATTTTTCAACTTTTTTAATTCAAAAGTTTCATTTTATCGGGTTAGACATAAAGTGGATTTTCTTCATACTAAAAACTCTTGTTCTTCCCGAAATAAAAAATCTCTCCCAACTATTCCTAAGGAACTTCCCTACTTCATAAAACATATGGATACAAATTTTCTCTCAAAAACATGGCTTATTTGTTTGCTATAAATTGGTAATTAACATAGGGCTCAACATACTAGGTCATCCCAAACCCAACTAGCAAACTATCCAAAAACTTTCCATATGTTAAAATCTATAATTGGGGACTATTTGGATTTTAGTACATAATATATTTATATTTTATTCAAAAATACAAATACGTTCACTTACTATCTACTTAGGAATCCTAAACCTAGGCTCTGATACCAAATGTAACAACCCGAACTCTAGTGGGTCCGGATTTTTCGCAAAAATACTAAAACCCAAGCCCACTGATACCCGAGTTAGGAATCCGCTATCCTGCAAATAGACAAAAATAAATACATCAGAGCTCAATTATCTATCTCATAGCGGAATTGATTAAAATATAATAGTAAGTAAATACTCACCCAAATAATGACACTTCCCTCGCAAGTGTCACATAGCTAAGAAGTTTCTGCCATCTACCTAACCTGTAGGATGTTATGAGTAGGGGGTCAGAACAAAGTTCTGGTGAATGGATAAGTTATATACTTCTAGGCTTAATTCTACATATATCGTTTAATTTCCATTTACTCTTATATTAGGTTCATTAGGTTAAAATATTCTCACCTCTATTCACGAACCGTGCCCATCTACTCCATAGTAGATAAAAACCTAATAACTAATATATACATATATGTAACTATATGCCCAATGACCATATTGGTCCTAGGTACCACCCATGGTACCTTCCGTATCCTCCTCGAAAAGGACTCCATCATCTAGCTTCGAGAGCGTTCCGTAACTACACATGTAAAGGACCGCTTCGTAAGGCCTACAATACAGATGCTCCATTACTTACTATGAAAACGTAAATTGCATCCGCACTAGTCTATACTAGTGCTCTGACATCCACAATGTACCACCCCAGTGCGTACATTGAGGACTACGTAATCGTTCTGTCTACTATCTGAATCCCGCCGACAAGGTCTACCTTATACGGAACTTAGTCATGGATTTTCTATATATGTAAAGGACCGCTTCGTTAGGCTTATAATACGGATATTCTAGTTGGTCTGCCCCTTTCTCATCGTGGCTATGGCCCCATGCAGCCACTCCTCAACTAATCGAAAGCCTTCTAAAGAGTTAAGTGGTCGTGCCCTACTGCAAACAATCTAACATCCAATTGGCAGTGCCCACCATCTAATGTCTCGATAGTGAAAGAATCATTAGCCTGGTGGTTTAAGTCTAGTCTTTCCCGAAATTTCTCTTGATCTTGATGCTAGCCGATATCCGCATGCGACTATTCTTAACCTTACTTGCAAGTACTAGATATACGAATACCCTAATCTGAACCCCAAGCCCTTTTGACTGCCTACAAAGGTTCGCTTCGTTAGGCCTACAATGCAAATGCAGTAAAGGCATACTCTTTTGATGGAACACCTACAGACCTACCTCCGGGGATGCAGCTTCGTTAGGCCTACCCAGAGGGCCATCCTAGAGTATCCTCATGTCCCGTTAAAGCCTCGTACTTCTTTAAAGCCCAAAAATACTAAGTAGGACGTGCTTCTCCATTACTGAAATCCATGTTGAACTGCTTCGTTAGGCGCTTCATCCTTTGGGCTGCTCCAAATGCATTTCGATTCTTTTATTAGACCTTAAGTCTAATCTTTTAATTTTCGTTTAGTTTGCTTTCTTATTCTGTTGGCTACTTAATTTAATTTAATTAGCATATTCTTGCCCTCGTCTCACTTCTAACTATAGTGAGATAACCATATGTCTAATAGGGAATGTTGTTAGTATGAGCCACATTCACTATCATGCTTATTTAACTTAATATATAAATCGTTAAGTTCAATAAGATAAGCCTCTTTTATTATTTCTGTGTTATTTGCTTATCAACTTAGTGTAAGTTGTTTAAATAAGCTTATATCATTATTCTTTACTATCATTGCCTACCAATTTATTATAAGTCCCACGATAAGCTTTTCCGTTCTTATTTCATAATTATAACCTATGTTATAATTCTACTTGTAATTGTTACTTTTTCTTCTTTTATATTCGGTTATATAATTACAAGTGTTTCTTGTCTTCTCTAGTCTGCCTTCTTTTATTAAGATATAGAATTTTCTTTAATTCTCTAATATTACATAATTCACTTATCTTAATAGTTGCCTAGTTAAATAGCCCATACAGTAAATGCAGACTTATGCTCCTTAATTTTTTTATAGCCTCAAATTCTTAAATTAATAATTTTCTTGTTTCAAATCGTACTTTACTTTATTGTCCGCTATTTTAGGAAGCAATTCTATTTTATTTGGTTGGTTATGAAAACTATATAATCCATTTCCATATTTTAATATTGGATAATACTATAAATAATAATCCGTAACTACAAGGTATCTCTTTTACTATTTTGAGTAGTGTAAAATACAGTGGTTTCTCTATTTTACACTAATTCCCTTTTTTGTTTCTTTTATTCTGGCAGTTACGTTTACCATTATCTTTTAGATATTAAGTTATGGAAATGTATCCTATTTTCTAAACCAACCAATTAATCTAATAATTACTCCCAAATTAACTTTTCCCGTTTTAATGCAATTTATTACTGTAATTCTATTCCTCAACTTTTATTATTTTGCATCTAATTTTCTTCATTCCAGTATTCTTTATTATTTAATCCATATTTGCGTTTAATTCACTCTAATCCATATGCAAAGAAAAAAGGAGAGGATAGAAGAAAACCGACGCTTGCATAAAAATCCAAAACGTCGGAAAAAGATGTAAATAAGGCATAGAAAACAGTGTATAATTACTAATACTGTAAATAAACTGCATGTTTTCTTATAGTTCAGCATAATTTAGTATGATTAATTGCTGAATAAAATTTTCTATAAGGGAATCTAACGATAATATATCTTTAACTTAAAAGGTATATAAATAAATCCACTCACATGTCGTCCTTAGCTTCAATCTCTACCCCTTTTAATTTGCTACGCTTTTCTCCGCTTTTCCCCCTTTTTAATTCGCTCTAAATTCCCTGATTTGTTTGCACAATTCTTTGATTTGCTTATATGTATATCCTTGATTAATTTTATTTTTTGTTTGGGGAAAGATTTGATTGATAGAGGAGAAAGGAAGAGGGAGAAGAGAAGAGGAGTTTGTTGTAAATGGCAGCAGCTGATTCAGAGAAAATAGTGTGGGCTAGGGTTAAGTTACGTTTAATTTATAGGTGTAGTGAACAACTATGAACCATCCGATTAACCCTAAAAACAATCCTCACCATCATTTATTGATTTGTTTACGTTAGCTTATAATGTATAATTCTCCAATGTTATTCATTTATTCATTTGTTATACGACCCTGTTAATTCACGTTTCCTTTTAACTAAGATTCTCCCATTAATTATCGAATTAATTAGATCATACATACATACATACATACATATATATATGTATGTATGTATGTATGTATATCCAATATTAATTGATTCTTATACGTTATAATTTCTTACCTACTTGAACGCGTCAATTAATACCTCTATTAATTGATTGTATATAAAAGTTATACTTTTAAATTTATTCTTATTAACTTACCTTCATCATAAACTTAATTACTCCGTTTGATTTTTGTACGCATTCCAATTCTTTTTTTTTTCTTTTTAACTTGGAAACAAATAATCATATAACTGGTGTTTTCTTCTAGCTAATTAATTTACATTATTAGCTATTATAACAAGGGCATATTTTTTTATTAATTGACACACTTTTTAAAACGCTCAACTGATTGTCAATTAATTAATTGACACGTTTTCCCATTTTAATCGATATCCATATTAATTCCTATGCGTCACTCAATCACACATTTATTAGTTGTATATATTTAAACCGCCAATTAATTGACATATAAGTTTCTTTCTTTTATTAATTGACGCTTACTTAGTGTCTTTAATTAATTTCTTAATTAATTGATTGCGTTAATTATAAATTAATATATGTATGTTATCATTTAATTTATTCCCCACATACATTTCCCTTTATTAGAAGATCCTTTAATTAATTAATGTTATAAAAGTGACATATTCTCTGACTAATTGACGCCACTATGTCTCTTAATTAATTCCCCTTTTAATTGATTGATGCGTCAATTAATCACACACTCAATGCTTGCATAAATCTATGTAACCTATTAATTCTTAAATGCATATATTTGACATTTATATTTTGTTTTGCAATTATGTTAATTCAATTGATTTTACTTAATTATATAAAAATACGGGGTGTTACAAGTTGGGTCACTATAATCTCCCTTTGAACTTTTATTGTGCAAAGAGTGGATTTTTGGTGTCAAAATTGGTTTTTGAATACTTATGGAATCCGCTTCCAAAACTTTAACAAATGAACCCCGGTAGAGGTCCGATGGGATAGAAGTAGGCTCTGGAAGTAAGGCGACTCATCGAGTAAAGCGTTGGAAGAAACGGCACGGGAATCAATGGCTGAAGGGAGCTTTCTCCCTATCCCAGGTTCACAACCTAGGAACTGTAGGTTTCAGTCGACTGAATGTGGGTAAAAATGAGCCCAGGGTGAAAGCCAAAATAGAAGCCTGAGGGATAAATCTCGGTCGACAGAGCTCGGTCGATTGAAATAATACCCTAGTCGATTGAATACTAAGCAACGACTAAACTTCAGGGAATTTCTTCCCTGTTCGAACACAGTTCTTTGTGGTCTCTTGGGGCAACATTAGGGAGACTTTGGGTTACTTAGGGAGGCAGGACATAAGGAAAAGCTTGAGATTCAAATATGAATGTTAAGTGATTCCTTTGGAACCAACAACAATCGAGCACGAGGTTGGTATGACGATTGGTTGCACGATCACGTCCGACGAGCATATACGATTGAATTGAGTGAATTCATACCTTTGGGAGTTGACCCTAGGATACTTATAAGTAGATATATTATATCGATCTTATATTAGAGATCACATATCGTATTAACCTTATATTGGTGGCCATGCTTATTACTGGTCTTTCAACAGAGCCCGACCGTTTAGATGGATGATAATGAGACATCAGTCTTCGATTGTGATAGGCGTATTCGATTATGTAACATTATATTCTGATATATATATATATATATATGTATGTATATACGGTGTCGGTGTTCCTTAGTGGTCTCGGTAGCGTACTACACAAGGCATGAGTGTCGTTCCCTTTTTGTTAGAGGCATATGCAGGTTATTTGAGAAATCCATGATGACTAAAAATGGGGAACAATGACAAGCACCCATGAATGAACTAGATGTCGCCAAAGCTCGATGTTGAGGGTATGGTGGTTCACATAGGATAACGACCATTCACGAGTGAGCTAGATGTCACCAAAGCTTGCTTCAGTGGGTACGGTGTTGCTTACATAGATTTCAAGTAAATATAGTAGGTCATATATCACCAAAGCTTGCTTTAGAGGGTACAGTGAGATCTACACGAGACCCATCACAGAGGATGTGGCCCGAGGTCTATGGTACAATTGAATACTAACTCTATTTATCTTGGCCCTAGAATGGAATCATTAGATCGTGATATATGTCCGTAGTAGACTTACCCATCAGAAATGACGGGTATCAATTTGTATATTTTGGTTGCCTTTCATTTCTATATTGTGTGTATTGTTAGTTGACTGATGTTATTGTTGTTACATTAATTAGCATTGCGTACTTTGTGATAGACTTATATTATGAGCACCCTACTTTTGGATGTTGGGTTACCTTTATCATAGTATGATTGTTACGTTTCAGTCACATCATATTAGTTGTGCAAACTCGTTGATTATAGGAGAAGAGCAGGTAATGGTATGATTTCCTATCTTTTGGATATGTTTACTTTTCTTGTTTATATACAATCCGGTTACCCATATGCCGTAATTATGGAGAGGACCGACTGTGCCTTAGTAATTCCTATTTTGTTGTATATAGTTTGATATACAGTATTTTGAGATAGTTCCCATCACACTAGGCTTTAAGTCTAACACACATTTTGTCTTGGTCTATTTATGTCATGACAACTCTCGGGTACTCAATTGAGTAGTTTTGGGAGTCAGGTGCTTTTAGGGATGCACTAGTTGGAGGCATGTCATCGATTTTGGATATGTATACTTAATATTTTAGTTGTATATGACAGACCTATTATTTGTATATGAGACCGTTGTATCGGATACTTATTCGGAGCTTCGTGATTTTAGGAGTTGATGTACTTTGATTTTTCTGTATTGATATTTATTTATCAATTGCTTTCGCTAGTGCAGTCTCTTATATATTATCATCATGTTATGTTCATGAATATTCAGTATATTATTTGTTGTCATTTTGTTGTGAGATCATTTCGATGTCCTAGTTTAGTGTTGCGCTCTAATTTTACCCTGACAATCTCTCCTTTGGGTATTCTTTGAAGAGAGGATTGTTACATTTAGTATCAGAGCATAGGCTCAACACTCATACCAAGTAGACCAGTTTGAGTTAATCAAACTGGTAAAGGAGATGCGTAGATAGAGCGTACTTGTATTTTTCTACTATATTATACTGTATACACCTATAGTCTTCTGGACTTGATTGGTTTCTATCGCTAGTTGCTAAGGTATCTTCATCAGGCTATCGATATGAGTAGACGGACTGCATGGGTGACTACGAATAGGTAGTCTAAGATGCCTGATTAGTTCAAAGCCTACTTATCTACCGCAAAAGATGTTCCGCCACCCATGAACATTTCCTACAGATGCAGTTGGCATCAGAAGTGGGTGGCCTTTGGGGCACCAATATTTCTAGCTCCTCCAGCTTTAGATTCTTTGAAGCAATGTCAAAATTTCCATAGCTTTAGAGGGAAGCCAGATTTGAGTCTTGAGAATGTTGCTGAGGCACGGTTTCATAAGAGGTCTTCCATCGATATAGGTTTAGAGAATGTTCTCATAAGGAAGATTACTTCTCGACATTTAGGGAAGGGAGACTTTGGCTGGGTAGGATGCAGTGTTTGTGTGGCAGTTGAGCGGCCTATGATTTAGAATTAATTCAAGCATCGCTTGTCCTCAGTTCATTTTTGAGATCGAGAAGGGCATGTAGCTTAAGCATTCCATCCATCTTGAGCATGGCAGCTTGTCAGTGAAGGAGTGTTGATCAATTCAACCTTTTCTTTTTGGGTTTTGAGATGGTCGGTACTTCGTTGTTGTGGGCAAAGAGATTTGCCTTGGGTCTTAAGCATTATTTTGGGCTTCATTGCTTAGCTTATCCCCATTAGGGTCCACGTTTGGAAGTCTTTTTAGGATGGTTCTCCTTTGTGAAAATGCTCATGAGATACCATTTGACGTAGCGAAAGTGGAAAGCAACCAAAGTTCCAACCGAAGGGTAAAAACCATGATATAAGGAAGATCGAGCTTATGCCAAAAAGAAAGCTAACCTAGTATGTCACTCCAATGGCATGTGGGGGCATTTCACTATGAAATGTCATCCAGCTAAATCAAAGCATAAGTACTTCAATTATGATTGGCATGGCCACATAAAGAAGGACTATCGTGCATTTTTGAAGGGTGAGTAAGAGATGATGACTTGTGCCTTACAAGCATTACCGGGTCCTAGTGGGCTTAAGGATCAGGAGAATCGGAAGAAGCTTATGTAGTGAGGTATGCTCTATTTTTAGGAACTTGCTTCTGTTCCTTCCAATACTTAATTGGTATATTTATATGTTGCCAGTTACTTGGTGGATATGCTAAACTTGACACCTTTCATAGTAGGTGAATTCTTCAGTAAAGATAAACTTGTATGGGTCACCATAGTTGCAAAGCTGAGGTGAAGCGATTGACAGTACTACCTTCTAACTTGATTCAAGAGCTTTCTATTTGAGTAGGGTTGGTCGATGAAGTGTGACTTGGATTTATATTCAAGTATGGTTCAGTGGATGCCCAGTGATGAGAAAAGACCAAGCAGATGACTCATACGCATTTTCCTAGAGACATTCGTGTTAAAATTGTGTTTTCATTGTGTTAGTAAACCTTAGGCGATGGGAGTGATCCCATATGCTAAAAGGACATTTTCTAAAGATTGGTCCATTCACGTGCTAGTTCTTAACCAATAGTTCGAGCGTAGAATTTCTAGGTGATTTGCACCAGTTGGAAAGGGTTTTTCACTTGATTCTAATAAGCGAGTACTTAAGTCGGATTCTTGAGATGACCGAGAGATTTCTGAAGCACATCCCTAGTCGTGCTAGGAGATTTCAGTAGTCGAATCAGGAACCAGATCAGAGTTCACATGGAAGGAGTCAGGTGGCCGACCCTAGTTTAACAAAAATTCTTACGAGCAAATGAAGGGGTAGAACGGGCATCGTGTCATTTTCGGATGATCTTTAGTTATTGTAAAATTTTAATGCAGTATAGTTATGGTTTCGTAGGGTAGTTCAGGGAAGGATTTCTCAACTAGTTTTGTGGTGATTCGGATTATCTTCTAAGTGACAAGATGATACATACTTGCCTAGGCAAGCGTCGTAGTGCACTTAATATGTTATCCTTATTAACATTATGCGGTCGAAGTGAGTTTGAACTCTAGCAAACATAAGTAATTATAGATCTTCATTTAATGATTATGAAATCAATAGAATTTTCTCTTCTAGAGAATGAGTTTTATTCGGAAGAAAGGGGAACTTGAGGCATTGGTTCCTAGATTTATTCAAGAGTTTCGAGACTCGATTATCCTGCATATCGTATAAGTTTTCTTTTCATAGCGGGAGGTGTAATGGTCTTTCATATATTATATTCATGAAAGGGGTTACACCACTTAGGCATTTATTCCTTTTGAATGATGAACGGACTCATTGGAGTTTATGGTTTGACATGCGCGTATGACTCTTGATGGGTTATCGTACATGTAGGTATAGACTCTTTCTGAATATTTCATTGTTTGTTGCTTGTTATTGCTTATTGCTTGCTATTTCTTGTTGCTTTTTATTGCATGTTGCTTGCTGTTGTTTGTTGCTTGCTATTGCTTGTTACTTGCTGTTGTTGCTACTGCTTATGTTTGTTTGCTACTAGTTGATGTTGTTTTTTGTTTTTTGGTTTTGGTTGTTGTTGATTTTGTTGCCTGCTTGCATGTTTAATAATATGCTAGTTATTATTGCTTATCATTGTTTTCTATTGTTTGATGGTTGCTTGTTATTTATAGGTGTTGATTTTTATTGATTGATTTTCACTTGTCTTATGTGTTTGATTGCTTGTATGGTAGTTATAATTTCATGGTTTGAAATAAGATTCGAAGAGTGATAAGGATAGCTGTATGTAATAGATTGCATATCATCCATGCTCACTATGTGGTCGAGATGGGATCTATATGAGTCCACTGCCTTTTAATGTGACCCAGAGTCCATGGTATATTTTGATACCGACTCACTTGAGCTTACTCTTTAATTGATTGTCATGTATGAATATAGTAGTATCGGTTACTACACTAAGGTTATACATGTTTGAATTATGTGTTAGTGCATAATCCTCTTTCTATAGTACAATTAGGTAGTTGAGAGCTAAAGTATAGCTATATAAATGCCTATTTTCTTTGATTAGCATTTAAATAGTGAGAAACTTTCTTAAGATATGTAGGAATTTTTAGGAAATGTAGGGTGACGTAGGTTATTGCATATTTCCTGGTTGTGTGATGCATTCTAATTTGGGAGTTTCCATAATGCTGATAGCATAAGGGAAAGTACTGTTGGAATTTTTTGAAACTAAGATTCGTGAAGTTTGATCTGTACTGTTACTTTCTCTACTCATAGGAATTTCGAGAATGAAATTCTTTTAAGGAGGGGAGAATGTAAAACCTCGAAATTTTAACGATCGGATATTTAAATGATTAACTTAAATATCTAATCATTAAGTAATGGAATGCTTCTTGTACTTAACTTTTACAGACGAGCAAATTGGGACTCGATACATCCGTAGTTGAGTTTGCTTTTTCGACGCGAGTAAAATTAGTATAAACTTGACTATGCTTAAAGTCGATGATTTTCAAAGATGAATAGTGCCAAATGAAGAGAATTTGGGCTAAGCCCATCAGTTTTCTATAAGTGGCTAACTCCTCTTCATAATTCCCATTCACTTTTCATTTCCATATATCTTCTCCTCTTCCTCTATTCTTTTCCTAATCTCCTCTTAATCCACTTATAATCTCCAAACTCTAACCTCTCAAGAAAAATTCTTAAATTCAAATAAAAATCACCATAATTATTCTCTACCTATTCTTTAAAAAACCCATCAAGGGATTGGCTTGCACTGGAGTCTTGGTGTTCATTTCGAAATTTAAAGAAAGCTAAGAAGTGGGTTTCGAAGATTAGGGCTTGGTGTAGGGAAAAACAAGGTGAGTGGGATGATTCTCCTTAATAATTTATGTGTTATACTTCATATTTTTGTTTATAGATGATTATAAAATTATAAGAAGTGATTTGAAGATTGTTTGAGTTGATTTGGGTTTATGTTTGTGTTATAAACACGATTATATTAACTCGTTATTTGTTTGAGACCTTAATAACTATTTTTGAAAATAGCTAGTAACCTAAGTATTTGATTTTCAGGTTAATTGAAAGATTATAAGTGGCATAGTAATAGATTAGAGACTAATTACATGTGATAATTATGTGCATGTCATTAGTTAGTAATAATTAAACTAATTGAAATGGTTTTGAAAAAAGTTAGCATGCTAATTTAGCAAGTTTTAAACTCCACACTTACTATTAAAGAGATTAGAGGCTTAATGAAGCTAAATTAGTATCTATAAATACTGTTTAGGTAGAAGAATGATTTTTATAAGCAAATGAGGTATTTTATAAAATGATGTGGTATTTTATAAAATGCAAACGAAGTTTAATTAGTATTTATAAAATGGTTATATGATTCTATAAATGAAGTATATATTTTATAAAATGGAAATGAGATTTTATAAAATAGTAATATGAAGTATACTTAATTTCAAGTGAAATAATTAAGTATTTAAAGGTTTAAATGACCTATGAGCTAATGATATATTTTATAAGATAGATGGAATATTTTATAAAATATTATGAGATAATATTAGACTTTTATTGAAACGATATGGTAAGAAAAATAAGATTTGATTAAGTAATAAAATGAATTACTTATTTAAATATACGTGTATGCATATGAGTTTGTACAAGTATACGTATACATGTATTTGAAGATATATAATGATCATGTATTGTAGTTAGAATTATTGTGTGATTGTTTGTTTATATAGATATGCAATTGTTTGACTATATAGATATATCATTGAATGCAAGCCCATTGCGGGCATTTCACGTAGCCATAGCAACTACCATATGCGCTAAGTTGCGTGAGAGTACACTGGGTCGAGTAATTGCTCTCGTAAAGTCCAAAGTATGACTTGTGAAGTTATTATATGTTTGCATAAACGCGTGTGCATAAGCATGCATGACTGAGAGTATCGACACATATATAAGCTACGCATAAGGCAAAGAGGTCAGGTATGTTGTTTTAGCATGTTAGAAGAAGCCGAGTCGCTATAATCGCCCAATGTACTCTTCTCATGCAAAGAGTGGATATTTGGTGTCGAAATTTATTTTCGAATACCTATGGAATCCACTTCCAAAACATTAACAAATAAACCCCGATAGAGGTCCGATGGGAAAGAAGCATGTTCTAGAAGCAAGGTGACTCATCGGGCGAAGCGTTGGAAGAAATGACACGTGAATCCATGGCTGGAGGAGCTCCCTATCCCAGTTTCATTGCCTAGGAACAATAGGTTTCAGTCGACTGAATAAAATGTTCAGTCGACTGAACGTGATAAAAAATGAGTCCAGGAGGAACTCCAAAAATAAAAGACCGGGGCATAAATCTCAGTGAACTGAGCCTAGTCAACTGAAATAATACCCAGTCAACTAAATAATGGGCCACAACTACAATTCAGGGAATTTCTTCCCCGTTCGAATGCGGTTCTTCAGCATCTTGGCGTGCTTCAGGGAGACTCTGGGCTACTCGAGGAGGCAAGATGCAAGGCAAAGCTCAAGGTTTGGATACGAATGTTAAGTGGTTCCCTTAGAATCAACAACGACCGGGCATGGGGTTGGTACGGCGATTGGTCGCATGATCATGTCCAACGAGCATGTACGATCGAGTTAAGTGAATTTGTACCTTTAAGAGTTGACCCTAGGACACGTATAATTAGATAAATTGTATCGGTTTATATTATTAATCACATATTGTATTACCTTATATTAGTGGCTATGCTTATTATTGGTCTTTCATTAGAGACTAACCGTATAGATGGACTATGACGAGATATCAGTCTTCGTTTGTGATATGCGTATTCGATTATGTGACATTATATTCCAATATATAAATAAATATATATATATACATGGCATCATTGTTCTTTAATGGTCCCGATACCGTATTACATGAGGCACGAGCATTGTCCACTTTTTGATAGAGGCGTACACAAGTTATTTGAGAAATCCATAATGACTAAAAAGGGGAACGATGACAATCATCCACAAGTGAACTAGATGTCACCAAAGCTCGATATAGAGGGTATGGTGTGGTTCACATAGGATAACGATCATTCACGAATGGGCTAGATGTCATTAAAGCTTGCTTAAGTGGGTACGGTGTGGCTCACATAGATTTCCAATAAATAAAGCTGGTCACATATCACTAAAGTTTGCTTCAGAGGGTATAGTGAGATCTACACAAGACCCATTGTAACAACCCTGTATTTTCTAAATATTTTTAAATTGATTTTTCCAGATTCAAAGGCTTTATTTATGAAAAAGAATAAATTTTGTTATTTTAAGTATAAACTTTGATTTTGATGTGGATTAGAATTCCAAATATGACTAAATTTAATATTTCCAGAAAATGTGAATTTTGGTCAAATAGTCAAACTTTGACTTTTAAATTTAAATTTTAAATATTTGAAATTATAAATTTTATCTTTTATTATGACAATAGATTTAATAACTTGAATAATGCTTTTTGTTTCGTTGGAAACGGAGTTAAAATGTAAAAGTTATGTACATTTCAATTTTTAGTATAATTTGTTTTATTGTGCAATTTTGCCTATTTTAAATTTTATAAATCATATTTTCTTTCTTATATTTTTTTAATATGTGTTAATATGTTATTTTATGTATATTTTTTGTCTTTTTATATTTTTAAATGATAATAGAATTTTTCCAAAATTTACTGTATTTATTTTTCATTTTTAAAGGCTGTTTTCTTATTTTCTACTATTTTCTTCATTAAAATTATATTTAAATTAAATTTTATATATTTATTTTGTGAATGTATTTTTATTTTATGTTATTATTTATGTTTAAAAATATATTACAAGCTCATATGAATTTTCTAAAGTTTATACCATTTATTTTCAAATTTTCTAGCTTAGTTGACCATTTTTGCTATTTTCTTGATTTAATTATTTATAATTAATATTTATTTTTTTATTTATTTTTTTTTGTTATATTTTCGTATTTTAACTGAATTTATATATGTTTTTCAGTTATATAAAATTTAATAAGAAATAGTGAATATATGAAGAGTTTGAAACTGCTTTTGAAACCGAAGCCTTTTCATCTCCGAAACTCTTCATTTCCATAACCTTCACTTTAATTAATTTTGCTGCCCACTCCTTCAGTTTTGGCCATGAGTTATCACTCACTTTTCACGAATTTTTTTGTTTCTCAATTCATTTTTCACGGCCTTACAAAGTTCCTCGGTAATGGCCTCCTCTCTTTTCACTTTTCTTCAATTTTTCATACTTTTTTGCCTTGTTTCCTCTTCTATTTGCACGGCCTTCTCACCATAGCCTCGACCACCATCCCCTACCACTCTTCCTTGGAATCATCTCCAGCCATCATTTCAGATCCATCCATGGCCATGACCTCCCCTTGAAGCTAGCACCACAAAACAATGTCAAAACTCCACAAAACATTGCCTAGACCACACATATCATCACCTATCCTCCATATCTTGCTTTGGCCACCCCCTTAGCCACCACCACCACTTGCTACATGACCTTTGGCTGCTGCTACTCATCACCCAAACCTCTGTCCAGACCTGTACCAGATGATGGCCGAGCCATTTGACCCATAGACCGAGCCAAAAGTTGAACCAAACTCCACTATGTTGCCTAGTCTCTTGATATTCTTGTGTTGTAACTTCCTCCACATGTTCTAGCCTTTATGCCATGCATTCCTATGATCAAACCTGAGCCAAAGTCATGTCAAACCTAACCTAAATAAACCCCTAGGCCATGCAAAGCATTGTAGAAAACAAGGCAAAAGATTTGACATTCAAATCTCTTTTCGTTTAAAAGTTATTCCATTTCAAGTGCGTTGAAATTGTGTTTGTTTTGATGTATCTTTTGGGTTGTAATACAAGAGTTGTAGCTTTGGATCTTTCTCTCCACTCAAGTCCGTAGTCTTGTCATCGTGCTTTTGTTTCCATTGTGTCATTGGTTTTGATATCTCCAGCACAAACAGGTGAGTTATTCTCACCAGACAATATGTACCTATATAACTAGTAAATTGACACCCTGCGAATCTGTAGAAATATATTATCATGTTATATATGCTTATATTATTATCATATGATGTTCACACCTGTTATTACACCTGTTATATCATATGTTACTGTTATTTAATGTTATTCTGTTATTTATATATGTTATCACCATTGCAAGTTCCCTGTAGACTAGAATCATTATGGGTTGAAATGATACATACCCGAACGGACTTTAGAATAGGGAAAAATTGTTATGGGCTGAAATGATAGGCCTGAATGATTTTTATTTAAATTATTTTAACTTGGGATTGCGGGTTTGAAATGATAGAACCCAGATTTTTCTTTTTTAACTGCGGATTGAAATGATACATATCTGTATCACTTGACCTAAGTTAGAAAATTATATACAGGCCCGTGGTTATTTTATAAAGTGTTTTGGATATTTTTAAGTATTTTAAAAATTATAAATTTATGAAATTTGATTTAAATAGATTTTGAAATATTTTGAATTAAAGAAATTATGATTTTTCTATGTGTTAAAAATGTAATTAATGAATGGTTTAACTGGATTTTTGAAATATAACTTAAGTTGGAAATTTGGAATTTTGGTTAAAAATGATATTTAAGTTATATAAATAAAATGGATATTAAATTTTATTTGGAAATGGTAAATATGATAATTTGATTAAATTTGAATTTAAGTGATTATTAAGTATTATTGATTTTTCTATGAATTTAAGTGGTTAAATAAATGAATGTTTAAAAGTGATCTTTTAAAATATAACTTGACTAGGAAATGTGAAATTTGGTTTTAATTAAAGGTTTAAGTTAATTAAATAAAATTGGAAATTTTGTTAAATTGTGAAATGGTAATTTAAATTTGAAGTGTTAAGTCTATTTGTTGAAATGTGAAGAATTGGAACTTTTACACTTAAACTTATTAAGTAAATTGTTGAAAATTGGATTTAATTATAAGAAATTTATTGTGAAAGAAACGTGTAAAGTTCTAATTAATGAAAGAAATATGTAAAGTTTAATTTATGAAAGAAACGTGTAAAGTTCTAATTAATGAAAGAAATATGTAAAGTTTAATTTATGAAAGAAACGTGTAAAGTTCTAATTAATGAAAGAAATATGTAAAGTTTTACCTACTGAAAGAAACATGTAAAGTCTTAATTAATGAAAGAAACATGTAAGTCTTAATTTGTGTAATATTGATTTAAAATAATAAATGCCCCTTTTGTAATAAAACGTAAATTAAAACGTACATTCGATAATGTAAGTTTAATTAGTGTAATATTGATTAAACGATAAATGCTCTTTAATGTAATAGGAATGTAAGTTAAAAAGTACATTTAATATGTAAGTTTTAATTAATGTAAATGACATATTTTAATGACTAAAATAATAAAGTTTCTTTATTGTAATGATAATGTAAGTTAATAAGGTACTCTTAACTTAACATAAGAATTTCAGCATTAAATTGGATATTACAGTAACAAAATTTATTTAACTATAAGGCTATGATAAAATGACCATGTTAAAAATTTGTAAGTATATAAATACTTTGATTATATAAAATGTTAAATTGGGAAGTATTACATTCCAAAAATGCTATGATTCCTTAAGGTTACATTACCAAAATGCTATGATAATTTAAAGGAAGATTTCAAGTTTAATAAATTAAAGGAAATATTCAGTGATTTTGAAATTTGGGTTTTATTGAAATGATATATTATTGAATTGGTTTTGAAATGGAAATGATATATTTTTGAATTGGTTTTGAATAGATGTGTTTTGGGTTTGAAAGTATGTATTAGTTTGAAATAAATGATATGATTTTGAAATGGTTTAAAGGATGTATTTTGATTTGAAACATAAACTATTTTTAAAAGTTATAACCACGGGTTATAATAACGATTGGTTGGCAAAGAGACCGGGATCGGATATGGACATACTCTCTGTCGATACCGAAAACCACTTTGACAACCGTGTACGCGGTGGAGATTCCAGAATGAAGTAGGATGGTGGCGACGTTCTTAAGGTATGTTACGTGGACCCAACTCCCGTGAGTTGGCATAAGGTGGCTAAAACAGGAGCGATCTCGGACCAGTGAGGTAGCACCTCTTCTCGGACACATTTCTTCGATATTATACTCTTACTTGTGATTGATTAGATGGCCATCCTCCGATTTGGGAGTGTTGTTCGAGGTGGACGATAGTGGCTGCTATGCGCTCCATCAGTCCATGTGCGTAATTGGTATATCTACCCTGGCATTGCCTAGTTGTGCCGTGTCACCTACCATATCGAGCTTTACTACGATTATGATTTTAAGATCTGACCGCGTTAAGGTTCTCCATCCCCTTAACGTTATTTTCTATATGATTATACTTTACTAATTAGACACTACTATATATAGCGTATATTACTACATAGTAAATAGTTTAACGGATCCTTAAAGAATGGGCGATCCCAAGCATTCTTTAAGTTACTTGTACCCTTATTACAGTTCGCTTGAGTTGGTTTACATTATATAAGTATATATTGTCCTGACTCGAGTGTTTTGTGTTTTGCTTTATGCTCGGGTCAGCCTGAGTTATTCACAGATTTGGATTCCACTTTCTGGAGATTTGAATCGCTGGAGATTATCTGCTTGTCTTGTCCTATCTATTTCAATTCCGTTGTTCTACTCAGCTTGTACTTGGTTATTATATTGAGACTTTTGTTGTATTCTATTTCTTCTGTTATATCTTATGTAACTCTGATATATTTATATAGTAGCTTCATGAACTACTATTTCTTTTACTTCCGCTGCATTATTTTACTCTGTGTTCGTGATCTGTGATTATATTTATTTACTGTATATTCTGAGATTTGCCAAATTTTAATTACAACGCGGTATTTTGAGCAATTCAACTCCGGCATGAGTGTCTACCTATACACTTATAATGGATGCGAATGGTTGAAAATATCGGGTCGTTACAGTTGGTATCAGAGCTTTGGCTTTGAGGCAAAACTTAGAATGTATGGTAAATTTATTTACAGAATCACTTTCGTTCGAGTTTGAATCTCTTCCTTTTGATTCGATTTCCTTTGAATTTTGGAACGTTTCCTGCGGTTCCAAAATTCATTCGTGTCCCTCACTATTCATCATCTTTTGATTCTAGAGTATCCCATGACTCCACTTCGAATGATCTTTATAGTGAATTGGCGGTCTCGCCAATATTCTAATTTTCTTGTAAAAGGGTGAAAATCCTTTACAGTCAGCATCGATTCACCAGAGATTTTTATTTATCCTTGGTTTAGATGCTAATATCTTTTATTATTCCAAACTCTATCTCTTGAGATCGAACGTAGATTTATCCCAGAAAAATCCACATCGATCTTATTCTTTAAGTCACGGTTGACCCGGTTAAGGTTGTCCGCGATTTATCTAAGCTTACTCATCTCTCTACTCTGTTTAACCATCTTGTCTTTTGTTTCTAAACTATCTCCAAACATTTTGAATTGTACTTGTAAATCTATGTTTTGTTTTATATATGGTGTTGTTTGAGTTGTTGATGTTGATTTGGGTTTCCGATCGATTCGTCTAATCAACGCTATCGATAGGATTTCTATAACACTTTGATAGAACAAACTGACACAATATTATTATTTTTTTTAAAATTTTGTTTAATGAAATAAATTTTGATATAAGTAAATATTATGGAACTTAATAAATTGATTTAAATTGATTATTTGAAATGATAATACTTGATTTATGATTCTATAAATGAATTTATAAATAGATGTTTATAAATTGATTTTGGAAACTGAAATGAATTTAAATCAAGAATTTGAGAATTTAATTTCTGATGGTTTCAAACCTTGTGTTTAAAGTTTTAAAAGGATATATTATTTAAAGTATTTTTGAATAAAAATTTGTTTCTAAAGGATTTTAAAGTTTAAAAATTAAGTGCTCTTCTCTTTGTCGCTGGAAAATAATTTCGGTGATGACTGCAGCATCATCGACGTTCATTTTCGAGTTTCGAAGTGAAGAGACCGTTCTGTAGTCTTACTACAGCTTTGTTTTGAAAGATTTAATTTATTTGAATTTCTAAATATGATTTGATTTATAATATATATAGATATATGATTTAAATTGAATTGACATACTATGTACATATATTTATTTATCTCTAACTGGTTTGAAGGAAACCGGAAAATTAATTCTTAAATTTAATCTTGAAGAATAATTTCAAGTATAAAAAGAAAATCAAAAATTTGGATAAATGATTCAAACTTGAGATAATTGAATTGGAAAGTTTTATTTGTATAACACACAATTTCATTCCAATATAACTTACCTAAATTACATAGAAGTTGAATATGAAATTGGATAATATACAATATAGAAAGGATTTTATAAATAAAATTTGAGTGGTCATAATAAATGTTATACACTTAAATTTTAGTTATAAAAGATTAACAGAGGTAAATAGTGAAAAAGGACTTTAAAGAGATTTTATTTAAATAACTTAATAATCAAATTTGATTTAATATGGAACCTTAAGTCTAACCTAGGAATTTAATAAAGGTTATTTCCTGAAATGAATATGTTGTATAATAAATAATGTATCTTTGAATAGATAAAATAAAATACATTTGAATTGGACATTTTGTAATAAAGTTTATTTAACTTGAATTCATAGTTTAATTAATGTCTAAATGAATAAATGTGTAAAGAAATTTGATTGTTATATTTGCTATATAAATATTTTATTTATGAAATAGATATGTCTTGAAAAATGAATGATTATGATTTAAATAGTTAAAATGTATTTTAACATCACTAAACCTTGATAATTGAGAATTTGGTTTTCAAATGGAATTTTAAGTGTAACTTATTAAAGGAATATCTATTTATGAAATGGGATATTCCATTCATAAAAGTATGTTTTAATAAGTCTTAAGTTAAAGGATATCCAAATGAATATTTCTGGAATAAAACTGATTTGAAATACTAATATATCTACTGTAGCATTTTATAAGTGTTGCCGTTTGAAAATACAATGTTTTGGAAATTTTATAATTGAATGAACTTAGAAATGCTACAACTTTAATATGAATATTATTTGACCTTGAATTAAAATGGTTTAAATAAAGATTATTTTTAAAAGGTGTTATGATTTTCTAAGTATTATGTTTTTTTTAAAGAATAACATTTCCAAAGTGTTATGATTTTAGTAGTATGATTTCCAAATGATAAACATCTCTAAATTGTTATGATTTCAAAACATTATGGTTACAAATCTATTATCTTATTTTGTTTTTCAAACTATCTTTTGGTTGTCCTTATTTCTCTTATCTTGTTACAAAATGGAAAGGCTATTGCTTATACCAGTCTGTTTAGAAATCTTTTTATAATCTTTGAAATCTTTGTCACTCATCTGGATCTGAACACTGTTTTTCCATTCATAGACCGTTGGTCAAGTGAAAGGGGTGATTCAGACTCTAGAGGATCTTTTTCGTGTTTGTGTTCTTGATTTGATCACCTCCATTTTGTTAAACTTGCCTATAACAATAGTTATGAGGTATAATTCCAATATTCTTATCATCTTGTCTTAATTCTATTCATTCTATCTTTTTCTGTGCTTTCCCGTACCTCGTTCCTTTTCGGGGACGAAAAGTTTTGAGTGGGGGAGAGTGTAACAACCCTGTATTTTTCAAATATTTTTAAATTGATTTTTCTAGATTCAAAGGCTTTATTTATGAAAAAGAATAAATTTTGTTATTTTAAGTATAAACTTTGATTTTGATGTGGATTAGAATTCCAAATATGACTAAATTTAATATTTCCAGAAAATGTGAATTTTGGTCAAATAGTCAAACTTTGACTTTTAAATTTAAATTTTAAATATTTGAAATTATAAATTTTAGCTTTTATTATGACAATATATTTAATAACTTGAATAATGCTTTTCGTTTCGTAGGAAACGGAGTTAAAATGTAAAAGTTATGTACATTTCAATTTTTAGTATAATTTGTTTTATTGTGCAATTTTGCCTATTTTAAATTTTATAAATCATATTTTCTTTCTTATATTTTGTTTTAATATGTGTTAATATGTTATTTTATGTATATTTTTTGTCTTTTTATATTTTTAAATGATAATAGAATTTTTCCAAAATTTACTGTATTTATTTTTCATTTTTAAAGGCTGTTTTCTTATTTTCTACTATTTTCTTCATTAAAATTATATTTAAATTAAATTTTATATATTTATTTTGTGAATGTATTTTTATTTTATGTTATTATTTATGTTTAAAAATATATTACAAGCTCATATGATTTTTCTAAAGTTTATACCATTTATTTTCAAATTTTCTAGCTTAGTTGACCATTTTTGCTATTTTCTTGATTTAATTATTTATAATTAATATTTATTTTTTTATTTATTTTTTTTTGTTATATTTTCGTATTTTAACTGCATTTATATATGTTTTTCAGTTATATAAAATTTAATAAGAAATAGTGAATATATGAAGAGTTTGAAACTGCTTTTGAAACCGAAGCCTTTTCATCTCCGAAACTCTTCATTTCCATAACCTTCACTTTAATTAATTTTGCTGCCCACTCCTTCAGTTTTGGCCATGAGTTATCACTCACTTTTCACGAATTTTTTTGTTTCTCAATTCATTTTTCACGGCCTTACAAAGTTCCTTGGTAATGGCCTCCTCTCTTTTCACTTTTCTTCAATTTTTCATACTTTTTTGCCTTGTTTCCTCTTCTATTTGCACGGCCTTCTCACCATAGCCTCGACCACCATCCCCTACCACTCTTCCTTGGAATCATCTCCAGCCATCATTTCAGATCCATCCATGGCCATGACCTCCCCTTGAAGCTAGCACCACAAAACAATGTCAAAACTCCACAAAACATTGCCTAGACCACACATATCATCACCTACCCTCCATATCTTGCTTTGGCCACCCCCTTAGCCACCACCACCACTTGCTACATGACCTTTGGCTTCTGCTACTCATCACCCAAACCTCTGTCCAGACCTGTACCAGATGATGGCCGAGCCATTTGACCCATAGATCGAGCCAAAAGTTGAACCAAACTCCACTATGTTGCCTAGTCTCTTGATATTCTTGTGTTGTAACTTCCTCCACATGTTCTAGCCTTTATGCCATGCATTCCTATGATCAAACCTGAGCCAAATTCATGTCAAACCTAACCTAAATAAACCCCTAGGCCATGCAAAGCATTGTAGAAAACAAGGCAAAAGATTTGACATTCAAATCTCTTTTCGTTTAAAAGTTATTCCATTTCAAGTGCGTTGAAATTGTGTTTTTTTATGTATCTTTTGGGTTGTAATACAAGAGTTGTAGCTTTGGATCTTGCTCTCCACTCAAGTCCGTAGTCTTGTCATCGTGCTTTTGTTTCCATTGTGTCATTGGTTTTGATACCTCCAGCACAAACAGGTGAGTTATTCTCACCAGACAATATGTACCTATATAACTAGTAAATTGACACCCTGCGAATCTGTAGAAATATATTATCATGTTATATATGCTTATATTATTATCATATGATGTTCACACCTGTTATTACACCTGTTATATCATATGTTACTGTTATTTAATGTTATTCTGTTATTTATATATGTTATCACCATTGCAAGTTCCCTGTAGACTAGAATCATTATGGGTTGAAATGATACATACCCGAACGGACTTTAGAATAGGGAAAAATTGTTATGGGCTGAAATGATAGGCCTGAACGATTTTTATTTAAATTATTTTAACTTGGGATTGCGGGTTTGAAATGATAGAACCCGGATTTTTCTTTTTTAACTGCGGATTGAAATGATACATATCCGTATCACTTGACCTAAGTTAGAAAATTATATACAGGCCCGTGGTTATTTTGTAAAGTGTTTTGGATATTTTTAATTATTTTAAAAATTATAAATTTATGAAATTTGATTTAAATAGATTTTGAAATATTTTGAATTAAAGAAATTATGATTTTTCTATGTGTTAAAAATGTAATTAATGAATGGTTTAACTGGATTTTTGAAATATAACTTAAGTTGGAAATTTGGAATTTTGGTTAAAAATGATATTTAAGTTATATAAATAAAATGGATATTAAATTTTATTTGGAAATGGTAAATATGATAATTTGATTAAATTTGAATTTAAGTGATTATTAAGTATTATTGATTTTTCTATGAATTTAAGTGGTTAAATAAATGAATGTTTAAAAGTGATCTTTTAAAATATAACTTGACTAGGAAATGTGAAATTTGGTTTTAATTAAAGGTTTAAGTTAATTAAATAAAATTGGAAATTTTGTTAAATTGTGAAATGGTAATTTAAATTTGAAGTGTTAAGTCTATTTGTTGAAATGTGAAGAATTGGAACTTTTACACTTAAACTTATTAAGTAAATTGTTGAAAATTGGATTTAATTATAAGAAATTTATTGTGAAAGAAACGTGTAAAGTTCTAATTAATGAAAGAAATATGTAAAGTTTAATTTATGAAAGAAACGTGTAAAGTTCTAATTAATGAAAGAAATATGTAAAGTTTAATTTATGAAAGAAACGTGTAAAGTTCTAATTAATGAAAGAAATATGTAAAGTTTTACCTACTGAAAGAAACATGTAAAGTCTTAATTAATGAAAGAAACATGTAAGTCTTAATTTGTGTAATATTGATTTAAAATAATAAATGCCCCTTTTGTAATAAAACGTAAATTAAAACGTACATTCGATAATGTAAGTTTAATTAGTGTAATATTGATTAAACGATAAATGCTCTTTAATGTAATAGGAATGTAAGTTAAAAAGTACATTTAATATGTAAGTTTTAATTAATGTAAATGACATATTTTAATGACTAAAATAATAAAGTTTCTTTATTGTAATGATAATGTAAGTTAATAAGGTACTCTTAACTTAACATAAGAATTTCAGCATTAAATTGGATATTACAGTAACAAAATTTATTTAACTATAAGGCTATGATAAAATGACCATGTTAAAAATTTGTAAGTATATAAATACTTTGATTATATAAAATGTTAAATTGGGAAGTATTACATTCCAAAAATGCTATGATTCCTTAAGGTTACATTACCAAAATGCTATGATAATTTAAAGGAAGATTTCAAGTTTAATAAATTAAAGGAAATATTCAGTGATTTTGAAATTTGGGTTTTATTGAAATGATATATTATTGAATTGGTTTTGAAATGGAAATGATATATTTTTGAATTGGTTTTGAATAGATGTGTTTTGGGTTTGAAAGTATGTATTAGTTTGAAATAAATGATATGATTTTGAAATGGTTTAAAGGATGTATTTTGATTTGAAACATAAACTATTTTTAAAAGTTATAACCACGGGTTATAATAACGATCGGTTGGCAAAGAGACCGGGATCGGATATGGACATACTCTCTGTCGATACCGAAAACCACTTTAACAACCGTGTACGCGGTGGAGATTCCAGAATGAAGTAGGATGGTGGCGATGTTCTTAAGGTATGTTACGTGGACCCAACTCCCGTGAGTTGGCATAAGGTGGCTAAAACAGGAGCGATCTCGGACCAGTGAGGTAGCACCTCTTCTCGGACACATTTCTTCGATATTATACTCTTACTTGTGATTAATTAGATGGCCATCCTCCGATATGGGAGTGTTGTTCGAGATGGACGATAGTGGCTGCTATGCGCTCCATCAATCAGTGTGCGTAATTGGTATATCTACCCTGGCATTGCCTAGTTGTGCCGTGTCACCTACCATATCGAGCTTTACTACGATTATGATTTTAAGATCCGACCGCGTTAAGGTTCTCCATCCCCTTAACGTTATTTTCTATATGATTATACTTTACTAATTAGACACTACTATATATAGCGTATATTACTACATAGTAAATAGTTTAACGGATCCTTAAAGAATGGGCGATCCCAAGCATTCTTTAAGTTACTTATACCCTTATTATAGTTTGCTTGAGTTGGTTTACATTATATAAGTATATATTGTCCTGACTCGAGTGTTTTGTGTTTTGCTTTATGCTCGGGTCAGCCTGAGTTATTCACAGATTTGGATTCCACTTTCTGGAGATTTGAATCGCTGGAGATTATCTGCTTGTCTTGTCCTATCTATTTCAATTCCGTTGTTCTACTCAGCTTGTACTTGGTTATTATATTGAGACTTTTGTTGTATTCTATTTCTTCTGTTATATCTTATGTAACTCTGATATATTTATATAGTAGCTTCATGAACTACTATTTCTTTTACTTCCGCTGCATTATTTTACTCTGTGTCTGTGATCTGTGATTATATTTATTTACTGTATATTCTGAGATTTGCCAAATTTTAATTACAACGCGGTATTTTGAGCAATTCAACTCCGGCATGAGTGTCTACCTATACACTTATAATGGATGCGAATGGTTGAAAATATCGGGTCGTTGCACCCATCATAGAGGACGTGGCTCGAGGTCTATGGTACAATTAGGTACTGACTTTATTTATCTTGGACTCTAGAGGGGAATCATTGGATTGCGATTGATGTCCGTAGTAGACTTAACTCATCAGAAATGATGGATGTCAATTTGTATACTTTGGTTGTCTTTCATTTCTATATTGTGTGTATTGTTAGTTGGCTGATGTTATTGTTGTTCCATTAATTAACATTGCATACTTCACGATAGACTTATATTATGATCACCCTACTTTTGGATGTTGGGTTACCTTTATCATAGTATGATTTTTATGTTTCAGTCATATTATATTAGTTGTGCTGACTTGTTGATCACAGGAGAAAAGCAGGTTTTGGTATGATTTGCTATCTTTTGGATAGGTTCACTTTACTTGTTTATGGACAGTCCGAATTATCGTGAGCCACAATTGTGGAGAGGACCGATTGTGCCTTAATAATTCCTGTTTAATTGTATATAGTTTGATATACAATATTTTCAGATAGTTTCCCTCACATCTGGCTTTAAGTCTGACCCGTGTTTTGACTTTTTCTATTTATGTCATGACAACTCTCGGATACTCGATTGAGTAGTTTTATAAGTCAGGTGCTTTTGGGGATACGTTAGCTGGATGTGCAGCTGGAGAACTTTGGAGGCGTGGTATCAATTTTGGATATGTATACTTAATATTTTAGTAGTACACGACGGACTTATTATTTGTATATAAGACCGTCGTATCAAATTATTATTCAAAACAACATGTTTTTGGGAGTTGATATATTCTGACTTTTCTATATTGACATTTATTTATCAATTGCTTCTGCTAGTGCGGTATCTTATATATTGTCATCTTGTTATGTTCATGTATATTCAGTATATTATATATTGTCATTCCGTTGTGACATCCTATAGATGTCTTGGTTTAGTGTTTTGTTATAATTTTACCCCAACAGTCTATCCTTTGGGTATTCCTCGTAGGGTAGGTTGTTACAGTTGGCATCGTAAACCTTCTGGGATAATCCTCCCTCAGAATATTTTCCATGAATGTGGAGTTCTGCTTAGTGTGGAACCTCATTCCTTATCCTTTCTCCATTTATTTTCTTCTAGTGAAAATTAAAATTAAAAAATAATAATAGTTAATAAGTAATAGAAATATGATATATATTCCAAATGTATTTTCACATAGAAAATTGGTTTCTATGAAATTTATTTCTTTGAATTTAAGATATCTGATATGAAAATTCTCGATTGAAAACCAGTTATAGTAAATGAAATAAATAGCCTACATTAAGTGGTTTAATGGAGCTCCATATTTCACATGCTACTACAGTAATGGCAGAAATAGTGGGAGCTTGCTATATAGCACTTACTAGTCGCATCAAGTTATGAAAATTGTTTTCGTATAACATTGTTTAACGACTAATTTTCCATCGAATTAGAAAATAGCCGATAAATTTTAATTAAAAATTTTCCACAAGCGCACGGCGTACAATTTTAGTACGTGCGAGTACGGGTCGATCCGAAGGGAATTGTTTAGATTTAAAATTCTACTCAATCAAATTAAACCAAACTTGAGATTGTTTTTAAGCTAAAAATTGTAAAACTAGCTAGAACAAGAGAATGAAAATATGAGATTAGAAAACAATTTAGAGGCAAATCCACTCTCATATTTTTGTAAATCAACACACAAATAATTTATGATCTCTCTATTATGATCTTAAATGGAATTAGTGATGTATTTATCATAAGTATGGTTTATTCATGTTATTAATTAACATAACTTAAACCATCAAACTATAATACAACACGTAAAACTACTTATCAATTTTAATGAAAATGAAGTTAAAGCAAAAGGTATTTTAAGTATGATCTATTTACTATTGTATTTAGTAACATAGATCATCAAATTTTGTTTCCACTTTAATTCCACAATTAAAAATCAATTAGTAGAATGATGATGTACATTGTGTTTATGTAGAGTAAGCATATCCTATTTGTGATTACAACATAGGCTATCAAATTCCCTTTTATAAACTTACATCAACATTCACTTTCATGAAGCATTAAAAATAGATCATAAATGACAAGATATGTTGAATTTACATACTTTTAGAGAGCTTCATTACCCCTAAATTGAAGGGGTTTAGCTACTCATTTGTGTTATCAAATCAACGTATGTAAATTTCAACATTTAAACAAAAGCAAAGAAGGCAAGAGCTAATGAAAATATAAAAAAGAACTAAACTATTTGCATAAAAATAAAACTAAGCTACTAACATGAAATGAAAGAGCATGTAAATAAAAACGAACAAGAAATAAAATAAGAACAAGGAAGAAGTAAAAGAACAAGAGGCTTAGGAAGCCATTTTTATTTCATATAACTTTGAGGCTACAACTTGCATGCTAATATCCTAAGTAATTAAAAGTTCCATTACATGAACATAAGAGGGTAATTTATACATGCACAAAACCCTAATCTATATTTTCGGGGGCTTCTCAAAATACCCCCTAGGAAGTGTGGCCATCAAGTTATCATTAGTCTCTAATTAATCCATCATCAAGTATGCATGAAACTTTAACCTCCACTAACTTGTGCATTAGCTCCTAATTGTAGATTAAGGTAAGTTGGTAGGTGGGGTCCTCCATGATGCATGAGTTTGAATTATTTCCATCTTCGTTCCTTTGTTTCCATCCTTGTGCATGCATATTTTCATGAGAACATCTTCATATTTCCATCCAAAATTCCTATAATTAAAAAGAAAATGTGCAAATAAATACTCTTAAAATTAATTCATGCACAAAATTATTATTTTACCTCCATATTGATGTATGAATGATGAATTGAAAGCATATTTGAAATTTGGTTTTAAACATGTAAAAATACCCAGTTATGACATTTATTTAAATAAAAGTAGATTAAATATGGATGTAAAAATATGCACATTTACGTGCACATCAAATACCCCCACACTTATCTTTTTATTCATCCTTGAATAAAGAAAAACTGAGGTAAATCCATTTTTGTAGGAAACACGATTGCATTGAGCATATGCAACAAGCCGTTAAACCTCTAGCTGTCCCTAGTAGGAAGAGTGTTGTCACGTGAGGGTTTTCAGCGGATACTACCCACAAAATCCAAATGCCATATGATATACTCCTAAATGCAAGATTTATTTACAAAGACATGGATACAAGTTTTTGAAAATATTTACAAATGAAGAATTTACTTTCAAATTGAAACGAATAAGTTAAATATAAGTTCTGGTCATTATCAAGAAATTTAAGTCCATTTACTCGTCAAACTTCAAACAAAAATTAACTAATCATCACAATTAGAATCCAGTTTGGCTAGTTGTTTCAGTTGATAACATAGTACAACTATGAAATGGAACCTTAGTCGATAATCAAAGTTTTTCAAAGTGGTATTTTCATTTCTTTTGAATAACAAGTCAAATAAAATAGGTGAAAATAGTGCTTGGATTTCAATTGCTTACTCTCTCTTAATTTGAAATTTTTATTGATATTAACAATAGTTCCATATGCCTAACTCAAAAAACTGAGGCCAGATATATGACCCATGCACTGCCTTTCAGGCTTATGTGAGGGGAATACAGAGCGTGGCGAGTGAACACACAAGTGTGTACACCTATCGACTGTAGGCAGTATTGATAAAAGAATTTTTATATACATACACCTAACTCAGATAAACTGAGGCCAGTTATACCGATTATGCACTGCCTTTCGGGCTTACGTGAGAAGGGTACAGAGCATGGCGAGTGTATACACTGCATGTGAACACATGACTCTGGGTGTTAATAAAATATATACATATATACAAATATTTTTTTTACTATATTTTTTTTGAAGAGAGAGTTTTGCAACATTATCTTAGCACCATTTAACTTAGAAGATAAAAATATGTTATATCCTTTACTTTAAATTCACCACTTTTTTTAAACAAAGATTGTCAATTAGGATATACTTCATAATTATCACCCATGAACCTTCTTATATACTAGTTCAACCATTGTTACTTGTAATCAAACTTTATTTTTATTTTTGTTAAGACAAATAAATTTTCAAAGATTTCAATTTAATAACCAAAACTTGTACTTATCCTACGGTGTTTCTTCAAAATTAAATCAAGATGCTAAAAGGAAAATTTGTTTTGAGATTTTTTTATAGAAAATTTGAGTTTGGGAAAGAAAATGAAAATTCAAAAATGCCATGAAAATTAAAAAAGATGAAGATGACTCCCCCCACACTTAATTTTGACTGTGTCCCTACAGTCAATGCATGATATAATGAGTGTAACGGGGAAAAAATATGTACATATTTACAAAAGAGGGTGAACATTTCTTACTAGATGTAGCATGGCTCATGAAGAATCATGAGCTCCTCCTCTTGATCACACGAAAACTCAAAGAAAGGTTTCAAACGATGACCGTTGACTTTGAAAATTGATCCATCCCCGGGGTTTTGTAGTTCTATGGCACCGTGTGGAAAAACAGTTCTTACCACAAATGGTCTGATCCATCTCGATTTTAGTTTCCCAGGGAAAAAGTGAAGTCTAGAGTCATATAAAAGAAATTTTTGGTTAGGCGAAAACATTTTTCGTAGGATAAACTTGTCATAAAAAACCTTTGTTCTTTCTTTGTAAATCTTGTCGTTTTCATATGCATCATTCCTAAGTTCATCCAATTAGTTGAGTTGTAGTTTTTTGTTTTCGCCAGCTTTATCAAGATCAAAGTTTAAGTTCTTTATTGCTCATAACGTTTTGTGTTCGATTTCAACTGGTAAATGACAAGCATTCCCATAAACTAAAAGAAATGGGGACATCCCAAGGTTAGTTTTAAAAGAGGTACGGTAAGTCCAAAGCGCATCGGTCAATTTCTAAGACCAATTTTTTCGATTTTTGTTAACTGTTTTCTCCGAGATTTTTTTTATTTGATGATTTGAAACTTTAACTTGGACACAAGTTTGAGGGTGATGCGGAGTGGATAACTTATGGGTTATCACATATTTCTTCATTTAAGTTTCAAAAGAACGATTGCAAAAATGGGTGTCGTTATCACTTATTATTGTGTGAGGTGTGCGGAACCTCGAAAAGATGTTTTCTTTAAGGAATTTCACAACAATTCTATGGTCGTTGGTTTTACATGCAACGGCTTCGACCGTAAGACTGGGGTTTAGAGGCATCATATTTCGTCCCATAAAGTTGATACCCCAAACATCAAAGTTTTCGATCGTAAGACGGGTTTAGAGGCATCATATTTCGTCGGGAAATTCTTCCAAGCATTTGGCAACGATCGCAAGTTTTGCAAAATTCGAATGAGTCTTTGAAAAGAGTAGGCCAATAGAAACCACATTAAAGCACCTTTTCAGCAGTTTTTCGAGGAACAAAGTAACCACCACAAGCTTGGTTATGGCAAAACGACAGAACGCTTTTGATTTCCCAATCCGGGATGCAACGTCGAATGATTTTGTCGAAACAATATTTAAACAAGTATGGATCATCCCAATAGAAGTAATTGACTTAGGACAAAAATTTATATTTATCTTGATTTGACCAAAATGAGGGAGTTTCTTTAGTGACTAAATAGTTCAATATGTCGGCATTCCACGGATCGACAGAGACATAAAGAATTTGTTCGTCGGGAAAGTTTTTATTGATTGGTAAAGGCGATGGTGCGTTGGAAAGACGAGACAAGTGATCAGCTATGACATTGTCGGGTCCTTTTTTGTCCTTGATTGTAAGATCAAATTCTTATAGTAAAAGGATCCAACGAATTAAGCGAGACTTAGCGTCCTTTTTAGCGAGAAGATATCGAAGAGCAGAATGGTCAGTGTAAACAGTAATGTGTCAGCCTATCAGATATTATTTGAACTTTTCAAGTGCAAAAACTACTGCAAGAAATTCTTTTTCAGTGGTTGTGTATTTAAGTTGAGCATCGTTCAGAGTCATACTAGCATAGTAGATAACGTGAAGGATCTTGTTGATGCATTGTCCTAAGACAGCACCGATTGCAAAGTTTGAAGCATCACACATTATTTCAAATAGAAGATCCTAATTCGGTCAGCAAATTACATGAGCAGAAATGAGTTCATTTTGAGACGTTCAAAAGCAGAGACACAATCAAAGTTAAAATCAAAAGGAACGTCTTTTCCAAGAAGAGTCGTAAGAGGTCGAGCAATCTTACTAAAGTCTTTCACAAAGCGTCGATAAAAACCCGCGTGTCCAAGGAAAGAGCAAATGTCTTTAACAGATTTGGGAATGGGTAGATTTGCAATGATATCGATTTTCGCTTTATCTACCTCAATGCCTTTTTTGAAATGACATGTCCAAGGATTATGCCTTGAGTGACCATAGAGTGGCAGTTTTCCTAATTTAGCGTTAAGTATTTATTCTTGCATCGTTTAATAACCAACTCAAGATGGCGCAAGCATTCGAAAAAAGAGTTTCCAAAGATAGAAAAATCATCCATAAACACTTCAAGAAAACGTTCGATCAAATTAGAAAAGATGCTGACCATGCATCTTTGAAACGTAGTAGGAGCATTGCAAAGGCCAAAAGGCATACGTCAATACGCAAAAGTGCCAAAGGGACACGTGAAAGTTGTCTTCTCTTAATCTTCGGGAGCGATTGGAATTTGGTTTTTGCCGGAATAACCATCAAGAAAGCAATAGAATTCGTTGTCGGCCAAACGTTCAAGCATTTGGTCGATAAAAGGATAAGGGAAGTGATCCTTCGTGTTGTGGCATTTAGTTTTCGATAGTCAATGCAAACAGGCCAACCCGTTTGAGTACGATTTGGAATAAGTTCATTAGAATCGTTCTTGACAACGGTAAGTCTAGATTTTTTCGGTACAACATGAATTGAGATAACCCATAAACTATCTGAGATTGGGTAAATGATTCTATTGTCGAGAAGTTTAAGAATTTCATCATGCGCCGCATCCTTCATTTTTGGGTTAAGCCTTCGTTGCGCATCACGAACAGGCTTAGCATCGTCAATTAAATGGATGTGATGTTGATCAAGAGCAGGACTAATTCCCTTTATATTGGTGATCGACCATCCAAGTGCTTCCATGTTTTCCAAAAGGGTTGAAAGTAAGGAAGTTTCCTAATCAAGAGAGAGAGAGAGAGAGTCACAGAAATTATGACATGAAACATTTCATTATCACCTAAGTATGCGTGCTTAAGGTGACAGGGAAGGGGTTTAAGGTCCAACCTCGAGGGTTGCTCAATTAAAGAATTAGGTTGAGATTCAGACTCAACTGGAAGCGATTCAAATGGGAGTGTGTATTCGATCTCATTAGGGATGTCGTGAAACAACCTTTCGTACTCGCCCTCGCGTTCATCATTAAGGTCAATCGTCTCGTTTTCAAAGTTTTCTTGAATGGCATTAACTTCCAACATTTGGTCGCTTGGTTCATTCGATTGATTTTCAAGATTGAAAATGTTAAGATCTAAAGTCATGTTTCCAAAAGAGATTTTCATAGAACCATTGCGACAATTGATTAAGGCATTTGAGGTGGCTAAGAATGGTCGGCCCAATATCAAAGGGATTTGACTCGCAGGGTTGGTCATGGGTTGTGTTTCGAGAACGATAAAATCAATGGGGACTATGAATTGCCCTACTCTAATGAGCACGTCCTCAATTTCTCCCATGGGCTTCTTAATGGAACGATCAGCGAATTGAAGCATGACCTTTGTAGGTTTAAGCTCACCTAAGCCTAATGTTCATACATAGAGTATGGAATCAAATTGACACTTGCGCCTAAGTCTATCGAGCATTTGTTAATCGTCTTGTCTCCAATTGTACATCAAATCATGGGGCACCCAGGATCTTTGTATTTAATGGGAATGGAATGGGACAAGACTTCACTCAAACTGGCCACTAAGAAGACTTTTGTAAGCACTTGAGTGTGTCTCTTTTGGGTACACAAGTCCTTAAGAAATTTAGCGTAAGTTGGGACTTGCTGACCGATGTCAAGAAGCGGGATGTTAACTTTCACTTGTTTAAAAATTTCCAACATCTTTTCCATTTGGTCTGAGTGTTTCTTTGGTCGAAGACGATGTGGAAATGGAACACGATACTCAGTAGGCGGGTCTACTTGAGCAAAGAAGAATTTTAATTGGCATTCGATTCGACGTTTGGCTCCATATTTTGTTCAGATTCGTTTGTGGTTTTAGAAGGTCGAGAGGGGTTTTCGGTAAATCGTTTGAATTAACGACTTGATTATCGATTTGTTTACCAGAACGCAGAGTTGTGATAGCATTTAATTGGGTTACGTTGCTATCTTGAACAACATGGGCTTGATTTGAATTAGCGTTTTGATTTCTGGGATTTGGAACAAGCTGACTTGGGAATGTGCCTCGTTCACGTTCACTTACAGACGTGGCTAGTTCACTCATTTGCATTTCAAGTTTGCAATCGACTGAATCGTGTTTTGCATATATGAGGTCAACAAATTTTGCAAATTATTGTTTGATTGAAGGCTTTAAGTAGTTTCTTTAGCCAACGTTTCAAGACTTTTTTCAAGTGAACTTATATCGCCTTGGGGAGAGGGAGCAAGATTTGGTTGAATTGATTGTTGCGATTGATTTTGAGATGACCTGCAAAATTTGGTTGAAAATGATTTGGTTGAAAGGGAGGATTCGAAGCATTATTCGGGAATGCTTGAAAACTGGGACGAACCATATTCGTGTTGGGATTGCTTTGATTCCACGCAAAATTCAGATGATTTATCTGTAACACCCATATTTTTATAACATTATTTAGGATATTTAATTAGCTAAATTAAATAAAATAATGTGAAGATTGATAGATTGAAATTTGATTTATCTAAGGGTAGCCGTGCCATGTTAAACGAAAATCAAAATAAAATAACATGAATTAATGCGTTAGGAAATAAGTAAGGGTAAAATGGGAAATAGGAGAGACTTATACCATAAACCCTTAGGAAGTCAAACACAAGTTCATTTTCATTCTATCAAACTAAAATACATCAAATCCGACCACCATTTTCATTCTCAAGGGAAGATAAAGCTAGGATTTCAAGAGAAAGAAGTTAATCAACATATTCAACATCAAATCTCACATCTTTTAATCTCAAAGCTAAGGAGAATGATTACTACATCCCATTTTCTTATGGTTTTCGGTTTTAGGTTTGATCCGAAATGATTTTGCAAGTTTATGCCATGTTTTGGATGATTAAATTTATATATATGCTTGTTGATGAATTATACATGTTCATATTAGTTTTTATGATATGTTTGATATGAAAACCATAATAAATGACATCCAAATGCCTTGAAAATTTAAGTAAAGGTCAAAAATGATATTTTATAGATGGGTTTCAATTTTCATAATTTTATGAATTAATGTGGATTTTATATTAACTTTCTAGTAAAGAAAATGATTTGTTGGTTTATAAATTATTTACGGCTAAATTAATAATTATTTGGGTTTGAAATTTTTATATCTTGGAAAACATATTAAAATAGATTTTCTGGAATTTTTTCAGATATTTCCTAAGTGTTTTGATGAATGTATAAAATTATTTAAGTTATGGGACTAAAAGGTTTCATATATTTAATTAAGAAGAAGGGGCATTTCATAAAATAAAATCATTGTTTAATTCTGAAAATATGGGCAGCACTTTTCTAAAAAATATTTAGTAACCAATACGAATTTGACAAATAAAGGCAGGTTAGTTGAAAAGTTTTCTCAAAAACAAGAAAATAATTCTTTTAGCATGTTCAGCCACTTTCGGCATTAAGGGTTCCGACCTAGCCCTTTTGACATCATTGGTTTCGAAACTAATGCATATGGTATCAAGCAGCGTGGTACGTAACATGTTGGAAAAGGTCGAAGAGGCACTTGGTCGAAACTTTAGGTTCCAAAGAGGTTGGGGTATGTTTGTTTTATAAGCCAAAAGTAACGCCCGCTTACTTTCTAAAAGAAGCTTTCAACTCGGTTGCTTTCGACCGGGTTAAATATATAAAATAAAGGTTTAATGCTTTCGAAGGGGTCGAAACCCCCAGCTGCTGCCTTTCTACCTTTCGAAGTCATTGGCTTTCGACAAGGTCGAAAGGTAAACTTGTCTTCTAAAAATCGGCCGCTTCTCCCATGCTTTCGAAGGGATGGTTTCGACACCATTGCTTCTTGTTTAGGAAAAGGTTTTGAAAGTAAGGTTTCAACTTAGATGTTTCACCCTCTTTATTCTAATTGAAGTATAACCGAAGGTTTCGAAAGAAGTGTTTTAAAGTATTAAAAAGGCTGGAGCCTATTGTTTTAAAAGAATGTTTTAGGCTTTCGAAGGGGTCGAAAGCAATGCTTTCGAAGGGTTCGAAAGCAAAGCTTTCGATGGGGTCAGAGGTGGAGCTTTTGAAGGGGTCGAAAGCAAAGCTTCCGAAAGAGTCGAAAGGTTTTAAAAGAGGTTTTTCCACATAATCCACATGTTTTAAAATTGAACCCAAAGAGCTTTCGAAAGGTTTATGTTTTAAAGGTTTAATGCTTTCGAAAGGTACTATTTTCTGAAAGCTTTCGAAGGAGTCAAAAGGTAGGTTTTCAATGGAGTCGAAAGGTCCTATTTTCTGAAAGCTTTCGACGGAGTCAAAAGGTCCTATTTCCAATGCTTTCGAATGGGTTTGAAGTATGGTTTCGAAAGGAAATGGGCCTTTCTGCTAAGGTAAATAAATGGGTTTTACTTGGTTTCGAAAGAGATGCTTTCAAGAGTTTAGAAATGGGTACTTTTAATTGAATCGAAATGGTTCCTTTCAATGGAATCGAAATGGGTACTTTCAAATGCATAAATGTTTTCATCAACTAAAGTTTGAGTAATATATATATATATATATATAACATGGCAAGGTAATTTTGAGTAAAGCATAAAGATTACATATTTTCCTTGTGTAAGTTTAATTTAAAGGTTTTAAATCATTTTAAAAAAAAATTCAAGGAAAATTATGGGAAGGGATCCCTAAGTGAAAATGACTCAAATATTAGAATACCAGATGGGACTGGTATAGGGTCGTATACATTAGCTATTGGCCCCATCTAATTGTTGACCAAAATTCCAGTGTGTAGGGGTTGGTCACAGGTAGACTAAAATTATGATTACACACTGAAAGGAATATATGTTTGTATATAATTAGGTTACTGGTGAGCCTGAAAAACCATTAGAATCAGGAAGACCTTGGAGATGTTTAAGTTAGGGACATACCATCTAGAAGAGAAGTATTTAACAAATAGCTAAGGACGGATCGTCCAGAAAAGGAGTATCTAATAGGTGTTAGATTAATTTTGTTATATTGTCTAGTAGGCAAGAGTCAGCCAAAGGTTAAAAGTTAGTCAAACAAAACTTATGTGTTTGAACAGATAGTTCATTTATTACCTGATATTTATGTATGTTTACATAACGATGCTTTATAGTATTTAACCAGTTTTGGTTGTAGGAAAAGGTTTTGCAAAGATATGTTTTAAAAGGATGTTAGTGAAGGGAAACCCGTTCCGCTAAGCGGCTTGGTCTCTCACATAACATATTAAACCAGGATGTTTAGTATTATTCACACCAGGCTTTATGTCTGACTCAAAGTTTATGATTTCCCCTTAAACTCTCGGGTGCTCAAAATTGATTTGAGTAGGCTGAGGGGTTAAGGTCTTTTTCAAGTTTTAGTAGGATGACGAATAAGGCTACCGGAGTCATGCAGGAGGCAAACAGATAGCTATTTAGGAGTTGCAGTTTTATGCTTTGTTGTATTTTCGTTGTGTCCGTATTAAGTCTATTATGACTATAAGACATTGATTATCCAAAGGGGTATCTTCATATACCGCTCTTGGCGTATTTTGTAATAAGTATATTTTATTTGTGTTTGGGAATGTATTGGGATTATGTAAGATGAATATGGAACATCTGTTTTGAATGTAATGAAGAAAATGCTATTTTGAAATCAATGATTTGTTTCATATTCAAGTGCTTCTGATATTATAGATACCATTAACATAGCTGTATTTAGTCGCCGTATGTTAATACTGTAGATGACTACAACATTTGTAGCGCTTAGTTTTGGGCCTCTAGATAGGGGATGTTACAGCTTAGTATCAGCGCTTGGTTTATGAAATACTTTAACTAAAAATGGTTTTTGAAAACATAATCCTTAGTGATTAGAGTTAAGATCGAGGTATGGGATAACGCTATAGTAACGTACTTGTATTTGCTATATATAAGTATACGCTATATCTCTAGACTCCTATCTTCGTTAGGCTATTCATTTGTATCTCATGAGGCTTGAATACAGATATGGAAGGAAGAAGAGGCAGACTTAATCTTGGAGGAGAGCACCACCACTAATTGAAATGCCCGACCAAATGCTAGGAGATGTCCAGATCAGGCTCAAGCTGAAAATGTTGGTGCTGGGGTTCCCCAAGTGGAGATGGGAGCCATGTATCAGTTTTTCATAAACATGATGCAAGCTAGAATTGCAGCTGGAGTTATTGGAGGGAATGCTGCTAGAGGAGGAGTGCAGAAAGCTCTGATAGTCAACCATTATGCTAATCTGAGCAGAGACTATATTAGGCTTGGAGGGAAGCCGTTCATTGGAACAAAGGATGTGATTAGGGTAGAAAATTGGTTGCTACGTTGTGAGAGGATTTTTGCTAACTTAGGACTGAATGATGAGTAGAAAAGGAGATTAACTTCAAGACAGCTTCAGGGAGCTGCTTTGTTTTGGTGGAATACTGTTGCAAGTGGTGTTGATGAGGAAACCATGACTTAGGCGGAGTTTAAGAGAAGGTTTCAAGAAAGGTTCATGCCAGTGATGGCCTAGTCGGTATTGGTTAGGAAGTTCACTGAATTGGAGCAAGGAGAGATGTCTATTCTAGAGTATGCTAGAAGATTTGAAGAGTTAGCCTGGTACGGTATGCTATGGTTGATACGGTGATGAAGAGAAATGAGAAGTTTATAAGAGGTCTGAAGTCGGAGTTGTCAAGAGCTACCTTACCGCATATAAGAGATCCATGCGATGTAGTGGTAGAAATGGCGCTGAGACAAGAAGAGGCGTTAGCTTGTTTGGAGAAGAAGAAAGAGAAGGAAGTCCAGGTGGGACAAGGCTAGAAAGAAAGTTTTTCGACAAGAAGAATGCTCGGTAGGGATGAGCACATAAGAGGGGAAAATCTGAAGTGGTCCGTTATAAATGTGATAAGAAGGGACACTATGCTCATGAGTGTCGTATCGGGAAAGGAAAAGGGAAAGAAGTAGTTGGAAAGAAGAATATCCGATGCTTTAATTGTGATCAGATCGGCCATTGCAAGAACCAATGCAAAGAGCCTGCTAGAGATGGAAGAGGGAAAGTTTATGCATTATAGCCTGCAACCTCAAAGCCAGTGGTGCAAGAAAAGGGGAAGGCTGTTCTGGGACGCTCGCTACAGATTCATAGTATGTCAGTTAGCGTTCTATTTAATACCGGTGGATCACATTCTTTTATTTCTCGATGTTTGGTAGATAAGCTTAACCTAGAACCCTCATATTTAGTTACTTCCTTAAGGGTTGCAAATCCGATAGGAGGCTATGTGACACTTGGGATGAGGTGTGACCATTTAGAGTTTGATTTGCTAGGTCATATTTTTTATTGTTGTTTGCATGTATTTGATTTTGTAGGGCTTGAGATTATCCTTGGGATGGATTGGTCAAGTAAGTATGATACTAGGATATTTTGCTACGATAGGAAAATGTCACTTAGACACCCTGGTTGTAGTGATCGGGTAGTCTATACCGTAGAAAACCCTAGTTGTGAAGTGAATGTTTTATTGGGTATCATGGAGTTGGAGGATGAGTTACATCGAGTCTTTGTGGTTAGAGAGTTTACTGATGTGTTTGAGCCAGTAGTTGGACTTCCACCAAAACAAGCCATTGAGTTTCTGATTGATTTGGTGCTTGGAGCAAAACCGGTGAGTAGACCGCCAAGCAGGATGACATCTACAGAGATGAAAGAGTTGAAGGTGCAGTTGGTGGATTTGGAAGGCAAGAGTTTTATTTGATCGAGTAGTTCACCTTGGGGTGCAGCGACAGTGTTTGCTAAGAAGCCGGACGGATCATTGAGGCTATGTATCGATTATCATAAGTTGAATGAGAAAACGATAAAGAACCTATATCCATTGCCGAAAATTAACGATTTGTTCAATCAATTAAGTGGAGCCAAGGTATTCTCTCAGCTGGATGGCGACGGGATTTCATCAGCTTTGAGTGGCAGAGGATAGTATTCCTTTAACGGCGTTTAGGACAAGGTATGGATCGTACGAATGGTTAGTTATGCCGTTCGGACTAACTAATGTGCCGGCATTCTTTGTGGATTTGATGAACCGAATTTTCCGAGAGCACTTGGATAGATTCGTGTTGGTTTTCGTAGATGATATTCTAATATACTATAAGGATGAGAAGGAGCATGAAGTTCATCTTAGAGTTATGCTTGAGACGCTAAGGGAGCATTAGTTGAAGGCAATTTTTTCGAAGTGCCATTTTTGGAAGAAGGAAGTGAAGTTCCTTTTTCATGTAGTCTTAGAGAAAGGGTTGTCTGTAGATCCGACTAAGATTGAAGCGGTGAATAATTGGAAGAGACCCGAGACGGAGACCGAGATAAAGAGTTTTCTTGGACTGGCTGGATATTACCAAAGGTTTATAAAGGAATTTTGGCGGATAGCTGCACCGATGACTAAGCTTACGCGAAAAGATGTATAGTTTGTATGGACTAATAAGTGTGAGGAAGCATTCCATATCTTGAAACACTTATTGATCCATGCACCAATGTTGGTGGTTCCGAAGGGAAATCGGGATTTGGTTGTTTATACTGATGCATGTGGAACTGGATTCGGAGCTGTGTTGATGCAAAGAGGTAAAGTGATTGCTTATCCTTCTAGACAGCTCAGACCACATGAAGTTCGGTATCCAACGCATGACTTGGAGTTAGATGCCGTTATATTTGCTTTGAAGGTGTGGAGGCATTACCTTTTGGGAGAGCGATTTGAGCTTTATACAGATCATAAGTCATTGAAGTACTTGTTCTCTCAGAAGAAGCTGAACATGAGATAGCAGAGATGGTTGGAGTTTATTGCTGCTTATGATTTTGGAATTGAGTACACACCCAGAAAAGGAAATAAGGTAGCAGATGCACTTAGCAGGAAACATCAGAATGTAGTATTGGCAATGATTGCTGAGTGGAGAGAATAGGAAGCATTGTCAGCTTGTAGAGTGCAGCATAGATCCAAGATAGGTTCTAGTGAAGGAAGTGTTATATTGTCTTGTTTAGAAGTTCGACCGGTAATGATTGAGAAGATAGCTTCTAAACAGGAGGAGGATCCAGTTTTGGCTGAGCGGATCAGAAAGTTAAGGGAAGGATCAGAGAGCGATGACTTAAAGGATTTCGGTCTTGACCAGAAGGGGTGGTTGAGAAAGAAAGGAAGGTTATGTGTACCAAATATAGGAGACATGAGAAAGGAAGTTCTAGATGAATGGCATCGTTCGAAGTTCACTATCCATCCAGGAGGAATGAAGCTGTATCAGGATACGAAGAGAAGTTTCTTCTAGGAAGGTATGAAACGGGACATTAGTTTATGTGTAAAGCAGTGCTTGAATTGCCAGTAGGCAAAGGCTGAACACCAGAAGCCAAGTGGATTGCTTCAACAGTTGGAAGTTCCATTGTGGAAGTGGGATTAAATCTCTATGTATTTAATTGATGGGTTGCCAAGATCTAGTAGAAGAAATGAAAGCATATGGGTCATAGTGGATAAATTGACTAAGATTGCCCATTTCATTCCGGTAAAGTCAATTAGGATGGCACCTATTTTGGCGAAGTTATTTATGAAAAATGTGGTTAGATTGCACGGAATTCCTAGTAACATTGTCAGTGATAGAGATTCTTTGTTTACTAGCGAGTTTTGTAAGAGTCTACAGGAAGCTTTAGGAACCAAGTTCAACATGAGTATCGCTTACCATCCACAGACTGATGGGCAAACGAAAAGAGTTAACAAAGTCTTGGAGGATTTGTTAAGAACTTGTGTATTGGATTTCGAGGGATCATGGGAAGACCATCTCCATTTAGTTGAGTTCTCGTATAACAATAGTTATCAGGCTAGTATTGGGATGGCACCATTTGAAGCTTTGTATGGAAGACCATGAAAATCTCCCGGTTAGAGACCGGGGATAGATTGGTTCTTGGTCCGGATTTAGTGAAAGAAGCCGTAGAGAAGATCGAGTTGATCCGAGCTAGGATGAAGGAAGCTCGGTCTAGGCAGAAAAGTTATGCAGATAGTAGAAGGAAAGATTTGGAATTCTCTGTTGGAGACTCTGTGCTTATCAAGGTTTCACCGATGAAAGGTGTGATTGGATTCGGGAAGTCAGGAAAGTTAGCACTGAGATTCATTGGACCTTTTCGTATTGTTGAGAGGATCGGGAAACTCGCGTATAGAGTAGAGTTACCGAATAGTTTGGTAGGAGTCCATGATGTTTTTCATATTTCTCATCTAAGGAAATGTTTTAGAGACCCAAAGACTACTATAGCACCTACAGTCTTAGAATATTTAGTAGTAGAGCCGGATTTGACCATTGTTAGGAAGTCGATTCAGATAGCTGCAAGAGATGAGAACAGACTAAGGAACAAGATAGTCAGATTAGTAAAGGTCCAGTGGAGTGGCGATGCTAGAGACTGTACTTGGGAGACTAAGAGCAAGATTAGAGACTCTTATCCTGATTTGTTTGTGTAACAACCCATAATTTTGATAAATATTTTAAATAAAATTTTATTTTGAAACTTTGATCTTTACATAATTTTAAATTGAAGTTTGGAATTTTTCCTATGTATTTGGATTTTGTTTCATTTTTTATTCTTATTTTTCCAAATACAATTAAATATTGATTTTCTGGAAATATTATATTTTGTCACACCTTTATTGTTTATTGAAAATTTTGAAAGTTAAAATTTTAAATTTTAATATTTTCTTTGAAACAGTAATTGGCTCTGATATCCGCTTTGTTTTTCGTTTCGTCGAATTCCGTTTTAAACTTTTTAGAATTTGATGAATTTAGCATTTTACACACAGAATTTTATATGCATTTTTATTTTTCATTTTCTATTTTATTTTCCATCTTTTATTTTGTTTTGGGTTTTGAATTAAATTGTGTGAATTTTGTTGTGTTTGTAATTTTCCTATATTAGTTGTATTTTGTTTACAATTTTTAATTCTAGTTTCAATTAATTAAACTATTTTCTTTATATATTTTCCTATTTTCTTAAGACTATTTATTTATTTTCATTTCTACTTTATTTTGTTTTATCTTTTATTTTATTTACTTGATTTTTATTTGTTTACATTGAATTTAAAATGAAGTGGAAATTGAAAAAGACAAAGTCTTTTCATTTGCTTATGACTTTACATTGCCTAGTCTCTTCATTTGCTTGCCCTTTCACTCTCTAGCTTTAGCCGTCCATTTCCTCTAGTATAGTCGTGAGTTTTATTTTTATTTTCACGTGAAAACTTCTCATTTCTATCACAACTCACAGCATCATCATTTCTGGAAAAAAAATATGCAATGGCTCCTTCTTTTTCTACCTTTTCTTTCTCACTTTTACTTGATTTTTGCCTTGAATTCTTCATGCCTTGCTCGGCCATAGCCTCCACCATCTCCTCCGACCACCACCACCACTTCCTCCTCATCACCATCCATGGCCTGACCTTCTCCTCCTCTGACCATAGATAGCCGTGACCTTCCCATGATGCAAAACACCACAACTTTGCAAAAAACTCTCCAAAACATGTGTAGCCGAGCCTAGTTCACCATCACCTTCATATTTAAGCCACGACCACACCCCTAGCCACCACCACCACCAAGTATTTCACCTCTGAACATCAACATCTCCTCTGACCTAACCTGTACTTGCCTCTGGCCATGCCCAAATGTGCCATAGGTCGAGCCTATGATTGAACCAAACCTCCTTTTAGCCTTGCCTTTTGACCTTCTTCCCATTGTAACTCCAAACCACTTCCTATTCCTTTGTAGCCGTGCACTTATGATCCAAACCAGATCCATTTCAACCTGAAAACATGTGTGGCCGAGCCTAAACCATGTTGTGGCCGAGCATATGTGAGTTATGGTCAAGCAAAATTGATGGAAAAGCTTGGTGATGTCTTGTGTATATTCTATTTCTATTTTCGTTCTAATAAATTTTGGTATTGTATTTATATTTATATTTTTGCTTTGTTTGGTTGTTGAATACAAGATTTATATCTTGGCTCTCTCTCCAATCAAATCAAGTCGTGCTATCGTGCTTTCTGGATTTTTTTAGTGTGTTGTTTTGCGAACTCCAGCTTAAAGAGGTGTGTTATTCACGCTTGACATTCATACTTATAGAATTTATGAAGTGACAACAAGTGAATGTGTAGAAACTGTTATATCATGTTATACCTGCCTGTGATATGTATTATATGATGTTAAACTCTGTTATAAACTTGTCACATCATCTGCTATGTTATATTCTGTTATATTATTTATTTTATTCTGTTTATCACACTGCAAGTTCCCTGTAGAATAGAATCCCTATGGGTTGAAATGATACATACCCGAACGGACTTTAGAATAGGGAAAATTGTTATAGGCTGAAATGATAGGCCTGAGCGATTTTTATTTATTTTTATTTACTTGGGATTGTGGGTTTGAAATGATCGAACCCAGATTTTTCTTTGTAAATTACGGATTGAAATGATATATTATCCGTATCACTTGACTTAGGCTAGAAAATATTATACAGACCCGTGGTTATTTTATATATTTTTCTGGAAAATTTTAAGTATTTTAAAATGTAAAAATATGATAATTTGATTTAAATTGAATTTAAAATGATTTAATAAAGTGATAATGATTTTCCTATGTATTAAAATGTTAAATAAATGAATGGGAAAATGGTGATTTTAAACATAACTAAGTTTGGAAATTTGTGATTTGATTTTTAATGGAAGTTTAAGTTAATTAAATAAAAATGGAAATTAAGTTTTATTTCGAAATGGAAATTTAAATTTAAGTGTTAAAGTAAATTGTTAAAAAGGCAAAGAATGGGAAAATTATACACTTGAATTTAATAAGTGAATTTTTGAAAAATTTGATAATTATCGTAAAATTTTCCTTTATAAAATTTTAAATTAAAGGGTATTTAAATGTACATTTTTGAAGGGAAAAATATGATTTTTATAAGTAAAAATGGTTAAAATTGAAGTTTAATTGTTTTTGGAATTTTTGGTATAAATCTGGAAATTCTTTTAGTAGCACTTCAGAAATGCTATCGTTTATGGAATTAACTTAAAATCTGAAGTAAATGATACTGCAGCACTTTGTAAGTGCCGTGGTTGATGCAAATGAACTAAAGGCTAAATCAACTAAGGGCTACTGCAGCACTTGGTAAGTGCTGTGGTTGCTGAATTTAAAACTAAGACCTGAAACTAATAAAAGAGCTACGGTAGCACTTGATAAGTGCTGTAGTTTGCTGAAATGAGATTTTCAAATGTAATTGAACCCTAAACTACTACAGCAGTTTTGTAAATGCTGTCTTTTCTAAATTGAACTTGTTTTCAAATGTAATATACTACTGCAGCAGTTTATAAATGCTGTCTTTGCTGAAATGAATTGTTTTCAAATATAACTTACTCCAGCATTTTCTATGTGCTGCGAAAGCTGAAATTATAATGTTTTAAAGTATTTAAGTGAATAAATGAGCTCAGAAAGGGCTAAATTTTTGGGAATTAAATATTTGATTTGTAAGTATAATGACTTCACTTTTAATGGTTTAAATGAATGATTTTAATTCGAAATTACAAACCATTATGAAATCTATAACCATGGGTATACTTCTTTGTGGGCCATTTGATTTACTTGTGATTGTTTTGATGCACACCTTTGATTTAAGAGTGTGGCTAGAGGTGAGCGATTACTACAGCTCTGCGCTACCCTAGTCACATTTACACTGTTATTTGCATTGTTTACTTTAATATGGATATTTCTATGATAGTGTTTATTTCTGCTTAATTGATGGTTTAACGGATCCTTAAAGGATGGGTGATCCCAAGCATCCTTTAAGTTATTGTGCATTGCTATTACAATTCACTTGAGTTGGTTTACATTGTACAAGTATGTATGTCCTGACTCAAGTGTTTGTGTTTTACTTTACGCTCGGGTCAGCTTGAGAATCACAGCTTTGGATTCATCTTCTAGAGTTAGAGATTTGTTGGAGCTTATTTGTCCATCGGTTCATCGACTTTTGTTCCAGTTATTTCCTATTTAGTATTGTCTCTGTTTTATTGACTTATGTATCCTGACTTCTATTGTATCTGTTTTGACTATAGGATTTTGTATATGTTGAGAGTATGTATATAGTAGCTTCATGAACTACTATGCTATTTTATTTCCGCTGCGAGTTATTCTGATATTCCGTGTCTGTGATTCTATGTTTGATTTTATTTGCTCCAAATTTCTTGACAATCCACTGTAGTATTCAAGTTTGACATATGTGGATTTATTGTTGATTTGAATGGTCCAAAATAGTGGGATGTTACATTTGGTATCAGAGCTTTGGTTTTAGGCAAACCTTAGCCTGCGGAGCAAAAACTCATTAGAGATAGGGTAGAAATACCCTAGAATGAGTGAAATCAATCTCAGAATCATTTTTTTGTGAGAGAACGTATTTTCGAAATATAAAATGATTTTCAAATGATTTTAAAGAATTTTCATAGATTATTTTGATATAAATTTTCTTGCTTTGAAAGTAATTTTTTTTTAACATCATTCCTTTCGTATCCACCTTGTTAGTAATTTCTTTGATTAGGATCCTCTTAAATTTTTAACTTCTAGCTTGTTTGATCTAGATTCATTGTTGATAGGAATCTATTTTGGGTAGGGCAAAATCAGTAGTATGATAGGTTGCTTTAAGTGAACTCTATTGTATCTTTTGCTTAGCTGAAATTGTCAAACTAGGATATCTATGCTACTGTTTTTCGTATGATATGAAATTGAGTCTTTTCCAAATTTTGAATGGCAATTATTTTGTATTAATATAGGTTGTATATCTCTTATTTTGGTTTGACTTCTTATCGATTAGGATTCCTTTGAACTTTGGAATGCTCCCACTTGTTCTGAAATCCATTCCTGTCTTCCCTTTCTGTATTCTTTTGATTTTGGAAGCATTGCATAACCTCACTTTTAATGACCTCTATAAAGATCAGTGATTCCGCCAATCTTTGAATGATTTGTAAAGGGGTGAAACTCCCTTACAATTGGCATTGATTCACCGGAGATTTCTGTATCCTCGGTTTATGATGCTATCTATATTCCGCTATACCTGGATGCTATCTCTGGCGATCGAAGGTCGATTTACCTTAGATTTTCGCATCGATTATATTCCTAAAGTAACGGTTGACCCTATTAAGGTTGCCCGCGATTTTATATGAGGTCATCAATCTTCTATTTGGTAATTTAATTTATCTCATCTTCGTTCGAGCTTATCTTCGAATCAGAATTCTATTTAATTAGAGTTCCTCTAACTTTGAATCTCTGTTTTGTTTTGAAATCCATCCTTGAATCATCCCTTGGAAAATTTGTGGTTGATTGTCTTTTGAAAATTTGTGTATTCATCGAAGTTATTATTTTGATAAGGATGACCATATTTTTATATAAAGGTGAAATGTTTTCGATAAGGATTATATACCATTTTAAAATGAGAATATGAAGTTTCGAAAGGATTTGAAATTTTGAAAATTTTATAAGAAATGGTTTTATATAAAATGATTTATAACTGAAGGGTTTGAATTTGAAATTTTAGAGATTGAACTCCGGCATTTTTAAATTGGTTTAAGATCTTGAAAATATACAATAATACAATTTGAAAGTATTTTTCCAAATAAGAAATGTTTCAAATGATTTTAATGAGTTTCAAATGATTTCGAAGAAATTTCAAAAGAAGTTTTCGAGAAAATAGTAGTCTAGAACCCACTTATGTCGTTGGAAAATAATTTCGGTGATGAATGCATGCATCATCGACATTGATTTTCGAGTTTCTGAGTGGGGGAGAGGCCACTTCGGTAGCTTTGCTATGCGATTGATTTGTGAAACCAATTTTGATTTCAAATTTTGAAGTATGATTTGATATTCGAAAGATATATGTATATATTTGAACAGTTGAAATGAGCCGGTGTTCAGTCCTTGAGTTTCGGATTTGATTGATATAACCCTATCTTTTGGAATTGATGTACTAATTTGTTAATGATTTCCAACTCTTAGATTTGAAAATATGATTCTTCGACTATTTTGAAGGTTCGAGCACTTCCAAATCAAGGTTAACTTTTCAAAGCAAAGTAATTTTGAAAAGTATAAAGTATATAAGTTTGGTATGTATGTTTAAAGTATGTAGTAATATGATTTAAATAAGTTTGAAACTGTTTTGTTAAGTAAATGAATAAGACTATTTTGAATTATACTAATATGAAATTTAGTTTTAAAAATATTTTGAATAAAATTTAGTTAAAATTTTTTAACTTAGTAACATCTTTATGAAACTATGTATTTAACAAGTTGGAATAGATACATAAGTTGTACGTATGCTGTTTTATTCGCATAATTAATTTGATCCAGGTTTGAGTACACAAGTTCGAGGTGAATTACACCATTTCGTGTTAGGATTTTTCATTTGATTCTTGATGGCGAATATTTGATATGGATTTTGGGCTTGATTCTAGAATTCTCTATCATTGTATATGGCTATGCAAGGAGACTGATGGCTTCTAGTCGAGAAACCATATCGAAGTCCGCATTAGGGAAGTCGAATGGTCAATACTAGTTCGAAGGCGAATTTGTGTGATCGAGCGAGCGACCGAATGTGATTTTTGCGAAATGATGACATATGTACATTTTATGTTCTAATATCAATGATATACTTTGATGCTGAAATTGAAAGTTGTCGGGTTGGATATCTTTGTAATTTAAATTGGAAATTTTCTTTTATGCAAAACTACTATTAATTTAAAACCATTTTACAAGACTATGTTACAAACTATTCTATTTACAAAACTATTTTACTTATAAACTATTTTATATACAAAACTATTTTACAAAACTATTTTTTATACAAAACTATTTTTCAAAACTATTTTACAAACTATATTTTATATACAAAACTACTCTAAATTCAAAACCTTTTAGTAAGCAAAGATGTTCAATCCCATATGGCTCTTCATGCACCGAAATTTATTTTTGAAAATTTTGATCCTTATATAAGATGGACTTTATGTAAGTATAAGATGATTTTGAAAACCATTGATTTTGAAAATGAATTGGTTGACTTAAATTATATTGATTTAGAAACTTGGATTATTTTCTAAATTTATTATTTTGGAAACTTTGAAACTAAAGATATTTGATTTAGAAGAATAATTTGGTGAAAGCATATATGATTTTGAAAATTGTATTGATATTGAAACAAATGGAAATTGAGAACCTTGTGTTACTAAATACTTGATTTGCAAGTTATCGAACTTATATAAAAATTGGTTTATATAAGTATGATGTTGATTCGAAAACTTTGGATTTGAAAAGGTATTGAAAAGTGAAATCTTATATAATTGAAGTCTATATAAGTGTGATTTGATATACTTTTGATTTTGGAAAGGTATTTGATTTGAAAATAAAATCTTATATATAATGGACTTTATATAAGTATGATATTTGAAAGTGATTTGAAAAGGGTACTATATGATACATATTTTCGAAGTAAAGATATGGAAAGTGCCTTCTACTTGATATCCGTAACGACCCGTAAATTTTAACTGATTTAATAATGTGATTAAATCGAATTTTCGTGAAATTTTAAGAAAAATTTGAAATAAAATTTAATATTTGAAATGCGTCTAATTAAACATGGCAAACTGTAAATTTTCATCCAAAAATATGGAAGTTTATTTCGTGCGTAAATTTACTTCAATGTAATCAGTTAAAAAGCGATGAAAATAAAACGTTTTCGAAACCTAAATATTTTTACATAGAAATATTCTAAACCATCTTCTGAGCAAGATGTCATTTCTCGTTTTTTAAAATTCGGACTTCTTTAGCTCCGTCGATCTTATTTTTCTGCGATTTTTCTGCATTTTTCGCTAGTAGAAATTTCGTATTTTTTTTAAAATTCAATCGTACTACAATTATCTGTGTACCATTGGGAGCGTCTTGTCGCGCTAATCAAAACGGTATATTCATTTGTACAAATCGGGGTTTGACGTTATACGTCGCGCTAAAGTTTACCGTTCCAAACGGACCGGTAAATGCGTGTTTAGCCCTGTTTTTCACAGCCCATATTCATTTAAATTTGAAAATGACTCTTAGCTGATGGGTGGATTCAATAGGATAGTTGGCAGCTGAGATAATGGCATGGGAAGTTGTAAAATTTGAAAAAATGGGAAGCATGATTCATATTTCAACAAAAAGTATTTACTGCCCGGTTTAGTTCTCCAAGAATACAAAAGGAAACATAATTATCTAGTACCCATCTTCATTCGCTATCACCCTTCTCTTTTATTTCTCTTGAAAACGTTTCTACTTTTACTCTAGTTCAAGAAAACGTACACAATCATAATATAGCATGTTCAGGATTATAAGTGGTAGCATAACAGAGGCCAACTCACTTTCTTCCACCAGCCAACTCATATTATCTAAGCATGAACTGTTCATTTTTTTTCTGAGAATGGCTTTCATCGATTCGAGTCCTCCGCCCATACGAGCTGCCAGCCCTGTCCACCGCCCTTCTCTCTCTTTCACATTGATCGAGCAACCTCCAACGGCCTATGCAAATGAACCACCCTCTCTACCATCGGACCCACGGCCACTCATGCCCACCGCCGCAACCCACTCGAGCCGACAACACCTGCAGCTTCTCGTCTTTCCTGACCCTCCACGTCTCCGACCAAGAGCACCATTCTTCCATGCCCAGCACTCAAAATTCACTAACCTGACCCTGCTTTGGCCTCCCACGCGCTTGGACACCCATCACTCTAACCCAACCACTCATCACCATTCACCGCCTTTCCCTTTCCCGAGCTCAACGGTAAACCCAGGCCTCGCAATACTCCTCTCCTTTACAACCCGACCCATCTTGAATCGCCTGCTTACCCACTCGACCTCACACAAGCAGCGTCTCTAGTCGTGTCTTCTTCTTCTTATTATCGGTTAGTGTTTATGTTTATATTTAAGAGGTTATATACATAGAAGTAATGTATTCTTGATTGTTAGGGTGTAAGTTAATATGCTGGTTCATATAGGTTACGTGAGTAGTTCCATGCAAGTATGGTTATTCTAGTTTTGGGTTGAATAATAGTTTTATAATTTTAGTATATAGATTTCTTTGTTATACGGTGTATGTTTTAAGGGATATAAAGTTTTCTTTCATATGTATATTTTTTTCACTTTACAGTTGTTTTATTGGCAAGTAAAATATCCAAGCATTTTAAGTCTACTGTATATTTATTTTAATGTTTACGAACAAGTATACTTATATGGAAGTTTTGATTTTTATCTTATATATATAGTTTATAAATGTTCTATAAAGCTTTCATAACAGTTAGTATATAAGTATACTTTTGAGTCTACATTTATACATATAGCGTTAATATAAATTTGTAAAGATTGTAAGTTGTATGTATCTGACTATATAGGTTATATATGTATATTGTGAGTATTAGGTTAGTATCTAAATTGGTTAGACCTATATTCTGAATAAAAGTTGTCCAATAACTTGCATTCCACTATATGTGTTTTGTTTAATAAGATCCGGTTATCTGGATTGTACAGTTATTTAGCATTGTATATATATTCTGTAGTTTACCTATAATATGTTTAAAGTATATATAAATGTTGACGAGTTTATGTAAGTATAATACATATTGTTATTTGGATTTTTTTTAAAATGTAAGTTATGTAAATTATATGTACACTGTACATGTATACTTTGCGTCTTTTATCAAAGTTTATATAAATATTGTTTTATAGTATACAATTTGGGTCCTTACATTTATGGCTGATATACTATTATATTAATATATAAAATATTGTCTTATTAGATTTTTCTATATATAATAGGCAAAGAATAGTATGTCTGAACAAGATTTACGTCGATTTGTTAAAGTAATGATTTATTATTTATTTTTTTATTTTTCTTGATTTCAAAATACTTATATTTTAAGAATCATTTTTTTTGTATATATACACATTTTCTGCTCCTATCGAAATTGATTTAGTTTACATCGATTTCTCATTATCAGCTTGTTCGTCGTGTCTGTCTTCTTCATTTAATCGTACCCATCCAGCGTTGCTTTGGAAATTGTAGCTCATCTCTTTGTCAAGTTTGTCTAGCCTCGAAAGGTGAGCAATCACTCACGATTAATGTTCTTTTATTTATTAAATATGATTACAATTGAAACGACAATTGAAATATGCTGCTGTCAGTTATTTACATTGTTACATGTATGCTATTACCTGTATTAGTTCACCTGTGACATCTGACACCATTATTTGTTAATTATACGATGATAATCATGTTTGATTGATAATTGATTGATTGTTTGTTGTTTATATTGGATGTTAAATTGTAGTGTATAAAGTGATAAATATTATGCAAGTAAATTTGACGTAGGATAATTAAAATTTGAATCAACATATATGTTGAATTTGATTAGTTGAATATGACCCCTTTTAATTGTTAAATTAATTGACATGTAGAATAGGGATAATTACACTTTGAACCATTGAACGTATATTGGATTAACAAGTGAAGAACCGTATGAATAATTAGTGAAATATTCTTTAGTCTACACGAAATGATAGTGTGGATTCTAGAAATGATTATATTAATTTGCACAAACAACAATGTGAATTAATACGATTATTTTGGGATTATTTGAATTGATTATTGGATTGATATTGGTTGTTGTTATTGCTTGTTTATTTATTTTGACACCATCCCAGTTATCACACTGCAAGTTCCCTTTGTATGCTTTGATTTTTGAATTGAATTGGAATAGGGTTGAAATGATAAATACCCAAAATAAAACTTTGACCTAGGATAGAGAATTAAATAAAATCCGATTGGTCAATAATTTGATTTAAAAATAAAATAAAGATTTTATTTGAATAAATAATAGGGTTTTGAAATGAATTTGGAATTTGGAATTTTATGAAAGGAAAATGTTAATATGTAATAACCCGAAACTAAATATTAACATAGCAGTTGATGAAAGAATGTTGTTTAAAATTTAATTATTAAGTTTGAAATTATTTAATAATTAAGTCTTTGAAATTATTTAAAAATTAAATAAGATTGAAATTTTTAGTAATTAAATAAATTGAACCTCTTGAATTAGTGAAATTTAGTTCTTTATAAATTGAGCTTTGAAATGGTAACTAAGTAAATAAATAAGTGAAATTGAATTTCTTCAACAAGAAATAAAATGTGATTTATTGAAACCATTGTAAGACTTATCATTTAAAGAATTTGATTCGACGAATCTAATTTAATTAAATTTGTAAGTTTTGATATAATGAAGTTGAACTTAAGTAATTGTTTTAATGAATTGGAAATTAAATAGAAATTGTTTTAAATGAAAATTTACTTAACGAATATTGAATGAAATCGATAAATGAACTTAAATTGATTTGAATGTAGATTAAATCATTTTAAATGATTTCGGAATGAAACTTATATACGAATTTAAATGAATATTGGAATGGTTTTAAATAAAAATTGAAATTGTATTATAAGATTTTGAAATGGTAATTTGGATGTTTTGAAACGTAAATTTTTGGAAATTGGTTTTGAAAGACAAATGAAATGTTGATTTACAAATTCTAATTGAAATTGTAATTGATTTGGTTTTGAAATATATTAACGACAGATCGGTATAATAATTACAAAAGTTATTAAAGAGATCAGAATTGGTTAGGGACATACTCATTGTCTAAACCGAAAACCACTTTAATAACTATACGCGGAGTGTGATCCAGAATGAAGTGGTTGGAATGACGAACGTGATGACTGAAGAAAGAGAACGATAATGGATAGCCTTGACACTTGTGTCAAATTGGAAATGACTAAAACAGGAGACGTGTCGGGCCAAATGGGGGCTAGCTACCTCGAGCGAACACACTTCTTCGAAAACTACTCATTACTTGTTGTCGATTGGTGCACCCTTGATTTGGGAGTGTTGTTTCGCGGTGTTGCGATCGCTGCGGCGATGCGTGCTCACCAGTCCAGATCAGGCAAACGGTAGTTTCACTACCTTGGGTATTGCCTCATGTGCCTTGTCATACTTGTATCCCTATATACGCGACCACTACGATTTGTTTTGTGTTATACCTATGGAGTACTCCCTGATATCCCACTAGTTTACGGTGGAGTTTACAATGCTGTATAGACTATAACGCTTGTATAAAATGTGTTAAGGGGGATAATGGTAACGCCTTAACACTATTTTGATATTTTATATTACTGATAGGCATTATCTACTTATCGTACACTACTACATAGTAGATAGTTTAACGGATCCTTAAAGGATGGTTAGTCCAAACATCCTTTGAGTTACTTGTATTTCAATTGCTATTTCACTTGAGTTGGATTTATTGATATAAGAATGTTAATCCTGACTCGAGTGTTTTGTGTTTTACTTTACGCTCGGGTCAGACTGAGTGTACCAGTATTCGAGACTCACCTTTGGAGTTGGAGCTTTGCTTGAAGATCCAGCCATCTATTCTGCTTTCAGTATTCGATGATTCCAGTGATGTATTCTGATTTGTATCTGATGTATCGTGTTTCTCTTCCGTTGTATCTGGTTTAACTCTGATGTAACTCATATATTTATATAGTAGCTTCATGAACTACTATCTCTTATTTCCGCTGCATATTATTACTCTGTGTCTGTGATTATTTATTTACTGTATATGTTCAGTTTTGCCAAATTTAAATTAACAACGCGGTATTTTGAATTATTCAAGTCCGACATGTGCGGATGTGAATGGTCCAAAATAGCGGGTCGTTACAGCTTTGTGGCCACATTGTGGATTCATTCTATCGATATTATTTCTCTGATTTGGTTTTCCGGATATGATACTCGAGTGTCCATCGAATTCCATGGCGATCTCCATGGTCTTACGAGCGCGACTGCATAGCGTAATTTGCCTGGCTGAGATGGCCTAGGGGTGCGGATTGTTTCCTGGAGGATCCAGGCATAATCATTGTGTATCTTGTGATCTATGGAGGTCGTATTTAGTAGCGAAATCCGCTGGGCTGAGATAGCTTACGGATATGGATTTTTTCCTGGGGATTCAGGCGTAACCATTGTGTATTTGCTGTCTACTAGTCATCATGGCATAATTTGCAGGGCTGAGAAAGCTTACAGATATAGATTGTTTCCTGGGGGATCCAGTCGTAACCATTGTGTATCTGCGATCCATGGTTAGACAATGTTTTGGTTGTTTTGTTTGGATTGTACTTTCCATATCTGTTTTTAAAAAAAATTTCCAGTATTTTCACTGGGTGTTGAAACAGGTCTACTAAGTACCTGGAGAATTCTAGCTTTGCGCCTGATCAACGCACTGCTAGAGTCTACAAGAACAAGGATAAACTTGTTAAGACATCGAGTTATAAAAGTATTTTGATAAAGTGTTATATAAAGGATATTTTGATCGGTTACTTTTCCTTTCTAAAAGATTTTAAAGTGTTTTAAATATTGTTTACCTTTTTACTGACAATTTGAATTTAAAAGACTTTTATGGATATAATAAAATGGTTATAACCAAATTATTAAATATCAAAGAATTCTGATTGAATTTATATGGTTTTAAATTAATGGCTCATCCTTGTCTTTCGACCTATTTTCCCTCCTAGCTATCCCGATTCACCATTTTTCCTGCTGGCTATTCCTATTCTCCCGTCTTCTTCCTTTTTGAGGACGAAAAGATTTGAGTGGGGGAGAGTGTAACAACCCATAATTTTAATAAATATTTTAAATAAATTTTTATTTTGAAACTTTGATCTTTACATAATTTTAAATTGAAGTTTGGAATTTTTCCTATGTATATGGATTTTGTTTCATTTTTTATTCTTATTTTCCAAATACAATTAAATATTGATTTTCTGGAAATATTATATTTTGTCACACCTTTATTGTTTATTGAAAATTTTGAAAGTTAAAATTTTAAATTTTAATCTTTTCTTTGAAACAGTAATTGGTTCTGATATCCACTCTGTTTTTCGTTTCGTCGAATTCCGTTTTAAACTTTTTAGAATTTGATGAATTTAGCATTTTACACACAGAATTTATCTGCATTTTTATTTGCCATCTTTTATTTTATTTTGGGTTTTGAATTAAATTGTGTGAATTTTGTTGTGTTTGTAATTTTCCTATATTAGTTGTATTTTGTTTACAATTTTTAATTCTAGTTTCAATAAATTAAACTATTTTCTTTATATATTTTCCTATTTCCTAAGACTATTTATTTATTTTCATTTCTACTTTATTTTTTTATCTTTTATTTTATTTACTTGAGTTTTATTTGTTTACATTGAATTTAGAATGAAGTGGAAATTTAAAAAGACAAAGTCTTTTCATTTGCTTATGACTTTACATTGCCTAGTCTCTTCATTTGCTTGCCCTTTCACTCTCCAGCTTTAGCCGTCCATTTCCTCTAGTATAGCCGTGAGTTTTATTTTCATTTTCATGTGAAAACTTCTCATGTCTATCACAACTCACGACATCATCATTTCTGGAAAAAAAAAGCAATGGCTCCTTCTTTTTCTACCTTTTCTTTCTCACTTTTACTTGATTTTTGCCTTGACTTCTTCATGCCTTGCTCGGCCATAGCCACCACCATCTCCTCTAACCACCACTACCACTTCATCCTCAACACCATCCATGGCCTAACCTTCTCCTCCTCTGACCATAGATAGCCGTGACCCTCCCATGATGCAAAACACCACAACTTTGCAAAAAAAACTCTCCAAATTATGTGTATCCGAGCCTTGTTCACCATCACCTTCATATTTAAGCCACGACCACACCCCTAGCCACCACCACCACTAAGTATTTCACCTCTGAACATCACCATCTCCTCTGACCTGACCTGTACTTGCCTCTGGCCGAACCCAAATGTGCCATAGGCCGAGCCTATGATTGAACCAAACCTCCTATTAGCCTTGCCTTTTGACCTTCTTCCCATTTGTAACTCCAAACCACTTCCTATTCCTTTGTAGCTATGCACTTATGATCCAAACCAGATCCATTTCAACCTGAAAACATGTGTCGCCGAGCCTAAACCATGTTGTGGCCGAGCATATGTGAGTTATGGTCAAGCAAAATTAATGGAAAAGCTTGGTGATGTCTTGTGTACATTCTATTTCTATTTTCGTTCTAATAAATTTTGGTATTGTATTTATATTTATATTTTTCTTTGTTTGGTTGTTGAATACAAGATTTATATCTTGGCTCTCTCTCCACTCAAATCAAGTCGTGCAATCGTGCTTTCTGGATTTTGTTTGTGTGTTGTTTTGCGAACTCTAGCTTAAAGAGGTGAGTTATTCACGCTTGACATTCATACTTATAGAATTTGTGAAGTGACAACAAGTGAATGTGTAGAAATTGTTATATCATGTTATACCTGCCTGTGATATGTATTATATGATGTTAAACTCTGTTATAAACTTGTCACATCATCTGCTATGTTATATCCTATTATATTATTTATTTTATTCTGTTTATCACACTGCAAGTTCCCTGTAGAATAGAATCACTATGGGTTGAAATGATACATACCCGAACGGACTTTAGAATAGGGAAAAATCGTTATATGCTGAAATGAGAGGCCTGAGCAATTTTTATTTATTTTTATTTACTTGGGATTGCGGGTTTGAAATGATCGAACCCGGATTTTTCTTTGTAAATTACGGATTGAAATGATATATTATCCGTATCACTTGACTTAGGCTAGAAATTATTATATAGACCCGTGGTTATTTTATATAATTTTCTGGAAAATTTTAAGTATTTTAAAATGTAAAAATATAATAATTTGATTTAAATTGAATTTAAAATGATTTAATAAAGTGATAATGATTTTCCTATGTATTAAAATGTTAAATAAATGAATGGGAAAATGGTGATTTTAAACATAACTAGGTTTGGAAATTTGTGATTTGATTTTTAATGGAAGTTTAAGTTAATTAAATAAAAATGGAAATTAAGTTTTATTTCGAAATGGAAATTTAAATTTAAGTGTTAAAGTAAATTGTTAAAAATGCAAAGAATGGGAAAATTGTACATTTGAATTTAATAAGTGAATTTTTGAAAAATATGATAATTATTGTAAAATTTTCCTTTATAAAATTTTAAATTAAAGGGTATTTAAATGTACATTTTTGAAGGGAAAAATATGATTTTTATAAGTAAAAATGGTTAAAATTGAAGTTTAATTGTTTTTGGAATTTTTGGTATAAATCTGGAAATTCTTTTAGTAGCACTTCAGAAATGCTATCATTTCTGGAATTAACTTCAAATCTGAAGTAAATGATACTGCAGCACTTTGTAAGTGCCGTGGTTGATGCAAATGAACTAAAGGCTAAATCAACTAAGGGCTACTGCAGCACTTGGTAAGTGCTGTGGTTGCTGAATTTAAAACTAAGACCTGAAACTAATAAAAGAGCTACAGTAGCACTTGATAAGTGTTGCAGTTTGCTGAAATGAGATTTTTAAATGTAATTGAACCCTGAACTACTACAACAGTTTTGTAAATGTTGTATTTTCTGAATTGAACTTGTTTTCAAATGTAATATACTACTGTAGCAGTTTATAAATGATGTCTTTGCTGAAATGAATTGTTTTCAAATATAACTTACTGCAGCATTTTCTATGTGCTGCGAAAGCTGAAATTATAATGTTTTAAAGTATTTAAGTGAATAAATGAGCTCAGAAAGGGCTAAATTTTTGGGAATTAAATATTTGATTTGTAAGTATAATGGCTTCACTATTAATGGTTTAAATGAATGATTTTAATTCGAAATTATAAACCATTATGAAATCTATAACCACGGGTATACTTCTTTATGGGCCATTTGATTTACTTATGATTGTTTTGATGCACACCTTTGATTTAAGAGTGTGGCTAGAGGTGAGCGATTACTGCAGCTCTACACTACCCTAGTCACATTTACACTATTATTTGCATTGTTTACTTTAATATGGATATTTCTATGATAGTGTTTATTTCTGCTTAATTGATGGTTTAACGGGTCCTTAAAGGATGGGCGATCCCAAACATCCTTTAAGTTATTGTGCATTGCTATTACAGTTCACTTGAGTTGGTTTACATTGTATAAGTATGTATGTCCTGACTCGAGTGTTTGTGTTTTACTTTACGCTCGGGTCAGCCTGAGAATCACAGCTTTGGATTCATCTTCTGGAGCTAGAGATTTGTTGGAGCTTATTTGTCTATCGGTTCATCGACTTCTGTTCCAGTTATTTCATATTCAGTATTGTCTCTGTTTTATTGACTTATGTATCCTGACTTCTATTGTATCTGTTTTGACTATGAGATTTTGTATATGTTGAGAGTATGTATATAGTAGCTTCATGAACTACTATGTTATTTTATTTCCGCTGCGAGTTATTCTGATATTCTGTGTTTGTGATTCTGTGTTTGATTTTATTTTCTCCAAATTTTCTTAACAATCCACTGTTTTGAAGTATTCAAGTCTAACATATGTGGATTTATTGTCAATTTGAATGGTCCAAAATAGTGGGATGTTACAGTTTGAAGGTATGTTTTACCTTTGATTGTTTTGTTGCGTACCTTATTGCCATTTCGAGGAGGAAATTCTTTAAGGAAGGGAGTCTGTAACACCCCATATTTTTATAACATTATTTAGAACATTTAATTAGCTAAATTAAATAAAATAATGTGAAAATTAATAGATTGAGATTTGATTTATCTAGGGGTAGCCGTGTCATGTTAAATGAAAATCAAAATAATATAACATGAATTAATGCGTTAAGAAATAAGTAAGGGAAAAATAGGAAATAGGAAAGACTTATACCCTAACCCCTTAGGAAATGAAACACACATTCATTTTCATTCTATCAAACTAAAATACATCAAGGCCGGCCACCATTTTCATTCTCAAGGGAAGATAAAGCTAGGATTTCAAGAGAAAGAAATTAATCAACATATTCAACATCAAATCTCACATCTTTTAATCTCAAAGCGAAGGTGAATGATTACTACATCCCATTTTCTTATGGTTTTCGGTTTTAAGTTTGATCCGAAATGATTTTGCAAGTTTATGCCATGTTTTGGATGATTAAATAAATATATATATATATATATATGCTTGTTGATGAATTATACATGTTCATATTAGTTTTTATGATATGTTTGATATGAAAACCCTATAAATGACATCCTAATGCCCTGAAAATTTAATTATAGATTAGAAATGATATTTTACAGTTGGGTTTCAATTTTCATAATTTTTTGAATTAATGTGGATTTAATATTAATTTTCTAGTGAATAAAATGATATATTGGGTTATAAATTATTTACGGCTAAACTAATAATTATTTGGATTTGAAATTTTTATATGTTGGAAAACATATTAAAATAGATTTCTGGAATTTTTCCATATTTTTCCTAAGTGTTTTGATGAATATATAAAATTATTTAAGGTATGGGACTTAAAGGTTTTATATATTTAATTAAGGAGAAGGGGCATTTTATAAAATAAAATCATTGTTTAATTCTAAAAATATGGGCATCACTTTTCTGAAATGTATTTAGTAACTAATAAGAATTTAAAAAATAAAGGCAGGTTAATTGAAAAGTTTTCTCTTCTAAGTAAAAACAAGAAAATCATTCTTTTAGCATGTTCAGCCACTTTCGACATTAAAGGTTCCGACCCAGACCTTTCGACATCATTGGTTTCGAAACCAATGCGTATGGTACCAAGCAGCTTTGTACATAATGTATTGGATAAGGTCAAAGGGGCACTTGGTCGAAACCTTAGGTTCCAAAGAGGTTGGGGGTATGTTTGTTTTATAAACCAAAATTAATGCCTGCTTGCTTTCAAGAAGAAGCTTTCTACTCAGTTGCTTTCGACCGGGTTAAGTATATAAAGCAAAGATTTAAAGCTTTCGAAGGGGTCGAAACATGCCGCCTTTCTACCTTTCGAAGTCATTGGCTTTCGATAAGGTCGATTGGTAAACTTGTCTTTTTAAAATCAGCCGCTTCTCCAATGCTTTCGAAGGGATGGTTTCGACACCATTGCTTCTTGTTAAGGAAAAGATTTCGAAAGGATGATTTCGACTTAGATGTTTCACCCTTTTATTCTAATTGAAGTATAACCCAAGGTTTTGAAAGAGGTGTTTTAAAGTATTAAAAAGGATGGAGCCTATTGTTTTAAAAGATATGTTTTAAGCTTTTAAAGGGGTCGAAAGCAATGCTTTCGAAGGGGTCGAAAGCAAATCTTTCGATGGGGTCGGAGGCAGAGCTTTCGAAGGGGTCGAAAGCAAAGCTTCCGAAAGAGTCGAAAGGTTTTAAAAGAGGTTTTTTCCACATGTTTTAAAATTGAACCCAAAGAGCTTTCGAAAGGTTTGTGTTTTAAAGGTTTAATGCTTTTGAAAGGTACTATTTTCTGAAAGCTTTTGAAGGAGTCGATTTTCAATTGAGTCAAAAGTTCCTATTTTCTAAAAGCATTCGACGGAGTTGAAAGGTCCTATTTTGAATGGTTTCAGAAGGGTTTGAAGTATGGTTTCGAAAGGAAATGTTTTGGCCTTCGGCCTAGGTAAATAAAGGGGTTTTACTTTATTTCGAAAGGGATGCTTTCAAGGGTTTAGAAAGGGGTACTTTCAATGGAATCGAAAGGGTTACTTTCAAATGCTTAAATGTTTTCATCAACTAAAGTTTGAGTTATATATATATATATAACATAGCAAGGTAATTTTGAGTAAAGCATAAAGATTACATATTTTCCTTGTGTAAGTTTGATTTAAACTTTTTAAACCATTTTGAAAAGGTTTTCAAGGAAAATTATGGGAAGGGATACCTAAGTGAGAATGACTCAGATATTAGAATACCAGATGGGACTGGTATAGGGTCGCGCCCTATACATTAGCTATTGGCCCCAGATAATTGTTGTCCAAAATTCCAATGTGTAGGGCTTGGTCACAAGTAGACTAAAATTATGATTACACACCGAAAGGAATATATGTTTGTATACACACATGTTATTGGTGAGCCCCAAAAACCATTAGGATCAAGAAGACCTGGGAGATGTTTAAGTTAGGGACAAACCGTCCGGAAGAGAAGTATTCAATATATAGTTAAGGATAGACCATCCAGAAGAGGAGTATCTAATAGGTGTTAGATTAATTTTGTTATATTGTTTGGTAGGCCCGAGTCAGCCAAAGGTTAAAAGTTAGCCAAACAAAACTTATGTGTTTGAACGGATAGTTCATTTATTACTTGATATTTAGGTATGCTTACATAATGATGCTTTACAGTATTTAACCAGATTTGGTTGCAGGAAAAGGTTTTGCAAAGATCTGTTCTAAAAGGATGTTGGTGAGGGGAAACCCATTCCGCTAAGCGGCGTGGTCTCACTTAACATATTAAACCGGGATGTTTAGTATTATTCACACCAGGCTTTATGTCTGACCCGAAGTTTATGTTTTCCCCTTAAACTCTCGGGTGCTCAAAATTGATTTGAGTAGGCTGAGGGGTTAAGGTCTTTTTCAGATTTTAGTAGGATGACGAATAAGGCTACCGGAGCCATGCAAGAGGCAAACGAATAGCTATTTAGGAGTTGCAGTTTTATGCTTTGTTGTATTTCCGCTTTGTTTGTATTAAATCTATTATGACTATATAACTCTGATCATCCAAAGGGGTATCTTCATATACCGCTCTTGGCATATTTTGTAATAAGTATATTTTATCTGTGTCTGGAAACGTATTGGAATTATGTAAGATGAATATGGAACATCTATTTTGAATGTAATGAAGAAAATGCTATTTTGAAATCTGTGATTTGTTTCATATTCAAGTGCTTCTGATATTATAGATACCATTAACATAGCTATATAGTCGCCGAAAGCTAATACTATAGATGACTGCAGCATCTATAGCGCTTAGTTTTGGGCCTCTAGATAGGGGATGTTACACTCTCTAACCTGGATTGTACGTTGGAGAAAACGGGTCATTTTTAACCTTGTTGAAAGCGTTGAGTTGTTCGACAAAATTAGGGCACCAATCGACTATATGATTAGGATCGTTGCATTTATAACACATGGGTTAGGAAGCTTGGTTCATTTTGTTTGATGAGAAAACATTGGCGAATTTATTAATCATTGCATCGATTTTAGCTTCCAAGGCCAAAGATGATCCTATCGAGTGTGCACTCGATCGTGAGTAAATTGATTTTTCGTTCGAACATTCCCATTGGGACGACTTTTCGGTTAGGTTTTCAAGAAATTGCCAAGCATCATCGTGATGTTGGGCTAGAAAGTTGCCCTGGCACATTGATTCGAGCATGGTTCGTGAGCTATTTTCGAGTCCATCATATAAGTTTGGCAAAGCATCAATTTTTTGAAGTAATGGTGTGGACATTTTATCAAAAGCTCTTTAAATCTTTCAAAATATTTTTCAAGTGGTTCTCCCCTGAATTGATGAAAATTTACGATTTCGATTCAGATTTTACTCGTTTTTTCCCAGGGGTAGAATTTTTTAAGAAAACTTTCACAAATTCTTCCCAAGTTTTAATTGAGTTAGATGGTAAACTGTACAACCATTTTTCAGCGTAATCCGTAAGTGCAAATGGAAATAATCGAAGTTTGATTCTATCATCAGAAAGTTATTGGAGTTTCATGGTTGCGCAAACTTGTTCGAATTTCGTCAATAAAATGTATGGGTAATCGTGCTCAAAATTGTCAAATTTTGGAAGCGTGGCAATATGGTTTGAGTGAATTTCAAAATGGTTACCCGTAGGGGTGGGTAACGTGATGCAAGTTGGAATAGAAACTCTATCAGGAAAGATTCTAACCTTAAGTGTTCGAGGGGCGTTCTCGTTCGCCATTTCAAGTGGATCGTTTGTTCGAGTTAAACGATTAGTTATTGAATTACGAGTCCAAGTACTCATGCACAATTAAAATTGGAGAAGAGAAAGAAGTTTGAATCGAGAAAGAAGCAAAGTTTTAGAAAATGAAGTGAGAAATTGTTTATTTTTTTTAAAGGAGGAAAAATATTTACCAAGAGAAATTTGATTTTTTTTTGGCTTGTCAAATTTTTTTATATGTTTTTGTATTTTTTTTTGAATTTTCAAATTTTCAAATATTTACCAAAAGGAATTTTTTTTTTAGAAAATGCAAAATTGGAATTTGATTTTTGATTTTGTTTTTGAATTTTCAAATTTTTTCTTTTTTTAATATGTTTTTGGTTTTTTTTGAAAGATTATATATATTTTTTCTTTGATTTTTGTTTTTCAGAAAAAAACTTAAGAATGTTTTTTTCGTATTTTTGATTTTGATTCAAAAATTTCAAAGGAAAGGATTTAAAAGGATTTTTTGTTCTGGAAAACATACAAACATTATTTATGAAATCATAATTTTTTTTCAGTGTTGATTGAAAAATAGACATAGTTTTCTTTCAAATGAGTATTACGAATATTCATTATAAAATAAAATTATAATAATGGTATTTGAGATGCATTGGAAATACAGTAGTATCTAAATTTATTTGTAATTATTTGAATTTATAGACTAAAGCAATAGTTTTGAGAAATAATTATTTGATTGTATGATTGTGAATCGCATGGTACTAATAAATTATATCTTTGACAATTAAGGGAAAAGCACCCATTCAGTGGGAGCTCCATAAGAGTTGATGAACTCTTCGAATTGATACATATATATATATATATATATATATATATATATATATATATATATTCAATCGTAGATCTATTAATGCCAAAACATTTCCACTTACTTCGTTGAATTCACCGATGAGTTATCACAGACATGAATATGTCTATCTGATGCACATGTAGCATGTCTATGATAAGCTCATAGAACATAAAACAGAAGTAAATAAAATAACATGTAATAGAAAATAAAATGATTAGATTTGATTGAGTAGGTGAGTATATTGGAAAGAGTTACGAATGTACCCAAAAATGAATAAAGATTCAATCTCAAAAGTCACTCCTCCTATGATACGTAATGCTGTGTCGATAAGGATTATTCAAACTTTGATGTACTTTGATTAATTATGAGTGAAGTTGAGTTAACTTCTTTTTGTAAGGTAGTGTACTTAAGAGTAGTACACAAGGTTAAAATTAATTTCATCTAAATAATAGTTTACAAAATCGTACAAGATAAGGGGTTATAAGAAACTCCAACACATCGCATGCTAAGGATTTGGCAGGTTGTGTGAGTCGAAAGACTAAACATAATGATTATATATAAGGGATCTTTTATAAATTTTCCCAAAATATGTTTGGGAACAATCGTTTTTATGTTTTGAACATAAGTGTTGTAAACTGAAACCAAATCAATTTTATATATAAGGTGATTCATAAAGTGTTTATGAATACATATTTCCTTGCACTGAGAAACAACTGTTGTTTTAAGAAATCCAACTTCGTAGCGAAGGAATTTCTTTGAGAAATTATTTGCAGTAATGGATTTGGATATGATCCAAAGATAAAACTGATCATGTAGGATGAAATGAAATTAACCTATCCTAAGCAAACACATTTCATTAGAGTGTCTAATAATTATTCTCGCATATTGAAGAGAAACTATGAATTTTTTATCAATGTCAAAAGTAGATAATCCTTAGTTATCAATTAAACCATTAAGTGTATTGACTCTACCATGTGGTACGATGCACAAATACGAAAGGATTCCAAGTGGTTATCAAAATATGATTTTGATAGTTATACCGAAGGAATATGATCCATCGACCGTAAATGTGTCTTCTAGAGAAAGATTAATGCAGTTGGAATATAGTAAGCAACATTGATAAGCATAACATCATAAATTTCAATTGTCGAAATTAATGTAACAGATTCGCCATTCAATGTACTCAAGTTAATTCAGATTTTACTTACAAAATTATTGCTTGATATGACTCTGTCTTTTGGTACATATGCATTGAAACAAAAAATTCTAAATAATGATTTAGAATAGACTGTTTGAACATAACAACCAAAGTGTCTTGAAGTTAATGGGAGGGATATCGACTTTGTGGGTTTTAGGATATGATCCAAGAATGGACATGAAGATATCATTCAACAAGCATCAAAGTTTAACAAGTGTTTTGATAGATATATGAAATAGCTTGATTTTTAATTAAAATGTAGAGGAAATGTGTGTCTATAAGAAAGAGCATTAAAGGTACTTTGATATTTCTGAACTATAAGTTAAAAATATGCTGCTGATTATTAACGATGTACTTATGTTAAAATCAGTTCTAGTTTGGCTGTTTAATACTTGATATTGGATTTGTAAATATCTTTTATAATGAGTATAAAAGGTGCTGCGAATGTCCCAAACGATATGTAAAGACACCGTACTAAAATATTTAACATGTAAGATTGATTCCTTATGTATTGACAATAGGAATTAGCATACCTTTTGTATATTCTACAATATTGTAAGTTGCTTATGAAGCAAATATAAAATCCAAATAAGGATCACTAAATAGTAGTTTAGAGTATTCTCGAGTATTTATGAAATACTAAAGAACTGTTTACAGAAACAATGAACTCCGTATGAAGAAGTGTTCAGACTCGAACTTCATAAGTGATGTCAAGTATAATATGTCAATATTAAATTCATGTTCAAATCTTAGTTAAGGAGCTTTTAGTTGGAAATGTTCCAAACAATAGGTTATGGCTGATTCAATGAAAAAGCTAAGTACATCGTCTTGAATAGCACCACAATAGATATAAATGCACAATTTTATAACTGGGCTAGGGGAGATTCTAAGTATTGAGAATACTACATTATTGTTATATGATAACAATACAATGATAAAAGCTCAGTAGATGTCGAGAAATGTACTCTGAATAGTTCCACATGGTAAAAGTACTTTATTATCATCGGAGAGAGATGATTGATAGAGTAGATAACTAAACAACATACCAGATTTATTCATGATGGGTCTAGCTCAATCAATTCCCATCAAATTGATCAAAGGGATGTGATAGAGATTCTAGCCACTGTGCAAGTGGAAGATTGATAGAGTTAGGGGTATGCCCTAGGGGCAATTATGTAATTTGCATATATCTAACTCGATAACCAATCTTGTTCGAAATAAAAGGTGTTTTCATTCCATTCTATAATTGATATAATGTGTTATATTAATCAATTAATTTAATTAAAAGTATTTGTTATAGAAAATCCATAAATGGCATGTTTTGTGATAGTAGTTACAAAGTATTATAACCATGAGTTATTTATCACAATGAAATTAAACATACCATTTTCAATATTCCTAGTCAAGATGTATCGAGGCTGGATATCGACACATCCATTGAGAGGAGAGTATGTAACGCTCTCCAAATGTTTGGTAGTGTATTACTCTCATAACTAGCACCAAGGGGTTATGTACTGATAGTTATTGGATAATTATGGACTGACTCACTTGATAGTTTTATGTTGGTTAATATAACTAAGGTCAAACAGAAAATATCGAGGTGACAATATTACACAGTTCTCTTGACTTGAGAATACTGTTGATCTTCAATATAGAAGCTCCGCTTTAATTATAGTTAAATTATGGCATGACGTCCATCGAATGACTATAGTTGGGTCGAGTGGAAGCATTGAAAGTGAAACACAATTCAAGGGAGGAATCATCTCCTCGATTATATGAGGTTAGTATCGCGGTCAACTAAAGTCAACTCAAAGCCAAAGTCTCTGGCCAGAGCAGTTCGGTTAATAATAATTGTTATTATTGAACCAAGGGCTTTGTGTTTGGACTATATAGTTGAATATGGATGATATTAGAATTTTGACTATTACCATTTTCTGTAAGTCCAAGTTAATATAGTTTAGACAAAAATAATTGGTGTAAATAATTGTCACTACCAGGTAATGCTTAGTAAAGTGAAATTGGGCTTTAACGATGCCAAGTAAGCAATAAATTTGACCATAATGTCACACTACTTGCTAAGTGAAGTATGAACGTTAATATTCGAATTGTTTGATATTAATTGCTAATTAGATTTAAACCTAAGAGTCATGGAACTAAAATGTTGAATATTCCTATTACCACCCGATTTAACTAATTTGTAATTGTTATAAATTTAATTTGATTAATTAATATTTATCAAATATTAGTTATAAAAGTTTACTTGATGTGTATTGAATAATACTAAATAGTTTGCATATTATAATAATGTATACGATATCGATACGCATTTAAATTGGATTTAAATGTAATAAATATTATTCCGGCTTGAAGTGGTTTTGTGGCCCATGAGGGGCTTGTTAATTTTGACTGGAATAGGCAAGGGTAGGCCGGCCATTTTGATGGCTAAGGTGGGTTGGAATTTGAATTAAAAGAGAAGATAATTGGTGTGAAAAAAATAAGGATCTAGATCCTTGTTTTACTCTTTAGGATTTCCTTATTTAATTATCCATAACCCAGCATTTCAGAGACTTTTTGGAGCCTCCATATCTTCCCTTTGCTAGCCGAAATAATCCTCCCCACTCCTAAAATTTTCAAGCATCTTAAATACAAATCAAATCAAATAGAATCGTTGGTGGTAAAGCTATCCGGGAGCTAACAATTTCTGGACTTGGAATTGGATTCAAAGAGTTTAGTTCATTGTTTCAAGGTGTGAATTCTAGGCTTTGGTGAAAGGTACATTCCTTATTCATTAACATATATAAATGCTTATTTAATTATTGAATAATATGCCATTTAGTTATAAATTATAACGAATTTGTATATCGATGTATTATTACATATTAATGGTTGTACATATGTGTGCATATATTAAAAAATTGATTTTTTTGTATATGTACATTTGCAAGTGCTCACGGCCAAATAAAAAAAAATTTGAAAAATTAAATAATATAAAAAATGATTTTAATTTAATTAAAATCTAAATTAAAAGAATAACATAATACATGTTTTAAAATTTATAAATGTTCATTTACACGTACAATATATTCGACAATTAAGAAATATATTTTAATTTTGTATGTATCTATTATATTAATAAAAGTAATTATTTATTTAATACAAAATTAATTGTACAAAATAAAATACATATTTATATGCTTATAAATAATATAAAATTTTAGTTCAAAATTTTAGTACATATTTTTTCTCATTTGTTTTCGAAAAGAAATTTATTTAAATATTTACATACGATTTTAAATTAAATAATAATCGTTTATTATTAATATATATATAATCAAGGCCAAGAGCAATGTTGCAAATATATATATATATATAATTTTATTATTAATATTTAAATTAATATATTTGTTTATAAGAAATTATATATCTGTGTATGTGTCATATATAAATTATTATAATGTAAAAAATTCCTCTCGGTTTACATATAAAATTTTAAATGTTTATTTAAAATATTTTATAAAATGATATTTAAAATAATTTTATAATTTAATTTAATATATATATATATATGTGTGTGTGTGTGTGTGTGTGCATATATATGTGTATGTCTTTTGTAAATATTTTATATGAGTTTATTTATAATTAATATTTCATAATTTATATACATATGTTGCTATATTTATACATATGTATATATTTATATTATTTTTGATGCATAGATATATATATATATATATATATATATTTAGACAACACATTTGTATACAGAGGGACTAACATGTACATTGCAGTGTAAATTCCAACATCTATACATTGGCATGTTAAACCATGTGTTAACCCACCTTTTGGCAAGGACGCGGACAGACAGGTTTAACTTACTCAACTGCACGTTCGTCGAGGTTGGTATACGATGGATTCAGTCGACTGGATGGATGGATGACGCAATGTTCTTGGGAGATGGAAATATGATTGGATAAAGATGAATCAACTATAATTTAGGTCTAGGAAACATGGTTCGGCATTAAACATGGTTCGGCATGATGGGCGCTCGGCATTAGAAACTGTTCGGCATCAGGGATCGCTCGGCATCCAGGGGCACTCGGCATTCAGTAACGTTCGACCAAGACATGGACCGACCTGGTTAGCGTTCGGCCAAAGTATCGTCCGGCCTAAGTTCTGCTCGGCATCCAACCCTCGTTCGGCATATCAACACGTTCGGCATGAAGACGATGGCTCGGCGTTTGATGGATCGTTCGGCATGGCTACCTCGGCCTGCGAGTACGTTCGGCATAAACAACCTCGTCTGGCATGCGAGTACGTTCGGCATCAAGGATTGTTCGGCATTGATGGATCGTTCGGCATGCGAGTACGTTCGGCATTAAGGATTATTTGGCATTGATGGATCGTTCGGCATTGGATAGGTCGTTCGGCATGGTTACCTCGTTCGGCCCGTGAGTACGTTCGACATAGCTACCCTGTTCGGCACACAAGTGCGTCCGGCACGACATTATGGTTTGGCATGGGCCGTTCGGCCCTGATGGGCTCAGGTTACTCAAAGAGCCCAACAACTACCTGAACTTGTCTATAAATAGAGCATGTAAGGCTCCAGAAAAAGGGGATCTTCTTTTCTGCTCTCTTACTTTCTCTTTGAAGGCTAAGGCAACTCTGCCATTTTATAACTGTAATCGATTGTTACAGCAATAAAAAGCAAACTTCTAAGTGGACGTAGGCCGGAGTTAGCCGAACCACTATAAAATCTGTTGTTCTTTACTGCTTTCATTTTAATTTTGATTGTTCTTCACATTATTACTCTCTACACACACACTATCTCTGAGCTGTGACTGGTATTTGGTGCTTTCATCTGGATTTGGGGGTTAGTGACCAATTTTGGCGCTAACACTTTGGCACTTTCACTGAGAAGCAATGTAACGACCCTAAACTTTTAGTTTTTTTATTTAAATTTATTGAAATTTTAAACAATAAAAATTGAAAATAAAAATTTATTATTTGGAATACGTCTATTTTAATATAGCAACTGGTAAATTTTCATCTGATAATATTGAAGTTTATTTTCCTATGAAATTTTATTCAAATCAAACCAGTTAATAACAGTGAATTTAAAAGTTTTCCGAAACCAAAATGTGTCAACAGGAGAAAATTTATTCAGATCATTCTGAATCAGACTTCGAAATTCGTTTTTTCAAATTTGGACTTCTATTGCTCCGTTTATCTTAATTCTTGTAAAATAGCAGCATTTTCTGGTACCGGTTATCGACTTTTGATCGGATGATCATACCAATGATATCTGTATACCGTTTTGATCGTCTCGTCGCGCTGATCACAATGGTATATTTATTTTTGTATTTTGAAGTCCGATGTGCAACGAAATGTTTGAACTGTTCATTGTAACGGTACCGAAATTTTGACTCTAATCTTTCCTTCCGTTCAAATTCTAAAACGTGTTGCCCAAACAAAAATTTATGGCTTTTAAATTGTCAGCTGAGTCATTGTGACCGTTGCATTTCCTTCCCTTTTTATTTTTATTCTTCTGCCTTCTGCACGTTCCCATTCATATTACCATCAAATCTTTTGGTTCCTACTTTTCCAAAGAAAAATTAAATATATATAGGTTGCTTATTTCGCTGAAGCATATTCATTTTCTTCAACATTAACCCGTCCCTGCCTCTCCTTCTGTTGGCCGAAACCCATCTCTTGCCACCACTTCCACCTCGTCTTCCCATCCACACCCCGACAACACCACGAACCCCAACCACACACTCGACCCCGCCACCAACGTTCGCCCAGACCCACCATTTTCCCATCGAGCAAACATCCGTCTCTGCCCTGCCGTCGACCACTCCTCTGTTTAATTTTTGTAGCCTAACCCACTGCCATTTGCCTCGTCTACCAACCACCCTGGCACGTTCAGCCACACACGACCCACCAAACCATCAACCCGAGCCCTCCTTCTTCGGCCACAGCCACCACCTGCTCCTCCTTCCCTTCCTCCTCCACGTCATGCAACCCTTCGCCTATATTAACCATGGCCGAGCACCACTTTCTCCATTCTATCAGCAGCTGACTTCCTCCAATCCCTCACGTTTCTGATGTGAGTGATATATTGTGGTTCTATATATTATAGGTTGCTTTATATATATTATGTAATAGTATTGATTTTATAAAGTATATATATTAGCTTTATATAGATCTGCTATTTGAAAAGAGAGGAATTTATATGCAGTTGTAGAGTTGTTGTTTACATATATATAGGTTTATATTTATAGTTTTACACATATGAATCAACATAAGTTTATAGGTAATATAGTATTTCATAAAATATTGGTTGGAAATTTCGTAATCTGCTATATATATGGTTATACTTTATATGTTTCTAATGCTTTTGTATCTGTTTTGCTAAAGTTATATATACGATATTTTGTATGTTAGAATACATGAATTTAAAAATATGTAGTTTATATAGATTCTTCTAAGATGTCAGTATATATACTTATAATATAGTGTATTGCAAAAGAGGTTATTTATATATGTAAGTATATAGTTTATATTTGATCTGGTTACATATATATATAGTTTATGTAAGTTACAAGATCTAGTAGTATTTTATACTTGGATTTCAATGTTATACTATATAAGCATTTTTTTTTATATTTGTATGTGTCAGGGCAGGTAACTAGTTGCTTTTGGTATATAGCTATTTTATAGGCATACGTTATTCGTATGCTATTGATTTCAAATCTTATACGTATGAAAGTTTATATTTGTAAGTCACATATATATATGTTATGATATGACAGTATATATAGTATATAAGGGTATTTTATGAGCTCTTGTTTCAAAGATGATATAAAAGTTTTATTCTAAATTTTAAGTTGTACTTAAGCTATATGATTTTAATATGTATCTAGTGATATCTTGATTTATATATATATTTTTTTAGTTGCTTAGGATGTCAGTTATTTTGTGTTAGCTCGTGTACGATACATGTTGATTTTAAAATTTAAACCCTATATTATTTTTGATATATCTAGTGGACATGTATAAATTTACATATATATTATAAAAAAAATATTGTTGTATTTCAGCTAATGTATATTGTATATATAGTATATAATGTTAGTATATTCAAGTTTTATAACCTGCCACTTTATAATATATAAGTGTTGATTTTTAATATTATATATATATATATATTTTTAAATTTGAAATATATTTTAATTTAGAATATGATTTCTATCCATATATATAAGTTCACTTATAGCACTTGTTCTCATCGATCGATTCTAATTTGATTTCGTCAATCCCTTATCTTTCAGCCTTGTCCGTCGTGCTTGTTTCTTCATCGAATCGTATCCATCTAGCGTTGCTTGGAATTCATAGCTCATTTTCGTTGTCAAATTTCTCTAGCCTCGAAAGGTGAGCAATCACTCACGATTAACATGCTTGTATTTATTAAATTTGATTTCAATTGAAACGACAATTGAAATATGATGCTGTAGTTATTTAAATTGATATATATGCTATTATCTGTATATGTTCACCTGTGACATCTGACACCAGTATCTAGTATTCATATGCCTGTTATTACTATTATCTGTATATGTTCACCTATGACATCTGACACCAGTATCTGTTATTTATATTGATGATATATGCATGTTGTTATATTTTATATTATCTGTTCTCACTCTGCAAGTTCCCTGTTAGTATAGAATTCACTATGGGTTGAAATGATACATACCCGAACGGACTTTAGAATAGGAGGAAATCGTTATGGGTTGAAATGATAAACCCAAGCGATTTTCATTTGAATTGAAATTGGGATTACGGGTCGAAATGATATCTACCCGTATATATTTAAATTTCGGATTGAAATGATAAATATCCGTATCACTTAACCATATGATGTATATATACAGACACCGTTGGTCCATATATATAAATATTTTGAAAATGAATTTTATGGTTTTGGAAAGAAATATATGGTTTTAATAAATGTTGAGCCTTAAATTATTTAATTTAAATTAGGATGGATTTAATACTTATGAGATGTTTAAGTATAAAAATTATATTTTCAAAATAGATTTTTGGTAACAATTTGAATAAGTTAAGGTTGGAAAGATAATTTGTTAATTAAACCAATTTGAAACTTATTGAAATTGATATTTAAGATATGATTTATAACTTGGGTTTTATTTAAATAATTTAATGAATAATTCTTGCTTAAATAAATTTAAGAAAATATTTAGTAAAAATGAAATGTAAGGCTAGTTAGATGATATTGAGTTATTAAGTGAATATTCCCTGATTAAATAATAATGAAGTTAAATCAAGAGCTATATGAAACTGTTAAATCTAACTTTGGAAAATGTTGAGTATTAAAGCTTTGAAATATATTGAAAAATAAATGGTATATTTAGAACTGAATTAAATTGATGAATTGAGCTTTGAATAAATTTGAAGCTGGAATTTGAAGTTGATTTGAATCGATTTGCCAGACTTGAGGAAATTTAATACTTTGATTTTAAATTATTTAACCTATATATATACTATTTTGGAAAATAGATATATTTGAAATGAAATGATATTTTGGTTTTGAAGTATAAATTAATTTAGAATGACCACGGTGTTATAGTGTATATTTCCACCTCGTAGATAGTTCTGAAGATCCTTAGAGGATGGTTATCCCAAACATCCTTTAAGTTACTTGTATTTCAGTTGATATTTCACTTGAGTTGGATTTATTGATATAAGAATGTTAATCCTGACTCGAGTGTTTTGTGTTTTGCTTTACGCTCGGGTCAGACCGAGTGATACAGCATTTGAGACTCACCTTTGGAGTTTGGAGCTTCCTTTGGAGATCCAACTTTTGATTCAGCTTCCAGCTTCCAGTTGATTCGTTCACAGAAGTCATCTGTTTGGATTGGAGACTTCACTGTATTTGAGATATTCTGTTGTATTTTATTTCTAACTCTGATGTTTATATAGTAGCTTCATGAACTACTATTTTATCTATTCCGCTGCGTATTATTGTATTACTCTATGTCTGTGATTCTGTGATTGATTTATTTACTGTATATGCTGAGTTTTGCCAAATTTAAATTAACAATCTGGTATTTTGAATTATTCAAGTCTGACATGTGTGGATTTATTGTCGATTTGAATGGTCCAAAATAGCGGGTCGTTACTGTTGGTATCAGAGCTTTGGCTCTAGGCGAAACTTAGCATATATTGTAAATTTATTTACAGAATCACTTTCGTTTGAGTTTAATCTCTTCCTTTTGACTCGATTTCCTTTGAACTTTGGAACGTTCCCTACGGTTCCAAAATTCATTCTTGTCTCTCTCTATTAGTATTCTTTTGATTCTGGAGTATCCCATAACTCCACTTCGAATGATCTCTATAAGAATAGGCGATCCCGCCAATCTTTGAAGGAATTGTGAAGGGGTGAAACTTCTTTACAATTAGCATTGATTCACCGGAGATTTATATATCCCTCGGTTTAAATGCTGCTATCTTTTGCTATGTCGAATTCTATCTTTAGCGATCGAATGTCGATTTGCCTTAGAATTCGGCACTGATCTTATTTTGGAATCACGGTTGATCGGTTAAGGTCGCCCACGATTTATATAACTGTATCGATCTATTGTTTTGTAATTAATTATCTCATTTTCGTTCGAACTTATCTTCGAATCAGAAATCCTAATCGATTAGAGTCCCTCTAATTTGAATCTCTATCTTTGTTGAAATCCATTCTTAAATCATCCTTTGAAATCGGGTTTGTTTGTATTTTAAGAAATTGTTTTCTAAATCGAAATTATTATTTTTATAAGTATGATTATATTCTATATATAAAAGTGAAATATTTTCGATAAAGATTATATACCCTTTTTAAAATGAGAATTTGAGGTTTCGAAAGGATTTGTAATTTCGAAAAGTTATATAAGAAATTGATTTATATAAAAATGATTTATAACTAAAGGACTTTAAATTTGAAATTCGAGAATTGAACTCCGGTATTTTGAAATTGGTTTTAAGGTTTTGTAAATATATAATAATACGGTTTGAAAGTATTTTCCGAATAAGAAATGTTTCAAATGACTTCAAATGAGTTCCAATGAGTTTCGAAGAAATTTCAAAAGAAGTTTGAGAAAATAGAAGTCCAGAACTCACTTGTGTCGCTGGAAAATAATTTCGGTGATGAGTGCACGCATCATCGACATTGATTTTCGAGTTTCAGAGTGAGGGATAGGCCACTTCAGTAGCTTTGCTATGCGAGTGATTTTTTTAAACCATTTTTATTTCAAAATTTTGAAGTATGATTGATATTCGAAAGATATATGTATATGTATTTGAAACGATTTGAAATGAGCCGGTGTTAAGTCTTCGAGTTTTGGATTTGATATAACCCTATCTATTAAAATTGATTTACTGATTTGTTGCTGATTTCCAACTCTTGAATTTGAAAATGATTTCTTCAACTATTTTGAAGGTTCGAGCACTTTCAAATCAAGGTTAACTTTTCAAAGCTAAGAAATTTTGAAAAGTATTTTGATAAAGTATATAAGTTTGTTTTGAATGTTTAAGTATGAAGTAATATGATTTAAATAAGTTGAAACTGTTTGGTTAAGTAAATAAATAAGGAAATTTTAAATTTTCTAATATGAAATTTAGATTTGAAATGTCTTGAGAAGAATTTGGTCTTCAAAATATTTTGAATAAAATTTAGTTTAAATGTTTTAACTTAGTAACATCTTTATGAAACTATATATTTAACAAGTTGGAATAAATATATAAGTTGTACGTATGCTGTTTTATTCGCATAATTAATTTGATCCAAGTTTGAGTACACAAGTTCGAGGTGGATTACACCATTTCGTGTTAGGATTTTTCATTTGATTCTTGATGGCGAATATTTGATATGGATTTTGGGCTTGATTCTTGAATTCTCTATCGTAGTATATGGCTATGCAAGGAGACCGATGGCTTCTAGTCGAGAAACCATATCGAAATCCGCATTAGGGAAGTCGAATGGACAATACTAGTTCGAAAGCAAACTTGTGTGATCGAGCGAGCGATCAAATGTGATTTTGCGAAATGATGACGTATGTACATCTTATATCCTAATATCATTGATATATTTTGACGCTGAAATTGAAAGCTGTCGAGTTAGAATATCTTTGCTTACTAAAAGTAAATTTCCAACTTAAATTACAAAGATATACAACCCATAAAAGCAAAGATATTCAATCTCATATGGCTCTTGATACAGCGAAACTTATTTTTGAAAAATTTGATCCTTATATAAGATGGACCTTAGGTAAATATAAGATGATTTTGAAAACCATTTGATTTTGGAAATGAATTGGTTGACTTAAATTATTGATTTGGAAATTTGGATTTATTTTCAAAATCTATTATTTTGGAAACTTTGAAGCTAAAGATAATTAATTTGTGAAGAAATAATTTGGTGAAATTGTATATGATTTTGAAATTGAACTGATATTGAAACAAATTGAAATTTGAGAACCTTATGTTACTAAAAACTTGATTTGGGAGTTGTCGAACTCATATAAAATTGATTTGTATGAGTATGAAATTGATTCGAAAACTATAGATTTGAAAAGGTACTCAATTTGAAAGTGAAATCTTATATAATTGAAGTCTATATAAGTATGATTTGATATACTATTGATTTTGGAAAGTATTTGATTTGAAAATTAAATCTTATATATAATGGATTTTATATAAGTACGATATTTGAAAGTGATTTGAAAAGGTACTATATGATACATATTTTCGAAGTAAAGATATGGAAAGTGCCTTCTGCTTGATATCCGATTTGTGGCCACATCTTGGATTCATTCTATCGATATTATTCTCTTTGATTTTTGGTTTTCCGGATATGATACTCGAGTGTCCTTCGAATTCCATGGCGTTACCCATGGTCTTATTTTTCTCTCGTGACTGCATAGCGCAACTGCCTGGCTGAGTCTTGCCTAGGGGTACGGATTGTTTCCTGGGGGATCCAGGCGTAACCATTGTGTATCCTGCAATCTGTGTAGGTCGCGAATAGTACCGCAAATGCTTGGCTGAGTCTTGCCTGGGGGTACGGATTGTTTCCTGGGGGATCCAGGCGTAACCATTGTGTATCCTGCATTCTACTAGTCATCATGGCGTAACTCGCAGGGCTGAGAAAGCTTACGGATATGGATTGTTTCCTGGGGGATCCAGGCGTAATCATTGTGTATCTGCGAACCATGGTTGGACAAAGGTTTTGTTCGTTTTTGTTTGGATTGTACTTTCCATATCTGTTTTTAAAAGTTTTTCCAGTATTTTCACTGGGTGTTGAAACAAGTCTACTAAGTACCTGGAGAATTCTAGCTTTGCGCCTGATCAACGCACTGCCAGAGTCTGCAGGAACGAGGATAAACTTGTTGAAACATCGAGTTATAAAAAAATATTTTCGAAAGAAAATTTGTTTCGTTATAAAGGTATTTTATTATAAAAGTATTTCCAACAAAGAAATTTTGTATTAATATTTGAAATTGAAATTCTTATGGTCTGAATTAATTATTCGTGCCCGATACTATCCTTTTGAATCTACCTTATCTACTCAGCTTTATTTATTCATCTATATTCTGTTTTCCAAATCCTTTTTCTCCTTGTTGACTATATTCTTTTTAAGTATTGTTTATTTATATACTATATGGTTAATAAAAAAAATAGTGTTATAAATAGAAAATTTTAGTGTTAAATATTTTAGATGTAATTATTAATCAAATACAACATATTTAAAGAAATGATTATTGATTTATTAATAATGTTGAAAAGTATCTTGAGATAAATTAATAAATTTATAAATTATGGATTTAATGTTTTCAAATAGCTTCTTTGTAAATATAAGTAATAATGTAAATAATTGTTTTCAAATAGTTTTCATACCATTTATGTTTAAATAACACCTTTAAAAAGGAAGCAAGAAATTTTACAAATAGGTTTCTGAAAGATATTAAAGTATTAAAGATAATTGAATTGTAAATGAAGTTTTCAAATGAATATTTCAAGAAAAATTTATATATAGTTTCAAATTAATTGTTTAATCTTGTCTTTTAACTTACCTTTTCTGCCTGGTTGTTCTATTCTCCTACCTCCTCTCTTTTCGGGGACGAAAAGTTTTGAGTGGGGGAGAGTGTAACGACCCTAAACTTTTAGTTTTTTTATTTAAATTTATTGAAATTTTGTGAAATTTTAAACAATAAAAATTGAAAATAAAAATTTATTATTTGGAATACGTCTATTTTAATATAGCAACTGGTAAATTTTCATCTGATAATATTGAAGTTTATTTTCCTATGAAATTTTATTCAAATCAAACCGGTTAATAACAGTGAATTTAAAAGTTTTCCGAAACCAAAATGTGTCAACAAGAGAAAATTTATTTAGATCATTCTGAATCAGACTTCGAAATTCGTTTTTTCAAATTTGGACTTCTATTGCTCCGTTTATCTTAATTCTTGTAAAATAGCAGCATTTTCTGGTACCGGTTATCGACTTTTGATCGGATGATCATACCACTGATATCTGTATACCGTTTTGATCGTCTCGTCGCGCTGATCACAATGGTATATTTATTTTTGTATTTTGAAGTCTGATGTGCAACGAAATGTTTGAACTGTTCATTGTAACGGTACCGAAATTTTGACTCTAATCTTTCCTTCCGTTCAAATTCTAAAACGTGTTGCCCAAACAAAAATTTTTGGCTTTTAAATTGTCAGCTGAGTCATTGTGACCGTTGCATTTCCTTCCCTTTTTATTTTTATTCTTCTGCCTTCTGCACGTTCCCATTCATATTACCATCAAATCTTTTGGTTCCTACTTTTCCAAAGAAAAATTAAATATATATAGGTTGCTTATTTCGCTGAAGCCTATTCATTTTCTTCAACATTAACCCGTCCCTGCCTCTCCTTCTGTTGGCCGAAACCCATCTCTTGCCACCACTTCCACCTCGTCTTCCCATCCACACCCCGACAACACCACGAACCCCAACCACACACTCGACCCCGCCACCAACGTTCGCCCAGACCCACCATTTTCCCATCGAGCAAACATCCGTCTCTGCCCTGCCGTCGACCACTCCTCTGTTTAATTTTTGTAGCCTAACCCACTGCCATTTGCCTCGTCTACCAACCACCCTGGCACGTTCAGCCACACACGACCCACCAAACCATCAACCCGAGCCCTCCTTCTTCGGCCACAGCCACCACCTGCTCCTCCTTCCCTTCCTCCTCCACGTCATGCAACCCTTCGCCTATATTAACCATGGCCGAGCACCACTTTCTCCATTCTATCAGCAGCTGACTTCCTCCAATCCCTCACGTTTCTGATGTGAGTGATATATTGTGGTTCTATATATTATAGGTTGCTTTATATATATTATGTAATAGTATTGATTTTATAAAAGTATATATATTAGCTTTATATAGATCTGCTATTTGAAAAGAGAGGAATTTATATGCAGTTGTAGAGTTGTTGTTTACATATATATAGGTTTATATTTATAGTTTTACACATATGAATCAACATAAGTTTATAGGTAATATAGTATTTCATAAAATATTGGTTGGAAATTTCGTAATCTACTATATATATGGTTATACTTTATATGTTTCTAATGCTTTTGTATCTGTTTTGCTAAAGTTTTATATACGATATTTTGTATGTTAGAATACATGAATTTAAAAATATGTAGTTTATATAGATTCTTCTAAGATGTCAGTATATATACTTATAATATAGTGTATTGCAAAAGAGGTTATTTATATATGTAAGTATATAGTTTATATTTGATCTGGTTACATATATATATATATATAGTTTATGTAAGTTACAAGATCTAGTAGTATTTTATACTTGGATTTCAATGTTATACTATATAAGCATTTTTTTTATATTTGTATGTGTCAGGGCAGGTAACTAGTTGCTTTTGGTATATAGCTATTTTATAGGCATACGTTATTCGTATGCTATTGATTTCAAATCTTATACGTATGAAAGTTTATATTTGTAAGTCACATATATATATGTTATGATATGACAGTATATATAGTATATAAGGGTATTTTATGAGCTCTTGTTTCAAAGATGATATAAAAGTTTTATTCTAAATTTTAAGTTGTACTTAAGCTATATGATTTTAATATGTATCTAGTGATATCTTGATTTATATATATATTTTTTTAGTTGCTTAGGATGTCAGTTATTTTGTGTTAGCTCGTGTACGATACATGTTGATTTTAAAATTTAAACCCTATATTATTTTTGATATATCTAGTGGACATGTATAAACTTACATATATATTATAAAAAAAATATTGTTGTATTTCAGCTAATGTATATTGTATATATAGTATATAATGTTAGTATATTCAAGTTTTATAACCTGCTACTTTATAATATATAAGTGTTGATTTTTAATATTATATATATATATATATATTTTTAAATTTGAAATATATTTTAATTTAGAATATGATTTCTATCCATATATATAAGTTCACTTATAGCACTTGTTCTCATCGATCGATTCTAATTTGATTTCGTCAATCCCTTATCTTTCAGCCTTGTCCGTCGTGCTTGTTTCTTCATCGAATCGTATCCATCTAGCGTTGCTTGGAATTCATAGCTCATTTTCGTTGTCAAATTTCTCTAGCCTCGAAAGGTGAGCAATCACTCACGATTAACATGCTTGTATTTATTAAATTTGATTTCAATTGAAACGACAATTGAAATATGATGCTGTAGTTATTTAAATTGATATATATGCTATAATCTGTATATGTTCACCTGTGACATCTGACACCAGTATCTAGTATTCATATGCCTGTTATTACTATTATCTGTATATGTTCACCTATGACATCTGACACCAGTATCTGTTATTTATATTGATGATATATGCATGTTGTTATATTTTATATTATCTGTTCTCACTCTGCAAGTTCCCTGTTAGTATAGAATTCACTATGGGTTGAAATGATACATACCCGAACGGACTTTAGAATAGGAGGAAATCGTTATGGGTTGAAATGATAAACCCAAGCGATTTTCATTTGAATTGAAATTGGGATTACGGGTCGAAATGATATCTACCCGTATATATTTAAATTTCGGATTGAAATGATAAATATCCGTATCACTTAACCATATGATGTATATATACAGACACCGTTGGTCCATATATATAAATATTTTGAAAATTAATTTTATGGTTTTGGAAAGAAATAAATGGTTTTAATAAATGTTGAGCCTTAAATTATTTAATTTAAATTAGGATGGATTTAATACTTATGAGATGTTTAAGTATAAAAATTATATTTTCAAAATAGATTTTTGGTAACAATTTGAATAAGTTAAGGTTGGAAAGATAATTTATTAATTAAACCAATTTGAAACTTATTGAAATTGAGATTTAAGATATGATTTATAACTTGGGTTTTATTTAAATAATTTAATGAATAATTCTTGCTTAAATAAATTTAAGAAAATATTTAGTAAAAATGAAATGTAAGGCTAGTTAGATGATATTGAGTTATTAAGTGAATATTCCCTGATTAAATAATAATGAAGTTAAATCAAGAGCTATATGAAACTGTTAAATCTAACTTTGGAAAATGTTGAGTATTAAAGCTTTGAAATATATTGAAAAATAAATGGTATATTTAGAACTGAATTAAATTGATGAATTGAGCTTTGAATAAATTTGAAGCTGGAATTTGAAGTTGATTAGAATCGATTTGCCAGACTTAAGGAAATTTAATACTTTGATTTTAAATTATTTAACCTATATATATATACTATTTTGGAAAATAGATATATTTGAAATGAAATGATATTTTGGTTTTGAAGTATAAATTAATTTAGAATGACCACGGTGTTATAGTGTATATTTCCACCTCGTAGATAGTTCTGAAGATCCTTAGAGGATGGTTATCCCAAACATCCTTTAAGTTACTTGTATTTCAGTTGATATTTCACTTGAGTTGGATTTATTGATATAAGAATGTTAATCCTGACTCGAGTGTTTTGTGTTTTGCTTTACGCTCGGGTCAGACCGAGTGATACAGCATTTGAGACTCACCTTTGGAGTTTGGAGCTTCCTTTGGAGATCCAACTTTTGATTCAGCTTCCAGCTTCCAGTTGATTCGTTCACAGAAGTCATCTGTTTGGATTGGAGACTTCACTGTATTTGAGATATTCTGTTGTATTTTATTTCTAACTCTGATGTTTATATAGTAGCTTCATGAACTACTATTTTATCTATTCCGCTGCGTATTATTGTATTACTCTGTGTCTGTGATTCTGTGATTGATTTATTTACTGCATATGCTGAGTTTTGCCAAATTTAAATTAACAATCTGGTATTTTGAATTATTCAAGTCTGACATGTGTGGATTTATTGTCGATTTGAATGGTCCAAAATAGCGGGTCGTTACTAGCAAGCACTCGGGAATTTTGGGAGTTAGGAACTTGGATCCTAGAAAGCAATGGCTAGGCCACCAACAAGGAAGCAAGCAGCGGAAAGGAGCAATCAGGAAGGAAGTCAAGCGGCCTCTTCTGGAGCTGGAGAGGATCATGCATCCATCTACATAACTCGGGATGAGATGCAGGCGATGATGAATTCTATGCAGGAGCAGATGATGAAACGACAAGAGGAGATGATGCAGGCTCTTCTTAGGCAATTTGGACAACCAGGAACTGCAGGGGCTCGAGTTCATGGAACTGGACCAGAGGAACTCAACCAGCGGACAGATGGAGTGATTCAGCAGGAGGCAGCTCCCAATCAACAAACAGCTAACAATCTAGATGGACCTAGACTCGGGGGCACACCACCAGGTGATGCTGGACCAGTTCATGGAGGGATACCGGATAACGCTACGCAGCCTGACGTCGGTAGGAATACAGGAGTACGTGATGAAGAATATGTACCAGAATTTCCTCGGGGACTTGGGGGGCAGTCTGGATTGGTTGGAAACACTGGGTTGGCTGACATTATCAGGCGAACTATTCGCGGAGGTCTGACAAACAGGGATTCAGAGGGAGTTAACAAAAGTCCGTTTACCCGGAACATCAGGACAGCTAGGAATCCACCAGATTTCAAACTACCCACTCTGGAAGTATACAACGGGAAGGCGGATCCCACCGACCACTTGATGAGGTACACTAGGCATATGGAAGTGCTGGGGGCAACGGAGGAGGTTATGGCCCGATGTTTCCCCCTGTACTTGACTGATATTGCTGCTATGTGGTTCAGACAGTTGGGGGATGGATCCATTGGAACATGGACAGAACTGGTGGACAAGTTCTTAAGTTAGTTTCGAGTTCACATAAAAAGGCCAAAGAACGTGATGACGCTAACGTCAGTCAAATAGAGGGCAGATGAATCGCTCAGGACATTCTTAACTCGATTTAATGCAGCAGTTGCTTCGGTGGATCGGCCAGATCCATCAATGGTTCTGATGGCTGCGGTATCAGGAGTCAGAGATAATTCGGATTTCAAAGTATCGTTGATACGGGACCCACCATTGGATCTTGGGGAATTCTTTCATGAAGCTGAAAGATTTCTTCGACAAGAAGATGCATGTTTGGACATGAGGCCAAAGGAAGTAAACACGACTAAGAATGGAGGACTACCCGGCGAAAGCTCGAGTGGGGGCAAGGATAAAGGGAAAAGGAAGCGCTGGGGAGAACCAAAGTTCTCCACTTACACAAGATTGAACGCAACGTTGGAGCGGATTTTCTTAGATACTCTAGATCGCCTTTCTTATCGAAGGCCAGCAAGGAGGGAACCCTCAGAACGAGAAAGGGCGTCAGGAAGGCACTGTCTTTTTCATGACCTGGATGGGCATGACACTAACAGCTGCCGGCATTTGAAGGACATAATCGAGGAACATATAAGGAATGGTCAGTTGCGACAGTATGTCGGAACTCGGAATGCGGCGGTGGAACAGGAGCAGCCACCGCCTACCTTGAACGACGAGGGCATGAGGCCCAGGAATGGTGGTCGATTGGTCATCAACTAATCTTGATGGTTTGGAATAAGTAACAAACTCCGGGAAAACGGTTAAATCACTTACTCATGTACGGGGTCGGAGATAACCCTCAGGCATGATCTGAGATGATGGCTTACCGAGACACCCTGGTTTGCGAAATCTGTTTTTTCCTTTGACTTGGACATTTGCTTTTTCTGGTTTGGTTTTGGAGTTTGGTTTGAACTCCCTATTTTTCTCATTTTCTGGTTTGGATGTTGGTTTTTTGGTATGGGTTTTTGATATGGGTTTCTGGTTTTCTATTTGGATTTGGATTTCGGATTGGATTTTGATTGGATTTTCTCTGGATTTTTGGCTAAAAGGTCATCGAGTATGGACTATGCTCGGCAAGGGTCCGGAGAGACCAGGATTCAGCCTAGGACTTAGGCCATATATTATTGGTTACTATTTTAGGTCGTTGAGTATGGACTATGCTCGGCAAGGGTCCGGAGTGACCAGGATCCGGCTTAGGACTTAAGCCACGACATTATTCGACGTTCAGGGACACTGAACCATGAACACCATGGAATTACTTAACATAGGTTGTCAAGTGTGGATTGCGCTTGGCAAGAACCCGGAGAGGTTACGGATTTGAATATTGGCTATTAATAGCTAAGGATTCGGACAAGGACCCGAGCGGTCCCGAATTTGGATATCAGCCCAGAGAGGTCACGGATATGGTTATAGGTTATTGGATATGGATGTATTGGAACTCGGTAGTCGGGTTCAGATGGATGTGGAATTGGATAAGGACTTGGTTACTAGATAGGAATCAGACATCGACTCGGAACAGTCGCGGAAATGGATTAGGATATTGGACTTGAGGCTATTCAAAACATACCTTACAAAGAAAGGCATGTTTTGGGGGGCAAGTGTTAACCCGCCTTTTGGCAAGGACGCGGACAGACATGTTTAACTTACTCAACTGCACGTTCATCGAGGTTGGTATACGATGGATTCAGTCGACTGGATGGATGGATGACGCAATGTGCTTGGGAGATGGAAATATGATTGGATAAAGATGAATCAACTATAATTTGGGTCTAGGAAACATGGTTCGGCATGATGGGCGCTCGGCATTAGAAACTGTTCGGCATCAGGGATCGCTCGGCATCCAGGGGCACTCGGCATTCAGTAACGTTCGACCAAGACATGGACCGGCCTGGTTAGCGTTCGGCCAAAGTATCGTCCGGCCTAAGTTCTGCTCGGCATCCAACCCTCGTTCGGCACATCAACACGTTCGGCATGAAGACGATGGCTCGGCGTTTGATGGATCGTTCGGCATGGCTACCTCGGCCTGCGAGTACGTTCGGCATAAGCAACCTCGTCCGGCATGCGAGTACGTTCGGCATCAAGGATTGTTCGGCATTGATGGATCGTTCGTCATGCGAGTACGTTCGGCATCAAGGATTGTTTGGCATTGATGGATCGTTCGGCATTGGATAGGTCGTTCGGCATGGCTACCTCGTTCGGCTCGTGAGTACGTTCGGCATAGCTACCCTGTTCGGCACACAAGTGCGTCCGGCACGGCATTATGGTTCGGCATGGGCCGTTTGGCCCTGATGGGCTTAGGTTACTCAGAGAGCCCAACAACTACCTGAACTTGTCTATAAATAGAGCATGTAGGGCTCCAGAAAAGGGGATCTTCTTTTCTGCTCTCTTACTTTCTCTTTGAAGGCTAAGGAAACTCTGCCATTTTATAACTGTAATCGATTGTTACAGCAATAAAAAGCAAACTACTAAGTGGACGTAGGCCGGAGTTAGCCGAACCACTATAAAATCTGTTGTTCTTTACTGCTTTCATTTTAATTTTGATTGTTCTTCACATTATTACTCTCTACATACACACTATCTCTGAGCTGTGACTGGTATTTGGTGCTTTCATCTGGATTTGGGGGTTAGTGACCAATTTTAGCGCTAACACCATGTATACCCTATTATCTTACACGTGCACGTATATACATATGTGCATATGATACACATATATATACTATATATATAATAAAGTATACAAAATAAAACATTATTTATGAATTAAATAAAATATTGATTTTATTTAAACTAAAATTTAGAAATGTTTTAAATAAATTTAGACTATAAAAGCCCAATAAAGATCCAAATGGTTAAAAAATTGAAACTTACCCAATTACTCTGCTACAAGCTGGCCCAGGTCCAATAAAACCGACATACCTTGTTACTTCTCTAAGGGTTAAGAATTCGATAGGAAACTTTGTAGCTCTTGGAATGAGACGCAACTATGTAGAGTTTTATATGTTAGGTCATATGTTCGTCTTCAATTTACACATGTTTGATTTTGTGGGTTTCGGGATAGTTTTGACTATGAATTAGTTAAGCATGTATGATGCTAGGATGTTTGCCAAGATGGAGTGGTATCCTTAAGACACCCTGATTAGCAAGATTGAATTATATATTCACTAGAAGAATAGAGTTTTGATGTATGTACAATGTTGGGTGCTACGGAAGGTGTGGAGGATGAAATAAATTGGGTTTTTATGTATGAGAGTATGTTGATATTTTTGAGTCTGTCATGGGACTACCACTGAAATGTGCCATAGAGTTTCGAATAAATCTCATACCAGGAGATGAAGCCGTAAGTAGACCACTTAGTTGAATGGCACTGACGAAGGAGTTAAAGATGCAGTTGATGGATTTAAAAGAGAAGTATTTTATTAGACTAAGCAGTTCACCTTGAAGAGCTATAACAGTTTCCGTGAAGAAGCCAGATGGGTTGTTGAGATTTTGTATTGATTATAGAAATTTGAATGAGAAGATGATAAAGATCAGTATCCTTTGCCTCGGATACATGATTTGTTCAATCAGTTTAGTGAAGCCAAAGTGTTTTCGCAATTGGAGTTGGAAATAGGCTTCCATCAATTGATAGTAGTAGAGCAAAGTATACCATTAATGGCATTTCAAAAAAATATGGTTCATATGAATGGCTTGTCATGCCTTTCAGATTGACTAATGTGCCTTCTTTCTTTGTAGACTTGATGAACCGAATCTTTCGAGAGAATTTGGATAGATTAGTGTTGGTGTAAATTGATCATGTTTTGTATTCTAAATATGAATGACAACATGAAGTTTACCTCATAGTAGTGCTAGATAAGCTGAGGCAGCATCAGCTAAAGGCAAAGTTTTCAAATTGTCATTTCTAAGAAAGAGAAGTAAAGTTTCGTGGGCAAATAGTTTCAGAGAATGGATTTTCTATGGATTCATCAAAGATCAAAGCTATTAATAGTTGGAAAAGACCTAAGACCGCAACTAAGATTAGAAGTTTCTTGGGGTTGGCTAGCAGCACCGATGACTAAACTAACAAGGAAGTGCATAAAGTTTGTTTTGGATCGATAGATTTGAAGAAGTGTTTCATAAGCTAAAACATTTATTAACCAACGTGTCGTGTTAGTTGTGCCAGATGGGAATCAAGATTTGGTGGTTTATACTTATGCATGTTGGATGGGATTAGGATCTGTATTGATGAAGAGAGGTATAGCCATTGCCTCTACTTCTCGGTAGCTTCGACCGTATGAAGTTTGATACCCTACTCATGATTTGGAGTTGGTGGTAGTGACCTTTGCATTGAAATTTTGGAGCTACTATCTTTTGGGAGAACAATTCAAATTTTTTATGGACCATAAGTCCTTGAAGTATTTATTCTCTTAGAAAGAGCTGAATATGAGACAACAAAGATGGCTAGAATTTTTGGTAGTGTATGACTTTGGGATTGAATATACATTGGGAAAAAGAAATAAAGCTGTTGATGCACTAAGCAGAAAACATCAGAATGTGGTATGACAATGTTACTCGAATGGAACGATTTAGAGGCATTGGCTTCTCGTGGAGTTAGAATGAGGCCGACAGCCAGTTCTAATTAGAGTGCCACAATAATCTCTTGTTTAGAAGTTCAATCAGTATCGATCGAAAGAATTGCTGCAAAGAAAAGAGATGATATATTACTAGCTGAACGAATTGAGATATTAGAACTGGAAAGTGAGATTGATGATTTGAATGACTTTGCATTTGACCAAAGAGGGTGGATGAGGAAGATGAGACAATTATGTGTTCCAAATTTGACTAATCTAAGGAAGAAAGTTTTTAGAGAATGTCATTGATCGAAGTTTACTATTCATCTCGGAGGTACGTAGATATACCAAGATATGAAGAAGAATTTCTTTAAAGAAGGAATGAAAAAGGATATAGGATTATGGGTGAAGCAATGTATGAATTTCGAACAACTAAAAGTTGAGCATCAAAAGCCAAGTGGATTACTTCAACCTTTAGAAGCGACATTATGGAAATGAGATTATATGTGTGTTTGTGTGTGTGTATGGATTTTATTGATGAGTTGCCAAGGTTAAATAGGGGAAATGAAAATATTTGGGTCATGGTGGATAGACTGATCAAAAGTGCACACTTTATCTATATTAAGTCGATAAGGACGACATCTAATTTGGCAAAATTATTCATGAAGAATATTGTAAGACTTCATGGAATACCGAGTAGCATAGTAAGTGATAGAGATTCTTTGTTTACTAGCGAGTTCTGAAAGAGCTTACAAAATGAATTGGGTACGACATTAAGTTGAGTACCGCTTACCATCCCCAGATTGATAGAAAAATGAAAAGAGTTAACAAAGTACTTGAAGATTTGTTGGGAGCTTGTATACTATACTTTGGAGGGTCATGGGAAGACCATTTACACTTGATCGAGTTTTCCTATAATAATAATAGTTATCGAACTAGTATAAAAATGACGCCTTTCAAAGCACTTCACAGAAGGCCGTGCAAATCGCCAGTATGTTGGTTGGAGACTGGTGATAGACCAATGCTAGGTCCAGATTTGGCAAAAGAAGCTAAAGAAAAGATTGAGTTAATTGGTGAAAGGATGAAGGAGCCTCAATCAAGGCAGAAAAATTACGTAGATAAAAGACGTAAGGACTTGGAATTCTCAATTAGAGACTATGTATTTATTAAACTATCACCGATGAAGGGTGTTATACGATTTGAAAAGACTTCAAAATTGGCACCTAGATATGTTGGTCCATTTCCTATTACAGAGAGGATTGAGAAACTTGCCTATCGTGTTGAGTTACCGAATAATTTAGCAGAAGTCCATAATGTTTTTCATGTATCTCACTTAAGGAAGTACATGCATGATTTAGAGACTATTATTGAGCAAACAGTATTATTAGGCGATCTATTCGAGTGGATAGAGATATGAAGGAGCTTTGAAGTAAGATAATCAAGTTAGTAAAGGTCCAATGGAGTGACCAAAAGAAAGATTGTACTTATGGTACTACGGATGAATTTAGAGAGGCTTATCATGAGTTATTTTGATTGTATGTTCTATATATATTGTATACACTTTTGATTAGTAGTTATGCTAGTATTGTTGATTGACTGTGTTTGCGACACATGTTTGCATGATTGATATGCTTGATTGTTTGTGCCTATCGGAATTTTGAGGACGAAATTTATATAATGAGGGATGCCTGTAACACCCCTAATTTTTATTGCCTATTATTCTAGATATTTAATTAAGAGAATTAAATAAATAATGTGGGAAAGTGTATATATAGTGTGGATAATTTCCATGGTTAATAAAGTTTGAATTTTAACTTTAAATGGAGAATTGGTTTACATGGAAAGAAATTAAATGCTTTAATCACATAGGAGGGAATTGAGGAAATATAAATAACACATATAATTTATTTCTCCTAACATACTCTCCTATCCCTCTCATATATTTTTGGCTATGCCTATATAACCAAAAAAATTAAAAAAAACCACAAAAATCCATTTAAACAAATTCAACAAAGAAGAAGAAGAAAAAAGGCTAAGGAAGGAAAACTAAGGCAATTATCTTCATAAACAACCAATCTAAGGTAAATAATATTTCCATCTCTATGCTGTTTGATGTTTATAATTCAAGTTTAAGTGTATATTTGAGTTTTGTTGATGTTTATTAGGCATATGGTTTGGATAACCATTTATATAGATTTTGGCTATCATTTTTGAATTTATATGGAATTTCATAAAGGGTTTTCAAGTTAAAAACATAGATTTTGATCTCCATATACTTTGAATTTTTTATATGATGTTTGGAATAATATTTTGGATATGGATTTGTAATTTTATAATTTTCTAAATTATTATGAATATTCTAACTTAAGAAAATGGATAATTTTGGATTTTAATTTTTTAAAATATATGAATAATTATTTGGCTTCAAAAATTTTATATGTTGTAAATTAGAGTATTTTAGATTTTTGAAATTTTTTGGAGATTTTTCTCATGCATTTCGTTTTACTATGATTTATTTAGTAATGGATCGATTTATATTAAAGGTAACAATAAATTTAAAAATGTTATTTAATCAATGTTTATAAGTATAGAGAAATTATTTCTCTTTGATTTTGCTTTAAAATTTTGAAAGGATTTGATTAACCAATAAAAATCTGACAAAGATATTGGTTTGATGAAAAGTTATTACTTTTAAAGGAAATAAATCAATTTTTCACATATTTACGAACATGCCATGTCAACCTACGATGGCTATTATCAACATGCGATGGCTATTCGATTTTAACTTGCAATAGCGATTATTTTTAAACACGCGATAACTATCGTTTTAAACATGTGATGTCTATCATTTTTAAACATGTGATGGCTATTTATTTTAATATGGGATGGTAAATTTTGTTAATATGCGATGGCCTATTTTTATTGACATGCGATAATTTCATGTTGCTAAACATGCGATAGCCTATATTTTGACATGCGATGGCATGAGTTTTTAAACTGGTATAGCACATGGTTTTGGCATGCAATGGCCTAAGTATTAATCTGCGATAGCACATGTTTTTTGCATGAGATGACCTAAGATTTAAAGTGCGATAGCCATTTCTTTGACTTGCGATGGCATGAAGATTTTCAATGTGCGATAAAATGGTTTTTGAGAAATGAGATATTTTATTTTATGACAATTGATAGCTTTTAACACTATGTTGGGCTATGTTTTCCTTAAACAAAAATATAGTTTTTGTTAAGTATTTTGACAAGGTTTTTAGAAGGAAATAAAAGATATTTTAGCCTATTTTGAAAGAGTGTTGTGAAGGAAATTACTACTTTGTTACAAGTAATTTTTGTGCATAAAATGGCAATCATATGAACATATAGTGGAGATGATATGTTATATGTTAATTTTGTATCCCGATCAGTTATTATTGCATATGTTAATCGTTGACAACCTCACTTGTATGTTATGCCTTATCACCCAACATTTATGACCATGACTATTGGGAACTGATTACCGATTATGGTTGTTCTAATAGTGGGTATGGTCGGATTTAATCTCCCGAGTGAGTAGAATTGCGTCCATGATATCATGAAGGTCAAATTATGTTAGGACGCCTAAACAAATCAAAAGACATGACTAATTGATATTTTAAAAAATTGACTTAAGGGTTAAGACTAGTATGGGGTTTGCGCCCTATACTCCAACTTTTAAGACCTCGGTTGATTAGGTATGCGATTTCAATGCATAGGGCTTTGCCAATATTGAGGCTAAAAATTTGAGTTACGCATCTGAAGGAACTCGTTGTAAAGATGCTCACCTATATTTTTCTACTACCGTTTTCAGGAAACCATTGATATTTTTCTCCTATTATTTTTAGGAGACCATTAGTATTCTTCTCCTACCAATCTTAAGAGCCTATTGTTATTTTCTTCAAATGGACTAGAAAACTGTTAGACTATCTAGTATAGTTTTTGTCTGTCTCAGCCTAATAGGTTTTTAGTTGGTCTATGAAAACTAATATAGGTTCATTGTGACCCTGGGAAAGCTATGTCGTTAAATGGATTATTTTACACGATTGGTTAATTATGGGAATATGTAAGCCTTTGACCCTAGCAAATGTCGCCCCATTCATTTTGACCAATTTTGCATGATAATGATATTGACAAAATGATTATGTTCTAATCATTTTGGTTATACGATTTGTTGTAGATAACATATTTTTTAATAAGATATCGATGAGGGGAAACCAGTTCCGCTCAGCGGCATGTTTTCAATAAGTATCTGATTTTGGTTCGAGATGGATAATATTATTCATATCAAACATTTTATCTGACCTGAAGTTTTTAATTTTCCCCATAAACTCTTGGGTACTGAATTGAATTAGAAATTGGGTAGGCTTAAAGTCGGGTTTTCGGATTGGACGAATAAACTTCTAGAGACATTCAGGAGGCAAGCTACTATTTAGAGTTTATTTTTACTGTGCATTTTTAACTGCTTTTATTTTGTTGATATTATGTAACGACCCGTAATTTTCGATTACTTAAATAATAAAATTTGATAAGATTTTCGAATTTAATATAGTGGAAATCAAAATTTATGATTGACAAATGGGAATTGTTTGAGTATGACTTAATAATATGGTTTGAATGTTAGTAACCACTATATTATTGTAACGTTAATAAATTGAATAAATATGAAGTTAATTTGGTTATAATCGGAAATAAGGAATAAATCAAAATATTGGAGTTAATGTTGGAAGTATCTATTGTAAATGAAATTGGTTGTATTTGGAATGTGCAATCTGTTGTGGCAAGTAATTTAAGATTTTGGTTGTAAATTTATTTGAATATAGGGTTTAATATATATGAAATTGATTTACTAAGTTAGTCTAAATTTTATTTGGATTAGAATAAAGTTTATGAACTTTTAATATTGAATTAAAAGAGGATATATAAAAATTGAATATTTAATATTTTAATTAACTTGTCAAAATTGAAATTTTGCGAACTGTTTCGGATTTCGATGAAACTTGTTTCATCGGATCTGGAATAGTATATTATTATATGGTTTCAAATTTCGTATCAAACGGATTTACCGTTTGATCGTACAACGTTAAAACACGTAGAAATTGTGTTAATAATTTAAATCGTTATAAATTGATTTTCAAATGATAACTTCTTTATACGATGGAATTATGGCCTGTAACCTATTCCATTGTGTTCAGAAATATCGAAAACCTCTGTTTTGATATATAGAATGTTCTATATCGCTTCAGAAATAAAAATGGGCTCTGTTTGTGTATTTGTAGCTTTAGAAATTATTTAACTAATTAAATTCTGAATTTAATATGATAGAAAATGATGTCGTAAGATGATTTAAGTTTTATATAAATAAAAAAATTAAGATGGTTAACATTTAAGATTGAATTTAAATGTGGAAAATTTGAAATTGAAGTTTTATATTGTAATTAACGAGAAAAATAGCCATTTTGGCAACGGTTTCGGATTTCGACAAAACTAGTTTCATCGGATCCGTAATAGTGAATTATTGTAGGATTTCAATTTTCGTAGCAATCGGACTTGTCGTTTGACCGTGCGAGCTTGAAATGCGTAGAAATTTAATTTCGAATTTAATTAAAATAATCGAATTTAAAAAAAAGCTATCTTCCACATATGATCGAATTAGGCCTCGAAACTTGTTCCATTGCGTTCGGAATGGGGGTAAAACATTATAAACGCTCGGCGGCACGTCTCGATTGGAGTTCGGACGATTTTGGACCTACCTATATAAATACGCATGCAAACCAAGACAGTTTTATTATTATTTTATTTCAAAAACTCTAATTTCAAACCATGGCCGCCACCTATTCCATGGCCAGAAATTGCCGATCTTCTTTCCTTAATATATCTCAATCCGTTCAACGAAATCAAAAAATTCCAAAAGCAAAAGTGTAGATCTCGACGAGCTCTTCGAATCCATATGGTTGATTGCTGCTAATACATCACAGATTTTCCGAGATCTGAGATTGAAGGATGCACGTATTTTCTTGGATTGCGTGTAGAAGGCGGCGAATGACGCGATGAAACTTGGCGCGTAGGTGGCTCTCAAGGTGGCGCACATAGTGGTGGTCGCTGATCAATCTCTGATGGCTGATCTTTGCGTGCGTGTGGAGGTTGAAAGGAAAAGGTGGATTCGACTACGATCTGGGATTGGAAAGAAGAAAGTAACATAATTTTTAATTATTATTTAATTATTTCATAACAATATATATCGTATAATTTCTAATTAGCATATCTTTTGCATACGAGCTCGGATCGACGCGCGGTTTTCTCCGTTGCGTTCGTATCAAAATTCCAGACAACATGGAGCTAGTTTGGCTTCATTTCGAGACTGTTCAAATTTGGGCCTTTATTTGGATTTTAAATCGTCGATAAATCAAAGGTGAGTGTTTATACGCTCACGCTTGACTAAATATGTTATGTTAGTTAATTTGAATTCATTAGTTAATATGAATGTTTCTGGTTGCTAGTTAGTAGTTTAAAATTGATGTTTAGTTGAAATTTAATCGAATTGGATTAAATTGTTATTTAAATTAATGTTGAAATTTAATTGTTAGTTAAATACCCATCTATGATAACCAGTTATTTGTTATGACCTGTTGATTGAATGATAAATTATGATGTTTGTTGATGGTTGATGTTTGGTACGTTAAAATTGTTATTCCAATTAAATATGACATTCATTGCAGTTAATATCCATTCGATTTAATATTAAATTCAAATTTGCAAGTTTATACCTGTTAATGATAATAAATAGTCTATTGATGTTTATTGATTGATGTTTGAAATGTTTGAATTATTATTTCAGTTAAGTATGACCTTATTTCATTTAATCGTCATTTAATTAGCATGAACTTATAAATTGCCAGTTAATAACCGTTATTGATAATCGATTAAATTATGTTATCTATTGTCTGATTTGGATGATGATGTAATGGATGTTTAACTATTGATATTTGGATATTTGAATGTTGTGTTTATTTTATGTTGTTCTAATACTGCAAGTTCCCATAGTATTTATTTTATTTTATATTTATATTTAATTAAAATGGGATCGGGTTGAAATGATAAATACCCAATTAAACAACCTAGCCTAGGATAGACAATTAAAATAAGAAACCTGATTGGTCAACAAATTGTTTCGAAATTAATTAACAACCTTAATGGATTTAATTTAGAACTTATAAATGATTTTACTCGAGTTTAAATGAAATAAATTAATGGATTTGATTTGAATAAACTAATAAATTTATTTGAATTGTAATAGAATAAATAAATGAATTGATTTGAGTTTATATGGAATTGGATTAAGTAAAATTTAAAGTTAAGTAAAAATTTAAGATCTATAGACTTGGTTTTGATTAACCGGATTTGAGACTTGATAATGAAATTTAATTTAAGATTAAATGGAATTTGACATAAGTGGAATTTAAACTAAGTAAAGTTTACGATTTTGATTAAGTGATAATTTAAATATAAAATGATTTTAGATTGAGTGAATTAGTTTAATTATGATTTTGTAACTTGGTTACAAAGTTAAATTGTTTTGAAACTTGTTGAGAAAAATAAAATTGTGTTAATTAATCAATGAACTAAATAAAGTGAAATAGGATTCTTTAATAGAAATTGAATTTGATTTTGTAAACGGGTTAACTAAAACTATTTTGATTTAAAGGGGATTTAGTTAATGAAATTGATTTAACCGAATTTATAATTATATTTAATGAAGTAAGGAATGTAAACATAAATGTGAATGAATCGAATTTTGTTTAAATGATTTTGAATTAAATTAAGAATCAAATTAAATCCATTGAATATGAAATAAATTTAATAAGTGAAATTGGAATCTTATTAAACTGAAATTGAATACTTGAATTGATTTGCTAAATAAATGTTGAACTAAATTTCATTTGGAAATATGATTTTAAATATTTGGAATAAATTGACTTGTGTAATGTCAGAATTTTGAAAGTCGATTTGCAACTTGACTTTTGGATTTTGATTTGATTAAACTTTAATAATAAAATGACCATCGGGTAATTAATACGTAGTTATTAAAGAGACCGGGATCGGATATGGACATACTCTCTGTCGATACCGAAAACCACTTTAATAACTAATATACGTGGAGTGTTGATCCAGAACGAAGTGGATGGTTTTGATGAACGCGTTGACTGAAGAAAGAGAACGATTTTGGATGACCCCTGACATGACTAAAACAGGAGCCCTGCCGGGCCATTGAGGTTCGCCACCTCTAGCGGACACACTTCTTCGTTACCATATCTATTACTTTTGTGATTCGATTTGGGTGCACCCCTCGATTATGGGAGTGTTGTTTCGCAGTGTTGGGGTAGTAGCTGCTATGCCCAATATCAGTCCGGATGACGCAACTACTAGTATCCTAGTTGGTATCGCCTTATGTACCTTGTCATACTGTTTATCCTATTCGCGACCACTACGATTTTGATTTGTGTTACCTATGGGGTACCCTCTGATAACCACTAGTTTACGGTGGGGCTTACGGTGCTGTATAGACTATGACATTTATAAACTGTGTTAAGGGTGGAATGGGCCATGGCTTAACGCTAGGAATGATATTTTACTTTATGATAGTCATTATTGTATATAGCGTATTCTACTATATAGTAGATAGTTTAACGGATCCTTAGGAGTTGGAAATCCCGAACATCTCTTAAGTTAATGCACGCACGTTAAACACTGGATAGGAGGTGTCTAAAACCCGTAAACATCTCTGACGCCGTCACACTCATATTTACTTATTCGATTTAACTTACATGAGATATTTTAGTCCTGACTCGAGTGTTTTGTTTTTTCATTACGCTCGGGTCAGCCTGAGCATTCCAGATTTGGTTGAAGATCTATTCTGGAGGACGAAGACGGAGTTTGGTATTACATCATTTGTATTCTACTATTGTATTATTTTTCCGCTGCATTGTTGTATTATCTCTGATATGTATGTAACTCTGATTTATGATGTATAATAATAATCAAATTTATTTATTTAACAGCTTCATGAACTGTTATTTTATTATTATATCTTGTTCCTTCCGTTGCGAGATTCTGAGTTTGTTTCTGTTCTTTCTTTTCTTTTCTTATTTAACCCAAATAACTATTTGTATTTTGGATTGTTTGAGTCGGCATGTGTGTATGTTTTGTCGACTTGAACGGTCAAAAATGTAGGTCGTTACATATTATGTAATGACAGGGTTTATAACTGTCTAGGTACTTATGACTCTGATAATCTAAGGGGGCATCTTCATATGTCGCTCTTGGGATCATATTTGTAATTATTATATTTTACCTGAATGATGGAATCATGAGTTATGTAATTGAATTGTGATGAAATTTGCAAATGCATGAATGGAAATGTTTTTTAAAAAATTTGTAAATTCTCCTTCTTTTAATGTTAATGATACAATAACCGATCTCATTTTATCATCGAGAAGTAATGCTAAGGATGACCGCAATATCATTAACATCTATTTTTGAGCCTCAAAATGGGGAAGTTACATATCGCTTGGTTCATAATTTCAATGTAATTGTAATTTTTTACATAATTCTGTATTTTCTAATGCAACATTTTTTATGAAAATAAACACTATTACTATAGTTTTATCTTATAATGAATATTCATCATATTCATATTGAAATAAAAGTATGCCTACTTTTAGTCAATACTGAAAATAATTGTTATTTCATAAATAATAATCCGTATATTTACAAAAAAAAATTCATAACTTGATGCTACCACCAAGAAGTGTTATATGATATCCTCCCACTATCTGCACCATTACTTGAATAACGTACAAAATACGAAGCTCCATTTAACCACTTATTATAGATTTTATTTTAGTCATTATAACTAGTTTACGGTCGAGAGTTTGAGATCAAATATCTTAAACTCAAAGAAATAAATCTCGTAGAAAACAATTTTCTATATAAAAATATATTTTGGAATGGAAACGACATTTCTCATTCCATATTAAGTATATTTAGTTTTTTTATAATTCATGCTTATGATATCTCTTCATAAAACCAAAGTGACCATTTACTCTCTTCATCCCAACCGTGCCTTAAGTTACATCCACTCTCATATATTCACTTTCCTTTTCAAATGGATGAACCATTCTAATGGAAACTCTTACTAAAAGGTTGTAATAAACTCTTTACAAAAATGCATTTGGTCATCCTTAACATTTAAGGATATCAAATAAGTGCACTTTATGTAAACTAATCAAACTAATATGTTAGTGATCGAATTCTTAGATCCATCTTGTAGCTCTTGGTCTAGTATTACGTTTAACATGACAAGATCTTTATTGTGATCAATCATATTGAATACACGATCTTGAACTATGGTTTACTTTCTTTTTTCAGATGAAATAATTCCATCAAGGTTTCATACATTACAAATTATGACCGTTCACCATATAACATTTATATGTGATTGGATATGGATTAAATATCCATATTATTGTATTGTTTTAGAGTTCGAAACTCATTGAAGATAAAGCATAATCTCGGGTAAATAAATAAGTAAGTGACCAAGTTACAAACGTATTTAGTAGTTGTAAAATTAGACGCTTGCATGGGTCTTGAATTGACAACATGCAAAATGATTTATTGGTAAGTACATTTTATACTTCTTTGTTGATCTTAATTCGGTTTATTTGTATATTTTAACTGATTAAAATTTTACCAATTATATTAATTGCACAAATTATTGAAGTATAATTTAATTTATGCATAGCAGATATTCTTATATTATTAGTTAGGTTAAATGTTTTCATTTCATTTATCTAGTAAGTTCCCACTGGACTTTTATGTTTCTCATAACCCTAAGAGGAAAATAGAAATATTTCGATTTCTTTAGTGGGTGTTAGGATCCGCTTGCCTTGGGATTCTAACCTTGAGTTTGCTCAACAAATCGTAGGCCCACAAGTGACCGATAACACATTATTGGTTGTTCCATATACGAATCCTAACCCATGGTCTTTTTTCCTAATCTTATTTCAACCTTGAATTTGCTCAACAAATCGAAAGAGATTATTCACTCGTACCTACTATTTCATGGTAGCCTAAGTATAAATATATGTACCTTGAGTTTGGCCAATAACTACATACATATATCTTACCACGTCTACCAATATATTGATAATACTACACATAACATCTCCAGCTTAAGTTTTGCTCAATAATTATAGAATATGCAAGAAATTTATTAACATATTTAATATATTTATTTGAGTGATATTAACTTATAGAATAAAGTATTTCTTATGAAATACTCTCGTGGATTAAGTGACAAACACATCCGAAATTACGATATATGTATTATACATATATATTTTTTCCATAAATTTAATTTGGATTTCATATAGTTCCACTCTCTTCGGTTAAATCATATTTAATTTGATTTGAATTTTATTAATTAAATCATATTCAATTAATTTAATTAATTATTGAATTAAAACTTTAATTAATTTAATTTAAATTTCAACTATTAAATTTTAATTTATTCATCATTAACAATTTAAAGATGAATATAGAGTATAACATTTATAGTAATTATATAGTATATTTTTAATTGACTTTAAATTAATTAAAAGCAATTTTTAATTGAGTAATAATAATTAATTTATTAAATTTTATTATTATTTACCTTAAACAATTTTAGATAATTAAACGTTTATCATTATATATATGTTTTAATTTAATTAATTAACTTTGAATTTTTTATTTATTTATTTATTTATTTAATCCAATTAATTAATATAAAAATTATGTAATAATAAATTAATTCATTACAATTTTGAAAACTATTTTATTACACTTATAAAATTCCTTTCATATTTCAAACTTAACTTTTAAATTTAAATTATACCTTAAATTTTCAAAATAAAATTTGAAAACTAGCCCAAGACCCAAAATCAATTTGGGCCCGTATATTGGGAATAATTTTTGGGCTTACTCATGCTTTGGGTCAGGCCAATGGCTTGATTACCCAATCCTAACCTTAGACACTACCTTTCTAAACACCCTACTAAATTAGTAGGCTTTAATTAGAAAGCCTTAATATTGCTAATTTAGACCGCATAGGCTATTGGGCATTGATACGATTGAAGGAATTGGGCTGGCATGAAGCCGTTTAGATGGGTGAATTTAAAAAAATCATTTTTAGATCCTTGTTGGGCCTATGAAGTCTAATTAGTTTTAGATCCAATCTAAAATATTTTATATAGCGAAAAAAATCAATCAATTGTTCCTCTAATGTCTGCCCCCGATGTTCTCCCCCATACCCCTTCTGACATCCCCCTTTCCCTCGCTGTCAACTCCATTGTACCCCCCCTCTCCTATCAAGTCTCCTCTAACGTCCGTCCCCTCTCTTCTATCCTCCTCCCATACACCTCTAAACATTCTCCCAAGCTGTCTTCCTTACCTAACCCTGAGACTGTATCTACCATCTCTGTCCCCTTTCATCCCTCTGATTATCAAACCGTACTTCGTCCTCCCTCTCACGTCCCCCAGACCTTTTCCCCTTACGACCACCTGATATGTACCCCACTCCCTCTCTTCTACCCACAGAGCCTTCTTCCTCCACTCTAGGTGAACGTAAATGGACTTCGCTTTTTAAGCATAAACCAAGAAATGCTGGGAAGTACATTCCCGTTGACCTTGTTCCTGAGTATGAAAATGAAGCACTAGTGCCGACGAAGGAGGTTCTTGAAGCTGGAGCAACTATCTGGAATGAAACACTAGTGGGTTTTTTCCTCGATAAGCCGTTATCATATACAGCAGTCATTCAAAAACTGAAGTTCATCTGGAAATTGAAAGGCACTGTCACTATTAAATCAGATGGTATTATCTTCTTATTTAACTTCTCATGTATCGAAGATAGAAATAAGATACTACAGAGTGATCCTATCATCATGAATAATAAATTGTTCATTGTCAAGCCTTATGACGCAGCAGTAAGTAACGTTTCTGGTACGGTGTCTGCTGTTCCAATTTGGGTTCATTTTTATAACTTACCGATTTATGCCTGGTCGCCTCTGGGAATCAATTGGTTAAGTAGTCATCTGGGAAAATTGTTGTGCATGGATGAAGTGACGGAGAAGCAGGAGAGGTTGAGCTACGCTAAATGCTTGATTGAAGTCAAACCTGACAAAGAGCTAGTTGATGAGTTTCTGGTCAAGTTAGCAGAAGGAGGAACTCAAAAAATTTACGTGCAATACTTGTGGAGGCCTGATGTATGTGTTAAGTGCAAAAAATTTGGTCATAAAACTGAACGTTGTGATAAGATGGAGAAAAGTCATAAAAACAGTGATAAGGAAAAAAGAAATTTTGAAAATAAAGAAAACAAAAGAGAAGCAGCAGAGAAAGTCCAAGTCATGGGAAGGGCGAGGCCTTATCAAAAGAGTAACATCAGTAAATGGCAAAGTGTAAAAGATAGGAGAAGAGAGAATATAGTAAAAGAAAGAAAAAAGTATCAAGTCACAAATATTAATGAAGAGAATGAGAATGTAATAGACCGAGTCAGCAATGAAACTGAACAGAATAAAGGAAAAAGCAATAAAGAGGACCAGGAAAATGGGCAATGCAGTAATGAAGAAGTAAATAAAGAAGATAGAATTATAGAAGCTAATACCAACACACAAGTCGCTGCTGTTTATGAAAGAATGGATATTACGAATGACAAGGAGGTGGAAACCATAATTGACGACTCAGTAGAAAAGCTCTTAATAACTAACAAATTTGATGCTCTTATAAATCTTGACGAGGAGGGAAATATGCACGAATTGGATGAAGAGGAAGAAAAAGATGATAATCAGGGACAAGTAGAACTTGAAAAAATTGATGTTGTTCTTCAAGATGATGCTGAGAGGCACAAAAAACAAAAGGAAAATAATAACACTTTGGAGACACATGGGAAGGTGCTGCAAATTAAACTGAAGATGGATCATCAGACGGAAGCAAGTGAGGAAGAATGTATTGAAGGAGGATCAAATAGCAATAGCAAAAAAGGAAAAGAATTCATCTTTGTGGTAGGGAGAGCAGAAAATTTACGAACTTGAAAGGGAGTACTCGAAATGCAAACATAAAGCACAGTGATATGCACATGAAAGAAAAACCAAGAACATCTTTTCAACCCAGTAATCATTCAAACACTTCTTCACCCCCAGTTATCACTACTCCTCCTACCAATTATTATCTTAACATCAACCCACCACCTGCATTTAAACCTCCTCCACCTTTACCAACTCTCTCCTCATCTCAGAATACAATCTCCCCGAAATCTCCTTCCCCAATATCACCAAAGACAGTTGAAACAACCAATATGGAAGTTACCCCACTTTCAACAACTATCCCTAACTACTTGTCTTCGTCGCAAGCAGTAACTAGGAGAATGAAAATTGAGATGCTCAATGCCCGTGTCCCACAATGATGACACGCATCGGAGCATGGAATATTCGTGGTGGTCACCAGGCAATCAAGTTAGATGAATGTAAACAGCTTATCAGTAATCAACAGTTATCAATATTAGCAATTCTTGAAACAAAGTTAAACCTTCCCAAAACTATCAAAGCAGCATATTACATTAACCCAAATTGGTCTTTCCTTCATAACTTGAATGAAGCTTTGTATGGAAGAATTCTTATTCTTTTCAACCCACTTCATGTCCAACTTTCTCCCCTCTTATCTACTTCCCAGCTTATCCATTGTCATGCTCATGATCTCTTTGACAATTCTTCATTTTATGTTACCTTTGTATATGCTTTTAACACTGCATCGTCAAGATCCACACTACTTTCTGTTATTCCATCTCTGAGGCAAACCACTCATCCTTGGTTGATCCTAGGAGATTTCAATTGCTGTTATATGCTCTCTGATAGAGTAGGAGGAAATCCCCTCTCTATCAATGAAATACAACCACTTGCTCATACCATTATAGATGCAGATTTTATTCCGGTCAAATCGATAGGAATGTAATACTCATGGAACAACAAAAGAAGACATGCTTGTAGGACCTTTTCGAGAATCGATCACTCATTCTCCAATCAAACAGCTCTAACCAAATGGCCTCTCCTTTTCAATTTTCTCCCTCCTCCTTTGCTTTCCGACCACTCTCCCCAAATCATCCATCTTCGTGGAGCGGACAAGAGAGGAAAATCAAATTTTAAATTCTTTAACTCTTGGGTTCTCGATCCTGATTTCAAAACTATTATTAGTACAGCATGGAACAAAGATAAAAAAGGTAATCATCTGTTTGTTTTGCAGGAAAAACTTAAGGAAGTGAAAGAAAGTTTGAAACTGTGGGCATTCAAAAGATTTGGCAAAGGTGAAAAGATGAGCACTACTATTAAAGACAAGCTTTCAGAAGTCCAAACTACCATGATGTCTAATGTTAATGATGCTCATCTCTCCACTATTGAAAGTTCTCTGACTCAGCAATACCTTGAAGCGTTAACAAAAGAAAGTGATATGATAAAGCAAAAGTCGAGAATAAAATGGATGGAAAAAGGAGACAAAAATAGTGCTTATTTTCATGCTAGTCTCAAGAATAAGCAGAGAAGAGAAAATATATCTACTATTTATGATAGGAATGGTGACCTTCAGACCACTACTATGGAAGTACAGGATGCTTTTGTTAAATACTTCACTGAAATGTATAGCAACTCTGATAATTTCATTCCTAATATTGATCAGATTCCTGATGATATTCTTCCTAGACTTAATTCAGATGACATAAACCTCCTCAGTGCTGAAGTTACTCTTGAAGAAATTAAACAAGCTATGTTCTCTCTAAATACTGACTCGTGTGGTGGACTTGATGGTCTGAATGCCCTTTTCTACAAATCGTGTTGGAGTATTGTCTCTACAGATGTCTGTAATGCTATACTGCTATTCTTCAGGAAATGTAAAAATTTTAGGTCGTATAATTATACCAATATAGCGCTGGTTCCCAAACTTAAGAATGCTCTCAACGTTAGTGAATTCCGCCCCATATCTTGCTGTAATACCCTGTATAAATGTATCTCGAAGGTTATAGCTACGAGGTTAAAGCTTGTCCTTCCTAACTTAGTATCTAAGAATCAAGCTGCTTTCCTTCATGGCAGGAATATTCTTGACCATGTCCTCCTTTCCCATGAGCTTCTTAAGGGTTATAGGCGCAAGAGTACTACTCCGAAAGCCATGATGAAACTCGACGTAACGAAAGCTTTTGACATGCTGCAGTGGAACAGCATTGTTCGAATTATGGGATACATGAACTTCCCACCACACTTTATATATTGGATATATGAGTGTATCTCCACTCCTACCTTTTCAGTCAATGTTAATGGTACGTCAGCTGGTTTCTTCACTAGTAAGAAAGGAATAAGACAGGGTGATCCGTTATCTGCATACATCTTCATTCTTGTAATGGAGCTACTTACTCGAATGTTAGACAATTTAATAATCCACAACAGGTTCAAACTTCATCCAGCATGCAAAGATCCTCAAATCACTGCTTTACTGTTCGCTGATGACTTGGTTGTGTTTTGTACCCCTGACAACAACACTGTTACGAATATCATGGAAACTCTTGAACATTTTTATACTATGACAGGACTTAAGGTCAATCTCCATAAGTCTGATATTATTTTGGCAGGTGTTAGTGAAGAACAGTCTGCTCGAATAATGCAAGTTACTGGAATGTCTATCAACTACCACACTATGTCTTACTTGGGTCTGCCGCTTACTACATCGAAAATCTCTATTAACCAATGTCTTCCTCTTTATGAGAAGATAACAGCTAGATTGAATTGCTGGACCACTAGGTCTCTAAGTCAGGCTGGTAGGATAACTCTGATTAAGTCGGTTATTTTTTCAATGCAAGTATACTAGGCTAGAACCTTTATTCTACCATATAAGTTGATTAGCATGATCAGAAGCGCTTTTATGATATTCCTTTGGGTAGGCAAGACAATAGGCAGATACATATCTCCCATCAAATTCAGTAAACTTGAACGGCCAATGGACAAGGGCGGTCTTGGCATCCTCAACTTAAAGCAATGGAACAGGGCTGCATTTGCGAAACATATTGACACTTATTATAATGGTACTTACAGCCTCTGGGCTATTTGGTCTGAAAGAAATGTGACTAGAGGAAGTAGTTTATGGAATATGTCTAAAACTCAAAACATGAGTTGGACTTGGCAGAGTTTACTCAAAACTAAAGAGACCTTCCTTCCGCAGATTCAAATGAATACCTGCCCTACTTACTGTGTTAGCTTCTGGGACGATCCTTGGCTTGATAAAGGGTTTATACTCAGGCGTCATTTCTCATACAATGATATACGGCAGTCTGGTATTCACACTTCAATGAGAGTCAGGGATGTTCTCTGCAATAATAACCGAATACAACGCTTTTCTTCCAATCCTAGAATTCAGAATATATGGAATACTATTAATAGATTTACTCCGCTTCCAACCTCTTCTGCCCGTATTGTCTGGGGTAACAATAAGGCAAAGCACAATAATGGAGATGGTTACAAATTCTTGATGAAAAATGGAGCGCTCCCAAAGTGGAAATGGTGGAAGCGGACTTGGAGTTTGGACAGTGGCTTCAGAGATAACTTATTTATGTGGAAGGTTCTTAATCGTGCTGTTCACACTAAAACCAGACTTGCTTGCATGGGAATGAACGTTAATATCTACTGTTCATTCTGCTATGAACAACCGGAGACTGTCGAGCATCTCTTCTTCGAATGATCGTATATAAAACAACTCTGGATTGCTGTTATGGCAAAGCTACGTAGGCATAATGTCTCCCCTGATAATTATGTTGAGTGGGAAATCATTCATGAGAAAACTGGGCCGGAGAATAAATGCAAGAGACTATTTACTGTTGTGACGAAAAGCTTCATCACTACGGTGTGGAAAGAGAGAAATAATAGAGTGTTTGAAGTGAGCAAAGTGAAATCTGATGTTGAATTCAAAAACTGGATAATATATGAGATAAAGCAGATCATGGGAACGCTATCCTTCAACATTGACCCAGGGATAAATGCCTCCTTCCTCAAGTATTAAGTTCTGTGTGTTTTCCCTCTTGTGTTTTTCCCCTTGTGTTTGTGCCTCCAAGGTTTCTTCTGTTTTCTACTGTAAGTGTTTGTTGTAAGTGTTCTGTTTCTTTTAGAGTTGCAATAAAATGGTCGGGGTCCATCCAACCCCGTCGGCCTTGCCAAAAAAAAAATATTTTATATAAAAATTTTATTTGATTTGATTTGATTAAATAATGAATTTATTTTAAATTCAGATTTGAATTTAATATGAATATCTCAAAATATACTCATGTGTGTGTTTGCAACAAAAATTGGCACAAACACCCAAGAGATTTGTAGCAAAGGAATAAATGAAGAATATTAAATGTAAATAGAGAGAATATAACAATAAAGCAATAAGAAATAAGGAAATAACAGAGATACAATAATTTATAGTGGTTCGGCGCTATTTTCCTATGACCATTTTGAAGAGATAGCTTTATTATTCACTTTATAAACTGAGTATAAGAGGGATCAGATGAAAATCCTTAGTTACAAAAGAATACAAAGCAACAAGCAGTGTCCAAAAAATCCTAAAAACGAACAATCAAGTTTGTATTTATAGAGGAAAACGGTGAAATATCTCTCTGAAAATTTGGTAGAAGGATCTTCAGAACCATAGGGGCCCACAGGAGGGATCCCTTGGCTCAAATCCTAAGAAATAAGGATCGGGGCCTATCCCTATTATTGTAGGTTTAGGAGCTATGATCCCTATGGGAGCTTCTCCATGTTGTATTATGCTTGGCCTCCAAGTTTCATGTCAATTGGACTTGTAGATGTTGAGTTATTGATCGATCACTGTTGCAATGTATTGTGTAGTCCGATTCTGGCTGATCCCTCTAGCGTGAAGAGGGTCGATCCCTCTTTCTTGTGCTTTTTCGGATGTGATCCAAAGGGTGGACTCCCTAGAGTCCCCTCTTCTGATTCCTAAAGTTTCATGTGTATCTGACTTCTAGGTTTTGAGATATCGATCGCTTTCCACTGAGTTGCACTGTTTAGCTGAAGTAATCTGATCCCTTTGGTTGAGAGGGATTATACCCAATCCCTTTTATAGACTAATTTTTATTCCATACTTAGAACATTATGTATAGCATATCTCTTGATTTCGTTCAATGACGGCTTCATATTATTATCTGTACTTGATTTCTAGACCCCACAATCATCGCTCTGGGCTACTCGCCTTGATGACAGTTGGGTCTAACTTGTCCAGTCAGTTCAGACATAGCCAAATCAAAATGCCTGATAACACTTGCCCCCTAAAGTACGTCTTGTGTCAAACATGACATTCTTTGAATCAAAGAAAGTTAGAGTCACCAGAAAGAAATCCATCCAGTTTTCTGAATAGTCATCATCCTTCCATTGAATCTTTTTCCCAAAGTGTCATATCTCTCTTTGATCATCACAACGCTTAGTCGATTTTCAATAGCATAAATTCAGGATTGTGCTCCATCAGTTGCTATTTGTGTCCAGTTCTACGTGGCTAGTAAGGTTTGGCTATCTGATCCAGTTTCATATTTGAAAGCTTCAGGTGAGAATTCAATTTCTATCGATTTCAAAATTTGAATTTTTAGAATATACACGTGCACATTCAGGTACAAATCTTTGTCGTTGGCTCCCGGATGCTTTTGTACACTCGCGGGTCGTCGCCAAAATTTATTGAATCAAATGCAATTACATTTCATTTTTTATCTTATTATTTTATTATTATTATACTTTTAAAAAAAATTAAGGATTCAAATTTTTCTAACCGACCACTTTCTATCTTTTTTCTTATGTGTACATGAACGCATCGAGATCGGATGGATCCCCCTTGAATAGGGATCATATCCAATCCCTTTTTGAGGAAAGCGCTAACATCCTTTTGCTTTGTGGAGAAGAGTAAGGTGAGCCGATCCCTCAAACCTCGTATATAAACTAATATTTCCCTCTCCATCCCTCACTTCACTTCATTTCTTATTTACTTGCTTTCATTTCCTTCAACAACGAACGCTTTTCCCCTACCTTAGAGTCGAACCCTTTCTTCCTTCCCTCAAAACTATCACCATCTCCATTATTTAATCCACCATCCTCACGAATTCAAGAATGTCGCCTAATCTCGATATGAATTGAAATCCATCCCACTTCACGTGCAACGATCCATACCCATATATGATGGGTAGGTTTTGATTTTCTTTTGAATCTAACTCGTAACGAGATGATTGGTTTTTCCATGTTGGTAGTGGTAAGTTTAGGGATTGATGTTGGATTAATTGGCGGTGATGTATGATCGGCGTGGTGATGGAGTTGATATTGTTTTCTAAAGGATCGACAATGTGGTGTGATCACCTGCAATATGAAGGAGCTGGCTTGTGGACTCATCGGTTAAGGGATCAGTGGCATTGAACTTAATAGGGATTGGAGAAAACATTAGAGTTGAAGCATGGAGGGATCGGTCGTTCGTGGAGCGTGGAGGGATCGGTCATGATGGATTATGGAGGGATCGATCATTTTTCATTCATGACATAGGGATCGGTGGTGAAGTATTTACCTAAATGATCGGTTGTGCTAGCTTGGTGAGAGGGATCGACTATGGGGACTTAGCCAATTTTAGGCCTTTGAATCGAGCTTGAACATTTGACCAAACCAATCCACATAAACTTGTATGAAAAATCAGAACCAATCCCATCTTAATGAACTTGAACATATAACTATTACGGACAACGTAACTTGCATGTCCAAACTTGAATTTGAAATTGAACGGTTAAATTTCTAGGACTTGAATATGAACTAAAATCCAACATAAAAACCTGAATAATGAACTTCATGCTTCGATATGCCGATGGTCAATCTCGAAGCAACTACAACCGATCTATGTGAATGCTAGTTGAGATGGGCAGCGATGACGGTCACTCTGATCAGAATCCAAAGTCTCGTCACTACTTTATTGCTTTAAATTTTGAATTTTTTATCTCAGCACTGCACAACACTGCATCACACTAGTTTACACTTAGCACGGGGGGACAGCTTGATTTCTCTAATCTTGATTATCTACTGAGTTTAGTTGATATGGGTTCCAAAAGTTAAGGGAATTTAGCTGCGATGTCTTCCAGTCAACTTTCACAGAATAACAATCCAGGTGTCGAATCGAGTTCCGCGACTGTATTTGGTAGACTTTCTCCTAAACACCAAGCTGAGCCACCAGAAAGTCCCGGTCCATTAGTTGACCTTTTTCTCTGACGTTCCCATCCCTCCTGTGGAAGAGATAGTTCCTGCCTTTCATACTTTAGAAGGTGTTGTATTTCTAGATGACCAGGTGGACTCCCAAGCCTCCAGAATTGGTGAGGCCACTCTCCGTAGGCTAAGCTTTAAACATGGGATGTCATTTGGAGATGTTCTAGTCCGTTTAAGGAATGATAGGGCCAACTTGCCCTCGAAGAGGTATACGACATGTAATAAATTTATGTGCTGGGCCAGATATGTGCCGCCTTTTAATTTTTTATCCGAGAGATGCTAAATTATCTGGGAATAGCTCATGCTCAGCTGCATCCAAACGGCTATTGTTTCCTTCATGGCACGTTTTTATTATTTATGGATGTTCTGTTCCGTCCGCCATCTCATGAAGACATCCGGTTCACCTAAAATTTTAAGTGATGGACGGGAAGTCTTTCTTATACTTTCCTCAAGCCCGCGCCTAATTGTCAAGCTCTTATTGGTGCTTGGAACAAGCTCAGTGTCTTTAAGCACGAATGCTTATACGTTCGTTGTCTACATGGCATCGCGAGCCGATGGATGGAAGGACGTAAGTGTTGCCTTCACTTTATTTTCAAATTATTAGGCCCAAATCGTATCCTGAACTAACAAATACTTTGAATTACAGGTATCCATCCATGACCCGAAGGCGATAATTATTCAAGGGCGGTCTCTGCGATCCGTGCTACCTCGGTCGAAGACAGGGACATTAGATCACTCGTAATTGATGAGTGGTTATCTCTTTTCGGGTTATTGGAAGAGGGTCGTAGCATCGGGCTTCTAAGAAGCATTGCACCACGAAGGAATGTTGTGAAACAAGATAGCGGTACTGATAGCCCTGTCATGCTCCCAGTCGAGGAGGCTCAGGACGATGCCGAAGAAGAAAAAATTAGAGGTGATGACACCAATGAGCCTGACAGGGATGATGTAGGTTCGGGCAATGCTCCTGTAGTCGAATCACCACAAGGCATGAAATCTCATGCACCGACAAGGAAAGGGAAAGGGCTCACTTACAATCTCCATAGGAGAAAAACTGCCAAAAATCCAAAGTTCATTATCACCTCTGTTGAAGAAGAGTCTTCCTCCCAGCCTCTAGAGAGTTCGATGGAAGGATTTTCAATTCTCCCGATGCCTGACGACATCATGACCTCTGACTTTCCCAATTTAAGCATTGGGGGGCTTAATTTTCCCGCCAGGACTGATGATGACATTCCTCCCACTAGCAAAGGGGAAATCACTCCTATGAGCAAGACCATAGTAACTGGTCCGTCGGAAGGACACCGGGACACTCAGAATCATGCGCACTTTACTGCACGACTTTTGTCTATCTTTTATTTTATTATCAATTATATGCTTTCGTTTGGTTTGTAGGTGCTATGTCTCATTTTCGTGCCTTTGATCGCTTGATAGGCTCCTCAACACATTATGGATCTAATTGTGGTAGGCATTGAGAAAGGGGTGACAGTCGGGAAAGAAGCCATCATTCAAGGGAATCTTCATCATCTAAGCACAATTCAAAATCTCAGTCATCTCATCACCAAGAATTTTTGCCCAATCCTTCTATAAATAACGGCGATCAGACCTATTATCATGTTCCCCCAACTGTTGTGCCACCCGAGCATCACTCGGGTTCATCTGGGTCTCGACAGCCTCATGACCGCTGGTCTAACAAGCATCCTATTGTTACATTTGATCCTGCTTTAACTAATATAGTTCCTAAGGCCTCTACAGCTGAACGGTTGCCGAACTTAAGGTCAAATTCCCAAAAATCTTCTTTGATGGACTAAAGTTTCTTCCTTTTATCCACACAATCCAAGGAAATATTAAAGCGAGTTCGCTTGCGTGCGTCAACGATGTTTTTGTGCAGCATGAAACACTCCCACACTTAGCTGAGAAATTTTTTGAGGTGTTTGTTGAAAGACAACATGAAATCGATTGTCTTAAGTTGGAGGCGATCCATGATAAAGGTTCGATCAAGTATCAAGATGATGAGATTATAGAGTTGACCATGAAGTTAACCGCAGCAGAGAAAAGTGCTAAAGAAACGTCTAAAGTGGTTAATCATTTGGAAATGGCTTACAAGAAGGAACTAGACATTGTTATCCAATGCAACGGTGCACTTGCCATAGAGAAAGACACTCTTCAGAAAGAGAAAGATGCTTTAGCCCTTTGCCTTAAAGAGCTCGAAGAACTGCTTCAAAAAGAGAAGGATGATAAATAGCCACTCAGATGGAATCCCAGAAATATTGTGAAGAGGCCGAGAGGCTCGTGAGCTAAAAATTAAACTTGACAAAGACCTTGCTCAGATTGAGGCCCTCAAAGAATAGGCGAGGGAAGCTGGCCGTCTAAAGGTCAGAGGGCAAATTGAGGCCTAGTTGGAGGAAGTGAGAGAGAAAGGCAGAAATGAGATCAAGGATGTATTTGATCCTTTGATCGTTGAGCATAATGCCAAGGTTCTTATCCATCGTGACTTAAGTTTTCTAGGAGAGGATTACCTCGAATCACTTGGCTAGGCTTGAGACTATATCGTCGATATGAAGAAGAGGACTCTCAGCGAAGCAGCTGTTGATGAGGAGAAACTGGTGCGAGAAATTCTACGTGGATCCGAACCTTTAGATCTTGCCTTTACAAGGCTGAGACATTTTAATATTTTGACACTTTCTAGCAAAGGAACATCACTGAAGCTTCATGGTCTGATCCCAAAGACTCCTCTTTACTTCAACCAACCGGCGCATCGGTTTCTCTTAGCCCAGGACAAGACCCAAGCAATGATCCGGACTGACCCAGTTATATATCAAAGGCGCTGACTCCTATTAAAGAAGGAAGCACTCTAACAATAACTGAAAGTCAGCCAGATGTAGGTATCCCGCTCTTTTCTCCACTACTTGAGAGGTTTCATTCTTCATGCCCGATAGTCCTAGGCTTATTAACTTGCTCCCACAAACCTACAGGTCTTATAGCTCCCAGTCGAACACCGGGAAGTGGTGCCACTATGGAGAAACAACTGACACTTATTGAAATTCCTATGACTACCGACACTCCAGGGCCCGATGCTCAAGTTATTGGAGATCTTGCTGATTAAAGGGCCGATGATCAGCCGCTGAAAGATGAGTCTGATGATATTATGATTACAGGCGCCTTCGAACACACCGATAAGCTCAACTTGAAGGAGCATATCGAGAAAGAGGTGTTGTTGAAAAAGAAGGCCAAAACCAAGCCTGTTGATGTGGACGTCGATGGTCCAAACCTCATCCCATTGCAAGTCATTCCACCTGGCAGGTCGATTCTCGAAGGACTCCCTCCAACATCTAAAAGCAGTCCTGGTAAAGGTGGTAAAGGCAGTGGTAAGGGATTGAAGAGCGGAACAGGAGAAGGCTCGAGTGGTTCCACTCCTAAGAAACTCAAAAAGGAGAAGAAGAAGTAGACTTCAAGTCGGCTTTTGTTAGCCATGTTTGTGTGGGTATGGCTCCTGCTTTTGGATAAACACTTGTACTATGATTTACAAGTTTTAAATTAAAGTTATAGGGTTATTGTTGAACTTTTATGTGAAGTTGTTTAAGTAGTCGAGCTATTACTTTTCCATTCAATGTACTTATAATTCATTGCTCGTTGATTTGGATAATCATCCGTTAATTTTACTCGAGGCCTATATATGGTGGTGGCCTCAAGTTGTACAAATGCTAGGCTCGAGCCCTAGCGCTATGCTGTCGAATTCGGCAGCATAAGTAATTATACTCCTGCCCCCAGTCTCGGGTTAGAGGAGTTAGATAGTGGACGGTCGAATTCCATCTTTAGCGAATTTATACTCCTTCCATCGATTTCAGGTCAGATTTTATGGAATAGTGAGTGGTCGAACCGCACTCATCTATTTGTTTGTACTCATATCCACACTCTAGGGATAAGAGTTTGTTGGCGGGTGGCCGAATTGCACCCGAATTATGTTTATACTCCAGTCCACACTTTGGGGAGTTAGAGTTATTTTGGAAAATAGTCGGACCGTACTTTCCTTAATTGATTGATTTTCCCCCAAGCCTAGGGTTTAACTTGGAGAGCGATCGGTCGTGTTATGATTGCTTTAATTCATGTCTGTATCATTGCTTAGTGGGATTAATTTGATTATCGGATGGTCGAGTCACATCCATTTCTCATCAGGTACTCTGCCCATCGAATTGTGAGAGAGAATCATCGAATGAAAGGTCGGACCACGTTCATTTTGTTTAGTCAAAGCATGAACTTGTGTGATCGGCTGGCTCCAAACTCTGGGAACCTGCCCGGACAAGTCAATATTAGTTAGTCGGGTATCATAACTAAAATACAATGCTATAGCAATCATAGATATGAAGGAAATTTCAAACTTTATATGCCAATGGAAAGAAATAACAGAATTTGTCTTATTACATATCTGGAAAAACAAATGCTAAAGAAAATTTGAAAATTAAACACAACTGAATGAAAATGTATAAGAAATAGCATCGTAAATGCTCTCTATTCGACGCCCTTTGGACTTTAACGCCATCACCAGTCGCCGACTTGAAAGTTCCTTCTCCAAGCCTCTGTTCAATGACATAAAGTCCTTCCTAAGTAGGATTCATGTGTGATGGGATAGGAAAAACCCGTTTCAGGATGAGATTGTCGATTTCAGAGGTCCTAGGTTCAGTGTTTTAAATCTCGGATTTTGGCCAATATCTCGGGAAAATATCTCGGCTATCTCGGGCGATATTTAAAACACTTATAACTAAATAGGCTGCCAAATCTCGGATTTTGGCTGATATCTCGGATTTTTCATCTCGGCCATCTCGGGGAGATTTAAAAGCTTGCCTAGGTTAGACTTTAGTATCGTAGTCGTTGTCGATGTGCAGTTGCCCACAAATCAGCCTCTTCGCGCTTCTCATCTACCAAGTCTAGAGATTCTAAGAGGAGAGCTCTATTCTTTCCGGGGTCATACTAGATCCTAGATGATAATGGACTTTGAGTTCAACAGGAATGATGGCTTCGGAGCCGTAAGCAAGGGCGAATGGAGTATGGCCAGCCGCAGACTTGTGGGTGGTTCTATAAGCCCATAATGCTATTGGGATTTCATCCACCCACTTACCTCTAGCCTTTTCCAAACATTTCTTCAGAATGGACTTTATGACTTTGTTCACAGCTTCAACTTGTCCATTTGCTTGAGGGTGAGCAATTGCCGCAAATCACTTTTCAATGTGATGCCAACAGCAGAAATCTTTGAATTCAGCACTGTCGAATTGGGTTCCGTTATCAGTTACAATGGTTTGTGGAAGGCCACAACGAAAGACGATGTTCTAGACAATGAAGTTTATTACTTTCTTCATCATGATTGCGGCTAAAGATTCCAATTCGGCCCATTTGGTGAAGTAATCAACTATTATGATGGCGTACTTCGCACCACCTTTAGAGATCGATAAGGAACCGATAGTATCTATGCCCCATGTGGAGAACGGCCATGGACTGACCATTTGTGTAATTTCCATCGGCGGAGCTTTTAGAACTTTTGCATACAACTGACACTTGTCGCATTGCTTAGCATAATCAGCAGCATCTCGGTTGACAGTTGGCCAATAATACACGTAACGGAGTATTTTCTTTGCTAGGGTATTCCCTCCAGTGTGATCGCCACATTCCCCTTCATGAACTTCCCCTAGGACTCATTTTATTTCATCATGAGCAATGCACCAGAGCAGGGGAATGGAAAAACCCTTTCTATACATGACTTCTTCTTGAATGATATATCATGAAGCTTGGCAAAGGATTTGTAGTCTTTAATTCCTCCATTTGGGAAGGACTCCCTGTAGGAAATAATCTTTGATTAGAGCCATCCATGACTCCTTCTCAGGCTCTGTCTCTAGTACCCAGATGAATTCCATCTAGTTTATGCTCGAAGCGTCTAGTACTTCAACTTGAACCAAGCCCATTTATTGTGCATCCCCAGTGCTAGCAAACTTTGCCAATCAGTCGGCCTCTTGTTTTGATCCTGAGGAATGTGCGTGATATCATAATACTCAAATTCATTCAATAGCTCTTGGACTAGGATAAGGTATGGAGCGAGTCATTGTCCTTTCGTCCGGTAAACTCCTCTGACTTAGTATACCACCAACTGGGTAACACAAAATATTTCAAGAGATTTTATTCCCAATTCTCTGGCAAGTTTGAGTCCAACAATCAGATCTTCGTATTCGGCTTCGTTATTCATTGCAGGAAAGTCAAGCTTCACAGCGTAGCAAATTGATCGTTCCTCCGGAGTTACTAGTAAGACTCCAGCTCCAAAACAACGATCGTTGGAGGCTCCATCCATATACATTTTCCATCAGATGGTAGGGGCTTCACTGCTCTCTGGGAGATCATCCTATGTAGTGAACTCAGCTATAAAGTCCGCCAGTTCTTGTCCCTAGATGGCTCTCCAAGGGAAACATGTAATGTCAAATTGGCTCACTCGATGTTTCACTTGAGTAACTTTCTAGATGTCTCGGGTCACTGTAGGACCTGTCATAATTGCTGGTCGGTGTAGGTGTTAATAGGATAAGCCTGAAAATAGGGGCGGAGCCTTCATGATGCAATCAATAGGTAGTATGCCAATTTATCTATGTTCAGATAGTTCCTTTCAACTTCTATTAATTGCTTACTAACGTAGTAGACCGGTCTTCGGATTCGATTCTCCTCGCGAAGCAGTGCGGCACTTATAGCGTGTACCGACACGGCTAAGTAGATATACAAGTCTTCGTGATCCACGTGCTTTGACAAGATGGGAGGTCTCTCTAAGTAGTTCACCAGAGCTTGGAATGTATCTTCATACTCCTGTGTCCATTCAAAGTTCCTCTTCCCTCTTCTTCTCAGGTCGAAGAAGAAATACATTTATCAGTGGCTCTGGAAATAAACAGGCTTAGGGCGTTAACCTTCCCATTTAGGCTCTGTACTTGTTTGATAGTATTTGGTGCTTGGAAGTTGTGAATTGCTCAAATCTTCTGGGATTAACTTCGATTACGTGAGCATTGACAATGAAACCCAAGAATTTTCCTGATGCAAAGCCAAAGGAAAATTTTAGAGGATTGACCTTCATTTTGTAATATTGGAGGATATCGAACATTTTTGCTAAGTCTCTAATATGGTTGCTTGATCGTTTTGACTTCATGAGCATATCATCCACATATACTTCCATCGTCTTTTCAATCTGATCTTTAAACATTCGATTAACTAGGCGTTGATAGGTTGCTCCAGCATTCTTTAACCTGAATGGCATTACCACATAGTAGTATAATCCAACATTGGTAATAAAACTGGTGTGCTCTTGGTCAGGTATGTTCATCAAGATTTGATTATATCCAGATTACACATCCATGAAAGATAGCAACTCATGTCCAATGGTTAAGTTCACCAGTTGATCGATCTTCGGAAGGGGAAAGCTGTCCTTAGGGCATGCCTTATTTAGGTCCAAATAGTCAATGCATGTCTGCCATTTTCCATTTTCCTTTCTCACAAGTACAGGATTGAATACCCATTTCGAGTAGAGGGCTCAAGAATAAACCCATTGCTTTTGAGTCTATCCACCACCTCTTTAAGGGCGGCAGATCTCTCCGGATCTATGCCACCCCTTTTCCGTTTCACCGGGACATGCCTTGGGTCGATATTTAATGCATGGCTTGCAATGGTAGGCAAGATCCCATACATATCAGAATGGGTCTAGGCGAACACATCAAGATTCGCTTGGAGAAAACCAGCAAGTTCATCATCGTAGGGATGAGCATCACAGGGATGAGCTGTGATTCGATCTTTAAAACCCATGACAGGTCATCGTGGCTGATCGTGATGTCGATCGTCAGCTCAGCTGGTGCGGCCTTGGTTTCTTTAGGATCCTCCTCATCTTTCCTTGGATCTATATCTTTGTAGAACCAATTATGGCGCCCAATCCAAGACTCAAGCGCTAGTTGTCAATCTTTAGTGGCTTGGATATGGAGAGACTTCTCCACACCCTTACCTTTCTCCTTTTGTTGGGCGTCTCTCAACTCAGCTACATTGCAGGAACATCCAATCGCCCGATCGCATGTACAACTTCTACTCCATTATCAATAGGGAACTTCAAAGTTAAACACCATAGGGTAAGTGCTGCCCAGAATTCAGTAGGGCCGGTCAGTCCAGAAAGGCATTGTATGAAGAGTCAACATCCAAGACAACAAATGGTAACAACCACACTCTCCTACAGTCGCATTTTCCTAACTCCACGGACAATTCAACACAACCGACAGCTTCCGTCCCAGCACCGTTAAAGCCATGAATGCAGGCTTTAGACGGTTCTAAGTCCTTGGCTACCATCATCATCTAATCATAAGACTTTTCGAAAATTATATTCACAGAACTACCACAGTTAATTGAGATCTTCCTCTCTAATTCAAGGCCGATCATGGCCGAAATGACCATTAGGTCGACCGTCGGTTCCTCCACCTTATCTGCATCTCTGTTTCCGAATACAATGTCGTCTGCCATTGTACGCTGCTGTTTGGCTGGAGTCGTATCTTCTGTATTTGAACAACACTCAAAATTCATATGCTTGGTTGCACTAGCATAGCGCTTCATCTCGTGCCAGCTCTTATCAGCTGGATCTGGTACTCCAGCTATTATATTGATCACCAATCTTCCATCAGTCTGCGCAAGCTCCTCAGCCCTGTGCGACACTTGTCCTCGGTTGGGGTTGTTAGTCCTCGAGATGATGGTTTTGATGACAACAACCTTAGAATAAGATTATAAAATATAAATACTAACATTATAGTTTAGATATATATGTATATGCAGGATTTAACCATGTAGGTACAAAGAATGAAGACTGTACAGTATAGAGATTCAAGATATCAAGATTGAAGACTCATGAGTATCAAGATTATCAAGAGTTCAAGATTACAAGATAAGTATTGAGTCTAGAATTATGTTAAAACTTCATAATAGCACTGAAATCTTCACTCCATTTTTCATTTGGGATGGAACCCATTTCTACCATTTTAGTGGCTTACAAACCCACGACAAGTAGCTTACAAACCTACGAGAAGTGGCTTACAAACCCACGAACATCCTGGTTTTGTACAAGTTCTCGAGTCCTGATGTGATGAGATATTCTGCAGGAAGAAGCTTGCAAAACTACTTCAAAATGATTTTCAAAACTACTTCAGAATGATTTTCAAAACTGCTTTTCAAAATGTTTTAGCCTTAAAAATTATCTTTTCAAATGATTTTCAAAAAGATGTTTTAGCCTTAAAATATTCTTTGTTTTTGTTTTTAATAAACTCTTGTTTTAAACTATCTTTTAATTATAATATATTTATACTTAGATTTAAATATAAAATTATAGTAAAATTATATATATATTATTCTCTATATTTATCTATAGTCAAGTATATTTATAAAGTTTAAAAAGTTTTTAATATAAGATTAAGGTTATTTTCTAAGAAAATCAAATCTTCAAAAAATGCTTTGGGATGTCGACATGCCCTAGTACCCCATGTCGACATAGTGACAGATAGATTCAAAAATTTGAATTTCAAAAGAAGTGTCTATTCGCCATAACCTTTCACGAATGGACATGGTTGTTGTTCTTATATAAATATGGGTTAGTTTCAACGAATTTGTATATAGATTTTATGGTTTTTCACTTCTCTTCTTCTTCCACATTTTCTTATTCAAAATCCTATCATCACTCTGCCGAAATCACCATTAAATCTAACTAGATCATCTCTGGTTTGATTCTCTATCACTATCTCAACAAGATCCCAGTGCTATTCAGAGTTATAGGCTTTCTTTGTAATCAATAGAGTAAAAGGTGTGATTGTAGCCTTGGAAATCAATCAAGTGAGAAAAGGTGTGATTGTAGCCTTGAGAAATCAATTCGGTGAACTTGTTGCCCGGAAATCAAGTATCTCAACCCAGAGGATTGTGATTCTGGAGGGTGTACCTCGTGGCCTTGAAATCGAGGGTTGTAATTGTTGAATTGCTTTTGAAAGGAAATCCGTACTTAGTTGTGCGGGACTGGATGTAGGGTAACTCCGAAACAGTATAAAATCTGGTGTGTTCTTTCCTTTACTGCATTTACTTCATTTCTGCATCTGTGTTTGACTCTGTGATTATATCTGTGTCTGAATATTGCATACATTTGTGTACAAATCAACAATAACTCAAAAAGATTTAGTAATTTCTTATAAACACTATTCACCCCCACTCTAGTGTTCATTCTAGCCTTAAGATCCATATTTCGCATTCCTTACATTTGGTATTAGAGCGAGGTTTTCAAAAGTTTCATAATCTGAATTTTGAAAGTTTTCAAAATGGCTACCAACACTGGTACTGTTACTAACACTAATATCCCTGTCACTAGTTCATTTGTAGAAGGTCAGTCTATTGTCAGACCACCACTTTTTAATGGCAGTAACTATGCATATTGGGCATGTTGGATGAAAATATATCTACAATCTGTAGGATTATATACTTGGAATATCACACAAACTGAATATTCTAAACCCACAACTGATTTTGCAGAGTGGACCGCTGAGCAAAAGACTGTTGCACAAAATAATTCTAAAGCAATGAATATTCTGTTTTGTTAACTTGATAGGAATGAATTTAATAGAGTGTCAGTTTGTAAGTCTGAATATGAAATTTGGAAAACTTTGCAAGTTACTCATGAAGGAACAAGCAAAGTTAAACAGACCAAAATTTCCATGCTCACAAATCAGTTTCAGTTATTTAAAATGAATACTAATGAGTCTATTTCAGATATGTATAGTCGATTTCAAGATATTTTGCATTCTTTAATATCCTTGGGAAAGGAATTTTCGGAAGTAGATCAAGTCAGAAATTTTTTAAATTCTCTCACTCTAGAATGGGATCAAAAGACACTTGCAATTGAAGAGGAAAATAACATCAGTACCTTAAAGATAGAAGAATTAATTGGAAATCTAATGTCGTTTGAAGTCCAAATGATCGGGAGAAGAGAAAGCAAAGCATCTGAAAAGAAATCAATGGCATTCAATGCATTAACCGACGGATCAAACTCAAACAGTGATAATGATGAAGAGATAGCATTTATGACCAGGAATTTTCGGAAATTCCTGAAATACAGAAAGATGAATAATCTCAAGAGAAACAACTATAAGAATTCTGGAAATCGAAATGCAGTGCCAAACAATGTCAAATGTTTCAACTGAGATGAACCAGGCCATATGAAAAGAGACTGTCCGTATCCAGATAGGCAGAATCCTCCTATAAACAATGATTCGGTAAAGAAATAGAAGCGTGCATTTACTGCTACTCTAGATGACTCAGACTCGTCCTCAAGCGATGATGATCAGAAGACAGATAACTCAAATTTATGGTTCACGGCAGTTCACGACTTCAACAAATTCAAGGAAACGGACTCAGAAAAAGGTACACATTTACAATACAATTGATTGAAATTGCATGCTTAGAATTAGATGATTGATTGCTTGATTGATTGTTTTTTTTGAATTGGTGTGTTGATTGAATTTTAAATTTATTTTCTATTATTTTATTATAATTTAATTATTTTTATTATTATTTATATATATATATATTTTATGGAATATAATATAATCATAATATTATTCCAGATATATATATTTAGTCATAAATATATATATATATATATATATATTAGAGTAGTTAGGAAAATTAAATCATAGAATATCTCATGCACATGTCGACATGGTCCCTACCATGATGTCGACATGGGTACAAATTTTGAAATTCAAAATTTGAATTCAAATGCTTGAATTTCCCTCCACCTTTTCACTTCATTCAATACTCTGAAAAGGCATCTTTTGACCAGAAAACATGTCTTTCAAAAATCTATTTTTTCACTATCTTTTATCACAACTTTTCACTTTCATTTTCAAATTCAAACTCTCTCTCTCTCTTCAAAACTCCAAGCTCTCTACTCTCTACTTTAATGGCTTCTTCAAGCAACCCCTCCACCATGAGACTTTCCAGAAACTTGAAAGAGCAACTCCTCAAGAATCCGGAGGCAATAAAAGCATACATCAATTATGCTAACTATGGAAAAGTCCATCCCGGAAAGTTTGCTATTTTTCAAGATTTTGCTTCTTATGAAATTGATACTTTTTTTGCAAACAATCAAATTCTTAGTCTTGTTGATTCATCTCAAAATGATTTTGTTTGTTACCCAAATCTTGTTAAAATTTTCTATGCAAATCTCAATCGAGAATTTTATGAAGGAAATGATAATGAAATTTGGAGTGGTGTCAAAGGCACTAAAATTATTTTGAATTGTGATCTTTTGGGTACCATTATCAATTGCAAAAGCATGGGAATGGATCTGTCTAGTTTTCAAATCGATGAACATGATCGTGAGACATTTCATCATATTTTTGAAAGAGATGAAAACTTTGAATTTAAAAACTGAAACTTTCGTCCTAAAGCAAGAATTGTCAATCTTCTTTTACAACATACTTTGACCCCAAGATCGGGAAATTTTAACAATCCTACTTCAAAAGTGTGCAAAGCACTTTTTGCTATTTTCGGAAATTATGATATCAATTGGGCGCAAGTTATTTTGGATGAACTTCGTCCTAAAAATTTTGAAATGGGAGAAAACACTTTATATCATGGAATTTACCTTACTTGGATTTTCAACTATTTTGGAGTAAATTTCGAAGGAGAAGAATTTATTTCAAGAAAAGTTTTTAATATCTCAAACATTTCTCTCATGAAAATCCCATATGTTTTTCAACCTTATGAGACTCTTGCCGAAAAGGAAGAGCGTTTGGCTCATGAAGAAATGGAAGAGGTGGAAGAGGAAGAAGAAGAAGGGGATGAAATGAAAATAGAAGAAGAAGAAGAAGAAGGTGAAACATCCCTAGAAAGTATTGAATATCCCTCCAATCCTACCAACAAAACCCTTCTCAAAAACCAAAAGAATATTGTTGAGAATCAACGGGTTCTTAAAAGATCCGTTAGTAAGAAGTTGGACAAAATATCATCCAAGATGAACAAGTTTTTCTCCAAAGTCAGCAAGAAACTTGGATTATCTTCATCATCCTCTAACTAGTTCTATATTTTCATATCATGTCGAATTAGTTTAAGTTTGTTTTAATTTGAGTGTTTATGTAGTTGTTTATAATTAATCATTGTATCACTCTTCTATGCAATGAAATTGAATTTCTTTTCTGGTATCAAGCTTATCTTATCTCTTGAATAAATGTTAGTATATTATATAAATATATATACACACAATTATTCACAAAATCAAAATTACCATCAAATTTCACCGCCTCATGTCGACATACCCTCTATGACCATGTCGACATGTACTGGTCAGAAATGACATTTCATTTCAAATTTGAATAACTACCCTATGTCTATTCATTTCAAACGAATTCCTACACCTATAAATACATATTTCTTCCAGAATTCTCCACTCAATACTATTTTCTATCTTCTTTATCTCTCATTCTTCTCACAATTTCAAAAATGGCTAATCTAATTCATAACTTATTCGAGAATCTTGAAGAAACTCTTAATTCATTCAAGAATATTCTCTCGTTCATTCTTTGTAACCAGCGACACTTAGAATTGAGTCATATGCAGATGATCAAGGAGCAGGAAAGGCATTTCGAGGCAATTCGATGGATGATTTCTTCCCTGCACAAGGATGATAACGAAGCACATCCTCCTGTCTCTCTCACAAATGACAATGAAAATTGGGATGCCATCAAAGCAAACCCTATTTTCGGAGAAGAAGGATGGGTGGAAGTTCCTCGTAACATTTAATTTGATTGCTTTATTTAATTTGATTACTTTGTTTGAATTGATTGCTTTGATTGAAATTGTTTGTTTTGATTGATTTGATTGACACTTGGTGTGGATTGATGAATGTATAAATATACATTGATATATTTATAATCGTTGATTGAATATCATGTCTATAAGTATAGTTATTTCTTAATATACTCTATTATATAGTTTATTAATGCAGGTACTTGAGTACAAGAATGAGGGGCAGTTATATAGTTTAGAGTTTGTTTGTTTTTGTTGATGACAAAGGGGGAGAAATATAAAATAGGGTAGTTAGGCATATATTAAGGGGGAGTCATTAGATTTAGGGGGAGTTATTAGGATAGAAGTAATATTTTATAAACAATGGTTGTCATCATAAAAAAGGGGGAGATTGTTAGTCCTTGAGATGATGGTTTTGATGACAACAACCTTAGAATAAGATTATAAAATATAAATACTAGTTTAGATATATATGTATATACAGGATTTAACCATGCAGGTACAAAGAATGAAGACTGTACAGTATAGAGATTCAAGATATCAAGATTAAAGACTCATGTGTATCAAGATTATCAAGAGTAAGATTTCAAGATAAGTATTGAGTCCAGAATTATGTTAAAACTTCATAATAGCACTGAAATCTTCACTCCTTTTTTCATTTGGGATGATACCCATTTCTACCTTTTTAGTGGCTTACAAACCCACGACAAGTAGCTTACAAACCTACAACAAGTGGCTTACAAACCTACGACAAGTGGCTTACAAACCCATGAACATCCTGGTTTTGTACAAGTTCTCGAGTCCTGATGTGATGAGATATTCTACAGGAAGAAGCTTGCAAAACTACTTCAAAATGATTTTCAAAACTACTTCAGAATGATTTTTAAAACTGCGTTTCAAAATGTTTTAGCCTTAAAAATTATCTTTTCAAATGATTTTCAAAAAGATGTTTTAGCCTTAAAATATTCTTTGTTTTTGTTTTTAATAAACTCTTGTTTTAAACTTCGTTTGTTTTAAACTATCTTTTAATTATAATATATTTGTACTTAGATTTAAATATAAAATTATAGTAACATTTTATATATATTATTCTCTATATTTATCTGTAGTCAAGTATATTTATAAAGTGTAAATAGTTTTTAATATAAGATAAAGGTTATTTTCAAAGAAAATCAAATCTTCAAAAAATGCTTTGGGATGTCGACATGCCCTAGTACCCCATGTCGACATAGTGACAGTTAGATTCAAAAATTTGAATTTCAAAAGAAGTGTCTATTTGCCATAACCTTTCACGAATGGACATGGCTGTTGTTCTTCTATAAATAGGGGTTAGTTTCAACGAATTTGTATATAGATTTTCTTGTTTTTCACTTCTCTTCTTCTTCCACATTTTCTTATTCAAAATCCTATCATCACTCTGCCGAAATCAACATTGAATCTAACTAGATCATCTCTGGTTTGATTCTCTATCACTATCTCAACAAGATCCCAGTGCTATTCAGAGTTATAAGCTTTCTTTGTAATCCATAGAGTAAAAGGTGTGATTGTAGCCTTGGAAATCAATCAAGTGAGAAAAGGTGTGATTGTAGCCTTGAGAAATCAATTGGGTGAACTTGTTTCCCGGAAATCAAGTATCTCTACCCAGAGGATTGTGATTCTGGAGGGTGTACCTCGTGGCCTTGAAATCGTGGGTTGTAATTGTTGAATTGCTTTTGAAAGGAAATCCATACTAAGTTGTGCAGGACTGGATGTAGGGTAACTCCGAACCAGTATAAAATCCGGTGTTTTCTTTTCTTTACTGCATTTACTTTATTTCTGCATCTGTGTTTGATTCTGTGATTATATCTGTGTCTGAATGTTGCATACATTTGTGTACAAATCAACAATAACTCAAAAAGATTTAGTAATTTCTTATAAACACTATTCACCCCCCTCTAGTGTTCTTTCTAGCCTTAAGATCCATATTCTGCATTCCTCACAAGGGTTGGTTGTCCCCTGCCCGTAATCCTACCGGGTTTTAACAAACTGCTGTAGTTTTCTTTCCCGGATTATTTTCTCAATAACATCCTATAGGTGCCTACATTCATTTGTGTTGTGACCATAGCATTCGTGGAATTGGCAATATTTTCCAGTCTACTTTTGTTTCTTCGTCGATTCTTCGGAGGTGTCTTCCTATACTGCATGGTATTGCATGTAGACAAGTAGACATTCTCTAGAGATGTGTTCAGTGGTGTATAAGTATCATAAATTGGGATCCTAGACTTTCCTCTTCCAGACTCCCTTTTTCGAACATAGTTCCAATCACCACCTTTTTTATGCTGATTCGATTTATTTTGACGTTAACTTAAAATTTTCCGAAACTCTCCCCAGAGTGCTTCACTGCAATATTACTTTGCACTCCCTCTTTACTTAGTCCCACAACATTTTTCTTCCTAGAGAATCTAACCTTCGCTTTCCTCATATACTAAGCTGCTTTTGCTTAGAAACACTCTAATGTTGCGGGTGGTTAGCCAGCTAACCAATCGCCAAAGTCAGATTCTGGGTCAGTCCCTCTTGTTACCGCCATCAATATTGAATGTTCATTCGGATAACTGACTTCTGTGACAGTTGTACGATATCTCTCCAAATAGTCTTTTAGAGATTCTCCTGGAGCTTGGATCATGCTTAGTAGGGACATTACATCTTTGGGGCGAGTTGCATGCATACGGAACTGCTCCACAAATTTTGTTGATAAATCATCAAATCTAGAGATTAACTGTAGGGGTAATCTCTCAAACCACATCGTTGCTATGCCAGAAATAGTGATGGGAAAACATTTGCATTTGGTGGCATCATCGGCTTATGTGGAGTCCATAAGCCATTCATATCTCATGATGTGCTGCCTGGGGTCGGTTTTTCCCCCAGAGGTAGGCATCGACGGCATGCTGAATCTCCTTAGATAATCCACGTGTAGGATATTGTCAGTGAACAAGGTATGGCTTCTCGGGATCCCCCCATCATCATTGGTCAAGCCTTGTCTTTCCCTTACTACCTGCCTGATCATAGTCATTAAGTCCGAGGTTTGGATAGTTGGGGCCAAGCGGTAGTCGTGCTCCACTTCACATGAATGGTCTGGTCGATGTCTACGGGTCGTTCCATGCCTTCTTAGCTCAACATCCTCTTGATGTATGTTCACATCATCATCATTAAAGTGAGGTAACTACTCCGATTTTACTTGAGCTCCAACATCCAGATCAACCACGGCGACTCTAGTTCGAGTTCCATCAGAAAAAGGTAAGGTTCCTCCCCTGGAGGAGGGATCGACCCTGGTCCCTATAGAGGGATCGGGTCTGATAGGTCCTGGCCTCCCAGGAATTGTTGTGTGTTGATATCAGATGCTTCTATGTGATATCTGTCAATTCTGCGACGTCTGTGCATGTGATGGCCATCTGATGAAGTTGAGCATTCCGATGGAGATTGGGGAGTTGGCTCCCTCCTAGTTTTCCCGCATTGTTGATTCATTAGATCTATATTGGCTTGAATCCGCTGGTTCAATTGTCAACGGCTATCCATTAGCTCTCTCATCAAGTTCTGGAAATTAGCTCTTGTGATGGAATCAACTGGATTATGGACATCAACTGGATTTGTAGCATCGGCATCCACTGGTAGATTGTGCTGGCCTCCTTGCTGGATGCTGGTGTTCTCTTTTCTTTCTGCATTTTGAGAGGTGGATCTGGTGTTCCTAACCATTGTTAGTAGTTTTCCCTAGACTTTTGCAAATCTGAATAGAATGGATAAACTATTTGAGGATAATTCTGGATCTCTTCCTTGGATTTGTGCAATCCAACAGCAGCAAAGGGATCCAAATGAAGTTGTGTCTCTTGGCTCTCAATGAAATCACCAAAATATTTGAAGCAAAAATTGGCACAAATACTCAAGAGATTTGTAGTAGAAGAATAAATGAAGAATATTAAATGTAATCAGAGAGAATATAGCAATAAAGAAATAAGTTATAAGCAAATAATAGAGACACAATAATTTATAGTGGTTTGGCGTTGTTTTCCTACGTCCACTTTGAAGAGATAACTTTATTAATCAGTTTGTAAACTGAGTACAAGAGGGATCAGATGAAAACCCTTAGTTACAAAAGAATACAAAGCAATAAGCAGCATCCAAAAAAATCCTAAAAATGAAGAACTAAGTCTGTATGATAGAGGAAGATGGTGAAACATTTCCCTAAAAATTTGGTGGAAAGATCTCCAGAACCATATGGGCCAATAGGAGGGATCGCATGACCCAAATCCCAAGAAATAGGGATTGGGGTTGATCCCTATCGTTGGAGATTTAGGGGCTGCAATCTCTGTGGGAGCTTCTCCATGTTGTATTATGCTTGGCCTCCAAGTTTCATGTCAATTGGACCTGTAGATGTTGAGTTATTGATCGATCATTGTTGCAATGTGTTGTGTAGTTTGATTCTGACCGATCCGTCTAAAGGGAAGAGGGTCGATCCCTCTTTCCTATGATTTTTGGGGTGTGATCCCTAGGGTGGACTCCCTAGGGTCCCTCTTCTTGTTTCTAAAGTTTCATATGTATCTAACTTTTGGATTTTGAGATATCGATCGTTTTCCAGTGAGTTGCACTGTTTAACTGAAGTAATCTGATCCCTTTGGTTGAGAGGGATCATACCCGATCCCTTTCCTAGACTAGTTTATATTCCATACTTAGAACATTATGTAGAGCATATATCTTGATTCCTTTCGACCGCAGCTTCATATTATCATATGTACTTGATTTTTGGACCCCATAATCATCACTCTGGGCTACTGGCATTGATGACAGTCAAGTCTAACTTGTCCTGTCAGTTCTCGGATATAGTTGGGTCAAGATGCCAGATAATAGTGTGTATTTTGTGACATAACATATATTGCATACATAGTTAATGTGTACGTGTATGGCACTAGGATTTACACCACAATGGACATATTCACTCTCTATATACTCATCGACTGCCCAAAACATTATTAAAATTGTATAAATACATTAATAATTCCAAAAATAAAGTGTTTTAAATAAAAATAAAATATTTTGACTAAGTTAATAATTTATAATTTATAACTTTTAAAATATCTAATAGTTTACTTAGTAAAACAACTTAGAAACATATCTGGACATATCTGGTAAAATAAGTTTGTAGAGCCAATCTTTAGTGTAATTCGAGGTGGCTGGCCTTCGTTTGCCAGCTTTTGGAATAGTTGATGTCTTATTTGTTGGCATATGTCTACTTGTTATGTCACAAGCTAAGGAAATTCGCAAAGTGCTTGTGCTAGATTGAGTCATTGCTTCTATGTATTTGTATTCTGTTTGAGCTTTGTCTGTTGTAACCATGAGTTATTTTGTCCTCTTATGTTTGAGTGCAATTTGTTTTGAGAGTTTTTGCTCTTCTAGCATATGTGCCGAAGTTGCTGAGGTACTCTACCTCACACCTATATTAACTTGATATATAAATGTGGATGACCACCTAATAAACTGGCTTGCCTTGCAAAAAAATTATTGTTTTTAATATTTAATAAATAATAAAAATATTAAGAACTTTTGTACATATATATTATGTTTAAAAATATATATTTTTGTCCGCAAGTGTGGTGCAATGGAAAAGGGGTGCCTAGGTCTGGTAACAGACCCAGGTTCGAGCCCTATCTTGCATACACTTCTTGCAAAAAAGTACATGTTAACCCGCCTTTTGGCAAGGCAGTACACCAGCGGATTTAACCCAACAGACTTCACAATTATCAAGACCGATGAGTGCAGAGCGATAGTTGTAGGACCCGAAGGTAAAGTACAAATGGTTATATGAAGTCAGAGTTGGATGGAGTTGGTAGATAAACGATGTAGGATACTAGAAATATGGGACATAGCTTGGATTTTTTATTGGTTTGGGAAGTTATGAATGGATGGCATGTTTCAATGTAGAGGGGTCGGTTTAGATGGGCTCCTTGAGAGGGTTCGACATTGCTTAAGGGATCGGTAGTATGGTATACCATGAGGGATCGGTAGTATTGTATATGGTGAGGGATCGGTGAAGTCAGTTGTAACAAAGCATATGTAGGGATCGATCAGATAAGTCAAGGAGGGATCGGCTTCAATTCAGAGGGGTCAGCATGCTACATCCAGGAGGGATCGGTATACTACAATAGCTCAGCAACTTAGAAGGGCTCGACATAGCATTATGGCAGAGGTTGGATCGGCATAGCCTTGAGGAACAAAAGGGATCGGCATGGCCTTGTAAAACAAGATGAATCGGCCTAGTAGAAAAGGAGGGATCAGTATACTCAAGCAATAAAGGGATCGACATGAGTAGTTAAACAAGGGATCGGCATGGGTTTCGACTCATAAGTTAGGGATCGTCGAAGCATATGAAAGGAATTGTCAAGGCTTGATGGTTAACAAGGGATCGACACACTCGAACTTACTCAGGAGGGATCGGCACACGTCAAAAACCATGGGTATTCTTGCATTCAACATCAATAACTCGAGATCCTTTGATTCAAATGATACTCGAGGATGTCTTCAGTACCGAAGGCCGGCAAGGAGGGAACCCTTCGAACGTGAGCGAGCATCAGGAAAGCATTGCTTATTCCATGAGCTGGATGGGAACAATACAATTGACTATTGGCATTTGAAAGATATCATTGAGGAACACATGAGGAATGGTCAGTTACAACAATACATTAGGACTCGGGCTGCGACGGTGGAACGGGAGCAGCCACCGTCCACCTCGAGCGAAAATGGCACTGGATCAAGGCATCATCGTCAATTTGTCATCAATTGATTGGGATGGCATGGAATAAGTAATAAACTTTGCATGATATAGCTAAGTCACTTACACATGTACGTGATCGAGGACGGTCCCTAGGCATGCTCTGAGATGATGATGAACCGTAGTGCTTGGGTTTGTGAAATTCTGTTTTTCCTTATTTGCTTCGAACTTTATTTTATTGGTTGTACGAAATTTGTTCTATGGACGTAAGGATGCTTAAGTCCGGATCAATGTAGTAAATAACACAGGTCACGGTTATGGCCCCGACCGGAGAGACGGGGCAATAACCACGAGTCACGACTCCCTTCGCTGGAGAGTGATAGGATGGATCTATACATGGATTAAGTCCTCGACTGGGGATCGAGGCCGGAGAACGATACCCCATGGTTTAAGTCCTCGATTGGGAATCAAGGCCGAAGAAGGACACCCATGCATTAGATTTGAGGCCGGAGAATAAAACCTAATAGGTTGTCAAGTATGGATTGTGCTTGGCAGGGATCCCGAGAGATCAAAGTGGTTGGGCATTGACTATGCCTAGCAAGGGGAAAGCTGCATCATCGGAGAGCGATAGGATCAGCCTAATAAGATCATCGAGTATGGATCGTGCTCAGCAAGGGTCTGGTGAGATCAAGGATTTTAATTAGGCTAATGACCTAGAGAGGTCTATGGAATTGGATATGGACCCGGAGTGGTCCCCGATTTGGATAAAGCGACCCGTAGAGGTCTGTGGATTTGGATATGGATCCGGAGCGGTCCCAGATTTAGATAAAATGATCCAGAGAAATCATGGATTTGGTCAATGAATTTGGAATGGATTCGGAATTGGATATTGACTTAGAACTGTCATGGATTTCGCTAATAATCCGGAGAGATCAAGGAATGGGATTGACAACAAATTGGATTCTAGATTGGATAATATGACAATCAATGGACTTTGGATTTTGGATTTATGACGATTCAAAATACACCTTCCTATCGCAAGGCATGTTTAGGGGGGCAAAGTGTTAACCCACCTTTTAGCAAGGCAGTACACGGGCGGATTTAACCCAACATACTTCATAATTATCAAGGCCGATGAGTGCAGAGGGATGGTTGTAAGGCCCGAAGATAATGTGCAAATGGTTATATAAAGTCTGAGTTGGATGGAGTTGGTAGATAAATGATGCAGGATACTAGAAATATAGGACATAGCTTGGATCGACTTGTTTTATTAGTTTGGGAAGTTATGAATGGATCGGCATGTTTCAATGTAGAAGGGTCGATTTGGATGGGCTCCTTGAGAGCGTTCGACATTGCTTGAGGGATCGGTAGTATGGTATAGCTTGAGGGATCTGTAGTATTATATAGGGTGAGGGATCGATGAAGTCAGTTGTAACAAAGCATATGTAGGGATCAGTCAGATAAGCAAGGAGGGATCAACTTCAATTCAGAGGGGTCGGCATGCTACATCCAGGAGGGATCAATATACTTCATGGGCTCAGCAACTTGGAAGGGCCCGGCATAGCATTATGGCAGAGGTTGGATCGGCATAGCCTTAAGGAACAAAAGGGATTGGCATGGCCTTGTAAACCAAAAAGGATTGGCCTAGTAGAATAGGAGGAATCGGTATACTCAAGCAAGAAAGGGATTGGCATAAGTAGTTGAACAAGGGATTGGCATGGGTTTCGACTCATAAGATAGGGATCGGCGAAGCAAATGAAAGGAATTGTCAAGGCTTGATGGTTAGCAAGGGATCGGCACATTCGAACTCACTCAGGAGGGATCGGCACACGTCAAAAACCACGGGTATTCTTGCATTCAACATTCAATAACTCAAGCTCCTTTGGTCCAAATGATATGAGAATTGGAGAGCCAACATACTTTATCATGAAGAATCCATCATAGGAATCGCTGCCCAAAAATCAACTAAGGAAGGTGTAACATCCCCCTACTTGTTGGCCCAAAACTAACTGCTACAGATGTTGTAGTCATCCATAGTTATTAATCCTCGGCGACTAAATACGGCGAAGTTAGATTCATTGATACACAGAAATACATGAATATGGAAAAAAATTAAACTTAAAATAAAATCACATTTCATCTCGCAATATTTCCAATTCATTACATAATCCCAAATTCGCAAATCACGTTCAGAGAAAATATATTTATTACAACATACACCAAAAGCGACATATGAAGATGCCCTCTTGGATGAACAAAGTATATACAGGTAATATAACAACTTTTCCATTACAAACAACACAGCGGAATTAAAAGAAAAGAGAACTTTTAAATAGCTATCATGCCTCCTGCACGTCTCAAGAAGCTTATTCGTCTTAAGAGGTACCTGAAAACCTCAACTCTCAAACTACTCAAAATCAATTGATTACCCGAGAGTTTAAGGGGAAAACATAAACTTCGAGTCAGACATAAAGCCTGGTATGAATAATAATCTACCATCTCAAATCATTTAGATATCTTGTGAGACCACGCCGCTTAGCGGAACGGGTTCTCCCTCACTACTATTTTAAAACCCTTATAAAACCATATACTATGCTCCTGCATCCACAATGGTTAAATCCATTCAAAACAGTATAATATGATGATATGCAAAAAAATGAATTAATTATGGATTATCCATCCTCATTCATTTTTGACTATCTGTCTCAATTATAGTTTCTATGATTACTATTAACCTATTATTTTTAATGGGCTGACTAATAACCGGTTAAGCATTTAAGGACTCCCTATCTAATTACATAGTTTTCATGGGATCACTATGAACCTATTGGTAACTCTAATATCTTACTCTTATCCTAGTTTTCATGGGTTGACTAGGAATCTATTGGTGACTCCAATATCTTTTCTTTTATCCTAGTTTTCATGGGTTAACTAGGAACATATTAACATCTGTCACTATTTCATCCAGATATAGTTTTCATGGACTAACTAAAATCCTACTGGCCATTGCCAGTATCCAATCATAGTTTTCATGGGCTTACTATGAACCTATCTTTCTGACACCTTTCTTTATACATAGTTTTCATGAGCTTACTATAAACCTGTCTTTCTGACATCTTTCTTTATACATAGTTTTCATGGGCTAACTATGAACCTATTGGCCCCTGCCAATATCTTTTCCTATACACAGTTTTCAAGGGCTTACTGAAAACCTATTGGCCCTGCCAATATCGATCTTTTATATTTTAGCATTCTATATCCTAGTCTTCCTAACCTCATGGATGTAATTCTACTCGTTCAAGAATTTATTCAATTTATATTCACTACTGGGTTAAACTTACTGGTCTTCTACCCCTTTAACCCCAAAATTCAGTTATAGGTCCATTATAAAGTGAATATATTCATATTAGAAGAAGCAATATAACAACATAGCAATACCACTCCTATGGGTTTAAAATAAAACATGGTCAATCCCTTTAACCTATTACTTTATCAAAGGTAGCTTCTTTTTAAAGCCATTATAAAAACTCCTTTAATATAGCCATGAGTTTTTCCTTTAAAATTGGGTTTGGGTTATAAAGCCTTTTGAAACCTTCAAAACCTAGCTTTCGACTTCATAGGATGACCTCCTTCAAAAGCCTTAAAAGTCTATCTTCAAAACATTAGGCCACTGCCTTATAATACTTTAAAACCTTCCTTTCAAAACCTTTTAATTGTAGTAAAGTATTAATATTTAACTTTTAGAAGCTTAGCTTCGAAACAGTTGAACGTACCCCTTTCAACATCAATGGAAGTAAACCTTTCGACATCTTTGAAAGTCCCCCTTTCGAAAGCATTGGATTTATACTTAAAATATTATTTGGGTCAAAGTGAATATAGGCGAAAGCAACTCTTTCGAAACCATCCATTATCATATAAAAATATTGGGGAAAACTTGATGGCGTCGGCACCATCTCTTTCGAAAGCATAAAACATCTGGGCAAAATAATGGAAGGTTGGTGTCGAAACCCCATTCGAAACCATTGCCTTCGAAACCCCTAACTCCTTTCAAAAGCTATAGGGAGTGGCTTAAACTTATAAAAAAAATACCTTTCGACAACGTTGATATCTTCAACCTCACCGAAAGGTTAAAGAACGGTAGCAGGGTATCGACTAAGTCGGAACCCCTTCTTTTAAAACATTCTTTCATAAGTAAAGGAACCCAGTCGAAAGCAATCTTACGTTAATGGCAACCCTTTCAAAACCTTTTAAAACCTCTTTTGAAACCATATGCTTCGACTCTGTCGAAGGCTTAAAAAAAAACAAAGGCAGGCGCTTTTCTTTTTAAAAATAAACCAAGGTTTCGACTCCTTCGGAAGCCATGCTTTCGACACCTTACCTTCCGCCTTCCTCCAATCCACTACGTACCATCACTGTGATAAATTGTGTATTTTTTTGGCATAGTTGGTTTCGACTAAGATAAAGGTGGAAGCTTCTATATCGAAAGGTGCTTGCTAAAGCAGGCGGAACCTATTTTCTAAATAAACATGGTTTAGTTCTTTATAAGTAAATTTTTCTCTAACTAACCTGCCACGTGTAAACACCAAATTGGTTTCCTTAACTTTTTCAAATTCTTTTTTAGAAATAACTGCCGCTAATCCAAATCTAAACCATAGTTAAGTTAATCAAATAAGCCCTTCCAATTTTTGCAAAGAAGTCCCTCTTCTAAAATATTTTTTTTAATAGCAAATCACTTTGGAAAAATCCCCAAAATTTCCAGATATTCACTTTAATCATGTTATCTAACATATCAAAATTCCAGACCCAAATTCTCAATATATTTTTTGAAATAAATTATAAACCCAAATAATAGTATTTTCCTTTGAAAATTCATAATAATCTTTCCATAGCTTGGAAAATTATCAAAATTTAAACCCAACTCCAAAATCATGTTTCTCATAACATAAAAAAATTTCATGGCATTTATTCAACATTAAATCTCGGTTTTGACCTAAAACCGTATAAATCCTCTTTTAAACAAACATGTTTAATCCATATAAATTTTAGATCAAGCATATCATCATCCAATATATCATAAAAACAAATTTACCCTTGAATCCAAAAATACATGATTTAAAACAAAATAGAGATGGAATTATTATTCACCTTGATCTAGATAAGGAGATTGGATTGAGATTGATTTCCCCTAAGCTTGATTCTCTACCTTTTACTTTGAGTTCTTCTTGTTAATGGCTGGCCTCTCTCTTACGTTTTAATTTTTAAAATGACGTGAATGGAAAGAAAGAGGGTAGGAATGAAAATATATAAGGTTGGAAGCTATGGATGGAAATTCCTAATATGCCCTTATGTGATTCAATTAACCAAGAACCCCATTCTTAAGCCCATTAATTTTATATTAGGCTCGACCTTAATTAATTAATTCAAGTCTCAATCTCCTTATCACTTAACATTTATAAATTAAATCTCCTGAATAATGTTATCAAAAATTAGGGGAGTTATAGAAGGGATCAGTACCGACCCTCCTCATAGGGATTTGGGCCTAGCGACCCCTATGGTAGGCCCATATGGATAAGAAGGTCCTGTAGCCGAAGTTTCACCTATAAATACAGCAGGCATGGCTTCAGAAATAGGATCTCCATTCTGCTTCTCTTCCTCTTCTACCTAGGCTATACTTTGCCATTCTTATTCTTGAATTTCACGGATTTGTAACTGTAATCAGCAGTATAAACTAATAAAAGGAAAATCATTGGAGTGGACATAGGCCGGAGTTTACCGAATCACTATAAACCTGTGTCTCTATTTACTTGCCTTCTGATTGTTTTAATTTTGTTCTTCATTTATTTCTCTTCATATTTTTGTGACTGGATTGGGTATTGGTGCTTTGACATAATTGGGTGTTGGTGGTCAATTTTGACGCCAACAGTACCCGGAGGTTATATGTGCCATGAGTTAAAGTGGATAGGCACAACTTAATTCTCCTCAGACTTCGGGTTCTCTTGAGTGTATTCAAAAAAAAATTAATTTTATTACATCAAATATTTAAACTTTATATATATAAACTTGTATAATTTTGAATATATACATGTATGTATGGGACATCATACGTGTATATAAGTTCATTCAATAATGATTCAGATCTTCATTAATATGATGATATATAATTGTGAAATATAAAATTACCTTACAGATGTGGCCTTAGATTGGCACCTTGATTCCTAGATAGTCCTAGATTTGATCCTGGTCCTAGCTCTTAGCTTTACAATGGCTTGAAGGACCAACTTTAATATTATTTTGGTGTTGTTGGGGTTGAAGTATATTCGGCAAGGGATGTAAAGGGCGATGGAATCTGGAAAAGGGAAGAAAGAAGGCCTAAATGTGAATTCAACAATGAGGGGGTAATGTGCTTTTTGTAAAGAGAGTGAAGGGGATCTTTTCTCCTTATTTACTAAGTCTCTCTTTACCAATTCGAATCCAACACTTGAATTTAAAGCCCCCTTTGTTCCTCATCATGACCGACCATACAAGGGCGAAATATTCCTTAAAACTTGTTCAAATCCATTAAGTAGTAAAACACATTTAAATCAAATTTAAAGGTGTATCTATATTGAATATCTGTTTGTACATATATAGCTTTTATATATGCATCCATGACCGCCATAAAAATACTAATGGCACCCAACACCCCAAAAAAACAAATGATTAATATTTCATAAATATTAATTAATTTATAACAATTATAAAAAAATTAAATCATGTGGTATTCCGTAGAATCTACCAAGGTGGTTGTGCGACTCGCATGTCTAAATTTGGTCAGCGATTAATATTACGCAAATATTAATGTTCACACATCACTTTAGTTAGTGGTGTGAAAGTTTGACCGAATTTATATATAACTTTATTGATAAAATCTTACTTTGCAAATTTAAGTGGTGCCTTATAGTAACGATTATTTATACCAATTCTATTCGTCAAAACTATATCACATTGGGCCTTATGGAATTTGATTTTGGTCAAAATTTCAATATCTTCCAAATTCAACTTAGTTAGTCCAAACACAAAGTCATTGATTCAATAATTACAATTATTATTAATCATACCACTTTGGCCAAAGACTTTGACTTTGAGTTGATTATAGTTGACCTTAATGCTAACCTCATATAATTGAGGAGATGAATTCTCTATCAAGTAGTTTTTCACTTCCAATGCCTCAACTCAGACCCAACCATAATCATTCAATGAATGACATGCCATGATTTAACTATAATCAAAGTGGAGTGTCCACACTAAAGATCATTAGAATTCTCAAGTTGAAAGAATTGCGTAGTATCGTCACTTTTAGATTCTCTGTTTGACCTTGGTTATATTAACCAATAGAATAATCTTGAGTAAATCATTCCATAGTTATACAATAACTATTAGTATGTAACCCCTTGGTGCCTCCAGCAATCCTGAGTAATACACTCCCACCATTTCAAGAGCGTTACGTACTCTAGTCTCGACGATGAAGGAAACGAGCCAAGCGAAAGCGGGTTAAATCGATGAATTTAAAAAAAATCCATTTTGATCTTTGTTGAGCCTATGAAACCTAAATGGATTTTATATCCAATCCGTTACCCAATTTTCTCACAAGAAAAATAAAGGCCTGCCTGCACTTCCAGGCCATGCCCATCTCAAGTTGACTCTTATAGCAACTGGCTCACCTGGCCTGGTTCAATTCAAAGAAGCTCACGTTAGCAAGTAAGAACACAACAATCCATAGCTCACAACTGAATAGAACCGTGGTCCATGCCCGGCACTACCCAACTCAACAATCAACTCAACAACCAACTCATTAAACTAGACCCAACCCAAAAATGACCGATCCTGGGCTCGGCTCTATCTCAACTCACCTCTGAACGGTCTCAAGCAGCCCGTCCCTTCATTATATGAATGGTTCACTTCATCCACTTTAGCTTTGTCTTCACTTGACGGGCTTTGGAAAATAGCTACCAGATGCCACTGTGCCAAAGTCCTCTTTTTCATTCTTATATCCTTGAATAATATTGTAGTCACTAACACGAGCGCCCCGGAGCCTACTAACCCATTTGTCAAACATAGCATGCCTGACGTCTTCATACCAAACTCATGTGCCATGCCCCCCTTTCTCAGACTCAAGCATGCCTAGGTATGGAATGGATGCTGGCATGAATATTCAGCGCTCATCTACATCTACTTTACAGATGTCCTTTATATAGCCGATCAGCAAGATCAACAGCTCAAAGCGTTTCCTACCTTTTTTTGCAAAGATCTCAGTCACAAGCACTTCTTTCTCAACCACTATAAATACCACTTGCCATGCATCATCATAAGGGTTCATGCTCACTTATTCAAGTCTAAAAACCCCTCTATTGGCACCATTGCTCTCAAAAGCTTAGCAGTATTGTAATCTTAAACATTAGTTTTCTTATTATTCTCTTGTAATTCCAAGTAATTATAAGAGATCAATATAATAAGAGAAATTCATAGTGGAGGTAGGCTAAGCTTGACTGAACCACTCTACACCTTGTTCCATTTACTTTAATTTCCTTTTACTCCTCATTTTACATTTTTAAGCCTAGCATTAATAAGTAACCTTTGCTAATACACACATTAATATAATGTTGAGGTTAGCTAAATTTTTAATCAACACAATCTAAAATATTTTAAATAAAATATTCATTTTATTTAATATGTTTGGAAAAAAAATTTGCAAGTATATCAAATACGCTTGTTTGTGCGAAGTGCACATGCTATAGATAAGAAGTGTGCATAGTTAATATAATAGTATGTAGGTGCTAGGATTTACACCTCAACGGACCTAATTCCCCTTTACATATGCCTTTATTGTCCAAGGTTGTAACATCCTACCTTCTGAGGCCCAAAACTAACCGCTACTAATGCTATAGTCATCCGTAGTTGTTATTTCTTGGCGACTGAATGCGGCATTGTTAATATTAATACATAGGAACACATGAATATGAAAAATTTTAAACTTCCAATAAACAGAATTTCTCATTTCATGCAAATTACATTTTAAGATTTAATTATATAATCCCAGACGTTAACCACGTTCAGATCACATATACATGTAAAAAATACGATAAGAGCGACATATGAAGATGTCCCCTTATGATGATCAGAGAACTAATAAATATGGACTTTACAGTTCTTAGTACATCACAACGGAATACACAAAATAGTTCCTATATAGCTATCCCTACCTCATGCACGTCACCAGAAGCTTATTCGTCAAAAACCTGAAAGTCTCCCACTCTCAGACTACTCAAATTAATTTTGAGTACCCGAGAGTTTGTGGAGAAACACAAACTTCGAGTCAGACAATAAGTATGGTATGAATAATCCCCTATCATCTCTTATCATAAATAGATATATAGTGAGACCACACCGCTTAGCGGAACGAGTTTCCCCCTCACTAGTATCCCAAAATAAAACATGCAAATCATTTACTATGCCTCTGCACCCAAAATGATTAGTCTTTACAAAATATGAAATAAAGCCATAAATCATATACATTGGATATCACATCCACCCATTTATTAGATATCCCATCTAAAAGCAATATATTAGATTTCCCATCTTAAATCAATTTATTATAATTCCCTTCTAAAATATTTAAAATGACTATCCGTCATAATTTAATAGGACTATCCATCCTAAATCCATTTAAAATAAATGCAGATTATCCATCGTACATTGTTTTATAAAAGTTGGTGTGGGCTATCCATCGCACACTCCATAGTTTTCCTCGGATGACTATGAACCCTTGGGTGCCAAATCCCGAGGCTAACCACCTCTGGCAAAATATTCTTTACTTTAGAAATTTGATGTAGGCTATCCACCGCACATTCCATGGTTTTCCTAGGTTAACCAAGAACCCAACACTTGGCCAATTAAAATATCATGATCCTCATGATTATGTATAAAAATTCATGATCCCCATGATTATTTATTTTCCCCAGGTATACCAACTGTTTAACCTATTCCCATTGGTAGCCCCAATTAGGTAAAATTAAATAAAAACACATCGATAGCCCCAATGTATATTTTTGAAAGCATATTTTTGTTTGTAACCCCAAACTATGTATCGAAAACATTAAACCCCCCCGGGTGTCCCCAAGGTTTATTTACATCCAATTTATATAAGGATCCCCCTTACATATTCAAACAAAGATAAGTATTTTATGCTATAACCCTTCGAAGTAACCCCTTCAAATCAGCAAAATTTTACTTAAGGAAAAATGGCTAAAACAACCCTGTAAACTGCTTCGAATGAAGCCCCATTCAAAAGCAAATAAACATCCAAAGTAAGCCTTCCTTTTGAAAGCATTACAAAATCATACCTTTCGACCTTGTCGGAAGGTTTCTTTTCGACCTAGTCGAAAGGTTCCACCTTTTGACTTTGTCGAAAGCCTGGGGTATCCCCTCTGTAAAACCATTTATAAACATTTCGAAATCATTGAAACTCAAAACCTTTCGAAATCATTGAAGGTAACCCCTTCGAAACCTTTCGAAGTCAAAACCATTCAAAAACAGTAATGTGTTGGTGTTGGAACCAACCCTTCGAAATCAATGGAGAGAGGCGGCAAGTTTTATAAAACAAAAGACAACCTTTGAATTCATCTAGGTCGAAAGGTTTGGAAGCGGCAACTATGCTTCCGACCCTGTCGAAAGCTAACCTTTCGACTTTGTTGAAAGGTTTCATTTAAAACAAGAAAGCAAACCAATCGAAACCTTTTTCTTTTAAACCATTTGACAATGTCAAAAGCTCTTTGTCGAAAGCTAGTAGGCGTATATTATTTAAAACCAAAACAAAGTTTCATCTCCTTCGAAAGCTCTAACCTTTCATCCCTAAACCTTTCGACCCCTTTCAATTCACTACATACTAGTCGCCTGATACCCTATGCATTGATTTTTGACCTAGTCGAAAGGTTTGATACCTTTCGACCTTGTCGGAAGGTTTGGGATGAAGGCGGAAGCTCTTGCCGAAAGAGTTAAAATAGTGAAAATACTATTTAAAATAGTTCTTATGTACCACACCTGCCTTGTTTGTCTAAATCTGATTGGTTGCCAGAATTTTATATTCATAATTACTGCCGACTTTCCTTATTTGGAAATTTAAATAAATTTGAAAAAGCCACTTTCTCCTTTATAATTATACAAAAAATTTAAGTCTCATACCTTAAATAATTTTATAAAACTATTAAAACATCATGAAAAATTCTAGAAAAATTCCAAAAAAATCAATTAATACGTTCTCTTCAACATATTAAATTTCAAAGCATATGAAGATAAAAACCACTCGGAATTTAACCAAAACCGAATAAAAACATGTTAATTAATCCATTAACATTTAAAATATCTATGTCTTATCCAAACAAAGGTTTAAATGGTTATATCCTAACCAAGGCACAAACATGAATCATGTATAACCCATAGCCGATCCAAACAGAGAAAAGATGATATGATAAAAATGATTACAACTTGATTAGTTGATTGGGGAATGAGATAATTACCTAGATTTATTTCCTTAACTTTTTCTTCAATTTATTGCTCTTCCTTTAGCTTTTAATGGCCGGCTGAAATATAGGTAAGGAGTTATGAATGAGAAAGTGAAATTTTATTAAGGTGGAGGAAGAGATTTATACTAAGAAATGTAGCCCCATTTCCAAGTTTACCCTTTAGGAAAATTCCTCCTTCTAAATTTAGTTAAGTCTTATTTTAGTTCATTCATTAAGACACAGCCATTGGATTTATTAATCTCACCTCCCTAATTATTCATATTATTCTATTTAATTTATCCAATTAAATATCCTAAATAATGTTAATTAAAATTCAGGGGCATTACAATGGTTTTGAATTAAAAATGCATACATAATAAAAGATGTATAACAGTGTGTAAATATGTATGTTGAATTTATATTTGGTAATTTTATATGATTTGAAATCTAAAATTAAGAATAATGAATTTATTTCAATTAAGGAAAAAATTGAGATTAAAAATAACATAATCGCATAAAATACATCTTATGAATTGAATTAAGGCAACACATATATGTTTCCACACACACACACACACACACACATATATATATATATATATATATATATATATATATATACGCCAAGTAATGTTTTAGATTTAAAAATAACTTATATATGTAAACATTGTAATTATAATATATGTATAAATATGTTTGAATTTAAAGCTAACAATTCAAATAAAACTTTTAATTTCAAAACAAAACAATAATAGGATTTTACATAAAATGTTAAATTCAAAAAGGAAACAAAAAGTTTTGGATATTACACAAAAGTCCACACATGAGTTCTGTATCGATTTTTTTTATTCTTTGTAAACAATACCCAAAACAATTGTATTCAAAATATCAACCAGATAACATAACAAATTGATTTTCATGGAAAATCTAAATAATTAACATATATAGTTTATTTACATTTGTGTATAAAATTATGTAATAGTTTTCAATCAAAATTTAGTTATTTTTTAACAAAATTTTCAAAATATAAGAGAAGGGAATTTGACAACTTCGGCACATGTAAATTAGTGATAAGAACATTCATATCTAAATTATACAGCGGACAATAACAAGTTCTCATAGGAGACAGAAAATCAAAATTATATGAATCACCATGAACGTACAGTGAATGGAGATAAAAAATTTGGATCTAAATAAAATCAACATAATAAACATATTCTAATTTAGATGGAAAAAAGGGATTTGAATTACATGTTGTAAGATGAACATTTAAAAGGCAATATGAATTATACATAATTCAAGCATATTGACAAGAGAAACACATTAAATTGAAGCATTACGTTCAAATTTGCCAAAAGTCACACCTTAAATGGTGAATCGATACTCCTTGATTCAATTGAATCGATATTCGGATCTTGTAAGAATCAAGAGATAAGAACCATCTTTTAGTTATTTTATTTGGTTTTGATTTTAGAAATTTTAAGCCCTAGAGGCCATTAGAATTTTCGGCTATGACTAGATGGGAGGATGGAAGAGAATGGAAAATGACCGAATCGATAAATCTCCTTAAGGAGGCAAAAAAGATAATTGAAGATAGGGGTGATTCACCTTTCTTTAGTTATGCTTTAGCCTTTTCATTTCAATTTGAAAATATCTTCCTTCCCCCCTTTGGACGGCTATAAAATGATGAGGAAGGGCCTCAAAAATCTAAAAACTCGTTTAGTATTTATTCCATTTAAATTCAATTCAAATATTCTACCGATATTGTATATCGGTACGCGTATGCATAAATTTTTATATATACGAATCCTATTAAATACTAATGGTATTAAAATATTAAATTAATTTTAATAATTAATATTTTACAAATATTAATTAACTTAATTAATTTACAATGATTATAAATTAACTATATCACGTGGTTTATTCAAAGTGTACATCATTTCGATTATGCGGCTCGAAGGTGGAAATTTAGCCAGCGATAAATATCGAACAATTCGAATATTAATGTTCATGCATGACCTTAGCTAGTGGTATGACATTTTCGCTGAATTTATCACTTGTACATGTTTTTGGGTAAAATCCAATTTTACTAATTATGAACAGTACCCTGTAGTCATGATTATTTACACCAATTCTCTTCATCAACACAACATCACATTAGGTCATATGACATTTGGTTTTGGTCAGAATACAAACATCATCCTAATTCAACTTGAATAGTCCAAACAAAAGTTGTTGATTCAATAATAACAATTATTATTATTCGTATTGCTCTGGCTAGAGACTTTAGCTTTGAGTTGACTACAATTGACCGTGATAGTAACCCCATATACTGAGGAAATGAATTCACTATTGAATATTGTTTCACTTCCATTGCTTTAGCTCAGACCCAAATATAGTCATTCAATGGACGTCATGCCACGATGTAACTATAATCAAAGTGGAGTATCCATATTAAAGTTCAATAGTATTCTCAAATCATGAGAACTGTGTAATAGCGTCACTTCGATATTCCTTGTTTGACCTTAGTTATATTAACCAATAGAAAACTATCGAGCGAGTCATTCCATAGTTATCTACTAACTACCAGTACTTAACCCCATGGTGCCCCAGCAGGCATGAGTGATACACTGCCCAACATTTGGGTATCATTACGTATTCTAGTCTCAATAGATGTATCGATATCCTATCTTGACACATCTTGACAAAAAATACTTAAAACAATATGTTATTTTCATTATCATAAATTTCTCATGATTACAACACATTGTAATTACTATCACTTAACATGTTATTTAAGGATTTTCTATTTAGTATGCTTAGATTATATAATTAATTAACATATCGCAATATAACAAGTGTATAATAAAAAGATAAACACCTTTCATTTCAAACGAAATTTATTATAGAGTTAACAATTTAAATAAATTATAGAATTTACTCTAGGACATACCCTAACTCTATCAATCTCCCACTTACATTCAGGGCCAATTATGGAATCTCAACTTCATTCCTTCAGTCGGTTTGCTTTGAAATGGTCCAGTTAGTCCCTTCGTGAATGGATCTGCTATGTTGTCCTTAGTGTCTACTCTTTCGATCACAGTCTCTTCATTTGTTACGAACTCTCTAATGTGGTGGAACTTACGTCAAACGTGTCTTGACTTCTTCTGAGACCTAGGTTCCTTTGCAATCTACATCGTTGCATTGTTATCACATAATAATGTTACAAGTTTTTCAATATTTGGAAACACTCCTAGCTCAGCCATAAACTTACACATCCAAATCGCTTCTTTTTCTCCTTCGTTGAGGGCGATGAACTTAACCTCTATTATTGAATTAACTACTATCTCTTGCTTAGATCTTTTCCAACTAATCCCCCAACCGTTCAACGTAAATACACAACTAGACATTGACATGTTGTCATCGAAGTCAATTTGAAGGCTAGAATCTGTATACCCCTTGATAAGGAGGTCTTTGTTCCCATATATAAGGAATAATTCTTTAGTCTTTCTCAAATACATAAGAACTTTTGTCCAATGCTTTTCTCCTAGATTAGACTGATATCGGCTTACGCATGATATCGGATTACGCATCCTAGTACGTAAGCCCCATCAGTTTTAGTACATAGCATAACCTACATGATGGAACTGATTGCAGATGCATACAGTTTCCTTTTCATATGTCTCTTTCCTCATCAGTATAAGGAGTGTCCTTCTTAGATAGGACAATTTTAGACCGAGTCTAAACAATTCTGCACTTAGAATTCTCCATATTAGACCTTTTTAGTATGGTATCTATGTACATGGATTGTGACAATCCCAACAACCCACTTGGATCTATCTCTATAAATCTTCATACCAAGTATGTAGGCTACTTCTCCCAAATCCTTCATGGAGAAATTCTTGGATAACCCTGCTTTCGCTGATTGCAACAATGGGATATTGTTGCCAATCAGGAGTAGGTCATTGACATACAAGACGATAAGCACTATAGCACTTCCTTGTCCTTTTTAATATATGCAAGCTTCCTCTGTGTTTTGATAAAACCAAACTGTTTGATTACTTTATAAAAACACTTATTCTAACTCCTCGAAACTTGCTTAATGTATTGACCCACCCTTCATATAACCCCGAATCAATGTCGAATGACAACACCTGAATACCACAAAAGACGGTCTATCGGGATAAAAATTAAAACAAAACACCATACTAAGGCATATCGATACAATCTCACAACAGGAAGATAACAGATAATATACTGAATTTACATGAACAAAATAGAATAAAAAAATATACAAGGGACTGCACTAGTGGAAGCAACTGATAAATAAATATCAATACAGAAAGTCGGAACAATTAACTCCATTCATATGGAGTTCTGAGTATAGTATCTGATATCACAAATCTCATATACAAAATAGCCTGTCCGTTATATGCTACATCACCAACAACTATACATATCTAATATATCGACTTCACACCTCCAGAATGCTATAGTAGTCCTGTTAGCGTGGCCCCAAAAGCAACCGACTCCCAAAACTACTCAATCGAGTACCCGAGAGTTGTCACGACAAAAACAGACAAGACAAAACACAGGTTAGACATAAAGTCTGGTATGGGGAACTATTTCTAAGTATTGTACATACATGCAACCTATATACATCTAATAAACGTGACCAAGGATCAATGGGTAGTACTAATCATACTTCGCCCTACTTTGTCCATACACCAACAAGTCAGGATGATACATAATAGTGGTTCCCTAATTAAAACAGTACATACTATAACAAGCCATGCTACTGAATATGAAAAACGAGTGTAGGGGTAATACTATACTTCATAAGCAATGGTGTCATAGTTCTCTCAATCCCTATTGAAGCATCTAAAATGCAAAACAAATACAATGATACAACTATGCTAACATAGCATCTCCTTACCAAAAAAATCTAAATACGAATATCTATAACTGATACCCATTTTAAATTGTTAGTAGCTATGAAAGTGACCTATGAGAGCCATAACTAACTTGTGGACTATCTTGAATACCAACACCTCAAAAGAAGATAGCATGTAGATCCCGTCGCAGCACCCGTCCGTACAACGTAACAATATATGTCCTACTCTAGATTGGCATCCCAATCTCTATCCACCATTGCTCCAGAACCACATCTGTAAGTCGTGTGTCTTAATGGTACAATGGATTCCTTTTACAAAATCGATATCATTCGATTATTTATGGATAGACAATTCGGATTCAAGCCATACTATGCACACCCTTCCCACACGTATACAGAACACTGAAGTATTGTTGTCCCCATGTGGATCATGATTCATTCTTGAAGTGCCTCGCACTACCCCATTGCCTCAAGTCAGGCATACCAATGCAATATATGTAATTTTCATAAACCGTGCATCCATAATTATATATGTATATATATATATATAATACTTGAATCGCATATTTATGCATCTGCATAATATACTTCGTTCACTGTTCTATAACCACAAGTCGGGCATACCGGACTATACATACGCTTAAATCGTGTATCGATAAATCATGTTAAATTTCCATTAACTACCAAAGAGACCTATCAAGAGCCACAACTAACTTATGGACTCCCTGTAACACCTCTAATTTTTGATAACATTATTCATGAGATTTAATTAGATAAATTAAATAGAATATGTAACTAATTAGAGTGATAAAGGGATTGGGATTTGAAAATAAAACTAAGGGCCGAGCTTAATTAAATAAATGTGTTTAAGAATGGTTTATAAGAAAATTAATTTACAAAAGGGTATATTGCGAAATAACCGCATTACTATAACCCTTATATAACCACGGCTTACCATCCATTCACGTTTATTTCTCATTTTCACAAAACATAAAATGCAAACAGAAAAGAGGAGCTAGCCATTGTTAAGGAAGAAAAGAAGAGAAAATTCAAATCAAGCTAAGGAATTAAAGCAAGGGGAATAATTCTTAATCTCAATCCAATCTCCTTATCCTAATCAAGGTGAATAATAATCTATATCATCTCTATTTTGTTATATAATCATTTGTTTTCGGGTTTAAGATTAAGTCCATTTTTATGATGATTTGGATGATGATATGCTTGGATCATAACATATTAGATTTAAACAAGATTGTTTAAATATGGATTTATACGGTTTTTGGGTAAAAATCGATTGAAAATGAATTTCGAATACCATGGAAAATTTACATGTTATGTAAAACATGATTTTGGAGTTGGGTTTTAATTTTCATAATTTTCCAAGTTATGGAGAATTAATTATGAATTTCCAAAGGAAAATATGGTTAATTGGGTTTAGAAATTTATTTCAAAAATTATATTAAGAATTTCGGTCTGAAATTTAGATATGTTAGATAACATATTAGAAGTTAATTTCTGTGATTTTTGGGGATTTTTCATAAGTGATTTACTGTATGAATTAAATTATTTTGAAAGGAGGACCTAAATGATTTAATTGTTTTGCTTACTCGAAGGGCTTATTTGCTAAATTGATCTTGGTTTAGATCTGAAATTAAGCGGTAGTTATTTTTGTAAAGAATTTGAAAAGTTGTGGCAACCAATCACATGTTTACAAGTAGGTGGATTAGTTGGAAAGTATTTGCTTTACTTAGCAATAAATCAGTTTTACCCAGAAAAGTGGGTTCCGCCTCTTTTAGAAGCTCTTTCGACCTTATGCTTTCGCTTCGACTCAGTCGAAACCAACCATGCCGAAGTCCACGAAGTCGAAACCAATACACAAGGTATCACTTAGATGGTACGAAGTGGATTGGAGGAAGGCGGAAGGCATAGTGTCGAGAGCATTGCTTCCGATGGGGTCGAATCCTTTGCTTTGCTTTCAAATGTTAAGCGCCTGCTTTGTTTTACCAAAGCTTTTGAAGGATTCGAATCGAAAAGGGTTTTCTAAATGGATCTCGAAGAAGGTTGCCATCTTTCATTTTTAAGTATAAGCTTTCGAATGAGTCCTTTGTTTATAAAACAATGCTTTCGAAAATGGTGGTTCCCACCTATTCGAAGCCCTGTTGCCTTTCTTTTGATTTTCGAAGGTATTTAATTCATCAATGTGTTTGAAGGTTAGCTTTTGTTTTAAACTTATAATAAGCCACTTCATAAATGCTTTCGAAAGGTGTTCAAGAGTTTCAAAGGCAATGGCTTCGAAAAAGGGTTTCGATGCTAACCTTCAATGGTTTATTTAAATGTTTTGAAGCTTTCGAGAGGATGGTGCTGATGCCATCAAACTTTCCCCAAACAATTTTAGATGAAGATTAAGGGTTTCGAAAGAGATACTTTCGTGTATATCCACTTTGACCCAAAAGATTTTTTTTATAGCAAAACCCAATGGTTTCGAAAGAGTTATTTTTATTGGTTTCGAAGCTAGGTTTTTAGGGATTATCAAGTAATGCTTTGGTACTTTTGAAAGGCGCATTTTGGTTTTGAAAGAGATGATTTAAAGAGCTTCGAAAGGTATATATATTTAGTTTTGAAAAGAAGTATTTTATGCTTTCGAAGGAGGTTATCTAGGGGTATCGAAAGTAAAATTTTAGGGCTTTGAAAGCCTTGGTTTTCAAAACATAAAACCTAATCTCATTTTAAAGGAAAACCATGGAATAATAAAAGAGTTTTAAAATGATTTAAGTATGGAGTTTTTGAAGAAGTTTTCCTTGATTAATAGTTTAAACGGATTAACTAAGTTTTACAAAATGATTTCAAGGATATTAAACCACAAGTGTTGGTATTATTATGTTAGTATATTTACTTCTTCATATATATATTCACATTGTAATGAACCCATGATTGTATTTTGGGGAAGGGCAGAATAACCAGCTAGTTTGACTCAGTAGTGAATATAAATTGAATTAACTCCTGAATGAGTAGAATAGCATCCAGGAGGTCAGACAGACCAGAATATAGGATGCCTAAACATTGAAGTTGTCAGATAGATAGGTTCATAGTAAACCCATGAAAACTATGTTTAGGAAAATTTATTGGCAGATACCAATAGGTTCATAGTAAACCCATGAAAACTATGATTAGAAAGAGTTATTGGCAGGGGCCAATAGGTTTGTAGTGAACCCATGAAAACAATATCTGGATTGAGTTATTGACAGATGTTAATAGGTTCCTAGTCAACCCATGAAAACTAGGATAAGAGGGAAGTTATTTGTAACGACCCGTAAATTTCAACTGTTTTTAATAACGTTATTAATTGAAATTTTGTGAAATTTAAACGATAAAATTTTGAAATAAAATTTTAAAATTTGGAATACGTCTAGTTAAACATAACAACTGGTAAATTTTCGTCCGAAAATATGGAAGTTTATTTCGCGTGTAAATTCACTTCAATTCAATCAGTTAAAAAGCGATGAAAATAAAATGTTTTCGAAACCTAAATATTTTTACATAGAAAAATTCTAAAACATCTTCTGAGCAAGATGTCAATTTGTCGTTTTTCCAAATTCGGACATCTTTGGCTCCGTCGATCTTATTTTTCAGGGTTTTTCTTGCATTTTCCGCCGGTAGAAAAATTCGAATTTTTATAATTCAATCGTACCACTGATATCCATATACCATTTTGATCGTCTCATCGTGCTGATCTCTACGGTATATTTATTTCCGTGTTTTGAGGCCCGGTACACGTCGGAAACGGTATAACGGTACATAGTATTGTTACTACAAATTCAACCTCTCCAATTGTCATTACTTTCAAAATTTGAAACCATGCAAACCAACAGCTGTCAACAATTAATGCCTTCAGCTTTTCACTATTCTCAATAGATTTGATATTGACCATTGCTATTCTTGAAATATTTTTTTTTACGTTTTCTGTTCCCATCAGTTCAAATAAAAGACAAGTATGTTTGCTTTTATACATTGCTTGAACTCAATTGCTATTCGCTCTCCTCTTCCACCCATTTGTTCTGCCATTGAAAATATATACAAACAAATGTTCTTCTTTATTCAACCTCCTCCCAAATTTGCACTAAGCCAACGTGATCTAATCACAACCCATGCCAACAACTCGTCCCTCAGCCTCTCCGCCTCACGTTTTCACTTCATCCTCTTTTCCAGCCTTTTCCCCTCATCTTCCGACCTACACCACCACCATCAGCCGCGCCACCACGACCAGAACTACTCCGCCTCCTCCGCCCTTTCTCTCTCTCCCCGCCTCGGCGTCACCACAGATCACCACTCCAGCAAACTCGACCTGGCCTACCCGAAACTTCCACCGCATCCAAACCCTCGACCACCTTTCCCCTATTGTCGCACACATCCCACCTGATAACCTGATCGAACATCCAAGACCCGAAACTCTTCCCACTTGGCCTCGGCCATTCCCCGCCATGTTCCACACCACAACAGCCTGCCTTCCGACTCTCTCCAGTTCGCCCACCACCTCTTATCACCAATGCATCCTCTGAGCCGTAGCCACCCATCAACCCCACGCTAGCACCAAGGGCCAACCCAAGCAATTCCAGATCCTCCATTCCTCTCTGCCGAACGCAGCATGCACGACAACCGGCCGACCCTTCGTTTCTCTTCCGTGCCGACCTCCTCAGCCTGAGCCTCATCTCCATCAGCTCTGCCTTCTCCCACTGCTCTCGTGCCTCTTCTTTTGCGTGCTCAGGTATCTATATGTATGCGTTATATTGTACGTGTATATATAAGTTCATTTGTTTAATGTGTGCAGTTTGTAATATTTCAAAATATAACATGTTAGTTATAATATTTATAAAGTATGAATATTTTGTGCATAAGGGATGTATAGATAAGTTCTGAAAAATGTATATGTCTGGCTGTTGGCTTGCTTTTGAGAAATATATGTTATGAAAGCCTATATGAATATTTGCTACTATCGGTTGTGAAATTTTTTTTATTTTATTTTATATAGGTTGTCACAGCTTAGTTTATATTAGTTTTAAATATATAAATTTTATAGCTGGTGAGTATATAAGTTTATGTACATATTTGTTTATATATGTATTATTTTTAAAGTATGTATATTTGATTGATTTTTGATTCTCACATCTCCTATTTACAATATGATTTTTATATATACATATAGTTGTTTACAAACCACCTACTTGCATTTATTTATTTTTTCTGTAAAGTTATATATTGGATCTATAAAATAGTACATATATGTAAGAATATTCCATGATTTAAGTTTACATCAAAAGGATACAAATTTTGAAGCATATATTAGCCTGTTATGTTTTGACGTAAAGATTTATAATAGTTTATCTTATATATCTAGGTCGTACTATTTTATATCTATAGTGATATAGTTTTTTTTAGTAGATTGGCCGTGTGTATTCTATAATAGATTTTAGTTTGTTAAATAATATTTGAAGAGGTGATTTGATCAATACGTGTTACAGTAGATTGACTTGGAAATATAATAGTAAAGTAAGATTTACATATACTGTAAGTGTAGTCAAGCTAGTGTATTTGTTCGGTTGATATTGGGTTTAAATTTTATTTTTTTTCTTTCTTATATATATTACGTATAGATATTTAAGTGTATTCAGATTTTGAAATATAAAAATATATGTAGATATTTTGATTTTGATTTGGTGTGTAAATATATATAGATAATATGACTTTGAAATTTTATAGTATTTTGGTGTAATTGTATTAAAGAGAAAAAATGAAAGTATACATAAAATATAATAATAATGGGTATATTTTCAGTTTATATCAAAATGGATTACCTTGTTCTCATCGATTCTTATCTATCAGCTTTGTCGTCAAATTCGTGCCAATCTAGCTTTGCCTTGGGATTCGTGCTTGGATTTCATAACTCAACTATATTATTAAATTTGATTGTATATCTCTCTAGCCTCGAAAGGTGAGCACTCACTCACGATTAACGTTCTTTTATTTATTAAATTTGATTTCAATTGAAACAACAATTGAAATATGCTGCTATTAGTTAATTACACTGTTATATATGTTATTACCTGTATCAGTTCACCTGTGACATATGACACCATTATCTGTTATATATGCCATGATAATCCAGTCTGGTTGTTAAATGATTGATTTTTGGATGTTTACAATTGGATGATAAATTGTTAATGATTGAAAGTGATAAATATTATGCAAGTAAATTTGACGTAGGATAATTAAAAAAATTTGAATTGATATATATGTTGAATTTGATTAGTTAATATGACCCCTTTTAATTGTTAAATTAATTGACATGTAGAATAATGAAATTACACTTTGAACCATCGACGTATATTGGATTAACTGTTGTAGTGATGAAATTTTAATAGATGACAAGTGAAAACCGTAATGTAATAATCTTTAATCTACATGAAATGATAGTGTAGATTCTAGAAATAATTATATTAATTCGTACAAATAACAATGCGAATTAATACGATTATTTCGGAATTATTTGAATTGATTATTGGATTGTTATTGATTGTTGTTATTGCTTGTTTATTTACTTTGACACCATCCCAGTTATCACACTACAAGTTCCCTTGTTATGTTTTGATTTTGAATTGAATTGGAATCGGGTTGAAATGATAAATACCCAAATTGAACTTTGACCTAGGATAGAGAATTAAATAATAAAAACCCGATTGGTCAATAATTTGATTTAAAAATAAAACGACGATTTTATTTGAATAATTAATATGGTTTTGAAATGAAGTTGAAATTTGAATTTTGATAAAAGGAAAATGTTAATATTTAATAATCTGAAACAAAATATTAACAATGTAATTGATGAAAGAATGTTGTTTAATTTGAGAAATGATTGAATTAACTTTGAAATGATTTAATAATTAAGTTTGAAATTATAATTAAGTTGAAATTATTAAACTTTGAAATTATTTAATAATTAAGTTTTGAATTATTTAAAAATTAAATAAGATTGAATTATTTAATGATTAAATTGAATTGAAATTCTTTAATAAGAAAATTGAACTTTTGAATACGTGAATTTTACTTCGTAAATAATTGAAATTGAGTTTTCTCTATTAAGTAGTTTTGGAAAATTATTTAAGTGAGTAAATAAGTGAAATGGAATTTCTTTAACAAGAAATGAAAATGTGATATTTTTGGAATTAATGTAAGACTTGTAATTGAAAGAATTGATTTAATGAATTGGAAATTTAATAGAAATTGTTTGGAATGATAAAGTAACTTAACGAATATTGAATAAAATCGATAAATGAAGTTAAACTGATTTGAATGTTAAATTAAATTAATTTAAATGATTTCGGAATGAAACTGATATACGAACTTGAATCAATATTTGAATGGTTTTAAATAAAGATTGAAATTGAATTATAAGATTTTGAAATGAAAATTTGGAAGTTTGAATCGTAAATTATTGGAAATTGGTTTTGAAAGACAAATGAAATGTTGGTTTACGAATTGAAATTGAAATTGAATTTGATTTGGTTTTGAAATATATAAACAACCAATCGGTGTAATAATTACGAAAGTTATTAAAGAGACCGGAGTCGGTTATGGACATACTCTATGTTTAAACCGAAAACCACTTTAATAACTATACGCGGAGTGATGATCCAGAATGAAGTGGTTGGAATGATGTGCGTGATGACTGAAGAAAGAGAACGATAATGGATAGCCTTGACACTTGTGTCAAATTGGAAATGACTAAAACAGGAGCTGTGTCGGGCCAATGGAGGATTAGCTACCTCAAGTGGACACACTTCTTCGAACTACTTATACTTGTTGTCGATTGGTGCACCCTTGATTTTGGGAGTGTTGTTTCACGGTGTTGCGGGCGCTGCGGCGTTGCGTTCTCACCAGTCCGGATCAGGCGAACGGTAGTATCACTACCTTGGGTATTGCCTCATGTGCCTTGTCATACTTGTATTCCATTTATACGCGACCACTACGATTTTGATTTGTACCTTTAGTATATGGATTGCCCTCTGGTGACTTCCGGTTTTGGGGAAACTACGGTCTTGTATATGCTTTTGGGAATAAAAATGTGTTAAGGGTGGAATGGGCCATGACTTAACACTATTTTGATATCTTATTATTACTGATAGACATTATCTACCTATCGTACACTACTACATAGTAGATAGTTTGACGGATCCTTAAAGGATGGTTATTCCAAACATCCTTTGAGTTACTTGTATTTCAATTGCTATTTCACTTGAGTTGGATTTATTAATATAAGAATGTTAATCCTGACTCGAGTGTTTTGTATTTTGCTTTACGCTCGGGTCAGACCTGAGTGTACCAGTATTATAGACTCACCTTTGGAGTTGGAGCTTTGCTTGAAGATCCAGCCATCTATTCTGCTTCCAGTATTCGATGATTCCAGTGATGGATTCTGATTTGTATCTGATGTATCATATTACTCTTCTGTTGTAAACTCTGATGTATCTTATACATTTATATAGTAGCTTCATGAACTACTATTTTCTTTTATTTCCGCTGCATTTATTACTCTGTGTCTGTGATCTGTGATTATATTTATTTACTGTATATGTTCAGTTTTGCCAATTTAAATTAACAACGCGGTATTTTGAGCAATTCAATTCCGGCATGAGTGTCTACCTATACACTTATAATGGATGCGAATGGTCCAAAATATTGGGTCGTTACATTATTGGAGTTACCAATAGGTTCAGGGAAAACCCATGAAACAATGATGTTATTGGCAGGGGCCAATAGGTTCTTAGTGATCCCATGAAAACTATGAAACTGGACAGGGAGTCCATAAATTTAAAGAGGTTAACAGTAAGCCCATAAAAACAATGATACAGGATAGGGACTCCATAAACATTAAACAGGTTATTAGTCAGCCCATGAAAACTAATAGGTTACTAATGACCCTAGAAACTATAAACGGGATAGTTAGTCAGAATGAATGGGGATGGGAAATCCAGAATTGATTTACTTGTTTTCATATCATCATATTGTTTTGAATTGTTTTAACCATTGCGGATGCAGGAGCACAGTATATGGTTTTATAAAGGTTTTAGGATACTAGTGAGGAAAAAACCTGTTCCACTAAGCGGGGTGGTCTCACTAGTTATCTAAATGGTTTGAGATGGTAGATTATTATTCATACCAGGCTTTATGTATGACTTGAAGTTTATGTTTTCCCCTTAAACTCTCGGGTACTCAATTGATTTTGAGTAGTTTAAGAGTTGAGGTTTTCAGGTACCTCTTTAGACGAATAAGCTTCCGGAGATGTGCAAGAGGCATGATAGCTATCTAGAGTTCTCTTTTATTTTGATTCCTCTGTGTTGTTGTTGAAAAGGAAAAGTTGTTAAGTTACCAATATATACTCTGATCATCCAAGGGGGAATCTTCATATGTCGCTCTTGGTGTATGTTGTAATAAATATATTTTCTCCGAACGTGGTTATCGTATTGGGATTATGTAATGAATTTGAAATGTTTTGAAATGGAATGAGAAAGATGTTTGTTGATTTTTAAATTTTTCCATATCCATGTATTTCTGTTATATCAATGTATCTAACATTACCATATTTAGTCGTCGAAGATTAATAGCTATGGATAATTGCAGCATCTATAGCCGCTAGTTTTGGGCCTCTATGTGGGGGATGTTACAAGTTGGTATCAGAGCATAGGTTTATGAAACTTAAAAGGAATTTAAACATAAAAGATTTTCAAGCATAATCCAATGAATCAGAAAATAAGATTGGTGTTTGGGATAACTCTATAGTAACGTACTCCCCTCTCTCTTAGACCGTTCTTCTGTATCTTACTAAGGCATGTATGTAGATTATGAGAAAGAAGATATGGAAGCAAGAAACGAAAGAGAAAATCTCGATAGAGGAAGCACCACAAATAATGGAAATGCTCGACCCACCAAGAGGAACCCGGGCCGACAGGCTAATGCTAACCAAAATTCAGATGCCAATGTTGGTGCGGGAAATCCACCAGTGGATATGGGAGCAATGTATAAGTTCTTTGTCAATATGATGCAAGCAAGAGTTGCTGCTAGAGTTGCTGGAAATGTTGAACGAGCTAATCATGTGGCTCTAGTTGGGAATAATTATGCTAAGCTGAGTAGAGATTACACCAGACTTGGTAGGAATCCATTTATGGGGACGGAGAATGCCATAGAGGTAGAGAATTGCTTGTTGCACTATGAGAGAATATTTGCTGATCTGGGTTTAGATGATGAGCAGAAGAGAAGGTTGGCCTCTAGGCAGCTGCAAGGGTCAGCACTTCATTGGTGGAACAATACTACTGTCGGAGTTCCGGAGGAGGAATTGACTTGGGTTGATTTTCGAAGGAGATTTGAATAGAGGTTTATGTCTGAGGTTGCTAAATCAGCGCTGCTGAGGATGTTTTTGGACCTGGAGCAGGGAGAGATGTTGGTTGTTGAGTATGCTGCTAAGTCTGATGAGTTGTCCCGTTATGGATATAATGCTATGGACACCGTCATCAGGAGAAATGGGAGAGGTTCGTTCGGAGATTGAGACCTGAGCTTGTTAGGGCGACCCTGACACATATTCGTAATCCTAGTAATGTAGTGGTAGAGATGACAATTCACCATAAAGAGATGCTTGTTGATTGTGCTAGAGAGAAGCCAGTTGAAACCCAGGGTTCTCCGGGAAAGAAGAGAAAGTTCTTTAAGAAGAAGGGAGCCTAGAAGGGGGAGGCTGCCAAGAAGGCAAAGGCTGATTTAGTTTGCTTTGAGTGTGACAAGAAGGGTCATTATGCTCATGAGTGCCGGTCGAGCAAGGGGAAGAAGGCTCCAGATAAGAAGAATGTGTAGTGCTTCAACTGTGACTAAGTTGGGCATTATAAGAATCAGTGTCCAGAACTGGTTAGGGTGGACAAGGGAAAGCCTTTTGCTATTGGACCAGCATCTGCTAAGCCAACTACAGCTGATAAAGGGAAGACTGTGATGGAAGGTATGTTTTTGATTCAGAGTATACCAGTTAGGATACTATTTGATACCGGTGCATCACATTCATTTATATCCCGGTCTTTGGTTGATATGTTATGCTTAGAACCGACATACCTTGTTACTTCCTTTAGGATTGCGAATCCAGTAGGAGGGTATGCAACTCTGGGGATGAGATGTGACTAGTTAGAACTTGATTTGTTAGGTCATAAGTTTGCATGCAGTCTGTATGTCTTTGATTTTGTAGATTTTGGAATCATCTTGGGAATTGATTGGTTGGGTAAATATGAGGCTAGGATATTTTGCCAGGATGGGGAGATATCACTAAGAGACGTAGATAGTCATAACTGAATCATATTTCAGTGGATAATTTTGACCGGAGTAGTTGTGTTTGGATAAGTGCTATGGAAGTGGGAGAAGAGTTAAGTCAGGTTCGAGTAGCAAGAGATTTTTGCATATGTCTTTGTGCCGGTCACAGGACTACCATCGAAACGAGCTGTTGAGTTTTGGATAGATCTTGTGCCAGAAGCTGAACCTATAAGTAGACCACCTAGCAGGATGACATTGACTGAAATGAAGGAATTGAAGGTGTAACTAGTGGATCTAGAAGGAAGGAATTTTATTAGACCAAGCAGTTCGCCTTGAGGAGGCTGCGGTGTTCATGAAGAAACCAGATGGGTTGTTGAGGATGTGTATCGACTATCGTAAGTTGAACGAGAGGACGATTAAGAATAAGTATCCTTTTCCGAAAATTGATGATCTATTTGATCAGTTGTGTGGAGCCAGAGTGTTTTCGCAATTGGATTTGGTGACAGGGTTCCATCAGTTAAGGGTGGCAGAGGACAGTATTCCTTTGACAGCATTTCGGACTAGGTATGGCTCATACGAGTGGTTAGTAATGCCATTCGGGTTAACAAATGCACATGCTTTCTTCGTGGATTTGATGAACCAAGTTTTCTGAGAGTATTTGGATAGGTTCGTGTTCGTTTTTATAGATGACATTTTGGTATACTCTAAGGATGAAAGTGAGCATGCAGATCATCTTAGAGTAGTGCTTAAGACGCTGAGGCAACATCAGCTAAAAGCGAAGTTTTCCAAATGTCATTTTTGGAAGAAAGAGGTTAAGTTTCTTGGTCACGTGGTTTTAGAGAAAGGGTTGTCAATCGATCCAGATAAGGTCGAAGCTGTTAATAATTGGAAGAGACCAGAGATGGTGACTGAGATTAAAAGTTTTCTTGGAATTGCTGGCTATTACCAGAGATTCATCGAGGATTTCTCACAAATAGCAGCACCTTTGACTAAGCTAACCAGGAAGGATGTGAAGTATGTTTGGTCCGACAAATGTTAGGAATCATTCCTTAAGTTAAAGCATTTGTTGACCAATGCACATGTGTTAGTAGTTCCAGACGGAAACCAAGGGTTGGTAATGTATACTGATGCATGTGGAACATGATTAGGAGCTGTGTTGATGTAGAATGGTAAAGTGATTGCCTACGCTTCACGACAGCTTAGACCGCATGAAGTGAGATATCCTACTCATGATTTGGAGTTGGCTACAGTGGTCTTCGCATTAAAGGTTTGGAGGCATTATCTCTTAGGGGAGAGATTTGAGCTATACACAGATCATAAGTCTGTAAGGTACTTATTCTCTCAGAAGGAGCTGAATATGAGACAGCAGAGGTGGCTGGAGCTTTTAGCTGCTTATAATTTTGGTATAAAGTATACTCTTGGGAAAGGAAATAAAGTAGTGGATGCTCTTAGCAGAAGACATCATAATGTGGTTTTAGATATGTTGGTAGAGTGGAAGGATTTAGAGGCTTTGACTACTTGTAATGTGCAGTTAAGGTCGACTGCTAGTTCTAGTCAGAAGACTGCCATGCTGTCCTGTTTAGAAGTTCGATCAGTATTGATCGAAAGGATAGCTTCTAAGCAGAAGGAGGATCTAGTATTAGCCGAGAAGGTCAGAAGGCTGGAGGTTAGAACTGAGATCGATGATCTAAAAGGTTTTAGTCTTGACCAAAGCGGATGGTTGAGAAAGAAGGGACGGTTGTGTGTTCCGAATGCCAAGGATTTACGGAAAGAAGTTCTTCGAGATTGTCATCGATCCAAGTTTACGATTCATCCTGGAGGGACCAAAAAGTATCAAGATATGAAGAGGAGTTGTTGGCATGTGGGTTAGGCAGCGTGCAAACTGTCAACAAGTGAAAGCTGAACATCAGAGCCGAGTGGGTGCTTCAACCTTTAGAGATTTCAGTTTGGAAATGGGATTCGATATCCATGGATTTTATAGACGGGTTTCCAAGGTCAAATAGGGGAAATGAAAGTATATGGGTCATAGTGGACAGGTTGACCAAGAGTACCCATTTCATTCCAATTAAGTCAACCAGGACGACACCTAATTTAGCTAAGTTGTTCATGAAGAACATAGTTAGACTACATGGGATTCCTAGTTGTATAATCAACGACAGAGATACTTTGTTTACTAGCGAATTCTGAAAGAGTCTACAAGATGTGTTAGGCACTAAGCTCAAGATGAGTACTTCATATCACCTTAAGAAGGATGGGCAGACAGAGAGTCGATAAGGTACTCGAGAATTTGTTGAGAGCTTGTGTATTGGACTTTGATGGATCTCGGGAAGATCACCTACATTTGGTTGAATTTTCCTATAATAATAGTTAGTAGACTAGTATAAGAATGACGCCTTTTGAAGCTTTGTATGGAAGACCATGCAAATCACCAGCATGTTGGTTCGAGACTGGAGAAAGATTAGTCTTAGGTTCAGATTTGGTTAGAGAGGAATCAGAGAAGATTGAGTTGATCCAAGAAAGGATGAAGGAAGCTCAATCCAGACAGAAAAGTTACACAGATAAAAGGCGTAAACACCTAGAATTCATAGTTGGAGATAAGGTTTTGCATTAAAGTATCATCGATGAAGGGTGTGGTACGATTTGGAAAGTCAGGGAAGCTGGCACCGAGATATGTTGGTTCATTCTAGATTATGGAGAGGAGTGGAAAGCTCGCTACAGAATAGAGTTGCCAAGCAGTATGGCTGGTGTCCATAATGTATTTCATGTGCCTCATCTTCGCAAGTATGTGCATGATCCATAGACTACTATTACTCCGACAGGGTTGGAAGATTTGATAGTAGAACCTAATTTGACTTTTGTTAGACAACCAATTCTGGTTGTAGCAAGAGATGAGAAAAGATTGAGGAACAAGACAGTCAAGTTGGTGAAAGTTCGGTAAAGCGACAAGGAGAAGGATTGTACATGGGAGACGGAAGACATGATTAGAGATACTTACCCTGATCTGCTTTGAGGGTATGTCTATATTAGATTTATGTAGATAGTTGCTGGTTAGGTAGAATGGTATGTTTGTTAGGAGTTGTTACATATGATAGCTATGTTTAGTATTTAGTCCTTACTAAATTTCGAGGATGAAATTCTTTAAGGAGGGGAGCCTGAACACCCTAATTTTTTATAACATTATTCGGAGGATTTAATTAGATAAGTTAAATAGAATAATGTAACTAATTAGAGTGATAGGGGGATTGAGATTTGAAAATAAAAATAAGGGCCGAGCTTAATTAAATAAATGGGCTTAAGAATGGTTTATAAGCAAATTAATTTACACAAGGGTATATTGGGAAATAGCTGTATTACCACAACCCTTATATAACTACGACTTACCATTCATTCATGTTCATTTCTCATTTTCACAAAACTTAAAAAGCAAACATAAAGAGGAGCCACCCGTTGTTAAGGAAGAAAAGGAAGAGAAAAATTCAAATCAAGCTAAGGAATGAAAGCAAGGGAAATAAATCTTAATCTCAATCCAATCTCCTTATCCTAATCAAGGTGAATAATAATCTATATCATCTCTATTTTGTTATGCAATCATTTGTTTTCGGGTTTAAGATTAAATCCATTTTTATGATGATTTGGATGATGATATTCTTGGATCATAACATGTTAGATTTAAACAAGATTGCTTAAATATGGATTTATACGGTTTTAGGGTAAAAATCGATTGTAAATGATTTTCGAATGCTATGGAAAATTTATGTGTTATGTAAAACATGATTTTGGAGTTGGGTTTTAATTTTCATAATTTTCCAAGTTATGGAGAATTAATTATGAATTTCCAAAGGAAAATATGGTTAATTGGGTTTAGAAATTTATTTCAGAAATTATATTGAGAATTTGGATCTAAAATTTAGATATGTTAGATAACATATTAAAAGTGAATTTATGTGATTTTTGGAGATTTCTCCTAAGTGATTTACTGTGTCAATTAATTATTTTGAAAAAAGAACCTAAATGATTTAATTGTTTTGCTTAATGGAAGGGCTTATTTGTTAAATTAATCTTGGTTTAGATCTGAAATTAAACGACAGTTATTTTTGTAAAGAATTTGAAAAGTTGTGGAAACCAATCACATGTTTACAAGTGGGCAGGTTAGTTGGAAAGTATTTGCTTTACTTAGCAATAAATTAGTTTTACCTAGAAAAGTGGGTTCCGCCGCTTTTAGAAGCTCTTTCGACCTTATGCTTTCGCTTCGACTCGGTCGAAACCAACCATGGCGAAGTCCACGAAGTCGAAACCAATACACAAGGTATCACTTAGATGGTGCGAAGTGGATTGGAGGAAGGCGGAAGGCATAGCGTCGAGAGCATTACTTCCGATGGGTTCGAAACCTTTGCTTTGCTTTCGAATGTTAAACGCCTACTTTGCTTTACCAAAGCTTTTAAAGGAGTCGAATCGAAAGGGGTTTTCTAAATAGCTTTCAAAGAAGGTTGCTATCTTTCATTTTTAAGTATAAGCTTTCGTATGAGTCCCTTGTTTATAAAACAATTCTTTCGAAAATGGTGCTTCCAACCTAGTCGAAGCCCTGCTGGCGTCTTTTTTGCCTTTCTAAGGTATTTGAGTCATTAATGCGTTCGAAGGTTAGCTTTTGTTTTAACTTATGCTAAGCCACTTCCTAAATGCTTTCGAAAGGGCTTCAAGGGTTCCGAAGGCAATGGCTTCGAAAGAGGGTTTCGATGCTAACCTTCAATGCTTTATTTAAATCTTTTGAAGCTTTCGAGAGGATGGTGCCGACGCCATCAAACTTTCCCCAATCAATTTTATATAAAGATTAAGGGTTTCGAAAGTGATGCTTTCATATATATTCACTTTGACCTAATAGATTTTTTTCAAGCAAAACCCAATGGTTTCGAAATAGTTGCTTTTATTGGTTTCGAAGCTAGGTTTCTAGGGATTATTAAGTAATGCTTTGGTACTTTCGAAAGGCACATTTTGGTTTCGAAAGAGTTGATTTAAAGAGCTTCGAAAGGTTTATATTTTGAGTTTTTAAAAGAAGTTTTCTATGCTTTCGAAGGAGGTTATTCAAGGGTATCGAAAGTAAAGTTTTAAGGCTTCGAAAGCCTTAGTTTTCAAAACATATAACCCAATCTCATTTTAAAGAAAACCATGGCATAATAAAAGAGTTTTGAAATGATTTAAGTATGGAGTTTTAAAAGAAGTTTTTCTCGATTAATAGGTTAAAGGGATTAACCAAGTTTTACAAAATGATTTCGAGGATATTAAACCATAGGTGTTGGTATTATTATGTTAGTATGTTTACTTCTTCATATATACATATATATATATATATATATATTCATATTGTAATGAACCCTGACTATATTTTGGGGAAGGGTAGAATAACCAGCTAGGTTGACCCAGTAGTGAATATAAATTGAATTAACTCCTGAATGAGTAGAATAGCATCCAGGAGGTCAAATAGACCAGAATATAGGATGCCTAAATATTAAAGTTGTCAGATAGACAGGTTCATAGTAAACCCATGAAAACTATGTTTAGGAAAAGTTATTGGCAAATGCCAATAGGTCCATAGTAAACCCAGGAAAACTATGACTAAAAATAGTTATTGGCAGGGGCCAATGGTTTGTAGTGAACCCATGAAAACTATGTCTGGATTGAGTTATTGACAGATGTCAATAGGTTCTTAGTCAACCCATGAAAACTAGGATAAGAGGGAAGTTATTGGAGTTACAAATAGGTTAAGGGAGAACCCATGAAATAATGATGTTATTAGTAGGGGCCAATAGGTTCTTAGTGATCCCATGAAAACTATGGAACTTGACAGGTAGTCCATAAATTTAAACAGGTTAACAGCAAGCCCATGAAAATTATGAAACTGGACAGGGAGTCCATAAACATTAAACAGGTTATTAGTCTGCCCATGAAAACTAATAGGTTAATAATGACCCTAGAAACTATAAACGAGACAGTTAGTAAGAATGAATGGGGATGAGAAATCTAGAATTGATTTACTTGTTTTCATATCATCGTATTGTTTTGAATTGTTTTAACCATTGCGGATGCAAGAGCACAGTATATGGTTTTATAATGGTTTTAGGATAGTAGTGAGGGGAAAACTCATTCCGCTAAGCGTTGTGGTCTCACTAGATATCTAAATGGTTTGAGATGGTAGATTATTATTTATACCAGGCTTTATGTCTAACTCGAAGTTTATGTTTTCCCCTTAAACTCTCGAGTACTCAATTGATTTTGAGTAGTTTGAGAGTTGAGGTTTTCAGGTACCTCTTTAGATGAATAAGCTTCCAAAGACGTGCAGGAGGCATGATAGCTATTTAGAGTTCTCTTTTATTTTGATTCCACTGTGATGTTGTATAAAAGGCAAAGTTGTTAAGTTGCTTATATATACTCTGATCATCCAAGGGGGCATCTTCATATGTCACTCACTACAACAAAAATGGCCTTTCGCAGCGTTTTAAAAACACTGTGAAATGCTTTCGCAGCGTTATGAAGAACGCTCTCTTTCAACAAGCTGTAATAGGGTCGGAATATATTGCAGCGTTTTGAAAACGCTGTAAGAAATATTCCATATTGCAGCGTTTTGCCTTTTTGCAGCGTTTCAGAAATGCTGCAATATGTCCTAACCCTACTATAGTTCATTGTTAAACAACATTCTTCAAACGCTGCGAATGTGTTTCACAGCGTTTTTAAAACGCTGCGAAAGTAAATTACTACGTTTTTAAAACGCTGCAAAAAGATTTTTCACAGCATAGATAAAACCCTGTTGAAAGCCATATATTTTTATTAATTTTCTAGAACAGACCCTTGAATTAGCTGAGATGTATAAAACATATTCAAATGAAACAATAACATTAATCATATAAACACATTTAAATAGTTCAACACATTATATATAATAAACATATCCATATTTACATAATATCTTTATAATACTTTGTTCTTATATTCTTTACCATGTTAAACATAATGCAGAAAATAATAAATTATGGCCAACAAAATTACTTATTGGGATATGAATCGTTGAAGTTTATATCAAAACCTTCCAACAACACCAAATATTTTTCCAAGATTTTGCCTTGAATAATCCTTTGTTCGAGAATGGAGCAGGTGGGCTGAGGAGATGAATGAAGCAACCAATTAACAATGGTGACCAGTTCTGTCGTATCCAGCTGAATATAATGCAAAAAAGGATTAGACTGTTGTATTGGCAGTATGCATTGACATATGCAATTAGCTGAAACAAAGACTAATACAACTGCAAGCAATGACTTTCACAAAGAAATTGAATAGAAAATGAAGCAATAAAATAGCGTTTAACAATAATGACAACTGGAGCAGCAATATTCTAAAGCCAACGGACTATGAACTGAATATGAAATGTGAACTGAATATCATGATGATCAATCAAACTACTGAACTAAAGAATGCTAACTAAGTGACATAAGATGGAAGCAACTAATTAGCATGTATGGAATGGCATGACGATAATTTGAGTGAGAAACATAAGGATTAGTCAGGGGTACCAGATTAGATAGAACTGAAGAAATTATTAAAATGTGCAATTGTCAGTTATGCACATGCACAAAACTGCAAGATTATTACAATCCCATTTGAGCCAGCAATATGCATTTAGATTTAAATAATGAATTTCAGTTGTAAGCTATTAAGCTCGTGTACCTGTAAGTGTGAAATTTTTGAGAAATAAATTTTTTTCTTCCAATACAAAGTTCATGCAAACAAGTACAATCAACATGGAACTAGAGAGTACATCTTCTTATGTCGAGGAATTGAAGACAACGTTTCTAATGGATGGGACAGATTATCAAAGGAAGAGTATTGCTTTACAGGACTTGTGCCAGGAGTTAAGCAACATATTCTATGAAATTGAATGCAGCTTGCAGTTACCTTTCTCAAAAGGTGGAACTAATCAAGTATGTGGGTTATGTTTTGACTTGTTTATTGTGATAATAAAGTATATGTGTCTGTGCGTTCATGTTTCAAATTATATCATTCCTTTTGTTTGATATATTTTGACATGTATCATATAATTGAGGTCGAGGTCAAATTTCTACCTTTTTGTGATCATAATTCAAATTACACATTCCTTTGCATAATACAATTTTCCAAGTACGAATGAAGAACACAGTCATAATAAAAACATGCAAAAGCAGTAGTTGGTTTAAAGGCTCAAATGTCCCTGCTTCGAGTAAATTACCTGTGAACGAAGCCTGGAAAATGGTAGTGGAAAATAGTATTTCTGGAAAACTGAATCCTAAATTGGAAGAGATATTTTAAAGAAATTTGAAACCTGGGAAACAAATGAATTGATGATTAAGGCATTGTCGCGACTGTTGTTATCAAATGTTAATTTGGATTACTGGAAATTGGTAAGGGAAAGCGCTATATGGAAGCTACCTTTCTACGAAGAGATGGTTATAGCCAACGTGTTGGAATTATGTTATACTTGTGATACATCCCCATATTTAGTAGGTAACTTGAATTGTAAAGTCCTTGGTGCAACAGGATAATTGCTTGTTGTAATCAGCTTTGCGATCCTCTTATTTCATACAGAGGATTTAAACAGTCTCTGTATTATACATTTGGTTATGAATATTTTCTCTTATAAGGTCATTTATCATACGTTAATCACCATTATTCCAAAATTTTCCTTGACAAGAATGTCGTGCACCTAAGTGAATGTTATCGTTATGATGATGAATAACGTGAATGTGTATTATTCCAAACTTATTAATCCTTATAAAACTTAGGTAATTAGTTAAATTTTAATAATGCTTAATTGGTTTTTATAAACTTATTTAATTTTTATAAAAAAATTAGTTAATTTCTATAAAATTTAGTTAACTTGGTTATATTTTATATTTAAATAATATTTAGTTAATTTTTATAAACTTAGTTAATTTATTATTATTATTATTATTATACACTCTTTTATTTTTTTTAACTATAATCATCATAATTATTATTATAAACTTGTTGATTTTTTATTATACTTAGTTAATTTTTATAAACTTATTATCTTTTATAAATCGTACTTAATTTTTATAAAATTTAGTTAACTTGGTTAATTATTATTATAGATTTAGCTATATTTTATATTTTTATAATACTTAAATAATTTTTATAAACTTATTTATTGCAATTATTATATACTCGTTTAATTTTTCTAACTATAATCATCGTCGTCGTCGTTATTATTATTATAAACATGATAATTTTCATAAAACTCAATTAACTTAGTTCAATTTTCATAATACTTGGTTAATTTTATATACTTATTTAATTTTTATAAATTTTAGTTTATTTTTATAAAATTTAGTTAACTTAGTTAAATCTTTATAATACTTAGTTCATTTTCATAAACTTATTTAATTTTTATAAAATTTAGTTAACTTAGTTAAATTATTATTATTACTATTTTAAATTTAGTTAATTTTTATAAAACTTAATTAGCTTAGTTAATATTTTATAATCTATTATTATTATAAACTTAATTAATCATCATTATATTATTATAAACTTATTAATCCTTATAAAACATAGGTAATTAGTTAAATTAGTTAGATTATTATTATAGATTTAGTTGTATTTTATTTTTTATAATACTTAGTTAATTTTTATAAACTTAGATAGTTTATTATTATTATTATTATTATAGAAAATATAACAAAAGCAAAAAAAACATCACTTGCTTACTACAAAAAGATGCAGATAGATGGCATTACTTATGGGAGTTAGTTGCATGGTTAATACCTTAAGAGCATGCAGTGCATCAGTGAAATCATCTGCGAGTCGTTGTCTCTTTTTAGCTTCTTTCTCTTCCTTTTCTCTCAGCTTTTCCATGAAATAGTCAAATATAAGCTACAAAAAAGGAGAGGGAAGGGGACTTCAACTTATGGTTCATATAACCGACTTGAGTCGAGTGTTCCAGTAATTCTTTATGTCGTTTTCTGTTCTTTGTGGCAAATATGAAGCTATCGCTGCCCACCTACACAAGATTTGCATTACATGTTTAGAAATTGTCGTTTTCTCCAAACATAAGAACAGGTCAGAAAATCACAATCAGTTATGTTTTATAGCTGTTTGACATGCGTATAGCTACATGTAGGAAAAATGTGTGGGTTTATTTATAGGTACCTGTTCCCTAGCATAGATTGAAGTTGTATAATCAAATTTTCTTCATTAGGTGTGAAATTGCCTCTCTTTATTCCAGGCTTGAGAAAATTTGTCCATCTTAATCTACAACTTTTGCTGCATCTTAGCAATCCTGCATGCATACATATTAATTCATATACACATCAATTCATACATGGTATATACACAAAAAGCATGCATAATTAAGCAATTGCAAAATTAAGCAAAATATATACCAGTGTTAGCTGGGACTAATCTCCAATTATGCGGCCCATGTTTTTGAATGTAGGAAAGTAAAAGAACATCTTCCATATAAGTTTGTTTATCAAGAAAAATATTTCAAACGGGTTAATCTACACAACAAATTTATTGTAAATAACAAAGGAACAAGAAGAATCTATGCTTTTAGCTGAGTTGAGATAAACGTGTGCTCGGTGGGCACATGTTACGCATAGTTTCAATATATGTAACAATTATTGTCCACTTTCTAGTATGCCAATGTAATTATAACTTATTCCAAAACCAGTGTAAAAGCTGCATATTTCACTTTATGCATAATTACCATGTTGAACTCTACGATATGACTTAAAATTGAGAACACATAAGATGTTTTGTATTATCCAGACTTTTCTGAATGTCCTATAATGATTTATAAAACACTTTATGCATAATTCGATTGTATTTGGACAAAATGATCTAATTTTATGTCTATACTTATAAACAAATTATTTGAGCAATCAAGTTGCCAAAAATTAACAACTCGATTGTTTTTTTCCTCAATTGTCGGTAGAGCTCCAAAAATTGCTCAAGTAATAATAATGCACTGGTCAATTGATAGTTTTTGGTTAAATTAGCAACTACAAGCAATTTCTTTTACAACTGAATCATTAAGAAATGTCATCAGCAAGTAAATTGTTATACTTACCTGATCCCAATTATCCTCATCTATAGTGCCTTTAATATTCCCTAAAAACTCAGGCAATTGACTGCCTTTTTTTCTATCAGCAAGGGAAGTAGCTACACTTGCATAGATCTCAACCGCTTGAAAATTGTAAAGTAAAACACAACAACAGATTTGGGGACCATGTAAAAGGAAAATAAATACATAATAATTGAGTCCAACATATTTAAAATGGAGATGTGTGTGGGTCAAATGATGAGGTTACTTGGAATAAATATGGAAGTAAAGACAATGCAAACTTCCAAACCTGAAAGTTTTTGGATCGGTTGGATTCCCAAAAGGAGAATGCTTCCATTGAGGCCTATCTGCATCATTGAGTGATTTCACAAACTCAACCTATAGTTTATCAAGCTATTTTATGAAATTTATAAGAGACAACATGATGTATTGCTTAAAGCTATTTCATTTTTTCATCTTTCAGAACAACATCCTTAAAACTATCATATGCCCATGTCAATGTCAGCTCAATCTAAAGTTTGGATACCGATACCACTTACACTAGGTTATTGTAATGATAAACTCCAAAATGCATCCCCTTTTCATTTTTCATCGCCTCATTTATCAGGGCCTTATCATCGTGCCCTTTCAAAACTACCTGTTTTCATGAGATCAGTAGTTACCAACTGAAGCCTTTCCTTTGCTCCTTCTAGCTCCCATAAGTGTGCTACTTTTTTGTGATCTCCTGTATAATAATTAACATAATGTAATATGAAGGTCAGTTTAGAAGCTTTTGGTCGATGTTTGTACAAAAGAAGAAAAACCTGGTAATCACAAATAACTAAAATTAACAAGAGGAATATAAGGAAACCTGGATTTCTAACGGTTCCTTTGACGCTATACCCAGATTCGAGAAGTCTCTTTATGAGCCATGAAGCTACGAAACCAGAGGTTCCTGTCACACAAACAGTTCCCTTTTCACCCATTTTGTTTTCAAGAAAAAAAACTAAAGAAGCTCTAAATATATAAGCATACATGCAGACCGAGCTTCGAAAATATTGTGGGTCATTCATTCCATGTTTATGAATAAATTATCTCTGGAGGTAGATTGTAGACTTGTAGTTAACACCCTTAAACTAAAGGTCATAAATTTGTTAGATAACAATATTGGTGAGTCATCTAATGTGAATGAATGATTGTTTTTTTTTCCTGAAAAAAATTCAACTTAGTATTCAGCGGTTTCAAGCTATAGAAAAGTTAAGAATGATAATTATTTTCCAAAAGACAAGAAAATTGAGTTAAATACCAAAATACAAGAATGGAATAAGATGTGCCGGAAAGGAACATCTCCTTTCCAATCGATGAAGTCTGAATGCTATTTAAGGTAAAATAAAAAGGTGAAACCACACAACAAATCATTACTGACCCTTAGTATAGAATGCACTTATAGATACAAATGGTCACTAGATCAAAACACAAAAAAAGTTCCCTCTCGAAAACAGTTAAAAAGAATGGTCTACCTTCGTTATAAAGTTTATAAAGCTGAGCGATAAAATAAAATAAGAAACTAAGAAAAATAAAATAAAATAAGAAACCATGATGAGTTTTTCTAACATGTACAATTAAACCGATAGCATTTTCCAGTCAAAAGCCAAGAAAAATAATTTTAATTAACTTATCATAAAGTTGCAGAGTATGCGAACTTAATGTAAAGAGTACCTGCTTTTCAAGATCCTCCGAATAAAGGAATATATTTGAATACTAATTTCTATGTTATTTCTAACATACCTTAACACAATAATCACGCCAATGCATTTTAGTTGTAAGCCAACCAAACAAAACATCTTCTTCCATTATTTTGCGGAATGCGTCACGGTTTTTACGCTCTTCACGCCTTAGTTGCACCTTAATAGAATTTTAAGGGTTAATGAGAACATTCCAATTATATTCAGAACTGAAAACAAAATATAGCTATCCTTTTTTGTAATCACCATTTTGTTAAAATATTAATAATGATATAAACTTACTTTTTTGTACTTTTTTGTGCTGCTCCTCTTCTTTCTCAAGATCATATATGTACTCCTGAAAACATATGCAAGTTAGAGGAAGTATCACATTATAAGTGATATTACAAATGAAAATAAATAAATTTGGACTTGGAAAACATCCAATTGGTCCAGTAATTCAAGTTGACGACATCTATCATTATCCTCATCCATCATGTGAACCTGAACTTTCCTCCATGTAGTGTTGAACTAAGCATGAAAGTGAAATAATCAGTGCTATAATATAAAAAAATACAAAAATAAAGAATAACTATGGTCTATGTTCAGCACCTTAATGAAATCACATGACTCGAGAAACGATCTGAATTCAGCAATACATTGCTTGTGTTCCTCTGCTATTTTCTCTCTCTCCTACAACAGTTTTAAAACTGTGACCAAATATTTATAATCTAAAGTTAATCTACACCATAACTGATGAGATACAAGTTCACAGCTAGTGATTGAACTTCAAAACTTCAATATTCATGCCACTTATAGATTTTATGACCAATCTCTCTTCTGATAATCATTTTCGTTTGGGAAGGAATAACTCCTATAAGCGGTGAGAGATATGCCAATCTAACACCCAACTTCTTAATGCCCCATATCTCAAAGAGTTGCAATATTGATTAAAGAGAAACCAAAAGGTAAAATATGAATGACAAAAAGTTCATCAGAGGCACATGACAATGGCATATTCAATAATATGAAAAAAAGTGTTTAATTTTAATCCATTGTTTGATAATTTTTGTTAATTTATGTTTTTGAAATAATCATGGGATTGGAAGCTGGAATATTTTGACAGTAATTGAGTGAAATACCAAAATCAGTCATTCCTAATTTGGACAAAATTTCAAACATTTAGTCTAAAATATTGGACTTCATCTCCCAAATTCTGAACATGCATTTTTTTGGAGGATCCCATGAGACTAAAATAATATGACAATTTCATCTAAACTAGGATATGGTAACAACATAAACTCTTTTAAAGAGTTTGACAATAATATAATGAATCCTACCACTGATAACTATTTAGTGAAGAATAATATCATGTAATAACTGACTAGCAAAAACATAAACCTAATTTATCAAGGGAAATGAATTTGAAAAACATTAATAGGGAAACATCAATTAGAAAAAGTAAACATGAATTATTCATTTGCCTACATAATAGTCGGATTCCTTAACAGTACAATAGTAAACCTAACAGTACAATAGTAAAAAAAATTAATTCTGAATTGAGCAGAAAGAAATTCACAAATTCTAACCTAAAAAAGGATTGCAACTGAGAACTCGTAGCGACGTGAGTTGACCGAATTCAAGATTATGGATGGAGCTTTTACACGAATCTACGAAGTGTCATCGATGTGATGTGGAGGTCGGAGAAGCAATTAACAGTGCGAGCTAACGTATCTGAGGAGGGAGGGTTGGTCGGCAATGAAATGAAGGAAGCAATTAACAGCGTGACCGAAAGTATCTGAGGAGGGAAGGTATTTCGTTTGGAAATGAACAAGGAAGGGTTTGGGAGGGGAAATGAAAAAAGGCCAAAAACATGGAGCGAAAATTTGCAGACGCCCCGCCAAATCAATAAGGCAGCGATTTTTGTAATTAAACAGCGATTTTTATTGTATATAATAGAAGTAAAATTGAATAATTACAGCTTTTTAGCTTAAAGGCTGTTATATAGAGCTGTTAAACACAATTTTTCTTGTAGTGACTCTTGGCGTATGTTGTAATAATTATATTTTCTCTGAACGTGGTTCTCGTATTGGGATTTTGTAATGAATTTGAAATGTTTTGAAATGGAATGAGAAAGATGTTTGTGATTTTTAAAATTTTCCATATCCACGTGTTTCTGTTGTATCAATGTATTTAACATTACCGTATTTTGGTCGTCGAAGATTAATAACTATGGATGACTGCAGCATCGGTAGTTGTTAGTTTTTGGCCTCCAAGTGGGGAATGTTACAAGTTGGTATCAGAGCATAGGTTTATGAAACTTAAAAGGAATTTAAACCTAAAAGATTTTCAAGCATAATCCAATGAACCATAAAATAAAATCGGGGTTTGGGATAACGCTATAATAACGTACCTGTATTTGATATATATATATATATATATATATATATATATAAGTACGTATTCCCCTCTCTCTTAGATCGTTCTTCTATATCTTTCTAAGGCTCGTATGCAGATTTACGAGAAAGAAGATATGGAAGCAGGAAACGGAAGAGGAACTCTCGGTGGAGGAAGCACCACAACTTATGGAAATGCTCGACCCATCAGGAAGAACCCGAGTCAACAGGCTAATGCTAACCAAAATGCAGATGCCAATGTGGGTGTTGGAAATCCACCAGTGGATATGTGGACGATGTATCATTTTTCATGAATATGATGCAAGCAGGAGTTGCTGGAAATATTGTAGGAGCTAATCCTGTGGCTCCAGTTGGGAATAATTATGCTAAGTTGAGTAGAGATTACACCAGTCTTGGTGGGAAGCCATTTATGGGGACAGAGAATGCCATAGAGTTAGAGAATTAGCTATTTCATTGTGAGAGAATATTTGTTGATCTGGGTTTAGATGATGAGAAAAAGAGAAGATTGGCCTCTAGGCAGCTGCAAGGGTCAGCACTTAATTGGTGGAACAATATTAATGTTGGAGTTCCAGAGGAGAAATTGACTTCGGTTGATTTTCAAAGGAGATTTGAACAGAGATTTATGTCTGAGGTGCTAAATCATCGCTGCTGAGGAAGTTTTTGGATCTGGAGCAGAGAGAGATGTCGGTTGTTGAGTATGCTGTTAAGTTTGATGAGTTGTCCCGTTATGGATATAATACTATAGACACCGTCATCAGGAGAAATGAGAGATTCATTTAGGTATTGAGACCTGAGCTTTCTAGGGCGACCCTGACACATATCCGTGATCCTAGTAATGTAGTGGTGGAGATGGCAATTCGCCATGAAGAGATCCTTGTTGATTGTGCTAGAGAGAAGCTAGTTGAAACCCAGGGTTCTCAAGGAAAGAAGAGAAAGTTCTTTAAGAAGAAGGTAACCAAGAAGGGGGAGGCTGCCAAGAAGGTAAAGGCTGATTTAGTTTGTTTTAAGTGTGAGAAGAAGGTTCATTATGCTTATGAGTACCGGTCAGCCAAGGGGAAGAAGGCTGCAGATAAAAGGAATGTGAAGTGCTTCAACTATGACCAAGTTGGGCATTATAAGAATCAATGTCCAGAACCGGTTAGGGCGGACAAGGGTAAGGTGTTTGCTGTTGGACCATCGTCTACTAAGCCAACTGCAGCTGATAAAGAGAAGACTGTGATGGAAGGTATTTTTTTGATTCAGAGTATACCAGTTAGGATACTATTTGATACCGGTGCATCACATTCATTTATATCCCAGTGTTTGGTTTGATAGGTTATGCTTAGAACCCGATTACCTTATTACTTCCTTAAGGGTTATGAATCCAGTAGGAAGGTATGCAACCCTGGGGATGAGATGTGACCAGTTAGAACTTGATTTGTTAGGTCATCAGTTTGCATGCAGTCTGCATGTCTTTGATTACGTAGATTTTGGAATCATCTTGGGTATGGATTGGTTGGGTAAATATAAGGCTAGGATATTTTGCCAGGATGGGAAGATATCACTGAGACACCCAGATAGTCATAACCGAATCATATTCTCAGTGGAGAATTCTAACTGGAGTAGTTGTGCTTAGTTAAGTGTTATGGAAGCGGGAGAAGAGTTAAGTCAGGTTCGAGTAGCAAGAGATTTTGCAGATGTCTTTGAGCCGGTCATAGGATTACCACTGAAACGAGCTGTTAAGTTTCAGATAGATTGTAACGACCTAGAACTTTGATCATTCGAAATAGAAATATTTAATTAATTTTAAATATTCACAAGTTAACTTTATAAGTTGAATAACTTATATTTCAAATATAACGATTTATTTGGATAATTAAATTGTTAATTTAATATTTGAAATTGCAAAAATAATATGATTTTGAATTTAATGTGAATTAAAGTGATTTATAAAGTTGAATTAAATTCTATTTGAATTAGAATTGAGTTAGGGAACTTTTAAAATGAATTAAAAGTAAATTTATAGAAACTGGAAATTTTAATATTTGACTAACGTGTAAAAATGGTCAATTTTGACACGGTCTCGGATTTTGATGAAACCAGTTTTATTGGATCTGTAATGTTATATTATTGTAGGATTTCAAATTTCGTGTCAATCAGACTTACGGTTTGATCGTAGGAAGCTGAAACGCGTAGAAATTTATTTAAGTGAATTTTAATTAAAATAATTCGATTCGAAAACCTATCTTTCAAATATGATGGAATTGGCTCTCGATATATATTCCATTGTGTTCGGAATAAGGGTAAAACATTATAAACGCCTGGCAGCATGCTTCGATTGGAGTTTGAAATATTTTCGGGTGAATAGTGTTTTGAAATTTTCTATAAAAGGCCATGCTTTCTTCCATTTGTAACAATTCTAGGGTTTTAAAAACCTAGCTGCCGTTTTCAATGAATGGCCAGAAATTTTGATTCTTCTTCCCCAATTTTCTCTCGATCCATTGACAATTACGAAAAACATTCAACTACAAACTTGAAGAGCTTATCGAGCTTTATAATCTCAACGGTGGTGATCGATTTTTGTGGCCGCGTTTGGTCAGGAGGGGCTCGTGAAGTCATGGTGTTTGAGCACATATTTCGAAGTGATAGTGGGGTCGAGCTTCACGTCGCTCAAGGCGGAGGTAGGCGTGGGGATGGGCTTCACGATGGTGGAGCTCGATCGTTGCATAGATGATCGTGGGTGGAGCATAACTCGATGGAACAAACGGCGGCTATGGGTTTTCAAACAAACAAGAACATGAATGATGAAGAAAGAGATGGGCGGCCTAGATCTCACCTCCTGTAACGTGCGGCCTGGATTCATTTTAGGTTAAAAAAAAAGAAATTGTAAATTAATTTATATTATTAATTCGTGTAATCTTTAAAATTGTGTAACTTCTTAATACGAGGTCGTAATTGGACGAAACAAGTTGCGTTGGGTTCGTATTGAAGAACACTACGTGATGGAGCTGGTTTGGAGTTGAGTGGAACTAGTGAAAATTTTGGGTAAAATTATTTGAAATAAAACGCTGCAACACCTATTGGAATCAAGGTGAGTACAACTCACTCTTTCTGACTCGCTTATATTTTTATATAAGTGAGAATAAATTTTATTTATGTTGATTGATGATTGTTTGAGTGATATATGATATTATATATATATATATTGATTGGTTTGGATATATTCCTACCTATTGGAGCAGATGAGACCCTATATGTTCCCGTGTATGAGCAGATGACCTTTTGTACGCGCGTCTGCCTCGAAGCGAACATTGTACATATTTTCTAGTATGTATATTTGTCACAGGTGATGGGTTGGAGGGATCCAACTGGATTCCTCACCAGTGTTGATTTTTATTTACACATATTGATATATATGTTGTTATCATGTGATATATCGTGTTTGGATGCCGTGATTGATGTGAATTCCCTTATTTAGCGCTTTTGTAGCATTGGGCCATATTTTGCAATTTTAAAAATATTAAAGTGATGATTTCAAATTAAAAAGGCTGTTTAAGTGATTTTGAAAATATATATGTTTTATTAATTTTTGAATTGTTAAGGAAATTAATATATTTTAAATAAATAAAAAGTTATAATTTTTTTGTTATAAAAATTATGGCTTTGTGAAATATACTTAATTATCATTTCTGAAGTTATATAAGTTTTAATAATGATTTGTAAATTATTAAAAGAAGAAGTTAATTTAAATGGAATTAAAATATGATTTTTGAAATATGAAGTTAATTATTTCGTAAAATAAGTTAAATTGGGATTTTGGACTTATTATAAATGGTTTGTGTATAAGATTTATAAAATTGATATTTTATAAATAAAAAGTGATGGAATTATAAACGAGGTTTATAAGTGTTAAAATGAAGTTATAAATGGAATATTATAAGTAAATAAGATTTATGAATTTATGAAGTTATAAAAGGAATGAATTTTTAAATAAGAAGATTTATAAGTAAATTAACTTATAATTGGATTTTAGCATATAAATGAGATATAAATGGGATTTGTTAGTAAAGAAATTTTATAAGTGGAAGTTTTTATAAGATAGAAATGTGAATTATAAACATGGTTTTATAAATATGGAATCAATTTAATTTGATAAGTTAAATATGAAATTTTATTAAAGGAAATATATTCACGATTTTGGATGGTGAAAAATCCTTTAAATAAAATGGATATTTTTGGAAAGTGATATTATAAAATGAAGTTAGAATGGTTTGAAAATTAATTAAATTGTGAATTCACTTATTATTAAAATAAGTATATGGAAATGTTTTCCAAATAGTGAAATGTTGAAATGGTTTTGAATATTATCTTTTTAAAAGATAATTTGAAGTGAATATTTAGAAAGTGATTTAATTAATAAAAGATTAATTAAAAGGGCCTAGTGATTGCTTATGGTGCTAAATATTTGTTTGTTGCTTTGATAGATAAATAACTAACTATCAAATTTGGCCATTTTTAGTTCCTCGACTTGATATGGGAACTAATTAGTCGTACACTTAGTACGTAACTGACTGTGTAGGCTTGATTATCGTTTGTGTTGAGGATGTTGATTCATGTAGTGCGGAGTGATTACTCCAATCTATCGAGCTTCCTTCTTGGTCGAAGGATAACAAGTTGAAAGTTGGAGACATGATAAATCTATGAGACTTAGTTTCTATGTGAGGTTAAGAAATGCTTTTGCGTTGTTGCTGCGAAGAGACCGGGACCAGATTTATTTGAAAACCACTTCGGACCAACGTATATGCATTCGATTGTGCAGGTTATTAAAGATATTGATATTTAGGATTTTCATAGTGAAGGACTGTTTGTTGATCGCTTAGGGTTAAAATCCCAATATGCATATAGTAGCAGTAGTCTCTTCGTTATGAAATATCCAATGCAAGGACTATTCGCTACTAATACTATGGATTTCTCGACAGGATGTTGTAGGAAAGTACCTTCGGTTTGTCCTGTTCCTGGACAACTTGTATGGATGAGTGTCTGACATTGTATTTCTAATATTACATACATTGGTTTTTACAAACGTACATCAGTGGTGGCGGAGAAGGCAACTTCCCTTAGCTTAACACCCTCCATGAGACGTACGAGCTCAAGGGTTGTATTTTTGTGGAAGGCAATTAGTAGTCAACGGAAATGGCAATGTGTCATTCAAAGTGATGTGATATATGAAAGGTAATTGTTACCTCAGGCCTCATTAACCGGAAATGACCGAAACAGGGTTAGATGTAGCAGGGCTAAGTGGGTCATTCCCAATTAGGATATGATCATCCCCTTCTAGATATATTTCTTCTCGCTATGACGTTCGGGATGTAAATTAATGTGGTTTGTATTCTATGAGGGCCCTCGGAAAAGTTGGTAACGACCGGGGGATGATATATTCGGTACTACCTAGTTATAGAGGTAGGCCGGTCTTGTATTGGTAGAGGATCCTTTGTGATGGTCCTTGGTACATTCCTCTAGGGATGTACTTCCGGAAGGTAGTCCCTTCACCTGGTCATTTGTATGGAAATCCAAACTCCACTACGTACCTACCATTTTGTTTGTAGAGCCTAGTATGCTGAAATTTAATAATGGTAACAATTTCGGCTATGACTAATATTATTTGTGCAATGGACACTATTATAATATAAGATGATTTGATATGAAAGGTTTTGGTTATTGTAAGGTAAAAACATGTCCGTGTTTATGTGTGGGCGTGTCTTACGAGATACTTTTGTTTTCAAAAGAAAAGTTTTGGTGATTTAATAAATTCGGTTGAGAATGTTTTCTCACGCTAGTTTACCATACTGATCCGGGCGTTCTTCCCTTTCAATGCTCGGGTCAGACCGAGTATATTTTCAGGTTTAGAGTTGGTGCTTTTGAAGCTTCAGCAGGCAAGCTGGAGATCTTCATTTTCATATAAACGTATCTGTTTATTTTTCCGCTGCTTTGTTATTTATATTATCAGCAATTGTAAGGACAGGATATTATAACTATCCAGGCTGATGATTAGTGATTGCTTGTTGAACTCTGATGTATGTATGTATGTATATGATATAACAATTTCTGTTTTGTAAAGATCATTGATATGATATTATATGTTATTCCGCTGCGATGTGAGATTCTGTATTGTTCTGTTTGGTTCTCTCTTCTCTCTTTCTTCTCTTCTCTTCTTCTCCTTTTTTTTCTTTCTCATGACTTTTCGTCAGTCTATGCTTTTTGGGTCAGACATGTGTGGCTTATTGTCGATTGAAAGGGTACAGATTTGCAGGTCGTCACATAGATCTTATGCCAGGAGCTGAACCTGTAAGTAGACCATGTAGTAGGATGACACCGACTGAAATGAAGGAATTGAAGGTGCAGCTAGTGGATCTAGAAGGAAGGAATTTTATTAGACCGAGCATTTCGCCTAACGGAGCGCTCGCGGTGTTCGTGAAGAAACCAGATGGCTCGTTGAGGACATGTATCGACTATCGTAAGTTGAACGAGAGGACGATTAAGAATAAGTATCCTTTGCCGAGAATTGATGATCTATTTGATCAGTTGTGTGGAGCCAAAGTGTTTTCCTAGTTGGATTTGGCGACAGGGTTCCATCAGTTAAGGGTAGCAGAGGACAGTATTCCTATGACAGCATTTCGGACTAGGTATGGTTCATATGAGTGGTTAGTAATGCCATTCGGGTTAACGAATGTCACTGCTTTCTTCGTTGGTTTGATGAACCGAGTTTTTCGAGAGTATTTGAATAGTTTTGTGTTGGTGTTTATAGATGACATTTTGGTAAACTCTAAGGATGAAAGGGAGCATGCAGATCATCTTAGAGTGGTGCTTAAGACGCTGAGGTAGCATTAGCTAAAAGCGAAGTTTTCCAAGTGTCCTTTTTGGAAGAAAGAGGTTAAGTTTCTTGGTAACGTGGTTTCAGAGAAAGGGTTGTCAGTCGATCTAGATAAGATCAAAGCTGTTAATAATTAGAAGAGACTAGAGACGGTGACTGAGATTAGAAGTTTTCTTGGACTTGCTGGCTATTACCGGAGATTCATTGAGGATTTCTCGCAAATAGCAGCACCTTTGACTAAGCTAACCAGGAAGGATGTGAAGTATGTTTGGTCCGACAAATGTGAGGAAGCATTCCTTAAGTTAAAGCATTTATTGACCAATGCACCTGTGTTAGCAGTTCCAGACGGAAACCAAGAGTTGGTGGTGTATACTGATGCATGTGGGACTGGATTAGGAGTTGTGTTGATGCAGAATGGTAAAGTGATTGCCTACGCTTTATGATAGGTTAGACCGCATGAAGTGAGATATCCTACTCATGATTTGGAGTCGGTTGCGGTGATCTTTGCACTAAAGATTTGGAGGCATTATCTCTTAGGAGAGAGATTTGAGCTACTCTAGATTGGCATCCCAATCTCTCTCCACCCTTGCTCTAGACCACGTATGTAGGTCATGCGAGGCTCAATGGTACAATGGATTCCTTGCAATAATCGGTAGCCCCAAGTCGAATATGCCAAACTATATTTATACATACATATATATATATATATATATAATCACATAAACTGTATGCAGGTATATAACCAGTCCAACTATATGAAACTAATAAACACATATCGTGCACATTCACATTCATAAAGGCAATACACAACCAAAGTAACAAATCTATTATCTCAATATCAATAATAATTCACACATACAACAATTCAACAAAAATTCATTTACTTAAGTTACCAATCTAACAATTATGTCTTCTTCAAGTCTCATGTTTGTTTTATGAAATAATGCCCTTGCCTATCAATTATACTATAACTTATTTTTACTTAATTCTTCTATTTAAATTAAATATAGCTATATATAAGGCTTCAGAATATTATATAGCTCATGTATATAATTCATATGTATGCATGTATGTATGTATACAGATAAATCTCAAACCATTTTTTAGGTCCCAAAGTTAATAAATCACGTTATTACAATATTAGAGATTTCATAACCTTAATCAAATCCTATTAAATAATATAATACTTCTTTGTAATTTCTAACTTATCAAATCACATTTATAGAAATTCACTAGTTAGTTAATTACTGAATAATACCAGAGTAAACCAATACCAAGGCCAGGTAAACTTCAAAGTCATTTTAATATAGTTTAGCATGCCTAAACAATTATTTTAGCCTTACATCTTGTTTTAAAGGCCATGCTTTTAACTTTTGGTTAGGAATAAAATATATAGTATTTCAGTCACTAATATAAATACAAATTAGGTTTAATTAATTTATAACCAAGTTTTAAATTAAATCAACTCCATTTAACACTATTTAATACGAATAGAACATAAGATTATATATCCGGGATCTTAATCAATTATTCCAAATATCTACAATAAAATATATAATATTTCTATTTCTAACATAACTACAAATTGAAGTTTAATTAATTTTCAACCATGTTATAAATTATTATTAACTCGATCTAACTCTATTGAATACGAGCACAATATATATATATATATATATATGTATGTATCTATCTATGTATGTATATATGTAGTTATGTATGTATGTGTATGTGTATGGGATCTTAATCAATTATCCCGAGTATCTACTCAAACCAATCAAATCAAATACGGGATTAATTATCTATATATAATATCCTACCTCTTCTAGGTAATATTTTCAATATATATAATTATGGAAATTTTAACTTTAATATAAAATTATAGTTATAATTCCCCTCACCTGAGAAATAATTTCTCAATTGCTCAAATCTAGTCCTACCCTATACCAAGTCGTAGATAATCTTTCTACATGTGCAATGGCAAAGACTGCGTCTCGATTGGACATTGTATGTAAGAGATATTAATTAAATATGAATCTGGATTATCAATTTTATAACTTTAATTAATAATTAATTACCTCTTTAATTCATCTTCTTCCTTCCCCTAATTACACTTGCACAAACATGCACAACAACCCAAATACATGCATGCTTCTCCCTTGATTTCTCCACCTACACATGATGAACCGTCAACTCTATCGCGCTCCTCTACGCACGCTCTTTGCATCAGACCCCACTATGATGAACTTGACCCACCATTGCAAAACACGGCCTGCACCTTTGTAACACTCCGTAATTTTAACGATAATTAATTAAAAAGAAATTAATTAATAAATAATAATGCCGAAAATAGAATATTTACAAATGTTATAATTTGGCTATGAAACTTACATCAATGGATTCGTGGCAATTTTCTGATCAATTTTTATATATAAAGTTTTATGATCGGAGCTCAAACAAAAAATTTATTAGTGTTTGAATATTTCGAATCATAAATTGTTAACAAGATTTCTTGTCAACACCCTAAAGTTATTCTAAGTAGTATGGATAGACTGGTTTGAGTGAAGGGCGTGATACCCTTAAGAATTGTCTTTATATTTAGCTTTACTTGTTATTGAACATGGGTCAGACCTTTCGACGTTGTCGAAAGGTTTAGTCTTTGAATTTGAATACCTTTCGTCTAAGTTGAACTTGAATGAGGTCTCCTGCAAAAGCTTTCCTTTTAGTTAAGTTGAAGTTCCTTGAGTTTGTCCTTTTAAGATTAGTTTTTATCTTACTGAAAGGTTATGATGATAGCCCTCTTTGGGTTTAAGTTGAATATCAAACTCCTTGGTGGATATGTAGAAGCTTTCGACCTTGTCAAAAAGTTTGATCACCTATATGATGTGTCTTTGATCCTTGTCGAAAGGTTTAGGAACGGTCTCTTTTAGATTAAGCCTTGTAAATCAAGGTATGTATGCTTAAAGAGCTAACTTTGACCTAGTCGAAAGGTTAGACCACTTAGATTATAACTCCGAAAGGTTACTGATACCTTTATAGCATAAGCACTTTTGACCTAGTCGAAAGGTTTAGGCCTCAAAGTTAATCACTTCGGGAGGTTTCCAATGATGTTAGACCAAAGGTATTATCAACCTTGTCGAAAGGTTTAAACTGTTGGGCTAAGGGCTTCGAAAGGTTGCAGCAGTTTCTTTGTAGCAGAAGTGTTATCGACCTTGTCGACAAGAACCTTCCAATGATATTGAACCTGAAATTAGGAGTTAATCTAACAAAAGTATAAGCAAACAATAAAGTAATTATTAGAGCACAAGACTTCCCTTTTTACCCATATGAAAAAATCCATTTTATTAAATCCTCAAATTAGCATCCAATTAGGGTTACAATGTCTTGATTAAGAAAGTACAAGGTTAGAATGAGTGAATTTGGATCGCCAAAACAGGGCCCCTTGTGTCTTATTTATAGATGCAAGCGGCCCTCCTTTCGACTCCATGCTCTCGACTAGGTTGGAAGGTTTCCCTTTTATATGAAGCTTTGAACCTTTCAACTTTGTCGAAAGGTTTTCCTTTCATCTGCTATTCTGGACCTTTCAACCTAGTCAAAAGGTTTGCTTCTCTTTATGCCTTCATAAACCTTTCAACTTTGTCGAAGGATTTTCCCTCTTTATACTGCTATGAACCTTTCAACCTTGTCGGAAGGTTTCTCTTCACTTGCTCTTCTCTTGGTTGTTGTGAATCCTTCGACCTTTTTGGAAGGTTGCACTTCGAGAGCTATGCTTTCCTTCAACATCGTCGAAAGGTTGTATTTCGCCCTTTGTTGACTTGTGAGTGCTGCTTTCTTCATAAACCTTTAATCATTGTTGAAAGGTAACCTGGATGTGCTTCAACTGGTTCGAAAGGCTTGTTATGCTTTCGAAAAGGTCACTAAGTAGTTGCTCACACTTGCTTTGACTTCTTTATCCCCCTCCAAAGGTAAGAACACCTTGGATACTAGAGATGGAACCTTTCGACTCCTTTGAAAGGTTTCATGCTAATGAATTATGATGACCTCATCCCTTCGACTCCTTCGAAAGGTTTGGGCTATACTCCTTTCTCTTTGCTTTTGTTGAAAGACCTTTCGTCTTAGTCGAAAGGTTGATTTTTAGTGTGACATTTGCCCCCCCCCCCCCCATTCGAAGGGATGCTTTTGACTTTCCAAGTCATCTTTGTTGAAAGTTATAAAACTTCCCGCCTCTTGGCCTTCCCACGTTAATCTAGGTCGTCCATTTAAATCTGATCCAACGGTTGAGAATTTGGGCGACTTTTCTTGTATATTACGCCTCTTCTCTTTTTTCTTCTTTTACCCGAAACTAAAATTATTCCACACAAGTAAAAGAATTCTCCAAAACTTTCTGAATTTCAATTTATAACAACAAGGTAATCTCTTGAATCCGATTCATAAATTTTAGTCTAATCTCTACTCTTATCGGTTTACAATCTTTCCAGTTTTTCTAAACCCAAAATCGATAAAAATGTTAGTTTGGTCAAGTTTGACACATCTTTTCCTCAATTATTTTCAGGATAAATCTGCTCAAAGATGCAATTCTTTTGTTCAAACTTTTTTCATCCTTGCTACATTTTGGTTTGACCATACGCTAGTTGGTTTGGTCAAGTTAACCTTTGTTCCTCTGATACCGATGATACAATCTTTGTTCTTCAGATGTTTCCTAAGCGATTTCAATAGATGGTACTTATCCTTTATCTTGGTGAATCCCCTTTTTCGTTAAACCTCAAAAATCAAGTTTTCCATTCAATATGGATGGGACTCTTTTAAGCGCATATCCAAGCGAAGCCCTAAGAACAAACATGAAAATTAAATGTAATCTACAAATTTCAAAATCTCGTAAAAACACATTATTGTCCCATACGCAAGAGCGTTAGCGTTAAACAGTATATCGTTTAATTTGTCAACAAGCTATTTAATTGCTACTTGCACGATGAATAGCATTTAACAAAATACTAATCAGGAAAGCGCATTTTTTGTTCCCAAAATATCATTCCAAAATTAACATTTAACGACAATTTAATCATCGGGAAACTTTAGCTTATACAGAGCATGTATTATACCCCTTAAAATTTAACCCCACGAAACTATTGTTAATAACTGGTTAAGATATACATACCCAAAATGATATTACTATTCCAAAATTAATCATCACAAATAATTATCAAAAGATAACATAACCCCCTGATCACAACCCGTTTGGAAACGGTGGTAGATCTCGGGCCAAATCGATAAAGCCAGCCATGACAGGTTCAACCCATATAAGTTGATAAGGTAAATAAACCACCAGAGAGGGATTTTCACCAGAAATGTCCCAGATGGCTAAGTCCACCTAGAATTTGGTAGTGGTCAGGTCATAAAACATAGACCATGGGGCAACAAGATTATGATTGGAGAAATATGGTTGCTAGTGGACTCCACTACAGGATTGGGCCCTGTGAACTTCCTTGGCCATCGGCGACTGATTTTGCAAGGTCATGGCATAGCAACAGCAGCAATGCGGCATTTCATCATTGACAAAGTCAGGATGGATCAGATGAAGATTACAAGCTGCCATTATTTTGATCTTTGTTTTACAGGGAATATGAACGGTTTTTCTCTTCTTATTGAGAAAAAGAAAGTGACATGTGTTTCTTTGTGAAATGAAATGTTTATATTGTAACGTAATGATGTTATTTTGTCTTTTTAGTGCAATGACAATTTTCATTTTATTTTAAAATAAAATATGTAATGAAAAACTTATCTAGCGAGATTTTGTATGAAAAAGACTTTCAATATGAACAAAGTCGAAGGCATTCATTCCCTTTGAAAGCATTCAAGTATCGTGGAGGCTCCTGCCGGCGATTGAAACGAAAGTTCCTCTTCGAAGGATGCTAAAAGCCATGTCGAAGGCTACAACCCATTCCATCGGAGGTCAAAACACGCTCTGTCGGGAGCCAAAACCTATTCTGGTCATAATGGATGAGTTTTGTTTTCATCTGTTAAGACACTCGAGTTTCATATTAATACATGATCAATTACAAACAGAAGTCAAATTAGAAATTGCAATTAAAGTGAATGCATAGAGAGTAAGTATCTTAGAGCTCCACAGCTTGATTTGGATTTGGCTCTGCTTCCATTAAGTTGCTTTCTTTCAACATGGAAGAATTGATTTTAATTGCCTTTATAAGGCACAGCATTCCTCTGTTTTGTGGCCACATACTTTGTGGAAATTGCAATAGTTCCTTTCTTGGGCTGGAGTTTGACATGGTGTTGGGAAACCTTTGTTATTTCCTCTTTCAACAATAACATGAGAATGCAGTAGGTTCTGATTTACACTGTTTGATGCGGTAGTTTCTTTACATCTTTTTCTTCTGTTTGTACTTTCGCTTGACTTTCCATTTTTATAATATGAATTAGATCCTAGTGTTCCCACTCATCCCGAGGATCCTCAAGAGAAAGAACAAGCTCCCTAGGCTTCCATTCCAGTTTAACAGGTATGGAATTCCCTGTTTAAATATCTTACACTCCGTTTTAGCATCTTTTAAATATCAGAGGGCAACTCCTTTTTTAAAGAAAGCGCATCACCGGTACGACGCTCTCTTAAAGGAAAATAGAGAGTTAGCAACTTTATTCTTATTGATGATGGAAGAGAGAGACATCTTAGTCAATTTTTTGTATAAAGCATATTGTAGACACTCTATCATAGATTTTTCATACTTAAGGAAATTCAGTGGGGGTCTTCTTAGACGTTTTCACAAAAGATACTTAAATTAATTTAGTTCTGAACCGCATCCTGGAGCTTGCTGGAACTTACCGCGAGTCAAATCGATTCTTCAAGGTCTTCCCTTTGAAAATATTAAGTACTATAAGGACAAATTTATTTTTTAGTTTTTCTCCAAGTCTATTTGTATGAACTGAATGAGTGATTGTAAATATGTATCAAGTAATCGATTTATGAATACACGCTTTTGTTATGTTCTCTATGCTTGGTTTTTTTACTGTACTATTTCAAAATATCAGTTCTTTAGGTCGTGTTGTCCCAAGAGATCACTTAAGTCAATACGTTAACTTGATAAGATTTTAAAATGCACCAACTTTAAAGACTTCGAAGTTAGCAAGATATTGTTTTCTACGGGATTTACAAAAATTATACTTGGAATACTTTCGTCCACGATTTGAATTCCTCGGTGAAGAAAAGGAATCATTCTTAAAAGAAATTGGAACATTCCATTCCAAGTTAATTTGTAGTCGCGGTAGTCCACCGGCCGGAAAATGGGATTAGAGTAAATGTCCACCGGTTATAACTCCTGATGGACTCACTATACCTTTTGATTCTATAGTCATGCTTTCTGCTAATACTTTAGACAAAGTTAAGAATGTGGTCTCTCAACTTTAGATGTGATGAAAGTGTTTGTTGTACCTTTTAACTTTGTGGTTATTTGAGTTGTAATTCATTACTGTAATAATAAAAATATCTTTCATCCTAATTTTGATTTTCTCTCGGTTCTTTTAGTTTAAATAGGAGCCACAGCCATCTATGTTTCATCATTCTCAAAATTTGCTTTCTCGCATCGACGCTATTAGAGATAGATTATTAACAAGGAATGGCTAGATCATGGTCCATGACGAAGTCCTTCTCGAGCGTTTTGGTGGCAACACTGAAGCCGTTAAGTGGCATAAAAGATATCTTATTCAAAAGACCATCGCCAGTGGTTATAAAGACCATATAGCATATCTTGATGCCGATGTCAAGAAAAAGGATGAGATGATCACTGCACTTAAGAGACAAGTGAAGACCAATCCCACAGCTGATTTTGACCAAAGGATGTCTGACCTTATTCAACAAATAAGTGATTTAGAGTTGAAGTTAAAAGATAGCCAGGCGCAGTGTGCCTCTCTAGAATTTATCTTTGGAGACAAGACTCCAAAGATTAAGCTTCGAGCCCTTCAAGCAACTCCTTCAGCTGCTAAGCCTACTAGGTCAAAACTTCTCGCGGCTCAAAAATTTCCCACTATGCTCAACCCTCCCCCCGGCTTAGACGACAATGTAGTAGGGAACTGATGTCGGAGGGTAAAATTTGAAATCGCCAAATATTTTGATGAGCAGCAGAAGATGAAGAATTCCCAGACTATCAATGATTACGCTGCTAAGAATCGAAAGATAGAACATGATAATTATTTGCTCGACAAGCGGGTTGCAGAGTTAGAAAGAGAGAATCAAACAGTCAGGGCTGCAAATAGAGCTTTTAATCGCACCTTAAAGACCGACAACGATGCAATTGATGATGAAAACCAAATAAGGAAAAAATGAAAAGAAGCTTAAGGAAGTTCTTCATGCAGCAATCAATCATGTCGTAAATCCTTCAGTGGTGGAGAGTCTAAATAAAGCAGCTCAAGATTTGTAATTTATTTATGTATTTGAGTCACGTAAATCTATCTTGTACATAATTTTGTCATTTGTAAATGACATCATAACTTATGTAATTTATAGAAATTTTGTAAATATCACCTGATTTGTGATCCTTTTCTATAGTGTCACTTTTGATATGCCTTTGAATTGCTCATTCAGCGACTTTTGTGCTTGCTGGATCTTTTCTTACTCTTTGTCATTCTGATTTTCCTGAGAAACATGTAGCAAATAAAATCTTCAATTGTTAGCTTGGAATTGACATATTTGTCTATGTATATCGTTTTCCTAAATTAGAAAATCATTTTGCCAATTGTATGAAAAGTGACTTATTCAAAATGTTAAGATCTCATCTTTAACCATGATGAGAAATGATCAAGGACTTAGCTCCTTCCACTTGTTTAGGATGCACAAAACTTGTAGGCAGCATATTCTGCCTTATCATTAGGTCATGAATATTAGAATATAACTTTTATTTGATAAAGAACCTGATTCAAGAGTCTATGTCTGTGATTTTGAAGTAGTAACTCCCTCACTCATTCCTTAACATTAATGGGATTTAAAAAGTTAGAAGCACGAAGTTCCCATTCAGAGGATCTTAATAATGGTCTTTTGATAATATTCTTTGGCCCAGATTTGGGCATTTGAAATAGATAGAAATCCAAAAATCTTATACCTAGATTAGGGCTTAAATAAACAGCATTCTTAATTCCCAGATTCGAGTATAGCAAGTGAGTGATTGATAATAATCCGAAACCCAGATTCGGGTTTTTAGATAATGAAATATTTATGTGAAAGATCTGAAACCTAGATTCGTATTTTAATTGTAGTGATCGGTAATGTTCTTATAACACCCCACACCCCTTAGTATACCCAAAGGAACACACTAAAAGGCACTAAAACTAGCAGAGACTAAGATTCACAAGACAAAAATATATAAACATCGGAAACAATTATAATAATAATAATTTATTTAGAACAAAACCTCAGAATTACTTTATAAATCAAATAAGTCGCCAAGTGCTAAATACATCAAATGTCAAAATAACCTTACATTTCTTGCCAAATAAAATCCATAGTATCAATAATATCAGAGTACAATACATCCCACACAAAATGCCAGCTCAACAAAAAGAACTAAAAACTTAAATTGAAGAAAATAAATACATGATAGAATCTCCTCCGAAGAAATCTCCAAATGCCTGCAGTCTACCGTCCTTGCCCCTGATTGCCTATAGGGGAAAAAGGGAAAATAGAGGAGTGGGTCAGACTAAAAGTCTGGTGAATGATAGTAATTACTAGAATATTTAAGCAAGTAAAAGTAATAGACTTTACAACAGTTCTAGTATATAAAAGGAAACAAAGGAAATAGAGAGAAGGAATAAGCTGGAAATTAATACGAATTAACTAGATCAACATAATCGATTAACTTTGATTGTTTGCACTTGTTTTTGATAGCTGCTTAGATTAAGCTGAATTCCTAATACTACCCTTTGATCGGCCTACTACTCCATAGAATCTACTGTGGACCGGAAGCTAAAGCTCCCTACGTAGTAGACATTGGTGCCTACAAAAGGTACACACTAAGCGCTTAGAACTCATAATGATTACTGAGCAACCGAATGGAAGTCGCACGCATAATCACTACCATGCTCATGTTACCTGTTGTTCCACCTATTGGGTCTTGTTATTACCTCAAGCTTCAGCATAAGCGTGCCCCTCGTCTCACTTTAGGATTTTGTGAGACACCTCATCTCACTTCAGGGTTATGTGAGACACTTCGTTTCACTTTAGGATTATGTGAAGCACCATGTCCATAGAAATAATAGGGGAAATGCTGTTGGTACTGGCCCGTCATCCAAACAATATCTAGTTGCGCCCCTTGCCCAAATCCCCATGATTTGGACTTCTACTTATTGACCATTTACTACCGTTATTAACATAAGCATGCCCCTCGTCTCACTTCAGGATTATGTGAAACACCGTGTCCATACAAATAGGGGAATGTTATTTGGTACAGGTCCTACTTTAATTCTTTGCTTATTAACTTAGATAAATTATTTAAATAAGCCTTTACTTTTGTTCTTGCTATCTGTGCTTATTAATTTATCCTAAGTCTTAAAATAAGCCTCACCATGTTCTATTTCTTATTATAACCTATGTTATAATCATGCTTATTACTTAACCCAAGGTCTAAGTGTAAAAATAAACTCCTTTCATCTTATACTCATTTTAGTTATAATTCTAAGTTATAACTAGGCCAATTATCTTTAATTAGTCCAATTCTAACATCAATATCATAATTAGGCTCAATTTCAGTCTTAATTCCATTACAGTCTTTACAATTTACATCTTATCTTCCGTTATTTCAGTATTCTTATAATTTTAATCCATATTCACGTTTAATATACTAATCCATACGTGAAGAAGAAGGAGAAATAAAAGAAAACTGAAAGTAGAAGAAAATCCAAAGCATAGGAAAACGATGTAAATAACGTATAAATAACAGTAAATAAATTAAAATACTGTAAATAAATGGAAAAGCTATAATTAACAGAAATAAACTAAAATTAACTGAAAAGAATAGCTAAAAGAAATAAACTGAAAATAATTCTAAAAACTGTAAATAAACTACTAAAAAGGTTATTCCAAAAATCATAGTAAAACTACAACTATTGGAAACTCTATTATTTTAAATTACTTAAAGAAATTTAAAATAATTACAATCACTCACCTATGGTCCTAACCTCTTCCCTTTTGGTCTTCCCGGATCCACTTGAGGGTATTAAAATATTTTTATTAAAAAGATTCTCTCCTTGGAAAATTATTCCTTTTAGGGTCCTTCCTGAAAAGGTGAACCCAAGCGGAGAAAATCAAGAATGAGAAAAATTGTTAGACCTAGGAACTTATTTATAGGGGTAGAAGTGGATCTAAGACCGTTGGATTTGGAGATTGAATAGGATGCAACCACGACATAGGCTGAATGGGAGCCGTTGGATGGTAGCACGAAGGGACCAGATGAGCTAAAAGAATGTAAATGACATGTTAAAATCGCCTATACTCGAAGAATTTAATTCTTCACTCAATAACGTAGGCGGGTCGACCTACAAGTCGATCACCCCTCCCCTAGGTCGATCGGTCGGTCGACCTAGGTGATGGTTAGGTCGACCTGATGGTCGACCTAGCCCAATTTTTTTCTTTTTCTTCTTTTTATTCTCGTTTAATTCATATCTTGTTCATATTAGCTCGGATTCTGATGTTTTATATATGGAAATCGACCAGAAAATTACCACAGACACAATGGTGCAACTCCCGTGGCTTTATTTTGATAATTTCACAAAGTTATTTTATCATTTGATTAATTCATTAATTAATTATTATAGCTTAAATTTTGGGTTGTTACAGTTCTCATGCACTGATTTGGGCTTAGTAAAGATGGCAATTGATAGAATCATGAAACCCAGATTCAAGAATTAGTTACTGAGACTCAAATATGAGAATTCTGAAGCTCGGATTCGAGCATTAGTGGATGATGTCAAAGAAGTCCCAAAACCCAAATTCGGGTATTAATAGATGATGTTAAGAAAGTCCCGAAATCCAGATTCAGGTAATAGAAAGTGGAGTTCCATTCTACTCCTTTGTTTTCATCTTCTTTGATGTTCATGAACCCTCTAGGTTTTGAATATGTATAGAAATAATTTGATTGGATTCCTCTTGAGCTAGGACGTCTCAGTCCATGATTGAACATGCTTCTTCTCGAGCTTGAACATCTTAGTTTAGTATGGAACGAGTCTCATTTGGGCTAGGACATCTTAGTCCTTTTTTGATTGGGCCTCTTTTTGGGCCTGGACATCTTAGTCCTTTTTTGATTAGGCCTCCTTTTGGGCCTGGACGTCTTAGTCCATTGTTGAATGAGCCTCACTTGGGCCTGGACATCTTAGTCCATTTTTGATTGGGCCAGGACATCTTAGTCCATTGTCCGATGCTCTTGGTTAGCTTATCTTAGAGGCTGGAACCAAGGACTTACCCGACCTCCCTCCAGGAGGTGCCCTACCTTGGCGCTTTTGCAGCGTGGATAGGGGCTTGTTCGGTGCTCTACCCTGGCCATCTCAGGAACAGATAGAGGCTTAGTCCATCCTCCCTCTAGGAGGTGCCTTAACCTGGCCCTTTTGCGGTGCAGTTAAGGGCTTGTTCGATGCTCTACCCTGTTCATCTTAGGTGCAGATAGAGGCTTACTCCATCCTCCCTCCAGGAGGCGCTCTGCCCTGACCATCTCGGCGCGGACAGAGGCTTTTCTACCATCTTAAGTAGTACTACCATCTTAGGCAGTATCCAAATTTGAGGAGCATTTCACTCCCAACCATGTAGACATATTCTTTTCAGAAAGTTGATCTTTATTAATCTTTTCTCAAGTTCTCTTTACAAATTCAGTGATCTTTCCTTGTCTAAAAAAATTGATGATCGTCCCCTCCAGGGCTTTGCAATGGTTGGTTTCATGACCATTCATCATATGATAGTGACAGAAGGATCCTCCCAAGTTCCTTTCATGTTTTGGCCTTTTCTTTTGTGATGGCCAATAGTTAAGTTCATCCTTTGTAAGCAAGTAGACGTTTTCTATTGATGTGGTTAAGTTGCATTCTTTTGCAAGTCTAGGCTTGAAACTTGACTCTTGAGGATGATTCTTTAGCCTTTTACTTTTCGGCCTTATCATTCCATGCTCTTCAATTATCTTTTTTTTTGCTACTCTTTGAATCTCTTGGGTTGGAAGCGCTGTTGTTACTGTTGGTTGCCATTTGTGTGCAAAGGCGTTGTAATCATTCATTATTTCTTTCTAAAAAATTATGCCCTAGGAATAATGTTGAATTGTTCTTCTCATTTGACTAAAGACATTATCACTTCCATTCGTTTTCTTTCCAAGTGCAAAGATTGGGGTAGGGCCTACATGAAAAGGATTTAGACTCCATTTTTCAGGGTCATAAGATTCTGCTTTCTTTTTGTTTATAATCCTCAAGGCTTCGAACCTTAGTATTTGCTCTTCATCTTGATTGGAGCTTTTGATGTCTACTTGGATGAATCTTGTCAAGTATGGTTCAGAAGACCCTTGTTCAGATCTTTTAAATGTTCAAACCAAAATGGGTAAACTTGACGTAGGATTGATCCAATGGGGGTTAGAGAATAGTAGTGTTAGGGGGTTAACCAAGTCGGAGGTTCGAGCCCTCCTTCTACCACCAAAAATGTTAACAAGATTTCTTGTCAACACCCCAAAATTATTCCTAGTATGGATAGACTGGTTTGAGTGAAGGGCGTGATACCCTTAGGAATTGCCTTTATATTTAGCTTCACTTGTTATTGGATCTTGGGTCAGACCATTCGACGTTGTCAAAAGGTTTAATCTTTGAATTTGAATACCTTTCGTCTAAGTTGAACTTGAATGAGGTCTCTTGCAAAAGCTTTCCTTTTAGTTACGTTGAAGTTCCTTGAGTTTGTCCTTTTAAGATTAGTTTTTATCTTATCAAAAGGTTAGGATGATAGTCCTCTTTGGGTTTAAGTTGAATATCGAACTCCTTGGTGGATATGTAGAAGCTTTCGACCTTGTTGAAAAGTTTGATCACCTATATGATGTGTCTTTGATCCTTGTCGAAAGGTTTAGGAACAGTCACTTTTAGATTAAGCCTTGTAAGTCAAGGTATCTATACTTAAAGAGCTGACTTTGACCTAGTCGAAAGGTTAGACCACTTAGATTGTAACTCCGAAAGGTTACTGATATCTTTATAGCACAAGCACTTTTGACCTATTCGAAAGGTTTAGGCCTCAAAGTTAATCACTTCGGGAGGTTTCCAATGATGTTAGACCAAAGGTATTATCAACCTTGTCGAAAGGTTTAAACCGTGGGGTTAAGGGCTTCGAAAGGTTGCAGCAGTTTCTTTGTAGCAGAAGTGTTGTTGACCTTGTCGACAAGAACCTTCCAATGATATTGAACCTGAAATTAGGAGTTAATCCAACAAAAGTATAAGCAAAAATAAAATAATTATTAGAGCACAAGGTCCCATTTTACCTATGAAAAACTCCATTTTATTAAATCCCCAAATTAGCACCGAATTAGGGATACAATGTCTTGATTAAGAAAGTACAAGGTTAGAATGAGTGAATTCGGATCCCCAAAACAGGACCCCTTGGGTCTTATTTATAGATGCAGGCGGCCCCCCTATTGACTCCATGCTCTCGACTGGGCCGGAAGGTCTCCCTTTTATATGCAGCTTTGAACCTTTCGACTTTGTCGAAATGTTTGCCTTTCATCTGCTATTCTAGACCTTTCGACTTAGTCAAAAGGTTTGCTTCTCTTTATGCCTTTATAAAACTTTTGACTTTGTTGAAGGGTTTGCCCTCTTTATACTGCTATGACCTTTCGACCTTGTTGGAAGGTTGCTTTTCTCTTGGTTATTGTGAACCCTTCGACCTTGTTGGAAAGTTTCTCTTCGAGAGCGTGCTTTCCTTCATCGTTGTCGAAAGGTTGTCTTTCGCTCTTTGTTGACTTGTGGGTGCTGCTTTCTTCATAAACCTTTCATCATTGTCGAAAGGTAACCTAGATGTGCTTCAACTAGTTCGAAAGGCTTGTTATGCTTTTGAAAAGGTCACTAAGTAGTTTCTCACACTTGCTTTGACTTCTTCATCCCCTCGAAAGGTAAGAACACCTTGGATACTATAGGTGGAACATTTCGAATCCTTCGAAAGGTTTGATGCTAATAAATTCTGATGATCGCATCCCTTCGACTCCTTTGAAAGGTTTGGGCTGTACTCCTTTCTCTTTGCTTTTTTTGAAAGACCTTTCGTCTTAGTTGAAAGGTTGATTTTTAGTGTAACATAAATAAATAAATATATATATATAATTAAGAAAATAAATATAATTAAACAACGTTGATTAACATTAACGGTCGGTTAACGTTTACTTAACATTTAAGTATAATTAACGTTAATCAATGCAGAAAGAAATTATCTCATATGTGCGTATAAGGAATTAAATCAACAAACGAAACGACAAAAATTATTTAACCAAAATACGTCAATCGGTCGATCCCTTAATTGGGACCAGTCGACCGCTAGCGGTTGACCGGTGGCATAGGAGTGGTCGATCGGTGGATGTGTCAACGGTGAATTTTAAAGTGGCCAAACGAACCGGATTTAAAATAATTTAATATAATGGCTAGCATTGATTCGAACCCTTATAAATACGGGACTAATCCTTCACTTTTCTTCTCATATTCCTTGAAGCTTGACGAAAATATTACATTTTCCCTTCTCTACAAATTCTTAATTCTAAAAAAAATTATAGTTATATATGTATATACAAGTGGAGAATAGCAGAGGATAGTAGGAAAGAAGAATAGGGTCGAATCAAATCGTAAAAGCCAAGGTAAATTATAAACCTAGATCCGAATTTAACTTAAATCCAAATATCTTCTCAGATCTAGGTTTTTGATAGAAATAAGTGTGCTTGTGGTATATGTATTCAAATTGGGATAATAAGGGGAGTCAAATTGGAATAACACAGATTAGATCTGGAGATTTGGAAAGCTAAAAAGGTGAGTGGAAAATTGTATATTTTTATATAATATTAGATTTATTTTGTTGTAAATCTGTTCCTTATATGCCTAGATTTAATTCTTTGTTGTTATAGGCTTAAATATATGCATGTCGTGAAATCTAAAACCCTACCTGCATATTTTATGATTGATAACTTAAATTTAGTATTGCATGTACTTGAATCTAGAAATATTGGATAGCAATATCCCTGAATTTGATAAATTATGTAGTAGTTCCAGATTTTTTGTCGGTTAAATCATTTATGCAAGTAAATGTAAATTAAAAGTTATCACAATAAATTATTAGGATTTAAGTAGTATTTTAATTCGTTGGAATGTCTGATGTTGCAATGTAAATTTCTACAGAATATCAGGCTCAAATTCATATTTAAAAGTGTATCGTTTGAAATAAAAAAGAATATTCCTAAAGGAAAGAGATGTATAAAATATGGATATTTACCGTATCTTGTAATGTCTATTTAACTAACTACAAAAATATAATTCCTTGTAATTCCAAATGTAGCACAAATTCCCTTTTTGGATAAGATATAGAGATTTATGGTGTTAACCTTTCCTTTTGAGGGAGATGTAATTCCAATGCATTAAAATGCAGAAATCCCTAAGTATGAATTAAGAATTGTAGTTGTGATAATAATAATGATTAGATTGTAAAATACATACATACATACATACATACATATATATATATATGCAATATGGACAAGATAGAAATCAAATAGTAAATAATAAAAGGTAGGCAAGTAATAAAATGAATAAAGGCAAGAAGTATATGAAATGAAAGGGTATGGGAAGTCCACTAAACAAGGAAGATAGTAAGGGTTGAAAAGGAAAGAAATCAAGATTCAAAAATAAAAGAAGAATGTAAATAGTAAAAGATACTTAAATCTCTTAAGTTCAAGGAAAGCGGTAAATGATATTAAACCAAGATTAATGAAAGAAGGAGTCAGTTAAATAAAAATAATTGAATATAAGTAGTTGAATATTGGAGGCGTAATAATGAAACAAGAACGAATTTATTTATACATGCATGCATACATACATACATATACACACACACATAAGTGGCCTCAAGTATACATTTATGACAAGTGCGAATTATTAAAGCTAGTTAGAGCTTAGCTTAGATAACAATGACATAGTCATTATAATGGGTTGGAATGTGAGGTCGGGAGTGTTACACGATAGAAGTCTGCCTACCGCAAAGGGATACCAGTAGTTGTGTATACATTATACCAATGTAGGACATATCCAACTGTAGGACCCATGGAATTATATCGTCCGTGTATAGGTGAAGGAATATCCAAGTAGAGTTTGCTTCAATCTTTTAGAGGGGTATTACCTTGATTGCATTAGGAATCTAAATAGGACGGTGAGAAATACTCGATGCTATGTTAGTGTGTTTGGTATCGTATTAGAGAGTGAGAGTTGTACATAGGTCGAGAACTTCATCGGTCTTGAGTGGTCGGCGAAAAGATGAGGGTTACACCTAATGGGGTACACCTCCTACTAGTGTAGATCACGTTTAGGTCATGCACTACTATAGTTTTTTGCTAGTTTGTTTGTTTGGAGGCAAGGCTAGATAACCTTTAAGAGAGATCTTTCAAATGATTAGGGTAGTCTGAGGAGTTGAGTCCTTAATAGTCCATGGAGATGAGTCAATAATATGAAGCAGTTAGGTAAATCCCCAGGACGAGATAAGATATGGCTAAACTATTGTGATGTCATATTAGGCACTACGGTAGTTCCTTGGTATGCACGACGACGTTGACATGATACTATGTTGATGATGGATCCTGAAGAGGTGTTGGGTTACAGATACTAGCAGGGATAGTACCTTGGTCCAAAGGGGGACCGTGGTACTTATACACACACACACGTATGTAGTTGTTGTCTATCTTAGGGAAGATGGGGCGTATCGTACGCACATATTGTCAAGATGACTAAGTAAAATAAAAGACATAACATGTGATGGAAGGCAATCGGCATAAACTAGTGTTATGTATAAAATGTGTAATTTACCAGTCACCAGAATGTTTTTCTGACCCCCTCCTCATTACAACCCACATGATAGCTTTAGAGGGACAAGTACTGGTACAAGGCGGGAACGGTGGAAGGACATATTTCCTTATGCATGCTTAATAGTAACAAGGACACTTGACCTCAGAAGTGTTAATCTTGGTCAGTAACTATATGTTTTATTATATTTTACTGTTCTGCTGTGAATTTATATCGATAGTGCTCTGATATGCATTTGTTTATTTTCATGATACCAAAACCAACAATCCTTACTTTGGTGGACATGAGTTTTCGATTTACCGAAAATTGGAGCCTATTGGGGTGCGGATTGTCACAACCTTCCCTTGCTACCTTCTATCGATGCAATTCACCAAAGAAGATCAAAGTATGAAGCATTGACGCAGGTAGAAGCGCGCCGCCAATTGAAGAACAACCATGTCTGTTTCACCCAACGCCTTCTTAATCTCCACCAACATCCAACGCTAGTCGTAGCAAGAAAAGGTTGAGTTTGGCCAAACATTGATGTGCGCCATCTCGTCACCATGGTGCAAAGCTCTCCTCTCCTCTATTCTAATGGATCCAGGCCCATCCTCTATCACGGCTCGTAGCTCCTGATTTAATTAGAAGGAGGAGGGGGATACTTCACTAAGGAGCAGGATAAAGAAAAGATATTAGGGAGAGAAAATAATGAGAGGGCGAGGGAAATATCTGAATATATAAACATAATATATATATATATATATATATCTTTTAATTTGTTAAATAAAATCACCTCATGTTTTGAACTCGTATGATAACACAGCACCTCGGATCCCAATAAAACTGATCAGCGTACATCACATCATTTTTTTGGTCCTGATGATATAAATTTCATCGCCATTCGAGACGGCACTCACACATTTCGTGGTTGTTTTGACCATCGGATTACCCGATTCCAAAAATTCCTCAACCTTACATCTTATAATGAAGTTTCATCCTCGAAATATAAGCAGTCAATCGAGATCCCACTGAACTCTACTCTGCATGTATTTTTATAAAGTACATATAATAATACATAAATAGTAAAAATCCCGCGACTCTAATTATGGCAATATTTATACTCATTTTAATTCGCAACGTCGATCCTAGATCAACGGAAGTGGTCTTGAGTCCTAACTTGACCGTATATAAAAAGTCAGATTTTGGACCTTCGATTAATTAACGATTCAATTTTTGAATTAATTATTTAAATATCCAGTTGTAAAAGTGCACGTATTAACCATAGATTGATCTTAACAATTTGCAAGCCTTCCCTTGCTCCCACTGACCTTGAAACCCTCGGGATATGACATGTAAATGGTTTACTCTAAATCACCATCTAGAAACTCCATTTTTATGTCCATTTGCCATATTTCGTAATCATAGAACATGGCTATAGTAAGAATTATCTTAGTGGACTTAAGCACGGCCATGAGCGAAAATGTTTTGTCATATCAACACTTGAGTTTGACGAAACCCTTTCGCAATTAGCCTTACCTTTTAGGTCTTTATCTGCCCATCTGCATTTAGCTTTTTCTTAAAAGTTTATTTGCAGGTATGATTTTAATCCCATCGGGCATGTCAAATAAAGTCCAAACTTCGTTGTCATGCATGGAATTTATTTCGAATTTCATAGCTTTAAGCCAAAGTGCCGAGTCTTTACTTTTTAGTGCTTGTTGGAATGAGAGTGGGTGTCGTCTTGTAAGTCACGGTCCACTTTCTCGCCATCCACGAAAAATCTGTAGTATCTCTCTACAGCATGAGATTCCCTGCAAAACCTTCTAATAGGTTGCGTGTTTTCATATGTTAGTGGATTTGTTTCTTCTACTGGTTCGACCTCCGTGTTAACTTCCTAGATCTCTCCAAGTCTACAGCTTCACTGTTAATTTCTTTTGATAGAAATTCCTTTTCTAAAAAGATAGCATGTTGAGAAATAATAACATTTTGTTCCTTGGTGTTGTACAAAATATATCCCTTGAAATTCTTGGTATATCCTATAAGTTTACACAAAGCCGATCTTGCCTCAAGTTTGTTGGGCCCAACGTTCTTAACATAGGCTGGACAGCCCCACATCTTTAAATGCTTAAGGTAGGATTTTTTCCATGCCACATTTCATATAGTGTCTAATGTACAGATTTAGTGCGCATCATATTCAACATATACACTGTGGTTTTTAGACCATATTCCCAATAAGAAAGAGGTAACTTAGGCTTACCCATCATGGAATGAGCCATAGCTGATAGGGTTTGATTCCTTCTTTCTGAAACAGCATTGTATTATGGAGTATAGAGTGGAGTAACCTAAGAGATTATCCCATTATCTTTTAAGTACTGCTGGAGTACTCACCTTCGCAATTAGATCGAAGTGTTTTAATCATATGGTTCGTTTGATTTTCAATATCATTCTTGTACTCTTTTAATTTTTCGTAGACATTAGATTTGTTCTTCATAAGATATACATATCCTAGTCTCGAGAAATCATCTGTAAAGTTTCAAAGTAAGAAGAATTATCTCTGGTAATTATAAGCATTGGGCCACATACATCAGCATGCACGAGACCCAAGAGTTCGTTAACTCTAACATTTTCTCCCACTTAAGAGGTGCTTGGTCATTTTTCCTTTTAAACATAGCTCATAAGTATAAAAATGATTCAGAATCAAATGATGGTAGAAAACCTTCATTTTTCAGTTTGTGCAGTCGTTTGTCACTAATATGACTCAACCTACAATACCATAGGTAATTACTATTTATGTCAACCTTAGAAGAATTATTAATGGCATAAATTCAATTAAGAGTAAGTACACAAATGCCATTATCTAGAACACCATCATAGATATTATTTCGACCAAACATAATATTCATAATATTATTGTTACAATGAAAATCATATCTAGTTTTAAATAGTCTTGAAATAGATATAACACCACAAATAAAGTTCCGTACATAATAGCAATTATTCAATACTAAATTATAACCATTAGGCAAAATTAAATGACGGTCTCCAACTGTAGTTGCATCACAATAGATCCATCGGCAACTTGAAGCCTCATTTCACCTTTTGTCACACGTCGTTTACTCCTAAGTCCATGCAACGAGTAATAAACATGAGTTCCAAATCTAGTATCTAAAACCCAAGAAATTTATTGAATGCAAAATAATTTTGAATCATAAACATACCAGTAGGAGTGGTAGGACTTTTCATTCTCTTCTCTTTGATAAGTTTCAGGTAGTCCGGATAGTTTCATTTCCAATGCCCCGTCTTGTGACAATGGTGACATTCACCCTTGTCATTAGAAGCATCCTTCTTAGTCTTTTTACAACCCCACTTACGTTTCTTTATACCTTCCGAAGACAACACTTTCCATTTAATAGCTAATAATGTGTTTAGACTAATATCATGTTCTGACCCTTGAATAAAGTCTCAGTTGACCTCAACATATTGAGTAGCTCAATGAGATTTACACTCAACTGTTTACATTCTAATTCAATATGAATGGACCAAATTGCAGAGTCAGCTAGCCAAGGATCAAATCTAGTTGAAGTAAATCACTTAACTTGATGCCTAGCTCAAAGGGTCTATAATTATAGGCTTTCATTTCTAAGATGAAATCCTCAATGCGACTGCTCTTACTCATCTTTGTGTTAAACAATCTCTTAGTGACCTTGTACCTTGTGGAACGGGATTGCTCCCCAAATAAAGCTTTGAGGTTTTCGAAGATTTTCTGGACAGACATATGTTTGTGTTGCCTTTGCAACAATTTGTCTAAAGTGGACAACATGAATACTTAAGCGATTTCATAATCGACTACCTAAGTATTATAAGACTTAATTGCCCCAAGGTTCGTGCCCTCAGTGGGTCTCTCTCTTAAATGCTTATTTATCGTCGACCATAACTTTTCATATTTTAGTGCTATCTTGATTGCACTTAGCCAATCAAAGTAGTTTGGTCCGGTGAGCTTATCGTTTTTAGAAAATAGTCTTAGATTGGTCATTCTGTCTCAAATTAAATTTCAGTAGATTAGAACAATTCAACATAGCAAAAGTTCTTACAATATTAGATAGGTTAAACATTTCATTTGTCTAATAAGCTCACATAAGACTTTTATGTTTCTCAAAACCTTAAGAGGAAACGTAGAAATCTTTTGATTTTTCTAGTGGGTGTTAGGACTGACTTTACTTAGGATTATGACCTTAAGGAATATCAACTGATCATAGGCCCGTATGCGATAGATAACTCCTTATCGATTGTATAACGACCCAATATTTTCAACCATTCGCATCCGCACATGTCAGACTTGAATTGCTTAAAATACCGCATTGTAAATAAAATTGGGCAAATATCAGAATATACAGTAAATAAATAATCACAGATCACAGACACAGAGTAAGAAGTGCAGCGGAAGTAAAAGAAATAGTAGTTCATGAAGCTACTATGTAAATTTATCAGAGTTAAATAAGATACAACAGAAGAAATAAAGTACAACAGAAGTCTCAATATGATAACCAAGTACAAGCTGAATAGAACAACAGAATTGAGATAGATAAAACTAGATAAGCAGATAATCTCCAGCGATTCCAATCTCCAGAAAGTGGAATCCAAATCTGTGAATACTCAGGCAGACCCGAGTGTAAATAAAAATACAAACACTCGAGTCAGGACATACATACTTATACAATGTAAACCAACTCAAGTGAACTATAATAAAGGTACAAGTAACTTAAAGAATGCTTGGGATCGCCCATTCTTTAAGGATCCGTTAAACTATCTACTATGTAGTAATATTCGCTATTATAATAATGTCTAATATAAAATAAACATACTTTTAAATAGCATTAAGGCTTTACATTTTCCACCTTAACACGTAACAGTCCCAGTAGTCTATCCAGTATTAGCATACTCCCAAAATGGGGGCTACCCTCGATACTCCACAGGCTACAGGAGAAATCACAACTCGTAGTAAAGCTCGATATGGTAGGTGACACGCCACACAAGGCAATGCCAGGGTAGATATACAAATTACGCACACGGACCGATGGAAACGCATAGCAGCCACTACCGCTCCACCTCGGACAACACTTCCAAATCAAGGGGTGCACCCAAACAATCACAAAGTAATAGAATGGTATCGAAGAAGTGCGTCCGATAAGAGGTGCTACCTCATTGGCCCGAGATCGCTCCTGTTTTAGCCACCTTATGGCAACTCACTAGAGTTGGGTCCACGCATATACCTTAGGATCGTTGTAACAACCGGGGTTTTGCCCAAATCATAATCATAAATAAACGATTTATGTAGACAGCTAAATTGCTGTTTGTTGGAATTTTTATAACATTAAAATTTGCGTCAATTGGCAATATAAATTTGGTCGTTAATTTCTGTTAGAATTTGAGGTTGTAAATCGATTGAAATTCTTTTATTAAAATTTATTTATACAAAATGAACAAATAGATACACATAGAAAAAATTTAGCAACATAATTAAACAAAATAAAAAGAAAAGAAAAAAATAAAATAAAACATACCTCAGTCATACCTTCTCCATACCAGCCCATACCTTTATCACGATCTCTTTGCAAAAACCACGTCCCCCTTATCTCTGTTAAAACACGAAACCCCCTCTTCTTCATATCAGATAAACGAATGAAGAAAAAAAATGGTGACCCCAAAAATTGGAGCTTTCAGCGATTCTTCGATTCTCTGATAAATAATGGCGGCTGTGATCCTTTTCTCGTTCGATCTGAAATGGAGTCGGCTTTGTTCGATGTTTCTTCGATCTGAAAATTAGGGCTTGACAAAATTTGGGTCGCCGACGTTTGTTGATTTGCCTTTTCCTCTGTTGATCGGCCGACTCCTCGAGCTAGCTTCGGCTGCCTCTTCGTTCTAAGGTGAGTAGTACTATCTACTCACATCTAATTCGAGACTCTGATTTCCTAGTTTGTTCCAATTTGGGATTTTGTTGCTTGAGTAACTGGTTGACTTCGTTCTTTTTGGGCTTCGGCCATGCGATTTTGTTCAGATGCTAGAGATGATTTAGCTACTTGTTTTTCGTAGTCATCACTATTTGGTTTTGGCTTGTTTGAATTGTGATTTTTCGTTCGTTTTAAATTGTTGGTTTGAGATTTATCTGACACCTTAAAGTTCGTTCTGTTTTCATATAGTTTGTAATGCTTTCGAACTGATTTTCGTTTGTGATAAAATATTGCTTGGATTTTTGCTGATGTAGATTTCGTTCGTTCTATTGTCTTTGGGACTGTCTTTGGTTTGAAATCGATTTCACGATTTTTGAACACGTTTCGTCTATGACTTCGGCATGACTTTGAGTTGCATTTCACTGCAGTTGTTTTTGTTCACCACTGATATTACTCCTGAACATTTTACTCGTACTATTCGAATTGTGATATCAGTGTTGATTTTGGAAGTTCATTCCAGTAAGGTACTTTGCATATGTTGTTATCTCGAGTTTCACTACATTCATATTGTGATTGTTTCATCCTTGGTTGGTCTGTCGAACTGCAGTGCATTAATGTTGATATTTGCATTTTGATTTCATTGTAAATTTTGATTCTGTGGTCTGAACCTCATATACATTGTAGTGGTTGCACTTGTGATCGGTTCCAGTTGTATTCCTGCTTGGTTGATTGGCATGGAGTTGCACAGTTCTTCCACTTCACCCGATGTTAACTGCATTCACTTATGTTACCCTATTTGGTTGCATATACATTGCAATGTGCATCCAAGTTGATACTTGTACCTCACTGTTCTGTCTGCATTTAGTTGAGATGCATTTTGTTTCATGCTAGTGTTTGAGTTTCACTGTGGCACTTCTCTTTGCAGTGAGCTCTGTTGTGGGTTCTTTGTTGTTGGTAGTTGTCATGTGAGTTAACTGTTTTGATTCATTCCATTTCATCTATACTTTGTAGTTGTTGACACGTTCACTTGTAGTCTGTTTGGATATTGATCTGCATTTATGTACTGCATGTTTGTAGTTTTTAGTTTGCATTCATGTACTGCACATATGTACTGGATATTGAGTTGCACATTCATGTTGAATCTAGACTGTCTTGCAATCTGCATCATGATATTCTTGGTTTGATGGTCTCTGGTCTTGTAGATAATTCACTCAGTCTCCTTTGCATTATAGTCTGCATTCATACTGAAGTATTTTGTTATCACTGTTTCACGTTGTCCTGTGATTACCACTTTCATATTGTGATTGTTTCATTTGAGTTGGTATGATTCTCTGTTGTCTCCATATGTTCATCAATGTTGCAGTTTGCCCCTTTGTATTCAGTTGTGACTGCAGTTAGTTTCTTTTTAGTTGCAGTCGTGCCTTGTTGGTTTGCATGGCACTAACACATTTGGTTGTATTTGGTCCTGAGTTCGAGTCAGGGCTCTCACTGACTTCGATTCACTGTTGAGTTCATTTGCCTGATGTATTTGTTGAGGCAGTGGCATTGATATTTTGAAGAGTTCCTGACTTGTTGTACATTTGACATTGATGCTTTGTATAAGTTTTTGGTCGAGTTTTGGTTTGTGAAATTCTGGTTCACTGGACCCTGCATTTCCATTGTGCATTCATTTATGTTGTATTGTTTTGACTCTTGTACATCATTAGCCTGGAACTGCTACTTGATGCTGGTATTCATCAGATATTTTGATTGATCTTGTGCATTGAGTTGGCGAGGCAGTGCACATGTATGTACGTGTGTGCTGCAGCCACTCATTATAAATTTTAAATTGGTGTTTCTTTTGTTTTGATTCATTGATTCGTTTCATATTTCGTATGGTGTATTGGCGAGGCCGTACACGCGTGCGTGTACGGCAGCCAATCAATATTTTGATGGTTTTAAAGTGACAAATTTCGATCGTTTTAAATTGATTTAGTCGGTTTGATAAATTGTTTATTTATCTCTGTTGATGATTTAAATCTGTTGATTTATTGTTTAACCCTGTTAAGTGTTATATTTACTGTTATCCGATTTCTTTGTTTAAAGAGTCGGATAGACGGGAATTTTTGTGACTGTCGTCTATTTGATTAGTATTGCTTCCGTGCACTAATAATTGAGTTTGAATTAGACTGACCCATGTATTATTTTCTTCTGAATTTAATACTCGGGTCAGACCCGAGTTATTTCAGGTTGTAGATTTCCTTCTTTGAGTTGCTGTTCGGGATATGAAGACTTTTCACATCTTCTGAAGTTGTCTTTGTCATTTTGTAGTAGTCGTGTCAAATTGTATAGGTTGATATGTATCCATGTATATTAGTTGATAATGTACGTGTGTATATAACTTCCAGAGTCGACGGTTGTAGTTGTATCATATGTATTATGTCAACTATGTTGTAACTGACATCAGTTATATATATATATATATGAGACTTTTTTTTAATCTGTGTTCCGCATTTATATTATCTGTGTTATTGTTTTATCTAATGTCCTAAACTATTATGAACCATCGTAGTTTGTTTTATACTGATAATTGGGTATGTCGATGGGAGTAAACAAATAAGATGAAAAATGAAAAGTATATATCACTCTTATCGAGGTAACCAATATTATTGTAAGGCCAACTACGGATGGCCGCTCCTATCCAGCCTTATTCTTCGTAATAATAGACAGTATTTCTTTTAATACTCTTTGTTATTATGAGCATAGAGGTGGGGCGTCACAATCGTCGCCACCATCCTACTTCATTCTGGAAACTCCACCGCGTACACAGTTGTTAAAGTGGTTTTCGGTATCGACAGAGAGTATGTCCATATCTGATCCCGGTCCATTTAACATCCAATCGTTATTATAACCCGTGGTTATAATTTTAAAATAATATTTTATACTTCAAAATAGAATATCATTTCAAATCCAAATCTTTATCAAAATAAAGATTAAATCAATTCCAAACCATTTCAATATATTTAAAATATCATATCATTTCAAAACTTCATTTCAAATCATTTCAATATATCAAAATATCATATCTTTCCAAAACTTCATTTCAAATCATTTAATATATCAAAATATCATATCTTTTCAAAACTTCATTTCAAATCATTTAATATATCAAAATATCATATCTTTTCAAAACTTCATTATCAAATCATCATTTGAGTTCAAATCCAAATATTCAACTTTAAATACCTTTTAAATTCAGAGATATCATTCATTTATTATCATTTCAAGTCGCCATTTAAATAGTTTATATTTCAATCAAAATAATTCATCTAAACCATTTAAAAGTGTAATTATTATACTTTCAAATCAAGTATTCAATTTCCAAAGTTTTAAACTATTCTGAGTTCATTTACTAAGTTAAAAACCATAAACATTGAAAATTTCAGCCTTTCACAGCATTCAGAAAAGGCTGTTATAAGTTATTCTTGAAAACATTTTAATTCAGCAAAGACAGCATTTTAAAACTGCTGTTAAATCTTAGTTTAGTTGAAATTTAGTTTAAAACAGCAAAGACAGCATTTCCAGAAATGCTGTAATAGCTCAGGTTTCAAATTAAAGGTTTTAATTAAATTCACCAAAGACGGTAGACCACTCCAGCATTTACAAAACTGCTGTAATAGGCCTTTATTAAGTTTTTAGCCTTTTAATTTACTACAGCAACTATAGCATTTCAGAACTGCTGTAATAACCTCTTTATAAAGATTTTAGTTTATTTACAGAAACCATAGCATTTCTGAATGCTATTAAAAGTAATTTCCAAATTTTGTGTATTTCCAGCAAATAATAAACTTTAATTTAAACCATTTAAACATTATAAAAATCATATTTTTAACATTCAAAAATGTACATTAAAAATACTCTTTTAACTTATGATTTTTATAAAGTAATTTTTACAAAAAAATCCAACTTCCAATAAATCACTCATTAAATTTAAGTGTATAATTTTCCAAATTTTGCATTTGACAATATATTAACACTTACATTTAAATTACCATTTCACACATTAAACTAAATTTCCAATTTATTTAATTAATTTAAACCTTTAATTAAAACCAAATTTCACATTTCCAAGTCAAGTTAAAATTTTAAATTTCACATTTAAGCATTCATTCATTTAACCATTTTAGTTCATAGAAAAATCAATAATACTTTATCAAGTCATTTAAATTCAAATTTAAATCAATTATCATACTTCCCATTTTCCAAATAAAATTAAATTTCCATTTTATTCATAACCTAAATTCATTTTTAAACCAAAATCCAAATTTCCAAACTTAAGTTATATTTCAAAATTTTCAATTTAACCATTTATTTATTTACATTTTTAACTTATAGAAAAATCATAATTTCTTTATTTAAACAATTTAAAAATCTATTTAAATCAAATTTCCATAAAATTTTCACTTTTAAAATACTTAAAAATAATTCAAAACACTTTAAAATTTAACCACAGGTCTGTATATAGTTTTCAAACTAGGTCAAGTGATACAGATATGTATCATTTCAATCCGCAGTTTACAAAGAAAAATCCTGGTTCTATCATTTCAAACCCGCAATTCCAAGTCAAAATAAATTAAATAAAACCCGTTCAGGCCTATCATTTCAGCCCATAACGATTTTTTCCTATTCTAAAGTCCATTCGGGTATGTATCATTTCAACCCATAGTGATTCTATACTAACAGGGAACTTGCAGTGTGATAAACAGATATAAATGAACAGTTAACCATATATAGCAGTAACAGATGATATGACAGATAAATAAACAGGTTTAACATCATATAATATATAACATAAGCAGGTATAACATAATATAATAATTCTACACTTTCACTTGCTATCAATTCACAGTGGTATAAGTACAAATGTCAGGCGTGATTACTCACCTTTTTACGCTGGAGTTAGCGATCAAAACACACAGAATAGATTCCAGAAAGCACAACAAACACGATACAACACGAATTTTGATTTGAATGAATAGAGATCCTTGATATTTATCTTGTAAACAATAAGCAAAACAAGACAATATACACATAAATATTCAACACAAAACAATGTTGAAACAATGAAGATAAGAAGCAACAAAGGAATAGATTACTTGACCATGCTTTAACCATTCAAATGCTTGGCCTAGGAGATTCTTGGGCTCAGCCATGATCAGGTCTAGACCTGAAATGCTCGGCTATGGTCAGGTTAGTGGAAGACAAAGCAAGGGTAGGTGAAAAGGTAGGAGTTTGTGAAGTAAAAGAGGCATGGAAATGAGTTTGGTTCACCATCTAGGCTCGGCCTATGGGTCAATTGGCTCGGCTCATGCTTGTTTCAGATCTGGACAGAGGTCGTGATGATGTGTAGTGGTGGTAGCAAGGTGGTGGCGGCGGCTAGAGGTGGTGGCCAAGGTGATGGATGAAGGTATGTTGCAACTAGTGGTGGCTATGCATTGTTTTAAGAGATTTGTTGCATTTTTGGGGGAGTTTTCATCATGGGATGGTCATGGCACTTGCTGGTCAGAGGAGGAAGAAGTTTGGCTATGGATGGTGTGGGAAGGAAGTGGTGGTGGTCGGTGGAGGAGATGGTGGAGGCTATGGCCGAGCATGGCAAGAGAAATCATGGCCAAAATCATTGAAAAACAATAGAAAATGAAGAGAAAAAGTGAAAAAGGAAGAAGAAGCCATTACCAAACTTCTTTGGCCGTGACTTTGCTGAAATGAGAAGCTTTTCTCACGTGAAAAAAAATTAAAACTCACGGCTACAGCTAAAGGACAGAATGGCCAAGGTTAGACAATGAAAAGGCAAGCAGATGAGAGACTAGAAAAGGAATAGTCACAAGTTACAAGCACAAAGTCTCTTTGAATTTCCAAATTCTTTTAATTAAATAAAAACAAATAAAATTCAGTAAATGAATTTTAAAACTGAAACAAAGTAAAATAAAATGGAAATAAATAATTAAATTTAAAGAAGAAAAGAAAAAGAATTAAATAAATTGCTTAAAAATTGGAAACATGCTTAAAAATTACAAATAAATTATCACTAGCTTTGGAAAATTATTATATACTTCTAAACCAATAAAAGTCAAGTAAGATAAAATAAATGCTGAACAAAATAAAGAAAAATAAAAATAAATAATTATCTTTAGGAAAAGTAGAAAAATAAATAAAGAAATAGCTTATTTAATTGAACTAGACTTACATTTCAAACAAAATGCAATTACTTTGGAAAATTATATCAACACTTCTAAACAATTCAAAGGTCAAGTAACATAAATAAATGTGGAACAAAACAAAGTGGAAATGAAAATAAAATAAGGTTTTAAGAAAATAGAAAAATAAATAAAGAATTACTTTAATTAATTGAAACTAGAAACTAAAATTTGTAATTAAATTACAGCTGACTAGGAAAATTCCAATTGTTCTTTTAAAAATATTTTAAAACCAAAATATATACATAACATGTTATTTTACCCATATAAATATAAATTAGAACATTACATGACCAAATAAAATATTATTTATATAATTTAAAATAAACAATTTTGTTAAATACAGTAAATTATACACAATATTTAAAAGGGCATAACTTTCACATTATAAATCAGATTTCAACGAAACGTAAAGCAGTATTCTTGAAATTATATTTACTTTCATAATAAAAGATAAAATTCAAAATTTCATCATTTTAAAATTTTAAATTAAAAGTCAAAGTTTGACCATATTGACCAAAATTCACATTTCTGGTAAATATCTTATTTATTCATGTTTGAAATTATAATTCACATTCAAAACACAATTTATATTTAAAATAACAAAATTATCTAATTTAAATAAATAAAATAAAGTTTTTAAATCAGGAAATTAAATTAAAGTAATTAAAATATATAATTAAAATAATCATAAAATACAGGGTTGTTGCACTCTCCTCCACTCAAAACTTTTCGTCCCCGAAAAGGAATAAGGTACGGGAAAGCACAGAAAAGATAAAATGAAATAAGATTAAGATGAAGCGAGGCATGATATGAGATAGTCTTGGTCTAATCCAGATGGGATCATTCCAAGCAGGTTGATAACTCGGTGATATGATTCGAGTTTGAGGATAATGGATGCCCGAGAGGCGCTTGAGCTAGTATGGAAATAGTCGTCGAGGAGGATGACTAGAAGGCTGAGATCTCATCGTTGTTGAAGGTTCTAGCATGCTCAAAGCAAGAGTACGTTGGGCAGATTCGATAGTCCTTGAAGGCTACGGATTGGTAGTCAAGTACTTTGGGCAGATTCGATAGTCCTAGGCACGGGTCACGATGACGTGCGGGAGTTATGTCTAGAACTGGGGTTTCGATTAGCCCTTGACGGACGGCTGAAAAAATGTGCCGGTCATTCAATTAACCGTGATATCGAAGCAATGATAACAGTGATAGCCAGAGTCATGGATGTTTGGTTGTATCGTCATTCGGTCTCAAGAGCGGTATTTTCTGGGTGCTTATCTGATCTTGGTTTAGGCCTTGGGGGTTTGTACTTGGAAAACATCGCCCTTGACTCGAGTGATAATTGTTTTACTTTAAATTGTACGCTCTGCTATGTTTGCTTCTTCTTAGTGTGTGTCTGGGGGCTATCACTGTAGAAAGAGGTTGGAGTGGGAGGGTTGTATTCCTATTCCTTTTCCTTTATGCTCTTTTGGTATGTTGTTAGTTAATTTACTGCTCACTAAGACTGTTGTCTGACTCAAGGCTTTATGTTTTAACTCTTATTGCCTTGGGCTGTTCGTCCATTTTGGGACGGGCAGACTAGGTAGCAAGTGACAGGTGCTGATCATGCTTTCCACGGTGCTGATATCGAAGACGAGCTGGAGGGTTGCATATTATCTTCTTATTATATGTACTGGATGTTCCGCTGCTTTGTATTCTCTGAGTGATATGTAGTGAGGCTTGTTGTATTGACTATTCAGATGTTTGTATTCAACTATTATGAAGTTTTATTGATGAGATTCTATTCTGTGAAGCTTCACTATATATATATGTTCTATTGTATTTTGTCCATGCGCTGTGAGTATTACGATAGATTCTGTTGTTTTAATTTACCTTGACAATCGTCTATGGCTGCCTGGCACACTTTACAGCGCACTTTCTCTAGGTTCAGTGCAAGGGTTATGGGCGGTCGTCACATTTGGTATCAGAGCTTTGGTTAATCGATTTTACCCAACGCTCGCTGACGTAACTACGTATGAGAGACGTAATTGTATTTTGATGGATGATTACTATATATAATATAGTAGCTTAGTAGAGTATGAGTCCTCTATGCAGTTGTTTCTCCTGATGTGCTGATCATTCCTTTTTATAGATATTAAGGATGAGTCGAAGAGGGAAACCAGCTGCTAGGGAAGGCCGTGCTACTGAAGGGGCTGCTGATTATGCTGCTATGTTCGAAGCTATGATGACTTCGATCATGAGAAGGATGCCAGCTCCGGGGCCATCGGTCGATGTTGGAGTTCAAGTTCAAACTCCAAAACCGGTGGATTTTGCTAAGTTGTGTAAGGACTATACTGCTCTTGGAGGAAAGGTTTTCTTGGGAACAGAGTCGACTATTGAAGTCCAGAGGTGGATAAATGCTTGTAGAAGGATCTTTGGTGATTTGGGAATTGAGGATGCAACTAAGAGGAAGTTAGCATCAAGACAGCTTCAAGGGAGAGCCTCTGATTGGTGGAACTCTATTACCATCAATACTCCGGAGGAAGAGATTACTTGGGAGCAATTCCAAGCCAGATTTGAAGCTAAGTTCATTTCTACCGCTCAGAAGTCTGTTCTGTTCAAGAAGTTTGTGGAGCTCAAGCACGGTGGAAGACCAGTTCTTGAGTATGTTTCTGAGTTTGAAGCTTTGTCCAAGTATGCCCGGTCGTATATTGAATCTGCATATCAGAAGAATGAGAAGTTTGTGACAGGCTTGGACAGTTATCTTAGGAGGCAGTTGGTGGATCATCTGGATGATTCATTTGAGAAGCTTGTGGAGAAAGCTCTCAGACATGAGAGTTTGTTTCCTAAGGAAGGATCTGTTGTTGCTGTGACCAGGGAAGAGTCTAAACCCCAGCAGGGTGGAAACAAGAAGAGGAAGCAGCAGCAGCAGAAGGGTAGGGATGGCCAGAAGAAGCCGAAGGGCGAAGTGACTTGCTACAATTGTCAGCAGAAGGGCCATTTCTCGAAGGATTGTAAGAATCCGAAGGTACCGATGAAGTGTCACAACTGTGACAAGCCGGGGCATTTCAGGAAGAATTGTCCAGAACCGCAGAAGAACAACCAGATTGTGCAAGCTTATGCTTTGGGAGCTGTCCCATCGTCTTCAAAAGCTCCTACCACTGAAGAGAAGGGAAAGAGTGTGGTGGTTCAAGGTACTCTTTTCCTATATGGTGTTCCAGTTAGAGTTCTGTTTGATACTGGAGCGTCGCATTCGTTTGTTTGTAGTGATCTTGTAGGCCGGTTGGGTTTAGAACCGGATATTGTTGATAGGCCATTGGTTGTGACTAATCCAGTTGGGGGTTCGTCTGGTTTGTGTATGTTATGCCGTGGTCTGATTGTATCGAGTCATGGTTGCTCTTTTGTTTGTGATTGTTTTGTTCTGAACTTTGCGGGGTTCGGAATTATTTTGGGAATGGACTGGCTTAGGAGGTATGCGGCAAAGGTTGATTGTGAGAGGCTGGAAGTGACAGTCGAGAATGTGGAGGGGCGAAAGATTGTGATACGATGTAAGCATGAAGAAGGCGTCTTCATGAGCTTCATGTATTCGCTAGTTGTTCCACGGGATGAACTGTCATTAGTGCCAATCGCGAATGGATTCGAGGATGTCTTTGACGAAGTCAAAGGGTTACTGCCGCATAGAGAGATCGAGTTTCGTATAGATCTAGTTGAAGGAGCCAGACCTGTTGTAATGCCTCTTAGGCGGATGGCGCCTAGGGAACAGCAAGAGTTGAGGGTGCAGGTTGATGATCTTTTGCAGAAAGGATTCATTCGGCGTAGTGTGTCCGAATGGGGTGCACCAGTTGTGTTTGTAACCAAAGCAGATGGATCGCTGAGGTTGTGCGTCGATTATCGTGAGCTGAATAAGGTGACTAAGAAAAACAAGGATCCATTGCCGAGAATAGATGACTTGTTTGATCAGCTTCACGAAGCTAAGGTGTTTTCTCAGATGGATTTGGCAACGGGATTTCACCAGTTGAGAGTGGCTAAGGATAGTGTGCCGAAGACAGCTTTTAGGACACCATCCGGTTTCTTTGAGTGGTTGGTAATGCCGTTTGGATTGACTAACGCGCCAGCATATTTTGTGGATCTTATGAATAGAGTGTTCAGGGATCAGTTGAACAAGTTTGTACTTGTGTTCGTGGATGATATTCTGATTTATTCCAGAACTGAAGAAGAGCACAAGACACACTTGTGTATTGTTTTGGAAATCTTGCGGAAACATCAGCTGAAGGCTAAGTTTTCGAAGTGTCACTTCTGGAAGAGTGAAGTGAGGTTCTTAGGCCATGTTATCTCTGGAAATGGAATAGCGGTTGATCCCGCTAAGGTGGCAGCAATCCAGGATTGGGTTAGACCTAAGAATGCATCTGATGTGAGAAGTTTTCTTGGATTGGCAGGATATTATCGACGGTTTATCAAAGACTTCTCCAAGGTGGCTGCACCGTTAACAGGATTGACGAAGAAGAACCAAGTGTTCAAGTGGGAAGATAAGTGTGAGCAAGCTTTCAGAATCCTGAAAGAAAGATTGACGAGTGCTCATGTTTTGACTATTCCAAGTGGGAATGATGAGATGGTGGTTTACACCGACGCATGTGGTACTGGACTTGGAGCAGTGCTGATGCAGAGGGATAAAGTTGTTGCGTATGCTAGTCGACAACTGAAGCCGCATGAAAGGAATTACCCGACTCATGATTTGGAGTTAGCGGCGATTGTTTTTGCTCTGAAGATGTGGAGACATTATCTACTGGGAGTTCGATTCGAGTTGTTTACAGATCATAAGTCGTTGAAGTATCTTTTCTCCCAAAAGGATTTGAATCTTCGGCAGCAACGTTGGCTAGAGTTTTTAGCATCATATGATTTTGGTATAGCTTATACTCCGGGAAAAGGTAACGCAGTGGCAGATGCGTTAAGTCGAAGACATGGAGGATTGGGAGCCATGTTTTCAGAATGGAAGAATCTCGAGTATTTAGCTGGATTTGACTTCAGGCCTAGATGTGAATTGGAACCTGAGATGTTGGCAAGCTTATCAATAAGACCTACTCTTGTGGAAAGGATTGGCGAGAGCCAAAAGCGAGACGATAAGCTTGTCCAGATTATCCGTGATTTGGAATTTGGATTGGACCCAGAGAAGGATAAAGGATTCGAGGTCGATCGAGAGGGTTGGCTTCGGAAGCAAGGACGACTAGTTGTTCCCGATACAGATGAATTGAGGAGTGAATTCTGAAGGATAGTCATCACTCGAAGTTGACAATTCATCCAGGTGGAAATAAGATGTATCGGGATATGAAGAGAACCTACTACTGGGAAGGCATGAAGAAGGATGTTGGAAATTTTATTTCCAAGTGTATGAACTGCTAGTTAGTAAAAGCTGAACAGAAGAAGCCAAGTGGATTGCTTCAGCCTTTAGAAGTTCCTACATGGAAGTGGGAGCAGATATCGATGGATTTTATTGATGGATTGCCTAGAACTAGAACGGTAAATGAAGGGATTTGGGTCATCGTAGATCGTCTGACTAAAAGTGCAAGATTCATTCCTGTTCGATCGACTAGGACTGCATCAAAGTTCTGAGTTGTATGTTAAGTGGATAGTTCGATTCCATGGTATTCCGAAGAGTATAGTGAGCGATCGAGACCCGTTGTTCACTAGTGGATTTTGGAGGAGCTTCCAGGAAGTTTTGGGAACCGAGTTGTGTTTGAGTACAGCTTGTCACCGTCAAACAGATGGTCAGACCGAGAGAGTCAACCGAGTTTTGGAAGATCTCCTCAGAGCTTGTGTTTTGGATTTCGGAGGATCATGGAAAGATCACCTTCATTTGGTGGAATTTGCGTACAACAACAGTTACCAGTCAAGCATTGGTATGGCACCGTATGAGGCATTGTATGGAAGACCATGTAACTCTCCGACGTGTTGGTTAGAAACTGGAGAAAAGCTGATGCTTGGGCCAGAGATGATTCGACAGACTTCGGATTGCATAGAGATCATTCGGCAACGAATGAAGGCAGCCCAAGACCGTCAGAAAAGTTATGCCGATAAGCGTCGTAAGAATTTGGAATTCGACATGGGTGATATGGTTTTTGTGAAGATTTCTCCACTAAAGAATGTTATTCGATTCGGGAAGAAAGGAAAATTGACTCCGAGATTTGTTGGACCATTCCTGATCACCGAGCGAATTGGAAAGCTCGCCTACATATTGGAGTTACCAGAAAAGATGTCGGGTGTGCACAATGTTTTTCACGTATCATATCTACGGAAGTATGTGCACGACTCGAATACAGTGGTTTCTGCTGATAGCTGTGAAGATTTCGAAGTTGATCCAGTTGATAAGAGACCTCGTAAGCCGCTTCGTGTTGTGGAAACCGACACGAAACAGCTTAGGAGGAAGATAGTTAAGTTGCTCAAGATACAATGGAGTGATGATGATAACGACTGTACGTGGGAGGTGGAAGGGAGGATGAAAGCAGCTCATCCTGAACTCTTCAAGGTATGGCCCTAAGGTGTCGTGTCATCTCACGATATTGTAACTTGTTCTAGTTTTAGAATTCTGCATGCTAAGATAGAATTGGATGCATGGTTTTTTGATTGCTATGGATGTTAGGCGTGCAGAATAGTCTTTGATTGCTTTGTTTGTTTGGAATTTTGGGGGCGAAATTCCTAAGGGGGAGAGAATGCAACGACCCGTATTTTCACGGATCGAAACATCGTAAAACAGTTGACATTTGGTCGCATTTGTGATAAGTCGTCCTGAGTTTAAGTCCTAGGTCGTATGGAAGTTTTGGAGCGACTTAAGGAAGATACGAGTTAAGGCAGTTAAGTCGTATAGGAATTAAGTCGTGGTAGCTTAGGTCGTAGGGTGTTGGAGCAACCTAAGGTAGTGACCGACTTAAGGAATAGGGGCGACTTAAGAAAACTGACCGAGTTAAGAAATCGGCAAGTTAAGAGTTAGGACAGTTGGACGAGTTAGCGAGTTAAGTAATAGAGCGACTTAAGTGAGTTAGCGACTTAAGGAAGTTAGGTCGTAGCATAGTGAGTCGTAGGGTTGCTAAGTTATTAAGTCGTGAGCGACTTAGGGGTTAAGCCGCTAAGTCGTAAGTCGTATCTCCTGTTAGGTCACGCATATTAGTTAAGTCGTAGGTCGGCTTAGTAGTTAGGTCGTATGCGCATGTGTTAGGCGGCGCAGCTGTTAAGTCGTATGAGTTGTTAGGTCAAAGACTTAGGTCGGTGGGGGTCTTAGGTCGTAGGTCGGAGACGACTTAACTCCGAGGCAACGACTTAGGGAGATTTCAGCCTATAAATAGAAGGGTTTTTCTCACTTTTTGGGATCCGGATTTCAAAGCGACGAAGTGCTGCCATTTTGAGAGCTCGACTTCTACACTTCTTCACTTCTTTTCTCCACTCTAATCTAGTGATTCCTTCCATCCATATTGAAGATCAAATCGAAGATCGAAGAGCTTAGATTAAAGATCTACATTCTTCGAAGAGAGATTTCATCGTTTGAAGCGGATTAGTGATAGATCGAGCTAGATCCTTCGCTGTCCAGATCTGAAGTGTGTTGATTTGGGGTTGTTTAGGTGATTTGGTGAGTGGTGATTATCTCTCACACGGATCCAAAGGAGTATATCGGATCGTTGGCTTGATTTTGTGTTAAAGTAGAGATTCCCATGCATTTTCCTAATCATATGTGTAGATCCATATAGATTCGTTGTTCATGATGATTTGACATCCATTCTACTACATGTTAACCTATGCAAGTTCATTCATCAAGTTTATAGAGATATTTTTCATGTGTTCATGCTTGTTAGACTTTCAACTCTTTAATTACGAAATTGCCATTTTTGTTATAATTGTCTACTTAGATCATATTTGAATGCTTGATTGCTTGGATTAATGTTTGACTTGGTTGATTGCTATGAATTAGATGATTGATGATTTGATTTAGACCGAAGATGATTCAAAAGATAAGGGAAAGGCTCTTGAATTGGAAAAGCTGCTTGTGGCATATGTAGCGGATGGTGAAGCTCTTATGCATAGAGATGATGATGATGTTGAGATGAAGCTTTGCGAGGATGTGATGAAGCGAGGCATGATATGAGATAGTCTTGGTCTAATCCAGACGGGATCATTCCAAGCAGGTTGATAACTCGGTGATATGATTCGAGTTTGAGGATAATGGATGCTCGAGAGGCACTTGAGCTAGTATGGAAATAGTCGTCGAGGAGGATGACTAGAAGGCTAAGATCTCATCGTTGTTGAAGGTTCTAGCATGCTCAAAGCAAGAGTACGTTGGGCAGATTCGATAGTCCCTGAAGGCTACGGATTGGTAGTCAAGTACTCTGGGCAGATTCGATAGTCCTAGGCACGGGTCACGATGACGTGCGGGAGTTATATCTAGAACCGGGGTTTCCATTAGCCCTTGACGGACGGCTGAAAGAATGTGCCGGTCATTAAATTAACGATGATATCGAAGCAATGATAACACTGATAGCCAGAGTCATGGATGTTTGGTTGTATCGTCATTCGGTCTCAAGAGCGGTATTTTCTAGGTGCTTATCTGATCTTGGTTTAGGCCTTGGGGGTTTGTACTTGGAAAACATCGCCCTTGACTCGAGTGATAATTGCTTTACTTTAAATTGTATGCTCTGCTATGTTTGCTTCTGCTTAGTGTGTGTCTGGGGGCTATCACTGTAGAAAGAGGTTGGAGTGGGAGGGTTGTATTCCTATTCCTTTTCCTTTATGCTCTTTTGGTATGTTGTTAGTTAATTTACTGCTCACTAAGACTGTTGTCTGACTCAAGGCTTTATGTTTTAACTCTTATTGCCTTGGGTTGTTCGTCCATTTTGGGACGGGCAGACTAGGTAGCAGGTGACAGGTGCTGATCATGCTTTCCACGGTGCTGATATCGAAGACGAGCTGGAGGGTTGCATATTATCTTCTTATTATATGTACTGGATGTTCCGCTGCTTTGTATTCTCTGAGTGATATGTAGTGAGGCTTGTTGTATTGACTATTCAGATGTTTGTATTCAACTATTATGAAGTTTTATTGATGAGATTCTATTCTGTGAAGCTTCACTATATATATATGTTCTATTGTATTTTGTCCATGCGCTGTGAGTAATACGATAGATTCTGTTGTTTTAATTTACCTTGACAATCGTCCATGGCTGCCTGGCACACTTTACAGACCACTTTCTCTAGGTTCAGTGCAGGGGTTATGGGCGGTCGTCACACAAGAGCATAAGCACGAAAAAAAATCCTCTAGAATCTGATTCACCCTTTTCCGTTTGACCGACGGTCTGTGGATGGCAAGTAGTGTTCAGATTCAAAATGAGTACCAAAGATTATCAAAGATTATGGAAAGATTTCTAAACCGACTGGTATAAGCAACAACCTTCCCATTTTGAAGCAAGATACGGGAAAATAAGGACATCCAAAAGATAGTTTGAAAACAAAAAAAGATAATAAGTTAGAAACCATGGAAATTTCAACTTAAATTGATGATTAATTTTACATAAGTTAAATAAATCTTAACTATCTCTAATTTCATTATCTTATCATCCAATTTTCTTAATTTAACAATCTCTAAAATCATGGATTTGAAAAATCATTTATTATACTCATAATGTATTCAGTAAATTTAATTCTTCTTTATTCCTAATTAAAATTAAAATTATTCCTCTCAATATTTTTATCACCTATGTTAAATATACTTACACCTATCATAACTGCTTTAATTTATTCTTAGCTCCTTTAACATCATTTTATACTGTAAATTATTCCATTTACCCTATTTCTATTTACCTCTATTAATCTTTTATAACTAAAATTTAAGTGTTTAACATTTATTATAACCACTCAAATTTTATTTATAAAAATCTTTCTATATTGTATATCATCCAATTACATTGTTAACTTTTAAAAATTTAGGTAAGTTATATTGGAATGCAATGGTGTATTATACAAATAAAACTTTCCAATTCAATTATCTCAAGTTTGAATCATTTATTCAAAATTCTGATTTTCTTTTTATAATTGAAATTATTCTTTAAGATAAAGTTTAAGAATAAAATTTCTGATTCCTTTCAAACCATTTAGAGATAAATAAATGTATGTACAAAATTTATCAAATCAAATTTATATCATGTCTCTATATATATTATAAATCAAGTCATATTTTAGAAATTTTCAAATCTATTAAATTTCCCAAAACAAAGCTGTAGCAAGACTACAAAACGGTCTCTTCACTTTGAAACTCGAAAATGAACGTCGATGATTCCGCGGTCATCACCGAAATTATTTTCCAGCGACAAAGAGAAGAGCACTAATTTTTTTAAATTTTAAAATTTCTTGGAAACAAATTTCTATTCGAAAATACTTTAAATAATATATCCCTTTTTAAAACTTTAAACACAAGGTTTGAAACCATCGGAAATTGAATTCTCAAATTCTTGTTTTAGATTCATTTTAAATTTTCAAATAAACTTATAACCATGTTTTATAGTTCAATTATTTATATATGGAAAAAGAGATAATTATATATATAAAATCAAATATTATCTCTTAACAACCAATTTATTAAAGATCCAAAAAAAAAAAATAGTTACAAAATTTATTTCATTACTAAATTTGAAAAAAAACCATATTGTGTCAATTTGCTCTATTCAAGTGTTTTGGAGATCCTATTGATATCGTTGATCAGACGAACCGATCAGAAACCCAAATCAACATCAACAACTCAAACAACACAATATATTAAACATTTTAGATTTTCAAAGCAAGGATAGAGATTTAAATTTGATGGACTCAAGTCAAAGAGAATTCTGATTTGAAGATAAGTTGGAGAGAAAAGATAAGTTGATTAAGTAATAGAATAGGAAGATGGATAAGCTTATATAAATCGCAGGCAACCTTAACCAGGTCAACCGTGACTTAAAGAATAAGATCGATGTGGATTTTCTAGGGAAATCTACATTCGATCTCAAGAGATAGAATTTGGAGTAACAAAAGATATTAGCATCTAAACCAAAGATAAATATAAATCTCTGGTGAGTCGATGCTAATTGTAAAGAAGTTTCCCCCTTTTACAAGTCATTAGAATATTGGCGAAACCGCCGATTCACTATAAAGATCATTCGAAGTGGAGTTATGGGATACTCCAGAATCAAAAGAAGATGAATAGTGAAGGACATGAATGGATTTTGGAACCACAGGGAACGTTTCAAAATTCAAAGGAAATTCGAATCAAAGAGGAAGAGATTCAAACTCGAACGAAAGTGATTCTATAATAATCTACTCCATATGCTGAGTTTTGCCTCAAAACCTCGCTCCGATACCAACTGTAACGGACCGCGTCAGTGGGGTAACGCCCATCGTAGCATACAGTCGTACCTGTGTTATGCCTTTACAGCCAGCCTCTCGACTGTACCAACCCCGCAGGGACATGTAGGAGTAAGAGTCATCCGCTCGCTACCAAACCAAATGCGAGAACCCCCTATCATGCTGCACCCTCCAAGTGCATAGGCAGACACACATGTTGGACTTGAATTGCTCAAAATACCGCGTTGTAAATAAAATTTGGCAAATCTCAGAATATACAGTAAATAAATAATCACAGATCATAGACACAGAGTAAGAAGTGCAGCGGAAGTAAAAGAAATAGTAGTTCATGAAGCTACTATGTAAATATATCAGAGTTAAATAAGATACAATAGAAGAAATAAAGTACAATAGAAGTCTCAATATGATAACCAAGTACAAGCTGAATAGAACAACAGAACTGAGATAGATAGAACTAGATAAGCAAATAATCTCCAGCGATTCCAATTTCCAGAAAGTGGAATCCAAATCTGTGAATACTCAGGCTGACCCAAGCATAAATAAAAATACAAACACTCGAGTCAGGACATACATACTTACACAATGTAAACCAACTCAGGTGAACTGTAATAAAGGTACAAGTAACTTAAAGAATGCTTAGGATCGCCCATTCTTTAAGGATCCGTTAAACTATCTACTATGTAGTAATATTCGCTATTATAATAATGTCTAATACAAAATAAACATACTTTTAAATAGCATTAAGGCTTTACATTTTCCACCTTAACACGTAATAGTCCCAGTAGTCAATCCAGTCTTAGCATACTCCCAAAATGGGGGCTACCCTCGATACTCCATAGGCTACGGGAGAAATCACAACTCGTAGTAAAGCTCGATATGGTAGGTGACACGGCACACAAGGCAATGCCATGGTAGATATACCAATTACGCACACGGACTGATGGAAACGCATAGCAGCCACTACCGCTCCACCTCGGACAACACTTCCAAATCAAGGGGTGCACCCAAACAATCACAAAGTAATAGAATGGTATCGAAGAAGTGCGTCCGATAAGAGGTGCTACCTCATTGGCCTGAGATCGCTCATGTTTTAGCCACCTTATGCCAACTCACGGGAGTTGGGTCCACGCATATACCTTAGGATTGTCGCCACCATCCTACTTCATTCTAGAAACTCCACCGCGTACACAGTTGTTAAAGTGGTTTTCGGTATCGACAGTGAGTGTCCATATCCGATCCCGGTCTCTTTAACAACCAATCGTTATTATAACCCGTGGTTATAATTTTAAAATAATATTTTATACTTCAAAATAGAATATCATTTCAAATCCAAATCTTTATCAAAATAAAGATTAAATCAATTCCAAACCATTTCAATATATTTAAAATATCATATCATTTCAAATCATTTAATATATCAAAATATCGTATCTTTTCAAAACTTCATTTCAAATCATTTTATATATCAAAATATCATATCTTTTCAAAAATTCATTATCAAATCATCATTTGAGTTCAAATCCAAATATTCAACTTTAAATACCTTTTAAATTCAAAGATATCGTTCATTTATTATCATTTCAAGTCACCTTTTAAATAGTTTATATTTCAATCAAAATAATTCATCTAAACCATTTAAAAGTGTAATTATTATACTTTCAAATCAAGTATTCAATTTCCAAAGTTTTAAACTATTCTGAGTTCATTTACTAAGTTAAAAACCATAAACATTGAAAATTTCAGCCTTTCACAGCATTTAGAAAAGGCTGTTATAAGTTATTCTTGAAAACATTTTAATTCAGCAAAGACAGCATTTTAAAACTGTAACGACCCGGTATTTTCAACCATTCGCATCCATTATAAGTGTATAGGTAGACACTCATGCCGGAGTTGAATTGCTCAAAATACCGCGTTGTAAATAAAATTTGGCAAATCTCAGAATATACAGTAAATAAATATAATCACAGATCACAGACACAGAGTAAAATAATGCAGCGGAAGTAAAAGAAATAGTAGTTCATGAAGCTACTATATAAATATAACAAGGTTATATAAGATACAACAGAAGAGATAGAGTACAACAGAAGTCTAAATACAATAACCAAGTACAAGCTGAGTAGAACAACAGAACTGAAATAGATAGGACAAGACAAGCAGATAATCTCCAGAAAGTGGAATCCGAATCTGTGAATAACTCAGGCTGACCCGAGCGTAAAGCAAAACACAAAACACTCGAGTCAGGACAATATATACTTATATAATGTAAACCAACTCAAGCGAACTGTAATAAGGGTACAAGTAACTTAGAAAATGCTTGGGACCGCCCATCCTCTAAGGATCCGTTAAACTATCTACTATGTAGTAATATACGCTATATACAGTAGTGTCTAATCAGTAAAGTATAATCATATAGAAAATAGCGTTAAGGGGATGGAGAACCTTAACGCGGTTGGATCTTAAAATCATAATCGTAGTAAAGCTCGATATGGTAGGTGACACGGCACAACTAGGCAATGCCGGGGTAGATATACCAATTACGCATCCGGACTGGTGGTGACGCATAGCAGCCACTACCGCCCACCTCGAACAACACTCCCAAATCAAGGGTGCGCACCAAATCAATCACAAGTAATAGAATGGTATCGAAGAAGTGTGTCCGATCAGAGGTGCTACCTCATTGGTCCGTCAATCGCTCCTGTTTTAGCCACCTTATGCCAACTCACGGGAGTTGGGTCCACGTATATACCTTAGGATCATCGCCACCATCCTACTTCATTCTGGAATCTCCACCGCGTACACGGTTGCCAAAGTGGTTTTCGGTAAGACAGAGAGTATGTCCATATCCGATCCCGGTCTCTTTAACAACCCAACGTTATTATAACCCGTGGTTATAACTTTTAAAAACAATACTTTACTTCAAAATAAAATATCATTTCAAACCATATCTTTATCAAAAATAAAGATTAAATCAATTCCAAACCATTTCCATATATTTAAATTTTCATATAATTTCAAAACTTCATTTCAAATCATTTTAATATAATAAAATATCATATCCTTACAAAACTTCATTTCAAATCATTTTAATAAAATAAAATATCCTATCAGTTCAAATCCAATATTCAACTTTAAATACCTTTTAAATTCAAAGATATCGTTCATTTACTATCATTTCAAATCACCTTTAAATAGTTTATATTCCAATCAGAATAATTCATTTAAACCTTTTAAAAGTGTAATTTTTATATTTTCAAATCAAGTATTCAATTTCCAAAGTTTCAAACCATTCTGAGTTCGTTTACTAAGTCAAAAACCCTAATTATTAAAATTTCAGCATTTCACAGCATTTAAAAACAACTGCTATAAGTTATATTTGAAAACATTTTTAATTCAGCAAAGACAGTACTTAAAACTGCTGTTAAAACTCAGTTTTAGTTGAATTATAGTTCAAAACAGAAAAGACAGCAATTCAGAAGTGCTGCGGTAGTTCAGATTTCAAAACAAGGGTTAAATTTGGTTTCAGCAAAGACTGCAGACCATTATAGCATTTCCAGAGAATGCTATAATAGACCTGGGTTCAATATTAGCCTATAAGTTCAACTGCAGCAACTGCAGCATTTCAGAAATGCTGTAGTAGCCCTTTTATTCAAATTTTAGTGTAATTCAGAACCATAGCATTTCTGAATGCTATTAAAAGTGATTTCCAGCTTTTTAGTGTATTTCCAGCAATTAAATAACTTCATTTTAAACTCTTTAAACATTTTAAAAATCATAATTTAACATTTAAAATGTTTATTTACATATCATTTAACATGTATCTTTTTCACAATAAATTTCTTATAATTAAATCCAATTTTCAACAATTTACTTAATAAATTTAAGTGTAAAAGTTTCCAATTCTTCACATTTCAACAAATAACTTAACACTTCAAATTTAAATTACCATTTCACAAATTTAACTAAATTTCCAATTTTATTTAATTAACTAAAACCTTTAATTAAAACCAAATTTCACATTTCCAAGTCAAGTTATATTTTAAAAGATCACTTTTAAACATTCATTTATTTAACCACTTAAATTCATAGAAAAATCAATAATACTTTAATAAATCACTTAAATTCACATTTAATCAAATTATCATATTTACCATTTCCAAATAAAATTTAATATCCATTTTATTTATATAACTTAAATATCATTTTTAACCAAATTCCAAATTTCCAACTTAAGTTATATTTCAAAAATCCAGTTAAACCATTGATTAATTACATTTTTAACACATAGAAAAAATCATAATTTCTTTATTTTAAACATTTCAAAATCTATTTAAATCAAATTTCATAAATTTATATTTTTAAAATACTTAAAAATATTCAAAACACTTTATAAAATAACCACGGGCCTGTATATAATTTTCTAACCTAGGTCAAGTGATACGGATATGTATCATTTCAATCCGCAGTTAAAAAAGAAAAATCCGGGTTCTATCATTTCAAACCCGCAATCCCAAGTTAAAATAATTTAAATAAAAATCATTCAGGACTATCATTTCAGCCCATAACGATTTTTCCTTATTCTAAAGTCCGTTCGGGTATGTATCATTTCAACCCATAGTGATTCTAATCTACAGGGAACTTGCAATGGTGATAACAGATATAAATAACAGAATAACATTAAATAATAGTAACATATGATATAATAAGTGTAATAACAGGTGTGAACATCATATGATAATAATATAGGCATATATAACATGATAACATATTTCTACAGATTCACAGGGTGTCAATTTACTAGTTATATAGGTACATATTGTCTGGTGAGAATAACTCACCTGTTAAAGCTGGAGATTAGCGATCAAAACACACAACGAATTCCAAGAAGCACGATATGGCACAACGATGGATTCAAGTGGATGAGAACCAAGATGTTACTCTTGTATACAAAAACAAAACAAAGCACCATATAAATAATTACAATACCAAAGTGTTGAAACAAAATTGAGATAGAATGGATAAGTGAACATCACCAAGTCTTTAAATCAACTTTGCTTGATCTTGCTTCAACTTTTGCTCGACCATACATGTATTAAGTTCGGCCTCAACATGTTTTAGGTTGAAATGGATCAGGTTTGGACCACAAATGGCACGACTAAGTCAAGAATATGAAGAGGAAGGAGTTTGCAAGCCTAGAATGCAAAGGGACAAGGCAAAATGGAGTTTTTGGTTCAACCCTTAGGCTCGACCATAGGGTCTATGGGTCAGGTCAGATCTGGACAGAGGGGAGGGTGATGTTCAGAGGTGGTAAACAAGCTGGTGGTGGTGGCTAAGGGGGTGGCCATGGTCAACAATGAAGGTGGTGAGGTGATATGTGCTCGGGTAGGCAATGTTTTGGAGTATAGCAATGTTTTTTGTGGTGTTTGCAACATGAGATGGTCAAAGCAACTTCAGGTCAGAGGAGGGGGATGATTTGGGCGTGGATGAAGTGGGAAAGAAGGGATGGTGGTGGTTGGTGAAGATGTGGAGGTGTATGGCCGAACCAAGCAAGAAGAAACAGGGCAAAAATCAAGGCAAAATCAAAAGGAAAAATGAAGAGAAAAGTGAAAAAGAGAGGGGAGGCCATTACAAATCTTTGTAGCCATGAATGAAATGAGGAATGGTGCTTTTCTCACGTGAAAATGAGTTAAAACTCACGGCTATCAAATGAAAATGCACGGCCAACTCAAGGCAAATGAAAAGACTAAGGAAATTGAAGAGACGGGAAAACAAAGGGACAAAAGCAACTAAAAAGACACAAACCTTTCAAATTTCTTTTATATATATTTGTAATTTATAAATACATATAAAAACTGAGAAATAAAAATAACAACTCAGAAATAAAATAAATATATAAAATAAATAATTAAATTTTTGAATAAATATAATTTAAATTAAGAAAATGGCTTAAAAATGCAAACTAGGCTTTAAAAATTAGAAATAACTTCAGTACACTTTGGAAAAATCTATTTTAATTTAAATACATGTAGAATGCATATAAATAAAGTAAAAACAGCAAATAAAAGTGAAGGCATAAAATAATTAAATAAATTTTAATTATATATAATTAAATTAAGAAAATAGTAAAGAAAATGGAAACTAGGTTTCATAAATTGAAATAAATTCAAGTAAACTTTAGAAAAATTATATTATCATTTTTAAAAATATTAAAAGACATTAAATAACCTATTAACACATATTAAAACAAAATATGACAATAAAAATATAATTTATATGATTTAAAATAAATAATATTGCAAAATAAACAGTTTATACACAAAATTGAAAATTACATAACTTCTACAATTTAACTCTGTTTCCAACGAAACGAAAAGCTGTATTCAAGTTATTAAATCTATTTTCATAATAAAAGATAAAATTTAAGAATTTTAAATATTTAAATTTAAAGTTTAAAAGTCAAAGTTTGACCAGTTTGAACAGAAATTCACTTTACAGTAAAATATCCAATTTTTACCAGTTTGAAATTATAATTTACATAACAATCAAAATATATATTTAGAAATGAAATATTTGAAACAAAACAAGTTTAAAATAATTTCAAATTAAAATAAAGTTTTTCAATCAGGAAATTCAATTTAACAGAAATAAAATATAAAATAAAATAAGCCTAAAATGTAGGGTTGTTACACTCTCCCCCACTCAAAACTTTTCGTCCCCGAAAAGGAATGAGGTACAGGAAAGCACAGAAAAAGAAAAAAATGAAATAGAATTAAGACAAGATGATAAGAAGATTGGAATTACACCTGATAACTATTGTTATAGGTAAGTTTGACAAGATGGAGGTGATCAAATCAAGAATATAAGCACGAAAAAGATCCTCTAGAGTCTGAATCTCCCTTTTCACTTGACTGACGGTCTATGAATGGAAAAACAGTGTTCAGATCCAGATGAGTAACAAAGGTTATCAAAGATTACAGAAAGATTTCTAAACAGACTAGTATAAGCAATAGCCTTCCCATTCTATAACAAGATAAGAGAAATAAGGACAACCAAAAGGTAGTTTGAAAAACAAAATAAGATAATAGATTTGTAACCATAATGTTTTGAAATCATAACAATTTAGAGATGTTATCATTTAGAAATCGTACTACTTAAAATCATAACACTTTGGAAATGTTATTCTAAAAAAAAACATAATACTTTGAAAATCATAACACCTTTTTAAAAATAATCTTCATTTAAACCATTTAAATCTAATGTCAAATAATATTCATTTCAAAGCTGTAACATTTCTAAGTTCATTCAATTATAATTTCCAAAACATTGTATTTTCAAAACAGCAGCACTTATAAAATGCTACAGTAGATATATTAATATTTCAAATCAGTTTAATTTCAGAAATATTCATTTGGATATCATTTAACTTATGACTTATTAAAACAAACCTTTATGAATGAAATATCCAAATAAACTATACTTCATTTATTAAGTCAAAAGCTCACTATTTTAGTTAGCTCTTAATTTAACACATAACCTAACACTTATTTAAAATACCTATTTCATAAATAGATATTCCTTTAATAAGTTACACTTAAAATTCCATTTGAAAACCAAATTTTCAATTATCAAATTTTAGTGATGTTAAAATACATTTTAACTATTTAAATCATAATTATTCAATTTCCAAGACATATCTATTTCATAAATAAACATTTATATAGCAAATATAACAATCAAATTTCTTTACACATTTATTCATTTAGACATCAATTAAACTGTGAATTCAAGTTAAATAAACTTTATTACCAAAAGTCCAATTCAAATGTATTTTATTTTATCTATTCAAAGATACATTATTTATTATACAACATATTCATTTCAGGAAATAACCTTTATTAAAATTCCTAGGTTAGACTTAAGGTTCCATATTAAATCAATTTGATTATTAAGTTATTTAAATAAAATCTCTTTAAATTCCTTTTTCACTATTTACCTCTGTTAATCTTTTATAACTAATATTTAAGTGTATAAAAATCCTTTTTATATTGTATATTATCCAATTACATTGTTAACTTCTAAAAAAAAATTTAAGGTAAGTTATATTTGAATGCAATTGTAATATACAAATAAAACTATCCAATTCAATTATCTCAAGTTTGAATCATTTATCCAAAATTTTGATTTTTCTTTTTATAATTGAAATTATTCTTTAAGAAATAATTTAAGAATTTGAATCTTCGAACATCTTCAAACCATTTGGAGATAAGTAATTATATATACATAATATGTTAAATCAAATTTAAATCATATATCTTTATATATATTATAATCCAGTCATATTTTAGAAATTCAAATCAATCAGATTTTCCAAAACAAAGCTGTAGCAAGACTACAGAATGGTTTCTTCACTTCGAAACTCGAAAATGAACGTCGATGATGCTGCAGTCATCACCGAAATTATTTTCCAGCGACAAAGAGAAGAGCACTAAATTTTTAAACTTTAAAATTCTTTAGAGACAAATTTTTATTCAAAATACTTTAAATAATATCCTTTTAAAAATTTTAAACACATGGTTTGAAACCATCGGAAATTAAATTCTTTAACTTTCTTGTTTTAAATTCATTTCAGTTCCCAAATAAATTTATAAACAACTATTTATAAATTCATTTGTAGAACAATAAATGATAAATCAAGTATTATCATTTCAAATTATCAATTTAAATCAATTTATTAAGTTCCATAAAATTATATATCCAAATTTATTTCATAAACCAAATTTTAAAATAATATTGTGTCAGTTTGTTCTGTCAAAGTGTTTTAGAAATCCTATCGATAGCGTTGATCAGACGAATCGATCGGAAACCCAAATCAACATTAACAACTCAACAACACAATATAAAACAAAACATTAATTTACAAGTACAGTTCAAAATGTTTGGAAGATAGATTGGAACAAAAGACAAGATGATTAAACAGAGTAGAGAGATGGGTAAGCTTAGATAAATCGCGGACAACCTTAACCGGGTCAACCGTGACTCAATGGATAAGATCAAATGTGGATTTTCTGGGGTAAATCTACCTTCAATCTCAAGAGATAGAGTTTGGAATAATAAAAGATATTAGCATCTAAACCAAGGATAAATATAAATCTCTGGTGAATCGATGCTGATTATAAAGAATTTTCACCCTTTTACAAGAAAATTAGAATATTGGCGAGACCGCCAATTCACTATAAAGATCATTGGAAGTGGAGTCATGGGATACTCCAGAATCAAAAGATGATGAATAGTGAGGGACACGAATGAATTTCGGAACCGCAGGGAACGTTCCAAAATTCAAAGGAAAACGAATCAAAGGAAGAGATTCAAACTCGAACGAAAGTGATTCTGTAAATAAATTTACCATACATTCTAAGTTTTGCCTCAAAGCCAAAGCTCTGATACCAACTGTAACGACCCGGTATTTTCAACCATTCGCATCCATTATAAGTGTATAGGTAGACACTCATGCCGGAGTTGAATTGCTCAAAATACCGCGTTGTAAATAAAATTTGGAAAATCTTAGAATATACAGTAAATAAATATAATCACAGATCACAGACACAGAGTAAAATAATGCAGCGGAAGTAAAAGAAATAGTAGTTCATGAAGCTACTATATAAATATAACAAGGTTACATAAGATACAACAGAAGAGATAGAGTACAACAGAAGTCTAAATACAATAACCAAGTACAAGCTGAGTAGAACAACAGAACTGAAATAGATAGGACAAGACAAGCAGATAATCTCCAGCGATTCAAATCTCCAGAAAGTGGAATCCGAATCTGTGAATAACTCAAGCTGACCCGAGCGTAAAGCAAAACACAAAACACTCGAGTCAGGACAATATATACTTATATAATGTAAACCAACTCAAGCGAACTGTAATAAGGGTACAAGTAACTTAGAAGATGCTTGGGACCGCCCATCCTCTAAGGATCCGTTAAACTATCTACTATGTAGTAATATACGCTATATACAGTAGTGTCTAATCAGTAAAGTATAATCATATAGAAAATAGCGTTAAGGGGATGGAGAACCTTAACGCGGTCGGATCTTAAAATCATAATCGTAGTAAAGCTCGATATGGTAGGTGACACGGCACAACTAGGCAATGCCAGGGTAGATATACCAATTACGCATCCGGACTGGTGGTGACGCATAGCAGCCACTACCGCCCACCTCGAACAACACTCCCAAATCAAGGGTGCGCACCAAATCAATCACAAGTAATAGAATGGTATCGAAGAAGTGTGTCCGATCAGAGGTGCTACCTCATTGGTCCGTCAACCGCTCCTGTTTTAGCCACCTTATGCCAACTCACGGGAGTTGGGTCCACGTATATACCTTAGGATCGTCGCCACCATCCTACTTCATTCTGGAATCTCCACCGCGTACACGGTTGCCAAAGTGGTTTTCGGTAAGACAGAGAGTATGTCCATATCCGATCCCGGTCTCTTTAACAACCCAACGTTATTATAACCCGTGGTTATAACTTTTAAAAACAATACTTTACTTCAAAATAAAATATCATTTCAAACCATATCTTTATCAAAAATAAAGATTAAATCAATTCCAAACCATTTCCATATATTTAAATTTTCATATAATTTCAAAACTTCATTTCAAATCATATTAATATAATAAAATATCATATCCTTACAAAACTTCATTTCAAATCATTTTAATAAAATAAAATATCCTATCAGTTCAAATCCAATATTCAACTTTAAATACCTTTTAAATTCAAAGATATCGTTCATTTACTATCATTTCAAATCACCTTTAAATAGTTTATATTCCAATCAGAATAATTCATTTAAACCTTTTAAAAGTGTAATTTTTATATTTTCAAATCAAGTATTCAATTTCCAAAGTTTCAAACCATTCTGAGTTCGTTTACTAAGTCAAAAACCCTAATTATTAAAATTTCAGCATTTCACAGCATTTAAAAACAACTGTTATAAGTTATATTTGAAAACATTTTTAATTCAGCAAAGACAGCACTTAAAACTGCTGTTAAAACTCAGTTTTAGTTGAATTATAGTTCAAAACAGAAAAGACAGCAATTCAGAAGTGCTGCGGTAGTTCAGATTTCAAAACAAGGGTTAAATTTGGTTTCAGCAAAGACTGCAGACCATTATAGCATTTCCAGAGAATGCTATAATAGACCTGGGTTCAATATTAGCCTATAAGTTCAACTGCAGCAACTGCAGCATTTCAGAAATGCTGTAGTAGCCCTTTTATTCAAATTTTAGTGTAATTCAGAACCATAGCATTTCTGAATGCTATTAAAAGTGATTTCCAGCTTTTTAGTGTATTTCCAGCAATTAAATAACTTCATTTTAAACTCTTTAAACATTTTAAAAATCATAATTTAACATTTAAAATGTTTATTTACATATCATTTAACATGTATCTTTTTCACAATAAATTTCTTATAATTAAATCCAATTTTCAACAATTTACTTAATAAATTTAAGTGTAAAAGTTTCCAATTCTTCACATTTCAACAAATAACTTAACACTTCAAATTTAAATTACCATTTCACAAATTTAACTAAATTTCCAATTTTATTTAATTAACTAAAACCTTTAATTAAAACCAAATTTCACATTTCCAAGTCAAGTTATATTTTAAAAGATCACTTTTAAACATTCATTTATTTAACCACTTAAATTCATAGAAAAATCAATAATACTTTAATAAATCACTTAAATTCACATTTAATCAAATTATCATATTTACCATTTCCAAATAAAATTTAATATCCATTTTATTTATATAACTTAAATATCATTTTTAACCAAATTCCAAATTTCCAACTTAAGTTATATTTCAAAAATCCAGTTAAACCATTGATTAATTACATTTTTAACACATAGAAAAAATCATAATTTCTTTATTTTAAACATTTCAAAATCTATTTAAATCAAATTTCATAAATTTATATTTTTAAAATACTTAAAAATATTCAAAACACTTTATAAAATAACCACGGGCCTGTATATAATTTTCTAACCTAGGTCAAGTGATACGGATATGTATCATTTCAATCCGAAGTTAAAAAAGAAAAATCCGGGTTCTATCATTTCAAACCCGCAATCCCAAGTTAAAATAATTTAAATAAAAATCATTCAGGCCTATCATTTCAGCCCATAACGATTTTTCCTTATTCTAAAGTCCGTTCGGGTATGTATCATTTCAACCCATAGTGATTCTAATCTACAGGGAACTTGCAATGGTGATAACAGATATAAATAACAGAATAACATTAAATAATAGTAACATATGATATAATAAGTGTAATAACAGGTGTGAACATCATATGATAATAATATAGGCATATATAACATGATAACATATTTCTACAGATTCACAGGGTGTCAATTTACTAGTTATATAGGTACATATTGTCTGGTGAGAATAACTCACCTGTTAAAGCTGGAGATTAGCGATCAAAACACACAACGAATTCCAAGAAGCACGATATGGCACAACGATGGATTCAAGTGGATGAGAACCAAGATGTTACTCTTGTATACAAAAACAAAACAAAGCACCATATAAATAATTACAATACCAAAGTGTTGAAACAAAATTGAGATAGAATGGATAAGTGAACATCACCAAGTCTTTAAATCAACTTTGCTTGATCTTGCTTCAACTTTTGCTCGACCATACATGTATTAAGTTCGGCCTCAACATGTTTTAGGTTGAAATGGATCAGGTTTGGACCACAAATGGCACGACTAAGTCAAGAATATGAAGAGGAAGGAGTTTGCAAGCCTAGAATGCAAAGGGACAAGGCAAAATGGAGTTTTTGGTTCAACCCTTAGGCTCGACCATAGGGTCTATGGGTCAGGTCAGATCTGGACAGAGGGGAGGGTGATGTTCAGAGGTGGTAAACAAGCTGGTGGTGGTGGCTAAGGGGGTGGCCATGGTCAACAATGAAGGTGGTGAGGTGATATGTGCTCGGGTAGGCAATGTTTTGGAGTATAGCAATGTTTTTTGTGGTGTTTGCAACATGAGATGGTCAAGGCAACTTCAGGTCAGAGGAGGGGGATGATTTGGGCGTGGATGAAGTGGGAAAGAAGGGATGGTGGTGGTTGGTGAAGATGTGGAGGTGTATGGCCGAACCAAGCAAGAAGAAACAGGGCAAAAATCAAGGCAAAATCAAAAGGAAAAATGAAGAGAAAAGTGAAAAAGAGAGGGGAGGCCATTACAAATCTTTGTAGCCATGAATGAAATGAGGAATGGTGCTTTTCTCACGTGAAAATGAGTTAAAACTCACGGCTATCAAATGAAAATGCACGGCCAACTCAAGGCAAATGAAAAGACTAAGGAAATTGAAGAGACGGGAAAACAAAGGGACAAAAGCAACTAAAAAGACACAAACCTTTCAAATTTCTTTTATATATATTTGTAATTTATAAATACATATAAAAAAACTGAGAAATAAAAATAACAACTCAGAAATAAAATAAATATATAAAATAAATAATTAAATTTTTGAATAAATATAATTTAAATTAAGAAAATGGCTTAAAAATGCAAACTAGGCTTTAAAAATTAGAAATAACTTCAGTACACTTTGGAAAAATCTATTTTAATTTAAATACATGTAGAATGCATATAAATAAAGTAAAAACAGCAAATAAAAGTGAAGGCATAAAATAATTAAATAAATTTTAATTATATATAATTAAATTAAGAAAATAGTAAAGAAAATGGAAACTAGGTTTCATAAATTGAAATAAATTCAAGTAAACTTTAGAAAAATTATATTATCATTTTTAAAAATATTAAAAGACATTAAATAACCTATTAACACATATTAAAACAAAATATGACAATAAAAATATAATTTATATGATTTAAAATAAATAATATTGCAAAATAAACAGTTTATACACAAAATTGAAAATTACATAACTTCTACAATTTAACTCCGTTTCCAACGAAACGAAAAGCTGTATTCAAGTTATTAAATCTATTTTCATAATAAAAGATAAAATTTAAGAATTTTAAATATTTAAATTTAAAGTTTAAAAGTCAAAGTTTGACCAGTTTGAACAGAAATTCACTTTACAGTAAAATATCCAATTTTTACCAGTTTGAAATTATAATTTACATAACAATCAAAATATATATTTAGAAATGAAATATTTGAAACAAAACAAGTTTAAAATAATTTCAAATTAAAATAAAGTTTTTCAATCAGGAAATTCAATTTAACAGAAATAAAATATAAAATAAAATAAGCCTAAAATGTAGGGTTGTTACAAAAACTGCTGTTAAATCTCAGTTTAGTTGAAATTTAGTTTAAAACAGCAAAGACAACATTTCCAGAAATGCTGTAATAGCTTAGGTTTCAAATTAAAGGTTTTAATTAAATTCAGCAAAGACAACAGACCACTCCAGCATTTACAGAACTACTGTAATAGGCCTTTATTAAGGTTTTAGCCTTTTAATTTACTACAGCAACTACAGCATTTCAGAACTGCTGAATAGCCTCTTTATAAAGCTTTTAGTTTATTTACAGAAACCATAGCATTTCTGAATGCTATTAAAAGTATTTTCCAGATTTTTGTGTATTTCCAGCAAATAATAAACTTCAATTTAAACCATTTAAACATTATAAAAATCATATTTTTAACATTAAAAAATGTTCACCAAAAATACTCTTTTAACTTATGATTTTTATAAAGTAATTTTTACAAAAAAGTCCAACTTCCAATAAATCACTCATTAAATTCAAGTGTATAATTTTCCAAATTTGCATTTGACAATTTTTTAACACTTACATTTAAATTACCATTTCACACATTAAACTAAATTTGCAATTTATTTAATTAATTTAAACCTTTAATTACAACCAAATTTCACATTTCCAAGTCAAGTTAAAATTTAAAATTTCACATTTAAGCATTCATTCATTTAACCATTTTAGTTCATAGAAAAATCAATAATACTTTATCAAGTCATTTATATTCAAATTTAAATCAAATTATCATACTTCCCATTTTCCAAATAAAATTAAATTTCCATTTTATTCATAACCTAAATTCATTTTTAAACCAAAATCCAAATTTCCAAACTTAAGTTATATTTCAAAATTTTTAATTTAACCATTTATTTATTTATATTTTTAACTTATAGAAAAATCATAATTTCTTTATTTAAACAATTTAAAATTCTATTTAAATCAAATTTCCATAAATTTTCACTTTTAAAATACTTAAAAATAATTCAAAACACTTTAAAAATTAACCACGGGTCTGTATATAGTTTTCTAACCTAGGTCAAGTGATACAGATATGCATCATTTCAATTTGCAGTTTACAAAGAAAAATCTAGGTTCTATCATTTCAAACCCGCAATCCCAAGTCAAAATAAATTAAATAAAAACCGTTCAGGCTTATCATTTCAGCCCATAACGATTTTTTCCTATTCTAAAGTCCGTTCGGGTTTTTTTCATTTCAACCCATAGTGATTCTATACTAACAGGGAACTTGCAGTGTGATAAACAGATATAAATGAACAGTTAACCATATATAGCGATAACAGATGATATGACAGATAAATAAACAGGTTTAACATCATATAATATATAACATAAGCAGGTATAACATAATATAATAATTCTACACTTTCACTTGCTATCAATTCACAGTGGTATAAGTACAAATGTCAGGCGTGATTACTCACCTTTTTACGCTGGAGTTAGCGATCAAAACACACAGAATAGATTCCAGAAAGCACGACAACACGATACAACACGACTTTTGATTTGAATGAATAGAGAGCCTTGATATTTATCTTGTAAACAATAACCAAAACAAGACAATATACACATAAATATTCAACACAAAACAATGTTGAAACAATGAAGATAAGAAGCAACAAAGGAATATATTACTTGACCATGCTTTAACCATTCAAATGCTTGGCCTAGGAGATTCTTGGGCTCAGCCATGATCAGGTCTAGAACTGAAATTCTTGGCTATGGTCAGGTTAGTGGAAGACAAAGCAAGGGTAGGTGAAAAGGTAGGAGTTTGTGAAGGCAAAGAGGCATGGAAATGAGTTTGGTTCACCATCTAGGCTCGACCGATGGGTCAATTGGCTCGGCTCATGCTTGTTTCAGATCTGGACAGAGGTCATGATGATGTGTAGTGGTGGTAGCAAGGTGGTGGCGGCGGCTAGAGGTGGTGGCCAAGGTGATGGATGAAGGTATGTTGCGACTAGTGGTGGCTATGCATTGTTTTAAGAGATTTGTTGCATTTTTGGTGGAGTTTTCATCATGGGATGGTCATGGCACTTGCTAGTCAGAGGAGGAAGAAGTTTGGCCGTGGATGGTGTGGGAAGGAAGTGGTGGTGGTCGGTGGAGGAGATGGTGGAGGCTATGGCCGAGCATGGCAAGAGAAATCATGGCCAAAAATCATTGAAAAACAATAGAAAATGAAGAGAAAAAGTGAAAAACGAAGAAGAAGCCATTACCAAACTTCTTTGGCCATGACTTTGCTGAAATGAGAAGCTTTTCTCACGTGAAAAAAAATTAAAACTCACTGCTACAGCTGAAGGACAGAACAGCCAAGGTTAGATAATGAAAAGGCAAGCAGATGAAGAGACTAGAAAAGGAAGAATCACAAGTTACAAGCACAAAGTCTCTTTGAATTTCCAAATTCTTTTAATTAAATAAAAACAAATAAAATTAAGTAAATGAATTTTAAAACTGAAACAAAGTAAAATAAAATGGAAATAAATAATTAAATTTAAAGAAAAAAAGTAAAAGAATTAAAGAAATTGCTTAAAAATTGGAAACAGGCTCAAAAATTACAAATAAATTATCACTAGCTTTGGAAAATTATTACTATACTTCTAAACCAATAAAAGTCAAGTAAGATAAAATAAATGCTGAACAAAATAAAAAAAAATTAATTATCTTTAGGAAAAATAGAAAAATAAATAAAGAAATAGCTTATTTAATTGAACTAGACTTACATTTCAAATAAAATGCAATTACTTTGGAAAATTATATCAACACTTCTAAACAATTCAAAGGTCAAGTAACATAAATAAATGTAGAACAAGACAAAGTGGAAATGAAAATAAAATAAGGTTTTAAGAAAATAGAAAAATAAATAAAAAATTACTTTAATTAATTGAAACTAGAAATTAAAATTTGTAAATAAATTGCAACTGACTTGGAAAATTCCAGTTGTTCTTTTAAAAATGTTTTAAAACCAAAATATATACATAACATGTTATTTTACCCATATAAATATAAATTAGAACATTACATGACCAAATAAAATATTATTTATATAATTTAAAATAAACAATTTTGTTAAATACAGCAAATTACACACAATATTTAAAAGGGCATAACTTTCACATTATAAATCAGATTTTAACGAAACGAAAAGCAGTATTCTTGAAATTTTATTTACTTTCATAATAAAATATAAAATTCAAAATTTCATCATTTTAAATTTTTAAATTAAAAGTCAAAGTTTGACCATATGGACCAAAATTCACATTTCTGGTAAATATCTTATTTATTCATGTTTGAAATTATAATTCACATTCAAAACACAATTTATATTTAAAATAACAAAATTATCTAATTTAAATAAATAAAATAAAGTTTTTAAATCAGGAAATTAAATTAAAGTAATTAAAATATATAATTAAAATAATCACAAAATACAGGGTTGTTACAGATTGTATCATATACAACTCCAAGCCCATGGTCCTTGTCCTAATCTCTTCTTGACCTTAAGGAATATCGACATATAGAAAGAGATTATTCACTCATACCTACCATTTTGCGATGGCCTAAGTATAATGCATGTACTTGTAGGAGTATCTACAAATACGTGCATGTATCTTATCTCGTCTAGTCGATATACTGATAGTATTATACATAACATCTTTACCTTATGGAATATTAACAATTAAAGAGTATGCAAGCAATCATTAATATATAAATGGTATAGGGCAACATATATATTAGTGATTCATAATCTTTCACACACACACACACAGATATATATATATATATAAATACACATACATACAAGTGTGATATCAATTTTAAGAATAATGTATTTCTTAAGAAACACCCTCGTGATTTAAGTGTCGAACACATCGGAAATCATGGTGTACGTACAATATGTATGTATTTATTCCTTAAATCTAATTTGGGTTTCTTACAGTTCAACTAACTAGACCATATTCAATTTTAATTTTATTAATTAGATCATATTTAATTAGTTTAATAAAACGTTCTTGATTAACACTTTAATTTTTAATTTAAATTTCAACCATAGATTTTACTTCATTCATCCTTAACAATTTATAGATGAATGTGAACTATAACATTTATAGTAATTATATACACATATGATTATATATGTATATATTTATTAATTAAATTTTAATTAATTAAATGTAATTTTTAATTAAAATAAATTATTTGAATTCAAAATTTAATCTTCATTTACCTTAAATATTTTAAGATTAGTATACACATATCATCATATATGTTTTAATTTAATTAAGTGGCTTTTACTTATTAATTTAATTAATATAATTAATTAATTAAGTAACTTTTATTTATTAATTTAATTAATACAATTAATTAAATAATTAAGATAAAAAAATTGAAATTTATAATTAACTTTCAAAACCAATTTTGAAAAGTTTATAACATTTATGAGCAATACAAATATAAACGAAAGAAACTTTATGAATCTCCTTTAAAACATCTACTAGTCCTCGGCCTCTGATAACTTTTGTCCAGTCAATTGTTGCGAAAATGGCGTCTTCTGCCTTCTCGTATTCGCTCCTAACTCCTTCTTTCTCGCCTCCTTTTTTTCCTGTTTCTCCTAGCGTTAATTCTTTTTTTCGATCGAGATGCCTTTTCTTCTTCTTTTCGTTCAAATGCTCAGGCGGATTCGAAGTCCAAGATTCATACTGCGAGGCCTTTTTTTCAAAATTCTTTTACCAAGAATTAGGTTAATTCTAGAAAGGGGAGGAGATTCTACTATCGATGTGGATATTTTGGTCATTTAGCTAGAGAGTGTAGAATTCCGATTAGATGTTTTAAATGTGGGAAATTCGATCATAAGAAGTTTGAGTGTGTGATGAATTCTTCTTCTTCATCTGTTAGGGAGAAAATCCTTTCTGTTACAGAGCATGGTTTTCTGTTTGTTTTAAAAATAATGAAGCTCAAGGGTATTCTACTCGATCATCTATGGTTTCAGAGGGAAGATGGAATTGGTTTTTTGGAAGATTTGCTTATTCATTTTATTGCGGTTAATGAGGTTAATATAGGAAAAAACTACAGTAAGAATTTTGGTTCTCCTGATGAATATTTTGAGAATTCTGCAGATGGTTTGGTCTTAAGGAGGAATAATTGTTGTTCGAAAAATCCTGGTGATATTCTTGATGTTTCTGTTATCTCTGCTTCGATTCATAGGGATGTTCTCAATTACTGTGATCCGATTCTTTGTGATCCTGATGTGTTGAGCAATAATATCTCTTCATCTATAAGCGTTGTCGAAGGAACTTTTGATAAGGATATTGTTTTATTTGATTTGGTTGATGGTAGAGAATCCGGTGCTTATATTCAAAATAAAAAATGCACATTAATATCTGGAGTGCAATCTCAATCTTTAGATCATGGGGTTCCTTTTTCTTCGATTCACTCAAATAATGGAAGTAGTGAACTTAATAAAGAGATTTGGTCTAACCCATAGCTACTTAGAGGATTGTATTAGATATAATAATGTTTCACTTGAGGTAGGGGCTTCAGTAGATAGGCACAATGATGATATTATAAACAGTAGGTATGAGAACATGTTTTTTTGTTTGGATAAGTGGGATGCTTTTCAATGTGGTGATAGCTACGTGAAGCAAATATCTGTTAACAGAGAGGATGATGCTTCTAAGTGCATTGATAATTCTGGTAGTATACAGATGGTTGCTGTTTGTTGTGAAATTGATAATCTTCACAAGAGAAATTTTGGTAATAATATATCATTGATGGATCGTGTTCATGGGATGGTTTTGTTTGATACTGTGTCCAAATTGAGTATTCGGTTGTCAGATGTTTACCTCAAGCTGGCGTTAGACTGTGTTAAAAATAGTGAGTTTGCAGATGAATTTGGCACTGTTGATTACGGTGATGATCATGGTGTTGTTAGCTGTAAAATGTCTGATTTTTTTTTAATAATAGTCTGGTTGTGCATGGAAATGTGTTAGTTGATCACGGTGTTGTTGTAGAAGAGTTTGCTAGTGGCATTGTTGTAGATGATCTTGTTGGTTCTGTAATTACAGAAGAGGTGATATATGTGCATACATAGTGTGAACATGGAAAATATGCAACACACTGTGAAGCAAATTTGGCATTTATGAAAGGGGTTGATCAAGCAGATTTGGAGAATCCTAAATTGCAGCGTTCTTGTTCTGATCAAGCTGTCTATTATTGGACCGGGGGTTTCAGATTTGTTATGTATTGCTGCCTTGCATCTATAGGTAAATTTCCTCGTTCTCCTATCATTGCTAGAGAATTGGCTCAGGCATCCAAATCTGGTAGAAGGAATAGTAGGAGATATTCTACCGGTATTATTAGGAGAAGTCCTCATTTAAATCGTAAAGCGTTTAAGTCTTTTGCTTGAGGGTTGTTGATATTTTTGGGGATTTAATGTGATAATTGCTTTTTGGAGTTTGTTCATGTTTTGTGTAGTTGCTGTATTTTGTGGTTTTTCAGCTTGGTTGTTGAGGTTGTGGTTGTGGAAGTTGTTTCAGATGGCTGCTTTTCTTCTGGTGTCGCTTCAGGCCTTGGATTCTGGTTAGAGTCGTCCGTTTAGGTTTAGTCTTTAGTTTCATAGGCGTTTGGAGGGGGGTTGATTTTTTTCTTTTGTATGGGGGTCTTTTGCTACCTGCCAGGCATGTTGGCAGCTCTTTTGCTATTGTTGTTATATATATGTTCATGTGTGCTCTCCTCTCGTGAAGAGGATCACACATTTTTCTCAAAAAAAAAAGTTTATAACATTTATAAAATGTTATATATTAAACTTAACTTTTAAATTTAAAATATAAATTTTAAGTTTTTCAAAACATATTTTGAAAAATTAACCCAACTGATAAAATCAATTTAGGCTTTTATATTGATGACAGCCTTTGGGCTTACTTCATCTTTCTAGCTAGGCCAGTAGCTAGGTAGGGCAGAGTACTTAATTACCCAACGAACCAACCTTCGACACTATCTTTTTAGACACCTTATTAAATGGGTAGACTTTTACCAGTTAGCGCAAACATTGCTAATTAAGACCGCATAAACTATTGGGATCTGATAGCATTAAAGGAACTGGGTCAGCCCTAAGTGGGTTAAATGGGTGAATTTCAATAATTTTCCATTTTGATCTTTGTTGAGCCGCTTCAAATGAATTTTAGATCCAATCTAAAATATTTTAAATAAAACCTGCATCTTATTTAATATGTTTGAAATTTTTTTACAAGTATATCAAATACACTTGTTTGTGTAAAGTGCACGTGCTACAGATAAGAAGTGTACATATCTAATGTGACCGTATGCAGGTGTTGGGATTTACACCGTAATAGACTCATTTCTCCTTTACATATGCCTTTCATTGTCCAAGGTTTTGAATTAAAAATACATGCATAATAAAAGATGTCAAAGAGTGTGTAAATATGCATGCTGAAATTATATTCGATAATTTAATATGATTTGAAATCTAAAAATTAATAATAATAAATTTATTTTCAATTAAGGAAAATTTTGAGATTAAAAATAACATAATTACATCAAAATCCATCTTTTGAATTTGAAATAAGGAAACACATATATGTTTCCATATATATAAATATGGCCGGTGATGTTTTAGATTTAAAACAACTTATATATATAAACATGTAATTTATAGTATATGTATAAATATGTTTGAATTTAAAGTTAACAATTTAAATCAAACTTAGAAAGGAAACAAAAATAGGATTTTACTAGAAAGGAAACAAAAAGTTTTAGATTTTACACAAAAGTCCACACATGAATTCTATATTGAATTTTTTTTATTCTTATGTAAACAATACCAAAAATAATTCTATTCAAAATATCAACCACGTACCATAACAAATTGATTTTCAAGGAAAATTTAAATAATTAACATATATAGTTTATTTACATTTGTGTATAAAATTATAAAATAGTTTGCAATCAAAAGTTAGTTTTTTTTCAACAAATTTTTCAGAACATAAGAAAAGGGAATTGGACAACTTAGACACATATAAATTCGCGATAAATACATTCATATCTAAGTAATATAGTGAACAATAACAAATTATAGTAGGAGTCGAAGGATCTAAATTATATGAATCATAATGAATATGTAATGAATGGAGATAAAAACAGAAGTGGATCTGAATAGAATCGACATAATAAACATACGTTTGATTTAGATGGACAAAAGAGGATTTGAATTACATGTTGTAAGATGAATATTTAAAAGACAAGATGAATTACATAGAATTCAAACATATAAACAAGAAAACCACATAAACAAATTAAATCTGAGAAATATCTTAGGATGTCGTCAAAAATCACACCTTGAATGATGAATCGATGCCCTTGGATTTAGTTGAATCGATCTTTAGATCTTGTAGGAATCAAGAGAAAAGAACCATATTATATTTTGATTTTATTTTATTTTGATTTTTGTAAATCTTAACCCCGGAAGGCATTAATTTTTTTATAGCTATGACTAGATTGGACGAAGCCATTTAAATTTTCGGCTATGATTTGATGAGAGGAAGGAAGAGAATGGAAAATGACTGAATGAATAAATCTCTTAAAGGAGGTAATTTAAGATATTTAAAGATAGGGGTGATTCACCTTCCTTTAATTATGCTTTAGCCTTTTCATTTCAATTTAAAAAAATCTTTCTTTTTCCCTCTTTGGTTGGACATAACATGGAGAGGAATGGGCCAAAAAAATATTCAAACCTGTTTAGTATTTATTCCATTTAAATCCAATTAAAATATTCTACCGATTCATATTACGTGCATGCATAGTTTTTTATATAAATGCATCCAATAAAACTAATGGTATTCAAACATCAAAAAAATTAATAATTAATATCTCATAAATATTAATTAAATTTACAATGATTATAAATTAATTGAATTGTGTGGTTTATACGGAGTACTCATATTTTTGGTTGTGCGACTCAAAGGTGTAAATTCAGTCAACGATTAATATCGAACAATTCGAGTATTAACGTTCACACGTCACCTTACCAGTGGTGTAACATTTTGGCTAAATTTATACATCTTTTTAGGTAAAATCCAATTTTACTAATTATAAGCGGTACCCAGTAGTATCGATTATTTACAACAATTCACTTTGTCAACCTATATCGTATTAGGACTTATGGAATTCGGTTTTGGTCAAATTTCAATATTGCTTACATTCAACTTAAATAGTCCAAACAAAAAGCCATTGTTTTGATAATAACAATTATTATTAATAGTATTGCTTTGACTAGAGACTTTGACTTTGAGTTTACTATAGTTGACCTTGATACTAAACCCATATACTTGTGGAGACGAATTCTCTATTGAACAGTGTTTCACTTCCGATGTTTCAGCTCAGACCCAACTATAATCATTCAATGGATGCCATGCCCTGATTTAAGTTTGTAATAAAATGGAGTGTCCATAGTGGAGTTCAACAGTATTCTCAATTCGAGAGAACCATGTAACATCATCACTTCGAGATTCTTTGCTTGACCTTGGTTATATTAACCAAAAGAAAACTCTCAAGTGAGTCATTCCATAGTTATCCAGTAACTATTAGTACGTACCCCTTGGTGCCCCCAAATAGCCATGAGCAATACACTACCCTAGTTTTAGAGAGTGTTACATACTTTAGTCTCCATGGATGAATCGATATCCTTTCTCAAAACATCTTGACTAGGAATATTTAAAAGTAATATGTTATTTTAATGTGATAAATTTCTTATGATTATAACACATTGTAATTACTATCACTTAATATATCATTTAAGGATTTTCTATTTAGTATACTTAAATTATATAATGAATTAGTATATCATAATATGACAAGTATACTATAGAAAGACGAGCACCTTTTACTACGAATGATATTTTATTATAGAGTTAATAGTTAAATGGATGTAGCGATATCCTGTCTAGTTACATCTTGACTAGGAATATTTTAAATAATATGTTATTTTTAATGAGATAAATTTATATGATTATAAGCCATTGTAATTATAATCATATAAATATTGGTTAAGGATTTTCTTTATATTATACTTAAATTAAATAATTAATTAACATATCACAATATGACAAGTAATAATAGAAAGAAAAACACATTTGTTATGAACAAGATTGGTTGTCGAGTTACATATATGTAACACATTACACAATTGCACCAGCGCATACCCCTAACCTTATCATATTTGTCATTCTCTCATGTAATATTTGGATTACAATCCATATATAATTTATTTTTTAAACAAATGTACTGAAAGCTAAATGGAAAAACATAGATCTATGTAGATAAATATTTACTTATGAAAACTTTATACAATATTAATTTAAAAATTAATTACGAATACTTATTTTCATTTATTTTCTTAATAATTATTAAATGTAAAAAATAATAAATTAGTATCTATATAACTCATTTGTGATATCCCGGATTTTGGGTAGTGTTATTTTAATAAATATTTAATGTGATCAATTAAAATATAACTTATCTTTTAAAAACAAATATATATATATATATATATGTGTGTGTGTATATTTAGAAGAAAACTATGATTTGGGAGACAATATTAATAATGTACTATCTTTACAAATGGATTTTAAATAAATAGGAATTATTATTTTAAACTTATGTTTATATATATATACACATATTTTGGAAAGCTATGATTGTAAATTTAAAATGAAATAAATCTTATAAAAATTAACATAAGTTTGAAATAATAATAAGTAAATTTAGTATTGATAATTTAAGTCTTAAAATAAAAAGTGAAATAATAATAAGCACTTGTATTAGGAATAAAACTAAATCCATAAGTTAAAAATTTATAAAAGTATGCATTTATACTTAAGTTAAAACTTTATAAATAAATAACTAATAACTAAGGCAAAGTATAAAAGTATATTTGTACTTGAGATATGAATACAAACCAAACAAAATAAGATGAGAATGAAACCCGTAAAGCTTTGTATGTATATATGTAAAAAGTTGTGTAACCAAAGCAAGATAAATATGGTTGTTAAATAAAGTATGCAGGTAAGTATAGAAACAAAACTGGTAAGAAGAAATGCAAAACAAAGTAAAGTAAATATCTATGTAACTAAAGAATGAAAACAAACCAGTCTTGAATATGTATGATGTCTGTAGAGTGAATATGCAGGAGATAAGCAAAGTAAGTATAAACAAAGAAATTGTAAAATATCTATGAACATGAAACATAAAATAATCTAAATTGGAGGAATAAGTACTCAAAGCATTTAATGCTTTCAACTCAACAAAGTAAAATAGAGTCAATTCGAATTGTTTAAAAACAACTCAGCCTCCTTTTATAAAAAAAATCTCTGATCAATACAAGTTGAAGCTTGTACCAGAAGACACCATTTTGTCTAAAGATGTTTCTATATATACACATCATATTATTAGTTCGTTTACAAAACTTAGAAGCAAACCTGAGAAAAAAAATAATAATAAATAAAATAAACATCTTTACTTTATAAACTCAAACAAATTCAACTACAAAGCAGGGAGGCTTTCAAGAATTCAAACTGTAGTGCTTCAATCTGGAAGTTGTTCCTTGTTCAGATTGTTTTTCGGGTGAGTAAATCTCATCTTTAAATCAAAATTTTATCAATAGTGTGTGTGTAGCTGAATCTTCCTTATTTCCTGATGTATGTTATATAATCTGGAAGCATTAGAATGAAATGTCTGTATGGAAGTGTAAACGTGTTGTATGAGTACAGTGTACATATCTGAAGCAGGTCCCTGTTAGTCTATAACAGACCAAATATGTTCAGGATTTAATCTCTCTTCCTATAAATTTAAATAGAATATGATGTTTAAAAGAATAATGCTTGGTTAACTTAATCTTGAATTTGAAATTTGTCATAAGTTAAATTAGAAAGAATTTAACTAGATATTTGTAATTTACAGTAAGAAATTTATTCAAGTCAAATTTCGATTGTTAAATTTCCTATTTTTGATTTTAAATTTGGATTCGTACTTAGAATCCATGATTTTTATTATAGAGATCAGGATTTTTAAGTACAAGGTTAATGTGAATTCTCGAGTTGATCGATATTGGGGTAGTCGTCGATTCTCGTCGACTTGGGAAGATTTGATCATGGATGTTTGGCCTGAAGCAAGCTTGGATGTAGAGGCCCTTAGGAAAATTGCAATAGGGATATATTGATCTCTGAAATAGACGAACGACGTCGATTTAGGGTTACGGGCTGAGTTTTGGTCAGGGTGGGTTTTTGGCTGTTCGCGGCGACGTGACAGAATCGGGATGGACCCGAGGTAGAGGAAGAGGATGATGGAGGACAGACGGAGTCTAGGCCGGAGTTTCGTGGCCACCAGTGGCCCGTGGTGGCGACGTTGGACAGATTTTGGAGTTCGTCGAGTTTTTGGGTTCATTCGAATGGCTCGATTTTGTGTCGATGAGTTTTTGAGTTGTTTGGGTTGTCGAGCGAGCTGACGACAACGCCGCCGACATGAGGGTGGTTGCAGTGCTGGCCGGTGATGGTCTGGATGCTTGTGCATGTGCACACATAGCATCGTATATGGTTACTGAAGGAATGGGAAGAAGAAGAAGGTATCTGGAAGTAGAGGGAAGAAGAAGCTTTCTCAAGTTCATGCTCGTGCAAATGCAAGGATGGACGCGAAGTTACTCGCGTGTTATTTGCTGTGTAACAGGATTTTAAACTTTAACAAAACAAAGTTTTGGAAAAAAATCTCGGGAATAATGTGTGATGGCACGAGTATGGACTCGGGTTTTACTCGGGATAAATGTTCGAGATTAGCAAATTTTAAAGTTAAAACAAAATTCAAGTTTTAAACTAATAAAAACTATTTCTTCTAAATAATAATGGTTTATTTAAATGATTGGTTAAGTAAAAGTTGTGTAATTCATTTTAACATGGATTAAGTTAAATCTTAAGTTTATTTAAACTTAAATGAATAATATAATTAAGTAGTAATTGAGATGATAAAATGTTTTTATCATTAGTTAACTTAAAGTCTTAAGTTAATAGATTAATGATAATTTAATCCCAAATGTATTAAATAAGATTTTAATGACAAAGTAAGAAGTTAATTAAGATTCGGGGTAATTATAGATTAATTAAATTAATGAAGAAATTAAGAGAATATTAATTAATTAATGATCAATTATAGATTAATTTATAATTGAGGGTTATCAGTTAATTAATAAATTGGTAATTTGAGATTAATTAGCTAGTAAGTGGAGATTAATTACTTAAATGATAATTACTTAATGTAAGTAATTAAAGGAAAATTTGTTAAGGATTAATTAATTCAATTAGTAAATAAAGATTAAATTAATAATTAAGGTTAATTAATTGAAGATAATTAACCAACGGGGTAATTACTTAATGGAAGTAATTATGGAAAATTAACGATAATTAAAGGATGATTAATTAATGGTTTGTAATTAATTAATGATAAGTAAGCAGGATTTAAAGGGCGATTGCAGTAATTAATTTAATTTATTTAAATTAATTAGAATGGGGTGACAAATTAATCTTGCTTATGAATGATTGAATGATATTATACGCCTTAGATTAGTGGATATCTCTGATATGAGATGCTATGTGATATGATATGTTTGGGTGGAACTGTTATAATATGGTTTGTCTATCTGTGATGAATGGCTATGTAAATATGAAATTTTGGATAAGTGGAATTGTTTAAACTTAAACAGTTTTATATTTAAGATAATATTGGATTCGAAGAGACCGGGGTCGGGTATCAGTAAATACCCGAAACCACTTCGATTTAGAATCTACAATAATTCTTTATGGTTTGATATGTGAAATCTATAGGCTGGAATAAAGGGAATAATTTAAGTAAACTGGACCCTTTAAACTAAGTAAGGGTACTTAGTGATTGTTTGTGAAGTAAGTGTTGACTATAACAAGATTTGAACTTGTAGTGAAGTACGAGTTACCCGGGTTTCCTTTTATGTTGAATTTAGTATTTCATGTTAGATGAGTTACTCACGCTGGTTTCCAGCCTGACCCGGGTGTTACTTTGATGTAATGCTCGGGTCAGACCGAGTATTACGGATTTTCAGGTAAGGACGTTCTGGAGCTCAGGGATGGCGAGCTGGATGGCAGGACGTATGGAGTGTTCCGCTGTGACTATTATTTCTGTTTATCTGAGATATATTTGATTTGTATATGCTTAGTGTTGTGTATGAGAGTAACTCTGATGTATTATAAATGTAAATTGACAGATATAGTATTCTTTGTAAACTGTTATTATTTGATATTATATTTTGATCCGCTGCGAATGTGAGAATCTGTGGTGTGTTTCTGTTTCTTCTTCTTCTATCTTTTTCTTCTTTTCCTAACTATCTGGAATTTTCGGGATCGGAAATTCCGGGTCGTTACAGTTGGTATCAGAGCAAAGGTTAAGCGAAAACCTTGGCTCTGGTGGGTTTACTCATATAGATAGGGTTAATAGTACCCTAGAATGAGTTGAGTGTATATATATATGAGAGCGTACTTGTTATTTTCATATATAAAGATTTCAAATGATTTTTATATAAGATTATATTTGATATATAAAGCAATATTCCTTTTAATAAATATTAAGGTAATTGGTTGTTAAATCATTGGAATCAAATAGAATAATGAGAATTAAGAGTTAATAGTAAATACAATCAAATTGAAAATTGTTTCAAAGTGATAAAGAAATAATAAATAATATTATTTGAATGAAAGAGCTTGATTCAAACAGTAGTTGTTTGAAAATTTAAAGAAATTTGTTTGAATTAAAAACCCAAGGTGGTTTAGAATTTAAGGATAACTTAGTGTGTAAAGGAAATAATATGTATATATGAGGAATATACATAATCTGAAATAAACTCTAACCGTTGAGTTTAAAATTGGGAATGAGATGTGATACCCAAGGTGATAAGTTTTGAACTTATAAGATTATTAATGTAAAGTTTAAAATTTGAAATGGGAATTCAAATTGGGTCAAGTTAACTGGAGTAAATTGAATTTGGGTAAGTTAAATAAGTTAACAAACAACCTGAATTGGAAATTTCAAGATGAAATTTAGATTTAACTTGGGAAGTTAAATGGTTAATTTGAATTGGGAGTTTGTGTGATCTCAAAATGGGTTTGAGATCTGGAAATTGGGATTGGATGGATGTTTTGGAATAACTTGGATGATATCATCCTATTGTTATTAATAATCTTTAGATTGGGAATTGGATTTGTTTAAATGAATAGCGAAATGGATTGTGGTGATATATCCATCATTTAGCTAAAAGGGAAATTAAAATTTGGAATTAAGGAGATAAAACCGCTTTGAACTTAAGGTTTAAATGTTTAAAAAGAATTGGAAATTTAAATTGTTAAGCACTGGTTTCAAAATTGAAATTGGATAATAAATTGAATCTTTAAGGTAAAATTATTTTGAACTATTATTTGAACTTTGAAAATACATAAGTAAAAGATAATTTTAAATGGAATTTTAAGAATTGGACTAAGAAATTAAATTGTTTCAAAACTTTAAATAAAAGTTAATTTGGTTTAAAGGGTTAAACTAACCTTTGGAAATTTAACTCGAATTTATATAATTCGAGATGGTTTAAAATTTGAAATTGGAATTGAATTCATTCAGATTGAATCTGATTCGAATTAATTGGATTAAAGATTAAAGAGGTATAAGTTTCAAATTTAAATGGAAAATTTGGAGTAGATTAAATTGAAATAATTTGAAATTGAAGTGGGTTCAATTGGTATTAGTCCGAATTGATTGGAATAAACTGAAGTTATAATTAAAGTTGAATAGGTTTAAAAATCAAATGGAATTTGATTTGGGTTGGAGAGGAATTGAGAATTAATTCAACTTGAATTGGGAATAAATCAAGTCCAATGGAATTTGGAGTTAATTGAATTGGAAATTGGGTCAATTTAAATGGAAATTTAAATTGAATGATTGAGTTAAAGGTTGGGTAGTGAGACAGTTTGACTCTGAAATTATTCTCAACAAATTATCTTAATATAGTTTTCTTGAATCTATCTTTCCAAGCTATTTACTATATCCAACCTTACTTTTCAAGGCCAACTATTTTATACTTATTCTATAATTATTTTTGAAACTATTTAATAATTTTACCACTGTTTATGAACTAATTACTGTTTTTCAACTGTTTATATAACTAATTATTATTTTATAATTGTTTTGCAATTATTTTACTATTTTTCAGTTATTTTACGATTACTTAACTGTTTACAGCTATTTTACAAACTAATAATTATTTTTCAACTACTTATCTATTTTTAAGCTATTTCCTAAAAATAAACTGGTTGGGGTTTAAACTGTTATTGAGTAAATACCCAACTCAGATAAGAAGTGAAGTGGTAAACCAAGTGGGAATTAAGGCAAATGTGAATAAGTGAATAAAATCAAAGTGAGGGTGAATAGAAAGGAAATTGATTTAACTGATAATCAATGAAGATAAATACGTAGGATGTACGTATATTATTCTATTCGCATAGTGATTTGATCCAGATTCGAGCACAGAATTTCGAGATAGTATTATCGATCCGAGTTGGGATTTTTCGCTCGATTTTCAACGGCGAACCTGGATATGGATTTTTGATTGGTTCTGGATATTCTCTATCATAGTTGTGACTATGCAAGGAGAATGACGGTTTCTGATCAAGAAACCAGATCTGAGTCCGCACTAGGAAGTCGGGTGGACGATCCTAGTTCGAAAGTGAAATTGTGTGATCGAGTGAGCGATCAGATTGGTATAGCGTACGGATAATATGTGTACACCGTACATATTTGAATGAAATTGATATTGGAAATTTGTGGATAAGAAATGTGAAATGGTTTTTGAAATAAAAGATATATTTTATGGAACATATGTTGAAGTAAAGTGGAAATTAGATATTTTTATGGTAAGAATTTACTTTACGGAAGTAAGTAAAATGGTAAGTGACTTTATAGGGAAATCAAATTTGAATATTTGGTTTGAAATAAACAAAGTTATATATCTTTGTTACATAAGATAAAACTCCCCTGGATGAATCCATTGCCAGAAGAAAAAGGTTTTTGAAAGTTTTTGAAGTATACCATGGGAACTTATATAAGTATAAAGTGATTTAAAGATTTCCCAAGAAAATTATGTGTATATATATATATATAAAAAAAAAAGATTTGTGAAAATGATTTTGAGGAAAGGTTTTTGGGACCTTTGAATTTTGGAAAGGCTTTTGATTTTTGGGTAAAATCAATATTGGGATTTGGAAAAGCCTGATTTGTGAATTATCGATTTTGAGAATCGATTTTGTGTAAAAGCGTTTATATGAGATTCATACTAGGTGTATGATTTGGAAAATACTATATGTGTATAGTATAAAGTGTTTTGAGATAGGCTCTGGGGAAAAAGGCGCTCCCTTGAAATGAACTTCTCAGGAGTGCCACTGGGTGGTACTGCCTTGAGCCTCTAAGGGGGAGGTTCTAAAGTTGATCCTGTGAGGAGTCCGGACAAAACTAGTTCCTGAGGATTATTCGTGTAGCGAAAGTCGAGGGGCTGGTGCCCACAGAGGCATTTGGGTTATGCTGTGACGACAGTGTAACTCGATGTCACTGCGATCTACTGCAGACCATAGCGAAAGTCGTGTGTGCCGCTGAGAGCCAACAGTCTACGTTTGATTTTATATCGGTAGACTGCGACACTATGGTAACATAGCGAAAGTCGTGTGTGCCGCTGAGAGCCAACAGTCTATGTTTGATTTTACATCGGTAGACTGCGACCTATGTAGAAGTGGAGAAGTTTCATTTGACAGCGAAAATCGTGTGTGCCGCTGAGAGCCAACAGTTACATGGACTTTTGCTGCGACGGCAACGTAACCCTGGATGTAACTGCGATCTGTTGTGGGTTCTATGGTGTAATCAGTTACAGGACTTTTGCTGCGATGGCAACGTAACCCAGGATGTAACTGTGACCATGGATGGGTGTGATGATTTCCAGAGCATTCTCACCAAAATTATTCCTCTGTTTTCGAAACCGTTTTCTATATTTTCAATAAAATTATTTTCCAAAGTACTTTCACTGGATGTTGAAAGCGAGTTTACTAAGTACTTATAGATTTTCAGTCCTACGTCTGATCAACGTATGACCGAATTTCTGTGAGAACAAAGATAGACTTGTTGAAACATTGAGTTATAAAAGTAATTTTTATAAAAACTATTTTGGAATAATATTGTATAGATATTAAAAAGCATTTTTAAAAATGATTAAAGAATATTTATCTGATTGTAAATATTTTCATAAATTCTGGCTTCGTTCCTTTTCGAGGACGAAAAGTTTTAAGGGGGGAGGGATGTGATATCCCGGATTTTGGGTAGTGTTATTTTAATAAATATTTAATGTGATCAATTAAAATATAACTTATCTTTTAAAAACAAATATATATATATATATATGTGTGTGTGTATATTTAGAAGAAAACTATGATTTGGGAGACAATATTAATAATGTACTATCTTTACAAATGGATTTTAAATAAATAGGAATTATTATTTTAAACTTATGTTTATATATATATACACATATTTTGGAAAGCTATGATTGTAAATTTAAAATGAAATAAATCTTATAAAAATTAACATAAGTTTGAAATAATAATAAGTAAATTTAGTATTGATAATTTAAGTCTTAAAATAAAAAGTGAAATAATAATAAGCACTTGTATTAGGAATAAAACTAAATCCATAAGTTAAAAATTTATAAAAGTATGCATTTATACTTAAGTTAAAACTTTATAAATAAATAACTAATAACTAAGGCAAAGTATAAAAGTATATTTGTACTTGAGATATGAATACAAACCAAACAAAATAAGATGAGAATGAAACCCGTAAAGCTTTGTATGTATATATGTAAAAAGTTGTGTAACCAAAGCAAGATAAATATGGTTGTTAAATAAAGTATGCAGGTAAGTATAGAAACAAAACTGGTAAGAAGAAATGCAAAACAAAGTAAAGTAAATATCTATGTAACTAAAGAATGAAAACAAACCAGTCTTGAATATGTATGATGTCTGTAGAGTGAATATGCAGGAGATAAGCAAAGTAAGTATAAACAAAGAAATTGTAAAATATCTATGAACATGAAACATAAAATAATCTAAATTGGAGGAATAAGTACTCAAAGCATTTAATGCTTTCAACTCAACAAAGTAAAATAGAGTCAATTCGAATTGTTTAAAAACAACTCAGCCTCCTTTTATAAAAAAAATCTCTGATCAATACAAGTTGAAGCTTGTACCAGAAGACACCATTTTGTCTAAAGATGTTTCTATATATACACATCATATTATTAGTTCGTTTACAAAACTTAGAAGCAAACTTGAGAAAAAAAATAATAATAAATAAAATAAACATCTTTACTTTATAAACTCAAACAAATTCAACTACAAAGCAGGGAGGCTTTCAAGAATTCAAACTGCAGTGCTTCAATCTGGAAGTTGTTCCTTGTTCAGATTGTTTTTCGGGTGAGTAAATCTCATCTTTAAATCAAAATTTTATCAATAGTGTGTGTGTAGCTGAATCTTCCTTATTTCCTGATGTATGTTATATAATCTGGAAGCATTAGAATGAAATGTCTGTATGGAAGTGTAAACGTGTTGTATGAGTACAGTGTACATATCTGAAGCAGGTCCCTGTTAGTCTATAACAGACCAAATATGTTCAGGATTTAATCTCTCTTCCTATAAATTTAAATAGAATATGATGTTTAAAAGAATAATGCTTGGTTAACTTAATCTTGAATTTGAAATTTGTCATAAGTTAAATTAGAAAGAATTTAACTAGATATTTGTAATTTACAGTAAGAAATTTATTCAAGTCAAATTTCGATTGTTAAATTTCCTATTTTTGATTTTAAATTTGGATTCGTACTTAGAATCCATGATTTTTATTATAGAGATCAGGATTTTTAAGTACAAGGTTAATGTGAATTCTCGAGTTGATCGATATTGGGGTAGTCGTCGATTCTCGTCGACTTGGGAAGATTTGATCATGGATGTTTGGCCTGAAGCAAGCTTGGATGTAGAGGCCCTTAGGAAAATTGCAATAGGGATATATTGATCTCTGAAATAGACGAACGACGTCGATTTAGGGTTACGGGCTGAGTTTTGGTCAGGGTGGGTTTTTGGCTGTTCGCGGCGACGTGACAGAATCGGGATGGACCCGAGGTAGAGGAAGAGGATGATGGAGGACAGACGGAGTCTAGGCCGGAGTTTCGTGGCCACCAGTGGCCCGTGGTGGCGACGTTGGACAGATTTTGGAGTTCGTCGAGTTTTTGGGTTCATTCGAATGGCTCGATTTTGTGTCGATGAGTTTTTGAGTTGTTTGGGTTGTCGAGCGAGCTGACGACAACGCCGCCGACATGAGGGTGGTTGCAGTGCTGGCCGGTGATGGTCTGGATGCTTGTGCATGTGCACACATAGCATCGTATATGGTTACTGAAGGAATGGGAAGAAGAAGAAGGTATCTGGAAGTAGAGGGAAGAAGAAGCTTTCTCAAGTTCATGCTCGTGCAAATGCAAGGATGGACGCGAAGTTACTCGCGTGTTATTTGCTGTGTAACAGGATTTTAAACTTTAACAAAACAAAGTTTTGGAAAAAAATCTCGGGAATAATGTGTGATGGCACGAGTATGGACTCGGGTTTTACTCGGGATAAATGTTCGAGATTAGCAAATTTTAAAGTTAAAACAAAATTCAAGTTTTAAACTAATAAAAACTATTTCTTCTAAATAATAATGGTTTATTTAAATGATTGGTTAAGTAAAAGTTGTGTAATTCATTTTAACATGGATTAAGTTAAATCTTAAGTTTATTTAAACTTAAATGAATAATATAATTAAGTAGTAATTGAGATGATAAAATGTTTTTATCATTAGTTAACTTAAAGTCTTAAGTTAATAGATTAATGATAATTTAATCCCAAATGTATTAAATAAGATTTTAATGACAAAGTAAGAAGTTAATTAAGATTCGGGGTAATTATAGATTAATTAAATTAATGAAGAAATTAAGAGAATATTAATTAATTAATGATCAATTATAGATTAATTTATAATTGAGGGTTATCAGTTAATTAATAAATTGGTAATTTGAGATTAATTAGCTAGTAAGTGGAGATTAATTACTTAAATGATAATTACTTAATGTAAGTAATTAAAGGAAAATTTGTTAAGGATTAATTAATTCAATTAGTAAATAAAGATTAAATTAATAATTAAGGTTAATTAATTGAAGATAATTAACCAACGGGGTAATTACTTAATGGAAGTAATTATGGAAAATTAACGATAATTAAAGGATGATTAATTAATGGTTTGTAATTAATTAATGATAAGTAAGCAGGATTTAAAGGGCGATTGCAGTAATTAATTTAATTTATTTAAATTAATTAGAATGGGGTGACAAATTAATCTTGCTTATGAATGATTGAATGATATTATACGCCTTAGATTAGTGGATATCTCTGATATGAGATGCTATGTGATATGATATGTTTGGGTGGAACTGTTATAATATGGTTTGTCTATCTGTGATGAATGGCTATGTAAATATGAAATTTTGGATAAGTGGAATTGTTTAAACTTAAACAGTTTTATATTTAAGATAATATTGGATTCGAAGAGACCGGGGTCGGGTATCAGTAAATACCCGAAACCACTTCGATTTAGAATCTACAATAATTCTTTATGGTTTGATATGTGAAATCTATAGGCTGGAATAAAGGGAATAATTTAAGTAAACTGGACCCTTTAAACTAAGTAAGGGTACTTAGTGATTGTTTGTGAAGTAAGTGTTGACTATAACAAGATTTGAACTTGTAGTGAAGTACGAGTTACCCGGGTTTCCTTTTATGTTGAATTTAGTATTTCATGTTAGATGAGTTACTCACGCTGGTTTCCAGCCTGACCCGGGTGTTACTTTGATGTAATGCTCGGGTCAGACCGAGTATTACGGATTTTCAGGTAAGGACGTTCTGGAGCTCAGGGATGGCGAGCTGGATGGCAGGACGTATGGAGTGTTCCGCTGTGACTATTATTTCTGTTTATCTGAGATATATTTGATTTGTATATGCTTAGTGTTGTGTATGAGAGTAACTCTGATGTATTATAAATGTAAATTGACAGATATAGTATTCTTTGTAAACTGTTATTATTTGATATTATATTTTGATCCGCTGCGAATGTGAGAATCTGTGGTGTGTTTCTGTTTCTTCTTCTTCTATCTTTTTCTTCTTTTCCTAACTATCTGGAATTTTCGGGATCGGAAATTCCGGGTCGTTACATCATTATTATCTACAAAAATGACAATTTAATGTTTTATACAAATATAAAAATATAGAAATCACAGGAAAAAAACTACATGCTTAAAATAATAGTTAAATTCAGTATATAACTCAACTTTCCATATATTCCATAATAAATTCAATTTTTAAAAATTATGTATAAATTTTTTTATAAGACCATTCAAATAAATTCAATTAACAAATATTCGCTAATTCATATAATAAATACTAAAATATGAAGGTTTCAATTTGTATACCCTATTCATATCAACAAAAATGGCAAAACTACTTTTTTCATCCAAATATAAAGATACGTAAATCACATAACATAAGTAATATACATAAACAATATCAATATATTTAACTTATTATTCACTTATCTCAATGAATTTATCATATATTGCGCTGTATAATTAAGTTTTTAGCTTCAAATAACTACATTTTAACTTTATTTACACAATTATTTTTAAACCACCATCTAACCAACCCCCTCCCTACACACATGCACACACTTCTTTCCTAATATTTCGTATTTAAACTACTTACAAAATCTCAAATTTACACTCTTTAAATAATCTCGGTAAAGAGTTGGTGTATTCTTCTATAAATCACATAACATAAAATATATACATACAATTATAACAAATTCAATTCACTTATCTCAATAAACTCATCATATAGTGCATTATAGAATTATGTTTTTAGTTCAAATACCTTCATTTTAAAATTTCTATAACCATTTAAAAAACCTCTCTCGGTTCCCTTCTAATATTTTATATTTAACTTCATATATTAGAATTGATCATGTAATCTTAAAACTATTTAATATATTAAATAAACTATTATTCATTGATTTGTTTAATAAATCACAAAATGTGAAAAATTCAATATTTATACTATATTGATATTAACAAAAATAGTATATAATTCATTTAGATAAGTAAATATATCAATTTCACATAACATGGTTATATACATAAATAATAATTATGAATTAAATTTATAATTCATTTTCATTAATATATTTACCCTGCTTGCATTTTAAAATTCTTTTTTAATGCCAAGTACCAACATTTAGAAATTTCTACAGTTATTTACAAACCTTCCTCAACATCACCTAATATTGTACATTTAAGTTAATATGTTTTAACACAATTATGTAATCCTGAATTTAAACTATTCAAAAAAAATTATTAACCAATATTCGTTAATTCATATAATAAATCCTAAAATACGACTATTTTAATATGTATAACATATTCATATTAACAATAGCAATGAAACAGTTTTTTCATTCAAATATAAGGATATATAAATCACATAACATAAATAATACAGAAACAATATTAACAAATTTGACTTATTATTCATTTACCTCAATGAATTTATCATACATTGTTTAACAATTTATGTTTTTAGGTTAAATACCAACATTTTCCATTATTTACAACCCCTGGTCCCCTCTCCACAGACCCCACCCACCCACACACTCTTCTTTCCTATTATTTTATATTTTATTCCATGCATCGAAACTACTTATGAAACATTAAATTTCAACTATTTAAATAATCTCGGCAAACAGTTTGTGTATTCTTGTGACAAATGCTATGTGAAGACCCGATTCTTTGACTCTCGTAAATTGACACTAATACATCCTCGGTATTCATGTGCCGCAAATCCAAATGCCAGAGAGGAAGATTCTCGAGGGTAAGAAAGAAAATAAAGACAGAACAGAATCTCACATATATTATTTTAGCAAACAATCTTTGCAGCGGAAATTTAAATATATTAATCAAAGTCTAAAAATGGACAGTTATATATATATATCTGTCCATACAAAGGTGGAATACAATACTACCCAAGTGTGGTGGAAACAATCTTCAAAAAATCTTCTAACTCCATGCTCCAATCTCTTCCAAATTTCTTCGAACTAATCTTGACTACCAGGCTGCCCGGGAAAAATTAGGGCACCCAGAGTTTAAGGGAAAAGGAAAATAACTCTGGGTCAGTCATGGGACTGGTGTGAGAAACTCAAAATACACATTTGAAAAGAAAAGGGTATTTCATAAGACCATGCCCACACATAAATGCGGACGAGGTTTTACCTTATGATAACCAAAACATTTGCTACGCAAAAATCATTTGATATTATTTTTAATGACATTTCTTTGAAAACATTTACAGGTAAACTTATTAATCTTAGCCGAAATTGTTACTATATTAAATTCTGGTATGTTTTGCTCTACAAACAAAACTCTTACAAGCTCGTTCGGGGAATGGATTTCCATCAATGGCAGGTAAAGGACTACCATTCATACAGTACATCTCTAGAAGAATGTACCGAGGATACACAAACAATCCTTCGCATCTGGCAAGACCGGCCTATCCCTATTTGGCACTCATACATGGCCTGGATAGAACCGAATATGACATCACCCCGGTCGTTATCGACCTATCTGAGAGCTCTCTTAGCATACACAACATACTCGATATATATAGGGTTATCTAGAAAGGTGATGACCATACCCTAATGGTTGCAAACCACAAAGCCTTATGGTGTACCATGTTTAAGCCATTACCGGTGATGAGGCCCGAGGTAGTGATTACCTTTCACATAGCACATTCCACTTTGAATGCCACATTTCCATCCCATAGTCACACAAATGATTTCTACAAACATATAACTCCTGAGCTCGTACATCTCAGGAAAGGTGTTAAGCTAAGAGAAGTTGCCTTCTCCACCACCAAACAGATGATACGTTCATAGAGATTAATTTATGTAACTAGAAATGCAACGACGGACGTTCGTTCATACAAGTTGTTTAGGAACAGAACAAACCGAAGGTACTTTCCTACCATATTCTATCGGGGTTACCCCTAGGATTAGTAGCGAGAAGTCCTTGCATCGAAGATCTTAAGTAAAGAATTACTGCCACATAATATGATATGGGAAATTTCCCCCGAGGGTCAGTGGTAAGAAGCCCTACATTCTATCTTCCAAATCATATCCATGTCTTCACTTCAAATACGTAAATTGGTTCGAAGTGATTTTCGAATAGGAATTACCCCAAATCCTACCCCGGTTACTTCGAATCAATCATCAATAAAAAGATGTTATGTGAATAGGGAATCATTCTTTACTTGATTAAGTTCTTTTTATCAAAATCTCCTCTGGAGATATATATTTCCAAAACATTCTTTCTGGTATATACGGAATCATTAAACCTCTCTTATCAATTCCTTTTATTATTTTAAAACCCTTTCAAACCTTGGATAGTTTGAAATCATTTCATTTTTCACTTAGGAAAATATTTCCAAATTATTTCTTTTAAATCTTAACATAAACTTCTTAATTCAAAGCTCAAAATTTTGATTGAGTTGAAACCATGTTATCTGGGATGTTAATCCAAAACCAGTAAATATTAAGCGAGCAGAATCTATAGAAATCGTCTAATTCTACTCAGCATCAATTTTCGTATTCAACAAGCACTATGGGTGGCATAATAGTAAAATAACCTTTTAAATTCCACGAATAGTACAAGTTCTCTCTTTGGGCTTTAACACCGAGTACAAGAAGATTATCTCCATAAAATCCAAGTTGTTTAAATCTAGAAAATCGTATATTTTCTACTTTAGAAAATTTTGATCCAAGTAAACCAAATTTACTATCCCATTCATCGGGCCAGTCCGGATAGCCAGGGAGAGCAGGAAACTGGTTTTCCAAACTCAAGCCTAGACACTACCTCTCTTACACCCATAAGGCGGTCAAGTACTTTGGTCGACTCTAAATCATTTAACATTTAACCATTCCATAAATCCTTACAATCATCTTTAAAATGCTTTATTAATCATTTGAAAACATTTACAAGATTTGAAAAAGAACGGCTGCGTTTAAAACTACATTTCAAAATTTAAAGAAAAGTGACGGAAAAGTGCTTCGGAAAGTGCTTTTTAAGCAATATTGATCAAAATGACATTTTATCCTTTGGAAATTCATTTTTATAACTCAAATTACCTTTAGATCATTTTAAAATATTTTAAGAATTTATTTTATATTTTTAGACAATTTTAAAATATCAATTTCAAAGAAATCCTTTTATGGATTCCGAACTGCAAAACCGCGATTTTTTCAAAAACTTGTTTTAATCATATTTCAAAATCTATTTATCGAAATCTTGATTTTCTTTCTTTGTTTGAAAACTATGGGTATAATAGTTTGGAAAATTCTTATCTCGAAGAATTCTAAGCTATATTCCATTATATAGACTCGTTTGACTTTTATGCCGCGAAATCGCGAACTGCCATTACGTAACGCGCCTATTTTTGACTAAATTTTCCGTTATCTTTCAGACTTTCCCAAAACACTTTCATATGTTTATAAAACATTTCAAACCCATTTTTAAACCTTTTTAAGGAGGTTTAACATTCCATATACACCAATTCATTAAATAGAGGAAAGTGATTTCCTTTGTGCTTATCATCGTGTATTTCCATGACTTGCATATATATTCAACATTCATATTAAACAACCAAACTTGATGATCAAAGCATATTAAACATCCAGTGCAAACAGCATATCATCGTCCAAAAATATAATATAAGTAAAAGTTTCTCACCTTCATTTCCCTTCAAGCTAGTCTAAAATCGGCTATAGCTCCGCTACGATCGAATCAAAGTTAGTGAAATCGAGCTTGAGATCCTTAGGAGGGCTCGGCCTAGCCTTATAGAGGGTGGAGCTCATGGCCTTGATGAATGGAAGAGTTGGTCGTGGATTTAGGAAGAGGAATGGAGGAGATTCGTCTTCATTTGAAGTGGAATTGACAACTTATATGTATTATACGATTTTAATTTTCTTTTGCTAAATATTTCGCCATAATTTTCTTAAGCATAGAAGCCATTAAAAGAAGCTTGAAGTGGAGAAGAAGATGGTAAGAATATGGTGAAAAAATATGAGAAAGTAGGTGGGTATTTATAGAAGAAAATTTCGAAAAAAATATCTAATGGCAAAATTACAAAATTGCCCTTAACCCACACCCCAATACCACCTTCACACACGCGGCAACCCCCTCTCCTAACCTAGAGATGTTGATGTGAGGTGATGGTGTTGAAAAGTTGAGTTGATGTTTGCTTTTTGATTGCTTAAGTGTTAAGTCTTAGGAAATTATTTAATTATTTTGTAATATGTATATATTTAAGTGTTCATGTACACATATATATGTTATTATGCGCATGTACATGTATGTGCATGAGAGGATAACAACATTTCAATTGACTTCGAACTACTTTTGTTTGTTAAACCTGGAAACCGATTATCGGTCACATTTTCACTTATCAATTTATATACATATATTTGTAAACAAAATTTGAAAATAAATTTCTTATCATTATTAATAAATTAAAATGATTACTTTTTGTTTATAAAATTATATAAACCAACATTGATAATTATTTACACTAATCGCTATTATACCGATAAAGCGATATCGATTTTTTTTTATATTTTCAAATCAATTATTTGTCCTTATAGAATTATCAAAAATGTTTTCTTAACACTTTATAACTCTTTAAAAAGAATTACTATCATTTTCAAATAATTATTCAAATAGTTATAATAATCATTAAATCTCAATTTATAATAAATTAATTATTATATTTAAGGGCATTACTGACAATGTTATAAATACTTTTAATTTTCAAAAATTCAAATAAATTATTTTATTTCATATTCTTGTTCAATTATAAAAATAAGTGTATGTATCCAGCTCTGTATACGACGTTTCTTGATTATAGAGTTGTTTATCGATAAAACGGTTTTCGGCCACTTTATCGATTTAATTTCCGAGGAAAATGTTTTTGTAAATATTTACCCCAAAATAGGATTACTATTATTTATTATCATTTTTCACCTAAAACAATATTATTTGCATTATCAACCTTTTATTAAAAAAATTAAAAATAAATATAATTTATCAAAGCGATAAATTTGCAGGTCGTTACATGCTAGGAAGATATGTCCACTTTAAAATTGATCACATATATTATATTATGTAAATAAACAATATTGATAAAGTTGATTTATAAATCAATCATAATCATTCATCATAGAAATTTAACAAACACTACATTACAAAATTCTGGTTTTAACTTTAAATAACTCTACACTAAGATTTCAATATTTTTTTACAAAATACTTCTGATTTTTTTTCCTACTATTTACTTCCAAATTAATATATTTAAACTAATTAGTAATTTTAAATTTAACATATTTTAAAAATATTTGTTAATTCATCTAAAAAATCATTAAAATATCTCAGTTTCAACATGTACGGCATATTCGAACTAACAAAAATGTTAAAATTATTTTTTACTTCAATAAAAAGATATAAGTTACATAACATAAAATATACATAAACAATAATAGCAATTTTATATTTATAGTTTGTTTATTTCATTGAATTTATTGTACATAGTCTAACAAAGGTCTAATTTCAACATTAAAAGTATAAATATTATATTTTACAATAGTAGTGTGTGCAACTCATGGGTTACACATTAGTAAATCTATAATAATATAAAATTAAAATTTGTAGCTCTCCTATTGGTCATAGGATTTTTCTCTTCTCTCCTTAATTCTCTCTTGATATTTTATTTTCAAATATTTTAATCTATCAACTTGAACTTATTTTACCAAATCTTTACCATCATTTACATTTTGGTACGTACAGTTAAAATTTTATAAATTATTTACAAATAATCCATTATTACCTCCTAACAATTTATATTCAAGTCCATATATTTAGGTTAATTACATAATCGAGAATTTAAACTAATTAAATAAATTCAGTTAACTAATATTTATTAATATTTCTAATAAATACTAAATAATGAAAATTTCAGTATGTATTAATAATTTTTTTATACAATTCGATATATAAATTGCATCAAACAACAATAAATTTTAATTTGTAATTCATTTATCTCAATAAACTTATCATACATTTCATTATAAAATTCTACTTTTAACTTCAAATACCTACATTTAAAATTACCATATTTATTTACAAAACTGGTCTCACTTTTCTCCTTATTGTTTATGTTCTAGTCCATATATTAAAATTAGTTATGGAACCTTAGATTTAATATAATTAGATAAATACAATTAAAGGATATTAGTTAGTTCGTCTACCAAATTATGAAAATTTCAATATATACACCATGCTCATATTAAAAAAAATGGTAAAAGTCACATTTTCATTAAATTAAGATACCTAAATTGCATACATAAATAACAATAATAAATTCTATAATTCATTTATCTCAATAAATTAATCTTATAGCACATTACAAAATTATGTTTCTTACTTCAAATACCTCCATTTTAAAATTTCTATAACCATTTACGACCTCGGTTCCCTTTTAATATTCTTACATTTAACTTCATATATACGAATTGATCACATAATTTTAACAATTAAATAACTCGATAAACTATCATTTGTTGATTTGTCAAATAAATCTTTAACATTTGAAAATTTTAACATCTATACCATGTTCATTTTAACAAAAAAAAGGCATAAAATTCATTTAGATATATAACCACATCAATCACATAACGTATATACAAATATATATATGTGTGTGTGTGTAGATAATAATTATGGATTTAATTAATAATTCATTTATATCAATACATTAACCAAGAATTGCATTGTCAAAAATAATTTAACGTCAAGTACCTACATTTTAAAACTTATACCGTTTTATGAAAAACCCTACCTGATATCGCTTAATAATGTACATTTAAATCTATATATGTTTGTTAATTATGTAATCTTGAATTTAGAATATTTAAATATGTTTAATTAATAAATATTCATTAATTCATCTAATAAATCCTAAAATATGATTGTTTCAATATGCAAACCATATTCATATCAACAAAAGGAGTAAAATTGTTTTCTTTATTCAAATGTAAAGATATAAAAATGACATAACATAAATAATATACATAAAAAAAATTAAATAAATTAATATAGTATTTTTTTTCCTTAATAAATTTCTCATACATTACATTATAAAATTCTATTTTTAGCTTCAAATACCTAAATTTTATCATTTCTGCAATTACTTATGAACATTCCCTTAGTCTTTCCTAAGATTTTTGATTCAAATCCATGTATTTAAATTATTTAAGGAATCTGCAATTCGGATGGTGTAAATAATCTCAGTCAATAGTTACTATATTCTTCTAATAATCCCAAAGATACATGCCAATTTTAATATATATATTCATATTAACAAAAACAGTAAAATTAATTTTTCTATTCAACTATAAAGATATATAAATTGCATACATTAAATTATGTGCATAAACAACAATGATAACAATTAATTTGTAAATCAATTATAATCATTTATCTCAAAGTTTTGTCATACACTACATTATGGAATTCTTTTTTTAACTTCAAATATCTGCATTAAGGTTTCTAATTTTTTTTCCAAAATCCTTCTTGGTTCTTTCCTACCATTTACCATGAAGTCCATATATTTAAACTAACTACATAATTTTAAATTTAACATATTTAAAACTATTCATTTAAATAATAATTGTTAATTCGTTTAATAAATCATTAAAATATATTCGTTTCAATATGTATACCATATCCATATGAGCAAAAATGATAAAATTAGTTTTTCTTACTTAAACATAAAGATATATGAGCTAAATAAAATAAATTACGCATAAACAATAATAATAATTTTAATTTATAGTTCATTTATTTCACTGAATTTATTATACGTTTCATAGAGTTCTAATTTTAAAATTTAAAGTATAAATGTTATATCTTATAATTATACCGTATGAAATGCACGGGTTACAGACTAGTAAATAAATTATTGGGCCAGATATAACAATTTGGTGGCTTCCTTGTCTTATTGGAAAGCATCCTCTAAAAACCCTCTTATCTCTCCCACGGATATCTCAACCTAGATAGATCTTTTGATAACCCTTAAAATCCTCACATTAATTTTACCATGAGCAAAATATTAGCGGTGATGATGGATTTCAGCTAGACAAGAAAAAGAAGTGTTCATATCAATTTCAAGAACAGAGGATATGCAATCAAGAATCATCAAGAAGAGTCATAAACAAAGATGATTAGACAACCGTAAACTATTCAATCCTCACACTAAGAAATGATAATTAATACAGGACGTCAAATTATGAATTGTAACAACTGCCTTTCTCTGCCCTTTGATTCAACGTCCAAATCGACGCACAAATTCCAAGGACCATAAAAATTGGATTGTTAGGGTAAAAAGGTGAAATCATAGTACATAGAGCTATCTACTTTCTCTACACTTTCTGAGCTCATAACGAGATGAATAAATAATATTAGAACTCCTAAAAATCAATATCTAAAGTTATTTTCAAAATAATACTTAATCCTGAAACAATACTCTAGAATTTATAGTTCTACATGAAATGCTGCTGGATGGCAAAATAACATAAAAGTAGATAATTAAGAAACTCCAATGTATTAATTGCCCTACTTAATGCCCAGTGTCCCATATTTCATGTCAACCAATCATATATAAGAAACTGGAAATATATAGGGGATCAGACATAAGTCTAACGAGTGAGAAAACATTTCTAAGTATATGACACTATTATATTAGTAAGACATTACTGAAAGCTAATTCTACCATTACCATTTCAGAGTTTCTAATTTAAATTCTTAGCACTTATTTTTCACATGTCAATTCCAACCATTTTAGAATATTATTAATTGCTCATGGTAAATTATGTCTACATAACAACTAATATTTCTGTTCGTTCAGAGGCAACGACCAAATGTAGTTTTTTGCAACGCTGGGATTATCTAGACAACGAACTTACGTAATATGTATGTGTGTGTACTTTGATCCCTTAAGAAACGACCTTGGTTCGTATATGCCACATGATGTTAAGACAATGATCATACACAATATATGCCACACGATTCATATAGTAAAAATTTGGTTGTCCCTTATTTTTAGATTTCATAAGTGAAAACCTTTCCCTAAAACATTTTTAAACTACACTCCTATTTTTAGTTTTGGTAAAAAAATGTCACATCCCCTATCTGGAGGCCCGAAGCTAAGCGCTACAGATGCTGCAGTCATCCACAATATTAACTTCCGGTGACCAAATACGGTAATGTTAATGGTATCCAGAATATCAGAAGCACATGAATATGAAACAAAATCACAGATTTCAAAAAATAATATTTTTGATTACATTTCGAAAACATGTTCCATATTCAAATTACATCATCATATCGCTTTCCTAGGTTCAGATAAAATATAGTTATCACATAAATACGCCAAGAGCGACATATGATGATGCCCCCTTGGTTGACCAGAGCACTATATATACAACACAGCGGAATCAATCAAAAATAAACAGCAACTCCTAATTAGCTATCCGCCAGCCACCTGCTCGTCACCGAAAGCTTTATTCGCCAATCCTACTAAAACCTATAAACCTCAACCCTTAGCCTACTCAAATCAATTTTGAGCACCCAAGTTTAAGAGGAAAAACATAAACTTCGAGTCGGACATAAAGCTTGGTGTGAATAATATTATACATTTTGGTTATATGATATTAAGTGAGACCATGCCACTTAGAGGAATGGGTTTCCCTTACTAACATCCTTTTAAAACATCTTTTGCAAATTATAATCATGTAACCCAAAACTGGTTAAACATGTAAAGCAATATTATGTATTTGTACATATCCGTTATCAAATGGACTATCTGTCCATTCACTGTAGTTTTGTTTGGCTAACTACTAACCCTTGGCTGACTTGGGCCTACCAGAAAAACATAAAAATCTAACATCTTTTAGATACTCCTCTTCTAGACGGTCTGTCCTTACTTACTTCTCCAGGTCTAACTGATCCTAATGGTTTTGCGGGCTCACCAATAACCTGTCTTTCCTTTTCAGATTCCTTTCTGTGTGTAACATAATTTTAGTCTCACCTGTGACAAAGTCCAACACACTGGAATTTTGGACCTATTTTAGCTAAGGGCTACTAGCTAAAGTATAGGGCGCGACCCCAAACCAGTCCCATCTGGTATTCTAATACCTGAGTCATTTTACTTAGGGTTATCTACCTATAAAATTTTCCTTGAAAACCTTTTCTTTCAAATTAATTTAAACCTTTAAATCATTCTTTAAACAAGAAAATTATTTATATATACTCTTTGATTTACCCAAATCACATTGCCATGTTACTTATTCTTTACACAAAACCTTGTTGATGAAAACATTTAAACTTCCGAAAGTACCCCTTTCGAAACCTTTGAAAGTATCCCTTTCAATACAAGTAAAACCTTAGGTCGAAGGCCAAAACATACCTTTCGAAATCATACCTTTCAAAACCATTCATATTTATCCTTTCGAAAGCATTGAAAAGCATCACCTTCGAAAGCTTTAAAACCTTATACATCCTACCTTTAAAACACTTAAACACTGCCTTTCAAAACCATTGGAAAACCTTTCTTTTAGACCTTTCGAAACCATTGGGGAACCACCCCTTAGAAACCTTTCGTTAAAGCCTTTCGAAAGCATTAAAACATCAAGCCTTTCGAAAGCATTTGGGTTCAATTTATAACATGTGGAAACACCTTTCGAAACCATTAAAACAATCTCTTTTGAAACCATTTGGGTTCTACTTTTATAGAGCAAAAGGGTCATTAAAACATTTAAGTCGAAAGCATCTCTTTTGAAAGCATTTCCTAAGTAAAGAAGTGATGGTGTCGAAACCATCCCTTCGAAAGCATTGGAGAATCGGCTTGATTTTAAAAACAAGGTAACTAACCCTTTCGAAACCAATCTGGGTCGAAAGGTAAAAAGCGGCAGTCAGGGGTTTCGACACCTTCGAAAGCATTCATTTAAAACAAAAGGCGCAATCCATTCGAAACCTTTCCTTTGAAACATTTGACTCAGCCGAAAGCCAACCAATTCGAAAGCACTTCCTTCGAAAGCAAAAGCAGGCGCATTCACAATTTAATACAAAGCATGCTTCGATCCCCTTGGAACCTTTGGTTTCGACCCAGTACCTTCCACCTATATCCAATTCACTACGTACTAGGTATCTGATACCATGTGCATTGGTTTCGACGGAGTCGGAGGCAGAGGTAAGGAGTCGGAAGCTTGATGGCGAAAGCATTGAAACAAGAAAAAGCATGTTGATTTGACTTTTTAAATTAGTCCTTTGTACCTAACCTACCTTGTTTGTCAAATTATGATTAGTTGCAAAGTTTTCTTTTCTAAAAGTACTACCGATTTTCAGAAATAATAATTTGGATTATTTACAAAATACCCCTTCTCCTTTTTATAAATATATAAAACATTTAAGTCACATACCTTAAATAATTTTATATATCCATTAAAACACTTAGGAAAATTCTACAAAAATTCCTGTAAATCATTTTTAATATGTTTTCCAACATATACAAATTTCAAACCCTAAGCCATTATAATTTGGCCGTAATTAATTTTTAACCCAAAATAGCATTTTGTTCACTAGAAACCTCATATAAAATCCACATTAATTCAAAAAAATTATGAAAATTGAAACCGATTTCAAAATTATTGTTTCTAATATAAATTTAAATTCACAAGGCAATTGGATGTCATATAATAGGGTTATCATATCAAAACATGTCACAAAATCTATGTGAATTTGCATAAATCATGAACAATATATAGATATACATTTTATCATCCAAAACATGGCAAAACATTTTCAAATAATTAGTATGTCATACTAAAAACTGAAAACCATTAAAAATTGAGATGTAGTCATTATTCACCTTAGCTTTATGATTGAAGATGTTAGATTTGTTCTTGATTAAGTGATTTGATTCTCCCTCTTGAAATCCTAGCTTTTATCTTCTCTTGAGCTTGCTAATGGTGGCCGGCCTTAGCTTGTATATTTGGTTTGTGAATAATGAAGTGAACGTGAGTATTGAGGGGAAAAAGGTTTAGGGTATAAGGATGTGCCTTGTTCTTATTTTTCCCTTGTATATTTCCTAACCTTTTTTTCTCTTTTTATTCTTTAGTTCACTTGTTTAACATGGCACAGCTACCCCTTATTTAATCAAAAATCTCAATCCATTAATCATCTTACATTATTTTATTTTATTTAACTAATTAAATATCCTAAATAATGTTACTAAAAATATGGGGTGTTACAGACTCCCCTCCTTAAAGAATTTCGTCCTCGAAATTATGATAAGGTACACATCAAAACAATCAAAGGTAAAACATGCCATCAAACAAATTAGGATAACATCTCTCATCCTGTTCTCAGTCTCCCAAGTACAGTCTCTCTCGTCCTCACTCCATTGGACTTTAACTAATCTGAGTGTCTTGTTTCTGAGCCTCTTCTCATCTCTTGCGACTATGCGAACTGGTTTTCTAACTATAGTCAAATTCGGCTCTACGACTAAGTCATCTAACACGGTTGGTGATATAGTAGTATCCGGATCTCGAATACACTTCCTTAGATGAGAAACATTGAAAACGTCGTAGACTCCTGCCAAACTGCTGGGTAACTCTACTCTATATACGAGTTTCCCGATCCTCTCAATAATAGGAAATGGTCCAACGAACCTCGGTGCCAACTTCCCTAATTTTCCAAATCGAATCACACCCTTCATCGGCAACACCTTAATGAAAACATGCTCTCCAATAGAAAACTCTAAGTCTTTCGCTTTTATCCACATAACTCTTCTGCCTAGATTGAGCTTCCTTTATTCTAGCTCGAATTAACTCAACCTTTTCTACAGCTTCTCTAACCAAATCCGGACCAAAAACCAACCTATCCCCGGTCTCTAAAAAACAAACTGGAGATTTTCATGGCCTTCCATACAAAGCTTCAAATGGTGCCATCCCTATACTAGTCTTATAACTGTCATTATACGAAAACTCAACTAGATGTGGATGGTCTTCCCATGATCCCCCAAAATCTAGCACACAAGCTCTTAACAAATCCTCCAAGACTTTGTTAACTCTCTCTATTTTCCCATCAGCCTGTGCATGTTAAGTGGTACTCATCTTGAGCTTGGTACCTAAGGTATCCTGTAGACTCTTCTAGAACTCGCTAGTGAATAATGAATCTCTATCACTCACTATACTACTAGGAATCCTGTGTAGTCTAACTACATTCTTCATAAACAACTTCGCTAACGCAGGTGTTGTTCTGGTTGACTTAATTGGAATGAAATGGGCACTCTTGGTCAACCTGTCCACAATGACCCATATGCTTTCATTTCCCCCATTAGACCTTGGCAACGGGTCAATGAAATCCATAGAAATAGAATCCCACTTCCACACTGGAATGTCCAAAGGCTGAAGCAACCCACTTGGCTTCTGATATTCGGCTTTTACCCGTTGGCAGTTGAGACATTGCTTCACCCATAAAACTACATTTTCTCTTCATACCTTGCCAGAAGAAACTTCTCTTCATGTCCTGATACATCTTAGTTCCTCCCGTATGAATAGTGAGCTTCGAACAATGGCATTCCTCCAAAACTTCCTTCCTAATGTTTCCCACATTCGGAACACACAATCTTCCTTTCTTTCTCAACCACACAATCTGGTCAAGACTAAAATCTTTTAAGTCATCGCTCTCTGTTCTATCTTGTAGTTTCTGATCCGTTCAGCCAACACCGGATCCTCTAGCTGTTTAGAAGCAACCTTTTCGATCATAACTGGTCGAACTTCCAAACATGATAACAAAGCAGTTTTTGTACTTGAACTACTCTTAGTTCTCCACTGTACTCTGCAAGTCGCTAACGCTTCCAAATCTTTCCACTCAAATATCATTTCTAACACCACATTCTGATGTTTTCTGCTAAGTGCATCGGCAACTTTATTGCCTTTCCCCGATGTGTACTCAATACCGAAATCATAAGCAGCTAAGAACTCTAACCACCCCTATTGTTTTATGTTCAGCTCCTTCTGCGAGAAAAAATACTTCAACGACTTATGATCCGTATACAACTCAAATCTTTCTCCCAAAAGATAATGTCTCCACACTTTCAGCGCAAAAATCACCACAGCTAACTCCAAGTCATGGGTTGGGAATCTGACTTCATGCGGTCTAAGCTGTCGAGAAGCATAGGCAATCACTCTACCCCTCTACATTAACATAGCTCCTAACCCAGTCCCACATGCATTCATGTACACCACCAAATCCTGATTCCCCTCTGGAACAACTAACACAGGTGCATTAGACAATAAGTGTTTCAGCTTTTGGAATGCCCCCTCACACTTATCGGTCCAAACGAACTTCACATCCTTTCGAGTTAGCTTGGTCATTGGTGCCGCTATCCATGAAAAATCCTTTATAAACCTCCAATAGTAACCAGCCAATCCTAGAAAACTTCTTATCTCAGTCATCATTTCTGGTCTCTTCCAACTATTCACGGCCTCGATCTTAGCTAGATCCACTGATAACCCATTCTCTGAAACTACATGGCCAAGAAACTTCACTTCCTTCTTCTAGAAATGACATTTTGAGAACTTCTCCTTTAGCTGATGTTGTCTTAGTGTTTCAAGCACTACTCTAAGATTAACTTCATGCTCTCTTTTATCCTTAGTGTACACCAAAATATCATCAATGAAAACCAATACGAACCTATCCAGGTGCTCTCGGAAAATCTGGTTCATTAAATCTACAAAGAAAGCTGGCGCATTAGTCGGTCTGAACGACATCACTAACCATTCGTACGATCCGTATATGGTTCTAAACGTCATCAAAGGAATACTACTCTCTGCCACTCTAAGCTGATGGAAACCTATCCCTAAATCCAACTGCGAAAATATCTTGGCTCCACTCAACTAATTGAACAACGGATATCGATTTTTTATCGTTTTCTCATTCAACTTACGATAATCGATACATAACTTTAACGATCCGTCTGGCTTCTTAGCAAACACTATGGCTGCTCCCTAAGGTGAACTACTAAGTCTGATAAAATTCTTGCCTTCCAAATCCACCAACTGCACCTTGAGCTCCTTCATTTCAGTAGGTGTCATCCTGCTTGGAGGTCTACTCACTGGTTCTGCTCCAGGCACCAAATCTATTCGGAACTCAATGGCCCATTTCGGTGGCAATCCTACTACGGGTTCAAAAATATCTGCAAATTCTCTAACCATAAAAACTCAATTCAGTTCATCTTCTATCTCCACAACGCCCAACAAAGCATTCACCTCACAGTCAGGGTTTTCTACGTTATATACAATCTGCTCCCTACAGTCTAGGTGTCTAAGCGATATTTTCCCATCATGGAAAATATCCTAGCATCATACTTTCTTAACCAATCCATACCCAAAATAATTTCGAATCCTACAAAATCAAACACATGCAAACTGCAAACAAAAGTATGATCTAACAAGTCAAACTTTAGGTGGTCACATCTCATCCCGAGCATTGCATAACCTCCTATCGGATTTGCAACCCTTAAGGAAGTAACTAGGTATAAGGGTTCTAGGTTAAGCTTATCTACCAAACAATGAGATATAAAAGAATTCGATGCACCGGTATCAAATAGAACACTAACTGCCATACCAACAACCGTAAGCATACCTCCCAATACTACTTTCCCTTTTTTCCCTACCGTGGGTCTCGAGGTAGCTAGCTCCAATGCATATACTTTGCCCTTTCCATCCTTAGCAGACTCATTGCATTGGCTCTTGTAATGACCCATCTGATCGCAGTTGAAGAATTTGATGTTCTTCTTCCCGGTCACCTTCTTTGCCTTTCTAGAACGACATTCATTCGCAAAATGCACTTTCTTGTCGCAATTAAAACAGACAACTTCTGACTTTCCCTTCTTCACGACTCCACCCTTTTTGGCTCCCTTCTTAGGAAGGAACATCCTTTTCTGACCCTGCCCTACATAGACATCTTTCGCCTTATTCTTCTCCATGGAAGCAATAATTTCCTCGTGTCTTAGAGCCTTCTCTACTACAACACCACAAGGTTCCCTGATATAAGGTAATGTAGCCCTGGCCAATTCAGGTTTCAACCCCATAATGAACTTCTCGTTTCTTTTAATCATGATATCCACAATGGCTTGACCATATCTTGCCAACTCTTCAAACCTTGTAGCATACTCTAACACAATCATCTCTCCTTGCCCTAACTCAGCAAACTTTCTGAGTAAGGTAGACTTTGCCATCACAGACATGAATCTCTCCTCGAACCTCCTCTTAAACTCAGCCCATGTCATCGTTCCTTCATCCACTCCAATCGTCACACTATTCCACTAGTATAAAGCTGCTTCTTGAAGCTGCCTCGAAGCGGGCCTTCGTTTCTGCTCATCACTAAGCCCTAAATCTATAAAAATCCTCTCACAATGCAACAACCAGTTCCCCACTTCTATGGCGTCTTCAGTCCCAATGAATGGTTTTCCTCCAAACCTAGCATGGTCCCTACTCAAAGAAGCATAATTGTTGACTAATGGAGCTTCCTGGGCTCCTCCTCCAACTACTCCAGTAGCAACCCTCGCTTGCATCATATTCACGAAAAACTGATACATAGCCCCCAAGTCAATTTATGGGACTTTAGCACCAATATTTCCAGCTCGTGCCTGACCTTGGTTCCTTCTAGTATTAGGTCTGGCATTTCCATCTACAGTGGTGCTTCATCCTCCAACATTATCTCTTTGAGAATCCATATCTGCATTCGAACCTTCGTGAGATACAGAAAAATAACCTAATAAAGATAGGAGACTAGAGATAAAGTGCATACTTATATATAGCAAATACAAGTACGTTACTATAACGTTATCCCTTACCCCAATCTATTCGCTAATTCCTTAGATTATATTTTTCAAAAATCATTTTAAGTTAAAGTTTTTCATAAACCTATGCTTTGATACGAAGTTGTCAAATCCCCTATCTGGAGGACCGAAGCTAAGCGCTACAGATGCTACAGTCATCCATAGTATTAACTTCTGGTTACCAAATACGGTAATGTTAATGGTATCCATAATATCAGAAGCACATGAATATGAAACAAAATCACAGATTTCAAAAAATAATATTTTTGATTACATTTCCAATACAAGTTCCATATTCAAATTACATAATCCTATGGCTTTTCCAGGTTCATATAAAATATAGTTATTACATAAATACGCCAAGAGCGACATATGATGATGCTCCCATGGTTAACTAGAGTACTATATATACAACACAGTGGAATCAATCAAAAATAAATAGCAACTCCTAGTTAGCTATCCGTCAGCCACCTGCTTGTCATCGGATGCTTTCTCCGCCAATCCTACTAAAACCTATAAACCTCAACCCTCGGCTTATTCAAATCAATTTTGAGCACCCGAGAGTTTAAGAAGAAAAACATAAACTTCGAGTCAGACATAAAGCCTGGTGTGAATAATACTATAGATCCCCGTTATATGATATTAAGTGAGACCATGCCGCTTAGCGTAATAGGTTTCCTCTCACTAATATCCTTTTAAAACATATCTTTTGCAAATTATAAACCTACAACCCAAAACTGGTTAAACATGTAAAGCAATATCATGTATTTGTACATATCCGTTATCAAATGGACTATCTATCCATTCACTGTAGTTTCGTTTGGCTAACTACCCACCCTTGGCTGACTCGGGCCTACTAGAAAAAATCTAAAAATCTGACATCTGTTAGATACTCCTCTTCTGGATGGTCTGTCCTTACTTACTTCTCCAGGTCTAACTGATCCTAATGGCTTTGTGGGCTCACCAATAACATATCTTTCCTTTTTAGATTCCTTTCTGTATGTAACATAATTTTAGTCTCATCTATGAAAAAGCCTTACACATTGGAATTTTGGACCTATTTTAGCTAGGGGCTACTAGCTAAAGTATAGGGGGCGATGTTACATACCCCTACCTGGAGGCCCAAAACTAACGGTTACAGTTGCTGCAGTCATCCATAGTTATTAATCCTCGGTGACCAAATACGGCGACATTAGATACATTGATATACAAAAACACAAGAATATGGAAAAAAAATTAAACACCAAACAAATTCCACATTCCATTTCAAAATATTCCAAATTGATTACATAATCCTAATTCGCAGACCACATTCAGATAAAATATAATTATTACAAAATACGCCAAGAGCGACATATGAAGATGCCCCATTGGTAGATCAGAGTATATAGATAGGCAAGAAAACAATTTGCCTTTACAAACAAAACACACGACAGAAATAAAAGAACTCTAATAACAAACTTGCTTCCTGCACGTCCTCGGAAGCTTTATTCGTTTAAAAGAACACCTGGAAACCTTAACTCTCAATCTACTCAAAATCAATTGACTACCCGAGAGTTTAAGGGGAAAACAAAAACTTTGAGTCAGACATAAAGCCTGGTATGAATAATAATTTACCATCTCAAACCATTTAGATATCTAATGAGACCACGCTGCTTTGCTGAACGGGTTTCCCCTTCACTAGTATCCTAAAATATTTATAAAACCATATAATGTGCTCCTGCATCCACAATGGTTAAAACATAGCATTTCATAATCTTTGTGATGATATGCAAAACAAGTAAATGAAATCTGGATTACCCATCCCCATTCATTCTGACTATCTGCCTCAATTATAGTTTCTAGGGTTACTATTAACCTGTTAAATGTTTATGGACTATCTGTCCAATTATTTAGTTTTCATGGGATCACTAAGAACCTTTTGGTAACTCCAATATCTTATTTTTTTATCCTAGTTTTCATGGGCTAACTAGAAACCTATTTACTGACGGTCAATATTGTTTGTCCATGAGTTGATGGTTTTGATGACAACAACCTTAGAATAAGATTATAAAATATAAATACTAACATTATAGTTTAGATATATATATATATATGTATATGCAGGATTTAACCATGCAGGTACCAAGAATGAAGACTATACAGTATAGAGATTCAAGATATCAAGATTGAAGACTTATGAGTATCAAGAATATCAAGATTATCAATAGTTCAAGATTTCAAGATAAGTATTGAGTCTAGAATTATGTTAAAACTTCACAATAGCACTGAAATCTTCATTCCGTATTTTCATTTGGGATGGAACCCATTTCTACCTTTTTAGTGGCTTACAAACCCACGACAAGTAGCTTACAAACCTACGACAAGTGGCTTACAAACCCACGAACATCCTGGTTTTGTACAAGTTCTCCAGTCCTGATGTGATAAGATATTCTGCAGGAAGAAGCTTGCAAAACTACTTCAAAATGATTTTCAAAACTGCTTTTCAAAATGTTTTAGCCTTAAAAATTATCTTTTCAAATGATTTTCAAAAAGATTTTTTAGCCTTATAAAATATTCTTTGATTTTGTTCTTAAATAAATTCCTGTTTTAAACTTCGTATGTTTTAAACTATCTTTTAATATATTTAACTTTTAATATTTACTTAGATTTAAATATAAAATTATAGTAAAATTTTATATATATTATTCTCTATATTTATCTATGTATTTTATCTATAGTCAAGTATATTAATAAAGTTTAAAATAGTTTTAATATAAGATAAAGGTTATTTTCAAAGAAAAACAAAACATCAAAATTTCCTTTAGGATGTCGACATGCCCTAGTACCCCATGTCGACATAGTGTCGGTTAGGACCAAAAATTTGAATTTCAAAAGAAGTGTCTATTCGCTATAACCTTTCATGAATAGACATGGCTGTTGTTCTTCTATAAATAGGGGTTGGTTTCAACGAATTTTTGATTAGATTTTCTGGTTTTTCACTTCTCTTCTTCTTCCACATTTTCTTATTCAAAATTCTATCATCACTCTGCCGAAATCAACATTGAATCTAACTAGATCATCTCTGGTTTGATTCACTATCACTATCTCAACAAGATCCCAGTGCTATTCAGAGTTATAGGCTTCTTTATAATCTATCTAGCGAGAAAAGGTGTGATTGTAGCCTTGGAAATCAATTAAGCGAGAATAGGTGTGATTGTAGCCTTGGAAATCAATTGGGTGAACTTGTTGCCCCGGAAATCAAGTATCTCTACCCAGAGGATTGTGATTCTGGAAGGTGTACCTCGTGGCCTTGAAATCGAGGGTGTAATTGTACAATTGCTTTTGAAAGGAAATCTATACTTAGTTGTGCGAGACTGGATGTAGGGTAACTCCGAACCAGTATAAAATCCGATGTGTTCTTTCCTTTACTGCATTTACTTTATTTCTGCATCTGTGTATGATTCTATGATTATATCTGTGTCTGAATATTGCATACATTTGTGTACAAATCAACAATAACTCAAAAAGATTTAGTAATTTCTTATAAACACTATTCACCCCCCCCCCCCTCTAGTGTTCATTCTAGCCTTAAGATCCATATTCCGCATTCCTCACATTTGGTATCGGAGCAAGGTTTTCAAAAGTTTCATAATCTGAATTTTGAAAAGTTTTCTAAATGGCTACCAACACTGGTACTGTTTCTAACACTAGTTCATTTGTAGAAGGTCAGTCTACTGTCAAACCACCACTTTTTAATGGCAGTAACTATGCATATTGGGCATGTAGGATGAAAATATATTTTTAATCTATAGGATTAGACATTTGGAATATCACATAGAATGAATATTATGAACCCACAACTGACTTTGCACAGTGGACCACTGAGCAAAAGGCTGTTGCACAAAATAATTCTAAAGTAATGAATATTCTGTTTTGTTCACTGATAGGAATGAATTTAATAGAGTGTCAGTTTGTAAGTCTGCATATGAAATCTTGAAAACTTTGCAAGTTACTCATGAAGGAACAAGCAAAGTTAAACAGACCAAAATTTCCATGCTCACAAATCAGTTTCAGTTATTTAAAATGAATTCTAATGAGTCTATTTCTGATATGTATAGTCGATTCAGGATATTGTAGATTCTCTCATATCCTTGGGAAAAGTGTTTTCCGAAGAAGATCAAGTCAGGAAAATTTTAAACTCTCTCACTCTAGAATGGGATCAAAAGACACTTGCAATCGAAGAGGAAAATGACATCAGTACTTTAAAGATAGAAGAATTAATTGGAAATCTAATGTCATTTGAAGTCCAAATGATCGGGAGAAGAGAAAGCAAAGCATCTGAAAAGAAATCAATGGCATTCAATGCATTGACCGATGAATCAGACTCAAATAGTGATAATGATGAAGAGATAACTCTTATGACCAGAAATTTTCGGAAATTCATGAAATACAGAAAGATGAATAATTTCAAGAGAAACAACTATAAGAATCCGGGAAATCAGAATGTAGTGACAAATAATGTCAAATGTTTCAACTGTGATGAACCAGGCCATATTAAAAGAGACTGTCCGTATCCAGAAAGGCAGAATCCTCCTATAAACAATGAATCAGTAAATAAATGGAAGCGTGCATTTACTGCTACTCTAGATGACTCAGACTCGTCCTCAAGCGATGATGATCAAAAGACAGATAACTCAAATTTATGTTTCACGGCAGTTCACGACTTCAACAAATTCAAGGAAACGAACTCAGAAAAAGGTACACATTTACAATACAATTGATTGAAATTGCATGCTTAGAATTAGATGATTGATTGCTTGATTGACTGTTTTTTGAATTGGTGTGTTGATTGAATTTTAAATTTATTTTCTATTATAATTTTATTATTATTTTTATTATTTTTATTATTATTTATATATATATATATATTATGGAATATAATATAATCATAATATTATTCCAGATATATATATTTAGTCATAAATATATATATATATATATTAGAGTAGTTAGGAAAGTTAAATCATAGAATATCTCAGGCACATGTCGACATGGTCCCTACAAGGATGTCGACATGAGTACAAATTTTGAAATTCAAAATTTGAATTCAAATGCTTGAATTTCCCTCCACCTTTTCACTTCATTCAATACTCTGAAAAGGCATCTTTTGACCAGAAAACATGTCTTTCAAAAATCTATTTATTCACTATCTTTTATTACAACTTTTCACTTTCATTTTCAAATTCAAACTCTCTCTTCAAAACTCCAAGCTCTCTACTCTCTACTTTAATGGCTTCTTCAAGCAACCCCTCCACCATGAGACTTACAGAAACTTGAAAGAGCAACTCCTCAATAATCCGGAGGCAATAAAAGCATACATCAATTATGCTAACTATGGAAAAGTCCATCCCGGAAAGTTTGCTATTTTTCAAGATTTTGCTTCTTATGAAATTGATACTCTTTTTGCAAACAATCAAATTCTTAGTCTTTTTGATTCTTCTCAAAATGATTTTGTCTGTTACCCAAATCTTGTTAAAATTTTCTATGCAAATCTCAATCGAGAATTTTATGAAGGAAATGATAATGAAATTTGGAGTAGTGTCAAAGGCACTAAAATTGTTTTGAATTGTGGTCTTTTGGGTACCATTCTCAATTGCAAAAGCACGAGAATGGATCTTTCTAGTTTTCAAATCGATGAACATGATCGTGAGACATTTCATCGTATTTTTGAAGGAGATGAAAACTTTGAATTTAAAAACCGAAACTTTCGTCCTAAAGCAAGAATTGTCAATCTTCTTTTACAACATACTTTGACCCCAAGATCGGGAAATTTTAACAATCCTACTTCAAAAGTGTGCAAAGCACTTTTTGCTATTTTCGGAAATTATGATATCAATTGGGCGCAAGTTATTTTGGATGAACTTCGTCCTAAAAATTTTGAAATGGGAGAAAACACTTTATATCATGGAATTTACCTTACTCGGATTTTCAACTATTTTGGAGTAAATTTCAAAGGAGAAGAATTTATTTCAAGAAAAGTTTTTAATATCTCAAACATTTCTCTTATGAAAATCCCATATGTTTTTCAACCTTATGAGACTCTTGCCGAAAAGGAAGAACGTTTGGCTCATGAAGAAATGGAAGAGGAAGAAGAAGAAGGGGATGAAATGGAAATAGAAGAAGAAGAAGAAGGTGAAACATCCCTAGAAAGTATTGAATATCCCTCCAATCCTACCAACAAAACCCTTCCCAAAAATCAAAAGATAATTGTTAAGAATCAACGGATTCTTAAATGATCCGTTAGTAAGAAGTTGGACAAAATGTCATCCAAGTTGACCAAGTTTTTCTCCAAAGTCAGTAAGAAACTTGGATTATCTTCATCTTCATCGTCCTCTAACTAGTTGTATCTTTTCATTTCATGATGTATTACTCTAGCTTGCTTTAGTTTGAATGTTTATGTAGTTCTTTATGGTTAATCATTGTATTATCCTATTATGCAATGAAATTGATTTCCTTTTCTGTTATCTAGCTTATCTTATCTCCTGAATAAATGTTAGTATATTATATATATATACACAATTATTCTCAAAATCAAAAAAAATCATCAAAATTCACTGGACCATTCGACATCCCCCCCTTGACCATGTCGACATGTACTGGTCAGAAATGACATTTCATTTCAAATTTGAAATTTGAATAACTACCCTATGTCTATTTATTTCAAACGAATTCCTACACCTATAAATACCTATTTCTTCCAGAATTCTTCACTCAATATTATTTTCTATCTTCTTTATCTCTCATTCTTCTCACAAATTCAAAAATGGCAAATCCTATTCACAATTTAACCGAGAATCTTGAAGAGACTCTTAATTCGTTCTAGAATATTCTTTCGTTCATTCTTCGTAACCAGCGACACTTAGAGTTGAGTCAAATGCAGATGATCAAGGAGCAAGAAAGGCACTTCGATGCAATGCGATGGATGATTTCTTCACTGCACAAGGATGATAACGAAGCACATCCTCCTGTCTCTCTCACAAATGACAATGAAAATTGGGATGCCATCAAAGCAGACCCTATTTTCGGAGAAGAAGGATGGGTGGAAGTTCCTCGAAACGTTTGATGTTGGTTTGTTTGCTTTGTTTGATTTGATTGCTTTGATTGAAATTGTGTGTTTTGATTGGTTTGATTGACACTTGGTGTGGATTGATGAATGTATAAATATACTTTGTTATACTAATTGAATATCATGTCTATAAGTATAGTTATTTCTTAATCTATCTATTATATACTTTATTATATAGTTTAAATGCAGGTACTTAAGTACAAGAATGAGGGGGAGTTATATAGTTTGGAGTTAGTTTGTTTTTGTTGATGACAAAGGGGGAGAAATATAAAATAGGAGAGTTAGGCATAGATTAAGGGGGAGTTATCAGTTTTAGGGGGAGTTATTAGGATAGAAGTAATATTTTATAAACAAAGGTTGTCATCATCAAAAAGGGGGAGATTGTTAGTCCATGAGTTGATGGTTTTGATGACAACAACCTTAAAATAAGATTATAAAATATAAATACTAACACTACAGTTTAGATATATATGTATATGCATGATTTAACCATGCATGTACCAAGAATGAAGACTGTACAGTATAGAGATTCAAGATATCAAGATTGAAGACTCATGAGTATCAAGAATATCAAGATTATCAAGAGTTCAAGATTTCAAGATAAGTATTGAGTCTAGAATTATGTTAAAACTTCACAATAGCACTAAAATCTTCATTCCGTATTTTCATTTGGGATGGAACCCATTTCTACCTTTTTAGTGGCTTACAAACCCACGACAAGTAGCTTACAAACCTACGACAAGTGGCTTAAAACCCACGAACATCCTGGTTTTGTACAAGTTCTCGAGTCCTGATGTGATGAGATATTCTGCAGGAAGAAGCTTGCAAAACTACTTCAAAATGATTTTCAAAACTACTTTTCAACATGTTTTAGCTTTAAAAATTATCTTTTCAAATGATTTTCAAAAAGATGTTTTAGCCTTATAAAATATTCTTTGATTTTGTTCTTAAATAAATTCTTGTTTTAAACTTCGTTTGTTTTAAACTATCTTTTAATATATTTAACTTTTAATATTTACTTTGATTTAAATATAAAATTATAGTAAAATTTTATATATATTATTCTCTATATTTATCTATGTATTTTATCTATAGTCAAGTATATTAATAAAGTTTAAAATAGTTTTAATATAAGATAAAGGTTATTTTCAAAGAAAAACAAAACATCAAAATTTCCTTTGGGATGTCGACATGCCATAGTACCCCATGTTGACATAGTGTCAGTTAGGACCAAAAATTTGAATTTCAAAAGAAGTGTCTATTCGCCATAACCTTTCATGAATAGACATGGCTGTTGTTCTTCTATAAATAGGGGTTGGTTTCAACGAATTTTTGATTAGATTTTCTGGTTTTTCACTTCTCTTCTTCTTCCACATTTTCTTATTCAAAATTCTATCATCACTCTGCCGAAATCAACATTGAATCTAACTAGATCATCTCTGGTTTGATTCTCTATCACTATCTCAACAAGATCCCAGTGCTATTCAAAGTTATAGGCTTCTTTGTAATCTATCTAGCGAGAAAAGGTGTGATTGTAGCCTTGGAAATCAATCAAGCAAGAAAAGGTGTGATTGTAGCCTTGGAAATCAATTGGGTGAACTTGTTGCCCCATAAATCAAGTATCTCTACCTAGAGGATTGTGATTCTGGAGGGTGTACCTCGTGGCCTTGAAATCGAGGGTGTAATTGTACAATTGCTTTTGAAAGGAAATCCGTACTTAGTTGTGCGGGACTGGATGTAGGGTAACTCCGAACCAGTATAAAATCCGGTGTGTTCTTTCCTTTACTGCATTTACTTTATTTCTACATCTGTGTTTGATTCTGTGATTATATTTGTGTCTGAATATTGCATACATTTGTGTACAAATCAACAATAATTCAAAAAGATTTAGTAATTTCTTATAAACACTATTCCCCCCCCTCTAGTGTTCATTCTAGCCTTAAGATTCGTATTCTGCATTCCTCACAAATATCTTAGTCCGGATATAGTTTTCATGGGCTAACTACAAACCTATTGGCCCCTACCAGTATCAAATCATAGTTTTCATGGCTTAACTATGAACCTATTGGCCCCTGCCAATATCATACTGTTTTCATGGGTTTACTGTAAACCTATTGGCCCCTGCCAATATCCTTAATTAATATTCTAACATCTGTTAAGTTATATTCACTATTGGGTCAACCTAACTGATTATTCTGCCCTTTCCCAAAAATACATTTATGGGTTAATAACAATGTGAATAACATTTCCAAAATATATATTTACGCCATGGTTTTTCCTTAAAAATGAGAATGAGTTATTTGTTTTTAAACCTTAAAACATCACTTTCGAAACCCCTGGATGACCTCCTTCGAAAGCATAGAAAACCACTTTTCAAAACTTTAAGTATTTACCTTTCGAAACCAATGAAACCTTTCGATGGTATCAAAAAACATTCTTTAAAACATAGCTTCGAAACAAATAAGATACCCTTTTGAAAGCATTGGGTTTACTCTTTAAAAATATCATTTGGGTCAAAATGGTTATATACGATAAAATAAATTTTGGGAAAAGTTGATGGTGTCGGAACCATCTAGTTCGAAAACAAAGACCTTTAAAATTAAAACTTCGGATGACAAAGTCGAAACCCCCTTTCGACTCCAATACCTTCGAAACCTTCAACCCCTTCTGAAAGCAATTAGGAAGCGGCTTAACCTAGGTAAAAACAAGGATAACCTTTCAAAGGTATTAATGACTTCAATACTTCGAAAGGAAAATAGCGGCTAGGTTTTGACTAGGTCGGAACCTACCCCTTCGAAAGCTTCTTATTTAAAGAAAAAGGGACCCCTTCGAAAGCTATATTCTTTACATATTACAGCAACCTTCTTTGAAAGCCATTTATAAACCCTTTTCGAAAGCATATGTTTCAACTATGTCAAAAGCTTTAAATAAAACAAGGCAAGACTTTAACTTTGAAAACAAAGCATGGTTTCGACCTCATCGGATGCTTACCTAGCAACACCAAGGCTTCCGCCATCCTTCCAATCCACTGCACGCCACTAGGTGATGCCCTGTGTATTAGTTTCGACTATGATGGTTTCGATTAAGTAGGTTTAGATTAGGATGGGGCGGAATCATTAGAGTCGAAAGGGCTGTTAATTGAAGCGGAAGACCTTTTTATGAATTAAAGGCTGAAATGTTGCTATTTAAAGTAATAACTTTATAACTAACCTGCCAGTTGTAACTTCTTGATTGGCCACTTTAAAACTTTTCAAATACTTTACCATTAAAACTGCCGCATTAATTAGATTTAAACCATAGAAAGGTAACGTTTAAGCCCTTCCATATAACAAAAGTAATATTTGCAGAAAAGTCCACCGTTTTAAAATAAATTATTTTCCCTAATAAATCAATTGGGAAAAATCCTCAAAAATCACAGAAATTCGATTTCATCATGTAATCAAACATATTAAAAATTTAGACCCAATTTCTTCATGAAATATTCAGAATAAATTTTAAACCCAATATCTCACGTTTATCATCAAAAAATCATAGTAAAATTTCCGTAGCTTGGAAAATTCTAAAAATTAAAACCCATCTCCAAAACCATGTTTTACTTAACATAAAAAATTTCCATGGCATTTTAAAATCGATAAACCACAGTTTTGACCCTAAAACCGTACGAAGTTTTGCATATAGATAAATTGTTTAAATCAAACAATCCATAACTTTAGCATATCATCATCCCAAAATATCATAGAAACGAAACAAACACAAAAATCCAAAATCATATGATTATAGAAACAAAAAGAGATGGAATGAATTATTATTCACCTTAAACTTGATAAGGAATTTGAGATTTGTTGTTGATTAATCCTCCCTAGCTTTTGATCTTTAGCTTTAGATTGAAATTCCTCTTTTCCTCCTTATTAATGGCCGGCTATATTTTAATTTTCTGATTTACGTTTGTGATTGTGAGAAATGAAACGTGAATGGACAAAATGAGAAGTGTATAGCCGGACAAAATGGTCATTTACTAATATGCCCATGTGTAAACTAATTTAAAGCCCATTTATTTAATTATTAAGCACGACCCATCATATAATTTTATTCAAATCTCAATCCCCTTATCATCATTATTCTATTTAATTTATCTAATTAAATCTCCTGAATAATGTTATCAAAAATTAGGGATGTTACACACGACCCCATACCAGTCCCAACTGGTATTCTAATATCTGAGTCATTTTACTTAGGGTTATCTACCCATAAAATTTTCCTTGAAAACCTGTTCTTTCAAATTGATTTAAACCTTTAAATCATTCTTTAAACAAGGAAATTATTTATATATACTCTTTGCTTTACTCAAATCACCTTGCCATGTTACTTATTCTTTAATCATCCGTTAAGGAAACGACCATCCTTCATATACGCCATCTCATTTATCTATAACTAAATGCCAGCCTACACATGTAAATACAGTGTTCCTAACATCATCTATGTTTTGGTATCAAACCACATTCTACAAATTATATCACACTATATCCTAATATCACCAACTAGTCAAGACAAAGCGTAACGACTTGAAAATTTGAAGCTGTTAATATTAAATCAATTAAAAAATGGGTTTATGATTAAAAGATGAATTGGGTATCATGTTTATAGCCATTGCGAATGTTTTTTAAAGATAATCAGTTTGTATATAATTTTAATGATTAGGAGATATGGTTCATGAAATAGGAACATTACAATGTTTAAATAGAGTACGCAGCTACTTTTGGGCCAACGGTTACACATAACTGAACCCACTTCGTTGCCTATACAAATGAGGTTTAGAAACCTAGAGGTAGCCTCCACATTAGTCTCTCTTCCCTAATCCCAAAATGTCTCTAAGTTTCAATTTAATGGTGAATGATTTTCGCTAATTACAAATTATTTCAAAATTGAAAGTGTTTGATAATCATTGAATAATACATCGTTGCAAAGTTCCCAACAAATTAAGTTAACTAATAGTGTTCTTTTATCGAGATGGTGCTCGGGTCAGCCAAAAATTTACAAACTGTTTTTGATCGTTCATTCTTGGACTTCTCGATGGATGGGGAAATGGAGATAACTGGACGATCGAAGGTTGCCAAGTCGTAGAGAAGGACAAGGAGAGTTGTGACGCCCCACCTCTATACCCGCGCTAGCCAAGAACACTACGGTGTAATGTTGTCAACTAGCACGGAGAATAAGGCTGTTGAGGAGCGACCATCCGTGTAATTACTTTGTGCGAGCACCGATATGTCAGATAGTATAACATGCATTCTTATTTCAGGAGGAAATCCGACGTACCGATACAAACACAAAGCTACTACACAGTGGCTATAATAGTTTAGGACAATAAATATAAAAATAACACAGATAACATAAATGCGGAACACAGATGGAACAAAAAGTCTCATATATATAATAACTGATATCAGTTACAATACATTTGACACAATACAAATGATACAACTACAACTGTCGACTCTGGAAGTTATATATACAAGTACATTATCAACTAATATACATGAATACATATCATCCTATACAATGACACGACTTCTACAAAACGACGAAGACTGCTTCAGAAGATATAAAAAGTCTTCATATCCCGATCAGCAACTCAAAGCAGGAAATCTACAACCTGAAACAACTCGGGTCTGAACCGAGTATTAAATTCAAAAGAAAATAATACACGGGTCAGTCTAATTCAAACTCAGTTATTAATGCACAGGAGCAATAATAATCAATATCGAATAGACGACAGTCATAATAATTTCCGTCTATCCGACTCTTTAAACAAAGAAATCGGATGACGGTCGATATAACACTTAACAGTGTTAAACAAAAATCAACAAATTTAAATCATCAACAGAGATAAATAAACAATTTATCAAATTGACTAAATCAATTTAAAACAATCGAAATTGTCCCTTTAAAACATCAAAGTTTGATTGGCTTCCGTACACGCTAACGTGTACGGCCTCGCCAATACTACTTACGAAATACGCAAAAGATCAATGAATCAAAACAAAGAAAAATGTAAATTAAAAATCAATTACTGGGTGGCTACAGTACACGCTAGCGTGTACTGCCTCGCCACAATAGTGAAGAAATTTCACAAAAGCTCAATGAAAGTTCACAACGACACAAGGTCAAATCCGAGCAACAAACTGGATTCAACTCAAGTGATTTCGAAAACAACTCCAAATGCATTAATACAATGCAAAAGAAATCATCAAAGACCAAGACACATCCGAGGTAGTCCATCACAGTGCAGAAGTGAAGACTACAAGAAGCTCACCTGCTTAGACTCAAAGACACACTACAGTATGAACTCATGTGGAATAATCGAAAATGCAGACTGGTGGACACATAATCAATATAAACCCACGAACTACAAGCTAACAAATGGCAACTCCAAAAAGTATCAGACTCGAAAACTCAAACATCAAGTCAAAAAGTACATCTGGAACTTCAAAATGATATAAGTTTACATGTATACAAAACCAAAAGTCTTCAATTGATACTAGACCGTATATATGTGTACACACTGGTTATGTGTGGACACAAGAAATTTATGAACAATGAAGTGCAACTGACAATGCAAGCTACAGGTCGAACTCGAGTGCAAATGGAAACAACTACACCAATCCTAACAGGAGCATATGCAATGTATCAGTTTCAAGCATAAGCCCAAGTGCAAATGCAATGTGAAGACTGCCTGAAATGAAGACTGCCTGAAAACTCACGTGCCCAGACCAAAATAGGAGACAACATGAAATCAATGTGAAGACTACAAACACAAGAACACCTAGATAGGCAGAACATATGTAACAATTTTAGTACCGTAACCATATCACCAGAAAAACAATGCCGAAGCTTGGTTATTGCATCAAGATGATCAATGACAGTGCAAACCAAAGTGCAGTTATAACAAAGTCAAATCAAATGTCACAAAAATGCCAAGACCCGATATTAAACGAGTCAGAAATCACCAACGGTGAAACCAAGTCAAACACGGAGCAAAATGAGATCGAAGTCAAAAGGAAACCACTGTGATGAACAAGTCATCTACAAAATGCTCCAAAATCAAACTCAACCAAAATAAAAACAGCCGAAGCTATAAATTCAAGGAGTCGTACCAAATCACAGTACAAAAATCACGTAAATGGCAAAAGTAGGAAATCATCGATTACTAAAACACTTAAATCCCAAGTCACGAAACAGAGTACTTGAATTAGATGTGAGCAATAAATCACTCACCTCTATTATAGTCGAGGCAGCCGAGCCATGCGAAAAGACGAAGCACTTCGGGAAAGACGAACGAAGTTAGCAGCCACTATACTCGATTTCTACGATGCCCTTGTTTGGAGGAGACGAGGCCGCCATTATTTCGCTTTCATCGATTTTGGGCTTAGGGTTTACGAATGGAGGAAGGGGGATTTGGGTGTTGAATGATATCACGGCTGAAACAATTAAACGAATACGTGGGCAATTATTCACAGTGTAAAGCCCACTCAACAGTCAACGAATTCTTTATAAAAGAATTTTACTTGATATAATTTCCAAACAGCAATTAGCTAGGAAAAGAAATCGTCTAAAGACGATAGTTAATCGGTACGAAATACCGGGTTGTTACAGACTCCCCTCCTTAAAGAAATGGCGTCCTCGCAATCCTAAGGGATAAGTGGGAAAAAGGTAACAACCATAAGAACCTAACATCACAAAATGAAGAAATTTGAGATAGGAAGTTCACCATATAGGGCATGAAAGAGTAAGCTTGAACGTGTTTGACGAACATTAAGTTCTTTATGAGAAATAAATATTCCCAAAATTTATGATCAGGGTAGAGAACAATTTCTCACCCAGAAGTAATAATGCCAAATCAATAGCCACGAGCACTAGATCATGAGTGGCATATCTAGTCTCAATAGTCATTAATGATTTAGAAGCACAAGAGGTAGCACATTCTCTTTTACAAGAGAACGACATCCAAACCAATACGATTAGCATTGGTACAAAAGATAATGACTTGGTTCCCCTCGGGAATCGCAAGGATAGAAGTATCGAAAAAGAGTTGTTTCAAATAATATTCTTTCCCGAAAAAGCTAAAATTTTCAAGATTAACAATTTACTTTATGTAATTATCTTTTCAGAAAATTTTCATTTTACAATTCAATTTACTACGTCTGATTGTCTAATCAAAGCGTTTAGGAGATTCCTATCGATAACGTTGATCATGCGCATCGACCAGAACTCTTAAAGCACTCAATGGGCAATACAATCACAAAATCATCTTTTAATTTCATAAAAGAAATTCACAAATTTTCAACAAAATCTAACTATCAAATAGATAATCAAAAAACAACAAAACGGAATGAACACAATTATCAGCAATATTCAATTATCAATTAGACAATTAGAATTCAAAAATCACAAAACAGCAATACCTAATTATCGATACGATAATTAGAAGACACCAATTATCAATAAAGATAATTAGTAAACAAAATTCGCAAATCACGAAACTGCAAATATCTAGTTATCCAACAGATATAATAGAAAACACGAATTCATAATCAGCAAAATTAGCAATTATCTAATTATCAAAAACGATAATCAGAAATCACAAATATTCAAGATAATCAAATCGAAAAATATTTAATTATCTCAAACGATAATTAAATCTCAAATCACAAATATTTAATTGTAAAAAACGATAATCAGAAATCACAAATATTCAATTAATCAAATCGAAGAATATTTAATTATCTCAAACGATAATTAAATCGAAAAATATTTAATTATCTCAAACGATAATTAAATCTCAAATATCTAATTATCACGAGCGATAATCAGAAATCACAAATATCTGATTATCAAAAACGATAATCAGAAACACGAATATTTAACTATCACAAATGATAATCAAATTTCACAAATATCTGATTATCAAAAACGATAATCAGAAACACAAATATTCAATTAACGAGTCCGGAATTAACCGAAATAGTAAAATTATGGTTCCATACTCCGTACTTTTGCTAAATCGTTTAAATCTCTTTATCGTTTCCTTGAAAGTGCAAAATTGTGTATTCTTAAAATAACATTTCACATTCTCAAACGGACAAGTCCGGAATTAAGCGAACCAGTAAAAGAAAGGGGTCATAGTCCTCGATTTTGCTAAAACGTTTAAATCGCTTCCTCATTCTTTTGAAAATGCATGCTGTAAAAAATTTGAAAACAATTTTAATTTATATTTTGAAACAACTTTTAAAAATAACAAATTTTGAAAATACGTGATTAAATTAGCAATATCAGTATTGCGGGGAACCGCTTGTAAATCCATTTCAAAATTGACGGTTACTGAAGTTAACACGTCAAAATCTCATCAAAATAACTGGCATCAAAATATAATACCAATGAATTTTCATTCAACAAAAATGTCACAAAAATCTTCTCAAAGATAGAAAGGGATATCATACCCTAAACTTGTATTCATAACAAGTCAATAACACATGAATTCACCAATGCACAAAAACTGATATCATATCACTGAAAATCATGAAAATTGGTGAAGCACAAAATTCCAGAAATCATCACAAGAAATCCAGAAAACACTAATTCTAGAAATCGACATACGAAAACCAGAAATAACAAAGAGGGGGAGGCCTATCACAAAACGGGAGTATGAAAAATCAAAACACCGGTATCACAAGAACGAGAAGCTATCTCATGGAAGTTATCCATTAAATTTTCACACAGGAATGGCCCGAAGACCTTGGGTCGCTATCCCACATATGTGATGGCGAAACATCACAAAAAGCGGGGTCTAGTCTCCCTCGCAGACAAAGAGACATTGCACAATCGCTAGTCTAAATCATAAAAAGGGGGAAGGCCTATCACAAAATGGGAGCATGAAAACTCACCGACCGGTATCACATGAATCTTTTCAAAGATAAAATAGGGTATCATACCCTAAACTTGTATTCATAACAAGTTAATAACACATGAATTCACCAATGCACAAAAACTGATATCATATCAATGAAAATCATGAAAATTGATGAAGCACAAATTCCAGAAATCACACAAGAAATCCAGAAAACACATAAATAGGGGGGAGGCCTAACACATGAGTGGGAGCATGAAAACTCACCTACGCGTATAACACATGACGAGAAGCTATCTCATGGAAGCTATCCATTAAATTTTCACACAGGAATGGCCCGAAGACCGTGGGTCGCTATCCCACATATGTGATGGCGAAACATCACAAAAAGCGGGGTCTAGTCTCCCTCGCAGACAAAGAGGCATCGCACAATTGCTAGCCTAATCGAATCACAAAAATGATCGTCCTGATCATCAAGAAGTGTCAATCACACCAAGCTAGTAAATATATGAGTTTAGCTTCATGTCCTATAACCACTAGCTTAACTTAAATATTTACGAACAAGTTGTAGGTCTTCACTAGAAAATTGTCACAAAAAACTCAATTGAACAAGTCCAAGAGTTAACCGACGAAGTGAACGCAAGCGTTTCATACCACTTGTTTTACTAAGCCGTTTAATTCAATTTCTCATACGAGGGAAATAAAGGTTTGTATATACTAATAGATTGGAAAACGGTTTAAGAAAAAGAGCTTTGTAGTAAAATAGTTTTGAAATCGTTTGGAGAAAAAGGATTTTAATATTTTCTACTAGTATAGAAAACCTTTATATTTTTAAAGTGACAAATCACAAAAATGATTGTAGAAACAATCAATCACAAGAATTCACATACAAAGATGTGAATAGAATCCAAAGAAATCGATACCGAATCCATCAAAAAGTATGTTCACAAAAATCCCGAAGAAAATGTCATTAAAGTTGCTAATAAACGATAGCAACAAATCGGGAAAATGATCAAGAATCGATTAAATTAGGAAACAAATCAATTCACTAAAATTCACATTCGAAGACGTGAATAAAAATCCAAAGAATTCGATTCCAAATTCACCAAAGTAGGAATACCCAAAAATTCCAGAAATAGAAGTTATCAAAATCGACAAAGGTGATAACAACTAATTGGAAAAGAAGAATCGATTATCAATTGGAAAAACAAAGCAAAACGAGCATAAATGCATAAATGACTTCAACAAAAATAAGAGTCAAGTCGATGTCGAAGTCAACAATTAATGGTCACTGTCGAGTACAAAATGAATCAATATCATCAAAGAATCCAACGGCAAACAAAGTCAGAGTTGGAAATCAAGAAATTAGCAATTTCACAAAAACAAAGTGACCGAAGTCGAATGGAATTCAAGCCGAGGAAAACACAAAATCAAATTCCTCATCATCCAAAAACCCAACTTAAGTTCGCAAAGCAAACGGAGACAGAAGCCAAAATACTTTCACGAAATCAAAATCAAATACACATGAATAAGCGTTAGGAATTCATACCTAACAATCAAAGATAATCATATGTAAAGATGAGAGATAAAACATCGACAAATAGTTGTAACACATGTTCCATCTAAGTTATATTTTATAATTGTCCTAAACCCCAGGTTTTGATACCAAGTTGTGACGCCCCACCTCTATACCCGCGCTAGCCAAGAACACTACGGTGTAATGTTGTCAACTAGCACGGAGAATAAGGCTATTGAGGAGCGACCATCCGTGTAATTACTTTGTGCGAGCACCGATATGTCAGATAGTATAACATGCATTCTTATTTCAGGAGGAAATCCGACGTACCGATACAAACACAAAGCTACTACACAGTGGCTATAATAGTTTAGGACAGTAAATATAAAAATAACACAGATAACATAAATGCGGAACACAGATGGAACAAAAAGTCTCATATATATAATAACTGATATCAGTTACAATACATTTGACACAATACAAATGATACAACTACAACTGTCGACTCTGGAAGTTATATATACAAGTACATTATCAACTAATATACATGAATACATATCATCCTATAAAATGACACGACTTCTACAAAACGACGAAGACTGCTTCAGAAGATATAAAAAGTCTTCATATCCCGATCAGCAACTCAAAGCAGGAAATCTACAACCTGAAACAACTCGGGTCTGAACCGAGTATTAAATTCAAAAGAAAATAATACACGGGTCAGTCTAATTCAAACTCAGTTATTAATGCACAGGAGCAATAATAATCAATATCGAATAGACGACAGTCATAATAATTTCCGTCTATCCGACTCTTTAAACAAAGAAATCGGATGACGGTCGATATAACACTTAACAGTGTTAAACAAAAATCAACAAATTTAAATCATCAACAGAGATAAATAAACAATTTATCAAATTGACTAAATCAATTTAAAACAATCGAAATTGTCCCTTTAAAACATCAAAGTTTGATTGGCTGCCGTACACGCTAACGTGTACGGCCTCGCCAATACTACTTACGAAATACGCAAAAGATTAATGAATCAAAACAAAGGAAAATGTAAATTAAAAATCAATTACTGGGTGGCTGCAGTACATGCTAGCGTGTACTGCCTCGCCACAACAGTGAAGAAATTTCACAAAAGCTCAATGAAAGTTCACAACGACACAAGGTCAAATCCGAGCAACAAACTGTATTCAACTCAAGTGATTTCGAAAACAACTCCAAATGCATTAATACAATGCAAAAGAAATCATCAAAGACCAAGACACATCCGAGGTAGTCCATCACAGTGCAGAAGTGAAGACTACAAGAAGCTCACGTGCTCAGACTCAAAGACACTACAGTATGAACTCATGTGGAACAATCGAAAATGCAGACTGGTGGACACATAATCAATATAAACCCACGAACTACAAGCTAACAAATGGCAACTCCAAAAAGTATCAGACTCGAAAACTCAAACATCAAGTCAAAAAGTACATCTGGAACTTCGAAATGATATAAGTGTACATGTATACAAAACCAAAAGTCTTCAATTGATACTAGACCGTATATATGTATACACACTGGTTATGTGTGGACACAAGAAATTTATGAACAATGAAGTGCAACTGACAATGCAAGCTATAGGTCGAACTCGAGTGCAAATGGAAACAACTACACCAATCCTAACAGGAGCATATGCAATGTATCAGTTTCAAGCATAAGCCCAAGTGCAAATGCAATGTGAAGACTGCCTGAAATGAAGACTGCCTGAAAACTCACGTGCCCAGACCAAAATAGGAGACAACATGAAATCAATGTGAAGACTACAAACACATGAACACCTAGATAGGCAGAACATATGTAACAATTTTAGTACCGTAACCATATCACCAGAAAAACAATGTCGAAGCTTGGTTATTGCATCAAGATGATCAATGACAGTGCAAACTAAAGTGCAGTTATAACAAAGTCAAATCAAATGTCACGAAAATGCCAAGACCCGATATTAAACGAGTCAGAAATCACCAACGGTGAAACCAAGTCAAACACGGAGCAAAATGAGATCGAAGTCAAAAGGAAACCACTGTGATGAACAAGTCATCTACAAAATGCTCCAAAATCAAACTCAACCAAAATAAAAACAGCCGAAGCTATAAATTCAAGGAGTCGTACCAAATCAAAGTTCAAAAATCACGTAAATTGCAAAAGTAGGAAATCATTGATTACTAAAACACTTAAATCCTAAGTCACGAAACAGAGTGCTTGAATTAGATGTGAGCAATAAATCACTCACCTCTGTTATAGTCGAGGCAGCCGAGCCATGCGAAAAGACGAAGCATTTCGGGGAAGACGAACGAAGTTAGCAGCCACTATACTCGATTTCTACAATGCCCTAGTTTGGAGGAGACGAGGCCGCCATTATTTTGCTTTCTTCAATTTTGGGCTTAGGGTTTACGAATGGAGGAAGGGGGATTTGGGTGTTGAATGATATCACGGCTGAAACAATTAAACGAATACGTGGGCAATTATTCACAGTGTAAAGCCCACTCAACAGTCAACGAATTCTTTATAAAAGAATTTTACTTGATATAATTTCCAAACAGCAATTAGCTAGGAAAAGAAATCGTCTAAAGACGATAGTTAATCGGTACGAAATACCGGGTTGTCACAAGAGTCGACCCATATAGTTGGATTGTGTCAAAGTGGACTATAGTGGCCACAAAAATTCAAAATTGATGGTGGCGACGAGGGTTGCAATAGGTGGCTGGCGGTGTCAGTAGTGGTCGCGTGGGTTAATTAAGGTGTGTCCAAAGGTGGGCATGTCGGGAGCATGTTCTAATCTGGTGTTGGTGGCACGATGGTGATGGCAACAGTGGATGATGGTAACAGTAGTGAAATGGTCTTCGCGATATGTAAATTTGAGGAGAAGGTAATTTTATAATTAAGCCCTTAGAATTTTTAATAATTGCAATTAATACCCTACACCTTCTAACTTGAATAACTTTTTCATATTAACTCTGATTCATGCATGATTTGTTCCACTAGAATCGACGATGAATTCTAGACGATTTGGCATAGGAATTGCTAAGTTTTAAGGCTGTTTGCAAAAGCACGTTGGTGAGGTTTACTTATTTTAAATAATTAAAGCTTAAAAGTACTAAATGAATATATTTATATATTATTATAAATTAATGTTTTTGGATATGTAGTGATGATCATTTGGTTAGTAAAATGCCTTGGAGGTGTTGTACCTTCGTTTGGATGTTTGTTATTAATTCTGTACTATTAGATATTTAATTGTAATTAATTATGAATAATATAAATTAGATGAAATGGCGTAACTTTAGGAAATATGGATAAATAGATAAGAACGGATTTATTCACAGATTTTTGACTAGCATATCTGCAAATAACAATGATTTAACAAATTTTTGACTAGCATATATGCAAATAACAATGATTTAACAAATTTTACTATAATTAAAATGAGAAAGTTAATAAGGTTATTATTTGTGAATTTTTGGGGAAATTCATAAGTAATATTAAAAAAATTATTTTTAAAATAAATTGGAAGATATGTTATTATATATAAAATAAAGAGGAATTTCATAAATAATATTATGGTCTTGGTAAAATTGTATTGTTTTGAGTAAATAACAATATAATTGATTTTATGGTGTTTTTTTGGTGGAAGATATTATTATTATTATAGTTTGGTTATAAAATAAAAGGATATTTGGAATAATAACAATAATAGTAAAAATGTATCTCCAAAAGTGTTTTGATTTGAATTATTACTATTTTAAGATAAATAATAATAAAAGGGAGTTTTGAAATATAAAATAAGATATTGTTATTTTTGAGGTAAGTGGTCATAAATTAATTTTGGAAAATATTCAGGTGGTTATAATATATTATTATTTTGATGTAAAATAATAGTAATATTATTATGAAAGTAATTTAATGTAAATTACTACTTTTAACTAAGATATGATGTTTCAAGGTATTTGAAGAAATAGAAGTAAAATAAAGTAATTTTGAAGTATGTTACTTTTCTGGAAAAATTGTTATTGTTTTTGGATTGAATAAATGAAGGTGATTTTATAATAAACAATAATAAAAATTATTTTATACTTAAGAGAGTAATGAGCGTAAATATACTATTTAGATGGTTTTGGAATGTGTGATTAATTTAATTGTAATATCACATATATTTGATGTTTGATGATGGTATCACATTTTGACGAGTGTGTAGTATACTACCATTATTGCTACTAGATAATGGGTAGTTGATTATGGTTATTTGATGATTGATGTAGTGTTACTAATATTGATTGGATTAGTACACATTTCATGATTGATGTTGTGTTACTATTGTAGAGTGATTAATATACATTTGATGATTTATTTACATTGATTATATGTTACTATAGTGGAGATTAGTAGGTATGTAAATATATTTGTGTTGTTGTTATTTTCTTATTTAATGATTAGGGTTGCCATTGAGTGTTGTTGATGTTTGATGGTTGTATGCTATTAGTTTGTGACCTTATGTGATGATTTATTTTAATGAATGGGTAGTAGTATTATTTTCAGCTTATATTATTTGCATTAATTGCATTAGTTGCATTGGTTGGATGTATGCTATGGTTGTTTTGTGCTAACAAGTATTTTGATGCAAGAGAAGTGCAGGAAACAAAACTATATGGGTTTGATCCCCCAAAAGATGTACCTAGGCAGCCTTTTCTATAGAATAGCTCTCGATTCCCTTGTGGTCGTAGTGTATAGAAATTACACAGTCCAAATATAGTTGATACCTTTACCTTTTTGTATATATCTATTTGCAAAGTTAGTAGGTAAAAGAAAACAAAAGGAAAGGGAAAGAGCTTTGATCATATGATACATTTACAGGTAGTTTACCTAAATTTATTTCCATGTATTACTATTGTATTTCTTATGAATTAAATGAAGAATTGATGTATAGAAAGATAAAGTTGTTTATTTGTTCATTTATTGAAACTTGTATAGTCTTTATATATATATATATATATATATATATATATATATGTATGTATGTATGTATGTATGTATGTATGTATGTATGTATGTATGTATTTATGTATGCATATGTATATGCATGTATAATGGTGATATATTTATTTATTTATTTATTTTTGTTCTGCTATAAGGTTTCCTTTTTAATGTTCATTGTTTTAAGGCTTTTTAATTTATACCCATGGTCCATTATTTTTAATATCTAAATTTAGTTGTAACTGTATTTAGACGGTGTTTATAATTAATTTTAGATTTTAAAAATAGCGGGTCGTCACACTTCATATCAAAGATTAGGTTTAGTGATTCTCCGAGCTTTGGGTAGGTTTGACCTTTTAGGGTATAATGATTTATAGCTTAGGTTGGGTTAGAATATAGAATGTGAAGGCGTATTGATTGGTAATTGTATGCTTTGTGTGTATGGATTGTTTATTTAGCCACTATTACCTCACCCTAAAATGATGTTTATTTATGATGACCCTTGTATGGAAGATAAATAAAGTGGGAGTGTGGTAGGATGAACACTTATTAGAGGGGTTAAGTGTTGGTTATAATCCGAGTAACACATATGATATTACCTTTATGACTGTTGTGTGTGGTTTTCCTTAATGAACCATAGGGATGTCTAATTATTCCCTTCCATGGAGAGGGATGAGATATGATGTAGGGACTGCCTACTTTAATGTTTAGGATAGTGACCTTGTTATTATATTTGTTCGTTTGGTTGAATTGTTTGCACTGATTTATTCCTTGTCACGTAACGTTTGATTCCTTGTTTATATTATACTATTTGATTGTTCATTTAATTAATTCATGTCATCCTCATTTGAATTATTTCCTTTTGTTTTTATTGTGTTGATTTCCTAATTTTCTATGGTTGGTTTTAATTATTTATTTACCTACTTATTTGCTTATTTGTTTATCTGGCTGCTTGTTTATCTTCCTTGCACTATGCCACAAAGTGCATCGGACAACAGCGATCACACACCATAAGGTAGATTTGTTGTTATCCTAATATTTACCACCGTTTCACACAACACATGGAAAAACCATCTGTTGTTTTTCATAGGCCATGAAATCTTTGTTCTATTGATTTCATCCATGACATTCAGGCAACATTTTATTTGTTGTCTGATTAACATTATGAATTTTTATATTTTGGCTCCTTGCTAAAATTTTGGTTTCCCTCTCACTTTTTCTTAGATTATTTCCTGGTCCCGTTCTATCATTTATTTCCCCCTCTTTCTTTCGTTTCTAGAGAAAAAATAGCGTTCTTTCTCAAATCATTCCTTCCCTTCTCGTCTAATCTAGGTTTCTCTCCTTATTACGCCTCCTTCATCCTTCGATTCTCTCCTTATTACGCATATCTATTTTGCCCAAAAATCCTTCCTTTGCCCTAAATCATTTATCTATGAACAAAGAAAAATCACGATGCTTGTTTGATTGATCGGTGAGTGTAATTCTTTGTTCAGATTTTATTATTGGCTCGTCTGAATCTGGTGCTCTTGCGATGTCATGTGGATGCATGACTGTCGATTTGTAGTGATTGCGGTTGCTATCACTTATCGAGAATTACTGGTTAATTGCTCGGTATGATTTATGTCTCTTTTAATTTTGTATTGTTTTCAACTTCGATTATATGCCGATGATGAATTAGGTATTATTTATAGGGTAGGATTCCCTATATTTTTGGTTTAAGAATTTCAATTTTCTTCTTGTTTAATGTTCAAAATTGTTGCAATATGTTTGAATTTGTGTATACATATGCTTTGAGTTGTTTTAGTTTGTAGAATTGCATTTGCCTTAAGTGTTGATTATGAACTTGAGTCCTTAAGTGTTGAGTTGTTTTAGTTGTTTCGATTTGAGTTGTTTCTGGTTATTGCATTTGCATTGTCCCTTGTTTGTCCTGAACATATGTATACATGTATATACATTACACACATATGTATGTATATATATGTTAATGTTTGTGACACTACCTTGTTTTAATGGATGAATATGAACTTTTTTCAAACTATTAAGATGTTTATCATTGTGTATTGGGATCTGCTGAAACTTGTCTTGTTCATAGCTGAATCTCTGAACTGAAATGTTTTGATTATTTTTCATATATGTCTTGTTGTATATATTTGTTGTATATGTGTCCAGTTGCTTGAGTCTTGTGTTGAATTGCAGGTCCATAGCACTACCTATTGTTGTTATAGTTGAACTGCCAGTTGCTCATCTCTGAACATGTAATGCATATATACATGTATATACATATGTGTATACGTGTATATGTGTGTTGCTAACTTCATTGTTTTTGCTTTGTTGATGCCTGAACTGTTTTTTTGTATGTGTGCACTCCAGTTGTAACGACCCGCATTTTTGACCGTTCAAGTCGACAATAATCCACACATGTCCAACTCAAACCGTTCAAAAAGGCAGATGGTTATTGGGGTTAAATAAGAAAAGGAAAGAAAGAACAGAAGCAAACTCAGAATCTTGCAGCGGAAGGAACAAGATATAATAATAAAATAACAGTTCATGAAGCTGTTAAATAAATAAATTTGATTATTATTATACATCATAAATCACAGTTACATACATATCAGAGATAATACAATAATGCAGCGGAAAAAATAATATAGTAGTAGAATACAAATGATGTAATACCAAACTCCGTCTTCGTCCTCCAAAATAGATCTTCAACCTTATCTGAAATGCTCAGGCTGACCCGAGCGTAATGAAAAGACAAAACACTCGAGTCAGGACTAAAATATCTCATGTAAGTCAAATCGAATAAGAAAATATGAGTGTGACGGCGTCAGAGATGTTTACGGGGTTTGACATCTCCTGTCCAGTGTCAACGTGAGTGCAATAACTTAAGAGATGTTACGGGATTTTCCATCTCTCAAGGATCCGTTAAACTATCTACTATGTAGTACAATACGCTATTATAATATGTCTACATTAAAGTAAAAGTATTAAAATAGCGTTAAGCCATGGCCCATTCCACCCTTAACACAGTTTATATTCCCAAGAGCATATACAAGACCGTAGTTTCCCCAAAACCGGAAGTCACCAGAGGGCAATCCATATACTAAAGGTACAAACCAAAATCGTAGTGGTCGCGAATAGGATAATCAGTATGACAAGGTACATGAGGCAATACCAACTAGGATACTAGTAGTTGCGTGATCCGGACTGATGTTGGGCATAGCAGCTACTACCCCAACACCGCGAAACAACACTCCCAAATCGCGGGGTGCACCCAAATCGAATCACAAAAGTAATAGACATGGTATCGAAGGAGTGTGTCCGCTAGAGATGGCGATCCTCAATGGCCCGGCGCGGCTCCTGTTTTAGTCATGTCAGGGGTCATCCAAAATCGTTCTCTTTCTTCAAATCAACACGTTCACCAAAACCATCCACTTCATTCTGGATCAACACTCCACGTGTATTAGTTATTAAAGTGGTTTTCGGTATCGACAGAGAGTATGTCCATATCCGATCCCGGTCTCTTTAATAACTACGTTATATTTTTCACACCGGTTCGATCTTTTACATTTTCAAATCGATTCATAATTGATATCAAAATATCATATTCGCTTCAAAATCAAATCCATTTCAAATATCATCATATCCATTCAAGATGTAAGGTTCCGTTTCAAAATCATTTTTCGCCTCAATATCTCATTTCGATTTCAAAATCATTTTTCGCCTCAAAATCTCATTTCGATTTCAAAATCACTTTTCGCCACAAAATCTCATTTTGATTTAAAAATCACTTTTCGCCTCAAAATCTCATTTCGATTTCAAAATCACTTTTCGCCTCAAAATCTCATTTCGATTTCACATAAACTCGAATTTCAAAATTTAAAATTTAATCAAATCTCAAATCATCAATTTCAACTCGATTCAGCTTCTCAATAAACCATTTCAAATTATCAATTTCAAATACATATTTGAACCACAAAATAAACAATTTTACTTCCAATATATTTCGAAACTTTAAATATTTCACATTTCAAAACAGTTCATATATTTATATAAGAATATAAGATTCGCTTTAAAACCATTTCGTATTCAAATTAGAATATTCTTCAAATTAAACATCCGTATTAAGTAGTTTACTTAATTTCTGGAACAATTCCAATTCAATAAACTTAGATTAACATTCGGATTTCAAGAATTCATTTAAGTATTACATTCCAAATCAATTTCAGTTCAAATCCTATTCAAATCAATTTTATCTTCAAATTTAATTCAATAGTTTCAATTTAGTTCAATTCACAAATTTATTTAAATTTCAATTTAATTCCAAATTAATTAAATCTTAATTTCAAATTAATTTTCACTTCCAAACTCAAACTTGAAATATCATTTCATATAAATTTTCTTAGAAATATTCAGAGTTCGATTAAAAGTCCAATCTTTTAAAACAAATCGACTTTCGAAACTTTACGCCATATTTCAATTTTTCTTAAAAATCTAAACTTCGATTAATTAAACAATTTCGTTTATCAAGTTTAAATTCCAACATTTCAAGCTCCAATTCAAAATAATTCAATTTCCATAAATTGGATTTTTATTCTTAAATCAATTCATTTAAATAATTTCAAAACAACTTTTAAAATCATTTAATTTAACCAACCCGGTGTCCGTATATAATTCTCTAACCTATGGCCAAGTGGTTAGTTATTTCAATTAAATGTCAGGGATGAATATATATTACTTAAACCAATCACAGTGTCATATGTATGTATAACAGGATACATATAAGCAAATAAACATCCAAACATTTAGATATCAACCAATAGCATCCATCGAAATAAATCATCCAATAGACAATACAATTCATGGCAATTTCATAATTATCAATGTCAGGTAATTTAATCGCAATTCAATTTTAATTTCAATTTGACTGTCAATTTAATTTTCAACGGTGAATTCAAATGACAAACTATATGACAATTAAATTTTTATCAAACAATGACAAATAAAATTCATATCACTTCACAATATCAAATTTAACTACCATAAATTATTTTAGTCAATTGTGAGCATATAAACACTCACCTTGATTTTCAATTTTAAATCAAATCGAACGACGTTCGATTTAACCTAAAATTTTAGTTAGCTTCAAATGTCTCCAAATCAATTCCATGATGTAGAGCTCGTCGCCACGATTCCAACGCAAAAAGTTTCACGCGTTTTCGACCTCGTATGAAAAAGATATGAATTTTCAAAGTTTGTATACAAATATATATATATAAAAAAAAAATTTTTTTTTTTTTTTATACCAGATCAGATTCTGGCCGTTCAATCTTGCTTGCTACAGATCTGGACCGCCCCTTCATCTTCCTCTTCAACGTGATAAATACGTACAACACAAACCCATAGCCGCCTTTACTCCATGAATTTTCACGACCAAACCGAGCAACTTGAAGACGATCAGGTTACACCACTTCGAAGCCACCGCCTTACTCCACCTTCACCTGGAATAGCTTGAAGCTCGGCCTCCTCCTCTGCCTCGAATTGCGTGAAAAACGCAGCCCCTTCGTGCTCGATTTCCCGTTGACTCGAAGCTCCGTTTTCGATCATCTCCGTATGGATTTGAAGCTCTCGTCGTGCTCTACAACTTTCGTGTTGGAAGTTTTCTCTAATTATCGATGGATTTTGAGTAATTGAGGGGAGAAGATTCGTGCATTTCTGGCCATTGAAGTATATGTGGCGGCTGGCTTGAAACCCTAGCCTTTGTTTGCAAATTGTGAAATGGAGGGCCTTTTATAGAAAATTGCAAAACACTATTCACCCGAAATTTTCCGAACTCCAAACGAAGCGTGCCGGCTGGCGTTTCTAGGGTTTACCCCACGTTCCGGACACAATGGAATAGGTTTCGGAGGCTAATTCGGTCATCTGTGCGAGTTACGGAGAAAAACGATCAGTTTTAAATTAAACCGATTTAAACCGATTTTGATGCGTTTTGGCTTGCCCCGGACAAACGGTACATCCAATTGACACGAAATTTAAAACCATACAATAATATCACATTACGGATCCGATGAAACTGGTTTCGTCGAAATCCGAGACTTTTTGAAAAATGACTATTTTCTCTCGTCGAATTAATATTAAAAACAATTCGATGCGTTTCGAGCTGCCACGGTCAAATGATAACTCCGATTGCTACAAAAATTGAAATCCGATAATAAAAAACTATTACGGATCTAATGGAACTAGTTTCGTTCAATTCTGAGACTGTTCGAAAAATGGCTATTTTTCAGTCGATAATTAAATATTAAAATATTCAATTTTCACAAATTAACTTTAAATTCAATTTTAAAAGTTCTATAACATTACTATAACTCCAATATGATAAGATAAAATTTTACAAATTATTTTCAATCATATTCAACTCGATTTCAATTATTTCTGAAATTTAACTTATTAAATTATCGATTTAATTGTCTAATTAAATCCAATATTCGAAAAATAAATTATTCGACTGTTTAATTTCAATATAAAATTCCCAATTTTAAATTATTAACTTTTAAATCAAATTTCAATTGTTCACAAATTCCATTTTTAATTTCACAGTAATTAACAATCTTTTACAATGCAGTTTTCCATTATAAATCCAATATAAAAGATTATAGTAGATTCAGCGTTCAATTTTATTGTAATTCAAATTCAAGTTATTTAATTCCAATTGAATTCTTTTATTTCGATTTACACTTTCATTATTGAATCAACCATTTACTTATACATTATTATCAATAGTTTATAATTCATTTACTTTCATTTTCTTCAACTACCACCTTATTTAAATTCACAGTAATATTAAATTACATTCATTTACGTTGATTTCAATATTATAACTTCAATATTAAATGTAACATTTTATTTATTTCGTTGTTTACAATCAAATTCAATTCAATTCAATTACTTGTTACATTCAAATTTAAATCTTTACTTACGTTCAATTACAAGTTAACATCTTTATTTAATTTACAAATAAGTTATTTCAGAATTCAGTTTTGTATTTTAACTTGTAATTCACATTTAACAACACAAAATTTTATTTCCTTCGGATTTTTATCCAAATTTTTTTATTTTAATTCGTATTTTTAAAGTGTTAAAAATACGGGTTGTTACATTCTCCCCCACTTAAAACTTTTCGTCCTCGAAAAGGAACGGAGAAGGGGAAACCATCATTTAGATATAATTCATTCAAAATATTCGACTTATTTGCAAAATTTTGTTATAGGATTTTTTTAAAACCTCAAAATTTTCTAACTCCCGGATTTTTAAAAAATTTCGGCAGCACCTCCTTTGCGCGGCTAGGACCGAAAAATTTCACAGTGGTAATAATTGCATGATATACATCTCATTACAAGAATGAGGCATCCCAAAACATGGGGAACACAATAATATACCACAACATAAACCGTAATCTGAGAACGTACCTTTTATTAAGCGTTTATTAGCATTTTAACTTACATTTTGCATTTAGCGCAGAAGCGAGCTCCACAGCGAAGCGCAACCCCTTTGCTACCTACTAAAATGCTCAATAACCAAGTTAGAACCATGCATATAAAGATAGATCGATATACTTAGCATAAACAACATAAATATAACATGTTTAGCTTCAAAACTGAAATTCCAATTCCAGGACAGCAAATGAATCTCGGTTTTTGGTCACCTAAACGATAAAATTTGACAATGGAATCTAAACAAAAGTTGTTGCATTCGTTTCAGGCTTTCCGGAATGTCCAAAATCATTGAATTCGGACCTTCCATTCAAAAGTTACGACTGTTTTACTAAATAGATACGCCTCAGCCTGGCAATGAATTGCGCAGGTCAGCGACGTTCCCTCACGTTTTTGACCTTCTAAATGACAGAAAAACACAAGACATTTAAAACAAAAGTTTTATCTTAAGTTCTAAGCTTTCCAGAAAGGGCAAGATCGTCAAAATCCGATACACCAGTAAAAAGTTATGGCGAAAATACTAAGGGTATATGCTACTGATTTTACTTATTTTTACACAGGACAGCGAGTAACATTCAAGTTTTTAACCTAGTAGATGAAGGAATTTCTCAAGACACTCTAAACAAAAGTCGTGCTACAGATTCTAAGCTTTCCGAAAAGTCCAAGATCATCAAATTCCGATTATTTATTTAAAAGTTATGGTACTTTTAGTTTCAGCACATACCGGACAATTTTAGATTTCCACATTTGTTTGTTATTACAAATACAAACTATCCAATTTAAAGTTTCCGGAAAATCAAGCATTAACACAAAGTTGTTAATTTCTTTTATATTTTTATGAAATAAGTTTACATTAAATTTGTTTTCCGGTTTATTCACTTTATTACATCCACATTTAACTCAAGGCAATTTTTCTTCAAATTAAATTGAATACAATTATATTCAACATCACCTTACTTCAAATTGAATTTAATTATTTAAATTTATATTCCATTTATTCAATTTATTAACAAAATGAATCATACTTAATCAATTAACATCCATCTAACAACCAATGCATATCAACATTAACCTCCATCCAAATCTATAATAAATCAATTATACATTTCCAAGTCAAAATTTTAATTTCATACACTTCCAAGTTTATTGACATTTAGTTTTATTCAAATTTAATTAGTTTCCATTTACTAATTCTATATTTAATTAATTTTAAATTTAATTCATTTTACAACTTAAATTTCCTTTATATTTACAACTATCAATAGATCTTCACATTTTATTATTCACTCTCACACTGGTATATTATTCCTCTACTTATCCTTATTAGCATTTTAAACTTTTTAAGTATTTGGTAAGTTATAGTTATGCAAATAGAATGTAGTTAAACAACATACAACCTCTTTTCATTCAAAGTTGAATTTTCAATTAATTAATTCTTAAGTCATTACTTAAATTTCACTATAATTTAATTTCACATTTACATTCACATATAGTATTTCCATTTTATATTAACATAATTGTGAATCACCTTTAAATGTTAATTTAAATTCCAATTATTTACTAACAATTTTATTTATATTTGCAAACCATTAATTAAATGCATATTTCATTATTCAAACCTATACTTGTATATTATCCAATTAACAATTCATATAACATTTTTGAACTTCTTAAATGATTTGGTAAGTTATATCTATGCTATAGAATGAAATTTAATACTATGCGAGTTTTACAGTTTCAATTTTATTTTAAATTCATAATTTCCTAATTCTAAGGATTTCTACTTCAATTGATATTCCACTTAGCTCTTAGGTTCATTTCTCATTTCGCAATTCAGAAGTTCCGTAATGATTCAAGTATTAATTCATTTCAACCATTAAAAGAAAAATCATTAATTATTAAAGAACTCAAGAATTCCAATCCCGGTTTCATTTCAAATCAAGTTTTGAAATAATATATACTTATATTAATATATATCAAGTCATACTATAGAGAATATAAAATAAAATTCAATTTTAATCAAAACAGGGTTTAGAAAAACTATTAAGTGATCTCCCCCACTTGGATTCTCGAAAATAAAGTCGATGATGCGTGCACTCATCACCGGAATCATTTTCTAGTGTCAAGAGGGGAGTATAACACTTACTTCATTTGAAAATCCTTTGAAAACAATTTCTAATCGAATATACTATCATATAATACTTATATTATACATTTCAAATTTTTGATAATAAATTTTCAAAACACCGGAATTTAAATTCTCCATCTTAATTTAAATTCATTTTTATTTTATTTTATTTACCATTTATATTCATTGTTAGTCATATTTACAAGTTTCATTCCTTAAAATCATCCATTAGTCAATAGTTAGAAATATTGACTAATCAACAATAAACGATGATAATCTAATATTATCATCTCCTAACAACCAATACAATCAAAATTTATAAATTTTCAAGATAATTCTTTTATATATAAAATATAATCTAAAACAATATTATGTCAATCTGTCCTATTCGAGTGTTTAGAAATTCCTATCGATGCCTTGGCGTCCCAAGTACCAACCAGAATTCATAAATACTCAACGGAACAAATTAACACAATATAAAATCATTTTTATATCAAAATTACAAATACGCTCTCTCATATACACTCAAACTCATTCGTAAGGTTTAACCCTATTTCAATGAGTTATTCCCCACTAGAGCCAAGGTAATCTAAACCAAAGCTCTGATACCAACTGTAACGACCCGCATTTTTGACCGTTCAAGTCGACAATAATCCACACATGTCCAACTCAAACCGTTCAAAAAGGCAGATGGTTATTGGGGTTAAATAAGAAAAGGAAAGAAAGAACAGAAGCAAACTCAGAATCTTGCAGCGGAAGAAACAAGATATAATAATAAAATAACAGTTCATGAAGCTGTTAAATAAATAAATTTGATTATTATTATACATCATAAATCACAGTTACATACATATCAGAGATAATACAATAATGCAGCGGAAAAAATAATATAGTAGTAGAATACAAATGATGTAATACCAAACTCCGTCTTCGTCCTCCAAAATAGATCTTCAACCTTATCTGAAATGCTCAGGCTGACCCGAGCGTAATGAAAAGACAAAACACTCGAGTCAGGACTAAAATATCTCATGTAAGTCAAATCGAATAAGAAAATATGAGTGTGACGGCGTCAGAGATGTTTACGGGGTTTGACATCTCCTGTCCAGTGTCAACGTGAGTGCAATAACTTAAGAGATGTTACGGGATTTTCCATCTCTCAAGGATCCGTTAAACTATCTACTATGTAGTACAATACGCTATTATAATATGTCTACATTAAAGTAAAAGTATTAAAATAGCGTTAAGCCATGGCCCATTCCACCCTTAACACAGTTTATATTCCCAAGAGCATATACAAGACCGTAGTTTCCCCAAAACCGGAAGTCACCAGAGGGCAATCCATATACTAAAGGTACAAACCAAAATCGTAGTGGTCGCGAATAGGATAATCAGTATGACAAGGTACATGAGGCAATATCAACTAGGATACTAGTAGTTGCGTGATCCGGACTGATGTTGGGCATAGCAGCTACTACCCCAACACCGCGAAACAACACTCCCAAATCGCGGGGTGCACCCAAATCGAATCACAAAAGTAATAGACATGGTATCGAAGGAGTGTGTCCGCTAGAGATGGCGATCCTCAATGGCCCGGCGCGGCTCCTGTTTTAGTCATGTCAGGGGTCATCCAAAATCGTTCTCTTTCTTCAAATCAACACGTTCACCAAAACCATCCACTTCATTCTGGATCAACACTCCACGTGTATTAGTTATTAAAGTGGTTTTCGGTATCGACAGAGAGTATGTCCATATCCGATCCCGGTCTCTTTAATAACTACGTTATATTTTTCACACCGGTTCGATCTTTTACATTTTCAAATCGATTCATAATTGATATCAAAATATCATATTCGCTTCAAAATCAAATCCATTTCAAATATCATCATATCCATTCAAGATGTAAGGTTCCGTTTCAAAATCATTTTTCGCCTCAATATCTCATTTCGATTTCAAAATCATTTTTCGCCTCAAAATCTCATTTCGATTTCAAAATCACTTTTCGCCACAAAATCTCATTTTGATTTAAAAATCACTTTTCGCCTCAAAATCTCATTTCGATTTCAAAATCACTTTTCGCCTCAAAATCTCATTTCGATTTCACATAAACTCGAATTTCAAAATTTAAAATTTAATCAAATCTCAAATCATCAATTTCAACTCGATTCAGCTTCTCAATAAACCATTTCAAATTATCAATTTCAAATACATATTTGAACCACAAAATAAACAATTTTACTTCCAATATATTTCGAAACTTTAAATATTTCACATTTCAAAACAGTTCATATATTTATATAAGAATATAAGATTCGCTTTAAAACCATTTCGTATTCAAATTAGAATATTCTTCAAATTAAACATCCGTATTAAGTAGTTTACTTAATTTCTGGAACAATTCCAATTCAATAAACTTAGATTAACATTCGGATTTCAAGAATTCATTTAAGTATTACATTCCAAATCAATTTCAGTTCAAATCCTATTCAAATCAATTTTATCTTCAAATTTAATTCAATAGTTTCAATTTAGTTCAATTCACAAATTTATTTAAATTTCAATTTAATTCCAAATTAATTAAATCTTAATTTCAAATTAATTTTCACTTCCAAACTCAAACTTGAAATATCATTTCATATAAATTTTCTTAGAAATATTCAGAGTTCGATTAAAAGTCCAATCTTTTAAAACAAATCGACTTTCGAAACTTTACGCCATATTTCAATTTTTCTTAAAAATCTAAACTTCGATTAATTAAACAATTTCGTTTATCAAGTTTAAATTCCAACATTTCAAGCTCCAATTCAAAATAATTCAATTTCCATAAATTGGATTTTTATTCTTAAATCAATTCATTTAAATAATTTCAAAACAACTTTTAAAATCATTTAATTTAACCAACCCGGTGTCCGTATATAATTCTCTAACCTATGGCCAAGTGGTTAGTTATTTCAATTAAATGTCAGGGATGAATATATATTACTTAAACCAATCACAGTGTCATATGTATGTATAACAGGATACATATAAGCAAATAAACATCCAAACATTTAGATATCAACCAATAGCATCCATCGAAATAAATCATCCAATAGACAATACAATTCATGGCAATTTCATAATTATCAATGTCAGGTAATTTAATCGCAATTCAATTTTAATTTCAATTTGACTGTCAATTTAATTTTCAACGGTGAATTCAAATGACAAACTATATGACAATTAAATTTTTATCAAACAATGACAAATAAAATTCATATCACTTCACAATATCAAATTTAACTACCATAAATTATTTTAGTCAATTGTGAGCGTATAAACACTCACCTTGATTTTCAATTTTAAATCAAATCGAACGACGTTCGATTTAACCTAAAATTTTAGTTAGCTTCAAATGTCTCCAAATCAATTCCATGATGTAGAGCTCGTCGCCACGATTCCAACGCAAAAAGTTTCACGCGTTTTCGACCTCGTATGAAAAAGATATGAATTTTCAAAGTTTGTATACAAATATATATATATAAAAAAAAAATTTTTTTTTTTTTTTATACCAGATCAGATTCTGGCCGTTCAATCTTGCTTGCTACAGATCTGGACCGCCCCTTCATCTTCCTCTTCAACGTGATAAATACGTACAACACAAACCCATAGCCGCCTTTACTCCATGAATTTTCACGACCAAACCGAGCAACTTGAAGACGATCAGGTTACACCACTTCGAAGCCACCGCCTTACTCCACCTTCACCTGGAATAGCTTGAAGCTCGGCCTCCTCCTCTGCCTCGAATTGCGTGAAAAACGCAGCCCCTTCGTGCTCGATTTCCCGTTGACTCGAAGCTCCGTTTTCGATCATCTCCGTATGGATTTGAAGCTCTCGTCGTGCTCTACAACTTTCGTGTTGGAAGTTTTCTCTAATTATCGATGGATTTTGAGTAATTGAGGGGAGAAGATTCGTGCATTTCTGGCCATTGAAGTATATGTGGCGGCTGGCTTGAAACCCTAGCCTTTGTTTGCAAATTGTGAAATGGAGGGCCTTTTATAGAAAATTGCAAAACACTATTCACCCGAAATTTTCCGAACTCCAAACGAAGCGTGCCGGCTGGCGTTTCTAGGGTTTACCCCACGTTCCGGACACAATGGAATAGGTTTCGGAGGCTAATTCGGTCATCTGTGCGAGTTACGGAGAAAAACGATCAGTTTTAAATTAAACCGATTTAAACCGATTTTGATGCGTTTTGGCTTGCCCCGGACAAACGGTACATCCAATTGACACGAAATTTAAAACCATACAATAATATCACATTACGGATCCGATGAAACTGGTTTCGTCGAAATCCGAGACTTTTTGAAAAATGACTATTTTCTCTCGCCGAATTAATATTAAAAACAATTCGATGCGTTTCGAGCTGCCACGGTCAAATGATAACTCCGATTGCTACAAAAATTGAAATCCGATAATAAAAAACTATTACGGATCTAATGGAACTAGTTTCGTTCAATTCTGAGACTGTTCGAAAAATGGCTATTTTTCAGTCGATAATTAAATATTAAAATATTCAATTTTCACAAATTAACTTTAAATTCAATTTTAAAAGTTCTATAACATTACTATAACTCCAATATGATAAGATAAAATTTTACAAATTATTTTCAATCATATTCAACTCGATTTCAATTATTTCTGAAATTTAACTTATTAAATTATCGATTTAATTGTCTAATTAAATCCAATATTCGAAAAATAAATTATTCGACTGTTTAATTTCAATATAAAATTCCCAATTTTAAATTATTAACTTTTAAATCAAATTTCAATTGTTCACAAATTCCATTTTTAATTTCACAGTAATTAACAATCTTTTACAATGCAGTTTTCCATTATAAATCCAATATAAAAGATTATAGTAGATTCAGCGTTCAATTTTATTGTAATTCAAATTCAAGTTATTTAATTCCAATTGAATTCTTTTATTTCGATTTACACTTTCATTATTGAATCAACCATTTACTTATACATTATTATCAATAGTTTATAATTCATTTACTTTCATTTTCTTCAACTACCACCTTATTTAAATTCACAGTAATATTAAATTACATTCATTTACGTTGATTTCAATATTATAACTTCAATATTAAATGTAACATTTTATTTATTTCGTTGTTTACAATCAAATTCAATTCAATTCAATTACTTGTTACATTCAAATTTAAATCTTTACTTACGTTCAATTACAAGTTAACATCTTTATTTAATTTACAAATAAGTTATTTCAGAATTCAGTTTTGTATTTTAACTTGTAATTCACATTTAACAACACAAAATTTTATTTCCTTCGGATTTTTATCCAAATTTTTTTTATTTTAATTCGTATTTTTAAAGTGTTAAAAATACGGGTTGTTACACCAGTGCCTTTGAGTTTTGGTTTCCTATGTATATACATACATTCACATGTATATATAATTTTGTGTGAACCTTAGTCACTACACTTATGTTCACTGTTCTATTTGTGTACTCCTGTATCTCTGGTCTTGAGTTTGATGAGATGTTCATGTGTATATGTCCTTACTTGTTCTTGTACTTATTTTGGTCCACTCGTATACTTTACCTTTGTGTTTCATATGTTGCTCGTTTGGGAGCCATGCCTGGTGTTTTGCTGGTTGGAGAATCTTTCAAGCTTTTCATGTATATACATATACATGTGTATATGTATATATGTGAGATAGTATGAATTTTCTCCCTTTTGATGCTCCATGGTTTGGCATTCTATTTTGAACTGAAACAAAATATGCATGTGTGTTGAAACCCTTGTATGTGTATATGTGTGTTGCTCACATATATGTACTGGTATGTGTGTTATATTGTTGTATTTTGTTGTTGCTGACAGTAGTTGTGTACTGTGTTCCTTGTTGTTTGCTTTGCACTGGCTTGTTGCCTTGTTATTGTGTAGTCACTTCCTTGTACTACTTGTATCAATGCTATGATTTTTCACCTGAACTCCGCTTGTATGTAGTCTTGTCAAGTTAATCTGGTTGTGCCTTTTACACTCTTGCACCACACTCCTAGCTTTGGTTGAACTTACTGTGACCATTCCTGAGTCCGAAGTACCACTTGAACCTGAACTTTGCTCTTCCCTTGTCTGGACTTGTTTGTGTGCTTTGGTATCTTGGTTTGGTTTGCCATGTACACTCGATCTTGTGAGTTTTAGTTTTGCTGTCTCTGGTTTTGGTTTTGGTTTATACTTGTATATGTACAATATACTTATTTGTTTAATGAATTTTGATTTGATTGCTTTGGTTCCTAATTCCCTAGTTTCCTTGCCTTCCCTAAACCTTGAATGGCCTGAAATTGATACCTGAATAACCTAAACTTTGAGTATGTACATATATACATGTATATACATATGTGTATATATGTATATTACTTGAGCTTTGAAGCTTGTTGTTTGGTTTGCTTATGCTTGTACTAGTGCATTGTTGGCTAAAACTCATATGGTTTTTCATGTGAATGTGCCTTGAGTCGGTATATTCACAAGTACTTGTTCTGGTGCACTTTACCCTTGTAGCCTTTTACTGTGTATCCATTCTTGACCTTTGTGTTGTTAGTGTTGAGATCTGCATATCTACATGCAGATTTGTGCATGTCTTGCATTTTTTGAAATGGTTTTGACTTTTATTGTTGTGCTTCTTGTCTTTGTTTTGCTGCCTGAATCATTTTGAACTCAGTTTTCCGATCCCTGGTAACTCAGGCTTGAGTGTGCATTTTTCTGGCTGCACTTGTATATTTCTGGTTGGAACACCTGAGTGTGCACCTGAGTTTGATTTTTTGGTTTGAGTTGCATTTCCTTGTGCACCTGAGTTAAGCCCGATGAGGCTTGGGCTTGACCTTGTGCACATTTGCACTGTGTTAAGCCTTCGGGCTTGACCTTTGCAATAGTGCGTGATATTTAATCGATGCCCAGCCTTGTGATATTCATAGTGATACATTGTCCATATCATAAGCTATCTGTGCATATATATATATATATATATATATATATATATATATATATATATTTGTCCCTATCTAAACCATGAAGAGAAAACAAACCCATGAACTAAGGCAATATCAATATTCAAATTCAATTTTATTTTTGCAATTTAGGTTTGTTTCCTTTTCCATTTTACTGCGTTTTTATTTAACAAGTATAGGAGATGGCTGGACACAAGCCGAAGCAAGCAAATCAAGATTAACATCAAAAATAAACTCGACTGAGTGTGAGTGAGTGCTAGTAAAAAAAGTTATATGTGAGAGTGTAGTGAAAATTTGTACATATGAGAGTGATAGTGAAAGTTGTATTGTATTTGAAAGTGTAAGTATAGTGAAAGTTGTTCTGTATGTGAATTTAATTTGAAATAAAATATTTGTTTAAATAAAATTGCGATTCATTTATTTCATTCTTTAAATATATAATATAATTGTAATTGGTATGCATATATAGAAAATTCTTGAAATGATAATATAACATCAAAAAACTGTTATTTTATTAACTTTCAGACAACATATAATATACATCTCTACTATTTGTAAAACAAGAACAACACATCAGACAACACACGACTTTGTTTTTATGTGTTGTGTTAGTTATTATAAGACGACGGGGCATATCTATGGTCTGATATGCAATGAGACGACACGAAAATAGACGACAGATAGGTATTCATTAAGACAACGGAGCATATCTGTCGTCTGATTTGTTTTTTCTCATAGTATTGTTGTGATTGTTTGTATTGTATGTTAGGTTATGTTGCTTGTTATGTATGATAAATTTAGGATGAGATAGTTATCCAATGTTAACTTTTGGTAAGATGTATTGGAGAAACTAGTGGATTGTTAAGGGACATATTAGGTGTATTTGTAGTAGGATAGAATTGTTTCCTAAGCCGAAGAAGGCTAGGTATTCGGAATAACTAAGAGATTTGATGATGTTCCTTGAAGATGAGAATGGTGGCGAGAGAATTTTGGTGACTAAAGGCTTGATGGGTATTATTGAGGAGTCAAAATGATGGGTGGAGAGTTTGTTACATCTTTACTAAGATTTGGAGTTTTAATCAATATATATTTCAAAATCTATTTTTATACAAGTGATTTCTAGCTTCCACAATTTTAATTTTAATAAAGACTTCTACTTTAATTTATAAAAAAAAGATTGTATGGTTTTAAACTTTTCCAAAGCGGTGTTTACTCAAATACATCTTAAGTTGATTTTTAAGAGAAAGAAAATGATTATGATTGAATAAAAGAAGTTTTGATTTGAAAATGACATGGAAGCTTTCATTTTAAAATGAAAATATTTTGAAAAATGTTTTGATTTGAAGATGAATTGGAATCCTTATCGCTAGCGATGGCTGTAACGACCCGCCTTTTTGGATGGTTTAAATCGACACACATGCCAACTCAAACCATTGAAAGGGGCAAATTGTTAAGGGGTAAATAAGAAAAAGTAGAGAAAGAAAGAAAACAAACATAGAATCTCACAGCGGAATGACAAAATATAATAATTAAATAAACAGTTCATGAAATTGTTTTACAAATGACATTTGATTACACTTTACAGTACAGAATCAGAGTACATACAGCAGTAATAAATAAATAATGCAACGGTACAACATGATGCAGCGGAAAATTAAAACAAATAATATAGTAAATAGTAATAGTATTAAATCTTCGTCTTCATCATCCTGAAAGCAGTCTTCGATAAACTAAAAAGCTCAGACTGACACGAGCGAATTAAAAAGACAATACACTCGAGTCGGAACTAAAAGATCTTATGTAAGTTAAATCAACAGTAAATAAATATGAGTGTAATGGCGTCAGAGATGTTTACGGGGTTTGACATCTCCTATCTAGTGTCTAGCGTGAGTGTAATAACTCAAGAGATGTTCGGGATTTCCATCTCCTAAGGATCCGTTAAACTATCTACATACATAGTACAATACGCTATTATAATAGTGTCTACAGTAAAGTAAAGTATTAAAATAGCGTTAAGGCGTTACCCATATCCCCCTTAACACATTTTTATATATTACAATAGTCTATATAGTACCGTAATTCCTTTGTAAACTAGAGGGCTATCAGAGGGAACTCCATAGGTATAGTACAAACCAAACTTGTAGAAGGCGCGATAGGGCATGTGAACACGGCACTCGAGGCAATGTCAGGGTAGGATTCTACCATTTGCACTCCCGGACTGGTGGTAACGCATAGCAGCTACTACCGCCCACCACGGAACACACTCCCATAATCAAATCGAGGGGTGGCCACCAAATCAATCACAAAATCATAATATGGTATCGAAGAAATGTGCCCGATAGGAGGAATGACCTCACTTGGCCCGATATAGCTCCTGTTTTAGTCACATCTAAGCTGACTCACGGGACTCAAGGTCACATAAATACCTCATACAGAATCGTTCGCCACCCATCCTACTTCATTTCTGGAATCTCCACCACATACACAGTTGTTAAAGTGGTTTTCGGTATTGGCAGAGAGTATGACAATATCTGATCCTGGTCTCTTTAACAACCAAAAGCTTATTTCACACCGGATGGTTCTTTTAAATTTCAAAAGTCAACTCATAATTAATATCAAAATATCATATTCGATTTCAAACCATATCACTTTCGAAATCATATTCACTTTCAAAACCATATTCACTTTCAAAATTATCGATAAGATAGGTTAATTAAATCCTCATTCCAAAATCATCATATTTACTCAAATATGCCATTTCATAGAAAGGTATCAATTTCAAATCCCAACTTAGGCTATATCATCATCAAGGATATAAATATAAATACTTCAACTTTACATAGTCTGAAATTTTAGAAAATACTTTAGATAGTCATAAATAGTTTTAATAGTTTTAAAAATAGTTTAAAATACTCAAAAATAGTTCAAATGATTTAAAATAGTTTAAATAGTTTAAATAGATTTAAATTAGATTAAATTAGATTTGAAATGATTTAAATAGATTAAATAGATTTAAATTATATTAAATAGATTTAAAATAGATTAAATAAATTTAAAATAGATTAAATAGATTTAAATTATATTAAATAGATTTAAAAATATATTAAATAAATTTAAAATAGATTAAATAGATTTAAAATAGATTAAATAAATTTAAAATAGATTAAATAGATTTAAATTATATTAAATAGATTTAAAATAGATTAAATAAATTTAAAATAGATTAAATAGATTTAAATTATATTAAATAGATTTAAAATAGATTTCAAAGTTATATTCAAACAATTTCAATAACTCAATTTTGATAAAATTCATTTATATTTGACAATTCAACTTTGAAATTCTAATTTAAATCCTTTGAACAATTCATTAAATCAATACCAATTTCAACATACAATGGAATTAGGACTTGAAACCTGTTCCATTGAGTTTATATAAATCGATTTCTATTTCAAAATACCAGTTAACTGAATTCAAAATTTCAAGATTTAAAAATCATTTAATTTAACCAATCCGGTGTCCGTATATAATTTTCTACCCTATGGTCAAGTGATACAGATATTTATCATTTCAATCCACGATTTAAAATTTTACGGGTATATATCATTTCAACCCGCAATCCCAAAATTTAATTTCAAATACATGAAATCTCGAGTCTATCATTTCAACCCATAACGATTTCTCCCTAATCTATCAGATTGTTCGGGTATGTATCATTCCAACCCATAGGGAACTTGCAGTGTTATAACAATATAAAAATATAACGTCCAGTCATCCAATATCAACAATCAACATAAATCACAATCACCATACAATCAACCAATAAATAACATCAATCAACTGATTATCATTAACAGGTATTAAATTGACAATTAAATTTAATATTAAATTAAATGACGATTAAATGCAATAAAAGTCATATTTAACTGGAATGAAAAATTAAATATACCAAACATCAACCAATCAATTTCTAATCACATCATAAATTTAATCTAACTAACATAAGATAATTTAGTAGTTGTGTGTGGGTTAAAACACTCACCTTTGGATTCAAATCGATTTGAAATCCAAAATAAGGCCTAAAATTGAACAGTCTTAGAATTTGTCCAAACTAGTGCCAAAATGTCCGGAATTTCAATACGATCCCAATAACACAAACCGCGCCCAAATCCGAGTTCGTATTTAAAATATATGATCATTAGAAGTTATATGATTTAAATTAAAATAAATAAAATAGTTAAATTAATCAAAACGCGTACTTACCTCTCCACATCAGCAATCGTTCCCAAACCATAGAACCCATTATCTCGTATGCGAAGAAAACTCAGTTGCCATGACTAGGTCGACAACCGCCCACGTTTGGCCATCGCGGTCACGCCTCCATCACCAGCCGGCGCCTCAACCTTGCACCTCACCCCCCAAAAGCCTAGCGACACACGATCGCCTCCGATTGAAGCCCCAAAATGCTCAGCCACTACCATGCAATTTAAACCCTAGGTGAATTTTCAATGATGATCCGTCCATCGATTCGCCAAACCAACCAAACGGATGCGCTCCACTCGCCGCTCTCCACAACCCGGTACCCTCCGTTCAACGATTCGACGAAGTTGATCTTGACATGATGAATGGCCGAGAATATTTCATTGATTTTTGGACAAATGATGATCCGATTCGAGAAACAAATCATTGTAGTAGACTACGCTCGTTAAGAGATTCGAATCAGTATATGATATGATAGGGTTTGGAGGAGTTTGATTTTGAACTTGAATTTGAAATTGGAATAGAGTTTTGAAATTGGAATATGTTTCTGCCATTGGAAGGAGGAGATAGTCAGATAGAATTATACGTACTGTAATCAGAAATAGAAAGGCTGCTAGGGTTTGGGAACAAAACTGTTTATATTAACAAAGCCCGATAAAAAAATAAACACATATCGAATTTGTACGAACGAAGAATAGCGACCCAAAAAGCCCGTTCTGACTCCGATATGAAAATAGGACATCCCATATATCAAAATATATGTTTTTGATAATTTTAAACTCAATGGAACAGGTTTCAAGTCCTAATTCCATTGTATGATGAAGTTAGCTTAAAAATCAGCTTATTTCAAATTGATTTCTACGCGTTTTGAACCCGTACGATCAAACAACAAGTCCGATAGCTACGAAACTTGAAATCCTACAATAATTCACCGTTACGGATCCGATGAAACTAGTTTCATCGAAATCCGAGACGGTGGTCAAAACGGCTATTTTCACATTAATTAAATAAATTAATATTAAATTGATTAAATCACTTTTTAATTCCACTTTTTTTATAACTGACAAATTTTTTTATCATTTTTGATTACTTGGACATTTACAATAATTTAAAACAAATTAACATATCAATTCAGTGTTAAATATTACACTAATTACAGTGTTCAATTTTAATTGCAATAAATTCATTAATTATAGATTAAACTCAAATAAATTAATTAAACTTGATTTCAATTCTTTTTGTTCAGTCATCATCACTCTATGGGCATAGTTAAGATTGATTTACATTTTATTACACTAATATTCTACAATTATCATCCTTACCATATTAGTTGCAATATTTCAATTATATTGAATTTTTTTTGTCGATTTTCACATTACTTAAAATTTGAAATCCCAATTAGTTAATTTATCTTGGTTTCACTCTTTTATTAAATCAATTATTGCCTTATGAATAAAATTGACATTTCTGTACATTTTATAGCATTCACCTTTTACAGTTATCGTCTTAACTCATATTAAAGTAACATTTAGTTACATTTAATTGCAATTGATTTTAAATTTAATTCAACAGATTAAATAAACTGGAAACAAATGACAATTGTTACCTTTTCTTAATTTGATAACATTTGTAAGTTTGTTATCTACCCGCAAATTTCATCACTATTACCACAACACTACTTTTATCAATTACAATTAATTTACAAACTATAATCAATTATAATTTTTTAATCATTTTAATTAATTGGAATTACATTAATACTATTACATTTCATTCCACTTATATTATTATTATTAAATCATAAATTTTTATTTATTCCAACATTAAACCACAAAAACATTATTGAATTAACTATTTTTAATTATCGAAAATTACGAGTCGTTACAATGGCTGGTGGATCCCTCGTTAGTATTTTGAGTGAGTCATCCTTGTCACTAAACAAAGAATTCACTATAAGAAGATTTTCGACGTAATATGAACATTGAAAAAGATAGAGTTTGATGTGGATATTCAAAATTTTAATGACTCGGTGACGATGGAGTCAAGATGATGATCCATAAGGACAAGTTTGATGAGGATAGTAACTTATGGGTAGAATAAGAGGATGTGTTCTTCTAACAATCCATCTCGGGACCAACCTAAATTTCGATCAGAAAAAGGCCTATCGAAACGTAGATCCATTTTAAGGCTGGCTGTGATTGGAAAAAGAAATAGCAATAACTATTATTTCAGAAGTCACAACGGATGAAATAAAAGATAATATCAAATTGTACCCATTTATTTCAAAAACCATTTGAAATGTCATAATACAAAACATCATAAAACTGTCAAATAAGATCCATTACATCATTTGTCCAAATACATGGATGAAACATAAAAATACCATAAAAGAAAATAAACTCCACCTTCAAGCATCATCACCATCATCACTTTGTCCTTAACCTATGTTGTAATGAGGAGGGAGTCAGAACAACAAATTTCTGGTGAATTAAACCTTGAGTTTTACCATTTCAGCACATGGGCAGTATATTTCAAAATAAGAATATGTCTACGTACATAAAACCATTTAATATTTCTTGTAAGGAAAGAAGGCCGGTCCTCAATCAACCACTTAATACCTTCCATTCCCGAAGCAAGTCTCTAAATCCTAGTGACCCATACCCCACATCACAAACGTCTAACCAATGCAAGAGAAAGTACCCAAGCCACTTAATACCTTTTATTGGAAAATAGACAGACTTAGGCCATTTAAGACCTCAACTGAGGCAAACCCTATCATTTAATACCTATTCTCAAGGCGGGCTTCTCAATGGTAACTATCTAGCTGACATCATATGGAATCTCCCGAGCCACTTAATACTTCTTTATTGAAAGTCGGACCCTCATTCAGTCACTTAATACCTTATCCCGAAGCGGACCCCTATCGAGATACCACCTTACGTGCCTAATAACTAGCCCCTTGGTCATTTATACTTTGTTTAGGGAAAAGAGGCGGGCCCTCAAACAACCACTTAATACCTCAAGACCCTGAAGCAGGCCCTTTGTATTATGACCCATAATCATAATGACGTCTCACATTAGTCCAACTATTCGTAGGAACTGGTAGCCGGATTAACTGGACAGGTTTACCCTATAGAATTTGGGACTAACCTCATATCATCATAAATATTTATCATAGGAGATGTCCCACATCAATAAGAAGTGTCCACAACTGCTGGTAGCCTCAACGTGAAGGGAAAATTATGTCATGCAACTCTATTGACCTCGCATCCCTATGACTTAGCCATAATTTAAATACTCTACATATATATAATACTCATCTCATTGTTTCATAATTATGGCCTTATAAGGAATCTTCCTTATTACGTCTTAAAATATCAATTACCTTCCTAATGGGGGAAATTAATGAAAATTACTACCTAATTAACTACGCAATTATATGCCATAATCATACGTTTATTACACTAATAGAAATAAATATATATTCGCATCTAATCAATTCTAACGTGCGGTTTATACACCCTAAACTAGCGTTAAATGTCAATTCTTCTAACCATAATACTAATACAAGTCCTTTCCTTTCAAACTTCCAAGATTTCAATATCCATAACAATGGATTCTAATATTCGTAACAAGGATGAAATATTCATAACCAAAATACAATAAATAGACCTGTAAATAGAAATAGAAACCCAATTTATTACTTTAATTCAATGGAATATCCTAAACAATAGGAATTGCAATTCTAACTTCATATTCTATTCAAGTCCTCTTTTCAAAGAGATAAACAAAGGAATTTGTGTGGAAGAAGTGGTATAAACTACGAATAGAATTCATACTCTAAACCTTTATTTTATTACTAAAGAAAAATAAGGAGGAGAGGTGGAATAGGCTATGAAATTATCAAAAATCATATAAACAATAAAATTCTATTAAATTAACATAATAATTGAGAATCTCCATCTAGAATTGACATTTCGAAAAAAAAGGAATTTTAGGGGATTTTATCTATCTTGTTTTCACAATCCATAAGGCATATTCAAATCTATATAGATATATTAATCAATTACTGAAAAAGAAATACTAAGGTTTTCACTCACATATTATCCTTTGCTCTTCTTGTATGGATTTGCAACACCTTCCAGATCTCCTTCTTTTGATATAAATACACGGCGAAGGATATATATGTAATTTTGCTAGGTTCAGAGAGGTTGGAGGAGAAGAGAATATATAAAAAGAATAATTTGAAAAGGATTAGAATCCTTACCTGAATACCTAATAGAATTTTTGAACCTAACCAAATAGCGAAAATGGCAGAGGTTCACTATGACGACCGTCTTACACCTCCAGTACCCAGTATATCGATGTTATGCGCTGTGGAGGTACCAGGCCGATGCAGGACGATAGCTAAGGGTGAAAAGTAGAGAAAATCCAAAATACATAACCTGTAGAACATCTCACAGCGCATAGATAAAATATAATATAACACCATAAATGTAAAATAGGCTAGACGGTGATACAATCAAATGAACTATAAATAAGAACACCAGAGTGCATTAGGTTCGCAGACTATACAAAAACTGAAATAAAGAATTTAGACATCCCAAATCTCCAAAATAAACTTTATAACTATCTCCAATAATACAAGTACTGACATAGCTCCACAGTATTGCACAACGGAATATAAGCATTAGCAAGCTCCAAATATAGATACATGAAAGTGTAGCATCCTTGTTCGTACTCTGTACAGCTCCATGCGCTATCCAGACCTGTTAGCCCAATTCTAGTGATTTAAGAGTACCCAAGGTAATAAGAAGCAAAGCATAAAACCGTGAGTCAGACATCAGTCTTGTGCGAGCAATACATCACCTCAGAAATACTATAAAAATCTTATATATTAAATATGGACATAGGGTACACAGAGCCATACCTAACATGTCCCTGCATCCAAAGAGTTAGCACATAATGGTTGATATATACTAATCTACCATCAAAGCCATATAAGCGTACTACAGTCGAAGTACAATGTCCAGTGTCTAGGTATACAGTCGAAATACCTACACTATGTGCCACCCTAGAGTGATAAACAACCATGGCAACCATAGCATCCCTCAAACAATCTTCACCATCACTCATGTGCATTGGATATATGATAACTCGTATGGCACAATCGCAAACCAGGGATCTAATCGCAATCCCGGCTCCATTGGTGCTTGAATCCATGCCACTCTGAAAGGCTAGGAACCAGGCCCACAATCGCAAAGCCTAGGTTAATCTACTATCGCAAGATCCTGACACAATCGCAAATCCAGGTGGGCGTCCCCACATACCCCTTCTTTACGAGCACACTAGAAGCCTTTGAGTTATCAGTGATCCCTTTGCATGCGCCTTTATAATGGAGCTCAGTCGTTATCCCATCATGGCTATTTCCACAGTAGGACACAGTCGCAAATTCCACTAGCAAGCCCTCGTCGTTAAACTTGCCCTTGTGGATCACTGTCATGACTCCCATCGTTAAGTCATCATCTTCGGAACGCCTCTAGACACCCATTGTAAGTCGCAGAGCCATTGTACAAAGGTACCGAAGTCTTCGTCGTCGACGTCATCATGTTAAAGCGTCACACCATCGCCTCGCTAATCGTCACATAAGATCCAAGGTCATCCGAGGTCGTTTGGAGTTGCTTATTCCACTCCACATCACCCCCAAGGACCTCGGAACACGTCACAAAGAAATTCATGAAGTATCGTTGCGCCACGACGAAAATCTGCAGCTTTCGTTATCGGGTCGGTTATACCTTAGTTGAGCCCCAAGCAAACCTTCCCACGACTCTAAGCAGCACTATCCCTAGTCGACTCCAAGCTGACCCACCAATTTCCATGCATGACGCCAAGCAAACCACCGACCCATGATACTTAATCGGTCACCGATCTGACTCCAAGCTGACCCATAAAATTCTCATTTGCGACTCCAAGCTAACCACCGATCCATGAAACCTGGTCGGTCATTGACCTGACTCCAAGCTGACCCAAAAAATTCCCATGCACGACTCTAACCAAAACCATCAATCCATGAAACCTGGTCGGTCGCCGACCTGACTCCAAGCCGATCCACAAAATTCTCATGCGCGACACCAAGCAAACCACCGAACCAAAATACTGTGATTTTTCCAAACTCCAACTTCTCTCCGATTTCGTCGTTATGCACTATTCTTCGACTTGTGTGCCTTCTGTATGCATCGATACAACACCTAACATCCTCGAGCCTATCCGTCGAAGTCTGGTTTCACGGTTCCAAACTCTAAGTCGCTTTGATGAGCATTTCAACCATACAAGCATTTACACAAACACAGCACGCACACAGTCACATCTGATCATCCAAACATTTGAACACACATCAAACTATAGCAAATCATCATGTAATTACATCCCTAATGTAGCCTATCACATACAAAGGCAACTATACTTCAAAACAACATGATTAAAGTGCTTTAAACATTTTAAAATTCGTTTGCTACATGTTTGCTACATACAAAGGCAATTGTACACTGTTGCAAGAATAATATAACCTGTGCGATTTTAAAATTGGACTTCGCAAAAGATTTTGATTCGGTAGATTGGGATTTTCTTGTAGATATTTTCCATGCTAGAGGTTTTAGTCATAGATGGATTAGCTGGATTATGAATTTGCTTAGAACTGGTAACTCTAGTATTATGGTTAATGGTATTTTAGGTAATAAAATTCAATCTAAGCGAGGCTTAAGGCAAGGGGATCCTTTATCGCCTCTATTGTTTAACTTAGCTACAAATGTTTTTGCTAAGATAATTAAAAAAGCGGTTGATAATGAATCTCTGGGGTATGTAGGTAATGATATATCACGTAACGGTATATCTGTCCTTTAATTTGCTGATGATACCTTGCTTTTTTCTTCACATTTACCTAGACGCATTATTACTCTTAAGTTTATTCTATATAGTTTTGAACTTCTATCAGGTTTAAAAATAAACTTTGATAAAAGTTCTGTTTTAGTTTTAAACGATTTTGAAAAAGTTGAAAATTTAGTTGCTAATATGCTTAATTGTAGAACTATGAACTTTCCTTTGACTATCTTGGTTTTGTGATTAGACCTACTAAACTTAATCATGATGACTAGTTTATAATCATAGATAAAATCAAAAATAGGATTTCTAATTGGAATGGGAGATTTTTATCAAGAGCGGGTAGATTAGTTCTAATTAATTCTGTTTTATCAGCTCTCCCGATCTATTGGATGACTATGTATCTTTTTCCAGAATTGGTGATTGATAAAATAGACAAAATTAGAAGGGATTTCTCATGGAGTAGGGAAAACTCTAATAGCTGCATTAAATGTTTAGTAAATTGGTAAACTGTTAGTAAATCTAAAAAGGATGGTGGTTTAGGAGTCATTAATTTGCATAATATGAATTTGTCCTTACTAGGTAAATGGTTATGGAAGTTTAAGGATATAAATGATAATGCTACTTGGAAAGAGATCGTATCTAAATATTATTATAATGGTAGTAACAATTTATACCAAATCACTCCTTCAGTCATTCGTAAACTATCCAATTTTTGGAAATCCATTTTAAAATGTCATGAGATTTTTAACTTAGGTACTAATACTATAGTTTATTCTGGTAATTGTACTTCTTTCTCGCATGACCATTGGATTTCCGCTATTCCTCTTAGGATTGAGTTTAGAGAGCTTTACGAAATCTGTAATTTTAAGTATGCTTTAATTATAGAAGTTTTTTCTTTTGAAAATGATCCTCCTTGGAATTTTAGTTTCAACGGAATTTTAGTAGGTTCAACCCTTAGGCGGCTTTCTTTGCTTTATGGTAGAGTAAATCTTTAAAATATTGATAATGATAATGATAATATTAGTTGGGAATGGGATAAGAGTAAGAAATATACTTCTAATTCTTTTTATAGATTTATTAACTTTTCGAGTGTAACCAATAACTCATTTAAATTTATTAGGAAATCTAATGCTCCTCCTAAATCTAAAATTCACATGTGGTTAATTATGCATGGAAAACTTAACACTGTAGAATTTTAAAGAGAAAAATATTCAAAATGATAATAAATGTTATTTTTGTAATCTGCATTTTGAAGATATTAAACATATATACTATGATTGCATGGATACCTACTCCATACTAAACAATACTCTTAAAATCTTTAACTTTAATATAATAACTAAAATTTCTGATTGTGAATTCTATTGGAATACTTTTAGATTTAGGTTCAAAAAGGATAATAGATTCTTACTTGACACTTTATTCATTATAACTTGTTGGTATATTTGGTTTGAAAGAAATCGAAGAATTTTTAATAATAATAATAGTCACTTTAATAAATTAATTTTTATAATTTCTTCATTTTGTTTTAATTGGATATCTAATCCCAAATATAAATTAGCTAAAAATAACCTATTTAAAGATTATGTTAATAAGGTTAGTAATAATATTAATCTATTTAAGCATAATAATAATATTTTTAACATTAATAATTGTAGTATTAATATTTTTTCAAACTTAAATGAAGATTTCACTCTGTATCATAATTTACTTCTGATCAAAGATCCATAAGGATATTTTTAGATTAAGGATTCTATTGGCCTTACTTTTGTATCTTTACTCCTATCTCATTTATACATATATATGTATATAAATTTCATTTATATACATATATGTGTATAATTCTAACAATTTTCTTGGTCATTTTTCAGATACATGTTTGGGCTAGATAAGGTGTTAGTTTCGCTTTGCAGGTAGACGGGATCGCTGATTGCAGGATTTCAGATTGTAGTGAGGGACTCTTCTCAGTACATCTTCAGCTTCATTATGGTGGCATATTTTCAGGAGGATTTACTCTTTAGCTAGGGGCTACTTCCATTTTTACCGAGTCTTCAGAGAGGAGTTTTCCTTTCAAGATCGTTAGTCATTCCTCTTCAGTTTAGACACTTATTAGATGGTGTTGGCTTCCTGTTTCATTGTCTTTGTGTTATTCTTTAGTTTATCAAGTACTCCTAACACCTTAATATTGGGCGGTGGCTCCGGATCTCGATATTGGGGTGTAATGGGCGGTGGCCTTGCCGGAGCTCATTATAAGGTTACTTGAGTTTTTATCTTTTGATACATGTACTTAGTTTTGCTACTTGTCAGGCATGTTGGCAGTGCCTTGCTTTGTGTTATATATATAGTTGCATGTGTGCTCTCCTCTATTTCTAGATGATCACACATTTTTCTCAAAAAAGAAAACAGCTTTAAAACCTTATTTTGATTTCAAAAATGAGTTTAAAACATATCAAAACCTATATGTACATATATAGTATAGTGAGTGATGATAAATTACTTTCCAAAACCCCAAAATTCAAGTTTTGCACATGAATCGATGTAAATCCAAAAATGAACATCAAATCTATGATTTTCTCTTCTCTAGAATGTAGATGTGAAGATTTTTAATGAATCTCATTGTTAATCTAACCCTATCTATGATTTATACTTGATTTGGAGGACAAAAGAGAATTTTTGATTGAGGAAGGGTTAATGGAGGCTTAGATCTAAGAGAGAAGGTTTCAAAGTGATTTGGGGATGATGATGCCCGGAATGGGTTAGTAGGCTTGCCTTCAAACTCATTAATTACCCACTAAACTGCTGCTAAAACTACCAGTCTTCAAACGGCTATATCTCCTAGCCAGAAAGTCCAAATCGCTATTATGACCACTCTACAGTAAGAGAAACCATTATATCTTACCAATGGAAGTGTGCTTAAGTGCTAATTCGGCTCCTATCAAATGTTATGGACAATACAAGTTTTCAACGATAAAATCGTCTGAAAAATTCTTAATATAGGCAATGTCTCTAATGGGTATTTTTCAAATTTATAGAGTTATACGACCTCATATGAATTTAAAAATAATACTTTACGATCCCTCGATATGTAAAATACGGGTTGTTGTACTCTCCTCCCCTTTAGGAATTTCGGCCTCGAAATCCCCAATACAACCAAGGTAAATCAAACATAGCTACCTCGCATGCCTATCATCCATGAGCAAACATGTTAAATATCAAACATGCACACGGAATCAATAAATGGTATTTATCCTTACCCTAGCATGTAGGATACTAAACTACCTTATATATATTGATAGTGAAAGTAAAGGCGACGAACATAAGTCTTACCAAGTAAAGAGCTCTGGATAAAAGTCCCCATGCTCTCCTCAGTCACCCAAGTACAATCGCCTTCACTCTCACTCCACTAAACCTTCACCAGCTCTACTGTCTTCCTTCTAAGATGATTCGTATCGTGTCTGACGATACTAATCGACCTACAAGGTCTCGATGCTTCTGGTTCAATCTCGATATCGCCAGGCTGATTTGGTTCAACTATCATGCCTGAGCGGGGTATAAAATTCTGCAAGTGAGATACGTAGAACACATTGAGCATCCCCACCATATTCTAAGAAAAGTCGACCCTATATGCTAGATTCCTGATCCTTTTAAGTATCGGAAAAGGACCAATGAATGTTGGTGCCAACTTCCCCTTAGTGCCGAACCAAACAACATTTTTCAGCGGAGAGATCTTGACAAACACCATGTCACCGACAGAGAACTCTAAATCACGTCTTCTCCTATCAGCATAGCTCTTCTGTCTGTCTTGGGCAGCTTTCATTCGTTGCCGAAAAATCCCGATCTTCTTTGAAGTCTCTCTAATCGTCTTTAGTCCATGTATCAATTTCTCTCCCGCTTCCCACCAGCTTGAAGGAGTGTTGCACGGTCGGATATATAGTGCCTCAAATGGTGCCATATCGATACTGGACTGATAACTTTTATTGTTTGTGAACTCTACTAAATGCAAATGATCATCCCACGAGCTGCCAAAATCAAGAATGTAAGCCCGTAAGAGATCCTCTAAGATATGATTCACCCTCTCGGTCTACCCATCAGTTTTTAGGTGGTAAGGTGTACTGAGATGCAACTCCGTTCCCAACACCCCCCATAAGCTCCTTCAAACCCCGCTAGTGAATAAAGGGTCTCGGTCGCTCACAACGCTCTTCGACACACCATGGAATCACGCAAATCACTTCACATACAACTCGGCCAATTTGGATGTCGTTCTACTTGACTTAATAGGTATGAATCGGGCACCTTTCGTTAATCTATCAACTATGACCCAGATGCTATCATACCCTCCTCTGGTCCTTGGTAATCCATCGATGAAGTCCATCGAAACTTGTTCCCATTTCCAGTTGGGAATCTCGGGTAGTTGTAGCAAACCACTCAGCTTCTTTGGCTCTGGCTTTACCAACTGATAGTTCATGCATTTCAAGATGAGTGTACCAACATCCTATTTCATCCTTCCTAATAAAATGTTTGCCTCATATCGTGGTACATTTTATTGCCACCTGGATGTATAGCCAACCTCGAATGATGGTACTCGTGTAGCATCTCATCCCTCAACCCATTGACATCAGAAATAAACAATCTCCCATCCTTACGGAGCCAACCATCACAGTCGATCCTATACTACTTCATCTCCTCAAACTCTACCACTTACTCTATCTTGGCCATGATCTCTGCTAGTTTAGCGTCTCACTTTGACTAGCACCAATCCACTTAATCAAGGTAGGTTAGACCGTTAAGCTAGCCAACACTTCCGGCTCCAGCTCACATCGAGTACCAGCAATAAACTCCAACTACTTCTACTCTAAGAACATCACTCCCAAGCTAGCATGTCTTCTACTCAATGCATTAGCGACCATATTTCCCTTACTAGGCATGTAGGAAATGCCAAAGTCGTAGGAGTCGGGAACTCTAACCATCACTACTGTCGAAGGCTAAATTCCTTCTGGGAGAATAGATACTTCAACGACTTGTGGTCCGTATACAACTCGAACCTCTCCCTAAGAAAATAATGCCGCCATATCTTATCTTTAAAGAAAATATTATCACTACCAACTCGAAATCTTGAGTTGGACACTTCTTCTCGTGCGGTTTCAGCTATCACCTAGCATAGGCAACAACCTTTCCCCTATGCATCAACACCGTAGCAAGTATAGTACCATAGGAGTCTATGTATACTATCAGCTCCTCATTCCCGCTCAGAATGACTAATGTCGATGCGCTCATCAACCTTTCCTTCAGACTCATTAACGCATGCATACACCTCGCATCCCAAATAAATGTTGGATTCTTCTTCGTTAAGTTGGTTAACAACACTGCTACCTTAGAGAAGTCCTGGATAAAACGTCTATAGTATCATGCCAGTCCAAGGAAGCTTCTCACGTCTGTAGCGGTCTTAGGCCGATCTCAGTCCTGTACTGCTGCTATCTTTACAGGATCAACAGCAATACCCTGCTCAGAGACAGCGTGATCCAAAAATTGCACTTCCCTCCTCTAGAAGTGACACTTGAAAATTTTCACCTTCAATCGGTGCTTCCTCAATACCTCGAGCACAATCCTCAAATGCCCCTTATGTTCTTCCTTCGTCCTCGAATAAACAAGGATACCATCCACGAACACAAGTATATACTTATTTAGCTGATCCCTTAAAATACGGTTCATAAGATCAACAAAGTATGCAGGTGTGTTGGTTAGGCCGAACGGCATAACCAACCACTCATAGAATCCAAAAGGCGTATGGAATGATGTAATCGGCACACTCTCCTATGCCACTCTCAGTTAATGACACCCCGTCGCAAGGTCCAATTGAGAGAACACCCTAGCACCGTGGAACTAATTGAACAAGTCATCAATACGCATGAGTGGATACTCGTTCTTCTTCGTCACCTTATTCAGCTCATGGTAATCTACATACAACCTCAAAGAGCCATCCGCCCTAGTAACGAATACTACAGGTGTGCCCCACTCATATATGCTCATACGAATGAACCCTTGCCTCAACAGTGTTGGATCATAGGTTTTGATTGCTGACAAGATAACAATTCACGAATCTACGACTACGATAACATCCGGACTCAACGACTCAAAGTATGATTCATATATGTATATAGAGTCTAGTTTAGTGCTTTTTTAAAATCTTTCCTCAAGAAACATCATTCACATTCAAAAAAACTTGCATGCATATTTTAATCAAAATCAAGTTTTCAAAAAATGCATGGAGCGGGGCTCGAACCCGGGTCACTAGTTTAGAAGGCAAGTGCTCTAACCAAATGAGCTATGGTGATTTTTGATTATCAAAAGAATTCAGTCGACTGACCCATATCGACCAGTCGATTAAATATTTGTAAATAGCCTATTAAACTTGTGCACATATGTATACACGTTTATATTTTCAAATTCAGTCGACTGACCATTTTCGACCAGTCGACTGGCCTAAACCCAACTGCCATATTTTGAAAAGACATTTTCGTTCTGCGAAAGGTTGCGATCCTTCTCTGAACGGGAATGGTTGCTTCTTTTGGTCATAACCCTTCACCAATGGCAGCAACTCTCTAACTACTATAAATTCATGTTCCCAAACAATTCACATTCACCGAAAATCATTCTAACTTTCTTATATTCTTCTTGTGCTCTCATACTTACATTCAAATAGCAAACAAGCTTTTTATTGCTTTGAATCTCCAAATTAACTTTCATAATCTTTGATTCTTAGCAACACCTTCCTTGCATATCTTCACATACACATCATACACTTGAGGATTTGATTATAGGAAGTTTGTACTATCAGAGACAAATTAGTGTTTTCAAGAACACATAGTGTTAGATATTCTTTTGTATTAGCGAAGTCCTGTTCTGCTGCTCAGGCGTGTGAAGTCCTCTTCGGCTGTTGAGGCAAAAAAATCCTGTTCTGTTGCTCAGGTCCCTGTTCGGCTGCTCAGGGGTTGTAAAGACATGTTCCTCCAGGTTAAGTGAGGGTATTGTTGTTAGTTAAAGCCAGAAGTTAGTCTGGGACTGGACGTAGGACGGTGCTTCGAACCAGTATAAAATATCTGGTGTCATTTTACTATACTGCTTTTATATTCCGCACTATTTACAGTATTACTATCATCACTATACTATGTATTATCATATATCCATATTACACGATCCATAGCGCACTTACATTTGGTATCAGAGCCTGAGATTCTAGAGATCATAAAAACATCTTAGAATAAATGGCTATAAAGATATCTAGTCAAGGCAATAGGAGGAGGAAGAACAATAAAGAAGAATCAAAGGATCAAACAAGCAAATGCTTAATGGCTACAAGTGACGATGTAAGTGAACTAAGTTTTGAAGATTTGGTTGAAATTAATTCAGAACTAGTAGAATTTGTAAAACAAACTAAAAAGCAAAAAAAGGAGTTACAAGGAAAATTAAATAGATCTGAATTAGAAATTAGTATGCTAAGAGATGAAAAGAAAATCCTAGAAGAAGAACTTGAAATATCTCAAGAATCTAATTCTAATTTAACATCTCAACTATCTATGATCGCTTAGGAATTAGAAATTCAGAAGAATAAAAATGATGATTTATCAGTAGAAATTAATGATTTAAAATCTAACACTAAAGTATTAGAGTTACAAAAATCTAGTCTCAAAACTAAGTTAGAAGATATTAATAAAAATGATTTATTACAATCATCTTTAGATAATTCAGAATCTCGAATTTTTCTTCTCGAAAATGAGAACTGTACGATAAAAAGAGAGAATTTTGAATTAAACAAGCAAATTGATATTTTGAAAAATAGTAATATTTCTTTTGAAAATAATAATTGTGACTTTAAAGCTAAATTTGATAAACTTAACACCGAAGTCACAAAATTTAATAAAGGTCAAAACGATTTAAACATGATTTTATCCAGTTCTAGACCTTTACATGATAAAAGTGGTTTAGGATATAATAAAACTGATCGTAGAAATAGCACTAGATACGCTTTCATGTATAGTAAAAATGTTAGTGCTGGTACTAAATTTCGAGTAAAGTGTAAATCCAATTTTAATAGAAATTCAAATACTGCTATGACCAATAATGTTTATAATTTCTCTAGAAGTACAAAATCATTGATGGGAAATATGAATAAAAATTATCTAAGTATTTGGGTTCCTGTTAACTGGAAAAATAGAGAAAAATACATTGATGATTATTTTGATATGATAGTTAATAATGAAAATTATATTTTTAAAGGTTCAGCCACACCCAAATGGGTATGGTTTCCTAAAAATTAGGAAATTATATGAACCTTGGGTATCGCATGCTTTAAATGTTAAATTTTTTTTGATACCTTTCATTATAAGTAGTAGTTATTTTGTTTTATATTGTTCTATGTTAACACTTATGTGGAATATAATTTATGTCATCATATAAACTCTCCTTTTTGTCGATGACAAAGGGGGAGAAAGATATTGCTCTAACACTATTTGCAAGAATAAACGATGCAAGCACAGATTAAGGGGGAGAAAAGATTAATTATTTACAAGAATATATATCATAGATTCAGGGGGAGAAATCTATAGCACAATTACAAGAATATATTCAGGGGGAAAGATAAGTCAACAAAGCTTGTCGAAGATTCGTCCGTAGCAAATGGAGTTGTCATCATCAAAAAGGGGGAGAATGTTGGATCATAGGTTTTGATTGCTGACAAGATAACAATTCACGAATCTACGACTACGACAACATCCAGACTCAACGACTCAAAGTATGATTCATATATGTATATAGAGTCTAGTTTAGTGCTTTGTTAAAATCTTTCCTCAAGAAACATCATTCACATTCAAATAAACTTGCATGCATATTTTAATCAAAATCAAGTTTTCAAAAAATGAATGGAGCGGGGCTCGAACCCGGGTCACTAGTTTAGAAGGCAAGTGCTCTAACCAAATGAGCTACGGTGATTTTTGATTATCAACAGAATTCATTCGACTGACCCATATCGACCAGTCGACTGAATATCTGTAAACAGCATATTAAACTTGTGCACATATGTATACACGTTTATATTTTCAAATTCAGTCGACTGGCCATTTTCGACCAGTTGACTGGCCTGAACCCAACTGCCATATTTTGAAATGACATTTCCATTCTGCGAAAGGTTGCGATCCTTCTCTGAACGGGAATGGTTGCTTCTTTTGGTCATAACCCTTCACCAATGGCAGCAACTCTCTAACTACTATAAATTCATGTTCCCAAACAATTCACATTCACCGAAAATCATTCTAACTTTCTTATATTCTTTTTGTGCTCTCATACTTACATTCAAACAGCAAACAAGCTTTTTATTGCTTTGAATCTCCAAATTAACTTTCATAATCTTTGATTCTTAGCAACACCTTCCTTGCATATCTTCACATACACATCATACACTTGAGGATTTGATTATAGGAAGTTTGTACTATCAGAGACAAATCAGTGTTTTCAAGAACACACAGTGTCAGATATTCTTTTGTATTAGCGAAGTCCTGTTCTGCTGCTCAGGCGTGTGAAGTCCTCTTCGGCTGCTGAGGCAAAAATCCTGTTCTGCTGCTCAGGTCCCTGTTCGGCTGCTCAGGGGTTGTAAAGACCTGTTCCTCCAGTTTAAGTGAGGGTATTGTTGTTAGTTAAAGCCAGAAGTTAGTCTGGGACTGGACGTAGGACGGTGCTCCGAACTAGTATAAAATATCTGGTGTCATTTTACTATACTGCTTTTATATTCCGCACTATTTACAGTATTACTATCATCACTATACTCTGTATTATCATATATCCATATTACACGATCCATAGCGCACTTACAAACAGGTCATTCGCTTGCACCTCCAACTCCTTCTGCTCTCTGGGTGCCATACGCCTCAAAGGCGTAACCAATGGTCTGGCATCCTTTACCAAATCTATAGGGAACTCTATCTCCTTACGAGGTGGTAATCCAGTTACCTCCTCGAATATGTCTGGATACTCTCTCGCTATAGGCAAAGATGATAACTCATTGTGTGGGATCTCGAGCGAATACAAAAAAGCTAACCATCACCTCATCATTAGGCAGACATCCTATCTCCAACCTACTCCCATCATCCATCCCTATCATCACCAACGGCCTCTCACATTCCACCACTACTCCAACCAGTCCATCCACGGTATAATATTGAACCCCACGATACCAAAAACCCAAAACAAAGCAATCACAAGCAAATAAACATACATGACTTGATAAGGATAGGTCTCGACAAACCATGCAAAGGCAAGTAGAGCCTCCAACTAGGTTTGTCATAGTCAAGGGTCGATCAACAATTTTGGGTCTCAATACCAGTCTATCTACCAAATCACTAAATATAAAGGAACGTAAAGCCCCAGTATCGAATAAAACATGTACAGGTGTATCGAAAATAGAAAGCATACCCTGTATAATGACGCACTTCGCCTTTTCCTTCGTGGATTTCGATGGAGCACTCGACGAAGCTGGAACAGCATTCAAAGCGTAAGTAGACACAACTTGCTTATTCCTCAGTGGTTTTGGACAATCCTTCTTGATATGCCTCGGCTTGTTGCAGTTGTATCACTTATTGCCCTCTTTCTTACAATCTCTGATAAGATGGCCATTTTCCCCAAAATTATAGCTAGTAGGCTCCTACTTGCCCTTTTGATGACAACCCTTTTGAAACTGCTTCTTCTTCTCCTTGTCCCACTTCCTCTTTCCTCCCTCGCCATCTTGAGGCTTTGGCCAAACTTTGGGAGTAACAATTGACTTAGGCTTAGGGTACAGACTCTTATAACGAAGAGCTTTTTCCACCAGCCTCTCAAATGTCTCATCAATATGAATCATGAGCTTTTCCCTAAGATAATTGTCCAAACCAATGATAAACTTCTCATTTTTATTGAGTGGAATGTCAATAAAAGATAGACTATACTTTGACGGTATGTCGAACTCGGCCACGTACTCTGACATAGACATATTCCCCTGTCTCAAGTCAGCAAACCTCCCAAAGAGCACCAACTTCTGAGCGATCGGTATATACTTCTCTTCAAATCACGCCTTGAACTGCTCCCAAGTAATATGGTCCTCAGGAGTAGTAATCTTGATGGCATTCCACCACCCCATAGCTCTTCCCTGAAGCTTTCTAGAGGCTAGCTTCTTCTTCATCGAATCCTCAAACTCCATATCCTCAAAGATGCGTTCATAGGTATCCAATAATCCTGCACTTCGATGGCTGATTTTGTTCCAAGAAATGGTCTACCACCCAGAGTAGAGAAATCCTTACTCAAGTTGGCGAAGTCAACCCTCGACACTTGCACTGGAGCACCACCGCCAACTGCTGCAATAGGAGCAACTTAGGCATTCTGAACCATGTTTTGCATTATCTTAGTGAACTTGTTTCACACGTCGGGGTTAGTAGCCCCCGATCCCGCCCTCTCCTCAACTCTAGAGATGGAGTTTCTAGGAGCATTCCTTGTTAACCGGCTCATTCTTAAAAGCTGTGAGAAGAATGATCAGTCTCTCTAAAAGGAATAAGTGATGTCCATGAATGCAATGTGACTTATACACTACATATGTACTACTATATAGTTTTGAAAACCAAAATATAATAAGTACTCTCTCTCTCATATCGCTAGATCCATTATAAGGTGGTAGCTCCTTCCTTATCTCTAATGGATCCTAGTATCAACTTAGGTTGTTTACACAACCTAAGCTCTGATACCAAATGTGACAATCGCCCTACACCTTCGGTACCTAGTATATCGGTATAATGCGCTATGGAGGTACCCAACTGTGCAAGATGGTAGCTAAGGTTGAAACGTAGAGAAAAGCCAAAATACATAACCTATAAACATCACATAGCGCACAGATAAAATATAATATAACAACATAGATGTAAAATAGGCGAGATGGTAATACAAGCAAATAAAACTGTAAATAAGAACATCAGAGTGCATTGGGTTCACAGACTATACAAAAACTAAAATAAAGAGTTTATACATCCCAAATCTCCAAAATAATCTCTATAACTATCTCTAATAATACAAGTACTACAGTACTGCACGGCGAAATATAAGCGATAACAAGATATAAATGTATGAAAGGCTAGCCTCCTGCTCGTACTCCGTACAGCTCCATGTGCTATCCAGACTTGTTGTCCCTAATATACTCACTTAAGAGTACCCACGGTAAAAGGAAGCAATGCATAAAACCTTGAGTGGACAATAATCTGGTTTGAGCAATACATATCTCAAAAAAACTATAAAAATCGTATATAGTAAATATGGACATAGGGTATGTAGAGCCATACCTGACATGTCCCTACATCTAAAGAGTTAGGACATAATTGTCGATATATGCTAATCTACCATCAAAGCCATATAAGTGTACTACAATCGAAGTACAACGTCCAATGTCTAGGAATACAGTCAAAATACCTACATGGTATGGCATCCTAGAGTGATAAACAACCATGGCAATCATAGCAACCATTAAACAATCCTCACCATCACTCGTATGCATTAGATATATGATAAATCACATGGGACAATTGTAAACCGGGGACCCAATTGTAATCTCGGCTTCATTGGTGTTCGAATCCATGCCACTCTAAAATGCTAGGAACCAGGCCCACTATCGCAAAGCCCAGGGTAATCTACTATTGCAAGATCCGGACACAATCACAAATCTAGGTGGGCGTCCCTACATGCCCCTTCTTTACGAGCACACTAGAAGCCTCTGAGTTATCAATGATCCCTTTTATTGTGTTTCCATAATGGAGCTCAGTCATTATCCCATCATGGCTATTTCCACAGTAGGACACAGTCGCAAATTCTACTTGCAAGCGCCCGTCGTTAAACATGCCCTTGTGGATCACCGCCATGACTCCCATCGTTAAGTCGTCATCTTTGGAATGCCTCTAGACACCCATCATAAGCCGTAGATCCATTGTACCAAGGTTTCGAAGTCGTCATCATCATCGTCGACGTCATCATGTCGAAGCGCCACACCATCGCCTTGCTAATCGCCACACAAGATCCAAGGTTATCCGGGGTTGTTTTGGAGTTTTTTACTCCACTCCACATCACCCCCAAGAATCCCAATATGTGTCATGAAGAAATTCCCGAAGTATTGTTCCGCCATGACGAAAATCTCCAACTTTCGTTTTCGGGTCGGTTATACCTGAGTCGAGCCCGAAGAAGCAAACCTTCTCACGACTCCAAGCAACATTATCCCTAGCTCACTCGAAGCCAATCCACAAAATTTCCATGCGCGACTCCAAGCAAACTACTGATACATGAAACCTGGTCGATCACCAACCTGACTCCAAGCTGACTCACAAATTTCTCATGCGTGACTCTAAGAAAACCATCGATCCATGAAACTTAGTAACTCATCAACCTAACTCTAAACCGACTGACAAAATTCTCATGTGCGACTCCAAGCAAACAACCAAACTAAAATACTGTGATTTCTCCAAACTCCAATTTTTCTTCGATTTCGTTGCTACGCTCCGTTCTTCGACCTGTGTGCCTTTCATATGCATCGATACAACTCCTAACATCCTCGAGCCTATCAGTCCAAGCCTGCTTTCACGGTTCCTAACTCTAAGTCGCTCCGATGAGAGTTTCAACCATACAAGCATTTACACAAACACAACACGCACATCACATCTGATTATCCAAACATCCAAACACACATCAAATTATAGCATATCATCATGTAATTATGTCCCAAATGTAGCCTATCACATACAAAGGAAACCATACTTCAAAACAACATGTTTAAAGTGCTTTAAACATTTTAAAATTCATTTCACTACAGGTTGGACATTGAAAATAGCTTTAAATACCTTATTTTGACTTCAAAAAATGAGTTTAAAACATATGAAAACCTATAAGTACATATGTAGTAAGGCAGGAGATGATAAATCAGTTACAAAACATTCCAAAATCCAAGTTTTGCATGCAAATCGATGTAAATTCGAAAATGAATAGCAAATCTAAGATTCTCTTCTCTAGATTGTAGATGTGAAGATCTCTAATGAATTCCCATGTTAATCTAACCCTAAACTATGATTTAGACTTGATTTGGAGGAGAAGAGAGAAGGTTTTGGATAAAGGAAGGGTTAATGGAGGCTTAGACCTAAGAGAGAAGGTGTAAAAGTGATTTGGGGATGATGGTTCAGCCACATATACTCTTTAAAACTGAAATGGATTAGTGAGCTTGCCCCAAAGCTCACTAATTATCCACTAAGCTGCTCCAAAAGATATTAGTCTTCAAAATGCTATATCTTATATCCAGAAAGTTCAAATCATTATTATGACCACTCTATGGAAGGGAAACCTTCGTATCTTTCCAATTGAAGTGGTCTCAAGTGCTAATTTGGCTCCTATCAAATGTTATGGACGATGCAAGTTTTCTGGGGTAAAATCGTTCGGAAAAAATCTAATTTAGGAAATGCCTCTAATGGGCATTTCCCAATGTTATAGTGTTATAAGACCTCATATGAAATTAAAAGTAATATATTATGATCCTTCCATATGTAAAATACAGGTTGTAACATTCACGAAGTTCCCGAATATTTTGTGTGTAAAAAGTGGAGAAGATAGGGTCATATTTATAGGAGTTGAAACGTGCCAGAACTGTAGAAAGAAAATAGATCAAAAATGGATAAATCTGGACTATTCAACATCACGAAATCCTAACCGCCACTATGAGGCAGCGGTCGACCGCCTATGCTCGATCGGTCGACCCTAAGGGTCGAACGATTGCGTCATATAGGTCTAACGCTCCTCTTATTTCGGGAGCACTGATTTATTTCCGTTGCTCATTTATTTTATTCCCTAATTAAATTTTAACATTAACTGTTTAACTTAACTTTACTTAACCCCTAGATAAACCTACAGTTAACTTTTGAAATTCAAACCCTAAATTTATATACTCATTTGAATTTGAATTCAAACTAAATTAATTTAAATCTGAAAACTTCAAATGCTCATAACTTCTTCGTTTGAGCTCCGTTTTCAGCATATTATATATGGAAACAGATCAAAAATTTTCCACAAACACAACATAATAACTTTCGGGGTCAAATTCCAACTTTTATCAAATTTCCATTCTCAACCCTACTTTATTATTCAATTGACGTATGCTTGATTTATGGGGTGTTACATTCTTTCTCCCCTTAAAAAGGATTTCGTCTCGAAATCTTTCAAGGGGCAAACAGCGTAACACGCAATAACATCCATGTTACACAATCAATTTATCTACATAACCATCTACTCAACCAAAGTGCAATGTGATTATGTACTACAGACATACTAAAATGAACTCAATCCTAGTGTGAGTGTGAAATCGTGTCATGCAAATATGTATGCTAATATCCTAAACATGCATAAAAATTTCTACATGAGTGTAAAGTGATTATGAAAAAGTGTGGCAACCATCTCCTACCATCCAATTTAGCAACCACGATGCAACCAAAACCCTAATTTTGGATAGAAAATTTACCAGTGAAAGGCTCTGGATGAGTGATCCTCATCTTCTCCTCGGTTTTCCTTGTGCTTTCCGCAGGTTTGTCTCCTCATTGTACTTGGACCAGCCTAGTTATTCATTTATGGAGTCTTCTAGTTCTATGCTCCAATGCATGTGGTGGCACAGGGAACTGTCGGCTCCGTCTCTAATTCGTAATCATGCTCAACTCTAATAATGGTATCATGAAGGCATTTCCTAAGGTGAGAAAAGTGGAAAACATTATGGACTTCTTCCAATTTGTCCGGAAGCTCCACGCGGTAAGCAAGTTTTTCTATCCTTTCCAAAACTCTAAATGGCCCAACGAATCTAGACGCTAATTTTCCAAACTTGCTAAACTAACCACTTTTCTAAGAGGAGAGACTTTGATAAATACCATCTCTATAACCTCAAACTCAAGCTCTTTTATTCTTTTATCCACATAAGGTTTCTAACGGTCTTGCACTGCCTTCATTCGTTATCTGATCAACTCTACTTTTTCCATGGTATCACGGATCAAATCTGGTCCGAGTAATACTTTATCGGTGGTTTCCCACCAACAACTTGGCGATTTGCATAGCCTCCTATAAAGTGCTTCAAAAGCGGCCATACCAATCATTACTTGATAGTTATTATTATACGCGAACTCGACCAATGATAGGTGTTGCTCCCAATGCCTGTCGAAATCCAAAACACTAGCCCTCAATAAATCTTCCAAAATCCTATTCACGTTCTTCGTTTGACCATCGGTCTGCAGGTGATATGCAGTGCTGAGTTTCAAAGAAGTACCCAAAACTACTTATAGGCTCCTCTAAAACTCACTAGTGAATAGAGGGTCCCTATCACTAACTATGCTCATAGAAATTACATGCATCCGAACTACTTCCTTAATGTAGATCTGCATAAGAGAAGTGGTAGTTCTATGGTTCCTAACCGGGATAAAATGGGCACTCTTAGTGATCTATCCACAACAACCCAAATAGCTTCATTACCCCTCTGACTTCTAGGCAATCCTTCCACAAAATCTATTGAAATATGTTCTCACTTCCAAGTCGGAATTTCCAATGGTAATAGTAAGGGCTTTCCATGCTCAGCTTTTACTCTCTGACATGTCAAACACTTAGATACAAACTCAACTACACTCCTCTTCATTCCATGCCAAAAGAAAATCCTCTTCATATCCTTGTACATCTTATCTCCTCTGGGGTTAATGGTCACTTTGAGTGGTGACATTCCATAAGCACCTCTCTCTCAACAGAATTTCAACCATCAGGACATAAAGGCATCCATCCCTTCTTAAGCATCCCTTCTCATCAACTGAATACCTTCTAGCATGGGGAAAATGCTCTCCTCTCCTCAACTTCTCTAAAATCTCTACTAACTTCTCATCCTTCACTTGCTCAAACACTATGCGGTCCATCAAGGCTGATCTAATCTCCATAACTACTAAAAAGCTTGGATGGGTTTTGTTGGTGGATGAAAGTTAAAGTTTGAGAGGAACTCCAACTGCCTCCATTCATATATATAGCACCTAGGGTAGTGTGCCTCCGACTAAGGGCATCAACGACTACGTTCCCTTTTCCAGGGGTATACTGAATACTAAAGTCAAACGATGTTATATGCTCCATCTTCAAGGCAAAGATGATAACTGCTACCTCCAAGTCATGAACTGGATATTTTTTCTCCTTATCCTTCAGTTTCCAACTAGCATAAGGAACTACTTTTCCTTCTTGCATTAGAAATTCTCCTAACCTTGTGCCATAAGCATTTGTGAAAACCGTAAATGGTTTGGTTCCATCGGGAATATTGAGCACAGGTGCACCGGTCAATAATTCCTTAAGCTTCTTAAATGCCTTAGTGCATCTATCTTCCTAAGGAAAGACTAGGTTCTTTTTATTCAATTAGGTTAAAGGGGCTACTATTCTTTCAAAGTTCTTGATGAACTTTCTATAGTAGCCTTCCAACCTGAGAAAACTTCTAACCTTTGATGCATTCCTAAGAGTCTTCTATCCTTGAACTGCTTCTACTCTGACAGGGTCTATTGCTAATCCTTGCTTAGAAACAATATGCCCAAGAAATCTAACTGCTTTTCTCCAAAAGTGGCATTTAGAAAATTTGGCCTTAAGTTGGTGCCTTCTTAAGGTTCCTACCTCCCTTAGGTAATCCTCGTGCTCTTTGCTCTTGGAGAAAACCAAAATATCATCAACGAACACAACAACGAATTTATTGAGTTTCCCCCTAAATACCCTACTTATCAAATCCACAAAGTATGCTGGGCATTCGTCAATTCAAAAGGCGTCACTTCCCACTCATAGAGTCCATATGGTGTGTGAAATGCAATCTTCGACTTGTTTCCTTTAGCAACCCTCAACTGATGGAATCCAGTTGTTAAATCTGATTGAGAAAAGACTTTAGCTCCTCCAAGCTGGTCGAATAAGTCATCTCTAGGTAAAGGGTACTTATTCTTCCTTGTCAACTTGGTCAATTCCCTATAGTCGATGCAAAGTCTCAAAGAACCGTCTGCCTCAATGGAGAAAACAACAGGGGGATCCCTACTCCAAAGTACTCCTACGGATGAATCCTTTCTTTAATAGCTCAAAGATTTGCATATCCAATTCCCTTCTTTCTTTAGGGGCCATGTGTCTTAAAGGCGGGGTGACTGGCCTTGCGTTCTTCTCTAAAACTATTCGTAACTCGATCTCCCTATGGGGTGGGTGACCTGAGACTTCCTCAAAGACATTTGGATATTCACAACCTATGAGTATGGATGATGGTTCTCCAACAATAGGTAGACTTAGTGAGTATAAATGGCTGAACTCAACTTAACCTTGGGGTGTACAAAGAATTTCTAGGTCTTGGTCTCCACAACTTCTTAATCATACAACCCTTCTACCACAATTAAGAACTACTCCATAATATGATAACGAATCCATACCCAAGATAAGTCCATACCCCTTAAAATTAAGAATGTACGCATTACATATGAAATCAACATCGCATATGTCCAACATTAGGTCTTTGTAAATAAAAAAGAGATGTGTCAAACTCCCAATAGGATTAGCGACCACTATTGTGTTGGTGATAATATGGGTTCGAAGGTTTAAAAAGTTTACTACATTCCCAACTATAAAGGAATGCGATCGTAACACTGCTAATTTTGACTAACATTATTCATAAGATTTAATTAGATAAACTAAATAGAGTAATGTAATGTGTAGTAAGATGAGGGGATTGAGATCTGATAAATACTAATATCGGGCCTTAACTAAATAAATTAATAAGATTGTTTTAATAACTTTAAACATTGAAGAATATATGGGAAAGGTAAAATTGGAATAGATAAACCTTTCACCCTTAAACCCTTAGCTCCTATGTCATTCACGTTTTCATCAAACTAAAACAATCAAAGAGAAAAATCAAGGCCAGCCATAAGCAAGAAGAAAAGAGGAAGAAAACCTAATAAACCAAGTTAAAGCTAAGGAGAATCAAATCTACTCACTCAAGTCTCAATTCTCATTATCTAACCAAAGTGAATAATGATAGACAATCTCATTATTATACTTATTTGGTTTCGAATCTTGTTTAGGTTGATTCATTTATGATGATTTGTTGTGCCATGTTGAACATATCATTATTTGGGTAAAATAATGATTTATGGAAATTGTATGAAGTTATTATATGGGTCTTAAAGGTAAAACCTAAGATTTTTATCTCCAAACAATTTGATTTTTGGATATGTTAAGTAAAACATTATTTTGGAAATGGGTTTTTAATTTCATAATTTTTCAAATTAAAGAGAATATTTTATGAATTTCCTAAGATAAAGATTGGGTTAATTTCGGGTTTAAATACTAAAAATAATTAAATATGTTTTTTGCTCTGAAATTTTTATATATCAAAGAAAAGAATATTCTCTAATTTTTGTGAATTTTTGGTATTTTCCCCAAGAGATTTCGATTTATGGTGAACTTACTTTGCTAAATAAGCATTTTAAAGGTTAATTAATTATGGATATTAATTAATTATTTTAAAGTATGTTTTGGAACTTGAATAATGAATGCAGTTGAGATCTCTTAAAAGGAATTGTAAAAGGATAGTTTTATCCAATAGAATTGGACAAGATAATGGTTTGGTGAAAAGACTTTGCTTTATTTAGTAAACAAATTAGTTTTTACTAAAATTACAATAAGGCCATACCACCCAATCGTCTTTGAGCCTAAGACAAGGCTGTATTCCACGAGTGTCGACATCGTATTGAAAGGAAGTGTAGAATAGTTATTTTAATAACTATGTAATGGTTCCAAGTAGACCGAAGTCGACCTCGTCGATGACATAAGGTAGGTGGCAATGGTACTTCATGTTTTACTTAACGTTTAAAAGCTAATGTCAATGTCGACGACGTCACTTTCAAATCAAGGCAATGACGCCGCTACTATGTCTTCGAATCTATAGGCATAGTAGCCGAAGTAACTTCAGTGTAAAAAATTTATAACGTCGTCGAAGGACATTGGAGTCAATGAGCATTAAGGTTAATGCCTTATGTTTTAGTTTTAATGCCGGTTGGCCACGATGTCGCAATTTATTAATGTCGATGAGGCTTGTTTTGTATAAATAAAACTATGTTTTAAGAGGGGCAATGAGGCCTAGGTTTTAAATGATCGATGAATCTATATCTTTGGGAGTGAGCCATATAACTTATAAAATGTTTTAAGTTTTTGTCTTCAACCCAGATGAAGGTTGATATGGGATTACGCTATGTGACTTAAACTCTATTTTCTTAAGGATGGAGGCCTTAAGCTTTTATGTCGACATCATCAATGCCATCGACATTGATCTATTTTAAACTATTTAAAGGGACAAGTGTTTCCTTGTTTTGAATATGATTTAAAGGAGATTAATCATATATGAAAATGGTTTTCAAGGATTTTAACCATGAAATAGCCCAAGCTTTGAGTTGAAATTTCCAAAGAAGAAATTATTTAAGATTAACAACTGTGAGACATAGGAAGATTATTAATTGAACGTATTGAATGATGAATGTTATATGTTCTTGCCTTTATTTGATCAGTTATTATGCATATTGTAGTTATCATACTCACATCATTTATGACCCGTAACCGCATTTTGGGGTGTTAAAGGGCAAAATAACCAGCTAGGTTGACCCAGTAGTGAGTATAAACAGAATTAACTCCTGAGTGAGTAGAATTGAATCTGAGAGATCAGGTAGATCAGAAGTATAGGTGCTCAGAACTGATCAAAAGATTATTTATTTAGATGTATTGGAAGGGTCTAAGAGGTTCATAGTCATCCCAAAAAACTACGACATGAGAAATGTTTTTGGAAGGGTCCAATAGGTTCCTAGTGATCCCATGAAAACAATGTATGGATGATGTTATTGATAGAAATCAATAGGTTCATAGTGATTCCATGAAAACTATGATTTGAGAGATGGTATTGATAGAAATCAATAGGTTTATAGTGATCCCATAAAAACTATGATTTAAGAGATGGTATTGATAGAAATTAATAGGTTCATAGTGATCCCATGAAAATTATGATTTGGGAGATGTTATTGGAGCCAGTAGGTTCATAGTAAGCCCATGAAAACTATGATTGGAAAGTATTGTTAGAAATCAATAGGTTCTTAATGATCCCACAAAAACTATGATTGGAAAGTATTGTTAGAAATCAATAGGTTCTTAATGATCCCACAAAAACTATGAAGTTGGATAGATTGTCCTAAGAATTGAGACATGTTATTAGTCAGCCCATGAAAACTAATAGGTTCATAGTGACCCTAGAAAAACTATAAATTTGGGCAGATAGTCAGATAAATTGGGATGGGTATTCCAGGGTATATTGCATTCTTGCATACCATCATATATTATTATGTTTTAACCATTGTGGATGCAGGAGCACAGTATATGATTAATGTATTTTGGTAAAGATACTAGTGAGCGGAAAACCCGTTCCGCTCAATGGTGCGGTCTGAATATATATATCTATGGTTCGAGATGATAGGTTATTATTCACACCGGACTTTTTGTTTGACTTGAAGGTTATTGCTCAATCTGTTGTGTTGTTTAAGGTTGTCTGTTTGGATGTAATGGCAAAGTTATATAATTTCCAAGTATTTGACTATAATCAACAAAGGGGGCAGCTTCATATGCCGCTCGTGGGATATTTTATAATAATTATATTTTCCAAACGTGGTTTTATGAATGGGATTATGTAATGAATATGAAAGATAATTTGTGAAATGAGATTTGAAAATTAGTTATTAAACCGTGTTGACATTTATTCATATACATGTGCTTCTGATTATTGACATGATTAACATAGCCGCATTTTGTCGTCGAGAATCAATAACTATAGATGGCTGCAACATCTGTAGTCATTAGTTTTGGGCCTTAGAATGGGGATGTTACAAGTTGGTCTCAGAGCATAGGTTTATGTAAAACTAAATGATTTTGAACTTTAAAAAGGAGTTTTTGAAAACATAATCCTAATGAATCAGAGAATAAGATTGGGGTATGGGATAACACTATAATAACATACTTGTATTTGCTATATATAAGTATGTATTACATCTTTATTCTACCCTCTCTCGGACCGTTCTTCTGTATCTTGCTAAGGTTCGTATGCAGATTTACGAGAAAGAAAGATATGGAGGCAGGAAACGGAAGAGTAAATCTAGGTGGAGGAAGCACCACAGCTAATGGAAATGTTTAGCCTAATACCAGGAGGAACTAAGGTCGACAAGCAAATGCTAATCAAAATGCAAATGCCAACTACAACCTCACCAATAGATATGGGGACCGTGTATCAGTTCTTCATCAATCTAATGCAAGCTGGAGCAGATGCAGGAGTAGCTAAAGGGAATGCTACTAATGCAGGTGGAGTCAATCCCGTTGCGCCAGCTGGTAATAACTATGCTAAGCTGAGTCGAGATTACACCAGTCTGGGTAGGAAGCCTTTTTTGGGAACTGAAGATGCAATTGTAGTGGAAAACTGTTTGTTGCACTATGAGAGAATTTTCGTTGATTTGGGATTAAATGATGAGCAGAAAAGGAGATTGGCTTCTAGACAGTTGTAAAGAGATGCTTTATTTTGGTGGAATAGAGTTACCACAGGAGTGCCTGAAGAGGAGTTGACTTGGAAGGATTTTCGAAGGATATACAAATAAAGAATTTTGTCTAAGGTACCTATGTCCGCTTTTCTCAGGACGTTCATGGAATTGGAGCAAGGGGATATGAAGGTACTGGAATATTTTGCTAAGTTTGATGAGCTATCTAAATATGGATACGCTAACACCGTGATTAAAAGAAACGAGAAGTTTATCCGGGGGTAAAGGCCGGAGATTGTCAAGGAGCCAATGCCGCATCTCAAAGATCCATCAAACATAGTGGTAGAAATGGCTACCCGGAATGAAAAAATGCATTCTACTTTTAGGAAGGAGAAGTTAGTAAAGACTCAAGGATCGTAGGGAAAAAAGAGGAAGTTCTTTAAGCAGAAAGGAGTTCAGAAGGGCGGAGCTGCCATGAAAGGGAAAGCTGATGTTGTCTGCTTCTAATACGACAAGAAAGGACAGTATGCTCATGAGTGTTGGACTGGTAAAGGGAAGAAGGTTGCAGAAAATAAAAGAGTGAAGTGCTTCAAATGTGACCAAATAGAGCACTACAAGAATCAGTGTCCAAAGCCGGTCAGAGCCAACAAAGGAAACGTTTTTGCTTTAGATCCATCATCTTCCAGACCAACTGCTACTGAGAAAGGAATGTCTGTGATGGAAGGTACGCTTTTGATTCATAGCATACCAGTAAGAGTTTTATTTGATATTGGTGCATCACATTCATTTATCTCTCAATGCTTGGTAGATAAGTTAGATTTGGAACCATCATACCTTATTACTTCCTTAAGGATAGATATCCAATAGAAGGTTACACAACCTTAGGGATGAGGTGTAACCGTCTAGAGTTTGAGTTGCTAGGTTAAACTTTTGCCTGCAGTTTGTATGTATTTGATTTCACGGGTTTTGGGATTATTTTGGGTATGGAATGGTTGAGCAAATATGGTGCTAGGATATTTTACCAGGATAGGAAAATATCATTGAGACACCTTGATAGTAGTGACCGAATAGTATACTCAGTTGAGAATACGAGTCCAAGAATTTGTGCTTTATTGGGTGCCACGAAAGTGGAAGATGAATTAAATCGGGTTTCAATTGTAAGAGAATTTGCATATGTTTTTGAGGTGGTTACTGGACTACAACCGAAACGAGCTATTGAGTTTCGAATAGATCTTGTACCATGAGCAGAACCCGTAAGTAGACCACCTAATAGGATGACACCTACCAAGATGAAGGAGTTAAAGGTGTAGCTAGTGGACTTAGAAGGAAAGAGTTTTATTAGACCAAGCAATTCGCCTTAGGGAGCGGTCATGGTATTCGTGAAGAAAACAAATGGGTCATTAAGATTGTGAATCGATTATCGTAAGTACAATGAAAAGACGATAAAGAATCGATATCCTTTGCCAAGAATTGATGATTTATTTGATTAGTTCAGTGGAGCCAAAATATTTCCCCAGTTGAATTTGGCGACGGGGTTCCATTAACTGAGGGTGGTGGAGGATAGTATTCCGTTGATGGGATTCCGAACGAGGTATGGTTTTTTTGAGTAGTTAATAATGCCATTCAGATTAACTAATGCGCCGGCTTTCTTTGGATTTGATGAACTGAATTTTCCGAGAGCATTTGGATAGGTTCATGTTGGTGTTCATCGATGACATTTTGACATATTCTATAACAACACGCTTTTTCGTACATTTTAAGTTGATAATAAACCATGCATGTCCAACTCAAATTGAACGAAAAGATGGACCGTAAAGAGCAAAAAGAAAATAAAGACATAGAATAGAATCTCACATGAGTGGAATAACAAATATAATTTCAATTATCTTTACAACGGAAAACTTTAAATACATACATCAGAGCCTATTTAGCTTGGGCAGTTATAAACCTATGTCCTTAAAAATGCTGAATACAAAACAGTAAACAAATGCAGCAAGGATATAATCTAAGATCATAGGTTGATGAAGATCTCCATCTCTCCTCTAGAAACTCCAAGCATCTTAAGCTAAACCTGAAACTTACTCGGATCTAACCCGAGTTAAAATACCTAGGTCAGCCTGGCAAAACTGCACCAGAAACGCAAATCATAAATATATGACAGTGTCATAGATCAACTTTTGATGCTAAACAAAACCTTTGAAAAGAGGAGTATCTCATAAGATCACCCCGTACATAAACACGGATGAGTTTTTATCTTATGATAACTAAAACATTTTTATCAAATCATTTGATATTATTTCTAATGACATTGCTTTGAAAATTCTTTCAAATAACATATTAAAATAGCCAGAATTGTTACATTCGTTAAATTCGATAGCATATTTAAGTATACAATTAAGTCTATTAAAGGAAAATATTGGAGATTGTATTCCAACAATGACAGGGTAAGGGGCTACCTTTCGTACAGTATATCTCTAGAGGAATGTACCGAGGCACAGCCCCGCTGCGTTTTACCAACACAAGAACGGCCTACCTCTACCATAGACGGTACCGAATATGACATCACCTCGGTCGTTCCCGACCTATCCGAGACGTCTGATAGCGTACATAACAAACCTGATATATAGAGGGTAATCTAGAAAGGTGATGACCATATCCTAATGGGTGCGACCCACATAGCCCTGCCGTATCTACCATATTTTTTCCATTACCGATGTATAAGGCTTGAGGTAACGTTTTACCTTTCTCAAAACAACAAATCCCACTTTGAATGCCACATCGCCATTTCTAACAACACACTAATTGATTTCCACAAAAGTACAACCCCTAAGTTCATATGTCTCAGAGAAAGGTGTTAAGTACAAGGTGGGTTATATCCTACACCACCAAATAGATGTACGTTTGTAAAAACCAATGTACATGGTCTTAGAAATGCAATGTCAGATACTCATCCATACAAGTTGTCAAGGAATAGGACAAACTGAAGGTACTCCTACTACATACATAATGGGAATCACCCCTCAGATTAGTAGCATGCAGTCCTTGCATCGAAGATTTAGAATGGAGGTACTACTGCCACCATATATAAAATATGGGAATCACCCCGAAGGTTAGTGGCCAACGGCCCTACATTATGAAGATCTCAAGTCTTCAAAATCATTTGTTCAACATGTCTTCACTTTTGAACACGTATATTGGTTCAAAGTGGTTTTCAGATAGGAATCACCCAGATCCGATCTCGGTCCCTTCGAACCAATTATCGATAAAAAGATTTGTATACAGAAATGTTAAGCCTCTTTTGTTAAATCCTTTTTCAGGTCGCAAAATCATGAAAATGTTAAGCCAAATGTATATTTATATTTTTATGTATAGATGTGTATGCATGTACATGTATGTATATATGTCACATTTCAACTAATAACGTTACGGCGTTCAATCACAACTTTTATTTGTTAAATGTTGATAAATTGGAATCCGAATTCTGGTCATATTTTCAATATTTAATCAAACTATTTATTTAGGTAAAAAAACTCGAAAATAAATTTCTTATCATCTTTAAATAATTAAAACAAGATTATTTAAGTTGTAAAACCATTTTAAATAATATTAAAATCCATTTATAAAAATAAGATGTCGATCCGCCAAAATGCGACGAAGTTTGTATATCTTTATAAAACAAATTTATATATATAACCATTATAAATCACTTATTATCATTATATAATAATTAAAATGAATTATTTATTATTTAAAACAATTATTTTAATATTAAAATAAATTAAATATTCAAATTAAAAGTTATGAAATTACGGGTCGTTACATTCTTCCCCCTTAAAAGAATTTTGTCCCCGAAATTTCACCACAACCCAAAACCCAAAAGAGTTTACCCAAAATATTATTTTTAAACTCAATTCCGTATGATATACATAGATCATCCGTAATATTTGATTCGATCTTCTATTCTAATCCACAACTTTACTTCCAAACTAGTATTGATCCCTCGATCCTCTAGTGTGGACTTTGATCAGGCTTTTTGATCAAAAACCTTCGTTTTCCTTACAGTAACATCCCCTATTTTGAGGCCCGAAGCAAACGCTACAAATACTGCAGTCATCTATAGTATTAATTTCCGTTGAAAAAATATGGTAATGTTAATGGTATCCATAATATCAAAAGCACATGAATATGAAATAAAATGAACACGGATTTCCAAAATAGCTTTTCTATTTACATTTCAAATCAATATTTCAGATTTAATTAAGTAATCCCAAAAAGATTTCTAGCTTTTGATCAAATAAAATTATAAAAAAATATGCCAGGTGCGACATATGAAGATGCCCCCTTGGATGATCAGAGTACTAGATAAATAGATATATCAGTCATAAATATATCACAGCGGAAATACTACTAAATAACTCCTACATAGCTAGCATTGCTCATGCACGTCTTTGGAAGCTTATTCGTCCAACCTACTAATCCTGAAAAGTCCTTATCTCTCAGTCTATTCAAATCAAATTTTGAGCACTATAGAGTTTAAGGGGAAAACATAAACTTTGATTCAGACATAAAGCCTGGTGTGAATAATCTATTACATCTCAAATTGCTGATATTAAGTGAGATCACACCGCTTAGCAGAACAGGTTTCCCCTCACTAATATCCTTTTAAAATCATATCTTTTGCAAATCAAAATCCTGCAATCAAGCTGATTATAACAACAATAGCAATAACATATATGCATATAAATCAGGTAATCAATGGAATATATGTTCGAACAGTATAGTTTTATCGGGCTGATTATTTACTACTGGCTTACTCAGCCTACCACACATAATAAATATTCTAATTTCTGTTAGACACAATACTGGATGATCTATCCTTAATTTACTTCTCCTAGGGTCAACTGGTCCTAATGGTTTTGCAAAGTCACTAATAACCTATCTTTACTCTGTATATCCCTTTCTGTGTGTAACATCATTTTAGTCTTACCTATGACAAATCCCTACACATTGGAATTTTGGACTTATATTACCTAGGGGCAACTAGCTAAAGTATAGGGTGCGACCCCATACCAGTCTCATTTGGTCATTAAATATCCGAGTCATATACTTAGGGTTAACCACCCAATTCGATTTTCTTTGAAAACGTTGCTTTTAATTTGATTTAACCTTTTTTTAAATCATACTTAAACAAGAAAAATATGCTCTTTGCTTTACTCAAAATACCTATGCCATGATATATGCTTTACACAAAATGATGTGGATGAAAATCCAAATAATTAGGGTTGTCTATCCCTCTGAAACAAGTTAAATACTTTACCCTTGAAAACACTAGGCTAAAAGGCCAAAACCTTCCTTTCAAATGCAGTGGAAATAGACCCTTTGAAATCATCACTTAAAACCTTAGACATCCTCTTTCGAAACCATTAAACATATCTTTTGAAACACCTAGAAGCACTTCTTTTGAAACACAAAAAACATATCTTTCGAAACACATAAAACATACCTTTCGAAACACTTAAAACGTACCTTTCGAAAAACTTAAAACATACCTTTCGAAGGCATTGGGTTCAAGTAAGAAGTTATGGAAGCATAGCTTTGAAACCAATCAAAATTATTACTTTCGAAATAATTGTTTGAGAACAAAACAAACTATAAAATATAAAAGGGGAATACATTTGAAAGCTACCTTTTCGAAAACATTAGGGAAGGCGGCTTCCATGGTATGCGGAAGGTGCATAAGCGAAAGCCTCCCTTTCGCATACATTGTTTTGAGTTTACAAAAAGCGGCCACTAACTAAGGTAGAAGAATTAGTGCGGCAACTAGGGTATCGAAGGAGCTCAAAAGCAAATAAAAGCGGCTTCAACCCTTTTTCAAGCATGCCTTCGACACCATCCTTTCCTTTCGCCTTTCTCCAATATACTACATACCTAATGCTTGATACCATGTACATTGGTTTCGAATGAGTGCGAGAGGTTTACCGAGTATGAAGATGGAAGTAAGCAAATGAAAGTGGTGAAGTTGTAATTCGATATAAAATTGATTTTATGCCTTTTGAAGTAATTCCTTTTCACCTAACTTACATAATTTGCAAATATGATTGGTTGCCAATATTTTACCAAAATTCTTTTCTAAAAAGCTACTGAACTCTTCATTGAACAATTGAAAACATTTTAGCACTTAAGCCCTTCTCCTTAATAAAACGTTTAAAATATTTAAGTCATCTAACTTAAAGAATTTATTAACCATAGTGAAACACTTAGGAAAACTCCCCAAAAATCATAATAATACACATTAAATATGTTTTCTAACATGTATAACTTTCAGACCCAAAAACATTATTTAATTTCCTTAAATAATTTAAACCCAAAATTCGCTATTTTCTCTCATAGAAAATTCATAATAAATCCGTATTCACTTGGAAAATTATGAAACTTGAAACTCGCTTCCAAAATAATATTTTTGACCATATATCAAAACTGCAACTCATTTGGATGTCACCTGATAGGTTTTCTAAACCAAACATATCATAGAATTCTTATTAAATCTCCGTAAATCATCAATTTAAAGCATATAATCATTTAATCGCCATAACATGACACATATTTGCAAAAGAGAACAAGTTTACCTTTAAACCAAAATCATTCATCAAAAATAGAGATGTAAACTAATTATTCACCTTGGTTTTGTGTTAAGAAGGTTGAGATTTGCCTTTAGATTTATTTTCTTAAGCTTTCTACTTGAATCCTAGCTTTTCTTCTCCTTGAATCCTCTTAACGATGGCTGGCCGTGTTCTTTAGGGTTTTAGTTTTGTTTGTGAAAGTTAAAATGAATGAGGAATGAAGAATGGAAAGGTTTAGGACATAGGAACAAAGGCTATTCCCATTTTACCCTTACATATTCCTCATACTTATTTTTAATTCTCTTTTGCTAATACATTCATTAAGGCACGGCTCCTTCTTAATTAACAAATCTCAATCCCTTAACTATCTACATTGTTTTATTTAATTTATCCGATTAAATGTTCTAAATAATGGTAGTCAAAATTAGGGTCATTACAGACTCCCCTCCTTAAAGAACTTCGTTCTTAAAATTACGATAAGGTACCCAGAACAATCAATCATAAAGGTAAAACATAGCATCAAACAAATCAGGATAAGTGTCTCTAATCCTGCTCTCGGTTTCCCAAGTACAGTCTCTCTTGTCATCACTCCACTGGACTTTAACTAATATGACTGTCTTGTTCCTTAGTCTCTTCTCATCTCTTGTAACTATACAAACTGGTTTTCTAACTATTGTCATATATGGTTCCACTACTAGATCTTCTAACACAGTCGATGTAATAGTAGTCTCTCTGGATCTCTAATACACTTCCTTAGATAAGAAATATGGAAAACATTGTGGACTCCTGCCAAGCTATTCGGTACTCTACCATATACGTAAGTTTCCCAATCCCTTCTATAATAGGAAATGTTCTAACGAATCTTGGTGCCAATTTTTATGACTTTCCAAATCTGATCACACCTTTCATCGGTGACACTTTTATGAAAACATGATCTCCAACTGAGAATTTTAAGTCTTTTCATCTCTTATCAGCATAACTCTTCTGCCTAGACTGAGCTTCCTTTATTCTAGCCCAAATTGACTCAATCTTTTCTACAGCTTCTTTAACCAAATCCGGACCAAGAATTAATCTATCCCCGGTCTCTAATCAACAAACGGGAATTTACATGGTCTTCCATAAAAAGCTTCAAATGGTGTCATCCACTAGTCTGATAACTGTTGTTATAAAAAAACTCGACCAAATGTAGGTGGTCTTCCCATGATCCTCCAAAATCTAGCATGCAAGCTCTTAACAAATCCTCTAAGACTTTATTAACTCTCTCTGTTTGCCCATCTATCCGCGGATGGTAAGCGGTACTCATATTGAACTTGGTATCTAAAGTATCCTGTAGACTCTTCCAGAATTCAATAGCGAATCTCTATCACTTACTATACTACTAGGAATTCCATGCAATCTAACTATATTCTTCATGAATAACTTAGCTAAATATTGTGTTGTCCTGGTCGACTTCACGGGTATAAAGTGTGCACTCTTAGTCAACCTGTCCACTATAACCTAGATACTCTCATTTCCTCTATTAGACCTTGGCAACCCATCTGTGAAATCCATTGAGATAGAATCCCATTTCCAAACTGAAACATCCAAAGGCTAAAGTAACCCACTCGATTTTTGATGTTCAACTTTTACCTTATTTCCTTTTCCCGGTCTGTACTCAATACCAAAGTCGTATGCAGCTATAAACTCCAACCATCTCTACTGTCTCATATTTAACTCCTTATGAGAGGATGAATATCTTAATGACTTATGATCTATAAACAGCTCGAATCTTTCTCCCAAAAGGTAATGTCTCCACTCCTTCAATGCAAAAATTGCCGCTGCTAATTCCAAATCATGAGTTGGATATCTAACTTCATACGGTCTGAGGTGTCGAGAAGCATAGGCAATCACTTTACCCCTCTACATTATCATAGCTCCTAATCCTGTTCCACATGCATCCGTATAAAAAACTAGGTCTTGATTCCCCTCTGGAACAACTAACACAGGTGCATTAGTCAATAAATATTTCAGTTTCTGGAATGTCTCCTCGCACTTATTAGTCCAAACAAACTTCACATCTTTCCAAGTTAGTTTAGTCACCGGTGCTGCTATCCGTAAAAAATCCTTAATGAATCTTCGGTAGTAGCTAGCTAATCCAAGAAAACTTTTTATCTCAATCGTTGTCTCAGGTCTCTTCCAATTATTCACTGCCTCGATCTTAGCCGGATTTACTGACAACCCTTTCTCTAAGACTACACAACCAAGAAACTTCACTTCCTTCTTCCAAAAGTGACACATCGAGAACCTTGCCTTCAATTGATGTTGTCTCTGTGTCTCAAGCACTGTCCTAAGATGAACTCCATGATCCCTTTCATCCTTGGAATACATCAATATGTTGTCTATGAATACTAATACAAATTTGTCCAGATGCTCTTGGAAGATTCTGTTCATCATGTCCACGAATAATGCTGGCGCGTTAGTTAGACCAAACGGCATCACTAACCATTCGTATGATCCATATATGGTCCTAAACGCTGCCAAAGGAATATTATCCTCTGCTACTCTAAGTTGATGGAACCCTGTTGCTAAATCCAATTGAGATAATACTTGGTTCAACTCAACTGGTCGAACAAATCGTCAACCCTGGGTAACAGATATCGGTTCTTTATTGTCTTCTCATTCAGCTTAAATCGATACACAACCTCAATGATCCATCTAGTTTCTTAACAAATACTATGGCTGCTCCCTAAGGCGAACTGCTTGGTCTGATAAAATTCTTACCTTCTAAATCCACCAACTTCACCTTTAGATCCTTCATCGCGGTGGGTGTAATTCTACTTGGCGGTCTACTTATAGGTTCAGCTCCTGGTACTAAATCTATCTGAAACTCAATGGCTCATTTCAGCGGTAGTCCAATCATGGGCTCAAAACATTTGCGAATTCTCTAACAACGAAAACATGATTCAACTCGTCTTCTTCGTCCATAACACCCACCAAAGAGTAAGAATCTAATTTCGGGTTTTCTACCGTGTATATAATTCAATCACTTCAACTAGGGTGTCTAAGTGATATTTTCTTATCATGGCAAAATATCCTAGCATCGTACTTACTTAACCAATCCATACCCAAAATAATTTCGAAACCCACAAAATCAAACACATGCAAACTGCAAGCAAATATATGACCTAACAATTCAAGCTCTAACTGGTCATATCTCATCCCCGGAGTTGCATACCCTCGGAATCACAACCCTTAAGGAAGTAACAGGTATTAGAGTTCTAGGTTAAGCTTTTCAACCAAACGATGAGATATAAAAGAACGCGATGCACCGGCATCAAATAGAACTCTAACTGACATACCATGAATCAAAAGCATACCTCCCAACACAGCTTTTTCTTTCTCCCCTGTCGTTGGTCTTGATGTAGTTGGTTCCTATGCAAACACTTTGTCCTTTCCATCCTTGGTCGGTTCCTTGCACTGGTTCTTATAATGTACAATCTGATCACAGTTGAAGCATTTGATATTCTTCTTCCCAATCCCTTTCTTTCCATCTCCTTAGCGACATTCATTAGCGAAATGCCCTTTCTTATCATACTTGTAGCAGATAACTTTTGTCTTCCCTTTCTTGGAAGCTCCACTCTTCAGAGCTCCCTTCTTATGGAAAAACTTTCTCTTTTGGTTCTGCCCACCTTAAGTTTCCACTGCTTTGTTACCATTAAAGAAAGCGAGCATCTCCTCATTCCTCACAGCCATCTCAACAACTACATCGCACTGATCCCTAATATATAGCAAAGTTGCTTTATCAATCTTGGGTCTCAATCCGCTGATGAACTTCTCATTCATTTTGATAACCGTATCAACCATAGCATATCTGTATCTAGATAATTTATCAAATCTAGTAGCATACTCAAGCACTGTCGTGTCTCCCTGCACCAACTCAGCAAACTTCTTGAGCAGAGTTGACTTGGCCATTTCCGACATGAATCTTTCCTTAAAAATACTTTTGAATTCTACCCAAGTCATAGTCTCTTCAGCTACTCCTATAATAACACTGTTCCACCAGTACAATGCTCCTCCTTACAACTGTCTAGATGCCAATCTCCTTTTATGCTCATCGTTAAGTCCTAAATCAGCAAAAATCTTCTTGTAATGAAGCAACCAGTTCTCCACTTCAATTGCATCCTTAGTCCCGATAAACAGCTTCCCTCCAAGCCTAGCATAATCTCTGCTCAATATTGCATAGTTATTGACCATCGGAGCTTCCTAATTTCCTCCTCCAACATTTCCTCCGACTAATCCCGCAGCAGCTCCAGCTTGCATCATGTTGACGAAGAACTGATACATAGCTCCCATATCAATTTGCGGTGCTCCAGCACCCACATTAGCAGCTTGTGCTCGACCTGTATTCCTTCAAGTATTCGGTCAGGAATTTCCATTAGTTGTGGTGCTTCCTCCACCAAGGTTAACTCTTCCATTCCTAGCATCCATACTTTACCTCCTTTAAATCTACATTTGAACCTTTGTGAGATACGGAAGGATAGCCTAAGAAAGATGGGAGAATAGAGATAATGCTTATACTTATATATAGCAAATACAAGTATGTTACTATAGCATTATCACATACCCAATCTTTCCTCTAATTCCTTAGGATTATGTTTTTAAAAATGATTTTAAGTTAAAATTTCTTTTAAGTTTTCATAAACCTATGCGTTGATACCAAGTTGTAACATCCCCTATTTTGAGGCTCGAAGCTAAGCACTACAGATGCTGCAGTCATCTATAGTATTAACTTCTGATGACAAAATATGGTAATGTTAATGATATCCATAATATCGGAAGCACATGAATATGAAATAAAATCAACACATATTTCAAAAACAGCTTTTCTGATTACATTTCAAATCAATATTTCATATTCAATTACATAATCCCAAAACAGATCCTGGGTTTTGATCAAATATAATTATTACAAAATACATCAAGAGCAACATATGAAGATGCCCCCTTGGATGATCAGAGTACTAAATAGATAGACATATCAGTCATAGATACATCATAGCGGAAATACTACTAAATAACTCCTACATAGCTAGCTTTGCCTCCTGCACATCTTCGAAAGCTTATTCGTCCAACCTACTAAACCTGAAAAGTCCTTAACTCTTAGTCTACTCAAATTAAATTTTGAGCACCCGAGAGTTTAAGGGGAAAACATAAACTTCGAATTAGACATAAAGCCTGGTGTGAATAATTCTATTACACCTCTGTTTACTGATATTAAGTGAGACCACGCCGCTTAGCGGAACGGGTTTCCCCTCACTAATATCCTTTTAAAATCATATCTTTTGCAAATCAAAATCCTACAATCAAACTGATTATAACAACAACACCAATAACATATAGGCATATAAATCAAGTAATCAATGGACTATTTGTCCGAACATTATAGTTTTATCAGGCTGACTATTTACTACTGGCTGACTCGGGCCTATCATACATAATAAAAATTTTAACTTCTATTAGACATAATACTGGACGATTTATCCTTAATTTACTTCTCCTAGGGTCAACTAGTCCTAATGGTTTTGCAAGCTCACTGATAACCTATCTTTACTCTGTATATCCCTTTTTGTGTGTAACATCATTCTAGTCTTACCTTTGATGAAGCCCTGCACGCTGGAATTTTGGACTTATATTGGCTATGGGCTACTAGCTAAAGTATAGGGCGAGACCCCATACCAGTCCCATATGGTCATCTAATATTTGAGTCATATACTTAGGGTTAACCGCCCTATTCAATTTTCCATGAAAACATTGCTTTCAAATTGATTTAACCCTTTTTAAATCATACTTAAACAAGGAAAATAAGCCCTTTGCTTTACTCAAAATACCTATGCCATGATATATGCGTTACACAAAATGATGTTGATGAAAATCCAAATCATTAGGGTTATCTATCCCTTCAAAACAAGTTAAATACTTTACCCTTGAAAACATTAGGCTTAAGGACAAAACCTTCCTTTCGAATGCAATGGAAATAGACCCTTCGAAATCATCACTTATAACCTTAGGCATCCTCTTTCGAGACCATTAAACATATCTTTTGAAACACCTGGAAGCAGTCCTTTCAAAACACATAAAAACATACCTTACGAAACACCATAAAACATACCTTTCGAAACACTTAAAACATACCTTTCGAAGGCATTAGGTTTAAGTAAGAAGTTATGGAAGCATAGCATCGAAATCAATCAAAAGTATTACTCTCGAAACTATGGTTTGAGAACAAAACAAACTACAAAGTATGAAAGGGGAATACATTTGAAAGCTACCCTTTCGAGAACTTTGGGAAGGCGACTTCCATAAAATGCGGAAGGTACGTAAGCAAAAGACTCCATTTCGCATACATTGTTTTGAGATTAAAAAAAGCGGCCACTAACTAAGATAGAAGAATTGGTGCGGCAAATAGGGTATTGAAGGAGTTCAAATGAAAATAAAAGCGGCTTCAACCCTTTCGTAAGCATGCCTTTGACACCATCCTTTCCTTCCGCATTTCTCTAATACACTACATACCAAATGCTTGATACCATGTTCATTAGTTTCAAGTGAGTGCAAACGGTTTACTGAGTATAATGACGGAAGCAAGCAAATGAAAGTGGCGAAGTTGTAATTCGATGTAAAACTGATTTTATGCCTTTTAAAGTAATTCCTTTTCACCTAACTTATAGAATTTTCCAAAATATGATTGGTTGCCAATACTTTACTAAAATTCTTTTCTAAAAAGTTGTCGAACTCTTCATTGAACAATTGAAAACATTTTAGCAATTAAGCCCTTCTCCTTAATAAAACGTTTAAAACATTTAAGTCCTCCAACTTAAAATTTTATTAACCATAGTGAAACACTTAAGAAAAATCCCCAAAAATCACAATAATTCGCAATAAATATTTTTTCTAACATATATAACTTTCAGACCCGAAAACATTATTTGATTGCCTTAAATAATTTAAACCCAAAATTCGCTATTTTCTCCCATAGAAAATTCATAATAAATCCGTATTCACTTGGAAAATTATGAAACTTTAAACCCACTTCCAAATAATATTTTTGGTCATATATCAAAAATCCAACTCATTTGGATGTCACATGATAGGTTTCCTAATCCGAACTTATCATAAAATTCTTATTAAATCTCCATAAATCATCAACTTAAAGCATATATTCATTTAATCGCCATAAAATGACACATATTTGCAAAAGAGAACAAGTTTACCTTTAAACTGAAATCATTCATCAAAAATAGAGATGTAAACTAACTATTCACCTTGGTTTTGTGTTAAGAAGGTTGAGATTTGCCTTTAGATTGATTTGCTTAAGCTTTCTACTTGAATCCTAGCTTCTCTTCTCCTTGAATCCTCTTAATGGTGGTTGGCCGTGTTCTTTAGGGTTTTAGTTTTGTTTGTGAAAGTTAAAATGAATGAAGAATAAAGAATGGAAGGGTTTAGGACATAGGAACAAAGGCTATTCCCATTTTACCCTTACCATATTCCTCTTACTTACTTATTTTTAATTCTCTTTTGCTATTACATTCATTAAGGCACGACTCCTTCTTAATTAACAAATCTCAATCTCTTAACTATCTACATTATTTTATTTTATTTATCCAATTAAATTTTCTAAATACTGTTAGTCAAAATTAGGGTCATTACACTTGCATAGCTCTCAACTATAATAAAGAACGTAAGTACCCAACCACGAACCCTCATCAATGCTCGTCGTCAAGAATTGAGTGATAAATCCTTATTCGGACTGATCTAAACACCTCAAAGTTCCGTACTCGAATCTTAGATTAGAATCATGCAACGAAATGATATACGTAGCTCATATGTATTTATTAATCATAAAAAAATTATGAAAACATTTCATAAAGCTTTTATCTTTTATTCAAACATTTTTATAAAGATGTTTCTTTATATGTATCCACTTTAAAATATTTATTCACCCAAAAATTTCAATCTTCTTTCCAAAGATACATTTCAATTTAAAAGATAAATTATCTTTTATTTTTAAATTATAATAAACTCCTTATATAATATACTCCCTTTAACCAATATTAAATGCAAACACCTTGATAAAAATTAATAATCACTAATTAATCTATCAATTAATGATTCACATTATCTTTTTAACTTTAGAAAATTATATAGATCGAGTAACTCAAAAATGATACCAAGGAATTGGGTACTACCAATAGTACCGCATATTCCCTTAATAAGAAGGGGAATACTTAAGAGAAGTGTTTACCATCCAAACACAACTCCTTCCCATTTTTAGTTACTTTTGAGCCACTCTAACTAGTTAATCATAAGATTTTTCAAAAAATACCAAGATTTAAATTCTCAAAAATCCCTTTATAAAACATGTTTTATAAATCCAATTTATAAAATCACTTATAAAACGCATTCATAAAATTTATGTTTCTTAAATATATTCCTTTAATATTAAACCAATATTATTATTTATCAAATGCCACATAGTCAAATTGTGAAACTAAATTCACGAGGTGTTCATATTTAAACTTTCAAATCAAACAACCAATCAATAAATGATAATAACTGAATATTATCATTTCCTTAATAACCAAACATTACATAAATAACTATATCATTTGAAAGATATTACTTTATATTCAAAATAAAATCCTAGGTAAAACTATCTCATTTACCAATTTTCCAAAAAAATCATTTTTATATAGCATTAATAAATACACACTCATATATAATACTCTTAACTCATTCTAGTCTGTCACTTACCCAATCACTAATGAGTTACACATCCTAGAGTATTACTAACCCTATCTCTGATGAGATTTGACCCCTACCGAGCTTGAGTGTTTGCTTAACCTAAGCTCTGATACCAACTTTAACAACTCGCTTTTCCATACATTTTAAGTTGACAATAAATAACACATGTCCAACTCAAATTGAATAAGGCGGACCGTTAAGTGTAAAAAGAAAATAAAGACATAGAGCAGAATCTCACATGAATGGAATATCATATATTATTTCAATAATCTTTACAGTGGAAAATTTTAAATACATACATCAGAACCTATTCAGCTTGGACAGTTATAAACCTATGTCCTTAAAATGATGAATACAAAACGGTAAAAAAATGCAGCGGGAATATAATCTACGATAATATGTTGATGACGATCTCCAGCTCTCCTTTGGAAACTCCAAGCGTCTTAAGATAAACCTGAAACTTACTCGGATCTAACCCGGGTATCAAAAATACCCAGGTCAGTCTGGCAAACCAGCCTGATAAATGCAAACCATAAATATATATAACAGTGTCATAGATCAACTTTGATGCCAAACAAATCCTTTGAAAAGAAGAGTATCTCATAAGACCACGCCGCACATAAACACGGATGGGTTTTTATTTTATGATAACTAAAAAATTTTTATCAAATCATTTGATATTATTTCTAATGACATTACTTTGAAAATCTTTTCAACATATTAAATTAGCCGAAATGATTACATTTTTTAAATTCGACGGCATATTTACGTGTATAACCAAGTTCATTAAAGGCACATATTGGAGATTGGATTCCAACAATGACAAGGTAAGGGACTACCTTTCATATAGTACATCTCTAGAGGAATGTACCGAGGCACAACCCTGCTGCCCTTTACCAACAAAAGATTGGCCTATCTCTTCCATAGATAGTACGGAATATGACATCACTTTGGTCATCTCCGACCTATCTGAGACGTCTCGTAGCATACACAACAAACCCGTTATATATAGGGTAATCTAGAAAAGTGATAACCATATCTTAATGGGTGCAACCAACATAGCCTAGTCGCATCTACCCTATTTTTTCCATTACCAATGTGTGAGGCTTGAGGTAATGTTTTACCTTTCTTAAAACAACAAATCCCACTTTGAATGCCACATCACCATTTCTAACAACACACTAATTGATTTCCATAAAAGTACAACCCCTGAGTTCATAGGCCTCAGGGAAGGGTGTTAAGTATAAGAGGGCTTATCTCCTACACCACCAAACAGATGTACATTTGTAAAAGCCAATATACATAGTTTTAGAAATGCAATGTCAAACACTCGTCCATACAAGTTGTCCAAGAACAGGGCAAATCGAAGGTACTCCTACTACATCATGTTTGGGAATCACTCCTCGGATTAGTAGCGAGCAGTCCTTGCATCGAAGATTTCAGAATAAAGGTACTACTGCCACCGTATATAAAATATAAGAATCATCCTAGAGGTTAGTGTCAAGTAGCCCTACATTATGAAGATCTCCAGTCTTCAAAATCATTTCTGCAACATATCTTCACTTTCAAACGTGTATATTGGTTCGAAGTCGTTTTCGGATAGGAATCACCCAATCTGATCCCGGTCTCTCCGAACCAATTATCGATAAAAAAAAATGTGTATATTGTATACCGAAATGTTAAGTCTCTTTTGTTAAATCCTTTTGGTTATCTTTTAACTTTTGGAAATCTTCAAATCACTTTTCTTTAAATTAATTAGGAAAATATTTTCATATTCTACTGTTAATGTAATTCTAATCTTAATGGAGATTTCATATTTCCAAAACATATCTTTAATGGGTTAAAAACAATGTTATTTGGGACATCACTTACTCTATACCCAAACCAGTTAGTATTGAGTGAAAGGGATCCATAGAGATTAGACTGATTATACTTAATACCAATTCCCATATTCAACTTGTAATATTCATCGAATAACGTGAAATCACCCTTTAAATTCACATGAATAGTACGAGTTCCCTCCTTAGAATTTAATACGGAGTTTAACTAGAATGTTCTCTACACCACCAAAATTCTATTTACTCTTGTGTCGCTTTTGGAAAACTCTAAATCTCTTTCCTTTTATCTCACTTCGGAAAATATTTCCATTTATGAAATTTCACTTAAAAAAATTATTCTTTTATAAAACCTATTTTATAACACTTATTACTTTTATATATAAAAATGCCATTTATAAATATATCCCTTTATTTATAAAACACTGTTTATAAATCTATCACTTTATTTAAAAATTATAATTTTATAAAACTTTACTTTTATCTTAGGAAAATGTGGTCCGATTAAATAAAATTTACTATCTTCTCCGTCGGGCCAATATGAATAGCTAGGGGAGCAAGTAACAGGTTCCCAAACTCCGACCTAGAGATTACCTCTCAGTCGCACATAAGTTGGTCAAGTTATTTGGTCGAATCTAAACCTTTAAAATACTTGTATAATTACTTGAAAATAATTTCCAAAAGATTTGGGAAGAGAAATCCAAGTTTAAATCATTTAATCAAAAATTGCCAAATTCAGTTGTTAAATTGCTGGTGATAGTGGTTTTAAAGCTTTATAAATCAAAACACTTATTCCATTATATATATATATATATATCTGTGTCCATTTTTATAACTCAAATCTCTTTTAAAACATCTTAACATATTTATAGAATTTATTTCATATTTTTAATAATTATAAATATCTATTTTTAAAGTGTTGAAAACTATATTTTACGAACTGCCAAAACGCGATGATTTTAAAAACTTGATTTGTACATATCTCAAACTTTACTAAACGAAATCTTGATTTCTCCTTTTCATTTGAAAACCATACCCATAAGGGTCCGGAAAATTCTTATTTCAATGAATTCCGACTTATATTGTATCCTGCACATCCATTTAACTTTTTTGGTCGTGAAATAGCGAACTGACGAAATGTGACGGTTTATTTTTCACTTTTAGTCAAATATTATAAAACTTGTCCAAAACACTTTTAAATCATTTTAATAACATAATAAACTTATTTAAAACAATATTTTGCCATTTTGCTTATTAAAAACTATTTTACTTCTTTTCACCTATTAGAATATTATATTATTATAATATTCATTTTTCCAACCTTTTTAATTCAAAATCCTTCATTTCAAACCATATGTATTTCTATATCATTTTTCACCTTTTAAAACTATTTTTTCTCATAGATGAAACCATAGATTTTATTTTCCAAATAATTTCAAAACTCCACTTTTCCATTTCCGTTCTTTTTAAAACAAATTCCAAATCTATTTCAAAACTCCACTTTTTGATTTCTTTACTTTTCCGAAGTAAATTCCAATATTATAAAATGACTATAGATTTGGTCATTAAGCAATTACTAACCCCATTCTATACCTTTTGTTTATACTTTTAAAATACTTGGAAATACTTATAACAGGTTTAAAACATTTATCCAAAATATTACTTAAAAATAACTAGTTTGAAAAATCAACAAAACTTGGAAAAGGAACATGTTTTATTTGTAACATTTCTTTCTTTAAAAATTCACAACTAATTCTTAAAAATTAATAAATATCTCAAACTAATTTTAAAATACTCTAATATGAATTAGAAAATACCTTTAAAAAGAATGAAACAAAACGCTCAAACTAAAAGTCCTTTTTGAAAGATTTGAAGTCCAAAAAAATCAAGGTTAAACGGGCAATTTTGCACTAGTGATGTTTTGGCCATTTTCGAGGTGTTACTTAACTTTTTACTGTTCAATCTTTTGATAGCAACAAACAAACATATATAAAAATATAAATAAGGCGAGAAATCTCTCTACAAAGTTCCATAACAATTGCCAAAAACAAGGCAATACCGAACTGCATCCATAGCGACTATCGTTATAAGTGCACTTCTAAATCCAAGTCATATTCCAACCTATGTTCAATTACAACATATATCCTTTGTTCCAAGGTCTAGTCATATGTTATACAAGTCCATTCAAGTCCATATATGAATCCTATGTGCCACTTGTTTTCAAAACAAGGATCAAAACCAATGTTTTCAACATATGTCCAAGTTAATTCATACAACTTTAACACAACAAAATATAATCATATATGAGTTATATTATCAATCCAAGTTGCGGGTTATCTCACCTTAAACCTAACAAACAACCAAGCTTAAGCATTTAAGTTCAAACCCAAGCTACCAACCTCCTTTCCTTGCTTTGCTTTGCTCCGAGCCTCCTATCCTCTCTAGATGCTCATGGCCTCTCGTTATGGGTGGAGTTTGGCTTTGGTTTTCTAACTTCTAACTAAGTAGATGGTGATGTTATGTAGTGGCAAGGCATTCCTCAAAGTTTGAGGTTGTTAACAAGATTTCTTGTCAACACCCCGAAGTAATGCTAAGCGAGATGGAAAGACTTGCTTGAACAATGAGAATGAGTCCCTTAAGAAATTGCCTTTCTATTTTGCTTTATTTGTTGTTGATTCTTAAGTCAAACCTTTCAGCGTTGTCGAAAGGTTTAACCTTTGGATTATACAACCTTTTGTCTTAGCTGAACTTATATGAGGTTTTCTACAAAGGTTTTATTTTCGACTAGATTGAAACTCCCTTAGTTTGTCCTTAAAAAGGTTGGTTTTATCTGGCCGAGAGGTTAAGGTGGTAACATTCCTCGGGTTCAAGCAGGGTATGATATACTTTGGTGGATATGGAGTGGGTGTCGACCTTGTCGAAAGGTTAGACCATTAGTTGATTGGTTTCGGAAGGTTATAGGTGTTGAACCAATTGAGTTATCGACCTTGTCGAAGGGTTCAGATTGTAGAGTTACAGGCTTCGAAGGGTTGCGGTAACTATTTGTAACAAAAGTTGTCGACCTTGTCGACAAGAACCTTCCGATGAGGTTGAACCTTGTCGAAGGGTTTAGATTGTAGAGTTGAAGGCTTCGAAAGGTTGTGGTGATGACTTGTAGCAGAAGCGTTATCGACCTTGTCGACAAGAACCTTCTGATGGGGTTGAACCTGAAAATATGAATTAAACCAACAAAGATTTAAGCAAACTGTGAAGTAATTAACAAAGCCAAGGACTTCCCTTTGTATTCAAGAAAAGAGCTTCATTTTATTAAATTTCCCCAAATCATACTCAATTAGGGTTACAACACTTTGATTAAGAAGTTACAAGATTAGAATGAGAGAGATCAGGCCCCCAAAACATGACCCCTTGGGTCTTATTTATAGATGCAGGTGGCCCCCCTTTCGACTCCATGCTCTCGAATGGGTCGGAAGGTTCCCCTTTTATATGCAGTTGTGAACCTTTCGACTTTGTCGAAAGGTTTTCCTTTCTTCTGCTATTACGGACCTTTCGACATTGTCGAAAGGTTTGCTTGTCTTTATGCCTTCATGAACCTTTCGACTTTGTCGAAGGGTTTGCCTTCTATTACTGTTGTGAACCTTTCATCCTTGTCGGAAGGTTGCTCTCCTCCTGATTGCCATGAACCTTTCGACCTTATCGGAAGGTTGCTCTTCACTTAATTGTCGTGAACCTTTCGACCCCGTCGGAAGGTTGCTCTTCACTTGTTTGTTGTCGAGAGCTATGCTTCCCTTCAATGTTGTCGAAAGATTTCCTTCCATTCTTTGTTGACTTATGAATATTACTTTCTTCATGAACCTTTTGACATTGTCGAAAGGTATCCTAGATGTGTTTCAACTGGTCTGAAAGGCTTGTTATGCTTTCGAAAAGGTCACTATAGGGTTGCTCACACTTGCTTTGACTTCTTCATCCTCTTCGAAAGGTAAGAACTCCTTGGACACTAAGAGACAGAACCTTTCAACTCCTTCAAAAGGTTTAGGACTGTGCTCTTTTTTTTCTTTGTCTTTGTTGAATTGCCTTTCAACTAAGTCGAAAGGTAGATTTTTGGTGTCACAACCTTCGACCTCGTCGAAAGCTCCTTGTCGGAAGGTATGGTAAACCAGACTATCTTGACGCTTTCTGATCTTCCCTAATGCTCTTGTGATCCTTCTTCCATACTTTTATTCCTGAGAATATTTTATGGTTAACATTTAGCCCCCCCCACCCCTTGTATGAAAGAAGCTTTTGTTCTTAGGACAAAACTCCAATGGACGTCCTTCTTTGCTTCCTGCAAAATAGATAATAACTTCTATTAATTTTGTAACTTTGTTATGAGACCTTAATGAGCAATCTTAAATTTATGAAGATGATATTCAAGATGTCATTAAGGTAATATTTTCAGATAAGCTGCTCTGTAATGACCATAATTAAACTTCCTTAAGATTGTGGAATAATATCACCTGAATTTCAAGTATCGGTTCAATTAAATGAACCTTTGGAGAAAGCCTATTACATACTCTTGATATTTCTTTCTCGAGTTAGACCTTTTCAACCTGTGGAAATCAATTCCATGTTATCGAGGGCTTTTCCTTGTCCCTCCAAGTTTCCTTTATTTTCGACCTTAAACTATTGATTAGTAATTCTTACTTAGCAAAAAGGTAGCAAATGGTTTAGTAATGATGTCATTTGGTGTCATAAAGATCTCGTATTGAAATCAAATTTTAAATCCAACGGAAAATTCACAAATCATCATAAAATTCAATAGCAGGATATAGAATTTATAAAGTTAGGAATTCAGTAAATGTCCCATAAAGAAATCGGAGATGTGAAATTCATAAATTATCGTTAAAATCCACAAGGAAATATTAAAGTCCATGAAATTGGTCAACTGACAAAAGATCATTCAAAATTCAATGAGAAAATCAAGCATAGAAAATTCATAAATCATCAAGGAAACCCACAAAGATATTTCAGAATTCATTCTACTAGAATTCCAAATAGTGATCATCAAAAACCTCAATAAGGACAATAGAAATATGAAATTCACGAATCATGATGAAAATGATTAAGGAAACACAAGATTTTTAAAATCAGGGACCTGAAAATCCAATAAAACGGTCGGGGATAGGAAAACTATAAATTCTCATCAAAATCCAAAGGAAAGCGTGAGTCTCAACAAATTAGAAAACAAGCAAAAAAACCATCCAAATTCTGCCATGGAGGTATAAAGAACCAAATTCGTGAATTATTATGAAGACCAGCAAAGAAAATCGAAATTCACTGTATCAAAAATCCAATAAGAAATTATTCCAAATCCACTAAGAATGCAAAATTCACAAATCACTATAAAGATTCACAAGGAAATCTCGAAATTCATTAAATCATAAATCTTATAAAGGATTATCAAACACTTAATAAGGAAATCAAAAATTCATAAATCATCATGAAAATCATCAAGTAATTTCAGAATTCATCAATTCAAAACCCCAATAAAAATCATCCAAAAATTCCAATAGGAAAATTAGAAATACGAAATTCATCAATCATCACAAAAATCGGTAAGAAGCTTAGATTCTATTAAATCAGGGAATTAAAAATCCAAGAATCAAAAATGTGATCTAAAACCCGTCCATTCTTATTCAAAGTCAGAAGTTCAATGGAAATTCATAAATTATCATGGAAAATCAATAAAGGGAACCAAGAAATTATGAACTCATGAAACAGGTGATCAAAGGAAATCGTCATGAAAATTTAATGGGAAATTGTAACATGTAAAATTCATGAATCATCGGAGAAATCAGTAGGAAAATTCATTAAACCAATAATTCAGCAAGAAATCACCACAGTGATTTAATAAAGAAATCATGAATACAAAATCAGCAAATCATCACAAAGATCGATGGGAAATCCATAAATTATCATAAAACTCCACAAATGAGTTAAGAATTTAGGAACTTAATAAACAAACGAATGATGGGAAATCATCATGAAAATTCATGTATGTAAAATTCATAAGCCATTTCGAAAGTTAATGAAGGAACTGGGAAAAGTTGAAAAAACTAAGAATTCAATATGAAGCCTTTATAGAAATTCTCCAATGAAATCGAAAAATCATCATGAAGTCAATGAAATCAATAAATCATCATAAACAAAATCTTCACGAAAGGAATTGAAAGTCCATAAATCATCACAAAAATCCATAAGGAAGAGTAGAATTTATTAAACCTGAAAACCAATAAGATCATCAAAAATTCAATAAGGAAACCAGAAATACAAAATTCCTAAATCATTATGAGAATCGACAAAGGAATCTAGAATTCACAAAATTGGAAATCAGAAATTCAATAAGGAAACTAGAAATGGGAAATCTCTGAATCATCATAAAAACTCAATTGGGAAATCAAGAACTCATTAAACCAAGCAACTAATAAGAAATCATCACGAAAACTCAATAGGGAGAAACTCAGTATCTGACATTCATAAACCATCATAAGAGACAATAGGGAAATTCATAATTCATGAAATCAGGAATTCAATTGAAAGTTATCATGGAAATTTGACAATGAAAACATGAGTATGAAATCTATAAATCATCATAAAAAGCAATATGGAAACTCAAAATTCACGAAGTTCAAAATAAAATCTACATCAATAGAAATAGTGAAACTCAAAATTCACGAAATTAAGAATTTATCCAAAGTCTCGTCAAGATCTCATTTGACGAATTAACTATTCAAAACTTCATTCAATATAAGTACGAAGACATGGATATGTCTAATAATAGCATATTTAGTATATTTCAAATAAAAGATAGCTAAGTTTATTTAACCTTAATTCTAAAGTTATTCACAAGAAGTTTCCTGTTAATAAATGTGTTGCTCCTAAAGTGCCTATAAGTTAGTAGTATATGTATATATGTACATATCTACGTATAATAGACTCTTATATCCAATCAGTCACTTTATCTCAAAGGATTCAAGAGTGGCTTTCTTATCCTGCTCTTGGAGTGAAGTACTTTATCTTTGTACCTAAAAATTTGTCACCCATTCCATTCCTTTGGTTTTTGTATTGATCTTTACTCTTGTTTCCGTGTTATAGATTCCTTCTTTCATTTTCTGGTCCCATGCCTTTTTGTGGTATGAAAGTTTATAAATCCTTTGATGTAGAAATCATTTTTCTTGGATTGAAAGTTCTATAACTCGTTAGCATATATTTTGTCTTTTCTAGATATGACGCTAGATATCCTCATCATTTTGCCTCTGTGTGTATCCTTTTCTAGGATTCCAAGTTTGTCTCAAATGACGGATAGGTTTCTTTTTTTAAGTCTTTATTCTCTTGGGTTCTGGCTTTCTTTTTGAGCCTTAGACATCTTTGTCTTTCTTCATTTGTTTTGGTGCCTCTCCCAGGCTTCCCTTGGCTCTGAAGGATGCAGTGTGTGTTAAGTTGACCTTCCTCCAGTAGGTTGCCGATGAGTGTTTTACCTGATCCTCCCCTAAGAGGTGATTTGGACGTTAGGGGATTTTTATTTTATGGGTGCTTATCTTGACCCTCCCCTAAGAGGTGATATGGACGTTATGGGCTTTTGATTTTGCGGGTGCTTATCCTGACCCTCCCCTAAGAGGTGATATGGACGTTATGGGCTTTTGATTTTGCGGGTGCTTATCCTGACCCTCCCCTAAGAGGTGATATAGACATTATGGGTTTTTAGAGGTTTTGACCCTCCCTCTATGAGGTGCCTTTGGCAAAGGTTTAAGGGGATTTGACCCTTCCCCCCGGAGGTCCCTTTGGTAAGGGATTTTTTTAGAGGTTTTGACCCTCCCTCTATGAGGTGCCTTTGGTAAGGGCTTAAGAGGATTTGACCTTTCCTCCTGAAGGTGCCTTTGGTAAGGGCTAAAACGGTGGGTGCATGACCCCCCTCCCTTTAGGAGGTGCTACGGATTGGCATAGGCTAAAACTATGTACTAAAATCATTTTTGGCCACTTGAAATGCTCTTTGCAAATCCTTTGAATATTGGCTTCCTTTCGAGAGAAAGAATTTTTGTAAATGAACCCTTCTAATATAGCGAGGGATTACATTTTGTAAAAGGGCTTAATTGTATGAAGGTCCTTTCTTAGAATTACTCTCTGTAAAGGTTTCAAACACTATAAGAAAGTATATTTCCATTGCGTGAGAGTTTGGCATTTTTGACTGACTTGCTGTAAGAAAAGAGAATTTGTTCGTAAATTACTTTAACACGATGTTGGGCACGCTGTTAGAAATTAAAGGCGCTAATTTTTTTCCTTTTCCTCCATTTCAACAAAATCCCATAAAGAAACAATTTCCTTAAAATATCAATTCACCAATTCAAAATAAATATACAAAATTGGCAAATTCTATTTCAACCCGAGTATTTACTTAGTAGCCCCCCAAAAATTTAAAAAGTCTGTAAACCCAAAAAACAACTTAGTAGCCCCCTACCATTTCTAGAACTACCCTTCCTATCACGCAAAATGTGAAAAATTGAATTTTTCTTCACTGGTTTAGATACTAGGGTTAGAATTTTTTCTTCACTAATTTAGGAACTTAGTAGTGAAAAATTGAATTTTTTCTTAGTAAAGTTTGTAAACCCAAAAAATAACTTAGTAGTGAAAAATTGAATGTTTTCTTCATTGATTTAGAAACCCAATTCATATTTTCTTCAGAACTACAATTAAAAAAGCCTGTAACCCAAAAAATATCTTAATAGTGAAAAACTGAATTTTTTCTTCACTGATTAAGAAACTAGGGTTTTGAAGAAGCGGTGACTTAGACAGTAAGAAACAGACGTAAGAAGATAATGGAATTGAGAAGAAAGAAAGTACGCAGCTTTCTAAGGGTATTTTAGTCTTTAAAATTTTATTTATTTTAGGGTGGGCTACTAAGTAAATATCTGTGTTGAAATAGAATTTCCTACAAAATTTCGTCCTCATCCCATTTGCGGTCGTTCAGTCTCCGTCGCAGTTGTGTCTTCGTTTGTCTTCATCTCCGTCTCTGTCGCCTAACTTACCTTTTATAAATGATAACGGTGAAGGGGATTTCTGGTTGATTTGATCCCACAACACTGTTGTAATAATCATTGGTGCCTCTATCCTCTTCAGGCTCATCTGCCGTAATCAAACCAGCTTTATAACCCTAACTTCGATTTGTTCATCTTGGTTTGTTCTCTTTTTCTGTAAGTATCGCTTAACCCTAGTTGACAGTTTATCTTAGTTTATTTATGCCTGAAAAGAGAAAATTTTACTTGCATACTTTAGTCACAACCTGATAGCATATACCAAGGTATTTTAAATAAGTAAATGATAGCAATACAGAAATAGAGTCTCCTTGCTATCCTACATGATCACCATCCACATTACTCACCGGCTCAGCCTATACTTGGTAGGAATAAAGTTGAGAATGTTCATCCCGTTCTGTTTTATATAAAGATAATTTTATCGAAGATCATAATTTTGATTATTATGAAATGATTTAAGTGCTCAGTTAGACAGAGAACGAAAGGGTCAGAATGGTAAAGGAACACAAGAAAGTGTAAAAGTATTTGAAAAGAGGCATACCGCATAGAATGTATAGTATTTTGTATAAGATGATTTGGTGATTACTGATGAGACAAGGATTCATAATACAATAAAGATAGCGTGGATGATATTAGGATATACAATAGAATAAGAAAATATGCTTTAATGCTGCTAAACTATTTACCTATGCGGCAATGAAAGTAAAATTTCATTTTTATCAGTCTTGAAAAGGTGTAGGTCGTTGAGCAGTTTGATGCAGGGTATGTCCAAAAATATATGAAGTGATCCATAGTATAAGAGGCAATTGGTTGTCGTTTGAATAAAAAAAATTATGCATTTGCTTGATATGGTGTAGACATGTATTTATGCATGTATCAAAGCATGTTCCTGGACCATGGATTCTCAATACGACTTACTATTATCAGTCTCTATCGGAAAAAATTTAAGCTAGGCTGACTAAACCATCATGCATGGATAGGAGCTCATGTTACGACTGAGTGTTATAGCAAGCCTGGTGCCACCAATCAGCTATTATTAGCCTGAACTGAAGCTGTCGATTGATTTAGAAGATGCAGCAAGTTGTATGACCATTTTTCAATCACGTCATAGCTCTCATACCTATTTCCACTATTTGGATGATGACCTATACCAAGTGGAAAAGCCATTGCATGACTAATATATCTATTATTTTCTCATCTTTTTTCAAGGTCTCTTTACTACTATACATTTGCTTATAAAGATTTTTTGTTTCCTCGCATTTTTGAATTTTGAAATTTTTTGCGCAGTTCTATGGTGCATTTTTGATGAATGGCCCAATTGACTATTTGATAATTACCAATTTAGCCTCTTTTATTGACTACCTAGAGAAAATAAATTGGGTTCTAAATAATAAGTATTTTTCAGACATCTAATTAACAAAGTTCCATTACACAACATATATTTTGGTTTTTAAACCATCCTTTTCAAACTCTATATTATTGTTTTATACGTTAGGTATGTTTTAGCTTTTTAAACATAGTCCCTAAAGTAAAAAATGTTACATTCTCATGGTCTTTGACAGTATACCAACTCTTAAATTTAACCTTATATTTGTCTTGGATTTTTAAATGATGTGTGTTTTCAAGCAAACCCACTTAAGAATATAGAAATTATTCGTATTTTGTACTTCTTATCACTTACACGAATCAAATAAATTGATACTTCTTATTCTGAAATTTTTTATTTATTACCATATTAGCCTAGTTTTGAAAAGATATAACATCAATAGCCCAGTTACAAAAGTATTTATACATATAGACCAGTTTTTGTTTAACTGGTCTATAGCGTTGGCGATTTCTCAAAAATCACCAACGGGCGATTTTTCAAAAATCGCCCAAAGGGAATAACCACAAACAACCTACCTTTCTCTCTCATTTCCACCTTTTCCTCAAAACTGAAACAAACTTCTTTAATGGCAGATCTATTCTGAAATCAATTTTCATTCTCTTTAAAACCTTGGTTCGGTGGTAATTCTGTAGATCGAGTCCACGTTGCTTAGCAAATTTCAGCTAGTTGAAGATAAATTCACTAAACCCTAGTTTTTTTGTCTAATTTCTATATTTTGCTGAACTTAGTAATTGGTTATGTTAAGGTAAAAAATTGGTTTAATGTGTACATACTGAACGATTTGTATATTGATTTGTAGAATGGCGAGAAATATGATTCCTATGTTTTGCTACTACGACGGCGAACTACCTGTCGATGATCAAAGGAATGGTAAATATGTTGGTGGTATTTATAAACCAGGAAGAGTGCGAAAAGGTTGCAAATTGATGGAATTAAAAGAAGTTGTGTACAAAACGACGAAGATTAATAAAGAAGAATTTGAACTTTAGCTGGTGGTTAACTGGCCTACGGACTCGGGTTCTAAAGCAATAGCATTAGCGAACGATGACGATGTAGAAGTAATGTTTTCTGCTGTTGCAAAATCTATTGAGTTATATGTTGGGAGAGTAGCAAAGCAACAACAAGAACATCAGGTGTCATCTCCCATTGTGAGTACTGGAATTGGATACTATACACAGATGTTGGAGACTGGGGATCCATCTACTGATTATGTATCTCCTAGCTATAGCAATCCTTTTCCAAATGATGGAATAAACTGTCCTCCATCAATGCAGTATGGATTTATGCTGTACGAAGACCCGCCTAGGGATGCTAATATGACTGCAAGGTAAAAAAAATTTGATGAATTGGTAAATGTACTATTATGTAGTTAATTTTTCTGAAGCTATGCCGTAATTTAAACAGCTTCCATCAACAAGACATTCAACATGACGAAAGCGATGGACATGTTAATGCAAATTTGTCGCAGTCAATGTATCCTAATCTATGCGAACTATATGATATGAGTCAAAGGTATGTTTACAGATTGGGCTATAATTTTCGTCTCATTTGGTCTCTATTTTCGGTTAGTTGACTTCTATATATCAATTAGGTATATGACAGTTGATTCTGGTGCGCAATGGAGTGCTAGACCATCCACCCATTCTCTGTATGCAAATTTTGACAATGATATGGATGTTGGTGGGAATGCAGCCGTGGATGAAGAACGTCATGTAGATAGCATGGTCGTTGCTTCTATGAATGTTAACGAAGACTCTTGGATACAAAGAATGCAAGTTAACAACGAGCCGTTGAACTATGACTTCCCTGCAGCAGATGACAATGATGCAGATAGTGATGAAGCAGATATGGAAGTGCCTTTGGATGATGATCTTTGCACCGCTCAAATGTTGGCAAGATCTGATGTGGGTAATCTTCAATTTTCCGGCGAACGATTTTCGACCTCTTGCTTTCAAGCTGGTTTCAGTGTTGGAATGGTTTTTGAGACAAAAGAGAAGTTTCTTCAACAACTAACGGAATGGTCAATTCTGCATGTTGTTTCATACAAACCAATAAAGTCGAACAAAACACAATATACCGCTATATGCACCGTTGAAGGTAATTGTCCTTGGAGAATACATGCCATAGTTTCGAAAAAATCCGAGTCGGGATGGTGGGAAATTCGGAAGTATCCAAGCGAACACACTTATGTCAACCCAATAGTTAATTCCAACCATAAGCAAGCAACTTCGAAATTTCTTGTCACAAAAATAATGCCTTTTGTCAAAGCCGATTTCGATATTTCAGCTGGTACAGTCCAAGTGCTTGTGCACGATCAGTTGTTCATCAACATAAGTTACATGAAAGCGTGGCGAGCATTAAGCAAAGCAATAGAGAGAATTTATGGTGATTGGGCAGAATCGTACTCGACTTTACCATAGTTCTTTGACGAGATAAAAAGAACGAACCCTGGCTCTATAGGTCACGTGACACATGATGAAGTGGGAGTGTTCGATCGCGCTTTTTGGGCATTTGGGCCTTGCATTACAGGTTTTGCGCGTTGTCTGTCGTTGTTATGTATTGACAGGACACACTTGTACGGTAAATACAAAGGCACATTGCTTGTTGCAACCGCGATAGATGCAGATGATTGTCTTTATCCTTTGGCATACGCAGTAGTTGAATCGAAGTCATGTGATTCTCGGGGTTGGTTTTTTTCTTGCATGCTAGAATTCATACATAGTGTTCACGATCGTTGTATTACTTTCATATCCGATAGGATGAAAGGAATTCCAAAAGCTTTACACGGAAAATGGCGACAACCGCATAAACATCGTTATTGTGCAAGACATCTAAAAGCCAACTTTCAAGCGGCAGGATTCAGAGATAAGCGTTTGACAGGATTATTTTATTCGACAGCGTGCGCGTCTGAAGTAGTCGAGTACATGAAAATTAGAGAAGAGATAAAAGCAACAAGTAGGCGTGCGCATGAGTGGATTGAGCGGAGTCTGGGAAATTTTGAAGAAAACTGGGCTTTGTGAAAAGACGATGGAGGACACTTTCATGTAATGACAACTAATGCTTCTGAAAGTTTTAACGGCGTATTGAAAGGAGCTAGATCGCTACCTATAAAGGCTTTGGTTGCACGAACATTCTATCGCTCAGTTGAATATTTCTGCAAGCGTCGCCAAATTGCAGATGAACTAGCGACACGCTTGACTCCAAAGTGGGAAGCCAAAATAGCAGAAAGAGCCAGTGAAGCATGACGTTGCAGACTAGTACGATTTAGTCAAACTGAATGGCAGGTAATTCACTACTTTGGTGATGAATACAAAGTTATAATCGACGGCACCAACTGCTCGTGCACATGCAACATTCTGATACTGCAGAAGATACCATGCTCTCATGTAATGGCAGCTTGTTCGGCGCAAGCAGGTGGGGCTAATAGAGCACACCATGACTTAGCATCAAGCCGGTACTCCGTTGACAGCTACAAAGCCGCTTATAAGCCGGAGTTTCATCCCGTGCGTGATAGGAGATTTTGGGACGCATATAACGGTCCTCAGATATTGCCTCCGACTGTGAGACGGCAACCAGGGAGGCCACGGTCTACAAGGATGAAAGGTGTGATGGATGAAGGCCAGTCGTCCAAATCAAACAGGTGTACCAAATGCGGTGTGCTAGGCCATAATCGTAAGCGATGTGTTACTGGCGTGTAGATGTGTTCGTATTATTTAACTTCTATGTAATTGAACTCTACTTTCTACTTAACATGTCCTATTGTTTGTTGCTGTTCGAAAATTTGTCAAATGCTATATATTGTTTGTTATATATGAAACAACCTGCTGCTGTCTGGTAGCAGCAGCAGGAAAATAGCTGCCTGCGATTTTTGAAAAATCGCCAAAGGGCGATTTTTCGAAAATCGCCCGTTCACAACCTGCTGCTACTAACAAACAGCAGCAAGTCCATACCATAAACAATGCACACAAATTTCACGGTCATGTCCATACCATAAAAAAACATCATTAGTATCGATATCCAATCAGTACAAAAGCATCATTAGTATCCATATCCAATCAGTACACAACACAGTTAAAATTACATAGCTATATCTAATATAATGCACGTATCATCAATGCAAGCGACGAATTTCCATAGGCGTACAATGACGACGACGTTCCGGCCATTGGGACATGTACTCTTCTTCCTCGATCTCAGTGGTAGGATCAAATGTACATGGTGGTTGAGAAGGTCCATGGGTGAAATCTTTCGGTTGTTGGGACGTCGAAGGGCCTTCTTCGAACGAATTTCCTTCACCTCTTCTGTGTCACCGCCTGTAAGTAAGTAGGAGCGGCGGTGCCTCCCCTTGAGGTGCAGGTATGTCTGCTGGAGGTGGAGGTATAGAGGGGAAGGACGTCTTGGCCTCTCTAATTTGTTTCTTCCCAAGACTGCGTGTAGAATTTTTTTGATGTTCATGCACATTCCTTTCGACTGCGCATCGTGATCTAGACGTTGTTCGAGCTTTTCGGCGGTTTCCAACGCCTTGTAAATGCCATCAGCCTATACAACGCAAAGAGAATTAGTTATCTTTTTTTGAAAATATAGTTAAATTAATGGGTTTCAGTATACTTACAACGTTTCTCTCAAGAGGGGCACGGGGGTGTATGGATGGTGGGGAACAGGCTGTACAGGCGCCTGAAGAACATATCTACGCGTGATATGCCAATACCACCGCATATATGTCTCTAGAGGGGTGATCGGCTCTCTCTCAAATTGCGTAAACAAATGGCGCTGATTCCATATCTCCATAGCATTTGCAATTTCCCCAACATGGTACTCGCCGTTATAAACTGGAGCGTTTTCTGGAATATGCTGCGCCATTGCAAACTGGCTTTACCTTATCGGGTAGGTGGTGTGCGAAACGAGTAGTGCAAATGAGTGGAAGCCTGGCAGTCCACAGATATCTAGCGGCCGTACATATAGCCGGAAGACCCTCCAATACATCATGTGTGTATGGAGTCCAGGTCACTGCAGCTGGGTCTAAAACGTCTAGCTCGTTGCGGTAAAAGCATACATTCCGCCAGGGGGTCTGAGATGTCTTTTTTGGACCAACCCATCTGTCAAAAAGCGAAGAATCAATATTTTAGCGTAAACAAATTTCGAATTAAAAAATTAATTTTCAAATGACATGAAGTTATACCAAGATCCAAGAGGGTGTGTGTGATCGATGACAACATTTCGGACTTGGATCCGTCCGACAGGTAGATGTCCATTAATGGAATGTAAATAAGTTTGATAACTTATAAAAATATTTGAAATTTGATTGGAATGAGATTCAAATATAAGGAATGAATTCGTGAATAAACAAATGAAGCTACATTTGTAAATAAATGAATTGGAATTGAATAATGTAATGAGATTTGATTTGAATCAAGTCGAATAAAAGTCCAAACTTGGAAAAAATAAAATAAAAAGGATTGAATTCAAGTAAACTAACTTGATAAATTATTAATTCATGAAATGATGAATTGGAAGTTGAATTAGTTAAATTAAAGTTGAATTGTGAGATGAATTAAAATGGTTTAAATTTGCATATGAATTCAAGTAGTATAAATAAATTGAAATTTCCTTGTTATTAATTAAGTAAATTCGAGATGAATTGAATATGGAAATTGAAATTTAAAATGAATAAGTGAATGTACTAATAGAATTGAATTAGTAAATGGAGTAAATTCGATAAATGAAAACCAATCAAAGAAAATAAATTGAAAATTGTTTATGAGGAAGAAAAAATAAATGATAAACTTGAGTTTTGAATTGAAATAACTTAAGTAAATATTGGACAATAACTCAATTTAAGTGAAACTTTGAAATGGTTTGAATGAAAACTTAGTTGATTAATGAGATGGAAATGTGAAATTGAATAGTGATAAATATATAACTTCAGTAATGAAGTGAAAATAAATACAAGAAGTGTATATAAATATTTGCATTGTTGTTGTCGAGTTTTGTACAATGGTTTTAAACAAATCGAATGGTTTTGTGAATATGAAATGTAAATTTAATTAAATGGAAATGGTATGTGAAATGGTCGTAAGCAATTTGATTTGTATAGAAACCATTGAATTGAATATAAATCAGATGAACGCAATTTAATTTGTATCGAAACTTTATAAATTGCTAATGGAAATTGTTTTGAATGCATTGCTTATGAAATCTATATATTTGTTATTGAAAATGAGTGAAATGTTAATAGATTTCCTATATTTGTCACTGACGTGTTTAAACTGAGTAAGTACAGGTTTTTGGAAACCGTTTGGCTGCATTTGGTCGCGCAAATGCTAAATAAAATAACCGCTTTGCTTAAAATGCTAAAAAGGTACGCCTACACAATACAAAATAGGAAATATGAACTGTTTTTGCTTTTCCGACCGAGTGGGTCGATGTATATATATTTATATCTTTTGTCAAATTGCAAAAGCTCCTCCGTATAAAGGAGACTCCGCCAAATTTTTTTGAAAATTTTGGGAGTTAGAAAAAATTTTGAAATTTGGAAAATTTTGTTAACGGAAAATTGATTTTCAAATTGTAATGGAAATGTAAGAATTGAACTAGAAAATGAAAACCATTGTTTTGGTCGAAGTTAAAAGTCTTGGAAAAAGTGAACATCGAGTTTTCACTAAAATGAATTTTTTTTGGTTTTTGAAGATAAAATGAATTCAAATAGAATTGAAATTGAAATTGTAATTGAATTCAAATGGGATTGAAAATGTAAAGTTGAATAGAAATGAATATATAACTTTGTTAGTGAAGTGAAAATAAATATAAGAAGTATGTAAATACTTATATTGAACTTAAGAAATAAAGAATGAAATTCTTAAGTAAATGGGTATTGGGAATCCAATAAGTAAATTTGTACATTGTTGTTAAGTTAAGTAAACAGGGATTATAAAGGCTATAGGAAAATGGAATTGGATTTTGATTTCGAAGATGAATTTGAATTTCTCAACAAAAAGGTAAGTATTTGAATTTCAGTATGAAATTTGGTGAGTTTCTGATTTTGCCACTTGGCATTTTGTTTTCTATTGGGTTTTGAGAGTCCGTAGGGACGTTTTGTAGTTGTACCGTGTTAGCCGCGCAAAGGAGACGCTGGCGAAATTTTTTGAAAATTTAGAGAGTTAGAAAATTTTGAATTCAAAATTTTGAATTTGAATTTAAATTTGAATTGTTAAGAAAACCATACTATTTGGAACTTATGGTTGATTGTGGAAAAGTAGTTAAAGTAATAATGAATCTTTTGTGATAAAAAGATTTGGGTTGATAAGTTGATAAAATTGTTTGCTTTTGGGAAAATGATAAACGGGTATTGGAGCATTCTTCTTAACTTGTAATTTCAGGACGAAATTCTTTTAAGGGGGGAAGATTGTAACGACCCTGAATATTTGACATTTGGAAATTTGAATAGTTAATTGAGTTTAAATATTTGAATGATAGTTTAATTTGAAATTCGAATATCAAAATGAATTTGGTAATTTAATTATTGAATTTAATTACTGAAGTTGGGTAAAAATTTGAATCTTTAGTTTTAAGCTGATTAAAAATATTTTCAAGGATTAGAAAATCTATATTGGTAATTCTGAAGATAATGGAACTTTCAGAATTGAATTTGAAACTGTTTTGTTCAGTTTGAATTTTATCGTTTAAATCGATATTTGAAAATAGCGTTTCGGGGCACAGTCTCGGAATTCGACGAAACCAGTTTCATTGGATCCGTAATATTGTATTATTATCGGATTTCAATTTTCGTAATGTTTGGAGTGATCGTTTGGCCGTATGATAAGCAAACGCGCTGAAATTAAATCGAAAATTTAATATTCTAACTGGTCCAAAAAGCTATCTTCTCCATAAGATCAAATTTGGACTCGAAACCTTTTCCATTGTGTTCGGAATAGGCGTATAACATTACGAACGCCTAGCGGCACGCCTTGATAGGAAGTCGAAATTTTGACTTCGTTTTCGAGTCGATTCGAATTTGAATTTTAAATTGAATAATTTTATCCTAGTTGACTTCAGTTGAAATTCCCTCACATCAAAACTTTTCTCTGCACCTCTGAAGCACGGTAGCCTTTCTCTACACGTTAACGTCGTATCTTGTCTCCCTCCATTCTTTTAAAGAAAATGAAATGTTTCTCGTTCAAAAATCAAACGAAAGAAAAAAATCAAAGCTTCGAATAAATGGCCGATCGAACGATTCTCGCTCCAGGCTATATGAAATTAAATTAGTCTCCATTCTCCCGAACAAATAAAAATAAAATCCCTCTCGTTTCTCATTCCCCAAATTGGTTCGAAAAAAGAAAAAAAATCATCAATGGCCGAAGCTTCGACACTACGGCGACATCGCGGTTCGATTTCAAGATAAGGGGGATGCGCGCGCTCGCGCAAAAGGCTGGGGAGATGCAAGTTCGTCGACGAGCTGAGGGGAGGAGCCGTGGTCGAGCACGCGATGGCGTTTGCGATGGTGGCGTGCGATTATCAGGTCGCGATGGCGATTCGCGATGGAAGCTCTCGACCTCGGAAGGAAGTCGACGACTTCGACTTCAAGATTAGGGGAACACGGCGGCGATAATTGGGGGATCGACGATGGGACTCGCGAGTGGGTCTGGTCGAGGGCTTGCCTGGGTTCGTTCGATTTTGTCAAGGAAGGTATAAATTTCTGTTTGTTAAATTTAACTGTAATTAAAATATTTTTATCAGAGAAATATTTATGCAGTTTTCATATTTTTATATGCATATAGAAAGATATAATTTTTACAGTAAAAAGAAGCAAAATTTAGTACTGTTTGTTTATTTACAGAAAATAAAACATAAAGGTATTGTTTAATTGACTTATCTAAAACTATTTAAATTACTAAAGAAAATTTATTCAAGGAAACTTAGTTTCAAATTAAATTTTTAGTTAAAAAAATTTATTAAGAGAAATTGATTTAAAATAAGATCATTGGATAATTAAAAAAATTACCGAACGAAAAGTGATTATCCGATTATTTCGAATATTAACAAATTGTATAATTATTTATACAAGGTCAAATACAATGATGAAATCAAGCCCGGAATGAAAATGGTTTGCATACATAAATCCAAGGTGAGATCTTCTCACTCAAATGAAAGTGGAATTTTCAGTTATTGATTGTTATTGGATGTGATAGTATATATAGTAATATATAGCAATATATATATATATTGGCATATGTATATATTGATGATTGATTTCCCGCATTATATAGCGGATGAGACCCTATGCGCTGCATAATAGTGGATGATATTTTATAAATCCCATATACCACGGTATTCCACCTCGAAGTGGAATTGGTATTGTGCTAACATCTGTGGATGCAGGGAAACAGGTTGGAGGGATCCAACAGGATTCCTCAAAACATTTGAATTTGTTTCATATGTTGTGTGATGATTTATTTATAATCTGTGGATGATTATATCTGTGATTGAATTTGTTGAAGGCTATAATTTAGCCGAATGTGTTTTTGGTATCGTTGGATACCAGAAATAAATAAATTGGACTTTTGAAATTAAAGTTGAAAATTTTTAGTAAATTCCTTTTGAAAGAATTAAATAAATTTAAAAGAAGTTTGAAAAGGATAAAGTTTTATTTTTGTAATCTTATCGGATTATTTCCAAAATATGGTGAAAGGATTTTAATAAAAGGGTTTTGAATAATATTATTTAAAGGTTGAAGAATTTATTTAAAATGGAATTTTAAATGGTTGGGAAGAATAAAGGAATTTATTTTAAAAGGTGATAAATTTGTTGAAATCCAATTGATAAATGATTTAGTATTTGAAGATAAATCTTTGAGAAATCAATATGAAAATTTATTTGATGTTAAATGAAAAAAAATGAATTTTGTGTTGAAATAAATTTGGAAATTGATTTGTAAAATTGATCGGTATTTGAAATAAATTAAAGAATCAATTTGAAATTTGATTTGGTGTTAAGATAAATTTAGAAATCAATTTGAAATTGATTTGGCGTTGAAATAAAACTTGAAACCAATTTGACAATTGATTTGGAGTTGAAAGTGAATACTTGAGAAATCAATTTGAAATCGTATTAAAAGTGAATATTTGGAAATGTAAATTCAAATGGAATTTATAAAGGAAAGGGAAATTTGTTTAAAAAAAACACTGATTTTTTTTTTTAAGTGTAGAGATAAATTTACGGATTTAGAACGTAAATTTAAAATAAATCGATAAGGATTTATTTAATTAGTTTAAATGGACCATTTTGAAATGGAAGTGTATTTTCCTTGAAAAACCGAGTATATTTCCAAAGTAGCTTTTAAAAATATAAATTAAAGGTTCTAAAGTTGGTTTTTAAAAGAAATATTTGGAAATATATTCTGCGTGAGGAAATTGATTTGAAATTTATTTTCAAAAGTTGAAAGGTGAAAAATGATTTGAAATTGTTTTCAAAGTGTTAAGTGTGGAAAAATATATATCTTGTGAAGATATTTTGAAAATAAATAATTTGGGAAAATTATTTAAATCTGATGATTGTTGTGAATATTGTTGATAGTTAAATCACCGACTATCAATATTGCCTTTGAAATGGAACTTGAATTTGTTTTTATTTAAAACAAACGCTCACTATTCGGGTTAGCTGGGAAAAGACCTTTGTGTCATATAACCCATTTCGAATTAGTGATACGACGATATGGATCTTATTGAAGACCGGTGGCGAAGACCGGGTATTTGTGAAAACGATAGGATGACCTATCGATTGTCTCTGCACTGTTAGCTACGGTATAGAGATTTCCTTTGTGATGGGAAGTTCGATCGGGATTGTGAATACCCGGACGGCAAGGGCTTCTTTGGAAGAGCCTTCGGTTCTGTTCGAACCCCGAACAGACTTGTATGGTTACATGTCTGACATTACATTTTGAGATATAAAGCTGATTTCTTTCAAATACATTTCTATTGGTGGCGGAGAATTTATTCTCTTAGCTTAACACTCTTCTCTGAGACGTACGAGCTCAGAGGTTATGTAGTTGAAATTTATCAATGATATACTCCCAATTTGGTAATGTGGCATGCTGAGTGTTGTTGTGTGATGATCATTTGTTGATCAAAGCGTGGCTTTGTGAAAAAGCTTAGCTTTGTGTACGGGACTTCGTCGGACCTCACACCCCGGAAATGGTCAAAACAGGAATGATGCGGCAAGGTTATGAGGGTCGTGCCCTTTAGGGTATGTCATTTGAAAACGTGTATGCTTGTGCACACTAATTATGCATCGTGTAATATGGACTGACAATATATGCGGAATGTTCTATACAAGTAAATATTTAATAAACTAACTATAACAATTCACAGATATAGAATAGTAAATGCAGTAAACTGTAAAAATCACACCAGGGATTTTTATACTGGTTTGGACCTCCCGTCCTACGTCCAGTCCCAGACTTCTATCTGGATTTTCAATACCAACTACCTCGCTTCACCCGGAGGAACAGGTTTACAACACCCGAACAGCCGAACGGGATTTCGTGCCTCTTACAATACCGAAGACTTCAACAAAAAACAAATACAATTGTTGTTGACAACCTGTGCTCTTAATAACACGGATTTGTCACTTGTAGTACACCCTTCCTATAATCTTATCCTCAAAATATGTGAATGATGTTTGTGAAGATTAAAGGAAGTATATTACTTATTGAATCAAAAGATATGAAATAATTTCAATGATTCAATAAGCAATTGAAATATTTGAGAGCTTTTAGAATGCAAGAATATTTAGAAAGTAAGATCAGAAATTAGAGCATTAATTCTTGGTATTGAATCAATGATTTAGACGTGTTTATATAGAGAATGAATGGTTGTAACTCTTTGTGAAGAGTAGCCATTAATAGATATGATCATTGATGAAAGGTAAGAGATGCAACCATTGGAGAAAGAAGTGTATTTTAGGAAAGGTTGCTCTCTGTTTAAAAACGGTCGACAGGTCAAAAATGGCCGGTAGACAGGATTTCGAAAATATAGACGTTATGTGCATGTGTGCACGTTCATTGTGCATTTTACACAGAGACGGTCGACCGCCTGGATTATAACCGGTCGACCGGTCCCTGTTAAATTGCACAGTGAATGTGCAATGCCTATTCAAACGTATATATTTAGGTGCATGATTATTTGAGGATAGATTTTAACAAGTTTATCACTATTGCAACATTAAATAATCAACCTATAATCTAGAGTACCATATGTAGCTCTTTTGTGAATCTTTATAGCCATAATGTCTTCTTTTTGTCGATCGCCTTTATTTCTTTGTCAGAAATCAAAACTTCGTAGAATCTGTGACTCAACATCATTTCCTTCTGGAAAAGGGTGGTATCATGGTATGGAGCCCAGATACTTACTCATGTAGACACACTTTATTATGGGTGATGTTGGTTACCGAGCGCTCGGATAAAGGTCCCAAAGGACCGGGGAATGGCATAGTCGTGAAGTAGTTACCTATACCCAGAGGTAACCCGGCCTTGTGTTGGCAGAGAGCCAGGTTGGTTCTCGGGACGTCCATCCAGAGGCGATCCCATGTGGCAGTAGGAAGTTCCTTTGCCTGACTATTTGTTGGAAATCCAAAGAAACAATACGAGCCTTGTACGGATTTAGTTGTATAACCTGCTATGGAATGTGGCGGTAACCTGCTATTGAACATAGTAGCTATAGTAGGCATAAGTGCGGAATGCCTATGCTGGCTAAGATTAATATTATACTTTCGAAATGTTTTCCATACTAGACATTAATAATAATAATCCAATGGTTTTGCGTAGTAAGCATCTTTGACTATCATAAGAAGAAATCTCCTCCAATTCTGCGTTTGCATTGTGTGTGTGGCGGGAGGTCTTATGGTAGTTTCATTTTCCAAAAGCATTGCGAATTAATTTTATTTCTTTGTGAAAATAACTGTTTTACGATCTCACACCAGTCACCATGACTGACTCGGAGTTTATTGTTCCCTTTCTAAACTCTGGATGCCCATAATTTTCCACACGGGCAGCCTAGAGTTATGTTATCAGGATATTCTGGAGCTTTGGAGATGTGCTGGATGGCGAGACGTACACCCGTACTTGTTTATTTATTCCGTTGTGTATTCTGTATGAGGACAGGTTTATATAACTGTTCATTGTTGTATTGAGTTGTATATTGACTCTGATTGATGTATGTATAAACTGATATAGTTCTTTGTTTAAAAGACTAGTGATTATCTATTATATATTGTTCCACTGCGAATGTGAGATTCTGATGTTGTTTCTGTTTCTGTTTTTCTGCTCTTTCTTTTCTTCTGTCTTCTTGTACCTCTTCTTTTTAACCTTAATGGTTCGGTTTTTCCGGCATTCGATTGCGCGGCATTTGATACAATGGACGTATTAATGTCGACTTTCGAGCGTCGAAAGTCGCAACCGTTACAAGATCTCAATAGAAGTTCCCATAGAAAGTATGTTTTTTCATTTACATTTTTTTTACTTCTTATGTAAGAGCACAATAAATTTCACTCTAATGACTTTTTACTTACACTCTAATTCTTCTTTTACCGTTTAATGAATGAGCAAAAAAACTTATTATTTATTTTTTCACTTTTAATATTCAGATGATTAGGGAATTATTTAGTTAATACCAAATCAATCGTGTTATCATTCTGATCTAAAATGTAAAACTAATATTATCATATTATATAAATTATGTATGTTAAAAACTTTTATATATATAGATAACAGTTATTACAATAATCTTAAAAATATCAAATTTAGACTTAAGTTACTCTGAGATAGTCCCGAGATGGACTTTAAATTCCGAGATGTCAATCCGAGATGTACACCCAAGATACACTCATCTCACCCGAGATCTCGTCCGATACGAGATAATGTGTGTAAAATTTCCGAGACGAAATGCGATCGAAATCCGAGATTTAAAACCTTGGACTGGCAGCTATCCAAAATGAAATTACACCATGGAGAAACTGAAAAACTTGCGTCCAAAAACCCGTGATAATTTCAAATAAAACTAAGGATAAAGTAATTGTGAAATTGACAAAAGAAGGATTAAACTTTGTAAACTGGAAAACTTTGTAAAACTCCGCACGATGGAAGTCAATTTATATTATCTATTTCCTTTTCTTTTAATAACATTTGTTTTTTCTATCTCTGTATATGGACTTCTGAATTTCAATTTATATTATCTATTGCCACTCAATTTTCAAACCTAGAAGACTCGAATTCATTAGCGTCTTCAGCCCGCAGCTCCTTTTGCCTATGAAGTATCGAAAATAGAATCGATAACACCGTGGCTTTTTGTATGGTAATGCCACCTAAGTTCATATCCACAGCCTTCAATTCTGGTTAAATTCACCGGCCCAGTGTATTTGACATAATTTTTTTCAGCAGTTTTGTATTAAGAGCTGAATGTTTTTCCATGACATGGTGCATATATTAAGAGCTAGATGTTTTTTCAGCAGTGTTAAATTCTGCTTATATTATTTAACTACTAACAACTCCTCCACAATTTGTTTACCTGTACATATTTTTGTACTTTACCATTTTCGATTTCCCATAATCCTCTGTGCTATTCAGTGAGCTAATACATATTTGTTTCGATGTTTCTCTTTAATTTTTTTTTGTAATTTGGTAGTTTATTATATCTTTCAGACTGTAACATAGTTGAACTTTTTGTTCGTAGATTAGGAAACATGCACGAGCAAAACGTAGACTTCTACTTCATGCAAAGCAGCTTAAAAAAAGGGTAAGATCGGTGCAGTTTGCATGTAATTTTTGTACGGCAGAGTTATGTCTGAGGAAAATTTCCTATGCAACCGCCACAAAAAGGAGGGTACTTTGCAACTGCAATTTTTTCAAAGATACCGACTAGGAGGTTGTATGCTACTTCATGATTACATTTATTTAAACTAATTTCTTAATGAATTATCAGTATATATTACTTATTTTTCTTCTGCTTTCACTATTCTGTATGTCATTTAAATCGCAAATATAAGCATCGGTACTTGAAGCCTCGGCGGGTAAGGTGTTTGAACCTAGGTAGGCTTTAAACTGCTGCATATGAGACTGAACCTAGGTAGGCTCTAAAGTGATAAATGTGTGACTCATCTCTTTTATGGACTTCCCTAAACTGAAAGCATGAGAGATAGCCAGAAAAATCTTCTCTTTAATTTCATCCCAGTGAATTTGTAAAATTGTGCATTGAACCCATCTATACCCGGACTACTATTACCATCTATTTGAAATACAGCTTTCCTCATTTCCTATATATTAACAACTTCAAAAGTTTCCTTTTTTGCTTCATCGGTTATGATTTTTTTTACAAACAATATTTTGAAATCTGTTTTTAATTTATACCGAGTTATACAAATGCTTGGAATAATAGATATCATCCTCTATCAAGTTTTTTGTATTTGTTGTATTATCTCCATTTTCATCCAACTGACCTCTCTTATTTGTTTTACTTCTCCTTGTTGACATCATAACATGATAAAACTTTGTAGGTTAATCTCCTTGAGTAACCCGTTTCAATTTTTATTTTTAAATATTTTATACTGCTTCAGTATGTGACATTGCCTAAAACTATTCAACACTTTGCGTGTATTCACTTATCAATTTTTCATCATGTGGGTTTTGCAGAATTTGCTAGTAAAATTCATTGGTATATCTTGCAGTCCTTATTTCATCATTGCTTCCTTGATGAGAATAGAGAAGAAGTCTCTTCAAGGTTAGAAATAGTGTCCTTTGCTTGTTAGTTGAATGCTTGTTTCTTACGGTCATTTGCAGTCCTTATTTCTTTGTTTGTTTGTATTATTTTTTTGAGTATTTGTTGTTGCAGAGGCACTTGAATCTTTCGAGGAAGTATGTGAATTTGTTCCTTCTAATCAAGGATTCCTTGACCAGGTTTGACAGCACTACTAATGCTTGTTAGCATCATTTTCTTTTTGTGTAGGTTGCATGGGCATAGGTTTTATGTTAACTAAGTTAACTTTGTTTTATAAAAATTAAACAAGTTTATAAAAATTGACTAAACTTAAAAAAAAATTAACTAAGTTAACTAAGTTTTATTATAAAACCAAGTTTCTAATATTAATTAAGTTTTATAAAGATTTAACAAACTCGACTAAGTATACAAAAGTATAAATTAACAGAATCTTCTACAACAACAACAACAATAACAATAATAAACAACTAAGATTTATAAATATTAAATAAGTTTATAAAAATTAACCAAGTATTATAAAATTTAACTAAGTTAACTAAATTTTATAAAAATTAACGAGTTTAGTTTATAAAAATTAACTGAGTATATATAAAAAAATATATACAACTAAACCTTCTATAATAATAATAACAATAATAATTATTATTACTATTGTTAACTAAGATTTATAATAATGCTAAGTTAACTAATATTTATAAAATATTAAATGAGTTTATAAAAATTAAGTAAGTATTATAAAAATTTAACTAAGTTAACTGAGTTTTATAAAAGTTAACAAGTTTAATTTACAAAAATTAACTAAGTATATAAAAATATAAAATATAACTAAATCTTCTATAATAATAACAATAACAATAATTATCGTTATTAACTAAGATTTACAGTAATAATAAGTTAATTAAGATTTATAAATATTAAATAAGTATATAAAATTAACTAAATATTATAAAATTTTGACTAAGTTAACTAAGTTTTATAAAAATTAACAAGTTTAGTTTATAAAAATATAAAATACAACCGAATCTTCTATAACAATAATAATAAACTAAGATTTATAATAATAACAATAAGTTAACTAAGATTTATAAATATTAAATAAGTTTATAAAAGTTAACTAAGTATTATAAAATTAACTAAGTTAACTAAGTTTTACAAAAATTAAGTAAGTATACAAAAATATAAAATATAACTTAACCTTCTATAATATTAACTAAGTATTATAAAATTAACTAAGTTAACTAAGTATATAAAAATATAAAATATAACTTAATCTTCTCTAATATTAATAATAATTAACTAAGATTTATAATAATAATAATAAGTTAACTAAGATTTATATAATAACAATTAATTAAGACTTATAATAATAATAAGTTAACTAAGATTTATAAATATTAAACAAGTTTATAAAAATTAACTAAGTGTTATAAAAATTTAACTAAGTATGATTTATAAATATTAAATAAGTTTATATTATTTTGTACCATCTTGATTAATTAAATATAAAGATGGAGTTCAAAGTACAATGTAACGAGCTTTGAATGTGGTAAATGCTACATATTGCTTGAGCTTCTGAGTCTTCAAATTTTGAATAACTATCATTGGTCATTTTTTTGACATAGATGACAGTTTTGCATTATCATCTGACAGTTTTGGAAACAGCCTGTTTAACGATGATACCAATACTGATGTTAGTATTCTACCTCCGTTTAACAGTGATGCCTCCGGGAACGAAAGAATTTAAAATGAATTGTATTAAAATTTTATAAAATTGAAGGAGTTTGATAAGAAAATATCTATATATTTTTAATGTGGGTTTTTCTAGTTAAAGATGATTGAAACCCAGAAAAATATTATTGTTTTGAAATGAAATATGCAGAGGTTGAATAACTTGAATTTAATCTTCAAGTGATAACAGCTATTAATCATTGTTTCCGTGCTAACCTGAAACTTAGCGTACATCACTTTCATACTGCTCAAAAAAAATTTATATATATATATATATATATACATATATAAATGATTTGATTAAGGCAAATGGGTGGGATTGCTCCTCTTTACCAATAAATCAAGATAAAAAGGAAATCATTCAATACATGCCTATCTACTATGGCAGAGACATGGATGTATGGGTCTGGAAGCCTACTGGAAATGAATTTTCTACTAAGGCCACCTGGGAGGAGATTAGACAAAAAGACAGCAAAGCTTCTTGGAGCAAAATTATATGGGACCACGTTAACAATCCAAAAATGGCTTTTACAGCTTATAAAGCTATTCTGAAGAGACTGCCGACAAGGGATAAACTATCGAAATGGGGAGTAGTCAATGAAACTGTCTGTGTCTTATGTAATCAGAGCTCAGAATCACATGAACACTTATTTTTTGAATGTAGCTTTGCTAACTCGGTGTGGACCTCGTGCAACAAATACCTAAACATAAGACCTTACTCTAACAACTTAATAGAACAAGTAGAGTACCTGAGTCGGAGAGGAGGCGATAAAGACGTTGAATCCAAGCTGCACAAAATCGCCATCACTGTGACTGCGTGGAGCATATGGAAAGAAAGGGATCGAAGAATTTTCCAGAGCAAGCATAGAAATCACACGGAAGTTAATGGATTAGCAATTGTGGACATGCAGATAATTCGGAAGAGGATTAAGAGAGGGATACTTACCAGGCAGGCACGAGACGAAGCTCATGTTGTAGGAGAGGACTGGAGCTTTCCATCGCAAGGAAACCCAAGTACGAGTCATCAGTTCCAGCCGCCATGAAATGATTTGGGAGAGAAGCTTTTCCTTTTTTGCTTTTTGGAAAGGGTTAGTTTATGTCGGAATGTTCTGTACTTTGAGTTTGTACTGTTCAGCGTGGGCTGACTTTGTTCTGGGCTTTTAATGCCTTAAATAAATTTTTACCAATTTACAAAAAAAAAATATAAATGATTTGGCTATACCTATTTACTCAGAAATCATACAACTTAATGACGTGGTAATATTTAGTGGCATGACTAAACAATAACATTTCAAAAAAATTCCTAATCACTTTCACTAAAGGAAAAACAGAACCGTGATTATAAGATAATGTTTAGTTTTATATAGGCATTTAGCTTTAGCTAATATTTACTTTAAAGCTACGAACTAGCTGTCATTTATGGATAAAAGATTTGTAATATCAATATTTACTTAAAAGCTACGAATTAGTTGTCATTTATGGATAAAATATTTGTAATATTTGAAAAAATAGATATAAAAAAATTAAAGAAGAAAAAAAAGGAAAAAGGGAAAACTGAAGAAGCAGAACAAAGAAACTAAGTAGTTGTTTCTAACAAAAATTCAATACTACGCTTGAGGATGTGAGTTACGTTTTAGCAGTATGATTCTCTTTGTCTATCAGTTCTGTGATGCAGTTATGCAACATTGGAAGACCCTAACTAATTATTTCATTACATGATGTAGTGTACCATATATGGAAAAAGTTTATTTGATACGATTTTGAGTATTGGTGTTAACTCTACTTTCTTTTCCATCACAGCATTTTAAATCAATTGCGTTGGAGGCTGATCATTTGCTTAATGATCTGCAAAGAAGTCTCTTCAACCAAAGGGATAAACTGACTTCATTTGCAAACCAACAGCGTGAGGTTGATCCCAGACTACTGGTTTGAAATTCAGTTTTATTCCTTTTATTATTCCCAACTAATTTATTAAATTGGCTAACCATTAAGGGGCACTTACGAGCTGTAGAGACAAGTTGAACAATTTTAAAGGTCACAACCAATTTTTCTGCACTTTGGATAGTCATGTATCTAAGTTGATTAGTAGAGTACTATATTGAAAGAAACACAAAATGTACAAGACCAACTTTATGATCTTGAGAAGAAGTTTGAGGTATATCTCATTGCTGGTTAAACATTTTGTTGGCCTGCAGCAATACGGTCTTGTCTACTTCCTCTGATGATTATATGTTTTATGCTTTTAAAAGGAGTGTGCTGCAAATGAAGAAAGGGAGCTGCTTGAAAAGGTAGCATAAATGTTTGCTAGTTCATGTGCTAGTAAGAAGGAGCCGGTATGCTTTCTCTATTCTTTTAGTATGCAACAAACAATATTGCATGTAATGGTTCGAAACACATTTATATACTAGATACTAACACAGAGTCTAAGACTCTAAGATCAGATTAGTCGTATAATGGATAGTTGGTAAAACAATACACATTGAATTATATACTGATCAAATACAAACGGCACAAGTTTATATTGTAACCGACCTTGCAATTAATAATAGAAAAAAACAAGTATAAAGAAAAGTTTCAAGCTCATTCTTTCACATGTTTGTTTTATAAAGCTTAAAATAACTTGAGAACTAGCTATTTAATGTTTCCGTCTTTTAATCCTAATCAAGTACGTATAATAAAGAACTTTTCCATTGCAGGTGGATAGATATATTTGATGGGAAAAAATAGTAACATTATCGCAGCAAGTTATGGATTCGAAGTTACTTTTGATGACATAACTACATTTTGGTTTGTATGCTTGTATGTATTACTAATTTTGGTTACTAGTTGCTGCTTTTTCAACATTGAAATATTATTAACTTATTATCTATTTTGATGTAAGAATATTGTGTATGTTTATTATGTAATGTTTCATGTTAATTGTAAGACGTGTGATTAATATAATATGTTGATCATAAAATGTGTGATTAATATAATATATGTTTGTTATGAAATATATGTGTTTATATAAATTGTGTTATACATAAATTGTGGCTGCATATAGAATTGGAACCTGCTATATATTGGTTAGGAACTGAGCAAAATACGACAGCGTTTATAAAATGCTATGAAAATATTTAACAGCATTTCTAAATCGCTATAGAAAAGATTAAACAGCGTTTTCGAAACGCTATAGAAAGTTTTAACAACGTTTTCGAAACGCTATAGAAATGCTATAAATAGAACCCAATCATTTCAGAAAACACTGTAAATAAATATCATCGCAACAAAAGAAACACTGTAAAAACGTATTAATGACATCAAAAAAACACTTTAGATACGTGGATTTTACAGCGTTTTCTGTCTTGCTATGGTATATGTCTGAGCTATAATGGCATGTTAATATACAGCGTAGTTAAAAATACTGTTAAAGGTTTTTATAGCGTTTTTGAAACACTATGACAGATACATTTTGTTGTATTGAAAATTTATTCTCATAGTAGAGACACGGATCTCAAATAGGAGACTGGAAGGTCATGATTCATGAACCAGTAGTCTTTTAGTCGAGAATAAGATTCTCTAGTCTGATTTTTGTCAATAAGCTTTTGATGGCTCTTAAAACTTTTCATGAAGAGATATGGATTGGCTTCTCATTGCCAATGTTTTTTAGAAAACTTTTGAAATATCAAGACTGCTTGATCAAAAATCATTTGTATGCATTTACTAATGCTATATAATATCTTTGAAAAGTTAATTTTTGACATATGGACATTTGTCCTCCCCTAACTGTAGGGTAATTGGAAATAGTTTTCTTGTGAAGATATGCTTGAGAAATTCCATTCCAAACAACTTGCCAAAAATAGGGTTGAGAAACATAGTTTTTCCTTTGGATTTACCACCATGTTCTAGTAGGCGCTGCTTAGTAGCTGAGTAGTCTATTCTGTAAGCTTCTCAAATAATGATGTTGAACTGATAGGAGTAAGTTTCATGAGAGCTGATAATTCTTTCCAACACCCCAAAGTAATGCTAAGAAAGATTGATAGTCTATTGCAAGAATAGTGAGTGAAATTCCCTTGAGAATTGCCTTTCAATATGACTTTATTTGTTGATAATTCTTAGACTAGACCTTTCGATGTCGTCGAAAGGTATATACTGTGGATTAAGCAACCTTTCGACTTTGTTGAGCTAGTAAGAAGTCTTCTGCAAGGGTTAAGGTCGAAATTCCCTGAATTAAGTCCTTGAAAGGTAGGTTTCAATCTTGTCGAAAGGTTAGGGTGATAGCATTCTTTGGGTTTAGGCTGGATATCAAATTCTTTGGTGGAAATGTAGTAGCTTTTGACCTTGTCGAAAGGTTAGACCTCAAAACTGATGGTTTCGGAAGGTTACAGTGTGTATTGGTATCGGTTGGGTTGTTGACCTTGTTGAAGGGTTCAGATTGTAAAGTTGAAGGCTTCGAAGGGTTATAGTAGTTATTTGAAACAGAAGTGTTGTCGACCTTGTCGACAAGAACCTTTCGATGAGTTTAAACCTGAAAATAGGAGTTAATCCAACAAAAGTTTAAGCAAACAATAAAGTAAGTGACAAAGCTTAGGACTTCCCTCTTTATCGAAGAAAAAGCTTTATTTTATTAAATTCCCAAATTAGCACTCAATTAGGGTTACAATATATTGATTAAGAAGATACGAGACTAGAATGAGAAAGTTTGGATCCCCCTAAACATGACCCCTTGGGTCTTATTTATAGATGCAGGCGGGCCCCCCTTTCGACTCCATGCTCTCGACTGGGTCAGAAGGTCCTCCTTTTATATGCAGCTGTGAACCTTTCGTCTTTGTCGAAAGGTTTGCCCCTTTATGCCATAATGAACCTTTCGACGTTGTCGAAAGGTTTGCCTTTCTGATGTCTTCATGAACCTTTCGACTTTGGCAAAAGGTTGCTTTTCTGATGTCTTCATGAACATTCCAACTCTGTCAGAAGGTTTCCTTTCTGATGCTTTCATGAACCTTTCAATGTTGTCGAAAGGTTTGCCTTGTTCATACTGTTGTGAACCCTTCGACCTTGTCGGAAGGTTGCTTTTCACTTGAACGTTGTCGGGAGCTGTGCCTCCCTGCAATGTTTTCGAAAGGTTGTCTTTCATTCTTTACTGACTTTTGAGTGTTGCCTTCTTCATAGAACCTTTCGATATTGTCGAAAGGTATCCTGGATGTGTCTTAACCGGTTCTAAAGGTTTGCTATGCTTTTGAAAAGGTCTCCACGGGGTTGCTAATTCTTGCTTTAACTTCTTCATCTTCTTCGAAAGGTTAGAACTCCCTGGATACTGTGAGATGGAACCTTTCGACCCCTTCAAATGGTTTTGAAGCTGTTAAACTTTGATAACTGTATCCCTTCGACTCCTTTGGAAGGTTTGGTCTGAACTCCTCTTTCTTAGTCTTTGTTGAAGGACCTTTCGACCCAATCGGAAGGTGGATTTTTTGGAGTAACATTTGCCCTAACCGTTTCGAAAGGCTATACATGCTTTCGAAAGGGTTGAATTGGTTGAATACTCATCTGGTAGAAATGATGAAGGCGAAACCATAACGTTTCGAATGTTTTGGTGCATAATGGTGAAGTTTATGCTATCCATTATATTTGTAAGGTAGCTTCCAACCTTGTCGAAAGCTCTTTGTTTGTTAACTTCTAATGGTGGTCTTCGACTTCGTCGAAAGCTTTCTATTTATTCTGTTGAAACATCCTCTTGGCTCCTTCTTTCATACTTTATTTCTAAGAACATTTTATGGGTAACATTTAGCCCCCCTGTATGAAAGAAGCTTTTGTTCTTTAGGACAAAAATCCCAAAGAATCTCCCTCTTTGATTCCAGCAAAACAAACAATAACTTCTATAAGGATCTTAACCTTGAGGTTGAACCATAATGAGTATCCTTATAATTCCAAATACTATATGGTTATTTTATTAGGTAGAGCATTCAAGCAATCATATGACCATTGTAAATATATGAAACGATATTACCTGGTCTGTTGTTATCAATTTTAAGTAAATAGACCCTCCCCAAAAAGGCCATTGCATACACTAACTCCCCCGTTCTCTAATTATATCTTCCTCAACCATTAAGAATTAATTTCCTGCTCTTGGCAGTCTTATCTAGTTCCTTGTGCTTTGATGAGAGTCCAACCAATATCATGAAAGTTTTATATGGAATCTAACTTCAGGAAGTTAATATATATAGTTCGTAAATTAATAGGAAAAATTCAATGACAATATTTAAAATTCATAAAACCAAAAAATCTGATGAAAAATCATCAAAGATTCAACAAGGAAATCAGAAATATGAAATTCACACAAATAAGAAATTTCAAGATTCACAAACGCATAAGATCACTATAAAAAGAATCCGAAAATCCAAGGATCCAAAAATGTAGGCAGAAAACAGTTTGGACCACATCTTTTAAACAATCTACACAAAATTCTTTCCACTACAACATCAAAAATTCAATATAAACTCTTTTGATCACCAAGGAAATTCAACAAAGAAGTCATGGAATTAAGAATTCATGCAAACAAGAAATCAATTAGAAACCATTACAAAAGTCCCATAGGAAAATCAAGCGTATATCATTCACAAATCATCAAGGAAGTCAACATGGAAATTCAGAACTCTCAAAATCAACAATTCAATAAGAAACCATTATGAAATCTCAGCAAGGAGGTTAACTATATAGAATTCACAAATCATTGTAAAAGTCGATCAGGAAATTTGAAATCCGTGAATCCAAAATTCAATAGGAAATCATAATGAAAACTCAATAAGGAATTCTCAAATCACCATTAAACCAATTAGGAAGTCTAAAACTCAAAAATTTAGAAATCCAATAAGAGATCATCAAAACTTCAATAAGGGAAACCAGAACTCATGAAAGAAGAAATTCAATATGAATTCATCGAAAAATCCAACAAGGAAAACTAAAATATAAAATCCATAAATCATCATAAAAATTCAATGAGAAACTTCAGTATTCACAAAATCACCATAAAATCATTAAAAATCCAACAAGGAACCAAGAATACAAATCATCATAAAAATTAGCACAGGAAATCGGAATTCTCAAATCAGAAATTCAATATGAAATCATCACAAATCCAACAAGAAAATCTGAAATATGAAATCCATAAATCGTCATAAAAATTCAATGAGAAACTTCAGAATTCACAAAATTAGAAATTCAATATGAAATCATCAAAAATCCAACAAGGAAATCCATAAATCATCACAAAAATTCCATGAGAAACTTCAGAATTCACAAAATCAAAAATTCAATATGAAATCATCAAAAATCCAATAAGAAAATCCAAAATATGAAATCCATAAATCATCATAAAAATTCCATGAGAAACTTTAGAATTCACAAAATTAGAAATTCAATATGAAATCGTCAAAATTCCAATAAGAAGTCCAAAATATGAAATTCATAAAACGTTATAAAATTCAATGAGAAACTTCAGAATTCATGGAACCAGAAATTCAATATGACATCATCAAGAGTATCCAGCATGGAAATCAAGAATATGAAATTAGTAAATAATCACAAAAGCCAATGTGGAAATTTTGGCTTCACAAAACTCAATATAAAATTTTCATGAAAAGAGATAAGGAATCTGAAAGTTCGCAAAATCAATAATTCAGCCAAAATCTTATCAGGATCTCATCTGACGAATAAACTATTTATAAATTCATCCAATATGCACCAAATTAGAAGTCTGTCTAGTAATAACACATTTAATTAATGTGTGATTCCTAAAGTGCCTATAAGTTGGTAGTACTATTGTTACATTGGAGCCGAGTAGCTTCATAAAGCCGCGTAATTATTCGGAATAGTGGTTCCATATTATCGCTTGACCATTTAGTATTGCAATGGTCCAAATAACATATTGATATATATACATAAATATAATATATATAGACTCTTCTATCTTAAAGGGACACTTTATTTCCAATGATTGGTTTAATCAATCTATCTTTAAATGGAGTCACTTTCATCTTTGGTGTAAGAACTCGCTATATAATCTATCCCTTTGACTCATATATAGATCTTTGCTTTTGGTATCACATTATGGATTCCTTTTATCCATTCCTTTGTTTCATGTTCCTCTGTTGGAATGCATTTTCCTTAGTCCCTTGTGGTAGGTGCCACTTTTCAGGCATTAGATGTATTGATATTTGATAGCTCATATTTTGCTCTTTCTGACTATGGTTTTGGATTTTTTGTCTATTTGCCTTTGTTTGTACCCCTCTATTGGATTTCATCTTTGTCTTAGATGATGGATGGGTTTCTTTCTTTAACCCTTTATTCTCCTAGGTTTTAATTCTAGTTTTAATTTGTAGACATCTTTGTCTTCCTTCATCTGTTTCGGTGCCTCCTATGGGCTTCCCTTCATTCTGAGGGATAGAGTTTATGTTAAGCTGACTTTCCATTAAAAGATTACTAATGGGTGCTTATCATGATCGTCCCCTGAGAGGTGATGTGGACGTTAGGGGTTTTCTGATTTTGTGGGTGCTTATCCAGACCCTCCTCTAAGAGGTGATGTGGACGTTAGGGGTTTTCTGACTTTGTGGGTGCTTATCCAGACCCTCCCCTAAGAGGTGATGTGGACGTTAGGGGTTTTCTGACTTTGTGGGTGCTTATCCTGACCCTCCCCTAAGAGGTGATGTGGACGTTAGGGGTTTTATTCCGCCCCCTAGAAGGTGCTTCGGATTGGATGTTGGAGGCTCATTCTCAAAAAAAAATTTGTACTCCGGATTGGACGTCGGAGGTTGATCCTCAAAAACATTTTTTGTACTTTGGATTGGACGCCGGAGGTTGATTCTCAAAAATATTTTTTGTACTCCGGATTGGACGTCGGAGGTTGATTCTCAAAAACATTTTTTGTGCATATGTGTGTGTGTGTGTGTGTGTATATTATTTTCAAAGTTTTTGTTCCTCTTTTAAGAGACATTTTCGAGGAAAATTGAATAGTTTTGTTCCAACCTTCTATGAGGTATGAAAGTAATTTTGATCCTCCTTCCAAGAGGTATAAAAACATTTTTGGAGACATTGGTGAAAATCTCTTTTGGTCCATTGACCTTTTTGGAATATATATATATATATATATTAGAAAAATTGATGAAGAACTAATAGCCGCCCTAAGTTTCAGGAGAACTGTTCTTTGTACTGCATTGACTTAAACATTGATAGTTGCTTTGTATGAGGTATTTGAGCCGTCCTTCTCAAGTAGCTAGAAATTTGTTGAGCTCCACCGGTGTGTTGAATGTCATGGACTGGTTTTGTTTTGTTTTTGCAAGGCGAGCCAGTAGTTATAGTGGGCCGACCACTAATATATTTATTATTAAAAAAGGAGAATACAAGGGCAACTAGGAAATGAAAAAAAAACAAGAAAACGAAAAGAAAGGAAAAAAACGGACAACAAAGAACAGCAGGAAGGACCAAAAAAGAGGCAAAAAGAGGCTTGCAAGGAAAATCAACCCAGAATCGTGTTAATTTTCAAAGCATGCCCAATCATACCATCTTTAAGATAGCTTGATAAAGCAACGTGACAGGCCATTTTACTTCTTTAAAGAACCTGATATTTCTTTCTTCCCAAACGACACATAGGACTTTTTTCAGCATTCTCAAAAGCAGATCGGTTGACTCATTTCTCCTTCTCGACTGATTAAATATAGTAACTCATTCAATAGCAGGGTCCCTGGAAGGCCCGTGCAGACTATGAGCGGAAAGAAGTCTCTTCCATATAGAATGGACATAATTAGATGCAAAAAATAAATAAACAACAGTTTCATTTCTTCTACCACATAGTAAGCATTTAACAACCAAAATAGTACCAGTTTTGACGAGACGATCACGAGTTTGCAGGGCGTTGTTTAAAACTTGCCAAAGCATTATATTTTCTGAAGGCTTAGAAACAGAAGTCCAGACCCTCTTATACCAAGGAAAAATGGTAGAATGTTGAACAGTTATCAAAGCTTGATAAACATCGGCAATAGTATGCTTGGTTTTGGAGTTCCAAGACGTACAGTTAGAAGAAGGCATTTTATAATTCACGCAAATGTCTGACCATAAAGCAGTGATGATGGGTGAACTAGAATGAGGAAGGGAGACATTACCATCATGGATGTAGGAAGCTGCTAGAGCATTCTCAGGGATGCCAGAAAGAACTCGACTATTGTAGTCAATGTAATTAGCCAATATTACACCCTGCTTAGACCAAGGAGTGAACTAGAATAATGAGTTCGGAGAAGACAAAACAAGAGGGAGGATCTCGTGTCTAATCTTGAGGAGGCAGCTCCAAAACCATAAGCAATTAGGAGTTTCGACCATGTTCCAAAAGTTCTTGGTTTTTAAATTGTAATGAATGTTCCATTGTGCCAAAAGGCAGGGATTATTATTTAATATCAGGTTGATATAATGAGAAGAGGCAGCAAGGTTCCATAGTTCTAGGTCAATAATACCCAAACCACCTTGTTTAAGAGAAAGTAGGAGTTTATGAAAAGCAATGGGAATGAGTTTCCTTGAGTAGGGGTTAGCATGCCATAAGAAGTGATTAAAAGCTGCATTTATCATGTGGATTAGTTTCTTAGGCAGAATGAATAATCTCGCATAGTATGTCATCATAGAGAATCCAATAGATTTAACAATAACCAGTCTACCAGCCAAGGACAAATGAGATGAAGACCATCTATTGAGCCTGCACATAATTTTCTCATATAAAGGAAGGCAATGCACAGTAGTAATTCTTGTATCCGAAATAGGAGCTCCCAAATGAATTTCATCTGTTAAAAAAGTTTGAAGGCCAGAAAAGTTCTGAATTTCCAGAACTTCAGAAGGAGAGAGACCAACAATTTTAATATGAGATTTATTCTTATTTATTTTCAGGCCTGTTAAAACAGAAAACTTATCAAGTGTATGCAGAATAGATTCGATGGAGGAATGTAATGGCTTAGTGAAAACCAAAAGATCGTCAGCAAACATCAAAGAAGTGATATTGTGTTTAGCACATTTTGGATGGAAGACAATATGTTTAAGAATAACTTCTTGATTGATCATCTGAGTGAGACATTCCATGACAGATATAAATAAATAAGAGGAGATAGGGTCACCTTACCGTATTCCTCATCCTAAAGAGAAGTAACCAATGCTAGAACCATTGACAATGACTGAATATTTAGGTGTGGATATGCAAGTGTAAATCCATGCAAGGAATGGTAATGGAAAGTTCATTTTAGACATAATAGAGATGATTGTATCCCAGCGCATAGTGTCATATGCTTTTTGCATATCAAGTTTTAATACACACTTAGGAGATATAGATTTTCTATTGTATCCTTTCATGATTTCAAAAGAAAATATAATATTCTCAGAAATAGATCTATTCGGGAGGAAGGCGGATTGATTGGCAGAGATAATTTCATTAAGACAACCCTTCATTCTAGTAGCTAGAATCTTAGCTATACATTTGTATGTAACATTACAACAGGCTATCGGTCTGAATAGAGAAACATCTTGAGCCAGTACAGTTTTAGGGATGAGGCAGAGATTTACCTGTAATGACACTCGAATTTCAAATCAGCACATGAAATTTTTTGAAATACAAATCAAATTTAGAATTTTATGAATAGGAAAAGTTCATAGTAAACGAATGCCACTGGACTTGATGGCTCAATAGACTGTTAATATGTCATTCTTTCTTTTAGAGATCCCGATTTGATTGCGTTTTGGACCAATCTCGATAGGGCGCGACATTCATCGGTCTTATGTCCATTTGCTTTGGGGTAGTCGCAATAATCATTCCTTTTGCTTGGTTTAGGGCAGCTTGATATACTGTGAGTGATTGGAAAGCTTTCAGAATCTTTTGCTACAGCGAAAATATAAGAAAGGGGCCTGTTCAAATTCACATAATTGGATTTAGAAATCTCTTTCTGAATTTTCCTCCTACTTTTCTTTCCCTCCAATCTTTCACTAAGGGACTCAAAATTGATTCCTTCTATCCTTTGTCTTTGTAGGGATTCCCTTGTCGCGGAATATTTTTCCTCCATCTGAATAAATTTCTCAGCTTGAAAATAGAAGTTCTGTAGATCTTTACATCCATGAATATAAACTTGTTCCCAGAAAGGGGTTTGTTCTATTAGCCCGGACCGAACAGCTATTAAATTGTCTCTATCGGTTGCATTTTATGCCTTTAATGCTTCAGTATCGAACCTCTTTAAATGCTCGTTTAGTGGTTCTCTTGGTTTTTGTTTAATTGTAGCTAGCAGGCTAAAGCTCATAGTTTAATCTTTGAATGCGTAAAATTGCGTCACAAAGTCCTGAGAAAACTGTTTCCAGGAATAAATGGTCTTCTTTTGATAGTTCCTACACCATTTGATAGCTGCTCCTTGAAAAGTAATCGGGAAAAGTTTGCATCGAACTATACCAGAAGCATTGTATAAGTTCATCCAATTTTCAAATGTTGTAAGGTGATCATCTAGATTAGTAGTTCCATCATACTTTAGTGGGGGAATTTGAATGTGAGAAGGGATGTTAGCTGCCATAATTTCTTCTGAAAAAGGAGCCTTTTGCAGGATAACATATTTCCTTAATTCGTCGAATACATTTTTTATTGCATCCTCCATGACTTGGTTGTGAACGTTGTCATGGTGATCTCCACTGTCCTCCATAGTTAAACCGTTTGATTGCTCAATGGTCCTCTTAGCTTGACTTCTTTGATCTTTATTCGGAGGTTGTGCTTCATCTTCTCCTTCCATGATCCCAAACGATTTCTGAGATGGAATCCCTTCAAGCAATTATCGCATTGCTATGATTTGTTGTTGTAGATACTGAACTTTAATCTCATTGTTTATCAGGGTTGAAGGCTGTCCAATTTCTATATTTTCTAAGTTAAAGTTTGGGATGATATTTTTTCCAAAATTGATTGCGGCATAGCCCCTTCATTTGAGATGTCATTATCTTTACTTATTCCTTCCATCTTTTCTTCTTCGAACGAAAAGCTTTATGTAATTAATCTGTGGCTGTTAACCACAAGGTTGGAGGTTCAGGCCCTCCTTCTAGCGCCAAAAATGTTAATAAGAATCCTTGTCAACACCCCAAAGTAATGCTGAAAAAGATTGATAGTCTATTGAAGAACAGTGAGTGAAATTCCCTTCAGAATTGCCTTTCAATTTGACTTTATTTGTTGATAATTCTTAGACCAGACCTTTCGACATCGTCGAAAGGTATATACCGTGGATTAAGCAACCTTTCGACTTTGTTGAGCTAGTAAGAAGTCTTCTGCAAGGGTTTAGGTTGAAATTCCCTGAATTAAGTCCTTGAAAGATAGGTTACAATCTTGTTGAAAGGTTAGGGTGATAGCCTTCTTTGGGTTTAGGCTGGATATCAAATTCCTTGGTGGAAATGTAGTAGCTTTTGACCTTATCGAAAGGTTAGACCTCAAAGCTGATGGTTTCGGAAGGTTACAGTGTGTATTGGTATCAGTTGAGTTGTTGACCTTTTCGAAGGGTTCAGACTGTAAAGTTGAAGGCTTCGAAGGGTTACAATAGTTATTTGAAACAGAAGTGTTGTCGACCTTGTCGACAAGAACCTTTCAATGAGTTTGAACCTGAAAATAGGAGTTAATCCAACAAAAGTTTAAGCAAACAATAAAGTAATTGACAAAGCTTAGAACTTCCCGCTTTATCCAAGAAAAAGCTTTATTTTATTAAATTCTCAAATTAACACTCAATTAGGGTTACAATATATTGATTAAGAAGATACGAGACTAGAATGAGAAAGTTCGAATCCCCCTAAACATGACCCCTTCGGTCTTATTTATAGATGCAGGTGGCCCCCTCTTTCGACTCCATGCTCTCGATCAGGTCGAAAGGTTCTCCTTTTATATGCATCTATGAACCACCTTTTATCTTTGTCGAAAGGTTTGCCCCTTATATGCCATAATGAACCTTTCGACATTGTCGAAAGGTTTGCCTTTCCCGATGCGTTCATGAACCTTTCGACTTTGGTGAAAGGTTGCTTTTCTGATGTCTTCATAAACCTTTCAACTCTGTCGGAAGGTTGTCTTTCTGATGCTTTCATGAACCTTTCGATGTTGTCGAAAGTTTTGCCTTGTTCATACTGTTGTGAACTCTTTGACCTTGTCGGAAGGTTGCTTTTCACTTGAACGTTGTCGGGAGCTGTGCCTCCCTCCAATGTTGTCGAAAGGTTGTCTTTCATTCTTTACTAACTTCTGAGTGTTGCCTTCTTCATAGAACCTTTCGATATTGTCGAAAGGTATCCTGGATGTGTCTTAATCGGTTAGAAAGGTTTGCTATGCTTTCGAAAAGGTCTCCACGGGGTTGCTAATTCTTGCTTTGACTTCTTAATCTTCTTTGAAAGGTTAGAACTCCTTGGATACTGTGAGATGGAACCTTTCGACCCCTTCAAAAGGTTTTGAAGCTGTTAAACTTTGATGACTATATCCCTTTGACTCCTTCAAAAGGTTTGGTCTGAACTCCTCTTTCTTAGTCTTTGTTGAAGGACCTTTTGACCCAGTCGGAAGGTGGATTTTTTGGAGTAACATTTGCCCCAACCGTTTCGAAAGGCTATACATGCTTTCGAAAGGGTTGAATAATCATCTGATAGAAATGATGAAGGCGAAACCATAACGTTTCGAATGGTTTGGCGCAAAATGGTGAAGTGACTGCTATCCATTATCTTTGTAAGGTAGCTTCCAACCTTGTCGAAAGCTCTTTGTTTGTTGACTTCTGATGGTGGTCTTCGACTTCGTCCAAAGCTTTCTATTTATTTTGTCGAAACGTCCTCTTAACTCCTTCTTTCATACTTTATTTCTAAGAACATTTTATGGGTCATAGAGGTGATTTGGAATTGATTTTTAAATGATTTGCTTTAGGAATTTAAGATGAAGAAGAAGATGATAACATTGAAATTTTCTCTTAAGCTTTGAAATATTTGTGGTATATTTCCTAAGGATGCACCCCTCCTTATACAGGTTTAGGAATGATGACGGGAAAAACCAAAAAGGCCTCAAAATCCTAATGACGTTAATTGCTTCTTATCACGACAACTTTATGTCACTTCTCCTTTATTCATTTCACCATTTTACCCCTATCATAATATTATCCCTTATCCTTAAGGATGCTTCTAGAAAATTCCAAGCTTTGTGAAAGGGAGAGTGTGTTAATTAGTTGCTAATCTGTTCATTTGATCATTAGTTAAGTACACAAGAGTTCAAACAACTTATACCAATCAAAAAGCCGTTTATCGATAAACCAATTTTCGATCACATTATCGATATTTCTTCGAAGAATTATTTTTGTAAACACTTTTCAAAAACAATTTTTTTTATCATTTTCTATTAATTAAATGATGTTAAACAAGGTTATAAAATCATATTTATAACACTTAACTACTATTCAAATGTATCGATATTCGAAGAAGTGTTCGAATTTCTGGGTCGCTATAAGACGCAAGTTCGATCGCTTATGGATCATTTAGGAGAAATCCAATTTCTAATCTTTATTAATTTGCACCTTGTAACGATATTTTGTATACATTTTCTTTTTTTCATATCTATATCACTAAGATATCCAAGAGTTTGATCTAAGGTCGGAAACTCTATTAATATCTGTAGTGAATTGCATAGACCACTTTATAGTCTTTGGTTCGATCCGATAATATTTATTGCTTAATCGATTTACTATAGTTAGAGATTTTAACTTCAGGTTGCCTACAAATTATGGTAATACTAACCTTATACAATAAAGGAGAAAAAAATCATATCTTCAATAGTGTCTCATTTCAAGTGGTACAACATATGCTCAACTTTGGTCGTAATATGGATGCTATGCCATGTATTTGACTATAATCAAAGTATAGCCTAACTACTTATAATCAAAGTACTTTACGTCATTTTTGTTGGGCCCGGGCCACCACGTAGTGGGTTAAATGGTGAATTTCAATTTTTTTTGTTTTAGATCTTATTGAACCTATGAATTCTAAATTAATTAAATATAATCTAAATAATTTTTAATTGTTGGCGTCAAAATCGACCACGAACACCCAATTGTCTGAATGCACCAAAATCCAACCCAACTATAGGAGTATGAAGAGCAATAAATGAAGAACAAAATTAAAACTATTAGAAAGCAAATAAATAAAGACACGGGTTTATAATGGTTCGGCAAACTCCGGCCTACGTCCACTCCAAAGATTTTCCTTTTATTAGTTTATACTACTGATTACTGTTATAAATCCATGAAATTCAAGAATAAAAATGGCAGAGTGTAGCCTAGGTAGAAGATGAAGAGGAGTAGAATGAAGATCCATTTTCTGATGGATTCCTAGCTTGCCTAGGTAGAAGATGAAGAGCAGTAGAATAAAAATGGCAGAGTGTTATTTGAAAGTGTTGGTAGTTTGAACTCTGGTGGATTCCTAGCTTGCCTGATATTTGGAGCGAATAGACTTCTATTTACATCCTCCAAATCCCTGTTCACTAATCCTCCACGCATAGCTTGCCTTATCATTTATGCAAACCTGTAATTGTCTTCCAATGGTAGTCTCCTATCATCATGCCCAAGCTGCCCACCGAGTCTATGAGGGAATTCCGAAATGTACTCCTTCGGATGAGCATCCAAATTCCGATTCGCACTAAGCTCCATGGGATCGATCACGGGTCCTCCGGCACCATGACCAACAAGACCCGAGGGCATGCCCCTAGCTTTGGGGATCGGTGTCGATCCCTCTGGAGTGATTGGTGTCAATCCCTCTAGGATGGCAGGGGACTGCCCCCTACTGCTCGGTTATATTCCTTTGTCTATTAGCTCCATTTTTATGTTCTCGGTTATGATTTCCAGCGATTCATGTTGCTTCAACTCCTTGATTTTGTGCTCCAGCTTGTCTATTGACTCCATTCTACTTATCCAATCATGTCGATCCCCTTTTACCTATCAAACTCCACCGATCCCTCTTATATGCTATGCTCCTTTACCATGCTGATCCCTTGCCTATCCAATTATGTCGATCCATGCATACTTATTCATGCTTTACCCTTGAACTCCATTATATAATGCAGATCCCCCCTATTCAATAATGCTATGCCGAGCCCTTCTATTTCACAAGGCTATGCTGATCCCTCTTGTTCCATATGGCTATGCCGATTCCTCTCCTTTCATAAGATATGCCGATCCATCTCAATCAAACACGTCGATCCCTCTTCTATGGGCTGAAGTATGCCAATCCCTCTGAAGGAGCCAAGTTATACCGATCCCTTCCATTCACTAAGCTATATTCCATATTTTAAGCATTTTACATTGTTTATCCATTAAATCCATTCAACTCTGGCTTCGTATAAACATTTGTACTTTACCTTCGGGTCCTACAACCATCGCTCTGCACTCATCGGCCTTGATATTTGTGAAGTCTGTTGGGTTAAAACCGCCTGTGTACTGCCTTGCCAAAAGGTGGGTTAACATTAATAAAATTATTATTTTATTTTATTTATTTTGTAAAATTTTGATTTATTTATATAATATATATATATATATATAATGTATATGTGTATCAAATACACATATATGTGTACAGTGCACGTGCAACATATAAATGTATACATGGTTAAATGTGCCCTTATCAAAATGTTGGGATTTGCAGCACAACGGACACACTTGATCCTTCATATACATATTTGCTCTCTATTATTAATATATTTGTATATACATTCATATATATACATGCATATTTATACATATATTTATATATAACATATACATATATTTTAATTTATATTTATTTTAAATATTTTGATCAATTAAAAAGATTTAAATTAATATCTGGAATATCTAAAGATAATTTTAAATTAATAAATAAGATCTAGATCTAAGGAAAAAAAATCTATTTTAAGTTTGAAATTCAAATATTAAATGTTGACATAATTATATATATATATATTAAATATACATTCAAAATACAGGAAAATTGGCTGAAGGAAAAACATATCACGTTTTTTTGCCTAAGAGACGCGCATATTTTTTTTTAGGACGCGGGTTCTATAATTTCGATTGAAGGAAAATCTTTACAAATAATTAAATCATGTGTCTTCTTCAATCTCGTTTCTCTTCAATCTTGACCTCAAATCATGCAAACTACCAAAAATTAAATTGATCTTTGCTTCTCCTTGAATAAACTTCCCCTTTCCGTCTTCCTAAACACACTGTTGTTATTTGCTTGAAGATGTCGACTTGAAGATGCATCTCACTTCACCATTTCTCTCAGGTGAAGATCGAGATCGTCGCTCCTCCATTCTAGATTGCTTGAGTCGAGTTCGCCATCCTCGCTGTGCTTTGTGATGTCGAGAATAGGAGATGCTGCCGTGAGCGCTTTGAATTTGAGTGCGTCGTCACCTGCTTGTGAACGCTATGGAGTTCTAACACGATATTGATCTTAACTGGAGGTTTGACATGTACTTGAATGATTAATGATTTGTAATGTTTTTTGATCAGTTTTTTGTTTTTGCATCTGATTATTGTATCTTTCATATTAGTATGATATATGAAACTAGCATTCCTGTGTATATTATGCAATTTAGTCTTTTATTGTTTTATTATTGTGTATCTGATGTTGAATGTTGCTCTTGTTAGTTTTAGATGGTGTATTTGATGTTGATTGTATTTCTGGTAAGCTTCATGCTGCTGTTAAATTTGTTAAAGTGTAATGCTATATGTATATAGCATTTTATGTTAATAGTTAACTATTTGCATTATTCATAAATTTTATGGAATTTACAGGTGTATTTAATATTTTTGAACATTTCTAAGTACTTAATAGTATACGTTGTTTATGATTTTCACAGTACAAATACTGAACATCAAGTTTTTGCATTATGCTAGTTGTATATAGCATTTCAGTATAATTGAAAGTAATAGGAATAAACACACTGTAGTGTAATTTAAGTTGTATTACGAACTATTCATACTTTTGCAATTATCCACCAGTTCATCATTCTAGAAATATGACAATTGACTTCATAGTTAAATGTCACATCAAACTACCATTTCAAATATCTTATAAATGCTACTGAACCTTGTAATTGCAATGCTACATTAAAATATCACTTTGCATATTTTAGTCATGCTAGTGGACTTCATAGCTAAAATGCCACAACAGACTATCATTTTAGATATCATAAACATACCAGTAGACTTTGTTAAAAATGCATCATTAAATTATCACTTTTCATGCTATAAACACTCTAGTATATTTCATAGTTAAATTGTCATATGGAACTATCATTTCACATATCACAAATATACTACTTGACCTTGCACAAAATGCTACATTAAATTATCATTTTACATTTTTTAATCATGCTAGTGGATTTCGTAGTTCAAATGCTACATAAAACTACCATTTGACATATCATAAACATGCTACTGGACATTAGATTAGGTTTGACATCCGGTTTGCTTTTGCATCCATGCGTACCCGATTCTGGTTTACTTTTGTATCCATACGTTCCCGATTAGGTTTGATATCCTGTTAGCTTTCGGATCCATACGTACTTGATTAGGCTTGGCATCTGATTAGCTTTTACATTCGATTGTACGCTCGGTTAAATAATATATCTCGGATATAGATTAGTTTCATATGTATCTGATTAGGCTTGGCATCCGATTAGCTTTTGCGTCCATATGTACCCGATTAGGCTTGGCATTCGGTTAGCTTTTGCATTCATATGTACTCGATTAGGCTTGGGTTCCGGTTAGCTTTTGCATCCATACGTACCTGATTAGGCTTGGCATTCGGTTAGCTTTTACATTCGATGGTATGTTCGGTTAACAATATATCTTGGGTATAGATTGGTTTTATATATACCCGATTAGGCTTGACATTCTATTAGCTTTTGCATACCCGATTAGGCTTAGCATTTGGTTAGCTTTTACATTCGATAGTACGTACGGTTAATAATATATCTTAGGTATAGATTGGTTCCATATATATCCGATTAGGATTGGCATTCGGTTAGCTTTTGCATCCGTACGTACCCGATTAGGCTTGGCATCCAGTTAGTTGTTGCATTCATATGTATTCGATTAGGTTTGACGTCATGTTTGCTTTTGCATTCATATGTACCTGATTAGGTTTGACATCAGGTTGGATTTTGCATCCATGCATACTCGATTAGGCTTGACATCTAGTTAGTTTTTTCATTCGATGGTACGCTCGGTTAAACAATATATCTCGGTGATTGAGTCTGTAACCAAGCCCGTGACCAAGCCCATGACCAATCCCATTACATATCCCATGATCGAGCCTTTGACCGAGCCCATGACATGATAGTGGATTTTGTACTTAAAATGCTACATTAAATTATCATTTTGAATATTTTACACATGATAGTGAACTTCAAAACTATAATTTTGCATTAAACTATCATTTTTCATATTCTAAACATGTTTGTGGACTTTTTAATTGAAATGGTATTTTAAAATATCATTTTGCATATTGTAAACATGATAGTGAACTTCATAACTCAAATGCTATGTTAAACTATCATTTTGCATACCTTGAATATGCTAGTGGACTTTGTGATTAAAATGATACATTAAATCTCATTTTGCATATTGTAATCATGATATTGGACTTCATAAGTACAATGCTATATTAAAGTATCATTTTGCATATTGTAAACATGACATTGGACTTCATAACTCAAATGCTACGTTAGACTATCATTTTGTATACCTTAAATATGCTAGTGGACTTTGTGATAATGTTACATTAAATACCATTTTGCATATTGTAACTTTGTTATTGGACTTCATAAGTAAAATGTTATATCAAACTAACATTTTGCATATTTTAAACATGATAGTGAACTTCATAACTTAAATGCTACATTAAACTATCATTTTGCATATCATAAATATGGTAGTGGACTTTGTGATTAAAATGTTACATTAAATCTCATTTTGCATATTGTAATCATAATATTGGACTTTATAATTAAAATGCTACATTAAACTATCATTTTGCCTATTTTAAACATGTTAGTGGACTATATAACTCAAATGCTACATTAAACTATCATTTTGCATATCATAAACATGAAAGTGAACTTTGTGATTAAAATGTTACATTGAAAAATACATATGCTATATGTTGTTATCATTTTGCATATTCTATTCATGGTAGTTTTCTTTAGGAATACTTATTTCATTTTGTATATTCTATTCATGCTAGTTCACTTTAAATATACTTATGCTAAATTCAAGTATCATGTTGCATATTTTTTCATCCTTGTTCAATTGAAATATGCTTATGCTATATCCAACTATCATTTTGCATAGTCAGATAATGATACTATATTTAAAAATACAAATGCTATATTAGTCTATCATTTAGCATATTAAACACAATCTAAATTTACTGTGTTACAAATATAGAAATGCTATATCTAAATATCATTCGAAATTCATGGTACGTTTTGGACTTTTTTCTTCTTCTTCTAGATTCTGCTTTTCCATTCGTTTCTTAGATCTTGAATTTGCAGCTCTTGAATTCAAAGGTCGAGTAATTTCTAACATAGGTTAGGATTGAGGCATCAAGTTAAGCTTTCTCGGTTTTGGAGAAATCGACGTCGACAATGGAAGATTCAAGTCGATTCAAACATCGACAAGAGAGGCTTGGATGACGACGACTTCAAACGACGACTGCTTGGACGACGGCGGCTAGGGCAAGTAGTAGCTGAAGGTAAACGGCAGCTAGGACAAGCTTGGGCGAAGGCGGATGAAACTGTTGAAGTTGGGAAATTGAAAAAATGCGTTGCTGTCCTTTTGCCTAAATTCTAAATGTTGCGTCTTTGGTTTAAAAATTAGTTTAAAGTTTTTCCTTTAAACTAATTACCTCTTCAAAATATTATATATATATATATATTTTTTAATTTTATTTATAAAATATTAAATAGTAAACATAAATTAACATATGTAAAAAAATTCAGTCGAAAACTTTTATCCATAAAAACTTTTTATTATTATTATAAATCCCCATGGATTTTTAACAATTTTTTTAAGTTATAAATCCGTACGAATTTATAATTTTTTTAAAACATCTATATTGATTTAAAAAAAGGTTTAGAATTTATATATTATAAATCATACATTATAACTAAATATATATACAAAAAATCAAAAGTAAATATATATGTGTGTGTGTGTATGTGAACACACACACATATATATATATATATATATTTGTATATATGAATATATATATATATATAATGTTAATGAAATATACATTCTACATTATTAATCACAAGATTTGCATTTAATTTAAAATCGTTTAAAAAACATTTTAATTTTTAAAATGATTTTTTAATGGTCGAAAATTATATGTATATAATCCGAATGTATACAAATTTGATTTTTTGAATTAAATGAATGTCTATATACTTGTAAAAATAGATAGTAAATACATATGTAATTTCGTAATAAGTAGAGATCAATCTATACTTGTAAACTGACATAAATAAAGGTATGTATATATATCATAAAATAGATTAGATGTTACCAATGTTGTTGTAACGACCCACCTTTTTGGATGGTTTAAATCGACAATAAACCACACATGTCCAACTCAAACCGTTCAAAAGGGAGGATTGTTAATGGGGTAAATAAGAAAATAAGAGAAAGGAAAGAAAAACAAAACACAAAATCTCACAATGGAATGACAAAATATAATAATCAAATAAACAGTTCATGAAGCTGTTTTACAAATAACATTTGATTACACTTTTACAATATAATCAGAGTTATATATACATCAAGTATAATAGGATAATGCAGCGGAACAACATGATGTGGTGGGATAAATATAATAAATAGTAATAATATACTAAATCTTCGTCTTCATCCTCCAGAAAGATAGTCTTCAATGCACTAAAATACTCAGGCTGACCCGAGCGTAATGAAAAGACAAAACACACGAGTCAAAACTAAAAGATCTTATGTAAGTTAAATCAACAACAAATAAATATGAGTGTTACGGCTTCAGAGATGTTTATGGGATTTTACATATCCTGTCCAGTGTATAACGTGCCTGCAATAACTTAAGAGATGTTCGGGATTTCCATCTCCTAAGGATACGTTAAACTATTTACATGTAGTAATATACGCTATATATGTAGTGTCTATCAGTAAAGTAAAGTATTAAAATAGGGTTAAGGTGTTACCCATATCCCCCTTAACACATTTTTATAAATGTTGTAGTCTATACAATACTGTAAACTCCACCAAACCAATGGGCTATCAGGGAGCACTCCATGGGTACGACACAAACCAAAATCGTAGTGGGCTCGATAAGGCATATGACAAGGAACATGAGGCAATGCCCAGGATAGGATTCTACCGTGTTGCACTCTCGAACTGGTGGTAATGCGTAGCAGCTACTACCACCCACCTCGAAACACACTCCCATAATCAAATCAAAGGTGGCCACCAAATCAATCACAAAGTAACAGATATGGTATCGAAGAAATGTGCCCGACCGAAGGAGCGACTTCACTTTGTCCGGTATAGCTCTTATTTTAGTCATATCAAGCTGACCCAGGGGGGTCAGGGCTGCGTTCATACCTCATACAGTGGCGTTTGCCAAACCATCCTACTTCGTTCTGGATTCTCCACCACGTGCACAGTTGTTAAAGTGGTTTCGGAATTGGCAGAGAGTATGACAATATCCGACCCGGTCTCTTTAACAACCAAACGCTTACATTTTTCACACCGTGGCCATTTTTATAAAACATTTTTAATAATAAATCCAAAAAATAGTTTATACCTTCATATCAAGATATCCATATACTTATTCCAAAAGTATAAATATATTCATAAATACCAAGGAAGATTTCTTTCAATCAATTTCGAAAATAATTTATAAATCTCTCTTAAACCATTTATATGCTTTAAAACCAATTATAAAGCTATTTATAAATTCTCAAAATAATTTACAACTCTTCCCTTTATCATACACTTTTACACAAATTCCTTATAAAACCCTTTATAAAATCCTTTAAAACCTTTATAAAACCATTATAAAAATCCTTTATAAAATCTTTTATAAACTCCTTTATAAAATCCATAATAAAATCTCTTACAAATTTTTTATAAATTCCTTACAAAACCTTTTACATTTTTATTTACTAAAGTTATTATAAAATCAATATTTATTATATTAAATCAAAACTATATTTATTATATTAAATTAAATTTAAAAAATATATATTAAAATTATATTAAATATTTTATTAAATTAAATTTTATACTATTTAAAAAATATATTTTTAAAACTAAATAAAATCATAAGTTAAAATCTTAAATTTACATTTAAAACCATATATTAACTTAATTTGAAACTTTAAAACATATAAAATAAATTATTCCCAAATATAAAATTTAAATAAAATCATTAAATAAAATTTAAAAAAGAAAATTTATAAATCAAACATACATCACTATTTAGAAAATAATTTAAAACCGAACAACGGTGTTTGTATCTAGTTTTCTACCCTATGGTCAAGTGATAGGGTATGTATCATTTCAACCCCAAAATAGTTAAATTTTCTGTGTGTATATATCATTTCAACCCATATCCCGAATCAATAATTTCCAAATCAATAAATTCGCTCGGGTTTATCATTTCAACCCATAACGATTTTCCCTAATCTATAAAATCGTTCGAGTATGTATCATTTTAACTCATAGTGATAACAGAGATATAAACATCCAATCATCCAAAAATGTCAATAAATAAAAATCTATCATAGTCATCATCTAAATTAGCCAATAAATCACAACAATTAACTGGTTATCATTATCTGGCATTTAACGAACAATTTAAATTCAATATTAATTAAAAAGGCAATTAAATTCAATAAAATTCAATTTCAAATAAAATGTCAAATTAAACTACCAAACAACAACCAATAATATTCTTATCACATCTTAAATTTAATTTAACTAACATAAGATGGTTTAGCATTTGTGAGTGGGTTAAATCACTCATCTTTGATTTATCGTCGATTTAAAATCCAAATAAAGCCCAAAATTCCAACAGTCTCAAAATGCAGCCAAACCAGTTCCATATTGTTTGGAATTTTGATACGATCTCAATGGAAGAAATTGCGTGCAAATCCGAGTTCATATGAACAAGTTATGATAGTTAGAACATCTGAATTTAAAATTTAAGTAAAATAGACATATGGGCAAATACGTAATTAATTTCCTCTCCCAAAACCCTAACCTCGACTATCGTTCACGAACCCTACATCACGCTTCAACCGCCCTCGAACAATGACCTGCTACCGCCGCTAGAGGCGCTTCCACCACGATCAGACAACTCCATCGTCCTCTCCATGACATGTCGCACCTCCGCCCTTGTCACTGCCACCTCCAGCTCACCGTAGATGCCAGCACCGCTGCACGAGATGATGGCCAAATTTCGACGATTCAAGTCTCCATAAGATGAATGAACACTACAGATCGAATGTCCTTGACGACCTCTACCAGCAGCAACTTCCTGATCGTCAAACGGTCGACGATCCACCGTTAAATCCCAAGCCCTAATATGGAAGACCGAGGCTTCTTCAACGATTTCTGGCCAATCCAAGACTCAATTGCAAAAACGAAAAATAGATCTAGATTACGCTCATCGAGAGTTTTCCAATGATATAAAATTTGATATGGTTTGAAGAGTTTGAATTTTCAATTTGATTTTGAATTTGGGAATTAGGGTTTTGATTGAAATTGTTTGACATTGGGAAGGAAGGAAGGAGATAATTGAACATATACGTACATAAATATGGAATAGATAGCTAGGGTTTTAGAAAACAACTATTTATATGGATAGATGGATAAGAACGAATAGACATATCGAATTGGGTCGAAACGATAACAACGACTCGAAAAGCCCGTTTCGTCCCCGAAACGAAAGTAGGTCATCCCATATGTCAAAATATATGTTTTCAATATTTCTAAACTCAATGAAACTAGTTTCAAATCCTAATTCCATTGTATTCAGAAGTTAGCTTTTAAAATCAGATTATATTTATTTCAATTCTTTTAATCGATTTCTACTCGTTTCGAGCTCGCACGATCAAACGACAAGTCTGATCGCTACAAAACTTAAAATCCTATAATAATTCACTGTTAGGGATCCGATGAAACTAGTTTCGTCGAAATCCGAGGCAGTGGCCAAAATGGTTATTTTTCCACGTTAATTAAATAAATTATTATTAAATTGATTTAATCACTTTTAAATTCAAATTTAAAAGTTAAAATTTTTATCATTCTTGATTGCATAGAAATTAATAATCTTTTAAAATAAATTTTTCATGTTAATTTCAAGGTTTAAATATTGCACTAATTTTAGCGTTCAATTATAACAGAAATAAAATCCTAGTTAATAATAATTTAATTTCAATCAAATTATTTTATTTCTGATTTACACTCCTATTATTTAATCATCCAATACCTTATGAATATAATTAACATTAGTTTACATTTCATTACATTCATATTCTACAGTTTTCATCTTTTACCATATTAATTATAATATTTCAATTTCATTAATTTCAGTAATTCCATTAATTACCAATTTAATTCCTTATTTACAATCATGACCAAATTAGCTTTACAATTATTTCAATTGATTGAAATTACATTAAAATAGTTGTCAATGACTTCAACCAGCATTATTAAATCATATTCTAATTATTTTTCTCATTAATAAATCATAAATTTTAATCCCTCACAATATTAAATTTCAAAATCTTATTTAATTTAATAGTTTTTTATTATCAAAATACGAATGGTTATAGTTGTAGCCTTGAATATGCACATTGAATGTTGAATCCAAAACCCCTTAGATCTAATCCTGACTCCACTTGAATTTGCAGCAGACAAGAAGATAACACCACACCTTTGAAATAGATTTAATTTGATTTAAATTTTTATTTGAAATGAAGAGGAAAGAGTACCTATAGATTTCGGCCAAAGAGGGATAGAGGAGGAAGTAAAAAAATTCTTAGAAAAAGAATGGAGATGGTTGGTTTATATAGGTAATAGGAAAGAGTAAAAAGAGGAGACCTTGATCTCCTTGTTTACCTCTTTTCCTTACCAATTCAAACCGTATATTTCAAATAAATATCACCATCCCCCTCTCCTTGCATAGCCGACCACGATTATAGGAAAATGGACCCATATGCATTTCCAAATCAAATCAATACTAATACATTTTAAATGCAATTTAAATGTTTATTGATATCATATATCCGTACGTACATATACAACTTTTATATAAGCATTTTATTAAATACAGATTCAAATAAATAAAATAAAATAATCAATATTTCATAAATATTAATTAATTAAATTAATTTATAACAATCATAATTTAATTTATTTGTGTGGTATTTTAGAGCATTCAACATGCGGTTGTCTGACTCATAAGTGTAAATTCAGTTAGCGATTAATATCGAATAATTCGAATATTGATGTTCACATGTTACCTTAGCTAGCGATGTAACAATTTGGTCGAATTTATCGCTTACATATTTTGATAAAATCTGATTTCACTATTTTAAGCTATCCTTGGTATTAACGATTATGTACTTCAATTCTCTTCGTCAAAACTATATCACATTAGGACTTATGAAATTTGGTTTTTGTCAAAATTCTAATACCTTCCACAATCAACTTGTATAATTCAAACACAAAAGTCCTTGGTTCAATAATAATAGTTATCATTAACCGAATTACTCTGCCTAGAGACTTTGACTTAGAGTTTATTATAGTTGACCGTGATATCAACCCTAATATAACCAAGGAGACAAATTCTCTACCAATGGTGTTTCGCTTCCGGTGCTTCAACTCAGATCCAACTATAGTCATTCGATGGATGTCATGCCATGATTTAACTATAGTCAAAGTGGAGTGTCCACATTGAAGTTTAATAGTATTCTAAATTCGAGAGAACTGTGTAATATCATCGCTCCGATATTCTCTATTTGACCTTAGTTATATTAACCAGCTGAAAATTATTGAGTGGGTCATTTTATAGTTATCCAATAACTTTCGGTACTTAACCCTTTAGTGCCCCTAGCAGCCATGAGTAATTCATTGCCCAACATTTGGGAGTGTTATGTACTTTAGTCTCAATGGATGTATAAATATCCTGTCTCGACACATCTTGCCTAGAAATATTGAAAACAATGTGTTATTTTCATTTTGATAAATTTATCATGATTACAACATATTGTGATTATAATCACAAAACATATCATATAAGGATTTTTTTGTTAAATATACTTAAATTAAACAAATAATTAACACAACACACTATGATAAATATAGAATAGAAAGAAAAACACTTTTTATTTCGAATGAGATTTTATTATAGAGTTAATAATTTATAATAAAGTACAGAATTGTCTCTGGTGCATACCCCTAAATCTATAAGTTTAAATGAGATCTTCTATTTTTACTTTGTTGTACTAACATGCATAAGACTCTCATTGAGTCGTTTAGTGATTATTTAAAATAACCACAAATATGTAACCCCTTGATATCCCTAATGGTCATGAGTAGTTCATCATCTATCGTATGGAGAGCATTACGTACACTGGTCTCAACGGATGTATTGATATCCTTTTCTCGATACATCTTGAATATAATCATTTATGGGATATGTATATAAATGTCGATTCAATACTCATGGTTAGAAGTACATTCATTACTACAATCGATAAAATACTTCTAAGGATTTTCTATTCGTATATGTTTAATGTATTTACAACATTACCTATATCTCAATATAATAACACATGTCAGTTCATTTTTCATAACACCAACATTAAGAACCGAAGGGTAAGCTTCAGTCGATTGCTTTAATTATACCGATTTCAATGGGCTGGTTACCGAAGACTTAATATGGTAGCTGGATGTCAAATTCGACTTTTGGAAAGCCGAGGGGGTAGAGATTAGGTTAAGCCGAAAGTACAAGCTATGAGTAAGACCAAAAGTAAAAGTACGAAAAATAGTAAAGTGATATAGAGATTTATGGTGGTTCAGGATAAATCCCTTCGTCCACTTTGTCCTTTCCTTCTTTAGAGTTCTATACCAAAGCTGAAAGACTGTTACAATGTTGAGTTAGCCAAGTTCACCATTAATGAGTTTTTATAAGAAGCTATAATATAAGAAATGTTCTTAGTATCTAAATTATGTGACAGCCAGAAAGATCCTTTACCCATGGATTACTGACTAGTCCCACATATGGGGTGAAGATGTATGTAAGTGTTGATATATTGCTTATTGTAAATTGACGTGGATTGATGACATAACATTTTATATAGCATATTGACCATTATTCTATGTATAAGCTTTAGACTGTCATAACCGTAGATGTATCTCAAGGATATCTTAGCCACTGATCTGGGTTGACTTTTGAAGCACTTTCGGTATTAAGCTACTACCTTAGGTTGAGCTTTCAAACTTTGCCTGCACATACAAATAACTTGAACAAAATGTTATATTATCTTAAACATTCGAGTTTTAAGCTTTATTGTTCTTATATGATTACTTATGGTTTCAGGACTAGTTGCTAGATCATTTCCTTTCAGCTGAAAACCTTTCGGTACAAACTAATTATGTAGCCTTTCGGATTTATATGTTTTGTTTAATTTATACCTTAAGAAAATCTGGTATAACAACACATATAGAAGAAAATAAACCAAAATCATAATTTATATCAAACAAGATTCTTTTATACGTGTTAAGTTATGTAACAAATTACATAATTGCCCCTACAGTACACCATTAACTCCGCCAAGCTTGTCGTTCTATCATAATCTAGATTATGAGATTTGTTTTTCCTTGGCAACTTTCACTCAAGTAGGCCAACAATACCATCATCGGTTGTAGGTACAAAGTCATCGAGAGACATTTCATGACTGCCTTGAGATTCACCCAAACATGATGTGTAACTAGTTTTCCATGCATTGTTCTTTCCTTTGTTGGTGTTTTGAAGTCCTTGCAACAATTTTATGTTTAAGAACTTCCACTTATGATTAGGGTTGCACTATAGATCTAATTTAATGAAATTTTGCAATAATTGATTCGGTCCGATATATAATTTAATCTTAAAATTTTGATTTGCATTTGATCCATTTGAACTATAAATCTGATCTGAACCAAAATACCTTGGACTGGATTAAATTGAATAATAATTATTGATTGGGATATAATTTTCCAAACTGATATATACTTGTGGGCCATTTGTATGAGAATGATTGTTATATGTTAGATCTTATTTTATAAACTATATTGTTTAATATATATTGTTGGAAGTGTTTGTTTTCTACTATATAGTCTATAGTGTTTTATTTTAGCTGTCTAACTAAATTTCACTATGGACTTATAACATTAATATGAATAGTTGCTTATATCAAAAGTTGGAAATTATAAATTGACGAGATAAATTATCTTCTTGTCGCAAATCAAACGAAACTGAAATTAAATATAGAATATAATGTAGTATAAAGTATCTTGTAATATTTTTATGTTTGACACTTCAGGCTATATGGTGTACCTATTCAATTACCAATAAAAAATTTCCATTTCCACCTTATTCTAGTGTTAATTGAATTAAATTAGGCAAAAGGATCATAATTTTTATTTTCTCAACGGTGAACTTAAATGTTATAGAGTGATTCAAAAAATTAGTTAAAAAGCAAACAATCACAAAAATTATTATATTAAATAACCGACAATAAGTTTTAAAATAAAATATAATATGTATAATTTAAAAGTTGAAGTTTGTATATGTAATTAGTTAACTATAATAGTATAAAAAAACATAGCGAGTTTAAAGTTTCAAATTAAACATGGAAAAAGACAATTCGAAACTAAGTGAAAACCAAAGAACTCTAGATGAAACGAGATCACATCACAATGAATCATGTAACAGCCTAAAATTTTCAACCATTCGCATCCATACATGTCGGATTTGAATTGCTCAAAATATCAGATTGTTAATTTAAATTTGGCAAAACTCAGCATATACAGTAAATAAATAATAACAGAATCACAGACATGGAGTAATATAAATTAATGCAGCGGAAACAAAAGAATAGTAGTTCATGAAGCTACTATATATATATAACAGAGTTAAACAAGATACAACAGAGGTCTCGAATACATAGATATCTCAATACAATAGTCAAATACAAGATCTGAATACATCACTGGAATCAACTGAATAACTGAAAGCTGGATAGATAGATGGATATCCAAGCGAAGCTCCAACTCCAAAGGCGAGTCTCGAATACTGTATCACTCAGTCTGACCCGAGCGTAAAGCAAAACATAAAACAGTCGAGTCAGGATTAACATTCTTATATCAATAAATCCAACTCAAGTGAAATATCAACTGAAATACAAGTAACTCAAAGGATGTTTGGGATAACCATCCTCTAAGGATCCGTTAAACTATTTATATATAGTAGTGTACGCTAAGTAGATAATGCCTATCAGTAATATAAAGTATTAAAATAGCGTTAAGGCGTTACCATTATCCCCCTTAACACATTTTATATAAGCGTCATAGTCTATACAGCACTGTAAACTCCACCGTAAACTAGTGGGCTATTAGGGAGTACTCCATAGGTATAACACGAAACAAATCGTAGTGGTCGCGCATAGGGATACGAGTATGACAAGGCACATGAGGCAATACCCAAGGTAGTGAAACTACCGTTTGCCTGATCTGAACTGGTGAGAACGCATCGCCGCAACGATCGCAACATCGCGAAACAACACTCCCAATTCAAGGGTGCGCACCAATCAAAACAAGTAATGAGTAGTTTACGAAGAAGTGTGTCCGCTAGAGGTAGCTAACCTCACTGGCCCGGCACGGCTCATGTTTAAGTCATTTCAAATTTGACACAAGTGTCAAGGCTATCCATTATCGTTCTTTTTCTTCAAATCCAGCAACGTCATCATTCCAACCACTTCATTCTGGATCACACTCCGCGTATAATAGTTATTAAAGTGGTTTTCGGTTTAGACGGAGAGTATGTCCCTAACCGATCCCGGACTCTTCAATAACTACGTAATTATTACACTGATTGGTCATTTAATGAACTTCCAAAATAGTTTATATTTCAAAACCAAAATATCATTGCCATTTCAAAACCATATCAATACGATATCACTTCCATTTCAAAACCAAATACGATATCATTTCCATTTCAAATATATCCATCTCAAATATATCCATTTACAAAATCTTAGAACTTTAAAATTATAACACTTTCTAAACCAAACACTTTGGAAATCATAATACTTTGGAAATCAAAATTTAAAAATCATAATGCTTTGGAATCATAGCACTTCCCACTTAACCGTTTAAATATAAATAATAGTACATATAATAAAATAGTTTATAATTTAAAATAGTTTATATTAAAAATAATTTATATTAAAATAGTTTATATGAAATAAATTTATAAAGTAACATATATAAATAGTTTTAAATATAATTTAAAAATACTTTATATAATAAAATAGCTTTCTCAAATTTCACAAATCAATTCCAAATCAACAACAATCACAAAATTCAAATTTAATCAAATCTCAAATCATCAATTTCAATTCAATTCAGTTTCTCAATAACCCCTTTCAAATTATGTCAAGATTTGAACCACAAAATAAACCATTTTAATTTCATTATATTTCAAAGCTTTAAGTATTCAACAATTCCCAAAACTAAATTTGAAAATTTCATATATATATATATATATCAAATTCAATTTTCTATTATTTAGTTTTGAAATATTTACTTAATAAATCCAATATCATTTGAATAAAACTTTAAATTTCAAATCACTAAATATTTCCTTCAATTATATTTTAAACTTGAAATATTCATTTTAAATCATCTTAAAGAAAAATCAAGTTATAAAATCTTATCTCTTAAAAAAAACCCAAATTCCATAAGTTCCAAATCGATTAAATTAAATAAATTCTTAACTAATTTACAATTTCAAATCTATCTTCTCAACCTTATTTAAATAAAATCCTTATAAACTCTATATTAAAATATAATTCAAACAAATACTTAACCATGTTATATTTTAATAAAATCAAACTTTATTATTAAACTTATTTTATATTAAGCCAATTTATACATAGCTTAAAATCAAGAATTTAACTATATATAAAATAACATTTATATCATATCAAAATAAATATTTATAAAACCATATGTTTCTTTCCAAAAACCATAGAAATCATTTTCAAATATTTACATATAGACCAACGGTGTCTGTATATAATTTTCTATCCTCTGGTCAAGTGACACAGATATTTATCATTTCAATCCGCAATTTATATATATGATACATGTATATATCATTTCAACCCGCAATCCCAAATTCAATTCAATTGAAAATCGCTTGGGTTTATCATTTCAACCCATAACGATTTTCTCTTATTCTACAGATCGTTCGGGTATGTATCATTTCAACCCATAATGATTCTATACTAACAGGGAACTTGCAGAGTGATAACAAATATGATAATAATATAATAGGTATATATCATCAATATAAATAACAGATAATGGTGTCATATGTCATAGGTGAACAGATACAGATAACATCATATATATAGCAATGTAAATAACTAACAGCAGCATATTTCAATTGACGTTTCAATTGAAATCAAATTTAATAAATATAAGAACGTAAATCATGAGTGATTGCTCACCTTTCGAGGCTAGAGAGATGTATGAGGATGGAAGCGAATAGACAAAGACAAGCATACAAATCAAGCAGGCGGAGTAGCGACAAGTTAGGATTTTGCTGTGATAGATTTGATATGGAGAATGTCAGTCAAAATGGCACGAGATCAATGAAACCTGATATATTAGATATATATAAATTTTCTAAAATCCAACTAAACGTATTTTTAAAATAAAATATATGTTTATTTTAAAATCAACATTAAATACCAACATAAATAATATATCTATATATATTTGAAAAACAAATTCACATATACTTATATGTAACTAATGTATATAAACGCACCTACAAACTTACATACTTCTAATATTAAAAATCAATATTATTATAAACCTATATAAATATACACTTTGAAATCAACCATACAAATGGCTAGTATGTAAGCATATATATATATATATGCTTACAGATCAAATAGGAAACCTAAAATGTCAAATAGCTAATCTAATCGTATACTACTAATATTTACTTTCAGTATATATAAACTAACATGTATGTGAACGTTTGTATTAAGATATTAAGTGTAAATTAAAATACATGTAGGTAGTATTTATACAAGCATACCAGCAACTCAATACATGCTTGGAAACAGAAATATACATAATATATAATGCTTCCCTTATATATATAACTTACTTTATTACTGTACATATATAACTTTGGCAAATTGCACTGTCCAAATCTCATTTTATAAAATGATATATTAATACTAATATAAACTCATACTTTTTTTTATAATAAAATATCTATCATATATAATTGATAACAGTTTACAACCAAGAACACACACACATATATATATATATAACTAGTCTATATGCTTACATGTAAAATATATAAGCTAACATATAATCAGACTATATACCTACTTTAATAACCATATAAACACATAGCTTTCATAACTTCATATATATATTATAAAGTTAAAACTCAACTCAGTATATGTACAACACTCGCAGGCCATATAAATGAGATCAAACATATTATACATATCAATTAATACATACCAAATTTGGAAACGCCTATTAGAATAAACATATATGCATATTAAGATCAACTTTAAAAACAAATACTTACAGTCTCAGTAAATTATATTATAAGCTACATATACATTACCCATACTTACAAATCTGATATGTATTAGTCAAATAAAATATAATATATTATATATACAATATATATATATATACTACAGACTACAATGCATACAAAACAACATCAACAGCTCCTATATAAACTCATATACAAACATGCGATATATATACATACTACATAACTGATATAAATTTGTAAACAACAGATTGCATAAAAACTAATTTATACAAACACATGACAGCCATTTTTATATACGTATATAGTAGAAAATAGATACTTATATAACTTTATGTAAATACAAACTTAAAAGGTTTTGTTTACCATAAAAATAATATAGAGGAGAGGTACACGGCGCTAGGACGCAAGACCGGCTGCGAGGCACCGATGTATGGAGGAGGTAGGCGGAGCTGGCTGCAGATTTGGTCGAGGCTACGTGGGTGGCTAAGACAGAGGTGGATCTGATGGGATGATGGGAGAAGTGGACGTAGTGTGCCCATGTGGAGGCTGTGGTAAAGGAAAAACAAGGCCGAGAGGGTTCTTCACGTGGAGGAGGTGGAGTCGGGATGGTCGCATGGTGATGCGGGTCTGGGTGTACGGGCTGTGAAGGGGTTTGTACGGGCTGTGGGTCGCGTGGCAGCGATGGGAAAAAGGGAAAGGTGGTTGCCGAGTGGGGTTAGGTGGAGGGAAGAGCAGGTAGATGCGAAAATGGGTAGTTTGGTAGAGGGTAAAACAAAACAAAAATGAATAAATAAAGAGAAGGGATAGATGTAAGAGGTGACAGTAGTGATTTTATTTTGGAGATGGGGGATCTGGAGAGGAAAAGAAAGTGGGTAATGAGCATTGGCAGGAAATCAAAGGGAAAAAGCAAAGTTTATAATATTACATTCTTTCACGGTTGAAGACAGAAAGAATAGAACATAATGCGAACCAGTTCTAAATTGAAATGGAAATAATAACATTGGGAAGGGAAGAGTTAAGCATTGGTTTCTGAAAATAAAATTTAGAGGCTGCTAGAATCTCTCAGGTTGGAAAAATCAAAAGTCTCAGGGAAGATAAAAGGTCTAGAACTGATACTGATATGGTGAATCGTTTTTCGCGGCTTCACCGCATACCGAACACCAAAATGTACAAACGAATATACCGTAGAGATCAATATGGCGAGACGATCAAAACGGTATACAGATATTAGTGATAGGACCACCCTATCAAAAGTCGATATCGGTATCGAAAATGCTGCTAATCCGCCAGAAATAAGATAAACGGAGCAATAGCAGTCCAAATTTGAAGAAACGAAATATGACGACTCACTTAGAAGATGATTTACAAATTTTCTATAGAAAAATATTCAGGTTTGGAAAAACATTTTATTATCATCGATTTTAACTGATATAAATTTAAATAAAATTACACAAGAGAATAAACTTCCATATTATCTGGTGAAAATTTACCAGTTGCTATGTTAAAATGGACGTATTCCAAATATTAAATTTAAATTTCAAAATCTTATCGTTTAAAATTTCACAAAATTTCTATTAAATATATTAATAAAACAAATAAAAATTATTAAAATGTACGGGTCGTTACACTCTCCCCCACTCAAAATTTTCGTCCCCGAAAAGGAACGAGGTAGGAGAATAGAAACAACCAGAAAGGAAACAGATTTGAACAAAATAAAACAATTAATTTAAGCCACATAAATTTCAATTTAAACTAATTAATACCAACAATTTGGTTTACTCCATCTGAGTTCACTTAAGTTAAATCAATCCATCTGTTTCTAAATTCATTACCTTATTGTCTAGCCATCCTCAATTTACAATTTCTAAATCATTAATTTGTATAATCATTTATTATACTCATATTTTATTCAACAAATTTTATTCTTTTATTCGAAATTATTATTAACTTTATTCCACTTAATATGTCCTATCACATATATTTAAACCATATAAATTAATTTAAACCATATAAATTCAATTTAAATTAATTAACGTTTAGTAATTGATTTTTTAAATTCAAGGTATTTCCATAAGTTAATCTAATTTCAATTAATTAATTCCTTCAAAACAAATTTATTTGTCTCATCTATTATTCAATTAACTTATTATTATATTTATCTCTATTAACATCCTTATAATAAAATTTAGGTGTATAACATTTATTATAATACTCAAATTGTTCCTTATAAAGTCATTTTATATTGTATATTATCCAATTACATTTTTTTTAACTTTTGAATAATTTAGGTAAGTTGTATTACAATGAAATTGGGTATTATAAAAGTAAAATTTTCCAATTTAACTATTCCAATTTAAATATTTATTTAAGAATTTAAGAGTCAACATTCCGATTTCAATTCAAACTATTTAGATGTAAGTATATATACTATATATCAAATCAAATCTATGATCATATACCAATATATATATATATATATTATAAATCAAGTCATACTTCGGAAATCCAAATCAAATTAATTTTCCAAAACAAAAATGTAGCAAAGCTACATAATGGTCTTTCCACTTCGAAACTCGAAAATGAATGTCTGATGCTGCAGTCATCACCGAAATTATTTCCAATGACAAAAGAGGAGAGTACCGATTTAGACTTTTAAAATTCTTTGGAAACGATTTCTATTCGAAAATACTTTCAATAATTTATACCTTAAAATATAAAACCAAAGTTCGAAATCACCGAAAATTAAATTCTCAAATTCCTGGTTTAAATTCATTTCAATTCCAAATCAATTTATATACCATGTTTATAAATTCATTTAGAACAATAAATGATAATCAAATATTACCATTTCAAACAACTAATTTTAATTAACTTATTAAATTCCAGAAAATCATACTTATATATATAACATAATCATACAATTTTTCATTTACCAGATTTGAAAATAATATTGTGTTAGTTTTCTTTGTTCAAGTGTTTTGGAAATCCTATTGATAGTGTTGATCGGATGAATCGATCGAAAACCCAAATCAACATCAACAACTCAAACAACACAATATATAAAACAACTTAATATTAATACAAATACAAATACACTTCCTCACTCGATGATTCCAGAATGGATTTCAAAACAAGGATAGGGATTCAAATTAGGGGACCCAAATCAAAAGAATTTCGACTAGAAGATAGGCTTGAAAGGGAGATAAGATAATTGGATTTCGAACTAGGAAAATAGATAGAATTATATAAACCGCGGGCAACCTTTAACCGGGTCAACCGTGACTTCAAAATAAGATCGAGGTAGAATTCTGGAGCAAATCAACATTCGATTGCCAGAGATAGAATTCGGGTATAGCAAGAGATAGCAGCATCGTAAACCGAGGATGTGGGAATCTTCGGCGAATCAATACCGATTGTAAAGGAGTTTCACCCCTTTACAAATCATTCAGAGATTGGCGAGGCCGCCGATTTATTACAAAGATCATTCGAAGTGGAGTTATAGGATACTTCAGAATCAAGAAGACACGAATATGGGAGACAAGGATAAATTTTGGAACCGAGGGGAACGTTCCAAAATTCAAAAGAAACCGAGTCAAAGAGGAAGAGATTCAAGCTCGACCGAAAGTGATAATGTAAATAAATTTACCACATACGCTAAGTTTTGCCTAAAACCAGAGCTCTGATACCAACTGTAACAGCCTGAAATTTTCAACCATTCGCATCCATACATGTCGGATTTGAATTGCTCAAAATATCAGATTGTTAATTTAAATTTGGCAAAACTAAGCATATATAGTAAATAAATAATAACATAATCACAGACACAGAGTAATATAAATTAATGCAGCGGAAACAAAAGAATAGTAGTTCATGAAGCTACTATATATATAACAGAGTTAAACAAGATACAACAGAGGTCTTGAATACATAGATATCTCAATACAATAGTCAAATACAAGATCTGAATACATCACTGGAATCAACTGAATAACTGATAGCTGGATAGATAGCTGGATCTCCAAGCGAAGCTCCAACTCCAAAGGTGAGTCTCGAATACTGTATCACTCAGTCTGACCCGAGCGTAAAGTAAAACACAAAACACTCGAGTCAGGATTAACATTCTTATATCAATAAATCCAACTCAAGTGAAATATCAACTAAAATACAAGTAACTCAAAGAATGTTTGAGATAACCATCCTCTAAGGATCCGTTAAACTATTTATATATAGTAGTGTACACTAAGTAGATAATGCCTATCAGTAATATAAAGTATCAAAATAGCGTTAAGGCGTTACCATTATCCCCCTTAACACATTTTATATAAGCATCATAGTCTATACACCACTGTAAACTCCACCGTAAACTAGTGGGCTATCAGGGAGTACTCCATAGTATAACACGAAACAAATCGTAGTGGTTGCGCAAAGGGATACGAGTATGACAAGGCACATGAGGCAATACCCAAGGTAGTGAAACTACCGTTTGCCTGATCCGAACTGGTGAGAACGCATCGCCGCAACGATCGCAACATCGCGAAACAACACTCCAAATTCAAGGGTGCGCACCAATCAAAACAAGTAATGAGTAGTTTACGAAGAAGTGTGTCCGCTAGAGGTAGCTAACCTCACTGGCCCGACACGGCTCCTGTTTAAGTCATTTCAAATTTGACACAAGTGTCAAGGCTATCCATTATCGTTCTCTTTCTTCAAATCTAGCAATGTCATCATTCCAACCACTTCATTCTGGATCACACTCCGCGTATAATAGTTATTAAAGTGGTTTTCGGTTTAGACAGAGAGTATGTCCCTAACCGATCCCGGACTCTTCAATAACTACGTAATTATTACACCGATTGGTCATTTAATAAAATTCCAAAATAGTTTATATTTCAAAACCAAAATATCATTGCCATTTCAAAACCATATCAATACGATATCACTTCCATTTCAAAACCAAATACGATATCATTTCCATTTCAAATATATCCATCTCAAATATATCCATTTACAAAATCTTAGTACTTCAAAATTATAACACTTTCTAAACCAAACACTTTGGAAATCATAATACTTTGGAAATCAAAATTTAAAAATCATAATGCTTTGGAATCATTGCACTTCCCACTTAACCGTTTAAATATAAATAATAGTACATATAATAAAATAGTTTATAATTTAAAATAGTTTATATTAAAAATAATTTATATTAAAATAGTTTATATGAAATAAATTTATAAAGTAATGTGACGCCCCACCTCTATACCCACGCTAACCAAGAACACTTTGATGTAGTGCTGTCAATTAGCACGGAGAATAAGGCTGTGGAGGAGCGACCATCCATGTAACTTCTTTGTGCGAGCACCGATATGTCAGATAGAATAGAATGCATATCTTTTAAGGAGGAAATCCGACATACCGATACAAACACAAAGCTATCACACGGTGGCTATATATAATCTTCGGAAACAAACATAGAAGTAATCATAACATAAATCAGTCACAGACATCCATATCACAAAGGCAGAAGAAGATATGAATAAATATATATAACACATGAAAGTGTACATCAGAGTAGTGGTCAGAAAGATCCACGATAATACAAAAGAATAGCATCACGTGCTATACAAAAGAATAAGTAAACTACATAGAGTCTATATCTCAAATGCGTACAATCAAAAACTACTAATCTAAGTAGTTAGCCAAAAGTCAGAATAATCCTGAAGAGAAGTCAAGCAGAAGCACCTGTAACATCTCGGTCTGACCCGAGTATTATGTATAAGAAAATAATAAACGGATCAGTCTAGCTATAAATATCAGATGATAAGGTATAGGATAAATAATATGGCATGAACATGTAACAACTATGACGGCATACTACTATAAGTATGTAAACGATAATCAACAAAAGATCAATCAATATCACAAGAATCTTCTCAAAGATAAAATAGTGTATCATACCCTAAACTTGTATTCATAACAAGTCAATAACACATAAATTCACCAATGCACAAAAGCTGATATCATATCAATGAAAATCATGAAAATTGGTGAAGCATAAATTCCAGAAATCATCACAAGAAATCCAGAAAAAGACATAAAAAGGCGGAGGCCTAACACATGAATGGGAGCATGAAAACTCACCTACGCGTAAAACACATGACGAGAAGCTATCTCATGGAAGCTATCCATTAAATTTTCACACAGGAATGGCCCGAAGACCGTAGGGTGCTACCCTAAATATGTGATGGCGAAACATCACATAAACGGGGTATAGTCTCCCTCGCAGACAAAGAGACATCGCTCAATCGCTAGTCTAAATCACAAAAATGATCGTCATGATCATCAGGAAGTGTCAATCACACCAAGCTAGTAAGTATATGAGTTTAGCTTCATGTCCCATAACCACTTGCTTAACTTAAATATTTACGAACAAACTGTAGATCTTCACTAGAAAATTGTCATAAAAAGGGTTCAATCGAACAAGTCCAAGAGCTAACCGACGAAGTGAACGCAAGCGTTTCATACCACTCGTTTTACTAAGTCGTTTAAGTTGATTTCTCATTCGAGTGAAGTAAAGGCTTGTATATACTAGTAGATTGGAAATCGGTTTGAGAAAACGAACTTTTGATATTTAAAATAGTGATGAAATCGCTTTGATGAAAGAGTTTTGATATTTACTACTAGTATTGAAACCTTCATATATCTTTAAAGTGACAAGTCATAAAGCGATTGTTGAAACAATCTATCACAAAAATTCACATTCGAAGACGTGAGCAAAATCCAAGGAAATCATCTTAAAATGCATCAAAGTGGAAGTTCTGTTAAACCTCGAGAAGCCAAACGACCTAAGGGAAGAATGCCATGTGACCTAGCAGAAGAACAGGTCGAACGACCTAGGGGAAAATAGGTCAAACGACCTAAGTGCTAACTCGCGAGTGACCTAACGAAGTGCGCGACCTAACAGTGAGGCGCGACCTAAGGATGTGCGCGACCTATCAGTGAGGCACGACCTAAGACCTTACGACCTAAGGGAAACAAGATCTTGCGACCTAACGGAGTTAAGTCCATACGACCTTAGAAGTAAAGGCCTTACGACCTAACAGAGTTACGCGACTTAAGGTGATTCGCGACCTAAGGGTACGCGACCTAACGTGGTTCGCGACCTAAGACTCGCGACTTAAAGTTTGCCTGGGGGATTATAGGTCGGCAACGACCTACGACTTAAGGGCGAACGACCTAACATTTTGCCTGGAGATTATAGGTCGGCAATGACCTACGACTTAACAAAAGTCGAGCGACTTAGTGGTTTGCCTAGGAATTTTAGGTCGACAACAACCTATAACCTAAAGCTGCTTCGACCTACGACCTATTTCCCTACGACCTAAGCCAGAACGACCTAAGCACGCAAGCGACCTAAGTCTTAACTCGTGAACGACCTAAGAAAGTGGTGACTTTTCAACGCGCGAGCTAGCAGCCTGGACGACCTAACCAGGGCAGAACGACCTAGGGCCAGATTTTGCAAACAGCACTGAAACTTGAGTTTCTCACCAATTCAATCCAAACCAGTTGCAAACATTAATGCTAAAGTGATAGGAAGTCATTTCCAACAACCCAACGACAGTTATAGGCGAGATGTGAGATTAAAAATCTCACCTTTTCCACGAAATTGATGAAGATGAGACTTGAGAGCAAAGCAAGAACACCAACAAGCTTGAATCAATGTTCTTCACGTGAATATGGAGCTGAATCTCGGATTTGAAATAGAATTTGAGTTTGGAGTTTTAATTTCTCTTTCCTCCACCATTTTTGACAAAGCTTGAAGTGTTTGATAAAGTGAGGAAGAGGGTTGGGCTGAATTAAGAAGGTGCAGTCCAAACCAAAGTCAAAGGCGGGAAAAAGTGACGAAATTTCCACTTACTCCAAAGATGTCGAAGTGTATACTTAAAAAGATCGCAAACGTCGTTTTGAACTCAATGGGAGTGGTCTCGAGTCCTAATTTGACCGTATGCAAAAAGTAGCTTTTTGGACTAACATCCGACTAACGATAAAATATTTAAATAAAATATTTAAATATAAAATCGATAGATATGCGGGTTGTTACAAGTAACATATATAAATAGTTTTAAATATAATTTAAAAATACTTTATATAATAAAATAGCTTTCTCAAATTTCGTAAACCAATTCCAAATCAACACCAATACCAAAATTCAAATTTAATCAAATCTCAAATCATCAATTTTAATTCAATTCAGTTTCTCAATAACCCCTTTCAAATTCGATTTCAAAACAAATTTGAACCACAAAATAAACCATTTAATTTTAGTATATTTCAAAGCTTTAAGTATTCAACAATTCCCAAAACTAAATTTGAAAATTTCATATATATATCAAATTCAATTTTCTATTATTTAGTTTTGAAATATTTACTTAATAAATCCAATATCATTTAAATAAAACTTTAAATTTCAAATCACTAAATATTTCCTTCAATTATATTTTAAACTTGAAATATTCATTTTAAATCATCTTAAACCAAAATCAAGTTATAAAATCATATCTCTTAAAAAAACTCAAATTCCATAAGTTCCAAATCGATTAAATTAAATAAATTCTTAACTAATTTACAATTTCAAATCTATCTTCTCAACCTTAATTAAATAAAATCATTATAAACTCTATATTAAAATATAATTCAAACAAATACTTAATCATATTATAATTTAATAAAATCAAACTTTATTATTAAACTTATTTTATATTAAGCCAATTTATACATAGCTTAAAATCAAGAATTTAACTATATATAAAATAACATTTATATCATATCAAAATAAATATTAATAAAACCATATGTTTCTTTCCAAAAACCATAGAAATCATTTTCAAATATTTATATATAGACCAACGGTGTCTGTATATAATTTCTATCCTATGGTCAAGTGACACGGATATTTATCATTTCAATCCGCAATTTATATATATGATACGGGTATATATCATTTCAACCCACAATCCCAAATTCAATTCAATTGAAAATCGCATGGGTTTATCATTTCAACCCATAACGATTTTCTCCTATTCTACAGATCGTTCGGGTATGTATCATTTCAACCCATAGTGATTCTATACTAACCGGGAACTTGCAGAGTGATAACAGATATGATAATAATATAACAGGTATATATCATCAATATAAATAACAGATAATGGTGTCATATGTCATAGGTGAACAGATACAGATAACAGCATATATATAGCAATGTAAATAACTAACAACAACATATTTCAATTGACGTTTCAATTGAAATCAAATTTAATAAATATAAGAACGTAAATCATGAGTGATTGCTCACCTTTCGAGGCTAGAGAGATGTACGAGGATGGAAGCGAATAGACAAAGACAAGCATACAAATCAAGCAGGTGGAGTAGCGACAAGTTAGGATTTTGCTGTGATAGATTTGATATGGAGGATGTCAGTCAAAATGGCACGAGATCAATGAAACCTGATATATTAGATATATATAAAATTTCTAAAATCCATCTAAACGTATTTTTAAAATAAAATATATGTTTATTTTAAAATCAACATTAAATACCAACATAAAAAAATATCTATATATATTTGAAAAACAAATTCACATATACTTATATGTAACTAATGTATATAAACGCACCTACAAACTTACATACTTCTAATATTAAAAATCAATATTATTATAAACCTATATAAATATACACTTTGAAATCAACCATACAAATGACTAGTATGTAAGCATATATATATATATATATATATATATATATGTGTGCTTACAGATCCAATAGGAAACCTAAAATGTCAAATAGCTAATCTAATTGTATACTACTAATATTTACTTTCAGTACATATAAACTAACATGTATGTGAACGTTTGTATTAAGATATTAAGTGTTAATTAAAATACATGTAGGTAGTGTTTATACAAGCATACCAGCAACTCAATACATGCTTGGACACAGAAATATACATAATATATAATGCTTCCCTTATATATAAAACTTACTTTATTACTGTACAAATATAACTTTGTCAAATTGCACTGTCCAAATCTCATTTTATAAAATGATATATTAATACTAATATAAACTCATACTTTTTTTAAATAAAATATCTATCATATATAACTGATAACAGTTTACAACCAAGAACACACACACACACACACACACACACACACACACACATATATATATATAACTAGTCTATATGCTTACATGTAAAATAGATAAGCTAACATATAATCAGACTATATACCTACTTTAATAACCATATAAACACATAGCTTTCATAAATTCATATATATATATATATATTATAAAGTTAAAACTCAACTCAGTATATGTACAACACTCGCATGCCATATAAATGAAATCAAACATATTATACATATCAATTAATACATACCAAATTTGGAAACGCCTATTAGAATAAACATATATGCATATTAAGATCAACTTTAAAAACAAATACTTACAGTCTTAGTAAATTATATTATAAGCTACATATACATTACCCATACTTACAAATCTGATATGTATTAGTCAAATAAAATATAATATATTATATATACAATATATATATATATACTACAAACTACAATGCATACAAAACAGCATCAACAGCTCCTATATAAACTCATATACAAACATGCGATATATATACATACTACATAATTGATATAAATTTGTAAACAACAGATTGCGTAAAAACTAATTTATACAAACACATGACAGCCATTTTTATATACGTATATAGTAGAAAATAGATACTTATATAACTTTATGTAAATACAAACTTAAAAGGTTTTGTTTACCATAAAAATAATATAGAGGAGAGGTACACGACGCTAGGACGCAAGACAGGTTGCGAGGCACCGATGTATGGAGGAGGTAGGCGGAGCCGGCTGCAGATCTGGTCGAGGCTGCGTGGGTGGCTAAGACAGAGGTGGATCCGATGGGATGATGGGAGAAGTGGCCATAGTGTGCCCACGTGGAGGCTGTGGTGAAGGAAAAACAAGGCCGAGAGGGTTCTTCACGTGGAGGAGGTGGAGTCGGGATGGTCGCATGGTGATGCGGGTTTGGGTGTACGTGCTGTGAAGGGGTTTGTACGGGCTGTGGGTCGCGTGACAGCGATGGGAAAAAGGGAAAGGCGGTTGGCGAGTGGGGTTAGGTGGAGGGAAGAGCAGGTAGATGCGAAAATGGGTAGTTTGGCAGAGGGTAAAACAAAACAAAAATGAATAAATAAAGAGAAGGGATAGATGTAAGAGGTGACAACAGTGATTTTATTTTGGAGATGGGGGATCTGGAGAGGAAAAGAAAGTGGGTAATGAGCATTGGCAGTAAATCAAAGGGAAAAAGCAAAGTTTATAATATTACATTCTTTCACAGTTGAAGACAGAAAGAATAGAACATAATGCGAACCAGTTCTAAATTGAAATGGAATAATAACATTGGGAAGGGAAGAGTCAAGCATTGGTTTCTGAAAATAAATTTTAGAGGCTGCTCGAATCTCTCACGTTGGAAAAATCAAAAGTCTCAGGGAAGATAAAAGGTCTAGAACTGATACCGATATGGTGAATCGTTTTTCACGGCTTCGCCGCGTACCGAACACCAAAATGTACAAACGAATATACCGCAGAGATCAATATGGCGAGACGATCAAAACGGTATACAGATATCAGTGATAGGACCATCCTATCAAAAGTCGATATCGGTATCGAAAATGCTGCTAATCCGCCAGAAATAAGATAAACGGAGCAATAGCAGTCCAAATTTGAAGAAACGAAATATGACGTCTCACTCAGAAGATGATTTACATATTTTCTATAGAAAAATATTCAGGTTTGGAAAAACATTTTATTATCATCGATTTTAACTGATATAAATTTAAATAAAATTACACAAGAAAATAAACTTCCATATTATCTAGTGAAAATTTACCAGTTGCTATGTTAAAATGGACGTATTCCAAATATTAAATTTAAATTTCAAAATCTTATCGTTTAAAATTTCACAAAATTTCTATTAAAATTAATAAAACAAATAAAAATTATTAAAATTTACGGGTCGTTACAAATCAAATTTGTCGTTTTCATAATCAAAGGTGGACATTTTGTTTTTAATAACTTAAAATAACTTGAATTGGTTATCCACTTGGTTTTGATGGTAAGGATTCAATATTCGATCCACTATAAAGAGATTATCCATTTAGTAAGTTATAACAATGCATAAATTGGTAAAATAGGAGTTCCACATGGTTTTCTGGAGTAGATACTTGTCTAAACAAATTATTTGGAGCATCCCTCTAAAAAGCTAAAAAAAGTTATAAGTATTTTAAATGTTAAAAAATTAATCAATATTAAACTTACAAAAATAAGCATATCCATTATTGTTCGCCTTCCCTTCCGCTTGAATTGGCTCGCTTGACCTTTTATATTTGCGACTTAAAGCATAAAGTCTACCATTTGATATTCTCCAACGATCATTTATGGATGAAAGGGAAAGTTTCCTATCTAGATGTTTGATGTTGGAATTCTATTTGTTCTTCCTTTGTAAAGTATTGTCGTTTTGGTCATTTAGACGTGTCAAACCAACAGAAAATGAAGCTAAATGTATCACAAATCACGGTCTTCTTATTGCGTCCTTGAACCGATTGTGAAAATTTCAAATCCCTGCCGAGTTTGAGGGTAATTTTTGTTACAATTGAAAATTTCTACAGTATTTTTGGATATTGACATAAAATATCAAAGAAAAGATTGAGATTCAAAAGATCGTGTAGATATATAGAGACAAAGAAAGTGATTTCATATGGAATAGGCCAATGTAATAATATTTCTACAACGGTTAAAATAGCTGTTGGAATATGACTGTTGGGGGCTAACAGTTGGGCTTGACATTGGTGAAGCAGATGCGTGATGAATAAGCACTTGAAACTTAAGTGTTTATTAGGCAGGAATTTGAGTATAGGCATTTGTATAATAGACGCTCACGTTTCAGGGGTTTTAGTAAACATGCGTTTGCCTCTGATAATAGATTGTAATGTTACGATTTGTGTTCAAAATTTTCTGTTAGAAATGCGCAATGAAGTGCATGCATGTTCTAAAATGTAGTAGCATACCTTATAAAATTTTATTAATTTGTGAGACAAACATCAAAAACCTATTGCAACTATTATTATCAAATGCGGAAATCTCATGTAAGCGTGAGATTACCTACATATATTGTACTTAGAATGTTATATACCCATCCAATGAAATCAAACATATAATAAAACTTTTAAGCAGGAGAAGCACCACTAGAGATGCTTAGGTTGCTCTTAGGAAATGCTTGAGCATTAGAGCATCTCGAATCGAGTCCGAGTGGCGGCTTACTCTTTAGAGATATAATGGATCTTACAATGCATGTAATTCTTGATTTATTTATACATTATTTTAAATAAAGTGATGAAATATTGCCTTTATTCAAAAATAAAATTACTGCGTGGTGTTGACATTTTGAAAATGTCGGGGATAAAGAACCAAATAAAATAAATTTAAATAAGTTTAACGATAGTATGGTGGTTGGAAAAAAGGACAATGCTATTAGCATTATCAATACCTCTTCGAGTAATTAAAATATTATATATATATATAAGTTTGAACTAAAGTTTCTATATACGGTACTAATTTTTGGCACCATAAATAGCAAAATCAAGTACTTACCAAATTTACCCCTTCATTCTTCCCGCCATCTTCTATTTTCGTATTGTAATTTTTTTTTTGAAAATTCATGGACAACCTAGGACGTAAATTATATTAGCATAGATCATTTTAAGTAATGTGGGAATATGCAAGTAAATCATGATCATTAGTTATGGAATGTGTTAATTAGTTTCTAGTCAGGGTTAGAAATAATTATACATAGAAATTTAATTGAAATTTTATCAAAATCATGCGAAGGCAAAGATAATGGTTTCTTATTCATCGATTAGGTTAGCCACTCGAATCATTCAGTGAATGACTAGTCAAAATTCTTATCAAAACCAACTAGAATTACATTATTATTTTGGTCGACTCTCATCGGAATAATGTAGCAAGTCATATGTCTCATTCCGTTGTTTAGGTTAATTTTATTAACCGTTCCCTCGCTCACTTTTGTTACTCCTAGCATGTTACGGAATAATGTAGTAAATCTATGAGTCTGCTTTGTTCTCACCATGACACCGACCACTAAATCTATGGTTTGAATGGAGATTTTAAAAGGAAATGATAATTGTAGTATTAGTAGGAATAGAGGAGATTAAGATACAACGTTGAAATTTAGTTGTGTAAATAGAGAAAGAATGATTGTAGTTGTTTCAATCTCTAAATCAGACTAAAAGAGAGGAGAATAGAAAAAGGGAAAGTAAGCGAGCATGATCAGAAAGAGTAGAGAGAAAAAAACAATGTAAGGTATTTCATTCTTATTTTTAACCAATAAATTTGATTTTAAATTTGTTTATTGCCTCTCAGCAAAAAATAAAAAAACAACGGCCGTGTTTAGGGATGGCAATGGGCGGGTTAGGGCCGATTTTTTGTGTCCCAAACTGCTTCGGGGTTTTTAAAATTCGCCCCAGACCCGTCCCATAGACCCGATGCAGGTTTGGATTTTCGCAGAGAACATACTAATTCTTATGACTATTTACATATATTTAAATATATGTAAATAGTCACAAGAATTAGTATGTTCTCTCTCCGTACCCGAAGCCCATACAGGTCAGGGTAGACCTGCCTCACTCCAAGACCAGGTGAGGCTTTACATAATCATTCAATATTATGTATTAATGTACATATATTTATTTGTTATATTTGTAAGAGGGATTGTCACTAAATGATATAATAAATATAGATATCAATGTGTTTACAAGGTAATAAAAATGACGGTGTATGATAACAGTTTAAGAAAAACATGCATATGTCATTATATAATTATCAGTGATGCAAGTTAATACCATAAAAATTATATAACTTATTAACGGAACATTAGAATATTTATGTTATAACCACTTATGTATAAAAGAATTAACATATCATAATTATAGCAATAAAACGATTTTATGAGGTCGTGGTAGTGCGGGTCAGGTTGGGTCGGGACGGGTCAGCCAAGCCCCAACCCACCTCTAAACCCGAAGCTCTTAAAAACGGATCATCGGTCTACCCGCACCGATAACCCAATGAGACGGGTCTTGACGGATCAAAACAGGGACGGGCTTACCGGGTTTAAACCCTAGACCTGTTCCATTGACTTCCCTAGCCGTGTTCTTGGTTTTGTACCAACTCATGGACAAAATGATATCACCGATGGAAATACGATGGTTGTGTCTACAGCCAACTCAAAATAAGGCCCAACTCTTTTAATTCATTTAAGGTCCGAGCCCAAATCTTTTAATTCGATCCAACCCTAATGAGCCTAACTCTTTTAGTTCGATCCAACCCTAACGACTGACTGGATTCGTTGTTTTCTAATTTCTTCGGATTCCATCTTTGGAATCCAAAATCTGAAGCCAAGAACTTCTTATGATCATTGTCTTGAAGAGAAGTACTGTATCCGAAATTCGTCTGATATCTGTACTCCCAGGAAGATTCTAAACTTTGAGGTAATTGTTTTGTTTATTTTGACTTTTGAGTCGTTGCTGCTATATTGCTGATTAAATTCAATTAATTCGATGGTTTGCGGCTGCCAGTTCATTCGGATTTTATTTATTGAAAGTTCTGTCGATTAACCTAAAAATTTGGAATCAAATTAGAAATATCATTGTTACTTAGTTGATAGTTTAGAGTTTTAGTTTCAGAATTGAAGAGTTCACGATGTCAATATTTACAGTAAATTTTCGTATTTAGCAAGTGTCATTTACAAAAAAACAGAATCTTTTAAGGTTTATAGTTTCTGTTGGTGAAACAAATCTCATATGTAGTTGTTAGACTCGTGTTTTTATGTGATATACATGGCATTTTTACTTTAGTGGTCATCTGTTGCACTGTCTGCTTAAATAGAATACTTTTGATTAAAAAAAAACATGGCTAATCTGTAAAAGTGAATTGTATCGTGATATCCTAATTCCTACCCTAATTTCAATACCAGCTAGATTTCTATGATCCATTATCATATTAATGTTGGGACTGTTAAAATGTGCAAATTATCGCATGATGTTAATGTTTTTTCGCTCATTGGAGGTCAGATGGCATTTGTTGTTTGTTGGGAAATTGCTTATTTTGCAACTGGTAATAGATAACAAAAGTAGCATGTCATGAAATCATGTTAAGCATGCATATCCTAACTGAAAAGATGTGAATCAACTTGAATCCTGCTAAGTATTCAACTTTCTTGTTGATGATTATACATTTTCTTTTACATTTTTTCTGGAAACATACTTTTGACCTGTCTTCCATTTGCTTTATTTCTAGGTCTGCAGTAAGCTCAAATGGGAAACCAATCAAAATGTTTCCCAGATGTAATTAAAAGAGATACATTGGATTGGTATCTTGGTTTGGTTTACATAGTAGCAGTTGCAGCTATATGGATTGCTGCAAGCTATCTTGTTCAGACTGTAGTAGATGAAGGAGTCTCTCCTTTTTTATTGTCCTATATCTGCAACTCTTTGTTCTTGGTTTACATTCCTATAGTTGAATTTTCGCGCTGCTTTGAGAATTTGATTGGTTATGTTTGCTTTTGGCAATCAAATGCAAACAATGCGAAAAATGAAAATTCAGAGAATCCAGAAATTGTTGGTCTTCTCAATCAAGAAGTTGAAAGTACTTCTGTATTAAAACAAAAACAGTGGAGTCGGTCTCAAGTTGCTAAAGTCAGCTTGTTGATATGTCCATTCTGGTTTTTTGCACAATTTACCTTCAATCTATCTCTAAAATATACCAGTGTGACAGTACGTACTTGACACCCTTCTACAAAATTGAAATTTGAATTTATCCTTAATTTTATGTCTGTGAAACGAGCAAGGTCTTTTGGCCTATTAATTTTAACATTAAAGATATAATACAAAAGTCTTCTTTGGAATGTACCATATTACTTCTTTCTTGTTTCACAAGTTTTTTCAGATTTCACCCTGAAATTATTTGCAAGAACATGCCTGCAATTAAAATAACCTGTTGCAAAATCATTATTTGAAGTAACTATCATTTGGTTCCTACTATTTGTCAAAACTTACAAGCTTTCTGAAATTCACCTTTTTTAGGATATCTGTTCAGTTCTTCCCACTTTTGATATGTTATTATAAATTTAGTTTGTAGGGATGTTGTTTCAGGTAGTGTACAGTTTGTTTTTCAAATTAGACCGGAGCCCGTTCAAATAGTGCAAGTGTAATTTCTTAGAGAATAGCTATTTCAAATAGAGAGTCAATACAAAAACTAATTTCCACATGCTAGTATAAAAGTGTTATATATTTGTAATATGTTTTAGAATATGATCAGGCTTATAATATGTTTGAGAAAGCTACCTAAATTGATAAAAATACCTATTGTATCATTAGCAAATCATTCTTCTTTCCTTCCCAATAATGTAAATTGCACAGGACTGCTAACGCATGTTTTCTTAATAATATTGCAGTCAAACACGATTCTAAGCAGCACATCAAGCCTTTTCACTTTCTTGGTATCTTTGGCATTCTTAGGAGAAAATTTTACATGGATGAAACTAATTAGCATTCTTTTATGTATGGGAGGAACTGTTATAGTGAGTTTAGCCGATTCAAACGTTGGTGTAAATGCAATTGCAACAAATCCTGTACTTGGTGACACATTAGCTATAGTTTCTGCTTGTTTATATGCAGTTTACATCTCTCTTATTAGGAAAAAATTGCCCGATGAAAGGAAAGGAGAAGGAAAAGCTAGCATGGCTGAATTTCTCGGTTATCTTGGCTTGTTCAATCTTCTGATATTTTTTCCTATAGGTTTGATATTGAATTTTACGAAGATTGAGGTCTTTAACAAGCTTACTTGGTATCAGTTCGGCCTCATTGTTGCAAAAGGTTAGTGTTTTATTTGGGAAAATCTATTGGGACATAATGAATCTCAACCACTAGATTGCCCCCGATTTCAATTCCATATTTAAAGTCAATGAGATTCAATAGTCAGAGATCTATTGTGTCATATTTGTGTTTCATTTTGTGTTCAAATAGCCGTCCCTTTTTATTTGACCAATTTTCACATGGTTTATATTCCAATGGTCTTGTAGTATATCAGTCAAAACTTTACCAAACTTTCTCATGCTATTATCATATTTATGATCTTTGAAGCAATGGCTATATGAATCTCAAATTTACCTTTTCGGTCTCGTTTCAAATCGAGGCTTTCAGACTATATTCAATTTTTAATTTTCGATTCAAAACTAATTCAAATCGCAATTGAAAAAATCATTCAATAATGCTTATATAAAAATATTAAGTTAAACATGAGTAGAAATAAAGATAAACCAAAATTCAAATTTTATTGTTTCCAAATTCGAACCCAAAGTAAACGTAAACATGAGTAAAATTGTCAAATGCTATGATGCTCTAGACCGAAGTTCTAAAAGTCATGGGTTCGAACGCTCGAGACATCAAAATTAGTGTTTTACTTGAATAAAGTACCACCCTTGGTTTTTTTATTTTTAAAAAACACGAGCAAAATTCAAATTTTAGATTTTTCACTAGGAGCCCAAATGTTAATCCTTTTTGAGTCAAAGCAGATTTCAACTGGACTTAGAAGGTCAAAACGAGGACGAAACGACTTGAAATCTTGGAGGCACGTTTAGATGGAGCGAAGGAATAGCTTGTAGAAGCATAGTTATTAATGACGTATGGCGCAAAAAGGCACAAAGCCTCTCAGGAGCTTTGGCGCACGGTGCAACAAATAACGCGCGTCCTTTTAATTTATTGCGCACGTTTAGAATTTTTTTATCATAAATTTAATATGTATAACAATAAATTTAAAAATTAAATATTTTTGCTAAATATATGCAACAATGATTTTTTTTGACATTTTGCAAAAGGTAAATAAAAAATCATCTAATATAATATAATAAACATAGAATGTCAAGCATAATAGATTTCTAAAGCTAAAATCCAATATAATTATATATATTATTGATAAAGTAGAAATCTGAATATGATTCAGCAATTATATTTTTCAAATGAATGTCTGCATCATCAGATTCATAAGCTTCAACATCTTCCTCGTCCATCTCATTTTGATTTGTTACTTCTTTGTGAAGATGTAAAAGAGTTGAAGTGGGCGTTGAAAAACCTCTCGATGTAGATGTTTTGCTACACGAATATCTAGTTTCCTCCACTCGTACAGCTTTAGAAGCAATATCGCAAGTCAAATCATCATTATCATCATTAAATACAAGCTTATCTTCAACATCAGATGCATCATCCATATTTTTTGTTAATCATTCATTACAATAATCAATATCCGTTAAGGATATTGGATCAATGGTATCACGGATGTTGTATTGTACCTTCTTTTTAATGCTCCATAATAGGATGAATACTATTTTTTATACAGTTTGGATTATAAAAATGAAAAAGAAAGAAAACAATAATATTATGAAAAGGCGCGCCATTTTTGTACCGTGCGTCATTTGCGTCATTCGTCGCGTCTTTTCATGTGCGCCGCGCCACAAGGAAGAAAGGCGCAAACGCTATGCTGCGCCGTGCGCCATGGCGCACCTTTCATAACTATGCGTAGAAGTTTCATCCCAAAATACACTAACTACACTACACAAGTCAGGGTCGACTTGTTCATGTCAGCGACATGTTTCTGCCTCATATTCCTTCACTTCAACTCCACACGAGTTATTATCTATCTCTCACATATATGTCCAAGTGATTTCCAAGGGTTTTGATCGATCTATTTCAAGAGACGAAGAGTTAATAGCTAGAACGATAGAATAAACTAAGCAACGAAGGAACGATCATCAAAATCAACCAATAATCGATTGAAACAACAAGGGACACCGCAAAATGAAGTAGGAAGAAGGATGCAAGAAAGTTCGAAGTGTTTCGAACTAAGAAAACATGTCGGTGCCGACATATTTAAGTCGGTACCGACATGTTTGGTTAACTCATGGTGTTCTACAATTTTACAAGTGACTTCGGGCCGACTTTTGGACTCTGCTTCAAGTGGACTTCTGACCCAACACGACTGTTTCTCTATAATTACCAGCCTACCTGCAACCTGAACGGGATCTCTAACCTGATCTTCAGCTCTTCACTCTAGATCTGATCTATCTGCCAATGGGGACTTCTTCCTCTTCTTTACTCTTTAGAAACTCCATTGTAATTCTGAGATCCACTAGATAGTGGTTAGGTCTAATATAACTAGTTGTAATCAGGAGAGAGAATAACTAACAAAAGAGATTAAAGTGGATGTAGGTCAGAGATTTCGCCGATATAAAAATTCTTGTGTGTTCTTTACTTTTCTGCTATTCTTACCGATTGATTTGGGATTTCTACTTCTTTTACATTTATTATAAAAGAACTGGTGCTTTAATCCGATTTCTGGATGTTGATCCATTTTCTGGGTTAACATTTTGTTGCTTTTATTGGGAACAAGAGCTAAATCTAAAGACTTGAAGCTTGAATATGAGATTTGAAGAAGATGAGGAGGCCTAACACTATATTTAAGGCTGGAGCAAACCAACCAGAGCATGAGGTAGGCAGGAGATGTCCTCAAATTCTCGTTAATTCATCTATGTGGCCAGAGAAGAGATGGAGAAAATGATGAAGGAGATGCAAGATGGATGAATGACTCAACAATAGGAAATGCTTGAAGGATTTTTCCAAAGAATGAGACAACAAGGAATAGCTAGAGCTGTTGAAATTCAAAACTAAAGACGAGGAGCTAGTGCATGAGCATCTGGAGTTGGAGAGGAGCGAACTGAAAAGATGCCTTCACCAACGGTACAACTTGGTACCAACCTGTGTCAACTCGGTACCGAGACAATTATACCCGGGGGAACGTTGGTGTGAACTTGGAACATGCTGGAATGCTAGGAGCAAACGATGCTGGAGCTAGAAATGCAAATCAGAATGTGAATGGACAACGATCGGAAGAGTGTGTTAGAACTTCTCTGTAGGAACGGAGGACATAATGCAACCAGAGGAGCAGGTCAGAGCGATAACGTGCAATAAGAGGAGTACATGCCAGAGTATGTGCCGGAGTTCCTCTATAAGAGCAGGGGGTAGGATCTCTTTTGGACGAAGATTTTTATTGAACATCGAAAACCGAGTTGATGAATTGGTAAAGAAAATAGTTAGAGGTGGATCCCAGACCAGAGTTTGGAGGATGTGAACAGGAATCCATTCACTTATAATATTCGGAATGTGAGAAATTCTCCTGATTTCAAGCTTTTGACGCTGGAAATGTACGATAGAAAGTCAGATCCAACGGTTCATCTGATGAGATACATCTGACATATGAAGGTGTTAGGTGCTTATGAGGAGGTAATGGAGCGATGCTTTCCATTGTACTTAACGGGCTTGGCGGCAATGTGGTTCGGACAACTGGAGAATGGGTCGATAAACACGTGGACCAATTTGATGAATAAATTCTTAAGACAGTTCAAAGTTCACATCTCTTGATCGAAGAATGCGATGACGCTATCAAGCGTGAAACAAAGACCTAAAGAGACCTTGAGAAGCTATTTGACTAGGTTCAATGCGGCAACTGCAACAGTCGATAAACCAAATATGTCTATAATATTAATGGCAGCAGTATCTGGAGTCGCGACCAAGACCGACTTCAAAGTTGCAATGGAAAGCGATCCACCGATGGATTTTGCAGAATTCTGCCATGAAGCTGAGAGATATTTGAATCAGGACGACGTCGAAGCCGATGATGCTGAAATCAATGTTGTGGATAACATAGGACTGTCTGGAGTATGAAACGGAAAGGACAAAGGAAAGATGAGCCGATGACGACTTTAAAGAACCGAAATGGCAGAGGAGAGAACTGAAGTTCTCTTCTTATACAGATTTAACGGAGACCCCGAAGAGGTTATATCTGGATACTAGGGGCATATCCCCTATCGAAAGCCAGCTAGGAGAGAGCCCATTGATCAGGAGAAAAGATCTAGAAAGTTTTGCATCTTCCATAAGCTGGGGGGACATGTAACGACGAGTGCCAACACCTTCGTGATCTGATAGAAGAACTGGTTCAGAGCAACCAGCTGCTACAGTACGTGAGGAACCGAACTGCAATGGTGCGACCAGAGCAATCACCATCTGCAGCGAATGCATCAAGAAACAACCATAGATCCAGTCCGAGACTCAAAATTTTATGATCGGTATTGTCGGGAGTCAGATTCGACTCCCTTGCTTCGCTTTTTCTTGCTTTAATAAGACAATAATAACTTTAGACCGTTTCACGTGTACGAAGTCCAGATAAGTCTCTAGGCACGCTCTGAGTCGGAAGTCTGGGACGACTATTTAAGACAATAATAACATCGGACTGCTTACATGTGTACGAGACCTCGATTGGTTCCTAAGCACGTTCTGAGTTGGATGTCTGAGATGTATAATTAGGACTTCTACTTGTTTGCTTTGATTTGAATATTTGACTTTTGAAAAATCCACATTGAATGCGATGACTGATATTGATCGCTTTAAGTCCCGTACGGAGAGACGAGGCCGAAGTGTAGAATGCAAGTCCCCTCGCCGGAGAGCAGGCGGATGGACTTGTACGATATTGATTGCTTTAAGTCCCGTCCGGAGAGATGAGACCAGAGTGCATGGTGCAAGCTCCCTTGCTGGAGAGCGAGTGGATGAGCTTGTACGAATAGTAAGTCCCCTTACCAGAGGGTGAGCGGATGAGCTTGCTTGGTCGTTGAGTTCATTTGCCGGAGAACGAGTGGATTCAATAAGGATCCGGAGAGATCAAAACCCTAGATTGAACGATGAACGGTACGGAGAGATTGAATCCCATATTGGATCATGAACGCTTCGAAGAGATCGCACGTTAAATTGAATGTAAAACAATCCGAAGAGATCGAATCTTAGAACATAAATAGATTTGATAAAAGAATTTGAACGCTTTGTAATTAGAGTGAAACAGATAAATTCCGGATGAATGCGAGACGATTTTGATTTGTGATGTAATAACTCCGAATGAAATCAAAACGAGGACGAAACGACTTGAAATCTTGGAGGCACGTTTAGATGGAGCAAAGAAATAGCTCGTAGAAGTTTTATTCCAAATTACACTAACTGCACAAGTCTGTGCCGACTTGTTCATGTCGACGACATGTTTTTGCCCCATATTCCTCCACTTCAACTCCACACGAGTTATTATCCATCTCACTCATCCGTGTCCAAGTGATTTCCAAAGGTTTTGGACGACGTATTTCAAGAGTCTAAGAGTTAACAGCTAGAACGGCAAAATAAACCAAGTAATGAAGGAACGAGCATCAAAATCAACCAACAATCGATGGAAACAACATGTGACGCCGCAAAATGAAGTAGGAAGAAGGATGCAAGAAAGTTCAGTGTGTTTCGAAATAAGGAAACATGTCGGCAACGACATGTTTAAGTCGGTATCGACATGCTTGGTTAACTCGTGGTGCTCTACAATTTTACAAGTGACTTCGGACCGATCTCTGGACTCTGCTTCAAGTGGACTTCCGACTCAATACGACTGTTTTTCTATAAATACCAGCCTACCTGTAATTAGAACGAGATCTCTTACCTGATCTTCAGCTCTTTACTCTGGATCCGATCTCTCTCCCATTGGAGACTTCTTCCTCCTCTTCACTCTTATCATCTACCTTTCAAATTTTCCAAAAACTCCATTGTAAATCTAAGATCCGCTAGATAGTGGTCGGTTTTGATATAACTTGTAATCCGAAAAGAGAACAACTAACAAAAGATATTAAAGTGGATGTAGACCGGAGATTACGTCGAATTCCTATAAAAATTCTTGTTTGTTTACTTTCCTGCTATTCCTACTTGATTGATTCATTTTTTGGGTAACATCAAACATCATAATTAATAAAAATACATGCAGATTATTACATGAAAAGAAGAATTGTCGGTTCATTTGATATTATGTAAAGCAATACTTTAGCATACGTGGGTGCACACTCATGCAAATTACAATATGAATCGTTTGAATTTATGGTTCATGGTCAAAATTCAGTTTCAGTTTTAGATTTAATTTACGAGCCTGTTCTAGCTTTGTATGACTGATACAAGTTCATGCATATAGTATGTCTTATACAGGTTCATGTATGTAGGTTTACTGGACAATGTTTTGAGTGATTATTTATGGGCAAAGGCTGTTCTTTTAACTACAACTACAGTAGCAACAGCAGGTCTCACTATTCAAGTTCCAATAGCTGCTTTAATCGATTCGATTTTGGGGCATCCCCCTCACATCCTGAATTATATTGGAGCTTTTGCCATCATGGCTGGATTTATTGGGATTAATGTTCCAGAAAAACCATCTTCTCAATCTGAAGAATGCGAGCAAGAAGCAGATGAATCAACTAGCATCTCTTAGCCTTTTATAAATCGGGTATGCTAGACCTATTACATGAGTTAAAGTTTGTGTATTATTATTATGTAATGTTAGACCATGCTGCATTTTTTTTCTCATATTTATAATTTTGTGCATATGTAACAATTGGCCGGGTCTATTTCATCCTATTTTTACAATATAATAAAATGGTGTTCATATCCTGTAGCTCAGTGAAGATGACTATCTCTTAGATTCATCTTGCCAAGTTTACACTAATGGTTGTTATCCCAAACCCACACACAAACACACAAACAAATGAAATTATGATTACAGAACTAAGTTTTGATTTGAAGAAATATTGTTCTTTTTATTTATTGAATTGATTTAATTAGAACTGTAGGTGATTTATCCTGCTTCCCTATTCTTCAAGTTTCTAAAATATTCTGGACGGCTTCACGAATTATTCTATATATTCCTGGTCTCACCTTACTTTTACATTTTTGCTTTCCAACCTGCATTAGACTTAGCTCTTACATATGCTCTGCATGCACCAACTCTTTATTAAACTTTATGTAAATCATGCATATATAAAAAAGAAAATCTTGGATTATTTCGTACATTTATACAAGTATTTTATTCCAAACTTAACTCGTATTAGTTGCCAATTATTTTCTGATACCTAGTTTAAGAATATATTAGCTTCTTAGGTGGCCTTTGTTTCGTTGTTGGGAAATAGCTATAGTACACTTATTTTTAAGGTTGATTTGCTACTTTTATCATCACATTGACTATGAAGCAGAACCCACTCTGAGAAAAATCACATTTTCTATGCATCCCACTGATTTTTTGAGCTTCATCAGTCTATCTAACACTGCAAATTAGCAGTGTTATGTTATAGTGTTTTATCTTTTTACTTCTGTTTGCATTTACATAGGAAAACAGTACGAGGGTAAAAATGTGAAGTCATGGTACAGTTAATTTGACTCATTTCCCCTCTCTATTCAACCAGTATAATATTAAATTTCTGAAAAACTGATATTATCACTTGTAGTAAACGAATAATGTTACTTGTCTAAACTGATACTGTCAATAACAAACTTTTTTCAATGCCTTTATAGGATATTTTTTTTGTAATATACAAATTAATAGCCTAAGTATATTTTTTTTGCATCCTTTATTCTTTCCTTCCTTTCAAACTCCACCCAGAAGAACAAATTCCAATTTATATAACTGTGCCTATTCACCATGAATCCATAAACCAAACATAGAACCAGAAAACAATGTCACCCTCCACATTCCAATCCCCCTTACAAACCCAACCACTCCAGACCCGTACCCACCACCCGCATACCCGTTACTACGCCCACCGGGTCCGCGAGAGCCTCTCAACCCGCTTCGCAAAGTGTGTGTGCTCCATCTTCCTATCACTCCTGCTACTCGTAGGCCTAATACTCTTCATCCTGTACCTGAACCTTAGGCCACACAGGCCCAGGTTCCACCTGAACTCATTCACCATGAGCCAGGCCGGGTCGCCCATCACCTTCAACATGTCGGCCCGCAACCCAAACCAGAAGATAGGCATATTCTACGGCGAGATGTTCGGGTCGGTCTACTACTATGAAAGGGTCATCGCTTCTGGTTCTGTTTATCCTGCGTTCTTCCAGGGCCCTAAGAACACCACCCTCATCAACGGGGAAATGGGCCCGGCTGAGGATGGGCCTGTGTTGAATCAGATATCGGGGGACATGAGGGCGGGCCGGGTTGTGCTGAGGCTGCAGCTGGAGTCCAGGATCCGGTTCAAGGTTAAGATGTGGGACACGCATCATCATACTTTGCATGTTAGCTGTGATTTGGCTGTGGGTTCCGACGGTAATCTCCTGCCTGAGTTTGTCGGTGAGAGATGTCCTATTTACTTCTGAGTGCTTCTGTTGCCTCATTTGCATTTTATCTTTTCTTCTTTTTCTTGGTATTGCTTATTTGTATTATTCTTTTGTTTGAAAAATAAAAAATACATTTTTTATTCTGATCCTTGTTAACATGTCTAATGCCGCTGCTTCTACTCATCACTTGCCATGAACAAAACGATTTTTCTCTACTTGATCTGGTATTAGTATTTATTTACGAGCTATTTATTTATTTCCTTTTGAGTTTATGATGTAAAGGCATTTCTTATTCGACCTATTTTCACTTATTCATTTTCTATGGAAGAGGCAATAATAGGATATACGTTTTGTTGGACTGTTTGGTGTCGGCTGGAGTCCAAGACCAAAACATATTCATTTGTGCCCATCCATATTTGGTTTAGTAGGACATGAATGACCCAAAAAAAAAAAAAAGAAATCGAGTTCATTTGACTATTGTCCATCCGTTTTTTGATTCGTTCGAAAGGTGCTCAAGTTGAAACTTCATTCGAATGGAAACTAAATACGCCGCCATTTGGTTTGGCACGATCGATTTCCATCCCAAAACAAATTATACTTAAACCTCTCGATTGCACTCTCTTATCATGTCATTCACACTATAGGGCAAATTCTAATTGCAATCAACAAAAGTTCTTTAACATCCATTAAATGCACCTTCTATTAAAAAATCCATTTGCTTAATTCCACACCTCATTCGTTTATCATTCTACCATGGCTTTAGTCTAAATCCCACCTAGGTGGGGTATATCGTCTCATCTAAACATCCAACAAGTATCTAGGTACTGATTAGACGTGTAAAGCTTCATATAATCATCTGTGAGTTGACTTTAAGCAGTCTTGTCTTCTTAGCCGCTCACTAGACCATCCAACCTCCCCAATTTCAATTTGGACCAGTTATTATTAAATCAAGTACTAAAATTGTATATAATATATATGAGTTTACCAAAAATGTCTTAACTCTTCGTCAATCCCTGCTTAAAAGATTAATCTCTTATCCATAGATATTGCATAGGTTTTGGCTACAACCTTATTCTACCCTCCTCTTATCATTATTCAAAAAAAAAACCCAACTGTTACTGGGTTAGCCCAACCATGTGATATATTAAAGCCCAACCATCACTTACAAATGCCAATAAGGTAAAGGTGATAGAGTTATGAGTATGTTCTAGGGACACTTTTGTAATTTATTTTAAATTATTAATTCTGTAATAAAATCTCGTTCGAAATAGAATGTGTTTTCATTTCTATTATATATTTATCATATTGTGATATGTTAAATAATTATTTAAGTATATTAAATAGAAAATTCTTAAATGGTATATTATGTGATAGTAATTGCAATATGTTATAGTCATGATAAATTTATCACATTAAAAATAACATATTATTGACCAGCACCACTGTCCCAATGGTTAGGCACTTCGACTTTGGTGCAAGAGGTTGCAGGTTCGAAACTTACGTAGTGTGATTCGAACATATATTGATATGTGGTGTTCATCGAACGACTATAGTTGGGTCTGAGTTGAAGCACTGGAAGTGAAAAACTATCCAATAGAGAATTCATCTCTTCAGTTATACGAGGTTAATACCACAGTCAACTGTAGTTAATTTAAAGTCAATGTCTATAGCTAGAGCGATACAGTTAATAACAATTGTTATAATTGAACTAAGGATTGTGTTTGGATTAAATAAGTTGAATGTGGATAATATTGGTTTTTTCACCAAAACCAAATTCCATAAGTCATAAAGTGGTACAGTTTTGACGAAAATAATTGGTGTAAATAATCGTTACTACCGGATAACGCTTAAAATACTAAAATTAGATTTTACCAAAAATGTATAAGCGATAAATTCGATCAAACTGTCCCACTATCAGTTAAGATGACGCGCGAGCGTTAATATTCGAATTATTCAATGTTAATCGCTGATTGATTTTACACCTTTGAGTAACACAATCGTAATGTTGAATACTCCAAAATATCACATGATTTAATTAATTTATAATTGTTGTAAATCAATTAATATTTACAAAATATTAATTATTAAATTTTATTTAATTTTGGGTCTTATTAGTAATTAATTGAGTGCGTATATTAAAGATATATATGTACGTATCCAGATATGATATTGATAAATATTTAAATTTGATTTAAATAAATTAATAAAAAAGGGGGTTAGGAAAGTTTTTTGGGCCCATTATGCACTAGTATAGTCGGCTATAGGAGAGCAAGAGGGTTTGTTTAAATGATCAAATACCGATTTGAATTGACATGAAAATACCGAGTAAAAGGAGGAGATTAAATCTCCACTTTTCCCTCTCTTTGGGTGTCTATTTAAATCTCTCATTCTCATTCATTTTTTGCTCCTCCTTCTACCCTATCTTGACCGTAGGTATCAACGCAATATTGCCTCTTCATTTTCGAAAAAAATTCAAATAAAATCAATTATATAATAGTGTGGTGTTCATCTCTAGTCTGTTGTAATTTCCAGAGGTGGTTCGATTGGATCTAGGAGTTAGTTCTTCGTTCAAGGTGCGTATCACAGGTTTTGGAAATATTTTAATTTCAATATTATTTATAAACACATACGTTGATCATTATATTTATGTTGTTTAGATCCCAATTATTATAACGAATTCGTATACGTAATTATTGTTCAATCTTATATATATACATTCTAAATTGTTTAAAAAAACATCAAACATCATTATAATATTTATACATGTTTAATTTTTTTTAAATTAATTAATTAATTTTGAAAATTTTATTTTAATTATTTAGTTAATTGGATTGATTAAATTAACGATCAATTAAAAGTTAATTAATTGAATTAAAACATATATTATATACATAATGATATATATATATATCTTAAAATGTTTAAGGTAAATAGAATAAAAAATTCCAAAATTAATTTTATTTTAACTAAAATTGTTTTAAGTAAGTAAATCAATTAAATGTTAATTAATAAATAATATACATGTATAATGATTTATGCATATATAGTTACTATAAATGTTATAGTCAATATTCAATTGTAAAATGAATATAATTAAATTAATTGTAGTGTTAATTAAATAATCAATGACTAAAGTAATAAAATCAAAATCAAATCAAATTAAATATGATTTAATAGAGTGGAACTATAAGAAACTCAAGTTAGATTCAAGGAATAAATACATACATGTGTAAAACGTATACCATGATTTTAGATGTGTTTGACACTTGAATTGCGAAGGTATTTCATAAAAAATAAATTATTCCATAAGTCGATATCACTCAAATTAATATATTGAACATTATGAATCTTTAACATAAATGTCGTCCTCTACCATATATATATTAATAAATTACTTGCATACTCTTTAGTTATTGAGAACTCAATCTAGAGATGTTATGTGTAGTATTATTAATATATTGACTGGACGAGGTGAAAGAACTATATGTATTTGTTAAGCAAACTCAAGGTACATACACTATACTTAGACAGCGGTGAAATGGTACATACGAGCGAAAAATCCCTTTCAATTTGTTGAGCAAACTCAAGGTGGAAATGAGATTAAGACAAAGATCACAGGCTAGGAGTTGCATATGATACGACCGATAATGAGTTATCCATCATTTTGCGGGCATATGATTATTAAGCAAACTCAAGCCCAGAATCCCATAGCAAGCTATTCCTAACACTCACAAGAGAAATCAAAAGATTTCTATCTTTTTCTTAGAGTTTTGTGAAACATAAAATTCTAGCGGGAGTCTTATCAGAAAAATAAAATGAAATCATTTAACCTTTCTAATATTGTAAGAATATATGCTATCAAAGTTAAGATAATCTGCATCGATAAAATTTGCGCAACTGATATAATCAATAAATTGTTTATCAGTTAAGATATACAAAACCAAATTAAGATTGACATAAAAATATAAACTCACCAATAAATCATTTGGCATGTTGTCACTTCAAGACCCATGCAAGTGCCTAATTATACAACTACTAAATACATTCGTAAGTTGGTCACTTACGTGTTTATTTGCCCGATTGTGTATTTTCTTCTATGAGTTTCGAACTCCAAAAAAATGCAAGAATATGAATATTTGATCCATATTAAATCATATATAAATGTTATATGATGAACAGTCCTTAATGAAATTAGTTTATTTGAAATAAGCAAGTAAACTGTAGTGTGACGCCCCACCTCTATACTCACACTAGGCAAGGACACTACTGGGTAATGCCGTCGACTAGCACGAAGAATAAGGCTGTTGAGGAGCGACTATCTGTGTAATTGCTTTGTGCGAGTACCGATATGTCAGATAATATGACTTGCGTTTCATTTCAATAGGAAATCCGACATATCAAATACAAACTCAAAGCTACTACACAGTGGCTATGTGGGCTTCGGAAACAAATATAGAAATAAGCATAACACAAATCAGTCACAGATATTTATATCACAAAGGTGGAAACAGATATGAATATAACACATAGAAGTGTACATCAAAATAGTGGTCATACAAAATCCACTACATCACAAAAGAATAGGTACAAGTGCTAAGAAAAAGAATATGTATACATCAAGGAGTCTCTATCTCGAATGTATAAAAGCAAAAACTACTAATCTAAAGTAGTTAGCTAAAAAAAATCAGATGATGGTCCCTGATAAGAAGTCAAGTAGAAGCACCTGAAATACCTCGGTCTGACCCGAGTATTATTTAAGAAAAATAATAATAAACGGATCGGTCTAGCTATAAATATAATATAAAATGAGATAGGGTAAGAGATATCACAAAAACGTATGATAACAATAATGCCATACTTTGACAAGTATACATCAGATAACAACAAAAATCATACAATATTTCAAATATTCTCAAACACTAAAAAGAATGTCATATTCTTTAAATTATTCACCAAAACACAAATATTGACAAAATATATCAATGCCAATCGCAAAAATCGATGAAACACAAATTCTAGAAATCATCAACTAGAAATCCAGAAATCACAAAAAGGGGGAAGGCCTATCACAAACGAGAGCATGAAAACTCACCAACACGTGTATCACAAATGAGTCGGTATCCCATGGTCGCTAACCATAGAGCCGGTGCAACAACGTAGTACAGCAAAACGCCCGAGGAACCTGAAACTCAAATAATCCGAAACAACGACATAATACAGCGTTACGCCCGATGAACCTGAAACTCCAATAAGCCGGAACAACGATGTAGCCGGAACAACGACGTAGTTCAGCGTTACGCCCGATGAACCGAACTCCAATAAACTGGAACAACGACGTAGTACAGCGTTACGCCCGATGAGCCGAACTCCAATAAGCTGGAACAACGACGTAGTACGTTGTACAACGTTACGCCCGATGAGCCGAACTCCAATAAGCCGGAACAACGACGTAGTACAACGTTACGCCCGATGAACCGAACTCTAATAAGCCGGAACAACGACGTAGTACAGCGTTACGTCCGATGAACCGAACTCCATAAAACCCATAGGTCGCTCTAGCCTATAAAAAATGAGACGAAGCTCAACGTAACGGGTATAGTCCCCCACGCGGACAACGAGACATCACTCATCGCTAGTCTAAATCACCAAAGGATCATCATTGATCGATAAGTGTAAATTACACTAAACTAGTAAATAAATGAGTTTAGCTTCATGCTCCATAACCACTAGCTTAACTTAAATATTTACGAACAAATAGTAGATTTCCACTCGAAAATTGTCACGAGAGTTCAATCGAACAAGTCTAAGAATTAACCAATGAAGTAAACACAAGCGTTTCATACCACTTGTTTTGCTAAGCCGTTTAATTAGATTTCTCATACGAATGAGGTAAAGGTTTGTATATACTAATAGATTGGAAAATGGTTTTAAAAGCGAGCTTTATATTTAAAATAGTGTCGAAGTTGTTTTTGTGAAAGAGTTTGAGTATTTACTACTAGTATAAAAACGTTTGTATTTTAAAGTGACAAATCTCAGAAAACGATTGTAGAAACAATCGATCAACCAAAAATTCACATTCGACGATGTGAATCAAAACCATAAAAATCGATATCAAATCCATCAAATGGATATTCCCAAAATCCAAAGAAAGTAGTCATCAAAGTCGATAACAAGTGATAACAACTAACCGATCTATAAAGATCGATTAAAATTGGAAATCCAATCAAAAACAGCCTAAAATAGGCAGAATTGGCAGTTCCAGACGTCTGGGGGTTCATCCAAACGTCTGGATTTAGGTTCTGGAAATATTTCAGAACCCTGCCAGACGTCTGAACCTAAACCAGACGTCTGAAAACTAACCAGACGTCTGGTAGGTTTGGACCAGACGTCTGGTCCAAGTCTCTGCCCTTTTTTTCTTTCGGCAGTGTATATTTTTTTTCTTCCTCCAGGTCTATAACCAGACGTCTGGTCACCTGGTCTAGGCAACAGTTTGCCTAGGCCATGATGGCCAAAACGATTCAGGAGCGATCGGACAAGCAACGAAGACTAGAGATTTATGCCAAGCGACAACCCAGCCTTATAGGCTCTTCGATACACCCCAAATACCGTATCCAAATATCCATAGTAGGATTTTCATAAAAATTAGACTTCAAAACCAAAAATTGGAAAATTCACCAAATCAATTCAAATCAAAAGCAAATGAACATGAATAGATGTTAGGAATTCATACCTAACAACAATGAAAGTTATAGACGTAGATGTGAGTTAAAGAACTCACCTTTAAACCCAAAAACAACGAATGAGAAGCTCAAAAACAAAGGAAAGATCAACTACTCTTCAACTTCAACTCTAGAAGCTCCAATCTAAGATCATAAGCAATTATTTCCTAAGTTAGGTTATAGGAAATTTCTGAAATTGGAGAGAGATTGAGATGGAGAAGAAGAAGAGGATGCTTACCTAAGCTTCTCTTTGATTTTGGAGCTAGAATCTTGAATTTCCTAGTAATCTAGGGTTTAGGAATTTTGATTTCCCTTTCTTTCCCCATTTTTACTTTAGCTTGAGAGTGTTAGGAAATGAAATGAATGAAGAGGAGAGGGGGTGGAGTTAGGGTATTATGTTGAGTTCTCTTGTCAGGTTATTGGGCTAAAACCCAAACCCAAAGCCCTAAATGAAAATATCAAAATTCTAATCAACTCCAAACATATCGATGTTTATACTCAAAAAGGCCGCAAACGCCATTTTGAACTCAATGGAAGTGGTCTCGAGTCCTAATTCGACTGTTTACAAAAATTAGCATTTCGGACTTTAATTCGACTAACGATGTTATATTTAAATAAATTATTTAAATATATAGTCATAAAATATGCGGGTTGTTACAGACTCCCCTCCTTAAAGAAATTGCGTCCTCGTAATACTTAAGAAGAAAATAAAGAGTAACAACCATAAAAGCACATCAACACGAAAGAAAATTTGAAATAAGTTCACCTCAAAGAGCTCGAGAGAGTAAGTCCGGATGTGTTCGCTCAATGAATTCTCTGGATTCCCAAGAACAATCCTTAGGATTTGAGGACCATTGAACTTTCACAAGCGGAACATCTTTATTACGAAGGCGTTTTACCTCCGTAGCAATGATTCGAATAGGAGGTTGCTCATAAGTCAAATTAGGTGAAACTTCAATTTCTTCAATAACACCGGACTCAAGAATAGAATTGAAATCCCTAAGGCATTTCCGTAAATGAGAGATGCGGAAAACGTCATGAATAGTAGAAAATTGAGCCGGTATAAAAGGCGATAAGCCGCGGAACCAATACGTTCGGTGATGGGAAATGGACCAATATATCGAGGTGCTAATTTTCCAGATCGACTAAAACGCACTACACCTTTCATAGGTGAAACACGAATGAACACCAAATTCTAAGAGCGGAAACAATGGCCATGAGCACTAGATCATGAGTGGCATATCCAGTCTCGGTAGGCTTTAATTGTATAGAAGTATAAGTGATAACGCGTTCCCTTTTTGCATGAGAACGATACCCAAACCAATACAACTAGCATCGGTACAAACAGTGAAGTCTTGGTTCCCTTCAGGAATCACAAGAATAAGAGCATCGGAAAGGAGTTCTTTGAAATGATTCTCTTTCCCGAAAAGCTAAGACATTCAAAATTATAATGAACTTTATGTAATCATCTTTTTAGAAATATTTTTTGACTTTTTTACAAGTCAATTTATTATGTCTGACTGTCTCATCATAGCATTTAGAAGATTCCTATCGATAACGTTGATCAAGCGCATCGACAAGAGTTCTTAAAGCACTCAATGGGCAAAACAACACAAAGTCATCTTCTATATGATAAACATGTCTCTTAAAATTTTTACGAATATTCTTTGCTCGTTTTAAGAAAAAAAATCCAATTATACTTATAAATATTTTATTAAAAAGATTTGCTAATTTTAAATTGTTGTTTTCATCCATAATCAATGAATACAAGGATGGTCTCATCGAGATATTCGCAGAATACTCGATTCATAAGACGAATGAAATAAGCAGAACAAACCGAATGACATCACGAGTCACTCATAAGAATCATAACGACCGCAGAATGCGGTAAATGGGATGCTACCCTCCGCAACTCGTAGCTGATGAAAACCGGTGGTAGGTCGAGCTGAAAAGACCTTTGCACCACTTAATAGATTGCTTAGGTGATAATCCTAAGACAAGCTCAAAAATACCAGAAAATTCACAAACTACTTGCATGAGAGAAATAACATTTTCCTCATCATGTGGGTTTAAAGAATAAAATGATGCCACCGAATTGGAAATCGAAATCATTAAGAAAAATTAAAAACCTGCTTAACAGATTGAGAATGTCGAAGATGGATAGTCCTCTCGGGACATAGGATATGGCTTCATAATGATTAAGCCAATCCTTTCCCAAAAATCAATTTCGAAGCCTAAGTAACGCATAACATGCAAATCGGCTCAAAAAGAATAATCACATAAAATAATCTCGACATCTTTACAAAGAAACCGAGTGTTGCGGATGCACCAACCGGATTCGCAATTCTCAGTGAAGTCATCAAACCCATAATATTTAAATAAAAAGTATCAACAAGTTCTTTTGATATAAAAGAATGAGATGCACCCGTATCAAAAGAAATAGGATAGAACGGGTCCAATGACTCGAATTAAATCCTAAGGCACAACTCCTAAGAAAGACTTAGGACAACGATCCTTGCTAAATTATTCTACACTGTTCCGAAGTTTGACTCTGATACCAAGTTGTGACGCCCCACCTTTATACTCACACTAGGCAAGGACACTATTGGGTAATGCCGTCGACTAGCACGAAGAATAAGGCTGTTGAGGAGCGACCATCTGTGTAATTGCTTTGTGCGAGTACCGATATGTCAGATAATATGACTTGCATTTCATTTCAAGAGGAAATCCGACATATCAAATACAAACTCAAAGCTACTACACAATGGCTATGTGGGCTTCGGAAACAAATATAGAAACAAGCATAACACAAATCAGTCACAGATATTCATATCACAAAGGCGGAAACAGATATGAATATAACACATAGAAGTGTACATTAAAATAGTGGTCATACAAGATCCACTACATCACAAAAGAATAGGTACAAGTGCTAAGCAAAAGAATATGTATACATCAAGGAGTCTCTATCTCGAATGTATAAAAGCAAAAACTACTAATCTAAAGTAGTTAGCCAAAAAAAATCAGATGATGGTCCTTGATAAGAAGTCAAGTAGAAGCACCTGAAATACCTCGGTCTGACCCGAGTATTCTTTAAGAAGAAAAATAATAAACGGATCAGTCTAGCTATAAATATCATATAAAATGAGATAGGGTAAGAGATATCACAAAAACGTATCATAACAATAATGCCATACTGTGACAAGTATACATCAGATAACAACAAAAATCATACAATATCTCAAATATTCTCAAACACTAAAAAGAATGTCATATTCTTTAAATTATTCACCAAAACACAAATATTGACAAAACATATCAATACCAATCGCAAAAATCGGTGAAACACAAATTCTAGAAATCATTAACTAGAAATCTAGAAATCACAAAAAGGGCGAAGGACTATCACAAACAGGAGCATGAAAACTCACCAACACGTGTATCACAAATGGGCCGCTATCCCATGGTCGCTAACCGTAGAGCCGGTGCAATGACGTAGTACAACGAAACACCCGAGGAACCTAAAACTCAAATAATCCGGAACAACGACGTAATAAAGCGTTACACCTGATGAACCCGAAACTCCAATAAGCCGGAACAACGATGTAGTACAGCATTACGCCCGATGAGCCGAACTCCAATAAACTGGAACAACGACGTAGTACATCGTTACGCCCGATGAGCTGAACTCCAATAAGCCAGAACAACGGCGTAGTACAACGTTACGCCCGATGAACCGAACTTCAATAAGCCTGAACAACGACGTAGTTCAGCGTTACGTCCGATGAACCGAACTCCAATAAACCGAAACAACGACGTAGTACAGCGTTACGCCCGATGAGCTGAACTCCAATAAGTTGGAACAACGACGTAGTACGTTGTATGGCGTTACGCCCGATGAGCCGAACTCCAATAAGCCGGAACAACGACGTAGTACAGCGTTACGCCCGATGAACCGAACTCCAATAAGCCGGAACAACGACGTAGTACAGCGTTTCGTCCGATGAACCGAACTCCATAAAAGCCGTCTAGCTTCATGTCCCATAACCACTAGCTTAACTTAAATACTTACGAACAAATTATAGATTTCCACTCGAAAATTGTCACGAGAGTTCAATCGAACAAGTCCAAGAATTAACCGATGAAGTAAACGCAAGCGTTTCATACCACTTGTTTTGCTAAGCCGTTTAATTAGATTTCTCATACGAATGAGGTAAAGGTTTGTATATACTAATAGATTGGCAAAAGGTTTTAAAAGCGAGCTTTATATTTAAAATAGTGTCGAAGTTGTTTTTGTGAAAGAGTTTGAGTATTTACTACTAGTATAAAAACCTTTGTATTTTAAAGTGACAAATCTCAGAAAACGATTGTAGAAACAATCGATCAACCAAAAATTCACATTCGACGACGTGAATCAAAACCATAAAAATCGATATCAAATCCATCAAATGGATATTCCCAAAATCCAAAGAAAGAAGTCATCAAAGTCAATAATAAGTGATAACAACTAACCGGATCGACAAAGATCGATTAAAATTAGAAATCCAATCAAAAACAGCCTAAAATAGGCAGAATTGGCAGTTCCAGACGTCTGGGGGTTCATCCAAACGTCTGGATTTAGGTTCTGGAAATATTTCAAAACCCTGCCAGACGTCTGAACCTAAACCAGACGTCTGAAAACTAACCAGACGTCTGGTAGGTTTGGACCAGACGTCTGGTCCAAGTCTCTGCCCTTTTTTTCTTTCGGCAGTGTATATTTTTTTTCTTCCTCCAGGTCTATAACCAGACGTCTGGTCACCTGGTCTAGGCAACAGTTTGCCTAGGCCATGATGGCCAAAACGATTCAGGAGCGATCGGACAAGCAACGAAGACTAGAGATTTATGCCAAGCGACAACCCAGCCTTATAGGCTCTTCGATACACCCCAAATACCGTATCCAAATATCCATAGTAGGATTTTCATAAAAATTAGACTTCAAAACCAAAAATTGGAAAATTCACCAAATCAATTCAAATCAAAAGCAAATGAACATGAATAGATGTTAGGAATTCATACCTAACAACAATGAAAGTTATAGACGTAGATGTGAGTTAAAGAACTCACCTTTAAACCCAAAAACAACGAATGAGAAGCTCAAAAACAAAGGAACGATCAACTACTCTTCAACTTCAACTCTAGAAGCTCCAATCTAAGATCATAAGCAATTATTTCCTAAGTTAGGTTATAGGAAATTTCTGAAATTGGAGAGAGATTGAGATGGAGAAGAAGAAGAGGATGCTTACCTAAGCTTCTCTTTGATTTTGGAGCTAGAATCTTGAATTTCCTAGTAATCTAGGGTTTATGAATTTTGATTTCCCTTTCTTTCCCCATTTTTACTTTAGCTTGAGAGTGTTAGGAAATGAAATGAATGAAGAGGAGAGGGGGTGGAGTTAGGGTATTATGTTGAGTTCTCTTGTCAGGTTATTGGGCTAAAACCCAAACCCAAAGCCCTAAATGAAAATATCAAAATTCTAATCAACTCCAAACATATCGATGTTTATACTCAAAAAGGCCGCAAACGCCATTTTGAACTCAATGGAAGTGGTCTCGAGTCCTAATTCGACTGTTTACAAAATTAGCATTTCGAACTTTAATTCGACTAACGATGTTATATTTAAATAAATTATTTAAATATATAGTCATAAAATATGCGGGTTGTTACAGACTCCCCTCCTTAAAGAAATTGCGTCCTCGTAATACTTAAGAAGAAAATAAAGAGTAACAACCATAAAAGCACATCAACACGAAAGAAAATTTGAAATAAGAAGTTCACCTCAAAGAGCTCGAGAAAGTAAGTCCGGATGTGTTCGCTCAATGAATTCTCTGGATTCCCAAGAACAATCCTTAGGATTTGAGGACCATTGAACTTTCACAAGCGAAACATCTTTATTACGAAGGCGTTTTACCTCCGTAGCAATGATTCGAATAGGAGGTTGCTCATAAGTCAAATTAGGTGAAACTTCAATTTCTTCAATAACACCGGACTCAAGAATAGAATTGAAATCCCTAAGGCATTTCCGTAAATGAGAGATGCGGAAAACGTCATGAATAGTAGAAAATTGAGCCGGTATAAAAGGCGATAAGCCGCGGAACCAATACGTTCGGTGATGGGAAATGGACCAATATATCGAGGTGCTAATTTTCCAGATCGACTAAAATGCACTACACCCTTCATAGGTGAAACACGAATGAACACCAAATTCTAAGAGCGGAAACAATGGCCATGAGCACTAGATCATGAGTGGCATATCCAGTCTCGGTAGGCTTTAATTGTATAGAAGTATAAGTGATAACGCGTTCCCTTTTTGCATGAGAATGATACCCAAACCAATACAACTAGCATCGGTACAAACAGTGAAGTCTTGATTCCCTTCAGGAATCACAAGAATAAGAGCATCGGAAAGGAGTTCTTTGAAATGATTCTCTTTCCCGAAAAGCTAAGACATTCAAAATTATAATGAACTTTATGTAATCATCTTTTTAGAAATATTTTTTGACTTTTTTACAAGTCAATTTATTATGTCTGACTGTCTCATCATAGCATTTAGGAGATTCCTATCGATAACGTTGATCAAGCGCATCGACAAGAGTTCTTAAAGCACTCAATGGGCAAAACAACACAAAGTCATCTTCTATATGATAAACATGTCTCTTAAAATTTTTACGAATATTCTTTGCTCGTTTTAAGAAAAAAAATCCAATTATACTTATAAATATTTTATTAAAAAGATTTGCTAATTTTAAATTGTTGTTTTCATCCATAATCAATGAATACAAGGATGGTCTCATCGAGATATTCGCAGAATACTCGATTCATAAGACGAATGAAATAAGCAGAACAAACCGAATGACATCACGAGTCACTCATAAGAATCATAACGACCGCAGAATGCGGTAAATGGGATGCTACCCTCCGCAACTCGTAGCTGATGAAAACCGGTGGTAGGTCGAGCTGAAAAGACCTTTGCACCACTTAATAGATTGCTTAGGTGATAATCCTAAGACAAGCTCAAAAATACCAGAAAATTCACAAACTACTTGCATGAGAGAAATAACATTTTCCTCATCATGTGGGTTTAAAGAATAAAATGATGCCACCGAATTGGAAATCGAAATCATTAAGAAAAATTAAAAACCTACTTAACAGATTGAGAATGTCGAAGATGGATAGTCCTCTCGGGACATAGGATATGGCTTCATAATGATTAAGCCAATCCTTTCCCAAAAATCAATTTCGAAGCCTAAGTAACGCATAACATGCAAATCGGCTCAAAAAGAATAATCACATAAAATAATCTCGACATCTTTACAAAGAAACCGAGTGTTGCGGATGCACCAACCGGATTCGCAATTCTCAGTGAAGTCATCAAACCCATAATATTTAAATAAAAAGTATCAACAAGTTCTTTTGATATAAAAGAATGAGATGCACCCGTATCAAAAGAAATAGGATAGAACGGGTCCAATGACTCGAATTAAATCCTAAGGCACAACTCCTAAGAAAGACTTAGGACAACGATCCTTGCTAAATTATTCTACATTGTTCCGAAGTTTGACTCTGATACCAAGTTGTGACGCCCCACCTTTATACTCACACTAGGCAAGGACACTATTGGGTAATCCCGTCGACTAGCACGAAGAATAAGGCTGTTGAGGAGCGACCATCTGTGTAATTGCTTTGTGCGAGTACCGATATGTCAGATAATATGACTTGCATTTCATTTCAAGAGGAAATCCGACATATCAAATACAAACTCAAAGCTACTACACAATGGCTATGTGGGCTTCGGAAACAAATATAGAAACAAGCATAACACAAATCAGTCACAGATATTCATATCACAAAGGCGGAAACAGATATGAATATAACACATAGAAGTGTACATTAAAATAGTGGTCATACAAGATCCACTACATCACAAAAGAATAGGTACAAGTGCTAAGCAAAAGAATATGTATACATCAAGGAGTCTCTATCTCGAATGTATAAAAGCAAAAACTACTAATCTAAAGTAGTTAGCCAAAAAAAATCAGATGATGGTCCTTGATAAGAAGTCAAGTAGAAGCACCTGAAATACCTCGGTCTGACCCGAGTATTCTTTAAGAAGAAAAATAATAAACGGATCAGTCTAGCTATAAATATCATATAAAATGAGATAGGGTAAGAGATATCACAAAAACGTATCATAACAATAATGCCATACTGTGACAAGTATACATCAGATAACAACAAAAATCATACAATATCTCAAATATTCTCAAACACTAAAAAGAATGTCATATTCTTTAAATTATTCACCAAAACACAAATATTGACAAAACATATCAATACCAATCGCAAAAATCGGTGAAACACAAATTCTAGAAATCATTAACTAGAAATCTAAAAATCACAAAAAGGGCGAAGGACTATCACAAACAGGAGCATGAAAACTCACCAACACGTGTATCACAAATGGGCCGCTATCCCATGGTCGCTAACCGTAGAGCCGGTGCAATGACGTAGTACAACGAAACACCCGAGGAACCTAAAACTCAAATAATCCGGAACAACGACGTAATAAAGCGTTACACCTGATGAACCCGAAACTCCAATAAGCCGGAACAACGATGTAGTACAGCATTACGCCCGATGAGCCGAACTCCAATAAACTGGAACAACGACGTAGTACATCGTTACGCCCGATGAGCCGAACTCCAATAAGCCAGAACAACGACGTAGTACAGCGTTACGCCCGATGAACCGAACTTCAATAAGCCTGAACAACGACGTAGTTCAGCGTTACGTCCGATGAACCGAACTCCAATAAACCGAAACAACGACGTAGTACAGCGTTACGCCCGATGAGCTGAACTCCAATAAGTTGGAACAACGACGTAGTACGTTGTATAGCGTTACGCCCGATGAGCCGAACTCCAATAAGCCGGAACAACGACGTAGTACAGCGTTACGCCCGATGAACCGAACTCCAATAAGCCGGAACAACGACGTAGTACAGCGTTTCGTCCGATGAACCGAACTCCATAAAAGCCATAGGTCGCTAGCCAATAAAAAATGAGACGAAGCTCAACGGAACGGGGTATAGTCCCCCACGCGGACAAAGAGACATCACTCATCACTAGTTTAAATCGCCAAAGGATCATCATTGATCGATAAGTGTAAATTACACTAAGCTAGTAAATAAATGAGTTTAGCTTCATGTCCCATAACCACTAGCTTAACTTAAATACTTACGAACAAATTATAGATTTCCACTCGAAAATTGTCACGAGAGTTCAATCGAACAAGTCCAAGAATTAACCGATGAAGTAAACGCAAGCGTTTCATACCACTTGTTTTGCTAAGCCGTTTAATTAGATTTCTCATACGAATGAGGTAAAGGTTTGTATATACTAATAGATTGGCAAAAGGTTTTAAAAGCGAGCTTTATATTTAAAATAGTGTCGAAATCGTTTTTGTGAAAGAGTTTGAGTATTTACTACTAGTATAAAAACCTTTGTATTTTAAAGTGACAAATCTCAGAAAACGATTGTAGAAACAATCGATCAACCAAAAATTCACATTCGACGACGTGAATCAAAACCATAAAAATCGATATCAAATCCATCAAATGGATATTCCCAAAATCCAAAGAAAGAAGTCATCAAAGTCAATAATAAGTGATAACAACTAACCGGATCGACAAAGATCGATTAAAATTAGAAATCCAATCAAAAACAGCCTAAAATAGGCAGAATTGGCAGTTCCAGACGTCTGGGGGTTCATCCAGATGTCTGGATTTAGGTTCTGGAAATATTCCAGAACCCTGCCAGACGTTTGAACCCAAACCAGACGTCTGAAAACTAACCAGACGTCTGGTAGGTTTGGACCAGACGTCTGGTCCAAGTCTCTGCCCTTTTTTTCTTTCGGCCGTGTATATATTTTTTTCCTCCAGGTCTATAACCAGACGTCTGGACTTGATAACCAGACGTCTGGTCACCTGGTCTTGGCAACAGTTTGCCTAGGCCATGATGGCCAAAACGATTCGGGAGCGATCGGACGAGCAACGAAGACTAGGGATTTATGCCAAGCAACAACCCAGCCTTATCAGCTCTTCGATACCCCCCAAATATCGTATCCAAATATCCATAGTAGGATTTTCATAAAAATTGGACTTCAAAACAAAAAATTGGAAAATTCACCAAATCAATTCAAATCAAAAGCAAATGAACATGAATAGAAGTTAGGAATTCATACCTAACAATAATGAAAGTTATATACGTAGATGTGAGTTAAAGAACTCACCTTTAAACCCAAAAACAACGAATGCGAAGCTCAAAAACAAAGGAAAGATCAACTACTCTTCAACTTCAACTCTAGAAGCTCCAATCAAAGATCATAAGGAAATATTTCCTAAGTTAGGTTATAGGAAATTTCTGAAATTGGAGAGAGATTGAGATGGAGAAGAAGAAGAGGATGCTTACTGTAACGATCCTGAATTTTGAACAAATTAAATTGAGAATATTTAATTTTATTTTAAATATTTGAACGGTAATTTAATTTGAATCCCCGATATAACTTTGAAATTGACGATTAAATTATAGAATTTAATCTATTGAAACTGGATAAAAATTTGAATCTTCCATTTTAAGCCGATTTAAAATATTTCAAAGGCTTGTAAAAGTCGTATTGATTATACTGAAGATAACAGAAGCTTCAGAAACGAATTTGGAAACGATTTGTTCAGTTTTGAAATTAAGTCGTTCGAATCGATATCTAAAAATAGCCGTCCGAGGCACAGTCTCGGAATTCGACGAAACTAGTTCCATTGGATCCGTAATAGTTAGTTATTATCGGATTTCAATTTTCGTATCCATCGGAGTTGTCGTTTGACCGTGGCAGCTCGAAACGCATCGATATCGTTTTAATTTTAAATCGTCGAGTTAAAATAGTCATTTTTCGAACAGTCTCGGATTTCGACGAAACCAGTTTCATCGGATCCGTAATGTGATATTATTGTAAGATTTCAAATTTCGTATTTTTCAAAGTTAATACGTGATCGTACGGTGGAAAAACGTGTTGAAATTAATCGGATTCAATTTAAATTTAAATTTAAAAATTGTCAACATCAGCCACCCTAGGTTCTCTTTAGCAGACCTATTCCCTGAGACGTCGCGTACTCCTGTCTCTTTCCCTCTGTAAATTCACGAAAACGAAATCGAAACACTTCAGTTCAAAGAAAATAAAATGCCGTTCATTCCAAACTCTCGTTCTCCCCAGTTCAAACGAGAAACCCATTCGTTCAAATAAAAATGGCCGAAGCTAGTGGAAAAAAATCTATTCCTCTGTCGTATAATATTCGAAATCAAAACCCATTCGAGAGTTCGATCGCAAGGCAGCAGACTGGGAGCCTTCGAGCTCGAATCGCTGGTGGGGGTTCTCGAGGGCGCGGCAGCGTTCAAATAGAGGCGCCGTTCGATTTGGGCGAGCAAGGCAGGTGGCGGCGAGCGCGATGTAGGGTTAGTCGCGACCTAGCTCGCGAGATTGACTCGATGGTTGGGGGGTTTCGTGGCGCGCGCGTGCGTACGCGAGAGAGGGGGGACCGTGGACATTGACGGCGACGAGGGTGATGCGAGTGGAGGCGCGATTTCGCGAGCTCGAGGGGAAATCAGGTCGCGGCCAGGGGAAACGTGGTTCGTGGGTTTCGTATCACGGCGAAGCGTGGCAACCGATGGTGATGGATGAAGTCAGGGCTCTCGCGTGGTTCGTCGTTGGTACGGCGATGGGCCCAGTTCTTGCGGTTGTTCCAGGTGCGTGGGTAGGTGCTGGAATCGACGTGGTTGCAGTTGTAAGTCGTGGCCGAGTCACAGTCTTTGGGTTCGAAGTCGATTTGGGGTAATTTGTTTAATCTGAATTCAGTTTAAGTTTTATAATTAATTTCTAATTAGGATTTGAAATGGTGATAACTAAGTAAATAGAAAGGAGAAAATAATAAAATAAAAATAAATATACATAGGCATTTATATGCAGATTTTAATTTATAAAACCTGTTTTAATTTAAGATGATAACTATATGTATATACAGTTTGAAGAAATGAAAAATGAAGTTATCCACTGTTTCGTAAAATAAATATTTGTAAAAGAAAAGATTTTACAGTAAAGAAAATTTTTAGTTTCATATGTTTATAGAAGAAAATATATAGAATTAAAATGTTGAAGAGTTTATATTAAAAATAATGGTTTGGTAATGAATTTGTTTTCTTAACTTATTTACTTATTTTAACCATTGAAAATAATTTATTGAGGGAAATTTAGTTTAATTTAAATTTAGTTAGAGGAATTTATTTAAAAGAAATTTGGTCAAAATAAAATCTTAGTTAAATAAGTTTGTTTCAAAAGGAAATCAGTTAAAATTTAAAATTTACTGTTTAAAACGAAATCACCGATGAATTGAAATTATCAAATGAAAAGCAATTGCTAGTTCGATTTAATTCGAATGTTAATAGTTTTTTTAAATTACTTATACAAGGTTAAAGTCGAGAAAAACAAACTGGATTGGAATTGGATGGCAAATTAAAAAGCTAAGGTGAGATCTCCTCACTCAGATTATATTTGGATTGCAGTTATCGATTTGATTGTTGTTTGGATGTGCTATTAGATATGATAGGATATATCTATATATAGCAATATATACATATTGGCATATGTATATATTGGATTGATGATTTCCCGCCTCGTATAGCGGATGAGACCCTATTGCGCCGTTAGTAAGCGGATTTATAAAAACCCATATACCGCGATAATTCCGTACTGGAGCGGAATTGGTATTGTGCTGACGTTTTTGGATGCAGGGAAACAGGTTGGAGGGATCCAACTGGATTCCTCACCAGTATTTATTTATTTACAGATATTGATGAATATTCTGTTATCATATTGATATATGATATTGACTGTTGTGATGGACTGATTGGTGTTGTGACATCATCGGATTCGGTTTTGAAGTTTAAAAATAACGACTTTTATTTTAAAAAGATTTTAAAGTGATTTTTGAAAAGTAGACGTTTATCGAATTTTTGAATTGATTTATTTCAGAAAAATAAACGTCTAGAATTTTAAAGTTATAAAAGTTAAGATTTTTGGTGAAATATAACCAAAGTGTGATTTTTGAAATGAAAGTTGATTTAATTGTAAAATAGGTTAAATTGAGATTTTTAAAGTATTATAAAAGATGTACAGAAAAATTGATATATTTATCAATTAAAATTTTTGGAATTTTAAAACGAGTTTTTATAAGTGAAGATATGAATCTTATAGAATTTTAAAATTGTGAAGATATGAAATTGATAGACGTATAAATTGTGAAGTTAAAATGAATGAAATTGTAGAATAGAAGATTTATAAGGAATTAACTTATAAATTGGATTTTTGCCTACAAAAGAAATATTGATCGAATTTGTTAATAAAGGAGATGTACAAATCGAAGTTGTTATAAAATATAAAAGGTGAAATTTATAAACATTGTTTTATAAATTTAAAACCAATTGAAATTGATAGGTTAAACATAGAAGTTTAATAAAGGAGATATATCCGCGATTTTGGATAGTGGATAATTATTGAAATAAAAATGGGTAGAAAATATTGAAATGTGGTTAGTGAAGTATATTCACGATTTTGGACAGTGAATATATTGTTAAGTAAAATGGATACTGTTTTGGGAAAGTGATATTGAAAAATGAAGTTAAACATTTTAAAGATGTTTTAAAATGTATTATAAATCGAAAGCAGAGATTTCCGCAGTTCTTGTTGAAATAGACGTTTTCGAGAAATTTAAGGAAATGGTGGACTATAACACTGTTGTTATAGTAAATGATTTCCGAAAGGAAATGTTTTGATGTAGTATTGGGATTTATATATCTATTAAAATCCGAATCCCTATACTAGTGATTTTGAGTCGTCGTAACGATGTTTTACGCAACATTCGTTTTGACTCAAATAAAAATGTGTTTAAAGAATGATTTCCTTAAAGAATGAAATGTATACTTAATATTGATTTAAGTATATTGAATATTTTCAAATGTTGAAAATAAATGATTTGTGAAATACTTATTTTTAAATAAGTATGGAATTGCTTTTCCAATATGAAACGAAGGGTTTGAAACTTTATCTTTTAAAGATAATTTGGAAGGTGGATATTTGAAATTTGTTTTCAAACGGTTAAGTGTGGAAATTTTATATCTAGTAAAGATATTTTGGAAGATAAAATAATTTGGAAAATTATTTGGAATCTGATGATGTTGCGCATCTTTATTGATAGTTAAATAACCGACTATCAATAATTACCTTGAGTAGGTATTTGTTGTGAATTGGATGAATTTGAATGCCACACTTATTTTTGAATAAACGCTCACTATTCGGGTTAGCCGGGAAAGGACCATGGGGTCGTATAACCCATTTCGAATATGTGATACGTCGTTATGAATTGCATTCGAAGACCGGTGTTGAAGACCGGATATTTTTGAAAACGGAAGGATTACCGTCGAGTTACTCTACATCGACTGATCTTCGATTTAGAGGTTTTATCACCCTTAGTGACGGGAAGTCCTGACGTGATTGAAAATTATCCGGAAATGCAAGGGCTTCGTGAGAAGTGCCTTCGGTTCTGTTCGATCCCGGAACAGACTTGTATGGATTGTGTGTCTGACGTTACAATTTGAGATATAAAGCTGATTTCTTTCAAATACATTTCTGTTGGTGGCGGAGAATTTATTCTCTTAGCTTAACACCCTTCTCTGAGACGTACGAGCTCAGAGGTTATGTAGTTGAAATTTATCAGCGATATATCCCAATTTGGTAACGTGGCATACTGAGTGTTGCTGTGGAATGATCAGTGTTTGATCATTTGCGATATGATCATTTGTTTGATCTTATATCTTTATGATCATAGGTTGATCATTTTTGTTTGACCCGAAGCAGGGCTTTTTGAGAAAGCGTAGCTTTGTGGACGAGACTTCATCGAGCCTCACACCCCGGAAATGGTCGAAACAGGACGAATGCAGCAAGGTTCTAGGGAGTAGCGCCCCTTAGTGTATGTCATTCCTTCTGGATAAAGGTGGTATCATGGTATGGAGCCCAGATACTTAACCTCTGTGGTTACTGCATTATTATTATCTATGTGGTTTGTTGCGAATCGGGGATCCTCGGGAAGATCGGTGACGATCGGGGGATGGCATACGCGTGTCAGTAGTTACCTATTTTTGCAGAGGTAACCCGGCCTTGTGTTGGAAGAGATCCGGTTAGGTTCTCGGGTCGTCTATTCCAGGGACGTACCCATCGTGGATAGGAAGTTCCTTAGTCTGACCATTTGTTGGAAATCCAAAGAAACAATACGATCCTTTACGATTTCAATTGTATAACCTGTCTCCTCAGGAGGCAGCTATAGCAGGCATAATATAATGGTACCTATGCTGGCTAAGATTTATATTCTACTTTCGAAATGTTTTCCACTATGCACTAATAATAATATCAAAAAGGATTTGATTTTTTGCGTAGTAAGCATCTTTGACTAACATAAGAAGAAATCTCCTCCAAGTCTGCGTTTGCATTGTGTGTGTGGTGGGAGGTCTTATGGTAGTTTCATTTTCCAAAAGCATTGCGAATTGACTTTAAAATTTTTCTGTTGTCTATTTTAAAGATAAATAACTGTTTTACGATCTCACACCAGTCACCATGACTGACTCGGAGTTTATTGTTTCCCTTCTAAACTCTGGGTGCCCACCAATTTCCACACGGGCAGCCTAGAGTTATATTATCAGGATATTCTGGATATTCTGGAGCTTGGAGATAAGCTGGACGACGAGACGTAGTATTTGTATCTGATATATTTATTCCGCTGTGTATTCTGTATGAGGACAGGTTTATATAACTGTCCATTGTTGTATATTGACTCTGATTGATGTATGTATAAACTGATATAGTTCTTTGTTTTCAAAGACTAGTGATTATCTATTATATTTTGTTCCGCTGCGATATGTGAGATTCTGATATTGTTTTCTGTTTCTGTTCCTGCTCTTGTTCTGTTGTTGTTCTTCTTTCTTTTTCTTCTATCTTCTTCTTTTATCTTTTTCTTCTTTCTTAAAACCATAACTTTTCGGGTTTCCGGCATTCGATGGCTCAGCAGTCGATAAAGTGAGTATCGATGTTGAATTTTCGAAAGTCGAAAATTTTCGGGATGTTACATTTGGTATCAGAGCATATGGTTAAGCGACAACGCTGCTCTGTTGGGTGTTACTCATTAGAGATAGAGTCAGTAGTACTCTAGAATGAGTTGAGTGTAATAATAGATATGAGAGCGTATTTGTTAGTGAATATAAAATTGTTTTATATTGTGATGATTGGTTTGTTGAGTGGTATATGGATTCTGGTCGGTATTGTCCGTACAACTCTATCGATAGGGATCTCTAAACACTTGAATAGAACAATTCGGCACAGTATTGTTTGAAAATAGGGTGAATGAGATAATTTTGCCCAAAACTATTTTTGTATAGAAAAGAAATGTTTTTCTATGAATTATCATAGTATATGGTTGCATGGATGTTAGGAAGTAATAATAGTGAATTATCATCACTGAATTGAATAAGAAATTGAAATCGTAACTCCAAAGATGAGAAATAAAATTCACATACGAATGGAATTTGAGAATGTAAACTGTAAATGTGAATTGTAATTTAAACGGAATTCCAGAGAAGTTTTTGGAAATGTTTTGAAAAGAATTTGAAAATTTTGGAGATTTGAAAAGTTTAAATCATTTTTGATTTGAAAATGGATTTCAAAGGTTTTGAAAAGTATTTTAGAGAGATGAAAAGCTCTAAACTCTTTTCGGTCGCTGGAAAATAATTCCGATGATGATCGCGACATCATTGGTGTTCATTTTCGGGTTTCCAAAAGAGGAATTGCTGCCAGAATATTTTAAATAAAAGTTAAATAGGATTAAAATTTGAATTTGGATTTATAAGTGGAAACTTAAGTTAAGTTAAACAAATGATGTTTAATTGGAATATAACTTAAGTAATGGTTGAACGAAGTTGATTTTGGTATCAAAGTAAATTAATGAAGGGAATTTATTAAAGGAATGTGAACTTGAGTTATATAAATGAAATTCAACTTTATTTGTTAAATGAATTAGCAATTGAATTGAATAAATGTATTGGATGTTAATCAATCTAATGTGAAGTATTGATATGAAATAATGAATATAAGTGTTAATTCATTAAAAGCTAATGAAGTTGAGAAATTAAATAAATTGAATGGAAGTCAATTTAATTTAAAAGTGTTGAACCAAATCGAATGTAAAATTTATAATTTGGTTGTGTTGAATATACATTGGTTGTTATTTGATTGTTAGTTGATTGTGTATAAAAAATTCATTAAGTATTAATGAAATTGAATTAGCAAATTGGAAAGCTATGTGATTTAATTCAAATTGGAAGTGAACGAATGTGAATTAGATAAATTGAGACTTGAATTGTGAACTAAATAAAAGAATGGTTCGGAATTGCAAATAAATTCAAGTAAGAAGAAATAAATTTCAAATGAATGGAATTTACAATTGTAAGTGAATAAAACTGGAGTTAAAACTGAATATTGAAAACAAATTTGAATTGGGTGAAATTAAATGAAGTTTGAGATTAGTTTGAAGTGAACTAAAGTTAATTGATAAAAATTCAATATTCAGAAGTCGAACTGAATCCAAATTAGATTGGAATTGTGAATTAAATTCAAATGAAATTTGAAATGTGAAATTGAATGAAAAATATGTAACTCCAACAGTGAAGTAAAAATGTATAAGAAGTATATATTGGAAATTTTGTAATAGAATTTGCAAAATGATTTGAATATATAACTAGATATTATGGCTAGTAGGATATACAGGTATAAAGGAATTGGAATTTAATTTCGAAGATAAATTTGAATGGCTCGACAAAAGGTAAGTATTTGAATTCGAATATGAGATTTGATGACTTATTTCTCTAGCCGCTTGGCTTTTTCTTTTTCTTTTTGAAATCTGAGAGTCCGTAGGGACGTTTTGTAGTCGTGCCGTATTAGCCGCGCAAAGGAGACGTTGGCGAAATTTTTCGAAAATTTCGAGTGTTAGAAAATTTTTGAGAAAATTTGGAAGTTTAAATTTGAATTTAAACTCGAATTTGAATTGTTAATTAAACAAAGTTGTTTTGAACTTATAATTGAAGTTGAAAGAAAAAAAAAAGTTAGTTGAATTAATAACGAATCTTTAGTAGAAAGATTTGTTTTGATAAATTTGATAAAACTATTGGATTGTGAAAGATAGTAGACGAGTTAAGGACATTTTTCCTAACTTGTAATTTCGAGGACGAAATTCTTTTAAGGAGGGAAGTCTGTAACGATCCTGAATTTTGAACAAATTAAATTGAGAATATTTAATTTTATTTTAAATATTTGAACGGTAATTTAATTTGAATCCCCGATATAACTTTGAAATTGACGATTAAATTATAGAATTTAATCTATTGAAACTGGATAAAAATTTGAATCTTCCATTTTAAGCCGATTTAAAATATTTCAAAGGCTTGTAAAAGTCGTATTGATTATACTGAAGATAACAGAAGCTTCAGAAACGAATTTGGAAACGATTTGTTCAGTTTTGAAATTAAGTCGTTCGAATCGATATCTAAAAATAGCCGTCCGAGGCACAGTCTCGGAATTCGACGAAACTAGTTCCATTGGATCCGTAATAGTTAGTTATTATCGGATTTCAATTTTCGTATCCATCGGAGTTGTCGTTTGACCGTGGCAGCTCGAAACGCATCGATATCGTTTTAATTTTAAATCGTCGAGTTAAAATAGTCATTTTTCGAACAGTCTCGGATTTCGACGAAACCAGTTTCATCGGATCCGTAATGTGATATTATTGTAAGATTTCAAATTTCGTATTTTTCAAAGTTAATACGTGATCGTACGGTGGAAAAACGTGTTGAAATTAATCGGATTCAATTTAAATTTAAATTTAAAAATTGTCAACATCAGCCACCCTAGGTTCTCTTTAGCAGACCTATTCCCTGAGACGTCGCGTACTCCTGTCTCTTTCCCTCTGTAAATTCACGAAAACGAAATCGAAACACTTCAGTTCAAAGAAAATAAAATGCCGTTCATTCCAAACTCTCGTTCTCCCCAGTTCAAACGAGAAACCCATTCGTTCAAATAAAAATGGCCGAAGCTAGTGGAAAAAAATCTATTCCTCTGTCGTATAATATTCGAAATCAAAACCCATTCGAGAGTTCGATCGCAAGGCAGCAGACTGGGAGCCTTCGAGCTCGAATCGCTGGTGGGGGTTCTCGAGGGCGCGGCAGCGTTCAAATAGAGGCGCCGTTCGATTTGGGCGAGCAAGGCAGGTGGCGGCGAGCGCGATGTAGGGTTAGTCGCGACCTAGCTCGCGAGATTGACTCGATGGTTGGGGGGTTTCGTGGCGCGCGCGTGCGTACGCGAGAGAGGGGGGACCGTGGACATTGACGGCGACGTGGGTGATGCGAGTGGAGGCGCGATTTCGCGAGCTCGAGGGGAAATCAGGTCGCGGCCAGGGGAAACGTGGTTCGTGGGTTTCGTATCACGGCGAAGCGTGGCAACCGATGGTGATGGATGAAGTCAGGGCTCTCGCGTGGTTCGTCGTTGGTACGGCGATGGGCCCAGTTCTTGCGGTTGTTCCAGGTGCGTGGGTAGGTGCTGGAATCGACGTGGTTGCAGTTGTAAGTCGTGGCCGAGTCACAGTCTTTGGGTTCGAAGTCGATTTGGGGTAATTTGTTTAATCTGAATTCAGTTTAAGTTTTATAATTGATTTCTAATTAGGATTTGAAATGGTGATAACTAAGTAAATAGAAAGGAGAAAATAATAAAATAAAAATAAATATACATAGGCATTTATATGCAGATTTTAATTTATAAAACCTGTTTTAATTTAAGATGATAACTATATGTATATACAGTTTGAAGAAATGAAAAATGAAGTTATCCACTGTTTCGTAAAATAAATATTTGTAAAAGAAAAGATTTTACAGTAAAGAAAATTTTTAGTTTCATATGTTTATAGAAGAAAATATATAGAATTAAAATGTTGAAGAGTTTATATTAAAAATAATGGTTTGGTAATGAATTTGTTTTCTTAACTTATTTACTTATTTTAACCATTGAAAATAATTTATTGAGGGAAATTTAGTTTAATTTAAATTTAGTTAGAGGAATTTATTTAAAAGAAATTTGGTCAAAATAAAATCTTAGTTAAATAAGTTTGTTTCAAAAGGAAATCAGTTAAAATTTAAAATTTACTGTTTAAAACGAAATCACCGATGAATTGAAATTATCAAATGAAAAGCAATTGCTAGTTCGATTTAATTCGAATGTTAATAGTTTTTTTAAATTACTTATACAAGGTTAAAGTCGAGAAAAACAAACTGGATTGGAATTGGATGGCAAATTAAAAAGCTAAGGTGAGATCTCCTCACTCAGATTATATTTGGATTGCAGTTATCGATTTGATTGTTGTTTGGATGTGCTATTAGATATGATAGGATATATCTATATATAGCAATATATACATATTGGCATATGTATATATTGGATTGATGATTTCCCGCCTCGTATAGCGGATGAGACCCTATTGCGCCGTTAGTAAGCGGATTTATAAAAACCCATATACCGCAATAATTCCGTACTGGAGCGGAATTGGTATTGTGCTGACGTTTTTGGATGCAGGGAAACAGGTTGGAGGGATCCAACTGGATTCCTCACCAGTATTTATTTATTTACAGATATTGATGAATATTCTGTTATCATATTGATATATGATATTGACTGTTGTGATGGACTGATTGGTGTTGTGACATCATCGGATTCGGTTTTGAAGTTTAAAAATAACGACTTTTATTTTAAAAAGATTTTAAAGTGATTTTTGAAAAGTAGACGTTTATCGAATTTTTGAATTGATTTATTTCAGAAAAATAAACGTCTAGAATTTTAAAGTTATAAAAGTTAAGATTTTTGGTGAAATATAACCAAAGTGTGATTTTTGAAATGAAAGTTGATTTAATTGTAAAATAGGTTAAATTGAGATTTTTAAAGTATTATAAAAGATGTACAGAAAAATTGATATATTTATCAATTAAAATTTTTGGAATTTTAAAACGAGTTTTTATAAGTGAAGATATGAATCTTATAGAATTTTAAAATTGTGAAGATATGAAATTGATAGACGTATAAATTGTGAAGTTAAAATGAATGAAATTGTAGAATAGAAGATTTATAAGGAATTAACTTATAAATTGGATTTTTGCCTACAAAAGAAATATTGATCGAATTTGTTAATAAAGGAGATGTACAAATCGAAGTTGTTATAAAATATAAAAGGTGAAATTTATAAACATTGTTTTATAAATTTAAAACCAATTGAAATTGATAGGTTAAACATAGAAGTTTAATAAAGGAGATATATCCGCGATTTTGGATAGTGGATAATTATTGAAATAAAAATGGGTAGAAAATATTGAAATGTGGTTAGTGAAGTATATTCACGATTTTGGACAGTGAATATATTGTTAAGTAAAATGGATACTGTTTTGGGAAAGTGATATTGAAAAATGAAGTTAAACATTTTAAAGATGTTTTAAAATGTATTATAAATCGAAAGCAGAGATTTCCGCAGTTCTTGTTGAAATAGACGTTTTCGAGAGATTTAAGGAAATGGTGGACTATAACACTGTTGTTATAGTAAATGATTTCCGAAAGGAAATGTTTTGATGTAGTATTGGGATTTATATATCTATTAAAATCCGAATCCCTATACTAGTGATTTTGAGTCGTCGTAACGATGTTTTACGCAACATTCGTTTTGACTCAAATAAAAATGTGTTTAAAGAATGATTTCCTTAAAGAATGAAATGTATACTTAATATTGATTTAAGTATATTGAATATTTTCAAATGTTGAAAATAAATGATTTGTGAAATACTTATTTTTAAATAAGTATGGAATTGCTTTTCCAATATGAAACGAAGGGTTTGAAACTTTATCTTTTAAAGATAATTTGGAAGGTGGATATTTGAAATTTGTTTTCAAACGGTTAAGTGTGGAAATTTTATATCTAGTAAAGATATTTTGGAAGATAAAATAATTTGGAAAATTATTTGGAATCTGATGATGTTGCGCATCTTTATTGATAGTTAAATAACCGACTATCAATAATTACCTTGAGTAGGTATTTGTTGTGAATTGGATGAATTTGAATGCCACACTTATTTTTGAATAAACGCTCACTATTCGGGTTAGCCGGGAAAGGACCATGGGGTCGTATAACCCATTCCGAATATGTGATACGTCGTTATGAATTGCATTCGAAGACCGGTGTTGAAGACCGGATATTTTTGAAAACGGAAGGATTACCGTCGAGTTACTCTACATCGACTGATCTTCGATTTAGAGGTTTTATCACCCTTAGTGACGGGAAGTCCTGACGTGATTGAAAATTATCCGGAAATGCAAGGGCTTCGTGAGAAGTGCCTTCGGTTCTGTTCGATCCCGGAACAGACTTGTATGGATTGTGTGTCTGACGTTACAATTTGAGATATAAAGCTGATTTCTTTCAAATACATTTCTGTTGGTGGCGGAGAATTTATTCTCTTAGCTTAACACCCTTCTCTGAGACGTACGAGCTCAGAGGTTATGTAGTTGAAATTTATCAGCGATATATCCCAATTTGGTAACGTGGCATACTGAGTGTTGCTGTGGAATGATCAGTGTTTGATCATTTGCGATATGATCATTTGTTTGATCTTATATCTTTATGATCATAGGTTGATCATTTTTGTTTGACCCGAAGCAGGGCTTTTTGAGAAAGCGTAGCTTTGTGGACGAGACTTCATCGAGCCTCACACCCCGGAAATGGTCGAAACAGGACGAATGCAGCAAGGTTCTAGGGAGTAGCGCCCCTTAGTGTATGTCATTCCTTCTGGATAAAGGTGGTATCATGGTATGTAGCCCAGATACTTAACCTCTGTGGTTACTGCATTATTATTATCTATGTGGTTTGTTGCGAATCGGGGATCCTCGGGAAGATCGGTGACGATCGGGGGATGGCATACGCGTGTCAGTAGTTACCTATTTTTGCAGAGGTAACCCGGCCTTGTGTTGGCAGAGATCCGGTTAGGTTCTCGGGTCGTCTATTCCAGGGACGTACCCATCGTGGATAGGAAGTTCCTTAGCCTGACCATTTGTTGGAAATCCAAAGAAACAATACGATCCTTTACGATTTCAATTGTATAACCTGTCTCCTCAGGAGGCAGCTATAGCAGGCATAATATAATGGTACCTATGCTGGCTAAGATTTATATTCTACTTTCGAAATGTTTTCCACTATGCACTAATAATAATATCAAAAAGGATTTGATTTTTTGCGTAGTAAGCATCTTTGACTAACATAAGAAGAAATCTCCTCCAAGTCTGCGTTTGCATTGTGTGTGTGGTGGGAGGTCTTATGGTAGTTTCATTTTCCAAAAGCATTGCGAATTGACTTTAAAATTTTTCTGTTGTCTATTTTAAAGATAAATAACTGTTTTACGATCTCACACCAGTCACCATGACTGACTCGGAGTTTATTGTTTCCCTTCTAAACTCTGGGTGCCCACCAATTTCCACACGGGCAGCCTAGAGTTATATTATCAGGATATTCTGGATATTCTGGAGCTTGGAGATAAGCTGGATGACGAGACGTAGTATTTGTATCTGATATATTTATTCCGCTGTGTATTCTGTATGAGGACAGGTTTATATAACTGTCCATTGTTGTATATTGACTCTGATTGATGTATGTATAAACTGATATAGTTCTTTGTTTTCAAAGACTAGTGATTATCTATTATATTTTGTTCCGCTGCGATATGTGAGATTCTGATATTGTTTTCTGTTTCTGTTCCTGCTCTTGTTCTGTTGTTGTTCTTCTTCTTTCTTTTTCTTCTATCTTCTTCTTTTATCTTTTTCTTCTTTCTTAAAACCATAACTTTTCGGGTTTCCGGCATTCGATGGCTCAGCAGTCGATAAAGTGAGTATCGATGTTGAATTTTCGAAAGTCGAAAATTTTCGGGATGTTACATCCTAAGCTTCTCTTTGATTTTGGAGCTAGAATCTTGAATTTCCTAGTAATCTTGGGTTTAGGAATTTTGATTTCCCTTTCTTTCCCCCGTTTTTACTTTAGCTTGAGAGTGTTAGGAAATGAAATGAATAAAGAGGAGAGGGGGTGGAGTTAGGGTATTATGTTGGGTTCTCTTGTTAGGTTATTGGGCTGAAACCCAAACCCAAAGCCCTAAATGAAAATATCAAAATTCTAATCAACTCCAAACATATCGATGTTTATACTCAAAAGGGTCGCAAACGCCATTTTGGACTCAATGGAAGTGGTCTCGAGTCCTAATTCGACTGTTTACAAAAAGTAGCATTTCAGACTTTAATCCGACCAACGATGCTATATTTAAATATATAATCGTAAAATATGTGGGTTGTTACATGTAGTGCGAGATCGTGTGTTCAATATGATTGATTACAATAAATATCTTTTTGTGTTAGATGTAATACTAGGCCAAGAGCTACAAGATAGATCTAAGAATTAGATCATTGAAATGTCAGTTTCATCAGCTTACATAAAGTGCAACTTATTTCATACCCTTAAATGTTAAGGATGACCAAATGCGCTTTAGTAAAGTGTTCGGTACGGTATTGTAGTAAGGGTATTCTTTTGAATGATTCAACCATTTGGAAAGGAAGACGAATATACGAGAGTGGATGTAACATAAGGCACAATTGGGATGAAGAGAATAAATGGTTACTTCTGCTTCATGGAGAGACATTAAAAATGAAAATTGTATAAAATAATAATAGATACTTAGTGCTAACCCGCTTTTTTTTCAAGCAGATAGCAATCAGAATTAAAAGGCCAAAATGAAGATGAGATAAATCATGAACTTGGAATCATGATTAGAAGGATAAGAGAATGAACTCAAACAGTTTGAAGTGATAAATAGGCTAAGTAGACCACTCGGTACCGAGAGAAACTTCTCATTCCCGAGAGATATTTTCTTATGATTTGATCCCCAACAACTCCACACACTTCATACACAACTTCAACCTATCATCATCAAGTGCTTTTCTCGGAGAACAAACAAGCAATATCATGGATTGATGAGAAGAAAGCAAAGAGAGTGGAACAAGATAAGCGATATCAAGTAGATCACTGAAAAGAACTTAATCTTCAAGGAAAAGAGTTTGAAGCACATCAAATTAAAGATAGGAAGGAAAGACAAGTAAAAGAGTTGTATTTTCACAAGTAAAACCACTTGGTACCAAGAGGAACCTCTTGATACCGAGAGATCTTTTTAGCATGTTAGGCTGATACACTCTCCTATGAAACTATGGGCTTACATCTAGGCCTCATACTTCATGGACTTTCGAGAGTACTAGCGAGCTTCTCTATAAATACCAGCCCTACTGCAATTAAAAAAGGATTTCACTCTAATTCACACTCTGCATCTTCTTCACTCTTATCTTCTCCCCTAAATATACTTTAGAAACTCCGTTGTAAATCTGAGGTCCACTAGATTGTTGTCAGATCTGATAAAACTGGTTGTAATCTGAAGAGAAAACAACTAATAACAAAGATTAAAGTGGATGTAAGTCGGAGAATTTGCCGAATCACTGTAAAAATTCTTGTGTCTCCTTGTACTTTCATGCTGTTTTTGCTTGTTGGATTTGGATCTCTATATTTTGGCGCTTTCATTTGATATTTGGGTGCTCGTGCCACTTTTGGCATCAACACGTAGCAAGAATGAGAAATATGACTTCTATTTCAAAATGTATTTTCATATGGAGATTTTTTTCTATGAGGTTTATTTATTTGAGTTAAAGATATTTGATCTAAAAACTCTCGATTGTAAAACAATTACAGGAAATGAAATAAATTACCCATATTATATGGCTGAGTGGAGCTTTGTATTTCATACGCTATTATAGTAAGGAAGGAAATAATAGGAGCATACCATATAATACTTCTTGGTGGTTGCATCAAGTTATAAAAACTAGTTTCGTAAACATACCAAATATTATTTATGAAATAATAACTATTTTCAATATTGATTGAAAATAGACATAATTCTGTTTTAATGAGAATATATTGAATATTCATTTTAAGATAAAATCATAATAATGGTATTTATTTTCACAATAAAGTGATGCATTAGAAAATACAGAAGTATCTGAAATTTATAATTATTTTGGAATCATGGACAAAGCAATAATTTTGAGAAATAATTATTTAATCATATGATTATGGATTATATGGTACTGGTGAATTGCATCTCAAACGATTAAGAGAAAAGCAACCATTCAGTGGGAGCGACAAATGAGCTGGTGAACTTTTTAGATTGATACATACATATGTATGCAATTATAAGTCTAATGTTACGAAAATGGTTTCAAATACTTCGTTAAATTCACTCATGAATTATCATAGGCATGAACATGTGTATATGATATACATGTAGTATTTCTATGATAATTTCATAGAATTTAAAATGGAAGTTTGTTACATAACGTGCAAAAAAAAGATTCGATTTGATTGAATTGGTGAGCATATCGAAAGGAGTACTCTGAATAAAATTCAATCTCAAAAGTAACTCCTTCCTATCATACATAATGATGTATCGATAAGGAGTAATTAGACTTTGTTTGAAAAAACAATTGATAATAAGTAGAGTTAACTTCTTTTTATAAGGTTGTGTACTTAAAAGTAAGTACATAAGGTTAAAATTTATTTCACCTAAAGCCTATTTATGAGATCATACAAGATAAGAGTTTACAAGAGACCCCCACATATCCTAGGTCAAACGATAGACAAGTTGTGTGAGTCAATAGGCTGCACATAATATTCGTTTTTGAGGGATCTTGTATGGATCACCCAAAGGAGTTTTCGACCGACCAATATTGGTTGGCTGAATTATGATAAGAACATAAGTTTCATAAACTAAAAAAATCAAATCAGTTTTATACATATATAAAGGCAGTTCATAAAATGTTTATGAATATTTATTTCATTGCATCGAGAAATAATTATTGTTTAGGAAAACACCAACTTCATGAAGAAGGAATTTCTTATATAAATTATTGGTAGTAAAATGGTTTTAAATAGGATCTAAAGATAAAACTGATTACAAGGGTTGAAATGAAATCAACCAAACCTAAACGGACACGACACATTAGAATGTATAATAAGAATTCTCACACATTAAAGAGAAACTGAGTTTCTTATCAATGTCAAGAATAGATTATCCTCGATTGTCAGTAAAGCCAGTAGGAGTATTGACTCTGCCATATGGTTTGATGCGCAAATCTTGAATAGATTCCAAATACAGTATCAAAATATGGTTTTAATAGTTGTACTCGAAGGGATATGATCTGTGACGACCCGGAATTTTTGTATATTTGAAATGTGAATATTTAATTTATTTTAAATATCCGAAGGTTAAATTTTAACTTTAATTTCAAATATACAGTATTTATTTGGATAATTAATTATTAAATTTAATTATCGGGATTGGGTAAAATATTGAATCTTGATTTTAAGCCTGTTAAAAATAGTTCAAAGGTTCAGAAAATTTATATTGTTAATACTGAAGATGATAGAACTTTTAAAATGGAATTTTAAAAGAGTTTTGTTCAGTTTTAAAAATATATCGTTGAAATTAAATTTAAAAAAATAGCCGTCCGAGGCACAGTCTCGGAATTCAGCGAAACCAGTTCCATTGGATCCGTAATATTGTATTTTTATTGGATTTCAATTTTCGTAGTATTTGGAGTTGTCGTGTGATCGTACGGAATGTAAACGCGCTGAAATTTAATCGAAAATTTAATATTTTAACTGGTCGATATTTCTTTCCATATCCAGACTACGAGCCTTCTGGATCACGTTGTTTGTCCACGCGTTGAAACATCTGTACACGCGTCTCCTTCTCCTTTACAACTTTTCAACCGAGCCTCTCAGTTAAAAGAAAATTTGAAATAGCTGAAGCCTTTCGTTCCAAAGATAATGGCTGAACGACACCAGTTCACCTCTTTCCCAAAATTTATATTTCGTTCGCCCTCTTATAATCTAAAATCGAATATCTCTCTTCGATTCAACTCATTAAATCAAATTCGAGAAAGGGGGAAGGGGCATACGAGAATGGAAATCGCGAGGCTCGAATTCGCAAGGGAAAATAGGGCAAGTCGAATCGGAGCAGATAGGCGCCGCGTTCAGCTGGGTTGGCCACGATCGATGGGTTTCGTTCATCGCAATTTCACTGCCTCGCTGTCGAACGTAAGTAGGAGGAGAAGACTTCGGCCAGTTCGTCTTAGGCTGGCACTCGCGTGCGTGAACACGAGGTTCTAGAGCTTCGCGATTGGCCAGGGTTCAAGGAATAGGCGATCGCAGATCGACTGGTGGTAGGGTTTGATGGCGGCGTTCGAGCAGGGATTTTGGGTCGAAGGGTCGAGATACTCGGTGATGGGGACGACGTGATCGAATGGCAGAGACGGTCTCGGGTAGAGCCAAGTTTGTGATTGAGGGTTCCAATTCGAAGTGAGGTAATCAAATTTGTTTTCGTTAAGTAAACTTAAAAGCCTTTTCAATTTATTCATTATTATTTATTGGAAATTTTATGGAGAATAATAAATCTGAAATCTGGTTAGGTATATTGTCAAATATATATGCAGTTTTGGTTATTTATGGGTATGTACAGGAAGATTAGTTAAAATGAAATCATTAGTTAAAATTTAATTATTTTGAAACTTAAATTGTATTTGTAAAGGAAATTAGTTTGAAAATTACCTTATTAAGTAAAATGAAATTTTTAGGTAGAAATTGATTTGTCCAAATTAATCGAATATTAATGAAATCATATAATATGTATTCAAGGTCGGGCATCGTGGAGAAAACTACTGGTTTGGGTTGAATTGCAGGAAAAAAGGGGAAAAGGTGAGTTAATCTCACTCAGTTAGATTTAAATTTAAATAGTTAAATTTAAATAATTGATTGAATGGTTGCATTGATTGAATATGCTATACTATATATAGTAGTATATACCAATATATATATATTGGCATATGTATATATTGGAGTTGTTGATATTCCCGCATTATATAGCGGATGAGACCCTATGCGCCGCATAATAGCGGATGATATTTTATAAAACCCATATACCGCGATATTCCACCTCGAAGTGGAATTGGTATTGTGCTAACGTTTGTGGATGCAGGGAAACAGGTTGGAGGGATCCAACTGGATTCCTCAAAATTATTTAGATTTTTTTGATATTCTGTTCTATGAATATTGATATCCTGTGATGAATTTATTGATGATTGAAATATTGGATGATATGGTTGGATTGAATATTTCAATAAAAGGAGTTATCAAAATATATTGAATTGGATTTTGAAAGAAATAAAAGAGTAAATTTTAAGTAAATAATTCAAGTGAATTGGAATAAGGGAATTTCGAAATAACAAGGGAAATATTAACTTTAAACTAAAGTGATATTAAATTTAAAGAATAAAGGATTTATTTTGAATGTAAGGATTAAATTTAATTAAAGGCTAAAGAAGGAATTTTGGAAGTTTAAAATTGGTATTTTCAGTTAAAAAGGGTTTTAACTCAAATAAAGGAATAAATCTAAAAGTTAATGTATTTTGAAATAAATGAAGTAGTAAAGGAAATTTATTTCAAAGTAAAGTAAAGTAAATTGGAAAATCAATTGGAAATTGATTTAGTTGTTTAAAATTGGAATTTTAAAAGAGAAGTGAGATTTTGGAAATATAAACTGGGTTTATAAATTAAAATAAAATATCAGTGGATATTTGAATATAAATTGAAGGTGGGAATTTATAAAAAGATATGGTTTGGTTTAAAAATAAATGTTGATTTATTTTTAAAAGATGGAAATGAGAAGTGTATTTCTCTGGATAGCCAAGTACGTTTTCAAAGCAATTTAAAAATAAGTTAAAAGTTTTAAGTATGTTTTAAAAAGCATGTTTTAGAAAATTGATTATTTCTAAATGTTAATTTTCAAAGTAGGTATTTTTAAAATCTATTATTGTAGTAATTATATAAAAGTGATTTGCTATTCTGTTTTAAAAAGAGAAATTTAGTTTATATTTATAAAGTGGTTTATTTTAAAGTATATATTTTTAATAAAGTATTAAAGTAGTTTGATTTCAATGTTATAAAATATATTTAAAATAAAGTGTTTTTAAATTATTTTAAAAATAAAAGTATTTTGTACTTGGTGATTCAGTGGAAATAATTATTTGGGAAATGTTTTCCGTAAGCGGAAACTGTTTTGAAATTGTTTTCAAATGAGCTTTGAAAATTGGAAATATATCTTGGAAAGATATTTGGGCAAATAAATAATGTGGGAAATTATTTAATTGTGTGATGGTTGCTTGTGGATGTTAATTGATAGTTAAATAACCGACTATCAATATTGGCCAAATGCGCTGATCGTTTCGAAGAGACCGGGATCGGGTTTCCGTATACCAGGATTCTAGGTCTGGAGACTCGAATACCACTTCGATCCGGTTTGTACGTTTCGTGTAACGATTTCGGAGTCGAAGATGGAGCAGTGAAGTGCAAGGGCTAGTCGCTACTAATCCTGAGGATATTTCCAAAAATGGATGTAGTAGGAGTAGTGCCTTCGGTTCCGTTCAAACCCAGGACGGACTTGTATGGACGAATGCTTGCGAAACATCGTCAGCGGACGATGGGCATTCTAAGGGATATGTTCTCTAAAAGGTATCGTTTAGCCTCGAACCTCATCAACCGGGAATGACTGAAAATCAGGGGTTATGCAGCAAGGCTTCGTGGGTAGCTCCCACTGGAGGGTAAGGTCATCCCTGTCTAGATGTCCCTTTTTATTTCGGCTTAGTGGTGCGGTTGCTGATCCCAACCGTGGGGTGATTTTATTCGGGATCATCCAGTAAGGGATGGTTCCGGCCTTGTGTTGCAGAGGAGCGGGCGTACTCCTCGGTACGGTGATCTAGGCCACGTACTGTGATAGGTGGTACCCCAGTGCCTAGTCATTCGTTGGAAATCCATTCTTCCTACGTGCCTTGTACGGTATTTGTTTGTATTACCCACTTTTGTGGCTAGTATGCTGGAATTTAATAATGTAACAATTTCAGCTATTTTAATAAGTATTTGTATATAGACACTATTATAATATCAAAGGAAATTGATAAAAAGTGTTTTAGCTATCGTAAGGTAAAAACCCGACATGTTTATTTGTGGCGTGGTCTTACGAGATGTTTTTTATTTTTAAAGGATTTTTGAAACTTTAATAATAAATTTGAGTGTGATTTTCTCACGCTGGTATTCCAGACTGACTCGGGTATTGTTTTATATGATGCTCGGGTCAGACCGAGTATTATAAATTACAGGAAATGATGCTGTGGAGCTGGATGGCGATACGTACTTTCGTATTTGAGTTATATATTCCGCTGTGTATTCAGATTGTGAGGACAAGTTATGATTACTGTCCAGTTGTATGATATTGATGTGATGTACTCTGATGATGTATTGGGATGATGTATATATAAACAGATATAGATTTCTTTTTGTGTAAAGATCTGTTATTACCTATTATAGTTTATTCCGCTGCGTATGAGAGATTCTGTTGTTGTTTTCTATTTTTCTTCTTCTTCTACCTCTTCTTCTTAACTCAAATGGTCCGGTTTTTCATGTAGGAAAAACCCGGGTTGTTACAGTGGTATCAGAGCTTAGGCTAGCGATAACCTTGGCTCTGGTGGAAATTTTGAGAATACTAATAGATATGAGCGCGTATTTGTTAGTGAATATAAAATGGTTTTATATTGTGTTGGTTGGTTTATTGAGTGGCATATGAACCTTCGTCGGCACAGTCTGGACAACTGTATCGAAGGGGTTTCTAAACACTTGAATAGAACAGTTCGACACAGTATTGTTTTAAATAGGGTGAATGAAATAGTTTTGCCCAAATTATTTTTATATATAAAAGGATAACTTTTGTAAATTATATATTTGGTTGCTTGGTTGTTAGAAAATGACAATAATGAGTTAGTCTCATTATTGAGTAGAAATTGAAAACTTATAACCCAAGTTGAAGAATAAATTTATATAACAAGATGGAATTTGAAATATAGACTATAAATGAAATTTATAAATTGAGATAAACTTTATATACAAATGTGAATTATAAATGTGATTTATAATCAAATGAGATAAATTCATAAGCAAATGAAATTTGTAAATGTAATTTGTAAATGTGACTTATAACTTGAAATAAAATGTGATAGAATTCCAGAGAAATGTTGGATATAAAATTGAATGGGTTTTGAATTTGAAGTTTTGGGAAAGGTTTAAATTCCTTTGGATTTAAAATAGTTTTAAGGTTTTGGGGAAATAATGGTGATATTATTTCATGAATATTTTTGGAATTGAATTGAAATCTGGTAGGATTTGGGATTTAAAATGTTTGAAATGTTTTAAAGTGATAAAAGCATTAAATTCTCTTTTGGTCGCTGGAAAATAATTTCGGTGATGACTGCAGCATCATCGATGTTCATTTTCGAGTTTCTAAAAGAGAAATTGCTACCAAACTATTTTAAATTGGAAATGATTGTGAATTGGGTTGGTTTTGAAATTCAAAGGGAAAATTGTTTGGTAAAAGCAGATTATTTTGGAAATTGGGGTTTGAGGTGATATACCAGATATGTATGAGTTATTTATGGATTCAAAATGGTTTTTGAAATAAAACCGGGCAATTGAATTATAGGAATTCTATTTAAAATAGAAATGTGGAAATTTAAATGAATCAACACTATAAAATATAGAATGAAGTTGATTGAAATAAGAAGGGAATGAAAGTTTAATTCTGGGATTATAATTATGAGATGAAATTAACTCAATGAGTAATATAAGCTGGTAGATAAAAGAGTTAGAGAACTTGAAGGTGAATGAATTGTAAAACTTATACAAAATTGTATCCTAGAATTAAAATTTAATTCGAGTGTATGAAGGTGAATAAAATATATTTGAATTTAACTTAAGATAAGTTAAATAAAATTGAGAATTGGAATTGAGTTAAATGTAAATGAGTTGAAGTCGAATTGAATTGGATATAAAGGTAATGTAAAATGCTTATAATTGTGTAAAGAAATTCATATTCTTAAGTTCTTAAGTGTAATAATTTGAAATTTGATATGAAGATGGAAATGGACTTAAATGAATAGTCCCAGATCTTAAGTAAGTAAGTTAAAACTTATGAATAGAAATGAAATTGTAATTATCAAATGGAAACGACTAAGATGAGCAATCTTAATAAATCCAAACTTGAATTATAAAATAAATTGAACTTAAGATAATTAAGTGAAGTGATATTAGGAATTAAAAAGAAAGTATTTAATCTTAACCAGTGGAGGAACTAATGAGATAATAAATTAGTTAATGAAATGGAATTGGGAATTAATGAAATTGGATTAAAATAGTAATGGTTTGGATTGCGAATGAAATCCAAATAAGTGAAAATAAATTGGAAAGGGCCTGGTTATTAATAAAATAATTCCAGATGAATTGAGTATGGAAAATAAAATTCATAATGATTGAGTGAATGAACCAATTAGATTTAATAAATAAATGGATGGAATTTGATTAAATAAGAATCAAATGAAAAGATGGAAATAAAATTTTAAAGGGTTGGTTAAATGGAAAATAAACTTAAGCTATTGACTTAAGTAAATGTGAAGGGAAACTGAACTTAAACAGAGGAGTGGTTTAAATAAGTTGAGAAATAGTTATTGAATGAATTAACTTGGATTGTTTTCGAGCTAAATAAAATTTAATTTTTGGAAGTTGGAGATGAATTGAATTTAAGGAAAAAATTGGAAATGAAGTAGTAAATAAATATAAGAAAGAATTTATATGAACTTAAGAATTGAAGAATGAAATTCTTAAGAAATTTTGTATTGGAAATATACTTAGTAATTTTGGGAAAAAAATATATACTAAGTAAATAGTTGAATGAAGACTAAAACTGAAGTTGTGAAATGGGATAGTTGTGAATAAGAGAATAACAATAAAAAAGAAATGTGAATAAAAGAGAATTGATATAACTGATAATCAATTGAAATTAATACGTAAGGTGTACGTATATTATTTATTCGCATAGCTATTTGATCCGGATTCGAACACAGAATTTCGGGATAGATATATCGATCCGAGTTGGAATTTTTCACTCGATTTTCGACGGCGAACCTGGATATGGATTGTTGATTGATTCTGGATATTCTCTATCATAGTTTGTGGCTATGCAAGGAGAATGACGGTTTCTGATCAAGGAACCAGATCTGAGTCCGCACTAGGAAGTCGGGTGGACGATACTAGTTCGGAAGTGGAATTGTGTGATCGATTGAGCGATCGAATATGATATTGCGTACGGATGATATATGTGCATCGTACGGGCTTAAGTAAAACAAATATTGAAAATTTGTAAAGGAAAGTATAAAATGACTTTGGAATTGTGATTGAATATTATTGCTTAGTAGGATATACAGGTGTATAAAAGCAATGGATAATTGGGATTTTTGATTTTAGAAGATAAAATTTAATGGCCCGACAAAAAGGTATGTATTTGAATTTTCTATATGAAATTTGATTGGGTTTTTGATCCAGCCACTTGGCTTTTTGTTTTCTTTTTGAGATTGGGAGGCCGTAGAGCCATTTTGTAGTAGTACCGAGCTAGCCGCGCAAAGGAGACGCTGGCGAAATTTTTCGGAAATTTAGGGAGTTAGAAAAATTTTGGAAAATTTTGATAAATTAAAATTTGAATTCAAATTTAAATTTGAATGGATAAGCAGGTGGTATGGGTTGAACTTATGGATAAGTTTGGGAAGTTAAAGGATGATTAGTGTATCATTAATAAAAGAATTGTTATGGAAAGTTGTTAAAACTATTTGGATTGGGAAAAAGAACGGGTATCGAATCATTTCTCTTAACTGGTAATTTCGGGGACGAAATTCTTTTAAGGGGGGAGGAATGTGACGACCCGGAATTTTTGTATATTTTGAAATGTGAATATTTAATTTATTTTAAATATCCGAAGGTTAAATTTTAACTTTAATTTCAAATATACAGTATTTATTTGGATAATTAATTATTAAATTTAATTATCGGGATTGGGTAAAATATTGAATCTTGATTTTAAGCCTGTTAAAAATAGTTCAAAGGTTCAGAAAATTTATATTGTTAATACTGAAGATGATAGAACTTTTAAAATGGAATTTTAAAAGAGTTTTGTTCAGTTTTAAAAATATATCGTTGAAATTAAATTTAAAAAAATAGCCGTCCAAGGCACAGTCTCGGAATTCAGCGAAACCAGTTCCATTGGATCCGTAATATTGTATTTTTATTGGATTTCAATTTTCGTAGTATTTGGAGTTGTCGTGTGATCGTACGGAATGTAAACGCGCTGAAATTTAATCGGAAATTTAATATTTTAACTGGTCGATATTTCTTTCCATATCCGGACTACGAGCCTTCTGGATCACGTTGTTTGTCCACACGTTGAAACATCTGTACACGCGTCTCCTTCTCCTTTACAACTTTTCAACCGAGCCTCTCAGTTAAAAGAAAATTTGAAATAGCTGAAGCCTTTCGTTCCAAAGATAATGGCTGAACGACACCAGTTCACCTCTTTCCCAAAATTTATATTTCGTTCGCCCTCTTATAATCTAAAATCGAATATCTCTCTTCGATTCAACTCATTAAATCAAATTCTAGAAAGGGGGAAGGGGCATACGAGAATGGAAATCGCGAGGCTCGAATTCGCAAGGGAAAATAGGGCAAGTCGAATCGGAGCAGATAGGTGCCGCATTCAGCTGGGTTGGCCACGATCGATGGGTTTCGTTCATCGCAATTTCACTGCCTCGCTGTCGAACGTAAGTAGGAGGAGAAGACTTCGGCCAGTTCGTCTTAGGCTGGCACTCGCGTGCGTGAACACGAGGTTCTAGAGCTTCGCGATTGGCCAGGGTTCAAGGAATAGGCGATCGCAGATCGACTGGTGGTAGGGTTTGATGGCGGCGTTCGAGCAGGGATTTTGGGTCGAAGGGTCGAGATACTCGGTGATGGGGACGACGTGATCGAATGGCAGAGACGGTCTCGGGTAGAGCCAAGTTTGTGATTGAGGGTTCCAATTCGAAGTGAGGTAATCAAATTTGTTTTCGTTAAGTAAACTTAAAAGCCTTTTCAATTTATTCATTATTATTTATTGGAAATTTTATGGAGAATAATAAATCTGAAATCTGGTTAGGTATATTGTCAAATATATATGCAGTTTTGGTTATTTATGGGTATGTACAGGAAGATTAGTTAAAATGAAATCATTAGTTAAAATTTAATTATTTTGAAACTTAAATTGTATTTGTAAAGGAAATTAGTTTGAAAATTACCTTATTAAGTAAAATGAAATTTTTAGGTAGAAATTGATTTGTCCAAATTAATCGAATATTAATGAAATCATATAATATGTATTCAAGGTCGGGCATCGTGGAGAAAACTACTGGTTTGGGTTGAATTGCAGGAAAAAAGGGGAAAAGGTGAGTTAATCTCACTCAGTTAGATTTAAATTTAAATAGTTAAATTTAAATAATTGATTGAATGGTTGCATTGATTGAATATGCTATACTATATATAGTAGTATATACCAATATATATATATTGGCATATGTATATATTGGAGTTGTTGATATTCCCGCATTATATAGCGGATGAGACCCTATGCGCCGCATAATAGCGGATGATATTTTATAAAACCCATATACCGCGATATTCCACCTCGAAGTGGAATTGGTATTGTGCTAACGTTTGTGGATGCAGGGAAACAGGTTGGAGGGATCCAACTGGATTCCTCAAAATTATTTAGATTTTTTTGATATTCTGTTCTATGAATATTGATATCCTGTGATGAATTTATTGATGATTGAAATATTGGATGATATGGTTGGATTGAATATTTCAATAAAAGGAGTTATCAAAATATATTGAATTGGATTTTGAAAGAAATAAAAGAGTAAATTTTAAGTAAATAATTCAAGTGAATTGGAATAAGGGAATTTCGAAATAACAAGGGAAATATTAACTTTAAACTAAAGTGATATTAAATTTAAAGAATAAAGGATTTATTTTGAATGTAAGGATTAAATTTAATTAAAGGCTAAAGAAGGAATTTTGGAAGTTTAAAATTGGTATTTTCAGTTAAAAAGGGTTTTAACTCAAATAAAGGAATAAATCTAAAAGTTAATGTATTTTGAAATAAATGAAGTAGTAAAGGAAATTTATTTCAAAGTAAAGTAAAGTAAATTGGAAAATCAATTGGAAATTGATTTAGTTGTTTAAAATTGGAATTTTAAAAGAGAAGTGAGATTTTGGAAATATAAACTGGGTTTATAAAGTAAAATAAAATATCAGTGGATATTTGAATATAAATTCAAGGTGGGAATTTATAAAAAGATATGGTTTGGTTTAAAAATAAATGTTGATTTATTTTTAAAAGATGGAAATGAGAAGTGTATTTCTCTGGATAGCCAAGTACGTTTTCAAAGCAATTTAAAAATAAGTTAAAAGTTTTAAGTATGTTTTAAAAAGCATGTTTTAGAAAATTGATTATTTCTAAATGTTAATTTTCAAAGTAGGTATTTTTAAAATCTATTATTGTAGTAATTATATAAAAGTGATTTGCTATTCTGTTTTAAAAAGAGAAATTTAGTTTATATTTATAAAGTGGTTTATTTTAAAGTATATATTTTTAATAAAGTATTAAAGTAGTTTGATTTCAATGTTATAAAATATATTTAAAATAAAGTGTTTTTAAATTATTTTAAAAATAAAAGTATTTTGTACTTGGTGATTCAGTGGAAATAATTATTTGGGAAATGTTTTCCGTAAGCGGAAACTGTTTTGAAATTGTTTTCAAATGAGCTTTGAAAATTGGAAATATATCTTGGAAAGATATTTGGGCAAATAAATAATGTGGGAAATTATTTAATTGTGTGATGGTTGCTTGTGGATGTTAATTGATAGTTAAATAACCGACTATCAATATTGGCCAAATGCGCTGATCGTTTCGAAGAGACCGGGATCGGGTTTCCGTATACCAGGATTCTAGGTCTGGAGACTCGAATACCACTTCGATCCGGTTTGTACGTTTCGTGTAACGATTTCGGAGTCGAAGATGGAGCAGTGAAGTGCAAGGGCTAGTCGCTACTAATCCTGAGGATATTTCCAAAAATGGATGTAGTAGGAGTAGTGCCTTCGGTTCCGTTCAAACCCAGGACGGACTTGTATGGACGAATGCTTGCGAAACATCGTCAGCGGACGATGGGCATTCTAAGGGATATGTTCTCTAAAAGGTATCGTTTAGCCTCGAACCTCATCAACCGGGAATGACTGAAAATCAGGGGTTATGCAGCAAGGCTTCGTGGGTAGCTCCCACTGGAGGGTAAGGTCATCCCTGTCTAGATGTCCCTTTTTATTTCGGCTTAGTGGTGCGGTTGCTGATCCCAACCGTGGGGTGATTTTATTCGGGATCATCCAGTAAGGGATGGTTCCGGCCTTGTGTTGCAGAGGAGCGGGCGTACTCCTCGGTACGGTGATCTAGGCCACGTACTGTGATAGGTGGTACCCCAGTGCCTAGTCATTCGTTGGAAATCCATTCTTCCTACGTGCCTTGTACGGTATTTGTTTGTATTACCCACTTTTGTGGCTAGTATGCTGGAATTTAATAATGTAACAATTTCAGCTATTTTAATAAGTATTTGTATATAGACACTATTATAATATCAAAGGAAATTGATAAAAAGTGTTTTAGCTATCGTAAGGTAAAAACCCGACATGTTTATTTGTGGCGTGGTCTTACGAGATGTTTTTTATTTTTAAAGGATTTTTGAAACTTTAATAATAAATTTGAGTGTGATTTTCTCACGCTGGTATTCCAGACTGACTCGGGTATTGTTTTATATGATGCTCGGGTCAGACCGAGTATTATAAATTACAGGAAATGATGCTGTGGAGCTGGATGGCGATACGTACTTTCGTATTTGAGTTATATATTCCGCTGTGTATTCAGATTGTGAGGACAAGTTATGATTACTGTCCAGTTGTATGATATTGATGTGATGTACTCTGATGATGTATTGGGATGATGTATATATAAACAGATATAGATTTCTTTTTGTGTAAAGATCTGTTATTACCTATTATAGTTTATTCCGCTGCGTATGAGAGATTCTGTTGTTGTTTTCTATTTTTCTTCTTCTTCTACCTCTTCTTCTTAACTCAAATGGTCCGGTTTTTCATGTAGGAAAAACCTGGGTTGTTACATGATCTATTGGCCGTAAATGCATTTCAAGAAGTAGAACAATCCGGTTGGAATATAGTGAGCAACGTTGATAAGAATAACATCATCAATTTCAATTATTTAAATTAGCGTAATAATTGGTCATTCAACGTGCTTAAGTTAATTCAAATTTTACTTGCAAAACTATCATCTTGTATGACTTTGAGTTTTGGAATGTATGAGTTGAAACATAAAGTTATAAATGATGATTTAGAATAGACTGTTTATACATAACAACCAAAGTGCTTCAAAGTCAGTGAGAGCGATACTGAGTTTATGAGGTTCAGATATGATCCAGGAACTAATATGAGAGTATCGTTCGATAAGCATCGGCAACGTACAATCATTTTGATAGAAATTTCAGATAGTTTGATTTTCGGTCAAAATACAGAGAAAGCACGTGCCTATAAGAAAGAACATTAAAATAAACTTAGATATTTCTAAACTATAAGTAAACAACATACCACTAATTGTCAACGATGCACCTACGTTAAAATCAATTCTAGTTTGGTTGTTTAATTCTCGATATAGGATTTGAAAACACATCTTTTATAACCAATATAAAAGGATGTTGGGAATGTCTCAAACGATATATGCAAACACCGTATTAAAATGTTTAATAGGGAGCATGTAAGATGGATCTCTTATGCATTTGCAAAAGGAATTATCATACATGGTGTATTGCCTACAATATAATATTTCATCTATGTATTTGATACATAAAGAAAGTTTCAAATCCAAGTTAAGATCACTAAATGAAGTTAAGAGTATTCTTGAGCATTTGCAAAATACATGAGAATTGCTTATAAAAACAGTGAGCTTCTTATAAAGAAGTATTCAGACTCGAATATCATAAGTGATATCAGTATAGTAAGTGTAACATCCCGTAAAATAAATAGTAATTAATTAAAAAGGATTAAGAAATAATTCGTAAAGTTCAAAATAGAATTTGTGGAAACGTCAGAATTTGATCATGAAACTTGCACCACCGTATTCATGACGGTTTTCTAGGCAACTTTCATATATAAAGCTTTCCGATCGGAGTTCAAACAAAGAAGTTATCGACGTTTGAACATTTCTGATCGAAAATAATTCAAAATGGATTAAGGAAATAAAAATTAATAATAAATGGTAATGGGAGTTAAGGAAATTAATATTAATAATAAACGCCGACGACAATAATTAAATACTCGGACCCTACTGGTCGACTGCTTGACATAACCGTCGACCGCTTGCTATAGGTGATCGACCGATTAGTTAGGGCCGATTCTAATTTGAACCTCGGTCTAATGGTCCGGGTTTAATAAATTTTAATTTAATTGATAGAATTGATACGGATGCCTATAAATACAGGTCTAACACCTCACTTTTCTTCTCATAGTTTCTAAACTGATCAACGGAGCTCTACCATTTTCCTTTCTCCGCTATTTCTAGAAATTATAAAAATACTATATATATATAAATTAGAGAAGGATAGAAAATAAATGAGAAGAAGAGAAGGAGTGAATCAATTCCGTGAAAGAGGCAAGCTTAGAAATTATAAATTTAAACTCCACTTAACTCAAATCTCCTCTCAGACATGTAAGTCTAGTGGCATATACATACATATTTTTGGTTGAAAAGAAAAAGGAGTCAGGTAAGAGGATTGGATTTGGATCTGGAGATTTAAAGCCAAAAGGTGAGTGGAAAATTATGTAGTTTACATAATACTAAATTTATATCGTTCAAATTCTATTTTGTATGCCTATGTGAAAACCATTGAATTGTAGGCTTAAATAAATAAATCTTGCTTGAAATCCTTGCCTATATATTTGGAAATTGTTTAACTTTGATGAAATGATATATATATACCCTAGCTCTGGAAGTTAGGGAAAATTGTCCCTAAAATTTATGGAATATAATATTGATAAAATTGCGTAGTTAATTCCAGATTTTGTTTTTTGGTTGTAAATTGTTAAACATGATAATCATCAATTGGAGATGCTTTAATTTGATTTGGGTTTAAAATTTCTATGTTTTAATTCATTGGAATTGTAAAATATACAATCTAGTTCTATTAATTGCCATGTGAATTTCTATAAGCTATTCAACTTCACTGTTATATACGAAAAATGTGTCATTTGAAATAACATGGAATATTCATATATCCAAAGGAAAGAGATATGCAAAGTATAGATGTTTTTCCTAGTTTACACTATTTATTTTAATAAAAATAAAAAGAGATAATTCATTGTAATTGAAATTCAACCTAAGTTGTTAATATCAGATAATATCATTGATATATCGCCAATATATCTCATATCGCTCCTTAGCCGATATTTTCTCCACAATATCACTTAAAATATCATTACCGATGTATTGTCTGATATTTGCCAATATATTGCTCCGGTATTTAGTATAGAATACCCGATATTTTTAATGAATATCATTCATTATTGTAAGTGTTGGTGAATGTAAAATGATAAATAAATAACTTCACATTCTTAAAGTTTGTTTATACTATGTGGTGAATGACATTATATGTTAACTCGCTTTTTAACAAAGCAAATTTCAATTGGACTTAGAAGATTCAAACGAAGACGAAACGATCCAAAAATTGGCAAGCACTCTTAGATAGGGGAAAGAAACATCTTAGAAAAAATTCAACTAAAAATACATTAACCACACATGTCGGTATCAACATGATCATGTTGTTGAAGACATTTTTTGGCTTAGTATTTCCCACTCAAATTTTACAGAAGTCATGTCTACCTATTCCATGTGTGCTCAAGAAATTGGGATGAAAATGAGATAGGTCACCACCGACATTTCAAGTAGGTACCGACCTCTCTTGTTAACTCCATAGATGTTGCAACCACTTTAGGACACCTCCATATGGAATTAAAAGAGTGCTGTAAAAGAGTACAAGTCATTTCGAGCTAAGGAAAAAAATCACTACGGACCTCTTAAGAAAAAAGGCCGATACCGAACTGTTTCGGAGAGAGGTAGGTACCACTTGTTTTGGACGGCCAACGATCGATGGAAACGATAAGAGGCACCTTAAAATGAAGTAAGAAGAAGGATTAAAGAAGGATTAAAGAAGGCTCGAAGTGATTTGAACTACAGGGATAAGTCATCCTCGATTGGAGAGGTCTACACCGACCTTTGTGGTTAACTCGGGAGATCCTACAACCTGTGCAGTTAAAGCGCTCGGTGGATTCAATGCGGTAGAGGTGCAAAAAGTCATAGCGGGGATGTAGCGAAGATATAGCGGGATATATCGGATTACTCTAAAATAGCATATAAATCCCATACTTGTTGTTTTTACAAATATATAGATAGTAATTATGTGGAAAATTAACATTCAATTGAATTATAATTAATACAAAAATAATTTTAAATAAAAATATGTGCAAATGTATTGTAAATGAACGTAAAACTGTTATATAACTTAATTTAATTTAGTAGAATATTAGAGTATTATCATTTCTAAACATATATAAAAAATTCAATGAAATTAATTAATTTCATAATTTTTATAGCGTATAAATATCATTTTTCAATCCAATTTTTTATAGAAGATATAGCGGAAATAGCGGAATATAGCAGAAATAACGGGATATAGCGGAAATAGCGGGGATTAAAGTGGAAAGGCTATATGTTGGGGATATATGGAAAAATCGTAGCGGTAGGAATCCGCTATAAGATATATCGGAGTTATAGCGGGGATATAGCGGGGCATTAACTGCACAGCCTACAACTTTGCACACTACTTCGGACCAATATTTGAACTCTGCCCCAGGTGGATTTCTGGCCCAATGCCATTGTTTCTCCTATAAGTACAAACCATAGATGAAACAAAACGGGGAGAGGATTCTTTGCCATTAGAGAATTCTACTTCTTCACTTCTTAACCTTTCCTCCATTAAATTCACCTAGGAAACAACTCCTTGCTGTTCTAGTACTTAGATCAGCAAATTTTTAGTACCAGTGACTCACAAACAACCTAGAAACTCCATTGTAAATCTAAGATCCACTAGACTATGGTCAGATATAAGAAAACTAGTTGTAATCTTGAGAGAGAACAACTAATAAACAAAGATTGAATTGGACGTAGGTCGAAGATTACGCCGAACCACTATAAAAACTTCTATATGTTCTTGTTTGTTTTTTGTGTTTTCTTTGACTTTAATCTAAACTGGTGCTTTTATCTGATTTCTAGGTGTTGATCCAATTTTTGGGTTAACAATACGTATAATATATTTGAAATCCAAATGCAATAATTTTTTTAGCTTTATATGTATTTTTAGTCCTCCTCATTACCGTTTCAATAAAGAGAACTCAATTTATCCCATTATTCCATATGCTTTATTTTGTGTGCACACTTATCACTAAAAACAAGGTCATGTAAGAACTACTTATTTTAGATATTTTCTTTATTTATTATTTCTTATTTCTTATTGGTAAATTAGTTAATGAAAATTCATTTTTTTGTTTCTATTATTATCATGCACTTAGAACTAAAAGTTGAAGAGCAGTAAAGTCATATATTTACATCTATAAAGAAGGAGCTAGAGATACTAATTATCATCAAATCAACATCATTTGTTTAATAATATAAGTGAAAACGAAAATGAAGGAGCTATGAATATGGAATTGTAAAAACAATAGAGAAGATTAGATAACTGAAGAAAACTAAACTTAAATATACTATTATAAAATAGCATATTATTGTTTATAACTTGTTGTAGACATGTCCGATTTATCATCGATATTATCCGATATTTTGAAATATCTCATATCAATACTTGACCGATGCGTATCCGGTACCAATATTAACTACAGGATAAGGTAACATTTTCTTTTGGGAAAGATATGATTCTAATGCAATAAAATGTAGAAATAAATATTTTGGGAAAATTTACACATAGGTGTATTTCAAGAAATTCATAAATGTAGAAACTAAAAAGTTATAAATAGAAATATAAATGACCCCATTGACTAAATAAATATGTATACACACACACAAAAACATATAAGAGTAAAGTATAAGCTTAAGAAATAAATAAATAGACGTCTGTTGCAACATTAATACATATGCTAATGCTCATTATATTGTACATTATCATATTAATTACAAATAAAACACTAAATACGAATAATGTAATAAATTAAAGAATTAATGGGAAGTTACAGCAATCAAGCTAGTATGAGATACACCTATTAATGGATTTAATTACAGAGACCAAATATGACATTGATGAAGGAAATTAAATAGGCATGATCAATTAATCATAAAATGTGTGAATAAATGTTATTAACAGTTATCCAATTTGGATATAAAAGACCATTTATAAATGACATTAATTAGAGGTGAAAGAAGCTGTAAATGACATTTAATAACATTCATGAAATAAGAAGTTAAAAATAGTAAGCATATAAAATAATAGGAAGTTCATAGAAAGTAAATAAATGAATATGAATAAATAATGAACTTAAGAGATGTAACAATTTCTATAGTTGAAACTATATGGCCTTAATAATATTTAACAGCCCATATTTTTAGTTACATTATTTAGAATATTTAATTAGCTAAATAAAATAAAATAGTGTAAGATGATTAATAGATTGAGATTTGATTTAACTAAGGGTAGCCGTGCCTATATGTAGAATGAACTAAAGAAGTAAGACGGAAATAAGTGTTAGGAAATAAGGACGGGAAAAATAGGAAAATGGTAGAACTTATACCGTAAACCCTTAGGAAATCAAACACATGTTCATTTCATTCTCAAGTAAAATATTTTAAGGCCGACCACTATTTTCAATCTCAAGAGAAGATAATGCTAGGATTTTAAAAAGGAAGGAGTAAATCAACTTATTCAACATCAAATCTCACATCTTTAATCACAAAGCTAAGGTGAATGATTACTACATCCCATTTTCTTATAAGTTTTCGGTTTTAGAGTGAATCCGAAATGATTTTGCATGATTATGCCATGTTTTGAATGATTGAAAGTTTATTAATGCTTGTTGATTATTTATGCATATTCATATAAGTTTTTATGATATGTTTGATATGAAAACCCTATTAAATGCATCCAAGTGCTTATAAAAATTTAAATGTAGATCAGAAATGATATTTTAGAGATGGGTTACAATTTTCATAATTTTTTAAATTATGGTGGATTTTATGTTAACTTTCTAGTGAAGAAAATGATTTATTGGATTATAAATTATTTACGGTAAAATAAATAATTATTTAGATCCGAAATTTTTATATGTTAGAAAACATATTAAAATAGATTTCTGAGATTTTTCCAGATTATTCCTAAGTGTTTTGATGAATATATGAAATTATTTAAGTTATGGGACTTAATGTTTTATATATTTAATTAACGAGAAGGGGTATTTTGAAAAATAAAATCATTGTTATTTCTAAAATTATGGGTAGCACTTTTCTGAAAAGTATTTAGCAACCAATGAAAATTTGACAAATAGAGGCATGTTAGTTGAAAAGTTTTCTCTTTTAAGTTAAAAACAAAAATAACATGATTTTAGCATGTTCCGCCACTTTCGGCACAGGGGGTTCCGACCCAGACCTTTCGCCACCAATGGTTTCGAAACCAAAGCGTATAGTATCAAGCTACTTGGTACGTAGCGTTTTGGACAAGGGCGAAGGGGTACTTGGTCGAAACCTTAACTTTTGAAGGGGTTGGAGTATGTTGTTTTAAAACTAAGGTAGCGCCTACTTGGCTTTCGAAAGAGATAGGTTTCAACTCAGTTGCTTTTGACTGGGTCAAATATTTTCAAAGGAATGGTTTTGACTTAGTTGCATTCTTTTGTTTTAAGTAAAGCTTTCGAAGGGTCCAAAACCCCTAGCTTCCGCCTCTCTACCTTTCGAAGTCAATGGTTTCGAAAGGTATACTTTGTTTTTAAATTAACCACTTCTCAAATGCTTTCGAGGGGAATGGTTTTGACACCATCGCTTCCTAACTTAGTAATAGCTTTCGAAAGGGTAAGCTTTCGACCCTGTTGCTTGTGACCCTTAGTGATTTTCTTTAAAAGAATAACCCAACGGTTTCGAAAGAGAATGGTTACGACTTAAATGGTTTCGAAAGGTGTTTTTCCATATGCATTGATTTGAATCCCAAATGCTTTCGAAGGGTTTGAAGTTATAATACATTTGAAAGGTTTTAAAGAAGGTTTCGAATGGGAGGTTCCCCAACGGTTTTGAAAGGTCTAAAGGAAAGGTTTTCTAATGATTTTGAATGATTTATAGGAAAGGTTTTTCCTATGGTTTCGAAAGGCAATGTTTATTAGTTTTAAAGAGGGATTTATAAGGATTTTAGCTTTCGAAAAAAAGGAATTTCAATGGTTTCGAAAGGTTTATATGAATGGTTTTGAAAGGGGTACTTTCAATAAGATCGAAAGGGGTACTTTCAAATGTTTAAAGGTTTTCATCAACAAAGATTTGAGTAAAGTATATATATATATATATATATAGCATGGCAAGGTGATTTTGAGTAAAGCATAGAGTATAAATGTTTTCCTTGTTTAAGTTTGGATTAAAAGGTTTTAAATCAATTTCAAATGAAAAGGTTTTCAAGGAAGATTATGGGAAGGTATCCCTAAGTGAAAATGACTAAGATATTAGGATACCAGATGGGACTGGTATAGGGTCGCGCCCTATGCATTAGCCATTGGCCCCAACTAGTTTAGTCCAAAATTCTAGTGTCTAGGGCTTTGTCATGGGTAAGACTAAAATTATGATTACACACAGAAAGGAATATATGTTTGCATACATATAGGTTATTGGTGAGCCCGCAAAACCATTAGGATCAAGTGACCCTAGGAGATGTTAAGTTAGGGACAGACCATCCAGAACAGAAGTATTTGACAGATAGTTAAGGACAGACCATCCCGAAGAGGTGTGTCTAACAGATGTTAGATAAATTTTGGTTATTTTGTCTAGTAGGCCCGAGTCAGCCGAAGGTTAATAGTAAGCCAAACAAAACTATGATGTTCGGACAAATAATCCATTTGTTACCTGATATTTATGTTTACATAATAATGCTTTACAGTTTTAACCAGTTTTGGTTGTAGGATAAAGGTTTACAAAAGATATGTTTTAAAAGAATGTTAGTGTGGGGAAAACGGTTCCGTTAAGCGACATGGTCTCACTTAACATTAATAACCAGGATGTATAGTATTATTCACACCATACTTTATGTCTAACTCGAAGTTTATGTTTTCCCCTTAAACTCTTAAGTGCTCAAAATTGGTTTGAGTAGACTGAGGGTTGAGGTTCTTCCAGGTTTTAGTAGGATGACGAATAAAGCTACCGGAGGAGAGCAGGAGGCTAACGGATTGCTATATAGGAGTTGTAATACTTTGTTTTGTCTTTATTTCCGCTGTATATGTATTAGGTTAATTATGACTATATGACTCTGGTCATCCAAGGGAGCATCCTCATATGTCGCTTTTGGCGTATTTTGTAATAAGTATATTTTATCATTGCGTGGGAAATGTTTTGGGATTATGTATTATGAATATGGAACATGTGTTTTGAAATGTAATGGAAAATTCTGTTTTAGAAATATGTGATTTCTTTCATATTTAAGTGCTTCTGATATTATTGATACCATTAACATAGCCATATTTAGTCATCGGAAGTTAATACTATAGGTAGCTGTAGCATCTGTAGCGCTTAGCTTTGGGTCTCTAGATAGTGGATGTTACAACTTGGTATCAAAGCATAGGTTTATGAGATACTTTAACTAAAAATGATTTTTGAAAACATAATCTTTAGGAATTAGAGTTAGGATTGGGGCATGAGATAACGCTATAGTAACGTACTTGTATTTGCTATATATAAGTATACGCCTTATCCTTTATCTCTAGACTCCTATCTTTGTTAGGCTATTCTTTTGTATTTCATGAGGCTTGAATACAGATATGGACGGAAGAAGAGGTAGAGTCAATTTAGGTGGAGACAACACCACTACAAATGGAAATGCCCGACCAAATGCTAGAAGAGGTCAGGCTCAGACTGAGAATGTCGGTGCTGGGGTTCCCCAAGTAGACATGTGAGCCATGTATCAGTTTTTCGTAAACATGATGCAAGCTGGAATTGCAGCTGGAGTTATTGGAGGTAATGCTACTAGAGGAGGAGTTCAAGAAGCTCCGATGGTCACTCAGTATGCTAACTTGAGTAGAGACTATACTAGGCTTGGAGGGAACCCGTTTATCGGAACGGAGGATACTATCGAAGTAGAAAACTGGCTACTACATTGTGAGAGGATTTTTGCTGACCTTGGGCTCAATGACGAGCAGAAAAGAAGACTTGCTTCAAGACAACTTCAAGGAGCTGCTTTGTTTTGGTGGAATACCGTAACTGCTGACGTGGATGAAGAGACTATGACGTGGGCGGAGTTCAGGAGGAGGTTTCAAAAAAAGGTTCATCAGTAATGGTGCATCTGTCTTGGTCAGGAAATTTGCTAAACTGGAACAAGGAGAAATGTCAGTTCTAGAAAATGCTAGTAGATTCAAAAAGTTAGCCCGGTATGGGTATGCCACTATTGACACAGTGTTGAAAAGAAATGAAAAGTTTATTAGAGGTTTGAAGCCGGAATTGGCTAGGGCTACTTTACCGCACATCAGAGATCCATGAGATGTGGTAGTGGAAATGGCGTTGAGACATGAAGAGATGTTAGCTTGCTTGGAGAAGAAGAAGGAGAAAGAGGTCCAGGTCGAACAGGGCCAAAAGAGAAAGTTTTTGCACAAAAAGAATGCTAAAAAAAGAGGTGTGGCAAAGAAAGGAAAGTATGAGGTGGTCTGCTACAAGTGTGATAAGAAAGGCCATTATGTTCATGAGTACCGAACAGGCAAAGGAAAGAAGGCTGCTGAGAAGAAAGGGATTAGATGTTTTAACTATAATCAAATTGGGCACTACAAGAACCAGTGCAAAGAGCCAGCAAAAGGGGATAAATGCCAAGTGTTTGCAGTGGAGCCTGCTACGTCAAAGCCGACTGCACAGGAGAGAGGAAAAGCTATGTTAAGAGGTACGCTTCAGATCCATGATACATCTGTCAGTGTTTATTTGATATCAGAGCATCTCATTCTTTTATATCTCGATGTTTGGTAGATAAACTTAACCTAGAACCCACATATTTAGTGTCTTCCTTAAGAGTTGAAAATCCGATATGAGGGTATACGACGCTTGGGATGAAGTGTGACCACTTAGAGTTTGACTTGCCAGGTTACACCTTTGATTGCAGTTTGCATGTATTTGATTTTGTTAGGTTTGGAATTATATTGGATATGGATTTGTTAAGTAATTATGATGCTAGGATATTTTGCCTAGATAGGAAAATTTCCCTTAGACACTCGGATTGTAATGATCGGATAGTTTATCCCGTAGAAAACCCCAGTTGTGAGGTGAATGCCTTATTGGGTGTTAAGGAGTTGGAAGATGTATTGAATCGCGTTTTCATAGTCAGAGAATTCGTAGATATGTTTGAGCCTGTAGTTAGATTGCCATCGAAACAAGCCATTGAGTTTTAGATTGAGTACAAAACCGATAAGTAGGCCGCCAAGTAGGATGACACCGACAGAATTGAAGGAGTTTAAGATTTAGTTGGTAGATTTGGAAGGGAAGAGTTTTATTAGACCGAGTAGTTCGTCTTGGGGAGCAGCCGCTATATTTGCTAAGAAGCCGGACGGATCGTTAAGGCTAAGTACGATTATCGTAAGCTGAATGAGAAGGCGATAAAGAATCGATATCCACTGCCAAGGATGACGATTTGTTCGACCAGTTGAGCGGGGCCAAGATATTCTCTCAGTTAGATTTGGCCACATGATTTCATCAGCTTAGAGTAGCGGAAGGTAGTATACCTTTGAAAGCGTTCAGAACAAGATATGGGTCATACGAACGGTTAGTTATGTCATTCGGACTCACTAATGCGCCAGCATTCTTTGTAGATTTGATGAATCGAATTTTCTAGAGCACTTGGATAGATTCGTGTTGGTTTTTATAGATGATATTCTGATATACTCTAAGGATGAAAAGGAGCATGAATTTCATCTCAAAATTGTGCTTGAAATGCTGAGGCAACATTAGCTAAAAGCAAAGTTTTCGAAGTGCCATTTTTGGAAGAGAGAAGTAAAGTTTCTTGGTCACGTGGTTTCGGAGAAAGGATTGTCAGTTGATCCAAAAAAGATCGAAGCTGTTAATAATAGGAAAAGACAAGAAATGGTAACTGAGATAAGAAGTTTCATTGGATTAGTGGGATATTATTGGAAGTTTATAAAGGATTTCTCATGGATTACAGCGCCGATGACTAAGCTGACACGAAGGATGTAAAGTTTGTATGGAATGATAAGTGTGAGGAAGCATTTCAGAGCGTGAAGCACTTGTTGACCCATGCACCTGTGTTAGTGGTTCCGAAAAGGAATCAAGATTTAGTTGTTTATACTGATGCGTGTGGTACAGGGTTAGGAACTGTACTAATGCATCGGAGTAAAGTCATTGCCTATGCTTCTAGACAGCTTAGACCATATGAGGTTAGGTATCCAACACATGACTTGGAGTTACCTGCAGTTATATTTGCGTTGAAGGTGTGGAGGAATTACCTTTTGGGAGAGAGGTTTGAGCTTTACACCGATCATAAGTCGATGAAGTACTTGTTCTCTCAGAAGGAGCTGGACATGAGACAGCAAAGATGATTGGAGTTTCAAGCTGCTTATGATTTTGGAATAGATTACACACCCGGAAAAGGAAACAAGGTTGTAGATGCTCTTAGTAGAAAGCATCAAAATGTAGTGTTAGCTATGATAGCAGAATGGAAAGACTTAGAATCATTGACAGCTTGTAGAATGCTATGGAGATCCAAAGCTGAGTCTGGTGGAGAGTCTGCTAGGTTGTCTTGTTTAGAAGTCCGATCGGTAATGATTGAGAAGATAGCTTCAAAATAGGAGGAGGATCTAGTCTTGGCTGAACGGATCAGAAAGATAAGGGAAGGAACAGAGAGCGATGACCTAAAGGATTTCTGTCTTGACCAAAACGGATGGTTGAGAAAGAAGGGCAGATTATGTGTTCCAAATGTGGGAGACATAAGGAAGGAGATTTTGGAGGAATTCCATCGTTCAAAGTTCACTATCCATTCAGGAGGAACAAAGATGTATTAAGATATGAAGAGAAGTTTCTTCTGGGAAGGCATGAAGAGAGATGTTGGCTTATGCATGAAACAGTGTTTGAACTATCAGCATGTAAAAGCCGAACATCAAAAGCCGAGTGGATTGCTTCAGCCATTGGACATTCCAGTATGGAAGTGGGACTCAATCTCTAAGGATTTTATTGATGGGTTGCCGAGGACTAATAAAGGGAATGAAAGTATATGAGTCATAGTAGACAGGTTAACCAAGAGCGCCCATTTCATTCTGGTTAAGGCAAACAGGACGACACCTGTATTGGCTAAGTTATTTATGAAGAATGTGGTTAAACTGCATGGAATTCCTAGTAGTATTATTAGTGATAGAAATTCTTTATTTACTAGCAAGTTCTGGAAAAGTCTTCAAGAAATCTTAGGAACCAAGCTCAAGATGAGTACCGCTTACCATCCACAGACTGATGGGCAGACGAAAGAGTTAACAAAATCTTGGAGGACTTGTTGCTAGCTTGTGTATTGTACTTTGGGGGAATGATGGGCAGACGGAAAGAGTTAACAAAATCTAGTCTAGTTTTTGTATAACAATAGTTATCAGACTAGTATAGGAATGGCACCGTTTGAGGCTTTGTATGGAAGACCATGCAAATCCCCTGCATGTTGGTTAGAGACCGGGGATAGATTAATTCTTGGTCCTGATTTGGTAAAAGAAGCAGCAGAAAAGATTGAGCTGATAAGGGCGAGAATGAAGGAAGCTCAATCTAGGCAGAAAAGCTATACAGATAAAAGACGAAAATATTTAGAGTTCTCGGTTGGAGATCATGTTTTCGTCAAAGTGTCACCGATGAAAGGTGTTATTAGGTTCGGGAAGACAGGGAAGTTGACACCGAGGTTCGTTGGACCATTTCCTATTTTAGAAAGGATTGGGAAACTCGTGTATAGAGTAGAGTTATCGAGTAGTTTAACAGGAGTCCATAATGTTTTTCATATATCTCATCTGAGGAAATGTGTTAGGGATCCAGACACTACTATAACATCGACCGTGTTAGAGGATTTAGTAGTGGAACCAGATATGACTATAATTAGGAAGCTTATTCGAATAATCGAGAGAGATGAGAAGAAATTGAGGAACAAGACAGTCAAGTTAGTGAAAGTCCAATGGAGTGACGATGGTAGAGACTGTGCTTGGGAGACTGAAAGCAGGATTAGAGACGATTATCCTGATTTGTTTTGATGATTTGTTTTACCTTTGATCGTTTTATGTGTTCCTTATCGTAATTTCGAGGATGAAATTCTTTAAGGAGGGGAGATTGTAACACCCCATATTTTTAGTAACATTATTTAGAATATTTAATTAGATAAATAAAATAAAATAGTGTAAGATGATTAATAGATTGAGATTTGATTTAACTAAGGGTAGCCGTGCCTATATGTAGAATGAACTAAAGAAGTAAGATGGAAATAAGTGTTAGGAAATAAGGACGGGCAAAATAGGAAAATGGTAGAACTTATACCGTAAACCCTTAGGAAATCAAATACACGTTCATTTCATTCTCAAGTAAAATATTTTAAGGCTGGCCACCATTTTCAATCTCAAGAGAAGATAAAGCTAGGATTTTTAAGAGGAAGGAGTTAATCAACTTATTCAACATCAAATCTCACATCTTTAATCACAAAGCTAAGGTGAATGATTACTACATCCCATTTTCTTATAAGTTTTTGGTTTTAGAGTGAATCTGAAATGATTTTGCATGATTATGTCATGTTTTGAATGATTGAAAGTTTATATATGCTTGTTGATGATTTATGCATATTCATATAAGTTTTAATGATATGTTTGATATGAAAACCCTATTAAATGACATCTAAGTGGCTATAAAAATTTAAATGTAGATCAGAAATGATATTTTAGAGATGGGTCTCAATTTTCATAATTTTTTGAATTATGGTGGATTTTATATTAATTTTCTAGTGAAGAAAATGATTTATTGGGTTATAAATTATTTACGAAAAAATAAATACTTATTTAGGACCGAAATTTTTATATGTTAGAAAACATATTAAAATAGATTTTCTGGGATTTTTCTAGATTTTTCCTAAGTGTTTTGATGAATATATAATATTATTTAAGGTATGAGACTTAAATGTTTTATTTATTTAATTAAGGAGAAGGGGTATTTTGAAAAATAAAATCATTGTTGTTTCTGAAATTATTGGCAGCATTTTTCTGAAATGTATTTAGCAACCAATGAAAGTTTGACAAATACTGGAAGGTTAGTTGAAAAGTTTTCTCTTTTAAGTTAAAAACAAAAATAACATGATTTTAGCATGTTCCGCCACTTTCAGCACAGGGGGTTCCGACCCAGACCTTTCGCCACCAATGGTTTCGAAACCAAAGCGTATGGTATCAAGCTTTTTGGTACGTAGCATTTTGGACAAAGGTGAAGGGGTACTTGGTCGAAACCTTAGGTTTCGAAGGAGTTGGAGTATGTTCCTTTTAAATCTAAAGTAGCGCCTGCTTTGCTTTCAAAAGAGATAGGTTTCAACTCAGTTGCTTTTGACTGGGTCAAATATTTTCAAAGGAATGGTTTTGACTTAGTTGCATTCTTTTGTTTTAAGTAAAGCTTTCGAAGGGGACGAAACCCCTAGCTGCCACCTCTCTACCTTTCGAAGTCAATGGTTTCGAAAGGTATACTTTGTTTTTAATTTAACCACTTCTCAAATGCTTTCGAGGGGAATGGTTTCGACACCATCACTTCCTAACTTAGTAATAGTTTCGAAAGGGTAAGCTTTCGACCCTGTTGCTTGTGACCCTTAGTGATTTTCTTTAAAAGAATAACCCAACGGTTTCGAAAGAGAATGGTTTCGACTTAAATAGTTTCGAAAGGTGTTTTTCCACATGCATTGATTTGAATCCCAAATGCTTTCGAAAGGTTTGAAGTTATAATACATTCGAAAGGTTTTAAAGAAGGTTTCGAATGGGAGGTTCCCCAACGGTTTCGAAAGGTCTAAAGGAAAGGTTTTCCAATGATTTTGAATGATTTAAAGGAAAGTTTTTTCCTATGGTTCCGAAAGGGAATGTTTATTAGTTTTAAATAGGGATGTCCAAGGTTTTTAGCTTTCGAAGAAAAAAAAGGAATTTCAATGGTTTCGAAAGGTTTATATGACTTGTTTTGAAAGGGGTACTTTCAATAAGATCGTAATGGGTACTTTTCAAATGTTTAATGGTTTTCACCAACAAAGATTTGAGTAAAGAATATATATATAACATGGCAAGGTGATTTTGAGGAAAGCATAGAGTATAAATGTTTTCCTTGTTTAAGTTTGGTTTAAAAGGTTTTAAATCAATTTCAAATGAAAAGGTTTTCAAAGAAAATTATAGAAAGGTATCCCTAAGTGAAAATGACTCTTGATATTAGAATACCAGATGAGACCGGTATATGGTCATGCCCTATACATTAGCTATTGGCCCCAGCTAATTTAGTCTGAAATTCCAGTGTGTAGGGCTTTGTCACGGGTAAGACTAAAATTATGATTACACACAAAGGAATATATGTTTGCATATAGATAGTTTATTGGTGAGCCTGCAAAACCATTAGGATCAGGTGACCCTGGGAGATGTTAAGTTACGGACAGACCGTCCAAAAGAGAAGTATTTGATAGATAGTTAAGGATAGACCATCTAGAAGAGGTGTATCTAACAGATGTTAGATAAATTTTGGTTATTTTGTTTGGTAGGCCCGAGTCAGCCAAAGGTTAATAGTAAGCCAAACAAAACCATGATGTTCGGATAGATAGTCCATTTGTTACCTGGTATGTATGTTTACATAATGCTTTATAGTTTTAACTAGTTTTGGTTGTAGGATAAAGGTTTGCAAAAGATATGTTTTAAAAGAATGTTAGTGAGGGGAAACCCATTCCGCTAAGCGGCGTGGTCTCACTTAACATTAATAACCGGGATGTATAGTATTATTCACACTAGGCTTTATGTCTGACTCGAAGTTTATGTTTTTCCCTTAAACTCTCGCTGCTTAAAATTGATTTGAGTAGGCTGAGGGTTGAGGTTCTTCCAGGTTTTAGTAGGATGACGAATAAAGCTACCGGAGGAGAGCAAGAGGCTAACAGATAGCTATATAGGAGTTGCAGTACTTTGTTTTGTGTTTATTTCCTCTATGTATGTATTAGGTCAATTATGACTATATGACTCTTGTCATCCAAGGGGGCATCTTCATATGTCGCTCTTGGCGTATTTTGTAATAAGTGTATCATCATTGCCAGGGAAATGTTTTGGGATTATGTATTATGAATATGGAACATGTGTTTTGAAATGTAATGGAAAATTCTGTTTTGGAAATCTATGATTTGTTTCATATTCAAGTGCTTCTATTATTATAAATACCATTAAGATAGCTGTATTTAGTCGCCGGAAGTTAATACTATAGATGACTGCATCATCTGTAGTGCTTAGCTCTGGGCCTCTAAATAAGGGATGTTACATAATACGTTTATGATGGATGTGAATTAGTGGTCCTAGCCCAATATTTAGGTTAATTATAAATGATTTGGTTTAGTATGTGTTAGGATGCGAGATCAGTAGTGTTACCTAACGGAAGTATGCCCTCCATAAGAGGCTACCAACAGTTGTGTATCCTACTGATGCATGACTTCTCCAACTACAGTACCCATGGGAATATACATTCGCATATAGGTTTGGGGTAATTTCAAAAGGGCCTGCTTTGGGGTTGAGGTATTAAATGACTACCTCCTTCGTATTTAAGAAGTATTAAATTGTCGGCATTATCTTGTAGGTGCATGTTAGATGGTTGGGATTATCACTTATAAGCATTATAGTAAATCTATTGGAAGTGTTCTACTTCAGGACTAAGGTATTAAATAGCCGTGTTAGGGTCTGCCTCCTCCCTATCTAAGAAGTAGTAAGTGGCCTAGAAGAGATTTAGTACAATGTTGGTTAAGGAGTACCAAAAAGGGTTCGTTTAGGGTTTGGTATTAAATGTTTGGAGATCCAGCCTATTTCCCATTTAAGGGTATTAAGTAGCCTTGTACTTCCTTTCTTAGCATCATCAGGATATAGTTGGATGGGAGAAGGGCTGTTGAACCCAATATGATACAATTGCATGCATCCGCTTTTATAATCACAAAGTTAGTTACGTATATAGATACTCATTCCTTGGAGTAGGTTATGCAAATAGATAATTATATATCGAACTAGGTTGGAAATATCGTACGCGCATATGGAATTAAATGACTAATCCATGAATAGTAGACATAACACTTAAATGGAAATTTATTAGCATAAATTAATGTTATGGATAAAGTATGTAATTACCAGTCATCAGAATATTGTTCTGACCCCTTCCTCATTATAACCCATATGATAGATTTAGAGGGACATGATTCTAATACAAGACGAAAATAGTAGGTGAACAAGTCTTCTCATATACGCTCTGCACTACCAAGACGACTAGATATCCAAGCTAGTAGCCTTAGTCGGTTTATATATGTTTTATTATATTTTACTATTCCACTTTAAGTTCGTATTGATAGCTCCTTGATATACTTATGTTTATTACAGGTTACTAACATCAACGATCCATACCCTAACGGACTTGGATTTTCGATTTAGTTGAAAATTCGGGCCCATTAAGGTGCAGGTTGTTACATTTGATATCAATGCTTAGGTTAGTCGATCATAAGAATCAGGATATGCTGAGTGAACATATTTACATTTTTACTTATATATATATATATTTCATGGAAAACTTTACAAATTTCGAGTATAGAAGTAGTTGCGACCATATTCTGAAAAGATGGATAAGGTAACTATGAGTTGGAATAATAAGCTGAGTTAAATTTATACGCCCATCCTGATTACCCCTTGGGATGTAGGCCGTATTGTAAGGTGTTGGCTTAAGAAGAGAATGAGCACGACATATAAGAGTCTGTGAGGCTGGATGCTAATTGTCTCCTTTGCGGGGCCTAAACCGCCCTACGATCATGGATTTCACTAGTTGCCGATTGAAGACATACATTTCATCCAAACAGATGGAAAGTAATGTTGAGACTTGGTTTTGATTCATGACACAAAGCTATCACTACGACATACAGATTTGACGACTGCTACGACAAAAAGAGAATATATACTACAAGGAGACAAGACTTCAAAACCAGAGCATCAATTATATTATTTTGTTTTTGAGTCTTAGGCTGTGTAGTTAATGCCCCGATATTACCCCGCTATATCTCATAGCGGATTTCTACCGCTACGATTTTTCCATATAGCCCCAAATATAGCCTTTCCGCTTTAAGCTCCGCTATTTCTGTTAAATCCCGTTATTCCCGCTATATTCTGTTATTTACGCTATATCTTCTTTAAAAAAATGAATTAAAAAATGACATTTATACATTATAAAAATTATGAAATTAATTTATTTGATTTAATTTTTAATATATTTTCAGAAATGAAAACACTCTAATATTCTACTAAATTCAATTATGTTATATAACGGTTTCACGTTTATTTAAAGTATATTCACACACGTTTTTATTTAAAATTGTTTATTTATTAATTAAAATTCAATTGAGTGTTAATTTTTCATTTAATTACCATTTGTTTATTTGTAAAAACATTAAGTACGAGTTTTATATGCTATTTTAGAGTCATCCGCTATATCCCACTTTATCCTCGCTGTATCCCCGCTATGACTTTTTGCACCTCCGCCGCATTAAATCCACCGAGCGCTTTAACTACACAGGTCTTAGGTCAATGTTGTTAAAATCTCTCCTTGGTTACGTATATATTAGCTTATATATTTAATCATTCTATTCCCAAATATTTTATACATATATAAGCATGTATTAAATTATAAAAGTGTTTAAAGTTATATATATATTTCTATACCTGTATAAATTGTGCATATTACACAGATTTTACCAGGTCAGTCGACTGACCCAGAGGTTCAATCGACTGGCACTGGAAAATCTGTACAACATGCACAGGTGCACATATATACGGATATATATTTAAAAATTCATTTGAATATTCAGTCAACTGACCCTGAGGCTCAGTTGACTGAATTTCTACAACAGCTACTTTTTGAAAGGACACGACTTTTTGTGAAGAGTTACGAACCTCTACGAAAAGATTTGGACGCAACACTTCAATCGAAACTCTTCACCAACAGTCGCTGCTTTCTAACCCTTATAAATACATACTTCAATATGATTTCAAATCACTGAATTACAACCGAATTTTCTTATCTTTCTAATCTATCTGTTTGGAATCTATTTGCTATAATACTTTCAATTATTCTGCAATAAAGCAATATTATACCTTTCTATTCTTCATAAACTTCAAATATATATATTTATACCCGAGGAAAAGATTATAGGAAGGGTGTACTACAAGTGACAAATCCGTGTTACTAGAACACACAAAGTCAAAACATTCTTTTGTATTTGTTGAAGTCCTGTTCTGCTGCTCAGGCGTGTGAAGTCCTCTTCGGCTGCTGAGGCGAAATCCTGTTCCGCTGCTCAGGTCCCTGTTCGGCTGCTCAGGGGTTGTATATACCTGTTCCTCCGGGTTAAGTGAGGGTTAATAGTGAAATTCCAGAAGGAATCTGGGACTGAACGTAGGACGGTGCTCCAAACTAGTATAAAATCTCTGGTGTTATCTTTTATTTTACTTCATTTATATTTCGCATTATTTACTATATAACTATCATCAGTATACTCTATCGTATTTCCATATTACACGATCCATAGCATACTTTCATTTGGTATCGGAGCAAGGTCATCACATAACGATAACACAGTTATCCGATAATCTAATAATATGGAAACTAACACTAGCACTAGCATTAATACTAGCTTCATAGAAGGACAATCCACTACACGTCCACCACTATTTAATGGCATAAATTATATCTATTGGGCCACACGAATGAGAATATATATGCAAGCAAATGGTTTTGATTCATGGAATATAACTCAGACAGAATATATTATTCCTACTGATTTACATTTAAGTAATTTTCATACAAAAATTTATATCCTGATGTAGTCAGGTTTGAATCATCTAAAAATCACTGAGCTATGAAGTGAAAACTTGACTTCAAATTAGAAATATATTTCAAACATTTAGTTGTTTTAGTAAAGTGTTTTGCAAAAGAACTCAAGTTAATTTTTGTGTGATGCTTTAAGAAAGGAATTTTTCTGAAGGAAGCTTATAACACTTGGAAACTGGTTCAACTAGCTTCAAAAGAATGGGGTCTTGGTTGAGCATGTTGGTCTGCAATTTGAGATTAATAAGTATTCTACATCTTTTTGTTAAAAGCATGTGAAAATCTCTTTAAAATGTAAAGTGGAAAATATATATATTGAAACTGATTGGCATTATTATTTCAAGAGGAATTTTGAATCCAAAATCTGGTTCACTTGAATCAAAGTGGTTGTTCAAAAAAAAAATAAACACTTATAAAAATCTAGAACCTTTATTATAGGAAACTTAGATATCAGTAACATAAGAACTAATTATGTTATGTCAAACTGTAGGAAAAAAAAGAGGCTTCAAAGGGTATAGATAAATTGAAAATGATAAATGCAGATATCATTTTCTGATACTTATGCAAAAAACAATCCTTTGAGCTATGCAAGAATAAACAAATAAATGAACTCTTGTGTTCTAAGATTATCTGAAACATGGTTAATATAATTAAATCCAAGTATAAATAAATATGAACAAGATCCACTTATATAATGTAAATATTAAAGAATATGGGAATTCAAATTATGAGTAGATCTATTTCAAATACAAATCAGACAGACTAGCTCTTGTCAAAATAATAATAATAATAAACTCTGATTTTAAACAAGAGGAACACATATATCATCATATGTATGTGTATATTTCTATGACTGAACTGATATGTTTATATTGGTAGAAAATTTAAATCCAGAGCACATTGTTTGAAAAGAAAAAAAAATGACCCTGAGAAATTTAAACTAAGTTCAATTGAGCAAGTAAAAAAAAAATCCTTATGAAATTATGGTAAAATAGGAGGGTCATTTCATTTGGTATCAGAGCTAATGTATGTATTAATTACTAAGTATCATAGAAATGTATTATGTCTGTTTGTTTTGGATGAAATAATTTAGATAGGAAAATATTAGCTATAGAAAATATTCAGAGTGTACTAATACCCTCTGCCCAATACTTAGTGACCAGACCATGGTAGGAAGAGGATCTCATCACAATGCAGGACCCAGTGCACCACAAATGCTTGATATGCAAGAATTTGTGAGGGTTTTAAGAGATGGAATTGGGCATAGGCCTGAGAACCCACATGAGGAGCTTTCAAAACTACTGAAGACTTACACCAATTTGGGAGGCAGAAGTTTTGAAGGAACTGAGAATGTGATGGAAATTCAAGCATGGTTAAGAACACTGGATAGAATTTTCAATGACATGCAGCTAGATGATCAGAGGAAGAGGCAAGTAGCTTCAAGACAACTGAAAGGAGTAGCTTTAAGCTAGTGGGAGGTGATCATAGTTGGAAGAAATGAAAATGAAATCACGTTGAATCAGTTCAAGGAGATGTTGGAGGCAAGATTTGTACCAGCATCAGCCAAGACCACTTTGCTTGAAGAATTTATCAGACTTAGGCAGGGAACTTTGAATGTCACTGAGTATACTAAAAAGTTTGAGGGGCTATCTAATTATGGAGCAATGCTAGTGGCAGATGAAGCATCCAAAAATGATAGGTATATAAAGGGTCTGAACCCAGGACTTAGCAGAGCTATGCTACCATATGCAGATAGGACTTTTGATCAAGTAATAGATCTGGCATTGAAATTAGAAAAACATGACAAGGAAAGAGAGAAGTATAGGAATTTTAAGAGCAACAACAACAAGAAGAATAAGGGAAGATATCACCCTTATGATAAAAAGAAGGAGGAGGCAGACAATAAGAAGGACAAAGACACTAAAGCCAACCATGCTAAGAAGAAATTAGTTTGCCATCATTGTGGTAAAGAAGGACACATAAAACCAAGGTGCCCAGAGTTAAAAGGAGGAGCCTTCAAATGCTACCTATGTGGGAAAGAGGGGCATATGAAGAGGAACTGTCCTGAGAATAAACAGCAGGGGAAATTGGCAACTTTGGAAGGCAGAGGCAAATCTGCAGTGAAAATTGATGCTGAAAATCATGGCCAAGTGGAAGGTACATTACTCATTTGTGCCATACCCATAGTAGTAGTATATGATACTGGAGCAACTCACTCTTTGATTTCTTATGAAATAGTTAAAATGTTAAAATTAAACTGCATATTGGTTGAAACCCCATTGCTTGTACAAATTCCACTAGGGAGTTCTAGTCTCTTAAACATGATTTGTGTGGATGTGGAGTTAAACATAGGGGGAAATATTTTTATTTCCAATTTATATGTTTTGAATTACCCAAATATAGGTGTTATATTGGGGGTAGACTGGTTAAGGCAATTTAAAGCCATAATTAATTTAGACTCATCCACCATATCATTACAAAATTCTAGAGGCCAGAGGATCACAGTTTTATGTGAAGTAGCTAAGGAAGGGAAATTATATCATTTAGTTAACTCAGAAAAAGATTTCAGTGAACCAACCATTGAAAAAATTCCCATAGTCAATGAATACTTGGATGTGTTTGGGGAAGTTAAGGGTGTTCCACATCATAGACTAGTTGTGTTTCAAATTAATCTCATTCCAGGAGCAAGCCCAATAATCAAGAAACCTTATAGAATGGGGCCAAGTGAACTAAAAGAATTGAAGAATCAGTTGGAAGAATTAGAAGGCAAAGGATTTATAAGGCCAAGTAATTCATGTTGGGGTGCTCCAGTAGTGTTTGTAAGAAAACATGATGGTACTTTGAGAATGTGCATAGATTACAGAGAACTAAATAAAGTAACCATCAAAAACAAATACCCATTGCCTAGAATAGATGATCTCTTTGACCAACTCAGTGAAGCTAAAATATTTTCTAGACTAGACTTAGCATCAGGATTTAATCAAATGAAGGTTGAAGACTCAAGTGTTAAGTACACTGCATTTAACACTAGATATGGCTTATATGAATTTATGGTTATGCCATTTGGCTTAACAAATGCTCCTTCATATTTTGTTGATTTAATGAATAGAATATTCAGAGATTATTTAGACAAGTTTGTACTGATTTTTATTGATGACATTTTGATTTATTCCAAAACAGTGGAAGATCATAAAAATCATTTGCATTTAGTTTTGTCAAGATTAAGGGAGAATGATTTAAAGGCAAAAATTTTAAAATGTGCATTTTGGAAAGAAGAAGTACATTTTCTTGGGCATGTTATCTCTGCCAAAGGAATATCAGTAAACCCCAATAAGGTAGTAGCTATCCAAGCATGGAAAAGGCCTAGCACAATTAGTGAGATTAGATCATTTATGGGGATGGCAGGATATTATAGGAGGTTTATAAAAGATTTTTCAAAAATATCATCACCACTTACCAATTTAACTAGAAAGAACCAAGCCTTTGTATGGACAGAAAAATGTGAGCAAGCTTTTATCAAAATAAAAGAAGCTCTGATTAATGCACCAGTATTGAGGGTGCCAGAGGGAAATGAAAACTTAATTGTGTACACTGATGCAAGTGGCTTTGGGCTAGGAGCTGTGTTGATGCAGCAAGACCAGGTGGTAGCCTATGCATCTAGGCAATTAAAACCACATGAAACAAGATATGCAACCCATGATCTTGAACTAGCCGCAGTTGTATATGCTTTGAAACTTTGGAGACATTATTTGTTAGGTGCTAAATTTATCTTGTACACTGATCATAAAGCACTGAAATATTTATTCTCACAAAAAGATTTGAACATGAGGCAACATAGGTGGGTGGAGTTCCTAGCTGCCTATGATGTAGATATACTTTATACACTAGGCAAGGCAAATAAAGTTGCAGATGCCTTGAGTAGACAACATGCCAAGGTAGCCATGTTGATGATGGAAGAGTTTAAGGATCTGTCTATACTTACTAATTTGGAGATTGAGGAAAACAGTGAGGTACAAATGGTACCCATTAAAGAAGATGGAAGTAAAGGGAAATTGAGTATGGTATCTCTGCAATCAAATTTACTTCTAAAGGTTGGGAAAATGCAGGAACAAGACTTAAACCTATTGGAGAAGAAAATGCTCTTATTAAAAGGGGAAGAAGTAATAAATTATCAAATTGATAAGGATGGTTATTTAAGGAACAAGAATAGGATATGTGTTCCAGAAAACATAGAATTGAAGGAGGAAATACTAAATGAATACCATAGGAGTAAGTACTCCATACACCCAGGCAGCACCAAGATGTATCAAAATTTGAAAATAAATCTTTGGTGGAAGAGAATGAAGTCAGATGTGGCCAGACATGTTGCAAAGTGCATGACTTGCCAACAAGTCAAGGCAGAGACACAAAGGCCATCAGGACTGTTGCAACCCCTTAGTATACCACAATGGAAGTGGGAGGATATATCTATGGATTTCATAGATGGACTGCCTAGATCTAAGAGGGGAAACACCAGTATATGGGTAATAGTGGATAGGCTAACTAAAGTAGCACATTTTATCCCAGTTAGATCAGAAAGAAATGCTCCAAAATTGGCTCAATTATTCATGAAAGAGGTGGTAAGGTTGCATGGCATTCCTAAAACCATTGTGAGTGATAGGGATACCATCTTTACCTCAAGGTTTTGGAAAAGTTTTCAAGAGGCCATGGGGAGTGAATTGTGCTTAAGCACTGCCTACCATCCACAATCAGATGAACAAACTGAAGTGGTAAACAAAGTCTTAGAGGACTTGTTGAGAGCATGTGCACTGGACTTTGGAGGCAACTGGGAAGACCACCTCCATTTAGCTGAATTCACATACAATAACAGTTATCAAAGCACCATAGGGATGGCACCATTTGAAGCCTTATATGGAAAGCCATGTTTATCACCTATATGCTGGGTAGAGACTGGAGAAAGAGCTGTTCTAGGACCTAATTATGTAAAAGAAACTACAGAGAAAATTGGGTTAATAAGAAAAAGAATAGCAGCAGCCCAAGATAGACAAAAGAAATTTGCAGACAGGAAGAGAAAACAGGTGGAATATGAAGTAGGAGACTTTGTTTTCATCAAGATTTCACCTATGAAGAAAGTCTTGAGATTTGGTAAACAAGGTAAACTCACACCAAGGTATGTTGGACCCTATAAAATTCTGGAAAGAATAGGTTCTTTAGCTTACAAATTGGAATTACCAGAGGAAATGAAGGCAATGCATAATGTTTTTCATGTGTCACAACTTAGAAGGTGGGTACATGACAAAGAAGAAATTCTGGAAAAGCCTACCCAAATTCAAATAAATCCTGGTAAGGTTTATGAAAAGGAACTAGTGGGGATTTTAGCTAAAGAAGAAAAGAAATTAAGGAACAAAACTTTGAAACTGGTGAAGGTCCAATGGAGTGTTGATCCTAATGATTGTACATGGGAGCTAGAGGATAAGATCAGGATGGATTACCCTAAGCTTTTTGCAAATTAAAGGTAATTTTTAATTTCTGGAAAATTTAATATGCATGGTTGATATGATTGAATATGTTTGTTTATGCATATGCTTAATAAATGTGTCTAAAGTCAGTGAATGCTTGTTACAAGTACTAAGAAAAAAAAATTGTGAGGACACAATTCCTAAAAGGAGGGGTGAATGAAATGCCCCAAAAATTTTGAGGGAAAAATTAAAACAATTCAGTTTAATTATATATATATATATATATATATATATTGGATCAAATGTTGATGGAGTTTCTGAATTGAATGATGTGCAGGGATATGTGTGCACGTGCACACTGGAAATGGCACAAGGAAGAGATTTAGAAATTCTCTGGAAAAAATAAAATAAAATAATATAATGATGATAATAAAATAAATAAACAAAGTAAGGAAGCATTCCAGATATGATCTTGGAATATGAATCATTGATCAAATTAAATATGTTTTCTGTATACATTGAAATTAAAGATTTTCTGAAAAAAATAATAATATACATAGTGAAACTAGAATAATATTTAGATATTGAAAAAAAAACAGAAAAATCCTATTTAAAATAAAGGAGTAAATTCTTTATTTAAGACATTGGAATGTAACTGAAGCATAACCCAAATTAAAAATGAAATATGTGAAAGAGTACGTGTAGTACTAAGGATCGTGTAATATGGTATATTAATGCGGAAACTGGTAATAACAGTAAAGTAAAAATTAAAGTAAGCACACCAGGAATTTTTATACTGGTTCGAACTTCCCGTTCTACGTCCAGTCCCAGAATACCCTCTGGATTTAAACTAAACCCCTCACTTAACCCGGAGGAATAGGTATACGACACCTGAGCAGCCGAACAGGAATTTTTCCGCCTCAACAACCGAAGAGGACTTCAACTTAATACAAAATGTTTGTTGACGAATGTGTTCTAAATAACACTGATTGTCTTTTGATAGTACAACTTTCCTATAATCAAATCCTCAAGAATATGTATGTGTGTGAAGATTTAGAAGGAAGATAATCACGTAGAATCGAAGTATATGAATAAATTCAAGGATTCTAGTGATATTAAATAAGAGTGAATGCTTTTATTTGTAGAAATGAAAAGAGATTAGATTTCAGAAATATAAACAAGAATCGGTGATTGTAGAAGTGAATTGAATATGTTTATATAGTTGTAGAAGAGTTGTAATCTTTCATGAATAGTTTTAGTCAATAGTAGTGTCCATACCTCTTGAAATAGAGGACATTACTCTTCATGAAAAGATCGCGTCTCTTCAAAAAACTAGCCGTTTTTCTCTGGTCGGTCGACCGGAAAAACTGGCCGGTCAGCTGAGTAGAAAAACGTATACAAAACAGAAAGTCACTGTGCACATAACACAGGGTCGGTCGACCGAGGATCCTGGTCGGTCAGCCGACCTGATGTTATTTGCACAGTGTACACTTATATATGTATAAATTAACATGGATCAATTTGTGTGTGTGTGACTACTTGAGGAATGATTTTAACAATATTCTAAGACTCAATAAAATAAAATATTCATACTAATCTCTGGATTGTAGTCTTATCTCCTTTGTAGTTCACAATATACGTTTATTCTCTTTTTGTCGCTTTCATATAGTATTCTCTTTGTATTTCGTCGTATGATCTCTAAAGCTTGTGTCATGAACCAAAACTCATGAATCAACATTCTCCCCCTTTTTGATTGATGACAATACTTATGTGACGAAGTAAAACTTATCTATATTATAATTCTCCCCCTGAATATATGGCGACTTTTCTGCAAAAAACTTGTTAGCTTTCATATATTTCTCCCCCTTTGTCATCGACAAAAAGGAATACTTACTAGATGTAATATGTAAAAGAATGCTTGAAATTATGAAATAGCAAGTTGTAAAACACTATGATGCATGTATAGATATTCAAAACATAGCAATAAAAGAAACAAGCATTCATACATTGCATCATCACAAATAAGAGTTTTAAGGTAATACTTACTTTTCTCCCCCTTAATCTGTACTTGCATTGTTTATTTCTGAAAATTGTGTTAGAGCAATATCTTTCTCCCCTTTGTCATTGACGAAAAAGGAGAGTTTATATGATAACGAATATTATATTTGTTATAAGTGTTAACAATATAGAACAAAATAATTACTACTTGTAAGGTATCAGAAAACAATGAACATTTAAAGCATGTGATACCCAAGGTTCTTATAATTTCCTAATTTTTAGGGAACCATACCCATTTGGGTGTGATTGTACCTTTATAAATATAATTTTCATTATTAACTACCATATCAAAATAATTATTAATGCATTTTTCTCTATTTTTCCAATTAACAGGAACCCAAATACTTAGATAATTTTTATTCATATTTCCCGTTAATGATTTTGTACTTCTAGAGAAATTATAAACATTATTGGTCATAGCAGTTTTTGAATTTCGATGAAAATTTGATTTCGACTTTACTCGAAATTTAGTAGTAGCACTAACATTTTTATTATACATAAAAGCGTATCTAGTGCTATTTCTATGATTATATCCTAAACTATTTTTATTATGTAAAGGTCTAGAACTAGATAAAATCATGTTTAAATCATTTTGACCTTTATTAAATTTTGTGACTTCAGTGTTGAGTTTATCAAATTTAGCTTTAAAGTCACACTTATTATTTTCAAAAGAAATATTACTATTATTTAAAATATCCATTTTCTCATTTAATTCAGAATTCTCATTTTTTAACGTACCGTTCTCATTTTTGAGAAGGAAATTTTGAGATTTTAAATTATCTAAAGAGGATTGTAATAAATCATTTTGTCTTTTCAAATCAAAATTTTCTTTTGAAAATTTTTCTCTCTCGTTTTCAAATATGGTGTTTTGTTTATCTAGAAAATCTGTAAGAGTTATAAAATTATTCTTTAAATCACCAAGTTGATTTTCTAATTTTTACTTCTCGTTTTTCAATTTCTCATTTTCAAGTTCAACAGATTTCATCTTTTCTAAAATAATAAAATTAAGCTTTGAAATCTTATTGCTTATACTAACTAATTCATTATTATCTTTTACTGAAATTTGTAAATCAGAAAGTACCTTTTTACAGTCCTCATTGGTCGTTGCTCTAATAGTTTCAGGCTTTTTGCTTGCTGTACTTCGACCGGATCTTTTTCTAGCCATTATTCTATGATGTTGTGACGATCGATAGAATACCAGGCTCTGATACCAAATGAAAGAGTACGTGTAGTACTAAGGATCGTGTAATATGGTATATTAATGCGGAAACTGGTAATAACAGTAAAGTAAAAATTAAAGTAAGCACACCAGGAATTTTTATACTGGTTCGAACTTCCCGTTCTACGTCCAGTCCCAGAATACCCTCTGGATTTAAACTAAACCCCTCACTTAACCCGGAGGAATAGGTATACGACACCTGAGCAACCGAACAGGAATTTTTCCGCCTCAACAACCGAAGAGGACTTCAACTTAATACAAAATGTTTGTTGACGAATGTGTTCTAAATAACACTGATTGTCTTTTGATAGTACAACTTTCCTATAATCAAATCCTTAAGAATATGTATGTGTGTGAAGATTTAGAAGGAAGATAATCACGTAGAATCGAAGTATATGAATAAATTCAAGGATTCTAGTGATATTAAATAAGAGTGAATGCTTTTATTTGTAGAAATGAAAAGAGATTAGATTTCAGAAATATAAACAAGAATCGGTGATTGTAGAAGTGAATTGAATATGTTTATATAGTTGTAGAAGAGTTGTAATCTTTCATGAATAGTTTTAGTCAATAGTAGTGTCCATACCTCTTGAAATAGAGGACATTACTCTTCATGAAAAGATCGCGTCTCTTCAGAAAACTAGCCGTTTTTCTCTGGTCGGTCGACCGGAAAAACTGGCCGGTCAGCTGAGTAGAAAAACGTATACAAAACAGAGAGTCACTGTGCACATAACACAGGGTCGGTCGACCGAGGATCCTGGTCGGTCAGCCGACCTGATGTTATTTGCACAGTGTACACTTATATATGTATAAATTAACATGGATCAATTTGTGTGCGTGTGACTACTTGAGGAATGATTTTAACAATATTCTAAGACTCAATAAAATAAAATATTCATACTAATATCTGGATTGTAGTCTTATCTCCTTTGTAGTTCACAATATACGTTTATTCTCTTTTTGTCGCTTTCATATAGTATTCTCTTTGTATTTCGTCGTATGATCTCTGAAGCTTGTGTCATGAATCAAAACTCATGAATCAACAATATGTGCTTAAACATATTTTCTGTGAAACAGGGGGGAATTAAATAAAACAAATAATTATATACCTATACACATGTATATTTTCTGTGAGAAGAAATATATTGAAACTAAGCAAGAAAATAATGATAACATTAAAATAGCATGAAATGTAAAATAAGTAAGTATATTATGTATAGGCAAAAATAGGAAAATGGGGATTCCCATAAATAAACAAATATACTTGGTCACACCTTTAACATGATTTAGGTAGACTGGACATTTTCTGAAAAAGTAGGAAAAAGAAAAAGTTGCCTCTAATAAAAGAAATATGGCCGGGGTAACTGAAAATGGGAATGTTAAATATAAATGCAAAATGCATGATATTGGTCAGTACAAAAATGGAATTCTGTTTGATAAAACCCTAGTAAAATGCTTATAAATGAATAGTTGTAGCCAGGGGAATCAGTTTACCCGAGACACTTAAAATAAGAAAGAAAACATTTAGAGGGAAAGGAGAAAATATTGCTCAGGGATTTTCTGGATTAACTAAAAGGAGATACTTAGGTGAGTAACCTCACCAAATTCATGGCATTAAGACCTGAGATGAGGCAGCCCATTTTAATGTTGTTATTTTTAGTTTTGTTGAATATGGTTTTTATCAATGTTCTTTGGATGCTTTTGGATCTGTCATGACTTTATTATGGATGTCTTGGATGATCTTTGGTCTATTGTGATGTTTGTCTTTGGATGTGCAACTTACTGTTTCATTACACCCAGAAAAGTTAAAGCATAAAACCTTAGAATCAAAGCAGGAATACTCATAACTAATCTAGATCTATGGCATGAGACATTTTAATAGGAGAAAGCATTATAAGCTGCATTATACTATGTATAAGTGCTGAGGCTTAGAACAGTGTATTAGGGGTGTACTTGAGTGCTGAACCCCTGATAAAAAAAAAAAAAGATGATAAAACTTACAAGTTAAAATTATGGTTAAGCTAGATTGTGAATCTGGTTCAATCATAGTTACTTGCAGATCAAAATAAAACCTAACATGCCATATCTCTATTTATAGTTGTGAAGATTCTTGTATGGATTTAAGACCCAGATATCTCTTGACAACATCATTAAAAATAATTATTTATTTGTTTCTGGAAAACATGCTTACAAGATGTATGGGGTGCTTTCATGTATGCAGTGGCATTTTTCATCTAGATATCTGATGATAAAATCAAACAAATGCTTCTAGTAAATAAACTAGGAATAATGAGCCAAGAAGGCTGCTGGAATGCTTGTTATATTTGATGTATGCAAGTTGGCACATGGTTTGTTTAAGCCCTGAGATCTTTGTGCAATAATGTGAATTAATTTATTGCAATGTGTCCCAGTGATTCCTTAATAGCAGATGAGGCTGAAACATAAATTGGCATGTATATACTCATAGGTAACTCCTAAACCAGGAAGCAAAAGATATGAGTGTTACTCAGATTTGTTGAAATGGAAACATGGTTACTCCAGAGCATCTAAGTACTGGAGATTGATGTGAATGATTGTATGATTATGATTGTGTAATTAGTTGACTTATGAAGTTATTACACTTGCATGATAGTCTAACCTGTAACATAGAATATAGATGTTTTGATAAGTTACTCAAGTAACTGGCTAAAACTTATGCATCATTCAATTGCTTAATACCATGAATATAATGAAGTTATTCATACCAGATCATAGATCCGACCCTTGTTTGCTCATGGCATATGGGGGTGTATCATTTTAAAAATGAGGCAGTCACTAATGATCTTTGAGGTAATGCTGGAATTAAGTAGAAAATGAAGTTATGGCTAAGGAGAAGGAGTGAATGAACATGCTAGCTAGTTTTAATAAGAGCCTATGATGATTTTATTTGCATGTATTCATGAGAGAATTATGTTTGAATATGTAATGAATTGCCTTGTTTGATTAAATCAGTTGTTGTCAGTTGACTTTTGTTATGTGGTAAAGTTTGAAAATCTGAAGAAGAAGTGCATTTACATTTAAGTAATTTTCATACAAAAATTTATATCCTGATGTAGTCAGGTTTGAATCATCTAAAAATCACTGAGCTATGAAGTGAAAATTTGACTTCAAATTAGAAATATATTTCAGACATTTAGTTGTTTTAGTAAAGTATTTTGCAAAAGAACTCAAGTTAATTTTTGTGTGATGCTTTAAGAAAGGAATTTTTCTGAAGGAAGCTTATAGCACTTGGAAACTGGTTCAACCAGCTTCAAAAGAATGGGGTATTGGTTAAGCATGTTGGTCTGCAATTTGAGATTAAAAAGTATTCTACATCTTTTTGTTAAAAGCATGTGAAAATCTCTTTAAAATGTAAAGTGGAAAATATATATATATATATTGAAACTGATTGGCATTATTATTTCAAGAGGAATTTTGAATCCAAAATCTGGTTCACTTGAATCAAAGTGGTTGTTAAAAAAAAAACACTTATAAAAATCCAGAACCTTTATTATAGGAAACTTAGATATCAGTAACATAAGAACTACTTATGTTATGTCAAACTGTAGGAAAAATAATAATAAGAGAGGCTTCAAAGGATATAGATAAATTGAAAATGATAAATGCAGATATCATTTTCTGATACTTATGCAAAAAACAATCCTTTGAGCTATGCAAGAATAAACAAATAAATGAACTCTTGTGTTCTAAGATTATCTAAAACATGGTTAATATAATTAAATCCAAGTATGAATAAATATGAACAAGATCCACTTATATAATGTAAATATTAAAGAATATGGGAATTCAAATTATGAGTAGATCCATTTCAAATACAAATCAGACAGACTAGCTCTTGTCAAAATAATAATAATAATAAACTCTTATTTTAAACAAGAGGAACACATATAACATCATATGTATGCGTATATTTCTATGACTGAACTGATATGTTTATATTGGTAGAAAATTTAAATCCAGAGCACATTATTTGAAAAGAAAAAAAAGACCCTGAGAAATTTAAACTAAGTTCAATTGAGCAAGTAAAAAAAATCCTTATGAAATTAAGGTAAAATAGGAGGGTCATTTCAGCAAGATTCACGTATCTTCGAAGGTTCGTTTGTTAAGTTTTCCGATTTCTCTCCATACCATATCCAAGAATTAGCTCGTAGGGGCAATTTGGAATCTTTATTTAATATTGACGATAATAAGCACAGAATTAATCAAATAATGGTCAAACTATTCTACGCAAATCTTAACTTGGGTCACCAAACCGTTCAAAATCAACAAGATTGTGTATGGAGACTAGTGTGTGGAAAACCCGTCTTTTTCTCCTTAGATCGAATGGCTCATATTTTGAGATCCGAAAATGATGGTATGGAATTGGCCAATATTGAGTGTGATATGGTTGTACGTAACCATATAAGTCATTTATTTTTAGAAGACGACATGCACCAACTCAAGTTCATGTCCTTGAGACCAAATGAAAGAATTATTCATCGTGCGTTAATGAAAACCATAACTCCACGAACCGGGAGTTATGAACTTGTCTATGAACATAACTTTAAAGCCTTGTATGCTATCTTTGGAAACATTAAAGTCAACTGGCTACGATTGATTCTTGACGAATTCTTAAGCTTCAACAACGGTCGAATGAATGTCATCTACTGTGGTGAATATATTATGCGACTCCTAAAGGCTTGTGAGATTCCGGAACCAGACTCGCCGATTTCTACCGTTGGATATTTGAATTCTCGAACTTTAGCGTTAATGAAGCTACCGATTGCTCGACCACATCCTATCATTTCTTTTGAAGAATGGACTCAACGGCATTTTTCTCAAGACCAACCACAACAACATGGCGAGCCATCTCAAGGCCCATCTCGTCATAGATCAACTCGTCGTCAACAAGACAAAATTTTGATTCCGAATCTGGGCCTTCCTCCATATGAGTCAATTTCTATGATATGCCGTAACCAACAAATTCTTCAATCCCATATCACTACAGTAGACAAGAAGCTTGATAAGGTTAAGGGATTTTTTACGAAGTTATGGCAAGCTATCTCATGTTCATCCTGCACCTCCACGGCTGCAATAGGCGATTCAGATAAGCAACCCGTCTTTACTTGGTCTTCCTCCTCCGATGATCAAGCAAGTAGTAGTGAAGATGGTGGAGATGGAGGGGATAGTGATGGTCAGACATCACATCGTGGTAGGGGTAAGCAACCAATGGCATAAGATGTTTTCTTTTTATATAAACATTAGTATTTATTTCGTATGGCTTGTACTAAATAGCCATTCTATCTATATTTTTTCAAAGACTCTTGTATATGGAAGTTTAATGTATGAATGGTTGTTTCTTTCATCATATCTATGACATTATGGCTTCATACTTTTATATTCCTTATTCCTTTTTGTCGATGACAAAGGGGGAGAAATATTATTACTAACATTGAGAATGCAGGATATAGAGTGTCAAAGATTCAGGGGGAGTAAGTATTTATATTTTATATACAATCGAAATCTATATTTATTTACAGGTTGTCATCAATCAAAAAAGGGGAGAATGTTGAGACTTGGTTTTGATTCATGACACAAAGCTATCACTACGACATACAGATTTGACGACTGCTACGACAAAAAGAGAATATATACTACAAGGAGACAAGACTTCAAAACCAGTGCATCAATTATATTATTTTGTTTTTGAGTCTTAGGTCAATGTTGTTAAAATCTCTCCTCGGTTACGTATATATTAGCTTATATATTTAATCATTCTATTCCCAAATATTTTATACATATATAAGCATATATTAAATTATAAATGTGTTTAAAGTTATATATATATTTCTATACCTGTATAAATTGTGCATATTACACAGATTTTACCAGGTCAGTCGACTGACCCAGAGGTTCAGTCGACTGACACTGAAAAATCTGTACAACATGCACAGGTGCACATATATACGGATATATATTTTAAAAATTCGTTTGAATATTCAATCGACTGACCCAGAGGCTCAGTTGACTGAATTTCTACAACAGCTACTTTTTGAAAGGACACGACTTTTTGTGAAGAGTTACGAACCTCTACGAAAAGATTTGGACACAACACTTCAATCGAAACTCTTCACCAACAGTCGCTGCTTTCTAACCCTTATAAATACATACTTCAACTTGATTTCAAATCACTGAATTACAACTGAATTTTCTTATCTTTCTAATCTATCTCTCTGGAATCTATTTGCTATAATACTTTCAATTATTTTGCAATAAAGCAATATTATACCTTTCTATTCTTCATAAACTTCAAATATATATATTTGTACTCGAGGAAAAGATTATAGGAAGGGTGTACTACAAGTGACAAATCCGTGTTATTAGAACACACAAAGTCAAAACAATCTTTTGTATTTGTTGAAGTCATGTTCTGCTGCTCAGGCGTGTGAAGTCCTCTTCGGCTGCTGAGGCGAAATCCTGTTCCGTTGCTCAGGTCCCTGTTCGGCTGCTCAGGGGTTGTATATACCTGTTCCTCCGGGTTAAGTGGGTTAATAGTGAAATTCCAAAAGGAGTCTGGGACTGGACGTAGGACGGTGCTCCGAACCAGTAGAAAATCTCTGGTGTTATCTTTTATTTTACTGCATTTATATTTCGCATTATTTACTATATAACTATCATCAGTATACTCTATCGTATTTCCATATTACACGATCCATAACATACTTTCAAGTAATAATCTATATGTCGCTAATATCTGAAAGTAAGGTATAAAAAGAGTTGAGCAAGTTCCCGCAAGAAGATGTGCATTAACCACCACAAGATGAGTGGAAAAGAAGAAAAGTCTAAAAGAAAGGACAAATAATAATCCATTTCTACGTTCGACCCCATGTGAAAGAATTTAGTAAAATATTTTAAAATTTCTTGAAATGCTTGAAGTGGCATTCGAAGAATTTATCACTAAAATGTTGTTATTTTTGAAAAGTAAAAATTTTCTCCAAATGAAATATCCTTTAAAAATAGATTCTAGAAAAACAAGAAAATTTAGAAATTTTAATTGAAAGAGCTATTTAGAAATTCCAAGCTGAAACTAAAATCGGCTAGATTAAAAAATTCCAATTAAACGGTTTTTGATAAAAAGGCATTTCCTGTTTGAAGTAAATGGAAAATAGGATGTACGGGTGGCTCGATGATTTATCCATTTCTGTAATTTTACAAGTTTTAAATTCTTGTTAAGGGGTGGATAAAAGGAAATAGTACTTGGTTTAAAATAAACTAAAGAAGATGGAAGGGTAAGAATGCCTGATAATGAAGATAAAAGTAATATTCATGTATAAGGAAAACCTGAAGAAGAAAAATTAACTGAAATAGATTTACACACAAAAAGTAAACAGTTTCATGTCAATGAATAAAAGCCCAATGGCTAAAGCAGTAGGCGAATGCACTCTAATGATCCAATGAAGAAAACAATCAAATAAAAGACAAAAGAGCTATATAAAGAGGAGCAATTTAGATAAGAGCAATTTAGGTAAAAGGAGAATAAATAGTAGCAACATTAGGAGATTTAAACAGAAGCAATGTTAGGAATTTATATTAAAATAATGTTAGTAATCTAGTTAGATACTTAGGAAATTAAAGGCGAAACAAAGGAAAAATAGATAGCTTCCATAAATATGTGCAGTAATTGCACATATTTTTTAAAAGTCCCCCTCATTGGCTATTAGAATCTCCGCTTAGGTTGAAGGTGGAAATAGCATGATTAATAAGAAAATAATATAATTGAAGTTGTCATTGTCTACTTCAGTTTTTATTGTTTAATGTTATAAAAGACGTTGCAGAAACACTGTAGTAGTGCATTTTTGTAAAATGGTTTGGTATAACAATTGAGTTTTGAATTCAAAACTTAATAAATGGTTTGAGTTAAAAATCTTACCTTTTAAGAAGTTAATCTCTATTGTATAATGCCTTAAAGAAATTTTTTATGTTAGATTACTATTCATGCAATAAACACTTGACTCCTACTATTTGAAAAGAAGGAAATAATGTATTGTTTAAAGGAAATGATCTTTTTTTAAAATTAAATTACTAACGTCGATTTTTGAACTTAACAAATAAAATTACTTCATAAATCCTAAATTGTAGTTTTAAAATGATATATACAGTTAAGGTTGGTTAAAATGAGAAGTTTTTCATGGCTCCTTTTTGGAAACCAAGCAATTGTTTAATTTAATAAAACGTTTCAAAGTTGATATTTTTAAAGATAAAAGTTTTGGTTTAAGTACTTCATAACTGTGAAGTTTAATAATTTTATAAAAAAGGGTGAAAACTAAACCAACTTTGATATGGAGTAGATAGGGATGACTACCTAGTTATGCAGTAAAAGTGCTTTGTGGTTCTATAGCGGTGGAGGTACAAAATGTTATAGCGGGGATAAAGCAGGGATATAACTAAAAATAGCGGACGTGCAAAAAGCTTCATTAGGTACAAAACCAAGTATTTAAAGTTAATTTATTCTCGTTCTCACATCGATTTATAGGAAAAAATATTATTGTTTAATCTTATATAATAAAACCGAAGAATATCATGATTTATGAAGACTGGATTTTGTGACTACAATGGATTTCTAACTTATATTGGGCATTTATGCCTTAAAATTAAGTCTTTACCCTAACTTTGTTGATTTAGTTTAATAGAGAACTAGTCAAATCAACCTTTATATATTTATGTTGCTAAAGCAGGTGCTAAAAACCTTGATTTAGCGGGTGTAGCATAAAATAGCAGGGCTTAGAGTGGATCTACTATTCAATAGAGCTAAATCGAAATAGCATAGCAATCGAAGAGTGTTATGGGCTATGGTGGGGATTTTGTGTGGCTTTAGCTGGACTTTAACTATGCAGCTGCCTAGGTAAGATGGCGTAAAAGTTAAGGCTATGAATAAAATTGCAATGAATGCTTATAGAGTGGCACCAAGGAATCCTCGTTGAATATAAGGAATATTAGTATGAACCTAAGGATGTTTTATCAGACATGTGTGAATGCCATAAAAAGAACCCACAAATGAATGACGAATGGTATCAAAGTACACTTTTGCGAGTCCTAGAGTATACTCGGATGAAAGATCAAAGATAAAGAAATTAAATACTAAAATTTGAGAATACTATCAACATATATTGATTAAAAGAAGATAGTAATATAATTGGATAAGAGGGTAATGAGATGGCAAACACACATAGAAGATGTGGTTGGCTAAGGATTAAAGAAGGCAAGATATGTGGTAGAAAAGTTATTCTGCCTGTGTGGAAATGCACAGTATATCATATAACTGGTTGTAATAAATGAAGTAAAGGATGAACCTTATTTATTAGAAGGCAAAAAGGTGAGTTAAGACATGTGAGTTATAGTAAAATGACATACTAAAAATGTACATTTTATTTGGGTAAGAAGTGATAGGGCCACAACATCATTAATACCTGTTGATGTTGAAGGACGATTTATCGCAATTATTTCTTTTAGGTTAATTGGGTTGTAATCGCTAGTTGTCTCCTTTTGAGTATTGGAAATGCGTACGATATGAAATATGTTGGTTTTCTGGACGAGCTTTGATCGGTATGTGTGTATGCATATGTGTAATATATATATATATATATTGGAAAACAATATAACTAAAGAAATCCCATATGGACAATTACTAGCGATGAATGTATAGTTAGATTAAAAGTTTGTAAAATAAATTTGAAAATTAATTAAATTAGCAGGTAAAAATAAAAAAATGGTTAAATCACAAAAACTTTAGAATTTTGAAAAAAATAATACTTAGCAAGCAAAGGACAGGGAAGGGTTGTTGCAAAACCCACGGGTCATTATCCCCATGCCTTAAAAGCTAAAATTTACAAATATTTGTATGTGTTTTTTGTTGTTCTAAAATAAAAGAAAAGGTTTTCAAAAATTTAATATTAACCGTGTAATATGCTAGGGTCAATCATACACATTAGCTCATCACTGAATTCGATTACATTAGATGTGTCTTGTTTTGTTTTAAAGATGCAAAGGTGATTTTTTTTGGAAATGTTAAAATTTTTTTAGACTTGTTTACAAATTTAATCAAAAGCGAAAAAGATTTCGGATTTCAAACCATTTAATGAATTTAATTAAAAAGGAAAATGATTTTTGAACAGAAAATGAAATTTTTAAATGCCACATGCTTAGTGTAGGGAGAGTTGATGTGTTATTTAATATGAATTTTACTATTCAGTAAGTGTGACAATATACAAAACACAAATTATAACAAGGGAAAAAGCTGTTTTGGCTTTGGATTTCTATTTTCATACCTCGTCGATAATTAAAAAAAATGGTTTTTAAGAATAATCCTGCTTTAAAATTTAAAAATAAACCTCCTTATGTGAATTGTACTTAGAAAAGCTGGAAAAGCTTTAAGAGCAATAGAGAAGGTTTCAAGCTATAATGAAATTAATATACAAAAGAAAAGTGAGAACATAAAATTCTCTATCTAAATTCATTTTCTGACATAAGAGTATAGATTAAGGAATATTGGATTTTCAATATTTTGTATGTTAGAAATGGTGTGTTAGGTATTGGATGGTAGAGATTGGATGCAAAATTGGTTGAACCATACTCCTATCCGTATGAGTGTAAAAATTATTCTGTGAAAATAAGGATTTTGGTTTCTAAAAACTTACATATATATAGAACTACTAGTATATATAGGTTGTTTGCACATAATTTTCAAAATTATTTTAAATAGTGCATTCATATAGGAAGCGCCGATTTAGTATTATTCAGCATACATATCATATGTGTTGTGATGCATCATGCACTTGTACACAATTTGCTGCAAAATTAGTTGTACACTAATTGGTTGGATAGTTTAGAATGGTTAAGCGCTATGTTACGTGATTCAGCCTTTAAGGAATTTCAAAAACAAAATTCTTTTAAGGGGGAGAATTTAATACCCCATAAAATAAAAAATAATTAATTATAAGGATTATGAAATATTCGTAAGGCTCAAAAATGGAATTTGAGAAAATTTCAAAATTTGGCAACAAAACTTGCACTATTATATTTGTGGTGATTTTTTGAGCATCTTTCATATGTAAAGCTTCGCAATCAAAGTTTTAATAAAGAAGTTATCGACGTTTCAAGATTTCAGATCAAATATAATTCAAAATGGAGTAAGGAAATAAATATTGATAATAAACGGTAAGGAGAGTTTAAGAAATAAATATTAATAATAGATACTAATGGCAATAATTAAATAACTGGATCCTATCGGTCGACCGCTAGACATATCCGGTCGATCGCTTGCTATAGACGACCAACCAGTTAGTTAGGGCCGACCTTGATTTAAAACTCGGCCTAACATTCCAGATTTAGTAAATTTTAATCTAACAGATAGAACTGATCGAGTACCTACAAATACAGGCCCAACCCCTCGCTTCTCTTCTCATATTTTTTGAACCAAGCAGCAGAGCTCTGCCATTTCTCTTTCTCCACTATTTCTATAAATTATTAAGAATAATATATATATATATATATATTGGAGAAGGATAGAAAATAAAAGAGAAGAAGAGAAGGAGTGAATCAATTCTATGAAAGAGGCAGGTTAAGAAATTTTAATTTAAACTCCACTTAAATCAAATCTCTTCTCAGATCTGTAATTCTAATAGTATATATACATATTTTTGGTTGAAAAGAAAAAGGAGTGAATTAAGAGGAATGGATTTAGATCTGGAGATTTGTAAGCCAAAAGTTTGGTGAGAAATTATGTAATTTACATAATACTAAACTTATATCGTTGAAATTCTATTTTTTTTATGCCTATGTTGCAACCATTGAATTGGAGGTTTAAATAAATCTCATTTGAAATCCTTGCCTACATATTTAGAAATTGTTTAACTTTGACGAAATGATATATCTAGATTTGAAAGTTAGGGAGAATAGTCCCTAAAATTGATGGAATAGATATCAATAGAATTACATAGGTAATTTCAGATTATTTTAGTTAGGTTGTAAATTATTAAACATGATAATCATCAATTGGAGATGCTTAAATTTGATTTGGGTTTAAAATTTCTATCTTTTAATTCATTGGAATTGTAAAATGTACAATCTATTTATATTAATTGCCATATGGATTTCCATAAACCGTTCAACTTCACAGTTATATATTAAAAATGCGTCGTTTGTAATAACAAGGAATATTCATATATCCAAAGGAAAGAGATGTGAAAAGTAGGGATGTTTTTCCAAAATTTACACCATCTATTTCAATAAAATAATGATAGATAATTCATTGTAATTGCAAACGCAGCACAATCTCATTTTTGGTAATTTATGTAAAGTTGCAACGGTAACATTTTTTTTGGAAAGATATGATTCTAGTGCATTAAAATGTAGAAATAAATATTTCTAGGATATTTAAACATAATTGTATTTCCAGAGATCCCTAAATATAGAAACTAAAAGCTATAAATAGAAATATAAATATTCTCGTTTACCATTTATATATATACGAGTAAAGTATAAGCTTAAAAAATAAATAAATAAACGTTCGCTACAACATTAATACATATGATAATGTGCAATTAATTATATGTTATCATACTAATTACAAATAAAACGCTAAAATATGAATAATGTAATAAATTAAGGAGTTAATGGTAAGTTACACTAATCAAGCCAATATGAGTATACATTTGTTTAATGAATTTAATTATAGAGACCAAATATGACATTGATGGAGGAAATTAAACTGGCACGATGAATTAATCCTGAAACATGTGAGTAAATGTCATTAATAATTGTCCAATTTGAATATAAAAGACCTTTTATAATGGGCATTAATTGGAAACGAAAGAAACAGTAAATGACATTAATAACATTAGTGAAATAAGAAGTTAAAGACAATAAGCGTATAAAATAAAAGGGAAGCACATAGAAAGTAAATAAATGAATATGAATAATAATGAACTTAAGAGGTATAATAATTTCTACAGTTGAAATTATATGGCAATAATAATACGTTTGCGATGGGTGTGAATTAGTGGGCCCAGCCCAATATTTACTTTAATTATAAATGGCTTGATTCAGCATGGGTCAGGATGCGAGGTTAATAGAGTTACACAATGGAATTCTGCCCTCCCCAAGAGGCTACCAATAGTTGTGTATACATACTACTGATGTAGGACATCTCCAACTATAAGACTAGGGATATACATTCGCATATAGGTTTGGGGTAATTCCAGGAGGGCCTGCTTCAGGGTTGAGGTACTAAATGGCAGTGTTAGGGTCTACCTCCTCCCTATTTATAAAGTATTAAATCTTCGATATTATCTTGTAGGTGCATGTTAAATGGTTGGGATTATCACTTATAAGCGTTGGAGGAAATCTCTTAGGAGGGGTTCACTTCAAGACTGAGGTATTAAATAGATGTTTTAGCTTCTACCTCCTCCCTATCTAAGAAGTAGTAAGTGGCATAGAAGAGATTTCATATGATGTCGGTTAAGGATTACCGAAAAGGGTTCAGCTGGGGTAAGGCAATGGCTGGAGGTCCTGCCTATTTCCTAGTTTAAGGGTATTAAGTAGCTAGGTATTTCCTTCCTTAGCAACGTTAGGATATGATTGGAAGGAGAAGGGTTGTTGAACATAATATGATATAGTTGCATGCATCCGCTTTTATTGTAACGACCCTAGATTTTAATTTAATTTAAATTAATAATTTATTGAATTTTGGAGTTAAATTAATAATTAAATGAATTTTTGAATAAAAATTGTGAAATTAAATTGATTAAATGGAGCGAGTTTCCCCGATATCCAAGTATATTCTGTATAAATCATTTGAGATTAAAATATTGTAAATAGTGTATATGTGAGTATATGTGTGTATATTGAATGTATATATATATATATATTTTGGTATATACGAGCAAATTTAATATATATTTGAATTGATGGTTAAAGATGGTTTGAGTTTATAAAATAAATATAAGACAATAAATATTAAGTAAATAATGATAATTAATATTTGAACTAGGAATTGAAATTAATATAAGGTAAGTTTTAATTAAAATAGAAGTAGAATATTTGTTAAAATCTAACAACAATTTAGAATAGAAATTTATTTACATTTCAAAGTAGTAAGAAAACTAGAGAAAACAAATAAACAAGAAATAAAATCAAGTGTGAAAGCAAACCAGGTTTGTGTAAAATAGAAATAAATCAAAGTATAAATGAATGAAGACAGCAAATATCTCTTGTACATATAAGCAAGATAAAACCAATACAACATATCAGCCGAACTAAAATTCTTCATATCAATAAACAAAAATGGAAAAGCCAACAAGTACAAGATATATATTTTTGTACAGCCGAGACAAAGCCTAAGTATGTAGACAATTATATGCAAATTTGTACAAGCTAATTAAATGCAGCCACCCTAATATTATTGTATCAGCCGAGACAAGAGATGCAAAATCAAGTATAGGCAAATTAAATAGGTATAGATTTGTACAATGGCATTTAATGTTTACATCTCTAGCCACATACCTGCCTTATCTCTAATATCATGTCAGCCTATACTTGTTGTACAAACAAAACAATATAAAATACCTTGTACAAATAATGTCTCTGTAAACTGTTTTATATAAGCAAAGGCATCTTATTTTAATTCGTTCATAACTTAGCATGCCTGAAAAACAAAAAAAAAATATAAACATCAATTTAACTCCAAAATCTGTAGCCTGCATTTTCTTGCAAACTGAAGCATGCATATAAGTTTGTAAATCAAGGAGCAAAAGCATTTTTAAGAAACATTCCAGTTTAAAGTTTCAAAACATCACAACAACTCAAGTTTTTAAAAGCATGGGGCAATTCAGTTTTAAAGATTCAAAAAGGCTTTTCAAATCTGGTGCTCTGTCTTCTGTTAAGGTGAGTAACTTTATTTTTAAAAATTTAAGGAATGAATATGTTGTATATATATGCCTGTGGATAAGTATGTGTATATATCTATATATATGTTGAATCCTCTGTCTATGCTTGTAGGATGTGTAGTGTTACAAGCTGTTATCTGTTCTCAGTTCAAAACTCGAACTGTTGGATTCAAAAATCATTTACTCTTTTTCTAATTGATGATTGAACTTAAGATTCAAACAAAAGATGTTTGTATCATTATAAACTAAGTTTAGAAATTCATTTAAGATTAAAACAACTCAAAAATTATCTTTGGAAACCCAAATTTCTGAACAAACTTAAGATTTGCCAAATTTCGAACGTCACCGATCATGGATTCAGGTATCTAACTAGAATCCATACCGGAAGCGATGATTTTTAAGGTGGGTTTTATGATTTTTAGTGAGCTATTGTGGTAGCAGTTTGAAGATGAACGGCAAGTTGTTTTTGGCCAATTCCCGGTGACGTAGCGAACTGGGGTAGTCAAGGTTGGTCGAGGAGGTGGAGGAGCGTACCACGGTGGTAGGAAAAATAATGGGAGATGGTCACGACCTCGGAGGTAATGGCGGCGATCGGAATTTGTCTTTTTACCCTAGTTTTCTTGGCGTTCGAATTTGTGCTCACCGCGCCTCCCCTAGTGCATCGAGTTGCACGAAACTCAAGGAAGGGGTAGCGTAGGGGGTGTGCGAGATAAGGCTAGAGGTAAGAGATTTTTCGGTGGTCAGAGTTGGTGGGGCGGAGCAATTTTCGCGTGGTTGTTCGAGCTACTGGTTCGAGCTACAGGCTTTATTTTGATTTCGACTTTTATTCGAAATACTGGGTTTCGATTTCGAGTTGGGGGTCGAATCGTGGTTTGTCGGAGGTGTCGAGGTTCGCCGGAGCGTCGCCATGGTGGTGTGCGCGTGCACGAACGTCAAGACGTGTATCTGGTGGTTGCTGTAATAATGAAAGGATTAGAGAAGAAGCAAGCTCGGTGGAAAACTCGAAGTGATTTGAGAAAATACTCGAAGACGAGATAGGTGGGGAAACTCGAGTAGTTGCTCGGGAAAAGCTTGTTTGGGCTCGAAGTGGTTTTCGAGTGTCTCGGGTAATGTTTTGTAACAGGTTTTTGAACCTGTTCTGTCTAAAATTTAAACTGTAGTATAAATGTAAACCAAAATTTAAACTAAGTTTTAAACCTAAGTTTAAATGTGGATTTAAGCTAGCTTGGATCCTGGTTTTAAATTGTTTTACAAACTTTAAGTATTTAAAGTGTATTTGGCTTGAATTTAAAACTGAAAGTTTAAATTGTAAAGTAAAGGTTTAAATAAGTTTAAATCTAAGTTTTAAATCTGGAAATTGAGTCTGAATCTCAGTTTTTAAAATAAGTTTTTGAAGTCAAATTGTTTTAACCACTTTAAAATGATTAAATGGTTTGAATTTCAAAATGAAGATTTAAAATGTAAGTAAAGCTTCCGAAAGGAGTTTTAAAGATTTATTAAGTTAATTTATTTGTAAATCAAGAATTAATTGGATAATATCAGATAAGTTAAGATAATTAATTAATGATTAGAAATAAATCAATCAAGTAGTTAAGAATTAACTAAAGATAATTACTTAATGAAATTAATTAAAGGGTTAATTTATTAATGTGATTAATTAGTTATAATTACACCATTAATTCATCTTAATTGTAGATGATTGATTATTATCGAATGCTTTGTGATGTGATGCTTTGTGATCTAAATTGCTTTGTATTGAGCTGTTATATCTGTGATGAATATACTGTTATATGAATATGAAAACCCTTGGCCCGTAAAACGGCATTTGAATTTCGATGCGACAGGGAGTCGGATTTCAGTTGGTTATCCGAAACCCACATCGAATTATAATTATGAATCTTTGTGACTGATAAATTTATTTTATCTATGAATCTGTGAATGAAGATAAGCGTTATCGATTATACCGCTTATCGATATATCTGTGATGATTGATGTTGCACTATTGTGTGTAAAACCCCTAGACTACACCTTTACACACACAAATATGGATTTCACGTGGAAATCGGTTAAATCACAGATGATGTAAATTGATGTTTTTAAATTGAAATTTTAATTTCAATTGATTTTGAAATTGGAATTTGGGTTTAAAGTGACAAGCTTTTGAAATGGAATTTCAAAGATAAAGTTATTTTGAATAACTAAATCGAGTTTCGAAAATTTAAATAATTTGATTTAAATTTGAATTCAAGTTTGAAATTGAATCCTATGATTTGAAACTAGGGATTAAAGATGCTGTACAAGTTATATATGGGTTAAACCATTTTAAAAGTATTGATTTGGGAATTTGAATTTAATTCAAGGGTTTTAACTCGTGTAAATATAACTGGATTTTTCTGAAACGAAACTATTTGTTTTCAAATAGTAAAAGCTTTCACATAAGTAAAGGATTTCCAAATTGTGTTAACAGATTTCAAGTTTGAAATGGAATTGAAATGTTTTGAAAGTTATGAAATGAGTCTTTGATTCAAAGACCGGACTAGTTAATCCAACTTGAAATGGAATTGTTTTTAAAGACTATGAATGAATCTTTGGAAACGAGTTTTGAAAGCTATAAGTTAAATCTTGATTTAAAGATTTAACGAGTTAATCAATTGAAATGGAAATTGTTTTGAAACCTATGAATGAATCTTTGTGAACGGGGTGAACTTTGTGAATTGAATCTTTTTGTTTAAAGATTAAAAGTGTGGAAATTGTTTAAACCAATGAAGGTTTTTGAAATGAATCTTTTTGTTTAAAAGATTGGAAATGGTAATTTGTTTTACCATTCGAATGTAAAGTTTTAAGCTGTAAGCTGTGATTTAACGGAGACCCCAGTATCCATATGATTTTTAATTGCGCTCGTTATTCGGTTTAGCCGGGAGAGGACCTTTGTGTCATAGAACCCATTCCGAATAGTGATACGACGATATGGATCGCATTTGAAGACCAGTGGTGAAGACCGGGTATTTGCGAGAGCGATATGATGACCTATCGATTTTCTCTGCATTATGGCTCCGGTATAGAGATTCCCTAAGTGATGGGAAGTCCGATCGAGATTGTGAATACCCGGATTTGCAAGGGCTTCTTCGGAAGTGCCTTCGGTTCTGTTCGAACCCGGAACAGACTTGTATGGATGTGTGTCTGACGTTACACTTTGAGATGTAAAGCTGGTTTCTATCAAATACATTTCTGTTGGTGGCGGAGAATTTATTCTCTTAGCTTAACACCCTTCTCTGAGACGTACGAGCTCAGAGGTTATGTAGTTGATGGTTACTAGTGATACATTCCCAATTTGGTAATGTGGCATACGAAGTGCTGCTGGTCATTTGTTGATCGAAGCGTGGCTTTGTGAAAAAGCGTGGCTTTGTGGACGAGACTTCGTCGAGCCTCACAACCCGGTAATGGTCGAAACAGGAATGTTGCGACAAAGGTTTGTAGGGGTAGCGCCCCTAGGGTATGTCATTTCCTTCTGTATAAAAGGTGATATCATGGTATGGAGCCCAGATATTTTACCTATGTTGATTATACTTTGTGGCTGTTGCTTTGCGATTGAGGATCCTCGGATAAAGGTCGGTAACGACCGGAGGATGACATGACTCGTGTGTTAGTTACCTAGTTACAGCTGTACAGCGTGAGGTAGCGTCAGTGTGTTAGTTACCTAGTTACAGCTGTACAGCGTGAGGTAGTGTCGGCCTTTTGTTTGCAGAGATCCGGTTAGGATCCGGGGCGTCTTTCCAGAGGCGTTTCTATTTCGGTAAGGAAGTTCCTTAGCCTGATCATTTGTTGGAAATCCAAAGAAACAATACGAACCCAGTACGGTTTTAGTTGTATTACCTGCTATGGAATGTGGCGGTAACCTGCTATTGAACGTAGTAGCTATAGTAGGCATACAATAATGGTTGTATGCTGGCTAAGATTAATATTATACTTTCGAAATGTTTTCCACTATGCACTAGTAATAATATCAAAAGAGTTTTCTTTTGCGTAGTAAGCATGTTTGACTATCATAAGGAGAAATCTCCTCCAATTCTGCGATTGCATTGTGTGTGTGGCGGGAGGCCTTATGGTAGTTCATTTTCGAAAAGCATTGCGGATTTCAATGTTTAAAAGCCTTTTGTGTTTGTTTAAAGATAAACTGTTTTTGTTGCTCACACCAGTCCCATGACTGATCCGGAGTTTATTGTTCCCTTCCTAAACTCTGGGTGCCCACAATTTTCCACACGGGCAGTCTAGAGTTGGGTTTTCTCAGATATTCAGGTTTAGTAGATTATCTGGAGCTAGTTCATTCATCGGAGTTGCTTATCTTGGAGTTGTGGATTCATTCTTGTCTGAAGATCATTTTGGAGTTATCATTTCTATTGATATTGTTCCGCTGCTGTTGTTATCTTTTCTTTTCCGCTGCTATTTCTTGTATCATATCTCTGATGTATATTGATATTCATTGTTTCACTCTGTTGTATCAGATATTATATATCAATGTATTATTCTTTTCTTCCGCTGTGTTATTTACTTAATTGTGTTATAGCTCCGGGGAATCGGATTTGAACGGTCGAATCTGCGGCATTCTAGTTCAATGTGAAGTACAGATGTTGATTTTCGAGCGCGAAAAATCCGGGACGTTACATGTGGTATCAGAGCTAAGGTTGAACTTTAGCTCAGGAGTATAACACGTTAAGTAGCTCATTAGAGATAGAGTGAAGTAAACTCTAGAATGAGTAATTCCCAGATATCTGCCTGAACGTCTCAGTAAATTCTCTAACTATCCACTGATAGTGAGTATGAGTACAAGAAAAGGACGAGATAGGGGACATGGAATACGACTATAAATGGTCAATATCCTGCAACAGTGGAAACAACTTTCTTTATCAAATTCTTTGATTCGTTTCCAAATTCTTTTCATTTCTTTGTATCAGCTTCAGAAAGAAGTTTCAGTGTGATGATGGCTCTACGAATCATTGTAGAAGATTTTTACTTCGTATCTTCATCGGTTTCTTATCAGCTTTCCGATTTAAACCTTAATGAATTGGAATTGGAAATTTTAAATTAAGTTAAATTTATTAATAGAACATGAAGGATAAATTTGAATTGAATCAATAAACGATATCGTTTGAAACCAAATTTGAAATTCTATTGTAATTTCTTATGAATACCAAAGTCCGAAGAGGGACAAATTGGTATATATTCTGAGATATTCCGACTTGAATTCGGAATCCGTATCTTGTGTTCAAGTAATTATAGGAGATCGCATCTGTTTATCTCTGTATTGTTTTCATGCCTGCGAATTTCGAGGACGAAATTCTTTTAAGGGGGGAAGTTTGTAACGACCCTAGATTTTAATTTAATTTAAATTAATAATTTATTGAATTTTGGAGTTAAATTAATAATTAAATGAATTTTTGAATAAAAATTGTGAAATTAAATTGATTAAATGGAGCGAGTTTCCCCGATATCCAAGTATATTCTGTATAAATCATTTGAGATTAAAATATTGTAAATAGTGTATATGTGAGTATATGTGTGTATATTGAATGTATATATATATATATATATATATATTTAGGTATATACGAGCAAATTTAATATATATTTGAATTGATGGTTAAAGATGGTTTGAGTTTATAAAATAAATATAAGACAATAAATATTAAGTAAATAATGATAATTAATATTTGAACTAGGAATTGAAATTAATATAAGGTAAGTTTTAATTAAAATAGAAGTAGAATATTTGTTAAAATCTAACAACAATTTAGAATAGAAATTTATTTACATTTCAAAGTAGTAAGAAAACTAGAGAAAACAAATAAACAAGAAATAAAATCAAGTGTGAAAGCAAACCAGGTTTGTGTAAAATAGAAATAAATCAAAGTATAAATGAATGAAGACAGCAAATATCTCTTGTACATATAAGCAAGATAAAACCAATACAACATATCAGCCGAACTAAAATTCTTCATATCAATAAACAAAAATGGAAAAGCCAACAAGTACAAGATATATATTTTTGTACAGCCGAGACAAAGCCTAAGTATGTAGACAATTATATGCAAATTTGTACAAGCTAATTAAATGCAGCCACCCTAATATTATTGTATCAGCCGAGACAAGAGATGCAAAATCAAGTATAGGCAAATTAAATAGGTATAGATTTGTACAATGGCATTTAATGTTTACATCTCTAGCCACATACCTGCCTTATCTCTAATATCATGTCAGCCTATACTTGTTGTACAAACAAAACAATATAAAATACCTTGTACAAATAATGTCTCTGTAAACTGTTTTATATAAGCAAAGGCATCTTATTTTAATTCGTTCATAACTTAGCATGCCTGAAAAACAAAAAAAATAATATAAACATCAATTTAACTCCAAAATCTGTAGCCTGCATTTTCTTGCAAACTGAAGCATGCATATAAGTTTGTAAATCAAGGAGCAAAAGCATTTTTAAGAAACATTCCAGTTTAAAGTTTCAAAACATCACAACAACTCAAGTTTTTAAAAGCATGGGGCAATTCAGTTTTAAAGATTCAAAAAGGCTTTTCAAATCTGGTGCTCTGTCTTCTGTTAAGGTGAGTAACTTTATTTTTAAAAATTTAAGGAATGAATATGTTGTATATATATGCCTGTGGATAAGTATGTGTATATATCTATATATATGTTGAATCCTCTGTCTATGCTTGTAGGATGTGTAGTGTTACAAGCTGTTTTCTGTTCTCAGTTCAAAACTCGAACTGTTGGATTCAAAAATCATTTACTCTTTTTCTAATTGATGATTGAACTTAAGATTCAAACAAAAGATGTTTGTATCATTATAAACTAAGTTTAGAAATTCATTTAAGATTAAAACAACTCAAAAATTATCTTTGGAAACCCAAATTTCTGAACAAACTTAAGATTTGCCAAATTTCGAACGTCACCGATCATGGATTCAGGTATCTAACTAGAATCCATACCGGAAGCGATGATTTTTAAGGTGGGTTTTATGATTTTTAGTGAGCTATTGTGGTAGCAGTTTGAAGATGAACGGCAAGTTGTTTTTGGCCAATTCCCGGTGACGTAGCGAACTGGGGTAGTCAAGGTTGGTCGAGGAGGTGGAGGAGCGTACCACGGTGGTAGGAAAAATAATGGGAGATGGTCACGACCTCGGAGGTAATGGCGGCGATCGGAATTTGTCTTTTTACCCTAGTTTTCTTGGCGTTCGAATTTGTGCTCACCGCGCCTCCCCTAGTGCATCGAGTTGCACGAAACTCAAGGAAGGGGTAGCGTAGGGGGTGTGCGAGATAAGGCTGGAGGTAAGAGATTTTTCGGTGGTCAGAGTTGGTGGGGCGGAGCAATTTTCGCGTGGTTGTTCGAGCTACTGGTTCGAGCTACAGGCTTTATTTTGATTTCGACTTTTATTCGAAATACTGGGTTTCGATTTCGAGTTGGGGGTCGAATCGTGGTTTGTCAGAGGTGTCGAGGTTCGCCGGAGCGTCGCCATGGTGGTGTGCGCGTGCACGAACGTCAAGACGTGTATCTGGTGGTTGCTGTGATAATGGAAGGATTAGAGAAGAAGCAAGCTCGGTGGAAAACTCGAAGTGATTTGAGAAAATACTCGAAGACGAGATAGGTGGGGAAACTCGAGTAGTTGCTCGGGAAAAGCTTGTTTGGGCTCGAAGTGGTTTTCGAGTGTCTCGGGTAATGTTTTGTAACAGGTTTTTGAACCTGTTCTGTCTAAAATTTAAACTGTAGTATAAATGTAAACCAAAATTTAAACTAAGTTTTAAACCTAAGTTTAAATGTGGATTTAAGCTAGCTTGGATCCTGGTTTTAAATTGTTTTACAAACTTTAAGTATTTAAAGTGTATTTGGCTTGAATTTAAAACTGAAAGTTTAAATTGTAAAGTAAAGGTTTAAATAAGTTTAAATCTAAGTTTTAAATCTGGAAATTGAGTCTGAATCTCAGTTTTTAAAATAAGTTTTTGAAGTCAAATTGTTTTAACCACTTTAAAATGATTAAATGGTTTGAATTTCAAAATGAAGATTTAAAATGTAAGTAAAGCTTCCGAAAGGAGTTTTAAAGATTTATTAAGTTAATTTATTTGTAAATCAAGAATTAATTGGATAATATCAGATAAGTTAAGATAATTAATTAATGATTAGAAATAAATCAATCAAGTAGTTAAGAATTAACTAAAGATAATTACTTAATGAAATTAATTAAAGGGTTAATTTATTAATGTGATTAATTAGTTATAATTACACCATTAATTCATCTTAATTGTAGATGATTGATTATTATCGAATGCTTTGTGATGTGATGCTTTGTGATCTAAATTGCTTTGTATTGAGCTGTTATATCTGTGATGAATATACTGTTATATGAATATGAAAACCCTTGGCCCGTAAAACGGCATTTGAATTTCGATGCGACAGGGAGTCGGATTTCAGTTGGTTATCCGAAACCCACATCGAATTATAATTATGAATCTTTGTGACTGATAAATTTATTTTATCTATGAATCTGTGAATGAAGATAAGCGTTATCGATTATACCGCTTATCGATATATCTGTGATGATTGATGTTGCACTATTGTGTGTAAAACCCCTAGACTACACCTTTACACACACAAATATGGATTTCACGTGGAAATCGGTTAAATCACAGATGATGTAAATTGATGTTTTTAAATTGAAATTTTAATTTCAATTGATTTTGAAATTGGAATTTGGGTTTAAAGTGACAAGCTTTTGAAATGGAATTTCAAAGATAAAGTTATTTTGAATAACTAAATCGAGTTTCGAAAATTTAAATAATTTGATTTAAATTTGAATTCAAGTTTGAAATTGAATCCTATGATTTGAAACTAGGGATTAAAGATGCTGTACAAGTTATATATGGGTTAAACCATTTTAAAAGTATTGATTTGGGAATTTGAATTTAATTCAAGGGTTTTAACTCGTGTAAATATAACTGGATTTTTCTGAAACGAAACTATTTGTTTTCAAATAGTAAAAGCTTTCACATAAGTAAAGGATTTCCAAATTGTGTTAACAGATTTCAAGTTTGAAATGGAATTGAAATGTTTTGAAAGTTATGAAATGAGTCTTTGATTCAAAGACCGGACTAGTTAATCCAACTTGAAATGGAATTGTTTTTAAAGACTATGAATGAATCTTTGGAAACGAGTTTTGAAAGCTATAAGTTAAATCTTGATTTAAAGATTTAACGAGTTAATCAATTGAAATGGAAATTGTTTTGAAACCTATGAATGAATCTTTGTGAACGGGGTGAACTTTGTGAATTGAATCTTTTTGTTTAAAGATTAAAAGTGTGGAAATTGTTTAAACCAGTGAAGGTTTTTGAAATGAATCTTTTTGTTTAAAAGATTGGAAATGGTAATTTGTTTTACCATTCGAATGAAAAGTTTTAAGCTGTAAGCTGTGATTTAACGGAGACCCCAGTATCCATATGATTTTTAATTGCGCTCGTTATTCGGTTTAGCCGGGAGAGGACCTTTGTGTCATAGAACCCATTCCGAATAGTGATACGACGATATGGATCGCATTTGAAGACCGGTGGTAAAGACCGGGTATTTGCGAGAGCGATATGATGACCTATCGATTTTCTCTGCATCATGGCTCCGGTATAGAGATTCCCTAAGTGATGGGAAGTCCGATCGAGATTTTGAATACCCGGATTTGCAAGGTCTTCTTCGGAAGTGCCTTTGGTTCTGTTCGAACCCGGAACAGACTTGTATGGATGTGTGTCTGACGTTACACTTTGAGATGTAAAGCTGGTTTCTATCAAATACATTTCTGTTGGTGGCGGAGAATTTATTCTCTTAGCTTAACACCCTTCTCTGAGACGTACGAGCTCAGAGGTTATGTAGTTGATGGTTACTAGTGATACATTCCCAATTTGGTAATGTGGCATACGAAGTGCTGCTGGTCATTTGTTGATCGAAGCGTGGCTTTGTGAAAAAGCGTGGCTTTGTGGACGAGACTTCGTCGAGCCTCACAACCCGGTAATGGTCGAAACAGGAATGTTGCGACAAAGGTTTGTAGGGGTAGCGCCCCTAGGGTATGTCATTTCCTTCTGGATAAAAGGTGATATCATGGTATGGAGCCCAGATATTTTACCTATGTTGATTATACTTTGTGGCTGTTACTTTGCGATTGAGGATCCTCGGATAAAGGTCGGTAACGACCGGGGGATGACATGACTCGTGTGTTAGTTACCTAGTTACAGCTGTACAGCGTGAGGTAGCGTCAGTGTGTTAGTTACCTAGTTACAGCTGTACAGCGTGAGGTAGCGTCGGCCTTTTGTTTGCAGAGATCCGGTTAGGATCCGGGGCGTCTTTCCAGAGGCGTTTCTATTTCGGTAAGGAAGTTCCTTAGCCTGATCATTTGTTGGAAATCCAAAGAAACAATACGAACCCAGTACGGTTTTAGTTGTATTACCTGCTATGGAATGTGGCGGTAACCTGCTATTGAACGTAGTAGCTATAGTAGGCATACAATAATGGTTGTATGCTGGCTAAGATTAATATTATACTTTCGAAATGTTTTCCACTATGCACTAGTAATAATATCAAAAGAGTTTTCTTTTGCGTAGTAAGCATGTTTGACTATCATAAGGAGAAATCTCCTCCAATTCTGCGATTGCATTGTGTGTGTGGCGGGAGGCCTTATGGTAGTTCATTTTCAAAAAGCATTGCGGATTTCAATGTTTAAAAGCCTTTTGTGTTTGTTTAAAGATAAACTGTTTTTGTTGCTCACACCAGTCCCATGACTGATCCGAAGTTTATTGTTCCCTTCCTAAACTCTGGGTGCCCACAATTTTCCACACGGGCAGTCTAGAGTTGGGTTTTCTCAGATATTCAGGTTTAGTAGATTATCTGGAGCTAGTTCATTCATCGGAGTTGCTTATCTTGGAGTTGTGGATTCATTCTTGTCTGAAGATCATTTTGGAGTTATCATTTCTATTGATATTGTTCCGCTGCTGTTGTTATCTTTTCTTTTCCGCTGCTATTTCTTGTATCATATCTCTGATGTATATTGATATTCATTGTTTCACTCTGTTGTATCAGATATTATATATCAATGTATTATTCTTTTCTTCCGCTGTGTTATTTACTTAATTGTGTTATAGCTCCGGCGAATCGGATTTGAATGGTCGAATCTGCGGCATTCTAGTACAATGTGAAGTACAGATGTTGATTTTCGAGCGCGAAAAATCCGGGACGTTACATTTATAGTCATAGAATTGTTTACATATATAGATACTTATATACCTCAGAATAGGTTATGCATATAGATATTATTATCTCGAAGTAGGTTGGACATATTGTACATGCATATGGAATTAAATGACTAATCCATGAATAGTAGACATAACACATAAATGGAAATCCATCGGCATAAACTAGTGTTATGGATAAAGTATGGAATTTACAAGTTATCAAAACGTTACTTTGACCCCTTCCTTATTACAAACCATATGATAGATTTAAAGGGACATGATTCTGGTCCAAGACGGGTATAGTAGGTGGATAAGTCTTGTAACGACTGTCCTTTTCGACCCTCAAAGTCGACACTAATACATCCACGGTATTCACGTACCGAACATCCAAGTACCGGAAAGACAAAATTATTGGGGTGAAAGAAAATAAAAGACAAAACAGAATCTCACATTGTGATGAGCAATACATAATATACAATTGATCTTTACAAAAGAAAACTGTAATATACAAACATCAATAAGAGTAAACTAACTTATCATTACCCCAGATAGTTATAACGGCCTATCCTCACAAATCCTAATAAATACAAAACAAGAAATACAACGGAAAATAAAATGCGTGAATACGTCTTGGAGGCATTCCGCTCGTCTCTTGAAGCTCTAGAGCATCCATTACTAAATCCGAAAATGTACTCTGGTCTGACTCGAGTATTATAAGAAAATAACACTCGAATCAGTTTGGCAAACCAATGTAAGAAACTCAAATCATATATGGAATTTTTTATTTTATAAAACCCTTTAAAAAAAATAAAGGTATCTCGTAAGAGCACGCCGTACATAAACATGGATGGGTTTTTACCTTATGATAACTAAACCGTTTTATTAGAAAATCTGGTGATATTATAATAATGTCTAGGGTTTAAAATAAATATTTAACATAGCTGGAATGGTTACATTAGTTACATTCAACAACATAGTTAGTATACAACCAAGTCCGTAAAGGTCTGTATTTGAAAATGGATTCCATACAATGACAAAGTAAGTGACTACCTTTCGTACAGTACACCTCTAAACAAAATGTAACGAGGCTGCAAATATTGCACCTCTACCGATGCAGAACCGGCCTGCCCCTTCCTAGATAGTATTGAATATGATATAATCATCACCCTGGCTGCCAACATGACAAACCATTCTGTGGCCATAGTATACAAAATCTATAAATATTGATACAGATACAAGTGATGAGCATACCCTAACGGTAGCGCACAACACAGCCCTACCGAATCTCCCATGCTTTAGTCATTCCCGGGTGTGATGTTTAAGGCTACATTTTACCTTTTAGTAAGCCCACTTGAAATGTTAACACTGACCTCTAGGAAACAATGCAATGCCAGCATTCATCCATACAAGTTGTTCTGGGACTACAAATCGAAGGCACTACTTCTACTAAATCCGTTTTGGAGTCACCCTCAAGATTAGTAGCAAGTAGCCATTGCACTTCAAATAACTCTGCCTTCGATTCCATCATCTTCAAGATGTCTTCAATTCGAACGGTTATGCCGGTTCGAAGTGGTTTTTGGATAGCTCATGCTTATCCGAACCCGGTCTCTCCGAACCAACAATCGATAGTTCAAAATTGGCCAAGATTTGATAGTCGGCTATTTAACTATTTGTAAGGACTCGTTTCTTCGACTTCCGGAAATCGACACTAATACATCCTCGGTATTCAAGTGCCGTAGATTCAAGTGCCAGAGAAGCGGATACTTAAGGGTAAGAAAGAAAAATAAGACAGAACAGAATCTCACATATGTTATTTCAACATAAAATCTTTACAACGGAAATTAAAAATACATTTATCAGAGTTAAACATGAATAGTTATAATTCCTGTCCTTACAAATTTGCAAAATACTATAGTACAAGAGTGTGGTGGAAACATATAAAAATCTCCAAAAAATCTTCAGACTTCATGCTTCGAGCTCCATCCAGCTTTCTTCTAAACTAAATCTGACTACTAGGATGCCCGGGGAAAATTAGGGCACCCAAAGTTTAAGGAAAGGGAAAATAAACTCCGGGTCAGTCATGGAACTGGTGTGAGAACTCAAAATACACGTTTGGAAAACAAAAAAGGTATCTCATAAGACCACACCGCACATAAACATGGAATGGGTTTTTACCTTATGATAACCAAAACATTTACATCAAAATACTTGATATTATAATGACTTATCTTTGAAAATATTTGCAAGTAAATTTATTAATCTTAGCCGAAATAGTTACATTGATTAAATTCCAACAATACTAGCCACAAACGCGGGTTCTATAAACAATCTGACAGGCACTTATTAGAGAATGTATTCCATACAAATGACCTGAACCTTTCGGCAGTACATCTCTAAAGGAATGTACCGAGGTCAACAGAACATCTGCACCTCTACCAACACAAGACCGGTATACCTTTCCTTAGATAGTACCGAATATGTCATCACCCCGGTAGTTACCGATCTATCCGAGCGCGCTTTAGTATACATCCACATTAATTTACATCTCGAACGTCATAGCGCGAAGAAATATATCTAGAAGGGGATGATCGTACCCTAATGGTTGCGAACCACAAAGCTTTGCCACATCTACCCTGTTCCAATCATTTCCGGGTGTAAGGCTTGAGGTAACGATTACCTTTTCACATAGCCCATCATCTTTCTTTGAATGCCACACTACCATCCTATCGTTCACTTGTTAACTTCCACGAACATACAACCTCAGAGCTCATACGTCTTAGAGAAGGGTTTTAAGCTAAGAGAAGTTTCCTTCTCCGCCACCAAACAAATGTACGTTTATAAAAATCAACGACGTAAATATCAAGAATGTAATGTTAGACATCCATCCATACAAGTTTGTTCTAGGACTGAACGAAACCGAAGGTACTCTCCCACCACATCATATCGGGAATTAACCCTAGGATTAGAAGCAAGAAGTCCTTGCAACCAAAAGAATTTCAGAAATGAAGGGACCACTGCTACTTTAGTATTTGGGAGCTAACCAGAATTATCAACAAGCAGTCCTTATATCTCAAAAATCCCTAGTCTTCATTCTTCATTCTCTCTATCAGATCTTTATTTTCCAAACGCATGCATTGGTTCGAAGTGGTTTTTGGATAGGGATTTCCCTAGATCTGACCCCGGTTCCTTCGAATCCAATCATCGATAAAAAGAGGTTTTGTGAATAGGGAATCATTCTTTAATTGATTAAGTTCTTTTTATCAGAAATCTCCCTCATATATATATATATATATATATATATATATTTCTAAAACATTCTTTTTGGTATATACAAAAATATTAAACCTCTCTTATTAAATCTTTGATTACTAAAACCTTTTTAAATTCCAAATCATTTCATCTTTTCTTAGGAAAATAATCCAAATCAATTATTTAAATCTTAACAAAGATTTCCAAATCATAACTTTTAACATGGATAAAAAACAATGCTATTCAAGACATCATTTACTATAAATCCAAACTAATAAATTTGAAGTATAGGAATTAAATTAATTTCAAATCATCTCATTTAAATCTTAACAATGATTTCTTAGTTTAAAGCTTATACTTTTGATTTAGTTGAAACCATATTATCTAGGGTGTTAATCCAAACCTAGTAATTATTAAGTGAGCAGAATCTATAAAAATCATCTAATTCTACTCAATATCAATCCCCATATTCAACAAATACTAACTATAAAAATCATCTAATTCTACTCAATATCAATCCCCGTATTCAACAAATACTGTGGGCAGAATAACGACGAAATCAACTTTTAAATTCCACAAATAGTATGAGTTCCCTCTTCGGGCTTTAACATCGAGTACAAGAAAATCATATCCATAAAATTAAGTTGTATTTAATTTAAAAATTAAATCTTTTTATACTTAACTCATTTCCGACATTTCGACCTTATCTATCCCTCGCCCAGGAAAGAGGCCAGGTGAGCAAGGGCACTGGTTGCTCCTGAAAATCCTTAGTTTAAGAACCTCACATTCAGATCCCACGAATAGAAAAATCCAGTCTACTCGTCAGCTTTTAGAGCCAAGATTAAACCACTTGTTTATAATAGCTTTTTCTTTAAATCATTTATTTGAACTTTCTTCAATAAGCTAGAAAACCTCAAAATCATTTTTAAAACTCTTAATTATCCATTTGAAAACATTTACAAAAGATTTAGATAAGAATCGTTAAGTTTGAAACAATATTTCAAAAGTTATAGAAAAGTGCCACGCAAAGTGCTTTTTAAGCTATATTGATCAAAACGACTTTTTATTATTTGAAAATGCATTTTTATTACTCAAATCACATTTAAAACATTTTAAAAGATTTATATCATATTTTTAAAAAAATTAAAACATCATTTCCAGAGAAATCTAGTTTTGGATTCCGAACTGCAAATTCAAGATTTTTCAAAAACTTGTTTTACTCATATTTCAAAATCTACCTTTCGAAATCTTGATTTTCTTTCTTTTTTGGAAAACTATGGATATAATAGTTTGGAAAATTCTTATCTCAAAGAATTCTGAGCTATATTCCAACTTTTACACTAGTTTGACTTTTATAGCGCGAAATCGCGAACTGCCGTTACGCGACGCGCTTATTTTTAACTAAATTTCTCATTTCTTTTCAAACTTCACCAAAACACTTTTAAATGTTTATAAAACATTTCAAATATATTTTAAACCATTTTAAGGAGGTTTAACACTTCCATACACATACCATTTCTTTAATTCAACGAAATTGATTTCCTTTATGCTTATCGACGTGTATATTCATGATTTGCATATATACTCAACATTCATATTTAAACAACTAAACATGATGATGAAAGAAATATTAAACATCTATTGCAAATATCATATCATCATTCAAAATATAATATAGTAGTTTAGGAGTTCTCACATTGATTTCCTATCGGAAAAAGACTATAGCTTCACTAACTCGCGATCCGAGCTCACGAACCCCAACACCTTGCCTCCTAATATGCTCGGCCATTCCATGCCAAAAGTGGTGCTCGACCAAGCATAGGAAATGAGGTGTAGGAATTTGGATTATCATTGAATTTACCGAAAACTAGACCTAAAAATAGATTATTTTCTATCGGGTTTTTGGACACTCAACTCTCTAAATTTCAAAATATGGTCAAAATTTATAGGAAATTACTTTCTCTACAGTTTCAAAAAAAATCATCTAATTTGGATTAGTTATGAGGAAGTTATGGCCAAGAGAAGAAGAGGTATTCTCGGACTCGTCAAAACAAAGCCCGAAAATGCACTGTAAAAAAGTGGTATCTTGACCTAGTTAGGCTCAAAACTAGTAGAAGTGCTAAACATGAAATTTAGCCACTGGAATTTCACATGGTTTGAAAAAAATAATTATCTTATTTGGATCTGTTTTGGATGAGTTATACTCGAACGAAAAAGAGGTATTTTCGGCCATTAAAACCGAGCTTGAAATGCTTTGGAGAAAATGGAGTTTTGAGTATAGCTAACTTTATAATGGGAAGAGATGGTCAACTAGAAAGTTGTAGCCACTGAAATTTTGAAGGGTTTCAAAAAAAATCCCTCATTTCACTTTGATATGAGGAAGTTAGGCTTGAGTGAAAAAGGTGAAAAAATGTGATGAGAGGGTGAGCTATTTATAGCCAAAGGAAGAGTGCAAAGGAAGCCATACACACATCATCACTTCATGGCTTCTCCAACACACCTCCCCTCCTTCCTAGGCCAGCAAAAGCCTTTCCACCATGTGCCCATCACTTCCGTCCATTTCATGTATGCACAAGTTGACTTATGAAAGCCTAAGGAAGAAGCTTTATACAAAATATCTTTAATTTTTGTCTTACGTATGTATTTGTAAGTGTATAAGCATATATGTATGTATACATATTTTCATATGCATGTTAGTGGATGTATTTGTATGTTACGTATATGTACATGTTTTTTATGGCAGTTCCAAAAAAACGTACTTCTATATCAAAAAAACGCATTCGTAGAAATATTTGGAAGAAAAAGGGAAATTTAGTTGCACTAAAAGCCTTTTCTTTAGCAAAGTCAGTTTCTACGGGAAATTCAAAAAGTTTTTTTGTTCGGCAAACGACATATAAACAACGTTGCAATGATTTCGAACAATTTTCGTTCGATAAACCGTTGCCGATCGAAGAACCGATTCCCGGGCACATTTTCACTTATACTTTAACGTACATATATTTGTAAACAAAATTTAAAAATAATTTTCTTATCATTTTAAATGAATTAAAATAATCATATTTCATTTATAAAACCATATAAATTTATATTAACAATTATTTACGTAAATCGCTTTTATACCGATAAAGCTATATCGATTTTTCCTTATATTTTCAAATCAAATATATCTCTTTATAAAACTATTATAAATGATTCATCATCACTTTATAACTATTAAAAATGAATTATAATCTTTTTAAAATCATTATTTGAATAATTATAATAATTATTTAATCATTAAATCTCAATTTAATTTAAATTAAATTAATCAATTATCATATTTAAGAGCATTATTAACAAATGTCAAAAACACATTTTATTCTCAAAAATAAATCAATTGATTTTATTTCATATTCTTGTTTATTTATAAACATAAGTGTATATATCCAGCTCTGTGCGTGACGTTTTATGATTATAGAGCTGTTTATCTATAAAACAATTTTCAGCCATTTTATCGATTTAGATTTCGAGTAAAATATTTTTATAAATACTTATTCAAAATAAAATTACTATTACTTATTATCACTCAAAAAAATATTACTTGTATTATCAACCTTTTATTTAAAAATAGATATAATTTATCAAAGTGATAAATTGGCGGGTCGTTACAGACTTTCCCCTTAAAAGAATTTCGTCCCCGAAATTACCCAAAACAAAACCCAAAGGTTTGCCCAAAATATTTATTTTTAAACTTACATCCATATGATGTACATAGATCATCCTTAAACAATAACTGATTCGATCTTCTATTCGAATTCACAACTTCACTTCCGAACTAGTATTGATTCCCTGATCCTTTAGTGCGAACTCTAACCAGGCTTTCTGATCAAAACTTTAGTTCTCCTTGCATATGTAACGACCCTGAATTTTTGACATTTCAAATGTGAATATTTAATTAAGTTTAAATATTCGAATGATAGTTTAATTTGAAATTCGAATATCAGAATGAATTTGGCAATTTAATTATTGAATTTAATTATATGAAGTTGAGTAAAAAATTGAATCTTCAGTTTTGAGCTGATTAAAAATAATATGAAGTCTTGTAAAATCTATATTGATAATACTGAAGATAATAAAAGCTTCAGAATTAAATTTGAAACTGTTTTGTTCAGTTTTGAAATTTTGTCGTTTAAATTGAATTTAAAAATAGCCTTCCGGGGCACAGTCTCGAAATTCGACGAAACCAGTTCCATTAGATCCATAATATTGTATTATTATCGGATTTTAATTTTCGTAGTGTTTGGAGTTGTTTTGTGACCGTACGGTAAGCAAACGCGCTGAAATTTATATCGAAATTCAATATTATAATTGGTCCAAAAAAGCTATCTTCTCCATACGATCGAATTTGGATTCGGAACCTTTTCCATTGTGTTTGGAATAAGCGTATAACATTATGAACGCCTAGGGGCATGCCTCGATAGGAAGTCAAAATTTTTAGTTGAAATTGTTGGGACAATTTAAATTTGAATTAGAATTAGTATATATATATTTATACCCTAGTCAATCTTCAGCTGCATTTCTATCATTGTAGCTAGGTTTGCAGGTACGGTAACATCTTATCCTATCCCCTTTATCCCACTCGGCACGCAACCTTTCCAGCTGAAATATCAGAAGGAAGAGCACATATACATCGCGTTCCTTATCTTCGTTCCTCCTTCATTTTTCACGAAAATGAAATTCTTTGGGAAAAAAAGAAAAAAAATGGCGGAACGAATTCAAAATAGCAAGCTATCTTCTTTCCTATTCATCTCCCTCTCCCATTCTTTTTCCGTTCCCAATCAAGTGAAATCAACTCGGCCAACACTAAAATAAAATAAAACGAAGTAATCGATCGAACTCGAGCACGATCGACTGGAAGGCCGCGCCTACGCGTGATTAAGGCACAGCAGCGGCGGCGCGCCGAAAATTGAGTCGCGATCTGGTTAAGGGAATCTCGCGAGGCCAGTGCGAATCGAGGCGGCGATAGTATGGAGGCGCTCGCGTGGGCCAGAGCAGATCAATGGTGGCTGCGAAGGATTGGGTGCCACGAGTCGTTTTCGCGCTGGCGTGCGATTTCTGGGGCAGTGGGGGTCTCAGGGTCGGCGACGCGATGTCGTGTGGAGGTTGCGATAGCTAGGGTTTCGATCCCTGTTCGTCATCGTCAGTGAGGTATAACATTTTAAGTTAAATGTTCTTAAGTTAAACTGGCAACTTAATATTGTTTTAAATTGTTTTAAAATAACAGTAAGGTATAGATGCAGATTTTCAATTTATATATATAGGTAAAAGTTTGAAAATTTAAAAGGGACTGGTTTAAAAAAATTAAAAGTATTAGTTTAAAAAATTAAAATCATTGGTTAATTAAATTTATCCAATAGGAATTTATTATTCGATTTATTTCGAATATTAATAAATTTATATAATGTCTTTACAAGGTCTATAAATCGAGAAAACAAGTCGAATTGGAAATGGATTGCAAAACAAAATCAAAGGTGAGATCTTTTCACTCAAATTAAAATTGAATTGCAGTTATTGATTGATTGCCTGATTATGATAGTATATATAGTAGTATATAGCAATATATATATATATATATATTGGAGTTGTTGATTTCCCGCATTATATAGCGGATGAGACCCTATGCACTGCATAATAGCGATGATATTTTATAAATCCCATATACCGCGATATTCCACCTCAAAGTGGAATGGGTATTTAGTTATTCTGCTAACATCTGTGGATGCAGGGAAACAGTTTGGAGGGATCCAACTGGATTCCTCAAATTATATGAATTTGTTTCATATGTTGTATGAATTTGTTTCATATGCTATGTGATTATTTTATTTATAACCTGTGAATGAATATATTTGTGATTGAATTTGTTAAAGGCTATAATTTAGCCGAATGTATTTTTGGTATCGTTGGATACCAGAAATAAATAAATTTGGGTTTTTGAAATTAAAGTTGGAATTTTTTGTAAATTCCTTTTGAAAGAATTGGATTAATTTAAAAGAAGTTTGAAAAAGATAAAGTTTTATCTTTGAATCATATTGAATAAAATTCCAAATATGGGAAAAAAGCTTTAATATTGTTTATAAGTTGAAGAATTATATAAAATTTGGATTTTTAAAGAGATTGGAAGAGATAAAAGAATTTGTTTTCTTTAAAAAGAATTTGTTTCTTTAAAAGGAATTTATTTTAAAAGGGAAATAAATTTGGAAATCCATTTGAAAGTTGATTTGGAGTTGATAGTGAATATTTGAGAAATCGATTTTTAAAATCGTATAAAAAGTGAATATTTGGGAATGTAAATTCAGAATGGAATTTATAAAGGAAAGTGAAATTGTTTTAAAAATAAACACTAATTTATTTTTAAAGTGTGAAAGTAATTTACAAATTTGGGATGTAAATTTGAAATAAATCGATAAGGATTTATTCACTTGGTTTAAATGGACCATTTTGAAATGGAAGTGTATTTTCCTTGAAAAGGCCGAGTATATTTCCAAAGTAGTTTTAAATTATAAATGAAGAAATTCTGAAATTGGATTTTAAGGAATATTTTGGAGATAAAATATTTGAACTCAGCAGATTTCCAGTGGAAATGAATAAATATTTGGAAATATATCCCGTGTAGGGAAATTGATTTGAAATTTGTTTTCCAAAGTTTGAAAGGTGAAAAGTGATTTGAAATTTGTTTCCAAATGGTTGAAGTGTTAAACCATATCTCGCGAAGATATTTTGAAATTAAATAATTTGGGAAAATTATTTAAATTGGTTGATTGTTGTGAATGTTGTTTGATAGTTAAATCACCAACTATCAATATTTTCCTTTGAAATGGCACTTGAATTTGTTTTAAAACAAGCGCCCATTATTCGGTTAAGCCGGGAGAGGACTTTGTGTCATATAACCCATTCCGAATAATGATACGACATTTTGAATTGCAATTGAAGACCGGTGTGAAGACCGGGTATTTTCGAAAATGAAAGGACAACCTGTCGAATGTCTCTGCACCGAGTTGCTCCGGTATAGAGATTTATATCACTCTTCTTGTGATGGGAAGTCCGGATGTGATTAGGGAATATCCGGATTGCAAGGGCTTCTTTGGAAGTGCCTTTGGTTCTGTTCGAACTTGGAACAGACTTGTATGGCTGTTTGTCTGACATTACACTTTGAGATATAAAGCTGATTTCTTTCAAATACATTGTTGTTGGTGGTGGAGAATTTATTCTCTTAGCTTAACACCCTTCCCTGAGACGTACGAGCTCAGAGGTTATGCAGTTGAAGGTTATCAGTGATATGCTCCCAATTTGGTGGTGTGGCATGCTGAGTGTTGCTGATCATTTGTTGATCATTTGTTATCAAAGCATGGCTTTCGTGTAAAGCGTAGCTTTGTGGATGAGACCTCATCGGACCTCACAACCCGGAAATGGTCGAAACAGGAAAGATGCAGCAAGGTTATGAGGGTCGCGCCCTTTAGGGTATGTCATTTCCTTCTGGAAAAAGGTGATATTATGGTATGGATCCCAGATATTTACCTGTGTGGTTGCTCCAATCTCATTTACTGTGTGATTGTTGCTGTGTGATCGAGGGCCCTCAGATAAAGGTCCCAAAGGACCGGAGGGTGGCATATTCGTGTAGTAGTTACCTAGTGTAAGGGGTAACCCGACCTTGTGTTGGCAGAGAGCTAGTTAGTTCTCGGGACGTCCATCCAGAGGCGTACCCATGTGGCAGTAGGAAGTTCCTTAGCCTGACCATTTGTTGGAAAATCCAAAGAAACAATACGAACCTTGTACGGTTTTAGTTGTATAACCTGCTATGGAATGTGGCGGTAACATGCTATTGAACATAGTAGCTATAGTAGACATAAGTGCGGAATGCCTATGCTGGCTAAGATTAATATTATACTTTCGAAATGTTTTCCACACTAGACATTAATAATAATATCAACTGATTTTTCGTAGTAAGCATATTTGACTATCATAAGGAGAAATCTCCTCTAATTCTGCGTTTGCATTGTGTGTGTGGCGGGAGGCCTTATGCCAGTTTCATTTTCCAAAAGCATTGCGAATTTCTTTTATTTTCTTTGTGAAAATAACTGTTTTGCGATCTCACACCAGTCACCATGACTGACTCGGAGTTTATTGTTCCCTTTCTAAACTCTGGGTGCCCATAATTTTCCACACGGGCAGCCTAGAGTTATGTTATCAGGATATTCTGGATATTCTGGAGCTTTGGAGGCGAGCTGGATGGCGAGACGTACTCCCATACTTGTTTATTTATTCCGTTGTGTGTTCTGTATGAGGACAAGTTTATATAACTGTCCATTGTTGTATTGAGTTGTATATTGACTCTCATTGTTGTATTGTATAGACTGATATAGTTCTTTGTTTAAAAGACTAGTGATTATCTATTATATATTGTTCCGCTGCAAATGTGAGATTCTGATATTGTTTCTGTTTCTGTTTCTGTTTTTCTGTTCTTTCTTTTCTTCTGTCTTCTCCTACCTCTTCTTTTTAACCCTAATGGTTTGGTTTTCCGGCATTCGATTGCGCGACATTTGATACAGTGGATGAATTAATGTCGACTTTCGAGCGTCGAAAGATCTCAATCATTACATGTGGTATCAGAGCAGCCGGTTAAGCGACAACCCTGGCTCTGTTGGGTGTTACTCATTAGAGATAGAGTCAGTAGTACTATAGAATGAGTGTGAGTGTAATAATAGATATGAGTGCGTATTTGTTAGTGAATACAAAAATTTGTTTTGTATTGTGTTGACTTATCGGTTGATTGTTTATAGATTCTGGTCGGTGCAGTCTAGCTAACTGTTTCGATAGGGGTTTCTAAACTCTTAAACAAGATAAACCGACACAGTATTGTTTTAAATTGGGTAAATGAAATAATTTTGCCCAAAACTATTTTTTATAGAAAAGAAATCATTTTCCGCAAATTATTATAGTATATGGATGCTTGGTTGTTAGGAAGTGATAATATTGAATTATTATCATTGTTGTATGGAAAATGAATAAGAAATAATGGTATAATGAAAGATTTGGAGATAAATTCATTTAACAAATGAAATTTATAAATATGAATTGAAAGATAAGGAAATGAATTCATATACGAATGAGATTTGTAAATGTAAATTGTAATGTGATTTATAATTGGAAATAGAATTCCAGAAAAATATTTGAAAATAAAATTCATTTATGGAATGAAATTGGTAATGTGAATTTATAAATGAGTTTTATAAAATAAAATGAGATTTGATTTGAATCAAGTCAAAGAGAAAATCCAACTTGGAAAAAAATAAAATAATATGGATTGAATTCAAGTAAACTAACTGATAATTTATTAATTCATAAAATAATGAATTGGAAGTTGAATTAGTTAAATTAAAATTGAATTGTGAGCTGAATAAAAATGGTTTGAATTTGTATATAAATTCAAGTAAGTAGTAGAAATAAATTGAAAATTTCCTTATTATTGATAAAGTAAATTCAGGATGAATGGAATAAGGAAATTTGAAATTTAAAAAGGATAAGTGAATATCGTCAAAAATTTGCATAGAAACGATTGTCGTTTGACGCACACAAGATTATATAAAATTCTATGAGTTATTAAAAGAAAATAAAAATTAATTTTGGAATCAATTGAAAGGGATATGAGTTAGATTCATTTAAAAATGAATTGAATATAAGGAATTGCATTGTAAACCATTGAATTGGATGTGAATTAGATGAAAGAAATTTAATTTGTATCGAAACCATATAAATTGCTTGTGGGAATTATTTTGAATGCATTGCTTATGAAAACTATGTGTTTAGTGTTGAAAATAAGTGAAATGTAAATGAATTTCTTATATTTTTCACTTACGTGTTTAAACTGAGTAAGTACAGGTTTTTGGAAGCCGTTTGGCTGCATTAGTTGCGCAAATAGCTAAATAAATAAGCCGCTTTGCTTAAAATGCTAATAAAGGTATGCCTACGCAATACAAAATAGGAAATATGAACTGTTTCTGTTTTTCCGACCGAGTGGGTCGATGTATATATATTTATATCTTTTGTCAAATTGCAAAAGCTCCTCCGTACAAAGGAGACTCCGCCAAAATTTTCTGAAAATTTTGGGAGTTAGAAAAAAATTTGGAATTTTTGAAAATTTTCACTTAATGAAAAGTGATTTCAAATTGAATTTGAGATAAGGTAAATTGAATTCAATATCTAAAATGAAGTAAATTGAATTCAAATGGAATTGAAAATGCAAAGTTGAATGGAAATGAATAAATAACTTTGTTTGTAAAGTGAAAATAAATATAAGAAGTATGTAAATACTTATATTGAACTTAAGAAATAAAGAATGAAATTCTTAAGTAAATGGGTATTTGGAATCCAATAAGTAAATTTGGATGTTGTTGTTAAATAAAGTATACAGGGATTATAAAGGCTATAGGAAAATGGAATTGGATTTTGATTTCGAAGATAAGGTATGTATTTAAAATTTCAGTATGAAATTTGATTGGGTTTTTTATTTTGCCACTTGGCATTTTGTTTTCTATTGGAATTTGGGAGTCCATAGGGACATTTTGTAGTTGTACCGAGCTAGCCGCGCAAAGGAGACGCTGGCGAAATTTCTTGAAAATTTAGAGAGTTAGAAATTTTTTGAGAAATTTTGGATAATTTAAAATTTGAATTTAAGTTTAAATTTGAATTGTGAAGTAAATAAAGTTGTTTGGAAACTATGGTTAAGATTTGGACAATTAGTTGAAATAATGGATCTTTAATAAAAAGAAGATTGGTTTGAAAATTTGATAAAACTGTTTGGTTTTGGTAAAATGATAAACGGGTATTGGAGCATTCTTCTTGACTTGTAATTTCGGGACGAAATTCTTTTAAGGGGGAAGGTTGTAACAACCCTGAATTTCTGACATTTGAAATGTGAATATTTAATTGAGTTTAAATATTCGAATGATAGTTTAATTTGAAATTTGAATATCAGAATGAATTTGGCAATTTAATTATTGAATTTAATTATATGAAGTTGAGTAAAAAATTGAATCTTCAGTTTTGAGCTGATTAAAAATAATGTGAAGTCTTGTAAAATCTATATTGATAATACTGAAGATAATAAAAGCTTCAGAATTAAATTTGAAATTGTTTTGTTTAGTTTTGAAATTTTGTCGTTTAAATTGAATTTAAAAATAGCCTTCCGGGGCACAATCTCGAAATTCGACGAAACCAGTTCCATTGGATCTGTAATATTGTATTATTATCGGATTTTAATTTTCGTAGTGTTTGGAGTTGTTGTGTGACTGTACGGTAAGAAAACACGCTGAAATTTATATCGAAATTCAATATTATAACTGGTCCAAAAAAGCTATTGTAACAACCCGCATATTTATCGATTTTATATTTAAATATTTCATCGTTCGTCGAATTATAGTCCGAAAAGCTACTTTTTGCAAACAGTCGAATTAGGACTCGAGACCACTTCCACTGAGTTCAAAATGCCGTTTGCGACCTTTTTGAGTATAAGCTTCAATATGTTTGGAGTTAGTAGAATTTTGCTACTTTTTCACTTTGGACTTTGGGTTTGGTTCAGCCCATTTGCCCAATTCTGGTTTCATTAACTCAAGCTCCACTCCCTCTCCTCTTCATTACTTCACTTTCATTTCCTAACACTTAAGCTTCATCAAAAATGGAGAGTGGAATGGGAAATTAAAACTCCAAACCCTAGTTCATTTGCAAATCCTTCTTCTAGCTCCAAATTCAAAGAGAAGCTATTGGTAAGCATCCTCTTCATCTTCTCCAACTCATTCTCCTTTCAATTTCAGAAATTCCCTAAACCTAATTTAGGAAATGTTTCTCTTTTAAGCTTAGATTCAAGCTTGTTGAGTTGGAATTGAAGAGTGATTGTCCTTAACTTGCTCTATAGCTCCCTCTTCATTGTTTTTGTGTAAAAGGTGAGATTTTTATCTCACATCTATGACTATAATTATCTTTGGTTGTTATGTATGAATTCCTAACACCTCTTCATGTGCATTTGCTCTTGATTTGGATTGGTTTTGTGAATATTCCAGTTTTTGGGTTTTTAAGTCAAATTTGTGTGAAAAATCCTTTTATGGATGTTTGATCATGCTTTTGGTGAAGCATCGAGGAGCATATAGGGCCGGGTTGTCGATTGGCATAAACCCTTAGCGCCAATGTTCGTCCGGTTGCATTTTGGAAGAGTTTGCTCTTCATTTGGATAGGCTGAAAAACAGCCCAGGCATGATTCAGTCGACTGAAATCTCTGTTCAGTCGACTGAACCTGGAAACAGAAAGTTTCCAGGCATGATTCAGTCAACTGAAATCTCTGTTCAGTCAACTGAATTTGTTGTTTCAGCCCACTTTGCCTTTTGGGATTGAATTTCCAATTTGAATCGATTCGTGATGATCCAATTTGTTGTTATCATTTATTATGACTTTGATGACTCCTTTTTCGGGATTTTTGAATATCCATTTCGATGGATTCTTTATCGGTTTAAATGGATTTGATTCACGTTTTCGTATGTGAATTTTTGATGATTGATTGTTTCTATAATCACTTCTATGATTTGTCACTTTAAAATATAAAGGTTTTCTATACTAGTAGTAAATATCAAAACCCTTTTCATTAAAACGATTTCAACACTATTTTATTATAAAGCTCGTTTCTTAAACCGTTTTCCAATCTATTAGTATATACAAACCTTTACCTCACTCGTATGAGAAATCTAATTAAACGGCTTAGTAAAACAAGTGGTATGAAACGCTTGCGTTTACTTCGTTGGTTAATTCTTGGACTTGTTCGACTGAAACCCTTGTGACAATTTTCGAGTGGAAATCTACAATCTGTTCGTAAATATTTGAGTTAAGCAAGTGGTTATGGGACATGAAGCTTAACTCTTATATTTACTAGCTTAGTTTGATCGACACTTCTTGATGATCGATGATGATCATTTTATGGTTTAGACTAGCAATGTGCGATATCTCTTTGTCCGCAATGGGGGACTACCCTGTCAGGAGGAGCTTCGGCTCATTAGGAGGAGCTTCGGCTCATAGTCCGCAATGGGGGACTATACCCTGTCAGGAGGAGCTTCGGCTCATCAGGAGGAGTTTCGGCTCGTCAGGAGGAGCTTCAGCTCGTTTTTATGGGATAACGACCCATTTTATAATACGCGTGTTGGGGAGTTTTCACACTCCCATTTTTGATAGGCTTCTTCCTCTCTTGTGATTTCTGGACTTCTCATTGATGATTTCTAGAATTTATGTTTCACCAACTTTTACAATTGACATTGATATGTATGTCATTATTTGTGGCTTGGTGAATTAAATTAAGAATATGACATTCTTTTAATCTTTGAGAAGATTCTTGTGATATTGATTAATCTCTAGATTGATTTTCGATTAGATACTTATCACAGTATGGCTTTTTGGTTATCATGCGTTTTTGTTATATCTCTTCTTATATCTCATTTTATATGATATTTATAGCTAGACTGATCCGTTTATTATTTCCTTCTTAAATAATACTCAGGTCAGACTGAGATATTACAGGTGCTTCCTCTTGTCTTCCTATCTGGAACCATCATCTGACTTTTGGTTAACTACTTAGCTTGTAGTTTTTGTTGTATACATTTGAGATTTAGACTCCTTGATGTATACATATTCTTTTGTCTAGCACTTGTATATGTTCTTTTGTGATATTGTGGATCTTGTTAGATCACTACTCTGATGTACACTTTCATGTGTTATATTCATATCTATTTCCGCCTTTGTGATATGAATTGTCTGTGACTGATTCGTGTTATGTTCATTTCTATATTTGTTTCCAAAGTATATATACATAGCCACCGTGTAGTAGCTTTGAGTTTGTATCGGTGTGTCAGATTTCCTCTTGAGATGAAAAGTTATATTTTTATCTGGCATATCAGTACTCGCACAAAGCAATTACACGGATGGTCGCTCCTCAACAGCCTTATTCTCCGCGCTAGTTGACGTCATTACTCCGTATTGTCCTTGGCTAGCGTGGGTATAGAGGTGGGGCGTCACAACTTGGTATCAGAGCCAAACTTCGGAACAATGTAGAATAATTTAGCAAGGATCATGTCCTAAGTCTTTCTTAGGAGTCGTGCTTTAGGAATTTATTCGAGTCAATTGGACCCGTTCTATCCTATTTTCTTTTATGATTCCTTGTTTTATCAATCATGATTGTTTGATATTCATTCTGAGAATAACCTTTTCCTCTTCTTTCTTTCTTTCTTAGAGAAGAGAAATGGTTAGACCTGGCCGTACCAACGTCGGTCAATCCAGTGCTACTCCTCAGGAGGGAGTATTTATGTCTGCCCAGCAGCTTCTAGATCTTGTTAAGAATGCTCAATCTATCGGACCCATTCCAGAGCCTACTCATCCTAGATCCGGTTTTGCACGCTTGTGTAGAGATTATACCGATTTGGGTGGAAGGCCATTCCGGGGATCCGAGAGTGTCATTGAAATCCTAGCTTGGCTGAGATCATGCGACCGCATCTTTTCTCGCATGAATCTTGTTGATCTCCACCGAGTCCAAGTGGCTTCTAGCATGCTCCAAGAAAGAGCATTGGATTGGTACGAGCTTCTTATTTCTGAAATCGTTGAAGCAGATCTCACTTGGGAGCAATTCTGGGAAAGATTCGAATTGAAATTTATGCCGAAGGCTGAAAAAGTAACTTTGGCCCGGCGATTTATCGACCTTGTTCAAGGTGAATCTTCTGTGACGGACTACGTCGCATCTTTCGAATCTCTTTCTAAATACGGGGTTGAATACATTAATACCCCATTGAAGAAAAATCAGAGATTTGTTTATGGCTTGAATAAGAATCTTAAAAAGCCTTTACTTTTGAAACTAGAAGTTTCTTTCGATCGGCTTATAGATATCGCTCTTCGACTTGAAGAGGCCGATAGAGAAAGCGATGTTGAGATTGTGGGTGTCAATAAGAAGAGGCATCCCTTTATTAAGTTCGAAAGTCCTAATCCAAACAAGAGGGTGAAGCAAGTGACTTCTATAGCAAAGACTCCCATCCCTAATCGTGGAGAATGCTACAATTGTGGCTCTAAGGACCATCATATAAATAGGTATCCAAGGCCTATTTCTTGCCGCTATTGCAAAAGTGCGGATCATTATATATCTTCATGTCCCAAACATCAAAGCAAGAGAGAGGGAGAGCTGAATGTAGTGCGAGCTCCTAGTGGCACTTCCCTTGGTCAAGGTATTTATCATTTTATCCTTGACGATATTTGTTTTGGGATTATCTTATTCGAGTTCTTTTTGATTTTGGTTTCATCTCATTATTTTTTTTATATAAAAAGAACTTGGATTCTTTTTCTTTAAACATTTCTTGGCTTGATGACTTCTTTGAGGATTGCGAATCCAGATTGGTGGATCCGTAACACTCAATTTGCTTTTTATTGATGTCGAAATTATTTTATGTGATTTTTATTTCTGAGCCGATTTTTACTTATGCTTCGGAATTGACTTTTGTAAGGATTGGCTTAATTATTATGAAGCCATATCCTTTGTCCCGTGTGGACTATTCATCTTCGACATTTTCAATCTGTTAAGCAGATTTCTGTTTTTCCTTTGTGATTTTGATTCCAATTTGATGGCATCATTTTATTCTTTAAGCTCACATGATGAGGAAAGTGTTATTTCTCTCATTCATGTAGTTTGTGAAATTTTTCGGGTATTTTTGAGCTTGTCTTAGGATTATCACCTAAGCAGTCTTTTGAGTGGTGTTAAGGATTTTTCAGCTCGACCTTGCCACCAGTTTTCATTTGCTACGAGTTGTGGAAGTTGGCATTCCACTTACCGCATTCCGCACTCGTTATGATTCTTATGAATGACTTATTATGACATTCAGCTTATTTCATCCGTTTTATGAATCGAGTATTCTACGAATATCTCGATGACTCCATTCTTGTATTTATTGATTTTGGATGAAAACAGCAATTTAAAATTTTGCAAATCTTTTTTGTAAGATTTATTTATAAGTATGATTGGATTTTGTTCTTGAAACGAGCAAGGAATATTCTTAGAAACTTTAAGAGACATTTTTATCATATAAAAGATGATTTTGTGATTGTATTGCCCATTGAGTGCTTTAATAATTCTGGTCGATGCGCTTGATCAACGTTATCAATAAGAATCTCCTAAACGCTTTGATGAGACAGTCAGACACAATATATTGACTTGTAAAAATGTAAATTTTTCTAGAAAGATTATTACATAAAGATAAATGTAATTTTGAAAGTTTTAACTTTTCGGGAAAGAAGGTTATTTAAAAGAAATTCTTTCTTTTCGACACTCTTATTCTTGTGATTCCCAAAGGGAACCAAGACTTTATCTTTTGTACCAATGCTAATCGTATTGGTTTGGATGCCGTTCTCTTGCATAAGAGAACGTGCTATCACTTGTGCTTCTAAATCATTAAAGTCGATCGAGACTAGGTATGCCACTCATGATCTAGCTCGCGGCTATTGTTTTCGCTTTTAGAGTTTGGCATCATCATTTTTGGGGGAGAAATTTTTTCTCCACCTCGATCATAAATATTTGGAATATTTATTTCCCATAAGGAACTTCATGTTGACTCAAGTTCCTGTCATCTTATGATCTTAATATTCTTTTTATTCCCAGAAGGGAAATCGTGTTGCCAATGCGCTTAGTCGTAAGCAACAAGTGGTTGATTATTTGATGATGTCTGAATGGTATTATCTTTTTATCAAGTTCATCGGACGTTTTGATATACTTCATTTTATTGAGCTTTATCTCATTTCTTTTATGGACTCGGGTCCGATGTTCTTTTATGGTGTTCGGTTCATTGGACGTACCGTTTTTGTACTGCGTCGGTGTTCCAAATTATTTGAGCTTCGGTTCATTGGACGTACCGTTTTTGTACTGCGTTGATGTTCCGAATTATTCGAGGTTCTAGTTTCTCGGGCGTATTGTTATTGTACTACGTCGTTGCACCGGCTCAAATTTTCTGCTATTCATGACGTTTTCCACATAACTACGGAAATGCCTTCGAGATTCCAATTCTATTCTTGAGCCCGGTGTTGTTGAAGAAATTGAAGTTTCACCAAATTTGACTTATGAGCAACATCCTATTCGCATCATTGCTTCGGAGGTTGAGCGCCTTTGAAATAAAGATTTCACTTTCTGTGAAAGTTCAATGGTTCTCAAATCCTAAGGATTGCTCTTGGGAATCCAGAGAATTCATCGAGCGAACACGTTCGGGCTTACTCCTTCATGCTCTTTATGGTGAACTTCTTATTTCAAACTTTCTTTTGTGATGATATGCTTTTATGGTTGTTACTTTTTAGTTATTTCTTAAGATTGCATGGACGCAATTTCTATAAGGAGGGGAGTCTGTAACAACCCGCATATTTATCGATTTTATATTCAAATATTTTATTTAAATATTTCATCATTCGTCGGATTATAGTCCGAAAAGCTACTTTTTGCAAACAGTTGAATTAGGACTCGAGACCACTTCCATTGAGTTCAAAATGCCGTTTGCGACCTTTTTGAGTATAAGCTTCGATATGTTTGGAGTTAGTAGAATTTTGCTACTTTTTCACTTTGGACTTTGGGTTTGGTTCAGCCCATTTGCCCAATTCTGGTTTCATTAACTCAAGCTCCACTCCCTCTCCTCTTCATTACTTCACTTTCATTTCCTAACACTTAAGCTTCATCAAAAATGGAGAGTGGAATGGAAAATTAAAACTCCAAGCCCTAGTTCATTTGCAAATCCTTCTTCTAGCTCCAAATTCAAAGAGAAGCTATTGGTAAGCATCCTCTTCATCTTCTCCAGCTCATTCTCCTTTCAATTTCAGAAATTCCCTAAACCTAATTTAGAAAATGTTTCTCTTTTAAGTTTAGATTCAAGCTTGTTGAGTTGGAATTGAAGAGTGATTGTCCTTAACTTGCTCTATAGCTCCCTCTTCATTGTTTTTGTGTAAAAGGTGAGATTTTTATCTCACATCTATGACAATAATTATCTTTGGTTGTTAGGTATGAATTCCTAACACCTCTTTATGTGCATTTGCTCTTGATTTGGATTGGATTTGTGAATATTCCAGTTTTTGGGTTTTTAAGTCAAATTTGTGTGAAAAATCCTTTTATGGATGTTTGATCATGCTTTTGGTGATGCATCGAGGAGCATATAGGGCCGGGTTATCGATTGGCATAAACCCTTAGCGCCAATGTTTGTCCGATTGCATTTTGGAAGAGTTTGCTCTTTATTTGGATAGGCTGAAAAATTGCCCAGGCATGATTCAGTCTACTGAAATCTCTGTTCAGTCGACTGAACCTGGAAACAGAAAGTTTCAAGGCATGATTCAGTCAACTGAAATCTCTGTTCAGTCAACTGAATTTGTTGTTTCAGCCCACTTTGCCTTTTGGGATTGAATTTCCAATTTGAATCGATTCGTGATGATCCTATTTGTTGTTATCATTTATTATGACTTTGATGACTCCTTTTTTGGGATTTTTGAATATCCATTTCGATGGATTCTTTATCGGTTTAAATGGATTTGATTCATGTCTTCGTATGTGAATTTTTGATGATTGATTGTTTCTACAATCACTTTTATGATTTGTCACTTTAAAATATAAAGGTTTTCTATACTAGTAGTAAATATCAAAACCCTTTTCATTAAAACGATTTCAACACTATTTTATTATAAAGCTCGTTTCTTAAGCCGTTTTCCAATCTATTAGTATATACAAACCTTTACCTCACTCGTATGAGAAATCTAATTAAACGGCTTAGTAAAACAAGCGGTATGAAACGCTTGCGTTTACTTCGTCGGTTAATTCTTGGACTTGTTCGACTGAAACCCTTGTGACAATTTTCGAGTGGAAATCTACAATCTGTTCGTAAATATTTGAGTTAAGCAAGTGGTTATGGGACATGAAGCTAAACTCTTATATTTACTAGCTTAGTGTGATCGACACTTCTTGATGATCGATGATGATCATTTTATGGTTTAGACTAGCAATGTGCGATGTCTCTTTGTCCGCAATGGGGGACTATACCCTGTCAGGAGGAGCTTCGGCTCATAGTCCGCAATGGGGGACTATACCTTGTCAGGAGGAGCTTCGGCTCATCAGGAGGAGCTTCGGCTCATCAGGAGGAGTTTCAGCTCGTCAGGAGGAGCTTCGGCTCGTTTTTATGGGATAACGACCCATTTTATGATACGCATGTTGGGGAGTTTTCACACTCCCGTTTTTGATAGGCTTCTTCCTCTCTTGTGATTTCTGGACTTCTCATTGATGATTTCTGGAATTTATGTTTCATCAACTTTTACAATTGACATTGATATGTATGTCATTATTTGTGGCTTGGTGAATTAAATTAAGAATATGACATTCTTTTAATCTTTGAGAAGATTCTTGTGATATTTGATTAATCTATGGATTGATTTTCGATTAGATACTTATCACAGTATGGCTTTTTGGTTATCATGCGTTTTTGTTATATCTCTTCTTATATCTCATTTTATCTGATATTTATAGCTAGACTGATCCGTTTATTATTTTCTTCTTAAATAATACTCGGGTCAGACTGAGATATTACAGGTGCTTCCTCTTGTCTTCCTATCTGGAACCATCATCTGACTTTTGGTTAACTACTTAGCTTGTAGTTTTTGTTGTATACATTTGAGATTTAGACTCCTTGATGTATACATATTCTTTTCTCTAGCACTTGTATATATTCTTTTGTGATATTGTGGATCCTGTTAGACCACTACTCTGATGTACACTTTAATGTGTTATATTCATATCTATTTCCGCCTTTGTGATATGAATTGTCTGTGACTGATTTGTGTTATGTTCATTTCTATATTTGTTTTCGAAGTATATATACATAGCCAACGTGTAGTAGCTTTGAGTTTGTATCGGTGTGTCGGATTTCCTCTTGAGATGAAAAGTTATATTTTTATCTGGCATATCGGTACTCGCACAAAGCAATTGCACGGATGGTCGCTCCTCAACGGCCTTATTCTCCGCGCTAGTTGACGGCATTACCCCGTATTATCCTTGGCTAGCGTGGGTATAGAGGTGGTGTGTCACAACTTGGTATCCGAGCCAAACTTCGGAACAATGTAGAATAATTTAGCAAGGATCATGTCCTAAGTCTTTCTTAGGAGTAGTGCTTTAGGAATTTATTCGAGTCAATTGGACCCGTTCTATCCTATTTTCTTTTATGATTCCTTGTTTTATCAATCATGATTGTTTGATATTCATTCTGAGAATAACCTTTTCCTCTTCTTTCTTTCTTTCTTAGAGAAGAGAAATGGTTAGACCTGGCCGTACCAACGTCGGTCAATCCAGTGCTACTCCTCAGGAGGGAGTATTTATGTCTGCCCAACAGCTTCTAGATCTTGTTAAGAATGCTCAATCTATCGGACCCATTCCAGAGCCTACTCATCCTAGATCCGGTTTTGCACGCTTGTGTAGAGATTATACCGATTTGGGTGGAAGGCCATTCCGGGGATCCGAGTGTGTCATTGAAATCCAAGCTTCGCTTAGATCATGCGACCGCATCTTTTCTCGCATGAATCTTGTTGATCTCCACCGAGTCCAAGTGGCTTCTAGCATGCTCCAAGAAAGAGCATTGGATTGGTATGAGCTTCTTGTTTCTGAAATCGTTGAAGCGGATCTCACTTGGGAGCAATTCCGGGAAAGATTCGACTTGAAATTTGTGCCGGAGGCTGAAAAAGTAACTTTGGCCCGGCGTTTTATCGACCTTGTTCAAGGTGAATCTTCTGTGACGGACTACGTCGCATCTTTCGAATCTCTTTCTAAATACGGGGTTGAATACATTTATACCCCCATTGAAGAAAAATCAGAGATTTGTTTATGGCTTGAATAAGAATCTTAAAAAGCCTTTACTTTTGAAACTAGAAGTTTCTTTCGATCGGCTTATAGATATCGCTCTTCGACTTGAAGAGGCCGATAGAGAAAGCGATGTTGAGATTGTGTGTGTCAATAAGAAGAGGAATCCCTTTATTAAGTTCGAAAGTCCTAATCCAAACAAGAGGGTGAAGCAAGTGACTTCTATAGCAAAGACTCCCATCCCTAATCGTGGAGAATGCTACAATTGTGGCTCTAAGGACCATCATATAAATAGATGTCCAAGGCCTATTTCTTGCCGCTATTGCAAAAGTGCGGATCATTATATATCTTCATGTCCCAAACGTCAAAGCAAGAGAGAAGGAGAGCTGAATGTAGTGCGAGCTCCTAGTGGCACTTCTCTTGGTCAAGGTATTTCTCATTTTATCCTTGACGATATTTGTTTTGGGATTATCTTATTCGAGTTCTTTTTGATTTGGGTTTCATCTCATTATTTTTATATCAAAAGAACTTGGATTCTTTTTCTTTAAACATTTCTAGGCTTGATGACTTCTTTGAGGATTGCGAATCCGGATTGGTGGATCCGCAACACTCAATTTGTTTTTTATTTATGTCGAAATTATTTTATGTGATTTTTATTTCCGAGCTGATTTTTACTTATGCTTCAGAATTGACTTTTGTAAGGATTGGCTTAATTATTATGAAGCCATATCCTTTGTCCCGTGTGGACTATTCATCTTCGACATTTTCAATCTGTTAAGCAGATTTCTGTTTTTCCTTTGTGATTTTGATTCCAATTTGATGGCATCATTTTATTCTTTAAGCTCACATGATGAGGAAAGTGTTATTTCTCTCATTCATGTAGTTTGTGAAATTTTTCGGGTATTTTTGAGCTTGTCTTAGGATTATCACCTAAGCAGTCTTTTGAGTGGTGTTAAGGTCTTTTCAGCTCGACCTTGCCACCGGTTTTCATTTGCTACGAGTTGCGGAAGTTGGCATTCCACTTACCGCATTCCGCACTCGTTATGATTCTTATGAATGACTTATTATGACATTCAGCTTATTTCATCCGTTTTATGAATCGAGTATTCTACGAATATCTCGATGACTCCATTCTTGTATTTATTGATTTTGGATGAAAACAACAATTTAAAATTTTGTAAATCTTTTTCGTAAGATTTATTTATAAGTATGATTGGATTTTGTTCTTGAAACGAGCAAGGAATATCTTAGAAACTTTAAGAGACATTTTTATCATATAAAAGATGATTTTGTGATTGTATTGCCCATTGAATGCTTTAAGAATTCTGGTCGATGCGCTTGATCAACGTTATCGATAAGAATCTCCTAAACGCTTTGATGAGACAGTCAGACACAATATATTGACTTGTAAAAATGTAAATTTTTCTAGAAAGATTATTACATAAAGATAAATGTAATTTTGAAAGTTTTAGCTTTTCGGGAAAGAAGGTTATTTAAAAGAAATTCTTTCTTTTCGATACTCTTATTCTTGTGATTCCCGAAGGGAACCAAGAATTTATCTTTTGTACCAATGCTAATCGTATTGGTTTGGATGCCGTTCTCTTGCAAAAGAGAACGTGCTATCACTTGTGCTTCTAAATCATTAAAGCCGATCGAGACTAGGTAAGCCACTCATGATCTAGTGCTCACGGCTATTGTTTTCGCTTTTAGAGTTTGGCATCATCATTTTTGGGGGAGAAATTTGTTCTCCACCTCGATCATAAATCTTTGGAATATTTATTTTCCCATAAGGAACTTCATGTTGACTCGAGTTCCTGGCATCTTATGATCTTGATATTCTTTTTATTCCCAGAAGGGAAATCGTGTTGCCAATGCGCTTAGTCGTAAGCAACAAGTGGTTGATTATTTGATGATGTCTGAATGGAATTATCTTTTTATCAAGTTCATCAGACGTTTTGATATACTTCGTTTTATTGAGCTTTATCTCATTTCTTTTATGGACTCGGGTCTGATGTTCTTTTATGGTGTTCGGTTCATTGGACGTACCATTTTTGTACTGCGTCGGTGTTCCGAATTATTTGAGCTTCGGTTCATTGGACGTACCATTTTTGTACTGCGTTGGTGTTCTGAATTATTCGAGGTTCTAGTTTCTCGGGCGTATTGTTATTGTACTACGTCGTTGCACCGGCTCAAATTTTCTGCTATTCATGACGTTTTCCACATAACTACGGAAATGCCTTCGAGATTCCAATTCTATTCTTGAGCCCGGTGTTGTTGAAGAAATTGAAGTTTCACCAAATTTGACTTATGAGCAACATCCTATTCGCATCATTGCTTCGGAGGTTGAGCGCCTTCGAAATAAAGATTTCCCTTTCTGTGAAAGTTCAATGGTTCTCAAATCCTAAGGATTGCTCTTGGGAATCCAGAGAATTCATCGAGCGAACACGTTCGGGCTTACTCCTTCATGCTCTTTATGGTGAACTTCTTATTTCAAACTTTCTTTTGTGATGATATGCTTTTATGGTTGTTACTTTTTAGTTATTTCTTAAGATTGCGTGGACGCAGTTTCTTTAAGGAGGGGAGTCTGTAACAACCCGCATATTTATCGATTTTATATTTAAATATTTCATCGTTCGTCGGATTATAGTCCGAAAAGCTACTTTTTGCAACCAGTCGAATTAGGACTCGAGACCACTTCCATTGAGTTCAAAATGCCGTTTGCGACCTTTTTGAGTATAAGCTTCGATATGTTTGGAGTTAGTAGAATTTTGCTACTTTTTTACTTTGGACTTTGGGTTTGGTTCAGCCCATTTGCCCAATTCTGGTTTCATTAACTCAAGCTCCACTCCCTCTCCTCTTCATTACTTCACTTTCATTTCCTAACACTTAAGCTTCATAAAAAATGGAGAGTGGAATGGGAAATTAAAACTCCAAGCCCTAGTTCATTTGCAAATCCTTCTTCTAGCTCCAAATTCAAAGAGAAGCTATTGGTAAGCATCCTCTTCATCTTCTCCAGCTCATTCTCCTTTCAATTTCAGAAATTCCCTAAACCTAATTTAGGAAATGTTTCTCTTTTAAGCTTAGATTCAAGCTTGTTGAGTTGGAATTGAAGAGTGATTGTCCTTAACTTGCTCTATAGCTCCCTCTTCATTGTTTTTGTGTAAAAGGTGAGATTTTTATCTCACATCTATGACTATAATTATCTTTGGTTGTTAGGTATGAATTCCTAACACCTCTTCATGTGCATTTGCTCTTGATTTGGATTGGTTTTGTGAATATTCCAGTTTTTGGGTTTTTAAGTCAAATTTGTGTGAAAAATCCTTTTATGGATGTTTGATCATGCTTTTGGTGATGCATCGAGGAGCATATAGGGCCGGGTTGTCGATTAGCATAAACCCTTAGCGCTAATGTTCGTCCGGTTGCATTTTGGAAGAGTTTGCTCTTCATTTGGATAGGCTGAAAAACAGCCCAAGCATGATTCAGTCGACTGAACCTGGAAACAGAAAGTTTCCAGGCATGATTCAGTCAACTGAAATCTCTGTTCAGTCAACTGAATTTGTTGTTTCAGCCCACTTTGCCTTTTGGGATTGAATTTCCAATTTGTATCAATTCGTGATGATCCAATTTGTTGTTATCATTTATTATGACTTTGATGACTCCTTTTTCGAGATTTTTGAATATCCATTTCGATGGATTCTTTATCGGTTTAAATGGATTTGATTCACATCTTCGTATGTGAATTTTTGATGATTGATTGTTTCTACAACCACTTCTATGATTTGTCACTTTAAAATATAAAGGTTTTCTATACTAGTAGTAAATATCAAAACCCTTTTAATTAAAACGATTTCAACACTAATTTATTATAAAGCTCGGTTCTTAAACCGTTTTCCAATCTATTAGTATATACAAACCTTTAACTCACTCGTATGAGAAATCTAATTAAACGGCTTAGTAAAACAAGTGGTATGAAATGCTTGCGTTTACTTCGTCGGTTAATTCTTGGACTTGTTCGACTGAAACCCTTGTGACAATTTTCGAGTGGAAATCTACAATCTGTTCGTAAATATTTGAGTTAAGCAAGTGGTTATGGGACATGAAGCTAAACTCTTATATTTACTAGCATAGTGTGATCGACACTTCTTGATGATCGATGATGATCATTTTATGGTTTAGACTAGAAATGTGCGATGTCTCTTTGTCCGCAATGGGGGACTATACCCTGTCAGGAGGAGCTTCGGCTCATAGTCCGCAATGGGGGACTATACCCTGTCAGGAGGAGCTTTGGCTCATCAGGAGGAGCTTCGGCTCATCAGGAGGAGCTTTGGCTCATCAGGAGGAGTTTCGGCTCGTCAAGAGGAGCTTCGGTTCGTTTTTATGGGATAACGACCCATTTTATGATACGCGTGTTGGGGAGTTTTCACACTCCCGTTTTTGATAGGCTTCTTCCTCTCTTGCGATTTCTGGACTTCTCATTGATGATTTCTGGAATTTATGTTTCACCAACTTTTACAATTGAAATTGATATGTATGTCATTATTTGTGGCTTGGTGAATTAAATTAAGAATATGACATTCTTTTAATCTTTGAGAAGATTCTTGTGATATTGATTAATCTCTGGATTGATTTTCGATTAGATACTTATCACAGTATGGCTTTTTGGTTATCATGTGTTTTTGTTATATCTCTTCTTATATCTCATTTTATCTTATATTTATAGCTAGACTGATCCGTTTATTATTTTCTTCTTAAATAATACTCGGGTCAGACTGAGATATTACAGGTGCTTCCTCTTGTCTTCCTATCTGGAACCATCATCTGACTTTTGGTTAACTACTTAGCTTGTAGTTTTTGTTGTATACATTTGAGATTTAGACTCCTTGATGTATGCATATTCTTTTGTTTAGCACTTGTATATATTCTTTTGTGATATTGTGGATCTTGTTAGACCACTACTCTGATGTACAATTTCATGTGTTATATTCATATCTATTTCCGCCTTTGTGATATGAATTGTCTGTGACTGATTTGTGTTATGTTCATTTCTATATTTGTTTCCGAAGTATATATACATAGCCACCGTGTAGTAGCTTTGAGTTTGTATCGGTGTGTCGGATTTCCTCTTGAGATGAAAAGTTATATTTTTATTTGGCATATCGGTACTCGCACAAGCAATTACACGGATGGTCGCTCCTCAACAGCCTTATTCTCCACGCTAGTTGACGGCATTACCCCGTATTGTCCTTGGCTAGCGTGGGTATAGAGGTGGGGCGTCACAGCTATCTTCTCCATACGATCGAATTTGGATTCGGAACCTTTTCCATTGCATTTGGAATAGGCGTATAACATTATGAACGCCTAGGGGCATGCCTCGATAGGAAGTCAAAATTTTGAGTTGAAATTTTTGGGACAATTTAAATTAGAATTAGAATTAGTATATATATATTTGTACCCTAGTCAATCTTCAGCTGCATTTCTATCACTGTAGCTAGGTTTGCAGGTACGGTAACATCTTATCCTGTCCCCTTTATCCCACTCAGCACGCAACCTTTCCAGCTGAAATATCAGAAGGAAGAGCACATATACATCGCGTTCCTTATCTTCGTTCCTCCTTCATTTTTCACGAAAATGAAATTCTTTGGGAAAAAAGAAAAAAATAAAATAAAATGGCGGAACGAATTCAAAATAGCAAGCTATCTTCTTTCCTATTCATCTCCCTCTCCCATTCTTTTTCCGTTCCCAATCAAGTGAAATCAACTCGGCCAACACTAAAATAAAATAAAAAGAAGTAATCGATCGAACTTGAGCACGATCGACTAGAAGGCCGCGCCTACGCATGATTAAGGCACAGTAGCGGCGGCGCATCGAAAATTGAGTCGCGAGCTGGTTAAGGGAATCTCGCAAGGCCAGTGCGAATCGAGGCGGCGATAGTATGGATTTCCTTTGTGCTTATCGACATGTATATTCATGATTTGCATATATACTCAACATTCATATTTAAACAACTAAACATGATGATGAAAGCAATATTAAACATCTATTGCAAATATCATATCATCATTCAAAATATAATATAGTAGTTTAGGAGTTCTCACATTGATTTCCTATCGGAAAAAGACTATAGCTTCACTAACTCGCGATCCGAGCTCACGAACCCCAACACCTTGCCTCCTAATATGCTCGGCCATTCCATGCCAAAAGTGGTGCTCGACCAAGCATAGGAAATGAGGTGTAGGAATTTGGATTATCATTGAATTTACCGAAAACTAGACCTAAAAATAGATTATTTTCTATCGGGTTTTTGGACACTTAACTCTCTAAATTTCAAAATATGGTCAAAATTTATAGGAAATTACTTTCTCTACAGTTTCAAAAAAAATCATCTAATTTGGATTAGTTATGAGGAAGTTATGGCCAAGAGAAGAAGAGGTATTCTCGGACTCGTCAAAACAAAGCCCGAAAATGCACTGTAAAAAAGTGGTATTTTGACCTAGTTAGGCTCAAAACTAGTAGAAGTGCTAAACATGAAATTTAGCCACTGGAATTTCACATGGTTTGAAAAAAATAATTATCTTATTTGGATCTGTTTTGGATGAGTTATACTCGAACGAAAAAGAGGTATTTTCGGCCATTAAAACCGAGCTTGAAATGCTTTGGAGAAAATGGAGTTTTGAGTATAGATAACTTTATAATGGGAAGAGATGGTCAACTAGAAAGTTGTAGCCACTGAAATTTTGAAGGGTTTCAAAAAAAATCCCTCATTTCACTTTGATATGAGGAAGTTAGGCTTGAGTGAAAAAGGTGAAAAAATGTGATGAGAGGGTGAGCTATTTATAGCCAAAGGAAGAGTGCAAAGGAAGCCATACACACATCATCACTTCATGGCTTCTCCAACACACCTCCCCTCCTTCCTAGGCCAGCAAAAGCCTTTCCACCATGTGCCCATCACTTCCATCCATTTCATGTATGCACAAGTTGACTTATGAAAGCCTAAGGAAGAAGCTTTATACAAAATATCTTTAATTTTTGTCTTACGTATGTATTTGTAAGTGTATAAGAATATATGTATGTATACATATTTTCATATGCATGTTAGTGGATGTATTTGTATGTTACGTATATGTACATGTTTTTTTATGGCAGTTCCAAAAAAACGTACTTCTATATCAAAAAAACGCATTCGTAGAAATATTTGGAAGAAAAAGGGAAATTTAGTTGCACTAAAAGCCTTTTCTTTAGCAAAGTCAGTTTCTATGGGAAATTAAAAAAGTTTTTTTGTTCGGCAAACGACATATAAACAACGTTGCAATGATTTCGAACAATTTTCGTTCGATAAACCGTTGCCGATCGAAGAACCGATTCCCGGGCACATTTTCACTTATACTTTAATGTACATATATTTGTAAACAAAATTTAAAAATAATTTTCTTATCATTTTAAATGAATTAAAATGATCATATTTCATTTATAAAACCATATAAATTTATATTAACAATTATTTACGAAAATCGCTTTTATACCGATAAAGCTATATCGATTTTTCCTTATATTTTCAAATCAAATATATCTCTTTATAAAACTATTATAAATGATTCATCATCACTTTATAACTATTAAAAATGAATTATAATCTTTTTAAAATCATTATTTGAATAATTATAATAATTATTTAATCATTAAATCTCAATTTAATTTAAATTAAATAAATCAATTATCATATTTAAGAGCATTATTAACAAATGTCAAAAACACATTTTATTCTCAAAAATAAATCAATTGATTTTATTTCATATTCTTGTTTATTTATAAACATAAGTGTATATATCCAGCTCTGTGCGTGATGTTTTATGATTATAGAGCTGTTTATCTATAAAACAATTTTCAGCCATTTTATCGATTTAGATTTCGAGTAAAATATTTTTATAAATACTTATTCAAAATAAAATTACTATTACTTATTATCACTCAAAAAAATATTACTTGTATTATCAACCTTTTATTTAAAAATAGATATAATTTATCAAAGTGATAAATTGGCGGGTCGTTACAGACTTTCCCCTTAAAAGAATTTCGTCCCCGAAATTACCCAAAACAAAACCCAAAGGTTTGCCCAAAATATTTATTTTTAAACTTACATCCATATGATGTACATAGATCATCCTTAAACAATAACTGATTCGATCTTCTATTCGAATTCACAACTTCACTTCTGAACTAGTATTGATTCCCTGATCCTTTAGTGCAAACTCTAACCAGGCTTTCTGATCAAAACTTTAGTTCTCCTTGCATATGTAACGACCCTGAATTTTTGACATTTGAAATGTGAATATTTAATTGAGTTTAAATATTCGAATGATAGTTTAATTTGAAATTCGAATATCAGAATGAATTTGGCAATTTAATTATTGAATTTAATTATATGAAGTTGAGTAAAAAATTGAATCTTCAGTTTTGAGCTGATTAAAAATAATATGAAGTCTTGTAAAATCTATATTGATAATACTAAAGATAATAAAAGCTTCAGAATTAAATTTGAAACTGTTTTGTTCAGTTTTGAAATTTTGTCGTTTAAATTGAATTTAAAAATAGCCTTCCGGGGCACAGTCTCGAAATTCGACGAAACCAGTTCCATTGGATCCGTAATATTGTATTATTATCGGATTTTAATTTTCGTAGTGTTTGGAGTTGTTGTGTGACCGTACGGTAAGCAAACGCGCTGAAATTTATATCGAAATTCAATATTATAATTGGTCCAAAAAAGCTATCTTCTCCATACGATCGAATTTGGATTCGGAACCTTTTCCATTGCGTTCGAAATAGGCGTATAACATTATGAACGCCTAGGGGCATGCCTCGATAGGAAGTCAAAATTTTGAGTTGAAATTGTTGGGACAATTTAAATTTGAATTAGAATTAGTATATATATATTTGTACCCTAGTCAATCTTCAGCTGCATTTCTATCACTGTAGCTAGGTTTGCAGGTACGGTAACATCTTATCCTATCCCCTTTATCCCACTCGGCATGCAACCTTTCCAGCTGAAATATCAGAAGGAAGAGCACATATACATCGCGTTCCTTATCTTTGTTCCTCCTTCATTTTTCACGAAAATGAAATTCTTTGGGAAAAAAAGAAAAAAAGAAAAAAAAATGGCGGAACGAATTCAAAATAGCAAGCTATCTTCTTTCCTATTCATCTCCCTCTCCCATTCTTTCTCCGTTCCCAATCAAGTGAAATCAACTCGGCCAACACTAAAATAAAATAAAAAGAAGTAATCGATCGAACTCGAGCACGATCGACTGGAAGGCCGCGCCTACGCGTGATTAAGGCACAGCAGCGGCGGCGCGTCGAAAATTGAGTCGCGAGCTGGTTAAGGGAATCTCGCGAGGCCAGTGCGAATCGAGGCGGCGATAGTATAGAGGCGCTCGCGTGGGCCAGAGCAGATCAAAGGTGGCTGCGAAGGATTGGGTGTCGCGAGTCGTTTTCGCGCTGGCGTGCGATGTCTGGAGCAGTGGGGGTCTCAGGGTCGGCGGCGCGATGTCGCGTGGAGGTTGCGATAGCTAGGGTTTCGATCCCTGTTCGTCATCGTCAGTGAGGTATAACATTTTAATTTAAATGTTCTTAAGTTAAACTGGCAACTTAATATTGTTTTAAATTATTTTAAAATAACAGTAAGGTATAGATGCAGATTTTCAATTTATATATATAGGTAAAAGTTTGAAAATTTAAAAGGGATTGGTTTAAAAAAATTAAAAGTATTAGTTTAAAAAATTAAAATCATTGGTTAATTAAATTTATCCAATAGGAATTTATTATTCGATTTATTTCGAATATTAATAAATTTATATAATGTCTTTACATGGTCTATAAATCGAGAAAACAAGTCGAATTGGAAATGGATTGCAAAAAAAAATCAAAGGTGAGATCTTCTCACTCAAATTAAAATTGAATTGCAGTTATTGATTGATTGCCTGATTATGATAGTATATATAGTAGTATATAGCAATATATATATATATATATATATATATATATATATATATATATATTGGAGTTGTTGATTTCCCGCATTATATAGCGGATGAGACCCTATGCGCCGCATAATAGCGGATGATATTTTATAAATCCCATATACCGCGATATTCCACCTCAAAGTGGAATGGGTATTTAGTTATTGTGCTAACATCTGTGGATGCAGGGAAACAGGTTGGAGGGATCCAACTGGATTCCTGAAATTATATGAATTTGTTTCATATGTTGTATGAATTTGTTTCATATGCTGTGTGATTATTTATTTATAATCTGTGAATGATTATATTTGTGATTGAATTTGTTAAAGGCTATAATTTAGCCGAATGTATTTTTGGTATCGTTGGATACCAGAAATAAATAAAATTGGGTTTTTGAAATTAAAGTTGGAATTTTTTGTAAATTCCTTTTGAATGAATTGGATTAATTTAAAAGAAGTTTGAAAAAGATAAAGTTTTATCTTTGAATCATATTGAATAAAATTCCAAATATGGGAAAAAAGCTTAATAAGTGGATTTCGAGTAATATTGTTTATAAGTTGAAGAATTTATTTAAAATTTGGATTTCTAAAGAGATTGGAAGAGATAAAAGAATTTGTTTTCTTTGAAAAGAATTTGTTTCTTTAAAAGGAATTTATTTTAAAAGGGAAATAAATTTGGAAATCCATTTGAAAGTTGATTTGGAGTTGACAGTGAATATTTGAGAAATCGATTTGAAAATCGTATAAAAAGTGAATATTTGGGAATGTAAATTCAGAATGGAATTTATAAAGGAAAGAGAAATTGTTTTAAAAATAAACACTGATTTATTTTTAAAGTGTGGAAGTAATTTACAAATTTGGGATGTAAATTTGAAATAAATCGATAAGGATTTATTCAATTGGTTTAAATGGACCATTTTGAAATGGAAGTGTATTTTCCTTGAAAATGCCGAGTATATTTCCAAAGTAGTTTTAAATTATAAATGAAGAAATTCTAAAATTGGATTTTAAGGAATATTTTGGAGATAAAGTATTTGAACTCGGCAGATTTCCAGTGGAAATGAATAAATATTTGGAAATATATCCCGTGTAGGGAAATTGATTTGAAATTTGTTTTCCAAAGTTTGAAAGGTGAAAAGTGATTTGAAATTTGTTTTCAAATGGTTGAAGTGTTAAACCATATCTCGCGAAGATATTTTGAAATTAAATAATTTAGGAAAATTATTTAAATTGGTTGATTGTTGTGAATGTTGTTTGATAGTTAAATCAACGACTATCAATATTTGCCTTTGAAATGGCACTTGAATTTGTTTTAAAACAAGCGCTCATTATTCGGTTAAGCCGGGAGAGGACTTTGTGTCATATAACCCATTCCGAATAATGATACGACGTTAAGAATTGCAATTGAAGACCGGTGTGAAGACCAGGTATTTTCGAAAATGAAAGGACAACCTGTCGAATGTCTCTGCACCGAGTTGCTTCGGTATAGAGATTTATATCACTCTTCTTGTGATGGGAAGTCCGGACGTGATTAGGGAATATCCGGATTGCAAGGGCTTCTTTGGAAGTGCCTTCGGTTCTATTCGAACCCGGAACAGACTTGTATGGTTGTTTGTCTGACATTACACTTTGAGATATAAAGCTGATTTCTTTCAAATACATTTCTGTTGGTGGCGGAGAATTTATTCTCTTAGCTTAACACCCTTCTCTGAGACGTACGAGCTCAGATGTTATGTAGTTGAAGGTTATCAGTGATATACTCCCAATTTGGTAGTGTGGCATGCTGAGTGTTGCTGATCATTTGTTGATCATTTGTGATCAAAGCATGGCTTTCATGTAAAGCATAGCTTTGTGGACGAGACCTCATCGGACCTCACAACCCAGAAATGGTCGAAACAGGAAAGATGCGGCAAGGTTATGAGGGTCGCGCCCTTTAGGGTATGTCATTTCCATCTGGAAAAAGGTGATATTATGGTATGGAGCCCAGATATTTACCTGTGTGGTTGCTCCAATCTCATTTACTGTGTGATTGTTGCTGTGTGATCGACGGCCCTCAGATAAAGGTCCCAAAGGACCGGGGGGTGGCATATTCGTGTAGTAGTTACCTAGTGTAAGGGGTAACCCGACCTTGTGTTGGCAGAGAGCTAGTTAGTTCTCGGGACGTCCATCCAGAGGTGTACCCATGTGGCAGTAGGAAGTTCCTTAGCCTGACCATTTGTTGGAAAATCCAAAGAAACAATACGAACCTTGTACGGTTTTAGTTGTATAACCTGCTATGGAATGTGGCGGTAACCTGCTATTGAACATAGTAGCTATAGTAGGCATAAGTACGTAATGCCTATGCTGGCTAAGATTAATATTATACTTTCGAAATGTTTTCCACACTAGACATTAATAATAATATCAACTGATTTTTCGTAGTAAGCATATTTGACTATCATAAGGAGAAATCTTCTCCAATTCTGCGTTTGCATTGTGTGTGTGGCGGGAGGCCTTATGGTAGTTTCATTTTCCAAAAGCATTGCGAATTTCTTTTATTTTCTTTATGAAAATAACTGTTTTACGATCTCACACCAGTCACCATGACTGACTCGGAGTTTATTGTTCCCTTTCTAAACTCTGGGTGCCCATAATTTTCCACATGGGCAGCCTAGAGTTATGTTATCAGGATATTCTGGATATTCTAGAGCTTTGGAGGCGAGACGTACTCCCGTACTTGTTTATTTATTCTGATGTGTGTTCTATATGAGGACAAGTTTATATAACTGTCCATTGTTGTATTGAGTTGTATATTGACTCTCATTGTTGTATTGTATAGACTGATATAGTTCTTTATTTAAAAGACTAGTGATTATCTATTATATATTGTTCCGCTGCGAATGTGAGATTCTGATATTGTTTCTGCTTCTGTTTTTCTGTTCTTTCTTTTCTTCTATCTTCTTCTACCTCTTCTTTTTAACCCTAATGGTTCGGTTTTCCGGCATTCGATTGCGCGGCATTTGATACAGTGGATGTATTAATGTCGACTTTCGAGCGTCAGTTCCAAACTTTTTGCACGGCATTTCCAAACTTTTTGTGCAGAGGGCAACCTCTACACTCTTCCCTTTATCCTTCCTGTGATTGTTGCGAAGTTCAGTTACATAGCAGTCTCGAGCAACGTCCTGGTCTCCTTCTACTTCCCCTACTCCATTGTCCGTTGGAAATTTCATCTTTAGGCACCATGGGGCCAGGACAATTTGGAAGTCAGACAAGGCTGGCCTTCCTAAGAAGGCGTTGTAGCCCGAGTGGTTTTCTATCAGCACAAATGTCTGTTTCTGCACAATGGTGCGGGGATGACTTCCGATTTCAACAAAGACGTCCAGTTGCCCGAGGGGCATCTTCGCATCTCCAGTGAAACCGTGTAGTGGTTTATTGCAGGGAGAAACGTCCTTCATTGATAGCTTCATTTTGTCGAATGCATGCTTGAATAAGATATTTACTGAGCTTCCAGTGTCTACTAGAATTCGGAAGACTTCGGCTGGAACGAGCCGGGCAGAGATAACCATGGGATCCATATGAGGGTACTGCCTTCCCTCTAGGTCACGCCTACTGAATGTGATGTCGTCGCTCTCTTTCCGCTTCAGGTGGCGTTCTTCTATAACAGAATTAACACAGTCTTCATTATTTCTAAGCGACTTTCCAAATCTTTTCATTTCTGCCCAGCTTCTGTCGGCGATGTGCGGTCCTCCCGAAATGGTACGGACCACTATCTTCTCTTGACTGAAGCCGCTAGTGTTGTGATTTCCTCTGCCTACCTCTGGTGAGGGTAGCCTTGGGTTCTCATTGGCAAGAGCTGGAGTCCTGTTCTGACCTTTTACATAGCGTTCCAGTCTCTTCCTTCTGATGTGTTCTTCAATCAAGTCCCGGAGATGATGGCATTCATTGGTGTCATGCCCATGAGATTCGTGGAAGCGGCAGAACTTTCCAGATTTTTGTGCGTTATCTGATTCCTTCTTGTATGGTGGGCGTTTGTATCTAATTTCGTCTTGGGTGGCAAGGAAGATGTTTTCAATGGTTTCATTCAAAGGAGTGTAAGTGTCGAATCTCGGTCCTGGCCGATATAGGCGCTTTTCTCCCTTCTTGCCCCCAGCATTGTCCCTAGAATCATTCCTTCGAACGTCCTTCGCTGCAGCGGGTGCGTTGCCGTGAGCAGCCTTATTTTGTTGCCCTGACTGCCCCTCAGTAGCAGCATCTTCAAGCCTCATATATTTCCCGGCTTCATGGAAGAAATCGGGTAAAGTAGCTGGTTTTTCTTTTGTCAATCTTCTATCAAATTTAGTATCCGGATGCACACCACTACAGAGAGCCATTAGGATAAGCTTCTCATCGGCATCTTGGACTGCGGCCGCTGTGGCATTGAATCGGGTTAGGTATTGCTGCATCTTCTCTCCAGGTTTCTGTTTGATACTGGATAAGGAATAAGCGTCCTTGGGTTGTTCCACATGAATGCGGAACTGACTGATAAACTTTTCTTTCAACATTTCCCACGAGCTGATGGATCCCTGGGGTAAATGACAGAACCAGGAGGTAGCTAGATCTGCTAAGAATAGTGGAAAGCATTTGCACAGTACTCCCTCTGTTGCTCAACTCATGAGCATATGCTGTGTGTATCTCCGTAAGTGTACAACGGGGTCGGAGGTTCCTTTGTAAGGTTCCATTGTTGGCATTTTCCATTCTCGGGGGGTGATGGCAATCTCGATATTGCGGGCGAATGGGCTGGTTACCCTAGCGCCTATCCCTCGATCTCTTTGATCCCGTTGGACGCACTCTCTGAACAAGCGTGCCATCCTTTCATCAGAATTTGGAGCAGACAGGAATGAGTTCGGTTCTGCTCTGTGGGACTGATTCCGTCCGGATGACCTGTAGGGACGGTATCGCCTATCATTCCTGATATTTTCCAGTGGCTGTCTTTGGTCTTCTGGGAGCATGCTAGGATTAGCTACAGCTGGCCCTTGCCTCGATCTTCCCCTGATGGGTTCTGATCTAAGCACTTCCTCGGGTCCAACTTCAGGCTGGACTCTAGCTCGGCCCCGTTCACTGGAGTTTCCATGGTTAGGCAGTATGACAGGCTCAGTTACAGTTGACCTCCGCCCGGTACCTCCCCCGTTGGGTTCGATTCCAAGCATTTCCTCAGGCCTAACTTCGGGTTGTGCTTGGTCTCGGCTCCTACCATGGCCGCCTCTGTTGTTAGCTCCTTCGAAGAAGGAAGATCTTTGCTGTCTCCGAGATCCTCCGGACTGGGACTCTCCCCATGATTCAGTGTTGCGGTTGGACTCTTCAGCATCCCTTAAGCGTGACATGAGATGGTCCACCAAGGCTTCCTGCTAGGATGTGAAGCGGTTAGTCACTTCCGCCACAACCCTGTCTAGGTCTGCCCTAGTAATTGCTGTCGGCTATTCTGAGGCAGGGTTTGTCGGGTTTGCCTGACCTTCATCTGGTACTGCTGCTGAAAGGGGACGATTCACCTGGTCTTCAACCGTTGGATCTGGAAGACTGCTTGTTGCGATGTTTTTTCCTTTGTTAACATCTTTCCTCTGCTTGGGAGGCATGTTTTCCAAGCAATGAACGATGCTGTTAGGAAGAAGGTTAAGTGGAAGAAGCTGAAGCTTCGAGCTTTTATTTCTCAGTGAAAGCACCAAAAATGTTTGCACAAAAAATGGGCGAACACCTCCAAGTCGTATGATTGAGCTGATTTTATGTTGTTTTTAGTGATTTGGGAGGTTTATGCAAATATGTTAAAAAGCAAGGACTAAACTGTAAAAGACACGCAGATTTATAGTGGTTCAGCCAGAATATGCCCACGTCCACTTTATATATTATTTCTCTTTTCTTGTTCAGATTACAAGTACAAGGCTTTTATACAAGTATATGAAAGTTGTTTGGAAACTCTATCCGTGCTTGAGCTCTCAAACTTGTCCCCCATTGTTGTACCCCTGCTCCTCTATTTATAGAGTGAGGCTGGGGGTAGGGGTCTTGGATGTGCATAGCTGCTGGTGGGCCTGGGCTGATGTGATCTGGCCTGGCACGTCTTGGTCCGGTAGCATTCTGGTTCGGTGGTGAGGTTGGTTCGGTGGTGAGGTTGGTTCGCTGGTGATGTTGGTCCGGTGGTGAGGTTGGTTCGGTGGTGATGTTGGTTCGGTGGTGATGTTGGTCCGGTGGTTCGGTGATGAGGTTGGTTCGGTGGTGATGTTGGTCCGGTGGTTTGGTGGTGAGGTTGGTTCGGTCAGGGATTGGCTCGGTCGAAATTTACTCAACACTTACCCCCCAAAGTAGGGCATGTGGGTATGCACATGGCGTGCTTTGCTTTAGCTTGGATATCCTCACCTGGTCCTGCGTGCCGAACCAACTAGTCCGGTCATTAGTATTTGTCTATAAGTATGGACCTCGCGTCTATACTCACCCTTCACCGTTTGGAATAGCCCAATCAACTGAATACCGAATCAGACTTGTTTGCTTGAGATAACCGGACCAACCAATTACCGAATCAATTCATCTGCCGAACCTAGGTGAGCCGAATGATACTTTAAGACTGATCCATTGAACGAACCCAATTATTTTTAGCGAAAGGGCTTGAGCGCCGAATGAACTGACCGAATGAACTAGGGAGTAACAGGCCGAATGAAAATTTTTGCCTTGAACTACCGAATGGCATGAATGCCGAATGAAGCTTCTTCCTTGTACTATCGGATGGCTTAAACGCCGAATGAAGCTTCTTCCTGGTACTACCGGATGGCTTAAACGCCGAATGAAGCTTCTTCCTTGTACTACCGGATGGCTTAAACGCCGAATGAAGCTTCTTCCTTGTATTGCCGAATGTGTTTATGTGTTTATAAGTGGAACTCTAGACAATATACACTTGTTCGTTTGATCTTTATATCCCTTGTTCTAACGATGTGCTTTTTCGTGTTGCAGATAATGTCTCATAAAGTTGAAACCCGTTCCGACAGGAAGAAATCTACAGACAGAAGAGAATCTCCCGTCGTGCCCCCAGTCCAGTTGAATCCAGAACGACATGGGCCCACCCCGAGATCGCTAGTGGACGGGTACGGTCCTCAAGAGCTTCTAAACTCACCTCTTGATTGCTTCCCCAGCTCACTTAAAGAGGAGCAACTTGATGTTATTTCTCGCTCCTTTGGGATTGACAGAGCACGCATGCTATTGCCGGGGGAAGGAGTGATGCCGTATGACCCCCCTAAAGGCTACTTTGCTTACAGCAGGTATCACTGTATGTGTGGTGCCATCCCGCCTCTCATTGCCTGGATAGTCAGCTTCGTCACATACCTGAAAGTGGCTCCACTTCAACTTCAGCCTAACTCCTATGCCATTTTGGTGAGCCTTTTTGTCATCTTCCAGAGGAGATACGGGCGTCCTCCTTCCAACCGGGAGATCCGGTATTTGTACAACTTGAGGGGCTATAAGAAGGGATCTCCATACATCAGCTTGGAATCGGCCGTATCCTTCAAGCCAGCCTGGACTTGTACTCGAAGTACATCATGTTTAAAAAGGAATGGTTTTTTGTCGGGGACGACTCTGTTTCTATCCGTCGCTTCACCTCCGGATGTAAGTCAAAGCTTATTTACAATTTCTGCTCTGGTTGCAATGCTTCTTCTTATGTGTTTTTATTTCTTGTTAGCGACAGGTGGTTTTGCGGTCGTGGAGAACGATCGCCTGGTTCAGATGGCAGTGGAAATATAAGCTATTTCAGGAAGAGATAGGTCGGCGGCTTACTTAATCAGGAACGCTACACTTCTGGGGCACAACCTGATCTTACCACATCAGTCCGTGGTCAAGCAGAGGGATACTGCAAAAGAGAGGGCTGCCGAAGCTAAAGGAGGGGCTGTGTCGAAGAGTAGCTAAAGGAGACCCTTTTCGATACCTCCAGCCGCCGGGGGAAAGAAACTCTAGAAGTCTGATGGTCCCTCTCCCAGTACATGTCCAGACATTCCGGAGGAGGGAGATGTGGATGAGGGGAAAGGCTGAGATGAAGGAGGTGAGAGTGGAAGGAAAGGAGGAGGTGATGGTGGTGGCGATGGCACCCGGGCTTTGTCTTCTGGGCAAGTAGGCGAGATGCTAGAGTGGACGGATGACGCTTTCCGCCAAGCCTTCGAAGGTTTGGAGGAAACAGAGAAGTCCAAGAAAGCAGATAAGGTTGGGACCGACGTCGATTTATCTTCCGGGAGTGCTTCTACTGAGGCAACTTCTGCGGTTCAAGGTGAATTTCTCTCTATTCTTATTAATTCTCGAATGATGGCTCCATGCATGCTGGTGACACTTGATTTTTACTCCAGGAGCGGGCAAAACGGCCAAGACCTCAGATCTTCGGCACAGGCTTGAACAATATAAACTCCTCAAAGCTTCCGCCAAGCCGAAACCTCCTACTAACCGTCCTGGAGACGTAGTCGGCTACCGTCCTCTTCTTAGAGTCATTGAAGAAGATATACAAAAGAAGAAGAGGAGTCGATCTACATCTGAATCTCTTCCTGGTCCTCCGGCCCCACTCCAGCCTATTCACAACATTACGGAGGATGATACTGAGTTTAGGCCTTCCCCACATCCGTCTGAGAATCCAACCTTCACCCCGATAGATCACCCTGGCTTAGTTCGCAATCTGGTTGCGGGTCATCCAGACCTGGATCCGGCCTCTCATGATATCTCCTTCGACGAGATTACTGGTGAGCATCTTCTCCCTCGCAATCCTATGGTATGGGTGCTTGACGAAGCTAAGTCCCTGGACCTTGATTTGCTTACTACCCGGGTTGTAACTCTGGGGGATGAGGCTAAGGCAAATATCGACCGGGTTGCTGAGGAGACTAAGAAATTGATGGGGCATCATGCCCGATTAGTCAAGGCCGGGGTGGAAATTGGGAGTACCAACATTCGGCTGCGGCTAATGGTCTCCGACCAGGCTATGCAGCTTGCCGATCAAGCCATCCAAATTTCTCAGCACGAGGCCGCATCCAGGCAACTGAAGAATACTATGGAAGAGGCCAGCAGGGCAGAGTTGTGAAAAATGGAGGCCGCCTGCAAGGAGCGAATTGACATGGCCATTACGACGGCGGATGAGGTTCGACAAGCGGACCTCGAGCGGGCACGGGAATTGTCAGGTAGACTCGAGGCCGCGGAGCTTGCTCAGTCCAGGTTGAAGGAGGAGATGGAGGCGATGAGGATATCCCTTCAGGCGGACTGCTCACGATACCGATCGGAGAGCGATGCTGCCGTTGCTAAGCTGCGTGCTTCTAAGGCCCGAATGAGGGAGCTTGAGGAAAATGAGGGGATGATGGATGAGATGCTCCAGGATATGTATTTCCGTACATGGAAGCAGGGTAACTTATCCTGGATGGATGATTACCCCCGAGTCATGGCCAGGATTTATCTACGGGCTCTGGAGGAGGCTAGGGCTGATGCGGGTAAAGAGGGTGTCACGGTCTTCAGCATGGATGTGGTCTCTGCCTAGTTTACCAAGGAGGAGAAGGTGGCGGTGAAGGAGGGTATGCGGTTGCTTGCTGCTGAGGAGGTAGGTGTGCAAGTAGAGGATGATGACCAGGATGGTCAAGAAGCAGGTGCTGGTAAGTCTTCCATTCTAGTCCTTCTGTTAATTTGGTTGCTTATCACTAATGAATTCTTTCTTTGACCGGACATGTGGGCAACATGACAAGGATAAAACTCCGATGTAGCCGGCTCCTTGATTGGACCTGGATATTTTTTGGTGGACTTGACATTGTTGTATATGTTAGTCTCAAAACAGTAACGTAACTCTTAGGTTGTAATTATGCTACTTGTAATAAACAACATTATTCTTGACGTGTAATTTTTTAACTTAAGATGATTCTGTCGTTTTCTGAATGTTTTTGCTGTTTTGACATGTTGTATGAGAAATATAGCTATGCATATGCTTGTAATTCAATTGTGTTTGATGTCAAGTTCTTGCTTAAAACATAATGTGTTGCAATGTTAGCGTGATGTGCGAATAAATTATAGCTACATGTTTATACATAAAAAGAAGAAAATACCGCCCTTCATATTTTACTTGTAGATGGCAGCTTCGAATGTCCTGTGTGACCGAGTATGGAGTCCAGTGTCTTGTTGTGAGTACCCGCTTCCATTAGCGAATGTTTCCTACTTCGTGTCCTGTACTTTAGGGATTGTTACAGAGGATAGGAGAAAAGCTTTTTTTTAAATAAAATTGAAATATGTGAAATAGTAAAACTTCCAATCATGGAAGGCCTTCGATGTGCTTAAGTTCGTGGCAAACGGGATTTGTTGTCACTTTCCCTAGCTGTGGGTCTTGGAGACATTTGTCACCCATCTTACGCCTCCGCGGGAAGTTAATTCTTTTTTACCACAGCCGCACTTAAGACACATCGGAGCCGACATCGCGCACAGTAACTACCCGGGCCATTATGGCCCGTAATCGTGGGTATTATTCGATTTACTATGGCCGACTAGCGTGGGTGCCGATCGTCAACCGTGAACTACCGCTGGCTGGCCATACCTTATGTTGGGGCTTATAGTCGGTTCACAGTTGCCAGCGAGCCGAACGCCATAATGAGCTGCCTTGGCTATAGTCGGCCTTCTCGGTGGCTTATAATCGGCTCATTACAGTTGGCTTTTAGGGCCGTCGCGAGCAATGAGTTAACCCGCAGCGGAGGGATGCCGGAGCAAAAGTGTCTCATTGGCGAGGGCATAGATTCGCATAGTACCTGTTGGGTCTTGTTCAGGTGAAGTTGCGCTGTGGACTGCTTTGAATGGAAATGCTATATGCACAGGATTTTGTTCAACAGAAAAGGATAAAGTTAACAAGCAGCCAAGATACAAAGGAACAAGTTAAAAAAGAGACAAAGTTTTTTTAAAGTGGTTCGGCACGAAAATGCCTACGTCCACTGATTCTTCTTTGTTAATTCACTTCATATGGGCAGTACAAGTTAAGAAAAGTATCGACGGAGGTGTTGGATGTTCCATGCCCTCTGGAACACCTCTCCGTCCACTGTTGACAAAATATAAGCTCCATTGTGGAGATCTTTATGAATTACATATGGTCCATCCCAGATTGGATCTAGTGCTCCGGGGCGAGGGAAGACTCGCTTGAGGACAAGATCTCCTTCTTGCAAGATATGATGCTTGACCTTGAAGTTGTATTGTGCTGCCACCTTCTGCTTGTGGGCTGCTTCTTTGAGGACTGCATCATTTCTTCTCTCTTCAATTAGATCCAAAGACATGTGAAGGAGTTCTTCGTTCTCCTTTGGGTTATAGTGGATCATACGGTGGGAAGGCACGATGGTTTCAACTGGGAGCATAGCCTCTGATCCGTATGCCAAAGAGAAAGGAGTATGCCCCGCCGATGTTCTGAAAGATGTGCGATAGGCCCACGGTGCCGTAGGGAGTTCATCCACCCAAGCGCCCTTTGACTTTTCGAGTTTCTTTTTTATTAGAGTTTTCAGAATTTTGTTGACGGCTTCGACTTGTCCGTTTGCCTGGGGATAAGCTACGGATGAGAAGCTTTTGTGAATTCCGTGCTCTTGGCACCAGTTGGCGAACTCCTCACTGTCAAACTGAAGTCCATTGTATGATATAATTTTGAATGGGACTCCGTACCTGCATAGAACATTTTTGATCAAGAAGTTAATAACTTTCGCTGAAGATACTTTATTCAGGGGTTCTGCTTCCACCCATTTGGTGAAGTAGTCGACTGCCACTATAGCATATTTGGCCCCGCCTCGGCCCATTGGTAGTTCGCCGATTAAGTCAATTCCCCATACTGCGAAGGGCCAAGGGCTGGTCATTTGAGTAATCTCAGTTGTTGGTAGCCGTGGAATCTTAGCAAACTTCTGGCATCTGTCACATTTTCTGACGAAATCTAAGGCGTCCTTGCTTAAGGTGGGCCAGAAATATCCATATCGGAGTATCTTTTTTGCTAAAGTTTGCCCTCTGGTGTGATCTCTGCAGCTTCCTTGATGAATGTTGGATAAGATTTCTTTGGCTTCCCTTCCAGTGACACACCTTAATAAGGGGTTAGAGAAGCCGCGCCGATAGAGGGTGTCCTCTTGTATTGTGTAGCGGGAAGCTTTCCTCAAGATTTTCTTGACTTCGTTACGCCCGTTGGGTAGTGTGCCACTTTGTAAGTAGTCTCGGATGGGAGTCATCCAAGTTGCCTCTTCGGTAGCAGCTATCAGATTCACTTGCTCAAAACTTGGGGTCAGTTGCTTTGAGATGGCTACTGCTCCGGAAATAGCGCCGTCTCTCACGCTAGCTTGCTTCGCCAATTCGTCGGCCTCTTGGTTCTCTTCCCGAGGGATGTGTTTGACTAAGTAGTGGTCCAATCGACTGAGAAGTAACTTGGTCTTCTTTAAATATTCTATGAGTCGTTCTTCTCGAGCCTGGAATTCTCCTAGTATTTGATTAACAATAAGTTGAGAATCGCTATGAAGACACAAAGAATTGGCTCCGATTTCTAAAGCAAGTTCTAATCCAGCTATCAGTGCTTCATATTCTGCATCGTTGTTGGTGGCAGCGAACTCCAACCTTATAGCATAGTGCAGCTTATTTCCCCTGGGAGTGATTATTACCACACCTGCCCCCGAGCCTTGTTCGTTTGACGCACCATCCACAAAGAGATTCCATTTGATGTCTTCTGCTATTTCCGATTGCTCCTTACCATCGTTGGTAGTGAATTCTGCAATGAAATCGGCCATGGCTTGTCCCTTGATGGCGGTGCGAGGGTGGTAGGTGATATCATATTGACTTAGTTCAATGCACCATTTAAGTAGTCGCCCAGAAGTGTTGGGACGATGGAGTACCTGCCTCAGTGGTTGATCGGTCAGAACTTTGATGGAATGGGACTGGAAGTAGTGACGCAGTTTCCGTGATGTGATTAGTAAGCAGTATGCTAGCTTCTCAAGTTTAGGATATCTGACTTCTGCCCCCGTAAACCTCTTACTTACAAAGTATACTGGCCGTTGCGTGCGGTTGTCTTCTCTTACCAAAGCAGCGCTTAGGGCATGAGATGATACAGCAAGGTATAGGTATAACTCTTCACCTTCGTTTGGAGTCGAGAGTATCAACGGTTTCTGGAGGTGTTCAATTAGGTTAAGGAAAGCTGCTAAGCATTCCTCAGTCCATTCAAACTTTCCTTTGTCTTTCTTTAGAGCTTCAAAGAAGGGGACGCACTTGTCCGTTGGTTTGGAGATGAATCGGCTTAGGGCGGCCACTTTCCCGTTCAGACTTTGCATTTCCTTTCGAGTGGTAGGTATCTTGATATCTCTCAGAGCTTGGACTTGTTCAGGGTTTGCTTCAATTCTGGCATGGATGATGAATCCTAGGAACTTTCCTGATGATACTCCGAAGGAGCACTTTAGGGGATTCAACTTCATTCAATACTGGCGTAGTACTTGAAACATTTCGCCTAGGTGGCTTACGTGATTGTCGGCTTTCCTTGATTTTACCAGCATGTCATCCACATAAACTTCCATAGTTTGTCCTATTAGCCCTGCAAACATCTTGTTGATGAGGCACCGATAGGTGGCTCCTGCGTTTTTAAGTCCGAAAGGCATTACCTTGTAGCAGTACAATCCCCGGTCAGTGATAAAACTAGTGTGGTCTTGATCGGGAGCATGCATAGGAATTTGGTTATATCCTGAGTATGCGTCCATAAAAGATAAGAGTTCGTGCCCGGCTGTGCTGTCTACAAGCTGATCGATTCGGGGAAGTGGGAAGCAATCCTTCGGGCAGGCGTCATTTAAATTGGAGAAGTCAATGCATGTTCGCCACTTTCCATTAGCCTTCTTTACCAGCACCGGATTGGCGATCCACTCTGGATAGATGGCTTCTCGTATGAAGTCATTGGCAAGTAGATTCCTTACTTCTTCATCGAGGGCTGCTGATCGTTCTGCCCCCATGCTTCTCTTTCTTTGTTTTACAGGCATCTTGGTAGGATCAATGTTTAGTACGTGGCATGCTATGTAAGGGGAGATTCCGGTCATGTCAGCATGTGACCATGCAAATACATCCGAGTTGTGGCGAAGAAAGTCAATGAGTCGTTCCTTCAACTCTGCTTTTAGTTGGGACCCGATTTTCAATAGTCTACTCGAGTCATGTCTGTCTACAGATACAAATTCCATAACCTCTGTAGGCTCGGCGGTGGCCTCCTCCTCTTTGTCCCTAGGGTCTAATTCATTGAAAGGGTCGCTGGTGTATTGAAGAGGAGGGGTTTCTTTAGTTGCTATGCTTCCAAACTTTTTGTGCAGAGGGCAACCTCTACACTCTTCCCTTTATCCTTCCTGTGGTTGTTGCGAAGTTCAGTTACATAGCAGTCTCGAGCAACGTCCTGGTCTCCTTCTACTTCCCCTACTCCATTGTCTGTTGGAAATTTCATCTTTAGGCACCATGAGGCCAGGACAATTTGGAAGTCAGACAAGGCTGGCCTTCCTAAGAAGGCGTTGTAGGCCGAGTGGTTTTCTATCAGCACAAATGTCTGTTTCCGCACAACGGAGCGGGGATGACTTCCAATTTCAACAAAGAGGTCCAGTTGCCCGAGGGGCATCTTCGCATCTCCAGTGAAACCATGTAGTGGTTTATTGTAGGGAGAAATGTCCTTCATTGATAGCTTCATTTTGTCGAATGCATGCTTGAATAAGATATTTACTGAGCTTTCAATGTCTACTAGAATTCGGAAGACTTCGGCTGGACCGAGCCGGGCAGAGATAACCATGGGATCCATATGAGGGTACTGCCTTCCCTCTAGGTCATGCCTACTGAATGTGATGTCGTCACTCTCTTTCCGCTTTGGGTGGCGTTCTTCTATAACAGAATTAACACAGTCTTCATTGTTTCTAAGCGACTTTCCAAATCTTTCCATTTTTGCCTAGCTTCTGTCGGCGATGTGCAGTCCTCCCGAAATGGTATGGACCACTATCTTCTCTTGACTGAAGCCGCTAGTGTTGTGATTTCCTCTGCCTACCTCTGGTGAGGGTAGCCTTGGGTTCTCATTGGCAAGAGTAGAGTCCTGTTCTGACCTTTTACATAGCGTTCCAGTCTCTTCCTTCTGATGTGTTCTTCAATCAAGTCCCGGAGATGATGGAATTCATTAGTGTCATGCCCATGAGATTCGTGGAAGCGGCAGAACTTTCCAGATTTTTGTGCGTTATCTGATTCCTTCTTGTATGGTGGGCGTTTGTATCTAATTTCGTCTTGGGTGGCAAGGAAGATGTTTTCAATGGTTTCATTCAAAGGAGCGTAAGTGTCGAATCTCGGTTCTGGCCGATATAGGCGCTTTTCTCCCTTCTTGCCCCCAGCATTGTCCCTAGAATCATTCCTTCGAACGTCCTTCGCTTCAGCGGGTGCGTTGCCGTGAGCAGCCTTATTTTGTTGCCCTGACTGCCCCTCAGTAGCAGCATCTTCAAGCCTCATATATTTCCCGGCTTCATGGAAGAAATCGGGTAAAGTAGCTGGTTTTTCTTTTGTCAATCTTCTAGCAAATTTAGTATCCGGATGCACACCACTACAGAGAGCCATTAGGATAAGCTTCTCATCGGCATCTTGGACTGCGGCCGCTGCGGCATTGAATCGGGTTAGGTATTGCTGCAGCTTCTCTCCAGGTTTCTGTTTGATACTGGATAAGGAATAAGCGTCCTTGGGTTGTTCCACATGAATGCGGAACTGACTGATAAAATTTTCTTTCAACATTTCCCACGAGCTGATGGATCCCTGGGGTAAATGACAGAACCAGGAGGTAGCTAGATCTGCTAAGAATAGTGGAAAGCATTTGCACAGTACTTCCTCTGTTGCTCCACTCATGAGCATATGCTATGTGTATCTCCATAAGTGTACAACGGGGTCGGAGGTTCCTTTGTAAGGTTCCATTGTTGGCATTTTCCATTCTCGGGGGGTGATGGCAATCTCGATATTGCGGGCGAATGGGCTAGTTACCCTAGCGCCTATCCCTCGATCTCTTTGATCCCGTTGGACGCACTCTCTGAACAAGCGTGCCATCCTTTCATCAGAATTTGGAGCAGACAGGAATGAGTTCGGTTCTGCTATGTGGGACTGATTCCGTCCGGATGACCTGTAGGGATGGTATCGCCTATCATTCCTGATATTTTCCAGTGGCTGTCTTTGGTCTTCTGGGAGCATGCTAGGATCAGCTACAGCTGGCCCTTGCCTCGATCTTCCCCAGTTGGGTTCTGATCTAAGCACTTCCTCGGGTCCAACTTTGGGCTGGACTCTAGCTCAGCCCCGTTCATTGGCGTTTCCGTGGTTAGGCAGTATGACAGGCTCAGCTACAGTTGACCTCCGCCCGGTACCTCCCCTTTCGGGTTCGATTCCAAGCATTTCCTCAGGCCTAACTTCGGGCTGTGCTTGGTCTCGGCTCCTACCATGGCCGCCTCTGTTGTTAGCTCCTTCGAAGAAGGAAGATCTTTGCTGTCTCCGAGATCCTCCGGACTGGGACTCTCCCCATGATTCAGTGTTGCGGTTGGACTCTTCAGCATCCCTTAAGCGTGACATGAGATGGTCCACCAAGGCTTCCTGCTGGGATGTGAAGTGGTTAGTCACTTCCGCCACAACCCTGTCTAGGTCTGCCCTAGTAATTGCTGTCGGTTGTTCTGAGGCTGGGGTTGTCGGGTTTGCCTGACCTTCATCTGGTACTGCTGCTGGAATGGGACGATTCACCTGGTCTGCGACCGCTGGATCTGGAAGACTGCTGGTTGCGATGGTTTTTCCTTTGTTAACATCTTTCCTCTGCTTGGGAGGCATGTTTTCCAAGCAATGAACGATGCTGTTAGGAAGAAGGTTAAGTGGAAGAAGCTGAAGCTTCGAGCTTTTATTTCTTAGTGAAAGCACCAAAAATGTTTGCACAAAAAATGGGCAAACACCTCCAAGTCGTATGATTTAGCTGATTTTATGTTGTTTTTAGTGATTTGGGAGGTTTATGCAAATATGTTAAAAAGCAAGGACTAAACTGTAAAAGACACGCAGATTTATAGTAGTTCAGCCAGAATATGCCTACGTCCACTTTATATATTATTTCTCTTTTCTTGTTCAGATTACAAGTACAAGGCTTTTATACAAGTATATGAAAGTTGTTTGGAAACTCTATCCATGCTTGAGCTCTCAAACTTGTCCCCCATTGTTGTACCCCTGCCCCTCTATTTATAGAGTGAGGCTGGGGGTAGGGGTCTTGGATGTGCATAGCTGCTGGTGGCCCTGGGCTGATGTGATCTAGCCTGGCACGTCTTGGTCCGGTAGCATTCTGGTTCGGTGGTGATGTTGGTTGGTTGGTTCGGTGGTGAGGTTGGTTCGGTGGTGATGTTGGTCCGGTGGTGAGGTTGGTTCGGTGGTGATGTTGGTTCGGTGGTGATGTTGGTCCAATGGTTTGGTGATGAGGTTGGTTCGGTGGTGATGTTGGTCCGGTGGTTCGGTGGTGAGGTTGGTTCGGTCAGGGATTGGCTCGGTCGAAATTTACTCACCACTTGCCCCCCAAAGTAGGGCATGTGGGTACGCACATGGCGTGCTTTGCTTTAGCTTGGATATCCTCACCTGGTCCTGCGTGCCGAACCAACTGGTTCGGTCATTAGTATTTTTCTATAAGTATGGACCTCGCGTCTATACTCACCCTTCACCGTTTGGAATAGCCGAATCAACTGAATACCGAATCAGACTTGTTTGCTTGAGATAACCGGACCAACCAATTACCGAATCAATTCATCTGCCGAACCTAGGTGAGTCGAATGATACTTTAAGACTGATCCATCGAACGAACCCAATTATTTTTAGCGAAAGGGCTTGAGCGCCGAATGAACTGACCGAATGAACTAGGGAGTAATAGGCCGAATGAAAATTTGTGCCTTGAACTACCGAATGGCTTGAATGCCGAATGAAGCTTCTTCCTTGTACTACCGGATGGCTTAAACGCCGAATGAAGCTTCTTCCTTGTACTACCGGATGGCTTAAACGCCGAATGAAGCTTCTTCCTTGTACTACCGGATGGCTTAAACGCCGAATGAAGCTTCTTCCTTGTATTGCCGAATGTGTTTACGTGTTTATAAGTGGAACTCTAGACAATATACACTTGTTCGTTTGATCTTTATATCCCTTGTTCTAACGATGTGCTTTTTCGTGTTGCAGATAATGTCTCATAAAGTTGAAACCCGTTCCGACAGGAAGAAATCTACAGACAGAAGAGAATCTCCCGTCGTGCCCCCAGTCCAGTTGAATCCAGAACGACATGGGCCCACCCCGAGATCGCTAGTGGACGGGTACGGTCCTCAAGAGCTTCTAAACTCACCTCCTGATTGCTTCCCCAACTCACTTAAAGAGGAGCAACTTGATGTTATTTCTCACTCCTTTGGGATTGATAGAGCACGCATGCTATTGCCGGGGGGAAGGAGTGATGCCGTATGACCCCCCTGAAGGCTACTTTGCTTATAGCAGGTATCACTGTATGTGTGGTGCCATCCCGCCTCTCAATGCCTGGATAGTCAGCTTCGTCACATACCTGAAAGTGGCTCCACTTCAACTTCAGCCTAACTCCTATGCCATTTTGGTGAGCCTTTATGTCATCTTCCAGAGGAGATACGGGCGTCCTCCTTCCAACCGGGAGATCCGGTATTTGTACAACTTGAGGGGCTATAAGAAGGGATCTCCATACATCAGCTTGGAATCGGCCGTATCCTTCAAGCCAGTCTTGGACTTGTACTCGAAGTACAACATGTTTAAAAAGGAAAGGTTTTTTGTCGGGGACGACTCTGTTTCTATCCGTCGCTTCACCTCCGGATGTAAGTCAAAGCTTATTTACAATTTCCGCTCTGGTTGCAATGCTTCTTCTTATGTGTTTTTATTTCTTGCTAGCGACAGGTGGTTTTGCGGTCGTGGAGAACGATCGCCTGGTTCAGATGGCAGTGGAAATATAAGCTATTTCAGGAAGAGATAGGTCGGCGGCTTACTTAATCAAGAACGCTACACTTCTGGGGCACAACCTGATCTTACCACATCAGTCCATGGTCAAGCAGAGGGATACTGCGGAAGAGAGGGCTGCCCAAGTTAAAGGAGGGGCTGCGTCGAAGAGTAGCAAAAGGAGACCTTTTTCGATACCTCCAGCCGTCGGGGGAAAGAAACTCTAGAAGTCTGATGGTCCCTCTCCCAGTACATGTCCAGACATTCCGGAGGAGGGAGATATGGATGAGGGGAAAGGCAGAGATGAAGGAGGTGAGAGTGGAAGGAAAGGAGGAGGTGATGGTGGTGGTGATGGCACCGGGGCTTTGTCTTCTGGGCAAGTAGGCGAGATGCAAGGGTGGAAGGATGATGCTTTCCGCCAAGCCTTTGAAGGTTTGGAGGAAATAGGGAAGTCCAAGAAAGCTGATAAGGTTGGGACTGGGGTCGATTTATCTTCCGGGAGTGCTTCTACTGAGGCAACTTCTGCGGTTCAAGGTGAATTTCTCTCTATTCTTTTTAATTCTCGAATGATGGCTCCATTCATGCTAGTGACACTTGATTTTTACTCCAAGAGCGGGCAAAACGGCCAAGACCTCAGATCTTCGGCACAGGCTTGAACAATATAAACTCCTCAAAGCTTCCGCTAAGCCGAAGCCTCCTACTAACCGTCCTGGAGACGTAGTCGGCTACCGTCCTCTTCTTAGAGTCATTGAAGAAGATATACAAAAGAAGAAGAGGAGTCGATCTACATCTGAATCTCTTCATGGTCCTTCAGCCCCACTCCAGCCTATTCACGACATTACGGAGGATGATACTGAGTTTAGGCCTTCCCCACATCCGTCTGAGAATCAAACCTTCACCCCGATAGATCACCCTGGCTTAGTTCGCAATCTGTTTGCGGGTCATCCAGACCTGGATCCGGCCTCTCATGATATCTCCTTCGACGAGATTACTGGTGAGCATCTTCTCCCTCGCAATCCTATGGTACGGGTGCTTGACAAAGCTAAGTCCGTGGACCTTGATTTGCTTACTACCCAGGTTGTAACTCTGGGGGATGAGGCTAAGGCAAATATCAACCGGGTTGCTGAGGAGACCCAGTAATTGATGGGGCATCATGCCCGATTAGTCAAGGCCGGGGAGGAAATTGGGAGTGCCAACATTCGGCTGCGGCTAATGGTCTCCGACCAGGCTAAGCAGCTTGCCGATCAAGCCATCCAAATTTCTCAACACGAGGCTGCATTCAGGCAACTGAAGAATACTATGGAAGAGGCCAGTAGGGCAGAGTTGCAAAAAATGGAGGCCGCCTGCAAGGAGCGAATTGACATGGCCATTACGACGGTGGATGAGGTTTGACAAGCGGACCTCGAGCGGGCATGGGAATTGTCGGGTAGACTCGAGGCCGCGGAGCTTGCTCAGTCCAGGTTGAAGGAGGAGATGGAGGCGATGAGGATATCCCTTCAGGCGGACTGCTCACGATACCGATCGGAGAGGGATGCTGCCGTTGCTAAGCTGCGTGCTTCTGAGGCCCGAATGAGGGAGCTTGAGGAAAATGAGGGGATGATGGATGAGATGCTCCAGGATATGTATTTTCGTACATGGAAGCAGGGTAACTTATCCTGGATGGATGATTACCCCTGAGTCATGGCCAGGATTTATCTCCGGGCTCTGGAGGAGGCTAGGGCTGATGCGGGTAAAGAGGGTGGCGCGGTCTTCAGCATGGATGTGGTCACTGCCCAGTTTACCAAGGAGGAGAAGGTGGCGGTGAAGGAGGGTATGCGGCTGCTTGCTGCTGAGGAGGTAGGTGTGCAAGTAGAGGATGATGACCAGGATGGTCAACAAGCAGGTGCTGGTAAGTCTTCCATTCTAGTCTTTCTGTTAATTTGGTTGCTTATCACTAATGATTTCTTTCTTTGACCGGACATGTGGGCAACAGGACAAGGATAAAACTCCGATGTAGCCGGCTCCTTGATTGGACCTGGATATTTTTTGGTGGACTTGACATTGTTGTATATGTTAGTCTCAAAACAGTAACGTAACTCTTAGGTTGTAATTATGCTACTTGTAATAAACAACATTATTCTTGACGTGTAATTTTTTAACTTAAGATGATTCTGTCGTTTTTTGAATGTTTTTGCTGTTTTGACATGTATGAGAAATATAGCTATGCATATGCTTGTAATTCAATTGTGTTTGATGTCAAGTTCTTGCTTAAAACATAATGTCTTGCAATGTTAGCGTGATGTGCGAATAAATTATAGCGACATGTTTATACATAAAAAGAAGAAAATACCGCCCTTCATATTTTACTTGTAGATGGCAGCTTCGAATGTCCTGTGTGACCGAGTATGGAGTCCAGTGTCTTGTTGTGAGTACCCGCTTCCATTAGCGAATGTTTCCTACTTCGTGTCCTGTACTTTAGGGATTGTTACAGAGGATAGGAGAAAAGCTTTTTTTTTAAATAAAATTGAAATATGTGAAATAGTAAAACTTCCAATCACGGAAGGCCTTCGATGTGCTTAAGTTCATGGCAAACGGGCTTTGTAGTCACTTTCCCTAGCTGTGGGTCTTGGAGACATTTGTCACCCATCTTACGCCTCCGCGGGGAGTTAATTCTTTTTTACCACAGCCGCACTTAAGACACATCGGAGCCGAGATCGCGCACAGTAACTACCCAGGCCATTATGGCCCGTAATCGTGGGTATTATTCGATTTACTATGGCCGGCTAGCGTGGGTGCCGATCTTCAACCGTGAACTACCCCTGGCTGGCCACACCTTATGTTGGGGCTTATAGTCGGTTCACAGTTGCCGGCGAGCCGAACGCCGTAATGAGCTGCCTTGGCTATAGTCGGCCTTCTCGGTTGCTTATAATCGGCTCATTACAGTTGGCTTTTAGGGCCGTCGCGAGCAATGAGTTAACCCGCAGCAGAGGGATGCTGAAGCAAAAGTGTCTCATTGGCGAGGGCATAGATTCGCATAGTACCTGTTGGGTCTTGTTCAGGTGAAGTTGCGCTGTGGAGTGCTTTGAATGGAAATGCTATATGCACAGGATTTTGTTCAACATAAAAGGATAAATTTAACAAGCAGCCAAGATACAAAGGAACAAGTTAAAAAAGAGACAAAGTTTTTTTAAAGTGGTTCGGCACGAAAATGCCTACGTCCACTGATTCTTCTTTGTTAATTCACTTCATATGGGCAGTACAAGTTAAGAAAAGTATCGACGGAGGTGTTGGATGTTCCATGCCCTCTGGAACACCTCTCCGTCCACTGTTGACAAAATATAAGCTCCATTGTGGAGATCTTTATGAATTACATATGGTCCATCCCAGATTGGATCTAGTGCTCCGGGGCGAGGGAAGACTCGCTTGAGGACAAGATCTCCTTCTTGCAAGATACGATGCTTGACCTTGGAGTTGTATTGTGCTGCCACCTTCTGCTTGTGGGCTGCTGCTTTGAGGGCTGCATCATTTCTTCTCTCTTCAATTAGATCCATAGACATGTGAAGGAGTTCTTCGTTCTCCTCTGGGTTATAGTGGATCATACGGTTGGAAGGCACGATGGTTTCAACTGGGAGCATAGCCTCTGATCCGTATGCCAAAGAGAAAGGAGTATGCCCCGTCGATGTTCTGAAAGATGTGCGATAGGCCCACAGTGCCGTAGGGAGTTCATCCACCCAAGCGCCCTTTGACTTTTCGAGTTTCTTTTTTATTAGAGTTTTCAGAATTTTGTTGACGGCTTCGACTTGTCCGTTTGCCTGGGGATAAGCTACGGATGAGAAGCTTTTGTGAATTCCGTGCTCTTAACACCAGTTGGCGAACTCCTCGCTGTCAAACTGAAGTCCATTGTCTGATATAATTTTGAATGGGACTCCGTACCTGCATAGAACATTTTTGATCAAGAAGTTAATAACTTTTGCTGAAGATACTTTATTCAGGGGTTCTGCTTCCACCCATTTGGTGAAGTAGTCGACTGCCACTATAGCATATTTGGCCCCGCCTCGGCCAATTGGCAGTTCGCCGATTAAGTCAATTCCCCATACTGCGAAGGGCTGGTCATTTGAGTAATCTCAGTTGTTGGTAGCCGTTGAATCTTAGCAAACTTCTAGCATCTATCACATTTTCTGACGAAATCTAAGGCGTCCTTGCTTAAGGTGGGCCAGAAATATCCATATTGGAGTATCTTTTTTGCTAAAGTTTGCCCTCCGGTGTGATCTCTACAGCTTCCTTGATGAATGTTGGATAAGATTTCTTTGGCTTGCTGTTTGCACAAAAAATGGACAAACACCTCAAAGTTGTATGATTTAGTAGATCTTATGTTATTCTTAGTGATTTGGGTGATTTACGCAAATATATGAAAAGCAGAGGCTAAACTGTAAAAAGACACGCAGATTTATAGTGGTTCAGCCAGAATGTGCCTACGTCCACTTTATATGTTATTTCTCTTCTCTTGTTTTGATTACAAGTACAAAGCTTTGATACAAGTAAAAGAAAGTTGTTTGAAAGTTCTCTCCGTGCTTGAGCTCTCAAACTTGTCCCCTATTGTCGTACCCCTGCCCCTCTATTTATAGAGTCAGGGTGGGAGCAGGGGTCTTGGATGTATATAGCTGCTGGTGGGCTTGGGCTGATGTGATCTGGCCTGGCACGTCTTGGTCCGGCAGCGTTTGGTCCGGTGGTAGGAGGTGAGTTGGTTCGGCGAAGCATGGGAGGTGAGTTGGTTCGGCGAAGCATGGGGATGAGTTGGTTCGGCGAAGCATGGGAGGTGAGTTGGTTCGGCGAAGCATGGGGATGAGTTGGTTCGGCGAAGCATGGGAGGTGAGTTGGTTCGGCGAAGCATGGGGATGAGTTGGTTCGGCGAAGCATGGGAGGTGAGTTGGTTCGGCGAAGCATGGGAGGTGAGCTGGTTCGGCGAAGCATGAGAGGTGAGCTGGTTCGGCGAAGCATGGGAGGTGAGCTGGTTCGGCAGAGCATGGGAGGTGAGCTGGTTCGGCAGAGCATGGGAGGTGAGCTGGTTCGGCAGAGCATGGGAGGTGAGCTGGTTCGGCAGAGCATGGGGATGAGTTGGTTCGGCAGGGTCGTTGCATGCGAAGCAGGTTGGATCGGCGAAGCTTTGGACCGGTGGTGAGAATCTACCCAACATTTGCCCCCCAAAGTGGGGTATATGCTGGCGTATGGCCTACTTTGTTTCCTCTTATTCGGTCGCTGAGCGCCGATCCAACTGGTCCGGCATCCTATATTTGCCTATAAGTAGGGGCTGTATACTCTCGTTATTCCCTTCCAATTCAAGATAGCCGAACCAAACGTTTCTGCCGAATCAAGCTCTCTGACGAATTGCTTCAAAATACCGAATCAAGTACTGCCGAACGAATTTATGTACTCTAAGTGCCGAATGATCATTTACTCTGGGTGCCGAATGAACTTTACCCTGGGTGCCGAATGAACATTCACTCTGGATGCCGAATGAACTTGATTCTAGGTGCCGAATGAACGTTCACTCTGGGTGCCGAATGAACTTGATAAACTTGATTTTTTCACTTGAAATTTCAGACTGCAGACACTTGCTCCTTTACTTCCTCTATTCTAACGACGTTCTTCTTTGTGTTTGCAGATAATGTCTCGTAAAGCGGAAACTCGATCAGACAAAAAGAAATCCGGGGGCGAAGGAGGTTCCTCCGCCGTGCCCCCAGCTCAGCCGAATCCAGAACGTCACGGACCTGCCCCGAGATCACTAGTGGATGGGTACGGCCCTCAGGAACTTCTGAACTCCCCGCCCGATTGCTTTCCTAGCTCCCTCAAGGAGGAGCAGCTTGATGTTATTTCCCGATCTTTTGGAATTGATAGGGCGCACTTGCTGTTGCCAGGGAGAGAAGTTATGCCGTACGAACCTCCTGAAGGGTACCTTGCCTACAGCAGATACCACTGCATGTGTGGTGCCATTCCTCCTCTTAACGCTTGGGTAGCCAGCTTCCTCACATATCTAAAGGTGGCCCCATTCCAACTTCAACCCAACTCCTATGCTATACTAGTGAGCCTCTTCGTTATTTTTCAGAGGAAGTGTGGTCGTGCTCCTTCCAACCGGGAGATCCGGTACTTATATAATCTGAGGGGCTATAAGAAGGGGTCCCCATACATCAGCTTGGAGTCAGCTGTAACCTTCAAGCCGGTCTTGGACCTGTATTCCAAATTCAGCATGTTCAAGAAGGAGCGGTTCTTCGACAGGGATGGCTCAGTTTCTTTTAGGCGCTTCACCTCTGGATGTAAGTCTACACTTTATTTATTTCCATTCTGGTTTGCGAGGCTTCTTCTCATACGTCTTCATTTTTGCTAGCGACATGTGGCTTTGCGGTGGTGGAGACCGATCGCCTGGTTCAAACGACGGCTGAGATAGAAGCTATCCCCGGGAGGGATAGATCAGCTGCCTTCCTGATCAGAAACGCGACCCTTCTGGACTATAACTTGATCCTTCCACACCAGTCAGTAGTCAAGCTGAGGGAAACGGCGGAGGAGAGGGCGGCTGCTCAGGCTAGGGGAGGCGTCGCGGCAGAGAGTGGAAAGAGAAAACCTTTCACAAAACCTCCAGTCGTCGGAGGTAAGAAACTTAAGAGATCGGACGGTCCTTCTCCCAGCAATTATCCACTTACTTAGGGGGAGGAAGACGTGGAGGAGGAAAGAGGTGAGGGTGGAGATGGCATCGGGGCCTTGCTTCCTGGGCAAGCGGGCGAGATTCAGGAGTGGACGGATGATGCGTTCCACCAAGCTTTCGAGGGGCTGGACGAAGATCCGGCTTTGGTAGAGAAGACCGGGAAAGCGGACAAGGTCGGGACCGGTGCAAGCGAGTCTTCTCAGACCATTCCAGCCAAGGTGGCTCCGACGACTCAAGGTGAACTCTTGACTCCTGCATGCTTCATTAATGATAGGGACTTAGGAATATTTTATGATCCGCTCCCGTCCTGGAATGAAATCCAGGACTCATTGTAGTATCCTACTTCTCTGCAGGGTTTGTATAACAGACGTGCTTTCTTTCTTCTTTTAACTTGTAATTTACCGCGCTTCTCGAATTATATAGTGATGTAAGCTTGTGACACTTGTTCTTTATATCAGGAGCAGGTAAGACATCCAAGGCCCCAGATCTTCGGCACAGGCTTGAGCAATACAAGCTTTCCAAAACTTCCGCCAAGCCGAAGCCTTCGACCCACCGCTCCGGGGATGTAGTCGGCTACCGTCCTCTTCTCGGGGTTATTGATGAGGGTATTCAGCAGAGAAAGATGAGTCATCCTTTATCCGAACCTTCACCTGGTCCTCAGCTCCCGGCTCAGCCTCTTCATGATATCACGGAGGAGGATAGCGAGTTTGCACTCTCTCCGCACCCATCTGGAAACCCTTCCGTTACTCATATCGACCATCCTGACTTGGCTCGTAATCCATTTGCGGGTCATCCTGATCTGGATCCAAGTTCCCACGATATTACCTTTGACGAGGTTACTGGTGAGCACCTTCATCCCCGCAATCCCATGGTACGGGTGCTTGATGAGGCTAAGTCCTTAGATCTTGATCTACTTACTACTCGGATAGTTACCATGGGAGACGAGGCCAAGGCTAATATTGATCGGGTGGCGGAGGAGACTAGGAAGCTGATGGAGCATCATGCCCGGTTGGTTAAGGCTGGAGAGGAGATTGGGAGTGCCAACATCCGACTTCGATTGGTGGTTTCAGATCAGGCCAAACAGCTTGCTCAACATGAGGCTGCTTCTGGACGTCTAAAGAAAACCATGGAAGAGGCCAGCCGGGCTGAATTGCGGAAAATGGAAGCTACCTGCAGGGAACGGATCGACATGGCTATTGCCACGGTGGACGAGGTTCGGAAAGCGGATCTTGAGTAGATAGGGGAGCTATCCGGGAAACTTGAGACTGTAGAGCTTGCTCAAGCCAAGTTGAGGGAGGAGATGGAGGCAATGCGGAAATCCCTTCTGGTAGACTGCTCGAGATACCGATCGGAGAGAGATGCCACCGTTGAAAGGTTGTCGGCTTCCGAGGCCCGGATGAGGGAGTTTGAGGATAATGAGGAGATGATGGACGAAATGCTTCAGGATATGTACTTCCGTACCTGGAAGCAGGGCAACCTATCCTGGATGGATGATTATCCCAGGGTCATGGCTAAGATCTATCTTCGGGCTTTGGAGGAGGCTAAGGCCGATGCGGATAAAGATGGTGCGGTGGTCTTCAGCATGGATGCGGTCACGGCTCAATTTGCCAAGGAGGAGAAGGAGGCGGTGAAGGAAGGTATGCGGTTGCTTGCTGCTGAGGAGGTAGGCGTGCAAGTAGAGTACGACGATCAGGATAGCCAAGAAGCAGGTGCTGGTAAGTCTTCCTTTTTAGTCTCTCCATTAACTTGGTTGCTTATTGCTAATGAATCCTTTCTTTGACTGGACAGGTGGTCAACAGGACAAGGATAAAACTCCAATGCAGCCGGCCCCTTGATTATACCTGGAAAGACTCTTTTTGTGGATTTGACAGGGTTGTATATGTTAGTTTTAAAACAGTGAAGTAGCCTTTAGGTTGTAATAATTTGCCACTTGTAATAAATAGTCTTATTTTTTACGTGTAATTCTTTAACTTAAGCTGATTTTGTCGTCTTCTGAATGTTTATTGTTATTTTGACATGTCGTATGAGTAATATAGCTATGTATATTCTTGTAATTAAATTGTGTTTGATGTCGGGTTCTGGTTTAAAACATAATTTCATGACTTGCAATGTTAGCGTGTGGTGCGAACAAATTATAGTCATGTATTTGTACACAAAAGAAGAAAATACCGCCTTTCATGCTCTAATTGTAGATGGCAGTTTTGAGTATCTTGTATGACCGAGCATGGAAAGCAGTTGAATGCCCTGCCATCCGATTGTGAGTCCCTGCACCCATTGGCGAGTATCTCCTACTCTGTATCCTGTACTTTAGGGGTTGTTATAAAGCTTTTTAAGTAAAATTGAAATAGGTGAAATAGTAAAACTTCCAATCACGGAAGGCCTTTGATGTGCTTAAGTTCGTGGCAAACGGGTTTTGTAGTCACTTTCCCTAGCTGTGGGTCTTGGAGACATTCGTCACCCATCTTACGCCTCCGCGGGGAGTTAATTCTTTTTTACCACAGCCGCACTTAAGACACATCGGAGCCGAGATCGCGCACAGTAACTACCCGGGCCATTATGGCCTGTAATCGTGGGTATTATTCGATTTACTGTGGCCGGCTAGCGTGGGTGCCGATCGTCAACTGTGAACTGCCCCTGGCTGGCCACACCTTATGTTGGGGCTTATAGTCGGTTCACAGTTGCCGGCGAGCCTAACGCCGTAATGAGCTGCCTCGGCTATAGTCGGCCTTCTTGGTGGCTTATAATCGGCTCATTACAGTTGGCTTTAAGGGCCGTCGCGAGCAATGAGTTAACCCGCAGCAGAGGGATGCCGGAGCAAAAGTGTCTCATTGGCGAGGGCATAGATTCACATAGTACCTGTTAGGTTTTGTCCAGGAGAGGTTGCGCTGCGGAGCGCCTTGAATGAAAATGCTATTTGCACAGGATTTTGTTCAACAGAAAAGGATACAGTTAACAAGCAGCCAAGATATGAAGGAACAAGTTAAAAAGAGACAAGTTTTTTAAAGTGGTTCGACACGAAAATGCCTACGTCCACTGGTTCTCTTTGTTAATTCACTTCATATGGGCAGTATGAGTTAAGAAAAGTATCGACGAAGGTGTTGGATGTTCCATGCCCTCTGGAACACCTCCCCGTCCACTGTTGACAAAATATAAGCTCCATTGCGAAGATCTTTATGAATTACATATGGTCCGTCCCAGATTGGATCTAGCGCTCCGGGGCGCGGGAAGATTCGCTTGAGGATAAGATCTCCTTTCTGTAAGCTACGATGCTTGACTTTGGAGTTGTATTGCGTTGCCACTTTTTGCTTGTGAGCTGCTGCCCTGGGGGGCTACATCATTTCTTCTTTCCTCAATTAGATCCAGAGACATGAGGAGGAACTCTTCGTTCTCTTCTGGGTTGTAGTGGATCCTACGATGGGAAGGCACTATAGTTTCAATTGGGAGCATAGCCTCCGTTCCGTATGCCAAAGAGAAAAGGAGTATGCCCCGTTGATGTTCTGAAAGACGTGCGATTGGCCCATAGTGCCGTAGAAGGTTCATCCACCCAAGCGCCCTTTGACTTTTCGAGTTTCTTTTTTATTAGAGTTTTGAGAATTTTGTTGACGGCTTCGACTTTTCCGTTTGCCTGGGAATATGCTACGGATGAGAAGCTTTTGTGAATTCCATGCTCTTGGCACCAGTTGGCGAACTCCTCGCTGTCAAACTGAAGTCCATTGTCCGATATGATTTTGAATGGAACTCCGTACCTGCATAGAACATTTTTTGATCAAGAAGTTAATAACTTTTGCTAAAAATACTTTATTTAGGGGTTCTGCTTCCTGAGGGATGTGTTTGATTAAATAGTGATCCCATCGATTGAGAAGCAACTTGGTCTTCTTTAAATATGCTATGAGTCGTTCTTCTCGAGCCTGGAATCCTACTAGTATTTGATTTACAATAAGTTGAGAATCGCTATGAAGACATAAAGAATTGGCTCCGATTTCTAAGGCAAGTTCTAATCCAGCTATCACTGCTTCATACTCTGCATCGTTGTTGGTGGCAGTGAATCCCGACCTTATAGCATAGTGTAGTTCATTTCCCTTGGGAGTGATTATTACCACACCGGCCCCCGAGCCTTGTTCGTTGATGGCGGTGCGAGGATGGTAGGTGATATCATATTGACTTAGTTGAATGCACCATTTAAGTAGTCGCCCAGAAGCGTCGAGACGATGGAGTACCTGTCTTAGTGGTTGATCGGTCAGAACTCTGATGGAATGAGATCGGAAATAGTGACGCAGTTTCCGTGATGTGATTAGTAGGCAATAGGCTAGCTTCTCAAGTTTAGGATATCTGGTTTCTTCTTGTACGGGGGGCGTTTGTATCTAACTTCGTCTTGAGTGTCCCGGGAGATGTTTTCGATCATTTCATTTAAAGGAGTATAAGCGTCAAATCTAGGTCCTGGCCGATACAAGCACTTTTCTCACTTCTTGCCCCCAGCATTGTCTCTAGAAGCATCCCTTCGAACGTCCTTTGCTACAGCGGACGTGCTGCCGTAAGCTGCCTTATTTTGTCGCCCCGACTGCCCTTTAGTGGCAGCATCTTCAAGCCTCATATATTTCCCGGCCTCATAGAAAAAATCGGGTAAAGTAGCTGGTTTTTCTTTTGTCAATCTTCTAGCAAATTTAGTATCCGGATGCACACCACTACAGAGGGCCATTAAGATAAGCTTCTCGTCGGCATCTTGGACTGTGGCCGTTGCGGCATTGAATCGGGTTAGGTATTGCTGCAGCTTCTCTCTAGGTTTCTGCTTGATACTGGATAGGGAATAAGCATCCTTAGGTTGTTCCACATGAATGCGGAACTGGCTGATGAACTTTTCTTTCAACATTTCCCATGAGCTGATGGATCCCTGAGGCAGATGACAGAACCAGGAGGTAGCGAGATCTGCTAAGAAGAGTGGAAAGCATTTGCACAGTACTCCCTCTGTCGCTCCACTCATGAGCATATGTTGTGTGTATCTCTGCAAGTGTACAACGGGGTCGGAGGTTCCTTTGTAAGGTTCCATTGTTGGCATCTTCCATTCTCGGGGGGTGATAGCAATTTCAATGTTGCGGGCGAAAGGGCTGGTCACCCTAGCGCCTATCCCTCGATCTCTTTGCTCCCGTTGGACGCACTCTCTGAATAAGCGCGCCATCCTTTCATCAGAATTTGGAGCAGATAGAAACGAGTTTGGTTCTGTTCTATGGGATTGATTCCGTCCAGATGACCTATAGGGATGGTATCGTCTATCATTCCTCATATTTTCCAGTGGCTGCCTTTGGTCTTCTGGGAGCATGCTCGGGTCAGCTACAGTTGGCCCTTGCCTTGATCTCCCCCTGCTGGGTTCTGATCTAAGCACTTCCTCGGGTCCAACTTCGGGCTGGACTCTAGCTCGGCCCCGTTCACTGGCGTTTCTGTGGTTAGTCAGCATGACAAGCTCAACTACAGTTGACCTTCGCCCGGTACCTCCCCCGTTGGGTTCGGTACTAAACGTTTCCTCAGGCCTAACTTCGGGCTGTGCTCGGTCTCGGCTCCTACCATGGCTACTTGTGCCGTTAGCTCCTTCGAAGAAGGAAGATCTTTGTTGTCTCTGAGATCCTCCAGACTGGGACTTGCCCCATGATTCAGTGTTGCGGTTGGATTCTTCAGCGTCCCTTAAGCGTGACATGAGATGGTCCACCAAGGCTTCCTGCTGGGACGTGAAGCGGTTAGTTACTTCAACCACAACTCTGTCCAGATCTGCTCTAGTAATTGCTGCAGGCTGTTCTGTGGCAGGAGTGGTTGGGTTAGCCTGTTCTTCATTTGTTACTGTTGCTGGAGGAGGAAGATTTACTTGATTCGTGACAGCTGGATCTGGAAGACTGCTGGATGCGATGTTTTTTCCTTTGTTAACATCTTTTCTCTGTTTGGGAGGCATGTTTTCCAAGTGGCGGACGATGCTGTTAGGAAAACTTGTTAAGCGGATGAAGCTGAAGCTTCGAGCTTCTATCTCTTAGTGAAAGCACCAAAAATGTTTGCACAAAAAATGGACAAACACCTCAAAGTTGTATGATTTAGTAGATCTTATGTTATTCTTAGTGATTTGGGTGATTTACGCAAATATATGAAAAGCAGGGGCTAAACTGTAAAAAGACACGCAGATTTATAGTGGTTCAGCCAGAATGTGCCTACGTCCACTTTATATGTTATTTCTCTTCTCTTGTTTTGATTACAAGTACAAAGCTTTGATACAAGTAAAAGAAAGTTGTTTGAAAGTTCTCTCCGTGCTTGAGCTCTCAAACTTGTCCCCTATTGTCGTACCCCTGCCCCTCTATTTATAGAGTCAGGGTGGGAGCAGGGGTCTTGGATGTATATAGCTGCTGGTGGGCTTGGGCTGATGTGATCTGGCCTGGCACGTCTTGGTCCGGTAGCATTTGGTCCGGTGGTAGGAGGTGAATTGGTTCGGCGAAGCATGGGAGGTGAGTTGGTTCGGCGAAGCATGGGGACTTTTCATATATTTGCGTAAATCACCCAAATCACTAAGAATAACATAAGATCTACTAAATCATACAACTTTGAGGTGTTTGTCCATTTTTTGTGCAAACACTTCCCTTCCAGTGACACACCTTAATAAGGGGTTAGAGAAGCCGCGCCGATAGAGGGTGTCCTCTTGTATTGTGTAGCGGGAAGCTTTCCTCAAGATTTTCTTGACTTCGTTACGCCCGTTGGGTAGTGTGCCACTTTGTAAGTAGTTTCGGATGTGAGTCATCCAAGTTGCCTCTTCGGTAGCAGCTATCAGATTCACTTGCTCAAAACTTGGGGTCAGTTGCTTTGAGATGGCTACTACTCCGGAAATAGCGCCGTCTCTCACGCTAGCTTGCTTCGCCAATTCGTCGGCCTCTTGGTTCTCTTCCCGAGGGATGTGTTTGTCTAAGTAGTGGTCCAATCGACTGAGAAGTAACTTGGTCTTCTTTAAATATGCTATGAGTCGTTCTTCTTGAGCCTGGAATTCTCCTAGTATTTGATTAACAATAAGTTGAGAATCTCTATGAAGACACAAAGAATTGGCTCCGATTTCTAAAGCAAGTTCTAATCCAGCTATCACTGCTTCATATTCTGCATCGTTGTTGGTGGCAGCGAACTCCAACCTTATAGCATAGTGCAGCTTATTTCCCCTGGGAGTGATTATTACCACACCTTCCCCCGAGCCTTGTTCGTTTGACGCACCATCCACAAAGAGATTCCATTTGATGTCTTCTGCTATTTCCGATTGCTCCTTACCTTCGTTGGTAGTGAATTCTGCAATGAAATCGGCCATGGCTTGTCCCTTGATGGCGGTGCGAGGGTGGTAGGTGATATCATATTGACTTAGTTCAATGCACCATTTAAGTAGTCGTCCAGAAGTGTCGGGACGATGGAGTACCTGCCTCAGTGGTTGATCGGTCAGAACTTTGATGGAATGGGACTGGAAGTAGTGACGCAGTTTCCGTGATGTGATAGTAAGCAGTATGCTAGCTTCTCAAGTTTAGGATATCTGACTTCTGCCCCCGTAAACCTCTTCCTTACAAAGTATACTGGCCGCTGCGTGCGGTTGTCTTCTCTTACCAAAGCAGCGCTTAGGGCGTGAGATGATACAGCAAGGTATAGGTATAACTCTTCGCCTTCGTTTGGAGTCGATAGTATCAGCGGTTTCTGAAGGTGTTCAATTAGGTTAAGGAAAGCTGCTAAGCATTCCTCAGTCCATTAAAACTTTCCTTTGTCTTTCTTTAGAGCTTCGAAGAAGGGGACGCACTTGTCCGTTGCTTTAGAGATGAATCGGCTTAGGGTGGCCACTTTCCCGTTCAGACTTTGCATTTCCTTTCGAGTGGTAGGTATCTTGATATCTCTCAGAGCTTGGACTTGTTCAGGGTTTGCTTCAATTCCTCTGGCATGGACGATGAATCATAGGAACTTTCCTGATGATACTCCGAAGGAGCACTTTAGGGGATTCAACTTCATTCCATACTGGCGAAGTACTTGAAACATTTTGCCTAGGTGGCTTACGTGATTGTCGGCTTCCCTTGATTTTACCAGCATGTCATCCACATAAACTTCCATAGTTTGTCCTATTAGCCCTGCAAACATCTTGTTGACGAGGCGCCGATAGGTGGCTCCTGCGTTTTTAAGTCCGAAAGGCATTACCTTGTAGCAGTACAATCCCCGGTCAGTGATAAAACTAGTGTGGTCTTGATCGAGAGCATGCATAGGAATTTGGTTATATCCTGAGTATGCGTCCATAAAAGATAAGAGTTCGTGCCCGGCTGTGCTGTCTACAAGCTGATCGATTCGGGGAAGTGGGAAGCAATCCTTCGGGCAGGCGTCATTTAAGTTGGAGAAGTCAATGCATGTTCGCCACTTCCCATTAGCCTTCTTTACCAGCACCGGATTGGCGATCCACTCTGGGTAGATGGCTTCTCGTATGAAGTCATTGGCAAGTAGATTCCTTACTTCTTCATCGAGGGCTGCTGATCGTTCTGCACCCAAGCTTCTCTTTCTTTGTTTTACAGGCGTCTTGGTAGGATCAATGTTTAGTACGTGGCATGCTATGTCAGGGGAGATTCCGGTCATGTCAGCATGTGACCATGCAAATACATCCGAGTTGTGGCGGAGAAAGTCAATGAGTCGTTCCTTCAACTTTGCTTTTAGTTGGGACCCGATTTTCAATAGTCTACTCGAGTCATGTCTGTCTATAGATACAAATTCCATAGCCTCTGCAGGCTCGGCGGTGGCCTCCTCCTCTTTGTCCCTAGGGTCTAATTCATTGAAAGGGTCACTGGTGTATCGAAGAGGAGGGGCTTTCTTTAGTTGCTATGCTTCCAAACTTTTTGTGCAGAGGGTAACCTCTACACTCTTCCGTTTATCCTTCCGCTGGTTGTTGCGAAGTTCAATTACATAGCAGTCTCGAGCAACGTCCTAGTCTCCTTCTACTTTCCCTACTCCATTGTCCGTTGGAAATTTCATCTTTAGGCACCATGGGGCCAGGACAATTTGGAAGTCGGACAAGGATGGCCTTCCTAAGAAGGCGTTGTAGGCCGAGTGGTTTTCTATCAGCACAAATGTCTGTTTCCGCACAACGGAGCGGGGATGACTTCCGATTTCAACAAAGAGGTCCAGTTGCCCGAGGGGCATCTTCGCATCTCCAGTGAAACCGTTTAGTGGTTTATTGCAGGGAGAAACGTCCTTCATTGATAGCTTCATTTTGTCGAATGCATGCTTGAATAAGATATTTACCGAGCTTCCAGTGTCTACTAGAATTCGGAAGACTTCGGCTGGACCGAGCCGGGCAGAGATAACCATGGGATCCATATGAGGGTACTGCCTTCCCTCTAGGTCACGCCTACTGAATGTGATGTCGTCACTCTCTTTCCGCTTTGGGTGGCGTTCTTCTATAACAGAATTAACACAGTCTTCATTGTTTCTAAGCGACTTTCCAAATCTTTCCATTTCTGCCCAGCTTCTGTCGGCGATGTGCGGTCCTCCCGAAATGGTATGGACCATTATCTTCTCTTGACTGAAGCCACTAGTATTGTGATTTCCTCTGCCTACCTCTGGTGAGGGTAGCCTTGGGTTCTCATTGGCAAGAGATGGAGTCCTGTTCTGACCTTTTACATAGCGTTCCAGTCTCTTCCTTCTGATGTGTTCTTCAATCAAGTCTCGGAGATGATGGCATTCATTGGTGTCATGCCCATGAGATTCGTGGAAGCGGTATAACTTTCCAGATTTTTGTGCGTTATCTGATTCCTTCTTGTATGGTGGGCGTTTGTATCTAATTTCGTCTTGGGTGGCAAGGAAGATGTTTTCAATGGTTTCATTCAAAGGAGTGTAAGTGTCGAATCTCGGTCCTGGCCGATATAGGCGCTTTTCTCCCTTCTTGCCCCCAGCATTGTCCCTAGAATCATTCCTTCGAACGTCCTTCGCTGTAGCGGGTGCGTTGCCGTGAGCAGCCTTATTTTGTTGCCCTGACTGCCCCTCAGTAGCAGCATCTTCAAGCCTCATATATTTCCCGGCTTCATGGAAGAAATCGGGTAAAGTAGCTGGTTTTTCTTTTTTCAATCTTCTAGCAAATTTAGTATCCGGATGCACACCACTACAGAGAGCCATTAGGATAAGCTTCTCATCGACATCTTGGACTGCGGCCGCTGCGGCATTGAATCGGGTTAGGTATTGCTGCAGCTTCTCTCCAGGTTTCTGTTTGATACTGGATAAGGAATAAGCGTCCTTGGGTTGTTCCACATGAATGCGGAACTGACTGATAAACTTTTCTTTCAACATTTCCCACGAGCTGATGGATCCCTGGGGTAAATGACAGAACCAGGAGGTAGCTAGATCTGCTAATAATAGTGGAAAGCATTTGCACAGTACTCCCTCTGTTGCTCCACTCATGAGCATATGCTGTGTGTATCTCCGTAAGTGTACAACAGGGTCGGAGGTTCCTTTGTAAGGTTCCATTGTTGGCAATTTCCATTCTCGGGGGGTGATGGCAATTTCGATATTGCGGGCGAATGGGCTGGTTACCCTAGCGCCTATCCCTCGATCTCTTTGATCCCGTTTGACGCACTCTCTGAATAAGCGTGCCATCCTTTCATTAGAATTTGGAGCAGACAGGAATGAGTTCGGTTCTGCTCTGTGGGACTGATTACGTCCGGATGACCTGTAGGGATGGTATCGCCTATCATTCATGATATTTTCCAGTGGCTGTCTTTGGTCTTCTGGGAGCATGCAAGGATCAGCTACAGCTGGCCCTTGCCTCGATCTTCCCCTGTTGGGTTCTGATCTAAGCACTTCCTCGGGTCCAACTTCGGGATGGACTCTAGCTCGGCCCCGTTCACTGGCGTTTCCGTGGTTAGGCAGTATGACAGGCTCAGCTACAGTTGACCTCCGCCCGGTACCTCCCCCGTTGGGTTCGGTTTCAAGCATTTCCTCAGGCCTAACTTCGGGTTGTGCTTGGTCTCGGCTCCTACCATGGCCGCCTCTGTTGTTAGCTCCTTCGAAGAAGGAAGATCTTTGCTGTCTCCGAGATCCTCCGGACTGGGACTCTCCCCATGATTCAGTGTTGCGGTTGGACTCTTCAGCATCCCTTAAGCGTGACATGAGATGGTCCACCAAGGCTTCCTGCTGGGATGTGAAGCGGTTAGTCACTTCCGCCACAACCCTGTCTAGGTCTGCCCTAGTAATTGCTGTCGGCTGTTCTGAGGCTGGGGTTGTCGGGTTTGCCTGACCTTCATCTGGTACTGCTGCTGGAAGGGGACGATTCACCTGGTCTGCGACCGCTGGATCTGGAAGACTACTGGTTGCGATGTTTTTTCCTTTGTTAACATCTTTCCTCTGCTTGGGAGGCATGTTTTCCAAGCAATGAACGATGCTGTTAGGAGAAGGTTAAGTGGAAGAAGCTGAAGCTTCGAGCTTTTATTTCTCAGTGAAAGCACCAAAAATGTTTGCACAAAAAATGGGCAAACACCTCCAAGTCGTATGATTGAGCTGATTTTATGTTGTTTTTAGTGATTTGGGAGGTTTATGCAAATATGTTAAAAAGCAAGGACTAAACTGTAAAAGACACGCAGATTTATAGTGGTTCAGCCAGAATATGCCTACGTCCACTTTATATATTATTTCTCTTTTCTTGTTCAGATTACAAGTACAAGGCTTTTATCCAAGTATATGAAAGTTGTTTGGAAACTCTATCCGTGCTTGAGCTCTCAAACTTGTCCCCCATTGTTGTACCCCTGCCCCTCTATTTATAGAGTGAGGCTGGGGGTAGGGGTCTTGGATGTGCATAGCTGCTGGTGGGCCTGGGCTGATGTGATCTGGCCTGGCACGTCTTGGTCCGGTAGCATTCTGGTTCGGTGGTGATGTTTGTTTGTTGGTTGGTTCGGTGGTGAGGTTGGTTCGGTGGTGATGTTGGTCCGGTGGTGAGGTTGGTTCGGTGGTGATGTTGGTTCGGTGGTGATGTTGGTCCGGTGGTTCGGTGATGAGGTTGGTTCGGTGGTGATGTTGGTCCGTTGGTTCGGTGGTGAGGTTGGTTCGGTCAGGGATTGGCTCGGTCGAAATTTACTCAACAATTCTTATTTCAAAATTCCTTTGAAATTTCTTTTTTAATAAATCTCCTTATAACTTTAATTCCAAACTTAAGTTTATTTTATATAGTTTTGAACTGCTTTCAAGTTTAAAAATAAATTTTGATAAAAGTTCGGTTTTAGTTTTAAATGATTTTGAAAAAGTTGAAAATTTAGTTGCTAATACGCTTAATTGTAAAACTATGAATTTTCCTTTTGATTATCTTGGTTTTTTTATTAGACCTACTAAACTTAAACGTGATGATTGGTTTATAATCATAGATAAAATCAAAAATAGAATTTCTAATTGGAATGAGAGATTTTGATCAAGAGCGGGTAGATTAGTTCTAATAAACTCTGTCTTATCAGCTCTCCCGATCTATTGGATGTTTATGCATCTTTTTTCAGATTGGGTGATTGATAAAATTGACAAAATTAGAAGGGGCTTCTTATGGAGTGGGGAAAACTCAAATAGCAGTATTAAATGTTTAGTAAATTGGAAAATTGTTTGTAAGTCCTGAAAGGATTGTGGTTTAGGAGTCATTAATTTGCGTAATATGAATTTGTCGTTGTTAGGTAAATGGTTTTGGAAGTTTAAGAATATTAATGAAAATCCTACTTGGAAAGAAATCATTTCCAAATATTATTATAATGGTAGTAGTAACTTATATCAAATTACTCCTACCATCATTCGTAAATTTTCTAATTTTTGGAAATCTATTTTAAATGCCACGAGATTTTTAATTTAGGCACTAATATAATAGTTCATTCTGGTAACACTACTTCTTTTTGGCATGATAGTTGGATTTCCGTTATCCCTTTTAAAATAGAATTTAAGGAGCTATATGAAATCTGTAATTTTAAGGATGCTCTAATTATAGAAGTTTTTTCACCCGAAAATGATCCTTCTTGGAATTTTAGTTTTAATACTATTTTAGTAGGTTCATCTCTTAGGCAACTTGCTTTGCTTTATGCTAGATTAAACTTATATAATATTGATAATGATAAAGATAGTATTAGTTGGGAATGTGATAAGAGTAAAAAATATACTTCTAATTCTTTTTATAAATTTATTAACTTTTTGGGTGTAACCAATAACTCTTTTAAATTTAATTGGAAATCTAATGCTCCACCTAAATCTAAAATTCACATGCGGTTAATTATGCATGGAAAACTAAATACAATAGAATTTTTAGAAAGAGATAAATATGCAAATTGATAATAAATGTTATTTTTGTAATCTGCATTTTGAAGATATTAAACATGTATACTATGATTGTATGGATACATATTTCATTCTGAAAAATACTCTTAAAATCTTTAACTTTATTCTAATTACTAAAATTTATGACTGTGAATATTATTGGAATAGTTTTAGATTTATGTTCAAAAAGGAAAATAGATTTTTACTTGACACTTTATTTACTATAATTTGTTAGTATATTAGGTTTGAAAGAAATCAGAGAATTTCTAAAAATAATTATAGTCATTTTGATAAATTGATTTTTATAATTTCTGTATTTTGTTTTAATTAGATATCTAATCCTAAATATAAATTAGCTAATAATACTCTATTTAAAGAATATCTTAATAAGGTTAACAATAATATTAAACTATTTAAACATAAAAATAATATTTTTGACATTAATAATTGTACTATTAATATTGTTTCAAACTTAAATGACGATTTCACCATGAATCATAATATTCTTTTGATCAAAGGACTTTGTAGTTATTGAATTATTTTTTGTTTGTTTTAGTTTTTAGAACTTTAAGTTCATTTGATCTTGGATTCCTTTTTGTCTTTTTTCTAATCTATATTCTATTCTGTTCTAATAGTTTATCTTTTGTTTCTTTTCTTCTATATCTTTTACACATATATATGTATATAAATTTCATTTATATACATGTATGTGTATCATTCTAACTATTTTCTTTAGTTCCTTTTCAGTTACAGGTTTAGGCTAGATATGGTAGTTGTTTCTTATTGCAGGTACACAGGATGGCGGATTGCAGAGAGGGGCTCTTCTCAGTACATCTTCATTTTCATTATGGTGTTCTATCTTTAGGAGAGTTCTCTTTTCAGCTATGCACTCCTTCCAGTTCTATTGAGTCTTCAGAGTGGCGTTTCTAGCCCTGATCATTTGCAGTTCCTTTTCAGACCTTTCGCATTTCCATTTCTTCCGAGTCAGCAACATGGAGTTGCCTTCTCAGATAGAGCTGGCTTCCTGTTTCTTTGGCTATGTGATTTTTCATAGTTTTTCAGATACTTCTAACACCTTAATATCGGGCGGTGGCCATGCTGGAGCTCGATATTAGGGTGTAATGGGAGGTGGCCTTGCCAGAGCTCATTTTAGGGGTACTTGAGTTTTTCGTCTATTATTTGTACTTAGATTAGCTACCTGCCAGGCATGTTTGCAGTACCTTGTTTTGTGATACACACACACATGTGTGCTTTCCTCTATTTTAGAGGATCACACATTTTTCTAAAAAAAATAATTTAATTCCAAACTTAGTTTATATTACATAACTTTCCCATTTATACTTTTTCAAAACATTAGGATATCAATCTTTCTCAAATATCATTTTATTTTTGCTAATTACACTTTCTTTTATGAAATATTCTTTTATAAAATATATTCTTAAATAATTTCTTACTTTTAAACACTTTTTATAAAGATACTTCTTTATATTACATAATCTTTTTATTATAATACATTCCTAAACATATCTTAGTGGTTTTCTGAAAAACTTATTTTCAAAATAATTCACTTAATCGATACATCACCATAAACTTACTTTAGCTAATATCAAATGTGAAAACATTCTTCATTTAGTTAAAACTTACTTTATCAATTAACAATCCTTTATCAATTAAACTTCCTTTATACATATATATTCTCTTTACTTTTACATTTTCAATATATAAAAGTATTCATATACTTATTCAGTTATTTTAATTATATTTATAATTTACTTAACAAGTTTTACTTACTTTAAAATATAATCGAAGAGATTAAAACAGCTTCCACAAGAACATTATTAAAATGAACTTCCCTTTTTTTATAACATGATAATTATAATATTTTCCATCTTTTTATAAAAGACTCAAATTCTTGTTATTATCTCTAAAATCCTATAACGACCCACGATTTCGACCCATTCGCATCCGCACATGTCGGACTTGAATTGCTTAAAACAATATATTGTTACTTTATATTTGGCAAAACTCAACATATACTGTAAAAAAATCTATCATAGAATCACAGACATAGAGTAATATAACAATAAGCAGCGGAAAAGATAAATAGTAGTTCATGAAGCTACTATATAAACAACAGAGTTTGAAATAAAATACAACATAATATCTCAAATACAATATTGTCTCGAATACAAACAGATGACAAGTCTGAACAAAACGACTGGATAGCTGAAGGCTGAATAGATATAGATGGATCTCTAAGTGAAGCTCCAACTCCAAAGGCGAGTCTCAAATGCCGTGACACTCAGTCTGACCCGAGCGTAAAACAAAACACAAAACACTCGAGTCAGGATTAACATTCTTATATTAATAAATTCAACTCAAGTGAAATGTCAACTGAAATACAAGTAACTTAAAGGATGTTTGGGATACCCATCCTCTAAGGATCCGTGGAACTATCTACTATGTAGTAATATACGCTATTATAATATGTCTAAAGAAAGTAAAAGTATTAAAATAGCGTTAAGGCGTTACCCATATCCCCCTTAACACATTTTATATATTCCCATAGTCTATGCAGTACCGTAACCCCCCCCCCTCGTAAACTGGAGGTCTATCAGAGGGCACTCCATAGGTATGGTACAAACGAAACTCGTAGAAGGCGCGATAGGGCATGCGGCAAGGCACTCGAGGCAATGCCAGGGTAGATATACCGTTTGCAGATCCGGACTGATGGTAACGCATAGCAGCTACTATCGCCCACCTCGTGATACATTCCCAAATTAAGGGTGCACCCAATCAAATCACAAAAGCAATAGAATGGTATCGAAGAAATGTGTCCGATAGGAGGAATAACCTCACTTGGCCCGGCGTAGCTCCTGTTTTAGCCGCATCAAGCTGACTCACGGGAGTCAGGGCTACGTAAATCCATACAGAATCGTCACCAAACCATCCTACTTCATTCTGGAATCTCCACCACGTACACAATTGTTAAAGTGGTTTTCGGTATTGGCAGAGAGTATGACAATATCCGATCCCGGTCTCTTTAACAACCAAATGTTATTATAACACCATGGTCATTTCATTTCAAATAGTTCATGATTCATATCAAAATATCATATCATTTCAAACTATATCAATTTGGTATCATTATACACTTTAAATCATATTCATTTCCAAAATCGTAACACTTTTGAAATCATAACATTTGGAAATCATAACACTTTGAAATTCATAACAGTTCCAACTTAAACTGTTTAGATACAGAAACAATATATATATCAAAATAGTTATAAATTAAAATAGTTTATTTACTAAAATAATTTATATATTAAAATAGTTTATATATATTAAAATACTTTATATAATAAAATTAGTTTCCTCCAATTTCGCAAATCGATTTAAATCATCTTAAATTCCAAAATTCAATTTGAATCAATTCCAGTTTAACCATTTCAATTTAAAGTTCAAAGACTCAAGTTTAAATATTCAAACATTTACAATGTAAATTTCATTTATATTTCAACATTTAACTTTAAATTTATCCAAATTGAAAATTATTCCCTTAACCATTTTATAACAATTTATTTAAATCCCAATTTATATATTTAAATCAATACTAAATATTAAATTTCAATTTCAATCAAAATTGAGAAGTTTCATTTAATCACTTTTTATCAAATCAAGTTATAAACCAAGTCATAATCATATCTTTTCAAAATCTCAAAACTGATAAGTTTAAATTAATTCTTCCTTGAATTCAATTATTAATCAATTTAAATTTCAAGTCAACATTAATTTATATTTCCAACCTTTATTATTAAAGTTTTAAATCTGTTTTAAAATATTAATATAAATTTTAAATAAATATTTGAAAACATATTATATACTAATTAAATTAAATCTTATTATTAAATGTATATTTATATTAAATATTATTTCATATATTTTTAAGAAAATAAATTTATATGAAAAATCTTAAAATCTATAATTTCAAAAGTAACTTATAAATTAAAATTTCCAAAACATGTTATTTAAAAATCTAGATTTTATACATATATAAAAATAGCCTATTTATTATAATTTAAAGTCAATATTTATTAAAACCATATATTTCCTTTCAAAACATTGGAAATCATTTTTCAAAATATAGACCAACGGTGTTCGTATATAATTTTATATCCTATGGTCAAGTGATACAGATATTTATCATTTTAATTTGCAATTTAAATATTTACCGGTATATATCATTTCAACCCGCAATCCCAAATATTTAAAATAAATGAAAATCGCTTGGGTTTATCATTTCAACCCATAAAGATTTTCTCATATTCTACAAGATCGTTCGGGTATGTATCATTTCAACCCATAGGGAATTCTATACTAATAGGGAACTTGCAGAGTGAGAACAGTTATGATAATAATATAACATATCAAAAACAGGCATATGTCATCAATGATAAAAAAAATATAAACAACAAGATATGGTGTCATATCTCACAGGTGAACAATTTTAGATAATAGCATATCAAATATAGCAATTATATAATTAAAAGTTAAATTTAGTAGCATATTTAAATTTTCATTTCAAGTGAAATCAAACTTAATAAATATAGGAATGTTAATCGTGAGTGATTGCTCACCTTTCGAGGCTAGAGAGATGAACGAGAATGAGATGAGTTACGAATCCAAGTATGAATTCCAAAGCAAAGCAAGATTGACATGAATTTGACTAGCAAAGCTGAAAGCTTGGAATTGACGAAATCAAATCAAAATTGGATTGATGAAGATAAATGGTATAAGTGAACTTATATATATAACTATATATAACTATTTATATATAAAAAATCATACTCTAAATTCAAACACATTTTAAGTTTTAAATATATATATATATATATATATATGTATTTCAAAATCATTGTTTTAAATAACATGTAAAATAAAACAAGCATATCTACATAATATAATTTTAAATAAATACATATACATATATATATATATATACTTAATAAAATGCAAAATACTTACATATATTGTTTGTTCATTTGAAAATATCTATATACATATATATATATATACACAATTACCAACATAACCCAAACAGATCATAAAATCATTACAGACTAGAATTTAAAATATATATATATACTAAATTTCTCACAACCAACCAACAACATACCAATATATACATAAACATATATATACATATATTCTATAGTATATTTTTGAAACCAAACCCACTAAACAGATGACACAAAAATCTTTAGATCCAACTTAATTATAAGAATCAAGTAACTTATTTTATTAAAGCTTACATATACTTAATAGATGATCTAGTATAACTTATATAAATATATATATATACACACACACACACACTTACAAACAAGTTATTTACAAACTTACATATAAAATATATGACTATCTCATAATACAAAGCTCTGGATAATATATATATTCAATACAACAAGAAAACATTACCTTACTTATCTTTGAAACCCAAAGTAGATCACATAAACAGTTTATATACACATTATTTATACATATATTATAACAGCTATATATATAAACACTCATTTTATAAATTTGTACAAACCTTTACATAGTAACAATCACGGAATATATACAACTTTCATATACTGACATATACTTTATATATATATTTATCATATATATATATATATTAAAATTAAGTATACTTATGTAAACTAACAACATATATATAGTTCTGGAAAATATATATTTTTTCAACAGATTTGCCGACCAAAACCAAAATAAAATAAACTATATATATACTTATATATATATAAACTAAACCCAATATATATGGTGACATATAAATATATATATACCTGCGTGTGGATTGGAGGATGAAGAAGGTGGTTGATGCTCGGCTAGCAGTGAGGAGGGGACGAGGAGGAAGGAGTGGCTTCACGGTGGAGGCTTAGGTAGATGCACGGGCTTTGGCTCGGTTGGCATGAGTTAGAGATGTCGCGTCTCGGCCATGTAGTCGAAGGTGATGAGCAGCTTGTTGGAAAGGAGGGGGAAGGTGTATGGTTCGGCCAAAAGCTGGGGTGGTTTACGTGGTGGCTTGCGGCAAAAAGCAAGGAGGTGGAGCGACGAGAAAGGGCGTGGTGGAATTCGAGCTGGAAGAGGGAAGCTTGCACATGTGAGAGAGAGGGATGGGGAAGAATATAAGTTACATTCGAAATGAAGAAGGGGAGATGAGTTCACAAATTGACAAATTGAAGAGGGGCAGAAGAGTTTTCAATGGAAGAAGTGAGCAGGCTTAAATATATAAGGAAGTGGATGTAATGGCAACGGTCACTCAAGCTAGAATCAGGTAAATAATTTAAAGCAATTAATTGTTGCTTGGATGACACGGCTAGAGTTTGAAAGGCAATAGAAAACAAAAGGTCACGAATACGGTACCGATACGACATCTGTTTCTGTCGTTTCCGTCGCGTATCGAGTCCCAAAACACAGAAATAAATATACTACGGAGATCAGCACGACAAACGATCAAAATGGTACACAGATATCAGCGATACGACCATCCTATCAAAAGTCGATAATCGGTACCAAAATGCTGCTAAAACGCCGAAAATAAGATAAACGGAGCAATAGCAGTCCAAATTTGGCGAAACGAAATATGACGTCTCACTCAGAAGATAATAAACATTTTTATTATATATAAATATTCAGGTTTGAGAAATATTTTATTATCATCAAATATTAACTGATTTAAATTTAAATAAAATTACACCACAAAATAAACTCCCATATTATCTGACGAAAATTTACCGTTTACTATGTTTGAATAGACGTATTACAAGTATCAAATTTTTATTTCCAAATTTTATTATTTAAAATTTCACCGAAATTTCAGTTAATTACGTTATTTAAACTTGTTAATATTCGGGTTGTTACAAATCTCGTTATTAAAGATCTAAATATACCCATAAAATTTCTTTCAAAGTGTCATTCAACGGTTTAAAAACAAATGTTGCTAAAACATCGTTTACTACAAACCCAAAACCATTCATTATTAACTTTAACCATTTCTTTCAAAGATCAAAGCATACGCATGCTTATCAATTTGGATAATACATTTTGATAAAACTTGACAACCATTAATTTGTCAAATAAGTGATTCACATTATCCTTTTTCTAGAAGATTATTTTGATTGAGTAACTCAAAAATGATACCAAGGAACCGGGTACTACCAATAGTATCGCATATTTCCTTAACAAGAAGGGGAATACTTAAGAGAAGCGTTTACCATCCGAACACATCTCCTACCCATTTTTAGTTACTTTCGAGCCACTTGAATCAATTAATCGTAAGAGTGTTTTTCGTTTTCCAAAATCCCTTTCTAGAAATAATACTATTATAATTCCTTTTCCAAAAATCATTTGAAATTCTTTTCAAAAATACCGAAATTTAAACTCTCACAAATTCCTTTATAAAGCATGTTTTATAAATCCAGTTTATAAAATTACATATATAAAACATATTCATAGGATTTATGTATCTTAAATAAATTCCTTTAATAACCATTTATTGACTACCTCATAGTCAAATTGTGAAATTAAATTCACAAGGTGTTCGTGCTTAAACTTTTTAGTTAAACAACGGATCAATCAATGATAATAACTTAGTATTATCCTTTTCTTAATTCAAATAACTATATTATTTGAAAAATATTCTTTATATCCAAAATATAATCGTTGGTAATATTTCATTTACAATTTTCAAAGCCAAAATCATTTGGATCTTATGGGGATAATCTTCCTCGATAGGAAACCCACCATTTTTAGGCGGATATTCTGGTTGTTCCTCTTCATCGCTAGAGAGAGCTATGAGGCTAAACTTCTCACCCCAATTTGCTCTAGAGGACTTCCGTTTCGCGTAACTTCCCCCATATGGTTTATATAAGGAAAACAATTATTCTTTTAGGCACGAGTAGTAGGTAGTTGCTAGCGTATTCCTAGGTAGAGAGGTTTGGTCAATGCTCAGAAAGTGTTTCGAGGTTTCTAAAGATAGCTTTTAAAACTCTTTGTATAAGATGTTTTATTATTTCAAAAACTCTTTGAAAATTTTACCAAAGTATTCTTTACTTTTCAAATACATACATACATACATATATATATATATATATATTTAGGTATGATTTCATATAGAACTAATTTCTTTTGTATATTTTATTAATAAATACACACTCATATATAATACTCTCAAAACTCATTCTAGGGTGTTACTAACCCTATCTCTAATGAGCTACTCATCCTAGGGCATTAATAATCCTATCTCTGATGAGTCTTTTACCCCTATCAGGCTCAGGTGTTCGCTCAACCTAAGCTCTGATACCACGTTGTAAGGACCCGTTTCTTCGACTACCAGAAATCGACACTAATACATCCTCGGTATTCACTTTGCCGTAGATTCAAGTGCTGGAGAAGTGAATTCTTAAGGGTAAGAAAGAAAAATAAGACAGAACAAAATTTCACATAAGTTATTTCAACATAAAATCTTTACAGCGGAAATTAAAAATACATTTACCAGAGTAAAACATGGACAGTTATAATTCTTGTCCTTACAAATTTATGGAACACAATAGTACAAGAGTGTGGTGGAAATAGATGAAAATCTCCAGAAAATCTTCAGGCTCCATGCTTCGAGCTCCATCCAGCTTTCTTCTAAACTATGTGAGAAATGCAGATTAAGGATCTTAAGGCTAGAATTAACACTAGAGGGGGGGAATAGTGTTTTAAGAAATTTGTTAATCTTTTTGAGTTTTATCTTAATTTGTTAACAATGTATACACTAATCAGACACAGATATGAACACAGAATCAAACACAGATGCAAATATAAAGTAAAAGCAATAAAGGAAAGAATACACCGGATTTTATACTGGTTCGGAGTTACCCTACATCCAGTCACGCAACACAAGTACAGATTTCCTTTCAACAACAATTCAACAATTACAACCCTCGGTTTCAAGGCCACGAGGTACACCCTCTAGAATGACAATCCTCTGGGTAGAGATACTTGATTTCCGGGGCAACAAGTTCACCCAATTGATTTCCAGGGCTACAATCACACCTTTTCTCGCTTAATTGATTTCCATGGCTACAATCACACCTCTTCTCGCTTATATATTACAAAGAAGTCTATAACTCTGAATAGCACTGAGAACCTTGTAGAGATAGTGATGTAGAATCAAACTAGAAGTAATCGAGTATGATTCGATGTTGATTTCGGCAGAGTAATGGTATGATTTTGTATTAAGAAATGTGGAAGAAGAAGAGGAGTGAAAACCAGAAAAAAGTGATTAAAAATTCGTTGAAACTGACCCCTATTTATAGAAGATCAACAGCCATGACCATTCATGAAGAGTTATGGCGAATAGACACTTCTTTTTAAATTTGAATTTTGAACTTCAACTGTCACTATGTCGACATAGTGCCTAGGGGCATGTCAACATCCCTCAGCCAAAATTGATATTTTGAATTTCTATAAAAATAATATTTATCTTATATAAAAACTATTTAAAACTTTATAAATATACTTGAATATAGTTGAAATTCATAAGTAAATATAAAGAACAGTATATACATAATTTAACTATAATTTTATATTTAAATCTAAGTATAAATATTAAAAGTTAAATATATTATTTGAAAAGACATTTAAAATCAGGAGTAATTTGACTTTGAAATTAAAGATGCTTTGAGGCTAAAATTATTTAAAATCAGGATAGAGAGTTTTGAATCTTTTAAAAGGAAAGTTTTGAAATCATTTTGAAAACAAGATAATTTTGTAAAATCATTTGAATGAAAATTAGTGGATACAAAACAATGTCCCACTAGATTTTCGTAGGTTCCATCCTACTTAGGGTTCCATCCCTTTAACGGGCTCGAAGTGGATTCCATTCCACGAATAAATTAGATATTAAGATGCCAGTGCTTTTCTACGAGTTTTAATAAATATTTCTAATAAAACAAACTTAACCTTGAACTCTTGAACTCTTGATAATCTTGATACTCATGAGTCTTCTATCTCTATATCTTGAATCTCTATACTGTACAGTCTTCATTCTTGATACCTGCATGGTTAGATCCTGCATATACATATATATAAACTTGTAATGTTAGTATTTATATTTTATAATCTATTCTAAGGTTGTTGTCATCAAAACCATCATCTCATGGACTAACAATCTCCCCCTTTTTGATGATGACAACCTTTGTTTATAAAATATTCCTTCTATCCTAATAACTCCCCCTAAAACTAACAACACCCCCTTAATCTATGCCTAACTACCCTATTTTATATTTCTCCCCCTTTGTCATCAACAAAAAATTTACTCCCCCTACCTCTTGGACTTTAGTACCTGCATTGATAAACTATACAACGGAATATATAATAAATAGATTAAGAAATAATGATACTTATGAGCATAATAACTTAATTAAAGACTATATTCATTTCAGTGTATATATATATATATGTTTTACACACCAATCTTCAAAGCAAATAAAATCAATCCACAGAAAGTATCAATTCAAACCAAATCAAACAAATAAATTCAAACAAATCAAACAAAGAGAGAAAATTAAACGTTATGAGGAACATCAACCCATCCTTCTTCTCTAAAGATAGGGTCTTGTTTGATGGCATCCCAATTCTCATTATCAACAGATAGAGAAATGGGAGGATGTGCTTCATTATCATCCTTGTGCAGGGAGGAGATCATCCAACGAATTGCATCGAAGTGTCTCTCTTGTTCCTTGATCATCTGCATTTGACTCAATTCTAAGTGACGTTGATTACGGAGGATGATAGAGAGAATATTCTTGAATGAATTGAGTGTTTCTTCAAGATTTTCAGATAGATTGTGAATAGGATTGGCCATAATTGAATTAGAGAAAGAAATGAAGGATATAGTGAATGAAAAATAAATTTCAATGAAGATTTCTGGAAGAAAAAGGTATATATAGGTGTAGAAATTCGTTTGAAATGAATAGACATTTGGTAGTTATTCCAATTTCAAATCCAAAATCAATAATCACTTCTGACCAGCACATGTCGACATGGTCAAGGGAGGTATGTCGACATACTGTAGTGAATTTTGATGATAATTTTATTTTTTGAATAATGATGTATATATATTTCTATAATATACTAACATTTATTCAAGATATAAAATAAGTTAGATGACAGGAAGGAAATTCAATTTCATTGCATAATAGGATAATACAATGATTAAACATAAAGAACTACACGAACATTCGAAATAAAACAAACCAAGACAAATACAATAAGATACTAAAAGATAAAACTAGTTAGAAGATGAAGATGATGAAGATAGTCCAAGTTTCTTGCTGACTTTTGAAAAGAACTTGTTCATCTTTGAAGACATGTTATCCAACTTCTTACTAACGGATCGTTTTAAAATCCGTTGATTCTCCACAATTATCTTTTGGTTTTTGAGAAGGGTTTTGTTGGATGGATTGGAAGGATATTCAATACTTTCTAAGGATGTTTCACCTTCTTCTTCTTCTATTTCCATTTCATCCCTTTCTTCTTCTTCTTCCTCTTCCATTTCTTCATGAGCCAAACGCTCTTCCTTTTCGGTAAGAGTCTCATAAGGTTGAAAAACATATGGGATTTTCATGAGAGAAATGTTTGAGATATTAAAAACTTTTCTAGAGACAAATTCTTCACCTTTGAAATCCACTCCAAAATAGTTGAAAATCTGAGTAAGGTAAATTCCATGATATAAAGTGTTTTCTCCCATTTCAAAATTTTTAGGACGAAGTTCATCCAAAATAACTTGCGCCCAATTGATATCATAATTTTCGAAAATAGCAAAAAGTGCTTTGCACACTTTTGAGGTAGGATTGTTAAAATTTCCCGATCTTGGGGTCAAAGTATGTTGTAAGAGAAGATTGACAATTCTTGCTTTAGGACGAAAGTTTCGGTTTTTAAATTCAAAGTTTTCATCTCCTTCAAAAATATGATGAAATGTCTCACGATCATGTTCATCGAATTTTAAACTAGAAAGATCCATTCCCGTGCTTTTGCAATTAATAATGGTACCCAAAAGATCACAATTCAAAACAATTTGAGTGCCTTTAACACTACTCCAAATTTCATTCTCATTTCCATTATTAAAACCACGGTTTAAATTAGCATAGAAGATTTTGACAAGATTATGATAGCAAACAAAATCATTTTGAGAAGAGTCAATAAGACTTAAAACACCATTGTTTGCAAAAAGAGAATCAATTTCATAAGAAGAAAATTCTTGAAAAATAGCAAATTTTCCGGGATGGACTTTGGCATAATTAGCATAATTGATGTATGCTTCAATTGCCTCCGGATCATTGAATAATTGCTCTTTGATTTTTCTGGAAATTCTCATGGTTGAGGGGTTGCTTGAAGAAGCCATTAGAGTAGAGAGTAGAGAGCTTGAAGATATGAAGAGAGAGTTTGAATTTGAAAATGAAAGTGAAAAGGTATGATAAAAGATAGTGAATAAATAGACTTTCAAAGGACATATTCTCTGGTCAAAAGGTATCTTTTCAGAGAAATAAATGAAGTGAAAAAGTGGAGGGAAATTCAAACATTTGAATTCAAAATTTGAAATTCAAATTCAGGTAGGCATGTCGACATCGTGGTAGGGGCCATGTCGACATGTGCCTTTGAATTTTCATGACATGATTTTTCCTAAGTTATCTAATACATATATTTAAATAAATATTATTATTAATGTCTATATTTCTGAAATATTATTATACTTATAATATATTTCAGAATGTGTCAAAAATAATAAAAATAATAATAAAATAATAGTAAAAATAGAAAATAAATTTTAAAATTCAAACAACATATCAATTCAAAATCAATCAATCAAACAATCAAGCAATTAATTCTATGCATGCAATTTCAACCAATTGTATTGTAAACGTGTACCTTTTTCTGAATCCATTTCTTTGAATTCGTCGGAGTCGTGAACTGCAGTGGAACACAAATTCGAATTATCCGTCTTTTGATCATCATCACTTGAGGACGAGTCTGAGTTATCTAGAGTAGCAGTAAATGCATGCTTCCGTTTCTTTGCTGGTTCATTGTTCATAGGAGGATTCTGCCTATCTGGATACGGACAGTCTCTTTTGATATGACCTGGTTCGTCACAATTGAAACATTTGATAAAGTTTGGTACTGTAGTCTGATTACCAGAATTCTTAAAGTTGTTTCTCTTGGAACTATTCAATTTTCTGTACTTCAATAATTTCCTAAAATTCCTGGTCATAAATGTTATCTCTTCATCATTATCACTGTTTGAGTCTGATCCATCGGTCAATGCATTGAATGCCATTGATTTCTTTTTAGATGCTTTGCTTTCTCTTCTCCCGATCATTTGAACTTCAAATGACATTAGATTTCCAATCAATTCTTCTATCTTTAAAGTACTGATGTCATTTGCCTCTTCAATTGCAAGTGTCTTTTGATCCCATTCTGGAGTGAGAGAATTTAAAATTTTTCTAACTTGATCTTCTTCCGAAAATTCCTTTCCCAAGGATATTAAAGAATGCACAATATCTTGAAATCGACTATACATATCTGAAATAGACTCATTAGTATTCATTTTAAATAACTGAAACTGATTTCTGAGCATGGAAATTTTGGTATGTTTAACTTTGCTTGTTCCTTCGTGAGTTACTTGCAAAGTTTTCCAGAATTCATATGCAGACTTACAAACTGACACTCTATTAAATTCATTTCTTTCAAGTGAACAAAACAGAATATTCATTGCTTTAGAATTATTTTGCGCAACAGTCTTTTGATCAGTGGTCCACTGTGCAAAATTAGTTGTGGGTTCAGAATATTCAGTTTGTGTGATATTCCAAGTATCTAATCCTACAAATTGTAAATATATTTTCATCCTACATGCCCAATATGCATAGTTACTGCCATTAAAAAGTGGTGGTCTGGCAGTAGACTGACCTTCTACAAATGAACTAGTGTTGGTGGTAATAGCAGTACTAGTGTTAGTAGCCATTTTGAAAATTTTCAAAATTCAGATAATGAAACTTTTGAAAACAAAGCTCTGATACCAAATGTGAGAAATGCGGATTAAGGATCTTAAGGCTAGAATTAACACTAGAGGGGGGGGGTGAATAGTGTTTGAAGAAATTTGTTAATCTTTTTGAGTTTTATCTTAATTTGTTAACAATGTATACACTAATCAGACACATATATGAACACAGAATCAAACACAGATGCAAATATAAAGTAAAAGTAGTAAAGGAAAGAACACACCAGATTTTATACTGGTTCGGAGTTACCCTACAACCAGTCCCGCAACACAAGTACGGATTTCCTTTCAACAATAATTCAACAATTACAACCCTCGATTTCAAGGCCACGAGGTACACCCTCCAGAATGACAATCCTCTGGGTAGAGATACTTGATTTCCGGGGCAACAAGTTCACCCAATTGATTTCCAGGGCTACAATCACACCTTTTCTCGCTTAATTGATTTCCAAGGCTACAATCACACCAATTCTCGCTTATATATTACAAAGAAGTCTATAACTCTGAATAGCACTGAGAACCTTGTAGAGATAGTAATGTAGAATCAAACTAGAAGTAATCGAGTATGATTCGATGTTGATTTCGGCAGAGTAATGGTATGATTTTGTATTAAGAAATGTGGAAGAAGAAGAGGAGTGAAAACCAGAAAAAAGTGATTAAAAATTCGTTGAAACTGACCCCTATTTATAGAAGATCAACAGCCATGACCATTCATGAAGAGTTATGGCGAATAGACACTTCTTTTGAAATTTGAATTTTGAACTTCAACTGTCACTATGTCGACATAGTGCCTAGGGGCATGTCGACATCCCTCAGCCAAAATTGATATTTTGAATTTCTATAAAAATAATATTTATCTTATATAAAAACTATTTAAAACTTTATAAATATACTTGAATATAGTTGAAATTCATAAGTAAATATAAAGAACAGTATATACATAATTTAACTATAATTTTATATTTAAATCTAAGTATAAATATTAAAAGTTAAATATATTATTTGAAAAGACATTTAAAATCAGGGGTAAACTTTGAAATTAAAGATGTTTTGAGGCTAAAATTATTTAAAATCAGGATAGAGAGTTTTGAATCTTTTAAAAGGAAAGTTTTGAAATCATTTTGAAAAAAAGATAATTTTGTAAAATCATTTGAATTAAAATTAGTGGATACAAAACAATGTCCCACTAGATTTTCGTAGGTTCCATCCTACTTAGGGTTCCATCCCTTTAATGGGCTCGAAGTGGATTCCATTCCACGAATAAATTGGATATTAAGATGCCAGTGCTTTTCTACGTGTTTTAACAAATATTCCTAATAAAACAAACTTAACCTTGAACTCTTGAACTCTTGATAATCTTGATACTCATGAGTCTTTTATCTCTATATCTTGAATCTCTATACTGTACAGTCTTCATTCTTGATACCTGCATGGTTAGATCCTGCATATACATATATATCTAAACTTGTAATGTTAGTATTTATATTTTATAATCTATTCTAAGGTTATTGTCATCAAAACCATCATCTCATGGACTAACAAACTAAACCTGATTACTAGGCTGCTCGGGGAAAATTAGGGCACCCAGAGTTTAAGGAAAAGGGAAAATAAACTCTGGGTCAGTCATACGACTGGTGTGAGAGCTCAAAATACGCATTTTGAAAACAAAACGGTATCTTATAAGTCCACACCACATATAAAAATGGAACGGGTTTTTAGCTTATGATAACCAAAACATTTTATGTCAAAATACTTGATATTATTTTTAATGACAAATCTTTGAAAACATTTGCAAGTAAACTTATTAATCTTTGCCGAAATTGTTACATTGATTAAATTCCATCAATACTAGCCACAAACACGGGTTGTACAAACAAACTGACAGGCACTTATTGGAGAATGGATTCCATACAAATGACCAGGTGAAGGGACTCCCTTCCGGCAGTACATCTCTAGAGGAATGTACCAAAGTCAACAGAACATCTGCACCTCTACCAACACAAGACCGGCCTACCTTTCCATAGATAGTTCCGAATATATCATCACCCCAGTTGTTACCGACCTATCCGAGCGCACTCTAGCATACATTCACATTAATTTACATCGTGAACATCATAGCAGGAAGAAATATATCCAGAAGGGGATGATCATATCCTAATGGTTGCGAACCATATAGCCTTGCCGCATCTACCCTGTTTCAGTCATTTTCGGGTGTGAGGCTTGAGGTAACGATTACCTTTTCACATAGCCCATCATCTTTCTTTGAATGCCACACTACCATTCTATCGATCACTTGTTGACTTCCACAAACATACAACCTCCAAGCTCATACGTCTCAGAGAAGGGTGCTAAGCTAAGAGAAGTTTCCTTCTCCGCCACCAAACATATGTACGTTTATAAAAATCAACAATGTAAATCTCAAGAATGTAATGTCAGATATTCATCCATACAAGTTCATTCTAGGACTGAATGAAACCGAAGGTACTCTCCTACCACATCCTGTCGGGAATTAACCCTAGGATTAGTAGCGAGAAGTCCTTGCAACCCAAAGAATTTCAGAAATGAAGGGACCACTTCTACTTTAGTATTTGGGAGCTTACCAGAATTATCAACGAGCAGTCCTTTCATCCCAAAAATCCCTGGTCTTTATTCTTCATTCTCACTATCAGATCTTTATTTACCGAACCCATACATTGATTCGAAGTGGTTTTCGAATAGGGATTTCCCAAGACCCCGGTTCCTTCGAATCCAATCATCGATAAAAAGAGGTTTTGTGAATAGGGAATCATTCTATAATTGATTAAGTTCATTTTATCAAAAATCTCCCTCAGAAATATATATATTTCTAAAACATTCTTTCCGGTATATATGGAAATATTAAACCTCTCTTATTAAATCTTTTATTACTAAAACCCTTTTTAAATTCCGTCATTTCATCTTTTATTGGGAAAATATTCCAAATCAATTATTAAAATCTTAACAAAGATTTCCAAATCATAACTTTTAACATGGATCAAAAACAATGTTATTCAAGACATCGTTTACTATAAATCCAAACCAATAAATTTTAAGTGTAGGAATTAAATTAATTCCAAATCATCTCATTTAAATATTAAAAAAGATTTCTTAGTTTAAAACTCATACTTTTGATTTAGTTGAAGCCATGTTATCTAGGGTGTTAATCCAAACCCAGTAAATGATTAAGTGAGCAGAATCTATAGAAATAATCTAATTCCACTCAATATCAATCCTCGTATTCAACAAATACCATGGGCGGAATAACGACAAAATCACCTTTTAAATTCCATGAATATTACGAGTTCCCTCTTCAAGCTTTAACACCGAGTATAAGAAGATCATCTCCAGTAAATCAAGTTGTATTTAATTTAAAAATTATATCCTTTTATACTTAACTCGTTTTCGACATTTCGATCTTATCTATCCCTCGCCCAGGAAAGAGGCCAGGTGAGCTAGGGCACTGGCTGCTCCTGAACATCTCCTTAGTTTAAGCACCTCACATCTGGATCTCATGAATAGAAAAATCCAGTCAACTCGTCGGCTTTTAGAGCCAAGATTAAACCACTTGTTTATAATAGCTTTTCCTTTAAATAATTTATTTGAACTTTCTTCAATAAGCTAGAAAACCTCCAAATCATTTTAAAACTCTAATTATCCATTTGAAAACATTTATAAAAGATTTAGATAAGAATCATTAAGTTTGAAATAATATTTCAAAAGTTATAGAAAAGTGCTGCGGAAAGTGCTTTTAAGCTATATTGATCAAAACGACTTTTTATTATTTGAAAATCCATTTTTATTACTCAAATCACTTTAAAACATTTTAAAAGTTTTATTTCATATTTTTAAACAATTTAAAACATCATTTCCAAAGAAATCCAATTTTGGATTCTAGAATTGCAAATTCAGGATTTTTCAAAAACTTGTTTTACTCATATTTCAAAATCTACTTATCGAAATCTCAATTTTCTTTCTTTATTGGAAAACTATGGATATAATAGTTCGGAAAATTCTTATCTCGAAGAATTCCGAGCTATATTCCAACTTTTACACTAGTTTGACTTTTATAGGGCGAAATCGCGAACTACCGTTACGCGACACGCTTATTTTTAACTAAATTTCCTATTTCTTTTTAAACTTCAACAAAACACTTTTAAATGTTTATAAAATACTTCAAATACATTTTAAACCATTTTAAAGAGGTTTAACACTTCCATACACATACCATTTCCTTAATTCAAGAAAAAGTGATTTCCTTTGTACTCATTGACGTGTATATTCGTGACTTGCATATATATATATTCAACATTCATATTTAAACAACCAAACATGATGATCAAAGAATTATTAAACATCCATTGCAAATATCATATCATCATTTAAAATATAATATAGTAGTTTACGAGTTCTTACATTGATTTCCTATCTGAAAAAGGCTATAACTTCACCAACTCGCGATCCGAGCTCAAGAATCCCAACACCTTGCCTCCTAATATGCTCTGCCATTCCATGCCAAAAGTGGTGCTCAACCAAGCAAGGGAAATGAGGTGTAGGACTTTGGATTATCATTGTATTTACCAAAAACTAGACCTAATAATAGGTCATTTTCTATCGGGTTTTGGACACTCAAATCTTCGAATTTTGAAATATGGTCAACATAAAAGTTATAGGAAATTCTATTCTCTATGTTTTCAAAAAAAGGATCATCTAATTTGGATTATTTATGTGGAAGTTATTGCCAAGAGAAGAAGAGGTATTCTCGGACTCGTCAAAACAAAGCCCGAAAATGCACTGTAAAAAAGTCGTATTTTGACCTAGTTAGGCTCGAAACTAGTAGTAGCCCTAAACATGAAAATTTTAGCCACTATAATTTTACATGGTCTGAAAAAAATAATTACCTCATTTGGATCTGTTTTGGAGGAGTTATACTCAAATGAAAAAGAGGTATTTTCGGCCATTAAAACTGGGCTCGAAAATGATTTGGAGAAAATGGAGTTTTGAGCATAGCTAACTTTAAAATAGGAAGAAGTGATCAGCTAGAAAGTTGTAGCTACTGAAATTTTAAAAGTTTTGAAAAAAAAGCAATTCTTCATTTCAGTCTGATACGAGGAAGTTAAGCTAGTGTGAAAATGGTTAAAAAATGTGATGAGAGGGTGAGCTATTTATAGCCAAAGGAAGAGTGCAAAGGAAGCCATACACACATCATCACTTAATGGCTTCTCCAACACACTTCCCCTCCTTCCTAGGCCAGAAAAAGCCTTTTCCGCATATACCCATCACTTCCATCCACTTCATGTATGCACAAGTTGAATTATGAAAGCTTAAGGAAGAAGCTTTATACAAAATATCTTTAATTTTTGTCTTATGTATGTATTTGTAAGTGTATAAGTATATATGTATGTATACATATGTTCATGTGCATGTTAGTGGATGCATTTGTATGTTACATATATGTACATGACATATAAACAACGTTGCATTGATTCCGGACAACTTTCGTTCGATAAACCGTTGTTGGTCGGAGAACCGATTCCCGGTCACATTTTCACTTATACTTTAACGTACATATATTTGTAAAAAAAATTTCAAAATAAATTTATTACCATTTTAAATGAATTAAAATGATCATATTTCATTTATAAAACCATATAAATTTATATTAACATTTATTTACGAAAATCGCTTTTATACCGAAAAAGCGATATCGATTTTTCCTTATATTTTCAAATCAAATATATCTCTTTATAAAACTATTTTAAGTGATTTGTTATCACTTTATAACTATTCAAAATTAATTATAACCTTTTTAAAATCATTATTTGAATAATTATAATAATTATTTAATCATTAAATCACAATTTAAATTTAATAAATCAATTATCATATTTAAGAGCATTATTAACAAATGTCAAAAACACATTTTGTTCTCAAAAATAAATCAATTGATTTTATTTCATATTCTTGTTTATTTGTAAAAATAAGTGTATGTATCCAGCTCCGTGCGCAACGTTTTACGATTATAGAGTTGTTTATCTATAAAACAATTTTCAACCATTTTATCGATTTAGATTTCGAGGAAAATATTTTTATAAATACTTATTCAAAATAAAATTACTATTATTTATTATCACTCAAAACAATATTATTTGTATTACCAACCTTAATATAATTTATCACAGTGATAAATTGGCAGGTCGTTACATTATTAACTAAGCAACAATCAAATCAGAGCTTTTAATTTCGCATGGAAACCCAACATGATTAAGCACATAAGCAACATCTAAGTCTCTTTATTAATCCTTTTCATTACTTAAAATAACTTTATAAATACTTGTATCAAAATACTTTTACAAAGATATATTCACAAACCCTCTCTACCCTTTTCAATATTTGAAAAAATATTCATATACTTATCTCACATGTATAAGTATATTCACAAATCACCGTACATTTCAATAGTTAAAAAGTGTATTCATATACTGTTAGGTGTGTTTCCAACCCCATCGAACCAACTCCAACCAACCTCGCTACTGACCGAACCAGTCGAGACCGGACCAACCCTCTACAGGCCTACCGGACCGGGACCTCACCCACATCCCACCGAACCAGTCGAAGACCGAACCAACCCAGCTCCACATCCCACCGAACCAGTCGAAGACCGAACCAACCCAGCTCCACATCCCACCGAACCAGCTGCCACCGGACCGAGGCGTCCCGAACCAAGACCATGCCGAACCAGATGTGCCAGGCCAGATACATCAGCCCAGGCCCACCAGCAGCTATATACATTCAAGACCCCTGCCCCCAACCTCACTCTATAAATAGAGGGGCAGGGGTACAACAATGGGGACAAGTTTGAGAGCTCAAGCACGGAAGGAACTTTCAAACAACTTTCTTTTACTTGTATCAAAGCTATGTACTTGTAATCAGAATAAGAGAAGAGAAATAACATATAAAGTGGACGTAGGCACATTCTGGCTGAACCACTATAAATCTGCATGTCTTTTTTACAGTTTAGCCCCTGTTCTTTATATATTTGCATAAATCGCTCAAATCACTAAGAATAACACAAGATCCACTAAATCATACGATTTCGAGGTGTTTGTCCATTTTTTGTACAAACATTTTTGGTGCTTTCACTGAGAATTAGAAGCTCGAAGCTTCAGCTTCATCTACTTAACAAGTTTTCCTAACATCATCGTCCGCCACTTGGAAAACATGCCTCCCAAACAGAGAAAAGATGTTAACAAAGGAAAAAACATCGCATCCAGCAGTCTTCCAGATCCAGCTGTCACGAATCAAGTAAATCGTCCTCCTCCAGCAACGGTAACAAATGAAGGACAGGCTAACCCAACCACTCCTGCCACAGAACAGCCTGCAGCAATTACTAGGGCAGATTTGGACAGAGTTGTTGTTGAAGTAACTAACCGCTTCACGTCCCAGCAGGAAGCCTTGGTGGACCATCTCATGTCACGCTTGAGGGACGCTGAAGAATCCAACCGCAACATTGAATCATGAGGCGAGTCCCAGTCTGGAGGATCTCAGAGACAGCAAAGATCTTCCTTCTTCGAAGGAGCTAACGGCAGAAGTAGCCGTGGTAGGAGCCGAGACCGAGCACAGCCCGAAGTTAGGCCTGAGGAAACGTTTGGTACCGAACCCAACGGGGAAGGTACCGGGCGAAGGTCAACTGTAGCTGAGCCTGTCATGCTGCCTAACCACAGAAACACCAGTGAACGGGGCCGAGCTAGAGTTCAGCCCGAAATTGGACCCGAGGAAGTGCTTAGATCAGAACCCAACAGGGGGAGATCAAGGCAAGGGCCAACTGTAGCTGACCCAAGCGTGCTCCCAGAAGATCAAAGGCAGCCACTGGAAAATATGAGGAATGATAGACGATACCATCCCTACAGGTCGTCTGGACGGAATCAATCCCACAGAACAGAACCAAACTCATTTCTATCTGCTCCAAGTTCTGATGAAAGGATGGCACGCTTATTCAGAGAGTGTGTCCAACGGGAGCAAAGAGATCGAGGGATAGGCGCTAGGGTAACCAGCCCTTTCGCCCGCAATATCGAAATTGCTATCACCCCCCGAGAATGGAAGATGCCAACAATGGAACCCTACAAAGGAACCTCCGATCTCGTTGTACACTTACAGAGGTACACGCAGCATATGCTCATGAGTGGAGCAACAGAGGGAGTACTGTGCAAATGCTTTCCGCTCTTCTTAGCAGATCTTGCTACCTCCTGGTTCTGTCATCTACCCCAAGGATCCATCAGCTCATGGGAAATGTTGAAAGAAAAATTTATCAGTCAGTTCCGCATTCATGTGGAGCAACCTAAGGACGCTTATTCCTTATCCAGCGTCAAACAGAAACCTGGAGAAAAGCTGCAGCAATACCTAACCAGATTCAACGCCGCAGCAGCCGCAGTTCAAGATGCCGATGAGAAGCTTATCCTAATGGCCCTCTGCAGTGGAGTGCATCCGGACACTAAATTTGCTAGAAGATTGACAAAAGAAAAACCAGCTACTTTACCCGATTTCTTCCATGAAGCCGGGAAATACATGAGGCTTGAGGATGCTGCCGTTGAGGGGCAGTCAGGACAGCAAAATAAGACGACCCATGGCAACGCCCCTGCTGTGGCGAGGGACGTTCGAAGAAATGATTCCAGAGACAATGCTGGGGGCAAGAAGGGAGAAAAGCGCCTATATCGGCCAGGGCCAAGATTCGACACTTACACCCCTTTGAACGAGACCGTCGAAAATATCTTCCTTGCCACCCAAGGCGAAGTTAGATACAAACGCCCACCATACAAGAAAGAATCAGATAACGCACAGAAGTCTGGAAAATTCTGTCGCTTCCACGAATCTCACGGACATGATACCAACGAATGCCATCATCTCCGAGATCTGATTGAGGAACACATCAGAAGAAAGAAACTGGAACGTTATGTAAAAGGTCAAGACAGGACTCCAGCTCCTGCCAATGAAAACCCAAGGCTACCCTCACCAGGGGCCGACAGAGGAAACCGCAACGCTAGCAGCTCTAGCCAAGAAAAGATAGTGGTCCATACCATCTCAGGAGGGCCACACATCGCAGACAGAAGCTGGAAAGAGATGGAAAGATACGGAAAGTCGCTTAGAGACAATAAAGACTATGTCAATTCAGTTATAGAAGAGCGCCACCCAAAGCGGAAAGAAAGTGATGACATCACATTCGGTAAGCGTGACCTAGAAGGAAGGTCGTACCCTCACATGGATCCCATGGTCATCTCTGCCCGGCTTGGTCCCGCCGATGTATACCGAATCCTGGTAGACACTGGAAGCTCGGTAAACATCTTGTTCAAACACGCATTCGACAAAATGAAGCTATCAATGAAGGATGTATCCCCCTGCGATAAACCACTACACGGCTTCACTGGAGATGCGAAGATGCTCCTCGGGCAACTGGACCTTTTTGTTGAAATTGGAAGCCATCCCCGCTCTGCTGTCCGGAAACAAACGTTTGTGCTAATAGAAAACCAGTCGGCCTACAACGCCTTCTTAGGAAGGCCATCCTTGTCTGACTTCCAAATTGTATTAGCCCCATGGTGCCTAAAGATGAAATTCCCAACAGACAATGGAGTGGGGGAAGTGGAAGGAGACCAGGACGTTGCTCGAGACTGCTATGTGACTGAACTTCGCAACAACCACAGGAAGGATAAAGGGAAGGGTGTGGAGATTGCCCTCTGCATAAAAAAGCCTAGAAGCATAGCAATTAAAGAAAGCCCCTCCTCTTCGATATACCAGCGACCCTTTCAATGAATTGGACCCTAGGGACAAAGAGGAGGAGGCCACCGCCGAGCCTGCAGAGGCTATGGAGTTTATATCTGTAGACAAGCACGACTCGAGTAGACTATTGAAAATTGGGTCCCAACTAAAAGCCGAATTGAAGGAACAACTCATCGATTTTCTCCGCCACAACTTGGATGTATTCGCTTGGTCACACGCTGACATGACTGGAATCTCCCCCGACATAGCCTGCCACGTATTAAACATTGATCCTACCAAGGCGCCTGTAAAACAAAAAAAGAGAAGTATGGGGGCAGAGCGATCAGCAGCACTCGATGAAGAAGTAAAGAATCTACTCGCCAATGACTTCATACGAGAAGCTATCTACCCGGAATGGATCGCCAACCCGGTACTGGTAAAAAAGGCTAATGGGAAGTGGCGAACCTGCATTGACTTTTCCAACCTAAATGACGCCTGCCCAAAGGATTGCTTCCCACTTCCCAGAATCGACCAACTTGTAGACAGCACAGCCGGGCACGAACTCCTATCTTTTATGGATGCATACTCAGGATATAACCAAATTCCTATGCATGCTCCCGACCAAGACCACACTAGTTTCATCACCGATCGAGGTTTGTACTGCTATAAGGTAATGCCTTTCGGACTTAAAAATGCAGGAGCCACCTACCAGCGCCTCGTCAACAAGATGTTTGCAGGGCTAATAGGACAAACTATGGAAGTATATGTGGACGACATCCTGGTGAAATCACGGAAAGCCAAAGATCACGTAAGCCACCTAGGCGAAATGTTCCAGGTACTTCGACAGTATGGAATGAAGTTGAATCCACTAAAGTGCTCCTTCGGAGTGTCATCGGGAAAATTCTTAGGGTTCATCGTCCATGCCCGAGGGATTGAAGCAAACCCTGAACAAGTCCGAGCACTAAGGGATATCAAGATACCTTCCACCCGAAAGGAAATGCAAAGCCTAAATGGAAAAGTGGCCGCCCTAAGCCGATTCATCTCCAAGGCAACGGACAAGTGCGTCCCTTTTTTCGAAGCTCTAAAAAGAGATAAAGGAAAGTTCGAATGGACGGACGAATGCTTAACCGCTTTCCTTAACCTAATCGAACACCTCCAGAAACCACCGGTACTCTCGACCCCAAGCGAAGGCGAAGAATTATACCTTTACCTTGCCGTGTCATCTCACGCTTTAAGCGCTGCCTTGGTAAGGGAAGACAACCGCACGCAACGACCAGTTTACTTCGTCAGTAAAAGGTTTACTGGGGCAGAAGTCAGATATCCTAAACTTGAAAAGTTAGCATACTGTTTACTAATCACTTCACGAAAACTACGTCACTACTTCCAATCCCATTCCATCAAAGTTCTGACCGATCAACCACTGAGGCAGGTACTCCATCGTCCCGACACTTCCGGGCGACTACTTAAATGGTGCATTGAGCTGAGTCAATATGATATCACCTATCACCCTCGCACCGCCATCAAGGGACAAGCCATGGCTGATTTCATTGCAGAGTTCACTACCAGCGAGGATAAGGAGCAACTGGAAATAACAGAAGATATCAAGTGGAATCTCTTTGTGGACGGTGCATCTAACGAACAGGGCTCGGGGGCAGGTGTGGTAATAATCACACCCAGGGGAAATAAACTACACTATGCTATAAGGTTGGAGTTCGCTGCCACCAACAACGATGCAGAATATGAAGCAGTGATAGCTGGACTAGAAATTGCCATAGAAATCGGAGCCAATTCTTTGTGTCTTCACAGCGATTCTCAACTTATTGTTAATCAAATACTAGGAGAATTCCAAGCTCGAGAGGAACGACTCATAGCATATCTAAAAAAGACCAAGTTGCTTCTCAGCCGATTGAATCAGTACTTAGTCAAACACATCCCTCGGGAAGAGAACCAAGAGGCCGACGAATTGGCAAAGCAAGCGAGTATGAGAGACATCGCCATCTTCGGGGCAGTAACCATCTCAAAGCAAACGGTCCCAAGTTTTTAGCAAGTGAATCTGATAGCTGCAGCCGAAGAAGCAACTTGGATGACTCCCATCCAAGACTACCTACAGAATGGCACCCTACCCAACGGGCGTAACGAAGTCAAGAAAATCTTGAGGAAAGCGTCCCGCTACACAATACAAGAAGACATCCTCTATCGGTGCGGATTCTCTAACCCGTTATTAAGGTGTGTCGCTGGGAGAGAAGCCAAGGAAATCTTATCCAACATCCATCAGGGGAGCTGCGGAGATCACACCGGAGGGCAAACATTAGCAAAAAAGATACTCCGTTACGGATATTTCTGGCCCACCTTAAGCAAGGACGCCTTAGATTTCGTCAAGAAGTGTGACAGATGCCAAAAATTTGCTAAGGTCCCACGACTACCAACAACTGAGATTACTCAGATGACCAGCCCTTGGCCCTTCGCAATATGGGGAATTGACTTAATCGGCGAGCTACCGATGGGCCGAGGCGGGGCCAAATATGCTATAGTGGCGGTTGATTATTTCACCAAATGGGTGGAAGCGGAACCTCTGAATAAAGTATCTTCAGCAAAAGTTATTAACTTCTTGATCAAATATGTTCTGTGCAGGTACGGAGTCCCACTCAAAATCATATCAGACAATGGACTCCAGTTTGACAGCGAGGAATTCGCCAACTGGTGCCGAGAGCACGGAATTCATAAAAGCTTCTCATCCGTAGCTTATCCCCAGGCAAACGGACAAGTCGAAGCAGTCAACAAAATTCTGAAAAATCTGATCAAAAAGAAGCTCAAAAAGTCAAAGGGCGCTTGGGTGGATGAACTCCCTACGGCACTATGGGCCTACCGCACATCTTTCAGAACATCAACAGGGCACACTCCTTTCTCTTTGGCATACGGATCGGAGGCTATGCTCCCAGTTGAAACCATCATGCCTTCCCACCGTAGGATCCACTATAACCCAGAAGAGAATGAAGAACTCCTCCACATGTCTTTGGATCTAGTTGAGGAGAGAAGGAATGATGCAGTCCTTAAAGCGGCGGCCCACAAGCAGAAAGTGGCAGCACAATACAACTCCAAAGTCAAGCATCGTACCTTACAAGAGGGGGATCTTGTCCTCAAGCGAATCTTCCCTCGCCCCGGAGCACTAGACCCGATCTGGGATGGACCATATGTAATTCATGAAGATCTCTACAACGGAGCCTATATTTTGTCAACAGTGGACGGAGAGGTGTTCCAGAGGGCATGGAACATCCAACACCTCCGTCGATACTTTTCTTAACTTGTATTGCCCATATGAAGTGAATTAACAAAGAGAATCAGTGGACGTAGGCCTTTTCGTGCCGAACCACTTTAAAAAACCTTGTCTCTTTTTTAACTTGTTCCTTTATATCTTGGCTACTTGTTAACTTTATCCTTTTCTGTTGAACGAAATCCTATGCGTATAGCATCTCCACTCAAAGCACCTCACGGCGCGACTTCACCTGGGCAAAACCCAACAGGTACTATGCGAATCTATGCCCTCGCCTATGAGACACTTTTGCCCCAGCATCCCTCTGCTGCGGGTTAACTCATTGCTCGCGACGGCCCTTAAAGCCAACTGTAATGAGCCGATTATAAGCCACCAAGAAGACCGACTATAGCCGAGGCAGCTCATTACGGCGTTAGGCTCGCCGGCAACTGTGAACCGACTATAAGCCCCAACATAAGGTGTGGCCAGACAGGGGCAGTTCACAGTTGACGATCGGCACCCACGCTAGCCGGCCACAGTAAATCGAATAATACCCACGATTACGGGCCATAATGGCCCGAGTAGTTACTGTGCGCGATCTCGGCTCCGATGTGTCTTAAGTGCGGCTGTGTTAAAAAAGAATTAACTCCCCGCGGAGGCGTAAGATGGGTGACAAATGTCTCCAAGACCCATAGCTAGGGAAAGTGACTACAAAACCCGTTCGCCACGAACTTAAGCACATCGAAGGCCTTCCGTGATTGGAAGTTTTACTATTTCACATATTTCAATTTTACTTAAAAAGCTTTCCTCCTATCCTCTATAACAATCCATAAAGTACAGGATACGGAGTAGAAGACACTCGCCAATGGATGCGTGGATCCACAATCAGATGGCAGGGCATTCAACTACTTTCCATGCTCAGTCATACAAGATATTCGAAACTGCCATCTACAAACAGAACATGAAAGGCGGTATTTTCTTCCTTTATGTACAGATGCATGACTATAATTTGTTCACACCACACACTAATATTACAAGTCATGAAATTATGTTTTAAAACCAAAACCTGACATCAAACACAACTCAATTGCAAGAATACGCATAGCTATATTTCTCATACGACATGTCGAAAAAGCAACAAACATTCAAGAAAATCAGCCCAAGTTAAAGAATTACACGTCAAAAATAAGACTATTTATTACAAGTGGCAAAATATTATAACCCAAAGGCTACTTTACTATTTTTCGACTAATATGTACAACCCTGTCAAACCCACAAAAAGAGTTTTTTCAGATATAATCAAGGGGCCGGCTCCAGTGGAGCTTTATCCTTGTCCTGTTGACCCCCTGTCCAGTCAAAGAAAGGACTCATTAGCAATAAGCAACCAAGTTGATGGAGAAACTAAAAAGAGAGACTTACCAGAGCCTGCTTCCTGACTATCCTGATCGTCATCCTCTACCTGCACGCCTACCTCCTCAGCGGCAAGCAACCGCATACCTTCCTTCACCGCCACCTTCTCCTCCTTGGCAAACTGGGCAGTGACCGCATCCATGCTGAAGGCCACGCCACCATCTTTATCCGCATCGGCCTTGGCCTCCTCCAGAGCCCGAAGATAGATCTTAGCCATGATCCTGGGATAATCATCCATCCAGGATAGGTTGCCCTGCTTCCAGGTTCGGAAGTACATGTCCTGAAGCATTTCGTCCATCATCCCCTCATTCTCCTCAAACTCCCTCGTCCGGGCCTCGGAAGCCAACAACCTCCCAACGGCAGCATCTCTCTCCGATCGGTATCTCGAGCAGTCGGCTAGAAGGGATCCCCGCATTGCCTCCATCTCCTCCCTCAACTTAGCTTGAGCAAGCTCTGCAGCCTCAAGTTTCCCGGAAAATTCCTCCACCTACTCAAGATCCGCTTTCCGAACCTCGTCCACCATGGCAATAGCCATGTCAATCCGTTCTTTTCAAGTAGCTTCCATTTTTCGCAATTCGGCCCGACTGGCCTCTTCCATGGTTTTCCTTAATCGTCCAGTAGCAGCCTCATGCTGAGAAATCTGAATAGCCTGATCCGCAAGCTGTTTGGCCTGATCCGAAACCACCAATCGAAGTCGGATATTGGCGCTCCCAATCTCCTCTCCGGCCTTAACCAGCCGGGCATGATGCCCCATCAGCTTCTTGGTCTCCTCCGCCACCCGATCAATATTAGCCTTGGCCTCGTCTCCCATAGTGATTATACGAGTAGTGAGTAAATCGAGATCTAAGGACTTAGCTTCATCAAGTACTCGTACCATGGGGTTACGGGGGAGAAGGTGTTCACCAGTGACTTCGTCAAAAGTAATATCATGAGAGCTTGGATCCAGATCAGGATAACCCGCAAATGGATTACGAGCCAAGTCAGGACGGTCGATATGAATAACAGAAGGGTTTCCGGAAGGGTGCGGAGAAGGCACAAACTCGCTATCCTCCTCCGTGATATCATGAAGAGGCTGAGCCGGGAGCTGAGGACCAGGCGAAGGTTCGGATAAAGGACGATTCCTCTTTCTCTGCTGAATACCCTCTTCGATAACCCCGAGAAGAGGACGGTAGCCGACTACATCCCCGGAGCGGTGGGTCGAAGGCTTCGGCTTGACAGAAGTTTTGGAAAGCTTGTACTGTTCAAGCCTGTGCCGAAAATCTGAGGCTTTGACCATTTTACCTACTCCTGATATGAAGAAAAAGTGTTACAAGCATATATTGTTCTATACTTCGAGAAAACATGGCAAATTAAAAGGAGAGAAACACATATGTGGTTGTACAAACCCTGGGGAGGAGTAGGATACTGCAATAGGTCCTGGATTTCATTCCAGGATGGGAGCGGGTCATAAAATATTCCTAAGTCCCTATCATTAGTGAAGCATGCAGGAGTCAAGAGTTCACCTTGAGTCGTCGGAGCCACCCTGGCTGGAATGGTCTGGGAAGACTCGCTTGCACCGGTCCCGGCCTTGTCCGCTTTCCCGGTTTTCTCTGCCAAAGCCGGATCTCCGTCCAGCCCCTTGAAAGCCTGGTGGAACGCATCGTCCGTCCACTCCTGAATCTCGCCCGCTTGCCCAGGAAGCAAGGCCCCGATGCCGTCGCCACCTTTATCACCTTCCCGACCACCTCCACCCTCGCCTCTTTCCTCCTCTATGTCTTCCTCCTCCCGGGTAAGTGGACAATTGCTGGGGGAAGGACCGTCCGACTTCTTGAGTGTCTTACCTCCGACAGCTGGAGGTTTTGTGAAAGGTTTCCTCTTGCTACTCTCTACCGTAACACCTTCCTTGGTCTGAGCAGCCGCCCTCTCCTCCGCCGTTTCCCTCAGCTTAACTACTGACTGCTGTGGAAGGATTAAGTTATATTCCAGAAGAATCGCATTTCTGATCAAGAAGGCAGATGATCTATATTTCCCAAGAATAGCTTCTATCTCAGCCGCCGTCTGAACCAGGCGGTCAGTCTCCACAACCGGAAAGCCACCTGTCGCTAGCAAAAATGAGAAAGTATGAGAAGAAGCATCGCAATCGGAATAGAAATTATAAATAAAAGCATCAACTTACATCCAGAAGTAAAGCGCCGGATTGAAACGGAGTCGTCCCTAACAAAGAACCACTCTTTCTTGAACATGCTGAATTTAGAATACAGATCCAAGACCGGTTTGAAGGTCACGGCTGACTCCAAGCTAATGTATGGGGACCCCTTCTTATAGCCCCTCAAATTATACAAGTACCGGATCTCCCGGTTGGAGGGAGCACGACCATACTTCCTTTGGAAAATGATGAAGAGGCTCACCAGGATAGCATAGGAGTTGGGTTGAAGCTGGAATGGGGCCACCTTGAGATATGTGAGGAAGCTGGCTATCCAAGCGTTAAGAGGAGGAATGGCACCACACATGCAGTGGTATCTGCTGTAGGCGAAGTACCCTTCGGGAGGATCATACGGCATAACGTCTCTCCCAGGCAATAGCAAGCGCGCCCTATCGATTCCAAAGGATCGGGAAATGACATCAAGCTGCTCCTCCTTGAGGGAGCTAGGAAAGCAATCGGGCGGGGAGTTCAGAAGCTCCTGAGGGCCGTACCCGTCCACTAGAGATCTCGGGGAAGATCCGCGACGTTCTGGTCCTGGCTGAGCTGGGGGCACGGCAGAAGAACCTCCTTCGCCCTCAGACTCCTTCCTCTTTGATCGAGTTTCTACCCTTTGAGACATGTATCTACGACATAAGAAAAGCATGATATTAGCACAAAAAGTATGGGAATATAAACGCATAATTATCAAGTGCCATTCGGTGTTTAAATCTTCAAGTTCCGTTCGGTTGGTCAAACTTCCAAGTTTCGTTCGGCACTAGCTCATTCGGCGATACAATACAAGGAAGCATTCGGCATTTTCGTGTTCATTCGGCAAAAGGATATGTACCTGACTCAGCACGAGATTGATTCGGCAGGGGTTTGATTCGGCAAGGGTTTGATTCGGCAAGGGTTTGATTCGGCAAGAGTTGATTCGACTCTCTTTTGATTCGGTAAAGAATAACGAAGGAGTGTAGCCCCTATTTATAAACATACCCAGAACAGCCGAACCAGATGGTTCCGCACTCGGAATCGAATAAAGCTATACCCAATTCAAAAAAAAAAACAAAGCGCGACATATGCCGGCATATGTCCCACTTTGAGGGGCAAATGTTAGGTGTGTTTCCAACCCCATCGAACCAACTCCAACCAACCTCGCTACTGACCGAACCAGTCGAGACCGGACCAACCCTCTATAGGCCTACCGGACCGGGACCTCACCCACATCCCACCGAACCAGTCGAAGACCGAACCAACCCAGCTCCACATCCCACCGAACCAGTCGAAGACCGAACCAACCCAGCTCCACATCCCACCGAACCAGTCGAAGACCGAACCAACCCAGCTCCACATCCCACCGAACCAGTCGAAGACCGAACCAACCCAGCTCCACATCCCACCGAACCAGCTGCCACCGGACCGAGGCGTCCCGAACCAAGACCATGCCGAACCAGATGTGCCAGGCCAGATACATCAGCCCAGGCCCACCAGCAGCTATATACATTCAAGACCCCTGCCCCCAACCTCACTCTATAAATAGAGGGGCAGGGGTACAACAATGGGGACAAGTTTGAGAGCTCAAGCACGGAAGGAACTTTCAAACAACTTTCTTTTACTTGTATCAAAGCTATGTACTTGTAATCAGAATAAGAGAAGAGAAATAACATATAAAGTGGACGTAGGCACATTCTGGCTGAACCACTATAAATCTGCGTGTCTTTTTTACAGTTTAGCCCCTGTTCTGTATATATTTGCATAAATCGCTCAAATCACTAAGAATAACACAAGATCCACTAAATCATACGATTTCGAGGTGTTTGTCCATTTTTTGTACAAACATATACTTATCTTACGGTATAAGTATATTCGTAAAATCTTAAGAAAGATTTCATTTCCCAAAAATATACTTAATTGGGTTAAACAAATGTCATTTAAAAACATTGATAACAATAAACCAAAATACTTTTGGTATAAGTAAATGGATCATATAGAAATTAGATCAAATATACTTACCTCCACTTTTTGATTTCAAACTTGTATCATCCCTCCATTAACAATGTAGTCGGACAAGTTAGCATACTATCCTTGCCTCGACATACATTCTTAAATTCTCATAGATAGAGAGGAGTTTCCCTACCTTGGAATTTGGTGTTAATTATGAAAAGAATGCTTTCCATACAACCATAAATTATAAAGATCATTTATAGAAATTGAATCTCCTATACTTGTCATGTTTCCAATATTTCGACTTACGCTATCCCTCGCCCAGAAACGAATCCTGGTAAGCTAGGGCACTAATTGCTCCTAGTTTTGCCTTAGTTAAACCACTCTGATTCTAGATCTCAAAGGTAGAGGTTCAATCTACTCATCGGCTTTTAGTGCCAAGCATAGGTGTAACGACTCACCTTTTCGACCATCGAAAGTTGACACTAAATACATCCATGGTATTCCAATGCTGAATATCCAATCGTCAGAAAGGCAGATTGTTAACGTAAAATGAAAAGAATAAACAGGGAAAACAAAATCTTACAGCTGAAACGATAACATATAATATAATAAAGATAATAAACACCGTCACTCTAAAATACATGGTATATCAGAGTTAAAAACAAACCTCATCAGCTTGGACAATTATAACTTCCCGACCTTACAATTGCTAATGGGTAGATATAATAATACAATGAAAAATAAAAATACCACGGCAGGTGAACATCCAGCTCTACTCCATGAGCTCCATACTCACCAACGACAACCTCAAAAATCACTTGGTCTGACCCGAACATTATAATAAAATAACACCCGGATCAGTCTGGAAAACAAGCATAAGAAAACTCAAGTAATATGGTGAACATATAATAATTCCGTAAGACTATGCTACTAAACACGGAATGTGTTTTTACCTCACAAGAACAACATCCATAGATGAAAGAATGGAAACAAGTCAGAACAAAACCAGACTTGTAAGAATGGAAACAAAAAATTAAACATCGAGAAGACCTCCAGGCACTTCTCGATGCAATTAAGAAAATGAGTTAAAGATTTAAATCAAATAAGGAAATGGAATTTTTCCAATAATGACTAGGAGGGTGCGTCCCCCTTACCGAAAGCATACCTCAAGAAATATACTTGAGAACTACGATGGCTCTGTTAAACCTCCAAGCCGAACCTCGCCAACCTTACTGAGTATCCGAGCATTTCACATCTTTGTGCGCATATAACTGAAACCAATCTAGAGTAGATGTGATAATACCTTAATGGGAGCAACCCCACATAGCTTGGCCCTTACTCGCTCTTTTGTTTTAGTCATTTCCGGCAAAGGATATCAACGCTCAAAAGAGCAACAAATCATCTTGAATTGACAAAACACAAAGTAGATAGCAGAATCAAAGTTGATAGTTAATAAATAACCTATCAGGAATAATAAAAGGATTGTATATAGAAATTTAATCGCATATACTTACCACCAATAAATAATCAAGCTTTTAACACATTTGACTCACACTTGTGCTTGATTTTCACATCACAAATATTTGTAAAACACTTTAAAAACACCCTCTAAGTGTATTAAAAAGAAGGGTCGAAAACAAATGTCATTAAAACATTGTTTACTATAAACCCAAGACAATTTACGCTTAGCTTTATTTTTCAAACAATTCCTTTAAAATATTTTCTCATTTATAAACTATCATTTATAAATTTCGAACAACACTTATTATCCCAGAAGAGAATACATCAATTAAAATGCTTTTATAATTTTAAAACAATGTTAATCATCCTGAAAAATAATTGATATAATTCTTTTATAAATTTGAAACCACATGATTATTCCAAGTGATAATTAATCAAATTTGTAACTCCTTTAATGAATGAATTAATTAACTTTAAACACCTTTACTAAATCGGTTAATTAACTTTAATCACTTTTATTAAATCAGTTAATTAACTTTAAAACACCTTTGTTAAATCAGTTAATAAATTTTAAACATCATTAATAAATTTATTAATTAACTTTATTATAGATAAATAATAATTAAGAATATATTTAAACCTCCAATTCTTTTAAAATACGTATACAATCCTTACAAACCCATTTGAAAAGAATTTACAAAATATTTAAGGTAAATAGCCTTTATAAATTTAAACAACATTAATTATCTCGAAGTATAATTAAATCCAATTTATAGTCTTTTATAAATTTAAAACGACATTAGTTATCTCGAAAGATAATTAATCAAATTCATAATTTCTTTATAATTCAAAACAGCGTTAGTTATCCCAAAAGATAATTAATTAAATTTATAACTTCTTTTATAAATTTTAATAAACAATTATCCTTTATTTTCAAAATTCTCAAAATACTTGAAAATTTAGTTAAACAACTTTCAAAGTGCAAGAACATGATCAAACATTTATTTTGTAAAATTACAAGCTCAAGTTCAATACACATCAAGAGTTTAAGGAGATGATATTTCATAAGTGACGATATAGCGATAATCGCTATAATAACACCAACACAAATCAAACAGTATGTCACAAATATTTCAACCAAACATCAATATAAGCAATATAATTATACAAGTAAACTAATATTAGCGAGAAACCCCAAAGGCTCTCTCTATAAAAGTCCTTTGCAAAATAAAGGTAATTTATGCAATCCGCCTTTCAAGTGGGAATTCAAAACTAAACAAACAATCAAACAATAATAACAAATATATTATTATCAACAATTACCAGTCAATAGCTAAAATATCATTTATTAATTAATCCACATATTAATTGACTTCAAAGATAATATTTGTACTTTGCAAGCATAGAATGCTAATTTATTCTGCTCAATAGATGTCCAAAATAATCTATTCAATTTAATTATAGCAAAACCGTGTTTTATTCTGCTAAATAGATATCATAGACAAAGTATAACTACCTTGACTATGTTAAACGCAATTAAATCTAATCACTATAGTTTTATCATTAATTTATACTTCATTAAAACCATCAACTATCATCCAAGAATTCAACAATAATCTATAGCAACACAGATATCATATAATTTATTTAGAGGTGGGTAAACTCACCAAATTTTAGTTGACGCTTTCGAATTCCGATTTGATCTAAAATCAAACGGTGTTTGATTTTAGATCAAAATTCAACTAGCTCCAAATTCAATGAATCTAATTCCATTGTGAAGATAATGTCAATACACGTCCAATGCAAAAGACCACATCCGAATCTGACCACGTATAGAAGAGTTATTCATTTTATAATGTTTCGAATTAATTGAAACAATTAATTAACTAATTTAGCAAACTAAATTATTAAACTAGTTTCACCCAGGCCCACGGTTGATCAACACCATTCTCCTTCTTAATGCATGCACACATTCCACTTTATGTATACATCATTCTTTGACTTGGTCGATGGAGTTGACGTGACGGTTGATCTTATTATCCTTTCTTTCCAGTGTAAGATTTATTTGATCGATCTCTGATATACTTATGTTTATTACAGGTTACCAAAACCAACAGTATGTTCCCTAATAGACTTGGGTTTCGATTCTTATCGAAATTCGGGCCCATTGAGGTGCGGGTTGTTACATTTGCTATTAGAGCATAGGTTATTCAATCCTAAAGGTTAAGATATATAGAGAGAGCATATTCATGATTTTTCTATCTTAATATATGCTAAACTCTATAAGTTCGAGTCCCAGAAGGGTTGTGACCATGATTCGAAGGAATGAACGAGGCAACCATGAGTAAGGGAAATTCTTATGTAGTTAAAGATTGTGCGCCTACTCCGATAACCCCACGGAGTCTTGGCCATACTGTGTTAATTCTTTAGAGCTTAGGCATGATATATATATGGATTCTCGAAGGCTGGATGGCTGGTTGGAAATCACCTATCTGGTGGTTATGGACTTCGATGGAATTTTGGTGGAAGGCACACATTGTCAGGCATGCATGGATTAAAAATCTATATGTCAATAAAATTTGGAGACTAATTCTCATAGGAGGATGTTCATCAGCCACCTCAAAATGATGAATCAGATTCTTATGGAAGAAAGTAAATCTCATTTCTTGGTCTGATCCCATAAGAGGATACCTTGAATTAATTGAATGAGTTTCTCAAATAATAATATTTCCCAAAAGTCTAATTTAAAACTGCCGTTGAAAAAACCTTATCAGTTTATTTAGTTAAGGCTTGACCTAAATATTTGTCAATCAAACCTCAATTCCCTTATCACACTACAGATTGCATTATTCTATTTAATTTATATAATTAAATCTCCTGAATAATGTTAATTAGAATTAGGGGTGTTACACTAGTGGGCTTGGGGGAGGAGGGAGAAAAGAGGAATGGGTTTGTTTTTTAGAACGAGAGGGAGGGTGGAAATTGAAATAAACGAACGGACATGACTTATAGTCGCATTCCAGGTTAATACCTGCCCCCGATCCGTTAACCGGTCGATCGTTTCCTGAAATTTGGGTGCAGGTTGAACCTGGACCCTATTCGAGCTGAGTTAATTAAATCGATAACGATAATAGCCATTCCGCATCGATTTCTTCAATCCAACTCAATCTGAACCGTCTAAAAAATTTCTTGTCCTCCACTCGACAGCGCCTTTGCCTTTCGACAACTTTCTAGGCCTCATGCTCCAATGATCATTAGTATTCTGACCCACACTGCCCTATTCAACAACAATTCTCAAAACCCGTAATTATTCTAGATTCTACTTTTCGTACCAAACTTATACGAAAATATTCTTCTATATTGTTGGCAGGTACCTCAACACTTCCTAATAATATATCCCATTATTAAATCCCATTTCTACATTATCCACCCTTTTGAGAGCAAATTTAAATAAGTTTCAATTCTTTCAAATAGAAAATTTTGTCGATCTATACATATGTCCATTTTCCCTTTTTCTTGACATGCAAACCCACTTTTTGCCAAAAACTTTTCAAACCTCTACTATACACTAAAATTTTCCAAAAACTTAGCTTTCGAACAAAAACATTTAACATCACTAATTTCTTCAGTGTGAATATTTCTTATAAAAATAAGTTTATAATCTTTTTGTTTACTCATATATATATATATATATATATATATAGGCTATTATATCATTCTCATTTCAAATTTTTAGGTAAACCTTTCATCCCTTAAACCCTTACCTCCCATATCATTCACGTTTTCATCAAACTAAAACAATCAAAATGAAAAATCAAGGTCGGTCATAAGCAAGAAGAAAAGAGGAATAAAACTTATGAAACCAAGTTAAAGCTAAGGAGAATCAAATCTACTCACTTAAATCTCAATTCTAATTATCAAATCAATGTGAATAATGACAGACTATCTCATTTTTATACCTATTTGGTTTTGAACCTTGTTTGGGTTGATTCGTTTATGATGATTTTTTGTACCATGTTGATTATATCATTGTTTGGATAAAATAATGATTTATGGAAATTTTATAAAATTATTTATATGGTTTTAAGGATAAAATCTAAGATTTTTATCTCCAAATGATTTGATTTCTAGATATGCTAAGTAAAACATTATTTTAGAGATGATTTTTTAATTTCATAAATTTTCAATTTATAGAGAATATTTTATGAATTTCCTAAGGAGGAAATGACTTAATTTCGTTTTTTAATTATTTAAAATAATTAAATGTGGATTTTGGCCTGAAGTTTTTATATGATAAAGAATATCATATTTCTAAATTTCTATGAATTTTTTTGATTTTTCCCAGGTGATTTCAAATTATTATGAATTTAACATGCTAGTAAAGCATATAAATTATTAATTAATTAAGGTTATTAATTAATTCTTTTGAAGTATGCTTTAGAAATGAAAAGTGATGCATGGCAGATTGTCTTAAAAGGATTTATAAATTTGTCTAATCCAATAGAAATTGGATAAGAAATAAGATTTACTGAAAAGTTTTAGCCTAAAGTGGTAATAAAATAGTTTTCATAAGGATTATGTGATGCTCCACCCCCAGACTCACATTAACAAAGAGAATTACTTAGTAATTCTGTCTGCCAGTGCAGAGATTAGGGCTGGTTAAGGGCAACCATCATAGTCTTGCATTAGATAAGAGCTAACTATGTCGATTTGGTACTTTTTTTTCCATTTCGTCTTGAGTATTCGACATACTTAATTCCTAACTAATACACTACTACGGTGGCTACAAGATCAATGCAGAAACTAAATATAATAACTACAACAATCACAAGTCACAGAACAACAGCACAGATAATATATATATACACATACGTTAAATGTAATACAACCCGTCACAAGTGGTATTCAACCACAATATATACGTACATCCTCACAAAAGACTATATACATCACAAGTTCCCAACAAAAAGACTACAACACAAAACAAAGCCATCTATCCAAAGGCGAAGGAGAAGTCCAAAAGACATAGCTAGCAAAAGGGGTCCAACAACCTAACCTGCAACTCGGTCTGACCCAAGTAATAAATACACGGGTCAGGCTAACTAGAACTTGGTATTAGCATAAGTAAAGTGAAATTAGTTCATAAGGGAAGCATTCCTTTGATTCTAAAGGAATGGTATAACTATAGTCTATTTATACATCCAAGGGTGGAAGCTTCATAAAACCCATAGTTAATTCATAAAAGGGTTTAACATGTCATATATGGTTCATGTTCAATGGAATTAAATATAAGTGAATTTAGCAAATTCATGAGCCATAGAAGAAGCATCAAAATCCTCAAAATCAAACATCATAGAACTCTAATACGAGTTCAAAAAATATCGAAATCACCATAAAAATACGTGTATATATATAAGCCTTTCACTAACTCAAGGCTATAAACAAAAGTATCATCTCAAAATGATGAAATCGAAACAAATCAAAAACTCATAAAAATCCCCAGATTGGCCATATCCCCGATTACATGCCGAAGCAATGCTGCACGTGCCAAACTCAGACCAGTACTATATATATATTATAGGTACCCATCTCAGACGACCGTAGTCGTAATACATCGTGACGACCGAAGTCGTAGAACATCATGATGACCCGAAAGTCTATAGTACTGGTAAACATCGTGAATGTATCACAAATTCTCAGATAGGAACCCGAAAAGTGTTAACGTGCGTCCCATACCACACGTTCGCACTTGGCGGTTTACTAATTGCTAGTCGATGCCACACTAGAAAACATCATTAAATCAAAATCCTCATAAAATCATCTTGCCTCATCTCATTGGCGAGTAGTAAAAAAACATCATACTTGTCTCATCTCATCGACAAGTATAAGACATCATGAAGGTTTTATATAAACCATACTTCATAGCAAGAAATCTCCATCTTAAAACTTGCCTCATTTCATCGGCCAATAAAATACATCATGATGGTTCTCATCGATTATACTCCTAAATAGGAGATCTCAAACCATAAAATTTTCCAAACATGGGCCATCTCGGAAAATTCCTAAAGCAGTTTAATTTGTGACTATCTATAATGAATGTTGATATGAATTATCAATTGTGACAATATGATTTATCTATCTGTTTATATCATCCTGGATAAGTTTAAATGTTTAAACCTTTAAACAACTTGGCCTTAAAAGATACGTTTTGGATTTCGATGAGACCGGGATCGGGTTTCCGTATACCGGTATTCCAGGTCTGGAGACCCGAATACCACATCGATCCAATTTAACGATAGGTCGTGAATCTCAAGTGAAGATGAAGATTTAGAGTGCAAGGGTTATTGTCGTTAACTCTGAGGGTGATTCCAAAACGAGTGTAACGAGATAATGCCTTCGGTTTTGTTCGAACCCGGAACGAACTTGTATGGATTGAATGCTTTCAGCACATCGTCAGGCGGACGATGAGCATTCTAAGTGATATATGTTCTGATTAAAGGTAATCGTAAACCTCAAGCCTCATCAACCGGGAATGGCTAAAACAGGGGAGGTGCAGCAAAGCTTCGTGGGTAGCACCCACTGAGAGCAAGATAGATCCCTGTCTAGAGGTCCCTTTTCTTTTATTCGGCTTAGTGTGTGGTTGGTCGCGCCAACTACGGGATTGTCTTGTTCGGGATTATCCAGTAAGGGATGGTTCCGGCTTTGTGTTGCAGGGGAGCGGGCGTACTCCTCGGTACGGTGATCTAGGCCACGTACTGTGACGGGCGATACCCCAGTAGCCCTGCCATTGTATGGAATCCAAACTCCAATAAGTGCCGTACGTATTAGTTGTGCCCAACTATGTTGGAATGTGAGATGTAAGCATTTCAGCTATTTCTGTATTTTACTTGAAAACCCTAGACCCTATTATAATACAATCAGATTTCCTATCAAACGTTTTAGTTAGCGTAAGGTAAAAACTTACCCATGTTTATTTGTGGGGAGTCTTACGTGATACTTTTGTTTTCAAAAGTTTTCAAAGTTAAGCAATCTAACCGTTTACTCACACCAGACCCATGTCTGACCCAAGTGTTTATTTTCTGTTTTATTAAACTCTTGGGTACTCAATATTGTATTGAGTAGTCGAGGGATTCAGGTTAGCTTTGACGAATTCTGGAGGAGATTTGGAGCAGGAGGCTTCACCGTGTAGATATATGATGATTCCGCTGTGTATATGTTGTGTCTGTATCTGTGATACTTGAGTTGTATGAATTAGACAGATGTTTATAACTGTCTAATATGTGTTGTATAAGTTGTGTAACTCTAATGTATATGATACTATGTAATATTTTATATGATATATTATATTTCATTCGTTCCGCTGTGAGTTTCTGATGTTGTTGTTCTTTCTTCTTTTCTTTCTTTTCTTCTTCTATCCCTTTCTTTCTTAATTCACGATACGTCTTTCTGGGCATAGAAAGTCGGGTCGATATAGGAATTAAAATTCTCCAAATATGCCATAATATGGCAAATCCCAGAAATCATCTCAAATCAATATACTCGAGTGGTTTTGATCGTACAAGTCCGGAATTAACCGATAAAGTAAACTCACGTGTCCCATACCACGTGTTTTACTAAATCGTTTAATTCTCTTTCTCATACATCCGAAATGTGTAAAAATATACATATTATTTATAAAATAGTTTACTTGAGAAAACAGGATTTTAAAATAACTTTTTGAAATCATTTTGAAGACATTTTATTGTAATATCTCCTTATTATAGGAAATAAATATATTTAAAATAGTTTGAAATAATTTAAAAATAATTTAAAAGTGATTTGAAAATATTTGATAATAATCATTTCAAAAACCGAATTGTTTAGAAATTTTTTCAAAATTTATTTGGAAGAAATAGTGCTTGAAATCGAGGAAAAACGAAGAAATTACTCCAAATCGATATTCGAATACAATTAGAATTTAAATCAAATTTTAAAATTCCAAATTCATCCATATCTTGGCTAATCCATTAATGGAAATCATAGCCAATAATCATCATGTTAACCGATAAAGTAAACTCACGTGTTTTACTAAATCGTTTAATTCTCTTTCTCATACGTTCGAAAAGTGTAAAAATATACATATTATTTATAAAATAGTTTACTTGAGAAAACGGGATTTTAAAATAATTTTCGAAAATCATTATGAAGACATTTTATTGAAATATCTCCTTATTATAGGAAATAAATATATTTAAAATAGTTTGAAATAATTTAAAAATAATTTAAAAGTGATTTGAAAATATTTTATAATAACGATTTCAAAAACCAAATTGTTTAGAAATTTCCTCAAAATTTATTTGGAAGAAATAGTGCTTGAAATCGAGGAAAAACGAAGAAATACTCCAAATCAATATTCAAATTCAATTCGAATTTAAATCAAATTTTAAAATTCCAAATTCCTCCAAATCTTGGCTAATCCATTGATGGATATCATAGCCCATAATCATCATCAAAATCATCTTAAAATTTGCATCAAAACAAATGACAAAATCATTGCAATTCAAAGGCAAATATCTCGAAATAAACTATGGAAAGCAACCGAACAAAAGCCCACAACAACTCATGCTTGGGCGAGCAGGGGGTCGACCATGACTAGTGGCCAGGTCGACCTGGAGACTACTGGGTCGACCTGCCTGTCAACCCAGGCTACGGAATTTCTTTCCTAGGTGTTTTCTGCTTCGTATTGAACTTTGAACAGCAAATTGGAGTAACAAATGATCAAGTTTTGCAACAAAAATTAACATGCATAGAGTTTGACAACTAAACTATAATCCGAAAAAGATCCGGCAGCAATTCAACTAAAAATCAAAGAGTTATGGCCACTCAAAATGGCAACCAAAAACAAGGAATTCAATAGAACAACAGACAACAAGATGAACGTATACAGTAAACTTTTTACAGAGCGATTTCTTTACAGGCAGCATTATCCAGTTAGCAAATGTGAGTTTTTACTCATCTTGACGATTTAGCAAAGTTTTGTTAGCAAGAAACGATCTTTGGTGGAGAATAGAGGCTTTAAGCACCTGTACTTGCTGAAAAAGAAGCATGCATAAAGAATAGAACAAGTTACAGTAAATTCCAACCCAATTCAAAACCTTTGATGAAATTTACAGAGTATTGGGGTTTGATTACCTTTTATTTTCTTATTCTAGTGAATTATCTTCTTGAATTAGCAGCAAATTTTGGTGGAAACTGGATTTAGTTGATGGTAGCCATGAATTTTCTATTTTCTTTTGTTTACTATATGGTATGCTTTGAGAAGATGGAGCAAATGAAAACTACGTACGGTTAGTTTTCTCAAGCCAGAAGGTTCTAGGCAATAGGCTAATGGATCAATTCATACCCAAATGAGCCCAAGTGTAAAAATACTTAGTGAAAAATAACAAAGGAATGTATACATTTTACCTATTTTATAACTATATGCACAAATTCTCTTATTTGAAAGCAAATAAAATGTATACATCTTATTTGTATGCAATTGAACTTGTTATTAGAACAAAATAAAATTTATTTTGATTATAAAAATATTTTTTTTACAATAAAACCCTATTTTTGACAATATTTTACAATTTACACTATTTTAGTGTAAAAACACTATTTTTAAAGCACAACTTGTTCAAAAATTATTTTCTTTGTCAAACAAATCATTTTAACTTTATTAAATCATCAAAATATTATTTTCAGATAATATTTCATCTTTTATTTCAATAAAATACATATTTTCTTCATATTTCTCCTTTTATTTTCAATAAAAGGTTAATATTGGCAATAATTACCAATATTATTACATTGACTCAATTAAAATCCAATAAATGATTATTTTCACTCCAAATCCTCAAAATAAAGTTTTTTAAAACTTTATTTTCACCTATTTATATTTATTTCAACAATTAAATGTTGAAATGCATTACTTGATTAGTTTATTAACTCAAATTACCAAAAATTTCATTATTTTCAATTTATTAACCAAATCTCCATACAATAAATTTTTAAACTAAAGATTTAACTCCAAACACATTTTTTTATTAGAAATAAACAATTTTTAACAAATTTTAACTTCTCTATTTCATTTTATTCTCAATATTAAATTATAACTATCGTTATAATTTAATATCATCGGTAATCACCAATACCAGGGTTGTTACAGACCTCCTCCTTATAAAAATTGCGTCCTCGCAATTTGTAGAGGAAATCTGTATTCAACACACTTTATTTCATCAAACAAAGCAAATTTAGATAGATTAAAATGGAAACTTCTTACCTTCATCATGAGAAGATAAGAATCCAGGATACGATCGCTCGATAAATTCTCCGGTTTCCCAAGTGCAGTCATTTGGATTATCGGACCATTGAATCTTCACGAGCGGAACACTCTTATTTCGAAGACATCTAGTCGTCGAAGTAAGAACTATCATAGGATGCTAAACATAAGATAGACCAGGAGAGATTTCTAGCTTCTCCAAAGCACGAGAATCAAGCATGGAATCTGAATCTCGTAGACACTTCCTCAACTGAGAGACGTGGAATACGTCGTGAACTCTAGAAAACTGATCGGGAAGTGATACTTGGTATGCGACGGGACCGATACACTCTGTAATAGGAAATGGCCTAATATAGCGTGGTGCCAGTTTCCCTATCTGGTTGAAGCGTATCACTCCCTTTAGAGGAGAAGCTCGAATATAAACATGATCGCCCACTGAGAATTCAAGAGGCCTCCTACGGTTGTCCATGTAGGATTTCTGTCGACTCTGAGCCTCTTTTATTCTCTCTCGAATAAGCTGGATCTTCTCAGATGATTCTTGAATAGACTTGGGGCCTAGAATAAGCTTTTCCCCCGACTCGAGCCAACACGATCGAGAATGACACGACCTTCCATATAAGGCTTCGAAAGGAGCCATGCCGATAGAAGATTAGTAGCTATTATTATAAGCAAACTCAACTAGAGGAAGATGATCCTCCCAGCTACCACTAAAACCCAAGATACAAGCCCGAAGCAGATCTTCCAAAATACGGTTCACCCGTTCAGTCTGTCCAACAGGGTGATAAGCTGTGCTAAGATTAAGCTTTGTGCCCAAAGCTTGCTAGAGACTCTGCCGGAAGTGACTCGTAAAAAGAGGATCACGATCACATACAATAGATGAAGGAACACCATGCAATCACACGATCTCCTTAATATACAGCTTCGATAAGAGAGATGCCATCCTATTAGATTTAATAGGAATGAAATGTGCGGTCTTGGTAAGACGGTGCAAAACAACCCAAATACTGCTATGGCCCGACCTCGAACGAGGTAAGCCATCGATGAAATCCATAGAAACTTTGTCCCATTTCCATAATGGAACCTTTAAAGGCTGAAGAAGACAATTGGGTCACTGATGCTCGGCCTTAATAAGCTGACAAGTCATGCAATTGCTTACAAAACTTGCAACATCTCGCTTCATGCCTTCCCAGTAATAGAGACGACGCATATCAGCATACATGTAATGACCCGTAAATTTTAAAGCTTTTAATAACGTAATTAACAGAATTTTTATGAAATTTTGAATAGTTGAATTTGGAAATAAAAATTTGATATTTGGAATGCGTCTACTTAAACAAAGTAAATGGTAATTTTTCATCAGGTAATATGGAAGTTTATTTTGTTATGTAATTTTATTTAAATTTAAATCAGTTAATATAGATGGAAATTAAATGTTTTCGAAATTTGAATATTTTTATATAATAAAAATGTTTATCCTTTTCTAAGTGAGACGTCATATTCTGTTTCGTCAAATTTGGACTTCTCTAGCTTTGTTTATCTTATTTTCTGAAATTTTACAGCATTTCCGGTAGCGGAAATTCGAATTTTTATAATTCGATTGTATCACTGATATCTGTATACCATTCTATTCGTCTTGTCGTGCTGATCTCCGCAGTATATTTATTTTTATATTTTGAGGTCCAGTACGCGACGGAAACGATAAAACGGTACGTCGTATCAGTACCATAAATTGTGATCGTTAGCTTTCCTTTGCTTTTCAAATTTGAACGTGCAGCCCAAGCAATCTAATAAATTGCTTTAATTATGTTACCTGAAATTGATAGCTGGCTGTCACTATTCCCCGGCTACAATTCATAAAGCTGGTTCATTTTCCCTTCTCTCTGTTGGATCTAACACTTTAATTTCAAAGAAAAAATATTATTTTATTTAGCAAAATTTTATACTTTCTTCCCTGATCCATTTCAACAGCCGAAGCTTGGCAAGACTCAAACCATCCCATCGGCATCTTCCCCTCTGGCCAGCAAAAACCTCCTCCCACTTTCTTCTTTCTTCTCCCCTCCACCAGCGTGCCTTCCACCTCAAACCGCCTACATCAACCCATCACTCGCTGCCCGACCACGTCGCCCTCCCATCATGCCATCATCACACCAAACAAACAGTCACCTCGCCTCCTGCCAAGCCGAGCCCAAGTTTTCCACCTAGACCTACCGATCCATTTCTCCTCCTACCGAACAGCATCCACTCAACCTCCATCTACCCGAACCACCTCCTCCCTTTACGTGAACAACCCACGCAAAGCTCATGTAACCCAACCTGCCTCACCAATCTCGACCTTCCATGAGCACGCACGCAGCCGGCCATGCCGACACCAGTTGCTCCCCTTCATCCCCGACCACCACCGGAGAACACAGCTGTTAGCACCAAAATTGGTCACTAACCTCGTTGAGAAAGATTGTGTAGAGATATAAGTGGTGAAGTTAAATTAAACAGAGAAGACAATGCTAATTTAAATGCAGAAAGTAAGAACACCAGATTTATAGTGGTTCAGCGTAAATGCCTACGTCCACTTTGAGATTAAACTTTATTGATCTTCCTTATTGTTGATTACAAATACAATTCGTGAATCAAATGCTTGAATGAAGTTGTTAAGTAGAGAAGATGAGTCTCAAAAATGGCAGAGTCTCCCCAGTGTTCTCCCAAAAAGGATCCCTTTTCACTGTGACCCTGCCCCTCTATTTATAGACAAATATGGGCTGGACTTCCCAGGTGGGCTTGGTGGCCAAACACTCTAGCCCAAGTGTAGTGGTCGTTGTATGCCGAACCAAGTAGACCGAACACGTTGACGCCGAACCACCTTCTCAATGCCGAACGGTACGTTTGATGGGTGGGAAGTGCAGAACAGTTGTCAGTCGAAGCCGAACGATCCTTTGGCCGAACGATGCTTCTTAGCCGAACGATCCTTTGGCCGAACGATGCTTCTTAGCCGAACGATCCTTTGGCCGAACGATGCTTCTTAGCCGAACGATCCTTTGGCCGAACGATGCTGCCATGTAGAGTAGTTATATACGCCGAACGTCTTCTAACGCCGAGTACCACTGGATGCCGAGTACTACGCCGGTACTCCTTGATGACGGGTACCACTGGATGCCGAGTACTACGCCGAGTACTATGAGATGCCGATCACTAGTTGACACCGAGTCGTCCCGTACGCCGAGTACTCAGTTGCTTGGTCAAATCTCCAGGAAACACTTGCCCCCCAAAGTGTGTCGTGTGAAGCAACACAACACACTTTGAATCAGCGAGTATTCCTTGTCTTCAGAAAGAAATCCACCATGTTTCTTGAATAATCATTATCCTCCCAAGGTGTTGTATCCTTCTAAGGTCATCGTGATGCATGGTCGATTCCCAATATTATAAATCCAGGGTTGTGGTTCATTAGTGGCCATACATGACTGATTCTGCAGAGCTAATAAGCTTCGGCTATCTGATCTAGTCTTTTCTTAATAACCCTTAGTGAGAATTCAATTTCTGTTGATTTCAAGAAGTCGAACTTTTAAGGATGTACACATGCACGTTCGGGTACATGTTCTTGCCATTGGCTCTCGGATGCGTTTTATATGCTCATAAGTCATCACCAACTCCATCTAGTTTAATTGCAATTCAATCGCGATTCCTTGTTTGTATTTTCTGTGAAATAAGGGTTGCAATCAGCCACTTGAGGAGTTTTCCAAACCTCTCTTTAGTACTGACTCTATGATTTGGTTCACAGCTTCAACCTGTCCATTTGCAATTATAATGGATCATGGAAGGTCATAAGGACAGATGACGTTACGGATAAAGAAGTTGATTATTTTCTTCATCTTGGTCATGGTTAGAGTTCTTCATCTGCCCATTTGGTGACGTAATCAACTGCTATGGTGGTGTATTTCGCACCATCTTGAGGATCGACAAGAAGATGATTTCAGTGCCCCCAAGTGGCAAACGGCTATGAACTAGCCATTTGACTAATTTCCGTCGGCGGGGTTCCCGGATTTTTTGCAAACATCTTGCACTTGTCACATTGTCAAGCATTATCAACCGCTTCTGGGTTGATAGTTGGCCAGTAATACCTGTAGCAGAGTATCTTCTTTATCATGTTTTTCCCCTTGATGTTATTACCGCGTTCTTCTTCATAGACTTTGCTCAAGATATCATCATGGGCGATATGCCAAAGCGTGGGGATGGATAAACTCCTTTTGACACACGACTTATTCTTAGATGATTTGGCGTGAAGCTTTGAGGAGGATCTGTCGTTCTCCATTCCTCCATTCAATAAGAATTCTTTATTGTAGATAGTCTTTGATAGGAGTCAACCATGCCACCTTTTCATTTTGTTCACTGAGTTCGTGTGTAATGATGTAATACGTGAAGTCGGTTAGTAGCTCTTGGACTTGGCCGAGATAAGGAGCAAGACAATGCCCCCTAGCAAGATCAACTTCCTTAAATTTGTATACTACCAATCAAGAACCACAAAAGATATGTAAAGTTTTCACTTCAAATCCTCTAGCAGATTTGAGGCTGGCAGTCAAGGCTTCATACTAAGCATCGTTGCTTGTTACAGGTAAATCGAGTTTTAGGACGTAGTAGATTGATCGTTCCTCAGGAGTCATTATCATGATTCCTATTCCATAACACTGATCATTGGGTGCTCCATCCGCGTACATTTTCCATCTTATGGTTGGTTCTCTGCTACTCTTTGAATAGTCATTTGAGGTAGTGAATTTGGGTGTGAGGTCTGCTAATTTCCGTCCTTGGATAGCCCTTCGTGAAAAATAAGTGATATCGAATTAGCTTAGTTCGATATTCTATTTAAATAGTCTTTCAGACGTCTCAGGCCATCGTATGCCCTATCGCAATGACTGGTGGGCATAGGCGTTGATGGGGTGAGCCTAAAAGTAAGAGTGGAGCTTTCATGAAGAAATCAATAGAGATTGTGCTAGCTTTTGTAGCTTCGGGTTGATATCCAATGCATGGCTCGCGATAGTTAATGAAATCACATATGCATGTCAGAATGGGTCCAAGGGAAGATATCATCATTTATTCAGAAAAATTCAACTAATTCTTTTATCATCACTGCACTGAGCTGTGATCCGATATTCAGCGCCCGGAAAGGGTCGCCATGGCTGGTTGTAATGTCGACCGTCCGATTAGCAGGTGCCATCCCAGATTCTTTGAGTAAAGATGTAACTATCATAACATTCAATGTGAAATATGGTTGGGACGGCCAAAGTTGATGGTTACTCTAGTCGAATCCTAGAGTCTTGTCATGAGTTATTGAGCCTAATAGCGAAGGGTTCTGAATGCTTTAATAGATTATCAGCAAATGGCCAAAGATCAGGCTTAAAAGCGCGTTGAAGGAAACGTCGAGTAGGGGCCAACCTCGAGTTGCGTGCAATTGCATAGTTGGATCTTGCCATGAGTTTGAATTTGCCTGTATATTCGAGTAACGCATTTTCTATTCGATGCATTCATGATCCTTCACTCGTCCTTCGGGTTGGAGTGACAGTCAGTTACCCACAAGCTTTGGCATTGATTTAATGATTCTATCTCTGGGCATCCTTTCGGTCGTTGCCTTGAGTAGCTGTAAGCACTATACACAAGTTTTAATACTGAGCTATCGTAGCCAATCTTTGGATGACCATGCGTCTTCTCCCAGTCTCGGGTTGATAAATGTACTACATGGACGGTTGAGTCTCGTCCTAGCTATGTATATGTTTTCACCTAAACTCCAAAGACATAGAGGTGATTGGTGAAAAGTCGGTTCACATTCATCTTGCTTCTTGCTCGTGCCCCCAGGTCTGGGGCATATACTGATAAGTAGGAAAGCTAACCACGCCCACTTTAGCTTTACTCTCTTTCCCATTGAATCGTGGGATCATGTCAGTCGATGGGAGACTAGGTCTCGCCTATCTTGGATTTTATCGTGGTTTTTCATTCCAAGAGGAATACTTCGATGCCACGTAAGTTTCAGGGCGTAATTTGGACAGTGGATGGTCATCCACGTCCACTTTGGTTCATGCTCTGTAATCAGATCTCGGGGTATAGTTGGCTACAAATGCAGTCGGGTTATGCTCATCCAGTTTCATACTCCTCCTGACGAATCGAACGAGGGTGCTGGAGAATTTTTGACCAAGTATTCGTGGTTTACCCTCCTTTCCATACTCTGGGGGTCATAGTTTTTCAAAAAACAAACATCCGAGTCACATTCGTATGTGCTTGGCGCGGATCGGCATTGACCCTTGGTCTGAGGTATGATATAGTAGGTTGCTCGTAGCTTTGGATTCCGTTTCGATTGGTTCTGTATTGAGGCCTCCCTGCAGTCGCTGCCTCAAGTTATAAAGAACGCCATGCTAGAGCTATAGTAAGCTGTCGTATTCGGCTTTTTAGTGTTTTGTACCCCTGCCCCCAGCATTGGTTTGGCCAGGTCACTAGTTGGATGGTCGAACTCCATCCTCAGCGTGTTAATAATCCTCCTGTCGATTCCAGGCTGAAGTTTACGGAATAGAAAATGGTCAGAATCCACTCGTCTATTTATCGATGATCATACACCACTCTGCACTCTGGTGACTTAGTGTTATTCTCCCCCCGGTTGACTCGCGCCCAATTTGTGTTCATGCTTCGGTCCACGCTCCGGGGACTTAGAGATTTGTCGAACGGTTTATGCTTTAGTCCACAGTTCGAGACGCAGAGATTTTCGTCAACTCGTTTATACTCTAGTTCGCACTCTGGGAACTTAGAGTAATCTGGTCCGCTTCTGGGATTTAGGGATTTTTCTAACGTTGTCTATAATCTAGTCCATGCTCTGGGGATTGAGAGTACTGTAGTCCGCACTCTGGGGACGTAGAGGTTTTTGAGTCATTTATACTCTAGTCCGCGCTCAGGGACTTAGAGTACTTTAGTCCGCATTCTGTCTCCCATTCCAAAGGGTGAGACCCCCTGGATGGCTGAGAGTCTGCCTAGACCTGGTAGATAATCCTTCTCTTTAAGATTCTCTTTAAGATTTCGAAAGTCGTTATTCTTTATGTAGGACTATTGCATTCTAATGCTTGTTTTCCATGATTTTGTGCAGGCCGTTCTGACCCCGAGCCCACTCCGAGGAGCGATGTCGCCAAGGAAGTGGGGGAGAGAACAAGTGAAGCCACTCACGCAGGGGAGGCTCCTGGTCCAGATGCTCAGGTGATCGGAGCGCTTGATGAAGACAAGTCTGAGACCTTCTCTCCTACCGACGGGGGTTATAAAGTAGAAATTACAGGCGCCTCTGGGCACACATCTGAATTGAGCATGGAGGAGCGGCTCGAGATAGAGAAGGGGGAGACGGTCAAGGTCATAGTAGAGCCCCGAGTTGTGGACTTGGACGATCCTTTGAACAAGCCGTTGAAGGTCATCCTTCCTGGCGGATCCAAGCCCATGGAAGGCCCCCGTACTCCTTCAGTTGCTACCCCTCTATCAAAGAAGAGTACCAAGGGTAAATGCTCTGGAGAGGAGCCATCTGGAAAGAAGTTGAAGAAGCACAAGAAGTGATTACTATCCTCGTTCAACGAGAGTTAGTTTAAGTCATGTAATTATTTTCATCTATTTCCTAGTCCTTGTAAATAGAATGTCGACTCCGAACTTTGGAGGGGTTGTAATAGAAACTCATTTCTGAATAAGGTTTAGTTCTTTTTCTGTCTTACAAAAGACTCTTATTGTTCAGTTTTCTTTGTGATTGTGACTTTAATCCAAGCAGTTGTGAGTAACATAGACTTCTCAGTCCATCTTCATATAACTCGAAAACTCTTCGGGAGTCGTTGAACTTCCATTCTGTGCTTCGAGCACTTAGAAAACTTTCTAGCCCGTATGTTAGGGATTTGACAAATTCAAGTCATCTGTGTCATAGTTCATATTCAGGGAACTTGGAGATCCAATTCGCTTATATTCGAGTCCGCACTCTGGGGAGTTAGAGTACTCCAGTCCGCACTCTGGGGACTTAGAGGTTTAAGTCATTTATACTCTAGTCCGCGCTCTGGGGACTTAGAGTACTCCAGTCCGCACTCTGGGGACTTGGAGGTTTAAGTTGTTTATACTCTAGTCCACGCTCTGGGGACTTAGAGTACTCCAGTCCGCACTCTGGGGACTTGGAGGTTTATGTCATTTATACTCTCGTCCGTGCTCTAGGGACTTAGAGGTTTAAGTCATTTATACTCTATTCCACGCTCTTGGGGACTTAGAGGTTTAAGTCATTTATACTCTAGTCCGCGCTCTGGGGACTTAGAGTACTCCAGTCCGCACTCTGGGGACTTGGAGGTTTAAGTTGTTTATACTCTAGTCCACGCTCTGGGGACTTAGAGTACTCCAGTCCGCACTCTGGGGACTTGGAGGTTTATGTCATTTATACTCTAGTCCGCGCTCTGGGGACTTAGAGTACTCCAGTCCGCACTCTGGGGACTTGGAGGTTTAAATCATTTATACTATAGTCCGCGCTCTGGGGACTTAGAGTACTCCAGTCCGCACTCTGGGGACTTGGAGGTTTAAATCATTTATACTCTAGTCCGCTCTCTGGAGACTTAGAGTACTCCAGTCCGCACTCTGGGGACTTGGAGGTTTAAATCGTTTATACTCTAGTCCGCGCTCTGGGGACTTAGAGTACTCCAGTCCGCACTCTGGGGACTTGGAGGTTTTAGTCGTTTATACTCTAGTCCGCGCTCTGGGGACTTAGAGTACTCCAGTCCGCACTCTGGGGACTTGGAGGTTTTAGTCATTTATACTCTAGTCCACGCTCTGGGGACTTAGAGTACTCCAGTCCGCACTCTGGGGACTTGGAGGTTTTAAATTGTTTATACTCTAGTCCGCGCTCTGGGGACTTAGAGTACTCCAGTCCGCACTCTGGGGACTTGGAGGTTTTAAATTGTTTATACTCTAGTCCGCGCTCTGGGGACTTAGAGTACTCCAGTCCGCACTCTGGGGACTTGGAGGTTTTAGTCGTTTATACTCTAGTCCGCGCTCTGGGGACTTAGAGTACTCCAGTCCGCACTCCGGGGACTTGGAGGTTTTAGTTGAGAGCAGTCGTATTTCCATTTTTTAATTTGTATTCATCTACTGTATCGAGGCTAATGTCGTCGAATGAACAATCGAAACACGTTTGCTCACGGAATGGGATTCTGCCCCCTAGGACGAGGGACGAAATTAGAAAAATGGACGATCGATTCTCGTCCGCTTGGTGATTATAGCTCTTCGAATCAAGTCAAGGAAGGAGGTATATGACAGATGGTTGAATCACATCCATGTTGGGTTAGATAGCCAAATCTCTTACAATTTGCTCTGTATCTCCTTCTAGAAAATAAGGATAATAGATTGTTGAGTATACAAAGTAAGTTGCATATGTTCCAAGGTGCAGTCGTGTCCGTATTTTGACAGCGATGGTTAGTGAGTACGCAGTCTACCATAGCTACTTCAAGTTGGGCTTTCGAACAACCTTTCGTGTTCAGGGTAGGATTTGATGTGTAGATGATCAAATCACGTCCACTTTAGACGGATCCCAGCGTCACTGAGCTTCATGAGGTGTATCTGTATTTTGTCGAACTTTGTTCTATGACTCGATTGGAGTGGATGATCGGGCCATGTTCATTCCAAGCAGTTTAGGTCTCCAAGTCAAATGTGGAGGTTGATGGATGGATGGTCGGTTGTTCGAATCGATCATAAGTTGAGCATACAAACTCGGATCGTCTTGAGACTTGGAACATTGGCTTCCCTGGCTTTGATTGTTATGTCTTGTTAATCGTGGCTCGATCCAGACTCGGACAAAATTCATCGATATCCATAGTGAGCCTTTGTGTAACCGATCTCCAAGACGAACTGTCACTGGTTTCTAATCAAGTTCTTGGTGTCACGGCCTTGCCAAAAGGTGGGATAACATTTGCCCCCCAAAGGACGTCTTGTGTAAACATGACGTGCTTTGAAAAAACCGCAGTCTTTCATGCTGAATATTTCCGTTCAGTTGATTGCTTGACAGTCGTCTCTTAATCGTTTCGTTGCAATCTTCTTTTAGACAAATGTTCAACTAGCATGCTTTGCTTTGGTTCTGCCCCCAGTTTTGGGGATGAGTATGGAGTTGATGTATGTTTATACTCCGTCTCGCACTCTGGAAATACGGAGTTGATTAATGTTTATACTCCGTCTCGCACTCTGGGAGTACGGAGTTAAGCGAATGTTTAAACTCCGTCTCACACTCTGGGAGTACGGAGTTGACTAATGTTTATACTCCGTCTCGCACTCTGGGAGTACGGAGTTGATTAATGTTTATACTCCGTCTCACACTCTGGGAGTACGGAGTTAAGTAGATGTTTATACTCCGTCTCGCACTCTGGGAGTACGGAGTTGTGCGAAGGATCGTCGTGTATCAACCCATTTTTAGCCTTGATGTGATGGCTTGCCCCCGAGCTCGAGTTTCACTTAGTGAGTGGTTGGTCGTATCGCAGCCGCTCTCTACTTGAATAAATTCCACTTGCAGGATGGAATTCAGATCTCCGTTCATCGTGATGTTGTACATTGTATTTAATCCATAGCCCCAAATCAAAGGCATATGGTTGATGATGAGCAATAGAATTATTCTCGTCCAGATGTAACTCCACACGTCCGATCATGGTCTGCGTAGATTGGTTGGCAACCAAATCTGAGTACCTGGACACCTGCATCGTTTTGAAAGTAGTTTAGTTCAAGCTAGTCGTAGTTCATAGAACAATTGAAATAGAGATGGAAATGGAAATAATTTCAAAGAAGATTATGGTAAATCTCATTGATATGTGAAGCAGCGTCGTGTGCTCGCTAATCGACTCCGCCCCTGGCTTCTTTCAAAGGGATGTTGGCCGTCAACCGTCCAATTGATAATCATAGCCCTTTATTAATAGGCATCAGATATTCGCTGCCCGCCATTCTGCTGGACTTGTACATACTATTGAAGCTTTCCTTTTCAGGTCATCTTTTTGATCACACCTCGGAGGTGTTTGTAATCACTCGTGTTAGGATTAGTGAGCATCTGGGAATATACAACATTCCCCTGATTTTCTTTAGACTTTGGTGTACTCTCTCGAGGTTGGTTTCCAGTACCACTTTGAGTCGTGAGTCTTCAAGTAGAGGTTGTCAATTGAATCTTTCAAAGAGCATATGAGCTGAATTCTGAAGTCTTGTTTCGGCTACTGGGATCTACATCCTTAGCCAACGGGCCTTCATTGTTATTTTTCTTAGTCTGCTCCACTCCTCCTCACTTTAGTTCTGATTCATTTTGTAGAAGAAACGATCCATAGTCGTAGGAGGCTCTTTAGCTAACTAGCTGCCAAAATATATCTGGAGGTCGACTTTCCTCAAACGCGATCAGTATGATACCCTTGTTAGTATTTGGAATAAATTGTTTAGAGCATTGGTTTGCTTGGGGTCATTAAATTCGAGGTGCTGGGTCAGCGAAGAATGGTGCTTGGAGTCATCTTGGCGTTTGCTAGAGTCATATCATCTATGTTCTCCAACCTTTGGGAGTACCGCTTGGATAGCGGTTGCTTGTCTGTTCCCTTGATGCCGTTCATAAGCTGCCGCTAGATCCTCTATGCCCTGGTCGATCATGGGATGTCAGGGAAGTGGATAGAATGTTCCTTTACTAAGTTGAGTTTTGAACTCATTATCCGGAGGCACTGCGCTGCGGCTAGGGTTCGGGGGGCAAGCCCTTTTTTGGAAATTTGGGTCATACCCGAAATATTTTTTTTTTTTTTAGAAATAGGGGTTGTATAGGTGACCGGTGTAACTTAATTCCAGAGGTGCTCGGCATACAATACCGTTTGGCATTGATGAGCGTTCGGCATACAATACCGTTCGGCATTACAGAGGTGTTCGGCATAGAGGTATGGATCGGCCTGGAAGAACGTTCGGCCTAGAGGTATGGTCGGCCTGGAATGGTTCGGCCAAAGTTGTTCGGCCAAGGCTGTTCGGCCAGAGTGGATCGGCCTGGAGTGGTTCGTCCAAAGCTGTTCGGCCAAAGTGGGTCGGTAGAGGCTGTTCGGCCAAAGTGGATCGGCCTGGAGTGGTTCGGCCAAAGTTGTTCGGCCAAGACTGTTCGGCCAGAGTGGTTCGGCCTGGAGTGGTTCGGCCAAAGTTGTTCGGCCAAGACTGTTCGGCCAGAGTGGTTCGGCCTGGAGTGGTTCGGCCAAAGCTGTTCGGCCAAAGTGGATCGTCCAGAAGTGGTTCGGCCAAAGCTGTTCGGCATCCACACTGTTCGGCACAACCGAGTCGTTCGGCATACAATACCGTTCGGCATTAGGGCGTTCGGCCTACGCCTTTTCTGGAGCGTTCGGCATATGCCTTTTCTGGAGCGTTCGGCATACGCCTTTTCTGGAGCGTTCGGCCTACGCCTTTTCTGGAGCGTTCGGCATACGCCTTTTCTGGAGCGTTCGGCCTATGCCTTTTCTGGAGCGTTCGGCCTACGCCTTTTCTGGAGCGTTCTGATGGTCTGGGCCTCCAGCCTCCATTTGTACTCCTGTCCTGAAGTTTCCAGCTCTTGCTTGGTCACGGTCTCCAGCTGTTTGAACAGCAGCTTCAGTCTTGCGGCGTCTGCGCCTGGGAGGTTCATCAGAGGAAGTAGAGCTGTCAGCAGCTTCAGTCTTGTTGCACGCTAGCCGTCTCGCGGGCATCCGCATTATGAGAAGCTGACCTGGTACGTGGTCCTGCCATTGTAGAGTTATCGGTATGAACTCTGAGTAGAATCAACGGATGTCCTCTCAGTGAGTCGGATCTTCTTTGGGGGATTTATTCAATCCAGTAGCTTCAAAGCAGATCCTTGAGGTCTGAGAATTCAATTCTCAGTGAAAGCACCAAAGTGTTAGCACCAAAATTGGTCACTAACCTCGTTGAGAAAGATTGTGTAGAGATATAAGTGATGAAGTTAAATTAAACAGAGAAGACAATGCTAATTTAAATGCAGAAAGTAAGAACACCAGATTTATAGTGGTTCAGCGTAAATGCCTACGTCCACTTTGAGATTAAACTTTATTGATCTTCCTTATTGTTGATTACAAATACAATTCGTGAATCAAATGCTTGAATGAAGTTGTTAAGTAGAGAAGATGAGTCTCAAAAATGGCAGAGTCTCCCCAGTGTTCTCCCAAAAAGGATCCCTTTTCACTGTGACCCTGCCCCTCTATTTATAGACAAATATGGGCTGGACTTCCCAGGTGGGCTTGGTGGCCAAACACTCTAGCCCAAGTGTAGTGGTCGTTGTATGCCGAACCAAGTAGACCGAACACGTTGACGCCGAACCACCTTCTCAATGCCGAACGGTACGTTTGATGGGTGGGAAGTGCAGAACAGTTGTCAGTCGAAGCCGAACGATCCTTTGGCCGAACGATGCTTCTTAGCCGAACGATCCTTTGGTCGAACGATGCTTCTTAGCCGAACGATCCTTTGGCCGAACGATGCTTCTTAGCCGAACGATCCTTTGGCCGAACGATGCTTCTTAGCCGAACGATCCTTTGGCCGAACGATGCTGCCATGTAGAGTAGTTATATACGCCGAATGTCTTCTAACGCCGAGTACCACTGGATGCCGAGTACTACGCCGGTACTCCTTGATGACGGGTACCACTGGATGCCGAGTACTACGCCGAGTACTATGAGATGCCGATCACTAGTTGACACCGAGTCGTCCCGTACGCCGAGTACTCAGTTGCCTGGTCAAATCTCCAGGAAACATCAGCCACCATCTCACCTCTGGCCGAAAGTATATTCCATAAAGGTATATATATTATAAAGATAGTTTATATATATATCGTGTTCAGATTTTTGAAAATTTACAGTAAAGTGTGTATATATATATATATAAATATAAAGGAGTATATTTTATTATATGTCAGCTTAAATATTATAAGTTAGTTATGTGTAATATGTTATTACAGTAGATTTTATTATGAATGTATTATATATATATGATATTTTGAAGGAATATTTTACATGTTATACTTTTTACATATAATACAGTTCTATATATATAGATTTATAGTAGTATATATATGCTGCACAGTGGAATATTATATGTTTAAAGGGGGAAACAAAATAATACGTTTTAAAAGCTTCGCTTGCCGATCGGTTCTAAGGTAAGTGTTTATATATATATATATATATATATATATATTGTATGTTATATAGACCAGTTTGTTTACTAAGTATTTTATTGTTGTATATATAAAAAAGTTACTGTTTTGTTTTTTCCAAGTTTAGTTGTTTATAATTTATGTTGCAATTATTGTTTACAGATAAAATTTTGTTTAAAGCATATATGTATAATTGAGTTCTGTTTTATATATATAGTATATAAGTGATGTTGCAGTATATAAGCCCGTTTATATAATAAGTTTGGGTTATAATATATAATCTGTTAGTGTTTGTTTATATTCTCTTTTAACAAAATATGAGGTATATATTTATCTATTTAAAGTGTTATCTTATATATATATATATTACTAGTTTATATAATCTTTTGGGTTTGATTATATATTGATTTGCATAGAATACTTTATATAGGCTGTTTACGTATCTGTTTATAAGTATATATATATATATATTTCAAATTATATTATGTAGATATGTTTGTTTTATATGTGTTTTACTTAAAACAATGATTTTGAAATATGTATATATATTTAATTTAATATGTGTTTAAATTAATATTGATTTGGAAATAAATACAATATATATATATATATATCTTATTTTAAATATATGTTTTAAAATTTGGTTTTAGAGAAAAAATTATAACGTACATTTTGTTCAGCTTTTATCAAGTTGATTTGATTTGTTCTCATCGATTGCTGTTATCAGTTTTGTCCGTCAAATTCGTGCCAATCTTGCTTTGCTTTGCTTTGGAATTCATGCTTGGATTTGTAACTCATTTCATTGTCTATTCTCTAGCCTCGAAAGGTGAGCAATCACTCACGATGAACATTCTTATATTTATTAAATTTGATTTCACTTGAAACGACAATTGAAGTATGCTGCTAAATTTGAACTGTTAATTACTTAATTGTTATATATGATATGCTATTATCTATAATTGTTCACCCGTGGGATATGACAGCATATCCTGTTGTCTATATTTTATTTTATTGTCACTGATGATATATGCCTGTTGTTGACATGTTATATTGTTATCATAACTGTTCTCACTCTGCAAGTTCCCTGTTAGTTTAGAATTCCCTATGGGTTGAAATGATACATACCCGAACGATTTTGTAGAATAGTAGAAAATCGTTATGGGTTGAAATGATAAACCCAAGCGATTTTCATTTATTTTAAATTTTTGGGATTACGGGTTGAAATGATATATACCTGTAAATATTTAAATTGCGGATTGAAATGATAGATATCTGTATCACTTGACAATAGGATAGAAAGTTATATACGGACACCGTTGGTCTATATTTTTGAAAATGATTTTCGAAGTTTGAAAGGAAATATATGGGTTTTAATAAATATTGTTTTATATAATATTTATAAATGTAATTTCTATATATGTATAAATTTTAGATTTTAAATTTATATGTTTTGGAAATTTTAATTTATAAGTTAGTTTTGAAAAATATAAATTTTAAGATCTTCTTATAGTTTTATTATTTTAAAAATACATAAAATAAGATTTAATACAAAATACAATTAATAATAAGATTTAATTTAATAAAATTTAATTAGTATATAATATGTTTTAAAGTATTTATTTAAAAATTTATATTAATATTTTAAAATAGATTTATAACTTAAATAATAAAGGTTGGAAAGATAAATTAATGTTGACTTGGAATTTAAATTGGTTCATAATTGAATTTAAGAAAGAATTGATTTAAACTTATTAGTTTTAAGATTTTGAAAGGATATGATTATAACTTGATTTGATAAAATGTGATTAGAGAATATTCTCAACTTTAAATAAAATTGGGATTGAATAATTAATATTGATTTAAATATATAAATTGGGATGTGTTCGGACGGCTAAATGTCTATCGAGTTAGAAAATAGCCGAACGAATTTTGAAATAAAATTTACCGCAAGCGCACGACGTACTATTGAAGTACGTGGCGAGTACGGGTCGATTCTTAGGGAATTGATGATTTTAAAAATCTATTCAATCAAATTAACCAAAGTTGAAAATGTGGTTAGCTAAAAATGTAGTAAACTAGCAAAAGAAAATTGGTAAAAATATGAGAGTGCGATGGCAATTTAGAGGCAATTTCCACTCTCTAGATCACATAAATCAACAAAATGAAGTTATGATCTCTCTTTTCTTGTCATTAGTGTAATTAGTTGATGTGCTTATCATAAGTATGGTATATTTGTGCTATTAATTAGCACAATATAAACCATCAAACTATAACACAACCACTAATATACATTTAACTCTCATGAAATATGACAACAAAGTTGAAAGTAAAATCTATTTTAAGCATGGCCTATTAACTATTAATTAGAAATATAAGCCACCAAAATTTAATTTCAACATTTAATTCTTTGCCATAATCATATGTAGATGAAGAGGCAATTTGTGTTTTGTTTGTTTAAGCATAGCCTATTTGTTATGAACAATATAGACTATCAAATTCAAAGCTAAACAACATCATTAAACCACTTCAATCATTCTCATTAAGCACAAAAAGAGAGCATAAACATCAAATTAAGTTGAAGCTACATGATTAGAGAGCTTCATTACCCCTAAATTGAAGGAGTTTAGCCTCTCATATTTGTTATCATATGAACAAATGTAGCATGCAACATGAAAGAAAAAGAAAAGGAAAAAGAAAGCAAAGTAAAGAAAATCTATTCTACTTGCATGAAAAATAAATCTACACTACTAACATGAAAGTAAATAAGCATGAAAAGGAAAAGAACATGTATTGAAGTTGCATAAAAAAATTACATAAAGAGAAATGGCTAAGTAGCCATGAAAAGAAAGAGAGAACTTGATTTTATTTTCTAAGCTAAACTAAACTAAGAGAGACTAAGGAAGGAAGAGGGTTACATGAAGATAAGGGGTACTTATACAAGTGTTAAACACTAATTCATATTTTTGGGAATGCCCAAATTGCCCTTGAGGTAGTGTGGTGGCCAAGTAATCATTAACAACCAGTAATCCCCCACTTAAATGTACATGAAGCTTTCATGTCCTTTTATCATGTGCTTAGTTCCTAATTGAAAATCAAGATAAGTTGGTGGGTCCCTCCATGATCATCACTTTGAATTATTTCCATCTTCATTTCTTCTCTTCACTCTTGTGCATGCATATATTATCATGAAGCCACTTGTAAAATTCACCAAATTTCCTACAAAACAACATAGAAAATTTTAAGTAAATTTTCACAATTTAATAAATGCATAAAAATGACCATTTTACCCCTATATGAAGATGAATATGTGACAATTTGAAAATAATTTGAATTTTGGTTTAAACAAGTTAAAATACCCGATATGATCATTTATTTAATTTAAATAGATTAAATATGGTGGAAAAAATTCGCATTTACGTGCACATCAGGATGCAAACAAATTGTTATAAAAATGAATAAGTGAATATTGTCCAATTTGAAATAAATTAAAGTTAAATGTTGAAATATAATGAAATTTATATTGTAAATGTTTGAATATATAAACTAGAATCTTTGAACTTTAAATTTGAAATGGTTAAACTGGAATTGATTTAAATTGAATTTTGAAGTTTTAAAATGATTTGAATCGATTTGTGAGATTTAAGGAAACTAATTTTATTATATAAAGTAGTTTAATATATATAAACTATTTTAGTATATAAATTATTTTAATATTTAAACTATTTTAATTTATAACTATTTTAATATATATACTATTTTCAATATCTAAACTGGTGATTACGGAAGTGTTATTGATTTCAAAGTGCTATGATTTCAAAAGTGCTATGATTTCAAAAGTGTTATAATTTTGAAAGTGTTACGATTCTGGAAATGAATATTATTTAAAGTAAATAATGATATCGAATTAATATCGTTTGAAAGGAATATGATATTTTGATATGAAGTATGGACTATTTAAAATTAACATGACAACGGTCTGAAATAAGCGGTTGGTTGTTAAAGAGACCGGGATCAGATTATGTCATACTCTCTACCAATACCGAAAACCACTTTAACAACTGTGTACGTGGTGGAGATTCCAGAATGAAGTAGGATGGTTTGGTGATGATTCTATATGGTATTTATGTAGCCCCGACTCCCGTGAGTCAGCTTGATGTGGCTAAAACATGAGCTATACCGGGCCAAGTGAGGTCATTCCTCCGATCGGGCACATTTCTTCAGTACCATTCTATTGCTTTTGTGATTTGATTGGGTGCACCCTTTGATTTGGAAGTGTGTCACGAGGTGGGCAGTAGTAGCTGCTATGCGTTACCACCAGTCCGAGAGTGCAAACGGTATATCTACCCTGGCATTGCCTCGAGTGCCGTGTCACATGCCCTATCGCGCCTTCTATGAGTTTGTTTTGTGTTATACCTATGGAGTGCTCCCTGATAGCCCACCTGCGGGTGGAGTTTACAGTATCTGTATAGATTATGGCATTATAAAAATGTGTTAAGGGGGATATGGGTAACGCCTTAACGCTATTCTAATACTTTTACTTTACTATAGACATATTATAATAACGTATATTACTACATAGTAGATAGTTCCACGGATCCTTAGAGGATGGAAATCCCAAACATCCTTTAAGTTACTTATATTTCAGTTGACATTTCACTTGAGTTGAATTTATTAATATAAGAATGTTAATCCTGACTCGAGTGTTTTGTGTTTTACTTTACGCTCGGGTCAGACTGAGTGTCACAGCATTTGAGACTCACCTTTGGAGCTTTGGATCTTTGCTTGAAGATCCATCTATATCTGTTCAGCTTTCAGCTATCCAGTGGTTTTGTTCAGACTTGTCATCTGTTTGTATTCAAGGCTACATTGTATTTGAGATATTCTGTTGTATTTTATTTCAAACTCTGTTGTTTTATAGTAGCTTCATGAACTACGATTTATCTATTCCGCTGCTTATTGTTATATTTCTCTGTGTCTGTTATTCTGTGATTTATTTATTTACTATATATGCCGAGTTTTGCCAAAAATTAACAATCTGATATTTTGAGCAATTCAAATTCGACATGTGTGGATGCAAATAGTTCGAAATACCAGGTCATTACAGTTGGTATCAAAGCTCTGGTTTAGGCAAAACTTAGCATATAGAGTAAATTTAATTTCAGAATCACATTCGTTCGAGCTTAAATCTCTTCCTCTTTGATTCGAATTTCCTTTCAATTTTGGAACTCTCCCCTTTGTTCTGAAATCCATTCTTGTCCTTCTTTTCATGTTTTCTTGATTCTGGAGCATCCCATAGCTCCACTATATGGTTTGTAAAGGGGCGAAACTCCTTTACAATAGGCATTGACTCATCGGAGATTTCTGTATCCTCGATTTAGATGCTGTTATCTCTTGTTATGCCCGAATGTTCTCTAGTAGATGACCAGGTTAATTCTCTTGTGATCAATCTTATTCTGCATCGATCTTATTCTTAAAGTCTCGGTTGACTCGGTTAAGGTCGCCCGCGATTTATATAAGTCTACCCATCTTTTCTCTTTTGTTATTTAATTATCTTATCTCCCTTTCAAGCCTATTTCTTAATTGGAGTCCATTTGTTTAGGGTCTCTCAAAATTTGAAACTCTATCCTTGTTCTAGAATCATTCTTGAATCATCGTGTGAGGGAGTCTATTTGTAATTAATATAAAAATATTTTTGTTAACCCGCCTTTTGGCAAGGCCGCGGACAAACGGATTTAACTTAAAAAACTTCACAACTATCGAGACTAAAGTATGATGGGTTCGGTTTAAAATGATGAAGTTCACTTGAATATGTCGTTGGGAAAAGGAGTGGAGAAATTACATGGCTCGGCCTAGGCAGTTTGGCAGATGTCGCTCGGCATTGGGATGGTTCGGCGTTGGAGGCTGTTCGGCATAGAGAGATCGTCGTTCGGCATCCAGGAGCGCTCGGCATTTAGAGGCGCTCGGCATTAGAGATCGTTCGGCATGATGGGCGCTCGGCATTAGAAACTGTTCGGCATCAGACATGGTTCGGCATGACGGAGGTTCGGCATTAAGTATCGTTCGGCATTGGATGGAGCACTCGGTATAAATCTCGTTCGGCATTGGATGGATCGTTCGGCATTAGGGAGCGTCCGACATTGGATGGGTCGTTCGGCATACCTCACCACGTTCGGCATACCTCACCTCGCTCGGCATTGCACCTCGCACCTCCATACCCCGGTACCTCGCACCTCGATACCTCTGCACCTCGCACCTCCATACCTCGCACCTCCATGTCTCGGTACCTCGCACCTCGATACCTCGGTACCTCGCACCTCCCAACGTTCGGCATGAGGAGATCGTTCGGCATTCACACCTTGTTCGGCATTCAGCATTCGGCATATGGAGACCACTCCATTTGGGCTGAGGTACTCGACTGCCAGGCCCACCAGGGAAGTCCAACCCATCTTTGTCTATAAATAGAGAGGCAAGGGCACAGTAAAAGAGGATCTTCTTTCTGCTCTCTTACTTTCTCTTTTCTAAGGCTAAGGCAACTCTGCCATTTTGTAACTGTAATCGATTATTACAGCAATAAAAAGCAAATTTCTGGAGTGGACGTAGGCCGGAGTTAGCCAAACCACTATAAAATCTGTTGTTCTTTACTACTTTCATTTCAGTTTTAACTGTTCTTCACATTATTACTCTCTACATACATTCTATCTCTGAGATGTGATTGGTATTTGGTGCTTTCATCTGGATTTGGGGGTTAGTGACCAATTTTGGCGCTAACACTTTGGTGCTTTCACTGAGAATTGAAGCACTCAGGAATTTTGAAGTTAGGAACTTGAACCCTAGAAAGCAATGGCTAGACCACCAACAAGGAAGCAAGCAGCAGAAAGAAGCAATCAGGAAGGAAGTCAAGCAGCCTCTTCTGGAGCTGGAGAGGATCATGCATCCATCTACATAACTCGGGATGAGATGCAAGTATTGATGAATTCTATGCAGGAGCAGATGATGAAACGTCAAGAGGAGATGATGCAAGCTCTTCTTAGGCAATTTGGACAACCAGGAACTGCAGGAGCTCAAGTTCGTGGAACTGGACCAAAGGGACTCAACCAGCGGACAGATGGAGTGATTCAGCAGGAGGTAGCTCCCAATCAACAAACAACTAACAATCTAGATGGACCTAGACTCGGGGGCACACCACTAGGTAATGTTGGACCAGTTCATGGAGGGATGCCGGATGACGCTACACGGCCTGGCGTCGATAGGAGTACAGGAGTACGTGATGAAGAATATGTGCCAGAATTTCCTCGGGGACTTGGGGGGCAGTCTGGATTAGTTGGAAACACTAGATTGGCTGACATTATCAGGCGGACTATTCACGGAGGTCTGACAAACAGGGATTCAGAAGGAGTTAACAAAAGTCCGTTTACCCGGAACATCGGGACAGCTAGGAATCCGTCCGATTTCAAACTACCCACTCTGGAAGTATACAACGGGAAGACGGATCCCACCGACCACTTGATGAGGTACACTAGGCATATGGAAGTGCTGGGGGCAACAGAGGAGGTTATGGCCCGATGTTTCCCCCTGTACTTGACTGAAATTGCTGCTATGTGGTTCAGACAGCTGAAGGATGGATCCATTGGAACATGGACAGAACTGGTGGACAAGTTCTTAAGTCAGTTTCGAGTTCACATAAAAAGGCCAAAGAACGTGATGACGCTAACGTAAGTCAAACAGGGGGAAGATGAATCGCTCAGGACATTCTTAACTCGATTTAATGCAACAGTCGCTTCAGTGGATCGGCCAGATCCATCAATGGTTCTGATGGCTGCGGTATCGGGAGTCAGAGATAATTTGGATTTCAAAGTATCGTTGGTACGGGACCCACCGTTGGATCTTGGGGAATTCTTTCATGAAGCTGAAAGATTTCTTCGATAAGAGGATGCATGTTTGGATGTGAGGTCAAAGGAAGTAAACATGACTAAGGATGGAGGACTACTCGACGAAAGCTCAGGTGGGGGCAAGGATAAAGGGAAAAGGAAGCGCTGGGGAGAACCAAAGTTCTCCACTTACACAGGATTGAACGCAACGTTGGAGCGGATTTTCTTAATACTCGAGATCGCCTTCCCTATCGAAGGCCATCGAGGAGGGAACCCACAGAACGTGAAAGGGCATCAGGAAGGCACTGTCTCTTTCATGACCTGGACGGGCATGACACTAACAACTGCCGACATCTAAAGGATATAATCGAGGAGCATATATGGAATGGTCAGTTGCGACAGTATGTCGGAACTCGGAATGCGGTGGTGGAACAGGAGCAGCCACCGCCTACCTTGAACGATGAGGGCATGAGGCCCAGGAATGGTGGCCGATTGGTCATCAACTAATTTTAATGGTTTGGAATAAGTAACAAACTCCGGGCAAATGGTTAAATCACTTAGTCATGTACGGGGTCGGAGATAACCCTCAGGCATGCTTTGAGATGATGGCTTACCGAGACGCCCGGGTTTGCAAAATCTGTTTTTTTTCCTTTGACTTGGACATTTTCTTTTTCTGGTTTGGTTTTGGAGTTTGGTTTGAACTACCTGTTTTGCTCGTTTTCTGGTTTGGATGTTTGTTTTTTGGTATGGATTTTCGATATGGGTTTCTGGTTTTCTATTTTGGATTTGGATTCCAGATCGGATTTTGATTGGATTTTCTCTGGATTTTGGCTAAAAGGTCGTCGAGTATGGACTATGCTCGGCAAGGGTCCGAAGAGACCAGGATTCGGCCTAGGACTTAGGCCATATATTATCGGTTACTATTTTAGATCGTCGAGTATGGACTATGCTCGGCCATGGTCCGGAGTGACCAGGATTCGGCTTAGGACTTAAGCCACGGCATTCTTCAACGTTCAGGGACACTGAACCATGAACACCATGGAATTACTTAACGTAGGTCGTCAAGTGTGGATTGCACTTGGCAAGAACTCGGAAAGGTTACGGATTTGGATATCGGCTATGAATAGCTAAGGATTCGGACAAGGACCCGGAGCGGTCCCAGATTTGGATATCGACCCGGAGAGGTCATAGATATGGTCATAGGTTATTGGATATGGATGGATTGGAACTCGGTAGTCGGCTTCAGATGGATGTGGAATTGGGTAAGGACTTGGTTACTGGATAAGAATCAGACATCGACTCGGAACAGTCGTGGAAATGGATCAAGATATGGCCATGGTACTCGGATAAGATGGCTTGGTAATGGATTGGATTATGAATCGGAAAGTATGGATGTGGATAACATACATACTTGGGATATTGGACTTGAGGCTATTCAAAACACACATTTCACAGCAAGGCATGTTTTGGGGGGAAAGTGTTAACCCGCCTTTTGGCAAGGCCGTGGACAGACGGATTTAACTTAAACAACTTCACAACTATCGAGACTAAAGTATGATGGGTTCGGTTTAAAATGATGAAGTTCACTTGAATATGTCGTTGGGAAAAGGAGTGGAGAAATTACATGGCTCGGCCTAGGCAGTTTGGCAGATGTCGCTCGGCATTGGGATGGTTCGGCGTTGGAGGCTGTTCGGCATAGAGAGATCGTCGTTCGACATAGAGGGATCGTTCGACATCCAGGAGCGCTCGGCATTTAGAGGCGCTCGGCATTAGAGATCGTTCGGCATGATGGGCACTCGGCATTAGAGATCGTTCGGCATGATGGGCGCTCGGCAATAGAAACTGTTCGGCATCAGACATGGTTCGGCATGACGGAGGTTCGGCATTAAGTATCGTTCGGCATTGGATGGAGCACTCGGCTTAAATCTCGTTCGGCATTGGATGGATCGTTCGGCATTAGGGAGCGTCCGACATTGGATGGGACGTTCGGCATACCTCACCATGTTCGGCATACCTCACCTCGCTCGGCATTGCACCTCGCACCTCCATACCCCGGTACCTCGCACCACGATACCTCTGCACCTCGCACCTCCATACCCCGGTACCTCGCACCTCGATACCTCTGCACCTCGCACCTCCATACCTCGCACCTCCATGTCTCGGTACCTCGCACCTCGATACCTCGGTACCTCGGTACCTCGCACCTCCCAACGTTCAGCATGAGGAGATCGTTCGGCATTCACACCTTGTTTGGCATTCAGCGTTCGGCATCTATGGTTCGACATATGGAGACCACTCCATTTGGGCTGAGGTACTCAGCTGCCAGGCCCACCAGGGAAGTCCAACCCATCTTTGTCTATAAATAGAGAGGCAAGGGCACAGTAAAAGAGGATCTTCTTTCTGCTCTCTTACTTTCTCTTTTCTAAGGCTAAGGCAACTCTGCCATTTTGTAACTGTAATCGATTATTACAGCAATAAAAAGCAAACTTTTGGAGTGGACGTAGGCCGAAGTTAGCCGAACCACTATAAAATCTGTTGTTCTTTACTGCTTTCATTTCAGTTTTAACTGTTCTTCACATTATTACTCTCTACATACATTCTATCTCTGAGCTGTGATTGGTATTTGGTGCTTTCATCTGGATTTGGGGGTTAGTGACCAATTTTGGCGCTAACAATTTTATAATGTGTTGTTTGAGTTGTTAAGTTGAATTTTGGGTTTCGATCGATTCGTCTAGCTAACGCTATTGATAGGAATTCCAAAACACTTGAACAGAGCAAGCTGACACAATATTGTTTTCGAAATTTGTAAATGAATTTTTTTTTGTATGATTATATTTTATATATAAAGGTATAATTTTCTAAAATTGGATAGTTAATTAAATTGATTGTTAGGAATGATAATACTATATTATCATTTATTGTTCTATCAACATTTTTAAACCTTAACTATTGTTGAAATTTAAAATATGGTTTAAAACCTGATTTGAAAGTATAATGAATTTAAATTTAAAAATTTAAGAATTAAATTTCCGGTGCCTTTCAAAATTTGGTTTTCAAAGTCTTAAAATTATATTATTTGAAAGTATTTTAATGAAAATTGTTTCAGAGAATCTTAAATAAGTACTCTCCTATTTTATCGCTGGAAAATAATTTCGGTGATGACTGCAGCATCATCGACATTCATTTTCAAGTCTCAAAGTGGAGACGCCCTATAGTAGCTTCGCTACACTTTCGTTTTGAAAAAATGGAATTGATTTAAATTTCTTGTGTATAATTTGATCTATAAAATATATATGTATATAATTATTTCAAAGTAGTTTGAAGTGAAACCGGAAAATTTGAATCTTAAGTTTTATACTAAGAAATGGTTTCAATTATTGAAATAAAGTGCAATTTTTGAATAATTGGAATATCTAAAATGATAAATGAAATTAAACCAACTTGAAATAGTTGAATTTGAATAAAACTTATTTGGATAATACTAAATTGCATTCTAATATATATAACTTGCCTAAAATATTCAAAAAGTTAAAATTTTAGGGTATAATAAAGGGTTGTACAAGAAGAAAACTTAGGTAATATATTCTTCAAACCAAAATCTGGCTTAATAAAGGTTGTAAATAAAACGAAAATTTGTATAGTATTTAATTGCACTCATAAACATTTATATAACTTACCTAGAAAGTTTAAATGTAATTAGAATGTAATTGGATAGTATATACTATGATATAAACAATAGGATATCAAAAGATGGTGTTTTGTTAAGGGAATTTACAGATAATAAATTGGATAACAAAAAGGAAAATTTATTGGTTGAATAATATATTGTTATAAAAAGTTATACACCTAATATATGTTGCAAAATATGTTAAGTGAAATAAATTAAATAAATAAAAGAGAAGACTATTTAAGGAGATAAGTATGAACTTTAGAATAGTGAACTTGAATTTTAGTGGAATCAATTTAGCTGGAGATAAATGGATAAAATAGATGAGTTAATTTAAAAAAATGAATTTATTGAAAGAAATGAGATAAAATGAAAGAAAATCAATTTTTAATTTAAATGACTATCTATTAGTTGAATAAAATGGATTAAACCAAATTATTGAATATTAATTTATCAAAAATTGAAATCTATATCGTTTTGAATAGTTGAAGTTGAATGTTGAGGTGGAATCAGCTATGGTTGATCAAATAGATTTAATAGATGAGTAAAATAAAACAAATTTGTTGTGAAAATTTTGTAATAAATGTTAAAATACGGGAAGCAAATCAATTGAATAAAAATATATCGAAATGAAACCAATCAAATGTGAACATAATAAATTTGATTGATTAAATGAAATGAATGGGAATCAACTAATTGAATATAAACCAATTTTAAAGTAAATGTAGTTTATATGGTTTTAAATTAATTGTTTTATTTTGCATTTCAATCTATCTTTTCTTTTGGTTGTTTCTATTCTCCTATCTCGTTCCTCTTCGGGGACGAAAAATATTGAGAGGGGGAGAGTGTAACGACCCGTAAATTTTAAAGGTTTTAATAACGTAATTAACTGAATTTTTGTGAAATTTTGAATAGTTGAATTTGGAAATAAAAATTTGATATTTGGAGTGCGTCTACTTAAACATAGTAAATGGTAAATTTTCATCAGGTAATATGGAAGTTTATTTTGTTGTGTAATTTTATTTAAATTTAAATTAGTTAATATAGATGGAAATTAAATGTTTTCGAAATTTGAATATTTTTATATAATAAAAATGTTTATCATTTTCTGAGTGAGACGTCATATTCTGTTTCGTCAAATTTGGACTTCTCTAGCTCTGTTTATCTTATTTTCTGAAATTTTGCAGCATTTCCGGTAGCGGAAATTCGAATTTTTATAATTCGATCGTATCACTGATATCTGTTTACCATTCTGTTCATCTCGTCGTGTTGATCTCCACAGTATATTTATTTCTGTATTTTGAGGTCCAGTACGCGACAGAAATGATAAAACGGTACGTCGTATCGGTACCATAAATTATGACCGTTAGCTTTCCTTTGCTTTTCAAATTTGAACGTGCAGCCCAAGCAATCTAATAAAATGCTTTAATTATGTTACCTGAAATTGATAGCTAGTTGTCTTTATTCCCCGGTTACAATTCATAAAGCTGGTTCATTTTCTCTTCTCATTTTGGATCTGACACTTTCATTTCAAAGAAAAAATATTATTTTGTTTAGCAAAATTTTGTACTTTCTTCCCTGATCCATTTCAACAGCCGAAGCTTGGCAACACTCAAACCATCCCATCGGCATCTTCCCCTCTGGCCAGCAAAAACCTCCCCCCACTTTCTTCTTTCTTCTCCCCTCCACCAGCGTGCCTTCCACCTCAAACCGCCTACATCAACCCATCACCCGCTGCCCGACCACGTCGCCCTCCCATCATGCCATCACCGCACCAAACAAACATCCGCCTTGCCTCCTGCCATGCCGAGCCCAAGTTTTCCACCCAGACCTGCCGATCCATTTCTCCTCCCACTGAAAAGCATCCACTCGACCTCCATCAACCCGAACTGCCTCCTCCCTTCACGTGAGCAACCCACACAAAGCTCGCATAACCCGACCTACCTCACCAATCTCGACCTTCCATGAGCACACACGCAGCCGGCTATGCCGACACCAGTTCCTCCCCTTCATCCCCGACCAACAACGGAGAACTCAGCCACCATCTCACCTCTGGCCGAATGTATATTCCATAAAGGTATATATATTATAAAGATAGTTTATATATATATCGTGTTCAGATTTTTGAAATTTTACAGTAAAGTGTGTGTTTATATATATATAAAGGAGTATATTTTATTATATGCCAGCTTAAATATTATAAATTAGTTATGTGTTATATGTTATTGAAGTAGATTTTATTATGAATGTATTATATATATGATATTTAGAAAGAATATTATACATATTATACTGTTTACATATAATACAGTTCTATATATATAGATTTATAGTAGTATATATAAACTGCATAGTGGAATATTATATGTTTAAAGGGGGAAACAAAATAATACGTTTTAAAAGCTTCGCTTGCCGATCGGTTCTGAAGGTAAGTGTTTATATATATATATTTTATATGTTATATAGACTAGTTTGTTTACTAAGTATTTTATTGTTGTATATATATATAAGTTACAGTTTTGTTTTTTCCAAGTATAGTTGTTTAGAATTTATGTTGCAATTATTGTTTACGGATAAAATTTTGTTTAAAGCATATATGTATAATTGAGTTCTGTTTTATATATATATAGTATATAAGCCCGTTTATATAATAAGTTTTGGTTATAGTATATAATCTGTTAGTGTTTGTTTATATTCTCTTTTAACAATATAAGAGGTATATATTTATCTATTTAAAGTGTTATCTTATATATATATATATATATTACTAGTTTATATAATCTTTTGGGTTTGATTATATATTGATTTGCATAGAATAGTTTATATAGGCTGTTTACGTATCTGTTTATAAGTATATATATATATATATATATTTCAAATTAAATTATGTAGTTATGTTTGATTTATATGTGTTTTACTTAAAACAATGATTTTGAAATATGTATATGTATTTAATTTAATATGTGTTTAAATTAATATGGATTTGGAAATAAATACAATATATATATCTTATTTGAAATATACGTTTTAAAATTTGGTTTTAGAGAAAAAATTATAACGTATATTTTTTTCAGATTATATCAAGTTGATTTGATTTGTTCTCATCGATTTCTGTTATCAGTTTTGTCCATCAAATTTGTGCCAATCTTGCTTTGCTTTTCTTTGGAATTCGTGATTGGATTCGTAACTCATTTTATTATCTATGCTCTAGCCTCGAAAGGTGAGCAATCACTCACGATAAACATTCTTCTATTTATTAAATTTGATTTCACTCGAAACGACAATTGAAGTGTGCTGCTAAATTTGAACTGTTAATTATTTAATTGTTATATATGATATGCTATTATCTGTAATTGTTCACCCATGGGATATGACACCATATCTTGTTGTCTATATTATATTTTATTGTCACTGATGATATATGCCTGTTGTTGACATGTTATATTATTATCATAACTGTTCTCACTCTGCAAGTTCCCTATAAGTTTAGAATTCCCTATGGGTTGAAATGATACATACACGAACGATTTTGTAGAATAGGAGAAAATCGTTATGGGTTGAAATGATAAACCCAAGCGATTTTCATTAATTTTAAATTTTTGGGATTGCGGGTTGAAATGATATATATCCGTAAATATTTAAATTGTGGATTGAAATGATAAATATCCATATCACTTGACCATAGGATACAAAATTATATACGGACACCGTTGGTCTATATTTTTGAAAATAATTTTCGAAGTTTGAGAGGAAATATATGGGTTTTAATAAATATTTTTTTATATAATATTATAAATGTAATTTCTATATATGTATAAAATTTAGATTTTAAATTTATATGTTTTGGAATTTTAATTTATAAGTTAGTTTTGAAAAATATAAATTTTAAGATCTTCATATAGTTTTATTATTTTAAAAATATATAAAATAAGATTTAATACAAAATACAATTAATAATAAGATTTAATTGAATAAAATTTAATTTAATTAGTATATAATATGTTTTAAAATATTTATTTAAAAATTTATATTAATATTTTAAAATAGATTTATAACTTAAATAATAAAGGTTGGAAAGATAATTAATGTTGACTTGGAATTTAAATTGGTTAATAATTGAATTTAAGAAAGAATTGATTTAAACTTATTAGTTTTGAGATTTTGAAAGGATATGATTATAACTTGATTTATAACTTGATTTGATAAAAAGTGATTAGATGAATATTCTCAACTTTAAATAAAATTGGGATTGAATAATTAATACTGATTTAAATATATAAATTGGGATGCAAACAAATTGTTATAAAAATGAATAAGTGAATATTGTCCAATTTAAAATTAAATGTTGAAATATAATGAAATTTATATTGTAAATGTTTGAATATATAAACTGGAATCTTTGAACTTTTAATTTGAAATGGTTAAACTGGAATTGATTTAAATTGAATTTTGAAGTTTTAAAATGATTTGAATCGATTTGTGAGATTTAAGGAAACTAATTTTATTATATAAAGTAGTTTAATATATATAAACTATTTTAGTATATAAATTATTTTAATATTTAAACTATTTTAATTTATAACCATTTTAATACATATACTATTTTCAATATCTAAACTGGTGATTACGGAAGTTTTATTGATTTCAAAGTGCTATGATTTCAAAAGTGCTATGATTTCAAAAGTGTTATAATTTTGAAAGTGTTACGATTCTGGAAATGAATATTATTTAAAGTAAATAATGATATCGAATTAATATGGTTTGAAAAGAATATGATATTTTGATATGAAGTATGGACTATTTAAAATTAAAATGACAACGGTCTGAAATAAGCGGTTGGTTGTTAAAGAGACCGGGATCAGATTATGTCATACTCTTTGCCAATACCGAAAACCACTTTAACAACTGTGTACGTGGTGGAGATTCCAAAATGAAGTAGGATGGTTTGGTGACGATTATATATGGTATTTACGTAGCCCCGACTCCCGTGAGTCAGCTTGATGTGGCTAAAACATGAGCTATACCGGGCCAAGTGAGGTCATTCCTCCGATCGGGCACATTTCTTCAGTACCATTCTATTGCTTTTGTGATTTGATTGGGTGCACCCTTTGATTTGGAAGTGTGTCATGAGGTGGGCAGTAGTAGCTGCTATGTGTTACCACCAGTCCGGGAGTGCAAACGGTATATCTACCCTGGCATTGCCTCGAGTGCCTTGTCACATGCCCTATCGCGCCTTCTACGAGTTTGTTTTGGTGTATCTATGGAGTGCTCCCTGATAGCCCATCTGCAAGTGGAGTTTACAGTATATGTATAGAGTACGGTATTATAAAAATGTGTTAAGAGGGATATGGGTAACGCCTTAACGCTATTTTAATACTTTTACTTTACTATAGACATATTATAATAGCGTATATTACTACATAGTAGATAGTTCCACAGATCCTTAGAGGGTGGAAATCCCAAACATCCTTTAAGTTACTTGTATTTCAGTTGACATTTCACTTGAGTTGAATTTATTAATATAAGAATGTTAATCTTGACTCGAGTGTTTTGTGTTTTGTGTTTTGCTTTATGCTTGGGTCAGACCGAGTGTCACAACATTTGATACTCACCTTTGGAGCTTGGGAGCTTTGCTTGAAGATCCATCTATATCTGTTTAGCTTTCAGCTATCCAGTGGTTTTGTTCAGACTTGTCATTTGTTTGAATTCGAGACTACATTGTATTTGAGATATTCTGTTGTATTTTATTTCAAACTCTGTTGTTTTATAGTAGCTTCATGAACTACTATTTATCTATTCTGCTGTTTATTGTTATATTACTCTATGTATGTGATTCTATGATTTATTTATTTACTGTATATGTTGAGTTTTGCCAAATATAAATTAACAATCTGATATTTTGAGTAATTCAAGTCCGACATGTGCGGATGTGTGGTTCGAAATACCGGGCCATTATAATACATCTTGTTGCTACCTGGATGAATAGTATACTTAGAACGACGGCACTCATCTAAAACGTCCCGCCTAAGTTCTGGAATAGAAGCCACGACAAGACGGTTCTTCTTTCGAAGACACCAATGAATATCGATGCTGAAGTCCCTCATCTCAATATCATCGTGGGATTCAGACTTACACTTCTGAATAAGAATGGATATATCGTAATCTTGCCGCTGTGCCTTGGCAATCCAATCTAGAAGAGTAGGACGAGCTTCCATGCTATAAAATAGATTAAGAGAATCAGAAGTGGAAGCACGATCCTGAATATCACACATGGAAAGAGCATCAAGAGCTTTCCATTCTACAATCATCATCGAAACAATAGCTGAATGCTTTCGCCTCAAAGCATTAGCTACTCGATTCCCCTTTCCAGGGGTATACTGAATATCAAAATCATGTGAAGCTAGAAACTCGAGCCAATGTTGCTGTCACACGTGGAGCTCCTTCTGGGTGAACAAGTACTTGAGAGACTTGTGATCGGTAAAGAGAGTAAAATGTTTACCTAATAGATAATGACGCCATATCTTCAAAGCAAAGACGATGGCGGCTAGCTATAAATCATGGGTAGCGTATCGAACCTCGTTCGGACATAATTTCCTTGAAGCGTAGGCAACTACCCTATCCTTCTTCATAAGAACAGCACCGAGGCCATTTTGGCTGGCATCGGTATAGACAATAAGATTCTGATTCCCTTTGGAAACCACAAGGACATGAGCATTAGTGAGAAGCTCCTTCAATCTCTGAAAGGAAGCCTCACACTTATCAGACCATATGAAGCGTATGCCTTTCCTCGTAAGGCTAGTCAGTGGTAGCACAATACGGGAAAAGTCTTTGATGAAACGATGATAATTACCCGCCAAACCCAGAAAGCTATGAATCTCATGAACATTCTCAGGCCTCTTCCAATTATGGATGGCTTCGATCTTAGACGGATCGATCGAAATGCCTTCCAAAGAAACAACATGGCCTAAGAACTTAACTTGTTTTTCCCAGAAATGACACGTAGAAAGCTTTCCTTTGAGTTGATGTTGTCGAAGAGTACTCAAAACAATTCTAAGATGTCGAGCATGATTAGCTTTGGACTTAGAATACACAAGGATGTCGTCGATGAAAACAATAATGAACTTATCAAGATATTCCCGGAATACTCGATTCATAAGGTTGACAAAGTAAGCAGAAGCGTTCGTCAAACCGAACGGCATGATGAACCACTCATATCATCCATATCGGGTGCGGAATGCTGTAAGTGGAATGTTGTCTTCCGCAACTTGGAGCTGATGAAAACCGGTGGTGAGGTCAAGCTGTGAAAAGACCTAAGTGCCACTCAATTGATCGAACATATCGTCGATCCTAGGCAGGGTATAACGATTCTTGATGGTTAACTCATTAAGCTTGCGATAATCGATGCATAGCCTAAGAGTCCCATCGAACTTCCTCAGGAATACCACCGCGGCTCCCCACGGTGAATAACTAGATCGAATGAAATGTTTGGCTTCAAGATTTAGGAGTTGCTTCTTGAGTTCCTCATTATCTTTGGTAGACATCCTCGTGGGAGGACGACTAACTAGCTGCGCGCCTGGAATAAGGTCAATGCGGAACTCGATAGCCCGCTTGGGTGGTAATCCCGAAACAGGCTCAAATAAGTCTGGAAAGTCACAAACAACAGGAATCCGAGACACATCATCATCATTGTCTTGAGATTCTAGAGAGAATAGAGAAGCTGTGAAATCACCATCGCCTTCCCGAAGTATAAGAGACAACTGAGCAGGAGAGTTGGGATGTCGAAGATATAAGACTCTCTCTAAACATAGAATCCTGGCATCGTATAGAACTAGCCAGTCCATATCCAATATCATACCGAACCCAAGAAAAGGAACCACGTGCAGATTCACACGGAAAGAAAAGCCACAAATAAGAATCTCAACATCATCACAAAGCATACTAAGGGTTGTGGATCCCCTCATAGGATTCGCAATTCTCAAAGAAGTAATCAAGCAAGGAACATCCAATAGCAGAGCATCAATGAGTTCCTTCGATAGGAATGAATGCGACGCACTCGTATCAAAAAGAACTCTAATTGATTGATCATGGAAAAGAATGGAACCTTCTAAAATAGTAGGGGATATACCTCAAGACTGAGATGCACTACCAGAAGCCTTCACAACATTGAGATTCCTCGAGCTAGGTCCTCCCTCCCTCTTAGGACAAGCAGAAATTAAATGCCCTTCCTTCTTACAATACAAACACCTCTTAGGGTTAGGACATTCCTTCACAAGATGATCGCGAGAACCACAATTATAGCATGCCACAACCTTGGCTGAAGGAGGCGTAGCATGAGAATGAGAAGTAGAACCACCTTGCTTCTTCTTCTTACTAGGCTGGAATGGCTTGGATTTGTGAAAAGGAAACAGCTTCTTGTTTGGATTTCTCCAAACCTCTGACTCACCATCACTATCCTTCTCCTTTTCGACCGCTTCAAGGTGAAGGGCCGCATCAACAAGTTCTTCAAAGGATAATTTGAGTTGGAGTATAAAGGATTTCTTCAGATATTTCTTAGGTCCAAAGACAAACTTAAGATTCTTCTTATAAGGAGTGCTAATATGCTCAAGTCCATATTTGGACAAAGCCTCGAACGAAGCCACATACTCAGAAACTTTCGACTTCCATTGTTTAAGATCAAGGAAACGTCGAGCTAAGACAACCTTCTCGGATTTTAGGACGAACTTGAGTTCAAATCTTTCTCTGAATTGCTCCCACTCTAAGGTAGACTCATCAATCTCCGCAATGAGAAATTCATACCAATCCAATGCACACTCTTGCAACATACTGGATGCAATAAGAGTGCGTTGGTGGCTAGAAACCTCCATGTGAGTAAATATGTGCTCGCATGTACCGAGCCATGCCCGGACCTCTAAGACTGACTCCGTGCCTCTGAATGGTTTGCCTCCAAGATGAGTATAATTGCTACACATGCGTGCAAATATGGATTTGCCCGAAGGGGAAGAACGGGCTGAAGCTGGAGGCTAAGTGCTCCTAAGTAGCTCAAGAATCAGATCGGTCGATATATAAACTCCTTCGGGCGAGAACCATTGGACGGTTCCGCCTCTGAAGTGTGACCTCTTCCTCTTCCAGCAATTGTTGAAAATTAATATAAGATAGGATTATTCATAGGGGTAGATACTAGCAATTAAAATGCATTAAATAAGGAATACTACGAAATTAAAATTAACATTCCTAGAAATATTCCTTTCTATCTACCCCAAAGGGATCAAAAGGTTACGGACAAGGTCGGGTTGAACTACAATTGGAGATGATGTTTACAAGTGTATTATATTTGATGTATGATGATTGTGTATACTGTTATGTGTTTATTACATTTTGTTTTGAATCCCGCTCTGATACCAAGCTGTAACGCCCCACCCCAAGACCTACATTAACAAAGAGAATTACTTAGTAATTCTGTCTGCTAATGTGGAGAATAGGGCTGGTTAAGGGCAACCATCATAGTCTTGCATTAGATAAGAGCTATGTATGTCGATTTTGTACTTTTTTTCCATTTCGTCTTGAGTTGTTGACATACTTAATTCCTAACTAATACACTACTATGGTGGCTACAGGATCAATTCAGAAACAAAATATAATAACTACAACAATCACAAGTCATAGAACAGCAACACAGATAATATATACATACATATACATCAAATGTAATACAACCTGTCACAAGTGGTATTCAACCACACCATATACATACATCCCCATAAAAGAATATATACATCACAAGTTCCCAACAAAAAGACTACAACACAAAACAAAGCCATCTATCCAAAGGCGAAGGAGAAGTCCAAAAGACATAGCTAGCAAAAGGGGTCCAACAACCTAACCTGCAACTCGGTCTGACCCGAGTAATAAATACACCGGTCAGGCTAACTAGAACTTGGTATTAGCATAAGTAAAGTGAAATGAGTGCATAAGGGAAGCATTCCTTTAATTCTAAAGGAATGGTATAAGTATAGTCTATTTATACATCCAAGGGTGGAAGCTTTATAAAACCCATAGTTAATTCATAAAAGGGTTTAACATGTCATATATGGTTCATGTTCAATGGAATTCAATATAACTGAATTTAGCAAACTCATGAGCTATAGAAGAAGCATCAAAATCCTCAAAATCAAACATCATAGAACTCTAATACGAGTTCAAAACCTCAATATCGAAATCACCATAAAAATACGTATATATATATAAACCTTTCTCTAACTCAAGGCTATAAACAAAAGTATCATCTCAAAATGGTGAAATTGAAACAGATCAAAAACTCATAAAAATCCTCGGATTGGCCAAATCCCCTATTGCATGCCGAAGCAATGCTGCACGTGCCAAACTCAGACTAGTACTATATATATTATAGGTACCCATCTCAGACGACCGTAGTCGTAATACATCGTGACGACCGAAGTCGTAATACATCGTGACGACCGAAGTCGTAATACATCGTGACAACTGAAGTCGTAGAACATCGTGACGAACGAAGTCGTAAAACATCGTGACGACCGAAGTTGTAGAACATCGTGATGATATGAAGGTCTATAATACTGATAAACATCGTGAATGTATCACAAACTCTCAAATAGGAACCCAAAAAGTGTTAACATGCGTCCCATACAACACGTTCGCACTTGGTGGTTTACTAACTGCTAGTCGATGCCACACTAGAAAGCATCATTAAATCAAAATCCTCAGAAAATAATATCTCGCCTCATATCATTGTCGAGTAGTAAAAAAAACCATCATACTTGTCTCATCTCATCGACAAGTATAAGACATTGTGAAGGTTTTATATAAACCATACTTCCCAGCAAGGAAATCCCCATCTTAAAACTTGCCTCATTTTATCGGCTAACAAAATACATCATGATGGTTCTCATCGATTATACTCCTAAATAGGAGATCTCGAACCATAATATTCGCCAAATATTGGCCATCTTGGATAATTCCTAAATATAGGAATTAAAATTCTCAAAATATGCCATAATATGGCAAATCCTAGAAATCATCTCAAATTAATATACTCGAGTGGTTTCGATCGTACAAGTCCAGAATTAACCGATAAAGTAAACTCACGTGTTTTACTAAATCGTTTAATTCTCTTTCTCATACGTTCGAAAAGTGTAAAAATATACATATTATTTATAAAATAGTTTACTTGAGAAAACGGGATTTTAAAATAATTTTCGAAAATCATTATGAAGACATTTTGTTGAAATATCTCCTTATTATAGGAAATAAATATATTTAAAATAGTTTGAAATAATTTAAAAATTATTTAAAAGTGATTTGAAAATATTTTATAATAACGATTTCAAAAACCAAATTGTTTAGAAATTTCCTCAAAATTTATTTGGAAGAAATAGTGCTTGAAATCGAGGAAAAACAAAGAAATACTCCAAATCAATATTCGAATTCAATTCGAATTTAAATCAAGTTTTAAAATTCCAAATTCCTCCAAATCTTGGCTAATCCATTGATGGATATCATAGCCCATAATCATCATCAAAATCATCTTAAAATTTGCATCAAAACAAATGACAAAATCATTGCAATTCAAAGGCAAAATATCACGAAATAAACTATGGAAAGCAACCAAACAAAAGCCCACAACAACTCATGCTTGGGCGAGCAGGGGGTCGACCATGACTAGTGGCCAGGTCGACCTGGAGACTACTGGGTCGACCTGCCTGTCAACCCAGGCTACGGAATTTCTTTCCTGGGTGTTTTCTGCTTCGTATTGAACTTTGAACGGCAAATTGGAGTAACAAACGATCAAGTTTTGCAACAAAAATTAACATGCATAGAGTTTGACAACTAAACTATAATCCAAAAAAGATCCGGCAGCAATTCAATTAAAAATCAAAGAGTTATGGCCACTCAAAATGGCAACCAGAAACAAGGAATTCAATAGAACAACAGACAACAAGATGAACGTATACAGTAAACTTTTTACAGAGCGATTTCTTTATAGGCAGCATTATCCGGTTAGCAAATATGAGTTTTTACTCATCTTGACGATTTAGCAAAGTTTTGTTAGCAAGAAACGATCTTTGGTGGAGAATAGAGGCTTTAAGCACCTGTACTTGCTGAAAAAGAAGCATGCATAAAGAATAGAACAAGTTACAGTAAATTCCTACCCAATTCAAAACCTTTGATGAAATTTACAGAGTATTGGGGTTTGATTACCTTTTATTTTCTTATTCTAGTGAATTCTCTTCTTGAATTAGCAGCAAATTTTGGTGGAAATTGGATTTAGTTGAAGGTATCCATGAATTTTCTATTTTCTTTTGTTTACTGTATGGTATGCTTTGAGAAGATGGAGCAAATGAAAACTACGTACAGTTAGTTTTCTCAAGCCAAAAGGTTCTAGGTAATAGGCTAATGGATCAATTCATACCCAAATGAGTCCAAGTGTAAAAATAATTAGTGAAAAATAACAAAGGAATGTTTACATTTTACCTATTTTATAACTGCATGCAGAAATTCTCTTATTTGAAAGCCAATAAAATGTATACATCTTATTTGTATGTAATTGAACTTTTTATTAGAACAAAATAAAATTTATTTTAATTATAAAAAGATATTTTTTACAATAAAACCTTTTTTGACAATATTTTACAATTTACACTATTTTTTAAGCACAACTTGTTCAAAAATTATTTTCTTTGTCAAACAAATCATTTTAACTTTATTAAATCATCAAAATATTATTTTCAGGCAATATTTCATCTTTTATTTTAATAAAATACATATTTTCTTTATATTTCTCCATTTATTTTCAATAAAAGGTTAATATTGGCAATAATTACCAATATTATTACATTGACACAATTAAAATCCAATAAATGATTATTTTCACTCCAAATCCTCAAAATAAAGTTTTTTAAAACTTTATTTTCATCCATTTATATTTATTTCAACCATTAAATGTTGAAATGCATTACTTGATTAGTTTATTAACTCAAATTACCAAAAATTCCAATATTTTCAATTTATTAACCAAATCTCCATACAATAAATTTTTAAACTAAAGATTTAACTCCAAATCCATAGTTTATTGGAAATAAACAATTTTTAACAAATTTTTACTTCTCTATTTAATATTAAATTATAACTTCATCGGTAATCACCAATACCAGGGTTGTTACAAATTACGACAACTCCATGCTATCAATCGTTGTTAATTCCAATGATGAGGCATATCATGAATGTTAACATCGATGAAGAAGGAAGAACAAGATAGCTACTTAAGTATCTATGGAGTGATTCCTTCAGCGTCGAAGTGGAAAACAGTGGCAACGGATGATTGGCGGCATGGTGTCTTTTTGATTCATTTAAACATTTAAAAGTTTAATGTCGACGTCGACGACGTTGCTTGTCTTTACCGTAGTTTTAAACAATGCCGCATCTCACCTCTCATTGTTATCTAAACTAAGGCAGTAATGCCACCTTGATTGACTTTGACATTATACAAGAAGTGGCATAGTAGCCGAAGTAACTTAATTATCAATGTTTATAACATTGCCAAGGGTTTTGGAGGTCGATGTGCATTAAGGACGATGACCTTATGTTTTAAAGTCGATGCCACTTGGCCACAATAGCGCACCTTATCTTCTTAATGTCGAAGAGGTTGTTTTAAATTAAAATTGTTTTTAAGAAGGGCGAAGAAACCTATGTTTACGAGGGTCGATGACCCTATAACTTTGGCAATGAGCCATATAACTTAAAAAAGGTTTTAAGTTTTTGTCTTTGACCTAGATGAAGGTCGATATGGGATAATACCATGTGAGTTAGACTCTGTTATATTAAGGGTAGAGAGCCTTAAGCTTTTATGTCGACATCATTAATGTCGTCAGCGTTAGTCTATTTTAAACTATTTAAAGGGTTAAGTGTTACCTTGTTTTGAATCTGATTTAAAAAGGGACTAATCATATATGAACTGGTTTTCAGGGATTTCAACTATGAAATAGCCAAGGTTTGAGTTGAAATTTCCAAAGAAGATATTATTTAAGATTAAGTAATTATGAGACATATAGAGATTATTAATTGACATATTGAATGATGAATGTTATATGTTCTTATGTTTATTTGATCAATTATTATGCATAGTGTTATTATTATACTCGTATCATTTATGACCCATAACTGCATTTTGGGGGTGTTAAGGGGCATAATAACCTGCTAGGTTGTTCCAGTAGTGAGTATAAAAAAAATTAACTCCCGAATGAGTAGAATTGCATCCAGGAGATCAGAAGTATAGGATGCCCAGAACTGATCAAAAGATTATTGATTCAGACAAGTTATTGGAAGGGTCCAACAGGTTCATAGTCATCCCATAAAAACTATGACATGAGAAATGTTATCGGAAGGGTCCAATAGGTTCCTAGTGATCTTATGAAAACTATGTATGGATGATGTTATTGATAGAAATAAGTAGGTTCATAGTGATCCCATGAAAACTATGATTTGAGAGATGTTATTGATAGAAATCAATTGGTTCACAGTGATCCCATGAAAACTATGGTTTGAGCGATGTTATTAGAGAATCCAGTAGGTTCATAGTAAACCCACGAAAACTATGATTGGAAGGTTATTAGTCAGCTCATGAAAACTAAAAGATTCATAGTGATCCCATAAAAACTATGAAGTTGGACAGATTGTCCCTAAGAGTTAAGACGGGAAATTAGTTAGCCCATGAAAACTATTAGGTTCATAGTGACCCTAGAAAAACTATAAATTTGGATAGATAGTCAGATAAAATGGGATGGGTAATCCAAGGTATATTGCATTCTTGCATATCATCGTATATTTTTTAACCATTATGGATGCATGAGCATAGTATACGGTTAATATATTTCAGTTAAGATACCAATGAAGGGAAAACCCATTCCACTTAGCGGCGTGGTATCACTAGATATCTATTGGTTCGAGATGGTAGCTAATTATTCACACTAGACTATTATTTGACCCGAAGTTTTTTGTTTTTCCTCTTAAACTCTTGGGTGCTCAAAAATTAATTTGAGTAGGATGAGAGTAAGGAATTTTAGGTTTCCAGTTAGGTGAATAAGCTTCCAAAGACATGCAGGAGGTAATCTAGCTATTAGGTGCTTTTATCTATTTCCGCTGTGTAGTTTGGTTTTGTCGATTTGGATGTGACGGTAAAGTCATATAATTGCCTGGTATATGACTCTGATCGACTAAGGGGCATCTTCATATGCTGTTTTTGGAGTATTTTGTAGTAATTATAATTTCTCTAAATGTGGGATTACAAATTGGATTATGTAATGAATATGAAATATCCTTTGTTAAATGAAATGTGTGCTTGAAATTTTTTCATATTCATTTGATTTTGATTATTGATATGATTAACATATTGACATCGAGAATTAATAACTATGGGCAACTGTAGCATCCATTGCAGTTAGTTTTGGGTCTTAGAATGAGGGACGTTACAAGTTAGTATCAGAGCATAAGTTTATGATTAAAAGAATTTAAACCTAAAGATTTTTTAAAGAGTTTTTGAAAACATAATCCTAATGAATCAAAGAATAAGATTGGGGTATTGGATAATGATATAATAACGTAGTTGTATTTGCTATATATAAATATGTAATCCGTCGCTATTATCCCCTCTCTTAGATTGTTCTTCTATATCTTATTAAGGTTTGTATGCATCTTTACGAGAAAGAAAGATACGGAGGTAGGAAACAAAAGGGTGAATCTAGGTGGAGGAAGCACCATGACAAATGGAAATGCTCGGCCAAACACTAAGAGGAACTAGAGTCAACAGGTAAATCCTAATCAAAATGCAAATGCCAGTGTAGGTGCGGCGACCCCACTAGTAGATTTGGGACTATGTATTAGTTTTTCATTAATCTGATGCAAGCTGGAGCAGCTGTAGGAGTAGTTGGAGAGAATGCTGCTAATGCGGGTAGAGTCAATCCCATAGTGCTAGTTGGTAATAACTATGCCAAGCCGAGTCGATATTACAACAGTCTGGGTGGGAAACCTTTTTTGGGGACTGAGGATGCAATAGAAGTAGAGAACTGGCTGTTATATTGTGAAAGGACTTTTACTGGTTTGGATCTAAATTATGAGCAGAAAAGGATCAGATTGGCTTCAAGACAGTTGTAAGGAGCTGCTTTATTCTAGTGGAACGGAGTTACCATAGGAGTGCTTGAGGAGGAGTTGACTTGGGCAGATTTTCAAAGGAGATTCGAGGAAAGAGTTTTTTCTGAAGTAACTTAGTCCGAATTGCTTAGGAAGTTTATGGAATAGGAGCAAGGGGATATGCCGGTACTGGAATATTATGCTAATTTTAATGAGCTATCTAGATTTGGATATGCTACTATTGACACAATGATTAAGATGAATGAGTAGTTCATCTGGGTATTGAGGTTGGAGATTGCTAGGGTAATTATGCCACATCTCAGATATCCATCGAACGTAGTGGTGGAAATGTCTATCCAGAATGAAGAAATGCTTTCTATTTTTGGGAAGGAGAAGTTAGTAAAGACTCAAGGTTCCTAAGGAAAGAAGAGGACGCTCTTTTAGAAGAAGGGAGCTCAGAAGGGAAGAGCGGCCAAGAAAGGGAAAGCTGATGTTGTCAGCTTCAATTGCGACAAGAAAGGACATTATGCTCATGAGTGTCGAACTGGTAAAGGGAAGAAGGTTGCAGAAAAGAAAAGTGTGAAGTGCTTCAGTTGTGACCAGATAGGGCAGTATAAGAATCAGTGTCCAGAGCCGGTCAGAGCTGACAAAGGGAAGGTTTTTGCTTTAGAGCCATCATCTTCCAAACAAACTACTGCTGAAAAAGGAAAGTCTGTGATGGAAGGTATGCTTTTGATTCATAGCATATCAGTAAGAGTATTATTTGATACTGGTGCATCATATTCATTTATCTCTTAGTGTTTGGTAGATAAGTTAGACTTAGAACCATCATATAAGTTAGACTTAAAACCATCATACCTTGTTACTTAAGGATAGCTAATCCAATAGGAGGGTATGCAACTCTAGGGATGAGATGTGATCATCTAGAGTTTGAGTTGCTAGGTTATACTTTTGCCTGTAGTTTGTACGTATTTGATTTCATGGGGTTCGGGGTTATTTTGGGTATGGATTGGTTAAGCAGATACGATGCTAGGATATTTTTCCAGGATAGGAAAATATCATTGAGACACCCTGATAGTATTGACCGAGTAGTATGCTCAATTGAGAATTCGAGTCCAAGAATCTGTGCTTTATTGGGTGCCATAGAAGTGGAAGACAAATTGAATCGGGTTTCAGTTGTAGGTGAATTTGCAGATGTTTTTAAGCCAGTTACAGGACTACCGCCGAAACGAACGAGCTATCAAGTTTTAAATAGATCTCGTACCAGGAGCTGAATCCATAAGTATACCACCCAGCAGGATGAAACCTATAGAGATGAAGGAGTTAAAGGTGCAGCTAGTGGACTTACAAAGAATGAGTTTTATTAGACCAAGTAGTTCACCTTGGGAAGTGGCCGCGGTGTTTATGAAGAAATCGGACGGGTTGTTAAGATTGTGCATCAATTATCATAAGTTGAATGAAAAGACGATAAATAATCAACATCCTTTGTCGAGAATTGATGATTTATTTGATTAGTTGAGTGGAGCCAAAATATTTTCCCAGTTGAATTTGGCGACAGGGTTCCATCAATTGAAGGTGGTGGAGGACAGTATTCCGTTGATGGTGTTTCGAATGAGGTATGGTTCGTATGAGTGGTTAGTAATGCCATTCAGATTAACTAATGCGCCAGCTTTCTTTGTGGATTTGATAAACCAAATTTTCCGAGAGCACTTGGATATGTTCTTGTTTGTGTTCATTGACGACATTTTGATATGTTCTAAGGATGAAATAGATCATGCAATTTATCTTAGAATGGTGCTCGAGACGTTGAGGTAGCATCAACTTAAAATGAAGTTTTTGAAATGTCGTTTCTGAAAAAAGGAAATGAAGTTTCTTGGTCAGGTAGTTTCAGAGAAAGAGTTGTCAGTCGATCTAGCCAAGATCAAAGCTGTTAACAGTTGGAAGAAGCCCAAGACAGTGACCATGATAAGAAGTTTTATTGGATTAGCTGGCTATTGCCAAAGATTCGTTAAGGATTTCTCGTGGATAGCAATGTCTTTGACTAAGTTAACCAGAAAGGATGTGAAGTTTATTTGGTCTGATTAATGTGAGGGAGCATTCCTTGAGTTGAAGCATTTATTGACTAATGCGCTTGTGTTAGTAGTTCTAGATGGAATCAGGATTTAGTGGTGCATACAGATGCATGTGGAACTGGATTAGGAGCTGTGTTGATGCAGAAGGGTAAAGTTATTGCCAAAGCTTCGCGGAAACTCAGACTGCATGAAGTTAGATATCTAACTCAATACTTCAAGTTGGCAGCAGTGATTTTCACATCGAAGGTGTGGAGATACTATCTCTTAGGAGAACGATTCAAGTTGTATACGAATCATAAGTATTTGACGTATTTATTCTCTCAGAAAGAGTTGAATATGAGATAACAGAGGCGACTATAGTTTTTAGCAGCTTATGATTTTGGTATTGAGTATACACCAGGGAAAGGAAAAAGAGTTGCACATGCACTTAGCAGGAAACATCAGAATGTGGAGTTAGCTATGTTGGCAGAATGAAAGGATTTGGAGGCTTTGACTACTTGTAGTCTGCAGTTAAGATCGACCGCTAGTTCTAGTCAAAGCACTGCCATGCTATCTTTCTTGGAAGTTCAACCAATATTGATCAAACGGATTGCTTCTAAGTAGAGAGATGATCCATTATTAGCTGAAAGGATTTGAAGATTGGAAGGTGGAACTGAGATAGATGATCTAAAAGATTTTAGTCTTGACCAAAGGGGATGGTTAAGAAAGAAGGGACAGTTATGTGCTTCGAATGTTGTAAACCTAAGGAGAGAAGTTCTTAGGAAGTGTCATCGATCAAAGTTTACGATTCAGCCTGGAGGAATCGAGATGTATCAGGATATAAAGAGAAGTTTCTACTGGGAAGGTATGAAGAGGGATGTAGGCTTATGGGTAAAATAATGTATGAATTGCCAGCAAGTGAAACCCTAAAATCAGAAGCCATGTTGATTACTTCAGCCTTTGGATATACCGGTTTGAAAATGGGATTCGGTATCCATGGATTTTATTGATGAGTTGCCAAGGTCGAACATGGGAAATGAGAGTATATGTATGGTAGTAGATAGATTGACCAAGCGTGCCAATTTCATCCCTATTAAGTAAACCAGGACAATGCCTATGTTGGCTAAGCTATTCATGAAGAATTAGACTGCATGAGATTCCTAGTTGTATAGTCAGTGACAGAGATACATTGTTTACTAGCGGGTTATGGAAGAGCCTATAGGAAGTGTTAGGTACCAAGTTTAAGATGAGTACCGCTTATAACTCACGGATGAATGGGCAGATAGCGAGAGTCAATAAGGTGCTCGAAGATTTGTTGAGAGCTTGTGTACTAGAATTTGGCGGGTCGTGGGAAGGCCATTTACACTTGGTTGAGTTTTCCTATAGTAATAGTTATCAGACTAGTGTAGGAATGGCGCCTTTCGAAGCTTTGTATGGAAGGCCGCGCAAATCACCAGTATGTTGGTTAGAGACCAAAGATTGATTGGTCCTTGGTCTAGATATTGTAAGAGAAACCACCGAGAAGATTGAGTTAATCCGAGGTAGGATGAGAGAAGCTTAGTCTAGGTAGAAAAGTTAAGTAGATAAAAGGCGCAAAAATTTAGAGTTATCAACTGAGGATCGTGTTTTTGTTAAGGTATCACCGATGAAGGATGTGGTACAATTTGGGGAGTCATGGAAACTGGCACCAAGATAGGTTGGACTATTCCTTATTATAGAGAGGATTAGAAAACTCACATACCGAGTAGAGTTACTATTATCTGGGTTTTTAACCCAGAAGAAACCAACAGAAAACAAAATAACCTTGTGTAAACAGAATGGTTCAGGACTTAACAAGAAAAGCTAGAATGAGGGATCGACAAGGGCCAAGCTATATGACTAAGGCAACGATTGGGATCAACGAGGCTGAGAGACCAGCATTCCTTTAGTCCAATCAGTAGCTGAACGTAAATAGCTAGTGAATTGCCATCAAAACGAAAGAGCAACGAGAAAAGGCTATGGGAACATATCCAAGTCCAGACTCCAGAAAAATCCTAAGTGCTTAGCTCATCAGCGACTCATGCCTCTGCTAAAACCATCAAACTAACTAGATATGGAACACTGTCAAAAAGAGGCAAAACTTGGTCCGCAAAAGGAACTAAGTCTATGGGTCGCCAGCGACCAATAGGTCATGGGTCGACAGCGACCCATGGTTTTGGCTCGTTTTGCGAGCCAAAACCCCCTTAAGTTGTTTGTAACCTACTTGTGAGCTAATGAAGATAGGCCTGGCCTAGAAGCTCTCCAATTTCTATAAATACCATCCCACTTGCAACATAAAGTGGATCTTCTCCGGACTGGTTGCTGAAGCTCTGCTGGAATTATTCTTCACTATCTACCTCCCTCACAGCAATCTCCAAAGGAATACACTGTGATTCTCCAGTGGATTCCAACTCTGGAGATTCAATCTAGTTAGAAAACAATCAAAGCCTAGTAATCAAACATCTATTGTAATAGCAATCAGTCTATAATAAAACTATAAAGTGGACGTAGGCTTCATAACAGCCGAACCACTATAAAAATTCCCTGTCTGCTTTCTTTTACTGCTCTTTCTTTATATCTATGATCTGTGATATTGCCCTGTCAGAATAGGGCTAGTGCTTTCAAACTCTAACCAGGATGTTGGTCCATTTCTTGGGTCAACATTTTGGTGCTTTCACTGAGAACTCTAACTCAGGATCCAGATCTAGCTATCTACTTTGGATCTCATAGGTCCAGAAGTTAGATCCCCAATCTTTGCTTGAAGAACTTGCTGTTTTAGAAGCAATGGCTCCTGGAAGAAAAAGAATTGCCTCTGGAAGATCCATAGGGGTAGTAATAGCTGGAGAAGGAGCTAGTCTCCAACAAGCTGAAGTAAATGGTGTTAACTTAGGAAACCAGGCACCGGCATCCTCCAGTCAGCATGAAGTTGTCACTAGAGATGAGCTGAATAAGATGGCTGAGGAGATCAATCAGAAAATGGAAAATAATCAAAACTCTCTGATGGAGAAGCTCAACAATCCGTTGACCCTACAATTAAAACTCGCTCCAAGGGCTGTGCCTAAACCAATGACTGCTGTAGAACAAGAGAATTCCTCCGGTTCCGGCCTGCATAGAAGGAACGGAAAGCAGCCACAAAGAAGGGTAACAACAGGATGCGGCGTGGTAGAGAATGAGAATACTTCGTCTGGCGCAAGGCAACCAATTTTGAATTTGAATCAGGGGCCAAAACCCTGCAGGAAGATATAGATGTCAATCTCTTTGATTCAGAAGATAGAGAGCAAGGTAATCAGATGGAAGAGAATGTCAATGCGTTTGATGATGCTAGAAACGTCCAAACTTCCCTAGTTAGGCCAACTACAAGCCAACGGTGTCCCGCGAGAGTGGTTCTCCTGGAGACATGAGAGCCTAGGCTTCGGCCCACACGCCAAGACTATTTGCAGAACCAAACACTCAGCGCAGTGACTAATTGCCGCCCCTAAGGCTACCGGACATCAGAGGCATACATAGCAGACATGGTCAGATGACTAATGGACGAGAGTAAGGACCGGAGATGAATGGGGATCTGACCCAAGTCAAACCCCTTTTACCGACGAGATCTTGAATGTAAGATACCCGGACAAATTCACTATGACAACTATCCCCTCTTACGACGGAACAAAGGACCCAAAACCCCATTTGTACAAGTACAGCTGGTACATGGATGGAGCTAATGCTCTAGAGACCATCCGCTGCCGATGTTTCCCTAATTTTCTAGAAGGAGTCGCGTCTATGTGGTTCACCAGACTCCCCCCAAGATCCATTTCTACTTTTGACCAAGTTGCAACGAAATTCCTTGACTAGTTTAGGCTTCATACTGCACAACCGATGGACGTCATGTCCCTATCCGGGTTGGTCCAAGGGCCCAACGAGTCACTGAAATCGTTCATGAGTTGGTTTAACACCACGATAACGAATGTGAGCAACCCCAATGAGGATATGGTTTTTATGGCATTAGTCCGCGCTATTCACCCCGAAACGAAGTTCAGAAAATGGATTAAGATGAAGCAATCTACCAACAGGAAAGACTTCAATCATAAAGCAAGCCAGTATTTGAGATTGGAGGAAGCACATGAATTGGAAAGAAAGTCTACCGGTACACAATAGATGGACGCCGGATGAAGTGACATAGCGGCAAATCAAAATACGCGCGATCTTGGAAATACTCAAGGAGTTGCGGAAAATAGTGGGAATCATAAGAGAAGAAACCAGAACCCCGATAAATGAAAAAATGGTGGCAGCAACAAAAGATTTAAAGGGTTTAGACAGGAGGACAATACCCCCCTGAATCAGACTCTGGAGAATATTTATACCGCAACGTAAGAAACTAAAGAGTATAAGAAACCTCTTAGAAAGGAGGCAATAGAATAGCAAAAGTGCTCAGGGAAATTCTGCCGCTTCCACGAGACGTACGGGCACAATACAAATGAATGCCGCCACCTTAAGGACCTCATCGAAGTGTTAATCCGAGACAACAAACTTCAACAATACACGAAGAAGCCGCAAAAAATCAATCAACCTATGGTCCCTCAACCTCCTAGAGAGCAAAGAAATCAAGTTGGAACCAGCGAAGAAGGGTCAAAATGAACTGACCAAAGGCTTATTATCGGGACAATATCTAGGGGACCACATCTCACGCAAAGAAGTTGGGGAGTGATTGAGTGATATGCGAGTTCATTGAAGCATGCTCCAAAGGAATCGTGTTTAGTAGTAGATAATGAAACTCCGGCCAAGCAGCAGGAGGTTTTGAGCAATGACATAGTGTTTCGTAATCGGGACACCGAAGGGGTTGAAGCTCCAACTCTCGACCTAATGGTGGTGACAGTAGGAATCGGTCCCGCCGTAGTCCGACGAGTACTGATTGATAGTGGAAATTCATTTAACATACTTTTCAAACGAACTTTTGACCAAATGAAGATTGGCATGAAAAGCATATCCGCGTGCCCGATTAAGATTCAGGAGTTTACTGGAGAACCCAAACAACAGGTGGAAACAATCGACCTACCTATGGAGCTTGGAGAGGGTAGCGACGAGTCACCCACATTTAGACTTTTGTGATCGTGGATGAAATGTCAACTTCCAATGCATTCTTGGGATGGCCCGCGTCATCCGACTTTAGAATAGCATTGGCCCAATGCTGTCTTACAATGAAGTTCCCTTTCGGGCATGGAATTGGAATAGTGAAAGGAGACCAAAGCGTTGCCCGAGAATGCTACATCGTAGAGTTGTGCGAGTCAAGAAGAAAGGAAAAAGGAAAGAATGTGAGGAGGGCCCTCCACATCCGTGATCCCTCCGAATAGCAACTGCAGAGCCGCCCCTGGCTTGGGGACCATAGCCGATTCGATAAGGCCTTGGACCCTAGGAAGAAGAGCTCAGGGGAGGATCAGGCAGCATCGACAGAGTTAACGGTGTCTGTCCCAGTCTGTATGGGTGACCCAAGACGGGTATTGAAAATTGGGTCATACTTGGGAAACAAGATGCGATCGAAGTTAACTAAATTCCTCCACGTCAATTTGGACGTGTTTGTTTGGATGCACTCCATTATGTGTGTGGTGTCACTTGAAATTGCCTGCTACGCGCTCAATATTGACCCCAGATTTACACTAGTAAAGCAAAAAAGGCGCAGCTTGGGCCCCGAGCGGTCCAAGGCACTGAGGGAGGAAGTAGATAAAATAATGGCCAACGGCTTCATCCGAGGTGCAACTTACCCTAAATGGGTATCAAATCCGGTCCTAGTCAAGAAGTCTAATGGAAAATGGCGAACCTGTATTGATTTCTCGGACCTCAACAAAGCCTGTCCGAAGGATAGCTTCTAGGTCTCGAGGATTGATCAACTGGTAGATGGAACAGCAGGACATGAGTTGCAGTCATTTGTGGATGCGTACTCAGGCTATAACCAGATCCTGATGCATGAACTAGACCAAGAGAACACAAGCTTCATCACCGATTTGGAACTGTACTGCTATAGAATAATGCTATTCGGCTTAAAAAATGCAGGGGCAACGTACCAAAGGCTCGTGAATGCTATGTTCAAACGCTAGATTGAGAAGACTATGGAGGTTTATGTGAGGAATGCGGAATATGGATCTTAAGGCTAGAATGAACACTAGAGGGGGGTGAATAGTGTTTATAAGAAATTACTAAATCTTTTTGAGTTATTGTTGATTTGTACACAAATGTATGCAATATTCAGACACAGATATAATTACAGAATCAAACACAGATGCAGAAATAAAGTAAATGTAGTAAAGGAAAGAACACACCGGATTTTATACTGGTTCGTGGTTACCCTACATCCAGTCCCGCACAACTAAGTATAGATTTCCTTTCAAAAGCAATTCAACAATTACAACCCTCGATTTCAAGGCCACGAGGTACACCCTCCAGAATCACAATCCTATGGGTAGAGATACTTGATTTCCGGGCAACAAGTTCACCCAATTGATTTCTCAAGGCTACAATCACACCTTTTCTCACTTGATTGATTTCCAAGGCTACAATCACACCTTTTACTCTATTGATTACAAAGAAAGCCTATAACTCTGAATAACACCGAGGATCTTGATGAGATACTGACAGAGAATCAAACCAGAGATTATCTAGTTAGATTCAATGTTGATTTCGGCAAAGTAATGGTAAGAATATGTATAAAGAAATGTGGAAGAAGAAGAGAAGTGAAAAACCAGAAAATCTATATTTAAATTTGTTGAAACTAACCCCTATTTATAGAAGAACAACAGCCATGTCCATTCGTGAAAGGTTATGGCGAATAGACACTTCTTTTGAAATTCAAATTTTTGAATCTAACTGTCACTATGTCGACATGGGGTACTAGGGCATGTCGACATCCCAAAGCATTTTTTGAAGATTTGATTTTCTTTGAAAATAACCTTTATCTTATATTAAAAACTATTTAAACTTTATAAATATACTTGACTATAGATAAAATACATAGATAAATATAGAGAATAATATATATAAAATTTTACTATAATTATATATTTAAATCTAAGTATAAATATATTATAATTAAAAGATAGTTTAAAACAAACGAAGTTTAAAACAAGAGTTTATTAAAAAAAACAAAGAATATTTTAAGGCTAAAACATCTTTTTGAAAATCATTTGAAAAGATAATTTTTAAGGCTAAAACATTTTGAAAAGCAGTTTTAAAAATCATTTTGAAGTAGTTTTGCAAGCTTCTTCCTGCAGAATATCTCATCATATCAGGACTCGAGAACTTGTACAAAACCAGGATGTTCGTGGGTTTGTAAGCCACTTGTCGTAGGTTTGTAAGCTACTTGTCGTAAGTTTGTAAGCCACTAAAAAGGTAGAAATGGCTTCCATCCCAAATGAAAATACGGAATGAAGATTTCAGTGCTATTGTGAAGTTTTAACATAATTCTAGACTCAATACTTATCTTGAAATCTTGAACTCTTGATATCTTGAACCTCTATACTGTACAGTCTTCATTCTTTGTACCTGCATGGTTAAATCCTGCATATACATATATATCTAAACTATAATGTTAGTATTTATATTTTATAATCTTATTCTAAGGTTGTTGTCATCAAAACCATCAACTCATGGACTAACAATCTCCCCCTTTTTGATGATGACAACCTTTGTTTATAAAATATTACTTCTATCCTAATAACTCCCCCTAAAACTGATAACTCCCCCTTAATCTATGCCTAACCCTTCTATTTTATATTTATCCCCTTTTGTCATCAACAAAAACAAACTAACTCTAAACTATATAACTCTTAGTCTAATATCCCATATGATGATAGTGTTATCATACATAATCAATACTTACCTGTAAACCTAAAACTTAGTCCTAAACCACTAACATTCCAAACCAAAAACCTGTATAATACTTATATATAACATATATAGGAATCATATATAAGAACACATAATATTTATATATATATATATATATATATGTGTTTATATTTACATTTTCGTACAACGTGACAAATATACACATAACGATGAAAAACGAAAAAGAAGAAACTACTGAGTATCTTTGACAATTGGAGATCTATGGATCGAACAATTTGGATAATGGAAACAGAAATTTCCACGTTGTTCAACCAAGTTTCCATCCTTGTCAAAACATACTTTGCCAACGCAAATGACTTTGTCGTTGTCTTCCGCATGCTCTTCTTCCATTGGTTCTTCTTCTTCACTTTCCTCTTGTTCATGATCACCTGAAGAGTCCTCGTCAATCAAGATTGGATTAGCATGATTGTCCATTAGAAATTTTTGCAAATTTCTAAGGGTTTTCCCTTGCCTTTCCTATTCTTTTGCCATTCGGAATTGCACTATTTGAATTTCAGTCATTAACTGAATTGCATCCTTCAGAGAATCCTCCATTTTTGTCACTCGGGCGAGCGTAGTACGTTGGAACGGACCAGAGGTAGGAGAAGGGAACGAAAAGGTTGATTTTATGTTTGATTTGGAAGAGGAGGCCATTGATAAATTGATTTCAGAAGATAGAACAGAAAGAGGACAGAGAGAATGAAGAAAATTTCGAAAATAAGAAGAATATATAACCAATTATTTGAATTTTGGTGGGAAAATTTTTTAAAATAAAAAAAAACGTTATATGTCGACATGGGTATAGGGGGGATGTCGACATGGTTCTCAATATTTTTACTATTTGATTTAATTTTTAATTATACTTTGTTATTTATATTTTATATTTCAGTTAATGAACAAATACCTAATTCTCTTCTTAATTTAGTAAATGTAGATTCATTTAAGGGTTTTGTTAAGATATCATCAATTTGATTTTCAGAATTGATATAGTCGAGAGTAATTACTTCTCTACTTATATTATCTCTGAGAAAATGGTGTCTGATATCAATATGTTTAGTTCGAGCATGTTGAGTAGTATTTTTGGATAAATTTATTGCACTAGTATTATCACAATAAATTGGTGATTTTGAGATATTTAAACCAAAATCTTTTAAAGTTTGTTGCATATATTTTACTTGAGAACACGCCAAAGCAGCAGAAATATACTCTGTTTCAGTTGTTGATAGAGAAACTATGTTTTGCTTTTTACTAAACCAGCAAATTAGAGAATGCCCTAAAAAATGACAAGTTCCACTTGTACTTTTTCGGTCTGATTTACAACCAGCATAATCAGCATCACAGCAAGATATTAAGTCAAACGAATCATTTTTAGGATAAAATAAGCCATAATCAAAGGTGTGTTTAACATATCTTATAATACGTTTTACAGCTTTTAAGTGAGTTTCTTTAGGTTGGGATTGATACCTTACACAGAGACGGACACTATGCATGATATCAGGTCTACACGCAGTGATATAGAGTAGTGATCCAATCATTCCTCTATATAATTTTTGATCTACATCTTTCAAGAGATCTTCTTTACTAAGGTACTCATTGGTTGCCATGGGAGTGGGTTTTCCACTCGCAGTAGTCAAACCAAATTTACTAACTAGGTCTTTAGCATATTTTTCTTGACTAATAAAGATACCATTATCTAATTGTTTTATTTGTAATCCTAAAAAGAAGTTTAATTCACCCATATGACTCATCTCAAACTCTTTTGTCATTATTTTAGAAAATTCTTTATTCATTTCAAAATTAGTTGATCCAAAAATGATATCATCTACGTAGACTTGTACTAGTTGAATATCATTTTTATTTCTTTTAATAAAAAGAGTATTATCTACTTTACCTATTTCAAAATTTGATTGTAACAAGTAAGATCTTAGTCTATCATACCAGGCTCTAGGAGCTTACTTTAGACCATATAGAGCTTTCTTAAGTTTAAACATGATTTGGAAATTTATCATTTTCAAAAAGTGGTGGTTGTTTAACAAATACTTCTTCTTTTACAAAACCATTTAAAAATGCACTTTTAACATCCATTTGAAATTATTATGATTTGCAAAAGCAAGTAGAATCCTAATGGCTTCTAATCTTGCTACGGGGGCAAAGGTTTCATCAAAATCTATTCCTTCTTCTTGATAATAACCTTGAGCCACTAACCGGGCTTTATTGCTAACAACCTCTCCTTGTTCATTTATTTTATTTTTATAAACCCATTTAGTTCCAATTATTGTTTTATTTTCAGGTCTAGGAACAAGTTCCCAAACACCATTTCTAGTGAATTGATTTAATTCTTCTTGCATAGCCAAAATCCATGAATCATCAGTTGATGCTTCTTCTGGATTTTTGGGTTCAATAGTTGATATAAAAGCTACATTACTCATTTGGCTTAATTGGTTTCTAGCTTTAACAACAGATTGCATATCTCCAAGTATATTTTCTATAGGGTGATCTTTGAAATGTTTAATCCTTTTATTAGGATGATTTAATTCATTATTAGTTTTAGTTGACTCTTGGTTTTGAGTGATTAAATCCTCTTCATCATTTATTTCTTCAAAATTTTTGAAATTTTCATCAAATGAAACATGCATTGTTTCTTCGATGATATTAGTTCTTAAATTAAACATTCTGTATGCTTTACTTCTATTAGAGTATCCGATAAAGATACCTTTGTCGGATTTAGGATCAAATTTATCTAAGTTATCTTTTGTATTTAAAATAAAACATTTACTTCCAAAAATTCTAAAATAAGATACCTTAGGTTTCTTTGAGTAAATAAGTTCATAAGATGTCTTATCAGTTAAAGGTCTAATTAAAATTCTATTTAAAATATAACAGGCCGTAGCAACTGCTTTTGCCCAAAAGTACTTTGGTAAATTACTATCAGAAAGCATAGTTCTCGCACACTCTTGAATCATCCTATTTTTACATTCTACTACTCCTTTTTGTTGTGGAGTTCTTGGAAATGAAAAATTGTGAATTATTCCCTTTTATTGCAGAATTCTTCAAACTTTTCATTTTCAAATTCACCACCGTGATCACTACGGATGGTTATAATTTTTTGAGAAAGTTGATTTTGAACCCTTTTTGAAAAATTCTTAAAATATTCAAAAGTATCACTTTTATGTTTTAAAAATATTGTCCATGTAAATCTAGAATAATCATCTACAGTTGCAAAAACATATTTACTATTATTTATTGATAGAATTTGAGATGGACCAAATAGATCAATATGAAGTAATTCAAGAGGTTTTGAAGTAGAAATTAAATTTTTTAATTTAAAGGAGCTTTTTCTAAGTTTTCCTAGTTGACATGCATCACATAGACTATCTACTTTAATATTGATTTTAGGGAGGGATCTTACTAGATCATGTTTTGATAGTCTAGATAAGAGTTTGAAATTCAAATGCCCAAATCTCTTATGCCAAATCCAAGGGTCACTTTCATTTGCCAAAAGACACAAGTTATCATTTGAAATTTTCATACTAATAATATAAATATTCTTTTTCCTAATTCCCTCAAATATTATGGTTGAATTATTATCTTCAATGTGACAGTTATCTTTTTCAAATTTAATTTTATATCCTTTATCGCATAGTTGACTTATACTTAGCAGATTGTGTTTCAGATTCTTAACTAGCAAAACATTAGTAATAATAGGAGTTTCAGAGTTACCGACTTTGCCGATGCCGATCACATAACCTTTTGAATTGTCTCCAAAGTTAACCAGTCCTCCGTCTTTGTATATTATATCATTCAGCATATCCGGATTCCTAGTCATGTGTCTAGAACATCCACTATCAAGTATCCATTTGTTCTTTTTGATCTGCACAGTTTGTTTGTTCTGGATTGATTCCTCAACTCCCATAAAGCATGATCCCTGCACATCAAACAATCTTAGTAGACAACTTGTATTTGAATATTGATTATATGCAGACTTAAGAGACAATGATGATCTGAATATTTCTAAACATGCATTAACAAATTTCTTAAACATAGCCATTTTAAAAAAAAACTTTTTCAAAAATCAGATTATGAAACTTTTGAAAACCTTGCTCTAATACCAAATGTGAGGAATGCGGAATATGGATCTTAAGGCTAGAATGAACATTAGAGGGGGGGTGAATAGTGTTTATAAGAAATTACTAAATATTTTTGAGTTATTGTTGATTTGTACACAAATGTATGCAATATTCAGACACAGATATAATCACAGAATCAAACACAGATGCAGAAATAAAGTAAATTGCAGTAAAGGAAAGAACACAATGGATTTTATACTGGTTCGGGGTTACCCTACATCCAGTCCCGCACAACTAAGTACGTATTTCCTTTCAAAAGCAATTCAACAATTACAACCCTCGATTTCAAGGCCACGAGGTACACCCTCCAGAATCACAATCCTCTAGGTAGAGATACTTGATTTTCGGGCAACAAGTTCACCCAATTGATTTCTCAAGGCTACAATCACACCTTTTCTCACTTGATTGATTTCCAAGGCTACAATCACACCTTTTACTCTATTGATTACAAAGAAAGCCTATAACTCTGAATAACACGGAGGATCTTGATGGGATAGTGATAGAGAATCAAACCAGAGATTATCTAGTTAGATTCAATGTTGATTTCGGCAAAGTAATGGTAAGAATATGTATAAAGAAATGTGGAAGAAGAAGAGAAGTGAAAAACCAGAAAATCTATATTTAAATTTGTTGAAACTAACCCCTATTTATAGAAGAACAATAGCCATGTCCATTCGTGAAAGGTTATGGCGAATAGACACTTCTTTTGAAATTCAAATTTTTGAATCTAACTGTCACTATGTCGACATGGGGTACTAGGGCATGTCGACATCCCAAAGCATTTTTTGAAGATTTGATTTTCTTTGAAAATAACCTTTATCTTATATTAAAAACTATTTAAACTTTATAAATATACTTGACTATAGATAAAATACATAGATAAATATAGATAATAATATATATATAATTTTACTATAATTATATATTTAAATCTAAGTATAAATATATTATAATTAAAAGATAGTTTAAAACAAACGAAGTTTAAAATAAGAGTTTATTAAAAATAAAAACAAAGAATATTTTAAGGCTAAAACATCTTTTTGAAAATCATTTGAAAAGATAATTTTTAAGGCTAAAACATTTTGAAAAGCAGTTTTGAAAATCATTTTGAAGTAGTTTTGCAAGCTTCTTCCTACAAAATATCTCATCATATCAGGACTCGAGAACTTGTACAAAACCAGGATGTTCGTGGGTTTGTAAGCCACTTGTCGTAGGTTTGTAAGCTACTTGTCGTGGGTTTGTAAGCCACTAAAAAGGTAGAAATGGGTTCCATCCCAAATGAAAATACGGAATGAAGATTTCAGTGCTATTGTGAAGTTTTAACATAATTCTAGACTCAATACTTATCTTGAAATCTTGAACTCTTGATATTCTTGATACTCATGAGTCTTCAATCTTGATATCTTGAATCTCTATACCGTACAGTCTTCATTCTTTGTACCTGCATGGTTAAATCCTGCATATACATATATATCTAAACTATAATGTTAGTATTTATATTTATAATCTTATTCTAAGGTTGTTGTCATCAAAACCATCAACTCATGGACTAACAGTTTACGTGGATGATATGTTAGTCAAATCCCGAGTTGCTGCCAACCATCTGGATAATCTCGCTGAAATGTTCGAAATACTCCACAAATACGAAATGAAGCTCAACCCACTTAAATGCCACATCAGAGTAGCCTTTGGGAAATTCCTGGGATTCATAGTAAGTGCCCGTGGAATCGAATCAAATCTGGAGCAAATAACAACATTACGGGCAGTCCAAGCCTCTAAAAATAAGCAAGAACTTCAAAGCTTGAATGGAAAGGTCGCAGCACTGAATCGGTTCATCTTTAAAGCTACAGACAAGTGCATACCGTTCTTCGATGCACTAAAGAAAGGGAGGAAAAACTTCAAATGGAGTAAAGCTTGCAAGACAGCTTTCGAGGAACTGCTACGACACATGGAAGCTCCCTCGATTTTATCAAAGTCGGTGAATGGAGAAGACCTATTCATTTATTTAGCGGTTTCCCCACATGCACTAAGCGCGGCTCTCATGCGGGAAGAAGCAAGAATCCAACGACCTGTGTGCTACATTAGCAAACGATTCACCGGAGCTGAGAAGAATTACCCAAAGCTGGAAAAGCTAGCGTATTGCCTTTTGATCGCATCTCGGAAATTAAAGATCGTACTTCCAGGCTCATCCGATTAAAGTATTGACTGACCAGCCCCTGAAGTAAGTTTTATACTGGCCAGAAACTTCCAGACGATTACTCAAGTGGAATATAGAGTTGAGCCAATATGACATCACATACCATCCAAGGAAAGCAATCAATGGGCAAGCGTTGGCCGACTTCATTGCCGAATTTATTGTAAGGGACGAGGAGGAAGAAATTCAGCCAGAAGTAGTCATGCAATGGACGCTCTTCGTCGACGGTGCATCAAACAACCTTTGTTCGAGAGCGGGGCAGTACTTGAAACCCCCAAGGGATGAGCCATTAGCTATGCTTTGCGCTTGGAATTCCCAGCAACAAATAACGAAGCAGAATATGAAACCTTGATCGCTAGACTAAAGGTTGTGAAGGAACTCAGGATAAAATCTATTCACATATATAGCGACTCCCAGCTGGTTGTCTGTCAAGTGAAAGGGGAATACCAAACACATGGAGAAAATATCGCCCCGTACTTATCCAAAGTACAAAAGCTGTTAAGTGATATTGAGTACCACACCATAACTCACATTCCACGAGAGCAAAACGCCAAAGCAGACTATTTAGCCAAGCTGGCAAGCTCTGGGGAAGCCCAGTCATTGGGTTTGGTTTCGGTTGAAATGCTAACCAACCCAAGCATAGATGAAATGGACATGGACTGGATTCTAGAAACCACCGTCGAGCCAGATACATGGATGACACCGATAAAGGACTATCTACTTGCAGGAACCCTACCAACTGATCGAAATTAGCGAAGAAGCTCCTCCGTAAGTCGCCAAGGTTCATGATACAGGATGGGATACTCTATCGAAGGGGATTCTCGACCCCTCTTCTTAGGTGTGCGACCGATGATGAAGCACGAAAAATCCTGAAGGAAGTACATGAAGGCGAATGTAGAGACCACATTGGGGGGCAGACGCTAGCAAAGAAAGTCCTTCGATACAGATACTTTTGGCCAACAATAAATCGCGACGCTGCAGATCATGCCGGAAGATGCGATCGTTGTCAAAAATTCAGCAAAATTAAGAGAACTCCTTCAACGGAATTGACATAATTGGCCAGCGCATGGCCATTTCGATATGGGGGATCGATCTGATTGGTGTCCTTCCAATAGCTAAAAGAGGAGCCAAATATGCTATAGTAGCCGTAGATTATTTCATAAAATGGGCCGAAGCGGAACCGCTGGCCACCATAACCACAAAGAAAGTTATTAACTTGGTCACTAAAAACATCATTTGCAGGTTTGGTGTGCCGCAAAAAATCATCACTGACAACAGAACCCAATTCGAGAGTGCCGAGTTCAAAGACTTCTGCAGGCGCTTCTGAATCAAGAAAAGCTTTTTCGCAGTGGCTCATCCATAAGCAAACGGGCAAGTAGAAGCAATAAACAAGATCATCAAATCCGCAAGCAAACAGGCAAGTGGAAGCGAGTTACCCTGTACCGGGAACCTTCGGACCAAACTGGGAAGGACCGTATGTTGTTTATCAAAAGCTCAGCGACGGGACTTTCAAGCTGACAACCGTTGACGGGGTCGCAGTTCCCAAAGCCTGGAACAGCAAATCGCTTCGTCGTTATTTCATCTAAAAAACTATTTTATGTATTTTCTATTTTTCTGCAAATAAGCGATCCCGGAAATGCAGGTGGTATTGTAAATAGGCAAAGAATAAACCATACTTTCCTTAATAAAGTTTGCTTCTTTAACCAACCAAACTGTATTCATAATGATTACCCGCCGAGTCGAAGAAAGATAATCGACTCAAACCGTTGGAGCGGTGGAAGTCGATCCTTACCTCTCGAAAAAGAAAAACCAGTATTGCCTAGGCAACATCTGGAGGTATATATATATATATAAAGAACTAACTCCTCACGTTGCCCGGAGATAGGCAACGCCGAGGAGCATCGAAAACTAACTTCCTCACGTTGCTCGAAGATAGGCAACGCTGAGGAACGTAAAAACTAACTCTTCGCGTTGCCCGGAGATAAGCAACGCCGAGGAGCATCGAAAACTAACTTCCTCTCATTGCTCGGAGACAGGCAATGTTGAGGAACATCGAAAACTAACTCCTTGCGTTGCTTGGAGATAGGCAACGCCGAGAAGCATCAAAAACTAACTTCCTTGCATTGCCCGGAGATAGGAAATGCCGAGGAACGTCGAAAACTAACTCCTCACATTGCCCGGAGATAGGCAACGCCGACGAGCATCGAAAACTAACTTCCTCGCATTGCCCGGAGATAGGCAACGCATAGAAACATCGAAAACTAACTCCTCGTATTGCCCAGAGATAGGCAATGCCGAGGAGCATCGAAAACTAACTTCCTTGCGTTGCCCGGAGATAGGCAATGCCGAGGAGCATCGAAAACTAACTTCCTTGCGTTACCCGGAGATCGGCAACGCTGAGGAACGTCGAAAACTAACTCCTCGCATTGCCCGAAGATAGGCAACATCGAGGAGCATCGAAAACTAACTTTCTCGCGTTGCCCGGAGATAAACAACGCCGAGGAACGTCGAAAACAAAATCCTCGCATTGCCCGGAGATAGGCAACGCCGAGGAACGTCGAAAACAAACTCCTCGCGTTCCCTGGAGATACGTAACGCCAAGGAGCATCGAAAACTAACTTCCTCGCGTTTCCCGGAGATAGGCAACACCGAGGAATGTCGAAAACAAACTCCTTGTGTTGCACAGAGATAGGCAATGCCGAGGAGCACTAAGGATAAACTCCTCGCATTGCCCGGAGATAGGCGGCGCCAAGGAGCCTCGAAAGCCGCGCATCTCGTAAGCCGTGCACTCGAGAATAAACTCATCGTATTACCCGGAGATAGGCGATGCCAAGGAGCATCCAAACCCGTGCACTACACTAGCAGGGCGCTAAATCTCAAAATAATAGCCCCTTATACATAAAATCAGGAATAATTGGTACTAGAAGGAAGGCACTCAATGATTGACAATACATACCCACGCGTAAACTGCATACTTACTTAAGTGCTGCCAGAAACTTAGAGTATATGCTAAGGTCGCAAAACTTTTGAAGAATTGAAAATCAGGTCATGACTTAGCTAGATTTTCAGTAGAGATCATTTAAACCCCAAGCTATCAGTTGCTTGAAAGTTGTTTGAAGTGAACATCCCTATGAACTGGGGGGCATATACCTGTACTAAGACAGAACCAAACAAATACAATAAGCTCACAGGTTATGTCACTCCAAACAATAACAAGTTCACAAGTCTTATCCCAAAGTTTTATCAACTTCCAAACAAAAATTTCTAAAACCTAGAAATTTTTATAAGTTTTGCGAATTCATAAAGGTAGATTTCTAAAACTTATAAATTTTTATAAGTGTTGTAACATTAAATTTTTAAAACTTAGAAATTTTTACAAGTTTTGTGAACTTCTAAAACTTAGAAATTTCTAAAGGAAAATCAATTCCAAACGAATATTGTTAAAACTTAGAAATTTTTCTATAGTATTGTGAATTTCTAAACATAAATCTTCTAAGTGCTGTCAGTCTCTAAGTTCTATTAAAATTCTATTACTTCGAATGAAGGACCCTGGCTATAATCATAGAACTAGCAAAGTATGAAATGAGCACAAGTACATGAAACATGTACAAATAGACAGATAAAAATAAAGTCAAAATATCATTGTATTGCTTGTGATTTTCTATACACAGGATCAAAATGTGGGGGCCGTACCAACACAACAGTGGCCAACAAAGAAAAAATACAGACTCTACAATCCGGACACAAAGTGCAGACTCTGCACTTGAACAAAACAACTTAAAAAGAAATACAAGCCAGGCTTCCTACAAGCTATAAGCCGAAATCCAACTCATCTTTATACTGACCGGTCAACGCTTTTTGCCACCACTACCCTTTCCACCCTTGGTTGGTAGTTTCCACCTCTTTTTTCAGGAGAAGTGTCGCTGCCAGTAACATCAATGAACACTTCGGTGGCAATCTCCTCATCTTCCTCAGAAATCTTCACAGAAGAGCCTCCCTTCCCCTTACGTTTTCTCGACTTTCGGGGGCTCTTCGAAGCCTTAATCGCCTCCACTCTCTCCTTCTTAACGGCAACCAAATCTTGTGGAGTCTTCTGCGGTTTTTCCATCTGCGTCTCCTGCTCTTTAGACTCAATGGCAGTTGTATCACCTTCCAGAGATGCCAAAGGGTTGTCCAAGCCATGGAGTGCCGCAATCTTCTTGGCCTCTGCCCCGGTTGTGAGCTAGAGTGGATGTGGGAACTAGAGCAGGAACGGATACAATCTCAAAGGATGTGAAAATGGCAGCATGCACAAGCGTCGAAGTAGCTGGCGTGTCAACGGGAAGAGTGGATGGACCTATAAGATCAAAAAGGAAAGCATTAAACTCCTCTTGCTCCAATGGCATAAGATGAAGGCTCCCGAAGTCGGGAGAAGAATGGATGTCACCTGCACTAAAGGAAAGATCATGAACGACGACCTCGAACTTATCGCCTTTGCCTTCTTTGGAGGGCTCTACCACATAAGGAACAACATTGAGCCTCGAGCTCGTTGGCTGGTCGAGGAGCTACTTTGACAGTCCGCCTAAGCCAGAAATAAAAGGCTTGGTAAGCGTACCGGTGGCGGTCATCAAAGAAGCTTCGGTGGCCTCCCTCTCGTTCAACCCGAAGGATCTCCTAACCCTTAAGTAGTGCCTTCTTGGACTCCTCATTGAGATAAGCATCCCGCAACTCTTGATCTGTGTAAACATTGCTGCTCTCAGTAAAGCGGGATATGATCTCCTCCCAAACAAAGGCAAGAGTGCGCGGGTACTTCGGGCCGAGGTAGCTAAGGCTCCCTTGATGAAACAGGGAGTTCATGTAAAAGTTCAGAATTATTGCATCTAGCTTCTCCATTTTCTAATCAAAAGCGTGTTGAAGGTCCAAATAATTTGCCGTCACCACAGCCTTCTCAATCTCAATAGCAGTTTTGTCGGCACTGGGCTGTGCATCCTGAGCTTGCAACTTTGTGATGGTCTCGCTTGATCATAGATCGTTTTGTTGGGCCCTTCGACAATTAGATCATGGTCGGCGATTGTCTTCCATTGACGTTTAACGGTAGCATTGCAAGCGATCACTTCCTCTTTCAATTTTGCCTCCTCCGCATGAGTCTTTTTAATTTTGTCTCCCTACTCGCCCTTCTCATGCGCCTCCTTCAGCTCCTTCATCAGTCTGGCAGTTCTCTTACTGTCCTAGAGCGCCGTTTCCTTATCCTCCTCTAACTATTTAATCTTCGCGTCCCGATCAGCCAACGCCCTTTCAAAATCATCTTTCTTAGTTTCAAAGGAAAGGATCTCTTGGTAATTATTCCTATTTGTGTCCGCTAGCTGCGTACATAACATCTCCCATTTCTTGGCCTGCTCTAGGTTGTTTTGGATAGCTTGGAGATGTGGCATGTAGGAATCCCTACGAATGGGATGAAGGTCCATGTCAAACTTAACTCCTCTTAAGAACCAACCCGGAAGATCCGCCTCAAGCCTAGAAGGGCCCGTAGGAAGAGTATAGGCCGGCCTCCGATGGGGATGAGATGTGCCAGAGGCAGCAGTGACAATGAAAGAGGATGAAACATGAGTTGGGGGTAGAATCGCGGCAGAAGTGATAGGAAGTTCCTGGCCCACGGAAGTGTGTTTCGAAGCAAGCTCCGAAGGATGGGAGCAATAGTCAAACTTTGATTTCTTAGACGGCTCATCTCTATCCTCATGAGATCTTCTTTTCTCATACCCGCCTTTGTGTGAACGAGCTTTATCTCTCTCCTCTTGGCGACGGGTTTCGGCTTCAAGTTCTTTCCTCCGCTAGTACTCTTCTTCTGTCTCCCGGACTTAATGTCGGCTGTAGGAACGCTTGGGGTAATGCTACGAATCAGTATAGTCCTCGAAGTCATCATAAAAGCCCTGCCCTCTAGTCATGCTTGGAAGAGGGCATGCATGAAAAGTTTTGGAAGCATAACATAAGTTAAGCAATTATTTGAAGGAATGACGAAATGGAAACAAGTGTAATCCTAGTGCAACGTGCTGTATTTCTAATATTGCCTAAAGCATCGTCACAAACCGGAACAAATGGCTGTCGAAGGTGGAAGCGGATTGACTTCGGTAGTTATAAGCGGGACTGAGCTAACTAAGGGCACAATATTGCCTGAACAGGGACGAGTCGAATTTAAAATCTCCTTTCATGAGTGCATCGAAATCAACAAAAACGTCATTGAAATCTCCGAGCCCTGCTCCGACATTCTTACTCAGAGAGTCTGGATGACTTTCAGTCTCAGGGATTTTGCCTTCACCACCTATATCGGGAAGAGATGGACTCGAGGGAGCGGGGCTCATTCCCGAAGTCTCGTCATAGGACTTTGAATCATCACCATCAGATTCTGATGAGAAGTAATCACTAACAATGGTTTCATCACTGCTACTTTCCAACTCTCCCTCTTCCTTTTCCAAATCAACCACGACCGTGCCTTCTCTGTGTAAAACTCTTCTTTTGCCTCCTTCGGAATCGGGGGCATTCTAGCTGAACTGCACTGGCCAGCCGCAGCGGCTTCTTCCTTCTCATGAGCTTCATCAAGTGATCCTCTGGGCGGGATACCTTTCTCCTGACCTTCCTCAGAACCATGGGATGAAGAAGAGGATCTTGTGTGAACTCTGGATCGACCGGGAGAGGGAGCTTTAGTCTGAGCGACGAATCTACCCAAAGCTAATAGTCCGTACCGACACAAGTTCTCATAGGTCAGAAGAACTTTAAAGCTTCTTTCCTCGGGACCGATGGCCTTTAAATTCTCACAAACTTCATTAAGTGTCACATTTCTATTCGGCCTTAGGATAACTGCAAGAGACGTATAATTAGTTAGAGACTCCATCACGACGTTTTGGAGTTCGAATAGTGGAAAAGGGAAGCTTATCCATTGTCGTCCATCGGCGATTGAACCCCTCGGGCAACTAACGAAGAAGTACTACATCTTAAACTGTGATAGATTGCTTTGCAACCACAAGATGATTTTCCAGTATCTCTAGGCTTCGATTATTATCAAAGAGGGATAGTCATCTCTCCTCTTGAATGCCAGGAAATACCGCACCTCATCAAAACTCAGAACGCGGTGGAACGTCTGCATGAAGAGGACGTGCAAGCAAGTAAGGATGGCATAACCATTCAGATGAAGATGGAATGGGGGCAATTCCCAAGTTCGAGAGCACTTTGCATAGGAAATCGTTGAAGGGTGGCATGGCTCCGTTCAAATACATGTATCTATGGCAAGCGGTGTACCCCTGGGGAGGCATATGAGCAAACTCGCCATTCGCAGCCAGATGCACATCTTCCTCGGGAATCTCATGCTGCATATATATATTATGAAGAACCTTAACAGAGACCACTAACGAGGCTCGTTCAGGTGGATTGAGCAGAACTCGAAAGTTGGGAGGCATGTAGTCCACAATGGGCCCAACCAGGACTAAATGACCTACTGGGCTTGTGAGGTGGATGAGTTTTGGAGAGCGCCGGGCTTCGTCCGCTTGACTTATGACGTGTGGATGGCTGCTTCATTCTATATAACAGAACTTGCGTCCGAAAATGGTCAGGTAAATCTATCCTATTTTCATAAGTTTCCCCTATCACACTTGAATTCTGAAGCAACATTAACTTTGGATTAGCACATTGGATTTCAAGTATGAACTGGGGCAAGTGCAGTATGCTATCTATATGGGATAAAATTTGGTGTCCGAAGCACTGCAAATGCCCTATCCTGTGTAGATAGTTTGCTCGCAGTGGAAGGAGAAAAGAACTTCCCATGTTACTTCGCTTTCCACTTTTTACGGCTTGCGCACTTACCCGTTATCGGTCGATGATCGATAACAGATCCGTCATTTGAAGCGACATGAAAAACTCTTCTCGCTACAGGGACACCAAGCATATAATAAGCAGGATGAGTCCAAGTTCTTTGGAAAATCAAGGTCGACTAGTAATACGTCATGCAAGTAGCGTCTGCAAAACTGGAGACAAGTCAATTCTGGTCTAATGGACGAAGATAGAAAAATGCATCAAGCCTTGGGCCAAAGCCCGAATGTCATTCCAAGAGACTGCTCGAGACACAATTTACTATCTTCCTCCCAATCAACTCGAACTTCTTAAAATCAACGTTGCAAGCGAAGGCCAAACATCAAATCATTGTACCAACATAGCAATTAACGAATAAATCAAGCAATCCCACCTTAAACTGATTGAAAGGCACGACAAACAACAATCACGAATCAAACTCTGGATCGTTGGCGAGCTAAAGATAGGTCGGCTACAACCCAACAGCGAGCTAAGGTTTGATTGCAGCGATCTACGCTTGATTGGGGTTTCATGAAAAAGGCCTGAAGGGATCGATGACAAATGGATTCGAACAAAGCAATGGAACAGGTCGAGTGAATGAATGGGTCGTCTGGATTTGAATCACTGGAGTGTTGGATCGCTGGAGGGTAGATCGTGTAGGGGTGCAAAATCGGCTCGAATCAAAGTGAGCAAGATTTGGTCGGTTTGAGTATAAGTAGGCAGGCTGAAGTTCAAATTTTTGTGCTAAGTAATAGGGTCACTAGCGACCCGGCCCATCATAGGTCGCCAGCGACCCAACCTAACCTTGTGGAAAATATCCCCGATGAAGTTAGGTCGCCAGCAACCCATCCCACATGGATCGCTAGCGAACTAAAGAAAAAAAATGAAAAAAAATGAAAACGATGATGATAAAGAACGTATATATGCATTTAAAGGAAAAGAAGGTAGAAAGCTTCATTTATTCATCTCAAACCCAATCGATTACATCTGTTCATCACTCCAAGACATGCCAGAAAGCTACAAAGGGAAATGTAATATGCTGTGACAATTAGTAATATTCAGAACCAAAGAAAGACGACCGATGACGTGGGGCTAACATATTCGTAAAGCTCTAATGCCATCACTTGGAAATAAACAAATGGATGTTGAAAACGATAACTTCCAGAGCACAACTTGTTTGCAACGAAGACGTACTCTGGGGGGCAAAATTTATTCGAGTTTTTAACCTAGCAGAAACCAACAGAAAACAGAACAACCTTGTGTAGATAGGATGGTTCAGGACTTAACCAGAAAAGCTAGGACGAGGGATCGACAAGGGCCAAGCTATATGACTAAGGAAATGACTGGGTTCAACGAGGCCAAGAGACCAGCATTCCTTTAGTCCAATTAGTAGTTGAACGTAAATAGCTAGTGAATTGCCATCAAAACGTAAGAGCAACGAGAAAAGGCTAGGAACATCTCCAAGTCCAGGCTCCAGAAAAATCTTAAGTGCTTAGCTCATCAGTGACCCATGCCTTTCCTAAAACCATCAAACAAACTAGATATGTAACACTATCAAAAAGAGGAAAAACTTGGTCCGCAAAATGAACCAAGTCTATGAGTCGCCAGCGACCCATGGTTTTGGCTCGTTTTGCGAGCCAAAGCCCCCTTAGGTCCCCTGTAACCTACTTGTGAGCTGATGAAGACAGGCCTGGCCTAGAAGCTCTCTGATCTCTATAAATACCATCCCACCACCAACATAAAAGTGGATCTTCTCCAGACTGGTTGCTGAAGCTCTGTTGGAATTATTCTTCACCATCTACCTCCCTCATAGCAATCTCCAAAGGAATACACTGTGATTTTCCAGTGGATTCCAACTCTGGAGATTCAATCTAGCTAGAAAACAATAAAAGCCTTGTAATCAAACATCTATTGTAACAGCAATCGGTCTATAATAAAACTATAAAGTGGATGTAGGCTTCATTAACAGCCAAACCGCTATAAAAATTCCCTGTCTACTTTCTTTTACTGCTCTTTCTTTATATCTGTGATCTGTGATATTGTCCTGTCAGAACAGGGCTGGTGCTTTCAAACTCTAACCAGGGTGTTGGTCCATTTCTTAGATCAATGGTTACTGAGTAGTTTGGGAGGTGTCCATAATGTATTTCATTTTCTCATCTACAGAAGTATGTGTAGAATACAATACCCTATGATTTTTGTTTGATGATAATAAACATATATATATATATATACTTGTTCAAATGTATTTGTTGTTGTACTATTTTATTTTTCACATAATTAAATAAATATTTGTTGAATAAAATAAATAACTCAGAATTCATATTCAAACAAATATTTTATTCAAACAAATATTTTATTCCAAATTCAAATAGTACAAATTTGAGCTCTCACTACATTTACACATTTTCAATTACAATTCAATTTCAGTTACAAAATAATTTTCACTTTACAAATTCACCTCACTACATATTTCACTCAACACTCATACATTTGATCTTGACTAGCTCCAGCTTGTATCCAGCCATGTGTTATACCTGTTAAATAAATAGCGCAGTAAACTGAAAAAAGAAACAAATTTAAATTGCAAAAATAAAATTGAATTTAAAATTTGTTTTTGCCTCAGGTATTTGGGTTGTTTCTTTTCATATTTTCTGACAGGGACCAAATATATGTGCACGAACAACTTGTAATATTCACAGTGTATCACTGTGAATATCACAAGGCCGTTTCCCAATTTCATCTCACAAACTACTGCAAATGCACACGTGTACAAATCAGGTATAAATGGATACAGGACATGTATTACACAATTACACACATATACATGCATATGTATGCATGCATATACATGAATATGTGCATGTCAAAATCAATGATTAGGTACAAGCACAGAACCAGACCAGGTCAATGAAATGTCAAGATCACCAGACCATACCAAAGAGGTGCATGCAACAACTAGCACATGTATACACATATGCAATAAAAGAGGAAACATAACTTGAACATATTCAACTACAACAGACTTCAAGTGCAAGGCCAACCACAGAACAGATTCAGAACAACAAAGGCTAACTAGACCAACAAATAAACAGTACAAACAAAGTGAACATGTTCAAATGTATATGAATATGTAGAGACAAGTAGTGGTAGACTTAGAGGCAATTACAAAAGGCACCAGTCATGTACATGTGCAATGAAATTGTCAGGAGCAATCAATTCAAACATGCTCATTTCAAATGGGTCAACATGACTACATCAACATCCCACAGAATAGATTTCAATGCAACATGAAGACCGGATCATGTAACCAGAACAAGCATCAACCACTTGAATCAGACATGGTTACAGAGACATGTATGCAACAGTAAACCACTTGAATGGCAAGTCAACATACAACCTAGTTCGAATTTCAAGTGAGCAAATGCATGCACCAGACTTCAAGAAAAACAAGTTCAAAACTAGGCTCTCAACAACAAGACACATACACAAGTGGTCATGGCAACACATATGACTCCAAATGAACTCAACATTTCCAGTGAACCAAGCAAGCCAGAGAATGCAAGTTACAATGCAACAGTAAACATACATGAAGATACACATGTATGCATATATATATGCATATATACATACACATGCCAGCCTCAAAATGAACTACAGACCAGACTCAACCAACAGACATCAAGTAGTTTTACGTGAATTGATACAAGTATTCAAAAATCATAAAACAATGATGCAGTAACATGAGTCACGATACAACTACAGATGCAAGCAAGCAGTCGAAACAAAGTTATGGTTCGAAAAGAGAATGTAACAGCATGTCAAAAAATTTGAAATTTGGCAGCAAATAAATGGAACAGCAAAATTGTAGGTCAAAACAATGTTGCGGTGAATTTCAAATTGAACAAGTCAAGATGCAAAATTTCCAGTTCATCTCAATATTAAAATGTCCATGATCGTAGGAGCAAAAGAAGGAACCGACTCAAGCAAGTGAAAATGTATCAGTCACGTGTAATAAAATGAACCAGTCAAGATTAATCACAAGCGCTCAAGCAAAATCAAATGGACAAGTGAAAATCACTAATGAATTCAAACTCAAAAATATGAATGAGATTATAGGGGCTCGAACCCTATAAACTAAACCCAAAATCATCATTAGCAATCATTCGAGTTTGAGACAAAAATCCAGAGCATACTTTTAAATCGAAAACAAATTTGTAACTCGAATCAAAGTCGAGAATTAAAAGGGGCAAAATTCATGTATCAACTCAGAGCACAAATTGAACTCGACTTAATTGAAGCAGTCGTGAACAAGTTAATCGATCAGAGAAGCATCGCACTGAATTGAGAGCACCAGTAACCAATTCGAGCTTCATTCTTTCAAGCGGCGCTTCAAAATAATCAAAGCCCTAATTTTTGAGAGCAAACAAAAGAATGACCGAAGTTACTAAGGATAAAGGGAGACGTCACTTTCTTTTTCACAAATTATAATTTTGATGTGGGCCGGTTTCTTATTTTCTTTTGGGCCACAATTTTAATTAAGGTTTTGTTTTTATTTTGTTTAGTTGTTTATTTTGTAATTTTCCTTTTTAAAATTGTGTAACTCTCTAGTCGTGTGACTAGGTTACGAACTACGATGGTGTAGTTTAAGAATTCGCAACTCAGTGGCTGAGTTGTGGCAGGGTTTTGAGCGTAGAGTTAGGTTAGTCATTAGCGGGTGTGACGCCCCACCTCTATACTCACACTAGCCAAGGACACTACTGAGTAATGTCGTCAATTAGCGCGAAGAATAAGGCCGTTGAGGAGCGACCATCTGTGTAATTGCCTTGTGCGAGTACCGATATGTCAGATATTATAACATGCATTTCATTTCAAGAGGAAATCCGACATACCAATACAAACTCAAAGCTACCACACAGTGGCTAAGTGGGCCTTCAGAAACAAATATAGAAATAAGCATAACACAAATCAGTCACAGATGTTCATATCTCAAAGGCGGAAACAGATATGAATATAACACATAAAAGTGTTCATCAGAGTAGTGGTCAAATAAGATCCACAATATCACAAAAGAATAGATACAAGTGCTAAACAAAAGAAAAAGCATACATTATGGAGTCTATATCTCAAATGTATAACAACAAAAACTACAAATGTAATGTAGTTAGACAAAAGTCAGAAGATGATCCCAGATAAGGAGTCAAGCAGAAGCACCTGTAACATCTCGGTCTGACCCGAGTATTATTTGATAAGAAAATAATAAACGGATCAGTCTAGCTATAATTATCATTAAAGAAATAAGATATAAGCAGAGATATAATAAGAACGTATGATAACAATAATGTCATACTAGGACAAGTATGATTTTAACAACAACAAAATCATACAATATCTCAAGAATCTCAAAGCACCAAAAAGAATATCATATTCTTTATTTTATTCACTGAACTACAAATATTAACAAACATATTAATGTCAATCGCAAAGGTTGGTGAAACACAAATTCTAGAAATCATCAATTAGAAATCCAGAAATCACAAAGGGGGGGAGGCCTATCACAAACGGGAGCATGAAAACTCACCAACACGTGTATCACAAACGGAACGCTATTCCATGGTCGCTAACCATAAATTTTGAGCCGAAGCTCCACAAACGGCCCGAAGACCACGGGTCACTACCCCACCAAATTGAACCGAAGTTCCACAAACGGGGATTGTAATCCCCAAACAAATAAATAGACATCGCACATCGCTAGTCTAAATCACAAAATGATCATCATCGATCAATAAAAGTGTCGATTACACTAAGCTAGTAAATATATGAGTTTAGCTTCATGTCCCATAACCACTAGCTTAACTTAAATATTTACGAACAAATTGTAGATTCCCACTCGAAAATTGTCACAAGAGTTCAATCGAACAAGTCCAAGAATTAACCGGCGAGGTAAACGCAAGCGTTTCATACCACTTGTTTTGCTAAGCCGTTTAATTAGATTTTCTCATACGAATGAGGTAAAAGTTTGTATATACTAATAGATTAGAAAATAGTTTTATAAACGAGCTTTATATTAGAAATAGAGTTGATAATCTTTGTAAAAGAGTTTTAATATTTACTACTAGTATAGAAACCTTTGTATTTAGAAGTGACAAATCACAAAATGATTGTAGAAACAACCAATCACAAAAATCCACATTCGAAGACGTGAATCCAATCCAAAGAAATCGATACCGAATCCATCAAAATGGATATTCTCAAAAATCCTGAAAAAGAAGTCATCAAAGTCAATAATAAATGATAACAATAAATCGGATAATCACGGATCGATAGAAATTGGAACCTCAAGCTAAATAGGCAAAATCAAGCAGGTCAGTCGACTGGCCTTCTGCATTCAGTAGACTGAACCAGAACCCGAGAGTTTTCAGACCCTACAGTCAGTCGACTGACTGCAGAGGGCCAATCGACTGGCTGGAGCTGAAACTATTTTCCAGCCTATCTAATGGAGAGTAAACTCTAACCATTTGCAACCGGTCGAGCAATGGACTTTAGGGGTTTTTTGCCAATCGACAACCCAGCCCTATAGGCTCTCCGATTCACCACCAAAAACATGTTCACAAATCAAAGCTAGGATTTTCAAAGTTTTGACTTCAAAACACCAAAAATTGAAATGTTCACCAAATCAACTCAAATTAAAAGCAAATGAGTATGCACAAGTGTTAGGAATTCATACCTAACAACAAAGATAGCTATAGATATAGATGTGAGTTAAAGAACTCACCTTTTTACCCAAAAACGATGAAGGAGAAGCTTGAAAGCAAAGGAAGATCAACTAAACTTCAACTCCAACCCTAGAAGCTTGAATCTAAGCTCAAAAGAAGAATATTTCCTAAGTTAGGTTTAGGAAATTTCTGAAATTAAAGAGGAGAAGAGATGGAGATGATGAAGATGGAGCTTACCAAAGCTTTTCTTTGATGTTGGAGTTAGAATCTTGAATTTGCAAATGAAAACTAGGGCTTGTAGTTTTTATTTCCCTTTCTCTTCCCCCATTTCAGTTGAGCTTGAGTGTTTGCAAAAAGAAATAAGTGAATGGATGAAGAGGGGGCTGATTTAGGGTAATAGAATGAGTTGGGTGAAACCCAAACCCAAAATGCCCAATAGAAAATAGCAAAATTCAACTCACTCTAAACATATCGAAGCTTATACTCAAAAATGTCGCAAATGACATTTTGGACTCAATGGAGGTGGTCTCGAGTCCCAATTCGACTGTTTACAAAAAGTAGCTTTTTGGACTTTAATCCGATGAACGATTCTATATTTAAATATTCAATCGTAAAATATGCGGGTTGTTACAGACTCCCCCCTTAAAGAAATTGCGTCCTCGCAATCTTTAAGAAATAAATAAGAAGTAACAATTATAAAAGCCTATCGACACAAAAAGAAGAAATTTGAAATAAAAAGTTCACCGTAAGGAGCACGAGAGAGCAAGTCCGGATGTGTTCGCTCGATGAATTCTCTGGATTCCCAAGCGCAATCCTTAGGATTTGAGGACCACTGAACTTTCACAAGAGGAACATCTTTATTTCGGAGGCGTTTAATCTCCGAAGCAATGATACGAATAGGATGTTGCTCATAAGTCAAATTAGGCGAAACTTCAATTTCTTCAATAACACCGGGCTAAAGAATAGAATCGGAATCTCAAAGGCATTTCCGTAGTTGAGAGACGTGGAATACGTCATGAATAGCAGAAAATTGAGCCGGTAATAAAAGGCGATAAGCCACGGAACCAATGCGTTCGGTGATGGGAAATGGCCCAATATATCGAGGCGCTAATTTTTCTGATCGACTGAAACGCACAACACCCTTCATAGGTGAAACACGAATAAACACAAAATCTCCCACAGAAAATTATAATTTCCTTCTTCGATTATCGGTATAGGATTTTTGTCTACTTTGAGCTTCTTTCATGTTGTGACGAATAAGGTCGATCTTTTCTGTGGCATCACGGATAAAATCTGTACCTAAAACCAGCTTCTCACCGGCTTCAAGCCAACACGAAGGAGATCGGCATGGCCTTCCGTATAGTGCCTCGAAAGGTGCCATACCAATACTAGATTGGAACTATTATTATAGGAAAATTCAACAAGAGAAATATGATCTTCCCAACTTCCACCAAAATCAAGAACACATGCGCGAAGAAGATCTTCAAGAGTTTGATTCACCCACTCGGTTTGTCCATCGGACTGGGGATGATAAGCGGTGCTAAAATTAAGCTTTGTTCCCATAGCTTTTTGAAGACCTTTCCAAAATCCACTAGTAAACAATGGATCCCGATCACTAACAATAGAAGTAGGAACTCCATGCAATTTAACAATTTCCTTGACAAAAAGCTTTGCCAAAATAGGTACGGTCCGATTGGACCGAACAGGAATAAAATGGGCGGACTTTGTAAGTCTATCAACAATCACCCATAGGCTATCATGACCCGATCGAGAATGGGGAAGACCGTCAATAAAGTCCATGGAAATTTGATCCCACTTCCATATTGGAATTTCCAAAGGTTGCAATAACCCACCGGGCCTTTGATGCTCGGCCTTAACAAGTTGACAAGTCATGCAACGCTTAACAAAGTTAGCAATATCGGATTTCATTCCATCCCAATTATAAATTCGCTTCATATCCACGTACATTTTACTACTACCGGGATGAATGGTAAATTTAGAACGATAAGAATCTTCTAATATATATTTACGAAGATCAATAATATTTGGCACCATAAGTTTACCAAATTTTCGAATACCGCCACGAGCATCAATATCAAAGTCTTTCAAACCTTCAATATCAATTTTAAACCTACAACTTTGGCTAAGATGAACCAATTCGGGATCATGCTTTTGAGCTTCAAGGATGCGGTCTAAAAGAGAAGGATGAGCCTCAAGGCTACATAAAACAAGAGATGAACATAAATCAGATTCACGATCTCGAATCTCACAAGTGGATAAAGTCGTGAGATCATTCCATTCGGATATCATCATGGAAACAACCGCTTGTTGTTTACGACTAAGGGCATCGGCAATACGATTTCTTTTTTCGGGAGTATAAAGAATATCAAGATCATAAGATGCAAGGAACTCGAGGCAACGTTGTTGACGCAAATTGAGTTCCTTTTGAGAAAATAAATACTTCAAAGATTTATGATCGGTGTAGAGAACAAACTTCTCCCCCAAAAGATAATGGCGCCAAATTCTAAGGGCGAAAACAATAGCCGCGAGCTCTAAATCATGAGTGGCATATCTAGTCTCGGCAGGCTTTAATTTCCTAGAAGCATAAGCGATAACACGTTCCCTTTGCATAAGAATGGCTCCCAAACCAACCCAACTAGCATCGGTATAAACAACAAAGTCTTGGTTCCCATCGGGAATCACAAGAATAGGAGCATCGGAAAGGAGTTCTTTTAATTTTTGAAATGAAGCTTCACATTTGTCTAACCAAATGTATTTAACTCCCTTCTTTGTCAAATTAGTAAGAGGTACGGAAATCTTAGAAAAGTCTTTTATAAACCGACGGTAATAGCCCGCCAATCCGAGAAAACTACGAATTTCCATCACACTCTTCGGTCTCTTCCAATTTTGAATCACTTCAATCATTGAAGGATCCACAGAAATTCCGGATTCAGAAATAATATGCCCCAAAAATTTCACACGAGATTGCCAAAAGTGGCATTTAGAAAATTTTGCTTTCAATTGGTTGCTCCTAAGAGTTTCCAACACAATCCGAAGATGATTTTCATGCTCTTCCTCGGTCTTAGAATAAACAAGAATATCATCTATAAAGATGAGAACAAATCTATCGAGGAAGTCTTTGAAAACTCGATTCATAAGGTCAAAGAAATAAGCTGGAGCATTCGTCAAACCAAATGGCATAACAAGCCATTCATAAGATCCATAACGTGTACGAAACGATGTCAAAGGAATGCTATCCTCTGCAATACGGAGCTGATGAAAACCAGTTGCTAAGTCTAACTGTGAAAAGACTTTAGCACCACTAAGCTGATCGAATAAATCATCAATCTGAGGCAAGGGATATTTATTCTTGATTGTGAGATCGTTAACCTTGCGGTAGTCAACGCAAAGCCTAAGTGTACCATCAGATTTCTTCACAAAAATAGCTGAAGCTCCCCATGGAGAGGAACTAGATTGGATAAATTGCTTCGCTTCCAATTTGGATAATTGTTTGCTCATCTCCTCATTTTCTTTATTGGACATACGATAAGGAGGACGAGTAATAGGTAGAGCTCCAGGAATAAGATTAATTCTGAACTCAATTACTCGCTTAGGTGGTAATCCTAGAACGGGCTTAAATATGTTGGGAAATTCACAAACAATGTGAATGAGAGAAATAACATCTTCCTCATCATCGTTATCGTCATCATGAGGATTGAGAGAATATAAGGACGCTTTCGAATTGGAATCCGAATCTTTCAGAACAAGCGAAATTTGCTTAACAGATTGAGGATGCCGAAGATATATAGTCCGTTCAGGACAAAGAATATGGGCTTCATAACGGTTAAGCCAATCCATCCCCAAAATCATTCCGAAACATAAATAACGCATAACATGCAAATCGGCATGGAAAGAGTAATCTCACAAAATAATTTCGACATCTTTACATAATAAACTGAGTGTTGCAGATCCACCAACCGGATTCGCAATCCTCAAAGAAGTCATCAAGCCAATAACATTCAAAGACAAAGCATCAACAAGTTCTTTTGATATAAAAGAGTGAGATGCACCTGTATCAAAAAGAACTCGAATAGGAAGATCACGAAGTATAATAATGCCATCAAGGATAGAATGAGAAATACCTTGACCAAGAGAAGTGTTAGTAGGGGCTTGTACAACGTTTAGCTTGCCTTCCTTCTTGCCCTGAAGTTTGGGACACAAAGATATAGCATGACCCGGACTCTTGCAATAGCGGCAAGAAAGAGACTTCGGGCACTTGTTTGCATAGTGGTCCTTAGAACCACAATTGTAACATTCTCCACGATGAGAGTTAGGAGTATTTGCTACTGGTGTTGCTTGCTTTCCCTTCTTGTTGGGATTAGGCTTGAATTTAAAAGGTCTCTTCTTGTTGATGTTTGGTTTGACCTCAGCGTCACTATCTTTATCAGCCTCTTCGAGTCGAAGAGCGATATCAACAAGTTGATCAAAAGAAACTTCTAATTTCAGAAGTAATGGCTTTTGAGGCTCTTGTTCAAGCCATACACAAATCTTTGATTTTTCTTCAATGGGGTATTAATGTATTCAACCCCATATCTAGAGAGAGATTCAAAAGATGCGACATAGTTGGTCATGGAAGATTCACCTTGAACAAGGTCGATAAAGCGTCGAGCAAGAGATACTTTCTCATCTTCCAGCACGAATTTCAATTTGAATCTTTCCCGGAATTGCTCCCACGTAAGATCCGCTTCACTAATCTCAGAGATCAAAAGCTCGTACCAGTCTAATGCTCTTTCTTGGAGCATGCTAGAAGCCATTTGGACTCGATGGAGACCAATGAGATTCATGCGAGAAAAGATGCGGTCGCATGTTCGAAGCCAAGCCTGGACTTCTATAACGCTCTCGGAACCTTTGAATGGCTTTCCACCCAAATTGGTGTAATCACTGCAAAAGCGTGCAAACCCAGATTTAGGATGCGTGGGCTCAGGAATAGGTCCGGTAGCTTGAGCATTTCTCACAAGGTCTAGAAGTTGCTGAGCAGACATAAATACTCCATCTTGGGGAGTAGCACTAGATTGACCGGCGCTGGGACGACCGGGTCTAACCATTTCTCTTTTTTAAGAAAGAAAGAAAAGAGGAAAAAGGTTATTCACGAAATGAATATCAAACAAATTTGATTGATAAAACAAGGCATCATAAAAAGAAATAGGATAGAACGGTACTAAGACCCGAATTAAATCCTATGGCAAGATTCCTAAGAGAGACTTAGGACAATGATCCTTGCTATACATTGTTCTGAAGTTTTGCTCTGATACCAAGCTTTGATGCCCCACCTCTATACTCACACTAGCCAAGGACACTACTGAGTAATGCCGTCAACTAGCGCGAAGAATAAGGCCGTTGAGGAGCGACCATCTGTGTAATTGCCTTGTGCGAGTACCGATATGTCAGATAGTATAACAAGCATTTCATTTCAAGAGGAAATCCGACATACCGATACAAACTCAAAGCTACCACACAGTGGCTAAGTGGGCCTTCGGAAATAAATATAGAAATAAGCATAACAAAAATCAGTCACAGATGTTCATATCTCAAAGGCGGAAACAGATATGAATATAACACATAAAAGTGTTCATCAGAGTAGTGGTCAAATAAGGTCCACAATATCACAAAAGAATAGATACAAGTGCTAAACAAAAGAAAAAGTATACATCATGGAGTCTATATCTCAAATGTATAACAACAAAAACTACAAGTGTAATGTAGTTAGACAAAAGTCAGAAGATGATCCCAGATAAGGAGTCAAGCAGAAGCACCTGTAACATCTCGGTCTGACCCGAGTATTATTTGATAAGAAAATAATAAACGGATCAGTCTAGCTATAATTATCATTAAAGAAATAAGATATAAGCAGAGATATAATAAGAACGTATGATAACAATAATTTCATACTAGGACAAGTATGATTTAAACAACAACAAAATCATACAATATCTCAAGAATCTCAAAGCACCAAAAAGAATATCATATTTTTTATTTTATTCACCGAACTACAAATATTGACAAACATATTAATGTCAATCGCAAAGGTTGGTGAAACACAAATTCTAGAAATCATCAATTAGAAATACAGAAATCACAAAGGGGGGAGGCCTATCACAAACGGGAGCATGAAAACTCACCAACACATGTATCACAAACGGAATGCTATTCCATGGTCGCTAACCATAAATTTTGAGCCAAAGCTCCACAAACGGCCCGAAGACCACGGGTCGCTACCCCGCCAAATTGAACCGAAGTTCCATAAACGGGGATTGTAATCCCCAAACAAACAAATAGACATCGCACATCGCTAGTCTAAATCACAAAATGATCATCGTCGATCAATAAAAGTGTCGATTACACTAAGCTAGTAAATATATGAGTTTATCTTCATGTCCCATAACCACTAGCTTAACTTAAATATTTACGAACAAATTGTAGATTCCCACTCGAAAATTGTCACAAGAGTTCAATCGAGCAAGTCCAAGAATTAACCGGCGAGGTAAACGCAAGCGTTTCATACCACTTGTTTTGCTATGCCGTTTAATTAGATTTTCTCATACGAATGAGGTAAAGGTTTGTATATACTAATAGATTAGAAAACGGTTTTATAACGAGCTTTATATTCAAAATAGAGTTGATAATCTTTGTAAAAGAGTTTTAATATTTACTACTAGTATAGAAACCTTTGTATTTAGAAGTGACAAATCACAAAATGATTGTAGAAACAATCAATCACAAAAATCCACATTCGAAGACGTGAATCAAATCCAAAGAAATCGATACCGAATCCATTAAAATGGATATTCTCAAAAATCCCGAAAAAGAAGTCATCAAAGTCAATAATAAATGATAACAATAAATCAGATAATCACGGATCGATCGAAATTGGAACCTCAAGCTAAATAGGCAAAATCAAGCAGGTCAGTCGACTAGCCTTCTGCAGTCAGTCGACTGAACCAGAACCCGAGAGTTTTCAGACCCTGCAGTCAGTCGACTGACTGCAGAGGGCCAGTCGACTAGCTGGAGCTGAAACTGTTTTCCAGCCTATCTAATGGAGAGTAAACTCTCGCCATTTGCAACCGGTCGAGCAATGGACTTTAGGGGTTTATTTCCAATCGACAACCCAGCCCTATAGGCTCTCCGATTCACCACCAAAAACATGTTCACAAATCAAAGCTAGGATTTTCAAAGTTTTAACTTCAAAACACCAAAAATTGAAATGTTCACCAAATCAACTCAAATCAAAAGCAAATGAGTATGCACATGTGTTAGGAATTCATACCTAACAACAAAGATAGCTATAGATATAGATGTGAGTTAAAGAACTCACCTTTAAACCCAAAAACGATGAAGGAGAAGCTTGAAAGCAAAGGAAGATCAACTACACTTCAACTCCAACCCTAGAAGCTTGAATCTAAGCTCAAAAGAAGAACATTTTCTAAGTTAGGTTTAGGAAATTTCTGAAATTAAAGAGGAGAAGAGATGGGGAAGATGAAGAGGGAGCTTACCAAATCTTTTCTTTGATGTTGGAGTTAGAATCTTGAATTTGCAATTGAAAACTTGGGCTTGTAGTTTCTATTTCCCTTTCTCTTCACCCATTTCAGTTGAGCTTGAGTGTTTGCAAAAAGAAATAAGTGAATGGATGAAGAGGGGGTTGAGTTAGGGTAATAGAATGAGTTGGGTGAAACCCAAACCCAAAAAGCCCAACAGAAAATAGCAAAATTCAACTCACTCCAAACATATCGAAGCTTATACTCAAAAAAGTCGCAAACGCCATTTTGGACTCAATGGAGGTGGTCTCAAGTCCCAATTCGACTGTTTACAAAAAGTAGCTTTTCAGACTTTAATCCGATGAACGATTCTATATTTAAATAAAATATTTAAATATTCAATCGTAAAATATGCGGGTTGTTATAGCGGGTGTCGCAAGTTTACGTGTGAAAGCATCTAACTACTTAATTTTTAGTAGAAACCTTAGAGGCAACACGTAGGCAGGTTATTGCCAAAGCTGGGTAAATATGTGCTGTTCTATTTCTGCTTTTATTATTCTGCTATTATCTGTGGTGCAATTATTATATATATTTTCGCATTAATTTTATTATTATTAGTATCACCCTATTCACCCCCCTCTAGGGTGAAATCGATTCTACAGTATGTACATGATCCAAAAACTACTATCGCTCCGATTACACTGGAAGATTTAGTAGTAGAACTAGATCTAACTTTTGTGAGACAACCAGTTCGAGTTGTAGTGAGAGATGAGAAGAAGTTAAGGAACAAGGCAGTCAGATTAGTGAATGTTCAGTAGAGTGACAATGAGAAAGACTATACTTGGGAGATAGAGGACATGATTAGAGATACTTATCTTGAGCTATTTATGATGGCATGCTCTAAATTTGTTGTATATAGACTTTGTAGCTGGTAGGGTATACTAGCATAGGTTGTTACAAATATTCGCAAGTTTGAGATGCTTGTTTAATAGTCCTTACCCAATTTCGAGGTTGAAATTCTTTAAAAGGGGAGCTCATAACACCCCTAATTTTTCTTAACATTATTTAGGAGATTTAATCAGATAAAATTAAATAGAATAATGCAATGTCTAGTGTGATAAGGGAATTGAAGTTTAACAAATATTAAGGTCAGGCCTTAACTAAATAAATTGATAAGGTTGTTTTAATAACTTTAAACATATGAGAATACATGAGAAGGGTAAAACATGGATATATAAACCTTTCATCACTTAAACCCTTACCTCCCATATCATTCACGTTTTCATCAAACTAAAACAATCAAAGAGAAAAATAGAGGTTGGTCATAAGCAAGATGAAAAGAGGAAGAAAACTTAGGAAACTAAGTTAAAGCTAAGGAGAATCAAATCTACTCACTCAAGTCCCAATTTTTATTATCAAATCAAGGTGAACAATGATAGACCATCTCATTTTTATACCTATTTGGTTTCGAACCTTGATTGGGTTGATTCCTTTATGATGATTTGTTGTACCATGTTGATTATATCATTGTTTGGGTAAAATAATGATTTATGGAAATTGTATGAAATTATTTATATGGGTTTTAAGGGTAAAACCTAAGATTTTTATCTCTAAACGATTTGATTTCTGGATATGCTAAGTAAAACATTATTTTGGAGATGTGTTTTTAATTTCATAATTTTCCAAATTAAAGAGAGTATTTTATGAATTTCCTAAGGAGGAAATAACTTAATTTAAGGTTTTAAATATTTAAATAATTAAATATGATTTTGGCCTTGAAATTTTTATATGATAAAGTGATTTCGAATTATTATGAATTTAACAGGCTAGTCAGGCATATAAATTATTAATTAATTAAGGGTATTAATTAATACTTTTGAAGTATGTTTTGGAAATGAAAACTGATGTGAAGTAGATTTTTTGAAAAGGATTTGTAAAAAAAATGTCTTATCCAATAGAAATTGGACAAGAAATAGATTTGGGGAAAAGTTTTAGCCTAAAATGGTTATAAAACAGTTTTTGTAAGAATTACAACGCCATGCTATCATTCATCGTCGTCAATCCTAACGATGAGACTTTATCATTGAATTTTGACTTCCATGAAAAAGGAAGCACAAGATAGCTACTTAAGTATCTGTGGAGTGATTCCTTCGGCGTCGAAGTGGACAACAGCGGCAACAGATGATTGTCGGCATGGTGTCCTCATGATTCATTTAAACATTTAAATTTTTAATTTCGACCTCGATGACGTCGCTTGTCTTCACCACATTTTTAAATAATATCGCATCTCACCTCTTCGTTGTTTTCTAAACTAAGGTAGTAATGCCACATTGATGGACTTCGACTTTATACAAGAAGCTGCATAGTAGCCAAAGTAACTAAATTATCAAAGTTTATAATGTCGCTGAGGGTCTTGGAGGTTGATGTGCATTAAGGTCGATTACCTTATGTTTTAGAGTCGATGCCTCTTGGCTCCGACGTTGCACCTTATCTTCTTAATGCCGAAGTGACTATTTTCGAGGTTAATTAAAACTGTTTTTAAGAAGGGTGAATAAGCCTATGCTTATGACGGTCGATGACCCTATATCTTTGGCAATGAGCCATATAACTTATAAATTTTTTTAAGTTTTTGTCTTAACCTAGATAAAGGTCGACATAGGTTAATGCCGCATGAGTTCAACTTTATTTTATTAAGAGCAGAGAGCCTTAAGCTTTTATATCGACATCGTTAATGTCGTCGACGTTAATCTAATTTAAACTGTTTAAAGGGCTAAGTGTTTCCTTCTTTTGAATATGATTTAAAAAGGGATTAATCATATATGAATTAGTTGTCAAGGATTTTAACTATGAACTAGCCCAGGGTTTGAGTTGATGTGACGACCCAGGTATTTTCGACCCTTGAAAATCGACACTTATACGTTCACTATATAAAGTGTCGAGCAATCGAGTGTCGGAATTACCAGATCGTTAGGGTTTAAGAAGAAGAAAGAAACAACAACACATAATCTCACAATCGCAGCGGAACAAAATATTATAGACAATAACAGATTTTTATACAAAGGAAAAACTGTAACTGTTAATATACATACAAATTATCAGAGTACAACCATCAACATAGAAATCTGGACAGTTATAATAACTTGTCCTCACAAATGCTGAATAGACAGCCTACAATACACAGTGGAATATAATCAAGTAAGCGTAATACGTTTCTACCATCCAGCTCGTCTCCTGAACTCCAAAGCATCCTACACTGAATCTGTAATACTCGGTCTGACTCGAGCATTACAATAAAGTAACACCCGAGTCAATTTGGAAAACCAGCGTTAGTAAACATACTTAATTTGAATTACTTAAGTTATCAAATCCTTCGAAAAACAAAGGTAACTCGTAAGACCACGTCACACATAACACGATGGGTTTTTATCTTACGATAACAAAAACACTTTTATAGGAAATCCAGTGCTTATTTAAAATAGCCGAATTTATTACGTTCATTAAATTCCAGCATATTAGACTCTATAATCAGAACCGTAAAGGTTCGTGGTGGTTATTGGATCGGAGTGGTTCCGGATAATGTCGATATCGAATCTTGGTCTCTTCGAGCTTAAAACGGTAAATTTGAAAATTCAATTCGTTTTAAATAGCAATTTCATAATTAGGGTGTTAATATTCACATATGTACTTTCATTTCATATGTTTACTTTATTATGAGTGGCCCATCGACATTAATTTGCTCGTAATCAAATTCATTTTTTTCAAAAATTGAAATAGTGGTCAGTACGAGTTGATTTACTTCCAATAAAACTCGTCAATGTCTTATTTTAACTACTTTAATTTGTTTGGCTACTTAATGGTACAGATAATAGATAATTGAAAACAATATCATCCAACATAGATCATTAACTCAATCGATAATTTATAATTGATATTAAATCGATTTTACAATTCAGGATTGAGTTGGTCCCAATTAACCGAGACGAGTTACATTTTTATTCCAGATTACTCGTTAACTAGAGAAATTAAATAAAACAATTTATTTTAAATTGATTAAATTAAACAATCCATTTAAAATCCATTTAATAATTAATAGATTAATTATTCGTATACTTAAATAAATAAGACTACACGTTTTTTCACTTTCAATTGTTTAAACCATTCGATTTTACACTGCGGAAATCTTGACGATAGTTGTTCAGATGATAATACTTGCCGCTAGGGTCTTGAAGCAAAAATTCACGCATTGATTGTATTTAAAATGGACGAGAAATAGAGCTTTAGAATTTATAGATTTTAAATAAATTAACTAATTTTAAATCATTTGAAAGAGGCAAGGGCCCATCCCATCACAAACAAGACCAGCCCATCACAAACAAGACCGGCCCATACAATCTAGCCCAAACCCAACTTCCCTTTCTTTTCTTTCTTCTTCCTCCTCCAGTTCTTTTCCTCTCTCTTCTTCCATTTTGAAACATACGAACGCAGTGCATGTACGTGTGCACATACACACTTTCTCTGGTCGACGCCTCTCGCCGCCGACCATCCCCATGAGTTGCCTTCGACCTCCACCTCACATCCAACCTCCTAGAAACCAACGCAAACACCCAGTTCGACTTTTCGAACTTCAAACCCAAAACAAGAACGCAGACCGAGCCACCCCATCGCTTCTCCATGCCACCACAATCAATCGTATACCACCAAAATTTGCCCAAAGCTTCGCCACGACCACCTCTTCCAATCCCCCCTAGACCACACGCCTCTCCTCCACTCACATCAACGCCATTTGCCTCGAACCGAAGCCAAACCCAAACCCATTCCAAACCCTAAAATCGCCTTGACCAGTCAACCCACTCAATAGAAAAATGCCGAACCATTTTTCTCGTACGAGCCACCCCTTGAACCTCCTCCACGACCAACCATTTGTCTCAAAATCGCTTCGATTGTCGGAATTTGCCAAATACCCAATTCCCATCATCACCAAAATCCTCCATCCTCACACCACTAAAAATCTTCAAATTACCCTTAAAATTCATGTTTTCCCACCATAAACACAACCATATAATCCATTTATTAAATCATGAAAGTTGAATTTTGATCGAAACCTCTCCACTCACTGTAATTTGAATTTTTCCTCCTCCATACTTGATGAATTTGCATGAAATAAATTTTAATATGTTCTATATTTAAAATAAAATAACTTTTGTTTTGAAATCATGTTTTAAAATAGATTGGTTAATGAGATATGGATTTTTGAAGTTAAGTTTTAAACTGTTTTTAAACAAAAACAAAGGACAGAGGAGCTCTTTCCTGGAATAAGTACAGAGTTTTGAGTGCCTACCAGATCTAACGCACATATACCAGGGCATATCTACATATCAAAACATGTATAATTGCCATAGATCAAAGTTTTCATCAATATCACAGTCATAAGTGAAAATATAAGCAATGTCCAGTAAAACAAAATAAGTGTTTACTCACTGTAATTCAAAAGAATGAACACACTGCCTAATCTTCTTCTTCAAGCCTGAACACTAATCTTCTTTCTTTAATGGCATATTGTTATTTTGTTTCTTTTTTTCAGGTGTGAAAAAATGAACAAGTGTGGCTCTTTATATATACGTGAATGGAAGGGCATTGCAACAAAAAGTGAGGCTGAGAAGTTTACAGGCTTTACATTTTTTTTCATTATTTTCGAGTGATTTGATTTTAGGTGTGATTTGATATTATGGGATAATTTGATTTATTATGTGGACTTGATTTTATATGTGACTTGATTTTCTGTTTTGTGACTTGATTTGAAGTTTTGCCATGATAATGTTTCCTATGAATACACACACACACATTCATATATATATATATATATATATATATCACATATACTCTATTTTTCCAACATGTATACATATACTCTATTTTTGTCATCATATACATATACTTACATTAAAAGATAGGAGTTTATCATCATGAAGCTTTTACATGTATATATCTATATATAATTTCATGTACACTATTTTACCATGTATATGCTTACATGCTTGCATATCTACATATTCATTTGTTTTCATATATATTTACACACATATTTTTGTCATCATAAAGTTTACACTTATATGTATATATATATTTACATTTATACATATTTTCATATACATTACTTCATATGGGCATATATACATATATATATATATATACATACATATATACTTATATATATATATTTTTAAACATCATAAAGTTTGTATATATTTATATATATACATATATGGACATTCTATCTTAAATTTTAATAGTGGAGTTTATACACATATATCTATAAAATTTATCATATCCAGAAATTTATATTTTAAAATTAAATATAGTTTAATCAATTAATAGATTCGGATATTTTAAATATCAGAATAGTTTATCTATTCGACTTATAAAAATTCCAATAATTAAAATTGACTAATTATCCCAATATCAGATGGCTAAAAAATATGGGTTGTTACAATCTCCCCCCGTTAGAACTTTTCGTCCTCAAAAAGGAACGAAGCAAGAACTAGAATTTTGATGTATACTACAAAATTAATCATCTTTTAAACATTTTAAACTCATACTCCTTTACTATACATTTTAGGATACATAACTTTAAATTACATTGCATTAACAAGCTAGTTTTATATTAAAACATTTTTCCATAACTCTATATCTTAACAAGTCCATCCTTGTTCTTACAAAATTTAGTCATATGTTGACCAGGCGTAGGACTAGAAATCTCTAAGTATTTAGTAGACATATTTCAACACCCAATGAAAATACTTGAAAATCTTTCAAAAATGATATGGAAAGTACCACCCCCATTTTCCTTCGTTACCACCATGGATCACAATTAACAAGATGATTACGTCGCCGTCCCGACGAAATCATAAGTAAACTGTAGGCATCAACACCCCTCGATTTACACCATGGGAACACGATAGACCGTAACTACACAATGGTTGCATCGCTATCCCAGCGAAACCGTAAGTAGTCTGTAGGCAATCTCTACCCCTCGAATTACGTTATCAAACAAGACAAAACCACATAGAACGCAGCTACACAAAGGTTGCATCACTATCTCAGTGAAACCAAACGTAGACTATACGCAATCTCTGCCTCTCGAATTACGCTATGGAACTATGATAGATCGCAGTTACACAAAGGTTACGTTGCTATCCTGACAAAACCATACATAACTGTAGGCAATCCCTACCTCTTGAATTACACTACCAACTCTCATAGATCGCAGTTACACAAAGGTTACGTTGCTATCACAACAAAATCATACGTAACTATAGGTATAATACCCGTTGATTTACGTTATGCAAACAATGATCACCAGGAACTCATGATTTTTTGTCCGTACATCCTCTAGGATCTCAATTCTCATTGAAGCCACCCTGTGAATTCCAAGGTAGACCCACCCAGTGGATCTCCTACTCCAAATTTCAACTTTCATGGGGGTCCCTTTCCATACTTTTAGTTTCAAAACATATCATACTATATACATCATACCTTTCAAAACATAAAACCTCATGTGTATCACATATAAATTTTATCTGTATAAAACTGATATCTTTAAAATCGATAGTTTTTTAATTTGGTTTACCCAATTTCCAAAATCGACTATTTGCCAAAACAAAATGTCTTTAAAAAAATCAACAGGTTCCAAATCTATTTCAACTTCATTCTCATATACATATAAGATCATTCTTTTCAACTCGAATAATTTTAGGACCAATAATTTCTGAGTCCGCTTCATACTTAAATAAACTTCATTTAGTATTTTCAAATACCTTTCAAAGACCATTTCCTTCTGGTTATAAATTCAACAAGGGGAGTTTGAATATATAACTAACATATATAATCTCATTTATGCCAAATCAAAAATTCCCAAGTTCGATTATTTTACAAAGTTATTGGTAACATTTCTTACTTCTTATAAAGTAAATTTCCGTTATAATAACTATTCAATCTTCATTCTAATAAATTTCCACATTAGTAATTATAAATTAACGTTCAAATCAATATAAAAAGTGATTTTATATAAGATCGTATTTCTATAAAATATTTCACAACATCAACAGACTATGAAAGCTAGTGAGTTCAAAAAGTACATCCATTTATCCACCAATTTTATTAGTTTATTTCGTTCCACTAATCCATTTTCGAATATCGTCGATTGGATTTTCCGCAACCCAATTCTATATTTATTCCATAGAGTTATTTCAATTACAATTCAATTTCATTTGGCACCAACTCTATTTCAATATTTAATTCACTAATTAATTTATCCAATTGGTTCATTTCCATCTTCCAAAATCTATTTTTTTTTCTCAAACATCACTACATTTGGGTTTTACTTGGGTTCAACTTTATTTCTCATCCAAATCGAATTTCCATTACTTTACCCGACACTTAACCATTTATAAATTATTAGTTCACTTAATCTATTCATCTCGATTTACCATTAATATTTTTCATTAACACATTTAAAACGTATTTAGTTGCCAGCCCTTTAAGTCGAATTCTATTTATGACCCAAGTCCACATCTATTCCTTTTAATTCATCACAAGGTAAATTTAATTTCCTTCGACTTCCTTATTTACTTAGCACAAGTTAAATTTCAATATCCAAGGTTAATTCAATCTACAAATTTGATAATTTGGTTCATTACTAATTCCAGAATTCGAAACTCGTTTTATTTCAAAAATCGTTTTGAAATTATTCATACATAACTTCTTTTTCACCCCTTTTATCAAATCTATACCTTTTCTTTTACAATGCAATTTATTTAACTTCCATAAGTTAAATTTTAATTTTATCTTAAAATTTCCAATTTCAGGTTATAAGTTCAAAACTTATTTAACTTGGCCTGAGTTAATTTCCAATTTGTTTAATCCATTTAAACTCACTTAATTTAAAATTTTTACATTTCAAAATTCCATTTCCACACTTCTTTTCTTATTAATATCATTTCCCACTTATAAGTTCAAAACTCATTTTCCCTATGGTTCTACTTCTCATTTCAATGGGAATCCCATAATTCAAACACCTGGTATTTATTTCAAATCACTTTGAAATCATACACACACACATATCCCTTTTATATACCAAATAACACTTTTAAATTTTAAACCATCCTTGGTTTTTTTTTTCCAAAACAAATTCCTTTGGAATTTCCAAAACAACCCTTGTTTTCAAAATAAAATTTCCATATCAAAATATTCTAATTATTACTACTTATTATTTCTTCAAAAACTTTGAAACACATTTCAAAATTTCCGGGACTTAGATTCAAAACTTCTCAATTTAAATCCATTTTAATTTATAAGTCGCATTTATAAATTATGCTTATATAATTCCACTTCCCTAAAACATTTCACAATGTTTTATCATTATTTATTTTGTAATAAACACCCTTTATTAAGACCCAACAACCAATTATGGTAATAATCAATATTATCATATCTAGAAACCGAACACACCATATATTCCATAATAATTTTCTGAAAAATTATTTCTCTATATATAAAAATATAATGAGGGTAAAAAATATTCATTTCAAAACACTTTGAAAAAAACTTCCAAAATTCTCTGGGATTTTAAATCCTAGTTTGGATCTATTTTTAGCTTAACTTATTTGTATAGTTCATTCTTATCAAATTTCTATTTGTTTATATATATATATAGAAATATATAACCACTTAAATTTTATAATCTTATTTTGATTAGAATAACAACAACCAATCACCTCAACATACTATAATAATTTCAAAAAAATTATTTCTTTTCATATCAAAATATAATCTTATATAAAAATTATTTTAAAATCGTTTATCCTTTAAATTATTATATAAGAAAATTACAAGTACGCTCTCATATATAATACAGTCAACTCATTCTAGGGTACTACTAACCCTATCTCTAATGAGTAATCCCCACCAGAGCCAAGGTTCTCACTTAACCCTTAGCTCTGATACCATGTGTGACGACCCGTGTATTTTCGACCCTCGAAAATCGACACTAATACGTACACTATATAGAGTGTCGAGCAATCGAGTGCTAGAATTACCAAATCGTTAGGGTCTAAAAATAAAAAAGATAGAAAAAAAGAAACAACAACACAATCTCACAATCACAACGGAACAAAATATAATATACAATAACAGATTTTTATTCAAAAGAAAAACTGTAACTGTTAATATATATACAAATTATCAGAGTATAACCATCAACATAGAAATCTGGACAGTTGTAATAACTTGTCCTCACAAATACTGAATATACAGCCTATAATACACAACAGAATATAATCAAGCACGCGTAATATGTTTCTGCCATCCAGCTCGTCTCCTGAACTCCAAAGCATCCTAACCTAAATCTGTGATACTCGGTCTGACCCGAACATTACAATAAAGTAACACCCAAGTCAGTCTTGAAAACCAGCGTGAGTAAACATACTTAATTTGAATTACTTAAGTTATCAAATCATTCGAAAAACAAAGGTAACTCATAAGACCACGTCACACATAACACGACGGGTTTTTATCTTACGACAACAAAAAACTTTTATAGGAAATCCAGTAGTATTATAATAGTGTCTAAGTATAAATACTTATTTAAAATAGACGAATTTATTATGTTCATTATATTCCAGCATATTAGACTCTATAATCAGAACCGTAAAGGTTCGTGGTGGTTATTGGATCGGAGTGGTTCCTGATAATGCTGATATCCGATCCTGGTCTCTTCGAGCTCAAAATGGTAAATTTGGAAAGTCCATGTCGTTTAAAATAGAAATTTCACAATCACGGTCATATGGACTTTCATTATATATGTTTACTTTATCATGACAGGCCCATCGACATTAATTTACTCGTAATCAAATTCATTTTTTTAGAAATTGAAATAGTGGTCAGTACGAGTCGATTTACTTCCAACAAAACTCGTTAATGTCTTATTTTAACTACTTTAATTTGTTTGGCTACTTAATGGTATAGATAATAGATAATTGAAAACAACATCAGCTAACATAGATCATTAACTCAATCGACAATTTATAATTGATATTAAATCAGTTTTATAATTCAGGATTGAGTTGGTCCCAATTAACCGAGACGAGTTACATTTTTATTTTATTCCAGATTACTCGTTAACTAGAGAAATTAAATAAAACAATTTATTTTAAATTAATTAAAATTAAACAATCCATTTAAAATCCATTTAATAATTAATAGATTAATTATTCGTATACTTAATTAAATAAGACTAATCATTTTTTTTTCACTTTCTATTGTTTAAACCATTCGATTTTACATTGCAGAAATCTTGATGATAGTTGTTCAGCTGATAATACTTGCCGCTAGGGTCCTGAAGCAAAAATTCATGCATCGATTGTGTTTAAAATGGAAGAGAAATAGAGCTTTAGAATTTATAGATTTTAAATAAATTAACTAATTTTAAATCTTTTGAAAGAGACAAGGGCCCAACCCATCACAAACAACACCGGCCCATATAGTCTAGCCCAAACCCAACTTCCCTTTCTTTTCTTTCTTCTTCCTCCTCTAGTTCTTTTCCTCTCTCTTCTTCCATTTTGAAACATATGAAGGCTGTGGACATGCGTGTGCACGTACACACTTGCTCTGGTCGACGCCTCTTGCCGCCGACCATCTCCACGAGCCGCCTTCGACCTCCACCTCACATCCAACCTCCTAGAAACCACAACAAACACCCAGTTCAACTTTTAGAACTTCAAACCCAAAACACGAACGCAGACCGAGCCACCCTATCGATCCTCAGCCACCACAATCGATCGTACACCACCAAAATTTGCCCAAAGCTTTGCCACGACCACCTCTTCCAATCCCCCTGGACTGCACAGCTCTACTCCACTCACATCAACGCTATTTGCCTCGAACCAAAGCCAAAGCCAAACCCATTCCAAACCCTAAAATCGCTTCGACCAGTCAACCCATGAAAAATATAGTTTGAGCGATGTTATTGGGGAATTCGGTAGGTTCATGGTAAACCCACGAAAATTGTGATTGGAAAGTTGTTGATTGGCCCATGAAAACAATAAGATTCACAGTGATCCCACAAAAACTATGACGTTGGACAGATAGTCCCTAAGAATTGAGATAGGTTATTGGTCAGCCCATGAAAACTAATAGGTTCATAGTGACCCTAGAAAAACTATACATTTGGACAGATAGTCAGATAAAATAGGATAGATAATCCATGGTGTATTGCATTTTTGCATGTCATCATATATTATTATGTTTTAATCCTTGTGGATGCAGTAGCATAGTATATGGTTAATGAATTTCGGTTAAGATGCCAATGAGGGAAAACCTGTTTCACTCAGTGGCATGCTCTCACTAGATATCTATTGGCTTGAGATGGTAGGTTATTATTCACACCAGACTGTTGTCAGATCGAAAGTATTTTTCCCCTTAAACTCTTGGGTGCTCAAAAATTAATTTGAGTAGGTTGAGAGTAAGGGATTTCAAGTTCCCAGTTAGACAAATAAGCTTATAGTGACGTGCAGGAGGCAATCTAGCTATTAGAGCTTTTATCGATTTTTGTTGCGTAGTTCGGTTTTGTCTATTTGGATGTAATGGAAAAGTCGTATAATTGCCAAATATGTGACTTTGATCCACCAATGGGGCATCTTCATATGTCGCTCTTAGAGTATTTTGTAATAATTATAATTTCTCCGAACGTGGGATTACAAATAAGATTATGTAATGAATATGAAATATCCATTGTGAAATGAAATGTGTGTTTGAAATTTTTTCATATTCACGTACTTCTGATTATTGATATGATTCACATAGCTGCATTTTTTCATTGAGAATTAATAATTATGGATGACTATAGCATCCATGAAAGTTAGTTTTAGGTCTCAGAATTAGGGATGCTACAGCCCCCGACCACCGACGCTGCTTGTTCCCCCTCCCTCTATTCCCTCTACCGTTTTGGTTCCAGCCCCCCCTTTAATTTCCTGATCTAAAATCCTAGCAACTAATGGAACCACGCCGCACCACCGGCTCCTCCTCGCACCGCCCTGGCATCTCCCCTCAGGAGCTCAACTGGCTTGACTACAATGAGGTCGAAATCACCGGCTACTTGTCCACTGCCAATTTCTCTTTTCTGCAGGGACGACCTATCAAGTTCGGAGGTTTTGCTACCTTTAGGCTTGAGGAGCTATTCGCGATAGCAGGATTAGCACTAATCCTGCGCCACGACACATTGAGTGGAAGTGCTATCCATGTTGTATACGCCTGTTTAACACTTGGATGACATACAACTTTGATGAGGGTGTCTCCCAGCTTCATTCTTGTGTGAAGGGAGTAGAGATCCATTTATATGATGATGATCTCAGTGATATTTTAGCAATTCCTTCTAAGAGGCAGATTTGGATGATACAGAGAAGTTGGATCCTGAGATTTTGCAATGGATCTTTGCTAGGGATGTTGGCACTTAGAAGTCGAGCAATTTACGACCTGTAGCCTGCCTTATTATGCAGATTATCCAGCATAACATTATCACAAAGATGGGAAGCTATGACAAGATCTACATGATGGTCTAGAGATCCACCTATGCCATCATAGGTAGTATGGCAGTTAATTGGGCTCGGGCCATCATGAGCGACTACATTATCTCCAGTGCTGGCACTATTCGACACCTCTTTACCTATGTCTTTAGGAGATATGGAGTGATCCTTTTTGGGGAGCCGATTCAGAAAGATGCTGCTCCCATATTTGACAGCGTTTCTTTATAGAAGATGGATATTATTGAGCCATAGATGGTAGCAGCAGTAGAGCAGCGCCAACAGGGGGCTGAGCATAGGTAGGGATTTGAGGAGTACTTGAGCCATGAGCTTGTCGCTATTTGGCAAGTCCAGGAGGAGATCCGAGAGGTTCCGGCTGAGCAGCAGTGCGAAGACCATGAGATAGGGTGCATAGACGTTATGCTACGCTCATTTAGAGGCCACGACAACGGATGTAGCTCCCTCGAAGGATCGGTGCTATCCCACAACTATTAGGTAGTATTTTTAGTTTGGTAAGGTTGTGTTGTAGTTTCTTTCTGGCATTTGTTCTTTTCCCTGTTCTTAGGTTTTGTTGGGTTGTAATTGTTTGTTGTCTCTGTATAAAAAAAGGCGCGTATAGTATGTTACGAGATGTGTTCCTATTTATCTATTTTAATATGTTGAACATATGGACCACACTTATGTGTAATGTGGAAACATGCAGTGTAAATAGAAAAATCTCATAAAAGCACTTAACCAACGGTAAATGCAATATAAGGCTGGAAGTTTGTTAAAACAGTAAGTTTTAGCAAAAGAAGGACAACAAAGATTGTCGTAGAATTACAGTTCATTTTTACTGTTCCTTAAGAGCTCAAATCTACAAATCTCTTTGAATGTTGTTGCAGTAAAATATTAAATGAATTAACATTTCAAAATGAAAATGTAAGAGTTAAAGGCAAAGAATAATTGTGAAGTATTAGAGTGGAGATTATGCATTAGCTCATAACAAGCTTCTGTCTACACTAAAGTGTGGCTTGGCCTGTCGAATTTTTAGTAAAGGATAAATACTTTAAAAATCGCTTAAAAAAAATTATTCTTAGCATCCAAATAAGTTTTTGAAACTTTTGTCCAAATTGGTTTCAAAGGAAAGTTTTGCATCTAAGTATTTTAAGAAATTTATTTTTCAAGTGACGTATAAATTTGGAATGTGAAATGGGTTTTTATGGAATTTCTAACTTCTGAAGGCCATATGTTAAGCATAGAGAAGGTAAATAAATTAGTAAAATGCGAATTTAGTGGTGCATTAAGGTTGACGATACGATAAAACGCAAACGATAACAAAGGAAAAGCTGTTTTAACCTTGGAATTTCTATTTCCATCCTTGTAGACGACATGCGAGAGTCCATTTTTGGATTCAATTCCATTTTAGAGCTTGAAAACGAGCCTCCGTATGTGTTTTGTATGTAGAAATATTGGAAGAAATTTGGGGCAACGAGAGGATTTCCATTGTACAGCTGGGATTGGTAGTTTGTAAAACTGGTACGAATGTAGGGTTCTTCACCTAAACAACTTTTCCAAGCATAGGATTAACATTTAGGAGACGATATTTCCGACGCGTTAGATTTTTGGTCAGTAGGAACTGGATGCAAATTGATTGCACCTTACTTCTATTTGTAGGTGAATAGGAATTTTCGGTAAAAAGATTTTCAAAATCTGTATACATATAGAACTGCCAGTTCATGTATAGGTTATTTGCACCATATTTTGAAAAATGTTTTAAAAACGAAAAGCATTCATATAGGAAGGCCTGATTAAGAATCATTCTGCATACATGTTTCTAGGCTGTGATACACTATGCACTCGTGCACGTTTGTTGTAAAATTGGCAGTACACTGATTGGTTTTGTAGTTTAGGATAACTGCAAGCTAGGACCATGACTTAGTTATTGGTATAATTTCGAGGACGAAATTCTTTTAAGGGGGAAGAATGTAACACCCCGTAAATTTAACAGTTAGTTGTTTAATTAGTTAATGGGTTAATTAGGCTCCAAAAATGAAATATGTGCAAACGATGGAATTTGGCCATGAAACTTGCACCATTGAATTCATGGCGAAATCTGGGCAACTTTCATATTTAGAGAGTTGTGATCGGAGTCCAAACAAAGAAGTCACGGACAAAAAATGAAATCGGATCAAAAACAAATAAAATTGAAAATAGGAAAAAATAAGTAGACAATGACCGGGTGCAACATCCCCTATCTGGAGGCCTTAAGCTGAGCGCTATAGATGCTGCAGTCATCCATAGTATTAACTTCCGATGACCAAATATGGTAATGTTAATGGTATCCATAATATCAGAAGCACATGAATATGAAACAAAATCGCAGATTTCACAAAAACAACATTCCAGATTACATTTCAAAAAACATGTATCATATCCAAATTACATAATCCCATAATCATTTCCTAGGTTCAGATAAAATATAATCATTACAAAATACGCCAAGAGCGACATATGAAGATGCCCTTGTTTGACCAGAGTACTATATAGTCATATCTAACTTAATACATCACAACGGAATCAACAAAATAAAACAACAACTTCTAAATAGCTATCCATCAGCCACCTGCTCATTTATGGAAGCTTTATTCGCCAACCTACTAATAGTCTAAAAACCTCAACCCTCAGAGTGCTCAAAACAATTTTGACCACCCGAGAGTTTAAGGGGAAAAACAAAAACTTCGAGTCAGACATAAAGCCTGGTGTGAATAATACTATACATCTCAGTTATTTGATAGTAAGTGAGACCACAGCCCTTAGCGGAATGGGTTTCCCCTCACTAATACCCTTTTAAAACATATCTTTTGCAAATCATTTCCTGCAATCAAAGTTGGTTAGAACTGTAAAGCATTATCATGTAAACATACATATTAGGTAACAAATGAACTATCTATCCGAACATTATAGTTTTGTTTGTCTAACTACTAGCCTTTGGCTGACTCGGGCCTACCAGACAATAAAAATAAAATAATCTAACATCTGTTAGATACTCTTCTTCTGGACGGTCTATCCCTAACTTATCTATTAAATACTCCTCTTCTGGATGGTCTGTCCCTAACTTATCTTCTCCCAGGATCACCTAATCCTAATGGTTTTGCGGGCTCACCAATAACCTATCTGTAAACAAATATATATTCCCTTCTGTGTGTAATCATCATTTTAATCTTACCTGTGGCAAAGCCCTACACACTGGAATTTTGGACTAAATTAACTGGGGCTAATAGTTAATGTATAGGGCACGACCCTATACCAGTCCCATCTGGTATTCTAATATCCGAGTCATTTTACTTGGGGTAATCTTCCCAAAAATTTCCTTGAAAATCTTTTCATCTCAAATTGATTTAAAACCTTTAAATCAAACTTAAACAAGGAAAATATGTATACTCCATGCTTTATTCAAAATCACCTTGCCATGTTATATATACTTTACTCAAATCTTTGTTGATGAAAACATTTAAACCTTTGAAAGTACCCCTTTCGAATTCACTGAAAGTACCTCTTTCGAAATCAAGTAAAAGCCTTCTTTATAACCAAGGCCGAAAGGCCAAAACATTCCTTTCGAAACCATTTGTATACACCTTTCGAAACCATTGAAAAACCTTTCCTTCGAAAGCTATAAAACCTTGGACATCCTATCTTTAAAACACTTAAACATTGCCTTTCAAAAATATTGGAAAACCTTTCCTTTCAAACCTTTTAAAACCATTGGGAAACCACTGCTTAGAAACCTTCTTTAAAACCTTTCAAAAGTATCAAAAACTTTGCAAACAACAAACCTTTCGAAAGCATTTGGGTTAAATTTAAAACATGTGGAAACACCTTTCGAAACCATTAAAATCATCTCTTTCGAAACCATTTGGGTTCTACCTTCAACAGAGCAAAAGGGTCAAAAAACATTTAAGTCGAAAGCACCCTTTTGAAAGCTATTCCTAGGTAAAGAAGTGATTGTGTCGAAACCAACCTTTCAAAAGCATTGGAGAAGCGACCAATTTTTAAAACAAAGTATACCTTCCGAAACCATGGACTTCGAAAGTTAGAAAAGCAACAGCTAGGGGTTTCGACCCCATTCAAAAGCATTTACTTAAAACAAAAGACGTAACCCAATAAAAACCATTCCTTTAAAACATTTGACTCAGCTAAAAGCCAACCAGGTCAAAAGCACTTCCTTCGAAAGCAAAGCAGGCGCGTTTCATTTAAAAGCAAGACAACGTTTCGACCCCTTCAGAACCCTTAGCGTCGACCCTGTGCCTTGCGCCTTAGTCCAATTCATTACGTACCAATTACTTGATACCAGGTGCATTGGTTTCAATGGCAATGAAGGTAGAAGTACTTGGTCGGAACCCTTGGTGCCGAAAGTAGTGAAACAGGCAAAAAGCATGTAAAAATTGATTTTTACTTTTTAAAAAAATTTCTTTTCAACTAACCTGCCTTGTTTGTCAAAATATTATTGGTTGCTAATTTTCTTTTCTAAAAGTGCTGCCAATATTTCAGAAATAAACAATTTAATTTATTTATAAAATACCACTTCTCCTTTTATAAATATATAAAACATTTAAGTCCCATACCTTAAATGATTTTATATATCTATTAAAACACTTAGGAAAATTCTACAAAAATTTCTGAAAATCATCTTTAATATTTTTTCTAACATATATTAATTCCAGACCATAAACAAATATTATTTAGCTGTAAATAGTTTTAAACTCAAATAAACATTTTCTTCACTAGAAAATTATTATAAAACCACATTAATTCAGAAAGTTATGAAAATTGAAACCCATCTCTAAAATATCATTTCTGATCTAAATTTAAAATCGCAAGACATATAGATGCCATTAGATAGGGTTTTCACATTGAAACATGTCATAAAACCTATATGATTAAGTGTAAATCTTTAACAAGTATATATAAACATTTAATCATTCAAAAACATGACATAATCTTGCAAGATTAATCGGATTTAACCTTAAACCCGAAAACAATAAAAATATGAGATGTAGTTATTATTCACCTTAGCTTTGAGATTATGGAGTTTGAGATTTGAATGGATTAAGCTGATTAATCTTTTTTCATTTGCTTTCTTTATCCCCTTCTTGCTTAATGGTGGCCGGCCTCTATACTTCAATTTTTTGATTTAGTAATGAACATGTATTCCTAAGGGTTTAGGGTATAAGAATGCTCTTTTCCCAACTTTGCCCTTGCCTATTACCCTTGTCTATTTTAATTCATGTTAGCTCATTTTAGTTTATTCATTAACATGGCACGACTAGCCCTATTAATTACAAATCTCAATCCCCAAATAATATTTCATTATTTCATTTAATTTATATAATTAAATGTTCCTAATAATGTTACTAATAATATGGGATGTTACAATCTACCCTCCTTAAAGAATTTCGTCCTCGAAATTACGATAAGGTACACACCAAACCAAACATAAAGGTAAAACATACCATCAAATAAATTAGGATAAGCGTCTCTAAACCTGCTCTAGGTCTCCTAAGTACAGTCTCTCTCATCGTTGCTCCACCGGACTTTCAATAATCTGACTGCCTTGTTCCTTAGCCTCTTCTCATCTCTCGTGACTATTCGAGCTGGCTTTCTAACTATAGTCAAGTCTGGTTCTACTACTAAATCATCTAACACAGTCGATGCTATAGTATACTCCATATCTTTAACACACTTTCTTAAAGGAGAAACATGAAAAACATAGTGGACTCCTGCCAAACTGCTCGGTAACTCTACTCTATATGCGAGTTTCCTGATCCTCTTTATAATAGGAAATGGTCCTACGAATCTCTGTGCCAACCCTAGTTTTCAGGATCTAATCACACCCTTCATCGGTGATACCTTAACAAAAACATGATCTCCAATAGAGAACTCTAAGTCTTTCCATCTTCTGTCTGCATAACCTTTCTATCTAGACTGAGCTTCCTTCATCCTAGCATGAGTCAACTCAATCTTTTTTGCAGCTTCCCTAACCAAATTTGGACTAAGAACCAACCTATCACCGGTCTCTAACCAATAAACTATTGATTTGCATGGCCTTCCATACAAAGCTTCAAACGGTGCCATCCCTATACTAGTCTGATAACTGTTGTTATACAAAAATTCGACTACGTGTAGATGGTCTTCCCATGGTCCTCCAAAATCTAACTCACAAGCTCTTAATAAATCCTCTAAGGCTTTGTTAACTCTTTCTGTTTGCCCATTGGTCTGCAGATGGTAAGCGGTACTCATCTTGAGCTTGGTTCCTAAAATATCCCGTAGAGTCTTCTAGAACTCACTAGTGACCAAGGAATCTCTATCACTTACTATACTACTTGGAATTTCATGAAATCTAACTTTATTCTTCATAAACTTAGCCAAAACAGGTGTCGTCCTAGTCGACTTAACTGGAATGAAATGGTCACTCTTAGTTAGTCTATCCACTATGGCCCATATACTTTCATTTCCTCTACTAGATCTTGGCAACCCATCTATAAAATCCATAGAAATAGAATCCCACTTTCATATTGGAATATCCAATGGATGAAGCAACCCACTTGGCTTCTGATGTTCGGCTTTTACCAGTTGATAGTTCAAACACTACTTCACCCATAAGCCAACATCCTTCTTCATTCCTTCCTAGAAGAAACTCTGCTTCATATCCTAATACATCTTAGTTCCTCCCAGATGAACAGTGAACTTCGAATGATGGCATTCCTCCAAAACTTCCTTCCTTATGTCTCCTACATTCGAAACACATAACCCACCTTTCTTTCTCAACCACCCATTCTAGTCAAGACTAAAATCCTTTAATTCATTGCTCTCCGTTCCATCCCTTAACCTCTTGATCCATTTAACTAACACTGGACCCTCCTCCTGTTTAGAAGCAATCTTTTCGATCATCACCGGTCGAACTTCTAAACAAGACAACACAACGGGCTCCTCACTAAACCCAGCTTCAGATCTCCACTACATTCTACAAGTTGACAATGCTTCTAAACTTTCCACTCTACTATCATAGCCAACACTGCATTCTGATGCTTCCTGCTAAGCGCATCCGCAACCTTATTACCATTCCCTGGTGTGTATTCAATTCCAAAATCATAAGCAGCAATAAACTCTAACCTTCTCTACTGTCTCATGTTCAGCTCCTTCTGAGAGAATAAATACTTCAACGAATTATGATATGTATAAAGTTCAAACCTCTCTCCCAAAAGATAATGTTGGGCGTGTTCTCACCCAGAAGACCTCGAGACTAAGAAGCTTGATCCATTCAGCATACCCCATTCGGCATACCCCATTCGGCATACCCCATCCGACAGACCTCATTCGAGCTCATTCGATAGACAAACCTTTCCTATCTCCATAACCGGATCAACCTTCCTAACTCCCACCGAACCACCTCCTGCCGAACCAACCGGACCAACCCTCCTGCCAAACCAACCGGACTAGCCCATGTCGAACCATCTCCACACCGGATCAACCTCACCATCCCACCACCGGTCCAAGCAACTACCGGTCCATTCTATACTCCAACCACCTCCGAACCAAGCAATGACGAACCAAGACGTACCAGGCCAGATCACATCAGCCCAGGCCCATCAGCAAATATACACATCCTAGACCCCTACCCCCAGCCTCACTCTATAAATAGAGGGGCAGGGGTACAACAATGGGGAGAAGTTTTTGAGAGCTCAAGCACGGATAGGACTTTCAAACAACTTTCTTTTACTGGTATCAAAGCTTTGTACTTGTAATCAGAATAAGAGAAGAGAAATAACATATAAAGTGGACGTAGGCACATTCTGGCTGAACCACTATAAATCTGCGTGTCTTTTTACAGTTTAGCCCCTGTTTTTTATATATTTGCATAAATCGCTCAAATCACTAAGAATAACATAAGATCTACTAAATCATACAACTTCGAGGTGTTTGTCCATTTTTTGAACAAACATTTTTGGTGCTTTCATTGAGAGTTAGAAGCTCGAAGCTTCAGCTTCATCTACTTAACAAGTTTTCCTAACAGCATCGTCCGCCACTTGGAAAACATGCCTCCCAAATAGAGAAAAGATGTTAACAAAGGAAAAAACATCGCATCCAGCAGTCTTCCAGATCCAGCTGTCACGAATCAAGTAAATCGTCCTCCTCCAGCAACGGTAACAAATGAAGGACAGGCTAACCCAACCACTCCTGCCACAGAACAGCCTGCAGCAATTACTAGGGCAGATTTGGACAGAGTTGTTGTTGAAGTAACTAACCGCTTCACGTCCCAGCAGGAAGCCTTGGTGGACCATCTCATGTCACGCTTGAGGGACGCTGAAGAATCCAACCGCAACACTGAATCATGGGGCGAGTCCCAGTCTGGAGGATCTCAGAGACAGCAAAGATCTTCCTTCTTCGAAGGAGCTAACGGCAGAAGTAGCCGTGGTAGGAGCCGAGACCGAGCACAGCCCAAAGTTAGGCCTGAGGAAACGTTTGGTACCGAACCCAACGGGGAAGGTACCGGGCGAAGGTCAACTGTAGCTGAGCCTGTCATGCTGCCTAACCACAGAAACGCCAGTGAACGGGGCCGAGCTAGAGTCCAGCCCGAAGTTGGACCCGAGGAAGTGCTTAGATCAAAACCCAACAGGGGGAGATCAAGGCAAGGGCCAACTGTAGCTGACCCAAGCATGCTCCCAGAAGATCAAAGGCAGCCACTGGAAAATATGAGGAATGATAGACGATACCATCCCTACAGGTCATCTGGATGGAATCAATCCCACAGAACAGAACCAAACTCATTTCTATCTGCTCCAAGTTCTGATGAAAGAATGGCACGCTTATTCAGAGAGTGTGTCCAACGGGAGCAAAGAGATCGAGGGATAGGCGCTAGGGTAACCAGCCCTTTCGCCCGCAATATCGAAATTGCTATCACCCCCCGAGAATGGAAGATGCCAACAATGGAACCCTACAAAGGAACCTCCGATCCCGTTGTACACTTACAAAGGTACACGCAGCATATGCTCATGAGTGGAGCAACAGAGGGAGTACTATGCAAATGCTTCCCGCTCTTCTTGGCTGACCTTGCTACCTCCTGGTTCTGTCATCTACCCCAAGGATCCATCAGCTCGTGGGAAATGTTGAAAGAAAAATTTATCAGTCAATTCCGCATTCATGTGGAGCAACCTAAGGACGCTTATTCCTTATCCAGCGTCAAACAAAAACCTGGAGAAAAGCTGCAGCAATACCTAACCAGATTCAACGCCGCAGCAGCCGCAGTTCAAGATGCCGATGAGAAGCTTATCCTAATGGCCCTCTGCAGTGGTGTGCATCCGGACACTAAATTTGCTAGAAGATTGACAAAAGAAAAACCAGCTACTTTACCCGATTTCTTCCATGAAGTCGGAAAATACATGAGGCTTGAGGATGCTGCCGTTGAGGGGCAGTCCGGACAGAAAAATAAGACGACCCATGGCAATGCCCCTGCTGTGGCAAGGGACGTTCGAAGAAATGATTCCAGAGACAATGCTGGGGGCAAGAAGGTAGAAAAGCGCCTATATCGGCCAGGACCAAGATTCGACACTTACACCCCTTTGAACGAGACCGTTGAAAATATCTTCCTTGCCACCCAAGGCGAAGTTAGATACAAACGCCCACCATACAAGAAAGAATCAGATAACGCACAGAAGTCTGGAAAATTCTACCGCTTCCACGAATCTCACGGACATGATACCAACGAATGCCATCATCTCCGAGATCTGATTGAGGAACACATCAGAAGGAAGAAACTGGAACGTTATGTAAAAAGTCAAGACAGGACTCCAGCTCCTGCCAATGAAAACCCAAGGCTACCCTCACCAGGGACCGACAGAGGAAACCGCAACGCTAGCAGCTCTAGTCAAGAGAAGATAGTGGTCCATACCATCTCAGGAGGTCCGCACATCGCAGACAAAAGTTGGAGAGAGATGGAAAGATATGGGAAGTCGCTTAGAGACAATAAAGACTGTGTCAATACGGTTATAGAAGAGCGCCACCCAAAGCGGAAAGAAAGTGATGACATCACATTCAGTAAGCATGACCTAGAAGGAAGACAGTACCCTTACATGGATCCCATGGTTATCTCTGCCCGACTCGGTCCCGCCGAAGTTTACCGAATCCTGGTAGACACTGGAAGCTCTGTAAATATCCTGTTCAAACACGCATTCGACAAAATGAAGCTATCAATGAAGGATGTATCTCCCTGCGATAAACCACTACACGGTTTCACTGGAGATGCGAAGATGCCCCTCAGGCAGCTGGACCTCTTTGTTGAGATTGGAAGCCATCCTCGCTCCATTGTAAGGAAACAGACGTTTGTGCTGATAGAAAACCATTCGGCCTACAACACCTTCTTAGGAAGACCAGCCTTGTCTGACTTCCAGATTGTCCTAGCCCCATGGTGCCTGAAAATGAAATTTCCAACAGACAATGGGGTAGGGGAAGTGGAAGGAGACCAGGATATTGCACGAGACTGCTATGTAACCGAACTTCGCAACAACCACAGGAAAGATAAAGGGAAAGGTGTAGAGATTGCCCTCTGCACAAAAAGCCTTGAAGCATAGCAACTAAAGAAAGCCCCTCCTCTTCGATACACCAGCGACCCTTTCAATGAATTAGACCCTAGGGACAAAGAGGAGGAGGCCACCGCCGAGCCTGCAGAGGCTATGGAGTTTATATCTATAGACAAGCACGACTCAAGTAGGCTACTGAAAATTGGGTCCCAGCTGAAAGCTGAATTGAAGGAACAACTCATTGATTTTCTCCGCCACAACTTGGATGTATTCGCTTGGTCACACGCTGACATGACCGGAATCTCCCCCGACATAGCATGCCATGTATTAAACATTGATCCTACCAAGGCGCCTGTAAAACAAAAAAGAGAAGTATGGGGGCAGAGCGATCAGCATCCCTTGATGAAGAAGTAAAGAATCTACTCGCCAATGACTTCATACGAGAAGCTGTTTACCCAGAATGGATCGCCAACCCGGTACTAGTAAAGAAGGCTAATGGGAAGTGGCGGACCTGCATTGACTTCTCCAACCTAAACGACGCCTGCCCAAAGGATTGCTTCCCGCTTCCCAGAATCGACCAACTTGTAGACAGCACAGCCGGGCACGAACTCCTATCTTTTATGGATGCATACTCAGGATATAACCAAATTCCTATGCATACTCCCGACCAAGACCACACTAGTTTCATCACCGACCGGGGTTTATACTGCTACAAAGTGATGCCTTTCGGACTTAAAAATGCAGGAGCCACCTACCAGCGCCTCGTCAACAAGATGTTTGCAGGGCTAATAGGACAAACTATGGAAGTATATGTGGACGACATGCTGGTGAAATCACGGAAAGCCAAAGATCACGTAAGCCACCTAGGCGAAATGTTCCAGGTACTTCGACAGTATGGAATGAAGTTGAATCCACTAAAGTGCTCCTTCGGAGTGTCATCGGGAAAATTCTTAGGGTTCATCGTCCATGCCCGAGGGATTGAAGCAAACCCTGAACAAGTCCGAGCATTAAGGGACATCAAGATACCTTCCACCCGAAAGGAAATGCAAAGCCTAAATGGAAAAGTGGCCGCCCTAAGCCGATTCATCTCCAAGGCAACGGACAAGTGCGTCCCCTTTTTCGAAGCTCTAAAGTAAGATAAAGGAAAGTTCAAATGGACGGACGAATGCTTAACCGCTTTCCTTAACCTAATCGAACACCTCCAGAAACCACCGGTACTCTCGACCCCAAGCGAAGGCAAAGAATTATACCTATACCTTGCTGTGTCATCTCACGCTTTAAGCGCTGCCTTGGTAAGGGAAGACAACCGCACGCAACGACCAGTTTACTTCGTCAGTAAAAGGTTTACTGGGGCAGAAGTCAGATATCCTAAACTTGAAAAGTTAGCATACTGTTTACTAATCACTTCACGAAAACTACGTCACTAGTTCCAATCCCATTCCATCAAAGTTCTGACCGATCAACCACTGAGGCAGGTACTCCATCGTCCCGACACTTCCGGGCGACTACTTAAATGGTGTATTGAGCTGAGTCAATATGATATCACCTATCACCCTCGCACCGCCATCAAGGGACAAGCCATGGCTGATTTCATTGTAGAGTTCACTACCAACGAGGATAAGGAGCAACTGGAAATAACAGAAGATATCAAGTGGAATCTCTTTGTGGACGGTGCATCTAACGAACAAGGCTCGGGGGCAGGTGTGGTAATAATCACTCCCAGGGGAAATAAACTGCACTATGCTATAAGGTTGGAGTTCGCTGCCACCAACAACGATGCAGAATATGAAGCAGTGATAGCTGGACTAGAAATTGCCATAGAAATCGGAGCCAATTCTTTGTGTCTTCACAGCGATTCTCAACTTATTGTTAATCAAATACTAGGAGAATTCCAAGCTCGAGAGGAACGACTCATAGCATATCTAAAGAAGACCAAGTTGCTTCTCAGCCGATTGGATCAGTACTTAGTCAAACACATCCCTCGGGAAGAGAACCAAGAGGCCGACGAATTGGCAAAGCAAGCGAGTATGAGAGACATCGCCATCTTCGGGGCAGTAACCATCTCAAAGCAAACGGTCCCAAGTTTTGAGCAAGTGAATCTGATAGCTGCAGCCGAAGAAGCAACTTGGATGACTCCCATCCGAAACTACCTACAAAGTGGCACACTACCCGACGGGCGTAATGAAATCAAGAAAATCTTGAGGAAAGCGTCCCGTTATACAATACAAGAAGACATCCTCTATCGGCGCGGTTTCTCTAACCCATTATTAAGGTGTGTCACCGGAAGGGAAGCCAAGGAAATCTTATCCAACATCCATCAGGGGAGCTGTGGAGATCACACCGGGGGGCAAACATTAGCAAAAAAGATACTCCGATACGGATATTTCTGGCCCACCTTAAGCAAGGACGCCTTAGATTTCGTCAAGAGATGTGACAGATACCAAAAATTTGCTAAGATTCCACGGCTACCAACAACTGAGATTACTCAAATGACCAGCCCTTGGCCCTTCGCAATATGAGGAATTGACTTAATCGGCGAGCTACCGATGGGCCGAGGCGGGGCCAAATATGCTATAGTGGCAGTTGATTATTTCACCAAATGGGTGGAAGCAGAACCTCTGAATAAAGTATCTTCAGCAAAAGTTATTAACTTCTTGATCAAAAATGTTCTGTGCAGGTATGGAGTCCCACTCAAAATCATATCAGACAATGGACTTCAGTTTGACAGCGAGGAATTCACCAATTGGTGCCGAGAACACGGAATTCATAAAAGCTTCTCATCCGTAGCGTATCCCCAGGCAAACGGACAAGTCGAAGCAGTCAACAAAATTCTGAAAACTCTGATAAAAAAGAAGCTCGAAAAGTCAAAAGGCGCTTGGGTGGACGAACTCCCTACGGCACTGTGGGCTTACCGCACATCTTTCAGAACATCAACGGGGCACACTCCTTTCTCTTTGGCTTACGGATCGGAGGCTATGCTCCCGGTTGAAACCCTTGTGCCTTCCCACCGTAGGATCCACTATAACCCAGAAGAGAATGAAGAGCTCCTCAACATGTCTTTGGATCTAGTCGAGGAAAGAAGAAATGATGCAGTCCTTAAAGCAGCAGCCCACAAACAAAAAGTGGCGGCACACTACAACTCCAAAGTCAAGCATCGTACCTTACAGGAAGGGGATCTTGTCCTCAAGCGAATCTTCCCTCGCCCCGGAGCACTAGACCCAATCTGGGATGGACCATATGTAATTCATAAAGATCTCCACAACGGAGCCTATATTTTGTCAACAGTGGACGGAGAGGTGTTCCAGAGGGCATGGAACATCCAACACCTCCGTCGATACTTTTCTTAACTTGTATTGCCCATATGAAGTAAATTAACAAAGAGAATCAGTGGACGTAGGCATTTTCGTGCCGAACCACTTTAAAAACCTTGTCTCTTTTTTAACTTGTTCCTTTGTATCTTGGCTGCTTGTTAACTTTATCCTTTTCTGTTGAACAAAATCCTGAGTATATAGCATTTCTATTCAAAGCACTCCACAACGCAACTTCACCTGGACAAGACCCAACAGGTACTATGCGAATCTATGCCCTCGCCAATGAGACACTTTTGCTCCAGCATCCCTCTGCTGCGGGTTAACTCATTGCTCGCGACGGCCCTTAAAGCCAACTGTAATGAGCCGATTATAAGCCACCGAGAAGGCCGACTATAGCCGAGGCAGCTCATTACGGCGTTAGGCTCGCCGACAACTGTGAACCGACTATAAGCCCCAACATAAGGTGTGGCCAGCCAGGGGCAGTTCACAGTTGACGATCGGCACCCACGCTAGCCGGCCATAGTAAATCGAATAATACCCACGATTACGGGCCATAATGGCCCGGGTAGTTACTGTGCGCGATCTCGGCTCCGATGTGTCTTAAGTGCGGCTGTGGTAAAAAAGAATTAACTCCCCGCGGAGGCGTAAGATGGGTGACGAATGTCTCCAAGACCCACAGCTAGGGAAAGTGACTACAAAACCCGTTTGCCACGAACTTAAGCACATCGAAGGCCTTCCATGATTGGAAGTTTTACCTTTTCACGTATTTCAATTTTACTTAAAAAGCTTTTTCCCTATCCCCTATAACAATCCCTAAAGTACATGATACAGAGTAGGAGATACTCGCCAATGGGTGTAAGGACTCACAGTGGCAGGACATTCGACTACATTCCATGCTCGGTCATACAAGATATTCAAGACTGCCATCTACGATTAAAACATGAAAGGCGGTATTTTCTTCTTTTATGTACAAATACATGACTATAATCTGTTCACACCACACACTAATATTACAAGTCATGAAATTATGTTTTGAAACCAAAACCTGACATCAAACACAATTCAATTACAAGAATATGCATAGCTATATTTCTTATACGACATGTCGAAAAAGCAACAAACATTCAAGAAAATCAGCCCAAGTTAAAGAATTACACGTCAAAAATAAGACTATTTATTACAAGTGGCAAAATATTACAACCTAAAGGCTACGTTACTATCTTTTCGACTAACATATACAACACTGTCGAATCCACAAAAAGAGTTTTTCTAGGTATAATCAAGGAGCCGGCTGCAGTGGAGCTTTATCCTTGCCCTGTTGACCCCCTGTCCAGTCAAAAAAAAAGGAGGACTCATTAGCAATAAGCAACCAAGTTGATGGAGAAACTAAAAAGGGAGACTTACCAGCGCCTGCTTCCTGACTATCCTGATCGTCATCCTCTACCTGCACGCCTACCTCCTCGGCGGCAAGCAACCGCATACCTTCCTTCACCGCCACCTTCTCCTCCTTGGCAAACTGGGCAGTGACCGCATCCATGCTGAAGGCCACGCCACCATCTTTATCCGCATCGGCCTTGGCCTCCTCCAGAGCCCGAAGATAGATCTTAGCCATGATCCTGGGATAATCATCCATCCAGGATAGGTTGCCCTGCCTCCATGTTTGGAAGTACATGTCCTGGAGCATTTCGTCCATCATCCCCTCATTCTCCTCAAACTCCCTCATCCGGGCCTCAGAAGCCAACAACCTCCCAACGGCAGCATCTCTCTCCGATCGGTATCTCGAGTAGTCGGCTAGAAGGGATCCCCGCATTGCCTCCATCTCCTCCCTCAACTTAGCTTGAGCAAGCTCTGCAGCCTCAAGTTTCCCGGACAATTCCTCCACCTGCTCGAGATCCGCTTTCCGAACCTCGTCCACCGTGGCAATAGCCATGTCAATCCGCTCTTTGCAAGTAGCTTCCATTTTCCACAATTCGGCCCGACTGGCCTCTTCCATGTTTTTCCTTAATCGTCCAGTAGCAGCCTCATGCTGAGAAATCTGAATAGCCTGATCCGCAAGCTATTTGGCCTGATCCGAAACCACCAATCAAAGTCGGATATTGGCGCTCCCAATCTCCTCTCCGGCCTTAACCAGCCGGGCATGATGCCCCATCAGCTTCTTGGTCTCCTCCGCCACCCGATCAATATTAGCCTTGGCCTCGTCTCCCATAGTGATTATACGAGTAGTGAGTAAATCGAGATCTAAGGACTTAGCTTCATCAAGTACCCGTACCATGGGGTTGCGGGGGAGAAGGTGTTCACCAGTGGCTTCGTCAAAGGTAATATCATGAGAGCTCGGATCCAGATCAGGATGACCCGCAAATGGATTACGAGCCAAGTCAGGACGGTCGATATGAGTAACAGAAGGGTTTCCGGACGGGTGCGGAGAAGGTGCAAACTCGCTATCCTCCTCCGTGATATCATGAAGAGGCTGAGCCGGGAACTGAGGACCAGGCGAAGGTTCAGATAAAGGACGACTCCTCTTTCTCTGCTGAATACCCTCTTCGATAACCCCGAGAAGAGGACGGTAGCCGACTACATCCCCGGAGCGGTGGGTCGAAGGCTTCGGCTTGACAGAAGTTTTGGAAAGCTTGTACTGTTCAAGCCTGTGCCGAAAATCTGAGGCTTTGACCGTTTTACCTGCTCCTGATATGAAGAAAAAGTGTCACAAGCATATATTGTTCTATACTTCGAGAAAACACAGCAAATTAAAAGGAGAGAAACACATCTGTGGTTGTACAAACCCTGAGGTGGAGTAGGATACTACAATAGGTCCTGGATTTCATTCCAGGACGGGAGCGGATCATAAAATATTCCTAAGTCCCTATCATTAGTGAAGCATGCAGGAGTCAAGAGTTCACCTTGAGTCGTCGGAGCCACCCTGGCTGGAATGGTCTGGGAAGACTCGCTTGCACCGGTCCCGGCTTTGTCCGCTTTCCCGGTTTTCTCTACCAAAACCGGATCTTTGTCCAGCCCCTCGAAAGCCTGGTGGAACGCATCGTCCGTCCACTCCTGAATCTCGCCCGCTTGCCCAGGAAGCAAGGCCCCGATGCCATCGCCACCTTCATCACCTTCCCGATCGTCTCCACCCTCGCCTCTTTCCTCCTCTATGTCTTCCTCCTCCCGGGTAAGTGGACAATTGCTGGGGGAGGGACCGTCTGACTTCTTGAGTTTCTTACCTCCGACGGCTGGAGGTTTTGTGAAAGGTTTCCTCTTGCTACTCTCTACCGTAACACCTTCCTTGGTCTGAGCAGCCGCCCTCTCCTCCACCGTCTCCCTCAGCTTAATTACCGACTGCTGTGGAAGGATTAAGTTATACTCCAAAAGAATCGCATTTCTGATCAAGAAGGCAGATGATCTATATTTCCCGAGAATAGCTTCTATCTCAGCCGCCGTCTGAACCAGGCGGTCAGTCTCCACAACCGCAAAGCCACCTGTCGCTAGCAAAAATGAGGAAGTATGAGAAGAAGCATCGCAATCGAAATGGAAATTATAAGTAAAAGCACCAACTTACATCCAGAAGTAAAGCGCCGAATTGATACAGAGTCGTCCCTAACAAAGAACCATTCCTTCTTGAACATGCTGAATTTGGAATACAGATCCAAGACCGGCTTGAAGGTCACAGCTGACTCCAAGCTAATGTATGGGGACCCCTTCTTATAGCCCCTCAGGTTGTATAGATACCGGATCTCTCGGTTGGAAGGAGCACGACCATACTTCCTCCGGAAAATGACGAAGAGGCTCACCAGTATAGCATAGGAGTTGGGTTGAAGCTGGAACGGGGCCACCTTAAGATATGTAAGGAAGCTGGCTATCCAAGCGTTCAGAGGAGGGATGGCATCACACATGCAGTGGTATCTGCTGTAGGCGAAGTACCCTTCAGGAGGATCATACGGCATAACATCTCTCCCAGGCAATATCAAGCGCGCCCTATCAATTCCAAAGGATCGGGAAATGACATCGAGCTGCTCCTCCTTGAGGGAACTAGGAAAGCAATCGGGCGGGGAGTTCAGAAGCTCCTGAGGGCCGTACCCGTCCACTAGTGATCTCGGGGCAGATCCGTGACGTTCTGGATTCGGCTGAGCTGGGGGCACGGCAGAGGAACCTCCTTCACCCCCAGATTTCTTTTTGTCTGATCGAGTATCCACTTTACGAGACATTATCTACAACACCGAAAAAACGTGTTGTTAGAACAAAGGAGGTAAAAAAGTAAGTATATAATATGGAATTTCACTCATAAAATCAGAATGTTCAAACTCCCGTTGTCATTCGGTAAAGTAAATGCAAAATTCTCAAGGCCGTTCGGTAGTTCTCATATCCATTCGGCATTCCCAACTCCATCCGTTTATACAGATATACAACTACCTTCGATAAACCATTTGTCCGACATAGAAAGGATCTCACCGGATTCAGTGAATATAGAGAAATTGATTCGGGCACCACGTTGATTCGGCTATCACTTTGATTCGGCTATCACTTTGATTCGGCTATCACTTTGATTCGGCTATCACTTTGATTCGGCTATCACTTTGATTCGGCTACCAGGTTGGTTCGGTTACCAGGTTGATTCGGCTACCACGTTCGACTCAGCTACGAAGTTTGATCCGGCAAGAGCAAATGTTTAGTTCGGCAGGTAGGAAATAGCAAAGGCGTACGGTCCCTACTTATAGACAAAAGGACACGACCGGACCATCTGGTTCGGCATCCAAGGACCAATTGCAAATGTCAAACAAAGCACGCCATATTCAAGAATATGCCCCACTTTGAGGGGCAAATGTTGGGCGTGTTCTCACCCAGAAGACCTCGAGACTAAGAAGCTTGATCCATTCGGCATACCCCATTCGGCATACCCCATTCGGCATACCCCATCCGGCAGACCTCATTCGAGCTCATTCGGCAGACAAACCTTTCCTATCTCCATAACCGGATCAACCTTCCTAACTCCCACCGAACCACCTCCTGCCGAACCAACCGGACCAACCCTCCTGCCAAACCAACCGGACCAGCCCATGCCAAACCATCTCCACACCGGATCAACCTCACCATCCCACCACCGATCCAAGCAACTACCGGTCCATTCTACACTCCAACCACCTCCGAACCAAGCAATGACGAACCAAGACGTACCAGGCCAGATCACATCAGCCCAGGCCCATCAGCAACTATACACATCCTAGACCCCTACCCCCAGCCTCACTCTATAAATAGAGGGGCAGGGGTACAACAATGAGGAGAAGTTTTTGAGAGCTCAAGCACGGATAGGACTTTCAAACAACTTTCTTTTACTGGTATCAAAGCTTTGTACTTGTAATCAGAATAAGAGAAGAGAAATAACATATAAAGTGGACGTAGGCACATTCTGGCTGAACCACTATAAATCTGTGTGTCTTTTTACAGTTTAGCCCCTGTTTTTTATATATTTGCATAAATCGCTCAAATCACTAAGAATAACATAAGATCTACTAAATCATACAACTTCGAGGTGTTTGTCCATTTTTTGAACAAACAGATGTCTCCACACCTTCAATGAAAATATCACTACAGCTAACTCCAAATCATGCGTTGGATATCTAACTTCATGTGGTCTAAGCTGTCGAGAAGCATAGGCTATCACTTTACCTTTCTACATTAACACAGCTCCTAATCCAGTTCCACATGCATCCGTATAAACTACCAAGTCATGATTCCCCTCTGGAACAACTAATATATGTGCATGGGTCAATAAGTGTTTCAATCACTAAAATGCTTCCTCACACTTATCGGTCCATACAAACTTCACATCCTTTCGCATTAGCTTGGTCATTGTCCTGTTATCCGCGAAAAATTCTTAACGAACATTTGATAATATCCAGCCAATCCAAGAAAACTCTTTATATCAGTCACTGTCTCTGGTCTCTTCCAATTACTAACAGCTTTGATCTTATCTGGATCGACTGACAACCCCTTCTCTGAAACCATGTGACCAAGAAACTTCACTTCCTTCTTCCTGAAATGACACTTCGAAAACTTCGCCTTCAGCTGATGCTGCCTTAGTGTCTCAAGCACACCTCTAAGATGAACTTCATGCTCCCTTTCATCTCTAGAGTATATCAAGATATCATCTATGAACACCAACAAGAACCTATCCAAGTGCTCTAGGAAACCTCGGTTCATCAAATCCACAAAGAATGCTGGCGCATTAGTTAGTCCGAATGGCATAACTAACCATTCGTACGATCCATATCTAGTTCTAAACACCGTCAAAGGAATACTATCCTCTGCTACTCTAAGCTGATGGAAACCTGTTGCTAAATCCAACCAAGAAATTACCTTGGCTCCACTCAACTGATCGAACAAATCGTCAATTCTAGGCAATGGATATCGATTCTTTATCGTCTTCTCATTCAACTTACGATAATCGATACATAACCTTAACGATTCGTTCGGCTTCTTGGTAAACACCGCGGCTACTCCCCAATGTGAACTACTAGGTCTAATAAAACTCTTGCTTTCTAAATCTACCAGCTGCACATTTAGCTCTCTCATCTCTATAGGTGTCATCCTGCTTGGCGGTCTACTCATCGATTTTGCTCCAGGCACCAAATCTATCCGAAACTCAATGACTCGTTTCGGTGGTAATCCTACTACAGGCTCAAAAACATCTGCAAATTCTCTAACTACGAAAACTTGATTCAAATCATCTTCCAACTCCACAACACCCAACAAAGCATTCACCTCACAACTAGGGCTTTCTACGGTATATACAATCCGATCACTCCATTCAGGGTGTCTAAGCGATATTTTTCTATCTTGACAAAATATCCTAGCATCATACTTACTTACCCAATCCATACCCAAAATAATTCCAAACCCTACAAAGTCAAACACATGCAAACTGCAAACAAAGGCATGACCTAACAAATCAAACTCTAGGGGTCACACTTCATCCCAAGTGTCGCATACCCTCTTAACGGATTTGCAATCCTTAAGGAAGTACTAAATATGAGGGTTCTAGGTTAAGCTTATCTACCAAACAATGATATATAAAAGAATGCGATGCACCAGTATCAAACAGAAAGCTAACAGGCATACCATGAATCTGAAGCGTACCTCCCAACATTGCCTTCCCTTTCTCCTGCGCTGTTGGTTCTGGTGCAGCAGGTTCCAATGCAAATACTTTGCCCCTTCGATCCTTAGCAGGCTCTTTGCATTGATTCTTATAATGACTAATCTGATAGCAGTTGAAGCATCTGATATTCTTCTTCCCGATCACTTCCTTCGCCTTTCCAATACGACATTCATTAGTAAAATGCCCCTTATTATCACACTTGAAGCAAACAACCTCAGACTTTTCTTCCTTCGCGACTCCACCTTTCTAAGCACCATTCTTATGAAAGAAGTTCCTTTTCTGACTCTACCCCACCTGGACCTCCTTTGCCCTACACTTCTCCAGAGAAGCAAACATCTCCTCATGCCTCAACGCTGTCTCTACCACAACGTCGCAAGGATCCCTAATATGAGGTAATGTAGCCCTTGCCAACTCAGGCTTCAACCCCCTTATGAACTTCTCATTCCTCTTCATCACAGTATCCACAGTGGCATGTCCATACCTTGACAACTCCTCAAACCTTCTAGCATATTCTAACACAGACATCTCCCCCCGCTCCAACTCAGCAATCTTTCTGAGCAAAGCAGACTGCGCCATCATAGACATGAATCTCTCCTAGAATATTCTCCTAAACTTAGTCCATGTCATCTCCTCTTTATTAACTCCAGCCGTCCCACTATTCCACCGAAATAGAGCTGCTCCTGGAAGCTATCTCAAAGCAAGCCTCCACTTCTGCTCATCATTGAGCCCAAAGTCTGCAAAGATCCTCTCACAATGCAACAACTAGTTCTCTACCTCAATAGCATCTTCAGTTCCAATAAATGACTTCCCTCCAAGTCTGACATAATCTCTACTTAAGATAGCATAATTGTTGACCACTGGAGCTTCCTGAACACCTACTACAGCATTTCCTCCAACCACTCCAGCAACAATTCCAGCTTGCATCATGTTTACGAAAAACTGATACATAGCTCCCATATCCACTTATGGGACTCCAACACCAACATTCCCCGCTTGTGCCTAACATTGGTTCCTTCTAGTATTCGATCTGGCATTACCATTTGTAGTGGTGCTTCCTCCAAGATTCACTCTTCCACTTCTAGCGTCCATATCTATATTCAAGCCTCTCGAGATACAAAAGAATAGCCTAAGAGAGATAGAAGAATAGAGATATAACATATACTTATATATAGAAAATACAAGTACGTTACTATAGCGTATCCCATACCCCAATCTTATCTATATTCCTTAGGATTATGTTTTCAAAATCATTTTTAGTTAAATTTTTTCATAAACCTATGCTCTAATACCAAGTTGTAACATCCCCTGTCTGGAGGCCCAAAGCTAAGCGCTACAGATGCTGTAGTCTTCCATAGTATTAACTTCCAGTGACCAAATACGGTAATGTTTATGGTATCCATAATATCAGAAGCACATGAATATGAAACAAAATCATAGATTTCACAAAAACAACATTTCTGATTACATTTCATAAACATGTTTCATATCTAGATTACATAATCCCATAGTCGTTTCCCAGGTTCAAATAAAATATAATTATTACAAAATACGCCAAGAGCGACATATGAAGATGCCCCCTTGGTTGACCAGAGTTCTATATAGTCATATATGACTTAATACATCAGAGTAGAATCAACAAAATAAAACAACAACTCCTAAATAGCTACCCGTCAGCCATTTTCTCGTCTCCCAAAGCTTTATTCGCCAACCTACTAATAACCTGGAAACCTCAACCCTCGGCCTACTCAAATCAATTTTGAGCACCTGAGAGTTTAAGGGGAAAAGCATAAACTTCGAGTCAGACATAAAGTTTGGTGTGAATAATACTATACATCTCGGTTATTTGATATTAAATGAGACCATGCCGCTTAGCGGAACGGGTTTCCCCTCACTAATACCCTTTTAAAACATATCATTTGCAAATCATTTCCTGCAATCAAAGCTGGTTAGAACTGTAAAGCATTATCATGTAAACATACATATCAGGTAACAAATGAACTATATGTCCGAACATTATAGTTTTGTTTGGCTAACTACTAACCTTTGGCTGACTCGGGCCTACTAGAAAATACAAATAAAATAATTTAACACCTGTTAGATACACTTCTTTTGGACGGTCTATCCTTAACTTATCTGTTAGATACTCCTCTTCTGGATGGTCTGTCCTAACTTATCTTCTCCCAGGGTCACCCAATCCTAATGGTTTTGCCGGCTCACCGATAACCTATCTGTATACAAATATATATTTCTTTCTGTGTGTAATCATCATTTTAGTCTTAACTTTGACAAAGCTCTGCATACCAGAATTTTGGACTAAATTAGCTAGGGCTAATAGATAATGTATAGGGCGCGACCCTATACCAGTCCCATCTGGTATTCTAATATCTGAGTCATTTTACTTAGGGTAATCTTTCCAAAATTTTCCTTGAAAACTTTTTCATCTCAAATTGATTTAAATCCTTTAAATCAAACTTAAACAAGGAAAATATGTATACTCCATGCTTTACTCAAAATCACCTTGCCATGTTATATATACTATACTCAAATCTTTGTTGATGAAAACATTTAAACCTTTGAAAGTACCCCTTTCGAAACCAAATAAAACCCTTCTTTATAACCTAGGCCGAAAGGCCAAAATATTCCTTTCAAAACCATTCGTGTAAACCTTTCGAATCCATTGAAAAACCTTTCCATCGAAAGTTATAAAACCATAGACATTCTACCTTTAGAACACTTAAACATTGCCTTTCGAAAACATTGGAAAACCTTTCCTTTCAAACCTTTCAAAACCATTGAGGAACCACCCCTAAGAAACCTTCTTTAAAACCTTTCGAAAGCATCAACACCTTTGTAAAAAACAAACCTTTCGAAAGCATTTGGGTTCAATTTAAAACATGTGGAAACACCTTTCGAAACCATTAAAATCATCTCTTTTGAAACCATTTGGGTTCTACCTTCAATAGGGTAAAAGGGTCATAAAACATTTAAGTCGAAAGCACTCTTTCGAAAGCTATTCCTAAGTAAAGAAGTGATGGTGTCGAAAACAACCTTCCAAAAGCATTGGAGAAGTGGCCAAGTTTTAAAACAAAGTATACCTTCTGAAACCATTGACTTCGAAAGGTAGAAAAGCGACAACTAAGGGTTTTGACCCCATTCGAAAGCATTTACTTAAAACAAAAGGCACAACCCAATCGAAACCATTCCTTTAAAACATTTGACTTAGCCAAAAGCAAACCAAGTCGAAAGCACTTCCTTCGAAAGCAAAGAAGGCGTGTTTTCATTTAAAAGCAAGGCAACATTTCAGCCCCTTCGGAACCCTTAGCTTCGACCCTGTGCCTTAGTCCAATTCGCTACGTACCAATTACTTGATACCAGGCGCATTAGTTTCAATGGCAATGAAGGTGGAAGCACTTGGTCGGAACCCCTACTGCCGAAAGTAGTGAAACATGCAAAAAGCATGTAAAAACTGATTTTTACTTTAAAAAGAATTTCTTTTCAACTAACCTGCCTAGTTTGTCAAAATATTATTAGTATCTAATTTTATTTTCTAAAAGTGCAGCCAATATTTCAGAAATAAACAATTTAATTTATTTATAAAATACCACTTCTCCTTTTATAAATATATAAAACATTTAAGTCCCATACCTTAAATGATTTTATATATCTATTAAAACACTAAGGAAAATTCTACAAAAATTCCAGAAAATCATCTTTAATATGTTTTCTAACATATATTAATCTCAGACCATAAAAAAATATTATTTAGCCGTAAATAATTTTAAACTCAAATAAACAATTTCTTCACTAGAAAATTATTATAAAATCCACATTAATTCAGAAAGTTATGAAAATTGAAACCCTTCTCTAAAATATCATTTTTGATCTAAATTTAAAATCGTGAGACATATGGATGCCATTAAATAGGGTTTTCACATTAAAACATGTCATAAAACCTATATGATTAAGCATAAATCTTTGACAAGTATATATAAACATTTAATCATTCAAAAACATGGCATAATCTTGCAAGATTAATCGGATTTAACCTTAAACCCGAAAACAATAAAAATATGAGATGTAGTTATTATTCACCTTAGCTATGAGATTATGGAGTTTGAGATTTAAATGGATTAAGTTAATTAATCTTCTTTCCTTTGATTTCTTTATCCCCTTCTTGCTTAATGGTGGTCGGCCTTTATACTTCAATTTTTTGATTTAGTAATGAACATGTATTCCTAAGGGTTTAGGGTATAAGAATGCTCTTTTCCCAACTTTGCCCTTGCCTATTACCCTTGTCTATTTTAATTCATGTTAGCTCATTTTAGTTTATTCATTAACATGGCACGTCTAGCCCTATTAATTACAAATCTCAATCCCTTAATCATATTTCATTTTTTTTTAATTTATATAACTAAATGTTCCTAATAATATTACTAAAAATATGGGGTGTTACACCGGGTCCCACTGATCGACTTCATGATTTGGGCGGTCGATCAGTCGGACATTGAAAGGCCGAGGAGAGGTTGAACCTTTGCCAACGGTCTGGATTATTCAGTTTTAAATCCAACACTTATTATTTGTTCTAGCCTCTATAAATAGGCATCCATACCCTCCTCCTCTTCTCATATTTTTTGATACATATAACAAAACTCTTCTATTTTCTCTTCTTTACCTTCTTCAGCAAAAATAGAACAGACTATAAATAATAAAAGATTAGAGAGAATCAAAAAATAATAAAATAAGTGGAAGAGATGATCGTATAAAATAGCGTAGCGCAACAATGAGGTAAATATCAATTTGACAAATCTTATATTCAGTTAATACTAAATAAATCTGTATGGTCAATAAGTGGAAATAATTAGAAATAAAGAAGGAAAGTTAAATAGACATTTAATGTGTAAATAAATATGAAGGTTAAATAGACATTTAATGTACAAACAAAGAGGCACAAGAGTTACAAGTGGGTAACTCCAAAAATAAATAAGCATTGATGGTTCCAAGAATAAAATATGAGTTATGAGGTTTTAAATAGTCACAACAATATTAATGGAGTTAATTAATGAACTTAGTGACAAAATTATGAGGAGATAAAGGAAGAATAAAAATGTGTAAGTCATACAAACTAAAAAGGAGATAAGTATGAATAGAGTAAATAAATTAGAGAAATTAACCCCAAATTTGAGGCGTAATAATGGGATACCTTATATGGCCTCAATTATTATTCGGATGGGATGATGTATGTATATAGTAGATATACATATAATTTATGACTAAGTTATAGGGATGCGAGGTCAGTCCAAAACTACATGGAAGTCTGCCCAGTTGAATCTGGCTAGTAGCGGTGTGGCTTTTCAGACTACTGTGGGACATCACCTATAATAAATAACCTTAGTGGACGTACGGTTAGTCCCAAATTCTATTGTAACATCCCATATTTTTGATAGCATTATTTAGGAGATTTAGTTAGATAAACTAGATAAAATAATGTGTTGATAAGGGGATTGAGATTTGATTTAATTAAGGTAGACGTGCCTTTTAACTAATAAATTAAAAGAAAGGTTTAAAATGAATTAGAGGAGGGGTATTATGGGAAAGAGGTCATTCATATATTGTCTTCCTTAGGCCGTATTTTCAATACACACATTCATTCTCACTTTCAAAAATTTAAAAGCTTGGTCGGCTGCCATTAACAAAGGAAGAAGAAGAGGAAACAAAAGAAAAGCTTAAGGAAAGCAAATTCAAATCAAACTCATTCAAATCTCAAGCCCTTAATCATTAAAGAAAAAGGTGAATAATGTTTACATCTCTAAATAATTTTCGTTTCAGTTTTAAGGTTAATTCCGAATGATTTTGCAAAGATTTGCCATGTGTTTGAATGATAGAAAGATTATATATATACATGTTGATGATTTATATATGTCCATATATATTTTATGACATGTTTTGAGATAAATCCCTATAAGATGACATCAGTTAGCCTTGCGAATTATTATGATGATCTAAAAAGTTATTTTAGAGGTGGGTTTTGATTTTAGAATTTTCTGAATTTTTGTGGAATTGTTATGAATTTTCTTAGGAAGAAAAGGTTAATTTGGGTTATACAATTATTTACAGGAAAAATAATTATAGTTTGGATTCAAAAAATTTATATGTTGAAGAGAACATATTATTTGATTTTTTGGAATTTTTCTAGAATTTTTCAAGGTGTTTTAATAGTTATACAAAATTATTTAAGGTATGGGACTTAAATGTTTTGTATAATTATAAAGGAGAAAAAGGCTTTTTCAAAACTATTCAAATTTCCAAATAAGGGAAATCGATAGCACTTTTGAATATAAATTCTGGCAACCAATCAAATTTAGACAAACAAGGCAGGTAGGGTACAAAAGAACTGTTTTAAAGTAAAAATAAACAGTCTTTCTTCTATTTCAACCCTTTCGGCAGAGCTTCCGCCTTCATTCCAAACCTTCCGACAAGGTCGAAAGGTATCAAACTGTTCGGCTAGGTCAAATATCAACGCACAAGGTATCAGGCAACTGGTACGTAGTGAATTGGATGGAGTCGAAAGTTTTAGGGACGAAAGGTTATAGCTTTCGAAAGAGATGAAGTTTTGTTTTGGTTTAAGGAAAATACGCCTGCTAGCTTTTGACAAAGAGCTTTCGAAATTGTCAAAAGGTTTAAAAGAAAAAGGTTTTGATTATTTTGCTTTCTTATTTGAAATGAAACCTTCCAACGAGGTCAAAAGGTATAGCTTTTGATAAGGCCGAAAGCATTGTTGCCGCTTCCTAACCTTTCAAAATAGATGTAGTCAAAGGTTATATTTTGTTTTCTAAAACTTGTCGCCTCTCTCCATTGAGTTCGAAGGGTGGGTTCTAACGCCAACACTTCATTGTTTTCGAAAGGTTTTATAAAGGTTTCGAAGCAGTTGCTTTCGACTCCAAGGTATTTCTGATCCTTTTGCATAATCCAAATGTTTTAAGTCGAAACGTTTTAAAGATTTCAAAGTAGTTAACTTTGATTGATTTTGAAAGGTTTTCCACCTGTTTTAAATTGAACCCAATGACATCGAAAGGTATTGAGTTGCACTGCTCTCAAAAGTTTTATTATATAAGGGAGGTACCCCAGGCTTTCGACAAAGTCGAAAGGTGAAACCTTTCGACTAGGTCAAAAAGAAACCTTCTAACAAGGTCGAAAGGTGGGACCTTTCGACAAGGTCAAAAGGTATGGTTTTGAAATGCTTTCGAAAGGCTAAGGTTTAAAGGATTTAAACGGTAGATGTCGTATGTTTTAAAGCTTGTAAAAAGAAAACTTTCAAAAGGTTTATAAAGAGTTACCTTCAATGATTTCGAAAGGTTTATTAAAGGATGTGAAGGAGTTACCTTCAACACTTTTGAAGGGTTTTGTAAATGGTTTTGAAGGAGTTACCTTCTATGTTTTCGAAAGGTTGTTTAAAGGTTTTAAACAAGGGTTTCGAATATAAGAACTAGGCAGATAACTTAAGTGTTTTAAGTTATAAAGGACATTAACTTATAATAAAGGATAGACAATCCTTATTGAACATCATCAACATTATTTTGAGTAAATTATATATAACATGGAAAAAATAGCTTAGAGTAAAGCTAAATATATATTTCCTTGTATATATATGATTTGACAGATTAAATCATTCTGAAAAGGTTTCAAGGAAAATTTAAAGAGCAATTAGCTTAGATATTTTGTAGAGCAGTTAGCTCAGATATTTTAAGGGTAGTTAAACCAAAAGAAAATTCGGGCAGTCGGCTCATTTTAAATTCGGACAGTCGGTCCATTTTGAGGGCAGTCAGCCCAGAGGACAGTTAGTCCAGAAAGAGAAGTCAGCTCTGATATGAATAGATAGTTCATTTATTAGCATAATGGACCTTGCTAAAATTTTAAGGACAATTAGTCCCCCTTTTTACCTGTTTTGGGCAGATAGCCTATTATCTAGCATAAATGATATTGCTATCATTAATTTCAGGATAGATAGTCCAGAAAAGAGCAGATAGCTCAGAATTTAGAATAGATAGTTCAGATTTTAGAAAGATATCTATTTCATTTCCTGTTTTAGCATAATTGATATTGCTATATTATTATTATAATCAGTTGATTAACTAGTTTGGTTGCAGGAAAGGATTTGCGAAATATATATTTTGAAAAGAGATATTAGTGACGGGAAACCCGTTCCGCTAAGCGGCATTGTCTCACTATTTATTAGTAAACTGAGATGTAATAGAAATTATTCATACTAGGCTTTAAGTCTGAGTCGATGTTTTTGTTTCCCCTTAAACTCTTGGGTGCTCAAAATTTGATTTGAGAAGGCTGAGGGTTTAGGTTTTAAGGGTTTTAGCAGATTTTGGCGAATAAAGCATCCAAAGACGAGCAGATGGCTGACAGATAGCTAATTTAGGAAATTTCTATTTTAAAACTGTTTTCGCTATGTATTAAGACAGTTATGTCTATATTGCTTTGATCGTCCAATGGGGCATCTTCACATGTCGCTCTTGGCGTATTGTTGTAAATTTATATTTGATCAATGCCTGAGATTACGTTGGGATTTTTATTACTTGGATATGAATTATTTGAAATATTGAAATTATTGTTTTTGGAAATGTGTGATTTTTCTCATATTCAAGTGCTTCTGATATTATGGATACCATTAACATTGTCGTATTTCATCACAAGAAGTTAATACTGTAGATGGTTGCAGCATCCATAACGCTTAGCATTTGTCCTTCAGATACGGGATGTTACAGCTTGGTATCAAAGCATAGGTTTATGAAAAATTTAAATAAAAATTGGTTTTGAAAAAAAACCCAAGGGAATTGGAGTAAAATTTGGGGTTGGGTTAATGTTGTAGTAACGTACTTGTATTTGTAATATATAAGTATGTGCTTTATCTCTATTCATCTATCTTTGATTTGGTTATCGTTCTTTATCTCATGAGGTTTGAATACAGATATGGATGGTAGAAGAAGTAGAGTTAACCAAGGAGAGGGAAGCATCGAAAGGAATGCCGGACCTAATGCAGGGAGAAGCCAAGGTCAGGCGAAGAATGCTGGTGCAGAAGTCCCATAGGTTGGAATGGAAGCCGTGTATCAGTTTTTCTAGAATATGATGCAGGCATGAGTTGTAGCCGGAGTGGTAGGTAGAAATGCTGTAGGAGCAGGGGTTCCAGAAGTTCCGGTAGATAATCATTTCACTAAGATGAGCGGTGATTATTTGAAGCTAGGAGAGAAGCCGTTTATGGGAAGGAATGCCATTGAAGTTGAGAATTGGTTGTTGCACTACGAAAGGATTTTTGTAGATTTAGGGCTAAATGACGAGCAGAAGAGGCGGTTGGCGTCCAGGCAGCTTCAGGGAACCGCATTGTTCTGGTAGAGTAGTGTAACAACGACAGTTGATGAGGAGACAGTAACCTGGGAGGATTTCAAAAGAAGATTTCAGGAGAGGTTTATGTCAGTAATGGCATGGTCAGCTTTGATTAGGCAGTTTGCTGAGCTGGTGCGGGGAGAGATGTCTGTTACTGGGTATGCCAGAAAGTTTGAAGAATTGGCTCGGTATTCACATCTAGGTTCATTTGCATATTTTTATTTATTCTCATGCATATATGAAGGGGGAGCTTTGTTGTAGAGAGGGAGCATTCAAATAGAGTGAGCAAATTGAATGATCAAATACATTTAATAAGCTCAAAATCTTAAATATATGTTTGTTATCATCAAAATGGGGAGATTGTTGAATATGCTAGTATATGATTTTTAAAGGGAAAAGTGTGATACCCAAACACTTGTAGGATCGATTTAACCCTAGAGGGGGGTGAATAGGGTGATACAAATAATTATAAAAATTTAATGCGGAAGTATATAAAATAATTTCATCACAGATATAGCATAATAATAGCAGCACAGATAATAGCAGAATAATAAAAATGCAGAAATAGAGCAATACAGATTTACCCAGCTTCGGCAAAAACCCTGCCTACGTGCTGCCCCCAAGGTTTCTACTAGATTTTAAGTATTCAGACGCTTACACACGTAAACTCACGACACCCGCTATCGTCTAACCTAACTCTACGCTCAAAACCCTGCCATAACTCATCCATTAAGTTGTGAATTCTCGAACTACACCACCGTAGTTCGTCCCTAGTCTCACGACTAGACTTTACAACTGTTTAAAAGAAAAATACAAATTTAAAAACAATTTAGAAATCAAAACCTTAATTTTAAAAATAAAAGGCCTTAATAATTAAAATTCCAAAGCAAATAAAGAAGGCCGGCCCAAATATATTGAAGAATGATCTCCTTTATCCTTTTATCTATGTCGGCCCGTTCCTTCGTTCCTTTGTGAAATAGTCTGCCTTTTTTTTGCTCGAAAAATTTCATTCCTCTTCAATAAATTAGGGCTTCATGATATTCGAAGGCGCCGACTCTAGTTGCTCGATCGAATATATGATTCAGCGTGCCTTGCTCTGTCGATCAATAGTTTCTCTGATTAGCACACGGCTGCTTCGACGAATCGAGTTCGAATTGCCATGAATCTGGTATGTGATTTTCCTTTTGCTTTTCTGGTTAATTTGCTTGAACTCGATTCCTAATTTAGGCCAATGATGATTGGGTTATATAGGATTTGAATTCCTATAATTTCGTTTGATTGAATTTTCGAATTCGTCTGATAATTTTTGAGCTCGACCATTCGATTATGCTTGAATGCTCGTGATTTCTTTAGATTAGTTCAAATCGTATTTTTGTGATTACTTGATTATTACGGCTTTGATTTTGAACTGTTCGATTTCTTAACCACCATGACTTTGAATTGTTTTGGAATTTGATTCTGTTAACTTGTTCGACTTGTACCCTGCTATTCCATGACTTGATAAATTCAGATTGAATTCGGCCTTGACTTTGGTTCCTTTCTTTGTGCTTGTTGACTTCGTCATTTATGTTAAAACTGGACTTGATTTTTGATATCACCTGACTTTGGTTATTTGTAATTTTTTCCTTATAGCTTCACGACTTTGCTTTGAACTGCATAGGTATTTATGTTGTCTTTGACTTGATTTGGTTCCAATTTTTTGCTGGCTTGAACTGTATGTAAGTTGGTGACACTGTTTTCATTAGAAGTTGCATTGTCATCTCGAAATTTGTTCTGGACATTTCGTTACTCTGATGCATTCCATTTTCACCATGCCTGATTGTCATGTGAACTCTATCCTTGGTAGCCTCTGATTTTGTACATTTTGTACTTGAGTCTGTGTTGCATTGTGATGAGCTGCTTGCCTCGTTTATGTTCTATTCACTACTTGTATACATACACACATTCATGTATATATGTGTGTGTGTTCACATGGCCATTGTATTTGATTCTGCACTTGATTCTCTCGTCTTCAATGATGATGTTTTAAGTCATGTGCTTGTATTCATTATGTAGTCAGGTTGTTCTTGCTGTTGCATATGTATATAAGTGCATGCTGTATTGAGTTGCATATTTCCTGTTGGTTCATTATTCTGGTTGACAGTCGAGTCTTATGCTTGACCATAAGCATATTGCTTGATGCCTGGATTTACTTGTGTACTTCATGGTTGCATTGCTTCGAGTCAGGTTCTATTGGTCATTATTAGACTTCATGTAGTCTGGTGGCTTCACTTTGGTATTTGCAGTTTTCATTTCTGTTTTGCATTGTGTTGTATACATGTTACTTCGAGCCAGTACATATGAACTCTTTTTATCCATACCATATATGTCAGTGGTCTTTGTGCTGCCTTCTATGGCTTGATGTACATTGATTTGAAAAAACTGCCTTGTAAAAATAGTCAAGCTAGTTGTGCGTATGCTTTCATGTTGCCAGGCTTGCTTTGTCTTTACTTACGCTTGCACTGACCAGTTTATTGCATTCACCATGCTTGTACCTGATCTTGTTTCACTGGTGCATCCCTTATTGTCACTGTCTTGTGTAGTTGCAGTGGTTGTTGCAGTTTGACTGTGCAGACTGCACTTATGAAGCTTGCTCGTGCATACTTGAGTTTGTATTGATTATTGATTTGAAACTTGTGATAATTTGAATTTGTACATTTGGATTCCACCTGTGTTGAATCCAGCTTATAGCTCGGGTTTGACCTTGTGCTCGTGTCGTGACTTTATTTGTATTTCACTTGAGTTGAACCCATCTTTTGATTGGGTTTGACCTTGTGCTCACCTGTCCCTGTAGATTTGTCAAGTGTATATCGGTGTGCACGGCCTTGTGGCATGTACAGTGATACACTGTGCATGTCACAAACTGTTCGTGTATGATGAATTCAAATTTAAATGATGACGAACAACCTAAATAACTGAGGCAAATAATATTTTCAACATACATTTTATTTTACACTGCAAAATTATTTCTTTTTCAATTTTACTACGTCAGTGTTTTCTTTGCAGATAATTCAGATGCTGAATTCAATCTGGAATAGAGTTGAAGATAAAAACGAGTGAATGAGTGATATGTAGTGAGGTGCAAATGTAAATTGAAAATTATGATGTAGTTAAATTTGAATTGTAATTGAAAATTATATATATATATATATATAGTGAGAGCTCGGATTTGTACTATTCAAAATTGTAATAAAATATTTTTTTGCATAAAATATCTGTTTGAATTTAAATTCTGTGTTATTTATTTTATTCAGCAAATATTTATTTAATTATGTGAAAAATTAAATAGTACATTAATAAATACATTTAAATGAGTATATATATGTTTATTATCACCAAACAAAAATTATATACTAACATATTCAACAATCTCCCCCTTTTGATGATAACAAACATTTATCTAAGATTTTAAGCTTATTAAATGTATTTGATCATTCAATTTTCTCCCCCTATTTGAATACTCCCTCTCTACAACAAAGCTCCCCCTTCATATATGCATGAGAATAAATAAAAATATGCAAATGAACCTAGATGCGAATAGAAAGTACAAAATAAAACATTTGACATTTATTTGTCAAAATCTTAACTTTTCTCTCCCCATTTTGTTATCAGCAAAAGAGCAATAGTGTTAGAAAAATAGAGATAAAATGATAGACATTAATACAACACTAATACTCAATCGAGTATATATATATTAAATTTCAATAAAAAAACAAACAAAAATCATAAATACTCTGTTTGATGCATATTCCACTTTAGAGTGATAGAGATGATGTCATCATATAAAACCATATAGTTGTGTCTATTTGTGGTATATTTATTTTAGGAATTTGAATATCTACTAACCATGCATAACCGTTAGGACTTTTAAATGAGATTAGTACTATTCCAAATTTTTATTAAAAAATGAATTCAAGTATCATCTAACCACGCATAACCATGAGGACTTTTAAATGGGATTTGAATCAACTTGTCTATTTAATCAATCAATTTTGATATGCGTTCCATACATGCATAACCGTGAGGACTTTTAAATGAGCATGGAAGCACATAATAAAAAATACCAAGTAATTCACCCATGCATAACCGTGAGGACTTTTAAATGAGAGTGAATACGTACTTTGGATATTTTTATTTGTTAAAAATGAAATGAAAAACGAATAATTTCCCATTTAAAATACCACATATTGGCAAACTATATTGGGTTTTGATGAGTGATGGTCGTTAGAAATGTGATAGAAATAGAAATAGTCATGGAATTTTTACCAACAAAAAGTTTTTATAACTCTTGTTTAAATTTCTAAAGAAATTTACTAAATATACTGTCTCAAGTTATAATATATGATTAATATCAACACTCATCACTTTTTCAATCACTATTTATCTTTTCGCTAATCAGAAGGGTGTCAGATTAGTTAATGTAGTCATTTAAAATCAAATCCAAAAAATAATCAAATTTTCTAGAATGACTAATCTGAAATAAGGTCAGCAAAAAATACTATTTTCTGGAAGGGGTTTTATAAAGATAAATGTCTGCCAATTGAAAATTATTTGAAATGAAAAATATGCAGATTTTTCTTTGAAAATATGGTGCACCAAATGAATGTCTCAGCATAAATCACGTTCCACTAGTAATTTTTCTATCAACTAGATTACCAGTGTTATCTACATCTGAATTTCTCTTAGACTCAAGATTATCATTAATTGGATGTTATAGACCAGACCATGAAATGTGCAACAAAATTTCTTAAAATCATTTTTAATAGCTTTTGAATGAATTTCTTTTGAATTTGAATTCAAACCGTCCAAACAAATAGTGAACATAGTGTCAGATAAGATAAACAAATATATCTACTTTTACCAGCAACAATCAACAACACACCATCATTAGTCCAAACACATCTATATGAATTAGTTCAAAGATTCTAGAGGTACCTATAGGGTTCTCGGCATATAATTTGGCCAACAAGTTTGAATAAGTCAGAGTCATTATCAACATTCATTATCACATAACTGGCTGATTTAATTCAGATTATGGTGCAGATTATCACATTTAATATATCGTTTAAGATAGATGTACCTTTACCTATTTTACCTTTACCGATAATATTTTGATGTTGCCCATTGTGATTCTGCCACCTTTACACTCGGCTAACGAACTTTGATTTTTCGCCCGTTGTGTACCAGGAACAACCAGAATCCAAATAACGCTGTTTTTGTTCCTTAGCCTGCCACCTCACCTACAGGAGAAAATATTTTTGTGACCTATTTGTTTTTATAGGTTCATGGTTGTTAGTGGCAACAAATTTTGGAAAATAAGTATGTGGAGACCCAAAACTATTTATATATGTTCCTTTCGGCACCCAGATTTGTTTAACTTTGAGGGATTTTATATTCGTGCCTTTTGGAACCCAAATTGGAATAGTTTTCACGTGTTTGGGTCTATACCAACAATTGTTTTGATTGTGAGTTTTTCTACAAATTGTGCACTCGGATTTGACTTGATTAATTTCACTTCTAACATGTTCAGTTTGACTATATCCAAGTCCTTGTCTATCAATATTGACCGTTTGTTTTCCTATTAGCATATTTAGTAATTTTCTCCTCTTGGAGAATTTTCCTAGAGTCATTAACAGTTGTTGGACTTGTGTTTTGAGTGATTCATTTTCATTTAATAATTGTGTGCACTTTTTAATAGAATTTTCTCTTCTAGTGTTTTCACTCTCTTTCAAAATCAGAATTTCATTTTCAAGCCATTTAATTTTAATTTTTGATTTTTTAATTTCTTCTTCGAATGTTGGACACTTATCACACTTAGGGCTCTTACTTTGATTGTTTTTAACCAATTGATCAAGCTATTTATTTAAATCTATCAAAGTATCTCTTTGTGATTCAATTTTAGCGTATTTCTCCCTAAGTCTTTCAAAACAACCATTTACTTTGTGGAAATATATAAGTAATTCTAAGTGAGTAAGTTTTGATACCTTGCATGGCTCGTCATCATCGCTATCAGTTATATTACCTCGAAGGCACAAATATGCATTTTCACTCTCATTGCTAGTGCTTTTATCATCATCACTTTTATTCCACGCGGTTGCAAAACTTCTCTTTTTTGATTTCTTTTCTTGGCCGAGTCGATTTTGAGGACAATTGGGCTTGATGTGGCCAGGTTTATTGCACTTATGACAGATGATCTCCCGCTCTTCTGGGTTGTCTAGAACTTTGACTATTCTTCTTTTCAGTTGTTGATTTAGAGCTGGATTTCCATATTTGCGGTTCCACTTTTTAAATCCTTTTATTAGTAGCGCCAGCTTAGCTGCTCCATCATCATCATCATCATCATCACTTTCTGTTGTTCCTTTAAGAGCTATTGATTTCTTTCGAGTATCACTTCCTTCTTATTCTTCCTTGAATTTCATTTCTAGCTCATAAGTGGTGAGATTTCCGATGAGTTCTTCAACTTTGATTTGTTTCAAGTCCTTTGATTCTTGAATAGCAGTGACTTTGGCTTCATAATTTCGTGGAAGGACTCTGAGGATTTTTCGGACTATTTCCAATTTTGTGTATGATTTTCCGAGTGCTTTTGATTTGTATATGATATTGGAAAGTCGTCCATACATCTCTTTGACATTTTCTTCCTTGGCCATTGTGAAATTCTCGTATTCGCTACTCAGCATGGCAAAGCGAGATTCTTTGACTTGAGATGTTCCTTCGTGTGTCACTTCAAGTGTGTGCCAGATTTCCTGTGCAGTTAGACAATGTGAGATACGATTAATTCAATTTGATCCAATGAACAAATAATAGAATTCATAGCTTTAGCATTAGCATTCTGTAGTCTATTTTGTAGATCTGTCCATTGATACATCGGTTTATCTATTTCTATATTATCTACAACTATAGTTAGTGCTATATAGCCTGTCTCAACAATATTCCAAGCATCGATGGTTTTAAGAAAAATTTTCATTCTATTTTTCCAGTAAGCATATTCACCATTGAAAATTGGTGATCTAACTATGACTGACCCTAAGCAAAAGCATTATTAAAAGAAGCCATTTTACAAATTCAAATTTTTAAAACAAAAATTGGTTTTTGAAAAATCAATTTTTTTAAAACAAAAATGTCTTTTGTTCCTAGCTCTGATACCACTTGTAGGATCGATTTCACCCTAGAGGGGGGTGAATAGGATGATACTAATAATTATAAAAATTTAATGCGGAAGTATATAAAATAATTTCAACATAGATATAGCAGAATAATAGCAGCACAAATAATAGCAGAATAATAAAAATGCAGAAATAAAACAACACAGATTTACCCAGCTTCGGCAAAAACTCTGCCTACGTGCTGCCCCCAAGGTTTCTACTAGATTTTGAGTATTCAGACGCTTACACAAGTAAACTCACGACACCCGCTATCGTCTAACCTAACTCTATGCTCAAAACCCTACCACAACTCAGCCACTGAGTTGTGAATTCTCGAACTACACCACCGTAGTTCGTCCCTAGTCTCACGACTAGACTTTACAACAGTTTAAAAGAAAAATACAAATTAAAAAACAATTTAAAAATCAAAACCCTAATTTTAAAAATAAAAGGCCTTAATAATTAAAATTCCAAAGCAAATAAAGAAGGCTGGCCTAAATATATTGAAGAATGATCTCCTTTATCCTTTTATCTATGTCGTCCCATTCCTTCGTTCCTTTGTGAATAGTCTGCCTTTTTCTTTTGCTCGAAAACTTTCGTTCCTCCTCAATAAATTAGGGCTTCGTGATATTCAAAGGCGCTGACTCTAGTTTCTCGATCGAATATATGATTCAGCGTCCCTTGCTCTGTCGATCGATAGTTTCTCTGATTAGCACACGACTGCTTCTACGAATCAAGTTCGAATTGACTGGAATCTGGTATGTGATTTTCCTTCTGCTTTTTTGGTTAATTTGCTTAAACTCGATTGCTAATTTAGGCCAATGATGATTGGGTTATATATGATTTGAATTCCTATAATTTCGTTCGGTTGAATTTTCGAATTCGTCTGATAATTTTTGAGCTCGGCCATTCGATTATGCTTGAATGCTCGTGATTTCTTTAGACTTGTTCAAATCGTATTTTTCATGATTACTTGATTATTACGGCTTTGATTTTGAACTGTTCGATTTCTTGACCACCACGGCTTTGAATTGTTTTGGAATTTGATTCTGTTGACTTGGTCGACTTGTACCCGACTGTTCCATGACTTGGTAAATTCAGATTGAATTCGGCCTTGACTTTGGTTCCTTTCTTTGTGCTTGTTGACTTTGGCATTTATGTTAAAACTGCACTTGATTTTTGATATCACCTGACTTCGGTTATTTGAAATTTTTTTCCTTATAGCTTCACGGCTTTGCTTTGAACTGCATAGGTATTTATGTTGTCTTTAACTTGATTTGGTTCCAATTTTTTGCTGGCTTGAACTGTATGTAATTTGGTGACACTATTTTCATTTGAAGCTGCATTGTCATCTTGAAATCTGGTCTTGACATTTCGTTACTCTGATGCATTCCATTTTTACCATGCCTGATTGTCATGTGAACTCTGTCCTTGGTAGCCTCTGATTTTGTACATTTTGTACTTGAATCTGTGTTGCATTGTGATGAGTTGCTTGCCTCGTTTATGTTCTGTTCACTACTTGTATACATACACACATTCATGTATATATGTGTGTGTTCACATGGCCATTGTATTTGATTCTGCACTTGATTCTCTCGTCTTCAATGATGATGTTTTGAGTCATGTGCTTGTATTCATTATGTAGTCAGATTGTACTTGCTGTTGCATATGTATATAAGTGCATGCTGTATTGAGTTGAATATTTCCTATTGGTTCATTATTTTAGTTGACAGTCGAGTCTTATGCTTGACCATATGCATATTGCTTGATTCCTGGATTAACTTGTGTACTTCATGGTTGCATTGCTTCGAGTCGGTTCCATTGGTCATTATTAGACTTCATGTAGTCTGGTGGCTTCACTTTGGTATTTGCAGTTTTCATTTCTGTTTTGCATTGTGTTGTATACATGTTACTTCGAGCCGGTACATATGAACTCTTTTTATCCATACCATATATGTCAGTGGTCTTTGTGCTGCCTTCTATGGCTTGATGTACATTGATTTGAAAAAACTGCCTTGTAAAAATAGTCGAGCTAGTTGTGCGTATGCTTTCATGTTGCCAGGCTTGCTTTGTCTTTACTTACGCTTGCACTGACCAGTTTATTGCATTCACCATGCTTGTACCTGATCTTGTTTCACTGGTGCATCCCTTATTGTCACTGTCTTGTGTAGTTGCATTGGTTGTTGCAGTTTGACTGTGCAAACTGCACTTATGAAGCTTGCTCGTGCATACTTGAGTTTGTATTGATTATTGATTTGAAACTTGTGATAATTTGAATTTGTACATTTGGATTCCACCTGTGTTGAATCCAGCTTATAGCTCGGGTTTGACCTTGTGCTCGTGTTGTGACTTTATTTGTATTTCACTTGAGTTGAACCCATCTTTTGATTGGGTTTGACCTTGTGCTCACCTGTCCCTGTAGATTTATCAAGTGTATATCGGTGTGCACGGCCTTGTGGCATGTACAGTGATACACTGTGCATGTCACAAACTGTTCGTGTATAATGAATTCAAATTTAAATGATGACGAACAACCTAAATAACTGAGACAAATAATATTTTCAACACATTTTATTTTACACTGCAAAAATATTTCTTTTTCAATTTTACTACGTCAATGTTTTCTTTGTAGATAATTCAGATGCTGGATTCAATCTGGAATAGAGTTGAAGATAAAAACGAGTGAATGAGTGATATGTAGTGAGGTGCAAATGTAAATTGAAAATTGTGATGTAGTCAAATTTGTATTGTAATTGAAAATTGTATATATATAGTGAGAGCTCAGATTTGTACTATTCAAAAATGTAATAAAATATTTGTTTGCATAAAATATCTGTTTGAATTTAAATTCTGTGTTATTTATTTTATTCAGCAATATTTATTTAATTATTGTTATCCCGCCTTTTGGCAAGGCCGAGATATCAAGGAATTGACTGAAAACCAAGGATCGTTCATCCCGAATGTTGAGTATGTGCAAGTTTGCTATGGATGTCGATGAATTTTGTTCGAGTCCGGATCAAGCTACGATTGATATGACATGACAAGCAAAACTATAAAAGCCCACATCCCAAGTCAAGTCAATCCGAGTTCGTATGCTCAAGTTATGATCGATGCAAATCAAAGGAAATAACCCCGTTTCGTATCCATCATTAAGCCTTGTTTCGAATCGATCCTATTTTGAACCCATTAGTGAGCAAGCTCCATTTCGTATCCATCAGATTACAGCAGTTGCATCCATCTGGTGTAAGGCTTTGTTCGAATCCATCGTCTACACGTAGTTTCGAATCGATCAACAATAGATGGAGTCTACTTTGTATCCATCCGGACCCTTCTGCTTCGTATCCATCAATTGCATAATTCATGTCCGTTGGTGGTCTAGTTCGTATCCATCCTAGAAGGCCCTTATTCATATCCTTCAAGCCAGTTACTTTGTATCCATCGAGAAGTCCCTATTCGTATCATTCATATCATGGTTGTTCGTATCGATCGAGCTATCATTGTTCGAGTCTTTCTGGCCACCTCAACTTCGTATCGATCGACTGGAGTCATTTCCGATCGATACGAACAAGGCCATACAGTCAACATATTCCACGTGTTTTCCATCGATACGAACAGAGTTCGTTTCATCGATGCGAACAGAGTCATCTTCCATCGATGCAGACTAAACAACAGCTATCGATACGAACAAGGAGAGAATCTTAGGACGACTCGGTCGACTCGGTGACGAAAGTGGATCGATCCATAAATCACGCACCACGTCATCACCTGGGCACGTGTGTTGATCGATTCGAAATGATCGATACGAAGTCATCGATTCGAACTCGGCAGACCAAAGAAAACGCAATCTCCCATCGATCATATCTCAAAATCCACAAGTCCAAACGCTACGAAATTTTCACAGGAGCTTACGTACATCCTAAGGAAGGTTTATGCCAAATTTCGACTCGATTGGATCAAATCTTGATCGATACGAAATTCGTTCGTATCGATCACGGATCGAGTCGAAACTTCATGGGATCGGTCGCGTGGGCCCACCCACATGCCAGAAGAAGTCTCCCGAGATCTGAGCAAAATATCAGCCTCCTACACCTATAAATAGAGCCCCAGGGCCTATAGAAGAAGGATATTTTGTCTCTTTGACGTCCAGACTCTGCCGGTAACACTTTTGCACTTCAATGCTGCTGCTATACTCGAATTTCACTACTATAATTCGTTGTAATCTGCTGTTATCCGCTGTAATCAGTTGTAATCACGAAGAAAATATCAATAAAGTCATCAATTTCATAGTGGACGCAGGCAATACGCTGAACCACTCTAAATTCCTATGTCTCTGCGTATCTTTATTTTTTGTTTTTGAAGTGTTTGTTAGATAATCCTCTTTTTCCATTTAGTTTCTTCATTTTTATCTCTTCAAACTCTTCCGAAGAGTGTTGTGCCCAATTTAGTGCAAATAATTATGTGAAAAATAAAATAGTACATTAACAAATACATTTAAACGAATATATATGTTTATTATCACCAAACAAAAATCATATACTAGCATATTCAACAGGGTATGCTTCTGTAGATACCGTGTTAAGCGAAATGAGAAGTTTATCAAAGGAATGAAGCCAGAATTGGCCAATGCTACTTTGTCTCATCTTAGAGATCCTTCTGATATTGTTATAGAGATGGCTTTGAGACAGGAAGAAGTCCTTGAGCCTTTGGAGAAAAGCAAGGCAAAAGTGGTCTAGGTTGGGCAGAGCCAGAAGAGGAAGTTCTTCCCCAAGAAAGGTGCTCAGAAGGGTGGAACAGCCAAGAAAGCGGAGTCTGAAGTTGTTTGCTATAAATGCGAAAAGAAAGGGCACTTTGCTAATGAGTGTCGCTCAGGGAAAGCGAAGGATGTGGCTAAGGAGAATAATATCAGGTGTTTTAACTGTGACCAGATAAGCCATTATAAGAACCAGTGCAAGGAGCCCATTAGAGATGGTAAGAGCAAGGTGTATGCATTGGAGGCTGCCGCTTCCAAGCCAAAAGCCCAGGAGAAGGGAAAGTCGGTTCTCAGGGGAACGCTTTAGATTCATGGTATGTTTATCTAGATGTTTGATAGATAAGTTGAACCTTGAACCCACATATTTAGTTACTTCCTTACGGGTTGCGAATCCAATAAAAGAGTATGCAACTCTAGGGTTGAGGTGTGAACAGTTTGAGTTTGACCTGTTAGGTCATACTTTTGTGTGCAGTTTCCATGTGTTTGATTTTATAGGGTTTGGTATCATCCTAGGTATGGATTGGTTAAGTGAGTACGATGCTAAGATATTTTGCATGGGTAGGAAGATATCTCTTAGTCACCCGCAGTGTAGCGATCAGATTGTTTTCACCGTAGAAGGTTCTAGTGGTATAGTGTTTGCTTTATTGGGTGCATTGAATTCAGATGATGAGATGAGCCAAGTTTTCATGGTTAGAGAATTCATAGATGTATTTGAGCCTGTAGTTGGATTGCCGCCGAAATGAGCTTTTGAATTTCAGATAGATTTGGTTCCAGGAGTAGAACCGGTGGGTAGACCGCCAAGCAGGATGACCTATTCAGAGATGGGGGAGTTGAAGGTGCAGTTGGTGGACTTAGAGGGCAAGAGTTTTGTCATGTCGAGCAGTTCGTCATGGGGTGCAGTGGCAGTGTTTTCTAAGAAGCTGGATGGATCGTTGAGGCTATGTATCGTTTACCGTAAGTTGAATGAGAGGATGATAAAGAATCGATATTCATTGCCTAGGATTGACGATTTTTTCGACCAGCTAAGTGGAGCAAAGGTATTTTCTCAGTTGGATTTGGCAACGGGTTTCCATCAGCTCAGAGTTGCAGAGGATAGTATACCTTTGACAGCATTCAGGACTAGATATGGATAGTACAAATGGTTAGTTATGCCGTTCGGATTGATGAATGCTCCAGCTTTCTTTGTGGATTTGATGAACCGGATTTTCCAAGAGCACTTGGATATGTTCATGCTGGTTTTCATAGATGATATCTTGATTTACTCTAAGGATGAAAGAGAGCATGAAGTTCATCTTAGAGTAGTGCTTGAGACGCCGAGGCAACATCAGCTGAAAGTGAAGTTTTCGAAGTGTCACTTCTGGAAGAAGGAGGTGAAGTTTCTTGATCATCGCGTCTCAAAGGAAGGGTTATCAGTTGATCCGACTAAGATCGAGGTAGTGAATAGTTGGAAGAGACCCGAGACGGTAACCGAGATTAAGAGTTTCCTTGGGTTGGCTGGTTATTATCAAAGATTCATTAAGGATTTCTCGTGGATAGCAGCACCAATGACTAGTCTGACAAGGAAGGATGTGAGGTTTGTATGGACCGATAAGTGTGAGGAAGCATTCCAGAGTTTGAAACACTTATTGACCCATGCACCTGTGTTGGTTGTTCCAGAGGGGAATCAGGATTTGGTAGTCTATACTGATGCGTGTGGAACAGGATTAGGAGCTGTGTTGATGCAGAAAGGTAAAGTGATTGCCTATGCTTCTAGACAGCTTAGACCCATGAGGTCAGATATCCAACGCAAGATTTGGAGTGGTCTGTTGTGATTTTTGCTTTGAAGGTGTGGAGACATTACCTTTTGGGAGAAAGGTTTGAGCTGTTTACTGACCATAAGTCGATGAAGTATTTGTTCTCTCAGAAGGAGTTAAACATGAGACAGCAGAGATGGTTAGAATTCATAGTCGCTTATGATTTTGGGATTGAGTACACACCAAGGAAAGGCAACCGGGTTGCAGATGCACTTAGCAAGAAACATCAAAATGCAGTGTTAGCAAAAATGGCTGAGTGGAAAGATTTAGAAGCATTAGCAGATTGCAGAGTGCAGTGGAGATTCGAGGCAGGGTTTAGTGGTGATACAGTTGTATTGCCTTGTATGGAAGTTCGACCAGTTTTGATCGATTGGCTTGCTTCTAAGCAGATAGAGGATCCAATGTTAGCTGAACGGATTAGTAAGCTAAAGGAAGGAACCATGAGCGATGACTTGAAAGATTTTAGTCTTAACCAGAATTTGTGGTTGAGAAAGAAAGGAAGACTATGTGTTCCAAGTGTAGGAAACATAAGAAAGGAAGTCTTAGATGAATGCCATCATTCGAAGTTCACTATACATCCCGGAGGTACCAAGATGTATCAGGATATGAAGAGGAGTTTCTTCTGGGAAGGAATGAAGCAGGATATTGGTTTGTGTGTAAGGCAGTGCTTGAATTGCCAACAGGCAAAGGCCGAACACCAAAAACCAAGTGGTTTGCTTCAGTCGTTAGATATTCTAGTGTGGAAGTGGGATTCTAGTTCTATGGACTTCATAGACGGGTTGCCAAGGTCGAACAAGGGAAATGAAAGTATATGGGTTATAGTGGACAGATTGACCAAAGAGTGCCCATCTCATTCCAGTTAAGTCAACCAGGATGACACCTGTTTTAGCAAGGTTGTTCATGAAGAATGTGGTTAGACTGCATGGAGTTCCTAGCAGCATAGTAAGTGATAGAGATTCCTTGTTTACTAGCGAGTTTTGGAAGAGTCTGCAGGAAGTTTTAGGAACCAAGCTTATAATGAGTACCGCTTACCATCCATAGATAGATGGGAAAACGGAAAGAGTTAACAAGATCTTGGAAGATCTGTTGAGAGCTTATGTTCTGGACTTTGGGGGATCATGGGAGGACCATCTGCATCTAGTCGAGTTTTCGTATAACAACAGTTATTAGACTAGTATTAGGATGGCACCATTTGAAGCTTTGTATGGAAGACCATGCAAATCTCCTGTTTGTTGGCTGAAGACCGGGGATAGGTTGATTCTTGGTCTAGATTTGGTTAGAGAAGTTGCGGAGAAGATTAAGGTCATTCGAGATAGGATGAAGGAGGCTCAGTCTAGGCAGAAAAGTTATGCAGATAAAAGAAGGAAAGATTTGGAGTTCTCAGTTGGGGACCAGGTTTACGTCAAAGTATCACCGATGAAGGGTGTGCTTTGATTTGGAAAGTCGGGGAAGTTATCTCCTAGGTTCATAGGACCTTTTCCTATTCTTAAGAGGATCGAGAAGCTCGCGTATTGACTTGAGTTACCGAGCAGTTTGACATGTGTCCATGATGTTTTTCATATTTCTCATCTTAGAAAGTGTGTTAGAGACCCGGAGACTGCTATTGCACCGACAATTCTAGATGATTTAGCAGTAGAACCAAACTTGACCATAGTGAGGAAGCCAGTTCGCATTGTTGCGAGAGATGAGAAGAGGCTTAGAACCAAGACGGTCAGATTAGTCAAAGTCTAGTGGAGTGACGATGATCGAGACTGTACTTGGGAAGTTGAGAGCAGGATTAGAGATACTTATCCTGACTTGTTTTGATTGTATGTTTTACATTATTGTTTGTTTTGAGCCTTATTGTAATTTCGAGGACGAAATTCTTTAAGGAGGGGAGTCTGTAACACCCTAAATTTTTGATAACATTATTTAGGAGATTCAGTTAGATAAACTAAATAAAATAATAAGTTGATAAGGGGATTGAGATTTGATTTAATTAAGGTAGCCGTGCCTTTTAACTAATAAATTAAAAGAAAGGTTTAAAATGAATTAGAGGAGGGGTATTATGGGAAAGAGGCCATTCCTATATTTTCTTCCTTAGGCCGTGTACTCTCAAGCTCCTTAATCATTAAAGAAAAAGGTGAATAATGTTTACATCTCTAAATAATTTTGGTTTTGGTTTTAAGGTCAATTTCAAATGATTTTGCAAAGATTTGCCATGTGTTTGAATGATAAAAAGATTATATATATATACATGTTGATGATTTATATATGTCCATATAGATTTTATGACATGCTTTGAGATAAAACCCTATAAGATGACATCTGTTAGCCTTGCCAATTTTTAAGATGATCTAAAAAATTATTTTAAAGATGGGTTTTGATTTTCAGAATTTTCAGAATTTTTGTGAAATTGTTATGAATTTTCTAAGGAAGAAAAGGTTAATTTGGATTATACAATTATTTACAGGAAAAATAATTATAGTTTGGATTCAAAAATTTATATGTTGAAGAGAACATATTATTAGATTTTTTGGAATTTTTCCAGAATTTTTCAAGATGTTTTAATAGTTATATAAAATTATTTAAGGTATGAGACTTAAATGTTTTGTATAATTATAAAGGAGAAAGGGGCTTTTTCAAAACTATTCAAATTTCCAAATAAGGGAAGTCGGTAGCAATTTTGAATATAAAATTCTGGCAACCAATCAAATTTAGACAAACAAGGCAGGTGGGGTACAAAAGAACTATTTTAAAATACAAATAAATAGTCGTTCTTATATTTCAATCCTTTCGGCAGAGCTTTCGCCTTCATTCCAGACCTTTCGACAAGGTAAAAAGGTATCAAACCTTTCGGCTAGGTCAAATACCAATGCACAAGGTATCAGACAACCGGTATATAGTGAATTGGATGGAGTCGAAAAGTTTAGGGATGAAAGGTTATAGCTTTCAAAAGAGATGAAGTTTTGTTTTGGTTTAAAGAAAATACGCCTACTAGCTTTCGACAAAGAGCATTCGAAATTGTCAAAAGGTTTAAAAGAAAAAGATTTTGATTGGTTTGCTTTCTTGTTTTAAATGAAACCTTCCGACAAGGTCGAAAGGTATAGCTTTCGATAAGGCCTAAAACATTGTTGTCGCTTCCTAACCTTTCAACACAGATGGAGTCAAAGGTTATCTTTTATTTTCTAAAACTTGCCGCCTCTCTCCATTGAGTTCGAAGGGTTGGTTCCAACGCCAACACTTCATTGTTTTCGAAAGGTTTCGAAGCAGTTGCTTTCGACTCCATGGTTTTTCTAATCCTTTTGCTAATCCAAATGCTTTAAGTCAAAACGTTTTAAAGGTTTCAAAGTAGTTAACTTTGATTTGTTTTGAAAGGTTTTCCAACTGTTTTAAATTGAACCCAATGTCTTCGAAAGGTTTTGAGTTGCATTGCTTTCGAAAGGTTTATTATATAGGGGAGGTACCCTAGGCTTTTGACAAAGTCGAAAGGTGAAACCTTTCGACTAGGTCGAAAAGAAACCTTCTGACAAGGTCGAAAGGTGAAACCTTTCGACTAGGTCGAAAAGAAACCTTTCGACAAGGTAGAAAGGTGGGACCTTTTGTCAAGGTCGAAAGGTATGGTTTTGAAATGCTTTCGAAAGGCTAAGGTTTAAAGGATTTAAAAGGTAAATGTCCTATGTTTTAAAGCTTGTAAAAGGAAAACTTTTAAAAGGTTTAGAAAGAATTACCTTCAATGATTTTGAAAGGTTTATTAAAGGATGTGAAGGAGTTACCTACAACACTTTCGAAGGGTTTTGTAAATCTTTTTGAAGGAGTTACCTTCTATGTTTTCGAATGGTTGTTTAAAGGTTTTAAACAAGGGTTTCAAATATAAGAACAAGGCAGATAGCCTAAGTGTTTTAATTATAAAGGACATTAACTTATAATAAAGGATAGACATCCTTATTGAACATCATCAACATTATTTTGAGTAAAGTATATATAACATGGAAAAAATAGCTTAGAGTAAAGCTAAAATATATTTTCCTTGTATATATATGATTTGACGGATTAAATCATTCTAAAAAGGTTCCAAGAAAAATTTAAAGAGCGGTTAGCTTAGATATTTGGTAGAGCAGTTAGCTCAGATATTTGAAGGGTAGTTAACCCAAAAGAAAATTCGGGCAGTCGGCTTATTTTAAATTCGGACAGTCAGTCCATTTTGAGGGCAGTAAGCCCAAAGGACAGTTAGTCTAGAAAGAGCAATCAGCTCTGATATGAACAGATAGTTCATTTATTAGCATAACGGACCTTGCTCAATTTTTAAGACTGTTAGTCTACCCTTTTTACCTGTTTTGGGTAGATAGCCCATTATCTAGCATAAAAGATATTGCTATAATCAATTTTAGAATAGAGAGTCCAAAAAAGAGCAAATAGCTTAGAATTTAGAACGGATAGTTCAGATTTTAGACAGATAGTCTATTTCATTTCCTGTTTTAGCATAAGGGATATTTCTATATTATTATTATAATCAGTTGATTAACAGTTTGGTTGTAGGAAAGGATTTGCAAAATATATTTTTTGAAAAGAGATATTAGTGAGGGGAAACCCGCTCCGCTAAGCGGCGTGGTCTCACTATTTATCAGTAAACTGAGATGTAACATAAAATTATTCATACAAGGCTTTAAGTCTGACTCGAAGTTTTTATTTCCCCTTAAACTCTCGGGTGCTCAAAATTTCACTTGAGTAGGCTGAGGGTTTAGGTTTTTAGGGTTTTAGCAGATTTTGGCGAATAAAGCATCCGAAGACGAGCATGTGGCTGACAGATAGTTAATTTAGGAAATTTCCATTTTAAAATAGTTTCCGCTGTGTATTAAGACAGTTATGTCTATATTGCTTTGATCATCCAATGGGGAATCTTCACATGTCGCTCTTGGCGTATTGTTGTAAATTTATATTTGATCAATGCTTGGGATTACATTGGGATTTTTGTAACTTGGATATGAATTATTTGAAATATAATCACTGAAATTATTGTTTTTGGAAATTTGTGATTTTGCTCATATTCAAGTGCTTCTGATATTATGGATACCATTAACATTGTCGTATTTCATCACCAGAAGTTAATATTGTGGATGACTGCAGCATCCATAGCACAGCTTTTGGCCTCCAGATACGGGATGTTACATCTATAAGGTAAAATTACCCAGCCAATCTGGCTACCAACACCTACGAATAATCGAACTAACGTGAGACGTTACATTCGTGTTATGGGTCATGATTTTTTTTATAGATATGATAGAAGGATTCTTTAGCAGGGGTCCGCTTTGGGTTGGAGGTATTAAGTGGCTATGGTAGTATCCGCCTCTTTCCTTAGAAAAGTAATAAGTGACCTAATCGGATTCCTTACAATGCTAGTTAAGGAGTACCTTGTAAGGTGGGGGTTAGGTTTTAAATGACGGAGATCTAGCATATTTTATAGGTCTTAAACGATCATAGTATGCATAATTCTTTGTAGAAGAGGTAGTAAGTGGTACTTTCTCTCATATCATAAACGATATTGCGTTAGGATTCCTGACTGGGATAAACCTCGGGTTTATGGAGGAAACTAATGATTTAGTTGGAAGAGTGGTAGATGCACGATGGTTAGATCATATGTTGGTAAACCATGTCCGGAGGTTAGCCGATCCCTAGGGTCGATTTATTAAGAGTGACCACTACATTTGGTATCAGAAGCTGACTCGCTTGGGATTGAGGTATTAAATGGCCTTAGGGTCTTCCTCTTTCCTAGTTAAGAAGTATTAAGTGGTCAGAGAAAGTGGTAATTGCGTAAGATTATATACATACGTATATAGACATGTGTATACATGTATCCATGCCTTAGGTAAGGAAGATCATATCATACACGCAAACCTTGATAAAATAATGGACATAACATTAAATAGAAGCCACATTAGTATAAGTTTATATTATTGGTAATGTATGTAACTTTTCTAGTCACCAGAATGTTGTTCTAACCCCCTCCTCATACAACCCACAGAATAAGTTTAGAGGGACATGTCATTGGAGTTGATGTGACGGTCAATGGAGGGCTATTCCTTTTCATGCTCAATCTTGGTGAGGGGTTGGATGTCCATGGGATGCAGATGTATTCAGAAGTTGTAGCCTTGATTGGTATTTGACCTTGTTATCCTTTCTTTCCACTATGAGTTTTATTTGATTGATCTCTGATATACTTATGCTTATTACATGTTATCAAAACCAACAGTCCATACCCTAATGGACTTGGGTTTCAATTTTTATTGAAATTCGAGCTCTTTGAGGTGCGGGTTGTTGTAAGAAGCGTGCGAATAAATTGATCTATGTATAACTTACATACTTAGTCTGATTAGTTTATTAAGTACACCAATCTCTTTTGAATCATTTTCATTTTCATTTTCACTTATAGTATTTCATTCAACACCAAAAATTATTTATTAATTATTCCATAAATTTATACTTAACTTTTCATATATTGTTGGGTAGATTCCCACCACCGGTCCAAAGCTTCGCCGATCCAACCTGCTTCGCATGCAACGACCCTGCCGAACCAACTCATCCCCATGCTCTGCCGAACCAGCTCACCTCCCATGCTCTGCCGAACCAGCTCACCTCCCATGCTCTGCCGAACCAGCTCACCTCCCATGCTCTGCCGAACCAGCTCACCTCCCATGCTTCGCCGAACCAGCTCACCTCCCATGCTTCGCCGAACCAGCTCACCTCCCATGCTTCGCCGAACCAGCTCACCTCCCATGCTTCGCCGAACCAGCTCAACTCCCATGAACCAGCTCACCTCCCATGCTTCGCCGAACCAGCTCACCTCCCATGCTCTACCGAACCAGCTCACCTCCCATGCTCTGCCGAACCGGCTCACCTCCCATGCTCTGCCGAACCGGCTCACCTCCCATGCTCTGCCGAACCGGCTCACCTCCCATGCTCTGCCGAACCGGCTCACCTCCCATGCTTCGCCGAACCGGCTCACCTCCCATGCTTCGCCGAATCGGCTCACCTCCCATGCTTCGCCGAACCGGCTCACCTCCCATGCTTCGCCGAACCGGCTCACCTCCCATGCTTCGCCGAACCGGCTCACCTCCCATGCTTCGCCGAACCGGCTCACCTCCCATGCTTCGCCGAACCGGCTCACCTCCCATGCTTCCCCGAACCGGCTCACCTCCCATGCTTCGCCGAACCGGCTCACCTCCCATGCTTCGCCGAACCGGCTCACCTCCCATGCTTCGCCGAACCGGCTCACCTCCCATGCTTCGCCGAACCGGCTCATCTCCCATGCTTCGCCGAACCGGCTCATCCCCATGCTTCGCCGAACCAACTCACCTCCCATGCTTCGCCGAACCAACTCACCTCCTACCACCGGACCAAACGCTGTCGGACCAAGACGTGCCAGGCCAGATCACATCAGCCCAGGCCCACCAGCAGCTATATACATCCAAGACCCCTGCTCCCACCCTCACTCTATAAATAGAGGGGCAGGGGTACGACAAGGGGGGACAAGTTTGAGAGCTCAAGCACGGAGAGAACTTTCAAACAACTTTCTTTTACTTGTATCAAAGCTTTGTACTTGTAATCAAAACAAGAGAAGAGAAATAACATATAAAGTGGACGTAGGCACATTCTGGCTGAACCACTATAAATCTGCGTGTCTTTTTACAGTTTAGCCCCTGCTTTTCATATATTTGCATAAATCACCCAAATCACTAAGAACAACATAAGATCTACTAAATCATACAACTTTGAGGTGTTTGTCCCTTTTTTGTGCAAACATTTTTGGTGCTTTCATTGAGAGCTAGAAGCTCGAAGCTTCAGCTTCATCCGCTTAACAAGTTTTCCTAACAGCATCGTCCGCCACTTGGAAAACATGCCTCCCAAACAGAGAAAAGATGTTAACAAAGGAAAAAACATCGCATCCAGCAGTCTTCCAGATCCAGCTGTCACGAATCAAGTAAATCGTCCTCCTCCAGCAACAGTAACAATTGAAGAACAGGCAAACCCAACCACTCCTACCACAGAACAGCCTGCAGCAATTACTAGAGCAGATCTGGACAGAGTTGTGGTTGAAGTAACTAACCGCTTCACGTCCCAGCAGGAAGCCTTGGTGGACCATCTCATGTCACGCTTAAGGGACGCTGAAGAATCCAACCGCAACACTGAATCATGGGGCGAGTCCCAGTCTGGAGGATCTCAGAGACAACAAAGATCTTCCTTCTTCGAAGGAGCTAACGGCAGAAGTAGCCATGGTAGGAGCCGAGACCGAGCACAGCCCGAAGTTAGGCCTGAGGAAACGTTTGGTACCGAACCCAACGGGGGAGGTACCTGGCGAAGGTCAACTGTAGCTGAGCCTGTCATGCTGCCTAACCACAGAAACGCCAGTGAACGGGGCCGAGCTAGAGTCCAGCCCGAAGTTGGACCCGAGGAAGTGCTTAGATCAGAACCCAGCAGGGGGAGATCAAGGCAAGGGCCAACTGTAGCTGACACGAGCATGCTCCCAGAAGACCAAAGGCAGCCACTGGAAAATATGAGGAATGATAGACGATACCATCCCTACAGGTCATCTGGACGGAATCAATCCCATAGAACAGAACCAAACTCGTTTCTATCTGCTCCAAATTCTGATGAAAGGAAGGCGCGCTTATTCAGAGAGTGCGTCCAACGGGAGCAAAGAGATCGAGGGATAGGCGCTAGGGTGACCATCCCTTTCGCCCGCAACATTGAAATTGCTATCACCCCCCGAGAATGGAAGATGTCAACAATGGAACCTTACAAAGGAACCTCCGACCCCGTTGTACACTTGCAGAGATACACACAACATATGCTCATGAGTGGAGCGACAGAGGGAGTACTGTGCAAATGCTTTCCACTCTTCTTAGCAGATCTCGCTACCTCCTGGTTCTGTCATCTACCTCAGGGATCCATCAGCTCATGGGAAATGTTGAAAGAAAAGTTCATCAGCCAGTCCCGCATTCATGTGGAACAACCTAAGGATGCTTATTCCCTATCCAGTATCAAGTAGAAACCTGGAGAGAAGCTGCAGAAATACCTAACCCGATTCAATGCCGCAACGGCCACAGTCCAAGATGCCGACGAGAAGCTTATCTTAATGGCCCTCTGTAGTGGTGTGCATCCGGATACTAAATTTGCTAGAAGATTGACAAAAGAAAAACCAGCTACTTTACCCGATTTTTTCTATGAGGCCGGGAAATATATGAGGCTTGAAGACGCTGCCACTAAAGGGCAGTCGGGGCGACAAAATAAGGCAGCTTACGGCAGCACGTCCGCTGTAGCAAAGGACGTTCGAAGGGATGCTTCTAGAGACAATGCTGGGGGCAAGAAGGGAGAAAAGTGCTTGTATCGGCCAGGACCGAGATTTGACGCTTATACACCTTTAAATGAAACGATCAAAAACATCTCCCGGGACACTCAAGACGAAGTTAGATACAAACGCCCCCCGCACAAGAAGAAACCAGATATCCTAAACTTGAGAAGTTAGCCTATTGCCTACTAATCACATCACGGAAACTGCGTCACTATTTCCGATCTCATTCCATCAGACTTCTGATCGATCAACCACTAAGGCAGGTACGGAGTTCCATTCAAAATCATATCGGACAATGGACTTCAGTTTGACAGCGAGGAGTTCGCCAACTGTTGCCAAGAGCATGGAATTCACAAAAGCTTCTCATCCGTAGCTTATTCCCAGGCAAACGGAAAAGTCGAAGCCGTCAACAAAATTCTCAAAACTCTAATAAAAAAGAAACTCGAAAAGTCAAAGGGCGCTTGGGTGGATGAACCTCCTACGGCACTATGGGCCAATCGCACGTCTTTCAGAACATCGACGGGGCATACTCCTTTTCTCTTTGGCATACGGATCGGAGGCTATGCTCCCAATTGAAACTATAGTGCCTTCCCATCGTAGGATCCACTACAACCCAGAAGAGAACGAAGAGTTCCTCCTCATGTCTCTGGATCTAATTGAGGAAAGAAGAAATGATGCAGCCCCCCAGGGCAGCAGCTCACAAGCAAAAAGTGGCAACGCAATACAACTCCAAAGTCAAGCATCGTAGCTTACAGAAAGGAGATTTTATCCTCAAGCGAATCTTCCCGCGCCCCGGAGCGCTAGATCCAATCTGGGACGGACCATATGTAATTCATAAAGATCTTCGCAATGGAGCTTATATTTTGTGAACAGTGGACGGGGAGGTGTTCCAGAGGGCATGGAACATCCAACACCTTCGTCGATACTTTTCTTAACTCATGCTGCCCATATGAAGTGAATTAACAAAGAGAATCAGTGGACGTAGGCATTTTCGTGTCGAACCACTTTAAAAAACTTGTCTCTTTTTAACTTGTTCCTTCATATCTTGGCTGCTTGTTAACTGTATCCTTTTCTGTTGAACAAAATCCTGTGCCAATAGCATTTTCATTCAAGGCGCTCCGCAGCGCAACCTCTCCTGGACAAAACCTAACAGGTACTATGCGAATCTATGCCCTCGCCAATGAGACACTTTCGCTCCGGCATCCCTCTGCTGCGGGTTAACTCATTGCTCTCGACGGCCCTTAAAGCCAACTGTAATGAGCCGATTATAAGCCACCGAGAAGGCCGACTATAGCCGAGGCAGCTCATTACGGCGTTAGGCTCGCCGGCAACTGTGAACCGACTATAAGCCCCAACATAAGGTGTGGCCAGCCAGGGGCAGTTCACAGTTGACGATCGGCACCCACGCTAGCCGGCCACAGTAAATCGAATAATACCCACGATTACGGGCCATAATGGCCCGGGTAGTTACTGTGCGCGATCTCGGCTCCGATGTGTCTTAAGTGCGGCTGTGGTAAAAAAGAATTAACTCCCCGCGGAGGCGTAAGATGGGTGACAAATGTCTCCAAGACCCATAGCTAGGGAAAGTGACTACAAAACCCGTTTGCCACGAACTTAAGCACATCGAAGGCCTTCCGTGATTGGAAGTTTTACAATTTCACCTATTTCAATTTTACTTAAAAAGCTTTATAAGAACCCTAAAGTACAGGATACTGAGTAGGAGATACTCACAATCGGATGGCAGGGCATTCAACTGCTTTCCATGCTCGGTCACACAAGATACTCAAAACTGCCATCTACAATTAGAGCATGAAAGGCGAGTCTTTCCAGGTATAATCAAGGGCCGGCTACATTGGAGTTTTATCCTTGTCCTGTTGACCACCTGTCCAGTCAAAGAAAGGATTCATTAGCAATAAGCAACCAAGTTAATGGAGAGACTAAAAAGGAAGACTTACCAGCACCTGCTTCTTGGCTATCCTGATCGTCGTCCTCTACTTGCACGCCTACCTCCTCAGCAGCAAGCAACCGCATACCTTCCTTCACCGCCACCTTCTCCTCCTTGGCAAATTGAGCCGTGACCGCATCCATGATGAAGACCACGCCACCATCTTTATCCGCATCGGCCTTAGCCTCCTCCAAAGCCCGAAGATAGATCTTAGCCATGACCCTGGGATAATCATCCATCCAAGATAGGTTGCCCTGCTTCCAGGTACGGAAGTACATGTCCTGAAGCATTTCGTCCATCATCTCCTCATTTTCCTCAAACTCCCTCATCCGGGCCTCTGAAGCCGACAACCTTCCAACGGCAGTTTCTCTCTCCAATCGGTATCTCGAGCAGTCAGCCTGAAGGGATTTCCGCATCGCCTCCATCTCCTCCTTCAGCCTAACCTGAGCAAGCTCTGCGGCTTCAAGCTTCCCCGACAGCTCCTCTACCCGCTCAAGATCCGCCCTCCGAACCTCATCCACTGTCGAGATGGCCATATTTATCTGCTCCTTGCAGGCAGCCTCCATCTTCCGCAGTTCTGCCTTACTAGCCTCCTCCATAGCCTTCCTCAACCGCCCGGAGGCAGCCTCATGCTGAAAAATCTGAATGGCCTAATCAGCAAGCTGTTTGGCCTGGTCCGAAACTTTCAATCGTAGTCGGATGTTGGCACTCCCAATCTCCTCTCCAGCCTTAACCAGTTGGGCATGATGCCCCATCAGCTTCCTAGTCTCCTCCGCCACCCGATCAGTATTAGCCTTGGCCTCGTCTCCCATGGTAACTATCCGAGTAGTAAGTAGATCGAGATCTAAGGACTTGGCCTCATCGAGCACCCGTACCATGGGATTGCGGGGAAGAAGGTGCTCACCAGTAACCTCGTCAAAGGTAATATCATGGGAACTTGGATCCAGATCAGGATGACCCGCAAAAGGATTACGAGCCAAGTCAGGACGATCAATCTGAATAACGGTAGGGTTTTCGGACGGGTGCGGAGAGAGTGCAAACTCGCTATCCTCCTCCGTGATATCATGAAGAGACTGAACTAGGGGCTGAGGACCAAGTGAAGGTTCAGATGAGGGATGACTCCTCTTTCTCCTTTGAATACCCTCTTCAATAACCCCGAGAAGAGGATGGTAGCCGACTACATCCCTGGAACGGTGGGTCAAAGGCTTCGGCTTGGCGGAAGCTTTGGAAAGCTTGTATTGTTCAAGCCTGTGTCGAAGATCTGAGGCTTTAGCCGTTTTACCTGCTCCTGATATGAAGAACTAGTGTCACAAGCTTACATTAATCCATAATTCAAGAAACGTGATAAATTAAAAGTTAAAAGAAGAAAGGAAACACGTCTGATATACAAACCCTGGGGAGAAGTAGGATACTGCAATAAGTCCTGAATTTCATTCCAGGACGGGAGCGGATCATAAAATATTCCTAAGTCCCTATCATAAATGGAGCCTGTAGAAGTCAAAAATTCACCTTGAGTCGTCGGAGCCACCTTGGCTGGAACAGTCTGGGAAGACACGCTTGCACCGGTCTTAGCCTTGTCAGCTTTCCCGGATTTCTCTACCAAAGCCGTTTCTCCATCCAGCCCCTCGAAAGCCTGACGAAATGCATCATCCGCCCACTCCTGAGTCTCGCCTGCCTGCCCAGGAAGCAAGGCCCCGATGCCATCGCCACCATCATCACCTTCCCGACCATCTCCACCCTCACCTCTCTCCTCCTCTACGTCTTCCTCCCCCTGGGTAAGTGGACAATTGCTGGGGGAAGGACCGTCCGACTTCTTAAGTTTCTTACCTCCGACAGCTGGAGGTTTCGTGAAAGGTTTCCTCTTGCCACTCTCTACTGTGACACCTCCCTTAGCTTGAGCAGCCGCCCTCTCCTCCGCCGTTTCCCTCAGCTTGACTACTGACTGCTGTGGGAGGATCAAGTTATACTCCAGAAGGGTCGCATTCCTGATCAGGTAGGCAGCTGATCTATCTCTCCCGGGGATAGCTTCTATCTCAGCCGCCGTCTAAACCAGGCGGTCAGTCTCCACAACCGCAAAGCCACATGTCGCTAGCAAAAATGAAAACGTATGAGAAGAAGCATCGCAACCAGAATGGAAATTATAAATAAAGCGTCGACTTACATCCAGAGGTGAAACGCCGAATAGAAACAGAGTCGTCTCTGACGAAGAACCACTCCTTCTTGAACATGCTGAACTTAGAATACAGATCCAAGACCGGCTTAAAGGTTACAGCTGACTCCAAGCTGATATATGGGGACCCCTTCTTATAGCCCCTCAGATTATATAAGTACTGGATCTCCCGGTTGGAAGGAGCACGACCACACTTCCTCTGAAAAATAACGAAGAGGCCCACTAGTATAGCATAGGAGTTGGGTTGAAGCTGGAATGGGGCCACCTTTAGATATGTGAGGAAGCTGGCTACCCAAGCGTTAAGAGGAGGAATGGCACCACACATGCAGTGGTATCTGCTGTAGGCAAGGTACCCTTCAGGAGGTTCGTACGGCATAACTTCTCTCCCTGGCAACAGCAAGTGCGCCCTATCAATTCCAAAAGATCGGGAAATAACATCAAGCTGCTCCTCCTTGAAGGAGCTAGGAAAGCAATCGGGCGGGGAGTTCAGAAGTTCCTGAGGGCCGTACCCATCCACTGGTGATCTCGGGGCAGGTCCGTGACGTTCTGGATTCGGTTGAGCTGGGGGCACGGCGGAGGAACCTCCTTCGCCCCCGGATTTTCTTTTTGTCTGATCGAGTTTCCACTTTACGAGACATTATCTGCAAACACAAAGAAGAACGTCGTTAGAATAGAGGAAGTAAAGGAGCAAGTGTCTGCAGTCTGAAATTTCAAGTGAAAAAATCAAGTTTATCAAGTTCATTCGGCACCTAGAATCAAGTTCATTTGGCATCCAGAGTGAATGTTCATTCGGCACCCAGGGTAAAGTTAATTCGGCACCCAGAGTAAATGATCATTCGGCACTTAGAGTACGTAAATTCGTTCGGCAGTACTTGATTGGGTATTCTGAAGCAATTCGTCAGAGAGCTTGATTCGGCAGAAACGTTTGGTTCGGCTATCTTGAATTGGAAGGGAATAACGAGAGTATACAGCCCCTACTTATAGGCAAATATAGGATGCCGGACCAGTTGGATCGGCGCTCAGCGACCGAATAAGAGGAAACAAAGTAGGCCATACGCCAGCATATACCCCACTTTGGGGGGCAAATGTTGGGTAGATTCTCACCACCGGTCCAAAGCTTCGCCGATCCAACCTGCTTCGCATGCAACGACCCTGCCGAACCAACTCATCCCCATGCTCTGCCGAACCAGCTCACCTCCCATGCTCTGCCGAACCAGCTCACCTCCCATGCTCTGCCGAACCAGCTCACCTCCCATGCTCTGCCGAACCAGCTCACCTCCCATGCTTCGCCGAACCAGCTCACCTCCCATGCTTCGCCGAACCAGCTCACCTCCCATGCTTCGCCGAACCAGCTCACCTCCCATGCATCGCCGAACCAGCTCACCTCCCATGCTTCGTCGAACCAGCTCACCTCCCATGCTTCGCCGAACCAGCTCACCTCCCATGAACCAGCTCACCTCCCATGCTTCGCCGAACCAGCTCACCTCCCATGCTCTACCGAACCAGCTCACCTCCCATGCTCTGCCGAACCAGCTCACCTCCCATGCTTCGCCGAACCAGCTCACCTCCCATGCTTCGCCGAACCAGCTCACCTCCCATGCTTCGCCGAACCAGCTCACCTCCCATGCTTCGCCGAACCAGCTCACCTCCCATGCTTCGCCGAACCAGCTCACCTCCCATGCTTCGCCGAACCAGCTCACCTCCCATGCTTCGCCGAACCAGCTCACCTCCCATGCTTCGCCGAACCGGCTCATCTCCCATGCTTCGCCGAACCGGCTCATCCCCATGCTTCGCCGAACCAACTCACCTCCCATGCTTCGCCGAACCAACTCACCTCCTACCACCGGACCAAACGCTGTCGGACCAAGACGTGCCAGGCCAGATCACATCAGCCCAGGCCCACCAGCAGCTATATACATCCAAGACCCCTGCTCCCACCCTCACTCTATAAATAGAGGGGCAGGGGTACGACAAGGGGGGACAAGTTTGAGAGCTCAAGCACGGAGAGAACTTTCAAACAACTTTCTTTTACTTGTATCAAAGCTTTGTACTTGTAATCAAAACAAGAGAAGAGAAATAACATATAAAGTGGACGTAGGCACATTCTGGCTGAACCACTATAAATCTGCGTGTCTTTTTACAGTTTAGCCCCTGCTTTTCATATATTTGCATAAATCACCCAAATCACTAAGAACAACATAAGATCTACTAAATCATACAACTTTGAGGTGTTTGTCCATTTTTTGTGCAAACATATATTTTATAAAGACTCATCTTTATAAAACCTTAAATTAAAAACTTACTCGACTTTTATTTACTTGTATAATACTCTTCTACATCCTAAGAGTGTACACAAAATGTTAATTTAATTTATTTATTATTTATTTTTAGTTTTAAAAATTCAAATGGAGTCCCGAACAAAATATGGATCTTTAAAACTAAGTCAACCTTTCAACCTCTTTACCTTAGAGTGTTCTAAGGAAAGATGTTTACTAGTCAGTCCAATAACATCAAATAGTTTATGAGCCTTAGATGTTTAAACAAAACTATTGTTTTAATAGAACAATGCTTATCAAACCCTTCCTATAAATTTATCCCATTTTAAAATTGTATTAAGTTATCCGTTTTCTATTTATCAAACCATTCTTTTATCAATATTTTAAATCAATTTCTTTTAAGGAAAGTTAAGAACTAAAAAACCGGTTTTTATTTCAAAATCCATTTGAAAATCATACTACATATACATATATTTCTATATAAAAAATAACTTTAACACTTTATTTGCTAACACTCACTTTAGGTTCATTCAGATTCCAACTCATTCTGATCGCATAATGATAAAGAGAATAATTTATTAAGTGCACTACAATGTTCGCCTAAGCAAACATTTGATCGTCACTTAGAAGATTATTCAGATTTCTACAAAGCTAATCGAGATGTTTTCCCTCGAACTATCCAAAGAAAATGTATTTCAATAAATATTTCTCTTTTAAAATATTTATACTTATAAATACCTCTATGTAATGCTACTTTCACCTTTTTCAAAATCATTTTGATATTATTTCAAACAACTCTGGGATTTAATTTCAAAAAACCTTTTTAAAACACATTTTATAAACCAAATTAAGTTGCCTTTATATAAAATCATCTCATATTACAATAATTCTTCTTTATTATAATAAATTTTCTCAAAAATTTATCCTTCAAATGTCTTATATTACCATTTAGATTATATTAAACAACTTTTATTAAAAGTTTACTTTTAACTCAAATTATTATCAAACACCTTATAGTAAAACTACGAAACTTAATTCACAAGGGGTTCGTTTTTAAATCAAAGCAATGAATGCTATAAATAAGATGAGCACAAATACTCAACAATCAACAAACAATAGTCAATGTTCCTAAACTACTCGAGCACGAAAAATCAAATGACAACGATAATAAATAAATATTATCATTAACAAACAAACACCATAAATAACAATATAAATTTGAAAATTATTCCTTTATATGTAGAAAATATATAATCCTAGGTAAAATATTTCATTTACCAATTTTCAAAAAGTTATCGTGTCCATTTGCCTTGTTCGAGCGTTTAGAATCCCCCATCGACGTCGTTGCGTCCCACGTCTCGGCCATAATTCATAAACCACTCAATAGACCAAATAATACCATACGTTTTTATAGCAATAACAAATGCGCTCTCGTATATATAAAACTCTCAACTCATTCTACGGTGTCACTTACCCTATCACTAATGAGTCATATCCTACCAAAGCCAAGGTTCTCGCTTAACCTTCAACTCTAATACCAAATGTAATGATCCAGATTTTTGACCATTGAAAATCAACACCAAATACATCAGTGGTATTCTAATGTCGAACATCTAATCGCTGAAAAGGCAGATTGTTAGGGTAAAATAAAAAGAACAAACATGGGAAACAAAATCTCACAGCAGAAACAACAACATATAATATAATAAAGATAGGAAAAGCTGTCACTTTAAAATACATGGTATACAGAGTTAAAAACAAACCTCATCATTTTGGAACGTTATAACTTCCCGACCTTACAATTGCTGATGGGTATATATAATTATTAGTGCCAAAATTAGTCACTAACACCCAAACGTCATTGAAAGCACCAAATGGCAGTTACAGATCACAGACAGAATGTATGTAGAGACTATAAATATGAAGAATAGTTAAAATTAAAAAGAAAGCAGTAAGAACAAAGGATTTATAGTGGTTCAGCTGACTCCGGCCTACGTCCACTCCCGAAATTTCCTTCTTATTGATGTTAAAATCAATTATAGTTACAATCCATAGTTTTTAGAACAACAATGGAAAAGCAGCCTTAGTATAGAAGTAGAAGGAAAACAGAATGAAGATCCCTTTTCTGCAGCCCCACATGCTGTATTTATAGGCAAAGCCAGGTAACCAGGCTTTCTGAGTGACCCAGGGCCCATTAGATCCATAGCCGATCCAGAATCCGTAGCCTTGATCAACTCCCTATCCAAATGTCGCCGACCCAGGAAAATCACCAAGGCGACTTGAAGTAACGATGCTTCTGACTCGAAGCAAGGCCTTGCCGACCTACACTCCTGTTGCCGATCTTGAACCCACGAAGTCGACCCGGGGAAACACCTTCAGGGACTCGAAGCCGCTCGCCTATACATAGTCGATCCAGATTCCAACTACACCGAGCCACATCCCATGAAGTTGACCCGAAGCAACAACTACTTGGACACGAGGCTGCCGAGCGATGTCATATGCCGACCCACTTTATATCCCACTGAGCTACCGAGCGACAACCCAAAGCGAAGGACCTTAGGACTCGAAGCAACCGAGCGCCATTTCATACCGAGGCAGTTCCTTCCATTCCTACCGAGCCACAACTACAACGCCGAACCACTTCCTACGCCGAACCACTTCCTACGCCGAACCACTTCCTATGCCGAACCACCAACACGGCCGAGCCACTTCCTACGTCGAACCACGCCATCCTGACCGAATGACGCCTCCCACACCGGACCACATCATCCTGACCGAACGACATCTCCCAGACCGGACCACCTTGGTCGAACAGCCGAGCCACATGGCCGAACCACCAATGACTGAACTATGCTTGACCTCCTCTCCTCGACCGAACGACACCTGCCGATCCTCATAGGCCGAACCATGTCTGGCCAACCCACCTCAACTTTTACACCATGTCTGAACGACACCATCTAGACCGATCCATACCTCCCAGGCCGAACGACCGACACCCAACCATCCATGACTGATCGTCTTTCCATCCAGCTGGCTTAAATCCATCGTATTCCTGTCCCGACAAACGAGCACTCGATTTAGTTAAATCCACATGTCCATGGCCTTTCCAAAAGGCGGGTTAACAATAATAATACAGTGGACAATAAAAATACTATGGCAGGTGAACATCCAGCTCTACTATATGAGCTCCATGCCCCACCAACGACAACCTAGAAAATCACTCGGTTTGACCTTAGCATTATAATAAAATAACACCTGGATCAGTTTAGAAAACCAGCATGAGAAAAATCAAGTAATATGGTGAACACATAATAATTATGTGAGACCACGCCGCTAAACATGTAATAGGTTTTTACCTCACAAGGACAACATTTATAGATGAAAGAATGGAAACAAGTCGGAACAAAATTAGACTTGCAAGAATGGAAACAAATAATTAAACATCCAGAAGAGCTCCAGGCACTTCTCGATGCAATTAAGAAAACGATTCAAAGATTTGAATCAAATAAGGAAAATCAATATTTCTAACAATGACTAGGAGGGTGCCCCCTTACCGAAAGCATACCTCTAGAAATATACTTGAGAACAACGATGGCTCTTGGAAACCTCCAAGCCGGACCCCGCCAACCTTACCGAGTATCAGGGTATTTCACATCTTACTGTGCGTATATCTGAAACCACTCTAGAGTAGATGTGATAATATCGAGCAACCCTACATAGCTTGGCCCTCACTCATTCTTTTGTTCTAGTCATTTTCGGCAAAGGATATCAATGCTCAAAAGACCAAGAAATCATTTTGAATAGACGAAACGTAAAGTAGATAGTAGAATCATAGTCAATAAATTAAGTATCAAGAATAACAAAATGATTGTATATGGAAATTTAATCGCGTACGCTTATCACCAATAAATGAATCAAGCTTTTAAAACATTTGACTTCACACTTGTACTTTATTTTCACACCATAAATATTTGTAAAACACTATAAAAACAACTTTTAAAAATATTCTTTTCAAAGAGCTAATTATATTTCTAAGTGTATTAAAAAGAAGGGTCAAAAACAAATGTCATTAAAACATTGTTTACTGTAAACCCAAGACAATTTACACTTAACTTTATTTCTAAACAGTTCCTTTCAAAAGATTTTCTCATTTATAAACCATCGTCTATAAGTTTCGAACAACGTTTATTATCCCAAAAGATAATAAATCAATTAAAATGCTTTTGTAATTTAAAACAATGTTAATCATCCTGAAAGTTAACTGATATAATTCTTTTACAAATTTAAAACCACATTAATTATCCCAATAGACAATTAATCAAATTTGTAACTCCTTTAATAAATCAATTATTTAACTTTAAACACCTTTATTAAATCAGTCAATTAACTTTAATCACTTTTATTAGATCAGTTAATTAACTTTTAAACACTTTTATTAAATTAGTTACTTAAATTTAGACATCATTAATAAATTTATTAACTAACTTTATTAAAGTTAAATAATAATTAAGAATATATTTAAGCCTCTAATTCTTTTCAAATACTTATACAATGCTTACAAACCTACTTGAAAAGAATTTACAAAATATTTAAGATAAATAACCTTTATAAATTTAAACAATGCTAATTATCCTGAAATACAATTAAATCCAATTTATAATCTTTTATAAATTTAAAATGACATTAATTATCTCAAAAGATAATTAATCAAATTTATAATCTCTTTATAAATTTAAAACAGTGTTAATTATCCCGAAAGATAATAAATTAAATTTATAACTCCTTTTATAAATTATAATCAAAGCTTATCCTTTATTTTTAAAATTCTCAAAATACTTGAAAATATAGTTTAACAACTTTCAAAGTGCAAGAACACAACCAAACATTAATTTTGTAAAAATATAAGCACAAGTTCAACGCATAACTAGGGTTTAAGGAGATGATATTTCGTAAGTGATGATATAATGATAATCGCTATAATGGCACCTACACAAATCAAACAACATGTTATAAATATTTCAACCAAATATCAATATAAGCAATATAAGAATATAAGTAAATTAATATTGATAAGAAACCCCTTAAGGTCTCTCTACAAAAATCCCCTGCAAAACAATGGTTATTTATGCAATCCGCCTTTCAAGCAGGAATTCAAAATCAAACAATAATAACAAACATATCATTATCAATCAATATCTAACATATCATTTATTAACTACTCCACATATTACTAACTTCAAAAATAATATTTTTACTTTATAAGGACAGAATGGTGATTTATTCTACTCGATAGATGTCTAAAGTAATCTATTCAATTTAATTATAACAGAATAGTGTTTTATTCTGCTAAATAGATGACACAAACTAAGTATAAATAATTTGACTACGTTAAACATAATTAAATTAAAGCACTATAATTTTATCATTAATTTATACTTCAATAAAATTATCAACTATCATCCAAGCATTCAATAGTAATTTATAGCTACAAAGATATTATATAATTTATTTAGAGGTGAGTAAACTGATAAAAATTTAATTTGACGCTTTTGCAATCTGGTTTGATCTAAATTCAACAACATTTGATTTTAGCTCAAAATTCTACTAGCTCCAAATTCAATAAATCCAAATCCATCGCGAAGATAACATCAATATGAGTCCGACGTAAAAGACTGCGTCCGAATCCTACCTTGTACGGAAGTTATTTATTTTATAAGGTTTTGAATTAGTTAAAACATTTGATTAACTAATTATTATACTAGTCTCACCCAGGCCCGTGGCCCAACACCACCATTCTCTTTCTTAATGCCTGCACACTTCCACTTTATGTATACATCTTTCTTTGATTTGGTATGCATGCACTTGCTCACGAGATCCTCCCCTCTTTATTTATTTACATACGCATGCCCCCACACACATACAAGAAAGCATACCCAAAACACACAACTTCAACTGCCTCGTGCTGCCACCTTGTGCCATGAACCATCACACCAACTTTGCCATTCGAAGCTGCAACCAGAGATGTACCAACCTATACCCTCCACCACCAACTTGAAGACGACATTGGACCACCCAAGTATAGCCCTAATGTCACGTCACTTCACCGCTCTAACCTTCAGAAGCCACCAGAAACCAAACGAACTCCACCGGAAAGCTTATCTCATCATGGTTAACATGATTGCACCTCCAAACCTGTCCGCAATGGCCAATGGCGATGGTCAATGCTGCAGCTCCTCTACGGTGCGACCATTTCGAGTACAACTTAAACAAAATATGAAGCCCTACTTCCCCTCCAAAACATTGATGTTTACACTTTTGGCTAATTCTTTTTGTGGAAGGAGTTATTGTAAAATTGATATGGAATAACGATTGCCATGCTTTTTTTTCCATTGCGCTGTCCGTATTCATATTTTTATGTGTTTTCCTTCCTCATTTTCATGTGTGAATGAATATTTACATTTATAAAGAAATAAAATCAATTCCTTCCAAGTTAAAGAAATAAAAGTCAAATGCAAGGACAAGTAAAGATGCTTGCATGTGTGAGTTGTGTTGTGTGTGTGCTGTGTTGTTTTGATTTAAAAATTTTGCGGTACTGTGTAGTACATATGGTTACTCCAAAATGTTACATCAAAGTTACAATAAGTACTACTCCTAACAAGTACAACTATAATACTTTCCCATACTGCTAATACATAATATACAAGACACGGTGGAAATAAAGACTACTACTAGATAATGATGAAGACTCCTACTTCGAACTGCTTCCTAAAATGCTCCAAAAGAAACCTGACTACTTGGCTAACCATAAAAATTTAAGTACCAAAGAATTTAAGGGAAATAAATAAAAATCCGAGTCAGACATGGGTCTGGTGCAATTAAAGCGTAAGTTTAACTTTATAAAAACTTCAAATCAAAAGCATCTTGCAAAACCACGCCGCACATAAACATGAAGGGGTTTTTACCTTATGTAACAACCCGAAATTTAACCCGTGATAATTAATTCATTAATTAATTAAATAATAAAATAACTTTGTGAATTATCAAAATTGAGCCACGGGAGTTGCACCATTATGTCAGTGGTAATTTTCTGGTCAATTTCCATATATAGAACATCAGAATCCGAGCTAAAATGAACAAGATATGAATTAAACAAAATAAGCAGAATATATATATAGGCCAGGTCAACCGGCCGGTCGACCTGGGCACAAGGGCGGTCGACCGCCCGATCGACCCGCCTTGTTTTTTAGCGAACGAACGAATGTTCGTTCGTTCGAACGTTAGTGACGTATTTTGCATTCGTCAACTCGATCTGGTCCTTCCGTTCTGCATCCGATGGCCCCTATTCAGCCTATGACGTGGTTGCATCCTATTCAATCCCCAAATCCAATGGTCTGAGATCCACTTCTACCCCTATAAATAGAACCCTAGGCCTAAAACTTTTTCTCATTCTAAGATTTTCTCCAATTTGGTTAACCTATTCAGGAAGGACCCTAAGCGGAATAATTTTGCAAGGAGGAAACCGTTTTATATTAAAATATTTAACAACCCCAAGTGGATCCGTGAAGGCCTAAAGGGAAGATCTAAAGACCAGAGGTGAGTGGTTGTAATTATTTTAAATTTCTTTAAGTAATTTAAAATAATAAGGTTTCCAATAGTTGTAGTTTAACTACAATTTTTGGAGTAACCTTTTTAGTAATTTATTTACAGTTTTTAGAGTTATTTTCAGTCTATTCCTTCTAGCTATTCTTTTCAGTTAATCTTAGTTTATTTCTATTAATTATATCCTTTCCCATCTAATTTCAGTTTATTTATAGTATTTTAATTTATTTACTTTTATTTATGCGTTATTTACATCTTCTTTCTATGCCTTAGATTTCCTTCTACTTTTAGTTTTCTTTTATTTTTCCATCTTCTTCTTCGCGTATGGATTAGAATAGAATTAACGTGAAATTGGATTAAATTATAAGAAATCTGAAATAATGGAATATAAGATGTAAATTATAAAGACTGTAATATAAATGGAATTGGATTGAAATTATGCCTAATTATGATATTAATTGGACTGAATTAAGAAGATTGGCCTAGTTATAACTTAGAATTATAACCAAAAAGAACAAAAGAAGAAAGAAGTTTATTTTCACACTTAAACCTTGGGTAAAGTAATAAGCATGATTACAATGTAGGTTAGAATAAGAAATAGAACATAATAAGGCTTATTTTAAGACTTAGGATAAATTAATAAGCACATATAGTAGGAACAAGAGTAAAGGCTTATTTAAATAATTTATCTAAGTTAATAAGCAAAGAATTAAAGTAGGACCTGTACCAAATAGCATTCCCCTATTATTTTCTATAGGTACAGTGTTTCACAAAAGCCTGAAGTGAGATGAGGGGCACTCTTATGCAAGTAGTGGTAGTAATTGGTCAATATAGAGATGTTCAAATCACGGGGGATTTGGACAAGGGCGCTATTAGATATTGTTTGGATGACGGTCCAGTACCAGCAGCATTTCCTTATATTTTCTATGGACACGGTGTTTCACATAATCCTGAAGTGAGACCAGGGGCACGCTTATGCTGAGTCGAGGTAATAATACGACCCAATAGGTGGAGCAACAGGTAACATGAGCATGGTGGCAGTTACGCATGCGACTTCCATTTCGGTGCTCAGTAATCGCTATGAGTTCCAAGCACTTAGTATGTGTGTCTTTCATAGACACCATTACCTTCTGTGTATGGAGCAATGTATCGTCTAATCCATAGTGGGTGCTTTGTGTATCTTTCATAGTTACCATTGGCTGCTGTGTAGGGAGTTATATAGCATCTAGTCCGTAGTAAGGTCTATGGAATAGCAGGCCGATCAAAGGGTAGAATTAGGATTTCAGCCTAATTATAGGATTAAGAATTCAGCCTAATCAAGCAGCTATCAAAGACAAGTGCAAACAATCAAAGTTGACCTATCTAATCAATTGTAATAGTTTAATCGCATTTTCCAGTTTATCTCTTTTCTATTTCCTTTGTTTTCTTTTGTATATACTTGAACTATTAAAGAGTCTATTACTTTTACTTTGCTTAAAGATTCTAGCAGTTACTATTACTCACCAGACTTTTAGTCTGACCCACTCCTCTATTTTCCCCTTTTTTTCCTTTTTCCCCTCATAGGCAATCAAGGGAGAGGGCAGTAGATTGCAATTGCTCGGAGGTTTCTTGAAGAAGATTCTGCTATGTATTTCCCTACTTTTATTTCCGTTTTTCTTTCTTTGTACTGGCACTTGAGAGGGATATTTACACTCTGATTTTTTTTGAGACTACGAGTTTTTATTTCATGAGACATATTGGGTTTTGAGACATGTATATTGTATTTGGTATTTGACTTATTTGGTTTATGAAGCAACTATGAAGTTTTTGTATTGAATAAGTTATTTTTTTAGTTTCCGCTATTTTTACCTACTTTTGTCTTGTGAATCTTAGTCTATGTTAGTTTCAGTTATACCTACAATGCACCACGCCTTTTAATGTCTCCTTTTGTGTATATTAAGGGGTGTGGGGGTGTTTCACTTAGTATTAGAGCCTGAGGTGACAGGATTCCTAATTTTTTTTAAATAAAGTATTTTCTGAAATAACTTATTTTAAAAAGTACTTTTTAGAAAAGAACTCTTAGAAATGTTTTTAAGAATAAAAGAGTTTTTATAAAAATCCCCTCATAAGTCCAGTTCAATCTCCTTTTGACTCTTTTCTAAACTATCTCTTTCTTTTCGTAGAATGGCTAATGCCCCGAACCTTCCCGAGGGCATTCCAGTAACAGCCTAGTTTCGTAGGTACTTACAAGCCATGACTCCAGAGGTGTACAGGCCAACACCCAATCCTGCACCAGCGGGTGGGAACCCCATCAACCCACCTACTGCCATCAATTTCTCTAAGTTTTGTAAGGATTTTGCGAGTTTGGGCGGAAAGACTATTTTTGGCAAGGAGACTTTTATGGTGGCGAGAGCTTGGCCAAGGGACACCGAGAGGATATTTGGCTTATTAGGATTAGAGGACCAGCAATGGGTTCAGCTAGCATCTTGGCAACTGAAAGAGGAGGCTTCATATTGGTGGGAGCTCATAGAGTTAGAAGGAAGGGAGGTGACTTGGAATGGATTCCGGGAGCGGTTTGATAGGAAGTTTTTGTCTCAAGCAGAGGAGAGTGTTCAGTTAGAGTGGTTTATTAATTTGAAGCAAGGAAGTTTGTCGGTGAAGGAGTACATCAATCAATTTAATGAATTATCTCGGTTCGGAGTAGAGTTGGTGAATATGCCGCACAAGAAAGCTATGAAGTTTGCGAAAGGATTGAATCAGCCCATTTAGGGATTGTTGTTGACTCATGTACCGATGGGAGCTACTGATGAGTCTTTGTTAGAGATGGCACTTATGTCTGATGCAGTCAAGGAAGGAGAGTCTAAGGAAGTTGTTAAGTCGCAAGGTCAAAAGAAGAAATGGTGGAGGAACAACAAAGAGAAGAAGAAAGGCGATGGCCCTCAGAAGCAGATTAAGAAAGGATTGAGGTGCAATAGCTGTTGAATTATGGGACATATCGCCAAGGATTGCAAAAGGGAAAAGATGATGGGAAAGTGTTTTAATTGCGGGCAGCCCGGTCATATAAGTTGGAGTTGCCCCCAAAGAGCTGGTCAGGGAGCGAGTGCACCAATCGCACAGATTCAGGCACTAGATGCGACACCTTCCAGTAGCATTCCAGATAGAGGTAGGAAAGTCACAGTTGAAGGTTTTGATTTCTATATCTGATTTTCCCATTCGGACTTTATTCGATTCTGAAGCATCACACTCTTTTATTTCTAGTTCTCTTATGGATTGTTTGCACTTCGACATTTCTTTAGTGGTAGACCCCATTGTTGTTTCAAACCCCATAGGTGGATTGGCACACTTGTCTATGGTTTGTAGGGGTTTGAAAATTTATATCCTAAGCGTAGAATTTGACTGCGGCGCCTATATTTTGGGATTCTCGGCGTATGGGATGATCTTGGGTATGGATTAGCTATTTACATATGGAGCTATTTTAGACTGGGAGAGGAGAGTCGTTAGATTAGAGACTTGTAGCGGTAGGACTCTTGAGGTATCTTGCGACAAGCGTCAGTCATGTTGAGCTTTCTCTATTCCCTCGATTCATCTTCAGCAGAGTTTGATTCGGTTCCTATCGTCAGAGATTTTCCGACATCTTTAAGGAGATTAGGGGACTGCCCCCTAAGAGAGAAATTGACTTCAGAATTTATTTGACCAAGAATGCTAAGCCAGTGGCGTTACATGTGAGGCACATGGCACCTAGGGAGAGGAAAGAGTTGAGCAAACAAGTCAGTGAGCTTTTGGAGAAGGGTTTTATAAGAAGGAGCATATCGAAATGGGGAGCACCGGTTGTCTTTGCTACTACGGCGGATGGTTCTCTTCGACTTTGCGATGATTATAGAGAATTAAATAAGCTCACCAAGAAGAACCGATATCCACTCCCTTGGATTGATGATCTTTTTGACCAGTTAGTTCGCTCTTCCATTTTCTCTCAGCTTGATTTAGCCACGAGATTCCATCAGCTTAGGGTCAACGATGACAACATAGATAAGACTGCGTTTAGGACTCCAGACGGACTTTATGAGTGGTTGGTTATGCCTTTTGGGCTAAACAATGCCGCGGTCTACTTTGTTGACTTGATGAGCCGCGTCTTTAGAGAAGTCCTAAATAAGTTCATGGTGGTATTCATGGATGACATCTTGGTATTTTCCAAGAATATGGAGGAGCATGCTGTTCATTTTGAGGAGGTTAATTGCACACTTCGAAGTCATCATTTGAAAGCTAAGTTTTTGAAGTGTCACCTTTGGAGAGAGGAGGTACATTTCTTGGGGCACGTGGTCTCGAAGGAAGGTTTGCATGTTGACCCTGCCAAGGTTATTTCAGTACAAGATTGGAAGCCCCCAAAGAACGTCACTGAAGTTAGGAGCTTCCTAGGATTGGCTGGCTACTATAGGAAGTTCATTAGAGACTTTGCCAAGATTTCGGCACCACTCACGCACCTTACTAAGAAGAATAAAGCTTTTTTTTGAGACGTGGATTGTGAGGATTCCTTCACAAAGCTTAAGTGAGCCCTTACTAGTGCACCAGTGTTAGTACTACCCGATGGAGCTAAGCGTTTTACCGTATACACTGATGCATGTGGGACGGGCCTAGGAGTGGTGTTGATGCAAGAAGGGAGGGTGATATGTTATGGTAGTAGGCAGTTGAGGACGTAAGAGAAGAACTACCCTACCCACGATTTGGAGTTGGCCGCCATAGTTTCTGCACTCAAGTCTTGTAGGCACTATTTGCTTGGAGAGATGTTTGAGCTTTTCACCGATCATAAGTCATTGAAGTACCTATTCTCGTAGTAGGACTTGAACTTGAGGCAACAGAGATGGATGGAGTTTTTAGCCTCGTATGATTTTGAGATTGCTTATACCCCTGGCAAGGGTAATGTGGTTGCGGATGCATTGAGTAAGAAGAAAGCAACCCATAGTCCTTTGTTCGTAGAGTGGAGGAGCTTAGAGTTTATTTCTTCTTTTGATTTTAAGCCCTCTACGGACATTACTCCCGGATTGTTGGCAGCATTAGAGGTGAGGCATACCCTTATGGATCATATTAGCTCGAGGCAGCAAGGATATTCAGAACTCATGGACATTATGGATAGGATTAGCCGAGGAGAGGTCTCTAGACATCTCCAACGTTATTCCATTGATAGTAAAGGGTGGCTTAGGAGAGATGGGAGGCTTTGTGTTCCACGCGCTAGAGATTTGTTGAGAGCGGTTTTGGAGGAAGCCCACCATTCCCGTATGACCATTCATCCGGGTGGTGACAAAATGTATTAGGATATGAAGAGGATGTTCTATTGGAATGGCATGAAGAAGGATGTGGCAGAGTTCGTAGCTAAGTGTTTCATATGCCAAAGGGTAAAGGCAGAGCAGCAGAAGCCCGGTGGACTACTTCAGCCCTTAGATGTGCTAGAGTGGAAGTGGGACGGGATTTCTATAGATTTTATAGATGGTTTGCTTCGTTCTAGGAAGGGGAATACTAGCATTTGGGTGATTGTTGATCGGTTGACCAAGAGTGCCCACTTAATCCTAGTTAAGAGCAAGCGTACATCATCATATTTGGCATCCATTTATGTTCAAGAGATAGTCCAACTTCACGGAGTCCCTTCTAGTATTGTGAGTGATAGAGATACCATTTTCACTAGTGAGTTTTGGATGAGCTTATAGGAGGCGCTAGGGACGCAACTTAGATTGAGTACGCCATATCACCCTCAGACGGATGGACAAACAGAGAGAGTGAATAGAGTGCTTGAGGATTTGCTATGGATGTGCATTTTGGACTTTGGAGGAGCTTAGGAGGAGCATCTTCCATTGGTTGAGTTTGCCTATAATAACAGTTACCAAGCGAGCATAAGAATGTCATCATTTGAGGCTTTATATGGGAGACCTTGCAAGTCCCCTTCATGTTGAGTGGAGTCTATGGAAAAGTTGCTACTTGGGCCTGACATGGTGAGGGAGACATCGGAGAGAGTGGATTTAATTCGGCAAAGGATGAAGACAGTCCAAGATAGGCAGAAGTCTTATGCGGATAAGCGGAGGAGAGACATTGAGTTTGAGGTTGCAGACTTAGTTTTTATCAAAGAATCCCTGCTTAGGAAGGTGGTAAGATTCAGATCGAATGGAAAGTTAGTCCCTAGATTTGTTGGACCATTCCCTATCATGAAGAGAGTTGGGAAGATGGATTACCAAGTGAAGCTACCAGAGAGGCTCGCGGGTAAGCATGACGTTTTCCATGTTTCGCACTTGCGAAATTGCTTGCATGACTCAGCGGAGGTTGTAGAGCCCGGTTAGTAAGAGGAGGTGGAAGTAGAAAGGGAAGCATCTGTTCGGCATATCCGCACGAAGATTGTTGGAAGATCAAGCGACTAAAGAATAAGGAGGTTCCACTAGTAAAGGTGCAATGGGGAGATGATGTTGCAGATGCCACTTAGGAAGCTGAAGAGAAGATTCGTACTTCCTATCCTCATCTTTTCGATAATAAGTTTTTAGAATTTCCAATTTCCATCTTTAGTTTTGAATAGGTTCTTTCCTTTATTATCCTTTGGGAGAGTAGAACTTAGGATTTAACCTATGGATGGTAGGATTTGATGTAAACATGTTATTAGAACATGTTATGAATGATGTATGCTAGTGGTTGCAAGTGTTTGCTAGTGGATGCTAATGGACGCATATAGGTACACTAGGCACTATTATTCTTTCGGGATCGGCCTAACTAGGACAGAGCATATGCATCCGGATGTGTGCGCATTTTTATTCAATTTTTCATGGTTGCTATAAATGTATGATTATCACATGATTTTTGCATTTGAATGATGTTTGTAGCACGCATATAGAACTATCAGTTGTCATTAGGGAATTTTTGCATTCATTTGGATACATGGCACGGACATGATTGCATAAAAGGAGGTCAACTGAATCAATGGATCGCCTAATCTTTTGCATTAGATAGGAACATTTACACTACACCAATTGCATAAGGATCATAAATTGCACTAGAAAAACATAAGGACAATAGATGTATCGGTGATGATTGAGTAGTTGGTTGTAGAATTGGATGAAAACATTTAGTACAATCTTTTATCCTTAGAGATATCGGGGATGAAATCCCTTAAGGTGGGAAGAATGTAACAACCCAAAATTTAACCCGTGATAATTAATTCATTAATTAATTAAATAATAAAAAAACTTTGTGAAATTATCAGAATTGAGCAATGGGAGTTGCACCATTGTGTCTATGGTAATTTTCTGGTCAATTTCCATATATAGAACATCAGAATCCAAGCTAAAATAAACGAGATATGAATCAAACAAAATAAGCAGAAATATATATATATATATATATATATATATATATATATATATATATAGACACACACCAGGTCGACCGGTAGGTCGACCTGGGCACTAGGGCGGTCAACCGCCCGGTCGACCTGCCTTGTTTTTTTAGCGAACGAACGTTCGTTCTTTCAAACGTTAGTGACGTATTTTGCATTCTTCAACTCGATCCGGTCCTTCCATTTCTGCATCTGATGGCCCCTATTCAGCCTATGACGTGGTTACATCCTATTCAATCCCCAAATCCAACGGTCTGAGATCCACTTCTACCCCTATAAATAGAACCCTAGGCCTAACACTTTTTCTCATTTTAAGATTTTCTCCAATTGGGTTCACCTATTCAGGAAGGACTCTAAGCGGAATAATTTTCCAAGGAGGAAATCGTTTTAAATAAAATATTTAACACGCCCAAGTGGATCCGTGAAGGCCTAAAGGGAAGAGCTAAGGACCAGAGGTAAGTGATTGTAATTATTCTAAATTTCTTTAAGTAATTTAAAATAATAGGGTTTCCAATAGTTGTAGTTTAACTATGATTTTTGGAGTAACCTTTTTAGTAATTTATTTATATTTTTTAAAATTATTCTCAGTCTATTCCTTCTAGCTATTCTTTTCAGTTAATTTTAGTTTATTTCTGTTAACTATAGCTTTTCCCATTTAATTTCAGTTTATTTATAGTATTTTAATTTATTTACTGTTATTTATGCGTTATTTACATCTTCTTCCTACGCCTTGGATTTCCTTCTATTTTCAGTTTTCTTTTATTTCTCCTTCTTCTTCTTCACGTATGAATTAGAATAGAACTAACGTGAAATTGGATTAAATTTTAAGAAATCTGAAATAATGGAATATAAGATGTAAATTATAAAGACTGTAATATAAATGGAATTGGACAGAAATTATGCCTAGTTATGCTATTAATTGGATTGAATTTAGAAGATTGGCCTAGTTATAACTTAGAATTATAACTAAAAAGAACAAAAGAAGAAAGAAGCTTATTTTCACACTTAAACCTTGGGTCTAGTAATAAGCATGATTATAACGTAGGTTAGAATAAGAAATAGAACATAATAAGGCTTATTTTAAGACTTAGGATAAATTAATAAGCATAGATAGTAGGAACAAGAGTAAAGGCTTATTTAAATAATTTATCTAAGTTAATAAGTAAAGAATTAAAGTAGGACCTATACCAAATAGCATTCCCCTATTATTTTCTATGGGTACGGTGTTTCACATAAGCCTGAAGTGAGATGAGGGGCATGCTTATGCTAGTAGTGGTAGTAATTGGTCAATATAGAGATGTTCAAATCACGGGGGATTTGGACAAGCGTGCTATTAGATATTGTTTGGATGATGGGCCAGTACCGGCAACATTCGCCTATATTTTCTGTGGACACGGTGTTTCACATAATCCTATAGTGAGACGAGGGGCACGCTTATGCTGAGTCGAGGTAATAATACGACCCAATAGGTGGAGCAACAGGTAGCATAAGCATGATGGCAGTTACGCGTGCGACTTCCATTTCAGTGCTCAGCAATCACTATGAGTTCCAAGCGTATAGTATGTGTGTCTTTCTTAGACACCATTGCCTTCTGTGTAGAGAGCTATGTATCGTCTAGTCCATAGTGGGTGCTTTGTGTATCTTTCATAGTTACCATTGGCTGCTGTGTAGGGAGTTATATAGCGTTTAGTCCGCAGTAAGGTCTATGGAGTAGCAGGCCGATCAAAGGGTAGAATTAGGATTTCAGCCTAATTATAGGATTAAGAATGCAGCCTAATCAAGCAGCTATCAAAGACAAGTGCAAACAATCAAAGTTGACATATCTTATCAATTGTAATGGTTTAATCGCATTTTCCAGTTTATCTCTTCCCTATTTCCTTTCTTTTCTTTTGTATATACTAGAACCTATTGAAGAGTCTATTACTTTTACTTTGCTTAAAGATTCTAGTAGTTACTATTACTCACTAGACTTTTAGTCTAACCAACTCCTCTATTTTCCCCTTTTTCCCCTCATAGGCAATCAAGGGAGAGAGGCAGTAGATTCCAGTTGCTCGGAGGTTTCTTGGAGAAGATTCTGCTATGTATTTCCTTACTTTTATTTTCTTTTTTCTTTCTTTGTACTGGTACTTGAGAGGGATATTTACACTCTGATTTTAGTTGAGACTACAATTTTTTATTTCATGAGACATATTGGGTTTTGAGACATGTATGTTGTATTTGGTATTTGACTTATTTGGTTTATGAAGAAACTATGAAGTTTTTGTTTTGAATAAGTTATTATTTTATTTTCCGCTATTTTTACCTACTTTTATCTTGTGAATCTTAGTCTCTGTTAGTTTCAACTATCCGCTCTGCACTTGGCTACCCAGCGTTTACTGTGGGCACGATAACTATTACACCAAAGGTGCATCCTTTCTGGTCCTTTCGTACTAGGGGAAGGTATTCTCAATGCTCTAATGCTCGCATCGGATATGGACTGAACTATATCATGACGTTCTGAACCCAACTCACATACCACTTTAATGGGTGAATAGCCCAACCCTTGGAACATACTACAGCCCCAAGTGGCAAACAGCCGACATCGAGGTGCCAAATCTTCCTATCAATCTGACTCGGGTTATCAAATGATTGAACTGACAGGGACGCGGAAGATGATCTTAAGGCTATTTAACACTAGAGGGGGGGGGTGAATAGTGTTTTAAGAATTTCTTTAAAACTTCTTTGATTTAAATTGATTTAACTAACTTAATGCAAATACACAATCACAGATCAAATCACAGAATCACAAACAGATGCAAATATAAATAAAAAGCAAGTAAAGGAAAGAACACACCAGGAATTTTATACTGGTTCGGTGTTACCCTACATCCAGTCCCGCACAACTCGTACGGCTTTCTATTCAATAATAATCTAGATTACAATCCCTCGATTCCAAGGCAAAGAGGTACACCCTCCAGATTCTCAGGTCTCTGGGTAGAACCACTTGATTCACAGGACACAAGTTCACCCGATCGATTTCCAAGGACACGATCACACCTTTATAACCCTAAACAAGTTTCTTTGAGTACAAATGTATCTATAACTCTGATAAGCACTGAGATTCTTTGAAGAGAGTGGCAGAGAATCAAACTAGAGATATTCTGGTTTGATTCACTTAAGATTTCGGCAGAATATGGATAGGATGATTAGAAAATAAGATAAGAGAGTAAAGAGGAGAGAAAATAAAGAAAGTAGTTACTGGAAAACGTCCATAACAGTCTCTATTTATAGAGAATGAATGGATGTGTCCATTCAAAGAGGTTTAAGCGAATAGACACTTCTTTTGAAAACAACCTTTGCTATAACGGGAAGCATGTCGACATGACGAGTAACTATGATGTCGACATGGTCTAGTAAAAATGATGATTTGCTTTTCTTTGAAAAATTTAAAACATATGCAACTTTATTCAAATGGACTCTATGTATTTGTAGAAGGTATTTAGAAGTAGAAATACTTATGAATATATATATATGTATATATACTAAAATATATTTAAAATCAAGGTAAATAAACTAAAGTAAATATAATATTAAAATAGATTTTGAGGCTAAAATATCAAGGACAATTTTGAAATCAAAATATAACAAAATGATAAATATGATTTTGAGGCTAAAACATTTTTGGAAATACGAACGAAGGTTTTTCTTTTGAAAAGGAATATTTGAAAATCATTTTATGAAACAAGAGATAATTTTGAAAATCATTTTGAATCAAAATTAGTGGATAACAAAATAGGGCTACTATCCGTTCCACTAGATATTTCATGAGTTCCATCTCACTAGGGTTCCATCCCTTTAACAAGAACGAAGTGGATTCCATTCCACGAGTAAATTGGATAAAAAAGAATGATAGTGCTTTCAAGGAGTTTTAACAAATATCTAACCTAACTATATTATTTGTCTTGAACTCTTGAATATCTTGAATCTCATGAGTCTTCAATCTTGAACTCTTGATCTTTGTCTTCTTTACTGTACAGTCTTCTTTTGTTGATACCTGCATATAGATTTCCTGCACATATATATTTTATAACACTTCTATAGTTGTTGTCATCAAAACCATTATCCTATAGACTAACATTCTCCCCCTTTTTGATGATGACAACCTTTGTTTATAAAATATTTATATTCTCCTTATAACTCCCCCTAAATCTAATAACTCCCCCTTAATCTATGCCTAACTAACCTATTTTATACTTCTCCCCCTTTGTCATCAACAAAAAAAATGACATTAACTCCCCCTAAATCTATGATATTAATGATAGTGTTATCATTAATAATACTGAAACTAGATATAACAATGCTAAATATTGTATACTCAGAATGATATATATGAGTAATATAAGAATGAGAATAATACGTGTAACCACAGATTATTTTATTCATATTACTATATACATAACTATTAAATGAAAAGAAAATGCATACAATAAGTAGACAAATCAATCAAACATAAGCACACCTATTTATGTCTTATTACATAATCAATATAGTAAGTTATCATAAATCAACCATGTTTAAAACCAAATCAAGTATTTCAAATCAAATCAATTTTTAAACCAAATCAAACAAGTTAAATGTTACGTGGAACTTCAACCCATCCCTCTTTTCCAAAGATGGGATCCGCTTTGATTACTTCCCAATCTTCATCGTCCTGGAGCAATGTCTTCGGTGGATTTACTTGGAGATCCTCTTTGTTGAGAGCGGAGATCATCCATCGTAGTGCATCGAAATGCCTTTCTTGTTCCTTTATCATCTGCATTTGACTCAGTTCTAAGTGCCTCTGATTTCGTAGAATAAAAGTAAGAATGTCTTTGAAGGATTTGAGAGTCTCTTCAAGATTATCACTTAGATTTGAAGAGGATGACGCCATTTTGACGATAAGTAATAAGGAAATAAGTAGATAAGAGTAGAGAGAAGTTATGAGAAGTTTTCTGGAAGAAAATAGGACTTAAATAGACAGGAAAGTCGTTTGAAATGAATAGACATAAGGAGTTATTTTGAATTTCAAATTGAAATGTCCATTCAGAATATTACCAGTATATGTCGACATGACCTCTATACAGTATGTCGACATACATAGCAGATTTTGCACATCTTATTTTTGAATTTTCAGTGTATATACATATGATTTATATATATATTACTTGATATAAATAAGAGTAACAGTAAGAGAATAAGCTTCATTTCATACTAGAACAGAGAAGTACATGAATCTCATAGAGAAAACATAAAGATACAACTTTCAATATACCAAATTTCATTGATATACAAAAAGTAAACTCTAGAAACTAGTAGATGAGGATGAAGATGATGAGATATTAAGCTTCTTGTTGACTTTGGAGAAGAACTTGTTCATAGTATTGGACATTTTGTCCAATTTTTTGTTTACGGAGTGTTTGAGAGCTTTTTGATTTTTCACAATCACTCGTTGATTGTGAAGGAGAGTCTTGTTTGATGGTCGTGTGGGAAAATCAATACTCTCTAAGGAAGTTTCTTCACTTTCTTCCTCTTCTTCTTCCTCACCTTCTTCTTCCTCACCTTCTTCTTCCTCCTCTTCCTCTTCTTCTTCTTCCTCATCTTCTTGCATTTCCTCATACCCCAATCGTGCTTCTTTTTCCGTTAGTGTTTCGTATGGTTGAAACACGTGCGGAATTTTCATAAGTGAAATATTGGAATGATTAAAAACCTTTCGTGGAAAGAATTCTTCACCTCTCATATCCACTCCAAAGTAATTAAAAATTCTAATGAGGTATATTCCATGATATAATGCATTCTCTCCCGAATCCAAGTTTTTGTGTCGAAATTCATCCAAGATAACTTGTGCCCAATTAATATCATAATTTCCAAAAATTGCAAAAAGAGCCTTACACACTTTTTGAGTCGGGTTATTGTAATTTCCCGATCTCGGAGTAATAGTGCGTTGAAGGAGAAGATTAACAATACGAGCTTTTGGTCGAAAAAATTTGTTTTTGAAATCCATTTCTTCCTCAAAAATATTGTGAAAAGTTTCACGATCGGTTTCCTCGATTTCAAAAGAAGAAAGATTGGAACCGGTACTTTTACACTCAAGTATGGTTCCTAAAACATCGGTATCGAAAACAATTTGTGTCCCCTTGACACTACTCCACACTTCATCATCCCTTCCATTATAAAAACCACGATTTAAATTTGCATAAAACATTTTGACAAGGTTTGGATAGCAAACAAAATCATTTTGGTTATTGTCAACCAAGCTTAGAATACCATTGTTTTGAAAGAGAGCATCAATTTCATAAGAAGCAAAGTCATTAAAAATAGCAAAACTACTCGAATGAACTTTTCCATAAGTTGCATAATTAATGTATGCAAGTATGGAATCTCTATTATTGTAGAGATGATCTTTGGTGGCTTTGGACAGCCTCATTCCGGCTACGTTGCTAGTGGATGCCATTTTTGAAGAGATAAGAGTGTTTGAAGATAAAAGTTGTTTTGAATTTGAATTGAAGATGGAGATAAGTGTTGATAGAAGATAGATATAAAGAGGTTGAATAGGTGGATTCTCTGGTCAAAGAGTCATAACTATTCAGAACATAGGAGTTAGTGAAAAGGTGGAGGGAATTTGAATTTTGAATTCAAATTTAGAAATCTGATTTGTTACATGTATGTCGACATTACCAATAAGTGCCATGTCGACATGCACATCAGATTTTGCAAAAATGATTTCAAGCATGTACAAGATTTATATATATATATATACTTATATATATTATGACTATTGTCTGAATATATTTTGAAAATATATTATACAGAAAATATATAAAAATAATATTTTATAAATTTTTAAAAGATATTTGAAAAATTTTAAGTTAATAAAATCAATTATATACTTAATTAATAAACTATTCTAAGCAACCAATTTTCAACCAATTAAAATAGTAAACGTGTACCTTGTTTGAGTTCCATATCATCCTGATTATCTGAATTCTGAGTTGTCATAAAACACATATTTGCCAATTCTGTTTTCTGTTCATCATCACTTGAGGACGTATCTGAATCATCCAATGTTGCTGCAAATGCTTTCTTTCTTTTCTTTGAATATTCTTTGTTTGATTGAGGAGTTTGCTTTTCTTGATGTGGACAGTCTCTTTGATAATGACCAAACTCATTGCAATTGAAGCATTTGATGTTGTTGAGTGATTCAGTGTTATTTCCAAAACTTTTTCTCTTGTGATTATTCATTTTTCTATACTTCAAGAATTTTCGAAAGTTTCTTGTCATGAAGGCTATTTCTTCATCATCATCACTAGAGTCTGATTCACCAGTTAGTGCATTAAAGGCAATGGACTTTTTTTCTGATGACTTATTCTCCCTTCTTTCCTGAATTTGAACTTCATATGACATCAGATTTCCAATTAATTCATCAATCTTCAAGGTACTGATGTTATTTGCTTCTTCAATCGCCAGTGTCTTCAAATCCCATTCTGGAGTGAGTGAATTCAGAATTTTCCTGACTTGATCTACTTCGGAGATTGCTTTTCCCAGAGATACTAGTGAATGAACAATATCTTGAAAACGACTATACATATCTGGAATAGATTCACTAGGCAACATCTTAAATAATTGAAATTGATTAGTAAGAATAGAAATTTTGGTCTGTTTAACTTTGCTTGTTCCTTCATGAGTAACTTGCAGAGTTTTCCAGATTTCATATGCAGTTTTACAAATAGATACCCTATTAAATTCATTTCTATCTAGTGAACAAAATAAAATATTCATGGCTTTTGAATTGTTTTGAGCCACTTCTTTTTGAACGGTCGTCCATTGAGCAAAATCAGTTGTGGGCTCAATGTATTCAGTTTGTGTCATATTCCATGTTTCTAAACTAATGGATTGTAAATATATCTTCATTCTACATGCCCAATATGCATAGTTACTGCCATTGAAAAGTGGTGGTCTGGCAGTGGACTGACCCTCTACAAATGAACTAGAAATACCAGTGTTGGTAGCCATTGTTACTTTTCAAAAATCAGGTTATGAATACTTTGAAAAACTTGCTCTGATACCAAATGACAGGGACGCGGAAGATGATCTTAAGGCTATTTAACACTAGAGGGGGGGTGAATAGTGTTTTAAGAATTTCTTTAAAACTTCTTTGATTTAAATTGATTTAACTAACTCAATGCAAATACACAATCACAGATCAAATCACAGAATCACAAACAGATGCAAATATAAATAAAAAGCAAGTAAAGGAAAGAACACACCAGGAATTTTATACTGGTTCGGTGTTACCCTACATCCAGTCCTGCACAACTCGTACGGCTTTCTATTCAATAATAATCTAGATTACAATCCCTCGATTCCAAGGCAACGAGGTACACCCTCCAGATTCTCAGGTCTCTGGGTAGAACCACTTGATTCACAGGACACAAGTTCACCCGATCGATTTCCAAGGACACGATCACACCTTTATAACCCTAAACAAGTTTCTTTGAGTACAAATGTATCTATAACTCTGATAAGCCCTGAGATTCTTTGAAGAGAGTGGCAGAGAATCAAACTAGAGATATTCTAGTTTGATTCACTTAAGATTTCGGCAGAATATGGATAGGATGATTAGAAAATAAGATAAGAGAGTAAAGAGGAGAGAAAATAAAGAAAGTAGTTACTGGAAAACTTCCATAACAGTCTCAATTTATAGAGAATGAATGGATGTGTCCATTCAAAGAGGTTTAAGCGAATAGACACTTCTTTTGAAAACAACCTTTGCTATAATGGGAAGCATGTCGACATGACGAGTAACTATGATGTCGACATGGTCTATTAAAAATGATGATTTGCTTTTCTTTGAAAAATTTAAAACATATGCAACTTTATTCAAATGGACTCTATGTATTTGTAGAAGGTATTTAGAAGTAGAAATACTTATGAATATATATATGTATATATACTAAAATATATTTAAAATCAAGGTAAATAAACTAAAGTAAATATAATATTAAAATAGATTTTGAGGCTAAAATATCAAGGACAATTTTGAAATCAAAATATAACAAAATGATAAATATGATTTTGAGGCTAAAACATTTTTGGAAATACGAACGAAGGTTTTTCTTTTGAAAAGGAATATTTGAAAATCATTTTATGAAACAAGAGATAATTTTGAAAATCATTTTGAATCAAAATTAGTGGATAACAAAATAAGGGCTACTATCCGTTCCACTAGATATTTCGTGAGTTCCATCTCACTAGGGTTCCATCCCTTTAACAAGAACGAAGTGGATTCCATTCCACGAGTAAATTGGATAAAAAAGAATGATAGTGCTTTCAAGGAGTTTTAACAAATATCTAACCTAACTATATTATTTGTCTTGAACTCTTGAATATCTTGAATCTCATGAGTCTTCAATCTTGAACTCTTGATCTTTGTCTTCTTTACTGTACAGTCTTCTTTTGTTGATACCTGCATATAGATTTCCTGCACATATATATTTTATAACACTTCTATAGTTGTTGTCATCAAAACCATTATCCTATAGACTAACATGAACAACCAGGATCGATTTACTTACGATACTTAGTTGACATTATCTAATGAATTATGAGTTCAATAGATTATGTTTAGCAGAAACACAGATATTCCTGGCTCATTATCAGCCAATCACTTATTTACAAACCTTGTGTGGGGCTAACCTCATTTCCTATCTCGTAGAAAACCCTTTCGCTCCGCTTAGCCCTATCCCTTTCTAAGGGTATTTTAGTGATAGGTTCTATCGCAACTGGGTGATCCTGTTTGGTTAAAAATTTGGCAGCAAACTCCTATCTTCCTTTTAGCTAAAATTGTTACATTAATTAAATTCCACCATATTAGGTATATAATGAAGTCCGGAGGCTCGTATTGGAAAATGGATTCCAACTATGAAAGGGTAAGGGTCTACCCAACGAATCCATACACCTCTAAATAAAATGTATGGAAAGCTAGGTTAATTTGCACCTCTGCTACTCAGGACTGGCCCTACCTTTACTAGATCGCACCGAAAATGATCACCCCTTAATTGCGATCAACAACCATAAGGGATCCTGAAGTATACATAAATATCGATTCTAGATTAGGGACTTTCATACCCTAATAAGAACGACCCACATAGCCTTATGGCATGTACCTACTTTATTCATTTATCGTTTGTGTAACAACCTTGGTTTGGAGATTACCAATCAATACTAAATTATAATTTAATATTGTAAATTAAAATAAAATTGGAGAAATTAAATTGTTTATTTGGAATAAACAATAAAATTGGAATTAAATTGTGAAAATAAAGCTTAGATGTGACGCCCCACCTCTATACTCACGCTAGCCAAGGACACTACTGGTTAATGCTGTCAACTAGCGCGAAGAATGAGGCTATTGAGGAGCGACCATCCGTGTAATTACTTTGTGCGAGTACCGATATGTTAGATAGTATAACATGCATTTCATTTCAAAAGGAAATCCGACATATCAAATACAAACTCAAAGCTACCACACAGTGGCTATGAGGCCTTCGAAAACAAATATAGAAATAAGCATAACATAAATCAGTCACAGATGTTCATATCTCAAAGGCGGAAACAGATACGAATATAACACATAAAAGTATACATAAGAGAAGTGGTTAAACAAGATCCATAATATCACAAAAGAATAGATACAAGTGCTAGACAAAAGAATATGTATACATCAAGGAGTCTCTATCTCAAATGTATAACAACAAAAACTACCAATATTATGTAGTTAGACAAAAGTCAGAAGATGATCCCAGATAAGGAGTCAAGCAGAAGCACCTGTAACATCTCGGTCTGACCCGAGTATTATTTAAGAAGAAAATAATAAACGGATCAGTCTAGCTATAATTATCATATATAAAATGAGATATCAGTAGAGATATAACAAAAAAACGTATGATAACAACAATGTCAAACTGTGACAAGTATACTTTAAACAACAACAAAATCATACAATATCTTAAGAATCTCAAAGCACCAAAAAGAATGTCATATTCTTTATTTTATTCACCAAACCCCAAATATTGACAAACATATCATTCCCAATCACACAAAGAGGTGAAACACAAATTCTAGAAATCATCAACTAGAAATCCAGAAATCAAAAAAGGGGGAGGCCTATCACAAACGGGAGCATGAAAACTCACCAACACGTGTATCACAAACGGAACGCTATTCCATGGTCGCTAACCATAAATTTTTGAGCCGAAGCTCCACAAACGGCCCGAAGACCACGGGTCGCTACCCCGCCAAATTGAACCGAAGTTCCACAAACGGGGATTGTAATCCCCACACAAACAAATAGACATCGCACATCGCTGGTCTAAATCACAAAATGATCATCATTGATCAATATAAAGTGTGAATTACACTAAGCCAGTAAATATAAGAGTTTAGCTTCATGTCCCATAACCACTAGCTTAACTTAAATATTTAAGAACAAATTGTAGATTTCCACTCGAAAATTGTCACAAGATTTTCAATCGAACAAGTCCATAAACTAACCGACAAAGTAAACGCAAGTGTTTCATACCACTTGTTTTGCTAAGCTGTTTAATTAGATTTTCTCATACGAATGAGGTAAAGGTTTGTATGTACTAATAGATTAGAAAACGGTTTTATAAATGAGCTTTGTATTAAAAATAGAGTTGAAATCATCTTTGTAAAACAGTTTGAATATTTACTACTAGTATAGAAACCTTTGTATTTTAAAGTGACAAAGCATAGAAATGATTGTAGAAACAATTAATCACCAAAATCCACATACGAAGACGTGAATCAAATCCAAAGAAATCGATACAAAATCCATCAAAATGATATTCCCAAAAATCCCGAAAAAGAAGTCATCAAAGACGATAATAGTGATAACAACTAATCGGATCGACAAAAATTGATTAACATTGGAATTTTACTCAAAATTAGGCAAATAGGCAAAACTGGGAATTTCCAGACGTCTGAGGGGTTGTTCCAGACGTCTGGATTTGGTTTCTGGAAATATTCCAGAATACCATCCAGACGTCTGAAGCCTAAAATCAGACGTCTGAAATCCTTTCAGACGTCTGGGGGTAAATCCAGACGTCTGGTTTTGGTTTGTGAAAATATTCCAGAAAACCAACCAGACGTCTGAAATCACAAATCAGATGTCTGGCATCCTTTTAGACGTTTGGAACGATAATTCAGACGTCTGAAATTAGTCACTGCCCTTTTAATTTTTCTACCGTGTATTATTTTTCTCCAGAAGGCAAACCAGATGTCTGGCATTGATATCCAGACGTCTGAACACTTGGTAAAGGCAGCAATTTGCCTAGGCCATAATGGCCAAATCGATTCGGGAGCGATCGAGCAAGCAACGACGACTAAGGATTTACGCCAAACGACAACCCGGCCTTATATGCTCTTCGATACACCCCAAACAACATATCCAAACATCCTTTGTAGGATTTTCACAAAAATTGGACTTCAAATTCAAAAATTGGTAAATCAACCATATCAATTCAAATCAAAAGCAAATGATCATGAATAGATGTTAGGAATTCATACCTAACAACAAAGGTAGATGTAGACATAGATGTGAGACAAAAATCTCACCTTTTACACAAAAACAAGGAAGAAGAAGCTTGAAAACAAAGGAGGATCAACCACTCTTCAATCTCAACTCTAGAAGCTCCAAACTAAGATCAAAAGCAAGTATTTCCTAAGTTAGGTTAAAGGAAATTTCTGAAATTGGAGAGAGAGATAGATGGAGAAGGAGATGGAGATGCTTACCTTTGCTTCTCTTCGAATTTGGAGCAAGAATTTGAATTTGCTAGAGGAACTAGGGCTTTGAATATTAATTTCTCATTCCTCTCCCCATTTTCAGTTGCTTGAGTGTTTAAGAAAATAGAAATGTAGTGAAGAGGAGAGGAGAGGGGCTGAACTAGGTTATAGAGTGAGTTGGGGTGAAACCCAAACCCAAAGCCCAACAGAAAATAGCAAAATTCAACTTACTCCAAACATATCGAAGCTTATACTCAAAAAAGTTGTAAACGCCATTTTGGACTCAATAGGGGTGGTCTCGAGTCCCAATTCGACTGTTTACATTTTATTGCGAAAATAGTGCATTTTTATGAAATAAAGCATTTTATTGCGAAAATAGTGCATTTTTATGAAATAAAGCATTTTAATAATAAAAATGTTTTAAAATATAAATTTATCTTTTATATAGTGTAAAATGTTTTATTTAGTATATAAGTCTATATATTTTTCTTATGTAAAAATATGGAGAAAATGCATTTTTGTTGTGTAATTAGTGTAAATATGAAGCCTTTACAATATACGTGTGAATAATAAACTTAGGCCATTTATTTTCTTTTAATTTTTGGAACCCATTATGCCCATTAGTGCTAAACCAGGTTTGAGAAATGAGAAAACAGAAGTCTGTACGTTCATTTCCCTCAGCATCTTCTTCTTTCGGTCAGTAAACAAGAAAAATAGAACCCACCTTTCTCAAAATTAAAAATCCAAAATTTCTTCAAATCAATTCAACAAATTACAATCTTTTTCAGCCTAGAGTGTTAATACAAAGGTAATCTAATTCCAAACACCACAATTTCATCTAAATTTCTGATTTGTGAATGTGGTTTTCTAATTTACTGTATGGTTGTTTTTGCATGTACTGTATATTTGTTCTACAGGCTCTACAAGCTTATAATCAAGCAAAAAGCTTCCAATTTGCAATCTAAATCCGGTTATTTGCCTCCGTACAACAAGATGAGTTGTAATACTCACAAATCCTAGTTGACCCAAGCTCAAAATTGGAAGAAACTGTAAAAATTTAGCTCTGTTCGTACATTTTTATTGTTGTTTCTCTGTTCAAAATCAGTTTCATATTGCTACTTTGGAAGCCTGTAACTTTTGATTCTGGCAACGAAATGCTACCGGATTTCTTTCATTTGGTAGTTTGCATGTTGATCTTGGTCTCTGCAAATTTTGGTTGAAAAATATTGTCATTTGGATGTTCAAAACGTGGTAGAAAATCAATACAATCCAGATTTCTGCCTATACATATTTTATTTCCGAGATGCTGCAAACATGGCCTAAGTCCATGTTTGAGATAGTATAACTCTTTCAATTCTTACCGGAATTCATCGATTCTTTTTTTTTCGAAAGCTAAAGTGTTCTACTATGTGCACAGCAATTTTTAGTTCAACCAGTGGTCGTTTGGCTACCTGTTTCATGTCCGAAAGTTGAACCCAGAGAAGATTTCAGACCTGGGTATTATTTTGCCTATACATTTTTATGTTCTATTTCCATCCGAATTTGGACTTTTACTTCATGTTTTTGTGATATTTCTAAAATGTTTTAAGGGCTATGATGTCTATCAATAGGCTAGCCAAGTTTTGATTAATTTGAAATTCAAATTTGAATTGAATTTGAATGACGGTTTTGAGTGATTTCTTTGATTTTGAGCACAGATTTTTCCACACAATTTTGAAATAATTTCAAAATTTTATGGGCATTTCAAAATAATTATTATATAATATTTTCAAGTATTTTCAAGTGTAAAATCTATTTATTCTCTATAATAAGGGAAATTTTCAAATAGGGTTTTCAAATTGATTTCGAGAGTTGGTTTTCAAAGCTTGTTTTCCAAAGAAAATTATTTTATATATAAATTACAGGCTTTTGCACATTTCGACCGAATGAGAAGGAGAATTAAATGGTTTGGTAAAACACGTGGTATGGGGCACGTGCGTTTATCATATCAGTTAATTCCCGACTTGTCCGTTAGATCGTTTTGACATTTGAGTCGAGTTTACCGATGAGATCAGGTAAACATTTTACTTCTTTGAGTGTGAAATTTACTAGCGGTTAGTAACCTATCTAGTGCGAACGTGTGGTATGGGACACACGTTAACATTGTTCGGGTTCCTATCCGAGATTTGTGACACATTTGCCATTGCGGCGTATTGCAAATACTGGACCTTCGGGTCATTGCCATGCGGCGTTTTCCATTGCGACGTATTTGTCCTTGAGACGCTTGCCATTGCAGCGTTTACCCTTGCGGCAAATTTTCCATTGCGGCGTATTTGACATTGCAGCGTATTTGTCATTGTGACGTATTTGCCTTCGGGTGTGGTACCATATTTGAGATCAGTACTTGGCAGGCTTCGGCCAAAAGCACATGCAAATTTTGAGATGGTTTCATTGATTTCCCGAGTGTATCGCCATTTTCATGGTTGGCCATTCGAGCCATTATATATATGTATATATATATATAGCGATTACCTTATGGGAATTTGAGTTGCCTACACTGGCGTTTTTTGAGATTTCCGTTTTTGGCGTTATTATTGAGATTTGTCTATCGGCGTTATTACATGAGATTTTCCTTTTGGCATTTATTTGGGATTATATTCTCCTATGTTGGAGAGTTATATTTGATTGCCTTGTGGAATATTTTTGAGATGGTGATTTCTTTGAGATTTCTTTGAGTTTGCCGGTATGGCGGGTTTTGGGATTTCTCCTTTTTAGGAGTTATATTTTCCCTAAACCACTATTGATGATTTGTGATATGCCGATGATATAAAGCTTGCTATATTTAGCATTTTATGGATTGTTTTATCTCTTTTGAGAATAAATGTTTGTGTAAGTGATGTCATCTCATCACTTAAAGTAACCATACCATACTTATACTCATGCTTATACTCAGTATTATTCCTTCGGGTTTTAGAAGAACATTACCCTTATTCTACTGCATTTATAAATGCTTATCCTCTTAAACTGATATGTTTGGTTAGATTGACCCATGTATTTTATACTTGGGTCAGACCGAGCTGTTTCAGGTTAGGTACCTTTGGACTTAGCCTATTCTGCTTCCATATGGACTCTTTTCTGTTATCACCTTTTCTATATAGTTTTTGAGTAGTCCTTTTATAGCTACTCTGATATATATATTCTTTTGACTCATGTTTGTATTGTGGTCGTCATACCACATATGTGATGTATCATTTTGTATACTCTGTGATGTATCTGTACGTGTGTATATATGTGATTATCTACTGTTCTGTGATGTGTTTAGCATTTGAGTTGTTGTGTTTTGTTCTGATAGATCCTAGAGCCACCTGTAGTTTTGTATTAAGCATTTATTGGATATGTCAACCCACTTGAGTTAGGAAAAAAATATAAAGCACTAATCGATGTATTCAATAGATATTTAAGACAAGACTATAGATGGTCGCTCCTAACCAGCCCTATTCTCCGCATTTGCATACAGTATTACCCCGTAATACTCTTTGTTAATGTGGGTCTCGGGGTGGGGCATCACAGCTTGTTATGAGAGCTGAGTTCAAAACAAAATAGTATAAACACATAACAGAAGCATATATTACGATATACCCAAGTATAGTACGAGTGTTACAAATCCCGTAATCATCATTTCCTTTATTTTATCGTGTCCTTTGAGATAGAAGTTTGGGATATGTCTAGGAATATATTTTATTCCACGGTATTCCATAATTGAATTGATTATATCTTATCTTAAGAGTAATCCTAATCGTGATTATTTTATTTGAGTCCTCTTCGATATTGGTGCTTGACACTCATCCGTATCGGAGGATTTTGTTGATGCTTTTTGATGTTCTTATCTTGTGATTTCTTTAAGGATTGTGAATCCGATTAAGGGGATCCGCAATATTTGGTATGATGTTTGAGGATTTTAGGATTGTTCCTTGTAGCTTATCTTTTTATGCGAATTAGCAAGCCATTTTCTATCTAGAGTTTGGAGTGTTTGAGATGAAGTGGCTTGCCTATTATCAAGCCACATTCTGCGATTCGAAGAATCCTATTTTAGGTACCCAAATTTTGGCTGATTTGTTGTTTCTTGTTCTTCGGAATGTTAATGATGATTTCGAAGTCTCTGTATTCACTCTTGAGTTTCGAGATGTTGATGACATATCTCGAATTCCAGTCATTGTGACTCTGTTGATTACTATGAGTCCGTTTTGGGTATGACACCCAATCGGGCAATCGAATATTGACTTCATTCACGATTCTTAGCCTTTCGGTCATCCTCCAATGAGGATGTCCACTGGGGAAATGAGGCAATTCATTGAATTAATTTGATATTGCCATTCTTACCCCTTTTGAGATATCCTCTTTGGATACTCAATTGTTGATATACTTTGTGGCATTACTTCACTCGAAGTAATGATTTGTTGTTAATGTTACTTCTCCTCGATTGAGAAGATATTTACCCTTGCTTTTATTTCTCATTTCTCTCTTTTTAATCCATTGTGTGTTGCTAGGGTCATTCTTCAGCTTGACCCTACACTGATTTTTTATAAGCTACGAGTCGCGGAGGATAGTATTACTCTTATCGCATTCCGCACTCGTTATGAGTCTTGTGAGTGGTTCATTGTATCGTTCGGAATATTGAACACTCCAGTCTGTTCCATCAATCTTGAGGATCGAGTATTCTGGAAATATCTCGATGAGTTCTATTTGTGTTCCTTGATTTTGAGAATAAGTAATAAATTATGTTTTAAAAAATTTCAAAAAAAAATTGAAGATACGTTTCTATGAGAAATTGGATTTTTTTTTGAGAAAAACAAAGAATATATTGAGTATTATATATGAGTTATTTCTTTTTAAAGAAAATGAATTTTTCTTGTGTTGGGTTGTCCTTCTAGTGCTTTAAGAATTTTGGTCGATGCGTTTGGCCAACGTTATAGATAGGAATTTCCTAAACGCAGTGATGAGACAGTCAGACACAGTAAATTGAGTTTTAATAAGTAAAGTTTGAATATAATTAATATGGTGAAGTATTAATTTTTATTTTAAATTTTTAATGAAGCCATTGAACCATAGTGAGTGTTGGATGAGTGGCGAGGTAGTTTTGATCATTTGATCAACACTACAGCCAATCGATGGGGTCATTCACTATAAATCAATGGCGAGGCAATACCCTTAAATTATTTGAAATTTGAGAAATTGAATATGGTAATTTGGGTAAGTAAAAGTGAATAATTCTAATTAAGGGGATGTATTAATTAAAAGAAAATATCATTTAATGCTTTGATTAATAAAATGATGTATTTAAGGTAAAAGAATGCTTTGGTTTGAAAATTTAAAATATTAATTGAATACTTTTGTACAAGTTATTAATGATGACTATAAAAATTTGTTTTGACACTTAGTTATTTGAGTAATAGTAGAGGATAAATATAAAACTCTATCTTAAGAGAAAATAAAGAAGTGTTAGTTTAGAACATTTAGTATAAATTTGTGAGCTAGTTTTTGTTTTAAACTTAAATGGTACTAAAACTTGTGGGTTTGAAATTGCAAAATTATTTTGAAAACAAGTTTGAATTAATTATCAACTTTAATTAGTTTTATGTTGATAATTAGATAGAAATTTAATTTTTTGTAACAAGTGGAAATGTGAATTTGGATTGTTTTGACAAATGAACAATTCATTTAGTATAATCTTTTTAAATTGTGAGAATAATTTTAAACTTTATATATATATATATATCCCAAAAATTTATTTTGGTGGATAATCAATAATCATCTCTTGATAATGAAAGATATTAGTTATCTCTTCTAAAATGAGTTTTCAAGTTAATTGTTTTAAAGTTGATTTTGGAAAGTAATGAAGATATTTCCACTTAATAAAATGTTTTATGATGATTACATAAAGTTGATCCTAATTTTGTATGTCTTAGCTTTCTGATGAAAAAGAAAATCATTTAATAAATGATTTAGCAAACACCTTGTTTGAAAATGTGGTTTGAGCTTAAAATAGTTTGGGTAAATTATAAATTTTTAAATTGAGTTAAAAGCTGAAATTTTGTTTGGAAAAAGTGTTGTACTAAAACAGCGATAACTTTTAAGAGTTGAATGATGGTATATTTTGTATTTCCGACCTAATGGTCGATGTATATTATATAAATCATTTTTTTAATATTGTATATGGCCCTCCGTACAAAGGAAACTCCGACGATTTTTCCAGAAATTTCTAACACTTAGAAAATTTGAGAAACAAATTGAAAAAAATAATAATATATGTTGCAAACTAGAGAATACCTATGGAAGAATTAGAGAATAAACAACTTAAACTTTATTTACTCTATTGAAGAGTAATGAATTTAAATTTAAAATATAAGTAAGAAGTTTTGAAAATTTTCAAGTGTTGAAAATTGTGGTTATAATTATAAAAATATTGAATTTTGAAACTCTAAGAATTTTTGATTCAGAGTTTATACATATATTTTAGTTCCTTGTGTTTATCTTACTCTCGTGTTATTTTCTAACGACGTGCATTTATGCGGTCGTTTGAGTATGGTGGCCTTTGAAGAAACCACCTTTTGGTTGATCTATCTTGCCTCTTTTGTGTCTATCTTGTATCCGTGTGGTTCCTTCCATAGTGTCATACGGAAAATCATATTGATAATCATTTTGTTGGTTAGAGTTTGGGTTGGAGTTGTGCTAAATCCTAACCTTACTGTGGTGACCCTCACTCTATAACACATATTTTTTTTACATACAACTTTCAAGAGGCCTTCACCACTAAACCCCAATTCTTTTATATTTGAATATTTATATAATTTCCAAATATTTTTCCCAAGACCCTGGTTTTACCAATATAATCATATCAATGTACAAACAAACTAAGTCAATTGTATATTTGATGATATACAATTGTTTCTTTATTATTATTATATATATATTTTTTTATCAGAGGGAATTTAAATCAAAATGAAATTAAAGTACCATACAAGCTATTGACATAGCCACTTATTTCTTTTCTAAGTCTTGTTCTACTGCCATAGGTGCACTTTGACAAATACTAACACTTATATATATATCTTGCCTAGATAATTCTATTTAACTCTAAAATAACATTTACTTGATCTCATGATAGTTATCAAGGTTGATAATAATTAATAACAATAAGTTGGATCTGCTAAAATCGATAAATCTTGGAAATTTACTCGAAAATAGACAAATTAGGCAAAATCAGCAATTCAGACGTCTAAATTTTTATGACAGACGTCTATATTCAATCTCAGACGTCTAAATTATTATGACAGATGTCTCAGAGTGTCTAGATTTTAAACAGAGAGTAGAAAACATTTTGAACTAAGTTCGGACTTCTAAATTTTTATTAACAGACGTCTATATACAATCCCAGACGTCTAAATTATTATGACAGACGTCTCAGAGTGTCTAGATTTTAAACAGAGAGTAGAAAACATTTTGAACTAAGTTCAGACGTCTAAATTTATATTAACAGACGTCTATATTCAATCTCAGACGTCTAAATTATTATGACAGATGTCTAATTTGATCTTAGACGTCTAAAATTGTTGATAAGTTTTCTCAAAGGTTAAACTTGAATACTCAATTACTTATAAGTTTCCAGAATTCGTGCATATGCAAGTATCACTTACCTGCCATGCACAAATTCATCTCATTTGAATATTCTTCTAAATTCTTGATTGTTCATTAAATACCAATCCCCTTAGCTTATTAATTTCCATAAGGCAAAACATAAGCAATGAAAATCAGTGTTCAAATATATATGTATCCATGTCAAATGTATATGACATGTCTAACCCCTTATTTTCTCCAAATCAGACATTCATAAGATAAATTTAATAGTTATCAAAAACATCATCAATGATCACTCATAACAGGTTTTGATTAAGTACATATCTTCAACTCAAAGTACTTAAAAAGTTTCCTAAAAGTAACTTCAATTGCAGAAAATAAAATGTGCCTAGTAATTTCATTACAATGCATCTACAAATTTTAAAAAAAAACAAGTCTCTCTCTTATTTATACTAGCAGCCAATGCCTTCTCTACTCATCAAGCCAACTTCAATTTCCTGCAAGCAAATCATTTAGCTGCCCCAAAGAATTTTTGAGACACCCAGATGATTGCAAGGGCAACCAAAAGGGTCAGTTTTCACTGGTATGAGCATTTATCAATTTTGTATACATATTCATAATTTTAAAACATAATCTTGCAGTGCCTTCCTAATTTAACAGATGTTTATACTTAGCATGTTTTGGTTCATACAAGGTAATACAAAAACACATTCATCTATTCAAACAAATACACAGCAAACAGTAAAGATAAACATATGTATGATTCTTGATTTATTCTCCCCAAATCTAGATAAATAAACCCAAGTTTCATACTCCAAATTTTCACCCAGCAACTAATCATTGAACAAGTTTAACTTGATTAATTTAACACCATATCTGGATATTTATAACCCAGATTTTTAAACCCCTGTCCCCATTTATTTTATGGTCTTTAACTCCTTGTCAAATGAACACTATGTATGCATTGTGAAGGAAACTCCCAGGTTGTTTAAATTTTTCCAACACACAAAGGCCTCAGGGTGCAGTTGCACCATGCATATACTTGCTTCCACCTGAAGTAAGCAGATCATTGACTAACTCCCAAGTGACCAATTTGGTTTTTTTTTTCATTCATATTACAGAAAGATATAACTGCTTGTATATTTTTCTGATTCAACCCCATGTTCCCCTGTTTAATCTATATCCATGTTTAATGATGATAAGATAGAACAAGAATGCTCCAATCATGTTAACACCAAAAGCCCACTTACAGATTAATACTCCAAACAAACAAAAAGAATGCACAAACAAACATCCATACCACCCATAACAAAATCAATTCAGAGATTTAAATGTCTCATAATATTCTAGACTGCCTGCAATAGGACTTAATGCCATTGCATACAAAGGATAAATACTCACATAATGTTTTTCCTTTTACTGCCTTAATCTTTTGAACAGCAAATCCCCCAAAGCCCCAAGCTAGTGTTTCTTCCTTGTTTATTTTATTTTGTGTTTGATCCCGAGAGAGTGATGGTTTTGGCCATGTGCAGTTATTTATAAATCTATTCTAGGGTTTAAGAAAATGGGTAATTCTCCTAATACCCTTAGCTGTTCATGCATACATCTCATTCCTGTGTGGTCCTAAATGGGAAATGTACACATCAGGTTACTTTAATTGGTTATTTTGGGAGTTGAACATTTTAAACACTGCATGCTATTTTCATGTTTCTATTTTGTTCATGCCATATGCATGTGATCCTCTATTCATTTCATTTTATAAGTTTAGAGAATCTGAAAATCTCCTTTGTACACTTAAATTAAAAATCACACATACTATGCTAATTATTTCTGGCATAATTATAAGACTTATAAACCTTTTTATTAAACTTCATTTTATTTTACCTTTATATATAAAACAGAAAATGCCCCATATATATATTAAATGTATATATTTTTATTTTATTTTATTTTAGGGTCATTACATACCCTCCCCCTTAAAGGAATTATGTCCCCATAATTTCACCTATTTTCTCCAATTAAAAACACTAACCCATAGCCTGTTTTAACTCCATAACCCCATACTCATATTTTATGGAAACAAACAATATATAAATATATTTAGAAAAATTATCTTAGGCTGCTTAAACATACCTCTCCACCAATAAACAAATTGGGGTATTTAGCCCTCATTTTGTCTTCAACCTCCCATGTACAATCATTAGTGTCCAAGCTCCATTGGATTTTCACCAGTTTGATCACCTTGTTCCTCAACTTTTTCTCTTCCTTGGCAACTATCCCTACTGGTTCATTGGTATAAACCATATTCTTCTGGACTTGAACTTGAGTAGGTGACTCCAGAATTGCTCCTTCATCATGCACTCATTTTCTCAATTGAGAAACATGAAATATAGGATGCACACCACTCAACTCCTCAGGTAACTTAAGTCTGTAGGCCATAGCACCAATTCTCTGCATAATTTCATATGGTCCTACAAATCTTGGTGATAACTTACCAGATTTTCCAAACCTGAACACTTTCTTCATTGGTGATACCTTCAGAAAAACATGCTCTCCTACTTCAAACTCCATTGGCTTCCTTTTTCTATCTGCATAAGACTTTTGTCTTGATTGTGCTGCCTTCATTCTATGCCTAATCAATTCAATCATGTTGGAAGTTTCTTTAACATGGTCTGGCCCCAACATTACACCCTCTCCTGCTTCCAACCAACAGGCAGGAGACATGCAAGGTCTCCCATACAAGGCTTCAAAGGGAGCCATTCCTATGGTTGATTGATAGCTATTGTTGTAAGTGAATTCTGCCAAGTGGATATGATCCTCCCAATTACCCCCAAAATCAAGCACACATGCTCTAAGTAAATCTTCCAATATTTTATTCACTATCTCTGTTTGCCCATCACTTTGAGGATGGTAGGCAGTGCTTAAACAAAGTTGTGTTCCCATTGCTTCTTGGAAACTTTCCCAAAATCTTGAGGTGAACAAAGTGTCTCTATCACTTACAATAGTCTTGGGTATGCCATGTAGCCTCACCACTTCTTTAATGAACAATTGTGCAAGCTTAGATGCATTCCTATCTGATCTGACAGGGACAAAGTGAGCTGATTTGGTTAGTCTATCAACAATTACCCATATACTATCATTGCCTTTCTTAGTTCTAAGCAAACCATCCACAAAATCCATGGAAATGCTTTCCCACTTCCACTGAGGTACCTCCAAAGGTTGCAACATGCCAGAGGGCTTTTGGTGATCTGCTTTAATTTGTTGGCATGTGGAACACTTTGCCACATATCTTGCCACTGCTTGCTTCATTCCTGGCCACCAGTAGCCTCTTTTTAAATCATGATACATCTTAGTACCACCAGGGTGTATGGTGTACCGGGTCTTGTGATGCTCATTCATGATTTCTTCCTTCAATTCTGCAATGTTTGGCACACAAAGTTTATCATTTTTCCTCAAATAACCTTGGGAATCTATTTTAAAATTCTCTGACTCAATGTTATTCAATAACATTTCTTTCTTCTCCTTTAGACTTTGATCTTGATCTTGCATGCTACCAACTTTCTTCACCAGATTAGACTTCACTGTGATTATCCCCAGCGTACCATACTCCACCATATCACCATGTTCTTTAAAATTCACTGCATCCTTGCTGTATATATCTGCCTCCCCAAGTACTGCAAGATTTTTAAACTCATCAATCATCAAACTGGCTAATCTAACATGATTTCTGCTCAAAGCATCTGCTACTCTATTAGCTTTTCCAGGAGTGTACAATATATCTAAATCATATGCAGCTAGAAACTCCAACCACCTTGCTTGCCTCATATTTAAATCTTTTTGAGAAAATAAATATTTCAATGCTTGATGATCTGTGAATAATTCAAATTTTGCCCCAAGCAAATAATGCCTCCATAGTTTTAGTGCAAACACTATTGCAGCTAATTCTAGATCATGAGTTGCATATTTGGTTTCGTTGGGTTTAAGCTGTCTTGATGCATATGCCACTACCTTGCCATGTTGCATAAGCACTGCACCTAACCCAGATCCACTAGCATCAGTGTATACGACCATTCCTTCATTTGCTTCTGGGATTTGTAGGACAGGAGCTTCCACCAATGCTTGCTTCAATTTCTCAAAAGCTTGTTCACACTGCTCAGTCCACACATATGGTTGGTTCTTCTTGGTTAGCTTGGTCATTGGTGCGGCTATTCTTGAAAAATTCTTGATGAACCTCCTATAATACCCTGCCAAACCTAAGAATGACCTCACCTCAGTCACTGTTTTGGGTCTACTCCATGTTTGAACTGCAATGACCTTGCTTGGATCTACACTTACTCCCTGCTATGACACTATGTGTCCTAAGAACTTTACTTCTTGTTTCCAAAATGCACACTTTGAATACTTGGCTTTTAATTCATGTTCTCTAAGTCTGGATAATACTAAATGTAGGTGCATGGCATGATCATTTTCTGTCTTTGAATAAATTAGTATGTCATCTATAAATACCAAGACAAACTTATCCAAAAAGTCTCTAAAAATTCTATTCATCAAGTCTACAAATTAGGAGGGAGCATTGGTCAAGCCAAATGGCATTACTAGAAATTCATAAAGGCCATACCTTGTATTGAAGGCTGTGTACTCAATGCTTTCCTCTGCAACTTTCATTTGGTGAAATCCAGAGGCTAAGTCTAGCCTTGAAAATATTTTAGCTCCATGCAATTGATCAAATAGATCATCTATTCTAGGCAGTGGGTACTTATTTCTGATAGTTACCTTGTTTAAATCCCTGTAGTCTACACACAACCTCATTGTTCCATCATGCTTCTTAACAAAAAGCACTGGGGAACCCCAACTGGAACTACTTGATCTTATGAATCCTTTCTCTTCTAATTCTTCTAGTTGATGTTTTAATTCTACCAATTCTTTTGGACCCATTCTATAAGGCTTCTTAATGATTGGATTTGTTCCAGGAATTAATTTTATTTTAAATTCAACTGGTCTGTTTTGAGGAACTCCCTTTACTTCTCCAAATACATCTATATATTCATTTACTACTGGGATTTCCTCTATCTTTAATTCCTTTTGAACTTCATTAATACTCTATATTTTATTAAAGCATGTATTCTTTGCTATTTCACTTAAGATGGTAATTCTTTTGCCTTCATTTGTTTCCAAAGAAATAGTAAGGTTTTCTAAATTTAAAATTGCTTTATTTCTCATTAACCAATCTAACCCCAAAATAATCCCAATACCAGGATAATTTAAGGTATATAAGTCTGAATTAAATTCATAACCCCCTATAATTAATTTCAGACCCATGCACTTCATCCCCAACATGCAATGACTCCCTATGGGACTGTGTACAATTAAGGGCTGATCAATAGAAACACAAGCAAGTGTTAACTTCTTTACAATTTCCAAAGATATTAGTGAATGTGAGGCACCAGTGTCATATATTACTGATATTGGTTGGTATGAATAAAAATTATACCTTCAAGTTGCCCAACATTCCCAGTGTTACTTGCTGCCAAAGCTCCTACCCTTGCTGTTCCCCTATTGGTTTCTGGGCAATCCTTCTTTAGATGACCCATCTTTCGACAATTATAACAGCCTCCTCTAGGTATTTTAGGGTCAGGGCATTGGTTACTATAATGTCCAGCTTTTCCACAATTAAAACAATGAGTGAATTTCTTGTTTTCAAGTGCTGTTGCTCCTTCCTCTTTCTTAACTCCTTTACTTGCATTTCTCTTGTCATAAGGTTGCACTTTGTTCTGACCACCCTTCTTCTTAGTGAGCTTCATATTCCTGAATTTCTCCCTTGCAGTGTCATGTTGCTCAAATGAGAGAGTTAGATCAATTACTTGATCAAAGGTTTTGTCTTTGTATGGCAACATTGCCCTTGACAGACTAGGGTTCAAGCCTTGAATGTACCTTGCATTCTTTGCTTCTGCATTCCCTATTAACACCAGTCCATACTTGGATAATGCTTCAAACTTCTGAGTGTATTCATTCACACTCATGCTTCCTTGCCTTAATCTGATAAAGTCTTCAAGCAGTGTGGCCTTGGCAGATGCTGGGACAAATCTGGCCTCAAGCATGTCCTTGAAATTATTCCAAGTGATAGTATCCTCTTGTCTTCCTGCTGTCACAACTTCCCACCAATCCAGTGCAACCCCCTTCAATTTCCTTGAAGCTATCTGTCTCTTCCTTTGGTCATTGATTTGCATATCTGTGAAGACCCTCTCTATAGTTCTTATCCAAATTTGAACTCCTATAGCTCCTTCAGTACCTTCAAAATCCTTTCCTCCCAAAGTGGTACATGTCTTAAGCAGTTTGGAGAGTTCCTCATGAGGATTGTCTTGCCTTGGTGCCATTCCATCCCTTAAAGCTCTCACAAAATCCTCCATGCTCATCACAGGTGGCTCTCGTGATGATCATGCACCTGTATGGTGCCTTGGTCCTACCATAATGCTATAAATATGATTTTTATGTTAGTTTAATTACCCTTATCAGTTTTTGGTGTCTTTTCTTGATTCATTTTAATTTCTGTGCACATTGTGCATGTATCACATGTACACATTTATATATATATATATATATATATATATATATATTTTTATTCAGTCATAAAACAAAAGCATTCAACATTAATAATTCAAACAATGCATTCAAACATCCATATGCATACAACAACATTTACTATGTTATTAAAAACATAGCTCTGATACCAAAACTGTGGTGACCCTCACTCTATAACACATATTTTTTTTTACATACAACTTCCAAGAGGCCTTCACCACTAAACCCCAATTCTTTTATATTTGAATATTTATATAATTTCCAAATATTTTTCCCAAGACCCTGGTTTTACCAATATAATCATATCAGTGTACAAACAAACTAAGTCAATTGTATATTTGATGATATACAATTGTTTCTTTATTATTATTATATATATATTTTTTTATCAAAGGGAATTTAAATCAAAATGAAATTAAAGTACCATACAAGCTATTGACATAGCCACTTATTTCTTTTCTAAGTCTTGTTCTACTGCCATAGGTGCACTTTGACAAATACTAACACTTATATATATATCTTGCCTAGATAATTCTATTTAACTCTAAAATAACATTTACTTGATCTCATGATAGTTATCAAGGTTGATAATAATTAATAACAATAAGTTGGATCTGCTAAAATCGATAAATCTTGGAAATTTACTCGAAAATAGACAAATTAGGCAAAATCAGCAATTCAGACGTCTAAATTTTTATGACAGACGTCTATATTCAATCTCAGACGTCTAAATTATTATGACAGACGTCTCAGAGTGTCTATATTTTAAACAGAGAGTAGAAAACATTTTGAACTAAGTTCAGACGTCTAAATTTTTATTAACAGACGTCTATATACAATCCCAGACGTCTAAATTATTATGACAGACGTCTCAAAGTGTCTAGATTTTAAACAGAGAGTAGAAAACATTTTGAACTAAGTTCAGACGTCTAAATTTATATTAACAGACGTCTATATTCAATCTCAGACGTCTAAATTATTATGACAGACGTCTAATTTGATCTTAGACGTCTAAAATTGTTGATAAGTTTTCTCAGAGGTTAAACTTGAATACTCAATTACTTATAAGTTTCCAGAATTCGTGCATATGCAAGTATCACTTACCTGCCATGCACAAATTCATCTCACTTGAATATTCTACTAAATTCTTGATTGTTCATTAAATACGAATCCCCTTAGCTTATTAATTTCCATAAGGCAAAACATAAGCAATGAAAATCCGTGTTCAAATATATATGTATCCATGTCAAATGTATATGACATGTCTAACCCCTTATTTTCTCCAAATCAGACATTCATAAGATAAATTTAATAGTTATCAAAAACATCATCAATGATCACTCATAACAGGTTTTGATTAAGTACATATCTTCAACTCAAAATACTTAAAAAGTTTCCTAAAAGTAACTTCAATTGCAGAAAATAAAATGTGCCTAGTAATTTCATTACAATGCATCTGCAAATTTAAAAAAAAAACAAGTCTCTCTCTTATTTATACTAGCAGCCAATGCCTTCTCTACTCATCAAGCCAACTTCAATTTCCTGCAAGCAAATCATTTAGCTGCCCCAAAGAATTTTTGAGACACCCAGATGATTGCAAGGGCAACCAAAAGGGTCAGTTTTCACTGGTATGAGCATTTATCAATTTTGTATACATATTCATAATTTTAAAACATAATCTTGCAGTGCCTTCCTAATTTAACAGATGTTTATACTTAGCATGTTTTGGTTCATACAAGGTAATACAAAAACACATTCATCTATTCAAACAAATACACAGCAAACAGTAAAGATAAACATATGTATGATTCTTGATTTATTCTCCCCAAATCTAGATAAATAAACCCAAGTTTCATACTCCAAATTTTCACCCAGCAACTAATCATTGAACAAGTTTAACTTGATTAATTTAACACCATATCTGGATATTTATAACCCAGATTTTTAAACCCCTGTCCCCATTTATTTTATGGTCTTTAACTCCTTGTCAAATGAACACTATGTATGCATTGTGAAGGAAACTCCCAGGTTGTTTAAATTTTTCCAACACACAAAGGCCTCAAGGTGCAGTTGCACCATGCATATACTTGCTTCAACCTGAAGTAAGCAGATCATTGACTAACTCCCAAGTGACCAATTTGGTTTTTTTTCCATTCATATTACAGAAAGATATAACTGCTTGTATATTTTTCTGATTCAACCCCATGTTCCCCTGTTTAATCTATATCCATGTTTAATGATGATAAGATAGAACAAGAATGCTCCAATCATGTTAACACCAAAAGCCCACTTACAGATTAATACTCCAAACAAACAAAAAGAATGCACAAACAAACATCCATACCACCCATAACAAAATCAATTCAGAGATTTAAATGTCTCATAATATTCTAGGCTGCCTGCAATAGGACTTAATGCCATTGCATACAAAGGATAAATACTCACATAATGTTTTTCCTTTTACTGCCTTAATCTTTTGAACAGCAAATCCCCCAAAGCCCCAAGCTAGTGTTTCTTCCTTGTTTATTTTATTTTGTGTTTGATCCTGAGAGAGTGATGGTTTTGGCCATGTGCAGTTATTTATAAATCTATTCTAGGGTTTAAGAAAATGGGTAATTCTCCTAATACCCTTAGCTGTTCATGCATACATCTCATTCCTGTGTGGTCCTAAATGGGAAATGTACACATCAGGTTACTTTAATTGGTTATTTTGGGAGTTGAACATTTTAAACACTGCATGCTATTTTCATGTTTCTATTTTGTTCATGCCATATGCATGTGATCCTTTATTCGTTTCTTTTTATAAGTTTAGAGAATCTAAAAATCTCCTTTGTACACTTAAATTAAAAATCACACATACTATGCTAATTATTTCTGGCACAATTATAAGACTTATAAACCTTTTTATTAAACTTCATTTTATTTTACCTTTATATATAAAACAGAAAATGCCCCATATATATATTAAATGTATATATTTTTATTTTATTTTATTTTAGGGTCATTACACTTACTCGAGGAGCTTATGAGAAATCAATCTCATTTGATTGATCCTTTGTGTAGCATTTTGTTGTGTTCTCATTCGAAGGTGATACGCCTTCGAAATCTTGTTTGTTGCTCAGAAAATTCGGTGGTTCGCTAATTCCAATATTAGCACTTTGGAAACCATAGAATTAATCGAGCAAGCCTTATCTTGGTTTTCTACCATTCTATTTTGAGAGTGAGAGAATTTTTATACTCGGGCTTGTCTATCTTTCTTTTGATTGATGAAATTAATAGGTTGAACATAAACTCTTCTCTAGAAATTGCGTGGACGTAATTTTGTTAAGGGAGGGAGTCTGTAACAACCCTGGTTTGGAGATTACCTATCAATACCAAATTATAATGGTAATTATAATTTAATATTGTAAATTAAATTAAAATTGGAGAAATTAGATTGTTTATTTGGAATAAACAATAAAATTGGAATTAAATTGTGAAAATAAAGCTTAGAACTTTATTTTATTTTGTTTGGAGAGATAATAAATGGAATATGGGCTTTAAATAAAGAAAATGACTTTATTTTAGAGAAAATGCAATAATTATATTAATTATTGCCCAATCGCTTCTTTTAATAGTTTTTAAAAGAAGTATTTGAATTTTAAGGTGTTTTATTTAAATAAAAAGGCGGAAATTGGTTTAAAAATATGTTTTGGCTATAAATTAAGTTTGGAAACGGTTTGAAATATTTTTCTAAGTGAGAGAAGTATTTTTGTTAAATTTTAAAAGTAAAAAATATAGACTTTTGCATTTTATTGCAAAAATAGTGCATTTTTGTGAAATAAAGGATTTTAATAATAAAAATATTTTAAAAATATAAATTTATCTTTTATATAGTGTAAAATGTTTTATTTTATAAGTATATAAGTCTACATATTTTTCTTATGTAAAAATATGGAGAAAAATGCATTTTTGTTGTGTAATTAGTGTAAATATGAAGCCTTTACAATATAAGTGTGAATAATAAACTTAGGCCATTTATTTTCTTTTGATTTTTGGAACCCATTAGGCCCATTAGTGCTAAACCAGGTTTGAGAAATGAGAAAACAGAAGTCTGTACGTTCATTTCCCTCACCATCTTCTTATTTCGGCCAGTAAACAAGAAAAAATAGAACCCACCTTTCTCAAAATTGAAAATCCAAAATTTCTTCAAATCCATTCAACAAATTACAATCTTTTTCAGCCTAGAGTGTTAATACAAAGGTAATCTAATTCCAAACACCATAATTTCATCAAAATTTCTAATTTGTGAGAGTGGTTTTCTAATTTACTGTATGGTTGTTTTTGCATGTACTATATATTTGTTCTACAGGCTCTACATTCTTATAATCAAGAAAAAAGCTTACAACTTGCAACCTAAATCTGGGTATTTGCCTCCATACAACAAGGTGAGTTGTAATACTCACAAATCCTAGCTGAGCCAAGCTCAAAATTGCAAGAAACTGTAAAAATTTAGCTTTATTCGTACATTTTTGTTGTTGTTTCTCTGTTCAAAATCAGTTTCATATTGCTACTTTGGAAGCCTGTAACTTTTGATTTTGGCAGCTAAATTCTGCCGGATTTCATTCATTTGGTAGTTTGCATGTTGATCTTGGGCTCTGCAAATTTGGGTTGAAAAATATTGTCATTTGGATGTTCAAAACGTGGTAGAAAATCAATACAAACCCAGATTTTTGCCGGTACATATTTTGTTTTCGAGTTGCTGCAAACATGGCCTGAGTCCATGTTTGAGACAGCATAACTCTTTCAGTTCTTACCGGAATTTATCAATCTTTTTTTGTTCGAAAGGTAAAGTGTTCTATTATGTGCACACCAATTTTTAGTTCAATCAGAGGTAGTTTGGCCACCTGTGTCATGTCGGAAAGTTGAACCCAGAGAAGATTTCAGACCTGGGTATTATTTTGCCTATGCATTATGTTCTTTTTCTGTCCGACTTTTGACTTTTACTTCATGTTTTTGTGATATTTCTAAAAAAAATTTAGGGCTATGATGCCTATCAATAGGCTAGCCACGTTTTGATTAATTTGAAATTCAAATTTGAATTGAATTTGAATGACGGTTTTGAGTGATTTCTTTGATTTCGAGCACGGATTTTTCCAGACAATTTTGAAATAATTTTTAAAATTTATGGGCATTCAAAATAATTATTATATAATATTTTCAAGTATTTTCAATTGTAAAATCTATTTATTCTCTATAATAAGGGAAATTTTCAAATAGGCTTTTCAAATTGATTTCGAGAGTTTTTTACAAAGCTTGTTTTCTGAAGTAAATTATTTTATATATAAATTACAGACTTTTGCACATTTCGACCGAATGAGTAGGAGAATTAAATGGTTTGGTAAAACACGTGGTATGGGACACGTGCGTTTATCTTATCAGTTAATTCCCGACTTGTCCGTTTGATCGTTTTGACCTTCGAGTCGAGTTTACCGATGAGACGAGGTAAACTTTTTACTTCTTTGAGTGTGAAATTTACTAGTGGTTAGTAAACTATCTAGTGCGAACGTGTGGTATGGGACACACTTTAACATTGTTCGGGTTCCTATCCAAGATTTGTGACACATTTGCCATTGCGGCGTATTGCAAATACTGGACCTTCGGGTCATTTCCATGCGGCGTTTTCCATTGCGACGTATTTGTCCTCGAGACGCTTGCCATTTCGGCGTTTGCCCTTGCGGCATATTTTCCATTGCAGCGTATTTTACATTGTAGCATATTTTTCATTGTGATGTATTTGCCTTCGGATGTGGTACCATATTTGAGATCACTACTTGGCAAGCTTCGGCCAAAAGCACATGCAAATTTTGAGATGTTTTCACTGATTTCCCGAGTGTATCGCCTTTTTCATGGTTGGCCATTCGAGCCATTATATATATATGGCGATTACCTTATGGGAATTTGATTTGCCTACACTGGCGTTTTTTGAGATTTCCGTTTTTGGCGTTATTATTGAGATTTGTCTATTGGCGTTATTACATGAGATTTGCCTTTTGTCGTTTATTTGGGATTATATTCTCCTATGTTGGAGAGTTATATTTCATTGCTTTATGGCATATTTTTGAGATGGTGATTTCTTTGAGTTTGCCGATATGGCGGGTTTCGGGATCTCTCCTTTTTAGGAGTTATATTTTCCTTAAACCACTATTGATGATGTGTGATATGCCGATGATACGAGGCTTGCTATATTTAGCGTTTTATGGATTGTTTTATCTCTTTCAAGATTATATGTTTATGTAAGTGATATCATCTCATCACTTAAAGTAACCATACCATACTTATACTCATGCTTATACTCAGTATTGTTCCTTCTTGTTTAAGAAGAACATTACCCTTATCCTAATGCATTTATTACTGCTTATCCTCTTAAACTGATATGTTTGGCTAGACTGACCCGTGTATTTTATACTTGGGTCAGACCAAGCTGTTTCAGGTTAGGTACCTTTGGACTTAGCCTATTCTGCTTCCACATGGACTCTTTTCCGATATCGCCTTTTTGATATAGTTTTTGAGTAGTCCTTTTATAGCTACTCTGATATGTATATTCTTTTGACTCATGTTTGTATTGTGGTCGTCATACCACATATGTGATGTATCATTTTGTATACTCTGTGATGTATCTTACGTGTGTGTATATGTGATTATATGCTGTTCTGTGATTTGTTTAGCATTTGAGTTGTTGTGTTTTGTTCTAATAGATCCTATAGCCACCTATAGTTTTGTATTAAGCATTTATTGGATATGTCAATCTACTTGAGTTAGGAAAAAAATATAGAGCATTAATCGAAGTAGTCAATAGATATTTAAGACAAGACTATAGATGGTCGCTCCTAATCAGCCCTATTCTTCGCATTAGCATACAATATTACCCTATAATACTCTTTGTTAATGTGGGTCTCGGGTTGGGGCATCACAGCTTGGTATGAGAAACGAGTTCAAAACAAAATAGGATAAACACAGAACAGAAGCATATATTACGATATACCCAAGTATAGTACAAGTGTTACAAATCCCTTAATCATCATGTCCTTTATCTTATCGTGTCCTTTAAGATAGAAGTTTGGGATATGTCTAGGAATATATTTTATTCCGTAGTATTCCATAATTGAATTGATTATATCTTATCTTAAGAGTAATCCTAATCGTGATTGTTTTATTCGAGTCCTCTTCGATATGGGTGCTTGACACTCATCCGTATCGGAGGAATTTGTTGATGCTTTTTGATGTTCTTATCTTGTGATTTCTTTGAGGATTGTGAATCCTATTAAGGGGATCCGCAATATTTGGTATGATGTTTGAGGGTTTTGGAATTGTTCCTTGTAGCTTATCTTTTTGTGCGAATTAGCATGCCATTTTCTATCTAAAGTTTGGTGTGTTTGAGATGAAGTGGCTTGCCTATTATCAAGCCACATTCTGTGATTTGAAGAATCTTATTTTAGGTACCTTAATTTTGGCTGATTTGTTGTTTCTTGTTCTTCGGAATTTTAATGATGATTCTAAAGTCTCTGTATTCACTCTTGAGTTTCGAGATGTTGATGATATATCTCGAATTCCAATCATTGTGACTTTGTTGATTTCTGTGAGTCCGTTTTGGGTATGACACCCAATTGGGCAATCGAATATTGACTGCATTCCCTATTCTTAGCCTTTCGGTCATCTTCCTAAGAGGATGTCCACTGGGGAAATGAGGCAATTCATTGAATTTATATGATATTGCCATTCTTACCCTTTTTGAGATATCCTCTTTGGATACTCAATTGTTGATATACTTTGTGGCATTACTTCACTCGAAGTAATGATTTGTTGTTAATGTTACTTCTCCTCGATTGAGAAGATATTTACCCTTGCTTTTATATCTCATTTCTCTATTTTTAATCTATTGTGTGGTGCTAGGGTCATTCTTCAGCTTGACCCTACACCGATTTTTCATAAGCTACGAGTCGCGGAGGATAGCGTTACTCTTATCTTATTCCGCACTCGTTATGAGTCATGTGAGTGGTTCATTATATCGTTCGGAATATTGAACCCTCTAGTCTATTCCATCAATCCTGAGGATCGAGTATTCTGGGAATATCTCGATGAGTTCTGTTAGCACCAAAATTGGTCACTAACCTCGTTGAGAAAGATTGTGTAGAGAGATAAATGAGGAAAGTAAATTTAAAAAGAGAGAAATTTGCTAAATTGAATGCAAAGACGAGAACACCGGATTTATAGTGGTTCGGCGTAATTGCCTACGTCCACTTTGAGGTTAATCTTTATTACTTTACTTGATAATCGATTACAGATAAAATCTGTACACCAATTACTTGAATGCAATTACTAAGTAAAAAGGGATGAATCTTGAAAGCGGCAGAGTCTCCCCAGTGTCTATGCCCCTGCCCCTCTATTTATAGACGAAAATGGGTTGGACTACCCTCTTGGGCCTACAAGTGAGATACCTCGGCCCATGGTCTGTAAATGCCGAACGGCAAAGGCTGAGCCACATGTTCAAGCCGGCCGAGGCTCCTATGCCGAACGAAGCAGTGCGTTGCGCTAAGTGTGTAAGCCGAACAAGGCTGGAATGCCGAACGAGGTTGTATGTCGGTCGAGGCTTCCGATGCCGGTCGAGACTACTATCGAGCAATAATGAATGCCGAACGAGGACAGATGCCGAGCGACGCTTGGATGCCGATCGAGGACAGATGCCGAGCGACGCTTGGATGCCGAACGAGGACAGATGCCGAGCGACGCTTGGATGCCGAACGAGGACAGATGCCGAGCGACGCTTGGATGCCGAACGAGGACAGATGCCGAGCGACGCTTGGATGCCGATCGAGGACAGATGCCGAACGGCGCTTGGATGCCGAACGAGGACAGATGCCGAGCGACGCTTGGATGCCGATCGAGGACAGATGCCAAACGGCGCTTGGATGCCGATCAAGGACAGATGCCGAGCGGCGCTTGGACGCCGATCGAGGATAGATGCCGAGCGGTCTCTGAATGCCGAACGATCCAGCTATGTCGAATGACCTAGTTGCCTGGTCAAACCTCCAGGTAACACTTGCCCCCTAAAGTGCATCATGTGGTCAAACGTGATGTGCTTTGAATCATAAGCATCCCATACTCTCTCCTAAACTCTCGCTTTGTTTCTCCGGAGGGCTTTCCTGAATGCAGAACGAAACGTTGGGTACCGAACAATATTGGATATCGAATGACACTTGGATGCCGAACGGTATTGGACGCCGAACAAGGCATGGATGCCGAACGACATTGGATGCCGAATGACACTTGGATGCCAAATGACCCTGCCTTGACCGGTTCTACTGGTTGATGCCTGTTCAGCTTCCTTCCTCTATAAAAGCTGATACTTCTTCTCCTTCTCCCTTTTACTCTTATTTCCACACCACCGTACTTACAAACTCGAGCCTTTCCAATCCCTCGCCAACACCTTTCCAACTCCTTTAATCCCCGAGCCTCCTTGGTTACATCCCGATTTCCTTCCACAGCGAGCCCGAACAGATCTCCGCTTCCAATTCAAGTATCTCGCTAGATTCTTTTTCCTTCTTTTAGGTATGGAAACTTCGCATACCTGAATCTCTTCGATTAGAGACTTTGGATGAGACTCAGATTATAATTTCCCTCAATCTATAAGTAACGGAAGTCTTGTAGATTAGGAAGTTGGGTTTGAAGTTTAAACAGGCCCTAGGATTAAACGGAGTGGAAGTCGGAGGAGGATGATAGCCCGGTGAGATCTGGTTAGGTTTGAGATGTCCGGACGCTGGTGGCGTGTGAATTGAAGTGTGGGAGTAAAGGTGTAAGGTCGAGGTTGGGCTCAGACGCCGAGCGATGCGGCTCGGTATGATCACGGCTCGGCATGACTCGTTCATGCCGACCGATGAAGAGGAAATACCGGAGTGAAGTCAGGGAGGTTGGAAGTAAGCGATTAGGTGTATCCGGTTCATATGTTGGCCTAGAGAATGCCGAATGTTGGACTTAGGCTGGACGACATTTCGGCCGAGCGGGGTTGATGCCGAGCGACATTTAGGTCGGACAACATTTAGGTCGAGTGGGGTTGATGTCGAGCGACATTTAGGCCGAACAACATTTAGGCCGAACGGCATTTAGGCCGAGCGGCATTTAGGCCATGTGTTCCAAGTGTCGCTTGGTCTTGGCCTTTGATGAATAGACAACGACAGTCGAAATCATTCCAACTTGAACATAACCCTTGTTGAACTCACTTATTCCCCATGCCTATTCATATGACAAAAAACAAGGACAAGGACTTAAACAAACCAGCATATCGAACTAATCCGACTGATGACTCCCCAGTTTCAACAATTATAAGTCTGAATTCAAATCGATAAAAACAGATAATAGCCTCTAACATATAGTGCCAATGTTCGAGTCCAAAACTGAAAAACATGATAGGGTAGGTTTTCGGAGACGGTCAGCGATGACGGTCTTCGAAGATGACAGTTCAAAGCTTAACTTTATATCATCAACTCTGCGACTTTTAATTTCCCAGCACTTATATTTGGATGACCAGACTAGTTCACACACCACATGGGAGGAATACTTACGTTGTTAAGTCTAATGTTAATTGTTTTTCAAGTATAGTTCAAACAGGTGCTTTGTTGGATTTGATCTTCATTAGAGATGTCTAGAAAATCTAGCTCTGCTACGATCTCAGACAGACCTGGGCCATCCTCTCGACGAAAAGTGGTAGATACTTCGAATCCATCAACTACCCCTGCTCAAAACTTACCGAGCGCCACGATAGCATCCGTCGACTTAGCTCCTGAAGCTCTGGAGGCGGCTATTTTCTTAGACGACCCAGCCGATTCACAGGCCTCAAGGATTAACGAGACTACACTCCGTCGGATATGCTCTATCCACGGAATCCCTTTCGACGACGTGTTAGTTCCTTCGGGGAGTGATCGTCCGCATTTGCCCCCAGCCGGTTATACAGCTTGTAATAAGTTCATGTGCTGGGTCAGCATCGTTCCACCCTTCAACTCCTTCCTTCGTGACTTATTGCAATATATCGAGATCGCTCCTTCACAACTGCCTCCGAACAGTCATGCTTTCTTATATGGGACTTGCATCCTCTTTATGAGTGTCTTCTCCAGGCTTCCGACTCCGGGCGATATCCGTTATATTTATCGCTTCAAGAGACGGTCGGATAGCCCGTCTTTCATATTTCTGGAGCCATATAGTAAATGCCAAATCCTGACTGGGGCATGGAGCAAATTCGCCCAGTACAAGCAAGAGTGGTTCTACGTTCGTTGCCCTTCCGGTTTCGCTAGGAGATGGGTGGAAGGGAGTAAGTTCGTTTTCTAGATCAACACTTGAATTTGGCGGTATCTGCATCTTTTCTGACTCTTTATCCACTTTTTCAGGTATCACTCCATGTCCCGAAGGCTCCGAACACTCTGAAGCAGTGGCAACTATCCGAGCTCTCCCCGCAAAAGATCGGGACATCAAATCCCTCATTTCAAATGAGTCACTTACACAGTTTAAGCTGTTGGCAGAAGGACGCCGGATAAGTCTTCCTCAGGGTGTTACCATACCCAGGAATGCTGCTGGCAAAGGGAAAAGGCAGGCCGAGTCTTTAGCACAGAACGCCCATGACACACTAGAGGAGGGGGAGATTAAAGAAGCAGAAATGCCCGAAGTACAGGGCGATAATATTAGTCCGTCTCGGGGCCCGATAGTTGAAGTTCATGACATTGAAACGTCGTCTTCCCCTTCGAAGAGGAAGAAGAAACTGACGTGCAAGCTGAGGAAGAAAACTGTGGGCGGAACTTCTAAAGTTACCCTTATTCCAATGGAAAAAGAAACTTCCTCGCAGCACTTAGAAAGTTCTCTGAAGGGCCTGTCGAACCTTACCATTCCTGACGATTTACTCAACTACGGTTTCGACGATCTAGAGGCCCTCAAGCTTCATTCGCCCGCTAGAGGGGATACGGGAGTTCAAGCCCAAGTCCAGGGAGATGAAACTCCAATTAGTAAAGAAACTGGTCCATCGGGGGGAAACACTAGGACACACACGGACACGCGCACTTCACTCTGCACTTCAATCTTAGTCGTCACCCTGATCTTTTCTAACTTGTCGTTATTCTCATTCTATGCAGGTGACATGGGACGCTCCCACGGATTCGATCGTCTTCACGGCTCATCCATCTTTCACCATTCTAGCCGGGATTCGGGCTCTGGCAAGCGCCGCGATAGAGATGACTCCGGAGAGTGAGACAACCGTCCTCGAGAGTCGACTTATCGAAGGAAATCTCACAGCCAGTCTTCATACTCTCGCGATCCTCCTCCTCAAACAGAGCAAGGCAAAGAAAAGTCTTCGCAGAAGGGGTCTCAACCCGATGTTTCCCGAGATCAACATTTTGGTTCATTAAGCACACGGCAATCTCGGGAACATCGTAAGAGAACAGAACTTTCAAAACCTCCTCCCCCTATTCCTGCGGTAGACCCAACGATATCGGAGAAGCTGGCCGAGCTTAAAGCTAAATTTCCCAAAATCTGCTTTGACGGTCTAAAGTTCCTTCCAGCAATTCATCACATTCCGGGGCATGTCAAGTAGAGTGCCATCGCTTGCAACAACGACGTCTATGTTCAACATGACGCATTTGTTCATTTAGTCGAAAAAGTCTCGGAAATCTCCGTTGAGCGTTAACAGGAAATCGACCGCTTGAAGCTATCTTCGATAAAGACATTATCAAAAATCAGGATGAAGAGCTCACTTCGTACAAGTCCAAGCTCGAGGCTGCAGAACAAAGTGCTAAGGAGACTGCGGAGGCCATCACTCGTCTAGAGACGACTCATAAGAAGGAACTTGACGACGTGGTCCAACGATGTGGGGCCCTGGCTTTAGAAAAAGATTCTATTCAAAAAGAAAGGGATGCACTCGCCCTGCAGGTTAAAGAGTTGAAGGAGCTACTCTCTAAGGAGAGGAAAGAGAAGATAGCTACTCAAGAGGAGTCTCAACGATACTGCAACGAGATTTTCGATACTCGTCTCTTGAAGGCAAAGCTCGACGATGAGCATGCTAAGGTCGGGACAATGAAGGATGATGCCCGTGAGGAGGGCAAGAGAATAGCTTCAGTGGAGATCGACTCCCGCCTTGAAGCGGCTGTAGAGGCCGGCAGAGAGGAGATCAAGTGCATGTTCGACCCGCTGATAGCTGAATATAACGTCCGAGTTCTCATGCATCGGGACTTAACCTTTCTTGGCGAAGGCTACCTCGAATCTTTAGCCGAGGCATGGGAAACTCTAATAAAGATTAGAAAGGTGGAATCGGGTGTCGAGGAGGTCGATGAAGATGCTTTAGTGAAAGAATTTCTCAAGGGGAACGAGCCTTCAGACTTGTCTGCAGCAATGGCCCTCTTTGGCAAAGGCTCTTCTCCACCAAAAGAGAAAAATGACATAGCTGGTTCATCTGGAACCGAAGCTGCGGCTCCTCCTTCTACTCAATCGGTCGATCGGCCAACATTTGATCCGTTCGAGCAACACGTTGGATATGATCCGAAAGACCCTGGCCATGGAATTCATGTGCTATCCCCCATTATAGAAGGCGAGACTCCTTGGACGGCTGAAAGCCAGCAAGAAACCGGTACATAACTCTTCTTCTTAAAGTTCAAAGAACTGTCGTTTTCGGCGAGAGGCTATTGTGTCCTAACATTTATCTCTTGTGATTTTGCACAGGCCGTTCTGACCCCGATCTGTCTCCAAGGAGCGATGACGCCAAAGAGAAGATGGGGAAAACAAGTGAAGCTACTCATGCGGGAGTAACCCCCGGTCCTGATGCTCAGGTGATTGGAGCGCTTGACGAGGATAAGTCTAGAACCTCGTCCCCCGTTGAAGAGAGTTACGAAATTGAAATCACGGGCGCTTCTGAACATACCTCTAAATCGAGCATGAAGGAACAACTTGAGGAAGAGAAAAGGAAGAAAGTTGAGGTCAAGATCGAGTCTCAAGTAGTAGAACTTGACGATCCGTTGAACAGGCCTCTAAAAGTCATTCTTCCTGGCAGATCCAAACCATTGGATGTTCCTCCTCCCACTCCTGACATTGTTTCTCTGGTGAGCAAAACGTCCAAGAGAAAGCGTGTGGGGGAGGAGTCGTCCGAACAAACGAAGGAAGACAAGAATAAAGAAACCGAAGAAGTAGCTACTACACCCGTTCAACGAAGGTCCGCATTCAGGGGACTCGGAGTTTCAAGTCGTTTATATTCTAGTTCGTGCTTCGGGGACTAATAGTACTCCAGTCTGCATTCAGGGGACTCGTAGATTCAAGTCGTTTATACTCTAGTTCGCACTCCGGGGACTTAGAGTACTCCAGTCCGCATTTAGGGGACTCGGAGATTTAAGTTGTTTATACTCTAGTCCGCGCTCCGGGGACTTAGAGTACTCAAGTCCACGTTCAGGGGATTGGGAGGTTTAAGTCGTTTATACTATAGTCCACACTCCGGGGACTTAGAGTACTCCAGTCCACGTTCAGGGGACTGGGAGGTTTAAGTCATTTATACTCTAGTCCGCACTCCGGGGACTTAGAGTACTCCAGTCCGCGTTCGGGGGACTTGGAGGTTTAAGTCGTTTATACTCTAGTCCACACTCCGGGGACTTAGAGTACTCCAGTCCGCGTTCGGGGGACTTGGAGGTTTAAGTCGTTTATACTCTAGTCCGCACTCCGGGGACTTGGAGATTTAAGTCGTCTATACTCTAGTCCGCACTCCAGGGACTTAGAGTACTCCCGTCCGCGTTCGGGGGACTTGGAGATTTAAGTCGTTTATACTCTAGTCCTCACTCCGGGGACTTAGAGTACTCCAGTCCGCACTCAAGGGAATTGGAGATTTAAGTTGCTTATGCGAGTTTGTACGTCATATAGAATAATGTAACTTCAGTAGTTTATCACCAGACTATAAGGTATAGAAACATCAGTAATTCATGGAAAAGACGGCTTCAAGCCTTTATTAATGAAAACAAACTAAATTGTCCGACTACATGCCCAGAAAGAAACTAAGAAACGACGGATCAAAAACATACGGGAAATAACTGCACCTAAAACACGAAAGAAACAAACTAAATATAATAACGTCGTAGATGTTCACTATTCCATGCTCGGGGGAGTGTCATGCCATCAACGGTCGCTAGCTTGAAAGTTCCCTCTCCAAGCTTCCGTTCAACGACATATGAACCTTTCTAGTTGGGATTCATACGTGATGGTACCGGGAAAACTCGTTTCAAAACGAGATCACCAACATCAAAGATTCTTGGGCGGACTTTTTCGTTGTAATATCGCTTGACTCGGTGCCTATATGTTGCCGCCCTTAACTCGGCTTCTTCACGTTTTTCATCAATGAAGTCCAGTGATTCCAACAGGAGATCCTGATTCATCTCAGGATCATAATGTGTCACCCAATGTGATGGAACTTCAAGCTCCACGGTTATAACAGCTTCCGAGCCGTATGCCAATGCGAATGGAGTGTGGCCGGTCGCGGACTTGTGGGTAGTTCTATAAGCCCATAGCGTTGTTGAAAGTTCATCCACCCACTTGCCTCCAGCCTTTTCCAAACTCTTCTTCAATATGGACTTGATTATTTTGTTCACGGCTTCAACTTGTCCATTAGCCTTTGGATGAGCAATGGCGGCGAACTTTTTCTCAATGCCGTACTTTAAACAGAAATCTTTGAATTCTCTACTTTCAAATTGAGTTCCGTTGTCTGTAATGATGGTTCGCGGGAGGCCAAAGCGGCATATAATGTTTCGTACAACAAAGTTAATGACCTTCTTGGAGGTGATTGTGGCTAAAGGCTCTGCCTCGGCCCATTTTGTGAAGTAGTCGACCGCAACTATCGCGTATTTTGCACCACCTTTGGATATAGGCAAAGAACCGATTATGTCGATTCCCCAGATTGCAAACGGCCAGGGACTAACCATTTGCGTGAGTTCCGTTGGTGGAGCTCTTGGGATTTTTGCATATCTTTGACACTTGTCACATTTTCTTACATAATCTGCAGCATCCCGATTCACAGTTGGCCAATAGTACCCGTAGCGGAGGATCTTTTTTGCTAGTGTCTGCCCCCAGTATGGTCGCCACATTCTCCTTCGTGAACCTCCTCCAAGACCCGCTTTGTCTCATCATGGGCAATGCACCGCAGTAAGGGGACCGAGAACCCCCTTCGATACATTACTCCTCTTTGCATAACATATCGCGCGGCTTTGCGAATGACCTGTCGTCTTTCGCTTCTTCTTTCGGGCAATGTCCCGTTTAGCAGGTATTGTTTGAATGGGATTATCCACGACTCCTTCTCGATTTCCGTTCCCAACACAAAATCGAATTCCATCACATCTATGCTTGGAGCATGTAAGGTTTCGACGGGAACCAATCCCATTCGCTGTGCATCGCCAGTGCTTGCCAATTTGGCCAACGAGTCGGCTTCCTTGTTCTGTTCACGTGGGACATGCGAAATGTCATAATGTTCGAAGTTCGCTAATAGTTCCTGAACCAGAGCAAGCTTTTTTCCCCTTGCTTGGTAGTCTCCTCGCACTTGGTACACCACCAGCTGCGAGTCATAAAAGATTTCAACTGATTTTACCCCGAGTTCTCCAACGAGCTTTAAACCAGCAATCAATGCTTCATATTCTGCTTCATTATTCGTAGCCGAGAAATTGAGCTTCAAAGCATAACAAATCGATCGATTTTCTGGAGTCACAAGGACTACACCAGCCCCGGAGCAACGGTCGTTTGATGCCCCATCGGTGTACAATTTCCATTGAATGGGAGGAATGATACTGTGACCATCTGGTTCGTCTCATACAGTAAACTTAGCGATGAACTCTGCTAATGCTTGCCCTTGTATGGATCTTCGTCCAGGTAGGTAATATCGAACTGACTTAATTCGATATTCCATTTTAACATCCTTCTAGAAGTTTCTGGTCGTTAGATTACCTGTCGCAAGGGCTGATCGGTATAAATACTGACTGAGTGTGCTTGAAAGTATGGACGCAGCTTGCGTGATGCAATCACCAAGCAATATGCCAATTTCTCAATTTTAGGATAATTTCTTTCTGCCCCCGTTAAACGTTTACTAACGTAATACACCGGCTTTTGAACTCGGTCCTCCTCGCGGACCAAAGCCGCACTTATAGCATGCGGGGATACGGCCAAGTATACGTACCGCATTTCGTGGTCTACTGGTTTCGACAGCACTGGAGGACTCTCCAAATGCCTCACCAGATCTCGAAACGCTTCCTCACAGTTGTATATCCATTTGAAATTCCTCTTTCCTTTCTTTATTATATCGAAGAAGGGAATGCACTTGTCTGTGGCTCTGGATATAAATTGACTCAGCACAGCCACCTTTCCATTCAAGCTTTGTACCTGTTTTATAGTTTTGGGCACTTGTACATCTCGAATAGCTTGAATCTTTTCCGGGTTAGCTTCAATTCCCCGGGCGTTAACAATGAATCCCAAAAACTTCCCCGACGCAACGCCGAAGGAACACTTCAGAGGGTTGATCTTCATCCCATAATATCTGAGTATACCGAACATCTCTGCTAAGTATCGAATGTGGTCGTTTGACTGTCGTGACTTCACGAGCATGTCATCCACATAGACTTCCATCTAACTACCAATCTAATCTTTGAACATTCGATTCACCAAACGCTGATAGGTCGCTCCCGCATTTTTCAATCCAAAAGGCATTACTACATAACAATATAGCCCAACGTCTGTGACGAAACTAGTGTGTTCCTGGTCCGGAATGTGCATCGGGATCTGATTGTATCCCGAGTACGCATCCATGAATGACGACAACTCGTGTCCTGCAGTGGAGTCGACCAACTGATCAATTCTTGGTAATGGGAAACTGTCCTTGGGGCATGCTTTGTTCAAATCAGAATAATCTACGCAAGTTCTCCATTTCCCATTTGCCTTTTTCACCGGCACGGGGTTTGATACCCATTCAGGGTAGAGGGCGTCGCGGACGAACCCATTGGCTTTGAGTTTGTTCACCTCCTCTCTGAGAGCAGCGGACCTCTCCGGGTCCATTCCTCTCCTCATTTTGCTTAACTGGGACGTACTTCGGGTCTATGTTCAACTATGACTCGTAATAGCGGGAGAGATCCCGCACATGTCGGAATGTGTCCAAGCGAAAACATCGAGATCCGCTCGGAGGAAATCACTAAGGTCTTCGGTCATCGAGGGGCTGAGTTGTGATCCAATCTTCAGCACTCGCAATGGATTGTCTCGGCTGGCGGAAATGTCAATCGTCAGTTCAGCCGGTGCTGCTTTTTCTTCCTTGGGTTCCTCATCGTCGTCTCTCGGATCTATGTCTCTGAAGATCCGAGAATCATGCCCGAGCCAGGGCTCGGGCATTACTTGTCAATTGTCAGTATGCTGAATGTGGACGGAATTGTCCGCAGCCTTTCCTTTCTCCCGCCGCTGGGCCTCTCGGAGCTCAGCCACATAACATGCACGACCGGTCGCCTGGTCACCATGAACAACACATACTCCTTTGTCAGTCGGAAATTTTAAAGTCAAACACCACGGGGCCAATGCTGCCCTAAACTCAGCCAGGGCCGGTCGGCCCAAAAACACATTGTTCGGAGAATCCACGTCCAAAACTACGAAAGGTAGGATTCGCATCCTCCTACGCTCACCTTGTCCCAGTTCAACTGGCAACTCAACATATCCCACTGCATCAGTCGCTGCGCCATTAATGCCATGTATACGAGCTTTAGATGGCTTCAAATCCTTCATCTCCATCTTCATCTAGTCATAAGCCTTCTTGAAGATGATATTGACAGAACTTCCACAATCAATCAAAATTCTTTTCACAAAGGTCGGCCCGATTGTCGCAGATATGACCATCGGGTCAATGGTAGGAGCCTCCAGTTGGTCAACATCTCTGCTCCTGAATACTATATCGTCTGTCATCATGCGCAGCTGTTTAGCAGGGGTCCCATCCTCTACATTGGAACAACACTCAAAGTCTGCATGCCTCAGGGAATTAGCATACCGCTCCATTTCTTGCCAGTTCTTATCTGCAGGGTGAGGTCCGCCGATGATCGTATTTATGACTAGTCTGCCCACAGTCCGAGCAGGTTCCTCGGGGTGACGTGGAGCTGGTGCACGACCGGGATTGGACGTTCCCTGTCCACCTTCTTGCGGACTGTTTACAAACTCCTGTAACTTTTTCTGCCTAATCAACTTCTCTATAGCGTCGTGTAGGTGTCTGCACTCTTCAGTATTGTGGCCATAAGTCTCATGAAAGCGGCAATAATTCCCGATCCGCTTTTGTTCTTCGGTTGACTCCTTTGGGCGTGGCTTTCTGTACTGAAAGGTATTGCAAGTTGATAGGTAAATATTTTCAAGAGATGCATTCAGTGGGGTGTACTCGTTGTAGGTTGGAATTCTCGGCTTCCATTTCCCCGCTTCTCTCTTTCTCCCCTGATTTCTTCCTCCGGATTCCTTAGATTGCCCGGGCTTGTTCTGGACATTGACCTGAACCTTCCCCAAGTTGTCTCCGGATTGCTTCACAGCAACATTGCTTTTCACGGACTCCTGAACATGCCCCGGTGCCTTATCTCGCCTTATCCACCTGGCTTTCTCTCTTCTTATGAACTGATGTGCCTTTGAGTAAAAACGCTCTAGCATAGTTGGAGGTTTTCCTGCCAGCCAATCTCCAAACTCTGAATCCGGATCCACACCTCGCATCACAGCCATAAGAATTGCATGATCATTGGGATTACTGACTTCAGTAGCCGCAACATGGAATCTCTTCAAATACTCCTTCAATGACTCCCCAGGAGCTTGGATTACACTTGATAGAGACATCACGTCCTTTGGACGAGTAGTATGTATTCTGAATTGTTCTATAAATTTCTTCGCCAACTCCTCGAAACTGGATACGGACCACGGAGGAAGTCGGGTGAACCACATGATAGCGATCCCAGATAGAGTAGCATACCTTGCCTCACTTGATTTCAACTGCCTAGAAGCATAAGCTATTACCTGATCTTGTTGCATCAACACTGCCCCAAGCCCTTGTCCACTTGCATCAGTATACACCACCAAGTTTTCATTTCCCTCAGGTACCTTAAGAATTGGAGCTTGTACCAGTGCTTCTTTTAATTTCCCAAAGGCTTTTTCACACTCCTCAGTCCAGGTGAACACTTGATTTTTCCTAGTCAATCTGGTTAATGGAATTGAGATTTTTGCAAAATCTTTTATAAATCTTCTATAGTAACCAGCCATTCCCATGAATGATCTGACTTCAGTGACATTAGTAGGCCTTTTCCAAGCTTGTACTGCAATGACTTTATTGGAATCCACAGCTATTCCTTTTTCTGATATGATATGGCCTAGAAAATTCACTTCATTTTGCCAAAAAGTGCATTTTGAAAACTTTGCTTTCAAGTCTTCCTGTCTCAATTTCTCAAATACCATGTGCAAATGGTTTTCATGCTCTCTAACTGACTTAGAATAAATTAGTATATCATCAATAAATATTAATACAAACTTATCCAAGTATTCTCTAAAAATCCTATTCATCAAATCAACAAAATAGGAAGGAGCATTTGTCAAACCAAATGGCATTACTAAAAATTCATAAAGTCCATATCTGGTGTTAAAGGCTGTATACTTTATACTTTCCTCTTCTACTTTCATCTGATGAATGCCTAAAGCTAAATCAAGTCTAGAAAATATTTTTGCACCACTCAATTGATCAAAGAGATCGTCAATTCTTGGTAAGGGGTATTTATTTTTAACTGCGACTTTGTTTAATTCCCTATAGTCAATACATAACCTAAGGGATCCATCTTGTTTCTTAACAAAGACTACTGGTGCTCCCCATGATGAGCTACTGGGTCTAATAAAACCTTTTTCTTCTAGTTCAACTAATTGCTTTTTCAGCTCCATCAACTCCTTAGGCCCCATTCTAGTTGGTCTTTTAACCACTGGGTTAGCTCCTGGAATTATCTTGATTGAAAACTCAACTGGTCTGTTGTTTGGAACTCCCCTCACTTCACCAAACACATCAACATATTGATTAACTATGGGGATCTCCTCTAATGCAGGCATGGGTTTTTCATTTGACAATGTAGAAAGGTTGGGTATACCTCTATTCTTGTTTGCCTCACAAAGAACAACTATTCTTTGTCCATCTGAAACTTTCAATGGTATGGTGGATGTCTCCATATTTATGATAGCCTTATATCTACTCAACCAATCAACTCCTAAAATAATCCCTATGTCCGGATATTGCAACACATATAGGTTTGACTCAAACACATGTCCTCCTATATTTAGTCCCAGTTGCATGCACATCATACCCATAACACATGAACTACCTATAGGGCTCCTAATTAACAGTGGCTTATCAACAATCATACAATTCAATTTTAATTGTTGTGCAATATCATGAGAGATCAATGAGTGTGTAGCCCCAGTGTCATACACTACTGCTAAAGGTATTGAGTGAATAAGCAAAGTACCTTCAACTTGACCATGCTTTTCAACACTTGATCCCTCAACTGCCTTGCCTTTCCCTTCCAAAGCCCCTAATCTTCCTTGCTTAAAGTCTGGACAATTCCTCTTTATGTGACCTTCCTTCCCACAATGGTGACAATTGAAGGATGAAGGCCTAACATTTGTGCATCTATTCTTCATATGCCCCTCTTGGCCACAGTTATAACAAGTGATCTTCTTCTTTACTTCAGTAGTTCTGGCTTCTTCTAGTTTCTTGGTGGAAGCTATGTCTGTTTTCTTCTTATCATAAGGGTGAAATTTACCCTTTCCCTTCTTGTTTTGATTATTTTTGAATGCCCTGAAATTCTCTCTAGCTTTATCATGTTGTTCAATGCTCAGAGTCAAATCCAAAACTTGATCAAAAGTTTTATCCTTGTATGGTAGCATGGCTCTACTAAGGCTAGGGTTCAACCCTTGAATATATCTGCCATTCTTAGCTTCCTCAGTAGTAATGAGCACTGCACCATACTTTGCCAATGATTCAAACTTCTGAGTGTACTCAGTGACACTCATAGTCCCTTGCCTCAATTTGATGAATTCCTCCAGTAAAGACTCTTTAGCTGATGCAGGGATAAATCTACCCTCCAACATTGCTTTGAATTGATCCCATGTCACTTCCCCTTCAGGTCTTCCAGCTATGATAACCTCCCACCAATCCAAAGCTGCTCCTCTCAATTGCCTAGATGCAATTTGCTTCTTCCTTTGGTCTTCAACTTGCATGTCTGCAAAGATTCTTTCCAAAATTCTGAGCCAATTTTGAACTCCCATAACTCCTTCTGTACCATCAAAAGTTTTGCCTCCAAGATTGGTAAAAGTCTTGAGTAGTTTGGAAAGTTCCTCATGTGGATTTTCCTGCCTGTTGCCTACTCCATCCCTTAGGGCTCTCATGAATTCTTGCACATTCACCATGGGTGGTTCACTTGTTCCTACATTTTGATGTCCGGGTCCTACCATAACTCTATGGATATAATACTTAGGTTAGTCTGTTTTGTCTAATATTCTATAGATTACTCATTTTAATCTATCACTTATTCTGTCATAATAGATATCAATAGTGTAAACATTAACAATCAAAACATCCAAAGCAATCAACACTTCTATACATCCAATGCAAACAAGTTCATACAAAATTTTGCTATGTTTTTTAACAACATAGCTCTGATACCAAATGAAATGACCCTAACTAATTCCACCTAATTATTTTTACTAGGATTTTTTTTTTACATCAATAAATCTCTTAGAGTCATTTAGCCTTCTTACAAAATAATCCAGGATCCTCCTTTTCTACTAATATATTTATATCAGTTCATCAATAAATATATTCACATACATATGAAGATGTATGTGACCCTCTTGCTTGGATCAGAGTGTTGTTTAGCAAGAGTGTATCCTGATTGAATTTTGAATTTCAAATCAACCAGCACATAGCTCATTTTCCATACCTTTTGATTTTTAAGTCAGGGGAATTAATCCCATAATCATATGCAGTTGCTACTTAGTAATTTTTAACACTTCTTTTCCTCAATAGGCAAATTAGGCAAAATCAGTAGTTTAGACGTCTAAAATTTTTATGACAGACGTCTAAATTTGATCTCAGACGTCTAAATCTTTATGACAGACGTCTCAGAGTGTCTAAAATTGAAACAGAGAGTGAAAAACATTTTGAACTATATTCAGACGTCTAAATTTTTCATGACAGACGTCTAAATTTGATCTCAGACGTCTAAATCTTTATGACAGACGTCTCAGAGTGTCTAAAATTGAAACAGAGAGTGAAAAACATTTTGAACTAAATTCAGACATCTAAATTTTTCATGACAGACGTCTAAATTTGATCTCAGACGTCTAAATCTTTATGACAGACGTCTCAGAGTGTCTAAAATTGAAACAAGAGTGAAAAACATTTTGAACAAAATTCAGACATCTAAATTTTTTTTGACAGACTTCTAAATTTGATCTCAGACGTCTAAATCTTTATGACAGACGTCTCAGAGTGTCTAAAAATTATTTCTTAACTTATACATGGATTTTCTTATGTCAGTTCTTTGTATATACATTCAATCCATAAATCCTTTATTCTCAAATTTTCTACCATTAGCCTGACTGTTCTTGAAGTTTAAAATTCATTTTTCTTAGCAAAACATCTTGTAGAAATAAAGCACATAGTCTCAGCTGATATATATAAGTTCAACAACTAAAAAACAGCAATTAACAATACATTGGTTTCTCAAAGTAACTTAAACAAAAGGTCTTAATCGAGTTCCTCATGAATGTTTGATTTACTTCAGCGAAGTCTTTTTAAACATAGCATCCAAATCTTTAAGTAGTTAACTCATCCAATTCCTGATCAACCATGTTCTTATTTACCTGCATAGTCACCATGAACTGCCTCATACAAATATGAGACACCCAATGGTGCACAAACACAAAAGGGTCAGACTAATTGTCTGGTATGAATAATCTAACTGAAAACATGATCATTTTCAATTCCATTTATATTCCAGTGCTTTGTATGAATAGGAAACTCAGTATCATCCTTGTACATGTTTTTGTGAGGCATGTGCATTCATATCAGTGTTAAACAGATTATATATATGTGATCATAATGACTTAATTCATAGAAAACAATCATAAGATTCATCAATAAAAACATCATAAGGCAACCAAATGCAATCATCAATTCAGTCATCATGCCCTTTTCAACTTTACTGGCCATCAGGGATTTTGCCCAGGCCTCTCCTAAACCTATTTCTAAAGTTCATTATCAAATATAATAGGTTCTTTAGCTACTTTCTCTTTTTAAACACACACTGCCTGGGACATCTCTCTGTTAACCCAGCACACTCAGGCCCCTGGGTATAAACATACCATGTGTGAGCTTGCAATGTTCCCCTTGCCAAGCTATATTTTGTAGCCCTAAGATCCCAAGTCCTTAGTTAAATTACTAAGTACTATTTCTTTTTTTCATAACTTTGCTAATCCCTTCAGCATCTCATTTTTTAATCAGAGAAATAGAAACAATGCAAGCAACATGTATTCATCCAGAGTTTGGTAAGTTATATTCTCAGAAGCAAACATTTAATCATGAAAATAGATATGGTTTCTTAGCACATTATTTTTGACTATGAGTTTCAGTGGATCAAGATGTAAGTATATGGTCCTAAGTATTTTACTGGTTATCTTTTCTTACCTCTGGTTCAATCAGATTCATGGTCTGGCTAAACCACAAGTATATTTGATTTGGGTATTTCATAAAACATAGAAGCTCAACACATGTACAACATTGCACTTCTACATTTTCTTTTGTTTTAATCAACATGAGACATAAGCAACAACACAATGTTACAGCCCCATATTTCTTTCTATCTTCAGACCATATACCCACCACTTGAATCCGGGGATTTTCATAAACAATTTTTATAAAGAAAACTTATAAAAGAAATCACTCCATCTCAAAGCTAACCCATATCACAAATAAACATTTTGAACCATGAATCCATGACTCTCATTTTTTCTGGGTAAATCAGAGAGGGGTTCTATACTTAAACAGATCATTAACAAAACAAATTCATCAAACCATAAGACATAACTTGTAAAAGAAAATGAATGATTAGTTCAAATAGGCTGCCTCATTCAGGACTTAATGCCAAAGTTTTCAGTGAGGTTACTCACATTAATCCTTCTTCTTCCTATGCCTTATGAACCCCTTTTTAGTCTTCTGCCTTCTCCTATATTTTTTTCTCTGGTTTATGTCTTGTATATTTTTTTTTCTAGGTTAATGAAGAAAAATGTGTATGGTCTCACTATACTAGGCCTTTTATATAAATCTTGGCTGTTTCTAGGGTTTATGGAATTTACCCAATGTCAGTTCTACCCCATACATAACATAGCCTGCTTTCAAGAAATAAGAGGGTATGTGGTCCTTGTCTTCATTTTCAAAAATAAGCCTCATTCTTTTAATCTTTTCCCGGGTCATGTTATATCCATGACTTCTTATTTCCTAAATTAAAGAAATTACCAGAAATGGATAAAGTGTTTGTTTAAGGACTCATGCCATTTCTATGTAACTTCTGTTTTCTTCCAGAAATTGGTTGACTGTATACATGTATAACACATGCATACCTAAGTCTTTTATTTTCTTTGTACCCTATTTTTTTTAAAGATAAAATTCTATCTTCATGCATATGTATTTCTAAATCAGTTATTTTAATTTATCTATTGATTTCTGCTAAATTCTTATTACACAGAAATCTGTGTGCATATGTGTGCATCGTCTTGTGCACATGTACATGTTTTAAACCATGTATCTGTAAATCAATTTCCTATTCCTATTTTTTTCAATGCAATTTCAAACAAACACAAACTAAATTAAATCATGAAATTACTCACAAAAATCAGGGTTATCACATTTACCCCTCCTTTTAGGAATTCTGTCCCACAATTCTTTCACACTTAACTTAAGTATCATTTCTTCAGAAAATCAACTTCTGATATCAAAACCATTCTCAAGCCAATCACTTAATTAAACACTATGCATATTAAAACAAACATCATAATGCATATTTCAATCAAAACATTCATTAATATAAATAAATTTACCTTTCATTTAATCAAACAGTGTGGATAATCATTTCTGATTTTATCTTCCACTTCCCATGTGCAATCGTTTGGGTCCAGACTCCATTGCACTTTTACTAATTTAATTTCTTTATTTCTCAATTTCTTGGTTTCTCTAGAAATTATGCCCACTGGTTCCTTTTCGTAGATCATTCTAGGATCAATCTGCACATCCTTAGAGGATTCTAGGATTGCCTCCTTATCATGAACCCATCTTCTAAGTTGAGACACATGAAAAACATCATGCATTGCTCTCATTTCTTCTGGCAACTCTAATTTATAGGCTACTGTTCCTATTCTTTCTAGGATTTTATATGGTCCTATATACCTAGGAATCAACTTCCCTTGTTTCCCAAACCTTAGAACCTTTTTCATGGGTGATATCTTGATGAATACATAATCCCCAACATCATATTGTACTGCCTTCCTTCTTTGATCTGCATATTTCTTTTGCCTATCTTGGGCAGAAGCAATTCTTTTTCTGATCAAAGCTATCTTTTCAGAAGTCTCTTTCACATTTTCTGGTCCTAAGACCACTTTTTCTCCAGATTCAAGCCAACTTGAGGGTGATAAACATGGTCTCCCATAAAGAGCTTCAAAGGGGGCCATGCCTATACTACTATGATGGCTATTGTTGTATGCAAATTCAGCTAAAAAGATATGATCCTCCCAACTTCCTCCCCAATCCAATACACAAGCTCTTAACATGTCTTCAAGCAATTTGTTCACAATTTCTGTTTGGCCATCAGTTTGAGGATGGTATGCTGTGCTTAAGCATAAATCAGTCCCCATTGCCTTGTGAAAACTCTGCCAAAACTTTGAAGTGAAGATGGTATCTCTATCACTTACTATAGTCTTTGGTATACCATGCAGCCTGACTACTTCTTTAATAAATAACTGGGCTAGGGTATTTGCATTTCTTTCTGATTTCACTGGTATAAAGTGGGCTGACTTGGTTAGCCTATCAACCACTACCCAAATACTATCATTTCCTCTCCTAGTTCTAGGCAAACCATCAATGAAATCCATTGATATGTCTTCCCATTTCCACTGTGGTATTTGCAAAGGTTGAAGCATCCCTGAGGGTTTTTGATACTCAGCCTTCACCTGTTAGCAAATCATACATTTAGATACATAGGTTGCCACTGCACTCTTCATACCACTCCACCAATAATCTCTCTTGAGGTTGTGATACATTCTTGTGCTTCCTGGGTGTATAGTATATTTACTTTTGTGGTAAGCATCTAAGATTTCTTGCTTCAACTCATCAACTGCTGGAACACATATTCTTTCTCCTTTCCTCAAATGGCCTTGATCATTCAACTGAAAACCTTCCACTGCCTTACCATTTAATATTTGAGTCTTCCTTTCAAATAAAAATGGATCTTGGTCTTGTAGCTTTACAACTTTATTTTTCAATTCTGATCCCAGAGTAATAAAACTTAATTTTCCCATTTCTACATTCTCACTGCATAAGCTCATATTTTCTATGTTATTACTTCCTATCTCTGAATCAATTAATACTAATAAAGTGTTAAACTCTTCTATCATTAATCTAGCCACTTTAGCATGTTGTCTACTTAAGGCATCTGCTACTTTATTAGCCTTACCAGGTGTGTACAATATTTCAAAATCATATGAGGCTAAGAGTTCAATCCATCTTTGCTGCCTCATATTTAATTCTTTTTGTGAAAACAAATATTTAAGTGATTTATGGTCTGTATACACTTCAAATTTTGCTCCTAACAAGTAGTGTCTCCATAATTTAAGAGCATACACTATAGCAGCCAATTCAAGGTCATGAGTAGCATACCTTGCCTCACTTGATTTCAACTACCTAGAAGCATAAGCTATTACCTAATCTTGTTGCATCAACACTGCCCCAATCCCTTGTCCACTTGCATCAGTATACACCACCAAGTTTTCATTTCCCTCAGGTACCTTAAGAATTGGAGCTTGTACCAGTGCTTCTTTTAATTTCCCAAAGGCTTTTTCACACTCCTCAGTCCAGGTGAACACTTGATTTTTCCTAGTCAATCTGGTTAATGGAATTGAGATTTTTGCAAAATCTTTTATAAATCTTCTATAGTAACCAGCCATTCCCATGAATGATCTGACTTCAGTGACATTAGTAGGCCTTTTCCAAGCTTGTACTGCAATGACTTTATTGGAATCCACAGCTATTCCTTTTTCTGATATGATATGGCCTAGAAAATTCACTTCATTTTGCCAAAAAGTGCATTTTGAAAACTTTGCTTTCATGTCTTCCTGTCTCAATTTCTCAAATACCATGTGCAAATGGTTTTCATGCTCTCTAACTGACTTAGAATAAATTAGTATATCATCAATAAATATTAATACAAACTTATCCAAGTATTCTCTAAAAATCCTATTCATCAAATCAACAAAATAGGAAGGAGCATTTGTCAAACCAAATGGCATTACTAACACTACACCAAAATAGTGATTTTTCAACATTTTCCATTTATTAATTTCCAACACTTATAAATGTTACAGCCTACTGACAATAAAAAAGTGTCAGGATACCTAAAAAAGTGTTGGGAAATATAAATAATGTTTTTTATTAACTGTCCAACACATCAGTTATAATTTACAACACAAAAAAATGTTACAACAGTTGGTAAATTTGTAAATAACTGGCTAAAATTTGGATGCTTATGTAATCTTGTATACGTATCATCTTTCTAACGCTTTCCCTCTACATCTCCAATATCGGCCGCCTAATTTTTAATTTAATTAGGGTTCCCGCTTTCCCAATCGCGCGCATCCTCCTTTTCTTCTCCAGGTAACGATTTCCCATTCTACTAACGATTTCCCAACCGCTTCATCTCTACATCCTACTAATTGGTTCCCAATCCATCCCGCGCGTCATCTCCAGGTACGTCGACTTGTGTTCGATTTTGATTTTGAATTATCTTGTTGTTCTTTGAAGAAAGCTTTGGTCTTTGGCTCGATTTTGGTCTTTGGCTTTATCTATGGAAATAGTTTAGCTTGGTCTAACTGAGATTATCAATAAACTTTTTGGAATGTTACGTAAGGTGTTCTTGCAGCCACAAACTCAGAAAATGGGTAAAATGGTTGGCTCTAACTGAGTTTTGGTATAACAGCCGCGGATCGAACTTACACTATTAAGGCTATCTGCATCGTTCACAACGAGACCTCTACTGGTGTCGCTAATAATGTGGCAACCGTAAGGAAATTGCTCGGTAAGCTACATTATTAATTTGTGTGTTTTCAACCAAAGCATAAATGACTCATATCTAACTATCTTCGTCTTCTTTTTTTCCTTTTAAAAGTGCAGATAAGTACAAACACCCAACATTGTTTCTAGTTGACGGATTATCATCAATATATGCACTTTGACTTCTGTGTGGATGAGTGGGGAGTTGACGTGGCATTAATGGGATCACAGAAAGCACTTTCATTGCCAACTGGAATGGGAATTGCGTGTGCCAGTTCAAAAGCACTAGGAGCATCAGAAACTGCAAAATCAATAAGGGTTTTCTTCGACGGGAGCGACTATTTTAAGTTCCATAAACTGGGAAGTTATTGGCCTTCTATAGGCTTTGTAAGCTTCATCAAAATGCATATATAGTTTCAGTTGTCGCTGGTGGTTGTCAAAGATTGCAAAATGGAGTCAAGATTGATTGGCCATGCTATGTTATGCGTATTGAGATGGAAGACTTAATTGATCAGCTTAATAATGCACTAGCAGATCTCGGATTGCATCGTGGTAAATGGAAAACATGGAAAGCAATGCATCGTGCAGATTTGAATGGAAACAAATGGATAGATGGAGAAATAGAGATTGCGCAGGTAGTGAAATATGCTGGTAATAGCTTGTACTCATTGTTATTAAAATATCATGTACTTATTCTTTATATTATAGAAAACTCTACACTAAGTGGTCCAGGTTAAAGATGGTGTTGCTTCTGACAAATTGGCTTGAATTAATATTTTATCTTGCATGGTGTGTTTTTGGTTATTTATGCAGCAACAAGTAAACTCAAGCCTATTCACTCTTAATACTTTATTAACTAGCTGTGGTAAGGCCCCAGTATAAATGGTGAAGCACAACTACAGATCTGGTATTGATTTTCATTCCTTTGGTTCTTCTGTTATTGTTTATTTTTATTTTTTTAAGTCTACCATGTATTGTTTTATAGATGTCTTCTTACACCAAACATGTTTCATCCAATTATAAGAAAATGTAAAAGACGAAACTGATTGTTAAGATAAATTCATTTTATTAAGCCTAAAGATAATTTATACATATTTGTAAGCTTTTGTACAGTTGAATTATTGATGGCCTGGACAAGGGTATGCTCCAACTTAGCTGCTAATAATGATGCTTATCTGATACAAGCAATAAAATGCCAAGGAAAATATGTATAATATATGACAAAATAAGTATAATATATGATTTGTAGCCTGCGTTTAATATTATTATTTAAATAATAATCTATAGGCAATGGATAACGCCCTCTTATTTTTCACATGACTTTCACATTATACCCTTGGATACTTTCTCCTACCTCTATTCTTTTATTAGTCACCACTGCTTCTTTTGTACTTCATTTGTCCACAATAGCATCTCAGATGCAATGAATTTTTCAGTCTGTTACTTGATTATTGCCATCGTCATACTTTTCTTGTTTTACTACAATGCACAAGAGTCAGATAGAATATCTAGTCTTCCGGGTCAGCCAGAAAGCTCGATTGTTTCGCATTCTCAGGCTATGTAACAGTAAGTAAAGAAAAAAAAAGATTGTTGTTTTATTGGTTCTTTAAGGCACAAAATGAGCCTTCTAAGAAACCTCTCCTACCGTGGCTTAATGGAGGTTATAATAACATCGTTTGTAAATTTTAAATTTTGCTATTATGCCATTCTCGTATCACTGGAATTTTGTAATTCCTGGTTGTTCATCTATAGGCTCTGGAACAGCGGTTGAACTTGGTCCTCTTGAGTGAAGAATTATGGAACTGGACTTGAGTTTAACAAATATGCTTGGAATAGAGGTATTGTCCATTTTTCATACTTTTCAAACCTAGCTTTAGCTAAAACACATTTATTTAGCTTTCAATTTCAATGGTTCACATGGATTGCGCTAGTATGTTAGTGGTAGGCTGATGTTCTATTGTCTTGCGTCCTTGTTTGCCATATCCATGTAGTGTGTGTTCGTAGTGCGGGAATCCTTTGATTTTACTATTGATACTGTTGTTTGTACATAAATAACACTGTCCTTGATTTAAATCTGTTTATATTAAAAAAGAATTGCTTTCAGAAGGACACTGTTTTCAATTTGGTATTCATGGAATTTTTTTACCTATTAGTGAATTATGGGTTGATAGTTGATACTAAGGTCATCATACAAACGAGTTATATTCCATATAAATGAGTGCAAAGTGTTCTGCTATCAGACTTTCTGTGCAAGTTGGTGATATTTTAGCAAGAAAATAAATAAAAGAGGGATAGAGTCAGGGTGGCCCATGTAGATAGTTATTATTTGATTTGTCATTATGCGGAATAGACCATATTTTAGCTGATAAACAAGGTATGCTTTACTGTTTATTTAATAGCGATTTCACCTAAGAATTTTAGATCCTCTTTTTATCATTCAATGTGTTGGTCAAATATTGCTTTACAAAATTATATATACCCATTTTTTTAGTATACACCGTGCATTCTCCAAGCATTTTCTGACATTGCTTTGAATTGTTTGGTTATTTTGGATATAAACTATTGAATCACTTCACCTTAACTGTGCCTTTCAACTTATATTTTTAGCATGCCCCTTCCAACCAATGTTGTTCACTAATATTAGATCTTGAAATGCCACATGAGTGCAACATTCTAACCCATCAATCTATTGCTTGGAATCATGTTTAACTACTTGATTTGTGGTAACAGTGTTTTTGGTAACTCAAAATGATATATTACTTTTGGGTTTATCGAAAACTGCCCTTTGAACATTGAATGAAGGCACTTGTGGAGGAAGAGGAAGAAAAACAGAAGTTGGAATGTAGTGGTAACGAGGAAGCAAACACATATGACCTTGACAACGATCCCATCTCTAAAGTTTTTGGGTCCGATAGAAAGAAAAACTATTGTCGTGCAATTAGCTCCACTTCCTCTACAAAACAAGTAAAGTTGATGCAAGCTTCAAAAGCAATTGCCGATAAAAATAAAAAGGAAGATTTTCGTCAATGGTCATCGGAATTACAAAACCAAGTGGCAAATCAAGTTGCAAATCAAGTGGCGAATGATATTGTGCTATTTTGAAATTTGGATATGATATTGTGGTATTTTGAAATTAGAAAGTTTGTAGCTCATATTATAGTATTGTCTAAATATTATATTATTGCATTTGAGATATGGAAGCATTTTAGACTTCATATTGAATTGATATGATGAATTATATATGATATGGACATCATCATTTATGAGATATTATATTCATTTGTTTTAAGAATTAAATATTAATTGTTACTAAATAATCATTTTCCAACACTTATAAGCGTTACCATATATTTCTGTACCAACACTTATAAGCGTTACTGGATATTTTTGTACCAACACTTATAAGTGTTACCGCATATTTCTGTACCAACACTTATAACCGTTACCGCATATTTTTGTACCAACACTTATAAGTATTACCGCATATTTCTGTACCAACACTTATAACCGTTACCGCATATTTCTATACCAACACTTATAAGGGTTGGTAATACGTATGTTCGTAACACTTATAAGTGTCACAAATTTGGCCGCTTCATTCCTCACAGTCCATTAGTAACACTTAAAAAGTGTTACTGAAATTATTTGTAACACTTATAAATGTTAGGATTTGCCTGTTTTGGTGTAGTGTAAAAATTCATAAAGTCCATATCTGGTGTTAAAGGCTGTATACTTTATACTTTCCTCTTCTACTTTCATCTGATGAATGCCTGAAGCTAAATCAAGTCTAGAAAATATTTTTGCACCACTCAATTGATCAAAGAGATCGTCAATTCTTGGTAAGGGGTATTTATTTTTAACTGTGACTTTGTTTAATTCCCTATAGTCAATACATAACCTAAGGGATCCATCTTGTTTCTTAACAAAGACTACTGGTGCTCCCCATGATGAGCTACTGGGTCTAATAAAACCTTTTTCTTCTAGTTCAACTAATTGCTTTTTCAACTCCATCAACTCCTTAGGCCCCATCCTAGTTGGTCTTTTAACCACTGGGTTAGCTCCTGGAATTATCTTGATTGAAAACTCAACTGGTCTGTGGTTTGGAACTCCCCTCACTTCACCAAACACATCAACATATTGATTAACTATGGGGATCTCTTCTAATGCAGGCATGGGTTTTTCATTTGACAATGTAGAAAGGTTGGGTATACCTCTATTCTTGTTTGCCTCACAAAGAACAACTATTCTTTGTCCATCTGAAACTTTCAATGATATGGTGGATGTCTCCATATTTATGATAGCCTTATATCTACTCAACCAATCAACTCCTAAAATAATCCCTATGTCCGGATATTGCAACACATATAAGTTTGACTCAAACACGTCCTCCTATATTTAGTCCCAGTTGCATGCACATCATACCCATAACACATGAACTACCTATAGGGCTCCTAATTAACAGTGGCTTATCAACAATCATACAATTCAATTTTAATTGTTGTGCAATATCATGAGAGATCAATGAGTGTGTAGCCCCAATGTCATACACTACTGCTAAAGGTATTGAGTGAATAAGCAAAGTACCTTCAACTTGACCATGCTTTTCAACACTTGATCCCTCAGCTGCCTTGCCTTTCCCTTCCAAAGCCCCTAATCTTCCTTGCTTAAAGTCTGGACAATTCCTCTTTATGTGACCTTCCTTCCCATAATGGTGACAATTGAAGGATGCAGGACTAACATTTGTGCATCTATTCTTCATATGCCCCTCTTGGCCACAGTTATAACAAGTGATCTTCTTCTTTACTTCAGTAGTTCTGGCTTCTTCTGGTTTCTTGGTGGAAGCTATGTTTGTTTTTTTCTTATCATAAGGGTGAAATTTACCCTTTCCCTTCTTGTTTTGATTATTTTTGAATGCCCTAAAATTCTCTCTAGCTTTATCATGTTGTTCAATGCTCAGAGTCAAATCCAAAACTTGATCAAAAGTTTTATCCTTGTATGGTAGCATGGCTCTACTAAGGCTAGGGTTCAACCCTTGAATATATCTGCCATTCTTAGCTTCCTCAGTAGTGATGAGCACTGCACCATACTTTGCCAATGATTCAAACTTCTGAGTGTACTCAGTGACACTCATAGTCCCTTGCCTCAATTTGATGAATTCCTCCAGTAAAGACTCTTTAGCTGATGCAGGGATAAATCTACCCTCCAACATTGCTTTAAATTGATCCCATGTCACTTCCCCTTCAGGTCTTCCAGCTATGATAACCTCCCACCAATCCAAAGCTGCTCCTCTCAATTGCCTAGATGCAATTTGCCTCTTCCTTTGGTCTTCAACTTGCATGTCTGCAAAGATTCTTTCCAAAATTCTGAGCCAATTTTGAACTCCCATAACTCCTTCTGTGCCATCAAAAGTTTTGCCTCCAAGATTGGTAAAAGTCTTGAGTAGTTTGGAAAGTTCCTCATGTGGATTTTCCTGCCTGTTGCCTACTCCATCCCTTAAGGCTCTCATGAATTCTTGCACATTCACCATGGGTGGTTCACTTGTTCCTACATTTTGATGTCTGGGTCCTACCATAACTCTATGGATATAATACTTAGGTTAGTCTGTTTTGTCTAATATTCTATAGATTACACATTTTAATCTATCACTTATTCTGTCATAATAGATATCAATAGTGTAAACATTAACAATCAAAACATCCAAAGCAATCAACACTTCTATACATCCAATGCAAACAAGTTCATACAAAATTTTGCTATGTTTTTTAACAACATAGCTCTGATACCAAATGAAATGACCCTAACTAATTCCACCTAATTATTTTTACTAGGATTTTTTTTACATCAATAAATCTCTTAGAGTCATTTAGCCTTCTTACTAAATAATCCAGGATCCTCCTTTTCTACTAATATATTTATATCAGTTCATCAATAAATATATTCACATACATATGAAGATGTATGTGACCCTCTTGCTTGGATCAGAGTGTTGTTTAGCAAGAGTGTATCCTGATTGAATTTTGAATTTCAAATCAACCAGCACATAGCTCATTTTCCATACCTTTTGATTTTTAAGTCAGGGGAATTAATCCCATAATCATATGCAGTTGCTACTTAGTAATTTTTAACACTTCTTTTCCTCAATAGGCAAATTAGGCAAAATCAGTAGTTTAGACGTCTAAAATTTTTATGACAGACGTCTAAATTTGATCTCAGACGTCTAAATCTTTATGACAGACGTCTCAGAGTGTCTAAAATTGAAACAGAGAGTGAAAAGCATTTTGAACTATATTCAGACGTCTAAATTTTTCATGACAGACGTCTAAATTTGATCTCAGACGTCTAAATCTTTATGACAGACGTCTCAGAGTGTCTAAAATTGAAACAGAGAGTGAAAAAAATTTTGAACTAAATTCAGACATCTAAATTTTTCATGACAGACGTCTAAATTTGATCTCAGACGTCTAAATCTTTATGACAGACGTCTCAAAGTGTCTAAAATTGAAACAGAGAGTGAAAAACATTTTGAACTAAATTCAGACATCTAAATTTTTTTTTGACAGATGTCTAAATTTGATCTCAGACGTCTAAATCTTTTTGACAGACGTCTCAGAGTGTCTAAAAATTATTTCTGAACTTATACATGGATTTTCTTATGTCAGTTCTTTGTATATACATTCAATCCATAAATCCTTTATTCTCAAATTTTCTACCATTAGCCTGACTGTTCTTGAAGTTTAAAATTCATTTTTCTTAGCAAAACATCTTGTAGAAACAAAGCACATAGTCTCAGCTGATATATATAAGTTCAACAACTACAAAACAGCAATTAACAATACATTGGTTTCTCAAAGTAACTTAAACAAAAGGTCTTAATCTAGTTCCTCATGAATGTTTGATTTACTTCAGTGAAGTCTTTTTAAACATAGCATCCAAATCTTTAAGTAGTTAACTCATCCAATTCCTGATCAACCATGTTCTTATTTACCTGCATAGTCACCATGAACTGCCTCATACAAATATGAGACACCCAATGGTGCACAAACACAAAAGGGTCAGACTAATTGTCTGGTATGAATAATCTAACTGAAAACATGATCATATTCAATTCCATTTATATTCCAGTGCTTTGTATGAATAGGAAACTCAGTATCATCCTTGTACATGTTTTTGTGAGGCATGTGCATTCATATCAGTGTTAAACATATTATATATATGTGATCATAATGACTTAATTCATAGAAAACAATCTTAAGATTCATCAATAAAAACATCATAAGCCAACCAAATGCAATCATCAATTCAGTCATCATGCCCTTTTCAACTTTACTGGCTATCAGGGATTTTGCCCAGGCCTCTCCTGAACCTATTTCTAAAGTTCATTGTCAAATATAATAGGTTCTTTAGCTACTTTCTCTTTTTAAACACACACTGCCTGGGACATCTCTCTGTTAACCCAGCACACTCAGGCCCCTGGGTATAAACATACCATGTGTGAGCTTGCAATGTTCCCCTTGCCAAGCTATATTTTTTAGCCCTAAGATCCCAAGTCTTTAGTTAAATTACTAAGTACTATTTCTTTTTTTTCATAACTTTGCTAATCCCTTCTGCATCTCATTTTTTAATCAGAGAAATAGAAACAATGCAAGCAACATGTATTCATCCAAAGTTTGGTAAGTTATATTCTCAGAAGCAAACATTTAATCATGAAAATAGATATGGTTTCTTAGCACATTATTTTTGACTATGAGTTTCAGTGGATCAAGATGTAAGTATATGGTCCTAAGTATTTTACTGGTTATCTTTTCTTACCTCTGGTTCAATCAGATTCATGGTCTGGCTAAACCACAAGTATATTTGATTTGGGTATTTCATAAAACATAGAAGCTCAGCACATGTACAACATTGCACTTCTACATTTTCTTTTGTTTTAATCAACATGAGACATAAGCAACAACACAATGTTACAGCCCCATATTTCTTTCTATCTTCAGACCATATACCCACCACTTGAATTCGGGGATTTTCATAAACAATTTTTATAAAGAAAACTTATAAAAGAAATCACTCCATCTCAAAGCTAACCCATATCACAGATAAACATTTTGAACCATGAATCCATGACTCTCATTTTTTCTGGGTAAATCAGAGAGGGGTTCTATACTTAAACAGATCATTAACAAAACAAAGTCATCAAACCATAAGACATAACTTGTAAAAGAAAATGAATGATTAGTTCAAATAGGCTGCCTCATTCAGGACTTAATGCCAAAGTTTTCAGTGAGGTTACTCACATTAATCCTTCTTCTTCCTATGCCTTATGAACCCCTTTTTAGTCTTCTGCCTTCTCATATTTTTTTTTCTCTGGTTTATGTCTTGTATATTTTTTTCTAGGTTAATGAAGAAAAATGTGTATGGTCTCACTGTACTAGGCCTTTTATATAAATCTTGGCTGTTTCTAGGGTTTATGGAATTTACCCAATGTCAGTTCTACCCCATACATAACATAGCCTGCTTTCAAGAAATAAGAGGGTATGTGGTCCTTGTCTTCATTTTCAGAAATAAGCCTCATTCTTTTAATCTTTTCCCGGGTCATGTTATATCCATGACTTCTTATTTCCTAAATTAAAGAAATTACCAGAAATGGATAAAGTGTTTGTTTAAGGACTCATGCCATTTCTATGTAACTTCTATTTTCTTCTAGAAATTGGTTGACTGTATACATGTATAACACATGCATACCTAAGTCTTTTATTTTCTTTGTACCCTATTTTTTTTAAAGATAAAATTCTATCTTCATGCATATGTATTTCTAAATCAGTTATTTTAATTTATCTATTGATTTCTGCTAAATTCTTATTGCACAAAAATCTGTGTGCATGTGTGTGCATCGTCTTGTGCACATGTACATGTTTTAAACCATGTATCTGTAAATCAATTTCCTATTCCTATTTTTTTCAATGCAATTTCAAACAAACACAAACTAAATTAAATCATGAAATTACTCACAAAAATCAGGGTTATCACAAAGCACCAAAGTGTTAGCACCAAAATTGGTCACTAACCTCGTTGAGAAAGATTGTGTAGAGAGATAAACGAGAAAAGTAAATTTAAACAGAGAGCAATATGATAAATTGAATGCAAAGACGAGAACACCGGATTTATAGTGGTTCGGCGTAATTGCCTACGTCCACTTTGAGGTTAATCTTTATTACTTTACTTGATAATCGATTACAAATACAATCCATACACCAATTACTTGAATGCAATTACTAAGTAAAAAAGGATGAATCTTGAAAGCGGTAGAGTCTCCCCAGTGTTCTCGAAAAAAGTTCCATTTCACTGTGCCCCTGCCCCTCTATTTATAGACGAAGATGGGTTGGACTACCCTCTTGGGCCTACAAGTGAGATACCTTAGCCCATGGTCTGTAAATACCGAACGGCAAAGGCCGAGCCACATGTTCAAGCCGACCGAGGCTCCTATGCCGAACGAAGCAGTGTGTTGCGCTAAGTGTGTAAGCCGAACAAGGCTGGAATGCCGAACGAGGTTGTATGTCGGTCGAGGCTTCCGATGCCGGTCAAGACTACTGCCGAGCGATAATGAATAACGAACGAGGACAGATGCCGAGCGACGCTTGGATGCCGATCGAGGATAGATGCCGAGCGACGCTTGGATGCCGAACGAGGACAGATGCCAAGCGACGCTTGGATGCCGATCGAGGACAGATGCCGAACGGCGCTTGGATGCCGAACGAGGACAGATGCCGAGCGACGCTTGGATGCCGATCGAGGACAGATGCCGAACTGCGCTTGGATGCCGATCGAGGACAGATGCCGAGCGGTGCTTGGATGTCGATCGAGGACAGATGCCGAGCGGTCTCTGAATGCCGAACGATCCAGCTATGTCGAGTGACGTAGTTGCCTGGTCAAACCTCCAGGTAACAAGTTCTATTTGTGTTCCTTGATTTTGAGAATAAGTAATAAATTATGTTTTAAATTTTTTCAAAAAAAATGAAGATATGTTTCTAAGAGAAATTGGATTTTGTTTTTGAGAAAAACAAAGAATATTTTGAGTATTATATGAGGTATTTCTTTTTATAGAAAATGATTTTTTTTTTGTGTTGGGTTGTCCTTCTAGTGCTTTAAGAATTTTGGTCGATGCGTTTGGCCAACGTTATCGATTGGAATTTCCTAAACGCAGTGATGAGACAGTCAGACATGGTAAATTAAGTTTGAATAAGTAAAATTTGGAAATAATTAATTTGGTGGAGTATTAATTTTTATTTTAAATGTTTAATGAAGCCATTGAACCATAGTGAGTGTTGGATGAGTGGCGAGGGGGTTTTGATCATTTGATCAACTCTGCAGCCAATCGATGGGGTCATTCTCTATAAATCAATGGCGAGGCAATACCCTTAAATTATTTGAAATTTGAGAAATTGAATAAGGTAATTTGGGTAAGTAAAAGTGAATAATTCTAATTAAGGGGATGTCTTAATTAAAAGAAAATATCATTTGATGCTTTGATTAATAAAATGACGCATTTAAGGTAAAAGAATGCTTTTGTTTGAAAAATTAAAATATTAATTGAATACTTTAATACAAGTTATTAATGATGACTATAAAAATTTGTTTGGACACTTAGTTATTTGAGTAAAAGTAGAGGATAGATATAAAACTCTATCTTAAGAGAAAATAAAGAAGTGTTAGTTTAGAACATTTAGTATAAATTTGCGAGTTAGTTTTTGTTCTAAACTTAAATAGCATTAAAACTTATGGGTTTGAAATTGCAAAATTATTTTGAAAACAAGTTTGAAGTAATTATCAACTTTAATTAGTTTTATGTTGATAATTAGATGGAAATTTAATTTTTGTGACAAGTGGAAATGTGAATTTGGATTGTTTTGATAAATGAACAATTCATTTAGTATAATCTTTTTAAACTGTGAGAATAATTTTAAACTTTATATATATATCCCAAAAATTTATTTTGGTGGATAATCAATAATCATCTCTTGATAATGAAAGATATTAGTTATCTCTTCCAAAATGAGTTTTCAAGTTAATTGTTTTAAAGTTGATTTTGGAAAGTAATGGAGATATTTCCACTTAATAAAAATTTTATGATGATTACATAAAGTTGATCATAATTTTGTATGTCTTAGCTTTCTGATGAAAATGAAAATCATTTAATAAATTATTTAGCAAAAAGATTGTTTGAAAATGTAGTTTGAGCTTAAAATAGTTTGGGTAAATTATAAACTTTTAAATTGAGTTAAAAGCTGAAATTATGTTTGGAAAAAGTGTTCTACTAATACAGCGATAACTTGAGATTTATAACTCCAAATGAATTCAATCTTTTTATAAATGAAAGAGCTTTCAGTAAGCTGTAATGTTTCTTTTTACCACTTTAAAAGATTATACTTTTTACTGAATCTAAAATGGGTCTGAAAGTGGATAGGCAATTCTGCCCTATTACAAAATTCTCTAAGATTTAAGCTGAAAGTAAATTTAACACAACTTTCAAATCGTATATCTGATTTTGATGATAATTATATTGCTGGTAATCTTAGACTGAGTAGAACAACTTTCATTTTGTAAAAAAATTCATATTTAGATGTTTGTTGAGTCAAAACATGTCTTCTTTACAGCAGGTCTTCAATGAAATTGATCTATTTCCCCTTAATAATTAAATGTAGCACTTCATATTTAAGAAAATGAACTAATATCATCTATTTGAGTTAAGTACTGGTGAAAAGAGAGTGGTTGGACTATATTTTGAGCAAAAAGATTATATATAAGATTGTGCAAACTCGCTTTAAAATGCTAAAAAGAAAGGTATGTTTTCGGATTAATTTTAAGAGTTGAATGATGGTATATTTTGTATTTCCGACCTAATGGTCGATGTATATTATATAAATCATTTTTGTAATATTGTATACGGCCCTTCGTACAAAGGAAACTCCGCCGATTTTTCCAGAAATTTCTAACACTTAGAAAATTTGAGAAACAAATTGAAAAAAAAATATGTTGCAAACTAGAGAATACCTATGGAAGAATTAGAGAATAAACAACTTAAACTTTATTTACTCTATTGAAGAGTAATGAATTTAAATTTAAAATCTAAGTAAGAAGTTTTGAAAATTTTCAAGTGTTGAAAATTGTGGTTATAAATATAAAAATATTGAATTTTGAAACTCTAAGAATTTTTGATTCAGAGTTTATACATATATTTAGTTCCTTGTGTTTATCTTACTCTCGTGTTATTTTCTAACGACGTGCATTTATGTGGTCGTTTGAGTATGGTGGCCTTTGAAGAAACCACCTTTTGGTTGATCTATCTTTCCTCTTTTGTGTCTATCTTGTATCCGTGTGGTTCCTTCCGTACTGTCATATAGAAAATCATATCGATAATCATTTAGTTGGTTAGAGTTTGGGTTAGAGTTGTGCTAAATCCCAAACCTACTCGAGGAGCTTATGAGAAATCAATCTCATTTGATTGATCCTTTGTGTAGCATCTTGTTGTTTTCTCATTCGAAGGTGATACGCCTTCGAAATCTTGCGTGTTGCTCGGAAAATTCAGTGGTTCGCTAATTCTAATATTAGCACTTTGGAAACCATAGAATTAATCGAGCAAGCCTTATCTTGGATTTCTACCATTCTATTTTGAGAGTGAGATAATTTTTAAACTCATGCTTGTCTATCTTTCTTTTGATTGATGAAATTAATAGGTTGAACATAAAAACTTCTCTAGAAATTGCGTGGACGTAATTTTGTTAATGGAGGGAGTCTGTAACAACCCTGGTTTGGAGATAACCTATCAATACTAAATTATAATGGTAATTATAATTTAATATTGTAAATTAAATTAAAATTGGAGAAATTAGATTGTTTATTTGGAATAAACAATAAAATTGGAATTAAATTGTGAAAATAAAGCTTAGAACTTTATTTTATTTTGTTTGGAGAGATAATAAATGGACTATGGGCTTTAAATAAAGAAAATGACTTTAGTTTAGAGAAAATGCAATAATTATATTAATTATTGCCCAATCGCTTCTTTTAATAGTTTTTAAAAGAAGTATTTGATATTTAAGGTGTTTTATTTAAATAAAAAGGTGAAAATTGGTTTAAAAATATGTTTTGGCTATAAATTAATTTTAAATGGTTTGAAATATTTTTCTAAGTGAGAAAAGTATTTTTGTTAAATTTTAAAAGTAAAAAATATAGACTTTTGCATTTTATTGCGAAAATAGTGCATTTTTATGAAATAAAGCATTTTAATAATAAAAATGTTTTAAAAATATAAATTTATCTTTTATATAGTGTAAAATGTTTTATTTTGTAAATAAGTCTATATATTTTTCTTATGTAAAAATATGGAGAAAATGCATTTTTGTTGTGTAATTAGTGTAAATATGAAGCCTTTACAATATACGTGTGAATAATAAACTTAGGCCATTTATTTTCTTTTAATTTTTGGAACCCATTAGGCCCATTAGTGCTAAACCAGGTTTGAGAAATGAGAAAACAGACGTCTGTACGTTCATTTCCCTTAGCATCTTCTTCTTTCGGCCAGTAAACAAGAAAAATAGAACCCACCTTTCTCAAAATTAAAAATCCAAAATTTCTTCAAATCAATTCAACAAATTACAATCCTTTTCAGCCTAGAGTGTTAATACAAAGGTAATCTAACTCCAAAGACCACAATTTCATCAAAATTTCTAATTTGTGAAAGTGGTTTTCTAATTTACTCTATGGTTGTTTTTGCATGTACTGTATATTTGTTCTACAAGCTCTACAAGCTTATAATCAAGCAAAAAGCTTCCAACTTGCAACCTAAATCCGGGTATTTGCCTCCATACAGCAAGGTGAATTGTAATACTCACAAATCCTAGCTGAGCCAAACTCAAAATTGCAAGAAACTGTAAAATTTAGCTCTGTTCGTACATTTTTGTTGTTGTTTTTCTCTGTTCAAAATCAGTTTCATATTGCTTCCTTGGAAGCCTGTAACTTTTGATTCCCGCAACGAAATGTTGCCGGATTTCTTTCATTTGGTATTTTGCATGTTGATCTTAGTCTCTGCAAATTTTGGTTGAAAAATATTATCATTTGTATGTTCAAAACAGTGGTAGAAAATCAATACAAACCCAAATTTTTACCCGTACATATTTTGTTTCTGAGTTGCTGCAAACATGGCCTGAGTCTATGTTTGAGACAGCATGACTCTTTCACTTCTTACCGAAATTCATTGATTCTTTTTTGTTCGAAAGCTGAAGCGTTCTACTATGTGCACACCAATTTTTAGTTCAATCAAAGGTCGTCTGGCAACCTGTTTCATGTCAGAAAGTTGAACCTAAAGAAGATTTCAGACCTAGGTATTATTTTTCCTATGCATTTTAATGTTCTTTTTTCGTCCGAATTTTGACTTTTACTTCATGTTTTTGTGATACTTCTGAAATGTTTTGAGGGCTATGATGCCTATAAATAGGCTAGCCAAGTTTTGATGAATTTGAAATTCAAATTTGAATTGAATTTGAATGACGGTTTTGAGTGATTTCTTTGATTTCGAGCACGAATTTTTCCAAACAATTTTGAAATAATTTAAAAATTTATGGACATTTCAAAATAATTGTTGTATAAAATTTTAAAGTATTTTCAAGTGTAAAATTTATTTATTCTCTATAATAAGGGAAATTTTCAAATAGGGTTTTCAAATTGATTTCAAGAATTGGTTTTCAAAGCTTAATTTCCAAAGTAAATTATTTTATATATAAATTACACATTTTTGCACATTTCGACCGAATGAGAAGGAGAATTAAATGGTTTGGTAAAACACGTGGTATGGGACACGTGTGTTTATCTTATCAGATAATTCTCGACTTGTCCGTTTGATCGTTTTGACCTTCGAGTCGAGTTTACCGTTGAGATGAGGTAAACTTTTTACTTCTTTGAGTGTGAAATTTACTAGTAGTTAGTAAACTGTCTAGTGCGAACGTGTTGTATGGGACACACGTTAACATTGTTCGGGTTCCTATTCGAGAGTTTGTGACACATTTGCCATTGCGGCGTATTGCCAGTACTGGACCTTCGGGTCATTGCCATTGCAGCGTATTTGTCCTCGAGACGTTTGCCATTGCGGTGTTTGCCATTGCGGTGTATTTGCCATTGCAGTGTATTTTCCATTGCGGTGTATTTGTCATTGTGACGTATTTGCCTTTGTGCGTGGTACCATATTTGAGATCAGTACTTGGCAGGCTTCGACCAAAAGCACGTCCAAATTTTGAGATGTTTTCATAGATTTCCCGAGTGTATCGCCTTTTTCATGGTTGGTCATTCGAGCCATTATATATATATATGGCGATTACCTTATGGGAATTTGAGTTGCCTATACTGGCATTATTTGAGATTTGCCTTTTTGGCGTTATTATTGAGATTTGCCTATTGGCGTTATTACATGAGATTTGCCTTTTGACGTTTATTTAGGATTATATTCTCCTATGTTGGAGAGTTATATTTGATTGCCTTATGGTGTATTTTTGAGATGGTGATTTCTTTGAGATTTCTTTGAGTTTGCCATATGGCGGGTTTCGGGATTTCTCCTTTTTAGGAGTTATATTTTCCCTAAACCACTATTGATGATGTGTGATATGCCGATGATACGAGGCTTGCTATATTTAGCGTTTTATGGATTGTTTTATCTCTTTCGAGATTATATGTTTATGTAAGTGATATCATCTCATCGCTTAAAGTAACCATACCATACTTATACTCATGCTTATACTCAGTATTGTTCCTTCTTGTTTAAGAAGAAAATTACCCTTATTCTAATGCATTTATTACTGCTTATCCTCTTAAACTGATATGTTTGGCTAGACTGACCCGTGTATTTTATACTCGAGCGAGACCGAGGTATTTCAGGTTAGGTACCTTTGGACTTAGCCTATTCTACTTCCGCATGGACTCTTTTCTGCTATCGCCTTTTTGATATAGTTTTTGAGTAGTCCATTTATAGCACTCTGATATTTATATTCTTTTGACTCGTGTTTGTATTGTGTTCGGCATACCACATATGTGATGTATCATTTTGTATACTCTGTGATGTATCTATACATGTGTGTATATGTGATTATCTGTTGTTCTGTGATGTGTTTAGCATTTGAGTTGTTGTATTTTGTTCTGATAGATCATATAACCACCTGTAGTTTTGTATTAAGCATTTATTGGATATGTCAATCCACTTGAGTTAGGAAAAAATATAGAGCATTAATCGACGTAGTCAATATATATTTAAGACAAGACTATAGATGGTCGCTCCTAACCAGCCCTATTCTCCGCATTAGCAAACGGTATTACCCCGTAATACTCTTTGTTAATGTGGGTCTCGGGGTGGGGCGTCATAGGTTGTGAGGCTTGAGGTTACACTTTTACCTTTCTTCCTAGCAAACCATCTTCGAATGATAACATTGCCCTCCGGGTACCTAATGCAACGATAGCATTCGTCCATGCAAGTTGTTCCGGGATCTAACAAACATTCAACATTTACTATCTTCCATTTTGGAATCACCCTTAGGAAGAATAGTGCTTTTTCGAAGTATGGTGGCCAGCTTTCAGTTTTGTTAAGCTAGGAACCTACGTTTTGAAAGAAGACTACGCCGTACTGGTACAAGCAACCGTGGCCGCTAAACCATGGGAGTTGATATGGAATCCTGAGGTGATGACATCTTACAACAAAAAAACCTGGTCCTTGGACGACAAAAGATCCAAGGAACTGATTCCCCTACCCCCATTCCTATCGTATCGATAGGTGCAGTTGCTAGTAGCAGTTAGCTTCCATTCCATCGATCCCAAGAGCGTCCCTGATAGTTCAGTTGAACCGGCGCCTCTCCAGCCTTTGCTCCTGGTGCTGCACTGTGCTGCTTGAGTGCCTAAACGACGATTATGCTACTGGCGAAGCCATTGGGTTCGACCCCTTTTGCCACGTCTGGCTCGGATGGATCTGGTTCCGTAGGGCCAGCTCGTGATCATGAAACTGTTTGGCGGTCCTGGGTCCGGCTCTTGAGAGACTGAATCACGCTTATCCGTTACTGAGGACGAGCATAAGGATTGTCTAGGTCTGGCTCTCGTCATTGAGAATATCGATCCCGGGAGCAAAAGAGATTGATAAAGCGATAGCCTCGAGCTAGTTGGAGCGGTGAATTCAAGGGATTAGGTTTCTGTTCCGTGAAAGAAAGAGCGGATTCTCTTATGTCCGTTACGGTCGGCCCTATCTTTGGATAGTGCCTTCCCTCCACTGTCGAGTCAGTTCCTTAGCATAAGCGTTAAGCGATAAGAATTCTTCCTTCCTACTGGAAAGCTAAGGACCCAATAATGGAGGTTTCGAAGGGAATAAGAGTTCATAAAAGGGGGGTTAATAGGGCCCACAAACTATTTTTCCCTTTCCTGGCCATCAATCAAAGCATTCCAATCCACCTGGCACCGACTAATCCCATTCTAGCGGGCCTCCATCCGGAGAAGCTGCATCCGAAATGGGTAGATCCGATCCATCTTATTCCTCCAAGCTTTCCTCTGAGGAAGGGGAAACCCAAGCAACGACCAGCTCATTCACCATAATTTGGTTGGGGCACGACGGGTATTGAACATCTAAGTGCGAGCCCGCTAGCGATCCCTCTTTCCCAGGAACCCATGGTTACGAATCGGCATCGAACTAACGAAAGAACCCATTACGTGATAGGGCGGAACTAATCTTCTAATCTTAAGAACAAAGAAATAAGGATAAGAAAGGCATTTTGACTGCACGGGCGAGGAAGCTCTTGACGCCTCGGATAGGGGCAGTCCAATTAATATACGGGAGTAGTTCGCCTAATCGAAAATGACAAGCATACAATACATACCGTAGGCAGAGGCCCAAAGCCAACCCAGGGAAGTGAGAGATAAAGAACGAGAGTTTAAAGCGGTCGTGCTTCTAGCGAGGCTTCACCTACGCTTGAATTTGACTGGACAAGTGGTATTTCGCTTCGGGATGCCTATCGGCTCGGGTGTTGCGCCAAGGTTTGATGAAGCAGAGGGACACGGATAGGACTCGTCTCGGGTAAGTTTCAAGATCCTAGGATTAGAAATCCACAAAGGTGCCCGGTCCTAGCAATTCTAAGAATTCAAAATTGTGGCTATATGTCTGACCAGGGAAACCGACGTTTCACACTCCTCATTGGTAGGATTGGATTGTTCATCCGAAGGGCTTTTTTTTGCTCCTCGATTCGAGTCTCGTTTGATGAAATGATGCTTACGATTCTGTTAGTGAGAAGCTAAGTTCCGCTTTAAGCCCGACAAGCGGGCAAGAGAACTAGCCCTAAAAGTAGGCAACCAAGAGAGGTAGGCGCGGAAGGAAGCGCTACCAGTCGATTGAAGCGGAAAAGACTCCCCTCACTAGAAGACATTCCCCTCGGCCCTATATTCCGTTTCTGAGGATGGGGATAGGGATTTGGATGCCTCAGTGGAACCTCTGAAGCCATCTATTCCATCGACTAGACCTCCGCATCGATTGATTCGACTCCATCTCCACCAGCTAGCATTCGGAATCACAAGAATAGCGAACTAGAGCGAGCCTATATAATAGAATGTAATAAAGCAAATTGAAAAATACCCAACATCGATCATCAGAGGGATAGTAGCGGACGAGACAAGCTCCTGCGTCTACAACAGATCCTACAGTTTCAGCTTCGACAACAGTGGCTACTTAAGCGGAAGCTCCTGTTCAAGGGAAGGACCAGCCTTAGAACCAACCTTAGACCGGACCTAGAAGCAACCAGAAGAGAAAGCCAAAGCCCCCAACTCAACTCCCCGAGACAGCATCAGGGGGCAGCGATGACTAGGACCCGCACCCCCGGAAAAAGCGAAAGGCTCTCGTTCGGCCCTCCCTATAAAGCCTTCCCCTCGTTTAAAGAAAGCCCTCTCTGTGAGCTAGACAACGAGTCAGCATTCGCCCAACTATTTAGGTCCATGATCCCTCGCCCCGGTCTCTAGATGATAGGATTCCTTTCCACCGTCCCCTTGGCTCAAACAACCACACGAGCGTCTACACCAAGTTTCGCAGTCACTACGCACATACAAGGAAGCCCGAGTAGCGCCTCCATTTATGCAGGCCCTATCAATAAGGCAACGGTGGCTAAATTAATATGGCGGTTGTGACTAAGAGATTTCGTTGTGGGCGCTTGTCAATCGCGCTTACGCCCCTTGGCAAAGTTTTGGGGAAATCTTCAAAGATTTCAATTAAAGACAATCTTTTGGTTAAATGGGTCCAGTGGTAGGTTCAGGAATTCCCGTTTCCACAATCTTGTTGCCTGTACCGCCGAGTTCCACGAACGAAGAGAAGGAATGATTTGTTTGATTAATCGCCTGAACCTGCCTTTCTTTCTTTGCCGGGAGGGGTAGCCTAATCACTAATAGATCTCTCAACGAGAGCCTCATTCTGTCTATAGGAAATTGCTTCGGCGAATCCAGTTGATTAAGTCGTTGTGTCCGTCGATACCCACCTGCTTGGAGTGCGGGTAAGGGCTCACCTGTTGATTGTGTCGTTGCATGCTTTTTGGTAGAGCCAGCCCCCACCTCCCACGGCTACAGCCAGCATCAGGATGGTACCTATAAAGGTATAGGCACCAGTTCATTCAATCAATGAAGCTGCAGTCGGTTCTGATGATTATGCCGTTGATTCGGTAGATGAGTCAGTCGGTTCGGAAGTTGGTTCAGCGATAGATGTAGTCGATGGGGTAGAGGGTCTGCAGATACTCGTCGAGCTCCTCATTGCCCCAATCTTCCCTGTAGGCTTCCTGCTCCGCCAGCGCGACAACTGTCCAAATCATTTGACACTTCTTCTCACTGAGCAGCTCCTCGACTTCCACTTCAGGTTTGGGGAGCTCCGGCAGGGGGACTTGAGTCTCAGCAGAACCGACTGCAGCTTCTCTCTCCATTCCCTCATCTCCCGGGTCCTCAACCTAATTTTCTCAGTTGGGGGAGCAGAGGTAACCTCGAGCGGTGGCTGGGCAGTGATCTTTGTGGGAGCGGGGGTAGCACTCGGAAGGCTGGCCGGGCTTGTGTTCTTCCGAGCGGACGAGGTCGGCTCGGTGACCGAGGGCTTGTGTGGAGGCGGCATTGCGAAGTATTAATAGGGCTTGGACGTCACTTCTGAATTTCTCTGCTTGCTTTTTGGATGGGCCGCATATATGTCGAATGGATTCACAATAAACAATCATCAAAGGCGATTTAAAAACAAAAAAAAGAAGAAAGGGCTCGTGACGATGTAGGGCAGGGTGTCATAGAAAGATGCTTGGGGGTAGTGGCTGTAAGTTCGAAGGGTTGTTTCTTACTCGAGTGAGGAGGTGCGTAGCGATGTGAATAAGCAGAAAAGGAAATAATTTGGGTTTGAACTTACGTTCTCTGTATGGAGCTAAAGAAAACTATTATTGGAATACCTACAAAGAATGATTGACCATCGCCGTGTCCAACAAAATGAGAGTTTAGGATCCTCCCATCAAATAATTGAATTAAGAAGCCTTATTTAATGAATTTCTAATCGAGAACGAACTTCGCTCTCGAGCTACCCCGTACTTGTGCGGATTGATGGGCTGTTTGCGAGGAAGTCCGGATACCACGTCAAAGGACCTGGCCTAAGCGTGACAGAAGCCTATAGCAATCTGGTTTTTCCCACTTTTCTAGTTACTGAGAGAGAGGCCAACTCTACAGTTCGCTTGTTCACTTCGTTCAAGGCACGAAATACAGAGTTCCAGAGGCGCAATTAATATACTGGGCCCAACTATTGAATTGAAGATGCTGTTCCATAAAAAAGAATAGAATGACTACCCGAATCAACCGAATAAGCCGTTAAAGAGGCCGTTGTTCCAGGGAGGTCCAGTATACTTCGACCAACGGGAGGTTCCTGAAGACTCGAACCGTCACAGGGTTTCATTCGTTGGACGGCTAAGGCTTGGGGCATTGTAACCACTACAAAGCCGAAAGCAAGAGGTGCGTAGCAGCGTAACAGCTAACAGTAGTATGTGGCTCACCTTTAGTGCCTTAATTCGCTGTTAGTTCTTTAAGGTCCTAATAAGGTGCTCTTGTAAGGAATCGACATCCGGTCACACATCGCTCTAGGCGATCGTACCACTAATGTGCTACCTCTTGAGACCGTAGGGAGATCAATGGCAATTATGAGACATGACCTAATAGAATAGTATAGATGCCTAGTTGATTAATTCAGAGGTACCGTACCGGTCACAGCTTATTCGTTTGCTGGGCTGGTTTCAGCATTCCTTGTAACATCGTTCTTCGCAATTAATATACTGGCCTTCCTTATTTAGACTAGTGCGAAAGTTAGTAAGTAGAATAGGTCTACCTTTCCATGTAATGTGTTAAGCATAACGAGTGCGCCAATTAATATACTAGAGAAGAAATCTTTTTTACCAAAACCCGTCTTTTTGGCTTGTTTTTGCCCGCCCATTTTTCGAAATGAGGTTTATTAGGAGACACATTAAAATGTGCCCGCCCAAAAAAGAAGAATTTTTTCATCCAGCATAGGTCGAAAGTGACTCAATTTGCCAATTCCCCAGGTGCCAGGATATTCATTCCCAGTATATTCATTGGGAATATCAGATTCATTTCATAGCTGATCTAGCGCTACTCACCTCCAGCTTGAGTAGCTCAAAAACTCGCTACGCACCTACTATTATCTATTATTATAGAGTATATTCGATACCATCTAATTGGTTAATATGAGCAGGATGATTCTCTACCTGAATATTATCAGATTCACTTTGATTCGATACCCTCAGATTCACTTAGATGGAATCTTAATAATGACTTACTCATGACCTGGCTAGAATTAGATGCCCTCAGAATTGAGAATGAGAAGCATACTAAGCTGAGTCATCTTAACAACTATTCGATACCCGGTGCAGGGAAGCCTTAACATCAGAGCTGGAAGAGCAAGCCGAGTCAGAGTATGAGGTGGCGTATACGTGGAAGATAAAACCCTTCACTTAAGGGTTCAGCAGATGAGGTACTAACCGGAGACAGGAAAGTCTTTGACTTTGCTGTGGACCTGTCAACTCTGCCTTGTGAATTATGTGTTGGGATACCAAGTCAAGTAAAGTAAGTTAAGTAGAAAAAGAGGGAGTTTGTAAGCAAAGATGAACTTTCCACTGAACTATTTCGAATGAATCTAGGGGGAAAGGAAATCTACTGAACTAAATGGACAAAACATAATTCTTTTCTCTATCTTCTTTTTCTGATTCATTTCCCAGTAGCTAAACTCCAAGTGGTGCTACCTAGATCTTCAGTCGTGTTGACTTCTGGATTGGAACTGCAGAGTTTGGGACAATGTACACATGAAAGATAGAATCACTTACGGAATCAGAGGGTTCGAAGTTTTATTTCTACTAGAATTGAATTGGTAGTGAAGTATACAGTCAGGAATAAGAGGTTCGAACTCAACTTGATAGTTGGAACAGCAATTAATATACTGGGTGTACTGGACAGCAAGATTCTAGTAAATTTGAGAGACTTCCCTGGGGCCCCGATTCGAACCTCCTTTCTTGTCTTTTTTCATCTGTTTCATTAGCAGCGACTTTCTATCAGTTAAGAGATTGGATTGGCAAATCAGTCAATCCAGGCTAATTTGATCGAAAGTTTATGCGGAGCTATTTTTACTAAAATTTAGTTCACCTTGGTTTTGTTATATACTTGCTGACCCTCTTTTTGATCGAAAGTTGACGTTTCACTAGGAGTGGTTTTCTCATGAATTAGACTTTCCCTAGGCTCCCAGCCCGTACTTAATCCGTAGAGCGTACACCACATCTAAGATGGGTAAGGTAATAACGTTACTAAGCTACTCCCTCCTTTGAGTTGGGTTTGCTTCGAATCGAAGCTCATCTGAGAAGAAGGGCTGGCACCGGCTTTATCAAAGCATATAGGTACCTTAAGTGAGGCACTCTCGCTCTTATTAGTTATTTTGCCGGGTGAGTATTGAAATGACAAGAGTTTCGCTAGTGGAGAAGCGTAAAAGGAGGACTTTTTCCTAGCAGATAGAGAATCCAGTACGGTTGGCGCGGTTGTTGATCAGATAGAGAACCTACTCAACCGTACTGGTACCCAAGATTGGGAGTAAAATTCCGGTAGATAGATATCTCGAACAAGACCGGAAGTCGCGAGAGAAGTAGTGATGCCTTGCGAAACAAGTAGCCAGAGGTTCTACGTCAGATTACGATAGGTAGGGAAGAAGTGAGCAGACCCCTCTAAAGATTCCGATCCGAAACAACGTTAAGCCGAGTTGCCCAAGAGTAGATGCCAGAATCAACTACAAGAGCCACTTAATGAGGTGGCAGGTGCCTGGGGTTCTAGCTTAAATTTCAATAGGTGAGACAGGAAGTATAATACTCTGAGCAAAATTAAGTACTTAATTTAACCTCCCTAATATGCCAAGTAACCAGCCTTAACCAATTATTCTTTGCCCAGATGAGAAAGCGTTTAGTCCTCTTAGCTAGTACACGCGTTAGGTCTCTGTTCTTTCTTTTGTTTTTTGATTGTCCGATTGGGTTAAAAATAAAGATTTGGAGTACGTTATGCATTATCTTTTTGGACCTTTGCCCAGACCCCGGAAGAAGAGCTAGATAGAACTACAGTTCGAAACTATA